>OY776131.1:26753880-31753880 GCA_963675135.1 Galeopsis tetrahit
GAATTATGATATAGTTATCTTGATAAAGAATATTTATAAGTTTTGTTGTTTTCTGTTTCATAAATCCTAGGGCAAAAGGTCAGGCTCTGTTGAATTAGTGAGGTGAAAACTGAGGGCTTAAGCGGCAGTGCATTCTTCTCTTGTAACTTATCAGAATAATTAGAGTCAGGATTTGGCTATGTTTGCCTTGAACTGCAATGGGACTGGTTTTATCAACTGCTTCTTTCATTTTTCCGAATGGCATCCTCTGGAATAGTGTCATCTGACATCCACTCGTTATTTCTTTAGGCAAGGAAAAAGGTTATCATTTGTTTACTTTCAAACTGAAAATTGTAAAACTAATAAAATATAATTCGAGTGTTCTATGGGATTAATATCGACCTTTTAGAATTTGGTTGGAATGGATATTTGTGCTTTATGTTTCCAATTTCTGTTAAATCGATTTTTTTTTTTTTTTTTTCAAATCTAAGGTCCCATTAGCTGTTGGTACTTGCTGTCCATCTCACTGCATTGTTTTGATATACTCTGTTTCTATTTCTTCAGGTTTTACAATCAAGCTTATTAGTTTCCTGTATACATTGGGTGGAAGTTTTGTTTTTGTGAATTTTATTATGAGGAATTTGATTGAGGAAGTGATAGGAATGGGTTGCTGCTGTGGGTGTTTTGGTTTCTCATTTGGGGGAAAGCAAAAGAAGGCAATGAGACCCTGTAAGAAGATGGACAATAATGTTTCTCAGGAGTTACTGTTGGATGATGATGTGGAAGATGAGGACGAGGATGAGGATGGCTTTTATAATGATATGAGTGATACCGGGAATGGGGATGAATACGATTTTCAAAGCCCAACAAAGCGATCTGAAGAGATTTTGATGTACCGGCTGCGGAATGGATTAATTTGTAGGGAGTTCCCTGTTAAAGAGACCAACATTCTGCTACGCTCGGAGGTATGCTGAAAATATGTGTGTGTTTTACATTTATCACAAATGCTTCAAGAGAACTTTACAATTAAGGGGGCGCTTGGTTCAAATTATTCAGGAATGAGAATTAATGAACAGTGAATTACAATGAGGGTGATGATTACATTGTAAGTGTTTTGCTCTAATCTTGGAATAAATGAGGATTAAAAATGATTGTTGATGGTTGAGGAATAGTGGAATGATTGAGAAAAATGATTATAGTAGGGGAGGTAGTCAATCAAAATGAGTAATGCTTACCTTATTGAGTCTCATTATCTCATATGAAGTATGATGAAGGCAACTTGATCATTTTTTACTCATTTAGCACCACAATTACACTATACTCATTCGCATAACCATTGAAGAATTTTGAATCAAGTTCCCCCGTCTTTCAGTGGAGATTAGTTCGTACAACATACAACTCTGAAGTTCTGAACTTAATAACTCTTTGCTATTTTATGAAGCTGTAAACTTTATTAATCAACAAGCTGCCTTGTAATTCAAATATACCTCCCCATTCTAGTAAGAAAAAAGAGAAAAAACTGAAAAAGTGGTATATCTTTATGTGGAGTAGCTGAAACTTCTTTGAAGGTATATCTTTATGCTGATGGAGCCATGTGATTTTAATTTTCACTAGAGAGAAAGAGACTTCCTTCTGAAAGGAGTACTATTGTACTTTATATATTGATTATCAGTGTTTCAGGATGAAAGTGGAAACAAGACTATTAATGAATATGTCCGCGAGCGCAAGATTGGTGCTGGCAGCTACGGAAAAGTGGTGAGCATATTGTTGTAGATATTTATTTTGCATTTATTTAATGAAATTTAATATGCAATCATGTCTCTTTGGCTATGTTTAGGTTCTCTATCGAAGTCGTTCAGATGGAAAACATTATGCAATAAAGGTAACATCCTTTGGTTGCTTTCTTGAGGTTTAGGTATTTGTATATTCTTCTTATCCACAGTTATATTGATGGAATCTGGATTGAATCTACTGACAAAAAATTAAACAAGAGGCAATGATATTGATGTTGATATGTTAAGTTCTTGACAATGACAAGATTTATTTTTTGCTTGACCTTATGGATCTAAATGCATTGGTGCTCAGATTAGTTTGTAACCATGCTAGGAATGGTGACTTCACATCATGATCTATACTAAATTTTTGGGTACAGGCCTTTCACAAATCCCATTTGTTGAAGCTACGAGTTGCACCTTCGGAAACGGCTATGACTGATGTTTACCGTGAGGTATTTGATAATTCTTATGCATCTTATGTTAATCAGGATTCTTATTCTGCACTTGGTTTTTTATTCTGTCTTCGATCATTCCTTTTTCTTCTCTTTCTTTTTGCTACACCTCTAGTGCAATGTGCTTTATAAACTTTGGCTTGCAAACTATTCACCAGCATACATGAGCCGTCTTTTTCATATGATAAATCAACATCTATTTACACATTGCTTGATCATCCACACTCATGTTGTTCACATAATGATATGCCTATGTTATTTCAGAATCAATAGTCAACTACTTTATAGAATTCAAGTTCACTTAATAATGTTCCACCACTGTTGTGACTTTAATGTTGGTGCTGCAGTAAGTGGTACAATGTTGCTGTTTCTTCTGACTTCTTTTATCTCGTATGTTTGTAGGTTTTAATCATGAAAGTATTGAGTCATCCTAATATAGTCAACCTAGTGGAAGTTATTGATGACCCAACAACAGATCACTTCTATATGGGTATTCAATGACATTCCCTTTGTTTATCCCTTCAACAAACCAACATTTTCTGTTTAAGTTGACTCAATGACTTCTTTATTTCAGTTCTTGAGTATGTGGAAGGCAAATGGGTTTGTGAAGGAGCTGGACCTCCAGGTGGTCTAGGGGAGAATACTTCACGAAAGTACTTACGTGATGTAGTTTCTGGTTTGATGTATCTTCATGCTCATGTATGATGCTAAAGCTTCCTTAATTTAATTTTTTCAATTTGATTTCACTTTGAAACCTATATTTCTAGCCTTCCCTCTTCCTTAACACACGTGATACTACCTGATTCTTATGTGCATGTATCTGGAGATTTGTATTACAAAACATTCATAACTTGTTGCAAATCTTCTTGGTTCAGGTTTTTTTAGTCAGTAGAAATTCCTTGAAGCATTGGTTTCTGGATCTTTTGTTTAGCATCATAAAAAGTTTGAAATATAAATTTTTGGATCATCAGAGTTTAACATATAAGTATATGACATGGAACTGTTAGTGAATTTATTATGTGTGAAACTACATACTTTGCGTCAATCTGCAGCCACTGATATGATCATAAAAATAATAAAATGAAAAAATAAGTTGTGTTCTCTATAATATCACTGAAACCTGCTTTGTTGCTTTTCTATGCTTATTTTGTGCATGAAATCAATCTGAGTAGTTTATCTAGACATATAAATTAGTGTTCCAGTGTTGCTTCAATGAGACCAATACTATCCTCTTTCCCGTTTTTTTTTTGCATTATCTTCTCATCTTGTCACCGTAGTAGTGCTTGCCTTTTTTTTGTCTTATAACCAGTATTTCTATCAGTTCATATTTCTGTCATTTTAAATTATTTTGGTAGCATAACTTTGTGACATAGACATGTTTGGCTTAATAAAAAATGTGCACTTATGTTTGTGGGATGTATTTAGTGTTTATTTCCTTGAACTGCCAAATACTTTTCGATTCCTGCTTCTTTGCATAGCTTTTACATATATTTTCTCATGCTCGTTCTTGCATTCTACTTTGCTAACACAATATGTTACTGTCTGCATCTTGGCAGAATATAGTGCATGGAGATATTAAACCTGATAATTTATTAGTTACGGCTTCTGGCATGGTGAAGATTGGTGATTTCAGCGTCAGTCAGGTTTCTGAGGTATGAGATTTTCCTTGATAGATCTGCTTCCGGTTTTGGCATTGCATGCGTGTGTGTTGCATTTAGCATTGTGTGCGCGTGTTTTGCATGTGGGGGTGGGGGGGGGGTGGGGATTTGAACTGCTAATGATGAACTTTCATGCTTATTTAGCATATTCTAATCTCATGTAGGAGATAGATATTTTCTGCAAAGTATGACAATATTGGTAGTACTTTATTTATTTGTATAACATTCATGCTTATTTAGCCTTTTTTTTCCCCTCTTTTGAGTTTATATGTTTGGCTCTTTGAGCGTTATTATTTCATATCCGATTAAGATTTATTGTATTAGGCAACATTAAAAAAGTTAGTTTGGTACCGCCTAAAGTTAGATTCAACATCTTATTGCCTTAGGTTTTTCTTTTTTCCTTTTATATTATTACCTTTATTTGCCTTCTAGAACATATCACGTCTACTTTTATTTTTTGATAGGCTGGAGATAAGTTTAAGTAAGTTAGCATTGCATTGTTGTTTCATTTGCTCGGGATAGGCTAAAGGAAATAAGTTTAACTGTTTATTTCATTCAATACAGTTTCTCCTCTGCTACTCCTTTCTTGCTCCTTTTCCGTTAGGAATTAACAACAATTTTACCATCACTTATGTGCGTAGGATGATAATGATGAGCTTCGTCGTTCTCCTGGAACTCCTGTCTTTACTGCACCAGAGTGCTGTTTAGGTTTGTTATTTGTTATCATAATAGTCGATACTTTTACCTCAATTGTTTTAACTTATTAAACATGGGAACCAATCATGTATGTAGGTGTTACATATCACGGGAAAGCTGCTGATACTTGGGCTCTTGGAGTTACTCTCTACTGTTTTCTTCTTGGAAAGTACCCGTTTCTAGGAGAAACTCTCCAGGAGACCTATGACATGGTGGAAGACATACTTTCAATGTTAATTTTGATAGTTTGATTTCAGTTGCATTGTTTTTTTTTCTAAATCTAAGTGTTTCATTCCTCAGATAGTAAATGACCCATTGTTGCTCCCTGGTGACATGAACGTGCATGTGAAAGACTTACTTGAAGGTCTTCTTTGCAAAGGTCAGTCTAAGGTTGAATTTATTTGTTTTTCAGGTTAATTGCATAAAACCCCTTGTGGTTGAAAATTGCAAGAAATCCCCTCGTGGTTTATAATATAAAGTTAACTCTCCCTTTTTCTTAGTACTCTTGTACTGTCCTTCATAGTATAGTCTCAAGACTTCAGTGCTTGGGAAAACAAGATACGGGAGATAAAGAAAATTGATAACATTGTTAACTCGTTTCTGAAAAAAATGGGAGAGTTGGCTTTATTTAATAAACCACATGAGGATTTTGTACAATTTCCAAACCACGAGGGGGTTTTGTGCAATAAACCCTTTGTTTTTCTTATGGCAGTTTTCAGATATCATTCTCGTTTTTACTTACCAATGATTTTAATGTGCAGATCCAAGGGAAAGGATGACTCTGGAAAAGGTTGCCCAGCATCCCTGGGTCATTGGAGAATACGGGCCACTCCCTGAGTACTTGTGTTGGTGTAAACGCAGCATGATGTTAAGAGCATTGACTTTGGGGAAAGCAGATACTAACACATAAGAGTATCGTGTTGTTTAGGTCTTGCTTATAGTATAGAAGTTAGTCACTAGAACGTTCTCTCTTGAATGAATGATTATTACTTGGGAAATTTGATTAGCTCTTTTTAGATTGAAGATTAACAGGACGGACCTTTGCTTTGCTTGATAGAATAATATTGAATGATTTTGTTCTCTTGAACTTGTTTAATTATGCACGATGAGGTTTGTTCTTGATGTTAAAGATCAGTTCATGATGTATCTGCTAAAAGCCTAAGAGTCGACTGCATGTCCCGTTATATTGGGTATTTGTATGATTTGCGAATGCAATTAGGGGTTGTGGAGCATTGGGTATATGGTTTGTGATCTGAGGGCATGGGAGGCATTTGATCCCTTCAGGAATAAGTGGATGAGACTGCTAGATTCCCTGTGATGATTGTTTCAATTACGCAGATAAAGAATCGCTAGCAGTGGGGAGTGAGCTGCTAGTTTTTGGACGTGAGTTGTTTGAATTTGCCATTTGGAAGTATAGCTTGACATCTCGTAATTGGTCCAAATGTGAAGGGATGACTCGTCCTCATTGCCTTTTCGTATTGGGGAGTCTTGGACCGATTGCTATTATAGCTGGGGTAACTGACCAGAGTGGAGAAGTATTGAAATCTGCTGAAATTTAAGATTCTTTAACTGGGAAATGTGAAATGTTGCCTAGCATGCATTCCTCTCGTCGATTGTGTGCGGGGGTTTTCATGGATGAGAAATTTTATGTGATTGGTGGGATGACTAGTCACACCGATTCATTAACTTGTGCAGAGGAGTTTGATGTTAAGACTTGAAAGTGGAGGAAAATCAAGGGTATGTATCCTAATGTGAATCGAGCTGCACAAGCACCTCCTCTTATTGCAGTTGTTGACAACCAACTCTATGCTGTTGAAGAAGTACGATAAGGAAAAGAATTCTTGGGATGAATTCCCGTTAGGGCTGATTCTTGCAACGGTTGGGGTCTTGTGGAGATTCTCTTATTGTTGTTGGGGTGCTGAAGGTGAAACTATCGTGTTGAATTGATGGAATCCAAATCAGAGACTTTGGAGTGGGAAATAGTTGGTGTGAAGGAGCATGCTGGTGTGTTTGTCTACAATTGTTGCTGATGAGATCTTAACAGGTTTCTGAACCTATGATTTTTGGTTGGTTGTTTAAATTATTGCATAAAGTTGTGTTGTTGTATTTGATTTCAGAAGTTTTAGGTTTCTCACAAATTTTGTTCATGATAAACTGGATACAAGGAACACTCTGTTGTTATGCTTTGTTGAGTAAAAGAGAAAGAAATGGGCTTTCATTTCCCAGTTTATGTTGGTATTTCTTGTTTCTCGTTTCATATTCGTTACTTAATGCTAGAGAAACTTTAGAACTACAATGTAAGTTAGTTGTAAACTAGAATGTTACTACTATATGCTGTAAGAAGTGGGATCCATGTGTGTCTTTATACCCTGCCTACCAAGCTCAATAAAACATCCTTCGTTGATGGGGCAGCTTTCTTTCTTCAATTTCAAATCTGTCAGAATAAAAACAGGTTTATATAATTATTTACCATTATTAAATATCCGGTTTCATTTATTTACTTATTAATTTAGACTGTCAAGAATTATTGAGCAAAAATTAAATATTTCAGAGTTGTATCCATATTTTCCGACAGTTCAAAATTTTACGTAGGAGTATAAAATACCTCTCCTATATAAAGTATCAAATTTTTTTTTTATAAAGCATTCATCGTCCCAACTGATAAGTAAAAAAAAATTGGAAGGAGGTTGGGATTTGATTCTCATTAAATAATTAACTAAGCGAAAGTAAATGTTTTTAAAGAAGCTCCAATATTGATGTTAGTATTTTGACAATCAAAATGCTATAGTCTTTCTGAGGCGAAAAGACTGACAAAATTAATTTATTCAATTTTTATTAATACAACGAGATTTATTTATTTTTGAAATACTAATACAACGAGATTTTCAAACAATACTAGAATTTAACAAACTAATACGTATAAATTTATGTTAATGTTAACTAACTAGTACCTACATCATATTTAATTTAAATAACGTTTTGACTATTCACTTTATTTAAAATGTCATTTACACTTTTAAATGTTAATTAATTATATTTATTTCTAATTATTTTTAAACTCATTAAAAATAATTTTGATAAAGATCGAAATCGAACTGACTTGTAATTTTTCCGTCCTCGATCCTTTACAATTTAGGATTTCGGATTTCAGTCTCGATTAAAATCTAATTTTTCTTTAATATTTTTTTTTTACCGACCTTTATATTTCTTAAATAAAGCACTCTAAATCATTCTATAAACTAAATAAAATCAAGCATGTTAACTTGAAAACTTTAAAAATATTATTTTCATTAACACTTTAATTTATTATATACACTGATATTCATCTTTTGTGATGTCGCTTGTATAATAATCTTGTAAAAAAATATTTTGTATTTAAGTTATATCATCAAAGATAGACACATTTAGCATTCAATAATAAAATTGATTCATGTAAATCAGGTTGAGTAGAGCCCATCAATTCGATCATCAACTAGCATAAAAACTTATCCCCTTCCTTGGAGCTAAGGAAAAAAACACAATGATTTGAAACAAATCAATTTTGGATCGAATTGATTTAGGTCCGATTTTTTATCCACCCATCATGATAGGTCCCGGTTGATTTGAGACCCATGCACACACCCGTAATTGGGGCTTGTTACTGCAACGAAAGTGATTTAACTTTGAATAGATAATTAAGTATTATTATTTCTACAAATGGTGTACTCAACAGCCAATCTTTATACCATTTTTCTAGTAGTATATAATACTACATCTTGCTCTGCTCATTATCTAATTCTAATTCTCTTTTATTTTCATCATATTCTTCAATCTTCAATTTTATTATACTATATCTCCATGGAGAAAGTTAGGAGATCAGGTATATAACTATGGAAAGAGTGGGATACCAATTACATTCACCGTCTCACTACTCCTACCAAGTAAGATATACTACTCGTTTCATACATATGTTGAGATATCATAACGGGTCCATATTCAAGGGCGGATCTTCTCATGGGCTAAGGGTGGCTATAGTTCACCCTATTTTTTTTAAATAATAATTATATATATAAACATAGGCAAATACTTCTACACACCCGCGTGCACGGTACCCCCCTCCATTTCAAGCCATTTTTAAATTTCACATCAGACCCGGTTATCAGACCCGTTTACATTTGGGCCAATAAAAAGGTATGGAATATAAAAGAAAAAAGAAAAACCTAAAACCATAAGCTCACAAGTCGAGCCAGAGGTCGGAGTGCCGTTAAAACCTTACCTGGGAAAACCCTCCTTAGGGACAAAACACAGGTGAAGGAAAAAGGTAAACTCCTCTAAGAATCAATGTCTGTAAAAGACAGTATATAAATCTTTATGCAAGAAAGTGAGTAAGAAATCCGGAGGGTATCCCCTCCAAATGCAGTTGATCTTCGTCTTGGACACTGCGTCAGCCGCCTAGTTGGCCTCTCTAAAAGTGTGAGAATACCGAATGTGCATGTCTGTGGTAAGAGGATGAACCTTACTCCAGAGACCCTGCAGACGCCAAGGAACAGAAGGAGTAGAGCTCATCAAAGTGCTAACTGTCAGACTGGAGTCCGACTCGATCCATAAGAACCGCCACCCTTGGGAATGTGCATACTGAATAGCAATGAGTGCCGCTGCTAACTCCGCCTCAAAAGGAGTACCCCAACCAACCTCTTGGGCAATAGCCGCAACAAAGAACCCCCTGAAGTTCCTGAACACCGCCCCTACATGCAAACTACCTGGAGAGGATGTTGCACTGCTGTCTGTGTTGATCTTGTACCAATCCGGATCCGGAGGGATCCATCTAACAGACGAACCCTGACGAGTCGGCTTGTGCCTGCCCAATACACCAAGAGACCTGGCAATCAAGAGATCCTAAACTGAACCGTCAGAGTAACCCTGAGAGATGCTATTGGCTTCCCTAATACCAGCAACGATTTGCGCCATGCATCGTCTGACTGAAGGAGAGACCCCATCAAAGACCACCCTGTTCCGTAGAGCCCAAATAGCCCAAACTGTAGTGACAAATGCCGCTCTCCATAACTCCAAGGACTGCGGACCCAAGCGAACTCTGGTAGCCTGGAGGAAGATATCAAGAAAGCTGATCCCCGTGTGGATCGTAACTCCAAAAAGCTAAGTCAGATGCTGAAGAATCTCCAGAGTGAATGGACAGTGAGCTAACAAGTGGTCTAAAGACTCAGAGTCTCTACGACAGAGCATACACATCGAAGGACCGTGAATCCCAAATGAGACCAGCCAATCAGAAGTAGGGAGCTTGCCCCATATCGCCCTCCAAATAACCGTAGAACGACACATCGGAATGAAGGAACTCCAAATCCACGACTACCAGCCAAGACGAGGGAGAGGAGATCTGAGCATGTCATAGGCTACTGAAGAGGTTAGCTCCCCTGAGGTAGTACCTTCCCAAATACGTTTGTCAGGGCCATGAAGGACCCGAATCTGAAGGATATCTCTGACGATATCTGTGAAGTCCGTGACGAAGCACTCCTCAAAGTGCCAACAATCGTCATAGAAGAAGTCCCCGTTTACATTTGGGTCATTTGCAAAAGAAAGGTTTCTCTCACAAAAAATCCATTCAACGCGATTTCAACGGCGACCCCATTTCAAGAGCTTTCTTCTACGGCGACGGCGTTGAGACGAAAGTCGAACGGCGCTGAAGCGGACGACGGACAGCGTTGAGGCGGACGACGCGATTTGGACATTTTTTTGATTTTAGGGCTTTCACAGGCGGCGACGATTTCATCTTCTACGGCGGGCCTACGGCTGCGATTGACGGATTTCTAGGGCTAGGGCTGCGATTTTAGGGCGGCGGCGATAAGCAACACAGGTCATTTTCTGGCACCTCGGCCAACACCAGCTCGCCGCCATCTCCATCGTCACCACCTCATTATCGGCATCACCTTCGGATTTTTTGGTAACCCTCTTTAATTCGAAATTTACTGCATAGGATACATTTGATTATTGTGTCGTAGTAATTTATAATGCGGTGAAGAAAAATGGGATGGGCTTGGTTAATTGTATGTCAATTATATTGGTTCTTCCTTATATGTTTGTGCATCTGTTTACATGATCAATTGGAGGTACCAGCAGTAGCAATTGAGAAATTTAAACAGTAGTATAAGCAGTAGAAAAGGGTATAGAGTGTGTGCCTACGACCAAGAACTCCAAGTTGGACTGATCCAGTTCAGTTTTCCAGATGCAGCTGCTTCCGATGCTCTGTCAGTAAACATTTATTCCTTTTATCTATTACTAGTTCCTTCAGTTCAGAAAATTTTATGTTATATTTTGACAAAGTTATCTTACTATTTTATCTATTACTAGTTCCTTTTATTTCTACGAGGGTCCAGAAATTCAAAATGAGTAAGTAATTTAAATTAAAATTATTATTTTTTGTGGTATTAGTGATGGGTGCTTCTGGTATTACTGTTTGTTGATTCTGGTATTACGGATTGTTGTTATTATTTTGATAGATTGTTGTAGTATTACTGATCTACCTGTGGTATTAGTAATTGTTATCTCTTCATTTTATTTCTTGTTTATTTTTCGTCTGCCCTTGGGGGAATTAATTTCCCAACAGCTTGTAGTATTACTGTTTGTTGATTTTGGTATTACCTATTGTTGTTATTATTTTGATAGAGTGTTGTGGTATATTGTTAGTTAAGGTATTTCTTTGATTATTTTTATTACTGATTTTGCTATTTTATTTTCTGTTAGGGGAAATGTTTATGAGCATGGAACATTCTTGTTTCTTAACAAGAGTGACATAATGAGTTTGATGCCAAACACAGAAGTTTACCTTCCGGTTGTCACAGCTTGATCCTTGGAGGTCAACAATGAAGTATTTAAAGACAACTCTCGCAGCCGGTTCATTTTCAATTTTGAACACAGTGTATGTATTTTCACTTTGCTTGTGGTATTAGTGGCCATTCTTTCTCGTATTATTGATTATTCTTTCTGGTATTACTGGTCATTCTTTCTGGTATTAACATTTTTTTGTTAATTGTAAATAGAATTGTTTGAACCAGTTGGTTGTGTCTGGAGCTGATCTTGCTGACTATATTGATCAGTTTTTGTGTGGATGGAATCAGTGGCTCACCGTTTGCAAGAGGGATACCTTGTTAGGAGTTGACATGGTTAGACATTTTAATGAACATTATTTTTTTCCATTTCATATATGTATTAACTATACGTATTGGTTTGTTATTTGCAGGTTTTTATTCCTTTCTGCTTGAATGATCATTACATTGCTGTTGTCATTAACTTTTCTGACTCCAAGATACAATACTTGGATAATTTGAAGCATTCTGCTAGTGAGCAAAATATGTTCATAGATTCTGCTAATATACTGGTATGTTGTTTATGCAATGTTCATTTCATATGATATATATATATTTTTTTTATATAAACTGTTAGCTAGAATGTGTCATATTTTTCTAACTTGCTTTCTTGTTTAGCACCAAGCAATGACAAAGTTTCTCGAGTCTAAGGATCATCCAAAGGCCAAGGATGTTTTGGCTTATGAATTCGAAATCATTAAATTGAAATGGCAGTCAAATAAGCCCGATAAGGACTGTGCTGTGTATATGATGATGAATTTTAAACATTTCAATGGAAAGCCTTACACATCACCAGATATGACAAAGGTATTCTTTTTTCTTTTTCTTTTTTTGTTGATTTCAAATTGTAATCATTTTTTAATTATTATTTTAATGTGGATTGTATTTTTGTAGGCTGATATTCGAAAGGTTTTGAGGGCTGAAATATGTGTCGTTCTAATTCTTTCGAATTTGAATGAACGAAGGGGCCATATAATCGAAGAGATTTACAAATTTTATATGAGGAAGCTGGCCATAGTTCAAAGAATTGTTGAAGAGAAGAAACAAAATGCTTTGAAAGCTAAAGAGAAGAAGAAGAAAGATGCAACTGAGAATTTGAAGAAAATGGGTTGTGATTTGGGAAGAAGTAAAAGGAAACTTGGATCATGTTATTTGGTTGTAAAGAATTGATGTTTTTTTTTAACATTACTTTTATTTAGGGATTAATGCTATCAAAATTGATATCAAGTAATGTCAGATGTCTAATGCAGTTTTTAATGTCAAATTATGGTGTTAATTACAATATTTAATATCTGTGTTAATAAAGAAACAAGTAATGCAAATATGAATATTTAGTAATACCACACAGTGTATTCACTAATACCACGTGTAATAACTAGTAATACCATGTGTCTAATATGATTTTAAAACTTTAAATGACAGTGTTTAATGTTTTCGCTACCAAAATCAATATCCCGTCACATTATATGTCTAATGCAGTTTTTAACTTCAAATTATGATTTTTAATGCAGTAATACAAATATCAATATTCAGTAATACCACATAGTGTATTCACTAATACCACATGTAATAACCAGTAATACTAGGTGTCTATATGATGTTTCAAACTTTAAATTACGGTAATTAATGTTTTCGCTACCAAATCAATATCCAGTAAAATTAAAATTACGGTGTGAATAAATAAACAAGTAATTCAAATATCGATGTCCAGTAATACCACAAAGTGTATTGAGTAATACCATAAAGTGTATTCAGTAATACCACGTGTAATAACAGTAATACCAGATATCTGATATGATGTTTTCATGTTTTTGCTACAAAAAAAATAATATCCAATAATACCATATGCAATACGCAAAACAATCATCAACTAAATTAACTGGGGATTCGGTGTTTTAGAACCAAACTAGTTCATTTGTGATGACGAAGTTGAATAGCTCAAGTGGTTAGAGCACCACTACCTAGGCTTTAGATCCTGGGTTCGAGTCATGGGGAGGGGGAAAGGGATGGGTATTTAATGTAATTCAAAAAAAAAAAATAGTTCATTTGTGATGATTTTGATGTATTTGCCTTCTTTTTTTTTTTGTTTTTGTGGAGACTACTCTTGATCCTTTTACTTCTTCCTTTTGTTACTGAGCGCATTGGATCCAAAACCGTGTTGAATGATTCCGGATGATACTCGATCAATTTTGTTCTAAATCATCCTCTAAGCAAACAAAGAGACCTTGAGTGTTGTCTTCGTCCGAATGTCTTGTATTCCAACAGGCAACAGGCAGATTTATCTCGCATGCAAGAGTGAAGAGTTGAGATCCTCGATGATCCTGTACGCCGAGCTAACCGAATAAGTTCCTTCTTCATTAGGGATCCATGACCGTGAGTCTTCTTTCCCTGATCTAAGATGCACCTGCCAACAGAATTAGACAGATTCACGTGATGTATTAATTATATGTGTATCGCCAACATCAGTGCTTGCAAACAAAAACTAAACAAAAACTCTTTAATTATTCCGGATGATTCTTGGAAATGGGTGTTAACTAAAGAAAAACTAATTGAAATTGGGGATTAAATAACAAATTTTGTATATTTGTTCTTAATTGTGTATTGTGAAATTAGGTTTAAACGCACAACCGCCGACGCAACAGCAGGAACGGCAGCGGCGGCGGCGAGAACCCGTCGGCGATGGGGCCAGAAATCGGCGGCGATGGGGCGGCAGTAATCGAAGGTGATGTGCGATTGAAAGGAACGACGATGTGGAATTTCACTTTCAATTCACGCTCTGGTTTTTTTTTTTATTATTATTTGGGCCTTGACCCGGTTCGATCAGCCTGACCCATATTTCCAAATGGTGATGTATGCATGGTACACCCGAGGGCACACAAGTGTGACCTATAAACATATATTAAAAAAAAAAAAAAACTTGCAGTAACATATTCAAACAACCAATTCCACACAAATAGGCTAGGTATTTACCACTAATTCATACCGAGTATTTGTTTTTATTAAATTAATTGTAAAAAATACTTATTTAAAATCTTTATCTAATTTAAAATTTCAATTAAATAACAAACTCTAAACTAAATCCCTCAATTTCAAACCTCTAATGTAAAAAACATATCGAATTTCAACTAGTGGCTTCCATGTAAACCTCGTTGATGTCTTTAACAATGCAATAGATACTCAGTTGACTATCAATAGTAAATTCATGCAAAGACGTGACGATGAAACTAATTCTTAAGTTATGTCTTGGATCCCAATTAGAACAACTTCAGGTTGTGTTTGGATGGAGGGATTTAGGTATAGATTTCCATAATCTAAATCCACTTCACTTGTTTGGATTAAAAAGTAAATGAATGAATTTCAAATACAACCTCATGTTGTTTAATGAGGGTTTTATTTATGATCTCGCCTACAAAATTTATCTTGATGATTTTCAAAATCAACCAAAATTCAAAGTAAACATCACTTTATCGATGAATTCTATCAGATAAAAAATATTTTATCGATGAATTCTATCAGATAAAAATTTGTAGGATACAAAAAAAAAAAAAAAGGGTCTTTCTATGAAAAGGCAAGTTTCGCCCTGCCTTATAAAAGACAATACTATAAATACCGTTGGATCGTTAATCTGACGTATGTCATTTCTTTTATATGATTGCTCTTCGCATTAGTGCGTTTGCTTTATGCAAAATGCAATCGCACTGCATCGCCCTACTAATAAATTATATTAATATACATAAAATGACGAAAATATCCTTTTAAATTAAAATATTTAATTATAAAATAATATATGTATATCATTAATTACATTTCATTTTTTAAATTAAAACACTTTTAACATAATTAAAACAAAAAAATTAATATTACTAATTTTCAATAAAATTCCCCAATTTAATTACATCATTCCCACAAACCGAATCTTGATCCGGAATCCCACCAGCGCCCACGGCCTGACAGCCAGTTGGCCACAGGCGATCACGGGCTCACGACCCCTACCCACAGTCTCACGTCGCGTCGGCGCCGACCCATCGCTACGCCGCGTCGCTACCGGCCCATCTCCTATGCCGCTGGTCGACCACACAGATAGCAGACGCACGCGGTTCGTTTCATGGGGTCAAATAAATTTTCTTTACTGTATACTCTGTGTTTGAAATTGAGAGAGAATTTAATGTTTAGTGTGAAAATTATTTTTTTATGTTAATGTTTAGTGTGAAAGCAGTTTGTTAATGTTTGAAATTGAAAATGCATTTTGAAATTGCTCAAGCAGTTTGTTAATGTTTACTGCTTTGAATCGATGTTTACGCGCACACACAATGGTTTTCAAAAAGGTTTTTTCGGATCATCTTCATTCATTAATCTGAATTTTTTGAATTTTTTTTAGGAATTTCTTTTTGGGATTTTTGTGCAGCAGTTTGTTTAGTTTCTGTAGTAAACAAAAGCTAATTGATGAGATTGATGTTTGTCTTAAATCTCTACACAGTGTAAAGCATAGTGTTGTTAGTCTGTGATCAATACATGATTTAACCTTGATTAATCATAGAGTAGATAGTGAATTGGCACTTAGAAATTGAGCTATGTTGTTCTAGTTTATGTTGTGAAATTATCGAGTTAACTTGTTTTAAGCATAGTGTTGTTAGTCTATGATCAATGCATCATTTATATTTGATTTTTTTTAAAAAAAAAATTAAATGATGTTATCAAGTTAACTTCTCTGATTTTAGAAAGGGGAAGACATATTTATGTAGATATCAAATTCAAATTAAAAAAAAAAAAAAAAAAAACAGATTTGAAACTGAACCGATTTTTTTCGGTTCGGTTATTTTTCGATTTTGTGTAATTCAATTTGGTTCGGTTATTGAACCGTTCGATGCATACCCCTACATAGAAGTAGGGGTGAAAACGGATCGGATATTTCCCGACCGATCCGGAACCGTATCTGGTCGGATACGAATTCGGTATAAAATTTTAGTATCCGGGCGGATACGGATTCGGATACGGATAGTTGACTTCGGATTCGGATTCTGAATACATTCGGATTCGGATTCTGAATACATAATATCCGACCGTATTCGAGTTTTCCCATATTTTATCGGATATTATCCGGATAATAAATCCGGATACCCGAATTTTTAAATATATTTTATTTTATATTTTATATTAATTTTATTAAAGCTCTATTATAACTTATAACATTATTGGGCCTTATTAAAAACTAAAAAGCCTAAACCCTCACCCCCAGCGTCCGCCGCCCACTCCTCCTTCGGTGATGTTTACGAAGGATATATTTTGATGATTTCATGTTTGTTGATTTTTTATGTGTTTCAATCACATTTTGATGATTTCCATTTAAAATATATTATCCGATTATAGTTATTCGAATCCGGCCCGGATTCGTTCGATATCCGTTCCGTATCCGTATACCGAATATTTCGAATTCGTATCCGAATCCGGCTTTTCCGTATCCGACTCCGAATTCGAGAAAAAAATATGATTTAGGATACGGTATAAGCACTATCCGTCCGTATCCGATCCGTTTTCACCCCTACATAGAAGGGAGGACGATGCTAATAATTGATTTTCCATCAAACACATTCGCGCAACTATCCCAACTCAAGAACAGTACCTCAACAAAGTATTTTTTATTACATTCTCTCCGAACTCAATTTCAATAAATTTTATACTAAACACTTACATGGTATTACCACAGATGGTATGGGTATTTCACAAGCATTTTTGTGAAGATTGTGATGAAGAATGTATGGATAGTTGATTCTGTGTCACTCAAGAGTTGATTTATATGTCAGCAGTTGAGTTTTTGATGGGCAGTTTGTCTTAAATTTTTTTACGATTTGTACAAATTAGGAGGGAGGAATTTCATTTTTTTTTTACCATGCAATGGTCATTACATAGTGGGCACATATCCTCCATCTCATTATATTTATAAACAAAAAATCTTGGTACGTAGCAATGTGATGATACCTGATAAATTTATAATAAACAAGCTACACCACCCTAACAAGTAACATCAATAACAAAATAGCAAGTTGATCAATGCTTGAAAAATGATCACCATGACAATACAAAGCTGAGTATTATTTATTTCATCATACAAGAGCCAACATTAGCTACAAATATATATTGCTCGTGAGCTTCCCCAAGAAGATAGAAACGAGCACATGAATTGCAAATAAACTCAGCACCATCTTTGAAGACCCCATAAATTATCCAACCCCAAGACTCAATGACAAATATTGTGAAAGTGAATAAATCAAGAACGGATCACCCACAATTCTTCCTCACACTTAGATCAATCATAACCTGCTCTTGCCAAGCCTAGTTTCTATATGTAAAAGTCATCATCTCTATAAACTGATTGATCAAACAAAAAATCTTGTTGCAACACTATTCAATACACATTAGATACATTGACCAATAACATTCATTATACAATTTCTCTTAATTGCTACATTTTCAATTAGAACAACTTAAGCTATCCAAAGGATGCCTATTATTCATCTAATTGAATACAGAGTATCAGATACCAAAAAAAATCCAATTCAAAATTATACAACCAAGCCAAAAAAAAATAAAAAATAAGAATCAATTCTATAGTGCACATCAAACTACATAGATTACATGACTGCAACTAATTAATTCAATAAACCAGCTAGTTTAAAACCAACAATATAAGAATTAAATTGTACCCTTTGATTATTCAGGAACCCATAATATCCTATGTTTTTATCAAAAGAAACAAAATTGTAAGTCCCAATTTGTCTCGTATAGTAGGGGGAACGACAGAAATCCTTGATCTGGGGATCGACTCAACTCCAATTTCTTCAACATATCCACAAATTGCGAGATAATTAAGACCGGTGTTGGAAAACCACAACTCTCCTTTGAGTTTGATAAGTTTTAGAAGAATTGAACATGGAAAAGAAAATATTCTCCTTATTATTAAACTGTACCGCAGGGGCGATACATATATACAGGAAGAAAGACCTTTTGGCTTGTAACCAACTACTGGCCAAATAACGTAAAATAAGGAAATATAATGTTGAATGAGTCAAACAAAATATTTTCAAGATATTATCATCAAATATCAACGTGATATTTGATATTATCATCAAATATCAACGTGATATTTGATATACTCCAATAGAGTTTCAGTCCTAATAGTGTAAGAGCCTTATTTCATAAAGGAAAATTGCCGCCGTTCCGGCAAAATAAATAAGTTGGAGTACAAGACATGAGAGAAAAAATCCAGACAAAACAAGACAGAATTGTATAATTAGAGTTAGGAAAAGGGAATTTGATAGAGAAATCAAAGAAAAATAAGGAGAATTAATCATGTTAAAATGAAGAGCAAGCCCCAAAGAATGAAGAAAAACGCAAGGCAGAGGCATATAGAGAGAGAAGGCAAATTTTTTTATTAGGGTTTATGGAAATTTGACAGAGAAGAACATTTTTTTTTGGGAAAATATTAATTTTGATCACCCATTTTTACCTCTTTTCATATTTGGTCACCCACATTTAGTCACTGTCAAAATTGGTCACCCACTTATTATATTCTATCAAAATTGATCATTCCGTTATCAATCTGTCATTAACTAACGGAGAAAGAGTTTTAAGCTCAAAATTTTTAAAATGTTAAAAACTTATGATGCATCTTCTAGAACTAATGAAACAAACGCAGTAGCAAAAATGAAACATGTGGAAACTACTGGAGCGTAAAAAAATACCCATTGAAAAATCTTAGTCAATCACAAAAATTATTTCTTATTTCAATTTAAAGTTTTAAGTTTTTTTATGACAAAATTATTTTATTATATTTATCTTATAGATTAGAAGGAATTCTCATTATATCAAAAAGGAATTCTCATGCATCTTTTAGAAGCAATTTTCATTATATTTATCCTTGATCAGAAAGAATTCTCATGCATTGGAACGTGATTCAATCAACTTGCTGGGTAGTCAAAAAATTTCAGTAAATTTTTAATAATTATTTAACTCAATTATGAATTCATTTGTTGTTGGTTTACTTTCTTAAACGTGATTCAATCAACTTGCTGTAGTCAAAAAATTTCAGTAAGTTTTTAATAATTATTTAACTCAATTATGTATTCATTTGTTGTTGGTTTACTTTTTATTTTATAGGAAATGAGAAACTCAAGAGATGGAATGAAACTTTATACTCTGTTATAAATGTCAGTAAGTTTTTAATAATTATTTAACTCAATTATGTATTCATTTGTTGTTGGTTTACTTTTTATTTTACAGGAAATGAGAAACTCAAGAGATAGAATGAAACTTTGTACTCAAGGGATAGAATGAAACTCAAAAAAATACTTTCTAGAACGTGATTCAATCAACTTGCTGGTAGTCAAAAAATTTCAGTAAGTTTTTAATAATTATTTAACTCAATTAAAAGATAGAATGAAACTTTGTACTCTATTTTTTTTTTTTTTTTTGAACAATTGTACTCTGTTTTTCAATTCTTGGTTTCATATTGAATTTGTATAATAAGTGAGTGACCAATTTTGAACTCAAAACTCTTTTCTCCGTTAGTCAATGACTAACGGAATAATCAATTTTGATCAATTTTGATAGAATATAATAAGTGAGTGACCGATTTTGATAGTGACTAAATGTGGGTGACCAAATATGAAAAGAGGTAAAACTGGGTGACCAAAATTGATATTTTCCCTTTTTTTTTGTTGGAATTACAATTTCATAGAATAATTGTAATGAAGAGTCTTGGATGGATTTACGTTACTTTTTTTGTTTCGCTAGAGAAAAAAATGTTAAAATAAATAAGATTATGTGTTTAAAACTTTAAAATAAATATTTAAGGATGATTTGGTAATTTTATATTTTTCTTTACAAAAATTAATATTTCAATTCAATTGCGAAGTGCGATTGTGAAATTAAATGACGTGTCAAATTTTTATAGGACGCCCTATAAAAGACAGGGCGAACCCCCTGTCTCACCGTAGAAAAGTCCAAAAAAAAAAATCTTTTACTTTTATTTTTTGTAATATATATATTCATTTCAGGCTTTTAGCCCATCCTAATTTTTTTTCCTGGCTCCGCCATTGTCCATATTGAATAGCAAATGGCATCGTTAGTTCGTTACAATCCATTTTCACTCAATGATTTTATTGGATATATATGCAGGGTATAGAGCATGGCCCCATTTGGTGGGCCAGATTAGAGGTGACTAAAGGGAGATATGTACCTAATCTGGACCATTTAAGTGTTTGGTTGAAATCGGTTAAGCCCAAGAGAAATACACGGCCCACAACTAATTGATGATAAAACTGTGTTTTTAATCTTGCCGAAAGTGCGGCGATAGTGTATCTGGGTTGTATCCGTTTTCGGACTAAAATATTAAGTTACAAAATTGCCCCTCATATTTATAGTGAAACCCTAGTTATTTTTCTCATTTCACACTTTCTGCGGTTGGATCTCCTCTTCTAATCTGAAGAGGCGATTGAAAACCTCGATATTCTGCGACGATAGTGTATAAGGTTCTTTGATAAATTTTCTGGTGCACTAAAGGTTTACCTGTGTATTTTTCGTTACAGATCTAGTTGTCGGCGTAAAAAATAAAAAAAAACTTACAAATTGCGGGTGCGTATTTTCAGGTGTTGAGTATTACGCTGAAGGTCGATGAAGGATCTTACTTGTAATAATGGCAAGCGTGTGTGGGTTTAATTGCATTTCTGGCGCCGATCGATTCTATAATTGATTTTAAAATAATTGTTCAACGATGATGAAGACTTCCGTGAAGAAGAATTTGGGGCCTATTGAAAACGAAGGAAGTTTCTTGCGTGATAAACTGATAATGGATAGCAGAGGAAGTTTTGAATTTTGATGATGGCACATTTGGAATTTTAGTTTATTATGAAGGACAATGTAGTAAATAAACAATTATCTCACAAACACAATCACACCACGACTATGTGTATATCAAACAATATATTAAAACTTAGTCAGCTATTAATCATGCAAAATTAAGATATCTACTTAATAGGCCTGATAACTTATTGGGCTACCAAATGGGGCCCATGTAGAGAAAGTTGAGAAGTTGAAAGATTGTGTGAAAACAATGATTGAAGGAACACAAATGTGTTAGACCTGCTCCAAACATATTGGACACAATTTATGCTGATAATAAAGATATTAAAAAGGACTTGCATCTCACTGCTCTCAAATTTAGGCTACTTAGACAACATGGCTACCATGTCACTCAAGGTCCACATTTACCACCATTTAATTTTATTAATTTAGAGTTATCAACACTGTTTTTTTTTTTTTTTTGTTAACTAACAAGTTTCATTTCATGATACAAATTGTAGAGGTTTTCAGTGGTTTCATGGACGACATGGGGAATTTTAATGCAAGCTTGGGTGATGACGTGAAGGGACTTCTTTCTCTGTATGAAGCTTTATTTTTGTCAATGGAAGGTGAGTCCATATTGGATTCTGCTAAAGACTTCTCGACACGTCATCTTGCGAAAAAGCTCGAGCAATTCACGACGACGGTGTTTTCATAATTGAACCGGCGAACCGATGGTCCAACCGTTCAAACGATATCCTAATTAATTATTTATAATTTTATATTATTCTACCTTTTATTTACTTGAATACCTTAATTAATTGTGTTGTTAATAAAATAATTGAGATAAATTCATAAATGGTCCTATAACTTTGTCTGAATCTACAAAAGGGCCTGTAACTTTTTATTTGATCAATTTTAGTCATTTTAGTCTCCATATTGATCCTTTTGATCTCAATTTGGTCCTCCGAGTCTAATTTCAGTCCAATATGTCCTATTTTATCTTTCACACCAGAATAGAACATGTGTATTTTACATTTCAATTTATTTATTTATTTATTTTTACATTTTTAACACATCATCTGACACATAAGTTATTTTGGATAGAAATAAAAGTGATATATTTAATACAAAATTTTAATAAATTTTTATTTATAATCAAACATACATAATATTATCAAAATCTTAATTTTATGTTTTTTTTATGTTCTATTTTACCAAATAATTATTTATAACCATATATATAATTTTGTATGTTCATTTATATTAAATAAACGAAAATAATACATCTAATACAAAATTTAAAAAAATTACAAATTGATTTCAATAAAATAAATTAAAACATCAAATTCAATTACGTATTAATACTAAAAAATACATATTAATACATGCGTATATATTTGAGTGTATATATGAAATTATCATAAAAAATTAGAAATTTAAATTTTAATATTTAGTCTTTCATAATTTTAAATTGTTCTTAAGTTGATTTTATGTATTTTTAGTCATCCAAACAGCTTATGTGTCGAATGATGCGTTAAAAATACTGAATAAAAATTGATGCGTAAAATACACACATTCTTTTCCGGTGAGTATGGTTGAAATTGAATTAATAGGGACTGAAATTGAACTGATTGAATTGAAATCGGACCCAGAGGACTAAAATTGGTACTAAAAGGGCCAAAAGGATCCAAATTGAGACTAAAAGGACTATCATTGATCAAATAAAAATTACAGGACCTTTTGTGGATTCAGAAGTTACACATGACCATTTGTAAATTTATCTCTAAAATAATTGGGCTTATTAATTAATTATTTTACTAATATAATAACTGGGCCTTGATTTGTAAATATAGTAATTGGGCCTGATTATATAACTTAGATATGTAACTTAGATTTAGGGCTTTATTTATGTTGTATTTTTTATTTGTTAATTGCTAGCCACAATCGACTCAATTCTCAAGCCTCAGCCTCAATCAACGCAGCTGCAATCCGCAGTTTTGACTGCCGTCGACGGAACTCCGAAACAAAAGAAGAAGTCGTCGTTGACAGAACTCAGAAATTAGGAGAAGATGCGGTCGCTGTGAGCAGGCGCCGTCGAGCTGTGGTCGAGGTTGCACCTTCGTTTTCAAGTAAGCAAATGGAAGAAGGTAGGTTCCTATTTCACACAGTGATGAGAAGAATTGGGGAAGAATGTTGTGTATATAGAGATGATTAAATATATATTTTTTAAACCTAAACCGGTCAGACCGGAATTTACCGGATTTTCCAATTTTTTGCCGGTTTTCCGGTTTTCAGCCGGTCTGGTCCGGTCGAGCCATCAAAACGGTTATTTAGTCAATTTTGGACCGGACCCAAGCCCGGTTCACTGTTGAACCGGTCGGACCGGCCGGTCCGGTTTTAAAAACACTGAGAGAAAGCAGCTCCTCCTCCATAGCAACTATCCACTTCTCCTTGTCGTGGCAGCTGATGGCTTCCGAATAAGACTTTGGCTCTAGAGACTCCACCTCCAGAGCTGCACATAATGCAAATGAGACAATGTCAGCTTGTTCATACCTCTGAGGTGGGTGGACTTCTCTTCTGGTTCTGTCTCGTGTCAGCTGATAACGTTGAAGCTCATTCTCACTATGAGGATCGACCTCCTCATCTGGATCAATATGCTCTCCAACAGGTCCTCTGGTGTCAACATGCTCCACCTCGACTTGTGTCTCGTTTGGTCGGTTATCAGCTGAACTAGTACTTGTACTAGCCTCTTCTGATAGAGGCATCCTGCCCTCATCAAAGGTAGCATCTCTGCTGATAATACACTTCTGCATTCCAGCTTCAAGGCACCATAACCTGTATCCTTTAACACCTGAAGAATACCCAACAAACACGCATCGCAATGCTCGAGGCTCAAGCTTATCTTGCTTGACATTGGGCATATGTTGCACATCTAAATACCCTTAAATGTTTGTAATCAGCTGCATGGCCAGACCATAACTCCTCTGGCGTATTATACTGCACAACTGAAGACGGACTTTTGTTTATCAAATAGGCTGCTCTTGACACAGCCTCTCCCCAAAACGCCTTTGGCAGACAAGAACTGTTCAACATACACCTGACTCTCTCAAGTAGGGTCTGGTTCATCCTCTCAGCAACTCCATTCTGCTGAGGTGTGCCAGGCACTGTTCTATGTCTAACTATCCCCTTCTCCTTATAGAACTCATTGAACTCTACTGAAATGAACTCCAGTCCATTATCAGTTCTCAAATGCTTAAGCTTCCTCCCAGAGACATTCTCCACCTCAGTGAGTCATTCCCTGAATTTTTCAAATGCTTCTGATTTAGATTTGAGAATAGTTACCAAAACCTTTCTTCAAAAGTTATCTATGATAGACAAGAAATATTTACCACCAGACCTCGTCTGATTCCTAGCTGGCCCCCATAGATCTGAATGGACATAGTCCATGATCCCATTGGTAGAGTGAACACTCTTCCCAAATCTAAGTCTCTTGGTTTTCCCAAGGATGCATAACTCACACAACTCCAGCTTTGTGATCTTGTCATTTCCAAGCAAACCTTGTTTATACAACTCTACTAGGCCTTTCACGCCTACATGAGCTAGTCTCCTGTGCCACAACATAGAGTTGTCCTGCACCTCTGCTACATTTGATCTACCAGCTACTGTATTTCCCTTTAGAAAGTAGAGATCATTTCTTCTCACACCTTTCAGGACAGTCATCTCCCCTTTTGACACACTGAGATCTCCATTAGCAGACTGGAATGAATAGCCCATAGAATCCAGCATCCCAAGTGATATCAAATTCCTCTTGAACTCAGGTACATATCTAACACTCTTGAGTATTCTTACTACCCCATCAAACATCTTCAGGTGAACACTACCTTCTCCCACAACTTTGCAAGCAGAACAGAACCGCCCTTCTGATCCTTGAAGTCATGAAACTAATCTCTTCTTGGAGTCATATGGAAAGAACACCCTGAATCCAGGATACATGTTTGCTGTTCTGAGGAGGATGATATGGTTAGCACTTGAGCAGACTCATAGCCTTCTTGCTCCTTATCTTCTTGAGTCTGATTAGCTTGATACTTGTAAGTAAAGGTTTTGGCACCAGATTTCCTCAAGAACTGCTTGTATTTATGACAAGCATTCTTATAGTGCCCAGGTTTGTTGCAATGGTAGCACACTGCATCACCTTAATTGGACACAACTGCTTTTCCCTTATCAGCTCATTTGGGTTAACTAGACCCCTTCTTGGCACCAGATCTTTTCTAGCCACCTTTGATTGTCAATCCTTCACCACTGTTGTTCTTATCTCCCTGAGATGTCTTGTTGTGCAGCATCTTGGATTTGACAGCCAACATCACATCCTTTAATGTGATACTTTCCTTCCTACCATACAAGATGGTGTCCTTTAAGATTTCAAAGGATTTAGGGAGAACACTCAATAGAATCATAGCTTTATCCTCTTCCTCTAACTTGACATCTAAATTCTCTAGATCATCAAGAATTCTATTGAACTCATCAAGCTAATCCGGAATGGGTTTGTGATCCCCCATTCTGAAGGCATACAGCTTCTGTTTCGAATAAAGACGGTTAGATAAGGTTTTAACCATGTAAAGTTTACCCAGCTTGTCCCAGACCTCCTTCGCGGATTTCTCTTTAGCCACTTCCCTCAAAACCTTATCACCAAGGCAGACCATAATAGTGCTTTGAGCTTTCCGTAACATCGTGTTCCTTTCAGCAGCAGTTGTTGCAGATTCACCAGTTGGGGTTGTAGATTCTTCGAGCACGTCGAACAAACCTTGTTGTTGTAGGAGAGCTTGCATCTTGACTCTCCACGGGCCACAGCCCAAATTCACCGGTGCCTGAGAACTTCTCAATATTATACTTGGTCGAATTCTCCATCTCCGATCTGACAGTTACTTTATTATTGACTCTCGATTCCCACAAACGGCGCCAATTGTCAGTTAATTATTCCCTATGATTAGAAGTCTCCAATCACAAGTATATAATCAGACCACAAATACAATCCAACAAAGAAGGCAATTCAAAAATATAAAGAACGAGAACATAAAATAGAGCACACAAAGATTTAAGTGGTTCGATCAACTTGATCTACATCCACTGGACACACGACTTCAATCTTGATTGATAAAAGAGATGTTTACAACACTCTACACTCGGAAATGGATTTTTCCTCACTTCACTCGTAAACTCAACTCAAGAACGAATGCTCGTAAACGTCAAAGTTTACAATTACAAGCTATGGGGTATTTATAGAAGCCAATGGTGATTGCAGTGTGCGTTGATTGCATGAGCATTGCCAGCGTGGATTTTGTTGAAACCTCCTAACAAACTCACACTTTCAGCGTGACCCAATCTGAATTGCATCATTGCCCTTCACTTGTTCTCGCAAACAAATGACACCATCAGAAGACCTATCAGAAGACCTCCCTCTTCTGATTACTCTTCTGATATCCCAACACTTAGCCAAAAGACTCCCCTGCTACTAGACATCATCTCATCTGAAGTGAACTCCTTTGAACACCTCATCATATCTGACTCTAAGCATTACCTTCTCATCTGATTGGATCCTCCACTCATCTGATCAGGCTTAGGCCATCTTGCCTGACTCCACCAGCTGATACGCCCATCAGCTGAGTCCACCAGAATACTTCCACCAGCTAAGTACACCAGTTAATACTCCCACCGGCTGAGTACTTCAGCAGACTAGAACTCATCTGGATTCAACAATCAGAAGACTAACATTCTTCTGATCTGAGATTATGAGATAAAACCTCACAATATATGTTTTGAAGAATCATCGCAACTCCTTGCATGATAGCCCATTCTAGGAATAGTTGGATGCCCAATGATCATTTCTGAAAGTGTGTGGTGTGGTGTATGTATATGAAGTGTTTAAGTTTAAGTAAAATAATGTTGTACTAAATGTTGAGACAATTGATACAACACTGACTCTAACAGAATATCAGAAATTAAGATTCACACAGCGGAAGACTTGAAACACTAAAAACAAACGTGACACAATGGAAATAATTTTTAACATAGATTTTATAAATAAAAATCTATGCTAGCCTTACGGCGAAATTCAATACTTATCTTCAAGTACAAATGTTGTGTGAAATGTTACAGCATTAACATTCACAACTGAAACTACAAACGAGGCAGGTGCCTTGTTCTAAAAACGAACTAAGTGTATAATGTATACACTGTCGAAATGCCTAGTCTATCTAATGATTACACTCTCAATAGATAAGAAGACACACAGCCATACGGGTGGGATACGAACGTATGATCTAAAAGGTAGTTCTACTGGCCACAATTCCTAACAGGGATATACGCTCGGTCTAGGAAGTTGATCGAATAGAGTACACTGATTTGAGAAGCCTTCCATCGGTATTTATAGTAGTGGGGTGCTGATTCTAGAGGCTTCCACAATGAGATCCTATTTTTTAGGAACTCAACTTCCATGATCTTTCTAGATCCTTCTTGAATGCTCCAGGTCGTTCCAAATGGTTCCAGGCCGTTCTAGCATGTTCTCCAATGTTCTGGAATCTTCCAGGTTCCAGATCCTTGTAGAAGCTTCTAGATCCTGCCAGAAATGCGACAACATTTAGATCAACATTTAATGTAGCATTTCAGAAAAGACTTAGAAAAAATCTCGGAAGGTCAAATTAAGATGTTGTTGATAATGTTAAGGCATTTAAGGATTAACAACATCTACAATCTCCCCCAATTTGACCTTTCGAGATGTGGCCAACAGTGAGTAAGGCAGATCAATTACTCTATCCCCAGTGAGTAAGGCAGGAGCTATGACCAACAGTGGAACTCTCCCCCTCAACACATTAGTGTTCTTGGCAACAAAGTCATGATGCCTCAAGTAGTTAGAGATCAGAACAGGATAGGGTAAATTGCCTTTTTCAGAAACTCTCCCAGTAAATCTCATCATATGTTGGAATATTGTGAGACCCAAATTAAACTTCTTAAGCACAGAAATCCTATATATCAAAACAGCTTGGTCCTTAGTGATCTTGGTAGTATTCGTGGTGGGAATCCAATTGTAGATAATGAGTTTGTATAACACAGAGTGTAGGGAAGTGAGGTCTTTGGCTAGCATATGTCTAGTCCATTTAACTACCCTACCAGCAGTTATAGCAGAAATGACCACATCCATGTCAGGTTCTTCATCAACCTCAACATTGGGAATTTCTAAAAACTTATTTATCAATTCAGGAGTAAAAGGTACATCCCTCCCCCTAAAATTAACAGTCCCATACCACTTAGAAGATCTTCTACCAGTGCTCTTTTTCAAACATGCATAGAATTCATATGCCTAATTTGTCAAGAAAGATTCACCAAAATTCACAGCATGCATCAAATTCCTTTCTTCTAAGAAACTAATCATGCCTTTACTATCAAAATCAGGTATATTGATCCTCTTCTCTATCAGCAGTTTTCTCTTAGAATAAATGGCCAATCTATTCTCTAGAGTATCAAGAGATTCAGAAATACCTTCCTCTTCAGAAGCAAGGTCATCTGAGCTTGGTGTAGAGCTTTTAGCAGAGCTCTGTTCAGGGCTGCTTGCTGCACTGGAAGAGCTATCCTCACTGCCACCATCTTCAGGTTCTGGTGCAGCTCCCTTTGCAGCAGCATTGTGCTCAGCATTTTTCTTAAGAGACTTCAGAATGTCTCTCAAGCATCTTTCAGAATCAGAATTGGATTCTGACTCAGCTGGTTCATCTTCAGTGATCATCTTTTCTTTGCCTTTTGGTTCAGCAACAGACTTTCCTTTCCTTTTCTCTTCAGCAACAACCTTCTTTTTGGATTTTTCAGCAGCAACAGTCTTAGCCTTCTTTGGTTTCTCAGCAACAACAGGAGCTTCATCTTCAGAATCTGTGAACACTTGGATAGGTTCACCAGCATCAGCTCCAGCCTTCTTCTTCTTCCTCCTCATGGATTCAGAATAATCCACACGAGTAAAAACGCGGTTTGATCTCCTCCTTCTTTGTACAGGGCTTCTCTGTATTTTCCCTTTTTGTGCATTCTTCTTGAGAGGAATGGGGGCAGACTCATCTGAAACAGAGAGTGAAGAGTTTGTACCTTCAGAAATGTTTGCCTCCTCCATTTCAACGTCTTCAGGGTCAGACGTGGCAGTGGCTTCTTCTTCAACAGAAGCTTCAACATTCTCAGCTTGCGGTTCGTGAACAGAGGGTGATTTAGGGCTTTTTGAAGCAGAAGCCATCTGGGCGGTTTGATCAGCCAAATAGCTCGAGATATCCACAGTGATATCTCCAAAAGTCATCACAGGCAGATGACCTGTAGTTCGAAGAGTATCAGACACTTCTTCGATAGCCCTAGTGACCTGTTCAACAATTGCATCTTGAGGGAAGTTTGTTTGAGGAGCAGTTTGAGGAGTGGTTTGAGGAGTGGGAACAGTTGTTGATGGTGTTGCAGAGACATTCGAGTCAGCATTTGAAGCGGTATAGTTTTGTGAAGCCATGGAAGCAAGAATTTCGAGAGGATTTGTGTGAGAGTGAGATGAATTTTTCGAATCAGAGTGAGATTGTGAGTGGGATTGAGGTTGGTTTCCAGCCATTTAAGGGACAGTTGGATTTTCAAGGTAGGTTTGAGGAGTGTATACACAAACTTTGAGAGATACACGGCCAAAACAATTTCTTCAAACTTAGTACTCAACAAAATCAAAAATCACAATTAGCAAATAAATGACATCTTATGTTTGATATTTATAGAGAGAGTATTGTAGTTGGAGGTTAAGAAAATAAACAGAAGAATTAATCTAGAATTTTCGAAAGTGCTCCACATTTTTAGCCACAACCTAGATCATGGTTAATTAGTGGGAAAATTAATTAATTAAATTAATTAAAATTAAAGAAACTTCCAGAATTTGCCTAAATAAAATCGCATAATCTGAAAAAGAAATAGATAAGGGTCAGTAATTAATTAAATAAATAAAATGAATCTCAATAAATAATTAAATAATTACACAGATAAAAATAAATTCGAATCAGGCAATGTTGTGCTCAAAACTGTTACAAACACCTCAACACGGTTTTTACATGAATTTGCTTCATTTGTGTTGCACCATATTTTTTCTTTTTGTGTTATAGCATCTAATTTGTATTGATCCATTGTTCCTGTAGAGTACATCGTAGTAGCGAACTCCGTGCCCCATACTTACTTAATGGATTACAAATATGTTGATGTTTTTACCAAATATCACCTTTTGAAAAGAAGGCATCGTAGTAGCGAACTCCGTGCTCCATAGTTACTCAGTGATTTGGTACATCTTTTAGTATGCTAATAACATTCTCATTTTTATGCATTTGAGAGGTGTAAGACGTTTATTTTTGCACTCCAAGGTTCTTAGATTCGTAGATATTTTACAAAGGAATTATTTAACTAAGTAAGAAATAAATTCAACTTATAAAATTTATACAACCCATGATGTTGTCCCAAATGCTGACGCATTTGTGACAACATCCATCCGAATTCTTTTCAGATAGTGCTCATGCCAAGAGATTTCCTCAAGATAGAGAATCTCTCATGGTCTAAGGCTTTAGTAAAGATATCAGCATTCTGTTTTTCAGTAGGTACATACTCCAACTTAACAATATTCTTCTCTACTAAATCTCTCATAAAATGGTGTCTTATGCTAATGTGCTTTGTGAGTGAGTGTTGTACAGGATTTTTAGAAATGTTAATGGCACTTGTATTATCACAAAAGATAGTAAGTATACCATTCTCAATACCATAGTCATGGAACATCTTGCTCAGCCACAAGAGTTGTGTGCAACAGCTTCCAGCAGCAATATACTCAGATTCTACAGTAGATTGTGAAACACAATTCTGTTTCTTGCTGTGCCATGATACAAGATTGTTTCCCATGTAGAAACATCCTCCACTCGTACTCTTTCTATCATCTATGTCTCCAGCCCAATCAGCATCACTATAACCAATCAAAATGTTGTTGGTGTCCTTAGTATACCAGATTCCAAGGTCACTTGTTCCTGAAACATACTTGATGATTCTCTTCACAGCATTCAGGTGTGATTCCTTTGGATTTGCTTGGTACCTAGCACAAACACACACACTGTAAATAATATCTGGTCTACTAGAGGTTAAATATAGTAAAATACCTATCATGGATCTGTAAAGTGTTGGATCAACATCTGTTCCAGCACTGTCTTTGCAAAGTTTCAAAGTAGATCCCATAGGAGTTTTCATTGGTTTTGAATTCTCAAGACCAAATCTTTTAACCAAGTTCTTAGCATACTTACTCTGGGAGAATAAAATACCATCACTGCACTGTTTGATTTGAAGACCTAGAAAATAATTCAAGTCTCCAACCATACTCATTTCAAATGTTGCAGCCATTGCCTCAACAAAATTACTCAACATTTTATCACAAGTAGAACCAAACACAATGTCATCAACATATATTTGTGCAATAAGTAAATCTCCTTCAGTGTGCTTAATGAACAAAGTTCTATCAGCTTCTCCTCTAATAAATCCATATTCCAAAAGAAAGTCAGTAAGCCTACCATACCATGCTCTAGGAGCTTGTTTAAGACCATACAATGCTTTCTTAAGTTTATATACATGATCAGGATACTGTGGATCTTCAAATCCTTTAGGTTGTTCAACATATGCTTCTTCATTCAATATGCCATTTAGAAATGCAGCCTTTACATCCATTTGATGAAGTTTAATATCAATAAAATATGCAATAGCTAGCAGTAATCTAATAGATTCTATCCTAGCAACAGGTGCAAAAGTCTCATCAAAATCAACTCCTTCAACTTGGGTGTAACTTTGTGCTACTAACCTAGCCTTGTTTCTAACAATATTACCAGATTCATCAGTTTTATTCTTGAATCTCCACTTTGTTCCAATGACATTAGTATGACTAGGTCTTGGAACAAGTGTCCACACTTCATTTCTTTCAAACTGACCAAGTTCTTCATGCATAGCATTAATCCAGTTTTCATCAGTTAAGGCTTCTTTAGCACTCTTAGGTTCAATTTCAGATAAATAGCATTCAGCATTTACAATGTTACACATAGAAGACATGCATATTGTTCTTACCACATCTACCTTGTTTGATCTTACTCTTCCTCTTGTTTGCACTCCAACTGTAGCATCGCCTATGATCTGGTCAGAAGGATGACTTTTACCTATTCTTGAAGAGGGATTCGTTTTGGGAATATACTGGTTATTCTGTGAAGTTACAATTGTCTGTTCTGTCAATGTTGACCCAGATGTGTTAACATTTGGTGCAACATTCTCAGACTTCAGTGTATTCTCAGAACTATCAGTAACCTGTGATACATCTTCTTCATCTTTGTCATATGTAAGACCTTTATCATCATCAAACACAACATTAACAGATTCTTGAACAGTGTTAGTTCTAAGGTTATATACTCTATAAGCTTTACTATTTCTAGAATAGCCTAAAAAGAACCATTTATCACTTTTAGAATCAAACTTATGAAGTTGATCCCTATCATTCAGAATATAACACACACAACCAAATACATGAAAATATTTCACACTTGGTTTTCTGTTGTTCAAAATCTCATATGGTGTTTGACTTGTGCCAGAACGAATAAAAACCCTATTAATAACATGACATGCAGTATTCAATGCTTCTCCCCAAAATTTCTTAGCAAGACATTTGGATGTTAGCATAACTCTAGCCATTTCTTGTAAAGTTCTATTCTTTCTTTCAACAATTCCATTTTGTTGTGGAGTTTTAGGAGATGAATATTCTTGCAAGATACCCTTTTTATCACAGAAATCATTAAACATGCTGTTTTCAAATTCCCTACCATGATCAGTTCTAATACGGCCAACTTTCAAGTTAAACACATTTTTGAACCTCTTATAAAGAATTTTAAATGCAGCAAATGCTTCAGATTTGTCTCTTAAAGACTCTACCCAGGTATATCTAGAAAAATCATCTACCACAACTAAGGAATACCTCTTTCCTCCAATGCTTTCAGTTTCCATAGGACCCATCAAGTCCATGTGCAGTAATTCAAAACATCGATGTGTAGTACAATGTGACAGCATTTTGTGCGACATTCTTACCTGCTTACCTTTTTGGCATGGTCCACATACAGTTTTGTTGTGAAGACTTAGTTTTGGAATTCCTTTTACTGCATCTGCTTTGATTAGTCTGTTCATTGCTCTGTAATTTGCATGACCCAATCTTTGATGCCATAAGACATTTTCATCATATTTTGACAAGTTACACATATTTGTTCCAATAAGATAGCAATTATCAGCTGACCTAGTACCAGTCATGACACAAACTTCATCTTTATTAAGAACATAACATGAATCTTTATCAAATTTCACATGCAAATTATCATCACAAAGTTGACTAATGCTAATCAGATTTGCAAGTAAGCCATCAACATGTAAGACATTTTTAAGCTTAGGAAAACCTTTAACATTCAAAGTTCCTTTACCAAGAATCTTTCCTTTAGAACCTCCACCATATGTAATATTACCACTATTCAAGGTCACATAATCAGATAAGAAATCAGTACGACCTGTCATATGTCTAGAACAACCACTATCAAAATACCATGAATCAGGTAGGCATGCTTTTAAGGAGGTATGAGCAACATTACAGGTAGTTTTTGGTTTCCATGCAGATTTCATAAACTGTTTACCAGAATGTGACAGTTTTTTATGCAGCATTTTCAAAGTTTTCTGTTCTTCAAACAGTTTTATGCAGTAAGGACGAATATGACCAACTTTAGCACAGTAATGACATATATACTTCCTTTTAACCTTGTGAGTATCTGATTGTGCAGATGTTGCATCAGATGTGACAACATTTTCCTTCACAAATCTCACAGGTTTTCTAAATTTATCAGAAATAGAAGCAGTAGTACCATCATAACCTAAACCATGATTATTAGACTTACCAGTAGCTATAGCGTTATTTACCTCAGAAGCACTCTTGGAATATTTCTTGAAACATAAGGTGGAATTTATCAATTTCTCCTTTAAGTTACAGATTTCCAGATCTCTTTTGGTAAGAATAACCTCTAGCTTGGTGATTGTGTCCTTCAGATCCTCATTCTCTTTATTCAAGGAATTAAGAGTGAGTTTCTGATTGTTCCAATCATCTAACAACTTTTGGTGTTCATTGTCATCAGTCCTTTTTCCTGCATCATCAACCAAACCATTAAAACAGTTCAAATCTGGGTGACTCTGTTCTGATGTTGCTGTAGATGTTGAAGCATCAGGTACAGCATCAGAATCTGTTTCATCCAGATCATCATCTGAGGAATCATTATAATCAATTCTGGTAAAATTAGAATATTCATTCTGATTTAATTCATCAAGATCATCATCATCAGATTCATCACTCAAGGTAGCACTAAAGTTCAGCTTTTGCTTAAGTCTAGTGTTGGCACATTCATTTGCATAATGGCCATAACCAGAACAAGCATTGCATTGAACTGATTTTCGAAATTCAGGATCATACCTTGGTTTACCTTCACTCTTTGATGGTCTTGGTGTGAATTGAGCTTTCCTCCTTTCTGGTTGAGGTGTTGATGTATTGATTTGAATCTTAGGCTGGATGTTTCTAGATTTGTTCACATATTTCTTAAGAAACTTATTAAAGTGCTTAGTGAGTAAGGCAACGTTGTTAGGATTTTTGAGGCATACATCAAGCAATTCTTCATCAGTGTCAACTTCAGTAATGATGGGTTGAACTTCAGAAGTGTTTGATGTTTCCCCTTTAAAAACCACAACTTTCTTATCAGCATTAGCTTCATCATCTTGATTAGTGTTTATTTCATAAGTTCTAAGAATACTCACTAACTTATTTTGACTTAACTTATCTGTATCTTTTGCCTCTTCAATAGCACAAATTTTAGCATCAAATCTTTTAGGAACAGATCTTAATATCTTATGAACTACTCTAACATTAGAAATAGGGTCACCAAGAGAGTGTGATTCATTTATAATCTCACTTAACCTTTCATTGTAGGCTGTAATTGTTTCATCTTCCTTCATTCGGAGATTCTCAAATTTTGTCCCCAACATTCGAAGCTTAGTCCTTCGAACACTTTCTGAACTTTCACAATGCTCTTGTAACCTGTCCCATGCATCTTTAGAAGTAGAACAATTAGATATAATTTTAAACATTGAAACATCAACAGAAGTAAAAATAGCATTTAAAGCTTTAGAATTGTAGCTTGCTGTTGTTATTTCATCAGCCGTCCAGTCAACTTCTCTCTTGAGTTGTATTTCACCATCTGCGTCTGCTGGTCTTTTTGGAGCTTCCCAACCTGTAAGAACAGTTCTCCAAGCACGTTCATCAACTGACTTGATGTACATACGCATCTTAGGCTTCCAATAAGCATAATTCGAATCATCTAAAACGGGTGGCCTAAGTGCCGTGGATATGTGATGTGTTTCCATTGCTAACCTACACTAAAAACACACTTGACCAAAGATCTAACCTAGTGTCGTCAGGTATCAGCTCTGATACCAACTGAAAGTGTGTGGTGTGGTGTATGTATATGAAGTGTTTAAGTTTAAGTAAAATAATGTTGTACTAAATGTTGAGACAATTGATACAACACTGACTCTAACAGAATATCAGAAATTAAGATTCACACAGCGGAAGACTTGAAACACTAAAAACAAACGTGACACAATGGAAATAATTTTTAACATAGATTTTATAAATAAAAATCTATGCTAGCCTTACGGCGAAATTCAATACTTATCTTCAAGTACAAATGTTGTGTGAAATGTTACAGCATTAACATTCACAACTGAAACTACAAACGAGGCAGGTGCCTTGTTCTAAAAACGAACTAAGTGTATAATGTATACACTGTCGAAATGCCTAGTCTATCTAATGATTACACTCTCAATAGATAAGAAGACACACAGCCATACGGGTGGGATACGAACGTATGATCTAAAAGGTAGTTCTACTGGCCACAATTCCTAACAGGGATATACGCTCGGTCTAGGAAGTTGATCGAATAGAGTACACTGATTTGAGAAGCCTTCCATCGGTATTTATAGTAGTGGGGTGCTGATTCTAGAGGCTTCCACAATGAGATCCTATTTTTTAGGAACTCAACTTCCATGATCTTTCTAGATCCTTCTTGAATGCTCCAGGTCGTTTCAAATGGTTCCAGGCCGTTCTAGCATGTTCTCCAATGTTCTGGAATCTTCCAGGTTCCAGATCCTTGTAGAAGCTTCTAGATCCTGCCAGAAATGCGACAACATTTAGATCAATATTTAATGTAGCATTTCAGAAAAGACTTAGAAAAAATCTCGGAAGGTCAAATTAAGATGTTGTTGATAATGTTAAGGCATTTAAGGATTAACAACATCTACAATTTCATTTCCCAATCATACGATATAGTAGAGCAAAAGAAAAAAAACCAAAGAGAAAAAAAAAAGATGCATAAAACACCTGTTATAGAGCACAAGTAGGCCCTATCTCTATCTCCTAGGTGAGACTAATGAGAGCCATTACCATAGCAAAATAATGATGTTTAATCCACCTGCAAAAGTAAGATCAGGATTTGTTTAAACTAGTTACAATTTTAATACATCTTACTGCTAAAAAATATGCATATTCAAGATAGACACACAGAGAAAAAAATATGGAAACTGAATTGACACAGAAACAGTTAAATTGAGATTTTTTTCCAATAATTAGTTGGTAATGCTTAACAACATCTAAGTCAGTGACCAAGAAAGTTACAGTATTTAATAGGTTATATAGGACTATGCTTGAGGGTTAACCTCAAAGAAGACTCTCAAGCAAAACTCAATTACAGGCTGCCCTACCCAATGACTACGCCTATCAGGCCTTAAACCCAAGAAGCTTGCAAAAAGCCTCCAAATTATGCATGCAATCTACAAAGGCCCGCAAACAGCTCTACAAAAGGTGCAAGATTTATGTGTAGCTACTAGTCGCATGTTCTTGCAGGCACTTGATGACTGTGTGCATGGTTACGATTGTTGCATCAGGTCTATCACCTTGTTTACCCAAGTATCCTAAGAATATAAAATTTTCTAGGTCCCCCTGTTAGGCAGAAACTTAATACAGGAAAATTAATATGTAGTGGACAAAAGCAAACTAAACTTCTTCAAAAATAGCAGCGAGATCTTTCATCCCTTCAATGGGGGACAACCGAAAATTATGTACTTTGAAATAGTATGAAAAACAGATTGCAGATATTCTGTTGAATAGTGGAAAACTAATAAATGTTCATTAAAACTTGTGTTCGAATAATTTTAACATAATGAATTTGTATTGAGAAATATATTTTAAAATTTTTTATTTTTTTTATTTTCATAATGTAAATTATGCTAGTCACAAATATTTTAATTTTTTTAAAAGAAATTCAAATAATTTTAAAGAATTTTATTCAATGCATATTTCTAAATTTTATTTTAGCTGTCAAGTTGGTGTGAAATTAAAAATTAGGTGTAAATCAAAGGAGGCCCTGGATGGAAATGACAATGGCAATGGAAACAGAGTCACTCATCAAGTGGGTAGGGACTTCCGAGCTTTTGACTTTAACATTTATGTGGAGATACTTCATGAAGGGGAACAACTGTATGTTCCCAGTAGAGAGGTTGCGGGTCAAAGCTTATGGGAAAGGGATGAACAACTTCTTGGAAATTCAGAGAGGAATGGGGATGAGGCGCGTTCTGCAAATAAAAACACTGACTTTGGAAAGAAAAGATTGTGGGCTGAGTATTCGGGTGACATTGATGAATACTGGGGTGATGTTCGTGTTAGGGAGGGTCTGGATGGCTTGGTTTTTTTGAAAAAGGCTAGAAGCATGATTGAGACGTATAGTTCGGAGATTATGCTTAGGGATGAGGCGGAGGTTGAAGTTTCTCAGCCCCGTCGTGGAGAATGAACATCATTTGCTGGAACGTACGAGGGATGCGTAGCCCTCGTGCGTTCTCTCGTTTATCGAGTTTGGTTAGGCAGACTTGTCCCTCGCTTTTGTTTGTTTCGGAAACTAAATGTAGTTTTTCCTTTATTTCTAGTATTAAGTGTACTCTTGGTTTTTCTTGTTGTTTGGGAATTAACTCTTGTGGTTCTGCTGGCGGTTTGGCCTTATTTTGGAATGATATGAACGTATCTATTTTGTCTTATTCTATGGGGCATATTGATTGTTTTGTTAAATCTTCATCTTTTGATTGGCGTTTTACCGGGTTCTATGGAAACTCTAATGGTAATTTGAGAACTGGTTCTTGGACTTTATTTAAGAGACTTAAAAACTATAGAGAAGGAATGCCGAGGGCCTGGATTGTGGGAGGTGATTTCAATGAGATTTTATATCATTTTGACAAATTGGGGGGTATTCAAAATCATGTGGACAGATTATCTTACTTTCATGAGGCTTTAACTTTTAATAGTTTGAAGAGCCTTAAGACACGGGGGCCAAAGTTTACGTGGCATAATAAACAAAAAGGATCTGACTACATAAAAGAGAAACTGGATCGTTTTGAGGTAAATGATGAATGGTTAACTCGGTTTCCCCAGTTTCATGCGACAACCTTGGACTTCATGGGATCAGATCACCGACCTATTATGGTCAGTTTTGAGACTTGTCAAGTTGGGACTTCAGGGACCAAAAAGGGCCTTTTTAGGTTTGAAAACCATTGGGTCCAGGAGCCTGATTTCCGAATGGCAGTTCAAAAATCGTGGAGGTGTTTGAATCAGGGTTCTTCTGTACAAGATAACTTGGAAACCTGTGGAAAAGCTTTGAAAGTTTGGGCTGCTTCTAAGAGGGGTACTATTACTCACAAAATTAGGAGAGTCCAATTGTCTTTAAAGGAAGAATTGGATGATGATAATCATATTCCGGATATGAGTACAGTTGGGAATTTGGAGAGGGAGCTAGCTCGACTCCAATCACAGGAGGAGTGGTTTTGGAAGCAAAGGGCTAGAGTCACATGGATGAAAGAAGGGGATATAAACACAAGGTTTTTCTATGCTAGAGCTAATAGCAGACGAAGAATTAACATGGTTCATGGAATTCAGGACCAGTTTGGCAGTTGGAGGAGGAATGCGGGTGAAATTAGGGAAGTTTTTATAGAATATTTTGGTCAGATTTTTCAGTCTAGTAAGCCATTCCCAGCCAATCTTCAACAAGAAACTAGATTCATGGAGAAGGTAATATCAGTCGAGATGATTGATTTTCTGGATTCGCCATTCTCAGTTGAAGAAGTTAATCGTGCAGTTAAGGATCTTAATCCATGGAAAGTTTCGGGGCCTGATGGTTTTCCAGCTTCTTTTTACCAGTCAAATTGGTCGACAATTGGTAATGATATTTCACACGCCATTCTTAGAGTCTTGAATAATGATGAGCCATTGAATAATTGGAATAATACCACTATCACTCTTATTCCAAAAATTCAGCAGGTCATGTCTACGACCCATTTTAGGCATATTAGTTTATGCAATGTGAGTTATAGAATTTTAGCAATAACCATAACTAATAGGCTTAAGAATATTATGCATGATATTATTGATCCATATCAAAGTGCATTTATTCTGGGTAGATTTATTAATGATAATATTTTGTTGGCATACGAAGGAATGCACTTGCTGAGATCTTCGAAGAGTAAAGTGGGATATGTTGCGCTAAAATTGGACATGATAGAATTTAATGGTGTTTTCTGGCAAAGGTTATGGAAAAAATAGGGTTCTCCAATAAGTGGATCAATTTGGTTTTGAAATGTGTATCGCATGTGTCCTACTGCATTAATATAAATGGGAACCTTACAGAGGAGTTTTTTTCAACAAGGGGACTTCGGAAAGGGGATTTCTTATCGCCCTATCTCTTTGTTCTATGTGCTCAATGCTTATCTTCTCTTATTCTCCAGAATGTTAAGACAAAGGAGCTATCGGGGATCAAAATTGCTAGGTCGGCTCCGACATTGTCACACTTGTTTTTTGCAGATGATAACCTGTTACTTTTAAAGAATACAAAGGAGGAAGCCATATGATTGAGAGAATTCCTACTTGTGTTTGAAAAAGCATCGGGACAGTATATTAATAAGGAAAAAACATCAATCACGTTTAGCCCCTGCACCCGTCAAGAGATCATGGATGATGTCAAGAATATTTTGGGATGTCGATCTTCTCAGGGTCATGATTTGTACTTGGGTTTGCCAACCTTGTTGGTGAAAGGAAAAAAACACAAGTTTGGATATTTGGTGGATAATGTTCGTAAGAAAATTGTGAACTGGAATCATAATTTCTTTTCGGAAGGGGGTAAAGAAGTATTAATCAAAGCAGTATTACAAGCTATCCCTTCTTATGCAATGCCATGTTTTCGAATTCCAGTATCAATTTGTGCGGATATTGAAAAATTGAATGCATGTTTTTTTTGGGGGGGACAGGAATGAGGGCAAGAAAGTTCATTGGAAGAAGTGGAGATATATGTGTCGAATCAAGGAAGATGGTGGGTTGGGGTTCCGGTGCTTGGTACAATTCAACAAGGCTCTTCTTGCTAAGCAGGTGTGGAGATTAGTGAGCCAACCAGATTCGCTGATTGGTAAAATTTTCAAGGCTAGATACTTTAAGCATATTCGCTGATTGGTAAAATTTTCAAGGCTAGATACTTTAAGCATACGGATGTGATGCAGGCTGGTTTGGGTTCGAATCCGTCCTTTAGTTGGAGATCTTTGATGTGGGGGAGGGAGATACTTGAGGCTGGAATCCGATGGAATATTGGGAATGGTAAGGATATCCATATCTTTAAAGATAGATGGGTGCAAGGTTTAGCCAATGGTTGTATTAAGTCTAGAATAGCTAGTGCATCGAATGTGTACAGGTTCATTACAAAAGATTGGACTTGGGACGAGGATCTTGTTCGTAGAGCGTTTCTTCCCTTTGAAACGGAGGCTATTTTGAACACGGAAATTAAAGGAGGGAACGAAAAGGATTATAGAATATGGACGAGTTCGTCACTTGGGCAGTACACAGTAGCTTCGGGCTATAAGTTGGCAAGTGAGTTCGATATACTGGAATAAGATCAAGCAAGTGGTTCGAGCAATAAGATTGGCATGGAGTTTTTTACGAAGATTTGGAAGCTGGATGTGCCACCAAAGATTCGTATTTTTTGTTGGAAACTTTTAATGGATACGGTGGCTTTAGAGGGCAATTTGGCTATACACCATGTCCCTGTTGATCCTGCGTGCAGATGCTGTGGAGCACCTTTTGCGGATACAGTGCATGGCATTTTCAAATGCTATTTTTCCAAGGAGGTGTGGAAGAGGTATGGTTTTTGAAAAATTATTAAAAAGTGTTGTGACGAGAGTTATAGAGGTTTGCTTTTTTACGTCTGGCAGGTGTGCTCTAAAAAGGAATTTCAGCTTCTGATGGTTGTTGTTTGGGCCATATGGAAAGAGAGGTGTAATAGGTTTCATTTGTTTGAGGATAATGAGAATTTAAGGAAGTCGGTTCGTGGTTTTAATGTGGAATGGGCGATTAAGTATTATGATTCAAGATGTGGTTTTGACTCAAAGGTTTAATAAGGCTGTGTCAGGGCATTGCCGAAGCAACATTTTATTCACGTATGCAGCCTATAATCAGAACTTGCATTTTTATGTTATTGGGTTTGTTCTTTTGGATCCAGATCATTTGATATTGTTAGCAGGACATCAACTCATCAATAATCCTGGATCTATTGGAGCTGCTGAATTAAAGGCCATTCAGATTGGTCTCAAGAGATGTTTTCAAAAAAAAAGTTGAGGGTTCAAGGGATTCGATCAGATGCGACAGTGGCTATCGAGGCTATTTCTTCATCCCTTGCCTTAAATGAAAATGAGAATGGGTTGGTAAAGAATATTAAAGGTATGTTGTGTGAAAACCTAGTGTGGCATTGTCATATATACCAAGAGAGCAGAATCAAGTTGCGCATGCCCTATCTCAAATATGTCTCGATACTTCACCTCCTTACGAATTGTGTGAAGATAATTGTCCACGGTATATCAAGGAACTTGTGTGTATTTCTTAAATGTTTTTTCCTTTTTATATTGTAAAAAAAAAAAAATCCTCCACCACAAATAATTTAGTATTTACTATATACTATTCTCATTTTAATACAAAATCAGAATTAGTATTATTAAATTCTTTTGACATGAGAATTTACAGGAGTATTATTTTAAATAGTGATCTAGCAAACCGCAAAATTAGGCTATTCGTTCACTTTTTAAAACTGGTTGACTGTCAACCTAATTTTAGTCATTTATCTCTTTGATTTCTCAATTTTAGTCCACCTATAGTCAAATGACTATATTAATTAAAATTCAACTAAATAAAAAATGAACAATTTACATTTTAAATTTAAAAATATTTAAAAGTATATATATAAATCTGAAAATTAAAAATTAAAAAAAAAACACTTGAAATTAATTAAAACTGAGAAATCTGTAAGTTAATTTTAAATATTTTAAATAATTATATAAATTAAAAATTCTACCAAAGTAAACTTTAAATTTGTTTAAAAAAATTACAAATCTGAAAAAAATAAAAAATTTGAAATTATCTAAAAATAATAGATCTAAAATACCAAAGTTACTTCCCAAGATGTTTTCATGAATTTAAGGGCAGTGTATTCAATTGAAATTCTATTAGAAATTTTCACTTTAAAAAGTTTGTAAATTTAGAAAACAGAGTTTGAATGACCTTTTTATTCATTTATATGAATTTTCATACACTTGATAGGTTGTGGAATACATTTTTTTTAATTGATTTCCAATATTTCACGGTTTTCCATTCTACATACGACTCCAATAATAATAAAAAATATGAAATTCATTAATTTCAAATATTTGATAAAAAAAAAAAAGTCTTAAAAAGATCCTCCAACAAAATATTGATTTATCAAAAAAATAAAAATCTTAAAAAATCCCCAACAAAATACTAATATGTAATACATGACTCAAATAATCAATATCATCTAATCTTGTAAGCTATCCAGCTATTTAGTCATCCTCAAAAAAACATATTTTTTCAAATGCCTTGAAGCGAATGTCTTTATCCAAATATGGGATCTTTTTTATAGCATCCCAATTTATATAAGTTTTTTTCTCTTTTCTCTAAGAGGTTATGAACTCTTTCAAAAGTGCTTGCTAGTTTTTTAATCTCTTCCATGGAAACATTATAAGGGATATTTTTAGTAGAGCTATTTATTTCTTTTGGGTTAACTTCTTATTTGAGTGGAGACCTATGATACTTCAGGGATCATTTTGAGATAGTCCTACAAACATCTCATTTTCAGCATCATAATTCAAATCTTCTACATCTCTATTTTCATCATCATCTCTTAATGTCCTGCATCAGTAGCACTACCTAATCCAATAGAGTTAATTAATGAGTGAGACTCATGACTAGGCGTTGCATTAATTAGCAAATACTATCATCATCTTATTGCTTCGGAAAATGTACTAATTCCTCCATTCTAAAAGTTAAAAAATGTCTAGAGAGAGAGAGAGCGAGGGAGAGAGAGGGGGGGGGAGAGTGGGTGAGAGTAAGTCGTAGGAACTACCGTCCTTTCTCCGAGCGTCTTCCGGTGAGGCATAAACGGCCCCTTAACCTTAGCACGACCCTTGACCTGTATTTCCCCCATAGGACAGATAGGAACCAGGTAAGTGTTGATAGATCTCGATATCAAAAGCGTGATTCGGCCAAATGGAGAGAAAAGTTTGTCGACCTTAAATCTAGGAATTCAGTTTCTTTCTTTTTCAGAAACTTTCCGACCAACTGCAGCGTGGAGGAACTGAGATCCAACTTTGATAAGATTGGATCGGTGGTGGATATCTACAGACAGACAAAAAATGATAGAGATGGGCGACCTTTTGGCTTTGTTAGATTTCAAGAAGGCATCGATGTTGAAAGGGCTTTAGAAGGGCTGAACAATGTATGGATCGGGAGCTACAAGATCAGGGCCTATACCCCTAGATATGACAAGCAGCGAGAGATTAGAAAACCAGTGCCTTACGCCCCCCCCCCCCCCCCCTCCCCCCCAACTCACTGTTTTGACGCTTCAAGAAGTATCCGAAAGGATCATGTGTCCTATGCGGGTGCTACTGGTAAAGAGAAGGCCTGCCCAACCGATAGTAGGATTAAAGAGATTAAGGAATCTAAGAAGAAGCCGGAACCGAGAGTGGAGACAATTACTCACTTTAACCCTAGAGAGGATGAAGTAAGGTGGCTAATAGGATGCATCACGGGAATCTTACGCAAAGAGTTCTCCTGGGAAGAGTATGGAGACGAAATACAGAAGGAAGGCGGCAGTATGTTGAAAGTACGCACGTTAGGGGATAATGTAGTCCTCATCCAACCCCTAAGAGAACGATCTTGTGAGGACTTACGGAACCAAATGGAAGAATGGCTAGTCCATTGGTTCGAGTGGTTTAGACCCTGGGAAGAGAAGGACATCAGTCATAAACGTCTAGTTTGGACAAGATGGTATGGGGTACCGATCCATGCCTGGAGTGTTCGATTCTTCGAAACAATTGGAAGAAGTTTTGGCTCTGTAATCTCATTAGACCATGACACTCAATCGATCGAGCGTCTAGATTTCGCGAGAGTCTTAATCTCGGTTTCGACCTTCAAGGAAATCAATCAAATCGCTAGGGTGAACATCAAGGGCAAGGTTTTCGCCTGTCGTATAAAGGAAGAATTGGAACCGACATTACACAGTAATGCCCTAGCCATGGAAGAAGACGAGGTGGATTCAGAATGGGCCAGTGACCAGGACGATCTACTATCCCATAGTCCGGCGCCGGCGATGGAAGACAGTCATTCTTACTCCGGGGACGATTACTCTACAGAATTTGAATCAGTTAACATGCAACCGAAGAGTCACCTCGAGATTAGGGAGAAAAACGGCGTGGGGGCCCCACCAACAGCCAACAAGGGAACAGAATCATTGAATGAGACCTTGAATATGGTTCAGAAGGATATTCAAGATACTCTAGATTCTTCCAAAGCAATGATGAGGAATGACGTTGAATGCGGCGAGAATATAGCTGGGTTAACCTCTGTTCCGAATAGTTCTTGGGCCGCGCGACCTGCAACCCAGCTTGATGGGCCTTACCTCCAAGAAAATCAAGAGGATGGGCTGAACTCGGCATGTACCCCATCTGCCCAATTTAAGCAGGCTACTGGTGTGATTTATTTGAAAGCCCATACAAATCCATACCCCCAATCTAAAGCCCAGGCCCACTCAACCCCCTTACCTGAAGCCCATTTACCCCCCCCCCCCCCACTCTTACTAATTCTTTTAATTCCCTAGCCCCTTCCTCCCTCGAAGCCCAAGCCCAAGTAACCCCTTGTGTCCCAACCCAGCCCCCTACCCTGTATTCCCCTGACCTTATCCTAAACCATCCTTCTCCCACCTCTCACTCAGTAACCCCCTCCCCCATTCCCAACGACAACCGACCTAACCCAAGTTGTAACCCAACCCATCTCCCTTCCGTGGATTCACTACCCTCCAGCAAAACCGATTCAGCCCATTCCAATTCTCTATCAAGCTCCACAAGTCTCCCACCACACTCATGCAAATCCTGCAAGTCCACCTGTCCCCATCACCATCGAAAGAAAACACACAAGAAAAAACCTGAGAAACAGCGCGTTCTCAAGAAATTGGAGGCAGAGCGATGGCAAAAATTCGCAAAAGGGTTAGAGTCGAGCGAAGAGGCCTAGAGCAAAACTGTAGTCCAGAAGAAGAAGGTGCGCACTGGGGAGGAGAATATTCAAATTGAAGTCGTTACCACCTGGAACCTTGGGAAAAAATTAGGACTTCAATCCAAATCGGGGGATGAAGAAATAGTAAAGCAATTTGAGGAAATGGAAAGGACATCCAGTGTCGAAAAAAACAAGAGAAGCGGGGAGTCTGTGAATGTTGATTAATGAAGATTATATCCTTCAACGTAAGAGGCTTGGGGAATTCCATTAAAAGAAATGAGGTATGCGATCTTATTAGAAGCCAGGGGGTGGATGTTTGTTGTATTCAGGAAATGAAACTGGAATCGGTTGTTGAATTTTTCTGCCGAGCCATATGGGGCAGTGACAAAGTGGGTTGGGCTATGAGAGGAGCAGAAGGGAGGTCAGGGGGGATCTTGACCCTTTGGAACCCGGAGGTAATATCCATCATTGGCTCTTGGCATATGCTCGGTGGAGTGATCTTGAATGCTTACTGGGCCAGGATAGGGTGCATGTTTGTATTGTCAACATATATGCACCGTGTATCCTGCGAGAGAAGTTCGAATTATGGAATCGTGTCTTGACAATAGTCAACCAAAGCAGTTCCTCATGTGTATGTGTCATTGGGGACTTCAACTCGGTACGAAGCACAGCAGAAAGGGACGAGAGAGGGAAATCTTCTAATAACAGGGACATTGAAGAGTTTGGAAACTTCATAAACGCAACAAATCTAATAGAGGCACCCCTCCACGGTAGACGATACACGTGGTATAAAGCGGATGGGCAGTGCAAAAGCAGGTTGGATCGGGTGCTAATAAACCAGAATTGGTTGAATCAGTGGTCAAATGCATACCTCAAAGGCCTCCGACGATCGATATCAGACCACTGCCCTATTATATTGGAGATCAAAGTGAAGGATTGGGGTCTGAAACCCTTTCGGAGCCTTAACACATGGTTTTCACACCCTGACTTTAAGGGGTTTGTCTTACAGAAGTGGCAAGGATACGGTGTAACAGGATGAGCTAGTTTTGTGATAAAGGAAAAACTCAAATTATTGAAACAAGACCTGAAAGTCTGGAATGCTCAAGTATTTGGTTATGTGGAGAGGCAGATAGAGAGACATAAGGAGGATATTAAGAAATTGGATATCTTGGATGATGTGTTTGGACTCGAAGAGCCGAAAATCATTAACAGGAATAGAGAAATGGCTCTGCTTCTTCGTGACCTCAAACGAAAGAATAGTATGCGCTTTCAAAAAGCGAGATGTAAGTGGATAAAAGAAGGCAATTGCAACTCTCGTTTCTTCCATAATTACATCAACAAGAGGAGGAAAAGGAACGAAAAAGTGGGAGTTGAGGTGCAAGGGCAATGGCAGGAGGAAGTGACGAGGGTCAAAAATGGAGTTTTCGATCACTTCAAAAACCATTTCATGAGAGACAACAGAAGCAGGCCATCACTGAATAGTGAATTCACTAACAGACGAATATCAGCAATTGAGAATGAGAACCTAATTGCTCATTTCACAAAGGAGGAAGTCCGGGAAGCTATCCGTTCGTGCGACGGTTCGAAAAGCCCAGGCCCTGATGGTTTCAATCTCAAATTTCTGAAAGAGTTTTGGGGCACTCTGGAACCTGAATTTCTACAGCTTCTGCAAGAATTCCACACGAATGGCAGGTTAGTGAGGGGTTTCAATCCAGCGTTCATTACACTCATCCCGAAAAAAGAAGTTTGTGTGAGCATGAGTGATTATCGACCTATATCCCTGGTCGCCAGCCTATATAAAATCATTTCAAAAAAATTTGGCAAGACGACTGCCCAAGTACCTATACGATATGGGTAATGGTCTTGAGATGGCTCGGATTGTCGACGGCTCTTCACTCAGGTATCACCGAGAACTTTCTAAGCTTTAGAAGCATTGTCAAAGGGAGGAAAGGTAGAAATATCATAACAGGTGTTTGGCTTGGAGTGGTGTGGCAGTTATGGAAGTGGAGAAATGTCATTATATTCAGGAATGAGAGCTTCTCGACCCAAAAATTTATGGATGAACTAAAGTCGAGATTATGGTGCTGGACTACCATAAAGTATCCACGGAGTGGTGCTCTCTCATATTCTAACTGGACTAAAAATCCACACAAATTCTGGAGCTCTTAGGAGTTATTTTGTTGTTCTGAGAATTATTTGAGTTTCTGTAATCTGTACTGTAAGCTTTGAGCATATCTTATACCTCAATTTCTTTAATAAAATTATCATTTGACCGATCAAAAAAAAAAAAATCCAATAGAGTTTTTTCCTACATCAACAACATTTTCTACAACAATTTCCAAGTACTTATAATCAGGACATTCCTCAAATCTTTGTACAAAGAGCAAAGTAAATCAAAATTGGTGATGGCGAAAAATGCAGTAGGTTAGCAGTCGAGTTTTCATCACAAAACAAACAAAAATCTACCAATCCGTGAGTTGCTATTTTCTTATAAGAAAAATCACTCAAAATAATTAAATAAAGAAATGTTTATTAACAAAGAATAATAACCTAAATTTTTTCCACACATAAAACATTTTTCACCTCCAACCCTCCACACACACACCTACCCTCAAAATCACCAAAAACGAAATGGCAAAGTAATAGTAAATAACTTCAACCAATCCATAATCAAAATTCAAAACAAAGAGCAGTAAAAGATTTGTGTAGTACCTTTGTTAGAAGAACAAAGATTTTTTTTTCTGACCTTTCGTCTTCAAAGTTCTCTTAGAGAATACGTTTGTAAACACAAATTCGTGAATTAAATATAAAAAACACGAAAATGGTAAACGATGTATTTAATTTCGGATTAAACCGATGAATATTTGTGGGTTACAATCTCTAATTTGTTCCTTTGATTCTCTCTTCTTGAACTTCTTAAATTTCTTGAGCACTTTTGGAACTTCTGGAGTTGGATCCGTAGCCGAATCCTATCTGATCTTGTATTTAGGGCTTTATAACATTAATCCAAAGGTTTAACACCGTATTTTGGATTAAACGTTGAATTTAGGGACTTTTGTGATGAACGTAGTTGAAGATCGTTCTTGAACTTGTGACTTTTTTAACGTTAATCCAAGGGTTTGACGCCGTATTTTGGATTAAACGTTGATTTTCAAAACTTTTCGGGACTTTTTCGGGACTTATCGGGACTTTTTCGTTGAAGATCCACAAAGAACTTTGAAGAAACGCCGAATCGAAGGGGCTTAACACCTTGATCTCCACTCGAACGCTGCTTCTCGCCGCTTTGCACGAAGAACGCCTTTGAAGCTCCTCCTTGCTGAAGAACACTCTAAAATCTCTGCAGAGAATTTTAGAGCCTTAAATGCTTCTGATTTCTTGATGATGAGATGAATGAAATGACCCTCTATTTATAGGTGTAGAACCTAGGGTTTCTTATGGGCCATGGAGATCTTTGTGCAAGTGGTTAGGGCTTTAATTCAATTTTTTTGCAAGAAATAAGAAATTTAAATTAAGTTCTTGGTGAATAAAATAAGAAATCGGCTCCGAAGATGGGAAGACAATAAAATCTTGATAAGAGGCAGGATCACGCTTTTAAATTCAGTTCTTTCTTCGCTACCAACATACTATTTGTCCTTTTATCTTATCCCGAAAAAAATTGTGAGTGAGATTGTGAGTCTACAAAGAAATTTTTTATGGGGGGTGGGGTGAATTCGAGAAAAATAGCGTGGATCGAGTGGAAGAAAATCTGTCTGGAAAAGAAGTTCGGGGGGCTTGGGGTGAGGGATGTGGAGGTGTTTAATAAAACGTTGTTAGGTAAATGGGGGTGGAGGTTTTTGAATGAGAGTCATAGTCTTTGGGTGAGGGTGATTAAGTCACGGTATAGGGAGACATGGGGGGATGGCTGGAGTTTTTTTCCAACAGGGAGGGGGGGTAGAGTCTCATTGTGGTGGAGAGATATTCTACGAGTCACATGTCATGGGGAAGGTGGGTGTTTTAGAGATAGCTTGGAGAAGGTTGTGGGTGATGGGAGTAACACATTCTTCTGGGAAGAAGACTGGACAGGGGTGAGCAGGTTAAAAGAGAAATATGCTAAGCTGTATAACTTAAATTTAGACAAAGGAAAACATATTTGTGAGATGGGTGCTTGGGAGGATGGAATTTGGAATTGGTCGTCGTGTTGGAGGAGACCACTGTTCGAAAGGGAAACTAATTTATTTAATGAGTTATCTAATATGATTGACAGGTTCCAATTGAATAACGAGGAGACCGACTCGTGGAGATGGAAGCCCTCATCAAGGGGCAGCTTTAACACAAAGGAGACGTACCACATTCTGTTTGGACATAACAATGTAGCTCCTATTGCAGACGACAATCGGAAGTTCTTTAGAATGGTTTGGAGAAGCTTCCTTCCGTCAAAGGTTAAAGCCCACGCCTGGAGGCTTTTTTGGGGGAGACTGTCAACAAGGTCAAACCTTCGCCGACGAAGGATCTTACCTCAAGGAGAAGCTGTCTGCTGTGTTTTCTGTAGCGTAAATGAAGAGACGAAAAAACATATCGTAGCCGACTGCCCAAGTACCTATACGATATGGGTAATGGTCTTGAGATGGCTCGGAGTGTCGACGGCTCTTCACTCAGGTATCACCGAGAACTTTCTAAGCTTTAGAAGCATTGTCAAAGGGAGGAAAGGTAGAAATATCATAACAGGTGCTTGGCTTGGAGTGGTGTGGCAGTTATGGAAGTGGAGATATGCCATTATATTCAGGAATGAGAGCTTCTCGACCTAAAAATTTATGGACGAACTGAAGTCGAGATTATGGTGTTGGACTACCATAAAGTATCCGCGGAGTGGTGCTCTCTCATATTCTAACTGGACTGAAAATCCACACAAATTCTGGAGCTCTTAGGAGTTATTTTGCTGTTCTGAGAATTATTTGAGTTTCTGTAATCTGTACTGTAAGCTTTGGGTATATCTTATACCTCAATTTCTTTAATAAAATTATCATTTGACCGATCAAAAAAAAAAAAATCCAATAGAGTTTTTTCCTACATCAACACCATTTTCTACAACAATTTCCAAGTCCTTATAATCAGGAAATTTCTCAAATCTTTGTACAAAGAGCAAAGTAAATCAAAATTGATGATGGCGAAAAATGCAGTAAGTTAGCAGTCGAGTTTTCATCACAAAACAAACAAAAATCTACCAAGCCGTGAGTTGCTATTTTCTTGTAAGAAAAATCACTCAAAATAATTAAATAAAGAAATGTTTATTAACAAAGAATAATAACCTAAATTTTTTCCACACATAAAACATTTTTCACCTGCAACCCTCCACATACACACCTACCCTCAAAATCACCAAAAACGAAATGGCAAAGTAATAGCAAATAACTTCAACCAATCCATAATCAAAATTCAAAACAAAGAGCAGTAAAAGATTTGTGTAGTACCTTTGTTAGAAGAACAAATTTTTTTTTTCTGACCTTTCGTCTTCAAAGTTCTCTTAGAGAATACGTTTGTAAACACAAATTTGTGAGATGGGTGCTTGGGAGGATGGAATTTGGAATTGGTCGTGGTGTTGGAGGAGACCACTGTTCGAAAGGGAAACTAATTTATTTAATGAGTTATCTAATATGATTGACATGTTCCAATTGAATAACGAGGAGACCGACTCGTGGAGATGGAAGCCCTCAGTAAGGGGAAGCTTTAACACAAAGGAGACGTACCACATTTTGTTTGGACAGAACAATGTAGCTCCTATTGCAGACGAAACTCGGAAGTGCTTTAGAATGGTTTGGAGAAGCTTCGTTCCGTCAAAGGTTAAAGCCCACGCCTAGAGGCTTTTTTGGGGGAGACTGCCGATAAGGTCAAACCTTCGCCGACGAAGGATCTTACCTCAAGGAGAAGCTGTCTGTTGTGTTTTCTGTGGCGTAAATGAAGAGACGGAAAAACATATCGTAGCCGACTGCCCAAGTACCTATACAATATGGGTAATGGTCTTGAGATGGCTCAGAGTGTCGACGACTCTTCACTCAGGTATCACCAAATGATCTCCATACGTGCCGGCATTGTTGCAGGTCTCCACGAAGTGAGCAATATGTTGCTTTGGATTACCCTTGCCATCGAACTACTGCAACTTTGGAGGTTGATAACCAGCTGGCATCTTCAAACTGTCAATCCTCTTCGTGTAAGTCTTGATGTAGGTGAATGAAGACTTGGGATTTTCCTCGAACTTATCTTTGATTGCCCCAAGTATGATTTCTTTCAGTCGGTCGACGGGCACCAAACCATCGGGAGAAACTTGTAACTCCTTAAGAGTTTGGTAAATTTCCATTGGCTGGCGTTCACCAGACGTCTCAGCATCATGTCCTTTGACTTGCTTTCCTTTGTTCGCATTGCTTATCAGCTTAGCAATCTGGGCATCATGTTCTTGGACATGTTTTTTGAGTCCTTCTATGGCTCGAGTTAAGCTTGTCAGTTGCTCCTCAACAGTCGTAGTGCCTGTCGCCATTGCTGAGGTTGTACTTGAATCTGATGAGCTCGATGTGGAACGAGTAGGGGAACAGGCTGGGTTGTTCTCCTCGTTCGCAGTATTGGGTGATGGACCCTCTGCAGTAGCCTTCTCTGAAGAAGATGATGACTTCGAGCTTCTTGACATACTCCTTGTGACTACGTTCACGTCTTCAAAGTCAACACCAGTTGATCCGGATGCAACACCTCTCTTGATCTTTATCTTTATTGGTGTCATCGTCGTGACTTGATTAGCTTGAAGAGTAGAGATGAGAGGTAGAGAGTGTCCCACTGGGCGTGCCAATTTGTAAACACAAATTCGTGAATTAAATATAAAAAACGCGAAAATGGTAAACGATGTATTTAATTTCGAATTAAACCGATGAATATTTGTGGGTTACAATCTCTAATTTGTTCCTCTGATTCTCTCTTCTTGAATTTCTTGAGCACTTTTGGAACTTCTGGAGTTGGATCTGTAGCCGAATCTTATCTGATCTTGTATTTGGGGCTTTATAACGTTAATCCAAAGGTTTAGCACCGTATTTTTGGATTAAACGTTGAATTTAGAGACTTTTGTGATGAACGTCGTTGAAGATCGTTCTTAAACTTGGGACTTTGTAACGTTAATCCAAGGGCTTGACGCCGTATTTTGGATTAAACGTTGATTTTCGGGACTTTTCGGGACTTTTTCGGGACTTATTGGGACTTATCGGGACTTTTCCGTGAAGATCCACGAAGAACTTTGAAGAAACGCCGAATCGAAGGAGCTTAACACCTTGATCTCCATTCGAACGCTGCTTCTCGCCGCTTTGCACAAAGAACGTCTTTGAAGCTCCTCCTTGCTGAAGAACACTCTAAAATCTCTGCAGAGAATTTTAGAGCCTTAAATGCTTCTGATTTCTTGATGATGAAATGAATGAAATGAGCCTCTATTTATAGGTGTAGAACCTAGGGTTTCTTATGGGCCATGGAGATATTTGTGCAAGTGGTTAGGGCTTTAATTCAAAATTTTGAATTATTTGATGGGCTAAGAATTGGGTTTGATTTGGTTTGTTGGACTTTAGAGGCCCGTCTTAATTTATTGGACTTTAGAGGCCCGTCTTGAATTTTAAATTAATTTATTGGGCTTTAGAGGCTCAAATCAATTGGAGGGACTGTAAAATTTAGGTGTCTACAACGTTGAAATATTAGTTTTTTAGAAGAGATTTTGAAGAGTATCTATTTATATTTTTTGGAAGAGAATCAAAGAAAATCCACAGAGTACAGACGGTTGAATATCTAAAGATTTTTTTAAGACTTTTTAAAATCCCTATTGAATACACTCAAAAATTTTAAAGATTTTTAAAAATTTGGAGTGAATATACTTTGAAAGTCAAAAAAATCTTATAGACAGCACAACAAATACACCCACTTAGATTCGAAAAGGCTAATATTTAGTGTAAAAAAAAAAAAGACTAATATTTTAGATTTTAGTTTATATTTAATTTTTAAATATTTTTATATTTTAATAACACAATTGTATTTTTAAGAATATTATCTTAATTTACGCATAATATTTTTTTTTGAGAGGGTCCCATTAATAATAAAAAAATAAAATATATATTTATTTATATAATTCTAAAAAATAAAATAAGTAAATTAGAGGATCAATTTAAAATATTTAATAAAATAATATTCATATATGCATACATTATATAAATGAAAAGGGTGAGTCTCTTGTGTACTCAAGTACATGGTGTACTTGAGTAGACTTTGATTGGTCAATTATTGACCATTGACCGGTCAACGGTCAAATTTTGACTTTTTCATTTTTTATTTTTTTTTTTACAGAAAAATTTCATTTTTCAATAATATTTTCAACTATATTATCATACATTTTTCACCATACACTTTTCATTAATATATAACTTAACATTTTTCATTAATTATACATACACTTTTTATTATAATAACATACAATTTTCAGTTATAATAACATACAATTTTCATTAATATATAACTTACACTTTTCATTAATAGATCATACACTTTTCAGTTATAATATCATACACTTTTCAATTATAATAACATATACTTTTCAGTTATATTTCATACACTTTTCAGTTATAATAACATACACTTTTAATTAAAAATAGTATTGCACTTTTCAATATAGAAATATACATTTTTTATTAAAAAAAAAAAAGATACACTTTTCAACATACTAACATACACTTTTTCAAAAAAAAAATCGTCGAAAAAAAATCGAAAAAAAAATGAAAAAAAATCAAAGTTTGATCGTTGACCGATCAACAATTGACTAATCAAAGTTTACTCAAGTACACCGTTGAGTACACTTGAGACTTTGACAAATGAAAATACAGTAACGCTAATATATACTGAAGTATTGAAACTGAAATAATTTTCAAAAAAAAAAATACTCACTTAATTAAGCAAAGATGATAATGCAGTACAAGTATTTATAAATATATAATAAAACTAAAATAATTCTCAAACTCTTAAAAATAAACCACTAAATTAAGGAAAATAAGATAAAAATTAATACTCGTCCCTGAAAAGTTTTCAAACTTTCCTTTTTTATTTGTCCCCGAATAGTTTGCATACCTCCAAAATAGAAATAATCACCACAATCTCCACCCTCACAATATACATATATTTACGCTTCATGTCATTACTTTTGGGACCCACCATATACTCAACCCACCTACTTTATTTACTTTATATGTAAAAGTTTATAAAATTATCCCTCAACACTTTCATCAGTACACTTTTTTCTTAAATCATGTGTCCAAAATTCCCCGCAAATTTTTCGGGGACGGAGGGAGTAAGACTTTATGGGACATAAATCAAACTAGAGACATAAACGTAGTGAGACAACAACTCAACCACCAACTAAACTTCTCAACTATACATCGTGTTAGTGAATATTCATCGTACGAGCTTCCTCATGAACCTAGAATGAGATTCATGCTCCAACAAAGTTTGAAGAATTGGAGAGTCAAATGCAAACTTAGTCAATTTGTGTGCTAACATTGTCTTTACCTGAGATAAATAAAATATTCCACTACACCCCCCACCCTGCAGCGCTAGAACCATATCATCAATAACTTTCATTTTCGGGCCGAAGTACTGCTCACCCCCCTTCGAAGCCATTATCATAGTGTCCGCCTTGTCGGAGAAGATTCTCACATCCCCCAATTGCAACTCCTTAATAGCACTGGGCCCCCACTAAAACAACATGAACCTCCGCCCGCAGCACCGATCCAAGAGGTGAAATTCTTGTGCAACCAGCTGCCACAATACCTCCCCCGTATCAATAACAATATACTCCGTACTAAAGTTGAAGTTATCCTCATCATAGCAACAAGAAACAATCAGCTTGCAACCCGATAACTCGTTAAAGGCCCACCCGATGGTTGTAATGATGAGCGCCCACTGAGGGCCGCGTTTACACGTTGGAAATCAACGAGAAAAACATCAGTCCAAGAGGGATCGATTTTATCAGTAGCATCATAACAGCCCCCGTGAAACTTCAGATTATGTTTAAGATGACCTCCCATCTTCCATACCGCCTATAGTCGAATACAAATTTTTTGAAACCCCCCAATTGGCTTCGCTTGTTATAATAATAGACCCTTATCGTGTGAGAGCGCAAGGGGTGACTAGTTGAAATTATCGAGAGAATCTGTCTTTGTTTACAATTAGGTTTTGATAAAACCTTTAATAGGATTAGTTGATATGATAATTATTTTATTATATATTAACAAACGAAAAAATTGGATAGTCAGAATTGATTTTTTTTTAAATGTTATTTATCGTAATGCCCACATTAAAGAAAATAGTACTCCCTCCGTCCACGAAAAGTAGTCTCATTTGCTTATATTTTTTGTCCACAAAATGTAGTCTCATACCCTTTATGGAAACTATCACCCTTCAACCATCACTTAATTACTCAAATTGCTATCAACTTTATTCACAAACAATCACTTTATTCACAATGGACCCCACAATACCCTACAATACCCTTACTTTATCTAATGTATCTACCTTTTTCTTAAAACATGTGCCCTACTCCAATGGGACTACATTTCATAAACGGAGGGAGTATAATATTCAGTTAGGAGTATTTTTACCTTTTACCAGATTCTTTTTTATGGATACCTATTTGTTATTACAGCGTTGTTGGGTCTTGAACAACCTTCTACAGTGTGCGTTTCCCGGGCATCCTTTTGGACAAGATTTTATGATCTGCCTATTAGGTTTTAGACTGAGATGGTGTTGACATTGGTTGCAGCCAAGTTAGGGAAGTTGGTGGCTTATGAGAAGCCAAATATTGCTAATCCAGCACAATTCTTGCGATGCAATGCAAGATTAAACTAGACATATCCAAGCCAATTAGGAAGGAAGTGTCGGTGAATTTTGGCGGGGGCCCGACTCTCATCCCTATCAAATATGAGAATCTCCCACACTATTGCTATTGTTGTGGGGTCATTGGCCATTTCCTCAAATCGTGTGTGAAGGCTGACAGAGATGGTGTACTAGAGAACGAGCATATGGAGTTTGGGCCAAGTCTCAAGGCCCCGCCAATGCGACGCCCAAAGGGATCACGCGTTAACATTGTGTTTGTTCCTTCTACTGATCCTCAATATCAGCCTTCGTTTGTGGAGGCTGGCCTGCTTCCAAAACCGTCATCATCATCCACGAGTGCACAGCCCCAGACCCAGACCTTGAACACCTTGTTACCCTTGCCAACCCTTCCAACCGAAACGAATAACCCCTCTCTGCTTAATTCCAACCTAACCCAGACCTCGAAACCCTTGTTACCCTTGCTAGCTACCCTTCCAACCGAGTCAACTAACCCTGCTTTTATTACTACAACTGTACCTACTTCTAGGGTTTTTTACACGTTCTTTTCTGCCCTCACGCCCCCAGAACTGGAACGAGAGGTTTTTAATTTGTCTAGATCTCTCGTCTCATCCTTCCACCTTTCCACTCCCATGTCCACTCCTCTCTCTGGCCCATCACCCCAGCGTTGTTACTTGATTCTACAATCGATGCATTAACCCACGTTTCACAAACCACTTCTCCCACTGTTTCTCCTGAATCCCATAATGTTATATCCTCGAACCTTGCCTCTCCCACTATGTTTACTGAATCCCATAATGCTATGAGCCTCCCTTCAATCCAACCTTCTGTCCCGGTTCAAAAATTCTCTTGGAAGCGGGCTGCTCGGGAAACTGGGGCAAATTCGATTGTGGTGATTCGCCATTCTGTTCATAAAAGAGATGTGGAGGATGCTGACTACAATGTTAAGGGTGCAAAATAGGCACGCTTCACTGAAAGTTCGAGCAAAGATGTGACAAATTTATCGGCGGTGGTTGTAGTTGCGCAACACCACCGGGAGTTATGAGTTGTTTCGGTTGGAACTGTCGGGGGCTTGGGAACCCTCAAAAAGTTCCAATTTTGAGGAAATAAATTTTTTTCAAAGATCCCATGGTGGTTTTTTTATGTGAGACAAAGTTACTGGTGCCGGAGCTCCAAGGGGTGGCACGAAAGTTGGGGTTTGATTGTTGTCTTGGGGTGGACTGTGACAAAAGTGGAAATGGGAGGAAAAGTGGTTTAGGACTGTTGTGGAGGTCTGATATTACTATTGCCATCCGATCGTACTCGACAAACTATATCGATGCATTTGTTGGAGAGGAGCATCCATGGCGGCTCACTAGGGTGTATGGGTTTCCAGAGGATAGTAATAGGTGGAAGACGTGGAGGATGATGGATAGGTTGGCTACGGAGGTGGAGGTTCCGTAGCTGTGCTTGGGTGATTTTAATGAGGTATTGTATGGAGTGGAGAAGATTGGCGGCAATCCGAGGAGCGAGGGTCGTATGCTGGCATTTTGGGGTTTGAAGGGCATCAATTTACATGGTCCAATATGTAGGGGGGAGATAATAATATTCAGGAGAGATTGGATAGAATGGTGGCGAATGCGGGGTGGATAACTCGGTTTCCTAGATCTCGAGTCCTCCATCTAACTCGGATTATGTCGGACCACTACCCGATTTGGTTGCAATGGGAAGGTAGGCCACGGGGATCGAGTGATGGGCGCACTGCTTATTTGTTTCGATTTGAGGCCTCTTGGCTTCAGGAGACCCATTGTTCGAACCTCATTAGGAATTCGTGGGCATCCTCGAGCATTGTGAGCTCGATGGGGGCATTGGCGGCTAAGTTGGGGTCTTGTGGGGAGGTGTTATCTGAGTGGGATTCCGAGAATTTTGGCAACATACCTCGGGAAATAGTGAGGTGCAAGGCTAAATTGGTGAAATTTTAGAGGGCTAGGCAATCTGTTGAAACGCTCCAGGCTGCAAGAGTTGTAGAGAATAAAATTAAGGCATTGGTCAGGAAGGAGGAGTTGTTTTGGCTTCAGAGGTCGAGGGTGAGTTGGATGAGAGAAGGCGATAAGAATACTGGATTTTTCAAAAGATTGCTAATGGTAGAAAGAAGAGGAATTATATTCATGAGGTTATAGGATCTAATGGTGGGTGGCTTACGGAGGTTCAGGACATCAAACAGGTGTTTCTATCCTACTTTGAGTGACTTTTTACGGCATCAGAGAATCTGAATATGGAGGAGGCTATTGGAGCTGTGGATCACAGAGTTACTGAGGATATGCACGAGGCGTTGTAGCAGCTGTTCACGGAAGTGGAGGTCTCTAAGGCCTTATCTCAGATGCATCCTACTAAGGCTCCAGGCCTTGATGGTATGTCTGCTATTTTCTTTCACAGATTTTGGGATGTTATTAAATCTCTTGTTGTGTCTTCTGTTCTTGATGTCCTTAATCATGGGGCTACCCCTGCTACTGTGAATAATATGTTTATTGCCTTGATCCCTAAAAAGAAAATCCATTTGCCTCCTTCTGATTTTCATCAGATTAGCTTGTGTAATGTGGTCTACAAAATTATTACTAAGACTTTAGCTAATCGATTGAAACCTTTTTTGCATAACATCATCGATCCATGTTAGTCTGCTTTTGTGCCTGGTCGGTTAATTACTGATAATGCTTTATTAGCCTTTGAAATATTTCATCACATAAGACACAATAAGGCAATGACTCGGGGATCGTATGCCTTCAAGCTTGACATGAGTAAGACATATGATAGAGTCGAGTGGCCTTTTTTAGAAGGAGTGGTGAGAAAATTAGGCTTTAATGACTCTCTTGTTTCCACTATTATGCGTTGTGTTTCTTCGGTTTCCTTTATAGTTCTGGTTAATGGATCTCCAACTCAGACATTTCGTCCATCTCGGGGAATCCGGCAGGGGGACCCATTGTCTCCATTCTTATTTTTGTTTTGTGCTGAAGCGTTATCGGCATTGATTCGGCGCCATATGGAGGTGGGAGTATTGCATGGGATTCGAATCGGTCGACGGGCGCCTCTAGTTGCTTGCTTGTTCTTCGCTGATGATACTGTTATTTTTAGACATGCAACTTGCACTGAACTTGCTGCTATACGACAGATTCTTCAGGTGTACGAAGGGGCATTAGGTCAAGCAATTAATTTGGACAAGTCTGAGATTGTTTTCAGTGTTGGTATCGTGGCAGAGAAGGGGGATGAATTGGCTGATTCTCTGGGGGTTCGTCGGGTACGAGAGCACTCCATCTACCTGAGTATACCTACGAAAGTGGGTAGGTCTCGGTCACTGATTTTTCGTTCTTTGGTGGATAGAGTGCAGAAAAAGATTAAGGATTGGAAGAGCAAGATGCTTTCTATGGTGGGTAAGATTACATTGGTGAGGTCGGTCATCCTATCAATTCCGACTTATTTGATGACTTGCTTCAGAATTCCTTTTAATGTAATTCGCAAGATTGAATCGGTTGTTGCTCGATTTCTATGGGGGCAGAGGGGGGAGGAGAGGAGAATTCATTGGCTACGGTGGTAGATTATGTGTTGGCCGAAGGATAAGGGTGGTTTGGGATTGAGGAGCCTCTTGGACTTCAATTTAGCTCTATTAGCTAAACAGGGGTGAAGGCTGTTACAGGATGAGGGGTCTATCTTGGCCAGAACTTTGAAAGCAAGGTATTACCCACGAGGGTCATTTCGGACTGCGGCTGTGGGGTTCAACGTTAGCTTTACTTGGAGGAGTATTCTAGCGGGTCGATCGGTTCTTGAGCGAGGTTTGGTGTGGGTGGTTGGAAATGGGGAGGCGATTGATGCAAGAGTAGAGTCGTTGTTATTTGAAGGTGATGAACCTCGACCGCAAGCCGAACAGCTCATGGTTGACGGGGATTTTACAGTCAGCGACTTCATCTCCCATGACCTACAAGAGTGGGATGTTCAACGACTGTGTGAGGTGTTTTCTAATGAGGTCGTGCATCGTGTTTGTCCACTGTCGCTGTCACTTACGAATCGACGAGACACGCTGTCTTGGAGGTTCACTAAAAATGGGTTCTACACGACAAAGTCTGGCTATTTGCACGGTTGGGTTCTGTAGGAAGGGCACAATGTGGGATGCCTGCAAGGGGTATGGTGGAGGTGGTTATGGGCGATGAGTATTGCCCCGAAGATCATAGTATTTTTATGGCGTATCTTCCATGATATTCTTCCTACGAATGTTAATCTCATCTCTAGATTCATTGATGTGGACCCAATATGTGGAAGCTGTGGGGAGGATATTGAGACGGGGGAGCATGTTGGTAGAGACTGTTCCTGGGCACGGACTTATTGGGCATTGGCTGGAGTCACCGATTTTGGTCTGCCGGAGCAATCTTTGGGGGCATGGGTGTTGGGAATAAAATGAGATATGTTTTGATTGAATACCAAAACCCCCTGAGACATGCCTAAGTCAAGTTGAATATGTTCTAGAAATGTTAGAACATATAGTATAAAGGCTAGATGAGGAGCTAATATGTTAGGCAGCTCTTAGTTGATTAGATGCACAATTTGAGGGGGAACACATATTTTGAAGTCCATCAAGAACAAGTCCCCTCAAGGCTCAAACTCTGGAAATAACACTAAGTCTTTTGAAGACCAACTATGCTGATCAGGAGAGTTGTCCAGAGGAGTTGTCTCAGCTCAATTAATCTAGATCAAGTGCTCTGAAAGCTTGAGGACAACCATGCTGAAGAGATGAAGACAACAATGCCCTAAAGATCTCCAAAGAATCATGCTAAGATCACTTTGAAGTGAAGTAAAAGGGTATGAGCCAAGTCATCTGAAGAAGAGCAAGCCAACCTTGCTGATAAGCAAGACTACTGATAGTGATAAGGAGAGTTGTCCAAATGATGAGGAATGTTGTCCTATCATTGGAACAACCTTCAGAAGTCATGTCCAAGTCTTAACAAGAGAATCTGAAAGTCAGACATTGGGTAGAGTGCTGCAGAAAGAAGACAAAGTCTTAACAGCCGTTTATTTCCCAAATGAGGACATGTCACTATCAAGAATCTGTCTTCAAAGTTGAAAGACTAAAAGAAGACATTTATGGACATTGGACGCTGCCTCTCCAACGGGCAAATCCTTCATTTGTCTATAAATACAGAAGTGTGAAGACCATTTGGAAGCACCTCAGCCAAGCACCTTAACCTGAACCTTGAGAAGAATTTTAGAGTGCTTTAAAAGCTTTCAAAGACTATCTTAGTCTTCAAACACTTCATCTAAGCTGAATTACATTGTATATCCATACACAAGCTTAGAGAGATATCCTAATCCTTATACACTGATCTTCATTGTAAAGGATATCTCATTAGTTGGAACCTTACTTCAACCCTTATATCTTTCAAGAGTGAAAGTGAGAAGGTTGTAGTAGTAGAAGTGGTAGGAGCTGATTGTTGAGAGAAGAACAGTTCAGTTCTGGGTTGAGAAGAGGGTACTAGGACTCTAGACATCCTAGGGATCAATTCACCAAGGAGTGGTGTTATTGATCAAGTGCACCTTGGCACTATAAAACAAGTTAATTCCAAAGTGAAGGAATTATCCTGTTCAATCAGGGAAAGTGGATGTAGGAGCTTGAGTCTCTGAACCACTATAAACTCTTGTGTTGATTTGATTTCAAGTACTTTCATACATTCAATACTGCACACAAAACTGATCTTTCAAAGGATAAACATTCAAAGACTGTGCAAAACTGATTTGGACAAGTTCCCTGAAACTGGACTATATTGCATTGACTAAGTGATTTCAGAAACTAAAGGAGTCTAAACTAAAAGGGCCAACCACTATTCCGCACATATAACTCCCCTAGATAGTTATTCAACTAAGTACTCAATAGTACTTAGTAGTCTGATTATCTTAGAAGAGTTAATCATCTTCAGCAGAGTTGTCCAAGACAACTTTGTTGAGCTCTGGTTTGATCAAAGTTAAAAAGAATTTGCATACAAGTGTATTCCCCCCCCCCCCATACACTTGTTATATACTCCTTTCAGGACCAACAAGTGGTATCAGAGCAGGGGTTCAAAGACCACTGCTTCTGAAAAGCCATCTTGGTTTTCAAAATCATACATTTGGTGTGGTCACTGAACTAATCTATCTGAAATCCTATAAATTGTTGACTAACTGTGTGTTCTTGAGATATGGCCAACAACAATGCAGCTGTTCCACCTCCTGTTGTCCAAGGATTGGACAACACGGCCACAAATCCAGTCAACCACATTTCTCATCACAAATTGCCCATGTTCTCAATAGACAACTATGATTTCTGGAAAATCAGAATGAGGGCTCATCTTGCATCTCTACATACTGATATGTTGAGAGTGATCACAAGAGGTCCTTTTGTGTTCACCTTTGTCAATCCCAGAGTCACTGAGGCTCAAAGAGCAGATGTAAGGGAATTGATTCCCAAAGATGAAGATGACTTTACTGCTGATGAAAAGAGGAAAGATAATTTGAATTATCTTGCCATGAACACCCTCTACCAAACAATTCCAGATGCAATCATGGGAAGGGTCTACCACTGCACAACTGCCAAGGAAATATGGGATACTCTTGCAGAAATGTGTGAGGGCACTGAGAAAATCAAGGAGAATAAGCTCCAAGTGGCAGTGCAGAAGTTTGAACAGTTCACAATGGAGTCTGAGGAGTCCATTGATAAATTTGCTGGTAGATTCACTAATGTGATGAATGAAATCAACTCCTTGGGCAAGGTGTACTCCAAGAGAGAAGTTGGATTGAAGATCTTGAGAAGTCTCACTCAAAAGTGGGATGTCTATGCTGTAATGATGCAAAATACCAAAGATCTCTCCACCATGCCCATGCAACAAATCTTCTCTGAACTCAAAGCTTATGAGTTTGACCTCAATAGAAGAAAGCCTGTTGAGGAACCTTCAAATCCTACAAAAGGAGTGGCATTCAAAGCCAAAACTGCTGAACCAGAAATGCAGTCCACTCCCAGATCATCAAAGTCAGTCTCCAAGACTGAAATGAAGGAAGAACTAGCCTTGATGGCAAGAAGGTTTGATAAGCTAAACTCAAGGTTTGGTAGATAAAAGAAATTCTACCAGGATAACAAATTCAGGAGAAGATACAACTCTCCTGAAGTTCAGGCTGAGGTCAAAAAGCCTGAAGAGAAAAGATCAGAGGACAAGTACTCTGATAGGAGAAGGTCCAGTAGAGCTGAACCTTCATCATCAAAAAGAAGAGAAGAATCAAAGAAAGATGATGATGAAGACCTGTGCTATAATTGCAAGAAGAAAGGGCACTTCCAGTATGACTGTCCTGGACTGAGCTCTAAGGAGAGAAGAGAAAGGCAAGCTAAAAGAGACAGAAAGTTCACCAATAGAAAGGCCATGATGGCTGGTGAAGAATCTGATAGTGCTGAAAGCTTCAACTCTTCTGATGGACTGTTCTCCAACAGTGATGATGATGATGATGTCTGCAACATGGCTCTTGAGGATGATGAGGTATCCTCTACTTCTAGTTCACCATCATTCATCTCACAAAACAATAGTGAGGTCAACCTGAAACTCTCCTTTGGAAAGTTGATGGAAGTTTTCACTATGTTACAAGAATTTCATGATAACTGTGTGAGAGAAAATGAAAGATTGGCTATTGAGCTTGCCAAAACTTCTGAGGTAGTTGTTGATGTTAAATCTACTGAGTTGTATCAACAAGTCTTGAGAGAGCTTGAGGAAGCAAATCTCGGGATAGTTGACCAACAAAAGGAGATTGATGATCAACTACTCTCTCAGAAGAGAAAAGATTTTGAACTAAAAATTCTAAATGCCAAGTTTGAAAATATCTCAGATGAATATGATATTCTTAAATCAAGTGAAGAGAGCCTGAAATTAAAGATGTCTGCTCTGAAGAAATCCTCTAGAGCAATAGAGGAAATTCAGAGTTATCAAAGACCTATGGCTCAAAGAAGTGGATTAGGTTTTGATCCATTTGAATCTTCACCTTGTCTTAGTGTTGCTTCTGTAAGTAACACTAAGAGAATCTTTGTTAAGTCAGTGGCACAAACTGAAAATGAAGTAATTCAGCCACTGAACAAAGGAAAGGGCAAAATGGATGATCTGCCTACTCAAGTGCTTCAGGAGAATAGGCCTAAACCTAAGGAAATGGCCAAAGCTCCTGAACATAAGAGGAATGTTGGTCAGCAGAGTAGACCCAATGGAAGGGCAACTCTCCTGAACAATGTTCAGAGGAATTATCCAAGGTATAATCAGCCTAGGCCAACTCTTCTGAAAAAACCTCAGCTGAATAGACCTAAGGACAACTATCCTCAAAGGCAAAATAAAATGAGACAATCAAAACCCTTCATGCCAAAGGGTAATGGTCATAAGAAAGCCTTTCCTCAAAGATTCCCTCAAGTAGCACAAAGAACTCAAAAGTTCAGGAGATTTGACAACTCTCCTGAAACTTACAGAGTTAACACATTCACACATACTTTCCCAAAGGCATTTAAGGGAAAGACAGTGTATGTAGATGCTAGAGGAAGACAACTTAGCCACCTTGAATCAATCAGGGTTATTAGGCAAGTTTGGGTTCCTAAAGGTACAGCTAACCTCTCAGGACCCAAAACTCAAAGGGTACCTAAACCTATCTAATTGCAGGTACCATTGGGCCACAAGAAGAGGAGCATGAGCAAAAAGTCAGCATGGTACCTTGACAGTGGATGTTCAAGGCACATGACTGGAAACAAGGAACTCCTCATTGATTTTATTGAAAAAGAAGGCCCAAATGTTACATTTGGAGACAGCTCACAAGCTACAACAAAAGGTTATGGTACTTTGATGATTGGTAACATCAAAGTATCCAATGTGTCTTATGTGGCTGGTCTCAAATATAATCTTCTAAGTATCAGTAAATTTTGTGATAAAGACTTTAATGTTGAGTTTTCAAGTGGAAAATGTTTAATCAAAGATAAAACTCAACAAATTCTATTGACTGGAACTAGAAAAGGAAATGTGTATTTTGCAGACTGGGACAAGTCTACTGATGCTGCATGCTTCATTGCTAAGAGTTCTAGTGAACAAAGCTGGTTATGGCATAAGAGATTAAACCACTTGAACTTCAAAACAATGAACAAGATTGCTAGAAATGCATTAGTTAAAGGACTACCTAATGAGGTTTTCATTAAGGAGCATGTTTGCAAACCATGCCAAGAGGGAAAACAGATTAAAGCCTCATTTAAAGGAAAACCAGTCATCTCTACTGAAAGGGTGCTTGAACTTCTACATATGGACCTATTTGGACCAATTACCCCTGCAAGCATAAATGGTAGAAAATACACATTGGTTGTAGTAGATGACTTCTCTAGGTTCACATGGGTAGTGTTTCTCCTTAATAAGAAGGAAACTCAAGCCAAACTGCCTGAACTTTTAAAGAGATTGTCAAATGAGAAAAGCCTTAGCATTATCAAGATAAGATCTGATAAAGGCACTGAGTTCATAAATTCATACATCAATGAGTATTGCACATCTAATGGAATAGCTCATGAAACCTCAGCAGCTAGAACTCCCCAACAGAATGGAGTTGCAGAGAGGAGAAATAGAACTTTAAAAGAAGCTGCTAGAACCTTAATTGCTGATTCAAATTTACCTAAGAGATTTTGGGCTGAAGCTATAAACACTGCATGCCATACTCAGAATAGATGTTTGATTACTAAGGGGCAAGGCAAAACCCCCTATGAACTCTGGAAGGGAAGAATGCCTAAAGTGTCATACTTTCATATCTTTGGTTGTAAATGTTTCATACACAATAATGGGAAAGAACAGCTGAAAGCCTTTGATAGCAAAGCTGATGAAGGAGTATTCCTTGGATACTCTCAAATCAGTAGAGCTTTTAGAGTCTACAACAAGAAAACCCTTATTGTGGAGGAAACACCTCATGTTGTGTTGATGAATCTATTCATGAGTTCAGGAATGAGACCTTGGAATCAGAAGAAATCACACAAAGGACAACCAGACTGAGCCTAAAAGATAAAGACACTGAATTCATAGAAGTTGTCCAAGCCAACCTACCTGAAAAACTTCCATTGGACAACAATCCTGAAGGCAACCTTCCTGAGGCAAATCCCACTAATGGAAATGGTGAACTGAATGATCCAATCCCAGTTCACATCCATGTAACAACTACCAATGAAGAAGCAGTTCCTGCTGAGGTAGTTAATGGATCAAATAATCAAGGGGGAACTCAAAATGTTGAAAATGCCAATGTCCCTGACATTGAGGACAATACCCCTGATTATGATCCTGAATTAGATCATGCATTCAATTATCCTGAATTTTATGATCAAAATGACTCAACTTCAGTAGAGGACAACTCTACTGAAGAGATCAGAAAAAGAAGGACTTGGTTGTCTGACCATCCTACAGATCTAATACTTGGTGATCCAAGTATAGGAGTCAAAACAAGGAGATTTCATGGTGAAAGTGCTCTTTTCTGTTGTTTCTTGTCAGAGCAAGAACCAAGTGACATTGAAGAAGCACTTCAAGATGCCAATTGGATCACAGCCATGCAGGAAGAACTGAATCAATTCACCAGAAATGAAGTGTGGGAGCTGGTGGATAGACCTTCACATCAAGATGTTATTGGAACAAAGTGGGTGTTCAAGAACAAGAAGAATGAAAATGATGTGATTGTCAGAAACAAAGCAAGACTAGTGGCAAAGGGTTACTGCCAACATGAAGGCATTGACTATGATGAGACTTTTGCACCTGTGGCAAGGCTAGAAGCAATAAGGCTCTTTCTAGCCTATGCAGCCCACAAAAGGTTCAAAGTGTACCAGATGGATGTGAAGAGTGCCTTTCTGAATGGAGTCTTGAAAGAAGAAGTCTATGTGGAGCAACCACCAGGTTTTGAGGTTGGAAACCAAGTTTACAGACTGAAGAAGGCTCTGTATGGACTTAAGCAAGACCCTAGGGCTTGGTATGATACACTGTCACAATTCCTCTTGGATCATGGATTCACCAAGGGAACTGTGGACAGAACTCTCTTCAGAATCTCTGAAGGAGAGGACATCTTGCTTGTCCAAATTTATGTGGATGACATAATATTTGGATCCCCCAATGAAAAGCTGTGTGAGAAGTTCTCCAAGCTTATGCAAAGCAAGTTTGAGATGTCCATGATGGGGTTGATGAACTTCTTTTTGGGTCTTCAAGTCAAGCAATCAAAAGAAGGAATCTTCATCAACCAAGCTAAGTACACCAGAGAAATGATCAAGAAGTTTGGGTGTGCTACTAGCAAGCCAGTAAGAATCCCAATGAACACAAATTGGAAGATGGATCCTGATGAAAGTGGTGTTTCAACCAACTCCACTGAGTATAGAGGAATCATTGGATCACTTCTCTATCTCACTGCCAGCAGACCTGACATCACCTTTGCAGTAGGTGTTTGTGCAAGGTTTCAAGCAAATCCTAAGAAAAGCCATCTTGAGGCTACAAAGAGGATTTTGAGGTATCTCAAAGGCACTGAAAATCTAGGCCTTTGGTACCCTGCTGATGACAACATTGAGTTAACTGGCTACTCAGATGCTGACTATGGAGGCTGCAGAATTGATAGAAAGTCCACTTTTGGGACTTGTCAATTCTTAGGCAACAAGCTTATATCTTGGTTCTCCAAGAAACAGAACACAGTGGCAACTTCCACCACTGAAGCTGAATATGTTGCAGCTGGAAGTTGTTGTGCTCAAATCCTTTGGTTGAGACAACAACTCAGAGACTACAAAGTCAACTCTACTGAAGTGCCAATATTTTGTGATAACAATAGTGCAATTGCAATATCACAAAATCCTGTATTGCACACAAGATGAAAACATGTGGACATCAAGCATCACTTCATTAGAGACCATGTGGAGAAGAAGGACATAAAGTTGGTCAAGATCCACACAGATCATCAAAAAGCTGATATTCTAACAAAGCCACTTGCAGAGGCAAGGTTTCTGGAGCTATCAGCAGAGTTGGGATTACTTGATCCAGGGAAGATGGACAAGTAAAACTCATTGAAGTTCATGGGAGTAAAAGAACTGAATTGATCTTCAGCAGACTTGGACAAGTCTACTGAAGTACAGAAGAGATGATCACAATTACTCAGGACACTTGTCCATTGAAACTCAGGACACTTGTCCTAGTAGGGTCAGATAAGTTGTCTTGGCTATCAAACTAATTCCTTGGTTTGATAAACACCTATTTTGGGTAATCATTGTCAACTTTGATATCTGTCCAAATTGCAGATATCATCTCTGTGGGATTTAATTTGTCCCCCACCCAAAAGGTCGCTTTCCATGCATTAAATGCCAAGATTTAACTCTTGTTTGCATTACACTTTTCAAGCCATGATCTATCTCGAAAACTCCCCAACCATTAACTAATATTAAATAACTTCCACGTTTTGAATAAAACCAATAACTCACTGTTACATTGGTTTTTAACCGTTGGATCAAAACTGGCCAACTCCCCTGAAATTCATCCTGGCCGTCCAAGTGTGTTTTCCATTTTTGACAACCGTTGAAAATACACAAAACTCACCAACTCATTGACAAACATTCTTTTTAGAATATTCTCAAGTCTTAAGAACTCTCCACAAACACTTCTTTCCCAAGTATTCGAAACCCTAGCCTTCATCTTCTTCAAACTCTCTCAAAACACTCTCAATTTCATTTCTGAAAACCTTCAATGGCTCCCAAAGTAAGACCAGAAATGATTATTGATTTCTCCAACAAGGCTCTAGACCTTGATTTTGGATGCTTAAGCAACAGAAACAGCCTTCATTTTGAGCCCATAGTATCCTTCGAGAATGAAGATCCTGAGATCACTCCAACCTTGAGATGGTTGAGAAGAGCTGGATTGCAGAAGTTTATGGAGGGAAGACGAAGTTCGTGCTTGGAAAACTACATGGCTGAGTTCTTTGCCTTTCTCAAATGGAGAGGTAAGACTGAAGATGGTGAAGTTTCCACCAGACTGTCATATGTGGCAGAAGGAGAGGAGGAAGAGAGATTTCATAGAGTGAAATTCTCTTCAGAAGATCTTGAAGAAGCCTTTGGATTGCCTTCTGAGGGAAGGAATCCAGAAGTTTATGGTACTGGACATGAAGATGAAATAGCTCAAGAATGGCTATTAGTACCAGGCCTTCTCTCTTCAACACAAAACAAGAAGACTCTCAAGCCAGAATTTCTCAATCTATTTGAGGTAATCACTAAGAGTCTTATGAGCAACACTGGAAGCTTGGAGTAAGTCAGCCATCCAAGAATCAGAATTATGGCTGCAGTTATTGATGTTAGTGACAAAGGCATCAAGTTTGATTGGAGGACCTTCATCATGTCTGAGATGATGAAGGAAAAGGCCAAGTTCAAGGTGAAAACTCACAATAAGGTTGTGCTAGAAGGGAAACTCAAGTATTGCACCAGGGCAAGCTTGTTGATTGAAAGGTTTTCCCATTATTCTCAAATGCAAACCTTTGCAAAGCCCCTCCCAGCCCAGAAGATTCTGTTTAGAAAGCTCAGCAAGAAAACCGAGCAGAGGAGGATGCTTATGGCCAAACCTGCTGAAGAGAAGGTGGAGGAGAAGCCAAAGATGAAAAAGAGGACAAAGGCCAGAATGGTGAAGACAAGGAAAATGTCTCAAATTCCCTCAGAGGAGAAATCAGATGCTTCAACTGAAATTGAAGAAGTTGCTGAAGAAGGTGTGCAAGTGCCTTCTGATCATTCAGAAGAGTTGAGGCAGAAGTACAATGAGACTAGACAAAAGTCTAGAGGTGACAAGAGGATCGGGGAGGTTGTCCCTGAGAAGGATGGTGAAGGAAGTGGGAGCAGTAGGACTAGTAAGAGAAGAGCCAAGCCTACTGATAAAGTGTTGGAGCTTCAGGAAGAAAGGTCTCTACAACTTGCTCTTAGAGAGAGCAGAGCTGAAAGCAGGACCAAATCAAAGTCAAGGACCAACTCATCTGGTTCTGGAACTCCAGAATCCAAGGTCCCTGAAGGTCAACCAATAGAGGCCTCTGAAAAAATTTCCCAAGAGGTATTGGCCAACATTGCTGAAGGTGCAGTGGCCAACCTCACTGAGCTCCTTAAGGCCCAACTGGATGCATCTCTAAAAGCAACCATGGAGGAGGTTGTTCAACAAAAAATGAAACCTGTTCTAGTTTTCCTTAGCTTGAGCAGTGATAGGATGCAAAATATACATGATGAGAATGTATATCTATTGGAGGAGATGAAGTCTCTAACCCAAGCCCAGTCCTTATTGGCATCTACTATGAGTGAACTGAAGCCTGAATGTTTTGATGCTGCCAAAAAGGGGGAAAGGGAAAGAGCAAGGGCAAAAGGTGCCTTAGTGATTGGAAGCCCAGTCAAAGGGGGAAAGGGTAAAGACAAAGCTCCTGAAGGAAAGGGAAAGGAGCCAGCAGTGCTAAACTTGGAAGAACTGGATGAAGAGGAGCAGTTAGCACTTGCTTTGAAAAATTCAATGGCCTCAGCTCAAGAGGAAAGAGTGAGGTTACAGCAAAGGCCAGGTGGTGAGGTGTCTGGTTTGGACAAAGATGTTGAAGGTGTCCAAACTAGAGGAAAGATCAAGAGGGCAAAAGGAAAGAAAAGACAAGTTGAGACATTCACTGACTTTCCCAACAGCCTTGATCTACCACCTGAATTCAGAATTGATGATGATGAACATATCTCCAAGAAGACTAAAGTTGCTGAAAAGGACAAGAATGCTGAAGTGTCCAAAACTGCTGAAAAAAAAAACAAGTCTTCTGAGAAGGAAAAGTCTACTGAGACTAAGTCCACTGAAGGTGTCAAAGCTTCTGAAGATTTAGAGGAGCTGTATGAAGAAGGCTTTGGACCAGGACCTAAGAAGAAGAAAGTGGTGGTGCTAAATGATCCATCAAACCTGTTTCATGAAGGGTATGGCAAAGACCCTGAAACTCAACAGAAACTGGCCATGATGAGAGCCCAAGAAAAGATGGATTTGATGGATGAAGCACAAAGAGCAAGAGATAAGAGAAGAGCAGACTTCCAGAAGCCTAGAAGGAAGAGAGCAACCTATAACAAGATGAAGCCACAGCTACTGATCCCAATGGACACCAAATACCCTCACTTGGATAAATGGGTGTCAATTCAGCTAAATGACTCATGGGAGGAAGCAAAAAGGGAGTTTGTCTATGATTACTATGTCATTGACAGATGGAATGGAAAGGATGCCAACTCCACTTTTGCTGAGTTCATGATAGAGTACTACAGAGAGCTTTATCAACAACTGCTTGCAGCTGCTGACATTGCAAGATTTGAACTCACAGCCCCCAAGCCAATCATATACATGCCTCAAAAGCTTGAAGGATGGATTGATCAAGCAAGAATTCTGAGAGAATTTACTGAGATCCTCAAGCTAAACAAGATGGTTCTTGGACCTAAGGGAACAAACCAAGAAGCCATGGCCTTGAAAAGAAGAGTGTGGGCACAATATGGGATGTTGCCACCTCCTGAGGATGATCTTTGAAATGGCTAAGTCTTCTGACCTATCTTGATTGATCAACTATGCTGAAATATGGTCAAGATTGCTGATGTGGTGTGCTATGATAATCTGTTCGCTCTGATATGCTCTGGATTGCTCTGATATAAGCATGTTCTCTGATACCTGATGTTTTGCTCTGATCCAAATACTGCTAAGTGTTTAAGTGTTTGCTCTGATACTAAAATTCTGTATATGCCTTGAATTGCTAGAGTGAAATGCTCTGATGTATTTAGTGTTAATGATTCATGCTCTGATATGTTAACTTCAACTATCAACATGCTTGTAATGATTTTCAAATGAATGATAGTTGAACTTATTTTGAATCAAGAAACACTCATCTCTCTATGCCTATCTGTGAAACCTATGTGCAACATGAATGGTGAGTACACTAACACATTGCTTTTCAGGACGATTGACCTTAGTCATGTCTTCTGAAGATAAATGTAATAGGTGTAGTCAAGTCACTTTTGCATAGAAGTATAGGTTTTGGCATCATCAAAAAGGGGGAAATTGTTGGGAATAAAATGAGATATGTTTTGATTGAATACCAAAACCCCCTGAGACATGCCTAAGTCAAGTTGAATATGTTCTAGAAATGTTAGAACATATAGTATAAAGGCTAGATGAGGAGCTAATATGTTAGGCAGCTCTTAGTTGATTAGATGCACAATTTGAGGGGGAACACATGCTTTGAAGTCCATCAAGAACAAGTCCCCTCAAGGCTCAAACTTTGGAAATAACACTAAGTCTTTTGAAGACCAACTATGCTGATCAGGAGAGTTGTCCAGAGGAGTTGTCTCAGCTCAATTAATCTAGATCAAGTGCTCTGAAAGCTTGAGGACAACCATGCTGAAGAGATGAAGACAACAATGCCCTAAAGATCTCCAAAGAATCATGCTAAGATCACTTTGAAGTGAAGTAAAAGGGTATGAGCCAAGTAATCTGAAGAAGAGCAAGCCAACCTTGCTGATAAGCAAGACTGCTGATAGTGATAAGGAGAGTTGTCCAAATGATGAGGAATGTTGTCCTATCATTGGAACAACCTTCAGAAGTCATGTCCAAGTCTTAACAAGAGAATCTGAAAGTCAGACATTGGGTAGAGTGCTGCAGAAAGAAGACAAAGTCTTAACAGCCGTTTATTTCCCAAATGAGGACATGTCACTATCAAGAATCTGTCTTCAAAGTTGAAAGACTAAAAGAAGACATTTATGGACATTGGAGGCTGCCTCTCCAACGGGCAAATCCTTCATTTGTCTATAAATACAGAAGTGTGAAGACCATTTGGAAGCACCTCAGCCAAGCACCTTAACCTGAACCTTGAGAAGAATTTTAGAGTGCTTTAAAAGCTTTCAAAGACTATCTTAGTCTTCAAACACTTCATCTAAGCTGAATTACATTGTATATCCATACACAAGCTTAGAGAGATATCCTAATCCTTATACACTGATCTTCATTGTAAAGGATATCTCATTAGTTGGAACCTTACTTCAACCCTTATATCTTTCAAGAGTGAAAGTGAGAAGGTTGTAGTAGTAGAAGTGGTAGGAGCTGACTGTTGATAGAAGAACAGTTCAGTTCTGAGTTGAGAAGAGGGTACTAGGACTCTAGACATCCTAGGGATCAATTCACCAAGGAGTGGTGTTATTGATCAAGTGCACCTTGGCACTATAAAACAAGTTAATTCCAAAGTGAAGGAATTATCCTGTTCAATCAGGGAAAGTGGATGTAGGAGCTTGAGTCTCTGAACCACTATAAACTCTTGTGTTGATTTGATTTCAAGTACTTTCATACATTCAACACTGCACACAAAACTGATCTTTCAAAGGATAAACATTCAAAGACTGTGCAAAACTGATTTGGACAAGTTCCCTGAAACTGGACTATATTGCATTGACTAAGTGATTTCAGAAACTAAAGGAGTCTAAACTAAAAGGGCCAACCACTATTCCGCACATATAACTCCCCTAGATAGTTATTCAACTAAGTACTCAATAGTACTTAGTAGTCTGATTATCTTAGAAGAGTTAATCATCTTCAGCAGAGTTGTCCAAGACAACTTTGTTGAGCTCTGGTTTGATCAAAGTTAAAAAGAATTTGCATACAAGTGTATTCCCCCCCCCCCCCACACTTGTTATATACTCCTTTCAGGACCAACAATGGGTTATGAACACCCTCGACGGGGTGATTGATGAGGATCAACGAAATATGTTTGCAATGTTGTTGTGGTACTTATGGTATGCTCGTAACTCGCGAATTTTTCGAAATGTGATATTGACGCAGCAGCGGGTAATACAGATGGCTGAGGAGTACATTGTCGAGTACCGAAAGGCCAATATTAGAGTGCCACGTTGTCGTGTTGAGCGGAGGCCGAGTGAGTGGGTGCCGCTAGCGGGGATGGTGTATAAGCTTAATATAGACGCTTCTGTTTGGGAGAATGTGGGAGATGGCATTGGGGGAGTTCTTCGAGATGCACAAAGGGTGGTTCATTGGTGTTTTGCTCAACATTGTGCTGCATCTTGGGAGGTGGAAGTTGTTGAAGCTGCCGCTGTGAGGAGAGGTTTGCAGCTGGCACTGGAGAAAGGGGTTGAGACCTCGGTGGTGGAGTCGGACTCTCAAATTATGATTAATGCTTTGGTTGATCCGAGGCTGAACTTATCTTATTTGGGCAGTTTAACTCGGAATATTTTGCGGTTGAGTAGGGCCTTCAATTCAGTTATGTTCTCTTGGACAATGAGGACGGGTAATAGAGTAGCTCATCGCTTAGCTTTTTTTTTCTTGTTCTACCGACGTTGTGTCGACTGTAGTACCAGCTCATATTGAGCCGGATATTTTGGTCGATGCTTAATTAATTTCATTTCCCTGTAAAAAAAAAAATGTGTTCACTTTAATATTTAGAAGAAAAAGAAAAAAAAAATCATCACTTTAAAGATAAAATAAATAAATTACTACGGTGAAGGAGACAACAAAAAAGTGATACTCAGGTCTCAGACCTGACCTCAGGGTACCTTCAAAGTGATAGAAAACTAATTTTTTCCTATGTCGCACAGAAGATTTTTTTTTTTAATCAAATATATATTTCAAAGATTTTTCTTTTTCTTTTTGTATGATAAACTACAAAAAAAAATATAAAAAATTTGCATAAGATCCAGATACTAAACCTTATTTTTTGTATCGACCCAATCACTTATGATAGTAGCTTTATGATTGAGTGTAAATTTATATTTTGATACCATCATTCACAATTTTTTAGATATTAATGTTATTTTTGTATTAATAATTTATTTATTAATATTACTTAATTTTAAGAACACATATATTTTAGGATAATAATTTAACATCTCGATATTTCTATCCAAAAATTAACTCTAATTTACGTGGCTATGACATGAAATTTTGATTTAATTTTAATTCGCGATTATGAAATCGATCAACTTCGATAGATGTAAGTTAGACATTTGTATTTGTTGTTAAGAATATTTTAAGAAACTTGTAAATAAATAAATGAACAGCCATCATTAATAAGAACACGTACGTATTATTTTTATATAGTTGGAAACCTTATTAGGTTACAAGTTACAACTGTATTCATTTCTAATTATAAAAAAAAAAAATCAAAACAACCAAGAATACAAATAGAGTACATGACCAATTATTTGACACATTTTTGTATGCATTATTGTATCAAATGGCACACAACATAACAAAAGTTGTTAAAAATAATCTTCTTGATTTCTTATGTGGAAAGAAACACGATCAACATATTTATCTTTCGCTTATTCGATCAATCGTCAAGTCGTCGCTCGAACAAGAGGCGAGGACATCGGGGAATGAGGTGACATTGTCATCATCATCTCGTCCAATCTACGGAACGATAAACTGAGCTCAAGTTTACTCCTCCGGCATTGTTTCCTAGGCGCGTTACTCTCACCGCCCTTGTTTTGGATCACAAACTTATGAATCCTATTCAACGCCACCATCGTCGTCTCGTCGTCCATATTCGCGAAGCAAACCCTAAACCACCCTGGCTCCGAGCAATGGAACGAAGCGCCCGGGGAAACGTTGAGCTTAACATCCTTGATGATCAACCTCCATAACTCCATCTCCCCTTCAAATGTGGCCTCATTAAGAAGCCTCCTCAAGTCCATCCAACAAAACAACCCCGAGTTGCTCTTCAAGCTCTCGATCCCCACTTGACCTAGCCCTCGGGTCACAAGACCGTGCCTCGTCGCCAGTCTCCTCGAGCTGACCTCGAGGAACCTGGCGACGAAGTCGCCGTCAGACAGCATTGACGCAATCGTGCGCTGCGTCTGTGTAGAGACGAGCCCAAAGCTCGACATCTTACGGGCGCAGTTCACGACTGCATCGTTGTAGGAATACACGATCCCGACACGGAAACCGGGGAAACCGAGGTCCTTGGAGAGGCTATAGACAATGTGGATGAGATCAAGGTTGCATCGCGGGTTTTCGTAAACGATTTCGGCGATGCTGACGAACGGGGGGTCGGAGAAGACGGTGGCGGAGTAGATTTCGTCGCAAATTAGGTGGATTTTTTTGTTGGAGATGAAAGATAGGCACTCTGTTAGGGTTTCTCTGTTTATAAGTGTGCCTAATGGATTTGATGGATTGTTGAGAAGTAAGCCCTTTACTTTGATGTCGGAATCTTGAGCTTTCTTGTATGCTGTTTCGAGTGCCTCACGTGTGATCTTGAAACCATTGTAGCTTTTGCAAACAACAGGGACAAGTTGGACTCCAGTGCGCCAAGTTAAATCTCGATCATTTCTGCATGATTTGGATTATTCTTAATTAATGAATGCATCACTATCTCAATTTAAACGTGGATTTGATTCACACTTTATGTTCGAGAAATATTTACCATCCGAAAAGAGGAAAAAACAAGGTTTTTATCTAAAGAAATGCGTTAAGAAAGGGCAGATTTATACAACCTTTCAGTCTAGATAATGTTTTTTCAACTCTCTTCTTGGTAGAAAATTTAATTTTGGGGGTCAAAATCGGGTCAGATGTGTTTGCTCTCAACAATCGTGCAAAAGCAAACAAAAAAACTCGCACCCAAATTTGTGTTATTATAAGATAAATTATGTGTTTCTTATTCGTATAGTAGCACATGTTTGTTCTTATAGTAACATGACTAGAAGTTGCGCGATTTTTTTGGTGAGATCCGTTTAACTCCCTTTCGATCTGATTTCGACTCGCGATTTTTTTTGTCTATTTTCTAATTTATGCTAATATTGTATGTGATATATTATATATAAATTTTTGTATTATTGTAGAACGGAACAGAGTATAATTCTGTAAAAAATAAGTTTGAAAAAATGAAAAATATGTGAAATAAAAACGGTAATATAAATTAGGAATGGAAATTTTGAATGAGATCGCATGGTATAATTTGAACATGTTGTTTAACATTTTAGAATAAAATTAATATTTTTATTTGTAATAATTTACACTAATATGAATCTTGAAAAGGACACTTTATTCCTTATTTCAATTTGGTATCTGAGTTGGATAAAAAATAATAAAACGTGCGGTATTAAAGAGAATAATACACCGAATTTAAATAAGGAATCAAATTGGCTAAAAAGGCTTTCAAGGAACATTGAACATGATGATTTATTACCAAAGGACTTTAACATGTACCCCTCAAAAAAAAAAAAAAAAAAAAAAAGGACTTTAACATGTAGATATCATGCCCCTACCCCCACCAATAATTTAACTTGATATGTCCATTCATGAATAGTAAATGCAATAAATGGAGTGTTAATTTATAAATAAATAAAGTAAGTGTTTAAATAATTGTGAAAAATTTATCTAAAAGAAACTAAAAATGCTTAGAATGAAATTAGGAAAAGTAATTACTTACCCTGGATAATAAGGCGTAGGCACCAAAAATGCTTCACCAGGATCAGCCAAGCAGAAGGCCAATGTTTCTTGCGCACCAGTTGCACCGCCGCTCATAACTATACGGTCCGCGTCGAATCGGACTCTGTTTCCTCTCACTCTCTCCATGAATCTTGCAACAGCCTAAAAAACCATGGTCAAATAAGACTATAATTTCAAAATCTTGATTTTTTTAACATATATAAGTAGTACATTTCTGAATTCTGGCAAGCCATGATAATCTTGAAAAATCGCGATATCCTTGAAGTCGTTCGCTCCTTCTTTCGTGCAGATTGAAGCCTTCGGGTTGTTCTTAACCCATTCCTCAACTAAATCGAAGGTAAGCTGACGAAGATATATAGAAGAGCTCAATGTTAAATATGTAATGAAAATTAATTAACATGAAAGTTAATTTTATTACATGCATGAATTAATATAAGTTAATTACCTGATTTTCTGCTAATCCCATCTGAATAACTCCATTAGGATTTTGAGTAGGGTGATAGGAATTGCTATCGTACGCCTTCCATCCGTCGAAGAAAGCAGAGTTTTCGCCGTGCCCGTCGTTTGTAGCAATCTTGGACAGAATTTGCACTTCATTTTTCAACAAAAGTTCCATTTTAAGTTAATTTATTTCACAAACAAAGAACAAAAATTAATGAAACAATTGAAACAAGTGCTAGTGAATTATATATCAAATGTTTTTTTGTATGTTTAAGGTATGGGGTGGGGCTATATATATAGTTGTGGACCTGTGGTAGTAAATCAAAGTTCAAGTGTAATGAAGCTTCATATGAAGGATACCAAACTTTTATATATCCTCATCTTAAATGTAAGAAAAATAAGAACCTAATTCCCAATTACAAAATTCTCCTTTGAAAAAAAAAAAAGTTAAATTTTGAATATTAATTGGCAGCCAGCTTTGAAATTATTGATTCCCATTTTCTCATTTCTTTTTAAATTAAAATTCTTATCTTGAGTCCTAAACTATGTTCGATTCAACCTTGTTACTTTGAAAAACATGACTAGCTAGTAGCTAGTAATCTTAAGTTTGTCAAACTTATTTCAATTTTGGTGTTTCAATTGTTGACATGTGTCGTTTAAAAAAGTAATTAACGTCTAATAATAATAAAGGCGACACATGTTAATGATTCAGCAGAATGAAACATTAAGTGAATTACGAAAAGTGGAACAGATGGATCCAACTATGCCAAACGAACCACCTCATCACTCACGAGCCTAATTGTTAGTTCCATTTTTTTCATGGCTTTAAAGATTTTTAGTTGCAATAATTAATCCAATATGTATTGTCTCAGTATATATGGTTATTGGTTAATGATGAATTGAAGAATTTCCTATTTTTGGTTAATGCAATTTGTGGTTGATTAAGAATTTGCATTCCAATTTTGTGAAACATTTGCCGTCCCATTTTAATTAAGTTCATGAATCGCCTTTCAATGCACAAGTTCATTAGGTACAGTGTGAACACTTGAGCATTCCTGTATCATATAGATTATTTATCTGATATTTTTTATTTTATTTTTTGAACGGAGATTATTTATAATCACCATTATTTAAAATACTTTTGAAACAATTACGAGAAATGAAGCAATTATAGTATCCATAACTCTTCACAATTTTTTGGTGCAATTTGAGCCAATACCATAACAATTAGATGTGATAAGAAAAAGTTAAAGAGAAAGAAAGTTAGAGATTCTTATTTTACTAAATTTCCTTAATTATTTCTATAGTGAAGAAATTATTAATTTATGACATTGATTAATGGACTGCTGATTTATGTAGAGTTTTTTTTTTTAAGATTATTATATTATTATCAAAATTAATTGGTAAAATTTTGAACTGGCCAAAAAGTTGGGACATAGAAAAACTATTATTTTTTAGAGTTGTTTTTTGAAAGTTAATTAATTTATAGATGTTTTACATTAGGAAATGTCTTCTTTGACCCTATTTCTAAAATTACGTGACAAACCTAAATAAGACTAAGGACAATTTCGAGATTTCATTGTCAACATTCTCTCAATCATTAAATCCAAACAAATTAAGGATAACTCATCAGTTGTCGTACACTTTTAAAAATTCAATTTACAGTAAAACTCTATAAATTAATAATCTCTCTAAAATAATAAAATCTTCCGGTTTCGACTTGGCCTTTGTAAAAAATCATCAAATTCGATAAGATAATAAGATAATAATTTTTCAAAAAATCCCTTTATAAATATTAGGTCCCATTAAAACTCTAAATTAATAATTATAAATATTACTCTATAATTATAAATATTATGGCAATTTATTAAAATATGAATCTATTGTTACTTGATTTTTATTAAAATTTAAATCTTATTGAATTTCATCCCTAACTTTTTTATTGATAACCATGAATTCCGGTGTCGAGTTCTCTAGCAACAACAACAAAATTTACCATTTAAACCTAATTGAATCTACGGTCCCTCTTATACTCACATAATGCTTTACGCATTTAATCATTTATGGATGATTTTGCGATGTCTTTTAGATGAGAAGACATGGTTGTGTGTTTATGAATTATTTTATTTCTATATTGAGGTTTATATAGTACTCCGTATATGTTTCATTCATCATGTATGAATATATTTAAGTGCAACGAATTAATGTAAACATGTATACAATGAAATATTTAATTAGTTACAGAGAATTGATTGATGAATATAACCAATGAAATATATATGAATTCATTTATTTTTAATACATATGTACTAAATTTGATGAATTCAAAAAGTCTCTCTTTTAATTAATAAATATTAATTTATCGATAAATTAATACCTCTTTAAATTAATAAAATTCTATGGTCCCAAGGTTATTAATTTAAAGAGGTTTTACTGTATATACAATTTAATTTAATTTTAACATTTTGTGAACATCACAATTCGCTAAATTTAATAGCCACCTTTTGTAAATATAATCATTTATTATTAAGTTTATATTCTTTTTTCATCTTTTTTCACTTGTGCTATTTGTTCCACTAAATTTGTTTGTATACATACATTTTTTAAAAAAAATTATTATTTTATCTTCACCTTTCTCACTTTACTCAAATTTAAATAATGAACCCTATAATATGCTCCCTCTATCCAGAAAACCTTTCATACTTACTATTCATCACCTTTTTAAAAAATATTATAATAAATAGAATTTTGAGATATAACTTTATAAAAAAATAAATAAGTGGATTGATATTATACAGGTGAAGTTTCTAAAGAACCGAAAAAATAGGTGTGAAAAGTATTATGAGACTGAGTGAGTAGTTGTTTTATCTATTTTACCTGCTTTCTAAAAAAAATGTCCAATTCAATGAGTACAACATTGATGGACAGATTACGAGTACCGGTTTATAAGATCGAGTTTCCATATTTTATTAATTTGTGTAACAATATGATGATAATGATAATATTATTACAAAATGCTTAATTATCTTTGTTTGAGCAAAATTTTAGATTCATTGTCGACATCACTAATTAATACCTAGCTAAATGTATTAAAGATAATCAAACATCAATGAATATAGTGGGGACTCAAAAAATTGATGGATTTATTTTTTATTTTTAGAGATGAGTGGTATAATTATTGGCATATGTATTAAAATTGACACGCCTGATTTAAATCTGGCTTAGCTTTTCTAATCCTACAAAAATAAAATAGTTCTGAGTATTCGATTTAGGACAAATTTCACCGTCCACAAGAAGGACATGTTTAAAGTCAGAGTTCATCTCTGTATAGACTGGTTCCTTAAAAATTATTTGCATTTTAATAATTTCGAGCGTGAAATCTAAAGAGTAGCATACGGACCACTGGTATGAGGCTTTTGGGGAGTTAGATTGTGTGGAACGGAGGCAGACCCGGACCACTTATTCTTCACATGTTATGAGGCTTTTGGGGAGTTAGATTGTGTGGAACGGAGGCAGACCCGGACCACTTATTCTTCACATGTCCGATTTCAAAAAGAATATAGGGAGCATGTTGTATAATTGGTTTGGGAAAGATTATCTAGGAGTGGAAAAGAGATTCTAGCGCCTTCAAGAGTCATAAAAAGATGTTGGGAAAAAAGTGATCCCGCTTGGTCAACTATTTGGCATGGAACTGTTTGAATTTTATGGAAAAGCATGAACATGAACGAGATTATATTTAGAGGAGCTCAATTCAACGAAGTCAAAACGATACAATGAATCGAAATAAAGACGTTTAGATGGCTTAAGCCTTAAGGCGAAATCAATAATACATTTAGATGGCTTAAGCCTTAAGGCGAAATCAATAATACATCATTGGAATAACTTTGAGGATTGAAATCGTGAACACATTCATTTTATTAACTACTGTAGTTTTTTTCTTTTGTTAGCTTAACGGGGTTATCATTCGATGTAATTCTTTCGAGTTGTGTTTGGATGAAGGAATTTGATTTGAGTGTTTGAATAAAAGAATTTGATTTAAGAGACATTTCAAACGAAATGATTTAAAAATATATGAATTTCAAATGATATTTTTAACAATTTTAACAAAAAAAAAAAAAAAAATCATCTAAAATTCATTTAGATTTTAATGTAAACGAGGGGAAGGAATCTGAATTGTAATTTATAATACGTACACATAAATTCCTCCAGCGGAATGAAACAACATTTATAAATAAGGTAGACTTTTATCCTATTATCAAAGTAGACTAATTTTAGATTTATATTATATTTCTCTGCGTTCAATAGTTCCAAAATTATTTGAACACTTTTAATATAGAAATAATACACAAAATTAACACAATTATAATACGGAGTATTTTATTTTAAAAACGGTCACTTATTTTGAATCCACATTTTAACTCACACCTCACTAAATTACATAAAAAACTTCTAATTTATTTGACGTTGTATCGCTTTAAATTCAATATTTTTAATTTGTGTGTCAATACATACATTTAAATAATCCAAGAATTGAGGGAGTAGTATTTTTTTTTATAAAAAAAATAAATAAATTATTTTGATAAGTCCAAGCTAAATCAAATCAAATACTATAACCTATTGTCCATTGGACCGACTAAAAGTATCATTTGACCCAATTTAGACTTGCTTTGCAATTCTTTGGTGTACAATACAAATAAAAATAGATTAAAAATATCAATTGGACACGTATGGTCTCACATCATGCCTCCTTTTTTATTCTACTACCATTTCTAGCATTTAACGAACTGAGGTTGGTTTAAATAATAATAATACTAATATTTTTTTGCCGTTTAAAGTCATAACAAATGTCAAATTTTAGCCCAAATATGAGCAAAAATTAGTCCTCTGTACTCAAAAGTTGGTCCACTAAAATATAGTGAATTTTCTTTTTGAAAGTGTGTAAAATTTTTACAATACCCCTATTTAATGAATGATTATTATTTTAACTTTTAATATTCAATAAATAAGGTTGTGTAAAAAAATGAAAGAAGATTATCATTTTGTGATGGAAGGAGTATGTTGGTTTGAATTTGAATCTAAGATGGTGTTTAATGAAGTACATTTTTGTTGTCTTTACGGATAATATTGTGGCGCTTGCAGGGGCTCTAGAGTACGGTACAGCCGATAATAGCTGACATGAATATCCGGTTCACGCATATTTATCAGGAGGGTAATTAGGCGGTTAATGCATTGTCGAAAACTCGTTCCGAGTGTGTTTGGATGGGCAACCCCTCAAACTCGTATCTCCTTCAACATTTGTTTTGCAATATGAATAATGAGTATTTCAAATTTTCTAGACTTTAATGTTTGGTGTTGTTTATGTTTTCTTGGTGCTCTAGATGGATGCACCTTTTTATTTTTGATCAGAGATTTTGTTTTTAAAAAAGGGTTTTTTCTGATAAAAAGTTTTTAATAACATCTAGATCGACATGTGACCTTATAACTTTAGATTTTAGGTTTTTTATTCGTTATTTTATCCTATCAAATAATTTCCTAGTAGACCACATAAGTTAAAATATTTGAAGGGACAAGAAGGTCGTTAGAAGTTGATTAGTCTTGATCATTATTTCATTCAACTTATTAGATATCATCATCGGATTAACTGACTTAATAATTTGTTCAGATTCAAGTGAAACCGTCTAGAAGTTTCAATGCCTATTAAATGTACTTTTGAATTAATTAACCACAAGGTTCACTACAAAATAATGGAGAAATGGGGACGGGGAAGGCATCGGATCTGCCGTTGACAATGATGAAGGCAACGGCAAAGGGGACGGCAGTGTGCCGATGCCAATATGCTCAATGCTATTTAAATGACATCGGATTTGGGGAAAACCGTTGCCTTTAGGCATCGGCAGGTGGCCGTTACCTTTTGGCAACGGGCCCACTGCCGATGCCTTTTCGCATCGGGGACTGCCGTCCCCTTTTTGCCGTCGCCTTTTTATTAACATTTAAAAAAGACGAATCTGGGTTTCGAAACCAGGTATCGAGGCCACCAACACCCACCCCCACCGCTGGGCCACCCCATTTTTCGGAAATCTGGCATTTTTCGCGAATTGTGGGGTTCAAACTCGGGACCTCGCGGTCTCGAAGGCTTTTGAGCGCCCCATGTGTGCCGTTTAGGCTAGGAGCTTTAGTCGACATGTTGTGAATGCAATTAATATATATTCAATTTAATTTTAGTTTTTAATTCTTTAATTAATTCAATCAATTCTAACTTTAATGGTTGCTTATTAAATTATTTATCAAAGCATATCATAATTATTTCTAAATTATGTTTTTCAAATTAACTAAATTATGTTTTTCAAATTAAATAATTTAATTACGGTATCAATTCACACTATTTCTAATCCTCAATTTACAACATTTAAATTCATTCTAATTTTTAATTTCACAACATTATAATTACATACAACATTGAATATAATTATTTTCACTTATACATTTAAATTTATTATAATCACATCATTTAAATTCATTCTAATTTTCAATTCACAACATTAAATATATATAATTATTTTCACTTACCCATTTAAAAATATGAATTCACTTATCCATTTAATTAAAAATATTTTCATCTATTATAAAATTATTCTCTAGTTCATTTTCAATTAAAATACACTTATCTAATACGGAGTACTAGTGAATACTTTTTTTTTTTTTTATTGCAGAGAATAAGCTTGATTAATTTCCTAATTGTTGTAGTATATTATATATAATGTTCGTTTCACTCTGATCAGGAGTAATGCTAAATTCATAACTCATACTCACGTAACTATCAAAATCCACGCAAATATACATGACAAAAATATATATATATATATATATATAGAGAGAGAGAGAGAGAGAGAGAGAGAGAGAGAGAGAGCCATATAATGGGCTCCTTATGGAGTCAAATGATGATGTGTCATTATCTACATCATTATATTTACTTACATAATTAACACTATTTTATGGAAATTTAAAAAATTAAAGGATATTCCTATAAAATTAGGAAACGTAGGACAAAGATACCATAATCAAGATAATCAATGCTAATTATTTTGATTTTTTAATTAATCAAGATTAATTATTTTAAGATTTTTTAAAATTATTTATTAACGTGTTTATTATCGGTCCGCCTGCCGTTGCCAATTGTCGTTGCCTTTTGGCCAATATTTTGTAGTGGTTCTACCAAGATAGTGATGCTCACACTATTGCAACATTTATATAAGAAATAGAAAAGGTAAAAAGAAATAGAAAACGACTGTAAATCTTGCAAAAAAATAAATAATAACATATTTAAAATAATAAAATTGATAATTTTTTTTGAAAGGACAAATGAAAATATATTAACATGTAAAAAATTACAGAATTAATATTTTTTATATGAATTAATCTTTTTTATTATATGAACTTAAATTTGCCCACCCCTTTTGTTTGAAAACTCTTTTAGGAAAAAATAATAATATTGACGTCGACGATAATTACTTTTGAGACTAAAACTTTAAATTAAGTTGTTATTCGCGAAATTTAGAAAAATGAAAGAAAAAAATTAATTTATATAATAAAAAGTATATGCTCATATAATAAAATATTAATTTTGTTCAGTTTATACAATAACTATTATTCATGTTAATTAATACTTCTGATTATATATTTTAGATTTTCTGTGAATTAATCTGACTTTAGTTAAAATTACATTAGCTTGCAACTAATATGTACTAAAAAATTAGCTTTACATTTTTTTTAAGCAATTCAAGTCAAAATTGTCTAATGTATAAATAAATAATCATATGTCTTAGTTAATATTCGAATGCTAACTGAGATAGAGTAGTGGGGTGCTATGTTATTTATTTTTAATCTTTTTTATATGTAAGTGATGTTTTAGCTTTTTACACAATTAAGTGATATTTTGGAATTTTTTACATTTTTTATTTAAATTATGTCCTTTCTTCAACTTTAAAAAATCAATTATTTTAAACATAAAATTGAAAAGATGATGAAATTGGTTAAATAATTTGGAAAGATTTGAAATATAATGTGCAAAATGTACATTGAAAAAATTAATGTGATTAGAGATCTCTTTTATTATTTAAAGATATACTTATCAATATATACATTTTTTTATTTTCAACAAATTTTATGAAAATATAACTTATTATAAAACGGATGAAGCATCTAATAAGGGTCTGACCCATCAAACTGCAGTCTCTTGCGTATGAACACATTTTTTAGTTTGATTGTTTTCACATTAAAACTTGATTTCCAAAGTCTCATTTGGATGTGGCATGCTTTAAAGCGAATAAAGAAACACAAAAACAATCGAATCATAAAAAATTGTAAAGATCTCTTTTCATACATCTACGATCATAATCCCTCCTATAAGTTACCTATTTACCACTAGCTCAAGTTTTAAGAAATGTGATTTTTTATTAAAAACTACCAGAAATAATAGGGTATCACCCAAAACTTCAAGAAATTTTCGATATTACTAAAACATTCAAAATGGACGTGAAAAGATAAGTATACCCTCATGTTAAGTTGATTTTTTTCATTTTCGATCCTCTCATTAGTAAACTGTGCATCTTCTCAAGCAAAGGTGTACTAGTCGATTTCCCAAAAAAGAAAATGTCCTATCTCTCATTCTCTCACCTACTCTCTCAGCTTCAAGAATTCAAACTCGATTTTCGTATGTATGTTATCGTTCAGCTCCTCTTACTCTTCATTTTTTGTCTCTATAGGGCTTGGATCAAAACCCCAATTTTTTGGTGTTTTTTCTTTGATTCATCAATTTTATCATCGTTTTTCTCTCTAATTCGTGAAATATGCTTCAATTTTATGTTTCATTCGAATATCCCCGCAGTGTTCATATTTTAGTAGTTTTTTCTTCAATTTTCCCTTCATTCGAATCGTTCTGCACCATGTTTTCTTCAATTTTAGGGTAGGGCCAATTCTTCATCCTTCGTCTACCTCAAAAATTTTTATGCTTTATGTTGATGGACTTTGGACGCTATTTCATAATTTTATACTATGTTGATGAACTTTTATATGTACGCTTTATTTATTTGAACTATTTTGTGGACATTATTGCTTGAATTTTAAGTTTATGTAAACTTTGTTTTTTATTTCTATTAATTGTTTATATAGTGTGTAAATATAATAATAATACATGTAAAAAATAAATATTTAATGAAAAAGTTTGTGGGCTAACCCGTCATCCGCCATGGGTTGGGTTGATTATTTTTCAACCCGTCTCCGTACCGACTTGTCAAAGACCGCAAAATGATGAATTGAGGTGGATTTTGAAACGATCCGCACCGTTAGTCCATTCTGACAGGTCTAACTCAAAACCCATATATTATTCCAATATCATAAATACAATTGTGAAGTATTATTCCATAATTTCACCAACTTAATATATAAATAACTTAGGTTGTGTTTGGAGGGAGGGATTTGATTTGTGGAGGTATTTGAAATGAAAGGTTTTGAAAATAGATGGATTTCAAATGACATGGTTTTAGAGTGGATTTAAAATCCTCTCAATTTTAACTAAAAAAATATGCTTAGGATTTTAAATCCATTTATTTCATTTTTAATCCAAATAAGGGGAGTGAATTTGAATGATGGATTTGAAATTCATAGATCAAATCCCTCCATCCAAACGGAGCCTTAGATATTTTCCCTCCTCCTCCCCACTCTCTTGTCATCTCCATCTGTCAAACCCGTGCGCTGCCTCCCCTACTTCTGGACCAGATTCGCCTCGCCGTTTGTGCCAAGACCCAAGAATAGGGCCGCGACTCCGTTCTAAACTCTAAGGTTGCGTTTGGTTGGGTGGATTTGGGCTTATGGATTTCAAATCCACCGTCCAAGTCCATTCTACATGTTTGGATTATAAATGGATTTCAAATACTTAGATTTGTGTACACATTTTTTAGTTAAAATTGAGAGAGATTTCAAATTCTCACTAAAACCATGTTACGGAGTATTTGAAATCCATGTATTTTCAACTCCTTTCATTTGAAATGCCTCCTCAAATCAAATTCCTCCATCCAAACGCAACCTAAGGTTGTGTTTGGATGGAGGGATTTAGGTATGGATTTTAAATCCATGATCTAAATCCACTCCACCTGTTTGGATTAAATAAATGGATTTCAAATATTTAACATTTTTAGTTAAAATTGAGAGGATTTCAAATCCACACTAAAATCATGTCATTTAAAATCCATCTAATTTTAAATCATTTCATTTGAAATCCCCCTTCCAAACCCAACCTAATTGTGCCGCCTCCTTCCCAGCAGGGTCATTGATTTTGGCTTCTGTAATTTCTGAACAAAAATGTGACAACCAAATTTTGCCATTGAGAGAACGATTTTTTTGGAAAAAAATAATAAAAAAAGAATTCTGAAATTCATTTTTTTCTGTTTTTTTTTAAAAAAAAGGTAGAGTACTCGACTACAAATAAGAACTCAGTGCCACATGTATTTTTTTTCTTTTTTCTTTTTATTTTGACCGTTTTAAATAATTAAAAAAACTTTTATGTTCTTTTTTTTTTAATGACACTTTAAAATTTTCTCTCTTTTGTATTTTATTTTAATCCATATGAAGTAATTAAAAAAAGTGTAACACAATATTACTGAAAAGTGCAACACAATATTACTCCCTCTGTCCATAAAAAGTAGTCTCATTTGCCTTATATTATTTGTTCATAAAATATAGTCCCATACCCTTTTTGGAAACTATCACCCTTCAATGGGAAAATTTCAAAATAAGTCCTGTAACTTAGATTGATTCCATTTTAAATCCTTTAAGTTTTCACTTTTTTAAAATACATCCTAAAGTGTCCAATTTACATCATTTTGTCCAATTTACGTCCTGTAACTTAGGTTGATTTCATTTTAAATCCTTTAAATTTTCACTTTTTCAAAATACGTCCTAAGGTGCCCAATAACCAAATTTGCCGGAAGCCCCAATTTTAAACAAAAGTTCGAGCCGCGCATGACAGCTTTTAGAAAAAAATTAATTTTCGATAAAAAAATTATGTAAATTGGACATCTTAGGACGTATTTTGAAAAAAGTGAAAACTTAAAGGATTTAAAATGAAATTGTCCTAAGTTACAGGACGTAAATTGGACACCTTAGGACGTATTTTGAAAAAGTGAAAACATAAAGGATTTAAAATGGAATCGATCTAAGTTACAGGATGTATTTTGAAATTTTCCCCCCTTCAATCATCACTTAATTACTCAAATTGTTATCAACTTTATTTACAAACAATCACTTCATTCACAATGGGCTCCACAATATCCTACAATACCCTTATTTTATCTACATTTTTCTTAAAACACGTGCCCCACTCCAATGGGACTACATTTCATGGACGAAGGGAGTATTAAAAAGTACAAGTTGGTATAAGTGAAAAATGCAACACAATATTAATAAAAAATGTAAGTCATATATAACTGAAAAATGCAACTTAATATTACTAAAAATGTAACTCACTATAACCAAGGTCAAAAATATCGGTATCGGTGGAAATATCGATATCGATATTGTTAAATTTAAAAAATTGTGGAAATTTAATAACTAACTTTTAATACATAAATTCAACAAAACAATTTAAATACATTTACATCAATGATAAATTATATAAAATATAACATACAATGTTATTTTTTACTAAAATTTATCGACATTTCTCGATTTGTTTCCGATATTTTTCGATATTCTTCCGATATTTTACCGATATTGTTATTGTATATCGATTTTTATCGATATTTTTTATTTTTTTTACAAATATCGTGGAAATATCGTTTCTTTCTAATATCGATATCGGTGACCGCAAAAAATGGATATATCGGGGAAATTTTCGGATATTTTCGTCCATGACTATAACCGAAAAGTGTAAGTGTTTATAATTGAAAAGTGCAACATAATTTTTATTAAAAATTGCAAGTGAGTATAACTGAAAAATGTAACACAATATTAGTGAAAAGTGTAAGTCATTATAACTGAAAAGTGCAACACAATATTTAATGAAAAGTGTAAGTTATTATAACTGGAAAGTGTAAGTCAATATTATTAAAAAGTGTAACACAATTTTTAATTAAAAGTGTAAGTCACTATTTTTTTAAAAATGCAACACAATTTTAAGGAAAAGTGTAAGACACTACAACTGAAATACACAAGACGTGGTCAACTCAAGTTCTTATATAATTGAAAAGTCAACACTGAAAATATTATTCAAAAGTGTAAATTACAATAATTGAAAAGTACAACATCATAAAAATAAAATAAAAAGTTGACTTGGTCAACTCAAGTTCTTATATAGAATTGAGTCTACACAAGACCTATCCTTGAATTGAAAATTTTATGCCCACCGCTTACGTGGCAATGCCACATAATATATTTTTTATTCAATATTTTTAGATTATTCCCATTTTACGTCATAAATCTTATCTTTTCATGTAAATAGGATTAAAAAAATATTGGAAGTTGGGGTTGAACCAAGGTTGAAAATATTGGTCGAAAATATCGAGACCTCAAATTGTAAATTTTAAAAATTATGAAAATTTAATAACTTTTAATACATAAATTTAACAAAACAATTTAAACAAATTTACATTTTTTATAAATTTAAATAAAATATTAACATACAATATTATTTCATATGATATTTTTTAAATTTATTGACATTTTTTCATTTTTGTCAGACATTTTTATTATATACTAATATTTATTGATATTTTTTTTATTTTTTACTAATATTGTAAAAATATTGTTTCTTTCCAATATCAACATGACCACAAAAAATAAATATATCGGGAAAATATTAGAATATTTTCGTCCATGGGTTGAACTCATATTAAAAGGGACAAAAAAACCCGTGGCCATTCATTTTGAATGATCCGAAAACAAACGGGTTGATTTAGCCCGACCCGCCTGAACCAATAATTTAATATTGAATAAATTTAAAACAAAAATAAAACTCGTGTAAGACATTCATAGCCGTGGATCAAAAAATAAAATAATAAAATCTGAACCGTACATGTATTCGTCAATCGTCGCAGATTTTAGGTTTTAAAGGTTCATGCTGGTGCTGCTCCAAAACCTTTCTCCGCCTTCCTCCATCTCTCTCTGATCTTTGTTGTAGCTTTCAGAGAATTTGAATCGGAGGGAGACAGAGGGAGGACTCAATTGTTACGATGACGACGCCCGAAGTTCCTCTCCGCTACGTCGGAGTTGACCGGAGTTCCGCCGCCTTTCGCCTCATGAAACAAATGGTAATAAATCTACCTACTCGATCATTCATAGTTTATATGAACTTAAAATCGGTATATTTACTTGACTCTTAATTATATAAATCAATGAAAATGTAGTAATATGCAACGTCTTCAGTTCTGCTTCTAAATTCCATTCTTTTGTTGCATATGTTTTGGTGATAACGAGTTTTTTTTAGGTTTTATGCCAATAATTCTACTTACTCTTGCACTGTTGTTGGAGTACACCAAATTTAGGCTGAATTGATGCTCCAGTGCTAAAATTTTTGCATTTGATTTATCCATTTCCTCTCATATACTATTTGTTAAAATAGTCTTCAACGATGATGTATACATTTGCAGTTTTGTTTAATATTGAATATGAAATTTTCTCTTTGCAAGTATAAGAAGTACCAACCAACAATATTCTTTTTGGTTTAAATGTAAATGACTTGTTTAGGGATGGGAAGAAGGAGAAGGGCTTGGTAGAGAAAAGCAAGGCATTAAAGGATATGTCAAGGTGAAGAACAAGCAAGATACTTTAGGTTTGTCTTCCTTTGCTATCTCATTTTTTTATTAACATGAATTTTTATGTGATTTCCTTGCCTTTCTGTAATTTTAAATTAATTAATGAAGGGCATTTTTTTTTAATTTGGTGCATTCAGGTATAGGTACAGAGAAACCAAATGCATGGGCATTTGATACCAGTCAATTTGATAGTATTTTAAAGAAACTGAAAGTGGTAAATTCTCTCTCTTTTCCGCTTTCATGGCATTTCCTTGCTTTATGTGATTCTAAATTCAATGTTCTTCATTATTGTATAATTTGGCAGCAAACAGTTGAAATCAACAAGGATGATCATGAAGGTACATATACTTTAACAGAAGTTTGATTTAGTTTTTGGGTTCATATTATAGTGTGCTTAAACTTGACAATGAGGTTTCTGTTGCATTTAACAGAAAATGTATCGGATGACAATGAAGTAGCCAAAGAATCCAATCCTTCTGAGGAAAATATAGACGCCGTTGTCAAGGCTACTCGACCACAAGGAAGGTATGGCTATAATTATCATTTAATCTTCCTGTTCGGGTTAAAGAAATTATTATGATTTTAATGTTTGATATTTTGTGTTCAGGTATAAGAAGAGAGAGAGGGGGAAACATGTAAATGCTTATTCTTCTAAGGATCTTGAAGGAATTCTGGTAAGTATTGTTTGTATGCAGTTTTTCCCATTCTTGTTATTCTATTAAATGGTCTTTGTTGGAAACATGCTGCATTATCAGTTTCAGAGTTGTTGATTGGGATAAGGCCATGTGATTTTTCCTAAGCGTCTTTGTTTAATAAATTTCTGGAATAAGTTTCAGTTGTAAGTGTTAGTTAGAAATACTGTTTAAACCCTGGTATCATATTGGGTTGTAAACAAATTGAATTGAGTCAAATGTTATATGATATTCTATCTAAAGTCAACAAATTATTCAAATATTCGTATTTGCATTCATTTATTATTTGGATTTTTAAATTTGACCCGTATTTGTTCTGGAAGCGATATTTGAACTATTTGATTTATTCTAGTATTCATATTCGAAATTCTAGCAAATCTTCACAAATCATTTGCTTATAACTCAGGCAAATACTGTTGAAAAATGATTTTAATTGATCCTGCAGTTTTGTACTCATGTTGAAACAGACCATTTCTTTGAGTTGAGTTCAACTATAAGATAACTTGGCAAATGTGATGTTATTACACCCAATTAAGTATTAAATGGTCGAAGACATTTATCATCAATTCATCATGCAAAGTCTTATCTGGTTTGTGTATATTAGATTATTAGCTAATAATTCAATACTTTTTACTGTGTGCATCACATTTAAACTCTATTTCAGTGAATGTTGGATTGAATAGTTTGGCCTTAGCTGCTGTTCTCATTGTAGCATACTTAATTAGATGATTGCCCCAGGTAAGCAGGGCTAAGTCTCCCGAGATTTTTTATGCTCAGGAGGAAGTCTCAGAGGATAGAAAGTCAATCGATATCAATTTTCCTGATATTGAAGGTAACATTTTTTATCCATTTGGTTAAACTTAAAGCTTAAAATATACACAGCATTTTGAAGTACCCTGTACTCCTTATATTGCTGTTAATTTGAAGCTGGGAATTACTTAAAATACTGCACCGTGACTTCATAAAAGATAGACAAGAAGCAATATCTTTTGCTTATAAGAAGCATGATGTGTTCTCAAGACTCTAGAAATTGGTTGGTGAAGAATTACGTTCATTGCATAACCCAGGGAACTAAAGTCCACTAAATATATTAACAAACTTTTGTATAAATTATATTCCCAGTCATTCATGTATGATCTATGGATTGATATGTATCATAATCACATGGCAGACAAAATTCAGGAGGTTCCACCGGAGTGGTGGGGGCACAAATTAGGGTTTGTTGCTGGAGGCATGCTTGGTGCTCAATCTAAAAGCAAGAAGTCCCTTAATGTTAGAAATGAATTTAATGAGGAGGATCAAGAAAATCTTTACAATCTTGTTCAGGTATGTTTGTTGAACAAAATTCCATTGTGTATTGAATAGGAGATTATAGATCATGTTGAATTGTGATGTAAAATTGTTGCAACCAAACTTGGTTATAGTCTTGAATTAATTATAGATAAATATTATAAAATTGTTGCTGACTCGAAAGAGGAGAGAAGGGAATATAACAACTAACCTGATTTGTTCTGTACTAAAGATTATGGATGAGGGTAGGTCTATTTATAGTTTTAGTGTCAGTTCTTGATTTAGGGTACTTCTTTCAGAATAACTTGGTTTCTATATTTATACAAATTTTAAGATAGGATCACGATTGCTTTGCTTGGCTGCTATCCTCTACTTCTCTTTTTTGTTTGTTTAAAATTCTCCCTCTGTCCTACAAAGATAGCCCACTCCTATTTTTCACACAGATCAATGTGCTTATAAATTCATACTATACACTTATTTAATACGAGTATTATTAATTGAGAGGTGATAATATGAATGGTTAATTACTTAATTCCAATGAACATTAAGCAGGGGTATCTTAGGAGAATAAGCACATAATATTCTAGGACAGCCAGAAAAGACATTTTGGAAAATTTTGTGGGATGGAAGTAGTGTTGAATTAGGCAATAATGAATGACAACCTCATTTAAAATGTATAGATCTGGAAACTGGACTCACTGTGGGCAGAAATTATCTGATCATATTTTTAATAGAGTTATCCATGGGGCACATTTGATTCATAAAAAAATTAGCTGATATTCCTCCTATAGTTGATATGCTGTAACATTTTGAATTAAATAATAGAAACATCAGAGAGTAGCATTAAAAATCAGAAAGGGCTATTATAGTTATATTGTTTACTCTTGATTTCATATGTTACATTCAGAACTTATATAGGTTTTACTGAATGTGAATATTAAAATAGGGAATAGGAATGACAGGAAATTTCTTGAAAATCAATCACCCTATCTCAATAATAAAAATTCAGAACGTGATATTGTAATTGTATTATGGAATTAATCTCTTAGGGGAGAGTTTTCTATTAGAGGATTCTTGGTTATCATCAATATACAGGCTGAATACTATCAAAGTACCATTCGTTTTCCTACATAAAAAAATCCTATTTCAGCTAAGGAATGTAATAAATCAAATATAATAGATTTTCTATTCGGACCTCTGTGATTGCACACAAAAGTGGGGACTTTAGAATTGGACATGCTAGCAGTCAAGTATACATTGGAACTTGACAGAATGTATTGATTCTGCAAAATACAGTATGTTGATATTCATTAATCACATTTTCAGGATAAGGCAACATCTGGTAAACAAGGGCTTGGTATCAAGGATCGAAAGAAGAAAATTGCAGGGTGCTATTTTGAAGGGAAAAAGACTAGTTTTGGTGATGATAGTGATGGCGAGGATTCTTCTGATTCACGTTCTTCAGGGAAAAGGAAAAATGAAGAAAATTCAGAGATAGAAGTGGACGTTGGACCCAAGCCAAAACTTAAGAAGTTGTGTAGGCAGCTTCTTCGGCAGGTATACTTCCTGGTATTCAGAAGGTAATTTCGATCTAATTCACTACTACTACTACTGAGTTGTTTGTTGCCACAGGTGCCTGGAGAGTCGTTGAAGCTGAAGCAGCTAAAAGTACTTATTGATCAACACTCACCTCCAACGTTCTCCAACTTATCTTCAGAAGAGGCACTTGACATTTTAAAGCAGAAGGTACATCATCGAATATCCATAATTGTAGTTTTTGACCATTGCAAGCTAAAAAACTGATTTTGGATTTCTTTTTATAGCTCGAAAACAGTGACAGGTTTCAAGTGAAGGGTAAGAAAGTATTACTCTCGAAAAGAAGCTGAAGGAAATTTTCTGGTACTTGATGTTGCCTGTAACGACGTGTACATTGCGATTGAGAGTAAATGAAAGAGATGTCTTGGTAATCAGACAGTAACACTAGTGAAATGATAGTTTCTTTTTCTGTTTTAGGGGGGATGGATTTATTATTATTATTACTATATTTTTTTTCCTTTCTTTCATTCTCTTTTCTCCTGGGTTTTACTGATTTTATTCAGAAGCCGAGAAGGATTGATACGAATGACTTGTAAGAGAAAATTTTGTTTTTGTGGTTGAATCATGTACCAACTGAAAGTACAATTTTTTGTAGCAGTCTTATTTATATGTAATGGTTTGTACAATTTTCTTTCCTATATACTTACCCTCTATACCCACTTTGAATCATGACGGCCAGCTCCTCGTAGTCATCCTGTTGCGTAACAAGTGAAAGAACAGAGGCTCGAAATAATGAAATTGGATGGAGGGAGTATTATATTAAAATCTTTCGTAAAGACTTCAGTTTGAGTCTATTTATTTTGTATGACTTTATATGCTAAGTGAACCGGTTAGTATTTTATCGAGTCAAATCTTTAAAATAGTAGACTTAGTTTAGTAATTCTCAGAATGCAATAGGTAACTAGTGTTGCATAACATGTGACAATGTTATGCAACAATCGTGACTATTCATCTCAACAACCTTAAAGAAAACATATACTCCCTCCGTCCCAGGATTACTTGCACGGTTTGACCGACACGTTGTTTAAGAAAAGTGAATTTAGTGATTGGTGATGTAAGATAAAGGAGGGATATTTTAGGTGATTTGGTGAGGTGTAAAGTGAATATGATGAGGTGTAAAGTAATATGTATGTAAAAAGATGGTGTCAATTTTGAAAATAAAATGATGTTGGGAGGGTATTAATTTTGTGGGGTATTTTCATATTAAGAGTGTGCAAGTAATTTTGGGACGTTCAAATAAGGAAAGTGTGCAAGTAATCACGGGACGGAGAGAATATTTTTTTTTTATCAGCATTTATGCACAGTTTTTATTTTGAGAGGTTTACAAAGATCATTACAGATTCAACAAAACACTTAAAGTACAAGATCTTCAAACCCGCGCGGATCATAGAAGGTATCGTTGTCCCCTCCAATCGTGAGAAGAGGAAAAACGTGTGTTCCCTTTGTCCACAATGACGCTCAGGTCTTCATTCTCAAAACCGAAACAACCCCACACTAAGGTGATCTCATGTCCAAAAAAGAAGACAAAAAATTGAACAAAGTTCCACCAAGTACCGACCCAAGGACTATCAAGTCCATCTCAAAAGAGAACCCATCAAGGGCGAGGAGTCCCAACAAGGGGAAGGGGTCCCAACAAGGGAAAAAAGACGCACATAGGCGCCGGGGACATACCAACATGTCAACAAACAGAAAGATAAAACTAAAAACAAGAAAATCAGTAGAGCAAGAAAAAACAAAAGTAAGAACTAAAACTATCTAAAAAGCTGTAAACAGGGATCCACGAATAGTTTACCGAACGGTGACCGTAGCTCCATTAGTGAAAAACTACCCATCGATCCCCAACTACACACTAAGAGGCACTACATAGACTGCGAGACCGATGATAAGAAATCTGGTCAGGAGCGGCGACGGTGGTGTAGACGGCGACGCAAATAATTAGTTTTCTGGACAGATCTGAGTAGATCTTCTTAGATCTGTTTATTTATTTTTGTAAGAAACTTGATTGAAGATGATCGGAGAAGAGAGGCCGACGCGGCTCTGACCGGCGACGAGCGCGCCGGAAGTGAAACTTTGTGTCTAATCTACATGGAAGGGGAGATGGGCTTAGATGGTAGAGATGGGTGAGGAATCGCCGGAAAATAAGAAGAAGAAGAGTATAGTACTCTTTTTTAGAGAGAAGGTGGAGAGAAAATGTAACCTTAAAAAAAACATAGAGGCCATGTTTATTTTGAGATTATGTAGGATAGGGAAAATTCGGATGTAGAAATTCTGATGGGTAGTGATTATGTAATTTATCTATGTTTGTTAGGCCCTCCCCAGTGGGGAGGTTTTTTTGGTGACATGGAACACACAAAAACCTTGTGGGGAGGTTTTTAGCCATTGAGAAGAAAGTTTGGTGGTTGAGATTTTTTTGGGGAGGTTGTAACATTTAAACCTAGACTTTTTGAGAGAGAGAGAGAGTGAGGTGGACCCCCCAAAAACCATATTTACCGCATTTTTATGTCGTTTTTACAAAATATTAAAAATTAAAATAATTAAAATATATAATTATTAAAAAATAGATAAGTAACAATTTAATCATTTCGAAAAAATTTCGAAAATAATTAATAATGTAATTTTTTGAAAATAATTAATATTTTTTTTTCAAAATTTTATGGAATATTAAAATTAAAATAATCGGAATATATAATTATTTATTATGTATCCGAAAATTAGATAATTAATATTGTTGATAAATTAAAATATGAAATGAAAGAAATTTTATGTCAAATCAATTGTGTAAGAGTTAGCGATGTTGTATTATTGTAAATTTGTAATAATAGAATATATAATTATTTTTTAGGGATGAACAAAATTGAATGATGAAAATCCGGATACAAAGTTTTGAACTAAAATAAGAAGGGGGACGTCCCACGTTCGAATGTGAGTTCCAAAACAAACATGTCCACAGAGATTCTGGGGAGTGGAGCTATATGGTGGAAATAAAATTTTCGGATTGGGGGTGGGGGTGAACTCGCGATATGAATATAAAAGTAGAAATGTGAGTAAAAAAAGAGAAGTGTTCACCCTAGAGAGAAGGGGAGGTGGATGTTTGTTGTAAATCACATTTTTATTATGTAATTTAGGGTATTGTGTATCATTTTCTTAATTTAATATTTTATACTTTTCAATGTTAATAACATGCATTTTCTTCTAAGTTAGTCTAAAGTCATTACTTCAAAGTTTTATGTAAAATTGAAAAATACTTGATTAACGGTAGATTAACTAAGGATATAATTAGATTGGTGATATGAACAGTTAAACTTTCGTTTTTTCTCTCCCTAAGAAAGAAAAATTGATTATCTTCCTTTGGTTTTTCAAAGTTTTTTCCTGGCATTTATTCTGATCATTAAATTGCCATTAATGATTTAATCCACGCTTGGCTCCTTTTAAAATTCCTCATTAATTGTGTGTTGGCTTGGACAAAACATTCGAAATGGTTTTTGTGGAAGATTGTCTTGGATAACGCGAAAATTTGGCTCATCATTGCTTTGTTTCTTGGTTTATGAACAAACAAGAGGAGGTGGAGATCACTTGCGCATATATTGGCCGTGTTTTCCACTTTGAGAGTATTTAGGGTTTTCTCACCGCAGGCATTCTCGGTTTTGGCAAAATATGGAGAAATTTTGGGTTAAAACATTTGGTGTGGATTTGTGGTACTCATTCTGGCCAATGGTTTTAAATTTAATCCATGGTTTACACCTCTATATTTTGCCTATAAATTCAGAGAAGAGGGTGAACGGTTTAATATACATTCTTCTCTTTCTCCTTCTGTACGACTGTTCGTTTTTTTCTCACAAAATGGATGTGGTTCAAAAACAAATGAGTGCATGTTCGATTTCTGAAAAAGAAAGTTCAAATACTTCTGTCCAGGCGAATGAACTGATCATTCCACCTTCTTCGGTGGCCCTGAAGTTTGTGTCTCGAAGATTTTTCAACATCACGGAGTTGAAAAGGCTGCTCATCTCCAGTTGGAATATTGTGGCAGACATCACTGTCACTTTGGTGGGAGATGGCCTTTATGTTATCGACTTTCAGAAAAAGGCGGAAATGCAGGACATTCTTGACATGCAACCATGGAACCTGCGGAGATCGATGATGGTTTTAAAGCAGCTTGATGGTTCGGAGTGTTTTGACAACATCAAGTTGGATCGTGTGCCTATTTGGGTCCAGATTCATGGTTTGCCAGCACATGCAATGACAAAAACAACTGGAGAACGAGTGGGGAGGGTGCTTGGTGATGTGCTAAAGGTTGATGCTAAGGAGGGAGCTGTGGCGTGGGGAGAATCACTTAGGGTTCGTGTTATGTTGGACACGGAAGCCCCTTTGTGCCGTTTTACTAATTTCACCATTCAAAACACCACAATCTTCATTTACTTTCGTTATGAGAGGATTTCTGATTTTTGTGTCTTTTGTGGTCATATTACTCATTCGGTTAGAGGTTGTAGCAGGGTGAGGGACAGGGAAGAAGCCTGGATTGATAATCATAGATTCTTCCCGGAGTGGCTGAAAGCGGACAAACAAAAAAAGCCAACAAAGGAGGACATGCAACAGTTTTTTAGGCTTTTGGGCATTCAAGGGCCAACCACTGTGGAGGAAAATGTTAATAACATTCCGGCAATCAGAAGGGAGGTCATGGAAAAAGAGGTCATTAATCTGGAGAAGAGTGCATGTGAGGAGTCTGAAATGAGAAGAAGGGCAAAAGGGAAAGCGGTTATGGTGGATGAGGGAGTAAATGAAATGTGGCAGATTGCTGAACAGGAGGTGATGGGAGCTCAATGGAATTTAAATGATGATGCTCAGTCCAAGCAAAATGACAGGGAAGTTGTTTTCAACTTTCAGGATTTGATGGCACGAAGGGAGGAAGGGGAGAGAGCTGTTCAGAGTGGGAAAGGAAGAGTTGACCCGAGGACAGGTTTGATTTTGCAACCTCTACATTTTACTATACCTGTTGGATTTGAACATAGAATGGCTATTGAACCATTGTGGGGAAAAGATAATGATAATGGAAAAGACTACCGCGTTATTCATCATGTGGGTCGTAATTTTAAAGCTTTTGATTTTAATGATTTTGTGGAAATAATTCATGAAGGGGAACAACCTTTTGTCCCTCTTCGAGAAGAAACTGGTCAGAGTGCCTGGGAAGAAGATGATCAGAATAAACAAAGAGAGAAAGGACAGGAAGATGGTTCGAGTTTCTCCATTCCTGGTAACATGCAAGCTGGAAAAAAAAGGTTGTGGAAGGATCATTCTGGAGATTTGGCATATTTTGTAAGGGCAGAAACAGTTCGGAATGAGATTGATGGCCTATTTTTTCTGAAGAAGGCCAGGAGCATGATTGAAACTTATGGGTCGGAAATTTCTATTCCGGGGGTGGTGGCGGAGGTTGAGGTTACTCAACCCCGCCGAAGGGAATGAGGCTTTTGTGTTGGAACGCACGTGGAATATGTAATCCATGTGCGTTCAGTAGGCTGCGTAGGTTGAATGCTGTTTATCATCCATGTTTACTTTTTATTTCAGAAGCAAAATGTACCACTTCATTTGCAGACATTGTTAGGGTTCGTTTAGGGTTTAAAAATGTTTTCTGTGTTGGCTCGACTGGTAGAGCAGGGGGTTTGGTTATTTTGTGGAATGAAATACCTATTTCTGTTTTGTCGTATTCTGCGGGGCATATTGATATTTTGATTTCTGGGATGACTAATTGTTGGAGATTTACTGGTTTTTATGGGCATCCAATACCTCATCAAAGATTAGAATCTTGGAAATTGCTTAAAAGACTTAAAAATTACTTACCAACTCTCCCAATTCCATGGCTTGTTGGTGGTGATTTTAATGAGGTTCTTTATTCTAATGAAAAGATGGGGGGCAATTCGAAAAAGGATGGTAGCATGTTTCAATTCCAAGAAGCTATACAGTTTAATGATCTTAAATGTATTCAAATGCTTGGATCAAAATTCACTTGGCACAATAAGAGAAAAGGACAACAATACATTAAGGAAAAGCTAGACAGGTTCCTTGCAAATAGAGAATGGATGAATATGTGCACTTTCTTTGAAGCATCTAGTTTGCAATTTATGGGATCTGATCACAGGCCAATTATGATTGAATTTGAGGTACAAGAGCCATGTGTTTGGAAGAAAAGGGTTACTAAACACTTCAAGTTTGAAAACTACTGGATGAAAGAAGTGGGCTTTAAAAAGATCATTACCACTGCATGGAAAAAAAAGAAAAATGATGAGCCTCTTAAGGATGTGTTGGAAAGCTGTGGCAGAGAAATATTGGACTGGGCAAAAAATAAGGGTGGCACTCTAGACTTCAGAATTAAAAAAACTCAGAGCAACATCAATAGAATATTGGATGATGATGTATGTGTGCCGGATATGCAGAAGGTTGGGGAGTTAGAGGATGAATTAGCAAGGCTGTTATCTCAAGAGGAATGTTTTTGGAAACAAAGATCAAGAGTTGCTTGGCTTAGAGAGGGTGATAGAAATACTAAATTTTTTCACTCAAGAGCAAATGGAAGATTTAAGATGAATCAAATTAGGAAAATACAAGATGAAAATGGGGTTTGGCTTTACTCAGAAACTCAAATTGAGAAGGCTTTGTCAGGCTATTTTCAGAAACTGTTCATCTCAAACAATCCATCAGATGATGAAATCTGTAGAGCTACACAATTTTTAAGTGTTAAAATGACAAGTGAAAAATCTAATGCATTGGATTTGCCTTTTACTAAACATGATGTGCTAAAGGCTGTTAAGGATTTATCCCCTTGGAAAGCGCCAGGACCTGATGGCTTCCCAGCTTCATTCTATCAAGAAAATTGGGACATGGTTGGAGAGGATGTAACAAGAGCAGTGCTGGATGTTCTCAATAATAAAGGATCATTGAAAAGCTGGAACCATACAATAATTGCACTCATTCCAAAAATTGGAACTCCATCTTTACCTCAGCATTATAGACCTATTAGCCTTTGTAATGTTTGTTACAGAATTCTTGCTAGAGCTATGACAAATAGGCTTAAGTGTGTTTTGGGAGAGTTGGTGGATCAACATCAAAGTGCTTTTGTGCCAGGTCGTATTATTACGGACAACATTCTCTTGGCCTATGAAGGAATGCATTTTTTAAAATCCTCCAAAAATAGGAAAGGTTTTGCAGCTTTGAAATTGGATATGACCAAAGCATACGACAGAATTGAGTGGGGCTTTGTTTTGAAAGTGCTTCAGGCTATGAATTTTCCGCAGAAATGGATACAACTGATTTGGGAGTGCATTTCGACAGTCACTTACTCCATCAAGATCAATGGTGTACTCTCACAGTCTTTTAATCCTAAGAGAGGTATTAGACAAGGAGATCCTCTATCCCCATACTTGTTTGTATTATGTGCACAGGTGTTCTCATCAATTATTTCCTCTGCCATTAATTCAAAGCTGGTGTCTGGATTTAAAATTGCTAGAGAGGCTCCTCCGTTGTCTCACCTTTTTTTTGCAGATGATAGTATTCTTTTCTTCAAAGCAACAAAGGATGAGTCTCAATGCTTGGCTAATTGTATTTATATTTATGAGAAAGCCTCGGGGCAGCTGGTGAATAGGGAGAAATCCTCAATTACATTCAGCCCTTGCACTTGCCAAGCAAATGTTGATCAATCAAAACTGATTCTGGGAATTAGAGACTCGAGTGGCCATGACCTTTACCTTGGTCTCCCAGCTATCATTCCCAAAGCAAAGAAACTTAAGTTTGGATACTTAACAGATAGGGTCAGGAAGAAGGTATTATCTTGGCATCATAAGAGTTTTTCTGATGGAGGGAAGGAGGTTTTAATTAAAGCAGTGTTGCAAGCTATGCCTTCGTATGCAATGTCATGCTTTAGGATTCCTGTAGCAGTGTGTACAGACATTGAGAGAATAATTGCAGGTTTTTGGTGGGGTGATTCTGATCTAGCAAAAAAGAAACATTGGAAAAAATGGTCTGATCTTTGTAAGCCCAAAGATGAAGGTGGTCTAGGTTTCAGAAGTCTTGTGCTCTTTAATAAAGCCTTATTGGCGAAACAATTATGGAGAATAACTACACAACCATATTCCATTTTGGGTAGAATTTTTCAGGCAAAATATATCAAAAATGCTAGATTTGCAGATTTGGAGCTAGGCTCAAACCCATCATTTGTATGGAGGTCTTTACTATGGAGTAAAGATCTGCTGGATGCAGGAGCAAGATGGAGGGTTGGTAATGGCACTGACATTCACATATACAAGGATAGATGGGTGAATGGGTTAGAGGAGGGTAGGATAAGGTCTAGAATTACAAGTGCTTCGGATGTTAACAGATTTTTATTGGAGGATGGAGGCTGGAATGAGCTGTTAATAAGACAAGCTTTTCTTTCTTTTGAAGCAGATAATATCCTCAACACTTCAATCAATGAGAATGGAGGACAGGACCATCTGTTTTGGCCAGCATGTTCGACGGGATGTTACTCGGTGGCATCAGGATACAAAATGGCTCATTCTCAAGAAACAAGTGATGATAGGAATTTAGCAGCAGGATCATCATCTGTGGAATCTCTTAAGAGGGTTTTTAATAAAATTTGGAAGCTGCAAGTGCCGCCAAAGGTAAGGATCTTTTGTTGGAAATTGATGACGAATCTTATAGCTTCTGAAGGAAATTTGAACATGAAGCATGTGCCTATCAGTCCAATTTGCAAATGTTGTGGATTTCATATGGCAGATACTATGCATTGCATATTTAGATGCCCTTTTGCAAAAAACACTTGGAAAGCACAAGGCTTGTGGTCGGACATCAATACTGCTACCAGGTATGAATGCTTTGATTTTGTTTATTGGTGTGCTGATACGATGAATCTGGAGTAGATTTCTTCGATTATGATGATTGCATGGGCAATATGGATTGAGAGGTGCAAGCATGTACACAAGGAAGAACAGCATCAAACGGCCGTAGCATGTAATGTTGTGTTTAATGTGAATTGGGCGACCTCGTACTTGCACGATCTTATTGCATACACTGGTGGTGATGGTTTGGAAGGAGTCGCTCATGAGAGTGCAAAGGAAGATGTATTTCCAAAAGATGATGGTAATATACTGCTCACGGACGCAGCCTTCAATGATGCTAGGAAACTATATGCTGTTGGTTTTGTTGTGGTGTGTAATCAGAAGAAGATTAAGCTGGCAGGAGCTCAACGTATTGTAAATCCAGGTACTGTTTGCGCTGCCGAGTTAAAAGCTATGGATATTGGTATTGGAAAATGCAGTCAGATGGGCATCAAAATTAATACAATTTATTCTGACTCTATTGATGCTATTAAGGCTATTGATGGAAATATACAAGTGGGAGTATCTGAGGCAATAATAGCTAATAAGGTTCGACTTCTTCTTCAAAGAGAAATGATTCCGGAATGCAAATATATTATGCGCGAGAGAAATCGGATAGCACATGAGTTGGCCAAGAGTTCGTTAACAGCTTCATATCCTCATGATTGGAATGAAGATGACTGTCCACAATATTACAAGGATCTGATTTCTGAGCTCTCTTGTTGAAAAGAGATTGTTTGTAATCCTTGTTTGTATTGTCAAAAAAAAAAAAAAAAAACTAAGGATATAATTGAAAGTTAATAATTATCTTTATACATGTGTTTGATCCAAAATAGTGTATATTTTAAATTGGAAGATATTATTTTATACTTTCTTCATTTTATAATAGGTGTTGTTTTAACCTTTTTTTTATACACAAATAAGTGATGTTTTAGAATTTTTACACTATTTATTTTCATTATGTCAGTCCCTTTATCTTTAGAAAATCTCATAATTTTTAACTTACTTTTATAAATTTGGAAATAATTAAAAAAAGATTGATTAAAAGAATTTGGAAAGATTTGAAGGGAATTAATATGATTAAAATCTTCATTTATTAGGTAAAGAGTATACTTGTCAATACATACCCTTGCTTAATTCCAACAAATGTCATGACAACAACACTTATTGTAAAACGGAGGGAGTAATTGTTTTATTTTATAAATTATTACTGCTGTCCCACAATAATTTTCACACTTTTATTTTCGTGACGTTCCACAATAACTTTCACACCATTAAAATGAAAAACCCTTTATAAATCTCGCCCTCACAATATCTTCAATTTTATACAAAATGTCATTACTTTTGGGCCCACACATACACACAAGTCAACACTTTTTTTTTTACTTTACATATAAAGGTTGGGGCAATAACACTATAGGTCATTTCACCTAGTGTTTTAACAAAAAAAACATTCTTCCATGTAATTACAAAAAAGTTCATAACCATAATTAATATTACGCTATTGCCCCTGTAATGTAATTAGTAATCTACATTTATTACCCAACTACAAATCTTGGCCGAATTTAAAAATTTATAATTAATCATCGGTAAACGCGCTGAAAATTGATACAAACATACCATATTTCGGACACCTTCCATTTCGAAAGCATCAAAACCTAAAATTCCACCTTCTCTCTTTTTCAACGCTGCACATTGATCGGAGGGTTTTCCACCGGCTGCATCCCAAGAAATTTCCACGACCTGCATCGAAGGTATGTAGTTATTCTGTTGATTCTAGAGCATATTGCATGTATATTTAAACTAAAAAAACCGTGATTTCGAGAAATGTAATTAGATTTTTTTTTTAAAACCCACTTGCATATTTGCAGTTTTCCGATTTGGGTTTGTAACTAGTAAAGCTTGATTGTCGTAGTGAAATAATTTAATTACGTTTAATGTTATGATTCTGTTTTCCGAATTTTATTTTGGTTGTGTTTGTTCAAGACTGTAAATTTCTGATTAAGATAAACTCCCCATTTTTTTTTTATATTATTTTTGGGTAATGTTCTTTTATATACAGGTATAACTATGGACAAGGGGAAAGGAGTCCGAATAGATGAAGAAGATATGCCAAAAAAAAGGGAAGAGGAATAGAAGTAGACAAATACGAGTGTCATTGAGGACTAACAGAGGTACTTCGAAACATTTTTTACTGATTTCTGTTTAAATGAAGATTTAATAGCATTTATTATTAAAAAAATGTCATTACCAGTAGAGATTGTTTAATTTGGCAATTGGAACAGAGGATTTCGAAAAAATCTATATACATATAACAGTGGTGTTGATCTTGGATGGAGATCTGATGTATATACTGCATGCACAAAGGTATATGGCTGCAAGTACATGAAAAGATTGCATTGTGCAGTACTGGACCACATAATGTATCAATATTTGCAGCTGCTATTGCATATATCCCTGTTTTGGAAGAACATACTCATGTATTATGGGTGTAGGTTAGCATATCTGGGGTGTAGCTCACACAAAAATTGTATGTATGGGTAGAGAAGTTAATAATGTATGAAAAATGTAATTAACTGCAGTTGATGAGAATAATTTATATCTTGTTAACACACAAATTGGCAGGATCCGGAGTAAAAGGTGATCGATTAGATAAAATGGGGGTAAAACATAAAGGTCTGTAACATTTTATAGTAAAACCCTTTTTAGTTATTAATGATGAATGTATATTTATATATTTTGACTGTATTCAGGGAAACGTGTTTTGGGATATGTTGTTGTCCCGTCAGATTCTGGTAAAAATTTAATTACATAAAACAATTCTGTTGTTTACAATGTCATTATAATGCTAATATGTTTTATTTCACTCATACAGATTTTGAAAGTGATTTTGAATCAAGCAAACAGAGTAGTGATTATTCAGATGAACATATAGAAGGTAATAATCAAATTAATGATACTGAGTTTACTGGTTGTTTCTATTATATGAATCTTTCTTAACTTTTAAGTGTGTTCATTGATGTACACAACAAGTGAAGGAGAAGAATATGAGAGAGGGAGAAAGGATATGAAGCACAAGCGTCTAAGGGCCAAGAACAGATTTGGTTTATATCTTATTTCTGATAATATTAATAGCTGATAATATTTTGTATACTGAATTTTCACATGTTTTATTTTCTGCTAAACAGAAGGTGTACAAATTGACAGAAAGCAGAGTTATTATAGGTCGAACATTAGAACAACTTTTACTGAGTTGCAGCCGGTACGGTTTACCGAACAACATTTTAATGAGTTGAGGAAAACTCTCTTCTATCTGCTATTGATCTCGTTTCTACGCAATGGAAGTGAATCGATGTTTAACAGCTGCATGAAAATTGAAGATGATATAAGAGACATAATACGAATGTTTGATGAAGAGTCAGAGTGCTTCATTGTCGGTTCAAAAGAGCTAAAAATTACAAGAGAAGATGCATAACTTGTATTTGGAATAGTATCAGGTGAGGAGAAGATTAGTTTGAGAGGAGATAAGTACACCCATCCAGAGTGGATCCGAAGGTGTTTTAGGGAAGAACTTGTAATGAAACCGCCAAACTTCCCTTTGTACAGGCCTGTTTTCCTGAATAAGATAGAGGAAATGGTTGAATTAACAGATACTGAATCTATACAGGATGTATGTAGACTTCTTTGTTGCTACGTCTTGGGCGGTATACTATGCCCTGTAAGGAGTGGGGCCTTATCTTGGTATATGACATCGTATTTGGAAGATTTCAATGGAATGTGCAAATACGACTAGTCTGCATTCTTTGTTGTGAATTTGATTAATAGTTTAAAGAGAAGCAGGGATATGAAAGTTGGTGGATGTGCAATGCTTTTGTCTGTAAGTGAATTTTAAAAACTATAAACTATTGTATTATATTTTATTACTTGCTGACGAATGTTGATCTTGATGCAATATCAGTACTGGTTGTGCGAACACACATCGCTTGTTCATCCGGTGGACAGGAAGGCTTTCCCAAGGTTTTTAAAGTGGGATCTGAATGAGTTAAATGGGGCTATATTCAATGGACGGTTGCATAGATACACAAAGGTATATAAGTATACTAATTTATGAACGAGCGTTATTGTATTTTATCTAATGTAAGTGAATGAGATGAATACGTGTGACCTGCAAATATCTTTGCAGGTGTACCCGGAAAAGTTAACTGCAGAATCGTGGGAAGTGGTACAATATGACGCACTCGCAGCAGTCAGAGGGACGAAGGATAGTCCACCCGTTGAGAGTAATGCAGGAAATATGACAGATGCTCCGGTGAATTCTAGCGGAGCTGCAGCTGGACAGACAAAATCGGAGTCGGTTGGAAGGGGGAAAACAGTTGTTGATGAGTCATCTGTACGTAGGTTTGAAGTTGGTTCTTCATCAAAGGATGATACAACAAAATTTGACAAGGGGCCTTCATTTGACTTGGGTTTTGATAGTTCAATGAGAGATGCAAATGAATTCGAGGACACAGTGATGAAAGTTTGCAGTGATTTGAACAAGACTATCCTGGACGGTGATAATACTCAGGATGGGTCTGTGCCAGTGGATATAGGACATAACGAGGAGGGGAATTTGAATGTTGATTCTGCAAGAACAGGTGAGAAGGATGACGGTGGCCGAAGAATTGAGATAGAGGATATGCGTCTTGAAATTAAATTATTGAAAGAACAGATGCAGAATGAGCGAGTTCGTAATCAACTAGAAATACTTCAGAAAACTGATATTATAAATCATCTTGAATCTGAGATTGCGCTGCTGAGAAGAGAGGTAGAGATGGTTAGAGGACCGACCCCGACCCAACTGTTTGAAGATGAGGCAGTAATCAAACAGATATATGAAATTGAAAAACAAGCGGTAGAGAGATTTTCTGCAGGGAAGGTTGTGTATGATAAGTTTTTGAAAATTGTTTCGAAGGAGGGACCTTGGGGGGGGGGGGGGGGAAGAATACAGGTGAAGCAAATACGACAGATGTTGGAGTACATAGAATGAGTGAGAATGTGGATGTTAATGCCGTTGTTATCGCAGATGAAATTGCTATGGATGACAATGCTTCTAAAGGAAAGACAGTTTCAGCTAGTGCTCATGTATTAGGTTCGAACAACAGCGAAAATACTGAGCCTTCAACAGTTGGTGCGGCTTCTGTGAGTATTAGAATGCCATTATCAAACATTGTAATACCTGATGTGTCCTCCCCCCCTGATGATGATGGGAACGCAGTGAAAAGCCATCCAACATCAAAAGTTAAGGTTGAGAATGAAGAGAGCGAGACGCACTTCATTAGTTCGATGGCTAAACGTGTGAAGGGCCGGACAAGGGCATCAAGCAGGAAACCAGTTCAGATGTCCCCACAGCCTCTTACTCAAGATCTGATGAAAGTTCATGAAATAGATGACAGTGATGGAGACGATGCAACAACTGCTGCAAACAAGAATAAAGTTAAACGTTCTGTGAAGAACCCTTTTGATAATCGTCTTGGAACAGTGAAAAATTGTCCACGTGAATTGAAAGATGGAATTTATAAAAAGTTTGTTGAAAATGGAGACAGGTAAATTGTTATTTCCAATTTATATTCATTTGTGTAATTTATGTGGGTTCCAAATATCAAATATTTTTCGCTTATTATCTGAAAATAATGGAATTTTAAAAATGCAGTCACGTAGTTTTCATTGGGAATGGTCCGTTGACGCATGTTACAGTTGGGATGCTAATCAGCGTGCTAAACAATCAATGTCTGGACAACGAGGTATAAATATATTATACTATATTTTGCTATGTATTAGAAAACGTATTTTACTTAACATCTCTACTGCTACATGTCTAATGTAATAGGTAATCGATGCTTGGTCCGAACTAATTCGTTTGAGGCTATTCTAGACACACCCTAATGCTAGAAAAGTGACGACTTTTACGTCATCATGCTGGGTAATATATGACAAACATGTTTATTTTGTATAAATTTAGATTGCATTGAATATTATACTAATGTGCGCTGACGTGCAAATTGTTACATTTAAGGTTTTGATCCAAAAGAGGGAAATTTCTAAACAAAAGATATTTGGTGTGCTAATTGAACGTCCATTGGAAGATGCTGTCGATAAAGATTTTCTCCTATTTCCTGTTAACATAACGGAGAGTGGAGCAAGAACTCGCTCAAACGTCACTGGACATTGGACTTTGTTGAAGCTTGATATTAAGAAGAATCAATGGACATTTTTCAATTCACTACGCCCGAGGACATCCGGCTCCAATGATCCATATCTAAAAAATGCTATGCTCGTGGTAAGTCAATGTCCTTATTTTTATATATATGTAAGGAACGTGAGATCATTTATTTTATTATTTTTTCTATAAGATTACACTAATTCATAAAAAATAATGTATACAAATTAGGTTAAATACGTTGATGCGAAGCTGAAGCACGTTTTGAGAAAAAGAGCACCACATCACCCATTCCTAAAGCGATCGTTGACCAAACCAATATAATCAAATATTATGCAGCAGGTTGAAGGGTCCCTTGATTGTGGTGTGATTGTATGTTCTCTCATTGAGTCTTTCCATAGAGGGGTGTATAACAATTCTGCTATCTTTGATGGAGGAAGAGCAAGTGAAATGCGTGTTAGAATTGCATGTGCCTTTGAAGATCCGTTTCGATATGTTGCGGCATAAGCATGGTGTTGTGATGTCTGTCTAAACACTTTATGCTCCTTTTGTTTTGCTTGAAACACTCTACCTATCTATTTTGGTGTCCAGACTTTATGCTTTTCAATTTCTTGATGACAAATACTTTTATGTTAGTATCCTATGTTGGAATATTACTGATGGATTAGCGTTGAATTTATATATTAATATTTTAGTTTTGGTATATCTTGTAATTGATGCAACTATTTTTATTTAAAGTCGTCTGCATAAATACATAATAAAGGAATGATATTATTACATTACAAATTATACATTCTATGATATATAATATCTAAGATTTGAATAAAAAAAAAAGAAATTTATTATATAACCTCATTATAATTTATTTAACTATGGAATATATACTAAATTATAAGGTTTATAAAGGTAAAGATTTTTATCCCGTATAATTTATGATATAATAATCACACATGATTTAATAAATAAAAAACTTTCTATATAAGGAGGCATAAAACAGGGGAATGTAGGGTTTTTGACTAATGTGTTTTGTATATATATATAATCAGCCGCCTCCACACTTTTGCTTAACCAAAAATATGTCTACGAGTATCACCAATCGCAATAATGTTTCGTGTTACTGCAATAAGAATGCGGCGGTCGTTACTTCATGGAAGGGTGAAAACGTTGGAAGGAGATTCTTCGGTTGTGAGTCTTATCCGGTAAGAATACGATCCTCTTCATAATTTTTTATGTATAAATTAACTAGTTTTTTACAGAAATACGATCCTCTTCATATATGGATTTCGCCAATCTATTGCAGGGAGATGGTTATTGTAAATTTTTCCAGTGGATCGACAAACCTCTCTGCGAAAGAGGAAGGAATATTGTTCCAGGTCTAATAAAAAGACTAAACGAATATCACTCAAAGATAACAGATTTGGAAAAAAAGTTGGAGAGTTTCCATTTGACGACTCTTAAGCTCACTGATGAACTTAGGGCGATGAAGGACGCCGTTTTGATGAGTAATGAACAAGTTAATAGTGGGTTTAAATTCAGGCATGTTGGTATTCTGTTAATTGTTGTGTTGGTTGGTTGGATATTCAAGAAAACATTCAGTAATGACGAAGACGAAAAAAATGTTCCTTCATCATTGATGTTGCATTAATTTTATAATTAGTGTAATTCTATGGAATATCTAAGATATGTTACTATTCGTTTTCTGAACTAGTATAGTTTGTTTGATGTATGTTTATTGTCCCATTTGAAATTAGTTTGGTTGTTGGAAGAACGAATGATGTGTTGGATGAAGCGTAGGCTGCATAACATGGTCCAAAATGCCGTGATTAAACCACATTTGAAGGAGAAATTGTATATATGTATGTTCAAATGTAGAAGCAATTACTTTTGTATATATATATGCAGAAGGGAATGACGTGAACACAACATATTTGCCATTCGATTCAGACACGAATGCATTTGTCTATGAAAAGCATCTTTTGGTACAATATATATAGTGTATGGTGGCATGCCTCAAACCAAGTATGCGGTCTGTGAAAAACGTCCAACAAAACAATATAACCTATTCACATGTAGAAGTAATTAAATTTTTACATGTATGCAGAACCGAATGACGTAAATACAACATATTTGCCAATCGATGCAGACACGAATGCATTGGTCTGTGAAAAGCATCGTTTGTTACAATATATATAGAGTATGGTGGCATGTCTCAAACCATATATGCAATCTGTGAAAAATGTCCAACATAACAATATAACCTATTTTATAGCTATCATGAAACAACATGACTTGCAATTTGCATGATTGTGTAGAAAATATGAAGTACAGGACGTTAAATTGTTAATAGTGTAGATTATATTTATTTAAAAATTTAGTTTTATAAGCAATATATCAAGACTAGGGGTGGTTCGGTACGGTATACCGAACCATATCGCGCCATATCGTTATCATACCGAAAATTTCGATATCGAAAATATTGATACCGTTATCATACCGAAAATTTCGGTATATCGAAAATTCGGTATACCGAAAATTCGGTATAAAAAATCTCATACCGAATGTCGTACCGAAATTTCGGTATATCGTACCATACTGAATTTTCGGTATATACCGAATCATACCGAAATATCGACACGCCGAATTATACCGAAAATATCGGTATACCGAAAAATACCAAAATATCGAAAAATACCGAAATATCGGTATACCGAATCATACCGAAATATCGGTATACCGAATTATACCGAAATACCTAAATTAATTATAAAAATCATAATAGCTGAATATATCAAAGTATCAAACACAAATGAAAAGAGAATACAATCCTACTTCAAAATTCAACAATACAAAATACAACTCTCATTCAAATTCAACAATACAAACTACAATTCTCGTTCAACTTCAATAATCTCCAAAAACCTGCAAAAGATAAAACTTAATGTGATACTATTATCTGCGAATTCCAGGGTTTGCATACGGTGTAATGTAGAACTCTTTTAGCTTCTAATGTGATACTCCACTATTATCTACGAATTTAGCGTCTAGTTGTATGATTTTGTGCAGGTTACATTCTATTTTAGCTTCTAATGTATATATCTTTAATTGATTTTGATAGGCTATTTTGAAACTCTACACCAACCAAATCAAGAAATCAACTATCTGCTGCCTAATTAAGAAAATTCTTAAAAACTTAAAAAATTATTAATTACCTATTACCAATTTCAACGGAACTCCAAAATCCCAAAATCCTTAATATGAACTCAAAATCCAAAAATCTAAAATCTGTAATATTCATAAATACTAAAATCTGTAAAAATTCCAAAACATACCTGAAGGCGAGCGTGCGGCGGCGACGCGAGCGTGGAGAGGCGGCGGTGGGCGGTGTGCAGTGGCGGCAGCGATTCCGGCGTGTGCCGTGCGGCGTAGCGAGGCGAGTCCGGTGTCAGGTGTGCGAGGCGAGTCCAGCGTGTGCCGTGCAGCGTGGCGACGCAAGTCCGACGGCGAGGTAATTTCAGCAGTGCGGTGAGTTCTACAGTACCTGTGCGGCGCAAAAAAGAGAAACTAGGGTTTCTCCAAAAAAATAAAATAAAAATTGAAATGTAATCAGATTCTGGACTATTCCTGGAGTGGTGGCCACGATATGATTTAGTGTTTTACTCTTTTAAAAAAAAAAACTTTTTTTAAGTTTTTTTTAATTAATAATGTAATATAATATTATAAAAATATTATTTTATTAATGTTTCGATAAGTTTGGTATGCCGAAATTATCGATATTTTCGGTATACCGAACTTATCGAAAATTTCGGTATATACCGAAATACCGCGGTATAGCTTTTTCCATACCGTTATCATACCGAAAATATCGGTACGATACCATACCGTACCGAAAATTTCGGTATATACCGAAAATTTCGATAATTTCGGTATTTTTTCGGTACGATAAGCCCGGTATACCGAAATTTCGGTATATTTACCCACCCCTAATCAAGACAAAAAGTGTGAATAACAACACTTTTACATATAATGTACCAAAATACAACAATATTTATACATATGAAAATACTGCAATGAGAACCTACGTTACACAATAAAGGTAAAACAATATTTCTACATATTTTTGTGGAATGGAGATACTAGACTTGGCAAAACACAGAATGAACGATCTACATCAGGAGCATCCTCCAACCAATCTAAGTAACGAAATTCTCGTTTTGTGACGTCATAAGAACAAAATTTACCACTTGGATCCTCCTTAAAAAGGATTAACGTCTTCAAACTGTTGATAAATGAAATAGGGTAGATATCGAACATAAATAGTAGGGCTTCCTCCCTGAATATTGTAAAGCTTGACCAAGCGCTTCCTTCATTGCGATATGTTAGAATGTGCATCTGAAGAAAATACATACTTACTCCATTTTCTTCTGGACTAAGCTTGTTGGAATATGCAGCAATACTAAACTCGTCCAATGCACGAAATCCTACGTGCCATGTAGGAATTATATAATTTGGAATATCTATTAATTGATAGGATGAATGCTTCAAACACTACTACATAATTGGACTTGGAGAGCTTTGAAAAAGGGCCTTGGAGAGCTTTTAAAACAACTCTCCAAGCTAAGAGAGCTGTTAAAAACCGCTCTCTAAGTAAAAGGACTTGGAGAGCGGTTCAAAACCGCTCTGCAAGTGTAGACCATAAAAGATCTTGGAGAGCGGTTCAAAACCGCTCTCTCTATGTTAATTTTGTTTTTTTATTAATTTCACTTGGAGAGCGGTTCAAAACCGCTCTCTAAGTAATATTTTTTTTTTTCGTAATTTTTTTTATATTATTTTTTTAATAATTAATTTATATTTTAAAAATCGTATTTATATTATTTTTTTAATAATTATTTTATGTTTTAAAAATCCTATTTATACAAAATCAAAACTTAATTATACCACTACAATATATATATATACGTCAAATACGAAAAAAATCAAATAAATAAACGTACACAAACATATCATCACAAATATACAAGTTGTTGGTCCTTGGTGGAGTATGACACAAGTGTATGGGGGGGGGGGGGGAGAATGCACTTGTGTATGCAAATTCTTTTCTTTTTAACAAACTGGTCTTAATAGGCAGGTTGTCTCACAACAAGCCTGAGTGAGAACTTTGATAGATACTTGTCCTACTGATTACTATTGAGTGATCAGTTGGCTAAATATCTAAAAGAGTTGCTAAGTGCGGAATGTGGTTGGCCTTTGACTCAAAGAAATACTCCAAGTTGATTTCTGAAAAATACAGTTATCAGGGACTTTGTCCAAAACAATTTTTCTTGACTTACTGAGTTTTGCTCTCTGAAATATGATTGAATGTAAGTGCAATAAAGAGTGCAATAAGTAAATGGCACACAAGTTTATAGTGGTTCAGAGACTCAAGCTCCTACATCCACTTTCCCTGATTGAACAGGATAATTCCTTCACAATGGAATTAGCTTGTTTTATAGTGCCAATGTGCACTGATCAACAACACTCTCTTAGTGCTTTGATCCCTAGGATAATCTGAGTCCTAGTGCTCAATCTCTCTGAGTTAAGACTGTGTTTCACACTAACAGTCCTTAACTCCTCACTTCTACAACAAACTCTCTCTTCATTTATTGAGAAAAGGGTTTGAGGTTTGGTTCCAACTAGTAGAGATATCCTTTACAATAAGAACAGTTGTAAAGGCTTAGGATATCTCAATGCTAAGCTTTGGATGTTTACAAAGATTGGCTTAACTAAATGAAGTGATCAGGAAACTTGGAATTCTGAAGAACAGCTTGGTTTCCTTTGATTTGCTTGATGATAGTTTGATAGCAAGTAGTTGGATGCTTGAATCCTTTGATCACTTCTGTATTTATAGGCAAATTTGAACAACTAACCGTTGGAGGGATAGCAATTCAAATATGTCTATTTGCAGCACCATTGAAACGGTTATGAAGCTTGGCATCCTTTTATCCAGTGTGTAAAAAGCCTCTTCAATGGTTGCTTGAATGAATGTGTTGACTTCTGAAAAATGCGGCTGAGATGACTTGTGTCAGATTCCAAATATGCACATTTCCCAAGGTTGATTTGTGGCAGAATCTACACTCAACCAACGGTCAGATGGGACAAGCTCCCTGAACATTCCTGCTGCAAGTTAGAATGTTCCAACATTCATTCAATGCTTCACTTTTTAATGCTTTAAGTCTTCAATGCTTGGTTCAGGCATGATTGGCAATAAATGCTTCATTGAATGTGTCCTCTGTGAGCTTTGACATTCAATGCTCTTGATCATTTGCACTTCAATTGTTCTGATCATTTGCATTTATGAGCATTTCCTTAACACTCTTGATCTTTTCAGCTCAGTTGTCCATTTGGTCAGCTTGTCCTGAAAGCTCAGCAACTTTGGCCTAGAGACTTAACATTTATCAAGCTGCCTAACATTCCAGCTTTGGACAACTATCCTGTTGGGAATAAAATGATTTTGATCTAGATACCAAAACCCCTGATTGATGATGTACAGATTAGTTGAGATATGCTCAAGTTATTGTTCAGGCAAGTTGTCCCAGAACACTTGAGTTTGTAGAATGCTTAAGTTAAAATCTCAGAAATGTTGTGAGATTTTAGAGTTCAGGATAGTTGTCCAAAGCTATATGTTAGACAGCTTGATAGGTATTAAGTCTTGAGGCCAAAGTTGCTGAAGCATCAGGACAGCTGACCAAGTGGACAACCAGGCTGAAGAGATCAAGAACACTGAAGCTGTGCTCTTAAATGCAAAAGATCAAGACAGTTGAAGTGCAAATGATCAAGAGAATTAAATGTCAAAAGCTTACAGAAGACACATTCAATGAAGCATTTATTGCCAATCATGCCTGAACCAAGCATTGAAGACTTAGAGCATTAAAGAGTGAAGCATTGGATGAATGTTGGAACATTCTAAAACAGCAGCAAGAATGTTCAGGGAGCTTGTCCCATCTGACCGTTGGTTGAGTGTAGATTCTGCCACAAATCAACCTTGGAAAGTGTGCTTATTTGGAAACTGTCACAAGTCATCTCAGCCGCATTTTTCAAAAGTCAACACATTCATTCAAGCAACCATTGAAGAGCCCTTTTACACAGTGGATAAAAGGAAGTCAAGCTTCTTAGCCGTTTCAATGGTGCTGCAAATAGACATGTTTGAAATGCTATCTCTCCAACGGATAGTTGTTCAAATATGCCTATATAAACAGAAGTGATCAAAGGGATTCTATCCAACAACAAGCTATCAAACTCATATTAAACTTTCAAAGGAAACCAAGCTATTCTCAAGAATCCCAAGTTTCCTGAATCACTTCAAGTCAGATAAGCCAATCTTTGTAAACATCCTAGCTTAGCATTGAGATATCCTAAGCCTTTACATCTGTTCTCATTGTAAAGGATATCTCAACTAGTTGGAACCAAACCTCAAACCTTATCTCATTTAGTGAAGAGAGTGTTTGTTGTAGAAGTGAAGAGTTAAGGACTGTTAGAGTGAAACACAGTCTTAACTCAGTGAGATTGAGCACTAGGACTCAGATTATCCTAGGGATCAAAACACTAAGAGAGTGTTGTTGATCAGTGCACCTTGGCACTATAAAACAAGCTAATTCCATTGTGAAGGAATTATCCTGTTCAATCAGGGAAAGTGGATGTAGGAGCTTGAGTCTCTGAACCACTATAAACTTGTGTGTCTCTTACTTACTGCATTCTTTATTGCATTCATATTCAAACATATTTTAAAGAGAAAACACTCAGTAAGTGAGAAAATCTGTTTTGGACAAAGTCCCTGATAACTGTATCTTTTCAGAAATTAACTTGGAGTATTTCTTTAAGTCAAAGGCCAACCACATTCCGCACTTAGCAACTCTTTTAGATATTTAGCCAACTGATCACTCAATAGTAATCAGTAGGACAAGTATCTATCATAGTTCACACTCAGGCCAGTTGTGAGACAACCTGCCTGATAAGACCAGTTTTGTCAAAAAGAAAAGAATTTGCATACACAAGTGCATTCCCCCCCCCATACACTTGTGTTATACTCCACCAAGGACCAACAAGTGGTATCAGAGCAGGGGTTCAAAGACCACTGCTTCTGAAAATCCAAACTGATTTTCAAAATCACATTTTCTGTGGTCACTGAACTGATCCAAATTTCTGAAAAACCTTTTTGTGTTCATCTTATATTACATCTGTTGAAATGGCTAACAATGCAGTTCCAGGAGATGCTGTCAACACCATCAACAATATGGGTCCAAACCAAGTCAACCATATTTCTCATCACAAACTGCCAATGTTCTCAATTGAGAACTATGATTTCTGGAAGATCAGGATGAGAGCACATCTTGCTTGCCAGCATGATGAGATGCTTAAAGTCATCACTAGAGGGCCATTTACATTCACTAAAGCAAATCCCAAGCTCACTGATGCTCAAAAAGCTGATCCAAGGGAGTTGCTGCCAAAAGATGAAGATGACTTTACAGCTGAAGAAAGAAAAAGGCACAACCTGAACTACATTGCAATGAACACATTGTACCAGACAATTCCAGATGCAGTGATGGGAAGAGTGTACCACTGCACATCAGCTAAAGAGATTTGGGATACCTTAGCACTTATGTGTGAAGGTACCCAAAAGATAAAGGAGAACAAGCTTCAAGTGGCTATCCAAAAATATGAACAATTCTCTATGGAAGCCCCTGAAACTATTGATCATCTTGATGGCAGGTTCACTGACATCATGAATGAAATAAACTCTCTTGGCAAGTTCTATGCCTAAAGAGAGGTTGCTTTGAAGATCTTGAGAAGTCTCACATCCAAGTGGGACATATATTCTGTCATGATGCAAAATACCAGCAATCTTGACAACATGCCAATGCAGCAAGTATTCTCTGAACTCAAAGCATATGAGTTTGATCTCAACAGAAAGAAGGTGCATGAAGAGCCATCCTCCTCAAACAAAGGTGTTGCCTTCAAAGCTGCTGAAACAGAAAAGAAGATTACTCAAAGATCCTCTCAATCTGTTTCAAAATCTGAAATAAAGGAGGAGCTGGCACTCATGGCTAGAAGATTTGAGAAGCTCAACTCCAGATTTGGTAGATACAAGAAGTTCTACCAAGATAACAGAACCAGAAGGAGATTTAGTTCTCCTGAACATAAATCAGAGGACAAAGTCTCTGATGAAAAGAAAGAAGACAGATATGCTGATAGGAAGAAATTCAGCAAAGGTGAACATCCATCATCAAGGAGGAAGGAGTCCTCAAGCAAGAAGAATGATGATGAAGATGTGTGTTACAACTGCCAGAAGAAGGGTCACTTTCAGTATGACTGTCCTGACCTCAGTGCAAAAGAAAGGAAGGAAAGGCAGAACAAAAGAGATAAAAGGCTGAACAACAGGAAGGCTATGGTAGCTGGAGATTCAGCAAGTGAAGAGAGTGTCTACTCTTCTGATGATGGACTATTCTCCAACAGTGACAGTGATGATGACTGTCAAATGGCATTGGAAAATGATGAGGGCTGCAAGGACCACAAGAAGAAGAGAAGCATCAACAAGAAAACAGCATGGTACTTGGACAGTGGATGTTCAAGACACATGACTGGGAATAAAGAGCTTCTCTCAGAATTCATTGAAAAGGATGGTCCTTCAGTAACCTTTGGAGACAGCTCTCAAGGGATCACAAGAGGTTATGGTACATTAAACATTGGCAGTGTTAAAATTACTGATGTCTCATATGTCCTAGGCTTAAAATATAACTTGCTGTCTATAAGTCAAATTTGTGATAAAGGTTTTTGTGTTGAATTTGCACCAAATGAATGTACTATCAAGAACAAATCAACACAACAGGTGCTACTAACAGGGGTGAGAAAGGGAAATGTCTATTTTGCAGATTGGAGCAAAACCCCTGAACCAGTTTGTCTTGTTGCCAAAAGCACAAGTGAGCAAAGCTGGCTGTGGCACAAGAGACTGAATCACCTGAACTTCAAAACCATCAACAAGATTGCAAGAAACTCTCTGGTTAAAGGGCTACCAAATCAAGTGTTCACCAAAGAACACATATGCCAGCCATGTCAGGAAGGAAAGCAGATCAAAGCTTCATTCAAAGGGAAGCCTGTCATCTCAACTGAGAGAGTTCTTCAACTACTGCATATGGATTTATTTGGGCCAATAATCCCAGTAAGTATAAATGGAAGAAAATATGCTTTAGTTGTTGTTGATGATTTTTCCAGGTACACTTGGGTAGTATTCTTGCTGAACAAAAAGGAGACCCAAGTCAAGTTACCTGAATTGATGATGAGATTGAGCAATGAAAAAGGCCTTAGTATTGTCAAGATCAGATCAGACAAAGGCACTGAATTCATAAACTCATACATCAAAGAGTACTGCAGCAAGAATGGCATCACACATGAAACTTCAGCAGCAAGAACACCTCAACAAAATGGGGTTGCTGAAAGAAGGAACAGGACCTTGAAAGAGGCAGCAAGAACATTGATTGCTGAATCCAAACTGCCTAAAAGGTTCTGGGCTGAAGCCATTAGCACTGCATGCCACACCCAAAACAGGTCCTTAATCACCAAAGGACAAGGTAAAACCCCATATCAAATATGGAAAGGTAGATTGCCCACTGTTGCTTATTTTCACATATTTGGTTGTAAGTGTTTCATTCATAATAATGGGAAAGTTCAGGGATAGAAACCTGAATATTGATGAGATAACACAAAGAACAACCAGATTAAGGCTTCAAAGCAAGGAGACAGTGTTTGTAGATGTTGCCCAGCCTGAACTTCATGATTGTCAAAAACTGGACAACCTACCTGATGGCAATCAACCAGGAGCCAACCAACCTGAAGGTGATGTTGAACTGATTGACCCAATCCCAGTTCAAAACCAGGTAACAACTACCAATGAAGAAGCAGGCAATGCTGAGGTAGTTAATGGATCCAATATTCAAGGGGGAACCAATGAAAATGTCAACTCATCTGACAATGAGGACAATACCCCTGAATATGATCCTGAGCTTGATCCTTCAATTAATTTTCCTGAATTTAATGAGTCTAGTGATCCAACCTCAGATGAGGACAATCCTCCTGAAGGGATCAGGTCTAGAAGGACTTGGTTGCAAGACCACCCAACTAGCCTGATACTTGGTAATCCAAGTGAAGGGATCAAAACTAGAAGATTTCATGGAGAAAGTGCTTTGTTTTGTTGTTTTCTTTCAGAAAAAGAACCAGGAGATAATGAAGAAGCACTACAAGACACCAACTGGATCATAACCATGCAAGAAGAGCTGAACCAGTTCACCAGAAATGAAGTATGGGAGCTGGTGGATAGGCCAACTCATCAAGATGTCATTGGAACCAAATGGGTGTTCAAAAACAAGAAAAATGAAAATGACATCATTGTGAGGAACAAAGCAAGATTGGTGGCCAAGGGGTATTGTCAATCTGAAGGGATTGATTATGATGAGACATTTGCTCCAGTGGCCAGACTTGAGGCAATCAGACTCTTCTTAGCATATGCAGCTCACATGAGATTCAAGGTGTATCAAATGGATGTGAAGAGTGCATTTCTAAATGGGGTGCTCAAAGAAGAAGTGTATGTTGAACAGCCCCCAGGCTTTGAGGAAGGAGACAAGGTGTACAGATTGAAGAAAGCCCTCTATGGCTTAAAGCAAGCTCCAAGAGCTTGGTATGACACCTTATCACAGTTTCTTCTAGATCATGGTTTTGTCAAAGGCACTGTTGACAGAACTCTGTTCAGAATCTGTGAAGGAGATGATATCTTGTTAGTCCAAATCTATGTGGATGACATTATATTTGGATCTCCAAATGAGAAAATGTGTGAAAAGTTCTCCAAACTCATGCAAAGCAAGTTTGAGATGTCCATGATGGGATTGATGAATTTCTTCTTAGGACTTCAGGTCACTCAATCAAAGAAGGGAATATTCATCAATCAGGCCAAGTACACAAGGGACATGATCAAAAAATTTGGATGTGCAACAAGCAAGCCAGTCAGAATTCCTATGAATACTAACTGGAAGATGGATCCTGATGAAGGTGGAGAGTCAACAAACTCCACTAACTACAGAGGAATCATAGGATCATTGCTATATCTCACTGCAAGTAGGCCTGATATCACATTTGCAGTTGGAGTATGTGCAAGATTTCAGGCAAATCCAAAGAAAAACCACCTTGAAGCTGCCAAGAGAATTCTAAGATATCTCAAGGGATCTGAGAATCTTGGATTGTGGTATCCAGCTGATGACAATATTGAGCTCACTGGATACTCAGATGCTGATTATGGAGGATGTAGAATTGACAGAAAATCCACCTCTGGAACATGTCAATTCTTGGGGAACAAGCTTATCTCATGGTTCTCTAAAAAGCAGAATACAGTTGCAACTTCAACAACTGAAGCAGAATATGTTGCAGCTGGAAGTTGTTGTGCTCAGATACTTTGGCTCAGGCAACAACTTAGAGACTACAAAGTCATCACAAATGAAGTGCCAATATTCTGTGACAACAATAGTGCAATTGCCATCTCACAGAATCCAGTGCTCCACACCAGATGCAAGCATGTGGACATCAAACATCATTTCATAAGGGATCATGTGGAGAAGAAAGATATCAAGCTTGTCAAAATCCACACTGATAAGCAAAAAGCTGATATTTTGACCAAGCCTCTAGCTGAAGCAAGGTTCTTGGAGTTGTCAGCTGAATTGGGGTTACTTGATCCATGCAAGATGGAAAAATGAGGAAAGAATGCTCATATGAAGGGGGAAGTTCATCAAAGTTAAACTTCAGCAAAGTTGACCAACCTCACTGAAGCTGTCAGCCAAAGAGGGAAACTCAGCAAGTTTGTCCCTATGATGTTCAGCAATGTTGGTCAGGGGATTTGTCCAAGTGGGACCCAGTCAGCAACTTTGGGACCCACTCAGGAAAGTTCATCAGGCAGTTTGACCCTCACAGAAACCAAAGCACATCTCAGGATGTTTGTCCGAGTTAATTGGATAATCATTGCTATTTTTAGCATTGATTAGACATTTAAGAGGTTTCTTGGTCTAAGAGTAGGCCATTTTAGGATGGAGTGTGCTATAAAGATCTTTACCACCAAAAAGGCAAATCAGCATTTAATGCAAAAATCTTAATTGGGATTTCATGAATTCTTGAGCCTTCATCAAGACCATTAATTTGCATTAAACCTCCATCAAACCGCCTCAATCCCACTACCACATATTATCCAATTGGTCATACTTATTACCCACGGTTAGTTTCTTTTAACCAACGGTTAATAAACTCCCCACATATATAAACTCCTCAATTTTCACCACCATTTTTACGCATTCAAAATTTCAAAAACCCTTAAGTTTTTCTTCATACTCTCAAACCTGCAACTCCTCTCCAAAAACCTACCAATCTCTCATATTATCCATGGCACCTAAGAACAAGAGAGAAGAGCTTGTAGACTTCAATGATTCCTCCTTGGACATTGATTTCTCTTATCTTAGCAACCCAAATTCCCTTTGGTTTGAAAAGCTGGTAGCCTTTGATAGCCCAGATTCAGAAGTTCAACAAGTCCTCCAATGGCTGAGGGAGGCAGGGCTAGAAAAGTTCCTTGGTACCAAGCCTGATTCCTGCCTGAATCCATTCATGGCAGAATTCTTTGCCCATCTCAGATGGAAAGGGAAAAAGGGAGATGTGTGCACCAAGCTCACATATGCTGAAGAAGATGAAGATGAAGAAAGTCAACACACCATCATCTCAGTCCAAGATGCATTGGCCAAGGATGGTTCTTCTGAACCTGAGGCACAGCTTGACAATGCTGAGACTTCCATAGGAGAAGCTAGTTTGGCTAAAGCCTCATCAATGTCAGGCAAGTTGGACATTGACCAGCCTTTAGTCATTCAGGATGACTCAGTGGACTTGGGATGCCCAAGCACTGTGACCTCCCAACAACTGCCCTCTGTGGATCCTGTTGAGGATATAGAGGTGTCAGGTTTAGAAATTGAAGGAGTTGAAAAGGCTGTGAGTGCTGAAAAATCAGAGGGAGATGATGGTGAGGATTGTGTGATCACTGGTTCCTTGAGTGCACCACAAATAGAGGGTGAGGAAGTAGAAATATTGGGTGCAGCCCAATATGAGAGTCAGGCTATTCTTCAAGTCAAATCTGAACTTGATGAATCCCTTGGTGAAAGGAGGCCTGATTCTCCAGTGAATGTGAGTCTATCTTTTGAAAATGAAGAAGAAAAGAATATAGTTGAAAATGAGAGAGAAGGTGCTGATGTATCAGACCTTATGGGAGAAAAAGAAATAGAGGGTGATGAGGGAGTTTTTACTAACACTGTCAGTTTTGCAGATTCAGTTGCTGTCACTCTTGAGCAAATTTTTGCAGATGCCTCCCTGACAGATATACCAGTTGATGCTGACACTGATCTTGAAGCAGTATCAGCAAATGTGTCCACACTTAACCAGATCTACTTTGAACAAGCCAACACCTCTGAGGCTCACTTTCAGATTGCTACTCAGACTGCATCCATCATTGAAGAACAGTCAGAGAAGTTGGACACACTGGCCAGGGAAGTTGAGAAGGCCCATGCAACAACTGCTGATACCTTAGATGGCCAAGGCAAGACTCTAGCCTCTGTGGAGATGAGGCTCATAAGGTCAGAAGAAGTGATCCTGCCCACTCTTGATGCAAGAATATGTGGAGTTGAAACTGGACTGCAAACAGTTTCAACTGAAGTGACAAAAGCCAAGGATGCTATGGGTAAATTCACAAGATCTGTCAAGAAAGAACAGCAGGGTCTCAAAGATTTGTACAAGCATAATGTGAAAGCCTTGAGAAAGACAATCAAGGATGCTTTAAGGCAGAGGACAGCAGCCCAGAGAAAGAAGGCAGAAGAGTTGAAAGCTGCAATGGTGAAGGAGGCTGCTGAGAAATTCACTGTTGAACTCATGGCCAAAGTGTCTGATCAAGTTGTGGCCAACCTCACTGATCAACTTCAGGCCAAACTTGATCAATCACTGAAAGCCACATTGGATGCCATAGTTTCCCAAAAGATGAAGCCTGTTCACACCTTCTTGAGCATGGCAGATGATAAAATGCAAAACATTCATGATGAGAATGTTTATCTACTGCAGGAGTTGAAGTCCCTCACTCAGGCCCACTCACACCTCTCAGTCTCAATGAGTGAACTAAAGCCCCAGTGTTTTGATAATGCCAAAAAGGGGGAAAGAGAGAGAGCAAGGGCAAAGGGAACCTTGGTGATTGGTGAATCCAAGGGAAAGGAGAAGGTCCCTGAGATTGAGGAGGAAGCAGTAGAAGACATTGGGAAAGGCAAAGGCCCAATGAATGTTGAAAATTTGACTGAGGAAGAGCAGATTCAAATAGCTGTCAAGGAGTCCATGATGTCAGCTATGGAAAGTTAGGCAAGAAAGTTTCAAAGGCCAGGTGGTGAGTCTACAGGACTTGAACCTAAAGAGAAGGCTGCTGAAGTAAGGGGGAAGGTGACAAGGTCATCTGAAAGAAAGAGGAAGGAACTGCAAGCCTTCAATGATTTCCCAACCAGCCTGAATTTGCCATCAGAATTTCAATCTGATGAATCTACTCCAGAAAGGCAATCAAAGAGATTAAAGAAAGCAGCCAGGCTGCCTGCAATTGAAGAAGAAGAAGTTGAAGAAGAAGTCCAGGACAGAATGCCTGAAGTTGGTGTGCCCAAACTTGCTGATGATCCCTCTAAATTGTTTGAAGAAGGTTTTGGAAAAGATCCAGAAACCCAAGAGAAGCTAGCTCTTCAGAGAGCTAAAGAGAGGATGGAGCAATTGGTTGAGGCCAACAAGGCAAGGGATGAAAGAAGGGCAAATTTCAGAGCCCCAAGAAGGAGAGCTTCATACAGAAGGCTCAAACCTCAAATGCTGCAAAGATGGGTCACTCAGTACCCTCACCATGATAAGTGGGTTCCAATCTCACTGAATGATGCATGGGAGGAGGCCAAGAGAAGTTTTGTATATGACTTCTATGTCATTGGGAAGTGGCTTGGAGAGAGTGTGGATGAAGTCTTTGTTCAGTTCATGTTTGAGAACCACAGGGACCTCTACCAAAAGTTGTTTGCAGCAGCTGATATGGCAAGAGTGGAGTTCAAGGCCCCTGGTCCAATTCTGTACATGCCTCCTAAGTTCAATGGGAACTTGATTGATGAGGGAAAGATTCTTGAGGAGTTCATCAACATCATGAAGATGGAGAAGATGAAGATAGGCCCTAGAGGCTCCAACAAGGATGTTTGGGAGCTGAAGAAAAGGGTCTGGGCTCAGTATGGCATTGCTCCCCAAGATGATGGAACTCTCTGATGGATAAGTTTATCTCTTCCCTATCTTTGATTTATGATTGATGTTAATTGTTGTTATTCTATTTTCTTGTATCAGTTGGTATGTCCTTTGAATTTTCTGACCTGTAATGCTTGATGATATATAAAAGGACCACTGATTTTCTATCAAGAGATAACAACTCATTATCTCAACTAACTTGATATAACATATACTTGATTTATTATGCTAACAGTTTCTTTCAGGAAAGTTGACCAGTTCATTCATCCTGAAGGTAAAGTATAGTATAAGTCAAGGTCCCTTTGTAATAGGTTTTGGCATCATCAAAAAGGGGGAAATTGTTGGGAATAAAATGATTTTGATCTAGATACCAAAACCCCTGATTGATGATGTACAGATTAGTTGAGATATGCTCAAGTTATTGTTCAGGCAAGTTGTCCCAGAACACTTGAGTTTGTAGAATGCTTAAGTTAAAATCTCAGAAATGTTGTGAGATTTTAGAGTTCAGGATAGTTGTCCAAAGCTATATGTTAGACAGCTTGATAGGTATTAAGTCTTGAGGCCAAAGTTGCTGAAGCATCAGGACAGCTGACCAAGTGGACAACCAGGCTGAAGAGATCAAGAACACTGAAGCTGTGCTCTTAAATGCAAAAGATCAAGACAGTTGAAGTGCAAATGATCAAGAGAATTAAATGTCAAAAGCTTACAGAAGACACATTCAATGAAGCATTTATTGCCAATCATGCCTGAACCAAGCATTGAAGACTTAGAGCATTAAAGAGTGAAGCATTGGATGAATGTTGGAACATTCTAAAACAACAGCAAGAATGTTCAGGGAGCTTGTCCCATCTGACCGTTGGTTGAGTGTAGATTCTGCCACAAATCAACCTTGGAAAGTGTGCTTATTTGGAAACTGTCACAAGTCATCTCAGCCGCATTTTTCAGAAGTCAACACATTCATTCAAGCAACCATTGAAGAGCCCTTTTACACAGTGGATAAAAGGAAGTCAAGCTTCTTAGCCGTTTCAATGGTGCTGCAAATAGACATGTTTGAAATGCTATCTCTCCAACGGATAGTTGTTCAAATATGCCTATATAAGCAGAAGTGATCAAAGGGATTCTATCCAACAACAAGCTATCAAACTCATATTAAGCTTTCAAAGGAAACCAAGCTATTCTCAAGAATCCCAAGTTTCCTGAATCACTTCAAGTCAGCTAAGCCAATCTTTGTAAACATCCTAGCTTAGCATTGAGATATCCTAAGCCTTTACATCTGTTCTCATTGTAAAGGATATCTCAACTAGTTGGAACCAAACCTCAAACCTTATCTCATTTAGTGAAGAGAGTGTTTGTTGTAGAAGTGAAGAGTTAAGGACTGTTAGAGTGAAACACAGTCTTAACTCAGTGAGATTGAGCACTATGACTCAGATTATCCTAGGGATCAAAACACTAAGAGAGTGTTGTTGATCAGTGCACCTTGGCACTAAGAGATATCCTAAGCCTTTACATCTGTTCTCATTGTAAAGGATATCTCAACTAGTTGGAACCAAACCTCAAACCTTATCTCATTTAGTGAAGAGAGTGTTTGTTGTAGAAGTGAAGAGTTAAGGACTGTTAGAGTGAAACACAGTCTTAACTCAGTGAGATTGAGCACTATGACTCAGATTATCCTAGGGATCAAAACACTAAGAGAGTGTTGTTGATCAGTGCACATTGGCACTATAAAACAAGCTAATTCCATTGTGAAGGAATTATCCTGTTCAATCAGGGAAAGTGGATGTAGGAGCTTGAGTCTCTGAACCACTATAAACTTGTGTGTCTCTTACTTACTGCATTCTTTATTGCATTCATATTCAAACATATTTTAAAGAGAAAACACTCAGTAAGTGAGAAAATCTGTTTTGGACAAAGTCCCTGATAACTGTATCTTTTCAGAAATTAACTTGGAGTATTTCTTTAAGTCAAAGGCCAACCACATTCCGCACTTAGCAACTCTTTTAGATATTTAGCCAACTGATCACTCAATAGTAATCAGTAGGACAAGTATCTATCGTATTTCACACTCAGGCCAGTTGTGAGACAACCTGCCTGATAAGACCAGTTTTGTCAAAAAGAAAAGAATTTGCATACACAAGTGCATTCCCCCCCCCCATACACTTGTGTTATACTCCACCAAGGACCAACATATCCTGAACTCTAAAATCTCACAACATTTCTGAGATTTTTAACTTAAGCATTTTACTTACTCAAGTGTTCTGAGACAACTTGTCTGAACTAGACTTGAGCATATCTCAACTAATCTGAACATCATCATTCAGGGGTTTTGGTATCTAAATCAAAATCATTTTATTCCCAACAATTTCCCCCTTTTTGATGATGCCAAAACCTATTACAAAGGGAACTTGACTTATACTATACTTTTCCTTCAGGATGAGTGAACTGGTCAACTTTTCTGAAAGAAACTGTTAGCATAATAAATCAAGTAAGATATGTCATGTTAGGTTAGTTGAGATAATGAGTTGTTATCTCTTGATAGAAAATCAGTGGTCCTTTTATATATCATAGAGCATTACAGATCAAAAAATCAAAAGGACAACAAGGCTGATACATGAACAACAAGATAACAACAATAATTTGAAATCACAGAAAGATAGGGAAGAAGTGAACTTATCCATCAGAGAGTTCCATCATCTTGAGGAGCAATTCCATATTGAGCCCAGACCCTCTTCTTCAACTCCCAGACATCCTTGTTGGATCCTCTTGGGCCAATCTTCATCTTTTCCATCCCCATGATATTGATGAACTCTTCCAGAATCTTTCCCTCATCAATTAAGTTCCCATTGAACTTAGGAGGCATGTACAGAATAGGACCAGGGGCCTTGAACTCAACTCTTTCCATCTCAGCTGCTGCAAACAGCTTCTGGTAGAGGTCTCTATGGTTCTCAAACATAAACTGCACAAAGACTTCATCTACACTCTCTTCAAGCCATTTCCCAATGACATAAAAGTCATATACAAAGCTTCTCTTGGCCTCCTCCCATGCATCATTCAGTGAGATTGGAACCCACTTATCATGGTGAGGGTACTGAGTGTCCCATCTCTGCAACATCTGTGGTTTGAGTCTTCTGTAAGAAGCCCTCCTTCTTGGAGCTTTGAAGTTTGCCCTCCTCTCATCTCTTGCCTTGTTGGCCTCAACCAACTGATCCATTTTCTCTTTGGCTCTTTGAAGAGCTAGCTTCTCTTGTGTTTCTGGATCCTTTCCAAATCCTTCTTCAAACAGCTTAGAAGGATCATCAGCAAGCTTGGGCACAATAACTTCAGGCTCTTTGTCCTGCTCTTCTTCTTCAACGTCTTCTTCTTCAATAACAGGCAGTTTGGCTGCTTTCTTCAACCTCTTAGACTGCCTCACTGGGGTTGTTTCTTCAGACTCGAATTCTGATGGCAGAGTCAGGCTAGTTGGGAATTCATTGAAGGCTTGCAATTCCTTTCTCTTTCTTTCAGATGCTCTTGTCACCTTCCCCCTTACTTCAGCAACCTTCTCCTTGGGGTCAAGTCCTGCAGACTCACCACCAGGCCTCTGAAGCCTTCTTGCCTGACTTTCCATGGCTGACATCATAGACTCCTTGACAGCAATCTGAATTTTCTCTTCCTCAGTCAAGTTTTCAATATTCATTGGGCCTTTGCCTTTCCCAATGTCTTCTACTACATCCTCCTCAACATCAGGGACCTTCTCCTTTCCCTTGGATTCACCAATCACCAAGGTTCCCTTTGCCCTAGCTCTCTCTCTTTCCCCCTTTTTGGCATTATCAAAACATTGGGGCTTCAACTCACTCATAGAGACTGAGAGATGTGAGTGGGCTTGAGTGAGGGACTTCAACTCCTGCAGCAAATAAACATTCTCATCATGAATGTTTTGCATCTTGTCATCTGCCATGTTTAAGAATGTGTGAACATGTTTCATCTTCTGAGCAACTATGGCATCCAGGGTGGCTTTCAGTGATTGATCAAGTTTGGCCTGAAGTTGATCAGTGAGGTTGGCCACTACTTGATCAGACACTTTGGCCATCAGTTCAACTGTGAACTTTTCTGCAGCCTCTTTCACCATAGCAGCTTTCAATTCTTCAGCCTTCTTTCTCTGAGCAGCTGTTCTTTGCCTCAATGCATCCTTGATTGTCCTTCTCAAGGCTCTCACATTATGCTTGTACAAATCTTTAAGACCCTGCTGCTCTTTCTTGACAGATTTTGTGAACTTTCCCATTGCATCTCCTGGCATCCAATGTGGGCAAAATCACTTCCTCTGAGCCAGTAAGCCTCATCTCCAAAGAGGCTAGAGTTTTGCCTTGGCCATCTAGAGTATCCACTGTTGCAGCATGTGCTTTTCCAACTTCCCTGACCAGTGTATCCAACTTTTCTGATTGCTCTTCAATGATGGATGCAGTCTGAGTAGCAATCTGAAAACCAGCCTCAGTGGCATTGGCTTGTTCAAAGTACATCTTATTCAATGTGGACACATTTGCTGAGACTGCTTCAAGGTCAATGTCAGCATCAACTGGTATATCTGTAAGGGAAGCATCTGGAAAAATCTGTTCAATGGTAACAGTTACTGAATCTGCAAAACTAAGAGTGTTAGTAAAAACTCCCTCAACACCCTCATTCTTTTTATCTCCCAATAGGCCTGATACATCAACACCTATACTCTCATTTTCAACTAGTTTCTTTTCTTCAATATCAACAGATAGACTCACATTCACTGGAGAATCAGGCCTCCTTTCACCAAGGGATTCATCAAGTTCAGATTTGACTTGAAGAATAGCCTGACTCTCATATTGGGCTGCACCCAATATTTCTACTTCATCTCCCTCTATAATTGGTGCACTCAAGGAACCAGTAATCACACAATCATCCTCACCATCTCCCTCTGATTTTTCAACACTATCAGCCTTTTCAACTCCTTCCATTCCTAAACCTGACACCTCCATATCCTCAACAGGATCCACAGAGGGCAGTTGTTGGGAGATCACAGTGCTTGGGCATCCCAAGGCCACTGAGTCATCCTGAATGACTAAAGGCTGGTCAATGTCCAACTGTCCTGACATTGATGAGGCTTTAGCCAAACTAGCTTCTCCCATGGAAGTCTCAACATTGTCAAGCTGTGCCTCAGGCTCAGAAGAACCATCCTTGGCCAATGCATCTTGGACTGAGTCACCATCCTTGGTCAACTCCTCTGAATTTTCAGAGTCCTTAACAGAATGATAGGTCAAGTAATGTACCTGAGCAGAATTGAGGCCAGGAGGGTTGGGATTGGTGTTGTCGTCATCATCATCATTATCATCAGATGTGCTATCAGGATGCTTGATTCCTTGTGCAATTCTTTCTCTCTCAGCAAGCACCTTCTCATGAACAATGGTGCAAAATAAGGCCTCAGTGGTCAACACACTGGTCTTCTTTACATTTGCAAAATGTAATAGCCTATTTTCTTCAACCTGCCACCAGTTAGCACCCTTATCCTTAATAGGTTGAGCTATTTCCACAATTGTTCTATCATTGATCTCAACAAGTGCTCTGAGATCATAGAACTGTTGTTGCAGCCTAGGATATGCCTTCAATCCTGGATATAATTCATCCACATTGGCTCTTGCAATCTGCCTCAACATCCCCTCATAGGTGTACTCTTCACCACTATCATCTCCATCAGAAGAGTTGGTTTGGGATTCAGGGGGGTTGGATTGGGATTCAGGTAGGTTGGGCTGGGATTCAGGTACGTTGGGTTCAGAAGGATTGAGTTCAGAAGAGCTTAAGACAAGTTGGGATTCAGGTGCTTTTGAGAGCAATGTTCCTGAAGAGGTAATTGGAATGGCTGGAATGGGTGGGAGAACAACTTGATCACCTTCTTGAAGAACAGTTTCAAGAAGTTTGGTGTAGGAGAGTAATCTGGGATCAAGTGGGGAGAACTGCTTGTCTTCAATATTGGCTAAATCAGCCAGCACATCAATTCCTGACCTATCAGGGGCACCTTCAGGAGAATAGACCTTTTTGGTCACAATTGGGGCATCTTTAGGAGTCTTGCACTCCTCTTCCTCATGTCTTGGTGATATTCTTTTAGATTGAATATCAGGAGAGTTTGCTTCAGGGCTGTTTGGCTTTGATTTGGACTTGGAATTAGACCTACTTGCCTGTCTAATCTCCTTGAAAAATTCCTTCTTTTTCTTCTCCTCTTCCATCAACTTCTGCTTCTCAGAAGTTTTGATTATTCTTCTTCTCCTTTCTGACCTTGTTGGCTTATCAAGGTCTCTATACTCAGTCACAGCTTCAAGCTCCAGAGGGACAAACTCCCTGACTTCTTCACTTTCTTCAGGAGGATTGACTCCTTCTTCAGCAACTTTTTCAATTTCCTCAGAAGTGGCTCCTCCACTTCTTGACTGGCTTTCTGGAGAAGATTCACTCAAAATCTTCTTCATCCTCTTCATCTTTGGCTGAGCTTTCACAGGTTGAGCTTTTCTTTTTCTTGGAGAGGCTCTGGTTGCTGGTACAACAACTACAGCTTTCTTGGAGGCTGCATCTTGCTTCCTCTTCTCTGTTTTGGAAGACAGTTTCCTGAACATCACCTTTTGAGCTGGAAAGGGCTTTGGCTTGGCTTGGAGGTGGGTATAATGTGCAAATCTTTCTAAGAGCAAGCTAGCTCTTGTGCAAAACTGGAGTCTCCCATCAACTACCACCTTGTGGTGCTTCACCTCCTTGAATTTGAACTTTTCATTCATCATCTTGTCCATAATGAAACTTTTCCAATCAAACTTGACTCTCTTTTCAGAAGAGTCAATCACAGCAGCCATCACCCTCAACTTTGGCATACTGATTTGTTCAACACTCCCAGAGTGACTCAATAAGCTCTTCACAACACAGTCAAACAAGTGCCTATAAACTGGTTTTAAAGTATTCTTGTTTTGAGCACTTACTAGTTTCTTAGGTACTATCATCCATGGATAGTAGAACTCCTGATCATCTCCTTCTTTGTAAATTTCTGGATTTTGGCCTTCTGATGGTAGCCCAAAGCTAGCATCTAGATCCTCAGCAGTGAAGATGATGGTGTGCTGGCTTTCTTCATCTTCATCTTCCTCAGCATATGTCAGCTTGGTGCACACATCACCCTTTTTGCCCTTCCATCTGAGATGGGCAAAGAACTCTGCCATGAAGGGATTTAGGCAGGAATCAGGCTTGGTGCCTAAGAACTTTTCAAGGCCTGCCTCCCTAAGCCATTGGAGGACTGGTTCAACCTCTTTATCTGGGTTGTCGAAGGCTACCAACTTTTCAAACCAAAGAGAATTTGGGTTGCTGAGATAGGAGAAATCAATGTCCAAGGAGGAATCATTGAAATCTACAAGTTCTTCTCTCTTGATTTTGGGAGCCATGGATAATTTTGAGAGATAGAAAGGTTTGGAGAGAAGTTGCAGATTGAGAGGTTTTCAAAAACTTGAGAATTTGGAATTATGAGTGCGTGAGGAAGGAAGTAAAAATCGAGGAGTTTATATATGTGGGGAATTTATTAACCGTTGGTTAATAGATAATAACAGTGGGTAATAATAAAAACCAATTGGATAAAGTGGGGTAGTGGGATTTAGGCGGTTTGATGGAGTTTTAATGCAAATCAATGGCCTTGATGATGGCTCAAGAATTCATGAAATCTTAATTAAGATTTTGCATTAAATGTTGATTTGCCATTTTGGTGGCAAAAATCTTTATAGCACACGCCATCCTAAAATGGCATACTCTTAGACCAAGAAACCTTTTAAATGTCTAATCAATGCTAAAAATAGCAATAATTATCCAATTTACTCGGACAACCATCTTGAGATGTGTTTTGACTTCTCTCTTGGTCAAAATGTCTGACCAACATACCTGAGTGGGTCCCAATGTTGCTGACTGGGTTCCACTAGGACAAAGCTCCTGACCAACATTGGTGAACATCATAAGGACAACTTTGCTGAGTTTCTCTTTTTGGCAGACTGCTTCAGTGAGGTTGGTCAAATTTGCTGAAGTTCATCTTAGTGAACTTCCCCCTTCACATGAGCTTTCTTTCCTCATTTCTCCATCTTCCCTGGATCAAGTAAGCCCAATTCAGCTAACAATTCCAAGAACCTTGCTTCAGCTAGAGGCTTAGTCAAGATATCAGCTTTTTGCTTATCAGTGTGAATTTTGACAAGCTTGATATCTTTCTTCTCCACATGATCCCTTATGAAATGATGCTTGATATCAACATGCTTGCATCTAGTGTGTAGCACTGGATTCTGTGAGATAGCAATTGCACTATTGTTGTCACAGAATATTGGCACTTCATTGGAGATGACTTTGTAATCTCTAAGTTGCTGTCTGAGCCAAAGTATCTGAGCACAGCAACTTCCAGCTGCTACATATTCTGCTTCAGTTGTTGAAGTTGCAACTGTATTTTGCTTCTTGGAGAACCATGAGATAAGCTTGCTGCCCAAGAATTGACATGTTCCAGAGGTGGACTTTCTGTCAATTCTACATCCTCCATAGTCTGCATCTGAATATCCAGTGAGCTCAATGTTGTCATCAGCTGGATACCACAATCCAAGATTCTCAGATCCCTTGAGATATCTTAGGATTCTCTTGGCAGCATCAAGGTGGCTCTTCTTTGGATTTGCTTGAAATCTTGCACACACTCCAACTGCAAATGTGATATTAGGCCTGCTTGCAGTGAGATATAGCAAGGATCCTATGATTCCCCTGTAGTTAGTGGAGTTTGTTGATTCTCCACTTTCATCAGGATCTATTTTCCAGTTAGTATTCATAGGAATTATGACTGGCTTGCTTGTAGCACATCCAAATTTCTTGATCATGTCCCTTGTATACTTGGCCTGATTGATGAATATTCCCTTCTTTGATTGAGTGACTTGAAATCCTAAGAAGAAATTCATCAATCCCATCATGGACATCTCAAATTTGCTCTGCATGAGTTTGGAGAATTTCTCACACAGCTTCTCATTTGGAGATCCAAATATAATGTCATCCACATAGATTTGGACTAACAAAATATCATCTCCTTCACAGATTCTGAACAAAGTTCTGTCAACAGTGCCTTTGACAAAACCATGATCTAGAAGGAACTGTGATAAGATGTCATACCAAGCTCTTGGAGCTTGTTTTAAGCCATAGAGGGCTTTCTTCAATCTGTACACCTTGTCTCCTTCTTCAAAGCCTGGGGGCTGTTCAACATATACTTCTTCTTTGAGCACCCCCTTGAGAAATGCACTCTTCACATCCATTTGATATACCTTGAATCTCATGTGAGCTGCATATGCTAAGAAGAGTCTGATTGCCTCAAGTCTGGCCACTGGAGCAAAGGTCTCATCATAATCAATCCCCTCAGATTGACAATATCCCTTGGCCACCAGTCTTGCTTTGTTCCTCACAATGATGTCATTTTCATTTTTCTTATTTTTGAACACCCATTTGGTTCCAATGACATCTTGATGAGTTGGCCTATCTACCAGCTCCCATACCTCATTTCCGGTGAACTGGTTCAGCTTTTCTTGCATGGCTATGATCCAGTTGGTGTCTTGTAGGGCTTCCTCAATATCTCCTGGTTCCTGTTCTGAAAGGAACTAACAAAACAAAGCATTTTCTCCATGAAATCTTCTAGTTTTGATCCCTTCACTTGGATTACCAAGTATCAGGCTAGTTGGGTGGTCTTGCAACAAAGTCCTTCTAGACCTGATCCCTTCAGGAGGATTGTCCTCATCTGAGGTTGGATCACTAGACTCATTAAATTCAGGAAAGTTAATTGAAGGATCAAGTTCAGGATCATATTTAGGGGTATTGTCCTCATTGTCAGATAAGTTGACATTTTCATTGGTTCCCCCTTGAATATTGGATCCATTTACTACCTCGGCATTGCCTGCTTCTTCATTGGTAGTTGTTACCTGGTTTTGAACTGGGATGGGGTCAGTCAGTTCAATTTCTCCTTCAGGTTGATTGGTTTCTGGTTGATTGCCATCAGGTAGGTTGTCCAGTTTTTGATTATCATGTAGTTCAGGCTGGGCAACATCTACAAACACTGTTTCCTTGCTTTGAAGCCTTAGTTTGGTTGTTCTTTGTGTTATCTCATCAATATTCAGGTTTCTTTCCCTGAACTCATTAATAGATTCATCAAACACAACATGAGGTGTTTCTTCCACAATAAGGGTTTTGCAATTGTAGACTCTTTAAGCTTTGCTGATTTGTGAATATCCAACAAATATTCCTTCATCAGCTTTGCTGTCAAAAGCTTTCAATTGCTCCTTCCCATTATTATGAATGAAACACTTACAACCAAATATGTGAAAGTAAGCAACAGTGGGCAATCTACCTTTCCATAATTGATATGGAGTTTTACCTTGTCCTTTGGTGATTAAGGACCTGTTTTGAGTGTGGCATGCAGTGCTAATGGCTTCAGCCCAGAACCTTTTAGGCAGTTTTGATTCAGCAATCAATGTTCTTGCTGCTTCTTTCAAGGTTCTGTTTCTTCTTTCAGCAACCCCATTTTGTTGAGGTGTTCTAGCTGTTGAAGTCTCATGAATGATGCCATTCTTGCTGCAGTACTCATTGATGTAAGAGTTCATGAATTCAGTGCCTTTGTCTGATCTGATCTTGACAATACTTAGGCCATTTTCATTACTCAATATCATCATCAATTCAGGTAGCTTGACTTGAGTCTCCTTTTTGTTCAGCAGGAATACCACCCAAGTGTACCTGGAAAAATCATCAACAACAACTAAAGCATATTTTCTTCCATTTATACTTACTGGGATTATTGGTCCAAATAGATCCATATGCAGTAGTTGAAGAACTCTCTCAGTTGAGATGACAGGCTTTCCTTTGAATGAAGCTTTGATCTGCTTTCCTTCCTGACATGGCTGGCATATATGTTATTTGGTGAACACTTGATTTGGCAGCCCTTTAACTAGAGAGTTTCTTGCAATCTTGTTGATGGTTTTGAAGTTCATATGGTTTAGTCTTTTGTGCCACAGCCAGCTTTGCTCACTTGTGCTTTTGGCAACAAGACAAACTGCTTCAGGGGTTTTGCTCCAATCTGCAAAATTGACATTTCCCTTTCTCACCCCTGTTAGTAGCACCTGTTGTGTTGAATTGTTTCTGATAATACATTCATTTGGTGCAAATTCAACACAATATCCTTTATCACAAATTTGACTTATAGACAGCAAGTTATATTTCAGGCCTTGGACATATGAGACATCAGTAATTTTGACACTACCAATGTTTAATGTACCATAGCCTCTTGTGATTCCTTGAGAGCTGTCTCCAAAGGTTACTGAAGGACCATCATTTTCTATGAATTCTGAGCGAAGCTCTTTGTTCCCAGTCATGTGTCTTGAACATCCACTGTCCAAGTACCATGTTATTTTCTTGTTGATGCTTCTCCTCTTCTTGTGGTCCTTGCAACCCTGCAAAGTCAAAATTTAGGTACCCTTTGAATGTTGGGTCCTAGAGGGTTAGTTGTACCTTTTGGAACCCAAATCTGCCTGATTACTCTAATTGACTCAAAGTGACTGACTTGGTTTCCATTTACATCTACATACACAGTTTGACCCTTAAATGCCTTGGGTGGCTTCTGTGTATAAGTGTTAGCCTTGTAAGGTTCAGGAGAGTTGGTGAATTTCTTTGGGACATTTCTCCTGAAGTTACTAGACTTCGGTGCAGCTTGGTAAGACCTTTGAGGATAGGGTTTTGGATGGCCTTTTCCTTTTGGCATGTAAGGTCCAGGCTTCCTGAAGGTTTTATACCTGTCAGAGGGGATGGGCCTTAATCCATTCAGTTGAGGTTGTCTCATTTGAGTTGGCCTTTTCTGAACAGATTTTGGACAACTCCTCTGATGAGGATTCAGATAGGTTGGCCTTCCATTGGTTCTACCTCTCTGAACCTCATTCCTCTTATAAGCAATGTCTTTAACCTTTTCCATAGGTATGGGTTTAGGTACATTGTTTACTTGAGTTGGTATAAAAATTCCTTTACCCCTATCCTTGATCAGTGGTTGATTTACTTCCATTTCATTTTGTTGAGCCACTGATCTTACAAAAGTCATCTTAGAATTGTTGGATGAAGCAATACTAAGACCAGGTGAGGGTTCAAATGGATTATAGCCTAATCCACCTTTTTGAGCAAATTGTCTTTGAATCCCTTGAATTGCTTCTATTGCCTTAGCAGATTTATTTAAGGCAGACATTTTCATTTTCAAGCTCCCCTCACTCAATTTCAGAGTATCAAATTCACTTGAGAGATTGTCAAATTTAGCTTGAAGGATTCTAAGATAAAAATCCTTTTTCCTCAAGGCCAGTTCTTGTTCATCAATCAACTTTTGTTGTTCAGTGACTTTGAGAGACATCTCATCATGTTCTCTCACAGTCTGTTGATACAACTCAGTTGATTTAATGTCAAACTCTGGTTCAGGAAGGTTGGGAGTTTGAACTTTAGAATTCAAAAGCTCATTTTGTCTCAGTGCCATATTGCATACCTCTTGTAGCCTGGTGAAATCCTCAAGTAACTTCCCAAAGTTGAGTTTCAAGTGGATTTCACTGGACTCATGTGTGTTATTAGAAGAATTGGAAGATGAACATACCTCTTCATTTTCAAATGCCATTTGACAGTCATCATCACTGTCACTGTTGGAGAATAGCCCATCATCAGAAGAGTAGACACTCTCTTCACTTGCTGATTCCCCAGCTACCATGGCCTTCCTGTTGTTCAGCCTCTTATCTCTTTTGTTCTGCCTCTCCTTTCTTTCCTTTGCACTTAAGTCAGGACAATCATACTGGAAGTGACCCTTTTTCTGGCAGTTGTAACATACATCTTCATCATCATTCTTAGTGCTTGAGGACTCCTTCCTCCTTGATGGTGATGGTTCACCTTTGCTGTACTTCTTCCTATCAGCATATCTGTCTTCTTTCTTTTCATCAGAGACTTTGTCCTCTGATTTGTTGTCAGGAGAACTGAATCTCCTTCTGGTTCTGTTGTCTTGGTAGAACTTCTTGTATCTACCAAATCTGGATTTGAGCTTCTCAAATCTCCTTGCCATGAGTGCCATCTCCTCCTTCATTTCAGATTTTGAAACAGATTGAGAGGATCTTTGAGTAATTTTCTTTTCTGTTTCAGCAGCTTTGAAGGCAACACCTTTGCTTGAGGAGGATGGCTCATCATGCACCTTCTTTCTGTTCAGATCAAACTCATATGCTTTGAGTTCAGAGAATACTTGTTGCATTGGCATGTTGTCAAGATTGCTGGTATTTTGCATCATGACAGAATATATGTCCCACTTGGATGTGAGACTTCTCAGAATTTTCAAAGCAACTTCTCTTTTGGCATAGAATTTGCCAAGAGAGTTTATCTCATTCATGATGTCAGTAAATCTGCCATCAAGATGATCAATAGTTTCATTTGACTCCATGGAAAATTGTTCATATTTTTAGATAGCCACTTGAAGCTTGTTCTCCTTTATCTTTTGGGTACCTTCACACATAAGTGCTAAGGTGTCCCAAATTTCTTTTGCTGATGTGCAGTGGTATACTCTTCCCATCACTGCATCTGGAATAGTCTAGTACAATGTATTCATTGCAATGTAGTTCAGGTTGTGTCTCTTTCTTTCCTCAGCTGTAAACTCATCTTCATCCTTTGGCAGCAACTCCTTTGGATCTGCTTTCTGAGCATCAGTGAGTTTGGGATTTGCTTTGGTGAATGTGAAGGGCCCTCTGGTGATTACTTTGAGCATTTCATCATGCTGGCAGGCAAGATGTGCTCTCATTCTAATCTTCCAGAAATCATAATTCTCAATTGAGAACATTGGCAGTTTGTGATGAGAAATATGATTGACTTGGTTTGGACCCATGTTGTTGATGGTGTTGACAACATCTCCTGGAACTGCATTGTTAGCCATCTCTATAGAAATATAATCAGATTAACACAACTAAGTTTTTCAGAAATTTGGATCAGTTCAGTGACCACAGAAATAATGTGATTTTGAAAATCAGTTGGATTTTCAGAAGCAGTGGTCTATGAACCCCTACTCTGATACCACTTGTTGGTCCTTGGTGGAGTATGACACAAGTGTATGGGGGGGGGGGGGGGGAATGCACTTGTGTATGCAAATTCTTTTCTTTTTAACAAACTGGTCTTATCAGGCAGGTTGTCTCACAACAAGCCTGAGTGAGAACTTTGATAGATACTTGTCCTACTGATTACTATTGAGTGATCAGTTGGCTAAATATCTAAAAGAGTTGCTAAGTGCGGAATGTGGTTGGCCTTTGACTCAAAGAAATACTCCAAGTTGATTTCTGAAAAATACAGTTATCAGGGACTTTGTCCAAAACAATTTTTCTTGACTTACTGAGTTTTGCTCTCTGAAATATGATTGAATGTAAGTGCAATAAAGAGTGCAGTAAGTAAATGACACACAAGTTTATAGTGGTTCAGAGACTCAAGCTCCTACATCCACTTTCCCTGATTGAACAAGATAATTCCTTCACAATGGAATTAGCTTGTTTTATAGTGCCAAGGTGCACTGATCAACAACACTCTCTTAGTGCTTTGATCCCTAGGATAATCTGAGTCCTAGTGCTCAATCTCTCTGAGTTAAGACTGTGTTTCACACTAACAGTCCTTAACTCCTCACTTCTACAACAAACTCTCTCTTCACTTAATGAGATAAGGGTTTGAGGTTTGGTTCCAACTAGTAGAGATATCCTTTACAATAAGAACAGTTGTAAAGGCTTAGGATATCTCAATGCTAAGCTTTGGAGGTTTACAAAGATTGACTTAGCTAAATGAAGTGATCAGGAAACTTGGGATTCTGAAGAACAACTTGGTTTCCTTTGATTTGCTTGATGATAGTTTGATAGCAAGTAGTTGGATGCTTGAATCCTTTGATCACTTCTGTATTTATAGGCAAATTTGAACAACTAACCGTTGGAGGGATAGCAATTCAAATATGTCTATTTGCAGCACCATTGAAACGGTTATGAAGCTTGGCATCCTTTTATCCAGTGTGTAAAAAGCCTCTTCAATGGTTGCTTGAAGAAAACACATTGCTTTTAATTTCATGATCAAATGTTTCATTGTATAGACAGAATTTATAGCTCTATAAGAATATAAGTCTGATATGCTCCATTTGCAGTAAAAGAAAATAACTGGGACTCCATGAGTGCTGGTCCCCCAGTTAGCACTAATATCCTCTCATATTCAATGCACATCATAGTCAACAAGCTCAAAACCACATTTGCAGAAACCATACATATAACATATCAATCCCTTAAAACGGAAAATTGATGTAAAAAACTCAGGAAATCATACGGCTGGAGAAATTATTAGACCAAAATATATTTAATTAAACATAAATTTAAACTTCAGATATCAAAATCAAATGCAGAGTTAAGAACACTAAGTTTATTTTCACAAGACATTCTTTCCGCGCGCGCAGAATTCAAGAAATCAAATCAGTTTGGAGAAATGACCGACAAGCAAACACGTAACCAACAATTAAAAAATAAAAATCCGTACCAGGATCACACTGCTGGTAAAATTCTTCAACATCTGCAACAAAAAACCAACGTAAGAAAAGAAGAAGCAACAAAAACCTAAAGCGAACGAGAAAATGCGTCAATGAAGCAAAATAATTTCAAAAATATAAAAACAGAAGCAAAGGAAGTTCAAAAAATAAACACAAACAAACCAGTAGTGAGGGCTTTGATTAGTCCAGCTCTTCTACCCTTAAAATCCCTAAAAACTTCTTCAACCGTTCGCGGATTGTACCCTCCCTCCCTCCCTCGCGGTTATATATATATATATATATATATATATATATATATATATACGTACCTAGAACAGGGGAGTGGGAGCTACGGAGCTGGGCGAGGGCGAGGGCGACGGCGAAAGCGACGGCAACGGAGGCGATCCGACGTACGGCACGCAGGAGAGAAACTCGACGTACGGCACGCAGGAGAGAAATTCGGAGGCGATGCGACGTACGCAACGGAGGCAAAGCGACGACGACGGCTGGAAAGAAATTCGACGGCGACGGATGGAGAGGAAGCTCGACGACGACGAGGAGTACGTGAGAGGCCGGGAGTGAGGCGAAGGCGCGAGAAGGGAGAGGGAGGGAGGGAGGCGACGGCTGTTGGTTGATTTGGGGGAGAAGGAATTGAAACTTGAAAACGCGTTAATGAAATTGACTTAGGGGGATTTAGGGTTTTTTACCAAGAATTGAACTTGGAGAGCGGTTATGAACCGTTTTCCAAGTGTATACTTGGAGAGCGGTTCTAAACCGCTCTGTATCCAACCTTGCAAAGCGGTTCTCAACCGCTCACTTAGCTAATTTTTTTTTTTATATAAAACCGCTCTCCAAGTGCTATCTTGGAGAGCTTTTCAAAAAAAGAGCTCTCCAAGTGAAGCTCTCCAAGTGAAAATGTGTAGTAGTGAAATCAAATGATGCCAACTTATATACCCCCCATCAAATCTAACAGGCCAGTGAAAGCGTCCACCGACAAAAAAACCATTCGAAATAGGAGGTTTTTGATAGGGATATGATTGAACAAATGACCACACATTAGTTTTATAACAGTATAACTTCACCTCATACTGATACCCTAGTACTGACCAAAACCTAGCTATCCTCATAATTTTAAAAGACTTGCCCTCGATGTCGAAACCTAAAGAAAAATACACCCACGCTTCACGAAATAAAGGGGGAATTGAAATAGGATCATTTGGAAGTATAAATGTTTCATTTGTAGAAGGATTAACAAGAGAATATTCATCGGCGGTGTTGCAAAATAATACTAACCCATTATACGTCCTAAGAACTTCGTAATCTTCATCAGAGGATCGAACAAACCTTCAGTAGGACGGAACTGCAATGGGGACAAACTCATAACATATAGGCGGGTTCGCTTCCCTTACTTGATTCAGTATTGAAAATCTATTATCCATTTTCATTCTTCGGAGATGCCTCTCAACAAATTCATCTGACGAAATCATATTTTCCCAAATATGAGAAACACATTTGAACTTAATAAGTTGTTTTGGAAGAAGCTGCTCAAAAATTTCAAGTGAGACATCTTCATAAATGATTTCTCCCATTTTAGAAGCAAAATTTTGTGGAAGGAAATACAGGTTTAAGAAGAGATGCTAAATTTTGAATATGATGGAATTTTGATTCAGATGAACGTGAATATGCGTTCATTATAAATGTTTTAATATGTAGTAATGATGACGACCTTTGGTATGGATTTGATTTAAAGAAGTGACTCTGCAACTTCTCTCCCAAGTATTATGCTGAAACACTGAATGCATTTTAGTGGGACTTTTAAAATATTAAATATATAAATGGGATATAAATTACATACGTAAAAATATAACTGCCTACGTAAATGTTATGGTGAATAAATACAATTTAGGTCTCTATATGGTGTAGGAAAATATTTAGATCGACAAAACAAACAATAAATAACTAAAACTAACGTTATATTGCATAATTACTATAATTAAATTATATTAGTTAATTAGAATAATGATTATCATAAACTCTCAGAGGCCTACAGGTCGAGGTGCTCCAGAGAGCCCTCACCATATTTGAGACCCAAAAGGGTTAATTAATGAAATGAGAAGATTTTTGTGAATCAAAATCTTTTAAGTATAAGAGTGAGAAACACTCAGAGGCCTAAAGGCCGAGGTGCTCCAGAGAGCCCTCACCATATTTGAGACCCAAAAGGGTTAATTAATGAAATGAGAAGATTTTTGTGAATCAAAATCTTTTAAGTATAAGAGTGAGAAACACTCAGAGGCCTAGAGGCCGAGGAGCTCCAGAGAGCCATCACCATATTTGAGACCCAAAAGGGTTAATTAATGAAATGAGAAGATTTTTGTGAATCAAAATCTTTTAAGTATAAGAGTGAGAAACACTCAGAGGCCTAGAGGCCGAGGAGCTCCAGAGAGCCCTCACCATATGTGAGACTCAAAAGGGTTAATTAATGAAATGAGAAGATTTTTGTGAATCAAAATCTTTTAAGAATAAGAGTGAGAAACACTCAGAGGCCTAGAGGCCGAGGTGCTCCAGAGAGCCCTCACCATATTTGAGACCCAAAAGGGTTAATCAATGAAATGAGAAGATTTTATGAATCAAAATCTTTTAAGAATGAGAGTGAGAAACACTCAGAGGCCGAGGAGCTCCGGAGAGCCCTCACCCCCTACTTAAGACCCAAAAGGGTTAATCGACGAAGAGAAAGGTTTTATGAATTAAAATCTTTTAAACAAGAGTGAGAGACACTCAGAGGCCGAGGAGCTCCGGAGAGCCCTCACCATACTTAAGACCCAAAAGGGTTGATTAGTGAAAAGAAAGGTTTTATGAATCAAAATCTTTTAAACGAAAGTGAGAGACAAGTAGAAGCTCAGAGGCCAAGGAGAACTGGGGAGCATCTCCCCATAACCAAGACCCAAGATGGGTACTTAGAAAACAAAAATTTCGCTAAAGTCAAGGAAAACCTCCTCGAGCCACCTGAAACCAGAGGTGATTCCTTGAAAGGGGGAGAGATTCCCTAAAGTTCTTGAGAAAATTCTTTGAAGGTTATGAAACCAAGAGTCAGGCCATTGCCAAATTACAGGCGGCCAAGGCGGGAAAAATTTCCGAAGGGGAGCACTTTTGAAATTCCTCTCCAAAGCAAGAATAATACACGTCTCTCCAGAAAACGCCTCTGTACTAGGCTCACTGGAATTTTCTACTCTCACAAAAGATATACCCCTTTTAAGAGAGTAGGGGGGAGTAGATGATGCGGCCTAAAAATGTCATCCGATAAGAAGTCGACACGTGTATGGAGGATAGGATAAAAGTGGAAGTATTGGATTATGGAATATTCTCTGGATAAAGAATCTCTCCTAGAGGTCCCTCCGGAGGGAGCTCCACCCGGAGGGAAACATCAGGAAGACTCGATCTTGATATGAATTGGTGAACCGAGAATATAGGAGATCTCCACATAAATCGGACTAAGACTGACCAAAGAAAGATTCTTCCCTCCTTCATTTTAGTGGAAGGAGTCCACTAGGGGGAGTGGCCCCGGTCTTTCCGGATGTAGAGGAGTTGAAGACCTTGTCAACCCAGCAAGGCTGGGTCCAAGAGGTGGCTCCGAAACAGAAGGAAGCCTTGACTTCCTCTTAAGAGGAAGTCCTCTATAAATAGGTAAAGCAAGGTATATTTTCGGGTTAGACTTTTTACTCTTACAAGACTGAATATATTTCTTATTATTATACATTGCGAGATCCTTTGAGAGCTTGATTTGATAAATCAAGGACTTTGAAGTCCTTGTGATATATGAAGATTCTTATACTGACTTGAGCGTCGGAGCGTCCGCACCGGAGCCCCCTCCGGTGTGTCTTTTGCAGGTTCTTGGAGGATCATTCCAGCGGAAGCAGTGTACCCAAATCAGGTCTAAGCACTCGGGAATTTGGATATCTGATCCCGAGGATATATAATCCGACCGTGCAATTTTTGGCACATCAACTGGCGCCGTCTGTGGGAAAGATTTAAGGGAACTTCTCATGATTTTCTATCTGTTTGAACTATGGGCGGAGGGAATAACACAATCACGCCTACCCTAGGGAAGTTCGGTAAAATAACTTGTATTCGTTCTTTCAGGGGCAAATCCGTCCCCCGCACCTGTAGAAGGTCAGAACCTGATGGAAGAGGCTCGAGACACCCCTATCTCTACAGGGGGTGATATTGTTGGCACGTCTGGAGCCCTCGGGAGTGGACCTGGCAAGGAGATACCTCCAGGCACTGCAGAGGACGACAACATTCGTGCCCCTCCACGAGCAGCAGAGTATTCAGGGCCCCGAGGTCTAGGATCTCAAGATCGGATCTGGAGGTACGAGGCAGAGTATTCAGGACCCCGAGGTCCAGAATCAAAACTTGGAGGTATGAGGAAGAGTATTTAGGGCCTCGAGGTCCAAAATCTAAACGTGGGAGTACGAGGCAAAGCTATGATAAGTGCATCGGTGCTACAGGTTAGTACAAGTGTTTGATAGAGCCTAAAGTATTAGATCTTTTATAGTAATTTGATATTGCTATGAGCATATTTTAATGATATTGACATATATGACACGAACTTATTTTTTCCATTGAATTAAGCATGATTCTCCTAAGCTTACATGATTGATACTCTAGAAACAATCTTAGAATTAAGAATTACTTGAAATCGTAGAAGCATGGGTAAGCAATTCACATGTTGAGTCTTGTGATTACTTTATGTGGTAGAATTAATGATTAGACGCTGATGATGATTATGATTTTGCACACGATTAACATGTTTCCATATTTTATATATAATTATGATTTTGCACACGATTAGACGTTGATGACGATTAGACGTTGATGATGATTAATGATTAGACGCTGATGATGATTATGATTTTGCACACGATTAACATGTTTCCATATTTTAGATATAATTTCATATTACAGACCGAGCCTATCCAGGTTCTGGAGGATCTCTGGGTAGGTCCCGAAGATTTCAGACTATAGATTAAGTCTACCCAAGTTCTGGAGGATCCCTGGATAGGTTCAGAAGATTTCAGATTATAGATTAAGTCTACCCAAGTTCTGGAGGATCTCTGGGTAGGTTCAGAAGATTTCAGATTAAAGATTAAGTCTATCCAAGTTCTGGAGGATCTCTGGATAGGTTCAGAAGATTTCAGATTATAGGTTGATTCTATCCAAGTCCTGGAGGATTTCGGGATAAGCTCGGAAATGGAAAGTGAAGATTGAGCCTATTTAGGTCCTTGAGATCAAGGTCAATAGCCCTAAACAAACAAAACGATAAGTCCGAAAACTAGAGTGGGTGAGAGGATGATTGATTAGCTGAAGCGGGTAGAGAACTTAAGAATCTTCAGAGCTGAAAAGTATCTCACCCTCGAAGAGGTGAGGCAAGCCAAGAGGCTGGAGGTGAAACCAACTAGTGGAGAGAGGAAGAGAGAATCTACAGCAAGGAGGTCCAGCCCAGAAGCTCCCCGAAACTACGGAGGAACAGGAAACCGCAATGCTGCGGGAGGATCCCGATCTGGGCCTCGAGGGAGGTTCTAGAAATATACCCAACTGAGATTGGAACCTACAGAGGTCTTGGAGGTTGCTGGAGCCTCGAGGGAGGTTCTAGAAATATACCCAACTGAGATTGGAACCTACAGAGGTCTTGGAGGTTGCTGGAGCCTCGAGGGAGGTTTTAGAAATATACCCAACTGAGATTGGAACCTACAGAGGTCTTGGAGGTTGCTGGAGATCATCCAGATCTGAAATTCCCTTATTCGAGGAACCGAGGTCCTCAAAAGTCCAAGTCGGACCGATTTTGGAGACTCCAAAATGAATATGGGCACGACAACAATCAATATTACCATTTGGAGGATGAAATTGAGAGAATGATTCAAGTTGGACATCTGAGAGAATTTGTTTACGTAGTTGACCGAGGCCCTCGAGGGCAGAAGAGGAGAGAACTTGAGGACGAGAAGACCAAGAAGGAGGACGTAAGAGGTTATAAAACATGATGCAATTCACTACCTTCAGGAGTAATTTTATAATTATTTTTAATTATAAAAGCCGACTCCCTCAGTTGATATTCTTGAGTTGAGATCCGGGAAGAATTTCAGAGCTCGCGAGGACGTAAGAGGTTCGAGGATCAAAGAAAATGATCCTCCTCTGAGATTTGAGATTAGAGAGACTAATCATCTTGTCAAGACTGGAGGTCCTGGAGAGGGTACAGGTTTCAGGTTTGAGATCAAAAGAGACTTGATTTGCATTCTTTAATTATTTCATATTTAAATTATATAATTGAGGCTTATGACAAAATTTAGATCTAATAATGCTGCTGGTATGAGTCAGTTTACCTGGTCTATGACGAATAATGAGCTCATGAGGAGGGGCTGGAGAACCTAGAAGTACTAGAGGACCTCGGGAGAGCAAGATTACCAAAGAAAGAATGGAGCCATGGAGAACCAGTCGAGTCGCTGGACCATAACACCTAACCTGTTATTCGGCTGATCCCCAAATGACGAGTACATTTGGGACCACCGGTTAGTACATGTATTTGATAAAGTTAGAGAGGTTAGATCTTTTTATAATGACTTGAGGTCATAATGAGTATGACATGAATGGGTTATGATTTTGGTTGATTTGATGTGACTAATATATGAGAACCATGCTTATTTCTTATTGGATTAAGTACAACCCCCGTGAATTTTTATGATTATTTTGCGTAGGTGCTCTGAATATGAGAATGACTTGATGATCTCAGTAAGTATGAGTAGAAAACCCGCATGTTGAGTTTATGTGGTTATTATATGCTTTATAATTTATGATTGAGGATGTATGGTGGTCCATGCTTTTAAAATATGAGGCTAAATATCTTTGAATTATGTGTGATTGACATGCCTAGATATTCTAGATATGATTTTAGATTTCAGATTAAGTTCGTCCAGATCCTGTGAGGCTTCTGGGTAAACCAGGAGATCGAGTGTAAAAGATTGGGTCGAAGAATATGAAGACTGACAGTCTGTCAAAGCTGGCTAGCTCCGTAGAGCCTGGAGGGGATGACTAAAGGAAAGAAATTCTGGAAGAGCTGAATAAAGGACCAGCCCCTGCAGCTTCTGGAGAAGCTCGAGCTTTGCGGTTAAGATACTACACCTTGGGTGGCCAATTATACAAGCGATCGTTGACCCATCCCTATCTAAGATGTCTCCCGAAGGAGATTACGTGATAAAAGAAACCCATGAAGGATGAGCAGGTAGTCATGAGGGCTACAAGGATACTGTAAAGAAGGATATACCCAAGAGTCGATCTATTAGGTGAGTAAGATCATCTAGGGTGTTGAGATGCGATATTCGGAGACGAGCATGATGACAGACCTTGCAAATGCCTTACACTTCGATGCTTAAAGGGGGTGATGAAGGGTCTAGGCCTACTACCTCCGAGATGCTGATATGAAGCCACGTAAGTGAAAAGTGTATATTTTACTTTTTTACTTTAGATTTTACTTTGTGATATGATATGAGTTACCTAGACGTAGTTGTTTAGAGCATAAAACCTCGAAGCATATGAGCATTTGCTAAAGCTTCAAAAATGATTGATTTGAGAAATGCTAAGGTGATTACTTAGGAGAATTTCGTGATTGAATCGAGAGAATGATTGAGAATTTAGGCATGGTTAAGAACGTGTTTTTGATTAGTGATGAGTCTAATTTTTTCTAAATTATGTTAAAATGTATGTTTATCTTTGATGAATATTTGAAGATTTTATGAGATGTGATGAAAACATTTGGAGATTTTTGGAAATTTGTATGAGCACATATTTCCTAACAATTTAATATATGATTCATAAGCATACTTTGAGCATTCTGAAACGCGTGAGGGCTAACCACCCTGAGTAGCCGGATGGCTTAGTTTGAAAATTAGGAGTGATGAAATGATGAAGGATCTGTAGATCACTGAGCATATAGGAGATATGAGAATTCAAAAGTGAGAAACACTTAAAGGCCACGAGGCCGAGGGAAGCTAGAAAGTTCCTCACCCTACTCTAAATCCAAGCGGATTACTTGAACTTGAAAGGTCTTGATATGATCAACACCTTGAATTGAGAGTGAGAAACACTCAGAGGCCGAGGAGCTCCAGAGAGCCCTCACCATGCTTGAAACCCAAAAGGGTTAATCAATGAAATGAGAAGATTTTTGTGAATCAAAATCTTTTAAGTATAAGAGTGAGAAACACTCAGAGGCCTAGAGGCCGAGGTGCTCCGGAGAGCCCTTACCATATTTGAGACCCAAAAGGGTTAATTAATGAAATGAGAAGATTTTTGTGAATCAAAATCTTTTAAGTATAAGAGTGAGAAACACTCAGAGGCCTAGAGGCCGAGGTGCTCCAGAGAGCCCTCACCATATTTGAGACCCAAAAGGGTTAATTAATGAAATGAGAATATTTTTGTGAATAAAAATCTTTTAAGAATAAGAGTGAGAAACACTCAGAGGCCTAGAGGCCGAGGTGATCCAGAGAGCCCTCACCATATTTGAGACCCAAAAGGGTTAATCAATGAAATGAGAAGATTTTATGAATCAAAATCTTTTAAGAATGAGAGTGAGAAACACTCAGAGGCCTAGAGGCCGAGGTGCTCCGGAGAGCCCTCACCCCCTACTTAAGACCCAAAAGGGTTAATCGACGAAGAGAAAGGTTTTATAAATTAAAATCTTTTAAACAAGAGTGAGAGACACTCAGAGGCCTAGAGGCCGAGGAGCTCCGGAGAGCCCTCACCATACTTAAGACCCAAAAGGGTTGATTAGTGAAAAGAAAGGTTTTATGAATCAAAATCTTTTAAACGAAAGTGAGAGACAAGTAGAAGCTCAGAGGCCAAGGAGAACTGGGGAGCATCTCCCCATAACCAAGACCCAAGATGGGTACTTAGAAAACAAAAATTTCGCTAAAGTCAAGGAAAACCTCCTCGAGCCACCTGAAACCAGAGGTGATTCCTTGAAAGGGGGAGAGATTCCCTAAAGTTCTTGAGAAAATTCTTTGAAGGTTATGAAACCAAGAGTCAGGCCATTGCCAAATTACAGGCGGCCAAGTCGGGAAAAATCTCTGAAGGGGAGCACTTTTGAAATTCCTCTCCAAAGCAAGAATAATACACGTCTCTCCAGAAACGCCTTTGTACTAGGCTCATTGGAATTTTCTACTCTCACAAAAGATATACCCCTTTTAAGAGAGTAGGGGGGAGTAGATGATGCGGCCTAAAAATGTCATCCGATAAGAAGTCGACACGTGTATGAAGGATAGGATAAAAGTGGAAGTATTGGATTATGGAATACTCTCTAGATAAAGAATCTCTCCTGGAGGTCCCTCCGGAGGGAGCTCCACCCGGAGAGAAACATCAGGAAGACTCGATCTTGATATGAATTGGTGAACCGAGAATATAGGAGATCTCCACATAAATCGGACTAAGACTGACCAAAGAAAGATTATTCCCTCCTTCATTTTAGTGGAAGGAGTCCACTAGGGGGAGTGGCCCCGGTCTTTCCGGAAGTAGAGGAGTTGAAGACCTTGTCAACCCAGCAAGGCTGGGTCCAAGAGGTGGCTCCGAAACAGAAGGAAGCCTTGACTTCCTCTTAAGAGGAAGTCCTCTATAAATAGGTAAAGCAAGGTATATTTTCGGGTTAGACTTTTTACTCTTACAAGACTGAATATATTTCTTATTATTATACATTGCGAGATCCTTTGAGAGCTTGATTTGATAAATCAAGAACTTTGAAGTCCCTGTGATATACGAAGATTCTTATACTGACTTGAGCGTCGGAGCGTCCGCACCGGAGCCCCCTCCGGTGTGTCTTTTGCAGGTTCTTGGAGGATCATTCCAACGGAAGCAGTGTACCCAAATCAGGTCTAAGCACTCGGGAATTTGGATATCTGATCCCGAGGATATATAATCCGACCGTGCAATTTTTGGCACATCAAAGAGGTACTTGGAATTTGTAATGGGTTAGTTTTATTTTGTAATTTAGATGATGTTTACAAATTAGTTAACCCAATTACAAATAAATCTTTATTAATACCTAAACCAAATATAATATTTCCCTCCGGTTTTACTAAAGCATCAGTTTTTTTTTTTTTTTTTTGTTAGTTTATGATAGTGATACAAATGATTATTTAATAATAAGATTCACTCGATTTTGGACATTTGGTGCTTTTCATAGCGTAGTGAATTTGAAACTCAAACATGTGGGTTTCATTATACCCATTTCCGTACAAACACCCGCCATCATGCAATGCTCACTTTGTTGCTGGACTTTTTCACTGGAAGATTTATGAAGGATATGGGGTTTATGCAATTGCGACTTTTGATTATAGTGAGAAGACGTATGGGTTGATAAAGTTACCTGATTTCGAATGTAATTGATGGTCGTTAGTTATAGAGTCATTGGATGACAATAGCCTAGCCGTTTATGGGGATATTCAAAATGTAGATAATTTTGGAACAAAAAAATATAATTTTGAAATGCAGGTGTTGTCGTATTCAACTACAGGGTCCACATGGAAAAAGTATACTATATCAAAAGTTGGAGAGCTACCCCAAGCTTATAAACTCGTGCCTATACACTTCATTGACAATACTCATAAATAGATTATGTTCAGAAATGATCCGGCAGGAACTTTCTACTCATTCGATTTTGCAACAGGGGAAGAGGTCCCAATTCAAGAGCTAAATTCAGATATTCCTATTGGGCATACATATAAGTATGTAGAAAGCCTTGTATCGCCTGAACAACTTTTGTGATCATAATTACTACTTACTGCATTTTAGCATCATGTTCTTATAAGTAGTATTTGAATAATAACAATTTACTGGATTTTTTGTTCGTAAATTTATATATTTAATTTTCGTAAATTTTGAACATTTTCTCATTATTGTTTGTATTAACTAATTAACACACTAGATGTATCAAACATTTCAACAGATCAATCATTTTTTACTTATGTTTCAATACATATGTTATATAATATAACATATTTCCTATATCTGAATATGTATATAATTAAACTCAATGGCTGCAATAAAAGTGGGTTAACTAAAGATGATATTTAATACAGTACATGAATTACTGCAAGATTAAAAAACAAAAACTAGGTGATTAGAAAAATGAAAAGTATATTGAATAATAATGATCTGGGGCAAACCAATGTGCGAATAACATGATATAATGTTAAAGAAAACTAATTGTCTATGTTTGTCCTATCTGTTCCGAATACGTGAGCACAAGTCAATGTGTCATGACGTCCTTTCTTGCCACACTTGCTGCATATTGTAGGCTTGACGCGACGGAATTCTCCATATGACGTTATCATTTTCTGTTTGGGACGTCCAGGAGGATTCTTTAGTAGAGGTGGTAATTTTTTTTCAGAATGTGATGTGCCCTTGAAAACAAACCTCTCTATATCTGGAACTGGAGCGAGATCTACTTTATAGCATTCACGATAGCTAATAGTAAAAAAACAGTCTTCCACAACATCGGAAATAGATGCACAATGCTTTTTAATAACAGCCACTGCATGTGCACATGGGAACCCCTTTATTTGCCACTGAAAACATGTGCATATTTTATACTCCAAGTCGATAGTAACTGATGTTTTAGATCCAACTTCAAACTGCCCGTTTGGATATATTGATACGACCCACGACGCACTGATATTCGACATTTCGTTCCATGCTTGCTCCTTGCTAGGTACTAACAAACCTGTCCAGGATTGGCTATGTCGACGTCTCTCAACAAACCACCTTGAAATTTGCTTCCTGATAGAGTCAATCATATGAGTGATTGAAAGAGCTCTAGCGTCTCGAATCCAAGAATTAAACGACTCTGCTGCATTCGACGTCATTTCACCATACCTTTTTATATGTGGTGAATGGTATACAACCCACTTTGAATATGGAGTATCCTGCAACCAGTCTTCTGCAATTTTCCCCCCAACCTCCTTGAACTTAGTGATTTTTTCATTGAAAATGGAGCTAGTTGGGGCATAAGCACACTGCTTGAAGAGATCTGCCATGTTCTCGCGGTGCTGAGTGTTCCAACCACCTCCATACCTTCCTTTCAGATTACATAGAAGATGATACAAGCAGTAGTAATGAGCTGGTTGTTCCCATACTTCAGAGAACGCTAACATTAAACCGGTGTTTCTGTCTGAAATGTATATAATTTGTTTATCGTGGCGTATGTTGTCTTTGATCTTACATATGAACCATGCCCAATTGTCTCTGTTCTCAGCTGACACAATTGCAAAAGCAACAGGAAACAGACGTGCATCACAAGAACATAAACTAGTTGGTCTGCTGATAAGTACAGTGAAAGGCAACATCTCATAAACTTATATAAGAAATCTACAAATGATCAAGTTGTTTTTATACCAAATGCAGTAGTTGAATTTATAGATTGTATAGTTCATAAGTGAAACAATTAAAACATATCATATATACTACAGCAGAACATACATTCATTATGAACTACCAAATAAAGTCAAATATAAGTTAATAAGGTAACAAACAGAAAATCAACTAATTTAACCGATGTTCGCACATTATATAGAATTGTAAATGTGAGATATATAATGTTTGCCATTGTCGCCATCTTTTGTTGTAGCGGAAAGCAATACTCCCTTGGCCCTCCCTTTCATGAATGTTCCATCTATAAACAACATCGGCCTACATGTTTTGAACCCTTCCTTGCAGGCGTGAAATGAGACGAACAATCGTTGGAAGTGATTCGTTACATCATCTTTTTCCAAATCAAACAGAGTGTCTGGGTTAGTTCTCTTCACTGCATCTCCGTACCAACGGAGTTCATCGTATGAATCATCATAACATCCGAATATGTTATCCCTCGCAGCCTCTATTCCACGCCACGCTTGATAATATTCAATATCTAACCCATAATCCTTTTTAATATCCTCGATAATCTTGTTTCCACTGATTGAAGGGTTGTTTTTTACTTGTTGCAATATTAGATCCTTAATAACCTTTAATCCAAATCTATTTTTATCTTTCACTAATAACTTTCCTACACAACTGTGACTCAAATTAGCCTTCCACACAATAAAACCAACTTTGGTAGGAGTCTGTTTAGCTTTAATAAACCATTGACAGCTAGCTGTTTATTTTTCGGAGCAAACGACATGCACGTATTTGGGAGAGTTCTTGATGAATGTAAACTGGAACCTCAACTTAAGTGAGTACTTTATCAATTCAATTCTAAATTCCGGTGCTCCACCAGAGAAAATAGCTCCTACAGCCATTATGTCACCCCAATGGTCAGACAAGAGAAAAAAATTATTTACGTCCCGTAACTTTTACCTTTTTTGAAAAACGTCCCAAAATAGTTAAAATTTTAATTTACGTCCCATAACTTTTTCAATTGATTAATTTACGTCCAATTTTCACTGAAAATCCCCAAATTTATGTAAATGGGACGTAAATTAAGCAATTAAAGAAGTTATGGGACGTAAATTAAATTTTTAATTAAAATGGGACGTTATGCGAAAAAGATAAAAATATTCAACAAATGTGTATAATTCACTATAAAATTAATGTAGTTTATGTTATACAATCAAATAAAAAAAATTCATAAATTAATTAATTAATTATTATAAAAATCAATTAACTTATCTAATTCATTATTAGAAAAATTAATAACTTACGAAAAAAATTATAATTACAATTAAATAAATTATGAATATTAATTAAAATAATAAATAATATTTTAAAATATATGAAAATAAATTTAGAATAATATTTAAATAAGTAAATAATTTATCATAATATCAAAAAAAAAATTAATATGAAAAAAAATCAATTTATTCCTAAGTCAATTAATTACTAGAAAAATCAGTTAACTTACTTAAAAATTCAATTAACCTAATTTAAAAAATCAATTAACATACTCAAATAAATATAAATTTTATCTTTAAAATAATAAAAATCTCAAATAAGTTTTTTTATTAAAATTGTCAAAAACTCTTATTAATTAAAACTTAACAATTATTTTAATATTTTAAATAAATACAAAAATCCAAAAATATTTAAAATACCCAAATAAATCAAAACACACTCAAATATATCCAAAATTCTCACCCCTTACCCACGGTAATTGAAAAGCGATGATGAAGAATATATTTTTTAACAATTTGTTAATTTTATTATTTTTCATTTTTATTATATAATTTTTAATTTGATATTAGTTCGTACAAAAATATGTGGACCTACTTTGTGTAATACTTAGATAAATTTTTATATTTATTTGATTACGTTAAAATAAATAAATAATTTTATAATACTTATATTGTAATTATAATTTTTTTTCTAATTAGGTAAGTTAATAATTTTTTTAATAATGAATTAGGTAAGTTAAATGATTTTATAATAATTAATTAATTTATGAATAAATGAATTATTTTTTTATATTAAAATAAGTTAATTTATTAATAATTAATTTATGAATAAATGAATTATTCTTTTTATTTGATTGTATAACATAAACTACATTAATTTTATAATGAATTGTACACATTTGTTGAATATTTTTATCTTTTTCGCATAACGTCCCAAAATAGTTAAAATTTTAATTTACGTCCCATAACTTCTTTAATTGCTCAATTTACGTCCCATTTACACAAATTTGGGGATTTCCAGCAAAAATTGGACGTAAATTAAGCAATTGAAAAAGTTATGGGACGTAAATTAAAATTTTAACTATTTTGGGACGTTTTTTAAAAAAGGTATAAGTTACGGGACGTAAATAATTTTTTTCTCGGTCAGACAAATATGACTTCTTCCTCTCGTCTGGGCATATGTCAAAATTAGGTATACTACCTAGACCCAAGAATTCGGTCGAGCAATTTTTACTATGAATATACGAATTCTCCTTCACAATGAGTGTGGTGCTCGTAATATTAGTAGATTCCTTAATCTGAGCTACATCCACAGAACTTGTAGGGAAATTGACACATACATTATTAAACGATCCTTGACTATTGGAATCACGAATAGAATTGTTTCGGGCATCATTAAACTCAACCATAATATCTACCAATTTTTCAGATGACAAAATACAGAAATCCATCATACCATCGAAATCACTATCTGATTCTAAATAGCAATTGTTGATGTATCCAACAGAATATAAAATTGAAAATTTACCTTCTGACATATTGGGCCATTTGTTTTTGATTTCATCTACGATGCTCTGATATGTTGTCCGATCGGTTGTACGAAGCAACTTGCACCTACCCTCGTGAACGATTTTTAGTATTACGTCGTTCTGCATTTCAGGGAAGAACAGTCCACCAGACAAATCAAATCTACAAAATCTGAAATATCGAGACTTTGGGAACGATTAGAATTAGAGCAATACCTAGATATGGAAGGTCAGAATTGTAGTTTTGTCGTAGCCGATGCAATTAATCGTCTCAATCTACCCATTCGATCGCCGGTACGATGTATTGATGGTAACTGCCGAATGATTAAATGGAAGACAATCAATTAACGAAAATTAACCTAAAATACAGAATTGCATAATATAATAGAAATTGCACACTTATTTAGAACTAAGGGTAAAATGGGATATTTAAAATACGATGTGACTTAAATTGTATTAATATTGAATTGTGTCTTAAATTGCTTATGGTACTTAAATAGTGACTTAAATTGTATTTATTCCATAAAGGTTTACAAAATTACCTCTCAAAACTCTACTCATTATTACACGTAAAAGTTATTTCGGAACGAAGGGAATAAGATTTATAATTAAAAAAAAAATAGAGAAAAAAACTATTTACGTCCCGCAACGTTTACCTTTTTTGAAAAACGTCCAAAAAAAGTTTAAAATTTAATTTAAGTCTCATAATTTCCTAAATTGCTTAATTTACATCCAAGTATTTTGCGGAGACACCAAAACAGCACCGTTTCATTCATACTTTTGTCAAGTACGCATAAAAATTATGAAAAAACCGACAAAAGTTGTAACATGACCAAACTCGACTTGTATAGCGTAGAAAAACAATGACAATGTGAATTAAAAAATAATTTACAAGTCACTATTTATAATATGCATAATGAAAAAAAAAAGACATAAATTAACCAATTTACGAAATTATGAAATGTAAATTTTATTCTTATCGTTTTTTAGGACGTAAATGAACCAATTTACGAAATTATGAAACGTAAATTAAATTTCTATCTTATTTTTAAATGTTTAAAGTTTAGACTATTCATAGTCCAATTAATCAAATAAATAATACTCATTTTATTCAGTACAACTTTGTTCACTTCTTTTTATACATATTTTTAAAAAAATTATATTTTAATTATAAAAAAGATATTCCTATATCAAAATAACGTGTAAAAAATATTGTTGGTAGAAACTCAATCTTATTAAAATTTAACTATTTAAATAGAATAAATATATTTATTTTGGACATAAAATAGAATTGAGCAAAATTTAAAAAACTAATGATCATTCAAATCGATCTTACGACAAGTTTAGAGTTGCGACTCCAAAATTATAATTTCTAATCTAATTGGGTAAATTAAAATAATGGCCTCGAAAATCTTCTAAAATCTCAATTCAAGAATATGGGAATGAATGTCTTAAGTGGATCATTCAACTGAATAGAGACAACCAGTGCACAACCCGCATGCGGGAATAATTAAAATAAAAAACATAGAAGGAAAGAAAATTGAAAAAAAAAAAAATGTTAACACTAACAATACAAATAAAACAAAAAATTACACTATTTAAAAAAATATAAAAAAAAAATATATAAAATTACATTATTGTTGTTTAAAGAAGAATGAAACTTTACCTATAAAATAGAATTTTTTTTTTCCTGTACAAAAATAAACAATAAGAAGATGATTCCATAATTCTGCACAAAGTATATGGATTGGAATGAATCTCAAATCAATCCATCCCTAAATATCTCATTTACAATATTCTAGAATTATAGTAAGAATAATGAAATTTACCTATAAAATAGTTGTGATGACGGCTCTCGACTTCCGACGGAGGCTTAATAATAAACAATAGAGTATTTAATTATATATCAAAATGAGTTATAAGAAGAATGAAACTTTACCTATAAAATAGTTGTGATGGCGACTCTCCTGATTTCGTGCTTGATAGGAATTCTGATCGAGTTTCGTGCGGTTTAAACAATAGAGTATTTAATTATATATAAAAGAAATGAGTTACATAAATAAATGATATACTGAGATGAAATTATAGAAAGACACAATGAATGAAAGTAAAAAACACAACGTAAAGAAGAATTAAAGAAGAATGGATGATTATTTAGAAGAAGGGAGAGATAACTACTTGAGAAGAAAAGAATTAGAAAAATGAAGAAGTGAGAAGTAATCTCCGATAACAATTTCATAAGAAAAAGGAAGAAGAAAATAAGAAATATTTGAAAAAAATCACAATTCAGTATTTCAAAATAAAAAAAATAAGAAAAAAAAAACTATAAAAAATAACCGTCTCACCACAGTATTTCAAAATAAAAAAATAAAATTTCATAAGAAAAAGGAAGAAGAAAATAAGAAATATTTGAAAAAAATAAAATTTTAAGGTGTTAAGCCCTCAATTCGGCGTTTCTTCAAGGAAGAGGTGCTTCGTGGATCTTCAACGGCGTTCGTCCCGGAAAAGTCCTAATAAGTCCTGATAAGCCCCAGATAAGTCCCAATAAGTTCCGATAAGTCCCGATAAGCCCCGAATAAGTCTCGAAAAGTCACAAAATCGACGTTTAATCCAAAATACGGCGTCAAGCCCTTGGATTAACGTTACAATGTCTCAAGTTCAAGAACGATCTTCAACGACGTTCATCTCAAAAAGTCCCTAAAATCGACGTTTAATCCAAAATACGGCGTCAAGCCCTTGGATTAACGTTACAAAGTCTCAAATTCAAGATCGAAGAGGATTTGGCTGCGAATCCGACCCCAAAAGTTCAAGTAAAGTCAAGAAGAGAGAATTAGAGGAGAAATTAGAGATTGTAACCCACAAATACTCGATTTTATTCCGAAAGAAATGAAATTGTTTCGCATTTTCGAGTTTTTATATTTAACTCATGAAATTTGTGTTTACACTCGGTATAAAAAAAAATGTCATTTAGAGACGGAAAATATGTCTCAAATTTAATTAGAGACGATATTTTGACCATGTCTAATCCGAAATTTATATCATTGATTAGAGACGGTTTCAGTTAAAACCCATTTTTCCGCCCAAAGTGAGTCAAAGTGGAAACTAAAATTTTTAATTTTTAATTAGAGGCCGTTTTTTTCCGTTTTAAAGTTGTCTATAATTGGTCAAACAAAACAAACTGCCCAGAATGTGTTAAGAGGGAATTCAGATTTTTTATTTCGGATAAGTTTAACCGTCTCAAAATCTTTACAATAATCTACCCTTATATAGTAATTCTGAATTTTTTCTTTCCTACGTGTCATCCCAATTCTTCCCCCTTTTCTGTTTTCCTAATTTTATAGAATTTTTAATTTTTTTATTTTATTTTATTTTGTTTAACCGTTTCTTTCTCTCTCTTCTCCAACTATAATTTTTTAAATTATTTTTCGTTCTTATCCATTTTCTCTCTCCTTCACTTCTTCTTCATATTTAAGTTTTCTAATTATAATTATAATTTTTAATTATGCATTTTTTAAAGTATTTTTAATTTTTCTTTTCATCGTTTTTTCATTTTATTTACTAAATATTATTTCCCTTATATACTAATTCTGAATCTTTTCTTTCCTACGTATCATCCCAATTCTTCCCCTTTTCATATACTAATTCTGAATCTTTTCTTTCCTACGTGTCATCCCAATTCTTCCCCTTTTCTGTTTTCCTAATTTTATAGAATTTTTGATTTTTTTATTTTATTTTATTTTGTTTAACCGTTTCTTTCTCTCTCTTCTCCAACTATAATTTTTCCCTTATATACTAATTTTCTGAATCTTTTCTTTCCTACGTGTCATCCCAATTCTTCCCCTTTTCTGTTTTCCTAATTTTATAGAATTTTTGATTTTTTTATTTTATTTTATTTTGTTTAACCGTTTCTTTCTCTCTCTCATCCAACTATAATTTTTTAAATTATTTTTCGTTCTTATCCATTTTCTCTCTCCTTCACTTCTTCTTCCTATTTAAGTTTTCTAATTATAATTATAATTTTTAATTATGCATTTTTTAAAGTATTTTTAATCTCTCTCCTTCACTTCTTCTTCCTATTTAAGTTTTCTAATTATAATTATAATTTTTAATTATGCATTTTTTAAAGTATTTTTAATTTTTCTTTTCATCGTTCCTTCACTTCTTCCTATTTAAGTTTTCTAATTATAATTATAATTTTTAATTAAGCATTTTTTAAAGTATTTTTAATTTTTCTTTTCATCGTTTTTTCATTTTATTTACTAAATATTATTTATTTTATCATCCCGCAAATTTTGCGGGGGTCTTCTACTAGTCTTTGATATATACTAATTCTGAATCTTCTCTCTCCTACGTGTCACTCCAAATTCTTTCCATTTGCATTTTCTCATTTTATAAGAATTTCACATTATATATTTTTTTCACTCTCATCTCTCTTTTAACTGCATTATTCATTGCACTAGTACAATGTATATTTTGCGGTATTTCTCTTTCCTACGTGGCTTACCCTAAATTTCTTTAATTTGAAATCCTGCAATTTCCTTCATTTGATGTAACTGCTTTTTTTTTCTTTTTTTAATATCTTTAATCCATATACTAGTGCAAGACCCGCAATTTCGCAGGTAAAATAAGTATTATTTAATAAATTTTAATATAATTATTAAATAAAATTATAATAAAAAATGTAAACGTGGAAGAGTGAAAGAGAGAATGGATAAGAAAGAAAAAATAATTTAAAAAATGACAGTTGAAAAAAAGAGAGAAAAAAAAGAGAAAAGAGAAAATTATTTAAAAAAAATCAAAATTAGAGATTTAGAAAATGAGAATTCTTCTCTCCTCTTTTTATTTTGAAATTCTGCATTTCTGTGAGTCGGTTTTTTTATAGTTTTTGTTTTCTTTTGCAGATTTTTATTTAAATGCTTTTGACAGTTTTTTTTTTTAAATTCTGCATTCCTATAATTTTTTATTTTTATATTTATTTTTTTTGTAACCGTTTTAATTTTAGATAAGAATCCGTTCATTCTTAATATTCCTCACTTTTATTCTGTCTTTTCTTTGTCTGTTTTGCTCATCTCTATTTTCTCTGTTGCCGACTTCCTGTTTTATGATCAGCCCTTTTTTTCTTCTATGTTTTTTTGCTGTATATTCTCTCTCAGTTCCTCTCTACATTCATTCAGCCTCTTCTTCTTTTTTTGCTGTATATTCTGTCTCAGTTCCTCTCTACATTCATTCAGCCTCTTCTTCGGTATACTCTCTCTCAGTTCTTACTAGATATAAATTGGACTGAAATCTGACGTATGTATTAATATGTTTTGGTTTCAGTATTAGAGGTGATGCTAGGGCATGATTTTTTTTTTTTGGATAACTTTGAGTTTGGTTCTCTTTTAATTTATATTTTTTATTATTATTCAATTTCTCGATATAAATTGTGTTAAATATGACGTATTTATTAATATTTTGCTCTTCTATAAGGTTTATGTTTTATAATGTTGGTATGTACATTATTTGTGATTTTATTTTTTAGTAATTCAATATATGATTTTTTTTTACGATTTTAGATGGAAAAAGTAAAGTTTTACTGACAATTATAAGAGGGTATGTAATTATCAACAAGAAGAAGAAAAACATCTTATTGAATTTTTGTGATTGTTGAGATTTTTTGCAATTTCTATGACCCTAAATTTATTATGAAAATTTTCTATAGTTCAATCGATCAACAAATGATAATGTATGAGAAAACTAAAATATGTGCATTGTAATAAGTTCATAAAAAATTAAAGAAAGTTGGAGAGTATTTTAATAAAAGATTATTTAAAAGTATATTGCTCATATTAATTTAATTAATCTAAATATCACATATTACTCCAAATGTTAATATTTTTATTAATTATCTTTTTAATTTTTTCACAGTTTTTCTCTATATTTTCTCTAATCTTTTTATTTTGTAATTCTGAATTTATATGAGTCGATTTTTTTTCTGTAATTTTTTTTTTTTTTTTTTTGCGGATTTTTATTTAAATGCTTTTTGACATTTTTTTTTTTAAATTCTACATTCCTATTATTTTGTATTTTTATTTTATATTTTTTTTGTTACCGCTTTAATTTTAATTTTGGATAAGAACCTGTTCATTCTTAATATTCCTGTTATAATTTCCTGTTCCTCCCTACATTCAAGCATCTTTTTCTGTTTTATAATGTTGGTATGTGATGATTTTTTTTAGTAATTCAATATATGATTTTTTATAAGTACATAAATTTCAAAATCTTATTTTTCTTTTCAGTTTCAATTTTCTTTATGGTGCATAATTTTTGTTGTATTTTCTAAATCTGATGGAGTATATAACATGTTTTTTTTATTGGTTTAAAATTGTTATTATTTGTAGCTTTACATTTCTTTACTAATAATAACTTTCTTTTTCCTGGTTTAATTGTTATTATTCGTAGCTTCCACATTTTTTTACAACTCAGATGTCAAAAGTTTTACTGACTAATGAAATCAAAGGTATCGAATTATCAACATGGAGAAGAAAAGACATTAGTTGTCCTATGATTGTTGAGATTTACAATTCCTATAACCCTAAATTTATTATGAAAATTTTCTAAAATCCAATTTATCAACGTATGATAATGGATGAGAAAACTAAAATATGTGCATTGATAAGTTCATAAAAAATTAAAGAAAGTTGAAGAGTATTTTAATAAAATATTATTTAAAAGTACATTGCTCAAATTAATTTAATTAATCTAAATATCACAAATTACTCCGAATGTTAATTTTTTATTAATTACCTTCTTAATTTTTCTTTTGAATTATTATTTTAAATAAGTTATAATTAATGTTGATAATACGTTATTGTTATTATACATATAAATCAATTAAAAAAAATTACTATAATTAATTTGAATTAATCATTTAAATAAAGTGTTTTTTTTTATCTCGCGTAGTATGCGGGTACTGCACTAGTAAAAAAATAAGAAGAAGCCAGGCGAGACTGCAACTTGAGAAGAATTAGAAAAATGAAAAAGTGAGAAGGACAATCTCCGATAACAATTTCAGAAGAAAGAGGAAGAAGGAAATAAGAAGAATTTGAAAAAAAAAAACTGTTATTATTGAGAAAAAATGGTTAATAATAAATTGTCCAGCGCAAACACAAACCACGTATTCTTAATATAACTTCAAATGATTGGAGCAATTTCTCAATGGTCCAGAAATCGGGCAAACCATTAAATAAATAAAGTACCATGAAAGAAATATTTTTAAAGAAAACAAACTAAAAACAGTTAATTTTTTTTTTAAAGAAAACAAACTAATAACACTTTTTATCAAAGAAAACAAACTAATAACACTTTTTATCAAATCCTACTGCATAAGATTAAATCAAAAAAAAGGATGTGATGACAATCCCTCAACTTTCTTTCAACGGGATGTGATGACAATCCTCTATAAACCACTTTCTTTCAACGGGATGTGATGACAATCCTCTATAAACCACGTAAAAGTCCTGTAAAAAAGTGGAGCATAAAAGTACAGTGAAAAAATTAAAAAATCCGCAACTTGAAATTGAAAAAAAAATAACTAAAAAAATTGAGGATGTTAGAGTTTTTTAAGAAAAGGATGCAAGAATCATGAAGATAAAGATGGAAATTTGTAACAGAGGTTGAGAAAGAAATGGTGGGTAAATGAAAGGAGAAGGAAACTAAATAAAAGATTTTAAAAAACTGTCAAAAACATTTTAAAATAAATTTTAAAAAAAATCTTTCAAAAAAATCTAACTCAACAAAATTGAGGATTTGAAAATACAGAAATAAGAGGAAGCCACGTCAAAATGAAGACCGTGAAATCTTCCTTATATACTAATTCTGAATCTCTCAAGGTTGACGTGGTTTCACCAGAATTCTCATTTTCTAAATCTCTAATTTTTTTGTAATTTTGATTTTTTTTTAAATAATTTTCTCTTTTCTCTTTTTTTCTCTCTTTTACAACTGTCATTTTTTAAATTATTTTTTCTTTCTTATCCATTCTCTCTTTCACTCTTCCACGGTTTAAATTTTTTATTATAATTTTATTTAATAATTATATTAAAATTTATTAAATAATACTTATTTTACCGCGAAATTGCGGGTCTTGCACTAGTATATGGATTAAAGATATTAAAAAAAGAAAAAAAAAAACAGTTACATCAAATGAAGGAAATTGCAGGATTTCAAATTAAAGAAATTTAGGGTAAGCCACGTAGGAAAGAGAAATACCGCAAAATATACATTGTATTATTGTAAAGATTTTGAGACGGTTAAACTTATCCGAAATAAAAAATCTGAATTCCCTCCTAACACATTCTGGACAGTTTGTTTTGTTTGACCAATTATAGACAACTTTAAAACGGTAAAAAACGGTCTCTAATTCAAAATTAAAAATTTTAGTTTCCACTTTGACTCACTTTGGGCGGATAAATGGGTTTTAACTGAAACCGTCTCTAATCAATGATATAAATTTCGGATTAGACATGGTCAAAATATCGTCTCTAATTAAATTTGAGACATATTTTCCATCTCTAAATGACATTTTTTTATACCGAGTGTAAACACAAATTTCATGAGTTAAATATAAAAACTCGAAAATGCAAAACAATTTCATTTCTTTCGGAATAAAATCGAAAATGCAAAACAATCTCTAATTTCTCCTCTAATTCTCTCTTCTTGACTTTACTTGAACTTTTGGGGTTGGATTCGCAGCCAAATCCTCTTCGATCTTGAATTTGAGACTTTGTAACGTTAATCCAAGGGCTTGACGCCGTATTTTGGATTAAACGTTGATTTTAGGGACTTTTTGAGATGAACGTCGTTGAAGATCGTTCTTGAACTTGAGACATTGTAACGTTAATCCAAGGGCTTGACGCCGTATTTTGGATTAAACGTCGATTTTGTGACTTTTCGAGACTTATTCGGGGCTTATCGGGACTTATTGGGACATTTTCGGGGCTTATCGGGACTTATTGGGACTTATCTGGGGCTTATCAGGACTTATTAGGACTTTTCCGGGACGAACGCCGTTGAAGATCCACGAAGCACCTCTTCCTTGAAGAAATGCCGAATTGAGGGGCTTAACACCTTAATCTCCACCCGAACGCTGATTCTCGTCGCTTTGCACGAAGGAGCTTCAACTGTTGAAGAACACTCTAAAATCTCCCCAGAGAATTTTAGAGCATTGAATGCTTCTGACTTCTTGATGATGAAAATAATGAAATGAAGCCTCTACTTATAGGTGTAGAACCTAGAGTTTTTTTTTGGGCTAAATTTGATGGGATGGAGATATTTGTGCTAAGTAGTTAAGACTTAGTCAAATCTTATCTACAACTTGGTGTAGGGCTGAATTATTTGATGAGCTCAGAGTATTTGTGCCCGATTTGATTTACTAGAATTTAGAGGCCCGTCTTGACTTATTGAACTTTAGAGGCCCGAATTGAACTTAATTTAATTTACTGGGCTTTGGAGGCCCATCTTGATTTATTGGGCTTTGGAGGCCCAAATTAATTGAATTTTGCTTGTCTACAAATTGCCCCCTCGCATTTCGTTCACGAGAACGTTTGTCTTTGATGTGGACGAATTGCGAATTACTTTCAAATGATTTCTCACATGCCGGCCAGGAGTGATTATTCTTTAACTACTGTAAACAAAGTAGGGATTTAATTATTTAAACACTTAAAATGCCTTTAGTGGAGTAAGTTAACAGTTTAACCACATGTATTTACCTTTGGTGGTTGTCATACACAGTTTAGACTCGTGCGGACCAGGAGTAATAAGCAGTTTAGACTCGTGCATCATGGAACAACAAACAGTTTAGGCTCGTGCGTTTATGGAGCATACTTGTTTTCTTTACGCGTAGTAGCGTTTCAAAAACTTTCCATTTATAGGACCAATGTTCACGCCATCTTCAGAAATCAATTTGTAGGCGCCATTTGTGTAAACTTCCTTCATTTGATTGTCTTCACATATAGTGATGTGGTTCGTTGTTGTTTCACTTTCTTCTAGCAAGATCTTCCCCTCTTTGGCTAGCTGCATAATTTTCTCTTTAAGTATAAAACAGTCTTGGATTGGATGTCCTACCAATCGATGGTACTTGCAATATTTGGGGTCATCCGTTCGCCCAGCCTCGTTGGGTCGTTTCATTTCTGGCAGTTCGATGAGATCAATCTTGATCAAGTCATCCAAAATTTCGGGGATGTCAGAGTTTAGGAATGGATATTTCTTTTGTTGCAACTCCTTCAAACTTGTTTTCCTTTGCCCCCACTCTTGAGATGGCGGCCCTTCAAATCCACTTGTAGACATGCTCAACTCCATGCCATGAGCCTTAGTAGCCAAATCCTCGAATGATCTCGGTCGAATTGCTTGAAGGATATATCGAAGACTCCACTGCATTATGTGGATGCACATCTCGATTGCTGAAATTTCAGTCAATCTATCCTTACAATTTAAACTTAGATTCCTCCATCGATTTATGTAATCGATCACCGACTCTTCCTTTGATTGACGAGTGTTCGTCAATTCAAGCATGCTAACCGTTCTTCGAGTGTTGTAAAATCGGTTGACAAATTCCTGCTCCATTTGCTCCCAACTATCTATCGAACTGGCCTCCAAATCGATGTACCAATCGAATGCATTTCCCTTTAGAGAGTGTACAAATTGTTTCACCAAATGATCTCTGTAAGTGCCGACATTGTTGCAAGTCTCCACGAAGTGAGCAATATGCTGCTTTGGATTACTCTTGCCATCGAACTGCTCCAACTTTGGAGGTTGATAACCAGCTGACATTTTCAAACTGTCAATCCTCTTCGTGTAAGGTTTGATGTAGGTGAATGAAGACTTAGGACTTTCCTCGAACTTATATTTGATCGCCCCGAGTATAATTTCTTTTAGCCGGTCAACGGGCACCAAACCATCAGGAGAAACTTGTAACTCCTTTAGAGTTGAGTCAATTTCCATCTGTTGACGTTCACCGCAAATCTCCACATCATGCCCCTCGACTCGCTTTTCTTTTGCTCGACTTGACTCCCCTTTGTCTGCATTGCTCATCAGTTTAGCAATCTGAGCATCCTGTTCTTGGACATGTTTCGTGAGTCCTTCTATAGCTCTAGTCAAACTTGTCAATTACTCGTCAACAGTCGTGGTATTTGTCACCATTGTTGAAGATGCACTTGAATCTAATGATGAGCTTGCCATGGAGTGAGTGGGAGAATATGTTGCACTGTTTTCCTCGTTCACTTTGTTGGGTGGTGGACCCTCTGCAGTAGCCTTCTCTGAAGCAGCGGTCCAGCGGATGACTTGGAGCTACTTGACATACTTCTCGTGATTACGTTCACGTCTTCAAAGTCGACGCCAGTTGATCCGGATGCAACGCGTATTTTGATATTAATCTTGATTGGCGCCATCATTGTAGCTCTCATTATCTTGAACTTGTGAGGTATCAACATCGAAGAGTAGAGAGGAGAGGTAGAGATGGTCCCATCGGGCGTGCCAAATTGGTAAACACAAATTTCGTGAATTAAATATAAAAACGCAAAAATGCGAAACAATTTTATTTATTTTTAGCGGGTTAAAATCGAGTATTTGTGGGTTACAATCTCAAATTTCTCCTCCGATTCTCTCTTCTTGACTTCACTTGAACTTTTGGGGTCGGATCTGCCGTCGAATCCTCTCTGATCTTGGATTTGGGACTTTATAACGTTAATCCAAAGGCTTAGCGCCGTATTTTGGATTAAACGTTGATTTTAGGGACTTTTCGGGACTTTATCGGGACAACCACTGTTGAAGATCCTTCTTGAAGAAACATCGGATTGAGGGGCTTAGCACCTTAATCTCCACCCGAACGCTTCTTCTCGCTGCCTTATACGAAGAACGCCTTTGAAGCTCCCCCGACTGCTGAAGAACACTCTAAAATCTCTGCAGAGAATTTTAGAGCCTTGAATGCTTTGACTTCTTGATGATGAAATGAATGAAATGAGGCCTCGATATATAGGTGTAGAACCTAGGGTTTTTTATGGGCTAAATTTGATGGGCTGGAGATATTTGTACTAAGTAGTTAAGACTTAGGGGGGTGTATTGGTTGTGGATTCTGTAGAATTTTTTTGAACTTTCAAAGTTTGAGGGTATTCAATTCGAATTTTAAAAAGTCTTTAAAAATTCTGAGGTATTCAATACGGATTTTAAAAAGTTTTTAAAAATCTTTAGGTACTCAACAGTCTATCGATTTTTATACTCTATGGATTTTGTTGGATTCTTCTCCAAAAATATAAATAAATTGCACTATCCAAAATCTCTTCTAAAAACAAGAGATTTCAACGGATTTTCTCAGAAAACTCTGAAGACTAAAGATCAGAAGTAGGAATGACAATATTGACCCGACCCGTGGGTATCCACCCCACCCGCGAACTTTGGGTCAGGTCAGATTCGCCCTGTATTGAGTATGAGTCGGGTTTAGGTCTTATGCCCGACCCGCGGGTATCCGCCCTGAATTAATATATAAACTTTATATATATATATATATATTATTGGTAAAATACTTTATATATATATATACTAGTGTAGTACTCGCGTACTACGCGGGATAAAAAAAAACACTTTATTTAAATGATTAATTCAAATTAATTATAGTAATTTTTTTAATTGATTTATATGTATAATAACAATAACGTATTATCAACATTAATTATAACTTATTTAAAATAATAATTCAAAAAAAAAAATTAAGAAGGTAATTAATAAAAAATTAACATTCGGAGTAATTTGTGATATTTAGATTAATTAAATTAATTTGAGTAATGTACTTTTAAATAATATTTTATTAAAATACTCTTCAACTTTCTTTAATTTTTTATGAACTTATCAATATACATATTTTAGTTTTCTCATCCATTATCATACGTTGATAAATTGGATTTTAGAAAATTTTCATAATAAATTTAGGGTTATAGGAATTGTAAATCTCAACAATCATAAAAATTCAATAGGACAACTAATGTCTTTTCTTCTCCATGTTGATAATTCGATACCCTTGATTTCATTAGTCAGTAAAACTTTTGACATCTGAGTTGTAAAAAAAATGTGGAAGCTACGAATAATAACAATTAAACCAGGAAAAAGAAAGTTATTGTTAGTAAAGAAATGTAAAGCTACAAATAAAACTGAAAAGAAAAATAAGATTTTGGAATTTATGTACTTATAAAAAATTATATATTGAATTACTAAAAAAAATCATCACATACCAACATTATAAAACAGAAAAAGATGTTTGAATGTAGAGAGGAACAGGAAATCATAACAGGAATATTAAGAATGAACAAGTTCTTATCCAAAATTAAAATTAAAGTGGTAACAAAAAAAATATAAAATAAAAATACAAAATAATAGGAATGCAGAATTTCAAAAAAAAAAAGTCAAAAAGCATTTAAATAAAAATCCGCAAAAAAAAAAAAAAAAAAAATACAGAAAAAAATGGACTCATATAAATTCAGAATTACAAAATAAAAAGATTAGAGAAAATATAGAGAAAAACTGTGAAAAAATTAAAAAGGTAATTAATAAAAATATTAACATTTGGAGTAATATGTGATATTTTGATTAATTAAATTAATATGAGCAATATACTTTTAAATAATCTTTTATTAAAATACTCTCCAACTTTCTTTAATTTTTTATGAACTTATTACAATGCACATATTTTAGTTTTCTCATACATTATCATTTGTTGATCGATTGAACTATATAAAATTTTCATAATAAATTTAGGGTCATAGAAATTGCAAAAAATCTCAACAATCACAAAAATTCAATAAGACAACTAATGTTTTTCTTCTTGTTGTTGATAATTAGATACCCTCTTATAATTGTCAGTAAAACTTTACTTTTTCCATCTAAAATCGTAAAAAAAAAAATCATATATTGAATTACTAAAAAATAAAATCACAAATAATGTACATACCAACATTATAAAACATAAACCCTATAGCTAGAAGAGCAAAATATTAATAAATACGTTAGATTTAACACAATTTATATCGAGAAATTGCGTAATAAAAAAAAATATAAATTAAAAGAGAACCAAACTCAAAGTTATCAAAAAAAAAAAATCATCCCCTAGCATCACCTCTAATACTGAAACCAAAACATATTAATACATACGTCAGATTTCAGTCCAATTTATATCTAGTTGAAGAGGCTGAATGAATGTAGAGAGGAACTGAGAGAGAATATATAGCAAAAAAAGCATAGAAGAAAAAAAAGGGCGGATCATAAAATAGGAAGTCGGCAACAGAGAAAATAGAGATGAGCAAAACAGACAAAGAAGAGACAGAATAAAAGTGAGGAATATTAAGAATGAACGGATTCTTATCTAAAATTAAAACGGTTACAAAAAAAATAAATATAAAAATACAAAATAATAGGAATGCAGAATTTAAAAAAAAAAAACTGTCAAAAACATTTAAATAAAAATCTGCAAAAGAAAAAAAAAACTATAAAAAAACCGACTCACAGAAATGCAGAATTTCAAAATAAAAAGAGGAGAGAAAGATAAAAAAAAACTGTGAAATATACATTGTAAAGATATTATTGGTAAAATAAATTTTATATATATATTTTTTTTATTGGTAAAATATTTTATATCTTCCTTATATACTAATTCTGAATCTCTCAAGGCTGACGTGACGTGGTTTCATTTTCTAAATCTCTAATTTTTTTGTAATTTTGATTTTTTTTAAATAATTTTCTTTTTTCTCTTTTTTTCTCTCTCTTTTTCAACTGTCATTTTTTAAATTATTTTTTCTTTCTTATCCATTCTCTCTTTCACTCTTCCACGGTTTAAATTTTTTATTATAATTTTATTTAATAATTATATTAAAATTTATTAAATAATACTTATTTTACCCGCGAAATTGCGGGTCTTGCACTAGTAAAAAAAAAGCAGTTACATCAAACGAAGGAAATTGCAGGATTTCAAATTAAAGAAATTTAGGGTAAGCCACGTAGGAAAGAGAAATTCCTATGTGTACTAGTGTAAGACCCGCGAATTTCGCGGGATTGAAAAAAAAAAAATTATTACTGGTGTAAGACCTGCGAATTTCGCGGGATTGAAAAAATATATTATTATTTAATAAGATTTTATATAATTAATGTATTTGATAATACGTGCATGAGGTATGCAGATATAACTTGTATTTTAAAATGCTTATAAAATTATAAAAAATAAACATAAGAAATTTAGAACACGACATAGAAAATTAAAGTCACTTGAAATGAAGAATAAAACAATGAAATTGAAATTAATATAATTACATGAAGTATGAAGTGATAAATATTATTGAGTATACAATATTATTTTTTGTTAGGAGAACAATTATATATAAATGTATACTACTTTGTAGGCCTAATTAAAATGAGTGCTAGTTGATTGAAAATACAATTGCACAACTTTTACTTTTAATAATTAAGAAATTGTAAATAAAAATAATTGTGAAAACCGAAAAACTTTATAAAAAAAAAAAGAACAAAATGAATATAAAATAGATTTTAAAATTTACATAACAAAAAATTATCAACATTTGTTGAGAGAACATAAACAAACCTCATTTATAATTATAAGTGATGTATAAATATATGTTAATTAGGCATATCAATATCTATAATATAAAAAATAGAGCCTTCAAATCTTAAAAATACATTTCTAAACTAAACAGTTTTTAAAAAATATATAAATATATATTTAACATGACTACTTCTTCCAATCCACTCTTGTCAATCTTGGCCTGGATAAATTGGTTTTTGTTGTAGACGTTTTGAATGAATGGTGTTATCCTCATCTTTTCAATCTTGACCTGAATAAATTGGTTTTTGTCAATCTTAACCTGGATAAACATATATTTAACACTGACTATCAGAAACAGATGTGAATTTATGTACAATTTCATAATTAGTTTCACATATCGAAATATATTAAAAGTAATGTGATATTCAAAATTTAAAGAAAAAATGACCTCTCCATGTTATCGATGAACTATGTTGAACATGGGTTGCAGTAACACTTTCATCATCAACCGGCAAGTCCTTTAAAAAAAAAAACACAATATAATCATTTGTAAAATATGTAGGATTATATAAGAGTAATGAACAATAGGATAATGTGGTTGTACCTTTGATGAAGAACTTTTGCATTGAAAGTGTGTTATCAAATTACTGTCATCCGATAACTTGACCACTGTATAGTTATTCCAGTTACTCTTCAAGTCTTCTTTAGAGATGTGAATTCTGAAAATAAATTTTCGATGAACCAAATGTTCAAATTGGATCGGTAAAGTGTCTGTAAAAATTTTGTAGGGGTGTTTTGTACCTTATAAAAGTGTGTTGGGCTTTTCAACTCCGAAATTATACAAATGGTACCTAAGTCCTTCCTTAATAACGTTCTGATAGCTTGTATTTTTGTTCCCTAAATAAATAGAAAATAAACGTCACATCAAATGGAGAATAAAAAAAATGAAATGGAAATTAAGAGTAAACGGAAGAAATTTAGAGTAGAAATGCTCACCTTTTCATCAATGACTACCAATTCAAAGTAATTTTGTTTACCGTCATTTGAAAATACAGTCCATCATCGCACAACTTTTACTTTTAATCTCCACGTTTCCTTGTCTGGAGAAATATCTTCTATGAGGGAGAATTATGATGACATTTATACAGTATAAGAAATCAAATAGAGAAATCAATTAATCAAAGGAATTGTTGAATGATGAATTTGGTTCTGGACGGATAAAATGATAGAAATAATTAAGCAGAGAGAACTGTAAATAAAAATAACGGTTGGAAAAAAAAGGGAGAAGGAGGAGAGAAAACAAAAAAAGTTGGATAAATTGGTTTTTGTGGTAGACGTTTTGAATGAATGGTGTTATCCTCGTCTTTTCAATCTTGACCTGGATAAATTGGTTTTTGTCAATCTTAACCTGGATAAACATATATTAAACATTGACTATCAGAAAGAAACAGATGTGAAGGTAGGTACAATTTCATAATTAGTTTCACATATCGAAATATATTAAAAGTAATGTGATATTCAAAATTTAAAGAAAAAATGACCTCTCGATGTTATCGATGAACTATGTTGAACATGGGTTGCAGTAACACTTTCATCATCAACCGGCATGTCCTTTAAAAAAAACACAATATAATTATTTGTAAAATATGTAGGATTATATAAGAGTAATGAGCAATAGGATAATGTGGTTGTACCTTTGATGAAGAACTTTTGCATTGAAAGTGTGTTATCAAATTACTGTCATCCGCGATAACTTGACCACTGTATAGTTATTCCAGTTACTCTTCAAGTCTTCTTCAGAGATGTGAATTCTGAAAATAAATTTTCGATGAACCAAATGTTCAAATTGGATCGGTAAAGTGCCTGTAATCCTTCATGTATGGTTAGGAGACGAAAGAAAATTTTGTAGGGGTTTTTTGTACAGGGTGTTGGGCTTTTCAACTCCGAAATTATACAAATTGTACATAAGTCCTTCCTTAATAACGTTCTGATAGCTTGTATTTTTGTTCCCTAAATAAATAGAAAATAAACGTCACATCAAATGGAGAATAAAAAAAATGAAATGGAAATTAAGAGTAAACGGAAGAAATTTAGAGTAGAAATGCTCACCTTTTCATCATTGACTACCAATTCAAAGTAATTTTGTTTACCGTCATTTGAAAATACAGTCCAACATCGACACAACTTTTACTTTTATTCTCCACGTTTCCTTGTCGGGAGAAATATCTTCTATGAGGGAGAATTGTGATGACATTTATACAGTATAAGAAATAAAATAGAGAAATCAATTAATCAAAGGAATTGTTGAATGATGAATTTGGTTCTGGACGGATAAAATGATAGAAATAATTAAGCACAGAGAACTGTAAATAAAAATAAGGGGAAATTATTGTTAAAGTCATTTCACTAAGAGATTTATCTAATAGGGCATAGGTTTTTTTTTTTTTTTAATCTATTAGAGTCAAAATGGCACCTAATAAGACATTGTTGCCCTTTATCAATTTAAATAATTCGAAATTAATAAATATTAATAATTTGAAATTAATAATTTTGAATTAATGCAGTTTCTAATTATATGCACCTTCCAATTATTAAAAAATTCCTAAAATTAAGCAATTCGAATTAATTGTTAATTATTCAAACAAATAAAGTTAAAAAATCTGCAGACATCGTCGGAGAGATTTCAAGGAAAGAAAATCCATTGTTTCCGGCAAAAAGTTCATTCAAGAAAATCAACACTGTGAGAAAAGGAAAGAAAACCCATTGTTTGAATATGCATATATATATGAAGATAGATTATGAAGTTTAATATGCACTGAAAACGGGGGTACATGCATTTTATATATGTGCCTATGTGAAATGCACTATACGATATGCATATATACATGCATACGGTAATGTGCATATCTATAGTTACAGGGAAATATACACATCAAAACATTTACAAAAGCTACATAAAAAAGGACGATCAGCAAACCATACCCGGAATCCATCATCAGAATGAGTTCATTTCAAGAATGTAATTCCTGCTTTTCAGCAATCTTTCAACCGCCTCTGCATACACTCCTCCTTCCTTCCCAAAGGCCTCCGCCGCCAGCCCCTCGTCTTGACGGTGGTCCTCCGTCTCACGCCGCCCTCCTACCGGCCTCACCACCACCAACGTTGCTCCTTCCATCACCATCCCTGAAGACAGCTCTAATTTCCATCAGGTTGTAAATTTGGGGGAATATCGAAATCGGGAATTAGGGTTCCATCAGGTTGAACAGAACCGAATTTCCATGTAGGTGAAGGAGTAGAAATTGAAATTCCCTCTCTTCTCCCTACCAAAACCCCGCGTTTCAACTTCTCCGCCATTAATTCAACTCTTTCTCTCTCTAAAATTATTGGTACTGTACTGCAACCATTATTCTTTCAGTAAAAACACGCTGCGAATGAATCAATGAAGGAAAATTATGCAGCAGCAGCTCACGAACCAACTTCTTTAATTCTCTCTCTCTCTCATGGCGCACTTTATCACAGTATTCGTCGGAAAAGGGGATGAGAGAGAAATCGAGTTATGGCGTGGGATTAATCCTTAATTATGACTCTTAATCACTCGGGAAAACTAAATTAATCGCTAATGGAGATGAATTAAATGGTAATCACGCACTTTATCACAGTTTACCACATCCTTATCGTAAACAACAACGCTGAGAACGCCGGTCTCAGCCCAGAAACCGATGATGGAGATGAATTAAATGGTAATCGCATTTTCTGGAAGATTTTAAGAAGGTCAAGATTTTTTTTAATATGCGCTATAATTGGGGAATTGATGTTTGAATTTAAATTTCAAATTAAGGTGTAAAATCTATTAATTAAGAGGTTATGTTAATATAAAGGGCAAATACGGTTTTTTGACACAAAAATGACCTTATTAGGAAATTTTAAAAGTTGTATGTTTTAGTTGTTTAATAGTCTATAAAAGTGACCTTATTAGGTAATATTCTCTAAAAATAACGGTTGGAAAAAAAGGGAGAAGGAGGAGAGAAAACAAAAAAAGAGAAAAGATGGAGAGAGGGAACTGAAATAATTATTTAAAAAAATATATAAAAGAAAACCGTAAAGAATAGAGGAGAATTTTTTTTTAAAAGAAAACTGTGTATAAAAGAAAACTGTAAAAAGAAAACCGTAAAGAATAGAGGATAATTTTTTTTTTTTTTAAAGAAAACTGTGGAGATTGGAGAACAATAGAGGAAAGATGGAGAGGAGGTATCTGAAATAATTATTTTAAAAAAATATATGAAAGAAAATTGTATAAAACTGTATAAAGAAAACAATTATTTAAAAAAATAATTTAAGAAAACTGTAAGAAAAAGAGGGAGAGAGTGTATAAAATAAGAAATTTGAAAATTTGAAAGTAAGAGAGAAATATAAGAAAAAAAATAAAAAATGTAGAATTTATATGTAAAAGAAAATAATTAATGAGAGAGAAAAAGGGAAAAAAACTGGATAAAATAATTTAAAAAACTGTAAAAGAAAACTGTAGGAGACCGACAAAAAAGGGAGAGAGCGGGAAAAAAATTGTAAAATCTAAGAAAAATAGAAACGTAGAAAGAAAGAAAAGTGAGATGGCACGTAAGACATGGAGGATTCAAAAATAGTAATTAAGGGTAGATTATTGTAAAGATTTTGAGACGGTTAAACTTATCCGAAATAAAAAATCTGAATTCCCTCCTAACACATTCTGGGCAATTTGTTTTGTTTGACCAATTATAGACAACTTTAAAACGGTAAAAAACGGTCTCTAATTCAAAATTAAAAATTTTAGTTTCCACTTTGACTCACTTTGGCCGGATAAATGGGTTTTAACTGAAACCGTCTCTAATCAATGATATAAATTTCGGATTAGACATGGTCAAAATATCGTCTCTAATTAAATTTGAGACATATTTTCCATCTCTAAATGACATTTTTTTATACCGAGTGTAAACACAAATTTCATGAGTTAAATATAAAAACTCGAAAATGCAAAACAATTTCATTTCTTTCGGAATAAAATCGAGTATTTGTGGGTTACAATCTCTAATTTCTCCTCTAATTCTCTCTTCTTGACTTTACTTGAACTTTTGGGGTTGGATTCGCAGCCAAATCCTCTTCGATCTTGAATTTGAGACTTTGTAACGTTAATCCAAGGGCTTGACGCCGTATTTTGGATTAAACGTTGATTTTAGGGACTTTTTGAGATGAACGTCGTTGAAGATCGTTCTTGAACTTGAGACATTGTAACATTAATCCAAGGGCTTGACGCCGTATTTTGGATTAAACGTCGATTTTGTGACTTTTCGAGACTTATTCGGGGCTTATCGGGACTTATTGGGACATTTTCGGGGCTTATCGGGACTTATTGGGACTTATCTGGGGCTTATCAGGACTTATTAGGACTTTTCCGGGACGAACGCCGTTGAAGATCCACGAAGCACCTCTTCCTTGAAGAAACGCCGAATTGAGGGGCTTAACACCTTAATCTCCACCCGAACGCTGATTCTCGTCGCTTTGCACGAAGGAGCTTCAACTGTTGAAGAACACTCTAAAATCTCCCCAGAGAATTTTAGAGCATTGAATGCTTCTGACTTCTTGATGATGAAAATAATGAAATGAAGCCTCTACTTATAGGTGTAGAACCTAGAGTTTTTTTTGGGCTAAATTTGATGGGATGGAGATATTTGTGCTAAGTAGTTAAGACTTAGTCAAATCTTATCTACAACTTGGTGTAGGGCTGAATTATTTGATGAGCTCAGAGTATTTGGGCCCGATTTGATTTACTAGAATTTAGAGGCCCGTCTTAACTTATTGAACTTTAGAGGCCCGAATTGAACTTAATTTAATTTACTGGGCTTTGGAGGCCCATCTTGATTTATTGGGCTTTGGAGGCCCAAATTAATTGAATTTTGCTTGTCTACAAATTGCCCCCTCGCATTTCGTTCACGAGAACGTTTGTCTTTGATGTGGACGAATTTCGAATTACTTTCAAATGATTTCTCACATGCAGGTCAGGAGTGATTATTCTTTAACTACTGTAAACAAAGTAGGGATTTAATTATTTAAACACTTAAAATGCCTTTAGTGGAGTAAGTTAACAGTTTAACCACATGTATTTACCTTTGGTGGTTGTCATACACAGTTTAGACTCGTGCGGACCAGGAGTAATAAGCAGTTTAGACTCGTGCATCATGGAACAACAAACAGTTTAGGCTCGTGCGCTTATGGAGCATACTTGTTTTCTTTACGCGTAGTAGCGTTTCAAAAACTTTCCATTTATAGGACCAATGTTCACGCCATCTTCAGAAATCAATTTGTAGGCGCCATTTGTGTAAACTTCCTTCATTTGATTGTCTTCACATATAGTGATGTGGTTCGTTGTTGTTTCACTTTCTTCTAGCAAGATCTTCCCCTCTTTGGCTAGCTGCATAATTTTCTCTTTAAGTATAAAACAGTCTTGGATTGGATGTCCTACCAATCGATGGTACTTGCAATATTTGGGGTCATCCGTTCGCCCAGCCTCGTTGGGTCGTTTCATTTCTGGCAGTTCGATGAGATCAATCTTGATCAAGTCATCCAAAATTTCGGGGATGTCAGAGTTTAGGAATGGATATTGCTTTTGTTGCAACTCCTTCAAACTTGTTTTCCTTTGCCCCCACTCTTGAGATGGCGGCCCTTCAAATCCACTTGTAGACATGCTCAACTCCATGCCATGAGCCTTAGTAGCCAAATCCTCGAATGATCTCGGTCGAATTGCTTGAAGGATATATCGAAGACTCCACTGCATTATGTGGATGCACATCTCGATTGCTGAAATTTCAGTCAATCTATCCTTACAATTTAAACTTAGATTCCTCCATCGATTTATGTAATCGATCACCGACTCTTCCTTTGATTGACGAGTGTTCGTCAATTCAAGCATGCTAACCGTTCTTCGAGTGTTGTAAAATCGGTTGACAAATTCCTGCTCCATTTGCTCCCAACTATCTATCGAACTAGCCTCCAAATCGATGTACCAATCGAATGCATTTCCCTTTAGAGAGTGTACAAATTGTTTCACCAAATGATCTCTGTAAGTGCCGACATTGTTGCAAGTCTCCACGAAGTGAGCAATATGCTGCTTTGGATTACTCTTGCCATCGAACTGCTCCAACTTTGGAGGTTGATAACCAGCTGACATTTTCAAACTGCCAATCCTCTTCGTGTAAGGTTTGATGTAGGTGAATGAAGACTTAGGACTTTCCTCGAACTTATATTTGATCGCCCCGAGTATAATTTCTTTTAGCCGGTCAACGGGCACCAAACCATCAGGAGAAACTTGTAACTCCTTTAGAGCTGAGCCAATTTCCATCTGTTGACGTTCACCGCAAATCTCCACATCATGCCCCTCGACTCGCTTTTCTTTTGCTCGACTTGACTCCCCTTTGTCTGCATTGCTCATCAGTTTAGCAATCTGAGCATCCTGTTCTTGGACATGTTTCGTGAGTCCTTCTATAGCTCTAGTCAAACTTGTCAATTACTCGTCAACAGTCGTGGTATTTGTCACCATTGTTGAAGATGCACTTGAATCTAATGATGAGCTTGCCATGGAGTGAGTGGGAGAATATGTTGCACTGTTTTCCTCGTTCACTTTGTTGGGTGGTGGACCCTCTGCAGTAGCCTTCTCTGAAGCAGCGGTCCAGCGGATGACTTGGAGCTACTTGACATACTTCTCGTGATTACGTTCACGTCTTCAAAGTCGACGCCAGTTGATCCGGATGCAACGCGTATTTTGATATTAATCTTGATTGGCGCCATCATTGTAGCTCTCATTATCTTGAACTTGTGAGGTATCAACATCGAAGAGTAGAGAGGAGAGGTAGAGATGGTCCCATCGGGCGTGCCAAATTGGTAAACATAAATTTCGTGAATTAAATATAAAAACGCAAAAATGCGAAACAATTTTATTTATTTTTAGCGGGTTAAAACCGAGTATTTGTGGGTTACAATCTCAAATTTCTCCTCCGATTCTCTCTTCTTGACTTCACTTGAACTTTTGGGGTCGGATCTGCCGTCGAATCCTCTCTGATCTTGGATTTGGGACTTTATAACGTTAATCCAAAGGCTTAGCGCCGTATTTTGGATTAAACGTTGATTTTAAGGACTTTTCGGGACTTTATCGGGACAACCACCGTTGAAGATCCTTCTTGAAGAAACATCGGATTGAGGGGCTTAGCACCTTAATCTCCACCCGAACGCTTCTTCTCGCTGCCTTATACGAAGAACGTCTTTGAAGCTCCCCCGACTGCTGAAGAACACTCTAAAACCTCTGCAGAGAATTTTAGAGCCTTGAATGCTTTGACTTCTTGATGATGAAATGAATGAAATGAGGCCTCGATATATAGGTGTAGAACCTAGGGTTTTTTATGGGCTAAATTTGATGGGCTGGAGATATTTGTACTAAGTAGTTAAGACTTAGGGGGGTGTATTGGTTGTGGATTCTGTAGAATTTTTTTGAACTTTCAAAGTTTGAGGGTATTCAATTCGGATTTTAAAAAGTCTTTAAAAATTATGAGGTATTCAATACGAATTTTAAAAAGTTTTTAAAAATCTTTAGGTATTCAACAGTCTATCGATTTTAATACTCTATGGATTTTGTTGGATTCTTCTCCAAAAATATAAATAAATTGCACTATCCAAAATCTCTTCTAAAAACAAGAGATTTCAACGGATTTTCTCAGAAAACTCTGAAGACTAAAGATCAGAAGTAGGAATGACAATATTGACCCGACCCGTGGATATCCACCCCACCCGCGAACTTTGGGTCAGGTCAGATTCGCCCTGTATTGAGTATGAGTCGGGTTTAGGTCTTATGCCCGACCCGCGGGTATCCGCCCTGAATTAATATATAAACTTTATATATATATATATATTATTGGTAAAATAAATTTTATATATATATTTTTTTTATTGGTAAAATATTTTATATAAAATTAATTTTAAAAAAAATTCAAATTAACTCTTTAACTCTTTGCATCAATCTCGAAGTTTAACTCTTTGCATCAATCTCGAAATTTATGAAAATCTATGTAAACCAATAAAAAAATATATTCCACAATCCTGTTAAGTCTATAAAAATTCATATAAATCAATAAAAAAAATCAGTCAAACTCTGCATGGACTCTATGAATTTTATAAATTCACATACTTTTTAAAGTTCAAAAAAATCCAATAGAATCTCAATTGAATACACTTTCCTTAGTCAAATCTTATCTACAACTTGGTGTAGGACTGAATTATTTGATGGACTCATAGTATTTGAGCCCGATTTGATTTACTAGACTTTAGAGGCCCGTCTTGACTTATTGAACTTTAGAGGCCCGAATTGAACTTAATTTAATTTACTGGGCTTTGAAGGCCCATTTAATTTATTGGGCTTTGGAGACCCAAATTAATTGAATTTTACTTATCTACACCTAGAATATCCATCGGTCTAAAAATCTGTCTTTAATTTTCTCAATTTTTATAGTGAGATAAGAACTAATAAATTATTAATTATCGAAGCTGTTAAATAAATATTATCATATGTTATGTTACCATTCAAAATGTATAGTGAATTTTTTTTTTGATAAAGGTCATCTCAAGCTATATTGGCTAAGCTGGGATAAACTTTGTAAATCTAAAGAAGAGGGAGGCTTAGGTTTTCGTAGAATGATACAGTTTAATCAGGCCCTGTTAGCTAAGCAATTGTGGAGAATGATGGATAGATCTGACTCGTTAGTGGCAAGAGTCTTCAAGGCCAGATACTATAAGCATACGGACATCCTGGAGGCTCATATTGGAAATAATCTCTCTTTCATTTGGAGATCGCTTATTACAGGCATCCCGATTCTACAAAGTGGTATTCGATGGACAATTGGAAAGGGTAATGAAGTTACCCTCTTTAGACACGCATGGGTGGATGGCCTAGAACAAGGACTGATCAGGTCGAGAATTGCGTCGGGGAGAAACCCCGCCACCTTCCTGAATGAGGATCGTTTCTGGGATACAAAATTGCTGGAATTAGCCTTTTGGCCTTTTGAGGTGGACGCTATACTCCGAACAACAGTTGGCAGCCGAGATGAAGAGGACTTTCGCTTTTGGAAGCATGAAAACATGGGTATTTACACAGTTAAATCCGAATACATTGAAAGTTGCAGGATTATGTCCATCAATCAGAATAAGGCTGGAGCCTCAAATGAGGACAACAATAAGCAGTGGTGGAATCTTCTCTGGAAGCTTCGGATTCCACCAAAAGTTCGTATATTTGGCTGGAAAATGTGCCTCGACATCATAGCTTCGATCAGAATTAAGGAAATCTGGCTCACCGTCACATCCCGATCGACCCAAGGTGTGGTCTTTGTGGTAGCTATTCTCCTAATACTATACATGCGATATTTGTGTGCCCAGGTGTTAGGCAAATATGGAAGGAATATAAGTGGTGGAATTTTGTAAGACAAGGAAGCTACATGAAGACTTTGGATCTACTGTATTCCTTCCATGAGAATCATACAAAATTTGAATTGGAACAGCTCTTGATGATATCATGGGGTATATGGAATGAGAGATGTAAATTATTACATGATGAAGGATGTAGACGATTACATGTGCAGAAGAACACAAGTAAACAAGTGCTGAATTATCTTTATAGCTTCCAAGAAACTCAGGAAAAAAATAAGAAGAAAGATGAGAGCACAACGGATGCTAACGAGATAAATAGGGATAACAGTCAACAGTGTGATTTCGTCTTTGAGGTGGATGGGGCTTTTAATAGAGAGAATCTGAAATTTGGAGTGGGAGGTATTTTGTCAAAACAGGATGGAACATTCATTACCTCCTTTGGGAAAAAGATTCCCCCTCAAAGGAATCCTCTGGGGTCTGAATTAGTCGCTATTGAAGAGGCTCTTCAATTAGCATCAACATTGCAAGTGGATAACATTGAAATCAAGTCCGACTGTCTTCAGGCCATTTCCCTCTGTAATACCCAAAAATTCGAAGTGTCGAGGGGGCCTGAAGCATGCACTACCCGAAGAATTAGCAGGCTTAAAGGTGGATTTGTAGTGTGCAGATTTACACATATATCTCGGGAGAACAACAAAAAGACCCACATTTTAGCTCAAAGGGCAACAATTTCTACCATCTCTCACGACAGGAATGGAGAAGATTGAGGAGGAGCCGATTCATTAGGAAATTGTATTTCCCTGGTCTTACTACTTTGGTCTCTTCTAGTTTTAAAAAAAAAAAGAATTTTTTTTTTTTTTGAGCTTTTCATATATCGTTTGAATGACCCTTAAGATAAGATATCTGGAATTTTGATTTGAAAGTTCGGTTAAAATTAATAAATTTCTCACATTCATTTTTTTTAATATCCAATCCATAATAAACTTCACACCCATAAAACAGAAATCCTTTCATAAACTCCACCACCACAATATTCACAATTTAACACAAAATTCTATTACTTTTCAACTCAATTATTTATTTTATACATAAAAATTTACTAAGTTACCCCTCAATATCCTACTTATTACTCAAATTTCTTAAAAAGTGTATCCTTTTATATGTGAAGTTTATTTTAGGATGGGGGGAGTACTATCTTAACAATATTGATAATGTTATACTACCTTCATCTCATATTAACTTTCATATATAGGTGGACATACATAAATTATAAAAAAAAAGTCTGTAATACTATATAAATGAAAGAAATGAGTTAATTTGTGTACATATGTGAGCTCAAATATAATGACATTTTGTATAAAATTATGAATATTGTGAAAGTGAAGCTTATAAATGACATGTGAAAGTTATTGTGAAACATCCTGAAAAAGAGTGTAGAAATTATTATGATGCACAAAAGTACTAATGAATGGAACAATCAAAACTTAAAAAAAAAAAAAATCAAAACAAAAAATTATATAAGACGATTACAGATGGATGAATCTTGTAAATTTTAAAGGAGATTTAATCATTCAAATCCTAGAAAAAGTGTCTCAAAGACAATTTAACTCTAACTAATGGAATTTGAAGTTCGACAATACTAGAATAAAACACACGCATAAAATTTATGACTCCGTCGCTATCATTAGTGATTGACCAGTGACTAAATGAATAGTAATTTAGCTGAGTTTGGTATTATTGGTTCGAGTTGCTTCCGCACATTAGCAGTTGCGATGGGTAAACAACTTTTAAATGATGTTGCTATTTTTGGTCCGAGTTGCTTTTTCTCCTTACCCTTAGCAGTTGCCAGCCGTTGATAGCATTGATACGATGCATGACAAGGTTTAACAGTCAATTCTTGGAGACTTGCCGCAGCATATTTGATGATGAATGCAGCAACTTCCCACTCTGTTGGGCTGCCCAAATATCCCGACAACTTCACTTCCCTCAAATTTGGAGAACACTTTTTAACCGCACTATATTCAAAATTTCGTCTCGGATAGGAATTAGGGAGCTCAATCTCATTTGGGTGCTTCACCTGAATAAGAATATTCGAATCATTTAAAATTCAATTGCATACACGAATTAATCTTAATATTTTTATATAAGACATAATATAGAGGCACGAACAAGGTCAGTAGATTTTCAAAGGGGGCATGATATTGGTTAGAAAAATCAAGATAAAAAATGGATACATACCTTCATCTCAAATTTCTCTAATGAACGACATGCTTCAATCAGTTCAATGAGCGGATACACAGACACATGCCAGTGCCATTTCTTATAATGCCATTCGACCACTAGGTGTTTAACATTTATCAATTCAGGAAGAAGCCAATCACCCTACAACGTCAAACATGTACTACTATTAATTATTATACAATATATAAGAAAAATGTAATGGAAGCAAAAATTAAAAAAAATCATTACATTATTTACCTGGGGAAAAGATAAACTCCATAGCGTAATCTGAACAAATAGTAGTTGACTAAGTATGCAAGGTGACAATTGTGCACCAACTCTTCCACCGAAAGGGATGAAACCTTGGATCTCACTATAACTGAACTCAATAAGCTTTGGGGCATTATTGACACGCACAACACATGTACGGGTCAATTCATTCAACCTCAGAGAGACGAGGTTAATCAAATTTTCGATACTGATTGATTCAACTTGGTGAGAACATATATTTAAGTGTTGCAACTTGGGATGACCAACAATCATAACATTTCTCAATGCACTAGGAAAGTGAAGCATTCGATGATCTTCAAGAGAGAAAGTTTCAAGATTAGGGGAATGGGAGATGATAAGTTTAATGAGTTGATCATCCACACCAATTTCACACAAATGCAACTCTCTCACACATTTGAGGCCTCCTAAATCTTCAGGTTGAAGATGGTAATTCCCCCCACGATACATGAAATGGCGTCTTAAAGTAATATCTATGATTTCAACTCCCCTAGCCAACGCAAACTCAAGCCACCTCTTCATGTACATATTCATATTCACTACATCCTTCAAACCAAACATGTGTATCTTGAATTCTTTCAAGGATTGTCCACCCTCGTATGAATCCAGAGTATGATTGATCATCTTTACAATTTCCTTTTCGTCTGTATCTAATCTACACTTATATTTTTCTATTCCTTTAGTAGAAAGAAATTGTAAAATGTCGATTTGAGAGGTTAGAGTGGCGAGAGGATGCTTATATTGAAAAAAGTTAAGTCGAGTGATTAGAGTGTGGAGAGGTCGCCAACGAGTTGAAAGGACACTTGTGGCTGTAGCTTCTTTCAGGGTAAGACGAGAGATTATGGATATAAGAATATCGTCTCCCAATTCATTAATTTTGTCCTCCTTCCCGTCCTCCTTCCTGTCCTTCTTCTTCCCCTTACTTCTTGTCATGCCTTTCTTTATACACACAAAAACACAAACAATTATAAAACTAAGCAACTACATTCGTACAATTAACTATTTGAAAATTCCAAAAAAAATAATAAAAAAAAAAAAGCGGCAAACAAGAAAAATGGAACAACATCAAATAAAATAAATGACATTTGTATTATCATATGTTTGCAATTGTTCGAATCTATTTTTTAAAGCATAGCAACTTCAACAATTTTTTTTAAAAGTAATTACTGTAATTATAAAAATAATAGTCACCAGAATATTTTCAAGAATTTGTTTTATAAGAAGAAAATAGGACCTTCAGTATGTCCATATATAGTGCTTATGTGAGGTGAGTTAATTAAGAAATTTTCAACAAATTAATTTCCAAGATATATGACCGACATTGAGTAATTGAAATTATAAATTGATCTCCTAGTACATATATACAAGTTTTTTCCGTTAAAAATTCTAATAAGCTTTTTTTTTTATTCTTTTTTTTTTTTACAATAAATATGTATTTATTAGTACTATATATATTTAATCCCAAATTCTTCTATGCAATTGAGTGATACACTAAGATTTTAATGTTTAATTTACTTAATTTAATTTTTAATCTCCAAATTCATTGAAGTCTAATTCCAATTGATAGACAAGTATCACTCAATGGAAAATATAGTATGAAGTGAGTGAAACGTGAAAATTATAGTATAATCTAAACTGAGCAAAGCATGAGTAATATATTGAAAACTGAATTTAATGTGAACAAGATAGGACAGATTTCAACAAACATTAAAACAACAAATTAAACCTCAATCTCACAATTAGAGAAATTAATACATTGAAAATTGAAGCATGCATAAATTGGGTTACTTACCTTTGGTGTGAAGAATTGAAACTCTGTGCTGCTAAAAAGAGGGAGAGCGAGAATGTTAATTATGATTAGAGAATAGGATGGTCTCTATAAACGTGTGAGATTAGGGTTTGAAGATGGGCTTTTCTACCGCTAAACAGAGAGTCTGTTCTATATAAAATATTAAAATTTATATTTTCTTTTTTAATATTAAAAAAATCCCCATTACGCAGCTACATATAAACAATGATTTTTTTTTTTTAAATTTTATATTAGAAATATCTAGCTAATATATATGGTTAACTTTTCTATTTATAAGAATTTTGAGTAGCCAAATACTTTTTTAATAGGTCCATACTTCAATTTAAATTTAAATTTAAATTTTAATTCATCAATTAATTTTAATTTTATTGCACTCATTCATTTAATGAGTTCACTCTCCAAATTATTTTTTACTATTATTATTTGCACTAGCTCATTTAATGAGTTCACCCCTAACTCATATTTTATTACGGTTATCTGCCCTCACTCATTTTATGAGTTCACCCTCAAATCATTTTTTACCACGGTTATCTACACCCGCTTATTTTATGAGTTCACCCCCAAATTATTGTTTTACCACGATTATCTGCACCCGCTCATTTTATGAGTTCACCCCAAAATATTTTTAAAAAAATAATCATATTTAAAAAACTATATTATCATTTTATTAATTTACACAAAATATAATAAAATAAACTCTAATTTATATATTTACAATATGCAGCCGAGTTACCGTTGATTTACCACCAACTCACCCATATTTTTAAAAAAAATATCGTAAAAATATAATTAATAAAAAACTATCGAAATTAGCCACAAATCTCGACTTTTTTCTTTTTAACCGAAATTAGCCGAGTTACCGTTGATTTACCACCAACTCTTCTCTTTTCCTTTATTTCTTCCCATTTTCAGTTTATTTTTCAATTTTTTTTTCCTTTTACTTATTTTATTTTATTTTGATGCCTTTCTTTTCCATTTTTTATGTGTATTTTTTAAATTTTAATACAAAATAATATTATAGATATGATTTTATTATAGTCGATCGGCGGTGCACCTGAATTTCAATTTTAATTTGATGAGTAAAGGACCTGCCGAAAATCCATGTCGTTCGGCGGGTGACCCTGCCACCACCATGTCCGACCACCCCCTCGACGGCGACGGCAGCGCTTCCGTCCCGGCCATTGAAGCCCGAGACCCCTCCTCGAATCGCAATGGCGATTCTTCACTTCCATGACAATTGACACCATCTTCCATCTCGGCCGAAAACCTTTACTCATTTCGACCACCGACGCGACTGCTTCCATCAATCTCACTTGTGTTCACGATCTTCTCTGGCATCAATGGCGCTCGCCTACAACACTCGGATCGACGCCTCCTCGCTCTCGTCGTTCATCTCTGTCCAAATCGAAGCTACATTGCTTCGTCTTCTTCACCCTGCTCCTGCACAGCCTCTTCCTCCGGCTAACGGCGGCCCAACGGAGGACTGTGAGTATGTTGCTGATGGATCTCTGATCGGCCGACACTCGAAGTCGGTGACCTTGCCGATGAAATCTCAGGCGGCGACTGCTGACCTAGGGTGCCTTCCCATTGGGCTAAGGTTCCGTTCAATTGGGCTTGGTAATGTGCACCCCTATTTTCTTCAGTACACCTCTATCTGTACTCCCTCCACTTTTTTATGGTATTATTGTTAGTGGTACTGGTATTACTAGTTATTGATTGTGGTATTACTATTAATACACTATTGAATTAATATTAATGATTATTGATTACGGTATTGTTGATTATTAATTGTCGTATTATTGGTTATTGTTTGTGGTATTACTGATTATGTGTAATTATTTATTATTGCTTAATGCATTACTGATTATTATTATTGTTTATGGTATTACATATTATTGTTTATGGTATTACTGATAATTATGTTTTGTATTACTGAATATAATTAGATTTGTGGAATTAATTGTTATTGTGTAAGATGTTACTAATCAATGTTCATGATATTACTGATAATTGTTTTTTGTATTATTGAATATAATTAGATGTGTGGAATTATTTGTTATTGTATAAAATTTTACTGTAATTAGATGTGTGTAATTATTTGTTATTGTAAAGATATTACTAATTATTGTTAATGATATTACTGATTACTGTTTATGGTATTAATGGTTATTACTTATTGTATTATTGACTATAATAAAATAATACATATAATATTATTTTGTATTAAAATTTAAAAAAAATACTAATGAAAAAAAACAGGAAAAAAAATGAAAAAAATAAAAAGTATGGAATAAAAACTGAAAAATGAGAAGAAAAAAAATCGAGATCTGTGCCTAATTTCGATAATTTTTTTTAATTATGTTTTTACGATTTTTTTTCAAAAAATATGGGTGATTTAGTGGTGAATCGACAGTAACTCGACAATGAATCGATTGCAAGATTCTAAATGTATAAATTAGGGTTGATTTTATTATTATATTTTGTGTAAATTAATAAAAAGAAAATATAATATTTTAAATGTATTTATTTAAAAAAAAATTTGGGGGTGAACTCATAAAATGAGCGGGTGTAGATAACGTTGTAAAAATGGGTTTTTCTACCTTGAAACAGAGAGTGTTCTATATAAAAATATTAAAATTTATATTTTCTTTTTTAATATTAAAAAAGAATCCCCATTACCGCAACTATATATAAATAAGGATTTTTTTGGCAAATTTATTTAAATATTACATTTTTTTAGAGCCCCTCTTGAAAATGTAACAAAAATGGATTTGTTTATGAAAATAGTCACAAGCGTGATCACCACTCACGCCTGTTTTAAAGGCGTAAACACCACCTCCGCTTCTGTTTTTTATTTTTTATTTTGTATTAAATTAATGAAAGATTTAAAAAATATAAAAATAATAAGAAAGGCGTTACTGTCAAACACGCCTCTGACATCACAGACATAATGTCGGGCGTGCCTGTCGAGTAAAAGTAAAAAAATAGAAAAACAATAATATTTTAATAGAGGCTCAACCGACCCAACGAACCAACATAATTTTATTTATTTATTTGGGAACAAGGATTTACACGGAAGATAAAATGTACCATTCTTACATAAGAAATCATTCATCCATGAAAGAGGATTTGTTGCTGCTCCAATATCATCTTATCACCGCACTAGTGGAGAGATGGCGCCCAGAGACACACATCTTCCACTTTCCGATCGGGGAGGTCACTATAACATTGCAAGATGTGGCTGTTTTATGGGGGTTGTCGATAGAGGGAGAACCTGTTATATGTCCGCTAAGATGGATAAATGAAGATGAGAAATGAAGTTTTTTTTTTTCAATTGTCTTCACACACGCAGCACAGTAGTAATGAAGGGGGTACTGGGTGGTAGAGTAATAACGTTAGTTGAAGGGATACGGCTACATGGAGTTGGGTAGGAGCAGCAACAAATCCTCTTTCATGGATGAATGATTTCTTCTGTAAGAATTGTATATTTTATCTTCCGTGTAAATCCTTGTTCCCAAATAAATAAATAAAATTATTGTTGGTTCGTTGGGTCTTATCACAATCAGAGGCTCACTTGCCGGTTGAGCCTCTATTAAAATATTACATTGTTTTTCTTTTTTTTTTTTACTTTTACTCGACAGGCACGCCCGACATTATGTCTGGAGTGTCAGAGGCGTGTTTGACAGTAACGCCTTTCTTATTTTTTTTATTTTTTAAAAATCTTTCATTAATTTAATACAAAATAAAAAATAAAAAACAGAAGCGGAGGTGGTGTTTACGCAGACAGGCGTGAGTGGTGATCACGCTTGTGACTATTTTCATAAACAAATCCATTTTTGTTACATTTTCAAGAGGGGTTCTCAAAAATGTAATATTTAAATAAATTTGCCGATTTTTTTTTAACAATTTAAGTAGGGTATGATTTAATTTTATATTAGAAATATCTAGCGTGTATATATATGATTGACTTTTTGATTTATAAGAATTTTGAATATGATTTTAAAATTCTAATTCTAAAATTCCAAAGTAGAAACGGGATTAATAGATTTCAAAATCTCAAATCCGAATTTTATATTTCAAAACAAACATACCCGGACTAGCAATTGAAGATCTATACCAAAAAGAAGATTAACATTCTCTAAACCTATGAAATCTTCCAGCAATTCTCGGATTAGCAGTTCAGTTTTATTGAGTTTGGAACATACAAATTTCACAGACCAAACATATAAAATCATAAGAATTGGGAAAGAGGGTTCCTCCTTTCATTCATTTTCACTTGTTACATTAAATTTCACTGATTAGCTGAAGGAGATTTTTCCTTTTTTTAATTTTATTTTCTCTGGGGTTTTATTGATTTTATTCAGGAGCCGAGAAGGGTTGATACGAATGACTTGTAAGAGAAAATTTTGTTATTGTGGTTAATTATGTACCAACTCCAAGTAGAATTTTTTGTGGCAGTCATATTTATATGTAATTGGCTTGTACAATTTTCTTTCCTATATACTTACCCAGGAAGTCATATCCATGAAAAAAGAGAGCTTCTATTTCTGCTCTATACCCACTTTGAATCATGACGGCCAGCTCCTCCTTGTAGTCATCCTGTTAATAATGTAACAAGTGAAAATGTACTCACAGAATCTAATTTGATAATAGTGAGTGAAAGAGGAGGATCAAATTAAAAATTAAAGTTGAACTTTATGGCCAAAAAATGAAATTATCCCGGTATATTTACCTGCAAGATCTCAGAGGAAACCAAGCTTTGGGCAACTTGGTAATCTCGGGGCTTCAATGGAACCAAAGATTCCTCGGGTATGAGTTGCTCAATGTCATCTTTGCACATTCCAAGCCACTTGACGTTGCAAGCTAATATTATACGAATCAAGTCTCTTTTCAGTTGTCAAAACTAACAAGTTTAGCTACAGATAATGTTAAAAGATCACCATATCGGTATGCTTCAAGCCCCATTGTAATACTTCCAAACTTGAAGGTGCATAATATTGCCAATCCAGCAGGGTTCCTTCATAATTGAATACAGATTGATGAGCACTAACCCGTACAAGTACTTTTCTATTGATGATTGTTAATCTTACCAATCAACCAGTCCTAGAATAGGCAATTCAGGAAACTCTCGACTCATTCGGTGAAGAAGAAACCTGTTAATGACATTGTAAATATCCTGCTATCAGACAGGGTCATTTTGATGGCTGTTTCAACTCCATTTTACCTTGTTCCGATGTCGGGATATCCTTTGGCCGTGATGAGAATACACGGAATTTGATTGAATATTCTATCCTCAGCTAGCCTCTGGAATATGGCATGCTGTCGAATCCCTATCTTTCATTAGATTTTTTGCAAAACAAGAGATGGTAAAAGTGTGAAATTAAAAAACAAGGAAAATAAGTACCTTCTCTACCACAATGATATACCTAGCATCACTCTTCATCGCCAATGTTTCTAGCAAATCTAGGTCCCCAGAGATAGCATAACCAGATGATCCACAAGCAGAACAATCGACAACGTCTTGGTTTGGCTCCTTCTCGATATATTAAGAAAACAATTAGGAGCGTTGGATTACAGCAAAATGCACATTGAAAAATCTTATTGTTCATAATCTTCTTTCAACATTTAAAAATAAAGCACACATCACATTCACAGAATTGAAGAAATTTTAGTCCATGCCTGAAGCAAGAGGCGACCAGCGACTGCTCCTCTGCTCGCAGCCATGATGCCAAGGCTATATCTACTACATCTTAGCAATGCCACCAAATCTTCCTTGCATAATAATGGATTATAGACTGTAATTCAGAAGCTTTGCTCATAAAAGAAAGTAAACTGAAGCATGCTTGAACAAGTTTAATGCACTAAAAAAACATCCAATTATTAAATATACTGTATTTATTAAGGAAATTGCTAAATAATTAAATGAAAGCAGAAAAATACTGTTACCTTGGACGGTCCGATTGACCTGTGATTGAGAGGTAAAAAATTGCGGAGAATGACACAGCAATTTGTAAAACAACTCCCTCTGAGTTACTTTCTTTTCTTGAACCAGAATCTGAGAACACATTTCCATAACCTTCCAGACTTTGTACACCAATTTATTTATTTTAAATCGAAAAAAAAAAAGAGTGAGTCAAGGTATATGAAAATTTGCGCAAAATTGGAGCAAATTGATACCTCTGATAAATGAAACAGCAGTTCTCTCATTCATCAAAGACTTTGTGCAAAACGAATGGGAAAGGAAAATCCGTGTGTTTTCAGAAAGTAATCCTCTACTGACTCTACTATTGCTCATCTTCCTGCTTATCTGTTCACAGATCGACGACTAAAACTGTAAACTACACTAGATAACAACACGATTTCGCTACTTTCAATCTTCTCACTGAATCATACTTACCTTTAAATTGAATTATGATTTTTTTTTTTCTTATTTTTGCAGAGAAGTCGAATTTACGAAAAATCCTAAGAAATTTGACTTACCAGCGACAGATCTGATACTGAAGGAGTGGATGAATTAAGATTTCTGAGGAAACAAAGGATTGCAACTTCGATTCGAGCTCGAACCTGAAATTGGAAACCAAAAAAAGTAATAACTACAGGTAAGGCAAAATCAGAGTAAATTAAACAGTTTCAAACCTCAGAAGGAGAAAGGATATCGGCATAACAAAGGAGTTGATCGGAAAAGAAAATGGAGTTTTTCAGCAGATCTCCCATTTTCTCCCTACGTGAGAGATGATGAAATGTAAAAGAATGGCTATATTTGAAATGAAAACATTATATACTCTGGGTTTGGGTTGGGCTGAGCACGCCAATTTTATGGGCTTAATTTGTATATATAGTCCATAGGGTCTGACTATATGCACCTCCATTTACGACTGATTGATGCACCCCTAAAATCGGTCTAAAATAGATGCACCCCCTAAATTGTCATAAATGCACTTTTCTCTATAAAATTTCTATTACTACCCACACACACCCCACCAAAACCTAATTTCAAACACCAAAACCTAATTTCTCCATCTTCATTCTCTCATTTTTCCCCTCCACCAACTCTAGCCGCCCCTCCGTCACGCCCCTACCCATGCGGTCGCCGCGGCCAAAGCCCCAGCTGTCGCGCCCTATCTCTCCCCCAACTTTCTATAAAATCCCTCTACCCCCGCGCCCCCGTCGCCCCCCCCCCCCCCCATCCACCTGACGCTGTGGACCTCGCCCCCGCGGCCCAGTCACTGCCCTGGACCGTCGCGGCTGTCCCTCTCCCCCTCCCCGTCCGGCTATATTCTTGTGCCCCCACCCCCACGGCTGTATTCTTGTGCCCCTTCCCCGTCCGGCATCCTCCCAAATGCAGAAACCCTTTTTTTTTTTTTTTTTTAATTTTCGACAGCTTAATTGGACAACAAGGTTGGGAGCACAATTTGTCTATAAGGGTGTAATTGGTCGACATTAAGTTGTCGATTTTTTATTTTTTTTTAAATTATTTTTTTTCGACACACTTTGGTCGACTATATACACTTTGGTCGACAAATCGTTGTTGACGGGAGTGTATATGGTCGACCCTGGTTGGTCGAAATTTATAAAAAAAATTGTGATTTTTCTATGTATATCTTGGAATTTTTAAATTTTTTTTTTGGTTTGATGGTCGACGGAAATGGTGTCGCAGAAGTGGTGGATTAGAGAAAAGAGGAAATGAATGACAATAGGGAATGCATTTAGTATGCTGCATTTTTTAAGGATATTTTTTATTTTTTGTTCTATTATTTTATTAATAAACTGATTGGGGGAGTTCATCTATCTAAAATGGAGGTGTAAATAGTTTTGTTCCTATAAAATTTCTACCATAAAAAACTAAAAAGAACTGGATAATAACAGTAAACAATTTATTGGGCTCAATTATTAGCAGTATATGTAATACTACTATTAGCACGAATTAGAAAAAAACTATAAGATAGAAAGATTCTCTCAATTTAAATTTAGAGAGTAAAGTTGTATTTTGAGATATATATATAGAGAGAGAGTGTACAAGAAGTAGTTTTGAGAAGTTGATATAACTAACTAACTACCCTAACTACTTTGTAAGTTGTTTTTCACTAATATCTGTGATACCGGGCTTCTCACTACTCATTGACCAATATAATTCATGCATTAAGTCTATTTTATATTATTTATGTGCTACTTGTGATATTGCATCATTTTATCTTGCATTTAAATAACTTTTAAATATTGAGTGATTTATACGTATTTACGTACATGATTAGTGATGATATAACTCTATTATAATTTATTTGGGACTCATATTAGAGTTTAAGTGTATTAGTAAGTAATGACATTATCTAGAATAGTAAATACTAAACAATTCTAACTAATTGATTGTTATTATATATATATATATATATATATATATATATATATATCTTATTTATATAATAAAATGGACGTGGCCTTTAGTTGAGATATATATAAGTGTACAGTTAGTTGTTGGCTAGAAATATATACACACCCTACAATATTTGTAATATTTTAATAATAATAAATTATCTTAATAGTGGGTAAATAGAAAGCTTCCTATGTAAGCTATTGAATGAGGCGGTAATTATGTTAGTGGGTTACGAACACACACATCCCAAATCTTTTCAATTCAATCCAGAAAATACATACACTTGCGGCTTGGGTGTTAGACGAAGAAAAACAACACACAAAAATAATAAAAAGAAGAGGAATTAGAAGCTTAGCAGATTGGATATTTGACGGTGATAAAGGGGTTTAAGGGTTCGAGTCATTGCTGTCTGTGTCACTCAAGGTAAGTAGAAATTAGTTTGCAACTACAGTGCATAAACATAGTACTTTATGGATTAATTGCTTTGATTAGTCGTATATGAATTTTATGAGACTTGATAGTTGATTGATAATATCGTGAATAGTTTATGTGAATTATGAGATTGAATGGTGATTTTGTGATTATTTTGAGTTGAACCTGGTCGATTGTTTTGTGTAATATACCTGTGAGTTGAACAAGTGAGTTTAATCATATTGCGAAATGAACCAGTGCGTTCAATAATAATAGTGAAATTTGTCAGTGAGTTTAACGATATATGAAGTTCATAAGATATTATGTGTTTGCATTGTATCAAGTATAGTATTATAAATCGTAAATGAAATGAATGGCCTCCGGGCAAGATGCTCAATAGAGCTCCGGGCAAGATGGTCATTAAATGAAATGAATGGCCTCCGGGCAAGATGCTCACTAGAGCTCCGGGTAAGATGGTCATTGAATGAATTGGCCTCCGGGTAAGATGGTCATTAGATCTCCGGGTAAGACGGTCAATGTACAAGTAAAATGGTCTCCGAGCAAGATATATAACCATTGACCTTCGGGTCTAGATAAATGTATACGTTGTTTATAAAGATAAAGAAAAAAAAATAAGACAATGATTTTGAATGTACATTTATTATTGTGCATAATTTTTACTTACTGAGATTTATCTCACATAGTTTGTGCATTGTAGGTTACTTTGATAATCTGCGATTCTATGGACCTACTGGACAAGCTGTGGAGCCCCTACGGGATTTTGAGTGGCTGTGTACATAGATGACGACCTGTTGGGCAGGACCGTGACTTGTTTTACATCTGTTATATGTTGTGTTCCCTTTGAATATGTATGGTATTGTATAATCTAGTATGTATCAGTTTGTTAACTTGAAGATTTATGTCTGTTTCGGGTTTGGAAACATTGTATATATATGAATGTGAATATGTTATTTTGGGTGTGAAATAATGTTATGTTATACAAAAAGGGGTTATCAACAAGTTTAGATGTTGTATTACGTTTAAAGTTGTAATATATTTAGTTTAGTAATTGGGGTCGTGTCAGAGTGGTATCAGAGCACGGTTTGTGTCCTGTAGACTGTCTATGTACACGGGCTCAAAACTTGGAGGAGCACAGCTACGCCAGTAAGTATCTCATTTAGTTTTATTTTTATTATGTATACCATGACATAAATATATTGACCATGTAGTGGAGGACTAGTAGCGTTGTTAAACAGATATGGTGGGAATTGAAGGTGAAGGTAGTGGGATTGAAAGAACTCTGGAACCTGAGGCACCGACTGCGGGTGTCGAACGTGATGCTATCATTACCCGATTAGCAGATCTAGTGGAGCGCCAGTCTCAACAGATTCAACAACTTATTCAGCAAAGGGATATGGGTAGACAACCACCAGAGGAAGTTAATCAACCACAACCTCGAGTAGAACGTGTTGAAATGGTTTGTGAAAGATTTAGAAAGTTGAATCCACCTACATTTGAGGATGCTACAGATCCCTTAGTTGCAGAAGATTGGCTGAGAACTTTGGACAACATGTTTCAGTACAGTCGAATTCCTGAAGTTGAGAAAGTTTTGTGTGCATCTTTCATGTTACGCGGTAGTGCTGGACACTGGTGGGACACTGTCAAAAGTATAATCGATGTTACTTCTATGACTTGGGAGGGGTTCAAAGAAATTTTCAGAAACAAGTATTTCACGGCTCCTGTCAGAATAATGAAACTGAATGAATTTATACAGCTTAAGCAAGGGACCATGACTGTTACAGATTACCTTCGCAAATTTGAGCAGCTATCTAGGTTTGCTGAGCACATGGTAAGTACTGAAGCATTGAAAGTTGAGAGATTTCTTGAGGGATTAAAGCCAGAGTTATATAGAGATGTGAGTATGGCAGGACTTCAGGGGGTAAATTATTCCCAAGTTGCAGAAAGAGCTCAAATCGCTGAGCAAGCTGAAATGCGAATAAGACAAGCAAGAGAGAAACGCCACCAATTTCAACTAAAACAAGAACCACAATGGAGTGAGTATAATAAGAAAAGAGTATTGCAATTCCAAGGACTAAAACCAGATTTACAAACGAGATCAGGAGAACAAAGTCTAGATAAACGTTTCAAGACGGATCAAAATAGAGTTCCACCGTCCCCACCACCTCCTTGTTCAAATTGCGGTAAAGCACATAACGGGGTTTGTCTTTTGGGTACCAGAACTTGCTATTCTTGTGGTGAAAACGGACATATAGCTAGCATGTGTCCAAGGAAATATAAACAAAAGGAGCAAGGAAAAGAGAAGCTGAAATGAAGTCTAAACACTCACAAATTTTCAGGTAAGTTAAATTTCGGGGACGAAATTTTTATAAGGAGGGGAGGATGTGATACCCGGGCTTCTCACTACTCATTGACCAATATAATTCATGCATTAAGTCTATTTTATATTATTTATGTGCTACTTGTGATATTGCATCATTTTATCTTGCATTTAAATAACTTTTAAATATTGAGTGATTTATACGTATTTACGTACATGATTAGTGATGATATAACTCTATTATAATTTATTTGGGACTCATATTAGAGTTTAAGTGTATTAGTAAGTAATGACATTATCTAGAATAGTAAATACTAAACAATTCTAACTAATTGATTGTTATTATATATATATATATATATATATATATATATATATATCTTATTTATATAATAAAATGGACGTGGCCTTTAGTTGAGATATATATAAGTGTACAGTTAGTTGTTGGCTAGAAATATATACACACCCTACAGTATTTGTAATATTTTAATAATAATAAATTATCTTAATAGTGGGTAAATAGAAAGCTTCCTATGTAAGCTATTGAGTGAGGCGGTAATTATGTTAGTGGGTTACGAACACACACATCCCAAATCTTTTCAATTCAATCCAGAAAATACATACACTTGCGGCTTGGGTGTTAGACGAAGAAAAACAACACACAAAAATAATAAAAAGAAGAGGAATTAGAAGCTTAGCAGATTGGATATTTGACGGTGATAAAGGGGTTTAAGGGTTCGAGTCATTGCTGTCTGTGTCACTCAAGGTAAGTAGAAATTAGTTTGCAACTACAGTGCATAAACATAGTACTTTATGGATTAATTGCTTTGATTAGTCGTATATGAATTTTATGAGACTTGATAGTTGATTGATAATATCGTGAATAGTTTATGTGAATTATGAGATTGAATGGTGATTTTGTGATTATTTTGAGTTGAACCTGGTCGATTGTTTTGTGTAATATACCTGTGAGTTGAACAAGTGAGTTTAATCATATTGCGAAATGAACCAGTGCGTTCAATAATAATAGTGAAATTTGTCAGTGAGTTTAACGATATATGAAGTTCATAAGATATTATGTGTTTGCATTGTATCAAGTATAGTATTATAAATCGTAAATGAAATGAATGGCCTCCGGGCAAGATGCTCAATAGAGCTCCGGGCAAGATGGTCATTAAATGAAATGAATGGCCTCCGGGCAAGATGCTCACTAGAGCTCCGGGTAAGATGGTCATTGAATGAATTGGCCTCCGGGTAAGATGGTCATTAGATCTCCGGGTAAGACGGTCAATGTACAAGTAAAATGGTCTCCGAGCAAGATATATAACCATTGACCTTCGGGTCTAGATAAATGTATACGTTGTTTATAAAGATAAAGAAAAAAAAAAATAAGACAATGATTTTGAATGTACATTTATTATTGTGCATAATTTTTACTTACTGAGATTTATCTCACATAGTTTGTGCATTGTAGGTTACTTTGATAATCTGCGATTCTATGGACCTACTGGACAAGCTGTGGAGCCCCTACGGGATTTTGAGTGGCTGTGTACATAGATGACGACCTATTGGGCAGGACCGTGACTTGTTTTACATCTGTTATATGTTGTGTTCCCTTTGAATATGTATGGTATTGTATAATCTAGTATGTATGAGTTTGTTAACTTGAAGATTTATGTCTGTTTCGGGTTTGGAAACATTGTATATATATGAATGTGAATATGTTATTTTGGGTGTGAAATAATGTTATGTTATACAAAAAGGGGTTATCAACAAGTTTAGATGTTGTATTACGTTTAAAGTTGTAATATATTTAGTTTAGTAATTGGGGTCGTGTCAATATCCCCCCTCAAGCGAAGCGGTAGCGGAATGACGCTGAGCTTGTGACGAAAAAATTCAAATAACGGGCGACCAAAACTTTTTGTAAAGATGTTAGCGAGTTGTAATTGAGAAGGAACAAACTGAGTGAGAAAGCGATCAAAAGTGACAAGTTCGCGGACGAAATGATAGTCGATGTCGATGTGTTTTGCTCGTTTGTGGACGACTGGATTTTGAGATAAAAAGATGGCACTCTTGTTATCACAAAGAAGTGTTAGTGGTTTTGAAGAAAGAGCGTGAAGTTCTTTGAGGAGCGAGCAGAGCTAAACACAATTTATGAGGCTGTGGTCGCTATGGCACGATATTCTGATTCGCAGTTGGACTGCGAGACGGTAGGTTACTTTTTGGCAGACCAAGAGACCAGATTTGGGCCGAGGAAGACAACGTAACCAAAGATGGAGCGACGAGTGTCAAGGCAGCGAGCCCAACCAACATCCGAGTAGGCGAGTAACTTTGAATGTCCAGGAGAGAATGTAAGGCCGAGATGAGAAGTGCCTTTGACATAGAGAAGGATATGCTTGACAGCCTTGAAGTGATCGACCGTTGGATGTGATTGGAACTGACTTACTGTGTTGACCGCAAAGGCAAGATCTGGTCGAGTGATAGTGAGGTATTGAAGAGCACCAACGAGGGAGCGAAAGAGAGTTGGATCAGCCAGCGGAGTGTCGTCTAGGCGAAGAAGATCCGTCGAGAAGAGAGGAGTGGCAATAGGTTTTGATTCGAGCATGTTTGCCCGGGTAAGAATGTCGGTGGCGTACTTTGATTGGCCGAGGAAGAGACTGCGATCATTGTATGTGACTTCAAGACCGAGGAAGTTTGTTAGGCGACCAAGGTCCTTGATAGCGAACTCCTTATTGATCCTGGAAGTAAGACGAGTAATAAATGTGTGATTATTTCCAGTAATTATTATATCATCAACATAGACAAGGAGATAAAGAACAGTACGACCTGACTTGTAAATGAATAGTGATGTATCAGATTTGTTCTCTGTGAAGCTGAGGACGAGAAGGAAGTCACAAAAACGTTGAAATCATGCGCGAGGAGCCTGATTCAGACCATATAGGGCTTTGTTGAGTTTGCAAACATGATTAGGATGAAGGGGGTCAACAAACCAAGGGGGTTAGCGCATGTAGATCGATTTTTGTAGAAGTCCATGGAGAAAGGCGTTGTTAACGTCTAGTTGGTGAAGCGACCAGTTGTTCATGACGGCAAGGGAGAGAATAACACGGATAGTGGCTGATTTGACGACAGGACTAAAGGTGTGATCATAGTTAAATCCAGGAATTTGAGTGAAGCCTTGAGCGACCAAACGGGCTTTGTGGCGATCAATAGAACCATCAACAAGAAATTTTGTTCGATAAACCCATTTGTAGCCAACTATATTCGCATCTGGTGGTGGAGGAACCAAATCCCAAGTTTTTTTTTTGTGAAGGGCTTGAAGTTCATCATCCATCGCAGCTAGCCAATGAGGAGATTTTACCGCCGAGGAGAAACCCTTAGGTTTTGAGTTGGCAGGAACAACGGCGAGCAGGGAGGTGGTAGTGACGAGAGAAACATCAGGTGAGTGTTTAACTTTGAAGATGCCATCTTGAGACCGTGTTTGCATGGCATGAGTGGGAGGGACAGCTGGCCAGATACGAGGAGAAGGAGCTCGCAAAGGGCGAGGAGCAGGGGGACGAACAGTTCGGCGAGTAGCTGGAGGGAGAGGATTTGGTGGAGCAGGAGGCAAGGGAACTGGAGGAGTAGTGTCAAGCTGGAGACATAACGAGCATGGAGGATCAGAGGGGAGGTCTTCGGGGCGACCAGGCGAGGATGAGAAAACCGGGTCAGTCACCGAGCTATCAAAGACATAGACGTCAAGGGAAGTGATATCCGAGCAAGGATGGTCGCCAGCAAAGGGAAAGAGCGTTTCATCAAAACGAGCATGACGCGAGATGTACAAGCATTGCGAGGATCAAGACAACGAAAAACTTTATGGCGCGAGCTGTAACCAAGAAAAATGCAAGGAAGGCTACAAGGAGTAAATTTGTTAGCAGCATAGTTTCGAAGATAAGGATACACACAACAGCCGAACACACGGAAATTTTCATAAGAGGGATGAGAGGAGAAAAGAATATCATAAAGAGTTTTGTTATCCAGAATGGGAGCAGGAAGCCTATTTATAATATAGACAGCTGTTCCAAAAACCTCTACCCAAAACTTGGTAGGGACTAGGGACAGAGGACAGAAATAGAAGAGTGAGCCCCATTTCAGTGATGTGCCTATGCTTACGTTCTGCTCGGCCATTTTGAGCCGGATTATAAGGACAGAACATAGTGTGAATAATACCCGAGGAGTGAAACATATCACGAAATTTATGGTTAGTAAATGTTGATATTGATATAAGTGTTTTGTATAATGATCCAACACTAACAACCGAGTGTTTTAATTAATGTTCCCAACACTTATGACAACATCAGAATTTACCCTTAATTTTCTCACTAACTCCGATCTTACACTTGTTGTCTAGTAATGTCCCTAGTGTAGTTAGAAGACGTGGGCAACACCAGATCACGCAACTGTGTGGGAGTGAAAAGTTATTGGGCATAATATAACAAGTCCTACATTCAAGGAGATGTGAAGAGAAGTTATGGAAACCGCTTGATGATCATAGGAGTTGAAGGCAGTTCGTACCTCATGCTTAATAACCTATAAATACCGTAGCTTCCTCAACACAAGAGATACAAGAAGAAAAGTTATCTTTGATTACTAGTCTATAGAACGTTGTATACGCTTCTAGTTAGGAAAATTATTGTTTCTTCTTGTAGATCTACATACTATCGTAAACCCGAATAATAGTATGTTGATCATGGTCTTATTTACTAGGTCATATGTATAGATCTATGAGGGAGATAGTTTCGTAGGATCTAGTAAATTGTTTACATTCATTCGTAGTGTTATTGTACACCTCTAAGAGGTTGTAATTCGTTTCACATATTTTTATATAGTGAACAACGTAGATTATTTTATAATCTACGCAAATTTTGAATACTTTCATTTTTCAAAGTGCAATTTAATTTCCTCTACATAGTGTTGTCTGGACAGTGTCAACACGACAGACAACATCTTTGATTTCGCACGCACACACACTTTCAGTAAATTCAATTCCACCATTAGATTGAAAATATTTTATATGGCACGTTAGTTAATTTTCAACCATGTTTTTGAAAATAACAAAGATAGAGAATAAATCAGACTTTTGGCGAAGAGGATAAAACCAAGTGAAGCGAGAGTGATCATATATGAAGATAGAATAATAGGAAAAACCATCAGCAGATTTAATCGGAGAGGGTCCCCATAAGTCATAGTGAATAATATCAAGAACATGTGATGCTCCTTTTTTATTTATGACAAAGGGAAGCCTAACACTCTTCACTTTTTGACAGGGTGAGCGTATAATAGGGCGAGGAAGCAAAGAAGTAACAAAAATGAGACTTTTATTTTTAAGCAGATTTACAATGTCAACATTTATATGTCCTAATCGATTATGCCATAATTCAAAGGAACCATTAGATGTGCGAGCACGTAACATAGAAGCAAAAGCAGAATGCCAATTTTTCAAAACATATAAGCCACGATCAAGTCTGCCCTGAGCTAGGACCACGCCTGTATTCCGATTCTGAATTTCAAAAGAGTCATTAGAAAAAATAAGACGAACAAGAAAATCATTTGTTAGTTTACTAACAGATAGGAGATTTTTTGTAATAGAGGGGACGACCAGAACATCAGAAAAGGATAAGTTTGAATTGTGAAAATGAGTACCAATATGAGTGATTGGAAGGATATTATCATTTGCCACAACAACATTGTCAGACCCCGTATATGGCGTGGAAGAATCAAGGGATACAGAGGAGGAGATCATGTGCAAGGAATCACTAGTGTCAACGTACCAGTCGGAGAGATTCGTGTGGCGAGAAAAGGAATCAACAATGTTGGCTTGTAGACCAGGTTGGGACTCTTAGCGTTGAGTGCAAGAGGGAGCATAGTGACCATCAAAGCGACAAATCTGACAGCGAGGAGAAAAAAGAGTTTGCCCGCGACCACGACAAGACTGACCACGACCACGAGTGGTAGACAATAGGCTAACTGTTGAAAAATATTTTCAGATTAGAATCAATGTTTTTTTACCCCTCAACTTTGATAAATTGGTATGCAATAGGCTAATAACCTTTTTTGGATCCACCTATCGTATGTAAAATGGAGGCTATTAAGCGTTCTGAAGTAAATGCGTGATTTTGTTCTATCAATATTGCTAAATATGTAGCTTAATATTTCTTTTCATTTTTGTGTTTATGTTTACCATAACAAAAATGACGTGAGGATTTAATTTATGCGTATCAAAATTGTAAAACTTCATGTATATGATAGACCCGTTTTAATAGTGGATGCATCCAAGCATTTTGTAGGGTGTGTAATCTTAAAGACTGTATATTTTCTCTAATATTTGTAAACTAGTGCACGACTCGCGTACTACGCAGGAATAATTATTTCTTCGATCTACGTAAAATGCATAGGCACACATGACTCAAATAGATACAATTGATTGTAAGAAGAGAAAAAATCTAAGACATAAAATGAGTTACAAATTTCATAAATTGAAAATAACAATTGATGATATGATCGAGTATTAAGGGTTGGATTGACATAATATATGAGGTTTAGAAGGACAATAAAAGGTAGATCAAATAAATGAAGAAAACCTATGACCATAAGCTCACAGGCCGAGCCAGAGAATAAATGTAGAACTTTAAAAAAAACATGCACAAATCATGAGTAAACAACCATCTCATCATTTTTAGAGTTTTATAGTTGAAATAAAAAGAGTGGGGTTGAGAGAAAGAAAGAAAGAGAATGAGCAGACATGTTTATCCACTCGAGTATTTTAGGGTATTTTTGTTGGTTCGCAATTCATTTTAATATTCTCTTAAAATTATCATGTGATACCTCTATATTTCGAACCATGCTCTGGAATTAGTAGGAGTTGGATTGATACCTCTACAATTTAAAAAAATAAAAAAACATAGAAGGGAAGAAAATTGAAAAAAAAATGTTAACACGTATAATACAAATAAAACAAAAAATTACACTATTTAAAAAAATATACAAAAAAAAAATATAAAATTACGTTATTGTTGTTTAAAAAATTGTCCAAACCCATTTTCGTCAACCATTGAATGTGAGCAACAAGTTATATATCACATTTTCGTCAACATTATTCGACTCTCAACGGGCTAAGTTTTGATTAGAAATTCTGATCATTCAAGGACTCTCTACGGGCTAAGTTTTGATTAGAAATTCTGATCATTCGTGCTGCCAACAGACTATGGCCACAGGCTGGGAAAACTTATATTATTGAGGAAAAATGGTTAATAATAAATTGTCCACAAACACAAACCACGTATTCTTAATAAAACTTCAAATGATTGGAGCAATTTCTTAATGGTCCAGAAATCGGCAAACCCATTAAATAAATAAAGGTACCATAATTTTTTTTTAAAGAAAACAAACTAATAACAGAAACAAACTAATAACAGTTTTTATCAAATCCTACACTATCTGCATTAAATCAACCAAACAGGATATCTGCATTAAATCAACCAAGCAGGATGATGGATCAACAAATGGATCAACAAAGCGTTTGATGGGGAGTACTTGGTATATATAAAAAAAAATGGGTAGATAGAGAGAGAGTGAGAGAGAGAAAGAGAGAGCGATTGGAATTCTTGGCATCCTGTGGATCGTCGTCGACCCAGAAACCGCCGGAACCCTACCCTTGCCCCTTCCCATCATGCCACGTCCTTCACCAAAACCCACCCCCATCAAGCTATATCTTACTCCAAAACCCACCCCCGCAACCAAGCCCACGATCAGTTCATCCATTGCCGCCCCGAACCCCTTCCCAACCACCTTTTTAACCCCAGCCGTACCCGTAACCCGAGTTTCGAGCAGCGCCTTGCCAACCATAAGGGGGAGAGGATGCACCCCACGAGTTTTTGTTTCCAACTTCCCAGAGGATTGGAAGGTTTTCGATATTTTTGAATGGCTACATAAATTTGGAAGAATTGTCGATGTTCACATCCCAAACAAGAGGACGAGACTTGGAAGGAGATTCGCGTTCGTCAGTTACGTCAGTAACACTGATATATCCAGGGTTGCGAATGATATAGATAAAATGTGGATTGGTTCAAGGAAGATACGAGCGCCAGTTGCTTTCCAATCGAACTTACCAAAACCTCCCGCTGTTAAGTCGACATCCAATCGGGGCAGCACACCGAACAAGGGAGGTTTTCGTGATGACCGTAGCTTTGCAGAAGATGTGGAGAATAAGAGGTGTGTATCTCCATGTCTAGTGTCCAGGTCTTGCTCACCTGCTATGCAGGGCATGGTGTTGGGGTGTTCAAGTGAGTCAGACCTGAGTTGGGCTCGTTCGTGTGTAGTTGGAGAGGTGAAAAATGAGGAATTGTTGAAATATATCGAGAAGGAACTTATTTGCGGAGGCTACGAAAATTACAACTTGGTGTTTCTCGGAGGACTTAACGTCCTCTTAACTCCCGACCCGTCCAAAGGAGGTGGAAATATCCTTATGGAAGATAATGATTGGAAACGCAATAGGTTCTGTTGCATTAGACCCTGGAGACCGATGGATGTGGTGAAATCTCGTCAAGTTAGGATTAATATCTTTGGCGTCCCTCTGCACGCTTGGAATGAAGAATCATTTCGAGCCATTGGTTCTCATTTTGGGATGGTCCGCAAAGTTGACAGTAGAACTGTTCAGAAACAAGAGGTTTCGAGAGGGAGGGTGTGTGTCGGGACTAACCGATGGGTTCCTATTAACGATCACATCCAATTCGTTGTGGAGGACACTATATTTGAGATATGGGTTTCAGAAGCTTACAACACAAGTGAGTTTTTTCCCCTTTCGATCCGGGGTGGAGATGTAGAGTCAGGCTCGGAATCTGAATCTTCGTTTGGAGATCTGTCCTCCATGGTGAACAGTTCGGATATCGGGTCGGATTCGGGAGAGTCTGCAACCCGAATGATAGAAACCCTAATGGAGGTCGAGAAGACGAAAAGTCTAGATGGTGGGGAGAGAGAGGTAGATCCTAGAGAGGAGGAGGTAGGCGTGGGGGGGACAGCTATCCGATCCTCTCTATCCCAGACAAATTATGATCATCAGTATGGCAAGATTCTAGAGGAAGCCGTTATTTCCCACTCCCAAGAAGCACAAAACGTCCCTTCGGATTCTGTGGGGCCTACACACCTAGTTGCTGCTTCTAGAGACGTGTTGGAATCTAATTTCCCTAAGGTGCTAGAAAGGCCCAAGGTCGGGGAGGAAAGCGCAGATTACCCTTCTGAGGAATCAGACCCTTTTAACTTGGGTCCCATTATTGATCAGGCCCAACCAATTTTGGAAAGGCCCCCACGACTGAAGCTTATGAAAACGGCCCAAGCTGATTTTTCAGAATACACCAGGGAAATATGGCCAAAGTTCATCAAAGAAATTGACCCAGATCAAATCGTAGAGCCACAAAAAAAGGAAAGAAAAGGAAGTTGCGTAAGAAACTCACAATTTCTAGGGCACCGACCTCTACAGTTACTCGCGAGGTCGACCAAACTCAAAATCAGAAGTTGTCGATTGATTCTGAAGCAATTATGTTGCTTCAGGTATGTAAATCCATGGGCTTCTGCGCGAAAAAGGATTCGATTTTTCTAAAAGACAGATTTAAGGATGCCGAGGCAAGAGATAGACTGGCGGCCGACCAGTTGCGGCGGTGATGTTGGGGGATATGTCGGAGGAGGCGAGTTTTTTCCAGTTTTTTAATGAAGATTTTGAGCTTGAATGTTAGGGGAATAGGGAGTAGAAGAAAGACGGATGCAGTGAGGGAGTTAAATAAGAAGGAAAGAGCGGAGGTAGTTTGCATTCAAGAAACCAAAAGCGACCTAATCAGCTTTGAAACCTGCGTGGCTCTGTGGGGCGACAAAGATATGGATTGGTATTTTAAGGGGGCAGATGGTCTATCGGGGGGGGGGGATTCTTTGCATCTGGAAAAACTCGAGCTTTGTGGTTTCTGACCGATGGGAGGAGGGAGATGCCCTTGGCTTATCTGGTCATTGGGGTAATGAGGGAGGGTGCGTTCACATCGTGAACGTCTATGCTTCTTGTGATCATAAGAAACGGAGAGACCTTTGGGAGAAGCTTAAATCCAGAATCGAACCGAGGAAGGCGGATAGATGGTGCCTATGCGGAGATTTTAACGCCACACTACACATCTCGGATAGGAAAAGCTTCGCTTCAAATAAGCCCAAGGGAGTCGATAAACACTTCAAAGACTTTGTGGAGGATTTGGAATTGATGGATTTACCCCTTTTGAATAGGAAATACACTTGGTATAAGGACAATGGCGAGTGTTGTAGCAGACTTGACCGGTTTTTGGTGTCCAAGAACTGGGTTGTTTTGTGGCCTCACGTTAAACAGAGTGGACTGGAGAGGCTCATCTCGGACCATGCCACCATCAGTTTGATCATGGAAGATCCGCATGACTGGGGTCCAAAGCCCTTCAAAACCTTGAATTGGTGGATTGAGGAGGAAGACTTTAGAAAATTGGTTCGTGATTTTTGGCAATCGAGCAATATCGAAGGCTGGGGAGCTTTCGTGATCAAGGAGAAATTTAAATACCTTAAAAAGGAGATAATTGTGTGGAGGGACAAAAGGATGAAGGCTGTGACGGGTCAAGTAACTGAAGCAAAGGACACCTTATCAAAAATGGACGCAAAGCTGGAGGGAGGGAGTTGGACTCAAGCTGATAAGGTCGCGAGATCCGCCACGTTGCATACAATGGAAGAAGAATATTTCAGGAAAGCTAGAACGGATTTTCAGAGATCGAAATTCAAGTGGCTGAATGAAGGAGATTCCAATTCCAGTTTCTTCCACTCGGTTGTCCAAAAGAGGAAGAATTTCAGTGAGATTAAGGGCATAAATATCAAAGGCAAGTGGGTCGAGGGTGTCAAAGAGGTTAGGCAGGGGATTTTTTATTATTTCAAATCTTCTTTCTCAAATAAGAATGGACGAAAACTCAGTATACAGGGAATCAGTGGATAGTCTTTGGATAATGTGGATAACCTTTTCTTATGCAGCATGTTCTCTAGAGAAGAATTGAAAAAGGCGATTGTGCAGTGTGGCTCGAATAAAAGTCCAGGGCCAGATGGGTACAATTTTAGTTTTATCAAAGCTTTCTGGGATCTTATGGAAAGCGATTTCTACCGGGCCGCTGTGGAGTTCCATAGTAACGCAAAGCTGGCCACCGGCATCAATTCCGCATTCATCACACTCATCCCTAAGGTCAGAAATCCTACAGACATCAAAGAGTTCAGGCCGATATCCTTAGTGGGTTGTCTTTACAAATCCATCACGAAAGTTCTAGCGAACAGAATGTCAAAAGTCCTCGATAAGGTTATTTCAACAAACCAGACGTCATTCATCAAAGAGAGGAACATCCTTGAAGGGGTAGTAATTGCAAACGAGATTATTGACGAGGCAAAATCTAATAAAAATAGTCTGTTCCTGTTTAAGCTTCATTTCGAGAAAGCTTATGATTCGATTGATCACAATTTTTTGCTTGAAATGCTGAAGTTCTTGGGTTTCGATAGCAGATGGATTAGATGGATCAAGGAATGTGTTTGCTTGGCATCGCTATCTGTACTTATAAACGGGAGCCCACTACTACACATTTAAGTTTGGAGAGCTGCACTTGGAGAACGGTTTTATAAAAAAAAAAAATACACTTAGAGAGCGGTTCAAAACCGATGTCCAAGTGAAGCACTTGGACAGCGGTTGAGAACCGCATTGCAAGTCGCACTTAGACAGCGGTTTAGAACCGCTCTCCAAGTATTCACTTGGAAGGCGGTTCTTAACCGCTCTGCAAGAGAGTTTCTCGATTTATTAATTAATTCAATTCGAAAAAAAAGGGAAAAAACCACCCTTTAACTCTGTGCGATTTACACACAATGAGGTTCTTCCTCAGTCACGACCGGCGCGCCTGGCCATCTTTGTCCTCGGCCGCGTCTCTCACGCTCAGTCACGACCCACATTTGGCCAGTGAGAGACAATAACCAAGGTACAAGTCGATGAAGCACAGTAACATAACCATAATGTTCTAGGGCGATTTCCGTAGAGAGACGACGCCTTCGAATTCCCGCCGGTGGAGAATGGAAAGAGAGCAGTTGTGGAGAGGGATCGGCTGAGCCAGGGCAACGGAAGCCGAGTTGAGCCGCCGCCTCGATGAGATGAAGAATTTTGTGCGCGTTATGGAAATCCTCGAGACCTACCTACGCCGCCGACACGATGAACAGAAAAAACTACTCTTAAACCTACGCAAAATCCTTCACTAACTTCCTCCGTTTGTCGCCTGCTGTAGAGCTTCGGCGTCCAGCGGCCTCCGGTGTCCATCGGAATCCACCGGTGTCTCGCGTTTCCATCTGATTTCTAGGTACATACTTTGATTTTTATTTTTTTGGGAAATTGATGATAGTATTCTGAAAATTATTTGAACTAGAGGTGCAATTGGTAAAATATCTTTCATATTCTAGAAAATTATTTAAACGAGAGATGCAATTGCTATTATGGATTTGAGGAATGATCTATGAGGTGACATCTACTGGACTGTAATTTCTCAAGGGCATAACCTAACCATGTGTTGTATTCCGTGGCCATCCATCTGTCTACGAGCATAATTTCATAAACTTAAAATATGCTTTTAAATATGAAGATTGTTCTGCTTTTTCAGGCTCATAAATCTCTGTAATCATCAGTGGCAGATTTTTGTATTTGAATTCGATGGAGTTCAGCCATTTTAGACAAGAGCTCGTGATTCCTGTATTTAAATCTCTGTAATCATCTTGGCTTTAAGTAATGAAAAACGAGTGATGATGCTCTGTTTTTGCAATTAAATGTATAGGTTTCAACGCAGTGAAATCGAAAGCTTAGATCTACTGTTTTTTGAAGCAAAATGTCTTTCAAGTGAACACAACAGAAATGCAATGCCTGTGATGGAATTAGTTATCACAAATCGAAAGCTCTTATCTGCTGACGGAATTAGTTATCACAAATCTTGCTTCAAATGCTCTCATTGCAAAGGAACTCTCAAGGTCTGCATCTAATTTCCTTTCTTATTTTATTAATTTCAAGGATTATATTATTTATAATTGGAGGTAGATTCTGTATCCTTTCCCTTGCTAAGTGATGGGATTTCTTGTTTTTAAATGATTTAATTCATGAACTGTAAATCATATGTTTTGAGAAACTTGTGACAAATGTGAAATAATGATATATCTATCATGTTTTTTAGATCAGATGGCTTCGTTTCTTGCACGTGTTTGTTGTTTGATGATTGGTATGTGAAGCACTTTTAATGTAGTTGGATCTTGATTTCGACTTTACACATAACATAGGTGTCTAATAGTCTTGTATATGTGTCATTTGATCTATTCTTGTAACCGATTATATTTTTTGATGTTTAATTGTTGCATATGATTGAGTTTTTCACGTGGTGGATTAAATTTAATTTTCTACAGCAGCAAAATCAGCTGAGAATTTAAGTTATTTAACTCTTGAGCTGGTAAACTCTTCATAGTGCTGTACATAGAATTTTACCATGTTCATAAGGTTCAATTTGTTTGTTTGATATACCGAAGCTTGATATTGTAAATTATCTATGTACGGAGTTAATTAGTTCAAATGAATATTATTTTGCTTTCTGGATGCTTTTTTGAGATTTCATTTTTGCCGAAATTTATAGTGTGCCACTCTGGGGATTCGTTGTTGCTTTTATGTTAATGTGATGTGTAAACATGTTCAACTTGCTAACGTGTGACATTTTAACTCTTTCACTTGCAGGATCTAATCTCCATTTATGGATTGCACTTATTCCTGTCACTGTAAGTGTTCAAAATGGAAATGACAAGATTTATCGTCTTACCTTAGAACTAGAATTCAGTTCTTGAGATTAATTCTAAAGCATTATCCTCTATCTCTCTCTCTCTTGTTTTGAAATGATGAATTGTCTTTAATTTTATCAGCTTATTCTACTTGAAATGATGAATTGTCTTTAATTTTATCAGCTTATCCCATCATTCATGAATGGACCTATGATGCTATGTGTCATGATCTGCTCAATCTGGATGGAAATAAATATGTGTATGAGGTAAAAACTTCTGAGTCTAAACACACTCTATCATTAGATCTCTGATTCATCTGATGCCACATAATGGTGTTAGGTTCCTAGCAAATCAGGTGGTCAACCTGAAAAAAAAGAAGTCATTTTGGATCATCATGACCCTGTTTGGCTTGAGCTCCGGCACTCTCACATAGCAGAGGTGTTCATTTATACATGCACTTTTTAACCCTTGTAGTCACCGATAGTGTCATATGTGAACTTGTTTTTGAGTTTGTTACATGTTATATGTGAATCTTGCTAACCTTAAGATTTTCAGGCTAGTGAACGATTGCACGAGATGATGACAAATTTTGTTTCGAAAAATAAAGCTGCACAGTTGAAACAGAGGTTTGTGATTTTAAACAGACACGTAGTTGTTCTATTATGAAATGCAACAGACAAAGTGGGATAGCTCAAGTGGTTAGAGCACCATTACCTAGGCCTTAGGTGTTCGAGTCATGGGGAGGGGAAAAGGGACAAGTATTTAACTTGTAATAAAAAAAAAAAAAAAATTATGAAATGCAACAACTATTGCCCAAGAGTCTGAGCATCATACCAGAATGTGCTACATTTTTCTCTCATTTCAATGGGAGAATTGGTATATTAATTGGCTAGATCAAAATACGTAGTGCGTCCTTAAGTGGCTTTGCTGGGTTCTTTTTGTTGCCCTCAATTTAGTTTTTATGGTGGCGCGTTTTACAGAGCAGAAAAAGAGCTAATGTCATTCTCTTAGAATTCATGTATAATTAACAAGACTGTGTGTAGACACTAGACATTCCAGCAAATTATTGGTATTTACAAATTTTAACACTCTTTTAGAACCTAGAGCAATGTTGTATGCAGGGGTATTGCCATTTTATCATAATACCGATCCTGAAAGTTACTAAACCTAATTTTCCTTAAAAGAAGAAAGTGACTTCATCAAGGCTTCATTACTTCCAAGTGATCAATATCATATTATTAATTCTGTTTCCACCATCTCTTATATTCATGTATACTTCTATGCAGAGATGGTAGTGAACTTTCAACAAGAGACCTTTTGAAATTGGTTCAAGCTTTGCCACAGTATAGTGAGCAGATGGAGAGACTCTCTATTCATGTTGAGGTTGTTTCTTCCGTCACAATATCTACCAATTGTCTGTCAATTATGTCTTAAGCACTCATTGTGTTACCATATAACCTGAGAAATACCTCAAGCCTATAATCTTGAAAATCTATCTCTCTGCAAATCATATTGCTGGAAAACTTAATAAAATTATCAAAGATGTGGGTATTTGGTGATGCAGAACCGGATGAAGTTAGAAAATTTCTGATAAAGAAATTAGGTAATAATTTAATATTTAGATATGCCACTAGCACTAGCACTTGCATTCTTAATTCTTTTGTCATGGGAACTATTTATTTACCCTACAGAAAGGATTGTGCGAGAATAAATTACGGCTTTTGATGATTTATGCTCCTGTCTATCAAGCAAAGTTGGAGGGTGTCAAACTCATTGTTGGTCCTGAAAGGAGTATATAACAAGTGTATGGGGGGAAATACACTTGTATGCAAATTCTTTTGAACTTGATCAAACCAGAGCTCAGCAAGGTTGTCTTGGACAACTCTACTGAAGATGATTAACTCTTCTAAGATAATCAAACTACTAAGTACTATTAAGTACTTAGTTGAATAACTATCTAGGGGAGTTATATGTGCGGAATAGTTGTTGGCCCTTTTAGTTTAGACTCCTTTAAAGTTCTGAAAATCACTTAATCAGTCAAACAGTCTAGTTTCAGGGAACTTGTCCAAATAGGTTTTGTACAGTCTTTGAGAATGTATTTTTTGGAAGATCAGTTTGTGTGCAGTGTTGAGTGTATGAAAGTACTTGAAAAGCAAATCAACACAAGAGTTTATAGTGGTTCAGAGACTCAAGCTCCTACATCCACTTTCCCTGATTGAACAGGATAATTCCTTCACTCTTGGAATTAACTTGTTTTATAGTGCCAAGGTGCCTTGATCAAGAACACCACTCTTGGTGAATTGATCCCTAGGATGTCTAGAGTCCTAGTACCCTCTTCTCAACTCAGAACTGAACTGTTCTTCTCTCAACAGTCAGCTCCTACCACTTCTACTACTACTACAACAACCTTCTCACTTGAAAGGGTTAAGGATTGATGTAAGGTTCCAACTAATGAGATATCATTTACAATGAAGACCAGTGTATAAGGATTAGGATATCTCTCTAAGCTTGTGTATGGATATACAATATGTTCAACTTAGAAGAAGTGTATGAAGACTAAGACAGTCTTTGAAAGCTTTGAGAGCACTCTTGCTTGTAGGATAGTTGGATATTCTTGTCAAATGTTGAGGTGCTTAGCTGAGGTGCTTTCAAAAGGTCTCCACACTTCTGTATTTATAGACATTTGAAGGATTTGCCCGTTGGAGAGGCAGCCTCAAAGGTCCATAAATGTCTTCTTTTAGTTCTTCAACTTAGAAGACAAAATCTTGATAGTGACATGTCCTCATTTTGGGAAATAAACGACTGTATGAGCTTTGTCTTCATTCTGCAGCACTCTTCCCAATATTTGACTTTCAGATTCTCTTATTAGGACATGGACATGGCTTCTGAAGGTTGTTCCAATGATAAGACAACATTCCTCATCAAATAGACAACTCTCCTTATCACTATCATCAGTCTTGCTTATCAGCAAGGTTGGCTAGCTCTTCTTCAGATGACTTGGCTCTTACCCTTTGCTTTTTTTGAAAGTGATCTTAGCATGATTCATGAAGGATCTTTAGGGTGTAGTTGTCTCTTCAGCATGGTTGACCTCAAGCTTTCAGTACACTTCTTTTGAATTGATTGTGCTGAGACAACTCCTCTGGACAACTCATCTGATCAGCATATTTGTCCTTCAGTGGACTTGGTCATGGTTCCAGAATTTGAGCCTTTAGGGGACTTGTTCTTGATAGACTTTAAAGCATAGGTTCCCCCTTAAATTGTGCATCTATACAACTAAGAGCTGCCTAACATATCAGCTTCTCATCTAGCCCTTATTCTATATGTTCTAACATCTCTAGAACATATTCAACTTGACTTAGGCATGTCTCAGGGGGTTTTGATATTGAATCAAAACATATCTCATTTTATTCCCAACAATTTCCCCCTTTTTGATGATGCCAAAACCTAGACAACTTATGCAAAAGTGACTTAGCTACACTTATTACATTTATCTTCAGAAGACATGACTAAGGTCAATTATCTTGAAAAGCAATGTGTTAGTGTACTCACTGTTCATGTTGCACATAGGTTTCAAATATAGGCATAGAGAGATTTCGGCAATAATGTATCTTGATTCAAAGGTAGTTCAACTATCATTCATATAAAAAGCATTACAAGCATGTTGATAGTTGAAGATAACTTATCAAAGCATGAAATCAAGACATCATTACAAAAGTTTCAGAGCATACATTAAACATAAGATCTAGAGTATCAAAGCATGTCAACTAAACACTTAAAAGTACTTAGATCTTCAAGTTTCAGAGCATCTTCTAGTATTAGAGCAAAAACATCCGGTATTAGAGCACATGCTTAAATCAGAGCAACCAATGCATATTAGAGCACTTAGATTATCATTGCACACCACATCAGCAATATTGACCAAATTTCAGCACAGTTGATCAATCAAAAGGTCAGAAGACTTAGCCAATTTAGAGATCATCCTCAGGAGGTGGCACCATCCCATATTGTGCCCAAACTCTCCTCTTCAGTGCCATGGCTTCTTGGTTTGTTCCCTTGGGTCCAAGAACCATCTTGTTCAGCTTGAGGATTTCAGTAAATTCCTTCAGGATTCTTGCCTGATCAATCCATCCTTCAAGCTTTGGAGGCATGTATATGATTGGCTTGGGAGCTGTGAGTTCAAATCTTGCAATATCAGCAGCTGCAAGTAGTTGTTGATAGAGCTCTCTGTAATACTCTATCATGAACTCAGCAAAAGTGGAGTTGGCATCTCTTCCATTCCATCTGTCAATGACATATTGATCATAGACAAACTCCCTTTTGGCTTCCTCCCATGAGTCATTCAGCAGAATTGGCACCCATTTATCCAAGTGAGGATATTTGGTATCCATTGGGATCAGCAGCTGTGGCTTCATCTTGTTATAAGTTGCTCTCTTCCTTCTTGGCTTCTGGAAGTCTGCTCTTCTTTTATCTCTTGCTCTTTGTGCTTCATCCATCAAGTCCATTTTCTCTTGGGCTCTCATCATGGCCAGTTTCTGTTGAGTTTCAGGGTCTTCGCCATACCCTTCATGAAACAGCTTTGATGGATCATGAGCTAGGACAGTTGTCTTCTTCTTAGGTTCTGGTCCAAATCCTTCAGCAAATAGTTCTTCAACATCTTCAGTGGACTTGGGACCTTCAGCACTTCTGGCAGATTCAGAAGACTTGTCCTTTTCATCAATCTTGGACACTTCAGCAGTCTTGTCCTTTTCAGCAACTTTGGTCTTCTTGGAGATAGGTTCATCATCAATAATTCTGAATTCAGGGGGAAGATCAAGGCTGTTAGGAAAGTCAATGAATGTCTCAGCTGATCTTTTCTTTCCTTTGGCCTTCTTGAGTTTTCCTCTAGTTTGGACACCTTCAGCATCTTTGTCCAAACCAGACACTTCACCACCTGGTGTTTGCTGTATCCTCACTCTTTCCTCTTGAGCTGAGGCCATTGAGTTCTTCAAAGCCAGTGCTAACTGCTCCTCTTCATCAAATTCTTCCAAGTTCAGCACTGCTGGTTCCTTTCCTTTTCCCTCAGGAACTTTGTCCTTACCCTTAACTGGGCTTCCAATCACTAAGGCACCTTTTGCACTTGCTCTTTCCCTTTCCCCCTTTTTGGCAGCATCAAAACATTCAGGTTTGAGCTCACTCATAGTTGATGCCATCAAGGACTGGGCTTGGGTTAGAGACTTCATCTCCTCCAATAAGTATACATTTTCATCATGTATGTTCTGCATTCTGTCATCTTTTGTTGAACAACCTCCTCCATGGTTGCTTTCAGAGATGCATCCAATTGGGCCTTTAGGAGCTCAGTGAGGTTGGCCACTGCACCTTCAGCAATGTTGGCCAACACTTCTTGGGAAAACTTTTTTGAGGCTACCTTCACCATAGCTAGCCTTTGCTCTTCAGCTCTTTTCCTCTGCAGGGCTGTCCTCTTGCCAAGAGCTTGCTTAATGGTCAATCTGATGGCTTGAACATTTGCATTGTGATTGTCCCTTAGCATTTTCTGATCCTTCTTGACCTCCTTTGAGATTTGCTCCATACTGACTTTGGCTTTATGAACTTCAGTGGAAATGGTTTGAAGACCAGATTCCACTCCTTCTATCCTTGCCTCTAGTGTGGGTAGAACCACATCTTCAGAGCCAGTTAATCTCATTTCCACAGATGCCAGAGTTCTTCCATGCTCATCTAATGCTCCAGAAGTTTCTGCATGAGCAGTTTTAACTTGTTGAGCCAAGAGGTCTATTTTCTCTGATTGCATCCCAAGCAAAGCTTGTGCTGATCCACTGTCAACTTGGATGGGAGCATCTGTCAAGAAGTCATCTGCAAATATTTGTTCAAAGCTTATACCTGCAATATCAGACAAATCAAATGAGTTAGTAAAAACACACTTTTCTCCCTCAATTTCTTTTTCACAAGACTCTGATACATCAGCAGCCTTCTCCTCATTTTCAACTATTTCTTTTCTCCCTTCATTTATAATGTCCTCACTTAAAGGTACAGGCCTCCTCTCATCAAGAGATTCCTGAAGTTCAGATTTGACTTCAAGAATAGCCTGCCCTTCCTCACTTATATCACCCTCATTTGGTGGTACACTCACTATCCTAGTGATCACCACATCTCTCTCATCTACTACTCCCTCTGGTTTTTCCACTAACATCTCCTTTTCAACTCCATCACCTAATCCTGCAGCATCTCTACCTTCAACAAGGTTCAAAGATGGCAGTTGTGGGGAGATCACAGTGCTTATATCAACAGCCACTGAGTCATCCTGAATGATTAAGGGCTGATCAGTGTCCAACTCTCCTGACACTGAATAGGCCTTAACCAAACCAGCCTCTAATACAAGAACCTCAACATTTTTAGGCTGTGCCTTGGGTTCAGAAGAACCTTCATTGGCAGATGTGTCCTTGGTTGTGTTACCACCCTTGGTCAACACCTCTGAAGATACAGAGCCTTTCCTATGATAGGTTTTAGGAGGGTTGGAAAGTCTGGCTGATACAGAAGGCTTGGGTTGAAAAGATTCAGGGAGGTTGGCTTGAGGGGTTTCAGGATGGTTGGGTTTTGAGAGGTTTAAGGGATCATCAGGGGAATCATCATCATTGGAGCTAATATCAGGGTGTTTGATGCCCTTAGATTTTCTTTCCTTTTCCTCATTGACTTTATCATCTACCAACTTTGCAAAGACTTCCTCATCAATGAGAAATCTTGTCTTTGAAACTCCAGCAAAGTGCAGCAGTCTGTTTTCCTCTACTTGCCACCAGTTTGCACCCTTATCTTAGATGACTTGTGATATCTTCATCATGGATTTGTCCTTCACATCAACAAGCATCCTTAAATCATGGAACATCTTCTGGATTATTGGAAATCCAGCAAGTTGTGAGTACAAACTGTCCACAGTAGCCTTGGCTCCTCCTCTGAGCATACTTTCATAAGTATACTCCTCCTCATCTCCACTAGAATGGGGACTTTGGGTTATAGGGGAGTTGGCTCTGGGTTCTCCTAAGGTGGCTTCAGGAAGGTTGAGTTCAGGCATATTGGCTTCAGAAGGGTTGGGTGCACTTGGAGGTACTTTAGTTGCTTTTGAGAGCAATGGATCTGAAGGGGCTTTACTAACATGGGTTGGCTCAATAAGTGCAGCTTCTAAGAGCTTTGTGTAGTTGAGCATGGATGAATCAAGGGGTGATTGCAGCCTTATCTCATCTACTGCTAAATCAGCTAGCACATCAATCCCACTTCTTTGCACACTCCCTTCAGGAGAGTATCTCTTTGTAAGATTAATGGTGGTGATTGGTTGGTTGGTTGGTTGGGGTTATGTGGGTTTCAGGGGAGTTGGGCTTAGGGTTCTGAAATTCAGGGATGTTGGCCTCTGTTGGTTGACCTTCAGGGACCTTGGATTCTAGAGTACCAGAACCAGATGAGTTGGTCCTTGACTTGGACTTGGTCCTGCTTTCAGCTCTGCTCTCTCTTAGAGCAAGTTGTAGAGACCTTTCCTCCTGAAGTTCAAACACTTTATCAGTAGGCTTGGCCCTTCTCTTGCTGGCTCTACTGCTCCCACTACCTTCACCATCCTTTTCAGGGACAACTTCCCTGATCCTCTTATCACCTCTAGACTTCTGTCTAGTTTCATTGTACTTCTGTCTCAACTCTTCTGAATGATCAGAAGGCACACTCACTCCCTCTTCAGCAACTTCTTCAATCTCTGCTGAAGCTCCTGACTTCTCTTCTGAGGGGATTTGAGACATTTTCCTTGTCTTCACTACTCTGGCCTTTTTCCTCTTTTTCAACTTTGGCTTCTCCTCCACCTTCTCTTCAGCAGGCTTGGCCATTAGCATCCTCCTTTGCTCAGTTTTCTTGCTAAGCTTTCTAAACATGATCTTTTGGGCAGGGAGAGGCTTTGCAAAGGTTTGCATCTCAGAATAGTGAGCAAACTTTTCAATCAGGAGACTTGCCCTTGTGCAATATCTCAGTTTGCCTTCCATCACAACCTTGTTGTGAACTTTGACTTTGAACTTGGCCTTTTCCTTCATCATCTCAGATAAGATGAAGGTCCTCCAATCGAATTTGACGCCCTTGTCACTAGCATCAATCACAGCAGCCATGATTCTAATTCTGGGTTAGCTGACCTGCTCTAAACTCCCAGTGTTGCTAAGCAAACTTTTAGCAACAACCTCAAACAGATTAAGAAATTGTGGCTTGAGAGTTTTCTTGTGCTGTGTAGAGGATAATGGCCCTGGAGTAATTAGCCATTCTTGAGCAATTTCTTGCTAAAGTCCATTTCCATAGAATTCAGGATTCCTTCCCTCTGAAGGCAATCCAAAAGCAGCATCAACCTCTTCCATTGAGAATTTCACTCTATTGAATCTTTCCTCCTCTTCTCCCTCTGCAACAAAGGATAATCTTGTTGAAACTTCACCATCTTCAGGTTTGCCTCTCCATTTTAGAAAGGCAAAGAATTCAGCCATGTAAGATTCAAGGCAAGAATCTGGCTTCTCTTGCATGAACTTTTGAAGACCTGCTCTCCTTAGCCGTCTTAGAGTTGGAGTAACTGCAGGATCTTCACTCTCAAAAGAGAGGATTGGCTCAAAGGTAAGGTTGTTTTTGTGACTTAGATACCCAAAATCAAGGTCTAAGTCTCTATTGGTGAAATCAACAACCATTTCAGACTTAGCTTTGGGAGCCATTGAAGGTTACAGAAGTTAATATGAGAGTGTTTGAAGAAGATGAGAGCTAGGGTTTCGAATACTTGGGGAAGAAGAGTTTGTGGGGGTGGTCTTAAGGCTTGAGAATATTCTAAAAAGAATGTTTGTCAATGAGTTGGTGAGTTTTGTGTATTTTCAACGGTTGTTAAAAATGGAAAATACACTTGGACGGCCAGGATGAATTTCAGGGGAGTTGGCCAGTTTTGATCCAATGGTCATAAACCAATGTAACAGTGAGTTATTGGTTTTATTCAAAACGTGGAAGCTTTTTAATATTAGTTAATGGTTGGGGAGTTTTCAAGGTAGATCATGGCTTAAAAAATGTAATGCAAACAAGAGTTAAATCTTGGCATTTAATGCATGGAAAGTGACCTTTTGGGTGGGGGACAAATTAAATCCTATAAAGATGATATCTGTAATTGGGACAGATATCGAAGTAGGCAATGATTATTCAATATAGGTGCTTATCAATCCAAGAAAAAGGTTTGATAGCAAAGACAACTTATCTGACCCCACTTGGACAAGTGTCCTGAGAAGATGTGGACAAGTGTCCTGAGATTCAATGGACAAGTGTCCTGAGTATTTGAGGTCATCTCTTCTGAATTTCAGTAGACTTGACCAAGTCTGCTGAAAGTCATTCCATTCCCTCTTAGTCCCATTATCCACAATGAGTTTTACTTATCCAACTTCCCTGGATCAAGTAGTCCCAACTCTGCTGATAGCTCTAGAAACCTTGCCTCTACAAGTGGCTTTGTTAGAATATCAGCTTTTTGATGATCTGTGTGGATCTTGACCAACTTTATGTCCTTCTTCTCCACATGATCTCTAATGAAGTGATGTTTGATGTCCACATGTTTGCATCTTGTGTGCAATACAGGATTTTGTGATATTGCAATTGCACTATTGTTATCACAAAATATTGGCACCTCAGTAGAGTTGACTTTGTAATCTCTGAGTTGTTGTCTTAACCAAAGGATTTGAGCACAACAACTTCCAGCTGCAACATACTCAGCTTCAGTGGTGGAAGTAGCCACTGTGTTCTACTTTTTGGAAAACCAAGATATCAACTTGTTGCCTAAGAATTGACAAGTCCCTGAAGTGGACTTTCTATCAATTCTGCAACCTCCATAATCAGCATCTGAGTAACCAGTTAACTCAATATTGTCATCAGCAGGGTACCAAAGGCCTAGATTCTCAGTGCCTTTGAGGTACCTCAAGATCCTCTTTGCAGCCTCAAGATGGATTTTCTTAGGATTTGCTTGAAACCTTGCACAAACACCTACAGCAAAGGTGATGTCAGGTCTGCTGGCAGTGAGATAGAGAAGTGAGCCAATGATCCCTCTATACTCAGTAGAGTTGGTTGAAACACCACTCTCATCAGGATCCATCTTCCAATTTGTGTTCATTGGGATCCTTACTGGCTTGCTAGTTGTACACCCAAACTTCTTGATCATCACTCTGGTGTACTTAGCTTGGTTGATGAAGATTCCTTCTTTTGATTGCTTGACTTGAAGACCCAAAAAGAAGTTCATCAACCCCATCATTGACATCTCAAACTTGCTTTGCATTAGCTTTGAGAATTTCTCACATAGCTTTTCATTGGGGGATCCAAATATTATGTCATCCACATAAATTTGGACAAGCAAGATGTCCTCTCCTTCAGAGATTCTGAAGAGTGTTCTGTCCACAGTTCCCTTGGTGAATCCATGATCCAAGAGGAATTGTGACAGAGTATCATACCAGGCCCTAGGGGCTTGCTTGAGTCCATATAGAGCTTTCTTCAGTCTGTACACTTGGTTTTCAACTTCAAATCCTGGTGGTTGCTCCACATAGACTTCTTCTTTCAAGACTCCATTCAGAAAGGCACTCTTGACATCCATTTGGTACACTTTGAACCTCTTGTGGGCTGCATAGGCTAGAAAGAGCCTTATTGCTTCTAGCCTTGCCACAGGTGCAAATGTCTCATCATAGTCAATGCCTTCATGTTGGCAATAGCCTTTTGCCACAAGTCTTGCTTTATTTCTGACAATCACATCATTCTCATTCTTTTTGTTCGTGAACACCCACTTTGTTCCAATAACATCTTGATGTGAAGGTCTATCCACCAGCTCCCATACTTCATTTCTGGTGAATTGATTCAGTTCTTCCTGCATGGTTGTGATCCAATTGGCATCTTGAAGTGCTTCTTCAATGTCACTTGGTTCTTGTTCTGACAAGAAACAACAGAAAAGAGCACTTTCACCATGAAATCTCCTTGTTTTGACTCCTATACTTGGATCACCAAGTATTAGATCAGTAGGATGGTCAGACAACCAAGTCCTTCTTTTTCTGATCTCTTCAGTAGAGTTGTCCTCTACTGAAGTTGAGTCATTCTGATCATAAAATTCAGGATAATTGAATGCAGGATCTAATTCAGGATCATAATCAGGGGTGTTGTCCTCAATGTCAGGGACATTGGCATTTTCAACATTTTGAGTTCCCCCTTGATTATTTGATCTATTAACTACCTCAGCAGGGACTGCTTCTTCATTGGTAGTTGTTACCTGGATGTGAACTGGGATTGGATCATTCAGTTCACCATTTCCTTCAGTGAGATTTTCCTCAGGAGAATTGCCTTCAGGATTGTTGTCCAATGTGAAGTTTTCAGGTAGGTTGGCTTGGACAACATCTATGACTTCAGTGTCTTTGTCTTTTAGACTCAGTCTGGTTGTCCTCTGTGTGATTTCTTCAGATTCCAAGTTCTCATTCCTGAACTCATGAATAGATTCATCAAACACAACATGAGGTGTTTCCTCCACAATAAGGGTTTTCTTGTTGTAGACCCTGAAAGCTCTACTAATTTGAGAATATCCAAGGAATACTCCCTCATCAGCCTTGCTATCAAAGGCTTTCAATTGTTCCTTCCCATTATTGTGTATGAAGCACTTACAACCAAAGATGTGAAAGTATGACACTTTAGGCAATCTTCCTTTCCAGAGTTCATAGGGGGTTTTGCCTTGCCCCTTAGTGATCAAACATCTATTTTGAGTATGGCATGCAGTGTTTATAGCTTCAGCCTAAAACCTCTTAGGTAAGTTTGAATCAGCAATTAAGGTTCTAGCAGCTTCTTTTAAGGTTCTATTTCTCCTCTCTGCAACTCCATTTTGTTGGGGAGTTCTAGCTGCTGAGGTTTCATGAGCTATTCCATTAGATGTGCAATACTCATTGATGTATGAATTTATGAACTCAGTGCCTTTATCAGATCTTATCTTGATAATACTAAGGCTTTTCTCATTTGACAATCTCTTTAGAAGTTCAGGCAGTTTGACTTGAGTTTCCTTCTTATTAAGGAGAAATACTACCCATGTGAACCTAGAGAACTCATCTACTACAACCAATGTGTATTTTCTACCATTTATGCTTGCAGGGGTAATTGGTCCAAATAGGTCCATATGTAGAAGTTCAAGTACCCTTTCAGTAGAGATGACTGGCTTTCCTTTAAATGAGACTTTAATCTGTTTTCCCTCTTGGCATGATTTGCAAACATGCTCCTTTATGAAAACCTCATTAGGTAGTCCTTTAACTAATGCATTTCTAGCAATTTTGTTCATTGTCTTGAAGTTCAAGTGGTTTAATCTTTTATGCCATAACCAACTTTGTTCACTAGAACTCTTAGCAATGAAGCATGCAACATCAGTAGACTTGTCCCAGTCTGCAAAGTACACATTTCCTTTCCTAGTTCCAGTTAATAGAGTTTGTTGAGTCTTATCTTTGATTAGTCATTTTCCACTAGAAAACTCAACATTGAAATCTTTATCACAGAATTGACTGATACTTAGGAGATTATACTTGAGACCAGCCACATAAGACACATTGGATACTTTGATGTTACCAATCATCAAAGTACCATAACCTTTTGTAGTTGCTTGTGAGTTGTCTCCAAATGTGACATTTGGGCCTTCTTTTTCAATAAAATCAGTGAGGAGTTCCTTGTTTCCAGTCATGTGCCTTGAACATCCACTGTCAAGGTACCATGCTGACTTTTTGCTCATGCTCCTCTTCTTGTGGCCCACTGGTACCTGCAATTAGATTGGTTTAGGTACACTTTGAGTTTTGGGTCCTGAGAGGTTAGCTATACCTTTAGGAACCCAAACTTGCCTAATAACCCCGATTGATTCAAGGTGGTTAAGTTGTCTTCCTCTAGTATCTACATACACTGTCTTTCCCTTAAATGCCTTGGGGAAAGTGTGTGTGAATGTGTTGACTCTGTAAGTTTCAGGAGAGTTGTCAAATCTCCTGAACTTATGAGTTCTTTGTGCTACTTGAGGGAATCTTTGAGGAAAGGCTTTCTTATGACCATTACCCTTTGGCATGAAGGGTTTTGGTTGTCTCATTTTATTTTGCCTTTGAGGATAGTTGTCCTTAGGTCTAGTCAGCTGAGGCTTTCTCAGAAGAGTTGGCCTAGGCTGATTATACCTTGGATAACTCCTCTGAACATTGTTCAGGAGAGTTGCCCTTCCATTGGGTCTACTCTGCTGACCAACATTCCTCTTATGTTCAGGAGCTTTGGCCACTTCCTTAGGTTTTAGCCTATTCTCCTGAAGCACTTGAGTAGGCAGATCATCCATTTTGCCCTTTCCTTTGTTCAGTGGCTGAATTACTTCATTTTCAGTTTGTGCCACTGACCTAACAAAGATCCTCTTAGTGTTACTTGTAGAAGCAACACTAAGACAAGGTGAAGATTCAAATGGATCAAAACCTAATCCACTTCTTTGAGCCATAGGTCTTTGATAACTCTGAATTTCCTCTATTGCTCTAGAGGATTTCTTCAGAGCAGACATCTTTAGTTTCAGGCTCTCTTCACTTGATTTAAGAATATCATATTCATGTGAGAGGTTTTCAAACTTAGCATTTAGAATTTTCAGCTCAAAATCTTTTCTCTTCTGAGAGAGAAGTTGATCATCAATCTCTTTTTGTTGGTCAACTATCCTGAGATTTGCTTCCTCAAGCTCTCTCAAGACTTGTTGATACAACTCAGTAGATTTGACATCAACAGCTACCTCAGAGGTTTTGGCAAGTTCAATAGCCAATCTTTCATTTTCTCTCACACAGTTATCATGAAATTCTTGTAACATAGTGAAATCTTCCATCAACTTTCCAAGGGAAGGTTTCAGGTTGACCTCACTATTGTTTTGTGAGATGAGTGATGGTGAGCTAGAAGTAGATGATACCTCATCATCCTCAAGAGCCATGTTGCAGACATCATCATCATCTTCACTGTTGGAGAACAGTCTATCAGAAGAGTTGAAGCTTTCAGCACTATCAGATTCTTCACCAGCCATCATGGCCTTTCTATTGGTGAACTTTCTGTCTCTTTTGGCTTGTCTTTCTCTTCTTTCTTTAGAGCTCAGCTCAGGGCAGTCATACTGGAAGTGCCCTTTCTTTTTGCAGTTATAACATAGGTCTTCATCATCATCTTTCTTTGGTTCTTCTCTTCTTCTTGATGATGAAGGTTCAGCTCTATTGGACCTTCTCCTATCAGAGTACTTGTCCTCTGATCTTTTCTCATCAGGCTTTTTGACCTCAGCCTGAGCTTCAGGAGAGTTGTACCTTCTCCTGAATTTATTATCCTGGTAGAATTTCTTGTATCTACCAAACCTTGAATTTAACTTTTCAAATCTCCTAGCCATCAAGGCTAGTTCCTCCTTCATTTCAGTCTTGGAGACTGGCTTTGATGATCTTGGAGTGGACTGCATTTCTGGTTCAGCAGTTTTGGCTTTAAATGCCACTCCCTTAGTAGGATTTGAAGGTTCCTCAACAGGCTTTCTTCTATTGAGGTCGAACTCATAAGCTTTGAGTTCAGAGAAGATTTGTTGCATGGGCATGGTGGAGAGATCTTTGGTATTTTGCATCATTACAGCATAGACATCTCACTTTTGAGTGAGACTTCTCAATATCTTCAATCCAACTTCTCTCTTGGTGTAGACCTTGCCCAAGGAGTTGATTTCATTCATCACATCAGTGAACCTACCAGCAAATTTATCAATGGACTCCTCAGACTCCATTGTGAATTGTTCAAACTTCTGCACTGCCACTTGGAGCTTATTCTCCTTGATTTTCTCAGTGCCCTCACACATTTCTGCAAGAGTATCCCATATTTCCTTGCAAGACCCTTCCCATGATTGCATCTGGAATTGTTTGATAGAGGGTATTCATTGCAAGATAATTCAAATTATCCTTCCTCTTTTCATCAGCAGTGAAGTCATCTTCATCTTTAGGTAGCACATCTCTTGTGTCTGCCCTTTGAGCCTCTGTGACTCTTGGATTGACAAAGGTGAACACAAAAGGACCTCTTGTGATCGCTCTTAACATATAAGTATGAAGAGATGCAAGATGAGCTCTCATTCTGATTTTCCAGAAATCATAATTATCAATTGAGAACATGGGCAATTTGTGATGAGATATATGATTGACTGGATTTGTTGCCATGTTGTCCAATCCTTGAACAGCAGGAGGTGGAACTGCAGCATTTATATTTTGATCAAGATTTTGCTGCTGGTTCTGGTTGTTGTTGTTTCCTCTTGCCATTTCTTCAATTAAAGGTTAGACAGTAGATACAAATGATTTCAGACAGATCAGTTCAGTGACCACACCAAATATGTGATTTTGAAAACCAAGATGGCTTTTCAGAAGCAGTGGTCTTTGAACCCCTGCTCTGATACCACTTGTTGGTCCTGAAAGGAGTATATAACAAGTGTATGGGGGGGGGGAATACACTTGTATGCAAATTCTTTTGAACTTGATCAAACTAGAGCTCAGCAAGGTTGTCTTGGACAACTCTACTGAAGATGATTAACTCTTCTAAGATAATCAAACTACTAAGTACTATTAAGTACTTAGTTGAATAACTATCTAGGGGAGTTATATGTGAGGAATAGTGGTTGGCCCTTTTAGTTTAGACTCCTTTAAAGTTCTGAAAATCACTTAATCAGTCAAACAGTCTAGTTTCAGGGAACTTGTCCAAATAGGTTTTGTATAGTCTTTGAGAATGTATTTTTTGGAAGATCAGTTTGTGTGCAGTGTTGAGTGTATGAAAGTACTTGAAAAGCAAATCAACACAAGAGTTTATAGTGGTTCAGAGACTCAAGCTCCTACATCCACTTTCCCTGATTGAACAGGATAATTCCTTCACTCTTGGAATTAACTTGTTTTCTAGTGCCAATGTGCACTTGATCAAGAACACCACTCTTGGTGAATTGATCCCTAGGATGTCTAGAGTCCTAGTACCCTCTTCTCAACTCAGAACTGAACTGTTCTTCTCTCAACAGTTAGCTCCTACCACTTCTACTACTACTACAACAACCTTCTCACTTTCTCACTTGAAAGGGTTAAGGATTGATGTAAGGTTCCAACTAATGAGATATCCTTTACAATGAAGATCAGTGTATAAGGATTAGGATATCTCTCTAAGCTTGTGTATGGATATACAATATGTTCAGCTTAGAAGAAGTGTATGAAGACTAAGACAGTCTTTGAAAGCTTTGAGAGCACTCTTGCTTGTAGGATAGTTGGATATTCTTGTCAAATGTTGAGGTGCTTAGCTGAGGTGCTTTCAAAAGGTCTCCACACTTCTGTATTTATAGACATTTGAAGGATTTTCCTGTTGGAGAGGCAGCCTCAAAGGTCCATAAATGTCTTCTTTTAGTTCTTCAACTTAGAAGACAGAATCTTGATAGTGACATGTCCTCATTTGGGAAATAAACGGCTGTATGAGCTTTGTCTTCATTCTGCAGCACTCTTCCCAATATCTGACTTTCAGATTCTCTTGTTAGGACATGGACATGGCTTCTGAAGGTTGTTCCAATGATAAGACAACATTCCTCATCAAATAGACAACTCTCCTTATCACTATCAGCAGTCTTGCTTATCAGCAAGGTTGGCTAGCTCTTCTTCAGATGACTTGGCTCTTACCCTTTGCTTTTCTTGAAAGTGATCTTAGCATGATTCATGAAGGATCTTTAGGGTGTAGTTGTCTCTTCAGCATGGTTGACCTCAAGCTTTCAGTACACTTCTTTTGAATTGATTGTGCTGAGACAACTCCTCTGGACAACTCATCTGATCAGCATATTTGTCCTTCAGTGGACTTGGTCATGGTTCCAGAATTTGAGCCTTGAGGGGACTTGTTCTTGATAGACTTTAAAGCATAGGTTCCCCCTTAAATTGTGCATCTATACAACTAAGAGCTGCCTAACATATCAGCTTCTCATCTAGCCCTTATTCTATATGTTCTAACATCTCTAGAACATATTCAACTTGACTTAGGCATGTTTCAGGGGGTTTTGGTATTGAATCAAAACATATCTCATTTTATTCCCAACACTCATAGGTTTCTAATCACCCCCACCCCCTCGATGTACAAATGCCTTTTCTTTTAATAGAGTTTACCTTAAATAATATTGAAAAATAGCACGTCTGGAACTTGGACCTGGAAGTAGGTAAGATGACTGAACTGTTTTGGTTCAATAAGCCAGAACTTCTGTTGTCCTTGATTCATTTTATCCTTTTCCAGGTTAATCATCACTTATTTTTCTTTGAATTCTTAGATGAACTAACTGACATGCAATATTTCTATGTTAATTCTCCAGAATGCGTTTGAGCTTGCTTCATTCTTTTGGTTCTTGGTAAATAAGTCTTCCCCTTTAATTCTCGTTCAATCAAAGATTTGACATGAAAAGATCACTACTTTTAGGCGATTTTAAAAACACATTATTTTCAATGTTATGTAGTCACATCAACTCATGTTATGTGAGATGTTTTGAGAAGCTTTTGTCTTTTATTTCAGTGGTTGTTTAGCTACAATTCTTGCTGCATAAGGAACCACCTCATTGTGTATCTTCCACTAATTATGCGGTACACATGCATAAATTTTTTAGAATTTGTATTTCAGTGGCAGTTTTGTTTGATTTCCCCAATTTGTTTGTTGCCTTGAGCTGTCCTGGACCATGTAACTTGCATATGAATTTGAAGTGGTTGGAGATGAAGCTGATAGGCCTTGATTGCTTCTAACTTTATTTTGAAAAAAAATTGGGTTGATTAAATGAAACTGAATCTATGTCATTATGCTTTAACATATGTGTGATAAAGTGACATTGTTGAAAGTGTTTGCAAACATGTCTCATACTTGTGGTTCCATTTTAAGGGAAAAAACCACCCTTTAAAGCGCAAACAAGCCAAGGCTCGTTATCGTGGATCGAACATAAGGTTCAATTTGTTTGTTTGAATAAAAATTCATATACTATATATCTAACTATATCGATTGATCGTTGTTTGCAGTTTGTCTATGCCCGTCCGCTCAACACTTACAAAGACAAAAGAATGGACAAATGGAAAAAAGATTGGATCGGGTACATGTACAATCGATTTTTGTATAGGTATAATTTAAGTAGCTAGTATAAACTTTTGTTGCATGTAATATATTAACTTATACATTTGTGATGATATTTAATCTTTTTTGGTGTATATTGAACGTATGTTAGTGTACGTTTATTTATTTAATTTTTTGGTATTTGACGTGTATAAAATGGATTTGTATAAAATGGATTTTTAAAATATAAAATTTATTTATTGGTATATAAATAAATTTGGTTTTGTATAAAATTAATTTTTAAAATATAAAATAATTATTTAAAAAAAAAATTGACTTAGACAGCGGTTCATAACCGCTGTCCAAGCCCATGCGTTTAAATAAAAAATTCACTTAGACAGCGGTTATCCAAGTCAAAAAACAAAAAAAAATACACATAGACAGCGGTTATGAACCGCTGTCCAAGTGACTTTACTTGGACAGCGGTTCAAAACCGCTGTCTAAGACCTCTCTTGCACAGCTTTTAAAAAGAGCTCTCCAAGTGCAATTTCACTTGCACAGCTCCCACTTGGAGAGCTCGTTTAAAAGCTCTCCAAGACCCTTTTTTAAAGCTCTCCAAAGTCAAATGTGTAGTAGTGGCCCTACGAAGGAGTTTGTCATGGAAAAAGGAATAAGACAAGGGGCGAATGTTTGAGTTTGATGATGAATAAGGCAGTGGAGTCGGGTCAGTTTAAGCCGGTACTTGTTGGTCAAGACAAAGTGGCGGTTTCTCAATTGCAGTTTGCGGACGACACCCTGTTTTTTGGCGAGGCTACTAGCAGGAATATCATCACGTTGAAAAGCACGCTTAGGATGTTTGAGATGTGGTCGGGCCTTAAAATTAATTTTCACAAAAGTACTCTCTGTGGGGTGAACGTTCCACTCGAGACATTGAAGGAGTGGGCGTCGATCATGAACTGCAAGATAGAGGAGTTTCCAGTGAAATATTGGGGGCATAAAATCGGTGATAATCCCAGAAATCACTCTTTCTGAAAGGAGGCTATAGGCAAGGTGGAAGCAAGATTAAACTCGTGGGACGTTAAATCTCTTTCTTTTGGAGGCAGGATGGTGCTCGTAAACACGGTTCTCTCTAACCTACCCACTTACGCCCTTTCCCTTAACAAAGCCCCAGCCAAATCCATCAAAACTATTCAATCAAGCCAAAGGCGGTTTCTGTGGTGCAGCGACCACCCCAAGGTTAGTAAGATTTCATGGGTGAGTTGGGATATTGTGTGTAGATCTAAAGAAAAAGGGGGTTTGGGCATTAAAATTTTGCATCTGTTTAATTTAGCTTTACTTGGGAAATGGGGGTGGAAATGTTTGGAATCTAGTGATTGTCTCTGGAGGAAAATTTTAATATCTAAATATGGCAGCTTCGATAATTGCGTAGAGAAGTATAGGATAAATGGCAGAAGTAGAGCTGTTATTCGAGCCGAGTCGAGTCGAGTATTTGAGGTTCGATCTCGACTCGAGCTCTTATCGAGCCGAGCCGAGCTCGGCTCAATAACATTACCGAGTTAAAAATTGAGCTCGGTTCGACTCGTTAACGAGTCTAACGAGCCTATCGAGTCGAGCCGAGCCTAACGAGCCTAATGAAAATTTTTACAAAAATTTAGTTATCGAGCCTAACAAGTCGAGCTCGAGCCGGCTCGTTAGTAAATCGAGTATTTAACGAGCTCGAGCTCGGCTCATTAAGCTAAACGAATGGAGCCTTATCGAGCCTTAACAAGTCGAGCTAGCACTAGTTTGGCTGAAGTAAAGTGGAGGAAGCCTTGGATTATGATTTGGTACTGCGCTGTGTGGGTAATGTGGCACAGCAGAAATAATCTGCTATTCATGGGAGAAGCTTCGGACAGTGAGGAAGTGGTTGACAAAATTAAAAGACACACATTTAGATGGCTAAAAGTGAGGGAATTATTAGCTAGAGGGATTTCTTTAAATGAGTGGAGTAGGGAGCCTACACACTGTATTATGTAAGGCCTGTTGTTTCTATTTGTATTTGTCTTTGTGTTGGTTTTGTTTCTCTTTGTAATTGATTGAGGGGTATTCCTGATACCCGATTAATAAAATTTTGTTGTTTTCAAAAAAAAAAAAATGTACCATGGAGAAAGAAATGGTGGGTAAATGAAAGGAGAAGAAAACTAAATAAAATATTTTAAAAAAATGTCAAAAGCATTTTAAAATAAATTTTAAAAAAAAACTGTAAAAAAAAAAAAAAAAAAACGGACTCACCAAAATTGAGGATTTCAAAATAGAGAAATAAGAGGAAGCCACGTAAAATGAAGACTGTGAAATATATGTATTAAAGATATGATATAATTATTGACTCGTTCGAACTAGTAAATTCAGTTAGTTTAAAAGATTATGTTATTTTTATCTTAAAAGATTACACAACCTTCATAATTTGTACATTTTCTACTATTTCAAACATTTTATACATGTTATATTCATACACCAATCAACTTAAAAAATACAAATCTCAAATCTTAGTTAACCAAAAAAAAAAAACCATGTTTTAATAAATTACGTCAAATAAATGCTAATTTTTAAAATCATCAGTAGACGACAAAAGAGGGGGGGGGGGGGGGAGGGGAGATGTGAAAAATGTGAGAATGTAAATAAAGATGAGAGATGAGTAATGTAAATGTAAGATAGATAAACGGCTGCAAATAGAATTTGAGAAAATAGGGGCTTTAAAAAAAACAGTGTATTTAATTTTTTTAAAAAGAATTTAAAAGTAAAAAAAGAGACGGTTTAAAAAAAAAAAAAACCAACTCATAAAAATGCAGTATTTCAAATTAAACAAATTAAAAATGCAGTATTTCAAATTAAACAAATTAAAAATGCAAATTAAACAAATTAAAAATACAGTATTTCAAATTAAACAAATTAAAAATGCAGTATCAAAATTTACATTTCAAACATATACTCGGGGGAAGATGGCGGAAAAATATAGTCTCTAAATCAACACAAAATGTCATTAAAATTATACTCCATTACAACTGGTCCGGACAAAAAACTAGTCAATGAAATTAGAAGTTTCGACAATAGTAGAATAAAAATAAAGCACACGTGCAAAATTTCTGGGTCCGTCACTATCATTAGTGATTGAACAGTGACTAAATGACTAGTAATTTAACCGAGTTTGGTATTATTGGTTTGAGTTGCTTCCACACATTGGCAGTTGCGATGTGTCGAGAACTTTTAAATTTAACTATTTTTGGTCCTCCGAACTTATCCTTATCCTTAGGATGATTGCATTTACAAGATGCATCAAAAGGTTCAACAATCAATTCTTGGAGACTTGCAGCAGCATATTTGATGATGAATGCAGCAGCTATCCACTGTTTTGAACTGCCCAAATATCCCGACAGCTTCACTTCCCTCAAATTTGGAGAACACTTTTTTACCGCAGCATTATATTCAAATTTTCGAATAAAATAGGAATCGGAATTAGGGAGCTCAAACTCATTTGGGTGCTTCATCTGATTAACATTTACAATGTAAATAATTATGTCGCAAATAAAATAAAATATTGATTAATCGAATTGCAAAACCATATATATATATATATATATATCGAATTACAGAGGAAAAAATGATACTTCCATCTATTAGTTTCCCATTTCTTTTGAAAGTTTTGATTAAAGAATATGATAAATTAATAGACGTAGTACAGATTATAATTGAGAGAAAAAAAAAAAAATTAATATAAGATAAAGTATGATAAAATAATAAAATGACAAAAATTGAATGAAAAACTTATTATGGAATGTCCAATAAATAAATGTATGAAAGTTATAGTGAAACGGAGGAGAGAGTATATTGTAATTGATAAATACACTAGGATAAATTAAAAACAAAAGAATGAAGATAATTACGCATGATATTGGTTAGAAAAATCAAGATAAAAAATGATCAATACATACCTTCAACTCAAATTTCTCTAACGAACGACATGCTTCAATCAGTTTAACCATCGGATACATCGGATACATATGCACATCCATCATCGGATACATCGGATACATAGGCACATCCCAGTACCGGTCACTGTAATGCCATTCGACCACTAGGTGTTTGACATTAATCAATTCAAGAAGACAATCGTACTACAGCAACGTCAAACATGTACTACTATTAATTATTTTAAGAAAAATGTAAGGAAAACAGAAAAAAAAAAAAAAATCATTACATTATTTACCTGAGAAATAGGTAAGCTCCATAACGAATCTAAACCCCATAACGTAATCCGAACAAACAGTAGTTGACTAAGTATGCAAGGTGAAAATTGTGCACCAATTCTTCCTCCGAAAGGGGTGAAACCTCGAATATCACTAGAATTGAACTCAATAAGCTTTGGGACATTATTGACACATACAACACATGTACGAACCAATTCATGCAACCTCAGAGAGACGAGGTTAATCAAATTTTCGATCTTGATTGATTCCAACTTGGCCAGAACATATATTTAAATGTTGCAACTTGGGATGCCCAACAATCATAACTTTTCTCAATTCTCGATCTTCAAGAGATAAAGTTTCAAGATTAGGAGAATGGGAGAGGATAAGTTTAATGAGTTGATCATCCACACCAATTTCACACAAATGCAACTCTCTCACACATTTGAGGCCTCCTAAATTGTTAAGTTGAAGATGGTAATTCCCCTCTCTAGAGGGATAATAATCTCTTAAAGTAATATCAATGATTTCAACTCCCCTAGTCAACACAAACTCAACCCACCTCTTCATGTACATATTCATATTCACTACATCCTTCAAACCAAACATGTCTAGCTTGAATTCTTTCAAGGATTGTCCACCCTTGTATGAATTCAGAGTATGATTGATCATTTTTAAACTTTTCTTTTCCTTATATTCTTCTTTTGAAAGAAATTGAGAAAAGTTGAGTCGAGCGATTAGATTGTGGAGAGGTCACCAACGAGTTGAAATGACACTTGTGGCTGTAGCTTCTTTCACGGTAAGACGAGAGATTATGGATATAAGAATATCGTCTCCCAATTTGCTAATTTTGTCCTCCTTCTCCCCATCCTCCTTCCTGTCCTTCTTCTTCCTCTTACTTCTTGTCATGCCTTTCTTTATACACACAAAAACACAAACAATTATAAAACCAAGCAATTACATTAGTACAATTAACTATTTGAAAATTTAAAAAAAAATACGGCAAACAAGAAAAATGGACCAACATAAAATAAAATTAAATGACATGTGTATTATCATATTGTTTGAATCTATTTTTTAAAGCATAGCAACTTCAACAAAAATAATAAAGTAATACTGAAATTATAAAAAGAATAGTCACCAGAATATTTTCAAGAATTTGTTTTATAAGAAGAAAATAGGACCTACAGTCTGAAGTGAGTTAATTAAGAAATAGGAATAAATTAATTTCCAAGATATATGACCAACATTGAGTAATTGAAATTATAAATTGAAGTGAGTGAAACGTGAAAATTATAGTATTATTATCTAAACTGAGCAAAGCATGAGTAATATATTGAAAATTGAAGTTTAATGTGAACAGATTTCAACAAACATTAAAAGTTAAAACAACTCACAATTAGAGAAATTAATACAAGAATCATATTATCGAAATTAATACATTGAAAATTGAAGCATGAATAATTGGGTTACTTACCTTTGGTGTGAAGAATTGAAACTCTGTGCTGCTAAAAAGAGGCAGGGCGACAAGGTTTATTAGAATTAGAGAAGAGAATGATCTCTATATAGGTGTGAGATTAGGGATTCAAAGATGGGCTTTTCAATCGAGGGTTCATAATAAAATATTTATTTTTGCAAAAAAAATTATAAAATGTATATTAGGAAAAATTATATAAATATCTCCTTTTAAAAAAAACAGAATCTCCGTTGATGTGTTACTGTGTTAGATTACGAAAATAATATTCAGTTTCCATCATAACCGGTGGCGGTAACCACAACTATAAAAGAAGGGTTTGTTTTGAATTTAAGTAGGTGTTTTCTGTCCACTTTGTGCTCACTTTTTTTTTATACTTAAAAAAATACCTCTCTTAGTCCCATATTAACTTTCACTACATACATACACACAAGTCAACTCACTTATTTATTTTTTTAGGGCCCATTTGGTGGAAATCATTAAATATCTCATATATGGGCCCGATATTGGGTATACATGATAAAACCCATATTCACAATGTATTTTCACATTTGGTATGCACCATGAGTATGTGAGATGATTAGTAAAATAAAGTTTGCATTTGTCCATATTGTCCTCATAGATTTTTTAATATTCCACAATTGCCCCCTCTCAAATTTGAAAGCCCTCGTTCTGGCTTAGGTCTGAGGACAACTACAAGCAAATTAGGGTCACAAACGCCGAAACTTTGAGAGCCGTCGAACCCAACAATCTGCTCCCGACTTGCCCGTTTTGTCATCGAAGGATGAGGTACCGATGAAGTGAGTCAGGTACACTCATGGATGTCGGCATCATTCTCGTCGTTTTTCCATTGATTGGGTTTCGCGATGCGTAGAACGACGGCGATAGATTTCAAGATTGATGTGGACGAATTTTCAGAAGAACTTAATGTGGTATGTCTATTGAAAAATACGCCATAATCTGTTAAACAATTGCTTATGATGAATGCCTATTGATGTTTTGTGATTCGAATTTTTGGTTTCAATTTGTTTGGTGTTTAGGTCTTATGCATACCAATTTTTTGTGCTTCAATTTTAGGCTTCAATTTACTATGTGTTATTAAATATTTCGGGTTTTGAATTTGCAACTGAAAAAATGGTCTTTGCGCATTTAACGTGTTCGTGTTTACATCCAAGTACGGCTTGATTTGCATATCTTTAAGTTTCACATCATGATAAATTTAGTTGTACTTTGTATCACTGTTATAACCCCCAACTACACCCATTCAATGCATCGGCTATTTAACATGCTTTCGTATCCAGTAATTACCATCATTCTTGCTTTTTAATCGTACTTCTGTTACCCTGCATATGGAGACCATTGAGAAACGGGTGGAGGTCGAGGAAATACCTCCACAAGAGTCATACTTGTACACTGGAAAGTGGAACGAACGGTCGGTGACCACTTTTGTTAACATTCTAGTTAAGGAGAAGCGTGAAGGGTACTGGAAGAACAACGGCTGCAACGACGCATCACTGGCAGAGGCACATGGCGTCGTTAATATCGTGACTAGTCATGATTTCACTTGGGATGATGTTTTGATGCAGGTTAACATGCTGAAAAGGAGGTATGCTACATTTGGGAGTGTGCTCAATACCCCTGGTGTTAACTGGGATAGGGAAGTGAACTTCGTGTGAGGTTTTGCAACCCGTTGTTCTCATCTCACACAGGTATCTTATTTTGTAGTTATATTTTTCAAACAATCTGGCTACACATAGGCATAAATATACTCGTCTTGATAGTTGATTTATGTTGTCTCTCACGTATGTAGGCCGATGACTTTGCTAATGCTTACTTCCACAAGGGTGACTTGTTGTACGACCGACTTCATTTACTGTTTGAACCTGAATCTCCCCGCCGCCCCGAGATTATCCAAATCAGCTCAGGTGATGTGCCTAACTGTGCTCGTAATCCCATTTCGGTCGTTGACTCTGACGATGAGCTTGAGGTTAAATCACCAGATACTGCATTCCGGAAGCCACCTCGTACAAGGCTGTTTCACAGTCCAGCTGAAAGTCCATCTTGCTTCATGATAAGCGCTGAATCCAACAATCTGCAGCCAGGCGAGGTACGTCAAGCATTTGGGACCACAGCTAACAACATGTTGGTCGTGGATAACGATCAGCGCGGAGCTGTTGATGCCCAAGCTAGCTCGTGTGCATCGTGTAGCCCTCATAAGCTGGCCTACTCACACAGTCGCGATTAGAGGCTGTGTACTTCGTCCAAAAATATCACTGTGTTTAAGTAGTTAGTGTGTTATAACCTACGCGTCTACGTACGTGATGATCTTATGTGTTTGTGTTTTGAATCATGTCTTTTGTATCTAGTATGTGTGACATCTGTGGTATTAGTCACACCTTTTGAAGTTGGTAGTCTAGAACTCAGTAGTGTGTGCTTCTTGGATGATTTATGCCTAATTATGCAGTCTATATTTTGTCAGTATTGTTATGTTATCAGGGGACGCAAATCCAAGTATATGTTGTTATGTTATCAGTGTTTGGATAGATTGTTGTTAACTGCTGTGAACATGTGACTGTTTTAATTATCATGCAATAGAGGTTTGTTGTTAATTGTTGTGGGCTTTGATTGTCTTTAGTCCTGGTTCAAAATTTTGATTGATGGAACTGCAAAAGATGAAGAAATAGATTCAAAGATAACCTGGTGGCTTGACATCTTTAATTCAAAGAATGAATTCATTGATATTAGAACCTAGCTGTATATTGAGTTTTCAAGATTGTCTTATTCTAGCAGAAGCATAATTTAATATTTTCTAGAGTCTTAATCCACAGGCAACACAATTACCTACTTGCAATTAACCAATATATATTGAAAAAATTAACTAAAACAGATACATGAGCACAAAAACTAGCACACCTGACAAGCATCTCCATCAAAAGGTCAAAACAAACGCATGTATTAATATTAATCACTCAAAATCCAAAAGACATTATTCATCTACCCCATAAAGTAAAGTACTTGAACTAAGAGTCTTTTATAGTCTATGCACGTAATACACTAAATTACCCCGATTGGCTCAGTTTAATACGTCAACTACATGGATCCATCCAATTGGCACACAAGATATCAAAATGAAGGTTGGAGTACATTGATCACAGCATTAGCCACAGTAATAGTTTACAAAAAACAAAATGTTGATGACCAAAACATGCACCCAACTACATAACGTTTGCTCAGATGGACAACATCAAGTCCCACTAATACATAAGCATCGTCCATTACCAGATTTATATAAGCAAAAGATGTTCACAATATGTTCCAGCGATGTCGGAACTTGATACCTACTTTTGTGCACTACGTGCACGTTCGAGTAAAAGGTTGCAATATACTTCACGAGCATCGTCTGTGTACCCCATGAATATCTCGAGCTGGTTAGGATTTGCGCCTAGAATCTCGGACACACCGATCTTATCCAACAAAGATAACGACTTAATGTTGCCCAACAATTCGAACAATGATTTTCGAGCAACACCCATATCATGATCATGGCCGATTCGAGATGCAAGCTGCGAAATCTGTTCACGAGTGGAGATATAAAACTCTTGAAGCTCTCCGCCAACAGACGGCTCATTTGTATGACAGTTTTTCTTGCGCTTAGACGTAGCTGCTATAGACGGGTCATTATCCTTCTTCATATCAGTGGTGTTGTTCGTATTGCCTTCATTATCTTTAAGTCCGCTCTCAACCCGTTCTCCAATTATGCTCTCAATATCTATGAAGTTGTCGCCATTCGAGTCTTGGTTAACCTCTACACGAGCGCGCTTGGCACGTGCATCTATCGCTCTCTTAGTTGCGTCAACCACGTCTATCGCACCATCTCCGGGATGAGAGGTTCCACTGCAATATATGGCCGAGCGTACTTGTCTAGCCCTTTCAGCTCAAACACTCGATGACAACTATTGTACAGAGGAAACCCACACAATCGAAACCATGCATTCCACTCCCACTCCTACAATCAAATATTGAATTGGTTACCAACACCAACATTAGTGTAATTGACTCAAAAATATATAATCAAATAAAAGGTTTCTACTACCTTTCCATTGTTCCAGTACACAGCTGGATCAATCGTCGCCTCGTTAGTGTTGAAGTTGTACAACACCCCCTTTGTCCGAAACAAGAATGCACGGAAGTATAGGTGACGAGTGGAGATGTCTTCCATCTTCATCTTGATAACAGCAGGTGACACTTGCAGACCAGAAGGTGACTCGTAAATCCGTGCAACATCAGCAATAAGAATGTTATACTTCACATCTGAGTTGATTGTTCGTGTCTTCAACAAGTCCTCCACAGTCTCAAGCAGAGAGTCTTCGTCGTGGAAAGTCCAGCCTCTGAATACACGCGTATCAAAGTCATCGCTGAGCTGACACTCATTCGGATGGACACTTGAACTAGCCATTCTACACAGCTGTATTGAGAAAGAGAATGATACGGGTTCGTTAATATGCATGTACAAATGTGACGTTGTATAAACTACAACTAATGTTCATAACAGCAGCCATCACAACATTCAACACTTCATACACCACATACACACTAAACCCTAAATAAACAGCCGGAAGTACAGGTAATAGGTAATAAATTGAATTTCAATTTAATAAAGACAGTAGTATTGGCACAAGGTCTCCAAAAATTAAAATGAATTACACTTTAATAAACACAGGAGTAGAAGTTTTAGAGATGCATATGTAATAAGAAATTACCAGAAAATTCAATAATTATAAAAGGGTTGTAATCAGTATTTAGACATCCATGGGCATACACACAAAACCCAACTACATTCCATCAACAAGAAGATCATCAAACTTCCCTCACAGTAGAAGGCAGTATACAACTAAGTAATGTAATACCACCCATGACAGCAACTAACCCACAAGTACTACTGTTTGACATGCAAACTTAAGGCAAAGAAAGCATGTATCATAAGAACATAAACCCATCATCACAAAACATATCACTGTTCAATTAGACCTAAATAACACAAGAAATCACCAATACAAAAAAAATAAAAAATAAAAACCAGATCGTGCAACACCTGCAAATCCACAACCCTAACACTGTAGACATAATGAAAAGACAAGAAATTAGAGTTTGAGTGGTGCGTACCGATGAAATACAGAAAGATCCAAACTTTCACAAACCGATCAAACGCGCGTTTTTTAGACACTATTCCCAGAACCCTAGCAAAAAATGAACAGATAATCAAAATGCATGTGTATAAACCCAAAAATTTGAAAAAAAAAAGGGAAGAAGAAAGAAAAACAAGAAACGTGAGAGACGGCCACTAACTCCGACGCCGAAGGTCGCCGACACCAGTAGATCCCTTCGCCACCAGGTCGCTGGCCTGAAGTTGTCGCCAACTCAAAATCGCCGAATCGGAGTGGAAGAGGAAGAGTCTCGAAGAATTAAATTGTGACAGAAAGTGTAGATTTTGGGTTTAAATATGAAGGGCATAGATGGTATTTGGGTTTCCACACCAAAGTCGCTTTTTCCCAAGATAGCCTATCTCACCTCATTTCCAAAGACAAAAAACGCAGTCTAATCTTCAACTTGTAATGTGCTTCCACTTTTGTAGTGGGCCTTGGAGACTTCCACCAAACAAAAAATAGGCCAAGATTAGACCAAATCTCACATTTATCATGTCTAATCTTGACCACCAAATGAGCCCTTATAAAATTATATCTCAAAATTGTATTTATTATAATATTTTAAAAAATGTGGGTGAACAGTAAATATGAAAGTTTTTTTTGGGACAGAGGGAGTATATTTTAATTATAAAAAATATATTTAAGATAATGAATAAAAAATATATTTGGTAGATACTCAATCAATCTTGTTAGTAAAGTGAAAAAATATTCAAAAGTGAACTATTTAAATAGAATAAACATATTTTTTTATGAATCCAAAAAAAAAAAGAAATGACCACACTTTCGGTAGACGGAGGAAGTTTGATTTTAAAATTCTAATTCTAAAATTTAAAAGTAAAATAAGGGATAGATTTCAAAATTTCAAATTTTACATTCTCAAATCAATGCCTAAAAAAAAATTAACATTCTCTGAACATATGGTGAAAAATACAATAAACTGAAGTCTTCCAGACACCAATTCTCATATTAGCTGTACTGTGTGAGTGAGAAAAAATTAGATACGAGTAAAATATTCCACCAGGATTAGGAAACACTCCAATTAAAAAAATCACGAAATTGACAAACATAATTAGTGCAATTAAGACAAAATCATGGGTGTTTTAAAAAAAAAAAAAAACACAAATTCATAAAATTGACAGACATGATTTAGTCAATTACTAGGGAAGGAGAAGGAGAGAGCATCGTTGGCGAATGCCACTTTATCGTGACTTCTTAAAAGATAGGCAAGAAGCATGATGTATGATCTATGGCAGACAAAATTCAGGATGTCACATGGCACAAATAAGGGTTTGTTGCTGGAGGCATGCTTAGTGCTCAATCTCAAAGAAAGAAGTCCCTTAATGTTAGAAATGAATTTAATGAGGAGGGTCAAGAAAATCTTGTTCAGGTATGTTTGTTGAACAAAATTCCATTGTGTATTGAATAGGAGATTGTAGATCATGTTGAATTGTGATGTAATATTGTTCCAACCAAACTTGGTTAATAGTCTTTAATTATAGATAAATTATGAAGGGAATATAACAACTAACCTGAATTGTTTTGTACTAAAGAATATGGATGAGGATAGGTCTATTTATAGTTTCTGTGTCAGTTCTTGATTTAGGGTACATCTTTCAGAATAACTTGGTTTCTATATTTATACAAAATGTTCTTATTGTCAACTAAAAGAGTTCTGTCATCCTTTTTCTGTGAATGACTTGTAGAAGAAAAGTTTGTTATTGTGAGAAGTGAGTTTAGTTGAATTATGTACCAACTGAAAGTACAATTTTTGTAGGGGTCATATTTATATGTAATTGGCTTGTACAATTTTCTTTCCTATATACTTACCTAGGAAGTCATATCCATGAAAAAAGAGAGCTTCTATTTGTGCTCTATACCCACTTTGAATCATGACGGAAAGCTCCTCCTTGTAGTCATCCTATTAATAATGTAACAAGTGAAAATGTACTCACAGAATCAAATTCGATAATAGTGAGTGAAAGAGGAGGATCAAATTAAAAAACAAAGTTGAACTTTATGGACAAAAAATGATGTCATCCCGGTATATTTACCTGCAAGATCTCAGAGGAAACCAAGCTTTGGGCAACTTGGTAATCTCGCGGCTTCAATGGAACCAATGATTCCTCGGGTATGAGTTGCTCAATGTCATCTTTGCGCATTCCAAGCCACTTGACGTTGCAAGCTAATATTACACGAATCAAATCTCTTTTCAGTTGCAAAACTAACAAGTTTAGCTACAGATAATGTTATTAAAAGATCACCATATCGGTATGCTTCAAGCCCCATTGTAATACTTCCAAACTTGAAGGTGCATAATATTGCCAATCCAGCAGAGTTCCTTCATAATTGAATACAGATTGATGAGCACTAACCCATACAAGTACTTTTCTATTGACTGATTGTTAACCTTACCAATCAACCAGTCCTAGAATAGGCAATTCAGGAAACTCTCGACTCATTCGGTGAAGAAGAAACCTGTTAATGACATTGTAAATAGCCTGCTATCAGACAGGGTCATTTTGGTGGCTGTTTCAACTCCATTTTACCTTGTTCCGATGTCGGGATATCCTTTGGCCGTGATGAGAATACACGGAATTTGATTAAATATTCTATCCTCAGCTAGCCTCTGGATTATGGCATGCTGTCGAATCCCTATCTTTCATTAGATTTTTTGCAAAACAAGAGATGGTAAAAGTGTTAAATTAAAAAACAAGGAAAATAAGTACCTTCTCTACCACAATGATATACCTAGCATCACTCTTCATCGCCAATGTTTCTAGCAAATATAGGTCCCCAGAGATAGCATAACCAGATGATCCACAAGCAGAACAATCGACAACGTCTTGGTTTGGCTCCTTCTCGATATATTATGCAAACAATCAGGAGTGTTGGATTACAGCAAAATGCACATTGAAAAATCTTATTGTTCATAATCTTCTTTCAACATTTAAAAATAAAGCACACATCACATTCACAGAATTGAAGAAATTTTAGTCCATGCCTGAAGCAAGAGGCGACCAGCGACTGCTCCTCTGCTCGCAGCCATGATGCCAAGGCTATATCTACTACATCTTAGCAATGCCACCAAATCTTCCTTGCATAATAATGATTATAGACTGTAATTCAGAAGCTTTGCTCATGGATAAAAGAAAGTAAACTGAAGCATGCTTGAACAAGTATAATGCACTAAAGAAATATACTGTACTTATTAAGGAAATTGCTAAATAAATGAATTCTGTTACCCTGGACAGTCCGATTGACTTGTGATTGAGAAGTAAAAAATTGCGGAGAATGACACAGCAATTTGTAAAACAACTCCCTCTGCGTTACTTTCTTTTCTTGAACCAGAATCTGATAACACATTTCCAAAACCTTCCAGACTTTGTACACATTTTTATTTAAATCGGAAAAAAAGAGTTAGTCAAGGTATATGAAAATTTGCACAAAATTGATGCAAATTGATACCTCTGATAAATGAAACAGCAGTTCTCTCATTCATCAAAGATTTTGTGCAAAACGAATGGGAAAGGAAAATCCGTGTGCTTTCAGAAAGTAATCCTCTACTGACTCTACTATTGCTCATCTTCCTGCTTATCTGTTCACAGATCGACGACTAAAACTGTAAACTACACTAGATTACAACACGATTTCGCTACTTTCAATCTTCTCACTGAATCATACTTACCTTTAAATTGAATTGTGATTTTTCTCTTGTTTTTGCAGAGAAGTCGAATTTACGAAAAATCCTAAGAAATTTGACTTACTGTAAGTATAAAATTGTATTTTTATCAAATGAATTATGAAAGTAATTACACTGTTAATATATACAAAAGATTAGGAAACTACTATGGAAAGTCAAAGGATTTCAATCCCTAAATTTGTGGAATAATTAAGGACCAAATCATCTTGATTTATTCTAATTTATTTGATACTATTATCCCCCCGCAAGCAAGACGAGGGATGAGGTCCAACGCGCAGCTTGTCTCGAAAGAACTCGAACAAAGGTCGAGGCAGGGCTTTAGTGAAAACATCAGCAATCTGTAGATCCGAAGAGATAAATTCAGTATGAAGGTGGCCGGCCGAAACAAGCTCACGAACAAAGTGATAGTCGATATCGATGTGCTTGGCACGTTTATGAGCACTTGGATTCTGACTGAGAAAGATGGCACTGTTATTGTCTGAGTAAAGCGTGGGGCAAGAGGGAAGTTGTACGTGAAGCTCACGGAGAAGTTGAAGAATACAAACTAACTCCGATGCGGTATTGGCCATAGCACGATATTCAGACTCACAGCTGGAGCGGGAGACTGTAGGTTGTTTCTTAGCGCTCCAAGAGACAAGATTTCCACCTAGAAAAATTGAGTATCCATATGTCGAACGACGAGTTTCCACACAACGAGCCCAATCAGCATCAGAGAACGCATGAATGGTAGGTGAGGGGCCCCTTGAGAAGGAGAGTCCAAATGAAGGAGTGTGTTTAACATAGCGAAGTATACGCTTCACGGCTTGAAAGTGCGGGACGGTAGGGGCCTGTAAGTGCTGACTGACGAGGTTCACAGCAAAGGAAATGTCCGGACGCGTGATCGTGAGATACTGAAGAGCACCCACTAAGGAACGGTAGAGAGTCGGGTCATCAAAGAGAGGACCATCAGTTGGAAGCTGACAACCGGCGACCAAGGGAGTGGAGACAGGTTTGGCATCCTCAAGAGCGGCTCGTTGAAGGATGTCACGAGCATATTTAGCCTGATTCAAAAACAAGCCCGAAGAAGTGTAAGTAACCTCAAGTCCCAAGAAATAACTCAACTTACCTAAATCCTTAATAGCAAACTCCTTACGGAGACGAGCAATAAATGAGGACACCTCTTCCGGAGAGTTTCCTGTAAGGATAAAATCATCAACATATACCAAAAGATAAAGAATTGAAGAATCACGGATAAAGATAAATAGAGAGGAGTCCGAGCGACTACAAATAAATCCAATACTCAATAGAAAGTCGCTGAGGCGTTGAAACCAAGCACGAGGAGCCTGCTTGAGACCATAAAGAGCTTTCTTGAGACGACAGACGTGGTTAGGAAACCGAGAATCAAGAAATCCAGGGGGCTGCTCCATAAAAACCGGCTTTGGCAGAACACCATTCAGAAAGGCATTTTTCACGTCAAGCTGATGAAGAGGCCAATTTCGTAAAACAGCAAGAGAGAGAACAACCCGAACAGTAGAGGCACGTACGACAGGACTGAACGTATGCGAGTAGTCAAAGCCAGGGAGCTGAGTGAAACCTTGAGCAACGAGACGAGCTTTGTGACGATCGATTGAACCGTCTGCCAAAAATTTGGTGCGGAAGACCCATTTAGAGCCCACAACATTTGTATTAGCAGGACGAGGCACAAGATCCCACGTCTGATTGTTAGACAAAGCAGAGAGCTCTTCATGCATTGCAGCGACCCATTCAGGGCGCTTTAAAGCAGACTTGACGCCACGGGGTTCACTAACTGCAACAAGAGCATGAAAAAGTGAAGAATGGGCATAATATGTAACATGTTTTGGTTTAAAAATACCAGACTTAGCACGGGTGCGCATAGGATGTGTAGCCTTAGGGGGTGAAGCAACTGGTGTTGGATCGACAGTTGGGATAGCGACAACCTCATGAGTAGGTGTATGATCATCTAGTGCAATAACAGGTGTAGTAGAGACAGGATCTAGCGAAGGACACAATGAACAAGGAAGACTAGGAGAAACCTCAACAACCGGAGGCACTAGAGCAGGAACATGGCCCGACGACCTGAAAGGCTCAAAAAATTCTGAAATGGACAAAGAAGAAGAGTTTGTTAGGCTAGGTAATTTAGAAAAAGGAAAAGAAAGTTCATCAAACTTAGCATGACGAGAAATATAGATGCGGAAGGATGAAGGATCGTAGCAACGAAACCCTTTGTGGGAGCTGCTGTAGCCCAAGAAAATACACGCCTTGCTACGGGGCTCAAATTTGTTTTTGGTATAGTCTCTGAGGCAAGGATAGACCCTGCAACCAAATGGGTGAAAATTTCCAAAGTTTGGAGTAGTTGAAAATAGCAATTCATACGGGGATTTTCCATCAAGAATTTTAGATGGCAAACGATTAATAATATAGACAGCACTACTAAAAGCATCCACCCAAAAATTCATTGGAGTGTGAGAGTGGAAGAGCATGGTAAGACCGGTCTCAGTGATATGTCTATGTTTACGTTCGGCCCGACCGTTTTGAGCTGGTGTGTAAGGGCAAGAAAAAATATGACGAACGCCCTTATTTTGGAAAAAATGTTGCACTTTATTATTAGTAAATTCGGTACCTCCATCACTATGAAATGTTTTAATATGACAAGAAAATTGATTCTCAACAAATTTAGTAAATTGGAGGAGTACCTCAAAAAAATCAGATTTATGCCGTAACGGATATAACCAAGTAAAACGTGAAAAATCGTCCACAAATATGACATAATAACGAAAACCAGAATCAGAACACACGGGCGCAGGGCCCCACAAGTCACAATGAATAATGTCCAGAACAGAAGATGCACGCTTAATGTCCAAATTAAAAGGCAAGCGTTTGCTTTTAGCTTGTTCACACGAATCACAAAGCACAGGTTTAGGCAATAAAGCAGTAACAGTAATAAAACCAAGTTTTTGCAGTAACGAAATTACATCAAAAGAAACATGGCCTAGTCTTGAGTGTCATAACTCAAACGAGGCCTTTGGAGAACTGGAAGCAACCATAGCCAATTGCATAACATCCAAAACGTAAAGGCCATTTCTACGACTGCCCCGAGCCAGTATAGCTTGAGTGACCCGATGCTGAACCAAAAAACAATTATCATTAAAAACAACAGAAACAGGCAGATCAGCCGTTAATCTGCTAACAGATAGCAAATTTTTGGTGAGGCCTGGAACAACCATAACATTTGACAAAGAAATATAAGGATTTAAAACAAGAGACCCAATATGAGAAATAGAAAGAGAAGCGCCATTACCAACGACGACAGAGTCCAAACCTGTATATGGAACAGAAGAGTCTAGCCGAGATGTGGAAGGGGTCATATGAGCAGAAGCTCCAGTGTCGAGATACCAGTCAGACGGGGCATCAGAGACGGAACAAGCAGCCTGAAAAGCTTCTGCTATATTAGCAGAGGCATCACCAAGAGAGGGCGGAGGGACTGGAATAGGACGGGCAGGTGGAGCCGACAAAGGGGACGAGGCTGCAGGGGGTTGTGCATAACGATCTGGGCATGCATTCGCATAGTGCCCATTGGTACGACAAATCTGACAATGAGGTGGACGACGTTGAGCAGGACCACGACCCCCGAGCTTACCATTAAAACGGACAGGATGAGCAGTGTAAGCGACCTGGACAGGAGCGGGCGGGTCAAGCGCCTGTTGAAACAAATCCCAAGCCTCGGCATTATTTTGGAGGTCTGCAAAGGTAGGAAGAGGCGACAAAGCCATTTGTGTAGCAGAAAAACTTGAGAAAGCAGGACCAAGACCCTTGAGAAATAGATGAATTTTATCAGTGGCGTCCACATTGCTACCGATAGCCGATAATTGATCGCAAATGAGCTTGAAATCGCGACAAAAATCGGCTACCGATTTTTCACCCTTTTTAATCGATTGAAGTTGGCCCTTGAGACGAAACTCACGAGCCTTTGAGTGATGGCTGAATGAGTTTTCGAGAGCAAGCCACACCTCCCGAGCCGAAGAACAACCCACCACAACGGACATAGCCTCCTCGGTCAAAGAAGAAAAAATAAGACTTACAAGTCGTTGGTCCTCAACACGCCAGGCGGCGTAGGCTGGATTGGGGGCAGGTTTTCCGGCTGAATCGATCTCGGACGGCGGTGGCGACCGTGTTCCGTCGACAAGGTCGATGAGGCCTTGCCCAATCAGAAGAGGTGATACCTGACTGCGCCAAAGGAGGTAATTTGTAGAAGTAAGTTTTATTGTGAGCATGTGGATTAAAGTATTGTATGGAAGTGTGGTAGAAGAATCAGTTGAAGCGGCCATGGTGGAAATTAAAAGTAACAGGGGTTCGTGGAAAAGAATGGAGAGAGTAGGGCCTCAGAGATTTGATATTTGAGGGGAAAAAATAATAATAAATAAATGGAGGTGAGTGATATATGTTTATCAAAGTAACAATGGGCGGTGGAAATTTTATTGTGAGAAAAGGGGAAAAGAAAGCAGCAGTGTATTGAGTAGAGAAAAAAGAGAGTCTAGAAGACAGAGTAGGCGGCGAAAAGGTTTCGTGCCCTAGAAACTGATACCATGTAAGTATAAAATTGTATTTTTATCAAATGAATTATGAAAGTAATTACACTGTTAATATATACAAAAGATTAGGAAACTACTATGGAAAGTCAAAGGATTTCAATCCCTAAATTTGTGGAATAATTAAGGACCAAATCATCTTGATTTATTCTAATTTATTTGATACTATTACTTACCAGCGACAGATCTGATACTGAAGGAGTGGATGAATTAAGATTTCTGAGGAAACAAAGGATTGCAACTTCGATTCGAGCTCGAACCTGAAATTGGAAACCAAAAAAAGTAAAAAGTACAAGTAAAGCAAAATCAGAGTAAATTAAAAAATTTCAAACCTCAGAAGGAGAAAGGATATCGGCATAACAAAGGAGTTGATCGGAAAAGAAAATGGAGTTTTTCAGCAGATCTCCCATTTTCTCCCTCCACGAGGGACGATGAAATGTAAAACAATGGCTATATTTGAAATGAAAACATTATATACTCTGGGTTTGGGTTGGGCTGAGCACGCCAATTTTATGGGCTTAATTTGTATATATAGTCCAGGGTTTGACTATATGCACCTCCATTTCGGAGAGATGCACTCCCCCAATTCATTTATTAATAAAATAATTGGGTGAAAAATCGAAAATACCCTTTAATTAAATTGTTGGGTACTAAATGCACCCCCTTACTGGACGCATCCCTTTTATCATTCATTCACCTTTCCCCGTAAACCACCATTTTCGGCTGCCGCCGACACCATTTCCGGTGACCTCCAAGTTAAAAAAAATCCAGAAATTACAATAAATACTTGAAAAAATCAAAAATATTTTTTTTTATTTTTCGACCAACCAGTGTCGACCATATACACTTTCATCGACAACAATTCGTCGACGAAAGTATATACAATTGACACTGATTGGTCGAAAATTAAAAAAAAAATCGACAGCTTAATTTCGATCAAACACACCCTCGTCGACAAATTGTTGTCGACGAGGGTGTGTTTGATCACATTAAGCTGCCGAAAATATACTCCCTATGTCCCATACTTGAAGGCTCAAACCAATTGGGCACGGGTTTTAATGAATGAATTGTTATTAATATTGTGTAAGATAAAGTGGGGGTAGTAAAGACTTTTCAACTTTATAAATAGTAATAAAGTTACTTTTTAGTGTAATAAAGTAGTGGCATTTGTTGTAATATTGTGTTGTTTTAAGGAGAGTGTTTAAAAGTGTTTTTGCTATATAGGTAATGTGCCTTCAAGTGTGGGACGCCCAAAATGGTAAAATGTGCCTTCAAGTATGGGACGGAGGGAGTAATAAAAAAAAAGGTTTCTATAGATTTTTTCTATAGAAAACCCTAACAAAAAAAAAAAAAAAAAATACGGAATCGAGATCGAGGGAGGGGGAGGGAGAACGAATGAATAAACCTGAACGGAGTGGCCGACATCTTGGACAAACAAGGAGGCGGCGGCGAGCGGGAGGCCGTAGAACGAGGAAGAGAGAAGACAAATATAAAAAAAAAAAAAAAGGTGCGGGGTGCGGACGGGCCGCGACGGCCCAAGGCAGTGGCTGGGCCGCCGCGGCGAGGGCGGGGCCAACGCGTCGGCTAGATAGGGGGAGGGGGCGGCCGGACGGGGTTGCGGGGAGGGGGGCGTCGGGCTCGCGGTGGCCGTGTGGGCATGGCGAAGGGGGCGACAGCGGGCTCGCGGTGGCTGTGGGGGCGTGGCGATGGAGGCGGCGTCGAGGGCGGTGGCCGTGTGGGCGTGGCGAAGGGGGCGGCGGCAGGCTCGCGGTGGCCTTAGGGGCGTGGCGATGGGGGCGGCGTCGAGGGCGGTGGCGATGGTGGCCGCTGTGTGAGAGGGGGAGGAATTTTTTATTTTTTTTACGACAGAGGGGAGGAAATGAAGATGGAGGGAATTAGGGTTTGGAGGGTGTGGGTAGTAATAGAAATTTTAAGGGGACAAGGACAATTAAGACAATTGAGGGTGGGTGCATCTATTTTAGACTAATTTTAGGGGGTGCATCAATCGGGAGAGTGCATCTCTCCGAAATGGAGGTGCATATAGTCAAACCCTATGGACTATATTATGAACTTAAAAAAAAAAAAAAAAATTGGTCCGTTCCTATAAAAATTCTACCATAAATAAAAAACTATGAGAATACATGGAACTGATAATAACCTTTAATTTTCTCTAGATAGTAAACAATTTACTGGGCTCAATTATTAGCAGTACAGTAGAACCTCTATACATTAATACTCTATAAATTAATAAACTCTCTAAAATAATAAAATCTTCCGGTTTCGATTTGGACCTTTGTAAAAAATCATCGAATTCAATAAGATAATAAAATAATATTTTTTTGAAAAATCTCTTTATAAATAGTAGGTCCCATTAAAACTCTAAAATAATAATTCATAAATATTACAATTATAAATATTGTGGTATGGTCTCTCTTATAAATCTTTTTCATCAACCCACTCTTATAAATCTTTTTGAGTGCATGTGGGACAGTCTCTATTATACTCACATCTTTACAACATTTGACCATTCATGGATGATTTTGCGATGTCTTTTAGATGAGAAGAGATGGTTGAGTGTTATGAATTATTTTTTATTTCTATATTGAGATTTATATAGTATATGTTTCATTCATCATGCATGAATATATTTAATTGACTATACTAGTTGTTTAAGTGCAACGAATTAATGTACATATATATCTAAGTAATTTCAATGAATTGATACATGTGTCCATAAATATAATAATTAATATATTGTATACTTGATATTATACATGAATATGTTTAATTAATTAGTTACAAAAAATTGGTTTATACATGAATATAATCAATGAAACATATATGAACTCATTTATTTTTCTAAATTTGCTGAATTTAAAAAGTCTTTCTTTTGATTAATAAAATATTAATTTATCGATAAATTAATATCTCTCTAAATTAATAAAATTTCATGGTCCCAAGGTTATTAATTTATAGAGGTTTTACTGTATATGTAATACTATTAGCACGAATTAGAAAAAAACTATTGTAAGATAAAAAGACTCTAAATTTAGAGAGTAAAATTGTATTGAAAGAGATATATATAGAGTTTACAAGAAGTAGTTTTGAGGAATTGATATACTAACTAACTTTCCTAAAAAATTCAAATAATGGGCGAGTACGTAAAGCTTTTTGTAAAGATGTCAGCGAGTTGTAATTGAGAAGGAACGAACTGAGTGAGAAGGCAACCAGAAGTGACAAGTTCGCGGACGAAATGATAGTCGATATCGATGTGTTTTGCTCGTTTGTGGGCGACTGAATTCTGAGATAAAAAGATGACACTCTTGTTATCACAAAGAAGTGTTGGTGGTTTTGAAGGAAGAGCTTGAAGTTCTTCAAGGAGCGAGTAGAGTCAAACTATTTATGAGGTTGCGGTCACCATGGCAAGATATTCTAATTCGAGACGGCAGGTTGCTTTTTGGCAGCTCAGGAGACCAGATTTGGGTCGAGGAAGACAGCGTAACCAAAGGTGGAGCGACGAGTGTCAAGGCAGTGAGCCCAGTCAACATCCGAGAAGCCAAGTAACATTGAATGTCGAGAGAATGTAAGGCCTGTTGGAGAAATTGCTTAAAAATTGATTAATTTTAATTAATTGATTGATTTTAAAATGAGAGTGGAGAACACTCGTCTTTGACCAATTTATTGAGGGCTATAAATGTAATTTTAAGGAAATTAAATGGCATAAAATCGTTCTACTCTCGGAGTAGATGATCGTAGTGTATTTAAAATCTCAAAACCGAATTTCGGTGAGTGAGAAATTAATTCACAAAGTTGAAACGTCAAATAATACACTTTGTGGGGGTATTTGAAAATGTTTGGTCTCAAGCAGATCTGCTACAAAAGGCTTAAAATCGAGATCAAACAAATGTGCTAGAAGAAATGAGTCCAAAAATCCACAAATAAAAACGTAAACAGTGGTAACCCAACCATGTTGACTGGAGATCCCAAGATCTTAGTTCAATGGGAAAACTAAGCTGTGAATGTTTGTTGGAAACACTTGGTATTCCCGACTATTCCTTGGAGAGCACAACACCAAGTGTCGAAACCCGTAAGATTGTGGTAAAGGTTAAGTCTTTAACTTTTAATGATTCCTAACGCCTCGAGGAGGTTGAGTATGACGGGATACTCTAAAGGAGATCACCTATATAAGTGAGAAGTGAGGGCCGCTTCGACTAACACTTATTAAATTAAAGGATGTCCATGGTCAAAACGGACAAAAACGTGAGAACGAAAAGGCATTGAGGCTTTATTGTGTCTACACTGTTGTCTCGGTACACACCAAGGAGGAATAGTTCAAGGCATTGTGTCCACTAAGCCGCCGGTGTACTCGATAGTGTTTGACTATGGAAGGTTCAAAGCCATAAGCTACCTATCCGGATGCAATAGTGTCTCTTGAGAACTGGATTGCGAGTCTGCATAATTATATGTGTAATTTCCACTCATGTGGGGGATTGTTGGAGAAATTGGTTAGAAATTGATTAATTTTAATTCATTAATTGATTTTAAAATGAGAGTGGAGAACACTCGTCTTTGACCAATTTATTGAGGGCTATAAATGTACTTTCAAGGAAATTAAATGGCATAAAATCGTTCTACTCTCGGAGTAGATGATCGTAGTGTATTTAAAATCTCAAAACCGAATTTCGGTGAGTAAGAAATTAATTCACGAAGTTGAAACGTCAAATAATACACTTTGTGGGATAAAGTTTTTTTTTTTTTTGAATTACATTAAATACGCATCCCTTTTCCCCTCCCCATGACTCGAACCCAGGATCTAAAGCTTAGGTAGTGGTGCTCTAACCACTTGAGCTATCCAACTTCGTCGTGGGATAAAGTGTTACAACATGATAATTGACCCACATTGAAACTTTGAAAGTTTAATGGGGCTAATTAATCCTTATAAATAGGAGGATGTTACAATGGTTCAAATAATAATGACTAAGGAGCAATCCAATAGTCTATACGGATGCACGTGTGTGCTCGTTCGGTTGAGCTTGGGCCTAGTCTTGGGCTCGTGACTCGTGGGTTTTAAATTTGGGCTTTCAGACCCATCGAAATTGGGTTAACCCAAATAAATTTAAAAGTTGAATTTGAACTATGACGAATGTGAACGTTGAGGATGTCTAGGTACATTGACGTTACAAATTGTGATGAACTTGGACGTTCGGGTGTCCAGGTTCATAGACGTTTCAGTAATGAATTTGTAACCGCAAAGGAGTTACAAAACCATGAATGTCATACTTAAATTTTGTAACCGCAAGACGTTACAAATAGCATGAATGCCATAATAAATGTGGAGACCCCTCACATGTTGGAACATGCCTATAAATAGGGTAATACGTTGTGGTGCTACTCATACGAGCCCACGTTCCAACATGTGAGGGGTCTCCACATTTATTATGGCATTCATGCTATTTGTAACGTCTTGCGGTTACAAAATTTAAGTATGACATTCATGGTTTTGTAACTCCTTTGCGGTTACAAATTCATTACTGAAACGTCTATGAACCTGGACACCCGAACGTCCAAGTTCATCACAATTTGTAACGTCAATGTACCTAGACATCCTCAACGTTCACATTCGTCATAGTTCAAATTCAACTTTTAAATTTATTTGGGTTAACCCAATTTCGATGGGTCTGAAAGCCCAAATTTAAAACCCACGAGTCACGAGCCCAAGACTAGGCCCAAGCTCAACCGGACGAGCACACATGTGCATCCGTATAGACTATTGGATTGCTCCTTAGTCATTATTATTTGAACCATTGTAACACCCTCCTATTTATAAGGAGTAATTAGTCCCATTAAACTTTCAAAGTTTCAATGTGGGACAATTAGCATGATATAACACTTTATCCCATAAAGTGTATTATTTGACGTTTCAACTTTGTGAATTAATTTCTCACTCACCGAAATTCGGTTTTGAGATTTTAAATACACTACGAACATCTACTCCGAGAGTAGAACGATTTTATGCCATTTAATTTCCTTGAAATTACATTTATAGCCCTCAATAAATTGGTCAAAGACGAGTGTTCTCCACTCTCATTTTAAAATCAATTAATTAATTAAAATTAATCAATTTCTAACCAATTTCTCCAGCAACCCTCTGTACCCACTTTGAATCATGACGGCCAGCTCCTCCTTGTAGTCTTCCTGTTGCGTGACAAGTGAAAGAACAGAAGCTCGAAGGATTCACGGTTGTTAAGTCCCCAAAAAGATTGAAATCTTTCGTAAAGACTTCAGTTTGAGTCTCTATTTATTTTGTATGACTTTTATATGATAAGTGAACCGATTAGTGTTTTATCGAATCAAATCTCTAAAAAAAGAGACTTAGTTTAGTAATAGTCATCCACACATTGTTTTAAAGAAATTCTAAGAATTCAATAGGTAACAAGCGTGGCATAAACACGTGACAATCATGACTATTCATTCCAACAACCTTAAAGAAAACATAGATGCCATGTTTGTTTTGAGATTATGTAGGATGAGGAAAATTCGGATGGAGAAATTTTGATGGGTAGTGATTATGTAATATTTCTATGTTTGTTTTGGGATGTTGAGTAGGATAGGATGTAACTTTATGTCAAATCAATTGTGTAAGAGTGAGTAATGTTGTTCGTATGAAGTAATTTTATGTCAAATCAATTGTATAAGAGTTAGTGATGTTGTATTATTGTAATAGTAGAATATATAGTTAGTTTTTGGAGTGAATAAAATTGAATGATGAAAATTCGGATGCAAAATTTTAAACTAGAATAAAAAGAGAGACGTTACTCGCACGTGTGAGTTCCAAAACAAACATGACGAAAGTGATTCTGGAAAGTGGAGCTATATGGTGGAAATAAAATTTTCGGATTGGGAGTGAACTCGCGAGATGAATATGAATGTAGAAATGTGAGTCACTTTTTATAAAGAGAAGTGTTCCCTAGAGAGAAGGGGAGGGGATGTTTGTTGTAAATCACATTTTTATTATGTAATTTAGGGTAGTGTGTGTATCATTTTCTTAATTTTGTGGGTGTTAATATTTGGCGTAGTTTAATTATTCTCTTTGTTTGCAATTTAATACCATTTATACTTTTCAATGTTAATTACATGCATTTTCTTCTAAGTTAGTCTAAAGTCATTATAAACAACTTAGACATTAATAGGTTTCAAGGTTTTATGTAAAATTGAAAAATGCTTCATTAACGGTAGAGTGAATAATTAAGGATATAATTATCTTTATATATGTGTTTGATCCAAAATAGCGTATATTTTAAATTGAAAGATATTATTTTATACTACAAAAAACAGTCAATTTAAAGAGGGCAAAGGCGAGGGATTCACCCTCTTTAAATGGAATGGCGACAGTATAGGCTAGGGGGACGGAACAAGAAGAGTTTATGCGCTCCTTGTGTGCCGTTTAGGCTAGGAGCTTTAGTCGTTATATTTTGAATGCAATTAATATATATATTATAATTTCAGTTTTTTCTTCTTTCCTTCAAAGTAACTTGTTTATCTTTAAATTGTCAAAACATCAAATATATTTATTTTTAAATGTGAAATTATAATATTATGTGTTACAAATAATTAATTATGTTTATTTTGTTTTCCAATTATAAAATTAAAGTTACTTGTTTATTTTTAAATTGTCAAAACATATTTAATATATTTATTTTTAAATGAAAAATTATAAAATTATGTGTTACAAATAATTAGTTGTGTTTAATTTTGTTCTCCAATTACATTTTTTTAATTCATGATTATTCAATAATTATGTTTAATTAATTTTCTTCATAAATATATACCCTCTGTCCACCAAAAGTGTGCTCACTTATTTTTATATATGTTTTTTAAAAAATCATATTTTAATTATAAAGAATATATTTAATATAATGAGTATAAAATATATTTGGTAGATACTCAATCTTGTTAGTAATTGTTAGTAAGTAAAAAAAATATTCAAAAGTTAACTATTTAAATAGAATAAACACGTTTTTTTTAGACCAAAAAAAGAAATGAGCACACTTTTGGTGGACGAGGGAGTATATATATATATATATTTCAAATTTGTAATTAAATCATTGTTGTTAGTAAAAATTATTTGAATATATATACCTTCAATATAATTAAAATTAAAAATTTAACATTAAAAATAAAAATCAAGTATCATTAATAATCAAAACTTAAAAATAAATACACCATTAAAATTGAAAGTAAAAGATAAATATTTAAAATTTGGAAACTAAAGAAACCTGTTACTTTAAAAAATAATAAAATAATAATTTATAATTATTACTTTAAAAAATAACTCACCATTAATTCATGATTATTCAATAATTATGTTTAATTAATTTGTTTCCCACATGTATATAATTAACTATTAACCTAATTAATTAATTAAATAATGATAATTAACTATTAACCTAATTAATTAATCATATCTAACAATTACAGTAATATATATTAATTACATAAGTAATATATACTTAAGTAATATATGACCATTAGTATATATACTCCCTGGCCGCCCTCGCCAACTTCCAGAAAACCAATCTGGGTTTCTTCATTTCGCGAGGGGTATTAATTTCCCTCGGCAATTTGCGAGGGATTTTGGTACCCTCGCCAACGCGCTCGTAAATTGGCGAGGGCACTTTTTTCCACTCGCTAATTCGCGAGTGTGATTCCGTCCCTCGCCAATTCCCTCTTTATTTGTGCCCCTCTTTAAATCCCTCGTCAAATAGCAAGGGTTAAATCCCCCTCTTTAACTCCCCTCGTTATTTGAGCAATTTTTTGTAGTGTTTCCTTATACACAAATAAGTGATGTTTAGAATTTTTACACTGTTTATTCCCATTATGTCGTGACTGTCGTCCCTTTAACTTTAGAAAATCTCATAATTTATTACTTACTTTTATAAACTTGGAAATAATTGAAACATATTGGTTAAAAAATTTTGGAAAGATTTGAAGGAAATTAGTGTGATTAAAATCTTCATTTATTATGTAAAGGGTGTTAATACATAATATTTCTTAATTCCAATAAATTTCATGAAAACAACACTTATTGTAAAATGGAGAAAGTAATTATTTTATTTTATAAATTATTACTGCCTTCGTCCCACAATAATTTTAACACTTTTATTTTCGTGACGTTCCACAATAACTTTCACACCATTAAAATAGAAAGCTCTTTATAAATATCACCCTCATAATATCTTCAATTTTACACAAAATGTCATTACTTTTGGACCCACACATACACACAAGTCAACACTTTTTTTTTTACTCTACATATAAAGGTTTACAAAATTACTTCTCAAAACTCTACTCATTATTACACGTTTTCTTAGTTTCCGTGTCCACCTACATGTTAAAGTTATTTCGGAACGGAGAGAATAAGATTTATAATTTTTTTTAAAATAAAAAAGAGAAAAAAACTATTTACATCCCGCAACGTTTACCTTTTTCGAAAAAGTCCCAAAAAAGTTTAAAATTTAATTTACGTCTCATAATTTTCTAAATTGCTTAATTTACATCCAAGTATTTTGCAGAGACACCAAAACAACACCGTTTCATTCATACTTTTGTCAAATACGCATAAAAATTATGAAAAATCGACAAAAGTTGTAATATGACCAAACTCGACTTGTATAGCGTAGAAAAACAATGACCATTTGAATTAAAAAATAATTTACAAGTCATTATTTATAATATGCATAATGAAGAAAAAAACATAGATTAACCAATTTACAAAATTATGGGATGTAAATTAAAATTTATCTTTTTTTGGGACGTAAATGAACCAATTTATGAAATTATGGGACGTAAATTAAGCAATTTACGAAATTATGCAACGTAAATTAAATTAAATTTCTATCTTTTTTAGGATGTTTTTTTAAAAAGGTGAAAGTTACGGGACGTGAATAATTTTTTTTCTCAAAAAAAACATGCTAATCTTATTTTTATTTTTAATGTTTAAAGTTTAGACTGTCAAATTAATCAAATAAATAATACTCATTATTCAGTAAAATTTTTGCCACTTTTTTTATACATGTTTTTAAAAAAAATTATACTTTAATTATAAAAAAGATATGTGGGATAACGCGTAAAGAATATTGTTGGTAGAAACTCAATCTTGTTAGGCCATCTCCAATCCCGTGACTCAAATTGACACCAAAATCATCAATTTGACAACAAATTTGAGTCAAACAGTAAAATCATCTCCAATCATCAAACTCAAATTTTAATGTTATCTTTTTTATTTATATTTTATTAAATATTTGTTTATCATCAGATATATAATTTTATATTTATATTTAAATTAAATTAATTAAACAAAAAAAGTGATATATTTAATATAAAAATATTTAAAAAAAAAACAAAATCAATGAAACAAAACATCAAATTCAATTGCATAAAATATAAATTACATCACAATTCCACTAACTTTCAATTTTTAAATATTCCATACTTATTAATCATAAAATTTAAAATCTGGCAAATTTGCCAAAAAAAAGGAAATGGTGGCAAATTGCCACCAACTTTGCAGCATCATTGGAGTATACATTTTAAGCAATTTGAGTAATTGCTACTCCTGTTGGAGATGCCCTTAATAAATTAGAAAAAATACTCAAAAGTTAACTATTTGATCGCTCACAGAGCTAGATGGAAGGTGGGTGATGGTAGCAACATTAGCTTATGGTGATCAACATTAGCTTGGGTGGATGATGATGCAGGGGTAGTGCCGAGTACAGAGTCTTGGACAGTAAATAAATTGATAAATGTGACAGGAATTAAGGAGCTGGAATGAAAATTTGCTTTTAATGAGGTTAAAAGAGTATTGCCACGTACTATCGGGCGTTCCAGATTGTCGATCTACTTTGGTACTTCGAGCGAAGCGGACGCTATACAGTTAAATCGGGATATAAACTGATCTCAACGATGCTAGTAGATCCATCATTTGAGAAAGCATTGTGGAAACTCAAAGTCCCTCCTCGGGTAAAGGATTTTTTATGGAGAGCAAGTCGGAATTGTTTGCTGAACAAAGTAAACCTTTTTTAGAAGAGAGTTGTGGAGGACAAATGGTGTGTGCAGTGTGCTGACTCTATGGAGAATAATTGACATTTGTTTATTGCATGTGATTTTGTGCAAGCATGCTGAGGTGAATCTGGGTTGAGACACTTGATTGATGTCGAGTGTTGAAGGTTTTACATATTTGGTTTTTCGCATGTTGAGGAGATACACACAGGAGGTGTCGGAGCGATTCGCTATGATTCTTTGGCAATTATGGAAGGAGCGAAATACTAAATGTTGAGACGTAGATGCTGACAGAATGGCGACAGGTTTCAGCACGGGTGCAACATCGATTGAGGTCTCCTTGAGAGGCGTGGCACTCCCCTTGTGAGGGAAAGTTCAAATTAAACTTCGACGTAGCATTTTTTACGAAGACGGGGCAGACGGGGATTGATTTGGTGATAAGAGATGAGAAGGGCGCCGAATTCATGGTGGGCCGCACAATTGTGGTACCCGGGGTTCTACGTGTGGAGGTGGGTGAAGTATTAGCGCAATAGCGCTGAAGGAAGCGCTAGAGTGGGTTATTAGCTTGGGCATTGACAATGTAATCATAGAAGGAGATTGCAAATTGGTCATTGATGCAATTAATTCAACAGCAACCTCCTCTTCTGTCAAACTATTCTTAGTACTATGCCTTCAATTATTGTTAAGTTTGTTAAAAGGAGTGCCAATATTATGGCACACAAGTTTGCTCGGGCGTCTCGTTTCTACGAGAGCTCATTTTGTTGGGTTGATCCACCAAACTTTGTGGCCGGACTTCCTACCACTTCATGTATTTGCAATAATGAAAACTAACCTTTCAAGTTTTCAAAAAAAAATTAAAATTAAAATATTTCATATTTATATCATTATTCACTTTTAAATATATTAAAATAAATAAGTCTCAAAGCCTATAATTTATAATCAACTGAACTGAAAATGAAAAAAATTAATGAATGGTAGATAAATAAAAAATTGAGAAGAATTTGAAATCTTAAAGAATTGTGTATGTATTTCTGCTAATTGTGTTGTGAATTTATTAAAACGTGGAAAAGAAAATTAACTGATGAAAAATAAATTATAATCCCTAGTTCTAATCCTTAAGATATAAGAAATGAATTTAAATTAGTTGCTTTTACATTGTAAGGTGCAATTGAGTTGCAATAGAGTCACAATTTAAATCAAGGTGACGGTTTGAGAATATATCATAATTTGTAAATTAAAAAAAATATACTATATATATATATATATATATATATATATATATATATATTTGGATTAATTTGTATAACAAAATATAAAAAAATTGAAATATATGTTAATAATAATATTTGGACGGAAGGGTCATGACTTAAAATGTAGAGAAGAATTTAATCAGTAGCCCCATTAATTATTAAAAATAAGCTAAAAGCTAATTTCAATAACAAATAAATTTATTAATTTAATAATTAATATATATATATATATATATATAGAGTAGTGATATAGAACCAACCTTCGGGTTTTTTATGGAACCAGATTAGTGAGGTGTCATCACTCCGCGTCATTATCCACGTAATTCTTATTAATATAATTTAAAAGATAATTTAAAATAAATCTTATCCATTAAAATATATTTTAATTTTTTAATATTTAATCTCTCACTTAAACTTAATCGTTAGTAAAACCAGAAAACATTTCCAAAGCAAATCTAATCTTCCATCTGTCCACCAACATGCAGAAAGCTTTCCCACAACAAAGCAAATCAAATTTTCTGCAATTACAGTAAAACCTCTAAAAAAGAATACTCTATTAAGGAATAAACTCTCTTTAGGAATAAAAATTCATGGTCCCAACTTGGGACTAGTTATAATTTGGAATAAACTCCATATTGTCATAATTCATATTTTTTCAAGTCCCAACATAAAGAAATACACCTCCATTTAGGAATAAATCATAATAATATATATAATTTTACAATAGATTTAAGTTGATTTAAAATACTTGTTCAAGGTTGATTGTGACAATAATTTTACAATAGATTTAAGTTGATTTAAAAAAAATGTATTATACATAGTATTTATAGATGAAAAAATTAAAGCAATCAAAAGCAAGTACATGCATCTATGGTGGTGGTGGGTGACTCTTGAGTATTGCCTTTTCATATTACGTGAGTAAATTAGTTCAATTAAGTTCAACACATTACATCATGTACATGTATCTACTAATTATACCATTATATAATATACATGCATTTAAAAAAAAAAAAAAAAACCTTATAACTCTATTTAGGAATAACCCCCATTTAGAAATATTTTTTTGTGGTCTCAAGATATGACTATAGAGAGGTTTTACTGTATTACTTATTTTCTCAGTAAAAAATAAATTAATTTCCTAACTTAATTTTATTGTCCTTGTATATGTATATTTTTCTAACAGTTATTTCATAAAATATTTTAGAAATATTTGATGTATTATAAATTAGAAAATTCACTTGTATATAATGAACAAGTTTTTATCTATGATTTTTTTTTTTTCAATTTACTAACACAAACAAATAGTGGTGATGAATGACATAATTTATAATTTAGCAGTAACATGATAAATAAAATGATAATATTCCTAAAGAGAGTTTATTCCTTAATAGACTATTCTTTTTTAGAGGTTTTACTGTAATTGCAGAAAATTTGATTTGCTTTGTTGTGGGAAAGCTTTCTGCATGTTGGTGGACAGATGGAAGATTTGATTTGCTTTGGAAATGTTTTCTGGTTTTACTAACGATTAAGTTTAAGTGAGAGATTAAATATTAAAAAATTAAAATATATTTTAATGGATAAGATTTATTTTAAATTATCTTTTAAATTATATTAATAAGAATTACGTGGATAATGACGCGGAGTGACACCTCACTAATCTGGTTCCATAAAAAACCCGAAGGTTGGTTCTATATCACTACTCTATATATATATATATATATAATAAAAAAAAACTTGAAGGGCCATGCCACCCCAGTATAGGCATAGATCCGCCCCTGGATAGATAGAGGAGTATATAGGCAAAAACTAATGATCATTCAAATCGATCATATGACAAGTTGCGACGAGTTGCGACTCCAAAATTATAGCAATTTCTAATCTAATTGGGTTAATTAAAATAAGGGTAGGGCTGCTGTGTACTCAAGTACACGGTGTACTTGAGTCCACTTGCAGCCCTAATTATGTGGATAAATAACATATTGCATGCTCATATACCAACTAGCCATTACAGCTTAGTGGTTGCCCATTGAGTTTTTTAACCACTAGGTCACGCGTTCGATAAATATTTAAATAATAAAATGTGTGAAATTAATAACAATTTTAAAAAAAAAAAAAAATAGAGCAACCACTAGGTCACGCGTTCGATAAATATTTAAATAATAAAATGTGTGAAATTAATAACAATTTTTTTTTTTTAAAAAAAATAGAAACAGTTTATCTAAATTATAAAAGTGCAAGGCTAAAAGTGCAAGTTTAAATAATAAAATGTGTGAAATTAATAACAATTTTTTTAAAAAAAAATAGAAACAGTTTATCTAGACTATAAAAGTGCAAGGCTAATAACCAAAAGGTGTATTATCATTGATAGTCATAAAAGTGCAAGTTTAAATAATAAAATGTGTGAAATTAATAACAATTTTTTTAAAAAAATTAGAAACAGTTTATCTAGCTTATAAAAGTGCAAGACTAATAACCAAAAGGTGTATCGTTGATAGTCATAAAAGTGTAAGATTAAATAATAAAATGTGTGAAATTAATAACAATTTTTTAAATAAAATTAGAAACAGTTTATCTAGATTATAAAAGTGCAAGACTAATAACCAAAAGGTGTATCTAGTCATAAAAATGCAAGATTAAATAATAAAATTTGTGAAATTAATAACAATTTTTTAAAAAAAATTAGGAACAGTTTATCTAGATTATAAAAGTGCAAGACTAATAACAAAAAGGTGTATCATTGATAGTCATAAAAGTGCAAGTTTAAATAATAAAATGTGTCAAATTAATAACAATGTTTTTCAAAAAATTAGGAACAGTTTATGTATATTATAAAAGTGCAGTTATTAATAACCAAAAGGTGTATTTTAATTGTCATAAAAAAGTGCAAGAATAAATAAAAAAAATGTGTGAAATTAATAACATTTTAAAAAAAAATTAGGGACAATTTATTTAGATTATAAAAGTGCAAGACTAATAACAAAAAGGTGTATCATTGATAGTCATAAAAGTGCAAGTTTAAATAATAAAATGTGTCAAATTAATAACAATGTTTTTCAAAAAATTAGGAACAGTTTATGTATATTATAAAAGTGCAGTTATTAATAACCAAAAGGTGTATTTTAATTGTCATAAAAAAGTGCAAGAATAAATAAAAAAAATGTGTGAAATTAATAACATTTTAAAAAAAAATTAGGAACAGTTTATTTAGATTATAAAAGTGCAAGTACTAATAACCAAAACGTGTAACATAAATAGTCATAAAAGTGCAAGCTTAAATAATTAAATGTGTGAAATTAATATCATTAAAATTTTAGCATCAATTTATCTAGATTATAAAAGTGCAAGAACTAATAACCAAAACGTGTATGATAATAGAAATAAAAGTGCAAGATTTTAAATAATAAATTATGTAAAATTAATAACTATTTTAAAAAAATGGCAACAGTTTATCTAGATTATAAAAGTGCAAGAAGTAATAATCGAAAGGTGTATCATTATAGTCCAAAAGGTGCAAGTTGAACTAGTAAAAAAAAATGACCAGCACTTAGTAATACAATGTTGCATTTTTGCTGAAAACAAAAATTATCAGTAACAAGTATAATCTAAAACAAACGTGGATTGGGAGTAATTGAGCCAAATTCATTTAAACCAATAGGAATCGTTATTTTTTCTCTATCCTTCCTCTTATTCTTTTTATTTTTCTCAAGTGCACCTTTTATTCTCTTTCCCCTTCCTTTTGTTTTAGATATTGCAAGGTCCAATATCACAGTTGACGTGTTCAAATCTGCACTCCTCTTAGACTTCAATGCAGCAATAGAGGAAGAAAACTTCTTCAAACCTTCATCTATAATACCAACTGCTTCCTCATCATCTTCACAACTCAAAGCAAGATTATAAAATGCTCGTGAAACTCTATGTGTCCATGGTAACCTATTTCCTTTCAAACAAATTTCAATACCTTTTCCAAACTTGTCCCAAACATGTGATTTAGCTAACTTGGTCCACCTATTTTTAATATAACCTTCTGGTATTCTTGAAACATTATCATAAGGAGAACTCTTAGGGAATGATAGCACAACATCCCAAATTCTTCATACCTCAAGCAATCACACATAATGAAATTCAGGCTGCTATAAAAAATTACCTCATTGCTACTGTCTCCCATAGGAGATGTAACCTTATACAGTGCTGTGGTGTCTTGAATGTATCGAATAAGTATACAATTTGCTGAAATGCCTTTCATGAACTCTTTGTTAAACTTTGAAAAAAGAGCTAAGGTGTATACCTGAGAAGCATGCCACACTAACCCACACATTATGTAACCGGTGTCAGGACGTACCCTAGAGCAATTGAATTCATCATGTTGTTCAGCTCTTCTCCAACGTTGAACGGTTTCCTTGAAAATACCATAAAAATCAGTCAACGAAGTAGTTGGATTTGCACTGAAACCAATTGCATGATTGGCACTTTCACTTCTTTGGGATGAACGAATTCCAGCTGAAAATGAATTCTTGTTCAATGCAGTGCACCATTTTTGCTTCAAGCTATATAACCTTTGAAACCAATCATTATTCTCCAATTTATACTCTGTAATCAAAGTCCTCAAACACCTTTCGAATTCTTCTTCATTACCACAGCCCGCCAAACACTTATTAAACGTATCCTTAAACGCCCAATCAGTTTTCAATTCTCCAAATCTAGACACTGCATTTTGGTATATGTGCCAGAGACATAATCTGTGTCTTGATTCTGGAAAACACTGTAAAAAAAAGATCATTTTTTAATAAACAATTTATACACTTTTCATATACAAATCATGCACCTTTTCCACATTCAACATACATCTTTCTGATGTAAGACTTCCATTGTTCAGCATAAAAATAACAATAAAAATAGAAAACTATTTAGTATAAAATTGATGCACTTTTCATGTAACAATCATAAACCTTTTACATAAAAGGCATACACTATCCTATAATATCAGACCTGAACTTTTAAATTAAAACAATTATTTTAAATAAAAGTCCTCATACCTTCTCAATGGCATTTGAAATTGCCAGTTCCTGATCTGTGAATATTGTAACAGGACATTTTCCTTGCATTGATTTCTTGAAAACATCGAACAACCACTCAAATGTTTCAGCCTTTTCATCTGAAATAAATGCACACCCAAACATGGAGTTTTTTCAATGATTATTCACACCTACGAATGGAGCACAAATCAGACTATAACGATTGATTCTATAAGTGGTATCAAAAACCATTACATCCGCCGCAATCAGGCGCCCTGTCCTCGCAACCGAATTCCTCAGTCGAATTCGACTCGTCGGAGCTGAGCGGGGCGGCAGGAGCAGGTGGGTCCGACGAGCCGGCCCGAACCCTGAAGCTACCCCGGCTGGTGTGGACCCCACAGCTGCACAAGAGATTCGTTGACGTCGTAGCTCATTTAGGGATTAAAAACGCCGTTCCCAAGACAATAAGGGCAAAGAGAGCTGTGTGTGAATGGAATCGTGTATGAGAAGAAATTGGATGTGAAGCGCGCGAAAAACGAGAAAATAAATAAAATAATTTAATATAATATATCATGGGATGTGGGTCGGGTCGAAAAAATTGGGCCGGGTAAAAGCATTGGGTAGGGTAGGGCTACACATGGGCTAGAGTACACCATGTACTCAGAAACATACAAGAATTTGGCTTAAAATAATGGCCTCGAAAATCTTCTAAAATCTCAATTCAAAATATCGGAATCCACATCTTGGAAAGTGGATCGTTTGAGTGAATATAGACAATTTTGAGATGGTAAAAACCCGTCTCTTATTCAAAAAAAAAAAAATCTGAATTCCCTCCTAATACATTCTGGACAGTTTGTTTTGTTTGACCAATTATAGACCGTCTCTAATCTAAAATTAATTTTTTTAGTTTCCACTCTGACTCACTTTGGGCGGATAAATGGGCTTTAACTTAAACCATCTCTAATCAATGATTTAAATTTCGGGTCGATTAGATATAGTCAAAATATCGTCTCTATGTTGTGAAACAACCTAAAAGTATAACTTTATATACTAATTAAGTGAATAAGATGTAGAAATAATATAGAATAATTTTATTCCACTTCAAGTGATTACTATAACATTTGCACCTCTATTTATAGGTCTTATTACAAGCTTGAGAAGATGAAATGAGAGGTGCACTATAAATGTAGATACATGAACAACCAAATGACACATAGTGGATATTAAGGAGGAAGTAATGGACATTCATACACATAAATAATATTCATAACACTCCCCCTTGAATGTCCATTAGATAAAATTATGCCTCGTTAAAATCCAATGAGAAGAAACGCGTATTAACTCCCCCTGATGATTACATCACTTCACATCCTTAAGACGCCGCACTCCAATTTTATACCTCAATTTCTCAAACGTTGAAGTAGGTAAAGACTTGGTAAATAAATCTGTCAAATTATCACTTGAACGAATTTGTTGCACACTAATGTCACCATTTTGCTGAAGATCATGAGTAAAGAAGAATTTAAGATCAATATGTTTTGTCCTATCACCTTTGGTAAATCCTTCTGTTAGTTGGGCAACATATGCATCATTGTCTTCATATATCACAATTGGATTATCTTTCACTGAGTTTAATCCACACTGTCTACAAATATGTTGTGTGACAGAACACAACCAAACACATTCACGACTTGTCTAGTGAATTTCTAGGATCTCTGCATGGTTAGATGAAGTAGGAACAAGAGATTGTTTAACAGAACGCCATGAAATAGATGTACCTCCATATGTGAACAAATAACCTATTTGGGATCGGACTTTGTGTGGGTCTGATAAGTAATATGTGTCTGCATAACCAACTAAACAAGGTTTTGATGAGATTGAAAAATATAAATCCATATCCATTATCCCTCTAAGGTATCGAAAATCACGTTCAACGTCATTTCAATGCCTACAAATTGGAGAAGAATTATAGCTTGCTAATAAATTAATAGTAAATGATATATCATCAGGCCTAATGTTTCTAGCAAGATTCATTAGTGCATATATTGCACTTGAATATGGTATATACTTCTTGACCAAACAATTCTTAATTTTCTTCGTGAGGTCGAAATGGATCTTTCGCTACATTCAATGACCATACAACTATATGTGTTCTTAAAGGATGTGTTTTATCCATGTAAAATCATTTCAACACTTTCATAACATAAGTGGATTGATACACATAAATCTCATTATTAAAGTGTTCAGTTTGAAGACCCAAATAAAATTTCATTTTACCAAGGTCTTTCATTTCAAATTTCCTTTTGAGGAAAGCCACGACCTTTGATAGCTTTGTAGGAGTCTTAATGATATTTTAATCATTAACATATACAGAAATTATCACATATTCACATCCAGATATTTTAATAAAAACATAATGACATATAGGATCATTGTTATACCCCTCATTAATCAAGAATGCATTCAAACGATTGTACAATATGCAACCAGATTGCTCAACTTGACTGAATACATGTTTTGAGAATTCTCGTTTTTCATTATAGGTACCTTTAATCCCTTAGGGATTGTCATGTAAATATATTTATCTAATGAGCCGTACAAATAAACTGTAACGACATTTGTTAGACGCATTTCAAAATTTTCTTGCACTGCTAGAATTATTAAATAACGAAAAGTTATTGCATCCACCACAGGAGAATAAGTCTCCTCATAATCAACACCTGGCCTTTGGGTAAAACCTTGTGCGAAAAATCGGGCTTTATACCTCACGATTTCAGTTTTCTCATTTCCTTTCCGCACTAATACCCATTTATGCCCCACGACTTTTATACCATTAGGTGTACGGACAACAGGTCCGAAACTTTTCGTTTAATAAGAGATTGCAATTCTACATTTATTGCATCTTTCCACATTGGCCAATCATATCGTTTCCTACATTTATCAATAAATGTGGGTTCAAGATCCTCATCATCTTCCATTATATTGAGCGCTACATTATATACAAAAATATCATCGACATCGATTTTATTTCGGTTTCATCTTTCTCCTGTTTAGACATAATTGGTCGATATTTCATCATTTTCGGGCGCCTGAAATATCATTTTCTGAGACTTTAAGTAGTATGTCAGATTTTTCAACAGGAATTTTCACATTATGACCATCCTCAATATTTGCTCCTTTTCTTTTTCGAGAATCTTTAGAACCGAGAGGTCTACCACGCTTCAGGTGTGCCATAAACCTATTTGCAATGGAAGATGATCCTTCAGGGACATCAAATATTAGGAGCATTAACAGCTGAAATATGTAATTTTGTAACTCTTTTAAGGTCAGTAATTGCGTCTGGCAGTTGATTCGCAATCTTTTCAACTTCAAATTCACACTACTCTGTACGAGGATTTATGCAATTCAATGATAATTCATTTCAAGAAATATTTCGTGTCAGCTGCTTGCTTTTCCATGTTGGGGAAATTGTCTTCATCGAAATGACAATTAGCAAACCTTGCCGTGAATAGATCTCCGGTCCATGGTTCTAAGTATTTAATAATAGACGGAGATTCATACCCAACATATACCCCATTCTCCTTTGGGGATTCATCTTTGTGCGTTGTGGTGGAGCAATCGGTACATATACAACACATCCAAAAGTTTTTAGATGAGATATATTTGGTTTCTGACCTTGAACCATTTGTACGGGGAAATGATATGATAACTAGTTGGCTTGATGCGCACAAGTTTTGCCGCATGAAATAAATCATGACCTCAAGCTGAAATAAAGAGTTTAAATTTCATCAATAATAGTCATGCAATTAATTGAATACGCTAATAAGTGATTCAACAAGACTGTTTTGTGTATGAATTAACATGAGCAACCAGATGCTCAATATATGTATTCCAATTGATATACAATAATCATTGAAAGTATAAGATGAAAATTCACTAGTATTATCAAGACGGATTGTCTTAATTGCATTATCAGGAAACTGTACGTGCTCGCAATCGTATTATTTATCCCAGTAACTTAGCAAAAATCAAATTGCGAGATAACAATAAGTATACATGTGACCACTTAGTTGATGCATCAAATAAAACCATATATAAATGGTCCACTTGACGGATATATATGTCTGCATATATCCCCTTGAATTCGTTCCAAGAACATAAAATTTTCATGCTCAACTTTAGCTGGTGATGGTCTTAGAATAAAATTTCCCTTGTGAACAAGCAGCACATGAAAATTCATTGGGATGTAGTATTTTTCGATTTTTCAATGAATGTCCACATGAATTTTCTATAATTTTTTGCATTATTATAGAACCGGGATGGACCAACCGGTCATGCCAAACATTAAATTCGGTAGTGATCTTTTGGTTTACTACAACATAAATTTCAATTGTTCTTATGCTCGTGTAATATAAACCCGAGGACAAAGCGGGTAATTTCTCCAACATACATTTATTTCCCGCAACAATTATAGTAATATTAAAATACTCAATATTGCCTTCATTTGTAGTTTCAAGATGATATCCATTCAAACGAATATTTTTATAACTCAATAAGTTTCTTTGAGACTTTCAAGAGAATAAGGCATCATTGATAATGAATTTTTTCCCTTCGGGTAATAGAATAGTGGCTCTTCCAAAGTGAGAATAATAGATGTGAGAATAAGGCATCATTGATAAGTTTCTTTATACATTTGCTTCTCTCCATTTTAAATGTGAGAACAATTTTTTATTGTTGAATATAATGTGCATTGTTGCACTATCCACGAGACATAGATCTCCACATTCTTCCTTAAATGTTGATGTTGCCATACCATTTTCCATTTCAAAAAATACAAAAGTAAGAAATTTACAATCTAATTATTTTAATTTTAAGGTATATAAAAATGTAATAGTCATTCATATTATAAAGGATAAAAATACATAAGACATTGCACAACATAAAAAAATAAACATTACATAATAAATTATCGAAGGAAATTATATTTGAATATTATAAACTCTAATTACCACCTTCAAGTGGGCAAGGTAATCAGCAACATCAAATTTTGTTATGTCAAACATCTCGTTATCGAATTCACTATTCACACAATTTGTTTTCAACCCTTTTCTCTTTTCCTTTAATGTTCAGAAATTTATTTTTTCTTTTTAGAACCTTTAAAATTCGGACAAGTATTATAATCATTTTAAAATCCGTTTCGGTCAAACCCGCGTCCGGGGCCTAAGTTTTCATCAAAAACTCATTATTTTTACCCAGCCACCAAGAGACATGAAGGTAGTTCAAAATATTTAGTAAAGCCCTTCTCACGATATTGTTGTTGCAATATCACATTAGAATCATGAAATGTGGAGAATGTCTTTTCAAGCATACCATCATCACTAATATTTTCTTCACATAATTTTAATTGAGAAGTGATTCTGAACATAGTTGAATTGTACTCACTCACGGATTTATAGTCATATATTTCTTTAAGATTTATCCACAATTAAAGTGGATCTTTCACCGTGAGGTATTCAACTTTCTATCCTTCATCAAGATAGTGGCAAAGGAAAATCATGTCTTTGGGCCTTTGGCCGTATTTTTTATTATATGCTTGATTTGCCACTTTTATGGAATCCCCAAGACCCATGGCATCCAAATGATTTTCAACATTAAGAATTCGATCATTACAATTTTTTTCAGTAATATCAATAGCCACAAATTTAAGTTTTGTCAAGTTCGACATGTTGAAAACTATCAAATAGATAAGAGATTGATTAATTGTAAAATAACATAATCATCAAAATAGTAATGAAATAAGAGGTGACAAATAAACATTGTAAGATAATAGTTTCTAAACATTTCGATACATACCTCCGTACAATACCTAAAATTTATCACTATCTGAATTTCGTCAGTAGAAATATTTTACGAGCTCATGCTGATAACGTGTTGTGAAACAACTTAAAAGTATAACTTCATATACTAAATATGTGAACAAGATGTAGAGATAATATAGAATAATTTTGTTACACTTAAAGTGATTACTATAACATTTGCACCCCTATTTATAGGTCTTATTACAAGCTTGAAAAGATGAAATGAGAGGTGCACTATAAATGTAGGTACATGAACAATCAAATGACACATAGTGGATATTAAGAAGGAAGTAATGGACATTCATACAAACAAATAATATTCATAACACTCTGGAAATAATTTAGAGACAGATTTTTCCGCTAAACGACGTTTTTCCATACTGAGAATATCTAAAAAAAACTGTCTTTAATTTTCTCAATTTTTATAGTGAGATAAGAACTATTCCCTTAAGGTATCTCCAATGCCACTACCCAAACTCAATTTAAGTGGGAAATCCTCCTCCAATGCAGTGGTAACATTCAAATCAATTTGCCACAATTAATGTTGGAGAAATTGATTAATTTTAATTAATTAATTGATTTTAAAATGAGAGTGGAGAACACTCGTCTTTGATCAATTTATTGAGGGCTATAAATGTAATTTCAAGAAAATTAAATGGCATAAAATCGTTCTACTCTCTGAGTAGATGTTCGTAGTGTATTTAAAATCTTAAAACCGAATTTCGGTGAGTGAGAAATTAATTCACGAAGTTGAAACGTCAAATAATACACTTTATGGGATAAAGTGTTATATCATGTTAATTGTCCCAATGGTTCAAATAATAGTGACTAATGAGCAATCCAATAGTCTATACGGATGCACGTGTGTGCTCGTACGGTTGAGCTTGGGCCTAGTCTTGGGCTCGTGACTCGTGGGTTTTAAATTTGGGATTTCAGACCCATCTATAATTTTGGAACTTGAATATTTGGGCTTGGCTCATACAAATCAAGTTTTCAGAAAGTTGAAACCCAATTTGAAATTGGGTTAACCCAAATAAATTTAAAAGTTGAATTTGAACTATGACGAATTTGGACGTTGAGGATGTCTAGGTACATTGACGTTACAAATTGTGATGAACTTGGACGTACGGATGTCCAGGTTCATAGATGTTTCAGTAATGAATTTGTAACCGCAAAAGAGTTACAAAACCATTTAAATCTTGTAACCGCAAGACGTTACAAGTTACATGAATGCCGTAATGAATGTGGAGACCCCTCACATGTTGGAACATGCCTATAGGGTGCATGTTTTATGTTGCAAAAACACTCTTACACACAACACTTGAGATTTTCTAGAAAAATCATAGCATCACACATTTTGCATCAAGTATATAGAGTGTAGTCCAGTTTTTGTGTCGATTCAGTTCGTTGGAACTCTATACGTTGTGGTGCTGCTCGTATAGAGGCGAAAGTCGTTTTACCTTTTAAAACGTTACGTCAAACCGTGAGCACTAGCCGGGACGTATTCGTTTTGCGGGAAAAGGGTTTCCTTGACTCGACTTTAACTTTGCTCCTATTGTTCGTGAGATGGGGTCGTTGTTGCTGATTTCAAGAACCTGCTCGTTTTGGAAAGATGCTAAAGGAGGAAAGCTGCTAAAAGACGAAAAATTGAAGACTTTATGTAAATATTAATTTAATTGTATTTACAATTTTGTTATTTATTTCTATCAATTTTGTAAGGCAATTGTTGGGTGCTCAAAATTTCCAACAATTAATAGTATGTGGCAAATTTACCACCTACTATTCACAAACACAAATTTCATTTTAAAGTTATTTCTTTTGTTTTAGATTGAAATGTTTGTTTTTTCTGAAAATGTATTTATTTTTTATTTAATTTAATATTATGATACGTTAATATCATACATAACATTATTTAATTTTAGATTTATTATTATTTTGTATTTGATATTATGCAATATTAATATTATAATATTTTAAAAATTGAAAATATATAAATTTGTTGTATTGTAATATTTTATTAATATGCAGACATATAATTTAAATTATAAAATACAATTAAAAAAATATACTTACTACAAAATTAAATTATATATTTGATTATAAAAAAAAAATTTGATAAAATGGAATATAAATTTGAGTTGAATTGTTGAAGATGATTTTACTGTTTGACTTAAATTTGATAGCAAATTGAAGATTTTAATGACAAATTTGATAGCAAATTGAAGATTTTAATGACAATTTGAGTCCAGTGTTGGAGATAGCCTTAGCCCTCCTCCCCAAAGTTTTCATACTTTTTTTGGTTTGGAACCCATCATATACTCAATTCACCTACTTTATTTACTTTATATATAAAAATTTACAAAATTACCGCTCAACACTCTTATCATTACATTTTTTTCTTAAACCATGTGCATGGGGGACGGAGGGAGTAATAAATTATTAATTATCGAAGTTGTTAAATAAATATTATCATATGTTTTAATTTGTTATCATTCAAAATGTATGGTAAATATATTTTTTTTTCATTTTATTTAATGTTCAATCCATAATAAACTTCACACCCTTAAAATATAATTCCTTTCATAAACCACCTCCACAATATTCACAATTTAACACAAAATTCTATTACTTTTCAATTCAATTATTTACTTTATACATAAAGATTTACTAAATTACCCTCAATATCCTACTTATTACTCAACTTTTTTAAAAAGTGTGTCCTACATGTGAAGTTTATTCTAGTACGGAGCGAATACTATCTTAACAATCTCGATAATATTATACTACCTCCATCTCATATTAATTTTCATATGTAGGTGGACATACATATTAAAAAAGTTTGTAATACTATATAAATCAAAGAATATTGACTTTTATTTCACTATATAAATCAAAGAAATGAGTTGATTTGTATACATATATGAACTCAAATATAATGACATTTTGTGTAACATTGTGAATATTGTGAAAGTGATGAAGCTTCTAAATGACATGTGAAAGTTATTGTGAAACGTCCTGAAAAAGAGTATAGAAGTTATTATGGTGCACAAAAGTACTAATGAATGGAACAATCAAAACTTAAAAAAAAAATCAAAACAAAAATTTATATAAGACGATTACAGATGGCTGAATCTTGTAAATTTTAAAGGAGATGTAATCATTTCAAATCCTAGAAAAAGTGTCTCAAAAACAATTTAACTCTTAAATTAATGGAATTTGAAGTTCGACAATACTAGAATAAAACACACGCCCAAAATTTCTAACTCCGTTACTATCATTAGTGGTTGACCAGTGACTAAACGAATAGTAATTTAGTTGAGTTTGGTATTATTGGTTCGAGTTGCTTCCGCACATTAGCAGCTGCGATGGGTAGACAACTTTTAAATGATGTTGCTATTTTTGGTCCGAGTTGCTTTTTCTCCTTACCCTTAGCAGTTGCCAGCCGTTGATAGCATTTATACGATGCATGACAAGGTTTAACCGTCAATTCTTGGAGACTTGCCGCAGCATATTTGATGATGAATGCAGCAACTTCCCACTCTGTTGGACTGCCCAAATATCCCGACAGCTTCACTTTCCTCAAGTCTGGAGAACACTTTTTAACCACACTATATTCAAAATTTTGTCTTGGATAGGAATTAGGGAGCTCAATCTCATTTGGGTGCTTCACCTGAATAAGAATATTCGAATCATTTAAAATTCAATTGCATACACAAATTTATCTTAATATAACATAATATAGAGGCACGAACAAGGTCAATATTGGTTAGAAAAATCAAGATAAAAAATGGATACATACCTTCATCTCAAATTTCTCTAACGAACGACATGCTTCAATCAGTTTAATGAGCGGATACACAGGCACATGCCAGTGCAATTTCTTATAATGCCATTCGACCACCAGGTGTTTAACATTTATCAATTCAGGAAGCCAATCATCCTACAACGTCAAACATGTACTACTATTAATTATTATACAGTATATAAGAAAAATGTAATGGAAGAAAAATTTTAAAAAATCATTACATTATTTACCTGGGGAAAAGATAAACTCCATAGCGTAATCTGAACAAACAGTAGTTGACTAAGTATACAAGGTGACAATTGTGCACCAACTCTTCCGCCGAAAGGGGTGAAACCTTGGATCTCACTATAATTGAACTCAATAAGCTTTGGGGCATTATTGACACGCACAACACATGTACGGGTCAATTCATACAACCTCAGAGAGACGAGGTTAATCATATTTTCGATCTTGATTGATTCAACTAGACGAGAACATATATTTAAGTGTTGCAACCTGGGATGCCCAACAATCATAGCATTTCTTAATACACGAGGATCAAAGTGATGTATTCGATGATCTTCAAGAGATAAAGTTTCAAGATTAGGAGAATGGGAGAGGATAAGTTTAATGAGTTGATCATCCACACCAATTTCACACAAATGCAACTCTCTCACACATTTGAGGCCTCCTAAATTGTCAAGTTGAAGTTGGTAATCCACCCCATTACAGAGATATATGAGACGGTTTCTTAAAGTAATATCAATGATTTCAACTCCCCTAGCCAATGCAAACTCAACCCACCTCTTTATGTACATATTCATATTCACTACATCCTTCAAACCGAACATGTGTAACTTGAATTCTTTCAAGGATTGTACCCTTGTATGAATCCAGAGTATGATTGATCATCTTTAGAATTTTCTTTTCCTCTGCATCTACTCTACGGTTATATTTTTCTTCTCCTTTAGAGAGAAATTGCAAAATGTCGAATCGAGAGGTTAGAGTGACGAGAGGATCCTTATATTGAACAAAGTTAAGTCGAGTGATTAGAGTGTGGAGAGGTCGCCAACGAGTTGAAAGGACACTTGTGGCTGTAGCTTCTTTCACGGTAAGACGAGAGATTATGGATATAAGAATATCGTCTCCCAATTTGCTAATTTTGTCCTCCTTCTCCCCATCCTCCTTCCTGTCCTTCTTCTTCCCCTTACTTCTTGTCATGCCTTTCTTTATACACACAAAAACACAAACAATTATAAAACCAAGCAATTACATTAGTACAATTAAACGGCAAATAAGAAAAATGGACCAACATCAAATAAAATTAAATGACATGTGTATAATCATATTGTTCGAATCTATTTTTTAAAGCATAGCAACTTCAACAAAAGTAATAAAGTAATTACTGTAATTATAAAAATAATAGTCACCAGAATATTTTCAAGAATTTGTTTTATAAGAAGAAAATAGGACCAGTATGTCCATATATAGTGCTTATGTGAGGTGAGTTAATTAAGAAATTTTCAACAAATTAATTTCCAAGATATATGACCGACATTGAGTAATTCAAATTATAAATTGATCTCCTAGTACATATATAAAAGTTTTTTCCGTTAAAAATTCTAATAACCTTTTTATATAATAAATATGTATTTATTAGTACTATATATTTAATCTCTTCTACCCTGACACTATATAGTTTGGAAAAGGGAAATTCTTCTATGCAATTGAGTGATACACTAGGATTTTAATGTTTAATCTACATAATTTAATTTTTAATCTCAACATTTGACCAAATTCATTGAAATCTAATTCTAATTGTATAGCCAAGTATCACTTAATGGAAAATATAGTGTGAAGTGAGTGTCGTGAAACGTGAAAATTATAGTATAATCTAAACTAAGCAAAGCATGAGTAATATATTGAAAACTGAATTTAATGTGAACAAGATAGGACAGATTTCAACAAACATTAAAACAACTAATTAAACCTCAATCTCACAATTAGAGAAATTAATACATTGAAAATTGAAGCATGAATAATTGGGTTACTTACCTTACCTTTGGAGTGAAGAATTGAAACTCTGTGCTGCTGAAAAGAGGCAGAGCGAGAAGGTTAATTATGATTAGAGAATATGATGGTCTCTATAAACGTGTGAGATTATGGTTTCAAGATGGGCTTTTCTACCGCTAAACAGAGAGTCTGTTCTATATAAAAATATTAAAATTTATATTTTCTTTTTTAATATTAAAAAAAATACCCCAATCCCCATTACTGCAGCTATATATAAACAAGGATTTTTTTTTTTTTTTTTTACAATTTTAAGTATGATATGATTTTATTTTATTTTAGAAATATCTATATATCAAATACTAGTGCACGACCCGCATACTACGCGGGAATTTAAAATAATTAATCATGTCCGTCTTTAAAAAATATCTATTATTTATATATATAATAACGTACAATGCATAGACAAAAATTTGTATATTCTTACAATACTTTTATCTAATTTTCACATTAATATTCAAATAAATTAACTTCACCAACAAAAGCATGCAAAAATCATGAGTAAAGACCGCTTATAAATATGTACATAATTTACCGCTTAAAAAAATGACACCAAAAGTCTAATCCTGTCATAATTTTGGCCTAGTGGTCTAAAACTCTACTCAAAATATGTATGGTCATTAAAAAAAAAATAGCATTCAGGGTAGATTAATTTTTTAATTAATTTAGAGCAACTGAAAGTTGATAATTTGGAGATAGGGTTGAGTAGCATAGAATTGTGAAATATATGAATTAATTATGTACCAAATATATTAAGAGGTGTGTATTCAATTGAGATTCTGTTGGATTTTTTTGGACTTTTAAAATTTGGAGGTATTCAATCCGGATTTTTAAAAGTCTTTCAAAATTTTGAGGTATTCAATACGGATTTTAAAAAGTCTTTAGAAATCTTTAGGTATTCAACAATCTATGGATTTTAATACTCTATGGATTTCGTTGGATTCTCTTTCAAAAATATAAATAAATTTCACTAATCAAAATCTCTTCTAAAATGTAGAGATTTCAACGGATTCTCTTAGAAGACTAGAAGAAAAAAAATATGTGTTAACTATGTTCTTTTGATAAGCATCACAGATTCTTCACCACCATTATTATCGTGAAAAAAATTACATCACTGTATTTTAAAATTATGTTCTTTCTTTAAAAATTATAGTATATCGGACACCATCAATAATATCTAATCGACGTCAATTCCCCAATTACGTGGTGTTCGATATCATCTAAAAGATTTTGGTGGTATTTTTAAATTGCAATTCACAAGTTCGTGGATTACATAACTTTCTTCGGAAAGAAGGTCGCTCTGATGAATTTCCAGTCGAATATAAAGAAGAAGAAGATCAAGATTCACCACATCTCGACATGAAAGAGGAAAATTAGAGGAAAATTTGGAATTGCTAACTATGTGAAAATGAGGCCGAGGTATAACTGTGTGATGAAAATGAAGATTGAGAATAATAATGATAAATAATAATTTTTTTTAACTAGGTTTTAGGGGCGTAGTTTATGGAAATCCATGTAAATCAATAAAAAAAATATGTATTTCAGAATCTTGTCAAATCTATAAAAATTCATATAAATCAATAAAAAAGTCAATTAAACTCTGCATAGAGTCTATGAATTTTCTAAATCCACTGACTTTTTAAAGTCCAAAAAAATCCAAAACGGAATCTTAATTGAATACACCCTCCTAAGATTTGCATAGAAAATTTAATGTAAATTAAATAGAAAAAAAAAGGAGAATTCTAGTAGCAGAAATAAAAGATTACCCGATTACCCTAAAGAAAGAAATTGTTTTATAAGAAAGAAAATGATATACTAATAAAATTCATATGAAAAATGAATACAAATTAATTAGAGAATACCACATGAATACATTGGAGAATTAATAAGGAATTGAAACTCTTTCTTTAATTATCTTTATTTCAAAAGGTTTTAAAAAATTCTATAAAAAACGGAAGAAAAAAAGAAAGAAGTAAATTTCTTTTAACACAAAAATATACATAATTCAAATAATACAAAAAATTACACCGTCAAAAAAAAAATTATAGAACCCAAAAATTACATTATCTAATAAAATTAGAGAACAAACAAACCTAGAAGTTGTAAGTGGTAACTCTTCCGGACACGTCTGCCCTCTTATCCCCATTCTCTTAACTTTCTTGAAGTCTCACTTTCAAAAAAAAAATTAACGAAACACAAAAAATAAATTACATTATTTAAAAAAAAAAATTAGAGAACACAAAACATAAAATTACCTTAATATATATTCCTTAAAGAAAATTTAATCTAGCAAAAAATAATAGTTGGCAACTATTTTTTTTAGAAGAATAGTAGAGAACGAGTGAAGCGCCAGGAGTACTGATAAGACAGGCGTTTGAAACTGGATCATTTAATTCAAAAAAATGCAGTAAAAAAAAATTTGAAGGAGAATTTAAGAAAAATAGAAATTAAGAAACGAAAATGAGATGAAAACCGAAAAGAGAGAGAGAGCAGAGAAGCAAGGAAAGAAATGAGGAAGAGAGGTTTTTTTTTTTTTTTTTAACTGAAAAGATAGAGAGAGGAAAAGAATTTTAAAATGCAGATTTTTTTTTTTATAATTAGAGAAAATGATTTAATATAATATGCGACTTTTAAGGGGAGAAGAGTATTTCAAAATGCAGCAACGTGGTGAAGGAGGGAAAACTGTGAAATAGATGAATTAAAGATTTTAATGAATTAATTAAAATAACATTTCAGAAATAATTGACGAACATAAAACAAAAATCCTTATGGGAAAAATTGAGAAGGGCAAAATATTAATAGTTCAATTGAAATTGAGCGGAAATTAAAAATAAATTAAATCACCAACTAAAATGAAATCAGACATTTATGAATTCAGATGGTAAATAAAAATGTGAGAAAATGTACACTACAAAAAACGCGCGTTATAGGGACGGACAAATGCCGACGGATTATACTCCGTCGGCATTTCCGACGGATATGCTGACGGAATGCCGACGGATTGGAAAGTCAACATCAATGCTGACGGATTTCCGTTCCGTCAGCATTTACCGAGGGAAATGCGGACGGATTTCCGTTCCGTCAGCATTTACCGAGGGAAAATGCTGACGGATTTTTTGAAATATGTATGCTGACGGAAATGCCGACGGATTATCCGTCGGTAAATGACACGTTGATTTCGCACCGCCTCGTTTTCCAATAAGGTAACCGTTGGCATTAAAGTCGGCGGTTACCGAGGGAAATGCCGACGGAATATCCGTCGGTAATATATATATATATATTTTTTTTATATATATAAGGGCCTTCAGATGAGAATTCGTTTTAGAAAAAAAAAAAGGGGCGTGCGTGAGTGAGGATTCGGTGGGGAAGACGAAGACGAGGACGAGGCTATTGAAGCAAATTTCTCTGATTACATTGATACGATACGTTTTCTTAATTAGTTCTATTACTTAGTTTTAATACTTATATATGTTTATGCATGGATATATGTAAATATGAATAATTTAATGTTGATTTGCATGTTATATTGATTTAGTTATTTGTTAAAATATTATGATCATGTTAGTACGTATGTTAGTTAATTTAATTTGTTGATTAAGAATAATTTTGATAGAGTAGTTTTTTTAAGGTTAATTAATTAATTAATTGTTATATGTATACATTAATTAATTGTTATATAGTTAATTACTAGTTTAATTTAATGGTGTAATTTTGATATAGAATATTTTTAATGTAGGTAGTGCATGTTTCAATCAATTGTTTAAATTAGTTTAGATATAGTGGTTCGACCGTTGGATCACGTTGTAATTAGGAATATGTTGATTAAATTAGGAATACGCTATATTAGTAAAATTTTTAAATTAGGAATATGTTCATTAAATTGATAATTATTGACCCAATTAGAAAATTATTATTTTAATTAGTTTTAGGTTTGTTAATTTAGGAATATATATGTTCAATTTTTTATTATTGATTAAGTTAGGTAGAAAAATAATAATTAGAAAAATAATAATTAAATTAGGTTATTGTTGATTAAATTAGGAATATGTTGATTAATTAAATTAGGAATATGCTATATTAGTAAAAAAATTAAATTAGGAATATGTTCATTAAATTGATAATTAGAAAACTCTAATTAGAAAAGTATTATTTTAATTATGTTTAGATTTGTTAATTTAGGAATATGTTAATTTAGAAATATTTTTAATGTAGGTGATGCATGTTTCAATCAATTGTTTAAATTATTAGTTAATTAGATGATTCGACGGTGGTATCACGTTGTAATTAGGTTATATATATATATTGTTTTGATTTAAATTAGGAATATGTTGATTAAATTAGGAATTGATTAAATTAGGAATATGCTATATTAGTAAAATTTTTAAATTAGCAATATGTTCATTAAATTGATAATTAGTAAAATTATGTATTTTTTATTGATTGAAACAGATGAGTGAACAAGTACCGAATCAGGGTTCTGGTTCGCGTAGGTCGTCATTTTTTTCACGTCGTTCAAGGAGGTCTCGGGATGAATCAGTACCTGAGATGGCTCCTCCTCCTCCTCCTCCTGTGGCAGTGTCGCCGCCGCCGCCGACTACGATGTCGGTTGGTTCGTCATCCTCTTCTCGTCAGCATCCTGTTCGAGACAAAAGGAAACCCATTGAAATCGTTTCAGGAGCGTAAGTCAATAATTCTAATGTTTAACAGTATTCAATAACGATTAACTTTATTTATTTATTTATTTATAATGTGTTAGTTTATAAATTTGTTAATAATTTTACAGGTTGGTGCCCGGTAATGAGGTGTCCAGGATGTGCACACAATCCTTTAAGAAGTGCAAGATTTCTAAGGGTGCTATCACTTGGTTGACGGTGCCACAACCTAAAAAGGATGAATACTTCCAGGAGTTCCAGGTATATAATTACAATAATTAAAGTTTATTAAATAACTAATTATTCATATTATTTGATAAATATGTTGAATATTTGTACTAAGGGTGCTATCACTTGTTTGTTCTAGTCGGTACACGAACATGATGTACGACTGGAGAACGGCCTGGCGTGATAAAGACGTAAATCTTGTTCTGGGGGTAGAGGATGGTGTTGACCTGTGGGAGTCGTTGGTTGAGAAGTGGTCGGACCCGGCTTACCAAGAGAAGTGTGACAAAGCTCGGGCCAACCGCAGAACCGACGTTGGAGGCGGGATGGCAGTGCATCGGGGGGGAGCTCGGTCCGTCCTCGAGCAATCACTTGCTATCGTAAGTTTTCATTAATTTTTAAAAATTAAATAATTATAGTTAATTATTTTATATTAGTTATCTAAATTAATTTGTATATGTTTATTTGATACGTAATAGGAGCGGGAGACTGGACGTCCACACACCCACTTGGATCAGATGAGTCTTCTTCATCCGTTTAATGCCGATACACAGACGTCCACCTACGGGCGCACTACTGGCCTCCACGTAAGTTTAATTAAATTTATGTATTAATTACATTATATATATAGATAATTAAATTAATTTTAATTTTTTAATTATGTAGTTGAGCGTCCGACAGAGGATTGAAGAGGCCGAGACGCAAGCCGCCACGACTACTGCTGAATCCGGAAGCAGCGGTACCCCTCCGGCTGTTGACGTGGACCAGTGTTACCTTGACGTTGCCCCGACCTCCAAGGGAAGGGTCCTTGGCCTTGGTGGGATGAGCAACGCCGTGAGGACACCAAGTGGTCGGTCGGCCCGGAGTGCATCGCAGCCGTCCGTATCCTCCACTGCCGTCCCGGATCCGAACGTCATGGCAACGTTCGAGAACTACTTCCGCCTCTGGAGTACCAATGCGGGTCGGACGTTGGGGATGTCTGCTGAGCAGATCGAGGCCATCTATCAACAGACGATGGGGCAACCACCGCCAGCTCCAGCTCCAGAACAAGCTGCAGGTCAAGATGCAGGTCAGGCCGACGGTGGCGACGTCAACTTGAATGAGGATGTGGAACAATTTTTTAACTTTCCGGGCACTGGCAACTATCCTGGCAACTATACTGGTTGAACAATTTGAACAATTTAATTTTGTGTTGAACTAATTTATTTTTCTGTTGAACTTATTTAATTTTCTGTTGAACTTATTTAATTTTCTGTTTAACTTATTTATCTTTATGTATATATTTATGTTTATGTTGAAATATATGTTGAACTATATATTGCAGTTTATTTGTGTAGTTTATTGGTGTATAGATGAAAATAGAGTGCATTCATTTGTTTCATTGAGTACAAAATAATCTCATTTAGAGTGCATTCTAGATATAGATTTAAACCACTTGAAGGTGGAAGTGAATTTTAGTACAAATTAAAATAGCCTCATATAGAGTGCATTATACATATATTTAACCAAACCACTTGAAGGTGGTAGATGCAACCATGACAACTAGCACAATCAAAATGATTTTGTTCACTTTGATTAAATCCTTAATTTCTTCAGCCAAATTCTTGATCTCTGTAACCAATTTCTTCATCTCTTGAGTCATTTTCTTCATGTCTTCAGTTTCTTGGTCACTTTGATTAGATCCTTGATTCTTGTCAACACCACAGTTTTCTAGAGTATCAGCCCATACAAAGAAACCACATCCACCACCACAACCATCACTTAGGGAGTCAGGACAATTATGAAATATCCTTCCTTTACTTCTAGGTTGTTTAGAAGCATATGTACGACATGCCTTTCCACAATAACAAACAAGGCCTTGCTGAAATCGAATAGAAGATGAAGAAGACATGATATTTCTTTGCAAAATAGAAAAAATCGAATATGGTGTGTGTGAGCTTTGTGTTGCTATATATACAAAAAAATTGAATTAATTAATTAATAAATTGGACTAGTCATGGCGAAACACGTTGGCCTTATAGATTTGATGAAGTGTTTTACTATTACACTGATGGAATCTATCAACAATAAGCAAATTTCGATCATGTTGGCACTAGTAACGAGGTAGAACAACGGTTTGGGGACGAAGAACAACGGTTTGGGGACGAAGAACAACAGTTTGGGGACGAAGAACAACAGTTTGGGGACGAAGAACAAAAGTTTGGGGACGAAGAACCGAATATGTATCAAACAATGATCAGGGAAGCTGGTTTTTCAAACATGGAAGAGGAGCCGACGAATGAGGCATTTCGGTTTTATGAGATGCTCAAATTAGTCGAAGAAGATTTATATCCGGGTTGTGAATCTCACTCGCAGTTGTCATTTAATGCACGACTCATGAACATTAAGATGTACACTCAAGAACTACGACGAGCAGAACCAAACATCTCAGATGCATATATAGATGCTCGTATTCAACGTGAATTTTCCCGATGGTTCGAACGTTATGTGAGTACCATTTAATTAATTATGTTTTACGTAAATAAATTAATATTTATATTAATTAATTTTGAATTGAGCCGTATAGGGACGGGATAACGCTCTAGACAGTCGATTCTTACGAGATCTCAGCAAGGGACCACTACGTCGTGTAAAGACTTACAACGATTATATTGTGAAGGGCTACAGATTTCATACGTCTGGGTATGCATCGACAAAGGCAACTACCAACAGTGGCGTCTGCGTTAGCAGTGCGAATTACAATGTAGATGCAAGTGATTACTTTGGGGTGTTACGGGAAGTCGTCGAAGTAGAATATCCAGGATATCCAGCAAAGTCTGTAGTGTTGTTCAAGTGTCATTGGTTTGATTCAGGCCATCTAGGAACAAGAATTCACCCAGAGTACAAGCTCGTTGATGTTAGTTCGAAAAGGACGTATGTTGGGGATGATCCATTTGTATTTGCCCATCAAGTATCTCAAGTATACTACTGCACATATCCGGGAGCTCCACGTGGTTATGAATGGCACGCTGTTTGCAAAGTAAAGGCAAGGTCAATGGTAGAAGTCCCTAAAAAGGACAAAAATACTGAAGATGAATCTCCATTTCAAACAGAACAAATAGAGACTCCAACTGAAGTCTTTACGGGAGATTTCAATCTTTCTGTACCCTTGACGGCTGCAAATCCCCAATTAATCGAAATTGAAGGTGAAGAGGAGGGGGATGAAGAAGAGGATGAAAAGGAGAATGAAGATGAGGATGAAGAGGAGAATGAAGAAGATGAAGATGAGGAGGAGGAGGAGGATGAGGAAGATGATGATGAGGAGGAGGAGGATAAGGACGAAGAGGAGGATGAAGACGATGAAGATGAAAATTAATTCAATTAATGTAATGTATTTATTTCTTATTTTATAAAAGTTAATTAATTATTTATCATTTAGGTACAAATTATTAATTATTTACTATAAATATAAGTCACAACCAATATATATATTAATATATGTGGAAGAAATGAATTTTGTGATTTTTTTTAAAAATATTTTGGTAATTTAGTAGGTCTAGTATATAGAAAAAATTGAATTATTTAAAAAAAAAATAAAAAAAATCGCCAAAATGCTGACGGAATTAATTTCCGTCGGTGTTTACTTTTTGAAAAATACCGACGGATTATCCGTCGGCATTTATATATGTCCGTCGACATTCACCATTTGATAAATACCGACGGAATATCCGTCGGTATTTGTAAATATGCCCAAATATAAAACCTCAACCTAGGGTTTTCTTTCACAAACTTTCCTCCCCATTCGATTCCCCCCACCTCGCCTCTCTCCTCTTCTCCAACCAACTCCTCTTCTCCAACCAACTCTTCGGCCCCATTCCCCCCCCCCCACCTCGCCTCCCTCCACCACCCCAAAATCCTCAGAATCGGCGACAACCCTCGGCCCTATTCCCGCCACCCTCGGCTCTCTAACCGTGAAGCATGGCCGCCGCCCATTCTTGCTTCTCCGGCGTTTTAATAAGTGGGCCGACTCCGACTCCGACGTAAGTGATTTTGAGTTTAGATTGAAAAATTTTGAACTTCAAGATCGATTTTTTTTTTTTAATTTTTTGGTTGTTTCCTTGAAGAATTTTCTGGCAAGAATAGGCTCCAAATCAATTTTTATAAAATTTATATTAAAATACTACATCAAGTTATGAACCACTTATATTTATTTCATGATTTATTGATTATTATAAATAATTTTATAAAATCCTTTTCCAAAACTGCTCAAGCTGAAATTAAAAGCTAGCTACTGTTATTTTCAAAAATGAACCAAAACAATATTTTCTGGCACCCAAATTGTATGATACAAAATTTTTACGTGTTCTATACTTCAAGATGTACCAACTTTTTAAAATTCATAATTTTCTAACATGTTTTAGTATTTTATAAAAATGCTCAAAGTTAGTATTTTATACACTTTAAAAACTTCAAGGAGCTCTTACAGTTTCAATTTCATAATTTTTCAAGGAGTTTTGATATTTTAAATAAATTCTAGAAGTTTGAGGTGTATAAACCATCTTACAAACTGCATACATTAGTTTTTATGAATCTTATATTTGTGTATTTTTCAAGGAATGTGATTGTACTACTGGTGCAGGTGGATGAATTGAAGAATACTTTTTGAATGTAATAAAAACAATGCCAATTTCTTCACATTCCCAACATAATATTTCATGTAATATTATTGTTTCATTACATAATATTTTAATTTTTACATAATGACATTTTTTACGAAATTTCTTCACATTTCCAACCTCTCGGAAAATGTAATTCTGGTCGGAAAATGAAATTCTGGTCGGGGCCTCCCCGGCCACCAATATTTTTTTTATTAATATTTTGTTTTACTGACGGATATTCCGTCGGTAAATTACCGACGGATATTCCGTCGGTCAAATGACGACGGATATTCCGTCGTCATGTGAATTTCAAAATCATATTTTTTTTATTAATATTCTGTTTTACTGACGGATATTCCGTCGGTAAAATGCCGACGGATATTCCGTCGGTCAAATGCCGACGGATGTTCCGTCCATATGTGAATTTCGAAATCAATTTATTCAAAAATTAATTTCTTTTATAATTATTTTAATTCATTCTAATTTCTTTTATAATTATTTTAATTCATTCTTTCCGACGAAATTACCGACGGAATGTTGACCCGGTTTGTTAAACGGGTTGTCCGGAATACCGACGGACATTTCCCTCGGCATTTCCGACGGAATTCAAAAATCCGTCGGCAAAAAAAGCGGACGCCGAGAAAGGGGACGACCGACTTTCCGTCGGCAATTCCGTCGGTAACCTCGGCGGCCGACGAAAAATCCGTCGGAAAATCCGTCTCTAAAACAACTTTTTTTTGTAGTGGTAGAACGGAGGAAGAGGAGGGGAAAAAGAATTGAGAATATATATTTACATCGTATATTTGAGAGTTTTTATCTCTGCATTCTCCTTTGCCCTTTATTTTAAAATACTGTAATTTTGTGAGTTAGTTTTTTCTATTTTTAAATTTACTATTTGAAAATTTATCATAAATCATTTTTTTTCTCAAATAAACATAACTTCTCTAATCCGTTTTTTTTTTTCTCACACATAAATTGATAAAAATAACTTCTTATTCTCATAAATTGTTTTTCTTTCTCATTAACACATTTCTCTCTTTCTTTTCATTGCTCTTATTCTCACTATTTCCTTCTCGCGTTCTCTTTTGCATTTTTTTTTCAGTTTCATTGCTCTTATTCTCACTATTTCCTTCTCGCGTTCTCTTTTGCATTTTTTTTTCAGTTTTACTTTCTCTGAACATTTCTCTCCTATTTTTTTATTTTCTTTATGCCTCTCCGCATTCTCTCTCAAGTTTCTGCACATTTGGATTCATTTGGGTTCATCCTCTCATATAAATGGGCGGTTAACCTAATCTATGTGAGTATATTATTTTCGAAATTTTATCTCAATTAATTTATTATTAAAATTTACTTTTATTTAAGAGGTCTATAATAATGCAGTATATATATGTTTTTTTTATAAAATATTATAATTTCAGGATAAGTGGTGTCTTCAATATAAATTGAGTCTGTTTTCTCATCTCAATTTTTTTCGTTGCCAACTTCCAATGATTTCTGGTATTTTTATATTTAATTTTTTTTTAACCATTTTAATTTTGATAAGAATCCGTCAATTCCTAATATTCCTCACTTTTTTTCGCCCTCTTTCTCTTCTCTCAGTTATTCCCCTCTTCTTCTTCGGTATATTCTTTTTTGGATATTGAGTTTTACAAATTGTTGAGTTTGGTTCTCTCTCAATTTATATATTTTTTATTATTATTCAATTTCACAATATAAATAGTGTTAGACGTATTTATTAATGTTGTGTTCTTTTTGAGTTTCTGTTTTATAATGTTGATATGTACACTATTTGTGATGATTTTTTTTTTAGTAATTCAATATATGATTTTTATAAGTACATAAATGTTTTATAATGTTGATATGTACACTATTTGTGATGATTTTTTTTTAGTAATTCAATATATGATTTTTATAAGTACATAAATTTCAAAATCTTATTTTTCTTTTCAGTTTCAATTTTCATTTTACGGTGCTTGCATTTTTTTTAACCTATATATAATTTTTATTTTTATTGGTTTAAAATTGTCACTGAAATGCTCGAAGTAATGGATCGAACAATTTCGGACGCGCAGAAATGGGAGAGAATTGAAAATTTTGGGTGAGTTGTTACGTTTCAGAATTCCAAAACTGAACTTTATTCATTTCTTTACCAACAATAACATGTCTTTTTTTTCTTGGTTCTATGGTTATTAATTCCACATTTTCATTTCTTTACCAACAATAACATGTCTTTTTTTTTTTTTTCTTGGTTCTATGGTTATTAATTCCACATTTTTTTACAACTTAGATGTGAAAAGTTTTACTTACTTATAAAATCAAAATCAAGGATATCAACAAGTTACTTATAAAATTAAAATCAAGGGTATCAACAACGAGAAGAAAAGACATTAGTTGTCCTATTGAATTTTTTTGATTGTTGAGATTTGCAATTTCTATGACCCTAATTTTTTTATGAAAAATTTCTAAAGTCTAATTTATCAACGTATGAGAAAACTAAAATATGTGTATTGTAATAAGTTCATAAAAAAATAAAGAAAGTTGAAGAGTATTATAATAAAAGATTATTTAAAAGTACATAAATGTTTTATAATGTTGATATGTACACTATTTGTGATTGTTTTTTTTAGTAATTCAATATATGATTTTTATAAGTACATAAATTTTAAAATCTTATTTTTCTTTTCGGTTTCGATTTTCTTTTTACGGTGCTTGCATTTTTTTAACCTATATATAATTTTTATTTTTATTGGTTTAAAATTGTCACTGAAATGCTCGAAGTAATGGATCAAACAATTTCGGGCGCGCATAAATAGGAGAGAATTGAGAAATTTGGGGGAGAGTTGGTTACGTTTCAGAATTCCAAAACTGAACTTTATTCATTTCTTTACCAACAATAACATGTCTTTTTTTTTCTTGGTTCTATGGTTATTAATTCCACATTTTCATTTCTTTACCAACAATAACATGTCTTTTTTTCTTCTTTGGTTCTATGGTTATTAATTCCACATTTTTTTACAACTTAGATGTGAAAAGTTTTACTTACTTATAAAATCAAAATCAAGGATATCAACAAGTTACTTATAAAATCAAAATCAAGGGTATCAACAACGAGAAGAAAAGACATTAGTTGTCCTATTGAATTTTTTTTATTGTTGAGATTTGCAATTTCTATGACCCTAATTTTTTTATGAAAAATTTCTAAAGTCTAATTTATCAACGTATGAGAAAACTAAAATATGTGTATGGTAATAAGTTCATAAAAAAATAAAGAAAGTTGAAGAGTATTATAATAAAAGATTATTTAAAAGTACATAAATGTTTTATAATGTTGATATGTACACTATTTGTGATGATTTTTTTTTAGTAATTCAATATATGATTTTTATAAGTACATAAATTTTAAAATCTTATTTTTCTTTTCAGTTTCGATTTTCTTTTTACGGTGCTTGAAGTAATGGATCCAACAACGGGCGCGCAGAAATGGGAGAGAATTGAGAAATTTGGGAAGAGTTGGTTACGTTTCAGAATTCCAAAACTCAACTTTATTCATTTCTTTACCAACAATAACATATCTTTTTTTTTCTTGGTTCTATGGTTATTAATTCCACATTTTCATTTCTTTACCAACAATAACATGTCTTTTTTTTTCTTGGTTCTATGGTTATTAATTCCACATTTTTTTACATTTTCATTTCTTTACCAACAATAACATGTCTTTTTTTTTCTTAGTTCTATGGTTATTAATTCCACATTTTTTTACAACTTAGATGTGAAAAGTTTTACTTACTTATAAAATCAAAATCAAGGGTATCAACAAGTTACTTATAAAATCAAAATCAAGGGTATCAATAACGAGAAGAAAAGACATTAGTTGTCCTATTGAATTTTTTTTATTGTTGAGATTTGCAATTTCTATGACCCTAAATTTTTTATGAAAAATTTCTAAAGTCTAATTTATCAACGTATGAGAAAATTAAAATATGTGTATTGTAATAAGTTCATAAAAAAATAAAGAAAGTTGAAGAGTATTATAATAAAAGATTATTTAAAAGTACATTGCTTCAATTAATTTAATTAATATAAATATCACAAATTTCTCCAAATGTTAATCTTTTTATTGATTATCTTCTTAATTTTTTTTTTGAATTATTATTTTAAATAAGTTATAATTAATGTTGATAATAAGTTATTATTATTACATATAAATCATTAAATTAATTAAATAATATTATAATTAATTTGAATTAATTTTTTTTAATCCCGCGTAGTAATACACTAGTAATAGCATGTAACATAGATATATGAAGATGGGAGAATACTAATCGTAACCGCGAGTAAAAATTGAGAAAATAGAGGTTTAATAGTATTTGAAAAAGAGGCGGTTAAAAAAAACAGTATTTAAAATATTTAATTTATTTTTAAAAGAATTTAAAAGTAAAAAAAGAGGCGGTTTTTTTAAAAATAACCTACTCATAAAATTGCAGTATTTTAAAATAAGAAGAGGAAAGTGAGCCACGTAAGATTTGAGAGAAGACAAAGTAAAGATATATGGTTGACTTTTGTTTGATTTATAAGAAGTTTTACATTTCAAAACAAACATACCCGGACTAGCAAATTACAACTAATCCCAATATTCAATTGAAGATCTATACCAAAAAGAAGAAGATCAACATTCTCTAAACATATGGAGAAAAATACGATAAACTCATCATGAAATCTTCCCGCAATTCTTGGATTAGCAGTTCAGTTTTATTGAGTTTGGAACATACAAATTTCACAATTGGGACCAAACATATAAAATCATAAGAATTGGGAAAGAGGGTTGATACGCTGATAAGCTGAAGGAGATTTTTCCATTTTTTTATTCTCTTTTCTCTGGGGTTTTATTGATTTTATTTAGAAGCCGAGAAGGGTTGATACGAATGACTTGTAAGAGAAAATTTTGTTATTGTGGTTGAATTATGTACCAACTCAAAGTAGAATTTTTTGTGGCAGTCATATTTATATGTAATTGGCTTGTACAATTTTCTTTCCTATATACTTACCTAGGAAGTCATATCCATGAAAAAAGAGAGCTTCTATTTCTGCTCTATACCCACTTTGAATCATTACGGCCAGCTCCTCCTTGTAGTCATCCTGTTAATAACGTAACAAGTGAAAATGTACTCACAGAATCAAATTCGATAATAGTGAGTGAAAGAGGAGGATCAAATTAAAAAACAAAGTTGAACTTTCTACCTGCATGATCTCAGAGGAAACCAAGCTTTGGGCAACTTGGTAATCTCGCGGCTTCAATGGAACCAAAGATTCCTCGGGTATGAGTTGCTCAATGTCATCTTTGCGCATTCCAAGCCACTTGACGTTGCAAGCTAATATTTCACGAATTAAGTCTCTTTTCAGTTGTCAAAACTAATAGGGTTAGCTACAAATAATGTTAAAAGATCACCATATCGGTATGCTTCAAGCCCCATTGAAATACTTCCAAACTTGAAGGTGCATAATATTGCCAATCCAGCAGGGTTCCTTCATAATTGAATACAGATTGATGAGCACTAACCCATACAAGTACTTTTTATTGACTAATTGTTAATCTTACCAATCAACCAGTCCTAGAATAGGCAATTCAGGAAACTCTCGACTCATTCGGTGAAGAAGAAACCTGTTCATGACATTGTAAATAGTCTGCTATCAGACAGGGTCATTTTGATTGCTGTTTCAACTCCATTTTACCTTGTTCCGATGTCGGGATATCCTTTGGCCGTGATGAGAATACACGGAATTTGATTGAATATTCTATCCTCAGCTAGCCTCTGGAATATGGCATGCTGTCGAATCCCTATCTTTCATTAGAATTTTTGCAAAACAAGAGATGGTAAAAGTGTTGAATTAAAAAACAAGAAAAATAAGTACCTTCTCTACCACAATGATATATCTAGCATCACTCTTCATCGCCAATGTTTCTAGCAAATCTAGGTCCCCAGAGATAGCATAACCAGAAGATCCACAAGCAGAACAATCGACAACGTCTTGGTTTGGCTCCTTCTCGATATATTAAGCAAACAATTAGGAGTGTTGGATTACAGCAAAATGCACATTGAAAAATCTTATTGTTCATAATCTTCTTTCAACATTTAAAAATAAAGCACACATCACATTCACAGAATTGAAGAAATTTTAGTCCATGCCTGAAGCAAGAGGCGACCAGCAACTGCTCCTCTGCTCGCAGCCATGATGCCAAGGCTATATCTACTACATCTTAGCAATGCCACCAAATCTTCCTTGCATAATAATGATTATAGACTGTAATTCAGAAGCTTTGCTCATGGATAAAAGAAAGTAAACTGAAGCATGCTTGAACAAGTTTAATGCACTAAAAAAACATCCAATTATTAAATATACTGTATTTATTAAGGAAATTGCTAAATAATTGAATGAAAGCAGAAAAATACTGTTACCTTGGACGGTCCGATTGACCTGTGATTGAGAGGTAAAAAATTGCGGAGAATGACACAGCAATTTGTAAAACAACTCCCTCTGAGTTACTTTCTTTTCTTGAACCAGAATCTGATAACACATTTCCATAACCTTCCAGACTTTGTACACATTTTTATTTAAATCGAAAAAAAAGAGTGAGTCAAGGTATATGAAAATTTGCACAAAATTGAAGCAAATTGATACCTCTGATAAATGAAACAGCAGTTCTCTCATTCATCAAAGATTTTGTGCAAAACGAATGGGAAAGGAAAATCCGTGTGCTTTCAGAAAGTAATCCTCTACTGACTCTACTATTGCTCATCTTCCTGCTTATCTGTTCACAGATCGACGACTAAAACTATAAACTACACTAAATAACAACATGATTTCGCCACTTTCAATCTTCTCACTGAATCATACTTACCCTTAAATTGAATTATGATTTTTTTTCATGTTTTTACAGAGAAGTCGAATTTACGAAAAATCCTAAGAAATTTGACTTACCAGCGACAGATCTGATACTGAAGGAGTCGATGAATTAAGATTTCTGAGGAAACAAAGGATTGCAACTTCGATTCGAGCTCGAACCTGAAATTGGAAACCAAAAAAAGGTAATAACTACAAGTAAGGCAAAATCAGAGTAAATTAAACAATTTCAAACCTCAGAAGGAGAAAGGATATCGGCATAACAAAGGAGTTGATCGGAAAAGAAAATGGAGTTTTTCAGCAGATCTCCCATTTTCTCCCTCCGCGAGAGACGATGAAATGTAAAAACAATGGCTATATTTGAAATGAAAACGTTATATACTCTATGTTTGGATTGGGCTGAGCACGCCAATTTTATGGGCTTAATTTATATATATAGTCCATATTATGAGCTGAAAAAAAAAAAAAAAGTGCTTCGAAATTGGATTAATCGGATCTTCCCATCAAAATTTTGCACGATAAATAAAAAAGCTTGCTCTCAAATTTGTGTTACTTAAATGACAAACATGTGACAAGGTGGGATAGCTCAAGTGGTTAGAGCACCACTACTTAGACCTTAGGTCCCCTTAGTATTTAAAGGGCTAATCTTCTCTTTATTAGCTCCTTAGTATTTAAAGGGCTAATCTTCTCTTATTCTTATTCTGTAATTAGTTCATTATCTTCTTTGAATTTTAAAACTTTCGATTTCCATTCTTCAAAATCAGAAATGGTGTTCTTCTCTTCCATTCCACATGGTATCAATTTCTTGACGAAATTGACGACCAATTCGATCCTTTTGCTTTTGCTATAAATCATTTGATTCTCATATCGATTCCAGTTTCCTTTTTTTTTTTTTATCGATTTCCTCTTGTGTTTCACCCCAATCAATCGATTCTTCGTTTTCTTGGGTGATTGTTCTGTTCGCCGCCTTCTTTTGCACCCATGGCGCCTACCGTCACCGACCCTGATTCCCTGGACTCGGCCAAAAACCCCTGGTCTCTATTGTCCTCGAGCCTCTCAACGGCACCAACTACATTTCTTGGAGCCATGCGCTTAAGAGGAGTCTCAGCGTGAAAAATAAAGAGCGCCTCATTGACGGTTCTTTGACCATTCCATCAGAAGAAGAAGATCTTGACATTCATGCCGCCTGGGTTAGGGTAAATGATTTAGTATTGGTATGGATTCTTAACTCTATTTCTCCAGATATCAAGAGAACCTTAGAATATTTTTCTCTTGCTAAGGATGTTTGTGTTGGGAATAAAATGAGATATGTTTTGATTCAATACCAAAACCCCCTGAGACATGCCTAAGTCAAGATGATTATGTTCTAAGAATGTTAGAACATATAGAATAAGGCTAGATGAGGAGCTAATGTGTTAGGCAGCTCTTAGTTGTTTAGATGCACAATTTGAGGGGGAACATATGCTTTGAAGACTATCAAGAACAAGTCCCCTCAAGGCTCAAATTCTGGAACAATCACTAAGTCCTTTGAAGGACAAATATGCTGATCAGGAGAGTTGTCCAGAAGAGTTGTCTCAGCACAATTAATCAAGAACAAGTATTCTGAAAGCTTGAGGTCAACCATGCTGAAAAGTTAGAGACAACCATACCCTAAAAGATCTTCAAAGAAACATGCTAAGATCACTTTCAAGTGAAGCAAAGGGTAAGAGCCAAGTCATCTGAAAAAAGCAAGACAACCATGCTGATAAGCAAGTCTGCTGATAATGATAAGCAGCAGAGTTGTCCATTTGATAAGGAATGTTGTCCTATCATTGGAACAACCTTCAGAAGCCATGTCCAAGTCCTAACAAGAGAATCTTAAAGTCAGACATTGGGAAGAGTGTTGCAGAATGAAGACAAAGTCTATACAGCCGTTTATTTCCCAAATGAGGACATGTCACTATCAAGAATCTGTCTTCTAAGTTGAAGAACTAAAATAAGACATTTATGGACATTTGAGGCTGCCTTTCCAACGGGCAAATCCTTCATTTGTCTATAAATACAGAAGTGTGAAGACCATTTGAAAGCATCCAACTGAATCTCAACTTGACAACTATCCTACAAGCAAGAGTGCTTCCAAGCTTTCAAAAGACTATCTTAGTCTTCATACACTTCTTCTAAGCTGAACCTTATTGTATATCCATACAAAGCTTAGAGAGATATCCTATCCTTATACACTGAGCTTCATTGTAAATGATATCTCATTAGTTGGAACCTTACTTCAACCCTTACACCTTTCAAGTGAGAAAGTGAGAAGGTTGTAGTAGTAGAAGTGGTAGGAGCTGACTGTTGAGAGAATAACAGTTCAGTTCTGAGTTGAGAAGAGGGTACTAGGACTCTAGACATCCTAGGGATCAATTCACCAAGGAGTGGTGTTATTGATCAAGTGCACCTTGGCACTATAAAACAAGTTAATTCCAAGAGTGAAGGAATTATCCTGTTAAATCAGGGAAAGTGGATGTAGGAGCTTGAGTCTCTGAACCACTATAACTTCTTGTGTTGATTTACTTTCAAAGCACTTTCATACATTCAACACTGCACACAAAACTGATCTTTCAAAGGATATATATTCAAAGACTGTGCAAAAGACATTTGGACAAGTTCCCTGAAAACTGGACTGTTTGATTAACTAAGTGATTTCAGAACTTAAAAGGAGTCTAAACTAAAGGGCCAACCACTATTCCGCACATATAACTCTCTTAGATAGTTATTCAACTAAGTACTCAATAGTACTTAGTAGTTTGATTATCTTTAAGGAGTTAATCATCTTCAGCAGAGTTGTCCAAGACAACATTGCTGATATCTGGTTTGATCAAGTTTGAAAAGAATTTGCATACAAGTGTATTCCCCCCCCCCCCCCATACACTTGTTATATACTCCTTTCAGGACCAACAGTTTGGGATGAATTAGTCATTCGTTATGCACTCTTTGATGGAACTAGGGTTTATCATTTAGAAAAATCCTTAAGCACTATTTCTCAAGGCTCTCAATCTTTAGTCTGTTACTACAACCAATTCAAGTCCCTATGGATGGGTGCACATGTGATCTGCCTAAATTAATGACCAAAACCCAAGTGCAAGATGTTGTAATGAAATTCTTAGTTGGCCTTCATGATTCTTATAACACCATTAGGAGCCAATTCTTATTGTAATCCCATTTTCCTGCTTTGTCCAAAATTTATGGTTTATTGCTTCAAGAAGAGTCCCAAAGAGCTCTAAACACTGTCCCTGAATCTGTCCAGCCTTATTCTATTGATGTGTTAGCCAAGAATTCCAAATTTTATAAGGATAAAAGAAAACCCCTTAAGTGCAGCCACTATGATGGTTTAGGCCATACCATTGATAAATGTTTTCAAATCATTGGATTTCCCTCTTGCTGGAGAGGCCCTAGAGGTCCTCCAAGTAAAGAGTCTACCAAGGTTGCAAATATCTCCATTAGATCCCCTACTAAGAGGGATCATCTCATGGATTCTAACCCTCTATGCACTCAGGATCTTTTTAACAAGTTTTTGAGTTTCTTTAAGATGCAGAACTTAAATGATGGGAGGGACATGCCTCACTCTATGGCAGGAGCCTCCACTGCTCATATTGAGGAAGCTCCAGCCTCCGAGGATACATGTATGTCTTCTAACTTTCCATTCAACTTATGCTTAAATACCAATAAGGTCTCCACTTGGATTATGGACACTGGTGCAATTGACCACATGGTCTATGATTTGTCTTTGTTTTCCACTCCTCCCTCTATAGTTAATATTAAAATATCCTTACCTAATAATGATATCTCTACAACTACACATATGGCAATATTACCATTAATGAGCACCTCACTTTATATAATGTGTTGTATGTTCCAAATTTTACTTTTAATCTACTGTCTATTAGTCATTTAACAAGATATTCCAACTGCACTGTCAGCTTCTTGTCATCTCATTGTATCTTACAAGACAATTCAACCAAGATGGTGATTGGTTCTGCTGAACAAGTTAGGAGATTATACTTATTACAAAATGCTCACCCCTCTAGCAACTCTGTTCTTAGCCATTCTGTTTTCTCTAGTACTCTAAATGATAATTCATGTACTTTTGATTTGTGGCATAAGAGGCTAGGTCATATCTCTCATAAGTGTATGTTACAGATTCCAAATTTGAATGTAAAAGCTACTAGCATGCACAAAAATTGCTTAATATGTCCTTTAGCTAAACAAAAGAGAAAGTCTTTCCCTTTAAGCACTTCTGTCTCTACTAGTATTTTTCAATTGATACATTGTGATGTTTTGGACCCTTTCTCTTTACATTCTATTACTAGGTATAGATTCTTTCTTACTATAGTTGATGATTATAGTAGATGCACATGGATTTATCTTTTAAAAGCAAAAAGTGATGTCAAAGTTTCTTTACAAATTTTTCATAACATGGTCCTTAGCCAGTTTGGTGTTAAGATTAAAATACTAAGAAATGATAATGGAACTGAGTTTCTTTTATCAAACCTTTATCATTCCTTAGGGATCATTCATCAAAGTTCATGTGTTGAGACACCCCAACAAAATAGGATAGTAGAGAAAAAATATCAACATCTGCTTCAAATTGCTAGAGCTCTCCTCTCAATCTTCTTTACCTTTAAAATTCTGGGGAATGTGTTAAAACTGCTGCCTATATTATAAATAGGATCTCATCCCCTATATATACTTAAACAAAAAACTCCTTTTGAACTATTGTTTGGCAAGCAGCCTGACTATTCTCATTTAAAAACCTTTGGATGCTTATGTTTTGCTAATACTCTGATTGCTAATACACATAATTTGATCCAAGGGCCACAAAATGTGTTTTCATTGGTTATCCTTTTGACATATCCTCTGGGAAAATTATTGTGTCTAGAAATGTTAAATTTTTTTAACATGTGTTCCCCTTTCAAAACATGCATCAGATTGATAACATCACACCTATTAACCATTCTCCTATCTCAACCAATGATGATTTTGTTGATGATGATTTTCCATTCATTCATATTGATTATCATAATGAATGTTTACGTACAACATAATAACAATGTTCCTAACAACACCACTCTCACTCATGACAATGATCTCAATGATATTCATGAGAACCATGCTGACATTACTATTCATGTTAGCAAGTCTTCTGCTTAGGCTGAGTACAGGGCTTTGGCCTCAACATCTTGTGAGATACAGTGGATCGATTCACTACATTCTAGCTGATTTGGGGACTCAACACTCAACACCATCATACATGTACACTGACAGCAAGAGTGCTTACTCCATTGCTCATAATCTTTGTCTACATAAAAGGACTAAGCACATCTCTTTGGACTTCCATTTCACCAGGGAGAAGATTCAAGAGGGATTGTTCACTCTTATCCACATCCCAACTTCAGAAAACCTTGTTGACATTCTCACTAAACCACTTTCTACTTCAGATTTCATCAATCACAAGTTCAAAATGAGCTTGCTGGATATCCACTCCCATTTTGAGGGGTATAAAGGGTTGATTAATACACCCCACTGATACACCCTTGCTTTGTATTTACTTCTTAACTTAATTATTAGGTTGTTATTAGCAGTTAGATTAGCAGTTATTAGCTCCTTAGTATTTAAAGGGCTAATCTTCTCTTATTCGGTAATTAGTTCATTCTCTCTTCTTTGAATTGTAAAACTTTCGATTTTCATTCTTTAAATTCAGAAATGGTGTTCTTTTCTTCAATTCCACAATATTGCATATAAATTCTTCTTTATATGAGATTGATCTAACTTTTTAAAAATGGAATAGTTTAGAATTTTTCTTTCTTAAGATCACCAAATTATTTTTCAAAGCGAAATCATTTTTCAAGCCTTACAAATATTAGAGATTTTTTTTTTTTGAGAAGAAAATATTAGAGAATTGAGATGGAGTAGTATACGTAAATCATGGTTTACTTAATTTTATAAAGAGTTCTATTTATACAAATGATCAACTCCAGTGTTTTATAAATAAATAAAACAATGAAAACCTAAATTATTACACTTACCCTCTCATAAGTTTTTCCTATGTAATATAATAAAATAACAGATATAATACACATGATTTAATTAAAAAAAGAAAATAATATATTAACAATAGAATAAATATTGTATTGTTAAATGTCAAAAAAAAAAAAGAGTGCAAAATTTATAATGGACGAAGGGATTATTTATGGGCGCGGCTAAAGGCACCCGAGGATACTATGAGTACACCCATGCGATGAGGACACACACAAAATGGATGAGAACATCCACGTGAAAATCTAAAAAATAATCCCCTCATTTCAAACCCTAATTAAATCCTTATCTTCCTCTATTTTTTACATTTTCACAAAAAAAAAAAGGGTGCACCCACCTCCTCCTTCCTCCCAATCGGCGCCGCCGCCCACCACCCCTCCCTCCCTAGCGGCACCGCTCCTCCTCTCCCCTCCCTCCCTAGCGGCGCCGCTCCTCCTCTCCCCTCCCCACGCGGCGACAGCGCTGCTCCTCCCCTCCCCTCCCCACGCGGCGACAGCGCCGCTTCACTCCCCACGTCGCCGCCCACTTTCTTCTTTGAACGAACGACGCCGTCGCTGGAGAAGGGCGAATCGTCCGCCGCCGCCCCTGCCCTCGTCCACTACCGCCCCTGTCTCCTGTTGCTCGCCGCCTGTTTCAAGGTAGATTTTTGAAAGTTTTTGAAAATTTTAGGAATTGTAGGGAAATTAGGGTTTTTAGAAGTTCGGGAATTATTTTCGAACATATTGAGTTTGTTTTGGAAACATTTTCGAACAATCTGTGTTTGTTTTGAAAAAAAATTCGAACATTTTGTTTTTGAAAAAATTTCGAACATCTTGTTCGATTTTATTTTTCGGACAAATTTAAGTTGTTTTGAATATTTTTTCGAACGAGTTTGTTCATTAAAAAATTTCGAACAACTTGAGTTTGTTGGGTAAAAATTTTAGAACAAGATGTCCAATTTTTTTTCGGACAAATCAAAGTTGTTCATGAATTTTTTTCGAACACATTGAGTTTGTTGGGTAAATTTTTTTGTACATCTTAACTTTATTCAGTTAATATTTTCGAACATCTTAAATTTTTTTTATTATTATTTTTGTTGATTTTTTGTGTTTTGTTGAAGAATGGTATTTGATTTGGTGGTGGTGGAGATGATTCTGTCGAGAAATAGAAGCGGTGATTTTTTTTTTTAAAAAAGTACAAGAAAGGTAAATAAGTCATTTCGCATCACCCTTGTGATAAAAAAAAAAAAATCAATGGGTGTCCTCATAGTATCTTTGGATGCCTTTAGCCGCGCCCATTATTTATTAATTACTTGATGAAGATATATACATCGATATTTTCTGAATGACAAAGTGGGATAGCTCAAGTGGTTAGAGCACCACTACCTAGGCCTTAGGTCCTGGGTTCGAGTCATGGGGAGGGAAAAAAAGGGATGGGTATTTAACTCCCATCAAAAATCAATATTTTCTGAATGCCAAGTGGGTTAAATTAAGAGTGCATAAAAACCTTGTTAGTAAGAATGGTCCAATGAAAAGAAACTTGATAGAAGCAAAAAAAAAAAAAATGCACAACACATCTAATACTGTTAATGATGGATATTCAAAAAAAAAAAAAATACTGTTAATGATAATACGTGTAACATTTCCTTCAGAATTAAGTTTTGTTGGAATTAATGTGAAATTAATCGGGTTTTGACACCCTTATCTAATTAATTAATTAGATGGACTAAACGTTAATTATAAAATAATTGAACGTGACATAGTCGATCTACTCGCGGAGTAGATGAACGTGGTATATTTAATATCTCAAAACCGAGTTAAGGTGAGTGGGAAATTAATTGTTGAAGTTGAGTGTTTCAACTTGAAGTTTGAGGTGTGGGAATGTGTCCCACATAGAAAACCTACAAAACATTTAAGAGGTTTAAAGGCATTGAAGTAGGATTAGAGTTCAACTATGTATAAGGGGTACACTCCCCAAAGAGCCACACGCGCGTGCGTGCCTGCCCGGTCGGCTCGAATTTGGTCTTATTTTTTTGCAGACCCAAAAACTCTGAAGGCCCAACTAAGAAATTGGTTCGGCCCATTTCGAATTATATGGAAGTCTCAAACTTGGTCTTCAAGACTTATCCACGTGCGCAATCTTTGCGATATTTTCGCGATATCAACCCACGATTCAGGCTTGGGCCCGCGCATGATTTCAGCAACCACCTAGGGTTTCGTCTGCCTATAAATATCAGTCTCTTCCCTCCTTATTTCCTACGCTGAAATTCGCCCCTCTTCCCTCCTTATTTCCTACGCTGAAATTCGCCCCTCTGCTTCTCTACTCTCCTCTCGTCTCTCTGCAGTGTTGAGCTCCCAAAAGCCATACACTGTTCTTTCTCATGCCGGATTTATTTCCGAGAGTGTTCAGTTCGTACTTAGTACGTTCGCCGAGGCTTCATATACAGTGGTGCTACTGTGTACGAAATAGAAGTCGTTTTACCTTTGGGAACGGAACGCCATACCAGTCGAGCACTACCTGGGCGTATTCTGTTCTGCGGGAAAAGGGTTTTCCCTTGACTCGACTTGTTTGTTATCTGATTCTTCGATATTGCAGTATACACTATCAGGCGTATAGTTTCCAACAATCGCATAACAGAATATTGTATTAATCTACTTTCGGACTTAATTAATTTAATTAATTTACTGCAATGTCGAAGTCGGATGATAACATGGATGTTGACCCCACTGATACAGAGGTCGTGCATGGTACTGAGAATATTGGCAACGATGCCAATAAGAAAACGTCTCCTGATCGATTAGTTTCACACAGTTCTGATGTGAAATCACAAGGAAAACAGAATGACCATGCTGAAAGGGTTAGGAACAGAAGCGATCCGTTTGCACCAATTCCTCCTTTCCACAATCCCATAAGGGATCAGATGTTTACTTTCTCTACACCTGGGCCGAGGCCAATGGTCGTACAAGGAGAAAAACCTGAGAAATTTTCAGGGACTGAATTCAAAAGATGGCAAAGTAAGATGCGATTTTACCTGACCATGCTTGGAATGGATAGGTTTCTGACCGAAACTAAACCTACACAGCCTAAGGCAAGTGCTAGTCAACAGGAAAGGATCTATTATGATCAGTGGTCAAGTGGTGATTATCTGTGCAGAAATCACATAATTGGAGGACTTTCTGATACCCTCTATAGTGTCTACTGTGACATAAAATCTGCTAAAGAGCTGTGGGAGTCCTTGGAGAAGAAGTACAGAACTGAAGGTGCTGGATTGAAGAAATTCGTCGTTGCACAACTGTACGATTTTAAGATGGAGGATAACAAATCTGTAGTGGATCAAGTCCAGAAACTGCAGATTATTTTCCATAAGATAGCTGCTGAAGATATGGTTTTACCTGATGCATTTCAGGTAGCTACCGTGTTCGAGAAACTGCCTTCATCATGGAAGGATTTCAAGTCATATCTAAAGCACAAACGAAAGCTTATGAACTTTGAGGATCTGATTATCTGTCTCAGGATTGAGGAGGACAATCGAAAGAGAGAAGGCAAGGGATCTGCCCTCCAGATTGAAGCCAAGGCTAACTTGATGGAACAAGAGGGTCCGTCAAGGAAAAAAAAACGTCCCAATGAGTCTGCTGCCAACACAACGAAGTTTGTGAAGGGGAAGGGTCCTGCCACAAAGCAGAAATTCACTGGAAATTGCTATAATTGTGGGAAACCAAACCACAAGTCCAGTGAGTGTCGTCAACCCCGTCGTGACGACAAGGGAAAAGGCAAACAGAAAGTACAAGATTATGTGAACCTTACAGATTTGGATATGTCCGCAGTAGTGACGGAGGTCAACTTGGTGGAAAATAAGAAAGAGTGGTTTGTGGACACTGGTGCCACCTGCCACGTCTGCTCGGAGAGATCTGCATTCTCAAGCTATTCTCCTTCTGATGGGAGAAAGTTGTTCATGGGAAATCAAGCCTCATCTGAAGTGGCTGGAATTGGGTCGGTGGTGCTAAAGCTGGCATCTGGAAAAGAGCTAACCTTGAAGAACGTGCTGCATGTCCCAGACATCCGGAAGAATCTGATTTCGGGGTCTCTTCTAGTTAGCAATCAATTTAGATTAGTCTTTGAGTCTAATAAGATAGTTCTAAGTAAGTTTGGTCACTTTCTCGGGAAGGGTTATCTCGAGAATGGTTTATTTAAATTAAGCACAATGGTTGTAAGCCCAAAGGCAAACAAGTTATTAATGAAATTGCTTCCACTTCTGCTTATATCGTTGAGTGTTCCTCTTTATGGCATTTTAGATTAGGACATGTGAATTTAAAATCCATAAAACGATTAGTAAACCTCGATTTACTTAAGATTGACAATATTGATACATCCAAACGATGTGAAATATGCATGGAAGCAAAAATGACCAAACTACCATTTAAAACTGTTGAAAGAAACACTGCTCCTCTAGACTTAATTCACACGGATGTATGTGATTTGAAGTTTGTACAAACTAGAGGAGGGAAAAAGTATTTTATTACTTTTATAGACGATTGTACAAGATTCTACTACGTTTACCTCTTACGAAGTAAAGACGAAGCTATAGAAGCTTTCAAACGTTACAAAAATGAAGTAGAGAATCAATTGGACACTCGAATTAAATCAATTCGTAGTGATAGAGGTGGAGAGTACGTAGCTCCGTTTGAACAATTATGTATTGAATCAGGAATTGTACATCAAACTACAACCCCTTACTCACCTCAGTCCAATGGTGTTGCGGAAAGGAAAAACCGAACACTAAAGGAGATGATGAACGCACTGTTAATCAACTCTGGTCTACCTCAGAACTTGTGGGGAGAAGCCATTCTGTCGGCTAACCACATTCTGAATAAGATTCCACATAAAACTAAGGATCACACTCCTTATGAAATATGGAGAAAACGAAAACCTTCATACAAATACCTCAAAGTGTGGGGGTGTTTGGCTAAGGTTGAAGTACCACTTCCTAAACAAGTTAAAATCGGCCCTAAAACAGTCGATTGTATCTTTATAGGATATGCTTCAAACAGTAGTGCCTATCGATTTCTGATTCACAAATCTGAAATACCGGATATGACAGAAGGCACTACAATTGAGTCAAGGAACGCAGTGTTCTTTGAAAACATCTTTCCTCCTAAGGAAAAAGAGGAAGTGAGTTCGAATAAGAGAACTCAGGAAGCAACAGACGACACTGTTAGTCCTTCCACTCAAGAGAGTGAAGAACCGAGACGCAGTCAGAGAGCTAGAATTGATAAAGATTTTGGTTCAGACTTCATTACTTATATTTTGGAGGAAGATGAACCTAAAACTATCAAAGAAGCTATGGCAAGACCAGATGCACACCTCTGGAAGGAAGCCATAAAAAGTGAATACGAGTCTATTCTGCTAAATCACACTTGGGAGTTGGTTGATCTCCCTAAAGGTTGTAAGCCCTTAGGATGCAAGTGGATCCTTAGAAGAAAGTACAAAGCAGATGGATCTGTTGACAAGTACAAAGCTCGTCTAGTTGCAAAGGGTTTCAAACAAAAGGAAGGTTATGATTTCTTCGATACATACTCACCAGTGACAAGAATCACCTCCATTCGTGTGTTAGTCGTTATTGCTGCTTTGCAGAATCTCGAAATACACCAAATGGACGTTAAGACGGCGTTTCTTAATGGTGAGATGGATGCTGAAATATACATGGATCAACCTGAAGGATATGTTGCTCCTGGAAACGAGAAAAAGGTGTGCAAACTCGTTCGATCACTGTATGGTCTTAAGCAAGCTCCAAAACAGTGGCATTTGAAATTTGACAATACGATGTTGTCAAATGGGTTTCGAATTAACGAATGTGATAAGTGTGTATATGTGAAAGATACACCAAATGGATTTGTTATAGTATGCTTAAATGTGGATGACATGTTAATCATAAGTAACAATCACAATGTCATAGTTAATACGAAAAACATGTTAAGTATAAACTTTGACATGAAAGACATGGGATTAGCAGATGTGATTCTTGGAATCAAGATAGAGAAAACGTCTGATGGAATTTCCTTGACACAATCTCACTATGTGGAAAAGGTACTAAAGCAATTTAATGCCTTTGACGATCCACCTGCTAAGACACCTTTGGAACTCAATGTTCACTTGAAAAAGAACAGAGGAGAACCAGTAGCTCAACTGGAATACGCAAGGATCATTGGAAGTGTGATGTACATTACGAACTGTACACGCCCTGATCTTGCATGTTCGGTGAACAAGTTGAGTCAATACACTAACAATCCAAGTCAAGAGCACTGGAAAGCACTGAAAAGGGTATTAAGATACTTGAAGTACACCCTTGATTATGGGTTTCACTACACAAGACATCCAGCTGTAGTCGAAGGATACAGTGATGCAAATTGGATATCACACACTAAAGACTCGTTATCCACTAGAGGAGCGGCAGTGTCGTGGAGGTCCAAGAAACAAACGTGTATTGCCCGTTCCACAATGGAATCAGAATTTATCACTTTAGACCTAGCCGCTGCAGAGGCTGAATGGTTACGTAACTTTCTGGAAGACATTCCATGTTGGAATAAACCAGTACCATCGGTGACGGTACACTGTGACAGTCAAGCTGCCATTGGGAGAGCTACGAATGTCATGTACAACGGAAAGTCGAGACACATATGTCGTCGACACAACTCCGTTAGAGAATTGATCTCCACTGGAGTAATGTCCATTGATTATGTCAACACAAAGGACAATATAGCGGATCCGCTCACGAAGAGCATAAACCGAGATCAATTGAACAAGTTGGTAGAAGGAATGGGTCTAAAACCCACAAGAAAAACTAAAGCAGTGGAAACCCAACCATGATGACTGGAGATCCCAAGAACTTGGTTCAAGGAAAACGAAACTGTGGAAGTTAGTGATAAAACACTTGAAAAACCACGACTATTCCTGACAGCACAACCTCAAGTGTTAGCAACCCGTAAAATGTGGTAAAGGTTGAGTCTTTGACTCTTAATAATTCCTAGAGTATAACGGGATACTCGAAAGGAGGTTACCTATATAAATGAGAAGTGAGGGCCGCTTCGACCAAACATTTATGAACACAAAGGACGTCCATGGCCAAAACGGACAAAAATGTGAGAACGTTACGAAGACGAGATTGAAGTGTGCTGACACTGTTGATTAGGTATACACTATGGAGGAGTAGTTCAAGGCACTGCGTCCACTAAGCCGCCGGTGTACCCGATAGTGTTTGGCTACGGAAAGTTCAAAGCCAAAAACTACTTTTCCGGACGCACGAAGATCTCAATCGAACTGAACACTGAGTCTGATGTTGTATAGACACGATTTTCACTCATGTGGGGGATTATTGGAATTAATGTGGGATTAATTGGGTTTTGACACCCTTATCTAATTAATTAATTAGATGGACTAAACGTTAATTATAAAATAATTGAACGTGACATAGTCGATCTACTCGCGGAGTAGATGAACGTGGTATATTTAATATCTCAAAACCGAGTTAAGGTGAGTGAGAAATTAATTGTTGAAGTTGAGTGTTTCAACTTGAAGTTTGAGGTGTGGGAATGTGTCCCACATAGAAAACCTACAAAACATTTAAGAGGTTTAAAGGCATTGAAGTAGGATTAGAGTTCAACTATGTATAAGGAGTACACTCCCCAAAGAGCCAGACGCGCGCGCGCGCGCCCGGCTCGGCTTCGGCAATTGGTCTTTGGTGGTCTTTGGGGCCCGCCTATCTTTTTGCAGACCCAAAAACTCCGAAGGCCCAACTAAGGAATTGGTTCGGCCCATTTCGAAATACTTCAAGAGTGTTCCAGAATTATATGGAAGTCTCAAACTTGGTCTTCAAGACTTATCCACGTGCGCGATATTTTCGCGATATCAACCCACGATTTGGGCTTGGGCCCACCACCTAGGGTTTCGTCTGCCTATAAATATCAGTCTCTTCCCTCCTTATTTCCTACGCTGAAATTCGCCCCTTTGCTTCTCTACTCTCCTCTCGTCTCTCTGCAGTGTTGAGCTCCCAAAAGCCATACACTGTTCTTTCTCGTGCCGGATTTATTTCCGAGAGTGTTCAGTTCGTACTTAGTACGTTCGTCGAGGCTTCGTATTCAGTGGTGCTACTGTGTACGAAGTAGAAGTCGTTTTACCTTTGGGAACGGAACACCATATCAGTCGAGCACTACCTGGGCGTATTCTATTCTGCGGGAAAAGGGTTTTCCCTTGACTCGACTTGTTTGTTATCTGATTCTTCGATATTGCAGTATACACTATTAGGCGTATAGTTTCCAACAAGTTTCTTAATAAGCTTCATTCAAAAAAAAAAATCTTAATAAGCGAAGAACATAGTTGATAATTATTTGAGTTTATAACTTATATAGTGATTTTTTTTTTCTTAAAAGTGTAACATAAATCATTATTAGTGTTATAGTATAAACATTTTCGAAAAAAAAAAAACGACAATATATATATATATATATATATATATATGCAATGGGCATAAACGAGTTTTATAATACGTACGTACCTATTTTATTTATAAGAAGTATATACTGAGACTGATGTCAGTAGTTATTATTATTAGAATTAGAATTAGAATTACAAGTTACACAGTAGAATCTGATTTCACTAATCAACAAATGAATAAAATAATCAAGAAAATAAATTAAATAATTGAGCTTAAAGGTGGCAATTTCTTTATTGTAGAGATAAAAAATCAAAACTTCATCTTCTTGATATCAAAAGAGAGATTTCTGTTTGAAGAAGATTACAATCGAAAAATGAATATCCAAACTCAATTAACCACCTAGCCCTAATTAATTTTTATAGACTAAGTAGGATTAACTGCTACAAATAACAAACTAACTAACTAAAATACAAGTGGGAAGTGTATCTATCAAAACATGAGATATTGGGTGTAAGTGAGGAGGTGTATTTCCTAAACAGGGGGTTTATTGGATAAACCCTTATACCCCCCTCAAAATGGGAGTGGATATCCAAAAGTCCCATTTTGGACTTCTGATTGAGGAAAGCAGCTGGAGGCAGTGGCTTGGTCAGGATATCAGCCAAATTCTCTTGAGTTGGAATGTGAATGAGTGTGATTAGGCCTTCCTTGATCTTTTCTCTGGTGAAATGAAAGTTCAGAGCAATGTGCTTGGTTCTTTGATGGAGGCAGGGGTTGTGAGCAATGGAATAGGCACTCTTGCTGTCTGTGTACATTGTTGATGGAGTGGTGTGCTGGATGTTCAAGTCTTTAAGAATGTAGTGCACCCATTGAAGTTTACAAGTGGTGGAGGCCAAGGCTCTGTACTCAGCTTCAGCAGAGGACCTGCTAACAGTGGATTGCTTCTTGGATTTCCAAGATATTAGAGAGTTACCAAAGTATATGCTGTATCCAGTAATGCTTCTTCTTGTGAGGAGACATCTCCCCCAATCAGAATCAGAAAAAGCATGCAATTTAAAGGTATTATCTTTAGGATAAAAAAGGTCAGTACCAGGATTACCTTTGATATACCTTAAGATTCTGTGCACAGCAATGAGATGAGATTCAGTGGGAGCTTGCATGTATTGACTTACAGTTTGAACAACATATGAAATGTCAGGCCTAGTGACAGTGAGGTAAAGAAGTTTACCTACTAATTTTCTATACTGTTCAGAATTTTTGAGTGTGAGGGAATGATCATCAAAGGTAACCTTGGGATCCATGGGAGTAGAGCAAGGTTTGCTCCCCAAATAACCAGAATCATGAAGCAAATCAAGTGTGTATTTTCTTTGGGATAGAGTCATGCCAGTGGAATTTCTAGCAACTTCTATGCCCAGAATATATCTTAAAGTGCCTAGATCTTTGATGGTGAATTTGGTGTGTAGATGTTCTTTAATAGATTGAATGATGTCAAGATTAGTGCCAGTAACAATCAGATCATCCACATAACATAAGATAACAGTAAAATGGTGCCCTTGGTGCTTGGTGAACAAAGAAGTGTCAGTTTTAGACTGAGTGAAACCAAGAGATAGTAAGGATGTAGTTGATTTGGTGAACCACTGCTTAGAGGCTTGTTTAAGGCCATAAAGACTTTTGTTTAGTCTACAAACTCTGGTATCATTAAGAGAACAGTAGCCAGGGGGAGGTGTCATATAAATTTCATCTTCTAAATCACCATGGAGGAAAGCATTATTAATGTCTAATTGATGAATGTGCCAATTTTTAGAAACAGCAATGGCAAGCAAGATTCTTACAGTGGTGATTTTTGCAACAGGTGAAAAGGTATCAAAGTAGTCAATGCCCTCTTGTTGGGTGAAGCCCTTGGCTACTAATCTAGCTTTATATTTGTCTAAGGATCCATCAGAGTTGTATTTTATTTTATAAATCCATCTACATCCAATGCAGTGTTTATCCTTAGGTAGATTGACAAGATTCCATGTGTTGTTCTTAGTCAAAGCATTTAATTCTTGTGTCATAGCATCTACCCAATGTTTATCTTGAGAAGCTAGTTTATATGATTTGGGCTCCTGTTTTTGAGAAATGGAGGCAGTGAAAAGTTTAAAAGAAGGAGACAGCCTATGAGTGGATAAGTAGTTTTGTATGGGATATAATTGTCTAGTGGAAGAGAAATGAAGATTGGCATGATCCACAGAAGCAGGCAAGGATGTTTCATAAAGTTGCAAGTAAGCAGGTTGAGTTTTAACTCTATTAGGTCTAGAGCTAGTTTCAGTGAGAGGGGCAGTGTTATCAGTGTGAGAATGTTCAAGAGTAGTATGATCAGAAATAGCATTTTTAGGAATGGAAGAAAGAGAGTCAGAGGTGTGATGAGGATACATGTCCTCATCATCACTAAAGACATCACAATCAGTGGCAACATGTTTGTTAGACAAAGAAGTAGGTTTGTCAGCAAATGAAAATATATCCTCAAAAAATTTAACATTCCTAGATATAAAAACAGTACCAGTTTCAATATTAAGAAGCCTGTACCCTTTTGTTCCAAAAGGGTAACCAACAAAAACACATTTAGAAGCTCTTGGTGCAAATTTGTGTCTGTGAGCAAGCAAAGTATTGGCAAAGCAAAGACAACCAAAAGTTCTAAGAAAGGACTAATCAGGTTTCTTATGAAACAATAACTCAAAAAGAGATTTATGGTGTAACATATAAGAAGGAATTCTATTTATGATATATGCAGCAGTTTTGATGCACTCACTCCAATATTTAAGGGGTAAAGAGGACTGAAACATGAGGGCTCTAGCAACTTGTAGTAAGTGTTGATGTTTTCTTTCAACTATGCCATTTTGCTGGGGTGTCTCCACACATGAAGTTTGGTGAATTATACCCAAGTTATGATAAAAGTCAGTAAGGAGGAATTCAGTGCCATTATCACTCCTTAAGGTCTGAATTTTGACATTAAATTGAGTTAAGACCATGTTATAGAAATTCTGCAAGGAGAGTTTTACATCACTTTGGGCAGTTAGAAGGTATATCCAAGTGCATCTACTAAAGTCATCCACAATAGTTAGGAAAAATCTATGTCCAGAGGCAGAAATAGTAGAGAATGGCCCCCAAACATCACAATGAATCAATTGAAAAGCATGTGAAGACACAGAAGTGCTTAAAGGAAAAGATTTCTTCTTTTGTTTGAAGCACTTATCATGAGTAGAACTAGCTTTTACATTGAGTTCAGGAATATGTAACATACATTTCTTAGAGGTGTGCCCCAGTCTCTTATGCCACAAACTAAAAGTACAATCAGTTTCAACAGAGGAAATGAAAGGAGCAGAAATAACATGGGTGCTATTGGTAAGAGCAGTTTGAAGGATGTAAAGGCCCCTAACTTGATCAGCAGTACCAATCACCATCTTGGAGGTGTTGTCTAGTAAAATACAATGTGAGGAAAGAAAACACACAGAACAGTTGGAGTACCTAGTTAAGTGGCTGATGGATAAGAGATTAAATGTAAAATCAGGGACATAAAGAACATTGTAAAGAGTTAAATGTTCATTGATCACTATATTGCCCATGTGAGTGGCACTAGAAACAACATTATTAGGTAAAGATATGTTAACGTTGGCTATGGATGGGGGAGAAGTAAACAGTGAAAGATCAAAGATCATATGGTCAGTAGCCCCAGTATCCAAAATCCAAGAAGTCATATTGGTATTTGTTGGTCCTTGGTGGAGTATGACACAAATGTATGGGGGGGGGGGGGGAATGCACTTGTGTATGCAAATTCTTTTGCTTTTAAACAAAACTGGTCTTATCAGGCAGGTTGTCTCACAACTGGCCTGAGTGTGAACTTTGATAGATACTTGTCCTACTGATTACTATTGAGTGATCAGTTGGCTAAATATCTAAAAGAGTTGCTAAGTGCGGAATGTGGTTGGCCTTTGACTTAAAGAAATACTCCAAGTTAATTTCTGAAAAGATACAGTTATCAGGGACTTTGTCCAAAACAAATTTTCTCACTTACTGACTTTTGCTTCTTTAAAATATGTTTGAATGTAAGTGCAATAAAGAATGCTGTAAGTAAATGGCACACAAGTTTATAGTGGTTCAGAGACTCAAGCTCCTACATCCACTTTCCCTGATTGAACAGGATAATTCCTTCACAATGGAATTAGCTTGTTTTATAGTGCCAAGGTGCACTGATCAACAACACTCTCTTAGTGTTTTGATCCCTAGGATAATCTGAGTCCTAGTGCTCAATCTCTCTGAGTTAAGACTGTGTTTCACTCTAACAGACCTTAACTCCTCACTTTTACAACAAACACTCTCTTCACTAAATGAGATAAGGTTTGAGGTTTGGTTCCAACTAGTAGAGATATCCTTTACAATAAGAACAGTGTAAAGGCTTAGGATATCTCAATGCTAAGCTTTGGATGTTTACAAAGATTGGCTTAGCTAATTGAAGTGATTCAGGAAACTTGGGATTCTGAAGAACAGCTTGGTTTCCTTTGAAAGCTTGATAATAGTTTGATAGCTTATAGTTGGATTATGAATCCCTTTGATCACTTCTGTATTTATAGACAAATTTGAACAACTAACCGTTGGAGGGATAGCAATTCAAATATGTCTATTTGCAGCACCATTGAAACGGCTATGAAACTTGGCATCCTTTTATCCACTGTGTAAAAGGGCTCTTCAATGGTTGCTTGAATGAATGTGTTGACTTCTGAAAAATGCGGCTGAGAAGACTTGTGTCAGATTCCAAATATGCACATTTCCCAAGGTTGATTTGTGGCAAACTCTACACTCAACCAACGGTCAGATGGGACAAGCTCCCTGAACATTCCTGCTGCAATTTAGAATGTTCCAACATTCATTCAATGCTTCACTCTTTAATGCTCTAAGTCTTCAATGCTTGGTTCAGGCATGATTGGCAATAAATGCTTCATTGAATGTGTCTTCTGTAAGCTTTTGACATTCAATGCTCTTGATCATTTGTACTTCAATCTGTCTTGATCTTTTGCATTTAAGAGCATTGCTATAATGTTCTTGATCTCTTCAGCTCAGTTGTCCACTTGGTCAGCTTGTCTTGAAAGTTCAGCAACTTTGGTCTAGACATTTAACACTAATCAAGCTGCCTAACATTCCAGCTTTGGACAACTATCCTGAACACTAAAATCTCACAACATTCCTGAGACTTTTAGACTTAAGCATTCTACCTACTCAAGTGTACTGAGACAACTTGCCTGAACTTGACTTGAGCTTATCTCAACTGATCTGAACATCATCAATCAGGGGTTTTGGTATCAAGATCAAAATCATTTTATTCCCAACAATTTCCCCCTTTTTGATGATGCCAAAACCTATTACAAAGGGAACTTGACTTATACTATACTTTACCTTCAGGATGAGTGAACTGGTCAACTTTCCTGAAAGAAACTGTTAGCACAATAAATCAAGTATATATGTAATGTCAGGTTAGTTGAGATAATGAGTTGTTATCTCTTGATAGAAAATCAGTGGTCCTTTTATATATCATTGAGCATTACAGATCAGAAAATCAAAAAGGACAACAAGACTGATACAAGGAAAACAGAATAATAACAATCATAAACAATCATAAAAACTAGATAGGGAAGAGATGAACTTATCCATTAGAGAGTTCCATCATCTTGAGGAGCAATGCCATATTGAGCCCAGACCCTTTTCTTCAGGTCCCAAACATCCTTGTTGGAGCCTCTAGGGCCAATCTTCATCTTCTCCATCTTCATGATGTTGATGAACTCCTCCAGAATCTTTCCCTCATCAATTAAGTTCCCATTGAACTTAGGAGGCATGTACAGAATTGGACCAGGGGCCTTGAACTCAACTCTTTCCATCTCAGCTGCTGCAAACAGCTTTTGGTAGAGGTCCCTATGGTTCTCAAACATGAACTGGACAAAGACTTCATCCACACTCTCTTCAAGCCACTTTCCAATGACATAAAAGTCATATACAAAACTTCTCTTGGCCTCCTCCCATGCATCATTTAGTGAGATTGGAACCCACTTATCATGGTGAGGGTACTGAGTGTCCCATCTTTGCAGCATTTGAGGTTTGAGTCTTCTGTATGAAGCCCTCCTTCTTGGAGCTTTGAAGTTTGCCCTTCTCTCATCCCTTGCCTTGTTGGCCTCCACCAACTGATCCATCCTCTCTTTAGCTCTTTGAAGAGCTAGCTTCTCCTGTGTTTCTGGATCTTTCCCAAAACCTTCTTCAAACAATTTGGAAGGATCATCAGCAAGCTTGGGCACAACAACTTCAGGCTCTCTGTCCTGTACCTCCTCTTCAACATCTTCTTCTTCAATGGCAGGCAGCTTGGCTGCTTTCTTCAATCTCTTTGATTGCCTTACTGGAGTAGATTCTTCAGACTGAAATTCTGATGGCAAAGTCAGGCTGGTTGGGAATTCATTGAAGGCTTGCAATTCCTTCCTTTTTCTTTCAGATGACCTTGTCACCTTCCCCCTTACTTCAGCAACCTTCTCTTTGGGGTCAAGTCCTGCTGACTCACCACCAGGCCTTTGTTGCTTCCTTGCCTGACTCTCCATTGCAGACATCATGGACTCTTTAACAACAATTTGAATCTGCTCTTCCTCAGTCAAGCTTTCAATATCCATTGGGCCTTTGCCTTTCCCAATGTCTTCTACTGCCTCCTCCTCAATCTCAAGGACCTTCTCTTTTCCCTTAGGTTCACCAATCACCAAGGTTCCCTTTGCCCTTGCTCTCTCTCTTTCCCCCTTTTTGGCATTATCAAAACACTGGGGCTTCAATTCACTCATAGAGACTGAGAGATGTGAGTGGGCTTGAGTAAGGGACTTCAACTCCTGCAGTAGATAAACATTCTCATCATGAATGTTTTGCATTTTGTCATCTGCCATGCTTAAGAAAGTGTGAACTGGCTTCATCTTTTGAGTAACAATTGCATCCAATGTGGCTTTCAGTGATTGATCAAGTTTGGCCTGAAGTTGTTCAGTGAGGTTGGCCACAACTTGATCAGACACTTTGGCCATAAGTTCAACAGTGAACTTCTCAGCAGCCTCCTTCACCATTGCAGTTTTCAATTCTTCAGCCTTCTTCCTCTGGGCTGCTGTCCTCTGCCTTAAAGCATCCTTGATTGTTTTTCTCAAGGCTTTCACATTATGCTTGTACAAATCTTTGAGACCCTGCTGCTCTTTCTTCACAGATCTTGTGAATTTTCCCATAGCATCCTTGGCCTTTGTCACTTCAGTTGAAACTGTTTGCAGTCCAGTTTAAACTCCACAAATTCTGGCATCTAATGTGGGCAAAATCACCTCCTCTGAGCCAGTTAGCCTCATCTCCACAGAGGCTAGAGTCTTTCCTTGGCCATCCAGAGTATCAATTGTTGCTGCATGTGCCTTCCCAACTTCCCTGACCAAAGTATCCAACTTCTCTGATTGTTCTTCAATGATAGATGCAGTTTGAGTAGCAATCTGAAAGCCAGCTTTAGTGGTGTTGGCTTGTTCAAAGTACATCTTGTTCAGTGTGGACACATTGGCTGAAACTGCTTCAAGATCAATATCAGTATCAACTTGAATATCTGTAAGGGAGGCATCTGCAAAAATTTGCTCAATTGTAACAGCAACAGAATCTGCAAAACTAAGAGTGTTAGTAAAAACTCCCTCAACACCCTCATTTTTTCTTTCTCCCATAAGGCCTGATACATCAGCACCTTCTCTCTCATTTTCAACTGAATTCTTTTCTTCAATATTCATTTCAGATAGACTCACATTCACTGGAGAATCAGGCCTCCTTTCACCAAGGGATTCATCAAGTTCAGATTTGACTTGAAGAATTGCCTGACTCTCATATTGGGCTGCACCCAATATTTCTACTTCATCTCCCTCTATTTGTGGTGCACTCAGGGAACCTGTAATCACACAATCCTCACCATCATCTCCCTCTGAGTTTTCACCACTATCAGCCTTTTCAACTCCTTCCATTCCTAAACCTGACACCTCTATATCCTCAACAGGATCCACAGAGGGCAGTTGTTGGGAGATCACAGTGCTTGGGCATCCCAAGGCCACTAAGTCATCCTGAATGACTAAAGGCTGGTCAATGTCCAACTGTCCTGACATTGACGAGGCTTTAGCCAAACTAGCTTCTCCCATGGAAGTCTCAACATTGTCAAGCTGTGCCTCAGGTTCAAGAGAACCATCCTTGGCCAATGCATCTTGGACTGAGTCACCATCTTTGGTCAACTCCTCTGAGTGATCAGAGTCCTTTTCAGAATGATAGGTCAAGTAATGTACCTGAGCAGAGTTGAGGCCAGGAGGGTTGGGATTGGTGTTATCATCATCATTATCATCATCAGATGGACTATCAGGGTGCCTGAGTCCCTGTGCAATTCTTTCTCTCTCAGCAAGCACCTTCTCATGAACAATGGTGCAAAACAAGGCCTCAGTGGTCAACACACTGGATTTCTTCACATTTGCAAAATGCAAGAGCCTGTTCTCTTCAACCTGCCACCAGCTTGCTCCTTTATCCTGAATAGCTTGAGCTATTTCCACCATAGTTCTATCCTTGATCTCAACAAGAGCTCTGAGATCATAGAACTGTTGTTGCAGCCTAGGATAATCCTTCAATCCTGGATATAATTCATCCACATTAGCCTTGGCAATCTGCCTTAGCATCCCCTCATAGGTGTACTCTTCACCACTTTCATCTTCAGAAGAGTTGGTTTGGGATTCAGGAGGGTTGGATTGGGATTCAGGTAGGCTTGGCTGTAATTCAGGTAGATTGGGTTCAAAAGGATTGGGTTCAGAAGAGCTTAAGATAAGTTGGGATTCAGGTGCTTTTGAGAGCAATGTGCCTGAAGAGGTAATTGGAATGGCTGGAATGGGTGGGAGAACAACTTGATCACCTTCTTGAAGAACAGTTTCAAGAAGTTTGGTGTATGAAAGAAGTCTTGGATCAAGTGGGGAAAAAGTTCTATCCTCAAGATTGACTAGATCTGCCAGCATATCAATACCTGATCTGTCAGGTGCACCTTCAGGGGAGTAAACCTTCTTGGCAATGATTGGGGCATCTTCAGGAGTCTTGCACTCCTCTTCTTCATGTCTTGATGGGGATATTCTTTCTGATTGAATATCAGGAGAGTTGGCTTCAGGGCTGTTGGACTTGGAGTTAGACCTACTTGCTTGTCTAATCTCCTTGAAGAATTCTTTCTTCTTCTCCTCCTCTTCCATCAACTTCTGCTTCTCAGAAGTTTTGATTATCCTTCTCCTTCTTTCAGATCTTGTTGGCTGGTCAAGATCCCTAAATTCTGTTACACTCTCAGGCTGTAAGGGGACAACCTCTCTGAATTCTTCACCCTCTTCAGGGGGGTTGACTCCTTCATCATCAACCTTCACAATCTCCTCAGAAGTGGCTCCTCCACTTCTTGACTGGCTTTCTGGTGAAGATTCACTCAGAATCTTCTTCATCTTCTTTATCTTTGGCTGAACTTTTGGTGGTTGGGCTTTCCTCTTTCTTGGAGAGGCTCTGGTTGCTGGAACAGCTGCAACAACTTTCTTGGAGGCAGCCTCCTGCTTCCTCTTTTCTGTCTTAGAAGACAGCTTTCTGAACATCACCTTTTGAGCAGGAAAAGGCTTTGGCTTTGCTTGTAGGTAGGTGTAATGAGCAAATCTTTCCAAGAGCAGGCTGGCTCTTGTGCAGAACTGAAGTCTTCCATCAACCACCACCTTGTGGTGTTTCACCTCCTTAAACTTGAATTTCTCATTCATCATCTTGTCCAAAACAAAGCTTTTCCAGTCAAACTTGACTCTATTTTCAGCAGAGTCAATTACAGCAGCCATCACTCTTAACTTAGGCATACTGATTTTTTCAACACTCCCAGAGTGGCTCAACAAACTCTTCACCACACAATCAAACAAGTGCCTAAAAACTGGCTTTAAATTATTCTTGTTTTGAGCACTTACTAGCTTTTTGGGTGTAAGCAGCCATGGAAAGTAGAACTCCTGATCATCTCCTTCCTTGTAAGTTTCTGGATTCTGTCCTTCTGATGGTAGCCCAAAGCTAGCATCCAAATCCTCTGCAGTGAAGATGATGTTGTGTTGGCTTTCTTCTTCTTCATCTTCCTCAGCATATGTGAGCTTAGTGCACACATCACCCTTCTTGCCCTTCCATCTGAGATGGGCAAAGAATTCAGCCATGAAGGAATTCAGGCAGGAATCTGGCTTGGTGCCTAGGAACTTCTCTAGCCCAGCCTCCCTTAGCCATTGGAGGACTTGATGAACTTCAGTGTCTGGACTATCAAAGGCTACTAATTTCTCAAACCAAAGAGAACTTGTGTTGCTGAGATATGCAAAGTCAATGTCCAAAGATGGATCATTGAAGTCTACAAGTTCTTCTCTCTTGATTTTGGGAGTCATGGATAATATGAGAGTTGGGTAGGTTTTTGGAGAGGTGTTGCAGGTTTGAGAGGTTTTGAAAATCTTAAGAGTTTGGAATTATGAGTGCATGAGGATGAAGGTAAAACTGAGGAGTTTATATATGTGGGGAGTTAATTAACCGTTGGTTAATAGAAAATGGCAGTGGGTAATAGTAAAAACCAATTGAATAAAGTAGGGTAGTGGGCTTTAGGCGGTTTGATGGAAGTTTAATGCAAATCAATGGTCTTGATGATGGCTCAAGAATTCATGAAATCTCAATTAAGATTTTGCATTAAATGCTGATTTGCCTTTTTGGTGGTAAAAATCTTTATAGCACACTCCATCCTAAAATGGCCTACTCTTAGACCAAGAAATCTTTTAAATGTCTAATCAATGCTAAAAATAGCAATGATTATCCAATTAACTCGGACAAACATCCTGAGATGTGCTTTGATTTCTGTGAAGGTCAAACTGTCTGATGAACTTGCCTGAGTGGGTCCCAAAGTTGCTGACTGGGTCCCACTTGGACAAAGCTCCTGACCAACATTGCTGATCAACATAGGGACAACCTTGCTGAGTTTCCCTCTTTGGCTGACTGCTTCAGTGAGGTTGGTCAACTTTGCTAAAATTCATCTTGATTAACTTCCCCCTTCATATGAGCTTTCTTTCCTTATTTCTCCATCTTGCCTGGATCAAGTAAGCCCAATTCAGCTGACAATTCCAAGAACCTTGCTTCAGCTAGAGGTTTAGTCAAGATATCAGCTTTTTGCTTATCAGTGTGAATTTTGACAAGCTTGATATCTTTCTTCTCCACATGATCCCTTATGAAGTGATGTTTGATATCCACATGTTTGCATCTGGTGTGGAGCACTGGATTCTGTGAGATGGCAATTGCACTATTGTTGTCACAGAATATTGGCACTTCATTTGTGATGACTTTGTAGTCTCTAAGTTGCTGCCTGAGCCAAAGTATCTGAGCACAGCAACTTCCAGCTGCTACATATTCTGCTTCAGTTGTTGAAGTTGCAACTGTATTTTGCTTCTTGGAGAACCATGAGATAAGCTTGCTGCCCAAGAATTGACATGTTCCTGAGGTGGATTTTCTGTCAATTCTGCATCCTCCATAGTCTGCATCTGAATATCCAGTGAGCTCAATGTTGTCATCAGCTGGATACCACAATCCAAGATTCTCAGATCCCTTGAGATATCTTAGGATTCTCTTGGCAGCATCAAGATGGCTCTTCTTTGGATTGGCTTGGAATCTTGCACACACCCCAACTGCAAATGTGATATCAGGCCTGCTTGCAGTGAGATATAGCAAGGATCCTATGATTCCTCTGTAGTTAGTGGAGTTTGTTGACTCTCCACTTTCATCAGGATCCATTTTCCAGTTAGTATTCATAGGAATTCTAACTGGCTTGCTTGTAGCACATCCAAATTTCTTGATCATGTCCCTTGTATACTTGGCCTGATTGATGAATATTCCCTTCTTTGATTGAGTGACTTGAAGTCCTAAGAAGAATTCATCAATCCCATCATGGACATCTCAAATTTGCTCTGCATGAGTCTTGAGAACTTCTCACACAGCTTCTCATTTGGAGATCCAAATATAATGTCATCCACATAGATTTGGACTAACAAGATATCATCTCCTTCACAGATTCTGAACAAGGTTCTGTCAACTGTGCCTTTGACAAAACCATGATCTAAGAGAAACTGTGATAAGGTGTCATACCAAGCTCTTGGAGCTTGCTTTAAGCCATAGAGAGCTTTCTTCAATCTGTACACCTTGTCTCCATCTTCAAAGCCTGGGGGCTGTTCCACATATACTTCTTCTTTGAGTACCCCATTGAGAAATGCACTCTTTACATCCATTTGATACACTTTGAACCTCATGTGAGCTGCATATGCTAAGAAGAGTCTGATTGCCTCAAGTCTGGCCACTGGAGCAAAGGTCTCATCATAATCAATCCCTTCAGATTGACAATATCCCTTGGCCACCAGTCTTGCTTTGTTCCTCACAATGATGTCATTTTCATTTTTCTTATTTTTGAACACCCATTTGGTTCCAATGACATCTTGATGAGTTGGCCTATCTACCAGCTCCCAAACTTCATTTCTGGAAAACTGGTTCAGCTCCTCTTGCATGGCTATGATCCAGTTGGTATCTTGTAGTGTTTCCTCAATGTCTTTTGGTTCCTGTTCTGAAAGGAAACAACAAAACAAAGCACTTTCTCCATGAAATCTTCTAGTTTTGATCCCTTCACTTGGATTGCCAAGTATCAGGATAGATGGGTGGTCTTGCAACCAAGTCCTTCTAGACCTGATCCCTTCAGGAGGATTGTCCTCATCTGAAGTTGGATCACTAGATTCATTAAATTCAGGAAAGTTAATTGAAGGATCAAGTTCAGGATCATATTCAGGGGTATTGTCCTCATTGTTAGATAAGTTGACATTTTCATTGGTTCCCCCTTGAATATTGGATCCATTTACTACCTCAGCATTGCCTGCTTCTTCATTGGTAGTTGTTACCTGGTTTTGAACTGGGATGGGGTCAGTCAGTTCAATTTCACCTTCAGGTTGGTTGACTTCAGGTTGATTGTCATCAGGTAGGTTGTCCAGTTTTTTATTATCATGCAATTCAGGCTGGGCAACATCTACAAACACTGTTTCCTTGCTTTGAAGCCTTAGTCTGGTTGTTCTTTGTGTTATCTCATCAATATTCAGGTTTCTATCCCTGAACTCATCAATAGATTCATCAAACACAACATGAGGTGTTTCTTCCACAATAAGAGTTTTGCAATTGTAAACTCTGTAAGCCTTGCTGATTTGTGAATATCCAACAAATATTCCTTCATCAGCTTTGCTGTCAAAAGCTCTCAATTGCTCTTTCCCATTATTGTGAATGAAACACTTACAACCAAATATGTGAAAATAAGCAACAGTGGGCAATCTACCTTTCCATATTTGATATGGGGTTTTGCCTTGTCCTTTGGTGATTAAGGACCTGTTTTGAGTGTGACATGCAGTGCTAATGGCTTCAGCCCAGAACCTTTTAGGCAGTTTGGATTCAGCAATCAAGGTTCTTGCTGCCTCTTTCAAGGTCCTGTTCCTTCTTTCAGCAACCCCATTTTGTTGAGGTGTTCTTGCTGCTGAAGTTTCATGAGTGATGCCATTCTTGCTGCAGTACTCATTGATGTATGAGTTTATGAATTCAGTGCCTTTGTCTGATCTGATCTTGACAATACTTAGGCCCTTTTCATTGCTCAATCTCATCATCAATTCAGGTAGCTTGACTTGGGTCTCCTTTTTGTTCAGCAAGAATACTACCCAAGTGTTCCTGGAAAAATCATCAACAACAACTAAAGCATATTTTCTTCCATTTAAACTTACTGGGATTATTGGTCCAAATAAATCCATATGCAGTAGTTGAAGAACTCTCTCAGTTGAGATGACAGGCTTCCCTTTGAATGAAGCTTTGATCTGTTTTCCTTCCTGACAAGGCTGGCATATGTGCTCTTTGGTGAACACTTGATTTGGCAGCCCTTTAACTAGAGAGTTTCTTGCAATCTTGTTGATGGTTTTGAAGTTCAGGTGGTTTAGTCTCTTGTGCCACAGCCAGCTTTGCTCACTTGTGCTTTTGACAACAAGACAAACTGCTTCAGGGGTTTTGCTCCAATCTGCAAAATAGACATTTCCCTTTCTCACCCCTGTTAGTAGCACCTGTTGTGTTGATTTGTTTTTTATAGTACATTCATTTGGTGCAAATTCAACACAATATCCTTTATCACAAATTTGACTTATAGACAGCAAGTTATATTTTAGGCCTAGGACATATGAGACATTAGTAATTTTAACACTACCAATGTTTAATGTACCATAACCTCTTGTGATCCCTTGAGAGCTGTCTCCAAAGGTTACTGAAGGACCATCCTTTTCTATGAAATCTGAGAGAAGCTCCTTGTTTCCAGTCATGTGTCTTGAACATCCACTGTCCAAGTACCATGTTGTTTTCTTGTTGATGCTTCTCTTCTTCTTGTGGTCCTTGCAACCCTGCAAAGTCAAAATTTAGGTACCCTTTGAGTGTTGGGTCCTAGAGGGTTAGCTGTACCTTTTGGAACCCAAATCTGCCTGATTACTCTGATTGACTCAAAGTGACTGACTTGGTTTCCATTTACATCTACATACACAGTTTGACCCTTAAATGCCTTGGGTGGCTTCTGTGTATAAGTGTTAGCCTTGTAAGGTTCAGGAGTGTTGGTGAATTTCTTTGGGACAATTCTCCTGAAGTTACTAGACTTAGGTGCAGCTTGGTAAGACCTTTGAGGATAGGGTTTTGGATGGCCTTTTCCATTTGGCAAGTAAGGTCCAGGCTTCCTGAATGTTTTATACCTGTCAGAGGGGATTGGCCTTAATCCATTCAGTTGGGGTTGCCTCATTTGAGTTGGCCTTTTCTGAACAGATTTTGGACAACTCCTCTAATGAGGATTCAGATAGGTTGGCCTCCCATTGGTTCTACCTTTCTGAACCTCATTTCTCTTATAAGCAATGCCTTTAACCTTTTCCATAGGTATGGGTTTAGGTACATTGTTTACTTGAGTTGGTATAAAAATTCCTTTACCCTTATCCTTGATCAGTGGTTGATTTACTTCCATTTCATTTTGTTGTGCCACTGATCTTACAAAAGTCATCTTAGAATTGCTTGATGAGGCAATACTAAGACCAGGTGAGGGTTCAAATGGATTATAGCCTAATCCACCTTTTTGAGCAAATGGTCTTTGGAATCCTTGAATTTCCTCTATTGCCTTAGCAGATTTGTTCAAGGCAGACATTTTCATTTTTAAGCTCCCCTCACTCAATTTTAGAGTATCAAATTCACTTGAGAGATTGTCAAATTTTGCTTGAAGAATTCTAAGATCAAAATCCTTTTTCCTCAAGGCCAGTTCTTGATCATCAATCAACTTTTGTTGTTCAGAGACTTTGAGAGACATTTCCTCATGTTTTCTCACAATCTGCTGATACAACTCAGTTGATTTAAAGTCAAACTCTGGTTCAGGAAGGTTGGGAGTTTGAGCTTTCGAATTCAGTAGCTCATTTTCTCTAAGTGCCATATTGCATACTTCTCTTAGCCTGGTGAAATCCTCAAGTAACTTTCCAAAGTTGAGTTTCAAGTGGATTTCACTGGACTTATGTGTGTCATTTGAAGAATTAGAAGAACTAGAAGATGAACATACCTCATCATTTTCAAATGCCATTTGACAGTCATCATCAGTGTCACAGTTGGAGAACAGTCCATCATCAGAAGAGTTGACACTCTCTTCACTTGCTGAATCTCCAGCCATCATGGCCTTCCTGTTGTTCATCCTCTTGTCTCTTTTGTTCTGCCTTTCTTTTCTTTCTTTGGCAGTTAGGTCAGGACAATCATACTGAAAGTGACCCTTTTTCTGGCAGTTGTAACACACATCTTCATCATCATTCTTCTTGCTTGAGGACTCCTTCCTCCTTGATGATGATGGTTCACCTTTGCTGAATTTCTTCCTATCAGCATATATGTCTTCTTTCTTTTCATTAGAGACTTTGTCCTCTGATTTGTTGTCAGGAGAACTGAATCTCCTTCTGGTTCTGTTGTCTTGGTAGAACTTCTTGTATCTACCAAATCTGGAGTTGAGCTTCTCAAATCTCCTAGCCATGAGTGCCAGCTCCTCCTTTATTTCAGATTTTGAAACAGATTGAGAGGATCTTTGAGTATTCTTCTTTTCTGTTTCAGCAGCTTTGAAGGCAACACCTTTGCTTGAGGAGGATGGCTCTTCATGCACCTTCTTTCTGTTTAGATCAAACTCATATGCTTTGAGTTCAGAGAATACTTGCTGCATTGGCATGTTGTCAAGATTGCTGGTATTTTGCATCATGACAGAATATATGTCCCACTTGGATGTGAGACTTCTCAGAATTTTCAAAGCAACCTCACTTTTGGCATAGAACTTGCCAAGAGAGTTTATCTCATTCATGATGTCAGTGAATCTGCCATCAAGATGATCAATAGTTTCATTGGCTTCCATAGAGAATTGTTCATATTTTTAGATAGCCACTTGAAGCTTATTCTCCTTGATCTTTTGGGTACCTTCACACATAAGTGCTAAGGTGTCCCAAATATCTTTAGCTGATGTGCAGTGGTACACTCTTCCCATCACTGCATCTGGAATGGTCTGGTACAATGTGTTCATTGCAATGTAGTTTAGGTTATGCCTTTTTCTTTCCTCAGCTGTAAAGTCATCTTCATCCTTTGGCAGCAACTCCCTTGGATCTGCTTTTTGAGCATCAGTGAGCTTGGGATTTGCTTTAGTGAATGTAAATGGCCCTCTGGTGATGACTTTAAGCATCTCATCATGCTGGCAAGCAAGATGTGCTCTCATCCTGATCTTCCAGAAATCATAGTTCTCAATTGAGAACATTGGCAGTTTGTGATGAGAAATATGATTGACTTGGTTTGGACCCATGTTGTTGATGGTGTTGACAGCATCTCCTGGAACTGCATTGTTATCCATTTCAACAGAAATAATATAGGATGAACACAGATAAGTTTTACAGAAATTTGGATCAGTTCAGTGACCACAGAAAATGTGATTTTGAAAATCAATGATTTTCAGAAGCAGTGGTCTATGAACCCCTGCTCTGATACCACTTGTTGGTCCTTGGTGGAGTATGACACAAGTGTATGGGGGGGGGGGGAATGCACTTGTGTATGCAAATTCTTTTGCTTTTAAACAAAACTGGTCTTATCAGGCAGGTTGTCTCACAAGTGGCCTGAGTGTGAACTTTGACAGATACTTGTCCTACTGATTACTATTGAGTGATCAGTTGGCTAAATATCTAAAAGAGTTGCTAAGTGAGGAATGTGGTTGGCCTTTGACTTAAAGAAATACTCCAAGTTAATTTATGAAAAGATACAGTTATCAGGGACTTTGTCCAAAACAGATTTTCTCACTTACTGACTTTTGCTTCTTTAAAATATGTTTGAATGTAAGTGCAATAAAGAATGTTGTAAGTAAATGGCACACAAGTTTATAGTGGTTCAGAGACTCAAGCTCCTACATCCACTTTCCCTGATTGAACAGGATAATTCCTTCACAATGGAATTAGCTTGTTTTATAGTGCCAAGGTGCACTGATCAACAACACTCTCTTAGTGTTTTGATCCCTAGGATAATCTGAGTCCTAGTGCTCAATCTCTCTGAGTTAAGACTGTGTTTCACTCTAACAGTCCTTAACTCCTCACTTTTACAACAAACACTCTCTTCACTAAATGAGATAAGGTTTGAGGTTTGGTTCCAACTAGTAGAGATATCCTTTACAATAAGAACAGTGTAAAGGCTTAGGATATCTCAATGCTAAGCTTTGGATGTTTACAAAGATTGGCTTAGCTAATTGAAGTGATTCAGGAAACTTGGGATTCTGAAGAACAGCTTGGTTTCCTTTGAAAGCTTGATAATAGTTTGATAGCTTATAGTTGGATTATGAATCCCTTTGATCACTTCTGTATTTATAGACAAATTTGAACAACTAACCGTTGGAGGGATAGCAATTCAAATATGTCTATTTGCAGCACCATTGAAACGGCTATGAAACTTGACATCCTTTTATCCACTGTGTAAAAGGGCTCTTCAATGGTTGCTTGAATGAATGTGTTGACTTCTGAAAAATGCGGCTGAGAAGACTTGTGTCAGATTCCAAATATGCACATTTCCCAAGGTTGATTTGTGGCAAACTCTACACTCAACCAACGGTCAGATGGGACAAGCTCCCTGAACATTCCTGCTGCAATTTAGAATGTTCCAACATTCATTCAATGCTTCACTCTTTAATGCTCTAAGTCTTCAATGCTTGGTTCAGGCATGATTGGCAATAAATGCTTCATTGAATGTGTCTTCTGTAAGCTTTTGACATTCAATGCTCTTGATCATTTGTACTTCAATCTGTCTTGATCTTTTGCATTTAAGAGCATTGCTTTAATGTTCTTGATCTCTTCAGCTCAGTTGTCCACTTGGTCAGCTTGTCTTGAAAGTTCAGCAACTTTGGTCTAGACATTTAACACTAATCAAGCTGCCTAACATTCCAGCTTTGGACAACTATCCTGAACACTAAAATCTCACAACATTCCTGTGACTTTTAGACTTAAGCATTCTACCTACTCAAGTGTACTGAGACAACTTGCCTGAACTTGACTTGAGCTTATCTCAACTGATCTGAACATCATCAATCAGGGGTTTTGGTATCAAGATCAAAATCATTTTATTCCCAACAGTATTAATGGAACATAAACTAGAAAACATACCTGAATCAGTGGAGTTTTTGTGGTCTTCAACATGGGAGGTGGAGGCCCCTGCTACAGAATGAGAAATGTCTTTGTTTTCTCCAGTGTTCTGCATCTTAGAGAAACTCAAGAATTTATCATATAAGTCCTGATCAAAAAGAGGGTTGGAATCCATTGGGGTATCCTTGAGGGACAGATTTGCAGATTTAGGAGGCTCTTTAGGTGGGAAACCTCTAGGACCTCTCCAGCCAGGAGGGAATCCTATAATTTGGAAGCACCTATCTATGGTGTGGCCAATGCCATCACAATGGGAACACTTAAGAGGTTTTCTCTTATCTCTATAGAACCTAGTATTTCTTGCTGCCATAGCAATAGAGTCAGGATGAGTAGGGTCAGAGGCAGTGTTTAAGGTTCTTTGGGACTCTTCTTGAAGTAAGAGGCCATATATTTTGGAAAGAGGAGGGAAGGGAGATTGCAGTAGGAATTGGCTCCTAAGTGTGCTATAGGAATCATGTAGGCCAATCAAGAACTTCATAACAGCATCTTGTTCTTGAGTGGTAGTCATAAGTTTTGGTAAATCACATGTGCAACCATCCATAGCACCACAAGAACACTTAAGAACAGGCCTAAAGCTAACATACTCATCCCACAAAGATTTAAATTGGTTATAATAGGCTACTAAGGATTGAGAGCCTTGGTTGATGGCACTAAGGGATTTCTCTAAGTGGTAAACCCTAGTTCCATCAGATAAAGCATATCGAATTTTCAATTCATCCCAAACATCCTTAGCTAGAGAAAAATATTCTAGGGTCCTCTTAATATCAGGGACAATAGAATTCAATATCCACATCAAAACTAAATCATTAGCTCTTACCCAAGAAGCATATATGGCTAAATCCTCGTCTTCATCAGGGACAGGTAATGACCCATCAATCAGCCGGAGTTTGTTCTTGACAGAGAGGCCACGCTTGATCGCATGGCTCCAGGACACGAAATTTGTGCCGTCGAGTGGTTCAAGAACTATGGCGACGGTGGGGTTGTCGTTCTGATGAAGGGCGAGAGGCGAGAATGGATTGAGCGCAGGGTTCAACGAATCCGGATCGGTGACGGTTGGCGCCATTTGGGGAAAAGGAAGGAAACGCGATCAAAACTCAAGATGAATCGGCCAGAAATTGAGGAACGAAGAATCTGGCATATATGGGAAAAACTAATACCATGTAGAGATAAAGAATCAAAACTTCATCTTCTTGATATCAAAAGAGAGAATTTTGTTTGAAGAAGATTACAATCGAAAAATGAATATCCAAACTCAATTAACCACCTAGCCCTAATTAGTTTAATTAGTTTTTATAGGCAAGTAGGATTAACTGCTACAAATAACAAACTAACTAACTAAAATACAAATGGAAAGTGTATCTATCAAAACATGAGATATTGGGTGTAAGTGAGGAGGTGTATTTCCTAAACAGGATAAACCCTTATATTTATCAAGGCGTCATTATCAAATTAAATCTCATCACTTTCTAATTTAATGTGTATTTGAATTAATCAGTTGGATTTTGACTAAGATTCAATCTCAATTAAAATATTCCCCTCAAAGAAAAGGAAAAAAAAAAAACTCACTGAAAATTGATGGAGATCAATTAGCAGCAATTAAGGCATGATTGGAAATTGATGGCTCGATTTGATTCGTATTTTAATTATAATTGTTATTTCCTATTTCAGTACTATAAGCGCACGATAGTGTTGGGCCTTAGATTAGATTAGGGTTTCTTGAGGTTTGTCCTACTATTAATATGGAGTGTCATTCATTGTAAGAGGTGGTGATTTGATTAATAAAAAAAATGAGAGTTTATCTCATGATCTCTTTTACGGTATTCTGTGTGAATCAACGTATCCGAGTTTTGCCACTTTTCCGGGTATTCGTAGAATCAACGGATTTGTGTGTTTTTGTATGTTCTTCGTATCTTCCTTTATTTATATGCTTCCGTCGCTGCATCAGTTGGTATCCAGAGATCAGGTACGATTCTTGATTCTTGATGATGGTTCCAATTTTTTATGAATATTTTGATGAAAATTGTGGTTATGATGGACCACCAATTTTTGATGAATATTCTGATGACACTTGTGGTTATGATGTACCACCCATTTTCAAGGAGTTTGTCAATATTCTGATTGATGATGTTGACGTTGACGATATTTGCTCCCCACTTTTTTACGAGGAATATGAAAATATTTTTATAATTGAGGATGTTCATTCCAATATCATTGACTCATCAATGAGGGTTGAAAAAAATGATTTCGTGTTATCTGGTAATGGAAACCACACTGCTCGTGAGACGGAATATCTAATTGTTATTATTTTATGGCCGAAAGAGTACAAAGATGTTCCAGCTTGTCTTCGTACATTTACAGTGAGAGTGAAGCTAGTAGCGATTCGAAGACGAATCGTTTTCAACCGGGTGAGAATGATGGAGATCAATTAGCAGCAATTAAGGCATGATTGGAAATTGATGGCTCGATTTGATTCGTATTTTAATTATAATTGTTATTTCCTATTTCAGTACTATAAGCCCACGATAGTGTTGGGCCTTAGATTAGATTAGGGTTTCTTGAGGTTTGTCCTACTATTAATAGGGAGTGTCATTCATTGTAAGAGGTGGTGGTTTGATTAATAAAAAAAACGAGAGTTTATCTCATGATCTCTTTTACGGTATTCTGTGTAAATCAACGTATCTGAGTTTTGCCACTTTTCCGGGTATTCGTAGAATCAACGGATTTGTGTGTTTTTGTATGTTCTTCGTATCTTCCTTTATTTACATGCTTCCATCAAAAATACGTTTTGATGAGTAAATACGCCATAAGATACTCCTAAACAATGTAGATAATGACATTTAACCCCTTTCAAGCCGCCTAGTTCTATATTTTGCCTAAAATTTAGTTATTTTGTAGTTAGGTTTATGTTCCAATTTTTGCAGTTATGTTAGAATGGGAAAAATAATATTGAACCAGTCCAAAAAAAAAGATGTTTAGTCAGAAATCACTTGAGGTTAGGTGTCGACTTTTGCAATAGGACATTTTATACGAAAAGCATAAAAAAATGTTTTAATTAATAATGTCTACATAGAATACCATAAAATATACTCTCTCCGTTCCGGAATACATTCCACAAGTAAGTGAACACACTTTTTAAAAAAGTGTGATAATAAGTAGAGTTTTGAGAGGTAATTTTATAAATTTTTATGTATAAAAGAAATTAATGAGTTGACTTGTGCATGTGCATGTGTATGTATTGAGTCAAAAAATAATGACATTTTATGTAACATTGTGAATATTATAACGATGAAGTTTATAAAAAAAAAAATCATTTTAAAGATGAGAAAGATATTGTACCACGTCCAAAATGAATTGAGTGAAATGTATTATGGAACATAAACCACAAATTACTTTTCAACTCTAGATTTTGGATCAATAGTCTGGTAGCTTGCAAAGATGATTAGCATCCGATGCTCTTTGTATGAATCAATGACAATTTTTACATATGGTTAATTAAAAAAGGGTTAATTGCAAAAAAAATCACGACCTTTACGGTGTTTATCAATTACAATATATCCTTTTTTTTTTGCAATTCGATACACCACCTTTTTAATTTTTGTAATTCGATGCATGTGTTTATTTTTCGGCAACACAATTCATGTGTATACACTGAAGCCGCATTAAAGTTCTACACAAATGTCCACGTAAATGTCATGACTGGTCAATAAAATGTATTTTTTTTATTTTAAAAACTTTTTTAAATAAAAATAATATACAAAATTTTACACTATTTTTTTTGGACTGTGATTTGGAGGACGCAATTTTATTCTTTTGAGTTTTTTGAGAAATGATACTAATAATTAAATATGTTTATGATTTTTTTTAAAACAATTTTTTTAGTATTGTTTTTAGTTTAAAATAATTTTTTTTTAGTATTCTTTTTAGTTTAAAATTACTTTTTTTAGTATTCTTTTTAATTAAAAACGTTTTAAAAATTAAAAAAAAAAGATTATTCATCATTCGTAACATTTATGTGGCACCTCGACAACTCTGACAATCACATCATAATTTTAATTGTTGTCAGAAAATTGACAGATGTATTGAATTGCAAAACTTAAAAAGGTGGTGCATCAAATTGCAAAGAAAAAAAAGATATGTTGTAATTGATAAAAACTGTAAGGTCGTAATCTTTTTTTGCAATTAACCCATTAAAAAAACTACTTTTAGTGTATTTATAAAAAGAAAAAAAAATCAATTATAATATATATTTTTTTCTTTGATACACCACTTTTATATTTTGCAATCGATGTATATGTGAGTATGTGGGTGGCTGTGGTATGGGAGATATGGAGGACCAGAAATGATACACGCTTCCAAGGAGAAAAAGCGGATGAGAAAATATTAAGATAAATCTATGGATCTGGTTAAATGGAGAGAAATTGATTACACATAATTCGTCTATTTCAGCGTTGTGTTATGATCCATATTTATGTTTGATTGAGTAAAGAAAGGAGAGAACCTCAGAGATTCTGTTGTAACTTTATGTAAGTATACAGATTGAGTACCCCATGTACTCGAGATTAATAAATGTTTACCGTTCAAAAAAAAAAATTAATTTAACCGAGTGCTGAAAACGTGGACATCGCCAGTTGTCGACACCAACGGCACGTAGACTGGTAAAATTATTTTGGCTTTGATAGTTTCTCCATCTTTACAATTTTATATTATGGATATTAATTTAGTTTTTCATCTCAAATCTATCTCTACACAAATGTAGTACAATAACTAAATAATTTTATAAGAAAAGAAATTCAATCAACAAATTTTGAAAAAAAAAAAGTAATTTCTAAAATCATACTCCCTCCGTCCCAGAGGAATTTGCACCCTTGGGACGGCACACATATTAAGAAATGTGTAAAAAAAAGTGTAATGAGTGATGTTTTGAAGGGTAATTTTGTAAATTCTTATGAATAAAGTAAAGTAAAAAGTAGATTGAGTGTGGAAAAGTAATGAGATATGGGTAAATATGAGTATATTTTAAGGGTGAGGGTTATGAAGATATTTCCTTTTATGGAGTGTGCAAATTGGTATGGAACATCCATATATGAAAAGTGTGCAAATTCATGTGGGACGAAGGGAGTATTTCCTCTTAAGTGCATGCATTAACGTGTTTTGAAAAAAAATAAATTATAATCACTAATTTTGCATTATATTTTTTTAAGTTGTACATTAATTATAATCATATTTATTTTTCTACTGTTTTACTAATTTTTATGTTGCCATATTTATGTTTCCAATTGAGTCCAGCTCTCTCTTTATTTATATTAATGTAAATAAAATCTAATAAATGAACAACTTCATGTGCACCACATTAATTTCTATTTTATTTCATAAATATTAAATATACACAACTTACATTGGAATTAATTAATATCATGACTATTAATGTGATACATGATTCAAATTGAAAGTGAGCACACACAAAAAAAAAAAAAAAAAAAAAAGTCAATTATTGCATACAGAATCTTATATAAATGGATGATTGGGTGATAAGTTTATGGAAATCCCAGCTGAAATATTTGACGTGACTTCTTTACTAGAATACATTTTACATTCCTCACGCGCAGACGTCTCTTTCTTTGCCTGCTTCTCCCTATTCTATGATTATATCCCCCTCTAATGCAACTTGTTTCACTTGATTCAGTGGATACAATTCATTCATAAAATAAACTAATTATATATACTTTATTACACTTTTGAGTATTTAAAAAATGAAATATCTTTAATTAAGACCGTTTTAAAAATTTACAGATTTTTCTAAAAAATCTACAGATTATAAGTAGGTGGTTTACTACCTGACCAATATATTTTTACTTAAAATATTATTACTATAAAACCAAAATGTATTACTACATGTAAAAAAAAATCTGAAAAATTCGTCCAAAAAATTAAGTGTTCAAAATATCTTTAGGCTTGTAGTAGTACACTTTTAACCTTGAAGTAACAATATTATGGTCATGTAGTAACATAGTTTTGATCATGTAGTAAAATAATACTTGAAAGTAAAAAAAAAAAAAAAATAGTCATGTTTGACCCACATTGACTCACGTTGACCCGTGTTTGACCCACACATTTTTATCTCAAATTTACCTTAATTAACTATATTTCAGATATGAAATATTTCATATAAATCTGCCTTATTATAATGTCAACAAACAAGTAATCTCAATTTGTATACACAAAATTATACACTGTATGTAGAGAAATTTATGTGGGTTAAATTGGATCAAATAAATATTCTCATAAAAATCATGCAATAGACAAACAAAATAATTTGATCCCAGCTCTGTATAACTTTAAAAAAAAGAAGAAAAAATATGTGTACGTTAGTATAAAAGAAAATGTGTTAGTATTATAAGAAAAAAAAAACATATACTTGTTCTTATAGGTGTACATATTTGCAGGGGCACGTAGGATATGTATATATATTAGTATTAGATTTTTTATTTATTTTTAGTCTGGCCCCCTCAAATGAAATGGGCTTTATGCAATTATGCCTTTATTAGATACTCCCTCCGTTTCATAAAATTTGTCGCATTTCTCATTTTGTATAAAATTAAGGAACATATTTTTTTGACAAATTTAACCCTCGTTATTTTATCCCCTTTCTTCTCTTTTTTCTTTTATTTTTCCACCTTCCTTTTCCACCATTTCTTTGACCTTTTCAAAAAAATCGTAATTAATATATTTTCAAAAGAATAGGGGCAATTTAGGAAAATCAATGGTAAAATTAGGAAAAGCGACAAACTTTTTGAAACAAATTTAAAGTTCAAATGCGACAAACTTTTTAAATCAGATGGAGTATAAAATAAGAGTCTATGCTACCGTATAAAATAAGAGTCTATGCTACCTACTGCCTAGCCCACACTAAAACCCATATAAACTTTCATTCTATTTAGTTAATTAATTAATAAAATCTACACGGGGCGGCACTGCAAACAATTGACATCTTTTTAATTTATGTTAATATATTATTTATTTATTTATTTTAATTATTTTTCAAATTGTTTAATCTATAATTGAGGGTTAAAATTAACCATTCAATTAGAGTATTAGGCTAAAGTTAAATAAGAATCATATAACTAATTGTTAGGTAAGATAATTTAAAATTTTCAATATAGTTTTTTAATTATTTAACTAAATAATTTGTATTTAATTTTTTGTATATGAAAAAGTCACCTACAATATATTTTTTCTTCAAGAAAGAATAAAAATACTAACATCTCAGTCAAATTTATTTATAGATAATTATGAAAGTCATCCCTCAAAATCTTTTAGGGTTAAAATCAATGAGATATTTAATATTAAATCATTAGAACGTGATCCAGGATTGTCACACTTCCAATCTTCACTATAACTACAGAGCGGTCTTTTTCAGCTATGAACATAGTCAAGACTATGCTCTGCAACAGGATGGAAGATGAATTTTTTACTAATTGTTTGTTGGTGTATATTGAAAAGAAGATTGCGAAGAGGTTCAACATTTATCCGGTTGTAAGTTTTATGTTATATTTTGAAAATTTTATGAAAATTAATACTCCCTCCGTCCCAGAGAAAGCTACCCGACTTTCCATTTTAGTCTGTCCCAGAGAAAGCTCCCCATCCCTTTTTTGCCTCTCACATTTAATTATATTCTTCTCTCTCTCAATCACATCACCTCTAATACATATACTTATTATATTATATTTTTTAACCTCCGTGCCCGGAGCTCATGGGGAGTTTTCCCCGGGACGGAGGGAGTATATTATACATGAGCTTGTTAGTGTGTATAGTATACATTAAATTTGATTACTGCCTCTGTCCCCTATAAACTTCACGTTACTTTTTTGCACATAGATTAAGAACAGTGATTAAATAATAGATATAATACAAGTGATGTGATTGATAGAGGAGAGAAATAGAGAGAAAAAGTAAGATATAAAGTGGAGTGTAAGAAAAAGTATTGAAAAGTTGGATTACTACTCCCTCGGTCTCCCTTTAAGTTTTATAGTTGGTGGACGACACACGTTTTAAGAAATATTGTATTTTATGTGAAGTTGTTGGTGAAAAGTGTAAAAAAAGGTAAAGATGTGGAAAGAGAAAGGAAGAATGATTGACAATTAATATAATTTTGTATAAAGGTAAGGATAATTGTTAATAAATGTGGGACCACAAGGTCCACAACTCGACCAAAAAAAAAAAAAAATTGTAAATCTTTAAACGAGACACTCAAAGTGACAAAATGTAAAACTTAAAAAGGGACAAAATGAGTATATGAATATAAATGTGTTACTTTATAGAGAGAAGTGTGTTACTGTATGAACGAAACCAATAAAAATGTTAAAAATTTATATTATATGGAATATATCTATGTAATTTGTATATTTGTTTGTGTATAAATAACATGAATAGTTTAAATAAAGATTTACACATTAATATTCTCCTATAATACAAAATTGAATATATCAGAAATCTTCATCCATGATGGTTAGATACTATGATGTTATAATCAACTATCCAAATCTAGTGTCCATACTCTAGGTATGTATAAATACTTTTACAGGACATATTATATATTGATTCTTGAATTAAATAGTGGCATGAAATACACGTCAAGAAATTGACTAGTCAAAAGTGAGCATTTTAACCAATAATAATATTTGGGCATTAAATTTATTATTAATGAAGATATTAAGTACTGTTTGAAGCCAACATCCTTCATCTTAATTGTCTTTAATTGAATAAAACAATAACTTGTGCCTAACTTTTCTAATTTTTTGCTAAAAAATTCAAAACCATAATTCGAAAGCACTTATAATGCTATTATTATTCAAGAAAAAAATATACATGTAAAGTGCTTCAAAGTCGTGAAGTCTATTTCCACCTACGTATGTAACAATCCTATTTAGATTTAGGGATGGGGTGGATTTTGATTTTTCGTTTTTGGTGGGGTGGTGGAGGAGAGGTGTTAAGCCAATTTGAAGAAAGAGACTGTTTTTTTGTGTGACACGATTTTATATATGAGATAAAACTTTATTTTTAAACATCGTTTCATTTTAAAATATTATTTAAATAGAATCACAAGCTCGTGAATATACATGTAGGGGTGGTTCGGTACGATATATCGACAATACCGAAAATTTGGATATTGAAAAAATTCATACAAATATTGTGCCGCAATTTCGATATATCGAATTTTCGGTACGGTATATCGGTATATTGTATCATACTGATATACCTATTTATACCGAAAATATTGAACTATCATTTCATACTGAAATACCGGTATATCAATTCATACCGAAAATACTGAAGCATCGTTTTATACCGAAATTAATTATTTAGGGTTATTTTGTAAAGTTTTAATTATTTTAATTAAAAAAATAATATAAAATTATATTATAAAATTATTATTTTATTATTGTTTTGATATTTCGGTATACCGAAATAATGCGGTATGATCATCTTTCATACCGTTCTCGTACCGAAAATTTTGGTACGATATTATACCGTATAGAAAAATTTACAAAATTTCAATTTTTTTTTCGATACGAAATCTCGAAATTTTGGTATATTTTCCTACCCCAAATACATGGGATAAAAATCCGTGTACATGAAAAATATGAGATAAATGAATAATTAGGCATGGAAATAACGTTGGAGTGGTCCAAAAAAGTCCATTTTCCTAAAGTACACGTTAACGCAAGTTGCCAATTAATAAAAAAAAATAAAAAATCAAAGGTCCTAATTAATCCAACACCGTTTGCGTTGAAATTAAACTACCTAGCAACCCCTCACTACTCATATATATACATACACACATGTATATAATTTGTCATTTTGCATTAATTTAAATTTTTTAAACATTATGCTTCAATTTTTTTATATTTACTTTTATAATAATAGCATAGGGTAAAAAAGAGAGTAAAAGAATACATTTTTATATATATATATATATTTAAATTGACAAACAAAATGGAACGAAAAGAGTACAAAGTATACAAATTATTATATACTCCGTCTATTTCAAAATACTTGTTCTGAGTCTTAATTTTCTTTTAAATATTTATCATTTTAGCTTTTTCATTTTTACGATTATTTCTAAGAAAAAAATCGAAATCTATCCCTATAACATCTTTCATTAATTGAAAACTTTCTTCTCTTCTATGTTAATTAGGTTGCATGGTTTTTTAGAAAATTTGACGATGAAGGGTAAAATAATTTACGTTACTTAATTTTCTAAAATAAAAAACTCTAAAAAAATGTATTCTAGTTTGACATACGGAAACTTTTATTTCCGTACAACTTGGAGTTGTTCAAGTGTAGTCTAGATAATAGAGAAGATTTGATTGATGAATAAATTGATTAGGTTCCTTTCTTGTACAACAAGTTCTTTCCTTGTATATAGATTCTTTTCTTGTACAACAAGTTCTTTCCTTGTATATAGATTCTTTTCTTGTACAACAAGTTGTAATTCACCTATATTAATGAGAATATCATACACCGTAAATTACACGGTGATTATTATCATTCTGTCATGGTATCAGCAAATTAAGTGTTGAAAACCCTAGCCCAATTTTTTTTTTCTTTCCCATCCGTTTCTTCCTTCTCCTTCACAATGTCGGATTTTGTTCCAGCAACACCTAAGGATCCCGATCACATTCCCCTTGCCACTCTGATTCACATGGTTACGATCCGCCTCTCTTCATCAAACTACCTTCTTTGGAAGAGTCAAGTTCTTCCAATGCTTCGATGTGATAATCTCGCAACCTTTGTCGACGGTTCTGGTCCCGAGCCCGAACCTCTGATTAAGTCGTCCGAAGACAAGGACGAACCCAACCCAGCCTATCTTCTCTGGCGCAAACGCCACGATCGTGTCCTTTGCCTGCTTCTATCCTCTCTCACGGAAGAAGCTATGTCTGAAGTCGTTGGCCTCTCTAAGGCTCGTGATGTTTGGCTTGCCCTAGAGGCCGCATTCAATCCCTCCTCCCCATCCCACGCTCAACAACTCCGGGATGAACTACAATTCCTCCGTCGTGGTTCGCTTTCCGTCGTCGAGTTCAATAGGAAGTTTACTAATCTCTGTCACCAGCTTGCTGCAATCGGCCACTCAGTTTCTGATGCGGACAAGGCTCGATGGTTCCTTCGCGGACTTGGCCCGCAATTTCGAGCGTTCACTGAGGTTCGCCTAGCCATCGCCCCCTTACCCTCCTTTCGTGATTTGTTGTCTCAGGCCAGAGATCATGAGTTACACGAGAAAGCTATGGAAGCTTCTGACGCTCAGCCGCCTACTGCTGCCTTTTACGCTAATCGCTCAGGTCATCGCTCGTCGTCTTCCGGTAATCGTACTTCGAATCAGGTCCGCGACGGTGGTCGTGGTCAGGGTGGTCGCGATGGTGGCCATACCTCCAACAGTGGTGGCCGTCCCCAAGGTGGCGGTACTAAGTGTGTGTCTCGCTGCCAAATCTGTCGCGATGCTCATTACGCCACTAATTGCCCGAACAGGTTCTCTCGGGATTATAATTTTCATGATTCCCAGTCCAGATCTGCAAACATTGCCCAGGCGTTTCAAACTCAGTGTACCGTCAATCCCTCATCTGTATCAGATTGGTATGTTGACACTGGTGCCTCGGCTCATATGACGTCCTCCTCCACTGCTCTGGATTCCTTTGAACCCTATTCTGGTAATGGTTCAGTCATCGTCGGTAATGGTGACTCTCTTATCATTCTGTCACTAGACACTGTACTGGAAAACTTACATTAATTAATTTTGTTTGGACCATCAATTTTATTAGTAGTATTAATTAGTTGATAATTAATATAAATTTTTTAAAATTCAACGAATACAAATTTTAACAAAAATATATTTTTTACTAAATTATATTTTTTACATACTTATTTTCAGACATATTAATAAATATTATTGTGTTTGTATCTGTAATTGTATCAAAACGATAACAACATGAAAATTTTGTGTCGAGTTCGTATCAACGTTAACACCGACAACGTTACTATCGACACCGTCTGTCGGCGCAGTACTGTCCCATAAATTGGCGGGCAACCTCAAATGTGCGCTGAGGCGATCCAACCTCAAAAAGATATACCACGCACTGTGTAACTTCAAGATATTTTTTAATTTTAATGAATTTTCCGTACAGATCATTAAGTGTTAATCCCAAATATCAAATCTACATTAAATTGCAAGGCCGATATATTTCCTCCGTGATAGGGCAAATTAAAATCAATATGAGTTGAATAATGAATTATAAATGGTTTGGTTTCATTTTCCACGAGAAACTTATGTGCAATATTAGCATAAATTAGAGATGAGACAAAAACATGTGCGTATCTTATACGGATCGATTCAAATTAAATGAATTTTTCTATAAAAATCGCTCAAAAACAAATATATATATTTTTTAATTTCAAGTCTATTATAAAAGCAAATATGAGTTAAAGAAACTACAATATAAGTAACACACTTATTCTTATAGTTACACATGTTTGTTTTACGTATTAAAAACTTGTATTACTACATGAATAAAAAAATATTAAATCTTGATACTCAAAACCTCGATCCATCAGTTTGAAATATAAATTCAACAAGTAAAACTATATAAATTCAATGAGCATTAAGAAAAATTTATCACGAGAAAGGGAAGAAGAAGAAAAAAAAGGAAGAAAGTGAGCAACACATTATTTTTAAGACATCATATAAACTTTTGTCATTTCTTTATTGAACCAAATTAAGTTAATAAATTGAATCGTTTGATACTGGGATTGATGTAATTGAATTTAACTATACTGAAAGTGTATATGCTTGATTTATTTATATATTATCGAATCGAGTCCATACTTAATGATAAAATATTAATATGTTTTTTCGAGTTTAATCGAGCCGATACAATTTTAAACGTGCTTAATAAAATCAAATTGAATTGTATTATTCATCAATTATTTATTTACAAAAGTAAAATATATTTAAAAAATTCAATATTCACCGTATACGTATACGTAATTAAAGTCAAATATAGCTATCTCATAACGTTTTATCTTTGATGAAATGGTCCTACAATTTTTTACCTTTTCAATTTAAATTCATATGTATTCAACGGTATACTTTTCATCCCAAATCGAGGGAAAATGCACACCATTATTTTCATAATCGAACTGAACCAGTCGATTCAACCGTGAATTGTAAGCATTACAAACCCTAGCAAATCTAGCCGGTCTGCAAAAGAGAGCAAATTTTTTCCTCCCATTGTAGATGGTTAATTAAACATACAAAAGGCTATGAATGTTTCCAAACATGCTTATTAATTTACGGCCTAACAAAATTTAAGGAGTGAAATCTATATACACTAGTTATTTATTCCTATTAAAATAGCTTCAACACGTATACATATGACGCATCCTAATAAAGAATTAAAGATAGAGTATAACAAAATGGGGAATTCTTCAAGCTTTAGCAGATGGTACAAAACTACTTTTCAAAGAAAATATTCTTCCATCTAGAGGAGATACTCGTTTATTTAGTTTTGGGCCATCCATAGCAGTCATATCCATTTTACTAAGTTATTCAGTAATTCCTAATAAAGAATTAAAGATAGAGTATAACAAAATGTAAAACTCAATTATTGTACTTTCGTTTTTTCTCCCCTATCGTGTAGCTGTTAATTCCCTGCACTTATATTTCTTCTTATGGAGAGGATGAGATTTAACTTCATATATATTTAGTATTTACACCAACTTTATTTCTAAAAACGATTTGAGTAGTAAGTTTATGAATCATAAAATGCATAAATAATAAGAATTCGTCTTATGTGTAAAATTGTAAAATACAATTTTTATATTATTATCATTATTAAAATTATGTTACACTTTTATTTGCATTAAAATTAAATCGTATCACATACGTACCAAATTAATGTAAACAAACTTAAAGCACAATGATTCAATTTTACATACAAAACTACAAGATTTCAATTTTAATACTGTTGCCCAACTAAATAAATCTTACACCCAAATCTCTTTTCTTTTCTCTCTCAAACTACACTTGAATTTTGTTTAAAATTTGATGACAATTTCAATCTTAGAGTTCAAAATATCATTGTGTGCGTAATTTTTGTGTGAATCCCATTGTTAATCTCGTGATAGAGAGAGAAGAGGTTTAGTTCGTATACTTGCACCGTAGTCGGGAAAGGAGATCTCTGAGCCAATAATACAACCCAATCAACGTTAGATATGGCCTACCCAAAACCAAACAAATTAATTAATCCAGTTGAAATATAAAAATATTAATACGTACCAAAATTATTTAAATTTATAGATTTATACCGATCGACCCACATATGTTTATTACTATTATTCTAAAAAGGCAAATATGTAATTGTTACGTCTACGTGACACAAACAAAACTATATATCATAATCAATGAAATATCTCCATTTCTTTTCTTTTTAATTTCTTTCTTGTGTCACTACCTTTTCAGTCCATCATTTGTTTAGTCATAAATCATCGTCAACAATAGGAACTCAAATTGCGAGTTATGGGCGAAACCGTGTGGTACATTTTTTTCCCATTCGTGCCCCCCTTTGACATTACCCAAAAGTCAACCCCAATCCAAATTAATTAAAAATAAAATAATAAAATAATTAAGTCTGGCTCTATAATGCAAGTAGGGGCTTCACACTATAAATAAACATCCCTCTCATTTCACCTCTTTCATGCTTCATTTTCCTCTCGAAATTAATAATTTTTTTTTAAAAAAGTGACAAAGTCAAACAGCGGCGCCTAAATCTTAATTATCTTCTTCATATTCTTACAATATATATTTAATTAGTAATAGTTATGTCTGAAGTGTTGGCTGAAATGGAAGATTGGAGTTTGCAGGCAATTGTAAGAGGCTCAAGTGGCGATTTGGGAAATGATCAGAGCCGTTCATTTTTCGATCAACAATTTGATCATGATTTTGTCCCAAGTTTTTCGGATATTTTTGAGGTTTCAACTGGCTCCAGCGATGAATTGGAAGAGCTTTACAAGCCCTTTTATTATCCGGCCGATACGCGTTCTCTTCCGGCTATCAAACAGCCGGAAGAGAATGCAGAAGCCGAGGATAAGCCCCTGACGACTCATCATGAGTCGTCGGGAACTAGTGTCATACCTGCTTATACACCAAAATACAAGAAAAGGTATTTTTGATGATTAAATTATTTTTGATTTATATATATATATAAGATGGAAATTTAATTGTACGTGTTTGTTTTTTCAGGAAGAATCAACAAAAAAGAGTGGTGATTCAAGTTTCTGCTGAGGGCCTCTCTTCCGACATGTGGGCTTGGCGCAAATATGGCCAAAAACCTATTAAGGGCTCACCTTTTCCAAGGTTATTTTCTTACCTCAGCTCTCACCCACAAACCCGATGTTGTTCAACACCGTTCTGTACAACTATGAGTGTGTCTTAAAATACAATTAACTGCTTCTAGAATCACTTATTTTCAAAGCTCTCTAGCTCTCACAGTTTTTGAAAAAAAAAAAAAAGTGATTCTGAAAGCAGTTTCTAAACGCCCTCTATATTATTAGATCGTGGATTTACTACATAGGATCCAAATTTACAATAAAATCGTACGATTATATTGTCTGGAGCACTGGATATCCAAATCCCTCACAAACACCACATATATAGAAACTTCATATAATTAATTGGAAACTTTTAATTATATATACTAGTTTCAATATCCGGTCAAAGGACCACTATTTCAGGGATCAATTCCACTATTTATTAGTGAGGACTCAAAGTTAGAGCTAGACTTTGAATTTGAGATTTAGAGAGGAACACATCCCGCCCGAAGAAAATCCTTAAGAGTTACTAAAAAAGAAAAAAAAAATTAATTAGTGTACATGCATGTTTTCATTTGAAAGTATTGGTTATTTTATTAAAAAGTTAATTAATGGTAATTGTGTGTTACAGAAGCTATTATAGATGTAGTAGCTCAAAGGGGTGTTTGGCAAGAAAGCAAGTTGAAGAAAGCTGCACAGATCCAGGAATGTTTATTATAACCTACACGGCGGAACACAGCCATAGCAAACCGACACGGCGTAATTCGTTAGCCGGGACAGTGAGGCAGAAATTCCCGTCTCCCAAGAGTAAACGAGAGAAAATCGAGAAATCGAGCTCTCCTCCTCCGGCTTCGCCTCAGAACAAGTCTGAGGACGCGGCGACGAGACTAATCAAAGAGGAGGAAATTGAAAGGCAAGAAGAAATCCATAATGATAATAATATGATGATGCCCGATTTTGTATTCAACGAGGACTTTTTTTCGGGCTTAGAAGATTTTGATGAATTTGTTAGGCACACTAACACCCATGCTTCTACTCAACAATCCTATAGCTGGTTTTAGCAAACTGGAAACCTACTTACGTACAATTATAACATATATATATTGTGCATTAATATATATAAAAGGACGACTTTTCTTGGTTAAAGTACTTATACTTAATTCTAATTAATTAATTTTAGTTGCATATATCTATCTGATGTTGTATTTACATTTCAGTTAATTCAGGAAATAAATTAATCTATGTGCATCATCAACATATATTGATAATATTTACTTGTTATTTTGTATTCTATGTAGGTTAAAAAGGGGTAAAAAATTAATAGTAATACTTTTAATGACTTTTTAATTTGTATATGAAACATTTTTAAACATCAATTATAGTGAGTCATAGTATTTCAGATCACCTATAGGGCATGTTTGCTTCATGGGTTGGGATAAATGGGTTTAGATGTGGTGGGTTGACTAGATAAACCTAAGGGGGAGGCTAGGTTGTCTAAACCCATGAAATCTAGTTTATAAAAATCGGGTCAAATTATAAACCCGGGTCAAGGTACATAAAGTTATGAGAAACCAAACACGGGAGAAGATGGATTTACATATCAAACCCATCACTAAACCCACCTAAACCCATGAAGCAAACATGTCCATAGTGTTTAATCTTGTACTTCATTATCTTTAAAACATGACACATATCATAATTGATGAATTGTAATGTCATTTATATATTACACGGAGGGTGTAGTATGCAATTTGGCCATTGGAAACCAGTACAGACGTTAATTAGATATTATTCAGTTGTCTATCATGATAATTATATACCATATGCTTGTAACTATATAGTATAATATTGGATCGATTATTTAATATATTAGTGTATATATATATATATATATATATATATTATTTTTCAAATTAGATTGAATATAAAACTAGGTAGGCGCGTGTGGATTGAGCTAGCGAACAAAAGAACTAGCTAGGGTCGACAGGCCTTTCGCTATCTGTAATCCGCGGAACTCTTTTAAATTAACTGTTTAATTTATATAAATAATTAAAGGTTTTTAAAATAGAAACACGAAACATTGTTTTTATTCACACGTGTATGAACGCGTGTTTGTGTGTAAATCTGAACTTGTTAGCGTTAAGGTTTGAATAATCACGGTTGCACAAGTCAATTTGGTAGATATGATTGAATACAAAATTATTATTATTGAGTTAAGTCATATTGTAAATTTTTCATCACAACTAGCGCTCTTTCTCTTTTTTTTTTTTTTTTTTTTCGAACATGGAAAGACATAACTTCCGTTATTACATAAACATGGAGAAAAAGGTAGCCCAACCATAAAATCTGGTGGGTCTAACCAAGTTTTAGGACTGATAAATAAACGGGAATTTCTAGTAAATTATGCGCAATCATATTTGTGCTCCTTCTAACATGAGAAACTGAGACATTATGGAGTTGAGCTATAATAGCCCTGCAAGCAATAACATAGTCACCAAATATAGAATCGTATAAATCTATGGATCGTATAGCGTCAACAACTAATTAACTTTGCATCCCCTTTAACCCACGAAAGGGCTTCAAAGAAACCCTTTGCCTCGCCTACTTCAACATCAACCCTGCCGTTAATTACCATCAATTTGTCGCACTTAAAGGTTCCATTAGAATCGTGAACAGCCCAACCCCAACCAATCTGGTGTGTATCCCTGAAAAATGCGACATCAACGTTCAATTTGCTCACTCCAAAGGGGGGTTTATACCAAGCATCGAATTGCCTTTTGGACTGTGGATTTCTCGTTTTTGCACGACTGACTGTTGTCACACTCTTCCACTCCATCCAACAACTAGCTGATCGGTGTACTGCAGTGGTCAGACTGTTGCAGTTGTTGTTCCAAACCATCGAGTTACGCTCCTTCCAAATCTGCCATAGAATCATGCCGAAGCATGCAACAACATCTTTGATTGGGCTTCCAAGCATGTTAAGGATAAAATTTGTCAAGTTATCTCTGCGCTGCACACATTCGTCCACTTTACTAAGCATCTTTGATTGGGATTCCAACGAATGCAGCGACCATGTAGGTCCTCGTCTCCAGATGCGAGAAATCGGACCTCAAATCGATGAATCAATCATTGGAATCGGGGCCTCCGACGATTGCACCAATGTGAGTGTTTGGATTTGGTTGAGAGGAAGAATAGTAGGCATTGTTGCATCCAACTTTTGAAGGGAGGGTGTGGATTGGGGGGATTGATGCACCTCTATGGTGTAACCGGGTCGGGTATTTGCTCCGAATGCAACCATGTATGACATATTCATTGGATTCTTTCCAGGAATGTATTCTACCTGCAGAAATTACATTTGACACATGTTTAAGAAATATTGATTATTTATATATAAAAAAAAAAAAAAAAAAAAGGGTATTTTGTGGTCCCATTTATTAATAAAGTGATTGTGTATAAACTCAGAATAGAATGAATGACGATTTAAATAAGTGACGAAGGAAGAGGTAAAGATAAGAATAATATTTTTATTATCGAACATACATATTAAGTTTGAACAGATAAAAAAATTAGACTTTTAAAGTTTAGACGTAGAGAGTTATGTTTATTGATCAACATCAAGATATGGAGATTCACTTCTCTATAGGGGCGGATGTAGTTAAGTACATGGGGTACAGTTGTACCCCAATTTTTTTTTTTAATCTTTTACAAAAAAAAAATGTTAATAAAATTTTCTCAACAAATCAAAAATGTATCCTCAAATCAAATTATGCATAATGGTCCAATGAATATAAATTGGTATTTGGTAAAGTTGCAATACAATCCATAAAATAAAAGACCCAATTTGACTAATCTTGAAAAAGGTCCGCAAACAAAATTTTCAGTAATCTTCACCTTCTCCTTTTTTATGCAACTACAACAAACTCAATAAATAATAAATACTCCCGTCCAATTTCATTAATATTCCCACTTTTCTTTTTTGGTTGTCCAATTTTATTATACCTATTCCCCTTTTGGAAATAATACTATTCACACTATTTAATCTTCACCCTCCAATCATCACTTATTTACTCAAATTGCCACTAACTTTATTCATAAACAATCACTTTACCTATAAATGGACCCCACAACATCCCATCATACCCCCAACTTATCTACTTTATACATAAACTAATCAATATTCATTAAAACCCGTGCCCGGAGAAGTGGACATAATAAAATTGAATGGAAGGAGTAGTATTTTACTTCTTACGTCCACCAAAAGTATGCTTAAACATTTGAACAAAAGTTTTGAAAAAAAGAAAGTAGATAAAGTAAGAGTGTTGTGAAGAAAAAATAAAGTGATAATTATTTCTATAAAAAAATGTGCATACTTTTGGTGGACAGACAAACAAGAAAAAATAAACATATTTTTATGGATGGAGAATTCAAAATTTTGGATTCACCACTGCTTTTCTATACTACTTTTATATTTTATCACTACAAAAAAACTGTGAAATTCCAACAGAAAAATTCCAATGGTTTTTTGCATTTATTCCATTGGAATCAATGATTCCAACGGAGATTCCAACGAAAATACGACCATTGGAAAAGTGTGTGTTGGAATCGTAAAATTCCAATGAAATTTCCAACGGAAAAAAATTCCGACGGTACATTCCAACGGATCTTGATCGTTGGAATTTTCACCTGTTGAAATTCTTTCCAACGTAAATTCCATCGACAAGTCCAACGGTAATTTTCCGTTGGAATTTTTTCCAACATATTTTAACCATTGGAATTTTAATTGTTGGAAATTATAAATGTAAATTCCTACAAAAATTCCAACAACAAAAAATCGTAGGAATTTTTATTCCAACACATATATATCGTTGGAATATTCTACTATTGGAAAATTTCCATCACAAATTTCATTGTCAATTCCAACGATTTTTTCCGTTGGAATTTTATTCAATCAAATTCTGATATCAATTCTAATGATATTATTCTGTTGGAGTAAAAATTCCAATGAGCATGTACTGTTGGAATATTCAATTGTGAAATTTTAAAAAATATTTAATTTATATTGCTATATTAAAAAGCCATACCAAAATCAATCGAAATTAATTACACAACATACCATTATAATTCAAATATATAATAACTTCAAAGTCAAATACAATTTAAAATAACTGGTGTCACAACAAAAATAATAAATTCTAAACATTGTAATCATAAATGTCTAAGAGTGTTGATCAACCTTTCAATATTTCACATCACCAACAAAAATAAACTAATATCATAAATATTAACTCCTAGAAATCACCATCATCATAATCACCATCATTAATATCAAGGGCATATATGATCATCCTCTTCATTAACATCATTATCTATATTCTCAGCGTCGCGAGAAGACACACCTGAAGAAGATGCATCATGGTTAGCAAATAAATGTGACTGCTATAAACTTAGATAATAACAAAATATCAAGAATTTTAATATTATTAGCTCATGTTAAGTGCTCCAACATTAGACATTTTTTCATTAAGAAAAATATGATCAAAAACACAATTTTCTCATCTTTTAAAAATACTAAAAGTCTTATCTATCAAAATTACAAGCTCAAGAGATTCAAATTAAATTTCATAATACTGTCACACACACATAAGTATATATACTCGCACATTACACACATATCTGATATGTACTCGCATATATATATATACTCACACGTGACACGTACACATTAGTATATATATATGTATTATATATTCACATAACATATGTAAATACAATACACACAACGCATATAAATATTATTCACACACATATAGGTATATCATATATATACACTCACACACATCATCACATAATGGTATACATATACTCACACCCACAACGCACATGCATATGTATATACACTCACACACATCATACACATATTGATATATACTCCCGCGCACACACATCGCACATATAGGGATATATATACCTCACACACAATATACACATATAACACGTACAATTTGCAGTTTCCATGCAAAAAACGAAAAATAATAATAATAATTAATATTTACATTCACAGTGAATAAAATAAAAAAGAGAGAAGAAAACTCACTTCATGTGCGAAGAGGAATTAGGTAAAGGAGAAAAACCCACAGAGGCACCAATAGATCGATGGAGTAGAAAACTAGAAGGGTTTAAAATGGTTTGGATATATGAAAAAAAAAAGTCAGAGTATATCTTTCTAAAAATTAAAAATTGAATAAATCAAATCTTTAAAATTTTCCTAATTAAAATTTTGAGAATCCTGCGCTTTAGTCTTTAACTAAATCTTTAGAATTTTTAGAAATTATTTATACTTTACATAAATTTGATTATAATATAAATTACCATAAATTTTTTTAATTTCTCAAATTCAGAAATCTTGAAAAATTTAAGAATCCCGTAATTAACAATTTTTTATATTTTTTTTAATTTTTCAGATTTTTATATTTATTGCAGACACAGTAAGAGATATTTAATTATCTAAATTATGAGAATCATTCAAACAGTTTGATATTGTTGAAAATTCTATTGGAATAATTAACAACAAAATTCAACAATTTTAGTCTATTAAAATTTTTATTGGAATTATATAAAAATATTATTTGATTTAACGAACAATTCCAACGGGGTGAGTGTCAATGGAATTATCCGTTGGAATAATTAAAGAAAAATCCAACAGTAACATAGTTTTGAAAATTCCGTTGGAATTAGATATAAAGTGTAATTTTATTTAGAAAAATCATTCCAACAATCTAGCGTCAATGGAATTTCCATTGGAATAATTTTTAAAAAATCCAACGATATTCATGTCGTTGGAAATTTTGTTGGAATTATATATAAACATATAATTTAATTTAGGATAACCATTCCAACTGTCGGGTGCCGTTGGAATGTTTGTTGGAATTTATTTTATAAAAATTCCAATACCTTTTCCAACAGTAAATTCCAACGGTTACCACAAGATGTTGGAATCTCCGTTGGATTTTTCCAACAGTGGCTTATGGTGTTGGAAAAACTATTGAAATTTTCGAAATTCCAACGGTTTGTTTTTCTATTGGAATTTCACTGTTTTCTTGTAGTGTATGTTATATGTTTCACCTGTAGAACTTTTAATATGTGTCGTGATGATTAGCATAGCTTGTTTATTCTTCTTTTAACATTAAATATGTTCATAATTTAGATGGTGGAACACCAAATAGAATATAATATAATTTATTTTAATTTATATTCAATTATATATATATATATATATATTTTTTTTTTTTGACATCCCAAGCATAATTAAAACGGTTAATTAAAATGGTTATTTGTGCACGTGAAACTCATGGCAGGCTAATTTGTCTCCTTTAATCACCCATTATGGAGAGTATATTAATACTGTATGATGGTAGCTGCAAGGGACCAAAATATTAAAGCGCACACCAAAATAGATAAATTAATAATTGAAGGATTAATCGTCGACCGCCATAATTAATCACTCTTAATTATCGTTTAAGCTTATATTAATTAAAAACAAAACCTCCAAAAGCTTGATCATTTAACTTCACAGAAGTAAAATATTTCTATAACATCTCTCAATCAGGTTCATCATACACATTATATATAGATAAACTTGTGATTGCAAAAGGCGTTTGAGAGAGCGTATAGCAGTCTCTGATCAGATTTTTAGATATAATTGATATTCCCTGTCCTCGGGAGTATCAGACGAGTGATTTAGAGTACTTGTTGTGCTCTAAGTGTAAGAAAATAAAATTAACTCCTCAAGATAGTGTAAGAAAATAAAACTAACTCCTCAAGATAACTAGTCTACTAATCTCACTAGAGGCCTAGGACTAGTTAGTCTGCTAATTTATTCTCTATCAGAGTTAAGTGCAGAATTGTAGTGTGCCCATATTTATAATCGCGCGTCTGTTTGAGAATAACCTTTGTAAATCATTTCATGTACGATCAGCTGACTTGATGTAAGCTAATACACATGACTTGTTAAAATGGCCCGAACTCTTGACTACGGTGTCAGATTTTTTTTTCATAATATGTTTTCGGAATCAGAACGAAGAGCCTGTCAAGAATCATTGCTTCGCCATGTCTAGCAAGTAAAATAAGAGGGTATTAGTTGATTTGATATCAGCTGTTACAAAAACGTTCTTTAAAAACAGTTATGCAATATGTAAACATGCATGCTAAAGCAGTAAATAACACAGTGATTTGTAGTGGTTCGGATCTCAGTCCTAGACCACTCTCACATCCCAACTGTGATATTAATCCCTTCCAAAGGGCTTGTATTTTACATGCCAAGAATAACATATCTTGCTACTTTATAGTCTCAAGAGAAGACTTTAGATCCTTTGACATAAGTGATTGTGAGGGGCTAGCACTCTTACAGTGAGTCAGTGATCTTCTCAAGAACTTGGCTTCTAAGGGTTTAGAATAGAAGGGTTGGTTTGATGTATATGAACTATGTGAGATTTTCCCTTACAATCTGATTTAGCCTCATGTTAGGGTTGGGAAAATCACTCTAAGCTTTGGATATGTATATAACAATACGGGCTTAGGAATTATGAGTTCACTCACTATTTGAAAGATGATGCTTATTGATTCTTCATGAACGATCTATTGAGTTGTTCTTATCGTCAGATCTTTTCAGCTCTATGCTCGATTCTTGCATTCCTTCACTCCTATGTGAGATATGCATAAGAACTCATATATATATTGTAGATTTGAATGTTACCGTCAAATCTCCACTAATTCAGGAATCACAATCTTCTTGATTGATATGATCATGCATATTACCGTTACCAAGTAATATCCATAATATCTTTGACTTTCCATTCTTATACGCTGTATCTTGTCAGATCTTGGGTATCTGCTGTCGCATTCATATTGGTCTACGTCAGTTCTAATTTAACCTTTCAATATATAGATATAGATGACCTTTGCCTCAGCTGATTCTAGGTTCAACTCATCTGGACTTGATACTTGTGCATCAAATTGCATTTCTAAGTTGTATGAACCTTGGTTGTCTAGTAACCAACTTTGGTCCTCACAGCTGTGTTTGGTCCTCAACTGATAAGAATACTCACCTGATGAAACCTCAGCTGATCATTCGAGTTCCCCTCGACTGATTCCTCCTCTTCTGATCTTAATCTTCTCTTCTCTTCTTGAGCATTGGGATGTCTCTACACTGCATCAGTTGGGTTCCCCCTCGACTGATGCTACCAGGAGCTAACCTATTACAATGTATATTATGAAGTTGTTTATACAATACAACTTATCCTATTACAAATGGTTTGACTTATCAAAATAAAATATAAGAGATACAGCTGGTCTGAATATCCCAACATAAATGAAATTATTTTATGGTATCAGATCGTCCACACCTCCTAAGTTAAATTCTCGATAATTTATTCATATTATATTGTCCACTTGTTGATCGGCTTCCTCGCGACAATCTAGCCCACGGGTGAGGAGGAGCGTTCGAAAATTATTATAAATGAATTAATTTCACACTTCTCTACAAGTTCAAACTTTTTGATGAGATGACATTATTCTAAAAATCAATTTCATATGTATCCATCTCAAATCTAAAAAATTAAATAAAAAGAAATAAAAAATGTTCTACAAATTTTATGACTAATATTATAAATATTAGTCACCAACGTTGTCTTGATCTTAACAGAGCTCCTTCCTTGCATGTATGCGCATTCGAATGAATAGGCTATTAGAGATATTGTGTATTAGAGATAAATTAGAGTTTATTGTTTCCTTGTATATTTTGACACATATTGTTTAGTTAACTTAAAGTCCGTGTCTATAGTTAACCTAAAAGTCCATGTCTATACACTACTACAAAAACTGGCTGTAGAGACACGCATAAGTGTCACCAATAGTAGTTTTTAGTGACGCTTTTGCTGTAGTGACGCTTAGTTTATGCGTCACCTGATTTGGCGTTTCTTTTGGTTGTTACAGTGACGCTTAAAAGCGTCATTGCAAATGGTAATTGTGACGCTAACCAGCATCACAACGGTGTGCTTTACAGACGCTTTGTCGCGTCATAAAAAAATTTATAACTAAATTAACTACCTCGTTTAGTGATGCATTTATGCGTCATGGAAACATTATTTGGTTATGCTAATTGGCGTCACGATGATGTGTTTTAGTGATGCTTTCTTGCGTAACAAAAAGTTTTATAACTAATTTAACTACCAAATTTAATGTCACATAATATTAGTACCAATAATGGTTATACATAGACCCCTAAAAACAGGTGAAGCATATATAATAATTTTATAATTTCATTCATTTATATCATAATAATAAAATATCTCCACCTGTAAAACATAAATAAACAAAGATATAACAATAATATATTATCACACTTGGAAAATAGAAACAAACAAAGTTCAAAACATCTCAACCTAGATCTAAGTATCAACCACATAACTATCAATTACAATATTTCAAATTAAAGAAATTTAAAGATAAATTACACCTAAACTATGTGTGGCAAAATTCATTTTGCTATCTTCATCTTGCATCGTCCACTTGAACCTATAATAATGAATGAAATGGAAAATTATTAATACTTGAATTTCAAAAAGAAAAGCTAAAAAATAAATGAAATAATATCAAAAGAAAACTTACAAGATGCTTTAGCAATGCTACTAGCTTTCCCAACAACTTTAACACCTCCAAATTTCCAAATTCATATGGTTTGTATGCACGTTCAACACTTAACAAGTAACACACTTACATGATTCCCATACAGAATCAGATCCACAAAAAAAATAAAAATTGGCACATTGCTTAAAAGACCTAAGAAGAGCATGTAAGGTTTAGATTTGGTTTAGCTTAACAACCCTTGATGTTAGTACTAGAAAAATTGTTGCAGAAATAAATGAATCAAATATGTAGATTATTAAATAAATAACAGAAAATAGTAGCAAACCAGGAGGTCATCCAAAACTTCAGGATTTAAGTTGCAAACACATAAAATCAGCATATATTACAGAATGACTGTAAACAGATTACTGCTTTCCTCAACAATATTTCTTGTGCTAGCACAATAAATATAAACACATATCGCTTTTTCCTTTTACAAATTTTTTGCTTAGGTTGAATTTATTATATTTGTGGTCAGCTCTTACTACTGTTTTTTCTTTTTTTGTTTGTGATTTTCAAGATATTTATCTACACCTATCAGTTCATGGTGATTGTCAAGATATTTTTTTATGTTTACAGATCCTGCCCTGCCAGATTTCTCTGTTTGCAGTTCATGAACTGATATGTTATTTTGCTACCATGAAGGTGATTGTTAAAAGGAATATTTACAGATCATATCAGGTTTCTCTGTAAAACATTCTGCTAGCAAAATAGAGGTGGGGGACTACATGCGAGATTCCAGCATATACACATTAATGTAAAAGACAAACAACTTCACACAAAAACCTGGTATAATTATTTTCAGCGTATACAAATTAATGTAAACATTGCTGATGTATAAAAAAGAGTCCAGGAACATCAAATTTCTCAAGTCAATACAAAGAAAATCACTAAGATCACAAGTCAAACACAAGAAAATCAAACTTCTCAATTTTTAGAACACTTGGCATCAGTGAAAACATTCACAACAATTTGGTGACTAATATCACAAGTCAACTACAAGAAAATCACTAATTTCCCAGCGAAATTTACAAATCTAGTCTATCTATACTATTGCGGCATAAATAAAAAGCTTATACTCCCAGGTGCACAAAGTAGATATTTTTAAAAAACTACTGTTCAATACCACAATATATAGGACATATGCATATCCTAGTTTCATCTCTTTGAAGAAACACTATGGCACACAACAACTTCACAACAGTCTTAGCACATCATACCTGATATTTTCTCCATAAAGCCACGGAAGATCGACCATATATCTTGTTCAAAACTTTATGACCATTGAGAAAATAATGGCTAACAGTGGCAGTAATCAACATCTATTTAACAGCAACTCGTGCTAATAAATTCATTAATGATTAAACCTAAAGCTGAAGAAACTTCAAATAAATTCGAACACGTTGATCCACAACAATCAAGACATGCCTCATCAAAGAATCACATGAGAAACATCACAATTGCATAGCATCCTAACAACAAATAACTCATACCTGAATCTTTGCCTATGACGTTTTCTATCTCGGTCTTTTTTCCTCATTGGAATTAAAAATTACCCAACACATGTAAAGCCCAAGATGACTAGGCCTGTGAGCAAATGAAAAAATCAATTCAAGATAACTACAAGATAAATTGGGCCTGGTAAAAATATGTAGGCCGCCTCTTTCGATTCTGTCAAACTATTTAGACTCATGAAAATGAACAGAAATTGAACACATCGCTGAAGTGAAAACAGAAACAAAACAGAGTTGGAGTTTCTTGAATTTGGGGTTCTTCATTAAATCTGCCTCTGAATCAAAGTGGATATCCAACAATAACCATTCGGATCAGAAAATTAAGAAACTAAATCTAAATTGATTATGATTGAAGAATACCCAACAATATACACATAAGAATTTTGCGCTGGACAAGAAAGAATACACAAACCTGAGTGACTCTCCATTTTATCTGCAACAGTAACTCTTCGATTGGTGGAAGATTTTGGCAAGATCGAGGTAAATTGCGTGGAAAGAGTTTAGGGGAGGATCACACGATTGAGGAAAAATTATAAGGATCACACGATTGAGAAAAAAATCTAGGGCAGAATCTCATGATCGAGAAATTTGGCAGCAAAGGTGAAAATTGGCGATGGAGACTAGGGTTTTAATTGGGATCCCACGATTGAGAAAGGAAGATCAGGCAGGGGAGAGAATATCATAGTTAGTTTTGTGCGGGATTTAATTAAAAAGAAAACCTATGAGCGGGAATAAATTTTAGTATGAGGGACTTTGAGAAAAAGATTAATTAAATTCAATTATAAAAAAAAAAGATTATGATAATTAAAAGGAAAAAAAATGAAAAATCCCATTTCCGGGAGTTGAACCGATGACCTCTTATTTAAATGAGGTGTACTCTAACCATGTGAGCGTCACTAAATTTAACTTAAAGTTAAAGCATCTTTATATATGTAATATGGTGACGCTTAATTAAAAGGGTCACCAAGAAAGGGTCACTATATGGGTATTTTTCTAGTAGTGATAGTTAACCTAATAGCCAATGATGTAATCTATATATACTCGTTCTCATTGTTAATAAAATAATTCCTTCAATTCATCTCTTACCTTCATCTCAACATAAGCATCAATTCTTATACTTTGATATATTCTTATTTCATCCAAGAAATTAATTTTTGATAAAAAAAAATTGGCAAATTAATATTAGTTCTCAACAATCGTAATTTGAGACATTTTATGTGAAACGGTGGAATGTCAGATGAGTTGTGTGACAAATTCAAATTCATTAATATTGTACAGCCAACTAGCTGTCCACACCAATTCATCCTTGCACAAGTTTTTAATTAATCACATAACAAAAATAAATTATTGTAGTAACAAATTAGTGTCGCAAGAGTAAAAAAAAAATTAGTAGTTTCGTTAAATTCGTTAATCCATTTATATATTTTAATTCCATATTAATTTAGTTGAGTGGCTTCACTGACTTGTGTCAATATATTCAAAGTATTAATGCCGCGTTCGTATGTGTTGAGATATCTATAGATAGATATCTCAATTGATCTAAATTGAATCACATATGATGTATCTTTAAGTCTAGTACCAAAATCCAATGAAATCATCCATTTTCTGTAGAATTTCACCTCATAATAATTAAAAAAAATGTTGGAATTAATTGTAATTTACGTCTATATTTTGTCATACTAAATTATATAGTCATAATCATCAATTACGGCAAGTTTTTAATTTTAAAACTTGATCCCTCTTTGAATAATATTTAATTTGATTTTTACGTTCAATCAAACAAATAAGCACCAGTGCTGCTAATCTTGTTTATACTTATTTGACACTGTGAAATTATAACACATTTAAAATTATAGTTATGATTATTTCGACGTAATTTTGTTCAACTTTCAGAAATCAAAATTGAATTGTACCTGATAACCAGAGTAGGAGCCGTAGAATAGGCAAGCCTGATAAAATAAACACTATCGTCGACAACAATTTGTTGATGATAGTGTTTCTTTTCGAGCACTCTTTATCGAAATTTTTCATATTTTTTTTCTTTCAACGAACACTACAAAAAACGCGGATTGTCGACGGAAGGCTACCGACGGAATCCATTCCGTCGGTCGCCCCGACGGATCGCCGACGGAATATTCGAATCGACTGACTCCCGACGGAATCCAAGATCCGTCGGGACCGTCCGACGGACTTCCCGACAGAATTCAGTTCCGCGGCCAAACGGTGTCGTTTAGCCTTGCTTCCCGACGGATTTTTTCCGTCGGACGTTCAAAATTCGGCTGCCGACGGAAATTTTCCGTCGATAGCCGACCCGCTTTGACCACCGCCTCGGATACGCATGAAAAGACGCGTGTTATTAATATTCGCGTGCTACCGACGGAAATATCCGTCGGTAGCCTTAAATTTTTTTTTATAAGAACTGCCGAAGGCAGTTCCTCTTTGAGGAAATTTTTTTTTTGGCCTTCGTCTCCCTCTCCCTCTTCGTCTCCCTGTTCTCTCCTCGGTTCTTGGATTGGATTTTCTTGTGCGCGGTGCGTGGATTGATCGACAAAGAGCATAAAGATTATCTACTCCAATTTTCTTCAATTTAAACGGTACGTTTTATAAATTCTTAATTAATTTTAATTAAGTTATTGTATTAGTTATTACATGTTAATTATTATAAAACTGTTATTATTATAAATTGCATGTTAATTATTATAAAACTGTTATTATTATAAATTGCATGTTAATTATTATAAAATTTCATGTACGTAGTTGATGAATATATATGTATAATTAATTCAAATATATGTTAGTACGTGGATTATATATTTTTTATTGATTAATTGTAATTAATTAATGTATGTTAGTTCAAATATATAGTGTAGTTTTCTTGTTAGTTCGTTCTTATAATTAAACTAGGTTATTATTGTTGATTAAATTAGTAATTATTCTTATAAGTAGGGGTGTTGTACGGTTTAATTAATATAGTAATTATTGTTATTGTTTAAATTAAGTCATTATTAATTAGTTTGGTAAATTATTGATTTCATTAGTAACGTGATTTTGTTATTGATTAAATTAGGAAATTATTGACTTAAATTACTAAAATGTTATTAATTAAAATAGAAAATTATTGATTTCATTACTATATTAATTATTGATTAATTTATTATACTTTTAAATTTTATTTATTAAAATAGATGAGTCAAGATGCTAGTGGGGCCTCAGGATCTCGACGTAGGAGAACCTCACTTAGGCCTGTTGAGCCTGCTACGTTGACGTCGTCGGCATCCGTTCCACAGCATTCGCCGTCGTCATCTCAGTCGTCGGCAGCTCGTCGACATCCCACGCGGGCCCGAGAAACCAGACTGAGAATATGGATTGAAGATGTACAGTAAGTAATTAATTAAATAATTTTAAGGTTTAACAATATTTAATAGCATCAATTTTTGTACGTTTTTTAATTTATAATGTGTTTGTTTCTTAATATATAATGTCACAGCTTACTTCCTGGTAATGAGATATCGAAGATTTGCACTGAGGTGATTACTAAGTAAAAGATTGCTGCGAATGCCTACTCTTGGCTGAAGGCGCCGCAGACGAAAAAGGATGAATACTGGGAGGAATTTCAGGTATTTGAGTGCATTCAATTAAATATTAATAAACAATTTATTATATATATTATTTGATAAATATGCTGATCGAATATGTGCAGAAACATGCTTATTGGCATAGGGAGTTTTTTTCGGACAACGATATCCACAGGCACTGGCAATCTTCATGTCAGTCTAGGTATAATGAGATAATGTACACCTGGAGGACTGCTTGGCGTAGTCGTGGCGTGGTGCAGACGTTGGGGGAGGACGAAAATGGAGTCAACGTGTGGAACACGTTGACCACGTATTGGAGTAGCCCGGAGTACGTGCGGAAGTGTGCAACTGCTCGAGCCAACCGTAGAAGTGATGGGGGAGGTGGGATGTCAAGGCATCGGGGGGGATTCACTAAATTTATTTCAATTATTTATATTATAATATTATATAAAATAATTTTTATATGCTCATTTGGTACAAAATAGGAGCGGGATCTTGGGCGTGAACCCACACACGTGGATCGGTTGAACGTTCTTCATCCGTTTGATCGAGATTCGCAGACGTCCACATATAGACGCACTACTGAGCTTCACGTAAGTTTAATTAAATTGTGATGTGTTTTTTAATATTTAATTAATTAAATGTATTGAACTATGTATTAATTTAATATTTTTGTAATTATGTAGTTGAATGTGAACCGGAGGATTGAAGAGGAGACGACACAGGCTTCTGCTGAAGCCGGGCCCAGCGCCGCCCCTCCGCCTGATCTTAACCGGATTTACCTAGAGGAGGCCCCGGCTGATCGAGGACGGGTCCTTGGCCTTGGCCGGATGAGCCGCTCAGTGAGAGCTGCGTCGTCCAGTTCGTCCCAGCGTGCATCGCAGGCCTCTGTATCCTCCACTGCTGTTCCGGACCCGAACGTAGTACACATGATGAACCACTACTTCCGACAGCTAACTGACACTATGGGTCGATCGTTGGGGATGTCTGCTGATCAAATAGATACATGCTTTGCACAGGCGATGAGCGTTCCCCCTCCGCCTTTCGATGCTCCGGTTGGTCCATTTCCCCCTCCGCCTTTCGATGCTCCGGTTGGTTCAGTTCCCCCTTTCAATGCTCCAGATCCAAATCCAGATCCAGATGCAGCCGCAGACGGCTTGGATTTCATTGGTGGTGATGACTTTTTTGCACCGTATAATGGTTGATGTTTGAACTATTTATTTTTCTGTCGAACTATTTATTTTTCTGTCAAACTATTTAATTTTCTGTCGAACTATTTATTATTCTGTTGGACATATTTATTTCGGTTGATGCTTGTTTGTCAATGGATTGTTTATTTATGTTATTGTTTTTAATTTATACATAATACATAACTTTTCGTTAGATTTTGGTATAAAGTAAAGTATTTTTTAATTTTTTTTTCGATTTTTTTTATTTCGCCAATATTACCGACTGAAATAAAAACTCCGTCGGAAGTAAGGTCTGCCGACGGATATTCCGTCGGCCAAGTACTCTACCGACGGAATTTTGGGCGGCACCATACCGACGAATTTCAGAATCCGTCGGTAGATTCAAAATGTACGCACCGACGGAATTTCAAAATCCGTCGGTAGCGCGTAATATTTACAGAAGCTTTTTTCCCCTTTCTCACTCAGTCGAAAAAAATTGTGGAAATTGTATGAGAGCAAGCAAATTTCGGTACGTTTTCCTTTTTTACTTGGTTAAATTTTATAGTTTAGTTGTGAATTTTATATTGTTATAGTTTAATTAGTTGTGCATTTTATATATTTGTAGTTTAGTTGTGTATTTTAATTATATTGTTTGTAGTTTAGTTGTGTATTTTAATTGTGCATTTTATATATGTGTAGTTTAGTTTAGTTGTGCATTTTTCTGGACGTTTGTAAGAATTTTATGTTAAATGTTTAACGGATGGATTTGCCGGATCGTCGATGGATGTATGAAACTCCTAGGTTCATTTTAGGAAATGTGAATAGTGAATTTTACAATGAACTTGTGTCATTTGTTGAATTTGCAAAGCTCCACCCACATTACATGCATGGGGATTGTATCAAGTGTCCGTGTAATGCCAAAAAATGTCAGAATAAAATATTTAAGTCGATTGATGAGGTTTTGGTACATGTTCTGAAGAATGGTTTCACTGTTAATTATTATAATTGGACATTTCACGGCGAAGTACGTTGGCCTTATAACTTTGATCAAGTTTTATACTATTACACTGCTGGTATCTATGAAACACAAATATATGGTAATCAAGCTGGCACGAGTAATGAACAACAATTTGGTGGGGAACAACAGTTTGGTGGGGAACAACAGTTTGGTGGGGAAGAACAACTTGGGGAGGGAGAACCCAATATGTATCAAACAATGATAATGGAAGCCGGTTTTTCAAATGTAGAAGAGGAGCCGACAGATGAAGCATTTCGGTTTTATGAAATGCTCAAATTTCTTGATCAAGATTTGTATCCGGGTTGTGATTCACACTCTCAACTGTCATTTAATGCCCGACTTATGGCTATCAAGACCGAGAACAAGCTTTCTAACAGGGCATATGAGCAAATGACACAATTATGCATTGAGATCTGCCCTCCTGAGAATAAGGTGCCTACAACGTATCATCAAAGCAAGCAAATGCTGAAAAATATGGGATTGCCGGTCGAGAAGATTGATTGTTGTATAAACGGTTGCATGTTATATTGGGGTGATGAAGATAGCAATCTGAAAATGTGTAGGATGTGTGGTCATCCTCACAAAGAGCCACGTCAGAAGGGGCCCGCTGGTCAATCGAAGTCGTCGAAGAAGAAAGTGGCACACAAGAAGATGTATTATCTTCCAATCATTCCTCGTTTAATGAGATTGTATCAATCTACTGCCACAGCACAACACATGACGTGGCATGCAACAGATTCGTCTTCGACCGAGTCTAGGGAGATGCGACATCTGGCGGACTCGGAGGCCTGGAAATACCTTGACAACGTGTATCCCAATTTTTCTTCTGAACCGAGGAATGTGAGGCTAGGTTTGTGTACTGATGGTTTTGCACCGTTTGGGAGCTTTGGAAAGCAGTATTCGTTGTGGCCGATGATTCTGACTCAGTATAATCTTCCTCCGTGGATGTGCTTGAAACCTCAAACAATGTTTCTAACTGTATTGGTGATAGGTCCGTCGAATCCAAAGGATAAACTTGACGTTTATCTCCAGCCTCTTGTAAAAGACCTGATCTTTTTATGGGAAAGTGGTGTCCAAACGTATGATGTGTTCAGAAAATAGAATTTCACGATGCGTGCTGCTTTATTGTGGACCATTAGCGACTTTCCTGCATATTCTATGTTGTCTGGGTGGAAAACGGCTGGGTTTCAAGCATGTCCGTATTGTATGGATTTTTCTGAAGCTTTCAGTCTTGAGAAGAGTAGGAAAGTTACATGGTTCGATAATCACCGAAAGTTCTTACCTCGAGATCATCCATTTAGAAGGAATAAGAACAACTTCTTAAAGAAGAGAACAGTTACAAACAATCGACCGCCCCTTCGAAACGGTACATATTTTAATTAATTATACAATTATTTGATCTAGTATAATGTTATACGTATATGTTTTATTAATTTCTTCTAGTATGATGTTACCGTACAGGACATACGTTGTTACATGAGATTCAGTGGACGGGTTTGAAAAAATCTACTGAGGAAAATGCAGCTGAACACAACGGTCGAATCCCAGGTGGATGGAATAAAATGAGTATTTTTTGGGATTTGCCATACTGGAGTTCACTATTGATCCGACACAATTTGGACGTGATGCACATTGAGAAGAATGTGTTTGATAATGTGTTCCACACAATGATGAACACAGAAGGCAAGACGAAAGATACTCCAAAGTCCCGGGAAGAGCTGAACATTTATTGTCGTCGTCAAGAGTTGGAAATGGATCCCAGTACAGGTAAATATCCGAAGGCTTGCTACACACTGGACAAGCCACAGAAACAACAACTGTGTCGTTGGATTCACGAGTTGAATTTTCCAGACAACTACGTGTCAAAATTGAGTCGATGCACAGACATAAACAGGGGTAAGGTTTCAGGGATGAAGAGTCACGATTGTCATGTTTTTATGCAGCGCTTGATACCGATTGCGTTCCGAGACGTTGTTCCTCTCAATGTGTGGAGGGCTATCACTGAATTAAGTCTTTTTTTTAGAGATTTAACATCTTCAACGATCAAGATCGATGATATGATTCGTTTGGAGCAAGACATTCCAGTGATTTTGTGTAAGTTGGAACAAATTTTCCACCTAGCTTCTTCAACTCCATGAAACACTTACCCGTTCATTTAGCGTATGAAGCCAGAATTTTTGGTCCAGTGCAGTACAGGTGGATGTACCCATTTGAAAGGTAAACTCTTACATTTTTCATTTTTTATATATACTACATGCATGTTCACTGAATTAAAATATATGTTTTTTATTATAAATCAGATATCTCCACAACTTGAAACACAATGCTAAACAAAAGGCAAATGTGGAAGCATCAATTGTTAACGCATATTTGAATGAAGAGGTTGGCATGTTTTGTTCTTATTATTTTGAGGACTATGTCAACACTCGGTTGAGAAGTGAACCACGTAACTACGGTGGTAGAGATACAGACAATATCGGTGAAGAGGTCGATGGAATGCTGTCTATATTCAAGTCTAAGGGACGACCAATAGGAAAATTCACAGAACGAGAGTGGGAGTCGAACAGAGAGGCAGAAATAGCACAAACGTATGTGTTATTGAATTGTGATGAAGTTCAGCCTTACATTGAGTAAGTATTTCATATTTTTATCATTACTTCATTTATGTAATTTAATATTAATTGTGATTGGATGTTGTGAATTAGGATGTATACTCAAGAACTAAGACGAACAGAACAAAACATCTCAGATACGGATATAGATGCTCGTCTTCAACGTGATTTTGCCCGATGGTTCCAACGTTGTGTGGGTACCATTTCCTTAAATTTTACGTAAATAAATATGATTCATAATTCATATTAATTATTTGAACTGTATAGGGACGGTCAAACGATTTTGAGAATCGATTCTTAAGGGATCTCAGCAAAGGACCACTACGTCGTGTAAAGACTTACAACGGTTATATTGTGAAGGGCTACAGATTTCATACATCCGAGTATGCATCAAGAAAAGCGACTACCAACAGTGGTGTTTGCATTAGCAGTGCAAACTACAATGCAGATGCAAGTGACTACTATGGGGTGTTGCACGAAGTCGTTGAAGTAGAATATCCGGGATATCCAGCAAAGACTGTAGTGTTGTTCAAGTGTCATTGGTTTGATTCAGGCCCTTCAGGAACAAGGATTCATCCGGAGTACAAACTCGTCGATGTTAATCCGAAAAGGAGCTATATCGGGAATGATCCATTTGTATTTGCCCATCAAGTATCTCAAGTATACTACTGCAAGTATCCAGTACGATCACGTAGTAAAATTGAATGGCACGCTGTTTGCAAAGTAAAGGCAATATCAATGGTAGAAGTCCCTACAAAGGACAAGAGTGATGAAGATGATTCTCCGTTTCAAACGGAACAAATAGAGGCTAGAACTGAAGTCTTTACGGGAGATTTGAATATCCACGTAGACTTGACGGCTGGAAATTCACAATTGATCGAAATTGAAAACGATAATGGAAATGAGGAAGATGATGAAAATGAAGAGGAAGAGGAGGAGGAGGAGGATGATGAAGAGGAGGAAGATGAGACAAATAATGAAAATGTAGATGAAGAAGATGAAGAGGAAGAAGATGAAGAATAAATTATATAATGTAAGCTAATTATTTTATTAGATGTACAATTTAAAAATATTTATTTATCATTAAGTTACAACTAAAAATTGTGAAAAGAAATTATTTTTTTGAATTTTTTAAAAATATAATTAGCAAAAAAATGAATATTTTAGTAAAAAAAATGAATATTTTAGTATTTAAAAATATATAAATTATATTACAAATTTAATTATTTAATTTATGTGAATGAAATTAATTTTATGAAATTTTTTAAAAAATAATTAGCAAAAAAATGAATTTTTTACTAAAAAAATATTAGTATTTTAGTTAAAATATGAATATTTTAGTATTTTAAAATATATAAATTATAAAAATATAAATTATAGATTTCAAATTTAATTATTTGATATATATGAAAGAAATTAATTTTGTGAATTTTAAAAAAAAAATGGGTCAAAAATGAGTACATATACAATTAATATTACAATTACGAACAAGTAACACACCTGTCCGAGTGGTAGGTGCCCCTCATTAGGCGCCCAAACACCCGGGTTCGATTCCTAGCAAGGCCAGAATAAATGGTGGCCTTAATAACAGATCGCGGGCCGGGTCGCTGTCCGAGTGGTAGGCGCCCCTCACTAGGCGCCCAAACACCCGGGTTCGATTCCTAGCAAGGCCAGAATAAATGGTGGCCTTAATAACAGATCGCGGGCCGGGTCGGGTCGGGTCCGATCCACGCCAGTTATTTTTTTTTTTTGGGTTGACTTGCCGACGGATAATTCCGTCGGCACTACCGACGGACACCGACTGAATATAATTCCGAATTTAAAAAATATAAAATCGAGATCCGTCGGCAGTTCCGTCGGAACGTACCGACGGAATTCCCGACAGAAGCCGACGGATATATTTTTCTTAAAAAAAATGCTAAAATAAATTTCCGTCGGTAAGTCCGTCGTTACTACCGACAGACGGACCGACGAAATTGCCGACAGATATCAGACCCGGTTTCAAAACGGGTCATTCGGGCTACCGACGGAATGAGATCCGTCGGCAGACTCGACAGATTTATTCCGTCGGGAATCCGTCGGGACTACCGACGGAAAAAAAAATTCCGTCGGTAAACCGTACCGACGAGTCTAAAGCCGACTGAATTATTCCGTCGGTAATTCCGTCGGAAACCACGCCTACCGACCACAATTCCGTCGGTAGGTCCGTCGGTAAACCGCGCGTTTTTTGTAGTGGAAATTTTGGCGATGAAAGAGTTTTTTTCGACACATTATTGTTAATCATATACCTTATTTTCGATAAATCAGTGTTGATCGACACTGATTTGTCAAAAATATGTCAATGTTTTGTTGTTGTTGTTGTTTTTATTTTATTTGTGTTGGATTTGTTTTAGGCTTTTGATTTTGGTATTATCACCTAAAGCTTACCTCCCTCAGTTTTTTTTATAATTCATGTGCTGCCTATTTATCATTCAATTCTTTAATTTCACGTGGGCTCACAACATACTGTACACTTGCTTTCTTTCATTAATGGACTTTGAAAATGGGCTTCAAATTATTTCTCTTTTATTCTTAAGCTCAATGTAATTTTCTTCTCTTCTTGAATTATTCCTTCAATATAATCGAGACGTGTTTTGTTTCAAAATTCCTCATTTTTCCTACAAAATAGCAAACCACATCCTTTCTCCAAATCAAGGGCAATTAGTCAATTTATTATAAATAATGCATGAAATTCAATTAAATTGTGTGAATTAAACACATGAATTTCGAGCAATTTTCACACTAATCACCCCTTCGTCAGTTTGACGTTAACAACACATTTCTTCATAGGGCACTTTATGAGGAGGTATACATGCGCCAACTCCCTGGATTTGTTGACAAGTCTTTCCCGGGTTATATTTGCAAACTTAAAAAATCCATCTACGGCCTGAAGCAAGCGCTTAGGCCTTGGTACAATGCTCTTCTATCTTTCTTGGCATCCATTGGTATTTTGCATGCTAAGTCTGACGAGTATCTTCTCCACTACAAAAAGAATGGCATTGTTGCATATTCCCTTGTCTATGTTGACTATTTCATTCTCACTGGTAACGACTTAGATTTTCTAAGTCGGGTTGCTCGAGACCTTGATACTTAGTTCTCGGTCAAAGATTTGGGCTCTCTCTCATACTTTTTGGCATTGAAATTCTCCGTCGTCTTGATTGTTGTTTTATCTCTCAACCTCGTTGACCTTCTTGCTCGCCACAATATGCTCACAGCCAAGCTAATCCAGACTCATTCTCACTTTATCTGATGGAACACCTCATACTGATTCCTCCCTATATCGACAAGTGCTTGGTAGTCTTCAGTATCTTCAGTTCACTAGACCAGACATTGCCTTGGCAGTAAATAAATTGTCTCAGTTCATGCATGCTCTGTTTGCTACGCATTAGGCACGCTCAAGCGCTTATTTCGATATCTGAATGGTGCCCGTGACTTTGGTATTACTCTTCGGCCTTCCTCTCCTCTCTCCCTTTACTGCTTCTCTAATGCTGATTAGGCCGAGAACACTGATGACCGTACATTCACGGGTCCATATGTTGTTTTTCTTAACTCCAACCCGATCTCTTGATCATCTAAAAAACAACGCAATGTTGCTCCATCATCTACTGAAGCTGAATATCGATCGATTGCCTCTGTTGCTGCTGAACTTTAGTGGCCATGGTCAATCCTTTAAGAACTTGGGATCCCGATTCCATCGTCTCCGGGTAGGGGTGGAAATAGGCCAGGCCACCCAACAAGGGCCTATGGCCTGGCCTATTTATGATATGAGCCGGGCTTAGACTTTTTAAAAAACCTATTTATATAAGTAGGCTGGGCTTAGGCTTTGAAAAAGGCCTTATAAGCCTAACAGGCCGGCCTGTTTAAATTGTATATTATATATATATATATATATATATAATTATAAATAAATATATTTTATGATATTTAAGAAACGCTCAAAGTCTTTCTAGTCGCAGCCTTTCAAACCCTAGAATTATATCTTGACATGTTGATCACATTCTTGGTGTCGCTTGAATCATATTATATCTCGTGATCGCTTGAATCATATTATCGTCTTTATATCGTGAATTCCATCACCACTCACCAAGACCACCAGGTCCACCCCACACACAACATCAGATATACTTTCTCTGTCACTTTAACTTGTAGACTATAGTAGTGCATACCACAAGAGAAAAATATAGTGAATATATATTATGCGGTAGTTTTAAGGTTTTTAATTATATATATATATATACACTTTCCACGCCTATGTTTGTTGTAAGTATTTTAATTTCTTTATCAAGTATTCTTAGGGTGTCCTCTTTTGTCGGTGATATTGTTAAATATACTTTGAGGGATTCCCTGGGAAAAGAATTTTAATTTGAGGCATTTAATTAAAAAAAATTCATTATTTTTAATATTGTTCTAGGCCTTTAATTTTTGTTGTAATTAATTTTTTTCTACAAATGTGAATACTGACTAATTGACTAGTTCTAGAACATTGATAGAAAAGGTAATGCAATAACTTTAAGTTACTGGAAGTATTAAATCTTCTACTTCTATATAGTTAAAACTTGTTGTAAGTATTAAAAAATTTATATATCATTAAAACTTTTCTATAAGTATTAAAACTATGTGCACTTAAATTTTTTAATATGACTCATATTTGCAAGTGTAACAATGTCTTCTCAATTAGAAAATGGTGAAAGGGAAAATAATGAAGACGTAAATGAGGGTGATTGTGTTATCAAGAAAGAGAGAAAGAAAACATCAATTGTTTGGAACGATTTTGATGAAATTGAAATCCCAAAAATTGGTTTGAAAGTTGTTTGCAAGTATTGCAAAGATAAATTCGCAACGGGTGGAAAAGGGGCTAGCACAAGTCATCTAAAAAGACACGCAGACACTTGCTTACAGAGGAGGTTTCATATGCATCAAAGAAGCAATCAATCATTCCATTTAAGTCCTCATTTTCTACGGGTAATCCATTTTTGACCCCTGGTGTTCGATATTCTAATGAAAAAATGAGGGAGATCATTGCTACTGTTGTAATGGTGCACGAGTATCCTTTTAACATTGTTGAGGATGAAGTGTGGATGTGGGGCTTTCAATATGCCAATTCAGAGTTTGTGAAGTTTCACGCAAAACAGTACGAAGTGATTGTTTGGCAATATATGAGGCGGAGAAGAAGATTTTGAAGGCCATGTTAAAGAGTGTGAGCAAGATCAGTTTAACTACTGACATGTGGAAATCAAGTCACCAAGTAATAGAATATATGGTTATCACTGGTCATTTCATTGATGCAAACTGGAATCTTCAAAAGAGAGTGTTAAACTTTGTGAAAGTGTTTGCTCCTAGGCGTGGAATTGATGTGGCAAATGCAATTTTTAAGTGTTTGAAAGCTTGGGGGATCAAGAATAAGGTATTTTCAGTTATGGTTGATAATGTTTCTTATAATGAATCTTGCTTAAGAAATCTCAAGGAAAACTTATCACATAGTAGTAAGTTAGTACTTGGTGGTAATTTATTCCATGTTAGGTGTTGCGCACATATACTGAATTTGTTAGTGTAAGATGGTCTTGGTGAGATCAGACCCATCATTAATAATATTCGTGAATCTGTGAAGTATATCAATCATAATGATGCAAGGTTGAAGGCATTTTGTGATGTTTTAGAACTAAAGGGCTTGAAGGAAACGAGGCTTATTATTGATTTTCCGACTAGATGGAACTCTACGTTTCATATGCTTTCAACTGCATTGATATTTCAAATTGCTTTTACAGCTTATGAAGAAAGAGAGCCACATTATAAGTATGCACCATCAAACGAGGAATGGGAGTAAGTCAAGAGAGTTTGTCAACTTCTTGAAGTGTTTAATGTTGCCACTCATGTCATTTCAGGTAGTGAATATCCCACTGCTAATCTGTATTTTCCCGAAGTTTGGAAGGTGAAACAAGAACTTGATAAAGCAACAAATGATGAATTCCCCTTCATGAAAACTATGGCAGCTCGAATGAAAGAAAAGTTTGACAAGTATTGGGGGGAATGTAATCTTTTGATGGCCATTGTTAGTGTTTTGGATCCTCGGTGCAAATTCCATGTTGTTAATATTTGTTTTCCCTTGATATACTCACCTACAGATGTGGCTAAGGAGAATGTGGATAAGGTGATAACTTCATTGCAAGATTTATATAATGAGTATGTTGAATTTGTCAAAGAGGAGTTGGAAAATGATGTTGCAACGAAAATGATATTGAAGGAGACGACTCAAATTCAAATGATCATAATTCCTTAGTCACCGGATTTGACCAAATCATGAGAAAGGTTCGAGAAAAGGAAGCAACTCCCCCATTGAAATCTGAGTTACAATCTTATCTTGAGGAGGGTGTTTATAATTCAAATGGAGATGGTGGCTCTAGCTCTTTTAGTGCTTTGGATTGGTGGAAAAGCAACAACATGAAATATAAGATATTGTCAAAGATGGCAGCCGATATACAAGCTATTTCTATCTTGACAGTTGCATCAGAGTCCACTTTTAGTGCTGGAGGCAGAGTTATTGATGATTTTCGCTCTAAATTGAATGAAGAGTCTATAACAACACTTATTTGTGGTGGGGATTGGCTTCGCAGCAAGTATGGTATGAAGAGAAATAAGGTATAAATTTTAATTAATAAATTTAATATGTGTTATATTTAATTTCTACGAGTTGTATTTAACATCAAAATTATTTCCTTGAAGGTGGATGAGAAAGAAGAAGAGTTTATCTTGAAAGTTTGAAGTTTTTTTATATTTATTGTTTATTGAAAGTGTGTTGTATAGTGTTTAAGTGAAAAACAGATTAATGTTGCACTGAATGTTGAGACAAATAGTGCAACACTGACTCTAACAGAATATCAGAAATAAAGATACACAGCAGAAGACTTGAAACACTAAAAACAAACAAGACACAATGGAAATATTTTTAACATAGATTTTATAAATAAAAATCTATGTTAGCCTTATGGTGAAAATCAATACTTATCTTCAAGTACAAATGTTGTGTGAAATGTTACAACAATAACTTTCACAACTGAAACTACAATCGAGGCAGGTGCCTTGATCTAAAAACAAACTAAGTGTATAAATTATACACCGCTGAAATGCTAGTCCTATCTATGATTACACTCTCAATAGATAAAGAAAAGCGCACAGTCATACGGGTAGGATACTTCGTATGAACTAAAGCGTATAACTACTGGCCACAATTCCTAACAGGATGAAGGCTAGTCTAGGATATTGTTCGAATAGAATACACTGAATTATGAGGTCTTCCTTCGGTATTTATAGAGTGAGGTACGAATTCTAGAGGCTTCCATCTTGAGATCCTATTTTTTAGGAACTCAACTTCCGTGATCTTTCTAGATCCTTCTTGCATGTTCCAGGTCGATCTATAAGGTTCCAAGCTGGTCTAGCACGTTCTGCAATGTTCTGGAATCTTCCAGGTTCCAGATCCTTGTAGAAGCTTCTAGATCCTGCCAGAAATGCGACAACAATTAGATCAACATTTAATGTAGCATTTCAGAAAAGACTTAGAAAAAATCTCGGAAGGTCAAATTAAGATGTTGTTGAGAATGTTGATACATTTAAAAATTAACGACATCTACATTTATATTGAAGGTGTCCAAGTAGCTATGAGATTATCTTGATGAAGACTATTTTGATGATTATCAATATGACTTTGTGTTTTTTTTTTTTTTTTTTATATTATTGCACTTACTAATTTCTTGAGAGAAGATAGTTTTATTATGTTTTGTTTGTTCGATTGGTTGGTTGGATTGATTTTATTACTAGACCGAGTAGTTGGTATTGTTTTATTTGAGTTATCGTTGTATATTTACAATGCACTTATTTTATTCGTGATTTTTAAATTTTGACATTTTAAATATTAAATTTTATTTTCATATTGAACATATTTAATAGGCTCCTAAAAGGCTCGTAGGCCTGGCCTGTTTACTTAAAAGGCCAGGCCAAACCTATAAAAAAAGCCTATCATAGATAATAGGCCAGGCCTAAACTAAAATTTTGACAAGTAGGCCTAGGCTTTTTCATGCATGGCCTGGCCTGGCCTATTTCCACCCCTATCTCTGGGTATATACTGTGACAACATTGGAGCCACATATCTATGCTTAAATCCGATCTTCCAATATTCTCGAATGAAACACATTGTTATTGATTTTCATTTTGTACGGGACCTGGTCAAATCTTCTCAACTTTATGTCTCTCATGTTTCTTCTGCTGACCAGCTTGCTGATGCCATCACTAGACATGTGCAACGGTTAGAAACCGCCGGTTACGATTTGGGGAAATCGACATCGTAATCGAACTGCCAAACCGTGGTTACGATTAGGTTTTTGAACCGGTGGTTCGGTTATGAACCGCCGGTTCGCCAATTTTTTATTAAAAAAAAATCATCATTTTTGCTCGTTTTCACTCCATTTTCGCTCGTTTTTTTATTCGTTTTAACTCCTATTTTAGAAAATACATTACTAGAATTTAATAAAAAATTATATAACTTAAATTTATACATAGAAAATAAAAGATCTGTGTATTAAAAATAAAAAAACGCCCAAACCTGCGATTAACTGCCAAAACCGGCCAAATCGGCAGTTTGTAGTTTGTAAAAATATAAAACCGAACCGTCATTTTTTTGTTACAGTTCGGTTTTTGAACCGTAACCGACGGTTAAAAACCGCCGATTTGGTCGGTTCGACGGTTTTTCGATTCGATTTTGCCCATGTCTAGCCATCACAAGATCACTTCCACGTACTGAATTAAAACTACTTATGGACAAGATTGGTGTCACCAATGGTGCTCCATCTCGAGGGGGCGTATTGAACATATGTGTATTTTATATTTGTTTATAGTTTAGTTATCCCACATCGAATTGTGTGAACTATATTTCTATTGTACATGTGTATAAATCTCCATGTAATTATTCATTTGAACTAATACAAAATATTTCCTATAAAATAGATAAACAATAACACAATTATTTACGAAATTCAATAACAATGTGTTAGCTACGTTTGTAGACACCGAAATTTTATCTAATTTTGAACGTGTCTAATATTATGTAAATCCTAATTTTGGGGATAAAAATATAAAATATTATCTTCCAATATTTGAGATTATCTATTTCATTATGTTTAGGATTTTTCTTGCTCTCTAAGTCATTCATCTCTTATGTTTAGAATTTTTCTTGCTCTCTAAGTCAGATGGAATAAGTCACAAATGACTCCATCAACTCCCTAAATCGAGTCTGATGGAATAAGTCACATACGACTCCATCAACTCCCTACTACTAAATTGTAGGTCAATCAAAATTCGGAATACGTCGCTGAGACCCTGGTATCAAATTATGTATTATGTTTAGAGAGTGGAATCAAGAGATCAACGAGAATTGTAACCCACATTCTTAATAAAAATATGTTTACCTTATTTTTATCACCTTCTTTTATACATTTTTACAGGTGTTTAAATTTATTGGTTAACAACTTTCACAGTCCCAAAAAAGTCAAGAGTCACGGTTCAAGGCATTCCAACATAATTTTTATGTTTTTTTTTACTCTTCCACAATTTCAAATTTTAATATATATTTTTTTCATTTTAAAATTATTTTAATGTGTTGTGTATCCAATTAATAATTTTTACTATCTTTAAATCGACACCCATATTACATATATAATATAAATATCACATCTAAAATATTAATTTTATTATTTTAAAAAGTCTTATACAATTGAAACTCTATAAATTAATACTCTATTAATTTATAGATAAATTAATAACTCTTTTAATTAATAAATTTTGATGATTCTAAAATTATTAATTTATAGAGTTTCAACGGTATATATTAATTATATGAGTTGGTTTTTTTTTTTAATTATATAAGTTTTATTGGTTCATATAGCTTACCCTAAATATTGGTTTGTTCACTTGTATAGTTGTATATATAATTTTTATTGAATTTAGTATCATTTTATAAATTAAATTTTCATGTGAAATTTATTATATAATTAATAAAAAAATGTTTCACTCGAACGCATACATACACACATATATATTTCTATTACTTTATTTTAATAAATATTTTTTTGTTAAAATATGATTTTTTGTTATTATATATATAATAAAGATAGGTAGGTGTACAAGATAATTTTTATATTAATTTTTATTGGAACTAGTCTTAAATTATACAATCTCATGCTAAAATTTATTAATATTTACATTATACAATCTCATTCTAAAATCTATCAATATTTAAACCGCGCATCGCACAGAAGAATTCACTACAAAAAAATTGAGATTTAGGGACGGATTAGATACCGTAAAAACGGTCTCTAAACAGGTTAGGAACAACTTTTGAAACCATTTTCTATCTGTTCCTAATATCATCGTATCTAATGTCAGGAACAGTTTTTGTAAATTTCGTTTCTAATAAGGGACAGGTTTGAGACTTTTTTTTTTTCGTTTTGGATGAGGGACGAAATTTGACACTGTATGTTTCTGTCTCTAATGTCAACAACCCATTTTTATATCTGGGTATAGAATCTATTTCAAATATCATTTCTAATTAGACACGACGTTTTGTCGTGTCTACATCCGTATCTAAACGATTAACGACCTATTTTTCATCCGGGTCAAGAATCCGTGTATAACTCTGTGTGTAATTAGAAACGACGTTTTGTTGTCTCTAAATATGTATCTAAACGATGAACGACCCGTTTTACATCCAGGTCAAAAATTCGTATATAACATATTTTGACCCTTGGATACCTAGTGTGTCTATACCATCTCAAATTAGAAACCGACGATTAGATACGAAAAACACCGTTTCTAAGAGAAACGAAATATTACAAAGACAATACGTGAGGCGATTCAGCTTACCCGAACCCACACCGACCCCCAATGACCCCGCACCCACACCCGAACCCACACCGAACCCACTAAACCCACACTCACCAACCCCGCATTGACACCCATACTCGAACCCACACCGACCAGGTCTGACTATTCAATTTAGGCTCAAAAGAAGGTTGACACAAAAGCTATAGACATTCAATTCAATAAAAGACATGTCGGGAATTGATTATTGATTATGCAAACTCAATCGATATTAATTTTCATAAGAATAAAAAAAATATCAAAATGGCATAAGAATCAATTTTAACCATGCATATTAATTAAGATCTTAGATAACAATTCGTCCAAAAAATTGGCTCAGATATTCCAAAAAGGACTACTTGCAGTTTTTCGTGGATTTCTTCTATTTTAAAATTCATCCTACATAACAACAATATAAGATATCAATTCCAGCTAAACCACAAACACGTTTCGTGGGTTTCTGATTGTTTTTCGGCAATATATAATAAAACCTGTATCCAGGGTAGTTGGGATTAAGTTCCACATTTGCGAAACTTAGAATCCATCTGTTCCCTAGGAACTTAAAATTGTACTCTTCTTGGTTCAAATACAGAGCATTCACGCATGCCTAAATTTAATAACCATTTATACCAGAAAATCACAGAGAAACTATACACCATGTAAAATATATATATCAACAAATACGAAGATACATGCAAGCACTGACAGAGCCAGGATTTTGAATTTGGGGGGCTCAAATAGTAGTAGTAAAAAAATTTAGAAATGAAATTTTAATATATATATATATATATATATATATATATAAAAGTTCATGAACTACTACTTATATTTATATAACCAAAATGATAAACGTGGTTACATCAATTTCTAAAAAAAAAACTTAATGCAACTAAATTATAACATTCATCTTCGGTTCTTCATATTTTGGAAGCGTTGCATGATAGCTTCGTTACTGACTTTTTGAAAGACATGTTTTTCAATGCATGCAACCAAACAATCATTCAATAATTGATCTCCCATTCGATTGAGGAGTGGACTTTTGATGAGTTTCATAGCTGAAAATGCTCTTTCGACGGTAGCTGTAGCAACATGTAACATCATTGATAACTTAATAAGAAAATACACTAATGGAAAAACAATATGCTTTTTTATAGAAACCATCTTCTGAGCAAGACCTCCTATTCCAACAACTATTGAGATTTTTTCATCCAAACGCATATCAATAATAAAATTCTCCAGTTGTTTGTCAAGTTCAATTAGAGAACTTGGAGAAAAATCTGAAGGATAAAATTCTGCAAGACGAAGTAGCTAATTATTCTTATCAAATATTGAAAATGAATCTCTCGGATCAAAATAAGCCATACACAATAGTAACTTTGTGTTCACTTTGTCAAAACAACGATCTATCTCTTGAGCTTGCAAGTCAATCACGGAATAAAATAGCGTAATGATGAGGTTGGTGATCTTTTCAACTTTACGTCTTGATCTTCCACGAGCTACATGTACATGTTCCATGTTTATCACATTTATCTCATGTTTGCTAGAAAAATTAGAAATTTCAATTAACAAAGTATCCCAACCTTCTTCTCTCATTGATTGCAAACGCTTTTTTTATCCTTTCAACAACCTCACTGCATTAACAATATCTTGATCATTTCTTTGAAGAGCTTGTGACAATTCATTAGTGATTCCTCAAATTTTCGTCATAAGATGTAACAAAAACACAAACTCAAACTGATTAATAATATCTAGCAATTCATGTGCTTCATCCATCTGTGTATTTTCAATATCATTCTCCCCAACATACTCAAGAACATCAACAACAGAAGAATACAAATGCATTAGGTTAACGAGGGTACCATACTGATTTTTTTCCTTTTGCAGTCTTGATTTCATCATTTGCAATCCCTTCAATAATCTTCTCTATTTGCTTCTCTCGAAACATATCTCAACGCTTGCAAGAACCTCCAACAATATTACATAACCGTGTAACTATACTAAAAAAAGAAGTAATGATTCCATTATCTTTTGAAACAACAAGTGTGAGTTGTAGTTGATGAGCAAAACAATGGATGTAATAAGCACTAGAATTCTTCCTCAATATCAAACTTTTGAGTCCATTGAATTCACCCCTCATATTACTTGCTCCATCATAACCTTGACCTCTGAAACTAGATATACTCAAGCCATAAGTGGAGAACCAATGACATTCTCAAGTGATGTTGCAGTTATATCACTAACATGCACGAGATCAAGAAAGCATTCAATAACACAACCACTCTTATTCACATATCGTATAAGAACCCCCATTTGCTCTTTGACTGAAACAACTCGACACTCATCAACTAATATGGAGAAAAACTCATTTCCAATATCCTTAATGATAGCATTGGTTGTCTTAACCACAACTGCATTAATAATATCCTTTTGAATCTCAAGTGAAATAAGCTTGAGATTTTCAGGAGCATTTATCAAAACAACATTATGGATTTTTTCGTTGAAAGAAACAATAACTTTGAGAAGTTCAATTAAATTTCCTTGATTTAATGATTCTTTTGACTCATCGTTACCTTGAAAAGCTAATCCTTGCATAATAAGATAACAAAGACAAATAACAATTGCATTTAATCTACAACGATAATCAACCTTCGATTGCTCTAAGACTTTAGAAAATGACTCATCAATATGTTGAGCTCAATGCATCAAATCTTGACAAGTTAATCTACACTTGTTATGATCATTATTATGATCTCCAACATGATCCCTCGTTCTTTCTTTCACCAAGCGTTAAACCACCCCCCTCCCCCCCTAAATGCATCATGCCCACTTACACCATTTCCCGTGGAAAAAGATAACAATATAAACAAAACACGATATCTTTTTTAATGTTATATTCCAACAAATCCTTAAATTCATCTAACCAACATGCAACAAGAAAATCATGATTACGTGGTTGACATGGACCTTTCAATAAATATGCTCTATGAACCTTATCAATCAAGTTTGGTGGATAGCTCATTATCTTAGGTTGTAGTCCCGGATCACTAGGAAGATTGTCTAAATCAACTCAATAGCACTTTGACTTGATGATTCTTGTAGTTGAACATTAGGAGTTCTTGTAGTTGAACAATAGGAGTAGACGCATCGAGTGGTGAAGACGATATTCCCTCACTGATATCCAAAATTTTCTTGTAATATCGCTCTATTATCTAATTTTTAAAAATGATTATTAAATTAGAAATAACATTAATTTATATTAACAGAATATTAAATATTAATTATTTATAATAAATTAACAAATGAACTAGGCAACTAGTAGTTTACATATGATATAATATGATGATTATTAAATTAGAAATAACATTAATTTATATTAACAGAATATTAAATATTAATTATTTATAATAATTTAACAAATGAACTAGGCAACTAGCTAGTAGTTTACATATGATATAATGTGAATATGAATCATATGATATATCATATACATAAATTAATAATACAATAAATTATACGTACATTGTCAATAATATAAGTACACAAATAATAATTATTTTTTCTATCACACAATCCAATAAATCTTTACCCTATAATATAAGAAATCTTACTAAAAATCAATACATTAATAGGTTAATTGCAAAAAAAAAAAAAATCACAACCTTTCGTTAATCTAAATCATTGAAATTTTGCAATTAAATCACCAACTTTCACACTTTTGACAAATTTAACTTTGGGCAGCTCCCCTTTTGTCCAAGTCTAACGTGGCAGTCCTAGTTGACTTCCTATAAGTAAAACGACGTCGTTTTATTCAAGTTAATTAAAAAAAACTTAATAAAGCATTAAATTATTCCTCATTAAATAAAATGCTTTTTCGATTAAAAAAACTCAATTAAATAATAAATTAAAATAAATAAAGGATTTAAATTCAAAATCCTCAAATAATAACAAAAAAACAAAATTTTGAGAGTTATTCGGCCAACTCTTTCTTTCACTCCTTCTCTGCCCACCAATTTCTTCAACAATTACTCAGAAGTTTCTCAAATTCGTGATCTTCATCACCAATACTTTATATTACAACCCCATGCCAATTTCATTTACCCCCATTCAAATAATGTGACCCCAATTTCATTTTTCCCAATCTGAATCGAACCCTAGGGTAGGGAGGAACGCGCACTGTCGAGATCGAAATGTTGAAATGGATGAGATAGTTGGTGGAAAAGCCTTCGGTTGGGCTTGATCAGAAAGTCTTTCATCTTCAATTTCGGATTCATAAGGCTTTCCTATACCGTCCATGCTGACGGTTTCCCGATCTATCCTCTAATTTTCCCCATATTAGTTTCTCTAAGCAGTTCGCATAAATACGTTCGTGTGGCTAATGTAGTTGAATAGTAGAGTTTTGGTATCTGATTCCAATGTTGTTGAGTTGTATTTCTGATTTTTCCCTAGTTAAAAATGCAGATGAACAATCAACAAAGACCAAGGAGAAAAAAATGACAAGAAACACCGAAGACGAGAAAAATAATGTTCCCTTTTTTATGGCATTCTGCTACTAAATATTTCTGAGTATTGATGAAGATGGCGATTTCATCAGGCCAGGGTTCTTAGGAATGATAATTTAAAAAACATTTCATTTAATAAGGAATGATTTAATGCTTTATTAAGTTTTTTATTTTAATTAACTTGAATAAAAACCACGTCGTTTTACTTATAAGAAGCCAACTAGGACTGCCATGTCAGACTCGGGCACAAGGGGAGCTACTCGGAAGTTAAATTTTCCAAAAGTGTGAAAGTTGGTGATTTAGTTGCAATATTTTAAAGGTTTAGAATAAATTGCAACTGAATGAAATGTTGTGATTTTTTTTGCAATTAACCCTACATCAATTAACAAAATTCATATGTGATACGTATTCTTGAGCTTTAAATATAAAATATTTATGTCAAAACTCTTAAAAGAAGTATTAAATTTTTTGAGGTTTCCTAAAATTTGAAAAGCCCTAAATTCAACAAGAAGACAAAAGAATAGAGTTAAATTAATTGTGGTGAACCAACCAAAATAATAAGGATGGTGCTAAACATACAGAATCTGTATGTACAGACAGGGGTATTTTCATCCATTTTTGGTTTAAGTTGTGCTAAAATGACTAATATACCCTTCATTCAAATATATTGCTTAACTATTATTTTTGAATAAAATAATAAAGTCTGACACCCTTTTCTCTCTCTTCTTATTTGTTCAAGGCAAGTAATAATTACACAACAATTTTCAATGTGTGTATTTAATTAAAATTTCTCTTACCGTTTCATCCTCTCTTCTTCTTCGTCTCTTTCTTCTTCTTTCTTCTACCAAAACTTCATCTTCTTCATTGAAAAAAATAATAATTATCTTTTACCATAAAGTTTAGTAGCACAAGCGTAAAAAATGTTGATTTAATTAAAATTTATTTTACCTTTGTTAACGTATTTAAATTAATTTACTGAAGAGTCAATTTTAATTTTAATAAATATAATGTATTATTAATTATTATTATTGTACCATATTTATAAATTTACGAGGGTTTCGTGATTTACCCATTTATCATATTTAATAACTTATGTAATTATTATTATTCTTTTAATATTTATGTTAATTTCATATTTAACACTATAGAGCCAAATGATAATTTGACATTATCCAAACCATTATATTAGTTTAATTAATTAATAGTACATATTTATGAGACTAAAGACATGGAAAATATATTACAAATCCATATCTCAACCTCTACCCACATAATTATAAAATAAAATATAAAAGTATTTCTTTTCTTTTTACCGCTATTTTTTTTTAAAACAAATTTTAATAAAACATACATATTATTACAAAACTATTAAACGTTTAATTTATTTTTATGTAATTTTTTTTAATAACAAAAAAATGAAACTAAATATAAAAAAAATCTATATGCATTTTAACATAAAATAATTGTTATACACATTACAAAAAAATGAAAATAGCTTCGAAAATAAATTAAATATATAAAAAAAAAACTGTTATATGCATTTTAATATAGAATAATTGTTATATGCATTTTTTTAGGGTAATTATTTTTGCACAGATTTTAATAAAACAGATTACTCCCTCCTATTCTTTTTATGAGACGTTTTGACCTTTCGTTTTCTTTGCAAATTATATGTCATTTTACACTTTTCAATGCAAATTAATTGCATTTCTTCCCAATTTAACCTTAAGATTATTAAATATTTACATAAATGTGTTTTTTTTAATGAGATTTACCATCATTAATTAAGGGTAACATGAGAAATAATTTATTTTCTTAATATGTGTGCATGAGCTTAGGATGACATATATTTTGAATAAGAGGGAGTACTACAATAATTGGTGAAAAACTAATTATATACTACTAGTAAAAAATAATTAATTAGTTTTAAAAAAATTAAACGTAAACAGAAATGTTAAAATAAACAAATTATACGTTTAATCTTTTAATAGTTTTGTACTAATATGTAATATGCTTTATTTAAATTTGTTTTAAAAAAATTAACGGTAAAAAGGAAAAAAATATATTTTATTTCCTAATTTTGTGGGTAGAGGTTGAGATAGGCATATTGTAATATATTTTATATATATTTAGTTTAATTTCCATAAATATGTATTAATTAATTAATTAAATATAATATAATGATTTGAATAATGTCAAATCATCAATTGACTCACATTATGGGTTCAATATCATTTCTGTAACACTATATTATATTTAATAAACACTTATGCAATTGGTAAATAAATTTCAAATGTGTATTATGAATTTATGTTCAATATGGTACACTTATCTCCGATTACTCATTTCTCAGCATATATTGTTTAGGATTTAGGGTTTAAGGTTTAGGGTAAAGTGTTTGATTACTCATTTCAACGTGCACACTCAATATTCATTAATAAATAAATTTCAAGTGTGTATTATGAATTTATGTTCAATATGGTACATTTATCTCCGATTACTCGTTTCTCAGCATATAGTGTTTAGAATTTAGGGTTTAGGGTTCAGGGTAAAGTGTTTGATTACTCATTTCAACGTGCACACTCAAGATTCATTAATAAATAAATTTCAAATGTGTATTATGAATTTAAGTTCAGTATGGTACACTTATCTCCGATTACTCGTTTCTCAGCATATAGTGTTCAGGGTTCACGGTTTAGGGTAAAGTGTACACTTATACTATACATACTTAAGTCTCACTCGCTAATTTAATTTTTTAAAGTGTACACTTATACATACTAAGGTCTCACTCACTAATTTAATTTTTTAAAGTGTAAACTTCTAAATACTTAGGTCTCACTCACTAATTTAATTTTTTAAAGTTTCGATTAAAATTAAAATTAATTGTCAACCGTGTTAATTTAATCAATTAATTGTCAATAGTGTACAAATTTAATTAATTAACAAGAGTTAGTTAATTACCAAATTTAATTAATTAACAAAATTAGTCAATTGGAGACATGGAACAATAATGAATTAATTTTCAATGTGTTGATTAAATTTATTTTCAATAGTGTACACTTAGACTTAGGGTTAATTAAATTAATTTATGTATGATAATGAAATTACTTTATTTAAATTCATTTTTTAGTGTTAAAATTAAATTAATTAATGCCTCAATTAAATTATCACTTTTATATTCACTTAGACTTAACAATATTTTCTTCGCCGTTGGAATCATCTTAAAAAAGTGATCGGAATAATTCACGATTAGCTATTGTTGATAATGAAACGTTTTAGATTTGGTCACTACAAAAAATGTCTCAATTAGAGACCAAAGTTTTGAGACCGGCATAAATCAGTCTCAATTTGAGACTGATTTGGGACTGATCCTAAAAAAATTTGAGTTTTGAGACTGTTTTCAATTCGGTCTTTAATATTATGTTTCCAGACTGCTTAGAGACCGAATTTCAGTCTCTAAACCGAAATTAAAATTTTGATTTTGAATTTTGTTTAGATACCGACAATTCAGTCTTTAATTGGTATCAAATATTTTGAAAAGTATAATTTGAATTGACTACCAATTTTGACCGCTCGTTTAAAGACTATTTTCAATTCGGTCTTTAATATTATGTTTTTCAGACCGCTTAGCCACCGAATTTCAGTCTCTAAATCAAAATTAAAATTCTTATTTTGAATTTTAATTGAAATTAAAATTCTTATTTCGAATTTTAATTGAAATTAAAACTCTGATTTTGAATTTTAATTGAAGACCGAAAATTCAGTCTTTAATTGGTATAAATAATTCTGAATCCCAAAATTTTAATTAACCGTATCAACTTTCATCGAATCTGGCTCTATGACTTTGTTCGAGAGGGAGGAATCAGAATTAGGAGAAGAGGAATTTTCGTCCATCATTGAGAGAGATAAATAAGTTGGCGATTATATCTATATTATATTAGATATTCATCCTAATATTGTATATATAGATAATTTTTAACAGTACAGACCGCATAATTCGGTCCCAAATCGGTCCCAAATCAGGCGTTTGTTTTTATAGACCGATATTTTTGGTCTCGAATAGGAATCAAATTAAACTGTTTATTTTATAGAGACCGATTTTAGTGGTATCTGAACACTCCAGAAGAATATTCTTAGATAATTTTTAACAGCAGAGACCGCATATTTCGGTCCCAAATCGGTCCCATAATCAGGTGGTTGTTTTTATAGACCAATATTTTTGGTCACGAATAGGTATTTAATCAAGTTGTTTGTTTTATAGATAATTTTTAACATAGTAGAGACCGCATAATTCGGTCCCAAATCGATCCCAAATCACGCGGTTGTGGTTATAGACCGATATTGTCGGTCCCAAGTGTCACTCTCTCAATTTAAACTGACAAACTAGCTTCTAAATAGACAATTCCTTGATTTTACTCTCCAATATCAGTTTGAAGATCTCGTTTCGAATTCAACCGTAAGATTTCTCATTCCCTCTTTATTTAAATTAATGTTTTCTCATATTAATTAATTAAGTGTTCGTTGATAATTTTATTTTCATATAATTAATAGATATGTATAATAGTAGTAAATAAGATAGACCACTGACGTTGTTATGATATCAAATCAAATACTAATTAGAATTAATTATTTTGAAAGATATCATAATCGTATGTGTACTATTATATGTCCAATTAAACCTGTTGAAAGTATGAATACATGTAAATTAGGTTTTAGAGTGAATTAATTGTCTAATATTAAATTAAAACTGTTAAAATATTTCACTCAAAATTTTTTGTACAATTTTATCTATACACATATTATAAGACCGAGTATAAGTACAATTTATTCATAATAATCAATTTAGAATTCCACAATTAATATTTTTGACTTAAGTAGTTAATACTGATAAATTAAGTTTTTATGAAATAACTGAATTCCCAAAATTTTACTTTATATGGTATACGATTCAAAGTTGATCTACTTGAAAGTCAAACAAATTAAAGATCTTGAATTAATTTCTCATAGAGCATACCCTGTTTGCTATCAAATTTTTTAGCTTTAAATTTTGGATTAACGATGGGCTCCACCACATTCTTCTCACATATCTACCAAATTAAATATTATTATTAACATTATTAATTTGAGTACAATAATGCAACAATATTTATTCTTTGAATATAATAATATAGCAATATTTATCTTATATACATATGTCAATTATGTAATCATTTTGATTTTGAGTACGTATAGATGGAACTACCGGATCGTCGATGGATGTATTATACTCCTCAATTCGTTAATGGAAGTACGAACAGTGAATTTTACAATCAAGTTCGTAAATTTATTGATTTTGCGAAGACGAGGCCACAATATATGTTTAACGATAAAATCAAGTGTCCATGTACTTTGAAGAAGTGTCAAAATAAAATATTTAAAAGTAACATTGATTTTTTACAATTAATTCAATGATTTTTATCAGTTAATATATGTGGAAATGATTTAATTATTTTGGACTTCTTTAAAGTAACGTTGATTTTGATAATTTATTATTTAAAACATATATAATAAAGAAATTAATTACATATGTATATAATTATTTTTAAAAGTTACACAAGACAATTACTTGTCAAAGTGGTGGGTGCCCAGAAATGGGCACCCATCCACCAGGGATCAATTCCCACAAAGGCCAAAATAAAATGGCAAATTAAATAAAGTGGGTGTGGGTTGGCGGTGCGGGTCAGGTCTCGAAGGCGGGTGTGGGTTGACGGGTCGGGTCGGGTCTCGAAGGCGGGTGTGGGTCGGATTGGCGATGCGGGTGTGAAGGTGGGTTAAAGATGGTGGGTGTGGGTCAGCGGGTCGGGTTTCGGGGGCAGTTGTTGGGTAAGATCTGAGACCGATGTTAGACTGTTTTAGGCCCGAAAATAGGTCGGGCCGACTCACGTTTAGGGACCGTTTTAAGACCGAATTGTCGGTCTCTCATTTAGAGACCGATCGAAAATCGGTCCATAATCTGAGACCGATGTGAGACTGTTTTAGGCCCGAAAATAGGTCGGGCCGACTCACGTTTAGGGACCGTTTTAAAGACCGAATTGCCGGTCTGTCATTTAGAGACCGATCGACAATCGGTCCCTAATTTGAGACTGTGCCATAAATTCGGTATCTCAATATTAGGTACCGATGAAATAAGGACCTCCATAAATCGGTCCCAAATCAGTCTCTAACGTGTGTTGAGACCGCCTTTACAGTCTCAAAATCGGTCTCTAATCGATGCGTTTTTTGTAGTGGGTGTTTGTTGGAGAAGGAAAAAAAACGAAAATTGAAGTTATTGTTGCAACACACATTAATGGTGATAATGGTGAGATAAATTTTTAATGAAGGTTGCACCACAAATACCATTTCAAATTAGATGTAATGATTGTGTGCTATAATTATGCGTGTTGGGAGATTAATTGCGTGTTTTGATCAACAAGAAAGTAGGAGAGATAAACATACACGCCATTAATTATCCTATTAATTAATACTAGTATTTCTCCCGTGCGATGCACGATTTATAAATTAATTTTAATATTTTATTTGAAAAATAAACGTTACAATAATATTGGATAAAATTAAAATTTATAAAAAATAATTAATAAATATTCATTTTGTATAATCTTTAATAAGTATTTACAATAGTTATATTTATAGATACAAAGAAGAAGCATATCTATAAAATAGACACAAAAATTTGATCAAATATACTAAAAAGACAAATATGAATTATAATATTATATTTTTAATAGAGAATAATGAAGAAATTCAAAAAGAAAAATTGAGAGGAGAGAGAAAATGAAAATAAAGAAAGAGAGAGAAAAAGAATTTTAAAATATGATATTTTAGATGGACCCCACAAAAAATAATATTTTTCTATTACAACATTTTGGCGGGAACTTCTCAAGAAACTACTATTGTGTTATTATGTATATATAGATATTGTCATTATCTCTAATTAAGGGTACAACAGTAATTAAATAATTAATAAAACATTAATTAAATAAAAAAAAATATGTATGTACAGATTCTGTACACACATCATTACCGAAATAATAAAGAAGATGAAAAATTAAAATAATAAAGGAAATACTTTTACCTTAATGTATAAAATTAATGGGCCATGGAGGATGAATGTCTTCTTCTTGAAAGCTCTGCTCAGATGCATTGGAAACTTGGAAGAAAAGTAGAGTACAAAGTATACAGTATAATATGCATACTCTCGAGAATATATATATATATATATATATAATTACTAAAATACCCTCAAAAAAATTATAAAATTATTGTGGGGCCCAGTTCCCCCGACCCCTATAATCCTATATATGTGCGCCCATATCTGTATGCAAGATTTAGAGTTTAATTAAGATTAGGGACAATCCTATAGACACAACTAGGAAAAGAGACAAAAAATTATAGTATTAGGATTAAGGTCAAATTTATAACCAAATAACCCATTATGCCCTTATTCTTTCATCACACCAATAATTTAAATTAAAACAATAATTTAAATTAAAATTAAGATTTTTAATTTTAAATCAAATTGTAAATTAAAATTATATTTTAAATTTAAATCATTTCATGGTCAACAATGCTATCTTCTATACCAGAACATTCCGTTTTGAAGTTACGAATTCGGTGTTGCTGCAAATCCCATCTGCGATAATCAATAATTCGATCTGCAAATCCCATTTGCCCTATCTTCGATACCAGAATCATTCCATTGTGAAGGTATGAATTCGGTGTTGATGCAATAATTTCATCTGCGATAATCAATAATTCGATCTGCAAATTCCATCTGCGATAATCAATAATTCGATCTGCAAATCCCATCTGCGATATGCGATCATCACCGAACTACCCAAAATAGAGTTAATTTTGAGTTTCTAAATCTCATCCGAGAACCATTCCATTATCAAGGTATGCAATTTTATTCCGTGTTGTTTTAATTCAATAATCAATAATTCGATTGGTTCATTGTTCTTCCAATATATACCCTGTTCGACACGATCTTCGATCTTTTCTAATTCGCCCCTGTTTTATATTATGCGATTTAGGGTTCTATTGAACGTGTTAATTGGAGAAGTTAATTTACAGAATCAGAAATGGAATATGCTGTGATTTTAAAGTTCGAATTCGAGGAGAAAACCAAGTTGATCCGTGTTCAACAATCTTCAAAGTTCGAAGACATTGTTAACGAAGTAATCGGTATGTGGCCCATATTGTCTTCTCTTCTTCCATATTATTTTTTTTGCTTAGAGTATATTTTGTTTTTTTTAATATGATTTACAGGTTTAGCTTATATTCATCTTATATTTACACATGTGCATTAAATGTTTAACATATATTTCAATATATGCAGTAACTAGATATGTATTCATTAATTACTTATGTTAGGGTCAGATATAGTTAACTCAACCCATAATATAATGTTTTCTATGGCATCGAATAAAATCATGGAATATCATAATAATTAATCTCATATTAAAATAATTCATACAATTATAAAAGTAATTGATGCGGCCTAAAAATGTCGTCCAATAAGAAGTCGACACGTGTATTAAGGATAAGATAAAGGAGGAGACATGGGATTAAAGGATACTCTCTGGATATAGAATCTCTTCTGGAAGTCCTTCCAGAGGGAGCTCCATCCGGAGAGAAACATCAGGAAGACTCGATCTTGGTATGATTTGGTAGGCCGAAGATATAGGAGAGCCCCCATGAATCGGCCCAAGAATGATTGAGGGAAGACTCCTTCCTCCTTCATTTCAGGGGATAAAGTCCACTAAAGGGGAGTGATCCCGGTTCTCTAGGAAGGAAGAGAAGTGGTGACCTTGTCAACACAGCAAGGTTGGGTCCAAAGGGTAGCTCCGAAATATAAGGAAGCCGTAACTTCCCCTTGAGGGGAGATTCTCTATAAATAGGTAAATCTGAGTATATTTCCAGGTTAGATACTTTTGCTTTTACAAGACTGAATATATTTCTTATTATTATACATTATGAGATCCTTGAAGAGCTTGATTTGATAAATCAAGGACTTCGAAGTCCTTGTGATATACGGAAAATCCTATACTGACTTAGGCATCGGAGTGTCCGCGCCGGACCCCCCTCCGGCGTGTTCTTTGCAGGTTCTAGAGGATCTATCGATGGAATTAGCATACCCGGACCACTTATACGCGTGCGGGAATTCAGATATCCAACTCCAAGGATATTCAATCCATCAGTGCAAATTTTGGCACATCAACTGGCGCCGTCTGTGGGAAAGAGTTGAAAGATTTTCTCACGAATTTCTATTTGTTCGAGTGATGGGTGGTGGAAATAACACGGTCACATCTACTTCGGGAAAGAAGGCTCTTTCAGGGGAGAATCCCCCTTTGCCGACTGATCCCACACCAAAAGGAGGCCGAGGGAAGGATCCGGTTCATACCCCTTCCCGATCAAATCCGCCATTGACGCCCACCACAGGCCTGGGTGACGAAAACCATCCCCTCCCGGTCGAAGAGGGGATAACGGCGAACATGGAAGCTCCAGCGGTCCGAACTTCGGATCCCCAACGGGAGGATATTCCAAATTCGGAACCATGCCTGGTTTCTCCCGATCAACTGAATGCCCTCATCAAGCAGGCTGTAGAGAGAGCTTTCGCGGCTCAAGGAGATCGAGCCCCCAGAGCTACACCAGGGAATGTGGAGATACCTACCCCGGGAAGAAGCACCAGGAGCCTCCCAAGTGCTATCCAAAGAAGTAGGTACGCGGGTAGAAGGAGATGATAAGGTGCCCTCCCGAGCGGAAAGAAGCATTCCCCCTCTGAATACAAGAAGGAATGCAGATTTGGCACCCTGAGAGACAGAGCTCCCTGAAGCAGAAAAAAGCACCGATGATACCTACGGAGGGCCAGTCAGCGACCAACTACAGGCCCTACAGAAGGAGATGAAGGATATGAGGAAACAAATGAACAATCGAACAAGTAGATCCGCTTATGTTTCTGGGTGTCAGTTCTCTCCTAACATATTACAGGATGAACTGCCATTCAACTTCAAACCCCTCAATTTCGAATACGATGGTACGGCAGACCCGTACGAACACCTAGTAAGGTTCAAGAATGCTGCGTTATTACACCGCTACGGAGAGGGAATCAAATGCAGGGTGTTCCTGACCACCCTGGCAAAAGCGGCACAGCAGTGGTTCACTCAATTGGAACCCAATACAATCCGATCCTGGGAGGAATTCAGTGAGTTATTCCTCCATCAATTTGCAAGTGCCCGGAGACAGCCGCGGGCCACTTTGACCCTCTTCAATCTAAGGCAAGGGGAGAACGAGAGTTTGAGAACTTTTCTCCGGAGGTTCAATCAAGCAGCTCTGGAGGTCCCTGCAGCCTCTCCGGAGGTAAAGATCAATGCTCTTACTAACGGATTGCGTGATGAAGACTTCTTCTCCTCCTTAGCTAAGAAGCCGGTTAAGAACTTTGATGAGTTGCTACATAGAGCAGAGAAGTACCTCACCCTGGAGGAGGTTCGAAAAGCCAATAGACTGGAGATTAGGCCACAAGATCGAGAGAGAAGAAGAGAGGGCCCCTCCAGACGTTCCAGTCCAGAGGTCCCTCGGACCTCCGGGTCGACAAGAGACAGCAATCCATCTGGAGGTTCCCGGTCCGGCCCTCGCGGAAGGTTTGAGAAGTACACACCCTTGAGAATTGAACCTGCCGAAGTACTGGAGGTGGCAGGAGATTATCCTAACTTGAAATTCCCTTATTCCAGAAGCCGAGGACCTCAGAAGCCCAAGTCCGATCGATTTTGCAGATTTCACAATGAGTATGGACATGACACGAATCAATGTTATCACCTGAAAGACGAGATTGAAAGGATGATCCAGGCAAGGCATCTGAAAGAATTTATATTTAGAGACAGGCAGGGCCCTCGGGGGCAGAAGCGGAAGGAACATGAAAGGAAACCGGAAGAGAAGGAAACCAAGGAGGCGGCCGAAGATATGCCCCCTCCACCGCCAAAGAGAGGAGTAATCCACATGATTGTGGGAGGACCAGCAGATGGGGATTCCTTCCGAAAGAAAAAGCAAAGTGTTCGAGCTCTAAAAGCGGGACAAGGAGGTCAATTGAAAGAAGTAGGACGTATGACAGAGACGCCCAATATCAGATTTGGGTCGGAGGATGTGAAAGGAGTTAAGGAAGATCACAATGACGCCTTGGTGATCACTACCGACATAGCTGGGTTCGACGTTGCCCGAATCTTTGTAGATACGGGAAGCTCAGCAGATATTATGTTTTTTGAATGCTTCAAGAGGATGGAGCTGAGTGTGAAGTTGCGACCTGTAGATACCTCCCTGTATGGTTTCTCCGGAGGTGCCATCCAACCCTTGGGATCGGTGGTGTTACAGGTAGGATTGGGGGACGCTCCAGCTCGAAAGGTCCACCTGGTGGAGTTCCTCATCGTGCATATTCCCTCATCATACAATGTAGTAATGGTACGACCCAGCCTGAACCTCTTTCAGGCGATCATCTCCACATTTCATATGAAAATGAAATTCCCCACAGCTACAGGAGTGGGAGAAGTAAGAGGAGATCAATACCAAGCATGGAAGTGCTACGCATAGTCCGTAAAGATGGCGGAAAGAGCTTTAACCAAGGGCCTGGAGAGGACGAGAGGAGACGACCCTGAAGTAAAGAAAAAGAAAGTGGAAGGAGTGACACCTGAGCAAGTAAGTGTTAAAACAGATGAGGAGCTGATGAATGTGGAGCTCTTCCCAGGGAAACTCGGCTTTGCTACTAAGATAGGTACCCAACTGGGACCTGAACTCACAAAGAAGGTAATCTCTACATTACGTCGAAATTCCGATATATTTGCATTCTCTCCAGCTGACATGACAGGTATCCCTCCGGAGATAGCAATACATTGCCTTAATGTTGATCCAAAGGCAAGGCCAGTGAAACAAAAGTTATGAAACTTTGGAGTTGAGAAGAATATTATAGTGAAAGAAGAAGGAGAGAAGTTATTGAAAGCAGGACACGTGGTGAAAGTACAATTCCCGGAATGGCTCTCCAATACAGTGTTAGTACCTAAGGGGGGAGGGAAATGGAGAATGTGTATCGACTTCAGGGACCTCAACAAGGCGTGTCCCAAAGACCATTATCCGCTGCCAAGGATAGACCAGTTAGTGGATGCGACTTCTGGATTCGAGCTACTAAGCATGATGGATGCATACCAAGGATACCACCAGATCCAGTTGAACCCCTCAGAAGTCCCCAAAGTGTGCTTCATAGCAGCGTGCAGAACGTTTGGCTATGTTCGAATGCCATTCGGATTAATCAATGCCGGAGCGACATATCAAAGGATGGTCGATGATGTCTTCCGAGGACAACTAGGAAGAAACATGGAAATATATGTGGATGATATGCTGGCCAAGAGTGTGAAAGCAGACCAGCATGTGGATGACCTGGAGGAGATTTTCCAGGTAATTCGAGAAAACGGTATCAAATTGAACCCGGCCAAGTGCTCTTTTGGAGTGAAGTCGGGGAAGTTCCTTGGATACATGGTTACTCAAAGAGGGATAGAAGTGAACCCAGCTAAGGTGAAGGCTGTACTGGACATGCAGCCACCAAGGAACGTGAAAGAGCTCCAGACGCTCAACGGGAGGATCACAGCGTTGAGTAGATTCATAGCCAGGTCTGCCGAGAAAAGTCACCCCTTCTTCAAGATTCTCAAGAAAGGGGCCAAGTTCGAATGGAATGAGACATGCCAGAAGGCTTTTGAGGACTTGAAATGTCACTTGCCCAGCTGCCGATGTTGATTAAACCCTCTCCGGGAGATACTCTCTTTTTGTATCTCTCTGTAGGGGAATTCTCATTAAGCACAACCTTAGTTAAAGAAGAAGGATCTATCCAATATCCTATCTATTATGTTAGTAAAGTCATTCAAGGAGCCGAAGCTCGATACTCGGAAATCGAGAAGGCTGCTTTGGCCGTGGTATTTACGGCGCGAAGATTACGCCCATATTTCCTCTCTTATAAAATACTGGTCCACACTAATTACTTATTGAAACTGGTCATTGGCCGAGCAGACCTCTCAGGAAGGATGTTGAGATGGGCAATAGAGCTCCAAGAATATGATGTGGACTTCGAGCCACGGAGGGCCATAAAAGTCCAAGCTTTGTCTGATTTCATCCAAGAATCTACCAAACCAGAAGAAGCAGAGGGATGGAATATATACGTAGATGGCTCAGTGACTCTGAGCGGATGTGGAGCAGGGATAGTGCTAGTGAGCCCTCAAGGAGAGGACCTATAATTCGCAGTGAGGTTTCAATTCATAACCTCAAATAATGGAGCAGAGTACGAAGCTTTGATCAGAGGAATGGAGATGGCAGTGGAATTGGGAGCTTTAAAGGTAACTCTATACTTCGATTCCCAATTAGTTGTTCAACAGGTGAATGGAGAATATGCAGCCAAAGATAATAGAATGGCCGCTTATCTAGAACGAGCCAAAGAAGTGATGGGAAAGTTTCAAGATTGTAAGGTGGTCCAGGTACCTCGAGAGAAAAACATGCAGGCGGATAGCCTCTCCAAACATGCCAGCTCCACAGAGTTTGATGGACAAGGAACAGTGACCTTGGTAGTAGCAGAAAGAGAGACTCTAGGAAATCCCATTAGTTCCATTGAGGAAGGAGATGATTGGAGAAAAGCTATATGGGTGGAACTCACCAAGGAAGTAGATGCCCCTACCACCCGAGAAGCCCGAGCCCTTCGGATCAAATACTGTATTATCGGAGGACACTTATACAAGAAGTCGTTCACTCAACCATATTTGAGGTGCATATCGACCCGAGAAGCAAGGTACGCACTCAAAGAAATCCATGAAGGAAATGCAGCTAGTCATGAGAGGTATAAGACAGTGGTGAAGAAAGCCTTAAGGGCCGGATTGTATTGGCCCTCCATGACAAAGGACGCCAAGGAGTTCGTAAAGAAATGTGTCAAATGTCAGAAGAATGGTCCCCTGATAAGGACTCCTGCGGAAGAGATGGGAGTTATGCACTCTCCATGCCCCTTCGCTAAGTGGGGAATTGATCTGGTAGGACCCTTCCCCCCAGCCTCAGGAGGAAGAAAGTTCCTGATAGTAGCAGTAGATTATTTTAGCAAATGGGTGGAAGCTGCCCCTCTGGCTACAATAGATGAAGAGAATGTGATCAAATTCTTGGGAAAACAGATTTGCTGCAGATTCGGAGTACCCAGAATATTGGTCTCTGACAATGGAACACAGTTCAATGGAGAAAATGTACGAGGATGGTGCGCCAGACTAAACATAATACAGAGATTTACCTCCGTAGCTCATCCTCAAGCTAATGGACAAGTGGAAGTTACTAATCGAACAATAGTATATGGTATTCGAACAAGGCTGACGAAAATAGGAGGAGGATGGGTGAATGAGTTAGACAATGTGCTATGGTCATACAGAACTACCCCAAAGACAGCAACTGGAGAGTCTCCCTTTCAGTTGGTCTATGGAGCTGCAGCGGTGATACCTCCAGAGGCCGTGCTGCAGTCCCACCGAATTTCCCAATTCGAAGAACATCAAAATGAGAGGCTAATGAGAGAGGCCCTGGATTTAATGGAAGAAGAAAGGGAGATGGTTAGAGTACGTGCGGAAAGATACAAGAGCAGAATTAAAGCTGCATATGACCGAAGGGTGATCCCGAGGTCCTTTAGAGTGGGGGACCTGGTGCTAAGAAGAGCTGATGCCCTAAGAAATACGGGAAACTTAGAGCCCAACTGGGAGGGACCTTATAAAATCACGCAGGTACTAAAGCGAGGAGCCTATAGATTGCAGAGCATGGAGGGAGTTGACATAGCTAGACCCTGGAACGTTTGCCATTTGAAGAGGTTCTTTGTTTGAAGAAAGTGTAAGGTCTTGAGACCATTTGCGATTTTTGCTTTGTGATTTTTGCATCAATTCATATTTTGCTTAATGTATTTAGTGGCTTCACCGGAGCTCTTTTTCCCTCTTTACGGGTTTTCCCTTTGGGGTTTTTCCGTAAAGAGGTTTTTAATGAGACCGGCGTAGGTTATCCATGACCTATGTTGAAAACTGACAATAATCAATGAAGCTTTATCCCTTTTTGAAAAGAATTATACAGAATTATCGTGTCTTGACTATCTTTTTCCTATTCGAATATATGATGTGTGAATACGAAACTATGAGAGTGAGAAACACTCAAGAGGCCTAGAGGCCGAGGAGCTCCAGAGAGCCCTCACCATATTTGAGACCCAAAAGGGTTAATCAATGAAATGAGAAGATTTTTGTGAATCAAAATCTTTTAAGTATAAGAGTGAGAAACACTCAAGAGGCCTAGAGGCCGAGGAGCTCCAGAGAGCCCTCACCATATTTGAGACCCAAAAGGGTTAATCAATGAAATGAGAAGTTTTTTGTGAATCAAAATCTTTTAAGTATAAGAGTGAGAAACACTCAAGAGGCCTAGAGGCCGAGGAGCTCCAGAGAGCCCTCACCATATTTGAGACCCAAAAGGGTTAATCAATGAAATGAGAATATTTTTGTGAATCAAAATCTTTTAAGTATAAGAGTGAGAAACACTCAAGAGGCCTAGAGGCCGAGGAGCTCCAGAGAGCCCTCACCATATTTGAGACCCAAGAGGGTTAATCAATGAAATGAGAAGATTTTTGTGAATCAAAATCTTTTAAGTATAAGAGTGAGAAACACTCAAGAGGCCGAGGAGCTCCAGAGAGCCCTCACCATATTTGAGACCCAAAAGGGTTAATCAATGAAATGAGAAGATTTTTATGAATCAAAATCTTTTAAGAATAAGAATGAGAGACACTCAGAGGCCTAGCGGCCGAGGAGCTCCAGAGAGCCCTCACCATGCTTGAGAACCACAAAGAGTAGTTAATGAAAAGACAGGTTTTATGATTCAAGACCTTTTAATAAGCGAGAGACAAGTAGAAGCTTAGAAGCCAAGGAAAGATGGAGAAAATCTCCCCATAACCAAGACCCAAGATGGTTATTTAGAGACATACACTTTGCAAATTAAAATCATTTGCTAAAATTCCGTCTAAAGAATGAAGCAAGAGATAGACGAAGGCTTAAAAATCAAGGAAAACCTCCTCAAGCCACCTGAAACCAGAAGATTATGCAACCAAGAGACGATTATGGTATAACCTACAAGACCAATAAAAGGGGGGAGAAGAGCATACCTCCAACATATTATTTACTGGTCTTATAGGTTACTCATGCAAGCAGAAAAGAAAAGGCATGCCAACAAACAAGCAATATGAGGCTAACGCGATTACTACAAAAAGCCCCCACATATCCAGGAGTGTGGGGTCCCCTATAGAGTATAAGAGAGCAAATACCATGAGCGGAAAATTAAAAAAGTGTAGCAAGACAAAAGCAAGGCAAATATGAATTTTAAACTGCTTTTTCATCAGCAGCTCCCTCAGCAACAACTCCCTCGACCACAACTCCTTCAATGGCAACCTCCTCCACAGCAGCATGGCTGCTAGATCCTCCGCCCTACTCTGGGCCCTCTTCATCTCTTAAGGTAGCCTCAGCACCCTTTTCTCCATCTACTCCTGTTGCCATATTGGGGGCAGAGACGTAAGGATAAACCAGTTGCTCCAGAGGCTTTAGCTCAGCCATACCCACCTTGGCTGCCTGTAACTTGGCGATGGCCTGACCCATTCCGGGTAGCCACCAAGGACTATCAGGGCTCTCCTTAGGATCCCCTAAGAATTTTGGAGGAGTAGCGAGCTGGTCCAGGCGAAAAGCACGAGAGTAGGTCCCGTCGAACCCCGGGGCTGAATGCTCGGCCACGGCATTACTGAAGCCATGGTCGATGAAGTGAGGAATATGTGGCCCCATGGCGCACAGGAAGCTTCAGCTCTTTAGAAAACTGGACAGCCACTGAGTATGAAGAGTCCCCAAGAATTCTTGACCCAAGGAGGAGGTAAACAGGGATTTGGTGCAAGCCTCCACTCCGACATCCGGTAGCTCGCGTTCCATCCGCTTCATCTCTGCTCCCATCTGTTCCACCTCCTCTTCCAGATGTTTAACCCTAGCTGCATCCTGCTTGCCTTGAGCCCGTAGAAGAGGCAACTCCTCGGCCAGAGCTTGAGCTCGTTTATGAGCTTTGTCCTTCTCCGCAGTGACACCCTTGAGGGTTGACTGGAAAGAGGATGCTTCAGCTCGGAGAAGTTCAAGCTCAGCCACCATCTCAACACCTTGGTCGAATATCTTAGTGTAGACAAGACCAAACTACATGAAGAAAAATAACAGTGTTTAAGATACAAAGAAGGTAGAAACCATGAAGGTAATGGAAAATACCTCTAAAAAAAGATTAGCACCACGAAGCAGTTGATCTTCAGGAAGGGGCTTGTCGGAGAATTCAATGTTGGAAGGAGGAGGACATTGGCTGATAAGGCGCTGGAGAGGTTCGTACACAGCAGAAAGGGGAACTTCTTTCTCAGCAAGAGCTCGGGCAGTTTTCCCCTTTTTCTTCTTAGAAGTGCCGCAGTCAGAGAAGAATGCATTGGTAGCTGAGCGAGTTCTCCTGGCAACACAACCCGGGACTTGGGTAGAAGAGCTGGGGAGAGGAGGAACCTTTGAAGGACTCTCTGGAGCCGGGGTCTTTACTGAGCTTTCTAGAGCAGGAGACTGAGGAGCTTTTGGGAGATCTTCAGGAGCAGCTAACGCAGGGGTCTTCACTATTCCGAGTGCAGGGGCATCCCCTGAGATATGAGTTAACCAACTCATTGCTGCAGATAACCAAGAAGATTCTCAGAACTCAGAAAAATAACCACATGCAAAAAACGAAATGCAAGAACAGAAGATTTTTTACCATCTCGAGGTTCTAAAGGGAAATCTTGAGAACAGAAGCCAAAGTGGGAGAGGATGCGAGGATTTTTGCAGATACCAATAACATCAAAATAATCGTGTTGACGGACATGGGTATTGAGATTAGTCATAATAGTATGATTTGAAACAGAGTAAGCTTTCAGAGGAGGAGGAAGTATTCCTGGGTTATGGAATATCCAATTTTCGTGAGGAAATGGCCAATCGGTGGGGCTGGTAACGAAAAAATAGTAATCTCTCCAAGATGACTCTTCTTCGTGAAGTTTTTTCATGAACTTACAAACACGAGACCTCCTCCCACAAATATAGAAGAAGCCATCGTTCAATTTGCAAGAGTGTTGGCTCAGAAACAGTTCGGCAGAAGGCTCACCGCCATTCCCCTTCACCAAAATAAAAAAGCCTATCATGGCACGGATAGCATTCGGGGTGAACTGATTGAGAGGGATCTGCATGCGGGTGGATATGGAGGCCAAATATGGGTGAATCGGAAATCAAAGTCCTGCCCTAATTTGAGCTTCGAAAAAAGCCAGAGTTCGGGGTTCAGAGAGATCAGGGCGTTCATCTGAGCAAGGAATCCGAAAAGTGTATTCCGGCGGAAAAACGTGGGCTTGAATAAGGCTGGCTAGGTGAGTATTATCGATTAAGGAAGAGGTGGAAATCCTATTTTCGGGGCTCCCCATCGGAAGCGGAGTGGACTCAGAAGGGTTTTGACCAAGAGCCTCAGGCGGAGAAAAAGGACGAGACATTGACTAAATAGTGTTAATAAAAGAAAAGAGGATAACTGGGTTACCTTTTTGAGAAAACTACGAAGGCAGACAAGGCGACCGGCGACGATGAGACTCGGAACGGAGAACGCCTGAGAAGAGCAGTGGAGAACGCAAAGGAAGTTTTGAGAAAGTGAAATTCAAAGGAGAAAAGGAAAAGAAATGGTTGTGTGAAGTAAATGAGAAAAGGGGGAAATCGAGGTTTTTCCTCGGGAAGATAGTCAGAGAGAGAAAAAGGCGACTGCGTGGGACCCGGGCACGGAAGCCGAAACGTCTTCAGAGCTGGAGGCGGGAAATTTTTCGGAGAAGAGCATTTTCGAAATTTCTCTCCGGAGCGAGAATCATACACGTCTCTCCAGAAACGTCTTTGTGCTGGAATTACTTGAATTTTCTACTCTCATAAAAGATATATCCCTTTTACGAGAGTAGGGGAGTAGGTGATGCGGCCTAAAAATGTCGTCCAATAAGAAGTCGACACGTGTATTAAGGATAAGATAAAGGAGGAGACATGGGATTAAAGGATACTCTCTAGATATAGAATCTCTTCTGGAAGTCCTTCCGGAGGGAGCTCCATCCGGAGAGAAACATCAGGAAGACTCGATCTTTGTATGACTTGGTAGGCCGAAGATATAGGAGAGCCCCCATGAATCGGCCCAAGAATGATTGAGGGAAGACTCCTTCCTCCTTCATTTCAGGGGATAAAGTCCACTAAAGGGGAGTGATCCCGGTTCTCTAGGAAGGAAGAGAAGTGGTGACCTTGTCAACACAGCAAGGTTGGGTCCAAAGGGTAGCTCCGAAATATAAGGAAGCCGTAACTTCCCCTTGAGGGGAGATTCTCTATAAATAGGTAAATCTGAGTATATTTCCAGGTTAGATACTTTTGCTTTTACAAGACTGAATATATTTCTTATTATTATACATTGCGAGATCCTTGAAGAGCTTGATTTGATAAATCAAGGACTTCGAAGTCCTTGTGATATACGGAAAATCCTATACTGACTTAGACATCGGAGTGTCCACGCCGGACCCCCCTCCGGCGTGTTCTTTGCAGGTTCTAGAGGATCTATCGAAGGAATTAGCATACCCGGACCACTTATACGCGTGCGGGAATTCAGATATCGAACTCCAAGGATATTCAATCCATTCGTGCAAATTTTGGCACATCAATAATGTTAAAAGATTATAATTTATCAATCATAATTAATATTATTAAATTTAAATATATCCACTACTCCCCACAATTATCTCACGTAATCCAAATCAACAATATATTTTTGACATTTTCAAACATACTGATATTCAATGATAATTTTTTTTATAAATAATATTATAATTAATATTTCTAAAATGAATAGTTTATTTTGATATCCACGTTTGCATAATATGTACACGTCAATATTATAATAATACTTTTTATATTTAACATCTATAACCAAATGATTCACGTAATAATACTATGATTATCGTAGTAATCATAAATATAGAAAAAAATGGTGTATTTTGCATTCCATACTGCACATATCTCAATGTGCATATTTGTTTGACATATACGTGCGCATATATTCCTTAGAAAATGTTCCACGTTACTGAATTAATTACATCATATGTATTTCTTTTTTTTATTTTTTTTTATTGCTACGATTTTCCATCCAGATTGTTTAAGATTGTCTATTCGGGAATTTAATATTTCGAACGCAATTATGAACGCAATTATGAACGCAATTATGACCGAGATTATGACCGATGGATATTTAGGAAAGTTTGAAATTTCGAACGCAATTATGACCGACGGATATTTAGGAAAGTTTGAAATTTCGAACGCAATTATGACCGAGATTTCCGGGAATTTAATATTTCATCAGCTCCTGTTTTGAATTTCCTATTTTATCTTAATTGAATATTCAAATTTCGATTTTATTTATAAACGGAGGTTAAAATTGTACTTTTATAAATCAAATTGTCCTTCTTCCTAACTTTTAAATTTTGTGTCTTTATTTCGAGTTTCTATAGATGAAATGTCCTATATACTAATTTCCCCCAAGATTTAATTCTCAAAATATCAACAAATCCCAAAATGAAAAGCTCAAAGCTCAAAACATAAAAATGACACCTTTAAATTAAAACTGAGAGAAGGAGAGCGAAATCTGAGAACAATTTACAATTAACTAAAAAGACAAAATAGATACCTTGAAACTGAAATATGCATATGACAGGCGGAGGTAGAGACCGAGGCGGGGGACAGTGGCAAACCCACATAATTACACATAATTATGAATTTGGGTACAATAAATGTGTAAATAAACAAGTATTTGCAAATAAGTTAGACATACACAATTAATATGCATAAATGATCTAAGATATGGACAAATAAATAAAATATAGACAATACAAGATATATTTATGAACATTATAAGATATATATATATATATATGTTGTAAATATTCCTGATGTGCCAAAATTTGCACAAGGGGATTGGCTATCCTTCGAGTTAGGTATCTAGTTTTCCAAACACGGAGGAGCAATCCAATTACGCTGCTGCTTCCAATGAAATCCTCGAGAACCTGCAAAGAACACGCTGTAGGGGAGTTCGGCGCGGACACTCCGATGCCTAAGTCAGTATAGGGCTTTTCAATATATCACAAGGATCTCGAGATCCTTGATTTATCAAAACAAGCTCTCGAAGAATATGAGAAATATCTTTTGCACTCAGTATATCAAGTTTTGTAAAGTAAGAATGTCTAACCTGAAAACACCTTTGGATTTACCTATTTATAGAGACTCTCTCCTGAGGGGAAGTCAAAGCTTCCTTCTATTTCGGAGCTGCTTCTTGGACTAAGCCCTGTTGAGTGGACAAAGTCCTCCACTTTTTCCACTCCCTGCAGAACCGGAAATCCTCATTCTTAGTGGACTTCGTCTCCTAAGATAAAGGAGGATAAAGTCTTTCTTCTACCAAGCCTGGACCGGAAATGGCGGAATTCCCCAATATTTACGGCCCATGAACTCATATCACGACTGCTTCTTACCGATGCTTATCTCCAAATGGAGCTCCCTCCAGAGGGGATTCTTTATCCAGAGAGTATTACATCATCCAATCCTTCCACTTTTATCCTATCCTCCATACACGTGTCGACTCCTTATTAGATGACACTTTTAGGCCGCATCAATTCCGATAAAATATGAAAAATAAGAGTTTAGATGACTTAATGACATGTAATTTTCATTGGAATTTTTTTAAATATGAAAAATAAGGGTTTACATGGTTTAATGATAAAATATGAAAAATAAGATATATCGTAGAAATGACAATATATATATAAAATAAGCTCAAGACACTTAAATGAATTTAGAAGATAAATGTATTGAACTTGTTATCATCTTTCACCATTTATTAATATAAATTTATTTTTATACATAATATAAAATAAAACAAAACAAAAAATAAAAACTGGAATTTTGGGGGTTGGGGGTACAACCCCATGTCCCAAGCTAGGTCCGCCACTGGACGGGGGTACGTATGTGTGACCGGAAACCATGTGGAGAGGGAGAGTCGAAACGGAAACCGCGTGGATATGAAATTGGAAACGATATATGTTAATGTGAGAAAATTAGGGATTAATTTACATTATAAATACTACTTAATAAATTAATTTAGTTTTTTTTTTAATAAAACGCACAAAAAAAATCAATTAAAAGGTTTTGATTTTTTTTTTTTAATTTGATCATTTAATTAATTAAATACAAACCAGTATCAAATCCAAAATTCAAATTTCGAGATTCACTTTGACTCGTTTTATGGTAGTGAGAAAATTTTGACTAAGTAAAGACGACCCAAATCCGTATTTGTAGCTAAAACTCTCAAATAGAAAATTGAATTAACAATATGAGAAGGGTAAAATGTAAAATTAAGGTGAATTTTTTTTCTAAGGATAGGATTCAGAAAAGTAGATTTAGTTACAAAAATTATGGGAATATGGGATGAATAAACAGATTTCTAACTCAAATTTTATTTTATTTGGAATATATAATATATATATTTACTTAATTTATATATGTATATGTATATCTATATAAATACGTACTACTCCATATATCATTATTAAATCGTTTATAAATATATAAATAATAATTCAAATAATATAGAAATTTTAATACATATACGTACTCGCCAAATTTTTATTTATTTTCAAATAATTATCTTACCCATATATATCTTATAATTAATGGTGATTAAAAATATGGGGTGTTACAATAAATATTTGATATCTTGATTATATATTATAAAGATAACAACAAACAATATAATCGGAGTTACAATATGAACAAAATTAGGCATGATTAATTAGAAGAAATTATTTAAGATACGCGTTAGCTAGGTTTCAAACTCGCATCTATAGAAACCTAATTTTGACTGATCACTTTCAATTCAAGCCTTAATTTTAAATCTTTTTTTCTCAGATCTGATTGATTATGGCTTCTCCGAAGGTTGTTTTGAAGTGCATGGATGGTCGTGAGTTTGCGGTGAGTAAGGCGGTTGCATTACAAATGCAAAACATTAGAAACGAGATTAAAGAAGATGAAGAAACTATCATCCCTGTCCCGGAATTCAGCAGCCCTGTCATCGCCAAGGTGCTTCAATACTGCGAGCGCCACGCCCTCGACGACGACGACAACAACAACTTGAGGTCGTTTGATGATGATTTTGTCAAGATCCCTGAGGACATGATCTCTAATGTCGTCATGGTATGCATCCAATTCCTTTATTTTTTGCTTTGGTTGAAAGTTATGGAACTAAATTAACTTCGTTTTTTTACATGATGATTTAGTGTGCACGTGAATTGGGCGTGGAGAGGCTGGTTGATATATTGTGCAAAGAAATTGCTGACATGATAAAAGTCAAGAGTCTTGAAGAAGTTCGTAAATTCTTCAACATAAAGAACGATATGACCCCCGAAGAGGAAGAGCAGATTTACAATGAGCACTGGTGGGCATTCGAGTGACACTTTTCTTCTACTCCTTTCGTCCCATTTAGATAGACTTGTTTGACTTTTTTCACAAATATTTAATGTTTTTTTAGTAATATTATATTATTTTAGCCGCTTTTTGATCGATCGAAGACATTTTTTCGATATTATCTAATGCATTAATATTATTATTGATTCTAGATTTTTTTTTTTTATCATATAGCTTCATGACACATCCACAACTACTGCAATTAATTAAAACATAGTATAATTTTGTTTAATTTCTATAACAATCGATCGAGAGCTTGTTTGGATTGGGCAAGCAAAGGGACTGTTCCAATGAATGCGGCGACCATGTAGGTTGTCGTCTCCAGATGCGATTTCGCATCTGGAGACGTTGGAATCGGGGCCTCCGACGATTGCACCAATGTGAGTGTTGGGATTTGGTTGAGAGGAAGAATAGTAGCCATTGTTGCATCCAACCATGTATCACATGTTCATCGGATTCTTGATTATTCCAATTTTCTTGTGTTTCATTTTTACTAATACACGATTATATAAAATAAAATGTATTAATTCTTTGGTGGAGTTGAGTATAACTAATTCACACATAAAATAATACTTATGCACAAGGTTAATAAGTATAAAGTTGATAAATTGAGAGGGTATTATATGGTAATGTGCATGTCAGCTATTTATATATTAATAAAGTGATTGTGTAAGAATTAATAATATAACGATTAATAATTTAGTTGAATAAGTAATGATGAAGAGGTAAAGATAATTAAGAATAATAATTTTATTATAAGACATACACATTAAATTTAGTTTATTAAATTTAAAGGGAGTGATGTTTATTGATAACATTATGAGTTTCATTTTTCATTTCTCTATTCTATTTTTTAAGTTTCATCCCTCTAATATGTCATGGTTATCCTAGCTTGTTTGTTCTTTTTTTTTATTATTTTTTTTATGAATTACACAACATTCCTAGATTGTTTGTTCTTTTTTTTAATAATATGTCATGATTATCCTTAGATTGTTTGTTCTTTTTTTTGACCGGAATTATGAACTCAAACACCTTTTGACCGGAATTATGAACTCAGACACAACTTGGCTCCAACCTTGATTGGTCGAAACGCAGTTGAGATATGTATTCTCCAACCTTGATTGATCGAAACGCAGTTGAGATATATATTCTCTCCACTCGCCTTGCACAACCAACTAGCTGTCCACACCAATTCATCCTAGCTTGTACAATTTTTAATTTTGTAACAAATTAATGTCACAAAAGTCAACAAAATTAGTTCCAAGATTCCAAATATCTTATAAACCCATTTTAATTCCATGTTAATTAATTTAGTTGAGTGACTTGTGCCCATATATACATTGAGTTAATTACTCATTGAATATTTTTTGTTTCGAAAAAAAAAGGTGAGAATATTTTTTTTTTCTAAGGACCGATAAGGTTGAGAAAAGTAGATTTGGTTGCAAAAAGGGAAAATATCAATTTTGGTCACCCAGTTTTACCTCTTTTCATATTTGGTCACCCTAGTCACTATCATAATTGGTCACCCAGTTATTATATTCTATAAATATAATGTAAATATTGATAATTTTTGTCCATGTTTCATTCTTACTTATGCGTATGAAAATGTTTTAACCTTAGTTTTTGAGAAATTTCACGGCTCAAAACTCTTTCTCCGTTAGTCAATGACCGATTAACTAACAGAGTGATCAATTTTGATATAATATAATAACTGGGTGACCAATTTTGATAGTGACTAAATGTGGGTGATCAAATATGTAAAGAGGTAAAAGTGGGTGACCAAAATTGATATTTTCCCTTGCAAAAATTATGCAATGAATAATCTCGCTCAAATATTATTCTTTCAAATTTAGGGGATGTATTGGTCGTGGATTCTGTAGAATCACAATAACAGAAGATGGGACGAAATTAAGATTCAACAAAGTTTTTGTGAATTAGATGCCAATAAGATGGTCAATTTTCAGTGAAGTCGACCTACTATCTAGCGACCCAAAAATTCTCATCATGTGGTGCAAATCTTCCATCCTCGAGTAGCCCAAACAAGCTGTGGAAGCATATTTGGCTCCTCCGTGTTTCCCCATCCATCCACCACTTCATGTGGAGGGCCTGCATGAATTCCCTCCCTACAAGAGAAAATATCAGAAAAAGGGGGATAGACATTGCTCTTGAGTGCCCAGCCTGTGGAAATGAAGCTGAATATTTAACTCATGTTTTCCTCTGCTGCCCCGTTGCCGTCCTCACGTGGGGCCAGAGCCCGATCCGAGCAACTCCAAACGACCACAACTTCTCATTTAAGGATACTTGTGCCCACATATTTGAGCATCTACCCATGGAGGGTTGCTCCTTGTTTGCAATTTTGGCATGGAACCTATGGAAAGCGAGGAACTCTCTCTTGTTCGAAGACACCCAGATCGACCCTAGGGATATCGTTCAACGGTCCATTCGTCTCTTCACCGACACGGAACAAACCGCTTCTTCTCTTCCTCCACTACAAGAAAACTGACTTTTAATGACAACATCCTCTCACTATTGCTTCTCTATCTAAAAGTCTTTAGTGATAGAAATTTGAGAATTAATGACAAAACCTCTCACTAAAAGTCAATTAACGTCACTAAAGACTTTTAGCTGTAGAAGCTATAATGACAGGAATTCTGTCACTAAAAGTCATTTTTCTTGTAGTGCTCCCCGTGAGAATCAGCACCCCCCCCCAACGCATAAATGGTCAGCCCCCCAGTAGTACTCTCAAAATTAACACGGACGCATCAAACTTCGGTAATGGGCAAGCTGGACTTGGTTTTGTGATCAAGAATGAGCAGAGTGAAGTGATGATCTCGGGGTCAGCTCAGTGTTGGGCATCAGGCAGCAGCACCATCCTTGAGGCACTGCCGATTCGTTTCGCTGTCCGGCACGCAGTGGACTGTGGTTTCTACAATTTCATTCTTGAAATCGACTTTGAAGCTCTCGCAAAGGCCCTCATCTCGGAGCTTCAAGTGGAGCCGTATGTCGTTATCCAAGACATTTGGGAGATTGCTCTGAAGGCCGGCATAATTGAATTTGGTGCAATCCGGAGAGAAGCAAACTCAGCGGCCCACCATCTTGCTCACTACTGTGATGTCGTAGACTCTGTTTTTATTTGGATGGAAGAGACCCTTGTTTGTTGTCATTCGTGTATTCAAAATGATGTGGGGCTGTTGCCCACTATCAATTAATCAATGAAGATGTTATTTCCCTTTAAAAAAAAAAAAGTTGAATTTTCAAAAGTCTTTAAGGTATTCAATACGAATTTTAAAAGGTCTTAAAAAATCTTTGAGTATTCAATCGTCTATAGATTTTAATACCTATTGATTTTATTGAATTCTCCTTTAAAAAATATAAATAAATTACATTATCCAAAATCTCTTCTAAAAACAAGAGATTTCAACAGATTCTCTCAAAAAACTCTAAAGATAAAAGGTCAGAAGTAGAGATGACAATATTGACTCAACCCGCGAATACCCGTTCCACTCCGCGAGCTTTGGGTCAGATTGAATTCGCCCCGTATTGAGAACGGGCCGGGTCTGCCCATGTGAACGGACCGGGTCTGGGTCTTATGTCTGACCCAAGAGTATCCAAGCTGACCTGAATTATTATATAAATTTTACATAGTATATATTTTTTTTTTATTATTAGTAAAATACTTTAATACTTGTGTGTACCTATGTAACTTGTTTCTATTTAATACAATTTTGGGTTGGTCTGCTATGGACTCGAGTGCATGTTGTGCACCCTAGTCCATGTTGCACTAGCTTTTCAGTTTTACTGACTTACACTTTTTGTTAAATGGTGTTGCACTTTTCAATTATTAAACTGTATAATAATATTTTTAGTCATAGTGACTTACACTTTTTAGTAATATTGTGTTGTACTTTTCAGTTTAATAACATACACTTTTCTTTAGACTAGGGTGCACAACATGTACTCAAGTGCATACTAGACTTTACCTACAATTTTTTAAATTGATGAATGTTACTTATGAATTATGACAAATACTATATAATACTCCGTATGGATGAATGTTATTTATGAATTATGATAAATACTATATAATACTTTGTATTAGTTCAAAACAATATAGTATTAGTTCAAATACAAGGTACACAAGAGTGCAACTCATATATATAATATGAAAAATATTTATATTATTGTGAATTGTTTCAATGTATATATGCATGTAAAATATTGTTTTCAATTGTGAGAAACAACTTAAATAAATTCAACATGATATGAAAAAATGGGGCGGAGCAAGGGGTGACTATCTAGTACCGGTACGGGGCGCGGGGCAGGTCCGGGACATATACAAGTGTGTTCCATATACTTTTGCATCAATAGTTCCAGCGCCGGAATTTATATAAATCAAGAAAATATATATATATTCACAATCCTGTTAAGTCTATGAGAATTATATAAATCAATAAAAAAAGTTAGTCAAACTCTACATGCACTCTATGAATTTTCTAAATTCACACACTTAAAACACCCGTTAGTTTCAAACAAGTAAATAAAATGGCCATAACGTAGGCAACCGAAATATATAATATACTAGTGTAAGACCCGCGAATTTCGCGGGATTGAAAAAAAATATTATTATTTAATAAGATTTTATATAATTTGATGCGTCGAAAAAGAACGCCTTCGGATATCGATCGTTCTCTCGCGAGCACTATTAATCACGAGTCAAATCACTCGTTTAATCCTTGGCAATCTTCAAGAGAATCTCCTTGGGAATCCGAAAATGACCTGCAAAAGTACGCCGGAGGGGGCTCCGGCGTAGAAGCTCCGACGCTCAAGTCAGATTCGATCTTAGGAGAAATCAAAGAGGAATTCCCCTGTATATCTAGGGAAATTCCGGCGAATAATCGAATGTTTCTTCTCAACTCAGTGTATATTATGTAAAACGTATATATTGTGTTAAAAACGTACCTAATAATGTAAAAGTGATCTGCTTATATACCTGGCCCCTTCTCTCGGGGGAGAAGGGGACATTTTCTCCCTATATTCACGGCATTTCCCTATAAAATCGGCCCAACTCCCTGAAGACCTGGTTTATACCCCTCGCGACTTGGCCCTTCAATATACTGGCCCTATCTTCACGGGCTGACCTTTTCCTTTTGACTCAATTGGGAGAAACTGAACAAGCCTACGTATTCCCTTTGGGCCTAACCTCTGGGCTCAAAGGATATTGGGCCTCGAACATGGGCTGGAAGCCCAACTATCGTCATTCCCCTCTTTGGGCCTAGGAGTGTACAAATCCAATCTTTAAGCCTGTTGACCTAATTGAGATTACTATATTTTATTCCGTTTCCACGTGTCAACTCCTCCGAGAGGGACATATTTATCTACATCAACCACTCCCCCCTACTCTCGTAAAAAAGATAATTTTTAAGAGAGTAGGAAAAAATAAAAATAATAATAAGATAAATTATAGAGAAACAATCCATTCCTTTAAACACTCTTTCTCGTATTCTCCCCAAAATATTACTGATTTTAATTTCCTCCTTAATAATTACCTTCAGAAGGCTTTAAGCCTTTTCCACTTCCACACGCCAACTTACCCTCGAATCTTGCAGCCAAGCGTCCACCCGAGAGGAACATCCAGCCGTCCTTTTTCAGCCACGCGCTCCTTCATTGGAGAGTATTTAATTCATCTTGGTTTTTTCATTTCTCTCTCTCCAGCGTAATTATTTCAAAATTCCTATTCACTCCACCAAAAAAATCCCTTTTTCCTTCCTTTCAAACTTATCTATCTTTCATCTTCCTTTTCACTTCTGCAATTTTAACTCCTCCACGCACGTCCAGCTGCCATTCCGTCATCACTCCTAAAACCGACTTTGCTCCAGGTATCTACTCCTTCCTTTCTTTTCTCATTTACAATATCCTCATGTCCTCCTCCTCAAACTCCATGTCCATGGAGAGTTCCACTTCCGACTCGTTTCCCATATTTCCCGTAACCGACCAAGCTTTGGAGGACAAAATTTCTGGTCCCTCGATTCTCACTCTTGAGCGCGTTGCCGCTTTTCTCCGTTCAGGGATCTTCCCCGTCGATTATTCAGTTAGGGTTGCACATAGGAAAGAGCGCCCTAATTTTCCAGGTCATAATACATTAGCCTTTTGGGAGGCTCAACTAAAAGCGGGCCTCCGTTTCCCGATCCATCCTTATCTGTGTGAAATTTCCACTTACCTCCGCATACCTCTGAACCAGTTCACTCCCAACGCTATACGCGCAATGTTAGGCTTCTACATCCTGATGAAAGGAAACGGTGGGGAGCCCTCGGCCCAACTCTTTCTAACCCAGTACGTGTGTAAGTTTACGGACGGATTTTTTTACGCTAGTGGTCGTACCTCCAGGACCGGAAAATTCATGGAAAAGCTCCATGAAGGGGTCCAGGACTGGAAGGACTATTATTTCTTCGTTACAAATCCTCTTCCTTGGGAATTTCCTCATGAGGGGTGGATTTATGAGAATCCTGGGGTACCCCGTCCTCCTCTTTCTGTTTGTTCCTCTTTAAATCTGGATGTGATGAATCAATTAAATGATAATGTCTCTGCCCATGGCTTTTTTGATGTGATGAGTATCTGTAAGAATCCTAGAGCCCTCTCTCATTTCGGTTTTGGTCGCCCCGATTATCCCCTAGGTCCCGACGATGGTAATACCATTTCTTTTTTCTTGGCACTGTCCTCAAAACTTGAACTACCGTGTTTATTAATGTCGTTTCATATTTCTTTGTGCAGCTATGAGTTGGTTAACTCAGATTTCCCGTGATGCCACTCCTCTCTCGATGGTTGCTAAGTCTCCGGCCCCTGAAAGCTCCTCCAAGGCTCCAATTCCACCTTCCCCAGTGAAACCTGCCACCGGGTCAGTCGCTAAGCGTACCCGTTCCTCTACTGAGAAAGCCTTAGTTTCTACTCTGCCTCCTGCCTCTGATGCCTCCAAAAAGAAGAAGTCTAAAAACAAATCCTCTCTGCCTAATGTCGCTTCCGACGCTCCTGATGAGATTAATGTCGATCATCTCCTGGCTTTCATAGAGCGTCACACTCCGACCCCTGCCACCGAGGCTCTTAATGCTCTGTCCCCTGAAGAGCGAGTTGTGCATGCCGCCCATAGCTTTACACAGGTAGACTCTCTATGCAGATGTACTTCTAGATAATTTTAATATTGTCAAAAGTATACCTGTCTTACTTCTTTAGATTGTTCATTGTGTAGTTTGGTCTCCTGTTTTCCAACATATCTGAACGAGCTCTCCAGTCCCTTCAACTAGTGGATGATCTCCAAAGCCAAGTAGAGCTGGAGAAGGTGAAGAAGGAGATACTCGATGCAGAACTACAGGACGCTAATCAGAGGTGTAAAGTACTCCAAACGACGTTTTCGGGGGAGATTTCTTCGCTGAAGAAAGAGTTTGGTAAACGGGTTGAACAGCTGGAGGTTACCCTTCCTCTGGCTGGTATGAAATTATGCATAGAGTCCCTGTTTACCTCTGCCATAGGTCAAAATTTTCTAGGTACCTTGCATCGGGAGTGGTTGGAGGCCTTTCTTCAGAGTAGCAGCTTTTTAGGGGCAATGGGTGCATATATCCCCCATTTCATTGATCATGGGTTTTCTAACGCCGTAGCTGAACATTCTGCTCCGGGATTTAATGGTCAGTATACTCGTGCCCTCCGGTTGGACGAACTGGACACTCCCCCTAAATTCCCTGGAGATGCCAAGGAAGACATCAATACCCCTTGGTGGTTACCTGGGATGAGGAAAGCAGTTTTGGAACTGAAAGATGCTGCCCTGAACTTGGATGATCTTGCACCGGCAAAGGATATGGCTTTCCCTATTCATGTGGAGAACCCAACTCCAGTGGCTACCGTGGCAGCAGGTGCTCTGACGGAGAAGGCAGAGGGAGGCGATTCCAGTGGGCGAGCTGAGGAGGCAGGAGAAGGATCCGAGGGGAAGAATGATGTTCCCCTCTCTTCATAACTTTATTTCCCTGATAACACTTTGGTACTTTTAAAACACTTTTTATTTTGTTAAAGCCTCTAAGGCCCTTTTTGGTATTTTCCGGAGACTCCACACTCCGGGGTTTTTCTGTGGAGGGCTTAGGCATGGTGCCTTAAGTCTTGAATATTCCTGCTTTATTTATGCTCAGCATCGTACCTGCATATTATTCCCTGGCATGCGTATATATATATATATATGTCTATATCTCTGCTGTTTAGACATATAATGTGGTTCTTGCCCTGCTCTTTCTTTATGAATTTAGCATGTTTTCAACATTTTCTTAGCACGTAAAGGCTCTAAAGCTCCTAGAGGGACCTTAATGAGGAGATAGGGTTCATATCCCTACACTTACTTGGTGATTTGATAATGCTTCTAGTCTCTCCCTTAGCACTAGAGTTTTTAGGGATTATATTCTCCAAAGGTTAGAATCTTAGGGATCATATTCTCCCTTAGGTTGTTTATACTCGTGAGAGTTTGTTTATACTCGTAAGAGTTGTTTATACTAGTAAGAGTTCTTAGGGATTATACTCTCCCTGAAGTTAGAATGTTTAGGGATTATACTTTCCCTTAAGTTGTTTATACTCGTAAGAGTTAGTTTATACTCGTAAGAGTTAGTTTATACTCGTAAGAGTTGTTTATACTCGTAAGAGTTAGTTTATACTCGTAAGAGTTAGTTTATACTCGTAAGAGTTGTTTATACTCGTAAGAGTTAGTTTATACTCGTAAGAGTTTGTTTATACTCGTAAGAGTTAGTTTATACTCGTAAGAGTTGTTTATACTCGTAAGAGTTAGTTTATACTCGTAAGAGTTTGTTTATACTCGTAAGAGTTAGTTTATACTCGTAAGAGTTGTTTATAATCGTAAGAGTTGTTTATACTCGTGAGAGTTTGTTTATACTCGTAAGAGTTAGTTTATACTCGTAAGAGTTTGTTTATACTCGTAAGAGTTAGTTTATACTCGTAAGAGTTGTTTATACTCGTGAGAGTTGTGAGAGTCGCTAGGGATAGGGTTTATTGGCAAATTAATTATATCTTCTGCTACTGTACCCCCTACTCCCCCTAGCTTTAGAGGCTGTCGTGGATAGAAACTTTAGGAATTCTTCCTAGGTATCTTCTATTCGAATCCTCATGAGTTGGTGTAAATCTCTCTATCTTGCAATATCTCTATCATATTATGTTTTAGTTTTCAAAACATATTCGTTACTTCAGCACTCATTATGCAGGCCCTTAACAGTTATCTTAACACGGTATTAACATATGAGAAACGTTTCATCATAAAATTGGCACATAAGAGTCATCTCATCACAATATTAACATGCATTCAGGGAAATTACTGAAATTTTATCAAAACCGATGCTCCACTAATCAAAAGTGTTCATCAACATAGGCAAATAAGGGGAACCTATGCCGGCCTCATTAAAAACCTCTCCGTGGTAAAACCCCAAAGGGAAACCCACGTAGAGGGAAAAAGAGTGCCGGTGAAGCAATTATTCGAATAAGGAGTAGACATACAAAATTGTTCATAAAGAGAAAGGAAGTAGGGGGATAACACCTTCCTCAAACATAAAACCTCTTCAAGTGACAGACGTTCCATGGCCTTAGTATTTCTTTCCCTGTCATGTCCTGGAGTTTGTATGCTCCGCCCTTTAGTACCTGTATTACCCTGTACGGACCTTCCCAATTGGGTTCCATCTTCCCTGTGTTCTTCAAGGCATCTGCTCTCCGAAGGACTAAATCTCCAACTTTAAAGGAACGGGGGATTACCCTGCGATCATATGCTGCCTTAATCCAACTCTTGTACCTCTCTGATTTTAACCTCGCCATCTCCCTCTCTTCATCTACCAGGTCCAGCGCCTCCCTCATCAATTCTTCATTTCTTTTTTCTTCAAAATAGGTGATCCGGTGCGATTTGAGTCTGGCTTCAGGAGGTATCACTGCCGCTGCTCCATATACCAAGTAGAAGGGAGATTCGCCCGTAGCTGTTTTAGGGCTGGTCCTGTAGACCAGAGGACGTTGTCTAACTCCTTCACCCATTTTCCTCCTACCTCTTCCAATCGTGTTCGAATGCCATCCACTAAGATTCTGTTTGTAACCTCCACCTGCCCGTTTGCTTGTGGATGGGCTACTGAAGTAAATCTCTGCGTAATATTCCATCTCTCGCACCATCTCCTTACTTTCTCTCCGTTGAATTGTGTTCCGTTGTCGGAAACCAAGATTCTGGGTACTCCAAACCTGCAACAAATATGTCTAGCAAGAAAAAGAATTACATTATCTTCTTCGATTTTGGCCAAGGGCACAGCCTCTACCCATTTACTGAAATAATCCACGGCTACGATCAGAAATTTTCTTCCTCCTGGTGCCAAGGGGAAGGGTCCCATTAGATCTATTCCCCATTTGGCGAAGGGACAGGGCGAGTACATGGCCCCCATTTCTTCTGCAGGTATTCGTATCAAAGGTCCATTCTTCTGACACTTCTCACATTTCTTCACATATTCTCTAGCATCTCTGATTATGTTAGGCCAGTAGAAACCTGCCCTAAATACCTTCTTCACCATAGTCTGGTAACCTTCATGGCTGGATGCGCAACCTTCATGGATGTCCTTGATCACTAGCTCTGCTTCTCTTCTTGAAAGACATTTCAAGTAAGGTTGAGTGAAGGACCTCTTGTACAATTGGCCTCCTAGGATGCAATACTTCCTTCTCCAAGCTTTGGCCTCTCTGGACATTGGGGTTACTGGACCTCTGTTCAATTCTTCCCATATTTCTTTCCTCCAATCATCCCCAGTTGTTATCTCTCCGATCAGGGTTTCCGTAGCTACTTGATCCGCCACCAACAGGGTCACCTTTCCGTCTCCCTCGAATTCAGTGGAACTAGCTAGTTTAGACAATCCATCTGCTTTCACATTCTCTTCTCTTGGTACCTGTACCACTTCAAAAGTATGGAATTTATTTTTTAATTTCTTTACCTCCTCTAGATAAGCGATCATTCTCTCATCTTTGGCGAGGTACTCCCCCATGACCTGTTGTACTACCAGCTGCGAATCGGAGTACAGGGTGACTTTCTGTGCCCCTAACTCTGCTGCCATGCTAGCTCCTCTAATCAGGGCCTCATACTCTGCACCATTGTTTGAGGTTGAAAACCGGAATTTAACAGCAACCTGTACTTCTTGGCCATCAGGGTCAACCAACACTATCCCTGCTCCGCATCCCAAGGCGGATGCTGAGCCATCCACGTATACCTTCCATCCCTGTTCTTCTTCCACTCTGGTAGACTCTTGAATAAAGTCTGCTAAAGCTTGAGCCTTGATGGCTCTCCTTGGTTCATAGTCAATATCATACTCCTGCAACTCCACTGCCCACCTGACCATTCTTCCTGATAAATCTGCTCTCCCCAGCGTCTGCTTCAACGGGAAGTTAGTCCGCACCATCACTTTATAAGATAGGAAGTAAGGGCGTAGTCGCCTAGCCGTTACCACCACTGCCAGGGCTGCCTTCTCTACCTCTGAATACCTTGTTTCCGCTCCTTGGATGACCTTGCTCACATAATATATGGGCTGTTGTGTGGGGCCTTCCTCTTTCATCAGGGCTGTACTCAGAGAATGTTCCCCTACTGAGAGGTATAGGAGTAGAACATCTCCTTGAGTGGGCTTGGTTAACTTCGGGAGTTGTTCTAGATGGAGCTTCAGTTCTTCAAAAGCCTTTTGACACTGTTCATCCCATTCGAATCTTGACCCCTTCCTTAGTGTTCTGAAGAAGTGATGGCTCTTCTCCGCTGATTTTGCTATAAATCTGCTAAGGGCTGCGATTCTGCCGTTCAAGGTCTGCAATTCCTTCAGGTTTCGAGGGGGTTGCATGTCCAGGACCGCTTTCACCTTGGCAGGATTAACCTCTATTCCTCTTTGCGTCACCATATATCCGAGGAATTTCCCTGACCCTACTCCAAAGGAACATTTGGCTGGGTTAAGTTTGATACCGTTCTCTCTAATTACCTGAAATATCTCCTTCAGGTCATCAATGTGTTCATCTGCTTTGATGCTTTTAGCTAGCATGTCGTCTACATAAACCTCCATATTTCTCCCTATCTGTCCTCGGAACCCCGAGTCTACCATCCTTTGATAGGTGGCTCCTGCATTTATTAGTCCGAACGGCATACGTACATAACCAAAAGTACCACACGTTGCAATGAAGCATACCTTTGGTATATCGAGGGGGTTCAACTGGATTTGATGGTACCCTTGATAAGCATCCATCATGCTGAGTAATTCAAACCCGGACGTGGCATCCACCAGTTGATCAATCCTGGGTAGGGGATAGTGATCCTTAGGACATGCTTTGTTCAAGTCCCTAAAATCAATGCACATCCTCCATTTGCCCGCTCCCTTGGACACCAGCACTGCGTTCGAGAGCCATTCAGGGAACTGCACTCTCTTCACGTGCCCTGCACTCAACAATCTATCAATTTCCTCTTTTACAATGAGGTTCTTCTCTTTGCCGAAGTTCCTCAACTTCTGTTTCACGGGCCTAGCTTTGGGATCCACATTCAGATGGTGCACTGCTATTTCTGGAGGGATACCCGTCATATCCGTCGCCGTGAATGCGAAGATATCTGCGTTCTCCTGGAGGGTGAGTATCATCTTTCCCTGGAGCTCAAGGTTCATATTTGTACCTATCCTGGTTGTGAGTCCCTCCTTTCCTGGGTAGAGCTCGATGCTCATTAACTCCTCGTCTGCTTTAGCTTTGGGTTGCTCTTGCACTAGCTCACCCACTTTCTGTCTCTTCAGCTCAGGGTCCTCGCCCTTAAATCTCTCCATTCCCCGGAACACGGCCCTGTCTGCTATCTTGACCGATTCCACGTAACACTTCCTTGCCTGGTATTGATCGCCACATATCTCTCCCACACCCCCCCGAGGCAGGGAATTTCATCTTCATGTGGAAGGTGGAGATCACTGCCTGAAAGATATTCAAGCTTGGCCTTCCCATTACTACATTATACGAAGATGGAACATCTACAATCAGGAATTCTATTACTTGCACACGACGGTTAGGGGCGACTCCTAACCCTACTTGCAGTAACGCTGAACCTAGGGGTTGAATGGCTCCCCCTGAGAATCCATAAAGAGCGGTTTCCACCGGTCTGAGCTTTATATTTAGATCCATCTTCTTGAAGCACTCCAAGAACATGATATCGGCAGAGCTTCCGGTATCTACAAAAATTCTTGCTACATCGTATCCTGCTATATCCGTGGTAATGACTAATGCGTCATTATGAATTTCTCTGGGTTCCCCAGCGTCTTCTGGCCCGAAATGAATGTCCGGACCCTCTGTCACCTTCCCCACCTCATGGTGCTCTATATTCCTCTCGTTTTTCAGCGACCGAACGCTCTGCTTCCTCTGCCTGAAGGAATCCCCATCAGCGGGGCCTCCCATAATCATGTGGATAGTTCCCCTCTTCTGGGGAGGGGTGGTGGCTCCTCATTACCCTTCCTCTGATCTCTTCTATCATCTTCCTGCTTCCCCTCGAGGTCCTTTCTCTTTTGACCCCTGGGGCCTTGTCGATCTCTGAAAATAAACTCTTTCAGGTGGCCTGCCTGAATCATCCTCTCTATTTCGTCCTTCAAATGCCAACATTGGTTGGTATCGTGGCCATAGTCGTTATGGAATCTGCAAAAATTTGTTTGACTTAGGATTTTGGGGACCTCTGTTTCTTGAGTAGGGGAATTTCATATCCGGATGGTCCCCTGCCACCTCTAGGACTTCGGCTGGCTCTATCCTCAAAGGGGTATATCTCTTCGCCCTTCCTCTGGGGCTCCAGGGTGCAACTTCCTCTCTTCTCACATTTTCCAGCCTCCTGGAGCTTCTGTGTCTCTCCGGACTTGGCCTCCTAAGTGGAATTTCTTTTCTCCTCTCTCCATTACCCACCATTGTCCTGGTCTCCGATCGCTTAGCCTTCCTTACCTCTTCCAGGGTGAGGTATTTTTCTGCTCTCCTCAATAACTCATCAAAGGTCCGAACTGGCTTCTTGGCTAAAGATGTGAACAGATCTCCATCTCTTAACCCATTGGTAAGGGCATTGATTTTGACCTCTGAGGAGGCTGTGGGTACTTCTAGGGCCGCTTGGTTAAATCTTTTTAAGAAAGCCCGTAAGCTCTCGTTCTCTCCTTGTCGCATGTTGAACAAAGTGAGGATGGCTCTAGGCTGCCTTCTGGCGCTGGCGAATTGATGCAAGAACAATTCGCTGAATTCTGACCACGAGTGGATGGTATCTGGTCCCAGTTGTGTGAACCATTGTTGTGCAGCCTTAGATAGAGTAGTCAGAAATACTCTGCACTTGACGCCCTCTCCATATCGGTGTAGCAGAGCAGCATTCTCAAATCTCATCAGATGCTCGTACGGGTCCGTGGTGCCATCATATTCAAAGTTTAAAGATTTGAAATTAGAGGGCAGTTCATCTTGCAAAATATTAGATGAGAATTGATATCCAGTGGTGTAAGAGGGTTTACTTACATTGTCAGTAATATGTCTCTGCATATCCCTCATCTCCTTACGCAGGGCCTGTATTTGATCACTGACGGCTCCTTGATACGTGTCGTCCGTGCTTTCTCCCATCCCTGTATCCAGGGTGGTATCACCAAGGACCCTCTCCACATCCCTTCGAGGGGTCTTTCCAGGATGCTCCTTTCGGCCTGGGAAGGTACTTTTTCTTCTAGGTTTCGAGGGGGATCCTCGTTCCTGGAGGGGACTGGAACCGAATCAATGACATGCTCTGGTGGATTTTGTCGTGTGCCCTTATGGGTAGGTGGAATAGGTTCAGGAGGGCGAAGCCCTCGAGTGGCGATTACTCTTTCAACTGATTGCGCGATCATCTCGTCTAACTGATCCCGAGAGACAGTTAGGAGTTCCGATTGAGCGTTAGGGTTATCCCTATTGATCCCACTCCCCGAAGCTCCCGAGGTACCTGGTACATCTCCCTCTTGAGCGGGAGGGATATCCTCTGGTGTGTGATCTACCGGTTGTTTCCCTAGATTTCGATTTAAAGGAAAACCTGGAGGGGGAATATCTTCTGGTATATGATCCACGGGTCGTTTCCCTAAATTTCGATTTAAGGGAAACCCTGGAGGAGGCGGAGGAAGAGGAGGAGGAGTGGAATCTCCTTTCTCCTTCGTCTGCTTCGTTAGATCATGTCCTCCACCCATTTAAGTATGGAACTTTTCTCACGCCTTAGCTTGAAATGTTCCCACAGACGGCGCCAGTTGATGCGTCGAAAAAGAACGCCTTCGGATATCGATCGTTCTCTCGCGAGCACTATTAATCACGAGTCAAATCACTCGTTTAATCCTTGGCAATCTTCAAGAGAATCTCCTTGGAAATCCGAAAATGACCTGCAAAAGTACGCCGGAGGGGGCTCCGGCGTAGAAGCTCCGACGCTCAAGTCAGATTCGATCTTAGGAGAAATCAAAGAGGAATTCCCCTGTATATCTAGGGAAATTCCGGCGAATAATCGAATGTTTCTTCTCAACTCAGTGTATATTATGTAAAACGTATATATTGTGTTAAAAACGTACCTGATAATGTAAAAGTGATCTGCTTATATACCTGGCCCCTTCTCTCAGGGGAGAAGGGGACCTTTTCTCCCTATATTCACGGCATTTCCCTATAAAATCGGCCTAACTCCCTGAAGACCTGGTTTATACCCCTCGCGACTTGGCCCTTCAATATACTGGCCCTATGTTCACGGGCTGACCTTTTCCTTTTGACTCAATTGGGAGAAACTGAACAAGCCTACGTATTCCCTTTGGGCCTAACCTCTGGGCTCAAAGGATGTTGGGCCTCGAACATGGGCTGGAAGCCCAACTATCGTCATTCCCCTTTTTGGGCCTAGGAGTGTACAAATCCAATCTTTAAGCCTGTTGACCTAATTGAGATTACTATATTTTATCCCGTTTCCACGTGTCAACTCCTCCGAGAGGGACATATTTATCTACATCATAATTAATGTATTTGATAATCCATGTCATCTTCAACAATACTCTTGCATAAGTTCAGATTGAATAAGAAAATGTGTTGTTATTTGTGTATGGTTGTAATATGTGAGTCTTTGTCTAATAATATTTTCGTACGTGCATGAGGTATGCAAGTATAACTTGTATTTTAAAATGCTTATAAAATTATAAAAAATAAACATAAGAAATTTAGAACACGATATAGAAAATTAAAGTCACTTGAAATGAAGAATAAAACAATGAAATTGAAATTAATATAATTACCTAAGTGATAGAAACATGATTGAGTATACAATATTATTTTTTGTTAGGAGAACAATTATGAACATTAGATATAAATGTGTAGTACTTTGTAGAAGTTTGTAGAATAATATAGAGAACATTTGTCAGTAGTTTAATTAAAATCTTGAGGAGATTAAATTATGGCCTAATTAAAATGAGGGCTAGTTGATTGAAAATACAATTGCACAAATTTTACTTTTAATAATTAAGAAATTGTAAATAAAAATTAGATTTAAATAACAAAAAATTACCAACATCAAACCTCATTTATAATTATAATTGAAGCATAAATATATGTTAATTAGGCATATCAATATCATAGTATAAAAAATAGAGCTCCAAATCTTAAAAATACATTTCCAAACTAAACCGTTTTTATAAAATACATAAACATATATTTAACATGACTATTTCTTCCCGTCAACTTTTCTCAATCTTGACTTGGATAAATTGATTGGTTGTAGACGGTTAAGTACAGGAAATTTTCTCTTGGGCACCATAACACTGACTATCAGAAACAGAAGATGATGCAATCTGAAGGTATGTACAATTCCCCAAAAAAAGAAGGTATGTACAAATTTCATAATTAGTCTCACATATTTGTATACAAATCTACTCTTCATTACTATTATTTCTGAATCTTTTCTTTCTGACGTGGCATCTCACATTTCTCTCTTTCTATTTTTGGCATTTTCTTAGAATTTACATTTATTTTTTCTTTTTCGTTCTCTCTCCTCTTTTTTTTTTTTTTTTACGGTTAGTTTTCTCTATTTAGTTTTCTTAAATAATTGTTTTCTTTATTTTTTATACATATTTTTTTTTCTTAAATAATTTTTCAGATTATTTTTTTAAATAATTGTTTTCTTTATACAGTTTTATACCGTTTTCTTATATATATATATTTTTTAAATAATTATTTCAGATCCCTCCTCTCCATCTTTCCTCTTTTGTTCTCCAATCTCCACAGTTTTCTAAAAAAAAAAAATATTCTCCTCTCTCTCTTTCAGATTCTTTACGGTTTTCTTTTTACAGTTTTCTTTTATATATTTTTTTAAATAATTATTTTAGTTCCCTCCTCTCCATCTTTCCTCTTTTTTTTTTTGTTTTCTCTCCTCCTTCTCCCTTTTTTTTTCGGTTTTCAACCGTTATTTTTATTTACAGTTCTCTCTGCTTAATTATTTCTGTCATTTTGACCAAACTCATCATTCAACAATTCCCTTGATTAATTGATTTCTCTATTATACTATATCAATATCATCACAATTCTCCCTCATAGAACAATTCTCCCTCATAGAAGATATTTCTCCCGACAAGGAAACGTGGAGATTAAAAGTAAAAGTTGTGCGATGTTGGACTGTATTTTCAAATGACAGTAAACAAAAGGTGAGCATCTCTACTCTAAATTTCTTCAGTTTACTCTTAATTTCCATTTCATTTTTTGTATTCTTCGTTTGATGTGACGTTTATTTTCTATTTATTTAGGGAGCAAAAATACAACCAAGATACCTATATACAGGTATCAGAACGTTATTAAGGAATGGCATACGTACAATTTGTATAATTTCGGAGTTGAAAAGCCCAACACTATTAGCTACAAAACAACCCTACAAATTTTTCTTTCATCTCCTAACCATATAAGAAGGATTACAGGGCACTTTACCGATTTATTTTCATCGAAAATTTTTATTTTCGTATCCAGTTTGAACATTTGGTTCATCGGAAATTTATTTTCAGAATTCACATCTCTGAAAAAGACTTGAAGAGTAACTGGAATAACTATACAGTGGTCAAGTTATCGGATGACAATAATTTGATAACACACTTCCAATGGAAAAGTTCTTTCATCAAAGGTACAACCACATTATCCTATTTTTCATTTGTCTTATATAATCCTACGTATTTTACAAATAATTATATATACTTTTTTAAAGGACTTGTTTGTTGATGATGAAAGTGTTACTGCAACTCATGTTCAACATAGTTCATCGATAACATCAAAAAACAAGAAGGTCATTTTTTCTTTAAATTTTTGAATATCACATTACTTTAAAAAATGACCTTCTTGTTTTTTGATGTTATCGATGAACTATGTTGAATATGAGTTGCAGTAACACTTTCATCATCAACCAGCAAGTCCTTTAAAAAAACACAATATAATTATTTGTAAAATACGTAGGATTATATAAGACTAATGAACAATAGGATAATGTGGTTGTACCTTTGATGAAGAACTTTTCCATTGGAAGTGTGTTATCAAATTAGGGTTGGTCTGCTATGCACTCGAGTGCATGTTATGCACCCTAGTCCATGTTGCACTTTTCAGTTTTACTGACTTACACTTTTTGGTAAATGGTGTTGCACTTTTCAATTATTAAACTGTATAATAATATTTTTAATAATAATTGAAAAGTACAACACCATTTACCAAAAAGTGTAAGTCAGTAAAAGTGAAAAGCTAGACTTAATGATCAAATTATTGTCATCCGATAACTTGACCACTGTATAGTTATTCCAGTTACTCTTCAAGTCTTTTTCAGAGATGTGAATTCTGAAAATAAATTTCCGATGAACCAAATGTTCAAACTGGATACGAAAATAAAAATTTCCGATGAAAATAAATCGGTAAAGTGCCCTGTAATCCTTCTTATATGGTTAGGAGACGAAAGAAAAATTTGTAGGGGTGTTTTGTAGCTAATAGTGTTGGGCTTTTCAACTCCGAAATTATACAAATTGTACGTATGCCCTTCCTTAATAACGTTCTGATACCTGTATGTATATAGGTATCTCGGTTGTATTTTTGTTCCCTAAATAAAGTATTTTTGTTCCCTAAATAAATAGAAAATAAACGTCACATCAAACGAAGAATAAAAAAAATGAAATGGAAATTAAGAGTAAACTGAAGAAATTTAGAGTAGAGATGCTCACCTTTTGTTTACTGTCATTTGAAAATACAGTCCAACATCGCACAACTTTTACTTTTAATCTCCACGTTTCCATGTCGGGAGAAATATCTTCTATGAGGGAGAATTGTGATGATATTGATATAGTATAATAGAGAAATCAATTAATCAAGGGAATTGTTGAATGATGAGTTTGGTCAAAATGACAGAAATAATTAAGCAGAGAGAACTGTAAATAAAAATAACGGTTGAAAACCGAAAAAAAAGGGAGAAGGAGGAGAAAAAACAAAAAAAAAAGAGGAAAGATGGAGAGGAGGGAACTGAAATAATTATTTAAAAAAATATATAAAAAAAACTGTAAAAAGAAAACCGTAAAGAATTTGAAAAAGAGAGAGAGAGAGGAGAATTTTTTATTTTTTTTTAAGAAAACTGTGGAGATTGTAGAACAAAAGAGGAAAGATGGAGAGGAGGGATCTGAAATAATTATTTAAAAGATATATATATAAGAAAACTGTATAAAGAAAATAATTATTTAAAAAAATAATTTAAGAAAACTGTCAGAAAAAGAGGGAGATAGTGTATAAAACTGTATAAAGAAAACAAGGGCTAGTGTTGGGTGAGACCGTCTCACTAAATGAGATTCGTGAGACGGCTGTTATATATAAAAAGTGATAATGTTTGAGCAAAAAGTGATAATGTTTGAGCAAAAAGTGATAGTGTTTAAGCAAAAAGTGATAGTCACTTTTGTTAAAAATATTATCACTTTCTACTTAAACATTATCATTTTTTTTACAAACCAAAATCTGGAAAAAAAATGTGGGTTATCCTACCCAAAATTTTGAAATATGGGTTAAAAGGATCCGTCTCACAGAAAAAGATCCGTGAGAACTGTCGAGAAAAAAAAGGAGATAGAGGAGAGAACTGAAAAATTATTTAAGAAAAAAAAATCTGTATAAAAAATAAAGAAAACAATTATTTAAGAAACTGAATAGAGAAAACTAACAGTAAAAAAAAAAAAAGAGAAAGAGGAGAGAGAACAAAAAAGAAAAAATAAATGTAAATTCTAAGAAAATTCCAAAAATAGTAAGAGAGAAATGTGAGATGGCACGTCAGAAAGAAAGAAAAGATTCAGAAATAGTAATGAAGGGTAGATTTACTTAATTTATATATGTATATCTATATTTATATAAATATATATATCATTATTAAATCTTTTAAAAAAATATAAATAATATATACATATATAAATTTATAAAAACAATACATATACTCGCCAAATCTTTTTTTAAAGGGTTAATTGCAAATTAAATCACCACCTTTCACTGAATTGCAATTTAATCTAAACTTTTGAATAATTGCAAATAAAATCACCACCTTTCAATATTGTTGCAATTTAAACTTCTAGACAATACCATTTGTGTTTGAATTTAACGTTTCGAGATTAGATCGAAATAAAAAACAATGTTGTATCATTAAGGAGGTGTCACATAACCTAGATACATTAGATTAGGACACAAATGAAACTATCAATAAGTTTAAATTGCAACAATATTGAAAGGTGATGATTTTATTTGTAATTATTCAAAAGTTTAGATTAAATTGCAATTCAGTGAAAGGTGGTGATTTAATTTGCAATTAACCCTTTTTTAAATAATTGTCTTACCCATATCTTATAACCAATGTTGATTAAAAATCTCGGTGTTACAACAAATATTTGATTTTTTTTTTTTAACATTTCAATTAGTTGATTATATCTTTATAATATATATTTGCAAACATTTTTTATAAATTCCTCATCCTTAATCTCATCCATTCATTTTAAAACTTAATCTTAACCCTACATCCTTAATCTTATTTCATATATAAATCCCTCATCTCTTCTCAAAATCCCTAATTTCTCATTCATTCTCAATTTTATTTATTGAAGATTTTGGAAGATTTTGAATTTTGAAAATTTGAAGATTGTCTACTCAATAGAAATTCAACAATTTGTCTACTCAATGATATGATATACTCAATGATTGTGAAGATTGTGACTTTGAATTGAAGATTGTGAGATTGTGAAGAAGTTTTGAAGATTGAAGATTTTTGTACTTTGAAGATTGGGAAGAAATTTTGAAGATTGAATTTTTTTTTAATTTATGTATATTTCTTCTTACATTTGAAGATTTTTGTAATTTATGTATACAAGGTTTGGATTAATTTTATTGAAGGTTTTTGTTTCCGAAATTTTATTTTTCCTTATGCTTAGAAATTCAACAAATCCATCTTCCCGAAATTTTATTTTTCCTTATGCTTGGGTATTGCACAATACTATAGATTTAGAAATTTTATTTTTCCTTATGTTTGAGTATTGCACAATACTATAAAAATAAATGGGGAAATTAGTATATAGGACATTTCACCTATAGAAACTCGAAATAAAGACAAAATTTTTAAAAGTTCGGAAGAAGGACAATTTGATTTATAAAAGTACAATTTTAACCTCCGTTTATAAATAAAATCGAAATTTGCATATTCAATTAAGATAAAATAGGAAATTCAAAACAGGAGCTGATGAAATATTAAATTCCCGGAAATCTCGGTCATAATTGCGTTCGAAATTTCAAACCTTCCTAATAAGATAAAATATTAAATTCAAAATAGGAACTGATAAAATATTAAATTCTCGAAAATTTCGGTCATAATTGCGTTCGGAATTTCAAACCTTCCTAAAACAGAGCTGGAGTATTGGAAAAGCTTCTTTCAACAAAAAATAAAAAAAATACATATGATGTAATTAATTCAGTAACGTGGAACAAATCGTAATGGAATATATGCGCACATATATGCCAAACAAATATGCACATTGTGATATGTGCAGTAAGAATGCAAAATACACCATTTTTATCTATATTTATTTACTACGATAATCATAGTATTATTACGTGAATAATTTGTTTATAGATGTTATATATAAAAAGTATTATTATAATATTGACGTGTACATATTATGCAAACGTGGATATCAAAATAAACTATTCATTTTAGACATTGTAATTATAATATTATTTATAGAAAAAAATTACCATTGAATATCAATATGTTTGAAAATGTCAAAAATATATTGTTGGTTTGGATTACGTAAGATAATTGTGGAGAATAGTGGATATATTTAAAATTAATAATATTATATTAATGATGATTGACTTAAAACTTGTGGATTGTAACTTTCCATGAAATGAAATCGGTAATAACTGCCCATAATTATGATTGGTGAATTAAATGATGATTGAATTAAAACTTGTGGGTTGTAACTTTCCATGAAATGTAACTGGTAATAATTGCCCATAATTATGATTGATAAATTAGAATCTTTTAATATTAATTTTATATTTGTATGCATTATTTTAATATGAGATTCATTATTCTGGTAATGAAGACATATCTAATTAATGCATATATTGAAATATATGCTAAATATTTAGAGCATATGTGAAAATATACGTTGCATATAAGCTAAGATTGTAAACCATATGCAAAAAAATATCATCTAAACAAAAAAAAATATATATATACGCAATGTCAACACGATTATCAGGTATATTTGACAATTGAGTCTGGGATGCAGAAGCATTAACACGATCATCACTGATTGCCAAACTAACGCCAAAACTTTGTGAATTATGCATATCAAGTACTAAATTCTTAGACTGTGTAGAACAAACATAAACTTCAACTAATTTTTTCGATGAAATCTAGCAAAATTCAACTAAACTAACCAAATCAGAATCAGATGATAAAGAACAATTCTTTATGCAACCAACAGAATAACACATGCCTATATTAGAATTCGATAATATGGGCCACATACCGATTATTTCATTAACAATGTCTTCGAACTTTGAAAATTGTTGAACACGGATCAACTTGATTTTATCCTCGAATTCGAACATTAAAATCACAACATATTCCATCTCTGATTCTGTAAATTTGCTTCTCCAATTAACTCCTTCAATAAATCCTTAAATCGCATAATATAAAATAGTGACGATGCAGAAAATATCGAAGATCAGACTTTATGAATTTGGAAGAACCATGAACTAAACGAATTATTGATTATTGCATTAAGACAACACCGAATAAAATTGCATAACTCGATAATGGAATGATTATCGGATGAGATATTGCAGATCAAACTTTCTGTATTTTGGGAATTTCGGTCATGATCGCCAGATTTTATGTATTTTGGTGCAGTGATCGTGTATATCATATGGAATTTGGGTATCGAATTATTGCGTATAGCATATGGGATTTGGGTATCGAATTATTGCGTATATCATATGGGATTTGGGTATTGAATTATTGATTAGGTATGAGATATCGAAGATTGGATAGTTGACCATGGAATGATTTTGTTATGAGATATTATGATTTAAAATTTAAAATCTAATTTTATATTAAATTGATTTAAAATTTAAAATCTAATTTTAATTTCCATTATTAGTGTCTTATAAGCATAAAGGGCATAATAGGTTATTTGGTTATGAATTTGACCTTAATTCTAATACTATAATTTTTTGTCTCTTTTCCTAGTTGTGTCTATAGGATTGTCCCTAATCTTAATTAAACTCAAAATAAATTAAGCTAAAGAACTTTAATTTTAATCTTATTCTTATTCCTAAAATTACTCCTAACAATAAAATTTGATTTTTTTTTCTATTTAATATATCTTAATAATATTTAAATAAATTTAATTTCTAAAATTACTCAAACAATAAGATTTGATTTTTTTCCCCTAAAATTACTCCAACAAACAATAATATTTTATAATTCCAACCAAATCTATTTTAATAATATTTAAATAAATCTATCTTAATAATATCTAAATAAATTTAATCTATCACACCCCAATTTTAATAGGATGTGATTTGGACTAGTTTTTAAAATGATTTACCTAATTGTCATTTTACCACATTACACTAATAAATAAAAACATGCATATTTTTATAAAATTTGGCAGCGGAATTAATTTAGAAGATAAATACTCAAAACACAATTAATAATCTCAAAATAAAATTTAAGTTCAACGAAAGAGTACCAAGCTAGTTTTAAAGAGTTGGAAAATACCTAAGATGAAAGTAGTTCGAAATTTAAATGCAAATAATAAATAACATATCATAGATGCATTTTCCTAATGGCACGTACTGCATCCACCGTCCCTCCACTGCAACTCCTTCAATCTGTAAAAGTTAAGTAGATTGGGATGAGCAAAAACTAGCTCAGTGGGATCCCCTTTGTCACCATTAAATGTCACATGTAAATAAAATCATTAACTCACAAACATACATACATTTTCATAAGCTTGTTGGCAATGCCAACCATAATAACATAAGCTTGTTGGATAAACCAACCATAATAACATAAGTAGTAGGATGCAGCAAGCAACAAAATTAATCACACGAAACATTTAAAAGTGACAAAGTATATATATATCCAATCAAATAATAAGAAAATCTCACCTTAAATCTTTAGTAGTCTCGTAAATACGTGGATTGGTTTAACGCGAGAGAGTCTCGTCACCTAAAATAGAAGATTATATAACTTAGAATTATTACCATTAATAATTTAGTAGATAAGAAATATATTATTATTAAATTAGTAAGTAATATTATATACTGTAATGGGTGTGAGAAACTTCCATGATACCTATAAACCTACGACAATATAAATGGAATTTATAAAAGTGGAATAAAAAATATAATATAATAATAGTTATAATAAATATAAAAATAAAAATGAGTAAGTCTTTTATCTACTTAAGTTAGCTGAGGGAGACAGCTTATATCTGAACAAAAGCATTACTCACTAAATTAATGTAAGCAGAGCAGAGTAGGCTTATAAGTATTTGTAGACATAAATACTGAATTAATTAACATAAAATAATAAAAACTTTAAAATCTTCTGATTTGACCGGTCTTAAGAGAATTAAAGAACAATTTGCATAGATTGCCCCTTTACTTAATGATAGTTAAACCTGAAAATTTATTTGAAACCTCTGCTACTTCAAAAACGACATCCCTTGTGGGAGATTTTAGCTTAAATCAAAGGTGTTTAAATTAATAAGCTTCAATCCTATGAAAATCATTTGGTAGAAGAATCTAACACAAACAGAAAGTGGCTTTGCAAATGTATGAAAGAAGGGCAGCCCTAAAATTTGTAAAGTTACGCAGAAGAAAAAAAATGATTTGTCCCAAAATAACTTTAACTCAGTAATTACACTAGCCTATACAATGTAGAAAAACATTAAGAGAGGGCATAAATATAAGAGGGAGAGAAGAAAACATTTACAGTGCTTCTAATAAAGGAGGGCTACTGCAGTCTGCTGGCTGCTGCTAAGAAGAGAGGTTGCGACTACGAAATTCTTATCCAAGGAGAACACAACACACTGCAGGGGGATTTGGTGTCTCATTTTTTGTTGGAGCTTGTAAAATGTCGAGAGAAAGGTAGGTGTTGGCTTTCATATTCACCAGTAGGTTTTGGCTTTCATTAAAGGGTTGAAAGTTGAAATACAAGACCTACCTATTTATATCTATCATTTACCAACAAAATATCCTCTCATCCAAAATAACAACTTGTACTAGAATTGAAAAGGTGTTGCAGGTATTTTCAGCCTTGGCAATTTGAATAAGTGGAATCCAAAGGGAATATACTTTGATTCCATATTGCTAGTTTGTATATGAGAGCATCAACCGAGAGTGAAGAGAAAGAGTAGATAAAATCTGAAATTTTTAAGTTATGAGTAGACAGAGTAATATGAGGGTTTAGATAACTTTAAACTAAATAATCATGGAAATTATAGTTTATCTAAATAGAGTAACATCAACTCACGCTTAATAAATATATATATATATATATATATATATATATATATATATCATGAGATAAATATTTAAAATAAATATAATATATAATATTATGTATATACGTATCATTTTAGAATTTGTATACTTTATACAAATTCATTTATTAATTTACTATAATAAATTTTAAATTAATAACTTATTCATTTATTAAAATTATGGGTGCTACAATTTAATTCCTAAAATTACTCCAACAATAAGATTTAATTTTTTTTCCCCTAAAATTAGGAAAATAAACAATAATATTTTATAATTCCAACCATCCGTCTATAAATTTAATAAATTTAATCTTATCTATCTTAATAATATTTAAATACTACAACAATAAATATAAAATTTGATATTTCGATCTTTTTACTTTTTTAATTAATAATATTTAAATAAATCTATCTTAATAATATCTAAATAAATTTAATTTTAATCTTATTCCTAAAATTACTCCAACAAACAATAAAATTTGATTTTTTATAAATCCAAAAATTTAATATGCACAATGTATTTCGACTTTAATTTTTATAAATCTAACTTAAATAAATTTAATCTATCTTAATAATATCTAAATAAATTTAATTAAATCTTATTCCTAAAATTACACCAACAATAAGATTTGATTTTTTGATTTGATTTTTTTTTTCCTAAAATTACTCCAACAAACAATAATATTTTATAATTCCAACCATCCGTCTATAAATTTAAGGGGGTGTATTCAATTGAGATTCTGTTGGATTTTTTTGGACTTTAAAAAGTTAGTGGATTTAGAAAATCCATAGACTCTATGCAGAGTTTGACTGACTTTTTTATTGATTTTTATGGATTTTTATAGATTTGACAGGATTTTGAAATACACATTTTTTTATTGATTTACATGAATTTCCATAAACTACGCCCCTAAAACCTAGTTCAAAAAAATATATTATTTATCATTATTATTCTCATCTTCATTTTCATCACAGTTATAACTCGGCCTCATTTTCACATAGTTAGCAATACTAGTTCTCCTTTCGAAGGTCGTTATGTAATCCAGCGAACTTGTGAATTACAATTTGAAAATACAAAAAATTCAATTGAATACTTGCATTTCTGGGTGACGACCTTGACACCAAAATCTTTTAGATGATATCGAACACCACGTAATGGGGAATTGACGTCGATTAGATATTATTGACGGTGTCCGATATACTATAATTTTTAAAGAAAGAACATAACTTTAAAATACAGAGATGTAATTTTTTTCACGATAATAATGATGGTGAAGAATGTGTGATGCTTATCAAAGAATATAGTTAACACAGTTTTTTTTTTCTTCTCTTTCAGAGTCTTCTAAGAGAATCCGTTGAAATCTCTACTTTTTAGAAGAGATTTTGATTAGTGAAATTTATTTATAGTTTTGAAAGAGAATCCAACGAAATCCATAGAGTATTAAAATCCATAGATTGTTGAATACCTAAAGATTTCTAAAGACTTTTTAAAATCTGTATTGAATACCTCAAAATTTTGAAAGACTTTTAAAAATTCGGATTGAATACCCCTAGATTTTAAAAGTCCAAAAAAATCCAAGAGAATCTCAATTGAATACACCCTCCTTAATCTTATCTATCTATCTTAATAATATTTAAATACTCCAACAATAAATATAAAATTTGATATTTCGATCTTTTTACTTTTTTAAATCCAACAAATTTATCTTAATTGTCATAATCCTTTTCCTAAAATCACTCGAACAAAAATATACTTATTTCCTATAAATTAGAATTTTTTTGGAGTAAAATATAATATGACCGAACAAAGGAAATTTGACTTGCCCAATTTACTCCAACAAATTTAATTGACTTTCATTTTTATAAATCTAACTTAAATAAATTTAATCTTATCTTAATAATATCTAAATAAATTTAATTTTAATCTTATATTAATAATATCTAAACAAATTTAATGTTAGTATTAATAATATTCAAATATAAATTTTATATGATTGCAAATATTATTAAGAATTCAAATATATCATCTTACATAAATTTCACATTATAAATAAGATGATTTCACATACATATTCTTTTCCTAAAATCACTCGAACAAAAATATACTTATTTCCTATAAATTAGAATTTTTTGGAGTAAAATACAATATGATCGAACAAAGGAAATTTGACTTGCCCAATTTACTCCAACAAATTTAATTGACTTTCATTTTTATAAATCTAACTTAAATAAATTTAATCCTATCTTAATAATATCTAAATAAATTTAATTTTAATCTTATATTAATAATATCTAAACAAATTTAATGTTAATATTAATAATATTCAAATATAAATTTTATATGATTACAAATATTATTAAGGATTCAAATATATCATCTTATATAAATTTCACATTATAAATAAGATGATTTCACATACATATCCTTTTCCTAAAATCACTCGAACAAAAATATACTTATTTCCTATAAATTAGAATTTTTTGGAGTAAAATATAATATGATCGAACAAAGGAAATTTAACTTGCCCAATTTACTCCAACAAATTTAATTGACTTTCATTTTTATAAATCTAACTTAAATAAATTTAATCTTATCTTAATAATATCTAAATAAATTTAATTTTAATCTTATATTAATAATATCTAAACAAATTTAATGTTAATATTAATAATATTTAAATATAAATTTTATATGATTGCAAATATTATTAAGGATTCAAATATATCATCTTACATAAATTTCACATTATAAATAAGATGATTTCACATACATAAATTCAGAATTTCGAGAGCATTGAAATCTACATAATTTCAGAATTTCGAGAGCATTGTTTATTCAGAATTTCGAGGAGAAAATTGCAGATTTGGTCCCATTAACCATGGGTTGGTTGGGTTTTGGTCCCATTGTATTTGGATTTAGTCCCATACGATATAAATCTTGCAAACTTGGTCCCATACGATATAAATCTTGCAAATTTGGTCCCATACGATATAAATCTTGCAAATTTGGTCCCATACGATATAAATCTTGCAAACTTGGTCCCATACGATATAAATCTAGCAAATATGGTCCCATACGAAATAAATCTTGCAAATTTAGTCCCATATGAAATAAATCTTGCAAACTTGGTCCCAAACATTACAAAAAATGCAAAATTGGTCCCAAACATTACAAAAAATGCAAAATTGGTCTCAAACATTACCAAAAAAATGCAAAATTAGTCAAAAAGGTGAAAAAAAAAACTCATTAATTAATAATTATTATTCAAATTATATAATAATGAACTATTAATTAATATATAATAACATTTATATAATAATAAACATTAATAAATATATAAAATCTAAATAGACTTTATAATATTTAAATTTTATAAAGAATACGAAATAGACTTTATAATATTAATAAATATATAAAATTTAAATAAACTTGAAAATTTATATAATAATCAATATTAGTAAAATTTATATAATAAACAATATATTACTAATAACTTAACATATGAGATACATACATTTTATTTAAAATTAATTATTATTTATTTAATTTTTCTTCTCTTATGTATTCTAATAAATTTGTATTGCAATTTTTTTTTTAAATTCTACTATATAATTTTGATTTAATAAATAAATAAAATTAAGTTTTTGTAACTATTGAAAATTTTAATAAATTACTCATCACCCTTATTTAAATATCAATAGGAAGGGTTAGCTATTGTTAATTTATTATCACTAGCTATAATCATTCTGTTGTAATTTAATTATTAATGTAGTTATTAATTTGATATGTATTCATTGAGGAATACATGTCTCAATTATTGTATTGACAAGTTTGATATAACTTTTATTATTATTATTTTTTATAAATTTTACATTTAAAAAAGTATACAGAGAAAATTAAGTTATACTATTTTTTATAAAATTTAGATTGATTAGATTTTATATATTTATTAATATTGATTATTATATAAATTTTATTACATATTATTAATAGTTAATTATTATATCAATTTGAATAATAATTAATTAATATATTTTTTTTTTCACTTTTGGGATCAAATTTGTATTTTTTTTTTATAATTTTATTAAATTAAAGTATAACTTAATTTTCTCATCAATGTATGCTTTTTTAAATGTAAAATTTAGAAATAATAATAATAATGGAAGTTATATCAAACTTGTCAATACAATAATTGAGACATGTCTTCCTCAATGAATAAATATCAAATTCATAACTACATTAATAATTAAATTACACATCGACAAAATGATTATAGCTAGTGATGATAAATTAATAATAGCTCTAGACCTTCCTATTGATATTTAAATAAGGGCGATGAGTAATTTATCAAAATTTTCAATAGTTACAAACACTTACTTTTTTTTTTTTTATTAAATAAAAATCATATAGTAGAATTTAAAAAAAAAATTAAACTTACAATACAAATTTATTAGAATACATAAGAGAAGAAAAATAAAATAAAAAATAATTAATTTTAAATAAAATGTATGTATCTCATATGTTAAGTTATTAGTAATATATTGATTATTATATAAATTAATATTGATTATTATATAAATTTTCAAGTTTATTTAAATTTTATATATTTATTAATATTATAAAGTCTATTTCGTATTTTTTATAAAATTTAAATATTATAAAGTCTATTTAGATTTTATATATTTATTAATATTTATTATTATATAAATGTTATTATATATTAATTAATAGTTCATTATTATATAATTTGAATAATAAATATTAATTAATGAGTTTTTTTTTTTCACTTTTTGGATTAATTTTGCATTTTTTTGGTAATGTTTGGGACCAATTTTGCATTTTTTGTAATGTTTGGGACCAAGTTTGCAAGATTTATTTCATATGGGACTAAATTTGCAAGATTTATTTCGTATGGGACCATATTTGCAAGATTTATATCGTATGGGACCGAGTTTGCAAGATTTATATCGTATGGGACCAAGTTTGCAAGATTTATATCGTATGGGACCAAATTTGCAAGATTTATATCGTATGGGACTAAATCCAAATACAATGGGACCAAAATCCAACCAACCCATGGTTAATGGGACCAAATCTGCAATTTTCTCATTCATGGGTGATGTATCATTTAAATAAATTCATAATTTTCTTTTCTACTTTTTTATATATGTGATGTAATTTATATTGACACATCATTTGTATTTTATATTTCTAATAAAATACAAAAAATTACAAATATATAGTCTTTTCTATTTATATATATATATAGAGAGAGAGAGAGAGAGGGAGAGAGAGAATTTTTATAAAAAGGGTCATTCCTAGATACACTTATCCAATTAAGAACCAAAATTCCAATCATTTAAAATAAGGACAAAATTGAATGTAAATAATCCATTATGCCCTTATCTTTTTAATATAATTATTTAATTAATTTAAAAGATAATACATTCCTTAACACACGCCTATTTAATATATAGTTAGTTTTTAATTTATGCAAAGATCGTGGGAATTGGTTGGTTTAATTCGCTTGACTTTCCCTCTTCAATTCACAATTTCAATAATACAGAATCAATGTTAATTTTGGTCAATTTTAGAAGACGATCATGTCTCTGTTTGGAATTGGGAACACCGCCAGGTTCTATCTTGTGCCTTTAAATTAAAAAAAAAAATTTGTATGTGCGTGTGACTAAAAATTTGTTTGAGTGTGTGAATTTTTAATCTTTGCTAGTGGTATTTTAGGTAAATTTATGAGTTGAAAGTCGGGGGTGTAGATGAGAGGCGTTTGGTTGGTGCCAAACGGAGAAGCTTGCGGAGGGCGAAATAGGTGTGATCCTTAGTTGGACTATGAAATCTGATAGAACTCAATAAATTTCTGACGTGATTGTGATTGATTCATATATTTTTTTTCTGGATGGTGATTTATTGTCTGATTCAAGAAAATATCTAATTTGGATTATTAATTGGTGGATTCAAAGGTGGATTTGAAGAAATCAGAATCAACTATGGTGCCTCAAGCTCAATCTCACCGATCCCCTTCTCCTTCGCAGCCCTTCGGGTAATTTCTTAATTTGAAGTATATGCAAACCAGAAGCACAACTGCGCCCTTTACTCGTGCTTTTTCTCTTCTTTACTCGTACACTCATCATTTGTTCAATGCAATTCAGAGATGGACTTATTCAAGACTATGTCACTTATTCAAGACTATGTCTTCATCACACTGATACTAATTGTGAAGCGGATGATTCCAGAAAAGATCTAATTTGCATTAAATTCATTTTTTTGCATAATGATATTTGTATATGCACATAATTTACTTCACACTTCTGCATTATTTATATGTTGATGCAACTTTAATTCTGCATTATTTATATGGTCATGCAATTTTAGTTTTTTTTTTCTGCATTCAGAGATTTTCCTGCAGATCTTTTTGCACAATCAAGTCAGAGATTTTTCTGAAGAAAATATATATCTAATTTGATTTGACGATTTTTGTGGAGATCTTCAAGTCTGACAATGAAATTGAATATCAGAGCTTTGAGATATTTGTAAAAGACTTGAATATCAGAGATTTAGGGAAGACTTGAATACCAAATCTTTGGGAAAGTCCTAAAATTGGGGATGTTGGAGATTTAGGGAAGACTTGAATACCATATCTTTGGGAAAGTCCTAAAATTGGGGATGTAGAATAATCAACGGTTTGTAAAAGAGAGAAAGATTTGCATTTCAAATTTTAAAATCGTTGACTAATTAATATATTAAAACTCAGTTTAAAATATTAAGGGTAAGATAGTACATTTAAATTGAATTTTGACCTTAATTTGAAATTAATTTGAACCATGTTCTTATTTAAAAAAATCAGTATGTGAAAAGACCTTATTTGTGAAATCCCGACATAACATTTAAATTTTAATATTTTTCATTATAATATAAAATTAAATTAGGTTAAAAATTATTATAATTATTAAAAATTAATAAAATATACTTATTTCAACCCCGCGTAGTACGCTGGTCTTACACTACCTAGGCTTTACAACCTGAGTTCGAGTCATGGAGAGGGGAAAAGGGATGGTTAGAAGAAATTATAATTAAAATATTCCGTTAGATTAGAGAGGCATAAGTTCAGTTCAAGATACGCATTAGGTTACAAACTCACATCTATATAAACCTAATTTTGACTCTCACTACTCGATCAGTACTTTGAAGCCTTAATTTATTTTTTCTCATGAGATCGGATTGATCATATATATATGGCTTCTTCGAAGGTTGTTTTGAAATGTATGGATGGTCGAGAGTTTGAGGTGAGTAAGGCGGTTGCACTCCAAATGCAAAACATTAGGCGCCTCATTAAAGAAGATGATGATACTGTTGAATAATTAAACTAGATTAATTAAGTCAAAGTTATTAATTGTTTATGGATTAATTTTTGGAGGATACATGAATGACCTTTGGTAGATTCATGAATATTTCTTGGTTGATACATGTATTGAATTAATTAGTATTAAATATGGTTCATGTATACATTTTGGGTATCTCCTATAAATACCCCATGTATTGAGTCATTTGTAATAAGTCAAGTGAAAAAGAAAATACACAACAGTTTCCTCCACTCTTGAATTGGTATTTTCTACTGTTTTATGCTCTCCTAATTCTAACAAATTGGTATCAAGAGCCACTTGTGTTTGGAGACAAGCTTGAAGAAATGTCGAATGGAACCCCATTTGTTGTTCCATCTCTCACTAAAGACAACTATGATAATTGGTGCATAAGGATGAAGGCTTTGCTTGGAGCATATGAAGCTTGGGATCCTGTGGAGAATGGCGTTGATGAAAATGATGCATCCGCCAAGAAGAGAGACCAAAAGGCGCTCACCCTCATTCATCAAAGTTTGGATGAGAAGATGTTCGAGAAAATTGCTGCGGCAACTACTTCCAAGCAAGCATGGGAAACTCTTCAAGCTTCACTCAAACGTGTTGATAAAGTGAAGAAGGTACGTCTCCAAACATTAAGAGGAGAGTTTGAGACTCTACACATGAAGGATTCCGAATCAATTTCGGATTACATTTCAAGAGTTTTGGCTATCACAAATCAAATGAAAAGATATGGAGATGACATGAAAGATGATCGCATCGTTGCGAAGATTTTGAGATCTTTGGATCCAAAATTTAATTACATAGTGGTTGCCATCGAGGAGTCTAAGGATTTAGACACCATGACCATTGATGAACTTGCCGGATCCTTGCAAGCTCATGAAGAAAGATTGTTGAAACCGATTCAAGAATCAGTTGAACAAGCATTGAAAGCGAAGCTATCAATGAAGGAGATAAATCAAGGAACATCCCAAAGAGGTCGAGGACGTGGAGGATCTCGAGGAGTAGGTCGAGGTCGTGGTCATGGAAGAGGGGGACGAGGTGATAAATACACCTCAAATAATAATTTTGAGACGAGCCAAAACTCCAATCAAGGAAGAAATCGTGGAAGAGGACGAAGCCGTGGAGGTAATAGGCCAAACCAAATGAGGTATGACAAATCTGAAGTTGAGTGTTATTCTTGTCATCGGACTGGCCATTATTCTTGGGAATGTGGAAATAAAGTACATGAGAAAAATAATTTTGCGGAGAGCAATGATGCAAATGAAGACGGATTCTCTACCTTGCTTCTGGCTTGCAAAACCAATCAAGACGAGAATGGAGATCAATGGTACCTTGACTCTGGCGCAAGTAGCCACATTTGCGGAAGGAGAAATTTATTTGCGGAACTTGATGAATCAACTGGTGGAGATATAACTTTTGGAGACTCTTCAAAAGTTCAAGTAAAGGGAAAAGGTGCGATTTTGATTCGTTCAAAAGATGGAAGTCATCAATTAATTTCCAATGTATTTTATGTGCCGGCCATGAAAAGTAACATTTTGAGTTTGGGCCAATTATTGGAAAAGAATTATGATATTCATTTGAAAGATAAATGTTTGACAATGAAAGATGAAAATGGAAGATTGATTGCTAAAGTGCCCATGACAAGGAATCGAATGTTTTTGCTAAACATTCAAAGTGGTGTTCCTATGTGTTTGAAATCTTGTTTCAAAGATTCATCTTGGCTATGGCATATGAGATTTGGACACTTGAATTTTGATGGCCTGAAAATGATGAGCAAAGAAAGAATGGTGAAAGGATTGCCTTACATAGACCATCCTAATCAACTATGTGAAGGATGCATTTTCGGCAAACAGGCGAGAAAGAGTTTTCCAAAGGAGTCCTTGACGAGGGCTCAACATCCATTGGAGTTGATACACTCGGATGTGTGCGGACCAATCAATCCATCGTCGTTTGGTGAGAATAAATATTTTGTACTTTTCATTGATGATTATTCTCGAAAAACTTGGGTGTATTTTTTGAAGGCAAAATCGGAGGTGTTTGGAACCTTCAAAAGGTTCAAATTAATGGTGGAGAAACAAAGTGGCTATCAAATCAAAGCTCTTCGGTCCGATAGAGGTGGAGAATTCACATCTAATGAATTCAAAACTTTTTGTGTGGAACATGGAATTCATCGTCCCATGACGACTCCATACTCACCGCAGCAAAACGGAGTGGCGGAGAGAAAGAATCGAACTATACTCAATATGGCGAGGAGTATGTTGAAGAGCAAGAACATGCCAAACAAGTATTGGGCTGAAGCTGTCTCCTGTGCAGTCTACTTGATGAATCGATGTCACACTAAAAGTGTGTGTGGTATGACGCCTCAAGAAGCTTGGAGTGGATACAAGCCAAGTGTTTCACACTTGAGGGTTTTCGGAAGCATTGCTTACACACACGTTCCTGATGAGAAAAGAACCAAACTTGATGATAAAAGTGCAAAGTATCTCTTCATCGGCTATGATCAAAGCTCCAAAGGCTACAAATTATATAATCCAAGCAGTGGGAATGTTGTCATAAGTAGAGACGTGGAATTCGATGAAGAAGGAGTTTGGGAGTGGAGTAACACAAAGAAAGAGAAAGAATGCAGGTCTTTCTTTGATGATGATGAGGAGGAGGAAGAAGGCATGGCACCGCCTAATACTCCACCGCCAATACCACCACCGCAAAATGCACAAATCGATGAATCAAGTTCTAGTGAAGGGCCTAGAAGATTCAGAAGTTTGAGTGATATTTATGGTGCCACTGAAGAGGTAAACATGAGTAATTTTACTCAATTTTGTTTACTTGCAGAAACTGAGCCTGTGAATTATGATGATGCTGCTCAAAATGGAGAATGGAGAAAAGCCATGGATGAAGAAATTAGGGCAATCACAAGGAATGATACGTGGGAGATAGTATCATTACCGAAAGGCAAAAAGACCATTGGAGTGAAGTGGGTGTACAAGATAAAAAGAAATGCACAAGGGGAGATTGAGAAATACAAGGCAAGACTAGTTGCGAAGGGGTACAAGCAAAAGGCCGGAATTGACTATGATGAAGTGTTTGCACCCGTTGCCCGCCTTGAGACGATTCGGTTGATTATTTCTCTTGCAGCCCAAAATCATTGGAAAATCCATCAAATGGATGTAAAATCCGCATTTTTGAATGGATACTTGGAAGAAGAAGTCTACATTGACCAGCCTTTGGGTTATGTGGTTCCTAATGAAGAAAAGAAAGTGCTAAAGTTGAAAAAGGCTCTCTACGGGTTGAAGCAAGCTCCTCGTGCTTGGAATAGCAGAATTGATAAATACTTTCAAGAAAATGGCTTTGTTAAGTGTCCACATGAACATGCTCTCTATGTAAAAAAGAATATAAGTGGTGATATGTTACTTGTTTGCTTGTATGTGGATGACTTGATTTTTACAGGGAATAATCCAAAGATGTTTGATGATTTCAAGAGAGCTATGACAAAGGAGTTTGAGATGACGGACATTGGTATGATGTCCTACTACCTTGGGATTGAAGTGAAGCAACGAGATGATGGCATATTTATTTCTCAAGAAGGATATGCTAAAGAAGTTCTCAAGAAGTTTGAGATGGAGAAGTGCAAGCCTGTTGGAACACCGGTGGAGTGCGGAATCAAGCTACACATGAATCAAGATGGTGAGAAAGTTGATCCATCAGTTTTCAAGAGCCTTGTTGGAAGCTTGAGGTATCTAACTTGTACGAGGCCGGATATTCTTTTTGGTGTTGGACTTGTGAGTCGCTACATGGAAGCTCCTACTACTTCACATTTGAAAGTTGCCAAAAGAATTCTTCGCTACATCAAAGGTACAATTGATTATGGTATCTTGTACTCCTTTTCTGGCGACTTTAAGCTTGTTGGCTATTGTGATAGTGATTGGGCTGGTGATGTTGATAGTCGGAAGAGTACAACCGGGTTTGTTTTCTTTATGGGAAATTCAGCTTTTACTTGGAATTCTAAGAAACAACCTATTGTGACTCTATCTACTTGTGAGGCGGAATATGTTGCTGCTACTTCTTGTGTTTGTCATGCTGTGTGGCTAAGAAGTTTGTTGAAGGAATTGAATTTGGCACAAGAAGATCCGACGGAGATTTATGTTGATAATAAATCTGCAATTGCTTTGGCCAAGAATCCGGTGTTTCATGAAAGAAGCAAACATATTGATACTAGGTATCATTTTATCCGAGAATGCATATCGAAGGAAGAAGTGAAACTCGAGTACGTGAAGTCACAAGATCAAGTTGCTGATATCTTCACGAAACCGTTGAAGTCTGATGTTTTCAAGAAGCTGCGTCTTTCACTTGGAGTAATTAATCTAGTTTAAGAGAGGATGTTGAATAATTAAACTAGATTAATTAAGTCAAAGTTATTAATTGTTTATGGATTAATTTTTGGAGGATACATGAATGACCTTTGGTAGATTCATGAATATTTCTTGGTTGATACATGTATTGAATTAATTAGTATTAAATATGGTTCATGTATACATTTTGGGTATCTCCTATAAATACCCCATGTATTGAGTCATTTGTAATAAGTCAAGTGAAAAAGAAAATACACAACAGTTTCCTCCACTCTTGAATTGGTATTTTCTACTGTTTTATGCTCTCCTAATTCTAACAGATACCATCATCCCAGTGCCGGAACTCAGCAAGGTGCTTCAATACGCCAAGCGCCACGCCCTCGACGACGACTTGAGGTCGTTTGATGATGATTTTGTCGATCAAGCTCCCTGAGGAAGTCATCTTTGATATCGCCTTGGTATGCTTCCTTAATTTAGTTGCACGGGATATAAACCAATTTAGTCCCATAACTTTTTTATGCGACGATTTAGGGTGCACATAAATTGGGCGTATATATAGTGTGCCAAGCAATTGCTGACATGATAAAAGACAAGAGTCCTGAAGATCGAAGTTCGTAAATTCTTCAACATAAAGAACGATATGACCCCCGAAGACGAAGAGCGGATTCGCAATGAGCACCCGTGGGTATTCGAGTGTCGACACTTTTCTTCTACTCCCTTCGTCTAAATGGGCTTGTTTGACTTTTCACAAAGATTTAGATATCCAACACATTTTATCCATCTTTCTTTCTCAATTTAATTGCATCTTATTTATGTACAATTAATACTATTATAAAAACATAAGTACTCAATTTTGTATATATATATTGAATTAATGCAATAATATTATTATATAGCTTCAACTACTACAATTAATTAAAACATACAGTAGTATATATATATATATAATTTTGTTTAATTTCGATCTATAACATTAATCGATCGAGATGAGCTATATGTCAGCTTGTTTGGATTGGGCAAGCAAAGGAGGGACAGTTCCAACGAACGCGGCCACCATGTAGGTCGTCGTCTCCAGATGCGAGAAATCGGACCTGGAGTCGGTGAACCGGTCGTTGGAATCGGGGCCTCCTACGATTGCACCAGTGTGAGTGTTGGGATTTGGTTGAGAGGAAGAATAGTAGGCATTGTTGCATCCAACTTTTGAAGGGAGGGTGTGGATTGAGGGGATTGATGCACCTCTATGGTGTAACCGGGTCGGGTATTTGCTCCCGAATCCGACCATGTATGACATGTTCATCGGATTCTTTCCAAGAATGTAGTCTACCTGAAATAAATGCATTTTCAAATTCTTGTTATTCCAATTTTCTTGTGTTTCATCATTACTAATACACGATATCAAATTATTATATAAAATAAAATACTAGATCGAAATAAAATGAATGACAGTTTGGATAAATAAGTGATGAAGAAAGAGGTAAAAGAATAATGTTTCAGATTATATGTTTAATTTCACCTCTAGAACTTTTAATATGTGTCGTCGCCATGATTATCATAGCTTGTTTGTTCATTCTTTTTAACATTACATGTGTTCATAATTTAGACGGTGGAATGCCAAATAAAATTAATACAATATCATTTCTTTTATACTGATCATTTAATTATATATACAGATAAAATGAATTATTGCAATGATAATTCGAAATTAAATAATTATAACCTGTGATTTTGCAAAGGCGTTAATTTGGGAGGGAGAAAAATTTGAAGATCCACAACGAATAGCATCAACTCCAGCTTCAGTTAGGATTTTGGAGTAAATAACAAGTATCATTGAAGCACTAGTAACATATTGTAGGTTAATGTTGTCTCTCATAAATAACAACCCACCTGCAAAATATTAATATAAATATTTAATACAAATTTGAATTAAATAAAAAGAAATAGAAAATTAATATAAATAGGTCACCAGGGGTTGTCTTGATCTGAACAGAGCTGCTTCCTGGCATATATGCGCATACGAATGAATCAACATCATTCTTGTACTTTGATAGATTCTTATTTCCTGCAAGAAATTCCTGATAAAATAAAATAAAATTGGCTAATTAATATTAGTTCTCAGACAAATTGTGTGAAAAATTTAAATTCGTTAATATTGTTTTTTGAAGTTTCAATATTCGATTCAATAACGACTAATTCGATGGATCAATATTGTATCTTATTTTCTACTGCTTGCCTTTGCTAGTAGAGTCTGAGCCCCAACAAATTTGTTATCCCAACTGAATTCAGACACAACTTGGCTCCAACCTTGATTGGTCGAAACGTAGTTGAGATATGTATTGTCTCCACTCGCCTTGTACAACCAACTAGCTGCCCACACCAATTCATCCTTGTACAATTTTTAATTTTTTAACAAATTAGTGTCACAAAAGTCAATAAAATTAGTTCCAAGATTCCAAATATCTTATAAATCCATTTATTTTAATCAGTTTAATTAGTTGAGTGACTTGTGCCAATATATACAAAACATTAATTTCTTGGTAGATATGTTGAAAAATCTATAACGATGTTCAGATATTTCAATCGATCTAAATTAAATTATAAAAAGTTTATTTTTTAATCACTTGGTATATACAATTGAATATGTTTATTTATATTGGGTAAAAATATATTATTTTATGGCTGATTAGACACAACTAATCAACCTGTTGAGCCTAAATTTTAAAAATATACCAAAATCCAATGAAATCATCCACTTGCCGTAGAATTTGACCTCAACTCATGTGAATGTTAAAAAAAACTATTGGAATTAATTGTAATTTACGTCTATATATATTTGTCACTAAATTACACTCCATACGTATAATCATCAATTACGGCAAGTTTTTACGTTTAAAACTCGACCCTTCTTTGAATAATATTTAATTTGAGTTTTACAAGTCAAACAAACAAGCAGTTCTACTAATCTTGTTTATACTTCTTTGACATTGTGAATTTATAACACGTTTAAAATTATACTAGTAATGATTATTATTTGGACGTAATTTTGTTCAAACTTGTACCTGATAACTAGAGTAGGAGCAGTAGAATGGGCAAGATCCCTGATAAGATGCTCTGTACTTGTCTGCAAATTCAAACAGCTGGACACACAAAAATTATAATTAGTAATTACAGAATAATCATAAATTAATTTTACTTATTGTTGTTTACATGATATGATATATGCAATTACAGATTTTGAGTGGCTGAATAGGGTTGCCGAATATTTGGAATCAACATCTTTGAAAACAATGGACGCGGCGGCAAGGGCGGCGGCGGTTTCAGCGGCCGCCTCAGTTCCCGGAGAAGTGGAAGTGATCTTGTAAAGTGTTTGTGGCGTGTCCATGTCTTCGGGCCGTTCCCAACATGCGTGATCTTTATCGCCGTCGCCAACCTATTTTATTAGTGATAGATGAAATAATTTTATCTTATCCAAAATTGTGTACAAATAACTAAAATTAATTCATTTATGTTGAAAGTAAAGCTATAAATTCGAATCACTTTGAACTTTTATATTGTAACGGAGCATGGTCTAGGAATCACTTATTTCACACTTTTTTTTTTTCCTTTTATTCCAAATAATTGAATTTTGTAAATACCAAAATTTTCATTTCTTTGTTATATATGGGAGAAAGAGCTGGGCCGATATTTTTAAGATTGCATACTGGGCTTTGATAAGCCCATTTAAATGTTATGTCACGTTTGAGATATTTATACTATCACTCAAATTAATTAAATCGCAAATGATGTGCATTTCAGTCATTTGATATATGTATATACGACCAAGTGTGTTATTATGTGTTTCATAAAAAAATTATTTTAAATTTAATTAAACATATATGTGTCTAATTATTCATCTATTCTGAGCTAAACTACCCTACCAAAATAAGTACAAATTTAGTAAGGGCCAATATTATGATCGAGAATGAAAAGGCTTAGTACTTGAGTGTAGAGTGTGGTAGAAGAAGTGTGAGCTCGGAGTAGGAAATCCGTTCCCCATCTGATTGCAGTTTGAAGGTTGCCGAGTTCATTGACCGAGTCAATGTGATTTTCGAACTCAGTAGCAGCCCAACTCAACAAGCTCACTGAAAAGGCCATTGGCCATCCAAACTTCACATTATCCCCCGCATCATAGTACCCTCCGCTCAAATTCACCTGCTCCAAAAACTTAATTAATTAATTAACTATATGTATTTTCGTAACACGTTAAATCATTCGCATCGATCACTTTATAATATGTTCTATTTTTTTGTTTATGGAAAAAAATTTGTTTAATTATATATAATACGTATTAAGGAATTAATATAAATAAATTAATTCTCCGGCCACCTTTTTACAAATTCAAAATTTTAGATGAGACGAAATTCTTTCAATACGGACCTTGTCAAGGCTGCCATCTGATAGTGCAGAATCTCCTCTCCATTTGACTCTTTGATTTGCAGGCAATTTCCCAGATCGTTGTCCTTCAAAGAACAAAATGCTTTTGGTTAAAGCATCCTTGTAATTTATTTCCGAATTTGCACTACTATGAATGCAAGAAATTATGATGATAATAATAAGAAGCCAATTAGTAATAACAACATGCTGAGACATTGTTATGAATATTTGTAATTATAATTGGACATGTATCCTAATTATCCTATATATATATAGATGTACATGCAACGTTGTCAATCTATCTCATCTGCCTAATTACCATACATGCATGCATGTGCCTCTTCTTAATTGAGTGTGGCTTCGTACGTCTTGATTAATCAGGTAACTTTTGACTTCTTGGCTAAAAATTGTTTCTAATTTGAAATCAAATTTCCTATTTTGATAAGATGGATTACTATTTGAGAGAGATAAGGAGATCTTTAATTGAATCCCTCTCTCCGGTACTGCAGGGGCTTTCGTCACTTGCATGGTGGGTGGCGTAAGGTGTTGCCGTGTTGGGTTAATTAAGAGCGTCATATCACGTGTTATAAGTAGTTACTCACTACATAGTTTATTAGATTACCCTTTTTTTTTCTTTTTTTTTTACTAGATTACTCATTTTTAGAAAAGAAGTAATTACTTTATTACTTCATCACTTTTTTCTTTTTTAAAGTCTCCATATCCCAAATAATTTGGGAGACTAATTATCTCATTGTTAACTAGCAGAAGCCCCACTTAAAGCCAGAACTAAGCTCTTTATGGACTGACATCTATATAAATTGTTTACACCGGCTTTTGGGGTTTCAATTTTTTCTTTTTTAAAGTCTAGATATCCAGTCAAAGGATCGACTAATTCAGAGGACCAATCTCACCGTCCACTAGCTGAGGCCCCACTTAAAGCCAGAGCTAAGCTCTGTATGGACTGACCTCATAAAAATTGTTTGAATCTTTGGACTTTTAAACTTCAAAGGAACACACTCCTTAGTCTCAAGTCTACATCACCAGGCCAACTATTCCTGAGGTTTATTACTTTAAATACTATTAAACACATTATCTACTTTATCTATTTTATCACTTTAAATAATACTCTGTCCATCCCACAATTATTTTACTATAAGATATATTAATAAAACAGGGTTTCACACAAAATTAATTAACTCTTTTAATTAATTAAAGTCATGGCCGACTTATGGCAGCCGCATTTTATATATAATAATAATAAAGCTTGCGTATAAGTACACGGTGATCTTTAAACTTTTAATTTAACATTAAAAAAAAATTAACATTAAAAAGATAACAATATAGGTGTAATATTTAGCACGTACCTGACGTTAAAATTTAGTACTATTATTTATCTGTAAGTTGTCATGTTAAAAACTCTCTACCGAAAAAACTCTCGTTTAGGTCTCATATTTCCGATAGCATTACTTAGACGGTAAGATTTTTTTATGGTATTTTAATTTTCACCATAATATTACTCATATAAAATGAATTATCTAGTATTTAAGTTCTATCAATAATAGTATCTATATTCCACTCTTGAAATTATATTGAAAACAAAACAAATTTGGGGTCCCTGCCCTTTCAAGAATTCTTTTTTTTAAATTGTATTCACATTTCATATCTAAATTTAATTTCTTCCCAAATAAAATAAAATTAATTATATCTCTGTATTTTTTTTTTATTTACAGGATCGAGCCATGTTTTTATGGTTACATTGAATCGAATTAAATTTAAAATAAAAATATATATAGTGATGCAATTTTTACAAATGAATAGTACAAATGGTGGAAATTTATAGGGTTGACGTGTACTAATTCATGCCATTTACAGAAATTAAATTTTAAAATAATCGAAATACAAGATATACATTTATCCTATTGAAAAATTAAAGCAACCCATCTTGTTAAAGTTTCAGACTTTCAGTGACATACATGATATATACATACTAAAAAAGTATATACTTAATCCAATTTTTTTACTTAGGGAGATCATGTTGGGATTTAAAAAAAATAAAAAACATTAGGTGCCCATGTTGATGTTATCACTTATCATCAAATTCTCGTATGATCATTACCAACGTATTTCAAATAATTTTAAGCTCGTTATAGCGTGAGGGATTCAAAAGAATGAGGATAATGTTTTGTACGATAGTTTTATGCATGAATCGAAGCTCAAAATTGTCTTATATAGGAAATCTTATTATACATTTAATTATTTTTTTTGTAAAAAATATAAATTCATGAGACTCGAGAGTAAGAATATAGTGAAGCAGTTTGTATTATATAAAGTGTAATATTAATTTGTTTAGCATATATAAAACTAATATTTTTATTTATATGAACATGCATGTTTTTATGTATAAGAATGAATAATTTTTCCTCTTTTTTTTTATTTTCTTGTCTTTATACTACGTATATGTTCCATTAAAAGTAGTCAAAATTGGATAAAAAATGTATGCGCATAAATTATTTTCAAATATATTATCCCTATACAAAATTAAATCGTGCACAATGTTGTTTTTTTTTTTTTTTTTGGAAGTTAAATACACATCCCTTTTTCCCCTCCCCATGACTCGAACCCAGGACCTCTAAGGCCTAGGTAGTGGTGCACAATGTTGTACTCCCTCTATCCATTATAAGTGTGTTCACTTTTTTATACAAGTTTTTAAGAGTAGGGTTGCTGTGTACTCAAGTACACGGTGTACTTGAGTCCACTTGCAGCCCTACTTATGTGGATAAATAACATATTGCACGTTTATATATCAACTAGCTGTTATATCCTAGTGGTTGCCCCTTGAGTTTTTCACCACAAGGTTACGCGTTCGATTCCCAAAAGTGCAAGTACTAATAACCAAAACGTACGTAATTTGTCGAGCGTTCGATTCCCAAAAATGCAAGTACTAATAACCAAAACGTACGTAATTTGTCGAGGGTGGGGAGAAATTTATTAATAAAATAGAAAATATACTTAAAAATTAATTATTTAAATATAATATATTTTTTATGGATAAAAAAATAGGGATAGAAATTTAAAGAGTGTCAATAAAGAAAATAGAATAACAATCTTATAATCATACGAGGAAGGGCGTAAAAGTATATATAAGGATGCTGATATCTATCCAATAAGCAAATAGATAGTACGAAGCATATACTCCGTAATATATAACACCTTAATTAATTACACGACTCTCCCATACTATAATAATTTTTATATTTTATTATTTTGGAACGTTCCACACATTTTACATCCTTCTATAATCATCACCATTACATGCAATATCTGCATTTTTTTTATAAAATGTCATTGTTTTTTATCTTTTGTTGTTTCAAGCAATTCTGGTTCATCCGATTCTGGCCCTTCTGAGTTTATGAAAGTGTCACTTTATAAATGTTAGACAGATATGCTGGATAACACAGAATAATGATGTAAACATTGATCATACGTAGTTTGGTTTACTTGTATGTATTTTTTTTTTACTTTAGATTTTGCTTGGTTGTACAGGGAAGTGTATCTTTTCTTGACATACCTTTTGATTTGCTCACTTTTTCTTTCTCTTTTATACAACATACCTTTTATTGTCATTATTTTTTGGCTCTACACATACACACAAATCAACTAATTTTTTTATTTTATACATAAAAGTTTACAAAATTACTCTTCAAAATCTTACTCATCATTACACTTTTTTAATATGTGTGTCAATCTACCTATAAAAGTTATTGTAGAACGAAGGGAGTATATATTTACTAAGCACATATACTCCCTCCATCTCAATTAGATAAACTGATTTGACTTTTCACAAAAATTAAGAAATTTTATTTAGAAGATATATTAAACAAGTAAAATTTATAATATATTCCTATTTAATTAATGAATGTTATACTTTGTGATGTAATTAATGTATATAAGGTTATATTAAAAAAATGAATTATAAGATACTCCGTATTATTTTATATGAAAGTAAGTCTATATAAATGAGACATTCATAAAAAAAACAAATCTATATAAGTTGAAACGGAGTATAATCTAACAATGATCACGAAAGTGTTACTATATATATATTATTATTATTTTTTAAAGTCCAAATTTATAGTAAGGTTTAAAATTTAATTTATTTATATTAATTTTTTAACATTTCCTCTCACTCATATAATTATGGGTGGGTTTATTTTTTAACAACAATTGAACATAAAATGTTAAATTAATTCATTTATATTAATTCTCGAAAATGAATGATGAAAATGAATGATGCTCATTTATGAGCCATACTCCTCAACGTCACGTTTACTCAGTTCAACAAAACAATCCCATGCCCTTATATTCACAAGTGCCTTTAATATAATGTATTTTGTTGCTTCGGGAAACAAGGAAGTATACGTAATGTAATCATGTGCTCGACCTTGAATTTTTCTATACGTTTTTATTGTGTTTACCCGTATTTCTTTCGTTCAAATTCATTATATATTTTTATTTTAATGGACACAAATTTTAATTAATATTTGATTAGGTTATGTATAAAGTAGATAAGTTGAGGGTATAATAGGATAGTGTGGAGTCCACTTAAAAATAAAGTGATTATTTATCAATAAAGTCTATGATATTTTAATTAAATAAGTGATGATTGAAGGAGTAGATAAAGTAGTATGAATAATATTATTTTCAAAAGAAAATGAACATAATGAAATTGGGCAATAAAAAAAAATGTGAGAATAATAAAATTGAACAGAGGAAGTTACAATACATTAAAAAACAACTGAACTATGCCCTACAAAATAGTAAAGATTAAACTACTGAGTTTGATGCACTTGAGATCTAGTTTGATAGGATAGATTAACTCAAAATAGATGTGGAAGTAAATTCATGGTAAATATCTAATTAGATCTAAAATAAAATTTATATACAACACGTAAAAAAAAATCAATTGTGATAAAAAAATACACCAATTGTCATTTAATCTATACTACATGCAGATTGAAATGTGGCTTTATCAAATGTCACAGACTCACAGGATGAACTCCAACAATAACGATTAGAAATATTATAATAAGATATATCGTGAGAAAAAATTGATGAAATTTCATACCAATTAAGACGTACAGTGCGAACCAAATGTTGAGATTGCTCAACTATTTGACATTATTGGTGGGAAAAAAAAGTCTCAAGAGCACATAGGGGATACTATTTTTCTTAGGAAACACCATATTTAGGTTTGTGCAATTTTATTTTTCAATGGATATACTTTTATTTATATAATTTGAGCCATTATAATTTAATTTAATTTATGCCTCGTATACATTTAGTCCTTATATTATTTTTTCATGAAGATTTCTTTCTTATATTTAGTTTTAAATATATGGGAGTTAAAAAAAATAATGTTCTTTTATGGATAAAGAAAAAGAAGTATAATATCAAGTTTAATGTATGGATTTCATCTCATTTTTAGTCATTTAGTTAAATTCTTCGTTCGTACAATTTCATGTTATTGAGATTAATGTTATGAGGTATCATTTTAATTTAGATTGTGTTGGACGCAGTGTGTAAAAAGAGTGAAATCTGAATATAGCTACATATCGAGATTTTTTTTATAATGCAGTTGAATTGAATTAAATTAGAAATAAGATTGATTTCAAGTTATCCCATGACATGGGGCAAAATTTATTGTGAAAAAAATTGACAAAATTTTTAAAGATTACAAAAGTAAAATTAAAACAGGCTCGTGCATCCGGATAAAAAACCAATTATTCAAATATGAAAATATACATGTATATGCGGGGGAATAGAATGTAAAACAAAATCATATACTTCTTTTGCTCCAAAATTACTTTTACAGTTTTCTTTTCGTGATGTTTCATATTAATTTTTTACTCCTCTAAAATGAAAAATACTTTAGTTTACTTTTGATCTGCTCATACACACAAATCAACTCATTTTTTTATTTTATTTGTATATTCGCTATTACATTTTTTTTAACATGTGCATTCACGAATACCCATAAGTGAGAAAATAAATAGAGATTAATTTATTAAGTGACCTTTTTATTCTAGATTTGGATAGCGGAACTTATTGAGTTATTATTACATGGGCTTATACAGTAAGTTTAAGAGAACCTTTATTTACACCTTTATATTTGTTAGATACACCTCTTAACTTTTTAAGAACTTCAACACGACAAGATTATATTATATAATCCTTAACATTCAAATTCAAATTTTTTTTTTATATACACCACCCCCGCCCAACAACAAAAGCCACCTGAGCACAAAAAACAACTAAATCCAAAAAAAAAGGTTGTTCAAAAAAAAAAAAAAATCTAATAAATCAATGTCGTAATCTAAAATCAATTTTGATACTAGTTAGCCCAAAAAATGGACATCCCTCGGCAGCTCGACCGGCCTACTTGGCCACCTCGGCCGAGGCCTCTCCCTCCTTCTTATCTTGGATCTTGAATTTTCGGGCCTCTTATCTCCAAAATCTCTCTCTTCACTCTTCCTATTCTAGGTCTGATGATGTTGTTATTGGAGACGGTAACAATTTACATATTTCGCATATTAGTTCTTTATAGTTTAAAATTTTAGGTATGTTGAAATTTCCAAATTTATTGATTGTTCCAAAAAAAAAATGGCAAAGAATTTGATATCCGTTTCAAGTCTATGTCGAGATAATAATGTTGATATTATTTTTGGTTCATCCTCTTTTAAGGTCCGGGATGGTCGTACGGGGAGTATTCTCCTTGTGGGGAGCCGTAGTAACAATCTATACGTGTGGCTGACACAGACAACTCACCAACCCGTCCAATAACCCTGTTCATTCATCTCAACTCGTCTCCCTATTCCCATTTAACATGCTTGTCTAGGTCATCCTTCCTCTCAAATTCTATCTCATATCTTGTCTACTAGTCATTTACCTAATATTCAATTTAAACCGTTTTATTGCAACTCGTGTCATTGTATAAAAAGTCACAAATTACCTTTTACTGATTCTAGCATTACTTCACACACTCCACTTGAAATTATCTATTTTGATGTATGGTCCTCTTCGGTCCTATCTCATGATGGTTTCAAGTACTATGTTCTATTTGTTGATCACTTCAACAAATGCATGTGTTGGGATATTCATCCTACCCCTAAGCTGATTGATTTTATGTTTAGTTTTGATGACCAAAACAGATCATGTAATCTAGGTGTTAAGTATAATTTTTAATATGACTTAGTCTAGTCTACATTGGACTTGATTGAAAAACAAAAGATATCAAGATCAGAAGATACAAAGACTAAGAAGACATATGAAGTCCATAAGTGAAATCAGATGACAAGGTACTTGTATACCTAAGTCATTTGATAATAGCTTCAAGAAGATCAGCTCACATGAAGATCCTAGCTGATATGGACGCAAGACTTAGAAGAATCATGTCAAGACAAAGCAACACAATGGATGCTCATCTGATTGATCAGATGACATCATCAGAAGACAAGAGACATTAAATCTCATCTGATGAACTCCTACCAAAGGCAAGATTCAAGTCAAATGCACTCGGCTGATACTGACCAATGCGAAGATGCCAAGTTAGCCATATAGTAATTAATTGCAACGAGCATGCGGATACAACATATGCATTTAATGTGCATTAAATGCACACTGCTTTTCATGAAGATGTTCCTCCAACAGCCGACTGGAAGAACAAGCATGCGGATCATCAAGCATGCTCAAATGATTTGTTTACAAAGGCTAGTTCCACCAATAGCTAGTTGAAGTCCAAACCATATATAAATACAAGACATTATATCTAGGTGATAAAATACGGAAATTATACGCAAGCAAGAACTCATTAGACGTGTTGAAAAGTTAGAAGGAACTGAATCCTTAGAGTTCTTATAGAGACAAAGTTTGATTATATATTCAATAGCTCTAAGTTTCCCAATCTAAACCTGTATTTCTTATACATATCCTAAACTTAGAAATTGTGTTGATTGAAGCTTGTCTCATCTTACAAGTTGGTATATCTTGTAAACCCCAAACCCTTCTTATCACCCTTAGAAGTTTAAGTCTGTTGTTTATACAACTATCATTGTAAAAGTGTTTGTTCTTACAATAACAACAGGTAGAACCAACTACACTAAGAGAGTGTATCATGTTCAAAGTCTTATTTTGGGACTCTAAAGTAGTAAGGACCTTTTGTGAAAGGAATTAAACTTCACAGTTAGGCTGTGAGAGAGGACGTAGGACTGGGATCCGAACATCTATAAATACTTATGTTATTTACTTGCTTTATATTGTTTATTGCTTATCATTTGTTCATTCATACATTATTTTATAAGCATATCTATAAAAGAGTCAAAATCACAAGTACAGTTTCCATAATCAGTTGACATCAAGTCATCTGATAAGCTCATTGTTTGTGTTACATTCTCAAAGTTTTTCATAAAAGAACGAGTCTAAACTTAGGGCCTATACATTTCCGTACTATCAACCGACAAGAGTTTTGTCTCCTCAACTAATTGACACTCGCACTCCATCATATCACTTACTTGCTCAAACAACTTAGTCGATCACAAAGTTTATTACTCATTTGATCACTAAAAGAGTTTGTTTTTAAAAAGGGAAGAAAGTGTATTCCCCCCCCCCCCCTAAACTTTCTCTCACATAATTACTCGTTTAAGGACCAACAACATGCAAGTCTATCCTCTAAAAAGAAAAATATGGTGTTTTATCCACCTTCACCACTTATAAAACCATTGTTATGTTTCTCCGTCTGTACACAAATAATGGGGGACAGTTTATTGCTCTCTGTCTATTTCTCCAAACCCATGGTATATCTCATCTTACCACCCTTCCTCACACCCCTGAACACAATGTCATGTCTGAACGTCGTCATAGACATGTTATTGATACAAATCTTGACCTACTCCACCATGCTTCCATGCCTCTCACGTACTGTCCCTATGAATTTTGTGCAACTACCTATATCATAAACGGCCTTCTCATAGTCAACCTAAACATGCTATCTTCCTTCCAACGTCTTCTAAAATAATCACCCAATCTCTCCAAACTTCGAGTCTTCGGGTATCTATGCTACCCTTGGCTCCGTCCATACACTGCTCATAAACTAGATTCTCGATCCAAACCATGTGTCTTTATTGGATACTCTCTCACACAAAACGACTATCTTTGTCTTAATCTAACCACCCAAAAAATCTACACCTTTCGGCATGTTCGATTCATCGAACATACCTTCCCCTTTGCCACCCACGCCCCAAAACCTGATACACACATTGATATGATAAATAAACCCGCTACATACTGATATGATAAATACACCTGCCCAAATGCTCATACCCGCCCCTGCCCAAATGCTCATACCCGCCCTACCACCCATAATCGATCTGACACCACCTCCACTCCTACCCGTGCAACCAACTGCTCATCCATGGTCTCCTGCATCATTTGCAACACCCTAGGCTTTGCCTAGGTCAAGTATGGTCACTCGATCCCAAAATAGGATTTTCAAACCTAATAAAGGTATTGTCTCACATCGTCAATAACTCTTGAAACTGAACCAAGTTGTGTTAAACAGACTTTGAAAGATAAAAGGTGGAGGGAGGTTATGTCCTCTGAATTTGATGCTCTCCTCAGGAATAGAACTTGGGACTCGGTTCCCCCATAATGAGTCTCAAAATATTGTTGGCTTTAAGTGGGTCTTTCGCATCAAACGTAAACCAAATGGATCCTTAGACAGATTTAAAGCTAGTGTAGTGGCAAAAGGGTTTCAACAACATCCCGATGTTGATTACTCAGAAACTTCCAGTCCATTGGTTAAACTTGCAACCGTTAAGGCTGTTCTCAATATTGTTGTTACTTAAAACTAGCCTCTCTCCAACAGTTTGATGTAAATAATACTTTTCTTCATGGTACCTTACTAGATACAGTATACATGGCGCAACCCCCTGATTTTGTTGATAAAACATTCCCACCCTATGTTTGTAAACTACATAAATCTACTTACGGTTTAAAATAGGCACCTCGTACTTGGTACTATACTCTTAGAACGTTCTTGTAAGGAATTTAGTTTATTCACACAAAGTTTGATGAGTCTCTATTTGTGTACAATAAATCTAGTATTACTGTATATTTCCTAGTGTATGTTGACGATCTCATTCTCACAGGAAATAATGTTCCCTTCCTCACTCGAGTGGCTAAGGATCTTGGTACCAAATTCTATGTTAAAGATTTGGGTCCACTTTCCTATTTTTTGGGAGTTGAAGTTCTTCAGACCAACAAATCATGTTTTCTTTCTCAACGAAAGTATGTTGTTGATCTTCTCACCCGACATAACATGATCACTTCCAAACTAGTATCCACCTCGGATTGCCTCATCATTGTTGATGGCACGTCACCTGCTGATGCCACTAAGTATCGTCAGGTACTTGGTAGTCTTCAATATCTTCAACTTACCAGGCCTGATATTGCATTTGTTGTTCATAAGTTTATCTCCATTTATGCATGCCCCAACCACCACTCACTAGGGGTGGGAGGGGCCAAACGCCTCCTTCGCTATTTAAATAGGACTCGAGATGTAGTGTTGGGATATTGATATCCCTTATGCTTTGTATTGATAAACTAAATCTGTTTGTAATAGCTAGGATAAGTTGTATTGTATAGACAACTTGATTATACATCTTGTAATAGATAGGTTTTGGTCAACATCAATGGAGGGGGAACCCAACTTATGTAGTGGAGGAGAATCAGTCAAGGGGGAACTTGATTGATGACCAGCTGAGGTCTTAAGAGTTGAGTAAAGCACTATCAGCTGAGGAACCAAACACAGCTGAGGAACCAAACACAACTGAGGACCAAACTGGTAACTAGACAAACGAGGTCTGTTCAGCTGAGGAAACAATCAAGATGCCAAAATGTCAAGATCAGAAGAGGTGATCCCAAGATCAACTTAGTCAAAGGTCATTTGTATCTATATAAGGAAGATCAACCAGAGCTAACATGGAGCAATATGAAGACGACAATTGACAAACAAGATTCTGACACGGCACAGAGCACGAGAAATGAAAGTCAATATTGCATTGATTATTACTAGTCAACGATAATAATCAATAACTTTAAGGAGATTGTGATTCTAGAAATAGTGGAAGATTTGATTGTGTTCCAACGGTAACATTCAAATGTTACACTATGTAGATGTTGTTAATCCTTAAATGCCTTAACATTATCAACACCATCTTAATTTGACCTTCCGAGATTTTTTCTAAGTCTTTTCTGAAATGCTACATTAAATGTTGATCTAAATGTTGTCGCATTTCTGGCAGGATCTAGAAGCTTCTACAAGGATCTGGAACCTGGAAGATTCCAGAACATTGGAGAACATGCTAGAACGGCCTGGAACCATTTGGAACGACCTGGAGCATTCAAGAAGGATCTAGAAAGATCATGGAAGTTGAGTTCCTAAAAAATAGGACCTCATTGTGGAAGCCTCTAGAAACAGCACCCCACTACTATAAATACTGATGGAAGGCTTCTCAAATCAGTGTACTCTATTCGATCAACTTCCTAGACCGAGCGTATATCCCTGTTAGGAATTGTGGCCAGTAGAACTACCTTTTAGATCATACGTTCGTATCCCACCCGTATGGCTGTGTGTCTTCTTATCTATTGAGAGTGTAATCTTTAGATAGACTAGGCATTTCGACAGTGTATACATTATACACTTAGTTCGTTTTTAGAACAAGGCACCTGCCTCGTTTGTAGTTTCTGTTGTGAATGTTAATGCTGTAACATTTCACACAACATTTATACTTGAAGATAAGTATTGTTTTTCGCCGTAAGGCTAGCATAGATTTTTATTTATAAAATCTATGTGAAAAATTATTTCCATTGTGTCACGTTTGTTTTTAGTGTTTCAAGTCTTCCACTGTGTAAATCTTAATTTCTGATATTCTGCTAGAGTCAGTGTTGTACCAATTGTCACAACATTTAGTACAACATTATTCTACTTAAACTTAAACACTTCATATACATACACTTAACACCACAGCACACTTTCAGTTGGTATCAGAGCTGATACCTGACGACACTAGGTTAGATCTTTGGTCAAGTGTGTTTTTAGTGTAGGTTAGCAATGGAAACACATCACATATCCACGGCACTTAGGCCACCCGTTTTAGATGGTTCGAATTATGCTTATTGGAAGCCTAAGATGCGTATGTACATCAAGTCAGTTGATGAACGTGCTTGGAGGACTGTTCTTACAGGTTGGGAAGCTCCAAAAAGACCAGCAGACGCAGATGGTGAAATACAACTCAAGAGAGAAGTTGACTGGACGGCTGATGAAATAACAACAGCAAGCTACAATTCTAAAGCTTTAAATGCTATTTTTACTTCTGTTGATGTTTCAATGTTTAAAATTATATCTAACTGTTCTACTTCTAAAGATGCATGGGACAGGTTGCAAGAGCATTGTGAAGGTTCAGAAAGTGTTCGAAGAACTAAGCTTCGAATGTTGGGGACAAAATTTGAGAATCTCAGAATGAGGGAAGATGAAACAATTACAGCCTACAATGAAAGGTTAAGTGAGATTATCAATGAATCACATTCTCTTGGTGACCCTATTTCTAATGTTAGAGTAGTTCATAAGATATTAAGATCTGTTCCTAAAAGATTTGATGCTAAAATTTGTGCTATTGAAGAGGCAAAAGATACAGATAAGCTAAGTCAAAATGAGTTAGTGAGTATTCTTAGGACATATGAGATAAACACTAATCAAGATGATGAAGCTAATGCTGATAAGAAAGTTGTGGTTTTTAAAGGGGAAACATCAAACACTTCTGAAGTTCAACCCATCATTACTGAAGTTGACACTGATGAAGAACTGCTCGATGTATGTCTCAAAAATCCTAACAATGTTGCCTTGCTCACTAAGCATTTTAACAAGTTTCTTAAGAAATCTGTGAACAAATCTAGAAACATTCAGCCTAAGATTCAAATCAATACATCAACACCTCAACCAGAAAGGAGGAAAGCTCAATTCACACCAAGACCATCAAAGAGTGAAGGTAAACCAAGGTATGATCCTGAATTTCGAAAATCAGTTCAATGCAATGCTTGTTCTGGTTATGGCCATTATGCAAATGAATGTGCCAATACTAGACTTAAGCAAAAGCTGAACTTTAGTGCTACCTTGAGTGATGAATCTGATGATGATGATCTTGATGAATTAAATCAGAATGAATATTCTAATTTTACCAGAATTGATTATAATGATTCCTCTGATGATGATCTGGATGAAACAGATTCTGATGCTGTACCTGATGCTTCAACATCTACAGCAACATCAGAACAGAGTCACCCAGATTTGAACTGTTTTAATGGTTTGGTTGATGATGCAGGAAAAAAGACTGATGACAATGAACACCAAAAGCTGTTAGATGATTGGAACAATCAGAAACTCACTCTTAATTCCTTGAATAAAGAGAATGAGGATCTGAAGGATACAATCACCAAGCTAGAGGTTATTCTTACCAAAAGGGATCTGGAAATCTGTAACTTAAAGGAGAAATTAATAAATTCCACCTTATGTTTCAAGAAATATTCCAAGAGTGCTTCTGAGGTAAATAATGCTATAGCTACTGGTAAGTCTAATACTCATGGTTTAGGTTATGATGGTACTACTGCTTCTATTTCTGATAAATTTAGAAAACCTGTGAAATTTGTGAATGCAAATGTTGTCACATTTGATGCAACATCTGCACAATCAGACCCTCACAAGGTTAAGAGGAAGTATATATGTCATTATTGTGCTAAAGTTGGTCATATTCGTCCTTACTGCATGAAATTGTTTGAAGAACAGAGAACTTTGAAAATGCTGCATAAAAAACTGTCACATTCTGGTAAACAGTTTATGAAATCTGCATGGAAACCAAAAACTACCTGTAATGTTGCTCATACCTCCTTAAAAGCATGTCTACCTGATTCTTGGTATTTTGATAGTGGTTGTTCTAGACATATGACAGGTCGTACTGATTTCTTATCTGATTATGTGACCTTGAACAGTGGTAATGTTACATATGGTGGAGGTTCTAAAGGAAAGATTCTTGGTAAAGGAACTTTGAATGTTAAAGGTTTTCCTAAGCTTAAAAATGTCTTACATGTTGATGGCTTACTTGCAAATCTGATTAGCATTAGTCAACTTTGTGATGATAATTTGCATGTGAAATTTGATAAAGATTCATGTTATGTTCTTAATAAAGATGAAGTTTGTGTCATGACTGGTACTAGGTCAGCTGATAATTGCTATCTTATTGGAACAAATATGTGTAACTTGTCAAAATATGATGAAAATGTCTTATGGCATCAAAGATTGGGTCATGCAAATTACAGAGCAATGAACAGACTAATCAAAGCAGATGCAGTAAAAGGAATTCCAAAACTAAGTCTTCACAACAAAACTGTATGTGGACCATGCCAAAAAGGTAAGCAGGTAAGAATGTCGCACAAAATGCTGTCACATTGTACTACACATCGATGTTTTGAATTACTGCACATGGACTTGATGGGTCCTATGGAAACTGAAAGCATTGGAGGAAAGAGGTATTCCTTAGTTGTGGTAGATGATTTTTCTAGATATACCTGGGTAGAGTCTTTAAGAGACAAATCTGAAGCATTTGCTGCATTTAAAATTCTTTATAAGAGGTTCAAAAATGTGTTTAACTTGAAAGTTGACCGTATTAGAACTGATCATGGTAGGGAATTTGAAAACAGCATGTTTAATGATTTCTGTGATAAAAAGGGTATCTTGCAAGAATACTCATCTCCTAAAACTCCACAACAAAATGGAATTGTTGAAAGAAAGAATAGAACTTTACAAGAAATGGCTAGAGTTATGCTTACATCCAAATGTCTTGCTAAGAAATTTTGGGGAGAAGCATTGAATACTGCATGTCATGTTATTAATAGGGTTTTTATTCGTTCTGGCACAAGTCAAACACCATATGAGATTTTGAACAACAGAAAACCAAGTGTGAAATACTTTCATGTATTTGGTTGTGTGTGTTATATTCTGAATGATAGGGATCAACTTCATAAGTTTGATTCTAAAAGTGATAAAGGTTTCTTTTTAGGCTATTCTAGAAATAGTAAAGCTTATAGAGTATATAACCTTAGAACTAACACTGTTCAAGAATCTGTTAATGTTGTGTTTGATGATGATAAAGGTCTTACAGATGACAAAGATGAAGAAGATGTATCACAGGTTACTGACACTTCTGAGAATACACTGAAGTCTGAGAATGTTGCACCAAATGTTAACACATCTGGGTCAACATCTACAGAACAGACACCTGTAACTTCACAGAATGACCAGTACATTCCCAAAACGAATCCTTCTTCAAGAATAGGTAAAAGTCATCCTTCTGACCAGATCATAGGTGATGCTACAGTTGGAGTGCAAACAAGAGGAAGAGTAAGATCAAACAAGGTAGATGTGGTAAGAACAATATGCATGTCTTCTATGTGTAACATTGTAAATGTTGAATGCTATTTATCTGAAATTGAACCTAAGAGTGCTAAAGAAGCCTTAACTGATGAAAACTGGATTAATGCTATGCATGAAGAACTTGGTCAGTTTGAAAGAAATGAAGTATGGACACTTGTTCCAAGACCTAGTCATACTAATGTCATTGGAACAAAGTGGATATTCAAGAATAAAACTGATGAATCTGGTAATATTGTTAGAAACAAGGCTAGGTTAGTAGCACAAGGTTACACCCAAGTTGAAGGAGTTGATTTTGATGAGACTTTTGCACCTGTTGCTAGGATAGAATCTATTAGATTACTGCTAGCTATTGCATGTTTTATTGATATTAAACTTCATCAAATGGATGTAAAGGCTGCATTTCTAAATGGCATATTGAATGAAGAAGCATATGTTGAACAACCTAAAGGATTTGAAGATCCACAGTATCCTGATCATGTATATAAACTTAAGAAAGCATTGTATGGTCTTAAACAAGCTCCTAGAGCATGGTATGGTAGGCTTACTGACTTTCTTTTGGAATATGGATTTATTAGAGGAGAAGCTGATAGAACTTTGTTCATTAAGCACACTGAAGGAGATTTACTTATTGCACAAATATATGTTGATGACATTGTGTTTGGTTCTACTTGTCATAAAATGTTGAGTAATTTTGTTAAGGCAATGACTGCAACATTTGAAATGAGTATGGTTGGAGACTTGAATTACTTTCTAGGTCTTCAAATCAAACAGTGCAGTGATGGTATTTTCTTCTCCCAGAGTAAGTATGCTAAGAACTTGGTTAAAAGATTTGGTCTTGAGAATTCAAAACCAATGAAAACTCCTATGGGATCTACTTTGAAACTTTGCAAAGATAGTGCTGGAACAGATGTTGATCCAACATTTTACAGATCCATGATAGGTAGTTTACTGTATTTAACCTCTAGTAGACCAGATATTATGTACAGTGTGTGTGTTTGTGCTAGGTACCAAGCAAATCCAAAGGAATCACACCTGAATGCTGTGAAGAGAATCATCAAGTATGTTTCAGGAACAAGTGACCTTGGAATCTGGTATACTAAGGACACCAACAACATTTTGATTGGCTATAGTGATGCTGATTGGGCTGGAGACATAGATGATAGAAAGAGTACGAGTGGAGGATGTTTTTACATGGGAAACAATCTTGTATCATGGCACAGCAAGAAACAGAATTGTGTTTCACAATCCACTGCAGAATCTGAGTATATTGCTGCTGGAAGCTGCTGCACACAACTCTTGTGGCTGAGCAAGATGTTCCATGACTATGGTATTGAGAATGGTATACTTACTATCTTTTGTGATAATACTAGTGTCATTAACATTTCTAAAAATCCTGTACAACACTCACTCACAAAGCACATTAGCATAAGACACCATTTTATGAGAGATTTAGTAGAGAAGAATATTGTTAAGTTGGAGTATGTACCTACTGAAAAACATGCTGATATCTTTACTAAAGCCTTAGACCATGAGAGATTCTCTATCTTGAGGAAATCTCTTGGCATGAGCACTATCTGAAAAGAATTCGGATGGATGTTGTCACAAATGCGTCAGCATTTGGGACAACATCATGGGTTGTATAAATTTTATAAGTTGAATTTATTTCTTACTTAGTTAAATAATTCCTTTGTAAAATATCTACGAATCTAAGAACCCTGGAGTGCAAAAATAAACATGTCTTACACCTCTCAAATGCAAAAAAAATGAGAATGTTATTAGCATACTAAAAGATGTACCAAATCACTGAGTAACTATGGAGCACGGAGTTCGCTACTACGATGTCTTCTTTTCAAAAGGTGATATTTGGTAAAAACATCAACATATTTGTAATCCATTAAGTAAGTATGGGGCACGGAGTTCGCTACTACGATGTACTCTACAGGAACAATGGATCAATACAAATTAGATGCTATAACACAAAAAGGAAAAATTTTGGTGCAACACAAATGAAGCAAATTCATGTAAAAACCGTGTTGAGGTGTTTGTAACAGTTTTGAGCACAACATTGCCTGATTCGAATTTATTTTTATCTGTGTAATTATTTAATTATTTATTGAGATTCATTTCTATTTATTTAATTAATTACTGACCCACATCTTTATTTTTTCAGATTATGCGAGTTTAATTAATTCTGGAAGCTTCTTAATTATCTAATTAATTTAATTAATTGATCTTTCCCACTAATTAACCATGATCTAGGTTGTGGCTAAAAATGTGGAGCACTTTCGAAAATTCTAGATTAATTCTTCTGTTTTATTTTCTTTTATCTCCAACTACATTATTCTCTCTATAAATATCAAACATAAGATGTCATTTATTTGCTAATTGTGATTTCTGATTGTGTTGAGTACTAAGATTGCAGAATTGTTATTTGGTTGTGTATATCTCAAAGAAGTGTGTGCAAATTTCCATCCTTACCTTGAAATTCCAACCGCCTAACTTAAATGGCTGGAACAAACTCGAATTCCTCACAATCTCTCTCTGATTCGAAAACCTCATCTCACTCTCGCACAAATCCTCTCGAAATCCTTGCTTCTATGGCTTCACAAAACTCTACTGCTTCAAATGCTGACTCGAATGTCTCTGCAACACCATCAACAACAGTTCCCACTCCTCAAACCACTCCTCAAACTGCTCCTCAAACAAACTTCCCTCAAGATGCAACCGTTGAACAGGTCACTAGGGCTATCGAAGAGGTGTCTGATACTCTTCGAACTACAGGCCACTTGCCCGTGATGACTTTTGGAGATATCACTGTGGATATCTCGAGCTATTTGGCTGAGCAAACTGCCCAAATGGCTTCTGCTTCAAAAAGCCCCAAATCACCCTCTATTCACGAACCGCAAGCTGAGAATGTTGAAGCTTCTGTTGAAGAAGAAGTCACTGCCACGTCTGACCCTGAAGACGTTGAAATGGAGGATGCAAACATTTCTGAAGGAACAAATTCTTCACTCTCTGTTTCAGATGAGTCTGCCCCCATTCCTCTCAAGAAGAATGCACAAAAAGGGAAAAGACAGAGAAGCCCTGTACAAAGAAGGAGGAGATCAAACCGCGTTTTTACTCGTGTGGATTATTCTGAATCCATGAGGAAGAAGAAGAAGGCTGGAGCTGATGCTGGTGAACCTATCCAAGTGTTCACAGATTCTGAAGATGAAGCTCCTGTTGTTGCTGAGAAATCAAAGAAAGCTAAGACTGCTGCTGCTGAAAAATCCAAAAAGAAGGTTGATGCTGAAAAGCAAAGGAAAGGAAAGTTTGTTGCTGAACCAAAAGGCAAAGAAAAGATGATCACTAAAAATGAACCAGCTGAGTCAGAATCCAATTCTGATTCTGAAAGATGCTTGAAAGACATTCTGGAGTCTCTAAAGAAAAATGCTGAGCACAATGCTGCTGCAAAGGGAGCTGCACCAGAACCTGAAGATGGTGGCAGTGGGGATAGCTCTTCCAGTGCAGCAAGCAGCCCTGAACAGAGCTCTGCTAAAAGCTCTACACCAAGCTCAGATGACCTTGCTTCTGAAGAGGAAGGTATTTCTGATTCTCTTGATACTCTAGAGAATAGATTGGCCATTTATTCTAAGAGAAAACTGCTGATAGAGAAGAGGATCAATATACCTGATTTTGATAGTAAAGGCATGATTAGTTTCTTAGAAGAAAGTAATTTGATGCATGCTGTGAATTTTGGTGAATCTTTCTTCACAAATTGGGCATATGAATTCTATGCATGTTTGAAAAAGAGCACTGGTAGGAGATCTTCTAAGTGGTATGGGACTGTTAATTTTAGGGGGAGGGATGTACCTTTTACTCCTGAATTGATAAATGAGTTTTTAGAAATTCCCAATGTTGAGGTTGATGAAGAACCTGACATGGATGTGGTCATTTCTGCTATAACTGCTGGTAGGGTAGTTAAATGGACTAGACACATGCTAGCCAAAGACCTTACTTCCCTACACTCTGTGTTATACAAACTCATTATCTACAATTGGATTCCCACCACAAATACTACCAAGATAACTAAGGACCAGGCTATTTTGATCTATAGGATTTCTGTGCTTAAGAAGTTTAATTTGGGTCTTACTATTTTCCAACACATGATGAGGTTTACTGGGAGAGTTTCTGAAAAAGGCAATTTACCCTATCCTGTTCTGATTTCTAACTACTTGAGGCATCATGGATTTGTTGCCAAGAACACTGATGTGTTGAGGGGGAGAGTTCCACTATTGGCCATAGCTCCTGCCTTACTCACTGGGGATAGAGTAATTGATCTGCCTTTGATTGCTCCTGGTACTGAACATCAGCAAAGACCCTCTACTTCTGCTCAACCAGAACCAACCAGACCCTCAACTACTGATCATCCTGAGTCATCCAGACCAAGACACAGAAATGCAACCCCAAATGTTGAGAACATCCGTATCAACATTTCTGGTAATGTGTATCTTTCACAGGAATTCATCAAACTCCAACCTCCTTTCACCTACAACAGGGGGAGTACCACCGCCATCCAACTCCAGTGTAGTCATTGAGGAGATACATGATGATGGAGTTCCAGCTGCTACTGATGCTGGTGATGGACCTGATGCTGCTGGAGATGCTGCTGTTACTGATGTAGTTGCACACCTTGCATCTACTTACTTTGTTGATGAAGGAGATGATGATGATGCTGCTGAAATGGACACCTTGTATGGTGATCTACCTGGAGAAAGCTGTTAGACAGGGGGAGACCTGAATTCCACAATGGCTATGGTGCAGAAAGATGATGCTGCAGCTGTTACCACAGCAATATAAGCCATTTGTTCAGTTCTACCTTTGTAACTAATGTTTAAGTTTGAAATTCTGAAATTATGATACATTTGTTATTTACTGTTTTTAGATGGTAGGATGTTTACTGCAACTTGTTTATTAGTTCCACTTGATATTTGTTTACTGCCTTGCTTAATTTGTTTGCAGATTATCATGTGTCTATTGCAGGTTGTGTATAGTGTAGTTTCTGTTTTGTTTTGTTCCTTGTTACATTATGTTTTGCTCTGATGTTTGTTTTTTTATTTTTGTTGCTCTGATTTTTTTGTTAGTGTCTTACTTAGATTCTAAGTTGAATTTCTTCCAGTTTAACTTATGATCTTAAGTAAAGTTACTTATGTTGTGAATAAGTGTAGTGTTTATACTTGTTCTATTTTGGATAAAATTTATCTTGATCTTATGGCACGGATCATTGTAAAATTATCCTTGATCTTCATTCGATTTGATCGAACGATTACAACAGGTATTGTCTTGACTAGTGCTTAGCAATGATGTTAACCTCAACTAAGTACATAATACTGAGTATGTATAGAAATATATGTGCATCAGGTGTGTTGTAGTCGAAAGGTCAAATTGGGGGAGATTGTAGATGTTGTTAATCCTTAAATGCCTTAACATTATCAACAACATCTTAATTTGACCTTCCGAGATTTTTTCTAAGTCTTTTCTGAAATGCTACATTAAATGTTGATCTAAATGTTGTCGCATTTCTGGCAGGATCTAGAAGCTTCTACAAGGATCTGGAACCTGGAAGATTCCAGAACATTGGAGAACATGCTAGAACGGCCTGGAACCATTTGGAACGACCTGGAGCATTCAAGAAGGATCTAGAAAGATCATGGAAGTTGAGTTCCTAAAAAATAGGACCTCATTGTGGAAGCCTCTAGAAACAGCACCCCACTACTATAAATACCGATGGAAGGCTTCTCAAATCAGTGTACTCTATTCGATCAACTTCCTAGACCGAGCGTATATCCCTGTTAGGAATTGTGGCCAGTAGAACTACCTTTTAGATCATACGTTCGTATCCCACCCGTATGGCTGTGTGTCTTCTTATCTATTGAGAGTGTAATCTTTAGATAGAATAGGCATTTCGACAGTGTATACATTATACACTTAGTTCGTTTTTAGAACAAGGCACCTGCCTCGTTTGTAGTTTCTGTTGTGAATGTTAATGCTGTAACATTTCACACAACATTTATACTTGAAGATAAGTATTGTTTTTCGCCGTAAGGCTAGCATAGATTTTTATTTATAAAATCTATGTGAAAAATTATTTCCATTGTGTCACGTTTGTTTTTAGTGTTTCAAGTCTTCCGCTGTGTAAATCTTAATTTCTGATATTCTGCTAGAGTCAGTGTTGTACCAATTGTCACAACATTTAGTACAACATTATTCTACTTAAACTTAAACACTTCATATACATACACTTAACACCACAGCACACTTTCACACTATATATATGAGTCCATTATCATAAATCACATACGAGTGAAGGGATGCAAAGGTCAAGCAAATGCTCTTAAGTTCCCAGAAATCAGAAGAGCTCAAGAACTTCAATGAAGATTCAACACGGATCATCTTCCCAACAGTGAGAATGAGCTCATCATATCTTAGCCAGTTTAGTCACATAAATATTCAAAGCTTAGAGAGAATTTTTCAATCCTAGCATGAAACTAAATTAGATTGTAAATGAAATTCTCACCTAGTCCTCATACACAAAACCCATCTTCTATCATAAACCCTTAGAAGTTAAGTTGAATGAACCATTGTAAAGAGTACAAGTTTTCATAACAACTTGTAGAGACCCTAAGTTGCTCAGAGCTCAAAGTCTTCTCTTGGGACTATAAAGTGGCAAGACATGCTTCTCTTGACATGTAAAAGGACAAGACCCTTTAATTTGATGATTAAAGGATTAATATCACAGTTGGGCTGTGAGAGTGGACGTAGGTCTGGAGGCCGAACCACTATAAATGATGGTGTTCTTTATTGCTTTATATTAAATGTCATCATACATGCATATTTACATTACCATACGTTTTAAGAGAAAAGGTTTTGTATGAGCTGATACACTATCAGCTGATACTGCATAATATGTTTGTTATTCGAAAGTTCATGATCAACTGAAATCAAGTAAGCTGATACCCCAAAATGTGTTTATGCATGAAAGTGTTTGTAATTTTTTTATTATAAGCAGTAGACGAGTATAATATTTTTAATGGGCATACTACTATTTCGCACACTTCTCTATCAATCGACTAACCAGTAGACTAACTAGTCCTAGGCCCCTAGTGAATGAGCTGACCAAGTCATTTGGTGGAGATAGTTTATTTGTTTGCACACTCAAATACTCACTCGTTTGATAGCCCGTGGGACCATCAATAGGCATCACCTTGAGACCTAACCCGTCTTCTTCGCTATATTTTTCCACTGATGCTGATTGGGCAGGTAACAATGATGATCGTACTTCTACTAGTGCTTATGTTGTGTTTCTTGGGGCTAATCACATTTCATAGTCCTCCAAGAAATAAAAATCAGTTGCTCGCTCCTCAACATAAGCCAAGTATCGTGTTATGTTGCCTCCGCTTCCTCTGAAGTTCAATGGTTGAAGTCTTTACTTAGTGAGTTATGTTACTTAGTTCCAGATCTTCCACTTATCTACTGTGACAATATTGGAGCTACATATCTTTGTTACAATCCTATTTTTCACTCTCGAATGAAGCACAATGCAATTGACTTTCATTTTGTTCGAGACCTGATTAAAATGTCCCCAACTTAGAGTCTCTCGTGTTTCGTATGCGGACCAACTTGCTGATTCTCTCACCAAGTCTCTTCCTCGTATCCGACTGTAACTTCTAATGACCAAGATTGGACTCTCCTACGGTGCTCCATCATGAGGGGGCATATTAGGAATATAATATCAATTAGATATTTATCTATTAATATTACGTATTTTTATCTTTAAATATTTGATATATATCTTGTATCTATAAATATGCTTTGTTTCTATATATACCCTTGAAAACTCTAACTTTACGTTCAACGAAATTATTATTTTCATAATCTTACTATACAATGTCCTTTCTTTTCTTAGTACTATTTCGACAACTACGCATTAACATATCATGATCTTCATCCACATATTTACTAAACACATTGCTAGCTTCTTTTAATCACACATATTCAGAATTTTCACTGAACTGACCCGTATTACTACCATGTGATCGAAGAGTGATCATTAAATGAAATTGTATTACTAGCATGTAATGATTTATGAATGAATGAAATATTATATTGACTTTACCAAGAACAATATTCTCTAATGTATGTTGGAAAATTAATATCATGTTCCTCAAATTAACATTAGTTCCCAAACTACATTTCTTAATACTACCAACATTAAATTTACATGAAAAATTATCAAGTTTCAAGTCAGGCCACGTACTAATATATAATTTGGGATGCAACCTCACTGAATAAAGAACTTGCATTGACCTCGAATAACTTGTTCCCCTTAAAATTGGCCCTCAGTATGACTGAAAAAACAGTGACAGCTTCTACCTCAAATCCTTATACGAACGCCTCTCAAATTCGGATATTATGTTTACCTATGTATGAATTCCATTACATCTGAAAGTGTGCTGTGGTATAGTGTTTAAGTAAAAGTAGATTAATGTTGTACTAAATGTTGGGACAAATTGTACAACACTGACTCTAACAGAATATCAGAAATAAAGATACACAGCGGAAGACTTGAAACACTAAAAACAAACAAGACACAATGGAAATATTTTTCACATAGATTTTATAAATAAAAATCTATGCGAGCCTTACGGCGAAATATCAATACTTATCTTCAAGTACAAATGTTGTGTGAAATGTTACAATAATAACCTTCACAACTAAAACTACAAACGAGGCAGGTGCCCAGTTTTGAAAACGAACTAAGTGTATAAAATTACACACTGTCGAAATGCTAGTCTATCTATGATTACACTCTCGATAGATAAGAAAAACACACAGCCATACGGGTGGGATACTTCGTATGATCTAAAAGGTATAACTATTGGAGCCACAATTTCCTAACAGGATGAACGCTAGTCTAGGATATTGATCGAATAGAATACACTGAATTGTGGAGCCTTCCTTCGGTATTTATATAGTGGGGTGCGAATTCTAGAGGCTTCCAACTTTGAGATCCTATTTTTTAGGAACTCAACTTCCACAAGTTCCATGATCTTTAATTTCTAGATCCTTCTTTCACGTTTCAGGTCATTCTAAACTGCTTTCAGCCTCTTCTAGATCTTCTAGGACGTTCTCCAATATTCTGGAATCTTCCAGGTTCCAGATCCTTGTAGAAGCTTCTAGACTCTGCCAGAAATGATGTAACATTTAGCTCAACATTTAATGCAACATTTCAGAAAGGACTTAGAAAAAATCTCGGAAGGTCAAATTAAGATGTTGTTGAGAATGTTGATACATTTAAGAATTCACAACATCTACAACATCCATACTAAAGGCATGTATGTTTACAAAAAAAATTATGACTACCTTCAACCTCTATACAAAATCCTCTCAAATTCGACTATGATTTTTCAATTTCAAGTACGGCAACAAAATAGTTCAACTTCTGGTTACACTCTTCTACCTTCAACCTCTAAACAAAATCCTCTCAATCGGATAGGGTTTTTCGTGTACGAACACCTCTAAAATTCAGATGGAATTTTTCGATTCTGAGTATGACAACTTCTACCTTCATCCTAAGTACGAACTCCTCTTAAATTTGGATGAAATTTTTCGATTTTGGTATGGACTATTCAAAATTGGATATGGGATACCCGATTTTGGGTTTAGGGTACCGCATAATACTTCTCTCATTTTTTAATATCTCTCTCACTCGGGTGCTCGGTACCACGAAAAAACTTCATTTAATTTAAAATTTTAAACTTGTAAAAATATATTCTCTAGATCCCACAAAAATGAGCACACTTTTTATATTGAGACATCTCATATTAATTTGCACACTTAAAAAAAACAAACATTTTCACAACCTTCACCTTAGAATATACACACATTTACTCATATGTCATTACTTTTGAAATTCACACATATATTTAATTTACATTTTTATTTACACGGTTTATAAAATTACTTTTCAAAACTCTATTCATTATATATATATATATATATATATATATATTTTGCCTATTTTTAAAATTTGTGCACTATTAATTCAAAATATCATACGTGGAACAGTCATTTTAATGTCGGATTCTCTTGTTAGTCCTATATCGTTTAGTTCACTTTAAAATAAATTCTTTAAATTTTCACATTAAAAAATACTAAGTTGTAAGACATATAATTTGGATCCTTTTTTTGACAATTTCAATCGTTTAAGTTACAACTCACCAGAAAATTTAAAAAACGCCAAAAAAAAATTTGAGTACTCCGGCCAAATGTCTAATTTTGTTCTTTTAAATATATTAAAATCTTAAAAATGATAAAATTTAAAAAACAAGTAGTTTTTAATGTACAATTTATTTTAAAATCATTAAAATAATAAATATAAACTAAATATATCAGAAAAATAGTAATTTTTTTATATTAATAAAAAAAAAATTAAAAATAGAAAAAATATAAAAATATTTGCTAAAATCTGAAAAATTATATAACTAATGAATTGTATAATTTATATTTAAATAAGAAACTAAAAGTCTTTCTTTTTTAAAAAATGTATTAATAAATCCTAAAGTAAATTAATAAATTGAAAATTTATAAAATATCGAAAATTACACTGATAGATTTTTTTAGAATTTAGAATTTGAGGGATTTGAATTTATTTTTAGAATTTACCATTCTTTAAAAGGATTGTGTTTGGTATGACACGCGCGAATTTTCATGAGTTATATATATATTTTTTGTTTATTCTTAATACATATTTTTAAATTTCTTATTTATTAATGTAATTTAGAATTTATTAATATACTTTCCCAAATCAAATCAGAGCTGACATAGACCAATAGAAAGACGACAGTGGAGACCTAAAAGTTGACACGACACGGAGCTCAAGAATGGAAAGTCAAAGGTGCATTGAATATTACTAGGCAACGATAATATTCAATAGTATCAATCAAGGAGATTGTGATTCCCGAGATTGTGGATGATTTGATTGTGTCCCAACAGTAACATTCAAATCTTACACTACATATATGTTGAGTTCTTATTCATATCTCACGCATGAGTGAAGGAATGCAAAGGTCGAGCAAATATGCTTAAGTGTTCATCATCAAGAACAACTCAAGAGAACTTCAATGAAGATTCAACAAGCATCATCTTCCAAACGAGTGAACTCATAATATCTAAGCATGTATTGTCACATATATATTTCAAGTTTAGAGAGAATTTTTCAATCCTAGCCTAGAGGCTAAATCAGTTTGTAAGAGAAATTCTCACCTAGTTCATATTCATCAAACCAACCCTTCAATCTTAAACCCCTAGAAGCTAAGTTTGAAAAGATCAATGTAAGAGTGCTAGTTCATCACAATGACTAGTGGGATCGAGCAGTGATGTCAAAACCGGATCGGACTAACCGGTACGACCGGTTCAACCATGAATCGGCCACGACACCTGTCCAAAAAAATGCCTAAGATCCGTTTTTATGGTAGGACTGATCAAAACCAGTCAAAAACCGGGCAAACCGGTCAAAAATGCGCGACGGTGTTTACATATATACTCCTTTTTAATGACACGTGAATAATATGGAAAAAAAATATAAGAATTATGCCGGTCCAACTGGTTGAACCGTGAACCGGTGACTTGTCCGATTTGGTCATCGGTTCGGTTATGAAAATAATGGGATCGAGTACAATAAGAAGGTTGTCAAATGATCCAAAGTCTTCTCTCGGGACTATAAAGTAGCAAGACGTGTTACTCTTGGCACGTTAAAGATTACAAGCTCGTGGAAGGGATTAATATCACATCTTGGCTGTGAGAGTGGACGTAGGACAAGGAGGTGTGTACCACTATAAATGATTGTGTTCTTTACTGCTTTAGCATGCATCTTTCACATCGCATAACTTAGTTTTAAAGAACATTTTGTATCAGCTGATACGCTCTTATCTACTCGCTAGACATGGCAAATCAATGACTCTTGACGGGCTCATCGTTCTGCCGAAAACATATTATGGAGAAAAATCTGACACCGGAGTCAAGATTTCGGTCCATTTTAACAAGTCTTTTGTATCAGCTGATCATGTATGAAATGATTTACAAAGGTTTTTCAAACAAACGAGTATAAATTTGGGCACACTACAAATTTCGCACTTGATAGACAATATATCAGATGACAAGCTAGTCCTAGGCCCCTAGTAAATCAGCAGACTAGTTGTCTCGAAGGGTTATCTATTTTTTTATTACACTTAGAGCACACCAAGTACTCTACATCACTCGTCTGATACCCCCAGGGTAAGGGACTAACAGTGAGTAGTATACAATCACACTCATGAGGTCTAGCTGTTCAAAGTTAAATATCAAACATATAATCAAACACATCAATAGAAACATGAATACATCACATACTTTAACCTCGTCTCGTGTAACTTGTCATAAAGCACTGCGAGCCTTCCCAAAGCCTTCTTTTTGACTTTGGTATTCCCCGATGACAATTTATATGGTCCTGGATCCGTGAACTATGACTATTAGATTTCATAACATAGAATACATGAAATATAACTCGTAGCAGAAACATTCAACATATCAAGTGAAACACTTAACCATGAACAACTTAATTAAGAAGCAAGAAAACTCCACCTCAAAATGTATGTCGTGGATCGTGGATGCAATGAATATAATTGAATATCTTTAATCTTTAAAACCAAAAATTATTAAATAATATGCCTTAGAATTATTATTAATATATTAGTAATTGTTTAATTTCTTTATTACTAGAGGGGTGTATTCAATTGAGATTCTTTTGGATTTTTGTGGACTTTAAAAAGTCAGTGGATTTAGAAAATCCATAGACTCTATGCAGAGTTTAACTGACTTTTTTATTGATTTATATGGATTTTTGTAGATTTGACAGGATTCTAAAATACACATTTTTTTATTGATTTACATGAATTTCCATAAACTACGCCCTTTAAAACCTAGTTCAAAAAAAAATTATTATTTATCATTATTATTCTCATCTTCATTTTCATCACAGTTATACCTCGACCTCATTTTCATGCATTAGTTTAAATTCTTTGTTGTAGTTGTCTTTGAGAAAGCAATTCCAAATTTTCCTCTTTCATGTCGAGATGTGGTGAATCTTGATCTTCTTTATATTCGACTGGAAATTTATCAGAGCGACCTTCTTTCCGAAGGAAGTTATGTAATCCAGCGAACTTGTGAATTGCAATTTGAAAATACCAAAAATTCCATTGAATAATTGCATTTCTGGGGTGACGACCTTGACCACCAAAATCTTTTAGATGATATCGAACACCACGTAATGGGGAATTGACTTCGATTAGATATTATTGACGGTGTCCGATATACTATAATTTTTAAAGAAAGAACATAATTTTAAAATACAAAGATGTAATTTTTTCACGATAATAATGATGGTGAAGAATCTGTGTGATGCTTATCAAAAAACATAGTTAACACAGTTTTTTTTTCGGGAAAATATCAATTTTGGTCACCGAGTTTTACTTCTTTTCATATTTGGTCACCCACATTTGATCACTATCAAAATTGGTCACTCACTTATTATATTCTATCAAAATTGATCATTCCGTTAGTCAATCTGTCATTGACTAACGGAGAAAGAGTTTGAGCTCAAAATTTTCAAAACATTAAAAACTTTTGATGCATCTTCTAGAAACTAATGAAACAAACGCAGTAGTAAGAATGAAACATGTGAAACGCGTTCACATGCGGAATTTTCATTATATTTATCCTTGATTAGAAAGAATTCTCAAACGTGATTCAATCAACTTGCTGGGTAGTCAAAAAAATTTCAATAAATTTTTAATAATTATTTAACTCAATTATGAATTCATTTGTTGTTGGTTTACTTTTTAGAACGTGATTCAATCAACTTTGCTGGTAGTCAAAAAATTTCAGTAAGTTTTTAATAATTATTTAACTCAATTATGAATTCATTTGTTGTTGGTTTACTTTTTATTTTACAGGAAAATGGGAAACTCGGTTTACTTTTTATTTTACAGGAAAATGAGAAACTCAAGATAGAATGAAACTTTGTACTCTTGTTTTTTTTTAACAATTGTACTCTGTTTTTCAATTCTTGGTTTCATATTGAATTTGTATAATAGTTGGAGATATAAATTTGGAAAAATATCAATTTTGGTCTTTTTGACTACCCAGCAAGTTGATTGAATCATGTTCCAGAAGATGCATGAGAATTCTTTCTAATAAAGAATAAATATAATGAAAATTTCAAGATGCATGCGAATTCTTTTGACCTATTACGGATAAATATAATGAGAATTCCTTCTAATCTATAAGATAAAACTAAGATTCTTCAATGGGTATTCACGCTCCGGTAGGTTCCACATGTTTCATTCTTGCTACTGCGTTTGTTTCATTAGTTTGTAGAAGATGCATCAGAAGTTTTTAATGTTTTGAAAATTTTGAGCTCAAAACTCTTTCTCCGTTAGTCAATAACAGATTGACTTAACGGAATTATCAATTTTGATAGAATATAATAAGTGAGTGACCAATTTTGATAGTGATCAAATGTGGGTGATCAAATATGAAAAGAGGTAAAACTGGATGACCAAAATTGATATTTTCCCTTTTTTTTCCTTCTCTTTTAGAGTCTTCTAAGAGAATCCGTTGAAATCTCTACTTTTTAGGGGGGTGTATTCAATTGAGATTCTGTTGGATTTTTTTGGACTTTTAAAATCTGGGGGTATTCAATCCGGATTTTTAAAAGTCTTTTAAAATTTTAAGGTATTCAATACGGATTTTAAAAAGTCTTTAGAAATCTTTAGGTATTCAACAATCTATGGATTTTAATACTCTATGGATTTCGTTGGATTCTCTTTCAAAAATATAAATAAATTTCACTATTCAAAATCTCTTCTAAAAAGTAGAGATTTCAACGGATTCTCTTAGAAGACTTGAAAGAGAAGAAAAAAAAAACTTTTGTTAACTATGTTTTTAGATAAGCATCACAGATTCTTCACCATCATTATTATCGTGGGTAAAGTCTAGTATGCACTCGAGTGCATGTTATGCACCTAGTCCATGTTGCACTTTTCAGTTTTAATGACTTACACTTTTTGGTAAACGGTGTTGCACTTTTCAATTATTACTAAAAATATTATTATACAGTTTAATAATTGAAAAGTGCAACACCATTTACCAAAAAGTGTGAGTCAGTAAAACTGAAAAGTGCAACATGGACTAGGGTGCATAACATGCACTCGAGTCCATAGCAGACCAACCCATTATCGTGAAATTAAAATTGGGAAAGTCTCAAATACACCATACACACCAAAACATATTTGGTGCACCTGTTTTTTTTTTCTTTTTTTAACCGTTTTTTTTCTTTTCATTTCTTTCTCTCTCCGCTCTTTCTGTGTCTTATTTAAAACTCCAATCACTTCTTTTTTCCATTGCGTTTCTAAAATATAAAATACAGCATTTGAACACCAACAGTACTCTTCCTCTTTTTTACTTGCGTGTCCATTTTGCTTCTTCTTCAACTTTTTTTGCATGTGCCTTTTTGTTAAGTCTTTCAATATATATCTAAATCTTTCTTCCTTGTTAGATAGATCCCATGGCAACGGTGGTTAATATGAAGAATTTTTTTTATTAATTGTGATGTAGAATATTTGTTGATTAGTTTATGAAAAAGAAATGATAACAACGGGCTTTCGTTCTCGCTCTCTTCAATGGATATGATCAACCCTTCTTCTCAACCGAATTCCGATTCTCACAATTTTTACTCTTTATTTATTTTTGAATTATATACTTATTGCACAAACGCTCCATGCATGTTTCCGTTTTTTCAATGGAAAAGTGAAGTCCTTTTTTTTATTGAAAAGTGTAGTTTTTTCTTATAAAAAAGCGTAAGTCTTGTTATTTTAAAGTGGTAGATATTACTTAAAAGTGGGAACTATTATTAAAAAAACATGTTATTTTTGTTATTGAAAAGTGATAACTATTATTAGTGAAAAGTGATAACTATTATTAGTGAAAAGTGGTAATATGTAATACTGAAAAGTGTTAATTATTATTATTGAAAAGTGGTAACTATTATTAGAGAAAAATGTTATTCTTGTTATTGAAAAGTGGCAATATTTAATAATGAAAAATGTAATATTGAAAAGTGATAACTATTATTAGTGAAAAGTGGTAATATGTAATACTGAAAAGTGTTAATTATTATTATTGAAAAGTGGTAACTATTATTAGAGAAAAATGTTATTCTTGTTATTGAAAAGTTAATATTGAAAAGTGGTAACTATTATTGGTGAAAAGTGGTAATATGTAATACTCAAAAGGTTAATTATTCTTATTGAAAAGTGGTAACTGTTATTGTTATTAGAAAAAAATATTATTCTTGTTATTGTAAAATTATAATATTTAATAGTGATTGAAAAGTGGTAACTATTATGGGAGAATTGTTCATAAAGACATTTCACCTATAGAATTTATATAGAAAGATAACTTTTTATTTTAATTCAAATAAGGACAAAATTGCACATAGGTTTACTAATTTACCCTTATCATTAATTAAATCACAAAATTACATATAATTAATAAGTCAATCATTAAAAAAGGAATTCTGGGAACATTATATTCTAAAAAATTGCGGTCATTTATTATCCAACCAAAATTCAAATTCCTTTTAACATTCAAATCTTTCACATTCTATAATGTTTTCACTTATAAATATATTATCTCTTATTTCTGATTTCAATATCAAATGAATGAAAGTTATTTTACTTTGACACAGTGATTAAAGTATTAACATCTTTTAACATTCTATAATTTGAAACATATCATATATTGATTCGAAAAAATTATGTCTATATATACATGTATAAACTACAAAGTATCTAATTTTAATAGTTTTTTCACAATCAAATAGTTTTTTTCTAATTTCTTCTCTTCTCATAATTTTATTAATAAATGGAGTATATTTTAAACATTTTATTTTCTCAAAAAATATTCAAGAAGAAAATAATATAGCACTAAGAGCAAGATTTTGAAAAGATAAAATAAATTTTTCATATCCAAGCTGATCTTTCTCCTATTTTTCTCTTTCTCAAATTTGATTAGAATCAATCACTTTGCACATCATCATCAAGCAGGAAACATAATTTCATCTAATTTTCTCATTCTCCATTTTCTTCTGAAAATTTATGTTTATGTTTACGGCTCTATTTGAATGTGAAAGATTTGTATTTGTTTTTAAAATATATTAATAAATGATTGGTTCTATATCATTGCTCTATATGCAGATTTAAAAACATATATGCAAAAAATTGTTACATATTCTTGTTGACATATGAAAAAAAAATGTTGCATATAACCTAAAATACGTGATAATATGCAATAGAATAATATATGTGTAATAAAATGTTCTAAAATATTAATTTTATTTTAAACAATTAATATAGAATATATAATTTGATAATCACATGTCATTAGTGATAGAGATGCATGATTCTTTGAGTTTGAATTATATTATAAATGAAATTAATTATATAATATTACTTCACAATTTATTTATATTTTAAAAATTGTTGCATATTCTCAATAATATGCAAAAATATGTTGCATATAATTTATTAACTTCTCAATATTAAAATTCACGCTCATTTATTAACTTTCTAAAATTTTAAAAATTTAATAATCTCTCAGTTCGATTTCCAAAAATCAAGGAATCAATTAGCTATTGAAAAAATTGTTGCATATTATCAATGACATGCAAAAATATTGCATATAATTTAAAATAATTCATAATATGCAATAGAATAATATATCTATAATAAGATTTCTAAAATATTAATTTTATTTAAAAATATTCGGAATATGTATTATACATACAAATATATGCAATAAATTGGGTTTATATATGAAACGAAAATTGCATGTTGTGTTATCAGCCAAAAACTTTTGGTTAATTTTCACAGCAACTGCACAACCATCACAATAAGGTGATTTGCCCAAGAAAACAATAACATTTGTTATCAGTTACATCCAGCTATAACTAATGTCCCATTGAACGATTCCACTTAAATTGGATTTCCGCTAGTGAAATTGGATTAAAGAGAAAATCTAGAAGCCAAAACATCAAAAAGAGCATCAGATAGATTTTCTAAAAAGGTTAAGAGAAAGAAATTAAAGCGTACAATATAAGTGCCCTATTCGGCTAAATAAATAAAGCTCATAAGAAGACGAATTACTGAATTTTCTTGCACTTGTGTAGAGTTCATCAACATTTTTATTGGGATCTTCAACTACATTGCTGATATGTGAGTCTAAGACATAGTTTCCAGCGGGATTCTGGTCGCCGGTGAAGCTCTTGCCGTTGATTGTGACGTGGGAAGATGAACCGTAGTTGATGAAGTAGTGATCAGCTTGTGATTCCACCTAAATCTACAACATATATGCTCAAATTGTTATGAATTTTGATGGCATCTGATACAATACAGATTTTTTAAAAACCGGATCTAACAAATGCGAATAAATGAACAGAGAAAACAAAAGATCTTTGTAAAAAATAACGAAAATTGAATCAAATAACAAAATCAAACAATAAACAGTCATTTAAAAAGGGATATCTTGAAGGAATAATTTCGAATTTCATACCTAAAATAGCCGCAATCCCTTCGATTTTTTCGGGCGAAGGAACAACGTCGGGTTCACAATAGGCAGATCTACCATCGGGGGAAGGGGGCAGATCATCTCCAACGTTAGTTAGCGATGGGGTGGGTGCATAGGATTTGTTTGCAAAAATATCACGAACAAAAATTCTACAAAATACAATTAGTTTTAGAAATATCAAATTTTAAATTTAAATCAATAGATTATATGGAAATTAGTTTTGATAAGGAAAGTCAAACGGAATGATTTATTTTTTTTAAATTCCTTGAAAAGTGGAATTTAAATTACAATTACAATTATAATATTAATTTTAATTAATTATTGTTTGTGGAAGAAAAGGGTATAAAGGGGATTCTATGTTGATTTTGGATCTTATTTGTAATTATATAAATTTGTGTCTTTCTATATATTAGTGTCTTTAGGATTGTCTCTTATAGGGAATAATCTCAACTATTATTAGTGTTATTATTTAAAAGTGACAGCTATTATTAGTGAAAAGTGATAATATTTAGGTGGTAATTTAATTACTGTAAAATTATATTTAAAAACGATAAAAGGTGGTAATATTTATTAATATTTTTTTTTAATAAAATTGTATTTATAGTATTAAAATTATTTTAATTAATAATTTGATGTCAATGGTTTTTTTTTATAAAAATTGTATTTATAGTGTAAAATTATTTTAATTAAAAATTTGATATCAAATGGTGTTGAACCCATGATGTTCAACCCGCGACCTTATAACTGAGGTAGATTGTTGTAACGCCGCTCCAGCTGTTACATTGTTTTAAAATTTCTCTTTTCATTATTTATAAGGGTTGATTGGTCTGCATAGTGTGCAGCACCCTGTGCACTAGAGATCAACTCTTTAAAATTATGTTCTTTCTTTAATCCAACCCATTATCGTGAAAAAGATTACATCTCTGTATTTTAAAATTATGTTCTTTCTTTAATCCCTACGTGGTGTTCGATATATCTAAAAGATTTTGGTGGTCAAGGTCGTCACCCCAAAAATGCAATTATTCAATTGAATTTTTGGTATTTTCAAATTGCAATCGATTCACAAGTTTCCATTTCAAACACAAGCAGAGAGTTAGTATTGACTCGTGCTGGATTACATAACTTTTTTAGTAAAGAATGTCGCTCTGATGAATTTTCAGTCGAACATATGGAAGATCAAGATTCACCACATCTCAACGTGGAAGAAGAAAATGGAAAATTTGAAATTGCTTTCTCAAAGCCAATTAGAACTGAAGCTAATGCATGGAGAACTAGTATTGCTAATGCTATGTGAAAAATGAGACCGAGGGGCGTAGTTTATGGAAATCCAATGCTATATGAAAAATGAGACCGAGGGGCGTAGTTTATGCAAATCCATGTAAATCAATAAAAAAATGTGTATTTCAGAATCCTGTCAAATCTATAAAATCCATATAAATCAATAAAAAAGTCAGTCAAACTCTGCATAGAGTCTATGGATTTTCTAAATCCACGGACTTTTTAAAGTTCAAAAAAATCCAACAAAATCTCAATTGAATACATCCCCTTAGAAGAGATTTTGATTAGTGAAATTTATTTATATTTTTTAAAGAGAATCCAACGAAATCAATAGAGTATTAAAATCCATAGATTGTTGAATACCTTAAGATTTCTAAAGACTTTTTAAAATTCTTATTGAATACCTCAAAATTTTGAAAGACTTTTAAAAATTTGGATTGAATACCCCCAGATTTTAAAAGTCCAAAAAAATTCAACAGAATCTCAATTGAATACACTCTCTAAAATGTAATACTGAGAAATTAATATAGTTTCTCAACTATCTAAATGAAAAGAAAACTATTTTTGAATGAAGAAGGTTTGGCTATAAAAGATTTAATAGAATAACAATTTAACGTCAGTAATTGAAAAATAATAAACATTACTGTTTTCGAAATCAATGCAGAAGATAATTTTTTGAGCTATCAAATTAAATAATTTATGGTAGCCACATAAATAGAAGATTGAATTGACAAAGTGGGAGAGGAAGCCTTAATTACTGTTTTCTGGCCGAAAGAGAAGAGGTGTAATTCGAATTTATTGTGAGAATATTACGTGGTTTGATTTGTGAAAATACCTTGTATAATATAGGGGAATAAAATATAATTTTTAATTGAGATTTTTGGAATAAAAGTTTGAAAGCTTGAAATAATTTGTCGATAAAGTCACAATTTCAAATGCCTGAATTTAAATGGATTTTAATATACTTTATCTCAATAAATTTAAAAATATAATATAACATTAAATTAAATATATTTATATCTATAATATTTACTGGTATTACAGTTTTAGATCGATTTCAATCGGACATTTGGTCGGACTCCCTAAATTTTTCAAATTTCGGTGAGTTGAAATATAAAGAACTTAAATTGAATAAAAAAATATTAATTATATGCTTTAAATTTTATTTTGTAAAGTGAAAATTATTTTAGAAAAGACTTAAAAATAAAATTTCCTCTTTAAGCCAGATGCAAGGTTTCTCAGATGTCCCTTATCTAGCTAATTGACAGCTTACATCATTAATTGAGGTGCAGAAAATGTGTCACATATATTAAATGTAGGATTAATTGTAATGGGGTACAAGATTTTGACTTTCATTCATTACACCAAATCACAAATTACATTTGATTAGAGAGAGATATTATTTTATGTAAAATTAATGTTTAATATTCCATCTTGTGCTTTTTCTTTTGATCATTTTGATTAAAATATATAATAAAATAATAAATATAGTACATGTGTTGTAATTAAAACAGAATAAATAAATTATAATAAAATAATAGATATAATATGATTTAGAGATTTTTTTTTTAAAGAATAAAAAACTTATTGTGGGTGGTTTAAAAAAAGAAAAAGTAAAAAAATTATAGTGAGACAGAAACCATTATTGGTGAGTTTTTATAGATTGGTTAAATGAAAGAGTTATTTTAAAGTATATAAGTTGTATTTTATTAAGAAGAGTATGTTTGTAGTAATTTTTATGAGCGGAACTTTAAATCTCAAACGCCTATGAAACATGAATGGTAAAGTTTTAAATCAGAAATGAAGAAGTGATTTAATTGATTAAATTAAAGTAGTTGCTCAATAAATGAGATGGGCCTAAAATTATTTTTTATGAGATATTGTTTTATATAAAATTATTTTTTAATACTCTTTTCTGTTATAAATTTTTCCTCTTTTTTTTTTTTTTTTTTTTTTGGTATTTTGATTAATAAATTCTCCCTCTTATTTAAAATATAAGTCATTTTAAATCAATATACATATATCAAGAAAATAATTGATTTCTCATTTTACCCTCAATGTTTGTACTTTTCATTCAAAAAACAAGAACACATTTATGTATATATTTACGGGTCCTAAGAGTAAATTGAAAAAAAAAATGTAATTAATTTACATTGAAAAGTGTAAAACGTCATATAATTTAAAAATAAAATAAAAGGTTAAAACGACTTACGGAGTATATTATAAATAGGAGAGTATAATAAAATAATAAATATCGTAAAAGTTATGTGATTGAGAAAAAAAAAGATTAGCATTAGATAAATTATGATAAAATAATATATTATCAGTTATAAAATTGAAAGAAAAAACAATATGTTAAAAATAAAATAAAAAAATTATTGTAAAACGTCTAAAACAGAAAAGTGAAAAAGTTATAAGGGAAGGAAGGTGAGTTTTTTTAGAATAGTTAAATATGGGTGATTTATTTTAAAGTATATAAATAGTACTCCCTCCGTCCAATTTTATTATGCTCACTTCTCCGGGCACGGATTTTAATGAATGTTGATTAGTTTATGTATAAAGTAGATAAGTTGAGGTATGATGGGATGTTTTGGGGTCCATTTATAGGTAAAGTGATTGTTTATGAATAAAATTAGTGGCAATTTGAGTAAATAAGTGATGATTGGAGGGTGAAGATTAAGTAGTGTGAATAGTATTATTTCCAAAAGGGGAATATGCATAATAAAATTGGACAACCAAAAAAGAAAAGTGAGAATAATGAAATTGGACGGAGTTAGTAGTATTTTATTAGGAAGAGTAGGTTTGTAGCTAGTAAGTTTTATGCGTGGAACTTTAAATCTCAAAAGGGTATGAAACATGAATATCAAAGTTTTAAATAGAAAATGAACAAGTGATTTAATTAGAGTAGTTGCTGAGTAAATGAGATGGACCTAAAATTGATTGTGTAGGAGTCCCAATATCATTATTGATTTGATATAAGCTGATAAAATATATATATATATATACTCCCTCCATCTATAAGTTAATACGGAGTAAAAAAAATTGAATTAAGAAGAATTAAGAAATTTGTCCATAATTAATAAATAGTTATCTTACCATTAAAAAAAAAACTCTATATTTCTCCTTTAATTTATGCACAGTTAATTAACAAAGGTAGGTTAGAAATTAAAAATATTTACTAAAACATTAAAAAAAAATGGTAAAATTAGAAAAAAGAAGGTGTAAAAAAGCAGAGGTAAATTTACGTGATTATTATTTATTAATTTATTTTGGACAAAAAATCAAATGATAGATAAAAAAAAGTTATTTCTTACCACCCAAACTTAAGCTTCCAGTTAATTGGTGCAGGTTTCTTGATACTACTTTTTAAACCACCCAAACTTAAGCTTCCAGTTAATTGGTGCAGGTTTCTTGATACTACTTTTTAAACCGTTCTTTAAAATTAAAATTGTTCAACAAATAAGATATACACTAAATTTATAGTACGGAGTATATATTATTCACCCTTGTTTTTCTGCATTGGAATTGCTTGAGAGATAGTAACGAGTGCTTAGCCTTCTTTTATGAATGAAAGTAATACACCCTCGATCCCTTACTTAAAAGATCCATAATAGTTGTACACTAGTTTTAATGTGTGAATTGTTTATTAGTATTATGAAAGATAAAAGTAAAGGTAGTAAAAACTTTTCAACTTTATTAATAGTAAATATATTTTTTAGTGTGAATAAAGTGATAACATTTTATATAATATTAAAATGTTTTGAGGGGATAGACAGAGACGGTGGCCATGGCCCCCTAATTTTTTTACTATTATAATACTATGAAGTATTGAGTGATTGAGTATTTAGTTTAATGGAATAATAACTATGGGTGCCAATCCTCCACAGTTTATTCTACATATTTTTTGTTTTAATTTTAAGCCCACTAAAAATTAGACCTGGCCCATTTAGTAATAATTATTCCATTCACTTGAATACTTGAACATCTCAATCAAATTTATTAATTTAAAACCATTTTTTTAATGACAATTACTTGTGTGTATCAGTTACATACATGTAACTTGTTCCTATTTAATACAATTTTTTAAATGGATGAATTTTACACCTGAGTTATACTAAATATAGTATAGTATTAGTCTAATTACAGTATAGTATTAATTCAAATATAGTATAATATTAGTTTAAATACAGTATAATATTAATTCAAATATTAAATATGAACCAGTTACATACAAGAGTGCAACCCTTTTTTAATTATGAAATTTAGCCTACAAAATCATGTAATATTTTAAACTTTTGTGAAAATAAAATAGATAAATTAGTTGAATTGAATGTAAAAGTAAGAATTTTATGTAAAAATGTGAATATGAATTAAGGTTAGAGTTTATTGACGAGTTTTTTTTTTTTTTTAAATGTGCAAATTATAAGATAGACGAATAAAATAAATGTACAAACAATTATAAAACAAAAGAAATTCTAAATTGTAAATTAGTCAATACTTGATTTTTGGCCCCCGAGTAACATGGGCCTTTAATTGGAATAGATCTCCAAATGCTAATGAACTACTGGAATTTGTTTCTTTATGGTCATGCATTTACAGGTACAAGCTGGACTTGGAGAGAGAGGATGCACTGATCTGGAGCGGAACAACAAACGAAATTTTCAGTACCAAAGGAATGTACGACATCTTAATTAATCATGCGACCCCAGACGTAAATCTTATTGCCCAGTGGCCGAAGATATGGTGGAAATGCATCCCCACAAAGGTCTCGGCTCTGTCTTGGAAAGTGCTACATGGAAGAATAGCAACAGCCGACAATCTGCTGAAAAGAGGCATCAATCCGGATGGTCTAAGCGCCTCATGCACTTGCTGTAACTCAGCCCCAGAATCTGTGAAACACCTGTTTATTTCGTGTCCTCGGGCCTTAATGGTGTGGACTGATATTTGTGAGTGGGTACATAGGCCCCTGGTGTACTCTAATTCCATGGTGGCACATCTGGATGAATTCTGTAATCATGCTAAGAAAGTCAGTAGAAGGAAGGTATTGGGACTCATATGGCAATGCTCCATTTGGAAAATTTGGAAATGCCGAAACGACTCGATTTTCAACGAGAAGAACTATACGGCGGAGGAAATAGTGGATATCATCAAATATAGCACGTGGAAATGGTTAAAGGCACACAAAAAGGTTAATTATTCTTATCACGATTGGGAATTAGATCCGTGGATGTGTATCGATGAATAAAGATTATCGCAGCTTAGTTGTACACCCCATAACTTCAAACATCTTGTAACGGGATTTGAGTACCCCTAGTACTCAGTTATTAGACGCGTACCATCTTTACTTTTCAAAAAAAAAATTAAACCTGGGTCCGCCCTAGGGATAGATAAAATATTTTTTTACTATTTTAAGTATGAGTCATTAAGTAACAGACATTCAAATTAAATGGTAAAATGAGTCATTAAATAGGGAACGAAAGGAGTAATTAAAATCATAATAATATAAACTCATGTATTTTTATTTTTTTTATGTATACTGTACTTATTTAAAGGAACTTCGACCCGTTGTTATTTGACATTCCATCCACAGGTGAAGGGGATCAGCGACAAATATTTTGCTGATAACAATTTGGCATAATCAAATACAAATGCCACTGTTAGCAAACTTTGGATTTCAGCATCCATTTATTAAATCAATAATTAATTGAGATTAAACATCTATATTCAAAATAAACCTTTAGGAATATAAAAAAATTTATACGAAATATTTCATACATGACATATATATAATTAAGGTAAATTTGAGTCAAAATTCATGGGTCAAACTCAAGTTAATGCGGGTTAAACTTAATTAAAATATATTTTTTCGCTTTTAAATATTATTTTACTACATGACCAAAATTATGTTAATATATGTCCAAAATATTGTTACTACAAGGTCAAAAATATACTATTACAAGTTCAAAAATATTTTTGACACTTAATTTTTTGTGCGAATCTCCAGAATATTTTTTGACATGTAGTAGTACACTGTTGGTCTTGTAGTGATAACACTTTGAACTTGTAGTAACAATATATTGACCATGTAGTAAGTCGCCTGCTTGTGACCTGCAAATTGTTTGGACGACCAAGATTCAGACTTTTGACCCACTATTTTTTTTTAAAATATCTTACTTAAACATATTTTATGTGTGAAATATTTCACACAAGTGTTGCGCCTAGGAATATTGTACCCCTCCATTTTTTAATAAGTGTCACTTTAACTTTTTACAATAAATTAAGATTATAAATTGTGGTATATATTACCTTTCATTAATTATAACTAATTTTAATATATAAATTTTATTTAATAAAGAATGTGATCTAGATTCTAGAATGTACTTAGAATTCCTAAATCAAATTAATTTTGGTATAAACAATATTTATAGTTTTTCCATGATTTATGCTACTATATTCATTGAAATAATAATAAAATAGTCAAAATTAAAGAAAAAAATTCAGATTGAAACTTATTTTAAAAATAATTTAAAAATCGACCCTTATTAAAAAAATGGAGTGAGTATTTGTTTTATATTTTCCTAATTGCAATTCAACTTTTAATATTTTACCTTTTTCCAAATAAATTCCGGATATTGAGATAAATACAAAATCAATCCCTTCTATAACTTTTGTCTCGTCCAAGTTTTTACTTTTTAAAATTTTAAATTTCAGGGTTTTAAATAAATGAAAAATGAATAAATCATCAGAATCTGATGTGAATTCCGAAGACTGAATGTTCTTCGGCGTCGTAGTGTAACAATATTTGATCTTTTATTTTATGTAAGTCATTTCGGAATCTAAAATTCTCCAATCTTTATCCGTCTATAAACTTTCTATTTTAGTATTTTATCTATAAGCTTTTCGTTTTATTTTTGATAAATATTTTTAAATTTTTATTCTTATACTCACTTTATATCTTAATCCCTCTTATTCATAATATATGACAACGTTTTAACTTTTCGTTTTCTTTACAAATTATATAACGATTTACATTTTTCAATGCAAATTAATTACATTTTTTTTCTAAATTACCCTCAAACTAATTAATAATAACTTAGATAGTAATAATTTTTAATGTATAGTGTATAATTTTAGATCAATTAATTAGGGATATAATAAGAAATTATTAATTTTCTTAATATGTTTGCATAAGTCTAAAGTGACGTACATTTTAAATAGGAGGAAGTATTTTTTTTCTATTTCAATTACCTCATTTGTACTATATCTATTATTCATTTTTTTTAATCTCTATATTTAAAAGTAGCGAAAAACTTATAGGTAAATTGAGGAGTACTACTCCCTCCGTCCGCCTATAAGCTTTCCGTTACTTTTTGGCACAGAGATTAAGAAAATTGATTAAATAATAGATATAATACAAGTGATGTGATTGAGAGAAGGAGAGACATAGAGAGAAAAAGTAAGATATAAAGTAAAGTGTAAGAAAAAATACTTGTCAAAAAATGTATGAAAAACTTATAGATGGACAGACCAAAATGGTAAAATGGAAAAATTATAGACGGACGGTGGGAGTAATAATTATTGGTTGAACACACATACACCCACACCTCTTACTTTCTCAATTGACACTAGCAGCATATAGACATGCCTAAAACGGTTTAAATCGTCGATTTCGGTTAATAATTGACTGTTATGGTTTTTGAAATAAGGTATCGAAATCGTTACCATTTGATTTTTGAACCGCCGGTTTGACCGATTTTTTTTTTCGCTCCGCTTCTGTTTTTTTTTTTTTTTTCGCGTAAGAGTGTATCTAATAATTTGAAAAGATAATACAAACATTAAAACTTTTCGATGAAAGGAGGCGACAGTGGCTGGACTAGAGTCGACCGGAAAACAGCGAGAGATCAACGAAGACAGAATCAAGGCCTAGAGAGCACTTCTAGGGCATGGAGGGAGGCCATGGAACGCAAGGGTCTCTTCGGAAAGAACGACGTTACCTACTATGTCTGTAACTTCCCAGAGGACTGCAGTAAAGGAGAGCTGATAAAAAACATAAACAAGATTGAAAGGGTAAAAGACTGTTTTATCGCAGAAAAAAGGGACAAAAGGGGGGCGAGATTTGGCTTCGTGAGATTCGGCGGCGTGGTGGATAAGCGTCAGGTGGAAACGGATCTAAACAATTTATGGTTTGGGTCGTACAAACTTCGTGCAAACATTTCGAGATTCGAAAGGACAAACTTGAGTGAAGCCACCTCAAGCAGGAATAAGACGCCAGTAAGGTTCGGGCCGAAACTCCTACCGATCAAAGAGAGGTTAGCAGGTAACCGGAGAGAACAGCTATCCTATAGGGACTCCATTATGGGAGGAGCCTCCATGAGAATCCAGGGGGAAGACCGGGTCACTACTCAGCAGCTTAGCAAGAAGCAACAGACCGAGGGGCAGAAGAACAGGGAGGAAGGGGCCACAGAAGTACTCAAAGGGTCGCGTTTCGACTCATCGGTAGAAGACAGACATTGGCTCAAGGAGTGCTACATAGGGAAGATTCGGAACCAGTTCCCGTGGCCCGAATTTGGGGACGAGATCAGAAAAGAATGCGAGAAAGGGTGGAGGGCCCAAACATTAGGCGGAGATATGATCCTCATCAAACCGGTGACCGACATAGAGCACAACCCTAGGGAGTTGGAAAACTCAGAATGGGCTATGAAGTGGTTGGAAGGGGTGGAACCATGGACGTAGGACGCGTCATCGGTCAAAGAATTGTGTGGACGAACTGGTACGACATTCCCCTTCAAGCTTGGAACATAAGATTCTTCAATTCGATCGCGTCCCGCTTCGGCACCATAGCAAAGATTGATGAGGACACTATCAACAAAGAAAACCTACAATTTGCAAGAATCCTCATTAGAACGACCTCCCCGGTCATTCAGAGCAAACCCCTCAGAATAATAGTTGACGGACACGTCCACGACATTCGGATCAAGGAAGAGGATGAAGACTTTGATCATGAAGCAGAGTATTGAGATACAGATGGAAAGGGTATATTAGTAGACGAAGAAGAGGAGTGGGACCTGGAGATGGCGACGGCGGCGCGAGAGTGCCCGGAGAAACAGAGGTCAGAGAAGCGAGATAGGGCTGGCCGGCATGATGACGTCAGCGGCACTGAGATAGAGAGACATTCAATGCACGTACCGCCCGATGCCTCGGTTAATCACGACATCAATGCGATAACGGCTTACAGCGAAGCCCCCAAGACGCCAACGGATCGGGCGCGCGAATCATTTATTAATGAGGGTACGGAGGAGTCACAAGAAAACTATTTTGGGCCTAAATATTCTAACTTGAGTATTGGGCCAAATTCTAAATTTAGAAAAGGCCTAGTGGAAGAGGCTCTGATAAATACAGGGGAAGGGAGTTGTGATTATGGGCTTACTTTAGGCCCTCAATCTCTGGACTTAAATTTTCTGTTTCAGGAAAATGGGGCATTAATTGAAACGACTTTGGGGGGCCCAAATATACTAGAGTTGGGGTCAAACCAAGAAGAAGAGCCCCTGCAGACGAAATATCCAGCAGAGATTGATGAGATAGAGAGGACAGGTGGCGAAGAGGCGGATCTCGAGATAGACACGTTAGGTACGGTTCATGATGAGGAAGTAGAAAAGGCAAGACAGAGAAAAAAGAGGACAAAAGGGCGTAAGGAAACAGAGGAACTGGGCGTGAATGTCAAAGGCAGAAACTACCCAAATAAGGAGAGCATTATTCACAAAGAAGCGTCTAAAACATGGGAACTGGGGAAAAAGATGGGGATCGCCAATTCAGAATCAGACGAAAAAACAATTAAGAGGCTAGAAATGCTGGAAAAAAAAGCCATTAAAAAAGCTCTAAAGGTTGCAGATTCGCTGAAGGGAGGGAACAATAGGGTCAATCAATGAAGCTACTCAGCTTCAATGTCAGGGGAATGGGAGGTCGAGAAAAGAGAAAAGAAATAAAGGAGATAAATAAGAAATACAACATACAAATATGCTTCATTCAAGAGACGAAGGTGGAGAAGATGACAATATCTCTCTGCAAATCGGTGTGGGGAAATTCAAATTTTGGCTGGGAATTTAAGGCAGCGGAAGGACGTTCGGGAGGTATCCTTACTTTATTGGATGAAGGGGCATTCGCCAGCTCAGGATCGTGGCACCGGAAAGGATTCTTAGTAGTAAAGGGCACCTGGAGACAAGATGGCAGCAACTGTTGCTTAATAAATGTCTATGCCCCATGTAATACAAGAGAGAAGAAAGAAGTGTGGGACGAGGTTTCGAGAGTAGTGGAACAAATCTCGGAAAAATATTTATGTATTGCGGGAGACTTTAACTCCATCATAAATATAGAAGAAAGGGCTGGAAGAGGAGATCGGGATGACAGGAGAGATATGGAAAATTTTGGGGCTTTCATCAACCAGGCGAATCTAATTGAGTTACCTCTCTTAGGGAGGAAATTCACGTGGGTCAGACCAGACGGGACATGTAAAAGTCGCCTTGATAGGATTTTTGTGAATGCAGAATGGAAGGAGAAGTGGCCGGACAGCACTCTTAAGGGCCTGGGGCGAACCATCTCCGATCACTGCCCAATATACACCTCCCACCAACACATAGATTGGGGCCCGAAGCCGTTTAGGTTCTTTAACGCCTGGATGAAGCACCCAAGTTTTAAAGATTTTGTGACAAATAAGTGGAGGTCATATTCGATCCAGGGGTGGAGTGGTTTTGTTATAAAAGAAAAATTAAAGCTCTTGAAAGGGGATCTTAGAGAGTGGAACAAAAATGTTTTTGGAAGTCTGGAAACATCCATAGAGGAAAAGAGGAAGGAGATCATTCGTCTTGACACCTTGGACGAGCTGTTTGGGTTGGAAGACAGAGAAGAAGAGTTAAGAAGAGAGGCTTTAGCAGGAGTACAGCACGACCTGAGATTGAGAGAAGAACAGTTGCATCAAATGGCGAAGATCAAATGGCTTAAAGAAGGGGATATGAATACTAAAGTCTTCCATAGAGCAATCACGGGCAGACGTGCCTCCAATGCGATTTCTGGCCTCTTTATAAATGGCCAATGGGTTGAGACGGTGCAAGAAGTAAAAGGAGAGGTGTTCAGATTCTTCAGTTCACATTTCAAATCAGACGCCCAAGTCAGGCCCTTCATCCCACCTAGCCTGATCCGTAGGAAGCTGGACGCCTGTGACAACGGCCTCCTCACTGCCGAGTTCACGGAGGAGGAAGTGAAGATGGCTATATGGGATTGTGAAAGCTCCAAAAGCCCGGGGCCAGATGGTTTTTCCTTGGGGTTCTTTAAAGATAACTGGGACTTTTTAAAGGGGGAAATCATGAGCATGATGGCAGAATTCCACGAGCACGGGAAATTGGTGAGAGGTATCAATCCTTCCTTCATCGTGTTGATACCCAAGAAGGTAGGGGCACAACAATTGGACGAGTTTCGACCTATTTCATTGATTGGGAGCACTTATAAAATCATTGCAAAAACTCTCGCCAGGCGTTTGGCCAAAGTTCTTGAATTGGTTATTTCCGAGTGCCAATCCGCCTTCATCAGTGGACGACAAATCATGGATGGAATTCTAGTCGCGCATGAAGCCATCGATGAAGCAAAAAGGAAGAGAAAGAAGAGGGTGATGTTCAAAGTTGATTTTGCAAAGGCGTATGATTCGGTCGAATGGCACTTTTTAGAGTCAATGATGGTCGGCATGGGATTCGACCCGAAGTGGAGGGCCTGGATGATGGAATGCATTTCCACGGCAAGTGCGGCTGTGCTGGTGAACGGGAGCTCATCTGGAGAGTTTAAATTAGAACGCAGTCTGCGACAAGGAGACCCTCTATCGCCTTTCTTATTTCTTATTGCAGCCGAGGGGCTGAATATATTGACAAATCAAACTGTGGAAATAGGGGTTCTAGACCCGATCAGGATGGGGAAAAACATGATACAAGTGCCTATTCTTCAATACGCAGATGATACTATGTTCTTGTGTAACGGGAGTTGGGAGGATATTCGGACAATCAAAAGAATTCTCAAACTTTTCGAATTAATTTCAGGCCTAAGTGTTAATTTTTATAAATGCAGGTTATACGGAATTCAAACGGGAGAGGAGGCGAAAAAGGAGATGGCCGATTATCTGGGCTGCTCGATGGGCTGCCTACCGCTGGAATTCTTGGGTATGAATGTAGGTCTAAACCACCACAAAACCACATCTTGGGCTGGAATGATAAAGAAGATACGCGGAAAATTGGGTGTTTGGAAGGACAAGCAGATCTCGATGGGTGGGCGCACTACTCTCATTCAAGTTGTGCTCTCGGCGGTACCTACCTATTACTTATTTTTTTTTTTAAATCCCGTTATCTACTTTATCCGAAATTGAAAAAATTCAAAGAAATTTCCTGTGGGGCGGGGGAGTGGGGGAACAAAGGAAGATACCGTGGGTTGGTTGGAATGAGGTGTGCAAAGATAAGAGTATAGGGGGTCTCGGGATTAGAGACCTAAAACTCTTTAATTCGGCCCTCCTAGGGAAATGGGTGTGGAGGTTACTCACTGAACCAAATAACTTGTGGGTAAGAATTTTGAAATCTAGATATGGAGGCCTTGGGAGTGAGGAGTTCACATATAGACGAAGGGGGGGCAGAATCACAGGTGTGTCTAGTTGGTGGAAAGAAATAAAGAAAATTTTCGTAGAACTAGGAGGGAGGGGAGCAAACAAAAAAATCGTGAGGGTAGTGGAGGATGGGAGAAATACAAAATTCTGGCATGATCCTTGGGTAGAAGAGGTCGGGGCTCTGAGCGAATCATTTCCAGGACTATATAACCTAAATATGCAGAAGGAGGTGATGATTAGTAATATAGGGGAGTGGGGGATCAGTGGTTGGCAATGGAATTGGGCCTGGGAAAGGGTGTTGAGCGTGAGAGATAGGGAGGAACTGATGGCATTATCTGTGATGGTAGACAGAATAAAACTCTCACAGGGCATGAATGACTCTTGGAGCTGGGCACTTGCCCCACATGGGGCGTATTCAACTAGCAGCGCGTACGCGAGCCTGCACGAGGATTCAAGTGCGGCGGCGGCCCTGATCGAAGAGAACCAAGTTTTCAAAAATCTGTGGGGCTGTTATGCGACAAAGAAGGCAAAATTAATCGGGTGGAAATGCTTGAGAGGTAGACTCGCGACGACCGACAATCTCAGCAAGAGAGGCGTCTTAATTCCAGTTGGAGATATGCAATGCAAGCTATGCAATAGTGAAGTTGAATCAACTGTTCATGTGCTGCTGGAATGCCCCTTTGCAAATGCAATATGGCAGCAGGTACACAGTTGGATCAAAGTGCAAATGGTGTCCCATAATAACATAAAGGTGCATGCATTACAACACACAGATGCATTTGGAGCAGGTAGAAAAAAGAGGAAGTTTATGGCAAGTGTATGGACCTGTGCTGTTTGGGAGATCTGGAGGTGTCGAAATGAGTCAAGATTTAATGACGAACGGAAGGAGGTGAAAAAAGCAGTAGAAAATATTAAAATTCATCTTTGGACTTGGCTAGGAGGACAAAATCTATTGACAAAATATTCTTCGGTATCGGCTTGGTGTTGCGACCCTTTTAGTTGCATCATAGACTAATTGGCGTGCGGGTTTGGTGGAGGTTGTGTCTCGTTCATGAATATTAGTTAGACTTTACTTGTAAATTCATGGGTTGAGTACCCTAAATACTCAAGTGATATGAAAATTCCATTTAAAAAAAAAAAAATTGAAAAGATAATAAAAAATTGACCACTGTGGTTCATTAAATGCGAATAGACAACACGTCAATTCAGTTAAATCAAAAGTTGTCTAGAGTCTACTAATTTAATTTAAATTTGTCGTTTCATTAATTAAATAGTCATTTTTATTTATTATAAAACAATAAAAAAAATTGACATTATTGAAAATCAAAAGCCTACAACAACCCACATGTCTGGCCATCTACATTCTTCAACCCTCAATACAATCACTCATGCATACAAAATAAAATACTCCATATAATATATCGAGATAATTTACTATGAGGCACATGATTTTATGAACTATAGCAATTACACACATGACATTTTTTGTATTACAATTACACACAAAAAGTAAAGGGAAATATCATTTCTGCCCTTCACATTCAAAAGGAACAAAAAACCAAGGTTTGAAAAGTGCTGCATAGCCGTACACATGTCAGCCCCTATTACACGTCAAAGTGCTACTCCAATTTTTTCTTAAAATGGCACACGTGAGAAATCACTATTACAGTGACGCTTCATAGTTCAAACTCTCAATTAGTAATACTCCATAGGATATTTCACTTATAATATTAATATATTAAAAGAGAATTATTATATATATATATAAAAATTAATAATATATTAGTAATATATTGCAGTATATAGGATATTTCACTTATAATATTAATATATTAAAATTAATGAATAATTCAATTAATTTAATGAATAGAAATTTGGATTAGTACTTATGTGATATTCAATTTATATATAGGAATTTAATAAATAATTCAATTTCAATTTAGTATCTTTCGTAATATTCAAAATTTCTGTTTATTATATAGGGTTTAGTACCTTATATGTAATATTTAATTTATATATTTAAGAATCTCAATTTCAATTTAAATTTAGTAACTCATGTAATATTTAAATTTAATATAGAATTTATAAGGTTTATATATTTAAGAATTCCAAATTCAATTTAAAATTTAGTGACTCATGTAATATTCAAATTTAATATAGAATTTATAGGATAATTTAGTACTTTAGAAAATGAAATATTTAAACTCAATTCAATTTAGAATTTACATAAGTTACTAAACTCTAAACCCTAAATTGAATTTGAATATTAGGAAGGAAGGAAGGAGTCAATCAATCCGCTGGCATAATTAATTACTCCCTCTGTCCTGTAAAATTTTGCTCACTTCTTTTTATACCTGTTTTTAAAAAAATCATATTTTAATTATAAAAAATATATGTGGGATAACGAGTAAAGAATATTATGTTGATACATACTCAATCTTGTTAATAAAGTAGAAAAAATACTCAAAAGTTAATTATTTAAATAGAATAAACGTATATTTTGTGAACCCAAAATTAGATCTGAGCAAACTTTTACAGGACGGAGGGAGTACAAAATAAACTCTCTCTTTTCGTCACAGTAATATTCTCAGTGTTCAATCTTGCAATACTTAGTGTTCAACCTTGCAACACTTAGTGTTCAATTTTTTTAGTTTTAGTAAATTATGTAATATTCAAAGTCAATTTCAATTTAAGTTTTAGTAACTTATGTAATATTCAATTTCAATTTAAGTTTTAGTAACTTATTTAATATTCAAATTCAATTTATGTTTAAAGTTTAGTATATTATATAAAATTTAAGTTTAGTAACTTATGAAATTTTCAAATTCAATTTATATATTTAATTTAAATTTAGTACCTTATGTAATATTTAAATTTCCGATTTAGGGTTTAAGGTTTAGTACCTTATGATAGGGTTTAACCGTTTAAGGTTTAATATTTTACAAAATGTAATGAATAATTCAATTAATTTAAAGAATACTATACCCTAAATTAATGAATAATTCAATTAATTTAATGAATAGAAATTTAATGAATAGAAATTTAATGAATAATTCAATTTCAATTTAGTATCTTTCGAAATATTCAAAATTTTTGTTTATTATTTATGGTTTAGTGTCCTAGATTTAGGGTTTAGTAACTTATATATGATATTTAATTTATATATTTAAGAATCTCGATTTAAATTTAATAACTCATGTAATATTCAAATTTAATATATGATTTATATATAGGGTATATATATTTAATAATCTCAATTTAAATTTAAATTTAGTAACTCATGTAATATTCAAATTTAATATATGATTTATAGGATTTAGTACTTTAAACATAAATCTTAAACCTAAATTGAGTTTGAGTATTACATAATATTAAAATTAAATTTAGAGGGTCTACTATCTTATTAATTAATGATTCAAATTCAATTTAAGTGAATAATTCAAATTCAATTTAGAGGGTCTACTATCTTATTAATGAATGATACAAATGATAAAGTAGTAAACAGTTGAAGTGAACTCAACATATATATTTAAAATGATGGGGTGTTATAAAAGGATAATAATGATGCTCTATCAATAAACCATTGTTTACATAAATAAATGGTGAAATTAAAAAAAAACAGAGAATACTAATACAATTTAGGAAACTATTGTTCAATATTGTCATATATAATTCAAAATTATGAGTTTTCGTTCAAAGATTATGTGAGACTGTTCAAATATTTATGTGGTCTAATTTTTTATTCTTGCATGTAAATGAACAATACTCATTTTAAAACATCAAGATATATAACAGATTTTGAATTATAATGAAATGCTTGATTGGATTTCTTCTTTATTGTTGATTTTCTTTATGTCATCCCTCTTGGCACCAATGGAATCAAACTTCTGAAAATGACACCAATAATTAAAATGTGTTAACCTAATTAATGCAAGCACGGCGTGTAAAGTGAACATGAGAAGCTTCAGTGACATACCTGAGAAGAAAAATGGTGAGGATTACCTATAGATTTTAATTTGAAAGAAAAAGTAGTCTCGATTCTATCATTTATGTGCAGTATTAATTATATTTCTGAAAGTAGTAGATGGTTTCGACTGGAAAATGACAAATTACTATTTCTAATGACTATTATATATATATATATATATATAAACTACATACAAAGTTAATACGTTTAAAAAATGTTTTATAATTTAGCGAAATAAAAAGTTGAATATCATACCTACAAATTAAAAAAACAAAAATGTTGAACACACCCATAAACTTTTGAACATAAAAACCAAAAATGTTGAACACTGGTGACATGTTTGATAGCAAAGACTAATTATCTAAGATTAGGATGATATCTAAACTTTATAAATTTTAAAGCATTATCTACTCTTAATCTAAGTTATCAAACAACCAATAAAAATGATATATAGTTAATCTAGGTTTAATCTAAGCTATCAAACATGGTCCCTAGGAGTAAAATAATTTCGTATTAATATTCTTAAAACAGATTAATACCTACATGAGTTTTTTTATTATTGTCCATCATATGTACGTTTAGTGTGCCCATGAACCTTATTGGTACATATTTTCAGCTTCTTTGTAATTTACTGGAAATTTTAGTTGTTTGGTATGATGGATTTTAGTTTGCCTCTTTGTTTAAACATTTTCCTTATTGTCCATCATATGTATTTCATTCTTGACATCATTGCAAGTCGATCATCCTAACATTTTATTATTGCTCATTTTACATTCGAGAATTGTTGTTAATTAAAAACTGATTATTGTTCATTTACATTCGAGAATTAAAAATCAGATCACATAAAGATTTGAACGGTCTCACATAAACTACTAAACACAAACTTTAAACCTAAATTGAGTTTGAATATTACATAAGTTACTAAACTTAAATAGTACTCAATATAAACTATTAAACATAAACCTTAAATCTAAATTGAGTTTGAATATTACATAAATTATTAAAACTTAACACTAAATCCAAAATCGAAAATTCTTATATTACATAAAATTCTAAAATGAAATGAAACTATTTATTTATTAAATTTAAATATATAAAATGAATTAAAATATTACATAAATTACTAAACTTAAATTGTATATACGATATTAAACATGAACCTTAAACCTAAATTGAGTTTGAGTATTACATAATATTAAAATTCAATTTAGAGGGTCTACTATCTTATTAATGAATGATTCAAATTCAATTTAGTATCTTTGGTAATATTCAAAATTTCTATTTAGGGTTTAGTGCTCTAGAAGCCGAAACCTGTAAAACTGTTTGACGAAATTAGAGCAAAGGCCTAGAGTATTTTCAGTTTACATAATCAATGCTCTAGTGCGACTACTTTTCACGACTGGTGTGTCAACCCGAGAGCAGTCTGCACATAAGTGGTCTTTATTTAGATAGCAGGCTGGTTTGGTGTTCTTTCATTTCTTAGTCCGGTGTTTTAACATCTCTTTGTAACTAAACTCTCTTTTTAGAGTATCCCTGAAACTCCACAATTCTCAATACAAACTTTTTTCCTTTAAAAAAAAAAAGCATGATTCGATTATTAGATTTCGAGACTTTTATTTAAAATTGTATTTTTAATTTTTTTTTCATTTAAAATATCTTCCCAAATTAAATCTCTTTCATTCAAACATAACTTCGGTTTTTTTTTTCTATGAAATTAAATTGAATAGAAGGAAGGTAGTTGAGTACTTGAATAGTAACAAATTAACAATGAATTAAAATTTACAAAAGTACTCCTAGTAAAAGTCTTTGATGTAGACATAATGCTTTTTCAGGAACAGTACCATACTCATTCATGAATAGGTGTAAATTAAGTTCGGAAAGAATGGGGGTATATTGGACCATTCAACACCAATTTTGTGCCTACTTGCTATAAAAAAATTGGTACGTGTCTCAGTGCAACAATCCCTCCTACTTTGTGTGTTATAGTGAATCCCTCTAATATATCTTTAAGAAAAGGGAAATTGGGTTAAATCATAACTAACAATTTTTAAAATGTTGGAATCAAAATCGAATCGTCATTTTAAAGTTTCAGTTTGGTTTTCGAATCAAAATCGACGGTTCGATCAAATCGACGGTTCCAAATCAGGCGGTTCCGAACCAACAGGTTCATCCGGTTCTGATTTACGCATGTCTAGCAACATACGAGCGCATATGCCATGTACTTCAGAGCGGTCCAATTAACAGCAGTAAATATTCAAAATCGGGCCGTATTTTATGAAAAAACAAATATATCATTGATCGACTCGTATAAAACGTGAATCGCTAAGTTCTAAGTCAATCCGATGAGGTTTCGAAAAAAAAAAATATCCTTGAAGACTATTATTCACTATGTTCCAATGAAGTTGCCCAACTTGCATTTTTTAATTTGTTACAATGAAAGCTACACAATTAATTTTTGACATAGTCCTTCCGCTCAAATTTCATTATACTATTATTTTATCTCTCAATCGCATCACCACTAATACATAATTTACTTACTATTTCTATCATATTTTTTAATACCCGTGTCAAAAGCTCATAAGTAGTTTTCATCAAAAATTGTGAGAGTATTAATTAAGTTGTTTCTTATGAGATCAAAGATAAATATTTGAGAAAAAATGTAATTAATTAATATTAAAAAATACAAAATTATATTAATTACGTCACAATTTAAGTGTTTTATTTATTGTTTACACACTTCTTAAGAAATACTCCCCCCGTCCCACAATAACTTTCACACTTTTCTTTTCGGAACGTCCCACAATAACTTCCATACCCTTAAAATGAAAAATCTTTTATAAACTCCACCCTCACAATATCCTCAATTTTACACAAATGTCATTATTTTTTCTCCAGACATACACAAAAGTCAACTAGTTCTTTACTTTATACATAAAGTTTTACAAAATTACCCCCCAAAACTCCACTCATTATTACACTTTCTTAATTTACGTGTCCCACTACATATGAAAATTATTTCAAGACAGAGGGAGTATATAGTACTCCCTCCGTCCATCCAATTTTATTATGTCAATTTCTCTGAGCACGAGTTTTAATAAATATTGATTAGTTTATATATAAAGTAGATAAGTTGGAGGTATGATGAGATGTTGTGGGGTTCATTTATAGGTAAAGTGATTGTTTATGAATAAAGTTAGTGGCAATTTGAGTAAATAAGTGATTGTTGGAGGGTGGAGATAAAGTAGTGCGAATAGTATTATTTTCAAAAAGAGAATGAGCATAATAAAATTGGACAACCAAAAAAGGAAAGTGAGAATAATGAAATTGGACGGAGGGAGTAGTATTAAATGTATATAGTATAATAGTAATGAGGTAGAGAGATGAGTAGGAAATAGAAAATGTAGAGAAATAACTAAGTGTTTTTTTTAAAGCAAAAATAACTAAGTGTTAAAACAATTAAAAGCCAAAGTCTCAAATGTATTCAAGTACATCGTGTACTTGAGTAGATTTTGATTGGTCAACTGTTGACGTTGACCGGTCAACGGTCAAATTTTGACTTTTTTTTCAAATTTTTTTCATAACTGAAAAGTGTATGTTATTATAACTGAAAAATGTATGTTATTATAACTGAAAAATGTATGTTATTATAACTTAAAAGTGTATGAAATATTAATGAAAAGTGTATGTTATTATAACTGAAAAGTGTATAATATTATAACTGAAAAGTGTATGATCTATTAATGAAAAGTGTAAGTTATATACAATATTAATGAAAAGTGTAAGTTATATACAGTATTAATGAAAAGTGTATGACCTATTAATGAAAAATGTATGTTATTTTAACTAAAAAGTGTATGTTCTATTAATGAAAAGTGTATATTATTATAACTGAAAAATGTATAATATTATAACTGAAAAGTGTATGTTAATATAGTTGAAAATATTATTGAAAAATGTAATTTTTTCTGTAAAAAAAAAATCGAAAAAAAATAAAAAACAACGGTCAACAATTGACCAATCAAAGTCTACTCAAGTACATAGTGTATTTGAGTACACAAGAGACTCACCCCAATTAAAATGAGTACTAATTTAGTTTGACACATCTTAAATGGTAAAATGATGTATTTGAATTGTAAATGGAGTATATGATAAAGCCACCAAAACATGTTCAAATTGAATCGAATATAATATTCTCTCAATTTTATAAAAAAAAAAAAATATATATATATATATATAATATACTTTATTTTTTAGTTTATTCCACAAAATTTTACAAACCCCAAAATTATCATCATAATTCACACTCACACAATATACAAATATTTAACCTTAATGTTATTATTTTTAGGGTCCACAATACACTAAATTCAATCATTTTATTCACTTTATAGATAAAATTTACAAAATTACCCATGTACCTCAACCTTAAAAAGGCAAAGACTAAGTAAGCACCTAGGCTACTACCATACTTGATAAAATACTAACTTTCATTTGTACATATTATAATAAACTGGAAAAAAAAATGTGCGAGAAGAATGGAATTTGAACCATTTAATTTGTATTTACAAACATACATTCCTCATTTTGGTTACTATCATACTCATTAAATAAATAATTTTTTTAATTTTATATAATAATATAATAAACAATTCACAAAAAATATTATGTTCCATTATTCAAAAATAATAAGAGAAAATGTTTTACATTTTTCAGTTATATTTAGTTACACTTTTCAATTATAGTGACTAAAACGTTTTAAGTGGAAATTTTTTTCAGTAAAAAGTGCAACACAATATTACTAAAAAGTGCAAGTCAGTATAACCGAAAAATGCAACATAATATTACTAAAAAGTGCAATACAATATTACTAAAAAGTGCAACACAATATTACTAAAATTAAAGTGTAAGTCACTATAACTAAAAAATGCAACACAATATTTCCTGTAAAGTGTAAGTCACTAATCACTATAATTAAAAGGGGGAGTTACACCTAAGTACACTTCACTAAGATTATAAACACATATATTCAAGTTTAATACAAAATATCAATTAAAGACAAATCTGTATGCTGTACCAAAATACTCTTTATATACAATTAATTACTAAACCAATTTGAATTAGTCAATCAATTTTTGTATTTTAAATTTCTAATCATCTTAATTTTCCCCGCATTTCAAGAAACATTCCTTAAACCATTCTCTTAATATTTAAATAAATATGTGAATAATGAAAATATTAATAAAATTAAAACTTTGTTATGTAATCAATGATTAGTTCATTGTAACTAAATCCAAGATTAATTAACTCATAGAGTTTATTAAGACACCATATCACTACACTGTTCCACAAGTAATGTTGGGATATGAATCCTATAAACAATGTTCTAATTGATGATTATATGTTTTGATGGCCAAAAGCAACTTTAGAGTTAATGATATATGTGATTATATGATTTTCTATGTGAGTTATATGAAATAAGTTTACTGATCTTATTGTATTATGAAGTTTTAGTTTACTGATCTTAGTTTGTTATTAATCTGATATATGAACTGTTTAAGAACTAAGCTGATGGAAGTATTGTATAGACAGCTTATAGTATAGGACTTAGTTATACTCATCTGTATGTAGTTCAGTTGATGTATAGATAAGTTTTATATTTGTAAAGTTGTATTCTATTGTATTTCAGCATTGTAATAGTTAGAACAGTAGATTAGATTGAAGTCAGAAGACTAAAGAAGACTAAGAGATGACTAAGAAGACTATTTCAGAGATTGAAGAAATCAAGTGAAGTTATTGAAGGAAGCTGAACAGTTTTTGAAGAACTGTGCTGACCAAGAGCAGTATAACTAAGAAGAGTAGTTTACTGTGCTGAGTTGGTTTATTTGAAGAATAAGTTTGGATAACTTATTTGAAGCGTAACTGAAGATATTGTTAAAGATAAGCTGATTTGGAAAGATAAGATAAGTTGGTTACAAAAGAAAGAAGTTACAAAACAAGAAACGGTTATGAGTTAGTTGAGAGTTAGTTCACAAACTGCTAAATGTCTCACTAATGCTTATAAATACCGTGTGATCTTCTACTTGAAAAGACTACTGAAACTACTACTACTCGAAGTATTCAAGAAGCATTCAAGTATTCAAGCACTCACAGAGTTGAAGATTGAAGAACTGAAGAGAAGCCACAGATCTGATTTGAAGAAACAAAGGCTATTACAAAGAGAAGTTTTACTTTTCGTTTTAAGTTTGTATTGTGTAAACAAGTGTGCTAGTTACTTGTGAAATTACTAGTTGATCGAAGATATACCTGGAGGTATAATCGACAAGATCGAAGTCTTAATCTTGGGACTATAAACTACAAGTACTCAAGTGGAAAAGAGTAATAAAACATCGCAACTGGAGTTGTGAGAGTGGATGTAGACATTTGTCGAACCACTATAAAAATCTTGTGTTCTTTATTGTTTGTTTTTTATTAACTGTTGATATATTTGTTTAACCAAGAACAGTAAGTTTTCTAAAGAAAAGATTTAAAGAAAAGTTGAGTATAAAAGCTAACTGTGAAGTACTGAGCTGATTTTAAGAACAGTACTGTACAGAACACATTTCCGCACTTAAACTCTGATATTTTGATAGAATTTGAAAAGTCTATTCACCCCTCCCCTCTAAACTTTTTCTTAGCTTACTCAATCTTAACTCAACTTTGGGACCAACAAGTGGTATCAGAGCAGTAGTTCTTTGGACTGCTGTTTCTTGATAACCTTGTAGACTTTGGGGAAAGTCTAATTGTCTCTCATTACTGATACTTGTTTCTTGATCTTACTTGTCTTTCTTGACCTATCTGTCATACTACTGATCTTAATTGTCTACTCTATCATGGAAGAAACTAACATCAATAAACTTCCAAAGTTCAAGGTTGCAGATTACGATTACTGGAAACTGAGGATGGAGGCCATCTTTAGTTCAACCCATGATCTAATGATGTCTGTGATCAAAGAAGGGCCTATTACTACCATGATACCCAACACTGCAACTCTGGAGCCTTCAAAAGCCATTGGTGTTCTCGTGCCAAAGCCCAGGTTAGATTTAACTACTGAGGAAATGAGGCAGAACAATCTAGACAGCTTGGCCAAGAATTACATTTTGCACACCCTTCCCAATGAGTATCTTGGGAAAGTGGTTAAATGTAAATCAGCCAAAGAGATGTGGGACAAGTTAGCTATCATTTGTGAGGGAACTTCTCTTATAAAAGAAAGCAAACTATCCACTGCTGTCCAGAAGTTCGAATCATTTAAAATTAAGCCTGGTGAAACAATAGACCAGCTCGATACTCGTTTTACCAAGATTATGAATGATCTGGATGTTTTAGGCAAGACTTATACCAATAGGGAGATCAATTTACGTATCCTTAAAGCCTTAGATGAACGGTGGAAAATGGTCACACTGATCATTAAAAACACTCAGGATATAGATAACTGGTCTGCTGAAACTACCTTCCAAACCCTTCAGGCACATGAGTTTGAATTGGATGAAGAAGATCCAATAGTTAGTGGTGATAGGGTTAAGGAAATCTCCAAAAGCATTGCACTTAAGGCGTCTACCTCTAAGAAGCCTAGATCATCTATGTCTAAGTCCTCAAGCATAAAAGATGAACTAGAGAGTACTGATCTTGATCTTAAGGATCAGTTGAATTTAATGATTAAGAGGTTTGACAAGCTTAACAAGAGGTATGGTAGATACAAAAGATTCTATAAGGACACTCAGGGCTCTAATAACAGGGACTCTTCTAGGACCAGAAGGGATCACAAATCTTCTGAAAGGAGAGATGAGATCTCTAATGAGAAAAGAAGAGATAGAAACTCTACTGATAGAAAGGACAGGAACCGATATCATTCTCCTTCTAAACGTACTTCTAATGAACCTCTGTGTTATAACTGTGAAAAGCCAGGTCATTACATTCATGAATGTCCTGATCTGAGTGCTGAAGACAGAAGAGAAAGGAAAGCAAGGAGAGATCGCAAATATGCAAAGGGTAAGAGGGCAATTGTGGCTAACAATGAATCTGATACGGATTCAGATGAGTTACCATCCTCCTCTTCTGATTACCCTTCCAGCAGTGAGAAAGAAGTCTTCATTGCAGATGATGGACTGGTCATGATGGCAAAAATAGATCAAGAGGTATCATCTGTCACATCTTTTCAATCTTGTGATGAATCAGATTCAGATTCTGATTTATGTGACACTGCTGATAGTAGTGTAGGGAGTAGTCTTCACCATTCCAATGGAATGAATGAAGAAGACCTCCTACCAGCTAACAAAGCATTCATAGAAATCAGTGATGAGAACATATCTTTAAGACAAGAAATCATGAGTCTTAGAGAAGCTCAAATGAAAGTGGATCCTAATATAACTATTCTAAATGCACGGCTATCAGAAGAGTTGTCACAACTCAAAGAAAAGTATGCATCTATGGACAAGTTATATCAGGGTATGCTTCATACACAAGCTAAAGAGATAAATGAGTTCAATGACTTAAAGATTAAATGTGAAAAACTTGAAGAGCGCAATAGATTCTTAGAATCTGAAGTACTGAGCTTGGATCTAAAGCTATCTGATATGATTAATTCTTCTAACATTAATCAAACATTATCAGACAGATACAGAGCTCCTTATGATAAGAGTGGAATAGGTACTGATCTGCCTAGTTCTTCTACTTCAGGCATTAAGAACACTACTGGAGCTAATTCAAGTTCTTTGCAATTAGATAAAGGAAAAGAACCCATGACTTATGATAATGAACCAAAATCCAAAGTACAGTCTAAATACATTCCTCCTAATGCCAAGAATGGTAAACAGAAGAATGGATCTAGACCAGTACAGTCAAGACCATATCAAAAGAGTTCTACTCCTCTGACCAGAGCTGAAAAGTTCTGGAATCAGAAGAGGCAGACTCAGAACAGTAGGTCAAGACAAACTCAGGCAAGTTGGAAACAGCCTAGACCTCCTTTCATAAGGCAGTCTCAGCTGTACTCAACTAAACCTAGGAAATTTGTGCCTCATTATCATAACAAACCTGTTCTTTATCCTCCACCTTTATCTTATGATATCATTGGAGAGGAAAGACCAAAAAACGCATCTATAAGCCGTATGGTCCACAGGCTTTTAGGCCATATGCAAACTATTACAGACATACTGATCTTACTGAAAAAGGGATAGAACCAAGGAAAGGCTATCTCAGAAAAATAGATCCTAAGTCTGCTGATAATTTGGATAAGGTCAACAAAGTACTGTTCTGTGATAAGCATGGTAGAAAACTTAAGAGGTCTCAATTATTCAAAACTTCAATGTTTATTTGGATACCTCTTACTACTAACCCCCAAGGACCCCAATAAAGAAAGGGTACCTAAATTATTAAGATCACTACTTGCAGGGTCGACTGGATCTTTACAAGAAAGGTGGTTCAGTTGGAGAAACTTGGTACATAGACAGTGGGTGTTCTCACCACATGACTGGTACCAAGACTCTCCTTTCTGACTATCATGAGAAGGAAGGACCAAAAGTGATCTTTGGAGATAGTTCCATGGCAACCACAAAAGGATTTGGATACATCAAGAATGGAGATGTAGAGATTCAAGATGTCTCATATGTTGAAGGTCTGAAATATAATTTGTTATCTGTCTCTCAATTTTGTGACAGGGGTTACAAAGTTTACTTCAAAAGCACCAAATGTGAAATCTGGGATAAAAGAACACATACAATTCTACTAGTTGGAGTTAGACAGGGCAGTGTCTACATTGTAAATTGGAATAGTTGTCCTAGGGATGCTTGCCTTCTTTCTAAGAGTCCTAAAGAAATCAGTTGGCTATGGCACAGACGCTTATGCCCTCTAAACTTTAAGATTATTAACAAGATTGCAAGAAACTACCTTGTTGAAGGTATCCCTACTGAAATCTATTTCAAATCACAAGTGTGTGATGCATGCCAAAAAGGTAAACAGGTAAAGGTTTCCTTTAAATCAATTCCCACTCTTTCTACTTGTAGAGTCTTAGAACTCTTGCACATGGATTTACATGGTCCAATAAAACCCCCTACACTGAATGGTAGAAGGTACACTTTGGTTGTGGTAGATGATTATTCAAAGTACACTTGGACAATCTTCTTACACAAAAAGAGTGATACACAAACCCAACTACCAGATCTGTTAAAGAGGTTGCAAGTAGAAAAAGGTCAGCCCATTGTCAAGATCAGGAGTGACAAGGGGACTGAATTTATAAACTGCTATATTAAAGAATTTTGTTCTAAGTCTGGAATTCAGCATTTGACAAGTGCAGCTAGGACACCCCAACAAAATGGTGTAGCTGAGAGAAGAAACAGAACACTGAAAGAAGCATGCAGAACAATGCTTGCTGAGTACAACACTCCACAGAAGTTCTGGGCTGAGGCAATCAACACTGCCTGTCACACTCAGAACAGATGTGCATTCAACAAAGTACATGGTAAAACTCCTTATGAGGTATGGAAAGGTAGAAAACCAAGAATTTCATATTTTCATATTTTTGGATGTAAGTGCTTTATTCATAACAATGGAAAGAGCAAATTAAATGCTTTTGATGCCAAAGCTGATCATGGAATATTCTTAGGATATTCCTCTACAAGCAAGGCATTTAGAGTATTTAATTACTCTACTCTATGTGTAGAAGAAACACCCCATGTTGTCTTTGATGAAGTTGTACAGGACTCTGCTGATCATCAGATCAGTAAGAAAATTGATGATCTGACCATTCAAACTGATAAAGACAGTGAAGAGACTGAACTCTATGAATCTGTACAAGCCTACAATCCATTTCTGAATGTTCTAAACAAAGATGATGATGTAGAAAAGGTAAAAGACAATGGTAAGTCTTCTAGACCAACTGACATGCCTGAATTGGTTGACTGTTCTCCTGTGAATAAACCTGCTGAAAATGATGATATTGATATTGATGATTCTGTTATACATGATGTGGATGATGAAAGTGTTCCTGTTAAGACTAGAAAAACATGGAAATCTGCTCATTCCACTGATCTGATTATTGGTGAATCCAATAAAGGTGTTAAGACCAGAAGACAACTGTTTGATTCTAAACCTGAACCAAGTAATTCTCTATTTTGTTGGTGTTGCTTCTTATCCTCTATTGAGCCTGCTAATGTGAAAGAAGCTTTATCTGACAGTAACTGGATTATTGCTATGCAAGAAGAATTAAATCAGTTTACTCGAAATGATGTATGGGAACTCGTAGAGAGACCTACTGATCACAATGTGGTAGGTACAAAGTGGATTTTCAAAAATAAGAAAGATGAGAATGATCTTGTTGTGAGAAACAAAGCCAGATTAGTGGCTCAGGGCTACTCTCAAGCTGAGGGTATTGACTATGATGAAACATTTGCCCCTGTAGCTAGATTAGAAGCTATAAGATTGTTTCTTGCTTATGCTGCTTATATGAAATTCACTATGTATCAAATGGATGTGAAAAGTGCATTATTAAATGGTATACTTGTTGAAGAAGTTTATGTAGAACAACCTCCTGGATTTGATGTAAATGGTAATCAAATATACAGGTTGAAGAAAGCACTATATGGTCTGAAACAAGCTCCAATAGCCTGGTATGACACTCTTTCACTATTCATTAGTTGAAAATGGATTTACTAAGGGCAAAGTGGATCGAACTTTGTTCAGAAGACAAGAAGGTACATACATTTTATTAGTCCAAATTTATGTTGATGATATAATATTTGGATCTCCTAACAAAAACATGAGTGAAAGCTTTTCAAAGCTCATGCAAAGCAAGTTTGAAATGTCAATGATGGGAGAAATGACTTATTTTCTTGGACTTCAAGTAAAACAATCATCTGATGGTATCTTTATCAATCAAGCAAAATACACAAGAAATTTGTTAGATAAATTTGGTATCAAGACCTGTAAAACAGTTGGTGTACCAATGCTGCCAACCTATAGAATGGATCCTGATGATCAAGGTAAGTCTGCTGACCAATCCTATTACATAGCTTTAATTGGTTCTCTACTCTATTTAACTGCTAGTAGGCCAGACATTGCATTTGCAGTAGGTGTATGTGCTAGATTTCAGGCCAACCCCAAAGAAAGTCATGTGGAGACTGCTAAAAGGATATTGAAATATCTAAAGGGTACCATTAATCGAGGTTTGTGGTATTCTGCAGATGATGATCTATCCCTAAGTGGTTATTCAGATTCTGACTTTGGTGGTTGCAGGATAGATAGAAAATCAACTTCTGGTTCATGCCAATTTCTAGGTTCTAAGCTCATATCATGGTTTTCAAAGAAACAAACAAGTGTGGCAACTTCTACCACTGAGGCAGAATATATGGCTGCAGGAAGTTGTTGTAGTCAGCTTCTTTGGCTAATGCAACAACTTAGAGACTACAACATTGTGGAATTCAATGTACCTATATTCTGTGACAGCAATAGTGCAATTGTCACCACTCAAAATCCCGTTTTACATACTAGATGCAAGCATGTAGATATTAGGCATCATTTTATTAGGGATCATGTTGAAAAGAAAAACATTAGAATGGAAAAGATCCATACTGATATTCAGAGAGCTGACATTTTCACAAAACCTTTGGCTGAAACTAGATTTGGAGAGTTATGCATAAGTTTAGGATTGATAGACATGGATCCTGCTTGTATATAGAGCTGTATACTAACATTTCAGGTACTGAGCTGATATTAAGATCAGTTCACCAAGAAGGGTAAATTCTGAAGAACAGACCATGTCAAAACCTCTACAATCATCACAATCAGGTAACAAGGTTACTAAGGTGCCTAAATCCCGATGAGGAAGCTGGTAAAGCCGAGGGAATTGAGAATATACATTTAAGGGGGAATCTATGATTTCTGAAAAATCCTGTATGTTGACTCAGAACACAAGACACCTTAGAACAAACCTTATATAGACCTATTTTAATTATTCTTTACTATTCTGTACTGTATTTCACCATCTATACATGAACTGACACTTCTACCAAGGTGAAACAGGCACAGAAGAGGAGTTCTCCACTGGAGGGGGAACTGATCTGATTACAGATTTGATCTGTCTACAAATTTGATCTGATTACAGTACAAATCTGTCTACAGACATGTTGTGACTATTGAATTGGTTGGTCTACAGGACTGTTCTGATTACAAAGTTAATTTGTCTACAGAACCTTTCTGACTACAATACCATTCTCTCTACAGAACTGATCTGATTACTAATTATAACTGTCTACAGAGCTTATTTGATTACAGGAAAATTTGTCTACAGAATATTTTCAGTACTGATCTGAGGAAGTACTGTGCTGGTATCAAAAAGGTGAAAATCAGAAGAGTTGGGGAACTGATCTGATGACTACTGAGCTGACCCAACTACTGAGCTGATCTTCAAAAAAGAGTACTCAGCTGATCACAGTACTCAGCTGAACCCAGATAAGTAAAATTTCATATAGTAGTAATAAGAAATTGAAGCATAATGTGTTGGAAAACAACTGTGCTGATATACATCAGAACAGTATCCTGTCTTAGGATTCTTCTAAGTCAAGGACTGTTCAAAGTTAGATTACTTATAGAGAAGATTAATACACTCCTCTATTCTTAACCTAATTTAAAAGGTGTATTTATCAACACAAGTTGGCTCCAATTTGGAATTGAGCTGTTATGAATCTGGAACGTTTTTCCTAATTTACAACTCAATCCAAACCACACAACGTGGAAATCAAAATCAATCCAAGCCCTAGATTTGCCTTGATTCTTGATTTACACGATCACATTAACTTCGTCTTCTCCATTACTCTAAATCTTTCTACTAAATTCTCTAAGCTCAAACATTTTCGATTCTTCCTACTCTTGCAACTACACTTCTCTATTTCTCTCCTATGGCGATTATCGATATTCTTAACGAAGAAAATGAAGTCGCAGGAACTTTTGATTCTACCAGATGGATGCGAGAGAAAGGAATCTTCGTTGAAAATTCCGTTTACTTCACCGGACGTCAGAAAGCTGAGAATCAAGTCATTCTCACCATGTGTGAAGAATGTGGGCTACGGAAATACCTAGAATCATATCCTGAAAAGGTTTATGAACCTGAGGCGATGGAATTCTTTCTTCAGGTACAGGGTGACTCAAACAACATTCGTTCGATCATTTCTGGCCACAGGGTTGTCATTTCTAAAGAAACCCTTGGAATCGCGTTAAATCTACCAGACGGGCCAATAGACATTCTGAGCTATATGGCAGGGTAAGAGAAAGTTCGCGTGGGCAGGTGGTTGAATGTTGACCCAGCAACGTTATCAAATTTGAAGAAGGACATTCTTCCAGAAGGTATGCAATTGTTGATGGATATTGCTGGAAAATGCTTGTTAGGGCAACATTTCAGTCAAGACGCTCTCACCAATCTCAAGATTCGCATTATGGCTGCAATCACTGATCGTGTTGATGGTGATTGGTAAGGATTTCTGCTTGGAAGATTATTGGCTGAAAGAGAGAAAGTGGTATTTGATGAGGTCTCAAGAGAATTTTCCATTAAATCCATGATGGGTTTTGGAAGCAAATTGAGCATTCTGTTGCCTCAATTAGCTGAAAGGAAGATGGATTGGAGTCGTCCAAAAAGATTTCATCAGGGCAAATTCTTGTTCAAGAAGGAGTCTACTTTGTTTGAACAAAGTCAGAGGAATCAACCACAAGAATCTGGTGGTTCTATGTTTCGTTCTGCCAATGATGAGCCGGAGTTGAGAACAAAGGCTAGGCATGATCCTCACCGATCTGGATTAAGAAGAGGTCGATCAGCTAGGGCTGTTCCTGAAAAGTCAGAAGAGTCAGTTGCCAATGTGAAGGAGTCTTCTGTGGAAGAGGTAAGTTCTCCAAGTCTTATCCTTTCACACAAGAGAACTAAAGTTTCTGGTGTTCTTAGACCCAGAAGAGTCCTCAAGAACACTACCCCTTCTCCCTCAACCTCTCATTCTATTCAAGCCCAACCCCTTGAAACAGTGCCTTCCTGTTCTGAGGAGTCAGTTCACTACTCTCCTATTCGACAGAACACTCCTCACTCAACCCCTCAGAACACTTCTTTTCATTCCACTCCCAAATCAAGTTCTCATCAAAATCCCACTCCTCATTTATCTCCTGAATTTGAATCTGAACCAGTTCATGATCACTCTACTGAGCATGAACATATACCTTCCTCTGAACCAATTGAAATTACCTCTTCTCCCGAAACTGAATTTATCCAACCTGAATCAGTGTTCTTGATGGATTATCCTGTTTGTGACAAGGAAGAGAGGATTCGATTTAAGTTGAGAAATGCTCTTCTCAAAAGCTTTCATGGTTTAGATGACAGCACTAGAACCTTTGAGCAACTTCTAAGGATAGGTACTTGGGTATATCTTAGAAGTATAGGTCTAGATCAGCTGATGATTATAGCTGAAGGTATGGGTGGTCTTTCTGTGTTTCATGATTGGGAACAAGAACAGAAAGAAGCTGCAGATGTTAATTCTTATACTGAGTTATCAACTTTGGAATCTGTTATTCAGTTGATTGAAAGAATAACTGGTTGCAAATATTCCATGGTTAAGCCTGCTGATGTAGATGTTGATACTGATGTCAACATGAATGCTGATAATACTGAAGCAAAACATTCTGATGTTGAAGCTGATTATGAAGCTGATATGGAAGCTGATTATGAAGCTGATACTAATGCAACTGAGATGTTTGAAAACACAGTTGTAGCTGAAGACACTGAGGTCTTAGAGGAACAATCTTTGGGTGCTAATGAGTTGGAGAGCACACCAATTGATGTTGATAAGAATACTGTGCTTGATGATGTTCAAGAGACAGTAAGAACAGTTCCTTCTGAGACAGCTCAAGATAACTCTAGCTTTGAATTGTTGAAAAAGCATAATGAAGAGTTACAAAGTAAGCTGGATGAGACTTTGAAACGATTTCAGCAAGCCACTGAAAAATTAGAAAGTTTGACTGCTGCAAATTCTTATGACAAGATAATGGAATTCACTATGAATAAAATCTATGATCTGCATAGATTACAAGAAAAGTCACTTTCCACTGAACTGCAAAAGAAAGTAGAGATACTTTTAACACCCTTGAAGGATTGGCAAGATGAAGCCAAAAAGGGGGAAGTAAAAGTAATGAAAGTGATGGAACAAACTCAATCACAACAAGCTCAATTGGTTGTGAGTCAAGATGAGTTGAAAGTCAGCATTGATGATTTGAAAGAAGAAATCATCAGTCTGAAGCTAAAGTTACAAAATTCTGATTCTGTTACTCAAGAAACAACTGCTATTCAGAAACATGTTGTTGCTGAATCTTCTTCTGGAAAAAGAAAATTGATTATTGATGATGAAGAAGAGACTGAACAGATTGGTAGAATTACCAGGTCTAAAAGCAAGCTGAAACATGTTGATACTGAAAATAGACCAAGTGATGTGCTGATAGCTGAAACTGTTGAAAAGCATAATCAGATGCTTTCTAAGAAGAAAATTGAAATGACTGAGAAAAGATCTGCTGAACAGATTAGAAAACAAAAGATGAAAGATGCAGAAGCTACAAGAAAGAAGTTTGATAATAGAGTTGCTGCATTGAAAAAGAAAATGAAGTCTAAATCTGTTGGAACTGTTCTGGATGAACAATTCATGGAATTTGTTGTGGATCCAGAAGATATGGAGTTCTGGAATAATTTGAAAAAGAAATGGCAGATTGCTAATTTTATTGTGAAGAAATTTGGTGACCATTCAAGCAAGGAAGATGAATATTCTGACTTTGATGCATTCATGATGAATATCTCAAGAGAATTTTGGGAACATATTCTATTGTTAGCTGCTAGTACAGGAATAAAGATTTTATGTCCTGAAGAACCAGTTTGGGAACCTCCTAGACTTGAAAATGGTGAACCAGATTACTCAGAAATTGGAAACATTATTTCACAGATTATTAAAGATGAAGGCATAACTGATCATAAGCACATGATGGATATCAAGAACAGAATGTACTTGGCATTCAGAATCCCTGATAGAGACTGAAGATGAAGGACTATGCTGAAGAAGATAACATTTCTTATCCTTATCTTTATTTCTTTATTTTGTATTTCTGTGTTTATATGACTTAGTTGTAATATGTGATATATCTGATCTAATATGAATCTAATCTGATTTTTGAATTGATGAACTGATATGATTAACTATATATCTTAACTACTGATCTTAGAATGTTTAAGTAGTTTTGGCTTCATCAAAAAGGGGGAAATTGTTGGGATATGAATCCTATAAACAATGTTCTAATTGATGATTATATGTTTTGATGGCCAAAAGCAACTTTAGAGTTAATGATATATGTGATTATATGATTTTCTATGTGAGTTATATGAAATAAGTTTACTGATCTTATTGTATTATGAAGTTTTAGTTTACTGATCTTAGTTTGTTATTAATCTGATATATGAACTGTTTAAGAACTAAGCTGATGGAAGTATTGTATAGACAGCTTATAGTATAGGACTTAGTTATACTCATCTGTATGTAGTTCAGTTGATGTATAGATAAGTTTTATATTTGTAAAGTTGTATTCTATTGTATTTCAGCATTGTAATAGTTAGAACAGTAGATTAGATTGAAGTTAGAAGACTAAAGAAGACTAAGAGATGACTAAGAAGACTATTTCAGAGATTGAAGAAATCAAGTGAAGTTATTGAAGGAAGCTGAACAGTTTTTGAAGAACTGTGCTGACCAAGAGCAGTATAACTAAGAAGAGTAGTTTACTGTGCTGAGTTGGTTTATTTGAAGAATAAGTTTGGATAACTTATTTGAAGCGTAACTGAAGATATTGTTAAAGATAAGCTGACTTGGAAAGATAAGATAAGTTGGTTACAAAAGAAAGAAGTTACAAAACAAGAAACGGTTATGAGTTAGTTGAGAATTAGTTCACAAACTGCTAACTGTCTTACTAATGCTTATAAATACCGTGTGATCTTCTACTTGAAAAGACTACTGAAACTACTACTACTCGAAGTATTCAAGAAGCATTCAAGTATTCAAGCACTCACAGAGTTGAAGATTGAAGAACTGAAGAGAAGCCACGGATCTGATTTGAAGAAACAAAGGCTATTACAAAGAGAAGTTTTACTTTTCGTTTTAAGTTTGTATTGTGTAAACAAGTGTGCTAGTTACTTGTGAAATTACTAGTTGATCGAAGATATACCTGGAGGTATAATCGACAAGATCGAAGTCTTAATCTTGGGACTATAAACTACAAGTACTCAAGTGGAAAAGAGTAATAAAACATCGCAACTGGTGTTGTGAGAGTGGATGTAGACATTTGTCGAACCACTATAAAAATCTTGTGTTCTTTACTGTTTGTTTTTGATTAACTGTTGATATATTTGTTTAACCAAGAACAGTAAGTTTTCTAAAGAAAAGATTTAAAGAAAAGTTGAGTATAAAAGCTAACTGTGAAGTACTGAGCTGATTTTAAGAACAATACTGTACAGAACACATTTCCGCACTTAAACTCTGATATTTTGATAGAATTTGAAAAGTCTATTCACCCCTCCCCTCTAGACTTTTTCTTAGCTTACTCAATTTTAACTCAACTTTGGGACCATCAAGTAATTACCAGAGTGAATTATTGCATATATGTTTATAATTTATGTCAATTTTATTACATTTTAAATTATTATATGTAATAACAATTGCATATATATATATATATATATTATGCAATTATTTTTTGATTTAATTGCATATATATCAATAATATATGCAATTGTAACTTTTATATTTACTGATTTATAAAATGAATTTAGACACGTTTTGTATGTAAATGATTGTGAGATTATATTGCATATATATATATATATATATATATGTAATAATACAAAAATTGACGTTTAATAGCTTCTCTATATATACTAATATATACAACGAAAAATGCATGTTGCGTTATCAGCAAAATCCACAACATCATAGTTAAAAACAATCACATTTTAAAGGGAGTTTAACATTAGTCAAATTTCAAATAATAAACATTCTGCTTCTGCATACTTGAAAAGAATAAACAACTGAGAAAGAATTGTGTAGATGTAAAAAACAAATTAGAGAATTCTCAATTTTGAAATATAAAACAATATTCTACAAAAAAACATTGACATTGGGATGAGATCTCAATTCTGCACTAGGAGAAAGAATCTCAATTCTGCAAACATGCACCATCACTTAGTTGCCGAAAGACCTCCTTCATTACTGTAATCTTGCCATATCCCTAAATTACATATACCATAGTTGACATAAATCCAAGCATTTCATCCCCCCTCCCCTCCCCTCCCCTCCCTAACAAACGAGGATACTAATCATACAATTGCATGATGGCATAAACAAAGCTACAATCTAATCATAAAACAGATTACAATGCAACCTTAGTACCCCAAATGAGAAAAAAAAAATTCAGCATATGAATCGATCATATGCAATAAACAAGGAATTTTTTTTTACTAATATGATACTTGTCAATGTCAGATGGACTATTGGGTTTCTTGAACGAGATTGAGCTTCTTTACGATTTGAAAAAACAGACCAGGATATTGAATATACAAGTAGATAAAGGCAGCGCGGGCCTCACGTAGAGCTTCAATCGGCGACGACGACAAATGTGATGGAGCAGCAGTGAGGCGCGGCTGGGCGCAGAAGACAGTCGTTAAGCGGCGGCCTGGTGCACCGAAAGAGGCGACTGAGATGAGTGGGCGGCGAAAATGGCTGGAAAGAGTGAGAGGAAGGTGGCGGCACCTACTGTGTGAAATCGCACACAGTAGGGGGTGTTTTTACAACTAGGGTAAAAGACTGAATCCCTAATACTGAAAATAACCGTGATACTAAAAGGAAAGGTCAACAATTAATTCCTATTATTAGGGAATAGATTAAAAATTATTAAGGAGGACATATTAGGTTTTTTAATTATTGATTTGGCCTTAATTGAAATGCTGAATTTTTTTGGCTTTAATTGTAGGAGTGGATTGTATTTTAGCTCTTAATGTAAATAAACTCTAATTAAAAAATGCAACATAATATATGTCACTATAACTGAAATGTGCAACACAATATTACTTAAAAGTGCAATTCTTTTTTTAATTAATATAATATACAAAAAAAAGAGTTATGAGTTGCACACTTGTGTACCAGTTATTAACTTGTTCCTATTTAATATTTGAATTAATACTATACAATATGTGAGCTAATACTATACTGTATTTGAACTAATACTATACTCTATTTGAACTAATATTATACCGTATTTGTCATAATTCATGGGTAACATTCACTCATTTAGAAAATTGGATCAAGTGAAGTAGTATTTATCAAGAGGTTATTTATTTATTGAGTAAATCAGCAGCTTAGATGTTAGTGGTCAAAGGGTGCAAGTTCCTCCGGGACGGAGGGAGTATTTATCAAGAGGTTATTTATTTATTGAGTAAATCAGCAGATGTTAGTGAGCATCTTAATTTATAAGGTTTCGATCCCCTTGAAAGAATTCCGTCTCGAAGGGAGTATTTATCAAGAGGTTATTTATTTATTGAGTCGAAGGGAGTATTTATCAAGAGGTTATTTATTTATTGAGTAAGTCAGCACCTTAGATGTTAGTGAGCATCTTAATTTATAAGGTTTCGATCCCCTTGAAAGAATTCCGTCTCATCTAAAAGTCCGAACTTTTAGAGAGGGTGAGAATTAATTCTTGTATATTAATTCCTAACACTCCCCCTCACTCGTGGGCCGGATTAACACATCTTACCCTTTTTGGGGAGGAGGCCCATCGAGTGGACAATTTAAATGGGTGGGCCGGATTAACACCTCTTACCCTTTTTGGGGAGGAGGCCCATCGAGTGAACAATTTAAATGGGTGGAGTGCTTTCAACAGGAATCGAACCCAGGTCGTTTTGCCCGGTTTGCTCTGATACCATGAAAGAATTTCGTCTCATCTAAAAGTCCGAACTTTTAGAGAGGGTGAGAATTAATTCTTGTATATTACGGAGTAATTCCTAACACCCCTTCCCGTCGTTTTTTCTTCCCCTTTTTTATTTAATCGATCAATTTGATGAAAACAACGGCATAATAGCAGATTTGGAAACCTTGACCTCGAATTTTCTTAGTTAAGCACTAACTACCTTAATAATATTTATATTTATGATTTTTATCTTATTATCTGAACCTGATTCAATTAAAATATAGACTTAAAGTCCAAGACTCACCCATTAATCAATATTCGAACTAGTTGCCCATTTAATGTGCTTATGTGCAGCAGCAGTAAAGTGAAGTGACCACTGAATAATTAATTAAGCACATGCACTTTTTTTTTATTTAAAAATTGCTTGCTTGGTCATATATATCCAATATGATGAACTTGTGAGTGTGATTGAGTTGAGTGATTGAGTTTTCTTCACAAAATGTCATGTATTTGCAAAACAAATTGGGCTTCTGGATTTTCATCAACTTCCACAGCTGAGGAAGTGACTAAGGGAATTGACGCTTCTGCCCTCACCGCCATTGTTACAGGTTACAAATTCTTTAGAATATACTATAGTCTTAGGTACTATCAAAATATATAATAAGATGCATTATTTTTTACATATAAAAATATATAGGGGCAACAAGCGGAATTGGGTTGGAAACTGCACGCGTTTTGGCTCTGCGTGGTGTGCACGTTGTAATGGGGGTGTTGATTATGGATGAAGGCTTCCATGCCAAGCAAATATTAGTTAAGGAAATTCCTAATGCTAAAATTGAGGTGATGGAGTTAGATCTGAGTTCAATGGAATCTGTTAGAAATTTTGCAGCCAACTTTATATCCTCTGCTTTTCCATTGAACATTCTCATGTAAGTCAATTATTAAAATCATGCATCCATCATACTCCATTGGTCCCTAAAAAGTTTGTGGTGTTTTGTTGTCAATTCTGTAAACTTTTATTTATAAAGTAGTTGAATTTAGTGTATAGTGGACCAAAAAAAAAAATAATAACATAAAGGGTAAATATATGTACATTTTGAGCAGAGGACCTCCAAAATTAATTTTTTTTTTTTAATTCTATGTAAAAAAGTTAATTAATTAATTAATTTTTTTTTAAATGCAAATTAAAAAGACCTAGCAAAATGAAAGGCCTAGGTTCAGCCTTTAAAACTGCTTCAATTCTCTCACAGTCTCAGAATTATACTACTCCTTACATTACTCCTTAATCTTCACAGGTTAAATGACGTTATGCAATGTTTTTTATTTAATCAAATTGTATTGCTTTTATTATTAAATACTACATCTATTCTCGTGAAAGCTAATCATTTTTTTTTCCGTTCATCCCAATGAAAGCCACTCATTCACTTTTGGCAAACAACTCTCTTTCATATTTCAACATATTTTTCTGTCTTTCAATGATCAAAGATAATGAGTAGTTTTTGTCGGGACGAAGGGATTAATATTTTACTTAATATCTTCAGTACCCCTGAATTTTAAATTTTGGATCCGCTACTGATTGTAAGTATATGAATTGTGATGATTATTTTCATTTATGGGTATGCTAAACTAAAAGGAAAAGTATGAAAAAAATTTAGGGACAGAGGGAGCATATATCTTTCAATTTAATCATAATTATCAATATACTTACGGTATATTTTGAAATACAACTAACTGCTTTTAAAAAAAAAATTGATTTTAGAAGCAGTTGTATTTCAAAATATATCTTTAATTTCTAAGAGAATTATTATGTATTTTTGTACTAATGTCTTGTCGATCTACTTTCAGTAATAATGCCGGAATATTTATGCCACCATCATTCATGCTGTCTAAAGATGGAATAGAGTTGGAGTTCGCCATAAACTACTTAGGTACAAATTAACTTGTGTTTTATCATTTATTGTTTTAATTTTATCGCTTACTTCAAATTAATTTTACTGCTTCTGGACTTGGTAAAGAGAGATGCATGAAGAAAAATTAAGCCTAATTAAAATTTAATGATAGTAGGATTAATATTTTTGTTACTCTCTCTTCATTTCCACTTAAATTAATTCATTATTGGTTCTGATAATTAAAATGCAGTTCATTTTCTCCTTACAAATTTGTTGTTGGAGACAATGAAAAAAACAGCTGATGAGATGAAAATAGAGGGAAGAATTGTGAATGTTTCATCGATGGGTCACCGTTTCTCTTACAGACAAGGAATCCGGTTTGATAATCTCAATGATCCACACGGGTATGTATATACTGTATGTTTTATCCACTTCCTAATTTCAAAATCTGGTTGGTGAATTTGAGGATTTTGAAATCCGAAGAATTGTAAGTTTTGTTTTTATTTTGAGATTTATTGTTTAAGTATGGTAAGATTATGTTATAGGATTATAGGTATTTATATGTAGGATTTATATTTATATATATATATATATATATAGATTTTGTATATATTTATAGAATTGATTTTTTATATGGTTTATAGGACTATAAAAGGTATGTTGTATAAAAGAGAAAGAAAAAGAAAACATACCAGGAAATATACACTTTCCAGTATAACAAAGTAAAATTTAAAGTAAACAAAAATACAAGTAAATCAAACTACATATGATCGCCCCGATCAAGAACATGAATCTAAATCTCAAACTAGAACATGAGTGTGATTTCAAAATCTCAAATATGGATTTCCCATCCCAAAATAAACATCTACCGGTTATTTTTACTTTGAATTTTGAGTGGTTTTAAAAATCGATTTTTGAAATTTTAAAATCATGATAAATAGTAATATGTTTTTTTTTTAGAGAATTGATTAAGAAATATTTAATTTTATATCTGTATAAAATTTAACTTTATTAAATCAATAAATAAGTTTAATAAAGTTGATTATAGGTGGTTTCTTAAAATTAATTTTTTAAAACGAAAGTAAACACGCCTCAGTAAAGGGGATAGAGCTAAGTAATGGAAATTAAATTACAATTATTGTTTGGTAGGTATATATTTTGCATTTTTGAATACTCTCTCTTTCCTGGATTTGTCTCGTCAACTTTGAATGGTTATCAATTCTGTCGACTATGACTGGCTATAATTTTAATTTTTTTGGGTCGGATTAGTTGGTGGGTTAAATGGGCCAGTCCGACTGTTATAATTTTAATTTTTTTTACATGTAGGGATTTCGGCCATTTGGTCCATGGCCAATAAATGACTAATACAATTTAAAAAGTGGCCCATGTTTATTCATGCCCGGTCATGACGGGTCATAAAATATAAAATTCATTTCTCACTCCTCCACCTACTCATTTTACACCACAACTCAAATTTTTTTTTTTCACACTTTATCCATAACCACCACAACCACAACCAACCTTTAATAAATTATTTCTTTTATAATATAATAATTATATCTATTATTAATTCTTTATGAAATTTTCACAATATTTAAAAAATATATACCGTTATTTAATATTAAAAAATTCATAACTACAATAAAAAATTACCATAGACTTAAAAAAAAATTACAACATTCAATAATAAAATTTCCATTACAAAAATTGAAATACAACTGAAAATAAATAAATCGAACTACAAATAAATGACTTAAGAAAAATTACAACATTCATAGAGATTCCTGTTAGCGTTTCACGTAAACCTGTAACAGTTTCACTTAAGATTGTTACCGTTTCACTTAAGCTTGTTACCGTTTCACGTAAACCTGTAACCACTTAAGCTTGTTACCGTTTCACTTAAGCTTGTTACCGTTTCACATTGCCCTGTTACCGTTTCACTTAAGCTTGTTACCGTTTCACATTGTCCTGTTAGCGTTTCACGTTGCCCTGTAACCGTTTCACGTTGCCCTGTTAGTGTTTCACATGACAATTTTGCTCTTTCACACTGATGATTTTAAACTTGAAAACTCACAACGAATTCATTTCATAATTAATTGAGATTACATGAAATTAAATAACATCACACAAATTTAAAATACAACAAAAGCATAGGTAAAAGTACTTGAAAATAATTAAAACAATTTAGAAGAGAAAAAGGAGTGTATGGACTTGTGATCCAAAATATATCAAGATTGGTCTCTATTTATAGAGAATTTAATTTTATGAATTTTAGTTTTTTTTTTTTTTTTATTAAGTAGATAAGTGAAAATCAGAAATTATCTAAATAAAATATAACCGACGAGTAAAATTTTGACAAGTGGCATGTTTAGATTGTTTTGGGATAAAAAATTACCTCCATGGGGCCCACACTGGAGCCCACAATGCTTGGTTATACTTGGTCGTCCGTCCACCGAGGTCATCAAAAAAATTTCAATTTTTCATTTTTTTTTTTATTATTTTTTTTTGGCCTCTAGCTGACGCCCAGGTTGTCAACCTAGGGATAAACATGGTAGTACGGAAAAAAATTAAACAATAATAAAAAAAATGAAAAATTGAAAATTTTTGATGAAAAATAATTTTGTCAAAAAAAATGAAAAATAATTTTTCATAAGCCATTAAGCCCAACTAATTTCATAAGCCATTAGTTTTATTAAGTAGTACGGATTTTTTTTTTTCTAATATTATAAATTATTAAATTTTATTTTATATTTTTAATAATTACCACCAAAATATATTTGGACAAAAACATTGAAACATGATGTATTGAAAGATAATGCTTCGTATTATAAATTATTAAAATTTTTTTGACACGGCTTATATGATCTTTGTAACCGTGTCAAAAAAAAAATATATATTCAAGGGTCGAATGACAAGAGAATGAAAACTTAACTTTTTTTTTTTGTTTTTAATTATGATATCTGTGTAGTTTTATTTGGTCATATAAAAACTAATGGATTCTAGAACTGTGTTTAAATCCTTTTTTTATTTTCTCATTTATCAATTCTTAACTAATTATTTATCTTGTTATTTTATTTGTTTGTTGGAATATTATATGTGACCTTTAGTTTTAAAATATTTTTTAAAAAAAAAATTATTGTAGCTCATTTAATCCGTGACCCGTTAGAATTAGAGTTAGGTCTCAACTATTGTAAAACCGTTAAAAATGAACCGATTAAAGCTCTAACCCGTTTAATCCACGACCATGTAAGGCTAGCCCTATAGAGATAGATTCATCACGTTATACATCTCTAGCTATGGACAACCAATGAGTCACCCTTAATTATAACCATATTATTACTTCTTTTTTTAATAAAATACATCATATACTGTAACATTTAAATAAAACCACATCAATGTTTGTTTTGCTTCAAAATCATTGAATTTTAATAATATCTAAACTTCCATTGCACATCATAATCTAAAAATTGCTAATATACCCAATAGTTAAGCAAAAAAGTCTCTCAAATTATGTTATATACTCTCAAATGATCTTATGCTTTCCCAAAGATATATCTCATGCATATCGGATTTTCTTCTTTCCTAATTTCGATTTTGAAATTGGCATAAATAAATATAGTTCTTTTGAATTAAAAAAAAAAATTGAGAAGAAATGAGCTTATATGAAAGATATTACATTTGTAAAAAGCACAAGGTGTTTTAAAGGATATAAAAAATTATTTTAGGGATATATATTTTTGAACAGATTTGTTCAAGTTTAACTAAATTGTACTTGAAAAGCTTGCAATGCTTTTTTGATACGAAATTTTTTAAAAAATATAATGATTAGAGTGTTAAGGGATAATTTTATAAACTTTTATATATAAAATAAATAAAGTAGTTGAATTGAGTGTTTGATGAACCTTAAATGTAATACCATGTATGAAGGTAAATATATATATATATATATATATATATATATTTTGTAAGGGTGAAGATTATGATAATTATTTTCATTTAGAAATATGCAAACTTTTGATGGACAAACTAAAAAAGAAAATATGAAAACTTTAATTTTGAGGGGCGGATGAAGTAGGTTTATTAAGCAATTTTAAAAGCAAAAAAAACTTATATGAAATATTTCATATATGAAATATAGATAATTAAGGTAAATTTCGGGCAATAATTTGCGGGTCAAATCCGAGTCAACGCGAGTCAAACTTAATTAAAATACTGTATTTTTTCACTTTCAAGTATTGTTTTACTGTATGACCAAATCTATATTAAATCAAAATATTGGCACTACAAGGCAAAAAATGTACTACTACAAGCCCAAAAATATTATGTACACTTAATTTTTTTGACAAATTCTCTAGAATATTTTTTGACATGGAGTAGTACACATTTGGTTTTGTAGTGATAATACTTTTGGCTTGTAATAATAATATATTTATCATGTAGTAAATCACCTGTTTGCGATCCGTGAAACTTTTAGTCGATTCAGATCCAGATTTTGACCCGCGAATTTTTAATAAACTAGTACTCTGTAGTATTATATTGCACTCCTCTTCATGCAGATATAGCGGGTGGTGTAGTATGTCCAATCAAAACTAGCTCTTATACTGCACGCTAAGGAGTTGTCAACACGCTTAAAGGTAACTCATTAAATTTAGTATGTTTTTGAGCTATATATTATTTATTTATTTATCGGAGTAAATTTTGAGATCAATATTAACGCACAACTCATAATTAAATTACTTTTTATCATTATATGTTTGTATATAATTAAATGACATTTTACCATTTTTTTTTTAATTTTACAATTTTTTTAACTTTAAAAAATACTTCGAATTTCTAACATATCTTTGTTAACTAACCATGAATTTAGGAGAATTTAAACCACTACCTAGACTTTAGATCCTGGGTTCGAGTCATGGGGAGGGGAAAAGGGATGGGTATTTAATGTAATTCAAAAAAAAAAAAAATTGAGGAGAATTTAATTATAGAGTTTTTGTTGAAAAGTTAAAATTATTGATGTGGTAAGAGAATTATTCATTTATTAAGGGCAAATTTGTCAATATATACCCTTAGAAGTATATATAGGACTAAATTATTTTTTTTGAAATATAGGACTAAATTATTTTTTTTGAAATATAGGACTAAATTTTCATCCTAGGCTATATATTCTAATTATGATTTTAATTTGTAAAGTGTGAATTTACTAGGTTAATTAACTAGTTATTTTTAATTTAATTTTATACATGTACCTTAAATCCTCATGTAATTTGCATTTAATAGTACAAATTAATAATTTAATTTCTTAAAAAGGAAATTATTTAAATTAGGGCTAGAATTTTCTTTTCACCATTCAAATTTTCTTGTTCAAGTTTTCACAAGTTCTCAACTACACATACACTCGATCAAATTCAATTGTGCCCACCCAAAATTCTAGCTCCGTCTCTTATTAAAAATCTCAATTTTTTACATGTTAAATGTTGAACAGGAAGATGGTGCAAATGTGACTGCAAATTCACTTCATCCTGGAATAGTAAGGAATACCAATATTTATAATATTCCTGCAATAATTAGAGGTAAATTTACAGTATTATTTTTTATTATTTTATTTTGGACCTAAAATCGTAAGATATATATATATATATATATATATATAAAATCTTGCATTTTTTACTACCAAAACTTGAGCTTTTCGTTGATTGGTGCAGGTTTCATGGTGCTACTTTCTAAACCGATCTTTAAAGTTGTAAAAAATGTTCAACAGGTAAGCTTTGCACTAAATTTATAAGTCCGATTCATCCTTTCTTTTTCTACATTAGAATTGCATGAGAGATAGTAATGAGTGCCCTAGCCTTTTGATTTTATAAATGAAAGTTATAATTAAAATGTTGATTATATAAACTTATGTAATTTTTTTTATGTATACTTATTTAAGGGGGCTTCGACTTAGTTGTTATTTGGCATTGCATCCACAAGTGAAGGGGATTAGCGGCGAATATTTTGCTGATACCAACTTGGCAAAACCAAATGCAAAAGCTGCAGACAAAGATTTGGCTAGCAAACTTTGGGATTTCAGTCTCCATTTGGTAAATCAATAATTACATGGAGTTAAACAACTATAATCAAAATAAACCTCTAGGAATATTGTATTTATTTTATATTTTCCTCTTTGCTATTCAAATTTTTAGTATTTTAATATTGTACCTTTTTATGAAATAAATTATAAGTATCGATATAAATGAAAACGGTAAATATGGTTGGCCAGATTTTGGATATCCATAATACTGCATAATGAGTATTTAACTCTTAACGGATGCTTGTTTTGGAATGAAAAATTCAGAATTGAGATTTTGAAAAATTCCACCCATGTTCTAGTTTAAAATTTAGATTCAGAATCTTAAAATCTATCCTACAAATATTTATAAATCCTACAAAAACCAACTCAATAAATACAAACAAATCCTATATAGATAGATACCTATAAAACTTATATAAACACCTATAATCATATACTATAAAGTTAAATTCAACTCTACTTAAATCCCAAAACAAACACAAAACAAACATCCCTTTAATGAATTTTGACTTTTATTTATTTGTCAAATATATTCTAGACAATTTGAATGAAAATATTACAATTTTGCCTTCTTTTTTTATATTCAAATTCTGGACAGTTAGCACCACCCAATAAAAAAATCAATCCTTTCTACAACTTTTTGCCTCGTCCAATTTTTTTCTTTTTAAATTTTGTTGGATTTTGGGTCTGCTGTCTCCACCGTTAGAGCAAATGGATGAACGGGACCAGGTCTCAACGGAGCAGGCATTCAAACCAACCTTTGTCCACTCTTTATCACATGACTCATAAAAACGAGATTTATACAAATATGTTTTTGAACGCCGAGAAATAATGATATCTACCCCTCATTTATTGACCATGAAAATGAAATTACAATCATTAATTTAGGAATATAATTAATCTTCAATCAAAGGAAGTCAAAAGTTTAAGAGTGCCAATATATATATATATGCAACTTGTTTTATAGAGAGAAGAGAGAAGAAGGATTTGGGCCTCCAGATTTTTTAGATAGTAAACACGTCCAATTTTTCTTCAATTTCTTTGCTTAAGTTAAGTTTAAAACGAAATATTTTTTCAAGGAGAAATAATTTTTTAGACAACAATTATAAGTATATGACTTTATCAATTTGTTCTATAACTCATTGACAGAGTCCATTACACTTACTTTTCTGAGCAAATGGTCACATAAATGCAAGATAATAGCATATAAAACAAGTTCATTGATCTTTTTCTTTCTCTCAGTGGTATCAGTGAAAGCATAAAAACCATCAATAACTTTAAACACACGATATTGAATCATAACGTACACACTTCAATTTTTATTTTTCCATGTTAAAGTCGATTTTACCATTATGCCAGTGAAGGTTGGAAGTCATCTTAATACACATGATGATCAACTCAAACAAAACACACAAATAAAAAACTACAAGTAGACAATACCAATTAAGACAACCTAACACTACAACAAGCAAACATAATCAAATAATCCCCGACGAGAGACCAAATCATGACTTTGATTTCTTTGCTCCAAAGTCCTTGAGGAGTTATCACGCTTAAATCCAAAACAATTCATTCTTCATTTCACTTTTAACATATAACACAAAAATAACTCATGCTCTTCATCAACCCAATTTTTTCAAATCAATATTCAGATTGTCTCAATTTTTCCTAATCAAATTCCCTCAATTCAAATGTAGCCTTAAATAAATTATTTTAATTGACTTCAATAAACGTTGCAGCACGTTGTTAGTCCTTTGCTCCAAAATCACAATATTCCTATAAAATCTAAACCCAAACGAAAATTCAAGAATGACACAAAGAAAAACACAAATTAAATAAAAAATCTTTAATCAATCTATAAAGTAAAAATAAAAAAATTTAAGACCCCTATTTCACATATATACACACTATTAACCTTTAAAAAGTTAGAATCAAGACTAAATTCATTACAAATTCCCAATATCAACATACATATACCCGTCTTTTATTTATTAGAATTAAATCCAACAGTATTTTTTTCAATATTTTGTATTACTTTCCCTATTGGATAAATATAATGTATCAAAACACTTGTAATTGGATAAGTTGTTATGTATAGCCAACTTTATTATTTATCTTGTTGTAATATCTCATCTGGTAGCATCAATCGAGGGAGAACTTAACTAATGTAATTTATTAAGACGTGTATGCTCAAGATGAGAAGAAAAGACTAAGATCAGAAAAGAAGAATCAGTCGAGGGAGAACTGGACTGATTAGTTGAGGAAAAAGAGTTGAAGACCGATCAGCTGAGTGACTAGTCAGCTAGGGTTCAAACAACTGAGTAACTAAGCAGCTGAGGATTGTTATCAACGACATAAAGCATCAGTCTAGATGAAGTTAACTCAAATATCAGTTGTGTGAAGGTCATATGATAGGATCCGACAAGAAGGCTTATCAGAACTGAAGTGGACAAATGGAAAAGTGAAAACATACAAAAAGGACCTGACAAAAATGCAGAATGCATAGTGCTTAAAAGTCAAAGATACTATGAATAATACCTTTCAACGGTAACATTTAGAAGATCAATTAAAGATTTCATTTCTGAAACAATGAAGATTTAACGGTAACATTGACACATATTTTATAAATACGCGCCTCTCAAGTATAAGAAGATCCTTGTAGTAACAAATAAGTGCCCTGTTAAATTATCGAACCACGAGACTAGATTGCTCATGTAGCCTTAGTGTCGTGACGGAGGCAACATAGTTACATGTGGGTACAGTCGTACCCCAAATTGTATTTTTTTTAATCTTAGATTAAAAAAAATTATAATGGGCTCAATTTTTTTTTTCTCATTCCCATTTCATTCTCCAGCCTAAATTTAAAAGGTCCAACAACTACTTTTTTTTTCCTCCCAACAAAAAAAAGGCCCAAAAAAAGTCTAGGCATAGCCTTCAAAAAAGTTTTAAAAAATAATAAAAAGAACAGTTTTAATTCTTCTCCACTCTTAGAACACACATTACTTCTCACTAGCTCACTCTGTTTCATTCTCTTTAGTTTTCTCCACGGCACAACATGTCACTCTTGTTTTTATTTGCTTAATACTATTATTAAATACTCTCCCGTTCCATTATTAATTAAACATTTACCGTTTACACGAGTTTTAATGTAAAAATTGTTTATTAGTATTAAGTTTACAAAGTTACTATTTAGGAGGGATAATATGAGCAGTGGCGGACCCAGAATTTAACAATTGGGGGTACAATCAAGAGATAGTCTTGAAGTGTATACATTAAATTTGACAATTACTCGTGTGAGACCATCTTAGAGTACTGGAACATGATAAGACCATTATTACTTTTCAACATAAAATTATCACTTTTTAATGTAAAGTTTATTACTTTTCAAACTTTTATCTTAAAATGATATATTTTTACATTTTTTTTAAGTGAGTACAATTTTACTGAGAAGTGGCTAAAAAGTGATAACATTCAATTATCAAGTGATACTGATCTAAGGAACGATCACACGTAATACTTACTCATAAATTAAATAATCAAATACATAAAATATTAAATAAAGTCAAATAGAATTACATTTATGCTGAGTTTGAAATTTATTTTTAAATAAAATCTCTGCAAAAACACTTTCATTTTAATTTTGGGTTAATTCTAAATAAATACACCACCTTTCATCTCAATATCAATTTAATCACGACCTTTACGATTTTTTTTTTAAAACTCCAACCTTCCATAGTGTTGTAATTAGATACACATTTTTTTTTCTCCGGTCAACAATTGATGATGTGGCTTGTCGGAGCTCGCCACATCATATTACACATTTTTTTTTTATTTTACAAATAAAGATTACACTTTATAGAAATAAAAATATAAAATTTTATAAAAATAAAATTTCATGCGTCTCCTCTGTTTCTCAAACTAAATCAGTTTTTTTCTACCATTCTCAAACTAAATCAAGTTATTCTCTTCTAACCAAAAAAATCATACAAAAACAATAAAAACAAAAAAACTCACGCATCTAATCCATGACCATTGGTGATTTGGTGGTTTATTTCTTCAGGAATTCTTAAATTATTTAATAATTTTGTTGTTTTGTTCAACTAGTTTGAGAACTATAATTTTTTTCCGGTGGACCTCAATTAATTATTGTATTTGGGTATATGTTGAAGATAACCTTATTGGTGATTTTTTATTATTTTGTTCAACTAGTTCGAGGACTACAATTTATATGTTTTATGGGAGAGGAAAATATTATAGGAATTAATGTGTTTAACACTAATGATTATTGCAACAAAAAAATGTTCTATCCCTTATGATTTTGATTTTTAGGATTTTAAGAGAAGAACTTGATTGATTGAGTTTGAGAAGTGAGAGAAACGCGCATAACAAGAACTCGGAACTCTGTTGAGTTTGAGAAGCGAAGAAGACGCTGAAGATGCCCGAGAGTTTTATTTTTATTTTTATTTCTACAAAGTATAATTTTTATGGTTAAAAGAGAATAACTTGATTTAGTTTGAGAATGATAGAAGAAAACTTGATTTAGTTTGAGAAGTGGAGGAGATCCATGCAATTTTATTTTTATTTTTATAAAATTTTATATTTTTATTTCTATAATTTTTATGGGGAAAATAAAAAAAATATGTGTAATATGACGTGGCGAGTTCCGGCAAGCCACATCATCAATTGTTGACCGGAGAAAAAAAAAGTGTATCTAATTGCAACACGATAATGAAAGGTTGGGGTTTTAAAAAAAAATTGTAAAGGTCGTGATTAAATTGATAATGAGACGGTGTATTTATTTGTATTTATTTGGAATTAACCCTTTAATTTTTTAAGACTATTTTTTTATCAATTAAATAGTAGTTTTTTCAAAATTTAATCATTTAAGGGGATTTCACATATTAGGTCTTTCCACCTAGTGATTTTTTAAATAAGGACATGGTTTAAAATAGTTTCAAATTAAGATCAAAATGTAACATAAATGTACCATCATGCCCTTACTATCTAATTTTTGGAATTAATCTAGAGAAAGTCAATAAAATTTTCAAATTTAAATGCTTATCTATCAGCTTCTCGTAATTTACGCTAACCAAAATTAAAACCTTCCAAAAACTCCCGTCAATCAATTAATTGAGCTGCAGAATTCAAACTGGATCCCCAATTTTAGAACTTTCTTCAAAACTCTGATATTCAAATCTTTGCCAAGTCTCTATAACACCAATAAATCTTAAAATCGTAACATCAGAAAAATAGAGTATAGCATTATCAATAACTAATTCGCAGATATTGCATGGAGATTTATAGTTCACCAAAAAAAATCGGTAAAATCATCATCACTAGAGATAATATATTCATATTCCATTCGTCATATAACAAAAAATCGAAATATGCTCTTCATTTAACACAATACAGAGACTAATATGAAATTTCATTGATGCATGTTCGATTCTAGGATTTCTTCATCCCAGACATAATCAAAAACCTATAAGGTATGGTGGAATTAATTAATGCAATTTAATCTATACTTCATTTCTTAATTTGGTACTTTAAATTCTATACTTCAAACCTCTCAACAGGAGAAATGTTGGCAATACAAGAAGTTACCAGAATTAGAGGACATGTTTGAAGATCTTTTTGTCATAATTACTCGAATATCACCATTTTCACCTCCAAACAAGCAGATCAAAACAGCAGCTCTAGAGGTTCCAACACCTTGAGGACCCAATTAAGTGGTGGAATCATGGATTCTTGAACCTTTGAAGTCGTTACAGCCATCGGGTTTGTAGTTGCGTAGTCTTTCTGCTACTTCTACCATGGTTTCCGATTTTCCAGAAAATTCTTACGACACATATTTTAATCTTTTCGAAATTGAGATGAATTAATTATCTCTCGTCAAAATCCTTCTTGATTTTGGGAAAAATGCAATTGAATTTCAGAGTTTTGGGGAAGAAGTATCACAACTTTGGGGAAAGTCCTAAAATTAGGAATACAGAATAATCAACGGGATTTTCGAGTGAGAGGAAGATTTGAATTTCAAATTTTAAAATCGTTGACTAATTAATATATTAAAACTCAATTTTCAAATTTTAAAATCTTAGGATTACACAAACGTATTATACAGAAAAAAAATTGCATAATAATATTAATAATGTAGAAATAGACAGTATATTATTTGCATATTCAAATTTTGTTATTCATAAAAATTATATTTATGCAGATCAGATCTGCATTCCGAAATATCAACATTTTTAATAAATTTTAATAGTGAAACATAAGTAAAACTTTATATATAATTATGGAGTATATTATACGGAATTCTTATTAAAAATAGTATATAAATAAGAACCATTCAACTTAGAAAAAAATGCAGGAAATAAATTACATAAAGATGTCGTCTAATTATAAACTCGTACCAATACAATTTATGAACAACGCCCGAACTAAACCGATGTTTAGAATTGATCCGAGCGAAACCTTTTTGTCGTATGATTTCGTGAAGAAGGAAATATTTCATTTAGAATAAATTGATAGGGTATATCGAATTCAACATACATATAAGTATGTCGAAAATGCCAAGTTTAGATTTGTAAATAATTTTTTTTTATGGTATTTGATTATATAGTAATTTTTTTTGTCGTTGTTGATGGTTTTGGTGTTCTGAATATAAATATGCAATACACAATCGTAGTATGCAAAAAAAATAAAAAATATATTTGCATAATAATATTAATAATGTAGAAATAGACAATATACTATTTGCATTTTCAAAGTTTGTTATGCATAAACACTATATTTATGCAGATCAAACCTGCATTCTGGAAAAGGTTCGCCTTTACAATATACACTCTGCACAAAAGAATACAAAATAACCAAAATTAAATAATTCCAACACGAAATCGAATGAAAAGTGTCATTTTCACGGCAGCGAGATCCAACACCAAAATGCGTGCAACTCGATACATACAGATAAAATTGACCAAAGCACAAACCTTCAACTTTAATTGAAATAATCCCACGATCGATCTGTAACAAATGAGTAAATTAACTATACTCCGAGCGCCGCCTTTGTCTCTCTATCGTGGGCAACACAACCGATTTTTAGGGCATCAATGAATTAACAACACACTTGAATCTGCACGATCGATTAACTGTACTGAATTAATCATACACAATGTCAATCGATTTTGCAGTAGAATTTTATTATGGAAAGTAGGAATCAATAATTAAAGATTACTCTATAATGCTGAATATGAACCACGAATAAGGAAGGTCAATTAATTAATTTTAAATGCAGAGATCTTAATTAGTTAATTGAAACGTAAATCTTGATGGAGAGAAATAAGACTGGGCAAAAAATAAGGAATATTAAGAGTTCATTAATTAAATATTAAATTATTGAATTAGTCTTCACATTTCAAATTAAGGGCATAATGGGTTATTTACATTCAATTTTGTCCTTATTTTAAATGATTAGAATTTTGGTTCTTAATTAGATAAGTGTCTCTAGGAATGACCCTTTTTATAAAAATTCTCATCATTTAATTGACATCCTAAATGGTTGGTAAAATTTTGAAAGTAAAGCCGAAAAAAATGGAATATAACAAAATAAGCCGTAAAAAAAGTTTACACACTTTTCCAATTCTCCATCCACTCTCCACTCCTTCTCACGCTAGAATATCTCAGTGGGAGAGAAAGATGAGAGACACAGAGAAAAAAGAAAAAAAAGAAAAAAAAACAGAAATTCACATCATATTTCAGTTGCAAAATATTACTCAACTAAGCTACCCACATGCACTGTATTGTCCTCGTAGGTAACAATTAGGCTCCGTTTGGATGGAGAGATTTGATCAATGGATTTTAAATTCTCCATTCAAATTCACTCCACTTGTTTGGATTAAAAAACAAATGAATGCATTTAAAATCCTTAACATATTTTTTTAGTTAAAATTGAGAGGATTTTAAATCCTTCCTAAAATCATGTCATTTGAAATCCATCTATTTTCAAAATCTTCCATTTGAAATACCTCCTCAAATCAAATCCCTCCATCCAAACACAACCTGAGAGAAGATAATTTTTTTTATCAATATCCAGCCAGAGCTTCCATTTGCCACTGTCAATTCATTTATGTGTATCACAATATCTGCCATTGATATATATACTGAGGTTGTGTTTGGATGGAGGGATTTGATTTGAGGAGGTGTTTTAAATGGAAGGTTTTGAAAATAGATGGATTTCAAATGACATGGATTTAAAATCCTCTCAATTTTAACTAAAAAAATATGCTAAGGATTTTAAATCCATTCATTTGTTTTTTAATCCAAACAGGTGGAGTGGATTTGAATGGAAGATTTGAAATCCATTGATCAAATCCCTCCATCCAAACGGAGCGTGAAATAAATTGAAATTGGGGTACAATGTCCCTTCTTATGCCCGCCTCTGAATATGAGTATAACTTTACCTAATTGGAAATAAAATATTTTGTTTATGTATAAAAGGTAATGACATGGGTGTAAATAAAAGATATTTGAGAATTTTTTTAAAGGAGTAAGGAGTACATATGTGATAAATATTCAAATAATAATGAGACAAAAGTGTTTGACAAATATTCAAATAATAATGGGAAGAAGGGAGTAGTATTTTACTGAATATCTTTCGTACCCCCAAATTTGAAATCCTTGATCCACCACTACCTTAGTGATATACGTCATCATGTAATTTTAGTGATAAGACACAATTTGAGCGATTAAAACTACACAAAAACTTATATGCAATATTGCATACATGATCAATTAAGTCAATTGGGCTGCAAATATTGACTTATTAAGTCAATGAACTCATTTGGGTTAATTCTTAATTTATTTGTCAACTGGTCCGCTTGTGTTCTAATTTTGACCAAAAAATTTAAACCGTTTATTTTACCAGTTTCTATGATTTTTTTATCTTTTATTTTAGAGTTTATTAACAAGGTAGGACAATATCTTAGTGTCTTAAACAAAGAAAGACAAAAAATTATTCTAAAACAATCAAGGACAAAATTAATTAGCTTGAGACCACTATACCCCTGATTTCAAATTAAGTTGTATTTTCGAATTCAATTAATTAAGTTAAGCAAAATAAGGAAAGTCAACCAATTTAAAATTCAATTAAGCTATTAATTCTATTCCCTAGAATCTCGCGCTGTTTTTCTTCCAGAAAGATATTACCAAATTTCTCTCAGCTTGACTCGAGTGCATATTCACGCGGTGGCCTGATCTTCAGAGATTAGTTCGAAGCTTCGAAGGGTTGAAACTCAAAATCGCGTTCGTTACCATCTTTATTCCAGGTTTTTTTGACTGCATGTGTGTTATTTGATGATCAATGATATAAAAAAATGAAATCTCATAGTGTATTTGTTTTCGAAATGTTTTAAATATATGTGGTTCATGTTTTTTTTTCGATTTTCAGTTGTTTTTATGATGATTATAGGTTTTTTTATAGATACTGGTGTTTGATTAAATGAATTTTGTTGTTGAAAATGCTCTGTTTTGGTATGCGTAGTACTGTAGATATTTGGTTAGGGTTTTGCATATTCATAGAGAATAGTTCGAAATATGGAACGCGTATTAGCGATGTTGATTGCTTTCCGGAAATGATTGGTGTTGATTAAAAACAATAGATTGAAAATTGAAGTGCCTAGCCGCATATACAATTTAAATTGGAACAATAGGATAGTTAATGTCTGTATATTGAAGAAGTAGTCTTGGGCATTTGAAATTTTCAGAATTTTGTATTCTTTTTTTCAAAATTATGGGTTATAGACAAATACAAGTTGTTACACTTGTTAAAACAAGATTCGACATTTATATGCACTTACTGTAAGATTGAGAATTCTTGTGGAGATATGAAAAGAGAAATATGTTACTTGTTATTGAATATATATCTGTAACAAGTGTTTCGATCTGCATGTTTTTCTGTATACATATATGAAGATGGCAAGAGGGAAAAAAGGTGTGATACAAATTAAGGAAGGGGGAAGAAATATCAAAAAGAAGAAAGCAAATAAAGCTGTTAGAGCATCTGCAAGTAAGTGTTTATTATTAGATTTCATTTATATATGGTTGTTATGCAGCTTTAGTTTAAAATAATGATTATATGCAGTTTGTGTCTGATTATTTAGTTGTTTTCTGTTTTTGGAAGGAAAAAAGAATAAAAATGTAACCGTTAAGGTCAGAAATGAAAAGGGAAAAGGTTGGATCGTATAACATTCTTATACAATACCTTTTCTGTTTGTTTTATTATGAAATATACAGATATAACTAACTTAACCTTGTTATTCAATATCAGGAAAAAAGCAAAAAGTTATGCGATGCAGGGTATTATCGGATGATTCAGGTTATGTTTATATGTTTGTAATGACATTTGTTGTATGAATACTTTATACATACATGAAATTGTTTTACATCTATTAATATGAATACATATATTGTTAGATTTTGAGAGTGAACCGGAGATGGAGGTGGATATAAGATGAAGACACAATGTCTGTTTCTGAAGGTAAATTTAATTATCGTTTTAATCTGTATTGTAGTTTTTATTTGTATGTATATTTAATTCCATATCTTAATTATTATTTAATACTATATGACTTGACGTGATCAATTCGTAATTCAGATTCTGATATTGGAGAATGCAGCAGAAACAAACGTAGACAGACTAAGTTGAATATAAAAAAAAAAAGATAGTTAAAGGTAAGTGATGTATCTTGGACCATTTGTTTTTGTTAAGGGGTAATTATGCATAACTATATTAACTAAAATTTTGATGATCATCAGTTGCTGATGGGGAAAGAGGTGGAGAGTACTGTTTTCGATCAAATATGCGTACATGCTTCAAAGAAATGCTGTGTTTCAGGTTTTCAAACATGCATTATCAAGAAATGAAACTGACACCTTTCTGGTTCATAATGGAAGCAATTTTAAAAAATGGAACTGAGGATATGGTTATTAAATGTACTAAGTATGAGGAAGATGTGAGACAAATTGTTTCAAAATACGACAAGGTCTCTGGTGGTTTTTTGATTGGGGGAGAGGAATTGGATTTGAATAGAAGTGATGCAGAGTTAATCTTGGGATTAACATCGGGTAACGAGAAGTTGCCATTTCGAGTTGATAATTATAACCACCTTGCATGGATTAGAAGATGCTTTGATGAGAGGTTCTTGAATAGAAAGCCTTTGCCATCTTTATACCGTCCACTGATAAAGAACAAGATTCAAGAAATTCAGCATCGCACTGATAAAGAATCGTTGCAGGATGTTGCTAGACTATTGAGTTGTTATGTTATGTGTGGTATTCTATGTCCGGTTAAGAGTGGTGCTTTACCATGGTATTTGACATTATATTTGGAGGATTTTTATGATGTATGCAAGTACGATTGGAGTACGTTTGTAGTTGAATATCTGAAGTATCATGTTAAGAAAAGTAAGGATACGAAGTTCGGGGGTTGTGCTGCATTATTACCTGTAAGCATTTCCTTCTATATTATATTGTTCCATGTATATTTATATGCAACATTGATATATAGTTACAGAGCATAATTTTAATTTTGTATGCAGTTTTGGCTTTGTGAACACTCTTCCTTAATAGATCCGTTGAACGAGAGAACTTTCCCGAGATTTTTGAAGTGGGATTTAAACGCTCTTAATGCTGTTCTAGACAGGGGAATTCTGAACAAACATTCTAAGGTAATATTAAGTCTACATATTTTTCTATCACAAATATTATTGAAATGATTAATATGGAGAATTTGTTGAAAATGTTATATGCAGTTTACACTGTCAACCAATTGTTTGAAAAAAAATGCTTGGGAGGAAGAACAGTACAATACACTGAATGCATTCAGAGATAATGAAAGGTCAAATAGGATAGCTAGGGTTGACAGTAATCCTGGTGATTTTACGAATGCTCATGGACAGTCATGCGCAACTGCTATTGTAAATGCAAATGCAGAATCTGTAGACAAGCAACGTGTTTTGCCGGGAAAAGAGCAAGTTGTAAATTTGGATATTGGATCGAGTTCAAAATTGAAGGGTACAAGCATGGATGATGGTCCTTCTTTTGATATAGGATTTGGTAATAATAATGAACTGGATGATGTGGACGTTAATAGAACTGTAATGAGGGTTTGTAGTGATTTGAAAAAATCTTTTGTTGAAGATCATACTGAAGTTGGTGTGATTAAAAAAGGGGTAAGTATTGCAGTTGATAAGGTTGTACAAGATGAGGTTGACACAAGTTTGGATGATATTGTTCATTTGAGAATGTGCAATGAGAAGCTGGAACTTGAAATAAAGAAGCTCAAGGAAGAATTTGAGAAGGAAAGAGCTACATATGCACTGGATAAGAAGGCAAAAAATCAGATGATTTTAGGACTAGAGTTTGAAATAGAAGTGCTAAAGGCAGAAAATCAAATGCTCAGCAAGCCTTTGCAAAAACTCACAGAAGATGAGTTGATGTTGGAAGAACTAGACAGAGTTGAAAAAGAAGAGTTGGGTAAAAAGTCTAGTAGTGTGGTTGGGGAAGAGAATGTTGTTACAACAGAACCTGTTATTGCTACAGAATTATTGGCGACAACTTCGGTTGGTAAAGTTCAGGTTGGAAGTGAAAGCGAACGGGAAATTAATTATGAGAGTCCACCAAGACCAGCTGTTAAAGTAGGAAGAAAGAATAAGGTTATTCGCTCTCCTAGTTCTATGGTTGATCAAATCAAAGGGAGAACCTTTGCAAATAACAGGAAGCATATTCTGATGTCTCCGCAAGTTCTGACCCAGGAACTAGATTTGGTACATGAGTTAAGCGACACTGAAGAATTGATAGAGGAGGGCAAAAAAATAGACCACACATGTCAAAAGTTGATAAAGTCTCCGTTCAATGTTTCTGTGCAAACTGTTAAGAATGCTCCTTTAGGGTTGAAGAATCAATTGTTTAGCGAGCTGTATGATTATGGAGCGAGGTAAATTGAAACTTTAATTATATGCAGCCTTACATATTTAGATTTTGTCTTATTTTTCTCAATGTGTGTTTATGCATAATATTTCTGTTTTATAATGTTTATACATTTCAGCCATTCAGTGTACGTGGGGAATGGTCCATTAACTGATGTCACAGTTCAAATGCTGATAAACTTACTAAATGAGATGACAGTTGACAATCAGGTTAATAAACATTATATCATTCAGTAAAATGATTGTTCAGTTTTAAAAAAATGGGTGGATGGTCTGACAGCATATGTCGGTTATCATATTTTTTGTTGTATATAAAACAGGTTATAGATGCATGGTCTGATTGCATACGATCAAGTGCATTGGAACAATATCCTTCTTCTGACGGTGTCACTATACTGGCCTCATCATGTTGGGTAATAAACTACTTAAATAATCCAATTATTTTCTTATTTTAGAGATTCAGTTAATAATTTTCTGTTTGTTTTTTAGTCAATGATTTCAAGGCGCGAAATCTCCCAGCAAAAAATATTTGGAAGTATGATTGAAAGAGTTCTTGAACAAAGTTTTGATAAGAATATACTTCTCTTCCCTATTATCATAACCGATGTTGGTAGAAGAACGAGATCAAATGTTACAGGGCACTGGACACTATTGAAATTGGAAATGAGGAGTAGACAATGGACGTTCTATAACTCCCTTCGTCCAAGGAAGCTTACATCTCCTGATCAATACTTGAAAGAGGCTATGCATGTTGTAAGTTGTTCAATTCTTATAATTAAATATTATAAGAAATGTATATATGTTCAATATTACCTGTTATTAATATAAATATTTCATTCATTTATCAAATTTACTAGGTTAAGTATGTCGAGACGAAGTTGACAACGGTGTTCATCAAATCAGCACCTACCCATCCGTTTTTAAAGATTAAATTCTCAAATCCTATTCAATCTGAGATTATGCAGCAGGTACCGGGTTCACTAGATTGTGGGATTATAGTTTGCAAATTACTCAAATGCTTTGTAAAGGGTGAAGAACCTCCGATAGGTGATTTCAATGCTGATGCTGCAAGTGTTATGCGTGTCCGGATGGTGGGGATATTTCTGAACCCGTTCGTTTACAATTAGTTATGTGTGTTAATTTTAAACAATGTACTAATCTCCTACGAATTCAACTCCCTGTCACTCAGTTGGTTTTGCTATTTTGGTTTATTAGATGTTGACAACTTTTTGAGTTCATAACTTATGAATTGAATGACATTGTTCGATTTCATCTATGAATTGTCTTGATTTTATTTTTAGTAAAATATATGTATATATTCAGTCATACTTTTACATTAATTATATTCATTATATATATATGTATATATATATAAATTAAATACGAATTGTATACTATTATACATATTATATATGCATTACGTTGAAAACTAAGTTCGTTATAGAAACTTATGGTAATTGATTATTTCCCAATTATAATTTTGGTATTTATTAATTGAATAAATTATTAATATATTTTTTATTATTTCGTTTCTAAAATTAGGGTTAATCACCATTACTCAACAAATTCCCCTATTTATTTAGATACCTACGCCTTATATAGCCCAGAAGGGAACGATTTTCCCCTACTTTTATATCTTTATCATTCGAATACCTATATAATATAATATTAAGAATTCGAAGCGATATGAATCGTGAGGATAATTTGGATTTGAATGTAGTGCATCAGCTAAGATGCTATTTTGGAATCGATGCTAAAATCGACACATCTTGGAAGAATCAGAATGTGGGGAGGAGATTTCATGGTTGTGAATCATACCCGGTTAGTTGTTCGATTTAATGATATGTATTTTTATAACAATGTTCAACTGGTTTAATTTTCGCATATATGTAAATATTAAGTTTTACTGCAAATTAATTTACAGAAATCTGGATTCTGCAAGTTTTTTAGATGGATTGATGATCCATTGTGTGCACGAGGACAACATATTATACATGGACTGATTAAGAAATTAAATGAGGAGAGAAATCAAGCCAACGACTTGCTGATTAATATCAAGAAGCTAGAAGATGAGATTGCTTATTTGAAGGTTGAGAATGCACAGATGTTGTCTGCTCTGATTGTTAAGGGGAATACTGTTGACAATAAGGCTAAAAAAGGAACACTCAATTTAGCAGCTGTGTATTTTAAATACACGTTGTTTATCTTTGTAGTTTGGGTATTATGGTATCTATGGATGAAGTCAATCTCGAATGTCAAATGCGATATGCTTATGATAGATTAAATCTTGTATGATATTCAATTCTTGCAATAAACACTTTCAATTTTCATTGGTTTATTTTCTGTATTAGTGTTTTCGTAATGAAGCTATTATGATATATTTTTTTTTTACTTCATACATAGGTTTCATTGTTTCGCATAATAAGAATACAAATATGAGATTGTTCAGAAATAACATTTACACCACATATTTCACATCAATATAGCTTACAAAAATTAATATTGTAATACTCATTACTATACATATTTGGGGAATGGAGAAACAAGGCTATGCAAAACACTATATGTACGGTCGACCCCAGGGGCTGCATCTATGGAATCCAGCGCTTGGAATTCTCTCTTTTGTATATCATAAGAGCAAAATGTACCATTTGGCTCTTCTTTGAACATAATCATAGTCTTCGTAAAATTCAAATAGCAAATCGGGTTGATAGTGAACATAAAAGGTAAAACTTCTTCTTTGTATATCGTCAAGCTTGTCCACGTAGATTGATCGTTTTGATATGTTAATATGTGCATCTGAAGAAAGTATCTATTCACTAGGTTCACTTCTGAGCTAAGCTTGCTGGAATAAACATCAATAGTAGTCTCGTCCAAAGCACGAAATTCCACATACCATGTTGGGAGTATAAAATTTGGAATATCTATTAGTTCATAAACAGACTTCTTTGCATCGTACGATACAATTTTATATACTCCACCATCAAATTTAACATGCCAATGAAAGCGACCACCAACGAAAAAACCATTTGCAATAGGAGGCCTATCATACGGATACGGTTCAACAAAACACCAAGAATTTGAATTATGTGAATATAACTTCACCTCAAAATGATATCCTTGTAAAGACCAAAATCTAGCTATTCTCATTATCTTGAAATCATTTAAATCGATGTCAAAACCTATGCAAAAATAAACACATGCTTCCCGAAATTGAGGAGGTATTGATATAGGGTCATTTTTTATAAAAAAATGTTTCATTTGAAGATGGATTGACAAGAGAATACTGATCATCAGTGTTGCAAAAAAATACTAACCCATCGTATGTACCAAGTATTTCATAATCTTCATCTTCAGAACGAACAAACCTTCTATACGATGGATCTGCAAGAGGAGCGAATTCATAACATATAGGTGGATTTGCCTCCTTTACTTGATTGAGCACTGAGAATCTATTATCTTCTTTCATTCTACGGAGGTGCCTTTGAACAAACTCATCTGTAGAAATCAACCCCACCCATATGCGAGAAACGCATTTGAATCTTATGAGTGATTTGAGAAGAAGTTGCTCAAGTATTTCAAATGAAATGTCTTCTGGTATTGGTTCACTCATTTTTTTTTGATATCTTTTGAAGAAAGATGTTAAATTTACCAGTTTAGAGATGTTCCTACTCGAAAAAATGATGATGGAGGTTATGTACAATTTTTGGGTTAAGAGGCCTGTTAAATAGCAGTTAATGCATTGCAACTATTCGTTTCATTAGTTGGTTTAAGAAACAATTTTAATTGAATAAGAAATTACCCAACATTTTAAACTTTAATCTTTTTAACTGAAACGACATATGATATGAATAATTTACAAAGATTTAAATTTTTTTATTTATTAAGTATTTTATAATATAAGTATATTTTGAACGAAATTATCAATTATTATTTGTTGGATCTCTGAATCTCCTAAATATTTAATAAATAATGTGAATTTAAATCTTTAACGTTTAATCTTATAATAACTAACGTACGTGATGTTCACGTACGTGGAAATATTATATGCTTTGCATAAATACCACTATGCACGACATATAATACCTATATGCATTTAGTGTAACCATTGAATTTTTTCAATTTTTTTTTAATATAATATTTTTTATTCTAATTTATATTATTATAGAAATAGTAGTAAAGCATATTTATTAAATAATATATTACTACAATAAAAAACAATGCAGAAAATAAAAAAATAAAAACTTAACGCATAAGCAAAACTAAATTAATTTAATTTCAGTAAATTTTGGTACATTAGGAAGTCCAAACGACGTGCTCTTTTATATGATGTGGTCTATCTTGAATTAAATACACGAAACTTAAATGATGAAACAACCGCCAAATTGAAGTTAATATTAATTAATATATAATATTATATTAATAATTAATGCGTAACCTGAAGTTAAATGCATAACCTCACTACAAATTATGTAATTAACTGCTGTATATGGGGAAGCGCATCAGTTTTTCACTTTTGAAAGTTGACAATGGAGCATCAATTATAGCATATCTTTCACACTCGATTCTCGCATTCATCACATTTGAAAAAATCTAGGCAAAATTTTTATCTTCATTTAATTTGTAAAATAACAATGAGGCGTTTGAGTGAAAATTCATCAATCCCACCCGAAATTGCATCGGACATCCTTGTCCTTCTTCCGCCAAAGGCATTAGGGCGATTCAAGTGCGTCTCGCCGGAATGGAGAGCATTTATCTCTTCCAGTTCATTTGTGGAAGCACGTCTAAAAAAAATGAAACATCTGAAAGAGGTTTGTCTGATTCACAAGGTAACTGTTGCTAACCCTCCAATATGTTACATTTTTGTACCTACAGAGGTTCCCCCAATAAGAAGATCGATTTCAGAGCATAATGAAGAGTATGAAATACTTGGAAGTGATAATGGTTTGATTTTAATTGGTGATGTTCATGACAGATTTTTCTTAAGGAATCCATTGTCAATGGAGTCATTTCTAATTGAAAATGACATCCCTGTTATTCCTAATGGATATTCTGAAGCTTGGGTGTTTTATGGTCTAGATTATAACATTGAGAGTGATGATTATATGATTATGCGAGTTGCAAGATTTTTTGATCCAGAAGGAATACTTTCAGAATCTAAATTATACTCAAGAAACTCAAACAGTTGGATCAATATTCCACCTTTTCCATTTAATAACCCCCTGTTGATAATGCCTGTTTTGTTGGTGGTCTGTTCCATTGGAAAGTATATATAGGTCACGGTGAAAATGAGTTTATCACGTTCGACCCTAATCGTTTAACATACAGTAATTTTGAAGCTCCGTTGTTTATATTGTCATCGTGGTTTTTATCAATTATTGCTTTGGACGAATCCAGTATTGGTATTTATGCATGTCAGCTTGGTCCTGAAGACGAGGGTGGAAGTAGGTATTTCTTTGAGATGCATATTCTCACGTATGAATCAAGGCGTCGTCGTTCGTGGTCCAGAGTTGTAATTTCAAGGAAGAGATACTACCTAATTATTATAAACTTGTACCAATATGTTTCAAAAACTCCAAAAAAAGAATAGTGTTCAGGGAAGAACCCTCTGGGAGATTCCAGATTTATGATGTAATTAATGAAGAAGGAATTCGAGCCGTTGATGTATATGGACGATCAACCACATATTCGGTGCTCGTATTGGTACACTCCCAGTCTAGTGAAGCCATTCAGAAACTAGTGTCTTAAACACTTAACTGTTTTAACTATTTGTCTATGATTTTGAATACTTTTTGTTTGTTAACTTGTTTAGCACTGTTGTGTAAAAATTGTTATCTTTGTGTTTTATGATATTCCATATGGTTGTGTATATATTTATTTTTGCAATTGGATTTATATGTATGTATGTTATTTGTTTTGAATTTCATAAATATGTATTGAGGTTGTTGAAAGGCACTAAAATTTACAGTGATACAAACGCACTAGAAGTTGATAATGCATTGATAGTTGTGCCGAATATGCAGTATCCCTTGATATATGCATTTGCCATGTCATATATGCGTATGTGATTTTATATATGCATTGAATATGAACTACTTCTTTGTTGGGCTTGTGCATTATTTTTTTCCTATTTTATTTATAAATATGTATTTTATCCGTTTTGACTTTCATAAATATATATTGTTATTGTTTAAACGCACTAAAGAATTCCCCGATACAAACGTAATACAATTAGTTAATGCATTAATATCAATGGATATGCGTTTTAATCTGAAATATGCATTGTCATTCCGTGTATGCATGACATATATGCGTTGCAGGCAACATAATATTTCTGCATATCTGCCTTCTATTAAACACCTTGTTGATCTGTGCCATTAGATTCACAATATAAAACTGATCATTTAAAGTGTTTTACAAATTTAAGATCCATACATGAGAATAACGATGTATTCGATCTGATACGGGTGTTTTACACGAATATGCATCGCATACATACGATTGGCAAAAAATTGATGTTTTTTTAATGTCTGATGGACCGAACAGTATGATACCCAACTTGAATTTGATCAATTAAAGATATGATACACATAATTTATTTGATCATTTAATCTTTTTAAACAACATTTAACTATTTTCATATTTATTATTTAGTGGGTCTTAGACTTGTATGACTCTAAATATTCATTAGATAATGGATACAAATGAGGAATAATATTTTATACATAAATATTTCTTCAATGTAAAAAAAGTGGAATAATTATATAAAATCCTGAAGATTCTTACAAAATAAGTATTTCATAATCATGCATTAAGAAATATTCCAAGACAATAGTTTATTGAGCAATAAACTAAATCTAATCTAACTTCAATTCACTTGTAAATATTTGTCACATCATTTTCAAATACTGCAGCACACATTAAAGGATCATGTCGACCTTTCTTCCCACATATAGAGCAGTTTGTAGGCTTGACACGACGAAACTCGCCATACGAGGTAATTCGTTTTTGTCTTGGTCTACCAGGAGGTTTATTTAGAATCGGTGGAAGTACTTTTTCACTGTCCATAGTCGGCTTCCATTCATATTTCTCAGTTTCTGGAACTAGCCTTAAATCAACCTTGTAGCATTGTTTATAGTTTGATACCATGAAGCAGTCTTCAACAACATTGTTAATAGAAGAACAATATCTCTTAATAACAGCAACCGCATGAGAACATGGGAATCCAGTAACTTGCCATTGAAAACATGAGCAGAATTTCTGTTCCAAATCAACAGTGACTGATGTCTTTGAAGCTACTTGAAACTGTCCATTGGGGTAGACAGTGACCCTCCACGATGCACTAATATTTGCACGTTCGTTCCATAGTTCCTCCTTCGAAGGAACCAACAAACCAGACCAATTACTACTGGCTATTCTCCTATCAACAAACCACTTGGATAATTTTGACCTTATTGAATCAATCATATGCGTAATTGGTAATCCTCTGGACTCCCGTATCCATGAATTGAAAGATTCAGCTGCATTTGAAGTCATTTCACCATATCTCTTGATGTTAGGTGAATGAGAAACAGCCCAGTGTGAATAAGGCAAGTCCTCAAGCCAGATTTCTGCAATTCGACCGCCAACTTCTTTGAATTTCTTAAGCTTATCGTCAAATATGCGTACATTGGGGGCGTATGCACACTGCTTGAATAAGTCAGCCATATTTTCTCTGTGCTGCGTATTCCACCCCCCTCCGTATCTGCCCTTGAGATTCATTATCAAATGGAATAAACAGTAGAAATGTGGAGGATGTTCCCATACATCATAAAAGGCTGACATAAGACCTGTGTTCCTATCCGATATAAATATGATCTGTTTCAGATGGAATATGCAGTCCTTAATTTTGTGCAAAAACCATGCCCAGTTACTTTTATTTTCAGCAGATACCACAGAAAATGCAACAGGGAATAATCCTACATTGACATAAACTGCATTTAATATTTTGCACATAAAGAAATGAATAATATACAATGAGCATAAAATAATATATTTTAGTATTAGACTGAGTTAAACATACCATTATCTCCATCTTTAGCAGTGGCAACAAGTAACACTCCTTTTGCCCTCCCTTTCATGAACGTACCGTCGATAAATAACATAGGTCTACAGTGTTTAAATCCTTCTTTACAAGCATAGAAAGAAATGAAAATCCTTTCAAAATGGTGAGTAGTACTATCTATCTCTAAATCAACTATACTACCAGGATTTGTACGTTTAACAGCTTCACCATACCAACGAAGTTGATCGTAAGATTCATCATAACTTTCAAATATGTCATCCCTCGCAGCCTCTATACCACGCCAAGCTTTATAGTAAGGAATACAAAATCCGTAATCCACGTTAATTCCATCTATAATATTCTTACCTCTAATGTTTGGATTGGATTTAACACTCTCAATTACAAGTTCTTTAATAATCTTAGGGCCAAACCTACCATTATCACCATCTAATAGATTTCTTACGCATGTGTGCACTAGGTTAGCTTTGTGAACAATGAATCCATTTTTCAAGGGACACTGTTTAGCTTTAATAAACCATGAACAATTGAATGTTGCCTTCTCACTACATTCTGCATATACATACCTTGGGCAGTTTTTTAGGTATGTAAACTTAAAATTAAGTTTTGTACAGTACTTTATGAGTTCTACTCTAAACTCAGGAGCACCACCAGAAAATGTAGCTCCAACTTTCATTAAATCCATCCAGTGATCTGATAAATACGACTTCTTCTTCTCAGAGGGGCATATATCGAATAGAGGTAAACTACCCAATCCAACAAATTCATTCGACACAGAAGTTTGAGAATCACTCAAAATAAAATCCTTATTAGACAAATTGTTTGGAGTTCTATCTAAATATGATTCCTGGGAATTAATATCAACTATATTTGCATTCCCCTCAAAACGTAATATTGAATTTCCTGTTAAGGATTCAATAGCATTAGATTGAATAACATCTTCAACAATCTCAATAGATATATTCACTAATTTTTCTGATGTCATTCTGCAGTAATCTTTCATACCATCAAAATCTGAATCACCGTCTAAACAACAATTATTAATTTCCCCCACTGAGTAAAGAAACGAATATTTACCTGGGCATATAGAAGGCCACTTCCTTCTAATTACATCTGTAATATGTTGAAACGATGTGGCTTCTGTAACTTGAATGAGTTTACTCCGGCCATCGAAATTGATCTTCAATATTATCGATGAATTCATTGTTTTCAAATTTCGATCCCAAACCACTTTCAGAACTGAATATATCAAACACAAAAAGATCGGGGATATGCAGCAACAAATTCGAAAAAGATGAATGTGTTTTACTAAAATTATGACTGCAGATTCTCAAAATGCAGTTAATAACATTGTTTCAACCAAATACCCAAATTCAATTGAAACCAAAAAATGCAGAAACTCAAAAATTTCTAGAAATTCATTCGCAGAAAGTTTTTGGTTGTAATTTTGGAAATTTAGAAATTCATTCAGGGAAGGTGATCAATTTTTTGGAAACTCTTTGACTGCATGAGAGAGGAGACAATTCGATTTGAATTCATTTGAATTCAAATATGGAAACTTAGGCGAGATCTTGGGATATCTTAAACAACGATTGACTTTTCGAATTATATGAAATTAAGGGCATAATGGGGAATTTGAATGCTGTTTTGTCCTTAATTGTTTTAACAAAATTTTTTGTCTTTAATCTTAAAGACTTAGAGTTGATTGTCCTATTCTGTTTTTTCCCCTTTATTTTATTGGCGAACGCGGGATATTAAGTGTAGTAATTCAAATTGTAATATGTAGTAACACATATTATTTTATGTAGTAATAACACAAACTATTTTATATAATAATACAAATTCCTTTATTTAGTAACACGTTTTTTTCTAGTGTTTTTGTTAACGTAGTAACTCACATTATAATACGTAGTAACATATATTATCGTATGTAGTAAACACAATATTCAATGTAGTAATTCAAAGTGTAGTATGTAGTAACATATAATTTTTTATATAGTAATACCGATTCTTTTATATAGTATTTTTTTCTAAAATTTTTATTGATTAAGTAACTCACATTATAACATATAGTAGCATATATTATTGCATGTAGTAATATAAAACAACCTTAATCCATAATAATTATTATAGAATATTTAAAGAAATAGAAAATATTTAAAAATTAAGGCCGTCGTAAATTGCAGCATTCGGCTGCAGTCTGGGGTGGCTTAAACTGCTCGGAGAAGACGACTAAGTACAATTTCTGACAGTGGGTGTATTTATAAAAAAATATGGGTGTGAATTAAACTGTTAGTGGGTGTATTTATAAAAAATGTGAGTGTGAATGACTGAAATGCATATATGCAATATTTCACATAAAACTAGCCCTTAAAATTAAATGTAAAATTCAATCAAATATACACTAATTAAGAAGATCGAGCAAGTGAAATAGTAATAAAAAATCGATCAAATGTGAGAGTATTCATTATGTAAAAATGCATATATATACATATATAATATAATATAAACATATATATACAACTTTTAATTTAATCAATAAAAACGTATAAATTTACCGTAGAAATGCACCCCTCGAAGTGTAGAACAGAAATATCCAAAAATTAGTCACGATCTGTAGCTTCGGCAGCGGCGGTGGCGCGGTGGACGAAGCTGCAGCGGCTGTGTCTATTTTTTAGGGGTGAAGCGGCTGTACGAAATTGGGGAAGGAGGAGGGGGTTTTAATTGGGCCTTAGGCGAGGGCAATTACGAGGGCCCCACCCCCCTCGCCAATTAGCGAGTGGGGGACCGTCGCCAGTTTCCGAGGGCCACAATGCACTCGCCAATGAGCGAGTGCAAAACACGCCGTCGCCAAATCCCTCGCCAATACGTGAGTGCATCTTTTTCCACTCGCTAATTAGCGAGTGTGATTCCGCCCCTCGCCAATTCCCTCTTTATTTGTGCCCCTCTTTAAATCCCTCGCCAAATAGGAAGGGTTAAATCCCCCTCTTTAACTCCCCTCGTTATTTGAGCAATTTTTTGTTGTGATATTGAATTAAAAAAAATATATTGTGAATATAAAAACTAAAAAAAATCTGAATAAAAAATTGAATAAATCTGAATTTTGAATAAAACTGAAAAAGTTTGAATAAATTCTGAATAAAGAAAATAAAGAAATTCCCAATAAAAATCTGAATTAAAAAAATAGAAAAATTAGAATTAAAATAATTTACGTGAATAAAAACCTAAAAAAAACAATGAATTGAAATTTTTGTATAAAAGCTGAATAAAATTTAAATTAAATTTTTTTGAATAAAATATACCGTAGAAAATCTTTAAATTAATACTCAATAAAATAATAAACACACTAAGATAATATTTTTGGTCGGCCCCGACTTGGGGATAGCGTGCTAAATTAATAAACTCGCTAAAATTATAAGATAATACATTTTTTGTAATTTCTATAGACCCCAAATAAAATATAAATTAATAATTCCATATATACTATCTATTACATGAATTGTTTTTGGTTGAAATCAATTTCACTAGTTACTAAGAATTCATTCTTACAATTGTTTTTGAGTGAGACTTGGATTAGGTGAGGTATTGTATGGAATTGAATCCGTTCATGAACTCTAGTCCTACCCATATCTATTCATTCTGACCCGGCCCGCATCATTTTTTTTTTAACTCAACCGCCAACCGCATTAATTTGTTTTCAATTTTTTTTATTTAAACTCAATGCTAACCCCACCTCAATTAATTAGTTTCTTTTTTTTTTTTAAATTAAACTTAATTAATATTTTTTTTTAATTAAAAAATTGTTTGAAAGAAGGTTTGTACCATTTATCTCAAAATTAAAAAAGTTTTTACACTCACCATCTAATCTACTATTATACTCATTAAAATATGGGAACTGAACTTTACCACTTTTCACATTTGGTCACCCACATTTCATCACTATCAAAATTGGTCACTTACTTATTCGTCACTATCAAAATTGATCACTCACTTATTCTTTCTCTATCAATTTTGATGCTGTTGTCCACGGAGAAAAGGTTTTGAGCTGCCAACTTTTATTTTCCCTCTTTTAATTTCTTAACCCTAAACTCTCAAACTCTTTTTTTTTTTTTTTAATTTTACTGAATTTATCTTCAATTAATATTATTGGTGTGTGGTTAAGAAGGCATTGTGCGGGAGCAACTAGAATTCAAAGCTTTCAATGCGGGCTTGTAAAGAGAAATCTTTCCCAGTGGTTCAGAGCATACTTCAATGCTTTTTCAAAGTGTGATATCTTGACCAATAACATGTGTGAGAGCTTCAACTCACTCATTCTTCCTGCAAGAGACAAACCAATCATCACCATGCTTGATGCTGCATAAATGGGATGATGCAATATGCCCTAAAATCAAGTTGACACTACAAAAAAATATAAAGGAAGCAGCTGAATGCATTCCTATGAAATCAGATGATTGACATTTTCAAATCATGTTAAATACCATCTTCTACAACTGCATGATTTTTGTGATATGTCTACAATGTGTTGGTCGAATGGTCCCATGATTTGAAAATGCCAATCATCTGATTTCATAGGAATGCATTCAGCTGCTTCCTATATTTTTTTTTATAGTGTCAACTTGATTCTAGATTCTAGGGCATATTGCGGCAGCATCTCTATTCACTTGCAGTCTCACCATGATAATGTTTCTGATTGTTTCAAGCATGGTGATGATTGGTTTGTCTCTTGCAGGAAGAATGAGTTCAAGCTCTCACACATGTTATTGGTCAAGATATCACACTTTGGAAAAGCATTGAAGTATGCTCTGAACCACTGGGAAGGATTTCTCTTTACAAGCCAGTCATATGCTTTTTCATATAAGTCATTGCTTCCATACTAGCATTGTTGAAGCTTTGAATTGTAGTTGCTCTAAGCATCGGCCCACAATGCCTTCTTAACCACACGCCAGTAATATTAATTGAAGATAAATTCAGTAAAATTTAAAAAAAAAATGGGTTTGAGAGTTTAGGGGTAAAGAATTAAAAGAGGGAAAATAAAAGTTGGCGCTCAAAACCTTTTCTCCGTTAGTAAATGACGGATTCTCTAACAACAGCATCAAAATTGATAGAGAAAGAATAAGTGAGTGACCAATTTTGATAGAGACGAATAAGTGAGTGACCAATTTTGATAGTGATAAAATGTGGGTGACCAAATGTGAAAAGTGGTAAAGTTCAGTGACCAAAAGTGATATTTTTCCTTAAAATATTTATATAATACAATAAAAAAAAAAATTGCGCAGAAAATAAGGTTTGAAACATTTAACTCATATTTAAAAATATACACATCTTTCATTTATATTGTTGTCATACTTGTTAAATAAATAATTTTATTAATTATATATAATAAAATAATAAATAATTCACAAAAAAAAAACTTTTAAGTGAAAACGTTTTACACTTCTCAGTTAGAGTGACTAAAACTTTTAAGTGAATTTTTTTATTCAATAAAAAGTGCAACACAATATTGCTAAAAAATGTAAGTCAATATAACAGAAAAGTGGAATACAATATTTACTAAAAATATAAGTCAGTATAACTAAAAAGTGAAACATAATTTTTCTGAAATGTGTAAGTCACTATAATTGAAAAGTGCAACACAATATTAATGAAAAGTGTATGTAAGACATTATAACTAAAAAGCGCAACATAACATTACTAAACAATGTAAGTCACTATTAATGAAAAGTGCAACAAAGTACGGCTAAAAGGTGTAGCATAACATTACTAAAAAGTGTAAGTCACTATAAGTGAAAATATTGTTGGAAATTGTAAGTCACTACAACTGAAAAGTGCAACAAAATACGACTAAAATGTGTAGCATAACATTACTAAAAAGTGTAAGTCACTATAAATGAAAATATTGTTGAAAATTGTAAGCCATTACAACTGAAAAGTGCAACAAATTTGACTAAAAGATGTAGCATAACATTACTAAAAAGTGTAAGTCACTATAACTGAAAATATTGTTGAAAATTGTAAGTCACTACAATTGAAAAGTGCAACAAAATATATCTAAAATGTGTAACATAACATCACTAAAAAGTGTGCCATTATAACTGAAATTATTATTGCAGCACCATAACAGTGCAAAATAACATGTTTAAAAAATTGTAAAATGCATGTGTAACATAACATCACTAAAAAGTGTGTGTCATTATAACTGAAATTATTATTGGAACACCATAACAGTGGTAGAGTTGAACACTAAACCTCAAGATAAAATAGACTATACCCAACCGTTTGAGCTACACCAATTAACCTACATGTTTTTGCGTATTTTATTTTTATTGTGGACCTTACCCATTTTAAAAAATGGACTCAATTCTTTATAAGGAATTGAGTCTACAGGAGACCTACCCCTTGGATTATGTTTGTTGTGCTTGCATAATGTTTTTCGAATCTCGTCGGTCATTGTTATTTTTTTCACACCTGTAAGATGAGAAGTCATGTTGTGTATATGATTTGATTGTGTTATCATATTTTGATCTTGTATATTTATATTGAAAATATTTTTTAATGTTCATAAAGTGATACAATCAACACAAGAAGTATAATAATGTTGAAGGTTGAAGGATTCTTTTAAATTAGACACTTCATTTGATATACAATAAATAATTAGAAGTGGAAGTTTGAAAGAGTGTTTCTATAAATTAATAATTATTAATTTATAGATAAATTAATAACTCTTTTAATTAATAAATTTTGATGGTCCCAAAATTATTAATTTATAGAGTTTCTACTGTAAATAACCTGAAAAAAAAAAAAAAGAAGCATACAATTTACCCTCAAATTTTTCTATTTATTTACTTTACACTTTTTTTTTCATCATGATTACGTACATTTTTCAATGATGACACCTTTTTACTTTCAATAATGAATGGACCCCGGTCACCCCATCACATGAATTTTGTACTCCCTCTCCCTCCGTGCCGGAGGAACTTGCACCCTTTGACCGGCACACATTTTAAGAAATGTGTAAGAAAATATGTAATGATTAATGTTTTGAGGGGTAGTTTTGTAAACTTTTATGAATAAAGTAAAGTAAAACGTAGATTGATTGTAGAAAAGTAATGTCATATGGGTAAATATGAGTATATTTCAAGGGTGAGGGTTGTGAAGATATTTCCTTTTATTGAGTGTGCAAATTGATATGGGACATCCATATATGGAAAGTGTGCAAATTCCTGTGAGACGGAGGGAGTAGTCTTTTATTTTTCGGGTGACTTTTTCAAATTAAAATTTATCTATATTTTCTCTCACAAATATATTCTTTTAATTTAAAAGCATTTCAAATTTATCTTTTTATTTATTACTCCATTTTTTATTAAACAAAAAATACAGAAGTGTATTTTTTTTTTTATATTTTTTTAATATAAGTGTATTATTTATTTATTTGATATATTTCAATACAAGTACATTATTTATTTTCATATTTTAATTTTTAGAATATTCAAATAATGTTTTAATAAAATGTTGAACACCGAAGAAAGTTGAATATTTCAATAAAATGTTTAACACAAATTTTAAAAAATAGAAGCATGCACAAAATCGGAAGCAATATGTTGGGAATGTCAACAATGGATTCAGGTGAACTCAGTGTTCCATAATTTACTACCTATGCATTTCATTCATTATAGTGAATTTAATGGGACATGATAAAATAAGAAGAATTGCATCAACACTTTGGGTGAATATTGTATGGGAAATCTGGAATGCAAGAAATGCTACCTTTGCAAATGAAGTGGTCGAAATAAAGAAAGTGGAAGAGAGGATCAAAATGAACAGGTCCTGGTTAGGTGGGAGAAACATTCTAAGCACAAACTCGTTCCCGGCAACTTGGTGTTGTAACCCGTATCTATGCCTATGACTAAATATCCTCTATTCGACGATCTAAAAGGTTTGATGTAATATGTAAAGGGTTGAGTACCCCCTGTACTCAAAATTAATATAAGCCTTGATGTTTTACTCAGTGACGGAGCCAGAAATTTAGGGTTGGGGGTCCGATTAACATAATTATAAAAACGTAATAGACAAAAGTTTCAGATTCACACAAATCATAATGTTACTCAAAGTAATAAATATTACACTCCCTTCGTCCAGGTGAAAGCTACCCTGGAGTTTTGGGTAGGAAGATTAAGAAATATGATAGAATAAATAGATGTATTAGACGTGATGTGACTGAGAGAATGAATAATATAATTAAATGTGAGAAGAGTAGTTTGCTAAAAAATAAAATAAAAAATGAGTAATTTTTATTGGGACAAATAAAAATGAAAAATTAGATAGTTTTCATTGGGACGGACAATAAAGAAAAAATAAAATGTTGCTTACCGAGAGGAATTGAACTTAGGATATAGTGAAATCTTTTTAAAGGTTTTTTTTTTCGACATCTTTTAAAGGTTAACCACTAAAATACAATATATATATAAAAATAATAATTTAGAAATTGGTGGGGGCCCAGTGACCCCTGGCCCAGTGTACAACCGTCTTTGGTTTTACTGTTAAAAAAAAAAAAAAATGTTGAACACAGTCCTAAATAAAGGGTGATGCGTTTCTGAGTGGATTGAATTTTTTTTTTGAATGATTAGTTGATTACAGCTCTCAAATTTTGAAATTTGGAAATGAGATACTCCTATTTTTTTTTTTTTTGACAAATAAAACAAGGATTACAACGAGAAAAACATATCCTCATTAGAATGAGGAAATCAGAGCAAGATCCTTGAGATATTGTGGACAACCATCTTCATTCCAATCTTGAGGAGATGAAGTGTGTTTACAGAGTTGGGCCAGTTCATGCGCCACCATATTTCTATGTCTCGGAATGAACTGACAATCCCACACCAAGTGTTTTTGCATCAACCAAACAATTCTGTTCACCACTTGGTTTTCGTCATTAATAACACTCGTCCCTTGCATAATCAGCTTAATAGCATCAGTAGAATCAGAACGAACACCCCTAATATTGATACTTTTATCATAGCACTTCCGTAGCCCCTGCTCAATTGCCAATAATTCTGCATTACAAACCGAAGACGGATTTCTAATTCTGTTTGCCCCCGCTAGCAAGATTGCATGACTACTATTAATCACCACAAAACCAACAGCAAAGTAATTTTCATCCATATTAAAAGCAGCATCAGTAAATAGCAAATTACCTTCATCACTTGTAGATCCCAATTCCTTTTCTTTCGCTACAAAATCAAGGCTTGTATTCTCAATGGTACTTGATCGTAGGAAATCATACCAATATGACACTGCCCATTCCACCTGAAAGCCCAGCTTAGCACCCCTATCATTGTGAGCTTCATTATGCACATAATTGCATCTTTCCTTCCAAATTGCCCATGCAACCATGATCACTAAAGCCATATTATCAGAATCCAATTTTTGCAGAATCCAACAAATGAAATCCAAACCATTTCCCCCCACTGCTTGGCCAATCTTACTCCACAGGCCCATCTCTTTCCAAGTTCGTTTTGCAAAGGGGCAAAAAAATAAACAATGCATAGTATCCCCCATGCCAAAACCACAACACTTACAGCAACAATTAATGGGAACATGAGTACGAGCTAAATTACCTTCTGAAGCAATAATATTCATTGCCAATTTCCAGCTAAAACATCGCACTTTCTGCGGCACTTGCAGCTTCCAGATTGCATCAAAAATTCTCCTGGTGAAAGACTGATCAGACGAGCCTCCATGATCCCTTTTTCTATTACTGTTTTGACGAGATACAACAAATTGATAACCCGAAGCCACCGTGAACCTGCCAGTTGAAGAAAAAGGCCAGCTTATATGATCTTCTTGCTCTGCTCCGGCAATGCTTGTACACAAAATCTTCTCCGCTTCAAAGGGTAAGAAGGCATGTCGTACCAACTGCTCATTCCAAGCACCCGAGTCAAGGATGAATCGATCAACAGTTGATACACTAACATATTTAGACTGAATGCGTCCATTTTCCAAGCCACTAACCCAATTATCCTTGAAGATTTTAATATTATTGCCCCTACCAATACTCCAAATCGTTCCAGCATCAAGCATATCTTTACTCCACAAAAGAGATCTCCATACAAATGATGGATTGGAGCCCAAAGACAAATCAGAAAAGCAGGTATCCCCAAAATACTTTGCTTTAAAAATATTTCCAAGCAATGAATTTGGCAAAGTGAAGATTCTCCAAAGTTGCTTTGCTAAAAGTGCTTTGTTGAATAACACCAAACTTCGAAAGCCCAACCCACCCTCCTGTTTAGAAATACAAAGATCTTGCCATTTCTTCCAATGCTTTTTCTTACTTGATGCATCATCTCCCCACCAGAAACCAGCCATAAGATTTTCTATTTCCTCACAAATTGCCACCGGGATTCTAAAACAAGACATGGCATAGGAAGGAATAGCTTGTAACACTGCTTTGATGAGAATTTCCTTGCCACCATCCGAAAAGAATTTATGGCTCCAAGCTAAGATTCTTTTCCGCACATTATCCACCAAGTATCCAAATTTAATTCTCCTAGCCTTTGGAATCATAGCAGGGAGCCCCAAATAGAACTCATGGCCTTGAGAGGAACGAATGCCCAAAATTGTCTTTGCCTGAAAAATATTAGCTTGGCATGTCTGTAGGCTAAAAGTGATGGATGATTTATCTCTATTAACAATTTGGCCTGAAGCTTTCTTGTAAGTATAGATGCAATTGACAATTGCTTGTGTTTCTTCCTTTGTAGCTTTGAAAAATAACAAGCTGTCATCCGCAAAGAATAAGTGGGACAATACAGGAGCTTGTCGAGCTATCTTGATCCCCGAAATCTGCTTAAGATTGACCACAGAAGAAATAATAGAAGAGAAGGCCTGAGCACATAACACAAACAAATACGGCGATAACGGATCCCCTTGTCGAAGCCCTCGAGTGGGAGCAAAATAATCTGAATTTTCCCCATTGATATTGATACTATACGTAACTGAAGAGATGCAATTCCAGATTATGTTGATCCAATTCTCAGGAAAATTGAACCTTCGGAGAACAGTCAAAAGAAAAGACCACTCAATCCTATCATAAGCCTTGCTCATGTCCAATTTCAAAGCCGCAAAACCCGTTTTACTCTTCGAAGTTTTCAGAAAATGCATCGTTTCATAAGCCAACAAAATATTATCAGTTATACTCCTATTAAATAAGGCTTGACAAAGTTGAAAATCTCATCAAGGAGAGAGAAACGAGGAAAGGGGTAAGGATGTAATTTTATAGCTGATTCTGAACAAAAAAGGGGTGCAAAAAGTCAAACGTACCTGCTTACTAGTATACTATTTCAAAACACGCGCCAGTGCAAAATTGCAAATAGGTAGGTTTCAAATAATTTCAAACGAGAAATTTAAGTTTTTGTTACACTTTTTAATTATAGTAACTTACACTTATTTAAATAATATTTTAAATTATATTGATGTTTACTTTTTAGTAATTTTATATTATACATTTTAGTTATATAGATGTGCATTTTTCAGTAATATTTTGTTATACTTTTTAATTTTATGACTTACATTTTTTATTAAAAACTGTATTACACTTTTCAATTATATCGACTTACATTTTTCAGTAATATTGTGTTGTACTTTTTAGTTATAATAACTTATACACTTTTTTTTTTAAAAATTAACTTTTGATCAACTCGATTTTTTTTATAAGGAATCGAATATATACAATACCCAGACTTTCAAATATGAATTAAGTTAGATAGAAAATGTGATTTGACAAGTGAAAGATTTTTCAATTTTTTGCTTTACAAAAGGAGAGAGAAAGATATATACTCCATTTGTCCCAAAAAAAAACCATTCATATTTACTATTCATTCATTTTTTTAAAAATATTATAATAAATAGAATTTTATAATATAATTTTATAAAAAAAATAAATAAGTGAGTTGACTTATGTGTATATATGTACCCTAGAAACAATAACATTAAATATAATATTATAGATATTTGATGTGTCAAAAAAGAACACACAACGGTTGGGACAGTTACCTAACCTTATGTCAAGATTACGTAAGCGTCCCGTTTACAATGAACGTGCTTCTTCGTCTCCGAAGGCCTCGAAAACCTGCAAAAACCTTGCCGGAGAGGTCCCCGGCGTTGGGCCTCCGACGCTCAAATCAGAAAGGTGGTCGAAAAATATCAGTGAGGAAGATTCCTCGTATATAAATAGCTCGATTATGACTCAAAGTGATAGTGATCGGAGAAAGTAGGCTTTCAATGTGTTTCAGTTTACATTCAGCTCTCGTAGCCTCGCCGGAAAGAATGGCATACACTTTTCCGATGAGGGACTGTGTTCTTAGGTGAGTTAAGTGTTTTTGTCGTTGGTTATCCGGAAATAGCAAGTAAATATGCTTAAATAATACCTCTTAGGGGAAGGGTTATCCACTTCCCCTTTTCTCTCAACTTTTCACCTTGTGGGTTAAGCCCATAACTTCCTTCCTCTCATTCACGCCTGGAAACCCCGAAAACAGGGATAGTGGGCGAGATAATCTCGCCTGTCAGTCACTCGTGCAACATGGTCAAAGCAAGGAGTGCAAGATTCGGGATTTCAGACCTCGAGTACCTGAAGGTGTCCGAGCTCCCCAGCTCCAAATAGCGAGAATCCGGGTTTTGGCCCAACTACACTGCTACAAAGGTGGAAGGGCTTTTGACTCCTTCCTTATGAGACTGATCCAGCCTATTCGACCTGATTCTTGTATAGTTTGGGTCTACTTTGAGCCCAATTCAATATCTTCAAAGCCCACTATTAATATAATAATGAAGACAAATAAAGAATAAATACAAAATTGAATTAACCGTAATTTAATTGGAGACCACGTGTCAACGTGTGATTAGACGACACATTTTATCCACATCAATATTGTACGTATAGAGTTTTTAAATGACAAAAAAAATAGGTGTGAAAGGTATTATGGAACGGAGGAGTAGTTTTTAAGGGTATAATGATAACTCTACATGAGAATTTGTACGTAATAGTAATGAATTTTAAGTTCTCAATTGAAGCACTCCCCCATTCCATAATTATTTGCACACTTTCCTTATTTGAACGTTCTAAAATTATTTGCACACTCTTAATATAAAAATACTTCACAAAATTAATACTGTCCCAACATCATTTTTCGTGTCTTGGAGTGTCAAGTTGATTATGTCCCCTTGGTAGGCTTAGAAGGTTTATCATATCAAATCTTATCAGTGAAATTTATTTCCGATATGATAATAATGTTGAGTTGTCCTTACTCCGAGGAATAAAAGATATTAATTAATTAAAGCATTCATTAGCTTAAATTAATTAATGGACATTGAATCTTAAATACGGAAAATAATAACCGGGAGCCATTTTCAAAATTGCCATTTTTTTTTTCATCAAATCCAATTTATACCTTATCACATCACCTAAAATAACTCTCATTTATCTTAAATCACCAACCACTAAATCTTTTTTTCTTAAAAATTGTGACGGTCCAACCGTGTAAATAATTCCGGAACGGATGGAGTATAATGTAATTTGCCCATATTACAATCCACATCCCTCACAATATACAAATATTTACCCTTCGTGTTATTACTTTTAGGGTCTATAATAAACTCAATTTAATCACTTTATAAATAAAAATTCTACAAAATGACCCCTCAAGACTTTATTAATTACATTTTTTTTAATTGTTTAACATATATTTTGAGAATAACACGTACGTAAAATGAAAAGATATTTTTTTTGTTTGAGAGGAAAATGAAAAGATTTTTAAATAGTGATACTTATCTCCTAAAACGATTGATATAGATGTGGACCTAAAATTGCATGCTTCAACTGGTCCCAAATCAATTAATCAATATCCGAAGTACGACCGGTGAATAATTAATTTAGCACATGCACTTTTTGTTATTTTTTTAAAAATTTATTTAAGATCGAATTGCTTGGCCATATACTGTACATATATCCAATATGATGAGGTTGTGAGAGGGTGATTGAGTGAGTGAGTTTTCTTCACAAAATGTCATGTATTTGCAAAACAAATTGGGCTTCTGGATTTTCATCAACTTCCACAGCTGAGGAAGTGACTAAGGGAATTGACGCTTCTGCCCTCACCGCCATTGTTACAGGTTACAAATTCTTTAGAATATACTATAGTCTTAGGTACTATCAAAATATATAATAAGATGCATTATTTTTTACATATAAAAATATATAGGGGCAACAAGCGGAATTGGGTTGGAAACTGCACGCGTTTTGGCTCTGCGTGGTGTGCACGTTGTAATGGGGGTGTTGATTATGGATGAAGGCTTCCATGCCAAGCAAATATTAGTTAAGGAAATTCCTAATGCTAAAATTGAGGTGATGGAGTTAGATCTGAGTTCAATGGAATCTGTTAGAAATTTTGCAGCCAACTTTATATCCTCTGCTTTTCCATTGAACATTCTCATGTAAGTCAATTATTATGTATTTTTGTGGAAATTATGAGTTTTGACACTCATATTTGACAAAAAATATTTGATAGACTAAATGTTAATTTTCAAAAAATTAAATGTGATAGAGTTGATCTACTCGCGAAGTAGATGAACGTGAGATACTTAAAGTCTCAAAGACGATTTTCGCTGAGTAAGAAATCAATTTACAAAGATGGAACAAAACACATTTTTTGAGGTGTTAATGATGAGTTTGGGTGGGAAGGATTTGAAAGTCTTTTAAACATTAAAGCGTTCATGGTTTTCAAGTATGGTAAATGGGTACACACATGCGCGCTGTCGCCCGCCCGGCTCGGACCAGACCGATTTGGATTTGACAATTGGTATTTGGAGCCCATACAAGTCCATTTAAGTTCTTATCCGAATTTCGAAATTCAGAACTTGGACATTCTTGGACCTCAAGGTGCTAATTGCCCACGATTTTCGTCCACTAAGTTTGTGGGCTTATCCACGTTTTCCTCAACTTCCTCGAGTGATTCGAGTGAGGGCTTGCTTATATATCCTTTCTACCTTTCATATTCTCGAACCCTAGTTGTTGAAGTTTTTACGTTCGATTTCATTCGTTGTAACCTTGTTATAGGTGCTACCGTATCAGGGTGTGAAGTCGTTTTACTTTTGGAGACATTACGTATATCCTGTGAGCCCTAATTAAGACGTATTTGTCTTGCAGAAAAATCAACTCGACATTGATCCGTTTTTTTGCGATCTATCCTTAATTGGAACTAACAATGTCTTGTCTACTTAATTTCAGTAATAATGCCGGAATATTTATGCCACCATCATTCACGTTGTCTAAAGATGGAATAGAGTTAGTGTTCGCCATAAACTACTTAGGTACGTATACACAAAACATGCAAATTACCTTGTCTTTTTTCCACTTAAATTAATTCATTATTGATTTTGATAATTAAAATGCAGGTCATTTTCTTCTAACAAATTTGTTGTTAGACACAATGAAAAAAACATCCGATGAGATGAAAATAGAGGGAAGAATTGTGAATATTTCTTCGATGGGTCACCGTTTCTCTTACAAACGAGGAATCCGGTTTGATAATCTCAATGATCCACAGGGGTATGTATATATGCTTGTTTTTTTTTTATACTATTTTGTTTGAATTTCAAAATTCCACTACAATCTTTTAAAAAAAAAACTATACTCTATTATTCTATTATTCTAGGGGGTGATTTTTACTTTGAATTTTGAATAGTTTTGAAAATTAATTTTTTAAATTCTGATTTTTTTAAATCATGATAAATAGTACTTCCTCCATTCTAAGGGGATTTGTGGCATTGAGATTGCACACATTTTAAGAAATGTGTAAGAAAAAGTATAATGAGCGATGTTTTGAGTGGTAGTTTTGTAAATTTTTATAACTAAAGTAAAAAAAAATGTAGATTGAGTGTAGAAAAGTAATGACTGTTGGGAATAAAATGAGATATTGATTAAGATACCAAAACCCGTGATGATATGCCATATTAGATAAGTCAAATTGATTAAATATGTTTAAGGACTGTTGGAACATATAGATCAGGTTAGTTGAACAGCTGATGTGTTAGACAGCTTATAGATGCTAGAAAGCATAAGTTGAGGGGGAACATAAGCTTAGATCACATAAATCAAGTTCCCTTAGGCACAAGATCAGTAGAGGTCAACCCGCTGATGGCTCAAGATCAGAAGAGTCTTCCCTATTGCCAGTTAAATTCAGAAGATTACATCATATGAATCATCCCTGCTGACATCAACTTGACCAGATGTAATGATCAAAATAGTAGATCAATAGAGTAGATCAGCAGAGTAGATCAGAAGAGTAAAATATATTCTAAGGCAAGAGACAACTATGTTAATCAAGCCAATCTCAATCTCACTGATAAAGAGACATGTTCATCATAATTGATTCAAGTAACGATCAGTGAAGATGGGAAGACAACTCAACTGAAGAAGCATGTTAACACTGTTGATAAGCCAAGTTAGCTGAAGAGATAAGGAAGAGCACATATATGTCCTGTTGATTATAAGGAATGTTGTCCTTTAAACAAGAATCATCTTTCAGAAAGAATGTCTTCAAGTTGACCGTTGAAAGATCAAATCAGACATTGGGAAAAGAGCTACACAAGTCAAGACAAAGATGCTTAGCCGTTTACTTCCCAAACTGAAGACATGTCACTTTCACACATCCTGTTTGCAAGTTGCTCTTTCCTAAGTTACTGGAAATAGACAAATTAGGGATGTCCCTCCAACGAACATAACCTCACTTTTTGCTCTATAAATACTGGAGTTTGGAAACCATTCAAGGCATCCAACTAGTCAAGGAAACTACAAGCTCTGAAACATACAAGCCTTCAAGCTCATAAGAATATATCATTCTTAGTTTCCAAAACACTTCCAGTACCTAACTAAGCTGAACTCATTGTACATCAATCAAAGCTTAGAGAGATATTATATCTTTATACAGTTCTTCATTGTAAAGGATATCTCATCCTAGTTAGAACAACTTCAACCCTTAAACCTTTCAAGGAAAGTTAGAAGTGTTGTTGTAGAAGTGTGTGAACTAGAACTGTCAAGTGCAGTACAGTTTAGTTCGAGTAGATTGAGTACTAGGACTCAGAATTCCTAGGGATCAAGGCACTAAGGAGTAGTGTGGTTAATCAGTACACCTTAGCACTATAAAACAACTTAATTCTAAGAGAGAATGAATTAATTTGTTCAATAAGAGAAGTGGATGTAGGAGCTTGAGTCTCTGAACCACTATAAACCTTTGTGTTATTTACTTACAACATATTTCATACAGCAACACATTCATACACTGCACACAAAGTGATCTTCAAATAATATAATTCATAAGTTGTGCAAAACTGTTTTGGGACAAGTTCCCTGAAAACAAGTTAAGTGTTAAGAAGATTTTCAAAATTAAAAGGAGTTTAAATATAAAGGGTCAACCATAATTCTGCACATATAACTTACTTAGATAGTTATTCAACTGATTATTTCATAGTTCTCAATAGTTTGATTCTAATCAAAGTTATACATACTCATAGAAGTTGTCCAGTCAATTCTCATGATAGCCTGATTTGTTTAAAAGAAAAGAATTTGCATACACAAGTGCATCCCCCCAATACACTTGTGTCATACTCTTTTCAGGACCAATAATAACATTTGAGTAAATATGAGTATATTTTAAGGAGAAAGGTTAGGAATTTTTTTTTTTTTTTTTTTAGTGTACAAATAAGTATGAAACTTCCAATATAGCAAGTGTGTAAATTTTTGTGAAACTGATGGAGTAATAATATTTTTCTTTTGAATATTTGATTAAGGAAAATTTAATTTTATATTTAATTAATGTTTAAGATTTAACTTTATTAAACCAATAAGTGAGTTTAATATGAATTATTTTAGGTGGTTTTCTAAAATTAATTTTAAAATCCCGAAACAAAATCAATTTAGAATCTTAAAATTTAAAATTCAATTTTTGAAACTAGAAGTAAACACCCCTAAGTAATTAAGGGGTAGAGCTAATAATGAAAATTAGAGGGGTGTACTCAATTGAGATTCTATTGAATTTTTTTGAACTTTAAAAAGTTTGTGAATTTAGAAAATTCATAAACTCTATGTAAGATTTGACTGACTTTTTTTTATTGATTTATATGAATTTTTATAGATTTGATAGGATTGTGGAATACACATTTTTTCATTGATTTACATGGATTTATAAAATACTTAAGAGATAAGAATGAATATAATATTAAAAGATATATGCAAATCTTGTTAATATTTTATATTTCAAATTATCTTTGTACAAGAAAGCAAAGTAAATCAAAATTGATGACAACGAAAAATGCAGTAGATTAGTAGTCGAGTCTCCATCACAGAACAAACATCTACAAAGTCTTGAATTATTATTTCCTAGTAAAATCACTCAAAATAATTTATAAATAAAGAAAAACACAATAATTTCACACATCAAACATTTTTCATTTGCAACCATCCACACACACCCCTACCCCAAAATCGCCTAAAATGAAATGATAAAGTAATAGCAAACAACTTCAATCAATCCATACTCAAAATCCAAAACAAATTAAAAATAAAGTGTTGGTCCCAAAATGAGTATGGTGACAGTCTAGAGGGGGAGGGGGGATGAATAAACTGTCTAGATGTTAAAAACTTTTTCGTGATTTAGATCAGATGAGACGATCAGATGAGTTATATACTCTATCATCTAAATGCAAATAATATGTTCTGGTCTACAGAGTGGGGAAGTGTAATATAGCAGATTAAGATAACAACATTACTGACTGCTGAATTTAGCTGGTCAATTTGAGAGCTATCTCAAAAGCTATAGGTGCGAAAATGTGTAGGCCCTAAATGTGTAGACTTGTGGGTTGATATGAAAACCTTCTTTTAAAGAATGACTTTAAAACAATGTATGTTATCAGCTGACGTGATATCTGTTGATTTGTAATTGTAAAACTTATTCTTATTAGATTTTGACTCTTTTATAAATCGATGCATTTATCAAAATAAGAGAAATATGAATATGAATACAGAATGGTAAATAAAGCAATAAAAACACAAGTATTTATATTAGTCCGAATCTCAATATCCTACGTCCACTCTCACAATCACAATAGTGAAATTCACTATCTTGCTGCTTTATAGTCCCAAGAGAAAACTTTTGATCAAAAACCTCAACTACTTTCTGAGGCTACAAATATACTTGTTGGTTAGGTAACAAGTAACCTTTACAGGGGGTTTTCAAAAACTGGTAATGTAAAGATAATGTTAATAACCAACTCAGTGTGCTCAAAAAACAACATTGCTAATCTAAGCACTAAGAATATGATTCTTTAAACGGCTTAGGATCGGAAACTTAGAGCACTAAGGATTGAATAACTTTGCAGGCTCTAAAAAACTCAACACTTATAATATTTTCTAGGTAGGCTGTTCTTGATATCAGCTGAATGCGAGAGTTCTTGCTTGTATGGTTCCTTGTTCTAAAGAACAAGTGTTGTATTTATAGAGAGATTTGAGCTTCAAACTAGCCGTTGGTGAGAAACTAGCCGTTGCAACAAATTTTCTATTTGTAGGTAGAGATCTTCATGAGCAAATGAGATATTTGAGTTCAGGTACGATGTTACCGAAAATGGTAAGTTGCATTAAATGCTTGTACGACTCTGCAAAAAGATCTCCGTGTCCTGGTCCAAGTCAACTCTTGTAGACTAGTTGTCAAAACATCATTGGTCCACATCATTTAGAGTAGTTGAACAATTGTCTTATCTTCTGATTGAGTAATTTAGAACTAGTCCAACATTCTCTTTGTCTTCTGTTATTGTAGCCTTCAATGCATCTTCAGTGAACTAACACTTCTTGAAGATGTTGCATTCATAAATGCTATTTGTCATCTGAATCTTCAGATGAGCTTGACTTGAATATACTTTAAGGCTTTCTGAATCTTAAATGCAGATTATTATATAGATACGTTCAGTATATGAGGTATACAACAACCTTTAGATCTGATTTCACTAATGAGCTCTTGATATCTTCTTCTATTTAAGTCTTGAGTGGAGTGCGCGTTAAAACAGATGAGTAATCAGCTGATATATAGACAGCTGATTCCTCAGACTTACACAGATTCAATACATCTAAGCTTTATAAAACAGCTTAGGAAACTTAACTCTAGATTACAAATTATCGATCTAACATGTACTCTGCTGATCTGGTTTTGGCCATCATAACTAAGCTATAAATTGCAATCAGATTAGGGGCTGGATGAATATCCCAACATAAAGAGAAACAAAGATTTGTGTAGTACCTTTGTTAGAAGAACAACAAAAGTTTTTTCTTTTGACCTTTCGTTTTCAGAGTTCTCTGAGAGAATACGTTGAAATCTCTGGTTTTTAGAAGAGATTTTGGAGAGTGAAATCTATTTATATTTTTGGAAGAGAATCAAAGAAAATCTATAGAGTATTAAAATTCATAAACTGTTGAATACATAAAGATTTTTTAAGACTTTTTAAAATCCGTATTGAATACCTCAAAACTTTTAAAGACTTTTAAAAATTCGGATTGAATACCCCTAGACTTTGAAAGTCTAAAAAAATCTTACAGACTCCACAACCAATACACCCCCTTAAATCACAATTATTGTTTGGTAGATATATATTCACAAAAACTTTGGAGTATATTTCATATATAAAATATAGATAATTAAGGTAAATTTGAGGCAAAAATTTGTGGGTTAAATTCGGGTCAACGCGAGTCAAACTTAATTAAAATATAAATTTTCTTTAAAGTATTATTTTACCGCATGATTAAAACTATGTTACTATATGATCAAAATATTGTCACTAAAAGGCCAAAAGTGTACTACTATAAGTCCAAAAATATTCTGGACATTTAATTTTTTTGGCGAATTATCCAGAATATTTTTTGACATGTAGTAGTACACTTTTGGTCTTATAGTGATAACACTTTAAGCTTGTAGTAACTATATATTGATCATATAGTAAACCACCTGACACTCCTCTTCATGCAGATACAGCGGGTGGCGTAGTTACGATCAAACAAAACTAGCTCTTATACTGCACGCTAAGAAGTTGGCAACACGCTTAAAGGTAACTCATTAAATATAGTATATTTCTGAGCTATATATTATTTATTTATTTACTGGAGTAAATTTTGAGATAAATATTAATACACGTCTCATAAAGAACCTTGTTGATTAACCGTGAATTGAGGATAATTTAATTATGGGTTGCACTCTTGCAGTTACATACATGTAACTTATTCCTATTTAATATTTGAATTAGTACTATATAATATGTGAGCTAATACTATATTGTATTTAAACTAATACTATACTCTCTTTAAACTAATATTATATTGTATTTACCATTACTCATGAATAACATTAACTCATTTAGAAAATTGAATCAAGTACGGGTACCAAATACATACATGTAACTGGCACACACAAGTATTCGCCTTTAATTATTGATTTTTTGTTGAAAAGTAAAATTCATGGATGTGGTAAGATTATTATTATTAGAAATTAATATCTAAGAATTAATTTTCCATCTTTCAATTATTCATTAATTAAATATAAATTTGTCAATACATACTTTTTTTAATTAATGAACGAAAGAAATATATATATATATATATATATATTCGAAATATTGGACTAGGTTTTCATCCTAGGCTATTCTTTAATTTGGAAATTAAGTGTGAATTTACTAGGTTAATTAACTAGTTATTTCTATATATATATATATATTTTTTTTTTTTGTAAACTCCGGTGATTCTATTCATTTAATAGTACAAATTAATAATTAAAAGTTTTAAAAATGACATTATTTAAATTAGGGTTAGAATTTTCTTTTCATCATTCAATTTTTTTTTTTTTTTTTCTAATTTTCACAAGTTCTCAACTACACATGCGCGCATACACATCTCTTCAATACTTAACTCCACCAAATTCAACTGTCCCTACCCAAAATCCCAACTTCGTCCCTTATTGGAAATCTCAATTTTCTACATGTTAAATGTTGAACAGGAAGATGGTGCAAATGTGACTGCAAATTCACTTCATCCAGGAATAGTTAATCATACCAATATTGTCAATATTCCTGCAATAATTAGAGGTAAATTTACAAGATTATGTTTTATTATTTTATTTTGGACATAAAATCATATGATTTATAAAAAAAAAATACAAGTTTTACTACCAAATTAAACTTGAGCTTCCCATTCATGGGTGCAGGTTTCATGGTGCTACTTTGTAAATTGACCTTTAACGTTGTAAAAAATGTTCAACAGGTAAGCTTTGCACTAAATTTATAAGTTTGATTCATCCTTCTTTTTCTACATTAGAATTGCTTGAGAGATAGTAATGAGTTCCCTAACCTTTTGATTTTATGAAAGAAAATTATAATTAAAATGGTGATTATATATATAAACTCATGTATTTTTTTTTTTTTTTTTATACTTATTTAAGGGGGCTTCGACTAGTTGTTATTTGGCATTACATCCACAAGTGAAAGGGATTAGCGGCGAATATTTTGCTGATAACAACTTGGCAAAACCAAATGCAAAAGCTGCAGACAAAGATTTGGCTAGCAAACTTTGGGATTTCAGTGTCCATTTGATAAATCAATAATTACATGAAGTTAAACATTTATGATCAAAATAAACCTTGTATTTATTTTTAGTATTTTAATATTTGACCTTTTTATGAAATAAATTATGTGTATTGATATAATAAAAGAAGGGTAAATAATAAATATGATTATTTAGATTTTGGATGTCCAGAATGTCGTGTAATGACTATTTAACTATTAATGAATTTTGACCTTTATTTCTTGATCAAAGATATTTTAGACAATTTGAATGAAAATATTATAATTTTGCCATTTTTTTGGATATTCAGACTTTGGACAGTTAACACCCCCAATAAAAATTTCAATAATTTCTATAACTTTTTGCCTCATCCAACTTTTTTCTTTTTAAATTTCGTTGGGTTTTGAGGCCGCCGTCTCCAACGTTAGAGCAAAGGGATGAACGGACTCAGGTCTCAACAGAGCAGACATGCATTCGAACCAACCTTTGTCCACTCTTTATCACAGGACTCATAAAAACGTGATTTACGCAAAATATTTTTAAACGCTGCCAAAAAATGAAAATGAAATCACAATTTACCTCAATTTATTGACCATGAAAATGAAATCACAATCATAAATTAAGGAATATAATCTTCAATTAATCAAAGAAAGTCAAAGTTTGAGATTGCCAAAAAAATCTATGCAAAACCCTTCGTTTGATAGAGAGAAAAGAGAATGACACAAAGTAAAACACAAATTAAATAGAAAGTGTTTAATCAATCTATAAAGAAAATATTTAAAAAAAAAATTAAGACCCCTATTTCACATATATACACACTATTAACCTTTAAAAAATTAGAATCAAGGCTAAATTCATTAAAATTCCCAATATCAACATACATAACCCATCTTTTATCTATTAGAATCAAATTCAACAATATCTCATCTGGATAAGTTATGTATAACCAACTTTATTATTTTATCAGTGATATCTCAATGTAGTTTTGATGTATCAAAACACTTGTAATTGGATAAGTTATGTATAACCAACTTTATTATTTATTTTGTTATAATATCTCATCTGGTAGCATCAGTCGAGAGAGAACTCAACTGATGTAATTTATTAACACGCGTATGCTCAAGACGAGAAGAGAAGATGAAGATCAGAAAAGAAGAATCAGTCAAGGGAGAACTCGATTGATCAGTTGAAGAAAAAGAGTTGAGGACCGATCAGTTGAGTGACTAGTCAAAGGGGTTCAAACAACTGAGTAACCAGGCAGCCGAGGATTGTTATCAGCTGCATAAAACATCATTCTAGATGAACTTAACTCAAATATCAGTTGTGTGAAGGTCATCAGATAGGATCCGACAAGAAGTCTTATCAGAGCTGAAGTGGATCAATGGAAAAGAGAAAACGGACAAAAAGGACCTAACAAAAATGCAAAATGCACAATGCTTAAAAGTCAAAGATACTATGAATAATACCTTTCAACGGTAACATTTAGAAGATCAATTAAAGATTTCATTCCTGAAACAATAGAGATTTAACGATAACATTGACACATATTTTATAAATACGCGACTCTCAAGTACAAGAGGGTCCTCGTAGTAACAAATAAGTGTCATGTTAAATTATCGAACCACAGGACTAGATTGCTCGTGTAGCCTTAGTGTCGTGACAGAGGCAGCATAGTACATGTGGGTACAGTTGTACCCCCAAATCAATATTTTTTTTTAAATCTTAGGTAATAAAAAATTTATAATGTGGCCCAATTTTTTTCTCTGCACTCCATCCCCATTCCATTCTGCAGCCCAAATTTAAAAATGCCCAACACCTACTTTTTATCCCAACAAAAAGAAGGTCTAGCCTTTCAAAATAGTAAAAAAAAAAAAAAAAAAAAAACTTTAATTCTTCTCCACTCATTCTCTTTAGTCTTCTCCACGGCACGACAACTCACTCTTGCTTTTATTTGCTTAATACAATTATTAAATACTTCCTGTCCCATTATTAATTGAACATTTATTATTTGCACTAGTTTTAATGTAGAAATTGTTTATTGGTACTAAAGTTTATAAAGTTACTTTTTAGGAGGGATTATATGAGTATAACTCTACCTAATTGGAAATAAAATATTTTATTTATGTATAAAAAGTAATGACATGAGATGTAATAAGAGATATTTAAGAGAATTTTTTAAAGGAGTAAGGAGTACATATGCGATAAATGTACAAATAATAATGAGACAAAAGTTTTTGACAAATGTTCAAATAATAATAGGACAGATGGAGTAGTATTTTACTTAATATCTTTCGTACCCCCAAATTTGAAATCTTTGATCCGCCATTGCCTTAGTGCTATACGTCGTCATTTAATTGTAGTGATAAGACATGGTTTGAGAGATTAAAACTAAATGTAAAATTCAATCAAATAAACACTAATTAAGAAGAGCAAGTTAAATAGTAATAAAAAAAATCAAATGTGAGTGAGAGTGTTCCGGTGTTCTTCAAAAATCGATTCAAAACCAAACTATTTTCTCCTCAAAAGTAGAAGCTCAGCCCCCTGTTTTATCTCCAACTCCTTATGGCTTCTGTGTATCCCATTGGTTCTCCTCCAATTGGCTCTACTGGAATGAGTAATCTAAAGGGCCTTAGGCCATGAATCAACTATTAAAGATAAGATGGTTGCTAATTAATTCAAGGCGTGGCTTATATGAACCTCCAAGAATGTTATATATACCCTCTCCCTACCCTCCACTTTTAATAATTAAATATTCATGCAAAATACTCGTTTTGCCCTTTTACTAAAATGGATTTAGATGCACTCCCCTAATATGCCAAATATAGATACATGCCCCCTAATTACATGATACATACGAATGATTGTTGGCCTTCTTCTCCCCGGGACGGGATCTCCTGTTACACAACGGTGTTACATCTTCTGTTACATTGTTTAGATGAATGACAAGTGTCTTAATTACTAATTTAGCTAATAACTAATTTAGGTTAATTAGGACCAAAATAAAATCCCTTATTCACTTTCCAAATTTAACTAAATCTCAGCAGCATTTTTTTTAAAATTATAAGTAAATAGAAAAAATGAAAGTTAATTGAATTTAATTTATGAAGCTAAAATGAAAAAAAAATAAAATCGATCAGCACTCTGTCTGAATATAAAATTTGAAAAACATTTTTAAATATGATTTTTTTTAAAAAATTGAGATATTATGAAATAATAAATTTGAAAATTATTGTTATAAAAATTATGAATACAAAATATGAAACAACAAAATTAAATACAAAACTGAATATAAAATCGATATAAATTTCTTAAATAATTTTGTGTGAAATATAAAACTGAAGAATACAATTAAATATAAAACTGAAAAATATTTAAAAAAAAAAAAACTAGAATAAAAGTTCTACAATCAAATTTTTTACATTTAATATAAATTGATCATAAAATCTTTAAATAAGTCAATTTTTTATTTAACTATATTTACTCAACACTTTTGTTTAATATAAGTGTTAAACTGAATATAAAAGATTTTAATGGAAAAATTCAGTTTTGTATTTAATTATATTTCAATAAAATATTAAATTATATATATATATATATATAAGTACTTTTATATATTTTGTTTTGCATTGATCTAATTATATTTAAATAAAATGTCAAAAATTATTAAATCACTTAAAAATATTTAATTATATTTAAATAAACTGGTTTTAAATATTTTTTTGACACAGTTTAAGATTTCTCTAATAAAATTATTTAAACAGTTTGAATATAAAAGTATAGTTTGTATAAAAAAAAATTACATGTAAGTTTTTTTTTTTATTTAAATGTTTAGAGATTTAGTTAAATTTGGAGAGAGATTAAAGAGATTTTATTTTTACTATAATTAACCTAAATTATCTATTAATTAAATATGTAATTAAGACACATGGCATTCATCTAAACGATGTAACAGAAGATGTAACACCATTGTGTAACAGGAGATCCCGTCCCCTTCTCCCCCACAACTCACTTTTTCGATAAAAAAATATATTAAAAAACTAGCGACTTCCATTGTCACACCAAGAGCAAGGTTGCAACGTCTTCTTCACGAGTTTAGGATCACGAAGATACCAAGAATGGTCAGAAAATGTGAAGGACACTATAAACAATATGTAAGTTTCTTTTTTCGTTTGTTTTGAAATGTATACATGCTAGACTAGGTTTTTCATTTTTTGTTAGTGTTTTAATGTTCCTTGCATACTTTGCAGTATTTTTCGACTTATAATGAGAGGAAAATGGTGTTTGGTTATGTTCGCGTATCAAAATATTCAAGTTTTCGGTGTTTAAAACGGACGTCACTAGTGTTTAAAATCAACCGTAAGATTACTCGTCGATAAGTCATTGTCGATTACAGTGGTTGACAAGTTCATATCAAAAGCCTATTTTAGATATAACTTTATCGTATAGAAATGATTTTGGTCGACTAGTATGTGTCGACTAGAGTGATTATGGTCGATCTGAACACATCGAATATAATTAATTTTTTCCTCTTTTTCAGAATTTGGCGGATGATGAAGATAATGACACGAAATATGTTTCTGAGGATACAAATTTTTTTTTTTGATGGAAGTTAAATACCCATCCCTTTTTCCCCTTCCCATGACTCGAACCCAGGACCTAAGGCCTAGGTAGTGGTGCTCTAACCATTTGAGCTATCCCACTTTGTCTTTCTGAGGATACAGATGATGTCCTTAATTATACTGAAATTCAGTTCGAGGAGGCAAAACACTTCGAATTTGAAGGTGAGCCTCCATGTAATGATGATGAAGAGGAGGCTCAGTGTAATGATATGGTGATGGACTATACAGATATCTTCACCAATGGAAATTACTTTGTTAGTTGGGAAGACTTGCAAGAGTGGGTCTGTTTATATTTATACAAAACAACATGGTGATTGTTGTTAAGCGTTCTGATAACAGCACCTGGAAGAAGAAGATACATGTGTTGCTTGCATGTGAAGGGGGTGAAGTTTATTGTGAATTTAAAGGGAGGGACATGAGGAAAGTTTTTCTTCATAAGGATTCAAAGGATTTCAATTTTGATGACGAGGTAAAGGACAAGAAGAAACAAGAGTTTTGTACATGTTTATATTTATGGTGTGAGTTGTTGTACAGGATTCTTAGAAATGTTAATGACACTAGTATTGGCACAAAAGATTGTAAGTATACCATTCTCAATACCATAATCATGGAACATCTTACTCAGCCACAAGAGTTGTGTACAGCAGCTTCCAGCAGCTATGTACTCAGACTCTACAGTAGATTGTGAAACACAGTTCTGTTTCTTCCTGTGCCATGATACAAGATTGTTTCCCATGTAGAAACATCCTCCACTCGTACTCTTTCTATCATCTATATCTCCAGCCTAATCAACATCACTGTAGCCTATCAGAATGTTGTTGGTGTCCTTAGTGTACTAGATTCCAAGTTCACTTGTACCTGAAACATACTTGATAATCCTCTTTACAACATTCAGGTGAGATTCCTTTGGATTAGCTTGGTACCTAGCACAAACACACACAATGTACATAATATCTAGTCTACTAGAGGTTAAATACAGTAAACTACCTATCATGGATCTGTAAAGTGTTGGATCAACATCTGTTCCAGCACTGTCTTTGCAAAGTTGATCCCATAGGAGTTTTCATTGGTTTTGAATTCTCAAGCCCAAATCTTTTAACCAAGTTCTTAGCATACTTACTCTGGGAGAAGAAAATACCATCACCGCATTGTTTGATTTGAAGACCTAGAAAATAGTTCAAGTCTCCAACCATACTCATTTCAAATGTTGTAGTCATTGCCTCAACAAATCTGCTTAACATTTTATCATAAGTAGAACCAAACACAATGTCATCAATATATATTTGAGCAATTAGTATATCATCTTCAGTGTGCTTAATGAACAAAGTTCAATCTTCTAAAAACTTAACCATTCCCTTACTATCAAAATCAGGCACATTAATCTTTTCTCAATCAACAACTTCCTCTTAGAGTAAATTTCTAGCCTTTTCTCATCATAGTCAGAGGGATCAGAAATACCTTCACTTTCTTCCCCAGAAGGTAGTTCCTCATCACGATCAGAATCTCCATCATGTTCAGAGTTTTTGGATGAGCACTTTGCCTCAAAAGATGAGCTGTCTCCACTTCCACCATCATCAGGTTCGAGTGTGGATTCCTTTGCAGCAGCAAAGGTCTCAGCATTCTTCTTAAGAGATTGTTGAATATCTATTAGGCAAACATTGAAACTAGAATCAGAGTCCGATTCAGCAAGTTCTTCTTCAGGGATCATCTTGGCCTTCCCTTTCCCTTTAGGTTCAGTAGCAACCTTCTTCTTCTTCGCTTTCTCAGTAACAACAGCAGCAACATGTTCTGTTTCCTCCTCAGATTCAGTGAACACTTGAATGGGTTCAGTAGCATCGTGTCTAGCTTTCTTCTTTGAAAGTGTGTGGAAGGGATGGTATCTAGTGTTTAAGTAAAAAACAGAACAATGTTACACTGAATGTTGTGACAATTAGTGTAGCATTAACTCTAACAGAATGTGAATAAGTAAACACAGTACACAGCGGAAGTCTAAAAAACTAAAACACACTACGAACACAATGGAATAATTTTTAACATAGATTTTATTAATAACAAAACCTATGCTAAGCCTTACGGCGAAACAATAACTTAGTTCCTAAGTTATATACGAAAATGTCGTGTGAAATGTCTCAGCAATTACTTCAACATTCCACAAACAGAAACTACGATCGAGGCAGGTGCCTGAATCCGCAAACAGACTTAAGTGTAAGAACACTGTCTAAAGAACTAATCTGATCTATGATTCACTCTCACTCGATACAAGACTAGAACTAAGTACACTAGAAGGTGTGGTATCCCTCGGCGTACGTTAAATGATACAACTACTGACCATAACTCCGAACTAGGGTTGAACGCTCAAGAAGGTGTTACTCGAGTAGTGCATACTTTGAAATGAGAGACTCCTGCGGTATTTATAGAGAAATACACAGCTTCTAGATCCTTCCATTATGAGATCCTATTTTTTAGGACCTCAACCTCCATGATCTTTCTAGATCATTCTGCCATCTTCCAGGTCGTTCTACAATGCTCTAAACTCTTCTAGCACGTTCTCCAACCTTCTGGAATCTTCCAGGTTCCAAACTCTTGTAGAAGCTTCTAGAATCGTTCCTGAATGTGAGAGCATTTAGTACAACATTTAATGTAACATTTCAGAAAAGACTTAGAATAAATCAAGGAAGGTCAAATTAAGATGTTGTTGATAATGTTAAAGCATTTAAGAGTTAACAACATCTACAATCTCCCCCAATTTGACATTTCGACTACAACACACCTGATGCACATATATTTCTATATATACTCAGTATTATGTATTTAGGTGAGTTGAACTCCAAAGCTAAATACTAGTCAAGACAATACCTGTTGTAACCGTTGGATCAAATCAAAAGAAGATCAAGAATAATTTTACTAAGATCCGTGCCATAAGATCAAAGTAATCTTATTCAAAACCAAAACAAGTATAAATAGTACACTTGTTTACAAAAACATATAACTTTACAAAAATCAAAAGTTAAATCAGAGTATCATATATGAATATGCATGTACTAGATCAACCTAAGACTTACGTAGGACTCAACATAAATCAGAGCAATAATGAAGAAAAGAAAAAACAAACAGAGCAAAGACTAAAAATAAAAACAGAGCAAAAAATGTGAAAAACAATATCTAACAAAGACTTAAACAATAAGCAGTAAGCAAATGAGAATTAAAGAGAAGTGTTCTTCTGAATTATATTATCATCAAGGCAAACAATTTAAGCACTAAGCAGTAAGCACATGATAATTAAAGAGAGGTGTACTTCTATATTATACTCAAAGCAAACAATTTAAGCAAATTGAATAATAAGGCAAGTTAGAAAGACAAAACAGACAACAACTAACAAAGACCTAAAGTCAGCAAGCAGTAAGCAAATAAGAATAATTCTTTATGGCAAACAATTTAAGCATACTCGATGCAGTAAGCAAATAAGAATAATTCTTAAGGCAAACAGTTTAAGCAAACTGAAAATAGAGCAAGGTTAGGGAAAAAACAAATACAATAAACAACTAACATATACAACATGCAGTAAGCAAATAATGATAAATAAGAAAACAATTTAAGCATAAAAGCAGTAATCTATTATCATAAATGCAAACAAATTAAGCAAGTTGAATAAAGACAACCTATCAACTAGGAAGGAAAAACAGAATCTGTAAATCAACTTAAACACATTAACAACAATGCATAAGATCAAGGGAAGTATAGAAGGCACAAATACTTAAGAAACTAAACAAGTGACATATATTGTTGTATCAACAGCTGCAGCATCATGTTCCTGCACATAATCACTTATAATGTTCAGCCCTCCCCCTGTCTTGTATCAACATGTTCAGTTGTTACCATAACCTGTTTAGATGTCACAAAGAACATCCATACGTTTATCAGCATCAGCAAATTAATCCTCCTCCTCTTCAACAACAGTGCACATTGTAGCAAAGTGAACTACAACATCTGGTTCAACAGTCTCTTCATGAATAGCATCAGGTACACAATCAGCTTCTGGTACATCTCCATGGAGCTCTTCACTTCGAACCCTAGAAGTTGATGGTGTTTCTCCCCCTGTGGTAGTAGAAAGCGTCTCTAACCACGGACTTTAAGGAAATGGAGGCCATCAATAGAGTCTTGTAAACGTTTTACTTTAAGTATAATAAAAGATCTGGAAACAGAAAAAGTTTGACCAATGTGACCATCAATGCGTTTCACATTTGGTGTAACATTCCTCTGTTCAGGTCTTGCTGGAGCTGGTCGAGCTGGAATAAGAGCATCTCTGTGATCAGAACCATCTGAATTTTATACGAGCAAATCAACAATCCTTTCACCAAGTAACAGATCAGGTGAGATAGTCATTAAGGGTACCTTGCCTCAAATAACCTCAGTTTCCTTAGGTTTAAAAATTCATGCCTTTTGAGGTATGAACATATCAACAATGGTAAGGTAAATTCCCTTTATAATAAATATCACTATAAGCTGCATGTGGTGAAAATAGTTAAATCCAAATTGAAATTCTTCAACACAAAAATCATCTTATACAACAATGTAGCTTGATCCTTAGTCACCTTAGTGGAATTTGTAGAGGGTATCCAATTGTAGACAATCAATTTATGGAGTACAAAGTATAGAGATGTGAGATCTTTAGCAAACATAAAAAATTTCACCTAGTTAATCTACCCCAGTTATAGAAGTAGCAACCAAGTTCAAATCAAGTTCATCTTCATCAATCACATGCTCTATCTCTAAGAGATCATTAATCAATTTCAGAGTAAGTGAAATTAATCTCCCCCTAAATTGTACATTCCCATATCATTTAGAGCTACGTCTACCCGTACTCTTCCTAAGTCAAGCATAAAGTACATATACCCAATCAAACACAAAAGTATCACTCAAAGTTATAGTTTTCAACAATTTCCTTTCAAAAATTATATGAACCCTTTACTTCTCAAAATCAGCAATGTTAATTCTCTTTCCATTAACAACTTTCATCTAGACAGTTTAGTTATTTTAACAACTAACCTATCAGTCTAAAAAGTATTATCAGGATCAGAATTACCTCCTTTAGAATTTATTTCCTCAGCTGATTCAGAGTCCTTACTATTGCTTTTCTCAGAATCATCACTTCTACTGTCAACAGGGTCTGATGTTGCAGCACTTGCTTCAGCATTTGATGCATCATTCTTCCTCAGAGTCTTTTTAATCTCATACACAGTGGGATTATCCTCTGGATCAGATTCAATTCTTTTGGGCAAGTCTCGTTCAGCAGCAACCTTCTTTCCCTTTGGATTATACTTCCTTTTGACTCGTTTCTTAGTAACCACATTATCTTCCTCCGATTAAGAAAAGAACTTGAATCGGTTCATCATCAACACTACTTCCTTTATTCTTTCTCCTTAATGAGTTAGAGTAATTAACTCTAGTGAACACAAAGCCGGATCTCCGTCGTTGAACATGAGCTAATCTTTTCTCTTTTCTTTCTTAACGATCTTCCTAAATGCAATCTATTCAGATTCATCAGTATTAAAAAGAGAAAAGTTAGTTTCACCTGAGTTAGCATTCGCGTCGGCCTCCTTCATTTTGAGCGTCCTCAGAATCGGATGTCTCAGCATTTGCAGACTCGTTCTGCTCAGCAACAGGAAAATCATCAATTTCCTTTTCACTCTCCCCCAGAGAGGAAGCTATCGAGGCGTTTGCCTCTGTTTCAGTATTAGGACTTGGAAATTGAGGCTTTAATGAGGTGAACGAATCAAGTGTAGTGGTGAGTTTTTCGGTTTTCAGTAATGAGAAATGTCAATGGACATATTTCCAACAGTAAGAATGTAAGATTCTCAAAATTCACATTCGATTGAGACATATTCTCAACAGCTTGGTCCAGCTCGTTTAGGGTCGAATCGAGTGGAATGTGAACAGTTGTAGGAATGGGTGTAACTGGAATTGTTTGGGTAAGTGTTTCAGCTTTTCTTGTAGCAGCTGGTGAGTTTTGGTGTGAAACGACCATGAAAGCGAAACTATTAAGATTGGAGAGAGATGGAGATGACAGTTTCGTGGGAGTTTGAGTATGGTGAGGTGGTTTCTTTGTTTCCTGTTATTTAAGCACCAAGAAATCGAAAAGATAATCACAATAACCGAGACAAACAAGGCTTTAGCAAATCTTAAAAAACAATACTCAAATCACTCGAAAAAATGCAATGCTTAGTATATCATGTTATGAGAAGAATATAGGAGAGAATGCATAGTTGGAAGTAATACGTGTAAAAATTAAAAACTAACTAAGGAAGTTTCTAGAAGAAATTCGATAATACTCCATAAACTTAGCCACAAAAATAGATCATGGTTAAGTAGTGGGTAAAATCACAATTAATTAATTAATTAAATTAAGAACATTCTAAAATAATTAACATTTAAATGTGTATAATCTGAAATAAAACAAAGATGTGGGTTAGTATAATCAGAAATAAATAAAATAAATTTCCACAAATAATCAAATAATTACTACTTATAAAAATATAATCGAATCATCTAATGTTATGCTCAAAACTGTTACATACACCTCAACACGGTTTTTACATGAATTTACTTCATTTGTGTTGCACTATATTTTTTTTTCTTTGTGTTATAGCATCTAATTTGTATTGATCCATTGTTCCTGTAGAGTACATCGTTGTAGCGAACTCCGTGCCCCATACTTACTTAATGGATTACAAACCTCTTGATGTTTTTACCAAATATCACCTTTTGAAAAGAAGGCATCGTAGTAGCGAACTCCGTGCTCCATAGTTACTCAGTGATTTGGTACATCTTTTAGTATGCTAATAACATTCTATTTTTTATGCATTTGAGAGGTGTAAGACATGTTTATTTTTGCACAACAAATTTTAGATTCAAGAATATTTTACAAAGGAATTATTCAACGAAAATAGGAAATAAATTAAATCTATAACAACTGTACAACCTTATGATGTTGTCCTAAATGCTACGAAATTTATAACACCATCCATCCAGGATTATTCAGATACTACACATACCAAGAGATTTCCTCAAAGATAAGAATCTCTCAAGGTCAAGACCTTAGTAAATATATCAACAATATGATTTTCAAAAGGTACGTATTCCAACTTCACCATGTTCTTCTCCACTAAATCTCTCATAAAATAATGCCTAATGCAAATGTGTTTAGTGAGTGAGTGTTGTACTGAATTTTTAGAAATGTTTATGCACTCATATTATCACAGAAAATTGTAAGGATATCAATTTCAATTTCATAGGCATGAAACATCTTGCTTAACCACAAGATTGTTACCCATGTAGAAACATCCTCTACTCTTACTCTTTATGTCGTCTATATCTCATACTCAATCCGCATCACTGTATCCAATCAAAGTGTTGTTGGTGTCCTTAGTGTACCATATCCCAAGTTCACTTGTACCTGTATCAAACTTGATAATTCTCTTCAAAACATTCAGGTGAGATTCCTTTGGATTAGTTTGGTACCTAGAACAAACAAAAACACTGTACATAATATCTGGTCTATTAGAGGTTAGATAGAGTAATCTTCTTATCATGGATCTATACAATGTTAGATCAACATCCTTACCAACATTGCCTTTGAAAAGTATCAAAGTAGATCCTATAAGAGTTTTCATTACTTTTGAACTTTTAAGACCAAAAACTTTTAACTAAATTCTTAGCATACATACCTTGAGAGAAGAATATATCATCCTTACATTGCTTGATTTGAAGACCTAAAAAATAATTCAAGTCTCCGACCATACTCATCTCAAATGTTGCAGTCATTGCTTTAACAAATTGGTTAACATTTTATCACAAGTTAAACCAAACACAATGTCATCAACATATATTTGAGCAATAAGTAAATCTTCTCCAGTGTGCTTAATGAACAAAGTTATATCAGTTTCTCCTCTAACAAAACAATCAGGGTATTGTGGATCTTCAAATCCTTTAAGTTGTTCAACATATGCTTCTTCATTCAAAATGCAATTTAGAAATGCAATTTATACATCCATTTGAAGAAGTTTAATGTTAATAAAACATGCAATTGCTAGCAATAATCTAATAGATTCTATCCTAGCAACATGTGCAAAAGTTTCATCAAAATCAATAACCTCAATTTGGGTGTAACCTTGTGCAACTAATCTAGTCTCAATCCTAAAAAATGTTATCAAACTCATCAGTTTTATTCTTAAAAATCCACTTTGTTCCAATGACATTAGTATGACTAGGTCTTGGAACAAGTGTCCATGCTTCAAATCTTTCAAACTGACCAAATTCTTCATGAATAACATTAATTCAATTTTCATCAGTTAATGCCTCATTCACATTTTTAGGTTCAATTTCAGAATAGTAACACTCCGCAATAACAACATTCCAAATAGAAGACATGCATATTGTTCTTACCACATCTACCTTATTTGATCTTACTCTTCCTCTTGTTTGCACTCCAACTGTAGCATCACCTATGATCTGGTCAGAAGGATGACTTTTACCTATTCTTGAAGAAGGATTCGTTTTGGGAACATACTGATCATTCTGTGAAATTACAATTGACTGTTCTGTAGATGTTGCTCCAGATGTGTTAACATTCGGTACAACATTTTCAAACTTCAGTGTATTCTCAGAATTGTCAGTGACTTGTGATACATCTTCTTCATCTTTGTCATCTGTAAGACCTTAATCATCATCAAACACAACATTAACAGATTCTTGAACAGTGTTAGTCCTAAGGTTATAAACTCTATAAGCTTTACTATTTCTAGAATAGCCTAAAAAGAAACCTTACACTTTTAGAATCAAACTTGTGAAGTTGATCCCTATCATTCAAAATATAACACACCCAACCAAATATATGAAAATACTTTACATTTGGTTTTCTAATGTTCAAAATCTCACAAGGTGTTTGAATAGAACCAGATCGAATATAAACTCTATTAATAATATGACATGATATATTCAATGCTACAATCCAAAATATCTTAGCAAGACTTTTAGAAGCAAGCATGACTCATATCATTTCTTGTAGAATTATATTCTTTCTTTCAGCAAAGACATTTCGTTGTGGAGTTTTAGGAGATGAATATTCTTACAAGATACCTTTCTAATCATAAAAATAATTAAACATGCTATTTTCAAATTCCCTACCATGCATGATCAGTTCTAATATGGCCAACTTTCAAGTGAAACACATTTTCGAACCTTTTATAGAGAACTTTAAATGCAGCAAATTAATGTTTCAAATATATCTCTTAAAAACTCAATCTAGGTAAATCTAGAAAAATCATCTACCACAACAAATGAATATATTTTGCCTCCAATGCTTTCAGTTTTCATAGGACCAATAAAATCCATGTGCAAAACAATTCGAAACATTGATGTGTAGAACAATGTGACAGCATTTTATGCAACACTCTTACCTGCTTACCTTTCTGGCATGGTCCACATACAGTAGTACTCTGAAACTTCTGTTTTGGTAATCCTTTTCAGTGCATCGACTTTGATTAGTCTCTTCACTGATCTATAATGTGCATGTCCCAATTTTTTGATGCAATAAGATATTTTCATCATTCTTTGACAAATTACACACATTTGTTCCAATAAGATAACAATTATCTACTGCCCTAGACATTTTTCATCTATATTAAGAACATACACATGATTCTTTGTCAAATTTTACATGCAAATTATCATCACAAAGTTGACTAATACTAATCAAATGAGCAAGCAAGCCATCAACATGCAAAACATTCTTTAAGCTTAGGAAAACTTTCAACATTCAAAGTTCCTTTTCCTATAATCTGTCCTTTAGAACAACCACCATATGTAACATTACCATCATTCAAGGTCACATAATCAGATAAGTAGTCAATTTGTCATGTCATATGTCTAGAACAACAACTATCAAAATACCATTGACCAAGTAAACATGCTTTCAAGGAAGTGTGAACAGCATTACAAGTAACATCAGATTTTCATGCAGATTTCAGAAAATGTTTCATAGGATGTGACATCATTTTAGTTAACATTTTCTCATATCTCAGATCATCAAACATTTGCATGCAGTACGGATAAATATGATCAATTATCGAAAAATAATGACATACAAACTTCTTTTCAATATTTTTGACTTTGTGAGAATCTGTTTGTGCAGATGTTACAACATATGTTTTAACATTTGCCTTCACAAACTTCACAACATTCAAAATTCTTAGAAAATAGAAGCAGTTTCACCATCATAACGTATACCACAATTATTAGATTTACCAATAGCTATAACATATATCAGAAGCACTCACAGACAATTTTATGAAACTTAAAGTAGAGGTGATCAATTTCTCCTTCAGTTTACAAACTTCAAAAATCTCTTCTGGAATGTATGACTTCTAGCTTGGTAATTGTTCCTTTCAGATTCTCATTCTCTTTGTTCAAAGAATTAAGAGTGAGTTTCTGAGAGTTGCAATCATCCAACAACTTTTGGTACTTATGATCATCAATCCTTATGCCTGCATCATCAACAAACCTATTAAAACAATTCAAATCTGGGTGACTCTGTTTTGATGTTACCATAAATGTTGTGACATTAGGTGCAACATCAGAATCTGTATCATCCAGATTATCATCTAAAGAATCATCATAATCAATCTTGGTATGAAAAGTAAATTCAACATCTTTTGATTCATCAAATTCATCATCTGATTCATCATTTTAGGTAGTACTAAAATTCAGTTTTTGCATAAGTCTAGTATTGGCACATTAATTTTCATAAAGACCATATTCAGAACATGCATTGAACTGATTTTCTATATTAAAGATCATACCTTGGTTTACCTTCACTTTTTGATAACCTTGGTTGAAATTGACTTTTCCTTCTTTCTGGTGGGATGTTGATGTGTTGATTTGGATCTCTTGTACATCATAACCTGTAAGTACAGTCCTCCAAGCACGTTCATTAATCAACTTGAACTAATATGGATAATATGTTCGGGTGCCTAAGTGTAGTGGATATGTGATGTGTTTCCATTGCTAACATAAACTAAAACACACTTTAAGCAAGGATCTAACCTAGTGTCGTCAGGTATCGGCTCTGATACCAACTGAAAGTGTGTGGAAGGGATGGTATCTAGTGTTTAAGTAAAAAACAGAACAATGTTACACTGAATGTTGTGACAATTAGTGTAGCATTAACTCTAACAGAATGTGAATAAGTAAACACAGTACACAGCGGAAGTCTAAAAAACTAAAACACACTACGAACACAATGGAATAATTTTTAACATAGATTTTATTAATAACAAAACCTATGCTAAGCCTTACGGCGAAACAATAACTTAGTTCCTAAGTTATATACGAAAATGTCGTGTGAAATGTCTCAGCAATTACTTCAACATTCCACAAACAGAAACTACGATCGAGGCAGGTGCCTGAATCCGCAAACAGACTTAAGTGTAAGAACACTGTCTAAAGAACTAATCTGATCTATGATTCACTCTCACTCGATACAAGACTAGAACTAAGTACACTAGAAGGTGTGGTATCCCTCGGCGTACGTTAAATGATACAACTACTGACCATAACTCCGAACTAGGGTTGAACGCTCAAGAAGGTGTTACTCGAGTAGTGCATACTTTGAAATGAGAGACTCCTGCGGTATTTATAGAGAAATACACAGCTTCTAGATCCTTCCATTATGAGATCCTATTTTTTAGGACCTCAACCTCCATGATCTTTCTAGATCATTCTGCCATCTTCCAGGTCGTTCTACAATGCTCTAAACTCTTCTAGCACGTTCTCCAACCTTCTGGAATCTTCCAGGTTCCAAACTCTTGTAGAAGCTTCTAGAATCGTTCCTGAATGTGAGAGCATTTAGTACAACATTTAATGTAACATTTCAGAAAAGACTTAGAATAAATCAAGGAAGGTCAAATTAAGATGTTGTTGATAATGTTAAAGCATTTAAGAGTTAACAACATCTACATTCTTTTTCCTCATGGATTCAGAGTAATCCACTCGGGTAAAGACACAGTTTGACCTCCTCCTTTGAACGGGACTTCTTCTTCTTTTCACTTTCTGCACCAGTTTCTTAAGAGGAACAGGGGCAGACTCATCAGAAGGTGAGAGAGAGAAATTTGTACTACTATCAGAAGCTTGGGCATCCTCCATTTCGACGTCCTCAAAATCGGATGCATCAGTAGCTTCAACTTCAACAACGGTTTCCACAATCCGTTCTGGTGCTGCAGGCTCAGTAGGGTTCGATGATTTGGGGTTTTTTGATGCAGCAGCCATTTGAGCAGTTTGTTCGGCTAAATAGCTTGAGATATCCACAGTGATATCTCCGAACATCATCACAGGCAGATGACCAGTAGTTCGAAGAGTATTGGATACCTCTTCAACAGCCATAGTAAACTGTTGAACGGTTGAGTCTTGTGGGATGTGGGTAGTTTGTGGAATATGAGCGGTTGTTGATGGGGTTGCAGAGACATTAGTGTCGGCATTTGAGGAATTTTATTGTTGCGAAGCCATTGAAGCAAGAAGTTCGAGAGGGTTTTGGGCAGTTTGTTCGGAAGATTCAGAAGCAGAGTGTGAGTGAGAGTGAGATTGATGGTGGTTTCCAGCCATTTAAGAGACGGTTTGGATTTCGAGGTAAGGTGGGTGAGTGTATACAACAATTTGGGAAATACACAGCCAAAGGAACAATTCTGCAAATACTTGACAAACTCGATAAAACACTTAGCAAATATTAATCACGATTAATTGAGTTAAATAGAGAGAATATATGTAGTTGGAGGTTGAAAAGATTAATTCCAGAAATAATTTGATAGTGCTCCACATTTTTAGCCACAACCTTGATCATGGGAAATTAGTGGGTAAAATCAATTTTATTAATTAATTAAGTAATTAAGAAGTTTCTAGAATTTTTACTTAGTCCAAGCATAATTTGAAAAAAATAAAATGTGGGTCAGTATATAATTTAAATAAATAAAATAAATCTCAATAAAAAATTAAATAATTACAAATTATAAAAATAAATTCGAATCAGACAATGTTGTGCTCAAAACTGTTACAAACACCTCAACACGGTTTTTACATGAATTTTCTTCATTTGTGTTGCACCGTATTTTTTCTTTATGTGTTATAGCATCTAATTTGTATTGATCCATTTTTCATGTAGAGTACATCGTAGTAGCGAACTCCGTGCCTCATACTTACTTAATGGATTACAAATATATTGATGTTTTTACCAAATATCACCTTTTGAAAAGAAGGCATTTGTAACAACCCATGATGTTGTCCCAAATGCTGACGCATTTGTAACAACATCCATCCGAATTTTTCAGATAGTGCTCATACCAAGAGATTTCCTCAAGGTTGAGAATCTCTCATGGTCTAATGCCTTAGTGAAAATGTCAGCATTTTGTTTTTCAGTAGGTATATACTCCAACTTTACAATATTCTTCTCTACTAAATCTCTCATAAAGTGATGTCTTATGCTAATGTGCTTAGTGAGTGAGTGTTGTACAGGATTCTTAGAAATGTTAATGGCACTAGTATTGTCACAAAAGATTGTAAGTATACCATTCTCAATACCATAATCATGGAACATCTTACTCAGCCACAAGAGTTGTGTACAGCAGCTTCCAGCAGCTATGTACTCAAACTCTGCAGTAGATTGTGAAACACAGTTCTGTTTCTTGCTGTGCCATGATACAAGATTGTTTCCCATGTAAAAACATCCTCCACTCGTACTCTTTCTATCATCTATATCTCCAGCCCAATCAGCATCACTGTAGCATATCAGAATGTTGTTGGTGTCCTTAGTGTACTAGATTCCAAGTTCACTTGTACCTGAAACATACTTGATAATACTCTTCACAGCATTCAGGTGAGATTCCTTTGGATTAGCTTGGTACCTAGCATAAACACACACATTGTACATAACATCTGGTCTACTAGAGGTTAAATACAGTAAACTACCTATCATGGATCTGTAAAGTGTTGGATCAACATCTGTTCCAGCACTGTCTTTGCAAAGTTTCAAAGATCCCATAGGAGTTTTCATTGGTTTTGAATTCTCAAGACCAAATCTTTTAACCAAGTTCTTAGCATACTTACTCTGGGAGAAGAAAATACCATCACCGCATTGTTTGATTTGAAGACCTAGAAAATAGTTCAAGTCTCCAACCATACTCATTTCAAATGTGGCAGTCATTGCCTCAACAAATCTACTTAACATTTTATCACAAGTAGAACCAAACACAATGTCATCAACATATATTTGAGCAATTAGTATATCATCTTCAGTGTGCTTAATGAACAAAGTTATGTCCGCCTCTCCTATAATAAAACCATATTCCAAAAGAGAGTCAGTAAGCCTATCATACCATGCTCTAGGAGCTTGTTTAAGACCATACAAGGCTTTCTTAAGTTTATATACATGATCAGGTTACTGTGGATCTTCAAATCCTATAGGTTGTTCTACATATGCTTCTTCATTCAAAATGCCATTTAGAAATGCAACTTTTACATCCATTTGATAAAGTTTAATATCAATAAAATATGCAATTGCTACCAATAATCTAATAGATTCTATCCTAGCAACAGGAGCAAACGTTTCATCAAAATCAACTCCTTCAACTTGGGTGTAACCTTGTGCTACTAACCTAGCCTTGTTCGTAACAATATTACCAGATTCATTAGTTTTATTCTTGAATATCCACTTTGTTCCAATGACATTAGTATGACTAGGTCTTGGAACAAGTGTCCACACTTCATTTCTTTCAAACTGACCAAGTTCTTCATGCATAACATTAATCCAGTTTTCATCAGTTAAGGCTTCTTTAGCACTCTTAGGTTCAATTTCAGATAAATAACATTCAGCATTTACAACATTACACATTGAAGACATGCATATTGTTCTTACCACATCTACCTTATTTGATCTTACTCTTCCTCTTGTTTGCACTCCAACTGTAGCATCACCTATGATCTGGTCAGAAGGATGACTTTTACCTATTCTTGAAGAAGGATTCGTTTTGGGAACATACTGATCATTCTGTGAAATTATAACTGACTGTTCTGTAGATGTTGACCCAGATGTGTTAGCATTCGGTACAACATTTTCAGACTTCAGTGTATTCTCAGAATTGTTAGTGACTTGTGATACATCTTCTTCATCTTTGTCATTTGCAAGACCTTTATCATCATCAAACACAACATTAACAGATTCTTGAACAATGTTAGTTCTAAGGTTATAAACTCTATAAGCTTTACTATATCTAGAATAGCCTAAAAAGAAACCCTTATCACTTTTAGAATCAAACTTACGAAGTTGATCCCTATCATTCAGAATATAACACACACAACCAAATACATGAAAATATTTCACATTTGGTTTTCTGTTGTTCAAAATCTCATAAGGTGTTTGATTAGTGCCAGAACGAATATAAACTCTATTAATAATATGGCATGCATTATTCAATGCTTCTCCCCAAAATTTCTTAGCAAGACATTTGGATGTAAGCATGACTCTTGCCATTTCTTGCAAAGTTCTATTCTTTCTTTCAACAATTCCATTTTGTTGTGGAGTTTTAGGAGATGAATATTCTTGTAAAATACCCTTTTTATCACAAAAATCATTAAACATGCTATTTTCAAATTCCCTACCATGATCAGTTCTAATACGCCAAACTTTTAAGTTAAACATATTTTTGAACCTCTTATAAAGAATTTTAAATGCAGCAAATGCTTCAGATTTGTCTCTCAAAGACTCTACCCAAGTAAATCTAGAAAAATCATCTACCACAACTAAGGAAATACCTCTTTCCTCCAATGCTTTCAGTTTCCATAGGACCCATCAAATCCATGTGCAGTAATTCAAAGCATCGATGTGACAGCACTTTATGCGGCATTCTTACCTGCTTACCTTTTTGGCATGGTCCACATACAGTGGGATTGTGAAACCTCAGTTTTGGAATTCCTTTTACTACATCTGCTTTGATTAGCATTTTCATTACTCTGTAATTTGCATGTCCCAATCTTTGATGCCATAGAATATTTTCATCATGTTTTGACAAGTTACACATATTTGTTCCAATGAGATAGCAATTATCAGCTGACCTAGTACCAGTCATGACACAAACTTCATCTTTATTAAGAACATAACATGAATCTTTATCAAATTTCACATGCAAATTATCATCACAAAGTTGACTAATGCTAATCAGATTTGCAAGTAAGCCATCAACATGTAAGGCATTTTTAAGCTTAGGAAAACCTTCAACATTCAAAGTTCCTTTACACATTAATCTGTCCTTTAGAACCACCACCATATGTAACACTACCACCATTCAAGGTCACATAATCAGATAAGAAGTCTATACGACATGTCATATGTCTAGAACAACCACTATCAAAATACCATAGATCAGGTAGACATGCTTTTAAGGAGGTATGAACAACATTACAGGTAGCTTTAGGTTTCCATGCAGTTTTTCAGTTCTTCAAACCATTTTATACAGTAAGGATGTATATGACCAACTTTGAAACAGTAATGACAGATATACTTCCTTTTAACCTTGTGAGGATCTGATTGTGCAGATGTTACATCAGATGTGTTAACATTTGCCTTCACAAATTTCACAGGTTTTCTAAAATTTTCAAAAATAGAAGCAGTTACACCATCATAACCTAAACCATGATTATTAGACTTACCAGTAGCTATGACATTATTTCCAGATCTCTTTTGGTAAGTATAACTTCTAGCTTGGTGATTGTGTCTTTCAGATCCTCATTCTCTTTATTCAAGGAATTAAGAGTGAGTTTCTGATTGTTGCAATCATCTAATAGCTTTTGGTATGCATTGTCATCAATCCTTTTTCCTGCATCATCAACCAAACCATTAAAACAGTTCAAATCTGGGTGACTCTGTTCTGATGTTGCTGTAGATGTTGAAGCATCAGGTACAGCATCAGAATCTGTTTCATCCAGATCATCATCTGAGGAATCATTATAATCAATTCTGGTAAAATGAGAATATTCATTATCATTTCACTCATCAAGATCATCATCATCAGATTCATCACTCAAGGTAGCACTAAAATTCAGTTTTTGCTTAAGTCTAGTATTGGCACATTCATTTGCATAATGGCCATATCCAAAACAAGCATTGCATTGAACTGATTTTCGAAATTCAGGATCATACCTTGGTTTACCTTCACTCTTTGGTGGTCTTGGTGTGAATTGACCTTTCCTCCTTTCTGGTTGAGGTGTTGATGTGTTGATTTGAATCTTAGGCTGAATGTTTCTAGATTTGTTCACAGATTTCTTAAGAAATTTATTAAAGTGCTTAGTGAGCAAGGCAATGCTGTTAGGATTGTTGAGGCATTCATCAAGCAATTCTTCATCCGAATCAACCTCAGTAATGATGGGTTGATACTCAGATTTGTTTGATGTTTCCCCTTTAAAAACAACAACTTTCTTATCATCATTAGTTTCATCAACTTGATTAGTGTTTATTTCATAGGTTCTAAGAATACTCACTAATTCATTTTGACTTAACTTATCCGTATCTTTTACCTCTTCAATAGCACAAATTTTAGCATCAAATCTTTTAGGAACAAATCTTAATATCTTATGTACTACTCTAACATTAGAAAAAGGGTCACCAAGAGAATGTGATTCATTGATTATCTCACTTAACCTTTCATTGTAGGATGAAATTGTTTCATCTTCCTTCATTCGGAGATTCTCAAATTTTGTCCCCAACATTCGAAGCTTAGTCCTTCGAACACTGTCTGAACCCTCACAATGCTCTTGCAACCTGTCCCATGCATCTTTAGAAGTAGAACAGTTAGATATAATTTTAAACATTGAAACATCAACATAGGTAAAAATAGCATTTAAAGCTTTAGAATTGTAGCCTGTTGTTGTTATTTCATCAGTCGTCCAGTCAACTACTCTCTTGAGTTGAACTTCACCATTTGCATCTGCTGGTCTCTTTGGAGCTTCCCAGCCTGTAAGTACAGTCCTCCAAGCACGTTCATCAATCGACTTGATGTACATACGCATTTTAGGCTTCCAATAAGCATAATTCGAACCATCTAAAACGGGTGGCCTAAGTGCCGTGGATATGTGATGTGTTTTCATTGCTAACATAAACCAAAAACACACTTAACCAAAGATCTAACCTAGTGTCGTCAGGTATCAGCTTTGATACCAACTGAAAGTGTGTGGATGGTATAAAAAGTGTTTAAGTAAAAACAGATTAATGTTATACTAAATGTTGAGACAAATTGTACAACACTAACTCTAACAGAATATCAGAAATAAAGATACACAGCGGAAGACTTGAAACACTAAAAACAAACGAGACACAATGGAAATATTTTTAACATAGATTTTATAAATAAAAATCTATGTTAGCCTTACGGCGAAATATCAATACTTATCTTCAAATACAAATGTTGTGTGAAATGTTACAACAATAACCTTCACAACTAAAACTATAAACAGGGCAGGTGCCTTGTTTTGAAAACGAACTAAGTGTATAAAATATACACTGTCGAAATGCTAGTCTATCTATGATTACACTCTCGATAGATAAGAAAAGCACACAGCCATACGGGTGGGATACTTCGTATGATCTAAAAGGTATAACTATTGGGGCCACAATTTCCTAACAGGATGAACGCTAGTCTAGGATATTGATCGAATAGAATACACTGAATTGTGGAGCCTTCCTTCGGTATTTATAGAGTGGGGTGCGAATTCTAGAGGCTTCCAACTTTGAGATCCTATTTTTTAGGAGCTCAACTTCCATGATCTTTCTAGATTCTTCTTGCATGTTCCAGGTCGTTCTAAACTGCTTCCAGCCTCTTCTAGCTCTTCTAGCACGTTCTGCAATATTATGGAATCTTCCAGGTTCCAGATCCTTGTAGAAGCTTCTAGACTATGCCAGAAATGCTGTAACATTTACCTCAACATTTAATGAAACATTTCAGAAAGGACTTAGAAAAAATCTCGGAAGGTCAAATTAAGATGTTGTTGAGAATGTTGATACATTTAAGAATTCACAACATCTACAATTTCTATAAATTATCACATCTATATCTTTTATTTTATTTTATATATAGGTTTTTCCTGAAACAAGTCACAAATTGTGTCTCTGGCAAATTCAACAGAATGCAATAAAACATTTTGGATGCTTAAAAGATGATGAATCGTTTAAGGATGCATTCAATAGGTGTTTGTCTAGGTTTGTTGATGAAACGGAGTTTGAAAACTACTGGAATAATATGATAACAACATATGGGCTTGAAGACAATTCTTGGTTCACACAGTTGTATCAATTGAAAGATAAATGGTGCACTGCCTTGAACAAGAAGTACTTTTCTGCTGGAATAAGATCATCACAATGAAGTGAGAGCACAAACCACACAATTGGTTTCAAGGCTAGGAAAGACACAAGTTTGACTGATTTTTACAAGATTTTCAAGGACACTGTAAAAAATTGGAGAATGATAGAACAACAGGATGAGTTCACTTCTTCAAGAGTCGAACCTGAGACATTCTTACGAAAGAAAGGACTGATAAGGCATGCAATATTGAAGGTATATACAGAGGCAATATTTAGATTATTTGAGAAGGAATTTATTAAATGCATTAATGTTACTTATGTTGTTGTTGATATCGAAGATAGCATTTGATGTATGATGTTGAATCATTTGGTTTTCTACCTAGTAGAAGAGTGGTATATGATTGTCAGATGAAGATGATTGAATGCAGTTGCATGAAGTTTAAGGAAAAAATAATATTGTGCTATCATTGCTTGAGAATCCTAAATATAAATTCTATCGAGCAAATACCCGAAGTTTACGTACTAAAAAGATGGACAAACACTACAAAGTCGGAGGTTTGGGATAAGATACATAATCAAACAAGAAGTGTGGAACAACAAACCATAAGCTCAATTTCTTGGTGCCAAGACATAGCAAGGAAAATTTATAGTTTGGCTTTGATAAGTCAACAAAATGAGGATGCAAGAAAAATACTTGAAGAAGGTCAAATTCGAGATTCACAAGCCATATGTGCATTGCTCTCTACAGAACAAGTAGAAGGTGCAACTTCAGGATCTACATCATCTTTAACGGTGAAAGATCCTAATCGTGCAAAGACAAAAGAAAGGAGTAAAAGAGAAAAAAATCATTTTGAAAAAAAAAAAAAAAAAGGAACCCATTCCTCGCAATCAGAACCAACTTTAGATTTTCATACCAATCGTCATTTAATTTAGTTGGTGATTGTACTATTTTTATTCTTCTTCTTAAAAGATGGTAGGTGTGCACACTTGTGGATTTGTGTAATTGGTTGGATTTAATAGATAACATTTTATGCTGAATAGTACTACACTATTATGAACTAGTGTTATAGTGTATATAAACTAATACTATAGCTTTTGTTAACTACTCCCTCCGTCCCAGAGGAATTTGCACCCTTGGGACGGCACTCATATTAAGAAATGTGTAAGAAAAGGTGTAATGAGTGATATTTTGAGGGGTAATTTTGTAAACTTTTATGAATAAAGTAAAGTAAAAAGTAGATTGAGTGTGGAAAAGTAATGGCATGTGGGTAAATATGAGTATATTTTAAAGGTGAGGGTTATGAAGATATTTCATTTTATGGAGTGTGCAAATTCTTGTGGGACGGAGGGAGTAATACAATACTGTATTAGTTCATATAATTTGTGAAACTATATTGTATAATTGTTAAATGGGGAAATTATTGTTAAGGTCATTTCACTAAGAGATTTATCTAATAGGGCATAGGTTTTTTTTTTAAATCTATTAGAGTCAAAATGGCACCTAATAAGACATTGTTGCCCTTTATCAATTTAAATAATTCGAAATTAATAAATATTAATAATTTGAAATTAATAATTTTGAATTAATGCAGTTCCTAATTATATGCACCTTTCAATTATTAAAAAATTCCTAAAATTAAGCAATTCGAATTAATTGTTAATTATTCAAACAAATAAAGTTAAAAAATCTGCAGACATCGTCGAAGAGATTTCAAAGAAAGAAAACCCATTGTTTCCGGCAAAAAGTTCATTCAAGAAAATCAACACTGTGAGAAAAGGAAAGAAAACCCATTGTTTGAATATGCATACATATATGAAGATAGATTATGAAGTTTAATATGCACTGAAAACGGGGGTACATGCATTTTATATATGTGCCTATGTGAAATGCACTATACGATATGCATATATACATGCATACGGTAATGTGCATATCTATAGTTACAGGGAAATATGCACATCAAAACATTTCCAAAAGATACATAAAAAAGGACGGTCAGCAAACCATACCCGGAATCCATCATCAGAATGAGTTCATTTCAAGAATGTAATTCCTGCTTTTCAGCAATCTTTCAACCGCCTCTGCATACACTCCTCCTTCCTTCCCAAAGGCCTCCGCCGCCAGCCCCTCGTCTTCACGGTGGTCCTCCGTCTCACGCCGCCCTCCTACCGGCCTCACCACCACCAACGTTGCTCCTTCCATCACCATCCCTGAAGACAGCTCTAATTTAGCTTCGTGCCTCATTCTAATTGCCACAGCAGGCACCGTCGTCCGGTTGTTCCGCCACCAAGCACCGCCGCTGCCGATTTCCTCCGCCGCGTCACTGTCCCTGAACTCGCGCAAGCCGTCTCTGTCCATAATGACAGTGCCCTCACTATCCTTATCGTAAACGACTAAATGGGAAAGCGATTCCTGCTCGTTTACCACATCCTTATCGTAAACAACAACGCTGAGAACGCCGGTCTCAGCCCAGAAACCGATGATGGAGATGAATTAAATGGTAATCGCATTTTCTGGAAGATTTTAAGAAGGTCAAGATATTTTTTTTAATATGCGCTATAATTGGGGAATTGATGTTTGAATTTAAATTTCAAATTAAGGTGTAAAATCTATTAATTAAGAGGTTATGTTAATATAAAGGGCAAATACGGTTTTTTGACACAAAAATGACCTTATTAGGAAATTTTAAAAGTTGTATGTTTTAGTTGTTTAATAGTCTATAAAAGTGACCTTATTAGGTAATATTCTCTTGTTAAATTGTTAAGCTGAGTCGGATTAGAATTTAGTTTATTTTTTCCCTCAGTTTAAGATTCAATTTTATTTTAGCAGCGCCCGTAATGAAAATGAAATGAAGAGAATTTGTATCGTTTACAACTTACTTATTTTATTTATTGTTGAATTAGTTCTACACAGTTCAGCAGCTGAGCTCGAGCATAAATGATCTTAAACATTTTTTTTTTGTTTTTGAAAGCTAAACGACCATAAACATTGTTGGTACATGCAGAATTTCTAATAAATTTGAAAAATAAAAGTAAATTAATTGTAACCAAAATAAATGAAGATTTTAATAATGGGAAAAAAGTTGTGAATGTGATGTAAGAATATATAAAATAAAAAATAGAGTAGATGGATAGGCAGAGTTAAACAACAACAAACAAAAATTCTTTCGATAGGCAGAGTTAAACAGCAACAACAACATATATTATATACAACACTAAACATTAAAATTTCTTCATCTTGTTCACAATCAAAAGCACAAAAGATAAGTATTGTTCATGATATTGAGATGTTATTTGCAGAATTAACCCGTCTGCCTTTTCCCTCTTCTATACACACTCATGTTCTTCAACTTCGCTTGAGCTTCATTTTTTCTTTGTTCAGCAAGTTGCGAAACTCTTTTTTTTTTTTTTTTATCAACAACAATGTTTATAAGTGACGGCTTCTCCTTATAAAATTCATAAGTTTTTTGAATTATCGAAGTTCCTACTTGACTCGTCTCTGACAGAATTATTGTTGCTGCAATTTGAGACTTTAATACATTTCGTATTCCAGCCTGCAAAAGAAAAATAAAAACAGTTAAAAAAATTCCTAATAGATATATATATACCTTGTTCATGTCTAGAGACAAATATGTCAGGCCATTAAAATTCTTGATGTGATGCATCATGTATACTCCACAATCGTTGTCAATCCTTGATGTTTTCCACTTGAATTGAATATCAACAACTTCATAGCTTGTCAATTCAGTCCCATATTTATGACCTTTTGCTTCAGCATATTTTGAAAAAAAATTGTACTGCAAAATAAAATAGATCGACATCAATTTGAATATATTATTTTGTGCTACATTAAAAATATCATATATAGAAATTAAAATAATACTATTGTTAGGATAATTAAACATACCAACATCTCAGCAGCAAAATCAAACATATTTTTTAAGCTTTTCATCAATGTATCTTCTATTGTCAAGATAATATATCTTGAAATCAATAAAATCAACGACAACAACGACATAATGTTCCCCAACGACAAAAAATTTATGCATCATGTTGATTAAAAAAATTACAAAAAAATAAACTAAGACTATACATTATTCTAACCAATATTATACAACTATTAAACTAATACTATACAGAAATTAAACTAATACTATACAATATTATAACCAATACTATACAACACTTAAACTAATACTATACAGAAAACAAACTAAAAACAATTATTGTATCTTACCATGTTAGCCTAGTTTAATGTGTTATTTGAAATAATAGACCAATTGTCCCATGCCGCATGGCATTGTAACCTGCCATCTTTATCATCTATTTCTTCATCCAAAATCTGTCTAACCACATTCTATGAAAAAAAATAAAAACAAATTATTAATAGTAGTTAAAAATTAAATAGATAAAAATAAAAAATTAGAACTTTTGACTTACTCTATGTTCACATGTAAGAACAAACCGACTGCGCCGACCTTCAACAATAGAATCATCATGGTTTATCAAGTTAGAAAAATTGTTGATGATTGGCATGTAAATTTGAGTATTTGGGTTAAGCAAGGACATCAGATCACCAATCTCCACATATAAGTACACCCCTACGCGATAATATTGTTTCCTAATGAATATTTTATTTTACAAAAAAAAAAAAATCAGAAAACAGAAAAAAAAAAAAAAAAAAAAAGCTACACCAAAAATTAAATTCTTAATAGAAAAAATATTAATTACATAGATGATTCTTTTTCAGCATCGAAGAGACAGAAGTCGAGAACTTCTTTGTGAATCTGGTCCATTCTACTTAGTGTCATTTTGACTTATTCATAAACGTCGAAAGGTAACCAACTTCGTCCCGTATGTCCCAGAATATACTGCATTTAACAACCCCCACGGCTCTCTCTAGACCCAATACTGTTCATTGCAGTAGAGAACTCCTCATTCCCGACAATTTCTTCATCTTCGACAATATCAAACTCATCACCTTCAATTTCACCATCATCATCTTCAAGTTAAAATGAGGTTTCAAACCTATTTGTTCGCTCGGGAGAGAGTAGTTCAAAGCTTGGCATTTCATTTGCCAACTTTTTTGTTACTTCAAAATTTTGACAAATATCATCAACATACTTATGGAGTTTTACATCCATAAATATTTGAGAATCTGAAGATTCAGGGGTTAAACTCTCTTTTGATACTTCTTCGCTTGCTTAACTTTAATCAACTTGGCTAAATATTTTTCAACAAACTCATTAGCATCTCTTTTAAAAGATAATAATAAGTCCTTCAACTCCTAAAAAAACACCAAAAGTTACATTTTGCTTGAAGACTATTAACAACTTGACCAAAAAATATATTCATAAGAGTAAATACACTATTCAAATAATTTAATATATACTGAAACAGTAACATGCAATACTATTTTGTATGTAAACTAATATAGCCATCACCTATCATTTTAGGTACACAGAGAGATGAGTAAGTAAATACAACAGCAGTAGCAATGTGTTATCAATTTAATTAATGTCCTTTATAAATCAATCTTTTTTTTAAATACTTTATAAATCAATCTCAACAACACTTGTTTATGATCAATCACAATTAACTATATTAAGCAGCGAACATGCTGAAAAAACAGTATAATACTAGTTGACACACTATAAAAATATTAATGAACATACAATAGTTTTTTTCAGCTTAACAAAATACATGTAGCTCAAGATCTTCACATTCTTTCTCTTCAGAAACAGAACTCTTCAATTTACCATTTTTGGTGAGAGGAAATACATTGGAGTATAACTCTCCAGAACCATAGAAACCAACATCAACCTCTTCCATACACCTCTTGCTAATATCTTTATCATTCCAATTCTTTATCAATGGCAGTGTACAAGGTACATCCACACCACGCCATTTTAATCTTTTTAAATATATGATTTGAAGAACAAGAATGCACCTACCCATAGACTTTGAAGACCGATGCTTAAACATGGAAAGGGAATCGCACAAGCAATCCAAGACATATGTGCACCAATCGAATTTAGAAATTCTTTCCACATCTTCTAATGACTTAACTACACTCGTAGTGACAAGACGGTTCGACGTTGGGGTAAGAAAAGAACATAAAGAGAACAACACAAAGAGTCTTTTGAAATCATTCCCCCCATTACACAACCTTTCTGATTTTAAAATAGTGGCTAAGTTTCTAATTGTAGATGTAGACTTAACTTTATATACCTCACCCAAACGTTTACATAAATCAGAACCATCCTCTACTCTATTGTATTTCAGAATAGGGCATCCCTCATTTCTCGGTAACATGAAAACGTCATAGATGTCATCCGCTGTAATGGGAAAAAAACGATGACCATCTATGTAAAGTAGACGGCTACTACTATTGAAATTTGACATCAACCGTGATAACATCTTATGATTTGAACATCGATTTAATTTCATCTCAAAAAGTTTACCAAAACTTATGGACCTAATATCATCTTTCTGCTTTTCAGTCATAGAAGCAAAAATTTTATGTAAACCATTAGGCCTACACTGAGAAATGAATACACTGCATATAAATAGAAAAAAAAATCAGATTAATTACCTAAATCAAATATGCAGTCAAATATAAAAATTGTATACTATAAAGTAATAAATTTTACCTCTCATCATGACCATCAAATGGTATATCTTCGTCAACACCCGGGATTCCAGGTTTAACATTCCTTTAAAAAAAATATCATAAGGTGAGGTAAAATATTACATATCTAAGTATTTGAAAAATAAATACGATACATTATAGTAGTTTAAAATATTATTATTAATTCATATACAATTCAATAATAGTTAACATACGATATAGTATTAGTTTACTTATTGTATAGTATTAGTTATAATATTGTATATTATTAATTCAACTCTAACTAAAAAAACCTATATTATATTCTACCCAATACTACATTGTGGTGAATTAATAGTATATTGGGTGTGAACAAATATTGTAGTATATGTTAACAAATATTATATGGTATGTTAACTGAAAAACTATATTGCATGCTAACCAACAATACATAAGTGTGTCCTTATTTATCTTTTAATAGGATGGCTGGTACCTTCTTTATTTGTGTCAACTCTTCTTCCCTTTTTCTTTTTGTCAACATCATTTCTTTCATCAGCTCTTCTTTTACCAACTGTGGGGACTTTGCTTTTTTTACCAAGATTCTTCACAAAATGTTTCTACTGATCTTCTTTTGTACTCGGATTTTGCCTGTCAAATAATTAACTAATCGTAATGAGCAAAGACAATTAAACCTATTAATATAATGTAGCTAAAAGATAGAAAATATACTTAAATAGAATGTTATTTGCTGCCAGATATGGTTCTATTGTGAATAACTATGATTGACACATAAACCTTAAAAAATAAATTAAGTTAAAATAGTCACCCAGATTTGATATACTATGAAATAAAAAATATTTATAAAATTGCAATTACATATTAAAATAGTCTTGTTTCCTTGAATTAAATATTTCGGAATTAAACAACTAATCATATAATATAATTAAACCTGCTTTCAAAATCGTCATCATCGAGGTCAGCAATTGGTGTTTCAGTAGCTTGAGTGTCATGATCCCTGCATTTAATTAAGGATCAAATCAAAACATAGAAAATAATTTTGAATTGCGTTTAAAGGATTACAAAAAAACCTGATATCGAAATCATCAAGGTCATTATTAGCAGTTGTATCGCTTTTCTGCTTCATCTGTTCACGACGATGACAGGGGCTTGTTGAAAGACGTGCATTTTTTTTCTGTTCTAGACCTCGTCCGAGAAGAAATGCTTAACTTCCTTTTTCTTAATACTAGCGTAAGGAGCCATGTCCTTAGTTGCACATTGTTTGCTTCTCATAATCTGAAAAAAAAAAAAAAAAAAAAAGGTGAGAAAGAGCACACTAACTACACAAATATGGACACTATCACACTATCACCATTAATACCACTTTTACCCTCAAGTACTGATACTACTAAAACTCAAAAGTCCACTACTAAAACTTCACAAGTTCAAGCAATTTTAAAGAAAATAAAACATGTATTATTACATAGTACACAATGTTTATTATGTATCAAGATTGTAACATGAGATAAACTTGAAATACTCAGAATATAGATGCCCTTATGTACAATTCAATTGACAGTCAAAATGCCCAGGTATAATTTAGTTTACAAGAAATTAAATCGCAAGACCCAAGCTGTATACAATCTGATTCATGGAAACATGCATATATATATATATATATATATATATATATATATCATCTGTTATAATCATACACCACAACTCAATCCTCTAGCTTCGGACCCTTTCATGATTCTTAATCTCTTGCATGATGACATGAACACTCTGCACAAATTGCACATCAACTTTGATTAAAAAAAAAAACCAAACACCTTTGCAAATTATATTTGCCTATGCTTGTAAAACAGCATCATAAATTATCATATAGGAATTGAACCGGCTCATTCATCCATATCCAATATTTATCAAATACAAACCTAAAATACACAGATAATTCACAAACAATCTGCACATTGAAAACTCAAATCATAAAATAGGGTTTAAAACTACAAATCTATGGTTTAATTAAAACTACAAATATAGGGTTTAAACTAATTTGCAGTGAAAATTAAAAGGTGCCATAACAAAATTCCCTCAATCTAACACCTCCACAAGTTAAATCACTCCAGCACAAGACTGTCCAACAAAGTATAATGAAGAATAAAAAAGCAATGGCACTCACCAATCTTTCCACAAATAATCAAATTTGAAGTTGATTGTTCAATTTTCTCTAACAACGAACCCTGGAAGTTGTAGTTGGAAGATGTGGAGGCGCTCTTCTATTCTGCTGACTTTTTGTTGGATTACGTTTTCATAGATCGGTTGAAATGCAGGGAGAAACATGAGTTCGAGAGAAAGAAAGAGAAGAAGGGAAGATCACGCAAACAAAATGTGAAGATTCGAGAAAGTGGAGCAAACACGAGTTTCGAGAGCGCGGATTTTTTTGATGAATTAAGGGAGACGAAACGGTATATGACCGTTTGATATTTTAGATCCAATGCATACAACCCATGGCCCAATGGATTGTGGATCTGGCCCATTTAAAAATATGGGTACCAGTTACATGTGTGCTGGTACACATAAGCAAATGTTTTTTTTAATATTGAAGGTACAACTGATTCAGCATCATTGAAATACTCCACAACAATTTTTTACTAGGTATTTTACTTGTGAAGTCTTCCTCATTACCAGGATTTAAACCTGTAATGAGAGTGAACTCCAACAAAGAGAAATTCAAAAGTTTATCACTAATTGTCAACCATAACTCTTCATCATCATTTCTCAACTCAATATCATTCTTTTCACATGCCACTCTTCTTAATAATAGATTGTGCATTAACTTACCCGAAAAATTGATCTCCCTCATTTCTAATAATTTGCTAAAGAAAGAATTTTTCAACATCTCTTGATGTTCTTCATCCAGCATATTATAAATTTCTTTAATTGTTGTTAGCCTGATGTGTGAGCTTATTTTTTAATCAAACCAATCTTTGACTGAAATAACATACTCCATTATATAAGAACTGTTACACAAAATTAGCAGTGATATATGTAAGCATTGTATATTTATGATCCTCTAGATAAGAAAACATTTGGTACATAATATTTTTTTTTTCTACAAGTACTCTAAAATGGTGCAAACAGAGAGTTGTGACCAACTTAACCCCTATTCTGAAATCCCTATCTGAAATCATATAGGAGGGAAAAAATTGGAGCAGTAGCATGAAGAAACAACCTTTTTGGGCAAAAAAAGTCAAATTTTGGAAAACCTACCTGCAATTTTTGATTTAATTTCTTCTTTGAGTAAGGGCAGAGTACCATGTTGTAGAAGAGAAAGTCCTTGCTTTCCCCTTTTTCTTGTTTGAGGGTAGTGATGAGTTCTCCTCTCTCGACCTCTTCGCTGAATTGCAACGGAATTTTTTTTTTTGCAAAATTTTATTTTGATTTGAAGAAGACGCTGCAAGGAGTTCTCCTCCTCTTCCGACCCTTGTCTCGACCTCTTTGTTGAAGAAGACGCAACTTTCGATATTGAATTTGAAGAACAATAGAATTTATTTTTTTTTGGCAAAATTCTCTTTTGATTTTTGAAGTAGATGAAGTGTTGAAAAAGATGTTTGAGATTTTCTCAAAACCTGTTGTTATAAATTTTTTTTTTTTTTTTTTTTTGCAGATTTCTCTTGATTTTGAAGATGACGGAGTAGATGAAGGGTTGAAGAAGAAGAAGATGTTTGGGGATAAAACCCTTCTCTCCGAGATTTTTTTTTCTTATTTAATTAATTTTATTGTTATAAAAATTGGTCAAAGGCAAAAAATAAGTATTGGTCGAGTCAACCGGTTGTACTTTATAATTTCCACTCTCTCCAACAAATGAACCATTATGTTTTGAGCCACGCTGATCATAAGTCATGCATCATCGCTAATGGGAGCAACAAAAATAGGTGTGTGTTTTGTGTGTACCATGTGAGATGGTCAAATGAACACTCCCATGGTATTCTAGCCCGCTCTCCAAGTCTTTCAGCATTTATTAGGTATGTATCCTATGCTTAGATGTAATCATCCAAATGACCTCACACAAGTTTCGTCTTTTGAGAGGTTTTTGCACCCCTCCCAGTACGAGCAACAAGAGGCTTCTCTAGTGTAGTTTGTACATAGCCGAACTGCCTAAGGACTTGATCTGGCATGTATGACTCTAAGATATCACTACACACCAAGCAACCATGGAAGTACATCACATCGTGACAAGGATACTAATTTCTCATTTTTTAGTACGGATTCCATGTAACCTATGAATAATAATATTAATTAAATTCCACATTTTATTTTAGACACATAAGAATGAAATGGGAAAGTGCTTAACTCGTACGGCTCTAGAGCATCCATATGCTCCCTGTATGCTTGCACACGAGCAATTGATGGACCACAATGTCCCTCTGGTATGAAAACCCATTCTTGAAGTCCATGTTGTGGGGAGGTTTGATCAACACCGAAAAATGCTCGTAAATCCAAGCCTACAAACAAAAAGGGTTAAGTATAGTACATTACAAAATATTAAACATATAAGTTAAATGCACATATATACCTCCAATAAAGTTAGATAGCCAGATATTTGGGTTGTCTTATATCGTGATGCTATGCCCAACTGTTTATACATATACACTAACATGGCCGCACCCCAAGCATACTCGTGAAACTCTTCCATATCCTCCAAATACTCCAGTCATTAGGTAGATACCCGAGTGCCAGTTTTATCTACAAATATGGAGCACCCAAATGTATATAATGTATAGGCTTGGGTAGCCCACAACACCTCAACATGATCTGTAGAAGTAGACATACCCATGTAAGTCTCTCACAACTATTCCAACTTCAACGAATGCCCACGTGTACCACTAACTACCTGTCTTGCAACCGTAGCGTCTACACCAAAGATAGCACTAACATCTTATGTCCCATGGACGTGGTCTACACAAGTCGACTATATCGATCGTCCTTCAACCGGTAAACCGGTTATGCAAAACACATCGTCAATTGTGATGGTAAGCTCACCAAATGGAAAGTGAAATGATTGGTCTCGGGATGCCATCGCTCGATAAAGGTTGTAATCAAGTTCTTGTTCGTGGACCTATACGAGAAACCTCCTCCAACGTCGATTTTGTTGAATTTCGTGATCTTCCACGATCGTCCATGCCAAGAGCTTACTAATGTAGTTGTGACACTTTAGCACACTAAACTCGTCGCCCTTCCAAATATATTTTGCCACATGAGGGTCGAATGAGCTCAACAACGGAGGATCAACCACATTCCTTTCAACATCCACATCAATCTCTTCTTCATCCATATTTTCTTCAACGTCTCATTCTTCACCACTGGATACAAAGTCATCGCAAGAATCGTCAAGCACTCTCATAAGTTGTTCTTGGGAAGGGCAGCTTCTTGAGGTGGAAGAGGGGCATCTTCTTGTTATTGCTTCCGAAGCTCTACGTTTTTCTTCCTATTAGACGTTGTTGGTCTAGTTTTCTTCTTGTACACTGTAGGCAACAAAAACTTAGTTAGAAATCTGAAACATGCATATTTCGAGCTTATATTGTGGATGGATTTATGATGGTCGACAATAGTTGCTTTTATCAACAATATGTTATCGATCAACATAATATAGGTCGACGAACCAGCATCGACAAACAAGTGTCGACCAAAATCATTTTTGTCGAGCCTGATTTCTCGATTCATCGTGGATGGATTTTTCAACAACACCCAACAAATATATATCCACCATGTTGTCTAACAACACCTATACTAGTTTTCTTTGAACAAAACCACGAAAATTCCAACAAATCATACTATAAACCCTAAATTTTCTTTAAACTCATAGTTAATGCCCAATACTACAAAAATCAACGATTTAACTACTCAAAGACACATAATAAACCCATTAAATGCAGAACTACTACTAAAAACTTCACGCCTATACAAAATAACACAAAAAACTTCATGCCCATAACTTCATGACCATTGTAAAAAAAAAAAAAGACAATCATTTTCAACAAAAAAAATAGATAAAGATCCTAATTCTAAAAAAAAAAATTACAGATTTTCGAAAATATGCCCAAATTTTGGTAAAAAAATTCAAAAGAAAAACCAACAAAGAGAAAAATTCAAAAAAAAAAAATGAAAATATTACAGATCTTGATTTCTAAGATCTAAAGCAATGTCAATATTTGTAAAAAAAACTCAAAACTAACCTAACCACGTGAAAAAACAAGATTCAGGGAGGAGGGGTGCAACTGGTGATCGCGTCGCTTGGAGGAGGGGCTACTACAGCCGTATCCTTGGAGAAGGGGCGACGGCGGTCGCGTCCTTGGAGGAAGGGAGACGATGGCTGCTTCGTTTGGAGGAGAGGAGACAGTGGCGGCTGACCTTTATTTGGAGGAGGAGAATTTGTGGGTGTCCACTGTCTAACGTGTAAATGAGAGAGGGATGCTAGTAGGAAAAAATAGAGTTTAGAAGAAGGGTATTTTAGATCTTTCACGGGGTGTGTACTCATCTTAGGGAGAGTGTAGGAAACGAGTGAGTGTCCTCATAAAAGTTGTGTGTATAATCGCTCCCTTTATAGAATGTGTGCTGTCATTCGGGCTCAAAATATTGAGCCTCTATATATATATTTTTTTTAGCCCAATCATTTTCTCCTCTTCTCGATTTATTTCTTCGATTGACCCACAATATATTTTAGGTGTGTTTTGCTCCAAAAACCCTCATTTTCCATAAAAAAAAAATAGCAAACCACATCTTTTTTTTCAAATAAAGTGCAATTAGGGCTGATTGGGGATTTCCTTTAGAGGTAGAGATTGCGACTGGTCTTTATGCTATTTTGTTCGCCCAAAGTCATGGTTGGAGACCCCAGAGCCTCTAGAGTACGGCCCATCACTGTGGATGGAATCGAATTTTTGAGCTGGCTGTCAAGACTTGGCAGGGATTATTCCTATCATTCCTCGGAGACTCCAGATCCTCTAGAGTACGACCCATCACTTTCTAGGAGACATGTTTGTCCGCTTCACCCATATATTTCGGGAAGCAAACCAGGCAGCAGATACCATTGTGAAGACCAGGGCCACCTCTTCTGTTTGGAGAGGTCAATGCCCAAACTTTATTTTACCTTTCATCTGTAGTGATATGTATCGTGAGTACTTTCGTTTTAACAAGACTACTTCTTAAAGGGGTGTACCTTTTTCTTGACCCGCGTTTTGTCCCTAACGAGGGTTTTCTCGGACAAGGTTACGACGCCCCGGCCTCTGGTACGACATGTGGACTTGTGGTTTTAAGTGTTTTTTCTTTTTCTTTTAATATAAAATTTTAGTTGTCAAATCAAGTCCAATTAGTCAATTTAGTGTAAATAATGCATGAAATTTTATAAAATTAAGAAAAATAAATACATGAATTTCAGGCAATTTTTAAGCAATATATATATTTGAGTTTATTTCTCATATCTCAAGTAATGAGAGTTGCAAGGACAGGCATAGAGTATCAAATGAAGATCAATGAAGAAAAGCTTGAAGAGCTAAAAAATGTCAATATTCAACGCACTCTCATCCGAGAGAGAACTCACAAATTTAAGTCAGTTTATAAATTGATATCCAAAACTTAGAGAGATTCCAATCATATCATCCGAGAGAGAAATCACCCCTTGAGAGATCGAGAGTTAGCCATAAGTTTGTTAAGTGTTCTCTTATAAGTGCACTAGTACACACCGTTGCTAGTAGGACGGAGCCCGCCGAGGGTAGATGTCCAAAAGTACTTGTTCTTACAATAACAAGTAGAGTCAATTGCACGCAGTGTATCGAGCTCAATTTTTATTCTTGGGACATAAAAATACAAGTTCTTATGGTTTTAAGAAATTAACTTCATAGTTGAGCTGTGAGAGTGGATGTAGGACATGATTTATCTGAACCACTATAAACATATGTATTTTTTACTGCTTTGATATAATTACATGTCATGTTCATTCATAAGTATTCACCGCACACTTTAAAGATACATCTTATATTAGCTTATACCTCAGCACACACTAATCTATATCAGCTGACATCAAGTCAACTGATCTAGCATAAATGGTTGTAAATGTTTTTCATTAAAAAGACAAGTATAATTATGGGCAATCACATTTTCGCACTCCGCTATGTTTGATAGTCCTAAGCTCCTAGTAAGTCAGTCGACTAGTTATCTTATTTAGCTAAGCACACTCGCATATAACAACTCTTACTTGCTATCCACTAATCCTCGATCAGCTGGCCCTTTTACAATTGTTCACGATTTTTAAAAAAAAAATGTATTTCAAAGTACTCAACTCAGTCTAAAATCGTGATCATCATGCCCCAAAAGAAATAAATAACTTTTGAGGTGTCCATTTTGCTTTTTTTATTAAAGAATTTAGTATTATATGTTAAAAAAAAAACTTTTGAGATATCAAAATAACAAAAAATTATTCCCTCCATCCCAGAGGTACTTGTATCTTTGGAATGACACATATTTTAAAAAATGTGTAAAAAAAGGTGTAATGATTGATTTTTTAAGGGGTAGTTTTGTTAATTTTTATGAATAAAGTAAAGTAAATAGTAGATTGAGTGAAGAAAAGTAATGATATATGAATAAATATAAATATATTTTAAGAATGGGGTTATGAAAATATTTCATTTTATAAAGTGTGCAAATTAATATGGAACATTCATATATGAAAAGTGTATTCCTCACAACGGAAGAAGTATAACTTTGGGGATGGAATGAGCATATAAGTATTGTGAAGAAATGAAAGGATAGTTTCGTCGTGATGAATCTAATGATCTGACATGACTATCGTTGACTTGACCCACACACAATCATCAACTATAAAAATCGAAGTTCCCGTCAAAAGTGTTGTAATAGTAAAATATTGTTTTTTATTGGCCCATAGTAAAATATCATTTTTTAAAATTATTTTTCTCTCTCTTCCTTTATTTTCATTTTCTCTCTATTTGCCGGTCAATTTTTCTTCTTTGAGTTTCTTCATTATTCTCTATTAGAATATAATAGAGTATCATTCATATAATATTAATTATACTCCATTAATATCTATTTTTTTTAGTATATTTGATCAAATCTTCATGTCTATTTAGGCTTCTTTGTATCTATAAATATGACTATTGTAAAATATTATTAAAGATTATATAAAATGAATATTTATTAATTATGCTCAATTAATTATTTTTTACAAATCTTAATTTTATCCAATATTATTGTGACGTTTATTTTTCAAATAAAATATTAAAATTAATGGTCCTAAAAAAATTCTTATACTATTATATGTATATAAAAAATCATTTATTAAAATCATATTGTTTATATAAGTTTATTAATTTATAAATCGTGCATCGCACGGGAGAAATACTAGTTTAGTTTAACAACCCACGTGATATATTTGGTGGGTAATATATTTAAAATAAAATACTCATATAGGCTCAGTATGAAAGATGAATAATAAAATTACTGATATATATAGTACTCCCTCCATCCACCAAATGTAGTCCCATGGAGAAGGGGCACAAGTTTTAAGAAAAACGTAGATAAAGTAGATGAAGTAAGGGTATTATAGAGTATTGTGGGGTCCATTGTGAATAAAGTGATTGTTTGTGAATAAAGTTGATGGCAAATTGAGTAATTAAGTGATGAGTGAAGGTTGATAGTTTCCATAAAGTGTATGAGACTACATTTGGATAAAGAATATAAGACAAATGAGACTACTTTTTGTGGACGGAGGGAGTAATTAATTAAGGGGATTTCACATAAAAGGTCATTTCACCTAATGTTTTTTTAAATAAAGACATGATTCAAAATAGTTTCAGAATAAGGACAAAATGGCACATAAATGTACCATCATGCCCTTAATACATAAATTCGGAATTAATATGGAGAAATTATTTAAATGTTTGAAATTTAAAGCTGAGAGTCAGCTCATTAATTCCAAGAATTACGCAATTAAGAAAAACCTTCCTAAAATTAAATGAGAAGAAAAACAGGTTTGGTACTAAAGTTCTATCAGCTCATTAAAACCCCCCGAATTACGCAATTAATTAAAACTTCCTAAAATTAAACTCTATCAACAACTCCAGTCAAACTTTGTAAATTTTGTGCAGAATTTTGGGGTTTTTCAATTTGTGAAGAAAGGAAACCGTGAAGTACGGAAGAAGATGAAGTGAGAAGTGAGAAGTGAGAAGAACATTTTGCTCCCTAGACCATGTTGGAAAATTAATATAAAATCTAAATCTACATAATAAAATGAATAATGCAGAACAATGAAATCTAAAACTGCATAATAAAATGAATAATGCAGAACAATGAAATTTAAAACTGCATAATAAAATGAATAATGCAGAAAAAATAGTACGGTGTCTTCATATTAGAATGTGATTATGCAGAAATACGTATACATATGCAAAATAAGATCTGCATTATCCCTTGACCAAACCAATAACAAATAATCATGAACTACATTTCAGCAACACGCACGTAAATCATCACAATTTCACGAAAACAGAGCAAAATTGAACCTAAATTAAAATCATCTCAAAAAATCCTAAATTCTTTGCAAATTATGTGTGTACGTGTGGAATTAATAATCATACCCTTGGCAAAACTCTTCATCTGACCCTTGGAATTAAAAGTTTCTACTGTATCTCCGGCGGCTTCGCGTCCGTCATCCATAATGAAGAAATCGGTGAAGTTTGAATCCCCTAGGAATATAAAGAAACGATCGTGTGGAAAGTCTCTTGATCATGTGCAGTCGTAAGAACAGATCGAGGAAACAATTATGGAAGAGCAAAGGAGACGAGACCTTATAGCCATGGCCGTCGTTGAAAGAGAGGAACAAGCCTCTATGCAGCAGAAACTTTGAGAATCATCGGAAATCAGTTTTTGGGCGTGAGGGGTCACCCAAAACTGAAACAGAAACTAAAAGAAGAAAAAAATCCCTCGATTTCAAGAGGAAATCGAGGATTGTTGCTTCACCAATCTGAAATCTATGGCCAATCGTTTGTAGATGCAGCGGGATTATGTTTGATTCATCATGGATTAACCAAAAAGCTTGAAGATTTGAGTTTTCCGGCCAAGAAACCCGTTCTTTAATTATTAAATTAATAAATTAACCAAAAATCTATGGCGACAAATAAGGAAGATGAAGACTTGTTATTTAATTATTAAATTAATAAATTAATTTCCATATTTAAATATAAGGGTATAATGGGTTATTAACATGCGTTTTTGTCCTTTTTTAAAAAGATTATAAAAATTGTCTTTATTTAAGAAGCCAGGTGCCTAAATGACCTTTTTTATAAATTTTCTCATTAATTAATGTTGTAATATCTATAATGTTCCAATTTCCAAACAAGCCAGGGGTTTTTTTTTTTTTTTTTTTGAGTAGAATTAATGCTTATACATACACCGATTCTCGTACATCATACTATATATTATTCATATATATTTCCACTTTAATTTTGTGTTAATTAATAAGATTGTGCAAGTCTACACTGCAATCTCAATGGATAAATACGCGAGAGAATTATATAAACCCTTTTGCCCACGTATTCGTGCATACGTATCTACCTCTTTACTTTATATAGCAAAGTCAATACTTTGTTTGTACTGAGTATAGATATGAAATTGAAATATATATGTAATATATATATCTGAGATGACGAGTTAAAATTTAATTAATTTGGTCTTACAACTTTGTACTATGGTGCAATATGTCACCGAAAAATCATGAGAAATGACGTCGTGTAGCATAGTGATCAGAAAATTTGGAGCGAAATAGGACCAAAAACAACGTTGTTCTGAATTTCGGGTGAAAAACCGAATAAAATTTGAACCAGTTGATAAATTATGAGACTAATTAAATTGAAACGTAAATTTTGTAACCGTAACGCGTGAGTGGACAAAAGTCTTCCATATGGTTATGCTTCTTTAGAAGTTAATTCCTTTAATTTCCAAACAACCCTAACAATAGCACATCATATAATTAATCTCCACGTATCTTAATGATTACTCTAGGGTAGTTGTCTAACAATATTTTCACTTTAATTCTCGATCGAGAAAAAAAATAATTACATACGTATTGTAACACTTTCACTTTTTTTTTTTTTTTTGAAAAAGTACCAAAAAAGATAAAATAATTAATTTACATTCCATAATTTCGTTAATTTACGTCATTTTTTTTCATTATGTAAATTATAAATAGTGACTTATAATTTTTTTAAATTCACATGGCCATTAATTGTTTTCCACGCTTTACAAGTCGAGATTGAAGTTACTGGTTTCTCGTATTTTTTATGCGCACTTGACAAAAACGTGAGTGAAATGATGTTGTTTTGATATATTAAGCAATTTACGAAATTATAGAATATGATGCGGCCTAAAAATGTCATCCGATAAGAAGTCGACACGTGTATGGAGGATAGGATAAAAGTGGATGTATTGGATTATGGAATACTCTCTGGATAAAGAATCTCTCCTGGAAGTCCCTCCGGAGGGAGCTCCACCCGGAGAGAAACATCAGGAAGACTTAGTCTTGATATGAATTGGTAGACCGAGAATATAGGAGAACTCCGCAAGAATCGGCTCGGACTTGGTGGAAGAAAGACTCCTTCCTCCTTTATTTTAGCGGATGAAGTCCACTAAGAAGGAGTATGTCCGGTTCTTCAGGGAGTAAAAGAGTTGAGGACTCAGTCAACTCGGTAAGGCCGAGTCTGAAGGGCACTCCGAAATAAAAGGAAACCCTAACTTCCTCTTAAGGGGAAGCTCTCTATAAATAGGTAAAATTGGATACGTTTTCAGGTTAGATACTTTTACTTTTACAAGACTGAATATATTTCTTATGATTATACACTGCGAGATCTTTTAAGAACTTGATTTGATAAATCAAGGACTTCGAAGTCCTTGTGATATACGGAGATTCCTATACTGACTTAGGCATCGGAGTGTCCGCGCTGGACCCCCCTCCGGCGTGTTCTTTGCAGGTTCTAAAGGATCGTATCGAAGGAATTAGCATATCCGGACCACTTATACGCGTTTGGGAATTCAAACATCTAACTTCAAGGATATTCAATCCAGCCGTGCAATTTTTGGCACATCAACTGGCGCCGTCTGTGGGAACGATTTGAAAGATTTTCTCACGAATTTCTATCTGTTCGAGTGATGGGCGGAGGAAATAACACAATCACACCCATTTCAGGGAAGAAAACTCTTCCGGGAGAAAATCCCCCTTTGCCAACTGATTCCACATCGAAGGGAGATAGAGGGAAGGATCCAGTTCATGTTCCTTCGGGATCAAATCTGCCACTAATACAAATCGACACACCAACCTCGGGTCTGGGCAATGAAAATCGCCCCCTACTAGTCGAAGATGAAATAGCGGAGAACGCGGAGGCCCCAGGGATCCGGACCTCAGGTCCCCAACGTGGAGAAACTCCACATTCAGAACCATTCCTGATCTCTCCAGATCAGTTGAATGCCCTTATCAATTAGGCTGTGGAGAGAGCTTTAGCGGCTCAGGGAGGTCGAGTCCCGAGAATTATACCAGTGAATGCGGAGATGCCTCCTCCGAGAATCCAGGAAGAGGCACCAGGGGCCTTCCAAGTGTTTTCTAAAGATGCAGGAGTGCGGATAGAGGGGGACGAGAAAGTGCCCTCCCGAGCAGAAAGAAGTGTTCCCCCTCGGAACACAAGAAGGAACGTAGACTTGGCGTCCCGAGAGATGAAGCTCCCCGAGGTCCAGGATCCCAGGATCGGATCTGGAGGTACGAGGTGGAGTATTCAGGGCCCCGAGGTCCAGGATCCCAGGATCGTGTCTGGAGGTACGAGGCAGAGTATTCAGGGCCCTGAGGTCCAGAATCAAAACTTGGAGGTATGAGGAAGAGTATTTAGGGCCTCGAGGTCCAAAATCTAAACGTGGGAGTACGAGGCAGAGATATGATAAGTGCATCGGTACTACAGGTTAGTACAGGTGTTTGATAGAGCCTAAAGTATTAGATCTTTTATAGTAATTTGATATTGATATGAGCATATTTTAATGATATTGACATATATGACACAAACTTATTTTGTCCATTGAATTAAGCATGATTCTCCTAAGCTTACATGATTGATACTCTAGGAACGATCTTAGAATTGAGAATTACTTGAAATCGTAGAAACATGGGTAAGCAATTCACATGTTGAGTCTTGTGATTACTTTATGTGGTAGAATTAATGATTAGACGTTGATGATTATTATGATTTTGGAAGCAAAGATTAACATAATTATTGTTTTTATTGCACACGATTGACATGTTTCCATATTTTAGATATAATTTCATATTATAGATTAAGTCTATCCAGGTCCTGGAGGATCTCTGGTTAGGTTCAGAAGATTTCAGATTATAGGTTGATTCTATCCAAGTCCTGGAGGATCTCTGGGTAGGTTCAGAAGATTTCAGATTATAGATTAAGTCTATCCAGGTCCTGGAGGATCTCTGGGTAGGTTCAGAAGATTTCAGATTATAGGTTGATTCTATCCAAGTCTTGGAGGATCTCTGGGTAGGTTCAGAAGATTTCAGATTATAGATTGATTCTATCCAAGTCCTGGAGGATCTCTGGGTAGGTTCAGAAGATTTCAGATTATAGATTGATTCTATCCAAGTCCTGGAGGATTTCGGGATAAGCTCGGAAATGGAAAGTGAAGATTGAGCCTATTTAGGTCCCTGAGATCAAGGCCAATAGCCCTAAACAGACAAAACGATAAGTTCGAAAACTAGAGTGGGTGAAGAGGATGATTGATTACCTGAAGCGGGTAGAGAACTTGAGAATCTTCAGATCCGAAAAGTATCTCACCCTCAAAGAGGTGAGGCAAGCCAAGAGGCTGGAGGTGAAACCAGCTAGTGGAGAGAGGAAGAGAGAATCTACAACAAGGAGCTCCAGCCCAGAAGCTCCCTGAAACTCCGGAGGAACAGGAAACCGCAATGCTGCGGGAGGATCCTGATCTGGGCCTCGAGGGAGGTTTTAGAAATATGCCCAACTGAGATTGGAACCTACAGAGGTCTTGGAGGTTGTTGGAGATCATCCAGATCTGAAATTCCCTTATTCGAGGAACCGAGGTCCTCAAAAACCCAAGTCGGACCGATTTTGGAGACCCCACAATGAATATGGGCACGACAACAATCAATATTACCACTTGGAGGATGAAATTGAAAGAATGGTTCAAGTTGGACATCTGAGAGAATTTGTTTACGTAGGTGACCGAGGCCCTCGAGGGCAGAAGAGGAGAGAACTTGAGGACAAGAAGACCAAGAAGGAGGAGGCCTCCCAGAATCGGGATAAAAGCCGACCCCCTCAGTTGATATTCCTGAGTTGAGATCCGAGAAGAATTTCAGAGCTCGCGAGGACGTAAGAGGTTCGAGGATCAAAGAAAATGATCCTCTTCTGAGATTTGAGATTAGAGAGACTAATCATCTTGTCGAGACTGGAGGTCCTGGAGAGGATACAGGTTTCAGGTTTACGATCAAAAGAGACTTGATTTGCATTCTTTACTTATTTCATATTTAAATTATATAATTGAGGCTTATGAAGCTTATCTGAGCACTTGAGAGCCTGTGTTGGAGGCCCATTTTTTGGTGTATCTTTACAGGATCAATTCGGGATTGATATACGAGTAAACCTGGAGATCTACATGTCAGTCCAGAACCGGAACTAGAACATAACGAGGGAGTTTCCTCTGAGGAGCTCCCCAGGCTTGAGGTAAGTATCGGAACCATGATATAGAAGACGTCTAGCCGCTGAAAACACTGCCCTAGTTAGAGGAGGGGGCTGTTATAGATTGAGGATATGTAGATTACAAAAATCGAAATGCACGAGACGACTATCCAAGACCTTGAGGTTTAGGATCCAGATCAAGAGACGTGCAATGAATGACCAAGACCTGGAGGTCCAGGATCATGAGAAATTGAATTACCTGAGAACAGATGAAGGATGTGAGGTCCCTGAGGAATCTGATGAGTAATTTTACTCTCTCGGTAGACGGTGAAATTTAGATTTAATAATGCTGCTGGTATGAGTCAGTTTACCAGGTCTATGACGAATAATGAGCTCATGAGGAGGGGCTGGAGAACCTAGAAGTACTAGAGGACCTCGGGAGAGCAAGATTACCAAAGAAAGAATGGAGCCATGGAAAACCATCTGAGTCGCTGGAACATAGCACCTAACCTGTTATTGGGCTGATCCCCAAATGACAAGTACATTTGGGACCACTGGTGCTCTGAATATGAGAATGACTTGATGATCTCATTATGCATGATTAACACACCTCGAGGTTTTAGACATGGTATTGTAGACTGAAGAATGAGAAGAGAATTTTGAGACTTGGAGGTGAAACCTCTAGATTTGAGATCCTAAAGAGCGAAGCCAAACAACGTTGAGAGGTTGGAGATTTAAGAAAAGACCATGTGAAATGAAGGTCATGCAGGCCATATTTGCGATCGATAACTCATAGAGAGGGATTTGACTTCTAGTTTGAGATGATAAACTAATGTTAAACCTCGACCTGCTCGAGGAGCTGCAGATGTACGAGAGATATGTGCAACTCCGGAGATGAATATTAGGGTAAGACGTTGAGACGAAGATGGAGATCAGATTTCTACGTTCCAAAAACTTGAGGGGACAGAGTTCGAGACTCGGATTTGGATGATGGCTGCCCAGAAGCTGAGTTATGGGGTTTGAGACCCAGACTTCGAGAAGATGAGAGTGATGACATACCTTTTTACAAGATCCTACGCTTGAAGTGGCTGAGTAACGCTATATAATTAAGGAAGAGATGAAACGAGTATCTAGGACCCCGAGGTCCAAGATCCAGATAAGGAGAGATGAGGCAAATATCCAGGACCCCGAGGTCCGGGACCTAGATGTGATGATGTGGCTGATGTGAGCCAGATGAGTCCAGGATAATTAAGAATGTGGAGGAGCTCGACGGAGCATGATCTAGATGATTATGGAAGAAAGATGAGTATTCGGGGTTGAGAACCGAACACGAGAAGAACTACAAAGAGGATCTTATGCAAATGATCCAGATTCGAGTGGGATGAATAATATCAGAAAACATTTGAAGAGTTGAAGCTCCACCGAGCCCAGCTGCTGAAGCTGACCAAACCCTCCCCAGGGTGCTGAAATTTGATATTCAAAAGTTGAGAAGAGCTGAATAAAGGACCAGCCCCTGCAGCTTCTGGAGAAGCTCGAACTTTGCGGTTAAGATACTACATCTTGGGTGGCCAATTATACAAGCGATCGTTGACCCATCCTTGTCTAAGATGTCTCCCGAAGGAGATTACGTGATAAAAGAAACCCATGAAGGATGAGCAGATAGTCATGAGGGCTACAGGGCTACTGTAAAGAAGGATATACCCAAGAGTCGATCTATTAGGTGAGTAAGATCATCTAGGGTGTTGAGATGCGATATTCGGAGACGAGCATGATGACGGACCTTGCAAATGCCTTACACTTCGATGCTTAAAGGGGGTGATGAAGCGTTTAGGCCTACTACCTCCGAGATGCTGATATGGAGCCACGTAAGTGAAAAGTGTATATTTTACTTTTGTACTTTAGATTTTACTTTGTGATATGATATGAGTTACCTAGACGTAGTTGTTTAGAGCATAAAACCTCGAAGCATATGAGCATTTGCTAAAGCTTTAGAAATGATTGATTTGAGAAATGCTAAGGTGATTACTTAGAAGAATTTCGTGATTGATTAGTGATGAGTCTAATTTTTTTCTAAATTATGTTAAAATGTATGTTTATCTTTGATAAATATTTGAAGATTTTATGAGATGTGATTAAAACATTTGGAGATTTTTGGAAATTTGTATGAGCACATATTTCCTAACAATTTAAGATATGATTCATAAGCATACTTTGAGCATTCTGAAACGCGTGAGGGCTAACCACCCTGAGTAGCCGGATGACTAAGTTTGAAAATTAGGAGTGATGAAATGAGAAGATTTTATGAATCAAAATCTTTTAAGAATGAGAGTGAGAAACACTCAGAGGCCTAGAGGCCGAGGAGCTCCAGAGAGCCCTCACCATGTTTGAAACCCAAAAGGGTTAATCAATGAAATGAGAAGATTTTATGAATCAAAATCTTTTAAGAATGAGAGTGAGAAACACTCAGAGGCCTAGAGGCCGAGGGGCTCCAGAGAGCCCTCACCATGTTTGAAACCCAAAAGGGTTAATCAATGAAATGAGAAGATTTTATGAATCAAAATCTTTTAAGAATGAGAGTGAGAAACACTCAAAGGCCTAGAGGCCGAGGAGCTCCAGAGAGCCCTCACCATGTTTGAAACCCAAAAGGGTTAATCAATGAAATGAGAAGATTTTATGAATCAAAATCTTTTAAGAATGAGAGTGAGAAACACTCAGAGGCCTAGAGGCCGAGGAGCTCCAGAGAGCCCTCACCATGTTTGAAACCCGAGAGTGAGAAACACTCAGAGGCCTAGAGGCCGAGGAGCTCCAGAGAGCCCTCACCATTTTTGAAACCCAAAAGGGTTAATCAATGAAATGAGAAGATTTTATGAATCAAAATCTTTTAAGAATGAGAGTGAGAAACACTCAGAGGCCTAGAGGCCGAGGGGCTCCAGAGAGCCCTCACCATGTTTTGAAACCCAAAAGGGTTAATCGATGAAATGAGAAGATTTTATGAATCAAAATCTTTTAAGAATAAGAGTGAGAAACACTCAGAGGCCTAGAGGCCGAGGAGCTCCAGAGAGCCCTCACCATGTTTTGAAACCCAAAAGGGTTAATCGATGAAATGAGAAGATTTTATGAATCAAAATCTTTTAAGAATAAGAGTGAGAAACACTCAGAGGCCTAGAGGCCGAGGAGCTCCAGAGAGCCCTCACCATGTTTGAAACCCAAAAGGGTTAATCAATGAAATGAGAAGATTTTATGAATCAAAATCTTTTAAGAATGAGAGTGAGAAACACTCAGAGGCCTAGAGGCCGAGGAGCTCCAGAGAGCCCTCACCATTTTTGAAACCCAAAAGGGTTAATCAATGAAATGAGAAGATTTTATGAATCAAAATCTTTTAAGAATGAGAGTGAGAAACACTCAGAGGCCGAGGGGCTCCAGAGAGCCCTCACCATGTTTTGAAACCCAAAAGGTTTAATCGATGAAATGAGAAGATTTTATGAATCAAAATCTTTTAAGAATAAGTGTGAGAAACACTCAGAGGCCGAGAGGTCGAGGAGCTCCAGAGAGCCCTCACCATGTTTTGAAACCCAAAAGGGTTAATCGATGAAATGAGAAGATTTTATGAATCAAAATCTTTTAAGAATAAGAGTGAGAAACACTTAGAGGCCTAGAGGCCGAGGAGCTCCAGAGAGCCCTCACCATGTTTGAAACTCAATGGGTTAATCAATGAAATGAGAAGATTTTATGAATCAAAATCTTTTAAGAATGAGAGTGAGAAACACTCAGAGGCCTAGAGGCCGAGGAGCTCCAGAGAGCCCTCACCATGTTTGAAACCCAAAAGGGTTAATCAATGAAATGAGAAGATTTTATGAATCAAAATCTTTTAAGAATGAGAGTGAGAAACACTCGGGGGCCTAGAGGCCGAGGAGCTCCAGAGAGCCCTCAACATGATGGAAACCCAAAAAGATTAATCAATGAAAAGAAAGGTTTTATGAATCAAAATCTTTTAAACGAAAGTGAGAGACAAGTAGAGGCTCAGAGGCCAAGGAGAACTGGGGAGCATCTCCCCATAACCAAGACCCAAGATGGGTACTTAGAAAACAAAAATTTCGCTAAAAGTCAAGGAAAACCTCCTCGAGCCACCTGAAACCAGAGGTGATTCCTTGAAAGGGGGAGAGATTCCCTAAAGTTCTTGAGAAAATTCTTTGAAGGTTATGAAGCCAAGAGTCAGGCCATTGCCAAATTATAGGCGGCCAAGGCGGAAAAATCTCCGAAGGGGAGCACTTTTGAAATTCCTCTCCGAAACAGAAATAATACACGTCTCTCCAGAAACGCCTCTGTACTAGGCTCACTAGAATTTTCTACTTTCACAAAAGTTATACCCCTTTTACGAGAGTAGGGGGAGTAGATGATGCGGCCTAAAAATGTCATCCGATAAGAAGTCGACACGTGTATGGAGGATAGGATAAAAGTGGATGTATTGGATTATGGAATACTCTCTGGATAAAGAATCTCTCCTGGAAGTCCCTCCGGAGGGAGCTCCACCCGGAGAGAAACATCAGGAAGACTTAGTCTTGATATGAATTGGTAGACCGAGAATATAGGAGAACTCCGCAAGAATCGGCTCGGACTTGGTGGAAGAAAGACTCTTTCCTCCTTTATTTTAGCGGATGAAGTCCACTAAGAAGGAGTATGTCCGGTTCTTCAGGGAGTAAAAGAGTTGAGGACTCAGTCAACTCGGTAAGGCCGAGTCTGAAGGGCACTCCGAAATAAAAGGAAACCCTAACTTCCTCTTAAGGGGAAGCTCTCTATAAATAGGTAAAATTGGATACGTTTTCAGGTTAGATACTTTTACTTTTACAAGACTGAATATATTTCTTATGATTATACACTGCGAGATCTTTTAAGAACTTGATTTGATAAATCAAGGACTTCGAAGTCCTTGTGATATACGGAGATTCCTATACTGACTTAGGCATCGGAGTGTTCGCGCCGGACCCCCCTTCGACGTGTTCTTTGCAGGTTCTAAAGGATCGTATCGAAGGAATTAGCATATCCGGACCACTTATACGCGTTCGGGAATTCAGACATCCAACTTCAAGGATATTCAATCCAACCGTGCAATTTTTGACACATCAGAACATAAATTAAATTTTTATCTTTTAGGCCGGGGGACGATTTTAAAAAAAGTTGAAAAAGTTACTCAACGTAATTAATTAGTTTTTTATCCATTTTTTAACCTAGTTAATTATATCCATTTTGGCACGTCTACTTTAAGGAGGTTGAACAGATCAAATTAAGTAGGTGAATTATGGTTGGCTTTCTCATTTCTTGCAACGCCTACATTAATTCAAAAACCTTAATTTCTCATGCATCTAATTAATTAATTAATTAAATCTTTTCCCACCTACCCCTCTATAAATCTAAATTTGGATCCATAAATCTAGCTTCCATTTCTTGGACATTCTCTCTTTTAAGCCTCATCTTGCATGGAAGGAGACAATAACTTCCATTACTACTTCGTCGAACAGACGACGTCGTTTCCATTACAAGACTCGACGTTGAATTCATGTCCAAATAATGTAATGCAAAACCCTCAATTCCCATCCTCTAGTGGGATTGATTTGGCGACCCTTTTGTCGTCTGGCTCTGGCTCGATGGAACAAAAACCGGTCCCCTCGATTTTGAGGGAAGTTGATCATGATGATGATGATGGGAATGGGAGGAGAAATAAGTCGAAATTTGGAAAGAAGAAAAAGAAGTATGTTCCACCAAGGGTGGCGTTTCATACGAGGAGTGAAGAGGATATTCTTGATGATGGCTATAAATGGAGAAAATATGGCCAGAAATCCGTCAAGAATAGCGTCCATCCAAGGTATTATAACTTTTCTAATTTAATTTATATATAGTAATTTTTTGTTTTGTATGATAGTGTATATGTGAAGTTGATGATGATTAATATTATTTGAGATACTACTTAGTTAAAAATAAAAATTCAAAGAAATTAATTGGTAATTTAGCAGGATCTGATTTCCATGAGGCAAATGAACCCTTCGATTTAGACCAAAAAAATATACTATAAACTTAAGGGTCCAATTTTTTTTTTAATAATTTATATATATATATATATATATATATATAATAATAACTGAAATATGTGTATGTAATAATTACTTGGAATGGCATGGGTCTTATTTTAAAGTTGTATTCAGACCAAAAATTATTACGATCGACCCTATAATCAAGGACGGAGCCACACTGGGCCCTATAATCAAGGACGGAGCCACACTGGGCCCAGTGGCTCCCACCATTTATATATATATATATGTGTTTTTTTAATAGTTATAATATAATTAATGGAAATATAAATATTATTTTCATTTTGAGACATAGTTATTAAATTTAATCGAACATGTTGTACATTTATAATTAACAATATTACTTTCTCTGTTTCTGAAAAGTTTGCAATTGATGGAACGAAATTTAAGGAAAAAGTGTAATAATTAGAGTCTTGAAAATAATTTTATAAAGGATGTTGAGTGTATGATGGACCACAAAAAATAATGTATAAAGGATAAATACGTGTATATCGTGAGTGACTATGCAAACTTTTCAAGGATAGAGGTAGTATATATATTGGAGTATGAATTATAGAATATTGAAATACATTAATGTATTATTTTAATAAAGACATTTACCGTTCAAGTAAAGTAGTGTGAATAGTAAAATTTTTAAATAAGGAATGAAAATAATAAAATTGAACAGTCGGAAAAGAAAAAAAATAGAAATTATAAAATTGGACAGAGTGCATAATATTTTGTCTTTAAAATAATGTAAATCGGGTCCCCCTACCGAAGTTTTCTGGCTCCGTGACTGCCTATAATGATATGAGGTTAATGAATTTTGATTCGTTTAATATTACACCATATATGTAATAGAATTGTTTGGTCGTGTTGGTCAAAAACTGGTCATCAGCAAAAATATGGTGAACGACATTTCATCAGTATGTGTATATATATATCCATGGAACTGAAGTTCAATATATTGAAAATATGTGCTGCTCTGCTGCTATATAAATTTATCATGTATAAACTCAAATTTTCAATAAACATCTGTATTAATTGTCTACGTTACAAACTACATAAAATTGTTATTTTAGAAACCAAACAGTAATTTTGACTAGAACTACTGATAATTAATTTTATATTGCAACCAAAATTAAATTGAAATAAATTTGAATGATTAATAATCGTGATAGGGCTGCGTACTTGTGTTATGTTATTTTTATCAATAATTTAATTTATGCATCTCAGATTCTCAATAATATCATTCATGTCCCTTAGGATATGATAATATTATAATATAATAGGCGTAAAACAATATTCATCGCAAGAATTAGCTCTGATCATTTATCTAAATGTGTGAAACGCTATTTTTTTAACGTCCACATTTACGTAAAATAGTTATTTTATATTTATAATTTCTATATCAAATGCAAACTCTTTTTTTTGTTAATAGATGAAAAATCCAAAAATTAAGTTATACTACTATCTTGTCCATGCCCAGTTGTTATTACTACTAATATTATTATTTTCGAGCCAAATTATAATTTCTATTAAAATGAGTTAAGCCAAATTTGAAAATGATTTTACAAGAATTTTTTATAATAAAAAATTGTTCTTCAAGAAAAAGGAGCAATTAATGCGAAAGATTTGTAAGATTAATCACAAAATCAAACCACTAGGTTTGTTTTTTATTAAATTTTAGTTACTCCCAAATCCATATGACCAAATTTGAACCTATCACAAACAAGATGATTCTGCTGTGTAGGGCCAAATATGAGCACAATCTAACCTTTTTCCCAGTAGCTTTGTAATTTTTTTCATTGAAATTCAAAAAAAATAACTTTCAGAAACTCTTGTGTTTGCCCAATTTAAGTGTGGAGTTTCTAAAGGGCCAAAAAAGGTGTGAAATTTTTTTTTTGGGAAGGAGGGAGTATTAAAATGGTTCATCCCAGGCATTAAGTAGAAAGAGAAATCATATTAGAATTATTTTTCTCATGTACGAAGGGCTTTTTTGTTCTGCAAAAGCAGACCAGCAACCCTCCATGATTTTTTAACACATGTACTCTTGACAAGCATTAATAAATTCATTTTTTTTTTAAAATATAAACTTGTCGGGCATTTACGTGATTAAACAACTAAACGAAGCATACAAAGTTGTACCGTGCGGTTTGGTGCACTGCATAAGACTTTGCTTTATTACAAAATCTTCACATATATCTTGTGGAGATTAACCAAATGATTTTGTGTTGTGTTGTGGGTAAGGAGCTATTATCGGTGCACACATCATACGTGCAATGTGAAGAAACAAATCCAGAGGCTGTCGAAGGATACGAGCACTGTCGTGACAACGTACGAAGGAATTCACAATCATCCTTGCGAAAAACTAATGGAGACATTGACCCCACTTCTGAAGCAGCTTCAGTTTCTATCCAGATTCTGACCAACCTACCTACATACATCAACATGCAACTCCCCAAGATGTGTACTCTACTAATTAAGCTCATCATCATAGATTAGGTTGATGCCAAAACCTACCTTTACTTAAAACAATTGTAAATCTCCATCTTCTATCTATACTCTACTCTACCAAATTCACATCATGTATGTACAAGTACAATCCACCTTAATTACCCTAAACTCTAGATTTACCTGCAAGTCACTCACTTACACCTTACAATCCTTCGTTGCGTATGGATCCACCTGGGATTCGATCAATGAGTTTTAAATTCATATAAATGCAAATGTATCGTAGTAAACTGAATTATCGATTATATCATAAATCATGTCACAGAAAAGATATATTACCCTGGAAAATAAGTGAAAGCTCCTAAAAAGTGTACATAAAAGAGTTATATGGTGACTCTAAAAAACTATTTACCAACAATTAACTAAAATCAAGGGGAAAGTATACTGATCAATCTGTATTAATTATATATATATATATATATATATTCATTAGCTAACAAGACACCATACAAATTAAGAAACTCAACCTGCAGCCCATAGCCTAGAGCTGGAAGATGCCAAGTTCATGGGAATGCTGTGAGAGCTTTACTCTTCTTTCACCATCCCATTCAAGCCTATAAGACAGATCTAGATTCTGGACCAGCTGTTTCAACATATCCATTTCAGTCGAACCTTTGTTCTTTCCCTGTGCAACAAAAATCAATTAATGATACATGCTTTCTTAAAACACAATTTTGAAAACATGATCGACTAAAATGACCTTAATCTTTTATCCAACTTGTTAATAGATATTAAAGTTATGAAAGGTGACCTTACATACACATCAACATTTTTAAACCAACAACACCTTGTTATCCATATATATAGCTGTAAGATGTGGGTAGGTAATACAGATAATAAGCCAACGATAGAGAATAATTAGAAATTCAATTACTTTTAAAATCATGCATCCATTTAATGATCATTCATTCGTATATAACTTCTCATAGTATAGTGTAACAAATGCTGCTAACGTATATTGCTCAACCTAGGTTAATTTTTGTAAAGAGGAAATATATAAATTTCACCAGTATTAACTGCTTCCTTCATAACACTCTCGATTTAAATTATCATTTTGCTTAGCTTAAACCACAGTTTTATATCTTTATGTTGCTAGGAAAATTACATAAAAATTTACCGGTGAATTGGTTTGTCCATCTTCATGCAATACACTAGCGATTATGCTAGACCTAGTAGAATTAGGTGAAAACCCCTCCCATGGAGGAACAAATATCAGTTTGTTGCACTGGACTGGAACAAGATTTCTGCTTAGTTTCTCCCACCAAACAGATTCCAGAGACCACCATTTAATCAACAAACCGGTCTCTGAAAAAGCAACTAACCCCTGCAGAAAGAAAAAAGTAAGGGGAAGAGAATTTTTTTTTGAATCACAGTAATAAATACAAGGATATATATGAGTTACAGGAATCAGTAATTACTCCCACGTGATAAGGAGCCTATCTTAGATTTTTTTTTTTTTTTTTTACCCCGTCTAATATGCTGAAAAAGATACACTAGCAAGCTGTATTACATTAAAACAATAACATAAAAAGATTTGCAGGACAAATAAATGACAAAATAAGAATGTTGCGCATCAAAAAAGTTAAGTACAAAATACTCCAGCAAATGTGATCCTGAAGGTATCACTGCCACAAAAAAGTTAATGCTGAAATCTGTATGGGAGGAGATCAAATAATAAGCTTAACTTGAGGGTTATAATCACACTAGTCAAAGAACTTCAACCATAAACAGAAAATAAAACAGAATATCTGTATATAGTTGCGAATATATATCATCTTTCAAATAAATGAAGAATTATTCCAATAAGCTTTAGCTGTTTTGGATCAAATTAGCTAAAGTTTACTGGGTGCACCATTTAATAGTATTATATTATATAGTTCAAGACTGCCGAGTTTGCATCAAGCAAGTTAAAAATCACTGAGTTAGGAACGTGTTCAAGCAGTCACCAGGTTTCCAAATTGCAGTAAAAACTTACTTAAAAATCGTAAGTAAAAACTTGATATTGCAATTCTCAGTTTTGAAAAACAGTACAACACTACAACTCCAATGGCATTTTCTGGTTCTTACAAATCTGTTCTCAAGAGTTAATTTTGTTGAATAGGATCTCAGCTTAGCCAAGTTTACTCGGGATTCTTACTTCAGAGATGGGCAGGAATGTAATACACTAGGATTTTGATACTAATAAGAATTTTAGAAGTAGAGAAGTTAAATGGATTTTCTGGATTGTACCTCTCCATCTGGTGAGAAGCTTAGAGCAGATATTGCTGTAGTTATTCCTGTTTCCACGCCTCCTCCAAGCAAACCAGGAAGTCCAGGAGGTCCACTTGCATCCAAAACCTTAATCTTGCTCATGCTAAAACACAAGTGGCGAAAAAAAAAAAAGTGAGAACAAATTTAGAAAAACAGAGTTGCACATCACCAGGGGGTAAACAGGCTGAGAAAAGTAAAATATTATCTCCTACAACATACACCTACTGAGGTGATGCCTACTAATGACATGAAATAATGGCCATCAATAATTGAAATTCGCTAGAGTGTATGCTTAATATTCAACAAAAAATAAGAGCTTCTGCCTTCCTGCATTAGCTTTTAGAATTTAATCTGATTCTTTAATCAGAAGCTGGACTTGTTCCTAGTTAAGGTAACTGAAGATGATGAATGGCAAATAATGTTATTATCATATCACTGATCAATATTCATTAAAACTTATGCTCAAAGAAATGGACATTATGAATTTGGACGGAGGGAGTATCATATATCAACATACACCAGTTGTGTACTCAACACCTAAGTAGATAGTTTTACTCACAGATGTGATTAATGCAAGCTAACGGTACTATTATATCAATTTGAGCAAGTTGCACTTTCAATTTCCAAGTTATTATTACCTTTGCATGTCATAAACCCGAATACTAGCATTGCTGATCTCTTTAATTGCGTCCCCAACTGCCAATCGAGTCGATGTATCATTTAGTGCAACCATGGGAAACACACGTACAACCTCTTTCAATGACGCCATTGAACTTTGGAGGCAAGTCCTCCGCATGGTTGTGTTACCAGGATCCATTGTCTGCAATATGAAAATGGTCACCTGCAAACCTGTCTAGATGTTAGCATAGTAAAGAATGACACCTGGAATTATAACCCTAAAGTGCAGATTGACAGTAATTTAGTAGCAAATTCTTGTTCTTTGGATAAGATTCTAGAAATTTCGGCGAATCTTAAAAAAGATGTTGCCAAAAGAGATTTGATTGAAATAGTACTGATTATAAGAAAATCAAAATAACACAACACAGGATAACATCATAACACCAAGAAAGTACTATCTACTGTTATCAACGCTAAAGAATGATGTGATAATATTTGACTAGTCTATTCAAAAAGTATACACAACAACTTTGCTGCCCCTCTACTCTAATTTCTAACCAGAATTAAGTAAGCAGTTATTGCAATTTGATATAAACCCATAAATATTAAAAGTTATTCGCTCTCCAGAAATCAATGTTAGGTAGTACATACCTGCGTTTATTATCTACCTGATTTTATCCATTAACACAAACCAATTTTTCATTAACTAAGACATCAAAAGGACTACTATACCCTTATTTATTACTACTTGATGATAATATAGACCACAATTAATTACACGAAGATGGTTTGTATTTATTAGGGATATTAGTGGGGAAAAAAAAGATATATTTTTGTTGATATTAGCAAAGTGACAAATAATCAGGAACACCATTTTGGATAGAATCAGACATATAATTAGGAACAAAGGGAGTAGTTATTGTACTATGCATCAACAACTGCAGCAAAAATGTGAATTGCTTCTACCCACCTTGTCCAGATATGGAGCTAAGTTTCTTGGAGAACCACGAACAACCCTGACCAAAGTCATGAGGGCCACAACATGGACAGGTGAATCAGATGCAGTAGACCAAATTTGACTTTCTATCACATGCAGATATCCAGGTATGTCAGCCATTGCTAAACTTGGAAGAAGAATTCCAACTAGAGTCTCTCGAATATTATGAGAAGCAGCAGAGTTTGGTGAAAAAGCATTAGCTGATGTACCACTGACACACTCTACTTGAAAGAATATATCTCCTATCAGACGAGATATTTCAGAACCAATGCAAACCTTCCATGTTCTCTCCATACCTTCAGCTAAAATCTCAGCTGCTGCAGCACTATACTTTTCATTCATGGCCATTACCAATTTTACTAGAGGATGAACAACTACTACAGCAAGTCTCGCTTTTACAAGCATAGGGTACCAGACAGCCAATGCAGCAGCAACAATTATTTGAGAAGTCATTGCATCCTGAGTGGTTTCCCCTACACATGAAACCCAATCTTGCACTTCATATGATTCCAAATATGATGTTATTGCAGACTCTTCCTCTACAAAGTGCTCTTGAGTTTCCATTTCCACATTAGAAATAGGACATACTGCAGTTGTATTTTCATGGGAATTGACAAGCTGTGTGACTTTTGAACAACAAAGTAGAGTGGGGATAGCCCGTGACGCAGCACAATGAAATAAAGAGCGAGCAGCCACTTTTACATGTTCAAACTCGTTCTGCCAAAAGCTTACCAACAGCTGTGGAATACAGAAATAAGACAATCATGATAATGCTTAAGCTGCGAAAGACAATATCGGACCATTCAGAATTATCCAACCAAATTACTTTATTAGCATTGCAAACATTACTAGATGACAGACCCTGCTGTGAAAACTGCATAAGCCCCGTCTTAATTAACAGAAACCTAACATAAAAACCTTTACTAGGTAGATTAATTTCAATTTCTATAAATTTATTTAAGAAACCATGATGAAATAATGCTCTTGAAAATTATTTCATAAGGTTTTTTTTCAATATATAAGGTAAGAGATATAGGAAATTTTATTCTATCTGGAAATGTTCCTTAATACACAAGTTTGTTACAACTCTGAAGTCTTCCAACAGACCCTGTTTGTTTTGTGGAATACACAAGTTTCTCGAATAGAAAAGTGTAGACTATGGAAATAGTTCCAGCATCAGCTAAGTGTAAAATAATCAAAGAAGATTTTTTTTAATCGAATTTTTCTTTCCTAAGATAAAAACACCTACAGCATGACGGCAACTCAATTTGATGGATTTTTTTTAATTTTCAATGCCAAGACTTTCAGTAATTAAGCAACAAAATCATTACAGTTAATGATTTAACTTGTACCTCGAGCAAAGGAGGTTTTACGTCCGAAATTTTCTCTGCAAATTTCCGTGTATAAAAGGCTGCTAAAGCACTGCAGGGAAGAGTTGCATTAGTAAGACATAAGCATCTTAAGATTGAAAAGGTACAGGTAACTAGCTGGTCTTCACATGCCTCAATGACATTATGACATTATTAAAACCAGTAGCACTCACATTGCATGAAAATTTTAATAGTAAATAATGCTTAAGTCAGCATCTACAAACTTTTTTCAGCATGCAACAAGAATAAAGCAAGCTGCATAGCACATGTATTGAGGTGACAATCCCCCATAATGTGGGGAAGTTTCATAAGTCATAATTATCCTATGAGTGAAAACTTATATCATGAGCAAGTATAAAACCATTAAAGCAAAAACTGAAAGCAGGATGAAGAAAATATTTATCTTAAGCATGTTTGTAAATTTAAACACTCACCCACTGGCTGATGAACAAGTATGAGATAAGCTGATTAAATGCTGTGCAAGGGACACCATCGTTAATGATCTCAAAGCAGAATACTCAGATGAAGATCTCCAGAGCTGTAATATCAACATTTGTAATGTGTTCAGGTACAAACTGTGTCATGACATTCTAATTGATTCAATCAAAATCAATGAATTTAGTAAAGTACCTCTAGAGTTGAATTAGAACCTGGAAATGTCAGTGTCATCGAACCCCTGTCCCCTAATATCCCAGAGGATACAATAAAAGGATCAAGTCTTTTGAGCTTCATTTCAGTTATTAGCAAGTTATCAAGCTCAGCATCAACATCCCACAGGTGCAGAAATGACAAGCTGAACTTAAGTAGGCACCCTTCGAGTGTTCGAACCAATTTATTATGTTCTGGTTCAACAGAGGATCCATCAGAACTGCTTTTCCCATTCCCATGAGGGCTAGGCATCTCCAGCCCAAGTTCCTTAGAAGAAGCATCTGTCCTTCTGTTAGCATCATCTTTGGGAGTGCTGGTTCCAGCTCCCTTTGCATGATTATTTTCTCTGATGTGGCTACTATCTTCAGAAAACTCATTCATAGAACAAAGTGACATCAAGGAAGTGAGATCAAAACACAAAGTAGAAACTCCGGGAAAAGGAGAAGAACTTTTAATTGGGTGTTTCTCGTTTTGGAAGACCACTGATGTGTGCCCACCAGATTTTGCACCAGTTACTTTCATGAAATTTGGTGTATCAACAGCGGCTGCAGCGCTTGGGTCAATTTTACTTGATGTGGATATTCGCTGAGAAATCTCCTTCCCAGGAACTGTTGGATGAGATTTCGAAAACTTTGCTGGCTCAATCACTGGGAATACCAAAGAGGAAAGTGAAGTATTTCCATTAATCAAATTGCCAGACACTAAACTTCCATTGCTGGATTTCAGGAAATGGTCAAACATTGAATGTGCAGCAGCTCCACGAAGAACTCGCTCACGAGCACCTGTCTTTACATCCCAAATGTATAGAATGTCATGCACGTCAGCTTTTTCTGAATAATTTGGACAAAGACATGCTACATAACCTCTTACACCATCCCACAGGACTTTTGCAGGAAAGTACATGTGTCCAGGAAATAATCTCTCCACCCTCAACGTTTGAAGTGAAACAAGGGCGACACTTAAGTCATCCCCTACAGTTAAAAAGCAATCACTCCATGGGTATTCACTCTGACGTGGAGGAAGAATTATTTGACGCACTGGAGCTACATGTTGGTGCAACACCATAATGAGATTACCAAGTTCAAGATCCCACACACGGACTGTGCAATCCATGCTACCTGACAGCAAAACATGATTTGAACTACATGCCCCAGACCTACTCACCATTTGATGTGAAGCTAAACACAACACTGCTCCTTTGTGCCCAGAGAGATGGTGTATCTGTTCTTTTGAAGCTGCTTCCGAAGAGGGGTTTTCAGAAAGTGAATCCAATGCTGAGAAGAACATGTGGAACCTAACAATCTCAATATCACCATTGAAGAAGCCGTATACAATGGCATATGGCACTAAATAGTTTTCAGATATGACCATTGAAGAAGATACTAGTTGTCCTCCTCGGTTAGTAACATAACTTGAGTCTTTACCATCTGTCTCCCCCGGAGATATCACACTATTTTTCAGTGGAGACATCTCATTTACTGGCAAAGAGGAGCCTGTAGCCCAATCATCAAAAATATTACCTTCTGCAAGCATTATACACTCTAATGGGGATTTCCCATTATTATCATGTTGCTGGGGTGAAAGCCAAATAGTAACATGAGGTCTCCAGAACTTATGTTGCTCAACATGAAAGCAAATTGACTCAACACGAAGAAGATAATTATTTAACGGTATGAAAGAAAAGGACAGTTCTGTATGAGAAGGATGCAATACGGCAGGGATAACAAATAGAGGATCATACTTGAATATACCACTCTGGTATGATATCCTGTATGTAACAGCTGCACCTATGTGATTCCAGGCTACAAATTCCTCCACAAAACCATTATTTGAGATACTATTATCACCACCCAGAAATATGCCACCTATTACATATACCTCGTCTTCAAAGCACAGCTGATTATCTGTAAAAGATATCTTGCCTAAAACAGTTCCATTGTCTGCTTGCCTGAAAGTGCAATGTGTTCTGTGCACAAGGGCCAAAACACAAGCACGCTTTGCAGAAGCCACTAGAAATCCCTTCTCTTTGTAGTCATCTGCCCAGTCCATTACTTCTGACATTAAGTAATCATTTGAAACAACAGAGACATTTTGTCCTTTCTGGTCAGAATCCTTTACGATTGATAAATATAGTACCTTACCAAATGAATCGGAAATCATTACCGACTGCTTCTCCATATCTTCTGAGGTTAATACCACAGCCATGGACTTCAAAGGTCCAATAGGCAAATTTCCATGGAAAACTGTTCGGACTACTGTAAGAGTAAACGAGTCTATAATTATAACTGTACACTTTAAAGGATTTGGATTTTGTAAGTCTGTATCCACCAAAGACTCATGCCCTTCCACTGAATTAGTTAACTGCTGTTCTTGGTTGAAAAAATTACATGTAATACATACATATCTGTTGTTGTTGGGCAGTGGCCTAATCATGATAGGACTCCCTGTCCAAGGAGGAAGTTTTCTTCTCCTTATACAGTGTCCACTTGCTCTGCTCCAAACACACAATACACCATCACTGCAAGCACTTATTAGTGCACTACAGTTAACTGAATTATGAGAAAAAGGCACCTTACTTGAATTAGTCAAGTCTCCATTATCTGATGCCTCATGTGGAAAACAAACCCCAAGATCAGCTATTGCAGCAGCATGCCCGCACAACATTGCAAGTGGTCTCAAATCCTGATCAACAGGCATGCATTGAATAATAATAAGTTGCTGATGTAATATAATTTTAAGAAAGTAAGATCAGTGTAATCCTAGAAAGATACTAGATACTGCAAGAGAGGTTCATTTGCTGACAAAAAGAGTTTCAATGATAGTATAATTGAAAGAGGAATTAGAATCTAGAGAACCAGGCTGCTCATATAATATAAGTATTACCCCTTCATTCACCGGAGACTACTGTTTAAGTTCAAACTGGACGAGAGAATGGTGATTTCTAGAATACTATATACCCTATCTCACGATCTTTAGTAAGAGTGGCATGGAAGATTAGCACACTATTTGTTAGTGCAAGCTGTCAAAGTATAGAAATGAAAGTTTATATTCTGAAATTTGTTCTTAGTCCCTATAGTTTCAGACTTAGCACTTGTTTAGTTCCACACATCTATCTTAAGTCCTAACAATCATTGAATTATGATCCCATGTGCAGTCACTGGTAATGAGCCGAAATTGCTACTACAAACTGAGGATTGAAGTTTTCACAAAAGTTCTTAATTTCAAATTCCAGACCTTAATTCAGTCATATTGTTCAGTAGAGATCTTATTCTCCTCCCCTCTACATATCTTAGACCTAAGAAGCTCACCAAAAGCACAATATCACTAATACATGTCACAACAAGCTAATACATTTCGAGTAACAGCCAAAAATTCCAAACTAAATCCAGCACACGATTAATTGCGTAGAAAAGGAACTAAATTACACACGTCATATTTACTAGAGAGAAAAGCACAACAATTGAGCCAATAACACCAGAAGTTTAGCGCATTCACATGATCAAATTAAATGAGAAGAAATATGCGAGAGAAGGAAAATGCTGATCTCACAATTTTTTCATCTGAAATTGTATAAAACCTCAATTACTGAAACTTGCATTACCGGTTTTTGGGAAGAGGAAATGAGGTTCCACCAGATGATGGAGCCATCTGATCCGCCGGTGTAGAGAGTGGGGGGTTCGTGGAGCGCTGCGACGGCGGTTACTCGGTGAGGCGGTGGTGAACCGGACCATATGCAGGCCAAGGATTTACACTTCATCGGCTGCGCAACCAGGTGGACCGGTCGAGACCGGCCGGTTATTAGTGATTGGTTTGGGGATCAACAATTCGCTCGGTTACCTGCTGAGAGCGATGACATTTCGGGAGAAGGAAGTTAACAATTACTCCGTATTTCTCTAAAATTAAAAGAAAAAAGACCGGATTTATGAGGAAAATTAGTTGCGATAAATTTAGTTTTGAGTTCTTTCTTATAAATTAAATAATGGTTTTTTTAATTAAAATATTAATCTTTCAAAAAAAAGTGTTGTCGATTTTAGTAGGGGAGTGTCTTGACAATAGCACTCTTAGACGACATTTTACAGTTGGGTTGCAGATGAAGAGGTAAGGGACATCGTTGACCATGAAAAATAGGGAGTGACTTATGTGAAAATACTTTATGTGTAATTATGTGTAAATCAAGTAAATAAGGAAAAAATATACAAAATCTCGCATAATCCGGGCCCAATCCAAAGTCCGCGAAATTGAGGCAACATTATTATGCATATAAAACAAAATTAATAACAAATTACAGTTATGTCCTAGTGTTAAAAGCTTACCTTATTTACAAAGAGGTTGTAGGCTCGAATCTCATACAATGAAGCAAAAGTACAATACAAGAGCATCCAAGAGGCCAAGATCACGCATCAGAGAAAGGTAACATTTCCACTAAAAACTGAAATATCCCCAGAACAATTGCATAAAACTGAAATACAGAAATAACTTTGATGAACTAACAACTAAATCTGTGATTCTACAAATCAAACACTAGATCGAAGCTATATTCGCAAAAACAGTAGAACATCTGGAAAGGATGAACGATTATATGCTAAAGTGGAGAAGGCGGCGTCGGCGACGGGCAGGAAGACGGATCAGCGCGGCCAGAAATGTAGAGGGGGATGGAGGGCGACGCCTCACTGTGTGTAAATCGCACACAGTGAGGGTGTGGAATTACAAAAGTAAAATTTGGAATCTAAACCTAAGTTTTAAGTTGAGCGGGCCGGGCTGGGTATCCAGAAAAATATATGGGCTGGATATAATAACACTAAATTAGTAATTTGCACATAATTACACATAAATTATTTGCACAAAAGTTTTTGCGTGAAAAATATAATGTATTATGTACAATAAAATAAAGATATAATAAAAGATCATTGATTTCTTTGTCTTTTAGATTATTCTAAAAAGAAATTGATTTCTCTATATATTAGGAAATACACTTCTATATATTGTACCTGAAAATTAATTCACCACAAATCTTTAGTCCGTACAAGAGTGAAATTAATTGATTTTAACCAATTAATAGAATACTCGGAGTATATATATAAAAGATAATCATAAGTTCATAACATTACATTATTAAATGCATCTCAAACATTCATATTTGTATTAAATTATTTTCCAAACATTAATATATTATTAAAAAAATCAATAAGTTCACACACACATATATATATATATCAATATATATATATATATATATATATCAAAATATATATATATATATATATATATTGAATCCCCGTGGATTCCCTTAAAAGTGGAGGATGGAATTGAGAGAACTGAGAAAGGGGCGTCATTATCAACGACGCCCCTTCCATCCCCATCTGTTAGTCATTATCTGCAAATGTTAGCTCTCACAAATCTTAGATAAAAGAGCACTCTAATTTATTTTAATAAAGTCACATCAAACACTAATACTTAATTTTTTTTTTTAAATTGTGGGGCTCATGCTTTTGTAGAGAGAACTACACCAGGGGGACCCTCTATCCCTATACCTATTCATTCGGCCCTCAACATGGGCAAATATCTTGGATTGCCATCCTTGATGGGGCGTTCCAAGAGGGATATATTTCGTTATCTCATGGATCGGTTATGGAAACGGCTCCAAGGGTGGCGGAAACTGAAGATTTCCAAAGTTGGAAAAGAAATTCTCATTAAGTTGGCGGATCAAGTAATACCTTCCTATTGTATGTGGATTTCATGCTCCCCCATCACTTCTAAACAAACTGCAACGTATGTTAAATGCATACTGGTGGGGAACAGGTTGTGACTTGGCTGGAATTAAATGGTCGATGTGGAACAATATTTGTTACTGCAAATCAGATGGAGGTATGGGATATCGGGACCTTTAATTGTTTAATGTGGCCATGTTGGAAAAAATGGGGTGGCGACTTATGAATGATCCAAATGCACTTGTTTGTTGGGTGATTAAGGCCAAATATTATCTGAATGGAGATTTTTTATCTTCCCAATTGGGACATAACCCTAGCTACAAATGGTGTAGTATTCTTAAGTCTCAAGATTTAATCCATAGGGGCTCTCGCTAGAAGATAGGAAGCGGCGATCAAATTAGGCTTTGGGGCCAACCATGGTTGTGTTGTGATGATAAGTTCTGGGTGCAGTCAGAAATGGGCTGCATGACATAAGGGTTTTCGAGCTTTTTATTCCGGGGCAACGGCGTTGGGACACAGATCTATTGAAATATTTATTTTGTAACGACGACCAAAGGAGAATTCTACAAACTGGTATCCCTCTTTCAAGCTTTCGGGATAGATTGGTTTGGAACTTTTCAAGGGATGGTCAGTACAGTGTTAGAACAACATACCAACTTGCTAATAATTTGGTACAGAGTGATAACATAGAAGTCGTGGATTGGGCGTCACTTTGGAGGGTTCATATGTTGGGATATGACCCTGAAGGTTATATCTAAACTATTGGGATATCTTCTGTTAGGATACCCACTCCTTATAATTAAATGTATTATCTTTTAGTTTTGATGGCCAAAACAATATGTAATATGTGTTAAAATAATTTGTAATATGTTAGGTCATGTAAGCTGTTTTATATAGATAGTTTATAAGTCTAAAAGTCTTTGTCATATGGGATCAATTGTATATATATCAGCTGATATCATATTTAGTTTAACATACACTCGCTCAAGATGAGAAGGGTAGAAGACAGAAGACTAGAAGACCTTGAATAGAAGTTCATTAGTGAAATCAGATGACAAGACTCTTATATGCCTCGATCAGTTGATAGTAGCATCATGCAATCAGTCGATAGCCTATGCCAGCTGATATTGACTTCAAGCCTTAGAATCAGCTTGTCTACCATAAAACTGTCCATATATGCATCAGATAACATTATGCCAGACAAGAAGGGTATCAATGTTGTATTTCACATCTAACAGCCTCATATGATAGACAAGGCTAATGTCTTAACCAACTAAGCTGACGTGGACCAATGAGAATATTCCAACACAGCTATTGAGTTTACCAAGACTAGGGTTGTAGTGATCGTACAACATGCATTTAATGTGCATTAAATGCACATTCCTTTAATAGGAATGTTCGTACCAAAATTGCAAGATCAATCATATCAACAAAAATCACGATGCAAAAATAAAAGATTTGGTGCAACGGCTAGTTCATGCTCAAATCATCTATAAATACAAGATGTTATCTTCAGTGATAACTACGGAAACTCCAAGCAAGAACTCTCATCAACAGACATGAAAAGTATACTCAAGTTTATTGAATCCTTAGAGTTCTATAGAGCCTGCATTTGAACCTGAAATCTTATAGCTCTAAGTTTCTGCATCTCAACCAATATTCCAATCCTAAGCTTAGAAAAAGTGTAGATTGAACATGTTGTTCATCTCACTTAGTTGGTACATATATACATTAAACTCTTCTATTTATAAAACCCTAGAAAATCATTTGTTGTTTATTCAACCATTGTAAAAGTATTTGTTCTTACAATAACAAGTAGAGTCTACTACACTTAGAGAGTGTATCGTGCTCACGTCTTATTCTTGGGACGTTAAATTACAAATCCTTTTGGAAATGAATTAATATCATAGTTGAACTATGAGAGTGGACGTAGGGCTGGGATCCGAACCACTATAAATACTTGTGTATTGTTTACTTGCTTTATTATTCATATTGCTCTTATCATCTGATCATAATTGTTATAACATTCACTGGATAAAATCATACTTTTGAGTCAAAACCGCAAAAGTTAATATTTCCACAATCAGCTGATATCAAGTCAGCACATAAGCTCATTGATTACATTGCATGTTATAAAATGTTTTCATATCAACCCACGAGTCTAAACATTTAGGGCCTACACTATTCCGCACCAGCAACTGTTTAAATTGCGGAAATAAAATAGAAAAGGAGAAGCAACGAGAACCTCCCAATCGACCTTAACCGCGATGAACAAAGATGGGCATTCAAGGAGGAATGTACGAGAATAACGCAAGAGGCAAAGTGTGCGTGGAAACTGGCCAGATCAATAGTGTTGGGATATGAATCCTAAGACAAGTCCTAAATGATGAACAGATAAGATGAGTTTTGATAAGCCAAAAGTAGACTTGAATATTTTCTAAGTGTTGACTGACCTAGTCTAGTTATGGAAGACATCTTGAGCAGATCAGTAGAGTTCACAAGACAAGTTATGTTTCAAAAGAAAAGTTTAGGTGTTCAAAAGACAAGTACGTGTTATAAGTACTTTGTTATATATTTGTTTAGGTGTTATACTGAGCTATTTCGAATTGTATAGAAGCTCATGTTTCGTTTATATTTGTATATTCAATGTATAGATTCTTAAGTTGACTAAGCTATTTTATAAAGCTTAAAGTAATGTAATAGTCTTGTTAGATTAGATGATAGGACTAGATTAGTGTTCTATTGAAATCTACAGATGAAGAGTTGTGCAAGACAAGATGAGTAAGAAGAAGACTCAGAATTTGTCTAAGTGTTGAGACAAGACAAGTGCGCGATGACAACAAAATAAGACAAGAAGAAAAGAAGAAGTTAGTTACAAAAACGCGTGTGAAGATAAAGATTGAAGAGTTAGTTATGGAATAACTAATTAACTACATAAACGCGTGGATGGATAAAGAAAACAGTTATGAGTTAGTTTTCAAGAAAAGTTGGTTACACAACTAAAAGTTCTTGAAGTTGGAAGTCTATAAATACCCCATGGTATTGTTCGATTCAAGACTACTTAAATTCGATATACTGAAGTGAAATAAAGGCGTATTCAAAGTGAAGAACTCTCAGAGTTATTGAAGATTCAGAAAGAAGCCAGAAGACTACTGAAGAAATCCAGAAGGCTACTACTGAAGACAGAGAAGTTTTATTTTTGTTTGTTGTTTCAAGTTGCTAGTTACTTGTAAATCACTAGTAAGATCGAAGAAGCACTTGGTAGTGTTATCGAGAAGATCTAAGTCTTATTTCTTGGGACTTAAAACTACAAGAACACACATTACTCTATTGGACGAGTTAATAAGAATATCACAACTGGGTTTGTGAGAGTGGACGTAGACAAGTTGTCGAACCACTATAAATCTCGTGTTTGATTTACTTTACTGTTTTATTTGTGTTTGATTGATTAACTGTTTAATTTATTGAATTACATATCTGAACAAGACTAGTAGAGTGTTCATAACAGAGTTCACGAATTTTAGTTGAGTATAAACTTAATTGGGCTCATTGTTATTCTGATATTCCGCATTCGTATTCTGATATATTGAAAGATTTTTGAAAAGTCTATTCACCCCCCTCTAGACATTTTCACTAGCTTACTCAATATTAAACTCAACTAGGGACCTACAAGTGGTATCAGAGCAGTAGTTTACGAACTGCTGTTTCTTGATAACCGACTTAAGACTTGGGTGAAGTCTTGGTCCTAGATTGTACGTGCTCTTACGTGTTCTTGATCGATGTTCTTGACATATTTGTTTCTTTATCATAAACTGCTTAATACTAATCTTCTTGGAATCATGTCTCTCGAAACCAGTGCTAACAAACTACCGAAGTTCCAGGTACAAGATTACGACTACTGGAAGTTGAGGATGGAGGCCATTTTCAGCTCCACTCATGACTTGATGATCTTTGTCGTCACCGAAGGTCCAATCGTGACGATGATCCCTAACACTGCTGCTTTGGACAAGGACAAACTTGTTGGTACTCTCGTTCGAAAACCCAGGTCAGAGCTAACCTCAGAAGAAATGAGACAGAATAATTTGGACAGCTTAGCCAAGAATTACATTTTACACACCCTTCCTAACGAGTATCTAGGAAAAGTGTTAAAATGTAAAACTGTCAAAGATATGTGGGACCGTCTAGCTATTATTTGTGAAGGGACTTCCCTGATTAAAGAAAGCAAGCTTTCTACTGCTGTTCAAAGATTCGAATCATTCAAAATGAAAACTGGTTTAACTATTGACAAGTTGGATACTCGCTTTACTAAAATCATGAATGACTTGGAAGTTCTTGGTAAATCTTATACTGCTCGTGAAATTAATCTGAGGATTCTTAAAAGTCTAGATCCTAGATGGAAGATGGTGAAAATGCTAGTTAAGAATACACAAGACATAGATGTGTGGACAGCAGAGACCATGTTCCAAACTCTAAAGGCTCATGAGTTTGATTTAGACGAAGATGAACCCATAGCTAGTAGTGATAGAGACAATGTCGTATCTAAGAACGTTGCCTTCAAGTCTAGTTCATCCAAGAGTTCTAGAATTAGCAAGTCTAAGTCTAAGACTAAGTCTACTTCTGTGAAAGATGAGTTAGATGGAACTGATATGAGTCTGAAGGATCAGGTCAACCTTATGGTAAGGAAGTTCGATAGGTTGAACAAACGTTTCGGTAGATATAAGAAGTTCTATAGAGATCATAGAGGGTCTGATTCTAAGAACTCGTCTGAGACCAGACGATACCGAAACTCGTCCGAAAGGAGAGACGAAGTCTCGGAAGGTAATAGACGAGATAGAGAGTCTGATGATAGGAAGATTAAGCGTTTTGATAGACGTGATAAGCGAAGGGATAACTCTCCTATTAAAAAGGCTACTAATGATCTTTTGTGCTATAACTGTGAGAAACCAGGTCACTACATTTACGAATGTCCGGACCTGAGCACTGATGATCGTGAAGAACGCAAAGCACGAAGGGAAAGAAGATATAACCGTGGCAAGAAGGCAATGATGGCCAATGATGACTCTGATTCGGATTCAGACGAGTTGCCATCATCCTCATCTAGCCACCCGTCTGATTGAGATCACGATGAAGCTTTCATAGTAGACGATGGCCTATGCTGCATGACTAAAATTGATCAAGAGGTATCATCTGCAACTTCGTTTCAATCATGTGATGAATCGGATTCTGATGAAAGTGATACTGCCAGTAGTGAAGTAGGGAGTAGTCTTCATCACTCTACTAGTGTGAATGAAGAAGACCTCCTACTAGCTAACCAGGCATTCATTGAAGTCAGCGACGAGAACATCGCCTTAAAACAAGAAATCATTGATCTTAAGGAAGCTCAGTCTAAAGTAGATCCTAATGTAACAGTCCTAAATGAACGCTTGACTGAAGAGTTAAGACAACTCAAAGAAAAGTGTGCATTGACAGACAGGTTATATCAAGACCTACTTAAGACACATGCAACTGAGAGAAATGAGTTCAATGTTTTAAAGAGCAAGTGCAAAAAGCTTGAAGAACGCAAAAAGTTCTTAGAGACTGAGGTTGTCACTCTAGACCTTAAACTTACTGACCTGGTTAATTCTTCAAAGATTAACCTTGAATTGTCAGATAGGTATAGGGCTCCTGCTGACAAGACAGGTATAGGTGCAGATTCACCTAGCTCGTCTACTCGAGTCCTTAAGAACCCTACTGCTTTCATATCAAGTTCTTTGACTAATGATAAAGGAAAAGGACCAATGATATACGATATTGGAACACCATTTGAAGGCATTGTACCTAAACAGACTCGAGTTAATAATCCGACTACCAAGGGAGGTAAAAAGAATGTTAACAACAAGCCTGTTCCGTTTAGAACTAATCTTCGAAGGACCACTAGTCGTGGACGACCAAATCAGGTCAGATACGAGGATTGGTATCCTGATGAGACGAGTACTAGAAAAGTACAGACTAGACGACAAGAGCCTAGACCTCCTTTCATAAGGCAGTCTCAGCTCTACTCGTCTAGGCCTAGGAAGGTTGCTCCAAAATATCGTACACAACCTGTCCTATATCCTCCACCTTTGTCATATGATATTATAAGTGAGGAAAGACCCAAACGCGTCTATAAACCGTATGGACCTAATGCATACAAGCCCTATTCTGACTATCATAGACTAGCGCCTGCTCAAGTAGAGATTAAGTCGAAAGGCTATCTCAGACGAGTAGACCCGAAATCAAATGATAGGCCAGATAAGGACAACAAGGTCTTATTTTGTAACAAGTATGGCAGGAAGCTTAAGAGATCGAACTTGTTCAGGACTCCGATGTACATTTGGATTCCCTTGAACTCGACTAACCCACCAGGACCCCAATAAACAAAGAGGGTACCTAAATTATTGAATATCTTCATTGCAGGGTCGACTCGACTTGTATAAGAAGGGTGGCTCAGTAGGAGAAACTTGGTACATTGATAGTGGTTGTTCGCACCACATGACTGGTACTAAGGCTCTTCTATCGAGTTACCACGAGCAAGAAGGACCCAAGGTGATATTCGGTGATAGCTCCACTGCTGTTACGAAAGGCTTTGGTTACATCAGGAATGGAGATGTAGAGATACAAGACGTATCCTACGTAGAAGGTTTGAAATATAATTTACTATCTGTTTCTCAATTCTATGACCGTGGTTATAAAGTGCAGTTTAAAAGCCGAAAGTGCGAGATTATAGACAAGAGGACTCACACTATTCTACTCGTCGGCGTAAGACAAGGTAGTGTATACATTGTGAATTGGAATAGCTGTCCAAGGGATACTTGTCTTCTTACTAAGAACCCTAAAGAGCTCGGTTGGCTTTGGCATAGACGCCTCTGCCACATGAACTTTAAGGTAATTAATAAGATTGCAAGAGATTACCTAGTGGAAGGTTTACCCAACGAAGTTTATTACAAATCACATGTATGCAATGCTTGTTATAAAGGTAAACAGGTAAAAGGTTCTTTTAAATCAATTCCTACTCTCTCAACAAGTAGAGTCTTAGAACTACTACATATGGATATTCATGGTCCGATAACTCCTCCAACATTGAATGGTAGAAGGTACACACTTGTTGTTGTAGACGACTATTCTAAGTTCACTTGGGTAGACTTCATACACAAGAAGAGTGATACACAGGCCCTACTACCTGATCTGTTGAAGAAGTTACAAGTTGAGAAGAACCAGTTTATTGTCAAAATTCGTAGTGACAAGGGTACTGAGTTCATTAATTGCTATATCCAAGATTTTTGTGCTAAACGTGGTATCCAGCACCTTACTAGTGCAGCTAGGACACCACAACAGAACGGTGTAGCAGAAAGAAGGAATCGAACTCTCAAAGAAGTTTGTAGAACCATGCTAGCCGAATACAAAACTCCACAAAAGTTTTGGGCTGAAGCAATCAACACTGCATGCCACTCTCAGAACAGAAGTGCGATCAACAAAGCCTTAGGCAAGACACCTTATGAGGTTTGGAAAGGTAGAAAACCCAGAATTTCATATTTCCATATATTTGGTTGTAAGTGTTTCATCCATAACAATGGGAAGAGCAAGTTGAATGCATTCGATGCTAAAGCAGACGAGGGGATATTCTTAGGATACTCCTCGACTAGCAAAGCATTTAGAGTATTCAACTACTCAACTCTTTGTGTGGAAGAAACACCACATGTGGTTTTCGATGAATCTCGTCAGGACTCGTCTTCCGACAAGATCAGTGAGAAGGTGACTGATCTATCGATCGAATCTGACAAAGAATCAGAAGTTTATGAATCCGTTCAAGCCTACAATCCATTCATGAAAGCTCTCGAGTCTGATGACAACCAGAAGGTAAGTGCTCAAGGTAAGTCTACTAGACCAGTTGACATGCCTGCTCTAGTTGACTCGTCTACTCCTATTAAATCTGTTGATACGAATGATGTCGATATGCATGATGCTATAAATGATGATAGTATTCCTGTTAAGAATAGAAAAACATGGAAATCTGCGCATGATACTGAGAATATCATTGGTGACTCTACTATTGGTGTGAAGACTAGACGACAACTCTTTGAGTCGCAAGAACAGCCTAGTCCAACTATGTTTTTCTGGTGTTGTTTCCTTTCTTCTATCGAGCCTACCACCGTTAAGGAGGCATTGGCTGATAGTAATTGGATCATCGCTATGCAAGACGAGTTGAACCAGTTTGTTCGAAACGACGTCTGGGAACTTGTCGATAGACCGGAACATCATAATGTAGTTGGCACACGATGGATTTTCAAAAACAAGAAAGATGAGAATGATGTAGTCGTTAGAAATAAGGCTAGACTAGTAGCCCAAGGCTATTCACAAGCTGAAGGCATAGACTATGATGAAACATATGCTCCTGTTGCTAGACTAGAAGCCATTCGATTGTTCCTTGCATATGCTGCTTATATGAAGTTTACTGTATATCAAATGGATGTTAAAAGTGCATTTCTTAACGGTATTCTTGCGGAAGAAGTGTATGTTGAACAACCCCCAGGTTTCGAAGTCAAAGGCAACCAGGTGTACAGATTAAAGAAAGCCTTATATGGACTAAAGCAAGCTCCAAGAGCATGGTATGATACTCTCTCTCTCTCTTTCTATTAGAAAATGGTTTTACTAAGGGCAAGGTCGATAGAACCTTGTTCAGAAGACAAGAAGGGAAAGATATTTTACTCGTCCAAATTTACGTAGATGATATCATTTTTGGTTCACCTAACAAAAAGCTGAGTGAAAGTTTCTCAACACTCATGCAAAGTAAATTTGAGATGTCCATGATGGGTGAAATGAATTACTTTCTTGGTATTCAAGTAAAACAGACCCCTGAAGGGATTTTCATAAATCAAGCAAAGTATACTAGAAATCTACTAGACAAGTATGGTATTAAGACATGCAAGTCTACTGGAGTACCTATGCTACCTACATACAGGATGGATCCAGACGAACATGGTAAGTGTGCTGATCAAACATATTATCGTGGTCTTATTGGTTCATTACTGTACTTGACTGCTAGTAGACCTGATATTGCATTTTCTGTTGGCGTATGTGCTCGATTTCAGGCTAATTCAAAAGAGAGTCATATGGAAACCACTAAACGGATATTGAAATATTTGAAAGGAACCATCAATCGTGGTATATGGTATCCTTCAAATGATGATTTATCTCTAAGTGGCTACTCATATTCTGATTTTGGTGGCTGTAGAATAGATAGGAAATCTACATCCGGTTCTTGTCAATTCTTAGGCACAAAACTCATTTCATGGTTTTCGAAAAAGCAGACTAGTGTGGCTACCTCTACTACCGAAGCCGAGTACATGGCTGCTGGTAGCTGATGTAGTCAACTACTTTGGCTCATGCAACAACTTAGAGATTACAACATATATGAATCAAATGTTCCTATTTTCTGTGACAGTAATAGTGCCATTGCCATTACATAAAATCTTGTTTTGCACACACGTTGTAAGCATGTTGATGTGAAACATCATTTCATACGTGATCATGTAGAAAAGAAGGATATTCGCATGGAAAAGATTCATACTGATTTTCAAAGAGCTGATATTTTTCATAAAACCATTACCTGAGGCTCATTTTCGTAAATTATGCATTAGTCTATGACTAATTGATCTAGACCCTACTTGCCTATAACTATGTACTAACCAGACAGGTACATCAAAGAAATAAGGAGACAAGATCACTGAAACAGAGCACTCGTCTACTCGCTCAACAGACAGGTATACAAGGTCAGACAAGATGACCAAACAACCCAATGAGGAAGCTGGTAAAGTTGAGGGTAACACTAAGGGAATAAACATTTAAGGGGGAATCTTTGATTTCTTAAATATCCTTATGTTGACTCTTAAGTTTGTTAAAAGTCGTCTTGTTCGAAACCTTGACCATTGCTTTTGATTGATATTCATCTTAATTATTCTACTTGTACCTACTCTCATGCGTTGCACAAGATAAGATAGGTACTTGAAGTCGTTCGACATCTCAGAATAGACAAGCACAGTCGAAGGGGGAACTCGTCTGGTGCGCATTAGTCTACTCGTCTGCTCTGGATAGACTCGAACAGACAAGATAAGTGTTCTTATGATTCAAATACTCTAAGTGTTTAACACTGCGAAATAAGGATATTTGTGTAATTTGTTAATGTGAAAATTGGAAAACCCTAGAATTGGATTATACACTCCCTTTAATGAGGTGTATACACCCAGTTCGCGCCCAACCCTACTACCCTAGGTAGATGAGTACACTCCTCTGTCCTAACCAATAGGAAAGGCAGATTCCAAATTTTACAATACCAAATCACGTAATATTCTCAATTCCGTAACTGAATTCCAAAGGCCACAACCGTTAGATCAAAGCATTCAATCTTGGCCGTCGATTCGAAATTCAAGCTTTAACAAAAACCCCAACAGTTCCACTCTTCTCTCCTTACGCATTCTTAACCTTTCTACTCTTAAGAACTCAAAACCTTTGCATAATATTTACTGTTTGTCCTCATATAATCCTACTACTATGTCGATAGTTTCTCTATTTAGAACTAACATGCATGCCAGATTTGATCTTGGCAAGTATGCATCGGAGAACAAGGTGCATGTGGAAGGCTCTGTGTTTTTCAAGGGCAATCACACAGACGACAACAAGGAGATCCTAACGAAATGCTGTCGATGCGGGTTGAGACCTTACTTGGAGGCCTTTCCAGAAATTGTATTGGAAGAGGAAGTGTTGGAGTTCTACGCCAACGCTACTAGAAGAGGCGACACCATCGAAGCATTTATTGGTAGAAGCCGAGTTGAGATCACTCGTGATTCTTTGTGGAAAAACTTGAAACTGCCATCTGGATCGATTGATGTGGAAAATTACGCTATTGGTCAAGAGTTGAGGTATTTAAGCATCTTTTGTGGAAGGAAATTGAAATTGGGCCGAGATGGAAAAATCCCAGCTGTCAAGAAGAAGGAGCTTCTAGACAAGTACAAGACTCTTCTCGACATCGCATCCAAGATGTTGCTTGGAGTGACCGGAAGTTATGATTCGGTTACACTGCAAAAGGCGAGAGTGATGGCCGCGATCTATGACGGCATCACGGAAGGAAATTGGTACAAGTTATTCATCGATCACCTGATGTATTTTGAGAGGAATGTGTGAGTCGACACCGATTCAATCGAGTGGATGGTGTCTGCTGCAGTCAGCTTCAGAAACAAGCTTAGTATTCTTTTACCTATCTTGTTGCCGAACAAGACAAATTGGAGCAAGGGCAAGCCATTTCATGCCCTTAAGCACTATCTCAAGAAAGAGGCTTTGGCAAAGCAAGCTGCTGGAAGAACTGCTGCACCCAAGCAAGTTCAAATCAATCCTCAAGATGCTATGTTTGAGGCCGCCTCATCTAGTGCTGAGGAAGACGAGTCGGATGATGGTGAAAAATCTAGAGATGAGGCTGAAGCTGGAACTAGTGGGAGACTAGTTCAGTATGTGGCAGAAGAGGCGATGTTTGAGGCTGCTAAGGATTCCGAAGAGACTCAATCTGATAAGGAGTCTGAGAATGAGGAGGAGACAAGTGCTGAAGTTGCTGAAACCTATCGACTGGTGAGAGTCGAGTCGAGTCCCTCGCCAGACAAGTCGACTGAAAAGGTTGGTACTTCTTCCAGAACTCTTTCAATACCTCTCTCTTTCCCTGTTAAAACCAAGGCAAGATCACTTCGATCTCGTGCCAGACCTGCACCCAAAACCTCGTCTGTGTTGGCAGTAAAACCACTGAGAGCCAACATTACCCAAGACACTACTATATTTGACACAACTGATACTCCTACATAGACATGTTCAACCGGCCGAAACCGCCAGTTACGGTTAAAAACCGGCGGTTTCGGTTTTGCATTTTTGGTAATCGAAACCGAACCGGCAAACCGCCGGTTACGGTTACGGTTTTCTAACCGCCGGTTCGGTTAAAAACCGGCGGTTAGGCGGTTTTGTTTTGTTTTTTTTTCTTTCTCTCTCCGTTTTTTGCTCGTTTTCGCTCGTTTTTTGTTAGTTTCAACTATTTTTTTAGAAACTACATTACTAGAATTTAATAAAAATTATATAACTTAAATTTATACATAAAAAATAGAAGAATTGTGTATTAAAAAAAATAAAAAAATAATAAAAACCGGAAAACCGGCGGTTAACCGGCAAACCGGCGGTTTCGGTTTGCCAAAACTAGCAACCGAAACCGAACCGCCATTTTCCGGTTACGGTTCGGTTTTTGAACCGTAACCGGCGGTTTTGCCGGTTCGGCGATTAAAAACCGCCCATGTCTACTCCTACAGTTGTCAAACCAATCCTAGCCACATCGGTTGCATTGAAGAAAGCCACAACAGAAGATCTATTCGAAGTCATCATAGGAATGGGCGGAATCTCCAATTTTCAAGATTGGGAGATGGAACAGAAGGAGAATAGTGGAGTTCGAGACCACTCAGAATTGTTCCCAGCTCATGCCTTAACTGCTCTGGTGAAGAAGATGTTCAACGTTTCTGATGATGTTTTGACTTCTCAAGACAAGTTTGAAGTTGGAGTTCAAACTGATCTGCTGGAAGAGGAGTTAAAAGATGAGTTGATTGATGTTGGTATTCAGACTTCAGAACCATTGATGGAATTAGAGATCGGTTCAGAACATCTTGAAGTAGCTGCTGAAAGTGATGAGGCTGAAGACAACTTAATCGTATTTGGTAAAGAAGATGATGAGTTCGTTGAAGCTTTTGTCTTTGATGAAGATGAGATCGCTATCAAAGATGATGATGAGTTTGCTGTTGTTCAAGATTCTCAAGTATTTCCTGATGGTTTTCTAGATGGTTTAAAGACGGACTTGAAGGAAGTAGTTCAGTCGTCTATTGATGAGTTCTTGAATTCAAAACTGAAAGAAGTTCTTGTAGAGCAAAATCAGTCTCTTGTAGACAGTTCAAGAGAGTTGATTGTTGGAGAAGTCAACAAGATGGACTCAACTTTTAGACAAGAGATGTATGTCCAGATAGAAGACTTCTTGAAGAGGCAGATTGACTACTCTGAGAAACGTTCAATCAATTTTGCAAGATCGCTAGCTGAAGAGTCAGGCAAGATGGAAAGACTCTATCGAGTAAAAATTGAAATAGCTGATGAGCAACGAAGAGAAGCACAAGACCAGTTAGTGCGTTCAAGAGCTGTTCTTACTGAGTTAACTGAACAGAACAGGCTGCTCAGACAGACAGCTACATATTTCAAGGATGAACTTATCTCAAGTTCAAGGAAGCTAGAATTGGCTACTGATCGTCTTGACAAGATGAGTCACGACAAGACGCATCAGAGGTAGATTGAGTTAGTTGCTGAAGCCATGAAGGAAGCTGTAAAAGAAGAAATGACTCGCTTTACTAGTCTATTCACTCTTAAGGCAAATGATGAAGCCAAAAAGGGGGAAGAGACGAGTAGAGTTGAAGAAAAATTGAAGTCTAGTGCTGAACCTGAAATGAAAGAAGCTGCTATAGTTATGCAAGATTTGAAGAGGCCTAAGAGAGGCAAGCTAATCAAGAAAGCAGATCTTGAGCAAGCTAAGGCAGAAGAGCAGAAGAGACAGTTGAAGGGCAAAAGTATTGCATCTCCTGAAGCTGAGGTTCAGACCAGACAAGTCAAGAGAAAGCTGATCATTGAAGAGCCGAAAGAAGAAACGACTGCAATCGTAAAGAAGCAGAAGATGGATGAGAAGATTGATGATGAATCTCACTATGCTAGCAAGAAGAAGGTTGGCAAGCATATTAGAAGGTTGCAGAAGTTGAAGGCGAATGCAGATCTAGTTGAAGATGCATTCATTGATAACTTCATTGACAGAGAACATCGTGAAGATTGGTTCAAATTCAAGTTACAATGGGAGTTGGATCACTGGATAATTCGTAAATTTGGTGATGCAGACAGCACTGAAGAACTTTATGTTGTATTTGACAAATTTATGGAAGTTCAAGACCAGAAGCTGTGGAATCTTATTATGAGGATTGCTGCTACTGTGAACTTTAATATTCTTGTTCCGATCTATCCGAAATGGACTACTCCTATGCTGAGCTCGGGCAAGATGATCGACTTCAACAAGATCAAGAAATTTGAAGAAAAGCTACTGGAGAAGGAGAAGATCGAGAATGAAGAACATATATCAGTAATTCATAGAAGACTCCTCAATGCTTTTTGTGTTCCTAACCTAGAAGGAGGTAACATCACTGACTAAGTGTATTTTTCTTTACTTAGTATTTTAATTTTGTTTTAGTATGTGTAATATCTACTGATCTTATTTGAATGAATGAAAAGATAAGTACTTTTGATGATTAAAGACAAGATAACTACTTAACTAGTCTACTATTATGAAAAGATTCAAGTAGTTTTGGCTTCATCAAAAAGGGGGAAATTGTTGGGATATGAATCCTAAGACAAGTCCTAAATGATGAACAGATAAGGTGAGTTTTGATAAGCCAAAAGTAGACTTGAATATTTTCTAAGTGTTGACTGATCTAGTCTAGTTATGGAAGACATCTTGAGCAGATCAGTAGAGTTCACAAGACAAGTTATGTTTCAAAATAAAAGTTTAAGTGTTCAAAAGACAAGTACGTGTTATAAGTACTTTGTTATATATTTGTTTAGGTGTTATACTGAGCTATTTCGAATTGTATAGAAGCTCATGTTTCGTTTATATTTGTATATTCAATGTATAGATTCTTAAGTTGACTAAGCTATTTTATAAAGCTTAAAGTAATGTAATAGTCTTGTTAGATTAGATGATAGGACTAGATTAGTGTTCTATTGAAATCTACAGATGAAGAGTTTCACAAGACAAGATGAGTAAGAAGAAGACTCAGAATTTGTCTAAGTGTTGAGACAAGACAAGTGCGCGATGACAACAAGACAAGACAAGAAGAAAAGAAGAAGTTAGTTACAAAAACGCGTGTGAAGATAAAGATTGAAGAGTTAGTTATGGAATAACTAATTAACTACATAAACACGTGGATGGATAAAGAAAACAGTTATGAGTTAGTTTTCAAGAAAATTTGGTTACACAACTGAAAGTTCTTGAAGTTGGAAGTCTATAAATACCCCATGGTATTGTTCGATTCAAGACTACTGAAATTCGATATACTGAAGTGAAATAAAGGCATATTCAAAGTGAAGAACTCTCAGAGTTATTGAAGATTCAGAAAGAAGCCAGAAGACTACTGAAGAAATCCAGAAGGCTACTACTGAAGACAGAGAAGTTTTATTTTTGTTTGTTGTTTCAAGTTGCTAGTTACTTGTAAATCACTAGTAAGATCGAAGAAGCACTTGGTAGTGTTATCGAGAAGATCTAAGTCTTATTTCTTGGGACTTAAAACTACAAGAACACACATTACTCTATTGGACGAGTTAATAAGAATATCACAACTGGGTTTGTGAGAGTGGACGTAGACAAGTTGTCGAACCACTATAAATCTCGTGTTTGATTTACTTTACTGTTTTATTTGTGTTTGATTGATTAACTGTTTAATTGATTGAATTACATATCTGAACAAGACTAGTAGAGTGTTCATAACAGAGTTCACGAATTTTAGTTTAGTATAAACTTAATTGGGCTCATTGTTATTCTGATATTCCGCATTCGTATTCTGATATATTGAAAGATTTTTGAAAAGTCTATTCACCCCCCTCTAGACATTTTCACTAGCTTACTCAAAATTAAACTCAACTAGGGACCTACAAATAGGCTTATTGAGTGAGCCACCAAAAGAGGTAAAGGTAAGTCAATTAGAAAAAGCAGAATGAAGGGACAAGAAGTAATCAGGCAAAGTGAGCAAGCCTAACAAAGAATGAGGGAACAAGAGTGATAAATGAATATAATAAGTCTAAATGTTAGAGGACTGGGGGGGAAGGGAGAAACGTAAAGAAATCAAGGAGATGGTGGTAAAACAAAAGATTGGAATTTGCTGCCTACAAAAAACCGAGGTGCAGGTAATGAACAAATTTCTCTGTAAATCTTTATGGGGAGACTTAAAGTTCGACTGGGCGAGCAAAGGGACAGAGGGGAGATCGGGGGAATACTGACTACTTGGGATGCAAATATATTTACCAAATCCAGTAAGTGGCATGTGAGAGGATTTCTTGTGGTGAATGGCTTCTGGAATCTTGATGGCTCACAGTGCTGCCTAATCAATGTCTACGCACTGTGCAGCGGAGTACAAAAGACAGAGATGTGGAGCATCCTGAGTAATGTGATCACTCAAAACTCATAAATATGCATCTACATTGTGGGAGATTTCAATATGATAGAACGCTAGAGGAAAGAGTTGGAAGAGAGGTGTGGAATGATAACCGCGAGAGGGCGGATTTCAATGAGTTTATAAACACTTGCCAGCTAGTTGATATTCCACTCTTATGTAGGAAATTTACCTGGTACAGACTTGACATCTCATGCAAGAGTCGACTCGATAGAATCATGGTGAATGAGGTGTGGGCAGAGAAATGGTCTGAGGATGCATTGAAGAACCAGTGTCGATTAATTTTAAATCACTGCCCAATTTACATGGTGTCCCAATAAAAAGATTAGGGCCCCAAACCTTTTAGATTCTTTAATGCTTGGAGCAAACATCCAAACTTTAAAGAATTTGTGGCCAACAAATAGGAAGCATATGAGGTTAGAGGCTGGACCGGGTTCAAGTTAAAAGAAAAACTCAAACTTCTGAAAAATGACTACGAGAATGGAGCAAGAGAGTGTTTGGAAATTTGGAATTAAGGATGGAAAATAATAGACATGAAGTAGATATATTGGATATCATGGATGATGCCTTTGGTTTGGAAGAGGAAGAGGTGGAAAAAAGAAGACAATGCCTTGCAAATTTGATGATGGATATGCAATGAAGAGAGGGTCAAATGCTCTAGAGGGCAAAAATTAATTGGATGATAGAGGGAGATATGAACTCTAAAATGTTTCATATAGTGGTAAACAAGAGGCGAAGATGAATGAAATACAAGGGTTATACATTCACGACAACTGGACTGAAAATGTACCACAAGTGAAATAAGGGGTATTTCAGTTTTTTCGAAACCACTACCAATCTGAGAAGAGAAGCCGTCCTCCGATATCTAACTTAATGTTAAAAAAAACAAGTTGTATGAGTGTGATAATGGGTTCCTCACGGCCCCATTTACAAAAGTGGAAATCAAAGGGGCAGTATGGGACTGCGAGAGCTCCAAAAGTCCAGGGCCCGACGAATTCTCGATTGTTTTTTTTTTTTAAGGAAAACTGAGAGTTATTAAGGAGAGAGATATTGAGCATGGTACAAGAATTCCACACGCTCGGGAAGCTAGTCAAAGGGATAAACCCGTCGTTCATAGTACTTATTCCAAAGAAAGAAGGAGCACAACACCTAGATGAGTTCCGACCGATATCCTTGATAGAAAGTTTGTACAAGATAATTATTAAATTACTAGCAAAAGAATCTCCAAAGTGATGCAAATAATTATATCAGATTGTATCGACTTTTATTGGAGGCCGACAAATTATGGATGATATACTAGTGGCGCACGAGGCAATCGAAGAAGCAAAGAGGAAAAAGAAATTGAGAGCCTTCTTCAAAGTGGACTTCGCTAAGGCATATGACTTAGTAGAGTGGGAATTTCTGGATAAGATGATGAAATCAATGAATTTCTCGGGTAAATGGAGATCATAGGTGATGGAATGCGTATTAACAGCTAGTGCCTCGCTACTAGTTAATGGCAGCGCGTCTGGGGAGTTCAAGCTTGAGAGAGAGCTTCGCCAAGGGGACCTCCTGTCCCCGTTCCTGATTTTAGTTGTTGTTGAGGGGTTGAATGTAATGGTGGAAAAAGTGGTCGGTCTGGGAGCAATCTAGCCAGTATGCTTAGGGAACCACAAAATAAAGGTACTTATGTTACAATATGTCGATGATACTCTTTTTCTGTGTAATGGTAGATGAGAGGATATGAGAAATATAAATTTCACTCTAAGATTGTTTTAGTTGGTTTCTGGGTTGCGTGTTAACTTCGAGAAATGTAGCTTGATTGGGGTGCAAATGAATGAGGGGGAGATTGTGGAAATGGCAGTGCTCCAGGGCTGCAAAGTGGGGAATCTCCCGATACCATTCTTGGGACTAAACATTGGCGTCAACTAATAGAGAACGACACACTAGGATGGCTTGATTCGTAAAATAAGAATTAAATTGACATAATGGAAAGAGAGTCACTTGTCGATGGGTGGGAGAGCCACACTTATCCAATCAGTTTTGTCTGCGGTGCCTATATACTATTTGTCCTTTTACAGAATACCAAAACGAGTGTTGAGCACAAAAATCCAAAGAAAAATCTTTTGGGGTGGGAGGGAGTCTATAGGAAAGAAAATGTCATGGGTGAGTTGGGTGGAAATATACAATGACAAGCTAAGTGGTGGCTTGGGTATAAAAGATCTTAATACGTTTAATATAGCACTTCTCGGGAAATGGGTTTGGAGGATGTTGAGTGAGGTGGATAGATTGTGGGTAAGGGTTCTCAAATTTTATATAGTGGGTTGGAGGGTGAGGGAATTAGATCTCGTAGATAGGGTAGGAAGAGAAGTGGATCGAGATGGCGAAAGGATATCATTGATATATGTAAAGGAGGGGCAGATGGAGAGGGAAAAAAGAAGATTATTAAATGCGTAGGGAATGGAAAAAATACGAAATTTTGGAGTGATGTTTGGGTAGATAGAGATTTTTGCTTGAAAGATAAATTCAAGAGATTGTATTATTATTGTAAAAAAAAAAAAAATACAAAGATAAGTGGAATTGGGAGTTGGGGGAATGGGTCTGTTGGGAATGGAAGTGCAGAAGGCCCCTTAACAGTCGTGATAACACTTATTTTGTTGAGCTAACTAATGTTCTTAGCAGGGTAAAACTCAGCCAGGGATGCGACGACAGATGGACCTGGGAATGTGATCCAACAGGATTATATTCGACCAGCATTCCATACTCACAATTATAGCTTGGAAATGGGGCGAATATGAGCAGCCGAGACAACAAAGATGAGTACAAATTGATGTGGAAAACGTTCGCTCCGAGGGGGGTCCAGATGATCGTATGGAAAGCTATCAAAGGCCGACTAGCGACGACGGAAAATCTAAGGAAGCGTGGAATTAACATAGCAAGAGAGGAAGCAATATGCAAGTTGTGTAGAGAAGAAGAGGAAACGAGCGATCGCCTCTTGATGGAATGCAATACAACAACATTGATTTGGTGGGAGTGCAAAAAATAGCTCAAGGTTAGCATGGCATCTCATAACATACTAATAAACCACTTTTTGCAATTTAGTGAAATACTAGGATAGGATAAGTTGAGAAGGAGAATAGTCTCGAGTTTATGGGTAGGAGCCGTGTGGGAAGTTTGGAATTGCAAAAACTCATTAAGATTTGAAGGTGGAGCTTTTAACCTAAAGAAACTCATGGACAGGATCAAGATGAATTTGTGGTCCTGATTGGGTGGGAGGCAGCTGATCATTCCAAATTCTTTGATAGCGGCATGTAGTTGTGACCCATTACTATGTATAGCTTAAAACAAAGTAGGAGGTTCGGTTAGTGCTGTTATTCGAGTCGAGCGAGCCCGAGTACCTAAGGTTCGAGTTCGGCTCGAGCTCGCTCATTAACATTATCGAGCGTGAAAGATGGCTCGGCTCGACTCGTTTTTTTTTTAATTAAAATCGAGCTCGACTCGAATATTTTTTTTTAGCTTGATAGAGCTCGAACTCGAGCTCGACTCACATATTTTTTAGCTCGACAGAGCTCGAACTCGAATAACCAAATTATTTTAGCTCGAGAAGGCTCGAACTCGAGCTCGAGCTCGAAATCCTGTAAATACACACATTTAACTAAAATATTGAAATTTCTATACAAAATACATATTTAATCAAAAAGTACTAGAAATATAAAAGCAAATGCATACTTCAAAAGTCATACAATTAAAATATGAAAGCAACATCCACTAACAAGTTAACAACTAACAAATGTACTCCATCCATCATAGAAAATGTTTACAAATAAAATATTTCTCCAATCAACAAATCAGTATTTAGCAACATTCAATGGATTCATTCTTCAATCTTGATCGGGGAGTTCAATTTCTTGATAGGTCGATGTAGATGATTCACCAACATCCGATAATTCCTACAAAAAATAAAAAATAAATGAGAAAGCCATTAATATATTTTTGATATTGGAATTACAGTAGAAACATGTGGTAGGCATAATTTACAGTAGAAACATGCAGTAGGCATAAATGAGAAAGCCATTAATAAATGAGAAAGTCATTAATGAGAAACATTGTCTTGCTAAGTTGGTATACATTACCTTAACCAAAACATGCAATAGGCATAATTTAACCAAAACATGCAGTAGGCATAATTTAACCAAAACATGCAGTAGAAGTTAACCAAAACATGCAGTAACTTATATAAAAGATAATCAATCAAAAGTAAAAGTATTAGAAGGTTCATTTTACTTACACGGGGTCTAGCCTTCACACCATAAAGATTGCGGATCTAATCATTGCCACAAAGTAGCATTTGCACCGTCTCAACCGTCATAGAAGCTCGTCGATCATCAACTATTCGACCACCGGCACTGAAAGTAGATTCGGAGGCTACAGTTGTAATCGGAATAGAAAGAATGTCACTTGCCATACTTGACAATATGCTCAACCTTAACCTTTCCGATTTCCACCAAGCCAAAACATCAAGATTTGCAGAAACAACATCACAACAATATCTATTTTCTTCTAAATACATATCCAAATCCATTTTTTTCGGTGGAGTCTTGTCAATTTCATTGACACGCATCAAAAAAATTTCCTTACCAGTAAGAACATTAATTTCAAACTTCTTAACAACTGCCCTATTGCTCATCAAATCTCTACTATGTCGATGTAGCTGCTGTTTTTTGGGGCCTTCAGCATGAGATGAGATATAAGCTTCAACATATTCATTGTAAAGCTCATAGATAAGCATCTTGATTTCATGAATTTTATCCAATGCTTCTATCTCACCATAAATAATCGGAAATGCATGATCAACAAGTGTCATTTTATACCTCGGATCAAGAATAGCAGCTATTGTCAACAACACATTACTATCTCCCCAATACTTATCAAACTTTTCCGACATTGCTATGGCCATTTCTTTGATATTACCTGAAGTGTCAACAATCTTTTCATTTAAAAGCTCTTTCACCCTATAATGCTCAACAAGAAAAATGTTGGAAGTTGGATAATCTGATCCAGAAATCATGTTAGTAATTTCATGGAAAATACCCAAAAATTTGCAAACTTCCTCCACTTTCAACCAATCTTCTTCACTTGGAACATAAGTAAACTCAGGGTCAATATCATTATATCTTGAAAAAACAACCTTGAATTCTAAAGTTGATGCCAACATGAGATATGTGCTATTCCACCTAGTTGGACAATCTAGAATCAACTTTCTAGAAGGTAGTTGCAGCTGCTTTGCAATCTTTGCAAATTGAATAAGATGAGATTCTGAATTATTCAAATACTTGACCCCATCTCTAACAACATCAATCACACCATGCAAATTTTTTAGACCATCTTGCACCAAAAGATTAAGTATATGTGCACAACACCTCACATGAAAAATCTTTCCACCAAGACTAAGCCTCTTTCTTAGAGAAAAATCCATTTTAAGCCTTCCAATGCAAACATCATTATAAGAAGCATTGTCTACAGTTATGCTAGAAATCTTATCATCAATCTCCCAATCACTAAAGCATTTACTTAAAGCATCAGCAATAATGACTCCTGTATGAGGAGGTGGAACATTGCAAAAGTCCAAGACACGTTTCTGTAACACCCAATCAGCATCTACAAAATGACCCGTCACAACCATATACTGAAGTTTTTGACCAGATTTCCACAAATCAGTAGTTATACTAACCCTACTAGCACCCCTCAACACAAATTTCAACTTTTTATTTTCTACTTGATAGGTATTATAACAATCTTCTCTAACTTGTTGACGAGTAAAATGGTGACACAGCTTTCATGAACTTATTAAACACTACATGATCCATCATAGAAAATGGATACTCATGCACTAGAACCATATGAGAAGCAAGCTCTTGTACCTTAGTATGATCATACGAATAGCCGGCAAGGGAAGTGATACCATCAGATTGTCCATCTATGAAAGACAATATTTGTTGCTTCGCTTTGGTTTGATCTCCACTGGATAGTCTCTTTTGTAGACACGCGTTTAAATGACGCTTGTGTTGAGATGTAGCTCCAGTTGCGCTCTTAGCAAAATATATCTTGCAATGATTGCATTGCACCTTTTCTGTTCCATTCTTGAACTTGACAATTTTCATATTCTCCCAAACCATTGATTTTTTTATTCGTTTCTTTGGCTCAAATGGTTTTGTTGGTCCTCCTTCATCACCGTCTTTTTCCACTTCTACTTCTTCGAGTTGGTCACTTGTTGTTTGGAGCTCTTCCTCGCTCATCACATCCACACTTTCTTCATTGATCTCAATATCTTGACCACCATCTTCATTGATTTGATCCATACCAACACATGAACAAGAACCTTAGGTTGAATACATCCTATTTATAAAATATTAAAATAAGTCAGTACATACAACATTAATGGAAAAGTAGTGTTATTATTAATCTCAAACTGAAATTCAATTGATTTAGTGTTGTTATTTGATATATCAGAATGGAAAATACACTCTGTTATATCAACTGAAATATCAATTGATTCAACATCAGAATGGAAAATACATTCTGTTATATACTTATATTGTTATTAATGAGAATTGAGAAGTAAGATTGTGAAGTTATTACTTTTAATGTATCTTAGGCTCAAACTGTAAATTTCACATTAAATGATACTCCAAAAGTTAAATCCATTATGCATTTACTCCATTTCATTTCCCATTTAATACTAGCATTTAAAATAACAAGGATGGTCGTGATTACAATTTACAAATATTTTCTATAAATTTAAATAAACACTTTAAAATTAAGCCTCTCCACTGTATGCATTTACTCCATTGTGTTAAGATGAAACATATTAAAGGTAAAAAAAAAAACCCATTTGAGGTAACAGTGGCCGAAAAGAAACAAAAGAAACAGGGGATAATTTTTGCCTAAAAACAATGGCTTGGTGGAAATCTAAATAATTGGTAGATCTATTTTTACCTAAAAACAAAACAGTATATGAAGGAGATTCATTATATGTGAAGCAAATCTTGCTCTAAAATTGGTGTTTTTTTTTAATTAATCTCTTCAGTGAATCCCCTTCTTCCATTATACTATAGGTCGAAAAGCTATAAAGAGAAAAAAACTTACCAATATTTAAATGGGTGAGTTGTGTATCCCTAAACTTCAAGAAATTGAAGTAGGAATAGAGAGATTCCTTCAGCGGCTGGAATGCGAATACGCGATGTGAGTACGTGACGCAACGGTTGAGGCGTCGCGGTTGTGGACTGCGGTGCAGCGGTTGTGGCTGGGGATGCGACGCGGCGCGACGGTGTGTGGGCAGTGTCAAGTGTGGCTGCTTGGAGGGAACTCAGAGAAGATTGGGAGTGAGGGTTTGCTTAGTATGCGTGTGTGACTGACTGTGAATTGGAGTGGGTGACTCAGAGTGAAGGAAAGGGTTTGGGAATTGGATTTGGGACCTTGGGTTACTCGGTAATTGACCTAATTTAAGAAATTTACTAAAATACCCATTCGAGCTCGAGCCTTAGTGGGTACTTGCGGGTCGAGTTGAGCCAGGCTCGTTAAGTAATCGAGCTTATATAGTACTCGAGCTCGGCTCATTATGCTACACGAGTCGAGCCTTAACGAGTCGAGCCGAGTCTCGTTAAGGCTCGGTTCGAATAACAGCACTAGGTTCGGTATAAGGAAATTATAAGTTCTATGTGATATGATTATATTGTAAGCGTTGAGTACCCCTTGTACTCAATTGATAATACAAAGGGTTGTTTACTGTTAAAAAAATATATATATAGTTGTCCAACTGATCAGCTAACAAGCCATCAATAGGTTGATTATCTTTCTTTGTTGTTTTACACTTGCACTCATAATCATATCATATTTATTTGCTCAGATGACTTAGAATTTCACTAAGCTTGTCTCCATCATCTGATTCACAAGAAAAGTTTTAAAAGTAAGAAAGTCTATTCACCCTCCCCCTCTAGACTTTCTCTAGTATCAACTCATTTAAGGGACCTACATCATGCACTACCAAAGGTTTGAAATTTCTTATGGAGGTTGTGTAGTGGATTTATTCCTACTCGACACAACCTCTTCCGACGTAAGATTATCCCAAATCAGACCTGCCCCCACTATGAGCGGGAACCTGAGACGGATTGACATGCATTTGTTGGTTGTGAGTAGGGTTGTAAACAAATCGAATCGTAGCGAATACCATACTATTCGATTCGTATTCGTGAAAGTATTCGAATATTCGTATCCGTATTCGTTTATTTTTTTAATAATAAATTCGATTCGAGTATTCGATTCGATTTTTTAAACAATATTATTCGAGTATTCGATTCGAAAAATCAAAAATTGATTATCTTTTTTTTTTTTAAAAACATGTGTTTGGGTTAATTAGCCTAAAAATATAGACAAAAATCTGGGTTATTAATAATCGACAGTTCCAATATTACGGCCCAAAGAATATAGATGGAACAATGGGCAAATCCAATTCAGGCCCAAAGAAGAATGGTCAAACCCTAATTCTAATTTTGTGCCCTAGCTACTAACTTACGCGTACACAGTAGAGAAGGGGGAGGGGGGATGTTAAGAATTAATATATAAGGATTAATTCCCCACCTCTCTACAAGTTCGGACTTTTAGATGAGACAGAATTCTTTCATGGTATCAGGGAAAACGACCTGGGTTCGATTCCTGTTGAAAGCATTTCACCCATTTAAATTGTCCACTCGATGGGCCTTCTCCCCCAAAAGGGTAAAAGGTGTTAATCCGGCCCACGAGTGAGGGGGAGTGTTAGGAATTAATATTCAAGAATTAATTCACCACCTCTCTACAAGTTCGGACTTTTAGATGAGACGGAGTTCTTTCAGGGGAGAGAGCTTGACAACGACGATGGTGGTACAGACGCAACGGCGATGGCAGTATAGACACGATAGCGATGGCAGTATAGACGCGACGACGATGACGGTACAGACGACGGGAGTGAGCGGCGTGAGATGAAACTCTGAGTGGATCCACGCCAACATTTAAAAAATTACTCCTACATAATATATTGATAGAATCACAACTTCGATGTGTGCGTGTGTGTGAGCGTGAGGAACGGGGAAAGTGTAGGAGATAGAGGTTGTGACTGGTGAGACTTGTGGTCGACTGGCCGTGGACGGCGGTGGAAGACCGATGGCAAGTTGCGGGACGGAGACAATGAGGGTCGTGACTTGCAGAGGGTAAAGGGAGTTTGGATTTGGAGAAACTGAAATTGAAATTCAATTAAGGTAGATTTTGCGTATATGCGTGATGTGGGCTGTACGTGGGCCTGTTGCTGCTGCATTGGATAGTTCTACACAAATTATTAGTAATTAAATAAATAAATATAATTTTAATTTATTAAACAACTTAAGAATATATTATACATATATAATATATATTTATATATAAATCGAATCGAATACTTACGAATATCGAATCGAATATCATAATTTTGTATTTTTATTCGTTTATTAATCGAATCAAAAAAAAAATTTGTATTCGAATCATAAAATTTCGAATACGAATACCGAATCGAGCAAAATTATTCGATTTGTTTACAACCCTAGCTGTGAGATGGCAGTGGAGGTGTGGCGCAAAATAAGGTTCAGTTGAGTCAGGCTATGTTGGTCGTTGATTCGGTTCAGGAACTTATTTTTGAGCTGAAAGGGAGTTCATATGTGGTCGTTCTATCAAAATTCAAGGCTTATATCATGTTGACGAGGGGGAGACTATGGGGCTCCTTAAGGCATTCTCATGGATACAAGAGTTGAGATTTGAGAATGTGGAGGCCGAAGTGGACGCCAAATTGGTATCAGATGAAATAATGTCACCTCAACATTCGACATCAATCATTGGCAATTTTATAGATACATGCAAGTATGTTGTTGATTTTATTCCTTTTTGTATTGTGGAATATGTATGTCGAGAGGCCAATGATTAGAAGGCACAGCGACTTGTTAGAGCTGCTAGGGAACATTCGAGCCCCCATGATTGGTTTGACCCCCCAATTTTTGTGGTGGGCGTGCCTAATGGTATTTGTAGTTGTTAAATAAATTGAAGTTTCGACTTCAAAAAAAAAAATTAAAAATTAATCATTTATGTTTCTTTTGTAAGTGATTAAACATAAATAAATTGAAGTTTTCAAGCCCATTCAGGAATAATGATTTTCAACCCCTTAATTTTAGTTATTCCATTCTTTCTGGAATCAATTATTTTAACAAATAATCAAAATTTTATAATAAATTGTATACTGATTTATTGTACAAAAAGTCTAATAAAATACATTGGGTATGAATGCGTAACATACACTGGGTTTAATTTTGAGTTTGATTTTGTGTTTTGAAGTTTTCTGTTGTGATTTTTGCATCTGGTTTTGAGTTTCTGTCATGACCCCGTTCGTCCAGAAATGCGATCGCGCAGCCCACACAGTGCACGACCGAATCGACAACACGCACAATAAGGTGCACGATTGAAACGACTGCCCAAACAGTGGTACGCACAGTCAGTTGTGGCCAAACACAACAATTAATGTTACGCACAATCAATATTGGCCGAACACAACAATGTTTGAGCGGCTATTTTTTTGTCGTATACCAGTATTTACATTTTATTTTTAATACTTTTAAATTTTGTCTAATTAGCTTTATAATTTTTTTGAGGGTTTACATTAATAGAGTTAGACCAACGAGATCTGAACGAAGGCGTCGAGAACAAATTCATCAAATGACACACATGGAAGTCGCCTTCCGGTTGAGCAAGAGGTCAAAGTCGCACCTCCGATTCAACAAGACGATGAAGAGGCACCTCTGACTGAACAAGAGGATGAAGAGTTGGATGGTGTGCTGAGAGGATCTTATCTCGGTGGTTCGGTGGATTCGTCTTTGCTAGCGAGTTTCAAGTCGCATATAGCTGCAAAGATACATAAAGGCTAAGAAAGTGAGTTGCTAAAGGTACATTGTCATACAACTAAATTCTTAGAGTGGACTTTTTCAAACGACGAAACCACTTTTATTTGGAGAGGCTTGGGTAGGGATATTGGTTTGCTAAGTCTACAAGATTTTGCATGCCCTAGTCCTAACAAAGCTCTTATTTGAGCCTTTGTCGAGCGATGGCATCCTGAAACAAATATGTTTCATATGCCTTTTGGAGAGATGACAATCACGTTGGACGACGTGCGTTGTTTGACCGGAATAAAAATTGAGAGATGACCTTAGGAGTTTGAAGTTGATGAACACGTGAAATTAGGTGGTCCGACATGTGTGTCAATATTGTTGGGAGTCATCTTGCAAACCACGATTGGTGAGCTACGTTAAGTATGAGGTAGTTCAATGAATTTGAAATTTTCTAATCAGTCAATAGTCTAATTTCTTTATCAATCAACAATCTAAATATCTTAATCAACCAACAATATAATTAAACCAATCATTTCTGATTTTCCTAATCAACCAACAATTTAATTAAATCAATGATTTATAATTTTTCTAATCAAACAACAATCTAATTAAATATATAATTTCTAATTTTTTTTAATCAATCAACAATTTCTAAATTAATTTCATAATCAATTAACCAATCTAAATTTCATAATTAACCAACAATAAAATTTAGAAATCAACCAACAATCTCATTAACTATACGGAGTATAAACTAATTAACAACTAACCAATTCATTTCCTCCTAGTAAATCAATAATCTAAAAAATAAATAAATTATAAAAGCAATTACATCGAATTAATATATAAAGCACGCATGCAAGTGCAACATATAACTAATTATAAAAAAGCATAATAAATAAATAACATTTTGTTATAGTGTCGAGCTTGAAGAATGATACAGTAGGTGTTCACCTCTCAATTGAAATCCTTCAAAAAAATTGAGAGACAAAAAAGGTAAGGAAGAAAATCTGTAAATGAAATCACCAAAAATGGTTGTCTACTCCTTCTCTTCCTTCTACACTAATATTTATTTGCTTAATAGGCAAGTGAGACGTTCTTAATTTTAATATATTTAATGTCATATTTATAAATTTGATATATTTAACGATGAATATTAATATGTGATTAGTGTGAAAATTGTTTGAAATTTATATGTTTATTTTGCTCAATTTGATAGAATTTCATGCAATATTTACATTAGATTAATTAATTGCACTTAAAATGAAAAATGTATGTTGTTTTGTTATTATTTTTTAGATAAAATTAGTATTTTTAGAGCAAAACATGTTTTGATATATCGTGGAGTCAATCGAAAAATAATTCGAGAGGGAAATTTGACTTAAGAATTAAAGAAGAAAAATAATTTAAAGTCCATTTTTAGCCGACCATTTTTAAGGCCCGTTAATTGGGCCTCAATTAAATTAAAGAATTGATCAGCTTATTTCTTGGGCGCGGCTAAAGGCACCCGGCGATCCTATGAGTACACCCAGGAGATGAGGACACACGCCAATCGGATGAGGACACCCACCTGAAAAAACCAAAAATGTCTTTTTCAAATAAAACCTTCCTCTTCCTCTCCCTTTCTCATCCTCTCTCTTTCTCAAAAATTGAGACACCCACAGTCGCGCCGCCAACGCCGCCCTCCCCGTCGCGCCGCCCTCCCCTGCAACCTCGTTCGCGGTCGCCCCCTTCCTCCCCACAGTCGCAGCCGCCGCCCTCCCTTCTCCCCTTCGTCGCGGCCGCCCTCCCTTCTCCCCACAGACGCGGCCGCCGCCCACCCCCTCCTCCCCTTCGTCGCGGCCGCCCTCCCTCCTCCCCTCGTTCGCGGCCGCCGCCCTCCCTCCTCCCCACAATCGCGGCCGCCGCCAACCCCCTCCTCCCCTCGCCGCCGCCGCTAACAATAGGTAAGTTTAGGTTTAGAAAAAATTAGGGTTTTCTGGGGAAAAAAAATTCTTGAAGTTTGGGAATTATTTTCGAACATAGCGCGTTTGTTTTGGAAAAAAATTCGAACAACTTGAGTTTGTTTTGGGAAAAATTTCGAACAAGATGTTCGATTTTTTTTTTCAGACAAATTTAAGTTGTTTTGAAATTTTTTTCAAACATATTGTGTTTGTTTTGGAAACAATTTCGAACAATTTGATTTTGTTTTGAAAAAATTTTCGAACAAAATGTTCAATCTTTTTTTTCGAACATATTGAGTTTGTTTTGAAAATTTTTTCGAACATGTTGAGTTTGTTTTGGAAAAAATTTCGAACATATTTGTTTTGAATTTTTTTTCGAACATGTTTGTTTTGGAATTTTTTTCGAACGGTTGGTGTTTTGGATTAATTTTTGTTGCAATTTTGGAGTTTTTTTTTGTTGAATGGTAATGGTGGTGGTGGTGGTGGTGGTGGTGGTGGAGAGTGGAGAGGTGGAGGTGGAGGTGGTGAAATAGAATGAGTGGGTGTATTCATCCTTATTTTTTTCATAAATTTTAACCTAGGGGTATATTGGACATTTCACAGGTTCTGAAAGTTTAAAAAAATGGTTGGTGGATGTACTCATAGGAAATCTGGGTGCCTTTAGCCGCGCCCTATTTCTTACATATTGTGGTGACACCGGTGAGGAATTAAAAGAAAAAAGAAACTAGCTGAAATTCACGGCCCATCGGTAAGAAAATTACAATTCAATTCAAAATTAGTTTAATTTCACTTTGTTAGTTAATTTTAAATTTAGTATTTCATTTTCATGTAAGGATTTAAGCAACACAAGACAAACTACCTTTCTTTAATTCCACACTTTGTTATTTACTCCACATTATAAGTTTGCTTTCATTTATAGTTTAGTTATTGGTTAGATTTATTGTATCGGAGTGTTTGGATTTATGATAAAATTGCGATTTTTAGTTTAATTTGAATTATTTAATTCTATTGGACGGTATATTGATTAAATTATTGAGTATTTGTTTGATCAATTGTATTATTTCAATTATTAATTTGTATGTTGATGCATTATTATTGCAACGAGAGTTGGTATTTATGTTTGATTGTATGAGTGATGATTGTGAATTTGTGATAGTGTGATTTGAGTTTATGTTGATTTATCACAACGATAGTTGAGTACTTTCATTAGAAATCTCATTGATTTACATTAATTACTTAAATGAGAATTTAGGCAATTAATAATAGATTATAGGAGTTTGGGCTTTAGTATGCAAGTGGAAAATTATGATTAAGAATTAGAATAGATAGATTAGGTAGATCCCCCTTGTTATGTGATTACCCGAGTAGTAACAAGTCCATTCATTCTTCCGATCTTAGATGTTTTATTAGAAATATTATATGCGATTGTTCTTATTATACATCAATCAATGAATTAAACGTCCAAGTTAAGCTTTAATCGATTTCCACGTACTCCCTCCATCCACCAAATGTAGTCCCATTGGGGTGGGACACAAGTTTTAAGGAAAAGGTAGATAAAGTAAGGGTATTATAGGATATTGTGGGGTCCATTGTGAATAAAGTGATTGTTTGTGAATAAAGTTGATGGCAAATTGAGTAATTAAGTGATGGGTTGAAGAGTGATAGTTTCCATAAAGTGTATGAGACTAAATTTGGTGGACAAATAATATGAAGCAAATGAGACTACATTTAATGGACGGAGAGAGTAATAAAGAACACACTCTCACTCTCATTTGATCTTTGATTACCATATTACTTTTTTCTCATAGTTAATATTTATTTTGTTGAATTTACATTTAGTTTTAATCGCTAACTGACCTTTTTCGTATTTTTGCACAATTTAGTCACAAAAACAACTTACCCAAAAGCGTATGGGTTCGTTATAGTATTGCAAGTATACAACCAAATAGTTATCGTCCAAGAATCTAGGAGAGCGTGGAGCCCCAAAACTATACGTCGGAATGGTATTATAAAAGCTAAACGGAAGGATAAAACAAATAACAATAATAAAAAGAAACACTAAGTAAACAACTAAAACAAACATTCATAGATGAAAGTGCAAGTGGAAGAATTGATTCGGGTGTCTTCCTTATGTGGGATCACTAATGAATTAACGAACTAATCACAATAATTAAGCCTAATGTCTTGAATTATGCTAAAGGTTATCACATATATGTGTAGACCAATCCCTCGTGAGGCTCATGTGAACACGTGCACTAATTAACAATTATGAGATCTAATTAGTATCATAAGCTACTAGGATAGTGATCCGTAAACACTTTCAACACGATTACTAATGTTTACGACTCGCCCTCTCACTAATCTCATAGACGACCTCTATTCAATCAATGTCTAATGTTGTCGATCTAAGCAATCAACCCTCTCTCGGTTAAACTAATTACTATTTAACTTCAATTAATTAATCAAGACTCACACTCACACGCACACCTCAATCATGCAAACTCAACTCTCGTTGCAATTAATATAATTGAAAATGCTAGCTAATAGGATTTATCAACCAATTAAATCATACAAATCACAACATTAGAAGCAATTTAATCAAGATATAAGCTAATCAAACAATTAATCCATAAACACACTACTGTAATTACCCTCATAATTACAACACCCAAAACAAAAAAGATATTACCCAATATCTAAATTAACAATTAGAATAAAACTCATGTAAATTAAATTACAAAACATTAATGAAATTGAAATTACCAAAAAATATTGAAATAAAGGAAATATATCACCTTCTTCAAATTCTTCAATACTCATAATAAAATAAAATACTCCATTAAAATTTATCTATAAAATGAAAAAACAACTACATTAATATAATGAGTGAAGTGATGAGAGAGGACTCTCAAAGCGTTTTTTTTTTTTTTTTTATCTAATTTTCCCCCCACTGTATTTGTAAAATGTGCTGCACTATGCTTTTATCAAATGATTTAGGAGGGGCGGCTTCATTTCCTCTTCAAAATAGAAGTCCAAATTTAATTCATTTTAGATCATTAATTCTGTTACAAGCTTCCATGTCCATTAGCTAAATGCAATTGGGCTCCTTTTTCAAGAGATGTTGGCTGCCGAATTAGACCATCAATCTAATTAATCACGTGGGCCGCTCTTTGGTTCATGAAATGGCTTCTTTTTCAATTTATAATGATTAGATGTAGCTCATTTTTCTCTATTATATTTTCTTCATAATCTTATTTTTATTTTAAAATGTTAGGTTTTATTTATTTATATAATACTAGTATATGAGCTAATGGTAAAAGAGTTTATTGTGGGGTCCATTGTGAATAAAGTAATTGTTTGTAAATAAAGTTGATGACAAATTGAACGATAGTTTTCATAAAGTGAATGAGACTACATTTGGTGAACAAAAACTATAAGGTAAATGAGACTACATTTCATGAACGGAGGGAGTAATATATACCCCTTGTTTAGGTGGGTGGACTCCCTGAGACAAAGCATAGATCCGTCCCTGTTCGCCATTTGAACTAAATTGTATAGTGTTAACTGAACACTTATTTTTACTATGAAGACCCTTTTATATTTAAAAGATAAGTATTGAAAAAATAAGAGTTAATATCTAAATTTTTATATAGAAAATATAGTATTGTTAAATTGTACTCCCTCCGTCCCCGAAAAATTTACGGGGAATTTTGAGCACATATTTAAGAAAAAAATGTAATGATTGGAGTGTTGAGGATTAATTTTGTAAACTTTTATATATAAAGTAAATAAAGTATATGGATTGAGTGTATGTTGGACCTCAAAAGTAATGACATGAAGGTAAATATGTGTATATTGTGAGAGTGTAGATTGTGATGATTATTTTTATTTTGAAGTATGTAATTTTTTAGGAACAAATTAAAAAAAAATATGAAAACTTTTTAGGGATAGTGGTAATAATTTTTGGATCTTCTTCACCACAAATCATGACTCCGTCACGTGATTTGAAGTAAATCTATTTCATTAAAATATAAATTCAAAACTAAATTATCTCTATATGATTCCAATTTCGATCAGTTATCGACTCCACTCCTGCTGACGCGTACCCATGCGTCTATTTGTTTAATCTTATTATTTTCTATTTTTCATAATGGGGTTGGAATTGATAGTTGATAATGACTCATTGAATATGCATATCCCTAAATAGAAATTCAAGATTCTCTTGGTAAAAAAGAGACAAAAAGTACATTATAAAATAGTAAGCGTCAATCCAAGTGTCTATAACATTACAAATGACTAAGAGGAATTTTAGCTAAACTAAATTGATTAATGGCAACAACTTTTAGCTAGAATTTTAACCATGGCCCACTCTTTAATTGATGTCTAGAAACCAACTTATTATTAGTGTAAATGTTGATATTACTTGTATATTGTATCTCAAATGGGGTTTCTCTAAATTATCTCAACCATTGTACATGTATTTAACTATTTATTCTCTCATTATTTGTAAATAAAGTAATACTTAAATTATCTATGAATATCAGAGTCATATAAGATTAATGTCCTTACACTCACCAAAATAACTCCAAAATTCAGGCAGCCCATATTTTCTTTTCTTTCACACGATTCATAGGCAGCCCAGGACCCTAGTGTCTATCGCAACGTTCCATATATCTCTGTCCTTTGTAGCTCGCCTCCCATGGCGGCGTCTAATTACCACTGTGTCGTCCGTTTTCACTGGCAGCCCATTTGTTGCCTTCAACTAGCTAGAGTTGTTAAAACGGACCAATATGGGAGCGGAACAGGCTAAAACCGCAAAAATCCGTCAATTGGCGGGGCGGGGGTGGACCGGTCCATTTGCTAGACAGACGGTCAAAACCTCAATCCAACCCACAAAGGGGCTGGCCGCGGGTTTCGACGGGCCAATCCGAGTTTTAAAAAAATTATTTATTAGACTCATCATCTTCATTTTCAAAATTCAAAATCTCTTAAAAATTATCTCTTACTACATGCTCATTATTAAATTTATTATCATAATCTAAAATTTAACAATGAAACTATAACTAGAAGATCGCAGTCTGATATTGGAACTAAAGCAAGCGACGCGAGCAGCGCGAATTTGTAATGCGAGACAGATTATAATAAACTTTGGTTGACTGTTTTTTTTCTTCTAAACTTTGGTTGTTAATTGCATGCAATGGCTAGATTTTCAGTTGTTGAATAAGTTTCAAATACGTGATAAACTTTTGTTATTTTTCTATAATATTAAATTAATTATAATAATAGAATAATAATAATAATATTACTAATTTTTATTTAAAATAAAAAAGTCGGGCTGGCCCACCCCAAACTGTCGAAACCCACCGCCCAAACGGGGCGGTCCTGTAGACCCGGCTCCTAGCAGACTAAGAAAAGTTGAGTTCAATCCGTATTTTTTTTTATAGTGGGGCGGACTGACCCAATGAACTCAGCTCATTTTGACAATTCTACCTTCAATATTGCAGCCCAGACCCGCTTAAACTAACAACTTCTAACTTCCCTATATCTATATGTATCCTAAAACAAGTGTCAAAATGTCACAAAAATCATGTATCCTTCTTTATATTTTAATATCTAGATTCTAGATTGTCGACACATGTAAAGTGAAAAAATAATTTATGAATAATAATATGGATGACGATTCGTGTTAAAAAATCAGGTAGTGGAACATAGAGTGAACATATGAAAATGACGTAGATGAACCCAACGTTGATAAATCAAGTTATCGGATCTAATTTATTTTGTGTGTGTGTGTACCCGTTGTTGGTGATTTTTAAATTGCATCGTACTATCTTTGTGTTAACTTCTTTTTTCCTGGAAACTACTACGGGGTGATTACGTGAAATTAAAAAAATAAAATTAAAATAACAAAAGGTCCCTTTTTTTTATGGGAAAGTAAATTTCATAAATAAATACTGATTCAGTTAGTACAGAAAGACCACCCAAAAGTGCACCCGGACTAGATTACACTTCGCATAAAAAGCACATGTAACCATATTATTCATTAGCTTTCAGTTAGTAAAGTAAAGGGTGTCAGAAAAAACTAATACCTACCAAAATTAACTTAAATTCACAAAAAATTGAATGAGACGATTGAGCTCCGGATATGGAAGGGCGTATCGGTCTAGTGACTTGACTCGGAGCACACACCAACACGAATCGACGTGTTCAAAGCTTGGACATTCAATATGCTCGTTGGAATCCAGGCCAACTTCGTAAATTTGTACAAAATTATTACGAGGAGATCTAGAACATCTGATGAAGTAAGACCACAATAACCATGGCTAGTCCAGATTCAATTTCGGGCATAACATTCAAATGATAAACGTCCGAACCGAAACTAACTCCCCCTACAACCGTTTTTTTCTCCTTCGTCTCTCCGACGACTCGTCTCGATTCGTCTACGATCTTGCACGATCGATTCGTATACGAACCTTCAACCGTGTACTTGTGCCTCTTAGTCTGATCAGATATCCCACAATAAACATATGCAAGTACATTTTTTTCTTTTGGTTGCCCAAATCTTATATTTTTTCTTACACAAAAAACAGGCGTTGCCGTCTTTGATGATTTCATGTTGCTGTCTTTACCTTCTCCTTCATACACAAACCAATAGTTGTCCAATAATTTCAGTTTCTGCAAATCATCAAACCAATCTAACAATTTATTTATATAACAACATACGTATGTTTAATTAATTGCAAATAAATCACAAATTTAAAATATTGTTGCAATTTAGGCTTATTGACAACTATAAAAAAAAATAAAAATTGTTTCATTAAAGAGGTGTCACGTCAGCAAATCATATATATTATTAGATTAAAAAAAAAGATGATAAAAATAGATTGCAAATAAGGAAATTAAAAATGATGATTTAATTTGCAATTAATTACCTTGCGACGACAAATAGTGAAAATGGGATCGCCCGACCCGTCCATGAGGGTGATTTGATCGGGTCGGGCGGAGTAGTTATCGACCCGGAAAGCTAAGCTGCCGTTGGAGGCGATAACGGTGAAGCCGCTACAGTTGAAAACAAGTGATTTAGTCCAAACTGTAAGAGAAGTGGATGTTTCATCATCTTTGGTCTGATTTTGTTTTCTTTCTCCATGATAATGGTGGACTGCACTTGATGTAGATTTCAACAACAGAAGCATATTTCTCTCTCTAAATAATAATGTGCTTTTCCAACAAACAATGAGTTAGTTCTTGGATATTTATAAGGACTAATTATTAATTAAGGGGAGAATATACAATTAATAACGATGTAGGCCTGCCTTGTGTGTGTATTATATTAATATACATTACGCGCTTTTTACTGTTTATGGCCCAACATAGTTACTTTTTTTCAATACACTCAACATTATTAATTAGGAATGTCAATGGGGTGATTCCAAACTTGGGCCCGAACCCACATGGGTCGAATTTCGACCGATCAAACGTGTATGAGATATGTCGAACCCGTCCTGTCAACCCGTTTTCAGTCAAATGGGTATGAGACGGGTCGTGATTTTCCAAATCCGTCACACATAATTTATTTTATAAGTTTTCATAGGTAGCGGGGTGGGTCTAGAAATAAGACAAATCAATCTCAAACTCGACCATTTTTCATCCTAAACTTCTTACTCTCTCCATCCAATTTTATTATTCTTATTTTTTTCCCAAAATAATACTATTTACATTACTTTATTTTCACCCTCTAATTAATCATTACTTAATTATTTACTTAAATTATCATTACTTTATGAATAAATAATTGAACCTCACAATATTTTATCATATCAATATATCTACTTTATACATAAATTAATCAATATTCATTAAAATTTGTAATAAAAATTGGCATAATAAATTTAAACGGGTTGTACAATTTGACATATGCATTTCTTGAGATTCTTTACGATTTAATTTGAATTTGGCCCGTTACACGTAAATCACATGATAAATGAGATGTGTATGTTTTAAATTATTGGAGAATATTGCTTTGTACTGCCCTAAATATACATATTTTTTTCTTTTGAGAGGTACCATATACTAGCTACATAATATCAAAGATTGACTTGTCACTATATTCTTTGAATCCGATCAAGTTCAGTTCAATCGATATATATATATAACGTCTAGAAGTATGACTTTGATATGAATCATATATATGTGTGTGTATATACGATTCTGTACACCTTGGTTGATTAATTTATAGGGATGCACATGAGTTAATGTATTGTCTAAGTTTCACATAAAATATGTATTAGAACAGTTTTTAAAAAATCGCAAATTATAAATTCAGAATCTGATAACCAAGAAAAATTTGTGAATCACAGACAAGTGGTTTATAACTATAATGTTAAAGTACCGTTACTACAAGGACAAAATATTAATATTATAAGGTAAAAAATGTACTACTATAAATTTAAAAATATTATAATGAATTCGCCCAAAAAATTAAGCGGGTACCTTTTTAGCCTTGCAGTAATATCTTAACTTTGTAGCAGCAGAATATATTTTGCCTTGTAGTATCACATTTTGACTTTGTAGTAGCATAAAACATTCTACTACTACAAAGTCAGGAAATATGTGCTACTATAAATGCCAAAATAATACTACAAGACCAAAAAATATTATCCTACTATAAGATCAAAGTATTGTTATTACAACACCAAAATATTGTCATGTCAAAAGTATACTAATACAAGTTTAAAAATATAGAATTCGCTAAAAAAACTAAGTGTTTAAAATATTTTTGGATTCGTAGTAGTATATTTTTGATCTTGTAATAATATAGTTTTGATCATGTAGTAAGATAATGAATTTTTTTATATCAATTAAATTTGAACTGCGTTAATTCGAGATTTGGCTCGTGTTGACCCAGACTTGACCGGTGATTTTTTTCCCTAAATTTACCTTAATATGCTTACATTTCTAGCTTGTATGATATATTTTATAAAAAAATTGTGTAATTCAAATTTAATTTCCATGCAATAAAAAATGTACAAGATGATTGTATTAATAAGATAGATTTAATTATTATTTATTATCTATCATGGATTGATATTATGTGGTCAAATAATTGTAGGACCAGTCTTTTCCTTTTGCATAATTGCATTCTTTATTTCGGGGTGTTATTATTGACTGTAAAATTGGTCCATTTTATTTGGCAATTCATAATTATGTACGTTCTACACAAATACTTTTTAATGAAAAATTAATTAATCTTATGTACACTATAACGTCAAAGGCTAATTTATGAAATAATGGAAAATGGATTTGTAATAATCGTAGTTTTTGAATTAAATATATTGAATTTCACTGCCGAAAAACAAAACATAAAAAATCTAAACATGAAATTTATGAACCATGTGCTTAAGTTGCATGCACCGATCATATGAGATCCTCTAGCTATGTAAGTTTTTTTTTTTTTTTTTTTATTTATAAAAGGGTGGTATTAAATTAGTGCAAACCTTTGAAAATATTCCATGCATAAAATATATCTAATTAAGATAAATTTTATTAGGGGGCCAAGCGTCTAAAGAGTCATTTAAAAAATTTACGAATCCCAAGAAAATGATTTACTACCTGACCAATATTACCCCCAAGAAGTTGGTCTAGTGGTGTAGGCTTGAGACTTAAGAATGTGCTCTTCTCTAGATTGGTCCCCAAAATTAGTCGATCCTTGGACCAAATACTCGAAACTTAAAAAAAAAAAAACTACATGACCAATAATATATTATTGTTACAAAATCAAAGTATTACCACTGTCTCTTATAAGACCAAAAAATATACCGAACACTTATTTTTTTTATCGAATTTAACATAATATTTTTTAACTTTATATAATAACATATTTTTGATATTGTGGAAAATATTTTTGGTCATTGTATAATTTCATTTCGATCAGTTATGGACTCCAGTCCTGGTGACGCGTACCCATGCCATGCGTGTATTTGTTTAATCTTATTATTATTTTGTTAATGGAGTTGGAATTGATAGTTGATAATGACTCATTAAATATGCATATCCCTAAATAGAAATCCAATATTCTCTTTGAAAAAAAAGAGAGGAAAAGTACCTATAAAATATAGTAAGATCAATCCAAGTGTCTATAACTAAGAGGATTTTCAGCTTAGTTAATTAATTACAACACCTTTTAGCTAGAATTTTAACCATGGCCCACTCTTTGCTTCATGTTTGGAAACCAACTTGTATCTAACTTTTACTTCAATCATATATGTAAAAAAAATCTTAAAATATAGAATACAATTAATCCAACAAAAGAAACTCTATTTTTTTAAGGATGTAAGCCTAATGCCATACCAAGCAACATGTATTCAAATTCATAAAGTAAATTAGTGTCATACCTAAAAGTCATGAATTCAAATGTCTTGCTTTTCTTGATATATTACTTATTAATTAAAGTGATATTTTTTTTGGAAGATAAAAATGATATTGTAACCAAGAGTAAAGCAACAATGTTTAGAGATACAAGAATACGGACATAAAGATAGAAACGATATGACAAGTTCCGAGGAATACGCTCCCAATCAAATAAGGAAAAACAGCACAACGATGGGAAATGAGCTCTCAACCATTTTCAAGAGCGGAATTGTATATCATCAAACATCTTGCCAAGATGTGGAACCGTGTGATTAAAAATGCAATCATTTCGCATTTTCGATCCCTACTTTTCATGGGTTGGTCTGCTATGGACTCGAGTGCATGTTGTGCACCCTAGTCCATGTTGCACTTTTCAGTTTTACTGACTTACACTTTTTGATAAATGGTGTTGCACTTTTCAATTATTAAACTGTATAATAATATTTTTAGTTAAAGTGACTTACACCTTTTAGTAATATTGTGTTGTATTTTTCAATTTAATAACTTACACTTTTCTTTAGACTAGGGTGCACAACATGCACTCGAGTGCATACTAGACTTTACCACTTTCCATATAACTTGTCCAATTAACCAAAGACAAAACACGGCTTACTGACTGAGACTTCCCGTCCGAATGGGATGAATTCCTCAAAATGTGAAGCCAAAGATGAAGAGTAACTCAAGGGGTATAAATACTGATGAAATTAGGGCAAGGTAGTTAATATCTATAGTTACAAACTTAGAAGAGAGAAATAACATTTTACCCTTCTTATAGTAAGGTATAAATACTTACGGCCGATTCAAATTCTAATATAATTCACTCTATATCTCTTTTTCTAAAACTCGACACTAATTAAGCGTCGAAGGACCGTTGTCGAAGCGGCACCCGACCTAATTTTTGCAGGTGAACTTTGCTTGGATTGAAGGATATATACAACCAAATTTATTCAAAGGTTTTTTTTTTTTTATGTAATATATCTTCTATTATTTCTTGTAAATATTCAAATACGTACGCATGGATTCTAAAAATAATGATATATTAATATTGTATAAAAATATAGTTTACAAGATTTTTTTTTTCAAATAGAAAAAGTGTGAAAATTATTTAGTTGACGAGGGGAGGAGTATTATATATTCATTGCGGACACTATATCAAACTTAATGGAAGATAAAAAAAAGGAAAAATATCACTTTTGATCACTGAACTTTACCACTTTTCAGATTTGGTCACCCACATTTAATCACTATCAAAATTGGTCACTCACTTATTATTTTTATCAAAATTGGTCACTCACTTATTATTTCTTTATCAATTTTGATGTTGCTGTTAAAAAATCCGTCATTACTAACGGAGAGGTTTTGAACGCTAATTCTTTTTTGACACAATTTGCTCTATTTTAATTCCTAAACCCCCAACTCCAACTCCAATTTTTTTTTTTCAATTTTTATCATGAAAACCAGTAATTGAAATATCGTTCAAAACAGTCTGAAAAAACAGACGACAAAAGCAAGTCTGAATAATTTTCAACATGAATACAATAATTATAAATCATCGAATTACACACCATAATTATAAAAACAAAGTACATAACTAGTACATGCTTTTTCTTTGTTATTTTCCTTGATGGGTACTTTTGATGAACCACTGTCACTTTTTACATAGTGATGTAATTCACTCATACCCTTGATTGCACAACTTATAAAATAAGAAATTAATAACGTAACATTACAATAATTATTATAAAATGACATTGTAAGCCAATAGACACTCACATTTGCTCTATATCCTGAGTTTCCCATTTCCTGACTATCCTGTGTAAAGTAAAAAGTAAACCAACCAAGAATTATCAGTAAGTTGTTAAATCTAAAACTCATTCCCCTTTTAATACAAAAAGTGGTAATGGCTTCCTTAGCTTCTATTTTTTTGATAAAAAGATAAGTCCAACCTTCAACTCAAACTTTCTAGATTCAACTCAGACTTTCTAGATTCAGATACTTCATTAAATTTGGAGAATTTAGGCAAATCTTCTTCATCATCAGACCCCTGAATACTCTCAAACTCATTACTACTATTATCAAATGTCTATAACGAGCCTCTACCAAAAACTTTTAATGTAAAAATTATTGGTTCATTTTTTGCATCTGCATATAAAACAAACAATTTTTTTTTGATAAAAATATAAATAAAATAAAATTAATTAACCCATATATCTAAACGTAAAAGTTATAGAAACTTACTGGTGTAGAAGCATTCATGTTCTTTAGACATCTCCATCTCCAGTTCTTTGTACAAACTCAAAATCACTCTATATATATTTGTGAATTTTTTTATTTCTTAATCACACAGCAATTAAAGGAATTACTGGGTTTAGGTTTTAGTAATTAAAGGAAGATAAATGATGTCAAAGAAAAGTTCGTGAGCTCAAAACCTTTTCTTCGTTAGTAATGACGGATTTTCTAACAACCTTTTCTCTGTTAGTAATGACGGATTTTTTAACAGCAGCATCAAAATTGATAAAAAATAATAAGTGAGTGACCAATTTTGATAGTGATTGAATGTGAGTGATCAAATCTGAAAAATGTTAAAGTTCAGTGACCAAAAGTGATATTTTCCCTAAAATAAAAGTATAAGCGCGTGTAGATTTGTAGAAAATCGGAATAAAAAGAATATTAGGCAACAATAATGATTTTTCACACATTCATTGAATTAAGAGCACAGTACACGTGTTTGTAGCAGACTTCTTCGCTACACTACACCTAATACTAATAAAAAAATCATGCTAATGGTGGTGATTCAAAATATCTTCCAAAAATCGTTTAGCCGGTGAAGCACGTTTTTGAAGCTTATCTTCTACGTACTTTCACATAGTAATTGGAGTACTAAATATGAACTCGATCTCAAAGAAAAAAAGATAAAAATCCACAAATATATAGATTGTATTGTTAAGGCCGGTATGAAGAGATATAGAAATGAAAAAGGTACGGAGAAATAAGAAAACGAGAATATAAAGAGATGATTGGTGGAAATGATTTAGATAATGATTAAGTAATACTCCATTCATTTTTTAATACTGAATTTTTTGTGAAATTTGTTGAAATTGAGAAAGAGTATGTATTGATTCAATATACCTTTAATTAATAAAAGAGATCTCTAATTAATTACATCAATCTCCTAATTTTAGTCTACCTTGAGGAAATTAGATTTACATTGAGGAGATTGATTAATAAAAGTAAGTTAGAAATTAGAAGATTTTTTTTAAAGGGAGGGCAAAATTAGAACAAACAATATAATGTTAAACATCATTTAATTTTGTATAAGAAAAAAAGTTAAAACTTCACTTATTAAAAAAAAGAGAGGGAATAAGTGATAATCACTTTTATTAAAATTAAAATATTATCACTTTTTACTTATTAAATATGATCAATTTTAAGTGCGATCCAAAAATACACTTAATCGTATTTTGACAAAGATAACATCTGAAAAATAAAAAATTAATTGTCTAATAAAAAAATATGAAATAAGGGTACGTAACAAAGATTTGTTTCACAAAAAAGTTTCCGTGAAATTGTCTCATATAAAATTTTGTTTTAACATTATTAATGATCATACCAAAATATTAGTCATCGTTCCTAGAAAAAAAAAAAAATACATTTGACATATATATATAAAGTACTCATTTTCAGTTTAATATATAAATCTTAATGTTCGTCACTCACCGTCGTCTCGTTGATCCTCGTTTTTAAAATTTTCAGTGGATGTAGGGTTTTTTTTTTCAGTTGGAAACAACGGATAGATCATCCCTGACGGAGTCACGGTGGCCGTTCGGGTGAGTCAATCTGTTGATCCCGTTTTATTTTTTCGCTTTTACTTTTTGCATGTTGTTTTTGTTATTAGATCTTGTTGTTTTGTACCGCTCCACTACTGTTATGGTATGAGTTTATCTCCTGATTATGGGTATCTCTCTCCACCTATGGTGGCTTTTGATGGGCTTGATGGAAGCTTGTCCGCCGTGAAGACTTTATTCTTCAAGATATTTGGAAGTTGTTGGCAATTTTTTATGGATGTAACTTGTATAAAACACAACTTTTGACTGAGCAAGCGACGTCCTCTCCAGTTTCTTACGATTAATATGGGGTAGTATTATTTTATTTTTAGGAGGGACACGATTGGATTTGAGTGTATTTGTTTAAAAATGTATTATCTTTTATCTATATAATACATAAAGGGTTTCTTCCTAAAAAAAAAAAATGTAAATAATTTATTCTCATTACACATTTCGTGTGTGGGAGGAATCCATGCATGTAAATTTTTTACATAGTAACTTTTGAGGGTTGTCATAAATTACGTAACTTTTAATAACATTTTTACATAGTGGTTCTCATGGGGACACAGCGCAAGCCTTCGTAATTACATTTTGATATATAGTTTAATTAATACTACATCCATTCAAATTAAAAGATATAATATTAAATGTGTGGTAGTGAATAATTAAATAGAGATAAATATAAGGAAAGCAAAGGCAAAAAGAAAAAGTATAAAAGAAAAAAAAGTAGAGGGGTAAGAATGAAAATTTTACATCCCGATTTAATATCAAAGTCATGAATTGAATTCATCATATATATATAATCATAATGTAGACCAAAGACCAACCAATAAAAAATGGACAACTCAAATTAAACAAAAGTTAGTTAAGAGTGAACACATTGAAGATCAAATTTTCATTGCTTTTTTTGTTACAAGTTAAATACCCATCCCTTTTCCCCTCCCCATGACTCGAACCCAGGATCTGAGGCCTAGGTAGTGGTGCTCTAACCACTTGAGCTATCCCACTTTGTCATTAAATTTTCATTGCTACCTAGCTAACCAATTAATCAAACTCGCCATCCGCTCGCTAGCTCCACATGATCAAATTAACTCTTTGTTTGATCATATTTCGATCAAGTCTAACTTTCAGAACGAGGAAAATAGCCCAGCTCGATCACCACCAAGACATGAAGATTAGATTTTGTTCGTAGCACATGTGCTAACACGTGTAGGCCATTCAATGGACTTACCATTGGTCGAGTATATATATGTTAGCCTTTTAGTGGACCTCCAATTATTGTGGTAGTCCAGTAAAGAACTACCACCTCATTAAGTCGTATACTATATATATATACACACGGTCTCAAGGCCAAATAAAGGATTGATTCATAACACAAAACGTACACCTCTCTCATTTTCTCTTCTATACCCTCCCTCCTAATTTTGATTCAGCTTTTGCTAAAAATCGACCTCTAAATTAGATTCATCATTTCTTAATTTAACAATAAAACACTTTTTCACTTTAAACTAAACCCTTCAAACATCTTAAAATTACACCACATATCATTAATTTATTACTCAAAAAACTTTTCTACCTTCTATTTCATCAATAAATCAATATTGTCTTAAATTACGTGTGTACATAAAATGTTGAAACTAATCTAAAGAAGCATTTCTCTCTCTAAAAAAGAAACCCTAGCCCCCATCCTCAACCCCACAGTCGCCGCGTACACCTCCTCCCACCTTTCTTTTTTCCTCTCTTCTGCATAGAAAATATGTAGATCTATCAGCGCTCCTCCAGATCTGTTCGAGGGCTTCTCAGAAGTCTACTGACAAGTGACATCGCCCATCTGCCGCCTTGCGCCGTCTTGGTTCCGTATCTAACCAGGACGACCGATTTCATGTAGGTTTTTCTAAAAGTTAGTAGGGATCAATGGAATGTTTATACTAACGGAGCTACGGTGACCGTTGGGAGGAGTGTCCTGTTTTAGCTTTATCATGTTTTCTGCTTTTCCTTTTCTATCGGCTTTTGAGCCTTTTATCCTTTTGAGGATCCATGTATCCCTTTGTGGAGCTTTGTGTGCTTGGTTTTTTTGAGTAGGCCTTTGGCCTTAAGATCTTGGTATTTGGTGGAGCTTTGTCTCTATTTTTTGTCTCTTTCTTTTGATAGGAGAACACCTTAGTGTGGGGCTGTTTTCGTAGTGAAAGTGGAGATCTGTTCGTCATTACGGGACAAAGGGTACACTCGTTTATTCTCTTCCTCGCGATTGGAGGGGCGACGATACCATTGAATTTCATCTGGTTTGAAGATCATGAATTTGAGCTTATAATAGTTATGTATTATGTTTTGATCTTGTAAACTCTCAAAAAAAAAAAAATGTTGAAACTAAATTGGAACGCGGAGGGACATAATATAAATTTTGAATATAATACTTGATTGACTAAAAGGTAGAGAGAGAGAGAGAGAGAATTTTGTGGAATAAGGAAATAACAAACTTAAGTTGACATGGATGACATGGATAAAAATGAAAAGTGTAATTCTCTCCAACTGAAATTGTAGTTACATATATTTCCTTTTGCGTGGGAAGATTCAGTGTAGAATGCAAAGTTAATTACGATTTCAGCATCTAGCTAGACAAAAATCTCAAAAGCAAGATTTATAGATTCTACTCCAAAATTTAGTCAATCAAGAATAGAATTAGACAATATATACCAGAACAAAATTGATGTGGTTGCATGGACACGTAGCATATATAATTAATTAATATTATTTGAAGATATGATTCAGTTAATTAGTTTCCCAATTTAGATAAGAAAGGTAGGGGCACTAGTACATTACACCAACCACGTGCACACTCGCTCCATTTCGGGGATAGGGGACTGATTTTGCCAACCCTTTGGTGGTCTGAAAACGACACTTCCGTCATATTACGTTGACATACTTTTTTTTAAAATATAAAATAATGAGTAGTTTTGAGATATAATTTTATAAATTTTATGTATAAAAATAAATAAGTTGTCTTTGCGTGAGTCTAAAAGTAATTATACTTTTATATAAAATGTAGACATTTTGATTTAATTAGTATTAAATTCAATTTTAAAGACGTGAAAACTGATATTATGAACATCCCAATAATTAAAAAAAAAAAGACATTGTGTGACGAGATAGTATTATTATTATTAAAATGGACATCATAATCGGTTCGATGGATCGACCGACCATTTTCTATCTTATTATTATTAAAATGGACATCATAATCGGTTCGATGGATCGACCGACCATATTGAAAGTAAATAATCTGTCAGATTGCACAATTTATTCTCTGGTCGCCACTCGCCTTTGATAAGATTTGAATGAAATTCTTCTTACCGACCAATTCCCTTTTCCATAAAATAAAATATAAATAATTAATAGAATAGAATATCAGTTCTACAAGTTCATCGTGTTACACAATTGAGGTGATAATTTGCAACCACTCAGCAAATAATGAAAATCATGAATTTAATCACGAGAGACAACCGAAGAAATGAAATCAACAAGCTGAACATAGGCAAGATTTACGTGGTTCGATCGATGTGATATACATTTATGGGAGGATTAAATAATTTTTACTATATAAAATTTTATAACAAAAAGAAATTGAATAGAATGCATATCGAGTGAATTGATCAAAAATATAAAAATGAAATTGAATATATAGTAGCTAAATTGAATAGAGAAGTTATGACTATTAAAATAGAAGTTACAACTAACAAATGAGTTACTCCTCTAACTACTTTAACTAATACCCTTTGTCTTGAACATGATGTTATTCTTCACACGCTGTTGGGAAATGAATTGATTTTGATTAAAATACCAAAATCCATGATTGATGATGTCAGCTTAGTTGAGATAGTAATTCAGTCTAGTTGTCTCGGACAGTTGAGACAGTTTAGAAATTTGTCTAAGTCAATAATCTCAAGAATGTTGAGATCATAGTTTCAGGTTAATTGTCCAAACTGGAATGTTAGGCAGCTTAAGAACTTTTGTTTTAGGTAACTCAAATTTGCTGAACACTTGAAGACAAGTTACCTGAAGTGGACAATATGACTGAATGCTTGACTTGAACGAATTTTGGTCACTATGTTTTGACTCACTACTTCCCCTCAAGCATAAGGGATCGTAGTAGTATGCACGTAAGTATTTCGACCAAGTAGTATCGAACCACGGGAGGTGGGCTAGTGCAATGGATCCCTAGAGTTGTATGTCGTCATAACTAATGTAGCTACGATTTCTGGAGCTGGATGCAAAACTAAAGCTAAATAATAATCTAAAGACAATAAATTAAACTAAACACAATCCTAATAAGTAAAATTAACTACTAAACTAAGAAAATGAGAAAATGACAATTAAAGTAAAGAACAACTATGAATCTAAATTCGGAGAAGTGCAAAGGTTGGGAATGCTTCGGGTGTTCTCTACCTAGTGAAATCGAGTGGGATTGTTTATACCGTTTTTATGCTTCAATTTGGACTTGCTAAGAGCATCAAGATGCTAGGATGAAAATCGTTTCCCTTCGGGTACTATAGCCTTACGTCTAAGGTGTTCCCAAACCCGGTAATAAGACCTCTTCTTAATCCTCACCAACTACCCAAATAACCATTCAAGTAATTAATGTCTTTTAATGAGAGTTCTAACACGATTAACTCTCTCTCGACGAATTAAAAGTATAATAAACGCATTCGTATACCAACAACTCACACCGTAAATTTAAACATGTTCATGTAACTCTCATCTACACTAAACATGCCTCAAAATACGGATTAATAGAAGCTAATACACAAAACACCAATAAAACCCAATAAGAGAAGCAATAATCAAAATATCAACAATAATCAAAGCATAAACAATTCACACATTCAATATTCACATGGTTTCAAACACCCAAAGCATAAAAAGTTTAGCCCATGGTGTTTGAGAAAACACCCATGGCTAAAACAACAAAAAAAATATAAATAAACAAGAAATTTACCATACAAAGCTTAAATAAAAGAAAAATATCACCTTGAGAGTCTTATAATTCTTCAATTCTTACATGAAAATAAAATACTCAAAATGATTCTAAACTAAGAAAGCATAAAAATGAAGAGTGTGTTTGAGGAGATAAGCTCCTCAAACCTAAGCTAATTGCTCCTCTATTTATCACATGTTGTAGCAAAATGAGCTAGGATTTGAGTGTGTAAGAGTGAGACAAAACCTCCCAATAATCTGATTTGGGGAGTTATTTATAGTTTGGAAGAATGCTTGAGACGAGATTTGCACTTAGGTCCTTGAAATCCTTTAAAATTCTCGAATTTTCGCGCAAAAACAAGTTCAAACGGTCGACCGAGTGACCTCAAACGGTCAACCGAGTGAGATGGAAGTCCAGAAAATGCTCTGGAAGCAGATTTCACTCGGTCAACAGAGTGGGTTGACTCGGTTGCCCGAGTGGATTCTGCTACAATTCCGCATTTTATCGTTTCGATCATATCTTGAGCTTCCGACCCCCGATTGACTTGATTCTTTTTTTCATTCCACTCATTTTTTGAGACGCATCCAATGGTGCAGTTATCTTCTTGACTTCATGAATTATCAGACACGTATTTTTCTTCCAAATAAGTTCAATTTACCTAAAAAATAGCAAAACACATACCTTTCTCATTTCAAGTGCAATTAGTCAATTTAGTGTGAATAATGCAACAAAATCCTCAAAATTATGCAAAATAAACACATGAATTTCAAACAATTTTCACACTAATCAATGCTCAAGAACTCTACAAGTAATCTGATCTTTTGAAGATAGCAGTGATAAGTGCTGGTTCAGATCAAATGATTGAAGAGAAAAGCTGAAAATCAAAAGCATTGAATGCAACTACTTCAAACAGATAACATTTATGAAGTATTAAAGTCATCAAGCCTGAACATGCATTAAAGACTTAGAAGTAATAAAGACTGAAGTAAAGACTTGAATGCAGTAAGGAACATTCTATCTGCAGTAAGAATGTTCAGAGAATTTGTCCCATTTGACCGTTGGGAAAAGTACAAATTCTGACACAATCAATCTTGGAAAATGTGCAAGTTTAGTGACTGACACAAGTCTGCACAACCGCAATTTTCAGAAGTCAACACCAAGCATTCAAGCAACCATTGAAGAACCTTATATACACAGTGGATAATAGAAGAGAGCTCAAGTAGCCGTTTCAATGGAGCTGCAAATAGACAATTTGAATGTTTATCTCTCCAACGGATAAATGATCAAATTGCTCTATAAATACAGAAGTAATTCAAGGAAACTGTATCCAACTATCCAACAATTTGCTATCAAACTACAATAGAGCAATCACAAGAAAACTCAAGCTTTCAATCTTTCTAAGTAGAATCCCAAGTTTCCTGATCACTTCTAGCTAAGCCCACATTGTAAAACCCCAAGTTTAGCAAAGAGATATCCTATCCTTTTACACTGGTCTTATTGTAAAGGATATCTCACTTAATTGGAACCAAACCTCAAACCCTTACCTCCTGAGTGAAGTAGAGTTTGTTGTAGAAGTGAGGAGTTTAAGAGCTGTTAAGAGAAAACACAACTTTAACTCAGAGAAGTTGAGTACTAGGACTTTGAATTCATAGGGATCAAAACACTAAGGATAGTATTGTTGATCATTTCACCTTAACACTATAAAACAAGTTAATTCCAGAAGTTAAGGAATTATTCTGTTAAATCAGAGAAAGTGGATGTAGGAGCTTGAGTCTCTGAACCACTATAAATTGTTGTGTCATTTACATATTGCATTGTTCTTACTTGATCATATTCACAGTTTCACACATTGCACTCAAAGCTCTTTTGGAAAATCTCATATTATAAAAGTTGAAAAAAACTGTTTGGACAAAGTCACTGATAAACTGTTTTTCAAAAATCAATTAAGGAGTTTTCTTAAGTTAAAAGGGTCAACCACATTCCGCACTAACTAACTTATTTAGATAATTGTCCAACTGATTACTTCATAGTTTTCAGTAGGTTAATTATCTATCAAAGTTTACTCACTCAGAGTAGTTGTCAGACAACTCTCATGGTAGAGTTGAAGAGACACATAAGTGTAACCATGCCAACATCAAGAACAAAAAGTCAAAATATTTTATGGCAATTTACGAGAAATTATAGAATCATGATAGACACGAACAGAAAAGATTAGATTGAGTATAGAACTCTAAAATATAGAAAATTGAGAATTCCTAATTTTTAGGGTAGAAGAGTCGTCAGTAGGGTTGTAAACAAATCGAATAATTTTGCTCGATTCGGTATTTGTATTCGAAATTTTATGATTCGAATTCGAATACAAATATTTTTTTGATTCGATTAATAAACGAATACAAATACAAAATTATGATATTCGATTCGATATTCGTAAGTATTCGATTATATTTATAATATATATACATAAATATATTTTTAAATGTATATTTGTCTCATGTTTTATAATATTATTTAAATTATTATTTTAAAAAATTTCTCCATAAATTTTCGAATAGTATTGAATACGAATCAATTTCAAATCGAATACTTGAAAATAAATGTTTAGAATATGTATTAAAAAAATTCGAATCGAATACTCGAATCGAATCGAATCGAATATCAAATCAAATTTATTATTTGAAAATTAAACGAATACGAATATTTTCACGAATCGAATCGAATACTGCAGTATTCGCTTCGATTCGTTTACAACCCTAGTCGTCGGGTATAGAACTATAAGAATTCGATCGAAGAGAATTCCTAATTTTTAGGGCAAAAAAGTCGAGTATAGAACTCTAAGAATTTAATAGAAGAAGACAACATAATTTGATTCGAATCAAGATGAAATCGAATCCAAAACTCACGAGCATAGAACGCGCAAAGAAAAAAAAAATTGAAAAAAAATTGAGTATAAATTCAAACCTATCAAAGACTTGACATAAATGAGTATAGAACTAAAAAACTTAACGAATCCAAAATTTACAAGCATAGAATCCGTGAAGAAGAAATTCAGAAAAAAGGACTGAGTATAGAGCTCATGTAGAAGAATAACGAAATTGAAGATTACTCTCAAATCTCGATCGACGAACTAACTCTAGTACCATGTGATATTCCATCACAAGAAGAAATTGAATAGAATGCATATTGAGAGAATTGAGAAATATAGAAATGAAATTGAATAGAGAATTAGACGGGAATTACATGATCAAAATGATTATCATCCCTCCTCTATATAATAGGGAGGTTTATAATAGAAGAGTTACAACTATTAAAATAGAAGTTACAACTAATAAATGAACTACTCCTCTAACTACTCTAATTAATACTCTTTCATTTGTTGTCTTGACACGATGTTATTCCTCACACACTACGAACAAAACAAAGTTATAAAATTACAAGTTACTCTTGCACTCTATTTTTTTCTCTCAAATATTTCTGAATCAATGATGTGTTAATATTATTCATTTTATGCGCGCAATTATTAAGCAAAACACAGTTAGAAATATTCTAGAAAATAGTTAGTTAGATTTGGTTACCAAGCCAACTAGCATAGTAACGGTTACCAACAAAATCTGTAAATAGTCACACTACAAACATAAAAAAACAATCTCAATTTTATATTTTTATTTTCTCAATTTTAAATTTTATGTCAGTGTAAAGAGAGTTTTAGGAAATAGGGAATCCATTAGGTTTTGGAAGGATGTATTTTTCCTAGGTTGTTTAGTGTTGATATATAGCAACCTAGAATGTGTTGTGTTGGAGAGAGTCATATGGGACGGGGAGAGTTGGGTATTTAGAGAGATTGCGCAGGAAATTGTTTGTTTGGAGGAGTGTTGTGCTAATAATTTATATGAAATACAAACTAACGGTTAAACAACCTTTTTTTCAACATAAATAACTGTCTTTGCTAACTCTCCGGAATAAATGGACAAATCTACTGAAGTAAAGTCAACTCGCCTGAATAAATCAATAGATAAAACCTCAATTGTATTCCACAACTGACAAAACCACAAGTCGCTGAATTACCTCAACTGTCCAAGTCACCTGAACTCACTAGACTTTGTCATCTATATAGGACCAACTCAGCTGATTGACCCCAACTCATGAGTTGACGAACCCATTTAAACTTTTCTCTTCTAAATAAGTAGATAAACCTTAGATGAATTGACTTAGCTGATTTGTCTCAACTAACTAACTCAGTTGAATGCCTGGAATATGGCCAACTCGGCTGAACAAATCAGTATACAAAATCTCAGTTGTTTTCCACATATTACCAAACCATAACTGATCTCAAGTCATCTGAATTACCTCAACTGCTCAGTCACTTGAACTCACTAAACTTTGCCATCTATATATATAGTACCAACTCAATTGATCAAACCATCTAAACTTCATCTCGATCTTCTGAATAAGTAGATAAGCTTTAGCAGAATTGACTCGACTGATTTGTCTTAGCTGACTAACTCAACTGAATACCTCCTCAAATAAATTCACCACATGTGCTTATTACATTATCAACCTTGTAATTCAAAAACGATGAGGAGACAGATTAAAATAAATTAACTAATTAACTTCAACTCTTGTCATGTAAATTCAATATGATATCCTGCTAACTATACTATTAAAAAGAGGGGGATTTACGATAGTCACAAAATCATTGCAAATTACAACGAAAACTAACGAAGAAAATAAAATTTCGGTCAAAATTAAATGATGTCGTCTTGTACTAATTTGAAACGAAAATTTACGTCGCAAATTAAAAAATACATTTATGACGACTACAAGTAATGGGCCATGTAGTCTTCAGTCAAATGCTTATTTGCCTTAGTCAGCTCACCCGAACCCTGAGGAAGGCGGGAGTGGGCGAATTCCTTGGGCACGCTTCGTCATCCGCATCGTGGGATCCAACTAACCACATGAATCTCGTACTTCAACCCTTTAGGACCTCCAAGTGCTCGAGCCACTACATGTCTAAACTCCGCAAATCCAGCTTATGATTCAACAACCCACCTAAAAAGGTGGAAGACTTAAAACTTATTCATATCAGGGCCGATCCTCATCATTACCGAACCCATTTTCTTCAATTATCGTGGGCTTGGGTTTGAACTTAGCCAAATCCATTCTCATAAAAGTCCATCATTTGTTTATCAACCATTATCCACGTAATAAAGAAGGTAAATAATCAAATATTCACATAATCATATTATATATTCAATATAACTCAAATGATATCTTTTATCTCTTTCCACGTGTCATCCTTCCATAAGTCGACATATTTTATTTGCATCACTATTATTATAATTTATTTAATATATTATAGAAAAATAACAAAAACTAGTCACATCTTTGAAACTTATTCAATAACTGCATAGTCCAGTCGTTACATCTCAATTCACAACCAAAACTTAGAAACAAAAAGCAGTCAAGCACAACAAGTCCCTGTCTCGCATCACAAACACGCGTTGTTCGTGCCACTTATTTCAATTTCAACGTCAGACATCGACTTTCCAATTATAGTTTTAATGTTAAATCTTAGATTATGATAGTAAATTTAATGTTGAGCGTGCAATAGGAGACAAATATTAAGAAACTTTGGGTTTTGAAAATGAAGATGATAAATTTAATAATAATTTTATAAAAAAACGGGTTGGTTGTCGAAACTCACGGCCCGCCCCTTTGTGGGTTGAGTTGAGGTTTTAGCAGCCCGCCTAGCAAATTGGCTAGTCCGCCCTGCCAATTGGCAGACTTTTGGAGTTTTAACCCGCCCCACTCCACTGGTACGTCTCGACAACTCACATCTCTACTCAAATATATATTTGTAATCTTAATAGTTGGTGAATGGGTAAATACAATTTTTTTGCCCCTTAAATTTTATCAATTTAAACTTTTTGAATTTAAAATTAATTCTCTATAATTACAAAACTCAATGTTTTAGTCTATTTACTGGGGTAGTAAACAGTGGCAACTCACCGAATTTGACAATGATAGATATTATGTCAGACAATGAATGATTTTGATATTACTTAAGACTTAGATAGCAACAATAAAGATTATAAATATACTGAATTTTATAAGTATAAATAATTTTAAAATTGAACAACTTAAATAAAAAAAATAGTACAAACTTAAGGGTGGAAAAAAAGTATTAACCCGTTGGTGATTGTTAAGGAGAATAGAGTTGAACCTGAATCTATATTTTATTTTATTGGTCCAAAGAATGATTGGAGCAGCCCAATCCCACAAAAATAGGCTTATTGAGAACCTGAATCCATATTTTATTTTTAAAATATTAAGGCCACGGTTATACACACACGCCTTCATTGAGGACACGCACTCGCTTAGTACTGAATGTATGTTTTCATTGCATGCATATATAATTACACTATTTTTTTGTCATCTTAATTGGCCGACAGTTTCTTACTAAGGAGTATGATATTCCAGTTTGTTAATAAATGATATTTTCGTCAAATTTTTTGGAATTAAGAAAAATTCATATTAATTCCCTAATGCATATTTTCCATTATATTTCAAATCTTTATATATTTTTTAAATCTTTCCAAAGTTACATAATTCCCTAATGCACATTTTATGTCTCAAATAATTGATTTTCTAAAGTTACATAATTGCAAGAAACATTGTAAAAAATTCTAAAACATCACTTAATTGTGTACAAGAAAAAAAAGGTTAAAACATCACTCGTTGAAAAAACGGAGGAAGTATGATCTGTTGAGATTTGGTTGAACCTTTTCAAATGCTACATAGAATATTTACTTTTTTAATCCTACATATTAAAATTGTAAGTTTCTAATTATTTGGTTTTTTATTATATTTCACAATTGTATATTAAATTAATGATTTTTTAGCCTTTTCGATACTAAATTTATTTATAGAAAATCATAAATCTTTTCCTAAACTATTACTGTAAAACAATTTATTGGAATTGAATTTATAAACAAATTATTTTGATACTAAATTGGTTTTCGATACTAACTTGGTTTTTAAGTTTTCAATTATTTTTGGAATAGAATCTATAAACAAAAACAATTAAAATAATTTTAGGCAACCATATATTCTGTAAAACAAGAAATAAGCAAGCCCAAGCCCACAAATCTTTTCCTTCTATAGAATTAATTAATATATATCTTACTACCATATCAAATCTCTTACCAAGACTTTCCAATTAATATTTTTGTATCTTCATTATAAAAGAGTCTTACATGCCTTGATTTTATTTCTTCTCATTATTTCTCTTCTCTTTAACGAGTACTAATCGACTCAAGTTCAAGGTAACCCAAAATTTCAATCTGAATATAATTTGAAAGAGATGCATATTTATTCGTGTTTTTATCTTTTTCTTTAGATCTGGTAAGCACCAATGACAAATGAAAGTTATGCCCTAAGAGGATTAGCAGGAGTTTTATTTCTGACAGCTGGATTTGTCATGCTTTTTTGCACCCAAAAAATTGATGAGGGATACACTGAGTTCGTATTCAGAAGTAACGATTGGAGTGGTTTATTGTAAGTTTTTATTTTCTTGGATTATTTTGTTTTAGTATATACTTGCTAATAAATAAATAAATTGTGATGCAGGTTTTGTGTTTTTGTTAACTTCATTGTAAGCGGCTATAACTTTTTAGTCATGATGTGTATTCCTCGTGGCGATATGGCTTGGACAAGAGTCGTAATTTGCGACGTGGTAATTACATAATTAACTTTGAAATATATATATAATTGTCTTGTTTCATTTCAATTTTCTTTTATTTAATATTTTCATTACCAACAGAGATTATTATATAAACATAGCAATAATATTAAGTTCTATTGGAGTATAACATTAGTTCACGTAGTGCATATAATATTTTGCTTATTTGAAAAGGTAGTAAACAAAGTTCACATATTAGCTTTGACATTACAATAATATGTTGAATGTTAAATGGATTAATATATTAATTCGGCCTTTTCATTAATTATTAGTTGGGCCAGTTTATTAGGATGTCCAATGCTTTTTAGTCAAAATTTCTACATTTAAATCTTAATATTTTATGTTTTTATTTGTTACTCTTTTAAGAGATTTATGCATAATTCTACTCTAATTCTTCTCTTTTTTTTTTTTTTCTCGACATGCAGCTTTTTTTTTTTCAATTATTTATAGTGGTATATTGTTTCATTCTATACTATTGCTATAAATTTGAAGCGATTTTTGTTAATTATAATCTTCATCAAGATCTTTGCTATAATTAAGGAAAAATGAATTTCTTACAAATTTTCTATTAGTGTATATGAGACGTAAATTAAGAAAAAGAATGTACAGTCTCATAGATAATTTTCTTGATATGCATCAGTGGTGTTCTAAGTTTTAATAGTTTAATAACATATTTATGCATTTTAATATATCTAATAATGAATATTGATATATTTTGATGCAAATATAAAATATCTAAATTTTAGATACGACTATTATGTTGAACAATATTGGCCCCTCTTCACTCAAAATTCTGGGTCCGTCCCTGTCCGAACCTAACTTTCTAGGTTACCTCCCTCAATACATCGACATACCCCGACTTCGTAAATCTCCACACCAAATTATTGAGTTGTTCGCCTCCACCTAAAAAGCAACTCATGTAATTGAGTGTCATCCCAAGTTTTTAAACTTCTATATTTGCTTTTTTTTAACTAATATGCATTTATTTATCATCATTTCTATATTTTTTTATGCAGATTATGAATATCCTAGTTGGTGCAACCCTTGGAGCAGGTTGGGAAATATATGAACTAATAATCGAAGGAACGAGGATAGTAAATTGGGGCCCAATATGTGAAGTAGCCTGTATTTTTTGCAGAAAAGTATTGGTCTCTCTCATCATTACTACTTTAGGGTTTCTTTTTAGCATTGGGCTTCTTATGTGGACTCTACTAGTAGTAGTGGGCATTCTCGAAGATTAATACAGTCCAATATTTTTGTTTCTCTTTTTATATTGGTGGAGTAAGTACTTTTTGTAATTTCATTTCTCTCTTTTTTTGTTTATGCACAATATTTGATATTAACTAGGATTTTCAATGAATGTGAAACACACTTATTTTTAAGTTTTATTTTCTAGCCTACATTCTTATTTTTACACCTATATAAATTTCAACACAAATTTCAACACATTTCTTCTTATTTCAAGTGGTTAGAGCACCACTACCTAGGCCTTAGGTCCTCCGTTCGAGTCATGGGGGAGGGAAAAAAGGGATGTGTATTTAACTTCCATAAAAAAAAAAAACCACTCAAGTTTTAATATCTCGAGTTTATCTTAAATTCATCGGTATAAATAGCTGGTAATTTATGTCATCACTTATAAATTGCATATATATGCAATACCATGTATTGTTTTCTTCAGTTACCCGTTTACTCGATAATTTTTTTTCGACCATCCTCTTCGATGAAGAAAGATTGACATGAATTTTTTATTAAATTGGATGAAGAATGAGAAATTCAATGTAAAGAATAACAATAACTTTTTATTTATTTTCTATTGTAATTACTTCTACACAATTATTTACATTATAAGAAGTTGTTCTTTATTTCTATTGTATATATTTGCGCTTTATATGTATTTATTTGAAGAGGTTGTACGAATTTTTAATTTTTTTTACCCCAATTTATATAAAGATGTACTCTTTCCATATAAGAATATATGAATTTTTTACTTCAATTTATATAAAAATGTACTCCTTCCGTATCAGAATATATGAATTTTTTACTCCAATTTATATAAAAATGTACTCCTTCCATATTAGAATATATGAATTTTTTAACTCCAACTTTAATATCATATTATTTGACATTTTGTTATTCTCAATCCCCTTCATCCACATTTACCAGCAAAATAGAATCCTAATATTTTTTAACTCCAACTTTAAGAATTTTTTAATTATGGAAATTCATTATTATTCATCTCCCATATTTTTTCCTAATTATTTTTTCCTTTTATAATATCATATATTTGGATACTTTAATTAAGAAAATTCTTCTTTTCGAACAAAAAATAAATAAGAAAATTCTTTATTATTCATCGATCTTCCATATTTTTTATACTATCTTATGAATATTTGTTTCCTAATTCCCTCTTTTATAATATAATTGCATACTTTTTGGATTTAAATAATTGGTAAATATAAAAGATCATCATTCCATACTTTTTTGGATCTAAATAATACTCCCTCTATTCACCAAAAGTGTGCTCACTTTTTTTATATATGTTTTTATAAAAAATATATTTTAATTGTAAAGAATATATTTAATATAATGAGTAAAAAATATATTTGATAGATACTCAATCTTGTTAGTAAAGTAAAAAAAATATTAAAAAGTTAACTATTTAAATAGAATAAACACGTTTTTTATAGACCCAAAAAAAGAAATGATCACACTTTTGGTGGACGGAGAGAGTAGGTAAATATATCAAAGACGACAATATTTTTAAAAAACTAAGGCAAAAACTTATATGTAATATTGCATACATGCAATATTGATCAATTAAGATAAATTAAGTCAAAATTTGCGGATCAATGCGGGTTAAAGCAGGTCAATTTTAATTAGAATATTTATTTACGCTCTCAAATATTATCTTACTACATGACCAAAACTATGTTATTACAAGACCTAAATTTTATGACTACACGACCAAATGTGTATTAATGCAAGTCCAAAAATATTCTGATCAGTAATTTTTTTTGAGCTAAATTACTAAAATAATTATGACTTATTCGGCTACTACATGACTAAAATTTTGGTCTTGCAATAACATTATTTTATTCTGCAATACCAAAACAATTTTAGTCATGCAATAACATTATTTTATTCTGCAATACCAAAACTACAAGGTTAAAAATGTATTACTACATGTCCAAAAATATTCTGGACAATTAATTTTTAGGTGAATTTGTCAGAATATTTTACATGTAGTATTAAATTGTTGGCCTTGTAGTGGTAACTTTTTTGACCTTGTAGTAACAATATTCTGGTAATGTAGTAAACCACTTGTTTACGATCCGTGAATTTTTTGGGCAACTCGGATCCGAGCTTATGACTCGCGAAATTTTTAAAATTATCTTAATTTAACTTTTGGATTAAATGGACTTAAAGTTTTAATTTAGTCTAATTAAAATGGAATGCATGTACAAAATATTTCACATAAGATTAGTCCAAAAAGTAATATGGAGTATTAATTTATTTAATTAAAGGCCATAATTTATGTGAAATTGAATACCATTACCGTATAATATATCTTGGCATATATGTTTAAAATGTTAACATGCTAATTTTAGTAAAACATACTCCATATTTATGCTAAAAATTGTTAGAACTTAATTTTAATAAAATATATCTTGGTAATATACTTATTACTCCCTCCGTTTTTTAATAAGTGTCACTTTGACTTTTTAACTAATTTTAAAATAAGTGTCATTCTGAGTTTTTTTCTTTAATTTTGACTATTTTGCCCTTATTCATTTACCATATATATTGTTCATAAATAAATTCCATAAACATTGTTTATACCAAAATTAATTTAGTTTATGAATAATAGCTACATTCTTGACTACATTCTTTATCAAACAAAACTTCTATATTAAAATTAGCTATAATTAATTAAGGGTAATATGGACCACACTTTATAATCTTAATTTGTTGAAAAATGCCAAAGTGACACTTATTAAAAGATGGAGGGAGTATTTATTATTTCTCCACACAATCAGATACATATATAACTCACTTCATTCTATAATAATTTTCATAAGTAGATGGACATGTATATTAAAAAAATGTAACAATGAGGAAGTTTTAAGGAGTAATTTTGTAAAATTTTATTTATAAAGTAAATAAATGGGTTGACTTTGTGTATGTGTGGAGAAAAAATAAAGATATCTGTGTAAAATTGAGAATATTATGAAGGTGGAGTTTATAAATGATTTTTCATTTTAAGGGTGTGAAAGTAATTATGATACATCCTGAAAAGGAAAATGTAAAAGTTATTATGAAATGGAGAGAGTATTTATTAAGATAGAAATTTACCTGAGAAAGTCTCATGATGAGATGAGAACATTCACAAATTAGAATAAATAAACATTCATATATTTACATATACTTTATATAATTAATATTATCATTAAAAAACGTTAATTTAAATTTTTAAATATAATATTCATGTGTATTACATTTATGATTGCATATACTATTAATTACCAACAGAAAAGTAATTTATTTTTCTACACTTTTCTATTTAATTTCGAATGTTAATATAATATCAAATATAATTATATTAGGTTTGAATCATTCTTACCTCTTAAATTTATTATTTTCATAACACAATTAAATATTTTAAAATTTTATTGTCATCCTCATGCAACTATTGTAATCATAATTTATGCAAACTTACACTCACTGAAAGCATGTTTGTTTTGGGATTATGTAGGATAAGGAAATCCTGGATGGAGAAATTCGGATGAATAGTGATTGTGTGTGTTTATTTTGAGATGTTGAGTAGGATATGATGTAACTTTATGTCAAATCAATTGTGTAAGAGTGTGTGATGTTGTATTATATAATACTCCCTCCGTCCAATTTCATTATTCCCACTTTTCTCTTTTGGTTGTCCAATTTTATTATGCTCATACCCTTTTTTTGAAACAATATTATTCATACTACTTTATTTTCACCCTCTTACGATCACTTATTTACCCACTTTGTCATTCACTTTATTCATAAACAATCATTTATTTACAAATGGACCCCACAATACCCTATCATACCCTCAACTTATCTACTTTATGAATAAACTAATCAATATTTATTAAAATTCGTGCCCAGAGAAGTGGGCATAATAAAATTGGACGGAGGGAGTATAACATTATGTCAAATCAATTAATAAGAGTGAGTGATGTTGTATTATTATAATAGTAGAATATATAGATATTTTTAGGGGTGGATGGAAATAGATGTTGAAATCCGGATGTGAAATCCCGAACTAGAACAAGACGGGGGACGTTACGTCCACGTCCGGACTGTATGTGTGATATGTATGGGTGGTGTTAAATATACAAAATTTGTATATACAAATAAGGGTATTTTAGTCCATTCATTGTTTAAGTTATGCTAAAATGACTAATATACCCGTAGTTAAAATATATTGCTGAACTATTATTTTCGAATTAAATATTAGAATCTGACACATTTTTCTCTCTCTTCTTATTTGTTCAAGGTAAGTAATAATTACACAAGACAATTTTCAATGTCTAAATACAAAGTCTTCTCTCCCTTTTGTTACCGTTTAATCCCAACACTCTCTTTTTCGTCTCCTTCTTCTTCTTCTTCTTCTTCTTCTTCTTTCTACACTAAAGAACTTCATCTTCTACGTTGAAAAAAAAATAAAAAAAATTCTGAAAGTGTGTGTGTGTGCGTGCGAAATCAGAGATGTTGTCTGTCGTGTTGGCACTGTCCAGACAACACTATGCAGCGGAAATTAAATTGCACGTTGAAAAATGAAAGTATTCAAAATTTGCGTAGATTATAAAATAATCTAGGCTGTTCACTATATAAAAATATGTGAAACGATTACAATCTCTTTGAGGTGTAAAAAAACACTACGAATGAGTGTATATAATTTACTAGATCCTATGAAACTATCTCCCTCATAGATCTATGCATATAACCTAGTAAATAAGATCATGATCAACACACTATTATTCGGGTTTACAATAGTATGTAGATTTATAAGAAGATATAAGAATTTTCTTAACTAGAAGCGTATAAAGCGTTTTATAAACTAGTAATCAAATTTAGTTTTTCTTCTTGTGTATCTTGTGTTGAGGCAGCTACGATATTTATAGGCTTCATGGACGAACTGCCTTCAACTCCTATGATCATCACATCCGTGAGATCAAGCGGTTATGAAACTTTTCATCACATCTCCTTGAATGTAGGAATTTGTTATATTATGCTTAGTAACTTCTCAATCCTATACAACTGCATGACCTGGTGTTGCCCACATCTTCTAACTGCATTATAGACATTATTAAACAACAAGTGTAAGATCGGAGTTAGTGAAAGAAAGAAGTGCAAATTCTGATGTTGTCATAATTAAGTGTTGGGAACATTAGTTACATCACTCGTTTGTTAGTGTTGGATCATTATACAAAACACTTATATCAACATCAACAATCTCCCCCAATTTGACATTTCTACATCAACACTACTGATGTTCGCACAACAGAAATAATGACTAAGAAATTAACATATATAATTGATATTTCAAAATAATGAAGTAGCAGTTGTATTAGATCAAATTAATAAAAACAACATCTAAACCAAATAACATGTTTAGATTTAAATAATATAAACATAAGGGAAATCCTAAATAACAAAGGAAATAACAGAAATATAAATCCTACAAGTATGACAAACAAATAAAGAAAAATTAAATAAATAAGTAAAGGAGAGGATTGGGTTGAATAATACTTCAGCTGCATCTTCATGGATCTGCAAAAACTCCCTCATACTCTATAACTTCTTTAGTTTGTATGCTTTCATAAATCTCCATGCACGGTCTTAATGGCATCAACATCATGTGCATCTTCAACTACTGCTTTATCACTTTCTTGTATAACTTCTGTTTCTTGATTGTCGCCATCAATGGTGATTGTGAAAGAAATGACGAATTATTGATGATGCTGTTAAATATATTGCAACATTTGTCACAACATTGACACAACATCAACAAATTCCATCTTGTTGGGAAATAAAATGATTTTGATTAAAGATACCAAAACCCCTGTATGATGATGATCAGATTAGTTGAGATACAATCAAGTCTAGATGTCTCAGGGTAGTTGAGACAGTAAGAATGCTTAAGTCTAAATCTCAGAAATGTTGTGAGATTTATAGCTCAGGATAGTTGTCCAAAGCTGGAATGTTAGGCATCTTGCTAAGTGTTAGTGTTTTAGGACAAGTTTGCTGATTATACAAGACAAGCTTGCTAAAGAGGACAATATGGCTGAATGATCAAGAATGATAAGGCAAAGCCACATGCATTGATAAGAGCTGTATCAGATCAGTTGAAGCCTTAATGATCAAGAGCATTGAATGTCTTATTCACAGAAGACAAATTTACTGAAGCATTCATTGCAATCAAGCCTGAACAAGCATTGAAGACTTAAAAGCATAAAAGACTGAGGAATTGAATGAATGTTGGAACATTCTAGTTAGCAGCAGGAATATTCAGGACAGTTGTCCCATCTGACCGTTGGTTGAGTGTAAAGTCTGCCACAATCAACCTTGGGAAATGTGCAAATTTGGAAGCTAACTCAAGTCATCTCAGCCGCATTTTTCAGAAGTCAACACATTCATTCAAGCAACCATTGAAGAACCTTTTACACAGTGGATAATAGAAGGTCAAGCTTCATAGCCGTTTCAATGGAGCTGCAAATAGACAAGTTTGAATTGCTATCTCTCCAACGGATAGTTGATCAAATTGGTCTATAAATTCAGAAGTGATCAAGTGATTCAAGCATCCAACCACTTGCTATCAAACTATCATCAAGCAATCAAAGGAAACCAAAGCTGTTCTTAAGAATCCCAAGTTTCCTGATCACTTCAAATAGCTAAGCCATTTCTTGTAATATCCCAAGCTTAGCATTGAGATATCCTAAGCCTTTACACTGTTCTTCTTGTAAAGGATATCTCTATTAGTTGGAACCAAAAAAACCTCAAACCCTTACCTCATTGAGTGAAGTAGTGTTTGTTGTAGAAGTTTGGAGTTAAGAACTGTTATTGAGAAACACAGCCTTAACTCAGAGAGATTGAGCACTAGGACTCGGATTATCCTAGGGATCAAAGCACTAAGAGAGTGTTGTTGATCAGTGCACCTTGGCACTATAAAACAAGCTAATTCCATTGTTAAGGAATTATCCTGTTCAATCAGGGAAAGTGGATGTACGAGCTTGAGTCTCTGAACCACTATAAATTGTGTGTCATTTACTTACTACACTCATTACATTACTTGCAATCAATCATTCTTAAAGAGTTAATTTCAGTAAGTAAAAGAAAAACTGTTTTGGACAAAGTCCCTGATCAACTGTGTTTTCAGAAATTAACTTGGAGTATTCTTTTAAGAAAAAGGCCAACCACATTCTGCACTTAGCAACTCTCTTAGATATTTATCCAACTGATCACTCAATAGTTTTCAGTAGGACAAGTATCTATTGAAGTTCACACTCAGGCTAGTTGTGAGACAACCTCCCTGATAGGTTCAAACTGTTTAAAAAGAAAGAATTTGCATACACAAGTGCATTCCCCCCCATACACTTGTGTCATACTCCATCAAGGACCAACTAGTGGTATCAGAGCAGGGGTTCAAAGACCACTGCTTCTGAAAATTCAACTGGTTTTCAAATCACAATATTTCTGTGGTCACTGAACTGATCCAAATTTCTGAAAAACCTATTTGTGTTTATCTAACCAAGCTTAGCATTGAGATATCCTAAGCCTTTACACTGTTCTTCTTGTAAAGGATGTCTCTATTAGTTAGAACCAAAAAAACCTCAAACCCTTACCTCATTGAGTGAAGTAGTGTTTGTTGTAGAAGTGAGGAGTTAAGAACTGTTATTGAGAAACACAGCCTTAACTCAGAGAGATTGAGCACTAGGACTCAGATTATCCTAGGGATCAAAGCACTAAGAGAGTGTTGTTGATCAGTGCACCTTGGCACTATAAAACAAGCTAATTCCATTGTTAAGGGAATTATCCTGTTCAATCAGGGAAAGTGGATGTAGGAGCTTGAGTCTCTGAACCACTATAAATTGTGTGTCATTTACTTACTACACTCATTACATTACTTGCAATCAATCATTCTTAAAGAGTTATTTTCAGTAAGTAAAAGAAAAACTGTTTTGGACAAAGTCCCTGATCAACTGTGTTTTCAGAAATTAACTTGGAGTATTCTTTTAAGAAAAAGGCCAACCACATTTCGCACTTAGCAACTCTCTTAGATATTTATCCAACTGATCACTCAATAGTTTTCAGTAGGACAAGTATCTATTGAAGTTCACACTCAGGCTAGTTGTGAGACAACCTCCCTGATAGGTTCAAACTGTTTAAAAAGAAAGAATTTGCATACACAAGTGCATTCCCCCCCCCCCCCCCCATACACTTGTGTCATACTCCATCAAGGACCAACAAGTGGTATCAGAGCAGGGGTTCAAAGACCACTGCTTCTGAAAATTCAACTGGTTTTCAAATCACAATATTTCTGTGGTCACTGAACTGATCCAAATTTCTGAAAAACCTATTTGTGTTTATCTAACCAATCTCTATAGAAATGACTAACAATGCAGTTCCAGGAGATGCTGTCAACACCATCACCAACATGGGTCCAAATCAAGTTAATCACATTTCTCATCACAAACTGCCAATGTTCTCAATAGAGAACTATGACTTTTGGAAGATTAGAATGAGAGCACATCTTGCTTGCCAGCATGATGAAATGCTCAAGGTCATCACAAGAGGGCCTTTCACATTCACCAAAATCAATCCCAAAGTCACTGATGAGCAGAAAGCAGATCCAAGGGAATTGCTACCAAATGATGAGGATGAACTTACTGCAGAAGAAAGGAAAAGGCACAACCTGAACTACATTGCAATGAACACATTGTACCAGACCATTCCTGATGCAGTGATGGGAAGAGTGTTCCACTGCACTACAACAAAAGAAATTTGGGATACCTTAGCACTTATGTGTGAAGGCACCCAAAAGATTAAAGAGAACAAGCTTCAAGTGGCTATCCAAAAATATGAACAATTTACTATGGAGCCAAATGAAACTATTGATCATCTTGATGACAGATTCACTGACATCATGAATGAGATAATACTACTTTGGTGGTTGAAAAATAATGAAGTGGGTAGAATTAGCCTTTATTTGAAGTGTTTTTTTTGAAGATATCTCTGTAAACACAAATTCGTGAATTAAATATAAAAACGCGAAAATGCGAACAATTTTATTTAATTCCGGATTAAAACCGAGTATTTGTGGGTTACAATCTCTAATTTGTTCCTCTGATTCTCTCTTCTTGAATTTCACTTGGATTTCTTGAGCTTTTGGAGCTGGATCCGCAGCCGAATCCTTTCCGATCTTGTACTTGGGGCTTTTATAACGTTAATCCAAAGGCTTAGCACCGTATTTTTGGATTAAACGTTGAATTTAGGGATTTTTTGGGACTTTTTCGGGACTTATTGGGACTTTTCCGTTGAAGATCCACAAAGAACTTTGAAGAAACGCCGAATCGAAGAGGCTTAGCACCTTGATCTCCACTCGAACGCTGCTTCTTGCTGCTTTGCACGAAGAACGCCTTGAAGAAACGCCGAATCGAAGAGGCTTAGCACCTTGATCTCCACTCGAACACTGCTTCTTGCTGCTTTTCACGAAGAACGCCTTTGAATCTCCTCCAATTTGCTGAAGAACACTCTAAAATCTCTGCAGAGAATTTTAGAGCCTTGAATGCTTCTGATTTCTTGTTGATGAAAATGAATGAAATGAGGCCTCTATTTATAGGTGTAGGCCTGGAGATTTTTGTGCAAGTAGTTAGAGCTTAATTCAAAATTTTGAATTGTTTGATGGGCTAAGAATGCCCTTTGGGCTTAAATTATCAAACTTGGGCCCAATTTAATTTGCTGGACTTTAGAGGCCTGTTTGGATTTTCTGGATTTTAGAGATCCGTTTTTACTTATCGAGCTTTAGAGACCCGTATTAATTACCGGACTTTAGAGGCCCATCTTGATTTATTAGGCTTTGGAGGCCCAAATTAATGGGAGGGAATAATAATTAATTATATATTTATTTTTTTAGGAATTAATTTTATTCCAACAAATAAATAATAAATTTAATTAATATTTAACCCGTAATTTCCACGCGTCGCGATCTAATTCGTAATTGAATTTTACTCGTCTACAAATTGCCCCCTCGCATTTCATCCACAAGTACATTTGTCTTTGAAGTGGATGAATTGCGAATTTATTTCAATGTTTTCCCCATACCTAAATTTTGTATTATTGGACTTTATGAATTGTCACAATTAATAAAATTTATCTCATGGGCTCAAATAGTGTAGTCTTTTGGGCCAAAATGAACAAAACAAGTTCATGAGTGTATAGAGTACTTCAATGCCCAAGAATTAGTCTAGTCCAAGAAGAAGGTCCAATTGTATTTGCATAACTTTAATTCATACGTAAATCACCAAATCAAATATATATCACCAAATCTTTAAGATATAACTATCCAAGAATTTTGGAGATTTAGTTGAGATACACCAAAATATATGCTTGTTGATCCTTATCTTTTCATCCTTTCAAGTCTATATAAAGGGATCCCTCCTTCAATCATCACTTCACAATTTCAATAAAGCCGTCATCTCAACGAAACTGAGGTAATTCTCATAACAAGTTCTGTTTATTTCTTTTTTTTTCCAGATTTCTTGTTGCATAAAAATTTGGCTCCTCTTTTTCTTGTGTGTACTACATATGCATATATACGTACTATATATATAATTAATTTTTATTTTTTTTTGTGAATCAAAGTTCCAAGAAATTATGGCTCCTGTTGTGAAATATTTGCCTTTCAACTTTTCATGTCTTTTCTCCTTTATTTTATACCACATATATTATGTTCATGCACTGTGATATAAAACTGTGATTCGATTACTATGTGTTCATGCCCCTGTGACGAATTCTTATCGATTTCACGGGTTTTCAAATGAGAGATCCAAGGGACAAGGGGTCTTTTTACTCTTTTTGAAACTTGTGAATCTCGAAAAAAAAGAATTAACACTCATGCGAAGAAGGATTTCTTAAATATTCACAGAATTTGAAAGAGAATGTGGGTGTCCCGTGGGTTTTTTTTTACTCTTTCGAATCTGTGGATTTTAATGAACTGGAAGAATCCACAACTTATTTTCGCCCAAGTCAATTTTTCAATAGCCCTTCTTAATCAAATTGACCAAATTCGAAAGAGAGAGTGGGTTTTCGGTCGTTGGTGTATTAATCTCTTCGAATTTTGACAATTTGAAAGAGAGGGATTTTGACATTACTTGTTTTGGGCCGGGAGGCGGTGCTGCTTAGTTTCCGGCGACGGTAGGCGACGGCCATTGCAACTGGGTTGCGACGGCTGAACCCAGGCGAGGCGGCGGACTCCCGGTTGTGGCGACTGGACCTCGGGGCAGGGCGGCTGGACTTCTGTCGGCGACAAACTCCAGGCGGTGCGTGAATAGGTGTCGCGACGGCTGGCTTCAGGCGGCGTTGGCTTTGAGGCACGGCGACGACTGAACTTTGGGGCGCGGCGGCAGGACTTCTGTCGGCGACAAACTCCAGGCGGCGCGTGAATAGGTGTCTCGACGGCTGGCTTCAGGCGAAGCGTGGCGGCGCGGCTTCAGGCGGCGTGCGAACAGGCGGCTGGAGTGCAGCGGCGCGGTCATTGCGGCTGGGCTTCGGGGCGGAGCGTGGCGGTGCTGGAGGCTTGCTTCAAGCGGCGCGCTGGAGGTGATCGCTAAGCGTTGCCGACGTTAGATTTTCGGCTGTGGTTCACCGGCGAGGAGACAACCGACTAGAGATACCAAAATAATTTGGGTTTTATGATTCTGCCTTTTAAGTAAAAAAAATAGGGCAGCATATGATGGATTTGGGATTGATTCATTAAGGAAATGGGCCCATGTCTTATTTATTTAATTGATTTCAAAATGGGCCCAATGTGTGAGAAGAATAATTGGCTCTTTGGATAAAATTAATTAAAACAGGCCCAACTCCTTATTAATTTAGACAAAAGAAATTCCTCATTTGTTAAATTAATTTAGGATAATGGACTTTTTAAGCTTTAATTAATTGTCGTCTTTTATGATAAATTTTCTAATAATTTTCTTCTTCTCTTCAAGTTCCTTAAAAATGGTCCACTTTAAAAATAATGTGACTTCTTCTGGAGCTCGTTATTTGGTGATCCTCAATGATAAACGCCAACCCTTAGAGAAAGGGACGCATTTACGTGTAGAAACGCCCCTTATTGGTAGCTCTGCAAAACCTTGGCTTTTATCAAATGTCGGACTTCACTTGGACAATTGGTCGCATGAGATATCCCTGAACAAATCGACGAAAGCTTGGGTTCTTGACAACACTTCTCATCGCAACGAGATTGAAGAGGATGTAAGCCATCTACCAACCTTGGGGAGGCGTATAGTTATGGGCAAGGACAACTGGAGAGGAACTATAGAATTTTCTGGAGAATTCGGTTATCACAAAGGATACTGGGAGTGGACTGAAGAGGTTTTGAGCCGATGTGGACATACCCTCAAGGACGCTAGGATTTATTACACTGTCTTTGCCTCCCTTTTTACTTATGACTTTAATTCCGAAATTATCAAAGCTTTCTGTGAGGCATGGTGTCCGTCTACAAATACGTTGCTCACTACTTTTGGAGAGATGTCCATCTCATTATGGGACTTGCATGAGCTAACAGATCTTCCTCTAGATGGTTATCTATATGATGAGGTGATACCTGATGCGCCCAAACTTTTTGACGAAACTGGGGACTTATGCCTTCCAAAGAGTTGCAAATATTTACTCCACGGTTACCACATGCTTCGTGGGAGCGTTCCTAGGGGCGACGTATCGATTGAACGATGGATTGAATTTTGGTCAAGAAAAGCTGGAAAGTATCGTCAACCTCCCACACGAAGTGAGAAAAAGAGAAGTTGTCGCCCTAAGTCGACTCATAATCCACTTGGGAGTCTTGGAGTCCATAAGCCGTGGTCCGATGCAGAAGTTACTTTGTTTAAAACACTCAAGATTGAACCGGCCCAGCAAGAAGAGACATATCTTGCTGCTCATTTAGCTTGTTGGCTTTGCGTATTCGCCCTTCCTAATGGTGAAGTGAATATGATACGTCCTGCTACTTTCAAAATGGCTAGTTTGATGGCTGCGGGTAAGACAGTTAATCTTGTCGTACCGGTCTTGGCTAATATTTACAGGGGTTTGAATCGTATTTCGCTGCACCCCGAACCGTCCCGAGCTCGATCTGCCTTTCCGGTTCATTTTGTGTACGTTTGGTTAGCCCGATATTTTAGGACTCATTACCCTGCTGTTCATGATCACCGTGCCCCTATGATGGTGAAGTATTCTGGAGAGAATGGTGCTAAGTACCATAACCCTGCGGAGGCTCGTAAACGGATTCATAGAGGAGAGTCTGCCGAATGGACATGCAATATGTTAAATCGGCAGCAACTTACTTCTTATGTTGATTCCGGAACTGGTCAACGGGCTAACTGGAGTTACTTTGTCACTATCCGATCCAATTACCTCACTTGGAGACAAGGTAATCGCTTTATTGTTGAACCTTACAGCCCACATCGATTTAGCCATCAATTCGGCTTTTACCAAGAAGTTCCGGGAGAATTGAATTTTGATCTTCGTGATACCCCATTAGATAACGGGACGCATTATTGTCAATCTTGTGCTTTGCGCGGATCTCGTGCTAAGGTGTGTTTTTCGATTGCCCCGGTGAATCCTAAGTCGTATTCTTCACCAGATTACAAGAAGTGGTGGGCCCAAGCTCATGGTACTTACTTAGAAAATCATGTTGACGATTTGATCAACTCGAAGCATGACAATGTCTTGGAAGAAGAAGTATTGGTTGTTGATAGTCATGATCTTTGTGGAGAGCTTGATAAAGACACTTCTCGAACACCGGTTGATCCTCCCTTGATTCCTGAAGTAGCGCCAGTGGTTGAGACTAGCAAGAGAAAGAGTATTTCCCCATGTTCGGAAGAGAGTCAAGGTGAAGACGATGATCGCCATTGGAAACGGGCCAAGAAGGTTACCATAGCTTTAGTGCCTTTGGAGGAATCAGTTAAAGACCCCCTGAAGAAAGAGGTTTTTATCACTCATTCTTTTCTTACTTTCCATTTTTTTTTTTTACTACTACTTTACTAATTATGTTCACATGTCTACTTTTTCAGGCGATGGTAAACATCTTTGGTAGTGATTGTGAATCAGATGAGGAAGAAGTATCGTCTTCAGTGAAGGTTTTGAAAGCTTCTTCTCCTATCAACGTTGGGAAGCAGTGTACTCAAGCAGTTTCGGTATTTCACTGTGATAAGTTCTTTCTTGATCGTGAACGGGAATTTGTTTTGTCTACATGGAAAGCTCTTCAAGCAAGAATCATGGGAACCCCTATTAACCTCTTATCTTCTATGAAGGAGGAAGTGCTTATTGCATTCACGAGGTTACAGACTTATGCCAAAACTGAACTCCCGGCTATAGAGGCGTCTTTGATATCCTTGTTCGAGAGAGCCGATGCTCATGATAGGATGAAGTCTAAATCTTCTAATGGATGTCCTAAGGAGGTTCTTAATCAACGGTTGACCGAAGTTAAACATGCCCTTCACGAGGTTGAGGAGAAACGTGCTGAAAATCTTTCTCAAGTCGAGGCTATCCAAACAAAGCTTCAAAAAGTCAAGGATAAAGTGCGCCGCTTGAAAGAGTTGAAGAAGGAGAAGAAAGTATTGGCCCAGTCGTTGGAGGAGAAAGAAACATTAGTTCAAGGTTTTGACACCGAGATCCTAAGTTTTCAAGACGAAATCTCCACTATCAACAATACGCCCCTGATAGAAGATGATGTAATTGAAGGTTTGAAGAAGACGGAGACCGAGCTAGAAGAGGCTTTAGAAGAGTTTAAGGGTTTAGGCCTCTTTTTTTAGTTGCTCTATGACTTTTATGATTTCCTTGATTTATCTGTTGTTTTTCATGGATATTTTGCTTTGCACACTCCATGTATCTATTTCATTTTTGCTTTGGCACTTTGATTAAAAATTTATTTTCTTCGTCTATATCTCACATGTTCATATTCTTCAATACTTGCTTTTGTATATTCATCGAGACAAATGAATTGGCCCTTTTGGAGAATAAAGATTATCTATTAAAAGAAAATCCTAAAGCCATAAGTTCACATGTCGAACCAGAGGCCGGAGCGCCATTAAAACCTTGTCTCGGAAAACCCTCCTTAGGGATAAAACCTGGGTCAAGGGAAAAGGTACACCCCTCTACAAAATTGAAGTACAAAACCGGAAATATAAGGCAAAATGAGGTTTGGGCATTGCCCCCTTCACTTTCTTCCTTCTTTGTTTTCTTCATGCTTCATATGTTCGTCACTTTTGTATTCATCGATCCGACTTACTCGAACAACTCGATTTAACTTATGACTGTACTTAGAAATATACTAAGTTGCCTACGTACCTCTTTAAAGAGGATCAAGCCATAACGTAGTTCAAGCAAAATATGATTTATATTTTGGGGGGGGGGGACCGTTCACAGTTTATACTCATGCGGGCCAGGAGTGACTATTCTTTAACTACTGTAGACAAAGTAGGGATTTAAGTATTTAACCACTTAAAATGCCTTTAGTGGAGTAAGTTAACAGTTTAACCACATGTATTTACCTTTGGTGGTTGTCGTACACAGTTTATACTCGTGCGGACCAGGAGTAATAAGCAGTTTAGTCTCGTGCATCGTGGAGCAACAAGCAATTTAGGCTCATGCGTTCTTGGAGCGACAAGCAGTTTAGGCTCATGCGTTTATGGAGCGACAAGCAGTTTAGGCTCATGCGTTTATGGAGCGTACTTGTTTTCTTTACGCGTAGTAGCGTTTCAAAAACTTCCCATTTATAGGGCCAATGTTCACGCCATCTTCAGAAATCAGCTTGTAGGCGCCGTTTGTGTAAACTTCTTTAACAACATATGGGCCATCCCACTTAGGCAAGAATTTATTCCCAACACGGTGAGTTACTACGATGGGTCTTCTCACAGCAAGCACCAAATCACCAACTTGAAAAGAACGTATCCTCACTTTCTTGTTAAACGTTCTAGAAAGGCGGGCTTGATAGCATTCGAGCCTTTGTTGTGCTTCCAATCTTTTCTCATCTAGGGATTCCAACTCTTCAAGAAGCAGGCGCGCATTCTCTTCTTCCGTCAGCCCTTCCTGTATCGCCATCCTTAGAGATGGAATCTGCTTCTCAAGGGGAACAACTGCTTCAACACCATACACCAATGAATAGGGAGTAGCTTGCGTAGGTGTTCTATAAGTAGTTCGATATGCCCATAGAGCTTCATTCATCTTTTCATGCCAATCTCGCTTTGACTTGGAGACTACTTTCTTCAAGAGGTTGCATAAAGTCTTGTTGAAAGCTTCAGCAAGTCCATTAGCAGCTGCGTTGTACATAGAAGATTTCCTTTGTTTGAAGTCAAACTTGTCACAAAGTTTGTCGATGTGACTGTTACTGAACGATCTTCCATTATCGGTGACGATGTACCGAGGGACCCCGTATCTAAAAATGATATTGACTCGAATAAAATCAGCAACATTTTCTTTCTTCACTTCTCTCAAAGGTACGGCTTCCGCCCATTTAGAGAAGTAATCGATTGCAGCTAGGATGTACAGATGACCGCCTGACGACTTTGTTAGTGGTCCCACCACATCTAGACCCCAAGCATCGAATGGCCATGAGGCAACTGTTGGGTGCAATAGTTCCGGAGGTTGATGGATAAGGTTGGCATGAAACTGACAAGCTTGACATTTTCGTGCATAGTCCATACAGTCTTTCACCATTGTTGGCCAGTAATAACCCATCCTCTTCACTCGAAAGTGTAACTTTGGCCCTGACTGATGAGCGCCACAAATACCGGCGTGTGCTTCTTCCATTGCGTGGGCGGCTTCGCTATTACTGAGACACCTTAAGAAGACCCCATCAAATGATCGTCTATAAAGCACACTCTTGTAGTATATGAATCGAGGGGCTCGACGTCTGATATCCACTCTTCGCTTCAGATCACTTGGCAACTTGTCGTATTTCAAGTAGTCGACAAATGGCTGTCGCCAATCTTCTTCTTCAATTTCAAATACCTCAATAACATGACTTTCACCTTCTTCATCACCGTCATCCTCAAATATAGGAGGCACAACCCAACTTTTACATATTGGGATACGAGCTTTACTTTCGGGCAATGCAATTGCCGAAGCAAGTTTTGCTAGAGCATCCGCTTGCTTGTTATCTTTCCTTGGGACATGCTTAATTTCCACATCTCCGAGATAATTCATGAGTCGTCGAGCGTACTTTTGGTAAGGGAGCAACTCTGGTTTCCTAACCTCGTATGATCCAAGCATTTGGTTCACTATCAACTTTGAATCCCCATACACCCTGAGGTGTAGTTGCTTAATATCGACTGCCATTTCCAACCCAAGTATGAGTGCTTGGTACTCAGCAACATTGTTTGAGCAATTCTCTATTAAAGTGAAAGAATAAGGCAAGACTTCTCCATCAGATGTTACAAACACAACTCCAGCGCCGGCTCCTTCTTTATGAGCGGACCCATCAAAATACATCTTCCATGGGGGAGTTATTTCAACAGTTAGGACGTCTTCGTCTGGAAGGTCGTCACATAACTCCCATTCTGCAGGCATTGGATGATCGGCTAAGAAATCGGCCAAAATTTGTCCCTTAACAGCCTTTTGAGGGACGTAAATGATCTCAAATTGTTGCAACTGGAGATAACATCTTGCGAGTCGATCCGAGAGAACTGGCCTAGACATAACATATTTCAGCGGGTTTGCTCTCGATACAAGATGGATGGTATGGGCCTGGAAATAATGCTTTAATTTCTGAATCACGAATATAAGAGCTAGACACAGCTTCTCAATCGGAGAGTACTTCAATTCATTTGGAGTCATCATTCTGCTCAGGTAGTACAAAGAACTTTCCTTTCCTGATTTGTTTTCTTGTGCCAGCAAGGCTCCAACTGAACGCTCTTGAGCAGCGATATAAAGAATCAACGGACGTCCGGGCACCGGAGCGATCAATACTGGTGGCTTCATTAAATATGACTTGATGCTTTTGAAAGCATTACTGCAGGATTCATCCCATTCAAACGGTGTATCTTTCTTCATGAGACGGCTGAATGGTTGACATCGTCAAGCTAAGTTTGAAATGAATCTTCTGAGGTATGCCAGCTTTTCTTGTAGGCTTTTAAGCTCATGAATATTTCGAGGTTCTGGAATCTTTAAGATTGCATCAATCTTTGCTTGCTCGATTTCAATCCCTCGCTGGCGAACCACAAATCCAAGAAACTTTCCCGATTTGACTCCGAATGCACACTTCAAAGGATTCATCCTAAGCTGGTATCGCCTCAAGCGTTCAAAAACAACCCTCAGGTCTTGGAGGTGATCATTCCTCCTCTTTGATTTTACGACTAAGTCATCAACGTAACATTCAACATTCTTGTGAAGCATGTCGTCGAAAATCCTTTGCATGGCTCTTTGGTATGTCGCGCCTGCATTCTTCAAACCAAATGGCATCACTTTGTAGCAGTATATTCCTTTTGGGGTACGAAAAGCAGTGAGCTCTTCGTCTTTTGGCAACATACGAATTTGATTGTAACCCGACGACCCATCCATGAAACTTAGAGCTTCATGACCCGTTGTTGCATCAATCATAAGTTCGGGAATAGGTAACGGAAAATCATCTTTGGGACATGCAACATTCAAATCCCGAAAGTCAACACACACACGGATTTGTCCGTTCTTCTTTCTTACTGGGACAATGCTTGAGATCCATGTAGGATACTTTACTTCTCGGATGAAACCGACTTCAATAAGCTTGTTCACCTCAGCTTCAATTAATGGAACAAGATCTGGTCGGAATCGACGTTGAGTCTGCTTGACTGGTCGAACTCCCTTCTTTACTGAGAGATGGTGCACTGCTACTTTTGGGTCCAGTCCCGGTATCTCTTTATACGACCATGCAAATACATCTCTGAACTCACGTAGCAGTTCAATGTAAGTTTCTTCCTCATCATCGGACAATAAAGCACTCACATAGATTGGTCGCGGGTCGTTAACATCACCCAAGTTAATTTCTTTCAACTCATCAATAGTTGTCTTGATGCCCTCTTCGAGTTCTGGAGGAGCATCCTCTGCATCCACTTCCTCCACTTGAACATCTTCGCATTCAGTGATGTGATTCACAGTTGCGGTGTCTTCATCGTATTCATTTGTAGTCGTAAGATCCACACGTGATCTCATGTCTTGTGACACTTGCTGCCGAATGTCATATGTGTTGATAAAATTGGAAGAAGCTACACTATCCGTATCATCTTCTTCGTCGCTGTACTCTTGAGCGAGAACAATGGTTTGCCTTCTGGCTTTGGATCCTCCCCCATATGCTATTGTCAACGTATGCTGCCTCTTTATGCGGGATTGCTTTGAGCTCCGAACTTTGGAAACACCCAGCTTTTGATGATGGGTCTGTGGCCCGAGTCTATCAAAGACAGAGAGGCGTTTTGTCTTCTTATTATTCTTGCTAGAAGACTTTCCAAGTCTCTCAAAGACCGAAAGTCGTCTTACCTTCTTACCATCTTCATCGAACGCATCCTTTGTCGATGAGTATTCTTCTTCAGAAATGTGGTTGGCATTAGCTCTTTTAATTGCAATGCGAACCGGATTCTTCGTAGTATAACCAAGTCCCATTTTGGTACTCTTGATGGCACAGCCGCTCTTTCTCAACATTTTCTGGGTGTCATTAAGTCCATGTTCTGACTGACTAACAACCTTCCCCAATACACAATTTTCCCGTGTATCATACCCGGCTTTGACTAAAAGCTTGTAAGCTTTAGGACCGTAAAACTTCGTAACATCCTGTCCCATTACCTCTCCATGTTCCATCTTAGGTCCTTGAGTAGGACGAACAAACCCCTTAATTGGCTGTGAAGATGGCTTCTTTCCATCCAGTTTAGTTAACGGCAATGTTAACTCCTCCAATGCCTCAACAATAGAGGGAACCGATTTGTTCTCTTTGGGGTGAGATGTTGACGCCTCCTTGCAATCCTTCCGTGTCGGACCTTCCTCGTTCTTTGTTTCTTTCGCACCTCGAAAGAAGTATTTAGCATCAGCAAAGTACGACTCTGCCTCTGTGAAAGGTTTATCATCTTCGACCACCGTTTTCACAACCCCTTGACTAAAGTATTTGAAGCATTGATGTAGGGTAGAAGGAACTACGCCATTTTCGTGTAGCCACGGACGCCCTAGAAGCATGTTATATGAAGTCCTGGCATCTATGACGTGGAGAGTTACAGTCGATGTCATCCCACCAATTAGCAAATCCAACACTATGGTGCCAAGGGCCCTCTGTCCTTCCTGATTAAATCCATGTATCATCAAACGACTGCCTGCGAGTTCATCCATATGTATATCCATCTTTTTCATCACCCGTAAGGGTAAGATGTTTACCCCAGAACCTCCATCAATCAATATCCGATTTATTTTCTGCTCTCGAGTATGGCCAACTACGAATAGTGGCCTGTTATGGGATTCTGAACCAAGCATTAAGTCTTCATCCGTGAAAGCTATCGTTGAGAAACAATCATTAACCTTGTCATCGAGACCATCGTTGGTCTGAGGTCGTTCATCATCTTCCTCGCTAGTCATGTGGCAAGAGAGATCTCTACATTCGTTGTTGTTCTCAACTGTGACAGCATTCACCGTTGTCTCACTGTCCTCTAGCAAGATCTTTCCTTCTTTAGCTAGCTGCATAACTTTCTCCTTGAATATGAAACAGTCCTGGATTGGATGCCCTACCAACCGATGGTATTTGCAATACTTTGGGTCATCCGTTCGCCCAGCTTCATCCGGTCGTTTCATTTCTGGTAATTCGATGAGATCGTTCTTGATCAGGTCATCGAACATTCCGGGGATGTCAGAGTCTAGGAATGGATACTGCTTTTGTTGCAATTCCCTCAGACTTGTTCTCCTTTGCCCCCATTCTTGGGTGACGCCTTTTCCTTTACTCCCTGCATCAGTTTCACCCTTTCTGAATTTGACAGTAGTAGCGGCCACTGCCATGGATTCTTTATTCGAATCTTTAATGAAAGGTTTGCCCCCTTTCTTCACTTCCTGCTTGTCTTTGAATTTCCAAGGCTCCTGAGTTGGCGGCCCTCCAGCTCTGGTTGTAGACATACTCAGCTCCATATCGTGAGCTTTAGTCGCCAAATCTTCGAACGACCTTGGCCGAATTGCTTGTAGGATATATCGAAGACCCCACTGCATTCCTTGAATACACATCTCGATTGCCGAAGCTTCGGTCAATCTATCCTTGCAATTCAGACTTAAATTCCTCCATCGGTTTATGTAATTTATCACCGATTCCTCCTTTGATTGACGAGTGTTCGTCAATTCAATCATGCTCACCGTTCTACGAGTGCTGTAAAACCGGTTGAGAAATTCCTGCTCCATTTGCTCCCAACTGTCAATCGAGCTAGCTTCCAAATCGGTATACCAATCAAATGCATTGCCCTTTAAAGAGCGTACAAATTGCTTTACCAAGTGATCTCCGTAAGTTCCGGCATTGTTGCAAGTCTCTACGAAGTGAGCAATATGCTGCTTTGGGTTGCCCTTGCCATCGAACTGCTGCAACTTTGGAGGTTGATAGCCAGCTGGCATCTTCAAACCGTCAATACTCTTCGTGTAAGGCTTGCTGTAGGTAAATGAAGACTTGGGATTTTCCTCCAACTTATCCTTGATTGCCCCAAGTATGATTTCTTTCAGTCGGTCAACGGGTACCAAACCATCGGGAGAAACTTGTAAATCCTTAAGAGTTTGGTCAACTTCCATTGGATGGCGTTCACCAGATGTCTCAGCATCATGCCCTTCTACTTGCTTTCCTTTGTCCGCATTGCTTATCAGCTTAGCAATCTGGGCATCCTGTTCTTGGACATGTTTTGTGAGTCCTTCTATGGCTCGAGTTAAGCTTGCCAGTTGCTCCTCAACAGTCGTAGTGTCTGTCGCCATTGCTGAGGCTGTGCTTGAATCCGATGAGCTCGCTGTGGAACGAGTAGGGGAACATGCTGGATTGTTCTCCTCATTCACAGTGTTGGGTAGTGGACCCTCTGCAGTAGCCTTCTCTGAAGAAGACGATGACTTGGAGCTTCTTGACATACTCCTCGTGACTACGTTCACGTCTTCAAAGTCAAGACCAGCTGATCCGGATGCAACACCTCTCTTGATCTTAATCTTGATTGGTGTCATCGTCGAGACTTGATTTGCTTGAAGAGTAGAGATGAGAGGTAGAGATGGTCCCACTGGGCGTGCCAATTTGTAAACACAAATTCGTGAATTAAATATAAAAACGCGAAAATGCGAACAATTTTATTTAATTCCGGATTAAAACCGAGTATTTGTGGGTTACAATCTCTAATTTGTTCCTCTGATTCTCTCTTCTTGAATTTCACTTGGATTTCTTGAGCTTTTGGAGCTGGATCCGCAGCCGAATCCTTTCCGATCTTGTACTTGGGGCTTTTATAACGTTAATCCAAAGGCTTAGCACCGTATTTTTGGATTAAACGTTGAATTTAGAGACTTTTTGGGACTTTTTCGGGACTTATTGGGACTTTTCCGTTGAAGATCCACAAAGAACTTTGAAGAAACGCCGAATCGAAGAGGCTTAGCACCTTGATCTCCACTCGAACGCTGCTTCTTGCTGCTTTGCACGAAGAACGCCTTGAAGAAACGCCGAATCGAAGAGGCTTAGCACCTTGATCTCCACTCGAACACTGCTTCTTGCTGCTTTTCACGAAGAACGCCTTTGAATCTCCTCCAATTTGCTGAAGAACACTCTAAAATCTCTGCAGAGAATTTTAGAGCCTTGAATGCTTCTGATTTCTTGTTGATGAAAATGAATGAAATGAGGCCTCTATTTATAGGTGTAGGCCTGGAGATTTTTGTGCAAGTAGTTAGAGCTTAATTCAAAAATTTGAATTGTTTGATGGGCTAAGAATGCCCTTTGGGCTTAAATTATCAAACTTGGGCCCAATTTAATTTGCTGGACTTTAGAGGCCTGTTTGGATTTTCTGGATTTTAGAGATCCGTTTTTACTTATCGAGCTTTAGAGACCCGTATTAATTACCGGACTTTAGAGGCCCATCTTGATTTATTAGGCTTTGGAGGCCCAAATTAATGGGAGGGAATAATAATTAATTATATATTTATTTTTTTAGGAATTAATTTTATTCCAACAAATAAATAATAAATTTAATTAATATTTAACCCGTAATTTCCACGCGTCGCGATCTAATTCGTAATTGAATTTTACTCGTCTACAATCTCATTTTTAATTGGTTGTGCATTTGATAAAGATGAACATACTAAGTTATTTTACATTGGTTTTTCCACAATATAAATTCATACCTATTTTTGTGTATTTTTAGTCTTTTAGGAATGTTTAATTATATAAGCTTTGTAGACGTGCCTTGATCAGTTTAATTAAGATTTTCTAATAAATCTTTATTATACATATTTTTAAACCTTTAAAGTGTCACATTTTTCGAAAAAACTCCTTAAAATATCTTCATTTTAAAAATTAACTCTCATTCATTTTCAATTTTTTCTTTTAATCTCAATTCTATATTTTAAGTTTTATTTTCTACCCTACATTCTTATTTTTACACCTATATAAATTTCAACACATTTCTTCTTATTTCAACCACTCAAGTTTTAATATCTCGAGTTTATCTTAAATTCATCGATAAATTATTTTTCCGGTCATTCGCTTGTAAATTTTTCAGCCATCAATTATAAATCACACCCATAATTCTCTCAAGTTTATCCTCTCTTCTGATAATATTTTTCGGTCATCACTTATAAATAGCTGGTAATTTACGTCATCACTTATAAATTGCATATATATGCAATATCATGTATTGTTTTCTTCAGTTACCCGTTTACTCGATAATTTTTTTTCGACCATCCTCTTTGAAGAAGAAAGATTGACATGAATTTTTTATTAAATTGGATGAAGAATGAGAAATTCAATGTAAAGAATAACAATAACTTTTTATTTATTTTCTATTGTAATTACTTCTACACAATTATTTACATTATAAGAAGTTGTTCATTATTTATAATGTATATATTTGCGCTTTATATGTATTTATTAGAAGAGGTTGTACGAATTTTTAATTTTTTTTACCCCAATTTATATAAAGATGTACTCCTTCCATATTAGAATATATGAATTTTTTACTTCAATTTATATAAAAATGTACTCCTTCCTTCCGTATCAGAATATATGAATTTTTTACTCCAATATATATAAAAATGTACTCCTTCCATATTAGAATATATGAATTTTTTAACTCCAACTTTAATAACATATTATTTGACATTTTGTTATTCTCAATCCCCTTCATCCACATTTACCAGCAAAATAGAATCCTAATATTTTTTAACTCCAACTTTAAGAATTTTTTAATTATGGAAATTCATTATTATTCATCTCCCATATTTTTTCCTAATTATCTTTTCCTTTTATAATATCATATATTTGGATACTTTAATTAAGAAAATTCTTCTTTTCGAACAAAAAATAAATAAGAAAATTCTTTATTATTCATCGATCTTCCATATTTTTTATACTATCTTATGAATATTTGTTTCCTAATTCCCTCTTTTATAATATAATTGCATACTTTTTGGATTTAAATAATTGGTAAATATAAAAGATCATCATTCCATACTTTTTTTGGATCTAAATAATACTCCCTCTATTCACCAAAAGTGTGCTCACGTTTTTTTATATATGTTTTTATAAAAATTATATTTTAATTGTAAAGAATATATTTAATATAATGAGTAAAAAATATATTTAATAGATACTCAATCTTGTTAGTAAAGTAAAAAAAATATTAAAAAGTTAACTATTTAAATAGAATAAACACGTTTTTTATAGACCCAAAAAAAGAAATGATCACACTTTTGGTGGACGGAGGGAGTAGGTAAATATATCAAAGACGACAATATTTTTAAAAAACTAAGGCAAAAACTTATATGTAATATTGTAAATATTGCATACATGCAATATTGATCAATTAAGATAAATTAAGTCAAAATTTGCGGATCAATGCGGGTTAAAGCAGGTCAATTTTAATTATAATATTTATTTACGTTCTCAAATATTATCTTACTACATGACCAAAACTATGTTATTACAAGACCTAAATTTTATGACTACAAGACCAAATGTGTATTAATGCAAGTCCAAAAATATTCTTGTCACTTATTTTTTTTGAGCAAAATAACTAAAATAATTATGACTTATTCGGCTACTACATAACTAAAATATTCTTGCAATAACATTATTTTATTCTGCAATACCAAAACTACAAGGTTAAAAATGTATTACTACATGTCCAAAAATATTCTGGACAATTAATTTTTAGGTGAATTTGTCAGAATGTTTTACATGTAGTATTAAATTGTTGGCCTTGTAGTGGTAACTTTTTTGACCTTGTAGTAACAATATTCTGGTAATGTAGTAAACCACTTGTTTACTACCCGTGAATTTTTTGGGGAACTCGGATCCGAGCTTATGATCCGCGAAATTTTTAAAATTATCTTAATTTAACTTTTGGATTAAATGGACTTAAAGTTTTAATTTAGTCTAATTGAGATGGAATGCATGTACGAAATATTTCACATAAGACTAGTCCAAAAAGTAATATGGAGTATTAATTTATTTAATTAAAGGCCATAATTTATGTGAAATTGAATACCATTACCAAAAAAAAATGATAGTTTAAAAAATATTGAATACCATTACCGTATAATATATCTTGGCATATATGTTTAAAATGTTAAAATGCTAATTTTAGTAAAACATACTCCATATTTATGCTAAAAATTGTTTGAACTTAATTTTAGTAAAATATATCTTGGTAATATACTTATTATTTATTATTTCTCCACACAATCAGATACATATATTACTCACTTCATTCTATAATAATTTTCATAAGTAGATGGACATGTATATTAAAAAAATGTAACAATGAGGAAGTTTTAAGGAGTAATTTTGTAAAATTTTATTTATAAAGTAAATAAATGGGTTGACTTTGTGTATGTGTGGAGAAAAAATAAAGACATCTGTGTAAAATTGAGGATATTATGAAGGTGGAGTTTATAAATGATTTTTCATTTTAAGGGTGTGAAAGTAATTATGATACATCCTGAAAAGGAAAATGTAAAAGTTATTGTGAAATGGAGAGAATATTTATTAAGATAGAAATTTGCCTGAGAAGGTCTCATGATGAGAACATTCACAAATTAGAATAAATAAACATTCATATATTTACATATACTTTATATAATTAATATTATCATTAAAAAACGTTAATTTAAATTTTTAAATATAATATTCATGTGTATTACATTTATGATTGCATATACTATTAATTACCAACAGAAAAGTAATTTATTTTTCTACACTTTTCTATTTAATTTCGAATGTTAATATAATATCAAATATAATTATAATAGGTTTGAATCATTCTTACCTCTTAAATTTATTATTTTCATAACACAATTAAATATTTTAAAATTTTATTGTCATCCTCATGCAACTATTGTAATCATAATTTATGCAAACTAATTAATTGTAATGTCATTCTCGACTCTATTACACTCACTGAAAGTATGTTTGTTTTGGGATTATGTAGGATAAGGAAATCCTGGATGGAGAAATTTGGATGAATAGTGATTGTATGTGTTTATTTTGAGATGTTGAGTAGGATATGATGTAACTTTATGTCAAATCAATTGTGTAAGAGTGTGTGATGTTGTATTATATAATACTCCCTCCGTCCAATTTCATTATTCCCACTTTTCTTTTTTGGTTGTCCAATTTTATTATGCTCATACCCTTTTTTGAAACAATATTATTCATACTACTTTATTTCCACTCTCCTACGATCACTTATTTACTCACTTTGTCATTCACTTTATTCATAAACAATCATTTATTTACAAATGGACCCCACAATACCCTATCATACCCTCAACTTATCTACTTTATGAATAAACTAATCAATATTTATTAAAACTCGTGCCCAGAGAAGTGGGCATAATAAAATTGGACGGAGGGAGTATAACATTATGTCAAATCAATTAATAAGAGTGAGTGATGTTGTATTATTATAATAGTAGAATATATAGATATTTTTAGGAGTGGATGGAAATGGATATTGAAATTCGGATGTGAAATCCCGAACTAGAACAAGACGGGGGACGTTACGTCCACGTCCGGACTGTATGTGTGATATGTATGGGTGGTGTTAAATATACAAAATTTGTATATACAAATAAGGGTGTTTTAGTCCATTCCTTGTTTAAGTTATGCTAAAATGACTAATATACCCGTAGTTAAAATATATTATTGAACTATTATTTTCGAATTAAATATTAGAATCTGACACATTTTTCTCTCTCTTCTTATTTGTTCAAGGTAAGTAATAATTACACAAGACAATTTTCAATGTCTAAATACAAAGTCTTCTCTCACTTTTGTTACCGTTTAATCCCAACACTCTCTTTTTCGTCTCCTTCTTCTTCTTCTTCTTTCTACACTAAAGAACTTCATCTTCTGCGTTGAAAAAAAAATTAAAAAAATTCTGAAAGTGTGTGTGTGTGCGTGCGAAATCAGAGATGTTGTCTGTCGTGTTGACACTGTCCAGACAACACTATGCAGCGGAATTTAAATTGCACGTTGAAAAATGAAAGTATTCAAAATTTGCGTAGATTATAAAATAATCTACGTTGTTCACTATATAAAAATATGTGAAACGATTACAACCTCTTTGAGGTGTAAAAAAACACTATGAATGAGTGTATATAATTTACTAGATCCTATGAAACTATCTCCCTCAAAGATCTATGCATATAACCTAGTAAATAAGATCATGATCAACACACTATTATTCGGGTTTACAATAGTATGTAGATTTATAAGAAGAAATAATAATTTTCTTAACTAGAAGCGTATAAAGCGTTTTATAAACTAGTAATCAAATTTAGTTTTTCTTCTTGTGTATCTTGTGTTGAGGCAGCTACGATATTTATAGGCTTCATGGACGAACTGCCTTGAACTCATATGATCATCACATCCGTGAGATCAAGCGGTTATGAAACTTGTCATCACATCTCCTTGAATGTAGGAATTTGTTATATTATGCTTAGTAACTTCTCAATCCTATACAACTGCATGACCTGGTGTTGCCCACGTCTTCTAACTGCATTAGGGACATTACTAAACAACAAGTGTAAGATCGGAGTTAGTGAAAGAAAGAAGTGCAAATTCTGATGTTGTCATAATTAAGTGTTGGGAACATTAGTTACAACACTCGTTTGTTAGTGTTGGATCATTATACAAAACACTTATATCAACATCAACAATCTCCCCCAATTTGACATTTCTACATCAACACTACTGATGTTCGCACAACAGAAATAATGACTAAGAAATTAACATATATAATTGATATTTCAAAATAATGAAGTAGCAGTTGTATTAGATCAAATTAATAAAAACAACATCTAAACCAAATAACATGTTTAGATTTAAATAATATAAACATAAGGGAAATCCTAAATAATAAAGGAAATAACAGAAATATAAATCCTACAAGTATGACAAACAAATAAAGAAAAATTATGTAAATAAGTAAAGGAGAGGATTGGGCTGAATAATACTTCAGCTGCATCTTCATGGATCTGCAAAAACTCCCTCATACTCTATAACTTCTTTAGTTTGTATGCTTTCATAAATCTCCATGCACGGTCTTAATGGCATCAACATCATGTGCATCTTCAACTACTGCCTTATCACTTTCTTGTATAACTTCTGTTTCTTGATTGTCGCCATCAATGTTGATTGTGAAAGAAAGGACGAATTATTGATGATGCTGTTAAATATATTGCAACATTTGTCACAACATTGACACAACATCAACAAATTCCATCTTGTTGGGAAATAAAATGATTTTGATTAAAGATACCAAAACCCCTGTATGATGATGATCAGATTAGTTGAGATACAATCAAGTCTAGATGTCTCAGGGTAGTTGAGACAGTAAGAATGCTTAAGTCTAAATCTCAGAAATGTTGTGAGATTTATAGCTAAGGATAGTTGTCCAAAGCTGGAATGTTAGGCAACTTGCTAAGTGTTAGTGTTTTAGGACAAGTTTGCTGATTATACAAGACAAGCTTGCTAAAGAGGACAATATGGCTGAATGATCAAGAATGATAAGGTAAATCCACATGCATTGATAAGAGCTGTATCAGATCAGTTGAAGCCTTAATGATTAAGAGCATTGAATGTCTTATTCACAGAAGACAAATTTATTGAAGCATTCATTGCAATCAAGCCTGAACAAGCATTGAAGACTTTGAAGCATAAAAGACTGAGGAATTGAATGAATGTTGGAACATTCTAGTTAGCAGCAGGAATGTTCAAGACAGTTGTCCCATCTGACCGTTGGTTGAGTGTAAAGTCTGCCACAATCAACCTTGGGAAATGTGCAAATTTGGAAGCTGACTCAAATCATCTCAACCGCATTTTTCAGAAGTCAACACATTCATTCAAGCAACCATTGAAGAACCTTTTACACAGTGGATAATAGAAGGTCAAGCTTCATAGCCGTTTCAATGGAGCTGCAAATAGACAAGTTTGAATTGCTATCTCTCCAACGGATAGTTGATCAAATTGGTCTATAAATTCAGAAGTGATCAAGCGATTCAAGCATCCAACTACTTGCTATCAAACTATCATCAAGCAATCAAAGGAAACCAAAGTTGTTCTTAAGAATCCCAAGTTTCCTGATCACTACAAATAGCTAAGCCATTTCTTGTAATATCTCAAGCTTAGCATTGAGATATCCTAAGCCTTTACACTATTCTTCTTGTAAAGGATATCTCTATTAGTTGGAACCAAAAAAACCTCAAACCCTTACCTCATTGAGTGAAGTAGTGTTTGTTGTAGAAGTGAGGAGTTAAGAACTGTTATTGAGAAACACAGTCTTAACTCAGAGAGATTGAGAACTAGGACTCAGATTATCCTAGGGATCAAAGCACTAAGAGAGTGTTGTTGATCAGTGCACCTTGACACTATAAAACAAGCTAATTCCATTGTTAAGGAATTATCCTGTTCAATCAGGGAAAGTGGATGTAGGAGCTTGAGTCTCTGAACCACTATAAATTGTGTGTCATTTACTTACTGCACTCATTACATTACTTGCAATCAATCATTCTTAAAGAGTTAATTTCAGTAAGTAAAAGAAAAACTGTTTTGGACAAAGTCCCTGATCAACCGTGTTTTCAGAAATTAACTTGGAGTATTCTTTTAAGAAAAAGGCCAACCACATTCCGCACTTAGCAACTCTCTTAGATATTTATCCAACTGATTACTCAATAGTTTTCAGTAGGACAAGTATCTATTGAAGTTCACACTCAGGCTAGTTGTGAGACAACCTCCCTGATAGGTTCAAACTGTTTCAAAAGAAAGAATTTTCATACACAAGTGCATTCCCCCCCCCCCCATACACTTGTGTCATACTCCATCAAGGACCAACAAGTGGTATCAGAGCAGGGGTTCAAAGACCACTGCTTCTGAAAATCCAACTAGTTTTCAAATCACAATATTTCTGTGGTCACTGAACTGATCCAAATTTCTGAAAAACCTATTTGTGTTTATCTAACCAATCTCTATAGAAATGGCTAACAATGTAGTTCCAGGAGATGCTGTCAACACCATCAACAACATGGGTCTAAATCAAGTTAACCACATTTCTCATCGCAAACTGCTAATGTTCTCAATAGAGAACTATGACTTTTGGAAGATTAGAATGAGAGCACATCTTGCTTGCCAGCATGATGAAATGCTCAAGGTCATCACAAGAGGGCCTTTCACATTCACCAAAATCAATCCCAAAGTCACTGATGAGCAGAAAGCAGATCCAAGGGAATTGCTACCAAATGATGAGGATGAACTTACTGCAGAAGAAAGGAAAAGGCACAACCTGAACTACATTGCAATGAACACATTGTACCAGACCATTCCTGATGCAGTGATGGGAAGAGTGTTCCACTGCACTACAGCAAAAGAAATTTGGGATACCTTAGCACTTATGTGTGAAGGAACCCAAAAGATTAAAGAGAACAAGCTTCAAGTGGCTATCCAAAAATATGAACAATTTACTATGGAGCCAAATGAAACTATTGATCATCTTGATGGCAGATTCACTGACATCATGAATGAGATAAATTCTCTTGGCAAGTTCTATGCCAAAAGAGAAGTGGCTCTGAAAATTCTGAGAAGTCTCATATCCAAGTGGGACATATACCCTGTCATAATGCAAAACACCAGCAATCTTGACAACATGCCCATGCAGCAAGTGTTCTCTGAACTCAAAGCATATGAGTTTGATTTGAACATAAAGAAGGTGCATGAAGAGCCATCCTCCTCAAGCAAAGGTGTTGCATTCAAAGCTGCTGAGACAGAAAAGAAGAGTGCACAAAGATCATCTCAAACTGTCTCCAAAACTGAGATGAAGGAGGAGCTGGCACTCATGGCCAGGAGATTTGAAAAGCTCAACTCCAGATTTGGTAGATACAAAAAGTTCTACCAAGACAATAGGACCAGAAGAAGATTCGTCTCTCTTGACAACAAATCAGAGGACAAAGTCTCTGATGAGAAGAAAGAAGATAAATATGCTGACAGAAAGAAGAACAGGAAAGCTGAACCATCATCATCAAGAAGGAAGGAGTCCTCCAGCAAGAAGAATGATGATGAAGATGTGTGTTATAACTGCCAGAAAAAGGGTCACTTTCAGTATGATTGTCCTGACCTAAGTTCAAAAGAGAGAAAAGAAAGGCAGAACAAAAGAGATAAGAGGTTGAACAACAAGAAGGCCATGGTAGCTGGAAAATCAGCAAGTGAAGAGAGTGTGTACTCATCTGATGATGGGCTATTCTCCAATAGTGACAGTGATGATGACTGTCAAATGGCCTTTGAGGATGAAGAGGTATGTTCATCTTCCAACTCTTCAAATAACACACATGAGTCCAGTGAAATCCACTTGAAACTCAACTTTGGGAAGTTACTTGAGGATTTCACCAGACTTCAAGAAGTATGCAATATGGCATTGAGAGAAAATGAACTGTTGAATTCTAAAGATCAAACTCCCAACCTTCCTGAACTAGAGTTTGACTTTAAATCAACTGAGTTGTATCAACAGACTGTGAGAGAACATGATAAAATGTCTCTCAAAGTCACTGAACAACAAAAGTTGATTAATGAACAAAATATGGCCTTGAGGAAAAAGGATTTTGAACTTAGAATCCTTCAAGCTAAATTTGATAATCTCTCAAATGAATTTGATACTCTTAAATTAAGTGAGGGGAGCTTAAAAATGAAGATGTCTGCCTTGAACAAATCCGCTAAAGCAATAGAGGAAATTCAAGGGTTTCAAAGACCAATGGCTCAAAGAAGTGGATTAGGCTATAATCCATTTGAACCCTCACCTGGTCTTAGCATTGCTTCAACAAGCAATTCTAAGATGATCTTTGTAAGATCAGTGGCTCAACAAAATGAAATGGAAGTAAACCAACCACTAATCAAGGAAAAAGGTAAAGAAACTTTTATACCTACTCAAGTAAACAATGCTTCTAAACCCATACCTAAGGGAAGAACATTGTATACAAGAGGAATGAGGTTCAGAAGGGAAGAACCAATGGAAGGTCAAACCATCTGAACACTCATCAGTGGAGTTGTCCAAAATCTGCTCAGAAAAGGCCAACTCAACTGAGGCAACCTCAACTGAACAGATTAAGGCCCAACCCCACTGACAGGTATAACAGCTTCAGGAAGCCTGGACCTTTCATGCCAAAGGGAAAAGGCCATCCAAGCCCCTATTCTCAAAGGTCTTACCAAGCTGCACCTAAGTCTAGTAATTTCAGGAGACATGTCCCAAAGAAATTCGCCAACTCTCCTGAACCTTACAAGACTAACACTTATGCACAAAAACCACCCAAGGCATTTAAGGGAAGGACTGTGTATGTAGATGTAAAGGGAAACCAAGTCAGTCACCTTGAGTTAATCAGGGTAATCAGACAGATTTGGGTTCCAAAAGGTACAACTAACCCTCTAGGACCCAACATTCAAAGGGTACCTAAAGTTTGACTTTGCAGGGCTGCAAGGACCACAAGAAGAAGAGAAGCATAAGCAAGAAAACAGCATGGTACTTGGACAGTGGATGTTCAAAACATATGACTGGAAACAAGGAGCTTCTCTCAAAATTCATTGAAAAAGATGGTCCTTTAGTAACCTTTGGAGACAGCTCTCAAGGGATCACAAGAGGTTATGATACATTAAACATTGGTAGTGTCAAAATCACTGATGTTTCATATGTTCTAGGCCTAAAGTATAATTTGTTGTCTATTAGTCAAATCTGTGATAGAGGATACAGTGTTGAATTTGCACCTAATGAATGCATCATCAAAGATAAATCAACACAACAGGTGCTACTAACAGGGGTGAGAAAGGAAAATGTTTATTTTGTAGATTGGAGCAAAACCCCTGAAGCAGTTTGTCTTGTTGCCAAGAGCACAAGTGAGCAAAGCTGGCTATGGCACAAGAGACTGAATCACCTGAACTTCAAAAACATCAGCAAACTTGCAAGAAACTCTCTAGTGAAAGGGCTGCCAAACCAAGTGTTCACCAAGGAACATGTGTGTCAGCCATGTCAGGAAGGAAAGCAAATCAAAGCCTCATTCAAAGGAAAGCCTGTCATTTCAACTGAGAGAGTTCTCCAACTACTGCATATGGACTTATTTGGTCCAATTATCCCAGTATGTATAAATGGAAGAAAATATGCTTTAGTAGTTGTTGATGATTTTTCCAGGTACACTTGGGTGGTATTTCTTCTGAACAAAAAGGAGACCCAAGTCAAGCTACCTGAATTGATGATGAGATTAAGCAATGAAAAGGGCCTAAGTATTGTTAAGATCAGATCAGACAAAGGTACAAAATTCATAAACTCATACATCAATGAGTACTGCAGCAAGAATGGCATCACTCATGAGACTTCAGCAGCAAGAACACCTCAACAAAATGGGGTTGCTGAAAGGAGGAACAGAACCTTGAAAGTAGCAGCTAGAACACTAATTGCTGAATCCAAATTGCCAAAAAGGTTCTGGGCTGAAGCCATTAGCACTGCATGCCACACTCAAAACAGATCCTTAATCACTAAAGGTCAAGGTAAAACTCCATATGAACTATGGAAAGGTAGATTACCCACTGTTGCATATTTTCATATATTTGGTTGCAAGTGTTTCATTCACAACAATGGGAAAGAGCAATTGAAAGCCTTTGACAGCAAAGCTGATGAAGGAATATTTGTTGGATATTCACAAATCAGTAAAGCTTACAGAGTATACAATTGCAAAACCCTTGTTGTTGAAGAAACACCTCATGTTGTGTTTGATGAATCTATTAATGAGTTCAGGGATAGAAACCTGAATATTGATGAGATAACACAAAGAACAACCAGATTTAGGCTTCAAAGCAAGGAAAAAGTGTTTGTAGATGTTACTCAGCCTGAACTTGATGACAATAAAAAACTGGACAATCTACCTGATGGCAATCAACCAGAAATCAACCAACCTGAAGGAGAAATTGAATTGACTGACACCATCCCAGTTCAAAACCAGGTAACAACTACCAAAGAAGAAGCAGACAATGCTGAGGTAGTAAATAGATCCAATATTCAAGGGGGAACCAATGAAAATGTCAACTCATCTGACAATGAGGACAACACCCCTGAATATGATCCTAAACTTGATCCTTCAATTAACTTTCCTGAATTTAATGAGTCTAGTGATCCAACTTCAGAAGAGGACAATCCTCCTGAAGGGATCAGGTCTAGAAGGACTTGGTTGCATGACCACCCAACTAGCCTGATACTTGGTAATCCAAGTGAAGGGATCAAAACTAGAAGATTTCATGGAGAAAGTGCTTTGTTTTGTTGTTTCCTTTCAGAATAGGAACCAAAAGATATTGAGGAAGCACTTCAAGACACCAACTGGATCATTGCCATGCAAGAAGAGCTAAACCAGTTTACCAGAAATGAAGTGTGGGAACTGGTGGATAGGCCAACTCATCAAGATGTCATTGGAACCAAATGGGTGTTCAAAAATAAGAAAAATGAAAATGACATCATTGTGATAAACAAAGCAAGACTGGTGGCCAAAGGATATTGTCAATCTGAGAGGATTGATTATGATGAAACATTTGCTCATGTGGCCAGACTTGAGGCAATCAGACTCTTCTTAGCATATGCAGCCCACATGAGATTCATGGTGTATCAAATGGATGTGAAGAGTGCATTTCTCAATGGTGTACTAAAAGAAGAGGTGTATGTTGAGCAGCCCCCAGGCTTTGAAGAATGAGACAAGGTGTACAGACTAAAGAAGGCTTTGTATGGATTAAAGCAAGCTCCAAGAGCTTGGTATGACACCTTATCACAGTTTCTTCTAGATCATGGTTTTGTCAAAGGCACTGTTGACAGAACCCTGTTCAGAATCTGTGAAGGAGATGATATTTTGTTAGTCCAAATCTATGTGGATGACATTATATTTGGATCTCCAAATGAGAAACTGTGTGAGAAATTCTCTAAACTCATGCAAAGCAAATTTGAGATGTCCATGATGGGATTGATGAATTCTTTCTAGGACTTCAAGTCACTCAATCAAAGAAAGGAATATTCATCAATCAGGCCAAATATACAAGGGACATGATCAAGAAATTTGGATGTGCTACAAGCAAGCCAGTCAGAATCCCTATGAATACAAACTGGAAGATGGATCCTGATGAAAGTGGAGAATCAACCAATTCCACTAATTACAGAGGCATCATAGGATCCTTGCTGTATCTCACTGCAAGTAGGCCTGATATCACATTTGCAGTTGGAGTTTGTGCAAGATTTCAAGTAAATCCAAAGAAGAGTCACCTTGATGCTGCCAAGAGAATTCTAAGACATCTCAAGGGAACTGAGAATCTTGGTTTATGGTATCCAGTTGATGACAACATAGAGCTCACTGGATATTCAGATGCAGATTATGGAGGATGTAGAATTGACAGAAAATCCACCTCTGGAACATGTCAATTCTTGGGCAGCAAGCTAATCTCATGGTTCTCAAAGAAGCAAAATACAGTTGCAACATCAACAACTGAAGCAGAATATGTAGCAGTGATTCACGTGTTATACAACACTAAAATAAACAACCGCAAGTGTACGGTGTCTATCGTAGCGTGATAAGCACGAGGTCGATCCCACAGGGAGGTATAGCGTAAAAGTGTATTTTGTTAACGTAGTTCTATTTAGACGGGATCGATAAAGTGAATGTGATGAATTACTCTAAGATTACCTACTAAATTGTCACAAATAAGTAATAAAGAGTAATGTAAATCGATCAACTAGCATGCGTATCAAGAAAACGAAAGTAAAACGAATGAAGACTCAAAGAGAGAAGGTGGGTTCCAAGGCAATTGTAACACCTAGATATCCGTTTATGAATGTTATCTCGTTTAAATGGCCATTAAGGTTATCTCATATAGGGTGATCACACAAGAAGAATTAATCGATCTCTCGATACAACTAATCCAAAAGCGCATGCAACATAGGCTCGTATCTCTACATCACAAACGTTACACCGCCTAAAATAGCTCCTAAGATCATTCAATTCCATCTCCGATAATTAATCCTCTCTCGAGATCATAATAATACCGGGTTGCATGCTTGCATACGATTAAATGAAATAAATCTTTCAATATTATCCCAATTAACAATGAATTAAGCAAATCATCATGGCCAATAACAACATGCTTTACAATGGATAATTAAACATACAAATAAGAGACAAACACCAATTAAAGCAAGAAATTAATCATAAACTTCAATCCAAGTATCTACAATGCCTTAGAACCACAAAGTGTTTAGCTAATAACTAGCATAATCCAATTACAAATTCCAAATGAAATAACTAAATAAAAAGGAAAATAAAGAGAAAGCTTAGTCTAGAATGTGATGTGGAATGGAATTCCCAAGCTATTGCATCCTCTCTTGCTTGATTTGATGAAGAATTGAGAGAGAAATGGCCAAAACACCTCCAAGTATGTGTAACTATGTGTGAGAATTGATGAATTGGGGGTGAATGTCTTGGATTTCAAGAAAGAGGGTTTATATAGTGTTTGGGTAGGGTTTGGATGGCAAAATTGCAAGTTGGTCCCTAAAAAATGGCCAAAATAGAGAGATGGCACCGAAAATGGGGTTGGCACGGTCGTGCACGGAGCACGGCCGTGCAAAATGGCATTGGGCGAGCAGGTGCTCGGCCGAGCTGCCAGCTCGGCCATGCTGGGCGATGATGGTAGATCGGGGTGCTCGGCCGTGGCGCTGCGGAACAGGGGCGAGGGAAGCTCGGCCGAGGCATGTGGTCGGCCAAAATCTTCGGTTTCGGAGAGGCTCATCTCGAGCTGAATGCGCGACCGTGGCGTTTGGTTTTTGTCTTGCAGCAGCTCGGCCGGGCTGCTAGCTCGGCCGTGCCCTTCTCTTAGCTCAAAACCCCTCAGTCTCTAGGTGCAAGTGCTCGAGCACTTGTCTCGGCCGTGCCTTTTTCGGTCGATTTCGGCCCCTTCTCGTTTCGTGCATATCTTTCGCCTCGGGTGTCGGATTGACTCGATTCCTTTGGCTAATCCACTCCGTTTTTCGAGACGAATCCAACCGTGCACTCCTCTTCCTGATCCAGTAAAGTATGGTTGGTGTTTTGCTCCAAATTCCATCGTATTTCCTATAAAATCGACAAAACACAACCTTTCTCTCATTTCGGCTTAAACAATCATATTCAATGCATAAATCAATGAAATCCACATCAAAATACGCTTCACATGTGCCTCTAAAATATGTGAATTCCACCCGAATCAAGCAGCTGGAAGTTACTGTGCTCAAATACTTTGGCTCAGACAACAACTCAGAGATTACAAAGTCATCACCAATGAAGTTCTCATATTCTGTGACAACAATAGTACAATTGCTATTTCACAGGATCCAGTGCTCTACACCAGATGCAAACATGTTGATATCAAACATCATTTCATAAGGGATCATTTGGAGAAGAAAGATATCAAGTTTGTCAAAATCCACACTAATAAGCAAAAGGTTGATATCTTAACTAAGCCATTAGCTGAAGCAAGGTTTCTGGAACTTTCAGCTGAATTGGGCTTACTTGATCCAGGGAAGATGGAAAAATGAAGAAGGAAGCTCAAAAGAAGGGAGAAGTTCATTAAGATGAACTTCAGCAAGGTTGACCAACCTCACTGAAAATGTCTGTCAAAAAGGGGAACTCAGTGGAGTTGTCTATATAGCCTTCAGCAATGTTGGTCAGGATGTTTTTCCTTGTGGGACCCAGTCAACAACATTGGGACCCACTCAGGCATGTTGGTCAGTTATTTTGACTAAAACAGAAGTCAAAACACCTTTCAGGATGTTTGTCCAAGTTGATAAGGTGATAAGTGCTATTTTTAGCATTGATTGGACATTTAAAAGAATTCTTGGGCTAAGAGTAGTCTATTTTTAGGATGGCATGTACTATTAAGGTTTTAGCCCCCAAATGGCAAATATGCATTTAATGCAAAATCTCTTTTAAGATTGCATTAATTACTGTGCTATCATCAAAGCCATTGATTAATCTTAAACCTTCATCTAACCGTTTCACAGCCCTCTACCCCACTTTATCCATTTGGTTTTATGATTTGTCCACCCTCAAAATCTTTTGTCCAACGGTTAACAAAAATCCTACATATAAAAACATTCAGTTTTTACCCTCATTTCTCACGCATCCATACTTTCAAACCCTTAAGCAAAATTTTGAATCTTTCAAAACCTTCAAACTCCCCCATTCATTTCCTTCAGAAAACATCCATGGCCCCCAAGATCAAAAGAGAGGAACTTGTAGACTTCAATGATCCATCATTGGATATTGATTTTTCATATCTAAGTAACACAAATTCACTATGGTTCGAGAAACTTGTGGCTTTTGACAGCCCAGGTGAGGAAGTTCATCCAGTCCTTCAATGGCTAAAGGATGCTGGGCTCGAAAAGTTCTTAGGCACCAAGCCTGACTCATGCCTCAATCCATTCATGGCTGAATTCTTTGCCCATATAAGATGGAAGGGCAAGAAAGGTGATGTGTGCACCAAGCTGACATATGCAGAGGAGGATGAAGAGGAGGAGACCCAACACACTATCATCTTCTCTTCAGAAGACTTGGATGCCAGCTTTGGGCTACCCTCAGAAGGCCTTAATCCTGAATTATACAGAGAAGGAGAGGAACAGGAGTTCTCTGATCCATGGATGAAGGTCCCCACGAAACTGGTAGGTGCACAAAACAAGAAAACATTGAAACCAACTTATGAGCACTTATTTGATATTGTGGTCAAAAGTTTGCTAAGCCATTCTAGAAGTGTTGAGCAAATTAGTTTGCCAAAGTTAAGGGTAATGGCTGCTGTGATTGACTCTGCTGAAAAAAGAGTCAAGTTTGATTGGAAGAATTTCATTCTAGGGAAGATGATGAATGAAAAGTTCAAATTTAAGGAGGTAAAGCATCATAAAGTTGTGGTAGATGGAAGGCTTCTGTTTTGCACAAGAGCAAGCCTGCTCTTGGAAATATTTTCCCACTACACACACCTACAAGCCAAACTAAAGCCATTTCCATCCCAGAAGGTGATGTTCATAAAAATGTCCTCTAAGACAGAAAAGAGGAAGCAAGGAGCAGCAACCAAACAAGCCCTAACTGTTGCACGTGTTACCAGATCTTCTCCAAGAAAGAGGAAAGCTCAGACAGTAAAAACTCAGCCCAAAATGAAGAAGATGAAGTAGATCCTCAGTGAATCTTCTCCAGAAAGCCAATCAAGAAGTGGAGGTGCCACTTCTGAGGAGATTGATAGAGTTGAGGAAGAAGGAGTCAACCCTCTTGAAGAGGGAGAAGAGTTCAGCGAGATTGTCCCTCTTCAACCTGAGACTGTAACTGAGTACATCGACCTTGAGAAGCCAACAAGGTCTGAAAGGAGAAGAAGGATAATCAAGACTTCTGAGAAGAAGGATAATCAAGATGATGGAGGAAGAAAAATAAAGAAAGGAATTTTTCAAGGAGATTAGACAAGCCAGTAGGTCTAATTCCAAGTCAATGTCCAAGTCCAAGAGCCCTGAAGCCAACTCCCCTGATATTCAATCTCAAAGAATATCCCCATCACATGATGAATCCAAGCCTGAAGAAGAGGAGTGCAAGACTCCCGAGGATGCTCCAATTGTGGCCAAGTAGACCTATTCTCCTGAAGGTGCCCAAGACAGGACATGTATTGATGTATTGGCTGATCTTGCTGATATAGAAGATAAACCATTTTCCCCTCTTGACCCCAGACTTCTTTCATATACCAAACTTCTTGAAACTGTTCTTCAAGAAGGTGATCAACTTACCTTACCACCCATTCAAGCCATTCCAATAACCTCCTCAGGAACATTGCTCTCTACAGCACCTGAGACCCAAATCATTCTCAGTACCTCTAAACCCAACCCATCTGACCCCCAGACCAACCTTCCTGAAGCCCAAGCCAACCCTTCTGAATCACATGCCAACTCTTCTGATGAAGATGAAAGTGGAGAAGAGTACACTTATGAGGGGATGCTAACGCAGATTGCCAAGGCTAATGTTGATCAGCTGTATCCTGGGTTGAAGGAGTATCCAAGGCTGCAACAACAGTTCTATGATCTCAGAGCTCTTGTTGAGATCAAAGATAGAACCATGGTGGAGATAGCTCAGGCTATCAAGGATAAAGGTGCAAGCTGGTGGCAGGTTGAAGAGAACAGGCTGTTGCATTTTACTAATGTTAAGAAGTCCAGTGTGTTGACCACTGAGGCCTTGTTTTGTACAATTGTCCATGAGAAGGTGTTGGTGTTGAGAGAAAGGATAGCTAAAGGAATCAAGCATCCTGACAGCACATCAGATGATGCAGATGATGATGATGATGATGATAACACCAATCCCAACCCTCCTGGACTAAATTTTGCTCAGGTACATTACTTGACTTATCCTTCAATTCAAAACTCTGATAAATCAGAGGAGTTGACCAAGAGTGGTGACTCAGTCCAAGATACATTGGCCAAGGATGGTTCTTCTGAGCCTGAGGCAAAGCTTGACAATGTTGAGACTTCCATAGGAGAACCTGGTTTGACTAAAGCCTCATCAATGTCAGAGAAGTTGGACATTGACCAGCCTTTAGTCATTCAGGATGACTCAGTGGACTTGGGATGCCCAAGCACTGTGATCTCCCAACAACTGCCCTTTGTGGATCCTTTTGAGGATATGAAGGTGTCGGGTTTAGGAAATGAAGGAGTTGAAAAGGAGAGTAGTGATGAAGAATCAGAGGGTGATGAAGGTGATTGTGTGATAACTGGTAGTGTGAGTGCACCACAAAAAGAGGGTGATGAAGTTGAAATGTTGGGTGCAGCCCAACATGAGAGTCAGGCTATTCTTCAAGTTAAATCTGAACTTGATGAATCCCTTGGTGAAAGGAGGCCTGATTCTCCAGTGTATGTGAGTCCATCAAATTTAAATGAAGAAAAAAATGTAGTTGAAAATGAGAGTAAAGGTGCTGATGTATCAGACCTTTTGGGAGATGAAAAGAAAGAGGGTGTTGAGGGAGATTTTTCTAACCCTTTGAGTTTTGCAAATTCTGTAGCTGTTACAATTGAACAAATTTTTGCAGATGCTTCCCTTACTGACATTCCAGTTGATACTGATGTTAATCTTGAGGCAATCTCAGCCAATATGTCCACCTTGAACAAGATCTACTTTGAGCAAGCAAATGCAACAGAGGCTGGCTTGCAAATTGCTACACAGACTGCTTCTTCCATTGAGGAGCAGTCAGAGAAGTTGGACATCCTGGTCAGAGAGGTTGGGAAGGCTCATGCAGAAACATCAGACACCCTAGATGGCCAAGGAAAGACTCTAGCCTCTGTGGAGATGAGGCTCACAGGTTCTGAAGAAGTGGTATTTCCAACCTTGGATGCAAAAATCAGTGGTGTTGAGACTGGTCTGCAAACAGTCTCAACTGAGGTAACCAAAGACAAGAATGCAATGTCCAAGTTCACCAAGACTGTGCAAAAAGAGCAGAAGGGCCTAAGGGAGAGTTACAAGCACAATGTCACAGCCCTGAGAAAGACAATCAAGGATGCTTTAAGGCAAAGAACAGCAGCTCAGAGAAAGAAAGTAGAGGAGCTTAAAGCTGCAATGGTGAAGGAGGCTGCTGAGAAGTTCACAGTGGAACTTATGGCCAAGGTCTCTGATCAAGTTGTGACCAACCTCACTGACCAGCTGCAGGCCAAACTTGATCAATCTCTCAATGCCACACTTGATGAAATTGTTGCCCAGAAGATGAAGCCAGTCCATGCCTTTCTTAGTATGGCAGATGATAGGATGCAAAACATCCATGATGAAAATGTCTATCTACTGCAAGAGCTGAAGTCCCTCACTCATGCTCATTCCCATCTCTCTGTCACAATGAGTGAGTTAAAGCCCCAGTGTTTTGATAATGCCAAAAAGGGGGAAAGAGAGAGAGAGCTAGGGCAAAGGGAACCTTGAAGATTGGAGAGTCCAAGGGAAAGGACAAGGTCCCTGAGTTTGAAGAGGAGGAAGAAGTAGACATTGGGAAAGGCAAAGGCCCTACGAATATTGAAGATCTTACTGAAGAAGAGCAAATTCAGATAGCAGTGAAGAAGTCCATGGCCTCTGTGGTTGAAGATCAGGCTAGATGGCAACGGAGACCTGGAGGTGAATCTGCAGGCCTAGAACCCAAAGAGAAGGTGATTGAAGTAAGGGGGAAGGTCACCAGAGCCTCTGAAAGGAAAAGAAAGGAACAGACCTTTACTAACTTCCCAACCAGCCTAAACTTACCATCTGAATTTCAAGCTGAAGAGGCAACTCAACTGAGAAAGTCAAAGAGGCTGAAGAAAGCAGCTATGTTGCCTGAAATCCAAGAAGTGGAAATTGAAGAAGAAGAAGAGGAGAAGGAACCTGAAGTTAGTATGCCCAAGCTTGCTGATGATCCCTCAAAGCTGTTTGAGGAGGGATTTGGAAAGGATCTTGAAACTCAGGAAAAGCTACCTCTTCAGAGAGCTAAGGAAAGAATGGATCAGTTGGTTGAGGCCAACAGAGCAAGAGATGCCATAAGGGCAAACTTCAAAGCCCCAAGGAGAAGGGCTTCTTACAGGAGGTTGAAGCCTCAAATGCTTCAAAGATGGGACACTCAATACCCTCACCATGACAAGTGGGTACCTATCCAACTGAATGATGCATGGGAGGAGGCCAAAAGGAGTTTTGTGTATGACTTCTATGTCATAGGCAAGTGGCTAGGTGAGAATGTTGATGAAGTGTTTGTTCAGTTCATGTTTGAGAACCACAGGGACTTGTATCAAAAGTTGTTTGCAGCAGCTGACATAGCAAGGATAGAATTCAAAGCCCCTGGTCCCATTCTGTATATCCCTCCCAAGTTCAATGGGAATCTGATTGATGAAGGGAAGATTCTGGAGGAGTTTATCTCCATTATGAAGATGGAGAAGATGAAGCCTGGCCCCAAAGGAACCAATCAGGACATTTGGGAGTTGAAGAAGAGGGTCTGGGCTCAGTATGAAATTGCTCCCCAAGATGATGGCACTCTCTGAAGCATAAGTCTCCTCTTTCTCTTCTATCTATGATTTCCTTTTGTTGTTATCTTAATTTGTCTCTTATCTGCATAGTGAGTCCTTTTTAATTTTCTGCATTGTAATGCCTTGTGATATATATTAAAGGATCACTATTTTCATCAGAGATAACAACTCATTATCTCAGCTAACCTGAGATAACCTTATACAGTAAAACCTCTATAAATTAATACTCTATAAATTAATAAACTCTCTAAAATAATAAAATCTTCCGGTCCCGACTTGGGCCTTTGTAAAAAATCATCAAATTCGATAAGATAATAAGATAATAATTTTGCTAAAATTCTAAATTAATAATTCATAAATATTACAATTATAAATATTATGGTAATTTGCTAAAATATGAATCTATTGTACCTTGACTAACTTTCAAATAATATTTTTCATCAATCCACTCTTGTAAATCTTTTTGAGTACATGTGGGATGGTCTCTCTTATACTCACATAATGCTTTACGCATTTGATCATTCATAAATGATTTTGTGATGCCTTTTAGATGAAAAGACATGGATGAGTGTTATGAATTATTTTATTCCAATTTATATAGTGGAGTATATGTTTCATTCAACATGCATGAATATATTTAATTGCAACAAATTAATGTAAACATGTATACAATGAATATATTTAATTAATTACAAAGAATTGGTTGATGATGCATGAATATAATCAATGAAACATACATGAATTCATTTATTTTTAATAAATATGCACTAAATTTGCTGAATTAAAAAAATCTCTCTTTTAATTAATAAATATTAATTTATCGATAAATTATTACCTCTTTAAATTAATAAAATTCCATGGTCCCAAGGTTATTAATTTATAGAGGTTTTACTGTATTTGATTTATTATTGTGCTAACAGTTTGTTTCAGGAAAATTGACCAGGTCATTCATCCTGAAGACAAAGCTTAGTGTAAGTCAAGTTCCCTTTGTAATAGGTTTTGGCATCATCAAAAAGGGGGAAAATGTTGGGAAATAAAATGATTTTGATTAAAGATACCAAAACCCTCGTATGATGATGATCAGATTAGTTGAGATACAATCAAGTCTAGATCAGTCTAGATGTCTCAGGGTAGTTGAGACAGTAAGAATGCTTAAATCTAAATCTCAGAAATGTTGTGAGATTTATAGCTCAGGATAGTTGTCCAAAGTTGGAATGTTAGGCAGCTTGCTAAGTGTTAGTGTTTTAGGACAAGTTTGCTAATTATACAAGACAAGCTTGCTAAAGAGGACAATATGGCTGAATGATCAAGAATGATAAGGCAAAGCCACATGCATTGATAAGAGCTGTATCAGATCAGTTGAAGCCTTAATGATCAAGAGCATTGAATGTCTTATTCACAGAAGACAAATTTATTGAAGCATTCATTGCAATTAAGCCTGAACAAGCATTGAAGACTTAGAAGCATAAAAGGCTGAGGAATTGAATGAATGTAGGAACATTCTAGTTAGCAGCAGGAATGTTCAAGACAGTTGTCCCATCTGACCGTTGGTTGAGTGTAAAGTCTGCCACAATCAACCTTGGGAAATGTGCAAATTTGGAAGCTGACTCAAGTCATCTCAGCCGCATTTTTCAGAAGTCAACACATTCATTCAAGCAACCATTGAAGAACCTTTTACACAGTGGATAATAGAAGGTCAAGCTTCATAGCCGTTTCAATGGAGCTGCAAATAGACAAGTTTGAATTGCTATCTCTCCAACGGATAGTTGATCAAATTGGTCTATAAATTCAGAAGTGATCAAGCGATTCAAGCATCCAACTACTTGCTATCAAACTATCATCAAGCAATCAAAGGAAACCAAAGTTGATCTTAAGAATCCCAAGTTTCCTGATCACTTCAAATAGCTAAGCCATTTCTTGTAATATCTCAAGCTTATCATTGAGATATCCTAAGCCTTTACACTGTTCTTCTTGTAAAGGATATCTATATTAGTTGGAACCAAAAAAATCTCAAACCCTTACCTCATTGAGTGAAGTAGTGTTTGTTGTAGAAGTGAGGAGTTAAGAACTGTTATTGAGAAACACAGTCTTAACTCAGAGAGATTGAGCACTAGGACTCAGATTATCCTAGGGATCAAAGCACTAAGAGAGTGTTGTTGATCAGTGCACCTTGGCACTATAAAACAAGCTAATTCTATTGTTAAGGAATTATCCTGTTCAATCAGGGAAAGTGGATGTAGGAGCTTGAGTCTCTAAACCACTATAAATTGTGTGTCATTTACTTACTGCACTCATTACATTACTTGCAATCAATCATTCTTAAAGAGTTAATTTCAGTAAGTAAAATAAACACTGTTTTGGACAAAGTCCCTGATCAACTGTGTTTTCAGAAATTAACTTGGAGTATTCTTTTAAGAAAAAGGCCAACCACATTCCGCACTTAGCAACTCTCTTAGATATTTATCCAACTGATCACTCAATAGTTTTCAGTAGGACAAGTATCTATTGAAGTTCACACTCAGGCTAGTTGTGAGACAACCTCCCTGATAGGTTCAAACTGTTTAAAAAGAAAGAATTTGTCCCCCCCCCCCTCCCCATACACTTGTGTCATACTCCATCAAGGACCAACACATCTTCTACCAAAATGTTTAGCAGCACAACCGTAAAAAAAGTTAAGAAATATTATGTAGTCTTCAAAGGCGTACAGGTCGGGGTTTATGATAGTTGGAGTGAATGTGCTCCACATGTCCTCGGATTCAAAGGATTCATGTACAGATCTTTTCGAACTGAAGAAGAGGCTATCGATGCATACACTACGTATTTCCAGCAGAAGTTGTATGGAGATGATTCAAATTCGAATCTTGAACTAAATCTGAAAGAAGATGAAACAAAGGATGCCTCAAGTTCTTATCAGCCGAAAAAATTTGGAAATGAAGTTATGCAATATTATCTGTCTTTATTCATTCTTCTTCCTATACTTTTATTTTTTTGTTTTGTTTCTAGAATCGTAGGTGGTTTTGCAAGTTTATTTTTTTGGTGTTCATTCCACAATTGTAGTAAGTAATTATCAGATCAATATATTTGTCTTTTTTTTTTTCAATTTTTTCGACTTTATGTTTTGTAACATTTTACCTCATCGATTTTGATTTCCTTACCAAATTCAATTCGATTTTTGTACAGATTAATTTGTTAGGATTTAATTTGAGTTTTTCTTCATGAGAACTGATAATTTTACAAAAGAAAATCTACATTTTTTTGTTTGAGATTTTTTAGGGCTAGGGATGATTTAGATTGAAAAAATGGGGGAAGATTTGTGTAGAATACGACAACAATTTCGGCTTCTTGTTAGGATTTAGGGTTTCCTTCCGAATTGATTTAGGATTTAATTTGATTTTTCATTCAATTTCAATTAAATGTGTTTTCTCTTTAATTTAGATTATTTGGATTTGAATTTCTTACTTTTCGAATTGAAATTTTTACAAGTTCATAATTTTTTTTTATAAGTGATAATGATATTTGTTAAAATTAATTGGGTGAATCCTTTTGAATTTTTATTTTTACAAGTAAACTTCAATTAAATTTATTGATTTAGATCATTATTATTTAGAAATTTTAGGGTAAATATTTTACAATAAATAAAATAAAAAACTTAATTCCATTAATTGATTGAGTAATATGTTAAGATTATATATAACAAAAAAAAAAAATCTAAAATATACTACCCTAATCCTCATTAGGGCTGTCAAAATCAGCCCGGCCCGGCCCACCCGACTATTGGGCTGGGCTGTGATTATAGTGGCCCGAAAACAACCGGGCCAAATCGGCCCGGCCCAAGTGACCTGATGGGCCGACCGGGCTCAGGCCGGGCTTAGCCCGGATTTTCGGGCCGGCCCGGTTAGTTTTTTTTTTCAATTATTTTAAATTTCTAAACCTAATAACCTAAATTATTAATTATTTAAACAGCAGAAAGTCTAAACAGGCGGAAATTAGGGAAAGAAAATGAAAACCCTACACATACACACTGTACAAATGCTTCCATAGAAAATAGAAGAAAACAATTGCCTCCAACAATCTTCATAGAAAAGTCTACGACGTCACGAACCACCCATGCTCGTCTGCACTGTACGTCCGCCGTCCACCTCCATATCCTCTGCCGTTCGCCTATTACAGTAAAATGGATTGATGTTGCTGATTGCATAATACCGTGTGAAGAGGCGTGAAGAAATGGATTGATGTTGCAGATGCCAGAGTGTGAACAGGCGTGAAGAAGAGGTCTTTTATTTAGGTCATACATAAAATTGGGCCTCAAAAAATTATTTAGTTGGGCCTGAAGAGTATTAACTGTACTACTACTACTGATTTGTATAAATCTAATAAATTAAATATTTATTCCTTTTTTTTAATTAAAAAATAGAGCGGGCCATTTTGGCCCGATAGCCCGGCAACCCGACCAGGGCCAGGTTGGGCCTCAGAATTCCAGGCCCGGTAGAAATCGGGCCAGCCCGGCCCGGAAAAAATGTTTGGCCCGGCCCGGCCCATTTGACAGCCCTAATCCTCATCTTCCATTTCACCATCTGTATCGCCACCACCACCACCGTCACTTGCTGAATTTTCACCGTCTCGCACATTGGAGTCGGAAAGCACGATTAATGGAACCCCCCCCCCCCGGTCCTATTCGTTTAAAAAAAAAAATCGTGCATTTTATGCAAAGGATCGTGGCCTAGAATGACATCGCTCAAGGATCGTGGCGTACAGTACTAAACCAATTATAACCTATTCATGAAAAGCTTGATTTCTACTTTCAATTCATGATTTTCTCTCTTCGTGTATTCATACATTGATGTATATTAATTGGTGTTGTTTATTTTTTGGGGAGGAAGTAGATTTTCTATTTTTTTTACAAATTAGATATGATTTAATTTAGGTTTAGTTTCATTAATGTATATTAATTAGTGTTGTTTATTTTATAAAATTTAATAAAAGTAAATTAATATATCTAAAATTTCATTTCATTAGATTCGATTGGAAAATGGGGGAAGATTACATTCTAAAATTAAAAACATAAAAAAAATATTTAAAAAAATACGTTTAATTGCTTAAAAACATAAACATTGTTTTCGTCACCACCTCCTTCGTATCACCATTGCCACCGCCACCGCCACTTGTCGAATCTTCTTGGTTTCAAACTGTTGAATTCGAAAGAACAATGACTGGAATTTCCTTGACCCTATGTGCTTCAACAGAGAACTCGTAAATCTTATGTAAAGGATCCTCACACAGGATCACATCGCTTAACGAATGTGGTGTGCAATGACCCAACAATCTTTTCATAAAAATCTTCACCTTTCTTTCAACTATTCATTCTACCTTTTGGTATACTAGTTTTTTGCCCGTGCGATGTGTTATACCTAGTCAAATAAGTCAATCTTTGACAAGTCAATTCTAGTCACCAGCTTGCGTGGCGAGGACCAGTCAACGAAGTCGTACGACGACTAGTCAACAAGATGAAGAAAATGTTATAGAAGTATGTATTTAATATATTTAAGTGTTAGCCCAAAGATGTTGGCGAGCACATGTTTTAGTTTGCTGCTCGCCCAAATGTGTTGGCGAGCACATGTCTATTTTAGCTAGAGAAGTCTAAGTGTTGAAGCCTTGGGAGACAACATGGAGCGTGGCGACCACCTTCCTAGACGATCAGGTCCTCCGGCGACCACCGTGGCCCAGCTCATCGGCATCTCGCTGAGGACGACCACTAGAGGCGGTTTAGCATTAAATGCGCCATCCCATCACCTTTTCGGGCAGAAGACAGGTCCAGTAAGGGCGTACCACGTGTAAAGGGCGGGCAGCCCCTAAAAACCAATATATAATGCCTAAAAGGCTAATTTGTAAGACACAAGTAACCCTTCCTACAAAATACCCTCTACCCTAAGCAATAAACACTCCCAAGCTCAAAGCTTTAGCTTCTCCAAGAAGCTATTTCTTGTGTTCTTCATAAGATCTTCATAAATCATCATATTAATCCGCATAAACACGTAATAAACCCCGATCATATATATATGTTTGTTTAGTGCTTACGAAAGCCCACATCTAGATCATCCATCCAAAAGCACGTACAACATTTGGCGCTAAAAGGAGGGGTCCTTTTACGTGTTCTTCATCTCAGTTTCGACCGATCATCGAGGAATCGGTTTGCAAACTCCGTTTTTCAGGTTTTAATCGGTAGTTCCACCGTTTAAAGGTTTATTTACGTATTTGATTTATTTTCGTGTTCTTGAATATTTGCGGTATTCGAGACATATTTTGGAGTTTGATCTCCTTGTAACTTTGTTTTTGAGTTTCTTTTGTTGTTACTTTGCTTAGAAAGTAGTTGTAATAGCACGTTCTTCTGCGTAAGAACTCAAATCTTTCGTTTTTAAGCGTCGAAAGCTTAAGAACAGTCATATCTTTGTAAACTTTTGCCAGCAGACACTCTTTAAATGATGTCTCAGCATACTCCTGAAGACGGAATCATACCTCCCGGAGGGAACGAACCCCCTCTGCCGTCGGCAAATCCTTTTGCAAATCTGAATATGGGGGACATTTTGAAAGATCCCCAACACTTAAAAGACCTTTCTGACTACCTCCTTGAGAAGAGGAGGCAGAACGAGAAAGAAGAGATTGAGAAGGCCAAGGATCAGGCCTTCGACAAAGCTTGGAAAGAAAAAGCAAAGGCCAACGAGAATGATGAGGACGACCGCTCCTATCACTCATACTCTGTTCGTCCCAAGGCCAGGGGGAAAGAGAAAGCTGTCGAGCACTCCCACAATAGCCATACGGGAGACTCGCGAGGCCGAAATTCTATTTTTAATCGCATGAATGATAAAGACGGGAGGGCTCCTCGCCGAGTGCCTTTCAACCTGGATGGCCGACCAGAGAGGTCCGACCACAGAGATCGCGCCGACAAGAGAGGTCAGGGAGACAGGGTCTCAGCCCTCGATCGAGTGGGACCAGGGCAGGGCTCGCGAGCTCCGGCGAAGAGTTATCGCAGCCACCATTCGGAGAGACATTCTCCCAGGCGATCACGTCATGATGATCGCCCGACCGCATCCCACGGGAGCCGACGCGACGAGGTCGTCGTCCCCCGACCGCAGACTGCCGAGGAGGGGCAAATCGCCTAGTTCCTCGAAACCCAAAAGATGATGAAACTAGAAATGGAGGCCTTGAGAGCAGAGGTGGTCGCCTCAAAGCAAGGGACTACCCCACCAATCACTCTGCCCGCTCCTCCACTGAGCGTTGCGGTCCTCACTGCCCCCATCCAAAGAAAGATCCAGATGCCCTCCATGGCGGCATACGATGGGATGTTCGACCCCAGAGTACACTTGTCCAAGTACTCAAACTACATGGCCTCAATCGGGGCAACGGACGCCACACAATGCAGAAACTTCTCCCTAACTTTGGGAGACCGGGCTCATCGTTGGTACACAACTTTGGGTGCCGGATCTATCACCTCATTCCTTGAGTTAGGGCAATATTTCTTGACCTACTTCGGGTCTATTGCTGCTCGCCCAGCCTCAAAGCAACGTTTGGCAAACGTTCGCCAGTCACTGACTGAATCTGGCAAGGACTTCATCGAGCGCTTCGACATGCTGGTGATCGATGGGGAGGCCGTAAACGATGAGACAAAGCTGATCTCAGCTGTTTCCGGTCTAAGGATAGGTTCCAAGCTCTGGGAATCTATGCATACTGTTTTCCCAGTTTTTATGCGGACTTCCGCACGAGGGCTGGGAACTTCATTCAGATGGAGGAAATCATGGATGCCGCCAAGGCTAACGAGCAGCCTGAAGCGGCCAAGAGGGTCTGGCCCAAGAAAAACACCAACAATGGGGAATCGTCTCAGCCAAAGAAGGCGACCACTCAGGCTGGCAGTGCTCGCCCAGCAAACTTCAGACCCTTCGAGGAGTCCCCAGAGAACATTCAGTTCAGAGAATCTCTCTCTCTTGATCCCAAGGGCATTTTTGATGCGGTCAGGGGAAAGAATCTGCTCCCCAAGCCAAGCCAATGCACACAAACGAGGACAACTTGGATGGTAGTAAATTCTGCAACTACCACAACTCCATCGGCCACCACACTAATGGGTGCAGGGACTTAGTGAGGAATCTTTTCAAACTATACAATGAGGGCAAGCTCGCCCAATTCATCAAGCCCCTTGGAAATGGCGACAACAGGGGAAAGAAACGTCGCGACGACAGCGATGACCTGCGCCAACAGATCAACCGCCAGAAAACAACTCCTCCCATGCCAAACATTCTAGGAGGCGACATCGACAATGTGGGCGGGGGTTGTATGGTTTTGGAAGGCCCCTTGGGGGGCACTCAGTTCGGGACCGCTCTGTCTGTTCGCCGACAACAGAGTGAAATGCGAGCACTCAACAACGTGCATCAAGTGTGCGTCGCTCCGGCTGCCGAGAAGCCTCTATCCCATCAAGTCCTTTTCACGGACGATGACCTGAACGGCGTGGTGCAACCAAACAATGATGCTTTGGTCATCACTGGAAAAATTATGGGAACCAACGTCCATCGCATGATGGTCGACACCGGGGCATACACCAACATCCTTTTCAAGCATACTTTGGATGCCCTCGGTGGATACGCTGAATATATCGAGCCTTGCGAGGATATAATCGTAGGTTTCGGGGACACACGCAACCTTCCCATTGGGAAAATCAGACTCTCTTTGGAGCTGGCATCGTCGAAAGAGCCAACAATGCACCATACTCGGCAGCTCGACTTTATGATCGTGGAAATGCCATCCTCCTACAACGTGTTCCTCGGCCGACCTTTCTTCAACGAGTTCAAGGCGGCCGTTTCTACTTATTTTTACTGTGTAAAGTTTCCGACCCCGGCGGGAGTTATAACCGTCAAGGGCGACCAGATGTGGGCGAGGGAGTGTCTCGTCCGTTTTGCTAAGCGCCATTCTAAAGAAACTCCTATGATTGGCCAATATATTGAGTGTCAAGAACAAAAATAACAAATGAACTACTTGGAGGGTCTTCCTAGCAAGTATCAAAAGATCGAAGTTGGGGAGAGCAGTCGGCGTTTCGACGACCACCAAGTGGAGGCGAACGAGCACGCTTCCATGGAAGTGGGCGACCACACCCTAATGGAGATTGACGAGCAGACATATTCGGGCGATCAGATCCCCGACGACCAGGTTCCAGAAAATTTTCCAGATCTGGAGCCTAGGTTAGGCTTTGAGCCAGAGTTCGGAATCGAGGATCCACGTTGGAGGGAGCCTAAAGAGCGGGCAATTCCAGCAGAGGAACTTGAAACCATCCATTTAAACGAAGCTCGTCCAGAACTTGAGGTATTCATAGGTTCAAATTTACCAGTGCAATTGCGATCAGATATATTCGCATTTTTGAAAGAAAACATCGGAGCATTCGCCTGGTCGCACGAGGATATGGTGGGCATTAGCACGAACCATGCCTGCCACAGATTGAATATTGATCCAACGAGAAGACCCATCACCCAAAAACGAAGAAAATTAGGGCCTGATAAATATGCGGCTTTGGCGGTCGAAGTCAAGAAATTGATCGACAACAAACTAATCGAGAAAACTGGAACTGATCCCGAGTGGTTGGTAAATCCAGTGCTCGTCAAAAAGACGACCGGGTCGTGGAGATTGTGTATAGACTTCACAGATCTAAACGATGCATGTCCGAAAGATCACTTTCCAATGCCCCACATCAATCATCTAGTAGACAATACAACGGGGCACGAGATGTTAACTTTCATGGATGCTTTCGCAGGATACCATCAGATTGCGATGCATCCCGACGACCAGCGACATACGGCCTTCATGACGGCGACCGAGATGTACAGCTGGAAGAGAATGCCTTTCGGTTTGAAAAACGCGGGGACAACATACCAAAGACTGGTAAATAAGATGTTTGAAAAACACATCAGCGAGATGGTGGAGGTCTATATCGACGACATTGTTGTCAAAAGCTTGCGGAAAGAGGATCACCTACACCACCTTGCCATGACATTCGATATTCTGAAAGAATATAACATGAAGTTAAATCCAAAGAAGTGCAGTTTTGGAGTTAGCTCCGGGAAATTTCTGGGGCACTTGGTTAGCCAGCGGGGCATCGAGGCAAATCCGAGTAAAATTCAAGCAATCATCAACATGCAAAGTTCGAGGAACGTAAAAGAAGTACAGAGGTTGACAGGATGCCTTGCATCGCTGAACAGATTCATTGCACGAACGGGCGATCGTTGCAAACCTTTTTTCGACGCTTTGAAAAAAGGGAGGTTCGAATGGACCGATGAGTGTGAGAAAGCTTTCGGAAAGCTAAAGGAATATATATCAGAACCGAAGGTCCTATCTAAGCCAGTCCCCGGCGAAATTTTGTATCTATACTTGGCGGCCACTGACCGTGCGATCAGTTCAGTGCTCGTCCGAGCAAAGGGGAGCACACATCTGCCAATCTACTACGTAAGTCAATCACTGAGAGATGCGGAGTTGAGATACACTCCAATGGAAAAATTGGCGTACGCGTTGGTCATGAGCGTTAGAAAACTAAGACAATACCTGTTCGACCACGAGGTGGTCGTCCTCACGACATTTCCTCCTCGGTGAGCACTGCATCGTCCGGATACCACTGGAAGACTTTTGAAATGGTCGGTGGAAATCGGGCAATTTGGGCTCACCTACGCGCCCAGAACGACAATCAAGGGACAAGTGTTGGCAGAATTCATAGTGGAGATCACTTTCCCAGATAAACTTGACAAGAAAATCGAACTTCCTTACGTACTGTTCGTCGATGGCTCTTCGACGAGCACCAAAGCGGGGGCAGGAATCGTCCTCACAAGTCCAACCGAACACACTTTTGCTTCAGCGATTAAGTTCAAGTATCGGGCGACCAACAACGAGGCAGAGTACGAGGCTCTAGAATCAAGATGGCTATGGCCGTGGGCGCCAGAAAACTGAAATTTTTTTCTGACTCTCAACTGGTTGTATGTCAAATTACGGGCGAGTACGAGGCTCGCGGCGATCAAATGATAAAGTATCAAGACCTGGTGAAAGGATTACTCGAGCAATTTGATCAAATCCACATCGAGAACATCCCTAGGGAGGAGAATACGCAAGCAGATGCGTTAGCTCGGCTGGCCACTTCAGAGGGGGAGGCAATATTTTCAGAAGCGACCATCACTAAAATTTCTTCCCCATCGGTGAACAGAGGTCAGATTTTGCAGGTTGAAGCGACCAGCAGCGACGAGGACTGGAGGTCGCCGATCACCAAGTACATCAAGACCGGGGAGCTCCCAGTAGATAAAGTGAAAGCAACCAGATTGCAACTCAGGTCCGCAAGGTACACTATTATTGGCGACCAGCTGTACAAACGGGGTTTCTCAATACCTTTATTGAAATGCCTCGGAGAGGACGAAGCGAAGATCGTCATGCACGAAATCCAAGATGGAGTGTGTGGAAATCATACAGGGGGGCAAGCGCTCGCTTTAAAGATCATGAGGCAAGGCTACTTTTGGCCAACATTGAAGAAATATGCAATTCATTACGCCCAGACGTGCAAGAGATGTCAAGTTTTTGCTCCCGCTATTCACTCACCTCTAGACGAGCTCATCTCCATTTATAGCTCTTGGCCCTTCGCTAAGTGAGGCATCGACATCATCGGACCTTTCCCGCCTGGCGTCGGGGGTAACTTTCGTAGTCGTAGCAGTCGATTACTTCACCAAGTGGACCGAAGCGAAGGCATTGAAGACCATCACAACGGCCCAGATGATAAGCTTCATTTGGAAAGATAAAATTTGCAGGTTCGGCCTACCACGAGCGATAGTGACCGACAACGGACGTCAATTCACGAGTCAAGACATGCTGGAATTCTGCTCAAAGTGGAAAATCAAGAAACTTTTTTCAACACCCTATCATCCACAATCAAATGGTCAGGTAGAAGCGATCAACAAAATCATCAAGCACACCTTGAAAGCTAAGCTAGATGGATTGAAGGGCAAATGGGCGGACTAGCTGCACATGGTTCTGTGGGCATATCGGACGACCACGAGGAATTCTACAGGTGAGACCCCGTTCGCGCTCGCATTCGGAACCGAAGCTGTCATACCAGCAGAGGGGCAGGTCGCCACTTTTCGAGTGGCAAATTATGACGAGCAATTGAATAACGATGCACAGCTCTCCGACTTGGACTTCCTAGAAGAGCGAAGAGTGACAGCGGACGAGAAGAATGTGGTCTACAAGCAAAGGTCAGAACGTTACTACAACACCAAAGTGCGTGCTCGCCAATTCACTATCGGCCAGCTCGTACTTCGACGGGCGCGGAACAGTCCATTGGCATACTTGGCCCGACTTAGGAGGGTCCGTATCGAATAACGCGCATACTCCTGAACGGATCGTACGAGCTAGAAGATCTCGAAGGCAAGCCGAGCAAGTACCCATGGAACGCGGTCAAGCTGAAGAAGTTTTACCAGTAAGTTTTTAAATTCTTTACATTTGTATAGTTTGTATCTAGTTATCATTTCAATACACGTCAAAGTTTAAATTTCATCAAGTGTTAGATAAATTTTAGAAATTTTAGATGAGGCTCTGCGAAGCCATCTAGGAAAAGTGTAACCGACGAATGGTTAACTCTAAAAGACGAGCACTCTTTCTTAAAGATGTTCGCAAAGTAGTGGCGACGACGGTCACTAATATCTGATAAACAAAAGAGTTCAACCGACGAATGGTTAACTCTAAAAAGACGAGCACTCTTTCTTAAAGATGCTCGCAAGATGAAAGACGAGCACTCTTTCTTAAAGATGCTCGCAAGGTAGTGGCGACGACGATCACTATCTAAAAAACAAAAGAGTTCAACCAACGAATGTTTAACTCTAAAAGACGAGCACTCTTTCTTAAAGATGCTCGCAAGGTAGTGACGACGACGATCACTACCTAAACATGCGAACAAAAACCAATGAAAGAAAAATTCAAAAGATAAGTACTCATTGAAAGATGCTTGCAAAAAATAATCATAACATAAATTGAAAAGCAGTGACGAGGACGATCACTCAAGATAAACGAGCACATCATAAGCAAAAAAGTTCCATTCATTAAAAAGCCTTAAAGGCTGAAATTACAAATGAGGCCCTAGTGGCCGAACAGTCATAAACAAAATAAAACAATAAAAAGAGTAAAGTTGTCGGGCGGATTTATGAATGAGCCTCCTCTTCAGCATTCCCCTCGGCAAGAGCATCTTGCTCGCCCGCAGCCTCCTCCTCGCCCACGGCCACCTCCTCGACAGGAGCACTCTGTTTGCCCTGTTGAGTTGGGGAGTCTTGTGGCGGATCCTCAAAAAATACCGGAACAAACAAGAGACGAGGGATTTGGAGTCCCAGTTTCATCAGAGGGAGCAGGGGGAGTTTTGATTCCTCTTTAGGATTTTCACCCATAAGGAGGTCGTCTATGAAGCCGTCGAGCGGAGTTACGTCCATGTCCGGATGAACTTCTCTAAGTTTATGAACGAGCTCGTGGGCAATGAGTGCCACCGACAAAATGGCCGCATCTTCAGCGATGTCATTGCTTTCATCTCGCTCATCCGTCACGACGACCAGCTCTCGCCGAAGAGTGGCCAGGTCATCCTCAACAGTTGTGAATTTGTTTTGAAGAGTGTTTACCTCGACAGATTTCACTTTTAGCTCGTCCTCGGCAGTTTTGAGGCGAGCACGGAGATTTTCGATCTCTTGAAGATCTTCCTGATCTTTCATTCGAACAACCTCAAGTTGGGCCTCAGAATCGGCCAGCTTTGCCTCAAGGTCGGCAACCTTCTCCCCAGAAGCGGCCAGCTCCCTCTCAAGGGCAGCTTTAGCCCTAGCCATGTGGACGAGCTTCACGCTCCTATCCTCGCTGATTTTGCGGTTTTCATAGATCTGGCCGGCAAGCTTCTCGACAGTGAAAGCTGCGCGACTGAGCTCAACGGCGACCAGTCTCGCATTCTCCAAAGAGTTTTGGTTGTTCACCTCGTCGACCAGTGTTGTCGTTAATGATCGGGGCAAGTTCTTCATGGCCCTAAGTGTGACCGGATCCAGTACCTCTTGGTCGGCGGATCCCGCGAGCGGTAGTAGCTGACGAGGTTTTCGTTGAAAGGCTCAGTAACCGGGTGTTCGGCGAGCCTAATAAAGAAGAGAAATTTAGAAAAGGTACATCTAGAAAATATTCTAAGGCATTTTTCAGTACTTACTTGGCAACCCTTACGGCGTCCCAGCCAAGAAGGGTGTTATCCTCAGGGGCCCTTTGCTCGGCCGACGAGCTCGTAGCAACTTCTCGCGACCGTTTGGTTCTGCGAGGAGAGGATGCCCTCGTTGGGGATACAGTCTGGGGGGGAGGCGAGTTACCCCTCGACAGAGATCTCCTCGGCGAGACCCTCTGCTCAACCCTCTGCTCGACCCTCTGCTCCGTAGCAGCTGGGCGAGAAGAACCCCCTCGGGTAGGTTTCACAATTTTCTTCGGAGGAGCCCCCGAGCTCTACGGCCTTTTCCTTTTGCTTGAGCCGTCGATGATCTGGCGCTCGCGGAGCGCTTTCGCTTGTCGAAGCATTCTGCTCGACATGATTCGATCGAGTTCGATGGTTGGAGGAAGATAAGTGATAACTTTTTCAGGAACCACTACTAAAAAAGAAAAACAAGGAGTTAGTGTTACGAAAAGAAATTTCACAAAAAACTTAGAAATATTTTGATACCTGGAGGGAACTCTCGAGTGGTGTGATGAGGAGGTACTCTAATGCCTGCTCGCTTTCGCATACACTCCATGTTCAGAAAGCGACAGGACCTCTCCAAGTAGCGACGATTAAGCGCACAACAGATATGATATTGGAAGATGGGCGAGAGACGGTGCTCGGCAGTCTTCGTGCGAACAGAATCACCTACAAAAGCGAGGAGTTATTCAGTATAGACAAGAACGAGCAGAAATAAAAAGACTTACCATGCATTCTCTGATAGTCGGTCGCGATGGGGATGCGAGCAGAGGATCCATCTGGCCTCACCGCACTTTTCCAATCCCCGGCTACCCACCACCAATTGGTCTTCCAATCGCGGATTTTATTGGGAACCCCTTCGACCAACTTGATGTTGTCGCGACTTTTTACATAGTACCAACCCCACCCCACTTTCTTTCCGGCTCCTGCCGCTTGAAGGAGATAATTGATCTCTCGCGGACGGAGCCATGAGTTCCGACAACTGTTCTCGGCCGCCACTAAGCCGAACACGGTGAGGAGTCCAATTAGATTCGACCACCCGTTCGACAATATTTGAGAAGGTGCTACCCCAAGAAAGTGTAAGAACCTCGAGATTGCGGAATGTAGTGGAAACCTCAACCCGGCCTCCATCATGCATATGTTCACGGCGACCATCCCTTCAGGCGGCTGGTCGGCCCTCTCATCCTTTCGCGGAGCGAAGAAGCAAACGTCCCGAGGAAGATGGTATTTCCTTTGAGAGTTGGTCACTTGGGCCAACGAGACTGTGCTCGCATGTTCGCTAGCAGCATTGATCGATTTATAGGCCTCTCGGTAAGGGCGAGGAAACTACCTAAGTGGGTATTCGGCTGCATACTGAAGGTAAGTCTCTTGAGACAGCTCGTCTCCTCCGAGCTCTTCTCGCCCAAGCAGAATATCTTTGATGCTCACCGCGTAGCGAACAACCTCCTCGTGATCCTTGCGGAGGCTGCTTGTCAAAGTCTCCTCGACTCGGGCCGGGTGAAGGTGCTCGCCCGTCCTCATGTTCAGATCTGGATCGTCCAGGTCTGAGCCAGTCTCCTCGGCACCCTCATCGGCATCGTTGCCGGCATCATCCCTTTCAGACTCATCGGTCTCATTGTTAACAGCAACGCCGACCACTTCTAACATTTCTTCCCAACTATCGACCGGAAGGATGGGAGGACCTACATTAATGGGGTCGGGGGAGTGAACCCTAGAATCCGAAGAGGCTGCCCTCTCCATTACGGCTAAGGCTAATCGATCACCCTCGCCGGAACTTACGGCGCTACCGTCCAACGACGGCGGACTACCACCGGAGCCACCAACAAACTCCATTTTTTTCTTAAGAAATGGGGAAAAGAAGATTTTTGAAGAAAGAAATGTAAGTTTTACCTTTTTGACGATCGAAAACCACCCAAAAACTCGTCGGAAAGCTTGAAGAAGAAGACTTGGAAGGAACTCAAGGAGGAATTCAAAAATTTGCAGAAGTGAAAAGGATTTTATGAGGAGTTGAGGCCATATTTATAGGAAAGTATGTTCAGGGACCAATGTGCAAGAAAACGGGGTCAAAATCGCAATTTTCCCAAAATTTGGGGTCATTTCCGAAATCAAGGTTGGAAAGTGACCCCCACGCGCGACCGTTGAGGTCGGCACGCGCCCCACGCGCGCAATTTAAATTTCGGGCGCCGATCACGCGCCTGACACGTGTCAGATCCGCCATCATTAAAAGGTGCTTCGAAAGTCGTGCTCGGTGCAGGAAACGAGGCGACCGCCTCCATCTTACGTCATCAAGATTTCAAAATTGATTTGTTTCTCGGAAACAATTTTGCTTTCCATACAGGCGATCACACTGCTCGCCTTACTATTCTACGAATACGAAGAAAGACGACGAGGGGGCAAATGTTATACCTAGTCAAAGAAGTCAATCTTTGACAAGTCAATCCTAGTCACCAGCTTGCGTGGCGAGGACCAGTCAACGAAGTCGTGCGACGACTAGTCAACAAGATGAAGAAAATGTAATAGAAGTATGTATTTAATATATTTAAGTGCTCGCCCAAAGATGTTGGCGAGCACATGTTTTAGTTACCTGCTCGCCCAAATGTGTTGGCGAGCACATGTCTATTTTAGCTAGAGAAGTCTAAGTGTTGAAGCCTTGGGAGACAGCATGGAGCGTGGCGACCACCTTCCTCAAAGGTCTGGGCGACCACCTTCCTAGACGATCAGGTCCTCCGGCGACCACCGTGGCCCAGCTCATCGGCATCTCGCCGAGGACGACCACGAGAGACAGTTTAGCATTAAATGCGCTATCCCATCACCTTTTCGAGCAGAAGACAGGTCCAGTAAGGGCGTGCCACGTGTAAAGGGCGGGCAGCCCCTAAAAACCACTATATAATGTCTAAAAGGCTCATTTGTAAGACACAAGTAACCCTTCCTACAAAATACCCTCTACCCTAAGCAATAAACACTCCCAAGCTCAAAGCTTTAGCTTCTCCAAGAAGCTATTTCTTGTGTTCTTCATTGTTCTTCATAAGATCTTCATAAATCATCATATTAATCCGCATAAACACGTAATAAACCCCGATCATATATATATGTTTGTTTAGTGCTTACGAAAGCCCACATCCAGATCATCCATCCAAAAACACGTACAACACGATGCACATGTCTATTGTAATTTTTTTGTAGTCCTTAAAAATATCGTAAAATGTATATTTCAGGAATAGTTTTTTTTTGTTGTTTTATAGTATTAAATTGAATGTTGGTTCTAAATTAATTTGGTTAAATTAAATTTCATTTTTTCTAGAAAAAAAAAACAAAAAATATTAACTTTTTTTAATTACATTATATACCCTCCCTTTTCCACTCCAAATCAGGACCTTGGACCTATGTCTATGTAGTAGTGCTCTAACAAAAAAATTACTCCATAACAATATATTAGTCCAATAGATGTGTGTTGTACGTGCTTTTGCTGGGTTGACTCGGATGTGGACTATTTATTAGCACGGAACAAACATGTATTATGATCGGGGGTTATTACGTGTTTATATGGATTAATATGATGATATATGAAGATTGTATGAAGAACTAAGCAAGAACAAATGAAGAACAGTGATGTAGCTTCTTTGAGAAGCTAAAAGCTTGAGAGCTTTGGGAGAGTATATTGCTTAGGGTAGGGTGATTTGGTGGAATGTGTAACTTGTGTTTACAAATGAGCCTTTTAGGCATTATATAGTGGTTTTTGGGGGCTGCCCGCCCTTTACACGTGGCACGCCCTTACTGGACCTGTTTTCTGCCCGAAAAGGTGATGGGATGGCGCATTTAATGCTAAACCACCTCTGGTGGTTGTCCTCGGCGAGATGCCGAGGAGCTGAGCTACGGTGGTCGCCGGAGGACCTTCGAGGAGTGTGGTCGCCACGCTCCATGCTGTCTACCAAGACTTCAACACTTAACTTCTCTAGCTAAATTAGGCATGTGCTCGCCAACACATTTGGGCGAGCAGCTAACTAAAACATGTGCTCGCCAACATCTTTGGGCGAGCACTTAAATATATTAAATACATTGAATCTATTACAATTTCTTCATCTTGTTGACTAGTCGTCGCACGACTTTGTTGACTGGTCCTCGCCACGTAAGCTGGTGACTAGGATTGACTTGTCAAAGATTGACCTCTTTGACTAGGTATAACAATGTGTAATTTTTATAATTGTTTTAATAGTAAGGTCAGCGCAATATTTGAACGTTTGATTTTCTATTAATATTTTAGATTATAATAATATCAATTAATAATGGGATAGTGATGCAGACAACGGGATATTGGACCACTTATCCAGCTACTCCTTTTGGAGCCTCAAGATCAGTATCAAAATATGGATCGAATCTCAAAAGCCATGGAGGTCAAATTGACCTATGATTCATGGTCGATTGATTCAGGTACAATAATCCATGATTAATAGTAATTTATTTCAATCTCGTATTTAATAGTTCATGATTAATAATTTAAGTAGATTTTCATTTGGAGATTAAGTGATCGACTTAATGAAGATCTATATATTGATCTAACGTGTTTCTTTTATTAACGTATTTTTATTTGGGATTAAGTAAGAGTCAGTTTGTTTGTTTGATATTTCAATTTCGTATAGTACATGTGGAGGTGGGTGAAATGTAAGTTTATTTTATCAAGTAAAGTGATGGTTATGATAACCACACCCTTAATTTTTATAAATTATATGGTGAAGGGGATAGGATGCTACTACCGTAAGGGCATGTTTGCTTCATGGTTTAAAATGTGGTGGGATATGTAAACATTGACTTCATAAAACTCAAGGGGAGGCTAGGTTGTCTAAACTCATGAAATCTAATTTATAAAACCTGGGTCAAAGTGTTTAAAATTGTGATAAACCAAACATGAGAGAAGATGGGTTTACATATCAAACCCATCACTAAATCCTCATAAACCCATGAATCAAACATGTCCTAAGTATTTCCTGGCCTATTCCACTTTTTGTGGATTTTTAACACATGTCGCTCAATATTATAAGACTGTTGATTAAATTTTAATATAACACATGTCAATCATCCATATTAGGGGTGGAAATAGGCTGGACTAGGCTAGGCTTTACATGAAAAAGCCTGGGCCTGGTTTATAAATATTGAGCCTGAGCCTGGCCTGTTATCTGTGATAGGCTTTTTTTGCAGCCTAAGCCTGGCCTTTTAAGTAAATAGGCCAGGCCTACGAGCCTTTTAGAAGCCTATTAAATATGAATCGTAGTTCAATATTCAAAGTCGCAAATAAAATTTACTACCAAAATAAATGCTATGAGTTTAAATACAAACATTATAATGATTTCAAAAGTACTAAAATAAATTTAACTTACTTTAATTTAATTTAATATAAATGTTAGTACTAAATTTTAAGAATAACTTATTATAAAATATATATAAATATAATATATAATGTTAAATAGGCCGGCCTGGTAGACTTAAGGCCTTATTTAAAGCCTAAGCCTAGCCTACTTAACTAAATAGGCTTTTTAAAAAGCCTTAGCCCGGCTCATATTATAAATAGGCTAGGCCTAACAAGGCCCTTAATAGGCTAGGCCGTAGGCCCCTGTCGGGTAGCCCGGCCTACTTCCACCCCTAATCCATATAGTAGAATAAGATGTACAACATCAAAATTGAAACATGAGATCTCATTTTCTCAACTTTTATTTAGTACACACTACAAATTTATAGTTATACCTCATGTATTTACACCCACTCTACTAATTATATTCACGCTCACCATATATTCAATACACGCACCAATTTTCAATTCAAAGTGAAAGAAAACAACTAATTAAAGAGAAGAGACACAAGCGTTAGATGCTTGAGAATGTTATGAAAAAAAACGTCAAAACTATATATGTCTATTATTATAAAAATGTTGTATTTATGCATACACTCTCTATTATAAAAATGTTACGAAAGATATTATTCGGTTAGCTGGACATGTGGAATAAAATTTCAATGTTCAGCCAAAACTGTGAATTAAACATAGACCTTCTGGTTGGATGAACATTGAACACTACTAATTTTTCCGGTTGGGTTAGCAGAACAAATAACATAATCTTGTCTACTCTTTTTGGCCGAACTATTCACGATATCAACTATAATTAAATCTAAAATAAAGGCTAAAAACACGACCCAAAATGAAAAAAAAAAAATTTTTTTTGAAAGGAAAATGAAAAAAAAATTAAAGAGCTATAATGTTGAGAATTGAGATTAACATGATATTTTTTTTCTTTTTTTTTTTTTGTACTTTGTGCATGTGTAGTGAAGAGTGTGAGTTTATGGAGGTGTGGGTGTGAAAGAGAGAAGTATGTATGTGTATTAAGAAAATCTTGTCTTTAATTACAAAAGGTACATCCAGTGACGGAGCCAGGAAATCTCGGTAGGGGGGTCCGATTTTACATTACTTTAAAGATAAAATAATATTATGTACTTATTATACTCATCTAAATTTTACATGATAAAAGTCTTTCGTTGTTTTGAAGTTTTGATAGTTCGATTCAAAATGAAAAAAACAATTTAAAAATTGCTAAAATATTTTGCAATTCTTAGCAAAAACTACTAATTAGACAATAATTCTCAAATACACCATCAATCTATATTCTATATTATTCACTCTGTTTAAGAAATAATTTGTTTTTTGAGTATTAAGAAACAAATTTAAGTAAAAAATACATGAAAAAATATTTTTTTCTTTCCAAACTTTGTATATAAGCATTTATTTTTTATTGGTCTAAAATTAATATGTATGTCTCAAAAAAATAAAAATAAAAATAATATTTATATATATATATATATAACACATAATATACTGAATATAATATATATATATATATATATATATATATACGATGAGGATAACTATTAACATAAATATTTATTTTATATATATATATATATATAAAAAAAAAATTGGTGGGGTCCAGTGGCCCCCTGGCTCCAACGTGGCACCGTCCCTGGGTACATCAGTATAATATATGCATGGATGAAAATATTCGGAAATATCTCCGATATATCCTCGATATATCCATTTTTTGGGGTCACCGATATCGATATTGGGAAGAATCGATATTTCCACGATATTTATAAAAAAATAGAAAATATCGATAAATATCGATAGACAATAACAATATCGAGTCTAATATCGGTAAAATATCGAGTAAATGTCGATAAATTTCGAAAAATATCGTACAAAATAACATTGTATATTATATTTTATATAATTTTACCGATATCCATATATTATAATAACAAAATAAAATGGTATTCATTGTTGGAGTTAACAGAGGTCTTTTAATTAATTTCTTAATCTATTTGACCTATTCATGACATTGTTAATTTTGATTAATAATAATTCGGTTAATAATGATTTTCCATTACATCTAAAAGATGCGTTGTTTATTTTTTAAAAAAATAATTTTATGGCTTCGCCCGGACTCGAACCGGAGACCTTCAGTGTGGTAGACTGACGTGATAACCAACTACACCACAAAACCGAGTGGCAGTAGAATAATATTGTAAGTTTAAGTATAGAGAATTTTGGAACTTGGATACCAATTAAGGCTAATTTTTATTGCAATTAATATAGGAGTATATGTTTTACTGTATGAAATAAAAAATGTCCAACTATATTTTATAGTTTGGTGAAGCTTGGATACCAAGATGTATCCCATACAAGTTATGGGTACCATCTAGTTCATGCAATGAATTATAATGCAGATCAGAGCTATCATTTTGGAGATCGGATAATCATTTCAAATATGCCTCAAGATCTTCAAATGGTGAAACTTGTAGCAGAGCCATACGGGCCGAGTTTACCTATGATTCAAGCCCTTCCCTCATGGTCGATTGCTTCAACGAGCTAGCATGATTAACGCGCGTGGATCAGACATGAGTGCACTGTGATCAACCCTTTTGATGCTAAGAAACGATGCATGCAATTCACTCGTATAATCACTGGGAATGACGATGTTGAGTTTGCAAGGGACTCTTGCAGGGCGTTCCGTCTGCTAGTGAGTTTGAGGTATTTTTTTGTTAAATTTGTGAATGGAGATATCTTGTTGGTTTTCTTGATCTATAAAAGATCGCTTGAAAATGTGGATGAAGTCGATGTTTTTCAACTTTGTTGTGATAAACTAAAGTGGATTAAGGTTGAGAGACTTGATGGGAAGGCACTATTTCTGGACAAGTGTGGTATTTGGGCAAATTCAGAAGAAGTTGGTTGCAAGAAGAATTGTGTGTATTTCACTCAGGGTTCACATAATGGATGAAGATGTTGTATTTCACCGGTGATAATTATAAAATAATAAAGAGAGTGTGTGAGTGTGACACGTGAGGTGTCAAAAATGCCCATTTCCTTCAAGAACGTTTTAACTCAACACTCACTCCAAAAATGTCTTTTCATAGCTTCTATGAAACATGGTTAATTAGAGACCGCCGTCCACCACCACCAGATCCGGTTGTACAAATTGCAATAATAAGTTGATGACTAACTTTCCAGTCATGTGTAGTCGATCTATCTTTGGACCAGTACTCTGTCTAGTCTAGGTAGTCAATCCATATTCAAATATAGACGTAGAAACCAACCCAGCGAGCATTGATTTTCCTGTTATTGATCATAGGAAACATCCCATGGGCTCCAATCATCTTTGGATTGTCGACTTTTTTAACTCATCATCCAGTTTCTGGATAACTTTTTATGCTGAAATGATAGGTATGCAACTCCTCTTCTGGTGTCCTGTAATTAGATTAATCATGAATATTTCGTCCCATTAACTTACTAAATAGAGGATTAAACAAAACATTCTTGGTTAAGTTACACTAGAGGACGTACAAAACATGAAAAGTAAACAAAATTCTATCCACATCGATCTTTTGAAGGATTATTATAACTTTAAATACTGTAGTTAGCTACAAGAAAGCTGCTGCTTTTACCTCCTTAATTTTCAAGGATTAATTAATATACGATTATTATAACATACAGATCGAAAGGCAAACTTGTGAATTAGCATATATATATCCTGTACATGTACAGTAAACTAAAACTTATTCCGGCCACTTGAGAACAAACTAGCTAAAACATCCTTGTTGGTTGGTTCTATCTTAAAAAAACCCACTTTATTATTGCTTCTAAATGCACATACAGTCAATTAATTCAACAATTCTATTCAAGATTTCCAATCCACCAGTATCAGTTACCAACAAACCAAGCATTCAAATTCAACATGTTCTTAACAGAGAAAGCCATATTAAGATTAAGAAACAGAATAAACTGAACTACTGCAATCACTGAAAAGTAGTAAGAACAATCAATCAATCAAAACAAAGAATTGATATACCTGAGAATTTAGAATCGGAACGGTGGCCTTGACTGTTGGAGAAATTGGGTTTTTATTCAATTTCTTAATATTTAATTGATTTTAATTAATCAATTATTTGAGGGTATGAATATTTAATTTCCGAAAATTAAATATTGTAGGATCGTAGATGACCGTAGTATATTTAAAATCTCAAAATCGAATTTCGGTGAGTGAGAAATTAATGTACGAAGTTTAAGACAAAGTGATGCATTGGGAGTAGTGTTAATAACTATCCCACATTGATAAATGAGAGAATTAACTACCTCCTTATTAATAGGAGTTAGTTAAGAATTTTCAAATTGTAGTGACTCTTGAACCATTCAATTAGTCACACACGCGGGTCCGGGTCCGTGGTCCTGGGCCTTGGATCTTGGCAATTGGACTTTGGGCTTGGGCCTGGGGCCCCTCTATCTTTTTGAGGTTCTAAAAATGTGGGCCTCGACCCACACAGATTTAGGCAGCCCAAGTCTATGGAAGTTACCATTCCGAAACTGCCATATTAATGTGTGACCAGCCGTGCCAATTTCCAATTCCAGATTCCAATTTCTAATCCTCTCCCACAACAATAGTTCCAGCCTCTATTTATAATACCTAATAACAGTAACTCCCAAAACTAAATATTTCCCTCATCAGTAATATTCCCCTCGACTGCCTGCCAACATTCCTCTCGTTTACGATACATAACAATTCCCACCCTCTCAAAAACAGCCTTGTCCCCAAGGCTGAAAAACAGGGAACAAACAGCATCTTCGACCACGAAAAATTCCTTCCTCCAGCAGATAGCCAAGGAATTGCAAGAAACACTCCCAATCATCTGGACATAGATCTAAGACCTTCTGAAATTCATCAGCTGCAGCAACATAGTCTCCTGCCCTAGCAAGAACCCTTCCCTGTAAATGTCGTTTAACTACTTCAATCATAACAAGGGATCCTGTACTTCCAAATAGAATGACTAATGCCTCGGCACAATTGCATTGATGCTCCAACAGAGAGACATAAACGCTAAGAGCTTCAGGCTCATTCAACCCATGAGAAGCTATACGTTCATTTATCAAATCTTCACCATGAGGACCCCACGATCTGCGACTGTTTCGATCTGAGTCAGCGACAACAGTGTTCGGTGATAGTCTCTCAGCTCTTCGGGGATTAGTTGGGACCATGGTTATGCGTTGCCGGCCACGATCCCAGTATAAACGTGCAGGCAGCGCATCCGGAAGAGTGGAAAGTTCCTTCTTCAGCCAACTCGTAATGAGTTGTGGCGATTTCAGTGTAGTTGAAGCTGTGGCATATGGTTTCCCCTCCCCTGGTACGACGGACGTAGCTGGGAGAAGTGATGGGCTCTGGGACGACAGTGCTATCTCAATAGAAGAACCCGAGCTTTTAATTCTAATGCCCTGTTTGGTTGCGACGGGTTTGGGGCCTATCACAGTACTTGTGGCGACATGAGGCGTCTCCGGAGCAGCAGTGGGTTGGGCTACAAGATCCTTATGGATGGCACTAAATACCAGAGGCGGGCTGGATACAGAAGTTGGGACCCTAGAAGTCCTGACGCCAACAGACGGAACTGCAGTTTGGCTGACTGGTTTTGTGATGGTTTCTTGCTGACTCTGTACGGGTTCTTGATGACCAGGTGTGGTTAGCGCGCAAGCTGCTGGGGCTGGTGCCGGCGAGACAGCCACGGCTGAGTTAGCCAAGAACTGGCACAACATCTCACGGATCGTCGCTACTTCTTTCTCCAAAGTTACGCAAGATGACTGAAGCGTCGCTACTTCTTTCTCCAAAGTTTTGCAAGACGACTGAAGTGCGGCCACTGCCGTTTCCACGGCGTCGAGACGTGATTCTGTTCGCGTCATGATCCGGTAGGTCAGACCAATTGATATGGAGTGCAAAGAAGTAGATTAAAAGACTTAAGAAAGTGATAACAAGAACTCAGCCGAGACTGCCCAATTTCCAATTCCAGATTCCAATTTCTAATCCTCTCCCACAACAATAGTTCCAGCCTCTATTTATAATACCTAATAAGAGTAACTCCCAAAACTAACTAACTGCTATCAAGGCATCAAGCCAAACTAACTAACTGCTATTTACTAATATTTCCCTCATCAGTAATATTCCCCTCGACTGCCTGCCAATATTCCTCTCGTTTACGATACATAACAAATTTCACCTGAGTTTTTCCAGAAAATTGCATACACTATTTTCAGCATTCTGCATAGCATTTTAGAGTGCAATCCGGTTCTAACGTGTTTCTGTTCGCTGGAGCTTTGTGCGCTGCGGTGTTGCTCGTGCAAAGAGGAAGCCGTTTTACCTTTCGAAGCAACTCGTCACTCCGCCTCTTTTGGAAAGTTGAAGAACTCGAAGACTTTGTAATTTCATTTACTGTCTTTATTTTTTTTCCGTCTAATTCTTTGTAAGCCATTGTTGGTAATCTATAAACCAACATTGACTTGACATTAGGAAAGGATGGTGAGAAGCTTCTGGAAGCCGCCTTGAGTTGAGAGGACATCTCCAATTTCTGTGAATCTACAGGGTTTAATCTCTCTCAAAATTACTAGTAGTAGTTTAAGAAGAAGAAACGATTGAAAATACCAGAAAAAAAAAATGCCTTGAATAACAAAAATCCAGTGAAAAAACTCCTCTTCAGCCTCTGTCTTTTGCTGTTAAATAAGCTACTACTCCCTTTCTCCCATATTAATTTTCATAGATAGTCTGACACGTATATTAAAAAAGTGTAAGAAATAAGCTGACTTTTGTGTATGTGTAAAGAAAAAGTAATAGCATTTGTGTAAAATTGAGGATATTGTAATGGTGGAGTTTATAAAGTATTTTTCATAAAGGATGTGAAAGATATTACCTAAAAAACAAAGTGTGAAATTTATTGTAGGACGGAGGAGGAAAGGGAGTGTTTGACTAAAGAAACAAAAGAATCAATATTTTTCACAGAAACAATTACCTGGTTTCTATTTTGCTCCTAATAAGCCTCTGTCTATTCTTAAAAATCAAAATTACCTGATTTCTCAAAATCTAGTAAAATCCTAGTTTTCGAATCAACTAATTCACCGTATGAAACCGACTCAAATAATAGTAACTATTACTTTTTTTGCAACTACTCCTATTTTGGAATCTAAAGAAATACAGAAATACCTTTAAGAAAAAATATCATGAGATCAGAGAATGGGCTGAGGTGGTCCAGTGCTCATTACGAAATTTAGGGTTAGGCTGTGTTTTTTATTTAATTTCATTTCGGTTATCTATATTTTATCCTTAAAATCCGAATATTACTGATCTTAGTTATGTGTTACTTGCACACTTATTTGTTTGCTGTCTTTAAATTATTTATACTCTCTCAATATTAAAATAATTCTTTAATTGTCACTCTTTTTAAATCCACACTTTATTTTATATCTTACTAAAAAAAATTTAGACCTCACTAAATATCTTTTACATTTCACTAAAATACCATATTTGCCATTTTAATAAAATGTTATAAATACATACACTCCCCCTTATATTCCTTCATCAGAATAACAGAAAGCAAGAGAAGGGAAAATTAAGAAAGTGTGGTTATGGTATTAAATTGTACTCCATTCACACTGATAAAAACTAAGGTTCATGAGTTTTCAACAGATGGTTATAAAGTATAAAAAAAAAAAAAAAACAATGTACTAGTCCAAACATCTCCAAATTTAACCTGGACAGTAAAACCAAAGGATCACTTAATGGTCATACCTATATCCCAAGTAACAAGAAAACATGAGTAAGTACATGGGAGTGAAGCAAACAAATCTCAGTTTATTTATATAGAATATGAACGAACCTAAATCAAATCAGAAAAGAAGGAGAAGGAATTTAAATTAAAGCTTAAAAAGAAAGAACAAGCAAATTAACAGTAATAGATCGTAGGGACCTTACGTCTTACAATTAAAATTAAAACAACAAATTTATGCATTCGGAAAAAGCAAATCTACCTCATGAACTCCGTCGTAGGTCCAATGGTTGAAGAGCATATTTATCCTGCGATTCATTCAGTGGTGGCCCTGAGGGTGGGCCTGAGGGGCGACCGCCCTGGCCCCGAATTTTTAGGGCTAGGCCTGTCAAAATCAGCCCGGCCCGATGGGCCAGCCCGGCCTACCCGACTAACAGGACAGGCTGGGCCTGATTTATAAAGGCCCGAAAAGAACTGGGCCGATTTGGCCCGGCCCAGATGGCCTGTCGGGCCGATCGGGCTCAGACCGGGCTTGGCCCGGATTTTCGGGCTGGCCCGGTATTTTTTTTTTTTTTTTTTTTAAATTTATTTTATCTATAAACCTAATAATCTAATTATTATTTAAATAGGAGGAAGACACTAAATAACTGTAAGACAGATTTGTAAGACAGATATGCGTGTATAGGGATTAGGGTTTGATTGTGAACTTTTGGCCCAAATTGAAAACAAATAAAATAAACCTACACACAAAGCCCAAATTAAAAAGAGAAAAGAAAACCCTACAGTGTGGGAATGTATTCACAGAAAAGAAAAGGGGAGAAAATAATTGCCTCCTACAATCTTCCTAGAAACGTCGACGGCGTTGCACCTCCACAATGTCTCAATCTGCCGCCCGCCCTGTCCGCTGTCCGGCGCCTATACGCCACGTTCCCAACCATCGCCTCCAGCCGCAGGGTGCAGGGCGCACACGGCCACCTCCACTTTATTACAGCGAAAAATGATTTGATGCAGAATAGGCGTGAAGAAGGGGCAGAATACTCTCGAAGAAGACGAGAAGTAGGTTTTTATGTAGGTCTAAACCATTTAAAATTGGGCCTAAAGAGTATTATTATTGTTGGACTTGTTGACTCATTGTACAGATTGGACTAGTTTATTAAATATTAACTGTACTAATTTACTTGAATTTAATAAATAAAATATTGTATTTTTTTAATTAAAAAATAGGATGGGCCATTTTGGCCCGATGGCCCGGCAGCCCGACCAGGGCCAGGCTGGGCTTCATATTTATAGGCCCGGTAGTAATCTGGCCTGGCCCGGAAAAAATGGTTGGCCCGGTGGATCGGTACCGGGCTGGCCCGGTCCGGCCCATTTGACAGCCCTATTTAGGGGCCTACTTTATATATATATATATATATATATATATATATGTATAATTAATATTTTTAAAAAAATTAAAAGGTAAAAAAAATATATAATGAATCGCCAAATCAGAATATCTAATTTAAGTTTACAATAATATTATAACGGTAAAATATTAAATATGAATTTATTATGCACTTTTCTCAAAAAATGACCATAGTAATTACCCCAAGACCCAATATCTAATTAAATACCACAACAACAGGTGTGAGTTGTGCCTATAAATTATCCAGAGTGCTTTCAAATTTTGTATTCCATATTTCAAATTTCCATTCCAAATTTCCAATATACTTTGTTGCATTTAAGTGGCTATGTCTCATCAAGATATCAAGACATTGGATCGGTGATCACGTTTGGCAATCTACATCCGGCTTTCCCTCTCAATTTTTCACGATCCACGATTACGGTTATATTATTCATTTATTTAATTTTTATTATTTTAGTTTCTTTTATCTCTGATTCTCTATATTTACTTTATTATTTTATTGTTTATTGTTATTTAGCTATCAATTTTTACCTTTTTTTAATATAAATATGTTTTCTAAAAAACATGAATCTGGTAGTGAGAAAAGAAAAAAAAGAAAGAGATCTGAACAACTAGTTTTATCACAAAAATGAGTCTTAGATAAATTCTTTCCAAAAAATTTTAGGACAATCGAAAGACTTAAATTTGATTCAAATAAATTAAAATCTTTGGATAATAATAAATTAAAAGAATGTTGTGAGAATTTAGGGAATACTTTGAAGCATGACAACTCTTTAGATATTGATTCAAATGATTTATTTTCTGAACTAAAAGTATTGCAAGTTACTTTATCAACAGAAAAAAAGACTGCTATTGAGATTCTTGAATTTGTAAATGCTTTGGTTGCTATCCTAATGCCTTAATTGCTTATAGAATATTATTGATTATTCCTGTGACCGTGGCATCAGCTGACATCAGCTGAAAGAAGTTTTTCTAAATTAAAATTGTTAAAAACATATTTACGATCCACTATGTCACAAAAAAGATTAAATGGATTAACAACTTTATGTATTGAAAAAGATATGCTAGAACAACTTTGAAGATATTATTGATGAATTTGTTTCTCAAAATGCTAGAAGAAGTCATTTTAAATGATTTATTTGTAAACGTTCATTCATTTTTAATATGTGCATATATATTTCACTTATTTTATTTGATGTTGTTTAGAGAGAAGGGCCCATTTTTCTTGTTCGCCCTAGGCCTACAAAATCTCAGGACCGCCTCTGGATTCATTGACGACGGGTGCGACCTCTACAATATCCTCCATTACTCTTGCAGATATGCGCGATAAAGCGACACCAAGCTTTGTGAATTGTGATACTGCAGTTAGTTAGGGCCGGTAATGGCTGGCCTTTAAAAAAATCATAAAAATCAATTTTTTAAATTTTAAAATAAAGAAATAAAATGAATTAACAAATTTATCAAGGACCTTCTACATGTAGTCAGAGTGTCGTATGGTGTCATATGACTACCGTAGTCAATTAAATCTGAACCATTAAAAATCAAATCCGAAGGCTTAAATCTGATGACCTGTTACCTTTTGTATTCAACGTATGTATCGTATGGTGTCAGACATTTTTATATTTAATTTAATTAATTAAAATATATAATTATAAAATTACGTTTTTAGCCTTATGTAATATTTTTTTTTTTATATTTGTTGGTGTATTCCATTATTTAAGTAGAAGTTTTAAATATGAAAATTTTAATTTTGCTTATAAGATCATACTCTCTCCGTCCTGTAAAATATTGTTCAGACCAAAAAATTGGTTCACAAAATATATATTTATTCTATTTAAATAGTTAACTTTTGAATATTTTTTTTACTTTATTAACAAGATTGAGTATGTACCAACAACATTCTTTACTCGTTATTCCACATATATTTTATTATAATTAAATCATAAAAATCAATTTTTTAAATTTTAAAATAAAGAAATAAAATGAATTAACAAATTTATCAAATGATCTTAAAAAATACTACTCAAGTTGTTCTTTTCTACTTTTTTTTATTTATTTAATACTAATATTCTAATAACACAATTTATTAATATGTATCACAGAAATTATATATTTATATATAAATTAAGTTAAATAAGCTGATTTATTACGTTTAAAAGAGTCCATTTAAATAAATAGACAATTATTTAAAAAAATATCTTATTTATTAAATAAATGGAGTCGAAGTTTAGTAAATTCACTAAATTGAATTTTAAATTTTTGTCAAATATTGTGAACCATTGTCTCTCCTAACTATTGTAAAGATGTACACTTGAAGCAAATTGAATAAGAGTTGACCAGATAATTTGGGCACTCATTTTTGTTTGGGTCAGTGGTTCTATGCCAATATTATTCTCATTGCAAATATTATTTTTGTTGAGTTGATTACTATCATCAAGTATCCAAAATTTGTGACTGTGATCTGTATTGTCAATTGAGAAATTTTACCACTTCAATATGCAAAATCTCTTTTAAAAATTGGGAAAATATCACTTTTGATAATCGAAATTTATCTTTTTTAGATTTGATCACCCCCCACATATAGTCGCAACGGGTTTTGAACGCGAAATTCATCTATATTTATATGCATTTTAAAAAATCCAATTTCTCCAAAACTTGTACTTCATATTTCTATATGTCCTATTATAAAAGAGTTTACAAGCATAAATCTACTCTTTTGATAAATTAAATTGAATAATGGTGATTGTAATGATTTTGATAGAAAAATATATAGAATAAAAAAGAAAGAAAATAAGTTTCTGAAATATTCTTATAGAGATTGTTTCTTTGTATAACGTTTCAAAAAATCTGCAATAATGATTTTAATACAAAAATATTTAAATAGAAAAGAAAGAAAATAAGTTTATGAAATATTCTATATGAATTGATAATTTTACAAAATTCTTTACAATTAAACTTAACCACAAATGTCAGTAGATTATGATGCTTGAATCTATATATATAAAAGGAGAAGAGACTCTCCAACCTTCCGCCACGTGTGATTTGAGGTCAATTCTACTCTCGACATGTGTCAAATTTTATGTAAAACTCTTCTGCCACGTGTCAATTTTGGTACATGTCATTTTAAAACAAGGAAATTAGAAGGACAATGGATAACGAAGGGCCAACGGACTGATTTAGGAGTTATGTTGCGCTGATGAGTTGGGAGAGAGAAAATCTCTAGAATCTGGTATGCACGACACCGTCGTGTTCCCTAGAGCTCTGCCGCAGCGTCTGGAGTCGAAAGAGGTTGAACACGATGATGAATATCAGATCACTGCGATCTTGACAGGTCCATTCTCCTTCAACTGAATGTTATGTTTGTTGAATCTCTCCCGTTTTTCTTTCTTGTCAAAAGTTTGAGAGTTATATGCTGCTTGCTTTAAGTGCGTAGATGCAATTGTCGCATTTTTTCAGTGTTTCCAAGTTCCAACGTTGTGAATTTTGTGTAGTTTGAGTCAGGGTTACCTGAACATCAAAATTGGTGGTTTAAAGCCAAATTTGGATCTGCTATTGAATTGATTGTGTTTTGGTGGTAGAATTTTAGTTATCCAAATTAGAGGATCAGTGCCTTCGGGGTTCTTTATAACCTTAAATAAGTTTCAGGTTTTGTTTAGAATTCTTATTACTTGTGCAGTTTGGGTTTCAAGATAACTAAAGTTGCATCGAAAAATCAATGGGTGACTACCCCGTATCAGGTGATTCAAGTATAATCTCATTTTATTATCTCAGATTGTTATTTCTTTAAATTCTATTTCCTTTTATTTTTGAGAATATGATTTGAGTGAAAAATGATCATAATAGACTGTAACAAACATGAACATTGAGGAACAGCTTGAACAGAAGCGCTGACTACATCGTTCCAGGGGCAAGAAGGAGAATATAAACAAAGAAGATGATGATGTGGAAGAAAGAAGAAGAAGAGGTAGTAGGTTAAGAAGATGAGGGAGAATTCAGCGACAAGGGTAATTATGAACAGGTATACTTGAGTATGCTGACATTATTTACCTTCTTTCAAATATCATGTTTGTTATTGTGTGCTAATTATACGTTAATCCAATATATGTGGCAGTCTTGCAATTCACTATTGCTAATTTTGCTGTTTTTATTTTCTTTGTTAAGTTGGGGTGGTAAATTATTCAGATGACTTTCTTATTTGATTCATTGTGAGGGTGGGATGTAATTTCTTGCTGTTTGAGTTTGTCTTATTTCAAGCTTTTGTGAATGACGACCACTTTTCGTGTTTTAAATCACAAATCTTAAAATTAAGTTTTGTTAGTGACAATTGGAATTCAGATTGTGCCCCATTTGTGTTCGAGCTAATTTAGTTTTCATGTTTAACAGTAAGGTATAATTTTCAAAATAAATGTTGAGTGGATGACTGATAAAAAGATCGACTAATATCCTTCAATTTCGGATTCTGTTTGCGTTTCTGATAGTGTTGGTGAATTATTTTCGCCTTTTATTCACTGGCTTTACTTTTGTTGGATGATCTTAATTTTTCTTTATCCGGAACGATACATCAATCATGAGACCTTTTGTAGAACAGAAGGGCTAGAATAACTTTTAATTTTGAGGCCAACCTTACTGTTATCCTAAGTAATATGTAAATCTTCATTTTTCGGAATAACCTAATTTTGAGATCAGATCAAATTTCATCCGTAGTTCTGGTTTCTTCTCTTCGTGTGAGATGGTTTGGTTTGGAAGAGACTTTGATCTGCATTTTATCTTTTCAAGGATGTTAGGATTCTTAGTATGACATTGAAGACATTGAAGTTGAGCGACTACAAGGATAAGATAAGGTAATTTAATGTATAATTAACTCCCATTTTCAGTAATTTATGTGCACATTCTTTTTTACCAAGAATATTTGTCATAACAATTTTTAGTTTGTGTACTAATTTTTTAAGTTGAACGCACTCATAATTAAATATATATATATATACCTTTTCGAATTTCCTGAAAGAGAATTGTTTTTTACATATGTAGGTAGTTACTGAAGGTCTGGTTGTTTGGAAACCTGTGGAAAAATGTTGGTCAATTTAAAGTTTGACAGAATTTGTATATTATTGTGACCGTCAATTTAAAGTTTGACAGAATTTGTATATTATTGTGACCTTCCATCATAATTCTGTTTTCCTCTTCACATGTGTTGGGATATGAATCCTATAAACAATGTTCTAAATGATGATTATATGTTTTGATGGCCAAAAGCAACTTTAGAGTTAATGATATGTGTGATTATATGTTGTTCTATGTGAGATATATGGATTAAGTTTACTGATCTTAATGTGATATGAAGTCTGAGTTTACTGATCTTAGTATTTTACTAATCTGATATATGAACTGTTTAAGAACTAAGCTGATGAATGAATTGTATAGACAGCTTATAGTATAGGACTTAGTTATACTCATCTGTATATAGTTCAGTTGATGTATAGATAGGTTTTATATTTGTAAAGATGTATTCTATTGTATTCAGCATTGTAAAAGTTTAGAACAGTAGATTAGATTGAAGACTAAAAATGACTAAGAGATATCAGAAGACTACTTCTACTTCAGAGTATGAAGAAATCAAGTGAAGTATTATTGAAGGAAGCTAAACAGTTTTGGAGAACTGTGCTGACTGACCAAGAGCAGTAAAACTAAGAAGAGTAGTTTACTGTGCTAAGTTGGTTTGTTTGAAGAATAAGTTTGGATGACTTATTTAAGGCGTAACTGAAGATATATGAAGATATGCTGACTTGGAAAGATAAGATAAGTTGGTTACAAAAAGAAGGAAGTTACAACAAGAAACGGTTATGAGTTAGTTGAGAGTTAGTTCACAAACTGCTAACTGTCTTGCTAATGCTTATAAATACCGTGTGATCTTCTACTTGAAAAGACTACTGATACAATTACTATTCAAGAGCAATCAAGAAGCATTCAAGTATTCAAGCACTCACAGAGTTGAAGATCAAACCAGAAGAGAAGCCACTGTACTGATTTGAAGAATCAAAGACTATTACTAGAGAAGTTTTACTTTTCGTTTTAAGTTTGTATTGTGTAAACAAGTGTGCTAGTTACTTGTAAAATTACTAGTTGATCGAAGATATACCTGGTGGTATAATCGACAAGATCAAAGTCTTAATCTTGGGACTCTAAACTACAAGTACTCAAGAAGGAAAGAGTAATAAAACATCGCAACTGGAGTTGTGAGAGTGGATGTAGACATTTGTCGAACCACTATAAAATCTTGTGTTTTTTACTGTTTGTTTTTTTATTAACTGTTGATATATTTGTTTAACCAAGAACAGTAAGTTTTCTAAATAAAAGATTTAAAGAAAAGTTGAGTATAAAAGCTAACTGTTAAGTACTGAGCTGATTTTAAGAACAGTACTGTACAGAACGTATTTCCGCACTTAAACTCTGATATTTTGATAGAATTTGAAAAGTCTATTCACCCCTCCCCTCTAGACTTTTTCTTAGCTTACTCAATCTTAACTTAACTTTGGGACCAACAAGTGGTATCAGAGCAGTAGTTCTTTGGACTGCTGTTTCTTGATAACCTTGTAGACTTTGGGGAAAGTCTAACTGTCTCTCATTATTGATACTTGTTTCTTGATCTTACTTGTCTTTCTTGACCTATCTGTCATACTACTGATCTTAACTGTCTGTTCTATCATGGAAGAAACTAACATCAATAAACTACCAAAGTTCAAGGTTGCAGATTACGATTATTGGAAGCTAAGGATGGAGGTCATCTTTAGTTCAACCCATGATCTAATGATGTCTGTGATCAAAGAAGGGCCTATTACTACCATGATACCCAACACTGCAAATCTGGAGCCTTCAAAAGCCATTGGTGTTCTCGTGCCAAAACCCAGGTTAGATTTAACTACTAAGGAAATGAGGCAGAACAACCTAGACAGCTTGGCCAAGAATTACATTTTGCACACCCTTCCCAACGAGTATCTTGGGAAAGTGGTTAAATGTAAATCAGCCAAAGAGATGTGGGACAAGTTAGCTATCATTTGTGAGGGAACCTCTCTTATAAAAGAAAGCAAACTATCCACTGCTGTCCAGCGGTTCGAATCATTTAAAATCAAGACTGGTGAAACTATAGACCAGCTCGATACTCGTTTTACAAAGATTATGAATGATCTGGATGTTTTAGGTAAGACTTATACCAATAGGGAGATCAATTTACGTATCCTTAAAGCCTTAGATGAAAGGTGGAAAATGGTCACACTGATCATTAAAAACACTCAGGATATAGATAACTGGTCTGCAGAAACTACCTTCCAAACCCTTCAGGCACATGAGTTTGAATTGGATGAAGAAGATCCAATAGTTAGTGGTGATAGGGTTAAAGAAATCTCCAAGAGCATTGCACTTAAGGCATCTACCTCTAAGAAGCCTAGATCATCTATGTCTAAGTCCTCAAGCATAAAAGATGAACTAGAGAGTACTGATCTTGATCTTAAGGATCAGTTGAACTTAATGATTAAGAGGTTTGACAGACTTAACAAGCGTTATGGTAGATACAAAAGATTCTATAAGGACACTCAGGGCTCTAATAACAGGGTCTCTTCTAGAACCAGAAGGGATCACAAATCTTCTGAAAGGAGAGATGAGATCTCTAATGAGAAAAGAAGAGATAGGAATTCTGCTGATAGGAAGGATAGGAACTCTACTGATAGAAAGGACAGGAACCGATATCACTCTCCTACTAAACGTTCTACTAATGAACCTCTTTGCTATAACTGTGAGAAACCAGGTCATTACATCCATGAATGTCCTGATCTCAGTGCTGAAGACAGAAGAGAAAGAAAAGCAAGGAGAGATCGCAAATATGCAAAGGGTAAGAGGGCAATGGTGGCCAACAATGAATCTGATACGGATTCAGATGAGTTGCCATCGTCTTCTTCTGATTACCCTTCTAGCAGTAAGAAAGAAGTCTTCATTACAGATGATGGACTAGTCATGATGGCAAAAATAGACCAAGAGGTATCATTTGTCACATCCTTTCAATCTTGCGATGAATCTGATTCTGATTCTGATTTATGTGACACTGCTGATAGTAGTGTAGGGAGTAGTCTTCATCATTCCAATGGAATGAATGAAGAAGACCTCCTACCAGCTAACAAAGCATTCATGGAAATCAGTGATGAGAACATATCTTTAAGACAAGAAATTATGAGTCTTAAAGAAACTCAAATGTAAGTGGATCCTAATATAACTGTTCTAAATGCACGGCTATCAGAAGAGTTGTCTCAACTCAAACATAAGTATGCATCTATGGACAAGTTATATCAGGGTATGCTGCATACACAAGCTAAAGAGACAAATGAGTTCAATGACTTAAAGATTAAATGTGAAAAACTTGAAGAGCGCAATAGATTCTTAGAATCTGAAGTACTGAGCTTGGATCTAAAGTTATCTGATATGATTAACTCTTCTAAGATTAATCAAACATTATCAGACAGATACAGAGCTCCTTATGATAAAAGTGGAATAGGTACTGATCTGCCTAGTTCCTCTACTTCAGGCATTAAGAACACTACTGGAGCTAGTTCAAGTTCTTTGCAATTAGATAAAGGAAAAGAACCTATGACTTATGATAATGATCCAAAACCTAAAGTACAGTCTAAATACATTCCTCCTACTACCAAGAATGGTAAACAGAAGAATGGATCTAGACCAGTACAGTCAAGACCATACCAGAAGAGTTCTACTCCTCTGACCAGAGCTGAAAAGTCCTGGAATCAGAAGAGGCAGACTCAGAACAGTAGGTCAAGACAAACACAGGCAAGTTGGAAACAGCCTAGACCTCCTTTTATAAGGCAGTCTCAGCTGTACTCAACTAAACCTAGGAAATTTGTGCCTCATTATCATAACAAACCTGTTCTTTATCCTCCACCTTTATCTTATGATATCATTGGAGAGGAAAGACCAAAACGCATCTATAAGCCGTATGGTCCACAGGCTTTTAGGCCATATGCAAACTATTACAGACATACAGATCTTCCTGAAAAAGGGATAGAACCAAGGAAAGGCTATCTCAGAAAAATAGATCCTAAGTCTGCTGATAATTTGGATAAGGTCAACAAAGTACTGTTCTGTGATAAGCATGGTAGAAAACTTAAGAGGTCTCAATTATTCAAATCTTCAATGTTTATTTGGATACCTCTTACTACTAACCCCCAAGGACCCCAATAAAGAAAGGGTACCTAAATTATTAAGATCACTACTTGCAGGGTCGACTGGATCTTTACAAGAAATGTGGTTCAGTTGGAGAAACTTGGTACATAGACAGTGGGTGTTCTCACCACATGACTGGTACCAAGACTCTTCTTTCTGACTATCATGAGAAGGAAGGACCAAAAGTGATCTTTGGAGATAGTTCCATGGCAATCACAAAAGGATTTGGATACATCAAGAATGGAGATGTAGAGATTCAAGATGTCTCATATGTTGAAGGTCTGAAATATAATTTGTTATCTGTCTCTCAATTTTGTGACAGGGGCTACAAAGTTTACTTCAAAAGCACCAAATGTGAAATCTGGGATAAAAGAACACATACAATTCTACTAGTTGGAGTTAGACAGGGCAGTGTCTACATTGTAAATTGGAATAGTTGTCCTAGGGATGCTTGCCTTCTTTCTAAGAGTCCTAAAGAAATCAGTTGGCTATGGCACAGACGCTTATGCCATCTGAACTTTAAGATTATTAACAAGATTGCAAGAAACTACCTTGTTGAAGGTATCCCTAATGAAATCTATTTCAAATCACAAGTGTGTGATGCTTGCCAAAAAGGTAAACAGGTAAAGGTTTCCTTTAAGTCAATTCCCACTCTTTCTACTTGTAGAGTCCTAGAACTCTTGCACATGGATCTACATGGTCCAATAAAACCCCCTACACTGAATGGTAGAAGGTACACTTTGGTTGTGGTAGATGATTATTCAAAATTCACTTTGACAATCTTCTTACACAAAAAGAGTGATACACAAACTCAACTACCAGATCTGTTAAAGAGGTTGCAAGTAGAAAAAGGTCAGCCCATTGTCAAAATCAGGAGTGACAAGGGGACTGAATTTATAAACTGCTATATTAAAGAATTTTGTTCTAAGTCTGGAATTCAGCATTTGACAAGTGCAGCTAGGACACCCCAACAAAATGGTGTAGCTGAGAGAAGAAACAGAACACTAAAGGAAGCATGCAGAACAATGCTTGCAGAGTACAACACACCACAGAAGTTCTGGGCTGAGGCAATTAACACTGCCTGTCACACTCAGAACAGATGTGCATTCAATAAGGTACATGGTAAAACTCCTTATGAGGTATGGAAAGGTAGAAAACCTAGAATTTCATATTTTCATATATTTGGATGTAAATGCTTTATTCATAACAATGGAAAGAGCAAATTAAATGCTTTTGATGCCAAAGCTGATCAGAGAATATTCTTAGGATATTCTTCTACTAGCAAGGCATTTAGAGTGTTTAATTACTCTACTCTATGTGTAGAAGAAACACCCCATGTTGTCTTTGATGAAGTTGTACAGGACTCTGCTGATCATCAGATCAGTAAGAAAATTGATGATTTGACTATTCAAACTGATAAAGACAATGAAGAGACTGAAGTCTATGAATCTGTACAATCTTACAATCCATTTCTAAATGTTCTAAACAAAGATGATGATGTAGAAAAGGTAAAAGACAATGGTAAGCCTTCTAGACCAATTGACATGCCTGAATTGGTTGACTGTTCTCCTGTGAATAAAACTGCTGAAAATGATGATATTGATAGTGATGATTCTGCTATACATGATGTGGATGATGAAAGTATTCCTGTTAAGACTAGAAAAACATGGAAATCTGCTCATTCTACTGATCTGATTATTGGTGAATCCAATAAAGGTGTTAAGACCAGAAGACAACTGTTTGATTGTAAGCCTGAACCAAGTAATTCTCTGTTTTGTTGGTGTTGCTTCTTATCTTCTATTGAGCCTGCTAATGTGAAAGAAGCTTTATCTGACAATAACTGGATTATGGCTATGCAAGAAGAATTAAATCAGTTTACTCGAAATGATGTATGGGAACTCGTAGAGAGACCTACTGATCACAATGTGGTAGGTACAAAGTGGATTTTCAAAAATAAGAAGGATGAAAATGATCTTGTTGTGAGAAACAAAGCCAGATTAGTGGCTCAGGGCTACTCTCAAGCAGAGGGTATTGATTATGATGAAACATTTGCCCCTGTAGCCAGATTAGAAGCTATAAGATTGTTTCTTGCTTATGCTGCTTATATGAAATTCACTGTGTATCAAATGGATGTGAAAAGTGCATTTTTGAATGGTATACTTGTTGAAGAAGTTTATGTAGAACAACCTCCTGGATTTGAGGTAAATGGTAATCAAGTATACAGGTTGAAGAAAGCACTATATGGTCTGAAGCAAGCTCCAAGAGCCTGGTATGACACCCTTTCTCTATCACCCACCTACCACCTATCACCCACCTACTTGTAATTAAACACAATTGGTACCACATTTGTAGTTATATAAACCAACGCACCTGATATGCACAAAAAATTAGCAAAACTTAATATTATACTCCAAATTCTACCAGGAAGTAAGTGAGTGGTATTAAGAAAAATCTTAGGTTAGCTATCTCATTTTAGATCGACTTTACTTGATAAACTTTGCTTATTTTATAGGTTAGGGGCTCTAGATCGAATTTCGATAGCGTCGGCTCGTCGCGCAATCGATCATATGCTTACCAAACGAACATGTGTTGTTATTGTGGATACCATCTCAGTGTGCAGACGTCGTGAACGAGGGCAAACCCTGGAAGACGATTTATTGCGTGTCCGAACAAAAGAGTACGAACAATCTCATAGTTTACGCACTTTTATAAAAAGTCGTTGTCTAACAAGACTTGTATTCGTTTGGTTTTTTGTAGGATGGAAAATGCAGTTTTTTTGAGTGGTTGGACGAAGAGCTACCCGAACGGACTTTGGTCGTAATTCAGGCGTGGTACGACAAGATAGATAAATACGAGAAGCGTATCGCGAAGTACGAGGCAGACGAAGAAAGTCTAAAAAAAACAATTGAAGTCGGACGAGTATGCTTGTGTGTGCTTGTAGTTGCAATTATTTTACTATTTGCTACCAGCAGTTGAATAATAAGAAATGTTTGTTTTTTCATAAAAAAAAAAAAAAGAACAAAAAAATTGACAACACAATACACATAAGAAAGCAAACATTTCACGTGAGGTTTTAGAAGTTGGCAGAGGAATATATTCCCTGCATGGTTTGGTCTATGTCCACTTATTACTTGCCATACCAGTTGATTATTGTTTTTTTGGATGCAAATGAGGACAAGCCAAATGCATGCGTCCACAACTTTTTATGTTGCAGGTGAATATATTCCCTCTATTTTGGTCAACATAGCAATCACTCCCAAGCCTAAGCCCTAAACACTTCTATTTGAAAAAAACATAAGCACGTCTATATATATAAGAACCCATCTATACATTGCATGCACCTTGTCTATTACCATAAAATTATACAAAATACCTAAGGATAATATAAGGAGAGAGTGTAAAAAATTGAGTCGAGAAATAGCCCTCACTCAGGACGATTTTCTGTACGGATTGGAATGGACGGCGAAAATGGATCGTGAGTTCTCCGAATCGTTGTCCGACAATGTTCGAATGGGACTTTTTTATGCTCACGGCATCGGATACGACAATTTCTATGGAATAGATGGTGCTCGTTTCGCGGTGAACATGCTAAACAAAACGTCGTTCGACAATGAATTCTGTAACATACAAGTGGAGCGCCTACGGATGCGGCACGGTGTTTTTTCATGGTTGATACGTCTCGAGGGTGTTGAATACGACGAATCTACAAATCTTATTCGCACAGATGACGACACGTGGTCTAACATCATCCGGGTAAAAATTATTATTTCGGGGCATGTTGCGAAAAAACATAAAAAGTGTATAATAATATGTTTGCATCTAACAGGTCAATCCGTTCGCCCAAGCATATCAAAAGGAGGGTGAACCTGAATGGGGGGCTTTAAAAATTATATTTGGAGAACCCACGGATGAGCGTACTCAACTCCATGAGTCTCCTACACACTTTGTTGAGCATATTGAACAGCTCGAGCATGCCATTGATTGTGCAACCATAAAGGGAAAGGGTGTTGTTGGAAGGAGTAGTTCGGGTGGCGACACAAGCTCATTCAATCGTTGCTGGAAATCACTTAGCAAATTTCATGACGATTCAAGCTCCGTTAACTCAAAACCTTCGGCATCGGACGGTACATGCGGTACCCCGAAGAAAGGTCTGCCGCCAAGTTGGGTTAACGCCTCTCCATGGAAGAAGTGAATCAATGAGTTGTTGATCTTGTGTCGAACGCCCGTGTTACGCTTGTGGTTTTAAAATTATGAATGTACTATTGAGTTGGTATGAAGTCAGGTGCTGTTAAGTTTGTTATGCATTTATCCTAATGTTTTCAATAGTGTCTAGGTTGTTTTTTAATGTACTACTTTATTGTGCTTGTTATGTATTTCTCTATGTTTAATTTGTCATTCAGTCATTGTTGTATTAGTAGAAACATGTGTTTAAAGTGTTGTATTTTCCATTCCCAATATTACGTATTCATATCAATCTGGTTGCGATTTAAAAATATATGAAAAATGCTCATAACAAAAAGCATAAGACACATGGCTTAAAACAAAAATAATAAGCAAGCAAATCAAAAATAAAGATCCACAATTAGTTCAAAGAGTACAAAAAAGACGACACATAAGTTGTTCAAAAAGTACAAAAAAGACGACACATTAGTTGTTCAAAATGTACAAAAATATACCACATCAGTTCATGTACTGGACATCTACCAAAAGATACATCACTACGAATTGTTATACTTCGCACTAGTAAGTTCCTCGACCACACGGACAGGGTATATGACGATAGCAGTCACGGAGCCGATTAATATTTTCTGAATATCCAATTCCAGCCGGGATGAGAGGTTCCACTGCAATATATGGCCGAGCGTACTTGTCTAGCCCTTTCAGCTCAAACACCCGATGACAGCTATTGTACATAGGAAACCCACACAATCGAAACCATGCATTCCACTCCCACTCCTACAATCAAATATTGAATTGGTCACCAACACCAACATCAGTGTAATAAAATCAAAAATATATAATTAAATAAAAGGTTTCTACTACCTTTCCATTGTTCCAATACACATCTGGATCAATTATCTCCTCGTTAGTGGCGAAGTTGTACAACACCCCCTTTGTCTGAAACAGGAATGCACAGAAGTATAGGTAACGAGTGGAGATGTCTTCCATCTTCTTCTTGATATCAGCAGCTGACACTTGCAGATCAGAATGTGGCTTGTAACGGCGTGCAACATCACCAATAAGAATGTTATACTTCACAGCTGAGTTGATGGTTCGTTTCTTCAATAGGTCCTCCACCATCTCAAGTAGCATGTCTTCCTCATGGAAAGTCCAGCCTCGAAATGCACGCGTCTCAAAGTCATCGCTGAGCTGGCACTCATTCGGATGGACACTGGAACTAGCCATTCTGTACAGCTGTATTGGGAAAGAGAAAGATACGGTTTCGTTAATATGCATGTACAAATGTGACGCTGTATAGACTACAACTAATGTTCATAACATCAACCGTCACAACATTCAACACTCCATACACCACAAACACACTACTTCCCCTCCTAGATAACCAATCAATAAGTGTTGTGTGGCCATAGAAGTTATACGACACCCCTTTGGTGCAGAAAATAAACATCCGGAAGTACAAGTAATATGTAATAAAGTGAATTTCAATTTAATAAACACAGTAATATTGATACAAGGTTTCCAAAAAATAAAGTGAATTTCACTTTAATAAAGACAGTAATATAAGTTTTAGAGATGCATATGTAATAAGAGTTAACCAGAAAACTCAATAATTATAAAAAGGTGTGTAATCAGTATTTATAAATACAGGGGGGTATGCACACAAAACCCAACTAGTACATTCCATCAACAAGAAGATCATCCAACTTCCCTCACTGTAGAAGGGCGTATGCAACTAAGCAACATAATACCACCCATGACAGCAACTAACACACAAGTACTACTGTTTGACAAGCAAACTTGCAGGGCAAAGAAAGCATGGAGCATAAGAACATGAACCCATCATTAGAAAACATATGACTGTACAAATAGACCAGAATACTATCATTCTATGACTAAATAACCCAAGAAATCACCAATTGAAAAAAAACTTAAACATATCGTGCAACAAACAGAATCATACGCAATACTAAGCACCCAAGTTACAACAAATCGTGCAACAAAGCAAATCCACACATTCACACTGTAGACATAATGAAAAGACTAAAAATTAGGTTTTGAGTGGTTCGTACCGATGGAACACAGACAGATCCAAACTTTTACAACTCGTAAACGCCGTTTCGAGACCCTTGTCCCAGAACCCTAGCAAAAATAAAAAGATAATCAAAATGCATGTGCATAAAACAAAAAAAAAAAAAAAACAAGAAACGTGAGCGACGACCACTAACTCCGAAGCGCAAGGTCGCCGACTCCAACAGATCCCTTCGCCACGAGGTCGCTGGCCTGAAAAAATCGCCAACTTAAAATCGTCGTTTCTGAGTGGGAGAAAAAGAGACGCGCAGATGGAAATGAATTGTGACAGAAATTTTAGGGTTCTAGCTTTAAATATGAAGGGTAGGGATGGTATTTGGGTTTTCACGCCAACTCCGCGGTTACTTATCTCACCACTTTGCTCAAGACAAAAAAAACGCATTTTATTCCTTAATTTGTAGTGGGCTTCTGAATTGGTATTAGGCCTTGGTAACTTCCACCAAATACAAAAAAGGCCAAGATTAGCTTCTATTTTACATTTATCATGTCTAATCTTAGCCACCAAATGGGCCCTAAGGATATAATATTTCAAGTATGTTGAGATATTAGAAGGTTTTTTTATATATTTGATATAAAGAACTCACCCTATGATATGAAGAAATCACCTGAAAAACTAATCTGATATGAATATGAAGTACTCACTTGATTCACCTGATATGAAAAACTCACCTCTGAACTCACCTCTGATCTGAAGCAGCCTCTGAAACTGAGAATATGAATGAAGTTGTAAAGCAAAACAATATTCCAACTATCCAAGGTGAATGGTTCAGAGCTCGTCTCTATGTAGGTCATCATAATCAGGTCTCATAATATAAAGTTTGAAGATAATAGGATTGATATCTTAGTATATGTAAGTCATCATAATCGATCTCATATAAAGTTTTAAGATAATATGATTGATATCTTAGTATTTGAGAAAATCGGAAACGATGAAAAAGCTACTTCAACTTCCTATTTCAAACATTTATATTGAACACTTCAACGTCCTACTTCAAACATTTATATTGAACATTTATCTTGAAGCCCCCTTATTGATTGATGATGATGTGAAAATTATTGATGTGAAAATGTTATCGTGAGGTTGCTACCCCATATTAATGATGTGAAAATGTTATCTTGAAGCTGCTACCACATATTAGATTTTTATTGTGTTGAAAAATTGAATGATATTTTAATTAAAATACCATGTTCAGGATAGTTGAGATATAATGTCAGTTATTATGTATTTAGAAAGAGTCTCAAAGATAGTTGAGACAACCTTAAAAAAAAAATTGATTAATGATAGAATATCTCAAACATGCAACTGATATGGTTCAAAGCTTATATTGAACTGCCTCTATGTAAGTCATCCTAATCAGGTCTTATATAAGTTTCAAGATAATAGGATTGATATCTTAGTATTTGAGAAAATCGAAGAAGTTGGAAAAGCTTATTTCAAATCTGATGTTGGTATAGAACCTCTAAATAACATATATACATTTCCTTGTTTAAATATAGAAGGATTTTTAGGTAAATGCTAACTTATATATTCACTCCCTTGAATACGATTTTGAGAAATTTGAAGTTGAAAATTTGTTTGTGAAAGAGGACACACTTAAATTCGAATTCGTGAAGGTGAGTCTTCGTCCTACATTAAACATTTGCCTTTGATGTTATCTTGAAGCTGCAACCCCATACTACATCAAACATTTGCCTTTGATGTTATCTTGAAGTTATACCTTATCTTTCTTGAAGCTATGCTACCCCCATACTACATCAAACATTTACCTTTGATGTTATCTTGAAGTTATGCTTTGATGTTATCTTGAAGTTGCTACCACATATTTGTGTTGTTCAATATTATATGTCTCCGTTAGTTCAGACATATATCTCAGTTAGTTCAGGGAGAACTCAATATATGAAGAACTTAGTTGATATAAAGAACTCACCTGATATGATATAAAGAACTCACCTTGATATGATATGAAGAACTCACCTATGCTCAACTGATATGAAGAATTTAATGAACTGATTACTTAATAGTTTTCAGTAGATTGATTATCCACACTCAGACAAGAGAAGTTGTCAAACAACTATCCTAGGCTAATCTATTTGAAAAAGAAAATTTGCATATACAAGTGCATTTTCCCCCTCATACACTTGTGTCATATTCCTTTTAAGGACATTTCCCCTCATACACTTGTGTCATATTCCTTGAAGGATAATCAACACTTAGTTAGTTAGATGTTAATATGTATAGTTAGTTAGATGTTAATATGTATTCTGACCTCGTCTTTTGTATTTCAAAAATGTCTTCCTGTGTTAATTGGACCTCAAAACTAAATGAAAAATGCTTTGTAAATTTAAAAAAATCTTTGACCGTGATTGGTGGTCGACATGCTTATGGTGAAGAGAGACTCAAAGGTCATTGTTATGCTTCTTGAGAAACTCAGCAGTGCATTTCGAGAATTTAAATCATCACGTATTGTCAAGCCGAACTTAATTCTGCAACCGTTTGCCATAACTTAATTCTGCAAACGTTTGCTACGGAGGTTTGTGAATTGCAATGGATTTTTTGCATTAAGACAAATGAGATGGAAAAAGAATGCAAATGCTTTGAGACTACTAGGGATATTGGTCAAGGTTATAAGCATAGATATTGGTGAGGGATTCTAAATAAAATTTTAATGTGCAATAATAATACTAATCAATTTTATTGTGTATTTAAAATTGGTATTTATGTTTATGTTATAATGTCGTGATTTTTTGTTTTGTAAAGTGTGAAAAGAGGGGATGATAATTTTTTTCTGTTCTAGGGGGAAGTTACAGTCAGGGGAGGGTGTACTGATCCAAATTTTAATTTTAACTAGATTTTTACTTTTGCAATGCACGGGCTTGTTGTAATTAGTATTTTGTAGATGGTCAAAATAATGTTATTTTTATTGTTGTTTAATAAAAATTGAATGTTAATTTCAACGTTGTAAATTATAGAATGTATTTACAATCCAACAACCTACATCACTACTTTTAATTACATAATTGTCTATTACTTTGGTAACATAGAACCATATTTTAAAATTAGTTCTTATACTCCTCCCTCCTTTTTGTGCCTTAAATCTAGGATTATAGGTCAAGGTAGTACGTGGTGTTCTATCTATTTAAAATATGCATAGTTTTTTTCTAGAAGAAATGTAGAAATTTGGATCAAAATGAACCCTACTTGATGGAATCACCTAATATATCTTTAATTTTCTTTTGAATCTCTTCTCTGATGATGATTCCTACTCTCTCATAACATCATCATCACTAATACTATTATGTGGTTTCTCCTCCTCTTTCCTTCATCCACTCAACCGCCTAATCCCCAAAAAAGGGTTAACTTGACTTGTGAATAAATAAATGGTGATAACTTTGATGCACAATTTAAATACTCGAGCAAGTAGTATTTTACAAAATGAAACTATGTTACTCCCTTGATAAACCGGAAGAGCCTTATCTCGAGGAAAGTGGTAACTGAGGTTCAGAATACGATCAACAACTCAAAAGTGGTGTTCTTTACTTTCAAGTAAGTTGCAAACAATATTACATGAATAATAGCAGGTCCAACTTTTTCAGCCAACTTCTCATTCTCCAAAACATTGGTATCAGCCAGGACTATAACCTCCTTCGACATCGACTACGATGGGGCCATTGGCATTTGCTCCCAATAAATTCTTATTTTTCTCAGCCTCTGCAGTAGCTAGTAGATTATCACAGAAACTCTTCGTAACAGGTCGAGAAACATGATGAAGGGGTTTGTCGTCGACACCACGAATCATGGCCACATTTCCTATTTTACCGAGTGCACGTTGAGTCTTCTTTTTGCACCCATGTTCTTCTCTGCTTATTAGCTGCAAAGACTTCTGTTTCACTTATTAATTAAATCAATAATACTCATACGAATTAGGTGGTGGACGTTTCTCCATAAAATAAATCCAAGAAGCTGTCTTAATGATGTGTATATGTTGAAATCTTGACAAATTACATAGAATTGCAAAAGGAGCAGTAACATAAGAAGACATGTATTGAGGGCAACACAATTCAAATAATTTTTCGTATGGAATATACAATTATACATGAACGCCCACTTGAATTAAGGACAAACACAATCCACTCGATATGTTCCTAACTTCAATAAATCCCCCTTGAAGTAAATAAAAAATTGTGTGGATTTTTACAGACGATATATTTTGTTATATAATCCTTTTGTCTCATGGAAAACAACAAAATTGAAATTGGGATTCAGATACAGACAATAGTAAGAAAAAATAATTTTTCAAAAAATGGACACAATAACAAACTGCAAGAATAGTATCATTGATCAACATCAATAGTATGTTGTGGGTGGTCACAACCAAGACGGTAAGATACTTTTCAATTGACATAACATTTTCTTATCTCTTTTACATAATAGATTAAGACTGGGTATATTCTGAATTCAAAGTTTTGTGCATAAATTTTTATATGGAGTTGTAAAAAATGGTCAAAGAAGTGAGACTCGTATAACTAACGAAATCAAGAAGCAGATAGGGCATTCACAGATAAAAATAGGTAGTCCACATAGCTAATTGTCACTGAATTGATAATTGTAAATTAAGTGAATGACTTGTCTCCAACATGTAACTATCATTATTAATGAGTTAAAAAAAATTCAGAGAGAGCTAATTAACTAATTAATTTAGTGAATGAAGTCAAACCAAAAGGCATACCACATTCTTTGTATCTGACACAGGTTTTGGTGCATACAGAATCACCTATTAGTAGTCATTACAATCACAACAATATAATTGTTTTTGACATAAAGTTCAATCTCATCATATTTAAAATCTTAAAACAAACAAACACCATTACTATTTATTAAGATTTTAAAATCCTGCATTTAAAAAAGATTTCAAAATTCACCTACACCCAAATCAAACATCCCCTTGGTATCATATGTTGACAATACCGGAAGTTAAAACACTAAATAAATAAGCACACAGAAGGCAAAAGAAACTAATGGTGGAGAGATATTGTTATCTACTTTTCTTTTGCAAAATTATTTATTAGCATTTCTAAAATGTTAAAGTTTTTGCAAACACCACCAAAGAATACCCTTTTGCATGAGACAAATTTTGTAATGGTTGCCACGGCTTGAACCTAAGCCTTCTCCTAAAGCTATAATCAGTGACGGAGCCAGAAACTAATCGATGGGGGGCCCAATTATGAATAATAAATTTCGCTTTTAATATCTATAAATTTTTTTGAAACATATAATATATTACTAATTAATCAAGTTAAGTTTTAATATATTTCAATAAAAGTTTCATTCATTCCACTCATTACCTACAAAATAATATTTATACAGTCTATACACGAGCATCTTTTAATTTTTATGTTTTAAATTGTTATATACTTCACTCGTTTCATATTGATTGGCGCTATTAGTCTTAATTCTTGTTTCAAAAAATTATCATTTTTAGCTATTTTTACACGTTTCTCCCTAAATTATTCATATGTAAATTCCTATAATTTTTATTTTAATACTTTTTCATCTTTCTTTCTTTATTATTAAAGCAAGTTATTCCACTCTCTTATACTTTCATTCATTTTTTTCCCTCAATCTTTCATGATAATGAAAGATAATTTAAAAAAAAAAAAAGTTATTTAATTATACACAAAACAAGTACTTATAAGACAGAAAAAGTAATAATTGCACTACTAATATTTTACTAATACACTTAGAAATTATTATATAACTATTAAATATGATTAATTATAATTATTTTTCTTTTATTTTTTATTATTTAACATTTTTAAAAAAATTATTAAAAAAAAATTGTAAAATGGGTGGGGGGCCCAGTGACCCCCCTGGGCCCTCTCTCCCTCCGTCCCTGGCTATAATACCCTACTATGGATAATAGAATAACCCTAGCTGATGAAGGCAAAATATCAAGTTATTCTTGTGACTTTGAACAATAAAATAACCCTCCAAAAAATAATTATTTCAGGTTATACTATTTTGTGACTCTCAATAGAAAAGCTGAACCAACTTATTTCATTGTCAGTTTGCATTCTACAACTAAACACTCTTAAAAGATAAAAACCTGATAATAGTAGTTTGAAAAAAAAAAAAAAAACCCAGGGACATAATGATCATGAGACCTCTTCGTATGAAGTTTTCAATTAAAACACCCCTACCCTACCACCATGTTTGTCGGACAATAAATAGATTCAGATTTGAGATTAAGAATAAGAAGCAGATAGAAAACTCCCAGAAACAAACGAGACCGATTTTAGAGAGAATGGAGAGCTTCTCTCTCTAGAGAGTTGCTCCTCTCTTTCTCCACCGGTCTCCGCCGTCGTTCGTCGCAGATTCGTCATTCACGTTATCTCAGATGTGTGTTAGTTTTCCGCTTCTCTCCGATCTTTTCTGGTATTTTGATTTTCGCTAGATCTGTGTTGTAGATCTGTAATATCTAAATTGTAGATCTGCAAGATCTGAGTTGTAGATCTACAAATCTGAGTTGTAGATTTGTTGTTGTTCTTTTATGAGTCTTTTTTTTGTGGTTGGGATCTCAGATCTGTAGATTTGAGTCGTAGATCTGCAGATCTGTTGTAGTTTTTGTGTGGGTCTCTTTTTGTGGTTGGGCTCCTTGAGATAGACTCGAGAGCCTTGATTTCTAATTCTTGGGATCGTGTACTTGGTGGAACTTTGCCTATTTTTTTGTTTCCTATTCTTGACATGAAACACCTTAGTGTGGGGTTATCTCGTTTAAAGATTGGAGACCTGGACATCTATGTAAGGCAAAGGGAAACTCATATTTTTTCTTCTCACGATTGAAGTGAACGGCGATATCCACATTGGTTTGAAGATCAAGATCTTAGTTCGTGATTTGTAATTCTATTTGATGATCTTGTAAACCCCTCCTCAAAAAAAAGAAAACTCCCAAAAACACATAGGCAGCCCACATAGTTAACTACTGATAGAGATTTGATGGCTAATTTATAGATGATTAAGTACCAGTTGTCTAACATAGCTATGAATTCTTCCTCAATTGTCTATCTTCGTATCTCATTTAAGTAATAGATTTATGGGGCAATATATATATATATATATATATATGTGTGTGTGTGTGTGTGGAAATACATTTAAGGGGATTTATACTACTATGATTTAGATTTAACTACAATGGTGCATCTTCAAGTGGAAAATTCACCACTACTAATTAAGCATAATCACTATAAGGGGCTAGAGGAAAAATAGAACAAGATACTCACCCACTCAATCTTCATTTGTTGCATGCACATTATACAACCACAATAGAATAGAAGATTTAATGCAATGTAAATTAGTTATAAGCATATTCAATTAATACAATTACAAAAAATCAAGCTAAAGGGACTATTGAATTTAAACTTAAATTTATGCATGAAGATTTAAATTAGATTATAAGGAAGCACATAGAGCAAAATAGAAGAGCTTAAAGTGCATTATCACTCAATAAGCCAGTAACAATTAAGATATGTTGAATTGCTACAAGACACATGATAAATACTTCCCATGGACAATATTTTCATAAAGCATGGATTACCTAGCAATCTCGAAATATTGTTCATGGAGATCTGCTGCTTGAAGCCATAGAGTAGTCATAAGCTCCGTAGTGGTGATTTTATTACCGAATATTTTAATAAATACAATAACCTCATAGACAATCTTACGCTGATCTTTCTCGATATCCTGTTGCTGAGTCCCGTTATGATTTTATGTTAACAAAAAGAGTTTTCCAGCAATTAGAACAACTTTAATTTCCATCTGCCATAGAATCGTGCAATGCAATTTGGCAACCTCTCCCAATCCAATTATTGAGGCCATCTTCAAATCTTGGATTTTGTATGATATTCTCATCACCGTTGAAGAAAGGCCCAACTCTTCCTTGACCCTATCAAATTCAAATGAAAAATAGTAGACATGAAAGGGACAAGAGGCAATTTCCATGAGAATATTTGTTCATTTTTAATGACGTACAAAAGTAATACTTCCTGAAACCATCTTATTAGCATGCAATAGCAGATTTATTTTTACATATACTTACATCATATTGACATGGATTATGGCAGGAGACAACAATAAACCGACAATATGTAACTCGATGATTCATATGATGATGCTATACCTAAAAAGGGCCCTGCTGCTGTCCAGAAGAAATCTGGACAAGTAGTGACGATTCCCGCACTGAAGATGATGCTCCTCGAATGAATTCTATTCCTAAGATGTTTAATTATTTTGGGGATTCTTCCGGTAGGTGGTTCTTCTGATGGAGGTTGCAAATGATGTGCTGATTTGAGATTCATTTATGGTTTAAGATCGAATTGTAAAGTTACTGGCTCATTCTAATTGAACAGAATGAAACACATGTTCTTTGTCATGTTGTATGGCTAATATAAGATGATCATGGATCATTTGGTTTTGACAAGTGGAAAAAACTCTCCACTAAAAATGTATATTGATCTATGTGTTTTATAAAGTTATTCTATTTTTTGGGTATGTAAAATAGAAACCCAAACATATGAAAGCATGAAATATTAAAGAGAAAAATGATTCAAAATGAAGCAATTTTCGAGGGTTTTAATAAAGGTATTCGTTTATTCGATTAAAAAATAATCTAAAATAAGCTCGTGCATCGCACAGGTAAAAATCTAGTTTTATTAAATTACATAACAATAGTCGGAGGAGAGAAGGGACATGGGGGTACAGTTGTACTTGTACCCCAAATCCAATTATTTTTTTTAATATATATTCTTCAAGTCCATAAACATCTATAATGACCCGTCAAAAAAAAAAAAACATCTATAATGAGGTGAAGAATTTATATGAAAAAATAGCCCATTAACTCGGCCCAATATATAAAGCTAAAGACCTAATCCAATTAAAATTACAAGTTTGCCATTCTTGTTTGATACTATAAGTTTAGAATTTCATTTCAGTTTTTAGGCTCAATCCCTGTTGCACTATGTGAATTGTGACCTCGTCAAAGGTAAACAAAATTTATTTCTAATTGTAATTTTACTAAACAAAATTATATGTATAAATATTAAAGGGTTGTTGATCACTTAAGTTGAGAAAGAGTTATTTCTATAAATTTTCGATGAAAATATCATAGACCGCTGTAAAAAAAGAAATTTTTTATGAAATGTATTTTATTTATATATAAAACAATGTTTATGTATAAATATTTTTAAATTATTATATTAAAATTTTTTCAGTCCTTTAAGTTTGATTAATTTTGAATTTGATGTTGATAAAAATGCAGAAAAAAATGAATTTGATCAGTTCATCTACATGCAATTACGGGTAATTGAAATTTATGAGACCAAAATTAAAATGTGTATTTCACTATGAACAAATTTAAAATTAATTCAACTTAAAGGACTACAAAAACTTTAATCTCTAAATTATATATCGATTGTACCCCAATTTTAAAATTCCGTGTCCGTCACTGACAATAGTTATTACTCCCTCTGATTCAAAAAGATTGTCGCATTTCTCGTTTTGTATTGAATTAAGGAACATATTTTTTTGACACATTTGCCCCTCATTAATTTGTCTCCTTTCCTTTTTTTTTTCTTTTTTTTTCTCCTCCTTCCTTTTTCCACCCATCTTTGACATTTCCTTCCAGCCATTCATTATCACATACGCAGCAATCTCCATTCCCTGCAAATATTACTCCCTTTTCCTTATTCATTCTTTTTATCTCTCATTTCCTCTCTATCTCCACCCACATGCAATCTTCTTTCGTAATGATAAATTTTCATTGTCTATCAAAATTTTAATTTGGAGCCAATTTAAACTGAAATTCAAAATTTTGTTTGGAGCCATTGAAAATTGAATTTTTTTTACTTGGAGCTAAAACTTTAAACTGTGTTTGCACATAAATAAATCAACGACTATTAAAACTAAAATGGACAAACTGTAGAGAGATTCAAATGACCTCTGAAATTTCACTAGATTTAAATGAAATTCCTGCAAATTTTGAGAGTGACCATGAGAATGTGTTTCAAATCATAGTTAGGCCATCTAGAGTAGGAACATTGTTGCTTGATTTGAACGAGGAACCAAATCAGGAGTTTGAGTCTTCATTAATTGAGTTGGAGGTTGAACATTTGCACGAAGATGATGAAGATCTATTGGATGGTGAAGATGAAAATGACTTGAATGGTGATAATGGTAATTCATTTTATAAATTTATTTGGCATTTTCTTTTCTTTGCCCAGTGTCAAACTCATTTAAATTTAGTTCAATGGATGGAGTAACAATCATCTAATTGCATCGTTGTTCTTTTTTTTTTTTTCAATCTTATATGTACAGGAGCTTTTGAGGCCCCTCAAGAGTCCTTAGTCAACAAAAGGTTATCAAATGGACAAAGATGGGCCATTTATAATAATTTATTAGAGAGGAGCGTGAATGGTAAATTACCACGAGGTTCGTTGAAAGAAGTTTCAACGGAATTTTCAATACATGTTCGGACAGTGCAACGAATTTGGAAACGAGGAAAAGAAAGTTTACAGGGACATGAGGTTAATGTATCTAATAGATACAAAAACAGTGGACGAAAAAATGTTCATATTGATTTAACTCGAGTAGCTGAAATTCCTTTAAACAAGAGGACAACTTTGAGGTCTCTTGCTGAAAGCTTGAACATTAGCTACTCGACGTTATATCGGGCTGTAAAACGAGGTCTTATTCGGCGTCACTCAAATTCCATCAAACCATATCTTAAAGAAGAACATAAAATAGCCCGTTTGCAATTTTGCATATCTATGTTGGACCCTAACACCTTGGCTCATGAACCAACGTTCATTAATATGCACAACATTGTGCATATTGACGAAAAGTGGTTTTACATGACGAAAAAAAGTAAATCATATTATCTACTTCCGGTTGAGGAAGAACCTTTGCGCACTTGCCAAAGCAAGAACTTCATTGCGAAAGTTATGTTTTTAGTTGCTATGGCGCGTCCAAGGTTTGATGATAATGGAGATGAAACTTTTTCAGGAAAGATAGGAGTTTTTCCATTTGTGACCATGCAACCAGCTCAAAGAAGAAGTAGAAATAGAGATGCAGGCACATTGGAAATGAAGCCAATTACATCGGTCAAGAGAGAAACTATAAAAGAATATTTGATCGAAAAGGTTATACCTCAAATTCAAGCTAATTGGCCAAGAGAAGATTTGGGGAAAATCATTTTTATCCAACAAGACAATGCAAGGACTCATGTTGATCCAAGTGATAGAGACTTTCAAATGGCTGCATCACGGAGTGGTTTTGATATTAGGCTAATGTATCAACCACCAAACTCACCAGATTTAAATATCTTGAATCTTGGGTTTTTTAGTGCGATACAATCATTACAACATAAAGAAAGTCCAAAGAGTGTTGAAGATCTTGTACATGCAGTGTATAAGTCATTTGATGAATTCCCCGCGAGAAAGGTGAATCGTGTGTTCATGACCCTACAACTATGTATGCAAGAGATAATGAAAATTAGAGGGTCCAACAAGTATAAGATTCCACACGTGAATAAAGACGCATTGGAAAGGCAAGGTCGTCTTCCCACACAAATAACTTGTGATTTGGACCTTGTACAAAATGTAATGAATATAATATCTCAAGTTTAGAATTACATTATATATATATATATATTTTTTTTTTTTTTTAATTTCATGTCGGAACCTCTAATTATACAAATATTTGTTAGAGCTAGAAGAAGAATGTGACATAGAAAATGAGAAATTGAATGACAAGAAAAACATGAAAAAATAGATCTCAAATTCCAAATAATGATTCATTAATATTCAAATTTCACATTTGAACAATTATTCAAAGAACAGCATATGTAAAAACATAAATTCAGAAATATAAAAATTACATTCTAGAAATATTTGGGAAAATAAATCTTCAACATCTCTGCAATAAATTTAGCAATTTCCGGATTGTCATGAAGCTCTTCTTCATCTGGGTATAATTTATTCAAATCAAAATCATGCTTGATTTTTTTTGAATCTTTATCTTCTTCGGTCTTTATAACTATATTCTTCTTCACATCATCCATATCCATGGTGCCTCTTCAAAAATTTCTTGTAGAATTGGATATTGCTTCATATAATGAAGAAATGAATTTATAATTACACAATTGTAATTCTAATTTTGTTAGTATCTTTACAAATCCCCACAATTACTCAAAAATCGTGAATAGATGATCAGTCAAATTCAAATTATAACAAAGTCTGAACATTTGCCACCAATTTATGGAGATTTTTTTGTTTTTTTGTTTTATGTAAATCCCCATAATTGATCACTTTGAAATGTTATGCTTACACAAAAAATTATTTCATGAAAATCCCAATAATCAATCCCTCTGAAATGTTATACCGAGAGATAAGATTTATGGAGAAAAAAAATGTCACACTTACCTTTTTGAGGGAATGGGAAAGAAATATAGAATCATTAATGTATTTCTAAAAATAAAAAAATATAGTAAAAGTCAATAGGGGTAGTTTAGGCATATCAATGGTAAAAATAGGAAAAGCGACAAACTTTTTAAAACAAATTTTAAATCCAAATGCGACAATCTTTTTAAATCGGAGGGAGTAATATTTTATTTTCAAATTATCTTAATTTTGGTGATACCGTATACATGTGCATTTATTATAATGTCAAATATGGTACAAAGAGGGAAGTGGAAAAAAAAAAGGTACGATAATCCCCCAAAATTTCCAAAATACTGCTCCAATATAATTAAAATTTCCAAAATTTAGTACGGAAGGACTAGGTTTTACAAACGATTGCAGGAGAAGTATGTATGTCATCAACAGTTCCAGATTCCGTTAAAAAAATAAAATAGCACTTCTATTTTTTTAATAATTATTTAAGGAAATATGAAAGTTTAAGAGATGTAAATGGCAAAATGTCCATGTTATGCACTTGTCAGCCACATTGTTATGTATTTCATTGTTTAGCAATTAACATACTCCCTCCGTCCCAACTTAACTTTCATATTTACTGTTCACCCCTTTTTGTAAAAAATATTATAATAAATAAAATTTTGAGATATAATTTTATAAAAAAATAAATAAGTGAGTTGACTTGTGTGTATTTATGTACCATAAAAATAAACATTAAATATAATATTTTAGATATTGTATGGATAGAGTTTCTAAAGGACCGAAAAAATAGGTATGAAACTTAAGCTGGGACGGAGGGAATCATACTTTTAAATAACTAGTGACACTTTATATGATAAACAATGACATTTTGTATATTTTGTTCATTTCATAAAGTTTATAACATTTTTTATTTTGTATAAAATTAAAAAACATACTCCCTCCACTATAAGTTTCTCACTTTCCTTTTATGGATGTCCCACTATAAGTTTCTCATTCCATTTTTGGTATATTATTTTTTCTCTCTCAATCACATCACTTCTACTTTATCTATTATTTTATCATACTTCATCTAATACACATCTATTATTTTCTCTCTCACCATCACATCACTTATACTTTATCTATTATTTTATCACATTTCTTAATCAAAACACCCAAAAGAAAGAGGAAGTTTATAGCGGGACGGAGGGAGTATTTATTTCTCATTAATTTGTCTTTTTTTTTTCTTTTCTCACCTTTCTTTTTCACTGTTCCTTTGATCTTTAAATAAAAAAGGTCATTAATATATTTAAAAATAAAATAGAAATTGTAGAGATTAATAAGTGTAATTTTAGGAGATTGTTGGTTAAAATAGAAAAATAATAAAACTTTTAAAATAAATAATGCAACAAATTTTATGAAAGAGTATAAAATAGGTGACATAGAGCTCAAAGTATTGCTCCTACTTTTAATATAATTTCGTCATTATATTGAGTTAAATTTTTATGCTTGGCCAATAAAATGAAAGGTAATATATATGATAAAGGGCCTCAATTAATCTTTTTGTTTTGGGTGGGGGGCGTCATTAAACTAATCCACCCCATCATTATTCAATCACTGCATTGACTTTGCGCTTAATTTACTATTATTAATTGTGATCAGATTTATTTTAATAATAATACTAGTACTTTATAAGTAGTGGGGTGTGGCCTATTATGACGTTTTCCATGAAATCAGTAATCCATGATAAATACAAGGAAGTAGTATAAATTAATTAAAATGCACTATTTTCCGAAGAAACTTACTCCCTCCATCCATGAAAAGTAGGGACATGGGGATGGGGCCCAAGTTTTAAGAAAATGGTAGATAAAGTAGATAAAGTAAGGGTATTATAGGGTATTGTGGAGTCCATTGTGAATAAAGTGATTGTTTAGGAATAAAGTTGATGGCAAATTGAGTAATTAAGTGATAGTTGAAGGGTGATAGTTTCCATAAAGTGCATGAGACTACATTTGGTGGACAAAGAATATGTGTCAAATGGGACTACTTTTCGTGGACGGAGGGAGTATAATATAATGGGACATGTGTTGATGGATGGGCATCTGGTACAGTTTGGTTGAGTAGATTAATTAGTTTAATATATATGTATAATTAAATTTAAGATAGAAGATAAATTATTTACGATTCAATTTAGATAAGTTGGAACGGTTCGCTCTAATCATAAATATCTCAACATAATTAAGTATAAAAAGTTCACTAGACTATCTCAAGGTGAATATTTTCGAGGATTTACTTTCTTATAATCTCAATGAGTTGGTCCAGTAGTGTAAGTTTAAAACTTAGGAGTGAGTTTCTCTTTAGATTTTAAGTTCGAACCTCTAAAGTGTAAACAATTTTTAAAGAGTAAGTTCATACAAATTAATTACACTATGACTTTAAACGGAACCAGTTAGTGAAACGATGAAATTGGTTCGATTCTTGAGTCGGATATTCATTAAAAAAAAAAAAAAAAAATCAATCATGATTAGTGGCTATAAGAACATGATCGTGTCATTTTGTGAACAGTATAAATTAAGCCAACAAATACATGCATTCTAAGTTGGTTAGTCGATTCTAAGGAATTTTGTTATGCGATATAAAATCAATATATTTAACGATTAATACTTTAGCTTCTAGATCCCAATAGTTAAGTCGTATCTACTTTTGGACTTATTGAGTTTCCATTTTAACATTGTTTGATTAATGGCACTTAATGACATGACACCACTTTAATTAAAATTAGTTACTTAACTATGAAGTGATTGATTTAATAATTCATTTGCTTGAATGAATTTTATTAGTTGATCCTATATTACTCAAAATTATATTTGGATGAATGTGAAATTAGTGTAAAAGTATGTCACTTAATGTGTAAATAAATATAATATCTTGGGTAAAAGAATTTTATTGCAAATGCTGTGGATTAAATTTTTTTTTTAGTCCATTAAATTGTCACTATTTTTATTTTAATCCATTTGATTACCACCTTTTGAATTTAGTCCATTAAGTTTCGTATTATTTTGAAAAAATCAGTCTTTTAACCGGCTATTGAAGGAAGGCAAAAACTTGTGCGAGACCGTCTCATAGATCTTTATCCGTGAGACGGATCCCTTTTAATTCATATTTTAAAAAATTGGGTAGGATTATCCATTACTTTTCAGATTTTTTGTTTGTAAAAAAAGTGATAGTATTTAAGTAAAATGTGATAATGTTTTTAACAAAAATGACTATTACTTTTTACTTAAACATTATCAATTTTTACTAAAACATTATCATTTTTTTTACCTGAGGTCAATGGAGATCCGTCTCACAGATCTCATTTCGTGAGACGGTCTCACCCAATACTATCTCTTTATGGTGATATTTATTTTTGTTTTTCTATTTATTTTTTATATGCGTGTAATTTATTTTTTAATTATTTTTTTTAAATTTCAAATCTTAAAATAAAATGGGCGGACGGATAATTAAAATGGGTTGGGTAATTTCAGAAAAAATGGATCATTCTCATTCTTCTTCTATCCAAACCTAAAAATTGTAGTTCTTCAATTCTAAAGTGGTAATCAAGTGGACTAAAATTAAAATCGTGTCAATTTAATTGATTAAAAAAATTAATACCTTTTTAGAATAATGGTATAAATTTAAAAGACATACATTTTGTGGAATTGTTATTTATTTTAAAAGGTTACGACTTTTGAAAAAATTAATTTATTTTGAGAGTCACAATGAAAGTCTCTATTAAGACCCCTCACATTGTTCAATTCATTCAATCGAACTTGACAAGATTCAAAGAGTTATATCTATAATCTGTATACATGACATTTTAGGGTAGTAATTTCTACATTAAATTTAAGTTGAAAGTTCCGGATACTCATTTTTATACATTGATATTTATTCGTTGATATCTTTCATTTTATAGGGCAACAAACCGAAATCTATGAAGTCAATATTGTATCTTGGGAACGGTTGTCATGAATCATGATTCTGTTAAGGACGGAGCTAGGATCAAAATATGGGATAGTTTAGAAGTTTGGAATAAATACGTACAGTACAAAAAATAAAAGTTAATTTTTTACTTAAATAAGCTGCATAATACGATTCTTTATTTAATAGAATTATGATCAATGTCTTCAAACTATTTTCTTTCAATATAGACAACCATAAAATTTAATGTCTATTTAATTGTCGCAATACTAACAAAAGTATTAAATTAATAAGGTGAATTAATCTCGTAATTGGACCATCGCATATACTCCGTATTTGTGTTTTATTTGTCTTGACTAACTTGAATAATTTGAAAATAATTGATAAATTATGAAAACTTAATTGAGAAGATATATGTACCTTATATATATACATCATTCCCCTATTTCCAAAACCAAGGACTGTGACACCCAAAACAAGAAATAGAGAAAATCAAATAATCAAATATTACCGTCAAGAATTGAAAATCTGAAATAAATAATACAATTGTTAACAACCCTATTATATACACATGAGCATTAAGAATTTATTTTAAGAGTTAGATATGTGTATTATACGAAAAAATTAACAAAAAGGTTCAGAAGTCAGACCCACCCTTTTTGAGGTCGATTTCTGTCTAAAGTAATTTTTTACTCAATTAAAAAAAAATTGTATGATGGACCTCCTCCTCAAAATGTATCGATGATAATTCAGTCTCCGAAGTGATGAGAGTATTAGGAAATTATTAATAAACCGTCTTCCTTTTTCAAACATTTCATAAAATAGTCTATTTTAATTTTTACCTAACAAATCATAGAATAACTAATAGAACGTACTATACATTTTCAAAGTTCTATACTTAAATTGTACGTCATCGTGCTAGTCGTTGTACTTGTACAAAACTTCAAAAATTTCGATTAAATGAAAGTTTTTTTTTAATTACAGTACATGTAAAGACAACAAAATTTAAATAATCACATTTAACATTCTCAAATAGTCGAATTTGTTAGTTAACAAACAATCGACTTAAATTTTTATGATCAATTTTGAGATTAAATGAAATTGAGGGCCTTGAAAACAATATTTGAACACTAAAATTGATATTTTTCCTATAGAATATCTAGTCTATTACATGTAGTTTCTATTTATAACTTAATAATTATATTGTGGCAGTTTCCAGCATAAATCACTCTTTTCTCTTGCACTTATTTGAATATTTACTTGGTATGTAAACATTGTTTATTGATATTAAAGATTGATAAAATTATTATTTTTTAAAATAGATAGTATGAGTATTTTTACTTTATTTGGATTTTTTTTTTTGTTAAAGTAAAAAAAGTAATAACATGTGGAGTAAATAAAAATTGTTTGAGGAAGATATTTAAAGGAAAAAAAATTGTTATTTCCAAATATGAGAAATATGTTTTAACAAATTTTCAAATAAGTATAGGAGGGAGGGAATATATATAATTTATTATTATTATTACAATCTTCATTTCCCAATAAACGTCTCTTTCGAATTTAAATTTTATTCAAGATTATGGACTTTTTAACTAATTTATCTTCATTTCTTCCCCAATTAATTCCACTTAAAATATTTCTTATTATTATTTAAAACATAAATTATTATATTCAATTGAATGCATATAATATAATTAAAAATTTAAGTGATTTGATTAATTTTTTATAACAAGTTAAAATTATAATTCAATTGTATAATAAAGTTGAGTTACTCTGGTAAACTAGTACTCCGTCCGTCCTTAAAAAAATTTCATACTTTCCTTTTTTGTTTGTCCCCAAAAAGTTTGCATACCCCAAAATAGAAATAATCATCATAATCCCCACCCTCACAATATACACATATTTACCCTTTATGCCATTACTTTTGGGACCCACCATACACTCAACCTACCAACTTTATTTACTTTGGGTCCGTTTGATACAAGATACAAATTTAGTGCGAAAAGTGACATATAAGAGGCCCGCTTACTAAATTAATGCAAAAAGTGACATATAAAGGTGTATAAAGATAAAATCTTGTGTGATAGAAAGTACAAAAAAGTGTGCTAAAAACACTTAATTCTCGTGTGATAGCATGTATTAAATTTTATAAAGTTTCATATAAAATTCTTTTTTGTTTGATAGAATATTCAATTCACCATATAAAATAGAACAAAATGATGAAAAGACATTTCTACCCTCACTATTCATCACTTTATACATTGTTTGATGCACCATAGTATTACTTATGATACATCAAAATCGAACATTCTTTATTAACATTGGACATTTGTCAATTGCCACTCTTCGACTTCACGCACACATTTCCCGAGTTCTCCATTTCATCTTCTTCCAAAGCTCCCGACTGCACGCAAGGTTTTTACATAGATATATCAAAATTATTTAGTCAAAAGCCTATAAAATATACACAAGTCTATTTTATCATTCAATAATTTTTTTAATCCACATTCAATAAAAAATAATCAATCAAATTCATTCATTACTTCCAAGTTAAGTGAATTAAACCATTCATTAAAATTTAATAAGTTATTATCATATGCGATTAAGTATTTTAAAAAACCATTCATTTACCACCTACATTGATTTTAATAATTAAATTTGAAACATCAACACACAAAATTTATTCAATTATAAAAATAATTATTATGATCTTTATTTAATATTTTATACAAGTTATTAAAGGAGAGAAAAAAATATACAAAAATAGATGAACTGAAGGCAACGCATTGCAGCAGTGTTGGTCCTCATCATTAACAACTTTCATTATTGAAAAAACAATTCTTTCAATGAAATCAACTAAACACCGAGTTAATATGAAAGGATTATCACAAATGCTTTCTAAAAAGGACTTTAGAAACAAATTTTCCAAAATCCAAACAACAAATAAACAAATTTGGCCATTCACAAACTACTGTCCCAACAAAGAAACAAATTTTCCCAATTTACATTACACCAAATGCCTGAAATGTTGAAAATGCATGCTAATTCTCGATGACATTGTTGCCTCGACTCCCATCCATTTAAGACAGTCCCTCCACATTCGGTATGCAAAGTGACATTCAAATAATACGTGTTGCACCGTCTCTTCTTCCACATTACAGAAGCTGCAATTTAAGTTCAAACCTTCCGGTAATATCTTCCTCTTATGTAAGTTCACTTGTGTTGGAATACACTGCCACAACGCCATCCAAACATTAAACCACCTTACAGGAGAAATTATCACCGAACTTTATCAAAAGGCGCCAGAAAATAGAAACTAAAACGTTATTACCCAACCATAGCAGCACACACAAGCAACAGATGGAGTAAGTTGTATGAAAAACCAAGAAACAAGACAACATGGGCACAGAAAAATGTAAGACGAAGTCACCTCCAGTGGTCCATGAAAGGAATTGTTGAACAAATGAAAGATGTAAAGAACTAGAGTCTCCAGGCCATAAGTAGATATGAGTCCATGATGAGCACCCAAAATGCGGCTTTCATAATAGCACCACGCTTTGATCGATCAATATAATGCTACGCTTGAACAAATGATTTTGATTTATCAGAATATCGACCTGTGGAGATTATACACGGTCAGACAACAAGTAATTCATCTCAGATTCATAAATATTATAAAAGCTCATATTGTTAGTGAAGATGAAACTACACACCTCGTCAAGGAAGCAGAGCGTGCATAACCCACCAACTTGGTTAAAAGATATGTCCACCACTATATTTTCCACTAGACATTTAATAATCTTTACCTGATAAATAAAAGATGGGAACATCAAACAGGACTTATTTATCATAAAAAAAATAAGTAATTTATTGTTATATTGATCTCTAAATCCAGTAACAAGTCCATCTTGACTTCTATTTAACATAACATTCACATTCCTCATATGCCAATGTTAAATTAGCTCCCAATTAATGCAATTTTTTTGCTCATTCACAACTCAAACTGAAAACTTATTTCACAAATGGAAACAAATTGCCAAGAAATAAGGAGAATGTTGTCTCATATCCACCTCTATCCAGGGCTAATTCAGTAACTAAGGAAAAATCATAAAGGCATAGAGCAATCCAGAAAATATCGTACTTCAAACCCACAGCAGACGAAGTTGACAACAACCTGGTAATACAGATCAACACACACGCAGCGTAGGGGTGTGCAAATATAGGAATATCCCCAACTTCAAATGCAGAATTCAACTAAAAGAAACCTCGTGCCTTAACAAGTTAAACCCATGAAATCACGCCTATCAAGTTCACTGTGTACCACGTTCAATTCTTGATCTTGCAAGTTAGGCAAAACCTTAAATCAGAGCACAACAAGGGAGTACGGACAACATCAGCATCAACAAAACCAAGAAATCATTACTGAAAACAAGAGAAATTTGTGGGGGATTATATGTATAGAAAAAAAGGATGCAATTACACAAAGTTCTAGCCATATTAATCATACAATAGATTTAAAAGAATCAGCCAAAAATTGATCTCATAGAAGTTATTCATTGCTCAAAATACATTAGACACTCGAATGGTAGATAAAAAGTATCATTTGAATCAAGATAATGAAAAAATATTCTTGAACCGTGTGTGGAAAGATGGAGTCACTTGAAGAATAAATATCTTTTTAGCCAAATCGAAAGTGGGCTTTGAATTTGATAGTGATGAATCCAAGATTAAAAAACAAATAGAATCCAGCGAAGAACAAGAAAACAGGTTGAGGATTTTACTGAGTAATTTAAGCAATAGAAAACAAACCCCTAATTAAATCTATTGACACGAATAAACAACTTTGTTGTTACGTGTGAATGATTCGATAAAAGGGGAAGGGAATCAAAGACTGAATACTACCAGAATAGGCAGCAACCACATCATCAATCTAGCAGCCAGTTTTAAGCATGTTTCATGTTTAAATAAGATGCCAAATAATTCAGAAACCAGATACATATATCAATTGCCAATCCAACAGAAGCAATGCACACACATAACACTCAACAAAAACTATACAACAATTAGCAAGCATCAAAGTTGGGACTAAATGTTGGGATATGAATCCTATAAACAATGTTCTAATTGATGATTATATGTTTTGATGGCCAAAAGCAACTTGAAGTTAATGATATATGTGATTATATGTTGTTCTATGTGAGATATATGGAATAAGTTTACTGATCTTAATGTGTTATGTTGTTTAAGTTTACTGATCTTAGTATTTTACTAATCTGATATATGAACTGTTTAAGAACTAAGCTGATAATGAATTGTATAGACAACTTATATTATAGGATTTAGATATACTCATCTGTATGTAGTTCAGTTGATGTATAGATAGGTTTTATATTTGTAAAGTTCTATTCTATTGTATTCAGCATTGTAATAGTTAGAACAGTAGATTAGATGGAAGTCAGAAGACTAAAGATGACTAAGAAGACTACTTCAGAGATTGAAGAAATCAAGTGAAGTTATTGAAGGAAGCTGAACAGTTTTTGAAGAACTGAGCTGACTGACCAAGAGCAGTAAAACTAAGAAGAGTAGTTTACTGTGCTGAGTTGATTTATTTGAAGAATAAGTTTGGATAACTTATTTGAGGCGTAACTGAAGATATTGTTGAAGATATGCTGACTTGGAAAGATAAGATAAGTTGGTTACAAAAGAAAGAAGTTACAAAACAAGAAACGGTTATGAGTTAGTTGAGAGTTAGTTCACAAACTGCTAACTGTCTTACTATTGCTTATAAATACCGTGTGATCTTCTACTTGAAAAGACTATTGAGACTACTACTACTCGAAGTATTCAAGAAACATTCAAGTATTCAAACACTCACAGAGTTGAAGATTGAAGAACTGAAGAGAAGCCACAGATCTGATTTGAAGAATCAAAGGCTATTACAAAGAGAAGTTTTACTTTTCGTTTTAAGTTTGTATTGTGTAAACAAGTGTGCTAGTTGTGAAATTACTAGTTGATCGAAGATATACCTGGTGGTATAATCGACAAGATCGAAGTCTTAATCTTGGGACTATAAACAACAAGTACTCAAGTGAAGAAGAGTAATAAAACATCGCAACTGGAGTTGTGAGAGTGGATGTAGACATTTGTCGAACCACTATAAAATCTTGTGTTCTTTACTGTTTTGATTTGATTAACTGTTGATATATTTGTTGAACTAAGAACAGTAAGTTTTCTAAAGAAAAGATTTAAAGAAAAGTTGAGTATAAAAGCTAACTGTTAAGTACTGAGCTGATTCTAAGAACAGTACTGTACAGAACGTATTTCCGCACTAAAAACTCTGATATTTTGATAGAATTTGAAAATTCTATTCACCCCTCCCCTCTAGACTTTTTCTTAGCTTACTCAATCTTAACTCAACTTTGGGACCAACAAGTGGTATCAGAGCAGTAGTTCTTTGGACTGCTGTTTCTTGATAACCTTGTAGACTTTGGGGAAAGTCTAATTGTCTCTCATTACTGATACTTGTTTCTTGATCTTACTTGTCTTTCTTGACCTATCTGTCATACTACTGATCTTAATTGTCCACTCTATCATGGAAGAAACTAACATCAATAAACTTCCAAAGTTCAAGGTTGCAGATTACGATTACTGGAAACTGAGGATGGAGGCCATCTTTAGTTCAACCCATGATCTAATGATGTCTGTGATCAAAGAAGGGCCTATTACTACCATGATACCCAACACTGCAACTCTGGAGCCTTCAAAAGCCATTGGTGTTCTCGTGCCAAAGCCCAGGTTAGATTTAACTACTGAGGAAATGAGGCAGAACAATCTAGACAGCTTGGCCAAGAATTACATTTTGCACACCCTTCCCAACGAGTATCTTGGAAAAGTGGTTAAATGTAAATCAGCCAAAGAGATGTGGGACAAGTTAGCTATCATTTGTGAGGGAACCTCTCTTATAAAAGAAAGCAAACTATCCACTGCTGTCCAGAAGTTCGAATCATTTAAAATTAAGCCTGGTGAAACAATAGACCAGCTCGATACTCGTTTTACCAAGATTATGAATGATCTGGATGTTTTAGGCAAGACTTATACCAATAGGGAGATCAATTTACGTATCCTTAAAGCCTTAGATGAACGGTGGAAAATGGTCACATTGATCATTAAAAACACTCAGGATATAGATAACTGGTCTGCTGAAACTACCTTCCAAACCCTTCAGGCACATGAGTTCGAATTGGATGAAGAGGATCCAATAGTTAGTGGTTATAGGGTTAAGGAAATCTCCAAGAACATTGCACTTAAGGCATCTACCTCTAAGAAGCCTAGATCATCTGTGTCTAAGTCCTCAAGCATAAAAGATGAACTAGAGAGTACTGATCTTGATCTTAAGGATCAGTTGAACTTAATGATTAAGAGGTTTACAAACTTAACAAGAGGTATGGTAGATACAAAAGATTCTATAAGGACTCTCAGGGCTCTAACAACAGGGACTCTTCTAGGACCAGAAGGGATCACAAATCTTCTGAAAGGAGAGATGAGATCTCTAATGAGAAAAGAAGAGATAGGAACTCTGCTGATAGGAAGGATAGGAACTCTACTGATAGAAAGGACAGGAACCGATATCATTCTCCTTCTAAACGTACTTCTAATGAACCTCTGTGTTATAACTGTGAAAAGCCAGGTCATTACATCCATGAATGTCCTGATATGAGTGCTGAAGACAGAAGAGAAAGGAAAGCAAGGAGAGATCGCAAATATGCAAAGGGTAAGAGGGCAATGGTGGCTAACAATGAATCTGATACGGATTCAGATGAGTTGCCATCCTCCTCTTCTGATTACCCTTCCAGCAGTGACAAAGAAGTCTTCATTGCAGATGATGGATTGGTCATGATGGCAAAAATAGATCAAGAGGTATCATCTGTCACATCTTTTCAATCTTGTGATGAATCAGATTCTGATTCTGATTTATGTGACACTGCTGACAGTAGTGTAGGGAGTAGTCTTCACCATTCCAATGGAATGAATGAAGAAGACCTCCTACCAGCTAACAAAGCATTCATAGAAATCAGTGATGAGAACATATCTTTAAGACAAGAAATCATGAGTCTTAGAGAAGCTCAAATGAAAGTGGATCCTAATATAACTATTCTAAATGCACGGCTATCAGAAGAGTTGTCACAACTCAAAGAAAAGTATGCATCTATGGACAAGTTATATCAGGGTATGCTTCATACACAAGCTAAAGAGACAAATGAGTTCAATGACTTAAAGATTAAATGTGAAAAACTTGAAGAGCGCAATAGATTCTTAGAATCTGAAGTACTGAGCTTGGATCTAAAGCTATCTGATATGATTAATTCTTCTAAGATTAATCAAACATTATCAGACAGATACAGAGCTCCTTATGATAAGAGTGGAATAGGTACTTATCTGCCTAGTCCCTCTACTTCAGGCATTAAGAACACTACTGGAGCAAGTTCAAGTTCTTTGCAATTAGATAAAGGAAAAGAACCTATGATCTATGATAATGAACCAAACTCCAAAGTACAGTCTAAATACATTCCTCCTAATGCCAAGAATGGTAAACAGAAGAATGGATCTAGACCAGTACAGTCAAGTCAATACCAGAAGAGTTCTACTCCTCTGACCAGAGCAGAAATGTCCTGGAATCAGAAGAGGCAGACTCAGAACAGTAGGTCAAGACAAGCACAGGCAAGTTGGTAACAGCCTAGACCTCCTTTCATAAGGCAGTCTCAGCTGTACTCAACTAAACCTAGGAAATTTGTGCCTCATTATCATAACAAACCTGTTTTTTATCCTCCACATTTATCTTATGATATCATTGGAGAGGAAAGACCAAAACGCATCTATAAGTCGTATGGTCCACAGGCTTTTAGGCCATATGCAAACTATTACAGACATACTGATCTTCCTGAAAAAGGGATAGAACCAAGGAAAGGCTATCTCAGAAAAATAGATCCTAAGTCTGCTGATAATTTGGATAAGGTCAATAAAGTACTGTTCTGTGATAAGCATGGTAGAAAACTTAAGAGGTCTCAATTATTCAAAACTTCAATGTTTATTTGGATACCTCTTACTACTAACCCCCAAGGACCCCAATAAAGAAAGGGTACCTAAATTATTAAGAACACTACTTGCAGGGTCGACTGGATCTTTACAAGAAAGGTGGCTCAGTTGGAGAAACTTGGTACATAGACAGTGGGTGTTCTCACCACATGACTGGTACCAAGACTCTCCTTTCTGACTATCATGAGAAGGAAGGACCAAAAGTGATCTTTGGAGATAGTTCCATGGCAATCACAAAAGGATTTGGATACATCAAGAATGGAGATGTAGAGATTCAAGATGTCTCATATGTTGAAGGTCTGAAATATAATTTGTTATCTGTCTCTCAATTTTGTGACAGGGGTTACAAAGTTTACTTCAAAAGCACCAAATGTGAAATCTGGGATAAAAGAACACATACAATTCTACTAGTTGGAGTTAGACAGGGTAGTGTCTACATTGTAAATTGGAATAGTTGTCCTAGGGATGCTTGCCTTCTTTCTAAAAGTCCTAAAGAAATCAGTTGGCTATGGCACAGACGCTTATGTCATCTGAACTTTAAGATTATTAACAAGATTGCAAGAAACTATCTTGTTGAAGGTATCCATAATGAAATCTATTTCAAGTCACAAGTGTGTGATGCTTGCCAAAAAGGTAAACAGGTAAAGGTTTCCTTTAAGTCAATTCCCACTCTTTCTACTTGTAGAGTCTTAGAACTCTTGCACATGGATCTACATGGTCCAATAAAACCCCCTACACAGAATGGTAGAAGGTACACTTTGGTTGTGGTAGATGATTATTCAAAGTACACTTGGACAATCTTCTTACACAAAAAGAGTGATACACAAACCCAACTACCAGATCTGTTAAAGAGGTTGCAAGTAGAAAAAGGTCAGCCCATTGTCAAGATCAGGAGTGACAAGGGGACTGAGTTTATAAACTGCTATATTAAAGAATTTTGTTCTAAGTCTGGAATTCAACATTTGACAAGTGCAGCCAGGACACCCCAACAAAATGGTGTAGCTGAGAGAAGAAACAGAACACTAAAAGAAGCATGTAGAACAATGCTTGCTGAGTACAACACACCACAGAAGTTCTGGGCTGAGGCAATCAACACTGCCTGTCACACTCAGAACAGATGTGCATTCAACAAAGTACATGGTAAAACTCCTTATGAGGTATGGAAAGGTAGAAAACCAAGAATTTCATATTTTCATATTTTTGGATGTAAGTGCTTTATTCATAACAATGGAAAGAGCAAATTAAATGCTTTTGATGCCAAAGTTGATCAAGGAATATTCTTAGGATATTCCTCTACAAGCAAGGCATTTAGAGTATTTAATTACTCTACTCTATGTGTAGAAGAAACACCCCATGTTGTCTTTGATGAAGTTGTACAGGACTCTGCTGATCATCAGATCAGTAAGAAAATTGATGATCTGACCATTCAAACTGATAAAGACAGTGAAGAGACTGAACTCTATGAATCTGTACAAGCCTACAATCCATTTCTGAATGTTCTAAACAAAGATGATGATGTAGAAAAGGTAAAAGACAATGGTAAGTCTTCTAGACCAACTGACATGCCTGAATTGGTTGACTGTTCTCCTGTGAATAAACCTGCTGAAAATGATGATATTGGTATTGATGATTCTGTTATACATGATGTGGATGATGAAAGTATTCCTGTTAAGACTAGAAAAACATGGAAATCTGCTCATTCCACTGATCTGATTATTGGTGAATCCAATAAAGGTGTTAAGACTAGAAGACAACTGTTTGATTCTAAACCTGAACCAAGTAATTCTCTATTTTGTTGGTGTTGCTTCTTATCTTCTATTGAGCCTGCTAATGTGAAAGAAGCTTTATCTGACAGTAACTGGATTATTGCTATGCAAGAAGAATTAAATCAGTTTACTCGAAATGATGTATGGGAACTCGTAGAGAGACCTACTGATCACAATGTGGTAGGTACAAAGTGGATTTTCAAAAATAAGAAAGATGAGAATGATCTTGTTGTGAGAAACAAAGCCAGATTAGTGGCTCAGGGCTACTCTCAAGCTGAGGGTATTGACTATGATGAAACATTTGCCCCTGTAGCTAGATTAGAAGCTATAAGATTGTTTCTTGCTTATGCTGCTTATATGAAATTCACTATGTATCAAATGGATGTGAAAAGTGCATTATTAAATGGTATACTTGTTGAAGAAGTTTATGTAGAACAACCTCCTGGATTTGATGTAAATGGTAATCAAGTATACAGGTTGAAGAAAGCACTATATGGTCTGAAACAAGCTCCAATAGCCTGGTATGACACTCTTTCACTATTCATTAGTTGAAAATGGATTTACTAAGGGCAAAGTGGATCGAACTTTGTTCAGAAGACAAGAAGGTACATACATTTTATTAGTCCAAATTTATGTTGATGATATAATATTTGGATCTCCTAACAAAAACATGAGTGAAAGCTTTTCAAAGCTCATGCAAAGCAAGTTTGAAATGTCAATGATGGGAGAAATGACTTATTTTCTTGGACTTCAAGTAAAACAATCATCTGATGGTATCTTTATCAATCAAGCAAAATACACAAGAAATTTGTTAGATAAATTTGGTATCAAGACCTGTAAAACAGTTGGTGTACTAATGCTGCCAACCTATAGAATGGATCCTGATGATCAAGGTAAGTCTGCTGACCAATCCTATTACAGAGCTTTAATTGGTTCTCTACTCTATTTAACTGCTAGTAGGCCAGACATTGCATTTGCAGTAGGTGTATGTGCTAGATTTCAGGCCAACCCCAAAGAAAGTCATGTGGAGACTGCTAAAAGGATATTGAAATATCTAAAGGGTACCATTAATCGAGGTTTGTGGTATTCTGCAGATGATGATCTATCCCTAAGTGGTTATTCAGATTCTGACTTTGGTGGTTGCAGGATAGATAGAAAATCAACTTCTGGTTCATGCCAATTTCTAGGTTCTAAGCTCATATCATGGTTTTCAAAGAAACAAACAAGTGTGGCAACTTCTACCACTGAGGCAGAATATATGGCTGCAGGAAGTTGTTGTAGTCAGCTTCTTTGGCTAATGCAACAACTTAGAGACTACAACATTGTGGAATTCAATGTACCTATATTCTGTGACAGCAATAGTGCAATTGTCACCACTCAAAATCCCGTTTTACATACTAGATGCAAGCATGTAGATGTTAGGCATCATTTTATTAGGGATCATGTTGAAAAGAAAAACATTAGAATGGAAAAGATCCATACTGATATTCAGAGAGCTGACATTTTCACAAAACCTTTGGCTGAAACTAGATTTGGAGAGCTATGCATAAGCTTAGGATTGATAGATATGGATCCTGCTTGTATGTAGAGATGTATACTAACATTTCAGGTACTGAGCTGACATCAAGATTAGTTCACCAAGATGGGTAATTCTGAAGAACAGACCATGTCAAGACCTCTACAATCATCACAATCAGGTAAAAAGGTTATTAAGGTGCCTAAATCCCGATGAGGAAGCTGGTAAAGCTGAGGGAATTGAGAATATACATTTAAGGGGAATCTATGATTTCTGAAAAATCCTGTATGTTGACTCAGAACACAAGACACCTTAGAACAAGCCTTTTATATAGACCTATTTTAATTATTCTTTACTATTCTGTACTCTATTTCACCATCTATGCATGAACTAACACTTCTACCAAGGTGAAACAGGCACAGAAGAGGAGTTCTCCACTGGAGGGGGAACTGATCTGATTACAGATTTGATCTGTCTACAAATCTGATCTGATTACAGTACAAATCTGTCTACAGACATGTTCTGACTATTGAATTGGTTGGTCTACAGGACTGTTCTGATTACAAAGTTAATTTGTCTACAGAACCTTTCTGACTACAATACCAATCTCTCTACAGAACTGATCTGATTACTGATTATAACTGTCTACAGAGCTTATTTGATTACAGGAAAATTTGTCTACATAATATTTTCAGTACTGATCTGAGAAAGTACTGTGCTGGTATCAAAAAGGTGAAAATCAGAAGAGTTGGGGAACTGATCTGATGACTACTGAGCTGACCCAACTACTGAGCTGATCTTCAAAAGAGTACTCAGCTGATCACAGTACTCAGCTGAACCCAGATAAGTAAAATTCCATATAGTAGTAATAAGAAATTGAAGTATAATGTGTATGGAAAACAACTGTGCTGATATACATCAGAACAGTATCCTGCCTCAGAGTACTTCTAAGTCAAGGACTGTTCAAAGTTAGATTACATATAGAGAAGATTAATACACTCCTCTATTTTTAATCTAATTTAATAGGTGTATCTATCAACACTAGTTGGCTCCAATTTGGAATTGAGCTGTTATGAATCTGGAACGTTTTTCCCAATTTACAACTCAATCCAAACCACACAACGTGGAAATCAAAATCAATCCAAGCCCTAAATTTGCCTTGATTCTTGATTTACACGATCACATTAACTTCGCCTTCTCCATTACTCTAAATCTTTCTGCTAAATTCTCTAAGCTCAAGCATTTTCGATTCTTCCTACTCTTGCAACTACACTTCTCTATTTCTCTCCTATGGCGATTATCGATATTCTTAACGAAGAAAATGAAGTCGCAGGAACTTTTGATTCTACCAGATGGATGCGAGAGAAAGGAATCTTCGTCGAAAACTCCGTTTACTTCACCGGACGTCACAAAGCTGAGAATCAAGCCATTCTCACCATGTGTGAAGAATGTGGGCTACGGAAATAGCTAGAATCATATCCTGAAAAGGTTTATGAACCTGAGGCGATGGAATTCTTTCTTCAGGTACAGGGTGACTCAAACAGCATTCGTTCGATCATTTCTGGCCACAGGGTTGTCATTTCTAAAGAAACCCTTGGAATCGCGTTCAATCTACCAGACGGGCCAATAGACATTCTGAGCTATATGGCAGGGCAAGAGAAAGTTTGCGTGGGCAGGTGGTTGAATGTTGACCCAGCGACGTTATCAAATTTGAAGAAGGACATTCTTCCAGAAGGTATGCAATTGTTGATGGATATTGCTGGAAAATGCTTGTTAGGGCAACATTTCAGTCAAGACGCTCTCACCAATCTCAAGATTCGCATTATGGCTGCAATCACTGATCGTGTTGATGGTGATTGGCAAGGATTTCTGCTTGGCAGATTATTGGCTGAAAGAGAGAAAGTGGTATTTGATGAGGTCTCAAGAGAATTTTCCATTAAATCCATGATGGGTTTTGGAAGCAAATTGAGCATACTGTTGCCTCAATTAGCTGAAAGGAAGATGGATTGGAGTCGTCCAAAAAGATTTCACCAGGGCAAATTCTTGTTCAAGAAGGAGTCTACTGTGTTTGAACAAAGCCAGAGGAATCAACCACAAGAATCTGGTGGTTCTATGTTTCGTTCTGACAATGATGAGCCGGAGTTGAGAACAAAGGCTAGGCATGATCCTCACCGATCTGGATTAAGAAGAGGTCGATCAGCTAGGGCTGTTCCTGAAAAGTCAGAAGAGTCAGTTGCCAATGTGAAGGAGTCTTCTGTGGAAGAGGTAAGTTCTCCAAGTCTTATCCTTTCACACAAGAGAACTAAAGTTTCTGGTGTTCTTAGACCCAGAAGAGTCCTCAAGAACACTACCCCTTCTCCCTCAACCTCTCATTCTATTCAAGCCCAACCCCATGAAGCTGAGCCTTCCTGTTCTGAGGAGTCAGTTCACTACTCTCCTATTCATCAGAACACTCCTACCTCAACCCCTCAGAACACTTCTTTTCATTCCACTCCTCAAGCTAATCCTCACCATACCCCTACTCCTCATTTTTCTCCTGAACCAGAACCTGAATCTGAACCAGTTCATGATCACTCTACTGAACATGAACATATACCTTCCTCTGAACCAATTGAAATTACCTCTTCTCCCGAACCTGAATTTATCCAACCTGAATCAGTGTTCTTGATGGATTATCCTGTTTGTGACAAGGAAGAGAGGATTCGATTTAAGTTGAGAAATGCTCTTCTCAAAAGCTTTCATGGTTTAGATGACAGCACTAGAACCTTTGAGCAACTTCTAAGGATAGGTACTTGGGTATATCTTAGAAGTATAGGTCTAGATCAGCTAATGGTTGTTGCTGAAGGTATGGGTGGTCTTTTTGTGTTTCATGATTGGGAACAAGAACAGAAAGAAGCTGCAGATGTTAATTCTTATACTGAGTTATCAAATTTGGAATCTGTTATTCAGTTGATTGAAAGAATAACTGGTTGCAAATACTCCATTGTTAAGTCTGCTGATGTGAATGTTGATACTGATGTCAACATGGATGCTGATGATGCTGAAGTTAAACTTTCTGATGTTGAAGCTGATTATGAAGCTGATATGGAAGCTGATTATGAAGCTGATACTAATGCAACTGAGATGTTTGAGAACACAGTTGTAGCTGAAGACACTGAGGTCTTAAAGGAACAATCTTTGGGTGCTAATGAGTTGGAGAGCACACCAATTGATGTTGTTAAGGATACTGTGCTTGATGATGTTCAAGAGACAGTAAGAACAGTTCCTTCTGAGACAGCTCAAGAGAACTCTAGCTTTGAATTGTTGAAAAAGCATAATGAAGAGTTACAATGTAAGCTGGATGATACTTTGAAGAGGTTTCAACAAGCCACTGAAAGGTTGGAAAGTTTGACTGCTGCAAATTCTTATGACAAGATAATGGAATTCACTATGAATAAAATCTATGATCTGCATAGATTACAAGAAAAGTCACTTTCTACTGAACTGCAAAAGAAAGTAGAGATACTTTTAACACCCTTGAAGGAATGACAAGATGAAGCCAAAAAGGGGGAAGTAAAAGTAATGAAAGTGATGGAACAAACTCAATCACAACAAGCTCAATTGTTTGTGAGTCAAGATGAGTTGAAAGTAAGCATTGATGATTTGAAAGAAGAAATCATCAGTCTGAAGTTAAAGTTACAAAATCCTGATTATGTTACTCAAGAAACAACTGCTACTCAGAAACATGTTGCTGAATCTTCTTCTGAAAAAAGAAAAAGAAAATTCATTATTGATGATGAAGAAGAGACTGAACAGATTGGTAGAAATACCAGATCTAAAAGCAAGCTGAAACATGTTGTTACTGATAATAGACCAAGTGATGTGCTGATAGCTGAATCTGTTGAGAAGCATAATCAGATGCTTGCTCAGAAGAAAATTGAAATGACTGAGAAAAGATCTGCTGAACAGATTAGAAAACAAAAGATGAAAGATGCAGAAGCTACAAGAAAGAAGTTTGATAATAGAGTTGCTGCATTGAAAAAGAAAATGAAGTCTAAATCTGTTGGAACTATTCTGGATGAACAATTCATGGAATTTATTGTGGATCCAGAAGATATGGAGTTCTGGAATAATTTGAAAAGGAAATGGCAGATTGCTAATTTTATTGTGAAGAAATTTGGTAACCATTCAAGCAAGGAAGATGAATATTCTGATTTTGATGCATTCATGATGAATATCTCAAGAGATTTTTGGGAACATATTTTGTTGTTAGCTGCTAGTACAGGTATACAGATTTTATGTCCTGAAGAACCAGTTTGGGAACCTCCAAGACTTGAAAATGGTGAACCAGATTACTCAGAGATCAGAAACATAATTTCACAGATTATTCAAGATGAAGGAATAAATGATCATAAGCACATGATGGATATCAAGAACAGATTGTACTTGGCATTCAGAATTCCTGATAGAGACTGAAGATGAAGGACTATGCTGAAGAAGATAACATTTCTAAACCTTATCTTTATTTCTTTATTACTGTGATTATGTGAATTAGTTGTAATATGTGATATATTTGATCTTATTTTAGATTTGAATTTTTAATCTGATATTTTTTTTGAATTGATGAACTGATATGAATGACTATATATCTTAACTACTGATCTTAGAATGTTTAAGTAGTTTTGGCTTCATAAAAAAGGGGGAAATTGTTGGGATATGAATCCTATAAACAATGTTCTAATTGATGATTATATGTTTTGATGGCCAAAAGCAACTTGAAGTTAATGATATATGTGATTATATGTTGTTCTATGTGAGATATATGGAATAAGTTTACTGATCTTAATGTGTTATGTTGTTTAAGTTTACTGATCTTAGTATTTTACTAATCTGATATATGAACTGTTTAAGAACTAAGCTGATAATGAATTGTATAGACAGCTTATAGTATAGGATTTAGATATACTCATCTGTATGTAGTTCAGTTGATGTATAGATAGGTTTTATATTTGTAAAGTTGTATTCTATTGTATTCAGCATTGTAATAGTTAGAACAGTAGATTAGATGGAAGTCAGAAGACTAAAGATGACTAAGAAGACTACTTCAGAGATTGAAGAAATCAAGTGAAGTTATTGAAGGAAGCTGAACAGTTTTTGAAGAACTGTGCTGACTGACCAAGAGAAGTAAAACTAAGAAGAGTAGTTTACTGTGCTGAGTTGGTTTATTTGAAGAATAAGTTTGGATAACTTATTTGAGGCGTAACTGAAGATATTGTTGAAGATATGCTGACTTGGAAAGATAAGATAAGTTGGTTACAAAAGAAAGAAGTTACAAAACAAGAAACGGTTATGAGTTAGTTGAGAGTTAGTTCACAAACTGCTAACTGTCTTACTATTGCTTATAAATACCGTGTGATCTTCTACTTGAAAAGACTACTGAGACTACTACTACTCGAAGTATTCAAGAAACATTCAAGTATTCAAACACTCACAGAGTTGAAGATTGAAGAACTGAAGAGAAGCCACAGATCTGATTTGAATAATCAAAGGCTATTACAAAGAGAAGTTTTACTTTTCGTTTTAAGTTTGTATTGTGTAAACAAGTGTGCTAGTTACTTGTGAAATTACTAGTTGATCGAAGATATACCTGGTGGTATAATCGACAAGATCGAAGTCTTAATCTTGGGACTATAAACAACAAGTACTCAAGTGAAGAAGAGTAATAAAACATCGCAACTGGAGTTGTGAGAGTGGATGTAGACATTTGTCGAACCACTATAAAATCTTGTGTTCTTTACTGTTTTGATTTGATTAACTGTTGATATATTTGTTGAACTAAGAACAGTAAGTTTTCTAAAGAAAAGATTTAAAGAAAAGTTGAGTATAAAAGCTAACTGTTAAGTACTGAGCTGATTCTAAGAACAGTACTGTACAGAACGTATTTCCGCACTAAAAACTCTGATATTTTGATAGAATTTGAAAAGTCTATTCACCCCTCCCCTCTAGACTTTTTCTTAGCTTACTCAATCTTAACTCAACTTTGGGACCAACACTAAATTTGGTTCACATATCCATGTATTTGGTTCACTTAATAGCTAATGCAGATGAACAAGTAAAAAAATATATCATGAGATCAACTCTAATTCAAGCGGATTAAGCTTCAAATGTCATGGAACACTTCAAGCAAAACACATAAGCAATGCACACACATAAAAACACCAATCTAAAATACCCTAAGTGCCTGTTTGCTTAGAGGGTTGGAATGAGGTGGGATTAGGTGGGTTGGGTTGAGATGGGATTTGTAAACTTATTTATCTCATGTTTGTTTGTAAAATTTTCTAACAGGGTATTCAAATGCAAATAGACATAATTGCCCTTGCAATTATGTTTCATCTTCTTCATTGAGAGCACAAAAGCGTGAGAAAAAAATAAAATTTGCAGAAAAATCAAATTCCCAAAATATGAAATCATTCAATTTGTAGTAATCAAAATTTCCAAATTCCCACTAACTATGGAGTTGTAGAACACCATTTAGTCAAAAAAAATAAATCTTAAAACACCATTTGCAGAAATCAAAATTCAAAACTTCCAATTTCCAAATCATAAACCCAAATCATTTGCAGAAAAAGGGAATAAGATTGTATATCAAATATATCCAAATTGCAAAGTTCCAAATCTTGACATCCAAAAAACTCATTTGGGAAAAAGTCGCGTGCTTTCTGCTTCAATCACTTGCAGAAAAGACGTTTATTCATGGTTTATTCATGGTGTAGTCCATTTTCGTCGCCATCTTCTATCTATCAAGGCGCTCGCCAAAGGAAATAGGGAAGAAGGAGACGATGGACGTTTGGTGGTAGCGGCGGCGAAGTTCCGGTGACGGCGGCGGCGAAGTTCCGGTGACGACGGCAACAATGGAGAGGTTTGGTGGCAGCGACATCCATGGAGATCTTTCAGTTGTGAGGTGGGGGCAAATGTGTAATTGAAGAATTTTTCTGGTAGGTTATGAGGTGGGTTTACACAACTCATGGGGGAGGTGGGTTCTCAAAACCCACAAAATTAGGTTTACAAAACCCAGATCCTATTTTAAACCCGGGTAAAGGGGTTATGAAAAAATTCTAGCAAACATGGGTTGTGGTGGGTTTACACATCTAATCCACCTCTAAACCCATATAGCAAACAAGCACTAACAGAAATTAGATACATATATCAATTGTCAATCCAAAAGAAGCAATGCACACACATAAAAATTCAGAATTTAGAACACTCAACACCCTAAGATTTTTCGTTTAGATTTGCTTCACAAACACCATCAGTTAGAAGGTTTATGCTAACTAATATGATGAAAATTTTAGCAAATTAAAGCAGATCACAAAAAAAGAAAACGGAAAAAAACTCACAAATTTCTGCACCAGAAAATACTACTACTACTAAATTTTTCATGAAAATACTACTACTACTAAATTTTTCATGGGCACTTGGACCCAAGCTATCTACTTCATTGCCAAATTAACAATCAGATTACCAAATTCATTGCCATCTAACATTCCAAATTGACGTTCCCTTCGAGCAACGTGGTGTCGTTGGATTTGAGAGATCCAGGATCGGGAATAGATCCGGCCGTCTCCGCGCTCTTCACTTTGTAAGCGATTTCTCCGATGGGGATCGGAACAGAGTAGGGGTTGGAAACGGTGACTTTAGCGAGTAGAGTGATTCCGTCGAGGCCAAAACCCTTGAAATCGACGTCGGCGACTGCGGCAATGGAAAACGAAAACTAGGGCAGAGAGGAAAGAACCGCCTCTGGGAGAAACGACACAGAGCTTGAGTCTCGGTTGTTGAATGAAGAAAAAATGGCGATTTCATGGTAGGGTTTTGAAATCAAAACCTGTATTCGATGAAGAGAAAAGAGAAACGGAGAAAAATATGGCGATTTCAAGGTTGGATCTGTGCCTCGACGGCGGTAACTCAGTCGCTGCACACGAAGGGTCGGAAGTTAGGGTTCCACCGTGACGAACTGTGCAAGGAACGGAAATCGCAGGAGAAGAAATGAAAATGGAAGAGTTGATTGAATTTTTTGAAAATGAATTAGGGTTTGAGAGTGTTAGCAAAAAAATTGAGGGGCAATATAGTAATCGTGCTTATACGGGGAAAAGGCCATATAGCTAATACTAGGGGGGGTTAAATAATTTTTTGAGGCTGGAACAGTGATTGGGCATATAAGATCTATATAAGGGCAAAACCACCACTTTTTAATATAGTGGTTTTGGGCCTATTCAGGGCTGAGATATAAGCCTATTTAGGCTATCAAACAACACAAATGTCGTTATACAGGTATTAAAATCACTTTATTTGCCCTATCAAACGGACCCTTTATATATAAAGTTTACAGAATTACCCCTCAACACTCTCATCATTACACTTTTTTCTTAAACCATGTACCCAAGATTCCCCACAAACTTTTCGGGGACGGAGGGAGTATGTAATTTGTAATTGAAAAAAATGGTAAAACACTGAAATATATCACCAAGTGGTTCACATAATTACCTCGTGTCACACGATGTTATGTGAGGAGTGATACTTGAAGGTGTTTATGCACTTAGATGTACGTTCAATTCAAGTGTATTTTTAAATAATATTATTTATTTTTATAGAATAATATTATTCTTTTCATCTATTAAAAGTGTTTTTTTTTTATTTATTAAAAATGTGTTCATTTCCTTTTATAAAAATAATTATTTTATCTTTAGTCATAACAACTCAATAACGTTCTTACTTTATTTATTTATTAAAATATGTGCCTAGAAATCTCAGCACACTTTTCATGAAAAAACAGTTGTTTTAATTGAATTGAACAAGTTGTTCACCCGAAGCAACAAATATTGTTAAGCGAAAGAATGATTATAAACACTTATTTTTCATAATGTGATCAAATATGAAAAGAGTATATTATAATAACATATAATTTAGAAAAATTGGGCCAATACTATTGTGTATACATATATAGAAGCTCAATTATTTAATCCATCAAAATTCCCACCAACTACAAGTAATAATTCTCTAGTAACAAATATGAAAATGATTGGTAATATGTTGATCATTCATATATGAAGATCACATTTTGCAAATATCTTTAAGCTTTGCGTGGACGACTTAATATTCTTGGTTAGATCAACTTAATTTGTAGACTCACCAAATACTACATCCATGAAATTATAATGTAGATGATTTTGATACTTGGCATGGGAAGCTTTTTTGACCTATTTCAAAATATAAATAGTGAGAAGTTAATATCAAGCACGCACCTTCAAATTTGTGGGTTTTTTTTTTTTTAAAGAAAAGTGCATTTTGTAAAATTTATAGTTAAATTTGGTTAATATAATACTCCGTATAATATATATTTTTTTAATATAAGCATTTTTTTTTTTTTCGAACGTTGGAAGGCTTAGCTTCCGTCATTGCATTGACATTTGATAGTAAGTAGCCCGATCACAAAATTTGGTGGGTTTACCCAAAGATACGGACTATCAAAATGACAAGAAGCTTATAACAAATTTGTGTGGCGTCATTTCATTGACATTCATTTTGACAAAATTAATAGAAACATTCGAAAAATTAACCAATAAGGTTTTACATTCTCGTTCATAATCCCCAAGAATCATGTGCAAGCAAGCCTCGAAATTTATTGCATCCACTACCAACTTGACATCTCCTTCAATAATACAATTATCCATGTCGTTTTCCTTCATCCAAGAGAGTGCCTCGTAGAATCCATTCACTTAGCTCCCACCTCAACATCCATACACCCCTTGATTCTTTCGTGCGGCCAATCACCCAAGTTTGTCTCGACTCAGAAAAGAAAGTTGCATCTATGTTTACTTTCCTCATTCCCACAGTTAGTGCGTGTCATGCCTCACACAACGTGCGCCTGTATTCAACAACAAACAACAATTCCACCTCGTTCACAACTCGCTCGTTTAGCATATAAGTTATCCGTAGTTGGCAAGCAATTACGACCCGCTCTCCAAAAGAAGTCTTTCACTTTGGGAGGGACTGTCAGTTTCCATATTGCTCCCTATTAATACTCCATCCACCCTTAACGATATTGTCTCCGTCCCAGATATTGTCAACTTAGGAGGGTGTATTCAATTGAGATTTTGTTGGATTTTTTTGGACTTTAAAAAGTCAGTGGATTTAGAAAATTCATAGACTCTATGCAGAGTTTGACTGACTTTTTTATTGATTTATATGGATTTTTATAGATTTGACAGGATTTTGAAATACACATTTTTTATTGATTTACATAGATTTCCATAAACTACGCCCCTAAAACCTAGTTCAAAAAAAAAATATTATTTATCATCTTCATTTTCATCACAGTTATACCTCGACCTCATTTTCACATAGTTAGCAATACTAGTTCTCCATGCATTAACTTAAGTTCTTGGTTGTAGTTGTCTTTGAGAAAACAATTCCAAATTTTCCTCTTTCATGTCGAGATGTGGTGAATCTTGATCTTCTTTATATTCGACTGGAAATTCATCAGAGCGACCTTCTTTCCGAAGAAAGTTATGTAATCCAGCGAACTTGTGAATTGCAATTTAAAAATACCAAAAATTCGATTGAATACTTGCATTTCTGGGGTGACGACCTTGACCACCAAAGTTTTTTAGATGAAATCGAACACCACGTAATGGGGAATTGACGTCGATTAGATATTATTGACGGTGTCCAATATACTATAATTTTTAAAGAAATAACATAATTTTAAAATACAGAGATATAATTTTTTTCACAATAATAATGGTGGTGAAGAATTTGTGATGCTTATCAAAGAACATAGTTAACACAGTTTTTTTTTTTCTTCTCTTTCAGAGTCTTCTAAGAGAATCCGTTGAAATCTCTACTTTTTAGAAGAGATTTTGATTAGTGAAATTTATTTATATTTTTGAAAGAGAATCCAACGAAATCCATAGAGTATTAAAATCCATAGATTGTTGAATACCTAAAGATTTCTAAAGACTTTTTAAAATCCGTATTGAATACCTCAAATTTTTGAAAGACTTTTAAAAATTCGGATTGAATACCCCTAGATTTTAAAAGTCCAAAAAAATCCAATAGAATCTCAATTGAATACACCCCCTTAATTATAAATAGATTTAACATTATATTTATAACACGGGTAAAATATATATATACGAGTTTTAAAAAATCATAAATTAAATTTATATAATTTACATTTTTCTCCCACACAACGCATTTTTATAATTTAATCTAATAAAGTAACAAAACAACAATTCAAATATCATCAACCCAATACATAAATCATAATAGGAAAATAGAGAATTCAATCTAAACCAAGTATCACATTGTCAATTTCCTATTAAAATACATTCTCGCGAAATTATATTTCCCAAATAATTAAAAATAACAACATGGGCCTAAAAGATTTGACCATTTTCATAACATAGAATATACAGTAAACAATTACGATTTTTTTTATTTTTTTCCATTTTATAACGTATTCTATTTTGTTTTAAAAAAAATCTGGTTAATTAAGTATTTAAAAAAAGGTAATTTCAAAATCAGGAGTTGGAGTTGGTAAGGGTGTTGAGTTGAGAAGGCCGAATTTTAGAAGTTTCGAACGTGGGCCCATGCAAACTTCTAGAAGCCCAAGCCCACCAACCCAACGTTATACACATTCGTAAACAATTTGGCCATTTTTTGCTTTTATTTCTAAAACTATTTCTTAACTTTTCATATTAGAAATATAAATTGTCTATTTTAATTTCATTTTTATTTACTCAAAATTCTAATTACTCCTTTTTATTAAAAATCTAACGTGAGGAATTATTTTAAAAAAAGTCAAGTCTCATATGCATTGGGTGCACAAATTTTAGATTCATACACTCGTCATATTTTAGTTAAAATCAATGTAACAGTATTGTTTATATTAGCTTACACATGTTTCAATTGTAATTAATTTCATGTTTCAGTTAAAATTGGTGACACATTTCACCTGTGTGTCATTAGTGTATACGAGACTAAGTCATTTCAAAATGGTATTAGCATTCATGCACTTTCATTATTCAAAACAATGTTTTCATAACAAAAGGGCGGCCAAACCGGGCAGGTTAAAATGATCCATGTCTATTTTTTTTATTTTTTTTCAGTATTCTCTATATTGCATTAAAAAAATGCACTTATAATTTTTTTTATGAATATATGCACATAATCAAAAGAGTAAGTTTTTGAAGTACATTAAGAAAAGAAGAATACATGTTTATGTCACGGTTTTCGTCTTGGTGGTAGCGTCGGCCTTTGTCTTGGTGGTCGGTGTCGACCATCGTCTCCATGTAGAAGAAGGAATCGAGAAAAATTGAATGGGAAGTGAGAATAGAGATATGTTGGTGCGTATCTTAGAAAATAAAAACTAAAATGAAAGAAATAAAATTAATAAATAATTTAAAAAACGATTCTGATCAGTTTATCGAGTTTACTGATTTTTACCGATTTTATCTGGTTCCCTATAAAAATATATCTTTTAGGTGTAGTCAGACTGATTTTGTGACTGGTTCCCGGTTGAATCAGACGAACCGGTCCGGTATGAAAACAATGATTTAAAATACTAAAATTTCCAATTTTAAACTTGTAGTCCTAAGAACTTTACAAGCATTTACCCAAATTTAACTTATATTCAATTTATGCAAATAATACTCACTCTATCCTAAAATTATGGTCTCGTTTCTTTTTTCATGGAGACCAATAAAACATAATTTATTGTGCATAAGATTCTGAATGTTACTTATAAATTTTCAAATATGTCCTTATTTAATTAAATGTTCTTAGAATTGAAAAACTCTATTTTTTCTCACACATTACAATAGTTCAAATATTCATTAAATATGCGTAATTTTGACATTATGCAACATTAGAATGATGCTCTAACGATTCCAGAGTTAGTTATTTCGTTAGGGTTGTTCTGCCATGAGTTCTTCAAGAATTCACGTCTTGATATTGATTAGATTTCTTTTGTTGCGAATTTGTGCACGACCCATCCATGGTTAAAGGACTCATTTGGGGATGTGGTGCGACATGCTCCTCTATCGGCGCTGGTGGATACTTCTTTAGTACCGATCGAGGGTTTTAAGTCGGCGCTTCTTTCTGGAGATATATCTAACGAGGATTTTTCTACACTTTCGATTCTCGATACGCTTGTCAATATGCCTGTTAGGAATGGTGACTTCGTTTCTATTTCTGTTAATGAACAAGAATACGCAGATAGGGAGGAAATCTGTTATAATTCGCTTATTGGTCGTCATGATAAACCTTGAGTGTTGGGTGATTTAAAAGGGTTGATTGGCCGGGCGTAGGGTATTCAAGGTACGTGGAAACTCATTCCTTTAAGACCGGGGTATTACAATATCCATTTTGATCAGGTCACATATTGTGATTCGGCGATGAAGAAGAAGTCTTGATTTCTGAATATAGGGATTTTTGCCTTTCAAAATGGCTCAGTTATGTATAAGGTAAAAACATCTTTAGCGTAGGTTTAGGTGCAAATTTATGAATTACCTTTCGAATATTGGACGAGGTCATTGATTTTGGGTACGACACATGCTTTGGACACTCCAATTAAGATTGATGGGCGTTACATGGATGAGTTGATGCGCCATTTTATCAGGATATTGGTCGAGGTAGACTTTTCCAAGGATAAGCCTTGATTATATTTTGGTTGAGAGGAACGACCATAAATCCTTCCTTTATTTTAAATATGAACGCCCTCTGAATTTCTATCGTCACTGTTCCATTGTTGGTCTACTTCTAAGAAGCGAGGAGGTGTCTCGGTGCCCACTGCTGCCAAACCTGGTTCTAATCATGTTGCATGTCGTTTGTGCCGAAGACGGTTCCTGGTGCACAAAATTGTGTTGTTGTACAAGTTGGTGATCTTGTTGAGGGGCTTTAGAAGGATAAGGAAACCCCAAGGAGTTGGCCTAGTGGTGTAGGCTTGAGACTTAGGAGTGTGCTCCTCTCTAGGTCTCAAGTTCGAACACTCTAAGGTGCAAACAATTTCTATGGGGTCAGTCCATACAGAGCACAAAGCTCTGACTTTAAACGGGACATCCGCAAGTGGGCAGTGTGATTGGTCCCCTGGAATTAATTGGTCCTTAGACCGGATACCCGAGACTTTAAAAAAAAAAAAAAAAAAAGATAAGGAGTCTGACGAGGGGTTTCAGATTTTTCGTGGCAAGTCTATATACAATGCTAAGTAAACCGAGGTTCATGAGGTGGCCAGTTCAGTCTCAGATGTCGGTGTGAATTCCACCTTGCATAATGCGTTTTCTACTTTGGGTGATGAACGAATTAAGGATTTTGTTGTATCTACGAGGAATGACCCCTTAACCCACAACCCTTTTGTTAGTGTGGATACATTGGCCTCCTTGGTGGACACGAGATTGCCTACTCGTTTGAAGTTAGTTATTTGTATTCCCCAAGAAAACACAGATATGGAATTTTTGGAAAATGTTTTGCAAATTTTGACGGTGGAAAAGGGAGACTTACCGTTGGATACAATGGATCGTTCGACTTCCCCTAAGTATGCGCGAATGGTGATGGCTGTGATGGATCGTTGGGGTGATATCAAGGATTTAGACAGTGACAATTTTGGGTCTGATGGAGAACCGTCGAGGCACGGTTACACGAGTGATGTCCGATAAAGGTTATTTTTTGGAATGTACGGGGCCAGTGGCGGACGCACATAGGGGCCAGGGGGCAGTGGGCCCCCAATAATTTTGTAATTTTTTCAAAGGTATTTTAGTAATTTTACACATATATTTAAATAATAATATTATATATATATGAAATAATGAGATCAATTGGACTCAGAGTCCAAACAAAGTATGTATACTATACTCCACTTTTCTTCCAATGCATCCGACGCCGCAAAGCTTTTAAGAAGAAGATATCTATCATCCATGGCTCATTAATTTTATACATGGAAGGTAAAAGAATATTATTATTTTAATTTTCTATCTTCTTTATTACTACCACACTCCTAAAATTTTCAAGTTAGTTATTTAAGATTTCATGTGATTTAAAAAAAATTGTATATCTCACTCTCAAAAGTTACTACTTCCTCCATCCCAGAGGAATTTGCACCTCTGGGATGGCACACATTTTAAGAAAATGTAATGAGTGATGTTTTAAGGGGTAGTTTTGTAAACTTTTATGAATAAAGTAAAGTAAAAGGTAGGTTGAGTGTGAAAAAGTAATGACATATGAGTAAATATGTGTATATTTTGAGGGTGGGGGTTATGATAATATTTCATTTTATAGAGTGTGCAAATTGGTATGAGACATCAAATTCCTATGGAACGGAGGGAGTATTATATATTTATGATATATTTAAAATAAATAAATATATATATATTTATGATATATTTAAAATTGTACGTCCATGTCGGTATCTCATCTACAAAATTTGCACTCCCAAAATTTCAAGATAGATTTTGATATTATAAAAAAAATTGATAATAATAGTTTCAAAATCATAACTTCTACCTTTTTCTAATCTTAGATACTAAATTCTTATTTCATATATTCATGGTGTTTTTGAAAGATTTTGATTTCCAATTATCATACATCTTTTTTGGCGTACAATTCATCGAGTACTACTATTCCATTTCCTAATTAAACAGAGAAAATTTCATTTTACGTCCTGTAACTTAGTCTTAATTCAGTTTATATCCTTTAAGTTTTCACATTTTCAATTTACATTCTAGGGTGTCCAATTTATATCATTTTAGGTCCAATTTATATCCTTTTCGCCGGAAAATTGGAATTCCGGTCAAATAGTCCAATTTACATCCTTTAAGTTTGAAAATTAAAAATTAATAATTAAAAAATTCTTTAAAAAATTAAAAATCTCATTAAAAACTAAAAATATCATTAAAATTTATAAATTTTATAAAATAAAAATAAAAAATTCAAAAAATAAAATCTAAAATCTAAAATTCTAAAAATTTGAAATATTGGAAATTAAAAATAAAAAATTTCTAAAAATCTCATAAAAACAAAAAATTCTAAATATAAAAAATATATAAATTAAATTTTTTAAAATATTTAAAATAAAATTAAAAATTATACAATTCTAAAAACCTCATTAAAATGAATTTGACACGGTTCTACAATCAATCAAGGCGTGGAATACAAAAAAATTTAGGAGTTCGAGAAAAACTTTAATGGCGGATGAGTCTGAATCAAGTCTGGTTTTTAATGACATATTAATAATATTTATTGTTCTTATAGGTTTTTAAAATTTTTAATATTTAATCTACACATTTTAAAAAAATTAAAGAGATTTTTAGAATTTTTAATGAGATTTTCGAATTTCTTAATTTTAAGTTAAACATTTTCGATTTTTTGAATTGTAAATTTTTTTATTTTTATTTTACACATTTTATAATATTTAATGAGATTTTTAAAAAATTAAATAAGGTATTTTGAATTTTATTTTTTACATTTTATAGTTTTTAATTTGAATGATGTTTTCAGATTTTTAATAATATTTTTAAAAAATTTAAAGATATTTTTTGAAATTTTATTTATTAAATTTTAAATTTTCAAACTTAAAGGACGTAAATTGGACTATTTGGCCGGAATCCCAATTTATTCCTTACATTCCGGTGAGTTTGAAAATTTTTCGGCGAAAAAGACGTAAATTGGACCAAAAAGGACGTAAATCGAAAAAGTGAAAATTTAAAGGATATAAATTGGATTAGGCCTAAGTTACCTGACGTAAAATGAATTTTTCTCAATTAAACATAATGTATAATCAATTACTTCAAATTTTCGGAAATCATACACAATATCTATTTTCTTATTAAAAAATCCTCATGCCATAAAAATTGATTTTAAAATCATACTTAAACTAATGGTTGTCAATTTTTCCATTATTATTATTGATTAAATTCTATATTACCTTATTCAATTATTATTTCCATATATAAGAGGTTAAAGCACCTGGTGTTAAGATTCAGAAAGATTAGTTCAGTTACCACACTAAAACTTGGTTTTGAAAATTAAAATGGATTGTTCAGACACTTGTTGGTCCTGAAAGGAGTATGACACAAGTGTAGGGGGGAGGAATGCACTTGTGTATGTAAATCTTTTTCAATTTAATCAAATCAGGCTATCAACAGAGTTGTCTTGGACAACTTCTCTGAGTATGTATAACTTTGTTCAGATAATCAAACCACTAAGTACTATGAAGTACTTAGTTGAATAACTATTTAATTAAGTTATATGTGCGGAATTATGGTTGGCCCTTTATATTTATACTCCTTTAATTCTGAAAGTTTTCTTAACACATAAACTGTTTTTCAGGAGATTTGTCCCAAAACTGTTTTGCACAACTTGTGATGTATATCTTATGAAGACCAGTTTGTGTGCAGTGTATGAATGTGTTACTTGTATGAAATGACTTGAAGGTAAATAACACAAAAGTTTATAGTGGTTCAGATACTCAAGCTCCTACATCCACTTTCCCTAATTTAACAAGATAATTCCTTCACTTGGAATTAACTTGTTTTATAGTGCCAAGGTGCACTGATCAACCACACTACTCCTTAGTGCCTTGATCCCTAGGAATTCTGAGTCTTAGTACTCACTCTCAACTCTGAACTAAACTGTTCTTTTCTTGACAGTCTTGTTCTTACACTTCTACAACAACTCTTCTCACTTTCCTTGAAAGGTTAAAGGGTTGAGGTTGGTTCCAACTAGTTTGAGATATCCTTTACAATGAAGAACTGTATAAGGATAGTATATCTCTCTAAGCTCGAATGATATACAATGTGTTCAACTTAGTTGGACTGGAAAATGTATGGAAACTCTAAGAATAATGTATTCTTGTAAGAGTTAAAGGCTTTGAAGCTTTGAATGCTTGTAGTTTCCACTTAAGTTGATTGCCTTCAAATGGTTTCCACACTCCAGTATTTATAGAGCAAAGTGAGGTTATGTCCGTTGGAGAGACAACCTCAAATTGTCTATTTTGGTCCTCCTTGGACTTAGCATCTTGAGGACAGATTCTTGAAAGTGACATGTCCTTATTTTGGGAAGTAAACGGCTTGAAGATCTTTGTCTTGACTTTGATGCACTCTTCCCAATGTCTGACTTGAAGATTCAGTAGTCAAACCATGGTCATTCCTTCTGATCATTGATTCCTTGATAAGGGACAACTTTCCTTATCATCAGGACTGATCTGTGCTCAAGCTTATCAGCTGACTTGTCCTTTCAGCAATGTTGGCTAGCTTCTTTAGTTGAGTTGGCTCCATATCCTCACTGATCATAATTGATAGCTTCTAAGTGTGTATTCTTCCATATTAGTGGACTTGACCCTATCAGCATTGTTGTCTCTTGACTTAGACTTGATTTGAACACTTCCAGTTTAGTGTGCTGATCAACTTTGTTGGGCAACTCTTCTGATCTTGGTTCTTTGTATATCAGTAGACTTGGTCTAACTGATGTATTCTTCTTAGTTCATCATCAGGGAGGTTGTCTCTTTACATTGCTGAATTAGCTTATCAGCACAGTTGGATATTTGATCATCGGCAGGGTTGGTTTCTTCTTGATTCTGAGCCTTGAGGAACTTGATTCTTGTAATCTTCTAAGCTTGTGTTCCCCCTCAACTTATGCATCTATAACATCTATGAGTTGCCTAACATGTCAGCTTGTCAACTAGCCTGGTCTATATGTTCCAACATTCCTGAAACATATTCATTTAATTTGACTTTTCTTACTTGGCATGTCTTAAGGGGTTTTGGTATCTTAATCAAAATCTCATTTTATTCCCAACAGAACATGTACATGTAGCTCGTGGAAGATCAAGGCGTAGTGTTGAAAAAATCACCAACCTTCATCATTACAGAGTTGAGCTATTTTATTCCATGATTGACTTGCAAGCTCAAGAGTTAGATCATCGTTTTGACGAAGTGAATATAAAGCTGCTATTGTGTATGGCTTGTTTTGATTCGAGAGATTCATTTTCAGCATTTGATAAGAATAAGCTACTTCGTCTTGTAGAATTTTATCCTTCAAATTTTTCTCCAAGTTCTCTAATTGAAATTGACAATCAACTGGAGAATTTTATTTTTGACATGCGTTTGGATGAAAACTTCTCGACAGTTGTTGCAATAGGAGGTCTTGCTCAGAAGATGGTTTCTACAAGAAAACATATTATTTTTCCATTAGTGTATTTACTGGTAAGTTATCATTGATTTTACCTATTGCTACAACTACCGTCGAAAGAGCATTTTCAGCAGTATAACTCATCAAAAGTCCACTCTGTAATCGAATGGAAGACCGATTATTGAATGATTATTTGGTTGCATACATTGAAAAAGATGTCTTTCAAAAAGTTAATAACGAAGCTATCATGCAACACTTCCAAAACATGAAGAACCAAAGATGAATGCTATAATTTAGTTGTATTAAGTTTTTTTTAGAAGTCGATGTAACTACGTTTATCATTTTGATTATATAAATATAAGTAGTAGTTCATGACCTTATATATTTTAAAATTCTATTTCTAAATTTTTTTACTACTACTATTTGGGCCCCCAGATTCAAAATCCTAGCTCCGTCACTATACGGGGTATTGGGAATTGAGACTCACAACTTCTTTTGGAGAATCATTGTTAATGTCGTTATCTAGATTTTTTTGGTAATCGTTGAGCCAAAGGTTTTTATATGAAAAGATCAACACCTCACATCATTTAACCGTTGAACATTTGTCCAAGAGAAGTGATCCCATGAATAAAGGACCGGTTGGATTAAGTAAGAGACCACTGCACTAACAACTCATTTCATCTGCCAAAAGGGAGTCAGTTTACAAAACTCATATTGTCTTAAAACTCTAGCAAATAGGATTGTGATACCTATGAGATTCTAGGTTGTTCCATCTTATCCTATATATACATTGTATGTTATTATGCATATTTCCCCTTTAGCTTCATGTTTAGTCTCTATCTTATATTTCTTTATGGTATCAGAGCTAGGGGTTAGCCTCTAGTCTCTGCGCCATTTCCACATTTTCTCTCATAACACTTATTTTCATCTGAAATGGCAGATTCAAATTCTAGGAGTATTTATATCTACATCTCATCTATTAATTCATCACCATTTCATGTTCCTTTTCATAAAATCATAACAGTCAATCTCTCTGAAAGAAACTATTTGATCTAAAAACAACAGATCATTGCAGCAATAAAAGGTTATGGGCTTGAAAGCTTTCTCACTAGAGAGAAAGAATGTCCTCCTCAATATAACATTAAAGGAGACACTCGTTCCCTTAACCCAAAATACACTACTTGGTGTAGACAAGATCAATTAATTGTGTCATGGTTACTCTCGTCTCTCACTGAAAGTCTACTCATCACCATTGTTGATCTTAGCACTTCCAACGAAATATGGTTTTATCATGGCTATTTTCGTTTGCAAGTTGTCCTCACTAGTTTTTAGAAACTCGAGTCTTTAGAAGAGATCATTAAACTTAGACTAAAGCAACTTGGACTATATTGCTTCTTGAGCGTGGGTCTAAAGATGATCATTAAAATAAATTATTTTTCAACATATGTGATCCTTAAAGCATGTGATTCTTCAATCATCCTAATTGTCAAGTAAGTTAAATTGAGATCAATTTTGTTTCATTGCTTAATTAGCTTACAAATATGTAATCTCGGCTTATCGTTATCACATTCCACTTGAAGATAAGGTTCTTTTGCAAATGGGTTGGTCTGCTATGGACTCGAGTGCATGTTGTGCACCCTAGTCCATGTTGCACTTTTCAGTTTTACGGACTTACACTTTTTGGTAAATGGTGTTGCACTTTTCAATTATTAAACTGTATAATAATATTTTTAGTTATAGTGACTTACACTTTTTAGTAATATTGTGTTGTACTTTTCAGTTTAATAAATTACACTTTTCTTTAGACTAGGGTGCACAACATGCACTCGAGTGCATACTAGACTTTACCTTTGCAAATTTAAGATCAGAAACCAATTTCTCACAAGTGAGCTGAAGATCGGTCTCAACTCCAGAGTCAAGCTCTTGTGTATGTAAAACATAATTATAACAAACAGATGCAAATTGTACCTCAAGTTCTTTGTTTGCCATCAAATTAGGATGACGGTAGATCATCTTTTATTGGAACGGATGAGTCAACAACATATAACTTTTTTGTCAACATAATGTTGGTCTATTTTGGCATGTCTCTCTTCTCGTTCCCTTGAGCTGAGTTTTATTTTATTTTATCCCTGATTTAGATTGAATAAACTTTTTTTTTACTTTATACTATTCCAAAAAAATGTTTTAACTTTAAAATATGAGTAATTATTTTGCACATTATGCTATTCAAAAAAAAAATATTTATACGGTCTCACACTCCTTCCGTCCCAATGAAAGTTACTCGTAAGTTTTGAGCACGAAAATTAAGAAATATGATAGAATAAATAGTTAGGGGTGATATGATTGACAACGTGAAGAATATAATGGAATGTGAGAAATAGTAATTTGTTAAAAAGGGAATGAATAGTTTTTGTTGATGTTGATATGAGTGTTCTGTTTAATGATCCAACACTGACAGCCGAGTGTTGTGTTTAATGTTCCCAACACTCATGACAACATCAGAATTTGCCCTTCCTTTTCTCAGTAACTCTTATCTTACGCTTGTTGTCTAATGATGTCCCCAGAGCAGTTAGAAGACGTGGGCAACACCAAGTCATGCCACTGCGTGGGAGTGAGAAGTTATTAGGCCATGGTATAACAAGTTCCTAAATTCTAGGAGTGGTGGAGAGAAGTTCTATAACCGCATGATCTCAAGGTTGAGGCGATCATGGGAGTTGATGGCAGTTCGTGAATGAAGCCTATAAATACAGAAGCTGCCCTCAACACAAGATACACAAGAAGAAAAGCTAAAATCGACTACTACTCTATTGAACGCTATATACGCTTCTAGTTAGGAAAACCTTTGTTTCTTCTTGTAGTTCTTCACATTATTATAAACCCGAATAGTAGTGTGTTAGAACATAGTCTTATTTACTAGGTTGTGTGATTAGATCTATGAGGGAGATAGTTTCATAGGATCTAGTAAATCATTATACACTTTCGTAGTGTAATTATACACCTCAAAGAGGTTGTACTCGTTTCACATATTTTTATATAGTGAACAGCGTAGATTATTTTATAATCTACGCAAATTTTGAATACTTCTGTTTTCAGTACGTGCAATTTAAATTCCGCTGCATAGTGTTGTCTAGGTTGTGCCAACACGACAGACAACATCTCTGATTTCGCACGCACACACACTTTCAGTTGGTATTAGAGCCAACTACTTGATACACTAAGTAGAGATTCTGCTTAGAGTGTGTAAAATCTGAAATGGAGTATCCACTTTCACCCGCACTAAAGCCTCCGATTCTAGATGGCACGAATTATGCCTTCTGGAAACCAAAGATGAGGATGTACATCAAATCCATTGATGAACGAGCCTAGAGGAGTGTTCTTGCTGGTTGGACTCAACCAAGAACTGCTGCGGATGAAGACAATGAAGCCCGGATCAAGAGAGAGCTCGACTGGACTGCTGAAGAAATCACAACCGCAAGTTACAATTCAAAGGCATTGAATGCAATCTTCACCTCAACTGATTCCTCAATGTTCAAAATCATATCAAACTGCATTTCATCGAAGGATGCATGGGATCGGCTGCAAGAACATTGTGAAGGATCGGATAGTGTACGAAGAACCAGACTATGTATGCTTGGAACCAAGTTCGAAAACCTGAGGATGAAAGTAGATGAAACCATTTCATCTTACAACGAAAAGCTGACTGAGATTTCAAATGAAGCTCATTCTCTTGGAGATCCAATATCAAATCAAAGGTTAGTACATAAAATTCTTAGATTTGTTCCTAAACGTTTTGAACCTAAGATATGTGCTATAGAAGAAGCTAAGGATACTGATGTGATAAGTCAAAATGAATTGGTTGGTATTTTGAAAACTTATGAGATGAACATTTCTGAAAAGACTGATAATGAAAAGAAAGTGCTTGTTTTCAAAGGTGATGCCTCATCATCTGTATCATCAGGTTCTGGAAAGTCTCCTTATGTTACTGAAATTGATTCTGATGAAGATGATATTGAGGAATACCTTAACAATCCTGATTATATGGCCTTTATTACTAAACAGTTTAAGACATTTATGAAGAATAAGAATAATAGGCTTAAGGACAACATTCAACCTAAGGTTCAGATTAATAATTCTCAGCAATTGCCTATTAGGAAGAACAATTTTAATCCTTCTAGACAATTAGAAAGAGGAAACAGGTTTAGATCTGACCAAGAGTATAGGAAGAATGTTAAATGTGATGCATGTTTTGGATATGGTCATTATGCTAATGAATGTGCTAACACCATTCTAAAAAAGAAATTTAATTTCAGTGCTTCTTTAAGTGATGAGTCTGATGTTGATCATGATCCTGAAAAAGATATTGAAAAAGCTTTCTCTGCTAGAATTCTGTATGATGATACTTTTGATGATGATCTGGACGATTATTATGATGTGAGGACAAATGAGCCATCATTTGAGAAATCACTGAATAATAATGTACCAGAATTTAACTATTTCACAAGTTCTGTTAATGAGACAGGTACATCAAATAAAACAGGTTTATCCAGAAGAGATGCTGACATTCAAGACTTGTCTAATACTGTTTTCAAACTGGAAAGTCTTTTAACAAAGAAGGATAAGGAAATTTCTAAACTCAAAGAAAGGCTAGATGTGTCTGTTCTTGATTTTAAGAAATATTCTTATGAAAAACCTTTAACTAATGAAAAAGTTTGCAAAATATCTTCTGAAACTAAGAAACTTAATCACATCATTAAGTCTCTGAACTTTGAAAATTCTGATTTAAGAGAATCTATTACTAAGCTTGAAGGCACTCTAACAAGAAAAGATGTGGAGATGTCTAAACTTGAAGAGAGATTGAAGGAAGCCTCTCTAAGCTTCAAAAGATTCTCTTATGACCAACAACTCAAGAAGAACAGGTATTGGCTACCAAGGTAAGAATTCAAAAAAGTCTGAATCTAAGAAACCTACTGTTTTTGTAAAAGCTGAAGTAAAGTACAATCCTAGTGTTTCTGCTAAGACTCAGATTATTGCAAAAGATGTTATATGCCATTACTGTTTCAAAAAGGGTCATAAAAGTCCTCAATGTTTGAAGAAGAAAAATGATTTGAAACAGTCTGTATTGCCTGGAATGACTCAACATTCAAGATCACATAGTAATTCTGCATGGATTTCAAAAAAAAATACATCTTGTAATGTTGTTTATATGTCTCTAAAAGCATGTATACCTGGATTATGGTACTTTGATAGTGGCTGTTCTAAACACATGACAGGTAAAATTGATTATCTCACTGATTATACTGTTTCCAATGGTGGTAATGTCACATATGGTGGTGGGTCAAAAGGAAAAATCATTGGTAAAGGGACATTGAATGTTCCTGGTTTTCCTAAGTTATCAAATATTTTGCATGTTGATGGATTACTGGCCAATCTTATAAGTATTAGTCGATTATGTGATGATGATTTGCATGTTAAGTTTGATAAGAACTCATGTTATGTGCTAGACAAAAACTCTAAATGTATCATGATGGGAAACAGATCTGCTGATAATTGTTATCTCATTGAATCTGAACTTATTTGCAATAAGGCTAAAGTTGATGATAGTATTTTGTGGCATCATAAACTTGGACATGCTAACTATAGACAGCTTGATAAACTTGTCAGATTAAAAGCTGTTACAGGTTTACCAGATCTGAAATTCTCAGATAACAAGGTATGTGGACCTTGTTAAAAAAGCAAACAGATTAAAGTGTCTCACAAAATGTTGGGACATTGCTCAACCAAACATTGCTTCGAATTACTGCACATGGATCTTATGGGTCATACGGAAACAGAAAGTATTGGAGGAAAAATGTATTCTTTAGTTGTGGTTGATGACTACTCAAGATTCACATGGATTGAATTCTTAAAAGATAAATCTGAAACTTTTTCCATTTTCAAAATTCTGTATAAAAGATTCAAGAATGTTTTCAATTCTAAAGTATGCAGAATCAGGTCAGATCATGGAAGAGAATTTGAAAACAGTTCCTTTACTGAGTTTTGTGAATCAAAAGGTATAATCCAAGAGTTTTCTTCTCCCAAAACTCCTCAACAAAATGGCATAGCAGAAAGAAAGAATAGAACACTTCAAGAAATGGCTAGAGTCATGCTATGTTCTAAGAACTTATCTAAAAGATTTTGGGCTGAAGCTCTTAATACTGCTTGTCATATTGCTAATAGAGTTTATATTAGAACAGATTCTACTAGAACTCCATATGAAATTCTGAACAATAGAAAGCCTAATCTTAAATATTTCCATGTTTTTGGCTGTGTATGTTATATCTTGAATGACAGGGATCAGTTACATAAGTTTGACTCAAAGAGTGATAAAGGCTTCTTTCTTGGTTACTCAAGAAACAGCAAAGCCTATAGGATTTATAACTTTAGGACTGATACTGTACAAGAATCTGTAAATGTTGTTTTTGATGATGATACAAGCATTACAGGTAAAAGCATTGAAGATGAAGACATTTCAGACTTGATTAATGTACCAATCATTACTGAAAATATTGAACAGGTTCAGAATGTTGAGAAGAATACTGACACACCAGAGGAAACATATGATAATACAGATCCTGAAAATCTGTACAATCTCCAGAAAACTCCTTCCATAAGGATTCAGAAATATCATCCACAAGACCAAATTATTGGTGAACAGTCTACTGGTGTTCAAACCAGAAGAAGAATGGGGATGAACTCAAAGGATGTGGTAATATCTATATGTATGTCATGCATGTGTAGTAAGGTAAATCATGAATGCTATCACTCTGAGATTGAACCTAAAACTGTTAAAGAAGCATTAGATGATGAGAATTGGATAGAAGCTAGGCATGAAGAACTTAACCGATTTGTTAGGAATGATGTGTGGACATTAGTTCCCAGACCAGACCATATTAATGTTATAGGAACTAAATGGATCTTAAAAAACAAGACTGATGAAATGAGAAATATTATTAGAAACAAAGCTAGGTTGGTTGCTCAAGGGTATACACAGGTAGAGGGTGTAGACTTTGATGAAACATTTGCTCCTGTTGCTAGAATATAATCCATTAGGCTCTTACTTGCCATTGCATGCTATATTGATATAAAACTGCACCAAATGGATGTCAAAGCTGCCTTTTTAAATGGTATTCTAAATGAAGAAGCTTATGTTGAACAACCTAAAGGCTTTGAAAACCCTGATTTTCCTGATCATGTCTATAAATTGAAAAAGGCTTTATATGGCTTGAAACAAGCACCTAGAGCATGGTATGAAAAGTTGACAGATTTCTTAATTGAGTTTGGTTTTGTAAGAGGAGAAGCTGATAGAACACTATTCATCAAACATGATAAAAATGATATTATGATTGCTCAAATCTATATTGATGATATAGTATTTGGTTCTACTTGTGACAATATGCTTAAACACTTTGTGAATGAGATGACATCTACCTTTGAAATGTCCATGGTTGGTGATTTAAATTACTTTATAGGACTGCAAATCAAACAACAAAAAGATGGGATTTTTATCTCACAAAGTAAGTATGCTAAAAGTCTTGTAAAAAGGTTTGGATTAGAGAGTGCTAAACATATGAAAACACTTATGGGATCAACTCAGAAACTGAGTAAGGATAGTGTTGGCCAGAATGTTGACTCAACACTGTACAGGTCTATGATTGGCAGTCTGTTATATTTGAGTTCCAACAGACCTGATATTATGTTCAGTGTTTGCTTATGTGCTAGATACCAAGCTAATCCCAAAGAATCACATATGAATGTTGTTAAAAGAATCATTAAGTATGTTGCAGGTACATGTGATTTAGGTATTTGGTACAACAAAGACACAAACTGCACCTTAATAGGTTACAGTGATGCAGATTGGGCAGGAGACCGTGATGATAGGAAAAGCACAAGTGGTGGTTGCTTCTATATGGGGAACAACTTAATCTCTTGGCACAGTAGAAAACAGAACTGTGTGTCTAAATCAACAACTGAATCAGAATACATTGCATCAGGGAGTTGTTGTACTCAATTACTATGGTTGTAAAAAATGTTTCATGATTATGGCTTAGCTAGTGATGTTTTGACTGTGTACTGTGATAATACTAGTGCTATAAATATCTCAAAAAATCCAGTACAACACTCATTAACAAAGCATATAAGTATTAGACATCACTTTATAAGAGATCTTGTTGAAAAGGAAGTTGTTAAGTTGGAGTACATATCTACTGAAAAACAATTAGCTGATATATTCACTAAAGCTCTTGATGACAAGAGGTTTTCATCTCTACGAAAATCTCTTGGTTTGTGTAATATCTGAAAATATGATCAAGGGTGTTGTATCAAATGCGGCAGCATTTGAGACAACACTAAGATAAGTCACTTATGTGTTTCCTTGTTTTAATTTTCGTAATTATTGAATTAATGAAATTCCTTGTGATTGATATTTGAATTCTGAATGACTTGTGAAAAATACTAAAGAGCCTATACACCTCTCAAATGCTACAAAAGAAAAAATCACTTATTAGATGCTTTATAAATCACCGAGTAACTATGGGACACGGAGCTCGCTACTACGATGATCTCTTTTCAAAAGGTGATATAAATTGCATCAATATATTCACAAATCCATTGAGTAACTATGGGGCACGGAGTTCGCTGCTACGATGCACTCTTTTCAAAAGATGGATCAATGTGAAGTGTGATTAAAAATGAAAAAGATATTAGAGCAACACATATGATGAAAAATCATGAAAAAAACTGTGTTGAGGTGTATAGAATGCCAACAATAGTCAAAACATTCGTTAATTGAGATTCTTATCCCAATTTTCATGGAATTAGTTATTTTTTATAATTATTAAATATTATTCTCTGAAATATTTAATTTGACTTAATCTTGCCTTGCTTTATTATTTCAGTTATTATATTCCGCTTTTATTTAATTTTGTTTTTCATAATTTCTTATCCTCCCTGTTAACCACGATCAATTAGTGGGGAAGTTACTTCCACTACTTCACTTCCCTCACTCTCCAAAATCGTGTAACTTCTTCATCTCAACTCTCCATATAAGATGAGTCTCCATTACAGTGTTGGAAAATACTTGAAAAGCTTGGTTAACTCATTTAAGCCTGGTAATTACTGATATTAATTATATTTGTAGCACTCAAGTATATCCAGTTCCCTTTGACTCACACTATTTTGAATTCTAATTTACATTGTATCTGTAGAATTCGAAAGGTCTCAAATTAATTTTTGCTGTCTTGTTTTGTGTGTACAGGTTTCGATATGTCCAACACTCCTCAGATCAGTGCTGCACACTCAAACTCAAATTCAAGCGACAAAATTTCTCCAAACCCTCTCAATCTCCTTGCTGAAACGGCATCATCCAACTCACCAAACTCTCCATCGTTCACCGTCGGAACCATCGTTGTTCCCTTTGCTCCTGAAGAAGAACCCACTCAAACAACCCAACAGATGAGCCCTCATCTGAACCTCTCGCACCAGAAATCACTCCAGTAACCTTACACTTCCCTCTGGGCACTCCTTTCAACACTTTGAAAGAGGCCTTCGAAACCCTAAACCTGAAAACAACTAACCCTGTTTTAGTGTTTGAGGGAGAAACGCTGGATAATGCCATGTTCAAAGGAGATGTGGACATGCAAACTCAACCAGAATCCTCTGATGAAGAAGTCCTGGCCGCAAAGTTCGAGAGAATTCACCAACACAAAAAGGGCAAAAAGAAAGCTGCTGCTGTTCCAACTGCACGAAGATGGCCTGGTGGTAAGAGAAAGTCCCAAAGGAATCTGGGCAAGATTGTTGACTACACTGGAAAGGGAAAGAAGCCCAGGACGGATGGGAATGCGTCTGAGCCGATTGCTGTGTCTGATTCTGAATCAGAACCAGAAACAGAGGCTGAACAACCTGCACCCCCAGTGGAAGAAGAGGTGGCTGTAAATGAAGAAGATGTGGACGAAGTTGCTGAGGAAATGGAGGAGGAAATTGATCCCACTCCACCAGTTCGACGATCAAAAAGGCCCCGAGAGCCCGAAAGTGTTGCCTCTCCGATGGCAACACCAGATCAGTCAGAGTCTGAACAGTCATCCAGATCTTCAGAAGAGGATGAAAATGAGGTACTTTTCTCTTCTGATGATAGGAATAGTGATTCTGATGAAGATTACAATGATAAGTCGAGCATACAGTATAGAACCATAAGAACTAGGCAGATTCTAAGTGAAAGATTGATTAAAACTTCTGATTTTGAGGATATGAATCTGCTTGATTGGCTTAAAGAAAGATCTTTACTGAATGCTTTGCAATTTGCTTGCCCCTATATTGTTGATTGGATTTATGAATTTTATGCAAACATCCCTCAATTTGCTGGTGATCCCAACTCCACAAGATATGGACAGTTTTGGTTTAGAGGAAATAGGCATATGATTACCCCTAGAAGGATCAATATTTTACTTAAAACTAAAATTATGGAGGATCCTATTGTTACTGATCATGATGTGATGATAAGCATCTTGACTGGGGGAGTAATCACAAAATGGAGAAGGAGAATTTTGGCCTCTAAACTCACAAGTCTGTATTATGTTTTGCATAAGTTGGTGTGTTTTAATTGGCTGCCTACTACAAACAACACCACTCTCACCTTAGAACAGGCTGTATTGATGTACAAAATTGGGCATTTGAAAAGATTTAACCTAGGACAGGTTATTTTCACCAATATGATGACCTTCAAATCTGATATGTCTGGTAGAGGTATCCTACCCTACCCATGTCTTGTGTACAAATACATGTTGGACAAAGCATTTGAGAGATTTGAAGATGAGGTTATAAGCACCTATGTCCCAAGTTTTAACATCTCAAATCAGTTCCTCATTCAAGGTGAAAGGGTGGTTGATCTTCCTCTAAGAAAGAATGATGATGAAGCAGACCCCAGTAATGTTCCAGCAAATGATCCCTTCCACAATACAACACTGCCTCCAGAAGGAGCTGCCCCCTCAATCTATTTGTCTTCACATTATATTATGAGGCAGATTGATATTTTGCAGGGTTCCATTCTTAACTTGCAGCATTCTGTGGAGGATCTTCTAGTCCAAAAGAAATTTTGGATGGATCTTCTTTCCACTTCAACAGGGGGAGTAGCTGACAGTTCACACAATCAGTCCACTAACATTGTTGCTCCTACTGTAGATGAACCGGATTCAGTTCCTGGCCGAGCTGATGAACCTGCTGTGGACACTGAAATGACTGAGAAAGATGCACAGGATGTCCAGGATCTCTATGGTGATCTGGATAAATGATGAGCTTGAAGACAGGGGGAGAGCTTACACAATGGGGGAGTAAATGCAGATTATGGAGATGCAGCTGATACATTTCAGCCCAATCCTTTCCCTTGTGTTAATTTCAGTTCTTTCCTTGTTGTAAAAGCTTTGTACTTACGTTTTTTTCTCAAACTCTGTTTTTTATATTCTGTAATTATTTAGGATTTATTTTTGCCTTAGTAATTTAAATCTAAACAAGTTTTTTTGGTTTAGATGCTGTTTACTTTAATTTGATCATATACAAATTGTTACTTCAATTTTTTTGGAATATCAATTGTGTAAACTTCTTAATCAATATCTATGTTGTGTGAACTTCAGTCGTGTTGATGTAGAAAGGTCAAATTGGGGGAGATTGTTGATGTTGATATGAGTGTTCTGTTTAATGATCCAACACTGACAGCCGAGTGTTGTGTTTAATGTTCCCAACACTCATGACAACATCAGAATTTGCCCTTCCTTTTCTCACTAACTCTTATCTTACGCTTGTTGTCTAATGATGTCCCCAGAGCAGTTAGAAGACGTGGGCAACACCAAGTCATGCCACTGCGTGGGAGTGAGAAGTTATTAGGCCATGGTATAACAAGTTCCTAAATTCTAGGAGTGGTGGAGAGAAGTTCTATAACCGCATGATCTCAAGGTTGAGGCGATCATGGGAGTTGATGGCAGTTCGTGAATGAAGCCTATAAATACAGAAGCTGCCCTCAACACAAGATACACAAGAAGAAAAACTAAAATCGACTACTACTCTATTGAACGCTATATACGCTTCTAGTTAGGAAAACCTTTGTTTCTTCTTGTAGTTCTTCACATTATTATAAACCCGAATAGTAGTGTGTTAGAACATAGTCTTATTTACTAGGTTGTGTGATTAGATCTATGAGGGAGATAGTTTCATAGGATCTAGTAAATCATTATACACTTTCGTAGTGTAATTATACACCTCAAAGAGGTTGTACTCGTTTCACATATTTTTATATAGTGAACAGCGTAGATTATTTTATAATCTACGCAAATTTTGAATACTTCTGTTTTCAGTACGTGCAATTTAAATTCCGCTGCATAGTGTTGTCTAGGTTGTGCCAACACGACAGACGACATCTCTGATTTCGCACGCACACACACTTTCAGTTTTTATTGAGACGGCAAAAAAAAAAGTTAGATTTCACTGAAACGAAAGGAGTACTTGTTTATCCATTTGCTAAAACAGTTTGCCTCATACTAAATTACTCCTATCATAAATAATCATAAAATTATCACATTTTTTTAACTCACACCCATGAAATATCTATTATTTACCACAATTGTTACTATGGACTTAAAATAAAATACACTTAGCTTTAATTAATGCTTTTGAAAAAGTATTATGTTATTTAGATTTGACACAAATATCATCTTGTAAAGCAATTTTACTACACATTATACTAATAAATACTCCAAGTTTTATATTAAAACATGTGTACAAAGTAAATGAGTAAACAAGTAACTTTTAAATATTATGTTGTACTTTATTTTATCTCCGTGTTAGACTTGTTTAAATATAGGTTGTATAGTTATATTTTAATTTGTAGTAATCTTAATAAATGATTAATATTTCAAAATAATAGGATCGACACATATTAAAAATTCAGGAGAATAAACACTCACTAAAATACATAAAAAATGAAATAGAAAAATTGATCGACATCCGGTTAATAGAAAGTAAGGTTTTTTTTTTTTTTTTTTAAGGGCAAGTAAAGTACAATTACTTCTTAGTACTATTATGTACTTGCGGTTTGCCTTCGGGAGAATTGGTAAATTAGCTACAATTAAATTGTTAAGCAATGATGATGGTGGGAGTTATATGGACCTAATTTCAAAGAATGACAGGGAAGTGGTAACGTTATCTTGCTGGGCAAACTCTTATTTAAATAAATTTTATACGGTGAAAGTGAAACTGAATTCAAAGTATTAGGTGGTGTTTACTGAGTGTTGAGGTGATTTTGAAAATCGATTTTTAAAATTTCTATAAATAATACTCCCTCCGTCCAATTTTATTATTCATATTTTTTTTTATTGTCCAATTTTATTATACTCATACCCTTTTTAAAAATAATACTATTCATACTACTTTATCTTCACCCTCCTACCATCACTTATTTATCCACTTTGTCATTTACTTTATTCATAAACAATCATTTATTTATAAATGGACCCTACAATACCCTCTAACTTATCTACTTTATGAATAAAATAATCAATATTCATTAAAACCCGTGTTCGGAGAAGTGGACATTTAAAAATTGGACGGAGGGAACAATATATGTGCTTCATTTGAAATTTTGAATTAGAGATAATTTAATTTTTATATCAAATTAATTTATAAGATTGAATGAGATTGATAGGTTAAACAAGTGTGGTTTTTTAATATCGGTTTTTATTGAGATTCTACATTTTTTTTGTTTTTTTAAGGTTTACGAGATCAATACAAATAGATAATACATTTTAAACACTAGATCTTCAAATTGAGATGGATCAATCCGGTATTAATGTCTGCTCCAATCGTGTGGAGGTGTGGAGACAAGTGAACACTTTGCCCACAAACAACACTCAAAGATAAATCTCACACTAAAGGTAATTTCGTATGAAGAATAATAATAATAAAAAAAGGCAAACTCAATTCGATAGGTTAAACAAGTCTTTTAACCTACCGGAGAAAAATGCAATTTACACATAATTCTTATGGAGTATTATCTTGCAATTTAGATATCTATAATAACTTTTTACAATATTTAAATTAATTTTTTTTAATTCTTTATTGAATTTACAATGATCTAGTTATTTTATGCTTAATTTATTTCTTTAACAAGTAAATGTAATTTATAAATGTTTTTTCACAAAATAAAGTAAAATATGGAACCGAGTGAACCCATCCAATATAAAAATGCCAAAAATACAGTAGTAGCACCGAGTCAACATTGCGTGGTAAATACTCAAATTATGATCTAGTTGGATTCCCTATCAACCCTTAACACCTTTACCATCCTTCTCGTTTAATTGTAAATGTAACTTTTATCTATGACAAAACTTCCTAACTCAAATTTCAGATTTTTTAGTTTGACAATTAATATATATTTCTCAGATTTTATATTTATCAAAATGTGATTCAATGTATTTTGGAACGCACTTAAAAAGTGATAATGTTTTTAATAAAAAGTGATTATTACTTTGTCTATTGTTCAAAGGATCAACCTATAAGATATGAGAACACCTTAGAGTACGCGTGAAAATGAACCGGGTTAACCGATAGGGGTTTACGGCTTGGCTCGACTTATTTAATAAACAAGTCAAGCTCGCTCAAGCTTTTTAGAAGTTCATTTACTTAAATAGATCAGACTTGAGCTTTCTCGATCGTAGACTTTTTAAACCCAACATCCCGGCCTATTTAATTCTACTTATATATGTATAAAATAAATATATAATATATAAAAATACAATAAATATATAATACGACGTATAATACATAATATGTGATTAAGGTTGCATAAATCGAAAATCTTTAGTCGGGCGGATTAGCGTCGCCTAACGCCTAGGCCGTTTATAATTTTTATTTTATTTATAAAAAATCTGTAAAATTCTTAAGCAATAAATACAAAACTTTAATTTAACAAAATTAGAAAATTACAAAGAGGTTCTTGAAGAAATTACAACTTGCAAAAATAATGTCAAAAAATATAAAGATGCAGTTTCCACCGAGTTCAATTAATAATAAAATAAATATTTATATTATATTAAACTAAGTATTATGGGCACCATTTGGAAAACAACTAATGTATTTACTAAAAAATATATTAATATTTTTTTATTAAAAGAAAACTAGTAGTACTTTTTTGAAATGAACTAATACGGAGTAGGAGTAGTATTATTTATAGAGCAAATAATCTTACCATTTATAATTTAATCGAATGTTATCACTTCTTAAAAAGAAAGATATCACTTTTTAAAAATTATATATAAAGTGTATCGTTTCAAGGAGATGAAATAAATAATGCAGCACACAGAGCATCTTCAGCAATGCCATTTCTCCTTGAAAAGACTCTAAATTCTCTACTCCAACCCAATCTTGAGGTATTGAAGAGGCAAAGGCTTTTTTAGCTAGATTATGAGCCAAGCTATTATCCATTATGCTAATGTGCCCACAATCCCAAAACATCAAAGATCTCATCAGCCCTTTGATACGATCAACTATGCCTTGCACTAGCCCATCTGTACAAGTTTAAGACATAATTGCATCAATGGCCATAACAGAGTCAGATCTTAAGCTCCTGATATGTCTTTTTTGGGCTAAAATTCTGCTTAAACTAATCTTAATAGCAATGAGTTCTGCAGCTAAAACTGATCCTGGATTAGTAATTCTTTGAAAACCAGCCATACATACTTCTGCTTCATTACTAATCACAATATAACCAATGACAAAAAAATTATTTGCTTTATTATAGGCTGCATCAGAAAAAAGCACATGATTATCAAGATCATACTTTTTCAAGCACCCCTTATTTTGCAGTCGTAGATAACCATTTTCAAGATGCACGGTCGGAGTGTTGAAATCATTCCAGTAATCAATAGCCCATCCAACATCATACACCCCTTTGACATGTTTATTTCCATGCATGGTTCTATGAGTCTTGTCACATCTGTTTCTCCAGATGGCCCAGGCAATCATAACAATATAACTAAACTTAGTTCTTCCAACTTTTTATACAAAGCATGCAACATGTCTGCTAAATGACCTCTGACCAAGGGCTTTATCAAATGCCACAGCCCTTGAATTTTCCAAACCTTTTTTGCCCGAAAACACATAAATAGAACATGCATAGTATCAGCCATACCTGTCCCGCAGCATTGGCAATGAGGTTCAATCGGAACATACTGAAGACACAAATTTCCTTCTGTTGGTAAGGTCCCTTTTAACACTTTTCATCCAAAGATTTTAACTTTTTGAGGAACTTCCAGCTTCCAGATAATGCGATGAATACTCCAAACCCCCTCTCTACTTGAAGAGTCTCCCAAATCTTTATTATGTTTAAAATTTTCCTTGCTTTGTGCAAATTCATAATCTGCTGCTATCGAGAAATTACCAGAAGAGCTCCCTTCCCAAGCCAAAGTGTCTTCTTTATCAGCTCCATAGAGTGGAGTATTCAGTATCAAGCGTGCATCATGGGGAATAAACGCTTGTTTGATCAAATCCTCATTCCATGAATAATCTGACTTGATGAAACTGTCAACCATTGAGCCACTCGCCAATTTATTAACTGGCATACCACTTTCTGAATTAAGAATCCAACGATTCTAATAAATATGTATCTTGTTTCCTTTGCCAATTCTCCATCGCGCTCCTTCCTCAATTATTTCCTTAGCCCAACAAAGCGACCTCCAAATGAAAGATGGATTGGATCCAAGTGCAGCCTGTAAAATGTCAGTTTGATTAAAATATCTAGCTCTATAAATCTGACTGACCAACGAATCCGGATAGCACCAAATACGCCACATCTGTTTTGCCAATAAGGCCTTATTAAAACATACCAACTTTCGAAAACCAAACCCTCCCTCTTCTTTTGATTTGCAGAGGTCGTGCCACTTTTTCCAATGGACCTTATGATGATCTTCTCTATCACCCCACCAGAATCTAGCCAAAGCCTTTTCTATCTCAGCACAAATTGTTGTTGGCAATCTGAAACATGACATTGCATAAGTCGGAATGGCTTGTAAGACTGATTTGATAAGAACTTCCTTACCTCCATCCGAAAAGAATTTATGATTCCAGGAGTTAATTCGAATTCTCACCTTGTCCACCAAGTAACCAAACTGCAGTCGTTTAGCTCGAATAGAGAAAGATGGTAATCCCAAATAAAGCTCATGACTTTGAGTAATCCGAACTCCAATCACGTTCTTAATCCGTTCAATATTATCCCTTCTCGTTTGCGGGCTAAATGAAATTGTAGATTTCTCAAAGTTGATAAATTGCCCCGACGCTTGTTCATAAAGGCACAACACTTTCTTCAGGATGGATGCATTGGTGGATGTTGCTTTAAAAAACATGATGTTGTCATCGGTAAAAAAAAAATGTGATAAAATAGGGGTTGTTCGAGCAATCCTCATTCCCTTCAGTTCATTTTGTGCAATTTTTCTAGAAATCAGAGAGGACAAGCTTTGTGCACAAATCACAAATAAATAAGGGAACAACAGATCACCTTGACGAATCCCTCTCGACGGCGTAATTGGGGCAGACAGTTCGCCATTAACATTAATGCAATAGGTTACTGAGGTGACACACTTCATGATGAGATCAATCCATTTCCTTGAAAATCCCAACTTGATCATCATAGCTTGTAAGAAATCCCATTTCAACTCTATCATATGCTTTGCTCATATCAAGCTTAAGAGTTGCATACCCTTCCTTACTTTTTGAAGAACGAAGCCAATGTATGCCTTCGAAAGCCACTAGAATATTGTCCGTAATCAGTCTTCCAGGGATAAACGCACTCTGAAAAGGATCAATAATTTCATTCATAATCCCTTTAAGACAGTTTGTAATGGTTCTAGCCAATATCCTATAGCTAACACTGCATAAGCTAATTGGCCGAAAATGGCCCACATTCTTAGGCTCTTTGATTTTTGGAATGAGTGTGATCACCGTGTTATTCCAAGAGTCCAGCAACTGATCACCATTTAAAATGTTAAGCATTTGTTTAGAGACAGACTCACCAATTGTATTTCAGTTAGTTTGATAAAAGGAGGCCGGAAAACCATCAGGACCCGAAGCTTTCCATGGACTAAGATCAAACACTGCCCTTCGAATTTCTTCTTGAGATAACGAAATTTTCAGATGTCTCATAATACTATCTGAAACCAATCTGGGAACAAATTTAGTCGCTTGCTCTATGGAATCCAAGTTTGGCCTGGAAAACTCGGATAATTTTCCATAATATGAAGCAAAAGTATCCCTTACCTGCACATCCAATGAAGTCCAACTCCCATTCTCCATGAGAATTCCACGAATAGTGTTCCGTTGTCTTCTACTTGTAGCACATGCATGGAAAAATTTGGTATTCCTATCACCCTCTTTGAGCCATGAAATTCTCGATCTTTGTTTCCAAAACCATTCTTCTTGTGATAGTAGTTTATCAAGCTCTTGCTCCAGTGCTCTAACCTTTACTATGTTTGGGTCACAATCCTCATTATTTAATTCAGAAGCAATTGTTTGTTGTATACAATAAATCCGAGAAGAAAGCGAACCTCATTTGTTAAGAGCCCAGGACTTGAGAAATTTTCCGCATTTCTCCAGATTGGAGTTAAGGGATTTTTCCTTATCCATGTTATTCCAAAGTTCCTTCATGACATCTTTAAAATCAGTCTCCTTAAGCCAATGATTCTCAAATCTAAACTTATCCCCTCATTTTTTACTTGTCTTTGATACTTGAGTGATACATGAGATGCAAATCGGTCGGTGATCCGAATCCATGAAATCCAAAGATCTAGCATTGAAGTGAGGAAACAAAGACTGCCATTCAGAATTGGCAACAAAACGATCCAGACGTTCTCTAATCATATGTTTACCCTTGCGTTTGTTCATCCATGTAAATTTAGGACCAAGAGTATTCAAAGTTTTGAGTTCATTAAAAAATCAAGAGCATCCTGGAAGTCCAGCATTTGATTAATCGTCTTTTGTTCCCCCCCTTTCTTTTCATTGAGCATAAGGATTTCATTAAAATCCCCCCAAAAGCCAAGGTACCTTATTCGAGAAATTCAGATTTTTAAGTCGTTTGAGTAAGGTCCAAGAAGAGGCTCTCAAATTAGTTTTTGGGTGTCCATAGAACCCAGTAAAGCGCCAATACAAATTAGAAACTGTAATCGAGCAATCAATATGAGCTAGAGAATAAGACCGAATCGAAACATTGCATTCCTTCCAAAAGAGGATCAAGCCCCCTGACAAACCAACTGCATCCACACAAAAACAACAAGAGAAACCTAACAAACTTCTCAAATATTCAGCACGAGAAGCACTACACTTTGATTCGGAAATAAAAAATATAGAGTGATGATAACGAGCAACAAGATCTTTAAGATTTCTGAATGCACGCAGGCTGCTCACTCCCCGTGCATTCCAACACATGATCATCATTCACCTCGGAGGGACTGAGCATCCTCAGCCTCCGCCATTCTTGGGTAGTTTATGTCTTCTCCAAAAAGCACCACCATGCTCCTTGTTTTTTTGAAAAAAACACTATAGTTTCTCTCCCGTTCCATATCATCCCATACCTCATCTTCCATGCACTGTCCTCTTTGGGCTTGGAAAGTTATTTTCTTGCACGGTCTAGCAGCACTATTAGCAGAGTCGATGGTATCAGTAATATCACGAGCCAATGCCTTCTCTTTTCTACCCATATTTTGAGTCTTGTGAAGACCCTCAAAGATTGGCTCATAAGGCTCCTCCCCTTCATAAATGATTTCCACATAAGACGTATAGTCCAAGTGTCTGAAATCTCTTCCCACATGATGAATGACCCTGTAGTCTGTACCATTATCCGTTCCCCATAGTGGCTCCTTAGCCAACCTGTACTGAAAATCAACCGGAACAGAAAAAGAAAGAGGTTCAAGAAAGGCACCTGCTCTCGGATCCCATCTATACTTGGATTTTCTTCTTAAGCTCCTCTCACCCCACTTTGGATCACGAGTTCCAGTCATCAGTTCTTCAAAGGCGTGGACCACTTTTCTAGCCCTACCACCAGTGCCCAATCTGAGAGAGTTTTCATCCGGTTCTTCCATAACATTCTTGCCTTTGGATCGACGAAGCTCCTCCCACATTCTGGCCTCAGAATCTCTCTCCACTGTCACCTTTAAACCTTTGCATGTCCTCTTCTGAAGGGCATTTTCGCTCATCCGCCCTAAGCCATTCCAAAAAAAAGCGGTGCCTGACCCTCCACGCCTCAGTTTTGCCAAAAGCTATCCCACCGTCCTTCTCCACATGGTCCAGTTTCCCACAGAGATAACAGAAATCCGATAGCCTCTCGTACCTGAAAACAACCATCATTTTGACATCATCAACAGTAATATAAAAACACCTTCTTAATGGCTGAGTTGTGTCCACATTCACCCTTATTCTGAGACATTCCCCCCCCCCATATCTTATCGTCTTCTTCTCCTTCACCTTCCACCTCAATCACCTCCCTAATGATCTGACCTGCTTGAATACCAATAATCCTAGACATAGCATGAAATTGGAGGCCATGCACCTGGATCCAAAAAGGAACCAAGTTAAAAACAAGAGAAGGGGGCCTATCCTCACCATGCATGGGCTTCATGACCATCAGCGACTTTCGGATGTTCCAAGGTTGTCTGTGCACAGCCATTTTCATCTCTGAAGCCTCAGAAAATTCCAGCATAAAAAGGCCCTCTCCCACAATAGAGACACGAAGCATTGCTTTGATATTCCAGACTCTTCGCAACAAATCTCGGAGTTCCTGGACTCCAAAAACTCTTCTGGAAACAAACTTAATCATCAGAGAAGTTTTCGGAACCACCTTGTCACTTGATTTTACAACAATATTTGTTGTTTCTTCATCGGCCAAGGTAAATTTCTGAAATTCTTCATGGAGATGATCAGACATTTTTGTAAAATAAGAAGGACAGTGTAAAGAAAAAAGATAGGAGAAGATGAAGAGCCATTTGATCACCTCCCCCTTTTTATAGACCCTTAAAACCGCCTTAAGAAATCTGGGGGTCATGAAAACCGTGCACTTAGGGAGCTTAAACGGCTGTATCCAAACACTCCAAAAACAGCAAATCTTTTAAAATAAAACCCACCAATGCCCATCGCAACAATAACAGCGGAGAGATATTAGAAAAGCTTGATGAGAAGACACCCCCAATGGATGCCTGCGTATACCTCACGCGGTTCACTTCTGCCCTCACCAAACTTCGTAAACGCAATGATTAGCAGATAAACGAAGATCGAGAAGAAGATTTCACACGTAAGGCAGTCGATTTTGAGAAAACCAATACACTCAAAAGAAAGTAATAAAAAAACCCATAAAAAGGAGGAAATAACCCGGAATACAAACCGACGCCGGTAGGGGAGAAAGAAACTTCCACCGAAGTTCTTTAGGATGAATCACAATTCTCTAGAGAGAGAGAAAATCGGAGAGGAAAATTTTGTTTCAAACATAAGTTTGAGAAGTGATTCAATTCACATTAAAAAGTGATAAATTTATGTTGAAAAGTGATAATGATCGCATGGTAAAACGATCTCACACAACTTTTTGTCTTATTTAAAAACACACATTAATTGTAACTTGTAACGAGTGTATATATACAGGTTTTGAGTCACACTTGTATGCCTCAATTGCATAATACAATTAAGCCACAATAGATAGGGTTAAAATTTAATTGAACAATTAAAAATATATATCAAAATTACCTAAAATTCTAATAGCATGGCGATACATTTATACAAAACTTCTACCTCAAATACACACAATAAAATTATAGATAGTCAAATAAAATTCAATCCACGGAATAATTTGATTTATGTACAACATATTATGGTAAAGCTCGGAATACATCCAAAAAATTCATAAGTTTTTGTTTATGCCATATATATACTCTCCAAAACTATACCGTATCAACGATGTGGAAACAAATCTAGTCACTCTTAGTCTTGAGGGAGAAAAGTCATCCTTTGTTCAGTTTGTTGCAGTTGAGAGTCACCTAGCATCGTCCATTCAATTATTTATTTATTAGTTTTATAAACTAATTAACTACAAAAAAAAATTATATAAAATATTTTATACAAAAAATATAGATAATTAAAATAAATTTGAAATAAAAATTAATGAATCAAACTCGGGTTAATGCGTGTTAAACTTAATTAAAATATAATTTTTCGCTTTTAAGTATTGTTTTACTACACAATCAAAATTATGTTACTATATGATCAAAATATTATTACTACAAGGCCAAACGTGTACTATTACAAGTCCAAAAATATTCTGGACATACACTTAATTTTTTGGACGAATTCTCCCAAATTTTTTTTGATAGATATTAGTAGTATATTTTTGGTCTTGTAGTGATAATACTTTAGTCTTGTAATAACAATATATTTGTCATATATTAAACCACCTACTTGCGACCCACATATTTTTTAAAAGACTCGAATTCAAATTTTTTATCGCAATTTTTTTTTAAATATTTTAATTATACATATTTAATGTGTGTAATATTTTACAAAACTCTTAATTAACTCGTTTTGCAAATCTGGCATTTAATTAATTACGTTAGTGCAGGGTTTGATTAAATCATGCCCCTCTTTTTATTTATTTTATTAAAACATGACTCAAATTTATAGTATATGATTATCTTAATAAAATAATATGAAAATCATGAAAATGAGATAATAAAAGGTAGATCATATAAAAGAAAAAAAATCTAGAACCATAACCTAACAAGTCGAGCTAGAGGCTGGAGTGCCATTAAAATTTTATCTGGTAAAACCCTCCTTAGGAATAAAACCAAGGTTAAGAAAAAAGGTACGCTACCCTAAAAGTCAATGTCTATAGAAAGCAGAATATAAATCATTATGCAGAAATGAGAGTAAAAAGTCCGGAGGTAACCTCTCTAGACACAATCAAGGCCAGTCTTGGCCACAGCATCCGCCGCCTGGTTGGCCTCTCTGAAGACGTGTGAGTATCTGATGTGCATGTCTTGTGTTAGAGGGGGGATCTGGCTTCAAAGTTCTTGCAGACGCCAAGGAATAGAGGGATTGATGCTCATAAAAGTGTCAATCGTGAGTCTCGAGTCCGACTCAATCCAAAGGAAGTGTCATCCCTGATCATGTGCATGCTTGATGGCTATAAGAGCAGCTGCCAGCTCATCCTCAAAAGGAAGGCCCCAATAAATTCATGAAAATTGGAGATTCAAGTTTAAAAATGACAAATTTATGTATGAAATTGATCCAGGTTAAATAATTCCCAATAAATTATAAATTTAGATTACTATTTAGTACTTTTTCCCCTTTTTTTTTATAATTTTTATTTGGTTTGGATACGAATTTGAATGAATATTGATTGTTTATATAAAATGTGAAAGTTTGAGAGTAGACATGTAGAAATAAAGTAGTTTAAGTAAAAAAAGAGTTATAAAATTGAATGGACAAAAAAGAAATGTATAAATTATAGTAAAATTTAACGGAGGCATATATCATGCAAAAACGTGAGGAATATCCCCAAAATTCAACATTGTGGTAGAGATGAAGTGGATTCGGATTCATAAACAGTGGTACAATCTAAGAGAGGCATATATCATGTAAAAACAACGGGGCAACGGTATGTTGGGTTGGGTTCCCAACATGTGGAGAAACCCAATAGCCAACATACTTGGGAGATCCAAGTGGGCCCAATATTTGAAGTTAATTTACCCTAGAAGACATTGGGGGAGATGGAGATAGAAAATATGCATTCACATTTTTAAGAGAATTTTAACAGTTGGATCGAGCTGAAATTTAAAAAGAAAGTCCAGAACTCGTCGAGGTACATATTGAACAGTGGAGATTGTAGTTAAAGCTCCGTATTGTCGGGAATAGCCACGAACATAAGGGCCTGTTTTCTGGGAGATTCACTTTTGTGGATGTCATGGATGCCTCGGTGGGGATCAAACCCTCTTATATTTGGCGATCTCTAAGTTAGAGTAAGTCGTTACTGTAAGGGGGAAATCAGGAAATGGGTGATGGGAATTCAATTAACACTAGATGGGATGCATGGATCCCGTCTTTGGCGGATGGCAGAATTAAATCGGGTGTTTCATTTGTTGGGAATGACAAAATCTCTTCTTTCATTTCTCTTGATAGGAATTGGGAATAATAGAAGCTTGAAGCTAATTTCTTTTCTTTTGATATGGAGGCTATTAAACGTATCTAATAGAGGAAGTCAACAAACCATCCATGTGGCATCCACATCAGATTCAACATCCAAATCAGCATGAAGACACCTAAGTCAAGATACAAAGGAATATCAAATATGCCAAAGAATATCCCATCTGATATGTTGTAACCGAAAGGGTGGTCCTCATTGTCCTTTGTACAAGTTTGTTACATTTTGTCTACATATGAGAGTGGGTAGATTATTGCCAAGTGTCATGCATCCATTGTAGTCTTGTATTCTATAAATAGAATACAAACATGAACCTTTATTCTCATTGAATCAAAACAAGCATTAAACAATGGAATTCATTATTGTATTGTCACTTTCATATCTGCTTTCTTTCCTTTATGCAAACTACAACAATTTCATTATGGTATCAGAGCACTAAGTCATTCCTAGTGTCTCCTGTGCCATTATCACTTATACAGCCCACCTCCCTTCATAAAATCACTTCCGATGGATACATCCAATACAACCCCAACTTTTCCCTTCTTTTCGTCCAATGTTGGACTCCCTTTTCATCAGCTTGTGTCGGTCAAGTTGACAGAAAACAACTACTTAATATGGAAACAACAAGTTACAGCAGCAGCTCGGGGTTACGGTCTTGAAGGTTTTCTGACCGGAGATAAGAAATGCCCCACTATGATGATTGAAGAAAAGGAAAAACGTACTACCAATCCCGAGTACGTAATCTGGGTGAAGCAAGATCAACTAATAGTGTCTTGGCTCCTTTCCTCTCTCACAGAGGATATATTGATGCTCACTGTGGGTTTAAACACTTCCCATGAGATTTGGAAGGCTCTTGAAGTTAGCTATGCCACTCAATCATTGGCTAAAGTCATGCAACATAAGCAGGAGCTACACAACATGAAGAAAGAAAATATGAGCATGCGAGATTACTTAAGCAAAATTAAATCTTGTTGTGATACCTTGAATGCCATTGGGCATCGAATTAGTGAGGAGGATCATCTTCTGTATATCATGGGTGGATTAGGACCAGAATATAATCCAGTGATGGTCAATGTGAGTTCCAAAGTGGATCCGGTCTCTATGGGCGATGTTAGCTCACTATTGTTAAGCTTTGAGTTTAGGTTGGAGAATATGGTTTCAAAAGCTTCATTCAGCACTGGGGGATCGAATCCGTCCGTCAACTACGTCGCACAAGGGAACAATGGAAATTTTGGGCGTGGAAAACCATTCAACGGAGCTGGAAATCGAGGAGGACGAGGTCCGACACGAGGAGGTTTTTCATCACGAGTTTTTGCTCGTGGAAGAGGTGGCCGAGGCAGTGGCCCAAGATGCCAAATCTGCCATCGAAACAACCACACGGCTGAAGCATGCTATTTTCGGGCTGGTTTGAACTACACTCCTCTCCCTATACCACAGAATCGGCTATCAACTCCATCTGGAAATGGTGGTTATCAACCATCTGCAAATGTGGCAAGCTACTCTCAAAATGATGGACCTGGAGATTGCTCATGGTATCCGGATTCTGGCTCAACAAATCATGTGACCTTTGACCTAAACAATCTCAACGCTGGGTCTGAGTATCAAGGTTCTGAAAGAGTGCAAATGGGTAATGGTGCAGGTTTGTCTATTTCTCATAGTGGATATTCTACTTTAATTGTCCTGATCCTGATTCCATTTCTAATACTCATCATTTCTTACTCACTGACTTACTCCATGTTCCTAATATTAAAAAGAACCTTCTTAGCATTTCACAATTTGCTAAGGATAACAATGTGTTTTTTGAATTTCATCCTGATTTTTGTCTTGTGAAGGATCAAGCAACACAAAAGATCCCACTGCAAGGAGCTCTTGAGCAAGGGCTCTACAAATTCAAGCTTGCCACTCATCATCCTGATTCCCCTCATACTAACCATCTCAATGTCATTTCAAAGTCTCCAGTTGTTCATTCCACTGAAGTTTCAAGAAAACTCCCCCTAAGCACTTGGCACGCTAGACTCGGTCATGCCTCATTTAAGATTACCAAGAAGGCTTTAGATGTTAGCCATATTTCTTATTTCAACGATGTTGGTAGTTCTATATGTTCCTCTTGTATGCAAGCTAAGAGTCATCGACTCCCTTTTAATGAATCAACTTTTGTTATTTCTACTGCCTTTGAGTTAATACACTCCGATCTTTGGGGTCCAGCCCCCATCTCCTCCACAAATGGATACCAATATTATGTCAGCTTCATTGATGCAGCTTCTAGGTTCACTTGGTTATATCTCTTAAAACTCAAAAGTGATGTCAAGGCTGCCTTTATTCACTTTAAAAATCTGGTTGAAAACCAACACAATGCCAAAAATCAAGCGATTTCAAAGTGATGGAGGGACTGAGTTTAAATCTCTAACTCCTCTATTCACTGAATTTGGTATTTTTCATCAAATTTCTTGTCCATATACCCCACAACAAAATGGCCTTGCTGAAAGAAAACATCGGGACATTGTTGAAAAAGGTCTTGCTCTTTTAGCTCATTCTAAAGTTCCCATGAGATTTTGGGATGATGCTTTTGTCTCTACCACTCATTTAATAAATAGAATCCCTTCAAAACAGCTCAATTACCAAATTCCGCTACAAGTGCTTACCGGGAAACCACCAGATTATTCATATCTTCGAGTATTCAGTTGTTTATGTTTTCCCCACCTCAGACCGTACAATACACATAAGCTCCAATTCAGATCGGATAAATGTGTTTTCTTGGGATACAACCCTCATTACAAAGGGTACAAGGTTCTCCTTCCCAATAACAAGACTATCATCAGTCGACATATTGTTTTTGATGAATTTGTGTTCCCTTTTCATGAGATCCAAACCCCTTCTCCGTCACCACATCTTTCACCTTCTTCCCATACACCTCTTATACCAATCGATCACATTCATAATCATGTCCCACCTGCCAATTCTCTTCCCCCTACTCCTTCTCCTCATGATCATGTTCCACCTGCCAATTCTCTTCCCCATACTTCTTCTTCCCATTCCTTCAGTCAATCACCACCTTCTTCACCAGGGCAATTACATGTAGACCTTCCACTAACTGAGGATAGCACTAATTTGCATTTTTATTCTGATGCATCTCTTGAAGTTTCAGACACTCCACCCACGACACGTCATTCTCACCCTATGACAACACGATCTAAGGCGGGTATTTTCAAACCTAAAGTGTTTACAATGACAGCTACAGATGATTGTGAACCTGTCTCTTACAAAGAAGCTATGCAGAACAAAAGTTGGAAGTGCGCAATGGAGAAAGAGTATTCTGCTCTTATTAAGAATGGCACTTGGAAACTCTGTGCTTTGCCGGACAATCAATCTCTAATTGGATGTAAATGGGTGTTCAAGTTGAAGAGAAATCCCGATGGAAGTATATCAAGGCACAAGGCACGATTAGTTGCTAAAGAGTACACATAAGTTCCAGGCTTGGACTTCACGGATACCTTTTCGCCTGTGGTGAAACCTGTCACCATTAGGATCATCTTATCCTTGGCATTACACTATTCATGGCCCTTACATCAACTCGACGTTGACAATGCCTTCTTAAATGGTGAACTTGACAAAGATCTTTATATGGTGCAACCTCCGGGTTTCGAGTTTGGTCAGCATAAAGGGCTCGTTTGCAAACTGAAGAAGTCCTTATATGGGCTGCGACAGGCCTCTAGAGCTTGGACGTCTAAGTTTGCATCGGCATTACATACTCTTGGATTTCGAGCATCTCACGCAGATAATTCATTGTATTTCAGGCACCAAGAAGGTTCTTTGATCCTAATCATGGCATATGTTGATGATATAGTGGTCACATGTTCTAATTCCACTCAAATCAAAGTTGTCATTGATTCTCTCCATACATTCTTCTCGCTGAAATATCTTGGAGAATTAAATTACTTCCTCGGAGTTGAGATTTCACGCACTTCTCACGGACTAGTTCTCAATCAGCAGAAATATATCAAAGAACTTCTCCAACGTGCTGAAATGGTCGACGCTAAAGGCCTCAATACACCCATGGTCTCTGGAAATCATTTATCTAAGTTCGATGGCAGCCCAATCTCAAATCCTCATATTTATCGAAGCATTGTTGGAGGATTACAATATGCCACTATGTCTCGCCCTGATATTTCCTTTGCCGTCAATAAGGTGAGCTAATTTATGCAGAACCCGCTTGATTCTCACTAGAAAGCCGTGAAAAGGATCTTACGTTATCTTGCTGGAACTTTCACCTACAAAAAATCTAGTTCCCTCAATTTAATGGCTTTTGCCGATGCTGATTGGGCTACGGACTTAGATGATCGTCGATCCACCTCAGGTCATTGTGTTTTTTATGGTGGTAATATTATCTCTTGGAGCGCAAAGAAACAACTGATTGTCTCGTGATCAAGCACGGAAGCAGAATATTGTAGTCTAGCCGCTGTCACTTGTGAGATTGTTTGGATTCAATCTCTCCTCAATGAACTTCTTCATCTTTGCCAAACGCCACCTGTCATTTGGATAGATAATCAAAGTGCCATATCCCTTTCAGCTAACCCTGTTTTTCATTCTCGAACAAAGCACCTTGAGGTCTACCTTCATTTTGTTCGAGAAAAGGTTGAGAAAAAGCTTATTCGTGTTCAACACGTACCCAGCATTGAGCAAATTGCCGACATATTTACGAAGCCTCTCTCAAATCAATTTTTCTGTCGTTTGAGGAATAAACTTCAGGTTCTTCCTCAACCACCATCAAATTGCGGGGGCATAATAGAGGAAGTCAACAAACCATCCATGTGGCATCCACATCAGATTCAACATCCAAATCAGCATGAAGACACCCAAGTCAAGATACAAAGAAATATCCAATATGCCAAAGAATATCCCATCTGATATGTTGTAACCGAAAGGGTGGTCCTCATTGTCCTTTGTACAAGTTTGTTACATTTTGTCTACATATGAGAGTGGGTAGATTATTGCCAAGTGTCATGCATCCATTGTAGTCTTGAACCTTTATTCTCATTGAATCAAAACAAGCATTAAACAATGGAATTCATTATTGTATTGTCACTTTCATATTTGCTTTCTTTCCTTTATGCAAACTACAACAATTTCATTAGTATCTTAATTGACAGCTTCAGAAAACTTGATTCTAGATACTAAAAGTGGGATAAAAAGGGCAAATATACTACTAGTTCGGGCTATAAAAGAGCAGTGTTGGCTACAAGAGAAGATGAGGTGGGTGCTTGCTTTTCGAGTAATGTGGTGAGAGACAAACGATGGAATATTATCTAGGGGTTAAACATACCACCGAAAGTACGAATCTTCATTTGGAAGATTGCATGGGCCATTGTTCAAACGGAGGCAAACTTGCAGGGACGACATGTCCCGATTGATCCGTGTTGTTTTATTTGTAGTCACCCATTAGCGGATGAAGCTCAAGCTTTAATATATTGTCTGACTGTTCGTAATGTTTGGAAAGCATGTGGTATTTGGGGTGTCTTGAAAAAGGGGAAATTTTCGGATATGGGGACTGTGTTGGGGGTGGGGGGGTGCATTCTCAAATCGATAACCAAGAGTTTATAGGGTTTTGTATGCTCGTATGGGCTCTTCGGAAAGAGCGGTGCTCGATTAAACATTCACTGCCTCACAAAGGACACTCATCTAGGTCAACACCTGCCTTCTCGACGTCGTGGGTTGAGTTTCACTTGGTGGAATTTTAAGCTGCGACGACTACTGCATTGAAGTCGTTGGAACCACGAATGAGCATGGGTAAGGATATGCAGAAATGATGGGCTTTTAATGGATGCAAGTTGATTGTTGACGCTTGCTTCGATGAAGAAAGATGTCATTATAGTGTTTGTTATGGGGTGTTAGATGCTAATGATTATATTATTGCAGTTACTGGACGAAAAATTGGTTTGCATAGATCTGTGTTAGGGGAGAAAGCGCGAGAAGTAGTCTTGGGACTGCAGTTTGTTCTCAACCTGCATGTTGGATTAGTGAAGATCTTCACATATTCAACTAATATGGTGTCGACGAATCTTCTTCTCTCTGATCGGTTCTTTGAACCTAAAGAGGACATTTTGGACATAGTTACTTACAATATTAATAAATGCAATTGCAATAATAATGCATTTTTCATTTCAAAATGAAGACCCCTTTTTGTTTTTACACATACCAATAAAATACTTTGTGCCACAATTATTTGCACACTTGTCTTATTTGTCTGTCTCGCAATTGTTTGTACACATTAAAAAAAAAAAAAAAAAAACCATCCACAAACTCCATCCTCACAATAGTTAAATATTTATACAATTTTTTCATTACTTTTACACTCAATCCAATCAATTTATTTATCATATTCATAAAATTTTACAAAAGTAAACTTCAAAACTCCACTCATTACATATTTTTCTTAATTTGTGTGTCAAAATTTTTGGTGCAAACAAATTAGGAACTAAGGCTGAAATTTTAAATTTTAACTATAAATTTTTAAATATACCCTTATTTAGTAAATAATAAATTAATAATTATTTTTTAATTATGAATATTTTACAATTTTAAAAAAAGACAAAAAGGAATAGGGGACATTTTTTGGGGAGGGGAGAGTAGTAAATAATAGAGACTTAAAGTAGGTTCCTGCCATTTTAATTTGTAGGCCCTTTTTTATAAGTCCCCCATTTTAGTCATTTCATACCTTTATCTTTTTATTTTCCACCCTACTTCTACTATTGCATACGCGTCGCCCATATATGCATAACTTTCCAGAAACCCACACACATACATGTGTCAGTATGCGTATACTAACTATGTCCGTCTATAATATTTTTATTTTATCGTTTGGTTTGTTCGTTTTTAAAATTTTCATAATTTTTTTAACTATATCTATAATTTAATCACTTTTATATATTTATATACTAAGAGGATATTTTTAAAATTGGCCTTTCATATTTTTAGCTTCTAATAAGTGTCTAAACTCTTAATCCATTTTAATCTATGTGATCAAAACTAATACTCCAAAAAACTTAGGGCATGTTTATTTTGGGACTCACCCGTCCGGATGTGGGACGTTACGTCCCACGTCCTGTTCTACTTCGGGATTTAACATTTGTATTTTTCCATCCAACTACGTACACCCCTAAAAATACCTATACATCCTACTATTACATTTCATCCAACTACTCTTATACAATTTGATTTGACATAAAGTTACATCTCATCCTACTCAAAATCTCAAAACAAACACAAATAATTACTCCCTCTGTCCCGCTATAAACTTCCCCTTTCTTTTGGGTGTTTTGATTAAGAAATATAATAAAATAATAGATAAAGTATAAATGATGTGATGATGAGAGAGAAAATAATAGATGGGTATTAGATGAAGTATGATAAAGTAGAAGTGATGTGATTGGGAGAGAGAAAATAATATGTCAAAAATGGAATGGGAAACTTATAGTAGGACGTTCAGAAAAGAAAAATGAGAAACTTATAGTGGGACGGAGGGAGTACTATAATTTCCCCGTCCAAAATTTCTTCATCCAGAATTTTGTCCATCCTACATAATTCCAAAACAAACATTCCCTTATAGATCGGACATAATATATATATAGAACATGTTTGATAGTTTAGATTAACTACATCTCATTTTTATTGGTTGTTTGATAACTTAGATTAAGACTGGATTATGCCTTAAAATGTATAAAGTTTAGATATTATTCCTAATCTTAGTTTAGTCATCTTTGCTATCAAACATGGCCATAGAGAGGGGGGAGAGAGAGAGAGAGAGACTTAATTTCCATCAGTATCACCAAATTCGTGAAGATATTCATTTCATAAAATAAAAACACAGAAATTCAAACAAAATACCACTACTTCAATCTCTTTCGTTTTTCACCACCTCCGCGTTGCATGTCGTTTTACTCAGATTCCTGACACGTTTAATTTTGTTACTCACTGCATTTCCATTTCTTTTTTATATTCATTCAAAACTGCTACTTATTATTATATAATTATTTGTATTTTATAGTAGGAGTAGTTTATTCTCCATTTCTCAACCTCCCCCGTTGTGCAACTCATCACATAATCACCATTTTTCTATGCTAACAAATTAAAACACCATTCCATGAGGCTTACCGGAAAACATGACCGCCGGTGGGGCTCCGACTCCGTTCCCGCCGGGGGTAATTTAACCAGCGAAGGATCTTCACCGGCCACCGAGTATTCACTCGATTCCGCATCCAACGCCTCCGAGTTCGTCGAAGTCACGCTCGATCTACAAGACGACGACACCATTATTCTCCGCAGCGTTGAACCGGCAACGGTCATCAGCATCGACGGAAACGACATCGTTTCAGGAATGGAGACTCCGGCATCGGCCTCGACCTCCCGATCTCCGACGATGCGCCGGAGCACTTCCAGTAAGCTGATTCAATTTTCGCAGGAGCTGAAGGCGGAAGCACTGGCGAAAGCGAAGCAGTTCTCCAGGAGGCTTTCGTGGGGACACGGCCACGCGTCGCGGATACTCGCCGGCGTCGGCGTCGGCGTCGGAGGAGGCAACAGCGGCGGATTAGACTCGGCTCTGGCGGCGAGGGCGATGCGTCGCCAGAGAGCGCAGCTGGATCGCACGCGCTCCTGCGCTCACAAAGCTCTCCAGGGGCTTAAGTTCATCAGTAACAGCAAAAATAACCGCATCGATGCGTGGAATGAGGTGCAGACGAATTTCGAGAAATTCGCCAAAGACGGTTACCTTCTTCGCTCTGATTTTGCAGAATGCATTGGTTAGTTACAGTTTCAATTGATGATTTTCTTAATTAATAGACTAATTTCACTCTTAATTAAATTCTTCAATGCTCCATTTTTTAAAATTAGGGATGAAAGACTCCAAGGAATTTGCATTGGAATTGTTCGACGCATTGAGCAGAAGGAGAAGATTGAAAGTTGATAAGATCAGTTTAGAAGAGCTTTTCGAATTTTGGTCACAAATTACCGATCAAAGTTTCGACTCCAGGCTCCAAATTTTCTTCGACATGTATGTTTCCCTTTTTTATTTAGTTAATTTATTAAAGTTTCTTCATTGTTATTTAGCAATTAATTAGCTACGGTAAAAGTGAAAATTATTTAAGTTAATTTATAATTATATATGTTTACTGCTCCATTCACATAACTTCAAAAATTGATTAAGGAATATATTATTATATATAGGCCATGTTTGATAGCTTAAATTAAACCTAAATTAACTATATATCATTTTTATTGGTTGTTTGATAACTTAAATTAAGAGTAGATTAAGCTTTAAAATTTATAAAGTTTAGATATCATCCTAATCTTAGATAATCAGTATTTGCTATCAAACATGCCCATATAGTGTATGGTGCGCGCCGTTAAAGAGATTTAGAAAAGAAAAAATTAGAGAGAGATCGATGTAAAAAAAGTAGACTAGTAGAGTAGTGATATAGAAAATAGAAAATGTACATAGAGTCATAGAGATAGTAAGTGTTGTAAAAAAAATTCAGCGTTACGTCCAAAATAATAAAATGAGTAATTTTCGAAGAAATAGAAATAGCATTTATTAATATAGAAAAAAGAAAAGGTAAAAAAATATACTATAAAATAAATTATGTAGATAGAGACAATATTAATGGGTGTTGATAAAAATAGAAATAATTAATTTTCGGTGAAACATCTAAAAATGATAAAATTAAGTAACTTTCGAATTAGAAGAAGCGTAGGGAGTATTAAGTAATTAGGATCTGCACAAATGGAAGTAGATATAAAAAGCTTCTAGAAGTTAGTTAATGAGTAATTTTCCGTGATAATATGATGTTTTTGATTAATTAATTATGACGATGCAGGGTGGACAAAAATGAGGATGGTCGGATCACGGAACAGGAAGTTAAGGAGGTAACACAAATTTCTTTGGTTTTCGTAATTAATAATCATGCACCATTAAATATACTATAGTTGGCAATCACTTTTAATCAAGGATTTTTTTAAAATAATTAATGGAGTGGTGATTATATTAGTATGAGCTAAATCACAGTCTGTCAGGTTCTTGTTGCTAAAAATATTATAGAGCGACATTTTATTATTACCTTTTCTATTTAATATTGTTATTATGGCCAATCAATAGGTAAAGCTATATACTCTAGGGTAAGGCTATATATAACAAATATGGCGTGAAGGGTGACTATGAAAAAAAATATGTCCAAAACCACTCCAATAAATAAACATCAAATAAGCAAATTTTACTAGCATATAGGAGTAGTAAAGACCTATAATAGTGATGGGTACGTGAGATTATATTCAGCTGCCCAGAGTTGGTAATGATAGGTACAATTATGTACTACTATATGCTAGTAATTTATTTTGTGATATTTCATATTAATAAAAATATAGATGTATACATATGCTTGCACATGTCATATAACTGTGGTTGAACAAAAACTAGCATTTGTTTGCGATAGTCAAACTATGCTTGAAATTCCCAAAACTGCACCGGCTTCATATTAAAGATTAGTCATTTCCATGGGGTTGGTGGGGGTAAATATGTAATTCTGCATGAATGAATTGAGAGGGAATAATTCAGAAATTCGTGTATTTCACGCAATTCCTCTTACGTACCCCTTTTTTTTCTTTTCTTTTTTCTTAATTATTTTTCACTGTGTAGATTATCATGGTAAGTGCCTGCGCAAATAAGTTATCAAGATTAAAAGAGCAGGCGGAAGAGTACGCGGCCTTAATCATGGAAGAGTTAGATCCGGAGAGGCTTGGCTACATTGAGGTACAACTTTTTCCCATCCTACATTTGTTTTCACGGGTTTAAGAAATTAATATTAATTGTTTATATATAAAATAGAGAGTAAGTGTTGTATTAGTGTATAATTAATATATAAAATAGAAAGTAAATATTGTATTAGTGTATTGAGGAGTAATAATTCTATTTGTGAAAGTATGCATATTAAGTTTGGACGTACCAAAAATGAAATGAATATTTACGTATAAAATTTGGACGGATAGAGTATAAAAATATGCAAAAGGATTGGTTCGTACCTTACTTTAGGATTTAATAAAAATAAAATAAAATTATGAGTTGCCCGTAAAATTATCATTATACTAACATATTACATAATTTTAGTACGTACTATTTGATCACTTCTACACCAACCGCAGTTCGAAGAATGAAAATTAGTTGTAACTAAAATTATCATGTTGGACTTTAGTTATGTAAAAAGTCAGTAGTTAGACGACAAATGACTGACTAAATCTTATTAATTATGAGTTAACTTGTGGTTCAACTATACACGTTGAATTAAATAACATATGCTTTACATGTAAACGATATATTATAATATATATGTATATAGTTAGATTAAATAAAATTATTATTAAATCCAGCCTTTGAGGTTGCCATACCGTTTTGTACAAGTCAAATGGAGAAGTTGGGGAGGGTCAGAGAGATTAGAAAACTGCTAATAACAAAAAGGAAATAAAAAGAGAGGCGTAATTCATGATTTTAATGGCCATACATATATTGATATAGATGTGTATATTGATAGTTCAACAACTCCTCTTTTCGCTTATTGGCTAAGGAATAAATTTTAATTACTTTATGAAATTATTATTATTTAATATATACTATATTGAAATTATCAAGTTTCTCAACTAAAACAATGCTAAATTTTGTTTATTTTATTAATTAAGTTGAAGAAATAGTGGTGAAGAATGATTCGGGTTCTTGAGGTCCTCTTTTAATAAAGAGGACCAAGTTATGTGTTACAAGGTGCATGTTGCGCATATAATTAATTTTGAAATAATTTGCTCTTAGCCAGCTAATCATTTGGGTTTAAAGGTGTATAAAAATAAAATATAAAAATAGGTTTGGTTAAATTATTGTTAATCTAGGAGTTGCTTTCTTGACAACCGTGTCTGCGAAGAAATGATTCAATACCTAATTCTAGTTAGTTGAGCACGAGAGAAGACTAAGTTAAATTAAGAAAATGCAATTAAAAAAAATCGTTGTAAATTGATCTACAAAAAAAATGGTCAAATGTCCTATATATGAACACTGCAATTTGCCATTTAAATTTTTGCGAAAATTGGAATATGAAATTGGGTCACCGTGTGTGTTTCAACTAACATTGGATATATATTAACAAGTTTTGCGTTAGTCTTTAAATTTAAAGCACATTTTTTTAATGCCACGAGATTAAATAATAAACTAATTGTTTGTACAAAAAGGTCAGCAGCTGGTTACTAAGTCTAATTAAGTAACTATAATTCACTTTTATAATTGTTCACGGTGCTCTTATAACATTAATATTCCGATTCCTTATTTGCGTTTCTCATTATATTATAAATTACATATAAAATGGTTTAAAAGGTTTTAACATATCTTAATTGTTTTGCCATTCAAAGAAAATGATACTATCTTCTTTGAAAGTCACTGTTGCAGCCTTGTAGGCATAAATTTTTTTTTCTAGAAGCGTCTTTAGCTCAAATGAAATCACGCGAGACATTTTTATTTTGTATTCTAGATGTATGACACGGGTATGGTAAAAAAATAACCTACGTATTACATATTACTTACCCACACATGCATGTTAATTATTCAGGAAGTTAAAACATTAAGTGAAATACATTGAAATAGAGGTTTGGACTGTTATGGGACATACATTTTGTCCTAAATTCATTTAGGACCATTTTCCTTTTTCTTTTTGACAGACCAAACAAAGGAAAGAAAATACCTTTTTTTATAGGCTATAATAATAAAACCTATACTCCCCGTCCAATTTTGTATTTCATAGTAAAAAAACACATACTTTATATATTTTATAGATAACTATGAATATTCTTTAAAACAAATAATAAAATTGAACAAGCGAGTAATAAATTAAAGGTAATTTTTGTTAAAAAAAGCATCGACTTATTTATTATCTTCCGTTTTATTTTTAGATTAATAATGAAAAAAAAAAAAGACACCCACATCTTATGACGACTTTCTTAGCATGTTAGCCCCACACTTCCACCCAATAACAATGTGGACATTCATTCTTTTTGCTGGACAAGTAATGCGTGTTTTTAGCACTGAAACAAACACATGTCCAAACATAATATAGTCCAAATAATCATTATTGCATTTATATATGGATATTACGCATAGAGGATAATTCCGCATGATCTTACTTTTGTCACAATATTTTTGTCACACAATGATGCAGCTATGGCAGCTGGAAACACTATTGCTACAGAAGGACACATACCTAAATTACAGTCAAGCCCTCAGCTACACGAGCCAAGCTCTTAGCCAAAACCTTCATGGGCTGAGATACAAAAGTCGGATCAAGAGACTTAGCACTAAATTGGCCTATTTCTTACAAGAAAATTGGAGGAGAATTTGGGTATTAACACTGTGGGTGTTGATAATGATTGGACTATTCACTTGGAAATTCAATCAGTACAAACAGAAAAGTGCATTTCAAGTAATGGGTTATTGCCTTCTCACGGCTAAGGGTGCAGCTGAGACTTTAAAATTCAACATGGCTCTCATATTATTACCTGTCTGTAGAAACATCATCACTTGGTTGAGGTCCTCAAAATTGGGCTATTTTGTGCCGTTTGATGATAATATCAACTTTCACAAGGTATGGCTTTTAAATTATTATTCATTATTTATACACCTATTTCAATATAATTGGGATATATAGACTAATAATTGGAAGACAACTAAGGGAAAGCAGAAACAATAGAAATGATACGCTCACGCTTGTTAATATATTTTCTTGTCTCATACGTTTATATGTGGCCCCATTGGCATGACTTTGTGAATAAGTCAACTGTGCAGCCCCGACAAAAATGAAATAGACAAGAATCTCTTCCTGAAAATACACTGCTGCTGTTTACCTGACAATGGCGGTCAACTTAGAGTCTAGCAGAAATTTTTGACATATTGCATCATAAAACTTTTAACTTTTCTTACACGTTTTGTGCAATGTAGTTTATAAATTACTAGAATTTTTTTAATTCTGACTTTTTGAAATTTAGTATATGGTTTTACATGAGAAATAGTATGGTGACCATGACACTTATGAAATACTAGCTAGTTTTATATTGCTTGTCTAAGTACCACTGCGAGAGCTCACTCAAATAAAAATGAATAAATTAAATATGTACTAGTGAAATAGTGAATTGCAAGAAAAATGAATGTTACATTATTAGTGTATTGTACTAATCTTGGAATGAGTTGATCAGATAAAAAATGATACTTAGTTGATTAAAGAATAGTGAAATTATTATAGAGGGAAGATATATGATAATGAATAACTTATTTAGATTCTGATTACCTCATACGAAATATGATAAAGTTGAATTGATCATCTTTTATTCTTACTAACTATAACAGTTACCCTACATTAATTCCTATTTTCATTTTCATTCCTATTAAAAAAGTCATGGACCAAAGTTTTCCATGCAAAATGCTGCTAATTTCTTTACTAGATACATATGGAGTAGCAGAGGACAGGGTCATTGAGTTATTATTTACAGTATTAATTAGAGTTTTACTTAAACTATATTAGAGTTGTGATCAGTTTACCCTTTGGCTGTCAAATATTGAATACAAACAGACTATTGCTGCAGCCATTGTAGTAGGTATCATACTCCACGTTGGTAACCATCTTGCTTGCGACTTCCCAAGGCTTATAAAATCATCGGAGAGCTCATACAATAAGTACTTGATGGAAGATTTTGGTGATTCTAAGCCCAGTTACATGGACCTTATTGAAGGCCCAGAGGGAATTACAGGAATTCTGATGCTAATCTTAATGATAATTGCTTTTACATTGGCGTCACGCTGGTTTAGAAGGAGTCTCATTAAGTTGCCTAAGCCGTTGGATAGGCTTACAGGCTACAATGCTTTCTGGTATTCCCACCACTTGTTTGTTTTAGTCTACATACTCCTTATCATCCACGGAACATTTCTTTATCTCGTCCACAGCTGGTACAAAAAGACGGTATGCATATTCATCATTTCATTCAAATTTGAGCTCAGTAGCTAAGGTTATTATTGGTAATTACTCTGTTTCATTCTTTTTGGTTCCAGACATGGATGTATCTTGCTGTCCCTCTACTTCTGTATGCAGGAGAAAGGACCCTTAGATTCTTCCGATCAGGCTTCTACAGTGTCCGCCTTTTGAAGGTGAACATGACACAACATTTTTCTATGCAATTTTGATCTCATTCACAAAAAAACAGTGAAATATATAATGACAGGTACTAGTAACTTTATACATGCTACTTGAATCCATGGTTTAATATTTTATTTTCTCCATCTTGTAACTTTTTCAGGTTGCAATATATCCTGGAAATGTGCTATCATTACAAATGTCGAAGCCTCCACAATACAAGTATAAGAGTGGACAATACATGTTTGTCCAGTGTCCAGCCGTTTCTCCATTTGAATGGTAAATTTCCAATGACTGTTCAATTTTTTATTTTATTTTTTACAATGTACATACGACGACATGTATAATGTGTGATGCAAAAACAGGCATCCATTCTCAATTACGTCGGCACCAGATGATGATTACCTTAGCGTTCACATACGGCAGCTAGGTGATTGGACACATGAACTTAAGAGGGTGTTCTCTGAAGCTTGTGAGTTTCCTGTTGGTGGTAAGAGTGGCCTACTCAGAGCCGATGAAAACACCAAGAAAACGTACGTTTCTCTTCTTCTGATCATCCTACTTAAATAAATAGCTGTATTTGATTCTTCCCAGAATCTGAACGTTAGCTCTAAATCCAGTTTGCCAAAGCTATTAATAGATGGGCCTTATGGTGCTCCAGCTCAAGATTACAAAAAGTATGACGTTCTTTTACTTGTCGGCCTTGGTATCGGGGCAACTCCTTTCATCAGCATCCTCAAGGATTTGCTAAACAATATTCTCAAAATGGAGGAACTCGCTGTAAGCATGCATAAACTTGTCACATCTGTTCTCTTGAAAGAAGGAAAGAATGCTTATGAAATTCAATCTGTCTTCTTGTTATTTCAGGATTCAATTTCAGATTTCAGCAGGTTTTCAGACCAGAGTGCGACTTCGTTTGAGTCGTCTCAGAACAAGATATCGCCTAAACGCAAGAAAACTCTAAGAACAACTAATGCTTACTTTTATTGGGTTACAAGAGAGCAAGGGTCATTCGATTGGTTCAAAGGCGTTATGGATGAAATTGCTGACCTTGATCAAAGGGTACGTAAAGCATCAATCACATGCTAAATATATTACTCCTTCCATAATGTAGTAGTGATTTTTAACCTCAAAGAACCCAATTTCTTAGGGTGTGATTGAGATGCACAATTATTTAACCAGCGTATATGAGGAAGGCGATGCTCGTTCAGCTCTCATCACTATGGTTCAGGCGCTTAACCATGCTAAAAACGGGGTCGATTGTGTGTCTGGAACAAGGGTAACATACATGCATACATAAATACTTTTTTCCAGTCATCTGCACCAGTCTCCATCTTAATTATTTACCATTGATGTGAGCAGGTTAGGACGCATTTTGCAAAGCCGAATTGGAAGAAAGTTCTGTCTAAAATCGGTACCAAACATGCCAATGCAAGAATAGGTTAGCACACCATTTAAAAATTAGCTTAATTATGAATGAATTATATTCAGTTAATTCTGTTGATAACACTCATAAGGGATTTTGGGAACAGGAGTTTTCTACTGTGGGGCACCAGTATTAGCAAAAGAACTCAACAACCTCTGCTATGAGTATAATCAGAAGGGCTCAACCAAATTTGAATTCCACAAAGAGCACTTCTAGGTAGGTAGGAGGCTAGGAGATATCATATAATAATGAGGATGGGAGGATTATATATATATATAAATATATATACATATTTAAATTGAAACTATATATGATATTTCATTACATTCTTGGCCAATCAAGGTGCATGCCTAGAAGTATGGAAAAGAACAAGGAGGAACATTATATACATACTTGTATAGTTGTTGATAGGAAATTAAATGTATACATATATACAAGTCAAGTACATAAGTACATTTTGATGGAACCAAAAGAAGTGGTTCTGAATGGCATGAATGATAGCTAAGAAACAACCACAGAGAACATCAGCCATGAAAGGAGTAACTTTATGGATTGGTGGAAGTAGAGACCGAAGAAAGGGATTAACCTTTATGGAAGAGACGAGACGGGACGAGACGAGGCTTTCTTGCTATGCATGGATGATGGATCTATCATCTATGGGACAGGTTTTTGTTTCACCTCAAAATTTAATTATTAGTACTCTACCCTTTTTCTTTTTTACTAGAGCATTATAGAAGAACCAACATGTCTATGCTTTTTCCACTATGAATGAATATATAATATAATTATACTCCCTATACACAAAGAGTTCCAACGCTTAAATTTTATTGCAATATCATTATGTAAATTTTGGATTACTATAAGAAACACCATCTTCAAGCTCCACATTAGCAATTGGAGACAATTTTTTTTTACCCTATGTCTCGAATTGAAACAGAGTTTTGAAGTTGCAATATTATGATATTTATAAGTTTTATAGACTTATAGTGCATGTTGTAAATGAGAATTGTCCAAAAACAGAAATCATAATTTTTAAGTAGTTTACCCTAAATACAGACAGGGGTGGTCATTCCGTTGGATTTTTTTGTTTTGTTTTGTTTATATGTATATATATTTTTATTTAATCTTTTATCTCTTATATACATGATATTTATTTTGTTTGACAATCAATTTGACAATCTTACCAAATACCAACTCACAGGGCCCTTTTTTAAGTTCTGTTTTGGAATCTCTTTTACGGGTTCCTTTGACTCTAGGAATTAATTGGGATTTTCCAAGATAACTGGGCCTTAGATCTTTTTAAGTGGGCCTGAGTTACATTTAGACCCACACCAGCATTCATATGGCTTGGGGTAAATACCCCTCCAGGAATGTTAGATACACTCCCCACCTTCATTTATTAATTAAATATACATGTAAAATAACCATTTTGTCATTTTACTAAAATATATCAAGATAGATACACTCCCCTACACTTAAAACCCTAACCCTAATTCTTAACCTTAATCCTTACTTCAGGAAAAGAAGCAGTCGCCTAGACGACCAACCCCCCACCTCCGGCAACCACCGCCCCACCTCCGGCAATCGCCTTCATCCAAATAAATTTAGAGATTAAAAAGAAAACTTAAAAAAAAAAAACATTTTTTTCTAGACAAACCATGTCGATCGGACGAAAAATACCATTGTCGACAACATTTAATCGAAAGAAATTTTTTTAAAAAAATCTATTTTTTCGACCAGAAATTGTCGACCGTAAACGTTTCGGACGACAACAATTTGTCAACTATAACGTTTACGGTCGACAATTTCTGGTTGAAAATTGAAAGAAAAAAAAACAAGAAAACCCTACATGTTACGCAAAAAAAGAGGAGGGAGGAGTCGTCGAGGAGAAGGAGGGAGGAGCCGTCAGAACAGAGAAGTTTGGACAGGGCGACAAGGGGAGGAGGTGGTGGCGGCGCTGGGCGAGTGGGCACCGCCGCCGCTTCTTGTTTCAGAAATAAATAAAATAATAAAAAAAGAATTGTGGAACCGCGTCGAGGGAGAAGTAGGGAGGGGTCGTCGGGGTCGGGAGAAGGATGGGGCAGAGCGGTGGCGGCGCTGTACGAGGGGGCGGCGTCGCCGCTGCTTGTGCAAAAACTTTAAAAAAAGAAAAGGGGTAAGGAGGAGGGTGGCTTGGCCGGCTTTAGCTGTGGGCGGTGCTAGCCGGTGACGGCGTGAAGGAAGAATATGGTGAAGAAGACGGTGGATTTGGAGAAGAGAAGAGGAAAAGGACGGTTTTATGGGGGTGAGCATTTATCCTACAAAATTTTAAGAAAAAAGGTATAATAGGTAATTTGAGGGGAAACATCTATTTTTTAAATGTATTTTGAGGGGTACGTGTATTATGGGAGTGCACCCAACATTCCTGGAGGGGTATATACCCCACGCCTATTCATATATTAAGATTATCAAAACGTACCTCAGATTCACATGAATTCGTTTTTTAGTGTCACTGTTATGAATATGAAGTATTATTTTTGTGCATAAAAAGTGTCATTGTATTAAAAAAAATACTTGATTTTTATTCTCTATATTTACAACATTGATACTTGAAAAAAAAAACCACATGAATACAAGTTCACAAAAAATTATCCTATATTCAATATGCAAAATGGGTCGTGAGCTATTAGGCCGACCCGTTTAACCCTAAATCGAAACAAGTTTAGGTTTGTGAGTTTAGTGGCCCGTTTGAATTCGATCTTTTGTGACCTGGATTGGTGAGCTCATGAACTAAATTGGCTAGCCCGGAGGCAGGGGCAGACCCAGAATTGAATAGGGAGGGGGGCCGAAAATCAAGTAGTGACTAATTTTTTATTAAGTACTTTTACGTTTCACAATTATTTGTACGCCCGTTTTAGTGGTCTGTTCCACAATTTACAAAATGTAACTTCCCCATAAATTTTACTCTTATAATATTTATATTTACAAAATATTACTTTTACTTATAAAATACTACTCAAGACTAATCACTAATTATTTCAATTAATAATACTATCGCAATATCCATCATTATATTCATAGTTAATTTTACATTTCAAATTAGTAAAACTTATAATTAAAAGATTGTATATATGTTAACTTTAAAGACTAATATATCATTAAAAGATGTGTATATTAAAAAAAAGTAACTAACAAATTATTAAATGTTGCAATATGCATACTACTAGTAAAATAGAGAGGAGGTGAGGGGGGCCAAGGCCCCTCCCAAGTAACACTTGGGTCCGCCCCTGCCTGGAGGGCTTGAGCCAGCCCCGACTCAACATTTATTTATTATTAATGTGTTTTTAGGTATTAAATTATTGAGATTAAAATAAATATAGAAAGAACAATAATAATATAATTGAAAAACCAATACCTTATTGTATTACTCTCACATTAGAGATTCATAATTCAGACTTTGTTAAACTTAGTGTTATGAATTCGATACAAATCTGTAAACAAGACTAAGTTCTTAGTAACTCAAACTTATTTGTAAATAACTCAAACAAGAAATAATCAAATTAATCAAACAATAACAACAACGATTTACGTGGTTCAATCAATGTGATCTACATTCAGTGTTATCAATAAGATTACAAGTATACAAGCTCTCTTATTCAAGAATTAGAATAGCTCCACTAACTCTCCAGATGTTTACGAATTTATAAATATACCAATTTTTTAAATTGCATTGATAATTCCAACTCTCCAAATGTAGTTGGATTTGATATATATAAAGTCATAGATTGATCCATAACCGCCAAGAGAATAACAAACTAACAGTTAATAAATTACTTCTAACATAAATAATCGTTTGTGCTAACTGTTAGAAATGAGGTGTATGTGTAGACGAAAATTAACTGCTGACACGGACTTAAACACGAAAGTCGAGGCTAGAATTTGACTCTATCTCCTTAAGACGTTATTGCCCCGTACACAGGTGCAATATGGATCACTGGCAACTGTCCCCAAGATACAACGACTTCAAACTTCACGACTGTTGTACTACAAATCGGAAGCTATCGGCGAATCGCAAAGTGGATATCTGGAACTTCGGATAAAACTCTAATGCAAGGACTTAGAATACTAGAATGCTTTGGAGGATAAGAATGTAAGAAAGCTTTTGGCTTGAGTGATTTGGAATGCAAATGTGGGGATCTATGTATAGACTTCCAAGAGTCTTTATGATAATAGTTGTGACTCTTCATAATAATCACTTCTTTCCAAAAGTTACAACCTTTGGAAATAAATAATTATTCACCAAAAGGTATGTCTTTTGAATTAATGCAATAATTCTAAAAGACACTACCTTTAAATTAATGAAATAATTATAAAGGACACAACCTTTGGAATATAATCATTTCACCAAAAGACATGACATTTCATATCTAAATATATAGGTCACAATCCATTACTATTATCCTATAATAATAAATACATTCAACAATATATTTATTCACTCATTAAATGACCAACTTTAATATTAATTTCTCATTCACCCAAAATTTGGTTTTGAGAAATCAAATCAACTAAATCCATTTACGCAAAAACGGATTATAAAATTGTCACTTAATATTTTATAAAATGTGGTCAAAACCAACATTTTCCAATAATCCCCCACATGAATGAAATTAATGCATGTGACTCCCTATGAAAGTTCCGACGAACCGTTACTGCATCAGGATAGGTAGCTCCAGGCTTTGAACATTCCCTAGTAATATGCCATCAGATTTACTTGCCACTCAGTGAACACGATGTCTTGAACTGGTTGGCGTTTTGTGTAAAGACAATGACATATACACAGCAACGACTCTGATACCCTTTGGTTCTCACGTTGTGTCCATTTCGGCCCTGGACCATATCTTGGATTCATAAGTGTGTTTTCATTTGAAGCGGCCCCACTTCACACTTATATAGGTGATCTCCTATCAAGAGTACCCAACAATACTCCATCCTTGGGATATAGGAATCATTAAAAGCTGTTAAGCTTAACCTCACCACACGTCAGCAGGTTTTTCTGCACCAGAAGGTGTAGGGTTGTACTTGAAGGGAATCGAGAATGGATTTCTTAATTAGTTTTCTCAAGTGCACATCTGAGTGCTTCATAACTTAGTTGTCTCGTTGAACCAAGTTCTTGGGATTCTCCAGTCAGCATGGACGAGTTACCGCTATGAACACCCTTTAATGTGTGGGTTTTAACCCCATTCCCCTTATTGCACTATACATTTGATCTCGGTTAATGCCTTTTGTAAGCGAATCCGCAATATTTTCTTTTGACTTCACATAGTCAATGGAGATTACTCCACTTGAGATCAAATGTCTAACGGTGTTGTGTCTCCGACGAATGTGTCGAGATTTACCGTTATACATATTACTTTGTGCCCTCCCAATAGCCGACATGCTATCACGGTGTATCATCACTTGAGGCATTGGTTTGTTTCAACCGGGTATATCCTCTAAGAAGTTTCGAAGCTATTCTGCTTCTTCACCAGCCTTGTCCAATGCAATGAACTACGATTCCATTGTGGAACGAGCTATGCAAGTTTGCTTAGAGGATTTTCATGATACTGCTCCCCCACATTTCCAATGATGGGCTTAGAGTTTGTGTCCAAATATCCAGTTTTCACAACTAGATATTTTTTTTTTACATAAAATTCCACTTCAAGAATTTTCGATTTGTTCATTTCAAACTTATAAGAATTACCACATGCTTCATTCTTTACTAGTCACTCTCACACTTCGAGATAATCATGGAATCACTTTACCCCTTTTCATAGTTCACATGACTTTATCTCCTTGTGTGGTGACTTTACTCGAATGTGATTTTTCAAGATGAAAAAATTCATACTCCTTCCGTCCCATACTTGAAGGCACAAATGAATTGGACACGAGTTTTAATGAATGAATTGTTTATTAGTATTGTGTAAGATAAAATGGGGGTAGTAAAGTCTTTTTAACTTTATAAATAATAATAAAGTTACTTTTTAGTGTAATAAAGTAGTGGCATTTGTTGTAATATTGTGGTATTTTAAGGAGATTGTTTAAAAGTGTTTTTGCTATTTTAGGTAATGTGCCTTCAAGTATGGGACACCCAAAATGGTAAAATGTGTCTTCAAGTATGGGACGGAGGGGGTATAACTTTTGGAAAGCATTCCACGGAATTCAACCGTTTTAAGTTTTTCCATATTTAGCTTTAGGGTCACACCTTTGCTAACCCCCTTACATTTGAATATGTCAACGGAGACCTCTTTCCCCCACATTCGAATGTATCCATGTGTGGAGACGTATTCCCCCACATTCGAGTTGCTTGTCCCTTTTATTTGTGAATTTATCTTATTCACCAAATTTGGACACAAACTCGAAATATTGAAAAATCGAACGTTGATTTTTTTTTCTTTTATCGGACTTCATTCCAATTTTCAACTCAAAAATTAATTTAATATTTGGTCAACATACCAAAATTAAATTCAATTTCAAATGTAGCATTTAACGTCACCCATAACTCGAGCATATTTTTCGATCAAACTATAAGAGTCAAAATCTTTTGAATTTAAATTCAAAACCAATTTATGCTCTCGAGCACAAATATTTGATCTCATATCAAATATAATTTAATATTAACTCTGAGTGATCTAGCCAACATTTCATGGCGCCTCAACCCATGAAATTTCACACACTGACTCATTCTTATGAGCATGGCCTGTAATGAAATTTATGGCGTAACCAGCACATCATGTGTGAGTCATCAATGACGCATTACATCAATTAACAACCTAGCTTAGAATTGATGAAGGCAGAATCATACCGTCGTAGCGTATGTGCAACAACAATATAATGATGAACCATCGTGTTCATTCCAGAGGAAGTGAACGGGGGACATTCGATTTGAAGAAACTCGATTTCTCATTTTAAAATTTCCCTACTTCGGAATCTTGGAACTGCACCCTCTTTAATCGCGATCAATTGCCTCGCACAATCGGCACCAACGAATGAGAACAACACAGCTTTGCTCCCAAACGTCGATATGAAGCGTCACGACTCTAGAACAGAGGAAGAGTGCACTTCATGATCTCTCGTTCTGATTCTCACTTTTGAGTCGGGACCATCGCATCCATTCGAGAAGGTCAAAGGGACATCACCCTCTATTACGTACTTATTTTCGAAATTAAGAGAAATGACATACCGTTTCAATTCTCTCTTTAAACATGATTTCAGAAATCAGCATGCTGTGTGTATGATGAAATGCCTCTGAGAACTGAGCATTTTCATTCTGTCAAAAAATCGATATTTCCTACTCCCTCCGTCCCACAAGTGTTTGCACCACAAATTGGGCACACTTTTTAAGAAAAAAGTGTAATGAGTGGAGTGTTGAGTGGTAATTTTGTAAAGTTATATGGATAAAGTAAAAAGGTGATTGGAAAGAGAGTAAAAGTAATGGCATTTTGTGTAAATATGTGAATATTGTGAGGGTGAGGTTTTTGAGAGTGTTTCCTTTTATGGGTGTGCAAACAATTGTTGGACGGACAAATAAGGCAAGTGTGCAAACAGTTGTGGGACGGAGGGAGTATTTCATTTGGAAACGTGTAAAAACAATCTTTTGCACGAAACACTTACTTCAATTGATCGATAAACTTTCCTTCTGTTAGTTATCTAAATCATTTTCACTTGGCAAGTGAGTTAGTCAAAACATGCACAAAGTTCAAAGCACATACATATTACTGTGAGAACAAAATATGTAGAGGCACTAAGAAAGAAACATCTAACCCATTTAGAATGTATTCCGAAATAGGAACTTTCCACCAAACCTTTTGAAGTGAACTTTCCTAACAAAACGAGTGAGTTGCAAGCCAACTTTGAATACACAATGAATAACGTCTTACGATTGTTAGAAAATTGAGGAACAGTATGTACACCAACATTTAACCAACATTTCATGTTTGACTTTTCAACCGTGAAATTTCACAACCACATCTTATTAACATGGCTCAAAATGAATAATTGGCTACTCAAATAATTACTTTTCTTCGGCCATTCTTATTTAATGAGACGGGCCAAATAAATGAAAAGGAATGGAAAGAGAGGACCTTTCAGAATTTGAGAATTTTCAATTCACACGATCTTGATTCCTTCTTTCTCAACCAGCGCATTGTTTCAATTCTCTCTGAACTAGTGTCCCCTTTCAAATCGCCGGACTAAGAACGGTATGGCTTTGCCGCCAAGTTCCGTCTCCGAGTCAGATTCGTCGGGGTTAAAGCGGCACATGGTTCTTTATGGTTACCACAGGGCTTCCGAATCAGATGCCAACGCTATATCACCATTCGTAAATATTGCTTGTTGCTTGGCCACCAATTCTTCTTTAGTGACTAAAACCCAAATCAATTACAGAGGCAAATGTATTGCTTACCATTCCCTCAGTTTTGCAAACAAGGTTTCAGAATCTTGCATATCAAGTGTTTGATAAAAGTCTTTGAGAGAATAGAATGTTTCCCAGTAACTTGATAACTGAAAGTGTCATTAATATCAATAAAATTTAATTAAACTTCACAAAGGAATTTGAATTAAACTTCCCTGACTAATCGAGTGAGATCTTCTGTTGCTTGCTGTTGTACGTGCTTTCGTCGGGTTGACTCGGATGTGGACTATTTGCTAGCACGAGACAAACATGTATTATGATCGAGGTTTATTACGTGTTTAGAGAGGTTATTATGATGATCTTGATGATCTTATGAAGAACAAAGCAAGAACAAAGATGTAGCTTCTTGGAGAAGCTAAAAGCTTGAGAGCTTGGGAGTGTTTATTGCTTGGGTTGGAGTGATTTGGTGGATTGTGTGAACTTATGTTTACAAATGAGCCTTTTAGGCATTATATAGTGTTTTCTGGGGGCTGCCCGCCCTTTACACGTGGCACGACCTCACTGGACCTGTCTTCTGCCCGAAAAGGTGATTTGATGGCGCATTTAATGCTAAACCGCCTCCGGTGGTCGTCCTCGCCAAGATGCCGAGGAGCTGGGCCACCGTGGTCGCTGGAGGACCTGATCATCTAGGAAAGTGGTCGCCCAGACCTTCGAGGTATGTGGTCGCCACGCTCCATGCTGTCTCTCAAGGCTTCAACACTTAGACTTCTCTAGCTAAAATAGGCGCGTGCTCGCCACACATTTGGGCGAGCAGCTAACTAAAACATGTGCTCGCTAACATCTTTGAGCGAGCACTTAAACATATTAAATCCCATAACTTTAAAAGTCTTGACTTTCCACCACACACTAGCCTAAATCTGAAAAGAAACATACCCTATCTTGAGTGACTCTCTTTGGCCAAAAATAGATAGTTAATTAGATTCAAGACAAAACCTAATCTAGCCTAAAATAAAATTCAAGACAACACTCTATCGAATTATATGCATATTAAATGGTCGAAAGACACACAATAATAATTCGATTCAATCCGAGTCAGTTGAAATATCTGGAATCTGACCATATATAGATACTAAAATAATTAAAAGATGGAGAGAGAGAGAGACGTATTAGCAGTCGCAGGAGAATTGGCGACTAGTTGAGAGCAATCAGAGCCTGTAAAGCATGAATGACACTCAGAAACAGGTTTACCATCTGCATCATCAATCAAACCATCTAAATAAACTCTTCCATGCCCAAAGCAAGTTTTTGCTGCAACAGCTTCTGCTTCTATTGCAGCTTTTCTGCTCCAACCCAACTTTATTATGTCATTTGTAGCAACACACATATAATTCCCACAACCCAAAATAATTAAAAATGCCCAAATGCTGCTCATACCCTGCATTTTCTCTCTAATTTTATTTATTTGATAAATGAATGCTCAGAATTAGCTACCTCCTTAAGTAGGCGCAGCTGTATGTATGCAAGTTGAAAAAATTGCACACACCTTTAGCGTGGAATTATTTAATCAAATATATATAAAACTAAATTTGCATCTACTTTTCAATATCACTTTTAAAGTTGGAAAGGCGGTGGTCGTCGACGTCGACGAGATCGACGAATCCGATAGGGATGATGCCGGCAATGATGCCGAGGAGGGTGATGTCGAGGAGAGTGACAGTGAGACTGACTCAGATCTGCGCGACCAGGGTTTGGACCGAGGGGTGGGCGAACAGATAGAAACTGCTCGAGTCGAGGAGACTTTGACGAGAAGTCTTCGCGAGGATTTCGAGGAAGTTTTTCAATATGCGGCGAGCATAAAGGACATCTTGAGTGGTAGAGACAACTTGGATGGCGACGAGGTCTCGAGGGAGGCCTACTATAAATATTTCTGCGATTACCTTCCTCGAGAGGTTCCTCGCCAGCATCGAGTTACTTTTGAATCGAGGTACGAGGCGAGCAAGTACGCGAGCAGCGTCTCCTCGGCCCAGCTAGAAAACTCTCGGAAGAAATATCAATTGCCGGCCGACGTCTGCTTTTTTGTTCCTCGCAAAGATGAGAGGGCCGACCAGCCGCCAGAAGGGATGGTCGCCGTCAATATTGGGATGATGGAGGTAGGTTTGAGGTTCCCCCTGCACCCTGGGATTTCAAACTTCTTGCATTTTCTAGGGGTGGCCCCTTCTCAAATTTTGCCGAACGGGTGGTCGAACTTGATCGGACTCCTCACGCTGGTCGGCCTGGTGGCGGTCGAGAATGGGTGTCGGAACACGTGGCTTAGCCCGAAAGAGATCAACTATCTCCTTCAGGCGGCCGAGGCCGGACAGAAGGTGGGCCATGGATATTATTACGTAAGAGGCCGTGATAATTTCAAATTGGTCGAAGGGGTCCCCAATAAAATTTGAGATTGGAAGACCAACTGGTGGTGGGTAGCCGGGGACTGGAAAAGTCCGGTGAGGCCGGATGGATCCTCTGCTCGCATTCCCATCGCGACTGACTATCAATGAATTCGTGGTAAGTCTTTTTGTTTCTGCTCGTTCTTGTCTATACTGAATAACTCCTCGCTCTTGTAGGTGAAACTGCTCGCAAGAAGACTGCCGATCACCGTCTCTCGCCCATCTTCCAATATCATATCTGCTGCGTACTCAATCGTCGGTATTTGGAGAGGTCTTGCCGCTTTCTGAATAGGGAGTGTATGCGAGAGCGAGCAGGTCTCAGAGTACCTCCTCATCACTTCACTCGAGAGTTCCCTCAAGGTATTTAAAATATTTCTAAGTTTTGTGAAATTGCTCTTCGTAAACACTGACTCCTCGTTTTTTCTTTTTTAGTAGTGGTTCCTGAAAGAGTGGTAACTTATCTTCCTCCAACTGTCGAAGTTGATCGCTTAAAGTCGAGCAGGATGCTTCAACAAGCGAGAATGCTCCGCGAGCGCAAGATAGTTGATGGCTCTGGCAGAGGCAAAAGGAAAGGGACGGAGACCTCAGAGGTTCCTCCCAAGAAAGTTGCGAAGCCAACCCGAGGGGGTTCTTCTCGCCCAACTGCTGCCGAGCAAAGGGTCGAACAGAGGGTCATGAAGAATGTGCCCCGATCGCTGACGACCAAGCTGGTGGACGAGGTGAACAACCAAAGCTCTCTGGAGAATGTGCGCCTGGCCGCCATCGATCTGAGCCGTGCCTCATATACCATCGAGAAACTTGCCTGCCAGATCGCCGAGAGTCGCAAGGTCAGCGACGAGAGGAGCACGTGACTCGCCCAAATGGCCAAAGCTAAAGCCATCGTTGAGAGGTAGCTGGTCGCTTCTGGGGAGAAGGTGGTCGACCTTGAGATGAAGTTGGCCGATGTCGAGGAAAAGTTGGCCGATTCTGAGGCCCAACTTGAGATGGTTCGGAAGAAAGATCAAGAAGATCTCCAAGAGATTGAACGTCTCCGTGCTCGCCTCAAGACTGCCGAGGACGAGGTAAACATTCTTACAAATAAATCTACAACTGCTGAGGAAGAGTTGGCCACTCTTCGGCAAGAGCTGGTCGCCATGACGGATGAGCGAGATGAGATCAATGACATCGCTGGGGGTGTGGCCATTTTATCGGTGGCGCTCACTGCCCATGGGCTCATTCATCGGCTTAAAGAAATTCATTCAGATGTGGACGTAATTCCCCTCGGCGGGTTTTTAGACGACCTCCTTATGAAGGAAAATCCTCAGCCGGAATCAGAACTCCCTCTGCTTCCTTTGATGCAAATGGGACTCCAGTTCCCTCGACTCTTGGGTGTTCCGGTACTCTTCGCGGACCCTCCCCAAAACCCCCCTCCTCAGCAGGGCGAACAGAGTGCTCCTGCCGAGGTGGAGGCCGTGAACGAGGAGGAAGATGCCGACGAGCAGGATGCTACTGCCGAGGGAAATGCTGCAGAGACTTAGTTTCTCTTTTTGTTTTTATCTTTATTTTGTTTTTAGTACTGCTCGGCCATTAAGGCCTCTTTTGTAATTTTAGCCTTTTAAGGCTTTTCAATGAATGGAACTTTTTGCTTATATGATGTGTTCGTTTATCTTGAGTGATCGTCCTCGTCACTGCTTTTCGATTTATGTTATGATTATTTGCAAGCATCTTTCAATGAGTACTTGTCTTTTGAATTTCTTTTATTGCGAGCATCTTCAAGAAAGAGTGCTCGTCTTTTAGAGATGCGAGCACCTTGAAGAAAGAGTGCTCGTCTTTTAGAGTTAAACATTCGTCGGTTGAACTCTTTTTGTTTGATAGGTAGTGATCGTCGTCGCCACTACCTTGCGAGCATCTTTAAGAAAGAGTGCTCGTCTTTCTTTTGCGAGCATCTTTGAGAAAGAGTGCTCGTCTTTTAGAGTTAACCATTCATCGGTTGAACTCTTTTTATTTGATAGGTAGTGATCGTCGTCGCCACTACCTTGCGAGCATCTTTAAGAAAGAGTGCTCGTCTTTCTTTTGCGAGCATCTTTGAGAAAGAGTGCTCGTCTTTTAGAGTTAACCATTCGTCGGTTGAACTCTTTGGTTTGTCAGGTAGTGATCGTCGTCGCCACTACCTTGCGAGCATCTTTTAGGAAAGAGTGCTCTTCTTTTGTTTCCTAGATGGCTACGCAGAGCCTCATCTACAATCTCAAACTTATCCAACACTTGATGGAATTTAAAACTTTACTTGTATTGAAATGATGACTAGATACAAACTATACAAATGTAAACAATTTAAAAACTTACTGATAATACTTCTTCAGCTTGACCGCATTCCATGGGTACTTGCTCGGCTTGCCCTCGAGATCTTCTAGCTCGTACGATCCGTTCAGGAGTGTGCACGTTATTCGGTACGGACCCTCCCAAGTCGGGCCAAGTATGCCAATGGACTGTTCCGTCGCCCTCTGAAGTACGAGCTGGCCGATGGTGAATTGGCGAGCACGTACTTTGGTGTTGTAGTAGCGTTCTGACCTTTGCTTGTAGACCATGTTCTTCTCGTCCGCTGTTAGCCTTCGCTCTTCTAGGAAGTCCAAGTCGGAGAGCTGTGCATCGTTATTCAACTGCTCGTCATAATTTGCCACTCGAAAAGTGGGGACCTGCCCCTCTGCTGGTATGACAGCTTCGGTTCCGAACGCGAGCGCGAACGGAGTTTCACCAGTAGAATTCCTCGTGGTCGTCCGATATGCCCACAGAACCATGTGCAGCTCGTCCGCCCACTTGCCCTTCAATCCATCTAGCTTAGCTTTCAAGGTGTGCTTGATGATTTTGTTGACCGCCTCTACTTGACCATTTGATTGTGGATGGTAGGGTGTTGAAAAAAGTTTCTTGATGTTCCACTCTGAGCAGAAATCCAGCATGTCTTGACTTGTGAATTGACGTCCGTTGTCCGTCACTATTGCTCGTGGTAGGCCGAACCTGCAAATTATGTTTTTCCATATGAAGTTGGTCATTTGGGTCGTTGTGATGGTCTTCAATGCCTTCGCTTCGGTCCACTTGGTGAAATAATCGACTGCTACGACTACGAAAGTTACCCCCCCGACGCCAGGCGGGAAAGGTCCGATGATGTCGATGCCCCACTTCGCGAAGGGCCAAGAGTTGTAGATGGAGATGAGCTCGTCTGGAGGTGAGTGAATAGCGGGAGCAAAAGCTTGACATCTCTTGCACGCCTGGGCGTAATGAATTGCATCCTTCTTCAGTGTTGGCCAAAAGTAGCCTTGCCTCATGATCTTTAAAGCGAGCGTTTGCCCCCCTGTATGATTTCCACACACTCCATCGTGGATTTCGTGCATGACGATCTTCGCTTTGTCTTCTCCGAGGCATTTCAATAAAGGCATTGAAAAACCCCGTTTGTACAGCTGGTCGCCAATAATAGAGTACCTTGCGGACCTGAGCTGCAACCTGGTTGCCTTCACTTTGTCTGCCGGGAGCTCGCCGGTCTTGATGTACCTGGTGATCGGCGACCTCCAGTCCTCGTCGTTGGTCGCTTCAACCTGCAAAATTTGACCTCTGCTCACCGATGGGGAAGAAATTTTTGTGATGGTCGCTTCTGAAAATATTGCCTCCCCCTCTGAAGTGGCCAGCCGAGCTAACGCATCTGCTTGCGTATTCTCCTCCCTAGGGATTTGCTCGATGTGAAATTGATCAAATTGCTCGAGTAATCCTTTCACTATGTCTTGGTATTTTATCATTTGATCGCCGCGAGCCTCGTAATCGCCCGTAATTTGACATACAACCAGCTGAGAGTCAGAAAAAAATTTCAGTTTTCTGGCGCCCACGGCCATAGCCATCTTGATTCCTGTGACCAGAGCCTCGTACTCTGCTTCGTTGTTGGTTGCCTGATACTCGAACTCGATCGCCGAAGCAAACGTCTGTCCGGTTGGGCTGGTGAGGACGATTCCTGCCCCTGCTTTGGTGCTCGTCGACGAGCCATCGACGAACAGTGTCCAAGGAAGTTCGATTCCCTCGTCCAATTTCTCTGGGAAAGTGAGCTCTACAATGAATTCTGCCAGCACTTGTCCCTTGATTGTCGTTCTGGGTGCATAGGTGAGCCCAAATTGCTCGATTTCCACCGACCATTTCAAAAGTCTTCCAGTGGTATCCGGACGATGCAGTGCTCGCCGAAGAGGAAAAGTCGTGAGGACGACCACCTCGTGGTCGAACAGGTATTGCCTTAGTTTTCTGACGCTCATGACCAGTGCGTATGCCAATTTTTCCATTGGAGTGTATCTCAACTCCGCATCTCTTAGTGATTGACTTACGTAGTAGATAGGCAGATGTGTGCTCCCCTCAGCTCGGACGAGCACTGAACTGATCGCACAGTCAGTGGCCGCCAAGTATAGATACAAAATTTCGCCGGGGACTGGCTTAGATAGGACCTTCGGATCCGATAGATATTCCTTCAATTTCTCGAAAGCTTTCTCACAATCATCGGTCCATTCGAACTTCCCTTTTTTCAAAGCGTCGAAAAAAGGTTTGCAACGATCGCCCGTTCGTGCAATGAATCTGTTCAGCGATGCAAGGCATCCTGTCAACCTCTGTACTTCTTTCACGTTCCTTGGGCTTTGCATATTAATGACTGCTTGAATTTTACTCGGATTCGCCTCGATGCCCCGCTGGCTAACCAAGTGCCCCAGAAATTTTCCTGAGATAACTCCAAAACTGCATTTCTTTGGATATAACTTCATGTTGTACTCTTTTAGGATATCGAATGTCATGGCAAGGTGGTGTAGGTGATCCTCTTTCTGTAAGCTTTTGACAATGATGTCGTCAATATAGACCTCCACCATCTCGCCAATGTGTTTCTCAAACATCTTATTTACCAGTCTTTGGTATGTTGCCCCCGCGTTTTTCAAACCGAAGGGCATTCTCTTCCAGCTGTACATGTCGACTGCAGTCATGAAAGCCGTATGTCGCTGGTCGTCGGGATGCATTGCAATCTGATGGTACCCTGCGAAAGCATCCATGAAAGTTAACATCTCGTGCCCCGCTGTATTGTCTACTAGATGATCGATGTGGGGCATCGGAAAGTGATATTTTGGACAGGCGTCGTTTAGATCTGTGAAGTCTATACACAATCTCCACGAACCGGTCGTCTTTCTGACGAGCACTGGATTTGCCAACCACTCGGGACCAGTTCCAGTTTTCTCGATTAATTTGTTGTCGATCAATTTCTTGATTTCGACCGCCAAAGCCGCACTTTTATCAGGCCCAAATTTTCTTCGCTTTTGGGTGATGGGTCTCCTTGCTAGATCAATATTCAATCTGTGGCAGGCATGATTCGTGCTTATGCCTACCATATCCTCGTGCGACCAGGCGAATGCACCGATGTTTTCTTTCAAAAATGCGACCATGTCTGACCGCAATTGTTCTGGTAAATTTGAACCAATGAATACCTCGAGTTCTGGACGAGCTTCGTTTAAATGGATGGTTTCAAGGTCCTCCGCTGAAGTTGCCCGCTCTTTAGGCTCCTTCCAACGAGGATCCTCGATTCCGAACTCTGGCTCAAAGCCTAACCTAGGCTCCAGATCTGGAATGTTTTCTGGAACCTGGTCGTCGGGGAGCTGGTCGCCCGAATCTGTCTTCTCGTCGATTTCCATTGGGGTGTGGTCGTCCACTTCCATGGAGGCGTGCTCGTTCGCATCCACTTGGTGGTCGTCGGAACTACGACTGCACTCCCCAACTTCAATCTTTCGGTACTTGCTAGGAAGACCCTCCAAGTAGTTCACTTGTTCTTTTTGTTTTTGACACTCAATATACTTTCCAACCACAGAAGTTTCTTTAGAATGACGCTTTGCAAAACGGACGAGACACTCCCTCGCCCGCGTCTGATCGCCCTTGACGGTTATAACTCCCGCCGGGGTTGGAAATTTTACACAGTAGAAATAAGTAGAAACGGCCGCCTTGAACTCGTTGAAGAAAGGTCGGTCGAGGAACACATTGTAGGAAGATGGCATGTCGATGATCAAGAAGTCGAGCTGCCGAGCATGGTGCATTTCTGGCTCTTTCGACGATGCCAGTTCCAAAGACAGTCTGATTTTCCCAATGGGAAGGTTGCGCGTGTCCCCGAAACCTACGATTATATCATCGTAAGGCTCGATGTATTCTGTATATCCACCGAGAGCATCTAAAGTATGCTTGAAAAGGATGTTGGTGTATGCCCCAGTGTCGACCATCATGCGATGGACGTTGGTTCCCATAATTTTTCCAGAGATGACCAAAGCATCATTGTTTGGGTGCACCACGCCGTTCAGGTCGTCGTCCGAGAAAAGGACTTGATGAGAAGGAGGCTTCTCGGCAGCCGGAGCGACGCACACCTGATGCACGTTGTTAAGTGCTCGCATGTCACTTTGTTGTCGGCGAACAGACAGAGCTTTCCCGGACTGAGTTCCCCCCAAAGGGCCTTCTATCACCATACAGGCTCCACCCACGTTGTCGACGTCGCCTCCTGGATTGTGTGGCATGGGAGGAGTCAGTTTGGGACGATTCAATTGTTAGCGCAGGTCGTCGCTGTCGTCGCGACGTTTCTTCCCCCTGTTATCGCCATTTCCGAGGGGCTTGATGAACTGGGCGAGCTTGCCCTCATTGTATAGCTTAAAAAGATTTTTCACCAAGTCCCGACACCCGTTAGTGTGGTGGCCAATAGAGTTGTGGTAGTCGCAGAATTTGCTACCATCGAGGCTGTCCTCATTCGTATGCATTGGCTTGGCATGGGGGAGCAGATTTTTTCCCCTGACTGCATTGAAAATGCCCCTGGGATCAAGAGAGAGAGATTCTCTGAACTGGATGATCTCTGGGGACTTCTCGAAAGGCCTGAAGTTCGCTGGGCGAGCACTGCCAGCTTGAGTAGTCGCCTTCTTTGGCTGGGACGATTCCCCAGTGTTCACAATTTTCTTAGGCCAGACCCTCTTGGACGCCTCAGACTGCTCGTTAGCCTTGGCGGCGTCCATGATTTCCTCCATTTGGATGAAGTTCCCAGCCCTCGTGCGGAAGTCCGCATAAGAAACTGGGAAAGTAAAATGGATAGATTCCCAGAGCTTGGAACCTATCCTCAGACCGAAAACAGTCGAGATCAGCTTTATCTCGTCGTTTACGGCCTCCCCATCGATCACCAGCCTATCAAAGTGCTCGATGAAGTCCTTGCCCGATTCATTCAGGGACTGGCGAACGTTTGCCAAACGTTTCTTTGAGGCTGGGCGAGCAGCAATAGACCCGTAGTAGGTCAGAAAGTAATGTCCCAGCTCAAGGAATGAGGTGATAGATCCGGCACTCAAAGTTGTGTACCAACGATGAGCCCGGTCTCCCAAGGTTAGGGAGAAGTTTCTGCATTGTGTGGCGTCCGTTGCCCCGATTGAGGCCATGTAGTTGTTGTACTTGGACAAGTGTACTCTGGGGTCGGACATTCCGTCATATGCCGCCATGGAGGGCATCTGAATCTTCCTTTGGATGGGGGCGGTAAGGATTGCAACACTTAGTGGAGGTGCGGGCAGAGTGATTGGTGGAGTGGTCCCTTGCTTCGAGGCGACCACCTCTGCTCGCAGAGCGTCCATCTCCAGCTTCATCAATTTTTGGGTTTCGAGGAACTGGGCGATTTGCCCCTCCTCGGCAGTTTGTGGTTTGGGGACAACGCCCTCGTCGCGTCGGCTCCCTTGGGATGCGGCCGGGCGATCATCATGACGTGATCGCCTGGGAGAGTGCCTATCAGAATGGTGGCTGCGATAACTCTTCGTCGGAGCTCGCGAGCCCTTCCCTGGTCCCACTCGCTCGAGAGCTGAGACTCTGTCGCCCTGATCTCTCTTGTCAGCGCGATCCTTGTGGTCGGCCCTATCTGGTCGGCCATCCACGTTGAAAGGCACTCGGTGAGGAGCCCTCCCATCTTTATCATCCATTCGGTTAAAAACCGAATTTCGGTGTCGCGAGTCTCCCGTGTGGCTATTGTGGGAGTGCTCGGCTGCTTTGTTCTTTCCTCTGTCTTGGGGGCGAATAGAGTTGGAGTGATAGGAACGGTCGTCCTCCTCATTCCCCTTGGCTTTGCGAGCTTTGTCGAAGGCCTGATCTTTGGCCTTCTCAAGCTCTTCTTTTTCATTTTGCCTCCTCTTCTCTAGGAGGTAGTCAGAGAGATCTTTCAAATGTTGGGGATCATTCAGAATGTCCCCCATGTTCAAGTTTGCAAACGGATTCACCGGCGGCGTCGGAGGGCGTTCGTTCCCTCCGGGAGCAACAAATCCGTCTTGAGGAGTGTGATGGGACATCGTTTAAAGAGTGTCTCCTGGGGATTATTACAAGGATATGACTGTTCTTAAGCTTTCGACGCTTAAAAACAAAAGATTAGAGTTCTTGCGCAGAAGAACGTGCCATTACAACTACTTACTAGCAAAGTAACAACAACTAAAGCTTGAAAACAAGATTACACGGAGATCAAACTCCAAAATATGTCTCGAATATCGCAAATATTCAAGAACACGAAGAACACGAAAATACGTAAATAAAGTTTTAAACGGTGGAACTACCGATTAAAACCTGAAATAAGGAGTTTGCAAACCGATCGCTCGATGATCGGTCGAAACTAAGATGATGAACACGTAAAAGGACCCCTCCTTCTAGCGCCAAATGTTGTACGTGCTTTCGTTGGGTTGACTCGGATGTGGACTATTTGCTAGCATGAGACAAACATGTATTATGATCGGGGTTTATTACGTGTTTAGAGAGGTTATTATGATGATCTTGATGATCTTATGAAGAACAAAGCAAGAACAAAGATGTAGCTTCTTGGAGAAGCTAAAAGCTTGAGAGCTTGGGAGTGTTTATTGCTTGGGTTGGAGTGATTTGGTGGATTGTGTGAACTTATGTTTACAAATGAGCCTTTTAGGCATTATATAGTGTTTTCTGGGGGCTGCCCGCCCTTTACACGTGGCACGACCTCACTGGACCTGTCTTCTGCCCGAAAAGGTGATTTGATGGCGCATTTAATGCTAAACCGCCTCCGGTGGTCGTCCTCGCCAAGATGCCGAGGAGCTGGGCCACGGTGGTCGCTGGAGGACCTGATCACCTAGGAAAGTGGTCGCCCAGACCTTCGAGGTGTGTTGTCGCCACGCTCCATGCTGTCTCCCAAGGCTTCAACACTTAGACTTCTCTAGCTAAAATAGGCGCGTGCTCGCCACACATTTGGGCGAGCAGCTAACTAAAACATGTGCTCGCCAACATCTTTCAGCGAGCACTTAAACATATTAAATACATTTATTCTATTACATTTTCTTGGTCTTGTTGACTAGTCGTCGCACGATTTTGTTGACTAGTCCTCGCCACGTAAGCTGGTGACTAGGATTGACTTGTCAAAGATTGACTTCTTTGACTAGGTATAACACTTGCAATTCACTTCGAATACACAAAAATAACGTCTTACGATTGTTAGAAAATTGAGGTGTGTGTGTAGACGAAGATTAAATGCTAACACAAACTTAAATACGAAAGTCGAGGCTAGAGTTTGACTCTATCTCCGTTTAAACGTTATTGCCCCGTACACAGGTGCAATACGGATCACTGGCAACCGTCCCCAAGATACAACGACTTCAAACTTCACGACGGTTGCACTACAAATCGGAAGCTATCGGCGAATCGCAAAATGGATATCCGGAACTTCCGATAAAACTTTAATGCAAGGACTTAGGAGGGTGTATTCAATTGAGATTCTATTAGATTTTTTTAGACTTTAAAAGTACGTGGATTTATAAAATTTATAGAGTCCATGTAGAGTTTGACTGACTTTTTTTATTGATTTATATGGATTTTAATAGACTTGACAGTATTGTGAAATATATATTTTTTTATTGATTTAAATATATTTTCATAAATTTCGGCGCTAAAACTATTAATGTGAAGAGTTTTTTTTAAAAAATTAATATATATATTGTTGGTCCTTGGTGGAGTATGACACAAGTGTATGGGGGGGGGGGGGGAATGCACTTGTGTATGCAAATTCTTTTCTTTTTAACAAACTGGTCTTATCAGGCAGGTTGTCTCACAACAAGCCTGAGTGTGAACTTTGATAGATACTTGTCCTACTGATTACTATTAAGTGATCAGTTGGCTAAATATCTAAAAGAGTTGCTAAGTGCGGAATGTGGTTGGCCTTTGACTCAAAGAAATACTCCAAGTTAATTTCTGAAAAGATACAGTTATCAGGGACTTTGTCCAAAACAGTTTTTCTTAACTTACTGAGTTTTGCTTCTTTTAAAATATGATTGAATGTAAGTGCAATAAAGAATGCAGTAAGTAAATGGCACACAATTTATAGTGGTTCAGAGACTCAAGCTCCTACATCCACTTTCCCTGATTTAACAGGATAATTCCTTCACAATGGAATTAGCTTGTTTTATAGTGTCAAGGTGCACTGATCAACAACACTCTCTTAGTGCTTTGATCCCTAGGATAATCTGAGTCCTAGTGCTCAATCTCTCTGAGTTAAGACTGTGTTTCACTATAACAGTCCTTAACTCCTCACTTCTACAACAAACACTCTCTTCACTAAATGAGATAAGGATTTGAGGTTTGGTTCCAACTAGTAGAGATATCCTTTACAATAAGAATAGTGTAAAGGCTTAGGATATCTCAATGCTAAGCTTTGGATGTTTACAAAGATTGGCTTAGCTAATTGAAGTGATTCAGGAAACTTGGGATTCTGAAGAACAGCTTGGTTTCCTTTGAAAGCTTGATGATAGTTTGATAGCTTGTAGTTGGATACTGAATCCCTTTGATCACTTATGTATTTATAGGCAAATTTGAACAACTAACCGTTGGAGAGATAGCAATTCAAACTTGTCTATTTGCAGCACCATTGAAACGGCTATGAAGCTTGGCATCCTTTTATCCACTGTGTAAAAGGGCTCTTCAATGGTTGCTTGAATGAATGTGTTGACTTCTGAAAAATGCGGCTGAGAAGACTTGTGTCAGATTCCAAATATGCACATTTCCCAAGGTTGATTTGTGGCAAACTTTACACTCAACCAACGGTCAGATGGGACAAGCTCCCTGAACATTCCTGCTGCAATTTAGAATGTTCCAACATTCATTCAATGCTTCACTCTTTAATGCTTTAAGTCTTCAATGCTTGGTTCATGCATGATTGGCAATAAATGCTTCATTGAATGTGTCTTCTGTGGGCTTTGGCATTCAATGCTCTTGATCATTTGTTCTGATCATTTGCATTTATGAGCATTGCCTTAATACTCTTGATCTCTTCAGCTCAGTTGTCCACTTGGTCAGCTTGTCCTGAAAGTTCAGCAACTTTGGCCTATAGACTAAACACTTATCAAGCTGCCTAACATTCCAGCTTTGGACAACTACCCTAAACTCTAAAATCTCACAACATTCCTGAGATTTTTAACTTAAGCATTCTACTTACTCAAGTGTACTGAGACAACTTGCCTGAACTAGACTTTGAGCATATCTCAACTAATCTAAACATCATCAATCAGGGGTTTTGGTATCTAAATCAAAATCATTTTATTCCCAACATATATATATATATATATATATATATATATATATAATATGTATGTAAATAAAGTATTTTATCAATAATATATATATATATATATATTCACGGGATATTATTTTATCAATAATATATATATATATATATTATTATTATTATTAATTTATATATATATATATATATTAATTCAGGAATATTTGCGGATTTGATCCGACCCATTCTCAATACGGGGCGGATTCAACTTGACCCAAAACTCGTGGGGTGGGACGGTACTCGCGGGTCGGGTCAATATTGTCATTCTTATTTCTGATTTTTCGTCTTTAGAGTTCTTTGAGAGAATCTGTTGAAATCTCTTGTTTTTAGAAGAGATTTTGGATAGTGAAATTTGTTTACATTTTTTAAAGGGAATCCAACAAAATCCATAGAGTATTAAAATTCATGGACTCTTGAATACCTCAAGATTTTTAAAGATTTTTTAAAATCCGTATTGAATACCTCAGAATTTTTAAAGACTTTTGAAAATCCGAATTGAATACCCTCAAACTTTGAAAGTCCAAAAAAATCGTACAAAATGCACAACCAATACACCCCCCTTAAAATGCTAGAATGCTTTGGAGGATAAGAATGCAAAAAAACTTTTGGCTTGAGTTATTTTGGAATGCAAATGTGGGGATCTATTTATAGGCTTTCAAGAGTCTTTATGATAATAGTTGTGACTCTTCATAATAATCTCTTCTTTCCCAGAGTTACAACCTTTGTAAATAAATAATTATTCACCAAAAGGTATGTCTTTTAAATTAATGCAATAATTCTAAAAGACACCACCTTTAAATTAATGAAATAATGCTAAAGGACACGGCCTTTGGAATATAATCATTTTACCAAAAGATATGACATTTCATATTTATATATATAGGTCACAATCCATTACTATTATCATATAATAATAAATACATTCAACAATATATTTATTCACTCATTAAATGACCAACTTTAATATTAATTTCTCATTCACCCAAAATTTGATTTTGAGAAATCAAATCATCTAAATCCATTTAAGCAAAATAGATTATAAAATTGTCACTTAATATTTTATAAAATGTGGTCAAAATCAACATTTTCTCAATAAATTGCGTTTTTCATTTTATACAACAATGTCACTTAACATTTTATAAAATGTGGTCAAAACCAACAACTTCGAATACACAATGAATAACGTCTTACGATTGCAAGCCAACTTCGAATGGATTGCAATGTGGTCAAAACCTTTTCTTTAATTTCTCACCTTTCTTTTCCACGTACTGTTCCAACAATAAATTACTTCCAACATAAATAATCGTTTGTGCTAACTCCTCTAAACATTGAACAACTCTACTGAACTCTGATCAACTCGTCTAAACAATTCAGTAGACAGCACCTCAGCTGCCTTTCACAATTGACAAAACCTTAGTTGACCCAAGTCACCTAAACTCATCCGACTTTATCATCTGATTCTATATCATTTGTATAAGACCAATTCAACTGACAAATTTCAACTCATTTGATTTCACCACGTGTTCATTTATCCCTTCACTTAATGCTTTTTATACTTAAACTTTATTAATTGTTGGAGTGTATCTTTTTATTTGTACGTGGTAGAATTGCAATGTTTCTGCTATGTTAAACATCTCTACTTCTAAGCTTTTTAAACTTTGTTAACTTATGTAGTACTTTGTCAATTTATGTAGTGATTTGTTAATTGTTTTTGGACTTGTGGTGCTTCTAGCCTTTTTTTTTTTTTTTTTTTTAATCTAATTAAGGTTTAGATTCGAATTTCAAAGGATTGTTAAGAGTGAATCGTAAATCGTTAAGGTTTGTGGTTGTGTAGGGCTGACCATACTGGGTTAAGACAACTCCGTTTAACCTCTTTAGCAAAAACATATTTGAGACGTGTTTATAGGCTTATGACTCTACCCAAATTTTATTTTGAAGCAAAGTAAGGGGTAAACACTAAAGTGGAGCTCTACCTCATATATGAGATCATCTCACACAAGACACTCGTGTCACTATATAGCTCAAATGAATGATTTCATTTTAAAATCACTAAACAGTACTCCCTCCGTCCCAGAGGAACTTGCACCCTTGGGACGGCACACATTTTAAGAAATGTGTAAGAAAAAGTGTAATGAGTGATGTTTTGAGGGGTAGTTTTGTAAACTTTTATGAATAAAGTAAAGTAAAAAGTAGATTGAATGTGGAAAAGTAATGACATATGGATAAATATGAGTATATTTTAAGGGTGAGGGTTATGAATATATTTCCTTTTATGAAGTGTGCAAATTGATATGGGACATCCACATATGAAAAGTGTGCAAATTCCTGTGGGACGGAGGGATTAACATTTTATATGTTAAATAGTGACAATGTTTACAAAATAGTGATTTTTTTTTTTTTAACTTAAACAAAAAAAAAAAAAACTTACTTCATACAAAGTTTGGTAGCCCATCAAATCCTTTCGGCTTTTCCATTATTTGTGATATTATTGAACAATTCTTTCATAATACATTTTTTTTTTTCAAGAAAGAGAGATTCTAACTTAATCATCTAACTGTAGCGTTCGAGCTACCTCTCTAATTTATGTAGGAATCTCTATTTCAATCCAAACTTGAGGAAAAGAAAAGTCAATAACAAGTTTAGCCAATTTGTGTACCAACACTAGAGAAAATTCATTTTTTATCCGGTAAATTATACTACCTATTTTAATTTTGATTTTATAACTTTCAATTTTATTTTTTTAAATCGTTCATTTACCTGCTATTGAAGGTTACTTTTTCGATTAGTTCAAGTTTATTTAGATTTGTTATTTTGAGTTGTTATCGTCTTGATTTGATCTAGAGGGGTATACCTTTCTCCTTCGTCTTTGGTTTTATCCCTGTAGAAGGTTTTCTCGAACAAGATTTTAATGATACCCCTTGTGAATTCATTACTTTTAGTTTCTTTTTCTTTTCCTCTTTTATATATATATCTGTATTTGCCAAATACATTAAAATATTGTGCTAAAATTTATGATTCATCATTTGGCACGTATCTAATAATGTAAGAAACTAGAATGATGGTTTATCTTAATAATTGAATCTCTAGGGTTACTATCATAAATTGATCCCAATATAAAATATAAAATAATTAAACGGATTATAAAAAACGGCAATGAACTAAAATTGCATTAAATCGGGAGACTCAAAGGTCATGATCATAATTAAAATCATCTCACCATCTGTCTTTAAATATATATATTGTTGATTAATTTTAAACAACATTTATCATTTATTTACATTACGATAGAGACATACGATGGGTGACATGCATCTTATTACCCCATTTAATTCCTTCACCTTCTCTCATTTTATATTATTATGTAGCTGATATTTTTGAATTTAGCTTGTGATAATCTCAAAGTCAATGACTAATGTTTCATACCAAATTATATTACTTTGTGTGAAACTCGACTTATTCTAAGTACATCAGGTATAACTAGAATAAAACCTAACATCTTTTAATTATTAATTGCTCCCATTCAGGGACGAGGAGAACAAAAAAAATTACAATTCAAAATATTAATATATGTATAATTATATTAATATATATATATATTAATTATTAAAATTTTCAAATACATCAATATATATTTAATCTAGACTAACTAATTGAATATATATATATATATATATATATAATTAAAATAATATAAAAGTAATCTTCTTTTTTAACAATTATAGTCAAACATGAAAAACATAGTAATTATTTTGAAATCAAATTTACATAAAACAATCACTTGCAATAAAATTTTTATTTAAAACAACTTTGACAATAAACTCACTATAAAATGAATTATTAAATTAATTTATTATTAATTTTATCATTAATTTTACTTAATTTAAAAAAAAAATTACTAAAAAATTAAAATTTAATATATAAAATATATAGGGGATGGGTGGGGTGCCAGGGCCCCTTACCCTATAGGGTAGGTCCGCCCCTGCTCCCATTTCATTATTTTAATTTTTTTAGGTGTTTAAATTCATTTTTATAAATAATACTCCATTTCATTTCATTATTAGTTACAATACTTTTTTTTTTTTTTTACCATCCAATGATCACTTATTCACTTAAATTGTAATGCCTCTATTAATAAACATTTGCTAGACTCTATAATATCTCTATCATACTTTCAACATATTTACTTTATATATAAATTAATCAATATTAATTAAAATTTGTGTCTGAAAAAATGAACATAATGAATTTGAATGAAGGAAATAATTTATTACTTTCTCCACCCATATAAAATATTTATATTTTTCATTTTTTTTTGTTTGTTTAAATAAGTGTTCCTGCCTGTTTTATTTTTTAAAAAATAATATAATTCATCACTTATTTTATCTTTTCTTCACTTTATCTATTTTATTTTACCTACTTTATACATAAATAAGTCATATTCTTTAATACTAACCCGTACAAAAAAAAAAAAATTTATTATTATAAGACGAAGAGACTAAATAATTTAATATATTATAATCTTTCCTAAAAAAATGTTACTACCCCATTTCCTTTAAATGTTTATATAAATTTTTAACACATAAATTAAAAAATATAATATTAAATATATAAAGTAGGGATAGATAGAAGAAGAATGGTCATATAGTTGACAGAAAAGAAGTGTAAATTAACCTTAGGGAGGGACGTACTTTATAAAAAAAAAAAAGTTACTCCGTAATTTTTATTCAATTTGAATTTTTTTTTAGGGATGAAAGGTAAATATGTAGGAAAAATTGAGGTGGGTTTAATTATAAAAGTTGATTTTTAGTTGGGTGTGTTTAACGGGTGAGAATAACATTTTAGAGGGTGTTAGTAGCTCCACCCAAAAAATAAATACTAAAGTAATTTAAAAGGGCAATTTTGGAATATGACAAAAAAATTGTATTAATCCCACTATCCAAACTACTTTTGGACTAAATATCCCAAACTTCTATCAAGTAATCCAAACATATAAATAATTTGAAAAGATCAATTTGTGAACAGTGCAATCCAAATTAATCCTATCACAATATATTTATCCCGTCTAACAAACCAAACTAGCCCTATATTAATTAGAATGTGACATGTAGAATATGACATGCAAGTCTATACATCGAAAATAGTCATGCTTATCAAATTGCACCACATTGAAAAAAAAAAAAGTATAATATTGTAAAATATTAAAATAACATATTTAATTTAAAATATAAAAAAATCTAAATTTATTAGCAAATTTATCAAACTATCTAACATATTAAAGTTACTCATTCCATTTTTTTAGTATTTTAGTAAACTACCGTCTTCATATTCATCTATTTATTTTATTATATTTTTTTAATCCGTATATATACACATTTTTTTTTTTAGGAATATTATATATATATACATGTTGGTTTCATTAAAAGGTACTGTATATATATAGAGTTACAAGTTCAAGCTGAAAGAAACAGAAACATGGAAGAGGAAAAGCATTTGAATGCAAAATCCTACCGCAAAAGCCACGAAGAATTCACCGCTATCATTCACAAACCCCTGGATAGGGGTGGAAATAGGCTGGGCTAGGCTAGGCTTTACATGAAAAAGCCTGGGCCTGGTTTATAAATATTGAGCCTGAGCCTGGCCTGTTATCTGTGATAGGCTTTTTTTGCAGCCTAAGCCTGGCCTTTTAAGTAAATAGGCCAGGCCTACGAGCCTTTTAGAAGCCTATTAAATATGAATCGTAGTTCAATATTCAAAGTCGCAAATAAAATTTACTACCAAAATAAATGCTATGAGTTTAAATACAAACATTATAATGATTTCAAAAGTACTAAAATAAATTTAACTTACTTTAATTTAATTTAATATAAATGTTAGTACTAAATTTTAAGAATAACTTATTATAAAATATATATAAATATAATATATAATGTTAAATAGGCCGGCCTGGTAGACTTATAAGGCCTTATTTAAAGCCTAAGCCTAGCCTACTTAACTAAATAGGCTTTTTAAAAAGCCTTAGCCCGGCTCATATTATAAATAGGCTAGGCCTAACAAGACCCTTAATAGGCTAGGCCGTAGGCCCCTGTCGGGTAGCCCGGCCTACTTCCACCCCTACCCCTGGATCCTCCACCCCACACCGACAAATGTTTAGTTTACATTCTCCTCGCCATCGTTTTACTCAGCGTCGCCTTCTTAGTATTCGGCCTCGTCGTCCTCCGAATCAACGCTCCGTCTCTCAAGCTTCTAAACGTCGTCGTAAATGACCTGCGCTACGATCCGCCGTCGCTTAACTTCACTATGGTCGCCCTACTCCGATTACACAATCCGAATTTCGCGCGATTCAATTTCCACGGCGGAAGCACGACTCTGTTTTACGGAAACGCGACGATCGCGGCGGCGGGTATTTCCGACGGTGGAGTGGGGAGGAGAGAGGGGAGAAACTTTAATACGACGCTGAGAGTGGTGCAAAATTGGGGGAATTTGAGTAGAGATGGTGAATTGGTGAAATTGGTGAGTTTAGCAGAGATGAGGGGCGATTTGCGTGTTGTGAGGGTTGTACATCGGTATAGAACAGCTGTGATGAATTGTACCTTGGATTTGAATCTGACGAGCCAAACAGTACAGCGTTTATCTTGTTGATCCACAATCAAATTTGCATGATATATATTGGTACGAAATTTTGGCACTTCCATTTACTTGTTTTTCATGTGAATATTTTCAACTTTAAATAAATACACATATATATAAGTCTTTGTAAAATCGAGTGCTAGATTGTTGGTTCGTTTTGATTCAGTTTGTTTTCTTTCCTAAACCCAAAAGAATATGTATTGTGAAAGGATAGAAAATTGTGAGTTAGTGTATCATGTTAGGTTATTATCTTGTAAAATAACATTTTAAAAAACATAGGTGATGCGTTAAAAAATGACACACAAACGCATCTTGGATTGATAACCTTCGGTTGGATTGTAGTAAAGTTCGACTTCTCCGATCACCTCGATACCTGCAAAAGCAAGCCGGAAAGATCTACGACGCGGGAACTTCGACGCTCAAGTCAAAATCGGATATCTCGATAAAATAGGAAAGAGCAATTACAATCAAGAAAAAACATCTCAGGTGGGTGTATTTCAACAATTTTGAGGTATTCGAGGATCGCCGAAAAATATGATCAAGTGTATTTTCCTGCCAAAATATGTTAGTGCGTGTAGATGTGTGTAGAATCGGTCTTATGTTGATTAGATACCTGATAATGATAGTTAAAATGCTATAAATTTGTATATTTAGGGAAAGAGTTATCTGCTTCCCTTTTTATTCTCAACAACTTAAGTCACTAGCTAACATCATGGGCTTGTATAACCTTATTCCATTATTCCGAGCTTCGACAATTTAGGCAAGTAAAGGTATTATATTAAAGAAAAAAGAAAAAAACACCAAAGTCATAAGTTCACACGTCGAACCAGAGATCGATGCGTCATTAAAATCTTGCTTAGGAAAAATTCTCATTAGGGACAAAACCTGGGTCAATGAAAAAGCAACACCTTTCTAAGGAACAAGTTTATCAAAATGAAAATATTCCCTAAGGTAACGCGAAGTATGGGCATTGCCCTCGCCAGACGAAGGTGGCCCTAGTCTAAACAATATTGGAATCAGCTGCCTGGATCGCCTCCCTAAAGATACAAGTGAAATGGACAGTCATCTCCCCCAATAGGTGTCGGGTAGTGCTGCAAAGACCTCGAAGCTGGGGTCAACCCTAAATCTTCGTCAGTCTTCTACTAAGTATAACTATCTGCGCCCCGACCTACTGTCCCCTTTCTTATACTTAATAGTCGCAGATGGGCTAAATTCTATTATGAACAAGGTTGTCCAAAACGGTATGGTCACAACGGCTGAAGTGGGGAGAAATAGGATGAAGGTTTCTCATCTTCAATACGTTGATGATACAGTATTCATAGGTGAGGTATATTCAGGAAATATGTGGGTGATGCGTGGGATCCTGAAGAATTTTGAGGCACTATCAGGACTAAAGATCAACTACAATAAGTGCAGCCTAATGGGAACCAACATAGAGCAAAACAAGCTGGAAAACTTGGCTAGCATCCTCGGATGTGTGGTGGGGAAGGTACCCTTCTCATACCTCGACATCAGAGTGGGAGCACGACAAAGGAGGATACATGAATGGGAACACTTGATACATAAATTAAAGAGGAGATTGAAGACCTGGGAGACTAAAACAATCTAATTTGGCAGAAGAATAACTCTCCTAAAAGCGGTTTTAACATCGACACCAATATATCATTTTTCTTTTTATCTTATACCTGTTAAAATTCAGAAATTACTAACATCTGTGTGCTGCAATTTTTTATGGGGAGGTACGGAGAATGTGAAGAAATTAGTGTGGATTAAGTGGAAAACTCTTTGCAAATCAAAACAAGAAGGGGGTTTTGGGGTGAGGGATTTCAGTCTCTTTAACAGAGCTTTGATAGGGGAAATGGTTCTGGGAATTTTTGAACAATACGGAGAGCATGCATGTGGGGAAAAGTCATACGGTCGTTATACAGGGAGTTAGAGCAGAGTGAGGAGGGTTTTCAAATCACGGGGAGAGGGAGGGTGTCACAATGGTGGAAGGACGTGGTGGCAGTTAAGAAGAATTGGGCAGGAGAGGTGTGGATCAGAGTCGTAGGAAATGCGGCGGAAACGAATTTTGGAAAGTAAAGTGGATGGGGGATAGTTCACTTAAAGTAAAAATTCCAAGACTATATTGACTTAGTGCAAATAAAAACAACAACATTAGAGATATGGGAACTTGGGTGGGAGAAGTATGGACATGGCAGGGGGCATGGTCGAGAGAGCTATTAGAGAGAGAATTGGATATGCTTAATAATCTGATCTCTCTTATTAATAGGCACAATCTAACGGAAGAAGATCGTGACGGATGGAAATGGAGATCGAGCTCAAATGGAAAATATACCACAAAGTCTGCATAAGTTCACATGTCGAAATTAATAAATACTCCCGTCCCGGTGAAAGCCACACATGTGTTTTGAATATGCGGATTAAAAAATATAATAAAATAAGTAGATGAATATGAAGAGAGTAATTTACTAAAAAATTGAATGAGTAACTTTAATTTGTTAGGTAGCTTTCGCTGAAAAGAAAAGAATATATATATATATATATATATAAATATATTAAGTTTGATAAATTTACTAATAAATTTAGATTTTTTAAATTTTTAAAAATTAAATATGTTATTTTAATTTTTTACAATATTATACTTTTTTTTTTTGGATAGGGCTGCTGTGTACTCAAGTACACGGTGTACTTGAGTCCACTTGCAAACAGGTCACATGTGCATAAATATAATATTGCACGCATTTTTAACTATTAGCTATTATAGCTTAGTGGTTTCTCCTTAAATCTTTTACCACAAGGTCACGTGTTCGAATCCCACCTACATCAAATTTTGATATATTTTTTAATTTTCGCTCGTTTATATAGATTATAAAAGTGCAAGACTAATAACCAAAATGTGTATCATTGATAGTCATATAAAAGTGCAAGATTAAATAATAAAATGTGTGAAATTAATAACAATTTTTAAAAAAAAATTAGGAACAGTTTATCTAGATTATAAAAGTGCAAGATTTAATAACCAAATGATCTTAATATTCATAAAATTGCAAGATTAAATAATAAAATGTGTGAAATTAATAACAAATTTAAAAAAAATTAGGAACCATTTATCTAGATTATAAAGGTACAAGTATTAATAACCAAAATGTCAATTTAAAAAGTGCAAGTACTAATAATATCATTAATAGTAACAAAAGTGCAAGTAAAAAAATAATAAAGCGTGTAAAATTAATAATAATTTAAAAAAAATAATTAGCACCAATTTTTCTAGATTATGAAAGTGCAAGTACAAATAACCAAAAGGTGTATCATTAGCATACATTTTGCAGTTATAATATCATACACTTTTCAATTATAATAACATACATTTTTCATTAATATATAACTTATAACATACACTTTTCATTAAATATTTCATACATTTTTCATTAATATAACATACACTTTTCATTAATAGATCATACACTTTTCATTAATATATAACTTATACTTTTCATTAATACGTCATACATTTTTCAGTTATAATATCATACACTTTTCAGTTATAATAATAGGGGAAATTAGTATATAGGACATTTCACCTATAGAAACTCGAAATAAAGACAAAAATTTTTAAAGTTAGGAAGAAGGACAATTTGATTTATAAAAGTACAATTTTAACCTCCGTTTATAAATAAAATCGAAATTTGCATATTCAATTAAGATAAAATAGAAAATTCAAAACAGGAGCTGATGAAATATTAAATTCCCGGAAATCTCGGTCATAATTGCGTTCAAAATTTCAAACTTTCCTAAATATCCATCGGTCATAATCTCGGTCATAATTGCGTTCGAAATTTCAAACTTTCCTAAATATTCATCAGTCATAATCTCGGTCATAATTGCATTCATAATTGCGTTCGAAATATTAAATTCCCGAATAGACAATCTTAAACAATCTGGATGGAAAATCGTAGCAACAAAAAAAAAATATATACATATGATGTAATTAATTCAGTAACGTGGAACGTTTTCTATGGAATATATGCGCACGTATATGCCAAACAAATATGCACATTGAGATATGTGCAGTATGGAATGCAAAAAATACACCATTTTTTTCTATATTTATGATTACTACGATAATCATAGTATTATTACGTGAATCATTTGGTTATAGATGTTAAATATAAAAAGTATTATTATAATATTGACGTGTACATATTATGCAAACGTGGATATCAAAATAAACTATTCATTTTAGAAATTTTAATTATAATATTATTTATAGAAAAAAATTACCATTGAATATCAGTATGTTTGAAAATGTCAAAAATATATTGTTGGTTTGGATTACGTGAGATAATTGTGGGGAGTAGTGGATATATTTAAATTTAATAATATTAATTATGATTGATAAATTATAATCTTTTAACATTACTTTTATAATTGTATGGATTATTTTAATATGAGATTAATTATTATGATATTCCATGATTTTATTCGATGCCATAGAAAACATTATATTATGGGTTGACTTAACTATATCTGGCCCTAACATAAGTAATTAATGAATACAGATTACTGCATATATTGAAATATATGCTAAACATTTAATGCACATGTGTAAATATAAGTTGAATATAAGCTAAACCTGTAAATCATATTCCAAAAAACAAAATATACTCTAAGCAAAAAAAAAAAAAAAACAATATGGGCCACATACCGATTACTTCGTTAACAATGTCTTCGAACTTTGAAGATTGTTGAACACGGATCAACTTGGTTTTCTCCTCGAATTCGAACTTTAAAATCACAACATATTCCATTTCTGATTCAGTAAATTAACTTCTCCAATTAACACGTTCAATAGAACCCTAAATCGCATAATATAAAACAGGGGCGAATTAGAAAAGATCGAAGATCGTGTTGGACAGAGTATATATTGGAAGAACAATGAACCAATCGAATTATTGATTATTGAATTAAAACAACACGGAATAAAATTGCATACCTTGATAATGGAATGGTTCTCGGATGAGATTTAGAAACTCAAAATTAACTCTATTTTGGGTAGTTCGGTGATGATCGCATATCGCAGATGAGATTTGCAGATCGAATTATTGATTATCGCAGATGGAATTTGCAGATGGAATTATTGCATCAACACCGAATTCATACCTTCACAATGGAATGATTCTGGTATCGAAGTTAGCGCAAATGAGATTTGCAGATCGAATTATTGATTATCGCAGATGGGATTTGCAGCAACACCGAATTCGTAACTTCAAAACGGAATGTTTCTGGTACAGAAGATAGCATTGTTGACCATGAAATGATTTAAATTTAAAATATAATTTTAATTTACAATTTGATTAATTTTTTTTTTCCGGATGGTTAAAAAAAAAAAAAAAAAAAAACAATTTTATTTAAAATTAAAAACAATAATTTTAATTTTAATTATTGTTTTAATTTAAATTATTGGTGTGATGAAAGAATAAGGGTATAATTGGTTATTTGGTTATGAATTTGACCTTAATCCTAATTCTATAATTTTTTGTCTCTTTTCCTAGTTGTGTCTATAGGATTGTTCCTAATCTTAATTAAACTCATAATAATATACCTTTTTCATTAAAAACAATGTTGCACTTTTCAATATAGCAATATACACTTTTAATTAAAAAAATAAAGATACACTTTTTCCAAAAAAAAAGTCAAAAAAAAAAAATCGAAAAAAAAAATTAAAATAAAGTCAAAGTTTGACAGTTGACCGATCACGGTCAACATTGGACTAGTCAAAGTCTACTCAAGTACACCGTGTACTTGAGTAAATACAAGACTTTGACTTTTTTTTTTTTTTTTTTTTTTAATATTGTGCAATTTGATAAGCATGACTATTTTCGATGTCACATTCTACATGTCACATTCTAATTAATATAGAGTACGTCCCTCCCTAAGGTTAATTTACACTTCTTTTCTGTCAACTATATACTCCCTCCGTCCCGTGATTACTTGCACATTTTTCTTATTAGGATGTCCCAAAATTACTTGGACACTCTTAATATGGAAATACCCCACAAAATTAATAACCTCACAACATCATTTTATTTTCAAATTTGTCACTCTTTTTTTCCATACATTTCACTTTACACATCATTAAATCCACTTTACATATACATAATCAAATTATCTAAAATACCCCTCCTTTATCTTACATCATCAACCACTCAATCCACTTTTCTTAAACAACGTGTCAATCAAACTATGCAAGTAATTCTAGGACGGAGGGAGTATATATATATATATGAGCATTCTTCTTCTATCTATCCTTACTTTAATCACTATATATTTAATATTATATTTTTTAATTTATTTAAACATTTAAAGAAAATGGGATAGTAACATTTTTTAAGGAAAGATTATAATATATTAAATTATTTACTCTTTCCATTTCATAATAGTAAAGTATTACTCCCTCCGTCCCATACTTGAAGGCTCAAATCAATTGGGCACGAGTTTTAATGAATGAATTGTTTATTAATATTGTGTAAAATAAAGTGGGGGTAGTAAAGACTTTTCAACTTTATAAATAGTAATAAAGTTACTTTTTAGTGTAATAAAGTAGTGACATTTGTTGTAATATTGTGATGTTTTAAGGGGAGTGTTTAAAAGTATTTTTGCTATTTTAGGTAATGTGCCTTCAAGTATGGGACACCCAAAATGGTAAAATGTGTCATTAAGTATGGGACGGAGGGAGTATTGTTTTTTAATTTTTTTTTACGGATTAGTTTTAGAGAATATAGCTTATTTATGTATAAAGTAGATAAAATAAAATACTTAAAAAAAAATAGATAAAGTGAAGAAAAGATAAAATAAGTGTGATGAATTATATATATATATATATATATTTTTTTTTTTAAAATAAAACAAGAACACTTATGAGAAAAAAAAAAACAGAAATACTTTATGTGGATAGAGGGAGTAATAAATTATTTCCTCCATTCAAATTCATTATGTTCATTTTTTCAGAAATAAATTTTAATTAATATTGATTAGTTTATATATAAAGTAAATATGTTAGAAGTATGATGAGATATTCTAGATTTCTAGTGAATATTTATTAATAAGTGATAGATTGAACGGTGAAAAAAATAAAGTAATGTAAATAATATTATTTAAAAAAAATAAATTTAATTTAGACAAATAAAGGTACTATATTAAAAGAAAAAAGAAAAAACACAAAAGTCATAATTTCACATGTCGAACCAGAGGTTGAAGCGCCATTAAAACCTTGCTCCGGAAAAACCCTCATTAGGAACAAAACCCGGGTCAAGAAAAAAGCAACACCTTTCTAAGGAACAAGTTTATTAAAATGAAAATACTCCCTATTCATATCACTAAAAATGAAAGGTAACGCAAAGTTTGGGCATTGCCCTCGCTAGACGAAGGTGGCCCCAGTCTTCACAATATTGGAATCAACTGCCTGGATTGTCTCCCTAAAGATACAAGTGAAATTGATCGTCATCTCCCCCAATAGGTGTCGGGTAGTGCTCCAAAGACCCCGAAGCTGGGGTCAACCCTAAATCTTCGTCAGTCTTCTACTAAGTATAACTATCTGCATAAATATCAGAATTCAAACCTCCGGGACCTGGTGATGCTCGAGCTCATCCATCTCCCGACTCAGGGGAATTACACCAAGAGCTTAACAACCCCTTTAAAACAACGGATAGCTCACTAATCCATCATCTTCATAATATTGGTCTCGATCCATGACCCAATATATCAATACATAGGCTACTTACAAGCTCGATCATTAACAATTATTAACACAATAATGAGATGAATGATTAAATAAATATAAAACCGGTATTATATAGTTAGTAAATAATACTCCCGTCGTCCCTATTTAAATTGGACATTTATTTTTTACGCGTAGTTTAATATGAGAGTTGTTTATTAGTATTAAAAGAGATAAATAGGGTATGAAAGTCTTTTGAGTAATAAAGTAAATAACAAAATATTGTGAATAATAAAGTAGAATAATAAAGTAATGACATGTGATATAATTTTGAGATGTTTGAAGGATGTAGTTTAAAGTGAAAATGTGTTTTATTATCAAATAAGGAAATGCCCAATCTAAATTGGGACAGAGGGAGTAAAGGATATAACTCATCCTATGTCCAAGTGTCATTCTCTTACAGGATGACATATTTTGTTTGCATCAACCACTTCCCCCTACTCTTGTAAAGTAGATCATACTTATGGAAGTAGGAAAAAATGGACGAGTTAATTTCGATATCTCCATGAGCCAAAAGACCTTAAGACCCTGGGCTCACTCTCATGCTCAATCCTTGATACCTTACAATATTTTTCAAGTTCAAATCATATCATCCATTAGGGTGTGTTTGGTTTGGGATTGGCCCATCCGTATTTGGATGGGCCATCCCCCATCCCATCCCTCTCCATCCCTCTCCATCCAAATACCCATCTCAATACCCATCCACCCCTATAATACATGGTAAAGTCTAGTATGCACTCGAGTGCATGTTATGCACCCTAGTCCATGTTGCACTTTTCAGTTTTACTGACTTACACTTTTTGGTAAATGGTGTTGCACTTTTCAATTATTACTAAAAATATTATTATACAATTTAATAATTGAAAAATGCAACACCATTTACCAAAAAGTGTAAGTCAGTAAAACTGAAAAGTGCAACATGAACTAGGGTGCATAACATGCACTCGAGTCCATAGCAGACCAACCCATAATACATCTATATACCTATTTTTATACCATTACATCATCATATTTTTATATTAATTACTCATTCTCTCTCCTACTTTTTATTCCATACATTTATTCTCTTTCCTACTTTTCTTACACACATTTATTCTCTCTCCTACTTTTTTTCCACACATTTATTCTCTTTCCAACTTTTCTTCCTTACAGTCTTACACTAATTACTCTACTAACTAACAATAATAAAATAATACAACATCACTATTGATTTGACATAAAGTTCTCCATCCACGCCTATTTTTCAATCTCTATCCAAACACAATTTTTATTCAATTACTATTCATGGATTACCCCCATCCACATTTTTCAAATCCCCATCCCCATCCCATCCACCACAATCCCTAACCAAACAGGCCCTTAGTGCTTAAACAATAAAACAAAATCGTGAAAATGGCATTATTTGATTTTTAATAGCTCAGAACCTCCCAATTCGGAATAGCTAACATCACATCCGTCACTTCGCATTTTGCTCTCGCGTCCCAGGCATGCACCTTTGTCTGTCACATCACCGACCGTCAGATTATTCTGGCATGCACCATCATGCCAAGCCTCAAAACTTGGATTCCCTCTGTATACTCCAAATCCTTCACGTATGTCTTCAAGTTTAAGGCATAACTCCATATTATTAAGTTCTTCGAATTTCTCTTCCACTACTGATGCGGCCTAAAATTGTCATTCGATAAGAAGTCGACACGTGTATAGAGGATATGATAAAATAAAGAGATACGAGCTTGGAGAGTACTCTCATAATGAAGAATCTCACCCCGACGTCCCTCGAGAGGGAGCTCCGTCTCGGGAGAGATATGAGGAAGACCTGGTCCTTGAGAAGAATTGGTAAACCGAGGATTTGGGAAAGGTCCCGTACGAAATGGGCTCAGATTGAATGAAGGAAGACTCATTCTTCCTTCTCTCGGCAGTTGAACTTCACTAGGGGAATGGTTGCGATTCTTTAGGGATTAAGAAAGTGGGAGATTCTGTCAACATAGTGAGGCCAAGTCAAAGGTGGTGGGAAAGGTGAGGCCGAGATAAGGGGAAAATCCAACTTCCCCTCAAGGTATAATTCTTCTATAAATAGATAAACCTAGGTACATTCCTAGGTTACGATCTCTAACTTTACTCAATTTACTAAGCTGCTCATAATTATTCTGATCTCTTCCGAGAGCCTTATCGATAATTGAGGGACTTTCCTGTCCTTACCACGCCTTAAATCACCTATACTGACTTAGGCATCGGAGTGTCCGCGCCGGACTCCCCTCCGGCGTGTCTTTTGCAGGTTCTGGAAGGTCATTTCAAGGGAAGCAGCATACTCGGATCATTCATACGCGTTCGGGAATTCGGATATCTGACTCCAAGGATATCTAATCCATCCGTGCAATTTTTGGCACATCAACTGGCGCCGTCTGTGGGAACGATTTGAGATATCTTCTCACGAATTTCTATTTGTTCGAGCGATGGGCGGAGAAAATAACACAATCACACCTACTTTAGGGAAGAAAACTCTTCCAGGGGAAAATCCCCCTTTGCCGCCCGATCCCACACCGAAGGGAGGCCGAGGAAAGGACCCAGTTCATGTTCCTTCCGGATCAAATCCGCCCTTGACACCAACCCCGGGCTTGGGCGATGAAAACCATCCCCTGCCGATCGGAGAAGGGATAACGGCGATCACGGAAGCCCCAGCGTTCCGGACCTCAGATCCCCAACAGGGGGATACTCCAAACTCGGAACCATGCCTGGTTTCTCCAGACCAATTGAATGCCCTTATTAAGCAGGCTGTAGAAAGAGCTTTCGCGGCTCAAGGAGGTCAGGTCCCAAGAACTACACCGATGAATGCGGAGATACCTACTCCGAGACCCCAAGAAGAGGCACCAGGGGCTAGGGGTGAGCATCGGTCGGTTCGGTGACCGAACCGGACCGAATTGACCAAACCGAATTAAAACCGAAATCCAATATTACTAACCGAAGCCGAACCGAATTAGGACAAAACCGAATACAACCGAACCGAATTATTCGGTTCGGGTTCGGTTAAAAACCGAATAACCGAACAAAACCGAAATTCTAAAGTAAAAAAAAACGAATTTTAAAAAATCTGAAAAATTACATTTAAACTAATGAAATTTTCCAAATAACATTCCAAGACTCCAAATAAAATAACAGTACAAAACTAATAGTCCCAAATGCAAATAAACTGATGAAATAAGTTAAATATCAGTCCAATACATAGTCCAAGTCTCCAAGACTCTAAACAACTCAATAGTCCAAAATAGCAGTTGGTAAATAATCAGTGCAAAATAGTTCAGTCCTAAATAACATTGCAAAATAATAGTCCCAAATGCAAATAGTTCAAAAAAAAAAAAAAAAAACACTCCATCTTTCAACATCCAAGCTCCATGCACTCTTTAGCTCCTCCGGTCCAATTCATTCCTCCTCGGTGATGGGAGATAATGGTGCTCCAACTCCTTGATTTTCAGCTACTGTTGGTAAATCTAAAAAAACAAAGATAAGAAAGAAAACATGTTAATGACATTTTAACAAAAAAACAGATACTGTATATATTGTATTGTGAAAAAAACAGATACTGTAATTAAGTAAATTTGTGTTTTATAACAAAAAAAGCCACTAAAGACATTGCATATTACGCGCATCAATACATAGATAAATACAGTAGCTCCATTCGAATAAATCTTGAATCATATCGTATTCATAGTCAATAAAATATACTCCCAATCCCCATAATAACATTAAGGGCAACTGCACACTATCCATCATAAATGAAAGAATATTAAATAAAAACACAATACAATATCTGTTTTTTGTCTCTCCCATGTTAACAAAAAAACAGATATTGTATATATTGAATCTAAAAACATGTTAACTTAATGTAATGTAAGTATATATTGAAAATAACAACATTAAGAAAAAAATTAATTAGTAACTCAATTACCTTTCTCATGTTTCTCAAGTTCTTCAATTAGTTCTTCATAACAGAGAGGTTGTGTCGAATGTCGTAGCCAATCTTGCCCACAAATCAAGGCTTCTACTATTTTAGGAGTTAAAGAACTCCTAAATGCATCAAGTACCCTACCACCGACACTAAATGCGGACTCCGAAGCAACCGTTGAAATTGGAACGGCTAAAATATCTCGAGCCATTCTTGAGAGAATGGGAAATCTGCTGGAATTCACCTTCCACCACCCTAAAACGTCCAACTTCCCATCTAAAACAGCTTCACTCAAGTATAGTTCGAGCTCACTTTGTTTTTGTTCAGCCATCCCATTCTCAATTCTTGACCTCTTATATCTTGCTTTAGACACTGACACCTCCCTATCCTCTTCACCAATAAACAGCTCACTACTAGAACTTGATGTGCTATCATTTGCTTCATTCACCAACCGATACTTAGCATTATATTCGTTGAACACATCAAAAAGTTCAGTCCTCACAGATTGAAAGATAATACCACCCTTTTCAGACCCATACATCTCACCCAACGAGTACTCCAAGTATCCCAACTTATCACGGGGATAAAAAACATTAGCCCAAAATATGATTTTGTTCATTTTCTCCGCATCTCCCCAATATTTATCAAATTTCTTTTTCATAGAATCCCCCAACCTTTTAGTCCCACAATCTGAACTTGCCATCCAATTGTTCAAAATACAACATAAATCACTAATCTCACTTAAAAAGGAGTTAGAAGTGACATAAGATGAACCCGAAATGCGCACAGTCAACTTATAAAAATGCTTCAACAAACTAGCATATTTACGAACACAAATCCAATCAATAGAACTTGGAACATTTAAGTCACCCAAATCAACCTTTTAACATGGATCTAAGTCATCATACTTCTCAAATGCTCTTTCAAACTTTTCAGCTGTATCAAGCATTTTATAGGTTGAATTCCACCTTGTAGGAACATCCAAACACAATGAACTCTTGCTTTCTATTCCCTCCAACTCCACACAATCATTAAATCTTTTTAATCTAGCAGGTGAGTTCCTAATGTACCTAATTGCATCCCTCACACGCTTGACTGAAGGATCAATATCTTTCAAACCATCACTTACCACTAAATTAACTACATGTGCAATACATCTCATATGAAGATATTTACCACTTGCAATTGCAGTTCCCCAATTCACAATTTTTCTTTTCATAAACTTTATAGCCCCATCATTTGAACTTGCATTATCCACAGTTATAGTAAACACATTTTTCAATCCCCAATCAAGAAGGCAGTTCTCTGAGGCTCTACCAAGGTAATCACCCTTATGGCTAGAAACAGACACAAAGTTTATAATCTTCTTATGTAACTTCCACTCGTTATCAATGAAATGAGCAGTAATGCACATGTAATTAATCCTTTGCAATGAAGTCCAAGTATCAGTGGTAATGCACACTCTTTCACAGTTTGTTTTCATAAAACATTTCAGTCTTGACCTTTCATTAAGATACAATTGATAGCAATCTCTTGACACTGTCCATCTAGAAGGAATACGAAACCTAGGACATGCTTTACTCATAAAATCTCTAAATCCCTCACCTTCCACACACTTAAATGGCCATTCATCAATCACAATCATTCGTACAAGAGCATCCCTAATCTCATTTTGATCAAACTTCCAAGTACTAATCATAGCACTACTACCATCATCTTTGTTTGATTGCAAATTAATTATCCCTTGTCTTGTTTCTTGATTTTTAGGATTCTTCATGCAAGAATTTGTGTGATTATTTAGTGATGAAGTGCCATTTTTTGAAGTATTTGAACAAAAAATTTTGTCACAATACTTACATTTAGCTCTATCAACACCATCCTCGTCCTTGATTTTCTCAAAGTGCAGCCATACTTTCGATCTTGGTTTCATCGGTTTTCTCTTTATCTTTATTGGTCTGGAATTCACTACAGTCACAGTTGTTGATGATTGAATCTGTGGTTGCGTGACTCGCGTCTCAGATTCAATAGCATTGCTTCCAATATCTCCTTCTAGAGTATTTGAATTTGACATCTGCATTAATATCAAAATTAAAATGAGTACTTAATCTGCAATTCTGCATAATCTAAAAAAACTCAAATAATCTGCAAAAACAGAAGCAGACAAATAAACTATAAAAGAAGTGTTGGTCCTTGGTGGAGTATAACACAAGTGTATGGGGGGGGGGGGAATGCACTTGTGTATGCAAATTCTTTTCTTTTTAACAAAACTGGTCTTATCAGGCAGGTTGTCTCACAACTGGCCTGAGTGTGAACTTTGATAGATACTTGTCCTACTGATTACTATTGAGTGATCAGTTGGCTAAATATCTAAAAGAGTTGCTAAGTGCGGAATGTGGTTGGCCTTTGACTTAAAGAAATACTCTAAGTTAATTTCTGAAAAGACAGTTATCAGGGACTTTGTCCAAAACAAATTTTCTCACTTACTAGAGTTTGTTCTTTGAAAATTGTTTGAATATGAATGCAATAAAGAATGCAGTAAGTAAGAGACACACAAGTTTATAGTGGTTCAGAGACTCAAGCTCCTACATCCACTTTCCCTGATTGAACAGGATAATTCCTTCACAATGGAATTAGCTTGTTTTATAGTGCCAAGGTGCACTGATCAACAACACTCTCTTAGTGTTTTGATCCCTAGGATAATCTGAGTCCTAGTGCTCAATCTCACTGAGTTAAGACTGTGTTTCACTCTAACAGTCCTTAACTCCTCACTTCTACAACAAACACTCTCTTCACTAAATGAGATAAGGTTTGAGGTTTGGTTCCAACTAGTAGAGATATCCTTTACAATGAGAACAGATGTAAAGGCTTAGGATATCTCAATGCTAAGCTAGGATGTTTACAAAAAATGGCTTAGCTAATTTGAAGTGATTCAGGAAACTTGGGATTCTTGTGAATAGCTTGGTTTCCTTTGAAAGCTTGATAATAGTTTGATAGCTTGTAGTTGGATTATGAATCCCTTTGATCACTTCTGTATATATAGGCATATTTGAACAACTATCCGTTGGAGAGATAGCAATTCAAACATGTCTATTTGCAGCACCATTGAAACGGCTAAGAAGCTTGACTTCCTTTTATCCACTGTGTAAAAGGGCTCTTCAATGGTTGCTTGAATGAATGTGTTGACTTCTGAAAAATGCGGCTGAGATGACTTGTGACAGTTTCCAAATAAGCACACTTCCCAAGGTTGATTTGTGGCAGAATCTACACTCAACCAACGGTCAGATGGGACAAGCTCCCTGAACATTCTTGCTGCTGTTTTAGAATGTTCCAACATTCATTCAATGCTTCACTTTTTAATGCTCTAAGTCTTCAATGTTTGGTTCAGGCATGATTGGCAATAAATGCTTCATTGAATGTGTCTTCTGTAAGCTTTTGTCATTCAAATCTCTTGATCATTTGTACTTCAACTGTCTTGATCTTTTGCATTTATGAGCACAACTTTAGTGTACTTGATCTCTTCAGCTCAGTTGTCCACTTGGTCAGCTGTCATGATGCTTCAGCAACTTTGGCCTCAAGACTTAATACCTATCAAGCTGTCTAACATTCAGCATTGGACAACTATCCTGAACTCTAAAATCTCACAACATTTCTGAGATTTTTAACTTAAGCATTCTACATACTCAAGTGTTCTGGGACAACTTGCCTGAACAATAACTTGAGCATATCTCAACTAATCTGTACATCATCAATCAGGGGTTTTGGTATCTAAATCAAAATCATTTTATTCCCAACAATTTCCCCCTTTTTGATGATGCCAAAACCTATTACAAAGGGAACTTGACTTATACTATATTTTATCTTCAGGATGAGTGAACTGGTCAACTTTCCTGAAAGAAACTGTTAGCACAATAAATCAAGTATATATGTAATGTCAGGTTAGTTGAGATAATGAGTTGTTATCTCTTGATAGAAAATCAGTGGTCCTTTTATATATCATCAAGCATTACAGATCAGAAAATCAAGGACAACATAACTGATACAGAGAAAACAAAATAACAACATCATAATCAAACATAAAATTCAGATAGGGAAAAGATGAACTTATCCATTCAGAGAGTTCCATCATCCTGAGGAGCAATGCCATATTGAGCCCAGACCCTTTTCTTCAGCTCCCAAACATCCTTGTTGGAGCCTCTAGGGCCTATCTTCATCTTCTCCATCTTCATGATGTTGATGAACTCCTCCAGAATCTTTCCCTCATCAATCAAGTTCCTATTGAACTTAAGAGGTATGTACAGAATTGGACCAGGGGCCTTGAACTCCACTCTTGCCATATCAGCTGCTGCAAACAGCTTTTGGTAGAGGTCCCTGTGATTCTCAAACATAAACTGGACAAAGACTTCATCCACACTCTCTCCAAGCCACTTCCCAATGACATAAAAGTCATATACAAAACTTCTCTTGGCCTCCTCCCATGCATCATTTAGTGAGATTGGAACCCACTTATCATGGTGAGGGTACTGAGTGTCCCATCTTTGCAGCATTTGAGGTTTGAGTCTTCTGTATGAAGCTCTCCTTCTTGGGGCTTTGAAATTTGCCCTTCTTTCATCCCTTGCCTTGTTGGCCTCAACCAATTGCTCCATCCTCTCTTTAGCTCTCTGAAGAGCTAGCTTCTCCTGAGTTTCTGGATCTTTTCCAAAACCTTCTTCAAACAATTTAGAGGGATCATCAGCAAGTTTGGGCACACCAACTTCAGGCATCCTGTCCTGTACTTCTTCTACAATCTCTTCTTCTTCAATGGCAGGCAGCTTGGCTGCTTTCTTCAATCTTTTTGAATGCCTTACTGGAGTAGATTCATCAGACTGAAATTCTGATGGCAAAGTCAGGCTGGTTGGGAAATCATTGAAGGCTTGCAGCTCCTTCCTCTTTCTTTCAGATGACCTTGTCACCTTCCCCCTTACTTCAGCAGCCTTCTCTTTAGGTTCAAGTCCTGCTGACTCACCACCTGGCCTTTGAAGTTTTCTTGCCTGACTTTCCATAGCTGAGATCATGGACTCCTTGACAGCTATTTGAATCTGCTCTTCCTCAGTCAAATTTTCAATATTCATTGGGCCTTTGCCTTTCCCAATGTCTTCTACTGACTCCTCCTCAATCTCAGGGTCCTTCTCCTTTCCCTTAGGTTCACCAATCACCAAGGTTCCCTTTGCCCTTGCTCTCTCTCTTTCCCCCTTTTTGGCATTATCAAAACACTGGGGCTTTATTTCACTCATAGAGACTGAGAGTTGTGAGTGGGCCTGAGTGAGGGACTTTAATTCCTGCAGTAGATAAACATTCTCATCATGAATGTTTTGCATTTTATCATCTGCCATGCTCAAGAAAGTGTGAACAGGCTTCATCTTTTGGGAAACAATGGCATCCAATGTGGCTTTCAGTGATTGATCAAGTTTGGCCTGAAGTTGATCAGTGAGGTTGGCCACAACTTGATCAGACACTTTGGCCATAAGTTCAACAGTGAACTTCTCAGCAGCCTCCTTCACCATAGCAGCTTTCAATTCCTCTGCCTTCTTCCTTTGGGCTGCTGTCCTCTGCCTTAAAGCATCTTTGATTGTCTTTCTCAAGGCTTTCACATTATGCTTGTACAAATCTTTAAGACCCTGATGTTCTTTCTTCACAGATCTTGTGAATTTTCCCATAGCATCCTTGGCTTTTGTCACTTCAGTTGAAACTGTTTGCAGTCCAGTTTCAACTCCACATATTCTTGCATCAAGAGTGGGCAATATCACTTCTTCTGACCCTGTTAGCCTCATCTCCACAGAGGCTAGAGTCTTGCCTTGGCCATCTAAGGTATCAACAGTTGTTGCATGAGCCTTCTCAACTTCCCTGACCAGTGTGTCCAACTTCTCTGACTGCTCTTCAATGATGGATGCAGTCTGAGTAGCAATCTGAAAGTGAGCCTCAGAGGTATTGGCTTGTTCAAAGTAGATTTGGTTAAGTGTGGACACATTTGCTGATACTGCTTCAAGATCAGTGTCAGCAGCAACTGGTATATCTGTCAGGGAGGCATCTGCAAAAATTTGCTCAAGAGTGACAGCAACAGAATCTGCAAAACTAACAGTGTTAGTAAAAACTCCCTCAACACCCTCTATTTCTTTTTCTCCCATAAGGTCTGATACATCAGCACCTTCTCCCTCATTTTCAACTATATTCTTTTCTTCTTCATTCTCAAAAGATGGACTCACATTCACTGGAGAATCAGGCCTCCTTTCACCAAGGGATTCATCAAGTTCAGATTTGACTTGAAGAATAGCCTGACTCTCATATTGGGCTGCACCCAATATTTCTACTTCCTCTCCCTCTATTTGTGGTGCACTCAAGGAACCTGTGATTACACAATCCGCACCATCATCTCCCTCTGAATTTTCTGCACTATCAGCCTTTTCAACTCCTTCAATTCCTAAACCTGACACCTCCATATCCTCAATAGAATCCACAGAGGGCAGTTGTTGGGAGATCACAGTGCTTGGGCATCCCAAGACCACTGAGTCATCCTGAATGACTAAAGGCTGGTCAATGTCCAACTTGCCTGACATTGATGAGGCTTTAGCCAAACTAGCTTCTTCCATGGAAGTCTCAGCATTGTCAAGCTGTGCCTCAGGTTCAGAACCATCCTTGGCCAATGCATCTTGGACTGAGTTACCATCTTTGGTCAACTCCTCTGAATGATCAAAGTCCTTCACAGAATGAAAAGTCAAGTAATGTACCTGAGCTGAGTTGAGGCCAGGGGGGTTGGGATTGGTGTGATCATCATCATCATCATCATCATCATCATCAGATGTACTGTCAGGATGCTTGATTCCTTGTGCTATTCTTTCTCTTTCAGCAAACACCTTCTCATGAACAATGGTGCAAAATAGGGCCTCAGTGGTTAATACACTGGTCTTCTTTACATTTGCAAAATGTAACAGCCTATTTTCCTCAACCTGCCACCAGTTGGCACCCTTATCCTGAATAGCCTGAGTTATTTCCACAATTGTTCTCTCCTTGATCTCAACAAGTGCTCTTAGATCATAGAACTGTTGTTGCAGCCTGGGATATGCCTTCAATCCTGGATATAATTCATCCACATTGGCTCTTGCAATCTGCCTCAACATCCCCTCATAGGTGTATTCTTCACCATTATCATCTCCAGATGAGTTGGCTTGGAATTCAGGAGAGTTGGATTGGGATTCAGGTAGGTTGGGCTCAGAAGGGTTGGGGTCAGGAGAGATCAAAGCAAGTTGGGATTCAGGTGCTTTTGAGAGCAATGTGTCTGAAGAGATAATTGGAATGGCTGGAATGGGTGGGAAAACAACTTGATCATCTTCTTGAATAGCAGTTTCAAGAAGTTTGGTATAAGAAAGAAGTCTTGGATCAAGGGGGGAAAAAGGTCTATCCTCAAGATTGACCAAATCTGCCAGCACATCAATACCTGCTCTATCAGGTGCACCTTCTGGGGAATAAACCTTCTTTGCAATAATGGGGGCATCTTCAGGAGTCTTGCACTCCTCTTCTTCTTGCCTTGGAGATATTCTTCTAGATTGAATATCAGGGGAGTTGGCCTCAGGGCTGTTGGGTTTTGACTTAGACTTGGAGTTAGACCTACTAGCCTGTCTAATCTCCTTGAGGAACTCTTTCTGTTTCTTTTCCTCTTCCATCAACCTCTGCTTCTCAGAAGTCTTGATGATTCTTCTTCTCCTTTCATACCTTGTTGGCTGGTCAAGGTCTCTGAATTCTGTGATTGTCTCAGGTTGTAGTGGGACAATCTCTCTGAATACTTCACCCTCTTCAGGAGGGTTGACTCCTTCATCAGCCACCTTCTCAATCTCCTCTGAAGTGGCTCCTCCACTTCTTGACAGGCTTTCAGGGGAAGATTCACTTAGAATCTGCTTCATCTTCTTCATCTTTGGCTGGAGTCTGGGTGATTGTGCTTTCCTTTTCCTTGGAGAGGCTCTGGTTGTTGGAACAGTTGCAACAGTTGCAACAGCTTTCTTGGAGGTAGCCTCCTGCTTTCTCTTTTCTGTCTTTGAAGACAGCTTTCTGAACATCACCTTTTGTGCAGGAAAAGGCTTTGGCTTTGCTTGAAGATGAGAGTAGTGAGCAAATCTTTCCAAGAGCAGGCTGGCTCTTGTGCAAAATTGAAGTCTTCCTTCAACCACCACCTTGTGGTGCTTCATCTCCTTAAACTTAAATTTTTCATTCATCATCTTGTCAAGAATGAAATTTTTCCAGTTGAACTTGACTCTCTTCTCAGCAGAGTCAATCACAGCAGCCATCACTCTCAACTTAGGCATACTGATTTGTTCAACACTCCCTGAGTGGCTCAACAAGCTTTTTACAACACAATCAAACAAGTGTCTGTAAGAAGGCTTTAAAGTGTTCTTGTTCTGAGCACTTACAAGTTTCTTTGGTTCTATCATCCAAGAATAGTAGAACTCCTGATCATCTCCTTCCTTGTACATTTCTGGATTCTGGCCTTCTGATGGTAGCCCAAAGCTAGCATCTAAATCCTCTGCAGTGAAGATGATGGTGTGTTGGCTTTCTTCATCTTCATCTTCTTCAGCATATGTGAGCTTGGTGCTCACATCTCCCTTCTTCCCTTTCCATATGAGATGGGCAAAGAATTCTGCCATGAATGGATTCAGGCAGGAATCAGGCTTGGTACCAAGGAACTTCTCTAGCCCTGCCTCCCTCAGCCATTGGAGGACTTGTTGAACTTCTGTGTCTGGGCTATCAAAAGCTACCAGCTTTTCAAACCTAAGGGAATTTTGGTTGCTAAGATAAGAGAAATCAATGTCCAAGGAGGAATCATTGAAGTCTACAAGCTCTTCTCTCTTGATCTTAGGAGCCATGGATAATTTTGAGGATAGAAAAGTTTGGAAATAAGTTGCAGGTTTTGAGGGTTTTCAAAAGCTCGAGAGTATGGAATTATGAGTGCGTAAAGATGGAAGTAAAAAATTGAGGAGTTTATATATGTGGGGAGTTTATTAACCGTTGGTTAATAGATAATGGCAGTGGGTAATTGAAAGAACCAATTGAGTAAAGTAGGGTAGTGGGATTGAGACGGTTTGATGGAAGTTTAATGCAAATCAATGGTCTTGATGATGGCTCAAGAATTCATGAAATCCCAATTAAGAATTTTGCATTAAATGCTGATTTGCCTTTTTGGGGGTAAAAATCTTTATAGCACACTCCATCCTAAAATGGCCTACTCTTAGACCAAGAAACCTCTTAAATGTCTAATCAATGCTAAAAATAACAATGATTATCCAATTAACTCGGACAAACATCCTGAGATGTGCTTTGGTTTCTGTGAGGGTCAAACTGCCTGATGAACTTGCCTGAGTGGGTCCCAAAGTTGCTGACTGGGTCCCACTTGGACAACTCCCCTGACCAACATTGCTGAACAGCATAGGGACAACTTTGCTGAGTTTCCCTCTTTGGCTGACAGCTTCAGTGAGGTTGGTCAACTTTGCTGAAGTTCAACTTGATGAACTTCCCCCTTCATATGAGCTTTCTTTCCTTATTTTTCCATTTGGCCTGGATCAAGTAACCCTAATTCAGCTGACAATTCCAAGAACCTTGCTTCAGCTAGAGGCTTGGTCAAAATATCAGCTTTTTGCTTATCAGTGTGGATTTGACAAGCTTGATATCTTTCTTCTCCACATGATCCCTTATGAAATGATGCTTGATGTCCACATGCTTGCATCTGGTGTGGAGTACTGGATTCTGTGAGATGGCAATTGCACTATTGTTGTCACAGAATATTGGCACTTCATTTGTGATGACTTTGTAGTCTCTAAGTTGTTGCCTGAGCCAAAGTATCTGAGCACAACAACTTCCAGCTGCAACATATTCTGCTTCAGTTGTAGAAGTTGCAACTGTATTCTGCTTCTTGGAGAACCATGAGATAAGCTTGCTGCCCAAGAATTGACATGTTCCAGAGGTGGATTTTCTGTCAATTCTACATCCTCCATAATCAGCATCTGAATATCCAGTGAGCTCAATGTTGTCATCAGCTGGATACCACAATCCAAGATTCTCAGATCCCTTGAGATATCTTAGGATTCTCTTGGCAGCATCAAGATGGCTCTTCTTTGGATTGGCTTGGAATCTTGCACACACTCCAACTGCAAATGTGATGTCAGGCCTGCTTGCAGTGAGATACAGTAAGGATCCTATGATTCCCCTGTAGTTAGTGGAGTTTGTTGACTCACCACCTTCATCAGGATCCATCTTCCAGTTAGTATTCATAGGAATTCTGACTGGCTTGCTTGTAGCACATCCAAATTTTTTGATCATGTCCCTTGTGTACTTGGCCTGATTGATGAATATTCCCTTCTTTGATTGAGTGACCTGAAGTCCTAAGAAAAAATTCATCAATCCCATCATGGACATCTCAAATTTGCTTTGCATGAGTTTGGAGAACTTTTCACACATCTTCTCATTTGGAGATCCAAATATAATGTCATCCACATAGATTTGGACTAACAAGATATCATCTCCTTCACAGATTCTGAACAGAGTTCTGTCAACAGTGCCTTTGACAAAACCATGATCTAGAAGAAACTGTGATAAGGTGTCATACCAAGCTCTTGGAGCTTGCTTTAAGCCATAGAGGGCTTTCTTTAATCTGTACACCTTGTCTCCTTCCTCAAAGCCTGGGGGCTGTTCAACATACACTTCTTCTTTGAGCACCCCATTTAGAAATGCACTCTTCACATCCATTTGATACACTTTGAATCTCATGTGAGCTGCATATGCTAAGAAGAGTCTGATTGCCTCAAGTCTGGCCACTGGAGCAAATGTCTCATCATAATCAATCCCTTCAGATTGACAATATCCCTTGACCACTAGTCTTGCTTTGTTCCTTACAATGATGTCATTTTCATTTTTCTTGTTTTTGAACACCCATTTGGTTCCAATGACATCTTGATGAGTTGGCCTATCTACCAGCTCCCATACTTCATTTCTGGTGAACTGGTTTAGCTCTTCTTGCATGGCTATGATCCAGTTGGTGTCTTGTAGTGCTTCCTCAATATCTTCTGGTTCCTTTTCTGAAAGAAAACAACAAAACAAAGCACTTTCTCCATGAAATCTTCTAGTTTTGATCCCTTCACTTGGATTACCAAGTATCAGGCTAGATGGATGGTCCTGCAACCAAGTCCTTCTAGACCTGATCCCTTCAGGAGGACTGTCCTCATCTGAGGTTGGATCACTAGACTCATTAAATTCAGGAAAATTAATTGAAGGATCAAGCTCTGGATCATATTCAGGGGTATTGTCCTCATTGTCAGATGAGTTGACATTTTCATTGGTTCCCCCTTGAATATTGGATCCATTTACTACCTCAGCATTGCCTGCTTCTTCATTGGTAGTTGTTACCTGGTTTTGAACTGGGATTGGGTCAATCAGTTCAACATCACCTTCAGGTTGGTTGGCTCCTGGTTGATTGCCATCAGGTAGGTTGTCCAGTTTTTGATTATCATGTAATTCAGGCTGGGCAACATCTACAAATACTGTCTCCTTGCTTTGAAGCCTTAGTCTGGTTGTTCTTTGTGTTATTTCATCAAGATTCAAGTTTCTATCCCTGAACTCATTAATAGACTCATCAAACAAAACATGAGGTGTTTCTTCCACAATAAGGGTTTTGCAATTGTAGACTCTGTAAGCTTTGCTAATTTGTGAATATCCAACAAATATTCCTTCATCAGCTTTGCTGTCAAAAGCTTTCAATTGCTCCTTCCCATTATTATGAATGAAACACTTACAACCAAATATATGAAAGTAAGCAACAGTTGGCAATCTACCTTTCCATATTTGATATGGGGTTTTACCTTGTCCTTTGGTGATTAAGGACCTGTTTTGGGTGTGACATGCAGTGCTAATGGCTTCAGCCCAGAACCTTTTAGGCAGTTTGGATTCAGCAATCAATGTTCTTGCCGCCTCTTTCAAGGTCCTGTTCCTTCTTTCAGCAACCCCATTTTGTTGAGGTGTTCTTGCTGCTGAAGTTTCATGTGTGATGCCATTCTTGCTGCAGTACTCATTGATGTATGAGTTTATGAACTCAGTGCCTTTGTCAGATCTGATCTTGACAATACTTAGGCCCTTTTCATTGCTCAATCTCATCATCAATTCAGGTAGCTTGACTTGGGTCTCCTTTTTGTTGAGCAAGAATACTACCCAAGTGTACCTGGAAAAATCATCAACAACAACTAAAGCATATTTTCTTCCATTTATACTTACTGGGATTATTGGCCCAAATAAATCCATATGCAATAGTTGAAGAACTTTCTCAGTTGAGATGACAGGCTTCCCTTTAAATGAAGCTTTGATCTGCTTTCCTTCCTGGCATGGCTGGCATATATGTTCTTTTGAGAACACTTGATTTGGCAGTCCTTTAACTAGAGAGTTTCTTGCAATCTTGTTGATGGTTTTGAAGTTCAGGTGGTTTAGCCTCTTGTGCCACAGCCAGCTTTGCTCACTTGTGCTTTTGGCAACAAGACAAACTGCTTCAGGGGTTTTGCTCCAATCTGCAAAATAGACATTTCCCTTTCTCACCCCTGTTAGTAGCACCTGTTGTGTTGATTTGTTTTTGATAGTACATTCATTTGGTGCAAATTCAACACAAAATCCTTTATCACAAATTTGACTTATAGACAGCAAGTTATATTTTAGGCCTAGGACATATGAGACATCAGTAATTTTGACACTACCAATATTTAATGTACCATAACCTCTTGTGATGCCTTGAGAGCTGTCTCCAAAGGTTACTGAAGGACCCTCCTTTTCTATGAAATCTGAGAGAAGCTCTTTATTCCCAGTCATGTGTCTTGAACATCCATTGTCCAAGTACCATGCTGTTTTCTTGTTGATGCTTCTCTTCTTCTTGTGGTCCTTGCAGCCCTGCAAAGTCAAAATTTAGGTACCCTTTGAGTGTTGGGTCCTAGAGGGTTAGCTGTACCTTTTGGAATCCAAATCTGCCTGATTACTCTGATTGACTCAAAGTGACTGACTTGGTTTCCATTTACATCTACATACACAGTTTGACCCTTAAATGCCTTGGGTGATCTCTGTGTATAGGTGTTAGCTTTGTAAGGTTCAGGAGAGTTGGTAACTTTCTTTGGGACATTTCTCCTGAAGTTACTAGGCTTAGGTGCAGCTTGATAAGACTTTTGAGGATAGGATTTTGGATGGCCTCTTCCATTTGGCAAGTAAGGTCCAGGCATCCTGAATGTTTTATACCTGTCAGAGGGGATTGGCCTTAATCCATTCAGTTGAGGTTGCCTCATTTGAGTTGGCCTCTTCTGAACAGGTTTTGGACAACTCCTCTGATGATAATTCAGATAGGTTGGCCTTCCATTGGTTCTACCTTTCTGAACCTCATTCCTCCTGTAAGCAATGCCTTTAATCTTTTCCTTTGGTATGGGTTTAGGTACATTGTTTACTTGAGTTGGTATAAAACTTCCTTTACCTTTATCCTTGATCAGTGGTTGATTTACTTCTATTTCATTTTGTTGTGCCACTGATCTTACAAAAGTCATCTTAGAATTGCTTGATGAAGCAATGCTAAGACCAGGTGAGGGTTCACATGGATTATAGCCTAATCCACCCTTTTGAGCAAATGGTCTTTGAAACACTTGAATCTCCTCTATTGCTTTAGCAGATTTGTTCAAGGCAGACATTTTCATTTTTAAGCTCCCCTCACTCAATTTTAGAGTATCAAATTCACTTGAGAGATTGTCAAATTTTGCTTGTAGAATTCTAAGATCAAATCCTTTTTCCTCAAGGCCAGTTCTTGATCATCAATCAACTTTTGTTGTTCAGAGACTTTGAGAGACATTTCCTCATGTTCTCTCATAATCTGCTGATACAACTCAGTTGATTTAAAGTCAAACTCTGGTTCAGGAAGGTTGGGAGTTTGAGCTTTAGAATTCAGTAGCTCTTTTTCTCTAAGTGCCATATTGCATACTTCTTGTAGTCTGGTGAAATCCTCAAGTAACTTCCCAAAGTTGAGTTTCAAGTGGATTTCGCTAGATTCATGTGTGTTAATTGAAGAGTTGGAAGATGAACATACCTCTTCATTTTCAAATGCCATTTGACAGTCATCATCACTGTCACTGTTGGAAAATAGTCCATCATCAGAAGAGTAGACACTCTCTTCACTTGCTGAATCTCCAGCTACCATAGCCTTCCTGTTGTTCAGCCTCTTGTCTCTTTTGTTCTGCCTTTCCTTCCTTTCTTTTGCACTGAGGTCAGGACAGTCATACTGAAAATGACCCTTTTTCTGGCAGTTGTAACACACATCTTCATCATCACTTTTCTTGCTTGAGGACTCCTTCCTCCTTGAAGATGATGGTTCGCCTTTGCTGTATCTCTTTCTGTCAGCATATTTGTCTTCTTTCTTTTCATCAGAGACTTTGTCCTCTGATTTGGTGTCAGGAGAACTGAATCTCCTTCTGGTTCTGTTGTCTTGGTAGAACTTCTTGTATCTACCAAATCTGGAATTGAGCTTCTCAAATCTTCTTGCCATGCGTGCCAGCTCCTCCTTCATTTCTGATTTTGAAACAGATTGAGAGGATCTTTGGATACTTTTCTTTTCTGTTTCAGCAGCTTTGAAAGCAACACCTTTGCTTGAGGAGGATGGCTCTTCATGCACTTTCTTTCTATTTAAATCAAACTCATATGCTTTGAGTTCAGAAAATACTTGTTGCATAGGCATGTTGTCAAGATTGCTAGTGTTTTGCATCATGACAGAATATATGTCCCACTTGGATGTGAGACTTCTCAAGATCTTTAGGGCAACTTCTCTTTTGGCATAGAACTTGCCAAGAGAGTTTATTTCATTCATGATGTCAGTGAATCTGCCATCAAGATGATCAATAGTTTCATTGGCTTCCATAGAGAATTGTTCATATTTTTGGATAGCCACTTGAAGTTTGTTCTCCTTAATCTTTTGGGTACCTTCACACATGAGTGCTAAGGTGTCCCAAATCTCTTTAGCTGTTGTGCAGTGGTATACTCTCCCCATCACTGCATCTGGAATTGTCTGGTATAATGTGTTCATGGCAATGTAGTTCAGGTTGTGCCTTTTTCTTTCTTCAGCTGTAAGGTCATCTTCATCCTTTGGCAGCAACTCCCTCGGATCTGCTTTCTGAGCATCAGTGAGCTTGGGATTTGCTTTGGTGAATGTGAAGGGCCCTCTGGTGATGACTTTAAGCATCTCATCATGCTGACAAGCAAGATGTGCTCTCATCCTGATCTTCCAGAAATCATAGTTCTCAATTGAGAACATTGGCAGTTTGTGATGAGAAATATGGTTGACTTGGTTTGGACCCATATTGTTGATGGTGTTGACAGCATCTCCTGGAACAGCATTGTTAGCCATTTCAACAGATGTAATATAGGATGAACACAGATAAAATTTTCAGAAATTTGGATCAGTTCAGTGACCACAGAAAATTTGATTTTGAAAATCAGTTGGATTTTCAGAAGCAGTGGTCTATGAACCCCTGCTCTGATACCACTTGTTGGTCCTTGGTGGAGTATAACACAAGTGTATGGGGGGGGGGGAATGCACTTGTGTATGCAAATTCTTTTCTTTTTAACAAAACTGGTCTTATCAGGCAGGTTGTCTCACAACTGGCCTGAGTGTGAACTTTGATAGATACTTGTCCTACTGATTACTATTGAGTGATCAGTTGGCTAGATATCTAAAAGAGTTGCTAAGTGCGGAATGTGGTTGGCCTTTGACTTAAAGAAATACTCCAAGTTAATTTCTGAAAAGACAGTTATCAGGGACTTTGTCCAAAACAAATTTTCTCACTTACTAGAGTTTGTTCTTTGAAAATTGTTTGAATATGAATGCAATAAAGAATGCAGTAAGTAAGAGACACACAAGTTTATAGTGGTTCAGAGACTCAAGCTCCTACATCCACTTTCCCTGATTGAACAGGATAATTCCTTCACAATGGAATTAGCTTGTTTTATAGTGCCAAGGTGCACTGATCAACAACACTCTCTTAGTGTTTTGATCCCTAGGATAATCTGAGTCCTAGTGCTCAATCTCACTGAGTTAAGACTGTGTTTCACTCTAACAGTCCTTAACTCCTCACTTCTACAACATACACTCTCTTCACTAAATGAGATAAGGTTTGAGGTTTGGTTCCAACTAGTAGAGATATCCTTTACAATGAGAACAGATGTAAAGGCTTAGGATATCTCAATGCTAAGCTAGGATGTTTACAAAAAATGGCTTAGCTAATTTGAAGTGATTCAGGAAACTTGGGATTCTTGTGAATAGCTTGGTTTCCTTTGAAAGCTTGATAATAGTTTGATAGCTTGTAGTTGGATTATGAATCCCTTTGATCACTTCTGTATATATAGGCATATTTGAACAACTATCCGTTGGAGAGATAGCAATTCAAACATGTCTATTTGCAGCACCATTGAAACGGCTAAGAAGCTTGACTTCCTTTAATCCACTGTGTAAAAGGGCTCTTCAATGGTTGCTTGAATGAATGTGTTGACTTCTGAAAAATGCGGCTGAGATGACTTGTGACAGTTTCCAAATAAGCACACTTCCCAAGGTTGATTTGTGGCAGAATCTACACTCAACCAACGGTCAGATGGGACAAGCTCCCTGAACATTCTTGCTGCTGTTTTAGAATGTTCCAACATTCATTCAATGCTTCACTTTTTAATGCTCTAAGTCTTCAATGTTTGGTTCAGGCATGATTGGCAATAAATGCTTCATTGAATGTGTCTTCTGTAAGCTTTTGTCATTCAATTCTCTTGATCATTTGTACTTCAACTGTCTTGATCTTTTGCATTTATGAGCACAGCTTTAGTGTACTTGATCTCTTCAGCTCAGTTGTCCACTTGGTCAGCTGTCATGATGCTTCAGCAACTTTGGCCTCAAGACTTAATACCTATCAAGCTGTCTAACATTCAGCATTGAACAACTATCCTGAACTCTAAAATCTCACAACATTTCTGAGATTTTTAACTTAAGCATTCTACATACTCAAGTGTTCTGGGACAACTTGCCTGAACAATAACTTGAGCATATCTCAACTAATCTGTACATCATCAATCAGGGGTTTTGGTATCTAAATCAAAATCATTTTATTCCCAACAAGAAGCAAAAACAGATGCAGGTAAAATTTGTGTGAATCTTGTACACTACACACACTGAATTAAAAAAATAAATTAACTAAAATCTACTAATTAATAAATTTGTGTGAATCTTGTGATAATCTTTATAAATCTAAAATCTTGATTAATAAAATTAAATACTAACCATAAACATCCAAAAAAAATTTATTACTAATTACCATATCTGCAACTCTGCAAGTCTACAAATGCATGTACACTACACACACTGAATTAAAAAAAAAATTAACTAACTTTAAAATAAATACTAAGGAAACAGAGCTGTGGAGGTGGGAGATGTACACGCCGACCGATGAGTGATTGTGGAGGTGGGTGACTGCAGAAACAGAGTTGTGGAGGTGGGAGATGTGAGTGGCCGTCGCCGTCGCTGTGGACGGACGTGGCCGACTGGCCGGCGTGAGTGAGGCAGTGACTGGTGGCCGGCGTGATTTTGAGATGAGAGGTGAGACTTGAGAGAGATGAGAGAGCTAGAGAGGCGCCGCTGGTTAGATTTAGGAATTAGGGTAATAGGAAAATAGGATTTAGGGTTTGCCCTTTATATATATGTAATATTTCGGTTTCGATTTCGGCTAACCGAAATATTTTTAATAAAACCGAAATCGAAACCGAACACCGAAATTAAAAAAAATTGCCACCGAAAACCGAACCAAAATTTTCGGTGACCGAACCGAATTCATATTTCGGTTCGGTTTGGTTCGGTTTTCGGTTAAAATCCGAATACTACTCACCCCTACCAGGGGCCTCCCAAGTATTCTCCAAAGATGCAGGAGTGCGGGCAGAAGGGGACGAGAAAGTGCCTTCTCGAGCAGAAAGAAGTGTTCCCCCTCGGAACACAAGAAGGAATGCAGATCTGGCGTCTCGAGAGATGGAGTTCCCCGAAGTAGAAGAAAGTACAGATGATACATACCTAGGACCAGTCAGCGACCAACTGCAGGCCCTACAGAAGGAAATGAGGGATATGAGGAAACAGATGACTAATCGGGCAGGTAGATCTGCTTATGTTTCTGGATGTCAGTTTTCTCCTAACATATTACAGGATGAACTGCCATTCAACTTCAAACCCCTCAACTTTGAATACGATGGGACGACGGATCCGTACGAACACCTAGTAAGATTTGAGAATGCGGCGTTATTACATCGATATGGAGAGGGAATCAAGTGTAGAGTGTTCCTGACTACCTTGGCAAAAGCAGCACATCACTGGTTCACCCAACTGGAACCCAATACCATTCGATCCTGGGAGGAGTTCAGTGAATTATTCCTCCATCAATTTGCAAGTGCCCGGAGGCAGCCACGGGCCACTCTGACCCTCTTCAATCTGAGGCAAGGGGAGAACGAGAGTTTGAGAGCCTTTCTCCGGAGGTTCAATCAAGCAGCCCTGGAGGTCCCTACAGCCTCTCCGGAGGTGAAGATCAATGCTCTTACTAACGGACTGCGTGATGGAGATATCTTCTCCTCCTTGGCTAAGAAGCCAGTCAAGAACTTTGATGAGTTACTACACAGAGTAGAGAAATACCTCACCTTGGAGGAGGTTCGTAAAGCCAAAAGACTGGAGGCTAGGCCACAGGATCGAGAGAGAAGGAGAGAGGGCCCCTCCAGACGATCCAATCCAGAGGTCTCTCGGACCTCCGGTCCAACGGGAAACAACAATCCATCTGGAGGTTCCCGTTACGGCCCTCGCGGAAGGTTTGAGAAGTATACACCCCTGAGAATAGAACCTACCGAAGTACAAGAGGTAGCAGGAGATCATCCCGACTTGAAATTCCCTTATTCCAGAAATCGGGGCCCTCAGAAGCCCAAATTCGACCGATTTTGCAGATTCCACAATGAATATGGACATGGCACAAACCAATGTTATCATCTGAAAGATGAGATTGAAAAGATGATCCAGGCAGGGCATCTAAAAGAGTTTATATTCAGAGACAGACAGGGCCCTCGAGGGCAGAAGCGGAAGGAACATGAAAGGAAACAAGAAGAAAAGGAGTCCAAGGAGGCGGCCGAAGATATGCCTCCTCCACCGCCAAAAAGAGGAGTAATACACATAATCGTGGGAGGTCCCGTAGATGGAGATTCCTTCCGAAAGAGAAACTAGAATGTTCGAGCTCTAAGAGTTGGACATGGAAGTGTACTGAAAGAAGTAGGACGCATGATAGAGACGCCCAATATCAAATTTGGGCCGGAGGATATAAAGGAAATTAAGGAGGATCACAATGACGCCTTGGTGATCACTACAGACATAGCTGGGTTTGATGTCGCCCGAATCTTTGTAGACACGGGAAGCTCGGCTGATATTATATTTTTTGAGTGCTTCAAAAGGATGGAGCTGAGTGTGAAGCTGCGACCTGTAGATACCTCCCTATATGTTTTCTCCGGAGGGGCCATCCAACCCTTAGGGTCTGTGATGTTACAGGTAGGATTGGGGGACGCTCCAGCTCGAAAGGTCCATCTGGTGGAGTTCCTCATTGTGGATATTCCCTCATCATACAATGTAGTAATGGGAAGACCCGGCCCGAATCTCTTTCAAGCGGTCATCTCCACATTTCATATGAAAATGAAATTCCCTACGGCTGGAGGAGTGGGGGAAGTGAGAGGAGATCAATATCAGGCATAGAAGTGCTATGCGGAGTCTGTGAAGATGGCGGACAGAGCTTTAACCAGGGGCCTGGAGAGGACGAGAGGAGACGACCCTGAGTTAAAGAAAAAGAAAGTGGAAGGAGTAGTACCTGAACAGGTAAACGTCAAAACAGATGAGGAGCTGATGAATGTGGAGCTCTTCCCAGGGAAAGTCGGCTTTGCCACTAAGATAGGCACCCAGCTGGGACCTGAACTGACAGAGAAGGTTATTGGACGAGCAGACCTCTCAGGAAGGATGGTGAGATGGGCAATAGAGCTCCAAGAATATGATGTGGACTTCGAGCCACGGAGGGCCATCAAAGCCCAAGTTTTATCTGATTTCATCCAAGAATCTACTAAACCAGAAGAAGCAGAGGGATGGAAGATATATGTGGATGGTTCAGTGACTTTGAACGGATGTGGAGCAGGGATAGTGCTAGTGAGTCCCCAAGGAGAGGACCTACAATTTGCAGTGAGATTCCAATTCATAACTTCAAATTATGGAGCAGAATACGAGGCTCTGATCAGAGGAATGGAGATGGCGGTTGAGTTGGGAGCTCTAAAGGTAATTTTATATTCTGATTCCCAATTGGTTATTCAACAGGTAAATGGAGAATATGCAGCTAAAGATAACAGAATGGCTGCTTACCTGGAACGGGCTAAAGAGGTGATGGGCAAGTTCCAAGATTGTTAGGTGATTCAAGTACCTCGAGAGGAGAACGTACAGGCTGATAGCCTCTCCAAACTTGCCAGTGCCACATAATTTGATTGACATGGAATGATGACCTTGGTGGTAGCAGAAAGAGAGGCTCTCGGGAGCCCCATTGGTTCCATCGAGGAAGGAGATGATTGGAGGAAAGATATCTGGACGGAACTCACCAGAGGGGCAGATGCCCCTACCACCCGAGAAGCCCGAGCTCTTAGGATCAAATACTGTATTATCGGAGGGCGATTATACAAGAAGTCATTTACCCAACCATACTTGAGGTGCATATCAACCCGAGAAGCGGCGTACACACTCAAAGAAATTCATGAAGGAAATGCGGCTAGTCATGAGGGATATAAAACAGTGGTGAAGAAAGCCTTGAGGGCCGGGTTATATTGGCCCTCCATGACGAAGGATGCCAAAGAATTCGTAAAGAAATGTGCAAAATGTCAGAAAAATGGTCCCCCCTGATAAGGGCTCCTGCGGAAGAGATGGGAGCTATGCACTCTCCGTGTCCTTTCGCTAAATGGGGAATCGATTTGGTGGGGCCCTTCCCCCCAGCCTCGGGAGAAAGAAAATTTTTGATAGTAGCAGTAGATTATTTTAGCAAATGGGTTGAAGCCGCCCCTCTAGCTACAATAGATGAGGAAAATGTGATTAAGTTCCTGGGAAGACAGATTTGCTGCAGGTTCGGAGTACCCAGGATATTGGTTTCGGATAATGGGACACAGTTCAATGGAGAAAATGTACGAGGATGGTGCGCAAGGCTAAACATAGTACAAAGATTCACTTCCGTAGCTCATCCCCAAGCTAATGGGCAGGTGGAAGTCACTAATCGAACCATAGTGGATGGTATTCGGACGAGGTTGACGAAAATAGGTGGAGGATGGGTGAACAAGTTAGATAACGTGCTATGGTCCTACAGAACTAGCCCAAATACAGCAACTGGAGAATCCCCTTTCCAGCTGGTCTACGGAGCTGCAGCGGTGATACCTCCAGAGGCCGTGCTGCAATCCCACTGGATTGCCCAGTTCGAAGAACATCAAAATGAGAAGCTGATGAGAGAGGCCCTGGATTTAATGGGAGAAGAAAGAGAGATGGTTCGAGTACGTGCGGAGAGGTACAAGAGTAGAATTAAAGCTGCATATGATCGAAGGGTGATTCCGAGGTCCTTTAGAGTAGGGGACCTGGTGTTAAGAAGAGCTGATACCCTAAAGAATACGGGGAAACTGGTACCCAATTGGGAGGGGCCCTATAGAATCACGCAGGTACTAAAGGGAAGAGCCTATAGATTGCAGAGCATGGAGGGAGTCGACATTGCCAGGCCTTGGAATGTTTGCCACTTGAAGAGGTTCTTTGTTTGAAGAAAATGTAATGTCCTGAGACCATTTGTGATTTTGCATTAATTTCTGTTTTATTTAATGTACTTAGTGGCTTCACCGGAGCTCTTTTTCCCTCTTTACGGGTTTCCCCTTTGGGGTTTTTCCGTAAAGAGGTTTTTAATGAGACCGGCGTAGGTTATCTATTGCCTATGTTGAAAACTTATATTAATCAATGAAGCTTTTTCCCTTCCGAGAAAAATTATACAGAGTTATTGCGTTTTGACTATATTTTTAGAATACATGATGCATGAATACGAATTGTGAGAGTGAGAGATACTCGAAAGCCTAGAGGCCGAGGAGAGCTGGAGAGCTCCTCACCATATTTGAGACCCTAATGGGTCACTTAAGAATGAAAGATTTTTACGAGTTAAAAATCTTCTAAGAATAAGAGTGAAAGAACACTCGAGAGCCTAGAGGCCGAGGAGAGCTGGAGAGCTCCTCACCATATTTGAGACCCTAATGGGTCACTTACGAATGAAAGAAAGATTTTTACGAGTTAAAATCTTCTAAGAATAAGAGTGAAAGAACACTCGAGAGCTTAGAGGTTGAGGAGAGCTGGAGAGCTCCTCACCATATTTGAGACCCTAATGGGTCACTTAAGAATGAAAGAAAGATTTTTGCAAGATAAAATCTTCTAAAAATGAGAGTGAAAGACACTCGAAAGCCTAGAGGCCAAAGAGAGCTGGAAAGCATCTCCCCATAATCAAGACCTAAGAGGGTTACTTAGAGAACAAAAATTTTATGAACCGAGATCATTTGCCAAGATTCTATCTAAAGAATAAAAGAACAGATAGACAGAAGCCTAGAAGCTGAAGAAAACCTCCCCGAGCCACCTGAAACTAGAGGTGATTCCTCGAAAGGGTGAAAGATTCCTTGAATCTTTTAAGAAGATTCCTTGAAGGTTATGTAACTGGAAGAAAATAAGGGTGCAGCCTACAAGATCAATAAGGGGGGAGGAAAAGAGCACACATCCACCATGTTCTTTACTGGTCTCATAGGCTGCCCACATAAGCAAGAAAGAAAAAACATGCCAACAAACAGATAGTACGAAGCTAATACGATCATCACAAAAAGCCCCCACATATCCAGGAGTGTGGGGTCCCCTACAGAGTATAAGAAAAACAAGTATCATGAGCAGAAATTAAAAGAGTGTAGCAAAAGAAAGGTAAAATGTTTGTTATGACCATGGAAACATGAATTTTAAGCTGCCTTTTCAATAGCAGCTCCCTCGACCATAGCTCCTTCGACGGCAGCTTCCTCAACAGCAGCATGACTGCTAGACCCTCCACCCTCCTCTGGGCCCTCTTCACCTCCTGGGGTAGCCTCAGCATCCTTTCCATCACTTGCCTTCACCTCATTCTCGGGAGCAGAGGCATAAGGATAGACTAATTGCTCCAAAGGCTCCAACTCAGCCATGCCCACTTTGACCGCCTGCAAATTGGCAATAGCCTGACCCATTCCAGATAACCACCAAGGACTGTCAGCACTTTCTGTTGGATTCCATAAGAATTTAGGAGGGGGAGTAAGCTTGTCCAAACGGAAGGCACGAGAGTAGGTCCCATCGAATCCTGGGGCTGAGTGCTCGGCCACGGCATTGCTGAAGCCGTGATCGATGAAGTGAGGAATATGTGGCCCCATAACGCATAGGAAGCTTGAGCTCTTTAAGAAGCTGGACAGCCAATGAGTATGGAGAGTCCCTAGAAATTCTTGACCCAAGGAAGAGGTAAACAGAGATTTGATGCAGGCCTGCACTCCGACATCCGGCAGTTCACGCTCCATCCGCTTCATCTCTGTCCCCATCTGTTCCACCTCTTCTTCCAGATGCTTAATCTTAGCTGCCTCTTGCTTGCTTTGAGCCCGGAGAAGAGGCAATTCCTCAGCTAAAGCTTGAGCCCGCTTTTGAGCTTTGTCCTTTTCCGCAGTGACACCTTTAAGAGTTGATTGAAAAGAGGATGCCTCAGCTCGAAGGAGTTCATTCTCAGCAACCAGTTCAACACCTTGGTCTAATATCTTAGCGTAGACAAGGCCGAACTGCATGACGAGAAGAAGTAATGTTTAAGAGATGAAGAAGTTAGATGCCATAAAAATAAGGGGAGATACCTCAGAAAAAAGATGAGCACCGTGAAGTAGTTGGTCTTCAGGGAGAGGCTTGCCGGAGAGCTCGATGTTGGAAGGAGGAGGACATCGGCTAATGAGACGCTGAAGAGGTTCGTAGGAGGTAGAAAGGGGGACTTCTTTCTCAGCAAGAGCCCGAGCGGTCTTTCCCTTCTTCTTTTTAGAAGTACCGCAGTCAGAGAAGAAAGCATTTGTAGCTGAGCGAGTCCTCCTATAGATGGAGCCAGGGACTTGGGCAGAAGAGCTAGGAAGAGGAGGAGCCTTTGTAGAACTCTCTGGAGCCGGGGTCTTTACAGAGCTTTCTAGAGCCGGAGCAGGAGATTGAGGAGCTTTAGGAAGGTCTTCAGGGGCAGCCAATGCAGGTGCCTTCACCATTCCAAGAGCAGGGGCATCCCACGAAATATGAGTCAACCAACTCATTGCTGCAGATAACCAATAGATTTCCAGAATTCAGAAAAATAGCCACATGCAAAAAACGAAATACAAGAACAGGGAATTTTTTACCATCTTGAGGTTCTAAGGGGAAATCTTGAGGACAGAATCCAAAATGGGAGAGGATGCGAGGGTTTTTGCAGATACCAAGGACATCAAAAAAATCGTGTTGGAGGACATGAACATTGAGATTAGTCATAACAGTGTGGTTTGAGACAGAGTAAGTTTTCAGAGGAGGAAGAGGTATTCCCGGATTATGATATATCCAACGTTCGTGGGGAAACGGCCAATCGGTGGGGTTAGTTACGAAAATATAATAATCCCTCCAAGATGACTCTTCTTCATGGAGTTTTGTCATGAATTTGCAAGCACGAGACCTTCTCCCACAAACATAGAAAAATCCGTCGTTCAACTTGCAAGAGTGTTGACTCAGAAATAATTCGGTAGAAGGCTCACCGCCATTCCCCTTTACCAAAATATAAAACCCTATCATAGTGCGGATAACATTCAGAGTGAATTGATTGAGGGGGATTTGCATGCGAGTGGATATGGAGGCCAAATAGGGGTGAACAGGAAATCGAAGACCCGCCCTAATTTGAGCTTCGAAAAAAGCTAGGGTTCGAGGCTCAGGAAAATCGGGGCGTTCTTATGAGCGAGGAATTCAGAGGATGTACTCTGGCGGAAAGACTTGGGCCTGAATAAGACTGGCTAGATGGGTATCGTTAATTAGAGAAGAAGTTGAAATCCTATTTTCAGGACTCCCCATCGGAAACGGGGTGGACTCGGAAGGATTTAGTCCGGAAGATTCAGGTGGGGAAGAAGGGTGAGAATTGACAAAGCAGTGCGAAAAAAAAAAGAGAGAGAAAAGAAGGTAGAAAATAGCTAGGTTACCTTGTCGAAAGAAGTATGAGGTCGGACTGGGCGACTGGTGACGGTGAGACTTGGGAAAGAAGAACGCCTTAGAGGAAAAGTGGAAACAGCAAAGGAACTTTCGAGAAGATGAAATTTGAAAGAGGATCGCGTGAAGTGAGTAAGAAAAGGGGGGGTTAGAATCGAGGTTTCTCCTCGAGAAACTAGCAAGAGAGAGAAAATTGCGACTATGTGGGACCCATGCGCGGAAGTCGAAACGTTTTCGGAACTACGGGCGGGAAAAATTTGTGAAGTAGAATTCTTCCGAAATTCCCCTCCAAAGCAAGAATAAAACACGTCTCTCCAGAGATGCCACTGTGCTGAACTCACTTGAATTTCTTACTCTCACAAAAGATATACTCCTTTTATGAGAGTAGGGGGAGTAGATGATGCGGCCTAAAATTATCATTCGATAAGAAGTCGACACGTGTATAGAGGATAAGATAAAATAAAGAGATACGAGCTTGGAGAGTACTCTCAGAATGAAGAATCTCACCCCGACGTCCCTCCAGAGGGAGCTCCATCTCGGGAGAGATATGAGGAAGACCTGGTCCTTGAGAAGAATTGGTAAACCGAGGATTTAGGAAAGGTCCCGTACGAAATGGGCTCAGATTGAATGAAGGAAGACTCATTCTTCTTTCTCTCGGCAGTTGAACTTCACTAGGGGAATGGTTGCGATTCTTTAGGAATTAAGAAAATGGGAGATTCTTTCAACATAGTGAGGCCAAGTCAAAGGTGGTGGGAAAGGTGAGGCCGAGATAAGGGGAAAATCCAACTTCCCCTCAAGGTATAATTCTTCTATAAATAGATAAACCTAGGTACATTCCTAGGTTACGATCTCTAACTTTACTCAATTTACTAAGCTGCTCATAATTATTCTGATCTCTTCCGAGAGCCTTATCGATAATTGAGGGACTTTCCTATCCTTACCACGCCTTAAATCACCTATACTCTAACATCGGAGTATCCGTGCCGGACTCCCCTCCGGCGTGTCTTTTGCAGGTTCTGGAAGGTCATTTCAAGGGAAGCAGCATACTCGGATCATTCATACGCGTTCGGGAATTCGGATATCTGACTCCAAGGATATCTAATCCATCCGTGCAATTTTTGGCACATCAACTACCTTCTAAGCTGTTTTCTTCTCTAACTTCATTTCCATAAGTAGTTTCGGCCATTTCATTATTTCCTTTTCATTATTGTTGCTCTTTTTTTTACTCATATCTACCTCCATAACTTTCCGAAGTCCTTAAGCTAATCGGAAACCTACAACTCCGATCCTTTTCCTACTTCCCAAGTTTATGTATTTTCTCTATCCTCTCCCGACTCTTTATCTTTCCTAGATTTAAGAATTTTTCCATTATCATCTCAAATTCCTCAAAATATGACTCTTTCCAATAGTAGCTCCGATTCCCCTCCGATCAAATGCTTTAACATCACTGACCCTAAACTCAGGGATGCCTGTAGATGTTGTTAACTCTTGAATGCTTTAACATTATCAACAACATCTTAATTTGACCTTCCGATATTTTTTCTAAGTCTTTTCTGAAATGCTACATTAAATGTTGATCTAAATGTTGTCGCATTTTTTGCAGGATCTAGAAGCTTCTACAAGGATCTGGAACCTGGAAGATTCCAGAACATTGCAGAACGTGCTAGACCACCTTGGAACCTTATAGATCGACCTGGAGCATGCAAGAAGGATCTAGAAAGATCATGAAAGTTGAGTTCCTAAAAAATAGGATCTCAAGTATGGAAGCCTCTAGAATTCGTCCCTCACTCTATAAATACCGAATGAAGGCTTCATAATTTAGCGTATTATATTCGATCAATATCCTAGACTATTGTTCATCCTGTTAGGAAATTGTGGCCCCAATAGTTATATCTTTTAGTTCATACGAAGTATCCCACCCGTATGACTGTGCGCTTTTCTTTATCTATCGAGAGTGTAATCATAGATAGGACTAGCATTTCGGCAGTGTATAATTCATACACTTAGATCGTTTTTAGAACAAGGCACCTGCCTCGTTTGTAGTTTCTGTTGTGAAGGTTATTGTTGTAACATTTCACACAACATTTATACTTGAAGATAAGTATTGATATTTCGTCGTAAGGCTAACATAGATTTTTATTTATAAAATCTATGTTAAAAATATTTCCATTGTGTCTCGTTTGTTTTTAGTGTTTCAAGTCTTCCGCTGTGTTTCTTTATTTCTGATATTCTGTTAGAGTCAGTGTTGTATAATTTGTCTCAACATTTAGTACAACATTAATCTGTTTTTACTTAAACACTATACCTGCACACTTTCAGTTGGTATCAGAGCCGATACCTGACAACACTAGGTTAGATCTTTGGTTAAATGTGTTTTTTAGTTTATGTTAGCAATGGAAATACATCACATATCCACGGCACTTAGGCCACCCGTTTTAGATGGTTCGAATTATGCTTATTGGAAGTCTAAGATGCGTATGTACATCAAGTCGATTGATGAACATGCTTGGAGGACTGTACTTATAGGCTGGGAAGCTCCAAAGAGACCAGCAGATGCAGATGGTGAAATTCAACTCAAGAGAGAAGTTGATTGGACGGCTGATGAAATAACAACAACAAGATATAATTCTAAAGCTTTAAATGCTATCTTTACCTCTATTGATGTTTCAATGTTTAAAATTATATCTAACTGTTCTACTTCTAAAGATGCATGGGACAGGTTGCAAGAGCATTGTGAGGGTTCAGACAGTTGGGGATAAAATTTGAGAATCTCCGAATGAAGGAAGATGAAACTATTTCATCTTATAACGAAAGGTTAAGTGAGATTATCAATGAATCACATTCTCTTTGTGACCCTATTTTCTAATGTTAGAGTAGTACATAAGATATTAAGATTTGTTCCTAAAAGATTTGATGCTAAAATTTGTGCTATTGAAAAGGCAAAAGATACTGATAAGTTAAGTCAAAATAAATTAGTGAGTATTCTTAGAACTTATGAGATAAACACTAATCAAGTTGATGAAACTAATGATGATAAGAAAGTTGTTGTTTTTAAAGGGAAAACATCAAACAAATCTGAGTCTCAACCTATCATTACTGAGGTTGATTCGAATGAAGAATTGTTTGATGAATGTCTCAACAATCCTAACAACATTGCCCTCCTCACTAAGCATTTTAATAAATTTCTTAAGAAATCTTTGAATAAATCTAGAAACATTCAGCCTAAGATTCAAATCAACACATCAACACCTCAACCAGAAAGGAGGAAAGGTCAATTCACACCAAGACTATCAAAGAGTGAAGGTAAACCAAGGTATGATCCTGAATTTTGAAAATCAGTTCAATGCAATGCTTGTTCTGGATATGACCACTATGCAAATGAGTGTGCCAATACCAAACTTAAGCAAAAACTGAATTTTAGTGCTACCTTGAGTGATGATTCTGATGATGATGATCTTGATGAAATAAATGATAATGAATATTCTCATTTTACCAAAATTGATTATAATGATTCCTCAGATGATGATCTGGATGAAACAGATTCTGATGTTGTACCTGATGCTTCAACATCTACAGCAACATCAGAACAGAATCACCTAGATTTAGTCTGTTTTAATGGTTTGGTTAATGATGCAGGAAAAAGGATTGATGACAATGCATACCAAAAGTTGTTAGATGATTGGAACTCTCAGAAACTCACTCTTAATTCATTGAATAAAGAAAATGAGGATCTGAAAGACACAATCACTAAGTTAGAAGTTATTCTTACCAAAAGAGATCTGGAAATCTGTAACTTGAAGGAGAAACTGATCAATTCCACTTTATGTTTCAAGAAATACTCCAAGAGTGCTTCTGAGGTAAAATATGTTATAGCTACTGGTAAGTCTAATAATCATGGTTTAGGTTATGATGGTACTACTACTTCTATTTCTGAAAATTTTAGAAAACCTGTGAAATTTGTGAAGGCAAATGTTAACACAACTGGTGTAACATCTGCACAATCAGATTCTCACAACATTAAGAGGAAGTTTATCTGTCATTACTGTTGCAAGGTTGGTCATATTCGTCCTTACTGTATAAAAAGGTTTGAAGAAATGAAAAATGAGAAAATATTGCCTAAAAAACTGTCACATCCTAGGAAACAGTTTCTGAAATCTGCATGGAAACCTAAAGCTACCTGTAATGTTGTTCATACCTTCTTAAAAGCATGTCTACCTGATCTATGGTATTTTGATAGTGGTTGTTCTAGACATATGACAGGTCATATAGACTTCTTATCTGATTATGTGACCATGAATGGTGGTAGTGTTACATATGGTGGTGGTTCTAAATGACAAATTATTGGTAAAGGAACTTTGAATGTTGAAGGTTTTTCTAAGCTTAAAAATGTCTTGCATGTTAATGGCTTACTTGCAAATCTGATTAGCATTAGTCAACTTTGTGATGATAATTTGCATGTGAAATTTGACAAAGATTCATGTTATGTTCTTAATAAAGATGAAGTTTGTGTCATGACTGGTACTAGGTCAGCAGATAATTGTTATCTTATTGGAACAAGTATGTGTAACTTGTCAAAACATGATGAAAATACTCTATGGCATCAAAGATTGGGTCATTCAAATTACAGAGCAATGAAAAGGCTAATCAGAGCAGATGCAGTAAAAGGAATTCCTAAACTGAAGCTCCACAATCCCACTGTATGTGGACCATGCCAAAAAGGTAAGCAGGTAAGAATGCCACACAAAATGCTGTCACATTGTTCTACACATCGATGCTCTGAATTATTGCACATGGATTTGATAGGCCCTATGGAAACTGAAAGCATTGGAGGAAAGAGGTATTCCTTAGTTGTGGTAGATGATTTTTCTGGATTTACCTGGGTAGAGTCTTTGAGAGACAAATCTGAAGCATTTGCTGCATTTAAAATTCTTTATAAGAGGTTCAAAATGTGTTTAACTTAAAAGTTGGCCGTATTAGAACTGATCATGGTACGGAATTTGAAAACAGCATGTTTAATGATTTTTGTGATAAAAAGGGCATTTTACAAGAATATTCATCTCCTAAAACTCCACAACAAAATGGAATTTTTGAAAGAAAGAATAGAACTTTACAAGAAATGGCAAGAGTCATGTTTACATCCAAAAGTCTTGCTAAGAAATTTTGGGGTGAAGCATTGAACACTGCATGTCATATTATTAATAGAGTTTATATTCGTTCTGGCACAAATCAAACACCTTATGAGATTTTGAACAACAGAAAACCAAATGTGAAATATTTTCATGTATTCGGTTGTGTGTGTTATATTCTGAATGATAGGGATCAACTTCATAAGTTTGATTCTAAAAGTGATAAAGGTTTCTTTTTAGGCTATTCTAGAAATAGTAAAACTTATAGAGTATATAACCTTAGAACTAACACTATTAAAGAATCTGTTAGGGCATGTTTGTTTTGGGACTCACCCGTCCGGACGTGGGACGTAACGTCCCACGTCCTTGTTCTACTTCGGGATTTCACATCCGGATTTCCCCATCCAACTACACTCATCCCTAAAAATACCTATACATCCTACTATTACATCCCATCGAACCACTCTTACACAATTTGATTTGACATAAAGTTACATCTCATCCTACTCAAAATCCCAAAACAAACACACACAATTACTATTCATCAGGATTTCCCCATCCAAAATTTCCACGTCCAGGATTTCCCCCATCCTACATAATCCCAAAACAAACATACCCTTAATGTTGTGTTTGATGATGATAAAGGTCTTACAGATGACAAAGATGAAGAAGATGTATCACAAGTCATCGACAGTTCTGAGAATACACTGAAGTCTGAAAATGTTGCACCAAATGTTAACACATTTGGGTCAACATCTATAGAACAGTCAGTTGTAACTTCACAGAATGATCAGTATGTTCCCAAAACGAATCTTTCTTCAAGAATAGGTAAAAGTCATCCTTCTGACCAGATCATAGGTGATGCTACAGTTGGAGTGCAAACAAGAGGAAGAGTAAGATCAAATAAGGTAGATGTGGTAAGAACAATATGCATGTCTTCTATGTGTAATGTTGTAAATGCTGAATGATATTTACCTGAAATTGAACCTAAGAGTGCTAAAGAAGCATTAACTGATGAAAACTGGATTAATGCTATGCATGAAGAACTTGGTAAGTTTGAAAGAAATGAAGTGTGGACACTTGTTCCAAGACCTAGTCATACTAATGTTATTGGAACAAAGTGGATATTCAAGAATAAAACTGATGAATCTGGTAATATTGTTAGGAACAAGGCTAGGTTAGTAGCACAAGGTTACACCCAAGTTGAAGGAGCAGATTTTGATGAAACTTTTGCACCTGTTGCTAGGATATAATCTATTATATTATTGCTAGCAATTGCATGTTTTATTGATATAAAACTTCATCAAATGGATGTAAAAGCTGCATTTCTAAATGGCATATTGAATAAAGAAGCATATGTTGAACAACCTATGGGATTTGAAGATCCACAGTATCCTGATCATGTATATAAACTTAAGAAAGCCTTGTATGGTCTTAAACAAGCTCCTAGAGCATGGTATGGTAGGCTTACTGACTTTCTTTTGGAATATGGCTTTATTAGAGGAGAGGCAGATATAACTTTGTTCATTAAGCACACTGAAGATGATATACTTATTGCTCAAATATATGTTGATGACATTGTGTTTGGTTCTACTTGTGATAAAATGTTGAGTAAATTTGTTGAGTGCGGCTGCAACATTTGAAATGAGTATGGTTGGAGACTTGAATTAATTTTTAGGTCTTCAAATCAAACAATGCAGTGATGGTATTTTCTTCTCCCAGAGTAAGTATGCTAACAACTTGGTTAAAAGATTTGGCCTTGAGAATTCAAAACCGATGAAAACTCATATGGGATCTACTTTGAAACTTTGCAAAGACAGTGCTGGAACAGATGTTGATCCAACACTTTACAGATCCATGATAGGTAGTTTATTGTATTTAACCTCTAGTAGACCAGATATTATGTAAGTGTGTGTGTTTGTGCTAGGTACCAAGCTAATCCAAAGGAATCTCACCTGAATGCTGTGAAAAGTATTATCAAGTATGTTTCAGGTACAAGTGAACTAGGGATATGGTACACTAAGGACACCAACAACATTTTGATAGGCTACAGTGATGCTGATTTATGCTGGAGATATAGATGATAGAAAGAGTACGAGTGGAGGATGTTTCTACATGGAAAACAATCTTGTATCATGGCACAACAAGAAACAGAATTGTGTTTCACAATCCACAACAGAATATGAGTACATTTTAAAAATGTTTCCATTGTGTCTCGTTTGTTTTTAGTGTTTCAAGTCTTCCGCTGTGTATCTTTATTTCTGATATTCTGTTAGAGTCAGTGTTGTATAATTTGTCTCAACATTTAATACAACATTAATCTGTTTTTACTTAAACACTATACCAGCACACTTTCAGTGCCATTTCTACCTCATCCCTAATTTTCCCGAGCTCATATATCTTACTATGAGTGTCTCCACATTTTTCCCACTCTTTCGTACTTAGGGTTCCTCGTGAAGAGGAAAGGCCAAACTTTTCTAACGTCCCTACCCTAGCCTAATGGGATGCCTAAATCAAGGTTGGGCTCAGGTTCCCCGTTTCTCCTTACCTTTCTGAATTTTTTACCTTACTACGCGTTCCTCTCAATCAATTTACCTCCAACGCCATCCGCACCATTATAGGATTCTATGTCCTTATCAAGGGAAATGGGGGTGAACCCTCTTTAAAACTCTTTCTAACCCAGTCCAGTTGCCAATTACTGGATATGTTCTTCTATATTTGTGGCTGTCGAGCGTGAGCACGTATTTTTCTTGATAAACTCCCTAAGGGAACCCAAAAATTGAGAAATTACTATTTCTTCGTCACCAAAGCCTCCTCATGGGAATTTCCCCATGATTAGTGGATTTATGAGAATCCTCGTGCTCGTTGTCCTCCCATTATTGCTTGTTCTGAAATTAACTTATCCATCATAGAAAATCTGAACCTCCATGTTAAACGTCAAGGCTATTTTGATATCTTTCTTATCTGTAAAATCCCTCGAGCTTTATTCCATTTCGGATTTAGCCCCCAGGATCTTCCCTTAGAGCCAACTGATGGTAATGCCATCATCTCTGAATTTTTCTCTTCTTTAGTTTATTCTTACTTTTGAATATTTGTCAAAAATGTCAAGAACTAACCTCAACTCTCACATTCTCTTATTGCAGCCATGGGCTGGTTGTCTCAAATCTCTCTAGGGATGCGACCTCTCTTACCATGGTTCGAGATCCCTCAGCTCCCACTCCAGAAAGCTCCTCTAAGGTACCAACATCTTCAACTCCTGCCATGCCAGCCCCCAGTTCCATCTCCAAGAGGACCAGACCCTGTTCAGGCAAGGCCCTTTGGGACTTTACTCTCCCCGACTCTAGAACCTCTGGCAAGAGGTCCAAAGGTAAACCATCGCTTACTCCTTCATGTGCCATCGACTTAGATCCCCTAGCCACTATCGATCCTGGTCAATTCTCGAGCTTCATCTACCGTTACCTTCCTCCCACTAGAATCAATTCTCTAGAGATGCTCCCTGTGGAGGACCGCATGATCCAAACAGCCCACAACTTCTCCCTAGTACAATCATTCCCCTTTATTTCCTCAATTCATTTAAATTTCTCCCAAGTATAAACTATTCTTCCACCAACTAATACATATTCCTCTTTCTTGTAGTTTGACCTTCTCTTCTCAAGCCTCTTCGAACAGACCATCTAGTCTGTTCAGCAAAGTGAAGTCCTCCAGGCTCAAGCAGTCCAAGAACAATTGAAGACTAAACATTTAGGCACCCAGCTCCAAGAAGCCATGCTGGGGAAAGAAAAGATGAAGGATCAAGCTCGAGCCCTCTCCAAGGAAATGCTCCTCCTCCGTGTTAAACTTCAGCGACAAAAGGAACATTTGCTAGAGTATGATTCTATGGACTATTTGATTAATTTATTATTGCTCTTATTTCTTCATTTTGAGATTTAATAAGTAAATTTTTATGATTGAATGATAATGCATATGTCGTAAAAATTTAATTCAAAATTCAATAAATAGAATTAAAAAGGTTTTTAAAAGGTTTTCGGGCTAGACCTATTTACTAAAAAGGCACCGACGTCATAGCCTCTAAAAAAACTATGATAGGTCATGGGCTAAACCTGGGCCCAAAATTTAAATATTAAGCTCATGCTTTTTTTATATAAAGCCTAGCCCGACTCATTCTCAACCCTATATTTAACATCCTGAGTAATATGTTTTTGATATAAATTAATATATAACAATATAACAATTTATATGGAATAGTATTACACCATCACAATTGTCAGTATTATGTTATTACACTTGGTAGTATGATATCCAACATGTAATATTGTGTTCCTTATAACATGATATTGTTTAGCAAATATAGTAATACAATAAAGAATAATAGTAATGAATACTATTTAACATTCAAAGTAATATATTTTAGATATAAATATGTAACAATTTATATGGAATAGTATTACGTCATCACACTAGACAATATTATGTTATTACACTTGACTGTATTGCATCCAACATGTAGTATTGTTTACCTTGTAAGATGATACTAATATACTATTTAGGACATATAATAATAATATAGTCAAACAAGTAATCTTTGAAGCATAAAAAAATACTCCCTCCATCCCACAAGTGTTTGCACCACAAAATGGGCACACTTTTTAGGAAAAAAGTGTAATGAGTGGAGTGTTGAGGGGTAATTTTGTAAATTTATATGTATAAAGTAAAAAGGTGATTGAAAAGAAAGTAAAAGTAATGACATTTTGTGTAAATGTGTGAATATTGTGAGGGTAGAGTTTATGAAAGAGTTTCCTTTTATGGGTGTGCAAACAATTGTGGGACGGACAAATAAAGTAAGTGTGCAAACAGTTGTGGGATGGAGGGAGTAACACATTTTATAGATAAATGTAGCATTATCACAATTTTTATGTAAATAGTATTACATCATTACATTTGACAGTACTGCATTATTGCACTAGACAATATTACAAAGTGAAAAACTAAAATTTATCAGTGGATCATCATTCTCTTCTCTAACCACATTTTTCACTACTTTACCATACTCTCATTCTTCTTACACATTTCTTGTATTTTTTTTTCTTTCACCGGTGCACCTTCTCTTAACAGCGTCACACTTGAAAGACGTACAATATTACAAAATATGAAACATGATATTACTTAGAAAAATATCATGCTTACATATGAGAATGTCATGTATTGTTCTATAAAAAAAAAAAAAAAGTAAATGCATCTAATCCAGAAGGCCCACTTACATTATGGGAAAAAACTTGTGTGAGACCGTCTCACGGATCTTTTTCTGTGAGACAGATCCTTTTAACCCATATTTCAAAATTTTGGGTAGGATAACCCATATTTTTTTTCCAGATTTTGGTTTGTAAAAAAAAGTGATAATGTTTAAGTAAAAAGTGATAATATTTTTAACAAAAGTGACTATCACTTTTTACTTAAACACTGTCACTTTTTATATATAAAAGTCGTCTCACGGATCTCATTCTGTGAGACGGTCTGACCCAAGACTAGCCCTACATTATGAAACAAAAAATATGGTAGACAAAATGCAGCACCTACACTCGGAGAATACTCCAACCATGATGGGAATAACTTAAACTATGAGGCCTGAAAACTGCGAGAATGTTTTTCTCTAGACTTTAGATATGGTGAAAGTATCATTTGGTATGGTCCAGCTTTGATATATGCTCTTCTAACTTCATCACGCTTGTCAATATGATACTTCCATATTGGTGGTCGTAATCTAGGATGATCACGTTCTAATGATTGAATATTAAACATCTCATTGATTTCAACCTTCAAAGATTTTGCAGGAGGACTTTCATCACTATCTATAGATGGATTTGACTGAGATTCTTGAGTATTTTCATCCTTTCTTTTAAAGAAAAAATCTATGGTTTGTGGCTTTTCCATCTACAAAAGAATCAAATAAATATTAACTAATTAAATAGAAAACTACATTAGATTCTAAATTCTAACTCTTATCCAACAACTAATTATAAGATTCTTGCTTAATCTTTGACCTACAAACCAAATTCTAAAAATATATCAATTGTTAATTGAATGATTAATTTTAAATGTAAATTATTGATTAAATATTAGAGGAATAATTAAAATAACAAATAATAAAATAAAATAAATAATATATAAAAATAAATTAAAATAAAAAATTGCAAACCTATGAGTCAACTGTTACGGCCGCCGCCTTGCAAGCATACGTTTGTGAGTGGTTTTATGAATTTGAAAGGGATTGTCAATTTATAAGTAATTTGTGGGCTTAGTTTATTGGTTTAGAGAAAAAAGATCATGCGTGTTTATATATGTACCTCATGAATGAATTTGGGGGGTGGTGGAGGGGGGGCATGGCCCTCCTCCCTCTACCCGTGCGTCCGCCCCTGGACACTAAGCATAAAGAGAAAAAAAAAAAAACCACAAAGACACCAAGTAACAAGAACAAGACATCACAAAGATCATCACAATCACCATTAGTGGCAATATTAACACGATCAACATGAGGGTTTTTATTAGGCTTCTGGTTCCTCCTAAGTTCAGTGCTCATTAATCTTGTGACTCAGGTCAGCACAATTATGACACTTCCTAACTCAAGGCCTACCACGGGGTTTCGACCTCCTTCTAGAGTCGTCGTGGTTTTTGTTCTTACCATCCCTCCCTCTAACATGCATAAACTCACCAGATGAACTACCACCACCCCCCATTGTTCTTTAATTCATGCGCTTTGCTTTTCAAACCATTAATCACAATATCAAGAGTGACATTATCCCTACCATACTTAATTGCAGATTTAACATCACTATAAGTATCAAGAATCACATTCAACAACATAAAAGGAGTATATTTATTAATGCACTTATTACTAGTATGCTTGATATCTTGAATAAGTTTAGTAAATACATCCAGCTTTTCATCAATCTCTTTGTTCAAGTCAAGTTTAAATTGAAAATCTTCTCAAGCAGGAACAATTTACTAGGCAAAGATGTTGCAGTATACATCTCATCCAACTTATCCCATAACTCTTTAGTAGAGTCCATCACACCAACTTTGCTAAGCACGGAGTCAGATAAGTTCCAGATAATGGATGATAGAGCAAGTTCATTCATTTCAGTTTTTCTCGTCGTCTCCGGTGAATAACTCAGACGAATATTCTAACTGTGACGGGCTCAGGTAACCAGAGTATCGAATTTATTTGGAAAGTAGATGGAATTACCAAGAGGCCAATGGTGGGTAGCACATTACCCCCACAAATCTCACACAGTACTTCTTTCACTATCGTTTAACATCACAAAGAATAAAGAGAAGAGAGTTGCATATATGTATGAAAACTAACAGTCCTAGGGCAACTAAATGGGCTGGTCTAATTGTTTATCCCTAGGGCCAAAACATCAATTGGTGTCAAGCCCAACACTTTATGGCGATAGATGTGTTACTATAAATAAAATCAGTAAAAATGCTAAAATAAATTGCAAAAATATATTAAATTTTGATACTCTAAACATTGATCTATTGGAATGAAACATAAATCCAGCAAGTAAAATTATACAAATTTAAAGAGGGAGAAGAATCTATCACGGACAATGGAAGAAAAAAAGTAGCACATGTTTTTTTAAAGCATATTACACAAATTAAATTTGTGCAATATTGCATATATGTTTTTTGTCCTATATGGATATATTAATTAATAGATACGTGATATATTAATATTATTTTATACACGAAAATGGATTATGTTTCTAAATAATCAATTAATAAATATTATAAGTACTACACTTAAACTGTCTTTATATTGGAGAAATGGTTTTTATAGAGGTTTACAAGATCAATAAAATATGAATATATACAAATTCAAGCTCAAGATCTTCAACCCAAGATGGCTTAATACGGTATCGATTTTTCCTCCAATCGTGAGGAAGAGGAAAAATGAGTATACCCTTTGTCCACAATAATGTTCAAATCTCCATTTTCAATACGAGACAATCCCACATTAAGGTGTTCTCCTATCAAGAAAAAAAAAAGACAAAATAATGGACAAAGATCCACCACTCTCTCTTCTAACGCAGAACCATATTCCTCTCACCCGTACTGTGTGAGATTTACACATAACGAAGCGCCGCCCATAGGCAACGCTCCATTGCGAGCCCGTCGCCGGTTGTTGCTTCCACCATAGCCGCCCACAACGCACCATTGCCGCCTTCAAACAATCCGGGGCAGTCGGACGAGTGGCCGTCGCCGATCGTCCCTATTCTACCTTCACCGCTCCGACGAACTTTGAGCCTTCGTCTCAACCCTCGCCCCAAGATATTCCAACGGTTTCATCTTTGCTGCAAAGCTCCCCGACCATGGTGGCCTATGAGACACAACAACGTTCGCCGGCCATAGTGGTCTATGCATCGTCGGCTCAGCCGACCTCCTATCCTCAAGAGGCTGCCTCTGATCGTTTACTTGAAGACCATTTTCCGGGCATTGGTGTCTTTATGGCGACTCTTGACTCGACCATTACCGTGCGTGTTCATCTCCCTGTTTTATAGGCAACATTCCCCGGCCTTATTAACTTTCTCCAACAATTTTTGCTTCTATCTTCGTATCATCCACCTCCTCCTTCTGTTTCGGATCAAACTAGGCATTCAGTTGACTCGCTAGCCCTCTCATACGCTATTATAACAGAACATCTAATGGTCCAGCAATCGAGTGCCTCGTCGGTTCATCCCTCCTACAAGCACTACTTCGCCCCCGGCTGTTTTTTCGGACCATATGTGTCATTGTAAAAAGGGTGATTTTTACACCATTTTAATTGATTATGACACATATCAAACTATGGTGCGAGAATTTAAGGATGTCCTTATTGGTCGTTTACTTACTCCCCGTGGTAAATCTCTGGTTCCGTATATGGATCTATATAAGAGGTTAATTGAGATTTGGTCTCTTTAAGGGAACTTGTCGGTCATACCGGTTGGAAAATGATTTGTCATCCTAAAATTTCACTATTCGGAGGTGCGCGATCCCATTTTTAAGAGGTAGTTTTGGCAACTGGCTCCAGGTTCTATCCGTCTCCGAAGCTGGACCCCCGGATTCAACCCACATCATGTTCAGTCATCGACTGCTCAGACGTGGATCCGTCTGATTGGTCTTTCGATTGAGGTTTGGAAACCTATGGGCACAGTGGTTAAGATGGATGGTTACACCTCGACGAAGACGATGGCTAAGTATGCCTAAATCTTGGTTGAGGTGGATATGAAACAACCGCTCTTGGAGAAAGTGATACTTTGAACGTGGTGATCAGACTGTGACTTTGGAAGTTTGCTATGAGAGGCTTCCAGAATATTGCAGTCATATGAGATTGTTGGACACGTGACCGCATCCTGCCATAAGGATAGGGTTCCACCTCCTTGTAACGCGAGCTGTCGTGACTAGAGTTCTTCCCGCCATCAGAAAGGTCGTCCTAGGCCTCATGCCCCTCCGGCCCCACCCCATGTGCATGTAGATAGTCCCCTTTAGACAGAGCCCCCGAGGGTTCCTTCCTCGGCTTTGGTGGTCGATTCAGTCCTAACAAATGACTTTTCATCTGGCCTGGTCCCAACGAGTAATGCATTTCCAGTCCTCGCAGATGTCTGCTTGAATGAGTCATCGGACAACACTCAAGAGATGGTGACTATTATACCATTGGAGCCGCCTCCGATGAAGATACATTGGATCTTGCTCTCGCGGTTTCTTCCCGCTCTATGGAGAGGCTGCAACATCCAGAACGCGTTATCGATGAGTTAGAGGCAAGAGCCTTCGAGGCCTTCACCGTTGACTCTTCGGCAAAGCTTGACAATGCGTTGATCTTGGTTACCAAGAATACGGGACGTTGGGGTGATACTTTTGAGCCCCCATAAGACATTTTCCCTTTTTTGATCTTTTATACTTCGGCCAGTTTTCTTTCGATTTTTTATCGCTTTGGTTGGTAGGTAGATTTACAGGGGTGTACCTTTTTCCCTTAACTTGGGTTTTGTCCCTTTGAGGGTTTTCCCGGGCTGGTTTTTTATGGCGCCCCGACCTTTGGTTCGGCATGTGAACTTATGGATTTATATCTTTCTTTTTCTTTTTTAATATACAACTTTTATTAGACAAACACCAATATCCTAAAGACCATCAAACATAACCCAAAAAAAATTGGTCCAAACACAGGGAAAATAGTCTCATAACAAGGAATAGACCGCACAAGGCGTGGGAAAACAAAACAAGAAATTGAAAAATAACAAATAAAATAAAGTACTAAAATAACTTAAAAAACAGTAAAACATGATTGGCCATCGTGGCACCATCAGGGAAGATCTACTCGTTGATCTCAAGTCTCAACTACACCCTCATAAACCCGAAGATGCATCTGAGGAAAAGGTCGGTGAGGCGACGAGTGGAAACCGGTGGAACGACAATTGCGACGGAGGCAATGCGACAACGGTGGCAGTTGCGGCGGAGGGCGCAGTGTGGCAATGATTTCTTGTACAGCTCTACGCATATATTTAAATATGTTGTTTTATTTTTATAGACCCGTGGCGTCAGTGGTTAGTGGTGACGCTGGATGGTGGAAGAAAGCGACAACGGTTGGGAGAGTGAGGGAGGCAGCGAACAATTTACATGATTACGGAGAATGAGGGAGAGATGGATGCACATGGTGGGAGAGAACGTAGGAAGGAGGGGGGTGGGAAGATTGAGGGTGGGTGCTTGGTGAGGGAATTATGGTTTTTTTTTCAATTTACTCTGGACTTTCGAAAAATTTGTACTAGTTGTTTATAATGTGAAATATTTAATGCTATTTTTACTGGAGATATATATTTTTCTCAAAATAATATGCCCCTCTGTATTGGCGATTCGCTAAAAAAATAAGTTACTTACCTGAGTAGTCATCGCCTCATTTGGGCATCTCGAGGTCGTTGATTTTAACCTTCATGGTAGCGAAGTTCGCTCATTTAAAGAAATGATTATAAAGCTTTGAGTACAAGGTAGTGCGATTTATGTTGTAATGTGTTCGTAGCCCAGTAGTTCGACGTACGCTGAGGCGCCTGCCTAGCTCGAGTTTGAACCACACATGAGCACATTTTTTAAGAATAATAAAAATTAACTTTACGAAGGATAAAATCGTTGTAAGTTACGACGACTTGCGATGACTTTCGTCGCAAACTTTCAAAATAGTAAATAAATTAAAAATATTTGCAACAAAATATTTCCTCACAATTTACGCCTACCTATTTTCATCGCTAATTATGACATACTTTAGTCTGATTGATAGTGGGTCTTGACCAATTTACAACGACAAAGGCCGTCACAATTTTATGATTGACAAAAAAAGTGTTTTGAATTGCAACCGTTTAAAATAAATAGTTGTAAACATTTGCAACCAACGTTTTTACGACTATATAAAATTTATAACAAATCACATTTTGCGACGGTGGCTACAACATGTTTGTTTGTTTTTAGTAACAACGTTTTTAAGGTTACGATTGAGAACCTATTACGCTTCTAGTTATTCGACTTGTACAAATACGTCATTAATATATAGATGTATTGCCAAGAAGAACTAAATTAAGGTTAGTATTAATGAAGAAGATGATTTTAGAAGTTTTGACTTGATTTATTTGAATTGATAATATTACGGAGTATATTTGTAACCATATCTATCGAGATATTCTATTTTAAAAAGAAAGAAAAAAAAACTCAATAACGACTATGGATAAAAATACATATGAAAAAAGATACTCATGTTCCAAATTAGATGTTATAATAAAATATCTATAATCACATTTTATCTATTATAATATTTATTTTATGTGTGTTCTAAACTCGTGTGAGGATAGACTAACGAGACCCCTGCACCTACAAGATCAATGATAAGGACTCTGCCATTACGCTACAACACATTAATATTTATCGGACTTTAGAGGCCCGTATTAATTTATCGGACTTTAGAGGCCCGTCTTGAATTTTAAATTAATTTATTGGGCTTTAGAGGCACAAATCAATTGGAGGGATCGATAAAATTTAGGTGTTTACACATTCCACAATAACTTTCACACCCTTAAAATGGAAAATCTTTTATAAACTCCACTCTCACAATAACCTCAATTTTACACAAATGTCATTACTTTATCTTCACACATACACAAAAGTCAACTCATTTCTTTACTTTATACATAAAGTTTTACAAAATTACCCCTCAAAACTTCACTCATTATTACACTTTTTTCTTAATTTGCGTGCCCATCTACCTATGAAGATTAATATGGGACAGAGGGAGTAATTTTTTTTAAATGAATTAAATTAAACTTGTTATTTATATTTTTGAAAATATTATTTATCATCTAATATAAAATGAAATAAAAAAAAATATATAATTTGAATTTTTTTTATAATTCTAACATAAAAATGTGGTATTAGAGTTAATATTAACACAACTTATTTTTCTTAGTGTGTAAATAACATACTTATTGACACATTTAAAATATAATGTATTAATTTAAAATGTACTTATAAACACATCTATTTTTAGTGTGTTAATAGGTGTGTGATAATAGACAATGTTTTTTTATTGTGTGTGGTAATTGAGTATATATCCACACACTTATTATTCAATGTCTTTAAAAATATACATATTAACACACTAAATTTTTTAATGTGGCTACATGATACTTTTTACAATATCTATTTTATAATGTGATAAAAGCAGTGTGGCAAAAAGCTTTTTTTCTTGTAGTTGTAGTGTAGATAGGATTATTGGATTTTCCACAAAAATTAACAAAATTTTATTGTATAAGTAAAATTTCTAACGTAAAAATAAATCAATCCAAATGAAACATTCATATAAAAGAAAACAAAACATATCTAATTGTGACACTGATTATACTATACATCCTAAGTCCTAACAAAGCCGTCTTGCAGTTCGTCAATGGGAATGAGTGCCTTCGTCAATAAGCTTCTAGAAATCGCCCCAGTTGAGGGGAACTGTGAATTCTGAAAACTTGATGATCATGACATGTTATATGATTTTTTTTAAAATGCTTAGAAACTGATTTTTTTTAATAAATATGTTTGATTCGAAAACTTGTAAAAGCCTTTTAAATTCTATTAAGTTGTGTTTAGAGTGAGAGATTTAGGTATAAATTTTAAATTTATAATCTAAAATCACTCTTTCTTCTTGTTTTTATTAAAAAGTAAATGAATGAATTTTAAATACTTAACATTTTTTTTAGTTAAAATGGAGAGAATTTTTATCTATACTAAAATGTCATTTGAAATTCATCTATTTTTAAATTCTTCATTTAAAAAACTCGTACAATACCAGTATTTTTATTAAATCATAAAAATTAACTCTTTAAATCACAAAATAAAAAAATAAAAGTAAAAACAAACTTATCAAATGTTACAAAAAAAAAAAAAATCAATTATTTTTTTCGACTATTACAAAAGAAAAATATAACTATAAGTAGTTAATATTAGTAAACTTCTTTACTTTATTTATTTAAGTGCGATCAATTTAATTAAATGAGCTTCTAAAAATGTTTGAGCTCAGCTTATTAATTAAACGAATCAAATCGAATTGAACTTTAATAGATCGAATCGTAGACTCGTATCGATTGACTTGGTAAGTTCACATTCTCCCAACTTTTGTGCTTGGCGATTTCTCAATTGTCTTACTATAGTATATATCTTTTCTAAGATGTCCCTTTCAAACTTAATTACTAAATACGTATTTTCTTCGTACTAGTTTTGCTTTACAAAGCTTTCTGTCTTCTAGAAATTCTAGATGGGGCTGAAATCGGTGAATTTTCGATGTTGTTCACTCTACATTCACAAATAAATGATGTTTTGATTACTTATTACTAACAAATTTGTTCTTAATTATTTTGAATATAAATAATTTTCTTAGCATATTCATAATTTTAACTTATCATAAAAAAAAAAAAAAAAAATCCCACAATTCTATTGCTTCTAAACGTTTGTTAGATATTATGAATATTTTTTTAAAATAAAACAAGGTAATTAAAATTGAAAAAGAAGGTGCAAAAAAGACTGAATTGTCATTTAATTATATATTAACAAATATATAATATTAAAATATCATTTATTTAGTATAGATTCATATATATATTACACAATTTACCTGATTAAATTTTTCGTTAGGTTACATGACGGCAGTCCATGAGGGGGAATTTCAGAAATAGCCTAGTCAAACTACTACTTATCAAAAATGGCCTTACTTATACAAAATATACAAAAATGGCCTTCTTTTATTTAATTAATTAAAAAAAAAAGAAAAAAGAAAAAAAAACAAGCACAATAAACAACCAACCCTAAACAACTCTATTAAACAACCCTAAACAACCCCAAACAAGCTCATAAACAACCCTAAACAACCTTAAACAACCCCAAACAAGCTCAGTAAACAACCCTAAACAACCTCAAACAAGTCCAGTAAACAACCCTAAACAACTCTAAACAACCTCGAACAACCCTAAACAACCTTAAACAAGTCCAGTAAACAACCCTAAACAACCTTAAACAACCCTAAACAGCCCCAAACAAGCTCAGTAAACAACCATAAACAACCTTAAACAACCGTAAACAACCCTAAACAACCCCAAACAAGCCCAGTAAACAACCCTAAACAACTCTAAACAACCTCAAACAACCCTAAACAACCTCAAACAAAAACCCTAAACAACCTTAAACAACCTCAAACAACTTCAAACAAGCCCAGTAAACAATCATAAACAACCCTACACAACCCTAAACAACCTGAACGAAAATTTTGAGAAGCTAAGAAGAAGAAGATAGAGAAGTGTTTGCGCGCAGAAGCTTTGGGAAGAAGAAAGAGGGGATTTTTTCTTTTAACAAAGAGGGGTTTTTTCGATCTGTGAAAGAAGATGAAGAAGAAAGTGTTTTTTCAATCTGTTCTATAGGAAGGAAGAAAGGGTCTTTTAGTTTTTTACTTTTTAATTTTTTTTATTGCAATTAAATTTGGTCAAAGAGGGATAAGGCCAAAATTAAATATGCAGTGGGTTATCCGGCCATATTTGACAATTCCCACCAGTCCATGATAGAGTCAAGGAGGGGTCTTTTTGGTTGTATTTCCTTCATTCAAGCAAAAAACTTCAAATCCTCAATCTAAACCATTAAAAAGTGATTAATATAAATAATATACTTTCTCTCTCCCGGTGAGCTAGCATGAGCTTTGAATATGAAGGTTAAAAAATATGATAAAATAAGTAGATGTATTAGAAGTGATGTGATTGAAAGAAAAAAAATATAATGAAATGCGAGAGATAGTAATTTGCCAAAAAAAAAAAAAAAATGGGTAACTTTCATATCGACAAACGAAAAAGAGCTCACTAAAACGTGGAGAGTACTTTGTATGTATAATTATTTTTCATGAGTTTTAAGAAATATTGATTATTTAGATATACAATAAAGTGGGAAAATTATTTTTTAAGGACCGCAACTTAGGGGGGTTTGCAAAAAGAGGACCGTAACTTTACGGGCTGGCAAAATTAGACCCGTAACTTCTTTTTTTCTCAATTTCAGGACAAATTAGCCCAATCAACCCAATTTCGGGCTAATTGAAGCCCATTTTTCGGTCCACACTTATTTATTGCAAAAAGAGGACTGTAACTTTTTAATGCAAATTTAAGAAACATGACAAAATAAATAAAAAATACTCGTAAACTTTTAAAAATTAAATTTGAAAGTTGTAGATGTAATAATTTGTTATGAATTAGAAAACATTATTTATGTTTAAAGAAACAAATATATACTACATATAAATTATAGTGAAATGAATGAATAAAATATTATAAATTGGGATGATAAATTTTTAATTGTTAATTAAAAAGATTGTCACAATTTTTAAATATAAATATAATTTTTAAATGTTTAATTAGTACATTTTAGATTGTATTTACATAAATAATGCTTATAAATTTTATTGAAGGAATTTTTTTTATAGATTTATTATTGAGAGGATTATAGTAAACATTAATTACAAAATTTCGATCAAACATTTTTCAGTATTTTTATTTAAACTATTCGATTCGAAATTTTATGGAAAATTTTGTATAATATTTTAAACTAGTATAAGACATGAAAATGGATCTAATTGATGAAGGGAATATAAACTAGAGTATATTTTAAAAATTATATACTTCGTATTTACTAGTGGAAGACCCGCGTAACACGCCTGATTGAAGATAATTTATTATATTAATATTTTGACAAAAAAATTATAAGACGGACTCATACATATTTTTAACACTTATAAATTTTATGAAGTGTTATAACTTTATTTAAATCGTATTTTAAAATAAAGACTATATATAAAGTAAAATACACACTCTAGAGTAAAGTTCAATCCCATTCATGAAAGTCAATTTCACACAAGATATTTATTTTTGTAAGTAACATTAAAAATTAAAATTTTAAAGTTTATTTTATTATAAAAGTTATATTTGATTTTACTTTAGAAAATTTTCCTCGGGAGACCCAGCTCCAAAAGAATAAAAAAGAGTTTTATTTTTTTAAGATTATAAAAAATGCATTAAAATACAAATACGATTTTTAGAATTTAAATTGTTAAAAATTGGGGAAGATGAGTGGTAGAAGAAGTGGTTAGAGACAATTTTAAACCTATTAAAAAAACTGTTTTAAAAGGGGAAAAAAATAAAATTATGAGAAAATTATAAAATATGAATATTGAATTTGTGTTGAGACACATAGAAAAAAAAATTCAAATTATTATAATAGGGATATTAATTGATCCTAAAATTGCATTAAAAAAAGTTGTGGTCCTCTTTTTGCCATAAATAAGTTTGGCCCGAATAATGGGCCTCAATCAGCCCGAAATTGGATTGATTGGGCTAATTTGGCCTGAAATTGCGAAAAAAAGAAGTTACGGGCCTAATTTTGCCAGCCCGCAAAATTACGGTCCTCTTTTTCCAAACACTCCTAAGTTGCGGTCCTGAAAAAATAATTTTCCCCAATAAAGTAGATGAGTTTGAGAATATTAAGAGGTCAACTTTTGAATAAAGTGATTAAGTATGAATAAATTAAATAACAATTTGAATAAATATGTGATGATTTGAAAAATAATAATAAAAATATTTTTTTCATTTTATATTAAATTTGGAGGAAGCAAAAAAAATACTCACATACAAAGCTTGAATTGAGTAATATTTAAAATTCAACCCACCAAATCAATCATACAACTTAATTCAAAATTTAGGTTTAACATGGTATAATCGATCATACTAAATTTTATCCAATCCCAGTAAATCCAAACGATTGTTCATGGCTAAAATTTAAAATCATCTAACATGTCAAAAAAAAAAATAGTGACTGAATTAGAAAAATTGAGATTTAATAACATGATCTGTCACTAAAAATTAATTTCAGTCACTAAAACCTTTTAGCTAAAAAAAAAAATCTATAATGACATGATTTATGTCATTAGAAGTCACGTTCATCGAGATTACATGTTCCAATTTTTGTGTACGTTTCACATTTTATTCCGCTATACATCCTATAATATTGAGAGCGGCACGTGTTAAAAATCAAGTAGGGAGGAATATTAGTGGAATATGAAAACTGAAATTGGAAAATAAAATCGCGTTTCTCGAATGATCGATACTCAATGACCTCATTGACTTGAGAACTCGAGGAGTAATCAAAGTATTGGAAAAATAACAAGACTACTGAATTTTCGATATAATTTCCTCACACCTTACCCAATATTCTTTCATCGTTACGTATTTCGTACGTTAATCTTCCTACATTCTCCTCTTTTTAAAAGGGACAAAAAAAAAAAAAAAAGCTTCTATTCTATCCTTAAACCAAGTCAACATTCAACCAAGCAAACGGCAAAACGCGTTAACGAATTTTCCGAATTATGACAATATATTCCATTGTCTATATATATAGACTTATATAATTAATATCAAATTAAGTTACATATGTGACACAAATTCTTCCATATATATATATATGGCGGATAATAAAGAACAAGAGAAGCCCCTGGCCCACCGGATTGACGTCGATGACAATCCGGTGGAATTCACGTCGCCGCGCGGTCAGAAATGCATCAAGCGCGGCGGCTGCTCCGTGGCAGTATTACTCATCCTACTACTCACCGTACTAATACTCATGCTCACAGTTCTTCACGTCAAAGATCCACTCCTCAAACTTAACTCCGTTGAAATTAAGGGCGTAGATTCACTATCCTCCAACACTTCCAGTAACTTCACCCTCGCACCTGAAATAGCTATCAAGAATCCTAACGCGGCGTCGTTTAAGTTTGATAACACGACGACGTATGTCGAATACGGAGGTTCTGTTGTCGGGGAGGCTTGGACGCCCGCGGGTCGAGTTGGGCCCGGGAGGACGATTCGGGTGGATGTTTTGGTTGTGGTTATGGTTGATAAATTAGTAAAGGTGGAGAGGTTTAGGAGTGATTTGAGTAAAGGGGTTTTGGAAGTTAGTACGAGTACGAGGTTGAGTGGGAAAGTTAAGATTACAAATGTTAGTAAGAAAAGTGTTGTAGTTGAAATGAAGTGTAGTATGAATGTGATTGTAAGTAGGCAGGCCATTGAAGATACGAAGTGCAGCACGATTGTTTTATTATGATGATGAATTCATAATTATCTCTCCTTATGTTTAATCTAGCCAGAGAGATATTATCGGACTTACTATTAGTAACTCTCTCTGTCTCCAAATACCTTTTAAATTAAAGGTAGGTGGATATAATTTTCAAGAAAGTGTATATTATAATGAGTAGAAATTTGAGGGGTAATTTTGTAAACTTCTACGTATAAAATATATAAATGAGTTGATTTGTATGTATATGTGGGTCCAGAAGTAATGACATTTTATGTAACTTTGTGGATATTGTAAGAGTGAATTTTATAAAAGGTTTTTTATTTTAAAGATGTGAAAGGTATTGTGAAACATTTTAAAAAAAAGTGTGAAAGGTATTGTGGAACATTTTAAAAAAAAGTGTGAAAAGTATTGTGGAACGGAGGGGGTACAAAGTAAGAACACCTATAACAACAAGGCCATGGAAAATTTCATGTAACATCTAGGTACAAATTATGAAGGTTGAATTGTAAGTCCGATTACAAAGTCGAGAATGAGTAAGGAATATATATCCAAATTAAATGAGCTTAAATATTTCTTGGAATTTTCTTTTATGAATGTAACTATAGATGAATTGATATTGTGTCTAAACAAGCATCGCAAAATTGGTGTGTTTGCAAGCAAAAAAAAATGTATTTGAACAATTGACGGTTAGATGGGTTTATTTCTAAATTCACTCAATGGATAGCTCAGGAAGAGCTTTCTAGGAGTTCTTCATCTCTTTGTTTGAACCTCAACGTGATTTTTCAGAGACTTCAAGACATGATTTTTTTTTATTACAAGTTAAATACCCATCTCTTTTCCCCTCCCCATGACTCGAACCCAGGACCTATTCCCCCCAGGTAGTGGTGCTCTAACCACTTGAGCTATCCCACTTTGTCACTTCAAGACATGATGATGACATCGAAAGTTTAATTAATGGTGCTTTTGGGGAATCACAAGAGCATGTTGATATGTAAGATGCAAATGATTTTTCAGGGGATCGATGCAGAAATTGCTCATGGAGAGGCTGGAATATTTTATGAGTTGATTGATGCTTATAAGCATAAATTATATGAAGGATGTGAAAAGTTCTCAAAACTTTCATTCATAATTCGTTTGTTGCAACTAAAATGTCTTGGAGGGTTGAATAATACAATTTTTTATATGATTTTGAAGTTATTAATGGAAGCATTCACAGAAGCCATGGTTGACTTACCTAAATTAAAATCTTATCGTGAAGCTAATAATTTGATGAAGGATTTTAGGGCTTGGTTATAAAAAAATTGGTGCTTGTCCAAATGATTACACTTTATATTGACGGTTGGACGAGAGAAGAATTTCTTGTGAGACATGCAAGAAACTTAGGTGGAAAATGTTTTCCAAGTATCCTACGGGTGAGGTAAGAAAGATAGCACGAAAGGTACGTATTAAGGTATTTTCTGCTCAAATCTAGATTGGAAATATTGTTTATGTCTACCAAGACAACTTGCCATATGAGATGACATTTTGAATATCGCACGAAAGATGGACGTTTGAGACATCCTGCTGATTCCCTAACATGACAGACTTTTGACAATTTGCATCCTTAATATGCTAAGGAACCTCGTAATGTTCGGTTGGAACTAGCTTCAGACGGGTTAAATTTATTGAAAAATATGAGTGCGTCTCACAACACATGGCCCGTGATACCGATTTCGTATAACCTCCCACCATGGATGTGCATGAAACAACCGTACTTTATATTGTCATTATTAATTCCTGGCCCCTTAACTCCTGGGAACAATATTGACATTTACTTACAACCTCTTTTTGCTGATTTGAAGGAATTTGATAGCAACAAGAATAGGATGAAGCTAATCACGAATGAAAATAGAAGGTAATACTCAAAAGAGTTCAGAGAATACTCTGCCCAGCTTAAAGCCGAAATTACACAATGAATTAATACCCTAACTGTTATGGGTTACAGCCTATTTATATGCATATGTGGCGGTTACAATCTTTAGGCCTCTCAACTAACTTTGACCTATTCTATCATTAAGTCTTATTAACCTTCTTTCGTCGCTTATATGTAACAATTCCCTCCTCCTTAAGAAAGGCCTTGTCCTCAAGGCCGAAGTCAGGGAACTGCGCTCTGAAATAAATCTCATCGACCCATGTGGCGTCCTCCTCGGGTAGTCCAGTCCACGCAATCAAAAACTGGGAAATTCTATCATCACCTCTCCAAATCTCTCGACAACGCAAAATCCGCCTGGGTGAGCACTCAGGGGTGTCGTCAACCAATTCCGGGGGCAATGACGAAACGATGTCTTCCGTTCCCACGACCCGCTTAAGTTGAGAAACATGGAACACCGGGTGGAGTCGAGCATTGTCAGGTAGTTTTAGCCGGTAAGCCGTGGACCCAATCGTTCAATGATCTCGAAGGGGCCAAAAAATTTGGGAGCGAGCTTAACATTTAACCTCTTGAAAAGCGATGCTTGGCGATAGGGCCTGGATTTGAGGAAGACGCGATCCCCAATGTTGAATTCCACGTCACGATGGTGCTTGTTTGCCGCTGCGACCATCCGAGTTTGAGCTCGCTGGAGATGAAACTTTAAGTTCCTCAGAATAATGTCTCGCTCCGTTAACTCGTCCGCTACTGCCTTTACTCTTATCTCAGCCGGAAGAAATTGTGTTAATGCCGGCGGGGGCCGGCCATAAACGGCCTCGAAAGGAGTGCAACCTGCTGCTGTATGGTAACTAGTGTTAAAGCAAAATTCCACCCATGGTAGCTAGCGGGCCTACTGCTTCGGATGCTCAATGGTGAAACACCGAAGATATGTTTCCAAACATCGGTTCATGACTTCCGTTTGCCCGTCTGATTCCGGGTGATACGCGAAACTCATACGAAGCTTGGTACCCGTTGCCTTGAACAATTCCCTCCAGAAGTAGCTGAGGAAAACGGGATCCCTGTCGGACACTATGGAGCGAGGAACGCCATGTAGGCGTACGATTTCCTTGGCAAAGACCCCAGCAACTGCTCGCGCTGTGTAAGGATGGGTTAATCCCAGAAAATGCGTCGCCTTGGAAAGTCGGTCGACGACTACTAGAATCACGTCCCACTGCATCGAACGCGGTAAGCCGGTAATGAAGTCCATGCTCACGTCCTCCCAAACGCGTTCCGGAATCGGTAATGGTTGCAAGAGCCCTGCGGGTGAACGAGTATCAGTTTTAGCTTTTTGACAATTCAAACATTTAGCAACATAAGAAGTAACATGTTTCATTAAGCCCGACCAAAACACGTTCGCGGCCAGTCGTCTGTATGTCCTATAGGCGCCTGCGTGGCTGCCCATTGGTGTTGAGTGGAACTCCTGCAATAGTCGCTCGGTCCATGCTGGGGCCGTGGGTATGGCAATGTGGTCTTTATAGTACAGCATGCCACGCGTAAGGGTGTACGGGCCTGGTGGTTGCTGCCCGTCGGCGAGAGCTTGAATAATTGGGGCGTAGTGAGGGTCGGTGCGCACATCTGCGCGGAGTTTAGTCCAGTCGACCCATTGCGGCACAGATATAGCGTCCAATGCAGCTGCGGTGTCACGACGGGATAGGGAGTCAACCGCGGCATTAGATGCTCCCGCCTTGTATTCGATGTTGAATTCATATCCAAGAAGTTTGGCCACCCAATATTGTTGGGCGGGTGCACTGATGGCCTGCTGTAGGAGGTGCCGGAGGCTGCGGTGATCGGTGCGGACCGTGAAGCGGCGCCCCACTAAGTATTGCCGCCAATGGGTGATTGCGAGGGCCAACGCCATTAGTTCGACTTCGTAGGTTGATTTACCCATTGTTCGGCTGGCGATTGCTTTGCTGTAGTAGGCCACTAGTCGGTGTGCTTGCATGAGTACCGCTCCAATGCCGTGATCCGACGCGTCACACTCGACCACAAAGTCCTTGGAGAGATCCGGAATTGCCAAGACAGGGGCGGTGGTGATTAATTGGCAAAGGGTGTCAAATGCAGCCTGTGCCTGGGGGCTCCGTTGCAGTTTGGTGGCACCCTCCTTGCGGAGCAGATCAGTCAAGGGTCGTGCGATGGCACCGTATCCGCGAATGAACCTCCGGTAATACCCTGTTAATCCGAGGAAACCTCTGACGGCCTTGATCGTTTTCGGAACTGGCCAGGTGAGGACGGCCGTGACCTTGGCTGGGTCCATCCGGATACCGTCCTTGGAGACAATATGTCCAAGATATTCGATGGACTTGCGCGCCCATGCGCACTTCTTTGGATTTACCACGAAGGAAGCCGTGGCCAATAGTGAAAGAGCCGTTCGCAGCTGTGTGATGTGGGATTTCCAGTCGGGGTTGTAAATTAAAATATCGTCGAAGAACACTAAAATGAATTTTCGGAGAAAGGGACGAAATAATTCATTCATAGCCGACTGAAAAGTAGATGGTGCATTCTGTAACCCGAACGGCATAACCAGCCATTCATAATGTCCGAAATGCGTACAAAACCCTATTTTCTGGACGTCGTCTAGGGCGAGGCGAATCTGGTGGTATCCAGCCTGGAGATCCAAGCGAGTGAACCACGAAGCGCCGTGCAGTTCGTCCAAAAGATCCTGAATGATGGGGATCGGATATCTGTCCGGAACCGTTCGTTTATTTAGTTCCCTATAATCAACACAAAACCGCCAGCTGCCGTCTTTCTTGTGTACGAGTAACACGGGACTTGAATACGGGTCGGTGCTTGGTTGGATTAGGCCAGCTGCTAGCATTTCGGTGACCAATCTCTCGATCTCGTCCTTTTGGGTTGCTGAATAGCGGTATGGGCGAACTGAAACGGGTTCGGCACCTGTCTTTAGTGGAATGCGATGGTCATAAGATCGGTGAGGGGGAAGAGTTGTAGATGGGGTGAAAAACGATGGGAACTCATCGAACAAAAGCTGGACGTCGTGTGGGATGGCTGGCTGATCTGGGGCAGGGACGTTTTGAATTTCAGAAAGCCATACCAGCCAACACTGATCGATATCGGTCATTTTAAGAGACACCGCTGACGGAATTTGACGACGTTCCAACCCTGGAATTCCGCGTATCGTGACCATCGTTTTGTCATAAAGGAAGGACATCGTTAGGGTGGACCAGTTCGCGCGGATATCCCCTAAGGTAGCAAACCACGAGACTCCCAAGATAATATCAATACCTGTGACCGGAAAGAATATGCCGGAATAGTGAAGGTGACTGAGGCGAGTGTTAGGCGTAGGTTCCTGCAGAGGCCAGCGGTGAGGACTTGATTTCCGTCCCCTAGACGGACGGGTAGGGTTGCCGAGGCGTCGACTTGTAGGGCTAGGCGAGAAGCGATTCCTGGTGATACAAAGCAATGAGTCGCGCCACTGTCGATCATAACGACCACTTGAAAATCGCCAATCAGCCCCTAAACTTTCAGGGTGTGTGGACCGTCGAAGCCGTACGTCGTGGCGTTCGCCAATTCCATAGTGAAGTTCTCAGTTTGTGGGGGAATATGCCGTTGATCGTCGGGATGGGGGTCGTTCAAATCTTGTTCGGCCATATGTAATTCTTGAAGATCTGGAGTCTCATCGTCATCCAACACGACCATCACGCGCAAGGATTGTTGGGAGCAACCGTGTGTAGGCGTGTAGGTCTCCCGACATTTGTAGCAAAGGCCTCGAGCACGGAGGTCGGCGTAATCCGATTGGGACATTTGTCGACTGGGACGGTTCCGAGGAAAGGGGGTAGATGCCGATGAATCTTGCGCGGAGCGGTTCGGGCGAAACTCGGCCGGGTCGCGGTGTAATGTGGATGGTGTGGAAGTTGTTGGTTGGTTTCCCACTGGACGGAACCCCCGTGGCACTGGGTTAAAAGGGGTGCGGGTTGTGGGCTGGCCCGACGGTTGAGAACGAAACGGAATGGAGCGCGGAGGATAGGGGCCTGTGGTTCGTGTACTGGGCAGTTTATTGGAGTCGAGTAGTTTCTCGATTTCGCGTGCCAAATGCATAGTTGGGCCTATGTCGGTTGCATCCTTTGTGTGAATGCGTAGGCGAATATCCTCTCGGAGACCGTTCAAGAAGAGACCCAATGCGATGGCATCTGAAAGGGCTGGTACCGCGGCCAAACGGGTAATGAAACACTCGATGTAAGTGTCCACAGAGTGGGTTTGTCGTGTCTGAGCTAGGGCTTCATACGGGTTGGTCTGAGGGTCGTCGCCATATCGTTTAATCAGTTCTTGCGTGAATTGGGACCAAGAAAGGTGTGGAAAACGCCTCATTGTCCATTGCAACCAGTGGAGGGCGTGTCCTTCCATGGCGATTAGGGCTAGGCTAACCCGAGTGTCTGTTGGAACATTGTGGATAGTAAAGAATTGGTCTGCCCTGGCCAACCATGCCGATGGATCATCACCGAGAATGTCGGGAGATCGAACTTAAGAGTTGGCCGCACGAAGGGTGGCGATGGGACGGCTGGAGAGGATTCGGTCGAGTCTATAGGTTCTGGTGTGGAACTGGAGGAGGCTGGGCCTTTGTCTTTGAAAGCCCCCAGAAAGAGTTGTTCAAGTGAAGATATCGAAGCCTGGACCGCGTCGAGTTTGGCGTCGTTGGCGTCGAGGCGTGCTTGCGTGGAATCGTTGTTCTTGGAAAGTGCCGTGACCATCGCTTCGAGAGCATCCATACGCGAATCATTCCGCGTCATGATATCCGGCAGGTCGGACCAATTGATAGCAACAAGAATAGGATGAAGCTAATCACGAATGAAAATAGAAGGTAATACTCAAAAGAGTCCTCAGAGAATACTCTGCCCAGCTTAAAGCCGAAATTACACAATGAATTAATACCCTAACTGTTATGGGTTACAGCCTATTTATATGCATATGTGGTGGTTACAATCTTTAGGCCTCTCAACTAACTTTGACCTATTCTATCATTAAGTCTTATTAACCTTCTTCCGTCGCTTATATGTAACAGAATTGGTGGAAGTAGGACTTGAAACCTATGATGTATCAACTAAGCAAAATTTCTAGTTGCATGCATCATTATTATGGACAATAAAGTAACTTTCCAGGATAAGCAATTTTGTCAGGATGGAGTACGAAAGGTGAATTTGTTTGCCCTGTTTGTCACAAGCACACACATTCAAAGAGGTTACATAATTGTGGAAAATATTTATATATGCATCATCAAAGGTTTTTAAATACACATATGTATTTCGAAAGAATGGAAGGTACTTTGATTGCTTAGTAGAACATGGACGAGCCCCGCTCCGATTAACTGGTTATATGTTGATGAATGAACTTAAAATCTTCTCGATTAGATTTGGAAGGCCGATTAAGAATAACCTAAAGTTGCCTTTCAATTGGAAGAAAAAAAGTATTTTCTTTGAACTACCATACTGGAAAGACAATGTTGTGCATCATAATCTTGATGTCATGCATATAGAGAAAAATGTTTGCGAGAGCATATGTGGACCTTTTTGGCTATGGATGGTAAGTTGGAAGATAATCATAAATCAATGTTTGACTTAAAAGAATCAGGGATTAGACCAGAGCTTCATCCCATTAAAAATGAGTCTAAAAAGGTATACTTGCCTCTAGTCCCCTTTACAATGAGTAGGAGCAAAAAAATATTATTTTGGATTTACTGGTTGTAGAATCACAAATAGCTAACAAGGTATTTCACATTATTTGTTATTGGATCATCACCAAACTTGCCTCAAGAATTGAATACTTGAAGGCTGAAGTTCTTGAGTTAAGTTATCTACTTTTGAGTGTTTATTTTATCAAACCATCTGCATTTGTTGTTCGTAAATTATATATTCATGTTCATTTTTCTACTGGATATATAGAACTCCAACTTGATATGCTTTGATCTTTGTTTCCTTTTTTTTTTTTATGATCTGCGTTCTTTGATATCCATGTTAACGGGCTCTTAGTAGATTAGAATACAAGGATTTTATTTACAATTCAAGAGCAATTCTGAAATGCTAGAATCCTGTTGACATATAAGATGAATATTGCATCTTTTTCAATTGTAGTTTAGGTTTTTGGTACTGCTCATATCCAAAATAAATCTTGTAAAGATTTTTTTTTCTTAATGAAGGAAGTATATATTGACCGACGAGTAATGAAGGAAAGGTAACCTCACTTTGAGATTCAATTCCATCGGATAAAAGGATAAATACTATAATGGTGAAATGGTGTATGACCCATAAAACACTATATTTCCCTAGTGCTCTAATACCATGATAAAATTAGGTAGCAAAAGATAAAATGCGTGATGCACCTTTTCTGAAAGAAAGTTAGTTTCATGATTTTTCATTTCATTTAATTGAGAAAATTTTTACACAATAGCATGAGGTAGGTAATAAATGAAAGACACGTGTCAAGCATTCATTAGCTTGCACAAGAATACAAAATAACAACTCTATTAGAAAATGGATGACTAGCTATTTTAAGGATAATCAACAGCCGCAAATTGATTTGAAGTGTATGAATAATGTTTGCTAACTTGGCATTTGTATATCTTCATTGTTCATTGCAGATCTACATATATCACTACTTTTCTTAATGAAAGAAAGTATTAACTAACCAAAAAAAAAGTGCTCGTTGAATGAACACATTCTATTTAGTTAATAAGTTAATGAATCTTTAGTGGAAAGATTGCATCAGTTGGTAGCGTAACATGCTTCTCTTTCAAAACTATAATAAGTCTATGGCAATGTATTAGATGCATATCATTATCTTAAAGGTCTAGATTCATGCACGCATAACTTTGCAATTGTTATATATATGTCCATTTTTATTATTACTCCCTCCATCCATGAAATGTAGTCCCATTTGCCTCATATTCTTTGTCCACCAAATGTAGTCTCATACACTTTATGAAAACTATCACCCTTCAACCCATCACTTAATTACTCAATTTGTCATCAATTTTATTCACAAACAATCACTTTGTTCACAATGGACCCCACAATACCCTTACTTTATCCACTTTATCTACTTTTTCCTTAAAGCTTGTGCCCCACTCAAATGGGACTACATTTGATGGATGGAGTGTGTAGTATTTTACTTGTGAATAAAAAAGCTTTCTTTGTTTGTGTAGAAGATAATAATAAATTTTACTTACATTTTGCAGGTATGACTAGTAAAAGGAAAAAAAAGTACACCGAAATTTTTTAGTCTTCAAGATGAGCCAATTTTGCAAGAATGTTGTCAACAAGAGTTCATCCTCAGAGTGTTCATGGTCTGTTTGACATGTTAAATTGGGTAGCTTTCATTGGGACGGAGTATATGTTTCTTTCGCATTATAATAAATTAACCAGTAATCATTTTTCCTTTGGAATTAATTATGTCACATTGATTTTTCTTTGTTAATATTCTGTAATTTGCAGTGATGACATTTGGAACTAAAGAGCATACGAGACTTCCTCAAGGATGTACAGATAAAGGAAAAAATATAATTGTTGTAACACGTAGAACTAATAGAAGAATTTATAATGAATGTGCAGATAAACAAGCCTATGAACATGCCACTAGTTGGGCACACTAGTACGAGTAGTCATCCCAGTATACTTGGAAGCAATGAGATGAACCAACCTTATGATATAGTTGAGGAGGAAGCAAGAATTGAGAAATAACTAATGAATGGAAGCTACGAGATGGACAACGAGATTATGGCTAAAATTTGGGAGAAATCAAGAAGCGGTGATGAACATATAAATGAAAATTATGAAATGAACAACCAACCTAACAATAGAGTAAGGGAGGAATTAAGATTCGGGGATGAAATCATGAATGAAAGCGTTCATACGAGTAAGGTAACATTGTAAGTGTATTATTGTACTTTATTTAAAAGTTTTTAAAGTAATATTTATTTTTTGTTTACATATGTGATGAAATTGTTGTTAAATCTATTAAAAAGGTTCATCAAGGTCCCACTTATATATATGAAAAGTGTTTGGGGACATCCGTTAAACTTAGAACAACATGACGTTGAATTTAATGAATTTGGTCAGCCAATAGGTGGCGAGGACAACATATTACCAATTTATTAGGCACAATTGGAAGAAATTGTAAAATTTGTCCAATTGATGTGAAAGATTGGCGCGCAATACCCAGGTAAGAAAAAAATGTTATGCTAGAGGTTGTAAAGGTAATCGTCCTAGTATTTTAAAATCTCTTTGTTTCAATTTACATACTGTCAAATCGATTATTTTTCATGTTATTTTGTTTCATATGGACTTGTGGATATTACTAAATTATTGTAGCATAATAAACTATGTTATTTTATTATTTTTATTTTTTGTCTGCATTACTCCAAATTCAGTTTATTATATTGAATTGTTTTGCAATGTAATATTTCTTACTCCCTCCCTCCCCTCCCTCCCCTCCGTTCCACAGGAATTTGCACACTTTCCATATATGGATGTCCCATACCAATTTGCACACTCTATAAAAGGAAATATATTCACAACCCTCACCCTTGAAATATACTCATATTTACCCATATGTCATTACTTTTCCACACTTAATCTACTTTTTACTTTACTTTATTTATAAAACTTTACAAAACTACCACTCAAAACATCAATCATTACACATTTCTTAAAATATGTGCCGGTCAAAGGGTGCAAGTTCCTCCGAGACGGAGGGAGTATTATTTTTTTTTTTTTGTTTTCATTTGCTTTGCTAAATTGATGGGATGATGTTTATTTTTTCAATTTTTTTACAACTTTTATTTCTTTGTTTTCACAATGCTAGTGTATTATTTTTTATTTGAGATTATTTACTCAAAGGTGTAAAATTCAACACTCTCTTACACTCTAATACAACAACTTTTTTTATTACTCATCACTACAAAATCATAGGTAAATTGACTATTCTGCCCTTATATTGATTGTTTGTCTTGTAGTCCTCAATTCTCTTTCCTCAACATCAATTAATTCAAAACACTACAGACTTGTATCATTCTCTCACCACTTTCTCCTCCCCCTCCCATCTCCTTGAACCATTTTTTCACAATGTCCAAGAAAGAAGAGTTGTGGTGATGAGGAATTGAATACAATCGAAGGGGCGAATGAAGGTGCCGAAACTAGACTGGTGATTGAGCACCTCCTCCTGGTGGCGTACGACGACACCATGGATGCCTCCGCTCGTGAAGCACCGCCGTTGTGAAACGGAAAAAATCCTAGATCTGAATCGCTCTTGTTCAAATTTATCCGTGAAAACACTGCTGATTTTCTCCCACTTGTAAGCAAACTAACCTTTGTTAATGTGATTTGAGAACACGATTATTCTGTAAAATACTTTATATTATGGAGTTAGTGGGATATGGATGAAAAGTTTCAGTTAAGCCTGATGATTTATCTAAGAGTTGGAGCTGTTTTCCTTCTTCTCTCTTCACATACATAGTATTGTCTCTATATATTTGTTAAAAGAATTTATTTTTGGTGAGATTAATTGAAAAATTATTTTGTTGCATGCAAGGGCGGAGCTACAGCGTGGCTAAGGACCTAACTAGCTATGGAGCTCCTTTCCATTACTTTCAAATTAATATGAAAATATAAATAAAACCTATAAAAATTGCCTAAATCTTAAAAAATTAAACAAAGCTAAAATAATTAATTTAATTACTTTTGAAGATTTAGTTGATTTTCTACTATTTTTAAATTTTATTTAACCTTATTTTCGACGTTTTTTATAGAAGTTAGAACGCAAATAAAACATTAATAAAGCAATTGAGTTTTAAATTATTTTATTTTATTTTTCTTTTAAATATTTCTTTTATATTACATGAACTTACTTAACACCCCATAAATTTTATATACACTCCAAACGTTAAATAAAAAAAAATTAAAAATCAAATATAGTTAAAAAAAATCATAAACATATTTAATAAATTGCTAAAAATAATTAAATTAAAAAAAGTAAGAATTCAAATTAATATAAAAAATATAAATAAAATCTATAAAAAATCACTAAAATCTTCAAAAATTAAACAAAGCTAAAAACATTAATTAATTTAATTATTTTTGAAGATTTAATTGATTTTTTTAACTATTTTTGAAGATTTTTAATAATTTTTTAAAAAATCAATTTGAAAAAATTATTAAATTAAATAATTTTTTTTAAAGTATTAAAAATCAACTAAATTTTTAAAACTAATTAAATTAATTAATTTTTTAGTTTTATTAAAATTTTGAAGATTTATGTATTTTTTATAGGTTTTATTTATATTTTTCATATTAATTTGAATTCTTACTTTTTTAATTAAATTATTTTTGACAATTTATTAAATATGTTTATGATTTTATTTAACTATATTTGATTTTTTAATTTTTATGTTTAACGTTTGGAGTGTATATAAATTTTATGGGGTGTTAGTAAATTCATGTAATATAAAAGAAATATTTTTTTTTTAAAAATTTAAACTCCATTGCTTTATTAATGTTTTTATTGCGTTCTGACTTTTATAAAAAAACGTAAAAAATAAGGCTAAATAAAATTTAAAAATAGTATAAAATCAACTAAATTTTCTAAACTAGTTAAATTAATTAATTTTTTTTAGCTTTGTTTAATTTTTGAAGATTTAGACGATTTTTTATAGATTTTATTTATATTTTTCATATTTATTTGAATTCTTGTTTTTTTAATTTAATTATTTTTGGCAATTTATTAAATAGGAAATAGTTGGGGGTGTCACTACAAGAAAACAGTGAAATTCCAGCGGAAAAATTCCATTGGAAAAATAAATCGTTGGAATTTTCAAATTTCCAACAGTTTTTCCAACAACATAAGCCACCGTTGGAAAAATCCAACGAAGATTCCAACACCTTGTGGTAGCCGTTGGAATTTACCGTTGGAAAATGCATTGGAATTTTTTAAAAAATATATCCAACAAACATTCCAACGACACTAGATAGTTGGAATGATTATCCTAAATCAAATTATATATTTATATCTAATTCCAACAAAATTTCCAACGGCATGAATATCGTTGGAATTGTTTTTAATTATTCCAATTGAAATTTCATTGGTGCTAGATCGTTGGAATGATTTTCCTAAATAAAATTACATTTTATATCTAATTCCAACGGAATTTCCAACGTCATGTTTTATTGTTGGATTTTTCTTTAATTATTCCAACAAAAATTCCATTGACACTCACTTGTTGAAATTGTTTCCTAAATCAACTCATATTTTTTATATAATTCCAACAAAATTTCCAACAGACATGAATTGTTGGATTTTTTATTAATTATTCCAATAGAATTTCCAACTATATTCCTTATGCCATTTTAATCAAAATCTGAAAAAAAAACATTATTTCATTATTTTGTTCAAGTTTTTACTAACACCATCAAATTTCTACATATAACTCAAAAAGGGGGAAAAGAAAAGAAAATAATAGCATATTTCAAGATTATTCATTCAAAATCAAAAGGAAAAACTGAAAAAAAAAATCATAAAGAAACATCTTATCGATCAATCACTATGTTCATAATAATCAGAAGGAACTTCATTCTCAGATTCAAAATCTTCACTTCCATGTGATGTTTCTTCATCTTCTTCAATACGATCATCGACTTTATCAACATTATGTACACTTGCAATATGACTTATTTCTTCACCCCTACTATTGAAATCCCTTAAATCAACATCAACATTTTCTTGACAAGATACTTCATTTTAGTGGGAACCAACATCATCTTGATATGGAGTATCTGGTGATTGAATCGTACGTCTTGACTTAGTTTTAAACACCACAAACCAATCTTTCTTATTAGGAGTAGGGTTTGGATAAGGTGTATAATATACTTGTTCAGCTTGTTGAGCAAATATAAATGTATCTTTACCTATATATCTCCTATTTGATTTTACTTCAACAACTCCATATCTAGGGCAAGTCCTTGTGCCCGTGGACGAAGGATCAAACCATCTACAATTAAATAATGTTAACCTTTTGATTTGTTCTCCAGGATACTCTATCTCAATCATTTCTTGAACAATTCCATGATACGTGATATTTTCTCCAGTAAGAGCGACTCCTGAATTATTTGTTTTCCTATTTTGCGCCAAAGTAGATATGTGAAAATAATAATCATTCACAAAATATACCAGATAAGTCTGCACTCGACGTAATGGACCCCATGCCAAATCGTACACAAATTGATCTTGGATGTCATTATTAGGGTCATGCACCTATTGAAAATACAAAATTTAGCATAAAAATATTAAGTTATTGTACAAGTAATAACTGAATAATTATCATATTGTATAAGAAAAAAAAAAACTTACATATCTTGTGAACCAATCAACAAAATTTGATCTTATTTGTTTATGGACATCAACACCACTGATATTTGAGTGGTTTGCATACAAAAATGCCTCGTAAATGCTAAAAAACAGTAAAAGATATAAATCAAAGATAAGTAAAATCAAATGTGTAATTAGGAAAGAATACATTATAAGAGATGTAACGTACGCATAATATGGCTCAACTTCTGGACAATTCAAGAGTACGTATAAAGAAACTTCTGTCATTTCTCCATCAGTGAGATAACGACTCTTAGATATTCCATCATGTCTGCCAGGGTAATTAAATATAGAAACTGGTGGATTCTCAGACGAAACCCCACCATCATCATTTCTAGGAACTCTTCTATTTCTTGTATGAACGTGAGACTCAAAATAGTATGAACAAAATGTAGATGTTTCTACAAGCACATATGCCTCACAAATAGACCCCTCCACATGAGCTTTATTCTTAACTTTCTTCTTAAGACCATGTAAGAACCTAAAAGAAAATAATGGACATGAAGATATGTATTGGTGTTTTAAATAATAGTGAAGTAAAATGACTCTAATGCAAGAATAATACCTTTCAAATGGATACATCCATCGAAATTGCACGGGACCACCAACTATAGCTTCATAAACCAAGTGTATGGGTAAATGCTCCATTACGTCAAAAAAACCTGGAGGGAAGATCTTCTCTAACTTACATAAGATGATAGGAATGTTCTTGTCCATCGCTTCAAGTCTATTTTTTTCTAACACGGGACAACATAAATCTCGAAAAAAATAACTCAACTCGGTTAATGCTTGCCAGATTGGAATTGGTAAACAACTTAATGCAATTGGAATCAATCTCTCCATGAAGACATGACAATCATGAGATTTCATATGTTGTAACGTGCAAGATCTCAAGTCAACACATCTTGATAAGTTAGATGCATATCCATCGGGAAACTTCAAACCCTGTACCCACTCGCATATTCCTCTCTTTTGATTGACATTTAAAGTGTAATGGGCTTTTGGCTTCACTATCTTTCCATTACTTGTTTCTTCCAACTCTAAAGCCTGTTGAGTACAATATAAAGGAAGATCCTTCCTTGCCTTAACGTTATCTTTTGTTTTTTCTTTAACATCCATAACTGTGTTGAACACATTTTGAAATATATTACTTTCAGTGTGCATAACATATATGTTGTGTGGATTCAACAAATCACACCAGTATGACAAGTCCCAAAAGATGTTGCGCTTGGTCCAGTGATGATTAACCCCATGTCCAAGTGATGTATAGTTATCACCCACATCAGTTATCTTAGGAAATTCACTTATCTTCGCAAGTAATTCAATTCCTGAGTACCTTCTAGGGGGCTCACTCATTTCTACTTTGCCTTTTAGAAAGTTATTCCTATCCTTGCGAAATGGATGATTCTTTGATAGGAATTGTCTATGACAATCAAAGTGGCATATCTTCCCCCCATTTTTTAAATAAAAAGCTTTAGAACCTTCCATGCAAATAGGGCAACCCAATCTACCAGCTGTCGACCAACCAGATAACATTCCATATGCAGGAAAATCATTGATAGTCCAACATAATGCAGCTTTTAAAAGAAAATTTTGCTTTTTAGAGATATCATATGTCACCACTCCTTCATCCCATAATTTTTTTAAGTCATTAATCAAAGGTTGTAGATAGACATCAATTTTACTTTTAGGATTACTAGGACCTGGGATAATTATTGTTAAGAACATGTATTCCCTTTTCATACACATACCAGGAGGAAGATTATATGGGGTCAAGATCACAGGCCAACACGAATACACCTTGGAGTTCATATTAAATGGGCTAAATCCATCTGAACACAGTCCTAATCTCACATTTCTCGGTTCCGAAGCAAATACAGGGTGTTTTTTTATTGAAGTGCTTCCACGCCTCCCCATCAGATGGGTGTGACAACATGCCTACCTCGCGTCGATTTTCATGATGTCATGTCATATGCAATATATTTTTTTCCGGTAATATATTTTAATTAAGACTATTATATTTAATTTCATTCAAGTTTGTATTATAAAAATAAATAGTTTGGGAATTATTCTTGTCCGATCAATACAATAAAAGTATTTTTGAGAAAATTAAAGGAATTAAAACACAAATAGTCTTATCTCTATTTTTAGAGTTATTTTTTCTTTTCTTTTTTTTATCTCACGAGGGACAAGAAGATCTTACTAATAATTAGAACAGTCGAAGAAATCAAACAACTTAATAACATTAATTGTATAATAAATTCTTCCCAAACATATTATTATTCTATGATTTATCGTGTGATGTTATCAACCTCGGTTGATACAACAGTATCAAAAATAAATTTTAATAATTCAACTTGTATCGAACTTAAATGAAACTCATTAAAGAACATCTAAGCATCACTTTGTTGATCATTAACACAGGAAGAAAGAAGAACCCACCTCAGAAACACAATTTTCATCCTCAACAAGATATATCTTCACGAATTGCAAGAACCTCTCATAAAATAATGAGGTTTAAATTTTTAAAAAGATAAAAAGGGAATGAGAGTTTGCAGCTTACCAGAATGAAGATATTTCTAGAAGTGTGGATCCCCACAACTAGCAAACTAAAGCAAACAGAAGAATAAAGTCAGCAGATAAACTGAACCCTATTCAGTTAAATTCACCTTACTCTATCCAGCTCACAAGTTTAATAATGATCAAGAAGTGGTAAATAATGTAATTTTAGACTTGTCTCATAATATTTTTCACATTACATCTCGAATTTGTCTAAAAGAACAAATGGAAGCAGTGTGTTGTCCATAACAATCATTTTTTTTTTTATATGATAAAAAAATAATTTATTGCCAACAACAAGAGTACATAAGTACTCATTCCATACAACACATAAGCTTTAAAACATAGAGGCAACAAAAAACTCCCCCACAACAGTGTAAAACATATTGAATGTTCTAGGGACTAATCATATTATAGATCTTCCGTTGTCAAAAAAAATATATGATAGAAGTTCCAATTCATCTATAATATTAAAAGGGAAAATATCAATTTTGGTCACCCAGTTTTACTTCTTTTCATATTTGGTCACCCACATTTAGTCACTATCAAAATTGGTCATCTAGTTATTATATTCTATCAAAATTGATCACTCTGTTAGTCAATCTGTTAGTCAACCTGTCATTGACTAACGGAGAAAGAGTTTTGAGTCGTGAAATTTCTCATGCATCTTCCAGAACTAATGAAACAAACGCAGAAGCAAGAATGAAACATGTGCAAAAATTACTAATATTTACATTATATCTATAATAATAGGTCAGAAGGAATTCTGATGCATCTTACCAATATTTACATTATATTTATAATAGGTCAAAAGGAATTCTGATGCAGAACGTGATTCAATCAACCATCGAATCAGTAAGTTTTTAATAATCATTTAACTCAATTATAAATTCATTTATGTTGTGGTTTTTTTTTTTAACAATTATACTCTGTTTTCCAATTCTTGGTTTCATATTCAATTCATTTCCCTGTTTATAATTGTTGGAGCATAATTTGTGGTAAAGATTAATGGTAAAGAATTTTCTAAAATTATCCATTCAAGAAAATTTCACAAACTTATTTTTCATTTTAAATATTTTTCTATTAAGATCATTATTGCAGATTTCTTGAAATGTTAGTCAAACAATTGGGCATTTGAAATTAATTAATATAAATTTCTATCTCCTGAGTTTCTCATTTCCTAGAATCACGTTCTAGAAGATGCATCAGAATTCTTTCTGATCTATTATAATGTAAATATTGGTAATTTTTGCACATGATTCATTCTTGCTTCTGGTTTGTTTCATTAGTTCGAGAAGATGCATGAGAAATTTTTAACCAGTTTTTGAGAAATTTGACGGCTCAAAACTCTTTCTCCGCTAGTCAATAACAGATTGACTAACAGAGTGATCAATTTTGATAGAATATAATAACTGAGTGACCAATTTTGATAGTGACTAAATGTGAGTGATCAAATATGAAAAGAGGTAAAACTGGGTGACCAAAATTGATATTTTTCCATATTAAAATTACTAAAGTGTGATTGTGATAATTAATTACATACAAAAAAATAAACTAAAAATAATTCTTAATCTAACAGTACATTGTGATTACATAACAAACTAGTGTAAAATTACTCCAATTACTTATCCAAATGTAATAAAAGTAACAATGAATATTGTAAAGATAAATTACCACAATCTAAAACTAATAATCATTTCGAATCAACGCATTAAAAGAAAAATATATTGAAGGTGCACATATAATTAAATATTCAATTATATTTTTACGGCATATATGCATTCCTTATCAAACACAAAAGTCATCAAACAAGGAATTAATGGAGTGTACTATCAAACCGTTAAATAAGCAAGATGAGTCGGCGCTGCAACTGCCGGCGGTCAGAGGGCGAGGCTCGTCGAAAGTATGTGAATGCCTGAATCAAATCACGAGTCACGACTCACGAGACGAGAGTGTGAGGAGCAGATGAGCCTTCGTATATATAACCGAGAATAAGCAGAGTAGCAAATATAATGGCGGTAATATATATAGGAGAATAGAAGGGAGCAGATTGAGATAAATATTGAGAATTGGCGGTAATATAGAAGGAACTGCCGCTTTTTTTTTTTATATTATTTGGGGAAAAATATATTGTAAAATATCTTTTTATTTGGTAAAGGCCTCTAATTAAACAAATTTATGGTATTCGGTCATATTAAAAAGATTCAGTCATATCAATCTTAACTTAATTAAAAAGATTTTATTTTCAAGTTATTGTTAAGTCTATCATTTATATATGGAAATATTCCACCTGTATTACAACCTATTTTTTTTTATTTTTTTTTAATTACATTAAATATCCATCCATTTTCCCCTCCCCATGACTCGAACCCAGGATCAAAGGCCTAGGTAGTGGTGCTCTAACCACTTGAGTTATCCCACTTTGTCAAATGTATTACAACCTATTGACTACTCAATGAAAATACAATTTTTTTTCCTTATATTATTCCTAATACAAATTTCGGTCATACTAGAAAGTTAAAATAATTACAAGTATTTTAAAGTATCTTCAATTAAAATATTTTATTTCCATGTCAATTCCAACTTAATTGAGGTGGGATTTGATCAAATATTATACTATATAAATAATATTATATTCATTTTTTAAATCAAAATAATATTTTATAGGTGTTCATAATTGCAATGTGTAACCAAGTTATTGTATAGGTGTGGATAATTGGATCTTTCGTAATTAGCTACAAGTAGTTACTGTATTTTGACATTAGATTACATAAATAAGGTTTAAAAGTTGATATATGAGATAAATATTATAATTAATTATTCCCCCTCCTATGTTTATTTGTCCACTTTATTTATTGGAATGTCCCAAAATTATTTGCACACTCTTAATATGAAAATATCCCACAAAATTATTACATTCACAACATAATTTTATTTTAAAAATTGTCACTCATTTTTTACATAAATTTTACTTTAAACCTTAGCAAATTCACTTTACACATCACCAAATCACCTAAAATACCCCTCATTTATCTGACATAAATGTAGCAAGATAAATCAACAACCATTGAGAAATTAGAAAAATCTACCATGAAAAAAGAGAAAGAGCAAAATAAAATGTAAGCAACACAAAGAAACAAAAGCGGTCACAAAAGGAACAGTCGCATTACATTGATCTTGATATTATGCAATATTAAAACAAAAGCAGTCACAAATGAAATGGAATCAACCCTTCTTTATTTCGTCTCGCTTGTTTGAGAGTCTCATGTTATTCATGTTCTACGTCACTCACTTTTAATTGAATATCGTCGCCGCTTGTGTTGCAAGGTGTTGTTTTCGTCTAGGCAAATTCTTGTATGCAATTGGATGCATATATACAGTTGGATTTTAAGTGATCGTCCAATTAAATTTTTAATCCTCACATTAAAATTAAATTAAAATTGTAGCTCAATTGCACAAATTACATCATGCAATTGAGTGCATACAAGAGTGACTCTGTTTTATATATTCGATTTTCAATTTTCACTTATCTTAATTCTCATCATTCATTTTGCGTCAATTTTTTAAAAAAAAATCTATCGACCATATCTAATACTGTCTGATATTTTTCGACAACTCGTCTCATTCATTGTGCACACCATATACATTTTTTTCCAAGGGTTAGAATTTTCATTTTAATCAATTGTCTCACATGACTTTTATTGTACATTTTTTTAAACATCATTAAATTATTTTAAAAAATTAAATAAAAACGAAATAAATTTGAAAAAATATAAAACTTATATTAATAAATCCTAAAAACATAATATATTAATTAAAAATACGCAAGATATAAAAATCTAAAAAATATATATACTAAAATTTGAAAAATTATATTACTAAATCTAAAAAAAATATATGCCCAACCCCTGATTGTCTTTCCAAAACAAAAATTATATTTATAGAATTTTCTATATTTGAGGAATTGAAAATTAATACTCTGTACTTAATTTATAATTAGATTTATAAAAACTATTAATTAATCTTTAAAATTTTAAAAAATTTGATTGAGCGCCAGATTAGACCTAGGCGCAGGATCCTCAAATTTCTTAGTAGGAATAAGGAATATTTCAGAGATATGATATTATAAAATCTCTCAAAAGATATACTCTCACCCCCATCTTTTATCTTTTATTTTTTATATATCAAAATCCTTCTCAAATTCTTCACTCCATCGTGCCGCTTTATTTCAATTCTCTCTCTCTCTCTCTCTCTTATTTTTTTTCATATATCTAAATTAATCTCAAACCCTCCTACTCACCCTCAAACCCTTCTACTTCATTGGTGCCTCCCAGTGTTGATATGGATTCTTTGACCGGCAAGGTGAGTTTTTTTTCTCCCTTTTCAGTTTTTTTACCGTGATTGTAATTATTAGTATATATTATTATTTTCGTTTTGGAAGAAACTGTAATTTATATTCCTATGCATGATAACATGTTCTTTCAATCCTTAGTCTATTTGTCGACGCCAGGTACGTACCACCCGCGAAATTTATAATCTTTTTTTTTTATAGGCGAAATTCATAATCTTCCATTGTCCGTCGATTCGATTTTCCCATCGTCGGACGTTTGCGACAGGGAGGCGTTCAAGGTTCGGTTTCTGTATTTTACTTTTCAAAACCAGAAATACAATTTTTTATTAAAATTAATATATATATATATATATATATATCAGTATATATATATATGTACTGTACATATTTGGACAGTCAAGACTATTGTGTGCGTGTCACAAATATATACCTCCACACATATATATATATATTTTATTAGTGAATACTGGTGTATGTTGTGTGCGTGCCATATATATTGATACGGGTTAGTGATGTGTGCGAGTATAATATCTATAAGTGTGTTGAGTATAATGCATATATATGTACGTGTGTGTTCGCGTATGAGTATATATATCTACATGTGTGTATATTGTTAGGGTGTATTTGGATGGAGGGATTTGATTTGAAGAGGTGTTTAAATGAAAGGTTTTAAAAATAGTTGGATTTCAAATGACATGGTTTTAGTGAGAATTTAAAATCCTCTTAATTTTAATTAAAAAATATGTTAAGGATTTGAAATTCATAGATCAAATCCCTCCATCCAAATGGAGCCGATTTGTGATGTGTGCGTGTTATATACCATATATATATATACCTATATAATTACACTTGTATGCACTAAATTATATGCTCCAATTGGTGCAATGGAGTTATAATACTTGTTTCTAGTTTTATGAGTTAAAATTCATTTGAATAATTGAAAATATATCCAAATAACTTAAATTCAACTTGCATGTATACATCTAGTTACATATAAACAAATTTTGTATATGTGTCCCCTTTAATAAAACTTTCAATTTAGCTTTATTCTTCCAATTTCGCGTATGTGTGTCCCCCTATAATTGTTATTTTATCTAATATTATATGTTTTCATGTTTAATGTTCACAATTGACATGTAGAAGTGGTCATGGTAGTTTAGAGAGTAAGGCATAGACACTAGCTTGCTCAAGAATTAGTATAGGTAGAGGCAATATTGACAATTGAACAACATCCACAAACCATAACAATCACTCAACATCTAAGTGTGCTCCTATACAAAATGAGAAAACATCTAAAAGAGCTCATATATCATCTATGAGAGTTTTTATATCATCATGGTCCTTACCTCATTTGAAAAAACTCTTTACCATTTGAGAGGGCTCCTACACCATTTGAGAGAGCATCTCAAAAAGCCCCTACAAACAGTGCATCACACTCATTTCATTTACAGTTCTTAAGCAACATCTTCAAGTGCATCAATAGGGTTGTGGATCAACAATTAGTAAGTTATTGATACGACCAAATGAAAATGAGTATGACTTTTCAAATACATACATTTTAATATTGTTTTTTTTAATGCATTTAAATTATTTATTTTACTGATGTTATTTTTTTAAATATTATTTAACAGGTTCCTACCTCCACAAATTACTAAAGTATTACCAAGGCTATCAATATTGAATACGAACAATCATGACATGGATGGAGCTAGATTCCTGAATATGTGAAGAACACGTGGTTACAATTTTTCAGGTGATAGCCATAAGTTTATGAATATATAATTGCTAAAACTTGTACAATTTACTTGCATTCTACTTGAACATTATTATTTTTTTGATAATTCAGGATTATATATAAATCTAAAATGTTATTGTTTTTTTGTTGAATTATTGTAGATGGGATCTTGAACAGGAAGATGAAATTAAGCGAATATGAAAACCCCAGGTCCTCTGCGTTCAAGCTTGTTTGATATTCGCGGGAAGAAATAAAAAAGGAAACAATTGTATATTTTAGTGTTTGAGCCGCTTCGAACCAAATGGGAGACGAACTCTAATTTGATGAGGATGATGGTTAATTCTAGGATCTTGGAGTAATATTTATGTTATGAACTTAGTTTCTTTTTATTGTTGATGAGAATTAAAATGATGATTAACACTTTGATATTTATGATTTTGATTTATAGAACATTTTGCTTATGTTATAATGTTATATATTTATGATATGTACTTGATTTTAGGATTGTTATATATTTGCTTACCAATATTATATATGCGAATTTAGTTGGTGTGTTTTGTTATTTCGAATAATTTTGACCGGACTTTTTATTATTGAAATAAAAAAAAATATTTTAAACAAATTTCAATGCAAAAATATCATTGAAATTGATATCAAAATTCATATTGGACAATTTTCTATTACTAAAATTCATATATTACGTGTCTGTTGGAAATAAAATTCCAACAGAATGATGTCGATGGAATTGACGTTGGAATCTGCATATAATAATTTTCCACAATGAAATATTCCATCGGTGTATGTCTGTTGGAATTTTAATTCCAACAAAATAATGTCGTTGGAATTAATGTTGGAATTTGAGATAAATAATTTTCCAACTGTTAAAATTTCAATGGCCAAAATGAGTTGGAAAATTCCAACAGAAAATTATGGATGGAATTAACAATGAAATTTGCGTTGGAAAAAATTCCAACAACTTTATATTCCAACGATAAATGTATGGTGGAATTTATATTCCAACAAAAACAGTTATGTTGGAATCTAAGATGGATAATTTTCCAACAGTTGAAAATCCAACAGTCAAAATTTGTTGGAAAAAATTCCAACGGAAAATTATCGTTGGAATTTGCAATGGAATTTTCATTGGAAAATATTTCAACAATCAAAAATTCCATCTGTCATAATCCGTTGGAATGTACCGTTGGAATTTTTTTCTGTTGGAATTTTCATTGGAATTTTGCAATTCCAACGCTAACTTTTCCAATGGTCGAATTTTCGATGGAATTTCTGTTGGAATCAATGATTCCAACGGAAAAAATGTAAAAATCCGTTGGAATTTGACTGTTTTCTTGTAGTGTGTGTATAGTAATACAAAATGAGTTTTAAATTTTAGTGGGGTGTGTTTAACATTTGGGGTGTGTATAACATTTTATGGGGTGTGTTTTAAAAAATCACATGTTAAACCTGTTGTAGCAGGTAACTGGACCAAAATCAAAATAAATCAAAACTTAATTGACTAAATTCAAAAAGTGGTAAATGATGGACTAAATTCAAAATTGTGGTAACTTAATGGACTAAAAAATATATAATCCCTATTTGTTAGAAGAATTTATTTTTGGTGAGATTAATTGAAAAATTATTTTGTTGCATGATAGAGAGCTTCTTGGGTTTGTATATGGGTTTTAGGCTTCCCCACAAATCAAATGTTCTCCACAAGGAAGATGATAAAGAAGATCTCAAGGAAGTGAAGATCCTAAGGAAGATAATAAAGAAGAAGAATCTTCATTTTATTTTTCATAAATTGTGCCTACAACTCCAATTCTTTCTAAATTTCTCTCTTTGAATTAGTGTAAAAGTTCTGAATTTTTTAATTTTATTAAATATAGAGAAAGTGGGGATGTTGTATAAATGAGCAATGTATGTGTAAAGGTGCAAAAAAAAAAAAAAAAGTTTGAATACAAAAATTCAAATTAAAAAATTAAAAAAAAGTTTTAATAAAAATAGTTAATAAAAAAATTTGAATAAAAAAATTGTATAAAAATTGTGTGTACAATATTTTTGTTAAATAAATATAAATTATAAACAATTTGAATACAAAATTTATGTAAAAAACTGTTGCGTAATTTAAAAATTATGTAAAAATGTTCTACTGTATATTTTAAATTTTGAATAACGTTTTTTTTAAGAAACTATAAATAAAATAATTGAAATAAAAATAGATATTCTTTTAGATAATTAAAGGAATAATTAAAAAAATGAATGAATACTGCACACTGCCCAAGACAGACTGCTCAAAGTAATATTTTGGGTTTTTTTTTTTGTAATAATTAAGTAAAAATAATGGTAGAATGGACAATTTAAGTGTTTTGTAGTGGAGAGTAATGATTTAAAGTGGTTGTATTAATTTATAATAAAAGTCATTCATTTTATTTCATATCTCAATTACTATTGAGGTGTGGATTTTGTCATCCATTGGAGATAAATGGAAAAATTGGAAGCATACTTTGAAAGAAATATTTTGGAAAAAAAATGTTCATATGGTTCAATTGATAGAGTAGTTGGATGATAAAAGGGCAAAGCCTGGGCAATGGGTCAAACTTCTTATATATTGAAGGTGAGATGAAGTGATGGTTGGTTGTGATTGTTTAAGGTAATAAAATTTTAAAATCTACATTTATTAATTATTTTCTTTAATTCAATTTCAGAAAGTAAGCAAAAGAAATAAGAAAGTAGCTAAAAAAAAACTCATGAAGCAAATAACTGGAAAAAGATCATTTGCTAAATTTTGAGATAAGATGGTAATACAACTACTGGTATTTTTTTTTTCCGGTACTATTAACATATTCTATTATTTAATTTAATAATTTCTATTTTCAAACAAAGGAATTAGGACGACCCCCAAACCGCTATGAACTACTCCGTATTTGGTGAGTTATTTTAAAACTGAATAAGGAGTCAAGTAACTCGAATGGGAAATCAAATGGTGATGTTAAAAGAAAATACGTAAGTTTGCACGACACAAATGATTTTTAGTGTTTCATTGATGAAATATGAGCCTAACTCTTGATTTTTTATAAATGAATAGTTGGAAATGCAAGAACGCTCCCATCTTGCATAAGGTTCTGAGGATCCAATTGGTCCAAATGATATATTTGCAAAAATCATAGAACCAGATCGACCTAGTCATGTGAGGATGATGGGCAAAGGCATCTTCATGTTGGGGGAATTTCCTAGGAGTATATCCAACAACATCTTGAAGGAGTAAAAAAGCACAAATCATAGAGTTGAAAAAAATGGTTTTGACACAACAAAGATGTGGCGATTCACTAGTACCCTCTAGTGAACATGGATCAAACTGTGCTACATCAAATTTACTTCCTATGGTAAAGTCTCTTATAATTTTTTTATCTATAACTAATTGCATCATGTCGATATCATATATGTATTAGTGGTTATATACATTAAATCTTCTACAATTAAATATAACATTAATTTTTATTTATTTATCCTTAAAGGTTGGTGCATAGGTTACTCTAAAAAGCTTATTTGATCCAACAAAGTTGTTAAGCAAAAGGATGCTTTTATAGTATCGATCCATGTTCTAAATTCTTGGGATCAAATTGGTGTGAAGTAAATGTGAAAGTGGTGCTTGAACCTGAAAAAATTGATTAGGCCTTAAGACAGTTTTCAAAAAATTGCACATATACTTGGAGAAATGATTGATTGGCCTCATAATTTTGTATGCATTTGTATTGTTCTAAGACACATCATTAATATAAAATTATAAATATACATTTGTTGCATTAGTTTGATTCTTTAACAAATTTGTATTATATGCAATGATGGAGCCAGGATTTTGAATTCGGGGCCCAAATAATAGTAGTAAAAAAAATTAGAAATGAAATTTTAAAATATATAATTAAGGTCATGAACTACTACTTATATTTATATAATCAAAATGATAAATGTAGTTACATCAACTTCTAAAAAAAACTTAATACAACTAAATTATAGCATTCCTCTTCGATTTTTCATATTTTGGAAGTGTTGTATGGTAGTTTCGTTACTGACTTTTTGAAAGACATCTTTTTCAATAATCGATCTCCCATTCAATTGCGGAGTGGACTTTTGATAAGTTTCATAGCTGAAAATGCTCTTTCGACGGTAGTTGTGGCAACAGTAAGATCAATGATAACTTAACAGTAGTTGTGGCAACAGTAAGATCAATGATAACTTAACAAGCAAATACACTAATGGAAAAACAATATGCTTTCTTGTAGAAACCATCTTCTGAGCAAGACCTCATATTCCAACAACTATTAAGAAGTTTTCATCCAAACGCATGTCAACAATAAAATTCTCCAGTTGATTGTCAAGTCCAATTAGAGAACTTGGAGAAAAATTGGAAGGATAAAATTCTGCAAGACAAAGTAGCTTATTCTTATCAAATGTTGAAAATGAATCTCTCAGATCAAAACAAGCCATACACAATGCAACTCCGTGTTCACTTCGTCAAAACGATGATCTAACTCTTGAGCTTGCAAGTCAATCACGGAATAAAATAGCTCAACTCGGTAATGATGAAGGTTGGTAATTTTTTCAACTTTACGCATTGATCTTTCACGAGCTACATATACATTTTCCATGATTATCACATATAGGGTTGAGCAAAAACTGAAAAATTGAACCGAACCGAAATATGAATTCGGTTCGGTTTTTCGGTTTCGGTCCGGTTAGCATTTTTCTTAGATTTTGGTATTCGATTTCGGTTCGGTTTTATTACTGAAAATTCGGTTAACCAAAAAACCGAACCGAATTTGGGATAGATTACTGTGTTTTTCATTTACTGTGTTTTTTCATTTTTTTCATTCACAGATTAAATGTGTCTACGGTGGAATAGATTAAATGTTAAATATGTTTTTCATTCACAAATTAATAAAATGTGTTTTTCATTCACAAATTTTTTTCATTTACATATTTTTTTCATTCACAAATTTATAAAATGTGTTTTTAATTTTTTCATTTACTGTGTTTTTAATAGATTAAATGTTAAATGAGTTAGATTAATAAAATGTGATAGATTAATAAAATGTGTTTTTTCATTTTTTTCATAAATGTTACATATATTTCGGTTTTTATTTCGGTTTTCGGTTTTTTACCGAAATCGAACCGATTAATTCGGTTCGGTTATTTTTGGTTTTACCCCACTATGGTTCGATTTCGGTTAATTATAATGAAATTCGGTTCGGTTTCTCAATTTCGGTTCGGTTCGATTGAGTTGCACACCCCTATTCACATATATCTCATGTTTGCTAGAAAAATTAGAAACTTCAATTAACAAAGTATCCCAACATTTTTCTCTCATTGATTGCAAACAATTTTTTGATCCTTTCACCAACCTCATTGCATAAACAATATTTTGATCCTTTTTTGAAGAGCTTGTGACAATTCATGAGTGACTCCCAAAATTTTCGTCAAGATGTAACAAAAACACAAACTAATTAATAATATCTAGCAATTCAAGTCCTTCACCCTCTGTTTATTTTCAACACCATTCTCCCCAACATACTCAAGAACATCAACAACAGAAGAATACAAATGCATCAGGTTAACGAGGGTACCCTAATGAGAACTCCAACGAGTATCTCCAGGCCACTTCAATGTCATTTCCTAAATTTTTTTTCCTTTTCTAGTCTTAATTTCATCATTTGCAATCCCTTCATTAATCTTCTCTATTTGCTTCTCTCTAAACATATATCGACACTTGCAAGAATCTCCAATAACATTACATAACCGTGTAACTATACTAAAAAAAGAAGCAATGGTTGCATTATCTTTAGAAACAACAAGTGTGAGTTGTAATTGATGAGCAAAACAATGGATGTAATAAGCACTAGAATTCTTCCTCAATATCAAACTTTTGAGTCCATTGAATTCACCCCTCGTATTACCCTCTCCATCATAATATTGACCTCTAAAACTAGATATATTCAAGCCATAAGTGGAAAACAAAGAATCAATGCCATTCTCAAGTGATGTTGCAGTTGTATCACTAACATGCACGAGACCAAGAAAGCATTCAATAAGACAACCACTCGCATTCACATAACGTATAACAACCCCCATTTACTCTTTGACTAAAATATCTCTACACTTATCAACTAATGTGGAGAAAAACTCGTTTCCAATATCCTTAATGATAGCTTTGGTTGTCTCAACCACAACTTCATTAATAATATTCTTTTGAATCTCAAGTGAAATAAGCTTGAGATTTTCAGGAGCATTTTTCAAAACAACATTATGAATTTCTTCGTTGCAAGAAGCAATAACTTTGAGAAGTTCAATGAAATTTTCTTGATTTAAGTTGAGCTCGATGCATGAAATTTTGACAAGTCAATCTACACTTGTTATGATCACTATTATGATCTCCAACATGATCCCTCAATCGTTCTTTCTTTCGCCAAGTGTTAAACCTCCTGTTATAAATGCATTATGCCCGCTTTCACTATTCCCCGTAGAAAAAAGATAACAATATAAACAAAACACGACATCTTTTTTAATGCTATATTCCAACTAATCCTTAAATTCATCAAACCAAGATTCAATAAATTTACGTTTTTGATTCCCTTCTACCGCCTTTTGAGAAAAATCATGATTACGTGGTTGACATGGATATTTCAATAAATAAGCTCTACGAACCTGTTCAATTAAATTTGGTGGATATCTCATTATCTTAGGATCACAAGGAAAATTTTCTAAATTAACCTCAATAGCATTTTGACTTGATGATTGTTAAGGTTGAACATTAAGAGTAGACGCATCGAGTGGTGAAGACGATATTCCCTCACTAATATTCAGAGTTTTCTTGTAATATCGCTCCATTATCTAATTTTTTTAATTAGAAATAACATTCATTATATATACAGAATATTAAATATCAATTATTTATAATAAATTAACAAATGAAACAACTAGCAGTATGTTTAGCATTCCCCTCCCCCGTTCCCAAATCCCAATAGGTCAATCTCTTTAAACCCATACAATATGAATCATATGATATATCATATACATAAATTAATAATACAATAAATTATTAAATATCAATAATATAAGTTACACAAATAATAATTATTTGCCCTATCACATATATAATCCAATAAATCTTTACTCTATAATTTATATACTCCCTCTGTCTCAAAAAGATAGTCCACTTTCCATTTTCACATAAACCAATGCAAACATTTTTAGCATATAAAATTTGTTCTTATATTCTTGTTATACCCCTATTTAATGTTATTGAAATTTGTTCCAACAATCATTAAATAAGGGCATTTTAGGCAAAAATATTGAAATAAAAGGAAAGTGGACTATAATTTTAGACAAACAAAAAGGAATAGTGGACTATCTTTTTGAGACAGAGGGAGTAGTAAGAATCAATACATTAAATGATATGTATTCTTGAGCTTTAAATATAAAGAATTTATGTCAAAACTCTTAAATGAAGTATTAAATCTTTTTAGGAACCCTAAAATTTGAAAAATCATAAATTCAATAAGAAGACAAAAGAATAGATATAACATTAAATGTGGTGGACCAACCAAAATTATAAGGCAAAGTCTTGTATGCACTCAAGTACACCATGTACTTGAGTTGACCTTGACCGGTCAACGATTGAACTTTTTTTTTCCTAAAAAGTATATGTTACTATATTGAAAAATGCAACATTGTTTTTAATGAAAAGTGAAAGTTATATTAATAAAAAGTGTAAATTATATTAATGAAAAGTGCAACATCATTTTTAATGAAAAATGTAAGTTATATTAATGAAAAATGTAAGTTATTATAACTGAAAAGCGTAAGTTATATTAATGAAAAGTGCAACATCGTTTTTAATGAAAAATGTAAGTTATATTAATGAAAAATGTAAGTTATTATAACTGAAAAGTGTATGTTATTACAATTGAAAGGTGTATGTTGTAACTGAAAGGTGTAAGTTATTATAACTGAAAAGTTATATTAATGAAAAATGTAAGTTATTATAACTGAAAAGTGCAACACAATATTATTATAAAGTGCAAGTTATTATTACTAAAAAATGTAAGTCACTATAAATGAAAATATTATTGTAAAGTGTAAGACGCTACAATTGAAAAGTGCAACACCGTATAACTAAAAGGTGTCATATAACATTATCAAAAAGTGTAAATCAATATAACTTAAAATATTATTGAAAAGTACAACACCAAAAAAAAAAAAAAAAGTCAATCAACATTTGAAAAGTGCAACACCATATAACTAAAAGTGCAATATAACAGGGGAGAATTACCCTATACACCATTTCACCCTAAGTTTTTGTAAATCAAGGAAAATTTATTTGCTATTACATATCAAGCCAAAATAACAAATTGAAGTACAATTATACCCCTAATGTGTTGATACAAATTTAAATTTTGAAATAATTAGATTTAAACTCTATAATTATTAGAAAGTCAACTAGTAGAAGAGAATCAATAAAATCTGGAAGATATTTTCCTCGAAAATCGCGCACTCCTATTAATTCAAAAACACTTTCCTTATACATCAACTCCACATTAATTCCTCCCAACATTGGAATTCTCTCGCCATTGAAGGTGAAAGAAGATAACGCAGAAGAAGAAAAAAGCTTGTGCGTAGAATACTTAAAGGTATTTAGAGCACAAATCGTGTCTTGCATGTTATTATTTTTCGATTGTTACTAATTAAAATGAATTTCGAATTTTAAAAAATTAATTTCAGCAAAATTAGTATTATTATTATAAAGTCAACTATTAAAAAACAAAATCTGTAAAAATATTTCTAAAATTCTGCCCATTTATAACTTTCCAAAATTTAAAAAAATTATTAATCTCCAAATAAGATTCCCATAAATATGTTGCATATTCTCATTGACATTAAAAAAAATGTTGCATATAGAAAAAATTGTTGCATATTCTAATTGATATGCAAAAATATGTTGCATACCACTTTTATAAATATGTTTAATTTATTATATTTGGAAATGTCAATATGCCCAAGATTATTATTGATAGTTTAAAATTGTTTAATATTTAATTTTATATAATTAAAATACAAATCTATAGTATATGAAAATTAAATAATCTCGAAAGAAAAATTGTATAACAATACTATAAAATTTATAATTTATTTAGATAAATTATTTTAATACATTTTTTTTTTTGGACGGGGGGATTTTAATACATTATTTTGATAACATGAATATTATTTGACTGTGTGGCAAAACAAGATATTGTGATTATATTTAACACTATTTGAAAAGAATATATTTAACGCATATATTTTGATATATGCATAAAATAGTGCATACATTAAAAGCATATATAAAATATGCGTACATATAATTATATACAGTCAAATCTTTACCTTGATCTTTAATCTCCTCCTCACCGTGGACGATCTCCTCGAACTCGTACGACCGCTCCGGCGACCTTGGCACCGTTTTCTTCTTCTCCGGTGCAACCACAAAAATTCCACCGGCAATAAACAAAACCAGCTTCATTAAATCTGGAGAAATCCCATGATTGATGACTTCAAAACACCCCACTTGCGAGATAAGCTCGCAAATTTTAAAACACAAAATTACATACCTTGAATAGATCGACGACGTCGTATTCGAGTGGATCTGGCCGAACCTTGGACATAATTACATAGCTTGTCGGTGCAACAATGGCAGTTCGTGACGGATTTGGCCGAACCTTAAACAGATCGACGCCAAATTTTTAACAAAAATGAATGACGATGATAGAGGTTATCATCGATTCATGGAGATAAACGCTGAAATTGAATGCAGATTTTTTGGAGGAACTAAGAGGGAGACGATGAGAGATATTGATTACGCTGAGAGATTTTTGGATGGAAAATTAGAAATGAATGATTCAATTGGAAATAAATCTAATAAGGAAAATTCGGCAAAAAACAAGGAAGGTTCATTCAATTTTAATATTAATTCTTTTAATATATTGATTTGAGGGCATATTAGGAATGTCAAATATGGATTTGTCTTAATTTGTAATATCAATAATTTTTATCTTGAATTAAAAGATGGGCTAGGATCTTGGTCTATAATGTCAATAAACTCATATAACAGTACCAAAAAGTGTAATTTAATATAGGTGAAAATATTATTAAAAAGTGTAAGTCCCTTACAAAAAATGTTGATCAACCGTTGACTGGTCAAGGTCAACTCAGGTGCATGGTGTATTTGAGTGTACACCAGCCCTACCCAAATAATAAAGAAGATAGAAATTTAAAATAATAAAAGAAATAGTTTACCTTCAATGTCTTCTTGAAAGTTATGTTGTGTATCGGGTGCGTTGAAAACATAGAAAAAAAAGTGGAGTATAGTATGTTGTATGCATACTCTTTTTTATATATATATGACACACATAGGGGTTAGGAGGCACATACCTCCAATAATTTTGTAATTTTTTATATATATGTGTAAAATTACTAAAATACACTTGAAAAAATTACAAAATTATTGAGGGTCCTGTGCCCCTTATCCCCTATGTGTGTCCGTCTCTAATTACATGTGCAGGTGACACCCAATAAAGATTGATTGCTGCTTGAATACTGATTACAATGACGTTTCATCAAGGAAGCAACATTAGTGACAGGGATAAAGACAGGAAGAGGAAAAATTATTTTTTCTTTTAGTATATCTCTCATTCTCTCTCTACTTACTTCACATCTTTTTCCATCATGCTTGCACAATGTTAAGAACTTTTTCCTTTAAAATTTTTTTTAGTGGTCTCAATCTCAGCACATGAATTTAGTTGAGTTTATTTCTTCTCATAAATGTATTTTTTTTTAAGGCATAAATGTATTTGTTTAATTTAAGAGAGTTTGCAGTGCATTAATTATCCATTCGATGGAACTTCTCCATAAAGAGTAGAAGTGATAATTCGATCCACGAGTGAGGAAAAGTATTAGAAAATTAATTATTCACCTCTCTACAAGTTCGACTTTTAAATGAGACATAATTCTTTTAAAAAATTGTCCTTCTTAGGTTGCACACACGACCAAAAAATGTTGAACACTTGAGTGCCGTATTTGTACACTACAAAAATAATACTCCATCATATCTAGAGTCACAAGAGTTCTTCATTGAGAGTCGAAAATTCCAACTCGAAAGAATGAAGCACAAATTACAAAGTCCTAAATTATCTTCAACAATAAATAGGAAAATTTAAAATTTTAAAAAATTAGAAAGACCCTAATCTACAAAGACGGGAAGGTGCGGCGACAGAGTAAACAACTATTACAAAATCTATAGAGACGGAGAAAAAGATGCCACGATTTTTTCGATTCCACTACGAGCTAGGGGGCATCATCACCACCGTTGGTACCCTCCTCGTTCACCGCCCCTACATTGGCCAAGAAATCCTCCAAAGTCATCACCGACTTCTGGATTTGAAATTAGAGATGAAATTGATTTAGGGAGAGATGAAGAGAGTTTGCAATGAAATGATAAATCAGAGAGAGGAGCAGATATGTGAATTAGTAAGACATGAGAGAGGGTGTGAAGGGAAGCAGTTTGATTCCTCGATTCCACTTTTCATGTTTCACATGTTATTCCACTCTACCAGATTTTTAACATGTGTCTCCCTCAATATTATAGTATGTTGATTATTTTTTAATGTAACACATATCAATCAATCATCTATATGGTAAAATAAAATGTGGAACAAAAAAATTGAAATATGTGATTTCATTCTAAAAGGAAGGAGAGAGAGCATATATGGTGAAAAGGATGTGTGGAAGGAAGGAAAAGTAGGGTTAAATTGATCATTTTACTATCTATTTTGCCGGGGTTATTATAAAGAATTTTTTATGTACCTTGTTTATTGTTATTATATTTAAAGTAAATGAGTGATAAATTTAATTAAGTTAATAAGCCGTTTAGAAATAGAATAAATGTAGTTTAGTAATAATGAATAATTAGAGAAAGAAAAAGTAAGTATAACAATGACATTATATGTAAATAAGAGTATATGTAGAAGAAAATATTTATTAAAAAAGAAATGTGAAGCTTATAAAGGAAGTAGTAGTTTTTTCCAATTTATATTAGATTTATAAAATAACAAATTTTGTATATTTTTTAAAGCTTATTCACAATTTTTTTTATTGATTTACCGTAGATGTGTACTTAAGAGCAACAAGATGGAATTGAATAGTTTGGAGATGGAACTGAACATTTAGCTACTCTTTCTGCTATAGTTTCAACTTCAAATCCTGCCAAAAACGGAGAGCAATGGCTAAGAGGTCAATTGTATGATGGGATCATTTTGATCCTTATATCGACGAGTACATTAAACAAAAAAAAAAAACAAAAAAAACCTCAATGCATGCACTATGTGTAAGAGTTCTTTTGTGATAAAAAAAGAAAAAGGAAAAAGGGTACAATAAATCTCAAAAATCATATTAGTGTAGGCAAGAGAATCTCCAGTATCTAGAAACTAGTCAATCATTGTTGAACTTTTACGAGGTAACTATTAGTTCTATGGGGAAGTAGGGGCTCTAGATACCTTTCAAATTTGTTGAGGATGAGGGGATTAAGAATATGATGTGCAATGCTTATGGGCCTAAATTTCAAGTATCATTTAGATGGACAGTTGGTGTGTTTGCAAACTATATTAATTATTTTAAAGTGATTAAACTTGATTTTTGTAGCAGAATTGAAAGTGGGCAGTGTTTTAAAATAAAGCACTTCAAATCAATTTTATTATAAGTTGGAGTGTTTACAAAACAAATAACTTTTCTTGTAACTTTCCAAAAACACCCTTTACCCTACACTTTTTTTTCTTTATAAAATTTTAATACCAAATAAGAACTCTCTATCGCTATGAAAAAGTGAATTCTTCTAAAAGCTTCAACCCTACTCTACTCGCTTTGTACCCCTCAAGAAAATTCTTGAAGAAGTACTTTGAAGACTCCCATTATCGCTTTGTATCACTCTATAACGCAGCTCCTTGTGGCTACGTAAGAAATGTTGTTGAAGAATTTTTTTTACAGTAACCCTTCAAACTCATGGTGTTTACATTGATAGTGAACGATTCGTCTAAAATGAAAGGAAATTCGTAGATCTTCCCAGGTGCGTTTCAAAATCACGTATTGTATCATATTTGTAGCCCTAAAAAACTTGCAGCCATTTTCCCCAATTTTTTCTTGAATTAGTGTTTTAGCATTTTTATAATTTTAAACGGGAAACTACCTGGAACTATTACAAAACTCATATTAAAATTATTTATGAATTGACACATCCGTACATCTATTCGGCGGAAATTATTAGAGGTTGGTGGAATTCATTTATCATTCATCTTTCTTTATATGTAGCTACATTGTGTGACATTTGCATATAACTTGCAGCAAAATGGGTGGTGGGGCTTATGGAGATAAGGTACGATTTCCTTAAATTTTACTTTTAAGTGTAACTGTAGTAGTATTGTTATGGATTGTCCTGAAAATAAATGTTGTTATGGTGTGATGTACTAGTGTAGTTATGTATTGTCTTTGGAACTCTCAATTTTATTCTTCGGGGTGATAATCTATTTGATATCACTTCTGAACTCTCAATTGCACTAGGAAAAAATATCTTATTTAAGAAAGTTCAGAAGAAATTCAAAGCTCTAAGCAATAGATTTGAACAATGGTAAAAGGTTTTTGATGTGCAAGGTGTGAATCTAAACGAGAATATGCTTGAAGCAGGCGAGGCTACGTGGGATGCTATCGTAAGGGTATTGTACAAATATGTGATTTTTTTTTAAAAAAATTATGTCTTATATACGATTCATTTATATGATGAAGTAAAAAAATTAACTCTGAGTTGCAGGACAATCCATTTCGACTAAAATACAAATATCAACTCTAACCTTTGTATCTCTAACCTTTGTATCTTGAGTTGTACATAGTATTTGGGATGTTGATGAAGAGGGAGGAAAAAGATAGGCAGCTTGATGAATTCCTTTGTCGTGTAGAGTTACGTGAGGCTAATATGTATAATGCAAATGCATATCTATATGATGATATAGTGCCCGATGAACGGTCTGTCATTGAAGGCTACAATAAACATGTTCTTCCATTATCTACTCCTTCTGTGTGGGATCCTTCATTTGATATATACAATGGGTTTATTGGTACGTTGTTTGTGGGCACGAATATAGAGTGATTTGATGATGATGATAACGATAGCTCTCACATTTCATCGGTTGGGTCGTGCATGGGAACATGATCGTGTCTTGATCTTTCTATGTTAATATAATTAACCATCTAGCTTGATTTCGACTTCTTGAACAAATTTGCCACACAGCTATGCAAATGTTGTGTGCCCTTATTTTGTTGGAGTAGGATATTAAACCTTTTGAACAAATTTATGCTATGTCTTTTGTTATATGTGAACATGTGTTTCACTATAAGTTTCTCACTTTCCTTTTTTGGATGTCCCACAATAAATTTCTCATTCCATTTTTGGTAAATTATTTTATCTCTCTCAATCACATCATTTATACTTTATATATTATTTTATTAGACTTCATCTCACACTAATCTATTATTTTCTCTCTCACTGCCACATCACTTTTAATACATCTATTATTTTATCATATTCTCTAATCAAAATACCCAAAATAAAGGAAAAACTTATACCGAGACGACGGAGAGAGTATTTTATGAAAATAGTTCTCCTTCTATTTTTTTTCAATTCTTAAATACTTGAAAACTTATTGCATATATATAAGTGAAATTCATACTTTTTTTGGAGTTGATCGACATTGATGTTGTATTTGGAATGGATGGTTGAGAATTATCAAATGTGTAAGCTGGTTCTCTCAATAATTTTAGTACTTTTGAATCAACCATAAAGTTTGTATTATTTGGCCAAATAAAAGAAAGCTTAATTCAACCAAGAAATAATTATTTTCTTTCTAATGATAAAACAACAAGGACCACCTATTGCAAATTCATTCTTAAACACATTCATCCATATATATCACACAATGTGGATACAAAACCAAAGTTAGGCTCTTATCGAGTACCTCTCTTCAATTATACAGAACCAAAGTTAGGCTCTTATCGAGCACCGTACACACTAATTAATGCATAGGTCAAATCAATATATATTGCTTAAATCGAAAATTTGAGTTAAAGTAATTATTGTTCAAGTGGTTACAGCATCCTAAATTATTTACCATATCAGAAGTTCGAATCCTTTGACCATCAACCATTTTTCGACAAATTTCTTGTAACTAATTTTTTTAATAATTATATTTTAACACTAAAATTTGTAATTAAATATATTTTTTTTAATAACTAAAATTTGTAACTAAATATTTTTTTTTAATAATTATATTTTAATTCTACAAAAACATGTGACCATCTTTCAATAATAATTATATTTTAACACTACAAAATATCTTCCACTTTTCATTAAGAATTACACTTTTCACTAACCAAATCTACCACTTTTCAATAATAAGAATTACAATTTTCAGTTAAAAATATATACCACTTTTCAATAATAAGAATTATATTTTTCAGTAACTAAATCAACCACTTTTCAATAATAAGAATTACACTTTTCAGTTAAAATATCTACAACTTTTCAATAATAAATATTACTTCAGTTAAAACATCTACCACTTTTCAATAATAAGAATTACACTTTTCAATAACAAAATCTACCACTTTTCAATAATAAAAATTTCACTTTTCAATTAAAATATCTATCAATTTACAATAATATTCAAAAAAAAAATTCAATGTTAGAGATATGGTAAAATAGATCTCGTTGATTATTTTATTGTAAATAATATATTACATATTCTTGTTATAGTTATTTTTAGAATATCTTAGAAATATTTTATTTTTTCATAGATTAGAAGATACATTTGTGAATAGGGTTATTGTGTACTCAAGTGTCCACTTGCAGCCCTACTTATGTAGATAAATAACATATTGCATGCACATATATCAACTAGCCGTTGCAACCTAGTGGTCGCCGAATAAAAAAAAGTGTGAAATTAATAACATTTAAAAAAAAAAATAGAAACAATTAAATATAAAAATATAAACAGTTGGGGTAGTATCTAGTACAAAAATGCAATAATTGTCATAAAAGTGCAAGAATAAATAAAAAAAAGTGTGAAATTAATAACATTTAAAAAAAAAATTAGGAACAATTAAATATAAAAATATAAACAGTTGGGGTAGTATCTAGTGTTTTAAAAAACAGAACAATGTTACACAATGGAATAATTTTTAACATAAATTTTATTAATAGCAAAACCTATGCTAAGCCTTACGGCGAAAACAATAACTTAGTTCCTAAGTTACGAAAAATGTCGTGTGAAATGTCTCAGCAATTACGTCAACATTCCACAAACAGAAACTACAATCGAGGCAGGTGCCTGAATCCGCAAATAGACTTAAGTGTATGAACACTGTCTAAAGAACTAATTTGATCTATGATTCACTCTCACTCGATACAAGACTAGAACTAAATACACGGGAAGGTGTGGTATCCCTCAACGTATATTAAACGCTACAACTACTGACCCTAACTCCTAACAGGGATGAACGCTCAAGAGAGGTGTTATTCGAATAGTGCATGCTTTGAAATGAAATGCTTCAGCGGTATTTATAGAGCAATAGCCGAATTCTAGATCCTTCCATTATGAGATCCTATTTTATAGGACCTCAACTTCCATGATATTTCTAGATCCTTCTTCCATCTTCCAGGTCGTTTTAAACTGCTCCAAGGCCTTCTAGCACGTTCTCCAACATTTTGGAATTTTCCAGGTTCCAGACTCTTGTAGAAGCTTCTAGAATCGTACCTGAATGTGAGAGCATTTAGTACAACATTTAATGTAACATTTCAGAAATGACTTAGAATAAATCAAGGAAGGTCAAATTAAGATGTTGTTGATAATGTTAAAGCATTTAAGAGTTAACAACATCTACAAAAGGTATAATTGAAATGAGTAGAAAAGGAGAAACGGAGTAATGGAAAGAGAGATCTGCAAATGGAAACAGAGAACGAATGAGTAATGGCTCAACTCTTTCCCCCAAAACCATCAGCTTCCTAAACTCCGATGATCAACTTAGTTGAGATCTGCAAATGGAGGTCCCCGTATTTGCTTACCGAAATCGACATAACATCGCTGAGATGCTTCATCCGATCAACGAATATCTGCAACAGATTCAGATCCGGCGCCCTCACCAAAGTGGCCGACATTTGTTGGCTACTTTCGAGAGCCAATTGAAGCTCGTCGACGTCAGCGCGGGAGAGAGGCTTGGAGACGGGGACGTCCTGAACAACGGCGGACTTGTAGCCTTTGGCTTCGAGGGTGAGAAAGGGCGTGGCTTGGGTGGATTGGGGGGGGGGGGAGTTTTTTGACCAATTTGATGAGGATGTCGTTGGAGTTGGAATCGGCGTAGATGGTGAGGATGGAGTGGAGAGCGCAGTGGAGGAGGGGAAGGTCGATTGAGAAGGCGATTTTTTTGTCGTTCTGACTGGAGATTTTTTTGTCGTTCTGACTGGAGATGCGGTAGTCGTGGAAGAGGGAAGGGACGGTGAACTGAGCGATGGAGTAGACACCATGGGAGGAGAGGCGGTTGTAGAGGAAGAAGGCGTGGGTGGGGGTGAGGTAGAGGTGACAGGTTTTGCTTAATCTCATAGCAAAGCAAGATGAAGAAGGGTTTTGGAATTTAGGGGTATTCTGCCTCTCATAGCAAAGCAATATGAAGAAGGGTTTTGGAATTTGGGGGAAATGGGCTGGGTAAGCAAATTGGACTAGGCTGAAGTATAAAATGGACTAGAGTACATGGTATACTCGAAAACATACAAAAATTTGGCTACATTTATATATATCGTATCAATGTTATCAATTCATCACAAATCTAAATATGATCCATGTTTTCTAATTAAATTAATTCAACAGCTTTTGTACTCCATACTCTTGTGCCTCTCTCTCTCATCACTCAATAACTTGGTCCCTAAAATGAGTATATATGTTGGACAAAGCATAGAGGGAATTTTTTTTTTGACAGGCAAGTCTAGAGGGAATTGAATAGACTTTGTAACTTTAAAACATTTTACAACTTTCGTCGGCAGTTACCGACGGAAATTCCGAAAGGTTGAAGGTTAAACGGTGTCGTTTTTCAGCCCGACGGAAATTTCTGTCGGTAGTTGACCCATCGCCTCGTAAGACGCGTACCATAAATATGAAGAGTACCATAAATATACGGGCATTATCGACGGTAATTTTCGTCGGTAATCTTTTTTTTTTTTTTAATATAATCTACAGCAAATTGTTTTGAAAGAAAAAAAAAATCACTTTCGTCTCATAAATTCGAAGGCGAAGATGTAATCAATTGTAATATAAATTGTATGTTAGTCGATGAATATGTAAAGTTAATTGATATGTTAGTTCTTCATTGTTAGTTGGGCAATTCTTACGGTAGTCATATTTTACAAAGTGACTACGCAGTCACTTTGTCGAATCGCGCCATGTGGCGTCGTAACCGTAAAAACGACCTGCTACCTGTCATACAGGTTTCAGTTATTTTTAGCATTATTTAAATTATATTTTGTTATTTACTATATTACCCTTCTTTTTAAATTTTATTTATATTTTACCTGCACCCACTAATTTAATGAGTGCACCCCCTAATCATATTTTTACTACAATTATCTGCACCCGCTAATTTAATGAATTCACCCCCTAATCATATTTTTACAACAATTAACTGCACCCGCTCATTTAATGAGTTCACCCCAAATCATTTCTTTTTTACAATAGTTTTCTACACCCGCTCATTCTATGAGTTCACCCCCAAATTATTTTTTAGCACAATTATCTGCACTCGCTCATTTTATGAGTTCACCCCCAAATTATTGTTTTACCACGGTTATCTGCACTCGCACATTTTATGATTGCACCCCAAAATATTTTTGAAAAAATAATCACATTTAAAAGACTATATTATCCTTTTATTATTTTACACAAAATATAATAAAATAAACTCTAAAAAATCAATTCACCACCAAATCACCCATATTTAAAAAAAAAGCGTAAAAATATAATTAATAAAAAACTATCGAAATTAGCCACAAATCTCAATTTTTCTCTTTTTAATTTTTCTTCCCCCTCCTCTTTTTCTTTTTTCTTCCCATTTTCAAATTTTTTATTTCCTTGTTTTTTTTTCTTTTCCTTTTTAAATTTTCCTGTCTTTCTTTTCCATTTTTTGCATGTGTATTTTTTAAATTTTAATACAAAATAATATTATAGGTATAATTTTATTAAAGTCGATTGGCGGTGCACCTAAATTTTAATTTTAATTTGATGAGTAAAGGACCGGTCGGAAATCCATGCATGTCGGTAGGGGTGGAAATAGGCTGGGCTAGGCTAGGCTTTACATTAAAAAGCGTGGGCCTGGTTTATAAATATTGAGCCTGAGCCTGGCCTGTTATCTGTGATAGGCTTTTTTTGCAGCCTAAGCCTGGCCTTTTAAGTAAATAGGCCAGGCCTACGAGCCTTTTAGAAACCTATTAAATATGAATCGTAGTTCAATATTCAAAGTTGCAAATAAAATTTACTACCAAAATAACTGCATTACAACTATGAGTTTAAATACAAACATTATAATGATTTCAAAAGTACTAAAATAAATTTAACTTACTTTAATTTAATTTAATATAAATGTTAGTCCTAAATTTTAAGAATAACTTATTATAAAATATATATAAATATAATATATAATGTTAAATAGGCCGGCCTGGTAGACTTATAAGGCCTTATTTAAAGCCTAAGCCTAGCCTACTTAACTAAATAGGCTTTTTAAAAAGCCTTAGCCCGGCTCATATTATAAATAGGCTAGGCCTAACAAGGCCCTTAATAGGCTAGGCCGTAGGCCCCTGTCGGGTAGCCCGGCCTACTTCCACCCCTACATGTCGGCGGGTGACCCAGCCACCACCATGCCCGACCACCCCTTCGACGGCGACGACGACGCTTCGATCTCGGCTGCTGAAGCCCGAGACCCCTCCTCGAATCGCAATCGCGATTCTTCACTTCCATAACAATCGACCTAATCTTCCATCTCGGCCACGATCCATGGCGGCCGAAATCCTCTCCTCATTTCGACCACCGATGCGACTGCTTTGATCAATCTCCCTTGCGTTCGCGATCCAGGAGCTTCTCCTACATCAACGGCGCTCGCCTGCAACACTCGGATCGACGCTGCCTCTCTCTCGTCGTTCATCTTTGTCCAAATCGAAGCTACATTGCTTCATCCGTCTTCTTCACCCTACTCATGCGCAGCCTCTTCCTCCGGCTGGCGACGGCCCGACGGAGGACTGTGAGTATGTTGCTGATGGATCTCTGACCGGACGACACTCGGAGCCGGTGACCTTGCTGATGAAATTCCAAGCGACGACTACTGACCTAGGGTGCCCTCCCATTGGGCTAGGGTTTCCTTCAATTGGGCTTGGTAATGTGCACCCTCTATTTTCTTTAGTACACCCCGATCTGCACTCTCTCCACTTTTTTTTATGATATTATTGTTATTGGTATTATTGATACTGGTATTACTAGTTATTGATTGCGGTATTACTATTAATACACTATTCAATTAATATTAATGATTATTGATTATTAATTGTGGTATTACTGATTATGTGAAATTATTTATTACTGATTATTACTCCCTCCGTCCAATTTTATTATGCCCACTTCTTCGGACACGGATTTTAATGAATATTGATTAGTTTATTCATAAAGTAGATAAGTTGAGGGTATGATGGGATATTGTGGGGTCCATTTGTAAATAAATGATTGTTTATGAATAAAGTGAATGGCAAAGTGGGTAAATAAGTGATGGAAGGAGGGTGAAGATAAAGTAGTATGAATAGTATTGTTTCCAAAAAGGGTATGGGCATAATAAAATTGGACAACCAAAAAAGGAAAGTGGGAATAATGAAATTGGACGGAGGGAGTATTATTTTTATGGTATTACATATTATTGTTTATGGTATTACTGATAATTGTTTTTGGTATTATTGAATATAATTAGATTTATGGAATTATTTGTTATTGTATGAGATATTACTATTCAATGTTCATGGTATTACTACTTACTGTTCATGGTATTACTGATAATTATTTTTTGTATTATTGAATATAATTAGATGTGTGAAATTATTTGTTATTGTATAAAATTTTACTGATTAATATTAATGGTATTATTGATTAATGTTCGTGGTATTACTAATTATTGTTAATGGTATTACTGATTACTGTTTATGGTATTAATGGTTATTACTTGTTGTATTACCGACTACTCCCTCCTTCCTATTGAAAGCTACCTAACTTTCCTTATTCGTTTGTCCCAATGAAAGTTACTCATTCCTTTTTTGTCAAACTATTTCCTCTCACATTTCATTATATTCTTCTCTCTCTCAATCACATCACCTCTCATACATCCACTTATTATATCATATTTTTTAACCTCTGTGTCCGAAGCTCATGAGGAGCTTTCACTGGGACGGAGGGATTATAATAAAATCATACATATAATATTATTTTGTATTAAAACTAAAAAATATACTAATGAAAAAAAAGTAGGAAACAAAAAAAAATGAAGAAATAAAAAGTTTGGAATAAAAATTGAAAATGGGAAGAAAAATTAAAAAGAAAAAAATTGAAATTTGTGCCTAATCTCGATAGTTTTTTTTAATTGTGTGTTTACAATTTTTTTCTAAAAATATGAGTGATTTGGTGGTGAATCGACGGTAACTCGGCAATGACTCGGTTGTAGATTGTAAATGTATAAATTAGGGTTGATTTTATTATATGTTGTGTTAATTAATAAAAAAATAATATAGTCTTTTAAATGTAATTATTTTTAAAAAAATATTTTGGGGTGAACTCATAAAATGAGCGGGTGCAGATAATTGTGGTATAAAAATAATTTGGGGGTGAACTCATAAAATGAGCGGGTGCAGATAACTTTGGTAAAAATATAATTTGGGGGTGAACTCATAAAATGAGCGGGTGTAGATAATCGTTGTAAAAAAGAAATTATTTGGGGGTGAACTCATAAAATGAATGGGTGCAGATAACTATGGTAAAAAATGATTTGGGGTGAACTCGTAAAATTAGCGGGTGTAGATAATTGTTGTAATAAATTATTTTATTGTATAAGGATAAAAATGTAAATTTACAATAATATATTTTAATTAATTTAATTTAATAGAAAATACAAATTTATGACACATTACGACACATTACGACAATACATATCGTAAAATTTACAAAAGGTAACAGGTCATCAAATCTAAACTTTTAGATTAGATTTTTAATGGCTTAAATTAACTGACTACGGTAGTCATTACGACACGTTACGACACTCTGACTACATATAGAATGTCCTTTGTTAGTTAGACTATTATATAGTTTATTTTATTGATGATTGGACTAAATTAAGGTGGTAAATTTAACTTAATTTTTAATATTCCTTGAAATTCAATAAAACAATTTCCAGAATTCTTTCACATTTATAACAGTGTAAGTACATTTTATATAAATATTGAAAATAAAAATAATTTAATTAAAATTATTTTTTTTAAATTAATAAAGTTGAAATTCGATCAACTAAAAATTATAATTTGAATTTCCTTGAATACCACAAAAAAAAATACTTGATGAAAGTAACCCTTAAAATTTAATTCAATTAAAAAAAAAAAAAAATTGATATCCCTTAAATATTTAAGGTAACCTAATTAATATCATTTTCTATTCAATCCACTCCTACTGCCTCTCTCTAGAAATTCGCTCTCCCCTCTCTCTTACCCAAAACCATCAAACCCACCGCCTATCAAACCCACTGTTTCATCTCTTTCCCCTTATTTCCGAATTCGAAGATTTACAATCTCTATGATCTAAATGACTATGTAGATCAATTGTCGTCCATTTTCACTCGGATAGGTTTCGCTGCTTTCTTCACGCACCATTAACGCCGCCCATTCGCCGCTTAGTTGCCGGCGCCAGAGGAATCCACCGAGTTTGAATTTTGATAGTTTATTCTCTGATCTTTTTCTGATTTTATGTAGTGTTTTATTATTTGCAGTTGGGGATCAATGGATAGGTTATTCCCGACGGAGCTACGGTGACCGTTTGGAAGAGTTTGTCCGTTGTTCCCGTTTTACTGTTTTTTAGATTAGTTTTTTTTTTGTTCTTTGTTGTGGCAATTTCTTGTTTGTTTCTGTTTACTAGCCCTCTAGGTGGCTCGTTTCTGCTTTATCTTCGCCTGTGTGCGGCGTGTTGCGCCTCTGTGCGGTTTCCTTCCTGTTTGTTTTAGGTTCTTTTCCTCCGTTGGGTTTTTTTGAGATGGACTGGCAGTCCTTTGGTCTGGTACTTAGGTGGAACTTGTTTCCTTTATTGTCTCTTTTTCTTGGATTAAGAACACCTTAGTGTGGGGCTGTCTCGACTTGAGGATGGAGACCTGTGCGTAGCTGTGGGCAAAGTGTACACTCGTCTTCCTCTTCTCACGATTGATGGGGACAACGATACCGTGATGATCAGTATGGTTTGAAGATCTAGAGTTGTGCTTGAAGTTTTATTGTAATCTTGAATGATCTTGTAAACCCTAAAAAAAAAAAAAAAAAAACCTAATTAATGATAAAAAAAATGAATAAAATAAATTTAATTAAATGAATTAATTTACTTAATTTCTCATATTTACTTCATCGGATATTTTAACTATTGGTCCCAAAATGAGTACAGTGACAGTCTAGGGGGGTGAATAGACTGTCTAGATGTTCATACTATTTTAACTTTTTCGTGCTTTAGATCAGATGAGACGATCAACTGAGTTATATACTCAATCGTCTGAATGCAAATAAAGATGTTCTGATCTGTAGAGTGAGGAAGTGTAATATAGCACATTAAGATAACAACCTGACTGCTGAATTTAGCTTGTCAATTTGAAAGTTATCTCAAAAGTTATAGGTGCGGAAATGTGTAGACCCTAAATGTTTAGACTCGTGGATGTTTTATGAAAACCTCCTTTTAAAGAATGACTTTAAAAAAATGAATGTGACGAGCTGATATTGTATCTGCATGATTTTATAAAACAGACACTAAGTGAATTTTGACTCTTTTGTAAAGCAATGTCTTTAACAAATATATGCACAATATGAATATGAATACAAAATAGTAAAGTAAGCAATAAAAATACATGTATTTATAGTGGTTCAGATTTCAATATCCTACGTCCACTCTCTCTCTAAACAGATAGAGAAAATCACTACTTCTTTATATTCCCAAGAGAAGACTCTCGATCAAGAACCTCAACTACAATCTGAGGCTACGGATCTACTTGTTGGTTAGGTAACAAGTAACCTTTACAGGGGTTTATACAAAATATAAAGATATGTGTATAACCAAGGTTCTAAGCACTAAAGATTGGATTCTTTATGCAGGCTTAGGATCGGAAACTTAGAGCACTTAAGGTTAGAAAACTTTGCAGGCTCTAAAGAACTCGATACTTAAGATATTTTTGAAACTGGTTGTTCTTGATATCAGTTGTATGCGTAAAGAGAGTTCTTGCTTGTATATGGTTTCCGGTACCTTGTTCCAAAGAACAAGTGTTGTATTTATAGAGAGATTTGAGCCTTAAAACTAGTCGTTGGTGAGAACTAGTCGTTGCACTAAATCTTCTACAAATGGTCGATATTTTCATGGGAGAGTTTTTTGCAGATATTCTGGTACGACATTTCCTGAAAAGGTAATGTGCATTTAATGTTTCGTACTTCATCTGGCAGACCTCTGTTCGACCTAGTACTGGGTCAACTCCAAAACTTTGTGTTGATTTCTTATTGGTCCACATCAACTTGGTAGTTGAACGACTGTCTTGTCTTCTGATTGAGCAATTCAGAACTAGTCCGACATTCTCTTTGTTTTTTGTTATTGTTGCCTCTATTTCCTTTGACTTAGTTAATCATAAATGAACTAACACTTGTGAAGGTGTTTCATTCATAAATGCTAATTGTCATCTGAATCTTCAGATGAGCTTGACTTGAATGTTCATTGAGGCTTCTTTAGACAAGACCAGGCGAGCTCATATTTGCTGAATTGTCTTTTGAACTTGAATGCAGATTATCATATAGTTACTTTCAGTCTGTAAGGTATACAATGACCTTTAAATCTGATTTCAGTAATGGGTTGTAGATGTCTTCTAGTCTTCAGTCTTCTTCTCTTTAAGTCTTGAGTGGGCGCCTGTTAATACAGATGAGTCAGATGATATACATACAGCTAATTCCTCAAACTTAGCTTAGGAAACTTAGTAGAACATCCCTCAACAGAATTATCGTAAAGAGCAAAAAAATTATCGTAAATAGCAATTACCACAACTTAGTAAGGAAAATTACTACTAAAGTAAAAAATTGACAATTAATACAAAGAACAACTACGAATATAATTCAAAAAAGTGCAAGGGTGAGAGAATGCTTCGGGTGTTCTCTACCTAGTGAAATTGAGAGGAATTGTTTTTACTTTGTTTATGCTTCAATTAAAATTTGCTAAGAGCACTTAAATGCTATAATGACAACTATTTTCCTTCGCGTAATATAACCTTAATTCTAAGGTGTTCCCAAACCCGGTAATAAGGTTTTCTTCCTAATTCTCACCAACTACTCAAACAACCATTCAAGTAATTAATACTCCCTCCGTCCAATTTCATTATTCTCACTTTCCTTTTTTGGTTGTCCAATTTTATTATGTTCATACCCTTTTTGGAAAGGGTACTATTAATACTACTTTATGTCCACCCTCCTACCATCACTTATTTACACAATTTGTCATTCACTTTATTCATAAACAATCATTTATTTACAAATTGACCCCACAATACCCCATCATACCCTCAACTTATCTACTTTATGAATAAACTAATCAACATTCATTAAAATTTGTGCCGGAGAAGTGGGCATAATAAAATTGGACGGAGGGAGTATCTTTTAATGAGTTTCTAATATGAATAACTCTCTCTCTCTCTCTCTCTCTCTCGACGAATTAAAAGTATAACTAACACATTTGCATACCAACAACTCACACCATAAATATAAACATATCCATGTAACTCTCGTCTACACTAAACATGCATCTAAATATGGATTAATAGAAGTTAACACACAAAGTACCAATATTACCCAATAAAAGAAGCAATCTATATATATATATAAAAACAACATAGTTGACCCTGGTCAATTCCCGCCCCCGCCCAAATTGCTGGGCCCAACTTTTTTTTTATTATTATAAGCAAAGGCCCTGTTGTTTTAGTTTTTGGTTATATTGCTCCTTCCGTCTTTTTTTTATTCTATTTGCAATCCAATTACAAATTAATTAATAAAAAATATTTGTAATTAGTTATATTCTTATAAATTTTAATTATTAAAAAACATATGTAATTAATTTATGTATATTTGTACATATACGTTTGTTTCCCAAGATTATATATATATTTTAATTACTTCGTATAAGTTAAAATTTGTATGAGATACTTTCATGAATATATTTCGTAAAATTGAATTTCGTAAAATTAAAATTAATTACTTTATTTCGTCAGAAGCTTCCATTTTTTCATATAGATGTCTCACAAAAAAAATTCTCATTTTATTTTTGTGTATACATTGTGACTCCACCTCTTTTACTCTTACTCTTAAATTATTCTACACTCTGTCACTCTCTTCAATCATATCAATTTTACTACACATCAATTTTACTACACCTCATTTTATATTAATGTTTTTCAAATTCTGGAGTAATATTCCATCAATAATTATAAGTGAAAATAGATTTTAAAAAATGTAATTGAAGCTTCATTCACAAGATAAAATCAATGATATGGTTTCACACGGAAATGATATAGAGCCCACCAATTGTGCCCACCAGTTTTGCCCACCGCCTATGTGGCATTACCACGTCAATAAATTCTTATTTATATTTAATTTAAACTTAATCTAATATCAATATTTTATTTTTTTATCCATATCAATATTTTAAAAAATCTTTTTTTATATTTAATTTAATATTATCTCTATCAAATTACGCTAACTAACGCCATAAATCTTTTCTCAAATCTTTCCATCACCATTAATTTTTTCTCAAATCTTATATGTGGCGTGAGTTTAATGTAATATTAATATATTATCAAATCTTAATTGAATTTTAGGGGTTTAGGGTTTAGGGGGTTTAGGGTTTAGGGGTTTAGGGGTTTAGGGTTTAGGGGTTTTAGGGTTTAGGGTTTTAGGGTTTATGAGTTTAGAGGTTTAGAGTTATGTAAATTAATGTAGTCATTTTTACGGAAATGATATAGATATAAGATGGTGATAGAAAAGATTTAAGAAAAGATTAATGGGTTAGTTACGCATAAAATAAAATATTGATATAAGATTTGAGAAAAAATTAATGGTGATGGAAAGATTTGAGAAAAGATTTATGGCGTTAGTTACGCATAAAATAAAATATTGATATAAGATTTGAGAAAAAATTAATGGTGATGGAAAGATTTGAGAAAAGATTTATGGCGTTAGTTAGCGTAATTTGATAGAGATAATATTAAATTAAATATAAAAAAAGATTTTTTAAAATATTGATATGGATAAAAAAATAAAATATTGATATTAGATTAAGTTTAAATTAAATATAAATAAGAATTTATTGACGTGGTAATACCACATAGGCGGTGGGCAAAACTGGTGGGCTCTATATCATTTCCGTGGTTTCACATAGTATTATTGTTCTTCAAACTCTGTAAAATTCAACCATTGAAAATTTTAAATCGCACGAATGTATTTTATAAATAATTAATTAAAATTTATTAATAATCAATTCGCCGTGCAACGCACGGGAGAATTACTAGTAATCATAAAATCAACAATAACAAAGCTCAAACAATTCCAAAACTCAATATTCACATAGTTTTGAAAACTCAAAGCATAAAATAGATTAGCCCATGGTGTTTGGAGCGCAACACGGCTAAGACAACACAATAAATGAACATAAACATGAATATTATTTCTGAGTGACTCCAATTCACTTCTCCTTCTTTCATATACAAGTGCAATGCCTTGATCTGGATCTCGAACCACTCGATTTCGCCCAACTCCTTCATCTGGAGGCTCCTGAAGCTCATCTACATGCATGGGAGCCGCTTCACCTTGCTAAGGATTAATTGAAATTTCAGCGTTAAAGTTTTCCAACCAAGCACGGTGAACGTTGGATGTCAAATCTCACGTCCATACCTCCTTCTACTCAAGTTTGTCAATCTCTTATTTGGCAATGGAAAAAGTGTGTCTTGATCAAGTCTTAAGCAATATGTTCCTCGGATCATCTTCAACATCTTCATCTGAATCATCACTCTAAGATCAAACTTGGAGTTTCCAACAAAGGCCTCTCTCTCTCTCAGCATCCTTCTCGATTGTAACCACATAATGAACATGATTGCGAGATACATTGAGAAAATCTTCTACAATAGACAAATGCTTTGACAAGAAGATATTTGGTGTGCATTCCAGAACTTGGCATGCATCTTTATATCTTATTTTTAGGTTTATATATATACTTAAAAGTTACTGATTAGTAATATTTTCTTCGAAATACTTGAGCAGGATTGCCAGCATCACTCCAGGTCTTCCACTCTTTCTTTTTAACTATAGCGATCGAATGATATATGGTATATTCACGGCTGTATCCCCTGGACAGATGAATATCAACAAACATTCATGGACATCCACTCTTTCTTTTTAACTATAGCTATCAAATGCTATATGGTATCTTCACGGCTGTATCCCCTGGACAGATGAATATCAACATACATTTATGGACAACTGTTGAGGGTGCTGATATTACACCATACCCCGCACAGCACAGGTTAGCAACCAAACACCTACACACAAAAAGAAAAAGAAAAAAGAGTATTGGAAATCTTATGTTCAGATAGGTGATGATTTAGTTAAACAAGTATACTCATATGTCTAAGATAAAGAATTTACAAAACATTGTTTCCCTCTAAAAGTTATCAAAGAAGCACAGTATGATGAGGTTAAACAATCTTAACTTGTTAAAGATTAACAAGTATTTTAAATTGAAAATTTGTATATATTTAAGTTCATAGCTAAAGATAAAACAAAATCTCTAAACTGAAGTGACCAAAGTACATAAGATCTTTGTATGTGCAATACTTATTGGTTTGCATAGAATACTAAAACAACAAAGCAAAATATTAAATAAGACAGACTAGTGGGTTACGTTTGCATAGAATACTAAAACAACAAAAGAAATCTTACGTGAATACTTCTTTCATTAAGCTCACACAATTTCAAAGTTAAAACCTGATGAACCGGTACTGTTTCCATTCCAGACTGTTTCCAGAAGCTACCTATCATAGCTAACGCACCCAATTTAGAAGATGACATAAATTATCATAGCGAACGCAAGCGTACCCAATTTAGAAGATGACATAAATTACTCACCTGAGACAAATGGAGAAGATGACATAAATTACTCACGGTGTTCATCGGTACAGTGATTTATTTATAGCACGCCTAACTAACTGAGACAAATCATCCGCCTAACTGAGAAACTGAGAGAGGGGTGAAAATTGGGCGAAATATTTTCTGAGAATAGGTACAATTCCTTGGTATGATTCAGAAGCTAGGGTTTTGCAATTAGATCCTGAATTTATATTGCAGCAACCGACATATACTTGGGCCATTGCCATTCATTACTTCTCAACCCCTGGCCTATCTAAATAATAATTATAAGTCCACTAAAAATTATACTCAATCCAAATATTATGAATTTATATTGCAGCAATCGATATTGGGCCATTTCATTACTTCTCAACCCTGGCCCATCAAAATAATAATTATAAGTCCACCAAAAATTATACTCAATCCAAATATTATGATTGAATAATGTGATATTTATTTATAAATAAAATAATTATTTATTAATAAAGTTATGACATAAGTAAATAAAAATAATTGAGGTAAAATCGTATGAATAGTACTCCATCTAAATGATTGTTTATAAGTAAAGTGAATAACAAAGTGGGTAAATAAGTGATGGTAGAAGTGTGAATAACAAAGTAGGTAAATAAGTGATGGTAGGAGGATGAATAACAAAGTAGGTAAATAAGTGATGGTAGGAGGGTGAAGATAAAATAGTATTGTTTTCAAGAATGGTATGAACATAATAAAATTGGACAACCAAAAAAAGAAAAGTAGGAATAATAAATTGGACGGAGAGAGTATTATATTTTTTAAGGGAAAATATCACTCTTTTGGTCACTGAACTTTACCATTTTTCACATTTTGTCACCCACATTTCATCACTATCAAAATTGGTAAAGTAGGAATAATAAATTGGATGGAGAGAGTATTATATTTTTTAAGGGAAAATATCACTCTTTTGGTCACTGAACTTTACCATTTTTCACATTTGGTCACCCACATTTCATCACTATCAAAATTGGTCACTCACTTATTCTTTCTCTATCAATTTTGATGTTGCTGTTAGAGAATCCGTCATTTACTAACGGAGAAAAGGTTTTGAGCACCAACTTTTATTTTCTCTCTTTTAATTCCTTAACCCTAAACTCCCAAACTACAATAGAAGTGATTTTGAGTTTGTACGAAGAACTGAAGATGTCTAAAAGGACCAGAATGCTTCTGCACCCTAATACAGTAAGTTTCTATAACTTTTACGTTTAAATATATGAGGTTAATTAGTTTTGTTTTGTTTACATTTTTATCAACGAAAAAAAAAATTGTTTATTTTCAACATTTAGATAGTCAGGGGGAAATGACTGTGGTTGATGGTGGTGATTTTGGCCATGAAGTTGATATGTCTTTTTTAGATAATTTGATTTTAAATGAGCCTGGGGCCTCCAATTCTGAAAATTCCGAAGATAGTGACGTTCTAGTTGATAGTGAATATGATATGGATGAGGATGATATGTTATATGAAAAATATGTTGATCATGATGCTGAGTTTAATCGTGTTGGAATTACTAGTGATAAGATGGAAAATAAGTATGTTATATGAAAAGTATGTTGATCAAGTGATCAACCAACCCTTTTCCAGAGTAGCCAAGAATTATCAGTAAGTTATTAATAATCATATAACTCAATTATAATTTATTATCATCTCATTGTTGTTGTTTGTTGGTTTACTTTTCATTTTACAGGGTAGTCAGAAAATGGGAAACTCAGGAGGTGGTAGAAAAAGAAAAAATCACAATGAAGCAAATGTGAGTGTGTCTTGGCTTGTCATTTTAGAATTAATGTAATGTTACGTGACTAATTTTTTATTTTATAGGTTGTGCAATTATCAAGAGTACATAATCCAATTATTGTAAAAGGAGGAGTGAATTACATCACTATGTCAAATCTAGTTACTTACATGGGAAAGAGTGGCAGTGGTTCATCAAAATGACCAAGAAAAATACAAAGGAAAAACAAGTGAGAGTGATGGCAAGCCAAATTAGTCAAATTGTGGTGGTCATGTTTATGTACTCTGTTTATATAATTATGGTGAGGAAAAACAAGTGAAGTGATGGCAAGCCAAATTAGTCAAATTGTGGTGGTCATGTACTAGTTATGTACTCTGTTTTTATAATTATGGTGTGTAGTTAGATGGTTTATAATTATTGTATTCACTGTGGTTGAAAATTATTCAGACTTGCTTTTGTACTCTGTTTTTCAGACTTTTTTGAATAATATTTCAATTACTGATTTTCATATTGAATTTGTATAATGATTGAGAATAGAAACTTATTTCAAAATAGTTAACCATTCACCAGTAATATTAATTAAAGATAAATTCAATAAAATTTTTTAAAAAAAATGGGTTTGGGGGTTTAGGGTTAAGGAATTAAAAGAGAAAAAATAAAAGTTGGCGCTCAAAACCTTTTCTCCGTTAGTAAATGACGGATTCTCTAACAGCAGCATCAAAATTGATAGAGAAAGAATAAGTGAGTGACCAATTTTGATAGTGATGAAATGTGGGTGACCAAATGTGAAAAGTGGTAAAGTTTCATGACCAAAAGTGATATTTTCCCTTTTTTTTTTTAAAATAGTAAAGAAAAATGAAAGTAATAAGAATTATTTAAAAAAATGAAAAACAAAGCTGAAGAAGAGTCCCTCACACAACAAGTCATATTACGCCAACAAATATGAAAGACATTCATACACATTCAAAAAATTAAATTAACACAACTCCTAGTTAATAAGTTCATTAGAAAATTTAATCCTAGCTACCAAAGACTAGAACAAAACAAATACACCAAATCCATGAAAAGAAAACAAACAAATGTCTCTTATTTCCACCCAACACTCCCTCAAACATAAGGGCTTTCAACAATAGTTAAATATGTGGGTAAGAAATAGGAGTACACCACCTTACTCCTCTCTAGCGCTTCGGCGATGGTTACGAGCAAGTAAAATGGTTGTTAGCAATGCATGTGAAGTAATATCCTCTGTAACCCCAAATCTTGCATCAAGATCCTCAATACCGGCCTGTTATGATTTGATTCCAATGATATTCAACCACCACCAATGGATTTCGATTTCCAGCCTCTTGAGCTTTTTATCCTTCTTGAGAATTTCTCGTCTTACTCTTCATCTTCGCCTTACTTCTCTCCTTGGTAACTCCACTCCGACATTTGCTGCTATCTCCCAATAAACCTCAACAAATACATACATAATTGTCTAATATTCTTTTCCACTAGATAGATAGTGGATTGAAAAGATGAGAAAATTGTGATAAATACGAATAAAAATGATTTAGAGTGATATTTATAGTTGATATGGACAACGATAAAATGCTCGACATAGTATCATCTCTGGTGCAACTTGAGATAAGTTGCAAATTCATTATATCTTAATCTTGAAACACGCAAATGAAGAAATCAATTGCAGACTCATTAAATAATTTACATCGATTGTATAAATATTATCCAACACTCACAACAAATTGTCATAACACTTTCTATCGAACGGAATTTATGAAATGTCAACAACTTCTCATCGAGCAAGTACATTATTAAAGTATAAATATTTTTTTGAAGTCTTGGGTATCGACCGATTAAAGTATAAATATTAAATAATGACATCTACGATTTTAATTTCTGAATGTATTATCTTAATGGAATCCAATAAGTATGTAGTAAAATTTCTACACAATCTCAACATGTCTAAACAAACACATTAAATGTTTTGTCCTACATCATTGTTGTACGACAAAATGGTCAACATGTTATTTCATCAGACATATTAAGGCTATACCGAAATTTAACTAAACACCATTGAATTATACATTAGGGCGATCTATCAAGAAATTGAGATCAAAGATATCATTATTGATGTTTGATAATGCACTAGTTCGATGAGGAGTTATTAACCTTTTAAAAATGTTTTTCAATACAATGTTATTGGACTATCTTATGTAAGAGGTGAATAATATCCATGGAACGAGGTAAATTGCAATTTGATTTATTCATTTACTTATGTTATATGTTTCAAGATAAAATTATTTTCTACTTAACTAAAGTCGCATCAAAAATTGAGCAATCGAGTTAGTGACTTGAAGTGATATTTATAGTTATTTTTTACGGGTTAGGCTTGTGTATACTCAAGTACATGGGGTGCCCCATATACTCGAGTCTACACAAGACTCACAATTATCCATTTGTACGTTAGTTTCAACAAAGAAATTCTGGTTTTTTTTCTTAGCCCTCTCAATCTCATACGTAGATCAAAAGATTGCTTATGATCAGTGTAATCTTTCTCTCCTTTATAAAATATCTTCTTCCATTTCTATCTATTCTCCTTTTCAAAACGTACGTATTGCTATCAGTGTGATCAAAAGTCAATCCATCTTAATTTTATTATTTGATATTGGGTGATGGTTTGAATAAAAATAGGTGTGTGAAACAGTCGGTTCAATTAACCAAACCAACCGTAGACCACCGAACACTGTACCATAATTTATATTTCAGTTTGGTTCGGTCGGTTCTTTTAATCTATTTTGCACAACCCTACATAAAAATCCTTCAGTATTGCACTTCCTATGAAGAGCTCATTCTCAACTTCTCATAGTGTTATTTGCATTGCTTTTGTAGGAAAAAAGAAAAAATATTGAAGTACTCAACACATAGATGCACATCTTGTAGAATTTTGTTATTAATATATTAATTGGTAAAAATTACAGAAAATGCACATCATTTATCATTAAACTCACACAAATTAATCAGTTAAATTAACAATAGGCCAAATTAAGCATACTTAAGTACTCAATTAAGTAAAGTCGATCTCTCAAGTTGAAAATATGGAAAAATAAAGCAAACTGCAAGCTCAAAACACAACACTAAAGGATTCATCAAAATTGTGAAGTAATATTAAATAATGGGCTTCATTTCTAATACTGATCTCTCACAAGTTTTGAAAAAAAAAAAAAAAACAATAAGGATATTGTGAAACATTGTGAGATGATAAAGTAATAAATAATAAGCCCAATTAATACATGTTACTATTTTGGAATCTCTAAGGAAACGATTTAGTAAAAATTTGTATGAAGTGGGCATCTGAAGAATCACTGACCTTGAGTACTGCGCTGCCGCCGCTGGACCCGGGAGAATCGTGTACTCGGATAGTGAGTCTGTGGCGTGTGCGAATCGCGATTCACCATGAGCTTGGTGGTTGCTGACCGTCCGACGCGGACGAGAAGTGGGCGGCGGATGAGATTTTTAGGGTTATTTCATAACACACTGAGAAGCTAGCGGGCGGATGTGGTCCAGGTGGATGGCAGGAAATGTATTGACCAACAAATTTTGACCTAATTTATCTTAATTAGTCAATTGCATGTATGCAATATTACGTATAAATTTTTGTGTTAAACAAACGCCAAAATATACTGTAACAGAACTGAAATCATATTTGATTTGTTTCGATTTTTCAAATCAAATAATCCTCACCCCAAATGAAATCATAATTTGGAGGGTGGGGTTTTGTTATTTGGGTCCTAATTTTTTATTGCAAATTTTTCTAATTATAAAACTATATAAGTATTCACATATTATACAAAATGTTAATAAATGTCATTTATATTTTATATAATATGTTTAGATAGTTTAAAGAGTAAAATTATATTTTATATTAATAAAAAATAGTCATATTTGAGTGCAATTGATTGTACCTATACAATTGAAATTAAGGCGGTACTAAATATACATAATCTTTATGTACACACAGGAGTATTTTAGTTCATTTCTTGTTTAAGTTGGGCTAAAATGACTAATATAACCTTAATGTAAATATAGTAATGCTGAAACATTATTTACGAATAAAATATTCAAATTTGACACCCCTTTCTCACTCTTCTTATTTGTTCAAGGTGAGTAATAATTACACAAGATAAGTTTCAATGTTGTATTTAGAGGAAATATTTGTTTTAGTCCTGTAACTTTGAGTTATTCCAAAATAAATCCTTTAAGTTTTTAACTTTACAAAATACATCTTATATCTTACAAGCTATTAATTTTTGTCCTTTTTTAAATCTATTTTAGTCCTTTAAGTTTAAACTCCAATTTTAATCCTTTAAATATAATAAAATCTAAAAACTTCAATAAAATTTTTTAAAAAAATACTGATTTTAATGTATAATTTTTTTAAAACATCATTAAAATATAGTATATTTTTTAAAATTAAATAAAAATATCATTAAAATCTTAATTATGCTCAAATTCTACCTATCCATTTTTTCCTAATTAATAAAAAATATAAAAATTTGAAAATAAAAATAGATACTAAAATCTAGAAAATTGAAAGAAAAATTATAAATATGTTAAAAAAATGGACAACTCCAACTACCCCTGTCATATTCCCCAAATGTAAATTATAGTATGATTTATATAATAAATTGAATGAGATTATACGAGATTTTATGTATCCGTAGACCTCCCATCCAAGAAATTATCTCCCGAACTAAATTGAACACAAGTATAATTAAATCTAAACTCTATAAGTAATTACTGTGATAAACATAATATTAAATCATATAAAAACGCATTCCAATTAATTTAATGCACATTTATTAAGTTTTGAAATTCTTATTTAAGCTTGTTTGATAATTATAAGAGTACAACTCAAACGAGCTTTAATCGAGTCGAAATTAATTTAAACCCTAAACCCGTGTCATATTCCCTAAATGTAAATTATAAATTATTATATAAATCATTATATAAATCAAATAATTTACATTTGGAGAATATGACCGGGGTAGTTGGAATTGTCCCTTGTTGGGATATGAATCCTAGACAAGTCCTAAATGATGAAAAGATAAGATGAAGTTTTGATAAGCCAAAAGTGGTTTGAATATTTTCTAAGTGTTGACTAATCTAGTCTAGTTGAGTTGAAGTCATCTTGAACAGATCAGTAGAAGTTCACATAAAAGATAAGTGTTGTTTATATTTAAAAGATAAGTACGTTTTATAAGTACTTCATATATGTGTTCTTCTTAGTTTGTTATTGAGCTATAATTGTTGTATAGAGCTCATGATATTTTCTATGTAATAGATAGATTTGTTGTATAGTTCATAAGTTGACTAAGCTTGTATTATAAAAGTTTAATGTAATGTAATAGTCTTGTTAGGACTAGATTAGTTCTATTAGAGTCTACTGGACAAGAAGAGAAGACCAGTCTACTACTCAAGACAGATGGACTACAAGACCAGTACATAATAGACTACACAAGACAAGTCAACATGAAGTTAGTTACAAAAGCGCATATAAAGATAAGGATTAAAAAAGTTAGTTATGGAATAACTAATTCGTAACAGAAACGCGTGGATTGATAAGAAGATTCAGTTGAAGGTAGTTATCAAGAAAAGTTGGTTACAACTAACTAAGTTCTTGATGTTTACAAATACTTCATGATGGTGATCATTTGAAGACTACTGTTACTGCAACTACGCATACTGAAACTTGATACTGAAGCATATTAAAGCTACATACTGAAGATTACTCTTAGAGTGCATTGAAAATTCAGAAAGAAGCCAGAAGACGAAGTCATATTCAGAAGACTGCTACTGAAGATAGAGAAGTTTTATTTTGTTGTTTTATCAAGTTGCTAGATACTTGTTAAATTTCTAGTTAGATCGTAAATATATCTGGTGATATTTCTGTTGAAGATCTAAGTCTTCTTCTTGGGACTTAAAAGACAGGAACTACACTTTGTACTCGTGTTGAAGAGTTTAGTGGAAAATATCACAACTGGGATTGTGAGAGTGGACGTAGACAAGTTGTCGAACCACTATAAATCTTTGTGTGTTGATTTACTGTTTTAAGTTGTTTTAATTGCTTAACTGTTTAATTACTTAACTGGACTTGACTAGTTGAGTATAGAACAGAGTTCTCGATAATAAGTTGAGTATAATCTTGAATTGGGCTCATTGTTACTTTGATCATTTCCGCATTACGTATTCTGATATATCGAAAGATTTTTGAAAAGTCTATTCACCCCCCTCTAGACATTTTCACTAGCTTACTCGATATCAACTCAACTTGGGACCAACAAGTGGTATCAGAGCAGTAGTTTACGAACTGCTGTTTCTTGATAACCGACTTAAGACTTAGGGTGAAGTCTTGGTCCTTGATTGTACTTGCTTACGTGTTCTTGATCTATACTTGTCCTATCTGTTCCGTGTTCCCTGTTTCTTGATCATATAACTAATTAGCACTAATCTACTTGTGTTAACATGTCTCTTGAAATAAGTGCTAACAAGTTACCCAAGTTCCAAGTTCAGGACTATGACTACTGGAAGCTGCGAATGGAAGCCATTTTCAGTTCCACGCACGACCTAATGATCTCTGTCATCACAGAAGGACCCATTGTTACGATGATTCCAAATACTGCTGTTCTTGACCCAAGCAAACCAATTGGTACTCTCGTCAAGAAACCCAGGTCAGATCTAACCTCAGAAGAAATGCGTCAAAATAATTTGGATAGTTTGGCAAAGAATTACATTTTACACACCCTTCCTAACGAGTATCTAGGAAAAGTGTTAAAATGTAAGACTGCCAAAGAGATGTGGGACAGACTAGCTATCATTTGTGAAGGGACCTCCCTAATCAAAGAGAGCAAACTCTCCACAGCTGTCCAAAGATTTGAATCATTTCAGATGAAAGCTGGCGAAACTATCGACCAGCTGGATACTCGTTTTACTAAGATCATGAATGATTTGGAAGTACTTGGTAAATCTTATACTGCTCGTGAGATCAATCTTAGGATTTTGAAGAGTCTTGATAGCCGTTGGAAAATGGTAAAGATGCTTGTTAAGAACACTCAAGATATTGATACATGGACTGCTGAAACCATGTTTCAAACTCTTAAAGCCCATGAGTTTGATTTAGACGAAGATGAACCACTAGCCAGTAGTGATAGAGAACATGTTGTATCTAAGAACGTTGCCTTTAAGTCTAGCTCTTCTAAGTCTTCTAAGGTAGACAGGTCCAAGTCTAGAACTAAGTCTGCCTCTGTGAAAGATGAGTTAGATACTGATCTTAGTTTAAAGGATCAGATGAGTCTCATGGTTAGAAAGTTTGATAGGCTCAATAAACGCTTCGGAAGATACAAGAAGTTCTATAGGGATCATAGAGCATCTACTTCTAAGAACTCGTCTGAGACCAGACGAGACCGAAACTCTTCCGAAAGGAGAGACGAAGTCTCGAAAGGTAATAGGCGAGACAGAGAGTCTGACGATAGGAAGATTCAACGTTCTGATAGACGTGATAAACGTAGGGACAAGTCTCCTATTAAAAAAGCTACTAATGATCTCTTGTGCTATAATTGTGAAAAGCCAGGTCATTACATTTACGAATGCCCAGACCTGAGCACTGACGATCGAGAAGAACGTAAAGCTAGAAGGGAAAGAAGATATAATCGTGGCAATAAGGCAATGATGGTCAATAATGACTCTGACTCAGATTCAGATGAATTGCCATCGTCCGCATCTAGTCACTCAACTGATCAAGATCACGACGAAGCTTTCATAGTAGATGATGGTCTATGCTGCATGGCTAAAATCGACCAAGAGGTATCATCTGCTACATCTTTTCAATCTTGTGATGATTCAGAAACTGATGAAAGTGACACTGCTAGTAGTGAAGTAGGAAGTAGTCTTCAGCACTCGACTAGTGCAGTCGAAGATGACCTTCTACTTGCTAATCAAGCATTCATCGAAGTCAGTGATGAAAACATTGCATTAAAACAAGAAATCATTGATCTTAAGGAAGCTCAGTCAAACGTAGATCCTAATATAACAGTCCTAAATGAACGCTTGACTGAAGAGTTGAGTCAACTCAAAGAAAAGTGTGCGTTGACAGACAAGTTATATCAAGACCTACTCAAGACACATGCAACTGAGAGAAATGAATTCAATGTTTTAAAGAACAAGTGCAACAGACTTGAAGAACGTAATAAGTTCTTAGAGACCGAGGTTGTCACACTTGATCTCAAACTTACTGACCTGGTTAACTCTTCAAAGATTAACCTTGAATTGTCAGATAGGTATAGAGATCCAGGTGACAAGACTGGTATAGGTGCTGAGTCATCTAGCTCGTCTACTCGAGTCATTAAGAACCCTATTACTATTAAAGCAAGACTTTTGCCAAATGATAAAGGAAAAGGACCAATGTTATACGATATTGGAACTTCTTCTAAAGATACTGTACCTAAACAAGCTCAAGTTAACATTCCGATTACCAAGGGAGGTAAAAAGAATGGTAACAGCAAGCCTGCTCCATCTAGAACTAATCTTCAAAGGACCACTAATCGTGGACGACCCAACCAGGTCAGATACGAGGACTGGTATCCTGAGGAGACGAGTACTAGACAGGTACAGACTAGACGACAAGAGTCTAGACCTCCATTTATAAGGCAGTCTCAACTCTACTCGTCTAGACCTAGACAGTTAGCTCCAAAATATCGTACACAAGCTGTCCTATATCCTCCACCTCTATCATACGATATTTTAAGTGAGGAAAGACCCAAACGCGTCTATAAACCGTATGGACCTAATGCATTCAAACCCTACTCTGACTATCGTAGACAAGTGCCTGCTCAAGTAGAGATCAAGTCGAAAGGCTATCTCCAAAGAGTAGACCCGAACTCGACTGTTAGGCCAGAGAAGGACAACAAGGTCTTATTTTGTAACAAATATGGGCGAAAGCTTAAAAGATCAAACTTGTTCAAGACTCCAATGTATATTTGGATTCCTTTGAACTCGACTAACCCCCCAGGACCCCAATAAACAAACAGGGTACCTAAATTATTGAATATCATCTATTGCAGGGTCGACTTGACTTGTATAAGAAGGGTGGCTCAGTAGGAGAAACTTGGTACATTGACAGTGGTTGTTCACACCACATGACTGGTACCAAGGCTCTCTTATCAAGCTATCATGAGCAAGAAGGACCAAAAGTGATATTTGGTGATAGTTCCACTGCTATCACTAAAGGATTTGGCTACATTCGGAATGGTGACGTAGAGATACAAGATGTCTCGTACGTCGAAGGCCTGAAATACAATTTACTCTCTGTCTCACAGTTTTGTGATCGTGGATACAAGGTGCAGTTCAAAAGCCGCAAATGTCAGATCATAGACAAAAGGACACACACAATCCTACTAGTCGGCGTAAGACAAGGTAGTGTGTATATAGTGAATTGGAACAGTTGCCCGAGGGACACCTGTCTACTTACTAAGAATCCAAAAGAACTTAGGTGGCTCTGGCATAGACGCCTTTGTCACTTAAACTTTAAGGTTCTTAATAAGATAGCCAGAGATTACCTTGTAGAAGGTATTCCCAATGAGGTCTACTACAAGTCACATGTATGCACGGCTTGTCAACAGGGTAAACAGGTTAAAAGTTCACTTAAGTCAATTCCTACTCTCTCAACTAGTAGAGTTCTAGAACTTCTACATATGGATCTTCATGGTCCAATAACTCCTCCAACCTTGAATGGTAGAAGGTACACACTTGTTGTGGTAGACGACTATTCTAAGTTTACTTGGGTAGTCTTTCTACACAAGAAGAGTGATACACAAACCCTTTTACCTGATCTGTTGAAGAAGTTACAAGTTGAGAAGAACCAGTCCATTGTCAAGATTCATAGTGACAAAGGAACTACTAGCTGAGTTCAACACTCCTCAAAAGTTTTGGGCTGAAGCTATCAACACTGCATGCCATTCACAAAACAGGAGTGCGATCAACAAAGTCTTAGGCAAGACACCTTATGAGGTTTGGAAAGGTAGAAAACCCCGTATTTCATATTTCCATATATTTGGTTGTAAGTGTTTTATCCATAACAATGGAAAGAGCAAGTTGAATGCTTTCGATGCCAAAGCGGACGAGGGGATATTCTTAGGATACTCCTCGACTAGCAAGGCATTTAGGGTATTCAACTACTCAACTCTTTGTGTGGAAGAAACACCACATGTGGTTTTCGATGAATCTCGACAGGACTCGTCTGCCGACAAGATCAGTGAAAAGGTGACTGATCTATCGATCGAATCTGATAAAGATTCAGAGGTATATGAATCCGTTCAAGCCTACAATCCATTCATGAAAGCCCTCGACTCTGATGACAAAGTGAAAGTAAGTGCTCAAGGTAAGTCTTCTAGACCAGTAGACATGTCTGCTCTAGTTGACTCTACTACTCCTGTGAAAATTGATGATACAAATGATATTGATATGCATGATGCTGTACATGATATAGATGATGATAGTATTCCTGTTAAGAATAGAAAAACATGGAAATCTGCGCATGATACAGAAAATATCATTGGTGACTCTACTATTGGTGTAAAGACTAGACGACAACTCTTTGAGTCGCAAGAACAGTCTAGTCCAACTATGTTTTGCTGGTGTTGTTTCCTCTCATCTATCGAGCCTACCACTGTTAAAGAGGCATTGGCTGATAGTAATTGGATCATCGCTATGCAAGACGAGTTGAACCAGTTTGTTCGAAACGACGTCTGGGAACTTGTCGATAGACCTAAACATCATAATGTAGTTGGCACTCGATGGATTTTCAAAAACAAGAAAGATGAGAATGATGTAGTTGTTAGGAATAAGGCTAGACTAGTTGCCCAAGGCTACTCACAAGCTGAAGGCATAGACTATGATGAAACATATGCTCCTGTTGCTAGACTAGAAGCCATTCGATTGTTCCTTGCATATGCTGCTCACATGAAGTTTACTGTATATCAAATGGATGTTAAAAGTGCATTTCTTAACGGTATTCTTGCGGAAGAAGTGTATGTTGAACAACCCCCAGGTTTCGAAGTCAAAGGTAATCAGGTGTACAGATTGAAGAAAGCCTTATACGGACTAAAACAAGCTCCAAGAGCATGGTATGACACTCTCTCTCTCTTCCTGTTAGAAAATGGTTTTACTAAGGGCAAGGTCGATCGAACCTTGTTCAGAAGACAAGAAGGGAAAGACATTTTACTTGTCCAAATTTACGTAGATGACATCATTTTTGGGTCACCTAACAAAAAGCTGAGTGAAAGTTTCTCAACACTCATGCAAAGTAAATTCGAGATGTCCATGATGGGTGAAATGAATTACTTTCTTGGTCTTCAAGTAAAACAGACCCCTGAAGGGATTTTTATAAATCAAGCAAAGTATACTAGAAATCTTCTAGATAAGTATGGTATTAAGACATGCAAGTCTGCTGGCGTACCTATGCTACCTACATACAGAATGGACCCAGACGAACAAGGTAAGTGTGCTGATCAAACATATTATCGTGGTCTAATTGGTTCATTACTGTACTTGACTGCTAGTAGACCTGATATTGCATTCTCTGTTGGTGTATGTGCTCGTTTTCAAGCTAATCCAAAAGAGAGTCATATGGAAACCACTAAAAGGATATTGAAATATTTGAAAGGAACCATCAATCGTGGTATATGGTATCCTTCAAATGATGATTTATCTCTAAGTGGCTACTCAGACTCTGATTTTGGTGGCTGTAGAATAGATAGGAAATCTACATCTGGTTCTTGTCAATTCTTAGGCACAAAACTCATTTCATGGTTTTCGAAAAAGCAGACTAGTGTTGCTACCTCTACTACCGAAGCCGAGTACATGGCTGCTGGTAGCTGTTGTAGTCAACTACTCTGGCTCATGCAACAGCTTAGAGATTACAATTTATATGAATCAAATGTTCCTATTTTCTGTGATAGTAATAGTGCAATTGCCATTACACAAAATCCTGTATTGCACACACGTTGTAAACATGTTGATGTGAAACATCATTTCATACGTGATCATGTAGAAAAGAAGGACATTCGCATGGAAAAGATTCATACTGATTTTCAAAGAGCTGATATTTTCACAAAACCATTAGCTGAGGCACGATTTCGTGAGTTATGCATTAGTTTAGGGCTAATTGATTTAGACCCTACTTGTCTATAGCGATGTACTAACCAGACAGGTACATCAAGAACAAGGAGACAAGAATACTAGACCAGAAGCACTCAACTACTCACACAACAGACAGGTATACAAGGCTAGACAGGATGACCAGACAACCCGATGAGGAAGCTGGTAAAGCTGAGGGTAATACTAAGAGAATAAACAATTAAGGGGGAATCTCTGATTTCTTAAATATCCTTATGTTGACTCTTATGTGTGTCAATAGTCATCTTGTTCGAAACCTTGATCATTGCTTTGGATTGATATTCATCTTATTTATTGTTACTCTACTTGTACTATCGATTACACGTTAAATATGATAAGATAGGTACATGAAGTCGTTCGATGTTCAGAATAGACAAGCACAGGCGAAGGGGGAACTCGTCTTGTGTGCTCAAGCCAACTCGTCTTGTGAAGCTTAAGTCTACTCATCTGTTCTGGATGGACTCGAACAGACAAGCTAAGTGTTTCTATTAATTGAAATATGCTAAGTGTTTACTCACAAAGAATTAAGGACATTATGGTAATTTGGTAATGAAAATTGAAAGTTTCCAGAATTGGATGAATACACTCCCATTTTAATGAGGTGTATACACCCAGTTCGCGCATTACTCTTCTACACTAGGTCAGATGAGTACACTCCTCTGTCCTAACCAATAAGAAGGGCGGATTCCAAAATTTACAATATCAAATCACATAATATTCTCGATTCCGTAAACAGAATTCCAACAGCCCCAACCGTTGGATCCATGCAATCAATCTTGTCCATTGGATCAAAATTTATGTTCTAACAAAACTCAACTGCCTCACTCAACTCGCCTCACGTTTTTCACAACTGTTTGATTCTCAAATTGATTTCTTGCTAACTCAAATCTCTTCAGTTCATACTACTATGTCGATTGTTTCTCTCTTTGATGTCAGAACCAACAGACAAGCGAGGTTTGATTTAGGCAGATACACTACTGAAGGAAGGGTTCATGTGGAGCCTTCGTTATTTTTCAAAGGGCTACACACGGATGACAACAAAGAGATTCTGTCTAAGTGCATCCAGTGTGGATTAAGGCCATATCTGGAGGCCTTTCCGCAAGTCGTCTTGGAGGAGGAGGTATTAATGTTCTATGCCAACGCCACCAGACGAGGTGATGGTATCGAATCGTTCATTGGATCGGACAGGGTTGAAATCAATAGCGAGGTGCTACTTAGGCATTTGAGGTTGCCCACTGGAATAATTGATGTGGAGAACTATGCCTTAGGCCAAGAGATGAAGTACATGAGCATCTTTTGTGGAAAAAGGATGCAACTTAAACCGGATGGCAAGGCCCCAACCGTCAAGAAAGCTGAATTGTTGGAAATTTATCGAACACTATTGGACATAGCTAGCAAGATGCTACTATGTGCCACTGGTTCTCATGATTCGGTCACTCAAGTGAAGACTAGGGTGATGGCAGCAATCTATGACGGAATCACAAACGGAAATTGGTTCAAATTAATCGCTGATCGGATTATGTATTTTGAACGGAATGTTATGGTGAATCAGGACACGGCTAATTGGGTGGTGTCAAAGACTGTTGGTTATGGCAACAAGCTAAGTATTCTCCTACCCCTGCTATTGCCGAACAAGTCTGATTGGAGTAAAGGCAAGCCGTTTCATCCGCTCAAGTTCTATTTGAAGGCAGAAGCTTTGAGGAAACAGGTTGCTCGAAGGCCGTCTGCACCAAAACAAGTGTTGGTAGATGACTCGGAGGCCATGCCGTATGCTGACTCATCTAGTTCTTCTGGAGATGAGTCAGATGATGAAGTTTCGGAGGAAGCTGCGAAAGCTGAGTCGAGTGGACATGATTCAGAGGAGACTCACTCAGAGAAGGAAGAAGAGTCCGGTGCCGAAGTCTATCTACTAGTGAGAGTCGATTCGCCTACTTCACCAGCCGAGTTGAGTCCTCAGGTTGGTTCTTCTTCTCAGTCTATTTCATTTCCTCTTTCTCTCCCCGTCGCAACCAAGGCTAGATCACATCGATCTAGGCCACGACCTATTCCCCAAACCTCACAAGCACTGGCGGCATTACCGCTTCGAGCCAGTGTACCCGAAAACACTCCCAAAAAGGATACAACTGATACTCCGACAGTTGTCACACCAAACCTGGCCACGTCAGAGCCCCAAGAAACCACAGACCTAAATCTACCCTTACCCTCAACAGAAAATGTTGAACCCTCCAACCCGTCTACTTCAGACAAGACGACAGTTGCCACTACAACAGCTGAGTTAGAGACCCCATCTACTCAGACCCCGTCTGAAGTCAGATTTGAATCCCTGGTTTATTATCCGATGTGCTTGAGAGAAAAGAGAATTCGTTCGAAGATAATTCGGAATATGAAGAAGCAACTCGCATCCGTCGACATCGACTACTCATCTGAACAGTTTGAGAAACTGATCAGAATTTGCACTTGGTTCGCATTAAAGAAGTCTGGAACTGATGATCTGTTCGAGGTCATTCTAGGCATGGGTGGTATCTCCAATTTCATGGATTGGGAGATGGAACAAAAGGAAAATAGTGGAGTTAAGGATCACTCTGAACTATTTCCACGCAAAGCCCTAGTTGATCTGGTTAAGAGACTGTTGAGCATTCCTGATGGTGTTCTGGTTGATGAGTTCACATTTGACATCGGAACCCAGACTGATCTGGTGGAAGATGAGCCGAAACCAGAGGTTGCTGAAGTTGGTATACAGACTGATGAACCAACTTTGGAGTTAGAAGATGCTGAGAGTTCAGAAGAGTCTGAGTCTTTTGAACTTGGTGTGGAAGATGAGGAATTCATGGATGCTGAAATGTTTACTGAAGATGAACTTGTTCACAAGGATGTGAAAGCTGAAGTTCAGTCGTCTACTCATGGATTTCCAGATGGCTATCTAGATGAGTTGAAGACCGACTTGAAAGAAGTAGTTCATTCTGCAATTGATGAGTTTCTTGCATCGAAGGTGAAAGATGTACTTGTTGAGCAAAACCAAACACTTGTTGACAGCACAAGAGAGTTAATTGTTGGTGAGGTCAACAAGATGGACTCAACCTTTCGAACTGAGATGTATGCAGAAGTTGAGAATTTTCTGAAGAAACAAGTAGATTTTTCTGAAAAGAGATCTATTTCGTTTGCGCGATCATTAGCTGAGGAGTCCAGCAAGATGGAGAGACTCTACAGAGTGAAGATTGCTATTGCTGATGACCAAAGACGAGAAGCACAAGATCAGTTGGTGCGTTCTCAAGCAGTTCTTCATGAGTTAACTGCTCAAAACACTCTTCTACGACAGACAGTTACTCATTTCAAAGGTGAGTTAATCTCAAGTTCGAGGAAGCTAGAGCTGACTGCTGATCGACTAGACAAGATGAGTCATGAGAAGTCGCAGCAAAAGCAGATTGAGCTAGCTACTGAAGCCATGAAGCAAGCTATGATAGAAGAGATGACTCGATTTACTTCTCTATTCACTCTCAAGGCTACTGATGAAGCCAAAAAGGGGGAAGAGACGAGTAAAGTTCAAAAAGTTGGTAAAATTGAACTGTCTACTGAATCTGATGTGAAAGCTGCTGCAGCTGCTGCAACTGCTATTGAAGAGCTTAGAAGGCCTAAGAGAGGCAAGCTAGTCAAGAAAGCTGAACTTGAAGAGCTTAGAGCAGCTGAGTTGAAAAAGCTGGAGAAAGGCAAAGGTGTTGCATCTCCAGAAGCTGAGATTCAGACTAGACAAGTCAAACGGAAGTTAGCTATTGAAGATGAGTCTACTGAGATTGTTGAGAAGAAACGAAAGTTTGCAATTTCAAAAGAAGAAGCTCACTATGCTAGCAAGAAGAAAATTGAAAAACATATTGAAAGATTGCAAAAGCTGAAGGTGAATGAAGATCAAATGGAAGACAAGTTTATTGATTACTTCATAGATAATGAACATAGAGCTGAATGGAATGAAGTGAAGAATCAATGGGAACTTGATCATTGGATCATACGCAAGTATGGAGATACTGAAAGTCAAGATGAATTGTATTCATTGTTTGACAGGTTTATGGAAGGACAACACAGAATGTTGTGGCACTTAATCTTAAGGATTTCTGCTGGTGCTAATTTCAACATTTTGGTTCCTGGATTTCCTGAATGGAAATGTCCTATGACTAGCTCTGGAAGAAGGGTTGATATAATCAAAATCAAAAAGTTTGAAGAAGAGCTACTTGACAAAGAGAAGATTGATGATGAAGAACAAACTAGGCTGATCCACAGAAGACTACTAGATGCTTTCTGCGTTCCTAACATAGAAGGAGGTACTCTTTCAGACTAGATTTGTGTTTATATTTCTTTTGATTAAGTAATTGTAATCTACTGATCTTTTGTTGAATGAATGAAAAAATTAAGTACTATTTGATGTTAATAGACAAGATAACTACTTAACTAGTCTACTTATGAGAAAAGATTCAAGTAGTTTTGGCTTCATCAAAAAGGGGGAAATTGTTGGGATATGAATCCTAGACAAGTCCTAAATGATGAAAAGATAAGATGAAGTTTTGATAAGCCAAAAGTGGTTTGAATATTTTCTAAGTGTTGACTAATCTAGTCTAGTTGAGTTGAAGTCATCTTGAACAGATCAGTAGAAGTTCACATAAAAGATAAGTGTTGTTTATATTTAAAAGATAAGTACGTTTTATAAGTACTTCATATATGTGTTCTTCTTAGTTTGTTATTGAGCTATAATTGTTGTATAGAGCTCATGATATTTTCTATGTAATAGATAGATTTGTTGTATAGTTCATAAGTTGACTAAGCTTGTATTATAAAAGCTTAATGTAATGTAATAGTCTTGTTAGGACTAGATTAGTTCTATTAGAGTCTACTGGACAAGAAGAGAAGACCAGTCTACTACTCAAGACAGATGGACTACAAGACCAGTACATAATAGACTACACAAGACAAGTCAACATGAAGTTAGTTACAAAAGCGCATATAAAGATAAGGATTAAAAAAGTTAGTTATGGAATAACTAATTCGTAACAGAAACGCGTGGATTGATAAGAAGATTCAGTTGAAGGTAGTTATCAAGAAAAGTTGGTTACAACTAACTAAGTTCTTGATGTTTACAAATACTTCATGATGGTGATCATTTGAAGACTACTGTTACTGCAACTACGCATACTGAAACTTGATACTGAAGCATATTAAAGCTACATACTGAAGATTACTCTTAGAGTGCATTGAAAATTCAGAAAGAAGCCAGAAGACGAAGTCATATTCAGAAGACTGCTACTGAAGATAGAGAAGTTTTATTTTGTTGTTTTATCAAGTTGCTAGATACTTGTTAAATTTCTAGTTAGATCGTAGATATATCTGGTGATATTTCTGTTGAAGATCTAAGTCTTCTTCTTGGGACTTAAAAGACAGGAACTACACTTTGTACTCGTGTTGAAGAGTTTAGTGGAAAATATCACAACTGGGATTGTGAGAGTGGACGTAGACAAGTTGTCGAACCACTATAAATCTTTGTGTGTTGATTTACTGTTTTAAGTTGTTTTAATTGCTTAACTGTTTAATTACTTAACTGGACTTGACTAGTTGAGTATAGAACAGAGTTCTCGATAATAAGTTGAGTATAATCTTGAATTGGGCTCATTGTTACTTTGATCATTTCCGCATTACGTATTCTGATATATCGAAAGATTTTTGAAAAGTCTATTCACCCCCCTCTAGACATTTTCACTAGCTTACTCGATATCAACTCAACTTGGGACCAACATCCCTTTTTTTAATACATATTTATAATATTCTTTCAAATTTCTAGATTTTAGTATATATATTTTTTTTTTATTTTTCGGATTTTTATATTTTTAATTAATTAGGGAGAAATGGGTAGGTAGAATTTGAGCATAATTAAGATTTTGATGATGTTTTTATTTAATTTAAAAAAATATATATTTTATTATATTTAAATGATTAAAATTAGATTTTAAATTTAAAAGACTAAAATAGATTTAAAAAAGGACAAAAAATAATAGCTTGTAAGATATAGGATGTATTTTGTAAAGTTAAAAACTTAAAGGATTTATTTTGGAATAACTCAAAGTTACAGGACTAAAACAAATATTTCCTCTTGTATTTAATTAAAAGTTTTCTCTTCCTTCTGTTACCATTCATCTCCTTCTTCTTTATTTCTACCCTAAAATAACTTCATCTCCTTGCAAAAAAAAAAAACCATTTTCATCTTCTACCAAAAAAATGTACAGCACAAACGAAAAATTGGTCAAGAAATATTACGTAGTGTTCAAAGGCGTATGAGTAGGGATTTACGATAGCTGGAGTCAGTGTGCTCCGCATGTCCTTGGATTCAAATGATCTATGTACAATCTTTTCGGACTGAAGAAGAGGCTATCGATGCATACACTACGTATTTCCAGCATAAGTCGTATGGAGATGAATCAAATTCGAATCTTGGACTTAATCTGAAAGCAGATGCAACGAAGGAGGCCTAAGTTCTTATCAGCCGAAAAGAATTGAAAATTAAGTCATGCAATATTATCGATCTTTATTCATTCTTCTTCCTATACTTTTGTTTTTTTGTTTTGTTTCTGGATAGTAGGTGGTTTTGGAAGTTTGTACTGCCATTCCATTTACCACATTTCATCTTCTCCAACCAACCTCTAAAACCAGGCCCCAGCACGCTTGAAGCCACCCACATTTTTTTATTCTAGATTTCAAATTTCTGCAAGCAGGTGAAAATTGCTCTTCAAATATATAAAGTCCCAAATGCTTGCTTGTGCGTAACTTGTGTCCCCTTCATTCACGAGGACGGAGCCACCGCGCGCAGAGTGGTTCACCATCGCCGTCAAGACGCTGAGCGGCGCGCAGAGAAGGCGACGGTCTCCATGTGCGGCCGGGAGAGGAACTTCGAGTGGGAGTAGGTGGCCGGAACTGAGGAAGACGACGGCAGGATCGGTGCAGGCGGCGGCTACTATGTGAAAAAAAATACAGTGGAAGGTGTGAACATTTTTTAGGGTTTACATGTTTTTTCAAATAAAGAAACAGAGAAGAGAAAGGAAGAAAGAAAGAGAAGGAAGAAAGAGAAAAAGAATGGAAAAGAAAAATTCTGTAGAAAAAAACAGAAATAAAAACAGTTAAAAAAAAGTGAGTGCATATCATTTGGTGTGTATGGTGCATATAAGACTTTTTCTTTTTTGGTGTTCATTCTACAATTGTAACAAGTAGATCAGATCAATATATTTGGTTTTTTTTCAAATAATTCGACTCTATTGTGGTTGTGGTGAATTTTTTTTTTTTTTGACGATTTTTTAGGGAGGTGATTTCGATTGAGAAAATTGGGGAAGATTTGTGTACACTAATTTTAGGGCGATTTTTTTGGGAGGTTTAGGATTTTTTAAATGGATATTTGTTAGGATTTTTTTAAAAGAGTTTTAGGATTTTTTAAAAATTTGTTTAAATTGATATTTGTTAGAATTAATTGGGTGAATCCTTTTGAATTTGTATTTTTACAGTAAACTTCAATTAAATTGATTGATTTGGGTTCGATTGTTTTGAAATTTTAGAGTAAATATTTTACAAACTCTTGAAATTTGACCGACTTAATTTCATTAATTGATAGAAAAATTAGGGAAGATTACATATAACAAAAAAAAAATCTAAAATAAACGGTAGTTTAACCATTAACACGTTAATATTTTTCAAAACTAAACAATTAACATGTTAATATAGATAAACACGTTAATATAGATAACATAAAATGGTTATTGATTGATAGATCCATTAACAAAACAAAAACAATGGATATTCTATTTAAATAGTTAATTTTTGAATATTTTTTCTTTTATTAAGTAGATTGAGAATTTACCAACAATATTCTTTATTCATTATTCCACACATCTTTTATAAATTAAAATATAAATTCATAGGTAAAGTCTAGTATGCACTCGAGTGCATGCTGTGCACCCTAGTCCATGTGCATTTTTCAGTTTACTGACTTACACTTTTTGGTAAATGGTGTTGCACTTTTCAATTATTACTTATACAGTTTAATAATTGAAAAGTGCAACATCATTTACCAAAAAGTGTAAGTCAATAACTGAAAAGTGCAACATGGACTAGGGTGCACAACATGCACTCGAGTCCATAGCAGACCAACCCAAATTCATAACATAAACATTAAAACTTAAAAACATAACAACTTAAAACTTAACAAGAAAGATATTTTGTGGTGAAAAAACATAACAACTTAAAACTTAACAAGAAATATATTGCCCCTCGAAGATACCCTACAAAGAGAAAAAAAAAATGGTGAACGTCGAGAAGTTAACGAGCCCTCAAGAAACGCCTTTTCAGCCACACTGATTTTTTTTCCACAATTTCCATAAGCCTCTCGAAGATATCCTACAAATAGGAAAAAAAAAAAAAGACTATCATATAGTTGTGCTAGTAAACAGAAAACAAAAGAAAATACATGATTTTTATTTAGAGGAAAACTTACCAATCCTAGGACATTTTTTCGGAGATGAGAGATTTGATATGAAGGTATATTTTTTCATCTAAGTGTCCCTATTTATCCGGAGTGAAAGGGTGAGGTGGACACTTCGAACCTGAAGGGTGGAGGAGAAAGGTTAAGACAATTTCATTAGTACCAAAATAACATCTTGCTCTTCCATAATCTGATTTACTAGCTACATCACAATAAACAACCACAATTCATCATTCTAAAAGGGGTTGATCTGCTGTGGACTCGAGTGCATGTTGTGCACTCTACTCTAGTCCATGTTGCACTTTTCAGTTGTACTGACTTACACTTTTTCATAACTTACTCATTTTGGTAAAATGGTGTTGCACTTTTCAATTATTAAACTGTATAATACTCCCTCCGTCCCAGGATTTTATGCACACTTTGACCGGCACGCAGATTAAGGTGGTGTTTTCAAACTCTACAAACTGCTTCCATAATCACTTTTTTTAAAACTGTCCTCTCACAGCTTTTACTTTTAAGAAGTGTTTTTAAGCTGTTTATAGAGTTTGCAAACACCCCCTAAGAAAATTGAATAAAGTGATGTGTAAGGTAAATAAATGAGGAGTATTATTGGTAATTTATTGATTAAAGTGAAAGAGATTTGATTAAAGGTAAAATAAATGAGGGGTATTATTGGTATTATTGTTTCCTTTTTTGGAGTGTGCAAAAAATGTTGGGACGCCCGTTAAGGAAAGTGTGCATAAAATCTTGGGACGGAGGGAGTAATATTTTTATTTATAGTGACTTACACTTTTTTAGTAATATTGTGTTGCACTTTTCAGTTATAGACTCTTACACTTTTCAGTTATATTGACTTACACTTTTCATTAATATTGTGATGCTCTTTTTAGTAATACCAACTTGCACATTTTAGAAATATCGTATTTCACTTTTAGTTATACTAACTTATACTTTTAGTAAATATGGTGTTGCACTTTTTTGTTATATCACTTATATTTTTTTAGTAATTTTGTGTTGCACTTTTTATTGAATAACATTTTTTCTAAAAAATTTAATTTAAATGGAGAATGTGTATATTTTTAAGTAAAAACAAAAAAAAAAAGGGTAAAAAAATAAATGAAATAAAAAAAACAAAAAAAAAAAAAAGCAAAAAATGAAATAAAATGAAGAAAAAAAATAAAATAAAAAGAGCTATTTTATTTTATAGGTCATGTAATTATTTTTATAATAATAATAATAATAATAATAATAATAAAAAATTGAATTAGGGTGTACAACATGAACTCAAATGTATACTAGACTAAACCTTTTAAAAGATGTTGGCACAATCTGATCAAGTTTAACAAATTTTAATTTGTTCATGTAAATTAATTGAAAATTTGTATATATTTAAGCAAGTTCATAACTTTGTTTTATTTGTGCAATACTTATTGTCGTGTATATAATAAGAATACTCATAGAATACTAAAGCAACAACAACAAAAACAATCTTACCTCTTGTATTCGGCAACGTAAAAAAGTCTTACCGAAATGTGAAATGTATACTTCATTTCATTAAGCTCACACAATTTCAAAAGTCAAAACCTGATGAACAATGTTTCTGTTTTGACAATCCTAAACAAGAAAATACAGACATCAGACATAGTATCACTAAAAAAGATGACAGAAAAGATGACCGAAATTACTCACGGTGTTCATCTGACAGTAATTTATAAATCACTCCTAAATTGAGGCAAATTATCTCAGCAAAGTATTCTTTATCAGAATAATCAAACTCAACAACAACAACAGCTTTTTAAATCAAAGAGTGAAGATTGCTTCAGGAGGATGACTTGTTAAATTAAGAGCGAAGATTGCTTTTACCAATTGCTGAAGCAACAGGAAGATTGCTTTTACCAAAATTGCTTTCAGTGTTATTCAATGGGATTGGATTGTAGGGGTAAAGATTGGGCGTAATATTTTCTGAGAATAGGTACAATTCGAGTATACTTGGACCATTCATTACTTCTCAACCCACATTTTCTTTTGTTAGGTTCATCAAAATAATAATTTTTGGGCTCATCAAAATAATAATTATAAGCTCACCAAAAAATATATCAAATTCAAATATTATGATTGAATAATGTAATATTTATTTATTTATAAATAAAATAATTGTTTATTAATGAAGTTATGTATTACATTTATTTATAAATAAAATAATTGTTTATTAATGAAGTTATGACATAAGTAAATAAAGAGATGAATTTTTTTGTCTTATAAGTTTTTGAAAACATTTTAAAATAAATTCTTTAAGTTTCAACTTTACAAAATACATCATTTATCATTTATGTTTCAAACATTTAATTTTAATCTTTTTTTTATTCAATTTTAATCTTTTATCTTTGAAATTGAAAAAAAAATGAAATGATGACTCCATGTATTAAAAAAATAAAAATTTTCTACGTAAAAAAAATATATCTTGATCCAAACCAATTAATTCACTCAAATAATCGAACAATTACAAAAAAGAAATGAACTTCATTTCAATCAATTATATTATTAATCATTTTCTAATGTATATTTAACTTTTTTTTTTTTTTTATATAATTCTAATATCCTATAAAATATTTAAAATTCTTCGAAATCACTTTTCTTATTTATAATAATACCTCACTAACTCAACGGTGGAGAATTTTTAATCCCACATTTAGTTGAAACTCTCTCAAAACTTCAATAATTATTTATATATCCTAAAACATTTTAAAATTATTTGAGAACATTCAACAACGTTTTATTATATACTCCTACATAATTTTAGGAACACATAACAAATTATATTTTCAAATATTATGAAAGATGGGTGAAATCTTAGGGAGGTGTGTATTCAATTGAGATTCTGTTGAACTTTTTTGAACTTTAAAAGTCAGTGAATTTAGAAAATTCATAGACTCTATGCAGAGTTTGAATGACTTTTTTATTGATTTATATGGATTTTTATAGATTTGACAAGATTCTGAAATACACTTTTTTATTGAATTTCCATAAACTACGCCTCTAAAACTATTGATGCAAACGTATATCGAACACACTCGTATATAAAAAAAAATTATCTAAATTATTTAGAAAAAATACCAAAAATATATTAGTTCAAAAAAAAATTGTTATTTATCATTATTATTCTCATCTTCATTTCCACGGTTATACCTCGTCCTCATCATTTAGCAATACTAGTTCTCTTTGTTGTAGTTGGCTTTGAGAAAGTCCAATTTTTCTCTTCCACGTAGAGATGGTGAATCTTGATCTTCTTCATATTCGACTGGAAATTCATCAGAGCGACATTCTTTCCGAAGAAAGTTATGTAATCCAGCACAAGCCAATATTAACTCTGCTTGTGTTTGAAATGGGAACTGGGTTTACAAAAAAATTCTCTCAATCACATTGATACATGGCGAAGATTGAATAACTCACTTGTATTTATGGTGACGACCTTGACCACCAAAATCTTTTAGATGATATCTTTAAGATTTCAAGAACATTGTGAATAAATGTTCTTGAGATCTTAAAATTGGCATTAATGCTATAAATTAAAATTAGGTGGTGATCGAGAATATATTATTGCTAACCTAACGGTGTCAACTGTGCCGATATACTATAATTTTTAAAGAGACGACATAATTTTAAAATATAGAGATAATGCTTATAGAAGAACATCGTTTCTTGATTTTATTTTGTTTGAAGAAGAGTAAAAACTTTTATAATGTTTTTGTGTTGTATATCTTTTTGTTTCAAATAACAAATGATTTCGAAGGAGACTAATGCACTAGATTAGTAGTTAAAATTTTGTTAGAAGAACAACAATTTTTTTTTCTTCTCTTTCAGAGTCTTATGAGAGAACCCGTTGAAATCTCTACATTTTAGAAGAGATTTTGATTAGTGAAATTTATTTATATTTTTGAAAGAGAATTCAACGAAATCCATAGAGTATTAAAATCCATAGATTGTTGAATACCTAAAGATTTCTAAAGACTTTTTAAAATCCGTATTGAATACCTCAAAATTTTGAAAGACTTTTAAAAATCCGAATTGAATATCCCCAGATTTTAAAAGTCCAAAAAAATTCAACATAATCTCAATTGAATACACCCCCCTTAATCACAGTGACAATGAATTGCATTTTGAATTGTCACTGTGATTAAGGGGGGTGTATTCAATTGAGATTATGTTGGATTTTTTTGGACTTTTAAAATCTGGGGATATTCAATTCGGATTTTTAAAAGTCTTTCAAAATTTTGAGGTATTCAATACGGATTTTAAAAAGTCTTTAGAAATCTTTAGGTATTCAACAATCTATGGATTTTAATACTCTATGGATTTCGTTGGATTCTCTTTCAAAAATATAAATAAATTTCACTAATCAAAATCTCTTCTAAAATGTAGAGATTTCAACGGATTCTCTTAGAAGACTAGAAGAAAAAAAAAATTGTGTTATCTATGTTCTTTTGATAAATATCACAGATTTTTCACCATTATTTTTTAAAATTATGTTCTTTCTTTAAAAATTATAGTATATTGGACACCGTCAATAATATCTAATCGACGTCAATTCCCCATTACGTGGTGTTCGATATCATCTAAAAGATTCTAAAAGATTTTGGTGGTCAAGGTCGTCACCCCAGAAATGCAATTATTCAATCGAATTTTTGGTATTTTCAAATTGCAATTCACAAGTTCGTGGATTACATAACTTTCCTCGGAAAGAAGGTCGCTCTGATGAATTTTTAGTCGAATATAAAGAAGATCAAGATTCACCACATCTCGACATGAAAGAGGAAAATTTGGAATTGTTTTCTCAAAGACAACTACAACAAAGAACTTAAGCTAATGCATGGAGAACTAGTATTGCTAACTATGTGGCTATGTGAAAATGTGAAAATGAGGGCGAGATATAATGTGTGATGAAAATGAAGATGAGAATAATAATGATAAATAATAATATTTTTTTTGAACTAGGTTTTAGGGGCGTAATTTATGGAAATACATTTAAATCAAATAAAAAAATGTGTATTTCAGAATCCTGTCAAATCTATAAAAATTCATATAAATCAATAAAAAAGTCAATCAAACTCTGCGTACAGTGTATGGATTTTCTAAATCCACTGACTTTTTAAAGTCCAAAAAAATCCAACAGAATCTATGAAAAGATCATTAATGAGTGGGATTAACAATTTTTTTTTACAGAATTAGTTTTAATAATGTTTGACTAATTAATTAAAAAAATTTCCGTAAACCCTGATTTTAATTTATTGAGTATACCAGTTGTATGTAACTGATTTTAATTTGTAAATTTAACTCAAACTCATTAATACTCAATAATTAATGGTACTCTTGTGGAATTGAATTCTATTTGTACGACTTTTTTTTCCCAATTTTTTTTTTTTTTTTTTTATGGACATTGGCCCTTTATTTTTCTCCAATTAAGATTTCTTTTTTCTGTTTTTTTCATTTAAAAATAATATTAATTAATTTTTTCTATTCTTCATTTAAAAATAATACTCCACTATTAATTAATTTTAAAATTTTATTTAATAAAAAATTCGAACTAAACACAATTACCCGTATAATTTTAAAATTAAATGTAAAATATATTTTTTATAATATAAGTATTAGAAAAATAAATTCGAGCTTAGCTCAGCTCGATTACTTATATATAAATATAAATTATATAATTAATGGTAAAATAGTAAGTATTGGCAGAATAGTAAATATTGTCAAATCTCAATTAGGCTCGCGAGTTTTCGAGTCGAATATTTATGAACTCGAACTTGGTAGCTACTCGAGTAGCTCAAAATTCGACTCAACTCAATTAAATTCGAGTCAATTTCGATATTTTTTCCGAGTCGAACGTGAATTGCTCGCGAGTTGGCTCGACTCACTTACACCCCTACTTAGCTACAAGAGCTTTGCTTCTATATTTGTAGTTTGTGTTCAATTTCTCTTAGTATTGTTTTACTTTTAATGGTTTTTTTTTCACTTTAACCTCTCATGTTTTACTTCATTTTACCTTAATTAATTATTTTTTCATTTGGACCTCTTAAATTTTACTTCATTTTACATAATTTAATTATTTTTTCCATTCGAACCTCCATTTTCTTTAGCCATTTAGTTTTATATTTTTATGAACATAAATTATACGGTAAGTGTTATGGTATAGTATTATACATGTATAAGCTATAATGTCTTCCAATTTCGAAGTATATATGATATGCGATAAGATTTAAGCTAAAAAAATGTATTATAATATTGGTTCACATGCAACTTAATACTAATTCGCGTATAATATACTCCCCCGTTCACGAAATGTAGTCCCATCTTCTATAATTAGAAGCAAATTGACAAAATTATACACAAAGAATGCAAGAGACAATAATTTGTTTGTTTATAAACTAATATTATATTATATATGAACTAATATTATATTGTATATGAACTATTAATACCTTTATTGTATATGCACTAATACTATACTGTATATAAACTAAAACACTATTGCACGTAAACTAATATTATATTGTATATGAACTAATATTATACCACTTAGTCTAGTATCAAGAGAATAAATAATAATTGTTGATATACTTGAACAAACTAGACAAGGTAAAATTATACAGTATCTAAAATAATACTATACTGTATATGAACTAATACTATACTATATTTAAACTAATAATATACTAGCAATTGGAGAGGTGTTTGATAAACTCAAAGTTGCTCACTCCTGCAGTCATATCAAGAGTTTGATATGATAAAACAAAGTCAGCAATAATAGATAAATTATAAAAAAAAAAAAATTAGAAGTAACATCAATGTGTATTTTATCATGACAAACATGTAGTAAAAAAAAATTACATAACAGAAAGTTCACCACTGTACTAAGTTGAACATATTTTTCACAATATGGATTGGATTTACAACAAACAAATATTGAAATTTAATTGTAAAATGCATAATTGCAACTATTGTACTGGAGAGCTCTTCACGACCAAATCAATACATTATAACAATCTATCGTACCTTTATCAATGTCCTAAAAAAATTTTAAAAAATCCTAGTTTTTTTTTCCATTTTTTTTTTTTGTATTTTTTCAGAAGTTTATTTTTGAAGTTTTTGGTCATTTTTTGAAAAAAAAAATCTGAAATTTTTTATCTCGAATTTTATTTTTGAGATTCAAATTTTTTCCAGTATTTTTTTTTCGAAAATTTAAAAAACAATAAAATGCGTGACTTAGCGGTGATTCATTGGTGACTCGGTGGTGGTGTATAATTATGATTTTAATAAATTTTAATTTAATTGTTAAAAAGGTAATATAATTTTTTTTACATGTAATTTTCTTCAAAATAAAAATTGGGGGTGAACTCATAAGGGGGGAAATAACGATGAATTATCAATTATCTAAAAACTCAGCCCATATCTATGAATATTATTCAACCATTTTAAAAAATTGGATCAAGTTACATGTATTGTAACCAGTACATACAAGTATTTATCTAATGTATTATCTCAACGGTGCAACTAATGCGTAACTTTTTAGTAAAATAAGTAATACTCCCTATATCCACCAAAAGTGTGCTCACTTTTTTTAAAAATCATATTTTAATTATAAAAAATATATGTGGGGTAACGAGTAAAGAATATTTTAATTAGTTGGGCCTATAAAATGTGAGTGCTGCCTAGCCCATCCTAGTCCGTTGGGCTAGCAGACCGGCCCAGCCATGAAATAATTTAAAATAAAATATTTTTAACAAAAATTATATATATATTGATCACATACTTGATTAGTGTGAAAATTGCTTGAAATTTATATGTATATTTTGCATAATTTTATAGAGTTTCATTGCATTTTTACACTAAATTGACTAATTGCACTTGATTGGGAGAAAGAACGTGGTTTGCTATTTTTGTAGGAAAAATGAGCATTTTAAAGCAAAACACGTCTCGATAATATTGTGGAGTCGATCGAAGAAAATAATTTGGGTTAATTTAATTAAAGGAGGCAGCAGCAGTTTTGGGCTTCATTAATTCGGCCCATCCATTTTATAATGGAGTGCTGGCCATTTGTTTAACAATTAAAGGGAGCAGCTCAAATTAGAAAAAGCTTGGGTCACGTGAATTGAATTAAAAACAAGGCCCAAAGCCCATTTGCCGAGCTCAGCGTGAGAACAAAAAAGTGGTTGCAAGCAGCTGAGGGAAAAACACACGCAGAAGGAGACATTGGCGAGAAACAGGGGCATCTTCCATTGGGGGAGAAATCTCTTTTTCTCCCCGTTACTCCACTCAATAGATTAGTTTAATTTGTTCTTCCATTTCATAGATAGATTTCAATTTAGTATTTCATTTTATTATTTATGAGATTGAAGAATTTGAAGACCTAAGGTGATATTTTTCCATTATAGCAAATTTAATTTAGTAATTTCAATTTCATTAATGTTTTGGAGTTTATTTTATATGAGTTTTATCTTAGTTGTTAATTTAGGAATGGGGTAGACTTTGATTGCTTTGGGTGTTGGAGTTATGTTGTTAATTAGTGAATTTATGAATTAATTGCTTAATTTACTTAATGTCTTGGTGTTAATTGTTTCTAGTATTGTGTTTTGCATGATTCAATTGATTAATTCACCATATTAGCTAGCATTGTTGATTTTGTCTACTTCAACTACCGTATTGGGTTGCATGATTAAGAATGTGTGTGTGAGCTTGAATTAATCGATTAGAATTAACATAGTAATTAGCTACACCGACCGGGGGTTGATTGCTTAGATCGACAACACTAGACACTAATTGAATAGAGGTCGTCTAGGAGATTGGTGAGAGGGCGTCTCATAAGCATTAGTAACCGTGTTGAACGTGTTTATGAGACACTATCCTAGGAGCTTATGGTACTAATTAGATCTTATAATTGCTAATTAGTGTACGTGTTCACCTAAGCCTGACAAGGGATTGGTCTACACATATATGTGATAGCCTTTAGCATAATTCAAGACATTAGGTTTAATTATTGTGATTAGTTCGTTAATTCATTAGTGATCCCACATAAGGAAGACACCGGAAACAATTTTTCCACTTGCACTTTCATCTTTGAGAGTTAGTTTAGTTGTTTATTTCTTTTTCTTATTTGATATTTTGCTTTATCCTCACGTTTCGCTTCTATAACACCATTTTGACTTATAGTTTTGGGGCTCCACGCTCTCCCTAGATCCTTGGACGATAACTACTAGGTCGTATACTTACTCAACTATAACGAACCCATACGCTTGTGGGGATCGTTATTGTTGTACTAAAAAGTGTGCAAAATACGAATCAAGTCAATGGCGCCGCTACCGGGGAACTAGTTGAGAGTCTTACGTGGAACTTGAAACTTGTTGAGTGGTGTTACTAGTGGCATTTTATTTTTGTTATTTTGTTTTCTTTGAATTTGATACTTTGGTTCTTTGTAGGTGTGCACTTCATTGAGATGGATGAATATAATCAATACCCGTTGAATCATTGCTATGATCAACGTAACATGATTTATCCTCCACAACATGGAAATGTGAGCTACGATAGTTTGAGGAACTTTGATCACAACTGTCATATGCAACAAGTTCCCTCCTCTTATCGAGGTTGGAGGAATGAAGAAGAACCACCTCCCCCTTCTCTCAAGGATATTATCCTTACCCACCTCAACCACAAGCCTACTTCTCACATATAATTTTTGTTTATACAAATAATTATAATTAAAATTATGCAGTATTAACTATAGATAATGCATAATCGATAATAGTCAGTAATATTACACTACATAACAACTTTAAAAAAAAATTATAAATAATTAATAAGTTCAAATTTCAAAGTCAAAATAAAATAAAAACACAATAATATTTAAAAATAAAACACTTTACTTATTTTAATTATCTATTTGACTAAAGAAAAAATATTGATCGTGCCAAACGTGCTACACATGGGTCGATGGGCCAAATCCAGCCTAGCCCATTAGACCCACTTCTATGTAAGCCTCTAATTTTAGAGTACAGCCCATACTAGGAAAGACATCCATACACATTCAAATAATAAAATTTACACAACTCCTAGATAATAAGTTCATAAGAAAATTTAATCCTACCAAAGACTAGAACAAAACAAATACACCAAAACCATGAAAAGAAAACAAATACATGTCTCTTATTTCCACCCAACATTCCCTCAAACATAAAAGGGCTTTCAACAATAGTCAAATACGTGGCTCTCTAGCGCCTCGGCGATGGTTGCGAGCATGTAAAATGGTTGTTAGCAATGTGATAGTCATCACCGCTGTGAAATAATATCCAAATCTTGCATCAAGATCCTCAATACCTGTCATGATTTGATTCCAATGATATTCACCCATCACTAGTGGATTTCGATTTCTCGTCTTACTCTTCATCTTCGCCTTACTTTTCTCCTTGGTAACTCCACTCCGGCATTTGCTGCTATCTCCCAATTAACCTCAACAAATACATATTGTATCATATTCTTTTCCACTAGATAGTGGATTGAAAATTAAAGATGAGAAAATTGTGATAAATACGAATAAAAATGAAGGATAAATATTACTCTATTAATCTAATGATTTAGAGTGATATTTATAGTTAATTAATAATTTGATATGGACAAAGATAAAATGCTCAATATGAGAGAGGTGCAAATTCATTATATCTTAATCTTGAAACACGCAAATGAAGAAATCAATTGCAGACTCATTAAATAATTTACATCGATTGTATGAAAATCATCCAACACTCCCAACAAATAGTCATAACACTTTCTCATCAAACAAGTACATTATTAAAGTATAAATATTAAATAATGACATCTACTATTTTAATTTGTAAATGTATTATCTTAATGGAATCCAATAAGTGTGTAGTAAAATTTCTACACAATCTCACCATGTCTAAACAAATACATTAATGTTTTGTCCTACATAATTGTTGTACGATAAAATGGTCAACATGTTATTTAATCAGACATATTAAGGCTATGCCGAAATTTAACTACACACCAATGAATTAATGAATTACATTAGGGCGATCCATCAATATTATTGATGTTTGATAATGCACTAGTTCGATGACGAGTTATTAACCTTTTAAAAAAGTTTTTTCAATACAATGTTATTGGACTATCTCATGTAAGAGGTGAATAATATCCATGGGACGAGGTAAATTGCAATTTGATTTATTCCTTTTACTTATGTTATATGTTTCAAGATAAAATTATTTTTTACTTAACTAAAGTTGCATCAGAGATCAAGCACTCGAGTTAATGATTTGAAGTGATATTTATAGTTAATTTTTACAGGTGAGTCTCATGTACACTCGAGTGCATGGGGCACCCCATACACTTGAGTTTACACCAGACTTACCCGTAAAAATTAACTATAAATATTATCATTAACTAATTATGTTAGTAATAAATATACCCTTTTATATTTGCATTTAATTATTTATCACAATTTTATTTTCAATCCACTATCTAAAATGTTTTAAATAATTATCTCAATATCATATAAATCTAATTAAAAGTATATAAAATAATTAGAACTTGTAGAATTAAGAATCACCTTATTATAAATATATAATTGGGATTCTAATTCTTCTAAACTTTCCATTTTTTTCTTCTTCCTTTTAATGGGGAATTACGGAAGCTCTTGTCAGATATCTAATACGGAGAATTACCAAGTATTACAAGTTATGATAAATGATATTCCCTCCTAAAGTTACTTGTAAAATTTGATTAGCAGATTTTTAAAAATTTGGTAGTTGGTGATAGTAGATAAATGAGAGATATTTTAGGTGATTTTGTGAAGTATGAATTTAATAAGGTGTAAAATAAAATGAGTGATAATTTTAAAAATAAAATTATATTGAGAGGGTATTAATTTTGTGGTGTTTGTAGGTTGTTTTATTTGTGCAATATTTATTGTGCATACAAATTGGGTGGGGCTATTAACACCCCATATAATGTTATACATACCCCATTATTTTAAGGACAAAAATAGATATGAATAAAATGACTAAGTAACCCTTTTATATAAATAGGGAGTAAAATAATTTTAAAAAAATCTGAAAAAACATATTTAAAATTTGAAAATATTTTTAAGAAGCCAACAAAATATTTCAAATAATAAATTAAATTTTTTGAAAAAAATTCTGAAAATATTCAAAAATAAATAAAAATAATCAAATAAAAATTTTAAAAATCAATTAAAAACGTAAAAATATTTAATAAGTTTGATAAATTGTAAAAAAAATTAAAATTAAAAAAATAATTGAAAAATTAAGAATTCAAATTAATATAAAAAAATTAAAAAATATATTTAAAAAAATCACCTAAATCTTAAAAAATTAATTAATTAAATAAGCTTTGAAGATTTGGTTGATTTTTTAATATTTTTAAATTTTTTGCAACTTTAATTTATTTTTGAAGATTTTTTTATATTTGATTTTTTTTATTTAGTAATTTTTTTAAGATTAAATTGATTTTTCTTTCTCTTTTTTATTTAGTTTATCAAAATTTTGATTCTTAAATTGATGTTTTTAATTTTATTTAATTTTATCCAGATTTAATTAAAAAAATTAATTTAATTGTTTTGAAATTAAATTGATTTTTCTTTTTCTTTTTTATTTAGTTTATCAAAATTTTGATTCTTAAATTGATATTTTTAATTTTATTTAATTTTATCCAGATTTAATTAAAAAAATTAATTTAATTGTTTTATCCAGATTGAATATATTTTTTGATTTTTTTTATGTATGATATATTTTAAAGATTTACTTAATCTTAATAATGTTATTTTGGTTTTTATTTAATTTGTATTTTGTTTTAAGTGTTAAAGGGCAAATAAGAAAGAATTGGGGTATGATTAGTAATAAAAATTGATTTTTAAATTTTAATGGGGTGTGTTTAACATTTGGGGTGTGTATAACATTATATGGGGTGTTAATAGCCCCACCCTACAAATTTTACTAAACTAGTGATTTAAGTTTTGCATAGAATACTAATTAATTAAAGCAACTAAAAAAATATATTACCTCTTGTGACCCGTCCAAGGTACGTTCATCGGGCAGTGATTTACAGCACGCCTAGTTGAGGCAAATCATGTGGAGGGCAACAATGGGTTCATCAGAATAATCAAACTCAATAGCTCATTAAATCAAGAGTGGAAGTTTGTTGTTATAGATTCAGGAATCAATCGAATAACATCCTTCATGAAAAATATCGAGTTTCATGAATGAAATTGTGGAATATTGAGAGGGGCAAAGATTGGGCGTAATATTTTGTGAGAATCGGTAAAACTTTCATGGTATGCAAAGGAAGCTAGGTTTTATACTTTAGTCCTTCATTACTTCTCAACCAACCTTTTCCCATATGAATAATAATTCTAAGTCCACCAAATACTATACGTACCCAACCCTAAATTATTACTAAATCACCCATGCTTCTATTTCAAATTTTATAGAAAAAAAAATACTTCCTACTTATTAATAAATATCACTTTACCTTTTTTTTCAACAAATTAAAATTATAAATTGTGGTCCATATTACACTTTAATTATAATGAATTTTGTTATAGAAAATTTATTTGATAAAGAATGCAATTGAGAATGTACTATTCCCTCCGTTCATCATCGATAAGCTTCTCATTACTTTTGAACATATAGATTAAGAAAAATGATTAAATTATAGATATATTACTTGTAATGTGATTGAGAGAGGGAATGAAATAGAGAAAAAAAAAATATAGAGTGAAGTGTAAGAATAAGAATAAAAAAATTAAAATATATTTACCAAAAAAAATATGGAAAACTTATAGACGAACGGACCAAAATAGCAAAATGGGAAGTTTATAGTCCTACGTAGGGGTGTGCAAAGTATGGTTTAGACCGACCAAACCGACCGAACCAAACCAAACCATTAAATATGGTTCGGTTTTTGGTTTACGGTTCGATTTACGGTTTTTAGAATTGATTTTTTTTAGTATGGTTTGATTTACGGTTTTCACTAATGAAAAACCGCAAAAAACCGAACCAAACCGAACTTGTTTTATATATATAAATATATATATATATTATATAGTATTATCTAAATAAATATTATATATATTATAGATTTATAGTCTCTATATTATATAATCTCTAAACTAGTAAACTCCAGACATTTTTCAAGCCGACAAGCACAATTGCCCATAAACCGTACACATTCTCTTTTATTTAGTATTTAGCACCTCTACGTGCATGACGCTCTCAGCCTCTCATAGTCTCACTCAATCTGGTCAATCTGAAATCTCCAAGAAGACAAAAGTTTGTTGTTTCTTTTTGTGGTTATTTAGTTATTTTTTAACAACTAGTTTGTGAACGTTGTAGTAGCATTTCGTCTATTCGAATTATATTTTGGATTATTGGGATTTCATTTTGTCTAATCTATTGAGATTGTGTTTTACATTTTTATTAATTATTGTGTATAGGGAATTTTTTTTAGCAAAACTACGGTTCGGTCAAAACCGACCGAACCGCCCGAAATATTATGGTTTCAAACCGAACGGTTTCTATAAATACGGTTTGGTTTATGGTTTTGAAAAAAAAGAATGATTTATAGTTTGGTTTACAATTTACGGGCGGTTTGGTTAACCAAACCGAACCATGCACACCCCTAGTCCTACGGAGAGAGTAGTATTCATAAACCAAATTAATTTTGGTGAAAAGATAATTATTGGAATTTATTTATGAAAAATATTTTTAGTAAATTAGTAAGTTTAAAATAGTTAAAATTAAAGAAAAAAAATCTAGAATGAGACTTATTTGAAAATTAGTTAAAAAGTTAAAATGACATTTATTAAAAAATGAATGGAGTATAATAATTAATATTAGTATTTGATTTATACTATATAAATTAGATATGTTGATTGTTAAAAATATGATTGAATAATGTGATATTTATTTATAAATAAAATAATTATTTATTAATAAAATTATACTCCCTCTGTCCCAGGGAAAGCTCCCCATGAGCTTCAAACACGAATGTTAAGAAATACTAATATAATAAGAAATACTAATATAATAAGAAATACTAATATAATAAGTAAATCTATTGGGTAAATATCATCTCTCACAATTCATTATATTGTTTTCTTTGTCCATCACATCATCTCTAATACATTTACTTGTTATATTAGTATTTCTTACCAATCGTGTCTGGAGCTCATGGGGAGCTTTCCCTGGGACGGAGGGAGTAACAGTTTAAGTAAATAAAAGAAGATTGAATGGGAGAGATAAAGTGGTCTTATGTGAGATCGTCTCACCACGGCCGCATTTGATAAACCCACTCGCACTCCATGTTTAGGGGTCCAAGCCCATACCAATAGTTGGTTGTCAAGTCAAGCCCACACATATAGGCCCCACGTTAAAAAAATTGGTTATTGAAAGAAACTATTCTTATTTTTTAAAATAAATTAAAAAGATATATAAATTCAAATAAAATGTAGGAGTAATTATTTTTTTGGATGGTTGTGACGGATCTTCTTTAACTAGATATAAAAAGTGATAATATATATTTACATAAAAAATGTCTTATCACTTTTTTTAAAAACATTATCACTTTTTATTTAAACATTATCATTTTTTTTAAATATAAAATTTGAAAATATTAGTCGAAAGGGATCTGTCTCACGAAAAGAGACTTGTGAGATAGTCTCACACAAATTTTTGTCAATCTTCTTTAAAAATAAACTCAACTAGTGGATAATTTTTTTTAAAATAAAATATAAATAATATTTTATGTATTAAATGACATCTTATCAATTAAATACCATGTTTTACTTATATTTATCCCTTTTAACAATTTTCTTCCTCACTCAATGTATCGCCTAAAATATGTGTACCTGATGACATGGTAGAGAATCCAAACTGATTTATGATTCAATATTTGTCAATCTGCACATAAAAAATTAAATATATATAAATAACTAAAGAGGCAATGATCAATATCCAAATGAAGCGTAAATATATAAGTAGCTAATGAGTTAGTGATTAATATACAACTAAGTATAGATATTATCCATTACAAAAGCAGTAAAATGTCTCTAAATTTCAAACAACCATTAATAACACATAGATTACCTATTAGTCACCTTAGTTTAACAACAAAACACGTACTAAATATAATTGTTTGAACATATATTTCATAACTAGACAGAACTACAACCCTTGTCAAATATATTCAACGTGAAGATGCGTAATCATTGTGATGTCACTTCAAATGTACTTCATTTGTTATGAGTGCTAAGAACAACTCCCTCACACAAGGCTTTAAAAACAACCGAACAGGTAACATCCACAAGCTATCACTTTCTTCAACTTCAGACATTGTGTATAAAACATCTACGCATTCTTTGATTGTGTAGTTCCCAACACTTGTCGTGGAACCATTGCAAGAAACAGAACCACATGTAAACTTATCAACCATACGATCGACGGACCTAACAATTTTATCAGCAGATGTGATTTTATATATTCCGCTTGTTTTTATTGATACGAACAAGAATTCTACTATCAATTCTCACGTTTCTTCTACTTTGATCACTTCTTGCATTATTGGGTTGTGTGTCCTCAATTTCAATATTTGGATCAAATTCGAATTCAAGATTTTGTTCATGATCAAAATCAAATTCTGGTTCAAATTCATTAATTCCAGCCTCCTGGCCCTCAACATTATCATTTGACTCATCAACCAAATGGGGTGGCATCAAATCAGAGCTTGGAGTCCATGCACTTACTCCATTTGCTACAACATCTGAAAATAATATTTCTTGTTTAATAACCAACAAAGGTCCTTGAAATTGAAATTTAGCCGCATAAGGAATATGCTACAAGAAAAATAAATAAAATCAATACAACAAAATATGTTAATAAATCCATCAAATTTAATGGAACAACAAAAAACTTTCATAAGTATACGTGTAATTTTTTAGCACACCATTCTTTGCTTGCTTGCACAGTACTTTTTCTAGTATCCCAGCCAAGTCCAGTAGAGTTTCTTGACAAGTTCATCCATAAACACTAGTCCTTCTTTAGAGCATCACAACGATTTTTAAGTTGTTGGATTTGTAGTTATCTTAAACTTCTTTCTAATATTTTCCCAACCAGCTCTATTGAAAAGATTACCAGGTCTATTTCCAGCTTGTACCTCCTCGACACATATTCTAATAAATGCTTTTGTAGCACTACGATCCCAACTTGCCTTTGCACTAGAATTTGAGATAGAACTACAACCTATACTACTTTCGATGTTTTGAGATGGTTCAGATAATGGTTGTGAATGCACTTGGGAGTTAATTTCAAAATTTCTTGATCAAGGCATTTGTGTTCCCATAACTACATAAATATAACTAAATTATGTAATAGTTTTGTAAAACAAAAGAACAGCATGTAAACCCAAAATAACTAGAAATGTAGAACTCTTTCTAAAGAACTAACAAAAAAATTAGTAATGTAACCATCTCAAATAGCAGGTCACTAAGTAGAAACCCAAAATAATTAGCAATGTAAAACATAACTACATAAATATAACTTCAATTTACATTAACATAAAGAAGAAGGATCTCGAACAATTACCTTGTTAGTTCTTCCAACAACATATTTGAGTAGAAACCCTCTCAAGTTCTTGATTAACCTAGTTATAAATCCACGATATGAACAAATTGAAACATTAATTGAGTTTTGATTTCTTGAAAAAAAAAGGGAAGAATATTTGGAGAGATTCCATAGGGTTCAAAAAATTTACCGTGTTTTCTTGGAGAATAATAATAAAAAAAAAAAACTCAGAAGGATTTTTTGACTCCACGTTTGCGATCTACATGTTTACCGGTTGCCTGTACACTGAAATCTTGTTCTTGATTGGGCATGTTCTTCACTGCGATGGGTTTGTTTCTAGGAGATGATGATTTCTTCTGTAAGGAAGCAATGAGAAAACACTGATACCCTATATCTTTTGGATATGGAAAGGTACAGGTCCATGAGTGCTTCTCCAAATTTGCTTTAAAGTGATTAATTTAATCACTTATTAGTATTTACAAACACATGAAAAATAATTTTGGGGGTGTTTTAAAACTCTACAAACAACTTTCAAAATCATTTTTTTTTCAAAAGAGAGACCGCTTTGAAAATAAGTGATTTTAGAAGCAGTTACTTGTGTTTCAAAACACACCCTTTATTTCAAATATAAGTTCTTTTAAACTGATTATAGTGTTTCCAAACACTCTTACACGTGCGAGTGAAAAAAAAAACTAATAATTTTTTACTGAAATCTTCGTATAACAGATACATACCAATAGTTCAACTTCAAACATACCAATTAACATGTCCTTTAGATAGCCCATAAATGTACCTCAAATTTAAAAAAAAAATAAAAAAATTACAGGCCCATTAAAGAGGGCTAGTTTATCCGGACAAAGTTGATGACTACTTTGCTTCAATTTAATCAATTGGGCCAGGAAAGTATTGGGTAGGTGGGTGTACCGAACGGTGTGTGTTCTCATCCCCTGGATGTACCGAATGGAGAGTGTGGAGGGAGGAAGGGGGAGAAATGTTAAGGGCAATTTATCCGGACAAAATTGCCCTTAACATTTCTCCCCCTTCCTCCCTCCACACTCTCCATTCGGTACACCCACCTCCCATTCCAAGAAAAACAAACTTCTCCCCCACTCTACTCTTCTCCCCCATTCCCCACTCTTCTCCCCACTCCCACTCCACCGTTCCCCCCCTTAACGTCGAACAAGCTGCCCGAACAAGGTTGATTTTTGAACACGGCGCATCGTCTTTTTGAGAAGAAGAGGAGGACGCGATTTTTTGTTAGTTTTTGCAAAAATGGTTAAATGTTAGTTTTTCTTGCTTATATTTGAGAAGAAGAGGAGGATGCGGGTTTAATTTCGGTGTTAATTTCATGCATGTATTTGAGAAGAAGAGGAGGATGCAGATTTTTTGTTAATTTCTTGCTTATATTTGAGAAGAAGAGGAGGACGCGATTGAAATATTGATTTTATTGTTGTAGGGTTTAGGATTTGTTTTTTGAATTTGGTGTTAATTTCATGCATGTGTTGATTAAGGTTGGTTTTTTGTGTTATAATCATGTTTATGTGTAGAATGTATCAATTTTTGATGGGTTAGGATGAAAATAAACCAATGGGCATCTAATTTTTTATGGGTTAGTACGATTGCAGTGTTTTGCACTGGTTTTTCGCACATTTGATGGTTGTCCGGAAGTAATTTTCGGACATGGGTTGTTTGTTTTGGTTTAGGTTTCGAACATGGCTTGTTTGTTTTGGTATAATTTTCGAACATTGCTTGTTTGTTTTGGTATAATTTTCGAACATTGCTTATTTGTTTTGGTTTTAGTTTCGAACATGTAGTAATTTTCGAACATGGCTTGTTTGTTTTGGTATAATTTTCGAACATGTCTTGTTTGTTTGGGTTTTAATTTCGAACATGACTTCTTTGTGTTGGTTTTAATTTCGAACATGTATTAAGTTTCGAACATGGCTTGGTTGTTTTGGTTTTAATTTCGAACATAGCTTTTTTGTGGTGGTTTTAATTTCGAACATGGCTTCTTTGTGTTGGTTTTTGTAGAGGGTGTTAGTAGGGCTCGACCGACTGCTTCCAACAGGAAAAAGAAGCAACATATCAGCGATGAGGCCGCTCCTCAAGAGCCCAATCCACATGAGGCCAACCCTCAAGAGGCCATTCCACAAGATGCCATTGCTCAAGAGCCCACTCCACAAGAGGCCAACCCTCAAGAGCCCACTCCACAAGAACCGGTGCCCACTCTACAAGAACCGGAAGTAGATGATCAAGACAAGGATGAGGGCAACAATTAGGGAGATGGACAGGACGAGGAAGAGGAAGAGGCGGAGGGAGATGATGAGGGAGAGAAAGAAAGAAGAGTTGTGAATGTTGATCGACAATTGGTAACCGCATCTCCCCTTCTCAAAAGCTTCCAAGAGCATGTAGCCAAATACATATGGTTGGGTGAGGAGCGAGATGTGTTGAAGTGTCACTGTCATGTGACCAAACTATTGCATTGGGAGTTCGATGATGATGAAGATTGGCGTCATTGGCGGAGGTTTTTGAAAGGATCTAGATTGATTCATGTTAGACGTGCAGCTTACAAGTATTCAAACAAGAATCTTATCACAACCTTCGTTGAGAGATGGCACGAAGAGACCAACTCATTCCACTTGCCCTTCGGGGAAATGACAATCACCCTCGATGATGTCCGTTGTATCACGAGTCTGAAAGTTAATGGTCTCCCGGTGCAGTCTACGTCCGAAGAACATATTTTGGCTTTAGATTATTTGATGAAATATTTGGGTTTATCATTAGTACAAGCCAAGGAAGCATTAAGTGGGCAACGAGGGGGTTCCGTGAAGCTATCGTGGCTAAGGGAGACTTTTATGCCCATGATGTCCTCGGACAACAAGGACGAGGTGTTGTATTCAGCACGAGCGTTTGTGTTGTACATGTTTGGGACCACCTTGTTTCCGGACAAAAGTGGTACTCGTGTTCACGTACAGTGGTTGCAGTATATGGACGACATGGCAGAATTTTCTCACTATGCTTGGGGTACCGCAGTGCTTGCCTATTTGTATAGACAATTGGGGATGACTTCAAAGTTCAAGTGTAGGTAGATTAGTGGTTACCTTACGTTATTGGAGGTATTAAGTATTTTAAATAAGTTTGTTAATATTTCATGTTTTTCATTTGATATTGACCTAATAATATTGTACCTGTAGGCTTGGATTTATGAGCACTTCCCTACTTTGATCTTGCCTCCTCATAATCCAGACTTTGGCCGTTCGGATCCACTGTCGATGCGTTATGCACCCGAAGCTCATACTGGCCCCTGTGTCGACCGAGTAAGAGGCTTTAGAGAGCAATTAGATACCCTCCTAGCAAGCGAGGTACGTTACTAACCAAATTAATATATTTGTCTGTTGTTTATTTGTTTTTAAGATAAATACGCATTTTTTTTAAATTTAATTTGGTGTTGTAGGTTAACTGGAATCCATTTCGTCCCGAACGAGAAAAACATCCATTGGATGAGGTATCTTACTTTCATGGGTGCATTGTGTGCGGAGATATTGTTGAGCCGTACATGCCGGATAGAGTGCTCAGACAGTTCGGGTACGTGCAAACCGTTCCTGAGAAGCCGCTTGCTGCCCGTGTTAAGAGGACCGGTTCCACATCCAAGAAAACAAAGCTAGTGTGGGGTGCTATGGCGGAGTACTTTTCTACGTGGGACGCACACATGCTTACGGAGGATAGACTTGGTGAGCGTTGTATCCAAGATTCGGATTGCAGTGATGGTTATATTGATTGGTACCTCGCCAACGACCGTCCTTTCGTTTCAAATCCTTCTAATAGGAGACTTCCTCCTCGTGAGCCTCCATGTAGGGCTGAGTCATGGCACTTGGTAGATTTTGCAAAGGTTGAGTTGAACTTGTTGTTGCAAAAGTGGAGGAACGACGAGTCATTAACAATGGATGGGGTAATGCAAAAAATTGAAGAAGTTGTGAGGCAGATTGGCGGACAAACTTCCGATGACGTAGGAGAATATGCACCGTCATCATCAAGTGCACATCGTGGATGTGGAAGAGGTCGGGGACGTGGAAGGGTTAGGCGTTCTTGACAAAAACTTGTTTTATATCATTTTCAACAAAAACTTGACAAATGTTGTTTTTTATTAATCGTAGTTTGGTCGATCAGAATGATACTTTAGTGTTTTAACATGTATTGTAACATGTATGGTAACTTAAATACTTTATGAATGTTATGTAATGTTTATTGAATGGTTTATATATATAATGTGTGGTTTTTATAAGGTTATAGTTTGTTTTACTAATTAAAACTTGTTCGGATGAGAACACCCACATGATTAATGTTGCATGGATGAGGACACCCACCTATGTACGAGACACTTTTTCGAACAAATGATATATGTCCGATATTTATTGTCGAACACTAACACTTTTTCGAACAAATGTAGTATGTGCGGAAGTAATTTTCGAACATGGTCCACATGTTGGGAACATTTTTTCGAACATATGGTCAATGTTCGAAAAAAAGTCCATCACAGAAACTTTGGGGTTAAAAAATCGACCAAGTAAAACTCGCGGAAGTAATTTTCGAACATGGCCAAATGTTGGGAACTTTTTTTCGAACATATGGTCAATGTTCGAAAAAAAGTCCATCACAGAAACTTTGGGGTTAAAAAATCGACCAAGTAAAACTCGCGGAAGTAATTTTCGAACATGGGCCAAATGTTGGGAACTTTTTTTCGAACATATGGTCAATGTTCGAAAAAAAGTCCATCACAGAAACTTTGGGGTTAAAAAATCGACCAAGTAAAACTCGCGGAAGTAATTTTCGAACATGGGCCAAATGTTGGGAACTTTTTTTCGAACATATGGTCAATGTTCGAAAAAAGTCCATCACAGAAACTTTGGGGTTAAAAAATCGACCAAGTAAAACTCGCGGAAGTAATTTTCGAACATGGGTCAAATGTTGGGAACTTTTTTTTGAACATATGGTCAATGTTCGAAAAAAAGTCCATCACAGAAACTTTGGGGTTAAAAAATCGACCAAGTAAAACTCGCGGAAGTAATTTTCGAACATGGGCCAAATGTTGGGAACTTTTTTTCGAACATATGGTCAATGTTTGGAAATATGTTTCGAACATACATTCAATGTGCGAGAATAATTACCGAACATTACATCTTTTTCGAACATTGCCCCAATAGTGGGAACTTATTTTCGAACAAAAATTAAATTTTTGAAAAAATGATCACAACTAGAGGTTTTATACACCATCCAAATACTTTGAACACCATTGTAGTGTCTCATTCAAGCACGATAAACCATTCAAAAAATAGAGCAATTAAATTACACAGTCATCCATTGTAACATTGCTTAAAATACATGTTCTAAACATAAGTACATACGTCAACAATTTGTACACAAATTACGTATAAATGTTGTTTTTTGATAATTTGTACACAAATTACACCAAAAGATAAAAGTATTCCAAAGTTTATAACCACAAAAACTAACAAAAGATGGTAACTACATCCATACAATATCATCTAATTAATTCCTCCGGACGCATATGCATTTTTTCATCCGTCCGAAATGTGTTGACCCTCATGCTTCCACGAAGTAATGACCGGGGGCAAAGTGCGCCCAGCACCTATCGTAACCTACACGCATTCGAGATTTATGTTATATATATACGTAATGCAACATATACTGTAGATGTTGTTAACTCTTAAATGCTTTAACATTATCAACAACATCTTAATTTGACCTTCCTTGATTTATTCTAAGTCTTTTCTGCAATGTTACATTAAATGTTGTACTAAATGCTCTCACATTCAGGAACGATTCTAGAAGCTTCTACAATAGTCTGGAACCTGGAAGATTCCAGAAGGTTGGAGAACGTGCTAGAAGACCTTGGAGCAGTTTAGAACGACCTGGAAGATGGCAGAATGTTCTAGAAAGATCATGGAGGTTGAGGTCCTAAAAAATAGGATCTCATAATGGAAGGATCTAGAAGCTGTGTATTTCTCTATAAATACCGCCAGAGCCTTTCATTTCAAAGTATGCACTACTCGAGTAACACCTCCTTGAGCGTTCAACCCTAGTTAGGAGTTATGGCCAGTAGTTGTATCATTTAACGTACGCCGAGGGATACCACCTTCCAGTGTACTTAGTTCTAGTCTTGAATCGAGTGAGAGTGAATCACAGATTAGATTAGTTCTTTAGACAGTGTTTTACACTTAAGTCTGTTTGCGGATTCAGGCACCTGCCTCGATTGTAGTTTCTGTTTGTGGAATGTTGAAGTAATTGCTGAGACATTTCACACGACACTTTTTGTATAACTTAGGAACTAAGTTACTTTTCGCCGTAAGGCTTAGCATAGGTTTTGTTATTAATAAAATCTATGTTAAAAATTATTCCATTGTGTTCGTATTGTGTTTTAGTGTTTTAGACTTCCGCTGTGTACTGTGTTTACTTTTCACATTCTGTTAGAGTTAATGCTACACTAATTGTCACAACATTCAGTGTAACATTGTTCTGTTTTTTACTTAAACACTAGATACCTACCCCACGCACACTTTCAGTTGGTATCAGAGCCGATACCTGACGACACTAGGTTTAGATCCTTGCTTAAAGTGTGTTTTAGTTTATGTTAGCAATGGAAACACATCACATATCCACTACACTTAGGCACCCGAACATATTATCCATATTTTAAGCCTAAGATGTGCATGTATATCAAGTCGATTGATGAACGTGCTTGGAGGACTGTACTTACAGGTTATGATGTACCAAAGATCCAAATCAACACATCAACACCCCACCAGAAAGAAGAAAAAGTCAATTTCAACCAAGGTTATCAAAAAGGTGAAGGTAAACTAAGGTATGATCTTTAATGTAGAAAATCAGTTCAATGCATGTTCTGAATATGGTCTTTATGAAAATTAATGTGCCAATACTAGACTTATGCAAAAACTGAATTTTAGTACTACCTTAAATGATGAATCAGATGATGAATTTGATGAATCAAAAGATGTTGAATTTACTTTTCATACCAAGATTGATTATGATGATTCTTTAGATGATACTGATTCTGATGTTGTACCTAATGTCATAACATTTATGGTAACATCAAAACAGAGTCACCCAAATTTGAATTGTTTTAATGGGTTTGTTGATGATGCAGACATAAGATTGATGATCATAAGTACCAAAAGTTGTTGGATGAATGTAACTCTCAAAAACTCATTCTTAATTCTTTGAACAAAGAGAATGGGAATCTGAAAGGAACAATTACCAAGCTAGAAGTCATACATTCCAGAAGAAATTTTTGAAATTGGTAAACTGAAGGAGAAATTGATCACCTTTACTTTAAGTTTCATAAAATTTTCTATGAGTGCTTCTGATATATGTTATAGCTATTGGTAAATCCGATAATTGTGGTATACGTTATGATAGTGAAATTGCTTCTATTTCTAAGAATTTTGAATATACTGTGAAGTTTGTGAAGGCAAATGTTAAAACATCTGTTGTAACATCTGCACAAACAGATTCTCACAAAGTCAAAAAAACATTGAAAAGAAGTTTGTATGTCATTATTTTTCGAAAATTGATCATATCTGTCCTTACTGCATGTAAATGTTTGATGATCTGAGATATGAGAAAATGTTAACTAAAATGATGTCACATCCTATGAAACATTTTCTGAAATCTGCATGAAAATCTGATGTTACTTGTAATGTTGTTCACACTTCCTTGAAAGCATGTTTACTTGGTCAATAGTATTTTTGATAGTTGTTGTTCTAGACATATGACAGTACAAATTGAGTACTTATCTGATTATGTGACCTTGAATGATGGTAATGTTACATATGGTGGTTGTTCGAAAGGACAGATTATAGGAAAAAGAACTTTGAATGTTGAAAGTTTTCCTAAGCTTAAATATGTTTTGCATGTTGATGGCTTGCTTGCTCATTTGATTAGTATTAGTCAACTTTGTGATGATAATTTGCATGTAAAATTTGACAAAGAATCATGTGTATGCTCTTAATAAAGATGAAAATTGTCTAGGGCAGTAGATAATTGTTATCTTATTGGAACAAATGTGTGTAATTTGTCAAAGAATGATGAAAATATCTTATTGCATCAAAAAATTGGGACATGCACATTATAGATCAGTGAAGAGTCTAATCAAAGTCGATGCAGTGAAAAGGATTACCAAAACATAAGTTTCAGAGTACTACTGTATGTGGACCATGCCAGAAAGGTAAGCAGGTAAGAGTGTTGCATAAAATGCTGTCACATTGTTCTACACATCAATGTTTCGAACTGTTTTGCACATGGATTTTATTGGTCCTATGAAAACTGAAAGCATTGGAGGCAAAATATATTCATTTGTTGTGGTAGATGATTTTTCTAGATTTACCTAGATTTAGTTTTTAAGAGATATATCTGAAACATTAAATTGCTGCATTTAAAATTCTTTACAAAAGGTTCAAAAAATGTGTTTAACTTGATAGTTGGCCATATTAGAACTGATCATGCACGGTAGGGAATTTGAAAACAGCATGTTTAATGATTTTTGTGATAAAAATGGTATTTTGCAAGAATATTCATCTCCTAAAACTCCACAACGGAATGTCTTTGCTGAAAGAAAGAATATAACTCTACAAGAAATGACAAGAGTCATGCTCACTTCTAAAAGTCTTGCTAAGAGATTTTGGGTTGTAGCATTGAATACATCATGTCATATTATTAATTGAGTTTATATTCGATCTGGTCCTATTCAAACACCTTATGAGATTCTGAATGTTAGAAAACCAAGTGTGAAATATTTTCATGTATTTGGTTGTGTATGTTATATTCTAAATGATAGGGATCAACTTCACAAGTTTGATTCTAAAAGTGTAAGGTTTCTTTTTAGGCTATTCTAGAAATAGTAAAGCTTATAGAGTTTACAACCTTAGGACTAACACTGTTCAAGAATCTGTTAATGTTGTGTTTGATGATGATAAAGGTCTTACAGATGACAAAGATGAAGAAGATGTATCACAACTCACTGACAATTCTGAGAATACACTAAAACCTGAAAATGCTGCACCAAATGCTAACACATCTGGAGCAACATCTACAGAACAGTCAGTTGTAATTTCACAGAATGATCAGTATGTTCCCAAAATGAATCCTTCTTCAAGAATAGGTAAAAGTCATCCTTCTGACCAGATCATAGGTGATGCTACAGTTGGAGTGCAAACAAGAGGAAGAGTAAGATCAAATAAGGTAGATGTGGTAAGAACAATATGCATGTCTTCTATTTTCAATGTTGTTAATGCAGAGTGTTACTATTCTGAAATTGAACCTAAAAATGTGAATGAGGCATTAACTGATGAAAATTGGATTAATGTTATTCATGAAGAACTTGGTCAGTTTGAAAGATTTGAAGTATAGACACTTGTTTCAAGACCTAGTCATACTAATGTCATTGGAACAAAGTTGATTTATAAGAATAAAACTGATGAGTTTGATAACATTTTTTTAGGATTGAGACTAGATTAGTTGCACAAGGTTACACCCAAGTTGAGGTTATTGATTTTGATGAAACTTTTGCACATGATGCTAGGATAGAATCTATTAGATTATTGCTAGCAATTGCATGTTTTATTGACATTAAAACTTTATCAAATGGATGTAAATTGCATTTCCAATTTGCATTTTGAATGAAGAAGCATATGTTGAACAACTTAAAGGATTTGAAGATCCACAATACCCTGATTGTTTTGTTAGAGGAGAAACTGATATAACTTTGTTCATTAAGCACACTGGAGAAGATTTACTTATTGCTCAAATATATGTTGATGACATTGTGTTTGGTTTAACTTGTGATAAAATGTTAACCAATTTGTTAAAGCAATGACTGCAACATTTGAGATGAGTATGGTCGGAGACTTGAATTATTTTTTAGGTCTTCAAATCAAGCAATGTAAGGATGATATATTCTTCTCTCAAGGTATGTATGCTAAGAATTTAGTTAAAATTTTTTGGTCTTAAAAGTTCAAAAGTAATGAAAACTCTTATAGGATCTACTTTGATACTTTTCAAAGGCAATGTTGGTAAGGATGTTGATCTAACATTGTATAGATCCATGATAAGAAGATTACTCTATCTAACCTCTAATAGACCAGATATTATGTACAGTGTTTTTGTTTGTTCTAGGTACCAAACTAATCCAAAGGAATCTCACCTGAATGTTTTGAAGAGAATTATCAAGTTTGATACAGGTACAAGTGAACTTGGGATATGATACACTAAGGACACCAACAACACTTTGATTGGATACAGTGATGCAGATTGAGCATGAGATATAGACGACATAAAGAGTAAGAGTAGAGGATGTTTCTACATGGGAAACAATCTTGTGGTTAAGCAAGATGTTTCATGCCTATGAAATTGAAATTGATATCCTTACAATTTTCTGTGATAATATGAGTGCATAAACATTTCTAAAAATTCAGTACAACACTCACTCACTAAACACATTTGCATTAGGCATTATTTTATGAGAGATTTAGTGGAGAAGAACATGGTGAAGTTGGAATACGTACCTTTTGAAAATCATATTGTTGATATATTTACTAAGGTTTTGACCTTGATACATTCTCATCCTTGAGGAAATCTCTTGGTATGTGTAGTATCTGAATAATTCTGGATGGATGATAAACGAGGTTTTTCAATGATTTTAATGCTCAAATATTGTTGTTTTAACTGGTATAATAGTCGTTTATAGCATAAAAAGATATTATATGACGATTTCTTGAAGAATAACACAATTTGTGTTATTTCGTGTGTTTTCAGGCCAAAACGAGAATTAAAGTCAGCCAAAGATAATTCAAAGCTATCGCATAAGAAGCGCGTCGAAAAGAGGACCGCAATGAAACAAGAATCAAGTAAATCCGAGTTCGTGAGCTCGAGTTATAAATAAAACAATGATGAAGGTCGGTAAAAAATCGAAGAATTGCAAGTCTTGAAGACCGTGCAACAGCCGTGTACGTAGTTTAACTACACCTGGATGAGAACCCTGAAAAGAAAGTCACGCATGAGAGTTTTGGTTTTATTCTTCCATCAGCATATAAGCCCATCACAATTTTGAGTCAAGAATTGATCAAGCCCATTTATTCATGTCAATGAAGTCAAAGATAATTAAATAATTTGGATGTTATCATGAGCGGGGAATTAGCGAAGATCTAATCTGGTGAGAAAAAGATGCAGATTTTGGAAAAAGGATAAAATAATATCTTGAGAATCAAGATACACTCCGATCTGGATGGGCTTTTCTAATCTTTATATACAAGAAGATATCTGCCAAATAGGGAGGAGAAGACGCTGGGGGGAGAATTCAGAAGGAAGAAAAGAAGACAGCAGCATCTTGAACGCACCATTCAATAAGTTTATTTTATGCCTTTCTTTAATTTATTTTCTTTATTTCTTTATTGATGAATTATTCTAGCTAATCTCATTTGAGGTCCTAGGACATGAAAGTAGATTGAGATTTATTTTTGCAACAATTAATTTTAATTGATGAACTTCGTTTTGTTATTCTTATTTATGCATCCTTTTATCTTGTGAATTTAATTGCAAAGGCCACGTGATTGAATTCGTTTGTTTATTTAAATCAACATTCGAGAGAGGAGATTTAAATATTGAGCATAGGATTGCATGATTTATTATGAGTCAACATTCGAGAGAGGAGATTCATAATAGAAGAGGAATATAATCTTGATTTGTTGAGAGGAGTAATTATTGGAGCGAAGTAGAGATACAAACTCTTAAATAATTATATCTAACAAGGTTAATGAGATCGAGAGATGATTTAATCTTCCTTAGTGGTTACCTCTATAAAAATACTAAACGGAATAATCAGTTGAATTAATTTGTATGTAAATTTGATCTCAATTGAAATCGTAAGTCCTAGGATCCGCTCCGCCATATCTTTTTAATTTCTCAAAACAACGTTAAATTGATATTTGCATTCTGTTTTATTTATTTTGATTACTTAGAGTATTTTAAATATTTTTGCTTAATCAAACCCATCATCCAAGCTATTATTCTTCTAGATAAAAATTGGTTATTAAAATCGTAATAGATATTAGAGCTAATTCTCGTGGATACGATACTCGTGCTCACTACGTACTATAATCTACACCGTACACTTGCGGAATAATTTAGGCTATAAAAATATAGTGAACAAGTTTTTGGCGCCGTTGCCGGGGATTAGTTTAATTTAATACTATTTTGATAAATAACTAGTTCTTAATCTAGAGTTTATTTTACTGTTATTTTCTTTTCGTTCAATTATCTAATTGCAATTTATTTCTTTAATTTTATTGTTTTACTTTCTTTTACTTCCTGTTGACGTTAAAATTGACGTTAAAAACTAGTGTTTGCTTTATACTAATTTTATTCCAGTAACTTGATTCTTCTTGGTTAGTAACTATTTAGAAATATTTAGAAAGCAGATAACCAAAGTTCTTTTTACTCCAATTATTGAACCGTCTATTATCTTTCGTATTTAATTTCTCAAATTATCTACTGATTTCAGGATTATTGCATGAACACACGCTCACGGAGTAGAAATCTTGAAGTTTTGAATCCTGAGATTGAAGCGGTTTGTCGTCATAATAATCGAGTTAGAAGAAATCGACATAGAGAGATGGAGGATAATATCAATGAAAATGATAATAACTTACCACAAAACCAAAATCCACCACAAAATGTCCAAAATCCAGCAGCACCTGAAGAAAAAAATCAACGACCAATACGTGACTATTTTAGGCCAGTTGGTAGGAGATTCGATGGAGCTATTCATCACCCGGTAAACGCAAACAATTTTGAACTAAAGGTGCCATTGATTCAGATGGTGCAACAGAATCAGTTTGGGGGTTTTCCATCAGAAGATCCTAATGCACATTTGACACATGTGGTGGAAGTCGCAGGCACAGTTAAGTACAATGGGGTACCGGAAGAAGCAATTCGTCTTCGCTTATTCCCGTTCTCCCTTAAAGACAAGGCAAAACAATGGTACAATTCTCAATTACCAAACTCTATAACCACTTGGGATGATCTAGTGCAAAGATTCTTGATGAAATATTTTCCACCGGTAAAAACATTGAAGTTGAAGGGCGAGATAACCCAATTCACGCAGCGGGACGACGAGCCTCTTTATGATGCTTGGGACCGTTTTAAAGATTTGTTGAGAAAATGCCCTCAACACGGATTTCAACCTGAGCAACAAATCTGCTACTTTTATTCCGGCATGGAACCTCGAACTAGAACTATAGTAGATTCGTCCGCTGGAGGTTCACTTCTTTCTAAAGGGCCGGATGAAGCCTTTGAACTTTTAGATGAAATGTCCTTAAATAGCTATCAGTGGACCTCAGAAAGAAGAGATATAAAGAAATTGGCAGCAGTAGAAGGAACAGATGTGCTCGAGAAACTCACGGCTCAGATGAGCACATTGAGCACTCAAATGGAAAGTCTCATAGCCGAGAAGACAAACCAAGCATGGATAGATCAAGTCATCGCGGAAGAAGCAAATTATGTGGGAAATCAAGGAAATCGGAACTTTGGAAATTACCAAAAGATGCATCCAAATCAATACCATCCAAACTTAAGGAACCATGAAAATTTCTCATACTCAAATACGAGAAATACACTTCAACCACCACCAGGTTTCAGTGTTACAAATGGGGTCATTGATGAGCCGAAAAAACCAAATTTAGAGGAAATGTTTGCATCATTCATGGGAGAAACAAAGAATTTTATGGTGGAAACTAAACAAGAATTTGCCAAGTCAAGGCAAACTGTGGATGCTCTTGCAAACTCTACAAGGAGTCAAATTAAGAGTTTAGAGACACAAATTGGTCAATTAGCCACTATCGTTGGAGGACAACATCAAAAGGGTCAATTTCCTTCTAACACTGAGCTCAACCCAAAAGAGCAAATTCAAGCCATAACTTTAAGAAGTGGTGTGAGTTACGAAGGACCCACTATACCATTGGATGAAGGAGAAAATAATAAGATGGATAAAGAAGAAATGAATATGGAAAACGTGGTACAAGAACAGAAAACTCAACACCTGGAACAACCAATTGAAATTCCAAAAGAATCAGCACCTTTACCATTTCCCCAACGTTTTCGAAAGAAGAAGCTAGACAATCAATTTGCTAAATTTCTTGATATTTTCAAGAAAATTCAGATTAATATTCCGTTTGCCGAAGCACTCGAGCAAATGCCGAATTATGCAAAATTTCTCAAGGAGGTCATATCTAAAAAGAGAAAGATGGAGGAATACGAGACCGTGAATCTTACGGAAGAGTGTTCGGCAATCGTGCAACGCAAGCTTCCACAAAAATTGAAAGATCCGGGAAGCTTTACAATCCCATGTGAAATCGGGCCAACATCATTCAAACGAGCTTTATGTGATCTTGGAGCAAGCATTAATCTGATGCCTTATTCAATCTTTCAGTCACTTGGACTTGGAGAGTTGAGACCGACTACTATAAGTCTTCAGCTAGCGGATCGAACATTTACATATCCACGAGGCATTATTGAAGACGTTCTTGTGAAAGTTGGTAAATTTATCTTTCCTGCAGATTTTGTAGTACTGGATATGCAAGAAGATCAAGATATTCCTCTCATCTTAGGGCGACCATTTCTAGCCACGGGAAGAGCACTAATTGATGTGCATAAAGGAGAGTTATTGTTAAGGGTAAATGATGAACATGTGTTGTTTTCCATCTACAAGTCTATGAAGTTTCAGGATAATGAGGAATGTCACTTAGTAAATCATGTTCCAGCATGCACTAAAGACAAAGTTGCACAATCATATTCAGAAAATACACTTAAACAATCCATAAGCCACTCTATACCCTCCGCCTCTAATGTATCTTTTATTGATTTTGATAATATGGAATATGTGTGTTTTCCTAATTCTTTGCAGGAAGCACCAAGGATAAAAAGATATTACGAGTCGAAATTACAAGAGAAGGCGTCTAGCCTTAAGCTAGTTGAATCCTAAAGAGAAAAAAAATGTCGGGCTAAAGACGTAAAAAGCAGCGCTTGTTGGGAGGCAACCCAATATTTTTATTTATTTTATTATTTTTTTCTTGTTCTTTTAATTTTTTTTGTGTGTTTCTTATTGTTTGTTTGCAGGTAAAACATTTCAAGAAAATGATTTAAATAACGCAAGTTTGGGAAAAAACAAATATTCACTTAATGCTAATGCACTTAGATTCAGGCATGCACAGATTATTTCAATATTAAAAAGGGACAGTCATCAACTATCTTCATCGAGGCTTAGAAGATTAAAATGTATAAGGTATGTAATCCTCAAATTCTACTACTCTCTAGTTGTGAAGAAGAAAGGATATAACCATGATACATGCAAAAGTGCTTGATTCTGTTGAGTAAATGAGTTATTTTAGATTTCAAAGTTCTTGACAAAATGTGTTATTTATGCTTTAATTCATAATTTATGGCATATACATATAAATGAGATTGTGATATGCTTTTATGTTCAAAACATGCCTGCCAAGTGTTCGATGAAAAAAACACAATGAGTTATGCTCATTTGAAATAGTGCTTTTAATAAAAATATAATTGATGCTTGAGATTATGAGTCTTGGTTAAGGTGATTTTTGTCAAAAGAATGCTTAAGTCTTTACTGCATAGTGAATGAGTTTAAAGTATGACATTGATTTTTGAAAGAGCATGTGGAGATGGGTGACAAAACATGAACTTGTGAGCTTTTGAGCTAAAAACAAGACTTCCAATTTTGAAGTCTCATTTCTTTTCTTTGAGTGAATTAAAGTCAATCCCTATATTAGTTTCTAGAACTTGCCGAGGTTCTTATTTGAGGCCGCATGTTGTTAGTAAAATTGAAAAATGATTTAAGGCCATCTTTCGTAATTTTAGTCACTTGGCCATGAAAAATAATCCTACCTGAAAACATTTATCCATTGCTAACCCCTTGAGCCTTTACACCTGTTCTTTGGCTAACCATGATATAAACATAACCTTTTTGCCTATAAGCCTTCGTCCCTTTAAAGATCATATTATATCAATAGGCTTCGCGAAAAAATGGAAGAAAAAAATATATTGCTAAAGGAAGAGCTTGAGAATAGAGTCTTAAAAATTGAACTATCAAATAGCTGTTATAAGAGGATAAGCATGGAGCAGCTTACTGGAAAAATTAGAAAAGAAAGAGGGATTGAAATACAACCAAGTTAAGGCTACAAAAGTGTGCTTAAAGAATAGTACAAGTTGAGCAAAAAATAAAAAAAATTAAGGATATATGCTTGATTGACAAGAAGCTCAAAGCCGTAGAAAAGAAAAATAGTGAAGAAAGCTAATTATTATAGCTTTTCTGACATTTGAAAGGGGGTGGCGACAAAATGTTGGATGAGAAGCGGAGTCTTTGATATAATTGATCCAATAATTTAGTCACTTTCATCCAAATATTTCCCACCTTGTCCAAAGAGCCTCATTACGGTCCAAAATAAAGACCTTATTGATTTCTTTTTCATTAACACTTAAGACGGTGGAGATGTAGATAATCGGCAAGCATATGATAGACGACATATATATTGACTTGAGTGTAAACACGTCCTAAACACTTGAGTGCAAGAGTGAAGACACTATCCTTTGTAAGTGTTACGTTTTCCACATGTTACTCTTCTTGATCAATGGATGTGCTTGAAACTGTTCTACTTTTCATGTAAGATTATGACCATGAATTGGTGATTTTCACTAAAGCCTAAGAGATTTCATATGATCTTGTGTTGAAGAGCTGTCATGAGTATTTTTTAGAGTTAAAAACTCCCCTTAAGTTGTGCTTAATTTTCTTTTGTCGCTCGAGGACGAGCAACGGTTTAAGTTTGGGGGAGTTGATAAACGAGGTTTTTCAATGATTTTAATGCTCAAATATTGTTGTTTTAACTGGTATAATAGTCGTTTATAGCATAAAAAGATATTATATGACGATTTCTTGAAGAATAGCACAAGTTGTGTTATTTCGTGTGTTTTCAGGCCAAAACGAGAATTAAAGTCAGCCAAAGATAATTCAAAGCTATCGCATAAGAAGCGCGTCGAAAAGAGGACCGCAATGAAACAAGAATCAAGTAAATCCGAGTTCGTGAGCTCGAGTTATAAATAAAACAATGATGAAGGTCGGTAAAAAATCGAAGAATTGCAAGTCTTGAAGACCGTGCAACAGCCGTGTACGTAGTTTAACTACACCTGGATGAGAACCCTGAAAAGAAAGTCACGCATGAGAGTTTTGGTTTTATTCTTCCATCAGCATATAAGCCCATCACAATTTTGAGTCAAGAATTGATCAAGCCCATTTATTCATGTCAATGAAGTCAAAGATAATTAAATAATTTGGATGTTATCATGAGCGGGGAATTAGCGAAGATCTAATCTGGTGAGAAAAAGATGCAGATTTTGGAAAAAGGATAAAATAATATCTTGAGAATCAAGATACACTCCGATCTGGATGGGCTTTTCTAATCTTTATATACAAGAAGATATCTGCCAAATAGGGAGGAGAAGACGCTGGGGGGAGAATTCAGAAGGAAGAAAAGAAGACAGCAGCATCTTGAACGCACCATTCAATAAGTTTATTTTATGCCTTTCTTTAATTTATTTTCTTTATTTCTTTATTGATGAATTATTCTAGCTAATCTCATTTGAGGTCCTAGGACATGAAAGTAGATTGAGATTTATTTTTGCAACAATTAATTTTAATTGATGAACTTCGTTTTGTTATTCTTATTTATGCATCCTTTTATCTTGTGAATTTAATTGCAAAGGCCACGTGATTGAATTCGTTTGTTTATTTAAATCAACATTCGAGAGAGGAGATTTAAATATTGAGCATAGGATTGCATGATTTATTATGAGTCAACATTCGAGAGAGGAGATTCATAATAGAAGAGGAATATAATCTTGATTTGTTGAGAGGAGTAATTATTGGAGCGAAGTAGAGATACAAACTCTTAAATAATTATATCTAACAAGGTTAATGAGATCGAGAGATGATTTAATCTTCCTTAGTGGTTACCTCTATAAAAATACTAAACGGAATAATCAGTTGAATTAATTTGTATGTAAATTTGATCTCAATTGAAATCGTAAGTCCTAGGATCCGCTCCGCCATATCTTTTTAATTTCTCAAAACAACGTTAAATTGATATTTGCATTCTGTTTTATTTATTTTGATTACTTAGAGTATTTTAAATATTTTTGCTTAATCAAACCCATCATCCAAGCTATTATTCTTCTAGATAAAAATTGGTTATTAAAATCGTAATAGATATTAGAGCTAATTCTCATGGATACGATACTCGTGCTCACTACGTACTATAATCTACACCGTACACTTGCGGAATAATTTAGGCTATAAAAATATAGTGAACAATGGATGGTGTCATAAATGTCGTAGCATTTAGGACAACATCATAAGGTTGTAAAGTTGTTATAGATTTAATTTATTTCCTATTTTCGTTGAATAATTCCTTTGTAAAATATTCTTGAATCTAAAATTTGTTGTGCAAAAATAAACATGTCTTACACCTCTCAAATGCATAAAAAATAGAATGTTATTAGCATACTAAAAGATGTACCAAATCACTGAGTAACTATGGAGCACGGAGTTCGCTACTACGATGCCTTCTTTTCAAAAGGTGATATTTGGTAAAAACATCAAGAGGTTTGTAATCCATTAAGTAAGTATGGGGCACGGAGTTCGCTACTACGATGTACTCTACAGGAACAATGGATCAATACAAATTAGATGCTATAACACAAAAGAAAAAATATGGTGCAACACAAATGAAGTAAATTCATGTAAAAACCGTGTTGAGGTGTATGTAACAGTTTTGAGCATAGCATTAGATGATTCAATTATGTATTTATAAGTTGTAATTATTTGATTATCTGTGGAAATTTATTTTATTTATTTCTGATTATACTAACCCACACCCTTGTTTTATTTCAGATTATACACATTTAAATGTTAATTATTCTAGAATGTTCTTAATTTAATTAATTATTTAATTATGATTTTACCCACTACTTAACCATGATCTATTTTTGTGGCTAAGTTTATGGAGTATTATTGAATTTCTTCTAGAAAATTCCTTAGTTAGTTTTTAATTTTTACACGTATTACTTCCAACTATGCATTCTCTCCTATATTCTTCTCATAACATGATATACTAAGCATTGCATTTTTTCGAGTGATTTGAGTATTGCATTTTAAGATTTGCTAAAGCCTTGTTTGTCTCGGTTATTATGATTATCTTTTCGATTTCTTGGTGTTTAAATGACAGGAAACTACCTCACCACACTCAAACTCCCATGAAACTATCATCTCCATCTCTCTCCAATCTTAATAGTTTTGCTTTCATGGCCGCTTACACCAAAAACTCACCAACTGCTACAAGAAAAGCTGAAACACTTACCCAAACAACTCCAGTTACACCCATTCCTACAACTGTTCACATTCCACTCGATTCGACCCTTAACGAGCTGAACCAAGCTGTTGAGAATATGTCTCAATCGAATGTGAATTCTGAGAATCTATTTCTACTGGTTGAAAATATGTCCATTGACATTTCTCATTACTGAAAACCCAAAAACTCACCACTACACTTGGTTCGTTCACCTCATAAAAGCCCCAATTTCCAAGTCCTAATACTGAAACAGAGGCAAACGCCTCGATAGCTTCCTCTCTGGGGGAGAGTTAAAAGGAAATTGATGATTTTCCTGTTGCTGAACAGAATGAGTCTGCAAATGCTGAGACATCCGATTCTGAGGACGCTCAAATGAAGGAGGCCGACGCCAATGCTAACTCAGGTGAAACTAACTTTTCTCTTTTTAATACTGATGAATCTGAATAGATTGCATTTAGGAAGATCGTTAAGAGAGAAAAGAGAAAAGATTAGCCCATCCATGTTCAACGAAGGAGATCCGGCTTTGTGTTTACAAGAGTTATTACTCTAATTCACTGAGGAGACAGAAGAAAGAAAGTAGTGTTGTTGATGAACCGATTCAAGGTGTTTTCTTAATCGGAGGAAGATAATGTGGTTACTGAGAAATAAGTCAAAAGGAAGTATAATCCAAAGGGAAAGAAGGTTGCTGCTGAACGAGACTTGCCCAAAGGAATTGAAAATTCTGATCCAGAGGATAATCCCACTGTGCGTGAGATTAAGAAGACTCTGAGAAAGAATGCTGCATCAAATGCTGAAGCAAGTGCCGCAACACCAGACCCTGATGACAGTAGAAGTGATGATTCTGAGAAGAGCAGTAGTATGGACTCTGAATCAGCTGATTAAATAAATTCTAAAGGAGGTAATTCTGATCCTGATAACAATTCTTAGACTAATAGGTTTGTTGCTAAAATCACTAAACTATCTAGATAAATGAAAATTGTTAAAGGAAAAGGGAATTAACATTGCTGATTTTGAGAGTAAAGGATTGATACAATTTTTTGGTTGAAAAGAAATTGTTGAAAACTATAACTTTGAGTGATACTTTTGTGTCTTATTGGGTATATGTATTTTGTGCTTGACTTAGGAAGAGTACGGGTAGACGTAGCTCTAAATGATATGGGAATGTACAATTTAGGGGGAGATTAGTTCCATTTACTATAGAATTGATTAATGATATCTTAGAGATAGAGCCTGTGATTGATGAAGATGAACTTGATTTGAACTTGGTTGCTACTTCTATAACTGGTGGTAGATTAACTAGGTGAAATTTTTTATGTTTGCTAAAAATCTCACATCTCTATACTCTGTACTCCATAAATTAATTGTCTACAATTGGATACCCTCTACAAATTCCACTAAGGTGACTAAGGATCAAGCTACATTGTTATATAAGATGATTTTTTGTGTTGAAGAATTTCAATCTGGATTTAACTATTTTCACCATATGCAGCTTATAGTGATATTTATTATAAAGGGAATTTACCTTACCATTGTTGATATGTTCATACCTCAAGAGGCATGAATTTTTAAACCTAAGGAAACTGAGGTTATTTGAGGCAAGGTACCCTTAATGACTATCTCACCTGATCTGTTACTTGGTGAAAGGATTGTTGATTTGCTCGTATAAAATTCAGATGGTTCTGATCACAGAGATGCTCTTATTCCAGCTCGACCAGCTCCAGCAAGACCTGAACAGAGGAATGCTACACCAAATGTGAAACGCATTGATGGTCACATTGGTCAAACTTTTTCTGTTTCCAGATCTTTTATTATACTTCAACTAAAACGTTTACAGGACTCTATTGATGGCCTTCAGTTCCTTAAAGTCCGTGGTTAGAGACGCTTTCTACTACCACAGGGGGAGAAACACCATCAACTTCTGGGGTTCGAAGTGAAGAGCTCCATGGAGATGTACCAGAAGCTGATTGTGTACCTGATGCTATTCATGAAGAGACTGCTGAACCAGATGTTGTAGTTCACTTTGCTACAATGAGCACTGTTGTTGAAGAGGAGGAGGATTAATTTGTTGATGCTGATAAACGTATGGATGTTCTTTATGACATCTAAACAGGTTATGGTAACAACTGCACAGGTTGATACAAGACAGGGGGAGGGCTGAACATTATAAGTGATTATGTGCAGAAACATGATGCTGCAGCTGTTGATACAGCAATATATGTCACTTGTTTAGTTTCTTAAGTATTTGTGCCTTTTATACTTCCCTTGATCTTATGCATTGTTGTTACTGTGTTTAAGTTGATTTACAGAGTTTGTTTTTACTTCCTAGTTGATAGGTTGTCTTTTATTCAACTTGCTTAATTTGTTTGCATTTATGATAATAGATTACTGCTTTTATGCTTAAATTGTTTTCTTACTTATCATTATTTGCTTACTGCATGTTGTATATGTTAGTTGTTTATTGTATTTGTTTTTCCCTAACTTTGCTCTATTTTCAGTTTGCTTAAACTGTTTGCCTTAAGAATTATTCTTATTTGCTTACTGCATCAAGTTTGCTTAAATTGTTTGCTATAAAGAATTATTCTTATTTGCTTACTGCTTGCTGACTTTAGGTCTTTTTTAGTTGTTGTTTGTTTTGTCTTTCTAACTTGCCTTATTATTCAATCTGCTTAAATTGTTTGCTTTGAGGATAATATAGAAGTACACATCTCTTTAATTATCATGTGCTTACTGCTTAGTGCTTAAATTGTTTGCCTTGATGATAATATAATTCAGAAGTACACTTCTCTTTAATTCTCATTTGCTTACTGCTTATTGTTTAAGTCTTTGTTAGATATTGTTTTTCACATTTTTTGCTCTGTTTTTATTTTTAGTCTTTGATCTATTTGTTTTTTCTTTTCTTCATTATTGCTCTGTTTGATTATTGAGTCTTACATAAGTCTTAGATTGATCTAGTACATATTCATATATGATGCCCTGATTTAATCTTTGATTTTTGTAAAGTTATATGTTTTTGTAAACAAGTGTACTGTTTATACTTGTTTTGGTTTTGAATAAGATTACTTTGATCTTATGGCACGGATCTTAGTAAAATTATTCTTGATCTCTTTTTGATTTGATCCAACGGTTACAACAGGTATTGTCTTGACTAGTATTTAGCTTTGATGTTCAACATACCTAAATACATAATACTGAGTATATATAGAAATATATGTGCATCAGGTGTGTTGTAGTCGAAAGGTCAAATTGGGGGAGATTGTAGATGTTATTAACTCTTAAATGCTTTAACATTATCAACAACATCTTAATTTGACCTTCCTTGATTTATTCTAAGTCTTTTATGCAATGTTACATTAAATGTTGTACTAAATGCTCTCACATTCAGGAACGATTCTAGAAGCTTCTACAATAGTCTGGAACCTGGAAGATTCCAGAAGGTTGGAGAACGTGCTAGAAGACCTTGGAGCAGTTTAGAACGACCTGGAAGATGGCAGAATGTTCTAGAAAGATCATGGAGGTTGAGGTCCTAAAAAATAGGATCTCATAATGGAAGGATCTAGAAGCTGTGTATTTCTCTATAAATACCGCCAGAGCCTTTCATTTCAAAGTATGCACTACTCGAGTAACACCTCCTTGAGCGTTCAACCCTAGTTAGGAGTTATGGCCAGTAGTTGTATCATTTAACGTACGCCGAGGGATACCACCTTCCAGTGTACTTAGTTCTAGTCTTGAATCGAGTGAGAGTGAATCACAGATTAGATTAGTTCTTTAGACAGTGTTTTACACTTAAGTCTGTTTGCGGATTCAGGCACCTGCCTCGATTGTAGTTTCTGTTTGTGGAATGTTGAAGTAATTGCTGAGACATTTCACACGACACTTTTTGTATAACTTAGGAACTAAGTTACTTTTCGCCGTAAGGCTTAGCATAGGTTTTGTTATTAATAAAATCTATGTTAAAAATTATTCCATTGTGTTCGTATTGTGTTTTAGTGTTTTAGACTTCCGCTGTGTACTGTGTTTACTTTTCACATTCTGTTAGAGTTAATGCTACACTAATTGTCACAACATTCAGTGTAACATTGTTCTGTTTTTTACTTAAACAATAGATACCTACCCCACGCACACTTTCATATACGTCTAAATAAATTCATTAAATCAATGCAATCAAATACCTGGACGAAATGGTTTTCATTAATCAATCCCATCCAAATACTCCTCGGCTCTTGAGGAGGTTCTTTGTTGAGCGGCAGATATGTAAGGGATAGACGGGTATCAAGAACCACCACCGCCACATTATACTGTGACGCCACTAGATATCCCATGTACGGCAACACGAACCAATGTTTTTTATGTGCAAACTCCGTAAAGCAATTCAATTTTTGAAGCACAACATGGACGTAATCATTCAACAAGAACACGTTGTTGTACAACGTTAGATTGCGGGACAGTTCGTTCATCAAGTCCATCTGAACCCTCGCCCACTCATCCTCACCCCATTCCATAAGCCCAGCCACTGCTCGAAAACCGCAGTGTCCATCACCCTTTACGTTCTTGATATCGATAATGTAGGGTTGATGCTCGATCGGTAAATTTCCGATGAAATCCATTCCTTGGGATATTCGGGTACGCCGACAGGATACCTACGCACATTACAACCAAAACACCAAAATATTACCCATCTACAACCAAATCACTAAAATATTACACAAATACAACCAAATCACCAAAATATTATACATCTACAACCAAATCACCAAAACATTACCCATCTACAACCAAAACACCAAAAATATTACACATCTACAACCAAATCACCAAAATTCACCCATCTACAACCAAATCACCAAAAATCACCAAAAATATTACACATCTACAACCAAATCACCAAAAATATTACACATCACCAAAACACCAAAATAAACATGCAAGGGCTGAGAATTACCGGTTGTTTTTGTGGAATCCCTTTCTTTTGGAAGTACGGGGATGAGAGCGAGTTATCTACAGTGATGACCATCTGCTCCTTTTGTACCGAGCAACTTGCAACTTGATTCTCTACAAGCTCAAATAGGCTAGGCTCACGTTTGGTGGACGCATCAGACTTCTTCTTCTTCTTTCCTTTTTTGGGTCGACCACGAGTGTCTTCCTTAGGAGGTGGCTCAATAAGAGTCGTAGTCTAGGGGTTTGCAAGCTCCCTCATACGCTTTAAGAAGATGAGTTGCTCCTCCGGAGAGAAGCTCTTATAAACCTCAGCCATGTCGTCTACGACATCTTCAAACCGATTTTTGTTGTGGGTGGGAACGGGGTCAACCAGTGTGGTGGTTGGGGTAGACTCCATATCCAACTTCCTCCAAAAGGGATCAATGGCATTCACTGGTATCGGTTTGTCACAGTAAACATACTCCTCGATCTCATGACCACATGGCAAACCATACACCTTCCTCAAGATGTGTTGGCACTCTTTAGGATCGAATCCGGGTCGTTTGATCACCTTGATTTCATCAAAGATCTTTTCTAGAGCCACAAACGACACCACCCCCCGTAAATAATTGAAAACGTTTGACGAGAACCTATGTTGGGCAACATTCAAACTCTTTTTGAAGGAGGCTTTAATTGAAACATGGCATGTCTCGAATAGAGTGTGACATTTCTCCCAACACGTCTCAAAATTTCCTAAGGAATTGCCGAGCATTCTTTTCAAGGCGGCATGATGGCTTTCGACCCTGATCAGAGAAAAATTTAAAATATTGGGCAACTTCAACTTACAAATTAAAGTAATAATTTAAATATAGACAAAAGTATAAACATACCTGTTGGTTGTGGTGTTGCCAAAGTGCATAAATTCATTCGTCGAAGCCCTTACAAACCTCTCTTTATAAGGGGTAATTCAACTCTTCAACACGTAATTCACTAGCTTCTTCGGAAATTTGGACTTGAACTTAGCAAGAGCTTCTTCAAAGTCGGACTGGGTATCAGACCTCCACAAATAGTTGAAATGAGAGTTGAATACCTCCCATTTTTTACATCTTTAAATGCACCCTTGCAGTTGGCTAGTACATTCCGGTCAATGTGGAATGTACAAAGAAAATGACGGGCTTCAGGAAATTTCTCTGCCACAGCATTCATCAATGCAAGCTCACGGTCCGTGATAATAACATCGGGAAGAGAAGATGAGCCCAACACGTCTCGAAGCACCTCCAATGCCCATTAATAATTTTCTTCTTTCTCATCCATTAGGTACACCGACGCAACACAAAATGTGATCCCAGTCGATGTAACTCCCACAATATCCAAATAAGGTAGCCGGTACCTATTCGTCTTGTATGTGCAATCTATCATGAGTACCTTCGGAAAAGCACGCACCAATTGGAGTGAGACGGGATGTGCAAAAAATAACTCGTTAAGAGTGTTTGTCTTCTCACACCTTCGTGTGGCATGAAAGTAATTTTGCTCGACAAGTTGACTCATCAAATATTGAAACTGACTACGTCCACAATATTGATGGATTTTATGCTTCAACCTTACATTGTAGATCGTTCGAATAATCGAGTGATTGTTCTCATTCTTCTTCTTCAACTTCATCAATACAGATTTAGGAGGAGCGTGTAATTTGGACATTTCGACAACGAAGTCCTCTTCCTCGGTAGTTAGGCGGCCGGCATAAGAATGTCCCTCAAGGTAACGGGATATTGGATGGTTATGTGTACCGCATTTCACCTCCAATCTCCACTGCATTTCAGATTCTTCTATACCCTTCAACATAAACGGACACCCACATTTCTTGGTGCCCGTAACCTTTCCACTCTTTTCTTCTACCACCTCGTTCTTCTTAGCCTTCTTCTTCATAGGAGTTGTAGGCTTCTTCTTTTCACGGTACACACCGCCACGCTCACACGTCAAGAATATACGACCTTTTTTAGTACCTTGGCTGTTATCCGACCGCTTCACAATAATAATTATGTTGTGTTGTTTCCCCGTACTACGCACCCAAGACAAGAGTGCATCACGAGACTCGAACAAAGCCATATTCGTGAAGACGCCCGTGTAGTCCATAACAATTTCACGACCACGGACATCATCATTCTCCCTTTCAACAATAGAGTCATTCACCCACTTATCATCATCATTGTACTCCTCGTACTCCTCTTCGAGACAATATTCGTCCACCCAAACATCGTCCTTCTCATCACCCAAATTCTGAAATTCAAAAAAAAAAAATATATACACTGTTCGAAAATTTGTTCAAAACAAAAGCTTCATGTTCGAAAAAAAGTTCAAAACAACAGCTTCATGTTCGAAAACGAATTCAAAACAAAAGACTGATGTTCGAAAAAAAGTTCAAAACAAAAGAGATTTGTTTTGAACTTTTTTTCGGACAACACGACCATGTCCGAAAAAAAACACAAACATGGTCGTCTTCTTCGCAGAACCAGTCGCGAAAATGGGCTTTTTTGAAAAACGACCAAATTAAATGGAATATATAATGTCAAAATTTATGTCCTAAATGCATATTATTTCAACTACATACCACTATAGAGTCATAAGATGCAAAAATAAACAAGCATAAACACCAACACAAACACTAAAAAACCCTAGACATAAAAACTCTTTCACTTTAAAAAAAAAACTTTCAAAACATGATAAATAACTTACAAATGAGTCTTTGGCACCACCACTAGTAGCTATTACATCATAATCGACCATTTTTGACTCCATTCTCGCTCTCAAAATCGAACTTGCAGAAAATGAAATTTTGGAATTGAGAGAAAGTGATGACTCTCTGTATTCTTGCGTTTCGATAGGAGGTGGGTGTACTTATCCGGTTTTTTTTAAAAAAAGTACAGGAGGGGTAAATACGTCATTTCGCAACACCCTTTTAACAAAAAAAAATTACCCTGGGTGTACTCATAGGAAACCCGGGTGCCTTTAGCCGCGCCCATTAATGATTGTGTGATAAGTATGACACATATCTTTTACAATGGACTTTGTAATTAAATTGATATGCTTCTAAATACATTAGGTTTTTTCTGTATTTGGTTCTTGAACCGATTAATTCGAAGGGTCAATCTGTAACACCCCGTCCCAAAATTAATATGAAATAAAGGAATAAGTTATTTAAGAGTTTTCAATTATATTAACGTCGTTATTTGTTTTCAAAAGATTTAATTTTCAGGAAGACGGACGAGCATTCTAGTCGGGCAACACTCCTAGCACCTAATAAAGAAATAAATAAAGTATAAGGTTTGATGAATATTTAATAAGTGTCGAAATGAAATAAGTCTAATTAATAACCTTACAAATCATTTTATCAAAGCTTATGTGATAAACAACTTAACGAAGCATAATAAGCATTTTAATAAATAGTATATATTATCTTGCCATCTAAATCTTAATATAAAATATAGAGGTCTGATTCATTTACTTGCTTGATCATTGATATAATATTTGATACATTGAAAATTCATAATCATGAAAATTACATTTACTTGGTTGCCATGCTTTCGTGTCTTTGTGATATAATGTTTGTCTTATCTGATTTTATTTTATATTACGACTCATTTTGATAAATTCGCTATTAAATTAATATTAGAATTTAAAACAAAAATAATATAAGTAGTCGTAAGTCGAATTTATAATTAAATAATTTTTATCTCAAAGTGCGACGATTTTATCACCATAAATCCTAAATAAATATTTATAGCTCTTGCGTAATTTTCTGCGACAAAATAACACGAATATAAGTAACGACTGTGTAGTAAATACCGAGTGCTAACGAATACCGTGACGATAACAAATATTATCTACTTGCAATTTTGGTCCAATAGAAATGAAGTATGGCCCCCATCCACCTCCCTTCTTGGCCAATCACCGTGTAATCATCCATCTATATATACCCTCCATCACACAAGCTTCTTCTTCATCGAGCTCTGCATAAAGCCCCACTCTTAATTCACCGAGAAGCAGCAGCCATAGCTTCTTACTTTCTGCACAAAAAACGTCCACAGCATAGTTAAGAAAGATCAAGAAAATCTTATCTTCTTCTTCTTCTTCAAATGGATCGATCGGCTTCTTCTTCTTCAATAGGAAGTTAGCTGGTTTTTCTTCCGTATTCCAGCAATTTTCGAAGCTCCCCTTCTTTATTTCTAGAAAAATGGATTCAAAGATTAAGGAGAAGAATACTTCATTTCTTCTTCCTTTTATCTTTTCGATCGGTTCTTCTAATTCATAGAAAGAATCCGATTGTTTCTTCCATTTTCTTGAAGTTCCAGACGTCCTCTCATAATCCTATTTGAATCCAAAGTGAAGGAACAAAAGTTTAATCCAAACAATCCATAGAGAGGTGAAGGAAACCCCGTTTTTCATTCTTTCCCCTGTTTTCGATTTATCCAGAAACTATGATAACTTGTTTCTTACTAATATCTTGAAAAGTCGACACCTCGTAGTCCATGATCGATATACTCAGTACCCAGGCTCCAAACAATTCGAATCCTAACCGAAAATCACAAAGGTTGTTCCGTAAACCCGTAAACTAAAAACTGCACTATGTTGTTTTTATATGAGCTTTTAACTTGTTTAAATTTGATGATATTTGTTAGTTTAAACCTCTTATGTGTTGCTTGATTGTTGTACTTTACATCCATGATTTTAGTTTTCGATTATAGTAATGTTATGCCGCCCATTTCTATGCACGAACATGGTAAGTCACAAAACCAAAAATCTGGAATTTAAGAACATAGCTACTGCCATGTAGTTCGACTTTTATTACAGGGTGTTTTTGCTAAAACTAAAAATATGGAAATGAACTATGTTGAGTTATGAACTTACAGTATAAATCTTGTACGAATTGAGCCAACAGTTTAAGAGATATGAATTTTTAAAGAATATGTGTCAAAACTACTAAAGCAGTGATTTTGGAGGCTTGTATCATTTAAACGAAAAATGATTTTTACTCGAAACCAACGTGAGTATAATCTACATATAGTAGAGAGTCTGAATGTAAAATATTACACAAATTGGTCGGATAGAACGAGAGATATTTACGTTTGAAAATCAATCTGTAAGCTGGGAAAAACTGGAAAAAATAGAGCACCATTTCAGGTTCAAAACTTTGGAGTCATTTTTACTCGACTTCGAGATGCGTTTTTCACAAACCCTTTTCTTTCCAATAAACTTGATATAGTATAGTGTATTTACCCCAATATTTCATGTTAATAGAATTAGTCGTTTGACGAGAAATGATTGACGAACATATGCAAAAATTCACAGTTTTAAAGGATGTCTAATTTTGCAAAATTATAAAATATTATCTTCGGAGCCACAATTAAATTCTGGAAAAATATCTACGTTGATAGAAATATATTAAAAGGCTATGGAAACAAATTTTGTTGGTATTAAACAACTATAACTATTTTATTTTTAAATTTTCGAGTAAAAAGGATCAAAACTGAAACAGGCGTAATCATACCCAAATCCATAAAAATATTCGGCATATGTTAAATCTTTTTTAAAACAGATTATTAAAATATTTCTTAAAGATCTAAATGTATACTTTATAGTTAAACAAATTTTCCGCAAACAATGATACTAGATCGTAGAGACAATACAAAATGCAAAACTAGAACTCTATTTATCTTAACTGACGTTTCTATTTATTGTTATAAGTAACTTTAATTAAATTGTGTATTTTATAATATATGTGTCGAATGGATGCTTTTTGATTTGTGGATTATTTGTGTGTCAAGTGTAAATACAATATTAATATATTAATTTATTATCACTATCATTATTTGTGCTAATAAAATAAGAATAAATGTTTTAAATATAATTAAGTTAGGTCCTACTTTAATTGAATTATTTTATAAGTTGCTCGTATGTGATTGTTAAGTGAGGAACATGTTTAAATTAAACATGTGTTAGTATTATTGTTATTGCGACTATTATAAATACATTATTTATTATTTGAGTCTTAGTACCATTTTTGTGTATATGCCAATTAACCACTATTAAGGTTTTTAAAATGTTGATTTTACAAAAGTCATTTAATTCAAATATCTATATATATATATATATATATATATATATATATATATATAATACATATATATATTTATATAAACTCGAGTTAGTTATCTTATTTTAATATGTTTCTCCATAATTTGCTATTATTTGTTGAAGCACACCAATTGATAAATGTTAAAATGTATTTGATTGAATTTATTATTTTGATATTACTTGTTATGTGATTATAAGATTTACTCATAAAGGAAAATTGTTAAGTAAATTAAGAAACAAGAGTTCTGATAATAATTAAATATTCAAGAAAACGTGCTAGGCGAAGTGCTGCCCAATCAGAGCTCGGACGGCCCCTTCTGTGTTACGCTTGCTAAAATCATTCAAGAAGTTTGTAACTTTTCTTAAAAGTTAACGAGGTGGGTGTCATTACTGTATTGTTGTAATGTTATATGGACTGTTGGTGTATTCTGAACTGAACTAAACAAACATCAACATATAACTAAGAACACAAGAATGCAATAATAATTATAATATAATATTATATGTGTGATACATAAATTACGATTTCACGGAGGTGGCGGGAAAGTGTTTATGGGGGTAGCATGTGGTAGAGTCGCTACCAGTGTCCCAAATATGTGTTTCACGGAGGAGGCGGGAAAGTGTTTATGGGGGTAGCATGTGATAGAGTCGCTATCAGTGTCCTAGAAGGAGGTGGAAGCGTTTAGGGGGTAGCATGTGGTAGAGTCGCTACCAGTGTCCCATATGATATATGATAAAGATGTTATATGATAAGTATTAATTATGATTTATGATATATATATGATGAATTATGATAATTATGAATAAGAATATATTGTAAATCCTCAGTGAATGAAAGTTCACTACCAAAAGATTTAAATCCCAGTGAATAACGAATTCACTATCAAAGAATAATAATAACTCACGATAAAATATTAATACTAATTATTTTGGAGTACTGCCAATCTGTATAATAGCGTACAAGGGAGAAAATTTCATTTTACGTCCTGTAACTTAGGCCTAATCCAGTTTATATCCTTTAAGTTTTCACTTTTTTAATTTACGTCCTAGGGTGTCCAATTTATGTCCTTTTAAGTCCAATTTATGTCCTTTTAAGTCCAATTTATATCCTTTTCGCCGGAAAATTGGAATTCCGGTCAAATAGTCCAATTTACGTCCTTTAAGTTTAAAAATTAGAAATTAATAATTAAAAAATTCTGAAAAAAATTAAAAATCTCATTAAAAACAAAAAATATCATTAAAATTTATAAATTGTGTAAAAATAATAAAAAATTCTAAAATTCTAAAAAAATTAAAAAATCTAAAATTTGAAAATTAAAAATAAAAATTCTAAAAATCTCTGAAAATCATAAAATTCTAAATATAAAAAATCTATAAATTAAAATTTTAAAAATGTTTAAAATAAAATAAAAAATTATACCATTCTAAAAACCTTATTAAAATGAATTTGACACGGTTCTACAATCAATCAAGGCGTGGAATACAAAAAAAATTAGGAGTTCGAGAAAAAGTTTAATGGCGGATGAGTCCGAATCAAGTCTAATTTTTTAATAAATTTTTTTATTCTTATTGGGGTTTTAGAATTTTTAATATTTAATCTACACATTTTTAAAAAATTAAAGAGATTTTTAGAATTTTTAATGAGATTTTTTAATTTTTTAATTTTAAGTTAAATATTTTCGATTTTTTGAATTGTAAATTTTTTTTATTTTTATTTAACACATTTTATAAATTTTAATGAGATTTTTAAAAAATTAAATAATATATTTTAAATTTTATTTTACACATTTTATAGTTTTTAATTTTAATGATATTTTCGGATTTTTAATAATATTTTTAGAAAATTTATTTATTAAATTTTAATTTTCAAACTTAAAGGACTTAAATTGGACTATTTTGCCGGAATCCCAATTTATTCCTCAAATTCCGGTGAATTTGAAAATTTTCCGGCAAAAAGGACGTAAATTGGACCAAAAAAGACGTTAATAAAAAAAGTGAAAATTTAAAGGATATTAATTGGATTAGGTCTAAGTTACAGGACGCAAAATGAGTTTTTCTCCGTACAAGGATATCCACTGAGATTTTTATCTCACACCCCAAAACTAATATTTTCAGGTTATGATCGAGAGGGGCCGGCGGATGACACAGAGTTTTTCCCATATTAAGATGTTAAAATATATTGTGTTTTATGAAAGACTATATTTATTCTTATGTTGAGTAACAAACTTTCTTAAAGTTACTCGATGACTAATATGTAAGCTATCTTTAAATCGACTATTATTCTTATCAGGTTCTATGTTTTAAAATAAATGGGCCACACTACTTCTATTGCAACTCATAACTATCCTTAAATTATTTCCGCTGCAAAACTCTTATCGATTCACTTGTATTATATATTTTTAAAGAAAATTTTAGGTTCGGTTTTTCGGTCACTAAGTGGCGACCCGAATTTAGAGTGTTTAAATCTAAAGGGTTGCATTCCGGATTCGGGGCGTTACACAATCTCACCGTCTATTTGTGGGCTCCGTGTTTAAAGCTAGAGCAAAACTTTGTATGGACTAACTCCTTAAAAAGGTATATTACACATGATTGTTCTTCTCTCTTCATGCGTCTCAAAAAAATCTTGAGGTAGAATAAAATTATTAACTTTAACGGGATGAACTTAATCAAAGATTATTCAAAATCATTCGTACTTTATTTTTATTTTTATTTCTAGTAATTATTTATATATTGTTTAAAATTTATTATAATAATACAAATAAAAAATAATATATATATATATATATATAATGAAAAAGTATGTGGCCTAGTCCGTAAGCCGTCATAGATTGGGTTGGGTTGAATATTTTTCAACCCGTCTCCGTCATGGACCTATCTGTAAAAACCCGTAAAATGATGGGATGAGGTGGTTATTGATCGGTCCGTCCCGTTAGTCCGTTTTGACAGCTCTAACATTTAAGTACGGAGGTTAAAAAATATAGTATAATAAATAGATATATTAGAGTTGATGTGATTGAGAGAGACAAAAATATAATGAAATGTGAGAGAGTTTACAAAAATAATATGTAGGAGTATATAACTTTAATTGGAACGGACGAAAAAAAAATCTCACCTCTAGTGGCGGCCCTGAGGGTGGGCCTGAGGGGCGACCGCCCTGGGCCCCGAATTTTCAGGGGCCTACTTTTTATATATATATATATATATATATATATATATAATTAATATTTTTAAAAAAATTAAAAGGTAAAAAATATATATAATGAATCGCCGAATCAGAATATCTAATATAAGTTTACAATAATATTATAACGGTAAAATATTAAATATGAATTTATTATGCACTCTTTCTCAAAAAATGACCGTAGTAATTACCCGAAGCCCAATATCTAATTAAATACCACACCAACAGGCGTGAGTTGTGCCTATAAATTATCCAGAGTGATTTCAAATTTTGTATTCCATATTTCTAATTTCCATTCCAAATTTCCAATATAATTGGTTGCATTCAAGAGGCTATATCTCATCAAGACATTGGATCGGTGATCACGTTTGGCAATCTACATCCGGCTTTCCCTCTCAGTTTTTCACGATCCACAATTACGGTTATATTATTCATTTATTTAATTTTTATTATTTTAGTTTTTTTTATTTCTGATTCTCTATATTTACTTTATTGTTTTATTGTTATTTAATTATCAATTTTTACCTTTTTTTTAATATAAATATGTTTTCTAAAAAACATGAATCTGGTCGTGAGAAAAGAAAAAAAAGAAAGAGATCTGAACGGTCGTGAGAAAAGAAAAAAAAGAAAGAGATCTGAACAGCTAGTTTTATCACAAAAAAAAGAGCCTTAGATAAATTCTTTCCAAAAAATTTAGGACAATGTCACAAGAAACATATTTACGATCCACTATGTCACAAGAAAGATTAAATGGATTAACAACTTTATGTATTGAAAAAGATATGCTAGAACAAATTAACTTTGAAGATATTATTGATGAATTTGCTTCTCAAAAAATGATTTATTTTTAAACGTTCATTCATTTTTAATATGTGCATACATATTTCACTTATTTTATTTGATGTTGTTCAGAGAGAAGGGACCCATTTTTCTTGTTCGCCCCAGGCCTACAAAATCTCAGACCGCCTCTAACAACCTCTAAAGTGCATGCACGTACATAGAATTAAAGAATCCCTTGCTTCGAAAAGGATTTGTGAAATCCAATCATCATCCTTTCGATTTCTTCCAAAGAGTATGGAGACTACAAAATTTATTTGTAATTACAGAAAAGGCCATATAAATATAATATTATTTAATAATTAAATTTATGGCATTGCTGTCAAGTTCATGAATCTGCAGTGCCCATTCTACTCCATGAATTCTTCAGTGGTGTTAATTTTTGTAGACAAACTTTTTATGGGCAATTGCTTCAATTTTAAATCATATACTAATGGGTTATAGTACTAGTAGGACCTAAAAATTAGTACTCCCTCCGTCCTGATATAAGTTTGCCACTTCTTTTGGGTGTTTTGATTAAGAAATATGATAAAATAATAGATGTAGTACAAGTGATGTGATGGTGAGAGAGAAAATAATATATTAGTATGAGATGAAGTATGATAAAATAATACTCCCTCCGTCCCAACTTAACTTTCATACCTACTTTTTCGGTCCTTTAGAAACTCTATCCATACAATATCTAAAATATTATATTTAATGTTATTATTTTTATGGTACATACATACAAGTCAACTCACTTATTTATTTTTTTATAAAATTATATCTTAAAATTCTATTTATTATAATATTTTTTAAAAATGGAGTGAACAGTAAGTATGAAAGTTAAGTTGGGACGGAGGGAGTAGATAAAGTGTAAGTGATGTGATTGAGAGAGAGAAAATAATTTACAAAAAATGGAATGAGAAACTTATAGTGGGACATCCAAAAAAAAAAAAAGTGGGAAACTTATAGTGGGACGAAGGGAGTAGAATGATATAGAGTAGAAACTCGATAAATTAATATTATTAAATAAACTTGACAGAATAATATTTTTGGCAGACCCCATTTTAAAAATAGGATGCTAAATTAATACTCCGTAATTCGTTAAAAGATAATATATTTTTGATAATTTCTATAGAGCTCAAATAAAATATAAATCAATAATTTCTTACATAATACAGTACATATCACGTGAATAATTTATGAAGATTTTTTGAAAAATTACTCAATTGTGTATTTTTCTTTTATGAAATCAATTAAGTGAAATTTTAAAAGGGGTTTATAAATTGAGTATTTTATTATAAAATAATAAAATATTAATTAATATATAAATAATTATTAATTTTTTAATTAATTAATAAATTTTTTAATTAATAAATTTTGGTGATCCAATGAGTATTAATTTATAAAGTTCCCATGAAAAAGTATTAGTTTTAGTATGGAATGGTACGATATTTTTCAATATACATATTAATATTTTGGTCTTATATATAGTAGAAGAATAACTAGGAGCGAAAAAATTATTTTAATTAAGTTTAGTTCTAATTTGACCCTTTGTGGCCCAGGTTTGATTCGTAAATTTTTATTCATTTTATTTTATTTAGATATATTCCATGTAGAAAGTATAACATACTGTGTATGAGTTTTTTTTTTTAATTAAAGTAACCAACATTGTCAATTTCAAATGACATGTGAAAGGGAATTTCCAAAAGCGTAAATCAACGCCCGTGACCAAAATTTTCTAATCATTTCACATGCTCATGGATATTTTAAATATTAGTTGATTATAAAATGATAATATTCATTCAATGTCAATGTGGAGAATACTATATTATTTCTATTAGATTAATCCTCAGCTGATCATATAAGTCCAAAGATATTTGAACCACTATTTGACAGGTTGAAGTTGCAATTTATCTAATTCCATTTTAGATTGGGTTACTTAGATTCATGAGTTTTGTTCGTGCTTTGGACAATTGTTTCTATGTTTAGATTAATTCAATGTTAATGTAAATTTATGTTTTTTTTTTTTTTTTTTTTGTGTCACTATGATTTAAAGTTTTGAGTGAAGGTTAAATCCATTGGAATCTTCATCAATCTACCCTAATTATTTAAAATGAGAGTTTTAGTATTTAGTAAAGTCACAAAAGAAATCTAGATTCAAGTAACAACTATTAATCCTATAATATTACTTTAATTGAGAAGATCTTCTTTCTTTTTTTACAAGAAGAAAAAGGCTCTAGCAATAATACAACAAGGGAACACAAGTATTGAGACAATCCTTCGATTCCATAGGAAAAAAAAAAAACATTCTTCATCCAATCGTGAAGAAACAAGGTGGGAAGTGTAAATAGGCAATCAAGAAAACTCTTGGCGAAAAGATGCATCACACACTAAGGTGTCCTTCACCATCTTTACTACGTACTTCTCTTCTCAATCAACATAGCCGAAAGTGCATTTGCACAACTACCAAATCTGACAGAAATCCACAAACTATCCCCAAAGTCCAAAACTAAACAAAAAGAAAAGTGCAATAAAGTGCAGAAAAACCACAAGGGAAGAGAGTCGTACAAGATGTAGAGAATCTCACAACTAGAATTTAAAACTACAACCTAGAGGAGAAGAGAAACCTAAAAACTAGGGCACAAAATAAAAACTAAAAATCAGAAAAAAAAAACAGTCATTTCTTTTCTCAAGAGTTGATATAAAAAAATACAGAATGGACTCTAAAGAAGATGAAAAAAATGAGAGACATTTCTTTTCTCAAGAGTTGATTAACCCAAGTAAGGATGTGCCTGATTAATGATAATCTCGTCCATAAATTTTCTTAATTTGTGAATTTTGGTGAGAAGTGGATGAGATGAGAATGGCGGTGAGATGGGAGGCATAAGAGAGATAGATAAGAGAAAGAATAATCAAACGATTGAGAATGCGCACCTTAATTGTAATAGTATCTACAATACATTTTACATTAATTTAAATATTAATGATGTGTGTGCAAACTCAATTAACAGCCTCAAAAAAAATCATTTTCAAAAAAAAAAAAAAAAAAAAAAAATCACTCAATTGAGTTTGCAAACACTTGCTAATAAATTTTCATATAAAAAAATTAACAAAATTATGAATTATAAATAAACAATTGTATAATATGTTGAATTTATAGTTTTATACTCTACGCGATGGATAGACCCCTGTAACCACGACATATTTGCTTGCTTGAACATCAAATTTCTTTCCAAAAGAAAGCAAATGGTTAATCTCACAAAACAAAAAAATATTTTTTACGAGGTACAAATCTAAATTTTTTTTATTTGTTCCAAAATCGACCATAGATCAATTCCCCTTTTTATTTGGGAGTATTGACTACACCCCTAAGTCTGAGCTTCATGGTACTCTTACCAAGTCACATGTTAGATCCAGGGCATCCCAATTGGATTGATTGGGATGACAGTTTCTCATTCCGAATCTGTAAATTACATTTTCAAATTATTTTCTCAATGTCATAGATTTTTTTAACCTAACTAAAAATATGGTTTTCATTATTTCACATGCAAGATGCAAGTTAAAGTAGACAATTCAATCACAAAGTTCAGTAGGTCAGTCCAACAAAAAAGAGTCACCATACTGACAAAAGAAACAGTTACACTAGAAAAACTGGACAAAACTCCTCACATAAGTTCACATAGTCCCCAAAGACAGAGATTAGGGACCTTGAAGAGTTGATTTCATCCACAACGAGCTTGCAATAGCCTTCCACAATAATATTGTCCAAGTCTAGCCCTTTGATCCAGGACAAGGCTTCATAAAAGCTTATAGCTTCTCCTACCTCCATAAGTCCTGGAAAAATAATAGCTTTGCCCATCACAAACTCCCCTTCTACGTTCCGGACTACCATACTTACACTTGTTTGTAAAGAATCCTGGAGGAGCCCTACAACCACATTGAGCTTCCACTTTCCCAAGGGCGGCATATGTCAAGCACCACACCTAGTAGTGTGAGGTATAATCCCGACATCATTCGCTCTCCTTCCCTTCCCTGTGGCAGCCTTCCATTCTAACTAGTGAGTAGCCGAAGCATGGACGACCTCGAATGGTAGCCTTCAGCGTCCTTTCTAAAATTTGGAGTTTCTTTCCTTCCAAATTTGCCACAAGACCATGCCAAAGTTAGTTGCAATCGTTTTGGCAGGACTATGTACCATATGAAAAATGAGGTCCATGAAACCATCCACCTGCCAGATGCCAATCTCCATTTTCGACCTAAGCCCAACCCTCACCCAACAGTCTCGAGCGAAACCACGGTCCGCAAATAGATGACAGTTGTCCTCCAAGCCAGTGTCACACATCACACATAATTTGTCCGTAACTACTCTATTGGAGTAAAGATTTACTTTGTTCAGCAAACAGTTTCTCCCCACTCTCCACACTAAATCTTTAACCTTGGGAGGAACAGTCAAAATCCAAATTGTCTTCCACTCCCCATTTACCCTGTGGAAAGCGTCTGCAGTAATGAGAGTCGCGAACATATATCCCGATTGTACTGTGTAACTGCCTTCCCGTGTATGGTGTCAAACTACTTTGTCCATGGTTCTAGTCGTGGGCAACGACGTGTTGAGAATTCTCTCGACGTTAAACGGAAGAAGTTCCTCAACAAGATTTTGATCCCATGATTTGGTGTCAGGGTCAAACAACTTAGAGGTCTACATATCCTCTGATCCCTTAGTAACTGGGGAGTGCACATAAAATTCGTTCCCATCTTTGATCCACGGGAATCTCCACAGTGATATGCAGATCCTGTCCCTACCTTCCACATGACGCCCCCTTCCCTCGAACCAAATCTTAGCTAGTATGTATGCTCGTCCATGTGTGTTGGTCCCAAAAGTTGAGTTAAGATTGAGTAAGCTAAGAAAAAGTCTAGAGGGGAGGGGTGAATAGACTTTTCAAATTCTATCAAAATATCAGAGTTTAAGTGCGGAAATGTGTTCTGTGCAGCACTGTTCTTAGAATCAGATCAGTACTCAATATCAGAGTTAGCTTTTAGACTCAACTTTTCTTTAAATCTTTTCTTTAGAAAACTTACTGTTCTTGGTTCAACAAATATAAAACAGATAATCAAACAGAAAGTAAAGAACACAAGATTTTTATAGTGGTTCGACAAATGTCTACATCCACTCTCACAACTCCAGTTGCGATGTTTTATTACTCTTCCTTCTTGAGTACTTGTAGCTTAGAGTCCCAAGATTAAGACTTTGATCTTGTCGATTATACCACCAGGTATATCTTCGATCTACTAGTAATTTTACAAGTAACTAGCACACTTGTTTACACAATACAAACTTAAAACGAAAAGTAAAACTTCTCTTTGCAGTAGCCTTTGATTCTTCAAATCAGATCTGTGGCTTCTCTTCAGTACGATCTTCTTGACTCTGTGAGTTCTTGAATACTTGAATACTTCTTGATTGCTCTTGAATAGTAATTGTATCAGTAGTCTTTTCAAGTAGAAGATCACACGGTATTTATAAGCAATAGTAAGACAGTTAGCAGTTTGTGAACTAACTCTCAACTAACTCATAACCGTTTCTTGTTGTAACTTCCTTTCTTTGTAACCAACTTAAAACTTATATTTCCAAGTCAGCATATCTTCATATAAATTCAGTTACGCCTTAAATAAGTCATCCAAACTTATTCTTCAAACAAACCAACTCAGCACAGTAAACTACTCTTCTTAGTTTTACTGCTCTTGGTCAGTCAGCACAGTTCTTCCATAACTGTTCTTGCTTCCTTCAAAAACTTCTTTTAGTCTTCTGAGCTTCATCTTACTCCTTTCAAATAGTCTTCTTACTCTCGGAGTAGTCTTCTGATATCTTCTTAGTCTTATTTCTTCAATCTAATCTACTGTTCTAACTTTACAATGCTGAATACAATAAAATACAACTTTACATATATAAAACCTATAACTCAAATTGCTTTTGGCCATCAAAACATATAATCATCAATTAGAACATTGTTTATAGGATTCATATCCCAACAATTTCCCCCTTTTTGATGAAGCCAAAACTACTTAAACATTAACAGATCAGTAGTTAATATATATAGTCATTCATATCAGTTCATCAATTCAAAAATCAGATTTAAGATTCATATCAGATCAGATATGTCACATATTACATTTAAGTCACATAATCATAGAAAATATCAAAATAAAGAAATTAAAGATAAGGTTTAGAAATGTTATCTTGTTCAGCATAGTCCTTCATCTTCAATCTTCATTAGGAATTCTGAATGCCAAGTACATTCTGTTCTTGATATCCATCATGTGCTTATGACCAGTTATGCCTTCATCTTGAATAATCTTTGAAATAATGTTTCCAACTTCATTCAGATCAGGTTCTCCATTCTCTAGTCTTGGAGGATCCCAAACAGGTTCTTCTGGACAAATAATCTGGATCCCTGCACCAGCAGCCAATAACAATATGTGTTCCCAGAAGTTCCTTGCTATGTTCATCATGAACACATCAAAGTCAGAATATTCATCTTCCTTGCTTGAATGATCACCAAACTTTTTCACAATGAAATTAGCAATCTGCCATTTCTTCTTCAGATCATTCCAATATTCCATATCTTCAGAATCAACAATGAATTCCATGTAGTTCTCTTCAAGAACTTTTCCAACAGATTTAGATTTCTTTTTCCTTTTTAATGCAGCAACTCGATTATCAAATTTCTTTCTTGCAGCTTCTGCATCTTTCAGTTTTTGCTTTCTAATCTGTTCATCAGCTTTCCTTTTCTCAAAGATTTCAGCTTTCTTCTGAGCAAGCATCTCATTATGCTTGTCAACTGCATCAGCCATCTTTTCATCACTTGGCCTACTACTTTCAACAACATGCTTCAGCTTACTCTTCGACCTGGTAATCCTTCCAGTCTGTTCAGCCTCTTCTTCATCTTCTAAGATTAGCTTCCTTTTTAGCTTTCCAGAAGAAGGTTCAGCAATGTTTTTCTGAATAGATACAATCTCTTGAGGTTCAGAATCCTTTTGTTGTCTTTTCAGATTGATTCTTAACTTCAGACTAATGATTTCTTCTTTCAAATCATCAATACTAGCTTTCAACTCATCTGTACTCACAACCAACTGAGCTTGTTGAGTTTGAGTCTACTCCATCACTTTCATTACTTTATCTTCCCCCTTTTTGGCTTCATCCTGCCAATCTTTCAAGGGTGTCAAAAGTAGATCAACTTTCCTTTGTAACTCAGTAGAAAGTGTCTTCTCTTGTAATCTATGCAAATCATAGATCTTAGACATTGTGAATTCCAGAACTTTCTCATATGAAATGGTAGCAGTCAAACTTTCCAATTTCTCAGTGGCTTGTTGAAATTGTTTCAAAGTAGCCTCCAGCTTGCTTTGTAACTCTTCATTCTGCTTTTTCAACATCTCAATGCTAGAGTTATCATGCACTGTCTCAGCAGGAACATTTCTTTCAGTGTCTTGAACATCATTAATCACAGTATTCTCAGCAGCATTAATAGGTGTGCTCTCCAACACATCAGCTTGTTCCACTAAGACTTCAGCTTCTTCAGCTACAACTGTGTTCTCAAACATCTCAGTTGCATTGGTATCAGCTTCATAGTCAGCTTCCATGTCAGCTTCATATGCAGCTTGATCGTCAGAATTTCTAACACCAGTTTCCTCAGCTTCCATGTTGACATCAGTATCAACATTTTCATCAGCAGATTTGACCATAGAATACTTGCAACCAGTTATCCTTTCAATCAACTGGATAACCGATTCAAGAGAAAATAATTTTGTGAAAGAATTCACATCTGCAGCTTCTCTCTGTTCTTGTTCCCAGTCATGGAACACAGACAAACCACCCATACCTTCTGCTATAATCATCAGCTCATTTACACCTATACCTCTAAGATACACCCAAGTGCCTATCCTTAGAAGTTGCTCAAAGGTCATGGAGCTGTCATCTAAACTATGAAAGCTTTTGAGAAGAGCATTTCTCAATTTGAATCTTATCCTCTCTTCCTTATCACATATAGGATAATCCATCAGGAATACTGGATTTGGTTGGATAATTTCGGTTTCAGGAGAGGAGGTAATCTCAATTGGTTCAGAGGAAGGTATATGTTCATGCTCAGTAGAGTGATCATGAACAGGTTCGGGTTCAGGAGAGAAATGAGGAGTGCAATTTTGGTGAGGACTTGATTGGGAAGAAGGATGAAAAGAAGTGTTCTGAGGGGATGAGGGAGGAGTGTTCTGTCTAATAGGAGAGTAGTGTACAGACTCCTCAGAACAGGTAGGCTCAGCTTCAAGGGGTTGGGCTTGGATAGAATCAGAGGTCGAGGGAGAGGGAGTAGTGCTCTTGAGGACTCTTCTGGGTCTCAGCACACCAGAAACTTTTGATCTCTTATGTGAAATAATGAGGCTCGAAGAACTTACCTCTTGTTCCACAGATGGCTCCTTTTCAGCAGCAACTGACTCTTCTGATTTTTCAGAAGCAACCCTAGCTGATCTGCCCCTTCTTAATCCAGCTCTGTGAGGGTCATGCCTAGCCTTCGTTCTCAACTCCGGTTCATCATTGTCAGATCGGAACATAGAACCACCAGATTCTTGAGGTTGAGGACGATTCCTCTGTTCTTGTTCAAATTTGACAGACTCTTTCTTGAACAAAAGCTTGCCCTGATGAAATCGTTTCGGAGGACTCCAATCCACCTTCTTCTCAGCTAATTGAGGCAACAAGATGCTCAATTTATTTCCAAAACCCATCCAGGATTTAATGGAAAATTGTCTAGTGTCTTCATCAAACAACACTTTTTCTCTTTCAGCCAACAATCTGCCCAAAATAAATCCTTGCCAGTCACCATCAACTCGATCAGTGATTGCGGCCATAATACGAATCTTGAGATTGGTGAGGGCATCTTGAATGAAGTGTTGACCTAACATGCATTTTCCAGCTATGTCCATCAACAATTGAAGACCTTCAAGAAGAATCTCCTTTTTCAAATTGGTGAGAGTTGCTGGGTCAACATTCAACCATCTACCCACGCGTGCCTTTTCTTGCCCTGCCATATAGCTCAGAATGTCTATCGGCCCGTCGGGTAAGTCGAACGCGATACCAAGGGTTTCTTTGGAAATGACAACCCTATGACCCGAAACAATCGAACGGATGTTGTTCGAATCACCTTGCACCTGTAGAAAGAATTCCATTGCCTCAGGTTCATAAACCTTCTTGGGGAATGATTCTAGGTACTTCCTCAGCCCGCATTCTTTACACATGGTGAGAATGGCTTGGTTCTCGTCCTTTTGCCGTCCGGTGAAGTAAACAGAGTTTTCAACGAAAATTCCTTTCTCACGAATCCATCTGGGTGAATCAAACGTGCCTACAACTTCATTTTCTTCGTTAAGAATATCAATAATCGCCATGGAGTAGAAATGTAGAAGTATAGATGAAAGAGTAAATGTGATTGTGTTAATCTTAATCAAAGCAAATCTAGGGCTTGGATTGATTTAGATTCTCACGTTGTGTGGTTTGGATTGAGTTTTAGAAAAGTGTAATTTGAGAAAAACGTTCCAGATTCATAAAACTCATTTCCAATTTGGAGCCAACTTGTGTTGATAAATACACCTTTTAAAATTAGGTCAAAAATAGAGGAGTGTATTAATCTTCTCTATAAGTAAACTAATTTTTGAACATATCTTGACTTAGAAGACTTCTAAGGCAATAATATCGTTCTGATGTGTATCAGCACAGTTGTTTCCATACACATTACACTTCAATTCCTTACTTAAAATATATTTGAAATTTACTTATCTGAGTTCAGCTGAGTACTGTGATCAGCTGATGTTGGGATATGAATCCTAGACAAGTCCTAAATATTGATGAAAGATGAAGTTTTGATAAGCCAAAAGTAGTTGGAATATTTTCTAAGTGTTGACTAATCTAGTCTAGTTAAGTTGAAGTCATCTTGAACAGATCAGTAGAGTTCACATGAAAAGAAAGTATTGTTTTCTTATTAAAAGATAAGTACGATTTATAAGTACTTCATATGTGCTATTTGTATATGTTATATTGTTGTTGAGCTATGAATAATCATTGTATAGAGCTCATGATTTTTGAATGTAATAGATAGACTGATTGTATAGTTTATAAGTTGACTAAGCTTTATAATTCAGAAAAGCTTAAAGTAATGTAATAGTCTTGTTAGGATTAGAATAGTCTACTACTGAAGATTGCACAAGAAGACCAGAAGAAGAAGAGTTGAAGTCTACTACTCAAGACTGGTGGACTACAAGACAAGTGCATCTACTAGACTATACAAGACAGGTCAACTTGAAGTAAAGTTTAAGTGAAGCGCGTGTAAAGATAAGGATGAAGAAGTTAGTTATGGAATAACTAATTCGTAACAAGAAACGCGTGGATTGATAAGAAGTTTTCAGTTAAAAGTTAGTTTTCAAGAAGAGTTGGTTACAACTACCTGAGTTCTTGAAGATTGAAGTCTATAAATACTCAAGGTGTTTATCATTTGAAGACTACTGTTACTGTAAGTACGCATACTGATACATACTGAAGATATACTGAAGATTACTTACAGAGTTCGTTGAAGTTCAGAAAGTAAGTCAGAAGTGAAGTGAAGAATCAGAAGACTGCGACTGAATAAGTTTTTAGTTTTTGTTGTTTTTATCAAGTTGCTAGATACTTGTTAAATTTCTAGTCAGATCGTAGACATATCTGGTGGTATAGTCTTAGAAGATCTAAGTCTTCTTCTTGGGACTTAAAATCACAGGAAAATACACTTTGTACTCGATTGGAAGAGTTTAGTGGAAACATCACAACTGGGTTTGTGAGAGTGGACGTAGACAAGTTGTCGAACCACTATAAATTGTTTGTGTTGTTTACTGTTTTAATTGCTTAACTGTTTAATTGTTTACATACTTAACTGTACTAGAGTAGTTGAGTATAGAACAGAGTTCTCGAATTTTGAAGTTGAGTATAAACTTAAATTGGGCTCATTGTTAATTTCGTTATTCCGCATATTGTATTCTGATATTTCGATTGATTTTTGAAAAGTCTATTCACCCCCCTCTAGACATTTTCACTAGCTTACTCGTTATTAACTCAACTTTGGGGACCTACAGCTGAGTACTTTCTTTGAAGATCAACTCAGTAGTTGGGTCAGCTCAGTAATCCTTAGGTCAGTTCCCCAACTTTTCTGATTTTCACCTTTTTGATACCAGCACAGTACTTTCTCAGACCAGTACTGTAACTCAGATTAGTTCAAATCTGTAGACAGATTTCCCTGTAATCAAATAAGCTCTGTAGACAGTTTAATCAGTAATCAGACCAGTTCTGTAGAAAGAATGATATTGTAGTCAGAATAGTTCTGTAGACAAATTAGCTTTGTAATCAGAACAGTCTTGTAGACGAATCAATTCAATAATCAGAACATGTCTGTAGACAGATATGTGCTGTAATCAGATCAGATTTGTAGACAGATCAAATCTGTAATCAGATCAGTTCCCCCTCCAGTGGAGAACTCCTCTTCTGTGCCTGTTTCACCTTGGTAGAAGTGTTAGTTCAAGCAGAAAAGGTGAAATACAGTACAAAATAGTAAAGAATAATTAAAATAGGTCTTTATAAGGTTTGTTCTAAGGTGACTAGTGCTTTGAGTCAACATACAGGATTTTTCAGAAATCATAGATTCCCCCCTTAAATGTATATTCTCAATTCCCTCAGCTTTACCAGCTTCCTCATCGGGATTTAGGCACCTTAGTAACCTTTTTACCTGATTGTGATGAATGTAGAGGTCTTGACATGGTCTGTTCTTCAGAATTACCCTTCTTGGTGTACTGTTCTTGATATCAGCTCAGTACCTGAAATGTTAGAATACAGTTCTATATACATGTAGGATCCATGTCTATCAATCCTAAACTTATGCAAAGCTCTCCAAATCTAGTTTCAGCCAAAGGTTTTGTGAAAATGTCAGCTCTCTGAATATCAGTATGGATCTTTTCCATCCTTATGTTTTTCTTTTCAACATGATCCCTAATAAAATGATGCCTAACATCTACATGCTTGCATCTAGTATGTAAAACGGGATTTTGAGTGATGGCAATTGCACTATTGCTGTCACAGAATATAGGTACATTAGTTTCCACAATATTGTAGTCTCTAAGTTGTTGCAATAGCCAAAGAAGCTGACTACAGCAACTTCCTGCAGCCATATATTCTGCTTCAGTGGTAGATGTTGCCACACTTGTTTGTTTCTTTGAAAACCATGATATGAGCTTAGAACCTAAAAATTGGCATGAACCAGAAGTTGATTTTCTATCTATCCTGCAACCACCAAAGTCAGAATCTGAATAACCACTTAGGGATAAATCATCATCTGTAGAATACCACAAACCTCGATTAATGGTACCCTTTAGATATTTCAATATCCTTTTAGCAGTCTCCACATGATTTTCTTTGGGATTGGCCTGAAATCTAGCACATACACCTACTGCAAATGCAATATCTGGCCTACTAGCAGTAAAATAGAGTAAAGAACCAATTAAAGCTCTATAATAGGATTGATCAGCACACTTACCTTGATCATCTGGATCCATTCTGTATGTTGGTAACATTGGTACTCCAACTGTTTTACACATCTTGATACCAAATTTATCTAACAAATTTCTTGTATATTTTGCTTGATTGATAAAGATACCTTCAGATGACTGTTTTACTTGAAGACCAAGAAAATAGGTCATTTCACCCATCATTGACATTTCAAACTTACTTTGCATGAGCTTTGAAAAACTTTCACTCATGCTCTTGTTAGGGGATCCAAATATTATATCATCAACATAAATTTGGACTAATAGAATGTCTGTACCTTCTTGTTTTCTGAACAAAGTTCGATCCACTTTGCCTTTAGTAAATCCATTTTCAACTAAGAATAGTGAAAGAGTGTCATACCAGGCTCTTGGAGCTTGCTTCAGACCATATAGTGCTTTCTTCAACCTGTATACTTGATTACCTTTTACCTCAAATCCAGGAGGTTGTTCTACATAGACTTCTTCAACAAGTATACCATTCAAAAATGCACTTTTCACATCCATTTGATACACAGTGAATTTTATATAAGCAGCATAAGCAAGAAACAATCTTATAGCTTCTAGTCTAGCTACAGGGGCAAATGTTTCATCATAGTCAATACCCTCAGCTTGAGAGTAGCCCTGAGCCACTAATCTGGCTTTGTTTCTGACAACAAGATCATTTTCATCTTTCTTATTTTTGAAAATCCACTTTGTACCTACCACATTGTGATCAGTAGGTCTCTCTACGAGTTCCCATACATCATTTCGAGTAAACTGATTTAATTCTTCTTGCATAGCAATAATCCAGTTATTGTTAGATAAAGCTTCTTTCACATTAGCAGGCTCAATAGAAGATAAGAAGCAACACCAAAAAAATAGAGAATTACTGGGTTCAGGCTTAGAGTCAAACAGTTGTCTTCTGGTCTTAACACCTTTATTGGATTCACCAATAATCAGATCAGTAGAATGAGCAGATTTCCATGTTTTTCTAGTTTTAACAGGAATACTTTCATCATCCACATCATGTATAACAGAATCATCAATATCAATATCATCATTTTCACCAGGTTTAGTCACAGGAGAACAGTCAACCAATTTAGGCATGTCAATTGGTCTAGAAGACTTACCTTTGTCTTTTACCTTTTCTACATCATCATCTTTGTTTAGAACATTCAGAAATGGATTGTAAGCTTGTTCAGATTCATAAACTTCAGTCTCTTCATTGTCTTTATCAGTTTGAATGGTCAGATTATCAATTTTCTTACTGATCTGATGATCAGCAGAGTCCTGTACAACTTCATCAAAGACAACATGTGGTGTTTCTTCTACACATAGAGTAGAGTAATTAAACACTCTAAATGCCTTGCTAGTAGAAGAATATCCTAAGAATATTCCCTGATCAGCTTTAGCATCAAAAGCATTTAATTGACTCTTTCCATTGTTATGAATAAAGCACTTACATCCAAAAATATGAAAATATGAAACTCTTGGTTTTCTACCTTTCCATACCTCATAAGGAGTTTTACCATGTACTTTGTTGAATGCACATCTGTTCTGAGTGTGACAGGCAGTGTTGATTGCCTCAGCCCAGAACTTCTGTGGTGTGTTGTACTCTGCAAGCATTGATCTGCATGCTTCCTTTAGTGTTCTGTTTCTTCCCTCAGCTACACCATTTTTTTGGGGTGTCCTAGCTGCACTTGTCAAATGCTGAATTCCAGACTTAGAACAAAATTCTTTAATGTAGCAGTTTATAAATTCAGTCCCCTTATCACTCCTGATCTTGACAATGGGTTGTCCTTTTTCAACTTGCAACCTCTTTAACAGATCTGGTAGTTGGGTTTGTGTATCACTCTTTTTGTGTAAGAAGATTGTCCAAGTGAATTTTGAATAATCATCTACCACAACCAAAGTGTACCTTCTACCATTCAGTGTAGGGGGTTTTATTGGACCATGTAGATCCATGTGCAAGAGTTCTAACACTCTACAAGTAGAAAGAGTGGGAATTGACTTAAAGGAAACCTTTACCTGTTTACCTTTTTGGCAAGCATCACACACTTGTGATTTGAAATAGATTTCATTAGGGATACCTTCAACAAGGTAGTTTCTTGCAATCTTGTTAACTGTATAGATTGTTGTTGAGCTATAATAATCATTGTATAGAGCTCATGATTTTCGTTTGTAATAGATAGGTTGATTGTATAGATTATAAGTTGACTAAGCTGAGTTATAAGCTTAAAGTAATGTAATAGTCTTGTTAGGATTAGAATAGTCTACTGATGAAGATCACACAAAAGAGAAGACCAGACAAGAAGAGTCAAAGTCTACTACACAAGACAGGTGGACTACAAGACAAGTACTTACAAGACTCCACAAGACAAGTCAACTAGAAGTCAACTTGAAGTGAAGTAAAGAAGAAGCGCGTGATAAGATAAAGATTAAAGTTAGTTAGAAATAACTACTTAAACAAGAAACACGTGGATAGATAAGAAGATTCAGTTGGAAGTTAGTTTTCAAGAAGAGTTGGTTACAACTAACTAAGTTCTTAATTTCAGAAATCTATAAATACCTCAAGGTGTTTATCATTTGAAGACTACTGATACAACTGCAAATACATATACTGAAGCTACATACTGAAGATTACTCACAGAGATTACTGAAGTTCAGAAAGCAAGTCTGCTAGAGAAGTGAAGAAACCAGAAGACTGCTACTGAATAAGTTTTCGTTTTTTGTTGTTGTTGTTTTTATCAAGTTGCTAGATACTTGTTAAATTTCTAGTAAGATCGTAGACGTACTTGGTAGTATAGTCTTAGAAGATCTAAGTTTTTTTCTTGGGACTCAAAATCACAAGAACTCACACTTTGTACTCGATTGGAAGAGTTAGTGGAAACATCACAACTGGGTTGTGAGAGTGGACGTAGACAAGTTGTCGAACCACTATAAATTGTTTGTGTTGTTTACTTTACTGTTTTGTTTAATTGCTTAATTGTTTACTTACATAACTGAACAAGACAAGTTGAGTTTAGAACAGAGTTCTCGAATTAAGAATTTGAGTATAAACTTGTATTGGGCTCATTGTTAATTTCGTATTCCGCACACTGTATTCTGATATATCGAAAGATTTTAGAAAAGTCTATTCACCCCCCTCTAGACATTTTCTTTAGCTTCCCTCGATATTAACTCAACTTTCGGGACCTACAAGTGGTATCAGAGCAGTAGTTTACGAACTGCTGTTTCTTGATAACCGACTTAAGACTTAGGGTGAAGTCTTGGTCTGTGATTGTACTTGCTTACGTGTTCTTGAGCAACATTCCTGTTATATCTGTTTCTTGTTTCCTGTTCTTGATCTATGTGCTTCTTGATCATAAATCTGCTTAGCACTTATTTCTTGAAAGAATGTCTCTTGAGATCAGCGCTAATAAGTTGCCCAAGTTCCAGGTTCAGGATTACGACTACTGGAAGCTGCGAATGGAAGCGATTTTCAGCTCCACGCATGATCTAATGATCTCTGTTGTGACCGAGGGTCCGATCGTGACAATGGTCCCAAATACTGCGAATCTTGACAAAGACAAACCAATTGGCACCCTCGTCAAGAAACCAAGGTCTGATCTAACCTCAAAAGAAATGCGTCAAAATAATTTGGATAGTTTGGCGAAGAATTACATCTTACACACTCTTCCTAACGAGTATCTAGGAAAAGTGTTAAAATGTAAAACTGCCAAAGATATGTGGGACAGATTAGCTATCATTTGTGAAGGGACATCCCTGATCAAAGAGAGCAAATTATCCACTGCTGTCCAAAGATTTGAATCATTTCGGATGAAAGCTGGCGAAACTATCGACCAGCTGGATACTCGTTTTACTAAAATCATGAATAACCTTGAAGTTCTTGGTAAAACTTATACTCCTCGTGAAATCAATCTTAGGATTCTTAAGAGTTTAGATCCTCGATGGAAAATGGTAAAGATGCTAGTTAAGAATACCCAAGACATAGATAAGTGGAGTGCAGAGACCATGTTTCAAACTCTTAAAGCCCATGAGTTTGATTTAGACGAAGATGAACCCGTAGTCAGTAGTGACAAAGAACATGCTGTATCTAAGAACGTTGCCTTTAAGTCTAGCTCTTCTAAGTCCACTAAGGTAGACATGTCTAAGTCTAAAACTAAGTCTACCTCTGTAAAAGACGAGTTAGATACTGATCTTAGTCTGAAGGATCAGGTGAGCCTCATGGTTAGAAAGTTTGATAGGCTGAATAAACGTTTCGGAAGATACAAGAAGTTCTATAAGGATCATAGAGCGTCCACTTCTAAGAACTCGTCTGAGACCAAACGAGACCGAAACTCGTCCGAAAGGAGAGACGAAGTCTCGAAAGGTAATAGGCGAGATAGAGAGTCTGACGATAGGAAGATTCAGCGTTCGGATAGACGTGATAAGCGTAGGGATAAATCTCCTATTAAAAAGGCTACTAATGATCTCCTGTGCTACAACTGTGAAAAGCCAGGTCACTACATTTATGAATGTCCAGACCTGAGCACTGACGATCGAGAAGAACGTAAAGCTCGAAGGGAAAGAAGATACAACCGTGGCAAGAAGGCAATGATGGCCAATGATGACTCTGATTCGGATTCAGACGAGTTGCCATCGTCCTTATCTAGCTACCCATCTGATCAAGACCACGACGAAGCATTCATAGTAGATGATGGCCTATGCTGCATGGCTAAAATCGACCAAGAGGTATCATCTGCTACCTCTTTTCAATCTTGTGATGATTCTGATACTGATGTAAGTGACACTGCTAGTAGTGAAGTAGGAAGTAGTCTGCAGCACTCTACTAGTGTTATTGAAGATGACCTTCTACTTGCTAACCAAGCATTCATTGAAGTCAGTGATGAGAACATTGCATTAAAACAAGAAATCATTGATCTTAAGGAAGCTCATTCTAAAGTAGATCCTAATGTAACAGTCCTAAATGAACGCTTGACTGAAGAGTTGAGACAACTCAAAGAAAAGTGTGCATTGACAGACAGGTTATATCAAGACCTACTTAAGACACATGCAACTGAGAGAAATGAATTCAATGTTTTAAAGAGCAAGTGCAATAGACTTGAAGAACGTAATAAGTTCTTAGAGACCGAGGTTGTCACATTAGATCTCAAGCTTACTGACCTGGTTAACTCTTCAAAGATTAACCTTGAATTGTCAGATAGGTATAGAGATCCAACTGACAAGACTGGTATAGGTGCTGAGTCATCTAGCTCGTCTACTCGAGTCATTAAAAACTCTACTACTACTAACGCAAGACTTTTGCCAAAAGATAAAGGAAAAGGACCTATGATATATGATATTTGTACTCCGTCTCAAGGTACTGTACCTAAACAAGTTCGAGTTAACATTCCGATTACCAAGGGAGGTAAAAAGATGGTAACAACAAGCCTGTCCCACCTAGAACTAATCTTCAAAAGACCACTAATCGTGGACGACCCAACCAGGTAAGATACGAGGACTGGTATCCTGAGGAGACGAGTACTAGACAGGTACAGACTAGACGACAAGAGCCTAGACCTCCTTTCATAAGGCAGTCTCAGCTCTACTCGTCTAGACCTAGACAGGTAGCTCCAAAATATCGTACACAAACTGTCCTATATCCTCCACCTTTATCATATGATATTATTAGTGAGGAAAGACCCAAACGCGTCTATAAACCGTATGGACCTAATGCTTACTGTTGGGATATAAATTCACCCTAAGCCCCACTTGATGTTAGAATAGTTTTGATGGCCAAAACACTTAGAGTTTATAAATGTAATAGGATCAGCTGACTTGTATAGAACAGCTTAGACTAGTCTTTGTGTGATCAACTGTATTGATATCAGCTGATCAGCACAGTCCTGGCTTACATGCCTATCCTCAAGATGAGAAGATTAGAAGACATGAAGACTAGAAGATCCTTGAAGACCAGATAAGTTAAGGTGCTTGTATACCTACCTATCTGATGGAGTCCCAGATTGAAGATGGCCTAAAAGCAGTACAAAGAATTTCCAGATCAGAAGAGTGTTACTCGTCTGATATCAGAAGACAGAAGACCTAAGGCCAGAAGAGTAGTCAGAAGACTAGAAGTACAGATCAGAAGACTATGTGCTCTTCCAGGACTCGGCCGATTCCTAAGTCATCTTGCAATTCAAACGAAGACCTACCTTATTTAGAAGATTGACATGATCCCAGGATTGAAGCAATCAAGCGGCTGGAATCAAGGAATCAAGCTATTATGGAAAGATTGCTCAAACGGCTAGTCAACTCCAACGGCTAGTTGCAACCAATCTCCATTATAAATACAAGAGGATGAGAAATCACAAAGTGTGTACGAGGTCACAAGAGAGAATTCAACAAGCCAAGCAAGCAATCAAAGCTAAAGCCATACAGTTCTAAGAATTCTCAAAAGAGCCAGAAACCATTATATTATCTATAGCTCTTAAGTGATTTCTATCCAACCCTTAAGAACCTGAAACCTGTTCATATTGTATATCAATTGTTTTAGGCATGGTGGTTAAGCAAATTATAAGCTTGAACCATTAGTTGGATACACCTCAAAAACCCCAAACCCTCACCGAAAGGTTAAAGTTTTTGAAACCCCTTAAAGTGCAAGTGCTTACAATCACTTGTGGAGACCGTAGCTGTTAGGACGGCTCAGATCTCAAAGTCCTAACCTTGGGACTATAAAGGTCAAGACCCTTGTAATTTGTGGAAATTAAAGGGATTAAACATCACGTTAGGACGTGAGAGTGGACGTAGGAACGTATATCTGAACCACTATAAATCCGGTGTTATTTACTTTCTGCACTTTACATTTCTGCCTTTACATTCATTATTATATTGTGCATACTGTGATTTCAACACTCTTCAAAACAAGGCCATAACTTTCAAACCAGCATCAGCTGAGTATTTTCATTAAGTAAAACAAGTTACAAGAACGAGTCTAAACCAGGGCCACTATAATTCCGCATATAACCTCATCAGTCAGATCACTATAGTCATCTAGACCAGCAGACTTGCAGTCCAGTTGACATAGCAATCAGAAGAGGTTCCCAACTCTGTTTGAAAAAGTTTTAAAGTCTATTCACCCCTCCCCTCTAGACTTTAAACCCATTCACTACTCGTTCAGGGACCAACAAGTGGTATCAGAGCAGTGGTTCTAACGGACTACTGTCTCTAGATTATCAGAAGACTTGAGGGAGTCTTTCTGTAGTCCTCTTGAACAGATCTTTTGAAAAACTTGTTTTTGAAAATCCATACAGCATGAGTGCTAACATGCGAAAGTTGCCTAAGTTTTCAGTTGAGGATTATGATTACTGGAAGATCAGGATGAGGAAGAATCTCACATCAGTCCACTACAAGATGTGGTCTGTAATCACTGAAGGCCCAATCACCATCATGACAGTCAACACTGCAAATGGTGATCCAGAAGTCCCAGTTGGAGAACTGGTTCCCAAGCCCATGAGGGATCTCACACCAGAAGAGATGAAGCAATCAAACCTTGATAGCATTGCTCAAGATTACATAATGCAAACTCTTCCAAATGAGTACATTGCAAAGGTCATCCACTGTGAGTCATCCAGAGAGATGTGGGAGGCATTGGCACTCCTCTGTGAAGGAACTGAGCTGATCAAGGAAAGCAAATTGTCGACAGCAGTCAAGAAGTTTGAACACCTCAAGATGCATCCAGGAGAAACTATTGATCAGCTGGACAATAGATGTACAAAGATCATAAATGAGATTGAATCTCTAGGCAAGAAGTATACAAATAGAGAGAAAAACTTGAAGATCTTGGACTCTTTACCCAAGAGATGGAAACTCAAGAAGACCATCATCAAAGATACTCAAGATATCAAGAAGTGGTCTACTCAAGCTCTATTTCAGAACCTAAAAGCTCATGAATATGACCTTGACAGAGAAGAAAACTCAGGAAGTGATGAGTCAACTGCAGCCCCATCTACCTCCAAGACTGTAGCCTTCAAGGCAGCCAATACAAAAGCTGCAAGTACCTCATCTGGCAAGGCCTCTCTGAAAACAGAAGACTGTGAAGGATCAGACATGAGTCTGAAGGAACAAATGGCTCTTATGATCAAGAGATTCGAAAGGATGAACACTCTCAACAGCAAATATAGAAAATTCTATAGAAACTACAAAGATAGAAGAGCAAGTTCACCCTCCAGAGGTTCCAGAGAAAGAACACCAGAAAGACATCCTAGAAAGGATGTGGAGTCATCTGACAGCCGAGGATCTAGAAGAAGAGATGCCACTCCTCCAAGGAAAGGCAACTCAAATCAGAAACCTGGATCATGCTTCAACTGTCGCAAACCAGGACATTATGTCTATGAATGTCCTGAGCTGGATTTGGATGACAAAGAAGAAAGAAGGCCAAGAAGAACTTCAGACAAGAAAGCTATGGTGACTGAAGAATCTGAATATCAAAGTGATGAACTCCCTACATCACCAGACTGCCAAATCTTCTCAGATGATTCAGATGACCTAGCTATGATGGCCATAGGTGAAAATGAGGTAAACTCCTATACTACTACTTTCCATTCACCTATTTTTTCACAATCAGATGAGATAAACTCATCTAAAGGCGAATCAGAAGACACCTATTATCAATCTTTAAGAAAAGTAAAAGGTGATCTGGATATTGCCACTAGAGCTTTTATAGAAGTGGAAGAGGAGAATAAGGATCTAAGGAAAGAAATTGCTAAGTTGAAAAAGGTTAAGTTTGATAACACCCCTGAGCTGGCCACAATGAATGAAAGATTGACCAGAGAAGTGGAGCTTCTTAAGGAAGAAAATACCACAATAACTCAGTTGTATGAGGGGATGTTACAAACTCAAGCTTTAGAAACTAAGGAACTTCGTTCACTACAATCCAAATTCGATGACCTCTTCCAAGCACACAAGCTCTTAGAAAAGGAGAAGGAATGCCTAAATCAAAAGATATCAGAGTTCAATAAAGCCTCTACTACTATTGAAAGTATCTCTGAGTATTATAGATCAAATGGCAATAAGATGGGTTTTGGCTATGAACTCAACCCATCTACATCCTCTCCAGCTGGGGGTAGTACACCTAACAAGTGCACTACTCAGACACATGAAAAAGGTGAGTGTTCTAAACACAATGAACCTAATATGAACCAAAAGGCATCTGTACCAGCTAAGGCTAACTATCCCAAAACCAAAAATGGTAAAGGACAAGCTAACCCCAAGCCTGTACAGAGGAACAGCAAACAGCCTAGACCATCTCGGCTGAGACAGTCTCAGCTGTATGCTGCTCCAGCCAAGAAGAAGAAGTCTTCTTCAAACAAATCTGTTCTCTTTGCACCCCCTATCTCTTATGATATTGTGAGAACAGAAGAGTATGGTCCATATAATCGTGTGCATCGACCAGCTAATGCACCCAGGCCGAATGTAACTAGTCAAAAGATCATGTATGTACACTCCTATAAAGGGAAACCATTTGACTATTACTTAGCTGACACTAAGGACAAATCAGATCAGTCCAAGGTGCTGACTGGTAAGATTTGGTTTTGTGATGTCCGAGGGAAACAACTCAAGTGCTCAAGGTTGTTCAAACGACCAATGTATATGTGGGTTCCCAAGGGTAGTACTAACACCCAAGGACCCAAAACAAAATGGGTACCTAAGACTTAACTTTTCTTGCAGGAAAGGAGGGACCTATACAGAAGAGGAGGTCTAGCAGGAGAAACTTGGTACATAGATAGTGGATGCTCAACTCACATGACAGGAACCAAAGCCCTGCTGACCAACTACATAGAAAAGAAAGGTCCAAAAGTCTTCTTTGGTGATAACGCGCATGGTAACACAAAAGGATATGGCACCCTTAAAAATGGTGACATTGAGGTACATGATGTATCATATGTAGAAGGTCTTAAGTTCAATTTATTATCTGTTTCTCACTTTTGTGACACTGGTTACTCAGTCAAATTCTCTAAAGATGAGTGTCTCATAAGTGATAAGAGAACAAAACAAAACCTTCTAACAGGATCTAGAAAGGGAAGTATGTATCTTGCAAATTGGAACAGCTGTCCTAAGGATACATGTCTGCTTGTGAAGAGCCCTAAAGATGTCAGCTGGCTATGGCACAAACGTCTTAGTCATCTGAACTTTAAGACTATGAACAAGTTAGCAAGGGAATCCTTAGTTGATGGTCTGCCTAATGAACTCTACTGTAAAGATCAGGTGTGTGATGCATGTCAACAAGGAAAGCAAACAAAGGTCTCCTTCAAGACCAAGAAGACAGCATCAACCAGCAGAGTTCTTGAACTGCTTCACATGGATCTCTTTGGACCAATCACTCCAACCACTCTAACAGGGAGGAAGTACACTCTTATTGTTGTAGATGATTACTCCAAGTTTACTTGGGTTATCTTCTTATACAAGAAGAGTGAAACACATCAGAAGCTCCCTGAACTATTGAAGAGGATCCAAGTAGAGAAAGGAGAACCAATTGTGAAAATTAGAAGTGACAAAGGCACTGAATTCATTAACTCTTATATTATTGCCTATTGTACTTCTAATGGTATTCAGCATGAGACAAGTGCAGCAAGAACACCACAACAGAATGGTGTAGCTGAAAGAAGAGTCAGAACACTCAAAGAAGCTGCCAGAACACTCCTTGCTGAATTCTCCACTCCCAAGAAGCTATGGGCAGAAGCCATCAACACAGCTTGTCACACTCAAAACAGGTCAGGTATTCATAAAATACATGAGAAAACCCCATATGAACTATGGAAAGGAAGAAAACCTAGAGTATCTTACTTTCATATATTTGGTTGTAAGTGTTTCATTCACAACAATGGGAAGAGTAAGTTGAATGCTTTTGATGCCAAAGCAGATGAGGGGATATTTTTAGGATACTCCTCAACTAGCAAAGCATTTAGAGTACTCAACAAACGAACCCTTCTTGTGGAAGAAACACCTCATGTTGTTTTTGATGAATCTTGTGAAAAGAATGCAGTAGAAAAAAACTCAGCTGCAGATCAGATGAGACATCTAGTGATCAAGTCCAAACCAGATGGGTTCATTGAAGTCAATGAACCTTTCCCTGAAGAACCAGAGGAGGATAAGCCTCATAGACCTGTCACTAGATCTCAAACTCAAGCAGGACAAGCTGACCAGAATCAAGATGCACCAATCCCAAATGCCAGGGGGAATGATCTCTTTGACACTCAAGATACAGATGATGATCGATCTAATCAAGTCAACCCTCCTGATGGCACTAGATCAGATGAGAATCCAAGCTCTTCCAATGCAGATACTCCTGTGAGGCATACATGGAGAAACAACCATCCATCAAACCTCATCTTAGGAGGAGCTGACTCAGGTGTCAAGACAAGAAGACAACTGAAGCAGAACTCACAATCATCTATGTTCTGCTGGTGTGCTTTCCTATCCAACATTGAACCAGCTGATATAGAAGAAGCAATGACAGATAGCAATTGGATCACTGCTATGCAAGAAGAACTAAACCAATTCGAAAGAAATGAAGTCTGGGAATTGGTAGATCGTCCTGAAAACCACAATGTAGTAGGAACAAAGTGGGTATTCAAGAACAAGAAGGACGAAAATGATGTGATAACTAGAAATAAGGCTAGGCTAGTTGCAAAAGGATACTCTCAATCTGAAGGGATTGACTATGATGAAACCTTTGCTCCAGTAGCCAGATTAGAAGCCATACGACTGTTTCTAGCTTATGCATCATATATGGGCTTCAAGGTATATCAAATGGATGTCAAGAGTGCTTTTCTAAATGGTATTCTGGTAGAAGAAGTATATGTAGAGCAGCCTCCAGGTTTTGAAAAAGGTGATCAAGTATATCGACTGAAGAAGGCTCTCTATGGTCTAAAACAAGCCCCTAGAGCTTGGTATGACACATTGTCACAATTCCTACTTGACAATGGATATACAAAAGGCAAAGTGGATATAACTCTTTTCAGAATACAAGAAGGAGAAGACATCCTAATGGTGCAAATATATGTAGATGATATTATATTTGGATCACCCAATCAAGAGATGTGCAAGAAGTTCTCTGAACTTATGCAAGGAAAGTTTGAAATGAGCATGATGGGTGAGATGAATTATTTTCTAGGACTTCAAGTCAAGCAGAGTTCAGAAGGGATCTTCATCAACCAGTCCAAGTATACCAAGAGCCTATTAGAAAGATTCAAAGCCCTACAAAGAAAGACTGCAAGGATTCCAATGATGACATCTTTCAAAATGGAACCAGATGAGTCTGGAAAGGCAGTTGATCAAGCTGAATATAGAGCACTGATTGGATCTCTACTATATCTTACAGCTAGCAGACCAGACATAACATTTGCTGTAGGAGTATGTGCTAGGTTTCAAGCAAACCCAAAGCAAAGTCATCTAGAAGCAGCAAGGAAGATTCTCAAGTACCTAAAAGGAACAGTCAACCTAGGACTATGGTACCCTGCTGATGACAATCTAGAATTGAGTGGCTATTCTGACTCAGACTATGGAGGATGTAGAATTGATAGGAAATCCACATCTGGAACCTGTCAATTTCTAGGCAACAAGCTGATATCATGGTTCTCTAAGAAGCAAACTTCAGTTGCAACCTCCACCACTGAAGCAGAATACATGGCAGCTGGTAGTTGTTGTAGTCAGCTGCTCTGGCTAGTTCAACAACTCAAGGATTACAATGTAGAGGCAAGAGAAGTCCCTATTTATTGTGATAGCAGCAGTGCCATTGCCATCACTCAAAATCCAGTCCTCCACACAAGGTGCAAGCATGTCGACATTCGACACCACTTCATAAGAGACCACCTTGAAAAGAAGGACATCAAGATGGAGAAAATTCACACAGATATCCAAAGAGCAGACATCTTGACTAAGCCCCTAGCTGAAGAAAGGTTCAAAATCCTATGTTACAGCTTAGGACTCCTGGACCCAAGCACATGAAGAAGGAAAGATCAGCTGAAAACCTCAGCTGACCCAAGTGCAGCAGACTAGGAGGATCAGATGAGGTGAATAGACACCCTCATCTTCAGGTAAGTTCTTTCCCAATGAAGACAAATAAAGCTGAGGGAAAACTTAGAGTCATCTAATCAAGGGGGAATCAATGATACCTTAAGAATCCTTGATGAAATACTCTAAAATCTGCATTGCATATCATATCATATATATATACAGCAGACTTGAACAAAGTTATTTGATCTCTTTATTCCTAGCAATGTATACTATGTATAATAATAAACTATTCTTCATAAAATACTTTATTTATATACATAAATACAGTGTACTATTGAGTTATACTTGGTTGGATTAATACACCACCGACTCAACCGTATGCATGCATAGTACGGATTTCAAATAACTCTTGCTCAAAATTTATAAATTCTGCATTCCATAAGATAAAGTCTGAATATCTTTAAATGTGAACCCTTAGATCAAGAATCTCATTGTTGATCTTAAGAAGTAACTTTTCAGAAATACAGACCTATCAACTCTATAGTTTTGTCATCTTTCACTCCACTACCTCATTTCTACCCCTATAAAAGGAGGAAGTTATGAGAACACCTAAGAACACAAATCACTAACTATCATTTTCTGTTTCAGGTATGGAGAAGATTGAAAGAAAAGATGGAATGGAGATGATTCTTCAACCAAAGTCTTGGGTGAAGGAGATGAAGATTTGTACAGAAGATGAAGATGATGCAGATCAGCATACTTGGTTTAACCAACATAAGTATGTCTATGAAAACTAGAGGAAAGAGAGAAGTCCTTATTGAAAACTAGAGGAAAGAGAGATGTAGAGGACAGAGTAGCAAACAAGCAGAGCTTCTTCTCCAGGGGGAAGTTCTACATGGAGAGCTTGTTATCAAAAGCTATTGTGTCTAAACAGAACATGAAGGCTGAATCCATGGCCCTCTCTTCGACTCTATTGAAGCCTCTTCCAATCTTCCTTCTCTTTCAAGAGTAGCGAAAAGATTCAATTAGGACACAATTGATGCTACAACCCATCTGATGATGAGGAACATCAGATGGTAAGGGCAACCTGAACCAGTGGGATACCATACAGGCTGATATACATATTGATTTGATGGTCCTACTTGATTCAGAGATAGAGCTGGAAGATCCATCAAACCAGGTTGGATCACCACTCACAATAAAGCTGGAAGATCCATCATCCAGGTTGGATCATCACAGCAACAATGAAGGATCCATCAAGCCAAGTTGGACCTTCAAAGCACAGAAGATTTACTCAGCAAATCTCAATCCTCCACTCAGCTGATCAGAAGACCAACTCAGCTGACCAGAAGACTTCCAAGAGAAATCAGCAGACCTTTTCAGGAAATCAGAAGACTTCACTCTGCTGATCAGATCACTTGATTTTTGAGTTTAATGACTATCTTTGATCATGTAATTCATTCTAGATTTATTCCTGAATGTAATTAAACAAATTGGCCTATATAAGGAATGTAATTCACTTATAAAAAACGGCCTTGATGATCAATTCTTGCCATAAAATTAGTCACAACGGCTATTTTTGGTAATGATGTCATTAACACTCAATTACCAAATTGCCAGCAAATCAACTGTTGCCACATGGCAAATTCAGCCGGCAAATTTAAAGGAAGGCCCAAAATCAAAGAAGGAAAATCTTGGGCTCTACTCCACAATTAACCCAAATCTGACCGTTAGATCAAGATTCGTTGGAGTATATATACACACCCTTAAAACTCTTCCAAACCCTTTCGCTCACAATACCCTATTGCTCTCAATACTCTCTCGTTCTGCAAATTTCTTTCAAGCTCTCAAAACCTAAACACTTAAACTCTACTATGGCAATCATTGAAATTTACGACGAGAAGACCAAGAGCACTGGCACCTTGGATGCTGCAAAGTGGTCCAAGGAAGGGAAGATGTTCACAGAGAATGCTCTGTTTTTCAAAGGCAAACACACAACTGCAAACAAGGAAATCCTTCTCCGTTGCATCAACTTCAACCTTCGAGATTTTCTGGAAGCAGCACCCACCAACGTTTATGAACAAGATGTGCTGGCTTTCTATGCAAACGCTGTGATGAAGGGATCGCATGTTGAAAGTGTCATGGGTGGACACAAGGTCAAGGTAACAAGGGAAATCCTTCAGGAACTATTTGGTTTGTCAAGGGGGAAGATCAATATCTCCACCTACATCATGAATAAGGAGAAAGAATACATGGAGATGTTCACTGATGGGAGAATCAAGGCTGCTGATGCCTCTGGACTCAAGAAATCCCAATTAGAACCTAAGTTTCAAACCTTGATGGATATAGCAGGCAAGATGCTGCTAGGTAACACTTTCAGTCATGATGCTGTTACCACCTTGAAGGTTAGAGTTATGGCTGCAATCTGGGATCAGATTGATGGAGACTGGCAAGGGCTTTTCTTGGACAGAATTGCTCTTGAAGCCAAGAAGGTGACTTTGGACCTTCAATCAAGAGAATGGAAGGTAACCTCAACTGTCAGCTTTGTCAACAAGCTGAGTATCATCCTTCCAGAAGTACTCCCAAGAAAGTACAAGATGGGACCTCACAAGACCTTCCACATCTCCAAATATTATTTAAGGAAGGACGCTCTTGTTGAGGCAGCAAGGTTGAAAGAAGAGAGGAAGAAGCTGTTAGTTGAAGCATCTTCCAAAGATGTTATTGAAAAGGCAGAAGAGTCCACTCATAACTCTGCTGCTGAAGAAGAAGAGGAGCCATCGAAAGAAGAGGCTCAAAAGAAGGTTGCTGAAGAGGATGATGATGACAATCAGACCTTAGCACAAAGTAGATATCTGATCAGATCAGGGCTCATCTCCCCATCTGATTCAGATGTCACTCCCACTGCCTCTCCTTTGAAAAAGGCAGGTACTTCTAACCCCTCTCTCACTTTCACACCTTCTAAACTATCAAAGGGTCAGAAGAGAAAGAAGAACACTTCTTCTTTCACAAAGAAAGCCAAGAAATTCAGGCTCCCTACTCCAATGAGCATAGCCCCTATTTCATCCTTCAACCCTTCTGATGATACCAACCCATCTGAACCCTCACACACTGATGCCCAAATCCCTGCTGATACTCACACAGCAGAGGAACAAGCCCAACCTAACCCTGCTGATGTTCAAACAGCAGACAACCAACCTCAGACCACCTCCACACAACCTGCTGATGATCAAACTCAGATTATATCCACAATCCTTGCTGATATTCAAACAGCAAATGTCCAAGATCATCAAGCTCAAACACCTACTGATCTTCAAGATGAAACTGAACCAGACCAGCAGACCCATAACCCTGCTGATGAAAAAATTACTGAAGATCAATCCCAACCTCCTACCCAACAAGAAGAAATCACTTCCCAAATCCCTGCTGATACTCACACAGCAGAGGAAAATGCCCCAACTACCCAAACCCCTACCATCATTGTCCCTTCTGCTCCAGAAGACTTGGCACCAGAAGACCTGGTTCAACCTGGTCCTTCTCAACCTCAGTTCAGAATGGTGCACTACCCCATGTGCCAAACAGAAAAGATAATGAGGATAAAGATAGCCAACCTGCTCAAGACCACCATCCCTGGAGTTGATGAGACTTCAATCCAGTTTGAACAAGTGCTTAGGGTATGCACTTGGATTGAGCTCAGAAGAGATGATGTAGATGACTTTCTTGATGTCATGGAAGGAATGGGAGGAAAGGAACACTTCCTCGACTGGGAGATGGAGCAAAAGGAAGTTGCTCAAGTTAAATCCTTTGCTCAGCTGCTATCAGATGAGGCACTAACTACAGTCTGCAACCGGATCCTAGGAGTCTCCACTGCTGATGTCCCTATCCCAGTAGGTTCATCGGATCAGCAGACAGCTGAACAAGCAAAGATGAAGGAATCAGCTGCACCAGCCTTGGTGGAAGACTCAGCTGCCCCTGCTGAAGACTCAGCTGCACCAGCTGACAAAGAAGAGATTGAAAGAGAAGTAGTCAGAATACCAGCTCACTTCAGACCTTCAGACGATCTGACTCACTTCATTGACAATAAAGAGGATGCAGGCAGACGAATCATGACCCATCTGACTAAGGCCACTACCTGCTACCTCAATGAGGAGTACCTATCAGCCGAAGAGAGAGGCAAAGCAATTATTGCTCATCCAAAGCCTCAAGGTACACCCTCTACTTCTACCCCATCTGTTGACCTTACAGCAGACATCTGCTCCCAGGTCAAAGCTGCAATAGACTTGCACTTTGAGAAAGGTTTAGGCCTACAGCTAGGAAGATATGTTGAGAAAGCTGCAAGGGAACAGAAGACTCGTCTTCATGACCAGATTCTTGACGTTGAAGACAAGTTTGGTGAAGCACTTCATCAGCAGATAGGAGAATACTTGAGTACCTATCAGAAGCCATCAACCGACACCTCCAAAAGGTTTGCTGATCTTTACACTGATGAGATGCACTGCATGGAGACCATCTACAAGACAAGAATTGAGGATGCTGAAGCAAGAGCCACTGAAGGACAAGCTCTTCTTAAAACAGCTGCAGAGGAGAATGAGAAACTGCAGACTCAGCTGAAGGAAACAGCAGCCAAGTTGGAAGCTCTTACAACTAGATTTGAAGCTGCCTCCTCCTCCAATTCACATGCTGAAGTTCTAGAGCACAGCATAACCCATCTGACCCAAGTTGCCAAGGTCAATGCCATGGCACTGAAACAAACTCTGAAAGTGGAAATCATGAATTCCATGAAGCCTTTTGCGGCTGCACTTGCTGAAGCCAAAAAGGGGGAAGATATGTTGATAAAGGCTCTAGAGAAGTCTACTGCCCAGCAAGCTGAACTGGTAGTAGCACAAGATGACTTGACTGAAACCTTGGGTGGTTTAAAGAGAAAAATTAAGAACAGGCAAGGCAAAGACAAAGAAATTGCTCTAGAGGATACTCAAGCACCCACTCAAGCTCCTGCCAAGAGTCTACAGATCACTGCTCCTGTAGAACAAGCTTCTGAAAAGAGAATGACAAGGAAAAGAAAGGCAGATGAGCAAGCTCAGTCGGCTCAGACCAGCAAGAAATCAGCTCCAGCAGAGCCTACTGCAGAAGAGAAAGAGGCTCTAGAGTTGAAGAAAAAGAAATTGCTTGAAGCTCAAGAGCTTAAGCAAAAGAAGCTGAATGATGCGAAGGCAGTCAAAGCCAAATTTGAAAGAAGAATTGCCAAACTCAGGAAAGCAATGAAGGACAAAGCACAAGAAGACAGTGTCCTAGTGTTTGACAGCAATTATGTGGATTACTTAGCCCTTCAAGATGAGCTACCAAGATGGTATCCCCTGAAGAAGAAGTGGCAAATTCAACACCACATAGTAAGGAAATTTGGCCCTCTCCCTTCTTATGAAGAAGAATTTCTTCAATTCTCCCAGTTCATGAACATTGAAGATCCAGAGTTCTGGGAAGAAATTGTCAAGACAGCCAAAGGACTTGACAACTGCAGAATCCTAACTCCTGAAGAACCCAAATGGGATGCACCCCTTCTGGATTCAGGAAGAGCCAACACGATAGAAATCAAGAAGATTCTGTACAAGATCTATGAAGAGGAGAATGTTACAGATGTACAGCACATGGAAGAAGTTCGAGCTCTTCTATACCTTGCCTACCGCATTTGAAGATCAGAAGACCTGATGAAGACTAGCTTAGAAGTTTAAAGAAACTATTACTTGTAATCTGTAAAAGTTCTATCTATATTCAAGTTCTAGTTCTTTCTGCTTACAAGACAAACTCTCATTGTCTTCATCAGATGCTTCAGTCTTAGCATGTTATAAACTCTTATCTTATTTCATTAAGAGCATTTATCAAGTATAGTTTTGGCTTCATCAAAAAGGGGGAAATTGTTGGGATATAAATTCACCCTAAGCCCCACTTGATGTTAGAATAGTTTTGATGGCCAAAACACTTAGAGTTTATAAATGTAATAGGATCAGCTGACTTGTATAGAACAGCTTAGACTAGTCTTTGTGTGATCAACTGTATTGATATCAGCTGATCAGCACAGTCCTGGCTTACATGCCTATCCTCAAGATGAGAAGAGTAGAAGACATGAAGACTAGAAGATCCTTGAAGACCAGATAAGTTAAGGTGCTTGTATACCTACCTATCTGATGGAGTCCCAGATTGAAGATGGCCTAAAAGTAGTACAAAGAATTTCCAGATCAGAAGAGTGTTACTCGTCTGATATCAGAAGACAGAAGACCTAAGGCCAGAAGAGTAGTCAGAAGACTAGAAGTACAGATCAGAAGACTATGTGCTCTTCCAGGACTCGGCTGATTCCTAAGTCATCTTGCAATTCAAACGAAGACCTACCTTATTTAGAAGATTGACATGATCCCAGGATTGAAGCAATCAAGCGGCTCGAATCAAGGAATCAAGCTATTATGGAAAGATTGCTCAAACGGCTAGTCAACTCCAACGGCTAGTTGCAACCAATCTCCATTATAAATACAAGAGGATGAGAAATCACAAAGTGTGTACGAGGTCACAAGAGAGAATTCAACAAGCCAAGCAAGCAATCAAAGCTAAAGCCATACAGTTCTAAGAATTCTCAAAAGAGCCAGAAACCATTAGATTATCTATAGCTCTTAAGTGATTTCTATCCAACCCTTAAGAACCTGAAACCTGTTCATACTGTATATCAATTGTTTTAGGCATAGTGGTTAAGCAAATTATAAGCTTGAACCATTAGTTGGATACACCTCAAAAACCCCAAACCCTCACCGAAAGGTTAAAGTTTTTGAAACCCCTTAAAGTGCAAGTGCTTACAATCACTTGTGGAGACCGTAGCTGTTAGGACGGCTCAGATCTCAAAGTCCTAACCTTGGGACTATAAAGGTCAAGACCCTTGTAATTTGTGGAAATTAAAGGGATTAAACATCACGTTAGGACGTGAGAGTGGACGTAGGAACGTATATCCGAACCACTATAAATCCGGTGTTATTTACTTTCTGCACTTTACATTTCTGCCTTTACATTCATTATTATATAGTGCATACTGTGATTTCAACACTCTTCAAAACAAGGCCATAACTTTCAAACCAGCATCAGCTGAGTATTTTCATTAAGTAAAACAAGTTACAAGAACGAGTCTAAACCAGGGCCACCATAATTCCGCATATAACCTCATCAGTCAGATCACTATAGTCATCTAGACCAGCAGACTTGCAGTCCAGTTGACATAGCAATCAGAAGAGGTTCCCAACTCTGTTTGAAAAAGTTTTAAAGTCTATTCACCCCTCCCCTCTAGACTTTAAACCCATTCACTACTCGTTCAGGGACCAACACTTACAAGCCCTACTCTGACTATCATAGATCAGTGCCTGCTCAAGTAGAGATTAAGTCGAAAGGCTATCTCCAAAGAGTAGACCCGAACTCGACTGATAGGCCAGATAAGGACAACAAGGTCTTATTTTGTAACAAGTATGGCCGAAAGCTTAAGAGATCGAACTTGTTCAAGACTCCAATGTATATATGGATTCCTTTGAACTCGACTAACCCCCCAGGACCCCAATAAACAAATAGGGTACCTAAATTATTGAATATCATCAATTGCAGGGTCGACTTGACTTGTATAAGAAGGGTGGTTCAGTAGGAGAAACCTGGTACATAGACAGTGGTTGTTCGCACCACATGACTGGTACCAAGGCTCTCTTATCAAGTTACCATGAGCAAGAAGGACCAAAAGTGATATTTGGTGATAGTTCCACTGTTGTCACTAAAGGATTTGGTTACATCCGGAATGGAGACGTAGTGATACAAGATGTCTCGTATGTTGAAGGTTTGAAATATAATTTACTCTCTGTTTCACAGTTTTGTGATCGTGGATACAAGGTGCAGTTCAAATGCAGCAAATGTCAGATCATTGACAAAAGGACACACACAGTCCTACTAGTCGGTGTAAGACAAGGAAGTGTGTACATAGTGAATTGGAACAGTTGTCCGAGGGACACCTGTCTACTTACTAAGAATCCAAAAGAACTTAGGTGGCTCTGGCATAGACGCCTTTGTCACTTAAACTTTAAGGTTCTTAATAAGATAGCCAGAGATTACCTTGTAGAAGGTATTCCCAATGAGGTCTACTACAAGTCACATGTATGCACGGCTTGTCAACAGGGTAAACAGGTTAAAAGTTCACTTAAGTCAATTCCTACTCTCTCAACTAGTAGAGTTCTAGAACTTCTACATATGGATCTTCATGGTCCAATAACTCCTCCAACCTTGAATGGTAGAAGGTACACACTTGTTGTGGTAGACGACTATTCTAAGTTTACTTGGGTAGTCTTTCTACACAAGAAGAGTGATACACAAACCCTTTTACCTGATCTGTTGAAGAAGTTACAAGTTGAGAAGAACCAGTCCATTGTCAAGATTCGTAGTGACAAGGGAACTGAGTTCATTAATTGCTATATCAAATATTTCTGTGTTAAACGTGGTATCCAGCATCTTACTAGTGCAGCCAGGACACCACAACAAAACGGTGTAGCAGAAAGAAGGAATCGAACTCTCAAAGAAGCCTGTAGAACCATGATAGCCGAGTACAATACGCCTCAAAAGTTTTGGGCAGAAGCTATCAATACTGCATGCCACTCACAGAACAGAAGCGCGATCAACAAAGCTCTAGGCAAGACACCTTATGAGGTTTGGAAAGGTAGAAAACCCCGCATTTCATATTTCCATATATTTGGTTGTAAGTGTTTCATCCATAACAATGGAAAGAGCAAGTTGAATGCTTTCGATGCTAAAGCAGCCGAGGGGTTATTCTTAGGATACTCCTCGACTAGCAAGGCATTTAGGGTTTTCGATGAATCTCGACAGGACTCGTCTGCCAACAAGATCAGTGAGAAAATTACTGATCTAACGATTGAATCTGACAAAGATTCAGAGGTATATGAATCCGTTCAAGCCTACAATCCATTCATGAAAGCTCTCGAGTCTGATGACAAAGAGAAGGTAAGTGCTCAAGGTAAGTCTTCTAGACCAGCTGACATGCCTACTCTAGTTGACTCGTCCACTCCTGGTAAATCTGTTGATGATACAAATGATGTTGACATGCATGATGATGTACATAATATAGATGATGATAGTGCTACTGTTAAGAATAGAAAAACATGGAAATCTGCGCATAATACTGAAAATATTATTGGTGACTCTACTGTTGGTGTGAAGACTAGACGACAACTATTTGAGTCGCAAGAACAGCCTAGTCCAACTATGTTTTGCTGGTGTTGTTTTCTCTCTGCTATTGAGCCTACCACTGTTAAAGAGGCATTGGCTGATAGTAATTGGATCATCGCTATGCAAGACGAGTTGAACCAGTTTGTTCGAAACGACGTCTGGGAACTTGTCGATAGGCCGAAACATCATAATGTAGTTGGTACTCGATGGATTTTCAAGAATAAGAAAGATGAGAATGATGTAGTCGTTAGGAATAAGGCTAGACTAGTTGCCCAAGGCTATTCACAAGCTGAAGGCATAGACTATGATGAAACATATGCTCCTGTTGCTAAACTAGAAGCCATTCGATTGTTCCTTGCATATGCTGCTCACATGAATTTTACTGTATATCAAATGGATGTTAAACGTGCATTTCTTAACGGTATTCTTGCGGAAGAAGTGTATGTTGAACAACCTCCAGGTTTCGAAGTCAAAGGCGACCAGGTGTACAGATTGAAGAAAGCCTTATACGGACTAAAGCAAGCTCCAAGAGCATGGTATGATACTCTCTCTCTCTTTCTATTAGAAAATGGTTTTACTAAGGGCAAGGTCGATAGAACCTTGTTCAGAAGACAAGAAGGGAAAGACATTTTACTCGTCCAAATTTACGTAGATGACATCATTTTTGGGTCATCTAACAAAAAACTGAGTGAAAGTTTTTCAACACTCATGCAAAGTAAATTTGAGATGTCCATGATGGGTGAAATGAATTACTTTCTTGGTCTTCAAGTAAAACAGACCCCAGAAGGTATTTTCATAAATCAGGCGAAGTACACTAGAAACCTTCTAGACAAGTACGGGATTAAGACTTGTAAGTCTACTGGCGTACCAATGCAACCAACTTACAGAATGGATCCAGATGAAAACGGTAATTGTGTTGACCAATCGTACTATCGTGGTTTAATTGGTTCCTTACTGTATCTAACTGCTAGTAGACCGAACATTGCATTCTCTGTTGGTGTTTGTGCTCGATTCCAAGCCAATCCAAAGGAAAGTCACATGGAAACCACCAAAACAATTCTGAAATATTTGAAAGTGACCATCAATCGTGGTATATGGTATCCCTCAAATGATGATCTATCCTTAAGTGGCTACTCAGACTCAGACTTTGGAGGCTGTAGAATAGATAGGAAATCTACTTCTGGTTCTTGTCAATTTTTAGGCACAAAACTCATCTCATGGTTTTCGAAAAAGCAGACTAGTGTAGCTACCTCTACTACCGAAGCCGAGTACATGGCTGCTGGTAGCTGTTGTAGTCAACTACTCTGGCTCATACAACAGCTTATAGATTACAACATACATGAATCAAATGTTCCTATTTTCTGTGATAGTAATAGTGCCATTGCCATTACACAAAATCATGTTTTGCACACACGTTGTAAGCATGTTGATGTGAAGCACCATTTCATACGTGATCATGTAAAAAAGAAGGATATTCGCATGGAAAAGATTCATACTGATTTTCAAAGAGCTGATATTTTTATAAAACCTTTAGCTGAAGCTCGTTTTCGTGAGTGATGCATTAGTCTAGGGCTAATTGATTTAGACCCTACTTGCCTATAGACATGTACTAACCTGACAGGTACATCAAAGAAATAAGGAGACAAGATTACTAGACCAGAGCACTCATCTACTCACACAACAGACAGGTATACAAGGCTAGAACTAGATGACCAAACAACCCGATGAGGAAGCTGGTAAAGTTGAGGGTAATACTAAGGGAATAAACATTTAAGGGGGAATCTATGATTTCTTAAAATATCCTTATGTTGACTCTTATGTTTGTTAAAAGTCATTATGTTCGAAACCTTGACTATTGCTTTAGATTGATATTCATCTTATTTATTTTACTCTACTTGTACCTACGATTACACGTTGCAAATGATAAGATAGGTACATAAAGTCGTTCGACGTTCAGAATAGACAAGCACAGTCGAAGGGGGAACTCGACTGGTGTTCATAAGTCTACTCGTCTTGTGCACTTAAAGCTTACTCGACTTATGAAGCTTAGGTCCACTCATCTGTTCTGGATGGACTCGAACAGACAAGCTAAGTGTTCTTTCGATTCAAATATGTTAAGTGTTTAATCAAAACGAATTAAGGGTATTATAGTAATTCGATAATACTAAAATTTGAAAACCCTAGAATTGGATTCATACACTTCCATTTTAATGGGTGTAAACACCCAGTTCGCACTCGACTACGCTAGGTCAGATGAGTTCACTCCCCTGTTCTAACTAAGAAGAGACGGATTTCAAAATTTACAATATCAAATCACATAATATTCTCGATTCCGTAACCGAATTCCAAAAGTCCTAACCGTTGGATCTATTCCTTCGTTCTTGACCATTGGATCAAAAAGTCAGTTTTGAACAAAACCCAACACTCCCACACGTCTTGCCCCACAATTTCTTAACTTCCCTACTCTCAAGCATTTGTTTACTTGCTATTTCCAAGCTATCTGCTCTTACTTAAACCATCACTATGTCGATTCGATCTATTTTCGATGTGAGAACTAACATGCAGGCCACATTCGACCTAGGCCGATACATCTCCGACAACAAAGTAAATGTTGAACCTTCTGTGTTCTTCAAGGGTACTCACTCTGATGGAAATGCAGAAATTCTGACCAAATGCACCAGATGTGGTCTGAAACCTTATTTGGAGGCGTTCCCTCAAGTCGTCTTGGAGGAGAAAGTGCTGGAGTTCTATGCCAACGCCACCAGACGAGGTGACACAATTGAGTCCTTTATTGGTAGAAGTCCAGTGGAAATCACTCGAGAAGCCATGTTCGAGCATCTGAAGCTTCCCACCGGAACAATTGATGTTGAGAATTACGCAATCGGGCAAGAGGTTCATTATTTGAGCATTTTCTGTGGAAAGAGGTTGAAGCCGAAACCAGATGGCAAGTATGCTGCCGTCAAGAAGTCAGAACTTCTAGAGAAGTATCGCACCCTATTGGACATAGCCGGCAAAATTTTGTTATGTGCCACGGGTTCCCATGATTCTGTTACTTTGGGAAAAGCAAGGGTTATGGCTGCTATTTATGATGGTATTACCGAAGGAAATTGGTTCAAGCTTATCGCAGATCGAATGATGTATTTTGAACGAAGTGTTCGGGTTGACGACGACACTTTTAATTGGGTGGTATCTACTGCTGTTGGATATGGAAACAAGCTAAGCATTCTATTTCCGCTATTGATGCCGAATAAGTCGGAATGGAGTAAAGGAAAGCCATTCCATCCTTTGAAATTTTATTTGAAGAAGGAGGCCTTGAAAAAGCAGGTTGCTGCTAGGCCAGCTGCACCTAGGCAAGCTCGGATTGACCCCATGGAAGCCTTGCCTTATGCTGGTGCGTCTGGTTCTTCGGAAGATGAGTCAGGTGGAGAAGAGTCAATGGAAGTTGCACAAGCCTCGTTTAGTGCAGAGGACTCTGAGAAGACTCAGTCGGAAGAGGAGTTCGGAAAGGAGAAAGATCCAAGTACGCAAGTACCCGAGTTGTATAAGCTAGTGAGAATTGGAACACCTCCTCCTCCAGAAGAGTCGAGTCCCCAGGTTCGTACTTCCTCTCAAGATTTTTCAACTCCTCTCTCTCTCTCGTCTTTTCGAACCAAGGCTAGATCACATCGATCTAGGCCTAGACCTATTCCCTCAACTTCACAAGTGCTGGCAGCACATCCGCTGAGAGCCAGCTTACCCCCAAACACTCCTATAATTGACACAACTGATACTCCGACAGTTGTCATACCAATCCTAGACACATTAAAGCCCCAAGAAACCACAGACCAAATTCTCTCTCTACCCTCAACAGAATATGTTGAACCCATTAACCCATCTACTTCGGACAAGACGCCAGTTGCCACTGCAACAGCTGAGTTAGGGACCCCACCTACTCAGACCCCGTCTGAAGTTAGATTCGAATCCTTGGTGTATTATCCTATGTGCTTAAGAGAGAAGAGAATCCGTTCGAAGATGAGCAAGAATTTGAAGAAGCAGCTCTCATCTGTCGAAGTCGACTACTCGTCAGAGCAGTTTGAAAAACTTCTAAGAATATGCACTTGGGTGGCATTGAAGAAGTCTGGAACAGATGACCTTTTCGAAGTCATCTTAGGAAAAGGTGGTATTTCGAACTTTATGGATTGGGAGATGGAACAGAAGGAGAACAGTGGTGTTCGAGACCACTCAGAGTTATTTCCATCTCACGCCATTACTGCTCTTGCGAAGAGATTGTTGAACATTTCTGATGATCAAATGTGTTCGGAATCACAATTTGATATCGGTATTCAAGTTTCAGAAGCTGATTTTGTGGAAGATGTAGTTATGTTTGAAGCCACACCAGCTGAGGAGACCCAGTCTACTGATCCTATAGTAGAGTTAGCCAATGTCTCAAACCAGTTGAGAGGCATTGTGTTCAGATTCCAAGTAGATCATGCTGACAGTCCAAGGTCAGATTTTAATTTCATCAATCGATATACTGATCTACTGCTTCCCATCGAGATTTGTGGATAAATGGAGAAGCTGCATGCCTTATTGAAAAAGGACTTGGCTGATGCTGAAAGACAGGCTCAAGAAGCAAGGTTAGATATCGTTCCTTACTCTCCCCAACTAAATTTGAAAGCTATTGCTGGAAGTGTGCTTCCAGAGGCTGAAGTAGTTGAAGACGAGGTCTTAACTGCTGCTCCAGAAGGTCAGTTGGTGGAAGTGTTATCTAATCCAGAAGATGAGATCATGGAAGAAGCTACTCATGTTGAAGTTGGACAATCATCTCAAGCGATCCCAGCCGCTTCAATAGATGAGTTGAAAGAAGACTTGAAGGCTGTCATCAAGTCGTCTATCGATGAATTTCTCAAGTCTGAATTAAAGAAGACTCTTGTTGAACATAACAGCGTCCTTGTGACAAGTTCAAAAGAGATGATCATGAACGAGGTCAATCAGTTGGATAACGATTTCAGACAAGAGATGTTTAATCAAATTGAAGGATTTCTCCAGAATCAAGTTGAATATTCGGAGAAAAGCTCAGTCGATTTTGCTCGTGTATTAGCTACTGAATCCAGGAAGATGGAAAGAGTCTATAGAGCCAAAATCGAAGTAGCTGATGTTCAGAGAAAAGAAGCCTATGATCAGTTAGCACAAGCAAGAGAAATTATCAGTGCTATGACTGAAGAGAACAGAAAGTTGCGTCTGACTGCAACACATTTTAAGAATGAGTTGAACTTGTCTACTCACAAGCTGGAGTTGGTAGCGACCAAACTAGACAAGTTGAGTCAAGATGGTTCTCATGAAAGGCAGATTGAAAGAGCTACTAACCTTATGAAGCAAGCTATGTTAGAAGAGATGACTCGGTTTACTTCTCTATTCTCTCTCAAGGCTACTGATGAAGCCAAAAAGGGGGAAGAGACAAGTCGAGTTGAAGTTATTGCTGAAGGTGAGATAGATAAGTCCAGTGCTGAACCAGAAGCTAAGGAAGCTGTTGAAGCTATGCAAGATCTTAGGAGGCCTAAGAGAGGCAAAGGCAAGTTGGTTAAAACTGCAGATCTTGAGCAAGCTAAGGCTGAAGCAGATGAGTTGAAGAAGGAGAAGGGCAAAGCTGTTGCATCTCCTGAAGCAGAGGTTCAGACAAGACAGGTATCAAAGAGAAAATCTATTCATATAGAAGAACCGAAAGAAGCTGAGACAACAACAGTTGTGAAGAAACAAAAGGTTGTTGATCCAAATGATGAAAGTCATTATGCAAACAAAAAGAAGATTGGAAATCATATTCAAAGATTGCAAAAGCTCAAAGCAGATGAAGATCAAATGGAAGATCAGCTCATTGACTACTTCATAGATAGAGAACATCGAGCTGAATGGATGAAAGTGAAGAGACAATGGGAACTTGATCATTGGATAATCAGGAAGTTTGGTGACTCTGAAAGTCCAGATGAGTTATATTCTATGTTTGACAAATTCATGGAAGGAAAGAACAAGTTGCTATGGAATTTAATCTTAAGGATATCTGCTGGAGCGAATTTCAATATTCTAGTTCCTGTATTTCCAAGATGGAAATGTCCGATGTCCAGTTCTGGTAGAAGAGTTGATTTTAATCAAATCAAGAAGTTTGAAGAAGACCTACTGGATAAAGAGAAGATTGAAGATGAAGACCATGTCAGAGTTATTCATAAGAGACTCCTAGATGCGTTCTGTGTTCCTAACCCAGAAGGAGGTACTCTTTCAGATTAAGTTGATTATATGCTCTGATACTTAGTTTTTTTTTGCTCTGATTGATTTTTGAAGTATGTGTAATATCTACTGTTCTTATCTTGAATGAATGAAAAGATAAACTACTATTTGATGTTAAGACAAGATAACTACTTAACTAGTCTACTATTGAGAAAAGATTCAAGTAGTTTTGGCTTCATCAAAAAGGGGGAAATTGTTGGGATATGAATCCTAGACAAGTCCTAAATGATGATAAAAGATGAAGTTTTGATAAGCCAAAAGTAGTTTGAATATTTTCTAAGGGTTGACTGATCTAGTCTAGTTAAGTTGAAGTCATCTTGAACAGACCAGTAGAGTTCACATGGAAAGACAAGTATTGTTTACATATTAAAAGATAAGTACGATTTATAAGTACTTCATATTTGGTTATATTAACTGTATAGATTGTTGTTGAGCTATAATAATCATTGTATAGAGCTCATGATTTTCGTTTGTAATAGATAGGTTGATTGTATAGATTATAAGTTGACTAAGCTGAGTTATAAGCTTAAAGTAATGTAATAGTCTTGTTAGGATTAGAATAGTCTACTGATGAAGATCACACAAAAGAGAACACCAGACAAGAAGAGTCAAAGTCTACTACACAAGACAGGTGGACTACAAGACAAGTACTTACAAGACTCCACAAGACAAGTCAACTAGAAGTCAACTTGAAGTGAAGTAAAGAAGAAGCGCGTGATAAGATAAAGATTAAAGTTAGTTAGAAATAACTACTTAAACAAGAAACGCATGGATAGATAAGAAGATTCAGTTGGAAGTTAGTTTTCAAGAAGAGTTGGTTACAACTAACTAAGTTCTTAATTTCAGAAATCTATAAATACCTCAAGGTGTTTATCATTTGAAGACTACTGATACAACTGCAAATACATATACTGAAGCTACATACTGAAGATTACTCACAGAGATTACTGAAGTTCAGAAAGCAAGTCTGCTAGAGAAGTGAAGAAACCAGAAGACTGCTACTGAATAAGTTTTCGTTTTTTGTTGTTGTTGTTTTTATCAAGTTGCTAGATACTTGTTAAATTTCTAGTAAGATCGTAGACGTACTTGGTAGTATAGTCTTAGAAGATCTAAGTCTTTTTCTTGGGACTCAAAATCACAAGAACTCACACTTTGTACTCGATTGGAAGAGTTAGTGGAAACATCACAACTGGGTTGTGAGAGTGGACGTAGACAATTTGTCGAACCACTATAAATTGTTTGTGTTGTTTACTTTACTGTTTTGTTTAATTGCTTAATTGTTTACTTACATAACTGAACAAGACAAGTTGAGTTTAGAACAGAGTTCTCGAATTAAGAAGTTGAGTATAAACTTGTATTGGGCTCATTGTTAATTTCGTATTCCGCACACTGTATTCTGATATATCGAAAGATTTTAGAAAAGTCTATTCACCCCCCTCTAGACATTTTCTTTAGCTCACGCCCACACGTCCTGGGTTCGATTCCTGTAATATACAAGAATTAATTCACACCCTCTCTACAAGTTCGGACTTTTAGATGAGACGAAATTCTTTCATGGTATCAGTCTAATACACCGAAACCCTTCTCTCTCCCTCCCTATTTTTTCGGTGACTCCGACGGGCTGGTATCCCTTGTCGCCGCCTTGCCCCTTCCCTTTTCTTCTCAATTTTTCGGCGTCTCCGACGGGCTGGTATCCCCCGTCGCCGCCTTACTCCTTCCCCTTTATTCTCAATTTTTCGGCGTCCTCGACGAGTAGGTCTCCCTCGTCGCCGCCTTGTTTTTTTGTTTTTTTATCTCGAACGAGCTGGTCTTCCTCTTTCCCTCTTCGGCCGCTTTTAGCCGCCACCAACTAGCTTGTATCCCTCGTCACCCCTTCTTTTTTCTTTTGAGCAAGCTAGTCTTCTCCTCGTTCCCTCTCATGGTCGATTATGCTATCTCCATGACTGTTTTCGCTCATATGGTGTTAGTCACACTCACCTACACTCTAATTTTCTATATAGCCTCACGCTACATCTTTTTTCTTCTACTTTTCTCTCTATTCGAAGAGCCCATGATCAATATCATTGGTTGCTCGCCCCTTCGATCTATCTTGTTTGTGCTCGAATCAACTATTTTCGACACACTTGCAAGTGTTTCTTGCCTATTTTTTTGTCATCATTCGTCTTTCAAAGGATTTTGGTGTTTCGATCCATTTGCTTTCCCGTTTTTTTTTTTTGCGCCTTGGCATAACCTATTTGGTGATTCCGTATTTACGTTATTTCTCCTGCTCTATGACAAAAAAATTGCTTTATTTTACGGATGTCTTCATAAAGCTTCTATCTCAAACTCGCTTCGGATTGTTGCGTACCAAGCTCGTGTTCATTTACATTCCCAACCTCGCTTGACCCGGGGGGGTGTGGTATTAGAGAATATAATATAATAATATATTACAGGAATTGTATAATATATTATAGGTAGCAATCTTTTATTTATGGTTTATATTTATTTCCTTGTTTATCTATTTCCTTGTGTATCTCACTTGTAATCCCTATATATAGCGGACCACTATTATCATCTCATTAACAGTGATTGAATATAATTCTCATACATACTCATTACAGATGGAACGAAAGTTATTGCACTCATCCACGGTGGCCCTACAGAATAATAAATTGTCATCATTGAACAGAAGATGGGAACCTTTGGTGCCCTTCTGCATACCTTATGACCGTATAGATCTCCCGCGACACAAGCCTTATTGAGCACTACGAACAACCCTTCTGAACACAAAATAAACAGATAAGGAGACAACGGGTCCCCTTGTCTCAAACTCCTGCCCAAATTGAAATGACCTACAATATCATCATTAACTAGCACTGAATACCTCGCAATCATCATCCATCTGACCTAGAGTTGGTTATTCGAGCCACCCTAACCAACCCAGCCCATCAAGCTAAGAAATGTTTTTAGGCTAGGCCGGATTGGCCCATAAAATGGTCGGGCCTACAAAATGGGAGCCCAGCCTAGTCCATTCTAGCCTAGCAGGCTAACGGGCCAGCCCAACCCATGACATGATTTTTAAAAAAATATTTCTAACAAAAATTATATACTTTATTACCTATCGGTCGCATACTTACATATAATATTTATTTGTACAAATAATTATAATTAACAATATACATTACTAATATACTAACTATGCATAACTCATAAACGACCATAACCATTATAGCATTACAATACACAACAAGTCCAAAATAGAATTATAAATAACGCCTAAGTTCAAACTTCAGAGTCAAAATATGTAACACCCGAAATTTTTAATCACCTTTGGTTATAAGATATGCATAAAATAATTATGTAAAAGAGATTTTGTGAGTATAAGTATTATTTTGAACTTAAATATCCATATTTTATTTGATGTATTATGTTTATATATTTTTAAGAGATTTAATAATGATATATATATTTATATAAATATAGATATAAATATATAGAATAAGTCAATGTGTTATATATGACATTTTGTACGTAACTGGCCATTTTTAATTACTTGTTTGAAATTTAATTAGAAGAATAAAATTTGAACGAAAAATCTGCATATCTATCCCATAAGTTTAGCAACTAAATCTACTTTCTCAAACCTATTATATATACTCGGTCCTTATATATAAAAACACAGAAAAAAAAAAAGTATAATCTCACTTAGAAGACAAGAAACGGGTGTACGTGTGCGTATGATCTTCCCTCCTTGTCGAACTAGTGATCAAGACTTTTGCATGATCAAGTTACATCTTTTCGAGATTAATCAAGATTTAAGGTGGGGTTTTTTTTTTTTTACTATTTGATTGGATATATTTGTCACCTTTAAATGTTCATTTGAATGATATTGTTACTTGCTACATGAATTTTACAAGTTATTCGTTAACGCATGTTATGACTTTACAAGTTATTCGTTAACGCATATTTTATTTCGCGGGAAACCGTGCATCGTTGGTATAGCCAGCGCATCATTGGTATAGCCAATGAAAAATAAGTATTTTATTCGCGGGAAACCGTGCATCGTTGGTTCAGCCAGCGCATCGTTGGTATAGCCAGCGCATCATTGGTATAGCCAATGAAAAATAAGTATTTTATTCGCGGGAAACCGTGCATCGTTGGTTCAGCCAGCGCATCGTTGGTATAGCCAGCGCATCATTGGTATAGCCAATGAAAAATAAGTATTTTAATATGCATGTTTGTGAGTTGATGGTTTTATTCATATGTTATATTTAACTGTGACAAAGTTAATCCCACTGAGCTAGTTGTTTTGCTCACCCCAATCATATTAACATTTTTACAGATTAAAAAGATTAAAGGAGTAAGATTAAAGGAGTGGTTGTGGAGGGACGGTGGATGCGTGTCAAGAAAGTAATTACTATTTTAAAACTGTGATTTAATTAGTTCGATCATATGTTATTTAAAGTATTTCGTTTAATAAAAAGTCACATCTTTTAATTGTACTAAAAATTATGTTTTCCTTTAAAGTACATTTATTTATTTTCGAGCGGTTGGTGTTATGTTTTCAAAATTGACTTTATTTAATATTTACTTCCGCTGCACATCTTTTTATAAGTCATAAATTTGATCTACTTCAGTATTTCAAAGTCTTTTGAAAGGCAAGATAAGTCAGTATTTTATTTAGTTGGCCTTCAAAAGTAAAAATATAGTATTTTCATCTAGGCCCCTAAAATCGGGATGTGACAAATGGTATCAGAGCAGGTCTACGGTCTTGTAGACTTGTAAAAAAAAAAAAAAAAATTGTATCGGTTATTTTCACTTTTTCAAAAAAAATTTTTTTGTAAAGAATCATGCATTACCTAGTATATGTTATGGCATCCACCACCTCCCGCCGCTTCAACTCCAAGGTATGATATGTTATTATGACGTCGATCATGGAAAGATGATCGTATACACGATTGAAGTTGGAATTGATGTTCATATGATAATAAATAATTATGACACATAAGTGTGATAGTTTAGAGATAGACAATTATTGTTAATTTCAAAATCTATGGTGGTTGATGGACAAGATGGATTAGGTGTTAAGATTAGATGATATTTACAATCCTTAGTTCTAAGACAATTGAATTCTCTTATTCGGCGTAAGCAATCAGGGTATAGGGCAAGTGAATGTCCTCGTTCACGTTAATGGTACGTTACTAAATTTCGAGGACGAAATTTATTTTAAGGGGGATAGAATGTAACACCCGAAATTTTTAATCACCTTTGGTTATAAGATATGCATAAAATAATTATGTAAAAGAGATTTTGTGAGTATAAGTATTATTTTGAACTTAAATATCCATATATTATTTGATGTATTATGTTTATATATTTTTAAGAGATTTAATAATGATATATATATTTATATAAATATAGATATAAATATATAGAATAAGTCAATGTGTTATATATGACATTTTGTACGTAACTGGCCATTTTTAATTACTTGTTTGAAATTTAATTAGAAGAATAAAATTTGAACGAAAAATCTGCATATCTATCCCATAAGTTTAGCAACTAAATCTACTTTCTCAAACCTATTATATATACTCGGTCCTTATATATAAAAACACAGAAAAAAAAAAAAATATAATCTCACTTAGAAGACAAGAAACGGGTGTACGTGTGCGTATGATCTTCCCTACTTGTCGAACTAGTGATCAAGACTTTTGCATGATCAAGTTACATCTTTTCGAGATTAATCAAGATTTAAGGTGGGGTTTTTTTTTTTTACTATTTGATTGGATATATTTGTCACCTTTAAATGTTCATTTGAATGATATTGTTACTTGCTACATGAATTTTACAAGTTATTCGTTAACGCATGTTATGACTTTACAAGTTATTCGTTAACGCATATTTTATTTCGCGGGAAACCGTGCATCGTTGGTATAGCCAGCGCATCATTGGTATAGCCAATGAAAAATAAGTATTTTATTCGCGGGAAACCGTGCATCGTTGGTTCAGCCAGCGCATCGTTGGTATAGCCAGCGCATCATTGGTATAGCCAATGAAAAATAAGTATTTTATTCGCGGGAAACCGTGCATCGTTGGTTCAGCCAGCGCATCGTTGGTATAGCCAGCGCATCATTGGTATAGCCAATGAAAAATAAGTATTTTAATATGCATGTTTGTGAGTTGATGGTTTTATTCATATGTTATATTTAACTGTGACAAAGTTAATCCCACTGAGCTAGTTGTTTTGCTCACCCCAATCATATTAACATTTTTACAGATTAAAAAGATTAAAGGAGTGGTGGTGGAGGGACGGTGGATGCGTGTCAAGAAAGTAATTACTATTTTAAAACTGTGATTTAATTAGTTCGATCATATGTTATTTAAAGTATTTCGTTTAATAAAAAGTCACATCTTTTAATTGTACTAAAAATTATGTTTTCCTTTAAAGTACATTTATTTATTTTCGAGCGGTTGGTGTTATGTTTTCAAAATTGACTTTATTTAATATTTACTTCCGCTGCACATCTTTTTATAAGTCATAAATTTGATCTACTTCAGTATTTCAAAGTCTTTTGAAAGGCAAGATAAGTCAGTATTTTATTTAGTTGGCCTTCAAAAGTAAAAATATAGTATTTTCATCTAGGCCCCTAAAATCGGGATGTGACAAAATAAAATTAAGAACACAATAATATTTAAGTTTAATGTTAATTAACTAGTCTAACATCATCAATCTTCATTAATCATAATGTATGAATCATGCTTACAAAAGTGTATCTCCTCCGTCTCTTGTACATCTGTAGACACAAAATAACTATTGCAAATAACTAAAATTAAATATAAATTACAAATATAATTATTAAGTTATAAATACCATATGGTCCAATTTTTTAAAATCGTGCAACCAACTACGGGTACATATGAGGGCCTGCACATTTTCACCAAGTAGACAACTTATATACTTATATAAGATACGACCACCAATGCTAAATGAAGATTATGAAGCCACTATGGTGATAGTAATGTTAAAAATGTCACAAGGCATGGTTGCAAGTTGAGGAAATTGATGCGTATTCACCTTTCAATAGTAAAACATGTTTCTATTCGCCATCAGTACATTCTTCTTCCACGTAAACATTAAGTTGTGACTTACCATCATTTGAAATCCTTTGTCTTTTTTCTTTTATGAAACTCCTATCATTATAGAAACATATTAATAATATCTAAACTCTATAAATAGATTAGTTGATTTAATAAAATTATTATAATAAACTTACATAAAGAAAGGATGACTTTGATGGAAATGAGGTTATCCCCCTCGAACCTATTTGTCCTTGAGGACTTTGGGATGTGCTCTTTATTGGTGAGTTGAATTGAGATGAGCTTGAAGATCCACCGTACTTTTCGATATAATCATCAAAGAACTTATACAAAGACGTCTTAACTTTATCCACCTTCTGTTGATGATTATTGTGATAAACCGTCCATAACAATAGCTCAAAAACTCAAACTTTGCACTTGGATCAACAACACATCCTATTGCAAGAGTAACATAATAATCATTACAATACTTATCAATTTTGGTCTTCATCTTTGTTGCAATATCTTCTATTTTCTGATCTTCTTCACAAGCAAATTTTTCGTTCAATTTAATTTCTCTGCATACAACTTGCATAAATTATAAATTAGAGGTGGGGTAAGGCGAACCCGATATCAAGTTGGTGACACTATAAAATGGCTCCAAAAATATACATATATTCACCACTCTTTCACATTCTTCATTTGATGGACAACTTTGGTAGTTAGTATCGTCATAGCTCAAACTAGTGAAAGCACGAAGATATTTAATAACACTTGCAAGTGTCATGTACGTGGAATTCCATCTAGTTGACACATCCAACCACAAACATCACTTAAGTGCACTGAACTAATACATTTTTTAAATTGTCTCAATCTTCCTTTTGAACCCTTCACATACTTCACACTTTCTCTAATTTTTACTCAAAGGCTCATTCACCTCTTTTATGCCTTCTTGAACAATAATATTCAACATGTGTGCACAACACCTTATATCGAAAAATTATTCGTTATATAACAAGTCATTTTGCAATTCAAGTCTTTCTTTTAAAGATTTTTGTAGTTTATCATTGTTAGAGGCATTATCTAAGGTGATAGAAAATATTTTTCAGTCCATTTCTCAATCTTTAAGCAATCCAAAAATATTTCCCGACAGTTCTACTCTTGTATGCTGACAATCCAACTCACAAAATGTAAGCAATTTACTATTCAACTTTCAATTGCATCAATATTATGAGTTGGGAGAGACGTGTAACCACGTAGATTTACAGCAATCCAAACATCATAAGTCAAGCAAATTCTATCAAGTAATGCAACTAACTCACTCTTTAGCCTTACCTTTTCAGTTTAATACACCTTCCAACGATCATATTTTATCGTATTTCTAATTAGGATTCAACAATTTATTCACCAACACAACCCCCTTCATACTAAATATAACTAAATGGAAGATTATGCATAATAATACATTTAGCTAGTGCCTCTCATAAGCCATATTATCGAATTTTCACTTCTTCAACAATGTAGCCTGGTTATGTATCAAGGCCAAGGGCGGAGCCTCCTTATGGCTAAGGAGGGCTCCAGCCCACCCTATATATATATGTTGGTCCCAAAGTTGAGTTAAGATTAAGTAAGCTAGAAAAAGTCTAGAGGGGAGGGGTGAATAGACTTTTTAAAATCTTTCAAAATATCAGAGTTTTAATGCGGAAATGTGTTATGTACAGTACTGTTCTTACTGGGTCAGATCAGTACTTCCAGTTTCAGTTTTATACTCAACTTAGATTTAGATCTTGAATATGTATGTTAAACAAATATTAAACAGTAAGTAAATCAACACACAAGATTTATAGTGGTTCGACAAATGTCTACATCCACTCTCACAACTCCAATCGTGATATTTTATTAACTCTTCCTTCTTGAGTTTCTTGTGGCTTAAAGTCCCAAGACTAAGACTGTGATCTTGTCGATTATATCTCCAGATATATCTTCGATCTACTAGTAATTTCACAAGTAACTAGCACACTTATTTTACAACAAATCACAAACTAAAATAGTAAAGTAAAACTTCTCTAGAATGTAGCCTTTGAATCTTCAATTCGGTACGGTGGCTTCTTCTCAGTTTGATCTCCTTCAACTCTGTGAGTTCTTGAATGCTTGAATACTTTGATTACTCTTTGATCAGTAATAGTATCAGTAGTCTTAGCAGTTGAAGATCACACGGTATTTATAAGCTTTAATATGACAGTTAGCAGTTTGTGAAACTAACTCTCAACTAACTCTTAACCGTTTCTTGTTGTAACTTCTTTTTGTAACCAACTTAAAACTTATCTTTCCAAGTCAGCATATCTTCAAATATATCTTCAGTTACGCCTTAAATAAGTTATCTAAACTTATTCTTCAATCTTACTAACTCAGCACAGTAAACTACTCTTCTTAGTTTTACTGTTCTTAGTCAGTCAGCACAGTTCTCAATAAGTGTTCTGCTTCTTCAAAAATACTTCTCTTGTATCTCTGAGCTTTATCTTACTCCTTTTAAATAGTCTTCTTACTCTGGAGTAGTCTTCTGATCTGGTTCAAATCTACTGTTCTAAACTTTTACAATACTGAATACATAGAATATAAACTTACACATATATAAAACCTATCTATACATCAACTGAACTATATATACAGTAGAGTACATCTAAGTCTTATACTATAAGTTGTCTATACAATACATTTATCAACTTTGTTCTTAACAGTTCATATATCAGATCAGTAATACACTAAGATCAGTAAACTCAGTTTTCATAAATCATTAAGATCAGTAAACATATTTCATATGACTTAGTTAGAATGACTTAGAACCACATATATCATTAACTTCAAGTTGCTTTTGGCCATCAAAACATCATCAACTAGAACATTGTTTATAGGATTCATATCCCAACAATTTCCCCCTTTTTGATAAAGCCAAAACTACTTAAATGTTAATAAATCAGTAGTTAAGTATGTAGTCAATCATAACAGTTCATCAATTCAAAATCAGATTCATATTCATATAAGATCAGATAATTCACATATTACACATAATCACATAATATGAAATATAGAAATAAAGATAAGGTTAAGAAATGTTATCTTGTAAGCTTGTCCTTCATCTTCATTCTTCATTCTTCAAATTCTGAATGCAACATATATCCTTGCCTTGATATCCATCATGTGTTGATGATCAGTGATTGTCTTTTCAATTATTTATTACTTTACCTTCCCCCTTTTTGGCTTTATCATGCCATTCCTTCAAGGGTGTCATATGTTGCTCCAGTTTCTTATGCAACTCAACAGAAAGTTTCTTCTCTTGAAGCCTATGAAGATCATAAATCTTCGACATTGTATGCTCCATAAGTTGCTCATAAGAATTTGCAGTTGTCAACTGTGCAAGTTTCTCAGTTGCTTCCTGAAATTGTTTCAGAGTGGCTTCCATCTTTACTTGTAACTCTTCATTGTGCTTTTTCAACAATTCAAAGCTAGAGTTATTTTTGAGCTGTCTCAGCAGGAACTGCTCGTACCTCATCTTGAACATCATCAAGAACAGTAGCTTCTGCAATCTTAATTGGTGTGCTCTCCAACTCTTCAGCACCCAATTCTTGTTCCTCTAAGATTTATGTATCTTCAATTACAACTGTGTTATCAAAAACCTCAGTTGCATTGTCATCAGCTAAATCAATATCCATATCAGCTTCTTCAGCAAACTTATCATCAACTTCCATATTGACATCTGCTTCAACATTTTCTTCAGTAGTTTCAATATTTTCCACAACATATGAAAAACCAGTTATTCTTTCCACTAATTGCACTACAGATTCTGGAGTTAACAACTCAGTGAAAGAGTTAACACGAGCTGCCTCTTTCTACTCTTGTTCTCATTCATTAAAAACTGAAAAACCGCCCATGCCTTCTACTACAACCAACAACTCTTTCATATCCACTCTTCTTAGATATACCCAAGTGTTGGGATATGAATCCTATAAACAATGTTCTAATTGATGATTATATGTTTTGATGGCCAAAAGCAACTTTAGAGTTAATGGTATATGTGATTATATGTTGTTCTATGTGAAATATATGGAATAAGATTACTGATCTTAATGTGTTATGTTGATTAAGTTTACTGATCTTAGTATGTTACTAATCTGATATATCAACTGTTTAAGAACTAAGCTGATGGAAATATTGTATAGACAGCTTATAGTATAGGACTTAAATGTACTCATCTGTATGTAGTTCAGTTGATGTATAGATAGGTTTTATATATGTAAAGTTGTATTCTATTGTATTCAGCATTGTAATAGTTAGAACAGTAGATTAGATGGAAGTCAGAAGACTAAAGATGACTAAGAGATATCAGAAGACTATTTCAGAGATTGAAGATATCAAGTGAAGTTTTTGAAAGAAGCTGAACAGTTTTGAAGAACTGTGTTGACTGACCAAGAGCAGTAAAACTAAGAAGAGTAGTTTACTGTGCTGAGTTGGTTTATTTGAAGAATAAGTTTGGATAACTTATTTGAAGCGTAACTGAAGATGTATATGAAGATATGCTGACTTGGAAAGATAAGATAAGTTGTTTACAAAAGAAGGAAGTTACAAAACAAGAAACGGTTATGAGTTAGTTGAGAGTTAGTTCACAAACTGCTAACTGTCTTACTATTGCTTATAAATACCGTGTGATCTTCTACTTGAAAAGACTACTGATACAATTACTATTCAAGAGCAAATAAAGAAGCATTCAAGTATTCAAGCACTCACAGAGTTGAAGATCGAAGAACTGAAGAAAAGCCACAGATCTGATTTGAAGAAACAAAGGCTATCATCATCAAGAGAAGTTTTACTTTTCGTTTTAAGTTTGTATTGTGTAAACAAGTGTGCTAGTTACTTTTGAAACTACTAGTTGATCGAAGATATACCTGGTGGTATAATCGATAAGATCGAAGTCTTAATCTTGGGACTCTAAACAACAAGTACTCAAGTGAAGAAGAGTAATAAAACATCGCAACTGGAGTTGTGAGAGTGGATGTAGACAGTTGTCGAACCACTATAAAATCTTGTGTTCTTTACTGTTTTGATTTGATTAACTGTTGATATATTTGTTGAATAAGAACAGTAAGTTTTCTAAAGAAAAGATTTAAAGAAAAGTTGAGTATAAAAGCTAACTGTTTAGTACTGAGCTGATTCTAAGAACAGTACTGTACAGAACGTATTTCCGCACTTAAACTCTGATATTTTGATAGAATTTGAAAAGTCTATTCACACCTCCCCTCTAGACTTTTTCTTAGCTTACTCAATTTTAACTCAACTTTTGGGACCAACAAGTGGTATCAGAGCAGTAGTTCTTTGGACTGTTGTTTCTTGATAACCTTGTAGACTTTGGGGAAAGTCTAATTGTCTCTCATTACTGATACTTGTTTCTTGATCTTACTTGTCTTTCTTGACCTATCTGTCATACTACTGATCTTAACTGTCTACTCTATCATGGAAGAAACTAACATCAATAAACTTCCAAAGTTCAAGGTTGCAGATTACGATTACTGGAAACCGAGGATGGAGGCCATCTTTAGTTTAACCCATGATCTAATGATGTCTGTGATCAAAGAAGGGCCTATTACTACCATGATACCCAACACTGCAACTCTGGAGCCTTCAAAAGCCATTGGTGTTCTCGTGCCAAAGCCCAGGTTAGATTTAACTACTGAGGAAATGAGGCAGAACAATCTAGACAGCTTGGCAAAGAATTACATTTTGCACACCCTTCCCAATGAGTATCTTGAGAAAGTGGTTAAATGTAAATCAGCCAAAGAGATGTGGGACAAGTTAGCTATCATTTGTGAGGGAACTTCTCTTATAAAGGAAAGCAAACTATCCACTGCTGTCCAGAGGTTCGAATCATTTAAAATCAAGACTGGTGAAACAATAGACCAGCTCAATACTCGTTTTACAAAGATTATGAATGATCTGGATGTTTTAGGTAAGACTTATACCAATAGGGAGATCAATTTACGTATCCTTAAAGCCTTAGATGAAAGGTGGAAAATGGTCACATTGATCATTAAAAACACTCAGGATATAGATAACTGGTCTGCTGAAACTACCTTCCAAACCCTTCAGGCACATGAGTTTGAATTGGATGAAGAAGATCCAATAGTTAGTGGTGATAGGGTTAAGGAAATCTCCAAGAGCATTGCACTTAAGGCATCTACCTCTAAGAAGCCTAGATCATCTGTGTCTAAGTCCTCAAGCATAAAAGATGAACTAGAGAGTACTGATCTTGATCTTAAGGATCAGTTGAATTTAATGATTAAGAGGTTTGACAAACTTAACAAGAGGTATGGTAGATACAAAAGATTCTATAAGGACACTCAGGGCTCTAACAACATGAACTCTTCTAGAACCAGAAGGGATCACAAATCTTCTGAAAGAAGAGATGAGATCTCTAATGAGAAAAGAAGAGATAGGAACTCTGCTGATAGGAAGGATAGGAACACTACTGATAGAAAGGACAGGAACCGATATCACTCTCCTACTAAACGTTCTACTAATGAACCTCTGTGTTATAACTGTGAAAAGCCAGGTCATTACATCCATGAATGTCCTGATCTGAGTGCTGAAGACAGAAGAGAAAGGAAAGCAAGGAGAGATCGCAAATATGCAAAGGGTAAGAGGGCAATGGTGGCTAACAATGAATCTGATACGGATTCAGATGAGTTACCATCCTCCTCTTCTGATTACCCTTCCAGCAGTGAGAAAGAAGTCTTCATTGCAGATGATGGACTAGTCATGATGGCAAAAATAGATCAAGAGGTATCATCTGTCACATCTTTTCAATCTTGTGATGAATCAGATTCTGATTCTGATTTATGTGACACTGCTGATAGTAGTGTAGGGAGTAGTCTTCACCATTCCAATGGAATGAATGAAGAAGACCTCCTACCAGCTAACAAAGCATTCATGGAAATCAGTGATGAGAACATATCTTTAAGACAAGAAATCATGAGTCTTAGAGAAGCTCAAGTACAAGTGGATCCTAATATAACTATTCTAAATGCACGACTATCAGAAGAGTTGTCTCAACTCAAAGATAAGTATGCATCTATGGACAAGTTATATCAGGGTATGCTTCATACACAAGCTAAAGAGACAAATGAGTTCAATGACTTAAAGATTAAATGTGAAAAACTTGAAGAGCGCAATAGATTCTTAGAAACTGAAGTACTGAGCTTGGATCTGAAGCTATCTGAGATGATTAACTCTTCTAAGATTAATCAAACATTATCAGACAGATACAGAGCTCCTTATGATAAGAGTGGAATAGGTACTGATCTGCCTAGTCCCTCTACTTCAGGCATTAAGAACACTACTGGAACTAGTTCAAGTTCTTTGCAACTAGATAAAGGAAAAGAACCTATGATCTATGATAATGAATCAAACTCCAAAGTACAGTCTAAATACATTCCACCTAATGCCAAGAATGGTAAACAGAAGATTGGATCTAGACCAGTACAGTCAAGACCATACCAGAAGAGTTCTACTCCTCTGACCAGAGCTGAAAAGTCCTGGAATCAGAAGAGGCAGACTCAGAACAGTAGGTCAAGACAAACCTAGGAAATTTGTGCCTCATTATCATAACAAACCTGTTCTTTATCCTCCACCTTTATCTTATGATATCATTGGAGAGGAAAGACCAAAACGCATCTATAAGCCGTATGGTCCACAGGCTTTTAGGCCATATGCAAACTATTACAAACATACTGATCTTCCTGAAAAAGGGATAGAACCAAGGAAAGGCTATCTCAGAAAAATAGATCCTAAGTCTGCTGATAATTTGGATAAGGTCAATAAAGTACTGTTCTGTGATAAGAATGGTAAAAAACTTAAGAGGTCTCAAATATTCAAATCTTCAATGTTTATTTGGATACCTCTTACCACTAACCCCCAAGGACCCCAGTAAAGAAAGGGTACCTAAATTATTAAGATCACTACTTGCAGGGTCGACTGGATCTTTACAAGAAAGGAGGTTCAGTTGGAGAAACTTGGTACATAGACAGTGGGTGTTCTCACCACATGACTGGTACCAAGACTCTCCTTTCTGACTATCATGAGAAGGAAGGACCAAAAGTGATCTTTGGAGATAGTTCCATGGCAATCACAAAAGGATTTGGATACATCAAGAATGGAGATGTAGAGATTCAAGATGTCTCATATGTTGAAGGTCTGAAATATAATTTGTTATCTGTCTCTCAATTTTGTGACAGGGGTTACAAAGTTTACTTCAAAAGCACCAAATGTGAAATCTGGGATAAAAGAACACATACAATTCTACTAGTTGGAGTTAGACAGGGCAGTGTCTACATTGTAAATTGGAATAGTTGTCCTAGGGATGCTTGCCTTCTTTCTAAGAGTCCTAAAGAAATCAGTTGGCTATGGCACAGACGCTTATGCCATCTGAACTTTAAGATTATTAACAAGATTGCAAGAAACTACCTTGTTGAAGGTATCCCTAATGAAATCTATTTCAAATCACAAGTGTGTGATGCATGCCAAAAAGGTAAACAGGTAAAGGTTTCCTTTAAGTCAATTCCCACTCTTTCTACTTGTAGAGTCTTAAAACTCTTGCACATGGATTTACATGGTCCAATAAAACCCCCTACACTGAATGGTAGAAGGTACACTTTGGTTGTGGTAGATGATTATTCAAAGTACACTTGGACAATCTTCTTACACAAAAAGAGTGATACACAAACCCAACTACCAGATCTGTTAAAGAGGTTGCAAGTAGAAAAAGGTCAGCCCATTGTCAAGATCAGGAGTGACAAGGGGACTGAATTTATAAACTGCTATATTAAAGAATTTTGTTCTAAGTCAGGAATTCAGCATTTGACAAGTGCAGCTAGGACACCCCAACAAAATGGTGTAGCTGAGAGAAGAAACAGAACACTAAAAGAAGCATGCAGAACAATGCTTGCTGAGTACAACACACCACAGAAGTTCTGGGCTGAGGCAATCAACACTGCCTGTCACACTCAGAACAGATGTGCATTCAACAAAGTACATGGTAAAATTCCTTATGAGGTATGGAAAGGTAGAAAACCAAGAATTTCATATTTTCATATCTTTGGATATAAGTGCTTTATTCATAACAATGGAAAGAGCAAATTAAATGCTTTTGATGCCAAAGCTGATCAGGGAATATTCTTAGGATATTCTTCTACAAGCAAGGCATTCAGAGTATTTAATTACTCTACTCTATGTGTAGAAGAAACACCCCATGTTGTCTTTGATGAAGTTGTACAGGACTCTGCTGATCATCAGATCAGTAAGAAAATTGATGATCTGATCATTCAAACTGATAAAGACAGTGAAGAGACTGAACTCTATGAATCTGTACAAGCCTACAATCCATTTCTGAATGTTCTAAACAAAGATGATGATGTAGAAAAGGTAAAAGACAATGGTAAGTCTTCTAGACCAACTGACATGCCTGAATTGGTTGACTGTTCTCCTGTGAATAAACCTGCTGAAAATGATGATATTGATATTGATGATTCTGTTATACATGATGTGGATGATGAAAGTATTCCTGTTAAGACTAGAAAAACATGGAAATCTGCTCATTCCACTGATCTGATTATTGGTGAATCCAATAAAGGTATTAAGACCAGAAGACAACTGTTTGATTCTAAGCCTGAACCCAGTAATTCTCTATTTTGTTGGTGTTGCTTCTTATCTTCTATTGAGCCTGCTAATGTGAAAGAAGCTTTATCTGACAGTAACTGGATTATTGCTATGCAAGAAGAATTAAATCAGTTTACTCGAAATGATGTATGGGAACTCGTAAAGAGACCTACTGATCACAATGTGGTAGGTACAAAGTGGATTTTCAAAAATAAGAAAGATGAGAATGATCTTGTTGTGAGAAACAAAGCCAGATTAGTGGCTCAGGGCTACTCTCAAGCTGAGGGTATTGACTATGATGAAACATTTGCCCCTGTAGCTAGACTAGAAGCTATAAGATTGTTTCTTGCTTATGCTACTTATATGAAATTCACTATGTATCAAATGGATGTGAAAAGTGCATTTTTAAATGGTATACTTGTTGAAGAAGTTTATGTAGAACAACCTCCTGGATTTGAGGTAAATGGTAATCAAGTATACAGGTTGAAGAAAGCACTATATGGTCTGAAACAAGCTCCAAGAGCCTGGTATGACACTCTTTCACTATTTTTGGTTGAAAATGGATTTACTAAGGGCAAAGTGGATCGAATTTTGTTCAGAAGACAAGAAGGTACAGACATTTTATTAGTCCAAATTTATGTTGATGATATAATATTTGGATCTCCTAACAAAAGCATGAGTGAAAGTTTTTCAAAGCTCATGCAAAGCAAGTTTGAAATGTCAATGATGGGAGAAATGACTTATTTTCTTGGACTTCAAGTGAAACAATCATCTGATGGTATCTTTATCAATCAAGCAAAATATACAAGAAATTTGTTAGATAAGTTTCGTATCAAGACCTGTAAAACAGTTGGAGTACCAATGCTGCCAACATACAGAATGGATCCTGATGATCAAGGTAAGTCCGCTGACCAATCCTATTACAGAGCTTTAATTGGTTCTCTACTCTATTTAACTGCTAGTAGCCCAGACATTGCATTTGCAGTAGGTGTATGTGCTAGATTTCAGGCCAGCCCCAAAGAAAGTCATGTGGAGACTGCTAAAAGGATATTGAAATATCTAAAGGGTACCATTAATCGAGGTTTGTGGTATTCTGCAGATGATGATCTATCCCTAAGTGGTTATTCAGATTCTGACTTTGGTGGTTGCAAGATAGATAGAAAATCAACTTCTGGTTCATGCCAATTTTTAGGTTCTAAGCTCATATCATGGTTTTCAAAGAAACAAACAAGTGTGGCAACATCTACCACTGGGGCAGAATATATGGTTGCAGGAAGTTGTTGTAGTCAGCTTCTTTGGCTAATGCAACAACTTAGAGACTACAACATTGTGGAATCTAATGTACCTATATTCTGTGACAGCAATAGTGCAATTGCCATCACTCAAAATCCCGTTTTACATACTAGATGCAAGCATGTAGATGTTAGGCATCATTTTATTAGGGATCATGTTGAAAAGAAAAACATTAGAATGGAGAAGATCCATACTGATATTCAGAGAGCTGACATTTTCACAAAACCTTTGGCTGAAACTAGATTTGGAGAGTTATGCATAAGCTTAGGATTGATAGACATGGATCCTGCTTGTATATAGAGCCGTATACTAACATTTCAGGTATTGAGCTGATATCAAGATCAGTTCACCAAGAAGGGTAAATTCTGAAGAACAGACCATGTCATAACCACTACATTTATCATAATCAAGTAAAAAGGTTACTAAGGTGCCAAAATCCCGATGAGGAAGCTGGTAAAGCTGAGGGAATTGAGAATATACATTTAAGGGGGAATCTATGATTTCTGAAAAATCCTGTATGTTGACTCAAAAGCACAAGTCACCTTAGAACAAACCTTATATAGACCTATTTTAATTATTCTTTACTATTATGTACTGTATTTCACCATCTATGCATGAACTGACACTTCTACCAAGGTGAAACAGGCACAGAAGAGGAGTTCTCCACTAGAGGGGGAACTGATCTGATTGCAGATTTGATCTGTCTACAAATCTGATCTGATTACAGTATAAATCTGTCTACAGATATGTTTTGATTATTGTATTGATTTGTCTACAGACTATTCTGATTACAAAGATAATTTGTCTACAGAACTATTCTGACTACAATATCATTCAATCTACAGAGCTGATCTGATTACTGATTAAACTGTCTACATAGCTTATTTGATTACAGAAAATTTGTCTACAGAATATTTCCAGTACTGATCTGAGAAAGTACTGTGCTGGTATCAAAAAGGTGAAAATCAGAAGAGTTGTGGAACTAATATGATGACTACTGAGCTGACCCAACTACTGATCTGATCTTCATCATAATACTCAGCTGATCACAGTACTCAGCTGAACCCAGATAAGTAAAATTCCATATAGTAGTAATAAGAAATTGAAGTATAATGTGTATGGAAAACAACTGAGCTGATATACATCAGAACAGTATCCTGCCTCAGAGTACTTCTAAGTCAAGGACTGTTCAAAGTTAGATTACTTATAGAGAAGATTAATACACTCCTCTATTTTTAAACCTAATTTAATAGGTGTATTTATCAACACAAGTTGGCTCCAAATTGGAATTGAGATGTTATGAATCTGGAACGTTTTTTTTTAAATTACACTTTTCTAAAACTCAATCCAACCACACAACGTGGAAATCAGAATCAATCCAAGCCCTAGATTTGCCTTGATTTTGATTAACACGATCACATTAACTTCTTCTTCTCCATTACTCTAAATCTTTCTGCTAAATTCTCTAAGCTCAAGCTTTCTCAATACTCTGTTCATTCACACTTCTACATTTTTCTATTCGATGGCGATTATTGATATTCTTAACGAAGAGAATGAAGTTGTAGGTACGTTCAATCCAGCAAAATCGAGTAAGAACAAAGGAATTTTCGTTGAAAATTCTGTTTACTTCGACGGACGTCAGAAAGCTGAGAATCAAGCCATTCTCACCATGTGTGAAGAATGTGGGCTACGGAAATACCTAGAATCATTTCCTGAAAAGGTTTACGAACCTGAGGCGATGGAATTCTTTCTTCAGGTGCAGGGTGACTCAAACAGCATTCGTTCGATCATTTCTGGCCACAGGGTTGTCATTTCCAGAGAAACCCTTGGAATCGCGTTCAATCTACCAGACGGGCCAATAGACATTCTGAGCTATATCGCAGGGCAAGAGAAGGTTCGCGTGGGCAGGTGGTTGAATGTTGACCCAGCGACGTTGTCCAATTTGAAGAAGGATATTCTTCCAGAAGGTTTGTAATTATTGGTGGATATAGCTGGAAAATGCTTGTTAGGGCAACATTTCAGTCAAGACGCTCTCACCAATCTCAAGATTCGCATTATGGCTGCAATCACTGATCGTGTCAATGGTGATTGGCAAGGATTTCTGCTTGGCAGATTATTGGCTGAAAGAGAGAAAGTGGTTTTTGATGAGATCACTAGAGAATTTTCCATTAAATCCTTGATGGGTTTTGGAAGTAAATTGAGCATACTGTTGCCTCAATTAGCTGAAAGGAAAATGGATTGGAGCCTTCCAAAAAGATTTCACCAGGGCAAATTCTTGTTCAAGAAGGAGTCTACTTTGTTTGAACAAAGCCAGAGGAATCAACCACAAGAATCTGGAGGTTCTATGTTCCGTTCTGACAACGATGAGCCGGAGTTGAGAACGAAGGCTAGGCATGATCCTCACCAATCTGGATTACGAAGAGGTCGATCAGCTAGGGCCGTTTCTGAAAAGTCAGAAGAGTCTGTGGCCGCTGTGAAGGAGTCTTCTGTAGAAGAGGTAAGTTCTTCAAACCTTATCCTTTCACACAAGAGAACTAAAGTTTCTGGTGTTCTTAGACCCAGAAGAGTCCTCGAGAACACTACCCCTACTCCCTCAACCTCTCATTCTATTCAAGCCCAACCCCTTGAAATTGAGTCTTCATGTTCTGAGGAGTCAGTTCACTACTCTCCTATTCATCAGAACACTCCTCCCTCAACCCCTCAGAACACTTCTTTTCATTCCACTCCTCAAGCTAATCCTCACCATACTCCTACTCCCCATTTTTCTCCTGAACCTGAATCTGAACCAGTTCATGATCACTCTACTGAGCATGAACATATACCTTCCTCTGAACCAGTTGAAATTACATCCTCCCCAGAACCTGAATTTATCCAACCTGAATCAGTGTTCTTGATGGATTATCCTGTTTGTGACAAGGAAGAGAGGATTCGATTTAAGTTGAGAAATGCTCTTCTCAAAAGCTTTCATGGTTTAGATGACAGCACTAGAACCTTTGAGCAACTTCTAAGGATAGGTACTTGGGTATATCTTAGAAGTATAGGTCTAGATCAACTGATGGTTGTAGCTGAAGGTATGGGTGGTCTTTCTGTGTTTCATAATTGGGAACAAGAACAGAAAGAAGCTGCAGATGTTGATTCTTATACTGAGTTATCAACTTTGGAATCTGTTATTCAGTTGATTGAAAGAATAACTGGTTGCAAATATTCCATGGTTAAGTCAGCTGATGTGGATGTTGATACTAATGTCAACATGGATGCTGATAATACTGAAGTTAAACATTCTGATGTTGAAGCTGACTATGAAGCTGATATGGAAGCTGATTATGAAGCTGATACCAATGCAACTGAGATGTTTGTGAACACAGTTGTAGCTGAAGACACTGAGGTCTTAGAGGAACAATCTTTGGGTGCTAATGAGTTGGAAAGCACACCAATTGATGTTGATAAGAATACTGTGCTTGATGATGTTCAAGAGACAGTAAGAACAGTTCCTTCTGAGACAGCTCAAGATAACTCTAGCTTTGAATTGTTGAAAAAGCATAATGAAGAATTACAAAGTAAGTTGGATGATACTTTGAAAAGATTTCAACAAGCCACTGAGAAGTTGGAAAATTTGACTGCTGCAAATTCTTATGACAAGATAATGGAATTTACTATGAATAAAATCTATGATCTGCATAGATTACAAGAAAAGTCACTTTCTACTGAGCTGCAAAAGAAAGTAGAGATACTTTTGACACCCTTGAAGGAATGGCAAGATGAAGCCAAAAAGGGGGAAGTAAAAGTGATGAATCTGTTGAGAAGCATAATCAGATGTTTGCTAAAAAGAAAATTGAAATGACTGAGAAAAGATCTGCTGAACAGATTAGAAAACAAAAGATGAAAGATGCAGAAGCTACAAGAAAGAAGTTTGATAATAGAGTTGTTGCATTGAAAAAGAAAATGAAGTCTAAATCTGTTGGAACTCTTCTGGATGAACAATTTATGGAATTTGTTGTGGATCCAGAAGATATGGAGTTCTGGAATAATTTGAAAAAGAAATGGCAGATTGCTAATTTTATTGTGAAGAAATTTGGTGACCATTCAAGCAAGGAAGATGAATATTCTGACTTTGATGCATTCATGATGAATATCTCAAGAGAATTTTGGGAACATATTCTGTTGTTAGCTACTAGTACAGGAATACAGATTTTATGTCCTGAAGAACCTGTTTGGGAACCTCCAAGACTTGAAAATGGTGAACCAGATTACTCAGAGATCAGAAACATAATTTCACAGATCATTAAAGATGAAGGAATCACTGATCATAAGCACATGATGGATATCAAGAACAGATTGTACTTGGCATTCAGAATTCCTGATAGAGACTGAAGATGAAGGACTATGCTGAAGAGATAACATTTCTTATCCTTATCTTTATTTCTTTATTTTGTATTTTGTGGTAATGTGACTTATTTGAAGTATGTGTAATATCTGATCTGATATGAATCTTAATCTGATGTTTTTAATTGATGAACTATATGATTAACTGTATATCTTAACTACTGATCTGTTAATGTTTAAGTAGTTTTGGCTTCATCAAAAAGGGGGAAATTGTTGGGATATGAATCCTATAAACAATGTTCTAATTGATGATTATATGTTTTGATGGCCAAAAGCAACTTTAGAGTTAATGGTATATGTGATTATATGTTGTTCTATGTGAAATATATGGAATAAGATTACTGATCTTAATGTGTTATGTTGATTAAGTTTACTGATCTTAGTATGTTACTAATCTGATATATGAACTGTTTAAGAACTAAGCTGATGGAAATATTGTATAGACAGCTTATAGTATAGGACTTAGATGTACTCATTTGTATGTAGTTCAGTTGATCTATATATAGGTTTTATATATGTAAAGTTGTATTCTATTGTATTCAGCATTGTAATAGTTAGAACAGTAGATTAGATGGAAGTCAGAAGACTAAAGATGACTAAGAGATATCAGAAGACTATTTCAGAGATTGAAGATATCAAGTGAAGTTTTTGAAAGAAGCTGAACAGTTTTGAAGAACTGTGCTGACTGACCAAGAGCAGTAAAAATAAGAAGAGTAGTTTACTGTGCTGAGTTGGTTTATTTGAAGAATAAGTTTGGATAACTTATTTGAAGCGTAACTGAAGATGTATATGAAGATATGCTGACTTGGAAAGATAAGATAAGTTGGTTACAAAAGAAGGAAGTTACAAAACAAGAAACGGTTATGAGTTAGTTGAGAGTTAGTTCACAAACTGCTAACTGTCTTATTATTGCTTATAAATACCGTGTGATCTTCTACTTGAAAAGACTACTGATACAATTACTATTCAAGAGCAAATCAAGAAGCATTCAAGTATTCAAGCACTCACAGAGTTGAAGATCGAAGAACTGAAGAAAAGCCACAGATCTGATTTGAAGAAACAAAGGCTATCATCATCAAGAAAAGTTTTACTTTTCGTTTTAAGTTTGTATTGTGTAAACAAGTGTGCTAGTTACTTGTGAAACTACTAGTTGATCGAAGATATACCTGGTGGTATAATCGATAAGATCGAAGTCTTAATCTTGGGACTCTAAACAACAAGTACTCAAGTGAAGAAGAGTAATAAAACATCGCAACTGGAGTTGTGAGAGTGGATGTAGACAGTTGTCGAACCACTATAAAATCTTGTGTTCTTTACTGTTTTGATTTGATTAACTGTTGATATATTTGTTGAATAAGAACAGTAAGTTTTCTAAAGAAAAGATTTAAAGAAAAGTTGAGTATAAAAGCCAACTGTTTACTACTGAGCTGATTCTAAGAACAGTACTGTACAGAACGTATTTCCGCACTTAAACTCTGATATTTTGATAGAATTTGAAAATTCTATTCACCCCTCCCCTCTAGACTTTTTCTTAGCTTACTCAATCTTAACTCAACTTTTGGGACCAACAAGAGTACCTATCCTAAGAAGTTGTTCAAAAACAGTGGAGCTTTCATCTAAACCATGAAATTCCTTCAAAAGAGCATTCCTCAATCTCATTCTTATATCTTCCTCCTTATCAGAAATTGGATACTCCATCAAAAATGCAGGTTTGGGTTGAACATATTCAGGTTCAGGAGATGAAGTGATATCAATGGGTTCAGAAGAAGGTATAAATTCATGCTCAGTAGAGTGATCATGAACTGGTTCAGGAGAAAAATGTGGAGTGCGTTGGTTTTGAGGACTTGAATGGGGAGTAGGATGAAAAGAAGTGTTCTGAGGGGATGTGGGAGACTGTTCTGACGAATGGGTGAGTAGTGAACTGACTCATCAGAACGAGTAGGCCTCTAATGAATAGGTTGGGCTTGAATGGGGTCAGAATTGGAAGGGGTAGAGAAAGTGTTCTTGAACACTCTTGTAGGTCTAGACAAACTCCTACCTTTTGTTCTCTTATGTAAAACAACAAGGCTAGAAGTGCTTACCTCTTGCTCTACAAAAGCCTCCTTCTCTACTGCAGCAACAGACTGCTCTGACTGCTCTGAGGTTGCCTTAGCAGCCCTATCCCTCCTCACTCGACCTCTGTTCGGATCATGCCTGGCCTTTGACCTAACTTCAGGCTCCTCATCATCAAACCGGAACATTGATTCACCAGAACCTTGAGGTTGTTGTTGTTGTTTTTCCTGTTCAAATTTCACAGACTCCTTCTTGAACATAAATTTTCCTTGATGGAATTTCTTTTGGGGACTCCAATCCATTTTCTTGTCTGCTAGAGTTGGCAAAAGGATGCTCAACTTGTTTCCGAAACCTAGCATCGCTTTGATTGAAAATTCCTTGGTGTCCTCATCAAACACCTTGTCTTTCTCACTCAGCAATCTTCCCAAGAAAAACCCTTGTCAGTCTTCGTCGACTCGATCAATGATAGCTGCCATAACTCGAATCTTCAAATAAGTGAGGGCATCCTGGCTATAATGTTGCCCTAACAAACATTTTTCGGCAATGTCCATTAACAACTGAAGACCCGTTGGAAGAATAGCCTTTTTGAGATTGTTCAAAGACTTGGGTTCTTCACCAGTCCATTTACCCACACAAGCTTTTTCTTGTCCTGCCATGTAGTTCAGAATACTTACAGGGCGTCGGGTAAATCGAATGATATTCCAAGAGTTTCTCTAGTTATTGCAAGTCTGTGTCCTGAGAGCATCGAGCGAACGCCATTGTTGTTGCCTTGGAGCTGTAGATAGAATTCCATTGCCTCAGGTTCAAAAACCATCTTGGGGAATGATTCTAAAAACTTTCGTAGCCCGCATTCTTCACACATGGTGAGGATCGCTTGATTCTCCGGATTCTGTCTTCCAATGAAATATACCGCATTCTCAACGAAAATGCCCTTCTTTTTGATCCATCTAGTCGGATTGAAAGTACCTACAATTTCATTAGACTCGTTCAGAATATCGATGATCGCCATTAGAAAGAAGTGTAGAAATGTAGAAGATAGAATAGTAGAGTTTTGAGAAAGATTTCGAGCTTAGAGTTTCCAGAAATGCAAAGTGAAGAAGATGAAGTAAATGAAAGCGTGGATATCGAATTTAAAACAAATCTAGGGCTTGGATTGAATTAGATTCACACGTTGTGTGGTTTGGATTGAGTCTTGAAATCCGTAATTTTAAAAAACATTCCAAATTCAATAACCCTTTCCAATTTTGGAGCCAACTAGTGATGATGAATACACCGTTTAAAATTAGGTCAAAAATAGAGGAGTGTATTAATCTTCTCTATAAATAATCTAATCTTGAACAGAAGTTGGCTTAGAAATTTTCTAAGGCAAAATACTGTTCTGATGCATATCAGCACAGTTGTTTCCAAGCACACTTTACTTCATTTTCTTGCTTGTAAAATAATGAAATTTACTTATCTGGATTCAGCTGAGTACTGTGATCACCTGAGTACACTTTTCGAGGATCAGATCAGTAGTTGGGTCAGCACAGTAGTCCTCAGATCAGTTCCCCAACTCTTCTGATTGTTACTTTCTTGATGTTTTGAGCACTTTTTGGTATCAGCACAGTACTCTCAGATTAGTACTGCGACTCAGATCAGTTCTATTCTTTAGACAAATTTTCCCTTTAGTCAAATAAGCTCTGTAGACAGTTTAATCAGTAGTCAGATCAGTTCTGTAGACATATTGATTTTGTAGTCAGATCAATTTTGTAGACAAATTAACTTTGTAATCAGAACAGTTATGTAGATAAATCAATTCAGTAATCAGAACAGGTCTGTAGACAGATAAATGTTGTAATTTGATCAGATTTGTAGACAGATCAAAAATCTAATCAGATCATTTCCCCCTTCAGTGGAGAACTCCTCTTCTGTGCCTGTTTCACCTTGGTATAAGTGTCAGTTCATGCATAGATGGTGAAATACAGTACATAATAGTAAAGAATAATTAAAATAGGTCTATATAAGGTTTGTTCTAAGGTGACTTGTGCTTTTGAGTCAACATACAGGATTTTTCAGAAATCATAGATTCCCCCTTAAATGTATATTCTCAATTCCCTCAACTTTACCAGCTTCCTCATCGGGATTTTGGCGCCTTAGTAACCTTTTTACCTGATTATGATAAATGTAGTGGTTATGACATGGTCTGTTCTTCAGAATTTACCCTTCTTGGTGAACTGATCTTGATATCAGCTCAATACCTGAAATGTTAGTATACGGCTCTATAGAAGTGTTAGCTCATGTAATATTGGTGAAATACAGTACAAATTAGTAAATAATAATTAAAATAAGGTTTTTTTTAAGGTTTGTTCTAAGGTGACTAGTGCTCTGAGTCAACAGAAAGGATATTTAAGAAATCATAGATTCCCCCTTAAATGTATATTCTCAATTCCCTCAACTTTACCAGTTTTCTCATCGGGATTAAGTACCTTAGTAACCTTTTTACCTGATTGTGATGAATGTAGTGGTCTTGATATGTTCTATCCTTCTGAATTACCCTTCTTAATGTACTGTTCTTGGTATCAGCTCAGTACATGAAATGTTAGTACATATCTCTATATACATGCAGGTTTCATGTCTATCAATCCTAAGTTTATGCAGAGCTCTCTAAACCTAGTTTCAGCCAAAGGTTTTGTGAAAATATTAGCTCTCTGAATATCAGTATGGATCTTTTCCATCCTTATGTTTTTCTTTTCAACATGATCCCTAATAAAGTGATGTCTTACATCTACATGCTTACAACGAGTATGCAAAACGGAATTTTGAGTGATGGCAATTGCACTATTGCTGTCACAGAATATAGGTACATTAGTTTCCACAATATTGTAGTCTCTAATTTGTTGCATTAGCCAAAGAAGCTGACTACAACAACTTCATGCGGCCATATATTCTGCTTCAGTGGTAGAAGTTGCCACACTTGTTTGTTTCTTAGAAAACCATGAAATGAGCTTAGAACCTAAGAATTGGCATGAACCAGAAGTTGATTTTCTATCTATCCTGCAACCACCAATGTAAGAATCTGAATAACCACTTAGGGATAAATCATCATCTGCAGAATACCACAAACCTCGATTAATGGTACCCTTTAGATATTTCAATATCCTTTTAGCAGTCTCCACATGACTTTCTTTGGGATTGGCCTGAAATTTAGCACATACACCTACTGCAAATGGAATATCTGGCCTACTAGTTGTAATATCCCGTATTTTTTCACCTTTTATTAGTTATTTGTAACCTACATTCTCATTTATTCATGCTACTTGACTCCTAATTTTCCCCTATTCGTTTTACATTATGAAAGATGAAACAATTAATTGTAACATTATATTGTATTAATTTCAAATATTTGGCTATACACCCATTTCCACGCATGCACCATATGTTTGCATGAATTAAAATCATGACTGTAACTCATTTCCACGTACCATATATTTTCATGAATTAAAGAAATTAAATTGATGTTAATTATGAGTGTAACAGTAATCGGTTCATATGCCTAAATTGTTTCTCTTATTCCCCGTATGCTATATATATGTGTATGATACTTGTAAGCTGAAATAAGAAGATCAACTTGCCATTTTATTATTATATTAAGTATTGCTTTAGAGTTCAGTATAGTTTAAAAGAAAATACAATCATATGTGAGTCTATGTATCGCACGGCTAGACGACGATAATTACGAGGCTTTAACGTATCATTTCCACGTTCATCAATCGAGGTGGGTTTTAATTGCTTTAATCTCTACAGTGGTTAATTGGTAGAGCTCTATTGCATTGTTATTCTTTATTTAATGTTTTAGATAAATGATTTGAGTTAATTGTTTACAATGTGAATTCATTTCTATTGTTATGTGGCAAAGTTATTATTCTATTGGCAAAGTTATCATTCTATTGGCAAAGTTATTACTCTATTGGCAAAGTTTGTGGCAAAGTACATTATATATTGACAAAGTTTGTGGCAAAGTTATCTAATAGCCAGGGGCTCCAAATGGGGTCCGGGACCGACGGGTCTTCGGGTGCGACCTGCCGTGCTCTCTACGTGTGGGAATACCTTAGTCATTAATTTGGCTTTGGGAAGGTCCACAAACATGCGATGTCTACGTGTGGGAATACCTTAGTCATTAATTTGGCTTTGGGAAGGTCCACAAACATGCGATGAAGTTACAATGGCAAAGTTACAATGACAAAGTATATGTGGCAATGTGAATGTTATTTACTAAGTTGCAATTACTTGATTATTTATTTTTAGCATTAACTATTGAATGACTTAATCCCACTGAGTGTGCTTGCATACTCACCCCCAACAATTTACAATTTCAGGTTGAAGAGTTGGATGGCGAGGAGTGGTGATGGGAGACGATGATCTATTTAAGAATAAAAGACTATTTGCACACATGTCTATTAAAATTAAGTTATGGTTTTTATTATGGAAGTTTTGTTAACAAGTTAGTCGTTAACTTCTTGATTTTATTACAACTGTTTCCGCTGCAATACTTAAAGTAATTTTAATTATATTAGCCATTGCGTCCCTTTATTTTAACGTTATAAATTTAAGATTCAATTTTTTGCCACTTTTTGAAAGGTCAATATTTTCAGATTTGGGGCGTGACAGAGTGGTATCAGAGCGGGTCTACGTTCTTGTAGACTTACTAAAAAAAAATCTTTTGAGTAGAGTAAGTTAAAAATATATTTAGAAATGAGTATATTTTAGAAAGATGTTATGTCATCTATCACCGCCTCATCGCTCCAACTCCACAAGGTACGTACATGTCATTATAATTAATTTCATGTTTTGGTTCACCATGCGATATTTCATGCTATTGTGTTCTATAATGTTAATTTTCAATATGTTATGTGCTATGTTGCTATGTTATGTCACTATTTTAATGCTGAATTTCGAGGACGAAATTTTATTAAGTGGGGTAGAATGTAATATCCCGTATTTTTTCACCTTTTATTAGCTATTTGTAACATACATTCTCATTTATTCATGCTACTTGACTCCTAATTTTCCCCTATTCGTTTTACATTATGAAAGATGAAACAATTAATTGTAACGTTATATTGTATTAATTTCAAATATTTGGCTATACACCCATTTCCACGCATGCACCATATGTTTGCATGAATTAAAATCATGACTGTAACTCATTTCCACGTACCATATATTTTCATGAATTAAAGAAATTAAATTGATGTTAATTATGAGTGTAACAGTAATCGGTTCATATGCCTAAATTGTTTCTCTTATTCCCCGTATGCTATATATATGTGTATGATACTTGTAAGCTGAAATAAGAAGATCAACTTGCCATTTTATTATTATATTAAGTATTGCTTTAGAGTTCAGTATAGTTTAAAAGAAAATACAATCATATGTGAGTCTATGTATCGCACGGCTAGACGACGATAATTACGAGGCTTTAACGTATCATTTCCACGTTCATCAATCGAGGTGGGTTTTAATTGCTTTAATCTCTACAGTGGTTGGTAGAGCTCTATTGCATTGTTATTCTTTATTTAATGTTTTAGATAAATGATTTGAGTTAATTGTTTACAATGTGAATTCATTTCTATTGTTATGTGGCAAAGTTATTATTCTATTGGCAAAGTTATCATTCTATTTGCAAAGTTATTACTCTATTGGCAAAGTTTGTGGCAAAGTACATTATATATTGACAAAGTTTGTGGCAAAGTTATCTAATAGCCAGGGGCTCCAAATGGGGTCCGGGACCGACGGGTCTTCGGGTGCGACCTGCCGTGCTCTCTACGTGTGGGAATACCTTAGTCATTAATTTGGCTTTGGGAAGGTCCACAAACATGCGATGTCTACGTGTGGGAATACCTTAGTCATTAATTTGGCTTTGGGAAGGTCCACAAACATGCGATGAAGTTACAATGGCAAAGTTACAATGACAAAGTATATGTGGCAATGTGAATGTTATTTACTAAGTTGCAATTACTTGATTATTTATTTTTAGCATTAACTATTGAATGACTTAATCCCACTGAGTGTGCTTGCATACTCACCCCCAACAATTTACAATTTCAGGTTGAAGAGTTGGATGGCGAGGAGTGGTGATGGGAGACGATGATCTATTTAAGAATAAAAGACTATTTGCACACATGTCTATTAAAATTAAGTTATGGTTTTTATTATGGAAGTTTTGTTAACAAGTTAGTCGCTAACTTCTTGATTTTATTACAACTGTTTCCGCTGCAATACTTAAAGTAATTTTAATTATATTAGCCATTGCGTCCCTTTATTTTAACGTTATAAATTTAAGATTCAATTTTTTGCACATTAAAATTAGTTATTTTAACTACTTTTTGAAAGGTCAATATTTTCAGATTTGGGGCGTGACAGAGTGGTATCAGAGCGGGTCTACGTTGTTGTAGACTTGCTAAAAAAAAATCTTTTGAGTAGAGTAAGTTAAAAATATATTTAGAAATGAGTATATTTTAGAAAGATGTTATGTCATCTATCACCGCCTCATCGCTCCAACTCCACAAGGTACGTACATGTCATTATAATTAATTTCATGTTTTGGTTCACCATGCGATATTTCATGCTATTGTGTTCTATAATGTTAATTTTCAATATGTTATGTGCTATGTTGCTATGTTATGTCACTATTTTAATGCTGAATTTCGAGGACGAAATTTTATTAAGTGGGGTAGAATGTAATATCCCGTATTTTTTCACCTTTTATTAGCTATTTGTAACATACATTCTCATTTATTCATGCTACTTGACTCCTAATTTTCCCCTATTCTTTGTACATTATGAAAGATGAAACAATTAATTGTAACGTTGTATTGTATTAATTTCAAATATTTGGCTATACACCCATTTCCACTCATGCACCATATGTTTTCATGAATTAAAATCATGACTGTAACTCATTTCCACGTACCATATATTTTCATGAATTAAAGAAATTAAATTGATGTTAATTATGAGTGTAACAGTAATCGGTTCATATGCCTAAATTGTTTCTCTTATTCTCCGTATGCTATATATATGTGTATGATACTTGTAAGCTGAAATAAGAAGATCAACTTTCCATTTTATTATTATATTAAGTATTGCTTTAGAGTTCATTATAGTTTAAAAGAAAATACAATCATATGTGATTCTATGTATCGCATGGCTAGACGACGATAATTACGAGGCTTTAACGTATCATTTCCACGTTCATCAATCGAGGTGGGTTTTAATTGCTTTAATCTCTACAGTGGTTGGTAGAGCTCTATTGCATTGTTATTCTTTATTTAATGTTTTAGATAAATGATTTGAGTTAATTGTTTACAATGTGAATTCATTTCTATTGTTATGTGGCAAAGTTATTATTCTATTGGCAAAGTTATCATTCTATTGGCAAAGTTATTACTCTATTGGAAAAGTTTGTGGCAAAGTACATTATATATTGGCAAAGTTTGTGGCAAAGTTATCTAATAGCCAGGGGCTCCAAATGGGGTCCGGGACCGACGGGTCTTCGGGTGCGACCCGCCGTGCTCTCTACATGTGGGAATACCTTAGTCATTAATTTGGCTTTGGAAACGTCCACAAACATGCGATGAAGTTACAATGGCAAAGTTACAATGGCAAAGTATATGTGGCAATGTGAATGTTATTTACTAAGTTGCAATTACTTGATTATTTATTTTTAGCATTAACTATTGAATGACTTAATCCCACTGAGTGTGCTTGCATACTCACCCCCAACAATTTACAATTTCAGGTTGAAGAGTTGGATGGCGAGGAGTGGTGATGGGAGACGATGATCTATTTAAGAATAAAATATTATTTGCACACATGTCTATTAAAATGAAGTTATGGTTTTTATTATGGAAGTTTTGTTAACAAGTTAGTCGTTAACTTCTTGATTTTATTACAACTGTTTCCGCTGCAATACTTAAAGTAATTTTAATTGTATTAGCCATTGTGTCCCTTTATTTTAACGTTATAAATTTAAGATTCAATTTTTGGCACATTAAAATTAGTTATTTTAACTACTTTTCGAAAGGTCAATATTTCCAGATTTGGGGCGTGACAGAGTGGTATCAGAGCGGGTCTACGTTCTTGTAGACTTGCTAAAAAAAAATCTTTTGAGTAGAGTAAGTTAAAAATATATTTAGAAATGAGTAAATTTTAGAAAGATGTTATGTCATCCATCACCGCCTCATCGCTCCAACTCCACAAGGTACGTACATGTCATTATAATTAATTTCATGTTTTGGTTCACCATGCGATATTTCATGCTATTGTGTTCTATAATGTTAATTTTCAATATGTTATGTGTTATGTTGCTATATATGTTATGTCACTATTTTAATGCTGAATTTCGAGGACGAAATTTTATTAAGTGGGGTAGAATGTAATATCCCGTATTTTTTCACCTTTTATTAGCTATTTGTAACATACATTCTCATTTATTCATGCTACTTGACTCCTAATTTTCCCCTATTCGTTTTACATTATGAAAGATGAAACAATTAATTGTAACGTTATATTGTATTAATTTCAAATATTTGGCTATACACCCATTTCCACGCATGCACCATATGTTTTCATGAATTAAAATCATGACCGTAACTCATTTCCACGTACCATATATTTTCATGAATTAAAGAAATTAAATTGATGTTAATTATGAGTGTAACAGTAATCGGTTCATATGCCTAAATTGTTTCTCTTATTTCCCGTATGCTATATATATGTGTATGATACTTGTAAGCTGAAATAAGAAGATCAACTTGCCATTTTATTATTATATTAAGTATTGCTTTAGAGTTCAGTATAGTTTAAAAGAAAATACAATCATATGTGATTCTATGTATCGCACGGCTAGACGACGATAATTACGAGGCTTTAACGTATCATTTCCACGTTCATCAATCGAGGTGGGTTTTAATTGCTTTAATCTCTACAGTGGTTGGTAGAGCTGTATTGCATTGTTATTCTTTATTTAATGTTTTAGATAAATGATTTGAGTTAATTGTTTACAATGTGAATTCATTTCTATTGTTATGTGGCAAAGTTATTATTCTATTGGCAAAGTTATCATTCTATTGGCAAAGTTATTACTCTATTGGCAAAGTTTGTGGCAAAGTACATTATATATTGGCAAAGTTTGTGGCAAAGTTATCTAATAGCCAGGGGCTCCAAATGGGGTCCGGGACCGACGGGTCTTCGGGTGCGACCTGCCGTGCTCTCTACGTGTGGGAATACCTTAGTCATTAATTTGGCTTTGGGAAGGTCCACAAACATGCGATGTCTACGTGTGGGAATACCTTAGTCATTAATTTGGCTTTGGGAAGGTCCACAAACATGCGATGAAGTTACAATGGCAAAGTTACAATGGCAAAGTATATGTGGCAATGTGAATGTTATTTACTAAATTGCAATTACTTGATTATTTATTTTTAGCATTAACTATTGAATGACTTAATCCCACTGAGTGTGCTTGCATACTCACCCCCAACCATTTACAATTTCAGGTTGAAGAGTTGGATGGCGAGGAGTGGTGATGGGAGACGATGATCTATTTAAGAATAAAAGACTATTTGCACACATGTCTATTAAAATTAAGTTATGGTTTTTATTATGGAAGTTTTGTTAACAAGTTAGTCGTTAATTTCTTGATTTTATTACAACTGTTTCCGCTGCAATACTTAAAGTAATTTTAATTATATTAGCCATTGCGTCCCTTTATTTTAACGTTATAAATTTAAGATTCAATTTTTGGCACATTAAAATTAGTTATTTTAACTACTTTTTGAAAGGTCAATATTTTCAGATTTGGGGCGTGAGACTAGTAGTCAAATAGAGTAAAGAACCAATTAAAGCTCGATAATAGGATTGATCAGCACACTTACCTCGATCATCTAGATCCATTCTGTATGTTCGCAGCATTGGTACTCCAACTAATTTACAGGTCTTGATACCAAATTTATCTAACAGATTTCTTGTATATTTTGCTTGATTGATAAAGATTCCTTCAGATGATTGCTTTACTTGAAGACCAAGAAAGTAGGTCATTTCACCCATCATTGACATTTCAAACTTACTTTGCATGAGCTTTGAAAAGCTTTCACTCATGCTCTTGTTAGGAGATCCAAATATTATATCATCAACATAAATTTGGACAAGTAAATTTTTTTTACCTTCTTGTCTTCTGAACAAAGTACGATCTATTTTGCCCTTAGTAAAACCATTTTCAAGTAAGAATAGTGATAAAGTGTCATACCAGGCTCTTGGGGCTTGCTTCAGACCATATAGTGCTTTCTTCAACCTGTATACTTGGTTACCATTTACCTCAAATCCAGGAGGCCAGTTGTTCTACATAAACTTCTTCAGCAAGTATACCATTTAAAAATGCACTTTTAACATCCATTTGATACACAGTGAATTTCATATATGCAGCATAAGCAAGGAATAATCTTATAGCTTCTAGTCTAGCTACAGGGGCAAATGTTTCATCATAATCAATACCCTCAGCTTAAGAGTAGCCCTGTGCAACTAATCTAGCTTTGTTTCTAATCACAAGATCATTCTCATCCTTTTTATTTTTAAAAATCCACTTAGTACCTACCACATTGTGATCAACAAGTCTCTCTACGAGTTCCCATACATCATTTCTAGTAAATTGGTTTAGTTCATCTTGCATAGCAATTATCCAGTTACTATCAGTTAAAGCCTCTTTCACAGTTTTAGGCTCAATGGAAGATAAGAAGCAACACCAGCAAAACAAAGAATTACTAGGTTCTAGCTTAGAGTCAAACAGTTGTCTTCTGGTTTTGACACCTTTACTAGACTCACCAGTAATCAGATCAGTAGAATGAGCAGATTTCCATATTTTTCTAGACTTAACAGGAATACTCTCATCATCAATATCATCATCATGTATATCAATATCATCACAGTCAGCAGGTTTATTCACAGGAGAACATTCAACTAGTTCAGGCATGTCAGTAGGTCTAGAAGACTTACCTTGGCCTTTTACCTTATCTACATCATCATCTTTGTGTAGGATGTTTAGAAATGGATTGTAGGCTTGAACTGATTCATAGACTTCAGTCTCATCATTATCTTTGTCAGTTTGAATAGTCAGATCATCAACTTTCTTACTGAGCTGATGATCAGCAAAGTAGAATTGTGTAAGAAAGTTGAATTTTGTGTGTGTTCTTTTATCCCAGATTTCGCACTTGGTGCTTTTGAAGTAGACTTTATAGCCCCTGTCACAAAATTGAGAGACAGATAACAAATTGTATTTCAAACCTTCTACATATGAGACATCTTGAATTTCTACATCTCCATTCTTGATGTATCCAAATCCTTTTGTGATTGCCATGGAACTATCTCCAAAGATCACCTTGGGTCCTTCTTGCTCATGATAGTCATAAAGAAGAGCCCTGGTACCAGTCATGTGGTGAGAACACCCACTATCTATGTACCAAGTTTCTCCAACTGAACCACCTTTCTTGTATAGATCCAATTGACGTACCCTACAAATAGTGATCTTAATAATTTAGGTGCCCTTTCTTTATTGGGGTCTTTGGGGGTTAGTGGTAAGAGGTACCCAAATAAACATTAAAGACTTGAATAATTGAGACCTCTTCAGTTTTCTACCATGCTTATCACAGAACAGTACTTTATTGAACTTATCAGAAGTATCAGCAGACTTAGGATCTATTTTTCTGAGATAGCCTTTCCTTGGATCTATCCCTTTTTCAGTAAGATCAGTATGTCTGTAATAGTTCGAATATGGCCTAAAAGCCTGTGGACCATACGGCTTATAAATGCGTTTTGGTCTTTCCTCTCCAATAATATCATAAGATAAAGGTGGAGGATACAGAACAGATTTGTTATAATAATGAGGAACAAATTTCCTAGGTTTAGTTGAGTACAACTGAGACTGCCTTATGAAAGGAGGTCTAGGCTGTTTCCAACTTGCCTGTGCTTGTCTTGACCTACTGTGCTGAGTTTGCCTCTTCTGATTCCAGGACTATTCTGCTCTGGTCAGAGGAGTAAAACTCTTCTGGTATGGTCTTGACTGTACTGATCTAGATTCATTCTTCTTTTTACCATTCTTGGTAGTATGAGGAATGTATTTAGACTGTACTTTGAATTTTGGATCATTATCATAAGTCATAGGTTCTTTTCCTTTATCTAATTGCAAAGAACTTGAACTAGCTCCAGTAGTGTTCTTAATTCCTGAAGTAGAGGAACTAGGCACATCAGCACCTATTCCACTTTTATCATTTGGAGCTCTATATCTGTCTGATAATGTTTGATTAATCTTAGAAGAATTAACCATATCAGATAGCTTCAGATCTAAGCTCAGTACTTCAGATTCTAAGAATCTATTGCGCTCTTCAAGTTTTTCACATTTAATCTTTAAATCATTGAAATCATTGGTCTCTTTGGCTTGTGTATGAAGCATGTCCTGATATAACTTGTTAATAGATGCATACTTTTCTTGGAGTTGGGATAACTCTTCTGATAGCCGTGCATTTAGAACAGTTGTATTAGGATCCACTTTCAATTGAGCTTCTCGTAGACTAATGATTTCTTGTTTTAAAGAAATATTCTCATCACTGATTTCCATGAATGCTTTATTAGCTTGTAGGAGGTCTTCTTCAGTCACTCCATTGGAATGATGAAGACTACTCCCTACACTACTATCAGCAGTGTCATGAGTATCAGAATCAGAGTTAGAATCATCGCAAGATTGAAAAGAAGTGACGGATGATACCTCTTGTTCGATTTTCGCCATCATAACCAGTCCATCATCTGCCATGAAGACTTCTTTCTCACTGCTAGAGGGGTACTCAGATGAAGACGATGGCAACTCATTTGAATCCGTATCAGAATCATTGTGTGCCACCATAGCCTTCTTACCCTTGGCAAATCTGCGCTCTCTCCTTGCTTTCCTTTCTTCTCTGTCTTCAGCACTCAGATCAGGACATTCATGGATGTAATGACCTGGCTTTTCACAGTTATAGCACAGAAGTTCATTAGTAGAACGTTTAATAGGAGAACGATATTGATTCCTATCATTTCTATCAATAGAGTTCTTATCCTTCCTATCAGAAGAGTTCATATCTCTTCTTTTCTCATTAGAGACCTCATCTCTCCTTTCAGAAGATTTGTGATCCCTTCTGGTCTTAGAAGAGTCCCTGTTACTAGAGCCCTGAGAATCCTTATAAAATCTCTTATATCTACCATAACGTTTGTTAAGTTTGTCAAACCTCTTTATCATTAAGTTCAACTGATCCTTAAGAGTAAGATAAGTACTATCTAGTTCATCTTTTATGCTTGAAGGCTTAGACATAGATGATCTAGACTTCTTAGAGGTAGATGCCTTAAAAGCAATACTCTTGGAGATTTCCTTCTCCCTATCACTGCTTACTATTGGATCTTATCCATCCAATTCAAACTCGTGTGCCTTAAGTGTTTGGAAGGTGGTTTCTGCAGTCCAGGTTTCTATATCCTGTGTAGTTTTAATGATCATCTTGACCATTTTCCACCTGTCATCTAGAGACTTAATTATACGCAAGTTGATTTCTCTATTGGTATATGTCTTTCCTAGCACATCCAAGTCATTCATAATACGTGTGAAACGAGTATCTAACTGGTATATTGTTTCACCAGCCTTCATCTTAAATGATTCAAACCTCTGAACAGTTGTGGATAACTTGTTTTCCTTTATTAGGGATGTACCTTCACAAAGAACAGCTAGTCGATCCCACATTTCTTTGGCAGTCTTACATTTTAATACTTTTCCCATATACTCGTTGGGAAGGGTATGTAAAATATAGTTCTTAGCCAAACTGTCCAGATTGTTCTGTTTCATTTCTTCCAAAGTTAATTCTAACCTGGGTTTAGGAACAAGAACACCAACAACTTTTGATTTATCCAGTGTGGCAGTGTTGGGCACCATGGTAGTGATTGGACCTTATTTGACCAAAGAAATCATCAGATCATGAGTTGAGCTGAAGATGGCCTCCATCCTCAATTTCCAGTAGTCATAGTCTGCAACTTTAAACTTAGGAAGTTTGTTCACGTTAGTTTCATCCATGATTGATCAAACAGATAAGATCAGTAGTATAGCAAGTAGATTCATATAGACAAGTATTGATAAAGATCAAAAATCAGTGAAAATAATCAGAAAGACTCCCCTCAAAGTCTACAAGGTTATCAAGAAACAGCAGTCCAAAGAACTACTGCTCTGATACCACTTGTTGGTCCCAAAGTTGAGTTAAGATTGAGTAAGCTAGAAAAAGTCTAGAGGGGAGGGGTGAATATACTTTTTAAAATCTTTCAAAATATCAGAGTTTTAATGCGGAAATGTGTTCTGTACAGTACTGTTCTTACTGGGTCAGATCAGTACTTCCAGTTTCAGTTTTATACTCAACTTATATTTAGATCTTGAATATGTATGTTAAACAAATATTAAATAGTAAGTAAATCAACACACAAGATTTATAGTGGTTCGACAAATGTCTACATCTACTCTCACAACTCCAGTCGTGATATTTTATTAACTCTTCCTTCTTGAGTTTCTTGTGGCTTAAAGTCCCAAGACTAAGACTGTGATCTTGTCGATTATATCTCCAGATATATCTTCGATCTACTAGTAATTTCACAAGTAACTAGCATACTTGTTTTAAAACAAATCACAAACTAAAATAGTAAAGTAAAACTTCTCTAGAATGTAGCCTTTGAATCTTCAATTCAGTACGGTGGCTTCTTCTCAGTTTGATCTCCTTCAACTCTGTGAGTTCTTGAATGCTTGAATACTTTGATTACTCTTAAATTGCTCTTTGATCAGTAATAGTATCAGTAGTCTTAGCAGTTGAAGATCACACGGTATTTATAAGCTTTAGTATGACAGTTAGTAGTTTGTGAAACTAACTCTCAACTAACTCTTAACCGTTTCTTGTTGTAACTTCTTTTTGTAACCAACTTAAAACTTATCTTTCCAAATCAGCATATCTTCAAATATATCTTCAGTTACGCCTTAAATAAGTTATCTAAACTTATTCTTCAATCTTAGTAACTCAGCACAGTAAACTACTCTTCTTAGTTTTACTGTTCTTAGTCAGTCAGCACAGTTCTCAATAACTGTTCTGCTTCTTCAAAAATACTTCTCTTGTATCTCTGAGCTTTATCTTACTCCTTTTGAATAGTCTTCTTACTCTGGAGTAGTCTTCTGATCTTCCTTAGCCTTCTTTAGTCTTCTGATCTGGTTCCAATCTACTGTTCTAAACTTTTACAATACTGAATACAATAGAATACAAACTTACACATATATAAAACCTATCTATGCATCAACTGAACTATATACAGTAGAGTACATCTAAGTCCTATACTATAAGCTGTCTATACAATACATTTATCGGCTTTGTTCTTAACAGTTCATATATCAGATCAGTAATACACTAAGATCAGTAAACTCAATTTTCATAACTCATTAAGATCAGTAAACATATTTCATATGACTTAGTTAGAATGACTTAGAACCACATATATCATTAACTTCAAGTTGCTTTTGACCATCAAACAATATAATCATCAACTAGAACATTGTTTATAGGATTCATATCCCAACTATATATATATATATATATATATATATATATATATATATTAAAAAATCTCACACAACTCGAACTAGTGATTTTCACTTAAATAAAATAGAGATGTTACCATCAATTTATAATCATTTTTATTAAACTATTTGAAAATATACATATTTAACTCTTTACATAATTTAAAATTTCAATTAAATAACATCCAAAAGTTTTTAAAATTTATCAATTATTTTTTAACTATCCCAAAAGTTAGTCTAGACAAATAAGGTGCAAGTGTATACTCTGATTAAGAGACCGATTCACCTTATTTTGACACCACTTGTTTCCACTTTCACGACCGAATGAACATTTTCAACAATGAAGCATGTCAAGAGTGTTCTTCAAGATAAAATAGGGAGCAATTAATTTATCAGATTATACGTTGTCAATATTGAAAGGAAATTATTTGAAGATAGTGATTCTTGTTGGTCCCAAAACGAGTATAGTGACAGTCTAGAGGGGGGGTGAATAGACTGTCAGGGTATAGAAAACTTTTTCGTGTCTTAATGACCAGATTAGACGTTCAGAAGAGTTATGTACTCGTTCGTCTATATGCAAAACAAGATGTTCTTTAGAGTGTATGTGTTATAGCAATTCAAGATAACAGCCTTACTGATTGCCGAATTCAGCTGGTCAGTTCGAAGGCTATCTCAAGTGCTATGAGTGCGGAAATTTGTAGGCCCTACGTGTTTAGACTCGTGGGTACTTTTATGAAAACCTTTTAAACAATAACTTCAAGAAAACTATGTTATGAACAGATATTAACAATAATGAATATGAATGCAAGATAAAGAATAAGCAGTAAAGAACACAACGATTTATAGTGGTTCAGATCTCAATAACCTACGTCCACTCTCTCTAATCAGATAGAGAAATACAATAGCTTGCTGCTTTATAGTCCCAAGAGAAGACTTTTCGGATCAAGGACCTCAACTACTTTCTAAGGAACTGATTTGTTTGTTGGTGAGGTAACAAACAACCTTTACAAAGAGATGTGTTCTAAGCTCTAAAGATAAGATTCTTTGAACGGGCTTAGGATCGGAAACTTAGAGCACTAAGAATAGAAATCTTTGCATGCTCTAAAGAACTCACTACTTGTGTGTATTTCTCAAACTTGTTGTTTCTTGAGGTATATGCAGTGAGTGTGAGTTCTTGCGTGTAGAGTTTCTGGTACCTTGTTCCAAAGAACAAGTGTTGTATTTATAGAGAGATTTGTGCTCAGAAACTAGTCGTTGGTGAGAACTAGTCGTTGCAACAAATCTTTCCAAGTAAGGTCGCCATCTTCATAGGAATGGTGTTTGCAGATTTTCTGGTACATCATTACCTTAGAAAGGCAAGGTGCATTAAATGCTCTGTACCTTTTCTGCAGATCTCTTGTACGATCTACTAGGCTGTCAACTTCATAGCTTTGTGTCGATGTTTTATTGGACCACATTAGCTTGCTAGTTGAGAGCTATCTTGTCTTCTGTTAGAGTAATTCAGATGTTAATCTGACATTCACTTTGTCTTCTGTTTTGTATGCCTTTATCATCTGACTTAGTTATTCATAAATGAACTAACACTCGTGAAGGTGTTTTGTTCATAAATGCTAAGTGCTTCTTCGACTTTAATGCACTTTAAGGCGTGCTTGACAAGATATAGATGAGTTCATATCTGCTGTGTTGTCTTCTGAACTTCGATAGCAGATTATCATTTGAGTCTACTAATGAACTCTTGGGGTCTTCTAGTCTTCTGTCTTCTTCTTAATATTCTTCAGCGAAGTGTACAGATGAGCATTCAGCTGACCATTGTACTGCTGACTCTTAGACTAGAAATACAATTTCTTTCAATACTTCTAAGCTTAGTAATACAGCTTAGGAATCTTACTTCTATTCAAGACTAGACAATCTAACATGTACTCTACTGATCTGAGTTTTGGCCATCAAAACTAAAGTTATTTATTACATTCAGATTAGGGGCTTGGATGAATTTCCCAACAATTCTAATTCTATTATTGATGAATTCTATCAGAGAAAAAAGTGTATGCCGCAACTTATGTAAAAAAAAAATTGTATTTTTTGTATTGTATTCATTGCAGGTTATCCTAAAAAAAAAATTGGCTCTGCCCTTGATCAAGGCCTCAACATTATAGGTACTTAGGAGTTGAATTGCATGCAATAACAGTATAATGCTTACCACAAGCCTTACATTTACATTCTTCAGTTCCGTCTACAACACCAACCTTTTCAAAATAATTCCACACCTCATATGTAATAGAACGATTAGAAACCTCACCTTTCTTGGCTTCTCCACCAACAACTTTGTCATCAATTTTACTATTTTTATTGTCGGTGCTAGTACGGTGAAACATGTAAGAGGTAGTACCTACTGAACTCTTAAAGCTCGGAGTTGGAGTTTCCAACATTTCACAATCTAACTCATCAGCGCAAAATCATCCATTAAATCTGATTTGATATTCATTTCCACTACAAGAAATTGTTGAATTACCTACAGAATTTTCCAACGAAAATAATTTCGTCTTTAAATATTGAGAATTGCCTACAGATTTCCTACGGATCTTTATAAATTATTTTACACATTTTCACCCACGAAATTACCAAGGAAAAATCTGATGGTGATTTACCTACAAAATAATCCGTAGGTAAAATCACATTTCCCTACCGAAACGGTTGTAGGTGATTTTTTTTTATTTACCAACGAAAACTTTCCTAGCTATTTATATGTATAAATTATCTAATTGTATTACCTACAAAATTAGCTAGGAACTTAAAAAATATTGGTTTACCTACAAAATAATCCGTAGGCAAGATAGCATTTCCCTACCAAAATGATTGTAGGTGATTTGTTTATTTATTTACCTACGAAAATTTTCCTAGCTATTTATATGTATAAATTATCTAATAGTATTACCTACAAAATTAGCTAGGAACTTAGAAAATATTGATTTACCTACAAAATTAGCTAGGAACTTAGAAAATATTGATTTACCTACAAAATAATCCGTAGGCAAAATAACATTTCCCTACCAAAATGATTGTAGGTGATTTGTTTATTTATTTACCTACGAAAATTTTCCTAGCTATTTATATGTATAAATTATCTAATTGTATTACCTACAAAATTAGCTAGGAACTTAGAAAATATTGATTTACCTACAAAATAATTTGTAGGCAAATAACATTTCCCTACCAAAATGATTGTAGGTGATTTGTTTATTTATTTACCTACGAAAATTTTCCTAGCTATTTATATGTATAAATTATCTAATTGTATTACCTACAAAATTAGCTAGGAACTTAGAAAAACAATAGTGTTATAACAAATAAACATATGAACTTTATTATGTCCCACATCGAAAGAGTAGAAAAAACATAAGAGAAAAAACAATATAAAAGTAGTAGTATTAATAAGTTAGTAACCAACAAACATAAATTTTGTGTCCCACATCGAATAAGGAGCACAAGAAACATGAGAGAAAAACATTATAAAAGAGGCCTAATGTGCACCTAAGTTTGTATTTTAAAAATGTTTATATATTTTAACACTTTTTGAATCGTTTTTATGATCGATTCATGGTTGGACCGGTTGAATCGGCTGGTCCAATTTTGAATGAATTTATTTTGTAGGCTAAGGCTAAACATATAATTTATTAATAAAAAAAATTAAAATATATATATTAAAAAAAATTCCACTGAAATGTTTATTGCCAACCAACTAAATGTTTCGTAGTTGATATTTACCTACGGAATTTCATTTATTATGGTAATCATCATATTACCTACCGAAATGTTATGGATTTGCTACAAAAATGTGGTAGGTAATTGCCTACAAATTAAATTTTCGTGGGCAACCGAATTACCTACGAGCGAATTCCATACGAATGGTTTTCGTTGGTATTCCGTAGGTAAATATAAATGCCTACAAAATTGGAATTATTACCTACAAAATATTCTCTAGCCAATTAATTATTTTCTTGTAGTGTTCGTCGAGATAATCTAAAATTAAAATAAAAGTAAATTAATTTACATTTCGAAACAAGCTAAGCTACCAAATCCAATACTACAAGTCTATAAAATTAGAAAATCAATTTTAAAAAAAAAATTACTTCAAGAGTACTGTAAAATACATTACTAAAAACACATGTCAATATACCAAATTATTTTTTGAAAAGTCAATATGGGTCAATTTATTTGTCATGAGCACAAGAATTACTCAAAAGATGAAGCATAGTTACAGAAAAGATAAACCCTTTGTGTCTTAAAAAAATGTGGTTATGATCCAATGTGGGAGCTACCAAGTTAGTCAACACTGCCCTGGGAAAGCGAAAATAACAAGCCAGTGTCCCATGGTCCTATCCAATCTTTCTTCAACTACATTATACGTGTCCCACCCTCGAAATCACGTAAACTTGTACCCAGTCAGTGGAATATCATAGAGATTACAACCCACTACCGCTCTCTGAACCCCCTGAACAAATATTGAGGATTCGCCACCTTTCCCAGTTATTCCTCGAATGATAATAAGTCAGTTAAATCTCCAATGCAAACTCATGGAAGGTCATTCACCCTAAAAAGCTATCTCAACAGACTCCACATTCACCCTAAAAAGCTATCTCAACAGACTCCACGAGAGATTACGATGACTCCTCTCAGGGAATCCATAATAGATAATAATATGTCAATCCCCATAAATATTATTAATTATGAGATCAATGTGATTATTTTGAATAATTCAAAACACTATAATCTGCATTATTATTCCACATAACAACTATGTCACCAATATGGCCAACACAATCAATATAAAAATAGGAATAAAAATTAAGCCGCACATGAATGGCCTCACGCCTAATACCAAAAGATAATGTTTTAAAAAAAAAAAAATCAAATTTGGTTTACGAACTCTGACGAGCTCACATAAGGCAAGAACTTGAGCAGGTTCACTATGTCCCCTACTGTTCCAGCTCAAGACAATCATAAATCTTGGCTGGTCTCCGAGTTAGGGTCAACCGATAAAAAATGTTTGATTCCATCGACATTCATTACATCCTCCTAATGTTCAATTGTGTTTGCATTTTCTTTTCCACGCAAAATAGAAAGTCATTTTCTCTTCTTCATTTCTATGAGGGTCATCTGACTCATCTCGTCATTAGCCTCAAAATCTTCATTAAGTAATTGATCAAATATGGGGTTAATTACGGACGAATTAGCCATTAATCCCCCCACCCCACCCCCACACACAAGCACCACCGCGTGAAAGATTATGAAAAGACAATGAATAATTCTTCCCATAATTAATTCTCAAATCTGCATTTAACTTTGACACGTTCAGAATTTTAGAAAGTCAAATGGATAGTGGTCCCAACATTAAATTCCACGTTCGCATTAATTTCAACGCATGCATTGTTATGGTAAGTCAGAGATTGATTATCTCCATAATTTCTGCATGTCCATATAATCATGGATCGCAACAGATCTTTTCCTGGAGTTTTGAACCTTACATATCCAGCCTTTGTACCAATATCAGACTAATTATTGTCGCTAGTCATGTCCCTACAACTGCCTGAGACCTCTTGTCGAAGCCATTTATCAGGGCAACTAGAAACCGGCCCCATTTCTTCTCAACAACGTCGTCGACCACATAAAAAATCATATCACAGTAGCTCTCGAATTGGTCCATCTTTCCACAGATTTGGAAGTTTGTAGCGACTGTAGTGGCTCCATTAATACCCAAACAAATTTTCTTAGAACATTTAGAGGTATTGTAATGATACATCTAGTTCCACCTTTATACACATGAATGTTTTCCCCACCGCCCCACGGTTTGAGGCATCATAATCCATGTAACAGTCGATAAAATTCCTCATCGTTGGGCTAAGATTTTCCAAGAAGGATCCCAACGGTAAATCGTAGATCTAAACCTAAAACGACATGTATGTAAGAGGGACTTGACTAGGGACCTAACCAATTTTTAGTTGGTGTAGTAGCTGTTGTACGTGCTTTTGATGGTTGAATCGGATGTGGACTATTTGTTAGCACGAAACAAACATGTATAATGATCGGGGGTTTATTACGTGTTTAGGGAGTATTTATATGATGATCTTGATGATCTAATGAAGAACAAACAATAACACAAGATATAGCTTCTTGGAGAAGCTAAAGCTTTAGAAGCTTGGGAGAGTTTATTGCTTTGGGTAGGGAGTGATTTGTAGGAATGGGTAACTTGTGTACAAATGAGCCTCTTTTAGGCATTATATAGTGGTTTCTAGGGGCTGCCCGCCCTTTACACGTGGCACGCCCTCATTGGACCTGTCTTCTGCCCGAAAAGGTGATTTGATGGCGCATTTAATGCTAAACCGCCTTTGGTGCTCGTCCTCGCCGGAATGCCGAGGAGATGAGCTACGGTGGTCGCCGGAGGACCATTTCGAGGAGTGTGGTCGCCACGCTCCATGCTGTCTCCCAAGACTTCAGTACTTAGACTATTCTAGCTAAGATAGATATGTGCTCGCCACACATTTGGGCGAGCAGCTAACTAAAACATGTGCTCGCCCACATCTTTGAGCGAGCACTTAAATATATTAAATACATCTATTCTATTACATTTTCTTGGTCTTGTTGACTAGTCGTCGCAAGACTTTGTTGACTGGTCCTCGCCACGTAAACTGATGACTAGGATTGACTTGTCAAAGATTGAATTCTTTGACTAGGTATAACATTTGCCCCCTGGTCGCCTTTCTTCGTATTCGCAGAATGGTAAGGCGAGCAGTATGGTCGTCTTGGAAGGTGAGATTGTTTGACAACACAAAATCAAATTTGAGATCTTGATGACGTGAGAAAGAGGCGGTCGCCTCGTCTCCATCGCCGAGCATGATTATCGAAGCAACTTTTCATGATGATGGATCTGACACGTGTCAGGCGCGTGGTCGGCGCCCGAAATTTGAATTTAGCGCGTGGGGCGCGTGCCGACCTCAAAGGTCGCGCGTGTGGCCCACTCGCCGAACTTGAATTCGGGAAAGACCCAAATTTTTGGGAAAATTGCGTTTTTGACCCCGTTTTTTGCACATAGGTCCCTGCACAAATTTTCCTATAAATAGGCCCTTCATCTTCATAAGAAAACTTTCACTTTTCTGCAACTTTCGAACCTTTCTCGAGATTTCTTCTAAACTTTCTACTTCAAGCTTTTCCGGCGTGTTTGGGTGGTTTTCGATCGTCAATAAGGTAAACAACTTGCATTTTCTTTTTTAAAACTTCTTTCTCCCCCGTTTCTATAGAAAAAATGGAAGTTGGTGGTGGCTCCGGTGGTGGCTCCGGTGGTGGTTCCGACGGTGGTCCGCCGCCGTTGGTTGGTGGTTTTGAGAATTCCGGCGGCGTAGACCGTTTGGCCTTGGCTCTAATGGAGAGGGCATCCTCTTCGGACTCTAGGATCCACTCCCCCGAACCTATAAATGTTGGAGTCCGGAATCTTGGAAAGGCAGTGGTCGTCGATGTCGACGAGTCCGACAGGGAGGATGCCGGCAATGATGCCGAGGAGACTGACGAGGAGACCGACTCAGATCTGCGTGATCCGGATTTAAATCGAGGGGTGGGCGAACAGCTAGAAACTGCCCAAGTCGAGGAGACCTTGACGAGGAGTCTCCGCGAGGATTTTGAGGAAGTTGTTCAGTATGCAGAGAGCATAAAGGACATTTTGAGTGGTAGGGAGAATCTGGATGGCGACGAGGTCTCGAGGGAGGCCTATTATAAATATTTCTGCGAATACCCTCCTCGAGAGGTTCCTCGCCCGCACCGAGAAGCTTTCCAAACTGAGTATGAAGCGAGCAAATATGCGAGCAAGGTCTCCTCGGCACAGCTAGAAAATTCCAGGAAGAAATATCAGCTGCTGGCCGACGTTTGTTTCTTTGTTCCTCGCCCGGATGAGAGGGCCGACCAGCCGCCAGAAGGGATGGTCACCGTCAACATCGGCATGATGGAGGCAGGGCTTAGGTTCCCCCTGCACCCCAGTATCTCGAATTTTTTACATTTCTTAAAAGTGGCCCCTTCTCAAATTTTGCCGAACGGTTGGTCGAACCTGATCGGCATTCTTACACTGTTCGGCCTGGTGGCGGCCGAGAACGGATGTCGGAACACATGGTTAAGCCCTAAAGAGATTAACTATCTCCTTCAGGCGGCCGAGGCCGGAGAGAAGGTCGGCCACGAATACTATTACGTGAGGGGCCGTGATAATTTCAAGTTGGTTGAAGGGGTTCCCAACAAAATTAGAGATTGGAAAACCAACTGGTGGTGGGTAGCCGGGGACTGGAAAAGTCCAGTGAGGCCGGATGGCTCCTCGGATCGCATTCCCCTTGACACTGAATATCAAAGAATTCGTGGTAAGTTTTTTTTATCTCTGCTCGTTCTTGTCTATACTGACTAACTCCTCGTTTTTGTAGGTGAAATTGTTCGCAAGAAGACCGCCGAGCACCGTCTCACGCCCCTCTTCCAATACCATATCTGCTGCGTACTCAACCGTCGCTACCTGAAGAGGTCATGTCGCTTTCTGAACAGGGAGTGTATGTGTGAGCGAGCAGGTCTCAGAGTACCTCTTCATCACTTCACTCGAGAGTTCCCTCCAGGTATCAATATATTTCTAAGTTTTTTGTGAATTTGCTCTTCGTAAACACTGACTCCTCGCCTTTCTTAGTAGTGGTCCCAGAGAGAGTTGTCACTTACCTTCCTCCAGCCATCGAAGTTGATCGCATACTGTCGAGCAGGATATTGCAACAAGCGAGAATGCTGCGCGAGCGCAAGGTAGTTGACGGCTCCGGCAAGAAAAGGAAAGGAGCGGAGACCTCGGGGGCTCCACCCAAGAAGGTCGCTAAACCAACCTGAGGGGGCTCTTCTCGCCCACCTGCTACCGAGCAGAGGATCTCGCCGAGGAGATCTCCCTCGCCTCCCCCCACACAAGTCGCATCACCTCCTCTCCGTAATACTCGGTCGCGAGAGGTCGCCGCGAGCTCGTCGGCCGGGGAGAGGGCTCAAGGAGACAACACCCTTCTCGGCTGGGATGCCGCAAGGGTTGCCAAGTAAGTTTATTTATCAATGAGATTTTTATAATATTTTCAAGTACCTTTTCCTAAATTTTTTTTTCTTCTCTAATAGTGTTGCCGACTGCCGGATCGTCGAACCCTTCAACCCGAACCTACTCGGCTTCTACCGGTCGCGGGATCCGGTCGACAGAGAGCCCCTAAATCCGATCGCACTAAGGGCTGTGAAGAATCTGCCTCGATCGCTGACGACCACACTGGTCGACGAGGTGGACAATCATAACTCGCTGGAGAATGCGAGATTGGTCGCCATAGACTTGAGCCGGGCGTCTTATACGATGGAGAAGCTCGCCTTCCAGATCGCCGAAAGCCGCAAAGTCAGCGAGGACAGGAGTGCGAAGCTCGCCCAAATGGCCAAGGCTAAAGCTGTTGTCGAGAGGAAGGTGGTCGACCTCGAGACCAAGTTGGCCGATGTCGAGGCAAAGTTGGCCGATTCTAAGGCCCAACTTGAGACGATTCGAAAGAAGGATCAGGAAGATCTCCAAGAGATCGAACGTCTCCGTGCTCGCCTCAAGACTGCCGAGGACGAGGTAAGAACTCTTCAAAATAAATTTGCAACTGACGAGGAAGAGTTGGCCACTGAGCCATGTTATCGGTGGCGCTTACTGCCCACGGGCTCATTCATCGGTTGTTGGAAGTTCATCCAGGAGTGGATGTGACTCCACTCGGCGGGTTTTTGGACGACCTCCTTATGAAGGAGAATCCTCAGCCGGAAACAGAACTCCCTCTGCTTCCTTTGATGGAGTTGGGACTCCTGTTCCCTCGACTGTTGGGTGTTCCGGTCCTCTTCTCGAACCCTCCACAAGACTCCCCACCTCAACAGGGCGAACAGGATGCTCCTGCCGAGGAGGTTGTGAATGAAGAGGAAGCCGAGGAGAATGCTCCAGTAGCTTAGTTTACTTGTATTTTATTTCTGTTTTTAGGACTGCTCGGCCATTAAGGCCTTTTTGTAATTTCAGCCTTTTAAGGCTTTTCAATGAATGGAACTTTTTGCTTATACGATGTTTGGTTATTTTGAGTGATTGTTCTCGTTACTGCTTTCCAACTTATGTTATGATTAATTTTTTGCAAGCATTTTTTGATAAGTACTTGTCTTTTTGAAAACTCCTTTTATTGCGAGCATCTTTGCGGAAGAGTGCTTCGTTTTTTGTCTTTGCGAGCACCTTTAAGAAAGAGTGCTCGTCTTTTATCTTTGCGAGCATCTTTAAGAAAGAGTGCTCGTCTTTTATCTTTGCGAGCATCTTTAAGAAAGTGTGCTCGTCTTTCATCTTTGCGAGCATCTTTAAGAAAGAGTGCTCGTCTTTTATCTTTGCGAGCATCTTTAAGAAAGAGTGCTCGTCTTTTAGAGTTAACCAATCGTCGGTTGAACTCTTTTTTGTTTGGTAGGTAGTGATCGTCGTCGCCACTACCTTGCGAGCATCGTTAAAAAAGAGTGCTCGTCTTTGTTTCCTAGATGGCTACGCAGAGCCTTGTCTAAAAATTCAAACTTTTCTAACACTTGATGGAAATTTAAAACTTGTACTTGTATTGAAATGATGACTAGATACAAATTATATAAATATGAAAAAATTAAAAACTTACTGGTAATACTTCTTCAGCTTGACCGCATTCCACGGGTATTTGCTCGGCTTGCCCTCTAGATCTTCTAGCTCGTACGATCCGTTCAAGAGTGTGTGCGTTATTCGGTACGGACCCTCCCAAGTCGGGCCAAGTATGCCAATGGACTGCTCCGTCGCCCTCCGAAGTACGAGCTGGCCGATAGTGAATTGGCGAGCACGTACTTTGGTGTTGTAATAGCGCTCTGATCTTTGCTTGTACACCACGTTCTTCTCGTCCGCTGTTAGCCTTCGCTCTTCTAGGAAGTCCAAATCGGAGAGCTGTGCATCGTTATTCAACTGCTCGTCATAATTTGCTACTCGAAAAGTTGGGACCTGCCCCTCTGCTGGTATGACAGCTTCGGTTCCGAACGCGAGCGCGAACGGAGTTTCACCAGTAGAATTCCTAGTGGTCGTCCGATATGCCCACAGAACCATGTGCAGCTCGTCCGCCCATTTGCCCTTCAGTCCATCTAGCTTAGCTTTCAAGGTGTGTTTGATGATTTTGTTGATCGCCTCTACTTGACCATTTGATTGTGGATGATAGGGTGTTGAAAAAAATTTCTTGATGTTCCATTCTGAGCAGAAATCCAACATATCTCGACTTGTGAATTGACGCCCGTTGTCGGTCACTATTGCTCGTGGTAGGCCGAACCTGCAAATTATGTTTTTCCAAATGAAGCTTGTCATCTGGGCCGTTGTGATGGTCTTCAATGCCTTCGCTTCGGTCCACTTGGTTAAGTAATCGACTGCTACGACTACGAAAGTTACTCCCCCGACGCTAGGCGGGAAAGGTCCGATGATGTCGATGCCCCACTTCGCGAAGGGCCAAGAGCTGTAGACGGAGATGAGCTCGTCTGGAGGTGGGTGAATAGCCGGTGCAAAAGCTTGACATCTCTTGCACGCCTGGGCGTAATGAATTGCATCCTTCTTCAATGTTGGCCAAAAGTAGCCTTGCCTCATGATGTTTAAAGCGAGCGCTTGCCCCCCTGTATGATTTCCACATGATCCTTCGTGGATTTCGTACATGACGATCTTTGCCTCGTCTTCTCCGAGGCAATTCAATAAAGGCATTGAAAAACCCCGTTTGTACAGCTGGTCGCCAACAACAGTGTACCTTGCGGACCTGAGCTGCAATCTGGTTGCTTTCACTTTGTCCCCCGGGAGCTCGCCGGTCTTGATGTACTTGATGATCGGTGATCTCCAGTCCTCGTCGCTGGTCGCTTCAACCTGCAAAATCTGACCTCTGTTCACCGATGGGGAAGAAATTTTAGTGATGGTCGCTTCTGAAAATATTGCCTCCCCCTCTGAAGTGGCCAGTCGAGCTAACGCATCTGCTTGCGTATTGTCCTCCCTAGGGATTTGCTCGATGTGGAATTGATCAAATTGCTCGAGTAATCCTTTCACTAGCTCTTGATACTTTATCATTTGATCGCCGCGAGCCTCGTAGTCGCCCGTAATTTGATATACAACCAGCTGAGAGTCAGAAAAAAATTTCAGTTTTCTGGCGCCCACGGCCATAGCCATCTTGATTCCTGCAACCAGAGCCTCGTACTCTGCTTCGTTGTTGGTCGCCCGATACTCGAACTCGATCGCCGAAGCAAGCGTCTGTCCGGTTGGGCTGGTGAGGACGATTCCTGCCCCTGCTTTGGTGCTCGTCGAAGAACCATCGACGAACAGTGTCCAAGGAAGCTCGATTCCCTCGTCCACTTTCTCCGGGAAAGTGAGCTCTACAATGAATTCAGCCAGCACTTGTCCCTTGATTGTCGTTCTAGGTGCATAGGTGAGCCCAAATTTCCCTATTTCCACCGACCATTTCAAAAGTCTTCCAGTGGTATCCGGACGATGCAGTGCTCGTCGGAGTGGAAAGGTGGTGAGGACGACCACCTCGTGGTCGAACAGGTACTGCCTTAATTTTCTGACGCTCATGACTAGTGCGTACGCCAATTTTTCCATTGGAGTGTATCTCAACTCCGCATCTCTCAGTGTTTGACTTACGTAGTAGATAGGTAGATGTGTGCTCCCCTCAGCTCGGACGAGCACTGAACTGATCGCACAGTCAGTGGCCGCCAAGTATAGATATAAAATTTCGTCGGGGACTGGCTTAGACAGGATCTTCGGATCCGATAGATATTCCTTTAATTTCTCGAAAGCTTTCTCACACTCATCGGTCCATTCGAACCTCCCTTTTTTCAGAGCATCGAAAAAAGGTTTGCAACGATCGCCCGTTCGTGCAATAAATATGTTCAGCGATGCAAGGCACCCTGTCAACCTCTGTACTTCTTTCACGTTCCTTGGGCTTTGCATGTTAATGACTGCTTGAATTTTACTCGGATTCGCCTCGATGCCCCGCTGGCTAACCAAGTGCCCCAGAAATTTTCCTGAGCTAACTCCAAAGCTGCACTTCTTCGGATTTAACTTCATGTTGTACTCCTTTAGTATATCGAATGTCATGGCAAGGTGGTGTAGGTGATCCTCTTTTCGCAAGCTTTTGACAACGATGTCGTCGATATAGACCTCCACCATCTCGCCGATGTGTTTCTCAAACATCTTGTTTACCAGTCTTTGGTATGTTGCCCCCGCGTTTTTTAAACCGAAAGGCATTCTCTTCCAGCTGTACATTTCGGTGGCCGTCATGAAGGCCGTATGCCGCTGGTCGTCGGGATGCATCGCGATCTGATGGTAGCCTGCGAAAGCATCCATGAAAGTTAACATCTCGTGCCCCGCTGTATTGTCTACCAGGTGATCAATGTGGGGCATCGGAAAGTGATCTTTCGGACAGGCGTCGTTTAGATCTGTGAAGTCTATACACAACCTCCACGACCCGGTCGTTTTTTTTACGAGCACTGGATTGGCCAGCCACTCGGGATCAGTTCCAGTTTTCTCGATTAATTTATTATCGATCAATTTCTTGACTTCGACTGCCAAAGCCGCATATTTATCAGGCCCAAATTTCCTTCGTTTTTGGGTGATAGGTCTCCTTGCTGGATCAATATTTAGTCTGTGGCAGGCATGATTTGTGGGAATGCCCACCATATCTTCGTGCGACCAGGCAAATGCACTGATGTTTTCTTTCAAAAATGCGATCATGTCCGATCTCAAATGTTCTGGTAAATTCGAACCAATGAATACCTCGAGTTCCGGACGAGCCTCATTTAAGTGAATGGTTTTGAGGTCCTCTGCCGAAGTCGCCCGCTCTTTAGGCTCCTTCCAACGAGGATCCTCAATTCCGAACTCCGGCTCAAAGCCTAACCTAGGTTCCAGATCTGAAAAGTTTTCTGGCAACTGGTCGTCGGGGAGCTGGTCGCCCGAGACTGTCTGCTCGTCGATATCCATTGGGGTGTGGTCATCCACTTCCATGGAGGCGTGCTCGTTCGCCTCCACTTGGTGGTCGTCGAAACTATGACTGCACTCCCCAATTTCAATCTTTCGGTACTTGCTAGGAAGACCCTCCAAGTAGTTCACTTGCTCTGTTTGTGTTTGACACTCAATATACTGGCCAATCATAGTACTTTCCTTAGAATGACGCTTTGCAAAACGGACGAGACACTCCCTCGCCCGCGTCTGATCGCCCTTGACGGTTATAACTCCCGCCGGGGATGGAAATTTTACACAGTAGTAATAAGTAGAAACGGCCGCCTTGAACTCGTTGAAGAAAGGTCGGCCGAGGAAAACGTTGTAGGACGATGGCATGTCGATGATCAAGAAATCGAGCTGCCTAGCATGGTGCATTTCTGGCTCTTTCGACGATGCCAACTCCAAGGATAGTCTGATTTTCCCAATGGGAAGGTTGCGCGTATCCCCAAAACCTACGATTATATCATCGCAAGGCTCGATGTACGCTGCATAATCACCTAGAGCATCCAGAGTATGCTTGAAGAGGATGTTGGTGTATGCCCCAGTGTCGACCATTATGCGATGGACGTTTGTTCCCATGATCTTCCCCGTGATGACCAAAGCATCATTGTTTGGGTGCACCACACCGTTCAGGTCGTCGTCCGAGAAAAGGATTTGGTGAGATAGAGGCTTTTCGGCAGTCGGAGCGACGCACACCTGATGGACATTGTTCAGTGCTCGCTGCTCGCTCTGAGCCCGGCGAACAGATAGTTCTTTCCCAGACTGAGTTCCCCCTAAAGGGCCTTCTATCACCATACAAGCTCCTCCCACATTATCAATGTCGCCGCCAGCATGTTGTGGCATGGGAGGAGTCAGCTTGGGACGATTCAGTTGTTGGCGCAGGTCGTCGCCGTCGTCGCGACGTTTCTTTCCCCTGTTGTCGCCATTTCCGAGAGGCTTGATGAACTGGGCGAGCTTGCCCTCATTGTATAGCTTGAAAATGTTTCTCACCAAGTCTCGGCACCCATTGGTGTGGTGGCCAATGGAGTTGTGGTAGTCGCAGAATTTGCTACCATCCAGTTTTTCATCACTGGTATGCATTGGCTTGGCCTGGGGGAGCATATTCTTTCCCCTAACTGCATTGAAAATGCCCCTGGGATCCACAGAGAGAGATTCCCTGAACTGGATGATCTCAGGAGACTCTTCGAAAGGCCTGAAGTTGGCTGGGCGAGCACTGCCAGCTTGAGTGGTCGCCTTCTTGGGCTGGGATGACTCCCCTGTGTTTGTATTCTTCTTGGGCCAGACCCTCTTGGACGCCTCCGGCTGCTCGTTAGCCTTGGCGGCGTCCATTATTTCCTCCATTTGAATGAAGTTCCCAGCCCTTGTGCGGAAGTCCGCATAAGAACTGGGAAAAGTAAGATGGATAGATTCCCAGAGCTTGGTACCTATCCTCAGACCGGAAACAGGTGAGATCAGCTTCGTCTCATCGTTCACGACCTCCCCATCAATCACCAGCCTATCGAAGCGCTCGATGAAGTCCTTGCCCGACTCATTTACAGATTGGCGAACGTTTGCCAAACGTTGCTTTGAGGTTGGGCGAGCAGCAATAGACCCGTAGTAGGTCAGAAAGAGTTGTCCCAGCTCAAGGAATGAGGTGACCGATCCGGGACTCAGCGTTGTGTACCATCGATGAGCCCGGTCTCCCAAAGTTAGGGAGAAATTTCTGCATTGGGTGGCGTCCGTTGCCCCGATTGAGGCCATATAGTTGGAGTACTTGGACAAGTGTACTCTGGGGTCGGATGCACCATCGTATGCCGGCATGGAGGGCATTTGAATCTTTATTTGAATGGGGGCGGTAAGGATTGCCACACTTAGTGGAGGTGCGGGCAGAGTGATTGGTGGGGTGGTCCCTAGCTTCGAGGCGACCACCTCTGCTCGCAGAGCGTCCATCTCTAGCTTCATTAATTTTTGGGTCTCGAGGAACTGGGCGATTTGCCCCTCCTCGGCAGTTTGTGCTCATGGGACGACGACCTCGTCGCGTCGGCTCCCCTGGGATGCGGCCGGGCGATCATCATGACGTGATCGCCTGGGGGAATGTCTCTCAGACTGGCGGCTGCGATAACTCTTCGCAGGAGCTCGCGAACCCTTCCCTGGTCCCACTCTATCAAGAGCCGAGACTCTATCGCCCTGATCTCTCTTATCAGCGTGATCTCGGTGGTGGTCGGCTCTGCCTGGTCGGCCATCCACATTGAAAGGTACTCGGCGAGGAGCCCTTCTATCTTTGTCATCCATCCGGTTGAAAACCGAATCTCGGTGTCGCGAGTCCCCCGTGTGGCTATTGTGGGAGTGCTCGTCGACCTTGTTTTTTCCTCTGTCCTGGGGGTGAACAGAGTTGGAGTGATAGGAACGGTTATCTTCTTCGTTCCCCTTGGCTTTGCGAGCTCGGTCGAAGGCCTGATCTTTGGCCTTCTCCAGCTCCTCATTCTGCCTCTTCTTCTCCGTGAGATAGTCACAGAGATCTTTTAGATGCTGGGGATCATTCAGAATGTCCCCCATATTCAAGTTTGCAAACGGATTCACCGCCGGCGCCGGAGGGTGCTCGTTCCCTCCGGGAGCAACAAATCCGTCTTGAGGAGTGTGATGAGGCATCGTTTAAAAAGTGTCTCTGGGGATTATTACAAAGATATGACTGTTTTTAAGCTTTCGACGCTTAAAAACGAAAGATTAAAGTTCTTACGCAGAAGAACGTGCTATTACAACTACTTATTAGCAAAGTAACAACAACTGAAGCTTAAAAACAAGATTACACGGAGATCAAACTCCAAAATATGTCTTGAATATTGCAAATATTCAAGAACACGAAGAACACGGAAATACGTAAACAAAGTTTTAAAAGGTGGAACTACCGATTAAAAACCTGAAAACGGAGTTTGCAAACCGATCGCTCGATGATCGGTCGAAACTGAGAGTGATGAACACGTAAAAGGACCCCTTCTTCTAGCGCCAAGTGTTGTACTTGCTTTTGATGGTTGAATCGGATGTGGACTATTTGTTAGCACGAAACAAACATGTATAATGATCGGGGGTTTATTACGTGTTTAGGGAGTATTTATATGATGATCTTGATGATCTAATGAAGAACAAACAATAACACAAGATATAGCTTCTTGGAGAAGCTAAAGCTTTAGAAGCTTGGGAGAGTTTATTGCTTTGGGTAGGGAGTGATTTGTAGGAATGGGTAACTTGTGTACAAATGAGCCTCTTTTAGGCATTATATAGTGGTTTCTAGGGGCTGCCCGCCCTTTACACGTGGCACGCCCTCATTGGACCTATCTTCTGCCCGAAAAGGTGATTTGATGGCACATTTAATGCTAAACCGCCTTTGGTGCTCGTCCTCGCCGGAATGCCGAGGAGATGAGCTACGGTGATCGCCGGAGGACCGTTTCGAGGAGTGTGGTCGCCACGCTCCATGCTGTCTCCCAAGACTTCAGTACTTAGACTATTCTAGCTAAGATAGATATGTGCTCGCCACACATTTGGGCGAGCAGCTAACTAAAACATGTGCTCGCCCACATCTTTGAGCGAGCACTTAAATATATTAAATACATCTATTCTATTACATTTTCTTGGTCTTGTTGACTAGTCGTCGCAAGACTTTGTTGACTGGTCCTCGCCACGTAAACTGATGACTAGGATTGACTTGTCAAAGATTGAATTCTTTGACTAGGTATAACAGTAGCAATGGGTGAACTTTGGCAAAGAATAGCCCGCCCTCAATCATTTGTTTATGATCTAGTCAGTGGTTTAACTAGAACATCATTTGCCCTCCCCTGATTTTTTTTATCACCACCCCATGTCTCGGCTTTCATAGGTTAAATATTCTACTAGGCATACATTGATATCTCCTCCATTTTCGTTGGCATTGTCGTCGTCAATAATCAATTTGTTGTCATCTTCCACCAGAATGTTAAGGTTTTCCATAAAAACAACAATCACAATAATAAGCTTAATTCATAGGGTAAACCAATGAAGAAGAACTGGGCTCTCAACGAGGAGAGAGGATCATAAACTCTCTTAGTCTTATTCAATGTTATAGATAAAAATATCTTTTTTTTTTTAAGTAATTTCCAAAATATTGAAGATGGAAATCAAATATTGCGTATACGTACCATAAACAAGTACTCTAGAGAGAGGGAGTCTCAATTATCTCTAAAAACTCCTCTCATACACCACCATCTCCCTCCACCCTCTTCCCTCGCAATAGTGTGGTCAATCTATAAAATCGTCGTCTAATAGTCACCAGCCGCCGACTGTCGTCGCTGCTTCTCTTTTTCTTGTAGCAGTTCCGGTTTCAACTCCGACTTCTATGAGCTTTTCTTTGGTGTAGGTGTTTAGAACAACACCTCAATATTTCCAATGACATCGCTCATGTGGTGGTTGATTGGTAGATCGATCCATTGATCCCTTAGTTTTTAACTTTTAGTGTGTCTGCTTTTAAATGTTTTTCTTGTTCTTAATTTCTTAGTTGTTTTTTCATGTTTATGTTTTATTTGTTTCCACTACTAAATGCGAGTTTTTTCATGCCTTGGTGCGTTTCTTGGGATCTTGATCCTTGGTGAATCTTTATATTTTTTATTGGTAAAACAGAGCAATTATATTAATGTCAAATTTGGGTCATGAGTCATGTCCCTTTAGAAGTACATATCAGAGTAAGGAAAATAGAAACAAAAGTAACAGTATTGAAGAACAGTTAAATCCCATCAAGCATACATCACATTTCCTCGTCTAGACTCCCAGTAGCTTTCTAGGGTGATTCAGCCATTCCTTATAGTTATTAGATGTGCTCCCAATTGCCTATCTTCTCACCCAGCTCCATAATCTTGATTTAACTTCCTCCACAAGCTTGTTATCCGTTGTAACCTCTCACTTGAACATGTGTTAGTTTCTCATTTTCCAGATTGACCAAACAACACATTTTCATATACAAACTGCCATCTCCCTACTTTTTTTTTTTTTTTCCTATAAGATACCACTAAATTGAGTAAGGTGAGTAAGAGGGTTAGAAGGCAGTACCATTGTGATTCACAACCACCTATGGATCTTTATATAATTTTTTTTCCTCTAATTTTCTTAACATGTAAATACCTTGTGTGCGGTATTTGTCTTATTTTAAGGGAGTGTTTGCAAATTCTACTCACAGCTTAAAAGCACTTTTCAGAAGCTAAAGTTGTGAGTGTACAGCTTTAAAAAAAAAAAGTGATTCTGCCCCCACCAATTAAGGTTTGCAAACACCCCCTAAGAAGAGAGATTTGAACGTATTTATGGATAAATGTTATACTTTTCTTTCCACTTTCTCAAGACTAGAAGAGAGCCGTGTTGCCGAGTTTATCCCTTTATGATTGTTTTGACAGTGTAAACCTTGAAAAAAAATTGGGAAAATGAAATTGAATGGTAATGGTCAAAGGAGAAAAGCGAAGGTGTTATGCATGCGAGGTAGAAAAAGGAGATTGCTTTTGTGAGAAAAAACCAGGAGACAAAATTACATCAAATCGCACACAATTATGGACTTATATATGACATATTTTTCCTTTGATTTACCATCAAAATCAACATCACTCACTTCCTCGATTCCCCCTAATCATAAAGCAACTTACACATCATCATTCACATAAATGCCAAACAATAAATTTGGTGAAATAAACAAATTAAATAAAAGACAAAAATAAAACCTCATTGCCGTTTCAACTATAGTAGCAATATTTAATTCCACTTTCCACCACCCACTTGAAAAAAAGGCTGAATTGTGAAAAATATTCAATATTACATCTATATCTAATCTGCTTACCTGCTCATATGAAATCTGAACATATATAAGAAACTTATTCAACAATAATAAATATAATATAATATTTCAAGATTGATGCAAAATGAAAATTATTTTAAAATAAAAAATTATGTAAAAAAACACAGACAAAATGGGATAGAGGGTGTAACATTTTGATATGATATGCCTTAGATATAGAGGTGCCAATTTGTTTAGAATTATTTTCATTCTAACGGTGGTTGAGTAGTCAAATTCATGCCTAAAGTAGAAGCACACTGTGAGATGGAATTATGTTCGTGTTCGTGTTCGACGTCAAATTCATGCCTAGGTAGTGGTGCTCTAACCACTTGAGCTATCCCACTTTGTCTTCGTGTTGAAAATTGCTCATCTACGAATTCATTCGATGTTCAATTTATTAAAACATGAAAAAGAGTTGCAAATTTCAAAGTTAATTTAGATGAGAAATAAGTAAAACTTAATGTCTATAATATTGCATGTCCATGTCGTACTTAGTCGCATTTGACGTCGTAGTTTGAAAATGTTACAACTTACATTACATGTAATTCTCTTATAATTTGAAAATTGCACGGAAATTTCCCTTTTTTGTCACGGTATTCGATTCAATGACCAACTAATTCGGAGGACAAATCTCACCGTCCACTTGTAGGGGTCACGTTTAAAGTCAGTTTTACGCCATGTAAAAGAGCAAACACTTTTATCTATATCTTCTATTTCATGTATCTTGTTTATCTAAATAATGAAGTTTTGGGACTATATTACAAAGAATATAAAGAAAAATAGATACAAAATTGTGACACGTATGAGCTTTTCATTCAAACATTATTGAGTTTGCAAATGAACAAGATTTTCAAAGAACAAAATAATGGTGACTACACCTAAGTCAATAAATTCTATTGCAGTGAGGACTTAATTGGCAAAGTAGAATAAAAATTACTCCAATACTCAATAATCCCAGACAATTTTAACATCTCTGCGCACAACACTTTATTGTCTATAATCTCTTCCTTTCATAAAAATATTTCATCTGCAAATAAAGTGACAAACTTTACTACTGTTTTGCTAGTCCATGTCTCCACTTTCCCCCCCTATTACTCACTTTTTTTTTCTCTCTTTTCATGCTATGATTAATCCATACAGATTTAGTTAGCTCAAAGTATTATTAAAAGACAACAAATAAGACAAAAAAGTTGCTATTGTTTAATAATCCTGCAGATATTAGATGTTGTATTGGAAATAGGATATTCAATAAAGCTGATAATAAGAGTAAAGTAGCAACTATTTTTAACGTTGAACTTTACAAAAAACAAGACATTAGTAATAATTCATTACTCATTCCTCACTCCTTTCTAAACCCTAATTAACAGCTTTTGACCTACACTAATTACCTATTTAATTACAATAATTATTATTTTTTTTGCCTCTAATTCTTAGCTTCCCCCTTCATAGGCTTCATTATCATTATAGACTTCTCATACGATGGATCACTCACTGAACGGCATAACATTGATGAAGGGTCCGTCTCTGCGATTTTGTTTCGTTCGTCTAAAGTTAATAAGTATGATTCATTTGAAGTACGAAAATAAAATTAAACTGTAATTAATTTTAACAGAGCGGTGACTCAAGAAAATTACCTCTGGAAGCATTAAACGATCTCTTGCAATGAAGAATAGCGCCTTGAATTCCGTCCTGCACCTGCAACAGCGAGTCGTCACGCCGTTCCGACGTCGTTTTCCCCGGCGACGCCGCCGAGACGGTGGCGGACGCCGACCGGCTTTTGCCCAAGTGCTTTCTCACCACTCTTAGCCCTGCTTGGAGATTATTAGTCCCCTGCTTCTGCTGCGTCCTCACCGCCTCCCCTGATTTTCCCGGCGCTGGTGCGGCGGCGGCGGAACAGGCCTTGGAACCTCCGCCGGGAAAGCTGTGCCCTGGAAACTTGAGCTTCTCGACGTAACGCTTGGAAACACGAATGTAGAAAGGTTTCACCATTTTTAAGTACTTGTGCATAACCTTTCTGTCGTCTGAATCTCTGCCATTGTTGTTTTCTTTAGAGCTACTCTCTCTGGTAAACAAATTCACAAGGGGAACCTCTTCAATTTTGAATTTCACCGCAACTGATTTCCCCTGATTCACTTTCTCATCAGATTTCTCCACATTTTCCCCGTTGCTTGACTTCGATTTCTTCAGCTTATTAAGCAAAAGCACCCTAAATTTGGTAGCGGATTTCACCAGAAACACAGGGAATTTGGAATTCTCTTCAGAAGCATTCAACAAAATGCTTGACGGCTCAATTGAAACCAAATCCCCTTTAAAAAACAGTTCATCCGAAGGAGAAACCGCCACATTTTGATCTGTTGACTCGTTGCTAGCTATAGAGAAATTAATCTCCCCTTCCTCTTCTTCATCTTCATCTTCATCTTCATCGTCCGATTCAGTTTCCGACTCATCTTCATCCTCCGATTCCGGTGATTTTCCATCGTTTTCTTCCGATTGTTGTTCATCTACGTCGCTTTGCTGTTCAGGAAGGGCGAATTCTAGGTCAAAGAAGGGGCCGTCTTCGCCGTCGGAACAATCGGAGGTAACCGCGGCGGTAACGATGGTTTTAGTGTTCCCTTTAGGAGTGAGGAGGGAATCTGGAGTGAGGACGGTGGTGGAGGCTCCGGCGGAAGCGCCGGTACGCCAATATTTGAGTAAACTGAAGGATTCCATGGTCGGTAAAGCCAGTGAAAATAAGCGGTGCTGTTATAGAGAGAGAGAAAGAGGAGAGAGAGGGGGATATTTAAGATAGCAACTGTGGAGTGGGTTGTAATGGAGGGAGTCAACAGTGGAGTAAAGACGCTGACAGGGTTTTTCTCTTTACATTTTTTTTTAGGGGAAGAGGGGTTTAATAGTAAATTGATAATGCAACCAATAAAATCACTTGTTTCACATCCATAGTATATGAATGACTCTTACCTCATCTATAAATTTTTCATTTACCATTTTGTTCAGTTCGTTTATATGTTTTCCATACTTTTATTAACAAATACTCCTTCCTTCTTTATACAGCTGTTTAAACACTTACTTTATTTATTCGTTCAACAATTGTTTACACGCCCATAAAAGGAAACTCTTTCATAAATCTCACTCTCACAATATTCACATATTTACCAAAAATGTCATTACTTTTACCCTCTTTCCAATTTATCTATATAACTTTACAATTTTCTTAAAAAAATGTGTCAATTTTATAGTGCAAATACTTATGGAACGGAGGGAGTACTCTTTTCATTTCTTAAAGTTATATTTGGATTGGAGAATTTCAAATGAAAGAAGTTAAAAATTCATAGATTTTAAATGACATGGTTGTAGTATGAAATCCTCTCAATTTTAACTAAAAAAAATGGTTAAAACTTAAGTATTTAAAATTCATTTATTTTTTAATCCAAATAAATTAGTGAATTTTTACTGTGAATATAAAATACATAGCCTAAATTCCTCCATCCAAATAAAGCCTAAATTTTTTTATGTTTTCCTTTTTACTTTGTCTCTCAGAAGTTTGAATACATTAATAGAAACAATTATCACCCTTACAATATATACATATTTACCCTTCATGTCATTACTTTTGAAGTTCACATACACTTAATCTAACTACTTTATTTATTTTATATACTTTATAAAATTTCCCTTCAACATTCTAATCATTACAATTTTTTTCTTAAACTCCGTACTAAAACACCAGCGCAATCTTTTTAGGAACGGAGTGAGTATTTTTATATTTTTTTATTTTTACATTTCACTTTATATCATACATTTTATATTTATCTTTTTTTCTCTTTCAATCACATCACTTGTAGTTTAATAATTTTTCTTAATTTATGTGTCCAAAAGTAATAAAAAACGTATAAACGGATGGAGGGTAATTAATAATCCCTCTATCTATTAAAAATATGCTCATAACTTTGGATATAAGTTTTTTTTTTTTTAAAAAGTAGATAAAATAAGAATATTTTTTATTCATTTATGATAAAAATGACTTTTGTGAATAAAGTTAAATAGTAATTTAAGTAATTAAGCGGTGGTTGTCCAGTTGAAGAGTGAAGATAAAATGATATTTATATAAAGAATTAACGTACTTTTAATAAATAGACAGATAGGATAAGTGAGAATACTCTATAATAATTGAAATGATATCTATTAAAAATGCAGTAAGATGAAATGAAATTAAAAAAAAGGTTGGTGTGCTATGGACTCGAGTGCATGTTGTGCACCCTAATCCATGTTGCACTTTTCAGTTTTACTGATTTACACTTTTTGATAAATGGTGTTGCACTTTTCAATTATTAAACTGTATAATAATATTTTTAGTCATAGTGACTTACACTTTTTAGTAAATTGTGTTGTACTTTTCAATTTAATAACATACACTTATCTGTAGACTAGGGTGCACAACATGCACTCGAGTGCATACTAGACTTTACCAATAAAAAAGTGAATCACACATGAAAACTAACCGTGTTGACTTTGTTGGGCTTTTGGCAAAATTCATGATAAGTTCAATGATATAGCAATCCTACTAACTAGAGATACATCTGCTACCTATTAGGGATATCATTTTTTGACCGTGCTTTATTTAGTTGGAAATTTTGTGTACAAGACGATATTATACATTAGAAATAAAGTGTCATTTTACTTTAATGTATATCAATTCGATAAAATTCAGCTATATTTTTTTTAAAAAAATATCAAATATTAAAATAAAGTGTCATTTTACTTTAATGTATATCAATTATCATCATCCCACACAAAAATTCCTCCTTATCTTCTTGAGTTTTTCCAAGTAAAATATCCATTTCAACATTTTCATTGCACATCATTTATAACGAAGAAGATCGGCTTTCCTTTCATTTTAATTTATATTTAAAATTTATTTCATACAAATTAAAAGTTATAGTATTTAATAACAATAAAAATATATATATATATATATATAATAATTTAGATAGCCCTTTTATCTAGAGATGTTAAATGAACGACTTTTATTCCATTAAGCTATGGTCTTACGGACACCTAACAATAATTCTAACGGATTACATAATAAAATATTTAAAAAATTAAGTTAAACTAAAAATTCAAAATATTTATGATATAATGTAGCGTAATTTATTTTTTTACCAAATAAAATTAAAAAATACACAATAATATAATTAATGTATTATTGATTAAATTCAATAACATCAACCATATTTTAAAAAAAAATCCAACATTATTGAAGAAAAAACAACTATTTATGCTCTAAAAATCTACCACTCAATATTTTTTATTGAATAAAGGAGTATTATCTTTTAACTCATTTCAATTTAAATGTACAATAATAAAAATAAAATATTAAACGGGTCTGTTGGGCTGACCCTAACCCTACATGGCAACCTATAGTGATTTAGACTAAACGATTCGGGTCAAAATGATACTCCCTCCGTTTTTTTTATAAGATGTTTTAGAGTAATTTATTAGAATCAAGAAAGTGTATGCTTTGATAAATATACCCTTAGATAATAAAGAAAGTTTCTAATTATATTAATTTCATTCCATAATACACATTAAATTTCAATTCTTTCCAAATTCTTTAATTAGAGTAATTTAAAAATTATGATTGTTTCGAAAATTAAAGGAAGGTTATGATTGTAATAAACATTGTAAAAACTCTAAAACATCTTATATTTATGCACAAGAAAAAAGATCTAAAACATCTTATAAAAAAAAACGGAGGGAGTACTATTGATTTAAACTATCCATGAAAAGCTAATCCTAATTTCTTCTTATAACATCTGTACTTCTATCTATACATTTATTTTTAAAAGAGGAGTAAATAGTTAAATTAATAACAGATGAATAAAATTGGAAAGTGGTGATTTTCTTAAGTTAATTGTAAGAAAAACAAATTTATAATTAGAATAAATTATCTTTCTAAATAAACAATTAAAATAGAATGGATAAGTATATGTACCGCTTCATGCATAATTTGCCTCACATGTGATTGACAAAATGTGTCGTCAACTCCCAACTAAATTAATTAATTAATTAATTAAATGCCTTAATTTTTATATTCCCTACTGCATTTTGGGATAAACTCTCTTTTAAAACCCTTATTATATGCCAGCCCCACATTGAGTAATTACTTCTATTTTTGTATTAAATTTTTTTTTTTTTTTGAAAGGACAATATATATAAAACTTTTGTTTCATAGTTTGATTGGAGACTTGAAGTGGATCAGCCCTAATATAAATGTAATTATCTAGGTGTAGTTAATTGGGTGTTGACTTTGAGTTTTATATATGTTAATTTTGGCAACCATCAAACAATTTCAATAGATTATGTAACTACAGATATAGTACTACTTCCTCCCGTCTCTGAAAAGTTTGCATATTCGTTCTTACGATATATATATATATATTTATTTTTTATTCAATATTTTTTAAAATCCATTATACACTCAATTAAACTACGTTATTTGTTTTATATAAAAATATGTACAAAATTACTCTAAAAACTTTAATTATTACACTTTTTCTTTAAACCCTATTCCAACAAATGAAAGTTTTTAAGGGACAGAGAAAGTACTATATTAGTTGAATTTAAGGGCCATGAGAGGTAAACTAGTCAGACGATTAAAATAGGTGATATAAGTGGATGCTGATGGAGTGGTGTACTTTAAAACTTATTCTTTATTTTATAGTAAAACCTCAAAAGTGTAAATAATTTTCGTTTTTTATTTGATAAAAATGATACTCTTTCTGTTTATTGGAGTTGAATAAATACAACAATTTTTTTATATAGAAAACGCAATATCTTGTTTCTTTTTTATATTTCCTTTTGAGTAAGGGTCTTGTTTTAAAAATACGTTACACCAAGGCACGTTAGAAAGTCTACTTTCCAAATTGTGACTTTAAGAAAGTCTTTCAATACACACGAGGCCTACATATATAATTTAAATCAATATACATTATTTATTAATATAATAATCAAGTATTTGTCATAATAAATAGCATGTACACCAAATTTTAATTCTATTTCTTAAAAAAAATGAAATGGCAAAGAGTTAACTTTCATTATTACACAAGCAAGGTGAAACAGGTAGTACGACCACAAATGACGGTAGATCTACCTAATAATAATGACTTTCGAAACGATGAGACTCTTTAGCAATGGTATGTGCCACATTATTAACACATCTCTTGACAAAGACAACCGTAACATTTTTGAATTGGATCACCCTGCAAGTAATTATATAATTCCTATAAACGGACTTAATAGAATACAAAGAATTGATGGTGTCCACATTCAGCTTTGTATCCCCCTTCAACTATATAAGGCCCTGCAATTGTAATATATTTTTTAATCGAGTCAATAATGCCATATATGCAAGTAATTATATAATCCCCATAAACTGACCCAATAGAATCTAAAGAATTGATGGCGTCCACATTCAGCTTTGCATCCCCTCTCACTTTATATTTTTCTCATTCATCCGCAACAGGCTTCGAAAAAATCCATTGCTTCTCCAATCTCCAGTTCAAAAACCCCCCATAAATAAAAGATCTCTCCAAATTAACTTCATTCTTTACTTATATAAAATAATCTTTTAAAATTTTACTCAATTTACACTTTTTTTTTTTTTTTTAATATATGTATACATCTACTGTATAATGAAAATTATTAGGTTAGGGGCAAGTTACATTATGAAAATTGAGGGGTGTTTTGTTACCATTAAATTCATCAACAAATAAAAAAGAAAATGATTAAGGGTTATTGGATAAATGTAAAAAATACACGTAACTTACTCAAACGGTACCTTCACACTCATCCAAGGATCTGTGTTTATAAAAAAAAAAGTTAAAACCAATATTTATAGTACGAATCATACGTACTCTCCGTTCACAAATAGTGTGTATTTATTTTTTTAGAAACAATTAATCACTCATTCCATTAAAATATGATCAGTTTTATTTTTGGGTCCACAATGAATATGTTTATTCTATTTACCAACAATATTTTTTACTCATTACTCCACATATCTTTTTTATAATTAATATATGATTTTTTTTTTAAAACATGTACTTCCTTCGTCCAATTTTATAATGTCCACTTCTATGAAGACAAATTTTAATGAATATTGATTAGTTTATGTAAAAAGTAGATAAGTTGGGGGTATGATGGAATGTTGTGGGATCCATTTATAAATAAAGTGATTGTTTATGAATAAAGTCAATGACAATTTAAGTAAATAGTGTGAATAGTAAAATTTTCAAATAAGGAATGCCCAAAAAAAAGTGAAAATTATAAAATTAGACGAATGAAGTATAAAAGAAGAGTTGATCTCCTGTAAACTCGAGTCCATATAACTGATATAAGGACTCGAGTTGACTAGATCAACCTTTTCCTCTTTTTTTTTTTTTTTTTTTTTTTGTTAAATAATTTTTTTATTTTATGGTGTTGCACTTTTCAATTGTAGTGACTTACATTTTTCAATAATATTTTCAGTACACTTTTTGTTAATGTTATATTGCACTTTTTAGTTATATAGTGTTACATCTTTCAATTGTAATGTCTTACATTTTACAATAATATTTTCTTTTACAGTGACTTACATTTTTTTATTAATATTGTGTTACACTTTCAGTTATTGTGAGGTTTATCTCATAATCTTAAAATCAAATGAGTTTTACTCGTCTGGTAAGATCAGCTAGATTCTAGTCTGCTGAAGTACCCAACTGTTGGGAGTATCAACTGGTGTACTTAGCTGATAGAAGTCTGTTAATTGACTCAGATGTTTGGCATATCAGCTGGTGAAGTCAGCCAAGCTAACTCAAGCTTGGTCAGATAAGGTGGATGGTTCCTATCAGATAAGAAAGTGTTGCTTTGAATCAGCTAAGTTGAGAAGATCAGAAGAAGTTCTTATCAGCTGAGACTGAGATGATGTTTGTTTGCAGAGTTAGTGTTTTAGCTAATTGTGGGATATCAGAAGAGTAAAACAGAAGAGGGAGGTCTTCTAGTTGTCTTCTGATTGTGTCATCTGTTTACGAGAAACAAGTGAAGGGCAAGGAAGTCAATTTAGATTGGGCAATGCTGAAAACATGAGTTTGTTTGGAGGTTTCAACAGAATCCAAGCTGGCATTGATCACGCAATCAACACACGCTACAATCAAATCTTGATACCTATAAATACCCCATAGCTTGTAGATGTAAAGTTTGGCGCTTACGAGCATTCATTCTTGAGTTGAGAGTTCACGAGTGAAGTGAGGAGAAATCCTTTTTCGAGTGTTGAGTGTGTAAACATTCTTTTATCAATCAAGATTGAAGTCGTGTGTTCAGTGGATGTAGATCAAGTTGATCAAACCACTTAAATCTTTGTGTGCTCTGTTTTCTATTCTCGTTCATTATATTTGTGAATTGATATCTTTGTTGGATTGTTTGACGGTCTGATTATCTATTTAGATTGGAGACATCTAATCGAGTGGATAATTAACTGACAATTGGCGTCGTCTATGGGAATCGAAAGTCACCCTTGAAGCAATTGCCAGATCGAAGATGGAGAATTCGACCAAGTATAACATTGAGAAGTTCTCAGACATTGGTGACTTTGGGTTGTGGAAAGTCAAGATGCAGGCTCTCCTAGAACAACAAGGTTTGTTCGACGTGCTCGAAGAATCTACAGCCCCAACTAGTGAAACTGCAACAGTTGCTGCTGAAAGGAGCAAGATACTTAGGAAAGCACGAAGCACGATTCTGCTCCGCCTTGGTGATAAGGTTCTGAGATAAGTTGCTAAATAGAAATTTGCGAAGAAGGTTTGGGACAAGCTAGGTAAACTGTATATGGTTAAAATCTTAGCTAACCGTCTCTATTCGAAACAGAAGCTGTATGCCTTCAGAATGGGTGATGACAAACCCATTCCAGATCAGCTTGATGAGTTCAATAAGATTATTGATGATCTAGAGAATTTAGATGTCAAGTTAGAGGAGGAGGATACAACTCTGATCCTATTAAGTGCTCTCCCTAAGTCCTTTGAAATCTTAAAGGACACCATTTTGTATGGTAGAAAGGAAAGTATTACATTGGAGGATGTAATGTGCCAAAAAGTAACGAGAAGTTTATAGCCGGACGGAGGAAGTATTATTTTTCTACTCACTAATAAAATTTACAACATTAATACTTTTAATTTGATATAAAAGCTATATCGATCACTACTTTCAATATCTATCTAAATATAATTTACTATTCATAGATTATTTCAATTCACTTTTTTCAATTTCAATCCAATCCAATCCAATCCAACATCTCTAAACAAACACGACATTAGAGTATTAATTATTCTTACACCAAACAAGCAAATATGAAGCTGTAATAAAAAAGGACTTGTACTTAGTTGAAAGAAAATGGATGGGGTGAAACTGGAAAGGGTATAGTGGGGAATAGTATATTTGTCTGTATACTTATGTATGTATTGTATTTATAGGTTTAGGTGACAGTAGAGTCATGTGATGTGTGTCAGTCATTGCCATCGTAACGTAACAATTCATATTTTTGAATAACAACATATGCACGAATGTGCGACAACTCTTTTATTATGACTTTCGAAATTGCCCAAACTCATTTAGGTGAATAATACAGGCAAATAAATGAAGCTCTACTCTTGGAACCTTTTATGAAAAATTTATCTCAACACAATATACCATCATAATAACTAATGTTTGTACTATTGGAATTGGAAGCATGTGATTTTATTAACTATCGAGTACTTTGTAAGATTCTTTTTTCCTTAGTAATTTTCAAACTTGTGCAAATCTATTACCTTTGCTGCAAAAATCAGTCTAGTCGGCAAAGCGGTCCCTGACTGACTCGATTTTACCTTTTTAGGCGCTTTTAGTGAAAAATCGACCTAGACAGACTTAGGCAGCCGCCTAGACGCCCATATATATATATATATTTATTTATTTATTACTTTTTTTTTTAATTTAGAAGTCCGATTTGGCAATCATACACACTTTTTCAAGAGAAAAAAAATATCTAAGTAATACACTTGGATTTACCAGGATGTACAATGTTTTTTTTTTTTTGACAAAATTCTATCGATTAAGGGATGAAAACCGTGTTTATATAAAATAAAAAAATCTAGGCGGCCACGTAGGTGCAAGACGGTGAAAATCCGTCTGATTATCGATTTTCGACTTCTACAACCTTGTTCGTTACACTGACACATATTTTTTAGTTTTTGTACTACAAATTTAGTGCAAACAATTGTGGGAAAGAAGTGTATATTATATAGAGCCTGTCTTGAAGCTACATTTGGAGGGTCAGAGATTCAAAATCGCAATGTCTTCGAAGGGGTGAATGGTGATGATGAATCCGGAAAAATTGTTTGAAGAAATTAAGATCAAATCATGTTGTTTATTTTCTACTAGGTACACAGTAGAACATGAAATTTCACTTAAAAAAAAAAAGGTGTTTTAATACAACATAGAAAAGATTTCGTTGCCTAGGTGCATTTTTTTCTAATTGTAATTTCTTTACAACTCTTTTCAGTCCCTATGGTATTGTTCTTTTGCTAGAAGGAATATATTTAAACGATATTTTGAACCAAACAACACCTCACTGATTATTTTTTCAAAGGTGAATTTTTCAGAGATTATAACGAACTTACAAAAATGGAGGCCCAAGTTGAATAAGCAGATGAAAATAAAGTCATTCTTACACAAAAAGAACCAGAACCATACCTGTATTTTTACAGTCTTCAACCAACTTGTAGTATTCTCTGATTTTTTAGTATGATACTATTGTAAGAAAACACAATTTATTCGGTGTTTAACTGTTGCACCTTACTACCATATGTTCCTTCAAAACTCGAAAGCATGCACAATGTAAAATTTCGATCTTTGCATAGGACTACATAACCCGTCACCCATGAATATGAAATACATGATGTTTTGTAAGCAACAACTTTCCGTTCATGATATTGTACACGTGGGTTGGCAGATGATCACATTTTTCACTAGACTAACAACACTCCAAAGCATAAAGGATTGATGCAAATTGCAATGCTTGCAACTTCTGCATAATATTTAGGCGTGTTCAAGAAAACACGAATTATTGAAAAATACAAGCATGTGGAAGAGGTTTAAAGGGAGAATACTTGTTAATTGTGATCAAGCCTTCCCATCCCATTCTTCGTAGAACTCGTCCAAGAACTCCTCCATGAATTTGTGCCTTTTTTCCGCCCTCCTCTGACCAGCCTGCAATTCATCACCAAATTTTATGCCTCAGTATCACATGTTTTGTTTCTAAGTACCAAATGATTGATTATATTCAAACTAGGCAGAAAAGAAGTTGCTAAAGAGAACATCAACTCATTTCAACCTTGGTTTTCATCAACTCCTTCAACTTGAGAAGCTTCTCATGAAAATGGTTTATGGTTGTCTGCTCATCTTTATTCATGTACTTGTCCTTGGACAAATCGGATCGAGGCTTTATGTTGGGGTCATGTAGCACCCTGTTCCTGCTACCGCCAAATGTAAAGCATCGAGCAATTCCTAGAAATAGTTCTACCAGCATGATTGACATTGAACTCTATTGCTCACAGATATAACTATTTAAAATCTCTGACTCCTGATTTTGTATTTGAAGCCACACAATCATACTATTGGATAGTAAGATCAGCAAAAAAACAACAAAAAATCTCAGATGTGATAAGTATTAGATCCTCTTTTAGACTTCTAGTTTTCCAATTTGGAATATATCAAGTTTTGATCTGACAAAATTCTTCGGAGCAAGTCGAGAGATATGCATCCATTTTCTATTCCTTCATTGCTATGATTTTCACTTTACAATATACAATTCAGAAAAAAGCTCGTCACTTTATAAATTCAAAGTGGTGGAATTGCTAATGAATTGCAGTTGAGTATTAATAGCAATTCATGCAACACCCCAAAAATCATAAAAATTTTAGGCATTTACATGGAGTAAAGTTGAGTTCTAAAGCTGACTAGAATAAAAAGAAATCAAAATAACTCCAATCGATCATTAGATAAATGTCGAATCTGCACACATTAATGGGTGCTAAATAAATATTACCGATAGCACCAATTGCATCAAGGCGGTCAGCATCTTGTACCACTCCAAATTCTGGACAATGAGTTTTTCCTGTAAGTCCACCAATCTCCTCCTTGAAACCTGAAACATGTGAAGCAGATCCAATTGAGGTAGCTAGATTAGTACTCGAGTTCTTGATCTTTTTGCAGAAAAAACAATAAATAGGTTTAATTACCAAGAAAAAGAAGCTAAAATTCCAGCAACCACATGAGGAACAAGAAATTTACAATTAAACTCAAAAGCACATGAAAGTATGAATTTAAAAATAGCAAAAAGTGCTCCAGAGCTGCTTACCCATTCCATTTATGATGCTTAATATCCTCGTTGTGATACTTTCATCTACTCCTTCCTTGACAAGAAAGTCCTCAACAATCTTCCCTTCCGATGGATCTCTAAATATCAAACATTACAAAGGCAAAAGATTAAGGATGTTCCAATGCAATCAAAACTGATGGAGAAAGAGTGCAAGGTACAAATTATAATCCATTGAAAATTGGAGACAAACAATAATATTGGAAAGGATCAATGGACTTACTCTATACTATCAGAACTTCGGCAAAAAGATTGCAAAGTTTAAGGAAAGTATACGCGTCATGTAGCTTTTAGCTATGATGTAATGACATCATTTAAATGCAACTAAGTTTAAGTAATACTCCCTCCGTCCCATGCTTGAAGGCTCAAACCAATTGGGCACGGATTTTAATGAATGAATTGTTTATTAATATTGTGTAAGATAAAGTGGGGGTAGTAAAGACTTTTCAACTTTATAAATAGTAATAAAATTACTTTTTTGTGTAATAAAGTAGTGACATTTATTGTAATATTGTGATGTTTTAAGGGGAGTGTTTAAAAGTGTTTTTGCTATTTTAGGTAATGTGCCTTCAAGTATGGGACGCCCAAAATAGTAAAATGTGCCTTCAAGTATGGGACGGAGGGAGTATATAATATCAGTATCTGGGAATTTGCAAGTTTATCTATGAGAGAATATTTTTTAACTCACAATACAAAATTAATCCCTCGAGGTTTCTTTTTCCTATAAAAAGAGCAGACAGTGCTTATTAAATTGTCAATTTAATGTGTAATTCAAAAAGGCAGAACAGGGGGAAAAGAGTCATTTACGAAGAAGCGTACCAACCTCATATACTTATAGTCCCCTGCAATTAATCATCCAATAAAACATTGTCAGTAAACCATAGATGAGCAGAGAGATAGAGAAAGAGCATAAGATACCAAAAATTTAATTCTAACACCTAATTAAGCTATGACCTAATCCTTGAAGAGACGGTTGGGTATGAAAATCATATGACAATGCAAATGCAGGAGGTAGCTATTTCCAAAATTTAGCAATAAATTGTTACCAAACCCATAGAATAGTAGATAAGTAGTGTTCAGTAGAGATGAGTAATTGTGTGGTTAATGAGAATGAGAGATGATCAATTCACCTTCATCATACATTGTACGAGGTAATGAGACTCAAAATAAGGCAATGAGTAATCATTACCCCTCTTTGATTAACTACCTCCCCTCCTATAATCATTTCTCCTCAATCCATCCACTATTCATCAACCAACAATCATTTTTTATCCCTAATTATTCCAAGATTAAAGCATAACACTAACAATGTAACCATCATTTTCATTGTAATTCACTATTCAATGATTCTATTATCATTCCCATTGTAATATTTTAACCAAGAGCCCCCTGATGTTTTTAGAGTACAAGGATCCAAATCATCCAACCACTTCAAAAAAAATTGCTACATGATGCCTTAATGTCTAATTTCATTTCCATGTTAAAAAGTTAGCATCAATCATCATCAAGGATGATGACTGACAAGTCACGAGAAACGAATACTTTAGTATGTTGAAAAGAAAAATACTGACCTGAAGACAAAGAAAATCAAAGCAAACAAAACCGAAGGGTATGTAAGACATTTTCTTATATATTTCAAGCCAACAAGATGAATATAAAGGGAAACACAGTAGCATTTTACATTAGTTTACACTGGATACCCAGCAATGATTTAGAAGTTAAGGGAACAAAGCTTTATTACCTATATCGTGCAGAAGTGCAGCTAACTCCACCTGAACAGTAAGAAGATAAAATTCAACTCAAGCATTTTGCAAAGACATACATACTTGAAACACAGGATCGCTTAACTTATAGACAAACATCAACTTACACAGTACAATTTTAATTCTTAATGTCTAAAGTGTTGTGATTAATGCAATATTGATTTGTCATCTGTTCTGGTATCAGAAGTGTTCTTACTATCAGAACAGTAACTAGTCTTCTGATATTGGTTTTCAGTACAAGTTGAGTAAGGTGTACTCAGCTGATAAGTAACTAGTCTTCTGATATTGGTTTTCAGTACAAGTTGAGTAAGGTGTACTCAGCTGATAAGGTTTAGTGTTCTGATCTTAGGTATCAACTCATCTGATAAGAGTTAGGACAACTCTGCTGATGGAGCAAGTCGTTTGGTCTGATCAGAAGAGTAGAGTTCCTAGTCTGCGGAAGCTTACTCAGCTGTTAGACATATCAGCTGATTTTCAGTTTCAGGGTTAGTTTATTTTAGATAATTAGTTTGTTGGTGACAGTTTCAACTTGCATTGTACATCTATAAATACACCACCAAGTGCATAGATTGTGGGTACTGAAAGATTTGAGAGTGTGTTGGACTTAGTGAATATTCTAAGTTAGATATCAAGCTTTGTGAGTGATTAGTAAAGAGAGTCTTCTATCCTCACGTCCACGTGGATCATTGTTTTGTTTTGTTTTCTTTATTAGTTTCAATTCATTGGGTTAGTTATCTTACTTTATCATTTGTGAGGAATTGTTAAGTGAATACAATTCCATAACATAAAGTATATCTGAATAATGCAGCAATTAACAGTCAATGTCATAACTAGCTACCTGCAAGAGCATTTTTATGCCATAATAATTTCCAGATACCCAAAAACTAAGACGGAAAAGCACATGAACTTAATGAGAGATTAGAAGCGAACAATTGAAAAGGTTGGGAAATGGAATTGGCGTACAATGAGCATAGAATCAGGAGAAGCAGATAAGCCCTCTTCACGAGCAAGAGAAAGAGCAAGGTCTCGCACTCTGAAGGAGTGGGCGGCGTCGTGGGATGCATCGTTCCCTTTCATTACTGATTCCATCAATTCCTCTGCTGCTTTCACTACTATCCCTCCACTATTTTCCATTGTTTTCCTCAAGAAAATGGTTTGAATCTGTAGAGATTTTGGTATTACTGTGCGCCGATTTTCTTGTCAAAAATCAAAAAAAGGATCCTACTCCCTAAAATGATGACTCGAACCCGGATCTAAAGTCTAAGCAGTAGTGGTGCTCTAACCACTTGAACTATCCAACTTCGTCACTGATTTTCGTTTTCTTCTTTATTAATTGTAAGGGGTACACTCTTGGAGTCTAGGCACGACACAAACTTTCAAATGAAAATCTCTAAATTTCAAAATATGAGTACATTTTTTTATACTTTATTTTAAAAAAACTTTCTCTAACCTATTTATTATTTTAATCATTTTTAATATATTACAATCATTAAATAATATATTTATTTTTGTATTTAAATTAATTTATACAATTAAATATTTAATTAGTAAATTAAATTATAAATTAAATATTATTAATTTTATCAAAATCATAAAATGTAAATAAACTTGTAATTTTCAAATATTATTTTTAAATTAAATATTAGTAATTTACAAAACACATAATAACGTAAAACGATACATGTGAGTATAATCTAATACAACACAATTTCACTTATTAAGTTTAAAATAGACTAAATAACACTAACAATCTTGTGAATTGGAGTACTCCTCCCACAAATGATCAATAAGAGCATCACGAAATGCAAAGTATATCTTCCCACGGGTCAAAGCAAAAAAGACCCTTCCAATATTTTCTATTGAGTCTTATCTCTTAGAAAGAAAGATACTTTCCTCCCGCCTTCCCTCCCTTTTTCGTTAAATTCAATAAAAAAAATAGAAGACTTGAAATGAAAGTTTCTTTCTCACATCCATTACACTGCCATAACAAAAATATCGGATGTGGCAATATAGAAATTTTGGTCCATGAAGTCGTGATCTGATAGCTATACATCTAAATAGACTTAGATAGATAGAAATTCATCTTGATCTGGAATAAATGAACAATAGTTCAAATGGCTCTTATCGTGTGACTTGAAAGATAGGAACAAGAAGATTGAATCGGAACTATCGACAAATTCTTTCCTTTCCAAGTCCAAAGAAATGAAATTTAAAAAGAGAGGTGGCCGGCTGCTCGAATTCAAATTGAATCTCTATCGAATTTTAATATCAGAATAGCGGATATAGTTCTAATTAAATGGGTCAGGTCCACTTACTTTTTCTTTTGTTTTGTTGATTTCGAATCTTTCCGGTGGATTTGCTTGTTATAATGGAAAATAGGGATCTTTGGCGATTCAAGAGGAGGCTTATTATTATTCATAATAATGAAAATTGTCCGAAAAAATGTTCCATTTTTTAACTAGAACTACTATACTCTAACTCAGTATAATGATAACGTATTATCCGGTTAGTTCCTTTTTTATTCCAAATACAAAAAAAAAGCCCCTTATCGGATTTGAACCGATGACTTACGCCTTACCATGGCGTTACTCTACCACTGAGTTAAAAGGGCTTATTTGATTTCATTCCAGGACGAGTCACTATGTAGATAAAATCTCTATATGCAAATATATTATATACATATATATATATATACAGTATACTCATAGTGACTAGTAACTTATTATATACATATATATATATATACAGTATACTCATAGTGACTAGTAACTTATTTTGGACTAATAGAATCCAATGGATTTTCCTAGAAAGTGTAGGGTAAAATGAATTGTTTCAAGACCGGCCCTAATTTCTTTTATTGAGATGATCCTTAATGAAATGAAAACAAAATTCACTTAATTGATACATAAGATAGACGTACACTTACTAATTGGATATAAAATTCATTTCAAGACCTTTCATCGAATCATGTCATGAAGAGATTCTACTCCTCCCCTTGAACTAAAGCCTTAAAGAACATTTTTGATAACTTTTTGATTTTGCTCCCGCTTACTAGATTCGATTTATCTAGAGAATGTCGATTCGAATGAACGATTCATGAATCTGAATGACGAATCCAAAAATCCTATACAATTATGAAAAACGGAAGGATCCCCCAGATCTGATCATTCCATTATATTGACAATTTCAAAAAAATGATGATACTATGATCATAGTATGAGGGCGGTTGGTCAAGTTGGCCCCCATCGTCTAGTGGTTTAGGACATCTCTCTTTCAAGGAGGCAGCGGGGATTCGAATTCCCCTGGGGGTAGGGTACTATGAAAGGAAGGTGATCATGGATTACTAATAAGCCTAAAATGGATTCTTCCTGGGTCGATGCCCGAGCGGTTAATGGGGACGGACTGTAAATTCGTTGGCAATATGTCTACGCTGGTTCAAATCCAGCTCGGCCCAATAATCCGCTAATCTACCATGAGATGGTACAAATCCCTCTGTCCTTCAGAAAGACCCCACGAAGATAAAAAAGAAAGAATCCAATTTTCTGCGAGATCCCCTATTTACTTTCCCCGGGATTGTAGTTCAATCGGTTAGAGCACCGCCCTGTCAAGACGGAAGCTGCGGGTTCGAGCCCCGCCAGTCCCGACGGATCAAAATCAAATAAATACATCAATTCATTTTTTCCCTTCTATGAACTAGTAAAGTGTGGCGAGGGGCATACTTTCATTCCCAAAGCAAAAAGGAGTCTTTATTTCTTTTTGCTTTCCTATTTTTTCCATTTCGCTTTTATTGTTTGTTTAGATTTAGAACTATGGAATTAATCGAAGTGGAAAGGCAATCTGATGATCCTTTATCAGACGATTGTCCAAGGAAGACGCAAGGCAGATTATAGAAAAAACAAGGAAACGGATGATAAATAAAGGAATTTTGGATTGATTGAGTCAGGAATCCAAATTTGGATTCGGTATGGATAAAAGAACTTCCTATGTTATACTATTCAAGTCTTGACGACGGGTTTATTTGCTAGATCAGATATTGTTATTCATGATATTGATCCGATTCAAGATCATCGAGAGGTAATTCATTTAGTGAATTTACGGCCGAAAGATTTATCATCTCTAGGGGATTAAATCCCGAGTTATTGCGAAGTAAAAAAACCGATGAGATTATGGAAGTAAATATTCTTGCATTTATTGCTACTGCACTATTCATTCTAGTTCCTACCGCCTTTTTGCTTATCATTTACGTAAAAACAGTCAGCCAAAATGATTAATTCAAATGAATTTGAAAATTCATTTGAATGAAACTTTCCTTCTGAGTTCTTATCAAAAATTGACGAAGTCAAATGAAAAGGATTCCAATTTAACGTCTTAACTTAAATGAAATGAGCGCACTATAATCAGCAGTTTTCGAAGAGATAGATAGTATGGTAGAAAGATGCAAAAAAACTCGCGTTTATCTTTAATTTGAGCGCACTAAAATAAATGAGCGCACTTATCTTTAATTTGACAATGACGTGCAAAAAACTCTTCAAATCCAGCGCGCTCACCATGTGCAATTTCAACCTCCGGGACGGGTGCTTCACGTAATTTGTAATTGGTGCATCATCATCACGCTCATCCTCAATTATCATATTATGCATTATAATGCATGCCGTCTTGATATATTGCAACTCGCGTTTACTCGAATTTCTCGCTGGGCCTGATATTGTGAGTAGTTTATTTTATCAAACTTAAATTCATTTGGCTTAAAATAACATTTATTTTATTCCTGATTATAGACGAACGGAGCAAGAGAGATGTATAAAAGGTCTGTATCAACTTGGAAGTTTGACCATGCGTGGTCAAGACTAAAGGATCACGAGAAATTTAGGCCATCACAAGCTTCCATGTCTAGTAAGAAAGCAAGACGTACCAATCTCAACTCATCCTGCTCAGATAATTCGTTCACTCAAGAAACCTCAAACCCCGAGTCTCCAGGTTTGTCTGAGTTTACTATAAATTTGGATGAAGACAGTCCGTTAGGAAGTGTTAGACCAATTGGAATAAAAAAGGCAAAAGCAAAAAGAAAAGCTGATGATGAAAGCTCTAAAGCCCTTGCACGCGTGGCAAATTGTAGTGAACATATGATGGCTATGATGAAATTTTTTGAGTGTGATCGACAAGAAATGATTCAAGCTGAAAATAAAAGGACTGATGCGATCATTGTAAAAGAAGAAAATAAAATTCTCTTAAAAAATCCTATGAGTATTGATGAATCATTTCGACCTTTCCTTTTTCGAGAGCAACAAAAAATTTGGCGCAAAAGGAGTAAGAGTGGGGATGGCTCGGGCGGGATTGATCAATTTGACCTGTTTTTTAGCGGAACTTCTCCATCTGGATCCAACATTCCACCGTACTAGTGTATCGTTTTTTATTATGTGTATTTGTATTTCTTTTCAGTCTGTGTTCATTTATTTTAATACGTCGGTGTTAGATGTAGCTAGGTAATGCATGTATGTTCGTTTTAATATGTAATGTATTTCATGTTTAATAATGTATGTTTTATTTTATTTTACGTTAATTTTTTGTAGGTAATATACAAAAAATAATAATTACACAATTAAAATTAAATTATAAATTAGTATAACAATAGAATTGTAATTATATTTAACAAATTATTTATATAGAATTGTAAATATTAATAAAATAAAATAATAGATATAAAACATAGAGTTTTGAATAGTTAACTTCATATATAGAGTTTATTATTCAAAACTCTATTTCAAATCTTCAAAATAGAGTACGGTTGGAGGTAGCAAAACTCTATAAATGAAGTTTTTACTTCATTTATAACGCGGGAATGGAGATGGTCTTAATGGTATATTATACAGAGTATATGATAATCATTCATTAAACAAAATATGAAATATTAAAATTTGAACATGTTGAGCTACTTGTGCTCTCGATCTTTTTTTTTTTTTTTTTAAATCGATTCAAATTTAATTGAGTCGAGCGCCCGAGCTCGAGTGTAAGGAGTAGTTCTTGAGCTCAAGTTCAGACTCAACAATAGTAAATTCAAATTTAATTGAGCCGAGGGCCCGAGCTCGTAAATTCAAATTTAATTGAGCCGAGGGCCCGAGCTCGAGTATAAGTAGTTCTTGAGCTCAAATTCGAACTCAACAATAGTAGATTGGTAAATCTCGCGAGCTTGATCGAACTTAACCGAGCTCACGTACGTCTACAATTTTATCCATAATAATAATACGGAGTATATTAATTATAAATAAAATAAAAATATTTAATGGATACAGTATTATACGGTAAGTTATCGAATACAGCTCGAGTAATTTGAGTTTTTTCTTGAGTCGAGCTCGAGTTAAAAAAAAAAAAAAAATGGAGCATCAAGTTCAAATGAGTTAGGAGCTTTGAATTTTTTAATCGAATTTAATTCGAGCGAGTTAGGGAGCTTTGAATTTTTTAATCGAATTTAATTCTCACCTTAACCTTGTCTCTAATTTCACATTCAAAAACCCCTGGTCATTTCTCTAAATTCAGAACCATCGCCGATCCAGTCTCGAACCAAAATAAAGCCCTTGAAATAAGTACAAAGTTCGTGGCGGTGACTCAAAGAAAGAAGAGGAGAGTGTATTCTCTTCATTTTCAGGCGGTGTGTTTCACAGATCCAAGAGTACTACAGAAGCTAAGGTGATTTTTGCTGCTCTTTTTCCTTTTGTTTTGGGCGCCTAATGACATGATTCACTCTAAAGATGATATTTTTATTTCTTCTCTGCATTTCTCTTTTGCCAATTCACTCTAAAGATCACTTTTTTTTTTTTTTTTGGTGCTGGTTTGTGGTGAGTTCACGGTGTTATATGTCCTTGCCCTCTTTATGCTTATTCACTTGCAATCATCGACTCACTAGGTGATTTGAGTTGTATTTGACTGCTTTTGCTCATTGCCATTGAACTTTTGCATTCAAAACAAGAAATAGAAAATAAAATGTATGCTAGTTCTTCCCAATTATTATCTATATCCATTATGATTCATGAATTTAATTTAATTTTCATTCTTAGGTGAGTTATCAAATGGCTTTTGGACTGTTGAAATGATACGTGGTGGTGGTTTTCTCTATGTTTTTATTTGATGTACTAGTTGGCCTGTTTTACTGTATCAATATAGTCACTTTTAAGTCTGGCTTGTTATAGGAGCTGTTACATTGGGGAGTTAATTTGATTAACATGTTGTATGTTAAAAACCCTCGTAAGGAATTCGATTTTGAATCATTGAATTGACAGAACAAAGAAAAGGGCCAAAATGGCGACTTTGAGGAACTTGAAGATAAAGACATCAACTTGTAAGAGAATAGTGAAGGAACTCCACTCCTACGAGAAAGAGGTTGAAAGAGAGGCTGCCAAAACCGCTGATATGAAGTCCAATGGGGCTGATCCATACGACCTCAAGCAGCAGGTACGTTTGCGATTGCCCATAATATTTATTTATTGCTTGTGTCTCACCTACATTGTTGTGTGACTGTGTGAGATCTTATGGTTCATTCTAGAAACGCAATGTGATACTGGTTTTTTGATCACGCTAGTTGAGAATTTTGCCATGTAAGTTGCTGTATTGTATTGGTATATTGATTTGTACTTAAATTTGTTGGCATGATGAGGTTAGTATTAAAGTGGGTTTTTTTTGCAATTGGCACTTGAGATTGCTTATCCCTTACATAGGAAATGTTATTGTCCATAGTTTATGGTTTGTTATGAGCATAAGTTTGAAGGTATAAGGATGTGTGGAATGAAACAAAGGTAAATGGAACTAGCTAGTTAGTCGACAACTGTAGCACATAATTATAGTGAAGGGTTTCTTGGTTTATAAATAGACTTGTATTGTTTTCTTACTCCATTTTTCATTATACAGTACTAAGATGCACTTATATTGATTGTGTGCAATATATTGTTGCTACAATATAAATACTAATACAGTTCATGTGCAGAAATGTTAAATGTGTACTCGTTTGTAATCAGCTATGACATTTTCACTGTGTGTTAGAACAACTGTGCTCAAATTATACTGCTGTAGTGTTCTATGGTTGCCGAATTATGTTTTTGCTAGCTAGAATAACTTAGATGGAATCAAATCTGTGTGTGCTTGGTTTTGAAACTTCCCTTTTGATTTATTATATTCAGGAAAATGTGCTGGCTGAATCTAGGATGATGGTTCCCGACTGCCACAAGCGCTTGGAGGCTGCTTTAACTGACCTTAAGAGCACTTTGGTGAGTGATAATTTTACCTGCTGACAAAATGTTATGATATCCCACATCGGTTCCACATGAAAGTGTGGGAGTCAATCCTTCACCTTTGACCATGGTTTTTGGGTAAAGTTAGGGCTCCCACAAAATTTGGTCTTGATCACTGATTTACCTTATCTATCTAATGAGAAAAGATTAAAAACTTGCAAGAACTTGAAAATCTTACTGAGCTTCTCATTCTTGAAGTCGTTTAGGGTGCATTTGGATTGAATGATTTGAAATCCATTTCAACATTTTTTTGGTGGTTATTTGTGGTTAAGGACTTGAGTGTTACTATATTGAAACTCACTTTTGAGCGATTTAGGTTGAGTCGATATCAAATCCGTTAATTTTTAATCGTTATGCTCAATTTCCTCAATCCAAATGTAACAAGCATTATATAATACTTATAAGCAATCTAACTGCTGCAGGCTGAACTGGAGGAGTCTGGCGAAAAGGAGGGTGCAGAAATTAATGATGCTCGGAGCACCATTTCAGAGGTTGAACAATTTTTCGAATCCTCTCAACTACTTTAGATTGAGAAACTCAAAGTTTATTTCTGTCATGTGTGGCATTTGTATTGAGAGCTAGCTTGCTGCGGTAAAAACTGTTTTTACTACGATTGCCATTATGTTCATTCGTTGATATGGAAACATGTTGAAGAAATTTGGCTCATAAGCTGGTTTCTGATTGTATCGGACTTCATGTTGAACGATTGAATCTCTTTATGAAGAGATCCATCCATTTGGCAAGGGGGATCTCATACAACTTTTTTGTCATAAAAAAATACTATACTTTTTCCGCAGTTTACCATAGTTTGATCAAAATTCCGTCCCTTCCTCCTTCCTCTAAGGTTTACACTTTCTTTTTTTTGGTCAATTCTTCCCCCACCCAATATTTTCATCTATTTGGTAAGTTGTGGTTCCAAACCCTTCTAGAATTACACATAAAGTTCATCTATTTTGGTACATTTTTATACTATATATATTTTTTTATTTGTGTGTCAAAAGTAAAGATAAACATTTGAGAGAGACGGTCACGGATGGAAGGCAAAAACTTGTGTGAGACCATCTCCAACATTATTAATTTATTATTAATAAATTGTACTCCAATATGATACAATTTCATATTAAACCATTAATTTGACCTAACTCTGGAATACATTTAGATGAATTTAGAAATCATGGGCGAATCAAACATTTATAGGAACGAACTTAAACCATTGTACTTGTGGATTGTCAACACAAGTAGGAAAATCAACAAGATTATCTCCAACACAAAGACATTTCTTGGTAACAAGTTTTGAGTTAGAAGCATTCCTCTCCAAACACAAGTACCTCCCTTTTCGATCTTGTGCAACTATATGAAGCCCAGAGCTTGACACAAACTTCCACTTGCTCGAGCAATCATTTGAAGCACAAACGGCGGTGACCCCGTCTCCGGCCACACCTAGGCACCGTGGACTCCCCGCTAGCTTGATCGGGCCACCGTCTTGGTGTTGGGCCCACCGACTCCCGATTTTGCAGTTGGCTAGAACAATGTTGTTCTTTCTAACTCGCACACATTGTCCACTTTGAGGATGGTACATTAGGTAATTCGTTGGATGGGATGACTTGAAATCTTATATACATAAACAACAAAACTTGTAAGCTTTCTCATACAAGCCCCACTTTAATATTTAAGTTTCATTCTTATTTAAAATTAAATATGATATGTGTGGGATCATAATAAGTACACAAATTAAATAATCAGAATGATCCTTAATAAATTTTGATAAGTATGTACATACCTTGATTGATGTGTCTGAGAAGTTGCAATCTGTTAAGTAAAGATGGATTTCTGGGACGATCCCAATTGTAATCAAGAACTCCATAAAGTTCATCCACATCACGCCTCCCTTCTCTAAGCATATAACTTCCCTGTAAAGTCCACAAGGCCCAATCGAAATCTAACTCAGCCGCCGTAGCTAATAAACAAGTTATGTATCTGTTATCCGCCTCGTTATTGTTCATACCAAATTCACTCAGAAAAATAGGAAATCCTTCATTCATTCGGAAGAGGTAGTTATCTTGAGCTCGTTTTGTCACGAGCCCGCACACTTGGTTTGTCTTTGCAACCCATTCACTAGCAGGCGTCCCGAATGCGTACCAATGTGCTTCGTAGACTAGTTTGTTTTTGAAGTTTAATTGCTGCAGGGGCTTTGCTTTGAGAAATCCTAGGTATTTGTCGGCTAATAGGCCTGAGACGATGACTAGCAAATTTGGATTTTCTTTGTGGATGGTGTTTGCTCCTTGTTGCATGTATTTGTACCAATCTGCCTCGTTTTGTCGATTTCCTCGTAGCTCATTTCTCATGCTCATACCTACAACCTATAAGTTAAATTGAATTGTGAGTTAGTATTCTCTTTTCAAAACTCATTCACTAAAACCATCTTCACACATTCTTTATTTTAAGAGAGGGTTAGTAGTCTCATGGGTGTAATAAAAGAAATATAGAAAAAGGAAAATAAAATAAAATGTAACTAGACCAAAATAAAATATAATTGAATTGCTTAATGAACTAAATTTTAAAAGTGATAATAGTATGAACTAAAATAAAAAACATAGTAACCTAAAAAGGAAAATATCATATGATTATATTAAATTGAATTATAAAATATTAAATATGTTGGGCCTAATCTTACAGGGTTGAATCTTATAGTTTCAGGTTAAACGTCTTGATTTAAACGGGTCAAAAAAAAAAAAAAAGTCATAACCATTTATTTTTTTGTTTAAACTAACCTGTGCTATGGGCCATGATCCTTTCAGCATCTCAATATATGATATGACGATAATATTGCGTATTCTCAAATAAAACAATAACTTTTTATATTTAAATATTTTAATTATTATATAACTAAATGATATTTTATTTCTATTTATTTTCTTATTGTATCGACAATACTGCATGTGTTGTTATCGTATCAAGTTCGTATCGTGTCACTATTGTATGAACACGATAGCTGGATATGTGAAATATACTCTTAACTAAAAACTTCATTAAACTACTAGAATCAACTAACCGTGAATGAAAAGATGAAATTAAAAGTAGAACTTCATGAAGTTTTACAAGGCGAGATATTTTTTACAACCACTAGATTATACATATCTCGATCAAGTCCTATCCTATAGGCATATGGATTTATGGATGATGTATAATTGAACTTTTTCTTATTTCATCTATGTGGAGCGACAATATATATGATGGAATTTTATGTTAATTATATATGATTTTGTCCATTTAAATTTATATTTTTCATTTTCTTGATTTTACAATTAATCAGACATTCATGACTAAATTGGATCCATCATGCACCTTACCAAGTTTAACCATTGTATTTTTTATTATAACTCACCCACCCCTAATTATCAATTTTGTATTCCACAATCTAAATTACACAATCTAAATTATTGACATATGTAATGGTAAAAAATAATTAAATTAAAATTATCATACTAATAAGAGTGACACATGTTAAAAAGTAAAATATATAATGAATCATAAAAAATGACACGAATAAAAGAAACTGACCGCATGAGTACCCTTATACGTCCTTGCCACTATGGCGAGCCCTTGCAACCACTCCGTCGGGTCAAAATTAGCGTCGCTGAAAAACCCGTTCCCATCATCGACGCGACAACACCAGTTGGGGAGGCTGACGTGGTTATCTAAAACCACCATGAGATTATTCTTTCCGAGAATATCCACCACCACCTTGTGAAGCTCCACCACCTTCATGTTCAAAATCTGAGGGTTATTTTTGGCAATTCCAGCTTTTGCAGCGGATAGGTTGAATTTGTCCAGAGATTGGGAAACAGTAATGCTGCCGTAATTGGGCCTGGTGAACATGTAAGTGGGCCACGTGAATCTCACGCAGTTGAACCCCATTGAAACAATCTGTTTCACTATGTAATTAATGGGCTTCTTTTCCAGGCCCTCTGCGATCATGGGCTGCAAGTGTGAAACCCAGTTGACACAAGTGAGTTTGACTCGTTTTCCGGTCGAGTTGTCGACTATCCATCGGGAACTTGTGGAGAGAGGGACTGAGTTGCAAAATGTGGCGACTCGGAGAAAGATAAAGATAAAGAGAAACAGGGAAATGTAGTTCCTTTTGCTTCCTTCCATTTTTTTTTTCAAGATTGTAAATTACATATTTAATTCCAATATATATATACATGATAAAATTAATTGTGATTATTTATGCCAGATTTCTTCCGGTGGGGTTCATTAAATTAAAGCGCGCACACACAGATTTGGTAGCTATTTAATTCCATTTTCCATCTTAAATGACACAATATCAAGTTCGTGTCCTAATTATATGGATTTATTTTCATATGTAGTAATGTTTTTAAATTCATTTACTAATATTTTTCTATACATTAATTACATTGAAAAATATAACTCTCATTAAATAGGACTATAATTGAAATTTTACTTTTTTGGAAGTAATTCTTTTTTCAAAAAAAAAAAAAAAATCTTAAAATTGACGAAAAGTCAAACACCTTATATAATTAGAAGAGAGGGAATACTACTCAATTAATTGTAATTTTTAGAGATTATCTACAATTAGAGTCACTTTCTAAGACCATACAACAATTAGAAACAAAAATTGTAAATATTACAATTAAAGTCCAATTATAGTGTAAAAAACCATATAAACCCTCATATTGAATATGCGTGAATAAGGCAAATTTTAATATTTTTATTCAAATTCCCAGAATTTCCTCAACTATGCATTCACACCTGATCACCTTCTTTTTCCAATTTCAGCCTAATAATTCGTGTTTGACTCATTCAAAAAAAAAAAAAAAATCGAATCTTATTTCAATTCATCATGCCACGTTCTCAATTTCCATTTCTGCAGATTCGATCCAGATTCACCGATTGCATACTTCGATCCATCTTTACAATTAGGGTTGTAGCTTTTGCATACAACAATGGAGTATAATATAATTCTCAAGCTCGAATGCGATGGGACGACAAAATTGGTGCGCGTAAATGAGAGATCAACGTACGAGGACATCGTTTCTGAAATAAAGTCTACTTGGCCGAGAATTTTATCTTTAGGTAATATACACATTTTTTACTCGGTTGGTGGCATACAGAAATGTTGCTTAGCATCTGATAACGATTTACTTGGTTTGGTTGAGTTTTGCAATGTAACATCCGAAAAGATTGTTAACGTATCCTTTGAGTTTGATCGGGTTCAGTATGCCTGTGATGATAATGCCAGACAACATGTTAATGTTCATGTTAGTAGTCCTTCTGATGATTTGGACAATAATTCTAGTTTAGCAATTTTACATAAATGTACTGTTTTGAATGAGATTACCAACAAATCACAAAACTCTGTTTCAATTGAATTTGTTGGTGAGGGCAGAATACCAAATTTTGATATTTGTCCCGTTGAGAAACAAAAAACTTACTTATCCGATCACTGGAGGCATATAATGGGGGTCGGAGTTGTGTTTGCTGGTGGTGCACCAGAGTTTAGGATAGAGTTGATAAAGTATTCTACCAAGCTAAATTTTCAGTTTAAATACATCAAGAACTCCCCGAGGTACGTATATGCGCGTTGTGGTGAGAAAGAGTTTGCTGGATGTGAATGGTTTATAAAGGCCAAGCAAACACCTATGAAAGATGGATTTATAGTTGCTAAAGCTAATCTAAACCACAGTTGTGTAGGAAAACTATTACTAGGAAATAGAAAAAGATTTGGGACAAGGATTATCAAAGAATTAGTGTTTGAATCTGTTAAGGGTAATCCTACAGTTAGTGGAAAGGAGGTAATGATCGATATGAAACAAGATTATGGTATAGATATTCCTTATTATAAAGCATGGCGTGGAATAGAAGCTGCAAGGGACGACATTTTTGGAAGCTACGATGAATCATACGACCAATTAAGATGGTACAGTGAAGCGTTGGAACGTACTAACCCCGGTAGCATTGTTGATTTAGAGAAAAACAACAACACAAACCGCTTTGAAAGAATATTCATCTCATTCTACGCTTGTAAGGAAGGTTTTAAAACTTGTAGACCTATGTTGTTTATAGACGGGACGTTCATGAAAGGCAGGTCGAAGGGAGTCTTGCTTGCGGCAACAGCTAAAGACGGAGATAATGGTAAGCATCTTATTTAATAATTCAATTGGTTCCACTTAATCATCCCATTTGGTTTATTTGATTTAGTTTTTCTGATGCACATTACTGATGTACCTATTTCTGCTTCATTGAATTATTTATCTTTTTATTAGCTGCTATGTTTTATTTAACAATGCAATAGTGTAAGTTCTTTTATTCCAATGTTATCAATTAGTTAAAGTTCTTTTATTCCAATGTTATCAATTAGTTAGGATTTCACTGATTATTTATAGATAGGAACTTGTCAGTAGTTCCTCTAGTTTCTACTGTACTATTTTATGGTCATAGAATCATCAGTTAAAAATATGTGTCTCGGTCCATTTTTTCCACTCCATTATCGAGTTATGTATGTTATATATGCTAATCAGTCGGCATAAGCTATTTTTTTTTCTTTCTGAATTAGGTCTATTTCCGGTTGCATTTGCTGTGGTTTCTGCTGAAAATAGGAACAATTGGACATGGTTCCTCACTAAGCTTCGAGATAACATCCATCATGCCAAGCAGATTATATACATTTCAGACAGGAATACTGGTCTCATGTTATCTTTTTACGACGTATGGGAACATCCTCCCCATTTTTATTGCTTATACCACTTGCTTGCGAACCTAAAGGGCAGATATGGGGGAGGCTGGAATACTCAGCATCGTGAGAATATGGCGGATTTGTTTAAACAGTGTGCATATGCACCAACTATTAGGATTTTCAATGAGAACCTTGAGAAATTCAAGAAAGCAGGAGGTCATATTGCAGAGGTGTGGCTAAAAGACTTGTCATATCAACACTGGGCTGTTTCTCATTCTCCTCACATAAAACGTTATGGAGAAATGACATCAAATGCAGCTGAATCATTCAACTCCTGGATTCGTGAAGCGAGAGGTCTACCAATCACATACATGATTGATGCAATTAGGAAACAAATTTCTACGTTGTTCGTAGAGAGGCGCGAGTGCAGTGATAAATGGACAGGTTTGCTTGTACCTACCAATGAAGATCTTTGGAATGAACTGTCAAATATTAGTGCATCGTGGGTGGTTTCAATCTATCCAAATGGTCAATTCGAGGTAGCTTCAAATACTTCTGTTACCGTGGATCTGGAATACAATATTTGCACATGTTTTCAATGGCAAATCAAAGGGTTCCCTTGTGCACACGCGGTTGCTGTCATCAAGAAACATTGCAGTTCCATTTCTAACGTGATTGAGGATTGTTTTCTGACAGCAAACTATAAAGAATGTTATAAGGCTGATCTAATCCCTGTGCCAGAGACTGAAAGATTTGAATGCAAGTCCAACACAGATTGTGACAAGATTCTCCCGCCAATCCTCAACAAACGCCCTGGCAGACCAAAACAGAAGAGGATTACATCGTACGGTGAATTTCGCAAGGTGAAGCCTACTACATGCAAACGATGTGGCAAAAAAGGTCGTCACGATTCCTTAACTTGCGCTGCAGTTTTTGGAACTGATCGGACAAATGTTGATGTCTAAACAATTTTAGTGATTTTTTTTCTGATGTTTTTGAAACCAGATTCTTAACTGATGTTTTTATCTTTTTTATAATATTGGGTTATATTGATTTATTTTATTTTTTTATTATGCTTCATGTTTTCTGTTAATTGTTTCATTATCTCCAGTTGCATGTAAGACCCTTGCTAATTGAGCTTAGGTTTTGTGCTTTGCTCACTCTATTTTTACTGGAATTGGATCAATTCTAAGTTGGTTACGAATTAAGAATGACCTGTTATTCATATTCAATTCATATCTTAGTTGGTATATTATATTTTTAATTATATAATTATTTAATATTATTTTTCCTAGTATATATCTCTTTTTATAATAGTTAATGGTGAAATATCTCTTTCGAAGTTAAGCTTCATTAAAAACATGCAAAGCTAATATTTAAGAGATTTACAACACTATTCTTTAAAGAGATATATGCATTTAAATCTCAAAACTATTGCATATATTGTATCTATATGTATCTAAATCGCATACGAAACTATATATAACAACGCGTTTTTATAAACTAATTAGTTATACAAACTACAATTGCATATATTATATCTATATGTATCTCAAAACTATTGCATATATTATATCTATATGTATCTAAATCGCAAAATAATCGCATACGAAACTATATATGAAACGACACGTTTTTATAAACTAATTAGTTATACAGACTATAATTGCATATATTATATCTATATGTATCTCAAAACTATTGCATATATTTTATCTATATGTATCTAAATCGCAAAATAATCGCATACGAAACTATATATGAAACGACACGTTTTTATAAACTAATTAGTTATACAGACTATAATTGCATATATTATATCTATATGTATCTCAAAACTATTGCATATATTTTATCTATATGTATCTAAATCGCAAAATAATGGCATACAAAACTATATATAACAACGCGTTTTTATAAACTAATTAGTTATACCGACTATAATTGCATATATTATAAAAATTGTTACAGATATTATAAAAACTGTTGCAAATATTATAATCATATGTAACTAAATTTCACAATATGTGTACTGCATGTTTAATAACGTTTTGTATATAGACTGATTAGTTTATAATTTTAATTTTCTCTAACTTAATGAAGCAATACACTAAGAAAGATCTTAAATTTAACTATTTCGTACTCATTACCCATCAGATTCCATTTAATATAGTAATATAATTGGATTTAATTATATTATTTATCCATCTTATTTTATGTTTTCAATTCCACAAAAATAGGCTCTACTCCATTAATTAAGCACACTATTCCATTAATACACTAATTTACTCCAGTATCTGGCGCCACACGAGAGGTCGTGGGGAAGACCAACTGTTCTTCCTACTTTAACATGCAAAAAACAATCCACAATGCCAACGTCTCCAACTACAAATTTCAGAGCTCTTCGTATAACTTAAAATCTAATAAAACTCCATTTTTAATCTTTGATCTTCGTCTGGCTGATACCCTAGTTTTTCACAGCCTGTTTCCACACCCTGAAAATGAGTCATTTTCGTCTTGATAACATCATTCCAGATGAGATTAGGGATGAAATCTTGGTTACGCTTCTACCAAAAACATTGTGTCGTTTCAAGTGTGTGTCTACGCAATGGAGAAGCTTGATATCCTCACGGTCTTTCGTTGATGTCCAACTTGATAAAATGAAAGAGCTTCATCAAATCTCTATCATCAACAAGGTATTTGTTGCTAACCCTCCGATTTGTTATATGATTGTGGCCGGAAACAACCTCCCCTTAAGAAGGTCTTTTCCAGAGCAATATGAGGAATATGAGATTCTTGGTAGTTATAATGGTCTACTCTTAACAGCTGATATTCACGATCTTTTTTTCATAAAAAACCCCTCCACAAATCAGTCTCTCTTAATTCCAAATGATTACCCAATAATCCCCCCTCAGTATGGAGAGGCATGGTTGTACTTTGGATTTGGGTATGATGCCGTAAATGATGATTATGTGATTATGCGCATTGCACGTTTCTTTGAACCCGAAGGTTTTCATTCAGAAATTAAACTCTTCTCAAGGAACTCAAACTCATGGATTTGTCTTCCTCCCTTCCCCATTCAACGACCTCCTGTTGATAATGCATGTTTCGTTGGAGGCCTTTTTCATTGGAAAGTTTATTTGGGTAAAGGTCGACATGCATTTGTTACTTTTGATTGCACTGATCTAAGCTACGGTGTAATAGATGCTCCAACATTTTTAATATCTACATGGTTTATATCAATGGAGGCAATTGATGAAAACAGTCTTGGTTTTTATGCTAGTTCATTTGATGAGGATGAGTTTGGTTTTAGTAAATTCTTTTTTGAGATGAATATCCTTACTTATTCATCGGGCTCTAGAACTTGGTCAAAAGTTCTCATTTTCAAAGAACATCCCCTGCCCGTTCACTATGATCTAGTCCCAATCTGCTTCACTAATTCATCAAGGACATCCATAATGTTTAGAGAAAACCCGTTCGGGCGATTCTGCAAGTATGATACAGAGAAGAATGTCTTTCAGGGCTTGCCCGAGTTTACTACTGAGCCAGAAGATAAATTTACATATAAGTATATCCCAAGCCTTGTATCTCCATTCCGCAATTAGCATCAATTAACATTATGATTTGTTTTTTCTTACTTATCTTTTGAAATATTATCTTTACATAGTTTAGTAGTAATGAATGTATTGTTTCCAGTGTTTTGTGTAATTATCCATTATGCAATTTAGTAGTAATGAATGTAATTTTTCCACTTTAATTATGAAATTATCGCTTAATAGTAACATGAATCGAAACATTTGATAGCATAATTATCAATATTTTAATGTAGAATGCCATTAACCTAACATCATTTGACCAATGCTCTCTCTGCTATATGGTTTATTCAACCATATATTTGTAAAACACCAACAACAATATATACTTCACCCAATTCAACACATTTAAACCTAAATTTATTGCAGTAGTCTTCACCTCTAAATGTTTTTTCATCCCCTTCAATTTAGCTATCAAATGTTCATTCTCAACTTTAACTACATTGATGCATATATATATGTCATATGCAACTATTGGGTGCATGCGCCATACCAGAATTATGCATATTTTATATCTATATACATCATAATTTGCAAATGTTACTCAAATGGACCGCAAAATCATCTTCAACTATATAAATGACAAGGCAAGATTCAAAAAAATATTTATCCAAAAAACATTCAGAAGTGACATGTCCTACATTCATGATATATGAATTGGACAGTCCACATTACAAAACACCAATAAATACCCAGGTCATAAGAAGTTTCGTACGAAAACCATTAATATTCAAACAATGCTAATTAAACATCACCATAAGAAGTCAATAACTCCGTATTCAAACTCTATTTGTAAAGAAACGGATTCACGAATAATCCAGCTATCCGGACACGCATATTACTTGCTTCGACCGCATCAAAAGAACCACTTGGAGGATCTTCCCCTTTTAAAAAACACTCTATTAACTTGCAAACGACTATACCACAATCCAGTGTACCATGTGACTGTTGCATTATATTGGATTGAGTAAGTTTTGAGCTAGGTCTCTTTAAGAATGGGTGGCTAGGGTCATACTTTTTCAACACCATTTTTAACTTTGCCTCCACATACTTAACCTGTAAGTTATTAGTTGATAAGAAAATAAGAAATAATGGTAGAAATTATTATGCAGTATTTTAAAGTCATTTAACTAAAAATTGTACTTATTAAGAAATATAGTTAAATAATATACCACTTGCATAGATTCGGTCAGGTGATGATCAACAATGGCATTTGTCCTCGGACGAAGTGAGTTATAAAATGTCCATTCTTTTCTCGGAATATCCAGCCTCAACAGTGTCCAATGTCCTGTAATATTTGATCTTGTTCTCCGCCCAATGTCGCTAATAATTATAGGAAATAACAGTACATCTTTATCAACACTCTCATCCAGACTTTTTTCAATCAGAAGTGCAAAGTCTTTCTGCTTAGATATTTCACGCTTCACAATCATTGCCTAAAAAACCAAACCGAATTTATAACATTGTATAACTATATTAAATCGTATAATAAAATTTCCAATTGTGCAGCAGGGTATTACCCAACATGAAGAAGTGAAGACAGCAACACGTGTGGCAGCATTATATTGTGTAATCACTGTTGATCGTGTCATATCCGTCCATGCATCAATTACCTATAGTATTGCAAGACATTCTTAGTGAAGCAATTGCACATTAATTACTTTATTCACTACCTTTCAAAATAAATAAATAAAACATAAACAATTATTTACCTGATTATCAACTGTTTTGTTGTTCAATAAGTTGATTAACATTCGAACTGTCACATCACTCAGCGGACCAGATCCCACATACACTGGATGACTGCGTGTTTTGCAAAAAAAAAAAAAAAAAAAATCAAATAATTAAGAATGTTGCATACAGATACCATAATAACCAAATTTGTGAAACCACATTTGAAATTACCTTTCTCCATGTTCATTAAGTTCACTAAATAACTGATCCTTCAATGCATTTGGAGTATTCTTCACAGTCTGAAGCCTATTGTCAAAGGGGCACTTCAACAATTTTTTTTGTTTGTTATTACCTCTTCCATTCATATTTTCTTCCCGATCCTCATCACTAACTTCATGAACTAACATTAATTCCTGTGTTAAGACCTGAGGTGATACATCCACAACCTTCCTATCATCTGCCCAAGTTCTTTCCTTCACACGTAATGCTAGAGAACTAGGTTCTTGCAAATTTTTACTCTTCTTTCCAACTTGAACAATTGGGCAGGGTGGACTCTCAAATTTATGACCTATTTCCCCAGCTGAAAAACTTTCTTCTGCACGTCGCTTACCATCTGAAGACTTTTCTAACTGTTCCTTCGCTATTTTATCAAACTCTGCTAACACAGTTTCATCTTCAAACAATCGTGTTGGAGATGGAATATTCCTCAAACTTGCCTCTCTCTTCAGAACCTCAATTACAAGCTCAAGTTCATGTATTCTCTCATCATGTGCCTTCCTTTCAATCTCAAAAAAAACCCTCTCCCTCTCAAATTCCTGTTTAAGTCGGTTTATCTCGAGAACCCAATCTTCAACTTTCGGTCCGCTGCCTAATACATTATCACTTGCAGATTTCGTGTTAGTCGACTCACCATTTATCTCCGTATTATTTCCACCATCACCATCACCAAAATCATCAACATTCTCCTGTCCATCTTGAAAAGTCATGTTCACATCACTGCATACTCTAATTACAGAGTTTTCAATATCAATTCCCTTGCCAACAATATTTGAATTGTTTGCAAATCCAAGATCGAACGAAGGACCAATATCGATGCTAACACCATTCATCCTAGATGATGAACCAACCTCAAAAACTCGAGATGACGATTGGTCAAATAAGACCCTCTCTCTATCAACAGAGTTAAAAACTGGATCAACTACAGTAGCTGTGCTAGACTGCCCAGATGCATTTTTCAAATTAACAGCATTACTGTCAACAACGGACATACGATTTGATCTCTCATCAACTCTAAACTGATAGATAGCCTGAAACTGTTCTTCCTCCCAAGGCTCAACTTTCAAAGAATCAGTAGACACCTGAAACATATATCGCGATTCATACATTAATGAAAGTTTACCTATAAAAAAATTCTAGTTGATATAATATTTCACTATATTACCTTGGTATGTCTATGCAACTTTCCTCGTTCTAGAACATTATTCAAATCATGAAGATCCCATTTCAGGAACCTTGGGAAGGCCTTAGTATCTATTGGTTCGACCAAAGATGTATGTTCGCAAAGCCAAAACTGCGTACATAGTATTCCCTATAAATATATATTATATGCATATGGAGTATAATAACTATAATTATAAATTTATGGTATAATAAATAGCACTTACAGGTAAAATCATAGTGCATCCCCCTGCCTTCGTATCCTTACTCTTCTTTATATGATATTTCAGATATTCCACAACATATGTACTCCAATCATATTTGCAGATTTCGAAAAAATCCTCCAGATACACTGTCAAATACCACGGTACAGCACCACTCTTGACAGGACATAGTATAGCACACATAACGTAACAACACAGAAGTCTTGCAACGTCTTGCATGGATTGCATATCGGTTAAATCACCAATCTCTTTAATTTTTTCCAATATCACTGGCCTGTAAAGTGAAATGTTCGGTGGCTTGTTAACCAAATCCTCCCTGAAGCACCTCCTCACCCATTCTGGGTGCACATATTCATCTGTTTTGAAGGGTATTGACTCGGCACCAGAAGTTATGCCAAATATTAGCTCTGCATCTTGTCTCGTAAGATTCATTTCTTTAGAACCAATTATAAAGCAACCAGAATGTCCGTCAAACTTCTGTACAATATCTTTGATATCGTCCTCAAACTTTGTGCAATTTGTAATCATATCTTCATTCCCATGATTCAGAATTGAATTCAATAGAAACCAAAATGGAGTTTTCTTCAGCTCCTGATAATGTCTTTCTGAGAATTTCAGTACCTTTAAATCTCTGAAGCACGTACGCATATTCGATCTATAATGGTTTTGCCGTTTTTTCCCATTTACAGCAACTGTTAAGAAGGCAAAGAAATTTAACGATTATGAAAATAAACTTAACACATATATCATACATATTTTAAAAAAGCGATGTGAGGTTCTTGTTGATTGATAACTGAATTTTGAGAATTACAAAAGTTTTTGACCTTCTCTTCTTTTGATTTTTTTTTTTTTTGTTATTGTTTGTTTCATGCTTCTACTCATGTGTGATCCGACTAAGAGAAATATTAATGGAACATTTTGCTCATGTATCTAAAGATCAGTATCATGTATTTCTAATTTATTTTCCTATGTGCAGCAATAAGAAGATATGAGGCTGCCAAGAAAAGTGGTAGGAGTAGTGTGTGCAATCTGAGGAAGAATTTATGCTCGGTTTAAGGAGTGAAATAATTCTCTTGCAATATACTTAATAAAATTCGACAGAGAGCAGTGCAAAAGATCAGTAAAGATGTGTTTCGATCTAATTAAACATTAAAATATATAGAACATCAAAACTACTTACCTATTTTACGTTTTTTTGGTTTCTTTACCCTCCTCTTGCTTGGGCTGTCCTCTTCGCTATGAAAACCTGCATCATTAATTCTCAGTGAATAACGAAATACAACATACAATAACTAAACCACATAATATTATTGAAAAATCTACATAAATTTCTCAATAACTAAACCACATAATATTATTGAAAAATCACATAAATTTCTCAGTGAATAACATAATACAGCAGACCAACAAACTCGGTACAAATGTACTTAAATGAAGTATACCTTCTGTTTCAGACGTTGCCAACACAACCCTCTCCTTAATTGCATCAGCGTCACTCTCAAAATCTATAAATATACACAATCCCATTTGTAACAATATATAATAATCTTATTTAATTAAATGCTATCTACTTAAAACAGTACCTGAATCTGATGATAATATCAGGCACCGTAATACTTTTTTTCCTGCATTTCAACACTCACAATTGAGGTTATACCAAACACATGCCATCATTAAAATGTTAATATGTTTTATACAGATTAAATGTCATAATGAATTTAAGCAAACCTTTATGCTTCTCATCTCTATCCTTCAAACGTATCTTTTTCTCCATTGATCCTTCATACAAAATAAAGGTTGTATAAGTTTAGAAAACTATAATGTTTACTGGACAACATATATACAGTTTCTTTGCATAAACTATTAACATCAAATGCAATTTTTATGTGCATATAGTTTATATTCATCAGTTTCGTTGCATATAAGTATATGCACATTTTCCACACCGGATTCATCAATATACGATCGTAAGACTACGTCAACTCATCTGTATACATCTTGTCGACTTACTAAGGACTCTGATATCCCCTATTTTCATTATCTTCTTTGAATTTCTTCCTCCAGCTTCATCAATATGAATGCCCGATCTTTTTGCCCTAGTCATCTGCGTATACACCATTACATAAACAAATTTTATCAGTCCAGTCATCTAAATTATTGACATGCATTAATTTCTTCATTTGGTCATAAAAAAATTCATATAAAGTTGAGGATTTCGAATTTTCCCCAAAATGACTACATGCTTGTCCATCAAAACTATATTAATTAGATTTCATTTGAAGTTGAGGATTTAGAAGCTAATTAATTGCTGTTGTACAACTAATTGCAGAGGACAGTAAATCTTACATTTTAAACTTAGGCATAAACTCTTAACTGAATGCATACATTAAATTCAAAAAATTAATCAAAATCCAATACAACCTATATTTATAGAAACAAAAAATCGAACAAAAAACAAGTAGCAGAATTTCATTTGCAAAATAATAACAAAACTGATTTTATTTGCTCGACATCTCGTTGCACTAGCACAGTAAATCTCCAATTTTGATTTAGGCATAAACACTGAACCGAATGCATAAATCAAACTCGAAAACCCTTTCCAAAACCGCATGCAACCCATTTTATATAAAATGAGAATCGAAAGACAAATAAGTTGCAGAAATTCATTCCCAAAATAGCACCTGAAAGCCCTTGTCGAGAAATTCTTTGAAACGAGTCTTCTTTCAACAAGCTTGAAGCAAGAAGGTGCTCAAGATTTCGTCGAATCGTTATGCAGCTACCGAAGTTCTTGTGAGAGATTATGAATTTTTATGGAATTTAAAATGTAAATTAATGAGCGCTAATTTCGAGGGCAGATTCTTTCAAATTTTATAATTTATTAATTGAATTTATAATAATAATAATAATAATGTTATTTGAAATTCAAATAAAAAATTCGAATATATTTAATTGAAGGGTATAGTTGTACAATTATATGCCATTTTAGTCTTAATTGTAATTCCAATTAAAATTGTTTTTAATTGTGAAAACTAGGGGTGAAATTACCCTTATTGTAACTTCCCCTAATTTTTAATGAGAGTCAAAATGATGATTTAATTACATGAATTTTCATCATTGATGAGGGTAAATATACTCCCATTATATACTTTCTCCATTTCACAAAGATATAATATATATATTTTTTAAATTACAGCCTCTTCTGTATTAAAAATATGTAAATTATTCCAAATACCTTATTTAATACTTCTATTTATTTTGTCATTATTCTTTTTGAATTCAATAATTAAGTGTAGATGAGAAACTTTATAGAAAATCCAGCACTTTAAATGATAATTTAGTAATTGTAGGTTCCCAAAGTTGAGTTAATAACGAGTAAGCTAGTGAAAATGTCTAGAGGGGGTGAATAGACTTTTCAAAAATCTATCGAAATATCAGAATACAATATGCGGAATACGAAATTAACAATGAGCCCAATTCAAGTTTATACTCAACTTCTTAATTCGAGAACTCTGTTCTATACTCAACTTGTCTAGTTCAGTTATGTATGTTAAACAATTAATCAATTAAAACAATAAACCAAACAGTAAAGTAAACAACACAAACAATTTATAGTGGTTCGACAACTTGTCTACATCCACTCTCACAAACCCAGTTGTGATGTTTCCACTAAACTCTTCCAATCGAGTACAAAGTGTATGTTCCTGTGATTTTAAGTCCCAAGAAGAAGACTTAGATCTTCTAAGACTATACCTCCAGATATGTCTATGATCTAACTAGAAATTTAACAAGTATCTAGCAACTTGATAAAACAACAAACAAAAACTAAAACTTCTCTGATCTTCAGTAGTAGCCTTTTGAATTCTTCACTTGTTTTCTGGCTTCTTTCTGAACTTCAATAAACTCTGAGAGTAATTCTCTTCTTGAATGCTTCGATAATGCTTCAGTAATCAGTATTTCAGTAGTCTTCAAACGATAAACACCATGAAGTATTTATAGACTTCAATCATCAAGAACTTAGTTAGTTGTAACCAACTCTTCTTGAAAACTAACTTCAACTGAATCTTCTTATCAATCCACGCGCTTCTTGTTACGAATTAGTTATTCCATAACTAACTTCTTCATCCTTATCTTTATACGCGCTTCATTTAGACTTTTAAGTTTGACTTGTCTTGTGTACTAGTATAGTAGATGCACTTGTCTTTGTCTTGTAGTCCATCTGTCTTGAGTAGTAGACTCCAAGTCTTCTTGTCTGGTCTTCTCATGCAATCTTCAATAGATGACTATACTAATCTATCAAAACTTATTACATTACTTTAAGCTTTTATAAAACAAGCTTAGTCAACTTATAAACTATACAATGAATCTATCTATTACATTCAAAATCATGAGCTCTATACAACATTTATCATAGCTCAATAACAATCTAATAAACACAAATATGAAGTATAAACAATATACGAATTTATAAGTACTTTATCTTTTAATATCAATGTGAACTCTACTGGTCTTGTTCAAGATGACTTAACTCAACTAGACTAGATTAGTCAACACTTAGAAAATATTCAAACTACTTTTAGCTTATGAAAACTTCATCTTATCTTTTCATCATGTAGGACTTGTTCTAGGATTCATATCCCAACAATTTCCCCCTTTTTGATGAAGCCAAAACTACTTGAATCTTTTCTCAATAGTAGACTAGTTAAGTAGTTATCTTGTCTTAACATCAAAAATTGTTATCTTTTCATTCATTCAAATAATACCAGTAGATATTACACATACTTCGAATATCAAAAACAACTAAGTATCAGAGTAACAAAAAACTTCAAATAAGAATATAAATCAACTAATCTGAAAGAGTACCTCCGTCTGGATTTGGAACACAGAACGCATCAAGGATTCTCTTATGAATTAGTCCAATATGACCATCATCTGTAATCTTCTCCTTATCGAGTAGTTGTTCTTCGAACTTCTTGATTTGATTCATGTCAACTCTTCTACCAGAACTGGTCATGGGACACTTCCATTCTGGAAATTCAGGAACTAAAATGTTGAAGTTTGCACCAGCAGAAATCCTTAAGATTAAATGCCACAACATCTTGTGTTGTCCTTCCATGAATCTGTCAAACAAAGAGTATAACTCATCTTGACCTTCAGCATCACCATATTTCCTAATAATCCAGTGATCAAGTTCCCATTGACTCTTCACTTCAATCCATTCAGCTCGATGCTCATTATCTATGAAGTGATCAATGAACTTGTCTTCCATCAGATCTTCATCAGCCTTCAGCTTCTGCAATCTCTCAATATGCTTACCAATTTTCTTTTTACTAGCATAATGAGTCTCATCATTAGGATCAGCAATCCTTCGTTTCTTCTCAACTATTGCAGTAGGCTCTTCAATGTTTAACTTTCTCTTAACGTGTCTGGTCTGAATCTCTGCTTCAGGAGACGCAATAGCTTTGCCTTTTACTAGCTTTTTCTGCTCATCTGCTCTAACCTTCTCAAGTTCAGCAGTCTTGACCAACTTTCCTCTCTTGGGTCTTCTGAGCTCTTGAATTGCTTCAGCAGCCTCCTTAGCTTCTGGTTCAGCAGACTTCTCAATAATACTTGACTCTTCCCCCTTTTTGGCTTCATCAGTAGCCTTAAGAGTGAAAAGACTAGTGAATCGAGTCATTTCTTCTTTTACAGCTTCCTTCATCAGGTTTGTAGCTTTTTCAATCTGCCTTTGATGAGAACCGTCTTGACTCAACTTGTCCAGTTTGGTTGCCACCAACTCCAGCTTCTGTGTAGACAAGTTCAACTCATTTTTGAAATGTGTTGCAGTCAAACGCAGCTTCCTGTTCTCTTCAGTCATAGCAGTGATAATCTCTTTAGCTTGTGCTAACTGATCATAGGCTTCCTTTCTCTGAACATCAGCTACTTCGATTTTGGCTCTATAGACTCGTTCCATCTTCTTGGATTCAGTAGCTAGAATACGAGCAAAATCGACTGAGCTCTTCTCCGAATATTCAACTTGATTCTGGAGAAATCCTTCAATCTGCTTGAACATCTCTTGCCTAAAGTCGTTGTCCAACTGATTGACTTCATTCAAGATCATCTCTTTTGAACTTGTCACAAGGACACTGTTCTGTTCAACAAGAGTCTTCTTAAGTTCAGTCTTGAGAAAATCATCGATAGTTGACTTGATGACAGACTTCAAATCTTCTTTCAACTCATCTATCGAGGCGACTGAGATAGCTTGAGACGACTGAGCTTCGATCAACACATCATCCTTTTCAATCAGTTCATCCTCATTGAACATGACAGCCTCAATAAATTCATCATCTTCTTTTCCAAAGTTGAAAGAATTAGCTTCTTCAGAACATTCAGCTTCTTCTTCATCTGAACCACCTTGTATCTCTAAAACGGGTTCTGAAGTCTGAACAGCAATATCAGCAACATCTGGCTTGACCTCGTCTTCCACCAGATCAGTCTGAGTTCCAACATCGAACGAGAACTCTTCTTCTAGAATACCATCAGGAATACTTAGAAGGCGTTTGACTAGATCAACTAAGGCCTTGCGCGGAAACAGTTCGGAGTGGTCTTTAACGCCACTGTTCTCTTTCTGTTCCATCTCCCAATCCATGAAATTGGAGATTCCGCCCATGCCTTGAATGACTTCAAAAAGATCATCCGTAGAAGATTTCTTCAGAGCAAACCAAGTGCAAATCCTCACGAGCTTCTCAAACTGTTCTGAAGCAGTGTCGATGTCAAGAGGCGAGAGCTGCTTCTGCAGATTCCTAGACACTCGAGCACGAACTCTCTTCTCTCGTAGACACATCGGATAATACACCAGGGATTCAAATCTAACATCAGACGGGTCCTGAGTAGATGGGGTCTCTAACTCAGCTGTTGCAGTGGCAACTGGCGTCTTGTCTGAAGTAGATGGGTTGGAGGGTTCAACATATTCTGTTGAGGGTAAAGAAGAAGTTTGGACTGTGGTTTCTTGGGGCTTTGATGTGGCTAGGTGTGGTGTGACAACTGTAGGAGTATCAGTCGTATCTTGTATGGGAGTGATTTGGGGATGACTGGCTCTAAGCGGTAATGCCGCCAGTACTTGTGAGGTTGAGGGTAAAGGACGAGGCCTAGATCGGTGTGATCTAGCCTTGGTTCGAACAGAGGAGAGAGAGAGAGATGGAATAGACAAAGACTGTGAAGAAGAACCAACCTGGTAACTCGTCTCTTCTGGTGGAGGTGGATTACCAATTCTCACAATCCTGAGAACTTGAGTGGCTTGATCACCAGTCTCCTTCTCTGTATCAGCATCCTTGTCCGAATGAGTTTCTTCCGAATCATCACCACTTGACTCAGCTTTCGTAGGAGCCTCTGATTCTTCATCATTGGACTCATCGTCTGAGGAGCTAGATGAGTTGCCATAAGGTAAGACGTCTGAGTCGTCTATCTGAACACGTCTTGGGGCAGCTGACCTTGCAGCAGCTTGCTTCCTCTGAGCTTCCGATTTCAGATAAAATTTGAGAGGATGGAAGGGCTTACCTTTACTCCAATATGACTTGTTTGGTAACAACAAGGGGAGTAGGATACTCAACTTGTTGCCATACCCAACAGTGTGCGACACCACCCAACTACAAGAGTCGGTGTCTACTCGAACACTCTTTTCGAAATACATCATCCGATCCGCAATCAACTTGAACCAATTACCTTCAGTGATTCCATCGTAGATCGCTGCCATCACCCTTGTCTTGGCTTGAGTGACCGCGTCAAACGAACCAGTGGCACATAGGAGCATCTTACTTGCTATGTCCAGAAGGGTGCGATACTTCTCCAATAACTCGGCCTTCTTAACAGCAGGGGCCTTGCCGTCTGACTTGAGCTTCATCTTTCTTCCACAAAAGATGCTCAAATATCTCATCTCTTGTCCAGTGGCATAGTTCTCCACATCAATAGTTCCAATGGGCAGCCTTAAATGTCTGAACAACACCTCACGAGTGAGTTCAACTCGACTCGTTCCTATGAAAGATTCGATTTCATCTCCTCGTCTTGTGGCGTTGGCATAGAACAGCAACACCTCTTCCTCCAAGACGACTTGAGGAAATGCCTCCAGATAAGGCTTCAATCCACATTGCGAGCACTTATCAAGGATCTCTTGGTTTCCAGCAGTGTGAAGCCCTTTAAAGAACATCGAGGGTTCCACATGCACCTTGTTCTCCGAAATGTATTTTCCAAGATTGAATCTTGCTTGCATGTTGGTCCTAACATCGAATAGAGAAGCGATCGACATTCTTGAGATTAGATAGAACTTTTAGATAGGTTTGTTTTGCAAGAAAATCGAGAGCTATAGTAGGAGAGTTATGAAATTGTAAGTCGAGTTGTGTGAGAAAGGTGAGTTTTGTTAGAACTGAAAAGTTATCAACGGCCAAGATTGAATTGTTTAATCCAACGGTCGAGACCCTTGAAATTCGGTTACGGAATCGAGAATATTATGTGATTTGATATTGTAAAATTTGAAATCCGGCTCTACTTAATTAGGACAGGGGAGTGAACTCATCTGACCTAATATAGTTGAGTACGAACTGGGTGTATACACCTCATTAAAATGGGAGTGTATAAATCCAAATCTAGGGTTTTCAAATTCTAGCATTATCTAATTACAATAATACCCTTAGTTTGATGTGATCAAACACTTAGCATTTTTCAATCAAGAGAAACACTTAGCTTGTCTGTTCGAGTCCATCCAGAACAGACGAGTAGACTTAAGCTTCGCAAGACGAGTTGGCTCAAGTACACAAGACGAGTTCCCCCTTCGCCTGTGCCTGTCTATTCTGAACGTCGAACGACTGTATGTACCTATCTCATCATTTTCAATGTGTAATCGTAGGTACAGGTAGAGTAAGATAAATAAGATGAATATCAATCTAAAGCAATGATCAAGGTTTCGAACAAGATGACCTATTAACAAACATAAGAGTCAACATAAGGATTTTTAAGAAATCAAGGATTCCCCCTTAAATGTTTATTCCCTTAGTATTACCCTCAGCTTTACCAGCTTCCTCATCGGGTTGTTTGGTCATCTAGACTAGCCTTGTATACCTGTCTGTTGCGTGAGAAGTCGAGTGCTCTGGTCTAGTGATCTTGTCTCCTTTTCTTTGATGTACCTGTCTGGTTAGTACATAGCTATAGGCAAGTAGGGTCTAAATCAATTAGCCCTAGACTAATGCATAACTCACGAAAACGTGCCTCAGCTAATGGTTTTGTAAAAATATCAGCTCTTTGAAAATCAGTATGAATCTTTTCCATGCGAATATCCTTCTTTTCTACATGATCACGTATGAAATGATGCTTCACATCAACATGCTTACAACGTGTGTGCAAAATAGGATTTTGTGTAATGGCAATTGCACTATTACTATCACAGAAAATAGGAACATTTGATTCATATAAGTTGTAATCTCTAAGCTGTTGCATGAGCCAGAGTAGTTGACTACAACAGCTACCAGCAACCATGTACTCGGCTTCGGTAGTTGAAGTTGCAACACTAGTCTGCTTTTTAGAAAACCAAGATATGAGTTTTGTGCCTAGAAATTGACAAGAACCAGAAGTAGATTTCCTATCTATTCTACAGCCTCCAAAGTCTGAGTCTGAATACCCACTTAAGGATAGATCATCATTTGAAGGATACCAAATACCTCGATTAATGGCCCCCTTCAAATATTTCAGAATCCTTTTGGTGGTTTCCATGTGACTTTCTTTTGGATTGGCTTGGAATCGAGCACAAACACCAACAGAGAATGCAATGTCTGGTCTACTAGCAGTTAGGTACAGTAAGGAACCAATTAAACCACGGTAATAGGATTGGTCAGCGCATTTACCGTTCTCATCTGGATCCATTCTGTAAGTTGGTTGCATTGGTACGCCAGTGGACTTACATGTTTTGATCCCATACTTGTCTAGAAGATTTCTAGTGTACTTTGCCTGATTTATGAAAATACCTTCTGGAGTTTGTTTTACTTGAAGACCAAGAAAGTAATTCATTTCACCCATCATAGACATCTCAAATTTACTTTGCATGAGTGTTGAAAAACTTTCACTCAGCTTTTTGTTAGGTGACCCAAAAATGATGTCATCTACGTAAATTTGGACGAGTAAAATGTCCTTCCCTTCTTGTCTTCTGAACAAGGTTCGATCGACCTTGCCCTTAGTAACACCATTTTCCAATAGAAAAAGAGAGAGAGAGTATCATACCATGCTCTTGGAGCTTGCTTTAGTCCGTATAAGGCCTTCTTTAATCTGTACACCTGGTCGCCTTTTACTTCGAAACCTGGAGGTTGTTCAACATACACTTCTTTCGCAAGAATACCGTTAAGAAATGCACTTTTGACATCCATTTGATATACAGTAAACTTCATGTGATCAGCATATGCAAGGAACAATCTAATGGCTTCTAGTCTAGCAACAGGAGCATATGTTTCATCATAGTCTATGCCTTCAACTTGTGAATAGCCTTGGGCGACTAGTCTAGCCTTATTCCTAACGACTAAATCATTCTCATCTTTCTTATTCTTGAAAATCCATCGAGTGCCAACTACATTATGATGTTTCGGCCTATCGACAAGTTCCCAGACGTCGTTTCGAACAAACTGGTTCAACTCGTCTTGCATAGCGATGATCCAATTACTATCAGCTAATGCCTCTTTAACAGTGGTAGGCTCAATAGATGAGAGGAAACAACACCAGCAAAACATAGTTGGACTCGGCTGTTCTTGCGACTCAAAGAGTTGTCGTCTAGTCTTCACACCAATAGTAGAGTCACCAATGATATTTTCAGTGTCATGCGCAGATTTCCATGTTTTCCTATTCTTAACAGGAATACTATCATCATCTATATCATGTACAGCATCATGCATGTCAACATCATTTGTATCATCAGCAGATTTACCAGGAGTAGATGAGTCAACTAGAGCAGGCATGTCAACTGGTCTAGAAGACTTACCTTGAGCACTTACCTTCTCCTTATCATCAGAGTCGAGAGCTTTTAGGAATGGGTTGTAGGCTTGAACGGATTCATATATCTCTGAATCTTTGTCAGATTCGATCGATAGATCAGTTACCTTCTTACTGATCTTGTCGGCAGACGAGTCCTGTTGAGATTCATCGAAAACCACATGTGGTGTTTCTTCCACACAAAGAGTCGAGTAGTTGAATACCCTAAATGCTTTGCTAGTCGAGGAGTATCCTAAAAATATCCCCTCGTCTGCTTTAGCATCGAAAGCATTCAACTTGCTCTTTCCATTGTTGTGAATGAAACACTTACAACCAAATATATGAAAATATGAAACTCTGGGTTTTCTACCTTTCCAAACCTCATAAGGTGTCTTGCCTAGAGCCTTGTTGATCGCGCTTCTGTTTTGTGAATGGCATGCAGTATTGATAGCTTCGGCCCAAAACTTTGGAGGAGCGTTGAACTCAGCTAACATGGTCCTACAGGCTTCTTTAAGGGTTCGATTCCTCCTTTCTGCTACACCATTTTGTTGTGGTGTCCTAGCTGCACTAGTTAGATGCTGGATACCACATTTAGTACAAAAATCTTTAATATAGCAGTTAATGAACTCAGTTCCCTTGTCACTACGAATCTTGACAATGGACTGGTTCTTCTCAACTTGTAACTTCTTCAACAGTTCAGGCAGAAGTGTTTGTGTATCACTCTTCTTGTGTAGGAAGACTACCCAAGTGAACTTAGAATAGTCGTCTACAACAACAAGTGTGTACCTTCTACCATTCAAGATTGGAGGAGTTATTGGACCATGAAGATCCATATGTAGGAGTTCTAGGACTCTACTAGTTGAGAGAGTAGGAATTGACTTAAAAGAACCTTTAACCTGTTTACCCTGTTGACAGGCCGTGCATACATGTGACTTGTAGTAAACTTCATTGGGAATACCTTCAACAAGGTAATCTCTGGCTATCTTATTAAGAACCTTAAAGTTTAGATGACAGAGGCGTCTGTGCCAGAGCCACCCAAGCTCTTTAGGATTCTTAGTAAGTAGACAGGTGTCCCTCGGACAACTGTTCCAGTTCACTATGTACACACTTCCTTGTCTTACGCCGACTAGTAGGACTGTGTGTGTCCTTTTGTCAATGATTTCGCATTTGCGGCTCTTGAACTGCACCTTGTAACCACGATCACAAAACTGAGAAACAGAGAGTAAATTATATTTCAAACCTTCAACATATGAGACATCTTGGATCTCAACGTCTCCATTCCGGATGTAACCAAATCCTTTAGTGACAGCAGTGGAGCTATCACCAAATATCACTTTTGGTCCTTCTTGCTCATGGTAGCTTGATAAGAGAGCCTTGGTACCAGTCATGTGGTGCGAACAACCACTATCTATGTACCAGGTTTCTCCCACTGAGCCACCCTTCTTATACAAGTCAAGTCGACCCTGCAATAGATGATATTCAATAATTTAGGTACCCTATTTGTTTATTGGGGTCCTTGGGGGTTAGTCGTGTTCAGAGGGATCCAAATATACATTGGAGTCTTGAACAAGTTCGATCTTTTAAGCTTTCGCCCATATTTGTTACAGAATAAGACCTTTTTGTCCTTCTCTGGCCTATCAGTCGAGTTCGGGTCTACTCTTTGGAGATAGCCTTTCGACTTAATCTCTACTTGAGCAGACACTTGTCTATGATAGTCAGAGTAGGGCTTGTAAGCATTAGGTCCATACGGTTTATAGACGCGTTTGGGTCTTTCCTCACTGATAATATCATATGACAAAGGTGGAGGATATAGGACAGGTTGTGTACGATATTTCGGAGCTACCTGTCTAGGTCTAGACGAGTAGAGTTGAGACTGCCTTATGAAAGGAGGTCTAGACTCTTGTCGTCTAGTCTGTACCTGTCTAGTACTTGTCTCCTCAGGATACCAGTCCTCGTATCTAACCTGGTTGGGTCGTCCACGATTAGTGGTCCTTTGAAGATTAGTTCTAGATGGAACAGGCTTGTTGTTAGCATTCTTTTTACCTCCCTTGGTAATCGGAATGTTAACTAGAGCTTGTTTAGATGCAGTACCTTTAGAAGGAGTTTCAATATCGTATATCATTGGTCCTTTTCCTTTATCATTTGGCAAAAGTCTCGCTTTAATAGTAGTAGGGTTCTTAATGACTCGAGTAGACGAGCTAGATGACTCAGCACCTATACCAGTCTTGTCAGCTGGATCTCTATACCTATCTGACAATTCAAGGTTAATCTTTGAAGAGTTAACCAGGTCAGTAAGTTTGAGATCAAGTGTGACAACCTCGGTCTCTAAGAACTTATTACGTTCTTCAAGTCTGTTGCACTTGTTCTTTAAAACATTGAATTCATTTCTCTCAGTTGCATGTGTCTTAAGTAGGTCTTGATATAACCTGTCTGTCAATGCACACTTTTCTTTGAGTTGACTCAACTCTTCAGTCAAGCGTTCATTTAGGACTGTTATATTAGGATCTACTTTTGACTGAGCTTCCTTAAGATCAATGATTTCTTGTTTTAATGCAATGTTTTCATCACTGACTTCAATGAAAGCTTGGTTAGCAAGTAGAAGGTCATCTTCGACTGCACTAGTCGAGTGCTGAAGACTACTTCCTACTTCACTACTAGCAGTGTCACTTTCATCAGTTTCTGAATCATCACAAGATTGAAAAGATGTAGCAGATGATACCTCTTGGTCGATTTTAGCCATGCAGCATAGGCCATCATCTACTATGAATGCTTCGTCGTGATCTTGATCAGTTGAGTGACTAGATGCGGACGATGGCAACTCATCTGAATCCGAATCAGAGTCATTATTGACCATCATTGCCTTATTGCCACGATTATATCTTCTTTCTCTTCGTACTTTGCGTTCTTCACGATCATCAGTGCTCAGGTCTGGACATTCATATATGTAATGACCTGGCTTTTCACAATTATAGCACAAGAGATCATTAGTAGCCTTTTTAATAGGGGATTTGTCCCTACGTTTATCACGTCTATCAGAACGTTGAATCTTCCTATCGTCAGACTCTCTATCTCGTCTGTTACTTTTCGAGACTTCGTCTCTCCTTTCGGACGAGTTTCGGTCTCGTCTGGTCTCAGACGAGTTCTTAGACGTAGATGCTCTATGATCCCTATAGAACTTCTTGTATCTTCCGAAGCGTTTATTGAGCCTATCAAACTTTCTAACCATGAGACTCATCTGATCCTTCAAACTAAGATCAGTATCTAACTCATCTTTCACAGAGGCAGACTTAGTTCTAGACTTGGACCTGTCTACCTTAGAAGACTTAGAAGAGCTAGACTTAAAGGCAACGTTCTTAGATACAGCATGTTCTCTATCACTACTGGCTAGTGGTTCATCTTCGTCTAAATCAAACTCATGGGCTTTAAGAGTTTGAAACATGGTTTCAGCCGTCCACGTATCTATATCTTGAGTGTTCTTAACAAGCATCTTTACCATTTTCCAACGACTATCAAGACTCTTCAAAATCCTAAGATTGATCTCACGAGCAGTATAAGATTTACCAAGTACTTCCAAATCATTCATGATCTTAGTAAAACGAGTATCCAGCTGGTCGATAGTTTCTCCAGCTTTCATCCGAAATGATTCAAATCTTTGGACAGCTGTGGAGAGTTTGCTTTCTTTGATTAGGGAGGTCCCTTCACAAATGATAGCAAGTCTGTCCCACATCTCCTTGGCAGTTTTACATTTTAACACTTTTCCTAGATACTCGTTAGGAAGAGTGTGTAATATGTAATTCTTTGCCAGACTATCCAAATTATTTTGACGCATTTCTTCTGAGGTTAAATCTGACCTGGGTTTCTTGACGAGAGTACCAATTGGTTTGCTTGGGTCAAGAACAGCAGTATTTGGAATCATTGTAACAATGGGTCCTTCTGTGATAACAGAGATCATTAGGTCGTGCGTGGAACTGAAAATGGCTTCCATTCGCAGCTTCCAGTAGTCATAGTCCTGAACCTGGAACTTTGGTAACTTGATAGCGCTGATCTCAAGAGACATGATTTCAAGAAATAAGTGCTAAGTAGAGTTTTGGTCAAGAAAAACAGATAAGTCAAGAACAGGGAGCACGAAACAGATATAACAGGAGTATTGATCAAGAACACGTAAGCAACTACAATCAAGGACCAAGACTTCACCCTAAGTCTTAAGTCGGTTATCAAGAAACAGCAGTTCGTAAACTACTGCTCTGATACCACTTTTAGGTCCCCAAAGTTGAGTTAATAACGAGTAAGCTAGTGAAAATGTCTAGAGGGGGGTGAATAGACTTTTCAAAAATCTATCGAAATATCAGAATACAATATGCGGAATACGAAATTAACAATGAGCCCAATTCAAGTTTATACTCAACTTCTTAATTCGAGAACTCTGTTCTATACTCAACTTGTCTAGTTCAGTTATGTATGTTAAACAATTAATCAATTAAAACAATAAACCAAACAGTAAAGTAAACAACACAAACAATTTATAGTGGTTCGACAACTTGTCTACATCCACTCTCACAAACCCAGTTGTGATGTTTCCACTAAACTCTTCCAATCGAGTACAAAGTGTATGTTCCTGTGATTTTAAGTCCCAAGAAGAAGACTTAGATCTTCTAAGACTATACCTCCAGATATGTCTATGATCTAACTAGAAATTTAACAAGTATCTAGCAACTTGATAAAACAACAAACAAAAACTAAAACTTCTCTGATCTTCAGTAGTAGCCTTTTGAATTCTTCACTTTTCTTCTGGCTTCTTTCTGAACTTCAATAAACTCTGAGAGTAATTCTCTTCTTGAATGCTTCGATAATGCTTCAGTAATCAGTATTTCAGTAGTCTTCAAACGATAAACACCATGAAGTATTTATAGACTTCAATCATCAAGAACTTAGTTAGTTGTAACCAACTCTTCTTGAAAACTAACTTCAACTGAATCTTCTTATCAATCCACGCGTTTCTTGTTACGAATTAGTTATTCCATAACTAACTTCTTCATCCTTATCTTTATACGCGCTTCATTTAGACTTTTAAGTTTGACTTGTCTTGTGTAGTATAGTAGATGCACTTGTCTTTGTCTTGTAGTCCATCTGTCTTGAGTAGTAGACTCCAAGTCTTCTTGTCTGGTCTTCTCATGCAATCTTCAATAGATGACTATACTAATCTATCAAGACTTATTACATTACTTTAAGCTTTTATAAAACAAGCTTAGTCAACTTATAAACTATACAATGAATCTATCTATTACATTCAAAATCATGAGCTCTATACAACATTTATCATAGCTCAATAACAATCTAATAAACACAAATATGAAGTATAAACAATATACGAATTTATAAGTACTTTATCTTTTAATATCAATGTGAACTCTACTGGTCTTGTTCAAGATGACTTAACTCAACTAGACTAGATTAGTCAACACTTAGAAAATATTCAAACTACTTTTGGCTTATCAAAACTTCATCTTATCTTTTCATCATGTAGGACTTGTTCTAGGATTCATATCCCAACAGTAATCAACATAAAATTCAAAACATGACTATCTTTATCGGGTGGAGAGAGTATGTATTAGCGAGAGACTATATACTGTCACTATTGACTTTTAAAAAGAGAAATACTCCCTCCACCCTCCTATTCAAAATAATTGTTATTCTAGTCTTCTAAATCAATGCACATATATTAAAAAAACTAATTAATTTCTTTTTATACCCTAAATAATCTTGTTAAAAATAACACATTTGTTTGAATTTAAAAAAATAAAAATTCAAGGAAAAAAAAAACAATAAATGTAAATTATTGAGAAGTGTAACACGTTATTCAATTTTTATTTTTATAAAATAAAGATCACACTTATTAAGAAAAGTGTGAAGTAATAATTTTCTATCACTAGACATTAATGTCATTAATGATAGTTTTCCAAAATTTTAACCATAAATATTCCTCCCTCTAAAAGCATTTTCTTTCTTTCTTGTGGTGATAGCCAATGTACACTACATAATTGACAAATTTAGTTCTAATTTGATAGAATTTTCATATTACAACCAGCCTACTATTTCAACACCATTGATTAATTACTATTAAATCTATGTCGTTAGTATTATTAAGTTTGGTAGATAATGTGACTCATTAGACTAAATTATAAATTATTTCAACCTATTGTAAAAGTAGTAATGAAAATTGAAGATGTTTGGGCATAATTAGTAAGTGCAAGTACTTGCATATATGTATTGCGTAAAAGGTCGATCAATTCAAGAGATGGTAATCATAAGAAATATGGGCATTCATAGTGTGAACGGATTGAAACCTATCCACATTAAAAGACTTACTAGTTGTACAACATATATTTACATTAATGTTGAAAATAGTGTGAAAATTTCATTTTAGGTTTGGTAACTTGGCTGCATCCCGTTTAAATCATTTAAAATTTAAAATTTAATTTTTTCAATTTATAACACTACAAAAAATTTAGAGAAATACCGACGAATGTTAGTTAGTCGGTGATACCAACGGAATACCGACGAATTCTGTTAAGTCAATAGGAATACCGACAGATTTAACAGGTGAGCATCGAGGGATTTTCCAACTAACCGTAGTCCACATTTAAACGGTGCTGTTTTTGGCACGCTTACCGACATAATTCGACTGTTGGTAAATAAATTGTGTTCACCGACGGTTTGAATCCGTCGGTAAACGACCCGTTTCCGATGCTCCTCGATGACCACACACTTAAAACTGGTCATAAATATTCTCACGTTTACCGACGATCATATTCCGTCGGTAAACACGAAATTTGAGGTTATAAATGGAAGCATCGACCATTCTTTCAAAAGAAGAAAATAAATTTTTCTTCAATCGTCTCTCTTGTGTACGATTCCCAAAGTTAATTAATTAGTTTTGACAGGTGAATTTGAGCGGAGGCAGGAGGCAGGAGACATGTGATGTTTGGATGGCCAATGGCCTTTTAGGTGAACTTGTTGAGTTGGGCTTGTTGGTCCCAAAGTTAAGTTAAAATTGAGTAAGCTAGGAAAAGTCTAGAATAGGGGAGGGGTGAATAGACTTTTCAAAATCTTTCAAAATATCAGAGTTTATAATGCGAAAATGTGTTATGAATAGTACTGTTCTTACTGGGTTAGATCAGTACTTTCAGTTTCAGTTTTATACTCAACTTAGATTTAGATCTTGAATAAGTATGTTAAACAAATATCAACAGTAAGTAAATCAACACACAAGATTTCTAGTGGTTCGACAAATGTCTACATCCACTCTCACAACTCCAGTCGTGATATTTTATTAAACTCTTCCTTCTTGAGTTTCTTGTGGCTTAAGGGTAAATTATTTTTTCAGGACCGCAACTTAGGGAGGTTTGTAAAAAGAGGACCGTAACTTTACGAGCTGTCAAAATTAGGCCCATAACTTCTTTTTTTCTCAATTTCAGGACAAATTAGCCCAATCAACCCAATTTCGGGCTAATTGAAGCCCATTTTTCGGGCCACACTTATTTATTGCAAAAAGAGGATTGTAACTTTTTTAATGCAAATTTAAGAAACATGACAAAATAAATAAAAAATACTCGTAAACTTTTAAAAATTAAATTTGAAAGTTGTAGATGTAATATTTTTTTATGAATTAGAAAACATTATTTATGTTTAAAGAAACAAATATATACTACATATAAATTATAGTGAATTGAAAGAACAAAATATTATAAATTAGGATGATAAATTTTTAATTGTTAATTAAAAAGATTGTCACAATTTTTAAATATAAATATAATTTTTAAATGTTTAATTAGTACATTTTAGATTGTATTTACATAAATAATGCTTATAAATTTTATTGAAGAAATTTTTTTTATAGATTTATTATTGAGAGGATTATACTCCCTCCGTCCCACAGGAATTTGCACACTTTCCATATATGGATGTCCCATACCAATTTGCACACTCCATAAAAGGAAATATCTTTATAACCCTCACCCTTGAAATATACTCATATTTACCCATATACCATTACTTTTCCACACTCAATCTACTTTTTACTTTACTTTATTCATAAAAGTTTACAAAACTACCCCTCAAAACATCAATCATTACACCTTTTCTTACACATTTCTTAAAATGTGTGCCGGTCAAATGGTGCAAGTTCCTCCGGGACGGAGGGAGTAGTAAACATTAATTACAAATTTTCGATCAAACATTTTTCAGTATTTTTATTTAAACTATTCGATTCGAAATTTTATGAAAAATTTTGTATAATATTTTAAAATAATACTCCCTCCGTCCCGCTATAAGTTTCCCCATTCTTTTAGTTGTTTTGATTAAGAAATAGGATTAAATAATATATGTAGTACAAGTGATGTGATGGTGAGAGAGAAAATAATAGATGAGTGTGAGATGAAGTATGATAAAATAATAGATAAAGTGTAAGTGATGTGATTGAGAGAGAGAAAATCATATGCCAAAAATGGAAAAAAATGAAATGGGAAACTTATTGTGGGACATCCAAAAAAGGAAAGTGGGAAACTTATAGGGGGACGGAGGGAGTATAAGTCATGAAAATGGATCTAATTGAACTAGAGTATATTTTAAAAATTATATATTTACTAGTGGAAGACCCGCGTAACACGCCTGATTGAAGATAATTTATTATATTAATATTTTGACAAAAAAATTATAAGACGGACTCATACATATTTTTAACACTTATAAATTTTATGAAGTGTTATAACCTTATTTAAATCGTATTTTAAAATAAAGACTATATATAAAGTAAAATACAAACTGTAGAGTAAAGTTCAATCCCATTCATGAAAGTCAATTTCACACAAGATATTCATTTTTTTAAGTAACATTAAAAATTAAGATTTTAAAGTTTATTTTATTATAAAAGTTATATTTGATTTTACTTTAGAAAATTTTCCTCGTGAGACCCAGCTCCAAAAGAATAAAAAAGAGTTTTATTTTTTTAAGATTATAAAAAATGCATTAAAATACAAACACGATTTTTAGAATTTAAATTGTTAAAAATTGGGGAAGATGAGTGGTAGAAGAAGTGGTTAGAGACAATTTTAAACCTATTAAAAAAATTGTTTTAAAAGGGAAAAAAAGTAAAATTATGAGAAAATTATAAAATATTAATATTGAATTTGTGTTGAGACACATAGAAAAAAAAAATCCAAATTATTATAATAGGGATATTAATTGATCCTAAAATTGCATTAAAAAAAGTTGTGGTCCTCTTTTTGCCATAAATAAGTTTGGCCCGAACAATGAGCCTCAATCAGCCCGAAATTGGATTGATTGGGCTAATTTGGCCTGAAATTGCGAAAAAAAGAAGTTACAGGCCTAATTTTGCTAGCCCGCAAAGTTACGGTCCTCTTTTTGCAAACACCCCTAAGTTGCGGTCCTGAAAAAATAATTTTCCCTGTGGCTTAAAGTCCCAAGATTAAGACTTTGATCTTTTCGATTATATCTCCAGATATATCTTCGATCTACTAGTAATTTCACAAGTAACTAGCACACTTGTTTTACAACAAATCACAAACTAAAAACGTAAAGTAAAACTTCTCTAGAATGTAGCCTTTGAATGACAGTTAGCAGTTTGTGAAACTAACTCTCAACTAACTCTTAACCGTTTCTTGAGTAACTTCCTTTTTGTAACCAACTTAAACTTATCTTCCAAGTCAGCATATCTTCTAATATATCTTCAGTTACGCTCCAAATAAGTTTTCCAAACTTATTCTTTAATTCTACTAACTCAGCACAGTAAACTACTCTTCTTAGTTTTACTGTTGTTAGTCAGTCAGCACAGTTCTCAACAACTGTTCTGCGCTTCTTCAAAATACTTCTCTTGTATTTTTGAGCTTCATCTTACTCCTTTTGATAGTCTTCTTATTCTGAAGTAGTCTTCTGAGCTTCCTTAGTCTTCTGATCTAGATCCAATCTATTGTTCTAAACTTTTACAATACTGAATACAATAGAATACAAACTCACATATATATAAAACCTATCTATACACCAACTGAACTATATACAACAGAGTACATCTAAGTCCTATACTATAAGCTGTCTATACAATACATTTATCAACTTTGTTCATAACAGTTCATATATCAGATCAGTAACACACTAAGATCAGTAAACTCAGTTTTCATAACTCATTAAGATCAGTAAACTTATTTCATATGACTTAGTTAGAATGACTCAGAACCACATATATCATTAACTTCAAGTTGCTTTTGGTCATCAAAACTCATAATCATCAACTAGAACATTGTTTATAGGATTCATATCCCAACAATTTCCCCCTTTTTGATGAAGTCAAAACTACTTAAATGTTAATAAATCAGTAGTTAAGTATGTAGTCAATCATAACAGTTCATCAATTCAAAATCAGATTCATATTCAAATAAGATCAGATAATTCACATATTTCACATAATCACAGAATAAATATAGAAATAAAGATAAGGTTAAGAAGTGTTATCTTGTAAGCTTAGTCCTTCATCTTCATTCTTCATTCTTCAGATTCTGAATGCAACATATATCCTTGACTTGATATCCATCATGTGTTGATGATCAGTGATGCCTTCATCCTTAATGATCTTCTCAATGATTTTACCAATTTCCTTGTAATCAGGTTCTCCATTCTCAAGTCTTGGAGGTGCCCATACAGGTTCTACCAGTCTCTTCAGCTTCTTGTTCTTTTTCATCAGCTAAGACTAGTTTCCTCTTTTTCTTTCCTGAAGAAGATTCAACAATATTCTTCTCAACACTGGTAATTGCTACCTCTTGAGTACCAGCAGCAGATTGTTGCTTTCTGAGTTTGATTTTCAGATTCAAACTTATGATCTCTTCTTTCAATTCATTTTGACTTTCCTTAAGTTTATCTTGACTCACAACCAACTGAGCTTGTTGTGTTTGAGTCTGCTCCATAACTTTCATGACCTTTTCTTCCCCCTTTTTGGCTTCATCATGCCATTCTTTCAAGAGTGTCATGTGTTGCTCCAGTTTCTTATGCAACTCATCAGATAGTTTCTTTTCTTGAAGCCTATGAAGATCATAAATCTTCGACATTGTATGCTCCATAATTTGTTCAAAAGAACTTTCAGCTGTCAACCTTGTGAGCTTATCAGTTACCTCTTGAAAAAATTTCACAATGTCTTCCATCTTGACTTGCAACTCTTCATTGTGTGCTTTTTCAACATTTCAAAGCTAGAGTTATCAGAACTTTTCTCATCAGGAACATCTCTTGCCTCTCCTTGAACATCATCAAGAACAGTAGCATCTGCAACCTTAATTTGTGTGCTCTCAACCTCATCAACACCCAAATCTTGTTCCTCTAAGACTTCTGTATCTTCAATGACAACTGTGTCTTCAAACACCCAGTTGCATTGTCATCCGCCAATTCAACTTCCATATCAGCTTCTTCAGCAAGCTCATCTTCAACTTTCATATTGACATCAATATCAATATTTTCCTCAGCAGCTGCAATGTTTTCCACAACAAATGTAAATCCAGTTATCCTTTCCACCAATTGCACCACAGACTCTGGAGTTAACAGCCCAGTGAAAGAGTTAACACCAGCTGCCTCTTTCTACTCTTGTTCCCAGTCCTTGAAGACTGAAAAACCTCCCATACCCTCCACTACAACCGGCATCTCATTCAAATCTACTCTTCTTAGATACACCCAAGTGCCTATCCTAAGAAGTTGTTCGAAAACAGTAGAAGTCTCATCTAAACCATGAAATTCTTTCAGAAGAGCATTTCTCAGTCTCATTCTAATCTGCTCCTCTTTATCACAGATATTGTAATCCATTAAAAACACAGGTTTGGTTCAGGAGAAAAAATGTGGAAGAAATTGATTTTGAGGACTTGATTGGGGAGTGGGATGAAAAGAAGTGTTCTGGGGGGATGTATGAGGACTGTTCTGATGGATGGGAGAGTAGTGAACTGACTCATCAGAACGAGTAGGCCTTTGATGAATCTGTTGGGCTGGAATGGGGTCAGAATTCGAAGGGGTGGAAGAAGTGTTCTTGAGTAATTTCCTTGGTCTAGACATACTCCTACCTTTTGTTCTCTTATGTAAAACAACAAGGCTAGAAGTGCTTACCTCTTGCTCCAAAGAAGCCTCCTTCTCCACTGCAGCTCTTGACTGTTCTGACTGCTCTGAGGTTGCCTTAGCAGTCCTATCCTTCCTCACTCGAGCTCTGTTTGGATCATGCCTAGCCTTCGATCTCACTTCAGGCTCCTCAGAATCCGATCTAAACATAGATCCACCAGATTCTTGTTGCTGTTGTTGTTGTTCAAACTCCAATGACTCATTTTTGAACAAGAACTTTCCTTGATGGAATTTCTTATGTGGACTCCAATCCACCTTCTTTTCCGCTAGAGTTGGCAATAAAATGCTCAACTTGTTTCCAAATCCGAGCATCGCCTTGATGGAAAATTCTTTGGTCTCCTCATCGAATAACTCCTTGTCTTTCTCACTCAGCAGTCTTTCTAGGAAAACCCTTGCCAGTCACTGTCGACTCGGTCAATGATCGCCGCCATTACTCGAATCTTCAAATAAGTAAGAGCATCCTGGCTGTAATGTTGCCCTAACAAACATTTTCCGGCAATATCCATTAACAACCGAAGGCCTGCTGGAAGAATAACCTTCTTGAGATTGTTCAATGACTTGGGTTCTTCTCCAGTCCATCTACCCACGCAAGCTTTCTCTTGTCCTTCCATATAGCTCAGAATATTTATAGGACCGTCGGGTAGGTCAAATGCGATTCCAAGAATTTCTCTGGTCAAGGTGACTCTGTGCCCTGAAATCATCGATCGGACGCCATTGTTGTCGCCATGGAGCTGTAGATAGAATTCCATTGCCTCAGGTTCAAAACCATCTTGGGGAATGATTCTAAAAACTTTTGCAGCCCACATTCTTCGCACATGGTTAGAATAGCTTGGTTCTCTGCATTCTGCCTTCCAATGAAGTAAACTGCGTTTTCAACGAAAATGCCCTTTTCCCTAATCCACTTGGTCGGATTGAAAGTACCTACAACTTCATTAGACTCATTCATAATATCAATGATCGTCATTAGAAAGAAGTGTAGAAATTTAGAAGATAGAGTAGTAAAGGTTTTGAGAAAGATTTCGAGCTTGGAGTTTCCAGAAATGTTAAAGTGAAGAATATGAAGTAAATGAAAGCGTGGATACCGAATTCAAAACAAATCTAGGGCTTGGATTGAATTAAATTCTCACGTTGTGTGGTTTGGATTGAGTCTTGAGATCCCGTAATTTTAAAAAAACGTTACAGATTCAATAAACCCTTTCCAATTTTGGAGCCAACTTGTGTTGATGTATACACCGTTTAAAATTAGGTCAAAAATAGAGGAGTGTATTAATTTTCTCTATTAATAATCTAACCTTGAACAAATGTTGACTTAGAAATTTTCTAAGGCAAAATACTGTTCTGATGTATATCAGCACAGTTGTTTCCAAGCACACTTTACTTCATTTTCTTGCTTGTATAATAATGAATTTTACTTATCTGGGTTCAACTGAGTATTGTGATCAGCTGAGTACACTTTTCGAGGATCAGATCAGTAGTCGGGTCAGCACAGTAATCCTCAGATCATTTCCCCAACTCTTCTGATTGTTACTTTCTCGACATTTTGAGCACTTTTTGGTATCAGCACAATACTCTTAGATCAGTACTGTCACTTAGATCAGTTCTATTCTGTAGACAGATTTCCCTGTAGTCAAATCAGCTCTGTAGACAGTTTAATCAGTAGTCAAAACAGTTTTGTAGACAGATTGATTTTGTAGTCAGATCAGTTCTGTAGACAAATTATCTTTGTAATCAGAACAATTCTGTAGACAAATCAATTCTGTAATCAGAACAGGTCTGTAGACAGATAAATGCTGTAATCAGATCAAATTTGTAGACAGATCAAATCTGTAATCAGATCAGTTCCCCCTCTAGTGGAGAACTCCTCTTTAGTGCCTGTTTCACCTTGGTATTCACCTTGGAATTCACCTTGGTAGAAGTGTCAGTTCATGCATAATTGGTGAAATACAGTACAGATTAGTAGAGAATAATTAGAATAAGATCTTTGCAAGGTTTGTTCTAAGGTGACTAGTGCTCCGAGTCAACAGAAAGGATATTTAAGAAATCATAGATTCCCCCTTAAATGTATATTCTCAATTCCCTCAACTTTACCAGCTTCCTCATCGGGATTAGGCACCTTAGTAACCTTTTTACCTGTTTGTGATGAATGTAGTGGTCTTGACATGGTTTATCCTTCTGAATTACCCTTCTTGCTGTACTTTTCTTGGTACCAGCTCAGTACCTGAAATGTTAGTACAGATCTTTATATACATGCAGGATCCATGTCTATCAATCCTAAACTTATGCAAAGCTCTCTAAATCTAGTTTCAGCCAAAGGTTTTGTGAAAATGTCAGCTCTCTGAATATCAGTATGGATCTTTTCCATCCTAATGTTTTTCTTTTCAACATGATCCCTAATAAAGTGATATCTTACATCTACATGCTTACAACGTGTATGCAAAACGGGATTTTTAGTGATGGCAATTGCACTATTGCTGTCACAGAATATAGGTACATTTGATTCCACAATATTGTAGTCTCTAAGTTGTTGCATTAGCCAAAGAAGCTGACTACAACAACTTCCCACTGCCATATATTCTACTTCAGTGGTAGAAGTTGCCACACTAGTTTGTTTCTTAGAAAACCATGAAATGAGCTTAGAACCTAAGAATTGGCAGGAACCAGAAGTTGATTTTCTATCTATCTTGCAACCACCAAAGTCATAATCTGAATAACCACTTAGGGATAAATCATCATCTGCAGAATACCACAAACCTCGATTAATGGTACCCTTTAGATATTTCAATATCCTTTTAGCAGTCTCCACATGACTTTCCTTGGGATTGGTCTGAAATCTATCTCATACACCTACTGCAAATGTAATATCTGGCCTACTAGCAGTCAAATAGAGTAAAGAACCAATTAAAGCTCGATAATAGGATTGGTCAGCACACTTACCTCGATCATCTGGATCCATTCTGTATGTTGGTAGCATTGGTACTCCAACTGTTTTACAGGTCTTGATACCAAATTTATCTAAAATATTTCTTGTATATTTTGCTTGATTGATAAAGATACCTTCAGATGTTTGTTTTACTTGAAGACCAAGAAAGTAAGTCATTTCACCCATCATTGACATTTCAAACTTACTTTGCATGAGCTTTGAAAAACTTTCACTCATGCTTTTGTTGGGAGATCCAAATATTACACCTTCTTGTCTTCTGAACAAAGTACGATCTACTTTGCCCTTAGTAAAACTATTTTCAAGTAAGAATAGTGAAAGTGTGTCATACCAGGCTCTTGGGGCTTGCTTCAGACCATAAAGTGCTTTCTTCAACCTGTATACTTGGTTACCATTCACCTCAAATTCAGGAGGTTGTTCTACATAAAATTCTTCAGCAAGTATACCATTTAAAAATGCACTTTTAACATCCATTTGATACACAGTGAATTTCATATAAGCAGCATAAGCAAGAAACAATCTTATAGCTTCTAGTCTAGCTACAGGGGCAAAAGTTTCATCATAGTCAATACCCTCAGCTTGAGAGTAGCCTGAGCAACTAATCTAGCCTTATTTCTAACAACAAGATCATTCTCATCTTTCTTATTTTTGAAAATACACTTAGTACCTACCACATTGTGATCAGCAAGTCTCTCTACAAGTTCCCATACATCATTTCTAGTAAACTGATTTAATTCATCTTGCATAGCAATAATCTAGTTACTATCATCCAAAGCCTATTTTACAGTCTTGGGCTCAATAGAAGATAAAAAGCAACACCAGCAAAAGAAAGAATTACTAGTTTCTGCCTTAGAATCAAACAGTTGTCTTCTGGTTTTGACACCTTTACTAGACTCACCAATTATCAGATCAGTAGAATGAGCAGATTTCCATGTTTTTCTAGACTTAACAGGAACACTCTCATCATCAATATCATCATCATGTATATCAACATCATCATGGTCAACAGGTTTATTCACAGGAGAACATTCAACCAGTTCAGGCATGTCAGTAGGTCCAGAAGACTTACCTTGGCCTTTTACCTTGTCTACATCATCATCTTTGTTTAGGATGTTTAGGAATGGATTGTAGGCTTGAACTGATTCATAGACTTCAGTCTCATCATTATCTTTGTCAGTTTGAATTGTCAGATCATCAACTTTCTTACTGAGCTGATGGTCAGCAGAGTCCTGTACAACTTCATCAAAGACAACATGGGGTGTTTCTTCCACCCATAGAGTAGAGTAATTAAACACTCTAAATGCCTTGCTAGTAGAGGAGTATCCTAAGAATATCCCCCGATCTGCTTTAGCATCAAAAGCATTTAATTTTCTCTTTCCATTGTTATGAATAAAACATTTACATCCAAAGATATGAAAATATGAAACTCTAGGCTTTCTACCTTTCCATACCTCATATGGTGTTTTACCATGTACTTTGTTGAGTGCACTTCTGTTCTGAGTATGGCAAACATTGTTGATTGCCTCAGCCCAGAACTTCTGTGGGGTGTTGTACTCTGCCAACATTGTTTTGCATGCTTCATTTAGTGTTTTGTTTCTTCTCTTAGCTACACCATTTTGTTGGGGTGTTCTAGCTGCACTTGTCAAATGCTGAATTCCAGACTTAGAACAAAATTCTTTAATGTAACAGTTTATAAATCCAGTCCCATTGTCACTTCTTATCTTGACAATGGGCTGACCTTTTTCTACTTGCAACCTCTTCAACAGATCTGGTAGTTGGGTTTGTGTATCACTCTTTTTGTGTAAGAAGATTACCCAAGTAAAATTTGAATAATCATCTACCACAACTAAAGTGTACCTTCTACCATTCAGTGTAGAAGGTTTTATAGGACCATGAAGATCCATGTGCAAGAGTTCTAAGACTCTGCAAGTAGAAAGAACAGGAATTGACTTAAAGGAAACTTTTACCTGTTTACCTTTCTGGCATGCATCACACACTTGTGACTTGAAATAGATTTCATTAGGGATACCTTCAACAAGGTAGTCTCTTGCGATCTTATTAATTATCTTAAAGTTCATATGGCATAGGCGTTTGTGCCATAGCCAACTGATTTCTTTAGGACTCTTACTAAGAAGGCAAGCATCCCTAGGGCAGCTATTCCAATTCACAATGTAGACAATGCATTGTCTTACTCCAACCAGTAGAATAGTGTGTGTTCTTTTATCCCAGATTTCGCATTTGGTGCTTTTGAAGTAGACTTTATAGGCCCTGTCACAAAATTGAGAGACAGATAACAAATTGTATTTAAAACCTTCTACATATGAGACATCTTGAATATCTACATCTCCATTCTTGATGTATCCAAATCCTTTTTTGATTGCCATGGAACTGTCACCGAAGATCACTTTGAGTCCTTCTTGCTCGTGATAGTCAGAAAGAAGAGCCCTGGTACCAGTCATGTGGTGAGAACACCCACTATCTATGTACCAAGTTTCTCCAACTGAACCACCTTTCTTGTATAGATCCAATCGACCCTGCAAGTAGTGATCTTAATAATTTAGGTACCCTTTCTTTATTGGGGTCCTTGTGGGTTAGTGGTAAGAGGCACCCAAATAAACATTGATGATTTGAATAATTGAGACCTCTTTAGTTTTCTACCATGCTTATCACAGAACAGTACTTTATTGATCTTATCAGAAGTATCAGCAGACTTAGGATCTATTTTTCTGAGATAGCCTTTCCTTGGATCTATCCCTTTTTTCAGTAAGATCAGTATATCTGTAATAGTTCGAATAGGGCCTAAAAGCCTGTGGACCATACGGCTTATAGATGCGTTTTGGCCTTTCCTCTCCAATGATATCATAAGATAAAGGTGGAGGATAAAGAACCGATTTGTTATGATAATGAGACACAAATTTCCTAGGTTTAGTTGAGTACAACTGAGACTGCCTTATAAAAGGAGGTCTAGGCTGTTTCCAACTTGCCTGTGCTTATCTTGACCTACTGTGCTGAGTTTGCCTCTTCTAATTCCAGGACTGTTCTGCTCTGGTCAGAGGAGTAAAACTCCGCTGGTATGGTCTTGACTGTACTGGTCTTGATACATTCTTCTTTTTACCATTCTTGGTAGTAGGAGGAATGTATTTAGACTGTACTTTAGGTTTTGGATCATTATCATAGGTCATAGGTTCTTTTCCTTTATCTAATTGCAAAGAACTTGAACTAGCTCCAGTAGTGTTCTTAATGCCTGAAGTAGAGGAACTAGGCACATCAGCACCTATTCCACTTATATCATTTGGAGCTCTGTATCTGTCTGATAATGTTTGATTAATCTTAGAAGAATTAACCATATCAGATAGCTTCAGATCTAAGCTCAGTACTTCAGATTCTAAGAATCTATTGCGCTCTTCAAGTTTTTCACATTTAATCTTTAAATCATTGAACTCATTGATCTCTTTGGCTTGTGTATGAAGCATATGCTGATATAATTTGTCAATAGATGCATACTTTTCTTTGAGTTGAGACAACTCTTCTGATAGTCGTGCATTTAGGACAGTTATATTCGGATCTACTTTCAATTGAGCTTCTCGTAGACTAATGATTTATTGTTTTAAAGAAATATTCTCATCACTGATTTCCATGAATGCTTTATTAGCTTGTAGGAGGTCTTCTTCAGTCACTCCATTGGAATGATGAAGACTAATCCCTACACTACTATCAGCAGTGTCATGAGAATCAGAATTGTCGCAAGATTGAAAAGAAGTGACAGATGATACCTCTTGTTCGATTTTAGCCATCATGACCAGTCCATCATCTGCAATGAAGACTTCTTTCTCACTGCTAGAGGGGTACTCAGATGAAGACGATGGCAACTCATCTGAATCCGTATCAGACTAATTGTAAGCCACCATAGCCTTCTTACCCTTGGCAAACCTTCACTCTCTCATTGCTTTCCTTTCTTCTCTGTCTTCAGCACTCAGATCAGGATATTCATGGATGTAATGACCTGGCTTTTCACAGTTATAGCACAGAGGTTCATTAGTAGAACGTTTAATAGGAGAACGATATCGATTCCTATCCTTTCTATCAATAGAGTTCTTATCCTTCCTATCAGCAAAGTTCCTATCTCTTCATTTCTCATTAGAGACCTCATCTCTTCTTTCAGAAGATTTGTGATCCCTTCTGGTCTTAGAAGAGTCCCTGTTACTAGAACCCTAGGTGTCCTTATAAAATCTCTTATATCTACCATAACGCTTGTTAAGTTTATCAAACCTCTTTATCATTAAGTTCAACTGATCCTTAAGAGTAAGATCAGTATTATCTAGTTCATATTTTATGCTTTAGGGCTTAGACATAGATGTTCTAGACTTCTTAGAGGTAGATGCCTTAAAAGCAAATACTCTTGGAGATTTCCTTCTCCCTATCACTGCTTACTATTGGATCTTCTTCATCCAATTCAAACTCGTGTGCCTTAAGTGTTTGGAAGGTGGTTTCTGCTGTCCATGTATCTATATCCTGTGTAGTTTTGATGATCATCTTGACCATCTTCCACCTGTCATCTAGAGACTTAAGTATACGCAAGTTGATTTCTCTATTGGTATATGTCTTTCCTAGCACTTCCAGATCATTCATAATACGTGTGAAACGAGTATCTAACTGGTATATTGTTTCACCAGCCTTCATCTTAAATGATTCGAACCTCTGAACAGCTGTGGATAACTTGCTTTCCTTTATTAGGGATGTACCTTCACAAAGAACAACTAGTCGATCCCACATTTCTTTGACAGTCTTACATTTTAATACTTTTCCCAGATACTCGTTGGGAAGGGTATGTAAAATATAGTTCTTAGACAAACTGTCCAGATTGTTCTGTTTCATTTCTTCTGAAGTTAATTCTAACCTGGGTTTAGGAACAAGAACACCAACAACTTTTGATTTATCCAGTGTGGCAGTGTTTGGCACCATGGTAGTGATTGGACCTTCTTTGACCATAGAAATCATTAGATCATGAGTTGAGTTGAAGATGGCCTCCATCCCCAGTTTCCAGTAGTCATAGTCTGCAACTTTAAACTTAAGAAGTTTGTTCACGTTAGTTTCATCCATGATTGATCAGACAGATAAGATCCGTAGTATAGCAAGTAGATTCAGATAGACAGGTATTGATAAAGATTAAGAATTAGTGACAAGAATAGTAAGATAATTCCCTCAAAGTCTACAAGGTTATCAAGAAACAGCAGTCCAAAGAACTACTGCTCTGATACCACTTGTTGGTCCCAAAGTTGAGTTAAGATTGAGTAAGCTAGGAAAAGTCTAGAGAAGGGGAGGGGTGAATAGACTTTTCAAAATCTTTCAAAATATCAGAGTTTATAATGCGGAAATGTGTTCTGAACAATATTGTTCTTACTGGGTCAGATCAGTACTTCCAGTTTCAGTTCTATACTCAACTTAGATTTTTTTTTAACGGGAAAATACTCAACTTAGATTTAGATCTTGAATAAGTATGTTAAACAAATATCAACAGTAAGTAAATCAACACATAAGATTTATAGTGGTTCAACAAATGTCTACATCCACTCTCACAACTCCAGTCGTGATATTTTATTAAACTCTTCCTTCTTGAGTTTCTTGTGGCTTAAAGTCCCAAGATTAAGACTTTGATCTTTTCGATTATATCTCCAGATATATCTTCGATCTACTAGTAATTTCACAAGTAACTAGCACACTTGTTTTACAACAAATCACAAACTAAAAACGTAAAGTAACACTTCTCTAGAAGCCTTTGAATCTTCAGTTCAGTACGGTGGCCTCTTCTTAGTTTGATCTCCTTCAACTCTGTGAGTTCTTGAATACTTGAATACTTTGAATATCTTGAGTAGTAGTAGTATCAGTAGTCTTTTCAAGTAGTAGATCACACAGTATTTATAAGCTTTAGTATGACAGTTAGCAGTTTGTGAAACTAACTCTCAACTAACTCTTAACCGTTTCTTGAGTAACTTCCTTTTTGTAACCAACTTAAACTTATCTTCCAAGTCAGCATATCTTCTAATATATCTTCAGTTACGCTTCAAATAAGTTTTCCAAACTTATTCTTTAATTCTACTAACTCAACACAGTAAACTACTCTTCTTAGTTTTACTGTTCTTAGTCAGTCAGCACAGTTCTCAACAACTGTTCTGCGCTTCTTCAAAATACTTCTCTAGTATTTCTGAGCTTCAATTTACTCCTTTTGATAGTCTTCTTATTCTGAAGTAGTCTTCTGAGCTTCCTTAGTCTTATTTAGTCTTCTGATCTGGTTCCAATCTACTGTTCTGAACTTTTACAATACTGAATACAATAGAATACAAACTTACACATATATAAATCCTATCTATACACCAATTGAACTATATACAACAGAGTACATCTAAGTCCTATACTATAAGCTGTCTATACAATACATTTATTAGCTTTGTTCCTAACAGTTCATATATCAGATCAGTAACACACTAAGATTAGTAAACTCAGTTTCATAACTCATTAAGATTAGTAAACTTATTTCATATGACTTAGTTAAAATGACTCAGAAACACATATATCATTAACTTCAAGTTATTTTTGACCATCAAAACTCATAATCATCAACTAGAACATTGTTTATAGGATTCATATCCCAACAGGGCTGCTACTGAGTTTGAAAATCAGATTGACTCGGTTAATGAACTCGGCAACCTTCAAACTGCAATCAGATGGGGAACGGATTTCCTATTCACTATACAGTAGTCAAGTAACCACTTTTTCATTCTCGATCATAATATTGGGCCCAATTTAGTCTAGGATAAATGAATAATTAGATCCAAGATATATGTTTAATTAGGTTTAAAGTAAAAGGCTTGCGATTTAATTTGAGATATATTTGGTCTCATAACGGCAAATGAATATGAGTTGTTAGTACGTTCTTTAAAGTGGATGATCTGAATGTTGACTTTATAAGCACTAAACAAATTGAGTGGATGATCTGGATGTTGACTTTATAAGCACTAAACAAACATATACTCCCTCCGTCCCGGATTAACTTTCATAGGTAGGTTGACACGTAAATTAAGAAAGTGTAATAATGAGTGGAGTTTTGAGGGGTAATTTTGTAAAACTTTATGTATAAAGTAAATAAATGAGTTGACTTTTGTGTGTATGTGGAGAAAAAGTAATGACATTTGTGTAAAAATAAGGATATTGTGAGGGTGGAGTTTATAAATGATTTTCCATTTTAAGGGTGTGAAAGTTATTGTGGGACGTCTCGAAAAGGAAAGTGTGAAAGTTATTGTGGGACGGAGGGAGTATCAAAGATGAACTTGCTTGTAATAACAAAGGTGATCAACCAATTAAGAACAAAGTAGAAAACTTCTCGAAGAAGCTGTAGTAATTAAATAATGTCTCGATTTTTGTGCAATGAAAATAACTTAACTTTTACATTTAGTAACTTTTACATTCAGTCCAATATAACTTATATACTAGGTTTGATGGGCTTTGCCTTTGCAACTGTCAGCCTCTTATTCGACCATTATTGTCTTGCCTTGCTCGTCCACGGCACGACGAGGAAGATACGAAATGCCCTCGTGATGGTCGCCTGGATGCATAAACGTCCATACGTTTGATCGTCGCCATCCCCATCCATGATGGCCATGGGGACTTGTGATTAAATGCTTGAACCTTCTTCTCATGCTCCTCGTTCAAACACCGTCTTTTCACAGGTGACTTTTCAAAGGTCCGTATGTAACATGAGTATTCGGACATGGCATAACATTGAATGGGCTTATGAATGCCCAATATGCAATATTTTAAAACAGCAAATGTATAATTAGCAGGTATGACAGTAGAAGTAGTTCCTCGTCATTCTCTTCCGGTTGTTGGAATTAATTCAATAAAAATGAGTAGGATTTAGTGTATGTTTATGTTATACGCATATTATTTACAAGGTGAGGAATTAATTTGTTATAATAGATTATATTAATTTGTACATATGTGTTTTTAATTAATTACCGTAACCTTGAAGAATATCTATCGATCGATCTAATTTATAAGATACAATTAAAATAGAAAAAAATAATTAGTAATTAATAAATTGAGAAGAAAGTGGGCGGGTAGAGAAAATCGAAAAATGTCTTCCTTCGATCGATCGATCAGAAAGCTGCTAAAATTATAATGAAAAAAAAAAACATATTAGCTTCACTTGAATGACCGCGCTTCTTGTTTGTTTGAATATTCTTGTGGCCTGAAGCGTACAATTGCTTGGTACAATAGGTGAACCAGGCCGGTCCCCATGCCCAAATAATGTGCACCCTATATAAATTATAATGAAGAAGAATTGTAAAATTAATTAATTAGACCTATATATATATATATATATGGAAAAGGAAATACCTTAAGGAGGTCAATAAGGATGTCAAAGGTGGCACCCTGCAGATGGAGCTTCAGAAAATCTTCATCAAACGACTTCAAGTCCTCGACATCGTCGTCGTCGAGGGCGTGGCGTTCGCAGTATGGAAGCAGCTTGGCGAGTGCAGGGCCACTGACTTGTGCAGGCACAGGGATCATGGTAATTTCATCATCGTTATCTTCTTTAATCATGTGCTTAATTTTTTCCATTTGGAATGCAACCGCCTTACTCACCTCATACTCATGACCATCCTTGCACATCAAAACAATACCCATGATCAATCCGATCTGATGATGAGAATAATGAAATTAAGTTTAGCAGTGAAAATTAATTGGTACTTATCCGTCGTCGACTATTATTATATAGTTGTGAGTTTGTAACCTAACGCCCGTATCTTACGCCTCTCGCCTAATTTTGTTCATATTTTTAACATAATTATTTTAAAAAAAAAAAATTTGGTGAGTATATACGTATTATTTTTAAAAGATTTAATAATGATATATAAATTAAGTAAATATATTATATATTCCATTTTATTGACTTGTTTGAATTTTTTTTTTTTTTGAAAGAATAATTAATATTTGAGCGAGACTTATTCATCCCACATATATAGTTCCATATTTTTTGCAACTAATTAAATCTACTTTTCTCTATTATAATCGGTCCTTTCTTTTATCAAAATATAGAAAATAGCCAAATTCTCCCGCCCCTGGTGTACGGTGCCCCTAATTTTTATTTTTTATTTATATTTTGTCACTTTCTAATCATATTTTCACTACATTATCTGCACCCGCTGATTTAATGAATTCACCCCCTAATCATATTTTTACTACAGTTATCTGCATCCCTAATTATATTTTTACTACAGTTACCTGTACCCGCTCATTTAATGAGTTCACCCTCAAATCATTTCATTTTTACAACAGTTATCTACACCCGCTCATTTTATGAGTTTACCCCCAAATTATTTTTTACTACAATTATCTTCACCCGGTCATTTTATGAGTTCATCTCCAAATTATTTTTTTACAACGGTTATCTGCACTCGCACATTTTATGAGTTCACCCCAACATATTTTTTAAAAAATAATCACATTTAAAAGACTATATTATCCTTTTATTAATTTACACAAAATATAATAAAAACAAACTCTAAAAAATCGATTCACCACCAAGTCACCCATATTTTTAAAAAAAAATCGTAAAAATATAATTAATAAAAAACTATCGAAATTAGCCACAAATCTCGATTTTTTTTTTCTTTTTAATTTTTCTTCCCCCTCCTCTTTTCTTTTCATTTTAAGTTTTTTTTTTCAAATTTTTTATTTCTTCGTTTTTTTTCCATTTTTTAAAAAAAATTTCCTGCCATTTTTTGCATGTGTATTTTTAAATTTTTTAATACAAAATAATATTATAGGTATGATTTTATCATAGTCGATCGGCGGTGCACCTAAATTTCAATTTTAATTTGATGAATAAAGGATCTGTCAGAAATCCATGCCGGTCGGCGAGTGACCCAGCCACCACTATGCCCGACCACCCCCTCAACGACGACGACGGCGCTTCCGTCCCGGCCGCTGAAGCCCGAGACCCCTCCTCGAATCGCAATCGCAATTCTTCACTTCCATGACAATCGACATCATCTTCCATCCCGGCTAAGATCCATGCGCGGCCGAAATCCTCTCCTCATTTCGACCACCGACGCGACTGCTTCGATCAATCTCCCTTGATCTCGCGATCCAGGAGCTTCTCCGGCATCAATGACGCTCGCCTGCAACACTCGGATTGACACCGCCTCTCTCTTGTCGTTCATCTCTGCCCAAATCGAAGCTACATTACTTCATCCGTCTTCTTCACCCTGCTCCTGCGCAGCCTCTTCATCCGCCCGACAGCGGCCCGACGGAGGACTGTGAGTATGTTGCTGATGGATCTCTGACCGGCCGACACTCGGAGCTAGTGACCTTGCTGATGAAATCCCAGACGACGACTGCTGACCTAGGGTGCCCTCCCATTGGCCTAGGGTTCCCTTCAATTGGGCTTGGTAATGTGCACCCCTATTTTCTTCAGTACACCCGATCTGCACTCTCTCCACCTTTTTATGGTATTAATTGTTATTGACTTATTGGTACTGATATTACTAGTTATTGATTGCGGTATTACTATTAATACACTATTGAATTAATATTAATGATTATTGATTATTAATTGTGGTATTACTGATGTTGGTCCCAAAAGTTGAGTTAAGATTGAGTAAGCTAAGAAAAAGTCTAGAGGGGAGGGGTGAATAGACTTTTCAAATTCTATCAAAATATCAGAGTTTAAGTGCGGAAATACGTTCTGTATGTTACTGTTCTTAAAATCAGATCAGTACTAACAGTTCTTCTTTTATACTCAACTTTTCTTTAAATCTTTTCTTTAGAAAACTTACTGTTCTTGGTTAAACAAATATATCAACAGATAATCAAAACATAAAGCAGTAAAGAACACAAGATTTTTATAGTGGTTCGACAAATGTTTACATCCACTCTCACAACTCCAGTTGCGATGTTTTATTACTCTTTTCCACTTGAGTACTTGTTGTTTAGAGTCCCAAGATTAAGACTTCGATCTTGTCGATTATACCACCAGGTATATCTTCGATCAACTAGTAATTTCACAAGTAACTAGCACACTTGTTTACACAATACAAACTTAAAACGAAAAGTAAAACTTCTCTTGATGATAGCCTTTGTTTCTTCAAATCAGATCTGTGGCTTTTCTTCAGTTCTTGATCTTCAACTCTGTGAGTGCTTGAATACTTGAATACTTCTTGATTGCACTTGAATACTTTGAGTAGCAGTAGTCTTTTCAAGTAGAAGATCACACAGTATTTATAAGCATTAGTGTTGGGAATAAAATGATTTTTATCTAGATACCAAAACCCCTGATTGATGAAGTTCAGATTAGTTGAGATAAGCTCAAGTCTAGTTCAGGCAAGTTGTCTCAGAACACTTGAGTATGTAGATTGCTTAAGTGAAAAATCTCAGGAATGTTGTGAGATTTTAGTGTTCAAAGCTGGAATGTTAGGCAGCTTGATAAGTTTATAGGACAAAGTTGCTGAACTTTCAAGACAGACTAACCAAGTGAACAACTTAGCTGAAGAGATCAAGAGCAGTAAAGCAATGCTCATAAATGCAAATGATCAAGACAGTTGAAGTATAAATGATCAAAAGCATTGAATGCCAAAGCCCACAGAAGACACATTCAATGAAGCATTTATTGCCAATCATTCCTGAAACAAGCATTGAAGACTTAGAGCATTAAAGAGTGAAGCATTGAATGAATGTTGGAACATTCTAAATTGCAGCAGGAATGTTCAGGGAGCTTGTCCCATCTGACCGTTGATTGAGTCTAGAGTTTGCCACAAATCAACCTAGGAAAATGTGCAAATTTGGAAATTGACACAAGTCTTCTCAGCCGCATTTGTCAGAAGTCAACACATTCATTCAAGCAACCATTGAAGACCCCTTTTACACAGTGGATAAAAGGATGCCAAGCTTCATAGCCGTTTCAATGGTGCTGCAAATAGACATATTTTAATTGCTATCCCTCCAACGGTTAGTTGTTCAAATTTGTCTATAAATACATAAGTGATCAAAGGGATTCAGAATCCAACTACAAGCTATCAAACTATTATCAAGCTTTCAAAGGAAACCAAGCTGTTCTTCAGAATCCCAAGTTTCCTGAATCACTTCATTTAGCTAAGCCAATCTTTGTAAACATCCAAAACTTAGCATTGAGATATCCTAAGCCTTTACACTGTTCTTATTGTAAAGGATATCTCTACTAGTTGGAACCAAACCTCAAACCTTATCTCATTTAGTGAAGAGAGTGTTTGTTGTAGAAGTGAGGAGTTAAGGACTGTTAGAGTGAAACACAGTCTTAACTCAGAGAGATTGAGCACTAGGACTCAGATTATCCTAGGGATCAAAACACTAAGAGAGTGTTGTTGATCAGTGCACCTTGGCACTATAAAACAAGCTAATTCCATTGTGAAGGAATTATCCTGTTCAATCAGGGAAAGTGGATGTAGGAGCTTGAGTCTCTGAACCACTATAAACTTGTGTGCCATTTACTTACTACATTCTTTATTGCACTTACATTCAAACATATTTTAAAGAAGCAAAAGTCAGTAAGTGAGAAAATCTGTTTTGGACAAAGTCCCTGATAACTGTATCTTTTCAGAAATTAACTTGGAGTATTTCTTTAAGTATAAGGCCAACCACATTCCGCACTTAGCAACTCTTTTAGATATTTAGCCAACTGATCACTCAATAGTAATCAGTAGGACAAGTATCTATCAAAGTTCACTCAGGCCAGTTGTGAGACAACCTGCCTGATAAGATCAGTTTTGTTAAAAAGAAAAGAATTTGCATACACAAGTGCATTCCCCCCCCCCATACACTTGTGTCATACTCCACCAAGGACCAACAAGTGGTATCAGAGCAGGGGTTCATAGACCACTGCTTCTGATAATCCAACTGATTTTCAAAATCACATTTTCTGTGGTCACTGAACTGATCCAAATTTCTGAAAAACTTATCTGTGTTCATCCTATATTATTTCTGTTGAAATGGCTAACAATGCAGTTCCAGGAGATGCTGTCAACACCATCAACAACATGGGTCCAAACCAAGTCAATCATATTTCTCATCACAAACTGCCAATGTTCTCAATTGAGAACTATGATTTCTGGAAGATCAGGATGAGAGCACATCTTGCTTGCCAGCATGATGAGATGCTTAAAGTCATCACCAGAGGGCCATTTACATTCACTAAAGCAAATCCCAAGCTCACTGATGCTCAGAAAGCAGATCCAAGGGAGTTGCTGCCAAAGGATGAAGATGACTTTACAGCTGAGGAAAGAAAAAGGCACAACCTGAACTACATTGCCATGAACACATTGTACCAGACCATTCCAGATGCAGTGATGGGAAGAGTGTACCACTGCACATCAGCTAAAGAGATTTGGGACACCTTAGCACTTATGTGTGAAGGTACCCAAAAGATCAAGGAGAATAAGCTTCAAGTGGCTATCCAAAAATATGAACAATTCTCTATGGAAGCCAATGAAACTATTGATCATCTTAATGGCAGATTCACTGACATCATGAATGAGATAAACTCTCTTGGCAAGTTCTATGCCAAAAGAGAGGTTGCTTTGAAAATTCTGAGAAGTCTCACATCCAAGTGGGACATATATTCTGTCATGATGCAAAATACCAGCAATCTTGACAACATGCCAATGCAGCAAGTATTCTCTGAACTCAAAGCATATGAGTTTGATCTCAACAGAAAGAAGGTGCATGAAGAGCCATCCTCCTCAAACAAAGGTGTTGCCTTCAAAGCTGCTGAAACAGAAAAGAAGAATTCACAAAGATCCTCTCAATCTGTTTCAAAATCTGAAATAAAGGAGGAGCTGGCACTCATGGCTAGGAGATTTGAGAAGCTCAACTCCAGATTTGGTAGATACAAGAAGTTCTACCAAGACAACAGAACCAGAAGGAGATTCAGCTCTCCTGACAACAAATCAGAGGACAAAGTCTCTGATGAAAAGAAAGAAGACAGATATGCTGATAGGAAGAAATTCAGCAAAGGTGAACCATCATCATCAAGGAGGAAGGAATCCTCAAGCAAGAAGAATGATGATGAAGATGTGTGTTACAACTGCCAGAAAAAGGGTCACTTTCAGTATGATTGTCCTGACCTTAGTGCCAAAGAAAGAAAGGAAAGGCAGAACAAAAGAGACAAGAGGATGAACAACAGAAAGGCCATGATAGCTGGAGATTCAGCAAGTGAAGAGAGTGTCTACTCTTCTGATGATGGACTGTTCTCCAACAGTGACAGTGATGATGACTGTCAAATGGCATTTGAGAATGATGAGGTATGTTCATCTTCTAGTTCTTCTAGTTCTTCAAATGACATACATGAGTCCAGTGAAATCCCCTTAAAACTCAACTTTGTAAAGTTATTTGAGGATTTCGCCAGGCTAAGAGAAGTATGCAATATGGCACTTAGAGAAAATGAGCTACTGAATTCGAAAGCTCAAACTCCCAATCTTCCTGAACCAGAGCTTGACTTTAAATCAACTAAGTTGTATCAGCAGACTATGAGAGAGCATGAGGAGATGTCTCTCAAAGTCTCTGAACAACAAAAGTTGATTGAAGATCAAGAACTGGCCTTGAGGAAAAAGGATTTTGATCTTAGAATTCTTCAAGCAAAATTTGACAATCTCTCAAGTGAATTTGATACTCTAAAATTGAGTGAGGGGAGCTTAAAAATGAAAATGTCTGCCTTGAACAAATCTGCTAAGGCAATAGAGGAGATTCAAGGATTCCAAAGACCATTTGCTCAAAAGGGTGGATTAGGCTATAATCCATTTGAACCCTCACCTGGTCTTAGTATTGCCTCATCAAGCAATTCTAAGATGACTTTTGTAAGATCAGTGGCACAACAAAATGAAATGGAAGTAAATCAACCATTGATCAAGGATAAGGGTAAAGGAATTTTTATACCAACTCAGGTAAACAATGTACCTAAACCCATACCTATGGAAAAGGTTAAAGGCATTGCTTACAGGAGAAATGAGGGTCAGAAAGGCAGAACCAATGGAAGGCCAACCTATCTGAATCCTCATCAGAGAAGTTGTCCAAAATCTGTTCAGAAAAGGCCAACTCAAATGAGGCAACCTCAACTGAATGGACTAAGGCCAATCCCCTCTGACAGGTATAAAACATTCAGGAAGCCTGGACCCTACTTGCCAAATGGAAAAGGCCATCCAAAACACTATCCTCAAAGGTCTTACCAAGCTGCACCTAAGTCTAGTAACTTCAGGAGAAATGTCCCAAAGAAATTCACAAACACTCCTGAACCTTACAAGACTAACACTTATACACAAAAGTCACCCAAGGCATTTAAGGGTCAAACTGTGTATGTAGATGTAAATGGAAACCAAGTCAGTCACTTTGAGTCAATCAAAGTAATCAGGCAGATTTGGGTTCCAAAAGGTACATCTAACCCTCTAGGACCCAACACTCAAAGGGTACCTAAATTTTGACTTTGCAGGACTGCAAGGACCACAAGAAGAAGAGAAGCATCAACAAGAAAACAGCATGGTACTTGGACAGTGGATGTTCAAGACACATGACTGGGAACAAAGAGCTTCTCTCAGATTTCATAGAAAAGGATGGTCCTTCAATAACCTTTGGAGACAGCTCTCAAGGGATCACAAGAGGTTATGGTACATTAAACATTGGTAGTGTTAAAATTACTGATGTCTCATATGTCCTAGGCCTAAAATATAACTTGCTGTCTATAAGTCAAATTTGTGATAAAGGATACTGTGTTGAATTTGCACCAAATGAATGTACTATAAAAAACAAATCAACACAACATGTGCTACTAACAGGGGTGAGAAAGGGAAATGTCTATTTTGCAGATTGGAGCAAAACCTCTGAAGCAGTTTGTCTTGTTGCCAAAAGCACAAGTGAGCAAAGCTGGCTGTGGCACAAGAGACTAAATCACCTGAACTTCAAAACCATCAACAAGATTGCAAGAAACTCTCTAGTTAAAGGGCTGCCAAATCAAGTGTTCACCAAAGAACATATATGCCAGCCATGTCAGGAAGGAAAGCAGATCAAAGCTTCATTTAAAGGAAAGACTGTCATCTCAACTGAGAGAGTTCTTCAACTACTGCATATGGATTTATTTGGACCAATAATCCCAGTAAGTATAAATGGGAGAAAATATGCTTTAGTTGTTGTTGATGATTTTTCCAGGTACACTTGGGTAGTATTCTTGCTGAACAAAAAGGAGACCCAAGTCAAGCTACCTGAATTGATGATGAGATTAAGCAATGAAAAGGGCCTAAGTATTGTCAAGATCAGATCAGATCAGACAAAGGCACTGAATTCATAAACTCATACATTAATGAGTACTGCAGCAAGAATGGCATCACTCATGAAACTTCAGCAGCAAGAACACCTCAACAAAATGGGGTTGCTGAAAGAAGGAACAGGACCTTGAAAGAGGCAGCAAGAACCTTGATTGCTGAATCCAAACTACCTAAAAGGTTATGGGCTGAAGCCATTAGCACTGCATGTCACACTCAAAACAGGTCCTTAATCACCAAAGGACAAGGTAAAACCCCATATCAAATATGGAAAGGTAGATTGCCCACTGTTGCTTATTTTCACATATTTGGTTGTAAGTGTTTCATTCACAATAATGGGAAAGAGCAATTGAAAGCTTTTGACAGCAAAGCTGATGAAGGAATATTTGTTGGATATTCACAAATCAGCAAGGCTTACAGAGTTTACAATTGCAAAACTCTTATTGTGGAAGAAACACCTCATGTTGTGTTTGATGAATCTATTGATGAGTTCAGGGATAGAAACCTGAATATTGATGAGATAACACAAAGAACAACCAGACTTAGGCTTCAAAGCAAGGAAACAGTGTTTGTAGATGTTGCCCAGCCTGAATTGCATGATAATAAAAAACTGGACAACCTACCTGATGGCAATCAACCTGAAGTCAACCAACCTGAAGGTGAAATTGAACTGACTGACCCCATCCCAGTTCAAAACCAGGTAACAACTACCAATGAAGAAGCAGGCAATGCTGAGGTAGTAAATGGATCCAATATTCAAGGGGGAACCAATGAAAATGTCAACTCATCTGACAATGAGGACAATACCCCTGAATATGATCCTGAACTTGATCCTTCAATTAACTTTCCTGAATTTAATGAATCTAGTGATCCAACTTCAGATGAGGACAATCCTCCTGAAGGGATCAGGTCTAGAAGGACTTGGCTGCAGGACTACCCATCTAGCCTGATACTTGGTAATCCAAGTGAAGGGATCAAAACTAGAAGATTTCTTGGAGAAAGTGCTTTGTTTTGTTGTTTCCTTTCAGAACAGGAACCAAAAGACATTGAGGAAGCACTACAAGATACCAACTGGATCATAGCCATGCAAGAAGAGCTGAACCAGTTTACCAAAAATGAAGTCTGGGAGCTGGTAGATAGGCCAACTCATCAAGATGTCATTGGAACCAAATGGGTGTTCAAAAATAAGAAAAATGAAAATGACATCATTGTGAGAAACAAAGCAAGACTGGTGGCCAAGGGATATTGACAATCTGAAGGGATTGATTATGATGAGACCTTTGCTCCAGTGGCCAGACTTGAGGCAATCAGGCTCTTCTTAGCATATGCAACTCACATGAGGTTCAAGGTATATCAAATGGATGTGAAGAGTGCATTTCTCAATGGGGTGCTCAAAGAAGAAGTATATGTGGAACAGCCCCCAGACTTTGAAGATGGAGACAAGGTGTACAGATTGAAGAAAGCTCTCTATGGCGTAAAGCAAGCTCCAAGAGCTTGGTATGACACCTTATCACAGTTTCTCTTAGATCATGGTTTTGTCAAAGGCACTGTTGACAGAACCCTGTTCAGAATCTGTGAAGGAGATGATATCTTGTTAGTCCAAATCTATGTGGATGACATTATATTTGGATCTCCAAATGAGAGGCTGTGTGAGAAGTTCTCAAAACTCATGCAGAGCAAATTTGAGATGTCCATGATGGGATTGATGAATTTCTTCTTAGGACTTCAAGTCACTCAATCAAAGAAGGGAATATTCATCAATCAGGCCAAGTACACAAGGGACATGATCAAGAAATTTGGATGTGCTACAAGCAAGCCAGTCAGAATTCCTATGAATACTAACTGGAAAATGGATCCTGATGAAAGTGGAGAGTCAACAAACTCCACTAACTACAGGGGAATCATAGGATCCTTGCTATATCTCACTGCAAGCAGGCCTGACATCACATTTGCAGTTGGAGTGTGTGCAAGATTCCAAGCTAATCCAAAGAAGAGTCATCTTGATGCTGCCAAGAGAATCCTAAGATATCTCAAGAGATCTGAGAATCTTGGATTGTGGTATCCAGCTGATGACAACATTGAGCTCACTGGATATTCAGATGCAGACTATGGAGGATGCAGAATTGACAGAAAATCCACCTCTGGAACATGTCAATTCTTGGGCAGCAAGCTTATCTCATGGTTCTCCAAGAAGCAAAACACAGTTGCAACTTCAACAACTGAAGCAGAATATGTAGCAGCTGGAAGTTGCTGTGCTCAGATACTTTGGCTCAGGCAGCAACTTAGAGATTACAAAGTCATCTCAAATGAAGTGCCAATTTTCTGTGACAACAACAGTGCAATTGCCATCTCACAGAATCCAGTGCTCCACACCAGATGCAAGCATGTGGATATCAAGCATCACTTCATAAGGGATCATGTGGAGAAGAAAGATACCAAGCTTGTCAAAATTCACACTGATAAGCAAAAATATGATATCTTGACTAAGCCTCTAGCTGAAGCAAGGTTCTTGGAATTGTCAGCTGAATTGGGCTTACTTGATCCAGGCAAGATGGAGAAATGAGAAAAGAAAGCTCATATGAAGGGGGAAGTTCATTAAGATGAACTTCAGCAAAGTTGACCAACCTCACTGATGTAGTCAGCCAAAAAAAAGGGAAACTCAGCAAAGTTGTCCCTATGCTGTTCAGCAATGTTGGTCAGGAGCTTTGTCCAAGTGGGACCCAGTCAGCAACTTTGGGACCCACTCAGGCAAGTTCATCAGGCGTTTTGACCTTCACAGAAATCAAAGCACATCTCAGGATGTTTGTCCGAGTTAATTGGATAATCATTGCTATTTTTAGCATTGATTATAGACATTTAAAAGATTTCTTGGTCTAAGAGTAGGCCATTTTAGGATGGAGTGTGCTATAAAGATTTTTATAACCAAAAAGGCAAATCAGCATTTAATGCAAAATCTTAATTGAGATTTCATGAATTCTTGAGCCATCATCAAGACCATTGATTTGCATTAAACTTCCATCAAACCACCTAATGCCCACTACCCTACTTTATTCAATTGGTTTTTACTATTACCCACTGCCACTTTCTATTAACCAGCGGTTAATAAACTCCCCACATATATAAACTCCTCAGTTTTACTTTCATCCTTACGCACTCATATTTTTCAAACTCTTAAGATTTTCAAAACCTCTCAAACCTGCAACTCCTCTCCAAAAACCTACCCAATTCTCATATTATCCATGGCACCCAAAATCAAGAGAGAAGAACTTGTAGACTTCAATGATCCATCTTTGGACATTGATTTTGCATATCTCAGCAACACAAGTTCTCTTTGGTTAGAGGTGTCAGGTTTAGGAATGGAAGGAGTTGAAAAGGCTGATAGTAGTGAAAACTCAGAGGGAGATGATGGTGAGGATTGTGTGATTACAGGTTCCCTGAGTGCACCACAAAAAGAGGGAGATGAGGTAGAAATATTGGGTGCAGCCCAATATGAGAGTCAGGCAATTCTTCAAGTCAAATCTGAACTTGATGAATCCCTTGGTGAAAGGAGGCCTGATTCTCAAATGTATGTGAGTCCATCTGAATTGAATGAAGAAGAAAAGAATTTAGTTGAAAAAGAGAGAGAAGGTGATGATGTATTAGGCCTTATGGGAGAAAGAAAAAATGAGGGTGTTGAGGGAGTTTTTACTAACACTCTTAGTTTTGCAGATTCTGTTGCTGTTACAATTGAGCAAATTTTTGCAGATGCCTCCCTTACAGATATACCTGTTGATGCTGACATTGACCTTGAAGCAGTATCAGCCAATGTATCCACATTGAATAAGATGTACTTTGAGCAAGCCAACACCACTGAAGCAGGCTTTCAGATTGCTACTCAAACTACACCTATCATTGAAGAACAATCAGAGAAGTTGGATACTTTGGTAAGGGAAGTTGGTAAGGCACATGCAGCAACAATTGATACTCTGGATGGCCAAGGAAAGACTCTAGCCTCTGTGGAGATGAGGCCAACTGGCTCAGAGGAGGTGATCTTGCCCACATTGGATGCCAGAATCTGTGGAGTTGAAACTGGACTGCAAACAGTTTCAACTGAAGTGACAAAGGCCAAGGATGCTATGGGAAAGTTCACAAAATCTGTGAAGAAAGAGCAGCAGGGTCTTAAAGATTTGTACAAGCATAATGTGAAAGCCTTGAGAAAAACAATCAAGGATGCTCTAAGGCAGAGGACAGCAGCCCAGAGGAAGAAGGCTGAAGAATTGAAAGCTGCAATGGTGAAGGAGGCTGCTGAGAAGTTCACTGTTGAACTCATGGCCAAAGTGTCTGATCAAGTTGTGGCCAACCTCACTGAACAACTTCAGGCCAAACTTGATCAATCACTGAAAGCCACATTGGATGCAATTGTTACTCAAAAGATGAAGCCAGTTCACACATTTTTTAGCATGGCAGATGATAAAATGCAAAACATTCATGATGAGAATGTTTATCTACTGCAGGAGTTGAAGTCCCTCACTTAGGCCCACTCACATCTCTCAGTCTCTATGAGTGAATTAAAGCCCCAGTGTTTTGATAATGCCAAAAAGGGGGAAAGAGAGAGAGCAAGGGCAAAGGGAACCTTGGTGATTGGTGAACTTAAGGGAAAGGAGAAGGTCCCTGAGATTGAGGAGGAGGCAGTAGAAGACATTGGGAAAGGCAAAGGCCCAATGGATATTGAAAGCTTAACTGAGGAAGAGCAGATTCAAATGGCTGTTAAAGAGTCCATGATGTCTGCAATGGAGAGTCAGGCAAGGAAGCAACAAAGGCCTGGTGGTGAGTCAGCAGGACTTGACCCCAAAGAGAAGGTTGCTGAAGTAAGGGGGAAGGTGACAAGGTCATCTGAAAGAAAGAGGAAGGAATTGGAAGCCTTCAATGAATTCCCAACCAGCCTGACTTTGCCATCAAAATTTCAGTCTGAAGAATCTACTCCAGTAAGGCAATCAAAGAGATTGAAGAAAGCAGCCAAGCTGCCTGCCATTGAAGAAGATGTTGAGAAGGAGGTACAGGACAGAGAGCCTGAAGTTGGTGTGCCCAAGCTTGCTGATGATCCTTCTAAATTGTTTGAAGAAGGATTTGGTAAAGATCCAGAGACACAAGAGAAGCTAGCTCTTCAAAGGGCTAAAGAGAGAATGGATCAGCTGGTTGAGGCCAACAAGGCAAGAGATGAAAGAAGGGCAAACTTCAAAGCTCCAAGAAGGAGGGCTTCATACAGAAGGCTCAAACCTCAAATGCTGCAAAGATGGGACACTCAGTACCCTCACCATGATAAGTGGGTTCCAGTCTCACAGAATGATGCATGGGAGGAGGCCAAGAGAAGTTTTGTATATGAATTTTATGTCATTGGAAAGTGGTTTGAAGAGAGTGTAGATGAAGTCTTTGTCCAGTTCATGTTTGAGAATCATAGGGACCTCTACCAAAAGCTGTTTGCAGCAGCTGAGATGGCAAGAGTTGAATTCAAGGCCCCTGGTCCAATTCTGTACATGCCTCCTAAGTTCAATGGGAACTTAATTGATGAGGGAAAGATTCTGGAGGAGTTCATCAACATCATGAAGATGGAGAAGATGAAGATTGGCCCTAGAGGCTCCAACAAGGATATTTGGGAGCTGAAGAAAAGGGTCTGGGCTCAATATGGCATAGCTCCTCAGGATGATGGAACTCTCTGAATGGATAAGTTCATCTCTTCCCTATTTTTATGATTGCTTATGATGTTGTTATTCTGTTTTCTTGTATCAGTATTGTTGTCCTTCCTTGATTTTCTGCTCTGTAATGCTTGATGATATATAAGAGGACCACTGATTTTCTATCAAGAGATAACAACTCATTATCTCAACTAACCTGACATTACATATATACTTGATTTATTGTGCTAACAGTTTCTTTCAGGAAAGTTGACCAGTTCACTCATCCTGAAGATAAAGTATAGTATAAGTCAAGTTCCCTTTGTAATAGGTTTTGGCATCATCAAAAAGGGGGAAATTGTTGGGAATAAAATGATTTTGATCTAGATACCAAAACCCCTGATTGATGATGTTCAGATTAGTTGAGATAAGCTCAAGTCTAGTTCAGGCAAGTTGTCTCAGAACACTTGAGTATGTAGATTGCTTAAGTGAAAAATCTCAGGAATGTTGTGAGATTTTAGTGTTCAGGATAGTTGTCCAAAGCTGGAATGTTAGGCAGCTTGATAAGTCTATAGGACAAAGTTGCTGAACTTTCAAGACAGACTAACCAAGTGGACAACTTAGCTGAAGAGATCAAGAGCAGTAAAGCAATGCTCATAAATGCAAATGATCAAGACAGTTGAAGTATAAATGATCAAAAGCATTGAATGCCAAAGCCCACAGAAGACACATTCAACGAAGCATTTATTGCCAATCATGCCTGAAACAAGCATTGAAGACTTAGAGCATTAAAGAGTGAAGCATTGAATGAATGTTGGAACATTCTAAATTGCAGCAGGAATGTTCAGGGAGCTTGTCCCATCTGACCGTTGATTGAGTCTAGATTTTGCCACAAATCAACCTAGGACAATGTGCAAATTTGGAAACTGACACAAGTCTTCTCAGCCGCATTTGTCAGAAGTCAACACATTCATTCAAGCAACCATTGAAGACCCCTTTTACACAGTGGATAAAAGGATGTCAAGCTTCATAGCCGTTTCAATGGTGCTGCAAATAGACATATTTGAATTGCTATCCCTCCAACGGTTAGTTGTTCAAATTTATCTATAAATACAAAAGTGATCAAAGGGATTCAGAATCCAACTACAAGCTATCAAACTATTATCAAGCTTTCAAAGGAAACCAAGTTGTTCTTTAGAATCCCAAGTTTCCTGAATCACTTCATTTAGCTAAGCCAATCTTTGTAAACATCCAAAACTTAGCATTGAGATATCCTAAGCCTTTACACTGTTCTTATTGTAAAGGATATCTCTACTAGTTGGAACCAAACCTCAAACCTTATCTCATTTAGTGAAGAGAGTGTTTGTTGTAGAAGTGAGGAGTTAAGGACTGTTAGAGTGAAACACAGTCTTAACTCAGAGAGATTGAGCACTAGGACTCAGATTATCCTAGGGATCAAAACACTAAGAGAGTGTTGTTGATCAGTGCACCTTGGCACTATAAAACAAGCTAATTCCATTGTGAAGGAATTATCCTGTTCAATCAGGGAAAGTGGATGTAGGAGCTTGAGTCTCTGAATCACTATAAACTTGTGTGCCATTTACTTACTACATTCTTTATTGCACTTACATTCAAACATATTTTAAAGAAGCAAAAGTCAGTAAGTGAGAAAATCTGTTTTGGACAAAGTCCCTGATAACTGTATCTTTTCAGAAATTAACTTGGAGTATTTCTTTAAGTCAAAAGCCAACCACATTCCGCACTTAGCAACTCTTTTAGATATTTAGCCAACTGATCACTCAATAGTAATCAGTAGGACAAGTATCTATCAAAGTTCACTCAGGCCAGTTGTGAGACAACCTGCCTGATAAGATCAGTTTTGTTAAAAAGAAAAGAATTTGCATACACAAGTGCATTCCCCCCCCCCCATACACTTGTGTCATACTCCACCAAGGACCAACAATTAGTAAGACAGTTAGCAGTTTGTAAAACTAACTCTCAACTAACTCATAACCGTTCTTGTTGTAACTTCCTTCTGTTTGTAACCAACTTATCTTATCTTTCCAAGTCAGCATATCTTCAACAATATCTTCAGTTACGCCTTAAATAAGTCATCCAAACTTATTCTTCAAACAAACCAACTCAGCACAGTAAACTACTCTTCTTAGTTTTACTGCTCTTGGTCAGTCAGCACAGTTCTTCCAAACTGTTCAGCTTCCTTCAAAAACTTCACTTGATTTCTTCATCTTCTGAAATAGTCTTCTTAGTCATCTTTAGTCTTCTGACTTCAATCTAATCTACTGTTCTAACTATTACAATGCTGAATACAATAGAATACAACTTTACAAATATAAAACCTATCTATACATCAACTGAACTACATACAAATGAGTATAACTAAGTCCTATACTATAAGCTGTCTATACAATTCATTCATCAGCTTAGTTCTTAAACAGTTCATATATCAGATTAGTAATATACTAAGATCAGTAAACTTAAACTTCATAATACATAAAGATCAGTAATCTTATATCAAGTATTTCACATAGAACAATACATAATCACATATATCATTAACTCTAAATTTACTTTTGGCCATCAAAACATATAATCATCAATTAGAACATTGTTTATAAGATTCATATCCCAACAATTTCCCCCTTTTTGATGAAGCCAAAACTACTTAAACATTAGCAGATTAGTAGTTAAGATATATAGTTAATCATATAGTTCATCAAATCAAAAATATCAGATTAAGATTCAAATCAGATCAGATATATCACATATTACAACTAAGTCACATAATCACAGAAATATTAACTAAAGAAATAAAGATAAGGTTTAGAAATGTTATCTTCTTCAGCATAGTCCTTCATCTTCAATCTTCATTTGAAATTCTGAATGCCAAATACATTCTGTTCTTGATATCCATCATGTGCTTAGGATCAGTTATGCCTTCATTCTTAATGATCTGTGAGATTATGTTTCTGATCTCTGAGTAATCTGGTTCACTATTTTCAAGTCTTGGAGGATCCCAAACTGGTTCTTCAGGACACAATATCTGAATACCTGCACCAGCAGCTAATAACAAAATGTGTTCCCAAAAATTTCTTGCTAAGTTCATCATGAACTCATCAAAGTCATAATATTCATCTTCCTTGCTTGAATGATCACCAAATTTCTTCACTATGAAATTAGCAATCTGCCATTTCTTTTTCAGATTATTCCAGAACTCCATATCTTCAGTATCAACCACAAATTCCATGAATTGTTCATCCAGAACAGTTCCAACAGATTTAGACTTCATTTTCTTTTTCAATGCAGCAACTTTATTATCAAACTTCTTTCTTGCAGTTTCTGCACCTTTCATCTTTTGTTTCCTTTTCTGTTCATCTGTTCTTTTCTCAGCTATTTCAATTTTCTTCTGAGCAAGCATCTGATTATGCTTCTCAATAGCTTCAGCCATCTGAACATTACTTGGTCTATTGTCAGTAACAACATTTTTCAGCTTGCTTTTAGATCTGGTATTTCTACCAATCTGTTCAGTCTCTTCTTCATCATCAATAACAAATTTCCTTTTTCTTTTTCCTGAAGAAGATTCAGCAATGTGTTTCTGAGTACCACTTTCTTGAATTTCAGAATCAGGATTGATCCTTAATTTCAGACTAATGATTTCTTCTTTCAAATCATCAATACTAGCTTTCAACTCATCTTGACTCACAACTAATTGAGCTTGTTGTGTTTGAGTTTGTTCCATTACTTTCATCACTTTTTCTTTCCCCTTTTTGGCTTCATCCTGCCAATCTTTCAAGGGAGTCAAAAGTAGCTCTACTTTCTTTTGCAGCTCAGTAGAAAGTGTCTTTTCTTGTAATCTATGCAAATCATAGATCTTTGACATTGTGAATTCCATTATCTTGTCATAAGAACTAGCAGCAGTCAACCTTTCTAATTTCTCAGTAGCTTGCTGAAATCGTTTCAAAGTCTCATCCAGCTTGCTTTGTAACTCTTCATTATGCTTTTTCAACATGTCAAAGCTAGAGTTATTTTGCTCAGTTCCAATAGGAACATCTCTTATTGTCTCATTAAGCACAGTATGTTCAGCATTAATGACAGGTGTGCTTTCCAACTCATCAACACCCAAGTCTTGTTCCACTAAAACTTCAGTTTCTTCAGCTACAACTGTGTTCTCAAACATCTCAGTTGCATTGGTATCAGCTTCATAATCAGCTTCCATATCAGCTTCATAATCAGCATGAGTATCAGAAGTTCTAACTTCAGCATCATCAGCATCCATGTTGACATCAGTATCAACATCTACATCAGCAGGCTTAACTATGGAATATTTGCAACCAGTTATTCTTTCAATCAACTGAATAACAGATTCCAAAGTTGATAACTCAGTGTAAGAATCAACATCTGCAGCCTCTTTCTGTTCTTGTTCCCAATCATGAAACACAGAAAGACCACCCATACCTTCAACAACAACCATCAGCTGATCTAGACCTATACTTCTAAGATATACCCAAGTACCTATCCTTAGAAGTTGCTCAAAAGATCTAGAGCTGTCATCTAAACCATGAAAACTTTTGAGAAGAGCATTTCTCAACTTAAATCGAATCCTCTCTTCCTTATCACAAACAGGATAATCCATCAAGAACACCGAATCTGGCTGTATGATTTCAGTTTCAGGAGAAGAGGTAATTTCAATTGGTTCAGAGGAAGGTATATGTTCATGCTCAGTAGAGTGATCATGAACTGGTTCGGTTTCAGGTTCAGGAGATAAATGAGGAGTAGGATTATGGTGAGGGTTAGATTGGGGTGTGGAATGAAAAGAAGTGTTCTGAGGGGTTGAGTGAGGAGTGTTCTGTCGAATAGGAGAGTAGTGAACTGACTCCTCAGAATAGGAAGGCTCAGCTTCAAGGGGTTGGGCTTGAATAAAATGAGAGGTTGAGGGAGAAGGGGTAGTGTTCTTGAGGACTCTTCTGGGTCTAAGAACACCAGACACTTTAGTTCTTTTGTGTGAAATAATGAGGCTCGAAGAACTTACCTCTTCCACAGAAGACTCCTTCACAACGGCAACGAACTCTTCTGACTTTTCAGAAACAGCCCTAGCTGATCGACCTCTTCGTAATCCAGCTCGGTGAGGATCATGCCTAGCCTTTGTTCTCAACTCCGGCTCATCGTTATTAGAACGAAACATAGAACCACCAGATTCTTGCGGTTGAGGACGATTCCTCTGTTCTTGTTCAAATAGAGCAGATTCCTTTTTGAACAAAAACTTGCCCTGATGAAATCTTTTCGGAGGACTCCAATCCACCTTTCTATCAGCGATTTGCGGCAATAGAATGCTCAACTTATTTCCAAAACCCATCAAGGATTTAATGGAAAATTCTCTAGAGACCTCATCAAATACTACTTTCTCTCTTTCAGCCAACAATCTGCCAAGCAGAAAACCTTGCCAATCACCATTGACTCGATCAGTGATTGCAGCCATAATGCGAATCTTGAGAGTGGTGAGAGCGTCTTGACTGAAATGTTGCCCTAACAAACATTTTCCAGTTATATCCATCAGCAATTGCAAACCTTCTGGGAGCATATCCTTCTTCAAATTGGACAACGTCGCTGGTTCAACATTCAACCATCTGCCCACGCGAACCTTCTCTTGCCCAGCCATATAGGACAAAATGTCTATTGGCCCGTCTGGTAGATTGAACGCGATTCCAAGGGTTTCTCTGGAAATGATAACCCTGTGGCCAGAAACAATCGAACGAATGTTGTTTGAATCACCCTGAACTTGAAGAAAGAATTCCATCGCCTCAGGTTCGTAAACCTTCATAGGAAATGATTCTAGGTATTTCCGTAGCCCACATTCTTCACACATGGTGAGAATGGCTTGATTCTCTGGTTTTTGACGACCGGCAAAGTAAACAGAATTTTCAACGAAAATTCCTTTATTTTTACTCGATCTTGCTGGATTGAAAGTACCTACAACTTCATTCTCTTCGTTAAGAATATCAATAACCGCCATAGAATAGAAATTGGGAAGTGTAGTTGCACGAGTAAGAAGAAGCGTGAATGCTTGAGCTTAGAGAATTTTGCAGAAAGAATTTGAGTAATGGAGAAGAAGAAGTTAATCTGATCGTGTTAATCAAAATCAAGGCAAATCTAGGGCTTGGATTGATTTTGATTTCCACGTTGTGTGGTTGGATTGAGTTTTAGAAAAGTGTAATTTTAAGAAAAAAAACGTTCCAGATTCATAACAGCTCAATTCCAATTTGGAGCCAACTTGTGTTGATAAATACACCTTTTAAATTAGGTTAAAAATAGAGGAGTGTATTAATCTTCTCTATAAGTAATCTAACTTTGAACAGTCTTTGACTTAGAAGTATTCTAAGACAGGATACTGTTTTGATGTGTATCAGCACAGTTGTTTTCCATACACACTATACTTCAATTTCTTATTACTACTATATGGAATTTTACTTATCTGGGTACAGCTGAGTACTGTGATCAGCTGAGTACTCTTTTGAAGATCAGCTCAGTAGTTGAGTCAGCTCAGTAGTCATCAGATCAGTTCCCCAACTCTTCTGATTTTCACCTTTTTGATACCAGCACAGTACTTTCTCAGATCAGTACTGAAAATATTCTGTAGACAAATTTTCCTGTAATCAAATAAGCTCTGTAGACAGTTATAATCAGTAATCAGATCAGTTCTGTAGAGAGAATGGTATTGTAGTCAGAAAGGTTCTGTAGACAAATTAACTTTGTAGTCAGAACAGTCCTGTAGACCAACCAATTCAATAATCAGAACATGTCTGTAGACAGATTTGTACTGTAATCAGATCAGATTTGTAGACAGATCAAATCTGTAATCAGATCAGTTCCCCCTTCAGTGGAGAACTCCTCTTCTGTACCTGTTTCACCTTGGTAGAAGTGTTAGTTCAAGCATAAATGGTGAAATACAGTACAGAATAATTAAAATAGGTCTATATAAGGTTTGTTCTAAGGTGACTTGTGCTCTGAGTCAACATACAGGATTTTTCAGAAATCATAGATTCCCCCTTAAATGTATATTCTCAATTCCCTCAGCTTTACCAGCTTCCTCATCGGGATTTAGGCACCTTAGTGACCTTTTTACCTGATTGTGATGATTGTAGAGGTCTTGACATGGTCTGTTCTTCAGAATTACCCATATTGGTGAACTGATCTTGATATCAGCTTAGTACCTGAAATGTTATTATACAGCTCTATATACATGCAGGATCCATGTCTATCAATCCTAAACTTATGCATAGCTCTCCAAATCTAGTTTCAGCCAAAGGTTTTGTGAAAATGTCAGCTCTCTGAATATCAGTATGGATCTTTTCCATCCTAATGTTTTTCTTTTCAACATGATCCCTAATAAAATGATGCCTAACATCTACATGCTTGCATCTAGTATGTAAAACGGGATTTTGAGTGATGGCAATTGCACTATTGCTGTCACAGAATATAGGTACATTAGATTCCACAATGTTGTAGTCTCTAAGTTGTTGTATTAGCCAAAGAAGCTGACTACAACAACTTCCTGCAGCCATATATTCTGCCTTAGTGGTAGATGTTGCCACACTTGTTTGTTTCTTTGAAAACCATGATATGAGTTTAGAACCTAAAAAATGGCATGAACCAGAAGTTGATTTTCTATCTATCCTGCAACCACCAAAGTCAGAATCTGAATAACCACTTAGGGATAGATCATCATCTGCAGAATACCACAAACCTCGATTAATGGTACCCTTTAGATATTTCAATATCCTTTTAGCAGTCTCCACATGACTTTCTTTGGGGTTGGCCTAAAATCTAGCACATACACCTACTGCAAATGTAATGTCTGGCCTACTAGCAGTTAAATAGAGTAGAGAACCAATTAAAGCTCTGTAATAGGATTGGTCAACAGACTTACCACTACAAGAAAACAGTGAAATTCCAATAGTAAAATTCCAACGGAGATATAAACCGTTGGAATTTTTAAAATTCCAACAGTTTTTCCAACGACATAAGCATCCGTTGGAAAAATCCAACAGTAATTCCAACACCTTATAGAAACTATTGGAATTTATCGATGGAAAAAGCATTGGAATTTTTTTAAAAATTATTCCAACGAATATTCCAACAACACCGAGCAGTTGGAATGGTCCCCCTAAATTAAATAATGTGTTGTATCTAATTCCAACAATATTTCCAACAAAATGATATCGCTGGATTTTTTTTTTTAGTTATTCCAACGGAAATTCCATTGGCTCTAAACCGTTGGGATAGTTTTCGTAAATTATAAATATTTTTATATCTAATTCCAACAGAATTTCCAACGACATGTTATCATTGGATTTTACTTTAATTATTCCAACGAAAATTCCATTAACTATAGCCTGTTGGAATTGTTCCCTAGCTAACTCAAATGATATTTTTACCTATAATTTCACCAAAATTTATAATAGACTATGATAGTTAATGTATTTCCCCTCTTTTGGTTAAGAAAATTTAAATTGGTTGGAATAAATCTCATTCTTAGTCAAATAATCAATCGACAATCTAGTTTTTCAAGGATTGAGGACATTGTCTTAACAACTGCTCGTATTCCACGAAATTGAATACTTGTTTTTCAATAAGAAACAAATAATCAATTAGATACACTTGAATCACTTTTGAATCTGAACTCATCAAAATCAGTTCCTTGAAGTACAACAATTAACGGGAACTTGAGCAGATTCTTTAAATTATTCTTTAATGAAGGTATTTTAACTTGGAAGTCTGAAAATCAAACTCTGCAAGTAGAATGCAAGTTGAAATACGCGAGAGAATAATTTCATTCAAAGTTCAAGGGGTTTAGAGAAGTTTGATCTGTAATAAGATCATTAAGAATAAAAAAACAAGAAGGAAAATCTATGTATCACCTATCCATACTGGATCTGATAAACCACGAGGAGAAGCTTTCATTGAATGAACAACACTACAACCTACAACACAATTCTTAGGAATCAAAAGAGTCGTAATTTCAATGTGCACAAGTGTTCCCTGCTATCATATTCAAAAAATGATAATCATAATAACAACTCTCATTTAGGATTCAATATCTGAACAAACCTAGATGGTAACTTTGACAAGAGAACAACGAAATATATTATCAAAGTCACATGTGACAGCCTGTCGGGCAACAACTGAGTAATCATCTTTCAAAACATTCGACAAGTACTAGTACAATTTCAGGTAACCACTCTAAGTGCTTCAAACAGGAAGTACATCTTGGAGAAAATAAATTTTCAAGAACAGCCAAGGACTGCAACTGAAACACGGTTTGGTGTAATATAAGAAATCAATATGTACATTGTACAACATAGACTATTCGACTGAAATTCTACTAATGATCAATTAGAGGACCTAAATCTGATCTTTTAATGATTTTCCTTATCACTTAACAGTGTATTGTTTGTACTACAACTACTTCTCTAAATCATTCCGACAATCGGGCTCATTTGACATTGGTTGTGAAAATAAGTATACATAAAATTTTAATATCATAAGATGCTAATACTAAGTCAAAAAATATCTTATCTACTAATTTAATTTACATCCAAATTATGGTACAAGATAAATAGAAATATACATATTTCACAAGTATAATTCACTTATTTTTCAACCAGGATTTAACAAAACAAGTTTATAGGAGCAAATAACGATGAAATTAGGCATACAAATTCCTGGCAAGATTGAGTCTCCAGCCGGTGAACACAATTTTCACACAAATACAATTCAAGAAAAATATAAGAATAAACACATATGCATAACTTGGCAATTATACGAAACCAAAATATAAATCCAGTTTTCACGCATCAAATTCAAGAAAATGAAGATGTTCTTAATGGGAAACCACAATGTAAATCCAGTTTTCACACATCAAATTTAAGAAAAATAAAGACGTTCTTAATGAGAAACTACAATGTAAATCCAGTTTTCACACATCAAATTCAAGAAAATAAAGATGTTCTTAATGGGTAATAAATTTGCGGACTGGGCTCAAACGGTCTGGCAGTAGGTCAAGAATACCCAAAAGAAACTCTACAATTAACACAAAATTCCTGCCAAGAGCTCATCGCAAATCAACCGCAACTGATCAAGCTTCAATCTAAAAATTCAAGAAAAAATTATAGCACGCGAAAGTTGTAAATAATTTCTCTGAACTTGAAGGAGAAATACAGACAATAGTGATAGCTAAAGAGAATGAGAAGGGGAGAGCTAAACCCGGACATTGTGAAACCTGAAAATAGAGAAAGATAGAGACCGATGACAAGAAGCTACCTGCGAATTAGAGCCGTGGCGGCGTGAATCTGCAGTTCGGGAGGCGTATATATCAGATTGAGAATTGGCGGTAACAGGGGAAATGGAGGGAGGGTTGTCGCCTCTTTATTGAATATATTGAAAAAAATTTAGTTTATTAAGATGTTTCAAAAAAAAAAAAAAAGAATGGGGGAAGGTTGCCGCCTCTTTATCATGATGGGGGATCGGCGATTTGGCGGTAACATCAAGGAAAAAAATTATCCCGTAGTATATTGAAGAGTATTTGGTCAAAAAAAAAAAAAAAAAGACTTGGTCAAAAAAAAAGAGAGGATTTGGTCAATTAAATATTATTAAGATTTTTTTTTAAAATATATATTAAACAAAACGTTGTGCTTATGTATAATATTAAACTAAAAATAATTTAAATAATAATTTAACTCACTTAACTCATACAATATTATGAAAAAGTTGCTAAAAAAATTCCCACTTAATCAGATTGAAAGCGAACTTTAAGGAGTTGGTCTAGTGGTGTATGCTTGTGACTTAAGAGTTTTTTAGGTCTCAAATTTGAAACCCCAAAGTCGAAAAACTCTCTTTCAAGTCCGGAGAAATATGTGTTACTCTTCCAAGTAACGCATATTAATCACTATAGTATCATATATTGTTCCCCCCTAAAAAAAAAACAAAAAACAAATATTGTTCTTTATAATAACAAAACTCTAGGAGCGAATTTTTATGTTTGATTTAGGCAAATTTTGTGAGAAGATTCATTTAGCCCCAATTTCGACTCACAAATTTTCTGCCCCTTTTTTTAAATAAAAATGATATTACATGTGCAATATTACACCTAAGTTCTTTTTATCTTTTACTTATTTGTTTCACTTTTTCTAATGAGCCGTAATTTCACAATTTAAATAGTTTACAATTCAAAAATTGTTGTTTATCCCAGGTTTTAAAATAGTTATGATGTTTCAGCTTGAATTCATGATATTATGCAAGGAATTCTTGAATTTCTGTCATTTTTAGGTTGAATTTTAGGTTGAAGTAAAAAAATATATTCTCAAATATAAAAACTAGAATTTTACTTAAAAAATTGTTTAGACGGGAGAGACACCTAAAAAATTACCTAAAGGGAAGTTGGTTTTGCAAAAGAAGTTGTAACACTTTCTAATTCAAGAACTTAATTAGGATGGTATAATTATTTTTAGATTAGGCATCTACTTTTTTTCATTAAGTCTAGTATGCACTCGAGTGCATGTTATGCACCCTAGTACATGTTGCACTTTTCAGTTTTACTGACTTAAATTTTTTGGTAAATGGTGTTGCACTTTTCAATTATTATTAAAAATATTATTATACAGTTTAATAATTGAAAAGTGCAACACCATTTACCAAAAAGTGTAAGTCAGTAAAACTGAAAAGTGCAACATGGACTAAGGTGCATAACATGCACTCGAGTGCATAGCAGACCAACCCACTTTTTTTTATGCCACAGTATATCCGGTTCGAGAACCGACTAATCCGAGGGGACCAATTCCACTGCCCACTTACGGAGGCCCCGTTTAAAACTAAAATTTTGCGCTATATATGAACTTGACCCCATAAGATTAGGCATCTACTAATGGAACTTCGGTTGAAAATTCTGACTTCAAACAAACGAGTAACGTTGTGTATTTCCTACATATATATAAAGGAATTTGAAATATGAACACTTTGTAAACTCATTGTTAGTTATGTGTTTTTATTTCAATGGTACTTGCAGATAGCTTGGTATTGTTATACAAAATTGATATAGTTTACTAAATTTTTCATTTTTTGTAACGAATTTCTTACCGTTGAAAATTCGTCGATGTTAATCCCCGTGTTTTTATAGTGTTATTAATTCAAAATAATTTTTTTTTACAATTTCAATAAAATAAATAAAAACCTATAAAAATCAAGACATGTTTATTTTTCTCAATTCTATAAAATGTGAAAAAAATAGCATCAAAGTTTAAAAAATTTAAATTAATTTTATAAAAATTATAATATAGATTTAAAAAATAATTATTAGCAAAATCTTGAAAAATCTTAAAATTTCTAACTTTGATAGTATATAATATAACCCCTCCGGCCTCCGTCCCAATTGAAAATCTTGGAAAATCTTAAAATTTTTAAACTTTGATATATTTTTAATTAAAATCTTCCAAAATCTTAAATAATTGAAATCTTGAAAAAAAAAAAAAAAAAAAAAAAAAACTTCAAAACATTAAAAAGAGGCGCTAAAATAGAATTTTAGCAAAAAAAATTGAAAATTTTGAGAACTTAGCTGTAAAAAGAGGTGGTTCTGAGTTCTCATCCCACAAAAAGAAGTGAAGGTTTCTCTCATCCCTCAAGCCGAATTGGAAAACCTAGATTTTTCAATTCTCAAATCTGAAGAGATTACAAAAATTTAGAGTGTCTATGCCTTCTTATTCTTAATCCAAATCTTACGCAGGAAAGAAAACATCAATCATTGGCTCTTCTTCTTCCTCCCTCTTACGCAGGAAAGAAAATCTAGAGTATCTATGTCCTCTGTTATTTTGGCGACACCAGGTACCACCCGCAATTCATAATCTGTTGTTAGTATGATATATGTGTAATAGGTTATATGGTGCCGAAAACCGCTCAAATATGTGTAATGGTGTGATGTGTAATACAAAATGTGTACGCAATTCATCAGCAAATAACATCTAATAAGATTTAATGTGATTACTTGAGAGAGGTTCCATTAACAAATTGCTAAATATTACTATATTAATTCAAGATCTACATATCTACTTGATGGTTAATGTGTCACGCCCCTTTATTTGAGTTTTGAATTTGACATTTTGTTTCCCCATTAGGAATATGTAATCGATCGAAATAGGTGAATTGATCATTGTTAATTTGATTTTATTTAAAACAATTAGTACTTATAAATGTGTAACGGGTATTACAGAATGTGAAAACAATAGAGCTTAGAATTTATCTTGAGATTTCTTGTGTGTTCCATGCCTGAGAGTACATCTTCGTGTTCTGAGTGATATAGTGTGACTGTGAGTATATTAACTAGCTCTGTATCATTACTACCTGAATAGTTCTTATATTATTTTGTGAGTTTTTGGCAGAAATGGTTAATTATATTAATTATGTAATTATTGTTTCAGTGCATAAGATCTCATATGAATTATAATTTAATCTAATGTGTGATGTATATTTGTTGTTAGTACTTAAAAAACTGGGAATTCCTATTTAAAGATACAAACTTGTGCAATAACTTGCAGCTATCAGTCGTGAAGGCAAATCACCGCTATATCATATATATGATAGATTTGCCCAAATTAAAAGAATATGAGCATGAACTTTCCACTCACGGTCTTTAGTAAATGTGATTATCTATTCATTAGATCAATACTAACATAATATTTTTTTCTTTTATCTTTGAGAATTCACTTATCTTTTTAGCAGAGGCTGATGATATAGCTTTTTTTTAAAAGTGTCGGGATGAAATAATCTAGTAAGTATTACATGTCACTTGAGAAATTAATTAAATTGGAGTATATTTTATGAGTTATGTCATAGTCTTACACCCACCATTCATTCAACTTACCAAAGTATTGTTTGTATTTGACCGTGTTTTTTTCTTATGGAAAATATGTCTGATGTTGGAGCACTAATATATGGTATTTGTTGTACATGCAGAATAAGTACAAGAATTTGAAGGCTACTAAGTTGTCTGAAGTTCAAGTTTTAAGAATCGTTTGACTGCTGTTAAGAGTAAATTAGCCTTCTTTCGAAGCCTTCTTCAGAAGACGAACAACACATCATTCAATAGTACACATGATGTATCTTCTTCTGACGTATCTTCTCGTGATGTTTAGAATATAGATGATGAAATTGAAAATCATGAGGTGGATGATCATGCCCTTGGTACGTATTGATGATGATGGTGATTATGATGGTGGTGGTGATTTCTAGAAGTTAATATGTAATAATATTAGTTTATTTTTTTGGTGATGTGAATTGAAAGGATGATCAATACTTACGTATTTATGATTACGGTTTTTAGAACTTATTATTTTTGTTATGACGTTACTTATTTTAGATTGTATTTCATTTTGAAGTTATTATATATTTTTTGTACTTGATTATGTATTTGAATTATAATGATATGTCGTGTGCTTTCAATTGATTTTGATAATGAATTCATATTGGACAATTTTCTTCTACCAAAATTCTATTGGTACATGTTTGTTGGAAATTTACACAGTCATTGGAATTTACGTTGAAATCCTCATATAAATTTTTTTGATACATGTTCATTGGAATTTTATTCCAATAGAATAATGTTGTTGGAATTGACATTAGTTGACTTTAATAAATTTCCAACAATTTAAGTTCCAATGACCAATATTTGTTGGAAATTTTCCAGCGGAAATAATCGTTGGAATTGATGATGAAATTTGTGATGGAAATTTTCCAATAGTTGAAATTCCAGCGGAACATGTTCGTTGGAATAAAAATTCCTACAAAATTTTTTCAGTTGGAATTAGCGTAGGAATTTGCATTTATAGTTTTCAACAATTGAAATTCCAAAGGTTAAAATACGTTGGAATTTATTCCAACGGAAAATTACCGTTGGATTTGTCGATGGAATTTATGTTGGAAAAAAAAATTAATAGGTAAAGATTCCAACGTTCACAGACCGTTGGAATGTACCGTCGGAATTTTTTTCCGCTGGAAATTTCATTGGAATTCTGCAATTCCAACGCCTACTTTTCCAACGGTAGTATTTTCGTTGGAATATCCGTTGGAATCAATGATTCCAACAGAAAAAATGCAAAAATCTGTTGGAATTTTCCTGTTGGAATTCCACTGTTTTCTTGTAGTGTACCTTGATCATCAGGATCCATTCTGTAGGTTGGCAGCATTGGTACTCCAACTGTTTTACAGGTCTTGATACCAAATTTATCTAACAAATTTCTTGTATATTTTGCTTGATTGATAAAGATACCATCAGATGATTGTTTCACTTGAAGTCCAAGAAAATAAGTCATTTCTCCCATCATTGACATTTCAAACTTGTTTTGCATGAGTTTTGAAAAGCTTTCACTCATGCTTTTGTTAGGAGATCCAAATATTATATCATCAACATAAATTTGGACTAATAAAATGTCTGTACCTTCTTGTCTTCTGAACAAAGTTCGATCCACTTTGCCCTTAGTAAATCCATTTTCAACTAAGAATAGTGAAAGAGTGTCATACCAGGATCTTGGAGCTTGTTTCAGACCACATAGTGCTTTCTTCAACCTGTATACTTGATTACCATTTACCTCAAATCCAGGAGGTTGTTCTACATAAACTTCTTCAACAAGTATACCATTTAAAAATGCATTTTTCACATCCATTTGATACACAGTGAATTTCATATAAGCAGCATAAGCAAGAAACAATCTTATAGCTTCTAGTCTAGCTACAGGAGCAAATGTTTCATCATAGTCAATACCCTCAGCCTGAGAGTAGCCCTGAGCCACTAATCTGGCTTTGTTTCTCACAACAAGATCATTCTCATCTTTCTTATTTTTGAAAATCCACTTTGTACCTACCACATTGTGATCAGTAGGTCTCTCTACGAGTTCCCATACATCATTTCGAGTGAACTGATTTAATTCTTCTTGCATAGCCATAATCCAGTTACTATCAGATAAAGCTTCTTTCACATTAGCAGGCTCAATAGAAGATAAGAAGCAACACCAACAGAATAGAGAATTACTGGGTTCAGGCTTAGAATCAAACAGTTGCCTTCTGGTCTTAACACCTTTATTGGATTCACCAATAATCAGATTAGTAGAATGAGCAGATTTCCATGTTTTTCTAGTCTTAACAGGAATACTTTCATCATCCACATCATGTATAGCAGAATCATCAATATCAATATCATCATTTTCAGCAGATTTATTCACAGGAGAACAGTCAACCAATTCAGGCATGTCAATTGGTCTAGAAGACTTACCATTGTCTTTTACCTTTTCTACATCATCATCTTTGTTTAGAACATTCAGAAATGGATTGTAGGCTTGTACAAATTCATAGGCTTCAGTCTCTTCAGTGTCTTTATCAGTTTGAATGGTCAGATCATCAATTTTCTTACTGATCTGTTGATCAGCAGAGTCCTGTACAACCTCATCAAAGACAACATGGGGTGTTTCTTCTACACATAGAGTAGAGTAATTAAATACTCTAAATGCCTTGCTTGTAGAAGAATATCCTAAGAATATTCCTTGATCAGCTTTGGCATCAAAAGCATTTAATTTGCTCTTTCCATTGTTATGAATAAAGCACTAACATCCAAAGATATGAAAATATGAAATTTTGGTTTTCTACCTTTCCATACCTCATAAGGAGTTTTACCATGTACCTTGTTGAATGCACATTTGTTCTGAGTGTGACAGGCAGTGTTGATTGCCTCAGCCCAGAACTTCTGTGGTGTGTTGTACTCTGCAAGCATTGTTCTACATGCTTCTTTCAGTGTTCTGTTTCTTCTCTCAACTACACCATTTTGTTGGGGTGTCCTAGCTGCACTTGTCAAATGCTGAATTCCAGACTTAGAACAAATTTTTTTAACATAGCAGTTTATAAATTCAGTCCCCTTGTCACTCCTGATCTTGACAATGGGCTGACCTTTTTCTACTTGCAACCTCTTTAACAGATCTGGTAGTTGGGTTTGTGTATCACTCTTTTTGTGTAAGAAGATTGTCCAAGTGTACTTTGAATAATCATCTACCACAACCAAAGTGTACCTTCTACCATTCAGTGTAGGGGGTTTTATTGGACCATGTAGATCCATGTGCAAGAGTTCTAAGACTCTACAAGTAGAAAGAGTGGGAATTGACTTAAAGGAAACCTTTACCTGTTTACCTTTTTGGCAAGCATCACACACTTGTGATTTGAAATAGATTTCATTAGGGATACCTTCAACAAGGTAGTTTCTTGCAATCTTGTTAATAATCTTAAAGTTCAGATGGCATAAGCGTCTGTGCCATAGCCAACTGATTTCTTTAGGACTTTTAGAAAGAAGGCAAGCATCCCTAGGACAACTATTCCAATTTACAATGTAGACACTGCCCTGTCTAACTCCAACTAGTAGAATTGTATGTGTTCTTTTATCCCAGATTTCACATTTGGTGCTTTTGAAGTAAACTTTGTAGCCCCTGTCACAAAATTGAGAGACAGATAACAAATTATATTTCAAACCTTCAACATATGAGACATCTTGAATCTCTACATCTCCATTCTTGATGTATTCAAATCCTTTTGTGATTGCCATGGAACTATCTCCAAAGATCACTTTTGGTCCTTCTCATGATAGTCAGAAAGTAGAGTCTTGGTACCAGTCATGTGGTGAGAACACCCACTGTCTATGTACCAAGTTTCTCCAACTGAACCTTCTTTCTTGTAAAGATCCAATCGACCCTGCAAGTAGTGATCTTAATAATTTAGGTACCCTTTCTTTATTGGGGTCCTTGGGGGTTAGTAGTAAGAGGTATCCAAATAAACATTGAAGTTTTGAATAATTGAGACCTCTTAAGTTTTCTACCATGCTTATCACAGAACAGTACTTTATTGACCTTATCCAAATTATCAACAGACTTAGGATCTATTTTTCTGAAATAGCCTTTCCTTGGTTCTATCCCTTTTTCAGGAAGATCTGTATGTCTGTAATAGTTTGCATATGGCCTAAAAGCCTGTGGACCATACGGCTTATATATGCGTTTTAGTCTTTCCTTTCCAATGATATCATAAGATAAAGGTGGAGGATAAAGAACAGGTTTGTTATGATAATGAGGTACAAATTTCTTAGGTTTAGTTGAGTACAGCTGAGACTGCCTTATGAAAGGAGGTCTAGGCTGTTTCCAACTTGCCTGTGCTTGTCTTGACCTACTGTTCTGAGTCTGCCTCTTCTGATTCCAGGACTTTTCAGCTCTGGTCAGAGGAGTAGAACTCTTCTGGTATGGTCTTGACTGTACTGGTCTAGATCCATTCTTCTGTTTACCATACTTGGCATTAGGAGGAATGTATTTCGACTGTACTTTGGAGTTTGGTTCATTAGCATAGATCATAGGTTCTTTTCCTTTATCTAATTGCAAAGAACTTGAACTAGCTCCAGTAGTGTTCTTAATGCCTGAAGTAGAGGAACTAGGCAGATCAGTACCTATTCCACTCTTGTCATAAGGAGCTCTGTATCTGTCTGATAATGTTTGATTAATCTTAGAAGAGTTAATCATATCAGATAGCTTTAGATCCAAGCTCAGTACTTCAGATTCTAAGAATCTATTGCGCTCTTCAAGTTTTTCACATTTAATCTTTAAGTCATTGAACTCATTTGTCTCTTTAGCTTGTGTATGAAGCATACCCTGATATAATTTGTCATAGATGCATACTTATCTTTGAGTTGTGACAACTCTTCTGATAGCTGTGCATTTAGAACAGTTATATTAGGATCCACTTGTACTTGAGCTTCTCTAAGACTCATGATTTCTTGTCTTAAAGATATGTTCTCATCACTGATTTCTATGAATGCTTTGTTAGCTGGTAGGAGGTCTTCTTCATTCATTCCACTGGAATGGTGAAGACTACTCCCTACACTACTATCAGCAGTGTCACATAAATCAGAATCAGAATCTGATTCATCACAAGATTGAAAAGATGTGACAGATGATACCTCTTAGTCTATTTTTGCCATCATGACTAGTCCATCATCTGCAATGAAGACTTCTTTCTCACTGCTGGACGGGTAATCAGAAGAGGAGGATGGTAACTCATCTGAATCCGTATCAGATTCATTGTTAGCCACCATTGCCCTCTTACCCTTTGCATATTTGCAATCTCTCCTTGCTTTCCTTTCTCTTCTGTCTTCAGCACTTAGATCAGGACATTCATGGATGTAATGACCTGGATTTTCACAGTTATAACACAGAGGTTCATTAGAAGTACGTTTAGAAGGAGAATGATATCGGTTCCTGTCCTTTCTATCAGTAGAGTTTCTATCCTTCCTACCAGTAGAGTTCCTATCTCTTCTTTTCTCATTAGAGATCTCATCTCTCCTTTCAGAAGATTTGTGATCCCTTCTGGTCCTAGAAGAGTCCCTGTTATTAGAGCCCTGAGTGTCCTTATAGAATCTTTTGTATCTACCATACCTCTTGTTAAGCTTGTCAAACCTCTTAATCATTAAATTCAACTCATCCTTAAGATCAAGATCAGTACTCTCTAGTTCATCTTTTATGCTTGAGGACTTAGACATAGATGATCTAGGATTCTTAGAGGTAGACGCCTTAAGTGCAATGCTCTTGGAGATTTCCTTAACCCTATCACCACTAACTATTGGATCTTCTTCATCCAATTCGAACTCATGTGCCTGAAGGGTTTGGAAGGTAGTTTCAGCAGACCAGTTATCTATATCCTGAGTGTTTTTAATGATCAGTGTGACCATTTTCCACCTTTCATCTAAGGCTTTAAGGATACGTAAATTGATCTCCCTATTGGTATAAGTCTTGCCTAAAACATCCAGATCATTCATAATCTTGGTAAAACGAGTATCGAGTTGGTCTATTGTTTCACCAGGCTTAATTTTAAATGATTCGAACTTCTGGACAGCAGTGGATAGTTTGCTTTCTTTTATAAGAGAAGTTCCCTCACAAATGATAGCTAACTTGTCCCACATCTCTTTGGCTGATTTACATTTAACCACTTTCCCAAGATACTCATTGGGAAGGGTGTGCAAAATGTAATTCTTTGCCAAGCTGTCTAGATTGTTCTGCCTCATCTCTTCAGCAGTTAAATCTAACCTGGGTTTTGGCACGAGAACACCAATGGCTTTTGAAGGCTCCAGAGTTGCTGTGTTGGGTATCATGGTAGTAATAGGCCCTTCTTTGATCACAGACATCATTAGATCATGGGTAGAACTAAAGATGGCCTCCATCCTTAGCTTCCAGTAATCGTAATCTGCAACCTTAAACTTTGGAAGTTTATTGATGTTAGTTTCTTCCATGATAGAACAAGCAGTAAGATCAGTAGTATGACAAATAGGTCAAGAAAGACAGGTAAGATCAAGAAACAGTTATCAGTAATGAGAGACAATTAGACTTTCCCCAAAGTCTACAAGGTTATCAAGAAACAGCAGTCCGAGAACTACTGCTCTGATACCACTTGTTGGTCCCAAAAGTTGAGTTAAGATTGAGTAAGCTAAGAAAAAGTCTAGAGGGGAGGGGTGAATAGACTTTTCAAATTCTATCAAAATATCAGAGTTTAAGTGCGGAAATACGTTCTGTATGTTACTGTTCTTAAAATCAGATCAGTACTAACAGTTCTTCTTTTATACTCAACTTTTCTTTAAATCTTTTCTTTAGAAAACTTACTGTTCTTGGTTAAACAAATATATCAACAGATAATCAAAACATAAAGCAGTAAAGAACACAAGATTTTTATAGTGGTTCGACAAATGTCTACATCCACTCTCACAACTCCAGTTGCGATGTTTTATTACTCTTTTCCACTTGAGTACTTGTTGTTTAGAGTCCCAAGATTAAGACTTCGATCTTGTCGATTATACCACCAGGTATATCTTCGATCAACTTGTTTACACAATACAAACTTAAAACGAAAAGTAAAACTTCTCTTGATGATAGCCTTTGTTTCTTCAAATCAGATCTGTGGCTTTTCTTCAGTTCTTGATCTTCAACTCTGTGAGTGCTTGAATACTTGAATACTTCTTGATTGCTCTTGAATACTTTGAGTAGCAGTAGTCTTTTCAAGTAGAAGATCACACGGTATTTATAAGCATTAGTAAGACAGTTAGCAGTTTGTAAAACTAACTCTCAACTAACTCATAACCGTTCTTGTTGTAACTTCCTTCTGTTTGTAACCAACTTATCTTATCTTTCCAAGTCAGCATATCTTCAACAATATCTTCAGTTACGCCTTAAATAAGTCATCCAAACTTATTCTTCAAACAAACCAACTCAGCACAGTAAACTACTCTTCTTAGTTTTACTGCTCTTGGTCAGTCAGCACAGTTCTTCCAAACTGTGCAGCTTCCTTCAAAAACTTCACTTGATTTCTTCATCTTCTGAAATAGTCTTCTTAGTCATCTTTAGTCTTCTGACTTCAATCTAATCTACTGTTCTAACTATTACAATGCTGAATACAATAGAATACAACTTTACAAATATAAAACCTATATATACATCAACTGAACTACATACAGATGAGTATAACTAAGTCCTATACTATAAGCTGTCTATACAATTCATTCATCAGCTTAGTTCTTAAACAATTCATATATCAGATTAGTAATATACTAAGATCAGTAAACTTAAACTTCATAATACATAAAGATCAGTAATCTTATATCAAGTATTTCACATAGAACAACACATAATCACATATATCATTAACTCTAAATTTACTTTTGGCCATCAAAACATATAATCATCAATTAGAACATTGTTTGTAAGATTCATATCCCAACAACTGATTATAGTTTGTGGTATTACTGATTATGTGTAATTATTTATTATTGTTTAAGACATTACTGATTATTATTATTTTTATGGTATTACATATTACTCCCTCCGTCCCAAGATTACTTGCACGGTTTCACCGACACGTTGTTTAAGAAAAGTGAATTTAGTGGTTAGTGATGTAAGATAAAGGAGGGGTATTTTAGGTGATTTAGTGAGGTGTAAAGTGGATATGATGAGATGTAAAGTAAAATGTATGTAAAAAGGTGGTGGCAATTTTGAAAATAAAATAATGTTGGGAGGATATTAATTTTGTGGGCTATTTCTATATTAAGAGTGTGCAAGTAATTTTTGGACGTCCAAATAAGAAAAGTGTGCAAGTAATCACGGGACGGAGGGAGTATTGTTTATGGTATTACTGATAATTGTTTTTGATATTATTGAATATAATTAGATTTGTGGAATTATTTGTTATTGTATAAGATATTACTGATCAATGCTCATGGTATTACTAATTACTGTTAATGGTATTGCTGATAATTATTTTTGATATTATTGAATATAATTATATGTGTGGAATTATTTGTTATTATATAAAATTTTTCTGATTAATATTAATGATATCACTGATTAATGTTCGTGGTATTACAAATAGTTGTTTATGGTATTACAGAATGTAATTAGACGTGTGAAATTATTTGTTATTGGGTAGGGCTGCTGTGTACTTGAGTCCACTTGCAAACCGGTCACATGCGCATAAATAGAATATTGCACGCTTATTTACTTAATAGCCGTTACAGCCTAGTGGTTGCCCCTTGAATTTTTTACCACAAGGTTATAAAAGTGCAAGACTAATAATCAAAAGGTGTATCATGCAAGATGAAATAATAAAATGTATGAAATTAATAACAATTTAAAAAAAAAAAAAAATTAGAAACAGTTTATCAAGATTATAAAAGTGCAAGATTTAATAACCAAATGGTGTATCTTAATATTCATAAAATTGCAAGATTAAATAATAAAATGTGTGAAATTAATAACTATTTAAAAAACAAATTAGGAACCGTTTATCTAGATTATAAAAGTACAAGTACTAATAACCAAAATGTCAATTTAAAAAGTGCAAGTACTAATAATGTCATTAATAGTAACAAAAGTGCAAGTAAAAAAATAATAAAACGTGTAAAATTAATAATAATTATTTAAAAAAAAATTTAGCACCAATTTTTCTAGATTATGAAAGTGCAAGTACAAATAACCAAAATGTGTATCATTAGCATACACTTTTCAGTTATAATATAATACATTTTTCAATTATAATAACATACTCCCTCCGTCCCGTGATTACTTGCACACTTTTCTTATTTGGACGTCCCAAAATTACTTGCACACTCTTAATATGGAAATACCCCACAAAATTAATACCCTCCCAACATCATTTTATATATTTTCAAAATTGCCACCACCTTTTTACATACATTTTACTTTACACCTCATCATATCCACTTTACACCTCACCAAATCACCTAAAATACCCCTCCTTTATCTTAAATCACCAACCACTAAATTCACTTTTCTTAAACAACGTGACAGTTAAACCGTGCAAGTAATCTTGGGACGGAGGGAGTACATTTTTCATTAATATATAACTTACACTTTTCATTAATAAAACATACACTTTTTAGTTATAATAACATACACTTTTCATTAAATAGTTCATACACTTTGCAGTTATAATAACATGCACTTTTCATTAATAATATACACTTTTCATTAATAGATCATACACTTTGCAGTTATAATATCATACATTTTTCATTAATATATAACTTATACTTTTCATTAATAGGTCATACACTTTTCAGTTATAATATCATACACTTTTCAATATAGTAACATACACTTTTAATTAAAAAAACAAAGATACACTTTTTAGTTATGATAACATACACTTTTTCAAAAAAAATATCGAAAAAAAAGTCAAAGTTTGACCGTTGACCGGTCAACATTTGACTAGTCAAAGTCTACTCAAGTACACCGTGTACTTGAGTACATACAAGACTTTGGCTTATTGTTTTCCAAAAAAAAAAAAAAACACTTACCATTATTATTGAACGTTGAATATTTTTTCACTGTAGATATTAAAATGGAGTGAAATACAAAAAATGATAGTACATGTGATTTCATTCCTTTTGAACATGTACCAAACGTGTTTTTGAACAATTTATGTGGGAGCAGTATTGCAATATGCCACTACAAGAAATTGTTGAATTGTCTACATAATTTTTTAACGAAAATAACACTATAAGAATCAGGGGGAATAGCGACGAAAATTTTACGACAAATCTAAATTTCATCGCTAAAATCAATTTTTAGCAATGAAATATAAATTTTCGTCGCTAAATTGTTAAATTTAATATTTACAACAGAATTTATATATTTCATCGCTATATTAGCAACATATTGCTTCATTTTGTGGTTAATAATCAAAACAACAATAAAAATTATATTTCGTCGCTAATATTTTGCGATGAAATAGAAATTTTCATGGCTAATTTCTTGAAATAATTTTTTACAACAAAATTTATATATTTCATCGCTATATTAGCAACAAATTGCTTCATTTTGTTGTTAATAATCAGAACAAGGATGAAAATTATATTTCGTAGCTAATATTTAGTGATGAAATAGAATTTTTTGTGGCTAATTTCTTGACATTAATTTTTGCAACAAAATTTATATATTTCATCGCTATATTAGCAACAAATTGCTTCATTTTGTTGTTAATAATCAGAATAGCAATGAAAATTATATTTCATTGTTAATATTTTGCGATGAAATAGAAAATTTTGTGGCTAATTTCTCGAAATTAATTTTTGCAACAAAATTAATTTATATATTTCATCACTATATTAACAACAAATTGCTTCATTTTGTTGTTAATAAAAAATTATATTTCGTTGCTAATATTTAGTGATGAAATAGAATTTTTTGTGGATAATATCTTGAAATTAATTTTTGCAACAAAATTTATATATTACATCGCTATATTAGCAACAAATTGCTTCATTTTGTTGTTAATAATCAGAATAGCAATGAAAATTATATTTCGTTGCTAATGTTTTGCGATGATATAAAAAATTTCGTGGCTAATTTCTCGAAATTAATTTTTGCAACAAAATTAATTTATATATTTAATCACTATATTAGCAACAAATTGCTTCATTTTGTTGTTAATAATCAGAACAACAATGAAAATTATATTTCGTTGCTAATATTTTGCGATTGAAAATTTTGTGGATAATTTCTTGAAATTAATTTTTGCAACAAAATTTATATATTTCATCGCTATATTAGCAACAAATTCCTTCATTTTGTTGTTAATAATCAGAACAAAAATTAAAATTATATTTCGTCACTAATATTTTACGATGAAATAGAAATTTTCGTGGCTAATTTATTGAAATTAATTTTTGCGATGAAATTAAAATATTTCATCGCTATACTAGTAACGGATTGCTTCATTTTGTTGTTAATAATCAGAACAACAATGAAAATTATATTTCGTCGCTAATATTTTGCGATGAAATATAATTTTTTGTGGCTAATTTATTGAAATTACTTTTTGCGATGAAATAAAAATAGTTCATCGCTAAACTAGCAACAAATTCTTTTATTTTGTTGTTAATAATCAGGACAACAATGAAAATTATATTTAGTCGCTATTATTTTGCGATGAAATATATTTTTTGTGGCTAATTTCTTGAAATTAATATTTGCAACAAAATTAAAATATTTCATCACTACACTTTCAACAAATTATTTTATTTTGTTGTTAATAATAAGAACAACAATGAAAATTATATTTCGTCGCTAATATTTTAGCGACAAAATTGAAATTTGCATGACTAATTTTGTGGATTTAATATTCGAGAGAAAATTAAAATATTTTATCACTATATTAGCAACACAATATTTTATTTTATTGTTAATAATAAGAACAATAATGAAAATTATATTTCGTCTCTAATATTTTAGTGATGAAATAGATTTTTTCATGTTTAATTCTCATGAATTAAAAATGGTTGTCGTTTAAACATAATAAAGGAAAAAAGTTTGAGTGCATGCACAGTGTGAAATAATAGAGACGATTCTAACAATATGATGTTTAATTTGAAATAATAGGATCAATATGATTTCATTTACTTTTACTCATTAATTTGACATATTAAGTTTTTTATTTAATTAATTTTGGGTATAATTTCTTGATTTCATTCTGTATAATTTGTTTTATGTTTTTCTATTTTCTTGATTTCATTAATTATTTATTGTTATTCCCACTAAGAATGAGGGAAGAGTACTACATAACTATGCATATTAAATCAAGAAAATTGGTTTATAGAAATGAGAGTTAGAGAGAGAAAGGGAGAGGAGTGGGTGAGGCGGGGTAGAGTCTAGGGTCAACCATACATTCCCTTCCGAGCGTTTTTCGGTGAGGCAGAAAGAACCTTGGCCCATTAGGATAGATGATCGATGGGTTCCGGCGCGAGATTCCAAATTGAGCAAGTGGTGTTCCTCTAAGAAATGGGGGTAAATCTCCGGAGTGGTTGAGAAGGATTGAGTCTTCCACTTTCTCCTTCTTTTTCAGTAATTTTCCGGCAGCAATATCCATTCCCATTCTATTGGAAAAATTCTGTCACGCCCCAAATTTGAAAATAATGACTTCTCAAAAAGTAGATAAAATAAATAATTTTATCGCACTAAAATTTAAATCTTAAATTTATAAAGTTAAAATAAAGAAACACAACTACTATTATATTTAAAATTTTGTTAACTATTGCAATGGAAAACAGTTATAATTCAAGTGGAGAATTCACAACTAACTAACTGAAAATTCATAACGAAAAGTCTATAATCCAAATTAATAAACATGTAAATATTCTTTTATTCTTTAAATAAAAAAATATATCGTCTCCCATCACCACTTATCGCCGCGCAACTCTGATACCTGGAATTGTTAAGAATAAGGGGTGAGCAAACCACAGCTCAGTGGGGATATACTTGTTAAAACTAAATACAATAAGCAATTAAATCATCAATTTCACGTTAACATATATAATTCCATAATAATTCAATAACATCACCTCGTTTATAAATGTCAAATGATATATCCTCGTTTATTAAGGTCAGAAGACCTATCCTCGTTTATAAAGGTCAGAAGACCTATCCTCGTTTATAAAGGTCAGAAGACATATCCTCGTTTATAAAGGTCAGATGACCTATCCTCGTTTATAAAGGTTAGATGACCTATCCTCGTTTATAAAGGTCAGAAGACCTGTATACCTGTACTTCTCAACTTCTCATACATAATTCAAATTAGTAACAATAAAATTACAAATCGCATTTAATAATGACAAACAATTAAATAGAAATCCCCACCTTGAAATCGAGTGAAAATATACAATGGACGAATTCTGGCTTTAGTCCTTCTTGCGATTATCGTTGCCTCGATAGATGAATGTATACGTGATAACCTCGCATGAATTATTTCTCATAGTTATATTGTCGCCTTGCCGTGCGTGTTACAATACATTATTTTCAACTCTTGGAACTTTAATATGGTGAAGGGTTTATATAGTAGTAAGATAGGTAAGATAAATAAAACGTTACAATTTATTACATAAAATTCTTTTACTGCCCATAATGAAAAACGCATGCATGATGATGAATTGAGTGACAATAAATGAACAAATATGAAAGGTTGTTAAATATATATATATATATATATATATATGTTTTTATATAAAATATATTCAATACTATTAATTAAATACACACGCATATGTCTATATATATATATAGTATTATAATTTTCTTTTTCCATAATATATAAATTATTTATTTATTGAATAAATTTCTATTTTTATTATTATAAAATTCTTGGGTATTACAGATTCAAACCACTAGGCATGGTCAAAGACATATATATCTCCAAGAAGAAGAACCGGAGGGGGGAAGCCTTCGGTTTTGTAAGGTTCTCCGATAGCGGCAGTAGGCGGAAGATCGAAGAAGGCCTGACTTCTATTTGGTTTGATAGCTACAAGTTACGTGCTAATCTTTCTAAGTTCAATAGACAAGGTATCGAGAGCAAGGAATCGGCCAGAAAATTCATGTTATCCTCCCCCAATAGGATACAGGTGGGCGTGACATACGCGAACAAAGTTCAGCAGGAGCAGAAATCTGATAACTCAGCGCCGCAGGGTGTACCAGCTAACCCTATTCAAGCTCCTTCTATTGGGAGGCAGAACGCACACTTTACCTTTCAATCAACCCCTGAAGAGAGTGCCTGGGTGGTGGGATGTTTCACAGGCCAACTAAAAAGAAACATTGATTGGGTCGCCCACAGTGAAGATATAATAAGTGAATGTGGTAAAAAACTCAACCTATTTCACATGGGGGGAAACCTTGTTCTCCTCAAGCCAACAGGGGAAGATCCTCTCGATACTTTATTGGCTGGTTTGGAGGATTGGTCGGGGTATTGGTTTGATTCCATCACTCCCTGGGATGCAAAGGATATTAGCAACTGCAGATCCGTTTGGATCAGATTATACGGGGTCCCCCTTCATGTTTGGAATAGGTGTTTCTTCAAACGTCTTGCTCTCCTTTTCGGAAGCTTGGTGGATATTGATAAGCATACGGAAGAAAAATCATTCTTTGGTTTCGCAAGAATTCGTATTATGCTATCGGGCCCAATTCTAACAAACGTCTCCATTTCTCCTATCATTGACGATGTCCCTTTTATCATCAGAATTTTCGAAGAACCGGAGGTCGTAAATGTTCCGGATGAGGTGCTATCCTCCGACTCGGAATTTTCCGATTCCGACTCTGAGTAAAAATGGATTGCAGTGGAAACGGAACCGGAATTTTCCGGCGTACCGGAGACTCCTGACCTAGATGCCGAAACCGGTGACTCAGTGGACGGTGGGGCCCATGATTCAACCTCCGTAAATGGCTCCTCGTCTTTCGTTCCAAATTCATTGGGCGTGGTTAATTCCGCATGGGACGAGGAGGATGTCACGCGTGAAGTTAATGCAGCGGCGATAGAGGTATCCCAAATTAATTCCATTAATGGCGACATTAATAGTTATTATAATTGCCTTGACCCTGTGATTATTCCTGATTATGATCCGACATTTTCTCCAATTCATGATCCGGCGATTGAGGTATCCCCACTTAATTCTATTAATTCCATTAATGGTGCCATTAATCCCAGATTCCCTACCCTTGCCCCAACTACGAACCATACACTCCTTGATCGCGCCCATACACCCCCTGATCCCATTCGTGCCCATACACCCCCTGATCGAGCTGTCCTTAATCCGGTTCCTACCCGTCCACCACCTTCGACCCTTTCACCTAGCTTTGATCACTCCCCTTCCCCTCCTTCTGGTACCCCCATTCCTGTCCTCCCCCACTCTGGTGGAGCAATACAAGTCCCCTTTGCTCCTTCTTCGTTGGAAACTATTCCCATTTCCTCCATTCCCCCTCTCCCTCCCCGCCCACCCAAGCCACCTAAAAAATCCAGGATACCTCCAAGTATTAAAAAGAAACTGGCCAAGGAGGAATGTGAGTCGTTTGTAAGAGATTTTGAGGTCAATGGCGAGGAAGCTTCTCTTATTAATATCCGTAATTTTGGATGCCAGTTGGGTATCACAGAAAGAGATTCCGAGCGTGAGAGCTCTGGTCGGAAGAGTTGATATACTTGCCAGAAGCTGTATACAGGTGATTTATTCTGTTTTTATGCGTCTCCTTAGTTATAATGTTCGAGGGCTTGGTAGCAGTGTTAAGAGGAAGGAAGTAAAAGAGTTGATATCAAAAAATAGATAAGAGGTTTGCTTTTTGCAAGAAACTAAGTAAGAAAATATTAACTCAATTATGAGCATCGGCGTCTGGGGAAACCGGGAATGTGGGTTCGTTTTCAGACCTTCTAAAGGTCGTTCTGGTGGTATTGCGACATTTTGGGATGAAGAGTTCCTTCAATGTGTAAGCGCCTGGCACGCTACTGGATTTCTGGTGGTAACTGGGCGTCATAAAAAGGATGACGCGGATATCTGCTTGATAAATGTGTACGCTCCGTATCACCCTAGGGAGAAGAGACAATTGTGGGATACTCTTTCACTGGTAATACAACAGAACAGGGGAAAACAAATTTGTCTTGCGGGTGACTTTAATGCTATTCGCCATCAATCCGAAAGAGTGGGGAGGACGGACTGCTATAACACGAAAGAGATGGAGGACTTTGATCAATTTATCATGGATGCTAAAATTGTAGAAATACCTCTCTTTGGACGAAGCTTTACTTGGTATAGAGCTGATGGAACGTGCAAAAGCAAACTGGACCGGGTGTTACTTAATGAAGAATGACTTCAAGCGGATCCTCCCACAAGGCTTAAGGGTCTTCCTCGGTCTATTTCGGATCACTGCCCTCTCATTCTTGAAGACCTTATCATCAATTGGGGGCCCAAGCCTTTTCGCTTCTTCAACGCGTGGCTTAAACACCCCTCCTTCAAAACTGACGCGTTTAATTTCTGGAGTAACTTGCAAGTCGAAGGCAGAGGCAGCTTTGTCATCAAGGAAAAATTCAAAATGGCCAAGGCATTTTTTCGAGAATGGAGTAAAGAGCACTTTGGTAATCTGGATGCCCGAATTGAGAATAAAAAATAGAAACTCTTGGAACTGGATCTTATAGATGATGCATTGGGGTTGGATGTGGACGAGATTGACCAAAGAAGATCGATTATGGCCGACATTCTCACAGATTGCACGACAAGACATAGCATTCTTAGTCAAAAGGCGAAAGCCCAATGGCTAAAGGAGGGCGATATCAACTCCAAATTCTTTCATAAGTGCATAAATGTTAGACGAAAAATCAATGACCTCTCTAACATCCGTGTGGATGGCGTATGGCTGTCTTCGCCGGAGGATATAAAAAGGGCGGTTGCGGAGCATTTTAAAAATCATTTTCAGGCACCCACCACAATTCGCCCAGTGATCCCTCACGATCTGGCTTTGAATAAAATCAGTGCAGGGGATAACTTGATGCTTACAGCAACCTTCACTCCTGAGGAAATTAAGGATGCCGTGTGGAGTTGTGAACCCTCAAAGTCGCCTGGTCCGGACGGATTTACGATGGCTTTCGTCAAAGCCAATTGGGATGTTTTGAAGGCTGATTTCCAGAGGTTGTTTGATGAATTCCACTTAAACGGGAAGTTCGTCAAAGGCTTCAATCCTTCCTTCATAACTCTTATTCTGAAAAAATTGAGCGCGGAATGCATTAACGACTACCGACCCATATCCATGATTAATTGCTCCTACAAAATTATTGCTAAGGTCCTAGCGAGAAGGCTTTCAAAGATAATTGGGTCGGTGATCTCGGAGACGCAATCTGGGTTTGTTCAGGGAAGGCAGATTTTAGACGGCGTGCTTGTTCTCAATGAACTTATTGATGACGCAAAAAAGAAGAAGTTAGAAAGGCTCTTTTTTAAGATCGACTTTGCAAAAGCCTTTGACTCTGTGGACTGGAATTTCTTGGACGACATGTTAAGAAGCATGGAATTTGCTCCTAAATGGCGTAAATGGATTCGGGAATGCGTTTCATCGGCCTCTGCGTCTGTCCTTGTCAATGGCAGCCCTTCAGCCGAATTTCACCTTCAACGGGGCTTCGGCAAGGGGATCCTCTATCCCCGTTACTCTTTATTATTGCGGCTGAAGGATTAAGCACTCTCATCTCTAGAGCCTCTTCTATTGGAATGTACGATGCAGTAAAAGTGGGGAGAAAGGAGGTTCCGGTTACGCATCTTCAATATGCCGACGATACTATCTTGGTGGGGGAGGTGACCACAAATAACATATGGGCCCTCAAGTGCTTACTGATTAATTTTGAGAGATTATCCGGACTTAAAATTAATTTTTCAAAGTGCAGTCTCATTGGACTTAATGTGGATTCGGAAGTGCAACAGGGTTTGACCGATTTCTTAGGTTGCTGTGTTGTGTCGCTTCCCATGAATTTCCTTGGAATTCATGTGGGGATTAATCATCAAACCACACTAGCTTGGAAAGGGGTGGTGGAAAAAGGTGAAAAATAGAATTAAAATGTGGGAGGATCGACAAATCTCTTTCGGTGGAAGGATCACGTTGCTTAACGCGGTTCTCGTATCGTTGCCTATCTATTATCTATATCTTTATCGTATTCCTAAAAAAATCTTGAGTGAGCTAGTTAGATTGCAACGTAATTTTTTATGGGGGGGAGGTGTGAGCACTACAAAAATTCCATGGGTCTCATGGAAGGATATTTGTAGACCTAAGCCAGTCGGGGGACTTGTTGTTCGAAACCTTGATTTATTTAACATTTCTCTCCTTGGTAGGTGGGCGTGGAGGCTGCGTACGGAACCAAAGGCACTATGGGTCAAAATTCTTGATTCTAAGTATGATATATATTCGACAGGTGATGCTGCTGTAACGGAGAACATGAGCTATCACTCAAATTGGTGGAGTATGCTTTCTGCTCAGTTTGCTGAAAATGGACAAAATTCTTGGTTCACCAATAACATGGTAAAGATTGTGGGGTGCGGCAGCGATACATTCCTATGGCATGATAGATGGTCGGATCAACCAGCCCTGAAACATCTTTATCCTAGGCTTTACTCTCTATGTGTCAACAAGGACGCACGACTCAGTGAATCGTGTAATTGGGTAAACGGCACTTGGTCTTGGGATATACATTGGAGGAGGGCCCTCTTCTCCTAGGAAGTGCAATTAGCAGATCAGCTGGGGTGCTCGCTGGCCGCCTTACACTTGCAGGCCTCGTCTTCGGATTCGTGGCGTTGGAAAACTTCTGTCGATGGTCAGTACAACCCCAAATCTGCATACGGAGGTTTCGTGTTGCCAGAACAGACGCGGATCCTTAGCATCGAGGCTCATGCTGCAATCAAGAGGATCTGGAATAAATTGACTCCTCTAAAATTCTCGGGGTTGGCCTGGAAGGTGCTAAGAGGACGTCTTGCCACACGGAGTGAACTTCATAAGCAGAAAATATTAAGTGCCGGCGCAGATCTGGATTGCGCTCTTTGTGGAGCAAGCGAAGAAACTCTGCATCATCTGTTTGTTGGTTGTGAAATGGCTAATAAGATTTGGAGGCTGACTTTCTCTTGGCTTGATAGTAGCTCACCAATGCCGAATGATATTATTTCACATTTCCACCAATTCTGTGGCATCGCCGGCTCTCAGCGTAAAAGGAACATTTTGGAATGCATTTGGTGCTTGACGGTCTAGTTTGTTTGGAACGCTAGAAATAAGGAGATATTCTCACATGAAGAGTCGAAACCGGAAAAGCTGTTCGATGAAATTAGAGCAAAGGCCTGGAGCATTTTTTGTCTTCATAACGTATGTCCAACTTCGATCTCTTTTCATGATTGGTGTGCCTGCCCGAGAGCAACAATCTGCTGCTCATAAGGAGGATTATTTCGTTATAGTATTAGCTGGGGTGGTTCTAATTCTTCATTTTGTAATAGCATTTGGCCGTTGTAACTAGTTAAATTCTCATGAGTACCTCTGGTACTCTATTCTAATAAAATACAACATTTTTTCCTCTAAAAAAAAAAAAGAAAATTGGTTTATATAATTAAATGTTTAATAATTCTTCAAATTTTGTGTCTTATAAATCAGTTTGAATGTTTATAAAAATATTTATAAATATGATGATGCAAATGAAGATGGACATAAAGATGAGAGAATGAAGATTGGATGTAATATTTATTATTTTTTTTGAAATGGTCAAATGAACAATGATTTTTTACAATTGGAATTGTTTTAAAAATTACAATATATATACACAAAATATATTTATATATATATATATATATACATATATATATAATTGTTAGAAGTTAAAAATTAATGGGAAAATATCACTTTTGATCACCCAAGTTTACCTCTTTTCATATTTGATCACCCACATTTAGTCACTGTCAAAATTTAAAATTGGTCACTCAGTTATTATATTCTATCAAAATTTATCATTTTGTTAGTCAATCTGTCCTTGACTAACGGAGAAAGAGTTTTGAGCCGCTATATTTCTCAAAACCTAGTTAAAAAATTCTCATGAATCTTATAAAACTAATGAAACAAAAAGCAAAAATGAAACATGTTGAACTTGTGTGGAGCGTACCCATTCAAGAATCTCAGTCAATCACAAGAAATACCTATTTTTTTATGATTAAATTATTTTATTATATTTATCTCATAGGTCAGAAGAATTCTCATTATATTTATCTGTAATAATAGGTCAGAAGAATTTCTCATGCATCTTCTAACGTGATTCAATCAACCTTTTTCAGGTAGCCAAAAAAATTTCAGTAAGTTTTTAATATTATAAATTCATCTCATTGTTGTTGTTGGTTTACTTTTTTTTATTTTACAGGAAATGAGAAACCCAGGATACAGTGAAGCAAATGTGTGTGCCTTGGCTTACAATCTCATTTTATAATTTTTGTAATGTAATGTGACTAATTTCTTATTTTATAGGTTATGCAATTCTCAATGATACACAGTACATTTGAAAGGAAGAGTGAATTACATTGTCAAACTTAGTTACTTACATGCAAAAGAGTGTCAGTGGTTCATAGAAGGAACGAAACCAGCAAGTGAAATACCAAAGGAAAAACAAGTCAAATTATGGTGGTTATGTATTAGTTTGATGTACTCTATTTTTATAATTATGGTGTGTAGTTGAATGGTTTATAATTATTGTATTCACTATGGTTGAAAAATTTTCAGACACTGTGTTCTTTTTACTCTGTTTTTTTTTTTTTTTTTTTTGAACAATTGTACTCCATTTTTCAATTCCTTGTTTCATATTGAATTTGTATGATAATTGGAGATAGAAACATTTCAATTCATTTCCCTATTTATAATTATTGGAGCATAATTTGTGGTGGAGATTAATTGTAAATAATTTTCTAAAATTATCCATTCAAGAAAATTTCATAAACTTATTTTTCATTCTAAATATTTTTCTATTAACATAATTATTGCAGATTATGTAAATGTACATATTGGTAATTTTTGTAAATGTAGAGTGATTGACTGAGATTCTTTCTTCAATGGTATTTCTTGACGTACGATAAGTTCCACATGTTTCATTCTTACTTCTGCGTTTGTTTAATTAGTTTTAGAAGATGCATGTGAAATTTTTAACCCAGGTTTTGAAAAATCACTAATACATATTTGGCCTTGGAGAGCTTTTAAAAGAGCTCTCCAAGTGGGTGCTATCCAAGCTAAATTGCACTTGGACAGCCCTTAAGGGCTCTCTCCAAGTGCAATTTAGGTTGGACAGCTCCCACTTGGAGAGCTCTTTTAAAAGCTCTCAAAGGGCAAATATGTATTAGTGAATTTAGCACTCAAGATTCTTTCTAAACCAGGTTTTGAAAAATTTAGCACTCAAAAATCTTTCTCCGTTAGTCAGATTAATTAACTGAATGATCAATTTTGAGCTAATTTTGATAGTGACTAAATGTGGGTGACCAAATATGAAAAGAGGTAAACTTGGGTGACCAAAATTGATATTTTCCCAAAATTAATCAATTAATATATGTGAAATAAATTATTAAATGAGTAAAAATAATTAAATTAATAACAATTGAATACACATATAATTAATATTAAAAACTGAACCAAAGAGCTGCCTGCCCGAGTGGGGCGCCCAGCTGTGGGCGCCCATCCACCCGGGATCAATTCCCACGAAGACCAAATAAATTTTTATTTAAATAAAATGGGGGAGGGGGTATGTGGGTGCGGGTCGGGGTGGGTTAGGGGCGGGTCTAGTGCGAAAGTGGGTTTAGAGAACGATTGAGTTGGGTTGGGTCGGGTGTGGGTGCGGGTTGGGCTGGTCGAGTGCGGAAGTGGGTTTAGAGAATGATTCGTAAATCGGATATCCATAGCCAAATATTAGCGACAAAAATATGGGTTTCATCAATAACATTTGCAACGAAATTAAAATATTTATCGCAAAAAAATTAGCCACGAAGTAAGGAGTTACTATTTTAGACACGAAAAAATTTGTCGCTAATTATAATATTTTCGTCGCTAATGAGAGTTAGCGATGAAATAATTTTGTCGCGGGATTTATTGTTATACACCCGTCGCTAACGTGTTTGCGACAAATATTTGATTTTCCTCGCAAACATTTTGTGATGAAACTCATATTTAATTTCGTCGCTAATATTTTGCAATGAAACTTATATTTTCGTCGCTAATATTTTGCGATGAAACTCAAATTTTCATCACAAACATTTGCGACAAAATTATTTTTTATCGCAAACACGTTAGCGACGGGCATATAGCAACAAATCATGCGATAAAATTATTTCGTCGCTAACATATTAGAATTAGCGATAAAATTTTTCACGGCTAAATTGCAGTTTTCTTGTAGTGTAATATCATCTTTAAATATTGAGAATTGTCTACAGATTGCCTACGAATCTTTACAAATTATTTTACACATTTTCACCCACGAAATTACTAAGGAAAAATATGATTGTGATTTACCTAAAAAATAATTCGTAGGCAAAACCGCATTTCCCTATCAAAACGGTTGTAGGTGATTTTTTTTTTATTTACCAACGAAAACTTTCCTAGCTATTTATATGTATAAATTATCTAATTGTATTACCTAAAAAATTTGCTAGAAACTTAAAAAATATTGATTTACCTAAAAAATAATCCGTAGGCAAAACCGCATTTCCCTATCGAATCGGTTGCAGGTGATTTTTTTTTATTTACCAATAAAAAAATTTCTAGCTATTTATATGTATAAATCATTTAATTTTATTACCTACAAAATTAGTTAGGAACTTAGAAAAGCAATAGTGTTACTGTGGAATTTCATAACGAGAAGAAATGTAATAGAAGACATATTGAAAGAATCACATTGAATAGAGAATTACATGATCAAATTGAATTATCACCCTGTAGGTCCCTAGTTGAGTAGTAAGATTGAGTAAGCTAGTAAAAGTCTAGAGGGGAGGGGTGAATAGACTTTTAAAAATCTTTCAAAATATCAAAGTACACAATGCAGAATATCAGAATTAATAATGAGCCCTTAAAGATTTATACTCAACTATTACGAAAAACACTGATCTTGTCTATTTTATATCCAGATTAATCAATTAAACAAGTAATCAATCATACAACAAATAAAACAGTAAAGTAAATCAAACACAAGGTTTATAGTGGTTCGACAACTTGTCTACATCCACTCTCATAACTCCAGTTGCGAAATTTATTAACTCTTCTCTTCGAGTAACAATGTGTGTGTGTTCTTGTGGCTTTAAGTCCCAAGAAATAAGACTTCGATCTTTTCGATAACACTACCAAGTGCTTCTTCGATCTAACAACTAGCTATTTAACAAGTAACTAGCAACTTGATTAACAAACAAAACTTTAAAGAAAAACTTCTCTAATTTCAGTAGCAGCCTTCTTGAATATGAACTTGTCTTCTGGCTTCAACTTCTGAACTTGAACTCTGTGAGTTTCTCTTACTTCGAATATCTCAATGAACGCTCTTAATTTCGTAATAACAGTAGTCTTTCAGTCGTCTCAAACGTTGAATGTCTTCAAGTATTTATATACTTCACTTCTCAAGATAAGTGTGTTATCCAACAACCTTTTCTTGATAACTAACTTCGTAACTGTTTCTTCTTATCCTTTCACGCGTTTCTTCAGTTAATTAGTTATTTCATAATTAACTCTTCATATCTTCACTTTGATATAACCTTATCTTTATTCTGTATCTTCACGCGTTCTTTACTTTTATGCGAACTTGACTTGTCTTGTCTTCAACACTTAGACAATTCTTCAGTCTTCTCAGCACTTGTCTTGTCTTGCAACAGGTACATACGTTTCATCATAGTCTATGCCTTCGACTTGTGAATAGCCTTGGGCTACTAATCTAGCCTTATTCCTAAAGACTACGTCATTCTCATCTTTCTTATTTTTGAAAATCCATCTAGTGCCAACTACATTATGGTGTTCCGGCCTATCGACAAGTTCCCAGACGTCGTTTCGAACAAACTGGTTCAACTCGTCCTGCATGGCGATGATCCAATTACTATCAGCCAATGCCTCTTTAACGGTTTAAGCTCGATAGATGAAAGGAAACAACACCAGCAAAACATAGATGGACTCGGCTGTTCTTGCGACTCAAAGAGTTGTCGTCTAGTCTTTACACCAATAGTAGAGTCACCAATGATATTCTCAGTATCGAGAGCAGATTTCCATGTTTTTTCTAGATTTAACAGGCATGCTTTCATCATCTAAATCAACGACAGCATCATGCATTTCAACATCATTTTTATCAGCAGATTTAACAGGAGTAGACGAGTCAACTAGAGCAGGCATGTCAACTGGTCTAGTAGACTTACCTTTGTCACTTACCTTCACCTCGTCATCTGATTCGAGGGCTTTCAGGGGAAACTGATTGGTACACTTCTGATTCTTTTTCAGTTTGAATCGATAAGTCGTTCACTTTCTTACTGATCTGGTCGGTAGACGAGTCCTGTCGAGATTCATCGAAAACAACATGTTGTGTTTCTTCCACACAAAGAGTAGAGTAGTTAAACACTCTAAATGCTTTGCTAGTCGAGGAGTATCCTAAGAATATCCCATCGTCTGCCTTAGCATCAAACGCATTCAACTTACTTTTCCCATTGTTATGAATGAAACACTTGCATCCGAATATATGGAAATGTGAGATTCTAGGCTTTCTACCTTTCCATACCTCGTAGGGCGTCTTACCTAGTGCTTTGTTGATAGCACTTCTGTTCTGGGAGTGGCATGCAGTATTGATCGCCTCTGCCCAAAACTTCTGAGGAGTATTATACTCGGTCAACATAGTCCTGCAAGCTTCCTTGAGAGTTCTATTTCGTCTCTCTGCTACACCATTTTGTTGAGGTGTCCTAGCTGCACTTTCTGACAAACATCGCATACATGTGATTTGTAATAGATTACGTTGGGTATACCTTCAACGAGGTAATCTCTTGCAATCTTATTAATCACCTTAAAGTTCATATGGCATAGGCGTTTGTGCCATAGCCAACTGATCTCTTTAGGGTTCTTACTAAGAAGACAAGTGTCCCTTGGACAACTATTCCAATTCACAATGTATACGCTGCCTTGTCTGATGCCAACGAGTAGTACAGTGTGTGTCCTCTTGTCAATGATCTCACATTTGCGACTTTTTAATTGTACCTTATAACCACGATCACAAAATTGAGAAACAAAAAGTAAATTGTACTTCAAACCTTCAACGTAGGATACGTCTTGTATCTCTACATCTCCATTTCTGATGTAACCGAAACCTTTTGTAACAACAATTGAGCTATCACCAAAGATCACCTTGGGTGCTTCTTGTTCGTAGTAGCTCGATAGAAGAGCCTTAGTACCCGTCATGTGGTGCGAACAACCACTATCGATGTACCAAGTTTCTCCTACAGAACCACCTTTCTTGTATAAGTCGAGTCGACCCTGCAATGATGATATTTAATAATTTAGGTACCCTCCTTGTCTATTGGGGTCCTGGGGGGTTAGTAGAGTTTAGAGGAATCCAAATGTACATAGGAGTTTTGAACAAATTTGACCTCTTAAGCTTTCTACCATGTTTGTTACAAAATAGTACCCTGTTGTCCTTATCTAATCTATCTCCAGACCCTGGGTCTACTCGTTTGAGATAGCCTTTCGACTTAACCTCTACTTGAGTAGGCATAGGCCTTTGATAGTCAGAATAGGGCTTGTATGCATTAGGGCCATACAGTTTATAGACACGTTTAGGTCTTTCCTCACTTATGATATCGTAAGATAAGGGTGGAGGATATAAGACATGTTGAGTACGATATTTTGGAGCAACCTTCCTAGGCCTAGTTGAGTAGAGCTGAGACTGCCTTATGAAAGGAGGTCTAGGCTCATTCCAACGAGTCTGTACTTATCTAGAACTCGTCTCCTGAGGATACCAATCTTCGTATCTGACCTAGTTTGGTCGTCCACGACTAGTGGTCCTCTTATGACTCGTTCTAAACGAAACAGGTATGTTGTTAACATTCTTTCTACCACCTTTGGTAGTCGGAGTGTTAAATCTAGTCTGCTTATGTACAATGCCTTTGGATGATGTTCCAATATCGTATTCCATTGGTCTTTTCCCTTTATCTTTTGTTACAGAACTTGAACTAGCAGCAGTAGGGTTCTTAATGACATGAGTAGACGAGTCAGGTGTATCTGCACCCAACCTTGTCTTGTCATCTGGAGCCCTATACCTATCTGACAATTGTTGATTAATCTTTGAAGAATTAACCAAGTCAGTAAGTTTAAGGTCTAGATTTACGACTTCAGTCTCTAAGAACTTATTGCGCTCTTCAAGCTTTTTGTACTTGTTCTTTAAAACATTGAATTCATTAGTCTCGGTAGCATGTCTTTTTAATAAATCTTGATACAACTTGTCTGTTAACGCACACTTGTCTTTGAGTTGAGTCAACTCTTCTGTCAAGCGTTTGTTTAGGACAGTTATATTAGGATCTACCTGAGACTGAGCTTCTCTAAGATAATGATTTCTTGTTTTAATGCAATGTTCTCATCGCTGACTTCTATGAACGCCTTATTAGCAAGTAGGAGGTCTTCTTCAGTCACTCATGTGGAATGATGAAGCCTATTCCTTACTCCACTGTCGGTAGTATCACTTTCATCAGTGTCAAAGTCATCACAAGAACGAAAAGAAGTTGCAGATGATACCTCTTGTTCGATTTTCGCCATAAGGATTAGGCCATCGTCTGCTATGAACGCTTCTTCTTCGTTGTTAGATGGGTAACTAGATGAAGACGAAGGTAACTCGTCTGAATCTGTTTCAGAGTCATCGTAGCCAACATAGCCTTCTTACCCCTGTTATATCTTCATTCACGCCTTACTTTCCTCTCTTCTCAATCGTCAGTGCTCAGGTCTGGACATTCGTAAATGTAATGACCTGGTATCTCACAGTTATAGCATAATAGATCGTTAATAGACTTTTTCACAGGAGAATTATCCCTTCTCTTATCTCGCCTATCAGAACGTCTAATCTTCCTATCCTCAGAGTTTCTATCTCGTTTGTTTTCTTTCGAGACCTCATCTCTCCTTTAGGAAGAGTTTCGATCTCGTCTGGTCTCAGACGAGTCCTTGTTAGCAGAACCTCTAAAGTCTTTGTAAAAGCGCTTATATCTACCGTATCGTGTGTTTAACTTGTCGAACTTCCTAACCATAAGACTCATCTGATCTTTCAGACTTAGATCAGACCTATCTAACTCGTCTTTAACACTAGCAGACTTAGCCTTAGACTTGTCTACTCTAGAGCTCCTAGACGAAGTAGATTTAAACGCAACATTTTTCGACACAGTTTTCTCTCTATTACTACCAGCTATAGAATCATCCTCATCTAAGTCGAACTCGTGTGCCTTGAGTGTTTGGAACATCGTCTCGGCTGACCATTCATCAATGTCCTGAGTATTCTTGATGATCATTTTGACCATCTTCCATCTAGCGTCTAGACTCTTAAGAATTCTCAAGTTGATTTCATGATTAGTATAAGTCTTGCCTAGTACTTCCAAATCATTCATAATACGTGTGAAACGAGTATCTAACTGGTCTATATTTTCACCAACCTTTATCTTAAATGATTCGAACCTCTGTACAGCTGTGTATAACTTACTCTCCTTGATCAGGGTGGTCCCTTCACAAATGATAGCAAGTCGATCCCACATGTCTTTGGCTGGCTTACATTTTAATACTTTTCCCAGATACTCGTTAGGAAGGGTATGTAAAATATAGTTCTTAGCCAAACTGTCCAGATTGTTCTGTCTCATTTCTTCTGAAGTGAGTTCTGACCTTGGCTTGGGGACGAGTACCCTAACAGCTTTGGATGGTTCCAGTGCAGCAGTGTTTGACACCATGGTAACGATCAAGCCTTCTTTTACGACAGACACCATTAAGTCGTGCGTCGAGCTGAAGATAACTTCCATCCTTAGTTACCAGTAATCATAATCCTGGACTGAAAACTTGGGCAATTTGTTAGCGCTTATTTCCATAGCCATGATTTCGAGAAGATCAAATAGGAATATAGCAGATAGATCAAAGATACAAGAAAAAAAAGAACAATGATATGAACAAATACAATCAAGAACCAAGACTTCCCTCAAATTCTTTAAGGGTGATCAAGAAACAGCAGTCCAACGAACTACTGCTCTGATAACACTTGTAGGTCGCTAGTTGAGTAGTAAGATTGAGTAAGCTAGTAAAAGTCTAGATGGGAGGGGTGAATAGACTTTTAAAAATCTTTCAAAATTTCAAAGTACACAATGCGAAATATCAGAATTAATAATGAGCCCTTAAAGATTTATACTCAACTATTACGAAGAACACTGATTTTGTCTATTCTATATCCAGATCAATCAATTAAACAAGTATTCAATCAAACAACAAATAAAACAGTAAAGTAAATCAAACACAAGATTTATAGTGGTTCGACAACTTCTCTACATCCACTCTCACAACTCCAGTTGCGAAATTTATTAACTCTTCTCTTCGAGTAACAATGTGTGTGTGTTCTTGTGGCTTTAAGTCCCAAGAAATAAGACTTCGATCTTTTCGATAACACTACCAAGTGCTTCTTCGATCTAACAACTAGCTATTTAACAAGTAACTAGCAACTTGATTAACAAACAAAACTTTAAAGAAAAACTTCTCTAATTTCAGTAGCATCCTTCTTGAATATGAACTTGTCTTCTGGCTTCAACTTCTGAACTTGAACTGTGTGAGTTTCTCTTGCTTCGAATATCTCAATGAACGCTCTTAATTTCGTAATAACAGTAGTCTCAAACGTTGAATGCCTTCAAGTATTTATAGACTTCACTTCTCAAGATAAGTTTGTTATCCAACAATATTTTCTTGATAACCAACTTTGTAACTGTTTCTTCTTATCCTTTCACGCGTTTCTTCAGTTAATTAGTTATTCCATAACTAACTCTTCATATCTTCACTTTGATACGACCTTATATTTATTCTGTATCTTCACGCGTTCTTTACTTTTATGCGAACTTGACTTGTCTTGTCTTCAACACTTAGACAATTCTTCAGTCTTCTCAGCACTTGTCTTGTCTTGCAGTCTTCTTCCAGCAGTAGACATCTTCAATATATAGAACTAATCTATAGAACTAAACTAGTACTATCAATCTAATCCTTAACAAGACCATTATATTACTTTAAGCTTTATAAATCCAGCTTAGTCACCTTAAAACTATACATCAATATAACATGAATATAAACATAAGCTTCTATACAATGATTATAAGTTTATCATACAACCTATACAAACATCAATACTTAGTTTATTCCAGTACTTATAAATCCGTACTTGTCTTTTCTTTCTCTGTTTTCTTTTGTACTCTACTGATCTTGTCACAAGACGACTTCCATAACTAGATCAGCCAACACTTAGAAATATATTCAAGTCTACTTTCGGCTTATCAAAAATACTTCTTTCATCAATTAGGACTTGTATTAAGATTCATATCCCAACACACCCCTCTTCCATATAAGAAGGAGATTTACAAAAGAGGAGTTACAACTAACAAATGAGTTACAACTAACAAATGAACTACTCCACTAACTACTCTAACTAATAATCTTGCTTGACTTGTTTTTATTCTTTACACCCTCCCACAAGATGAGCATGGATGGTAATCAAGCACATCTTGATCACTTGTTGTTAAAAAAAGGTCCAAACCATTACGAGTAGCACGATGTGGGTGCAATGATATCAACAATGAAGAGGTGGCCTTCGAGAATAGAATCCCACACCAAATTGAACATTTGAACGTTGATGTAGAGAGTAGACAAACGATGCAACCTATGCATCTAATCAATGGTGAAATTTCCACCAATATTTCAAAAAAAAAAAAAGTAGAATCGTGATATACACGAAGAGAAAAGACTAGATTGAGTATAGAACTCTAGAGAATTCGATTCCGAATCAACATGAAATCGAATATAAAACTGACGAGCATAGAACCCGCAAAGAAATGAGTATAAAACTCAAGAAACCAAAAAAAAATGAGTATAGAAGAAAATTCACGACCATAAAACCCGTAAAGAAGAAATCTCGAAAAGAGAAAAAGTAGGATATAAATCCAAATCCATCAAAGATTTGGCAGAAATGAGTATACAACTCATGAGATTCATTCAAATCGAATTGCGTAAACATACCTAGATCGACGAACATGTTTAATCGATCATAAATTAATCGATACACAACTCTGATACCATGTGGAATTTCATAACGAGAAGAAATGTAATAGAAGACATATTGAAAGAATCACATTGAATAGAGAATTACATGATCAAATTGAATTATCACCACTCTTCTATATAAGAGGGGGATTTACAAAAGAGGAGTTACAACTAACAAATGAACTACTCCACTAACTACTCTAACTAATAATCTTGCTTGACTTGTTTCTATTCTTTACAGTTACTAACAAATAAGCATATGAACTTTATTATGTCCTACATCAAAAGAGTAGAAAAAACATAAGAGAAAAAACAATATAAAAGTAGTAGTATTAGTAAGTTAGTAACCAACAAACATAATTTTTTTATCCCACACAGAATAAGGAGCACAAGAAACATGAGAGAAAAATATTATAAAAGGGGCGTAATGTGCACCTAAGTTTGTATTTTAAAAATGTTTATATATTTTAACACTTTTTGAATCGATTTGGTGATCGATTCATGGTTGGACCAGTTGAACCGGCTGGTCCAATTTTGAATGAATTTATTTTGTAGGTTAATGCCAAAAAAATAATTTATTAATAAAAAATTTAATATATATATATATATTAAAAATTTAAATTCATTTAGTATATATTATTGAGCGTTCAAACCCGGCGCATCAACTGGCACCGTCTGTGGGAAGGTCAGAGTTAAGGCGTGAGATCCTTGTTTTGTTTGATTTATAGTTAATTTGAAGAACACTTGAGTATGGGAGGAGAACGTGATAATCCCATACAAGCGAGAGATGGAGGTGGAACACCACCGCCGACGGTTCCACTAGGGACGAGTACACCGATGGGAAGGGGGAGTTCATTATCTACTCCGTCGCTGCCCCGGCCCCATCGGTTGGTACATTGCTGAATAGGGGAAAAGAACCCCTGTCCATTCATTTTCCCCCGATCTTTTCAGCGAGTTGGAGACCAACTACTGGCCGAGGTACACCCGTGACGGTGGATCCACCCATCGTGCATGTAGGAACGACAATGGTGTCTAGAGGGGATGGCGAGACTATCCCTATTAGAGTGGAAGACGTGGCTGGAACCTCGTCCGTTCTTGTGAATACAGTAGATGATCGAGTGTACCTTGGATCTACAAGTGCTGAGAGAGTCACCCTCCCCATGGAACAACTTGATGCCATGGTGGCTAAAGCGGTAGAGAATGCCCTAACTGCTCAAAGGGAACCTATGGGCCCCCCACGAGCAATCAAAGATGATGGTCCTCGAGGATCTAAACGAGTACTTGTGTCCTCCCAGGCCCCCTCTAAAGATCTGGGAGGCCAAGCTGAAAGAAAAGATAAACAGCCCTCGTGGGCTGAGAAGAGTCCTCCTACCCAGAATGGCAGAGGAAACCTGGATTCAATTATTGAGAGAACTGAGAACCGTGAGGTGGAAGAAAGCACCGATGACACCTATCCAAGTGATGTGACTGAAAAACTCGAGGCCCTGCAGAGAGAAATGAAGGCCATGCAAAGGAGAATGACTGATCGTGTAAGTAAATCACTACATGCTACTGGTTGTCAATTCTCTAGTGATATACTTCATGATGCATTATCATATAATTTTAAACCTTTGAATTTTGAATACGACGGGACTTCGGACCCGTATGAGCACTTGGAGCGATTCGAGAATGTGGCCCTCCTACATCGATATGAGGAGGGTATGAAATGTAGAGTCTTCCAGACGACTCTAACCAAAGCTGCCCAGCAGTGATTCACCCAATTGGGGCCCAATTCCATCAGCTCCTGGACAGAGTTTAGCGAGCTGTTCTTGCACCAATTTGCTAGTGCCAGGAAACAACCGCGAGCGACGTTGACCTTGTTCAACCTGAGACAACAAGAAAGTAAGAGCTTGAGAGCCTTTTTGAGAAGGTTCAACCAAGCAGCCCTGGAGGTTCCTACAGTCTCTCAGGAAGTAAAGATCAATGCCCTCACTAACGGGCTCCGAGATGGAGATTTCTTCTCCTCCTTGGCAAAGAAACTAGTGTAGAATTTTGATGAGTTACTGCAAAGAGGTGAAAAGTACCTGACTTTGGAAGAAGTGAGAAAAGCCAAAAGATCAGAAATGAAGTCCTCCGAAGGGGACAAGAAGAAAGATACAGTATCAAAGAGGTCTAGCCCTGACCCACCTAAAGAAGCTGGAGGTTATGGAGGTGGGCGACTGGGACCTAGAGGGAGGTTCGAGAAGTATACACCCTTGAAAATAGAACCTGCAGAGGTACTGGAAGTTGCGGGAGATCATCCAGAGATGAAGTTCCCTTACTTGAGATCCAAAGGACCCAAGAGGGCCAAATTTGATAAGTTTTGTCGATTCCATAATGAGTATGGACATGACACCAATAACTGTTTTCATCTGAAAGATGAAATTGAGAGAATGATCCAAGAAAGTCATTTGAAAGAGTTCATATATAGAGACAGGCAAGGCCCTCGAGGGTAGAAAATAAAAGAGACTAAAAAGAAACCTGAGGACGAGAGGAGAGAACCTCGAGTAGAGAGTAAGGACCAGCCTTCCCAGGTCCCAAAATGGGGCATGATCCAGATGATCGTGGGAGGTCCGACGGATGGAGATTCATTCAGACAAAGAAAGATGAGTGTTCGGGGCTTGAGAACCGAACGAGAAAAGAACTGCAAGGAGGTGGGGCACGTGGTGGCCGCTCCCTGTATACAGTTCGGACTTGGAGATGGAGATGAATTGAAAGAACACCATAATGATGCCTTAGTGATTACGACAGATATTGAGGGCTTTGATGTGGCTCACATATTAGTGGATACATGAAGCTCGGTTGATATCATGTTCTATGACTGTTTCAAAAGAATGAATTTGAACGTGAAGCTAAACCAATCGAGACGTCCCTGTACGGATTCTCAGGAGGAGCTATCCAGCCCCTAGGCCAAGTGATGTTGTAAGTGGGACTAGGAAACGCTCCAAGGAGACGAGTGATGATTATCGACTTTTTGATCGTGGATATTCCTTCTTCATATTACGTGGTTTTTGGAAGGCTGGTCCTGAACCTATTCCAGGTTGTTGTTTTTGCCTTCCACATGAAGATGAAATTCCCAGTTCAGGGAGATACAGGGGAGGTACCCGGAGATCAGTACCAATCCCGTAAATGTTATGTTGAATCAGTCAAGATGGCCGACAAAGCGAGTGTTCGGAATCTTGGAAGAATTAAAGGGGATGACACGGAGTTGAAAAAGCTGAAAGTAACTAAGAATGGTGATGAGGAGCCAAAGATCACCACTGACGATGAGCTAATGAATGTAGAGCTCTTTCCCTGAAAAATAGGGTTTGCTACAAGGCTAGGAACCTAGATGAGCTCGGTCGTTGTTGAAAAGGTAATTCATGTGTTAAGAAAAAACGTGGATATATTTTCCTTTTCTTCGGCTGACATGACCTGAATACCCCTGAGGTGGCTATGCACCACTTGAACGTTGACCCCAAAGCTAGGCCCGTGAAGCAAAAGCTTAGGAACTTAGGGTTTGAAAAAGATGCGATAATCAGAGCAGAAATTGAGAAGCTGCTGGAAGCTGGATATGTCAAAAGGGTACAATTCCCAAAATGGTTGTCCAATGGATTGTTGGTGTCCAAAGGAGCAAACAAGTGGAGGATGTGTATTGATTTCCGAGACTTGAACAAGGTCTGCCCTAAGGATCACTACCCCCTGCCACGCATTGATCAGCTGGTAGATTCAACCTCAGGATTTGAGCTCCTGAGCATGATGGATGCGTTCCAAGGGTACCACTAGATACAGTTAAATCTGGCGGATATACCCAAGGTCAGTTTTATAGTTGCATGTGGTATGTTCGGTTATGTTAGCATATCGCTCGGGTTAATCAATGTAGGTGCAACTTATCAACAGATGGTTGATACCATCCGTAACCAATTGGGGAGGAACATGGAGATTTATGTCGATGATATGCTGGCGAAGAGTGTCGAAGCTAAAAAACATGTAGAGGACCTGGAGAAGATATTCTAGGTCATTCGAGAAAATGGAATAAAGTTGAATCCCGCCAAATGCTCGTTTGGAGTTAAGGCAGGAAAATTCTTGGGCTACATGGTGACTAAAAGAGGGATTGAAGTGAATCCCGCAAAAGTAAAGGTTGTACTTGATATGCAGCAACCTAGAAACTTGAAAGAATTGCAGACCCTGAATGGCTGAATTGCAGCCTTGAGCAGGTTCAATGCCCTATCTGCAGAGAAAAGCCACCACTTTTTCAAGACCTTGCGAAAAGGATCCAAATTCGAGTGGGACGAACAATGCTAGAAAGCATTTGAGGAGCTGAAACTCACCTTGCCCAGCTGACGAATCCCTCCCCAGGGGATACACTCTTGTTGTATCTATCTGTGGGAGAGAATTTTTTGAGTATTGCATTGATGAAAGAAGAAGAAGTTACTGCACCCAGTAGCCGATCTACTATGTGAGCAAGATCATTCGGGGTGTTGAAATCCAATACTCGGAAATTGAGAATGCGGCCTTGGCTGTGGTGATTACAGCTCGAAGGTTACGTCCTTATATTTTGTCATATAAAATTATTGTTCGCACTATTTACCCTCTAAGGCAGGTAATTGGTAGAGCGGATTTATTTTGACGGATGGTCAAATGGGTCGTAGAATTACAAGAGTACAATGTTGAATTCGAGCCTTAGAAGGCTATCAAAGCTCAGGCCCTATCGAATTTCATTCAAGAAACCACCAGGTTTGACGAGATTGACGAATGGAAAATATTCGTGGACAGCTCTGTGTACCTGAATGGATATGGAGATGGGATAGTGTTGAATTTGTTGATCGACCCCTAGGGGTTGGAAATCCAGTTTGCTGTGAGATTTAAGTTCCGGACTTCTAACAACGGAGCTGAGTATGAAGCGTTGATTAGAGGAGCTGAAATGGTCGTGGAGCTTGGAGCTCAGAGAGTGATGGTTTTCTCTGATTCTCAGCTCAGGGTTCAGCAGATTAGACTAGAATATGAAGCCAAAGACGAGAAGATGGTGGCCTACCAAGAACGTGTCATGAGCCTAAAGAGAAGGTTTCATGGGTTCGAGGTTTGCTAGATACCGAGAGAAGAGAATATGAGGACCAACAGCTTATCTAAACTTGCCAGCTCCACTGACTTAGAGGGGTAAGGGAAAATAACGCTGGTGATGGCTGAGAATGAAGTGACAGGCCCTATTGTGGAGGCTCTTGAAGAAGGGGATGATTGGAGAAGAGAAATTCTCGAAGCATTGAGAGCCAAGCTAGCTCTTGGAGATTCCAAAAAGGTAAAACTGATGAGATTGAGATATGTTCTTATAGGTGGGCGATTGTACAAGAAGTCATTTACCCACCCGTACCTGAGATGCCTCTCGAAGAGTAAGGAAGATCATGTGATTCGAGAAATACATGAGGGTTCAAGAGGTAGCCGTGAAGGCGCCAAAGCAACCTTGAGAAAAATATTGAGGGTCGGATATTATTGGCCCACCAAGGTGCGAGATGCCAAAGAGTTCGTGAAGAGATGTGAACCTTGCCAAAAGAATGGCCCACTTATACACTTGCCCGCTAAAGAAATGGGCGCAATGTACTCACCTTGCCCTTTTACCAAGTGAGGAGTGGACCTTGTGGGACCTTTTCCACCTACGGCATGGCAAAAGAAATTTTTAATCGTTGTCGTTGATTATTTCAGCAAATGGGTAGAGGCTGCCCCACTAGTCAAAATTGAGGAAGAGAACGTGATACAGTTCTTTGGAAATCACACTAATTGTAGGTTTGGAATCCCGTGAATTCTAGTGTCGAATAACGGAACTCAGTTCAACGGGAGGCTAATTCAAACCTGGTGTCGAGAGCAGAAGATAACCCAGAGGTTTATTTCAGTCGCACATCCCCAAGCCAGTCAGGTTGAAGTGACCAACCAGACCATTGTGGGGGGAATACGCACTCGCCTACAGAAGGTGGGAAGAACCTGGATCGAAGAGTTCGAAGGGCTTACAGAACAAGTCCTAGAACAGCCACTGGATTGTCGCCATTCCAGATGGTGTATGGTACCTCAGCTGTGGTCTCGGTAGAGGTGGGAGTCGAATCCCATAGAATTTCCAGATTTGATGAAGAACAAAACGAGGTACTGATGAGAGAAGCGATTGATTTGATTGAAGAGGAAAGGGAAATGGCTCATCTTCGAGCCGAGAAGTATAAGAGCAGAATCAAAGCTGCCTATGATAAGAGAGTGACCTTGAGGTCATTCGACGTTGGATACTTGGTCCTTCGAAGGGCTGATGCTTTGAAGCATACTGGAAAGATGGACCCCAATTGGGAGGGACCATATAAAGTTGTCCAGGTGCTGAACGGAGGAGCTTACAAGCTGCAGGACATGGATGGGAACGAGATAGCCCATCTTTGGAACGTCTGCCACTTGAAGAAGTTCTTTGTTTGAGGAAGTAGGATTTGCTTCGTCTTGTTTTCGTGTTTTGTACCATCACAATGGAGAATGTGTCGCTTGAGTGTGCAACACTCTCTCCCATAAAATGATTACAGTTCACAGGCAGATTTTTCGGGTTCAACTCTAAGCTACTCAAAAGAGTTTTCGTTATTGAACTTAGAACACTAAACCTTAATCGTAGCTACACATAAAACTTTTCATTTTTCGCCTAGCGAAATTTAAAAAATCAAAACAAACTAGAGGATAATTGTTTACCTCCGTCGAAGAAGAAGCCAAATTCGAAGAAATTATTGAACCGATTAGAAGATCCATAAACCAACTTCGGTTGAAAAACTCTGCAAAATAGCATCGCGTTGGAAACCATAAACATATTTTTGGAATCTCCTAGAGACAACCAATTAGAGAAGATGAAAATGAACTATGAAAGTATTCCACTCACTCAGTCATTTTATCAAACACATAGTATGCAGAAGGTGAAAAGACTACTCAGAAGCCAAATGAGCAAATATATCAATGTATATTTAAATGGCTAAGGTTTCTCGTCTTCAACAGATTCCGGGGAGCCATTGACATCCAAAATAGTTCCCGCGACACGTGGGCTTTCCTGAGAAGCGTTAAGGAACTGGTCCTCGCGATCTTAGAGAAAATGAAAATACATTGTAAAAAATAGAGAAGAGATTGCCCGAAAATCCAAATCTTTGAAATGGAAAAATAAACAAATCAATTACCGTTAAACTCGAAAATCAAGGAGACAATAAAGCCATTGCAGAATAAGCAAATAGCGGTCCGTAAAAATCTTTAGAGAAGATGGAGCGAGAAGAGGTGATTTAGGCGTGCACAATAAGCAGCCTATGCCCCATAGCAAAAATATTTTATTATTTGAGGAATTTAGGCGGGAACTTCTTCGATCAGGGAGTCACTATCCTATATATTATTATATATATATATATAATTTATAACCTTAAATTATTATCAAAAGTCAAAATAATATATATTAAAAAATGGAGGAAATTGACGGACTTGATATTGTGTCAAGTAAGATGGAAAATTGCATTTACTTAATTTTTCTACAAAATCTGTGTATACATTTATTTTAAAATTTAATTATGTTATTACATAACAAAGGTAGACCGCACTATGACGAAGGTGAGCGATGTGTCACCTTTTAATAAGTTTCATGTTGTTAGGAAGGACGAACACCTTCATGACCATATAAAATCCTCTACCCTTATATCATTATTTTTTCATATCCAATCTATTCTTTTTATTTAATTTAATTCATAAAAGTTTACACTAAAAATAAAACTCGATCACTTTCTTACACATTTTTTTGTAATAGTATTCTCTTATTTTTTTAATATATGTCATTTTAACTTTTAAATTATTTCAAAAATACATATTATTTAAAAAAAAAAAATTGACTACTTTACCCTTATTTATTTACCACAAATATTTTCCTTAAATAAATATAGTTATATAAATAGGCAAAAATCATAAATATTAGCTATACCAAAAATAATTTGATATATTAAGATGGAAGTTGACGGACTTGATATTGTGTCAATATATTATATATTAAGATGGAAAATTGCATTTACTTAATCGCTACAAAATCTGTGTACGTGGTTTAATTTAATGAATGATCGATAGATTGTATTGAACAAAAGGAAAAAATAAAAATTATGGAGAAATATAATTTTTGTGTGTATTGAAAAAGGCGTATGATCACAAACATATATATATATATATACAAACCCGGCCACTAATCAAATTAAGGATTTATTCTAGTCTAATTCCGAACATGGTAAATTATATACCGTGTTAAAGAAGATTCATAAATCAAATTTCAATAGTTGCCGTGAAATAATGATAAAATTAATTTTAGCAATGAACAATTTAAATAATATTAAAAATCTTAGTAAATGTTAGTCAATTATTCATTCTAAATTAAATTTCTTAGAATAATATATACTCTCTCTGTCTTTCCATTAAAAATATGCTTATTATTTTTTTTATACATGTTTTAAAAAATCATATTTAAATTATAAAAAAGATAAAAAGATATGTATGGTAAAGAAATATTTTTGGTAAAATTAAGTATTTAAATAGAATAAACATATTTTTTTTAGAGTTGAGCACACGGAGTAGCATAAATCAAATCTTGCCATTCTAGAAATATACACTTGTCAAATTTAAATACTTGCCATGCAATAATGAACCCTACCAAAAAAGTTAATTTCTGCATGTCTATATATATATATGTGCATAGACGAAGACTAAGAAGAGTATAACCTTCATTCAAAAAAAAAAAAAAAGAATGGGTAGAAGCAGAAGGAATTACGTTTGTGTGTTTGTGTTTGTGCTTCTCCTGCTAATTCTCCAACTCGAAGTGGGCAAGTCAGTCCCTCTGTCGACGAGTTCCCGATGGATAGTCGAGAACTCGACGGGGAAACGAGTGAAACTGACGTGCGTGAACTGGGTTTCACACTTGCAGCCGATGGTGGCAGAGGGGCTGGAGAAGAAGCCGATGGATTACATAGCGAAGCAGATCGTTTCAATGGGGTTCAACTGCGTGAGATTCACGTGGCCCACTTACATGTTCACGAGGCCCATTAACTACGGCAGGATTACAGTTGCCCAATCTCTGGATAGATTCAACCTCTCCGATGCAAAAGCTGGAATTGCCAAAAACAACCCTCAGGTTTTGCACGCGAAGGTGATGGACTCACACAAGATGGTGGTGGATACTCTCGGAAGGAATAATCTCATGGTGGTTTTAGATAACCACGTCAGCCTCCCCAACTGGTGTTGCGGCCCCGATGACGGCAACAGCTTTTTCGGGGACGCTGATTTTGATCCGGACGAGTGGTTGGAGGGGCTCGCCACAGTGGCCAGGACGTATAAGACTACTCCTGCGGTACGTACATACTGATCGAGCCATTCTTTTTTTTTTTTTTTTTTTATATATATATATATATATTGTCCAAATTGTCGTCATGATTATGATTTCAATAATTAATTAATATATAGGTTGTAGGAATGAGCTTGAGAAACGAGCTACGAGGAGATCGACAAAACGAGGACGATTGGTACAAATACATGCAACAAGGAGCAGACACCATTCAGAGAGAAAATCCAAATTTGCTAGTCATATTATCAGGCCTATCATACGACACAAACTTAGCATTTCTCAAAGAAAACCCCTTATCATCAAACTTGGACAACAAACTAGTGTACGAAGCCCATTGGTACGCGTTCGGCACCCCTGACACTGAATGGGCTGCAAAAACAAACCAATTATGCGCGGACGCCACAAAACAAGCTCAAGATAACTACCTCTTCCTAATGAATGCAGGATTTCCTATTTTTCTGAGTGAATTTGGTGTGAACAATAATGGCGATAACGAGGCCGATAACAGATACATAACTTGTTTATTAGCTACCGCAGCTGAGTTAGATTTCGATTGGGCCTTGTGGACATTACAGGGAAGTTATATACTTCGAGAGGGGACGCGTAACCTGGACGAACTATATGGAGTTTTTGATCTCAACTGGGATCGTCCCAGGAATCCGGCTTTTCTTGACAGATTGCAACTGCCTAGACAAATCAATCAAGGTACATATATATTTATCCAAAAATAATTCTAACTTTGAATGAGAAATTACAAGTTTTTTTGATATATATATATATATATATATATATTCAGATTTGCCGCCGCCCCGTCCAACGTATTACCTAATGTACCATCCTCAAAGTGGCCAATGTGTGCAAGTTGGAATGAACGACGACACCGTTCTAGCCAATTGCAAACTCGCGAGTGAGTGGGCCCAACACGAGGACAATGGCCCGATCCAGCTGGCGGGGAGTCCTGCACTGTGCCTGGGTGTGGCCGGAGATGGGGCTGTCGTTCGTGCTTCGGATGATTGCTCGACCAATTGGAAGACCGCGTCCAGCACTGAGCTTCATATAGCTGCGACAGATGGAAATGAAAATATCTTGTGCTTGGAGAGGAATGCTTTAGACTCAAAACTTGTCACCAAGAAATGTGTCTGTGTTGGAGATGATCTTGGTGATGTTCCTACTTGTGCTGACAATCCACAAGTCCAATGGTTTAAGTTTGTTCCTGCAAATGTTTAATTCATCTAACTATTTTCCACAATGATTCAATATGTAATTGAATCCTAGAGAAATACATTTATAAGATGTTACTCATTTGGCTATTATCTCTTATATTTAATAAGAGTTTTGTTTACTTTTAAGTTTTTGGTAGTTTTGAATATTTGAAATCCTGAATTCGATTATGTTTAATAGTAATATGTAATTGAATCCTTTTTTACTAGAGAAATATATTTATGAGATACTTATTTATTTAATACTAAAGTTTTGTTAAATTTCAGATTAAATGGGTACTTTTGAAAATTGGTTTTTGAATATTTGAAAATTGTTAAATCATACTACAAAAGAAAGGCCTAATAGGAGATTAAACAAAACCTACACATAAATCACAAACTCTCATCCAATAAAATCACAAGAAAATCAACTACACCCCAAAATCGAACCCAAATTGCACAGAATCACGAGAAATCAAACCCAAATCTTCCAACCCTCAATTTTATCCCTAAAATTCAACGTGATAAAGTAGCATGAAGGATAATATATACATGATTCAGTTTTACATTAAAAAAAATAAAAATAGTTTGAAATAAAACATTCCTTGCATTTTCGGGAAAATTGCACTTTTGGTCCTGTAAGAATGAGGTCAAATCACTTTCGGTCATTTTTCATACACTTTTGGTCCTGCCGTATATTTCCGTTAGTTTCAACTGATGAAAATTGCATATAAACCGTTAAAGAATTCACTTTTGGTCCTGGAAAATTAAGATTAAATCACTTTCTGTCATTTTTCATACACTTTTAGTCTCATAGTAAATTTATGTTTGTTTAAACGGATGAAAGTTGCGTGAAAATCACCCATCCCTTAAAACACACCCACAAGCCTAATAATGGATTAAAATTTTGGTAATATCACTAAAATTATAAAACTACCAAATGTATTTTAACAATTTATTTAAATAATTATTTAAAATCAATAAATTTACTTAAAATAATTCTATGATCTAAAAATTCAACCAATTATATATAATATTAAAATTAAATTATTCAATGCAAAAAAAAAAAAAAAAAGTATTTGACCTGATTTTGATTTTTTTTTTTTTTTTTTTTGTATTTTCAAATTATATCCAATTTATATGGAGTTAAAAATTAATTTAAATTTGGAGACTTTATTGGAATATAAATTGTATATTTTTTTCAATTTGATATTTTTGTATATTCAAATTATTTTTTAAAATTTACTTTTAAATTTGTATTTTTTTGTATATTTCAATTTTAATACAAGAAATTTTTTCAAAAGTTATTTAAATTTAGATTACATTTTTTTTTTTGTAATTTTTAATTATATTCAAATACTTAAATTAAAAAAATCTGTATTTAAATTCTTAAAAAAATCAAAGTATATATCACTAGATTTTTCATTTATAGTAAAAAAAATTAATTCTAAATTCTATTGATTTATTTATATTTTAATTCTATAAGTATAATTTATTATTCGTTTTAAAAATAATTTTGTATTTTTTAATTATAATTATCTTTTAGGAATATTCTTTGGTCAACTAATGGTTTCCATCCAAAACTAACTGTTTCCATCCAAATATTATCTCACGGGACTAAATCCACAATAAATAGGACCATTTACAAAACTCAGGACCAAAAGTGATTTTGAAAAATTCCTACAGGACTAAAAGTGCAATTTTCCCTGCATTTTTAGATAATATTTGAATTAAATATTAAAAAATTCAATTAATTTATAATTTGAGAATGTATTTGATCATATAATTAATTAATTTATAATATAATCTTTCAAACTAAAGAATGAGAACAATTTTACATGAAAAAGGACCACATTGGAATTCTAGGACCAAAAGTAATTTGGAAATATTCTTACGGGACCAAAAATATAATTTTCCTGTTTATTATATTAATTGATATGTTTACGGCCAAGATCGAGCAACCTTCCACGCCAGTAGTAGTCGTCACCCTCCGCCTTGCACCGCCGTATTCCTCACAATTGAAAAACGCTCCCCGTCGCTGGTCGTCTTCCACGGTGGTCATCGCCCTTGCCTCTTTCTTGCGCCGACGGATGTGTTGTGTAGGTGGGTAGGTGGCATGTGTCTTTTGATTTTAGGGAAGGATATGGGTTAAGAGGGTGAGTTGTTTTTTTTCTTCAGATTATTTATATATTCACAATATCCGTTTTTTAATTTTTTTTTTTCAAATTATTCTTCTAAATATTTCATTTTTTAAATTAGTTTTATTAGATATTTAAAAATTAATGTATTATTCTAAAAAAAAATTTTAAAGCGGAAAAATTACTAGCATGAGGTACAAAAGTCGAGAAGGGCCATCCACAAACATTGGAGGCTCATCCCAACTATGAGGGCTCTCGAAATCACGAGACACCATAGCAAAAGTATGTGCTAGTTCATTAACACTCCGCCAATCCATATTAGTTTGAAATTTGCATGTTCCACCATTAATTGCTTCCCTTCTTCAATATAGTCTCCAAAAGAAGTATCATGGACCTGTTCTGAGTAGATGGCAGTTGTTGTATGCAGAGAATCAGTCTCAAAAATCACATTTACCCATCCCAAATCCACAACCCACCGCATCGCCTCCAGCGCCCCCATGCCTCTCCTTCGTCTTTCGTCATCACTCCCGGGGATATTAGTGTTGTATTATTCTAATTTAAGGTATTCTTTATTTGACTTTAAAAAAAAATTATATATTATTTTGAGAACCTTAAATTTAATTTTTAATGTAGATTTTTAATTTATAAATTATGTAGAGTAATTTCAGATTTTTTTTAAGGTAGTAATTTCATAATTTACATTAAATTATTATTTGGTTTGGAAAAAAATATAAATTGTATTCAGATTATATATACATCTTTTAATTTTTTTTCAGTTTAACAAAAAATTTTATTTAATTTGAAAAAAATATTCCTTTCATTTTCAGATAATATTTGAATTAAATATTTAAATTTTCAATTAATTTATAATTTGAGGATGTATTTGATCATATAATTAATTTATTTTTAATATAATCTTTCAAACTAATTGATGGGACCAATTTTGCATGAAAAAAGAACCACTTTTGAATTCTAGGATCAAAAGTGATTTGAAAATATTCTTACGGAACCAAAAATACAATATTTTATGGAACAAGTTACATACATGTACATAGTACAAAAGATAAGCCAACGAATCATATGAAACTATAAAAGCAGATTAATAATATTTGCAATTAAAATCACATAATTATTTTCACCAAATAAATTATAAGGGAAAATCTCAAACAATTGCAACACTACTTTTTATAAGCGTGCCCACTTGACTTGTATATAAACAAATTTAAGTACTTCTACAAAAAAAAAAAAGAGGTTTAAAATCGACGACATTTTATATATTACAAAAAACAAGTTACAATGGGCCCGTGCATTGCACGTACAATATAATACTAATATATAATTGTCTAATGAGTCACATGATCTACCAATTCTCAATAATACTAATGATATATATATATATACATCATATATTTGAGAGTTTTTTTCTCTTCTACGTGGCATTCTCTTTGGCCTTTAATTTAAAATACTGTAATTCTGTGAGTCAGTTTTTTCTATTTTCAAATTTACTATTTGAAATTTATTTTAAATCGTTTTTTTCTCACATAAACATAACTTCTCTAAACCGTTTTTTCTTCTCACACATAATATGTTGTCATAAAATGCATGTACTCTAAAGTTTTGTATTGTTAACCTTGACCCTAGAGTATTTGTCCGGATAGATATTCTTGGACATATATATTCTTTTATTTCTTTTCGTTTAATTGCTATTATTTGTAGCATAAATCACTTTTAGTTGTTTCTTTCACTTTTTTTAAATGGTTGTTTATTTCACTTTTTAAATGCGTGATGTTCTTATTTATAAGTAATAGAGTATAATTATTTTAAAATCTATTTTAACAAAAAAAATTGTGATTTAAATTATATTCATATAATATTTTACGAAATAAGGGACTAAAACTTAAGATGTAGAAAGATTTAGTAATCCTAAATTTATCATGATTTTTTTTAAAGCAATGTATGAAAAAATGTGCATTGCAATAGTTCATAAAAAATTTAAAAAGAGTTGGAGACAACTTTACATAAGGATTATTTAAAAGTACATTAGTCAAATTAATTTAATTAATATATTACATTTCAATAATTAATTTGATCTTTTTATTAGTTAATTTTTTTTATTTTTCTTTTGATTTATCATTTTAAATAATGTATAATGTTGATAATAAACTATTGTTCATTCATGTATTACACATATCATTCAGAAAATAAAGTGTTTAATTTTTTTTAATCCGGCTTAGTACGCGGGAACTGCACTAGTATATATATATATTGATAGTAATTATACAATCAGAGGTGTTAGAAATAGAAATATTATGTTACTTCATCATTTTCATATTGTTGGTTGCTTTTGATTTTAAATATTATTTTTACAAAATTATGATTTTAGTTATTTTAATTTTATCACATTTTTTTTCTAAACTATCACATATAAATTTCTATAATTTTTCTTTTTAATTGAAAATATATTTTAAATATTACTATTTTCTCTCTCTTACTTTCATAATTTGCGTGATTATGGAAGTATACGAAGGATATGTTAAATCAGAGGTAAGTTATATTTTTTATTTTTTTTATCCATTTTTGTCTTGATATTTTAAAGTGATCATGAAAGTATATGAAGGATAAATGTGTAAAAAAAAAAATACAGTACTTTTCCCATTTCATATGAAATTTGCATACTTGTTATATTTAGATGTCTAGCTCATACCAATTTGCACACTCTAAAAAAAACATATTCATAACCCTCATCTTCAAAATATAAACATATTTACCCCTATGAGATTTTTTATGGTCATGATGGCTTCACCTTTACTGATAACAAGAAACTCATTAAATATCGTTTGATAATTGATTCAACGTATATAATTATTTGTATATGATTGCACTTGACAATAGTGTGTTTATTTTATATAATGTGCAATCGCACTACTTCACAGTGTTTTTATTTTATACAATGTGCAATCGCACTACTTCGTCTCATTTAAAAAATTAAATTAATAAATATAAAATGACAACAATATCCTTTTAAATTTAAATAACTAAAAATATTTAATTATAAAATAACACATACATTTAGGGTTGTCAAACATGTTTGGGTCGGCTCATCGGTTCAAATCTTCGGGCCGGGCCAAGACCAAGTCGTCGAATCACCTTTTTCGAGACGAGTTGCGCTGGCCCAATGCATGTCCACCGGGCTTTGGACGGGCTATGGGCCATTGAGACAAAATGACCCGATTTTTATAATTAAAAAATAAAATAAATAAGTGTTAATATTTATAATTTAAAAAAAGTAAATTGAATCTCGAAGACGTAAAATAAAAAAAGTCAATATTTAAAGGACTTAAACTGAATTAGGTCTAAATTACGGGACATAAATGAAATTATCAATTTATAAATTTTGAGGTTTTTTAAAAAAAAATATTACAAGGGTATATTTGTATATATTTGTTTAAAATTTTAATTATTTTATTAAATGATAAAGCTAAATCTGTTATGACAAAGGTGAACGACGTCCTGTTATCGAAAAAGACGAACACCCTTCCGGGCCATATAAAATCCTTTATCGTATGTCATTACTTTTTTACCTTCAATCTATTTTTTATTTACTTTATTTATAAAAATTTACAAAATTAATTACCTTGCATGAAAATATAACTCATTAATTACACATTTTCTTGGGAAAGCGGATGGAGTATCACTTAATACTATATAAAATAACAAAAAAAGACAAACATTGTGAGAGGAGGGATGTAATACAAAATCCATCAAGTATGTATAGGGGTGGGAATGGGCTACGCGACCTAGGTAGGTAGGCTTTAAGAAAAAAAGTTTGGTCTATTACATATTGTTTAGGCTCAAGCCTAGCCTATAGTCTGTCATAGACTTTTTTAAAAGGCTCAAGCCTGACTTTTTTAATATATAGGCTTGGCCTGAAAGCCTTTTAAAGGCCTTTTAGTCTTATTAGTGCATTTTTAAAAAAAATCTATAACAATATTATCATCAAATTATAATATAGAGTGAATGAAAAAATAAACTGGAAACGAATCTCAATTGACTCTCTCTGTTAAACTTTTCCGGCGTGTATTTCTCCTCGTTGAGAGCGTGTATTTCTCCTTGTTGAGAGCGTGTATTTTTCGGCGATGACTACCATGGAAGACCAGTTGGATAACCTCAGTCTGGAGGAAGATGAAGAACTAATCATGGAAGATGATGGCCATACAACCACTCAAGGGGATCCCAACCTATGTCTTATGGGGAGGGTAGTGACCTGCAATCCCTCCAAAGTTAACATTATGCGGAATCGAATGGCCCAAATTTGGAGGCCAGGGAAGGGGGTGAACATTAAGGACATTGGCGAAGGCAGATTTGTGATTCAATTCTTTCACAGAGTTGATTTACAAAGAGTTATGGAAGGCAGCCCTTGGACTTTCGATAACAATCCGCTCATCCTGCACCACCTGCAAATAGGCGAAAATTCAGCAACAGTGAAACTGAATAAGTTGGCATATTGGGTTCAGATCACAAAGATCCCACACGGCTTGTTTAATGAGCAGGCTGGAATGATGTTTGGAAACTTCATTGGAATTTTTTTGACTTATGCCGCCTCAAACAAAAGTGTGGCGTGGAAGCCGTATATGAGAATTCAGGTCGAACTGGATGTGGAGCAACCATTAAAGAGATGGAAGAAAATCAGATTGGCAAATGGGGTGGCTGCGAAGATTGAATTTCAATATGAGAAACTCCACATATTTTGCTTCATCTGCGGTAAGATTGGTCATTCTGAGAGGTTTTGCGATCTGCAATACTCATCAGCGAGAGAACTTGGCCCTAAAGGTTGGGGCCCTTTCCTCAAAGTCCCCGACCGGCGATCCTCTACTAATGCCGAAAATCGATGGCTGAGAGAAGACGGCGCCGAGAAGTGGAAGGGAGATGACATGGAAAGCGGCGTGAATTCGGGAGGTAACGGCGAAAGAAATGAAATGCATAATTCAGGATTTCAATCTGGCGTGAATCACGGGGACGGTTATGGAGACTTACGTGGGGAATTAATTGCTAGAAATTCAAATCAAACTAATATCATAGTCAACCCTTGATTTGAAGAAGGAAATGACAACCTTGCCCTTAATGATTTCCAGAAAGAGGAAAAGAACTTTGCATGGACGGAGGATGGAATTATCGGAGATAGCGGATGTGACGGACGTGAAGGAGACAACCATTTTTTAGAGGCAGGGCCCGGGACCCTGGCCTGCCTAGAATAATGATCGTGTTAAGCTGGAACTGTAGAGGCCTTGGCCAAGGCGCTACAGTTCTCACAATCTACGAGATTGCTCGCACTCGTAAGGTCGATGTTATTTTTTTATCTGAGACTCTAGCATATGGTGTCAAATTAGAAACGCTTAGAGTCAAACTGAATTTTAATTCCTGTTTTTCTATTGATTGTATTGGTCGTAGTGGTGGTCTTGCCGTTTTATGGCGTAATAATATTGATGTGCCAAAATTTGCACGGATGGATTGGATATCCTTGGAGTCAGATATCCAAATTCCCGAACGCGTATGAATGATTCGGGTATACTGCTTCCTCTGGAATGATTCTCCAAGAACCTACAAAAGACACACCGGAGGGGACTCCGACGCGGACACTCCGACGCTCAAGTCAGTCTCGGTAATTCAGTGTATGGCAAGGACTAAAGAGTCCTTTGATTATCAATGAGGTTCTCAAAGGAAAGTCAAGAGATTGTTGTAAGCAGTGTAATATATCAAGTAATATTAGAGATTCTAACCTGACAATATATTCATATTTACCTATTTATAGAGAGTTTCCTCCTAAGAGGAAGTTAGGGTTTCCTTCTATTTCGGAGCTCCCCTTTGGACTCGGCCCTGCTGCATTGACAAGGTCCTCAACTCTCCTACTTCCCTGAAGAATCGGACCACTCCCCCTAGTGGACTCCATCCACTGAAATAAAGGAGGAATGAGTCTTCCTTTGCTCGACCTCAAGCCGTTTCTTACGGGATTCTCCTAGATCTTTGGTCTAATAATTCTTATCAAGATTAAGTCCTCCTGATATCTCTCCCCAGGTGGAGCTCCCTCCGGAGGGACCTCCAGAAGGGATTCTTTATACGGAGAGTATTCCTTAGTCCCAGATCTCCTCTTTTATCTTATCCTCTATACACGTGTCGACTTCTTATCGGATGACATTTTTAGGCCGCATCATCTACTCCCCCTACTCTCGTAAAAGAAGTATATCTTTTGTGAGAGTAGAAAATTCAAGTGAGTCTAGCACATAGGCGTTTCTGGAGAGACGTGTATTACTCTCGCTTCGGAGAGGAATTTCAAAAGTGCTTCATTTCGGAGATTTTCCCCGCCCTAATTTTGAAGACGTTTCGACTTCTGCGCCTGGGTCCCACACAGTCGCAATTTTCTCTCTCTTGCTAGTTTCTCGAGGAGAAGCCTCGATTCTAACCCCCTCTTTCTTACTCACTTCACGTAATCATCTTTCAAATTTCATCTTCTCGAAAGTTCTCCCATTAATTTCTCTTTTCTTCTCAGGCGTCTTCTTCCCCCCTTATTGGTCTTGTAGGTTGCACCATAATCGTCTCTTGGTTACATAACCTTCAAAGATTTTTCGCAAGAAATTCAGGGAATCTCTCACCCTTTCAGGGGATCACCTCTAGTTTCAGGTGGCTCGAGGAGGTTTTCCTTGACTTCTAGACTTCTGTCTATCTTTTCTTTCGTTTTTTAGACAGAGTCTTGGCAAATGATTTTGGCTTGCGAAATTTTTGTTTTCTAAGTAACCATATTGGGTCTTGGTTATGGGGAGATGCTCCCCAGCTCTTCTTGGCCTCTGGGCCTCTAAGTGTCTCTCACTTTTCCTTAAGAGATTTCGACTCATAAAATCTTTCTTTTCATTGAGTAACCCTCTTGGGTCTTAAGTATGGTGAGGGGCTCTCTGTAGCTCCTCGGCCTATAGGCCTCTAAGTGTCTCTCACTCTCATTCTTAAAAGATTTTGATTCATAAAATCTTTCTTTTCATTAAGTAACCCTCTTGGGTCTTAAGTATGGCGAGGGGCTCTCCGTAGCTCCTCGGCCTCTAGGCCTCTAAGTGTCTCTCACTCTCATTCTTAAAAGATTTTGATTCATAAAATCTTTCTTTTCATTGAGTAACCCTCTTGGGTCTTAAGTATGGTGAGGGGCTCTCTGTAGCTCCTCAGCCTCTAGGCCTCTGAGTGTCTCTCACTCTCATTCTTAAAAGATTTTGATTCATAAAATCTTTCTTTTCATTGAGTAACCCTCTTGGGTCTTAAGTATGGTGAGGGGCTCTCTGTAGCTCCTCGGCCTCTAGGCCTCTGAGTGTCTCTCACTCTCATTCTTAAAAGATTTTGATTCATAAAATCTTTCTTTTCATTAAGTAACCCTCTTGGGTCTTAAGTATGGTGAGGGGCTCTCCGTAGCTCCTCGGCCTCTAGGCTTCTGAGTGTCTCTCACTCTCATTCTTAAAAGATTTTGATTCATAAAATCTTTCTTTTCATTGAGTAACCCTCTTGGGTCTTAAGTATGGTGAGGGGCTCTCTGTAGCTCCTCGGCCTCTAGGCCTCTGAGTGTCTCTCACTCTCATTCTTAAAAGATTTTGATTCATAAAATCTTTCTTTTCATTAAGTAACCCTCTTGGGTCTTAAGTATGGTGAGGGGCTCTCCGTAGCTCCTCGGCCTCTAGGCCTCTGAGTGTCTCTCACTCTCATTCTTAAAAGATTTTGATTCATAAAAACTTTCTTTTCATTGAGTAACCCTCTTGGGTCTTAAGTATGGTGAGGGGCTCTCCGTAGCTCCTCGGCCTCTAGGCCTCTGAGTGTCTCTCACTCTCATTCTTAAAATATTTTGATTCATAAAATCTTTCTTTTCATTGAGTAACCCTCTTGGGTCTTAAGTATGGTGAGGGGCTCTCTGTAGCTCCTCGACCTCTAGGCCTCTGAGTGTCTCTCACTCTCATTCTTAAAAGATTTTGATTCATAAAATCTTTCTTTTCATTAAGTAACCCTCTTGGGTCTTAAGTATGGTGAGGGGCTCTCCGTAGCTCCTCGGCCTCTAGGCCTCTGAGTGTCTCTCACTCTCATTCTTAAAAGATTTTGATTCATAAAATCTTTCTTTTTATTGAGTAACCCTCTTAGGTCTTAAGTATGGTGAGGGGCTCTCTGTAGCTCCTCGGCCTCTAGGCCTCTGAGTGTCTCTCACTCTCATTCTTAAAAGATTTTGATTCATAAAATCTTTCTTTTCATTAAGCAACCCTCTTGGGTCTTAAGTATGGTGAGGGGCTCTCTATAGCTCCTCGGCCTCTATGCCTCTGAGTGTCTCTCACTCTCATTCTTAAAAGATTTTGATTCATAAAATCTTTCTTTTCATTAAGTAACCCTTTTGGGTCTTAAGTATGGTGAGGGGCTCTCTGTAGCTCCTCGGCCTCTAGGCCTCTGAGTGTCTCTCACTCTCATTTCAAGGTGTTGATCATATCAAGATCTTTCAAGTTCAAGTAATCCGCTTGGATTTAGAGTAGGGTGAGGAGCTCTCTAGCTCTCCTCGGCCTCGTGGCATCTGAGTGTTTCTCACTCTCATCTCAAGGTGTTGATCATATCAAGATCTTTCAAGTTCAAGTAATCCGCTTGGATTTAGAGTAGGGTGAGGAGCTCTCTAGCTCTCCTCGGCCTCGTGGCATCTGAGTGTTTCTCACTCTCATCTCAAGGTGTTGATCATATCAAGATCTTTCAAGTTCAAGTAATCCGCTTGGATTTAGAGTAGGGTGAGGAGCTCTCTAGCTCTCCTCGGCCTCGTGGCATCTGAGTGTTTCTCACTCTTGAATTCTCATATCTCATATATGCTCAGTGATCTACAGATCATTCATCATTTCATCACTCCTAATTTTCAAACATAGCCATCCGGCTACTCAGGGTGGTTAGCCCTCACGCGTTTCAGAATGCTCAAAGTATGCTTATGAATCATATCTTAAATTGTTAGGAAATATGTGCTCATACAAATTTCCAAAAATCTCAAAATGTTTTCATCACATCTCGTAAGATCTTCAAATATTCATCAAAGATAAACATACATTTTAACATAATTTAGAAAAAAAATTAACTCATCACTAATCAAAAACACGTTCTTAACCATGCCTAAATTCTCAATCATTCTCTCGATTCAATCACGAAATTCTCTTAAGTAATCACCTTAGCATTTCTCAAATCAATCATTTCTGAAGCCTTAGCAAATGCTCATATGCTTCGAGGTTTTATGCTCTAAACGACTACGTCTAGGTAACTCATATCATATCACAAAGTAAAATCTAAAGTAAAAAAGTAAAATATACACTTTTCACTTACGTGGCTTCATATCAGCATCTCGGAGGTAGTAGGCCTAGACCCTTCATCACCCCCTTTAAGCATCGAAGTGTAAGACATTTGCAAGGTCCGTCATCATGCTCGTCTCCGAATATCGCATCTCAACACCCTAAATGATCTTACTCACCTAATAGATCAACTCTTGGGTATATCCTTCTTTACAGTAGCCTTGTAGCCCTCATGACTACTTGCACATCCTTCATGGGTTTCTTTTATCATGTAATCTCCTTCGGGAGACATCTTAGATAGGGATGAGTCAACGATCGCTTGTATAATTGGCCACCCAAGATGCAGTATCTTAACCGCAAAGCTCGAGCTTCTCAAGAAGCTGCAGGGGCTGGTCCTTTATTCAGCTCTTCCAGAATTTCTTTCCTTTAGTCATCCCCTCCAGGCTCTACGGAGCTAGCCAGCTTTGACAGACTGTCAGTCTTCATATTCTTCGACCCAATCTTTTACATTCGATCTCCTGGTTTACCCAGAAGCCTCACAGGATCTGGACGAACTTAATCTGAAATCTAAAATCATATCTAGAATATCTAGGCATGTCAATCACACATAATTCAAAGATATTTAGCCTCATATTTTAAAAGCATGGACCACCATACATCCTCAATCATGAATTATAAAGCATATAGTAACCACATAAACTCAACATGCGGGTTTTCTACTCATACTTACTGAGATCATCAAGTCATTCTCATATTCAGAGCACCTACGCAAAATAATCATAAAAATTCACGGGGGTTGTACTTAATCCAATAAGAAATAAGCATGGTTCTCATATATTAGTCACTTCAAATCAACCAAAATCATAACCCATCCATGGCATACTCATTATGACCTCAAGTCATTGTAAAAAGATCTAACCTCTCTAACTTTATCAAATACATGTACTAACCGGTGGTCCCAAATGTACTCGTCATTTGGGGATCAGCCCAATAACAGGTTAGGTGTTATGGTCCAGCGACTCGGCTGGTTTTCCATGGCTCCATTCTTTCTTCGGTAATCTTGCTCTCTCGAGCTCCTCTAGTACTTCTAGGTTCTCCAGCCCCTCCTCATGAGCTCATTATTCGTCATAGACCAGGTAAACTGACTCATACCAGCAGCATTATTAGATCTAAATTTCGTCATAAGCCTCAATTATATAATTTAAATATGAAATAATTAAAGAATGCAAATCAAGTCTCTTTTAATCTCAAACCTGAAACCTGTACCCTCTCCAGGACCTCCAGTCTTGACAAGATGATTAGTCTCTCTAATCTCAAATCTCAGAAGAGGATCATTTTCTTTGATCCTCGAACCTCTTACGTCCTCGCGAGCTCTGAAATTCTTCCCGGATCTCAACTCAGGAATATCAACTGAGGGGGTCGGCTTTTATAATTAAAAATAATTATAAAATTACTCCTGAAGGTAGTGAATTGCATCATGTTCTATAACCTCTTACGTCCTCCTTCTTGGTCTTTCTGTCCTCAAGTTCTCTCCTCTTCTGCCCTCGAGGGCCTCGGTCAACTACGTAAACAAATTCTCTCAGATGTCCAACTTGAATCATTCTCTCAATTTCATCCTCCAAATGGTAATATTGATTGTTGCCGTGCCCATATTCATTGTGGAGTCTCCAAAATCGGTCCGACTTGGGCTTTTGAGGACCTCGGTTCCTCGAATAAGGGAATTTCAGATCTGGGTGATCTCCAGCAACCTCCAAGACCTCTGTAGGTTCCAATCTCAGTTGGGTATATTTCTAAAACCTCCCTCGAGGCCCAGATCGGGATCCTCCCGCAGCATTGCGGTTTCCTGTTCCTCCGGAGTTTCGGGGAGCTTATGGGCTAGACCTCCTTGCTATAGATTCTCTCTTCCTCTCTCCACTAGCTGGTTTCACCTCCAGCCTCTTGGCTTGCCTCACCTCCTCGAGGGTGAGATACTTTTCAGCTTTGAAGATTCTCAAGTTCTCTACCCGCTTCAGGTAATCAATCATCCTCTCACCAACTCTAGTTTTCGGACTTATCGTTTTGTCTGTTTAGGGCTGTTGGCCTTGATCTCAGGGACCTAAATAGGCTCAATCTTCACTTTACATTTCCGAGCTTATCCCGAAATCCTCCAGGACTTGGATAGAATCAACATATAATCTGAAATCTTCTGAACCTACCCAGAGATCCTCCAGAACCTGGATAGACTCAATCTATAATCTGAAATCTACTGAACCTACCCAGAGATCCTCCAGAACCTGGATAGACTTAATCTATAATCTGAAATCTTCTGAACCTACCCAGAGATCCCCCAGAACCTGGATATACTTAATCTATAATCTGAAATCTTCTGAACCTACCCAGAGATCCTCCAGAACCTAGATAGACTTAATTTATAATCTGAAATCTTCTGAACCTACCCAGAGATCCTCCAGAACCTGGATAGACTTAATCTATAATCTGAAATCTTCTGAACCTACACAGAGATCCTCCAGAACCTAGATAGGCTCAGTCTGTAATATGAAATTAATTATATCTAAAATATGGAAACATGTTAATCGTGTACAATAAAAACAATAATTGGGCGTCTGATCGCCTCCAAAAACCCTTCCCTTTTGTTTATCATGGAATCCAAAATTCCCACTAGTTTAGCCCGTAGTTGGATGCCTTTGTTAAAATTCTCTTTTTGTTATGCTGTCGATCCAATAGGCACTAGTGGAGGTTTGATATGTATGCAACTAATGAATCCAAGATTTCTGTTTGTTCCTACTCTTCTTCGCACATTGATGTTCACATTTGCAAAGACAACATTGGATGGTGGTTCACAGGCTACTATGGGCAACCGAATCACAGCCTTCGCAACTCAGCCCCTGATCTATTCAATTGGATTAATAATACACATACATATTCGAAAGCTTGGTTGGTGGGGGGAGATTTCAATGAGATTTTAAGATGGACTGAAAAGAAAGGGGGAAATCAAGATGGATTAAAAATATGGAACGTTTTAGAGAAATGTTGGATTCACTTGAACTCTTTGAATTGGGGTTCAAAGGGCCCTAAGTACACATGGAATAACAAAAGAAAAGGTTCTTCCCAAATCTTGGAAAGACTTGATAGGTTCACAGCTAATGAAGAATGGATGAAGCTATGGACATCGTCTACTGTCAATCACTCCCACTGGTTTGGCTCAGATCATAGAGCTATTATTCTCCAAACAAATAAAGAAATAGGGGTCTGGAATCGCAATAAAGGGGGATACTTCAGATTTGAGAACGCCTGGCTCCTAGAGCCATCGCTTGAAAGAGAGGTACATCAATGCTGGAATAAGATTGACAAGGATCTGTCGTTACCAAAGTCCCTTGATCAGTGCTCAAAGACATTACAGAAGTGGGCAAGATCACAAGTGGGGAATCTGGAGAGAAGGGTGAAACATCTATTTCAACAAGTACTTAAACAAGATATGGACTGCCAAGATGCAAGTGAGATAGCAAGATTTTCAAGGCTTGAAGATGAGTTGGAGAAACTACTGTCCCAACAAGAAGAGTATTGGAAACAAAGGGCAAGAACAAATTGGATGGTTAATGGAGATCGCAACACCACATATTTCCACCGTAGAGCTTCGGAAAGAAGGAGTCGGAACACGATTGCTAAGTTACAGGGAGAGGACGGGGAGTGGGTCAGCACGAAAGAAGGGATCACGGACATCATCACATCACATTACCAGAATCTGTTCACATCCACGAACCCCTCTATCAACCACATAAAACGCGTGACTGACTATTCGACCAAGTCGGTTACTGAAGATATGGCTGCATTCCTGAGTAGATCGTTCACGGAGTTGGAAGTCAAGAAGGCTGTTTTTTATCTTAGTCCGAATAAGGCTCCGGGACCAGATGGTTTTAATGCCAAATTCTTCCAGGATATGTGGCATGTGGTAGGAAAGAATATTACCAACAAAGTGCTCAATATACTAAATAATGGAGGTGAAGTAGAAAGCTGGAATGAGACATGGATTACCTTAATCCCGAAATCAAAGAACCCAAAAAACATCAAAGACTTTCGACCTATTAGTCTTTGCAATGTTTGTTACAGATTTGTCGCGAAGGTAATTGCGAACAGGTTGAAAGTGATTATGCCGGATGTGATTGATGAACACCAAAGTGCGTTTATTCAGGATCGCGAGATCGTGGATAATGTGTTAATAGGCTATGAGTGCATGCATTGGCTGAGAAACAACAAAAGCAAGTCCGGATATGCGGCTTTCAAATTAGATATGAGTAAAGCATACGATAGAATTGAGTGGCCATTCCTTCAGATGCAGCTTACGAAACTAGGCTTCCCCAATAGCTTCGTGGAGCTGCTCCTAAGATGTGTTAGCACGGTTAAATACTCCTTCAAGATTAATGATACGGTGATTGGGAACGTCACACCCTCACGCGGAATTCGCCAAGGCGACCCTTTATCCCCTTTCCTATTCGTTATTTGTGCTCAAGGCCTATCCTCATACATAGCTGGTATGGTTTCGATGGGTAAATTAGAAGGACTGCGGGTGGCTAGAGAGGCACCAATAATTTCACATCTCTTATTTGCGGATGATAGCGTTATATTCTTCAAAGCAAAAGATGAGAGTGGTACGACAATTAAACATATTTTACAAGACTATGAGCAGGCTTCGGGCCAGATGATTAATTTTGATAAATCAACAATACTCTTTAGTCCAAATACACTTGGGAGCTCCAAAATGAAGGTTCAGCAGGCACTAGGCATCCGCACTTCTCAAGGACACCAGGTTTATCTGGGACTCCCCACCTTCTCCATTAGGTCCAAACGTGTTCAATTCTCATATTTGGTCGATCGAATGAAAAATCGTATTGACAATTGGAAAAATATGGAGTTCTCGGAAGGGGGTAAGGAAATTTTGATTAAATCAGTTATGCAAGCTATCCCAACCTATGCCATGATGTGCTTTAAGATTCCACAACAAACGTGTAAGGAGATGGAAAGATTGATGGCTAATTTCTGGTGGGGGAAAAAAGAGGGGAAAACCAAGATGCACTGGCAAAAATGGGAAGATCTATGTAAACCAAAGGAGGAAGGAGGCATGGGATTTAGACGCTTGGAGATATTCAATGACGCATTGTTGGCCAAACAGGTGTGGAGATGCATTAGCAGACCTAGATCTTTGCTGAATGAGGTGTTAAAGGCTAGGTACTACAAGCATGAGGACATTTTGGAGGCAGACCTGGGAAACAACCCCTCTTTTACATGGAGATCACTATGTAAAGGAAGATATATATTGCAGCAAGGTATCAGATGGATCATTGGAAACGGGAACACAATCAGAATTCGTAAGCATGCATGGATTCAAGGCACCTCATCCGGGACTATGAAGTCTAAAGTTGCAACAACTCCCAACGTCAACTTCTTCCTGGACAACAATAGAAACTGGAAGGAGGATCTGGTGAGGATAGCTTTTAGCCATTATGAAGCTAAAGGAATTCTTAGAACTCAAGTTGGAAGGTACGAAGACGAAGACAAGAGGTACTGGATGGATGAGGAAATGGGGGATTACTCAGTGAAATCCGGATATAGGAGGGGACTATACTCCGAGACCGAGGGTTCGGAGAAGCCGACACCATCCAATAATGATTGGGCCAAAAGCTGGTGGAAGAAACTGTGGCAGCTAAACCTACCCTCGAAGGTTAGAATCTTTGGCTGGAAAATGTGTCATGAATTTATCCAGACGGAAGGAAACTTAGCCCGGAGGCATATACCTATTATGCCAATCTGCGGTTTATGTGGAGGATCGGGTCCTAACACGGCACATGCTCTCTTTAGTTGCTCAAAAGTTAAGAGTGTATGGAAGAAGATAGGTTTGATAGATGTGACTAAAGAAAGGAAAGGAGCTGAAATGATGGAGATCCTCGAGTTTTTTCGAAAGAATATGAGTCTTTCTGAATTTGAAAATATTATGATGGTTGCCTGGGGAATATGGAAGGAAAGATGTAGAATTCTCCATTCGGATAACAGGGATAAGAGGAGGATAGATGACAGAACAAGAGAAAGAGTGTTAAGATATCTAAAGGCCTTCCAAGAACATAATATGAAGAGAAAGGATCATGCGAATCCAAATGAGGATAATGAGAAAGATGAATGCAGGGACACGAACGGAAGAGGTGCCCTAGAGGAAAAACTCATTTTGGAGGTTGATGGAGCCCATAAGATGGATACCCGACGGTTCGGAGTGGGGGGTCTATTAAAACTGGAGAATGGGGAAAAAATTACATCTTTTGCGGAGAAGATCCGTTCGCAGAGAAGTGCTCTAGGTGCGGAACTTATGGCCATCCAAAGAGGTTTACATGAGGCTAGGGGTCGGGAGAAAGAATCGGTTGAAGTGAGATCAGATTCTAAAGTAGCAATCTCCCCCTATGCCTTCGTCTTTGCAAAACTCATGGGCCCGAGGCTAGCATTGTGAGGGAGATCTTGGAACTCACTCAGGAATTTGTGGTGTGCAAATTCAAATACAGGCCCAGGAGTGAACTAATTGAAGCTCATAAGTTAGCTCAAGCTGGAGCGGACTCTACCATTTTACACGATTAAAATGGAGTAGTCGTTGACTGATATGTAACCTGATTCTATAAGCTAGCTTCGACAAGCTCCACCCCCCCCCCCAAAAAAAAAAACAATAATTATGTTAATCTTTGCTTCCAAGGAGATGCAATGGGTGGCACAGACCTGCGCAGGGCAATCTGAAATTGAACGTCGACGCTGCATTTTTTTCGGATAGCAATGAGACGGGCATTGGAATGGTGATTAGGGACGAAGAGGGAGATTTCTTGGCGGCTCGCTCGACTGTAATACAAGGGTGTGTTGATGTTGCAGTCGGTGAAGCCATGGGCTTCTTTGAGGCTTTAACATGGATTCGTAATTTACAACTTGAAAATGTCACTATCGAAGGAGATGCTAAACGAGTTACAGACGCGATTTCCTCACATGCTCCGGATGATTCGTCGTTTGGTGATTTTGTGAAGAGTTGTTGAAGAGTAATGAGTTCTTTACATAATTGTTCGATTTCTTTTGTAAAGCGTGATGCTAACACTTATGCACACGCTATTGCTAGAGTCTCTCGTGAGTTTGAGAGCCCGTTTACTTGCGATGATCCGCCGACCTTTGTGGTAGGACTTCCCCCAAACTTTTGCTCCTGTTCTGAATAAAGACATTTCTTATCGAAAAAAAAAATTATAAAAATTGACTCTTTAAATCTCAAAGTGAAAAATAAAATTAATAACAAATTTATCAAATGTAAAAAATAAATATTCAACTATTTTTTCAACTATACGAAGAAAAATATAACTAATGTTGCTAAACTTTCTTACTTATTTATGTATTTGAAAATCACATATATATCACAAAAACTTATATGCAATATTGCATACATGCAATATTGACCAATTAAGTCAATTGGGCTGAAAATATTGACTTATTAAGTCAATGGACTAAAAATATGTTATTGGGCCACCATTAATTCAGTTGGGTTAACTATTCTATTTTTCAATTGGCCCACTTGTGTTTTAATTTTGACTGACGTTTATTTGACATATTTTTCTGTGATTTTTATTTATTTTTTATTTTATTGCCGAACGCGGGCTATTAAATGTAGTAATTCAAATTGTAATATGTAGTAACACGCATTATTGTATGTAGTAAAACTAACACAAACTATTTTATATAATAATACAAATTCTTTTATTTAGTAATACGTTTTTTTTCTAGTGTTTTTGTTGATGTAGGAACTCACATATATTATAATATGTAGTAACATATATTATCGTATGTAGTAAACACCATAACCATGTTGTAATATAGATTGTTTTATGTAGTTATATATAGTAACAAACACCTATTCAATGTAGTAATTCAAACTGTAGTATGTAATAACATATAGTTGCCTATATTAAGCTGCAGCATATTAGCAAATAGAAATTTATGGCACGGCACGAACGCACATGGCACAAGGATAATGGGTCTCAAATGCACATGTGGTGAAAGCAGGAGAGGCTCATCCTTCTTTTATATAGATAGATAGATAAGTCGTTTTGACCTTCGTTTTCTTTGCAAATTATATGATCATCCTTCTTTTATATATATAGTTAGATAAGTTGTTTTGACCTTTTACACTTTTCAACGCAAATTAATTGCATTTCTTCTAAATTTACCCTTAAAATCAATAAATATTTACATAAATGTTTTCTTCTTTGAGTTTATTGACACTTAGAGACAAAATTACTTACATTCCATCCTGGATCCAAATTAACTCTCTGTTCTCAATAGAGGCAACGGGATATTGACGAGCTGCCGACGACTGAGATGACCCCGTATGAGCCGACATCCTAGGTAGGCTTTAAGAAAAACAAAACCTGGCCTGTTACATATTTTTTAGGTCCAAGCCTGGCCTATGGCCTGTCATAGGCTTTTTTAAAAGGCTCAAGCCTTGCCATTTTAATATGTAGGCCTGACCTGAAAGCCTTTTAAAGGACTTTTAGTCTTATTAGTGCATTTTGTTGGGTTATTCTATATCCTTATGTTTTGTAATGATAAACTAAATATACTTTTCATAGGATAAGTTGTATTGTATAGACAACTTCATTATATACTCCGTCCCAGGGAAAGCTACCCAACTTTCCTTTTTCGTCTGTCCCAATGAAAGCTCCCCATCCCTTTTTTGGTAACTATTCCCTCTCACATTTAATTATATTCTTCTCTCTCTCAATCACATCACCTCTAATACATCTACTTATTATATTAATATTTCTTAATCTCCGTGCTTGGAGCTCATGGCGAGCTTTCCCCGGGACGGAGGGAGTAATAGATTAGGATAGAAGACGAAATCAGAAGTCAATTCAGAAGACCAGAAAGGCAGCTGAGTAAAAACAGAAGAGTAAAATCAGCTGAGTAAAGACATCAACTGAGTAAAAGACAGCAGTTGAGTAAAGACAACAGCTGAGTAAAAGACAACAGTTGAGTAAAGACAGTAGCTGAGTAAAAGACAGCAGCTGAGGTCTTATTAGCTGAGTAAGTAAGATCAGCTGAGTAAAGCCAAACACAGCTGAGACTTGGTCTGCTTGACTAATCAGACAAGTGTCAGATTTAGTAGAGAAGAAGCCCAGAAGAGAAGCTGAGTAACACTACAAAAAAACTGAGATTTAGAGACGGATTAGATACCATAAACATTGTATCTAAACGGGTTAGAAACGGATTTTGGAACCATTTTCTATCTGTTCCTAATCGCATGGTATCTAATGTTAGGAACGGTTTTCTAAATTCCGTTTCTAATAAGAGACGGATTTGAGACCGTTTTTTTCGGTTTATAATGAGAGACAGAATTTGACACCGTATATTCTCGTATCTAAATGATGAATGACCCGTTTTATATCCGGGTCAAAATTCCGTTTCAAATGTCGTTTCGTCTCTAAATCCGTATCTAAACGATAAACATGATGAACGACCCGTTTTATATCCGGGTCAAAATTCCGTTTCAAATGTCGTTTCGTCTCTAAATCCGTATCTAAACGATAAACGATTTTACATCCGGGTCAAAAATTCGTACCCACACCCACACCCACACCACTCTTCAACTATTTATTTAATTGACCTTTTTTTTGATCTATATGGGAATTGAACCGCAAGTGTCTATTATTGAGCATCTACACAGATAACTCTTTTGTTTTATCTTTTAATATTAATTGTATATGTATATTAATTTATTTCTTTTACGTGTATTCAAATTGGTAAACCGCCGTCAATAAGCTGTAAAATATTAAAGAACTATGCATAGTTTAGACACTTTATTTTATTATAATAGTTTAACATATATAATTAATTGATTAATTTGTAACTTTAAAAATATATAAAAAAAATTGTTATTGAATAATTTCAATTGTAAAAGTCGATCTTACTTTATAAATTAAAATAAATTAATTAAATTACGTTTAATCTTCATCTTCTCCTTCTTCTTTTTCTTCTTCATCATATTCATCTCCTTTTTCTTCTTCGTCATATTCATCTCCTTTTTCTTCTTCGTCTTTGTTATCCTTCTTATTATTATCGTTTTCAATTTCGATCAAATCACTATTTGCAGCAGTTAAATCTACAAAATCTACAAAGAGATTGAAATCTCCCGCAAACACCTCAGTTTCAGTCTCTATTTTTTCTGTGCTTCACTTTCGTCATGTTTTTTCTCTATTTTTTCTGTTTGAAATAGAGCTTCACTTTTGTCATGTTTTTTCTCTGTAGTGCCTTTCACCGAGAATCTTGTCTTTGCAAACAACGATCCATTCATCCATTCATTGTTACTACGTGGTCCTCCTAAATAGGTCAAAGTCTCATGTGCACTCAAGTACACCGTGTACTTGGGTGGACCTTGACCGGTCAACCGTTGATCGGTCAATGGTCGAACTTTGAAAAAAAAAAAAAAAATTCGATTTTTTTTTTCAATAAGTTTTTTTCATATGCTCATTTAAAAATGAGATTTAGTTACAATAGTTTACTAAATTAAATGGTAATTGTAATTTATAGTAACTTTCGCAGGTCCAACAGAGGAATGCGGCGTCGGAAGGGCAGAGTTCGCATGTCCTCACTTTCATCTTAATTTAGAGGAGAAAAATGGAATTTGATTGATTTCTGAAAATATCACGTTAAATAAATGTTTAGAAAGAGGGAAGAGAGGGGTTTGAAGAAGAAGAAGAATGTAGGATCAGGGATAATAGAGATATTAATTTAATTAGTAGTACTTGATTATATTTTATATTTTAGTTTAATTAAGCATAATTATACGTATATTGTTGAGATTTAGAGGGAGGGAGGCTAGGTGAGGAGAGAGAATATACATGCATATATACGTAGTATTCATATTATACACAGAAATTAATTTAGTTGGAGAATTTTTGAGGTGTGTGGAATTGAGTGGAACGTGAAAAAGAAAGAAAGCAAGATCACCACATGTGTATTTATTTTCTCACTCTCACACGTATGACAATATTACACACAAACACACAACCTTTTAAATTTGTGTATATGTGTATATAGCATGATAAATCTCATTTTATACATTAATTTACTAAATTAAATGATAATTGTAATTTATAGTAGACGAATTGATAAGTAAATTGATATCTTATAATAAAGGCTTAAAATGCACAACCTCGTCAATTGACTCATCTTCGATTAACCTACGTTCTTGAGTTACCGAGATTGAAAAAAATTAATTAATTATTGTCATTAGTCCATGTATTATATATATTTTCATATAATATATATTTATATATAAAATATATGGAATATATAATATAGTATTATTATAATATCTATATTTATTATATAAATTTATTTTCAAGAATGGACAAAAATTGACATATTATTAGATAGAGATTAGGTACGCCATATTTTCAAGAATGAAATTAAATATGGATTAGGTTTAATTTCCTTTAAAATATATTTTTCACAAATTTAGTAAAATTAAATAAAATTAATTTCTATAAAAAGATTTTCAATTTTTATTTCAAGTGCATTTTGACATTTTTTTATTTTTATCTCAATTGATCTTATCCCTTTTACTATGCTATTTAGACTATTTACCATTAGCAATGCTTCAAATATTTATATTTTTTCTAAGTGGATGATAGAATTATTTTTTAATCTAAAACTTTTAAAAAAATACTATACAAGTTTCTTTTTTATAAGTCTTAATAGTAGTTTTATAAAGATTTAGAAACTTTTAAAAATTATTGAATTACTTTTTTTTTTTAATCTAAAGTTCATACAAAATTGATATACGTATATTGATTAGAGAATAAATTCTTCGAATATTTTCATTACTTTATACTTTTTCTAAATTGATGATAGAATTGATTTTTAATCTAAACCTTTTTAAAAAATACTATACCAATTTAAAAAATTATTAAATGACACTCCTTTTTTTTAATTTACAAAATTGATATACTAGAATCAATTCTTGGAATATTTTCATTACAGAATCAATTGATATATATATATATATTGGCATATGGAATTAAGATATAATATATTATTATTATTATATATATATCTAACCTAAAATATATATTATTCTAACATTTATATTTATCAGATACATAAAAGATATATTAATTAATTTTTTTATTTTTTTACTATTTATTAATTAAATAAAAAAGTAAATAAATTAATATAACTCAATTCACCCGTCCATATTCTCTCATTCTCAATTCTCTATATATATACATAAGGTTTTGATTTATTTTTTAATTTAATTTTATCATTTGACTAATTAGATACAGATTAGAGATGGTTAAATTCCGTATCGCGCAAATTTCGTGTACCACCTGTCTCGTTTTATATTGGGGAGAAAAAATTGATTGTTTAGAGACGGTGGTATATGTATCTAATCCGTATCTAAAACTCTCGAAATTGAAAGTCGCGTATCTAGTCCGTATCTAAAATTTTCGAAACTAAAAGTCGTATGTAATCTGTTTATAATGAGAGACGGTTTTATTTTCGGTTTCAAATCTCGATTTTTTAACAAATCCGTATCTAATCCGTATCTATTAGAGACTTATTAGGTGTCCGTCTCAAAATTTCGGTATCAAAATCAGGCTTTTTTTTGTAGTGTAAAGACAGCAGAGTCAAAACAACTGTGGTATATCAGCTGTATATCAACTATTGTATCAGTTGTGGTATATCCGCTGTGAAAAGTCAGCAGAGTTCCACAGCAGTGAAAAGACAGCATAAATCAGCTGTGCAAAATCAACTGATGGTATATCAGTTGATTATCCGTTAAACAACATCCATAAGAGCTGATTTGAACCAATGGCAGTGCAACAACAAGCAGTATGAATCTGACACAAGGCTGTAGAATCTGTAAAGTCAAAGATACTATAAACATTACATGAAAATGTAATATTTAGAATATCAAGCAAAAGATTGTATTCCTAAAATAGTAGGATTTGCTTGTTACTTTCCAACGGTAACATTCAAGAAAATCAAACTATAGATACCGAGTTAAATTCATATCTCATACAAGAGTGAGGGTGATGCTTAGAGGCTGAGCAAATGTTCTAGTCGAGAAAATCAGAAGAGCTCAAGAACACCATAATAGAAGACATCAAGCAAGCATCCATATCCACACCTCCAGCGAGTGAACTCATGATATCTAAGCCTGCATAGTCTTATACACATCCCAAGCTTAGAAGAGAAATTCTCAATCCTAGTTTTAGGCTAACTCAGATTGTAAGGCAATTTCTCATACTTAGTCATTCTCGAGTCCTTTCTTCTATACACCCATTTAGAAGATAGGCCGAGGTATACACACTAAGTATAATCAAGAAGACCATTGTAAAGGTTACTTGTTATCTCACCAACAAGTAGAAAAAAATGTTAAACTGCCAGAAGATCAGACTGATGCTGGAACTGTTGTTCGTTCGACTAGAAGAAGACTAGTGAAGAAAGCAGAGTTAGAGAAGATCAGTGTTGAAGAGCAGTTGAGGTTGTCGAAAGGAAAAGCTATATCTGAAGAAGTTCAAGTCAAACCAAGGCGAGTCAAGAGAAAGCTAGAAATGAAGAAAGAAGCCTTAAGTGAAATTCTTGTTGGAATCAATGAAGAAGATGTTCAAGAGATCCATAAGAAGCAGAAGCTTGAAGATGATCGATATGCTAACAAAAAAGTGTTAGGAAAGCATATTAAGAGGCTGCAAGATGGAAAAGAAAATCCAGATGTGATTGAAGATGCTCACATTGACAGATTTATAGATGTTGAACATAGAGAAGCATGGAAAAGTGTCAAGATGAAGTGGGAAGTAGATCACTAGATTATTCGAAAGTTTGGTGATGCAGAAAGCAAAGACGAGTTGTTCGTCATATTTGAGAAGTTTATGGAAACTGAAGATGAGAATCTTTGGAATTTGAGTATGCGTATTGCTACTGCCGTTGGATACAACATTCTTTGTCCAGATTTTCCAAGATGGGAAACTCCAATGTTAGGATCTGGAAAGCGTGTTGATTTCAATGTTATCATGAAATTTGAAGAAGAGTTGGTGGAGAAAGAGAAGATCGATAACGAAGATCACATATCTGATATTCATCGACGTATCTTGGAAGCGTTTCAAACACCAAATCCCGATGCTGACACTCCAAGTGGTGGAAGCATGGAATGAAGATCTGTAAATTTTTAGTTATATTCTTGTTATTTTTGTTAAGTATTTGTAATCTACTTGATCTACTGATTATATATGAATGAAAAGATAACACATTTTGAGAAGATAACTACTTAACTAGTCTACTGACTTAAAATAATTCAAGTAGTTTTGGCTTCATCAAAAAGGGGGAAATTGTTGGGATATGAATCCTAATACAAGTCCTAATTAATGAAAGAATTAGTTTTGATAAGCGAAAAGTAGGCTTGAATATATTTCTAAGTGTTGACTGATATAGTTATGGAAGTCGTCTTATGATAAGATCAGTAGAGTACAAAACAAAAGAAAAGTAAAGTACAAAAACAGAAAAGAAAAGACAAGTATTGAAGTCTTATATAGGTTGTATGATAAGCTTATAATTGTTGTATAGAAGCTTATGTTTACATTTATATCGATGTATAGTTGTTAAGAAGACTAAGCTGAGTTTATAAAGCTTAAAGTAATGTAATAGTCTTGTTAAGATTATGTTGGTCCTGAAAGGAGTATATAACAAGTGTATGGGGGGGGGGGGGGAATACACTTGTATGCAAATTCTTTTCAAACTTGATCAAACCAGATATCAGCAATGTTGTCTTGGACAACTCTGCTGAAGATGATTAACTTCTTAAAGATAATCATACTACTAAGTACTATTGAGTACTTAGTTGAATAACTATCTAAGAGAGTTATATGTGCGGAATAGTGGTTGGCCCTTTAGGTTAGACTCCTTTAAAGTTCTGAAATCACTTAGTTAATCAAACAGTCCAGTTTTCAGGGAACTTGTCCAAATAGGTTTTTGCACAGTCTTTGAATGTTTATCCTTGAAAGATCAGTTTTGTGTGCAATGTTGATGTATTGTAAGTACTTGAAATGTAAATCAACACAAGAGTTTATAGTGGTTCAGAGACTCAAGCTCCTACATCCACTTTCCCTGATTTAACAGGATAATTCCTTCACTCTTGGAATTAACTTGTTTTATAGTGCCAAGGTGCACTTGATCAAGAACACCACTCTTGGTGAATTGATCCCTAGGATGTCTAGAGTCCTAGTACCCTCTTCTCAACTCAGAACTGAACTGTTCTTCTCTCAACAGTCAGCTCCTACCACTTCTACTACTACAACCTTCTCACTTTCACTCTTGAAAGATATGAGGATTGAAGTAAGGTTCCAACTAATGAGATATCCTTTACAATGGAGATCAGTGTATAAGGATAGGATATCTCTCTAAGCTTGTGTATGGATGTACAATGAAGTTCAGCTTAGATGAAGTGTTTGAAGACTAAGATAGTCTTTGAAAGCTTTGAAAGCACTCTAGCTTGTAAGAACTTGAGCTTAGTTGGATTGTGTTGAGATTAGTTGGATGCTTTCAAATGGTCTTCACACTTCTGTATTTATAGACAAATGAAGGATTTGCCCGTTGGAGAGGCAGCCTCCAATGTCCATAAATGTCTTCTTTCAGTTCTTCAACTTTGAAGATAGTTTCTTGATAGTGACATGTCCTCATTTGGGAAATAAACGGCTGTAAGAGCTTTGTCTTCATTCTGCAGCACTCTTCCCAATATCTGACTTTCAGATTCTCTTGTTAGAACTTGGACATCACTTCTGAAGGTTGTTCCAATGATAGGACAACATTCCTCAACATTTGGACAACACTCCTTATCACCATCAGCAGTCTTGCTTATCAGCAAGGTTGGCTTGCTCTTCTTCAGATGACTTGGCTCTTTCCCTTTATATCTCTTGAAGATGATCTTAGCTTGTTTCTTTGAAGATCTTTAGGGTGTGATTGTCTCTTTCTCTTCAGCATAGTTGACCTCAGGCTTTCAGAGCACTTGATCTTGATTAATTGAGCTGAGACAACTCCTCTGGACAACTCTACTGATCAGCATACTTGTCTTTCAGCAGACTTGATCATGATTCCAGAGTTTGAGCCTTGAGGGGATTTGTTCTTGATGTACTTCAAAGCATATGTTCCCCCTCAATTTGTGCATCTAATCATCTAAGAGCTACCTAACATATTAGCTCCTCATCTAGCCTTTATACTATATGTTCTAACATGTCTAGAACATATTCAATCATAACTTAGGCATGTCTCAGGGGGTTTTGGTATTCAATCAAAACATAACTCATTTTATTCCCAACAATTTCCCCCTTTTTGATGATGCCAAAACCTATACAGCTTGTGCAAAAGTGACTTAGCTACACCTATTACATTAATCTTCAGAAGACATGACTAAGGTCAGTTATCCTGAAAAGCAATGTGTTAGTGTATTCACCATTCATGTTGCACATAGGTTTCATAGATAGGCATATAGAGATGAGTGTTTCTTGATTCAAAATAAGTTCAACTATCATTCATTAAAAGACATTACAAGCATGTTGATAGTTGAATTTAACATATCAGAGCATGAATCATCAACACTAAATACATCAGAGCATTTCTTTCTAACAGTTCAACATATATACAAGATTTTTCAGTATCAGAGCATAACCTTGTATCAGAGCACTAATCTTATATCAGAACAAATACTAACACTTCAAGACATATACAAGATTTTCAACATCAGAGCAATCCATATCAAGTCAGAGCAAACAGATTAGCACACCACATCAGCAAACTTGACCAATTTTCAGCATAGTTGATCAATTAAGATAGGTCAGAAGACTTAGCCATTTAGAGATCATCCTCTTGAGGTGGCACCATCCCATACTGTGCCCACACTCTCCTCTTCAAGGCCATGGCTTCTTGGTTGGTTCCCTTAGGACCAAGAACCATCTTGTTCAGCTTGAGGATCTCAGTGAATTCTCTCAGAATCCTTGATTGATCAATCCATCCATCAAGCTTTGGAGGTAAGTATATGATTGGCTTGGGAGCTGTGAGTTCAAATCTTGCAATATCAGCAGCTGCAAGCAATTGTTGATAGAGTTCTCTGTAGTACTCAATCATGAACTCAGCAAAATTGATGTTGGCATCTCTTCCATTCCATCTGTCAATGACATACTGATCATAGACAAACTCCCTTTTTGCTTCCTCCCATGAGTCATTCAGCTGAATTGGCACCCATTTATCCAAGTGAGGATATTTGGTGTCCATTGGAATCAATAGTTGTGGCTTCATCTTGTTGTAAGTTGCTCTCTTCCTTCTTGGCTTCTGGAAGTCTGTTCTTCTCTTATCTCTTGCTCTGTTGGCCTCTTCCATCAAGTCCATTTTCTCTTGGGCCCTCATCATGGCCAGTTTCTGTTGTGTTTCAGGGTCTTTGCCATACCCTTCATGAAACAGCTTTGATGGATCATTGAGTACCACAATCTTTGTCTTCTTTGGTCCAGGTCCAAAGCCTTCTTCATATAAGATTTCCACATCTTCAGTGACTTTGGTACTTTCAGTGGACTTAGTCTCAGTAGACTTGTCTTTTTCAGCATTCTTGGGCTCTTCAGCTATTTTGGCCTTCTTTGAGATAGGCTCATCATCAATAACTCTGAATTCAGGTGGAAGATCAAGGCTATTGGGAAAGTCAGTGAATTTCTCAATTTGTCTCTTCTTTCCTTGGGCCTTCTTGATCTTTCCTCTAGTTTGGACACCTTCAGCATCCTTGTCCAAACCAGATACTTCACCACCTGGTCTTTGTTGTAGCCTCACTTTTTCCTCTTGAGCTGAGGCCATAGAGTTCTTCAATGCCAGTGCTAACTGCTCCTCTTCATCTAATTCTTCCAAGTTTAGCACTGCAGGCTCTTTTCCCTTTCCTACAGGGGTTTTGTCCTTCCCTTTCACTGGACTCCCAATCACTAAGGCACCTTTTGCCCTTGCTCTTTCCTTTTCCCCCTTTTTGGCAGCATCAAAACATTCTGGCTTCAGTTCACTCATAGTGGATGCCAATAAGGACTGGGCTTGGGTTAGAGACTTCATCTCCTCCAACAGATATACATTCTCATCATGTATATTTTGCATCCTGTCACTGCTTAAGCTAAGAAAGGCAAGAACAGGCTTCATTTTCTGTTGAACAACCTCCTCCATGGTTGCCTTAAGAGATGCATCCAATTGGGCTTTCAGGAGCTCAGTGAGGTTGGCCACTGCACCTTCAGCAATGTTGGCCAACACTTCTTGGGAAAACTTTTCTGAGGCTGCTTTGACCATAGCTAGTCTTTGCTCTTCAGCTCTTCTCTTCTGCAAGGCTGTCTTCTTGCCAAGAGCTTGCTTGATTGTCAATCTGATAGCTTGAACATTTGCATTATGATTGTCTCTCAGCCTTTTTTGATCCTTCTTGACCTCCTTTGAGATGTTTTCCATACTGACTTTGGCTTTGTGAACTTCAGTAGAGATGGTTTGAAGACCAGATTCTACTCCTTCAATTCTTGCTTCCAATGTGGGTAGCACCACATCTTCAGAGCCAGTTAGTCTCATTTCAACAGAAGCTAGGGTTCTTCCATGCTCATCTAATGCTCCAGAAGTTTCTTCATGAGCTGTTTGAACTTGTTGAGCCAAGGAATCCAACTTCTCTGATTGCATCCCAAGCAAGGCTTGTGCTGATCCAGTGTCAACTTGGATGGGAGCATCTGTCAAGAGATCTTCTGCAAATATTTGATCAAAGCTTATCCCTGCAATATCAGACAAATCAAAAGCATCAGTGAAAACACACTTATCTCCCTCATTTTCTTTTTCATAAGACTCTGATACATCAGCAGTCTTCTCCTCATTTTCAACTATTTCTTTTCTTCCTTCAATAAAAGTTTCCTCACTTAAAGAAACAGGCCTCCTCTCATCAAGGGATTCTTGAAGTTCAGATTTGACTTCAAGAATAGCCTGTCCTTCCTCACTTATACCACCCTCATATGTTGGTACACTCACAATCTTAGTGATAACTACCTCTCTTTCATCCACAACTCCCTCTGATTTTTCAAATCTACTTTCCTTTTCAACTCCTTCTCCTAAACCTGCAGCATCTCCACCTTCAGCAAGGTTCAAAGATGGCAGTTGTGGGGAGATCACAGTGCTCATATCAGATGGCACTTGTACACCTTCTCTAGCAACTTCTTCAATCTCAGTTGAAGCATCTGAGTTCTCTTCTGAGATAATCTGAGACATTTTCCTTGTCTTCACCACTCTTGCTTTAGTCCTCTTCTTCATCTTTGGCTTCTCCTCCACCTTTGCTTCAGCAGGCTTGGCCATTAACATCCTCCTTTGCTCAGTTTTCTTGCTGAGCTTTCTGAATAGAATCTTTTGAGCTGGGAGAGGCTTTGCAAAGGTTTGCATTTGGGAGTAGTGGGAAAATCACTCAATCAACAAGCTTGCCCTAGTGCAATACTTGAGTTTCCCTTCTAGCACAACCTTATTGTGAGATTTCACTTTGAATTTTGCCTTTTCCTTCATCATCTCAGACATGATGAAGGTCCTCCAATCAAACTTGATGCCTTTATCACTGGCATCAATGACTGCAGCCATGATTCTGATTCTTGGATGGCTGACCTGCTCCAAGCTTCCAGTATTACTCAAGAGACTTTTAGCTACTACCTCAAAGAGGTTGAGAAATTCTGGCTTGAGAGTCTTTTTGTTTTGAGTTGAGGAGAGAGGGCCTGGTGTCAATAGCCATTCTTGAGCTATTTCTTCTTCATGACCAGTGCTATAGATTTCTGGATTCCTTCCCTCAGAAGGCAATCCAAAAGCTCCTTCAAGATCTTCTGAAGAGAATTTCACTCTATGAAATCTTTCTTCCTCTTCTCCTTCAGCAACATATGACAGTCTGGTGGAAATTTCACCATCTTCAGGCTTGCCCCTCCATTTGAGAAAGGCAAAGAATTCAGCCATGTAGCTTTCCAAGCAGGAGCTTGGCCTTTCTTCCAAAAACTTTTGAAGACCAGCCCTTCTCAACCATCTCAGGGTTGGAGTAATCTCAGAATCTTCACTTTCAAAGGAGATTATGGGTTCAAAATGAAGATTGTTTTTGTTGCTTAGGTATCCAAAATCAAGGTCTAGAGCCTTGTTGGAAAAATCTATGATCATCTCTGGTCTAACTTTGGGAGCCATTGAAGATTGCAGAGATGAAATTTAGAAAGTTTTGAGAGAGTTTGAAGAGAATAGGTTAGGGTTTCGAATGCTTGGGAAAGAAGAGTGTGTGGGGAGTTCTTAAGACTTGAGAATATTCTAAAAAGAATGTTTGTCAATGAGTTGGTGAGTTTTGTGTATTTTCAACTGTTGTCAAATATGGAAAGATACACTTGGACGGCCAGGATGAATTTCAGGGGAGTTGGCCAGTTTTGATCCAATGGTTAAAAACCAATGTAATAGTGACTTGTTGGTTTTATTCAAAACGTGGAAGGTATTTAATATTAGTTAATGGTTGGGGAGTTTTCGAGATAGATCATGGTTTGAAAAGGTGTAATGCAAACAAGAGTTAAATCTTGGCATTTAATGCATGGAAAGCGACCTTTTGGGTGGGGGACAAATTAAATCCCACAGAAATGATATCTGTAGTTGGGACATGTATCAAGGTAGGCAATGATTACCCAAAATAGGTGCTTATCAAACCAAGGAAATAGTTTGATAGCCAAGACAACTTATCTGACCCCACTTGGACAAGTGTCCTGAAGAGATGTGGATAATGGTCCTGAATTCCAATGGACAAGTGTCCTGAATAATTTCAGCCATCTCTTCTGATATTCAGTAGACTTGACCAAGTCTGCTGAGAACCTTCTCAGTTTCCATATATCCATTAACTTTTCATGAGATTTACTTGTCCAACTTCCTTGGATCAAGTAATCCCAACTCTGCTGATAGCTCCAGAAATCTTGCCTCTGCAAGTGGCTTAGTTAGAATATCAGCTTTTTGATGATCAGTGTGGATCTTGACCAACTTTATGTCCTTCTTCTCCACATGGTCTCTAATGAAGTGATGCTTGATGTCCACATGCTTGCATCTTGTGTGCAATACAGGATTCTGTGATATAGCAATGGCACTATTGTTATCACAAAATATTGGCACTTCAGTAGAGTTGACTTTGTAGTCTCTCAGTTGTTGTCTCAGCCAAAGGATTTGAGCACAACAACTTCCAGCTGCAACATATTCAGCTTCAGTGGTGGAAGTAGCCACTGTGTTCTGCTTCTTGGAGAACCAAGATATAAGCTTGTTGCCCAAGAATTGACAAGTCCCTGAAGTGGACTTTCTGTCAATTTTACAACCTCCATAGTCAGCATCTGAGTAGCCAGTTAACTCAATGTTGTCATCAGCAGGGTACCAAAGGCCTAGATTTTCAGTGCCTTTGAGATACCTCAAAATCCTCTTTGCAGCCTCAAGATGGCTTTTCTTAGGATTTGCTTGGAACCTTGCACAAACACCTACTGCAAAGGTGATGTCAGGTCTGCTGGCAGTGAGATAGAGGAGTGAACCAATTATTCCTCTATACTCAGTAGAGTTGGTTGAAATACCACTCTCATCAGGATCCATCTTCCAATTTGTGTTCATTGGGATCCTTACTGGCTTGCTAGTTGTACACCCAAACTTTTTGATCATTTCTCTGGTGTACTTAGCTTGGTTGATGAAGATTCCTTCTTTTGATTGCTTGACTTGAAGACCCAAAAAGAAGTTCATCAACCCCATCATGGACATCTCAAACTTGCTGTGCATTAGCTTTGAGAATTTCTCACACAGCTTCTCATTGGGGGATCCAAATATTATGTCATCCACATAAATTTGGACAAGCAAGATGTCCTCTCCTTCCTCTTTTCTGAAAAGAGTTCTGTCCACAGTTCCCTTGGTGAATCCATGATCCAAGAGAAATTGTGACAGTGTATCATACCAAGCCCTAGGGGCTTGCTTGAGTCCATATAGAGCTTTCTTGAGTCTGTAAACTTGGTTTCCAACCTCAAAACCTGGTGGTTGCTCTACATAGACTTCTTCCTTCAAGACTCCATTCAGAAAGGCACTCTTGGCATCCATTTGGTATACTTTGAACCTCTTGTGGGCTGCATAGGCTACAAAGAGCCTTATTGCTTCTAGCCTTGCCACAGGTGCAAATGTCTCATCATAGTCAATGCCTTCATGTTGGCAATAGCCTTTTGCCACAAGTCTTGCTTTGTTTCTGACAATCACATCATTTTCATTTTTCTTGTTCTTGAACACCCAGTTTGTTCCAATAACATCTTGATGTGAAGGCCTATCCACCAGCTCCCATACTTCATTTCTGGTGAATTGATTCAGTTCTTCCTGCATGGCTGTGATCCAATTGGCATCTTGAAGTGCTTCCACAATATCACTTGGTTCTTGCTCTGACAAGAAACAACAGAAAAGAGCACTTTCACCATGAAATCTTCTGGTTTTGACTCCAATACTTGGGTCACCAAGTATTAGATCAGTAGGATGGTCTGATAACCAAGTCCTTCTTTTTCTGATCTCTTCAGTAGAGTTGTCCTCTACTGAAGTTGAGTCAATTTGATCATAGAATTCAGGATAATTGAATGCAGGATCTAATTCAGGATCATAATCAGGGGTGTTGTCCTCAATGTCAGGGACATTGGTATTTTCAACATTTTGAGTTCCCCCTTGATTATTTGACCTGTTGACTACCTCAGCAGGAACTGCTTCTTCATTGGTAGTTGTTACCTGGATGTGAACTGGGATTGGATCATTCAGTTCACCATTCCTTTCAGTGGGATTTGCCTCAGGAAGGTTGCCTTCAGGATGGTTGTCCAACATAGAGTTTTCAGGTAGATTGGCTTGGACAACATCTATGAATTCAGTGTCTTTGTCTTTTAGGCTTAGTCTGGTTGTTCTTTGTGTGATTTCTTCTGATTCCAAGTTCTCATTCCTGAACTCATGAGTAGATTCATCAAATGCAACATGAGGTGTTTCTTCCACAATAAGAGTTTTCTTGTTGTAGACCCTGAAAGCTTTGCTGATTTGGGAGTATCCAAGAAACACTCCTTCATCAGCTTTGCTATCAAAGACTTTCAACTGATCTTTCCCATTATTGTGAATGAAACACTTGCAACCAAAAATGTGAAAGTAAGACACTTTAGGCATTCTTCCTTTCCAGAGTTCATAGGGGGTTTTGCCTTGCCCCTTAATAATCAAACATCTATTTTGAGTATGGCATGCAGTGTTTATAGCTTCAGCCCAAAACCTCTTAGGTAATTTTGAATCAGCAATTAGAGTTCTAGCAGCTTCTTTTAAAGTTCTATTTCTTCTTTCTGCAACTCCATTCTGTTGGGGAGTTCTAGCTGCTGAGGTTTCATGAGTTATTCCATTAGGTGTGCAATACTCATTGATGTATGAGTTAATGAACTCTGTGCCTTTATTAGATCTTATCTTGATAATGCTAAGGCTTTTCTCATTTGACAATCTCTTTAGAAGTTCAGGCAGTTTGACTTGAGTTTCCTTCTTATTAAGGATAAATACTACCCATGTGAACCTAGAGAAGTCATCTACTACAACCAATGTGTATTTTCTACCATTTATGCTTGCAGGGGTAATTGGTCCAAAAAGGTCCATATGCAACAGTTCAAGTACCCTTTCAGTAGAGATGACTGGTTTTCCCTTAAATGAAGCTTTGATCTGTTTTCCTTCTTGGCATGGTTTGCAAACATGCTCTTTAATGAAAACCTCATTAGGTAGTCCTTTGACTAATGCATTTCTAGCAATTTTGTTCATTGTTTTAAAGTTCAGGTGGTTTAATCTTTTATGCCATAACCAACTTTGTTCACTAGAACTCTTAGCAATGAAGCATGCAGCATCAGTAGACTTGTCCCAGTCTGCAAAATACACATTTCCTTTCCTAGTTCCAGTCAATAGAATTTGTTGAGTCTTATTTTTGATTAAGCATTTTCCACCTGAAAACTCAACATTGAAGTTTTTATCACAGAATTGACTGATACTTAGGAGATTATACTTGAGACCAGCCACATAAGATACATTGGATACTTTGATGTTACCAATCATCAAAGTACCATAACCTTTTGTAGTTGCTTGTGAGCTGTCTCCAAAAGTGACATTTGGGCCTTCTTTTTCAATAAAATCAGTGAGAAGTTCCTTGTTTCCAGTCATGTGCCTTGAACATCCACTGTCAAGATACCATGCTGACTTTTTGCTCATGCTCCTCTTCTTGTGGCCCATTGGTACCTACAATTAGATGGGTTTAGGTACCCTTTGAGTTTTGGGTCCTGAGAGGTTAGCTGTACCTTTAGGAACCCAAACTTGCCTAATAACCCTGATTGATTCAAGGTGGCTAAGTTGTCTTCCTTTAGCATCTAAATACACTGTCTTTCCCTTAAATGCCTTTGGGAAAGTGTGTGTGAATGTGTTAACTCTATAAGTTTCAGGGGAGTTGTCAAGTCTCCTGAACTTTTGAGTTCTTTGTGCAGCTTGAGGGAATCTTTGAGGAAAGGCTTTCTTATGACCATTACCCTTTGGTATGAAGGGTTTTGGTTGTCTCATTTTATTCTGCCTTTGAGGAAAGTTGTCCCTAGGTCTATTCAGCTGAGGCTTTCTCAGAAGAGTTGGCCTAGGCTGATTATACCTTGGATACTTCCTCTGAACATTGTTCAGTAGAGTTGCCCTACCATTGGGTCTACTCTGCTGACCAATATTCCTCTTGTGTTCGGGAGCTTTGGCCATTTCCTTAGGTTTTGGCCTAATCTCGTGAAGCACTTGAGTAGGCATAACATCCATTTTGCCATTTCCTTTGTTTAGTGGCTGAATTATTTCATTTTCAGTTTGTGCCACTGACTTAACAAAGATTCTCTTAGTGTTACTCACAGAAGCAACACTAAGACAAGGTGAAGATTCAAATGGATCAAAACCTAATCCACTTCTTTGAGCCATAGGTCTTTGATAACTCTGAATTTCCTCTATTGCTCTAGAGGATTTCTTCAGAGCAGACATCTTAAATTTCAGGCTCTCTTCACTTGATTTAAGAATATCATATTCATGTGAGAGGTTTTCAAACTTGGCATTGAGAATTTTGATTTCAAAATCTTTTCTCTTCTGAGAGAGAAGTTGATCATCAATCTCCTTTTGTTGGTCAACTATCCTGAGATTTGCTTCCTCAAGCTCTCTCAAGGCTTGTTGATACAACTCAGTAGACTTGACATCAACAACTGCCTCAGAGTTTTTGGCAAGTTCAATAGCCAATCTTTCATTTTCCCTCACACAGTTATCATGAAATTCTTGTAACATAGTGAAATCTTCCATCAACTTTCCAAGGGAGAGTTTCAAGTTGACCTCACTATTGTTTTGTGAGATGAATGATGGTGAGCTAGAAGTGGAGGATACCTCATCATCCTCAAGAGCCATGTTGCAGACATCATCATCATCATCACTGTTGTAGAATAGTCCATCAGAGGAGTTGAGGCTTTCAGCACTATCAGATTCTTCACCAGCCATCATGGCCTTTCTGTTGGTGAATTTCCTATCTCTTTTGGCCTGCCTCTCCCTTCTCTCCTTAGAGCTTAATTCAGGGCAATCATACTGGAAGTGCCCTTTCTTTTTACAGTTATAGCACAGATCTTCATCATCTTCTTTCTTTGATTCTTCTCTTCTTTTTGATGATGAAGGTTCAGCTCTACTGGACCTTCTCCTATTAGAGTACTTGTCCTCTGATCTTTTCTCTTCAGGCTTTTTGACTTCAGCCTGTACTTCAGGAGAGTTGTATCTCCTGAATTTGTTGTCCTGGTAGAATTTCTTGTATCTACCAAACCTTGAGTTTAACTTTTCAAACCTTCTAGCCATCAAGGCTAGTTCTTCCTTCATTTCAGTCTTTGAAACTGACTTTGATGATCTTGGAGTGGACTGCATCTCTGGTTCAGCAGTTTTGGCTTTGAATGCCACTCCCTTAGTAGGATTTGAAGGTTCCTCAATAGGCTTTCTTCTATTGAGGTCGAACTCATAAGCTTTGAGTTCAGAGAAGATTTGTTGCATGGGCATGGTGGAAAGATCTTTGGTGTTTTGCATCATTACAACATAGACATCCCACTTTTGAGTGAGACTTCTCAAGATCTTCAACCCCACTTCTCTCTTGGTGTAGACCTTGCCCAGTGAGTTGATTTCATTCATCACATCAGTGAATCTACCAGTAAACTTATCAATGGATTCCTCAGACTCCATTGCAAACTGTTCAAATTTCTGCACAGCAACTTGAAGCTTATTCCCCTTGATCTTTTCAGTACCCTCACACATTTCAGCAAGAGTATCCCAAATTTCTTTGGCTGTTGTGCAGTGGTAGACTCTACCCATAATTGCATCTGGAATTGTTTGGTAGAGGGTGTTCATTGCTAGATAATTCAGATTATCCTTCCTCTTTTCATCAGTAGTGAAGTCATCTTCATCTTTGGGTAGTACATCTCTTGTATCTGCCCTTTGAGCCTCTGTGACTCTGGGATTGACAAAGGTGAACACAAAAGGACCTCTTGTGATCACTCTCAACATATCAGTATGAAGAGATGCAAGATGAGCCCTCATTCTGATTTTCCAGAAATCATAGTTATCAATTGAGAACATGGGCAGTTTGTGATGTGAAATGTGGTTGACTGGATTTGTGGCCATGTTGTCCAATCCTTGGATAGTAGGAGGTGGAACAGCAGCATTGTTGTTGGCCATAATTCAAGAACAAATAGTCAGTCAAAATACAATAAGGATTTCAGAGAGATCAGTTCAGTGACCACAGCCAATATGTGATTTTGAAAACCAAGATGGCTTTTCAGAAGCAGTGGTCTTTGAACCCCTGCTCTGATACCACTTGTTGGTCCTGAAAGGAGTATATAACAAGTGTATGGGGGGGGGGAATACACTTGTATGCAAATTCTTTTCAAACTTGATCAAACCAGATATCAGCAATGTTGTCTTGGACAACTCTGCTGAAGATGATTAACTTCTTAAAGATAATCAAACTACTAAGTACTATTGAGTACTTAGTTGAATAACTATCTAAGAGAGTTATATGTGCGGAATAGTGGTTGGCCCTTTAGGTTAGACTCCTTTAAAGTTCTGAAATCACTTAGTTAATCAAACAGTCCAGTTTTCAGGGAACTTGTCCAAATAGGTTTTTGCACAGTCTTTGAATGTTTATCCTTGAAAGATCAGTTTTGTGTGCAATGTTGATGTATTGTAAGTACTTGAAATGTAAATCAACACAAGAGTTTATAGTGGTTCAGAGACTCAAGCTCCTACATCCACTTTCCCTGATTTAACAGGATAATTCCTTCACTCTTGGAATTAACTTGTTTTATAGTGCCAAGGTGCACTTGATCAAGAACACCACTCTTGGTGAATTGATCCCTAGGATGTCTAGAGTCCTAGTACCCTCTTCTCAACTCAGAACTGAACTGTTCTTCTCTCAACAGTCAGCTCCTACCACTTCTACTACTACAACCTTCTCACTTTCACTCTTGAAAGATATGAGGATTGAAGTAAGGTTCCAACTAATGAGATATCCTTTACAATGGAGATCAGTGTATAAGGATAGGATATCTCTCTAAGCTTGTGTATGGATGTACAATGAAGTTCAGCTTAGATGAAGTGTTTGAAGACTAAGATAGTCTTTGAAAGCTTTGAAAGCACTCTAGCTTGTAAGAACTTGAGCTTAGTTGGATTGTGTTGAGATTAGTTGGATGCTTTCAAATGGTCTTCACACTTCTGTATTTATAGACAAATGAAGGATTTGCCCGTTGGAGAGGCAGCCTCCAATGTCCATAAATGTCTTCTTTCAGTTCTTCAACTTTGAAGATAGTTTCTTGATAGTGACATGTCCTCATTTGGGAAATAAACGGCTGTAAGAGCTTTGTCTTCATTCTGCAGCACTCTTCCCAATATCTGACTTTCAGATTCTCTTGTTAGAACTTGGACATCACTTCTGAAGGTTGTTCCAATGATAGGACAACATTCCTCAACATTTGGACAACACTCCTTATCACCATCAGCAGTCTTGCTTATCAGCAAGGTTGGCTTGTTCTTCTTCAGATGACTTGGCTCTTTCCCTTTATATCTCTTGAAGATGATCTTAGCTTGTTTCTTTGAAGATCTTTAGGGTGTGATTGTCTCTTTCTCTTCAGCATAGTTGACCTCAGGCTTTCAGAGCACTTGATCTTGATTAATTGAGCTGAGACAACTCCTCTGGACAACTCTCCTGATCAGCATACTTGTCTTTCAGCAGACTTGATCATGATTCCAGAGTTTGAGCCTTGAGGGGATTTGTTCTTGATGTACTTCAAAGCATATGTTCCCCCTCAATTTGTGCATCTAATCATCTAAGAGCTACCTAACATATTAGCTCCTCATCTAGCCTTTATACTATATGTTCTAACATGTCTAGAACATATTCAATCATAACTTAGGCATGTCTCAGGGGGTTTTGGTATTCAATCAAAACATAACTCATTTTATTCCCAACAGATTAGATTGATAGGACTAGATTAGTTCTACATACTGGAAGTCTACTGTTGGAAGAAAACTACAAGACAAGACAAGTGCTGAGAAGACTGAAGAATTATCTAAGTGTTGAAGACTAGACAAGTCAAGTTCGCATAAGTCAAAAACGCATATACTGAAGAGATAAAAAGTAACCAGTTCGTATTTGAAGGACAAGTACTGCCATTTGAGTGAGTGTACTGCTGCTCTCTTTACGGATATATTGAACGTTTGTATTTTTAATATTATGACTGGTTCTGATATGATGTTTTTTATTTTGATATCTCTTCTGGTAAAATATAGGACGCCTTTAAGAGTCGATTGAAAAGAGGACGCCTCAGCTCGAAGGAGTTCATTCTCAGCAACCAGTTCAACACCTTGGTCGAATATCTTAGCATAGACAAGGCCGAACTGCATGACGAGAAAAAGTAATGTTCAAGAGATGAAGAAGTTAAATGCCATAAAGATAAGGGGAGATACCTCAGAAAAAAGATGAGCGCCATGAAGCAGTTGGTCCTCAGGGAGAGGCTTGTCGAAAAGCTCGGTGTTGGAAGGAGGAGGACATCGACTAATGAGACGCTGAAGAGGTTCGTAGGAGGTAGAAGCCGGGACTTCTTTCTCAGCAAGAGCCCGAGCGGTCTTTCCTTTCTTCTTTTTAGAAGTACCGCAGTCAGAGAAGAAAGCATTTGTAGCTGAGTGAGTCCTCCTAGAGATGGAGCCAGGGACTTGGGCAGAAGAGCTAGGAAGAGGAGGAGCTTTTGTAGAACTCTCTGGAGCCGGGGTCTTTACAGAGCTTTCTAGAGCCGGAGCAGGAGATTGAGGAGCTTTAGGAAGGTTTTCAGGGGCAGCCAACGCAGGTGCCTTCACCATTCCAAGAGCAGGGGCATCCCACGAAATATGAGTCAACCAACTCATCGCTGCAGATAACCAAGAGATTTTCAGAATTTAGAAAAATAGCCACATGCAAAGAATGAAATATAAGAACAGGGAATTTTTTACCATCTCGAGGTTCTAAGGGGAAATCTTGACGACAGAATCCAAAATGGGAGAGGTTGCGAGGGTTTTTGCAGATACCACTACAGGAAATCATACATTATATGACGATTTTTTTCGTGACGACACAAAATTCGTCACAATTTGTCATTTAAAGGTGACGCAATTAATTTTCGTCACTTAATAGGTAGAATTCGTGACAAAATAAAAATTTGTCACCAATACTAATTTTATTTGTGACAAATTATTTTTTGTCACTAACAATAACTTTTGTCGTCACCAATTTGAAAATATCATGACGACAAAAAGAAATTTGTCACAAAAAACTTTGGCGACAACATCCATATTAATTGGTGACGATATTTAAGGTCATGAAAAATAATTTTTTCATGACGATTCTATGTTTTGTCATTAATTAATCAAAATAATTAGTGACATAATTATTTCGTCAGAATATTATTCGGGGACGATAGTCATTGTAATCAGTGACAATCATATTCGTCATATAATATTTTATTTTCATGACGATTTTATGTTTCATCACTATTTATTCAGATTAATTAGTAACATTTTCTTTCGTCACCAATACATATATATAGTGACGATTGTTAATCATTTGTCATTTTTTACAAAGATGAGTCATAAATTATATAATGAACTTTTTTGCAACACATGAATTTCGTCATCACTGGTTATACAAATGTGACGAATTTGAATTTTGTTACAAAAATATTTCTCTTTATGATAATTTTTTTTTTGTCACTATTAATAAAAAAAAAAAATCGATACATACTATTAAGCATATTTCATAAAAAAATTATACATGTAATATCACTATATTTTTAAGATTTTAAATTTTGATAAAATAAATTGGAGCATAATTATTTAAAACATAGAAATTTGATAATGTCTTATTTGGAGGACTCTATTGTACCATAAAAATTATAAAGCAATATCTTTATCAAATTCGAAATGTCCTTCTCCGTCACAATTAAATTAGGATTATTAGCGCCAAATTAAATTAATAGGCGCCAAAAAGAAAATTGCTTCTTCCCCACCCACCCCCAATTCTGAATCCCGCTGCTAAAATTGCTTCTTCTCCACCCACCCCCAATTCTGAATCCCGCTGCGAAAATTGCTTCTTCTCCACCCACCCCCAATTCTGAATCCCGCTCCTCTAAGTCCCAGATTAAGGTGAAGATTGGATTACAAAATCTCTTAATTCCTTCCAATCAATAACAGGTTGCCGATTAACCCTTTTGAGTTGGACTAGTGTAATTTTTGCCGTCCGATCTGATCTTTTGGCGGTGAGAAATTGACACAGGTGTCTGATTTAAGGTTAATCGCTCCACTTTCATTAAATAGATAAAGCATATCTCCATTTCTTCTCACATAATTCAATTGATTTGATTTTTGGAGAAAAAAAGGACGTTGTTATCAATCTTCGAAAAGCTCATCTTTGCGATGTCGTCTGGTACCGGCCAAGACGCTGTTTCTGCTCTGCTCCTCGGTGGTTGTCGATCAATTGAATCAAGAACTATATCGCCTCGTACGGTACGCATAATATTTAGAAGTCTTTAGTATACCGCAATCATGAATTCCTGTGTTACTTAGTGCCTCATGAATTTCTGATTCGAAATATTGAGATAAAAGTTGATCTTCAAATATAGACCCTACGTGTAGATTGGACAGAAAAGCGTCTAATATTGGTAGTTCTGTATGTTTTGAGATTCTTGATTTGTTGAAATAAAAAAAGTTTCCCTAGTTTTTGAAATCCAATTGAGAGAATTTTGGGAGAATTGGGATAACTTTTTTTTTTAAGGAATTCTTATTGCAAACTAAAAACAAGGTACAACATATACCCTTCAATGTTCGATACAATACATATTAGTTAAAGGGATTAGAATTGTTGGTTGAGGATTAAACAATCATCATCATCCTAGGATATGCAGCTAGATCTTTGTACTCCCCTGTTTTTTGAGAAGCCTCTGCTCATACCTCAGCTCCATAGGTGTGATATTAATTCTTCTGTCAATAGTTACACGTTTGCTACTCCATTATTGAATATAATCTTGTTCCTAGTCTTCCACACAAGACATACTACACACTCCCATATCCTCACTACAATTCTTCTGCTTTTCTTGCCATTAAAATGCCTGCTAAACTGCATTAAGTTCGAGCTTGGATTCACTAAAAAAATATGTGATGAACTGTCTCTTCTTCAATGATTCTCCTCTTCTTCAGGTTCTCCGTTGTAGGGAGCCGCCCCCATATGAGCCGCCATGAGTGTATGTGCAGTTTGGATGGCGCATAGTTTTTCCATAGTAGACAGAATTCCTCCCTTTCAGTGTCGCTTCCCACGTTTTGTTGCTCTCCCACCAATCATATACTTGTTTCGTGGTGTATCTTCCTTCCGCCGATCATTGCCACCTCTATGTATCTTTGACACCCTGTCTGAGCTAGGCAGCTCCCGTTGATCAAAGAATTTAGTTCATTTAGCATATTAATCTCTCTATCAAAGAGTTCTCGTCTCCAATTCCACTTCCACACCCACATCACACCTTGCCATTACCTCATCTCCCCCACCTTAGTATATTTATTTGCACTTAAATTATATAGTCTTGGAAAGCTGTTTCTAAAACTCCTCTCCCCTAGCCATTTCTCTTCCCAAATTATATGTGTTGGCTACAAATTTATGTAGGCTTAGCAATAGGGATCCACAAATTCTATAAGCTTGAATTTTCATAAAAGTTTTTTTCGAACAAATGGGAGATCTCATGTAGACTATTTTTCAAATAATTAATTGAATCAGTTTGTTAGTCTGTTCCCTTATTCAAGAAAAAATGTTAATTAAGATGTTTTATTTGTTATCTTCTTTGAAATTTTAGATTTTAAAACTTGAATTGTGAATCTAACAATTGTTCTCCTGGCCTTCACATTCAAAATCAATCACTTAGATTATTAATATTGGGGTTTTATTTTTTTCTTGAGAGATCTTTGTGTGACATTTGTTTACCTCATAGTTCAAATATCGTAGCTCGATGAATAATCGTTCAAGACTCGGTACAGCACAATTCTCTATCATATGTATATTGTAAATTTCCAGATTCCTAAGGAGTGTACTATCTCACTATTGGAACTTAGCAAAGCAAACGTAAGTCCAATATTTATATTCACATACATTTGTTTTTCTTTGTTGTTTAGTTCTTGTACTTGAAATATAATTTACTAATCATTTGGTGCACTTATAAGTATCTTTCTTCTTGTATGCGGGTCCCTGTGCAAATATAACTTTACAAACACTAGTTTAAGGTGATTTTGTGGCTTTTATGGGTAAAAATACTATGATGCAGAGAAATATCAATTTCTGAGTATTCGATGGACTTGGAATTTGTTTGATTTTTAGTCAATTTTGGAATTCATTGTGCTTTCTTATTGACTTGCCTTCTAAGTAAAAATTAACGTTTGAGTATGAGTCATATAAACTTGTAGAACATTAATTATGATAGATAGTGCATTTCTTTTTTGTGAGCTTCATGTATTTATAATGTGATTTCTCTTTCAGATGGCAGCCAAAACCTTGACCACTGAATTGGCAACAATGATTTTGCTGTCCAGATCCTTAATTGCTACATAACTTTTGTTCACTGTAAGTTTGTCGTCTCCCCAAACATCTTAGTTAGCTTGTAACTTTATTCTGAAACAAATTCCAGGGACTGGTTTTATTTCCCCATGAGAGGTTTGGGGTTTCGTTCTATAGAACTAGTAGTTTATTTGCTACATATGTTTCTTATTTTTAGATACATTTTGAGTGTTATATGTTTCTCTTGATTTTGCTGTTCAATTTGCTAATTTTATGGTATGCATATTAACTGCTAGAAATGGAACTGCACTAATGAAGACAGCGACGGGGTGCAATGAAGATTGTAGTAGTCATGGCGGTGATACGAGATGCAATGTTTTGAATTTGAATTCGGATATTGAAAGGAGGAATTTTATGTATTACATTCAGCACTTTCATGATGGTATATGTTTTTGCTTCAGGTTTTTGTTTAGATTCTAGTTTATAATTCAGGGATAGAATTATAGACTTTATATATATTCACCAATGTTGTCATTTATTTCTTCAATTTTAATCCTCATTTTAAGAGTTGGATATGAAATTTTGCAGGTGTGGTTTGAGCCTTGAGGCCTATTGAGCTGTTTGAATTTTGATTCTAATATATAATGTGTAGGTCCCCAAAGTTGAGTTAATAACGAGTAAGCTAGTGAAAATGTCTAGAGGGGGGTGAATAGACTTTTCAAAAAATCTATCGAAATATCAGAATACAATATGCGGAATACGAAATTAACAATGAGCCCAATTCAAATTTATACTCAACTTCTTAATTCGAGAACTCTGTTCTATACTCAACTTGTCTAGTTCAGTTATGTAGTTTAAACAGTTAAGCAATTAAAACAATAAACCAAACAGTAAAGTAAACAACACACACAATTTATAGTGGTTCGACAACTTGTCTACATCCACTCTCACAAACCCAATTGTGATGTTTCCACTAAACTCTTCCAATCGAGTACAAAGTGTATGTTCCTGTGATTTTAAGTCCCAAGAAGAAGACTTAGATCTTCAAAGAATATACCACCAGATATATATATGATCTAACTAGAAGTTTAACAAGTATCTAGCAACTTGATAAAAACAACAAACAAAAACTTCTCTGTTCTTCAGTAGTAGCCTCTTGAATTCTTCACTTGTCTTCTGGCTTCTTTCTGAAGTTCAATAAACTCTGAGAGTAATCTTCAATATATCTTCAGTATGTAGCTTTAGTATACGTAGTTGCAGTAGTCTTCAAATGATTAACACCTTCAAGTATTTATAGACTTCAATCTCTCAAGAACTTAGGTAGTTGTAACCAACTCTTCTTGAAAACTAACTTCAACTGAATCTTCTTATTCATCCACGCGTTTCTTGTTATGAATTAGTTATTCCATAACTAACTTCCTCATCCTTATCTTTCCACGCGTATTTGTAACTAACTTCAAGTTTAACTTGTCTTGTGTAGTCTAGTATACACTTGCCTTTGTCTTGTAGTCCATCTGTCTTGAGTAGTAGACTTCCAAGTCTTCTTGTCTGGTCTTCACGTGCAATCTTCAATAGATGACTATACTAATCCTAACAAGACTATTACATTACTTTAAGCTTTTATAAAACAAGCTTAGTCAACTTATAAACTATACAATGAATCTAACTATTACAATTAAAATCATGAGCTCTATACAACATTTATCATAGCTCAATAACAATCTAACAAATACAAATAGCATATATGAAGTACTTATAATTTCGTACTTATCTTTTAATATAAAACAGTACTTATCTTTCATGTGAACTCTACTGGTCTTGTTCAAGATGACTTAACTCAACTAGACTAGATTAGTCAATACTTAGAAAATATTCAAGTCTACTTTTGGCTTATCAAAACTCATCTTATCTTTTCATCATTTAGGACTTGTCTTAGGATTCATATCCCAACAATTTCCCCCTTTTTGATGAAGCCAAAACTACTTGAATCTTTTCTCAACAGTAGACTAGTTAAGTAGTTATCTTGTCTTAACATCAAAAGTTGTTATCTTTTCATTCATTCAAATAAGATCAGTAGATTACACTTACTTCAAAATATAATCAGAGCAAAAAAAACTATCAATTAAAACATAAAATCAACTAATCTGACATAGTACCTCCTTCTGGATTTGGAACTTGAAATGCATCTAGGAGTCTTTTGTGAATTACTCCAATGTGATCTTCATCATCAATCTTCTCTTTCTCAAGTAACTGTTCTTCGAACTTCTTGATTTGATTCATATTAACTCGTTTTCCTGAGCTTGTCATAGGACACTTCCATCTTGGAAAGCTAGGAACGAGAATGTTGAAATTTGCTCCAGCAGATATCCTTAATATCAAGTGCCATAACATCTTGTGTTGACCTTCCATGAACCTATCAAACACGGAATACAACTCATCTGGTCCTTCCGAGTCTCCATACTTGCGAATAATCCAATGATCAAGTTCCCATTGTCTCTTCACTTTCATCCATTCAGATCGATGTTCTTTGTCTATGAAGTAGTCAATGAACTGATCTTCCATCTGTTCTTCATCAGCCTTTAGCTTCTGCAATCTCTCAATATGTTTTCCAACCTTCCTTTTACTTGCATAATGAGTCTCATCATCTGGATCAGTAGACCTTTGTTTCTTCTCAACTATTGCAGTAGGCTCTTCAATATGAACATATTTCCTTTTAGATTCTCGCCTTGTCTGAATTGAACCTCTGCTTCAGGAGATGCAATAGCTTTGCCTTTCTCCTTTTTCTTCAACTCATCTGCTCTAGCTTGCTCGAGCTCTGCAGTTTTCATTAACTTTCTTTTGGGCCTCCTTAGCTCTTGCATTGTAGTAGCAGCTTCTTTGATTTCCGGTTCAGCACTGGACTTGTACTTCTTACCTTCAGCAATAATTTCAACTCGACTTGCCTCTTCCCCCTTTTTGGCTTCATCAGTTGCCTTGAGATAGAAAAGAGAAGTAAACCGAGTCATCTCTTCTAACATAGCTTGCTTCATAAGGTTTGTAGCATTTTCAATCTGCCTTTGATGAGAACCGTCTTGACTCAACTTGTCCAGTTTGGTTGCCACCAACTCCAGCTTCTGTGTAGACAAGTTCAACTCATTTTTGAAATGTGTTGCAGTCAAACGCAACTTCCTGTTCTCTTCAGTCATAGCACTGATAATCTCTCTAGCTTGTGCTAACTGATCATAGGCTTCCTTTCTCTGAACATCAGCTACTTCGATTTTGGCTCTATAGACTCTTTCCATCTTTCTAGATTCAGTAGCTAGAACACGAGCAAAATCGACTGAGCTCTTCTCCGAATATTCAACTTGATTCTGGAGAAATCCTTCAATTTGATTAAACATTTGTTGCCTGAAATCATTATCCAACTGATTGACCTCATTTATGATCATCTCTTTTGAACTTATCACAAGGACACTGTTCTGTTCAACAAGAGTCTTCTTAAGTTCAGTCTTGAGAAAATCATCGATAGTTGACTTGATGACAGACTTCAAATCTTCTTTCAACTCATCTATCGAGGCGACTGGGATAGCTTGGGACGACTGTGCTTCAACCAACACTTCTTCCTTTTGAACACTTTCAATCAGTTCATCCTCAGTGAACATGACAGCTTCAACAAATTCTTCATCTTCTTCGCCTAGTTCAAAAGAAGTTATCTCTTCAGTACTGTCAGCTTCATCAGTAGAATCATTTTCCAACTCCAAGATTGGTTCTGATGTCTGGACTGCAACTTCAGCAACATCTGGCTTTACCTCGTCTTCCACCAGATCAGTTTGCGTTCCAACATCAAATGAAAACTCATCATCCAGAACACCATCAGGGATGCTCAACAGTCTCTTAACAAGATCAACCAATGCTTTTCGAGGAAACAATTCAGAGTGATCTTGAACACCACTATTTTCTTTCTGTTCCATCTCCCAGTCCATGAAATTTGAGATTCCACCCATGCCTTGAATGACCTCAAAAAGATCATCTGTTGACTTCTTTTTCAAGGAAAACCAAGTGCATATCCGCACGAGTTTCTCAAACTGTTCAGAGGCAGTGTCGATGTCAAGAGTTGAGAGCTGCTTTTTCAGATTCCTTGAAACTCTAGCACGAACTCTCTTCTCACGTAGACACATGGGGTAATAAACTAAAGATTCAAATCTAACTTCAGACGGGGTCTGAGTAGGTGGGGTCCCTAACTCAGCTGTTGCAGTGGCAACTGGCGTCTTGCCTGAAGTAGATGGGTTAGGTTCAACATTTTCTGTTGAAGGTAAAGAGGGAGTTTGGATGGTGGTTTCTGGGGGCTGTAATGTGGCTTGGTCAGGTGTGACAACTGTCGAAGTATCAGTTGTATCTATTATGGGAGTGTTTTGGGGTAGACTGGCTCTAAGTGGTAATGCCGCCAGTACTTGCGAGGTTGAGGGTTGAGGTCTAGGCCTAGATCGATGTGATCTAGCCTTGGTTCGAATAGCAGAATGAGAGAGAGGAGGAATTGACAAAAATTGAGAAGATGTACCAACCTGAATACTCGACTCTTCTGGTTGAGTAGGCGAACCAACTCTTACAAGAGTGTACATCTCTGGAACTTGAGCACTCGGCTCCTTATCTTGTTCCGACTCCTCATCTGATTGCGTCTTCTCTGAGTCAGCTTTACTAGACTCAGCTTCCGCAATGTCCTCCGATTCTCCATCATAGGACCTGTCTTCTAAAGAACTAGACGTGTCACCATAAGGCAACACTGCAGATTCATCAATCTGAACTCGTCTCGGGGCAGATGGCCTTGCAGCAACTTGCTTCCTTAGCCCCTCTTTCTTCAGATAGAACTTCAAAGGGTGAAAGGGCTTTCCCTTGCTCCAATCATCTTTATCAGATAACAATATTGGTAGGAGAATACTGAGTTTATTGCCATAACCAACAGCATTCGACACCACCCAATTAGCTGTGTCAGAATTGACCCTAACATTTCTCTCAAAGTACATCATCCTATCAATTATGAGTTTGAACCAATTGCCTTCTGTAATACCGTCATATATCGCCGCCATCACTCTTGTCTTGACTGGAGTGACTGAATCATAAGAACCGGTGACACATAGCAACATCTTGCTAGCTATGTCTAGTAGAGTGCGATATTTCATAAGAAGTTCTCCCTTCTTGACAGATGGCATTTTGCCGTCGGGTTTAAGGCTCAATCTTTTACCACAAAAGATGCTCAAAAATCTCAGTTCCTGACCGGCAGCATAGTTTTCCACATCAATCGTTCTGATGGGTAACTTTAGATGTCTGAACAAAACCTCACGAGTGAGTTCGACTCGGCTCGTTCCAATAAATGACTCGATCACATCGCCTCGTCTGGTGGCGTTGGCATAGAATAGCAACACCTCTTCTTCTAATACAACTTGAGGAAATGCCTCCAAATATGGTTTTAAACCGCATCGATTGCATTTGGTGAGAATCTCTAGGTTGTCTTCAGTGTGTAGGCCTTTGAAGAACACCGATGGTTCAACATGCACCTTCCCTTCAGTGGTGTACTGGCCAAGATTAAACCGAGCTTGCATGTTAGTTCTCACATCAAATAGAGAAACAATCGACATGACTAATAGATAGAGTAAGAACAAGGGTTTGAGTAAAGTGCAAGAAATTATAAGTCAGAGTAGAAGAGGTATGATTGTGTGAGGCAAGTTGAGTGTGGAAGATGGGTTTTGTTAGAACTTGAATTTAGATCCAACGGATAATGTTGATCGATTAGATCCAACGGTTGTGGCTTTTGGAATTCGGTTACGGAATCGAGAATATTTTGTGATTTGATATTGTAAAATTTGAAATCCGTCTCTTCTTAAGTAGGACAGGGGAGTGAACTTATCTGACCTAATGTAGTCGAGTACGAATTGGGTGTATACACCTCATTAAGAATTGGAGTGTATATATCCAATTCTAGGGTTTTCAGAGATTTAACATTATCTAATTACCGTAATACCCTTAATTCAATGACTAAACACTTAACATATTTCAAGAGAAATACTTAGCTTGTCTGTTCGAGTCTATTCAGAACAGACGAGTTGACTTAAGCTTCACAAGACGAGTAGGCTTAAGTACACAAGACGAGTTCCCCCTTCGCCTGTGCTTGTCTATTCTGAACGTCGAACGACCTTATGTACCTATCTTATGATTTACAATGTGTAATCATTGGGACAGGTAGAGTAAAATAAATGAGATGAATATCAATCGAAAGCAATGATCAAGGTTTCGAACAAAATGACCTTTTAACAAACATAAGAGTCAACATAAGGATATTTAAGAAATCAAAGATTCCCCCTTAAATGTTTATTCCCTTAGTATTACCCTCAGCTTTACCAGCTTCCTCATCGGGTTGTTTGGTCATCTAGTCTAGCCTTGTATACCTGTCTGTTGCGTGAGTAGTCGAGTGCTCTGTTCTTGTCTCCTTTTCTTTGATGTACCTGACTGGTTAGTGCATAGCTATAGGCAAGTAGGATCTAAATCAATTAGTCCTAGACTAATGCATAACTCACGAAATCGTGCCTCAGCTAATGGTTTTGTAAAGATATCAGCTCTTTGAAAATCAGTATGAATCTTTTCCATGCAAATATCCTTCTTTTCTACATGATCACGTATAAAATGATGCTTCACATCAACATGTTTACAACGTGTGTGCAAAACAGGATTTTGTGTAATGGCAATTGCACTATTACTATCACAGAAAATAGGAACATTTGATTCATGTATGTTGTAATCTCTAAGCTGTTGCATGAGCCAGAGTAGTTGACTACAACAGCTACCAGCAGCCATGTACTCGGCTTCGGTAGTTGAAGTTGCAACACTAGTCTGCTTTTTAGAAAACCAAGATATGAGTTTTGTGCCTAGAAATTGACAAGAACCAGAAGTAGATTTCCTATCTATTCTACAGCCTCCAAAGTCTGAGTCTGAATAGCCACTTAAGGATAGATCATCATTTGAGGGATACCATATACCACGATTGATGGTCCCTTTCAAATATTTCAAGATCCTTTTGGTGGTTTCCATGTGACTTTCTTTTGGATTGGCTTGGAATCGAGCACAAACACCAACAGAGAATGCAATGTCTGGTCTACTAGCAGTTAGGTACAGTAGGGAACCAATTAAACCACGGTAATAGGATTGGTCAGCACATTTACCATTCTCATCTGGATCCATTCTGTAAGTTGGTTGCATTGGTACGCCAGTGGACTTACATGTTTTGATCCCGTACTTGTCTAGAAGGTTTCTTGTGTACTTCGCCTGATTTATGAAAATACCTCCTGGAGTTTGTTTTACTTGAAGTCCAAGAAAGTAGTTCATCTCACCCATCATAGACATCTCAAATTTACTTTGCATGAGTGTTGAAAAACTTTCACTCAGCTTTTTGTTAGGTGACCCAAAAATGATGTCATCTACGTAAATTTGGACGAGTAAAATGTCCTTCCCTTCTTGTCTTCTGAACAAGGTTCGATCGACCTTGCCCTTAGTAAAACCATTTTCTAATAGAAAGAGAGATATAGTGTCATACCATGCTCTTGGAGCTTGCTTTAATCCGTATAAGGCTTTCTTCAATCTGTACACCTGGTTGCCTTTGACTTCGAAACCTGGAGGTTGTTCAACATACACTTCTTCCGCAAGAATACCGTTAAGAAATGCACTTTTGACATCCATTTGATATACAGTAAACTTCATGTGAGCAGCATATGCAAGGAACAATCTAATGTCTTCTAGTCTAGCAACAGGAGCATAAGTTTCATCATAGTCTATGCCTTCAGCTTGTGAATAGCCTTGGGCGACTAGTCTAGCCTTATTCCTAACGACTAAATCATTCTCATCTTTCTTATTCTTGAAAATCCATCGAGTACCAATTACATTATGATGTTTCGGCCTATCGACAAGTTCCCAGACGTCGTTTCGAACAAACTGGTTCAACTCGTCTTGCATAGCGATGATCCAATTACTATCAGCCAATGCCTCTTTAAAAGTGGTAGGCTCAATAGCAGAGAGGAAACAACACCAGCAAAATATAGTTGGACTCGACTGTTCTTGTGACTCAAAGAGTTGTCGTCTAGTCTTCACACCAATAGTAGAGTCACCAATGATATTTTCAGTATCATGCGCAGATTTCCATGTTTTCCTATTCTTAACAGGAATACTATCATCATCTATATCATGTACATCATCATACATGTCAGTATCATTTGTATCATCAATTTTAATAGGAGTAGATGAGTCAACTAGAGCAGGCATGTCAACTGGTCTAGAGGACTTACCTTGAGCACTTACCTTCTCCTTATCATCAGAGTCGAGAGCTTTTAGGAATGGGTTGTAGGCTTGAACGGATTCATATATCTCTGAATCTTTGTCAGATTCGATCGATAGATCAGTTACCTTCTTACTGATCTTGTCGGCAGACGAGTCCTGTTGAGATTCATCGAAAACCACATGTGGTGTTTCTTCCACACAAAGAGTTGAGTAGTTGAATACCCTAAATGCTTTGCTAGTCGAGGAGTATCCTAAAAATATCCCCTCGTCTGCTTTAGCATCGAAAGCATTCAACTTGCTCTTTCCATTGTTGTGAATGAAACACTTACAACCAAATATATGAAAATATGAAACTCTGGGTTTTCTACCTTTCCATACCTCATAAGGTGTCTTGCCTAGAGCCTTGTTGGTCGTGCTTCTGTTTTGTGAATGGCATGCAGTATTGATAGCTTCGGCCCAAAACTTTTGAGGAGTGTTGAACTCAGCTAACATGGTCCTACAGGCTTCTTTAAGGGTTCGATTCCTCCTTTCTGCTACACCGTTTTGTTGTGGTGTCCTAGCTGCACTAGTAAGATGCTGGATACCACATTTAGTACATAAATCTTTAATATAGCAGTTAATGAACTCAGTTCCTTTGTCACTACGAATCTTGACAATGGACTGGTTCTTCTCAACCTGTAACTTCTTCAACAATTCAGGCAGAAGTGTTTGTGTATCACTCTTCTTGTGTAGAAAGACTACCCAAGTGAACTTAGAATAGTCATCTACAACAACAAGTGTGTACCTTCTACCATTCAAGGTTGGAGGAGTTATTGGACCATGAAGATCCATATGTAGGAGTTCTAGGACTCTACTAGTTGAGAGAGTAGGAATAGACTTAAAAGAACCTTTAACCTGTTTACCCTGTTGACAGGCAGTGCATACATGTGACTTGTAGTAAACTTCATTGGGAATACCTTCAACAAGGTAATCTCTGGCTATCTTATTAAGAACCTTAAAGTTTAGATGACAAAGGCGTTTGTGCCAGAGCCACCCAAGCTCTTTAGGATTCTTAGTAAGTAGACAGGTGTCCCTCGGACAACTGTTCCAATTCACTATGTACACACTTCCTTGTCTTACGCCGACTAGTAGGACTGTGTGCGTCCTTTTGTCAATGATTTCGCATTTGCGGCTCTTGAACTGCACCTTGTAACCACGATCACAAAACTGGGAAACAGAGAGTAAATTATATTTCAGACCTTCAACATATGAGACATCTTGAATCTCAACGTCTCCATTCCGGATGTAACCAAATCCTTTAGTGACAGCAGTGGAGCTATCACCAAATATCACTTTTGGTCCTTCTTGCTCATGGTAGCTTGATAAGAGAGCCTTGGTACCAGTCATGTGGTGCGAACAACCACTATCTATGTACCAGGTTTCTCCTACTGAGCCACCCTTCTTATACAAGTCAAGTCGACCCTGTAATCGATGATATTCAATAATTTAGGTACCCATTTGTTTATTGGGGTCCTTGGGGTTAGTCGTGTTCAGAGGAATCCAAATATACATTGGAGTCTTGAACAAGTTCGATCTTTTAAGCTTTCGCCCATATTTGTTACAAAATAAGACCTTGTTGTCCTTAACTGGCCTATCAGTCGAGTTCGGGTCTACTCTTTGGAGATAGCCTTTCGACTTAATCTCTACTTGAGCAGGCACTGGTCTATGATAGTCAGAGTAGGGCTTGTAAGCATTAGGTCCATACGGTTTATAGACGCGTTTGGGTCTTTCCTCACTAATAATATCATATGATAAAGGTGGAGGATATAGGACAGTTTGTGTACGATATTTTGGAGCTACCTGTCTAGGTCTAGACGAGTAGAGCTGAGACTGCCTTATGAAAGGCGGTCTAGGCTCTTGTCGTCTAGTCTGTACCTGTCTAGTAGTCGTCTCCTTAGGATACCAGTCCTCGTATCTGACCTGGTTGGGTCGTCCACGATTAGTGGTCCTTTGAAGATTAGTTCTAGGTTGAACAGGCTTGCTGTTACCATTCTTTTTACCTCCCTTGGTAATCGGAATGTTAACTCGAGCTTGTTTAGATACAGTACCTTTAGAAGGAGTTCCAATATCGTATAACATTGGTCCTTTTCCTTTATCATTTGGCAAAAGTCTTGCTTTAGTAGTAGTAGGGTTCTTAATGACTCGAGTAGACGAGCTAGATGACTCAGCACCTATACCAGTCTTGTCAGCTGGATCTCTATACCTATCTGACAATTCAAGGTTAATCTTTGAAGAGTTAACCAGGTCAGTAAGTTTGAGATCAAGTGTGACAACCTCGGTCTCTAAGAACTTATTACGTTCTTCAAGTCTGTTGCACTTGTTCTTTAAAACATTGAATTCATTTCTCTCAGTTGCATGTGTCTTAAGTAGGTCTTGATATAACCTGTCTGTCAATGCACACTTTTCTTTAAGTTGTCTTAACTCTTCAGTCAAGCGTTCATTTAGGACTGTTACATTAGGATCTACTTTAGACTGAGCTTCCTTAAGATCAATGATTTCTTGTTTTAAGGCGATGTTTTCATCACTGACTTCAATGAAAGCTTGGTTAGCAAGTAGAAGGTCATCTTCGACTGCACTAGTCGAGTGCTGAAGACTACTTCCTACTTCACTACTAGCAGTGTCACTTTCATCAGTTTCTGAATCATCACAAGATTGAAAAGATGTAGCAGATGATACCTCTTGATCGATTTTAGCCATGCAACATAGACCATCATCTACTATGAATGCTTCGTCGTGATCTTGATCAGTTGAGTGACTAGATGCGGACGATGGCAATTCATCTGAATCCGAATCAGAGTCATTATTGACCATCATTGCCTTATTGCCACGATTATATCTTCTTTCTCTTCGTGCTTTGCGTTCTTCACGATCATCAGTGCTCAGGTCTGGACATTCATATATGTAATGACCTGGCTTTTCACAATTATAGCACAAGAGATCATTAGTAGCCTTTTTAATAGGAGATTTGTCCCTACGTTTATCACGTCTATCAGAACGTTGAATCTTCCTATCGTCAGACTCTCTATCTCGCCTATTACCTTTCGAGACTTCGTCTCTCCTTTCGGAAGAGTTTCGGTCTCGTCTGGTCTCAGACGAGTTCTTAGACGTAGATGCTCTATGATCCCTATAGAACTTCTTGTATCTTCCGAAGCGTTTATTGAGCCTATCAAACTTTCTAACCATGAGACTCATCTGATCCTTCAAACTAAGATCAGTATCTAACTCATCTTTCACAGAGGCAGACTTAGTTCTAGACTTGGACCTGTCTACCTTAGAAGACTTAGAAGAGCAAGACTTAAAGGCAACGTTCTTAGATACAGCATGTTCTCTATCACTACTGGCTAGTGGTTCATCTTCGTCTAAATCAAACTCATGGGCTTTAAGAGTTTGAAACATGGTTTCAGCAGTCCACGTATCTATATCTTGAGTGTTCTTAACAAGCATCTTTACCATTTTCCAACGACTATCAAGACTCTTCAAAATCCTAAGATTGATCTCACGAGCAGTATAAGATTTACCAAGTACTTCCAAATCATTCATGATCTTAGTAAAACGAGTATCCAGCCGGTCGATAGTTTCTCCAGCTTTCATCCGAAATGATTCAAATCTTTGGACAGCTGTGGAGAGTTTGCTCTCTTTGATTAGGGATGTCCCTTCACAAATGATAGCTAATCTGTCCCACATTTCTTTGGCAGTTTTACATTTTAACACTTTTCCTAGATACTCGTTAGGAAGAGTGTGTAATATGTAATTCTTTGCCAGACTATCCAAATTATTTTGACGCATTTCTTCTGAAGTTAGATCTGACCTGGGTTTCTTGACGAGAGTACCAATTGGTTTGCTTGGGTCAAGAACAGCAGTATTTGGAATCATCGTAACAATGGGTCCTTCTGTGATGACAGAGATCATTAGGTCGTGCGTGGAACTGAAAATGGCTTCCATTCGCAGCTTCCAGTAGTCATAGTCCTGAACCTGGAACTTGGGTAACTTGTTAGCGCTGATTTCAAGAGACATGATTTCAAGAAATAAGTGCTAAGTGGAGTTATGATCAAGAAAAATAGATAAGTCAAGAACAGGGAGCACGAAACAGATATAACAAGAGTATTTGATCAAGAACACGTAAGCAAGTACAATCAAGGACCAAGACTTCACCCTAAGTCTTAAGTCGGTTATCAAGAAACATCAGTTCGTAAACTACTGCTCTGATACCACTTGTAGGTCCCCAAAGTTGAGTTAATAACGAGTAAGCTAGTGAAAATGTCTAGAGGGGGGTGAATAGACTTTTCAAAAAATCTATCGAAATATCAGAATACAATATGCGGAATACGAAATTAACAATGAGCCCAATTCAAATTTATACTCAACTTCTTAATTCGAGAACTCTGTTCTATACTCAACTTGTCTAGTTCAGTTATGTAGTTTAAACAGTTAAGCAATTAAAACAATAAACCAAACAGTAAAGTAAACAACACACACAATTTATAGTGGTTCGACAACTTGTCTACATCCACTCTCACAAACCCAATTGTGATGTTTCCACTAAACTCTTCCAATCGAGTACAAAGTGTATGTTCCTGTGATTTTAAGTCCCAAGAAGAAGACTTAGATCTTCAAAGAATATACCACCAGATATATATATGATCTAACTAGAAGTTTAACAAGTATCTAGCAACTTGATAAAAACAACAAACAAAAACTTCTCTGTTCTTCAGTAGTAGCCTCTTGAATTCTTCACTTGTCTTCTGGCTTCTTTCTGAAGTTCAATAAACTCTGAGAGTAATCTTCAATATATCTTCAGTATGTAGCTTTAGTATACGTAGTTGCAGTAGTCTTCAAATGATTAACACCTTCAAGTATTTATAGACTTCAATCTCTCAAGAACTTAGGTAGTTGTAACCAACTCTTCTTGAAAACTAACTTCAACTGAATCTTCTTATTCATCCACGCGTTTCTTGTTATGAATTAGTTATTCCATAACTAACTTCCTCATCCTTATCTTTCCACGCGTATTTGTAACTAACTTCAAGTTTAACTTGTCTTGTGTAGTCTAGTATACACTTGCCTTTGTCTTGTAGTCCATCTGTCTTGAGTAGTAGACTTCCAAGTCTTCTTGTCTGGTCTTCACGTGCAATCTTCAATAGATGACTATACTAATCCTAACAAGACTATTACATTACTTTAAGCTTTTATAAAACAAGCTTAGTCAACTTATAAACTATACAATGAATCTAACTATTACAATTAAAATCATGAGCTCTATACAACATTTATCATAGCTCAATAACAATCTAACAAATACAAATAGCATATATGAAGTACTTATAATTTCGTACTTATCTTTTAATATAAAACAGTACTTATCTTTCATGTGAACTCTACTGGTCTTGTTCAAGATGACTTAACTCAACTAGACTAGATTAGTCAATACTTAGAAAATATTCAAGTCTACTTTTGGCTTATCAAAACTCATCTTATCTTTTCATCATTTAGGACTTGTCTTAGGATTCATATCCCAACATAATGTGTATGGTGCAGATAGATCAAATTGATTATTTTAGGTGAATTGGATGGGGGAAATTTAGATATAATAGTTTTTAGTGGCTCTACTCTTGCTACACTATTAGTAGAACTTGGGATTAATTTGGCATGTTTTCTTTGATGTAGAAATTTAAATACATTTGGAAATCAGTTTCAAGCAGAGCGTCTTCACTGCGTCTCCTGGATTTTCTTAGCATTCCGGCCAATTTTTTTGGAAGAGGAATTCGATTAGAGATTACAAATTTAGTATTTTCAGGTCTATTACAGATTCAGCAACCTTTCTCTCCCCATGGAGCCATTGATGTTGATTTTTAGATTTTTTGTTACATGTGTTGCTTATACGCATGCAGACTTCACAATCTCCAAGTCTTCACCTTCTTATCTAGAAAAACATCAGTGGGATGAGGTCCAAACTACAATTCAGCAGTTCCAAAATATCATGAACCGTTGTTTGATTGTTCATGATAATCTAGAAGCAGCTTTGCGTGATCTTTCAAGGACGGGCGATGTGCAGGCTTGCAAATCAGCGCGCGAAGCTGTCGACAGTTTCTTAAGGAGCTATCAAAGGAGCTGAAGCCCTTACTGTCATTCTTGCAATTGTTTCCACATGCGCTTCAAATAATACCCTTACATATAGAAACTGCAATTTGTCAACTGCAATTATAAAATTACAACACATTATTGATTTTTTAATTACAAATTCTAGGGGATTACAAAAATAAAATGTTCAGAAAAAATTTCAAATTGGAAATCAAAGATTTCAATATACAGACCAACACTTTGCCACTTCATCACAGACATAGTACATTATATTTATTCAAATCGAAACCCCTCTTCTATGTAATTAAAAGTAGGTTGTTTTGAGATGGTTGAGAGATTGGAGCCATTTTTTTTTTTTTAGAGAGAGAATGGAGCAAGTTATGAACAATCAAAATTTTATTTATAGGTATTTTTCTAGTCGAAATTTTTAACTTGAGCTCTAAATCTGTAAACGAAAAGAGGGACAAACTAAAAAGAAAAATCGCCAAAAAAAAAAACAAAAATGTATGTAACTTGTATGATTAAAACATTTGTTTCCATGATAAAATATTATACGAATATTATTCAATTTGCACCGCAAAAAAAAAGGTAACATCTCAGCTTCCAAACACTTGTCAGCTCATGTTAGTAACTTCACCTCTCAACTTACCCAAGCTTTATATGTTAGGCATATTTTGCCTAATTCACCTCTCCTAATTTGGACGACCGTGTAACAAGTTAATTCACATTTGTCAACATTGGATTAATTAGAAAAAAAGAATACTCCCTTCGTTTCGTGATTATTTGCACATTTTTTTTATTGGGACGTTCCAAGATTACTTGCACACTCTTAATGTGAAAATATCCCACAAAATTAATACCCTCCCAACATCATTTTATTTCCAAAATTGTCACTACTTTCTTACTTTTCCAGAAAAGTATTATTCCGTATAATAGTAATTCTAGATATTACTCCAGAATTTAGTTCGTTTCAACTTCTGCCGACAGTCACCATTTGCTTTATCCTTGACCACCAATTTTTTTTTCTGAGTTTTTTCCACAACATCGCCGTTTTAGTCTAGAAACATAGTTTTAATGGGTTACAATATAATGCATATTCTAATTATTTTGAGCTCTGTAATACTAGTCTCGTCAAGCTCGCGAGCCAACCTTGGGTATTTCGAATTTTCCATCAAGTTAAGCTCAAGTTCAATAAAATTGAGTGTGATCAAGCTCGAGCTTGACTCGACTTGGCTCGTTTACACCCATAGCCCAAAACATGTGTGTCTTCCAACTCGTTCCATGCATACTCGATCCACTCATTTGATTTTAAAATTTCTTTCTAACAAATTGATAATTTTTAGTAGGAGAACATGATTTACATGTATTTTCATATAAAAAACATATATGAGACAATCACCTATAAGTCCTGATAATTTCAGGAAGCAGCATTTCTGACGAACTTACCATGCTATTCTTATACATAAACTTTGTGCCTAAAACTCATGAGTAACTTTCATCGAAACGTAGGAAGTAATATATATTCAATTACATCATCATAAATTTAACCATAAAACATGACTAAAAATTTAAATCCTATTTAAAAAATATATATTTTATTTAAAAGAAAATAATACTATTTGATTTCCTAAATGTGTAAGAAATATTTATGTCCAATAATAATTATTTAAATTATAATCAAATTTGAAAAATTATATCATCCAACTTAATGAGACAAGTTCGTGTTTTTAGTTATTTTCCCTTTGCCAACTACTCTAGCCCACTGAATTTCAATTTAGGTCTCAACGCGATAGGAGCCAATCTATTGATCACCATCAAGCATTAAGAGGAGCCAATTTTTTCGTTTTAGCGGGTTATTCAATTTCTTTTAAAAAAAAATCACATATTTAGAGCTAAAAGAATTTGGAGCCAATCTACGTTTAGCGCTCGTTCATAATTTTCAAACTAATTTCTCAGATTTTGTTTAGGAAATCCCAGAAAATAGGCTTTTATTAAGGAATAATATCAAGGTTTTAACGGGATCTCTCATTCATATCAAAATGTCAAATACCTCTCTTCCTAAACCTAGTCTTCTGATCGCCTCTCTGTAGCGAATATTCCGGTGAGTTTGTGTTTCAGATCGCCTCTCTGTAGCGAATATTCCGGTGAGTTTGTGTTTCAGATCGCCTCTCTGTAGCAAATATTATTTTCATCTTAATAGGGAGTTTATCCCCCTTTTACTGGTTTTAGTAATGTTATGTCAGCTACATATATATTGTAATTGTTTCAAACATATTGTTTAATCTATGTTCCAATTCACTTATTGTGTTAAGTCGCACTTATTGATTTCTGTGAGGTTTCAATTATCATTTCTTTTACAGGGAATTTAACAGCTCTGTATGATTTGTTTTCATGCCCTCCATCTGTTTGAAAAAATGCCTTAAATGGACTTCTAGGAAAAATGGATTTTGGGTGTTATATGTTATGAAACCTGATTATTATATGATTTATTGTTTATCATGTCACAATGTGTTGGTCCTGAAAGGAGTATATAACAAGTGTATGGGGGGAATACACTTGTATGCAATTCTTTTCAACTTTTGATCAAACCAGAGCTTAGCAAGGTTGTCTTGGACAACTCTGCTGAAGATGATTAACTCTTCTAAGATAATCAAACTACTAAGTACTATTGAGTACTTAGTTGAATAACTATCTAAAGGAGTTATATGTGCGGAATAGTGGTTGGCCCTTTTAGTTTAGACTCCTTTAGTTTCTGAAATCACTTTGTCAATTCAATACAGTCCAGTTTTCAGGGAACTTGTCCAAATAGGTTTTGCACAGTCTTTGAGTATGTATCTTTTGGAAGATCAGTTTTGTGTGCAGTGTGAATGTATGAAAGTACTTGAAAAGTAAATCAACACAAGAGTTTATAGTGGTTCAGAGACTCAAGCTCCTACATCCACTTTCCCTGATTGAACAGGATAATTCCTTCACTCTTGGAATTAACTTGTTTTATAGTGCCAAGGTGCACTTGATCAATAACACCACTCCTTGGTGAATTGATCCCTAGGATGTCTAGAGTCCTGGTACCCTCTTCTCAACTTAGAACTGAACTGTTCTTCTCTCAACAGTCAGCTCCTACCACTTCTACTACTACTACAACAATCTTCTCACTTTCACTCTTGAAAGGGGTAAGGATTGATGTAAGGTTCCAACTAATGAGATATCCTTTACAATGAAGATCAGTGTATAAGGATAGGATATCTCTCTAAGCTTTGTAAGGATATACAATTGAGTTCAGCTTAGAAGAAGTGTTTGAAGACTAAGATAGTCTTTGAAATCTAGAAAGCACTCTTGCTTGTAAGATAGTTGGATGTTCTTGTCAAATGTTGATGGTTCTTTCAAATGGTCTTCACACTTCTGTATTTATAGACAATTGAAGGATTTGCCCGTTGGAGAGGCAGCCTCAAAAGTCCATAAATGTCTTCTTTTAGTTCTTCAACTTTGAAGACAGATTCTTGATAGTGACATGTCCTCATTTGGGAAATAAACGGTTGTATAAGCTTTGTCTTCATTCTGCAGCTCTCTTCCCAATATCTGACTTTCAGATTCTCTTGTTAGGACATGGACATGGCTTCTGAAGGTTGTTCCAATGATAGGACAACATTCCTTATCAACTGGACAACTCTCCTTATCACTATCAGCAGTCTTGCTTATCAGCAAGGTTGGCTAGCTCTTCTTCAGATGACTTGGCTCATACCCTTTGCTTTACTTAAAAGTGATCTTAGCATGATTCATTGATGATCTCTAGGGTGTAGTTGTCTCTTCAGCATGGTTGACCTCAAGCTTTCAGTACACTTCTTCTGAATTGATTGTGCTGAGACAACTCCTCTGGACAACTCATTTGATCAGCATACTTGTCCTTCAGTGGACTTGGTCATGATTCCAGAATTTGAGCCTTGAGGGGACTTGTTCTAGATGAGCTTCAAAGCATGTGTTCCCCCTCAAATTGTGCATCTAATCAACTAAGAGCTGCCTAACATATTAGCTCCTCATCTAGCCTTATTATATATGTTCTAACATTCTTAGAACATAATCATCTTTGACTTAGGCATGTCTCAGGGGGTTTTGGTATTGAATCAAAACATATCTCATTTTATTCCCAACAATTTCCCCCTTTTTGATGATGCCAAAACCTATACAACTTATGCAAAAGTGACTTAGCTACACCTATTACATTTATCTTCAGAAGACATGACTAAGGTCAATTTTCCTGAAAAGCAATGTGTTAGTGTACTCACTGTTCATGTTGCTCATAGGTTTCAAATATAGGCATAGAGAGAGTTCTACAATAATGTATCTTGATTCAAAGGTTGTTCAACTATCATTCATATAAAAATCATTACAAGCATGTTGATAGTTGAAGATAACTTATCAGAGCATGAAATCAAGACATCATTACAAAAGTTTCAGAGCATTCATTAAACATAAGATCTAGAGTATCAGAGCATGTCAACTAAACACTTAAAAGTACTTAGATCTTCAAGTTTCAGAGCATCTTCTAGTATCATTGCAAAATCAAAATACTTCAAGTTTCAGAGCAAAATACTGGATATCAAGACAAATGCTTGTATCAGAGCAACCAATGCATATCAGAGCAAACAACATGTCAAGGCACACCACATCAGCAGGCTTGTCCAAATTTCAGCATATTTGACCATTTAAAAATATCTTCAGATAAGATAAGTTTTTATCCAAAAAGGTCAGAAGACTTAGCCATTTTCAGAGATCATCCTCAGGAGGTGGCACCATCCCATATTGTGCCCACACTCTTCTTTTCAAGGCCATGGCTTCTTGGTTTGTTCCCTTGGGTCCAAGAACCATTTTGTTCAGCTTGAGGATCTCAGTAAATTCCTTCAGGATCCTTGCCTGGTCAATCCATCCTTCAAGCTTTGGAGGCATGTATATGATTGGCTTGGGAGCTGTGAGTTCAAATCTTGCAATATCGGCAGCTGCAAGTAGTTGTTGATAAAGCTCTTTGTAATACTCTATCATGAACTCAGCAAAAGTGGAGTTGGCATCTTTTCCATTCCATATGTCAATGACATAGTAGTCATAGACAAACTCCCTTTTAGCTTCCTCCCATGAGTCATTCAGCTGAATTGGCACCCATTTATCCAAGTGAGGATATTTGGTGTCCATTGGGATCAGTAGCTCTGGCTTCATCTTGTTGTAAGTTGCTCTCTTTCTTCTTGGCTTCTAAAAGTCTGCTCTTCTTTTATCTCTTTCTCTTTGTGCTTCATCCATCAAGTCCATCTTTTCTTGGGCCCTCATCATGGCCAGTTTCTGTTGAGTTTCAGGGTCTTTGCCATACCCTTCATGAAACAGCTTTGATGGATCATGAGCTAGGACAGTTGTCTTTTTCTTAGGTTCTGGTCCAAATCCTTCAGCAAATAGTTCTTCAACATCTTCTGTGGACTTGGGACCTTCAGCACTTCTGGCAGATTCAGAAGACTTGTCCTTTTCATCAATCTTGGACACTTCAGCATTCTTGTCTTCTTCAGCAGCTTTGGCCTTCTTTGAGATAGGCTCATCATCATCAATTCTGAATTCAGCTTTGGCCTTCTTGTTGGGAAAATCAGTAAATTTCGCAGCTTGTCTTTTCTTTCCTTTTGCCTTCTTGATCTTTCCTCTAGTTTGAACACCTTCAGCATCTTTGTCCAAACCAGACACTTCACCACCTGGCCTCTGCTGTAACCTCACTCTTTCCTCTTGAGTTGAGGCCATTGAGTTCTTCAAAGCAAGTGCTAACTGTTCTTCTTCATCCAAATCTTCTAAGTTCAGCACTGTTGGCTCTTTCCCTTTTCCCTCAGGAGCTTTGTCCTTACCTTTGACTGGGCTTCCAATCACTAAGGCACCTTTTGCTCTTGCTCTTTCCCTTTCCCCCTTTTTGGCAGCATCAAAACATTCAGGTTTGAGCTCACTCATAGTAGATGCCATTAAGGACTGGGCTTGGGTTAGAGACTTCATCTCTTCCAACAAGTATACATTTTCATCATGTATATTTTGCATTCTATCACTGCTCAAGCTAAGGAAAGCTAGAACAGGCTTCATCTTTTGTTGGACAACCTCCTCCATGGTTGCTTTAAGAGATGCATCCAGTTGGGCCTTAAGGAGCTCAGTGAGGTTGGCCACTACACCTTCAGCAATGTTGGCCATCACCTCTTGGGAAAATTTCTGAAGCTGCTTTCACCATTGCAAGCATTTGTGCTTCTGCTCTTTTCTTCTGCAAGGCTGTCTTCTTGCCAATAGCTTGCTTAATGGTCAATCTGATAGCTTGAAAATTTGCATTGTGGTTATCTCTAAGCAGCTTTTGATCCTTCTTGACCTCTTTTGAGATGTTCTCCATACTGACTTTGGCTTTGTGAACTTCAGTGGAAATGGTTTGAAGACCAGATTCCACTCCTTAAATTCTTGCTTCTAATGTGGGTAACACCACATCTTCAGAGCCTGTCAGCCTCATTTCCACAGATGCCAGAGTTCTTCCATGCTCATCTAATGCTCCAGAAGTTTCTGCATGAGCTGATTGAACTTGTTGAGCCAAGGAATCCAACTTTGTTGATTGCAAGCCAAGAAGGGCTTGTGTTGAACCAGAATCAACATGGATGGGAGCATCTATCAAGAAGTCATCTGCAAAGATTTGATCAAGACTTATACCTGCAATGTCAGACAAATCAAAAGGGTTAGTGAAAATACACTCATCACCCTCAATTTCTTTTTCATAAGACTCTGATACATCAGCAGTCTTCTTCTCATTTTCAACTATTTCTTTTCTTCCTTCATTGTTAATTTCCTCACTTAAAGGAACAGGCCTCCTCTCATCAAGGGATTCCTGAAGTTCAGATTTGACTTCAAGAATAGCCTGCCCTTCCTCACTTATATTACCGTCATTTGGTGGTACACTCACTATCCTAGTGATCACCACATCTCTATCATCCTCTACTCCCTCTGGTTTTTCCACTAACATCTCCTTTTCAACTCCATCACCTAAACCTGCATCATCTTCACCTTCAACAAGGTTCAGAGATGGCAGTTGTGGGGAGATCACAGTGCTTATTTTAACAGCCACTGAGTCATCCTGAATGATTAAGGGCTGATCAGTGTCCAACTCATCTGACACTGAATAGGCCTTAACCAAACCAGCCTCTAGCATAGGAACCTCAACATCTTTAGGTTGTGCCTTGGGTTCAGAAGAACCTTCATTGGCAGATGTGTCTTTGGTTGTGTTACCACCCTTGGTCAACACCTCTGAAGATACAGAGCCTTTCCTGTGGTATGTTCTAGGAGGGTTTGAAAGTCTGGCTGATACAGAAGGCTTGGGTTGAGTAGATTCAGGGAGGTTGGCTTGAGGGGTGTTGGGAATAAAATGATTTTGATCTAGATACCAAAACCCCTGATTGATGATGTTCAGATTAGTTGAGATATGCTCAAGTCTAGTTCAGGTAAGTTGTCTCAGTACACTTGAAGTATGTAGATTGCTTAAGTAAAAAATCTCAGGAATGTTGTGAGATTTTAGTGTTCAGGATAGTTGTCCAAAGCTGGAATGTTAGGCAGCTTGATAAGTCTATAGGCCAAAGTTGCTGAACTCTCAAGACAGACTAACCAAGTGGACAACTTAGCTGAAGAGATCAAGAGCAGTAAAGCAATGCTCATAAATGCAAATGATCAAGAGCATTGAATGTCAAAAAGCTCACAGAAGACACATTCAATGAAGCATTTATTGCCAATCATGCCTGAACCAAGCATTGAAGACTTAGAGCATTAAAGAATGAAGCATTGAATGAATGTTGGAACATTCTAAATTGCAGCAGGAATGTTCAGGGAGCCTGTCCCATCTGACCGTTGATTAAGTGTAGAGTTTGCCACAAATCAACCTAGGACAATGTGCAAATTTAGAAACTGACACAAATCTTCTCAGCCGCATTTGTCAGAAGTCAACACATTCATTCAATCAACCATTGAAGAGCCCTTTTACACAGTGGATAAAAGGATGCCAAGCTTCATAGCCGTTTCAATGGTGCTGCAAATAGACATATTTGAATTGCTATCCCTCCAACGGTTAGTTGTTCAAATTTGCCTATAAATACAGAAGTGATCAAAGGGATTCATTATCCAACTACAAGCTATCAAACTACTATCAAGCTTTCAAAGGAAACCAAGTTGTTCTTCAGAATCCCAAGTTTCCTGAATCACTTCATTTAGCTAAGCCAATCTTTGTAAACATCCAAAGCTTAGCATTGAGATATCCTAAGCCTTTACACTGTTCTTATTGTAAAGGATATCTCTACTAGTTGGAACCAAATCTCAAACCTTATCTCATTTAGTGAAGAGAGTGTTTGTTGTAGAAGTGGGGAGTTAAGGACTGTTAGAGTGAAACAACGTCTTAACTCAAAGAGATTGAGCACTAGGACTCAGATTATCCTAGGGATCAAAGCACTAAGAGAGTGTTGTTGATCAGTGCACCTTGGCACTATAAAACAAGCTAATTCCACTGTGAAGGAATTATCCTGTTCAATCAGGGAAAGTGGATGTAGGAGCTTGAGTCTCTGAACCACTATAAACTTGTGTGCCATTTACTTACTGCATTCTTTATTTCACTTACATTCAAACATATTTTAAAGAAGCAACAGTCAGTAAGTGAGAAAATCTATTTTGGACAAAGTCCCTGATAACTGTATCTTTTCAGAAATTAACTTGGAGTATTTATTTAAGTCAAAGGTCAACCACATTCCGCACTTAGCAACTCTTTTAGATATTTAGCCAACTGATCACTCAATAGTAATCAGTAGGACAAGTATCTATCAAAGTTCACACTCAGGCCAGTTGTGAGACAACCTGCCTGATAAGACCAGTTTTGTCAAAAGAAAAGAATTTGCATACACAAGTGCATTCCCCCCCCCCCATACACTTGTGTTATACTCCACCAAGGACCAACAAGTGGTATCAGAGCAGGGGTTCGTAGACCACTGCTTCTGAAAATCCAACTGATTTTCAAAATCACATTTTCTGTGGTCACTGAACTGATCCAAATTTCTGAAAAACCTATCTGTGTTTATACTATATTATTTCTGTTGAAATGGCTAACAATGCAGTTCCAGGAGATGCTGTCAACACCATCAACAACATGGGTCCAAATCAAGTCAATCATATTTCTCATCACAAACTGCCAATGTTCTCAATTGAGAACTATGATTTCTGGAAGATCAGGATGAGAGCACATCTTGCTTGCCAGCATGATGAGATGCTTAAAGTCATCACTAGAGGGCCATTTACATTCACTAAAGCAAATCCCAAGCTCACTGATGCTCAGAAAGCAGATCCAAGGGAGTTGCTGCCAAAGGCACAACCTGAACTACATTGCCATGAACACACTTTACCAGACCATTCCAGATGCAGTAATGGGAAGAGTGTACCACTGTACATCAGCTAAAGAGATTTGGGACACCTTAGCACTTATGTGTGAAGGTACCCAAAAGATCAAGGAGAATAAGCTTCAAGTGGCTATCCAAAAATATGAACAATTCTCTATGGAAGCCAATGAAACTATTGATCATCTTGATGGCAGATTTATTGACATCATGAATGAGATAAACTCTCTTGGCAAGTTCTATGCTAAAAGAGAGGTTGCTTTGAAGATTCTGAGAAGTCTCACATCCAAGTGGGACATTTACTCAGTCATGATGCAAAATACTAGTAATCTTGACAACATGCCAATGCAGCAAGTATTCTCTGAACTCAAAGCATATGAGTTTGATCTAAACAGAAAGAAGGTGCATGAAGAGCCATCCTCCTCAAACAAAGGTGTTGCCTTCAAAGCTGCTGAAACAGAAAAGAAGAATTCCCAAAGATCCTCACAATCTGTTTCAAAATCTGAAATAAAGGAGGAGCTGGCACTCATGGTTAGGAGATTTGAGAAGCTCAACTCCAGATTTGGTAGATACAAGAAGTTCTACCAAGACAACAGAACCAGAAGGAGATTCAGTTCTCCTGACAACAAATCAGAGGACAAAGTCTCTGATGAAAAGAAAGAAGACAGATATGCTGACAGGAAGAAATTCAGCAAAGGTGAACCATCATCATCAAGGAGGAAGGAGTCCTCTAGCAAAAAGAATGATGATGAAGATGTATGTTATAACTGCCAGAAAAAGTGTCACTTTCAGTATGATTGTCCTGACCTTAGTGCCAAAGAAAGAAAGGAAAGGCAGAACAAAAGAGACAAGAGGCTGAACAACAGGAAAGCCATGATAGCTGGAGATTCAGCAAGTGAAGAGAGTGTCTACTCTTCTGATGATGGATTGTTCTCCAACAGTGACAGTGATGATGACTGTCAAATGGCATTTGAAAATGGTGAGGTATGTTCATCTTCTAGTTTTTCTAATTCTTCAAATGACACACATGAGTCCAGTGAAATCCCCTTAAAACTCAACTTTGCAAAATTATTTGAGGATTTCACCAGGCTAAGAGAAGTATGCAATATAGCACTTAGAGAAAATGAGCTACTGAATTCGAAAGCTCAAACTCCCAACCTTCCTGAACCAAAGTTTGACATTAAATCAACTGAGTTGTATCAGCAGACTGTGAGAGAACTTGAGGAAATGTCTCACAAAGTCTCTGAACAACAAAAGTTGATTGATGATCACGAACTGGCCTTGAGGAAAAAGGATTTTGATCTTAGAATTCTTCAAGCAAAATTTGACAATCTCTCAAGTGAATTTGATACTCTAAAATTAAGTGAGGGGAGCTTAAAAATGGAAATGTCTGCCTTGAACAAACCTGCTAAGGCAATAGAGGAGATTCAAGGATTCCAAAGACCATTTGCTCAAAAGGGTGGATTAGACTATAATCCATTTGAATCCTCACCTGGCCTTAGTATTGCTTCATCAAGCAATTCTAAGATGACTTTTGTAAGATCAGTGGCACAACAAAATGAAATGGAAGTAAATCAACCACTGGTTAAGGATAAGGGAAAAGGAATTTTTATACCAACTCAAGTAAACAATGTACCTAAACCCATACCTGTGGAAAGGGTTAAAGGCATTGCTTATAAGAGGAATGAGGTTCAGAAAGGTAGAACCAATGGAAGGCCAACCTATCTGAATCCTTATCAGAGAAGTTGTCCAAAATCTGTTCAGAAAAGGCCAACTCAAATGAGGCAACCTCAACTGAATGGACTAAGGCCAATCCCCTCTGACAGGTATAAAACATTCAGGAAGCCTGGACCTTACTTTCCAAATGGAAAAGGCCATCCAAAACCCTATCCTCAAAAGTCTTACCAAGCTGCACCTAAGTCTAGTAACTTCAGGAGAAATGTCCCAAAGAAATTCACAAAAACTCCTGAACCTTACAAGGCTAACACTTATACACAGAAGACACCCAAGGCATTTAAGGGTCAAACTGTGTATGTAGATGTAAATGGAAACCAAGTCAGTCACTTTGAGTCAATCAGAGTTATCAGGCAGATTTGGGTTCCAAAAGGTACAGCTAACCCTCTAGGACCCAACACTCAAAGGGTACCTAAATTTTGACTTTGCAGGACTGCAAGGACCACAAGAAGAAGAGAAGCATCAACAAGAAAACAGCATGGTACTTGGACAGTGGATGTTCAAGACACATGACTGGAAACAAAGAGCTTCTTTCAGAATTCATAGAAAAGGATGGTCCTTCAGTAACCTTTGGAGACATCTCTCAAGGGATCACAAGAGGCTATAGTACATTAAACATTGGTAGTGTTAAAATTACTGATGTCTTATATGTCTTAGGCCTAAAATATAACTTGCTGTCTATAAGTCAAATTTGTGATAAAGGATATTGTGTTGAATTTGCACCAAATGAATGTACTATAAAAAACAAATCAACACAACAGGTGCTACTAACAGGGGTGAGAAAGGGAAATGTTTATTTTGCAGATTGGAGCAAAACCCCTGAAGAAGTTTGTCTTGTTGCCAAAAGCACAAGTGAGCAAAGCTGGCTGTGGCACAAGAGACTAAACCACCTGAATTTCAAAACCATCAACAAGATTGCAAGAAACTCTCTAGTTAAAGGGCTGCCAAATCAAGTGTTCACAAAAGAACATATATGCCAGCCATGTCAGGAAGGAAAGCAAATCAAAGCTTCATTTAAAGGAAAGCCTGTCATCTCAAATGAGAGAGTTCTTCCACTACTGCATATGGATCTATTTGGGCCAATTATCCCAGTAAGTATAAATGGCAGAAAGTATGCTTTAGTTGTTGTTGATGATTTTTCCAGGTACACTTGGGTAGTATTCTTGCTGAACAAAAAGGAGACCCAAGTCAAGCTACCTGAATTGATGATGAGATTGAGAAATGAAAAGGGCCTAAGTATTGTCAAGATCAGATCTGACAAATGCACTGAGTTCATAAACTCATACATCAATGAGTACTGCAGCAAGAATGGCATCACACATGAAACTTCAGCAGCAAGAACACCTCAACAAAATGGGGTTGCTGAAAGAAGGAACAGGACCTTGAAAGAAGCAGCAAGAACATTGATTGCTGAATCCAAATTGCCTAAAAGGTTCTGGGCTGAAGCCATTAGCACTGCATGTCACACTCACAACAGGTCCTTAATCACCAAAGGACAAGGAAAAACACCATATCAAATATGGAAAGGTAGATTGCCCACTGTTGCTTATTTTCACATATTTGGTTGTAAGTGTTTCATTCATAATAATGGGAAAGAGCAATTGAAAGCTTTTGACAGCAAAGCTGATGAAGGAATATTTGTTGGATACTCACAAATCAGCAAGGCTTACAGAGTTTACAATTGCAAAACCCTTATTGTGGAAGAAACACCTCATGTTGTGTTTGATGAATCTATTGATGAGTTCAGGGATAGAAACCTGAATATTGATGAGATAACACAAAGAACAACCAGACTAAGGCTTCAAAGCAAGGAAACAGTGTTTGTAGATGTTGCCCAGCCTGAACTTAATGATAATCAAAAAATGGACAACCTACCTGATGGCAATCAACCTGAAGTCAACCAACCTGAAGGTGAAATTGAACTGACTGACCCCATCCTAGTTCAAAACCAGGTAACAACTACCAATGAAGAAGCAGGCAATGCTGAGGTAGTAAATGGATCCAATATTCAAGGGGGAACCAATGAAAATGTCAACTCATCTGACAATGAGGACAATGCCCCTTAATATGATCCTGAACTTGATCCTTCAATTAATTTTCCTGAATTTAATGAATCTAGTGATCCAACTTCAGATGAGGACAATCCTCCTGAAGGGATCAGGTCTAGAAGGACTTGGTTGCAGGACCACCCATCTAGCCTGATACTTAGTAATCCAAGTGAAGGGATCAAAACTAGGAGGTTTCATGGAGAAAGTGCTTTGTTTTGTTGTTTCCTTTCAGAACAGGAACCAAAAGACATTGAGGAAGCACTACAAGATACCAACTGGATCATAGCCATGCAAGAAGAGTTGAACCAGTTTACCAGAAATGAAGTATGGGAGCTAGTAGATAGGCCAACTCATCAAGATGTCATTGGAACCAAATGGGTGTTCAAAAATAATAAAAATGAAAATGACATCATTGTGAGGAACAAAGCAAGACTGGTGGCCAAGGGATATTGTCAATCTGAAGGGATTGATTATGATGAGACCTTTGCTCCAGTGGCCAGACTTGAGGCAATCAGACTCTTCTTAGCATATGCAGCTCACATGAGATTCAAGGTTTATCAAATGGATGTGAAGAGTGCATTTCTCAATGGGGTGCTCAAAGAAGAAGTATATGTGGAACAGCCCCCAGGCTTTGAAGATGGAAACAAGGTGTACAGATTGAAGAAAGCTCTCTATGGCTTAAAGCAAGCTCTAAGAGCTTGGTATGACACCTTATCACAGTTTCTCTTAGATCATGGTTTTGTCAAAGGCACTGTTGACAGAACCCTGTTCAGAATCTGTGAAGGAGATGATATCTTGTTAGTCCAAATCTATGTGGATGACATTATATTTGGATCTCCAAATGAGAAGCTGTGTGAGAAGTTCTCTAAACTCATGCAGAGCAAATTTGAGATGTCCATGATGGGATTGATGAATTTCTTCTTAGGACTTCAAGTCACTCAGTCAAAGAAGGGAATATTCATCAATCAGGCCAAGTACACAAGGGACATGATTAAGAAATTTGGATGTGCTACAACTAAGAGACTACAAAGTCATCTAAAATGAAGTGCCAATATTCTGTGACAACAACAGTGCAATTGCCATCTCACAGAATCCAGTGGTCCACACCAGATGCAAGCATGTGGATATCAAGCATCACTTCATAAGGGATCATGTGGAGAAGAAAGATAGCAAGCTTGTCAAAATTCACACTGATAAGCAAAAAGCTGATATCTTGACTAAGCCTTTAGCAGAAGCAAGATTCTTGGAATTGTCAGCTGAATTGGGCTTACTTGATCCAGGCAAGATGGAGAAATGAGGAAAGAAAGCTCATATGAAGGGGGAAGCTCATTAAGATGAATTTCAGCAAAGTTGACCAACCTCACTGAAGCAGTCTGCCAAAGAGGGAAACTCAGCAAAGTTGTCCCTATTGTGTTCAGCAATGTTGGTCAGGAGCTTTGTCCAAGTGGGACCCAGTCAGCAACTTTGGGACCCACTCAGGCAAGTTCATCAGGCAGATTGACCTTCACAGAAACCAAAGCACATCTCAGGATGTTTGTCCGAGTTAATTGGATAATCATTGCTATCTTTAGCATTGATTAGACATTTAAAAGGTTTCTTGGTCTAAGAGTAGGCCATTTTAGGATGGAGTGTGCTATAAAGATTTTTACCACAAAAAAGGCAAATCAGCATTTAATGCAAAATCTTAATTGAGATTTCATGAATTCTTGATCCATCATCAAGACCATTGATTTGCATTAAACTTCCATCAAACCGCCTAAAGCCCACTACCCTACTTTATTCAATTGGTTTTTACTTTTACCCACTGCCATTTTCTATTAACCAGCGGTTAATAAACTCCCCACATATATAAACTCCTCAGTTTTACTTTCATCCTCACGCACTCATATTGTTTCAAACTCTTAAGATTTTCAAAAACCTCCCAAACCTGCAACCACTCTCCAAACACCTACCAAATTCTCATAGTATCCATGGCACCCAAAATCAAAAGAGAAGAACTTGTAGATTTCAATGACTCCTCCTTGGACATTGATTTCTCCTATCTTAGTAATCCAAACTCTCTTTGGTTTGAAAAACTAGTGGCTTTTGATAGCCCGGATACAGAAGTACATCCTGTACTTCATTGGCTTAGGGAAGCAGGCCTGGAAAAGTTTCTTGGCACCAAGCCTGATTCATGCCTGAATCCATTCATGGCAGAGTTCTTTGCCCATCTCACATGGAAGGGCAAGAAGGGTGATGTGTGCACTAAGCTCACATATGCTGAGGAAGATGAAGAAGAAGAAAGCCAACACACCATCATCTTCACTGCAGAGGATTTGGATGCTAGCTTTGGGCTACCATCAGAAGGCCAAAACCCAGAAATGTACAAGGAAGGAGAAGATCAAGAGTTCTACTATCCATGGATGATAGAACCAAAGAAACTTGTAAGTGCTCAGAATAAGAACACATTAAAGCCTGTTTATAGGCATCTGTTTGATTGTGTTGTGAAAAGCTTGTTGAGCCATTCTGGAAGTGTGGAACAAGTAAGTATGCCAAAACTGAAGGTCATGGCTGCTGTGATTGACTCTGCTGAGAAGAGAGTCAAGTTTGACTGGAAAAGCTTTATCTTGGACAAGATGATGAATGAGAAATTCAAGTTTAAGGAGGTGAAACACCACAAGGTGGTAGTAGATGGAAGACTTCAGTTCTGCACAAGAGCCAGCCTGCTCTTGGAAAGATTTGCTCATTACACCCATCTACAAGCAAAGCCAAAGCCTTTTCCTGCACAAAAGGTGATGTTCAGAAAGCTGTCTTCAAAGACAGAAAAGAGAAAGCTGCCTCCAAGAAAGCTGTTGCAGTTGTTCCAGCAACAAGAGCCTCTCCAATAAAGAGGAAAGCCCAACCACCAAAAGTTCAGCCAAAGATGAAGAAGATGAAGAAGATTCTGAGTGAATCTTCCCCAGAAAGCCAGACAAGAAGTGGAGGAGCCACTTCAGAGGAAATTGAGAAAGCTGCTGATGAAGGAGTCAACCCCCCTGAAGAGGGTGAAGAATTCAGAGAGGTTGTCCCCTTACAGCCTGAAAGTGTAACAGAATTCAGGGATCTTGACCAGCCAACAAGATCTGAAAGGAGGAGAAGAATCATCAAGACTTCTGAGAAGCAGAAGTTGATGGAGGAGGAGAGGAAGAAGAAAGAGTTCTTCAAGGAGATTAGGCAAGCCAGTAGGTCTAACTCCAAGACCAACAGTCCTGAAGCCAACTCTCCTGATATTCAGTCCAGAAGAATATCTCCATCAAGGCATGAAGAAGAGGAGTGCAAGACTCCTGAAGATGCCCCAATTATTGCAAAGAAAGTTTATTCCCCAGAAGGTGCACCTGATAGAGCAGGTATTGATGTGCTGGCAGATTTGGTCAATCTTGAAGATAGACCTTTTTCCCCACTTGATCCAAGACTTCTCTCATATACCAAACTTCTTGAAACTGTCCTTCAAGAAGGTGATCAAGTTGTTCTCCCACCCATTCCAGCCATTCCAATTACCTCTTCAGGCACATTGCTCTCAAAAGCACCTGAATCCCAACTTGTTTTAAGCTCTTCTGAACCCAACCCTTCTGAACCCAGCCTACCTGAAATCCAGCCAAGCCTACCTGAATCCCAATCCAACCCTCCTGAATCCCAAGCCAACTCTTCTGGAGATGAAAGTGGTGAAGAGTACACCTATGAGGGGATGCTGAGGCAAATTGCCAAGGCCAATGTGGATGAATTATATCCAGGGTTGAAGGATTATCCTAGGCTACAACAACAGTTCTATGATCTCAGAGCTCTTGTTGAGATCAAGGATAGAACTATGGTGGAAATTGCTCAGGCTATACAGGATAAAGGAGCAAGCTGGTGGCAGGTTGAAGAGAACAGGCTCTTACATTTTGCTAATGTAAAGAAATCCAGTGTGTTGACCACTGAGGCCCTGTTTTGCACCATTGTTCATGAGAAGGTGCTTGCTGAGAGAGAAAGAATTGCACAGGGACTCAGGCACCCTGATAGTCCATCTGATGATGACAATGATGATGATGATGATAACACAAATCCCAACCCTCCTGGCCTCAACTCTGCTCAGGTACATTACTTGACCTATCATTCTGAAAAGGACTCTAATCATTCAGAGGAGTTGACCAAAGATGGTGACTCAGTCCAAGATGCATTGGCCAAGGATGGTTCTTCTGAACCTGAGGCACAGCTTGACAATGTTGAGACTTCCATGGGAGAAGCTAGTTTGGCTAAAGCCTCATCAGTGTCAGATCAGTTGGACATTGACCAGCCTTTAGTCATTCAGGATGACTCAGTGGCCTTGGGATGCCCAAGCACTGTGATCTCCCAACAACTGCCCTCTGTGGATCCTGTTGAGGATATAGAGGTGTCAGGTTTAGGAATGGAAGGAGTTGAAAAGGCTAATAGTGGTGAAAACTCATAGGGAGATGATGGTGAGGATTGTGTGATTACAGGTTCCCTGAGTGCACCACAAAAAGAGGGAGATGAGGTAGAAATATTGGGTGCAGCCCAATATGAGAGTCAGGCAATTCTTCAAGTCAAATCTAAACTTGATGAATCCCTTGGTGAAAGGAGGCCTGATTCTCAAATGTTTGTGAGTTCATTTGATTTGAATGAAGAAGAAAAGAATTTAGTTGAAAAAGAGAGAGAATGTGCTGATGTATCAGGCCTTATGGGAGAAAGAAAAAATGAGGGTGTTGAGGGAGTTTTTACTAACACTCTTAGTTTTGCAGATTCTGTTGCTGTCACTATTGAGCAAATTTTTGCAGATGCCTCCCTTACAGATATACCTGTTGATGCTGACATTGACCTTGAAGCAGTATCAGCCAATGTATCCACATTGAACAAGATGTACTTTGAGCAAGCCAACACCACTGAAGCAGGCTTTCAAATTGCTACTCAAACTGCATCTATCATTGAAGAACAATTAGAGAAGTTGGATACTTTGGTCAGGGAAGTTGGTAAGGCACATGCAGCAACCATTGACACTCTAGATGGCCAAGGAAAGACTCTAGCCTCTGTGGAGATGAGGCTAACTGGCTCAGAAGAGGTGATCCTGCCCACATTGGATGCAAGAATTTGTGGAGTTGAAACTGGACTGCAAACAGTTTCAACTGAAGTGACAAAGGCCAAGGATGCTATGGGAAAATTCACAAAATCTGTGAAGAAAGAGCAGCAAGGTCTCAAAGATTTGTACAAGCACAATGTGAAAGCCTTGAGAAAAACAATCAAGGATGCTTTAAGACAGAGGACAACAGCCCAGAGGAAGAAGGCTGAAGAGTTGAAAGCTGCAATGGTGAAGGAGGCTGCTGAGAAGTTCACTGTTGAACTTATGGCCAAAGTGTCTGATCAAGTTGTGGCCAACCTCACTGAACAACTTCAGGCCAAACTTGATCAATCACTGAAAGCCACATTGGATGCAATTGTTACTCAAAAGATGAAGCCAGTTCACACATTTTTTAGCATGGCAGATGATAAAATGCAAAACATTCATGATGAGAATGTTTATCTACTGCAGGAGTTGAAGTCCCTCACTCAGGCCCACTCACACCTCTCCGTCTCTATGAGTGAATTAAAGCCCCAGTGTTTTGATAATGCCAAAAAGGGGGAAAGAGAGAGAGCAAGGGCAAAGGGAACCTTGGTGATTGGTGAACCTAAGGGAAAGGAGAAGGTCCCTGAGATTGAGGAGGAGGCAGTAGAAGACATTGGGAAAGGCAAAGGCCCAATGGATATTGAAAGCTTAACTGAAGAAGAGCAGATTCAAATTGCTGTTAAAGAGTCCATGATGTCAGCAATGGAGAGTCAGGCAAGAAAGCAACAAAGGCCTGGTGGTGAGTCAGCTGGACTTGACCCCAAAGAGAAGGTTGCTGAAGTAAGGGGGAAGGTGACAAGGTCATCTGAAAGAAAGAGGAAGGAATTGGAAGCCTTCAATGAAGTCTCAACCAGCCTGACTTTGCCTTCAGAATTTCAGACTGAAGAATCTATTCCAGTAAGGCAATCAAAGAGATTGAAGGAAGCAGCCAAGCTGCCTGTCATTGATGAAGATGTTGAAAAGGAGGTACAGGACAGAGAGCCTGAAGTTGGTGTGCCCAAGCTTGCTGATGATCCTTCTAAACTGTTTGAAGAAGGATTTGGCAAAGATCCTGAGACACAAGAGAAGCTAGCTCTTCAAAGGGCTAAAGAGAGAATGGATCAGCTGGTTGAGGCCAACAAGGCAAGGGATGAAAGAAGGGCAAATTTCAAAGCTCCAAGAAGGAGGGCTTCATACAGAAGGCTCAAACCTCAAATGCTGCAAAGATGGGACACTCAGTACCCTCACCATGATAAGTGGGTTCCAATCTCACTGAATGATGCATGGGAGGAGGCCAAGATAAGTTTTGTATATGACTTTTATGTCATTGGAAAGTGGCTTGAAGAGAGTGTAGATGAAGTCTTTGTCCAATTCATGTTTGAGAACCATAGGGACCTCTACCAAAAGCTGTTTGCAGCAGCTGAGATGGCCAGAGTTGAATTCAAGGCCCCTGGTCCAATTCTGTACATGCCTCCTAAGTTCAATGGGAACTTAATTGATGAGGGAAAGATTCTGGAGGAGTTCATCAACATCATGAAGATGGAGAAGATGAAGATTGGCCCTAGAGGCTCCAACAAGGATGTTTGGGAGCTGAAGAAAAGGGTCTGGGCTCAGTATGGCATAGCTCCTCAGGATGATGGAACTCTCTGATGGATAAGTTCATCTCTTCCCTATCTTTTTATGATTGCTTATGATGTTGTTATTCTGTTTTCTCTGTATCAGTTATGTTGTCCTTTGTTTTTCTGATCTGTAATGCTTGATGATATATAAAAGGACCACTGATTTTCTATCAAGAGATAACAACTCATTATCTCAACTAACCTGACATTACATATATACTTGATTTGTTGTGCTAACAGTTTCTTTCAGGAAAGTTGACCAGTTCACTCATCCTGAAGGTAAAGTATAGTATAAGTCAAGTTCCCTTTGTAATAGGTTTTGGCATCATCAAAAAGGGGGAAATTGTTGGGAATAAAATGATTTTGATCTAGATACCAAAACCCCTGATTGATGATGTTCAGATTAGTTGAGATATGCTCAAGTCTAGTTCAGGCAAGTTGTCTCAGTACACTTGAAGTATGTAGATTGCTTAAGTAAAAAATCTCAAGAATGTTGTGAGATTTTAGTGTTCAGGATAGTTGTCCAAAGCTGGAATGTTAGGCAGCTTGATAAGTCTATAGGCCAAAGTTGCTGAACTCTCAAGATAGACTAACCAAGTGGACAACTTAGCTGAAGAGATCAAGAGCAGTAAAGCAATGCTCATAAATGCAAATGATCAAGAGCATTGAATGTCAAAAAGCTCACAGAAGACACATTCAATGAAGCATTTATTGCCAATCATGCCTGAACCAAGCATTGAAGACTTAGAGCATTAAAGAGTGAAGTATTGAATGAATGTTGGAACATTCTAAATTGCAGCAGGAATGTTCAGGGAGCCTGTCCCATCTGACCGTTGATTAAGTGTAGAGTTTTCCACAAATCAACCTAGGACAATGTGCAAATTTGGAAACTAACACAAGTCTTCTCAGCCGCATTTGTCAGAAGTCAACACATTCATTCAAGCAACCATTGAAGAGCCCTTTTACACAGTGGATAAAAAAGGATGTCAAGCTTCATAGCCGTTTCAATGGTGCTGCAAATAGACATATTTGAATTGCTATCCCTCCAACGGTTAGTTGTTCAAATTTGCCTATAAATACAGAAGTGATCAAAGGGATTCATTATCCAACTACAAGCTATCAAACTACTATCAAGCTTTCAAAGGAAACCAAGTTGTTCTTCAGAATCCCAAGTTTCCTGAATCACTTCATTTAGCTAAGCCAATCTTTGTAAACATCCAAAGCTTAGCATTGAGATATCCTGAGCCTTTACACTGTTCTTATTGTAAAGGATATCTCTACTAGTTGGAACCAAACCTCAAACCTTATCTCATTTAGTGAAGAGAGTGTTTGTTGTAGAAGTGAGGAGTTAAGGACTGTTAGAGTGAAACACAGTCTTAACTCAGAGAGATTGAGCACTAGGACTCAGATTATCCTAGGGATCAAAGCACTAAGAGAGTGTTGTTGATCAGTGCACCTTGGCACTATAAAACAAGCTAATTCCATTGTGAAGGAATTATCCTGTTCAATCAGGGAAAGTGGATGTAGGAGCTTGAGTCTCTGAACCACTATAAACTTGTGTGCCATTTACTTACTGCATTCTTTATTTCACTTACATTCAAACATATTTTAAAGAAGCAACAGTCAGTAAGTGAGAAAATCTATTTTGGACAAAGTCCCTGATAACTGTATCTTTTCAGAAATTAACTTGGAGTATTTCTTTAAGTCAAAGGCCAACCACATTCCGCACTTAGCAACTCTTTTAGATATTTAGCCAACTGATCACTCAATAGTAATCAGTTGGACAAGTATCTATCAAAGTTCACACTCAGGCCAGTTGTGAGACAACCTGCCTGATAAGACCAGTTTTGTCAAAAGAAAAGAATTTGCATACACAAGTGCATTCCCCCCCCCCCCCATACACTTGTGTTATACTCCACCAAGTACCAACAAGGGTTTCAGGAGGGTTGGGTTTTGAAGGGTTTGAGGGATCATTAGGGGAATCATCATCATTTGAGCTACTATCAGGGTGTTTGATGCCCTTAGCTTTCCTCTCCTTCTCCTCAATGTTCTTATCATCTACCAACTTTGCAAAAACTTCCTCATCGGTAAGGAATCTTGTTTTCAACACACCAGCAAAGTGTAGCAATCTGCTCTCCTCCACTTGCCACCAGTTTGCACCCTTATCTTGGATGACTTGGGATATCTCCATAATGGTCTTGTCTTTCACATCCACAAGCATCCTCAAATCATGAAACATCTTCTGAATTCTTGGAAATTCAGCAAGTTGTGGATACAAACTATCCACAGTAGCCTTGGCTCCACCTCTGAGCATACTCTCATGAGTATACTCCTCCTCATCTCCACTTGAATGGGGACTTTGGGTTATAGGGGAGTTGGCTCTGGGTTCTCCTAAAGTGGCTTCAGGAAGGTTGAGTTCAGGGATATTGGCTTCAGAAGGGTTGGTTGCAATTGAAGGTACTTCATTTGCTTTAGAGAGCAATGTATCTGAAGTGGCTTTACTCAGGGGGTTGGCTCAAAGAGTGCAGCTTCTAAAAGCTTTGAATAATTGAGCATAGATGAGTCAAGGGGAGATTGTAATCTTGTTTCATCTACTGCTATATCTGCTAGCACATCTATCCCACTTCTTTGCACACTCCCTTCTGGAGAATATCTCTTAGTAAGATTGATGGGGGTGATAGGTTGATTGGTAGGGGTTATGTGGGTTTCAGGGGAGTTGGGCTCAGGGTTCTGAATTTCAGGGATGTTGGCCTCTATTGGTTGACCTTCAGGGACCTTGGATTCTAGAGTTCCAGAACCAGATGAGTTGGTCCTTGACTTGGATTTGGTCCTGCTTTCAGCTCTGCTCTCTCTTAGAGCAAGTTGGAGAGACCTTTCCTCCTGAAGCTCCAACACCTTATCAGTAGGCTTGACCCTTCTCTTGCTGGCCCTACTGCTCCCACTACCTTCTCCATCCTTCTCAGGGACAACTTCCCTGATCCTCTTATCACCTCTAGACTTTTGTCTAGTCTCATTATACTTCCGTCTCAACTCTTCTGAATGATCAGAAGGCACACTTACTCCCTTTTCAGCAACTTCTTCAATCTCAGTTGAAGCTCCTGAATTCTCTTCTGAGGGGATTTGAGACATTTTCCTTGTCTTTAACACTCTGGCATTTGTCCTCTTTTTCAATTTAGGCTTCTCCTCCACCTTTTCTTCAGTAGGTTTGGCCAGTAGCATCCTCCTTTGCTCAGTTTTCTTGCTGAGCTTTCTGAACATTATCTTCTGGGCTGGGAGGGGCTTTGCAAAGGTTTGCATTTGAGAATAATGGGAGAATCTCTCAATCAACAAGCTTGCCCTAGTGCAATACTTGAGTTTCACTTCTAGCACAACCTTATTGTGAGTTTTCATCTTAAATTTGGCCTTTTCCTTCATCATTTCAGACATGATGAAGGTCCTCCAATCAAATTTGATGCCTTTGTCACTAGCATCAATGATTGCAGCCATAATTCTGATTCTTGGATGGCTTACTTGCTCCAAGCTTCCAGTGTTGCTCAGAAGACTCTTTGCAACTACCTCAAAAAGATTGAGAAATTTTGGCTTGAGAGTCTTCTTGTTTTGTGTTGAAGAGATGGGACCAGGAACCAAGAGCCATTCTTGTGCTATCTCCTCTTCATGATCAGCACCATAAAATTCTGGATTCCTTCCTTCAGAAGGCAATCCAAAGGTTCCTTCAAGGTCTTCTGAAGAGAATTTCACTCTATGAAATCTCTCTTCCTCTTCTCCTTCTGCCACATATGAAAGCCTTGTGGAAACTTTACCATCTTCAGGTTTACCTCTCCATTTGAGAAAGGCAAAGAACTCAGCCATGTAGCTTTCCAAGCAAGAACTTGGTCTTCCCTCCATGAACTTCTGCAATCCAGCTCTTCTCAACCATCTCAAGGTTGGTGTAATCTCAGGGTCTTCACTTTCAAAAGATACTATGGGCTCAAAGTGAAGGCTATTTTTGTTGCTCAAGTATCCAAAATCAAGGTCTAGAGCCTTGTTGGAGAAATCAATGATCATTTCTGGTCTAACTTTGGGAGCCATTGAAGGTATACAGAAATGAAATTGAGAAGGTTTTTGAGAGAGTTTGAAGAAGATAAGAGTTAGGGTTTCGAATTCTTGGGGAGGAGTGTGGGGGATCTTAAGACTTGAGAATATTCTAAAAAGAATGTTTGTCAATGAGTTGGTGAGTTTTGTGAGTTTTCAACTGTTGTCAAAAATGGAAAACACACTTGGACGGCCAGGATTGATTTCAGGGGAGTTGGCCAGTTTTGATCCAATGGTTAAAAACCAATGTAACAGTAAGTTATTGGTTTTATTCAAAACGTGGAAGTTATTTAATATAAGTTAATGGTTGGGGAGTTTTCGAGATAGATCATGGCTTGAAAAGTGTAATGCAAACAAGAGTTAAATCTTGGCATTTAATGCATGGAAAGTGACCTTTTGGGTGGGGGACAAATTAAATCCCACAGTGATGATATCTGTAATTGGGACAGATATCAAAGTAGACAATGATTACCCAAAATAGGTGCTTATCAAACCAAGGAAATAGTTTGATAGCCAGGACAACTTATCTGACCCCACTGGGACAAGTGTCCTGAAAAGATGTGGACAAGTGTCCTGAGATTCAATGGACAAGTGTCCTGAGTAGTTGTGATTATCTCTTCTGAACTTCAGTAGACTTGACCAAGTCTGCTAAAGACCAATTCAGTTACTTTACTCCCATTAACTCCAATGAGTTTTACTTGTCCAACTTCCCTGGATCAAGTAGTCCCAACTCTGCTGATAGCTCTAGAAACCTTGCCTCTGCAAGTGGCTTTGTTAGAATATCAGCTTTTTTATGATCTGTGTGGATCTTGACCAACTTTATGTCCTTCTTCTCCACATGGTCTCTAATAAAGTGATGCTTGATGTCCACATGTTTGCATCTTGTGTGCAAGACAGGATTTTGTGATATTGCAATTGCACTATTGTTATCACAAAATATTGGCACTTCAGTAGAGTTGACTTTGTAGTCTCTGGGTTGTTGTCTCAACCAAAGGATTTGAGCACAACAACTTCCAGCTGCAACATATTCAGCTTCGGTGGTGGAAGTAGCCACTGTATTCTACTTCTTGGAAAACCAAGATATAAGCTTGTTGCCTAAGAATTGACAAGTCCCTGAAGTGGACTTTCTATCAATTCTGCAACCTCCATAATCAGCATCTGAGTATCCAGTTAACTCAATGTTGTCATCAGCAGGGTACCAAAGGCCTAGATTCTCAGTGCCTTTGAAATACCTTAAAATCCTCTTTGCAGCCTCAAGATGGCTTTTCTTAGGATTAGCTTGAAACCTTGCACAAACACCTACTGCAAAGGTGATGTCAGGTCTGCTGTCAGTGAGATAGAGAAGTGATTCAATGATTCCTCTATATTCAGTGGAGTTGGTTGAAACACCACTCTCATCAGGATCCATCTTCCAATTAGTGTTCATTGGGATCCTTACTGACTTGCTAGTAGCACACCCAAACTTCTTGATCATTTCTCTGGTGTACTTAGCTTGGTTGATGAAGATCCCTTCTTTTGATTGCTTAACTTGAAGACCCAAAAAGAAATTCATCAACCCCATCATGGACATCTCAAACTTGCTTTGCATTAGCTCTGAGAACTTCCCACACAGCTTCTCATTTGGTGATCCAAATATTATGTCATCCACATAAATTTGGACAAGCAAGATGTCCTCTCCTTCAGAGATTCTGAAGAGAGTTATGTCCACAGTTCCCTTGGTGAATCCATGATCCAAGAGAAATTGTGACAATGTGTCATACCAAGCCCTAGGGACTTGCTTGAGTCCATATAGAGCCTTCTTCAGTCTGTAAACTTGGTTTCCAACCTCAAAACCAGGGGGTTGCTCCACATAGACTTCTTCTTTCAAGACTCCATTCAGAAAGGCACTCTTGACATCCATTTGGTACACTTTGAACCTCTTGTGGGCTGCATAGGCTAGAAAGAGCCTTATTGCTTCTAGTCTTGCCACAGGTGCAAAGGAATCATCATAGTCAATGCCTTCATGTTGGCAATGGCCTTTGCCACTAGTCTTGCTTTGTTTCTGACAATCACATCATTCTCATTCTTCTTGTTCTTGAACACCCATTTTGTTCCAATAACATCTTGATGTGAAGGTCTATCCACCAGCTCCCAAACTTCATTTCTGGTGAATTGGTTCAGTTCTTCCTGCATGGTTGTGATCCAATTGGCATCTTGAAGTGCTTCTTCAATATCACTTGGTTCTTGTTCTGACAAGAAACAACAGAAAAGAGCACTTTCACCATGAAATCTCCTTGTTTTGACTCCTATACTTGGTTCACCAAGTATTAGATCAGTAGGATGGTCAGACAACCAAGTCCTTCTTTTTCTGATCTCTTCAGTAGAGTTGTCCTCTACTGAAGCTGAGTCATTTTGATCATAAAATTCAGGATAATTGAATGCAGGATCTAATTCAGGATCATAATCAGGGGTGTTGTCCTCAATGTCAGGGACATTGGCATTTTCAACATTTTGAGTTCCCCCTTGATTATTTGACCCATTAACTACCTCAGCAGGGACTGCTTCTTCATTGGTAGTTGTTACCTGGATGTGAACTGGGATTGGATCATTCAGTTCACCATTTCTTTCAGTGGGATTTACCTCAGGAATGTTGCCTTCAGGATTGTTGTCCAATGGGAGTTTTTCAGGTAGGTTGGCTTGGACAACTTCTATGAATTCAGTGTCTTTGTCCTTTAGGCTCAGTCTGGTTGTCCTTTGTGTGATTTCTTCTGATTCCAAGTTCTCATTTCTGAACTCATGAATAGATTCATCAAACACAACATGAGGTGTTTCCTCTACAATAAGGGTTTTCTTGTTGTAGACTCTGAAAGCTCTACTGATTTGAGAATATCCAAGGAATACTCCCTCATCAGCTTTGCTATCAAAGGATTTCAACTGTTCTTTCCCATTATTGTGTATGAAACACTTACAACCAAAGATGTGAAAATATGACACTTTAGGCATTCTTCCTTTCCAGAGTTCATAGGGGGTTTTGCCTTGCCCCTTAGTAATCAAACATCTATTTTGAGTATGGCATGCAGTGTTTATAGCTTCAGCCCAAAACCTCTTAGGTAAATTTGAATCAGCAATTAAGGTTCTAGCAGCTTCTTTTAAGGTTCTATTTCTTCTCTCTGCAACTCCATTTTGTTGGGGAGTTCTAGCTGCTGAGGTTTCATGAGCTATTCCATTAGATGTGCAATACTCATTGATGTATGAATTTATGAACTCAGTGCCTTTATCAGATCTTATCTTGATAATGCTAAGGCTTTTCTCATTTGACAATCTCTTAAGGAGTTCAGGTAGTTTGACTTGTGTTTCCTTCTTATTAAGGAGAAATACTACCCATGTGAACCTAGAGAAGTCATCTACTACAACCAATGTGTATTTTCTACCATTTATGCTTGCAGGGGTAATTGGTTCAAATAAGTCCATATGTAAAAGTTCAAGTACCCTTTCAGTAGAAATGACTGGTTTTCCTTTGAATGAGACTTTAATCTGTTTTCCCTCTTGACATGGTTTGCAAACATGCTCCTTAATGAAAACCTCATTAGGTAGTCCTTTAACTAATGCATTTCTAGCAATCTTGTTCATTTTTTTGAAGTTCAAGTGGTTTAATCTCTTATGCCATAACCAACTCTGTTCACTAGAACTCTTAGCAATGAAACATGCAGCATCAGTAGACTTGTCCCAGTCTGCAAAATACACATTTCCTTTCCTAGTTCCAGTCAATAGAATTTGTTGAGTTTTATCTTTGATTAAACATTTTCCACTAGAAAACTCAACATTGAAATCTTTATCACAGAATTGACTGATACTTAGGAGATTATACTTGAGACCAACCACATAAGACACATTGGATACTTTGATGTTACCAATCATCAAAGTACCATAACCTTTTGTTGTAGCTTGTGAGCTGTCTCCAAATGTGACATTTGGGCCTTCTTTTTCAATAAAATCAGTGAGGAGTTCCTTGTTTCCAGTCATGTGCCTTGAACATCCACTGTCAAGGTACCATGCTGACTTTTTGCTCATGCTCCTCTTCTTGTGGCCCATTGGTACCTGCAATTAGATAGGTTTAGGTACCCTTTGAGTTTTGGGTCCTGAGAGGTTAGTTGTACCTTTAGGAACCCAAACTTGCCTAATAACCCTGATTGATTCAAGGTGGCTAAGTTGTTTTCCTCTAGCATCTATATACACGGTTTTTTCCTTAAATGCCTTTGGGAAGGTGTGTGTGAATGTGTTGACTTTGTAAGTTTCAGGAGAATTGTCAAATCTCCTGAACTTATGAGTTCTTTGTGCTACTTGAGGGAATCTTTGAGGAAAGGCTTTCTTATGACCATTACCCTTTGGCATGAAGGGTTTTGGTTGTCTCATTTTATTTTGCCTTTGAGGATAGTTGTCCTTAGGTCTAGTCAGCTGAGGCTTTCTCAATAGAGTTGGCCTAGGCTGATTATACCTTGGATAACTCCTCTGAACATTGTTCAGGAGAGTTGCTCTTCCACTGGGTCTACTCTGCTGACCAACATTCCTCTTGTGTTCAGAGGCTTTGGTCATTTCCTTAGGTTTAGGCCTAGTCTCCTGAAGCACTTGAGTAGGTAAGTCATCCATTTTGCCTTTTCCTTTGTTCAGTGGCTGTTTGTTTTCATTTTCAGTTGGTGCCACTGACTTAACAAAGATTCTCTTAGAGTTACTTGTAGAAGCAACACTAAGACAAGGTGAAGATTCAAATGGATCAAAACCTAATCCACTTCTTTGAGCCATAGGTCTTTGATAACTCTGAATTTCCTCTATTGCTCTAGAGGATTTCTTCAGAGCAGACATCTTTAATTTCAGGCTCTCTTCACTTGTTTTAAGAATGTCATACTCATGTGAGAGATTTTCAAATTTGGCATTTAGAATTCTCAGTTCAAAATCTTTTCTCTTCTGAGAAAGAAGTTGATCATCAATCTCCTTTTGTTGGTCAACTATCCTGAGATTTGCTTCCTCAAGCTCTCTCAAGACTTGTTGATACAACTCAGTAGATTTGACATAAACAACTGCCTCAGAGTTTTTAGCAAGTTCAATTGCCAATCTTTCATTTTCTCTCACACAGTTATCATGAAATTCTTGTAACATAGTGAAATCTTCCATCAACTTTCCAAGGGAAAGCTTCAAGTTGACCTCACTAGTGTTTTGTGAAATGAATGATGGTGAACTAGAAGTAGAGGATACCTCATCATCCTCAAGAGCCATGTTGCAAACATCATCATCATCTTCATTGTTGGAGAACAGTCCATCAGAAGAGTTGAAGCTTTCAGCACTATCAGATTGTTCACCAGCCATCATGGCCTTTCTATTGGTGAACTTTCTGTCTCTTTTAGCTTGCCTTTATCTTCTCTCCTTAGAGCTCAATTCAGGGCAGTCATACTGAAAGTGCCCTTTCTTCTTGCAATTATAGCACAAATCTTCATCATCATCTTTCTTTGGTTCTTCTCTTCTTTTTGATGATGAAGGTTCAGCCCTACTGGACCTTCTCCTATCAGAGTACTTGTCCTCTGATCTCTTCTCATCAGGCTTCTTGACCTCAGCCTGAGCTTCAGGAGAGTTATACCTTCTCCTGAATTTGTTGTCTTGGTAGAATTTCTTGTATCTACCAAACCTTGAGTTTAGCTTGTCAAACCTTCTAGCCATCAAGGCTAGTTCCTCTTTCATTTCAGTCTTGGAGACTGACTTTGATGATCTTGGAGTGGACTGCATTTCTGGCTCAGCAGTTTTGGCTTTGAATGCCACTCCCTTTGTAGGAATTGAAGGCTCCTCAACAGGCTTTCTTCTATTGAGGTCGAACTCATAAGCTTTGAGTTCAGAGAATATTTGTTGCATGGGCATGGTGGAGAGATCTTTGGTATTTTGCATCATTACAGCATAGACATCCCACTTTTGAGTGAGACTTCTCAAGATCTTTAATCCAACTTCTCTCTTGGTGTAGACCTTGCCCAAGGAGTTGATTTCATTCATCACATCAGTGAATCTACCAGCAAATTTATCAATGGACTCCTCAGACTCCGTTGCATCATTATTCTCCTTGATCTTCTCAGTACCCTCACACATTTCTGCAAGAGTGTCCCATATCTCCTTGGCAGTTGTGCAGTGGTAGACCCTTCCCATGATTGCATCTGGAATTGTTTGATAGAGGGTATTCATTACAAGATAATTCAAATTATCCTTCCTCTTTTCATCAGCAGTGAAGTCATCTTCATCTTTGGGAATCAGTTCCCTTATATCTGCTCTTTGAGCTTCAGTAACCCTGGGATTTACTTGAGTGAACACAAAAGGACCTCTTGTGATCACTCTTAACATATCAGTATGTAGAGATGCAAGATGAGCCCTCATTCTGATTTTCCAGAAATCATAGTTGTCTATTGAAAACATGGGCAATTTGTGATGAGAGATGTGGTTGACTGGATTTGTGGCCATGTTGTCCAATCCTTGGACAGCAGGAGGTGGAACAGCAGCATTGTTGTTGGCCATATCTCAAGAACAAACAGTTAGTCAACAATTGATAAGATTTCAGATAGATCAGTTCAGTGACCACACCAAATATGTGATTTTGAAAACCAAGATGGCTTTTCAGAAGCAGTGGTCTTTGAACCCCTGCTTTGATACCACTTGTTGGTCCTGAAAGGAGTATATAACAAGTGTATGGGGGGGAATACACTTGTATGCAATTCTTTTCAACTTTTGATCAAACCAGAGCTCAGCAAGGTTGTCTTGGACAACTCTGCTGAAGATGATTAACTCTTCTAAGATAATCAAACTACTAAGTACTATTGAGTACTTAGTTGAATAACTATCTAAAGGAGTTATATGTGCGGAATAGTGGTTGGCCCTTTTAGTTTAGACTCCTTTAGTTTCTGAAATCACTTTGTCAATTCAATACAGTCCAGTTTTCAGGGAACTTGTCCAAATAGGTTTTGCACAGTCTTTGAGTATGTATCTTTTGGAAGATCAGTTTTGTGTGCAGTGTGAATGTATGAAAGTACTTGAAAAGTAAATCAACACAAGAGTTTATAGTGGTTCAGAGACTCAAGCTCCTACATCCACTTTCCCTGATTGAACAAGATAATTCCTTCACTCTTGGAATTAACTTGTTTTATAGTGCCAAGGTGCACTTGATCAATAACACCACTCCTTGGTGAATTGATCCCTAGGATGTCTAGAGTCCTAATACCCTCTTCTCAACTCAGAACTGAACTGTTCTTCTCTCAACAGTCAGCTCCTACCACTTCTACTACTACTACAACAATCTTCTCACTTTCACTCTTGAAAGGGGTAAGGATTGATGTAAGGTTCCAACTAATGAGATATCCTTTACAATGAAGATCAGTGTATAAGGATAGGATATCTCTCTAAGCTTTGTAAGGATATACAATTGAGTTCAGCTTAGAAGAAGTGTTTGAAGACTGAGATAGTCTTTGAAATCTAGAAAGCACTATTGCTTGTAAGATAGTTGGATGTTCTTGTCAAATGTTGAGGGTGCTTTCAAATGGTCTTCACACTTCTGTATTTATAGACAATTGAAGGATTTGCCCGTTGGAGAGGCAGCCTCAAAAGTCCATAAATGTCTTCTTTTAGTTCTTCAACTTTGAAGACAGATTCTTGATAGTGACATGTCCTCATTTGGGAAATAAACGGCTGTATAAGCTTTGTCTTCATTCTGCAGCTCTCTTCCCAATATCTGACTTTCAGATTCTCTTGTTAGGACATGGACATGGCTTCTGAAGGTTGTTCCAATGATAGGACAACATTCCTTATCAAATGGACAACTCTCCTTATCACTATCAGCAGTCTTGCTTATCAGCAAGGTTGGCTAGCTCTTCTTCAGATGACTTGGCTCATACCCTTTGCTTTACTTCAAAGTGATCTTAGCATGATTCATTGATGATCTCTAGGGTGTAGTTGTCTCTTCAGCATGGTTGACCTCAAGCTTTCAGTACACTTCTTCTGAATTGATTGTGCTGAGACAACTCCTCTGGACAACTCATCTGATCAGCATACTTGTCCTTCAGTGGACTTGGTCATGATTCCAGAATTTGAGCCTTGAGGGGAATTGTTCTAGATGAGCTTCAAAGCATGTGTTCCCCCTCAAATTGTGCATCTAATCAACTAAGAGCTGCCTAACATATTAGCTCCTCATCTAGCCTTATTCCCAACACAATGTTTGACTTAGGCATGTCTCAGGGGGTTTTGGTATTGAATCAAAACATATCTCATTTTATTCCCAACACAATGTTTTTCCTCATGGCATGGGGGATATTCTTAACCTTATTCCAAGTGAACCCACTGTGAAATGATATAAGTTTTTGCAGTATTCAATGGGTTTGAAATTTGTTTGATTTTCAATCGATTTTCATTGTTGATATAAGTTAGTTGTTTGATCAAACTTTGATTTCGATTTTACAATTCTTAATAATATGTTTTTGGGAGTGTTAGTTGTTGCCATATGATTTATATTTTAAAATAGGGGGGTTTCCCATTTCCTACATCCTTGAGATAAATCTTTAGTTCTGCTTGAGCAGGTTTAAGTATTTTTATGATTTTTGGTTGGGTCTTCTTTTAGAGCTTATGATATTCTGAAAGTGTGTTGTGTTTTAATTTGGATCTATATTTTCTTAAATGTTAGAATGGTTTACCATTTGAATGTTTATTTTTGTTTGAAATCCTCCCTATTTGTGCATTTAAACATGTATTCAATTCTTGTATATATATCTCCTTCAATATGCTAGCCCAATTACCAATATTTCCACAATAATCAATTTTGCTAATAAATCATTTTGTTTTTATATGTGATTGCTTTCTTCCAGGTTTTTGATATGGCTCCCGGAGGTCCAAAGAACCTGAAATAAAAACGTAATTTCATTGCTAGAACAGGTATCAAAGACCTTCTTAACAAAGAAAATGGTGGTATAGGAGGTCAAGAAAATACAAGAACTCAGCAATCGAAAGGAGGTTTACATGTTAAACCACCAAATTTAGCTACTGCAACCTCTCAATATCCATCTCAAGCCTCTGAAATACCCGAAAACGAATCCTCTCAACATGAATCTACTGAAGTTGTTGCTGCAACAATAGGTAAAATTATTATTTTTTGGTTTTTTTATGTGTTAAACTTCCATAGTCAATATATATGTAAAATTATAAATTGTAACAAAATTGTATTGTTCACATGTAGCTCTTGGTACCAAGACAGAGACTCGGGGTAAAACAATTGGAAAGGGAATCTTGAAGTATTTCGATACTTACAAGAGCAAACTAAAGATTAATATGGATCCATCAATTGGGAGACCAATAAATGGGGATGAATCTGCAAAGCTAGCTAGCCAGATTGGTGTAATAACCCGAGATGTCCTTTCGGTTCCAAAAACATGGAAAGAGGTAGATGAGGCCAATGGATTGGGACCAGGATTTGACCATCTACAGGTATGCGTTAAAAATTAAATTTGTTTAATATATAGTTTTCACCTTCTTGTAATCTAATGTGTATATTTGTGTGTGAGTTGTAGATGCACATGGATGTGAATATCGATACCCCCGGTGTGACACACTGCTTGGTCAATAGGATGAAAATAAGTACTCGGCAAAAACGTTATAGGTTGCATCAACACTTCCTTCGGTTTGCAACTTTACAAAAGGCTAAGAATAACAAACCCTATTTCTGTCCTAGACAAGATAACTGGGAAGAACTGTGCGATCATTTCGCATCTGACAATTTCAAGGTAATGATGTGAATAATCATGCAAACCATATCATAATAAATCATATGTTTCAGCAATATCCTTAATGTTTTAGTAATAGTAGCATGAAATCTAGATATAAAATATGAAGAGATGTTATTTTCTCTTGTAAACTGCAAGAAAAGAATATTATAAATACAACTTATAAGTTGTTCATGAGTATGTCTATAAGTTAAATTAGAAATTTTTGGGGCTTCACTTACTCCCAAATTGTCTTATTTTGTATTCTTGCAGCATAGAAGCGAGGTGAATCGAAACAATAGGAAAAAATTGTGATGCAAACATATATCTGGAAGAAAAGCTTTTACAGTTCGCAGTCGTGAAATTGTGAGTAAATAAACATTCCTGATTTTATTTTTATTTTTTTGGGTTGTACATCTCAGTTTTAATGCAATGGTACGTTCTTGGATTATTTTTTTGTTTTTGTGAACTAGCTGAAATGTTTTTGGGTATGTATTATGTTTATCATGGTTATCCGTGTTATGCGTATGTATATGTTGTAATTTGTAATATTGGAGTCATGTTTTGCTCATGTGATGGATGTTGCTTATTTATAAATTTTTATCTTAGAAAGAAATACTAGTTCTGTGTGCATCCAATTAAATATTAAATCGGTCATCTTTGTCAAAGTAAACAAATCAATTAGACTATATAGGTATTCTAGTTAAATTCAAAAGGGTGTGGATTTATGGAATTTGTATTAACACCAACCCAAATTGATGTAATTGTCATTATATTTGTCTTTGTGTATGAACTTTGACAAGTAAAAAGAGTTTTGATGAGGATAGTTGTGGAGATATGCCTTCGTATTTTGATTATATTGATTAGTCTTATTATATTTTAGTTTGTAAATTAGTATACTAAATGTTGTCTATATGATCAAGTATTGACTTATTTTGTTATGTAGTCTGAACGTGAGTTAGCTGAAGAACCATGTGATCGAATTGACTTGTACGAACGTACACACAGTTCAGAGAAAAATGGTTGGAAATCCAGTGAGGCAAAAGAAAATTGGGTAAGTCATGTATACATATTAATCATAGTATCTAATAACAAGTTTTCAATCTAATCCCCTTAGTAAATATATGTTGTTAATAATCAAATGATGTTTTTTTGTGATATTGAAACATGTTATTTCTCCATGTTAAAATTACTATGCAAAAGAGTCTACGATTCTACTTACTTGCTTAAATTTTAGAGTTCAATTCTTCTTTGCTCTTTATTGGTAGTAATAATATTCATGGGTTTTCGTTGATAAAAATGTATCACTTAAAAAAATCGGGATAAAAATTTATGAGATTTACGTTTATTACTAAAATTGATGGTAATTTACTTCTCTTTATGTTAAATTGCCAGGAGATTATGAAAAAAAAACGAGAAGAATATACTGAGCTCGGAATTGAAAAGAGTGCAGATGAGATAGTATTGGAGGTGTTGGGTCATGCAACTGGATATGTAAAAGGTCTTGGTTATGGTCCAAAGCCTCCAAGCAGACGCAACATAATGCACGATTCTTCTAATCAATTACAAGAGGAACTAAAAGACGCGAAAGAAAAGTTGCAAGAGTCTGAAGCTCAGGTGCAAGAACTCAAAACATAATTGACTGTTTTGAAAGCAAATATGGTTGCACAAGATGCAAAGATGGCTGCTCAAGGTGCAAATATTGAGAAACTAATGGCTTTTTTGAATGATAAAGGGATAGAGTTATAAACTTTATATATATATATATGTATATATATATCTTTTTTTTTTTTTTGGTTTCATGAAATAATAGAAAAATATTTCTTGTTAATTAAGTTTTCTAAATGATTGAATGACTTTTTATATTAATGCAATTTTTTTATTGTTGTAAATATTTTTTCTTCTTTTAAAAAGTTAATTTATCACGATAATTATAATCATTTCATGATGAATTTTGTGTTGTAATTTGTATTACTTTGACTATAAAATAATATTATCACGGTATGTTAATTAATAATGACGATATATGTTGTTACTGTAGTTTAAAAAAATTGGAACAATTATCATTTTCGTCATTAAAAAAATATTTTATTATGACAAAAATATTTTATCACCATTCACTACAAGAAACAAGGGGAATAGCAACGAAAATTTTGCGATAAATCTAAATTTTATCGCTAAAATTGCTTTTTAGCAACGAAAAAGAAATTTTCGTTGCTAAATTCATAGATTTAATATTTGCAACAAAATTTATATATTTCATCGCTATACTAGCAACAAATTGCTTCATTTTGTTGTTAATAATCAGAATAACAATAAAAATTATATTTCGTCGCTAATATTTTGCGATGAAATAGAAATTTCCGTGGCTAATTTCTTGAAATTAATTTTTTGCAATGAAATTAAAATATTTCATCGCTAAACTAGCAACAAATTATTTTATTTTGTTGTTAATAATCAGAACAACAATAAAAATTATATTTCGTCGCTAACATTTTGCTATGAAAAAGGAAATTTTTGTGGCTAATTTTGTGGATTTCATTTTTGCGACGAAATTATAATATTTCATCGCTACACTACCGACAAAAAATTTTATTTTGTTGTTAATAATCAGAACAACAATGAAAATTATATTTCGTCGCTAATATTTTGCCATGAAAAAAGAATTTTCCATGGCTAATTTTGTGGATTTAATTTTTGCAACGAAATTAAAATATTTCATCGCTATACTAGCAGCAAAAAAATTTATTTTGTTAATAATTAGAGCAACCATGAAATTATATTTCATCGCTAAAATATTAGCGACGAAATACAAATTTTCGTGGCTAATTTTGTGGATTTAATTTTTGCAATGAAATGAAAATATTTTATCGCTACACTAGCAACAAAATATTTTTTTTGTTGTTAATAATCAGAACAACCATGAAAACTATATTTCGTGCTAAAATATTAGCTACTCCTACGATATACAAAATTTTGTAGCTAATTTTATGAATTTAATTTTTGCGACGAAATTAAAATATTTCGTCGCTACACTAGCAACAAAATATTTTATTTTGTTGTTAATAATCAAAACAACCACGAAATTAAAATATTTCCTCGCTATCCCTCAAACGATGGAATTTGGCCAAAAAACGTAGAACGTCATGATGAACAATGTGTTTTATCCAGAGCATCATTTTCACTTGAAAAAATATGTTCACTTGCAAAAATCGAGTTCCAGTTCTCAAAACTTAAAAAATTTCAATCCAAACTTTTTCATATGTTCTCGTCTCTTAAAAAATTGCAGTGCCACTCATGCTACATCAATATATAAATTAAAGATGAATGTAAAAATTTTATATTTGTATTTATTTAAATTGTACTCCATAATGTTTATTTAATTTTTTTAGAATCAATAATTATTTATTTATTTGAAATCCATGAGTTCTCACTTCTCAGTCCTCCACACGCGATTTCACTACCTCCCATACTTAGAAAAAAATTGGCGATTTCAAACCTACCCTAGCCGCCGTCGCCGCCTCTTCTTTCACTGTTGTTCACTGCTACACCTCGCCATATTTCGCCACAAAGGAAACAGAGCACGCACACCGCTGTACACCCCTGCCACGAACACACCGTTGTTCACCGATGTACACCCCTGCCTCACGCCGTCATATTCTCATCGCTGTGTACGTCTTGCGTTGGCCTCCTTCAATTAAATTTATTTTCTAAGCCCTAATTTATTCTCTAAGCCCTAATTTGACCAATCCTAATTTCAGCCCTAAATTTCAGTTTTCGTGTGATTTAATTCAAAATTTAGTTTATTCTTTTGTTGCACGTTTAGATCGTTGTATAGAATTCTCAAATATGAATAGTCGCATAGCTGCAGAATATATAAATGGTTTGAATTTCTTGTAGTGGGATTTAATTCAAAAATTGTTTTTTTCATTTTCTGCAGGATTAGTTATCTTGAAATTTGATTGTTTAATATTGCATTATGCTTTCACAGGATATTGGCAAGTTTGTATTCAGGGATGGTTTGCATCTGGAATTATAAGACTCAGGTATGCAGAAGTGCATACAATCATTTTTCACCATGGAGTACACTAAGCCGATCACTTCCATGATACTTGATTTGATGATTGGTATTAATTTGTAACTCTGTAGACTAGGTCTCTTAGAATAGATTAATGTTTCAGATTATAAAAGTAGTCAGAGTAGTCAAATTGCATGACCATTTCATCCAATAGATTGCATATATCTTCTGCAAATGAGGTTCGTTTCCAGTGTTAAGATTATGTTTATCATCTGCTCTTTTAATTAAATATTTAAAGACCCCAATCCCCCAAGTATGATCTGCATCATGTGGTTCTCTGATGTGCAACTTATTGAAAAGAACGAGTAGCGTAGATCTTGCTCCCCTGACTCACCATAACTTATCTTTTTAATGACCACAAGCTGATAGTCAGTATTAGTATTTTTTGAAAACCTTACACCAGTCTGCTGTCTCCTTGTGTGAGTGCGGATAGATCGTTATGATACATTTTACCAGAACCTAACATTATGATCAATATTTATAATTAATATTGAGAGGCTAGTTTTCCTAAAGACCATGAAGTTGCTTAAAATAATTTGTATTCAACTTTAGAGTGATCAAAGTACCTAGATTGTACCTAGCTAAAACAATATGATTACTCTGTACAATTACGACAAAGGTGTGTTTCACAATTACAAAACTATTTGAGAAGTGCTGTGAAGTTTCTCTACAATTTCTTTTTAACTAGATATCCCATTATCCTGTTCTTGTTTTTTCACTGAACTAATAACTTGATTTCTGCTGATGCAGACAATGGTTAAATCTTTTGAGGTTACAGATTTTACTTTTACAGATTACAGGTTTTTTTGTTTATGGTTGCTATTTTACTTTTACTTTTTTTAATTTTTTACTGATTATTGTTGTTGTTATGTGTTTGTTGGTTGTTGTCATCTGTATATATTAATGGTAAATTTACGTTATTGTTGTCTTGAGACAGTTTGCTGCTGTCCATTGAAGAACTGATGTTATCTGGAGATTTTTGGAGTTGTTTCCTGTTGGTTTCGGCTTCCCGTTGAAGAAAACTGTTTTTTGCTGAGTTTTGTTGCTCATTTATGCTATCGGTTCTTTTTTTATACTTATCTTATTTACCATCTTGTCTCTTTTATATTTCTTTTTCTTTTTTCATGTAGTTGACATTTTTGGATGTATTTGATGGATGCTCTTTTATTTAAATCTCGTAGCTATTGTTTGTGATGCTATACAATATTTAATTACTAATTTTCCTATTAAATTTGTATGCTGATTAAATACATTTGTGATGAATGATTTACTTTCGTTGTTAAATCAGCTAATGAAAAATATATTTACATCGTTATTATTTTGTGATGAAAACATATATTTTTGTCGCTACCATTTATAATGAAATTTATACTTTTATCGCTAAATATTAGTCACGATGTAAGGAGCTACTGTTGTAGACACGAAAAAAATTTGTCGCTAATTATAGTATTTTCGTCGCTAATGCGAGTTAGCGATGAAACAATTTCGTTGCGGGATTTGTTGCTTTACACCCGTCGCTAACGTGTTTGCGACAAATGTTTGATTTTCCTCGCAAACGTTTTGTGATGAAACTCATATTTTCGTCGCTAATTTTTGCGATGAAAGTCATATTTTCGTTGCTAATATTTTGCGATGAAACTCATATTTTCATCGCAAACGTTTGCGACAAAATTAAAATATTTGTCGCAAACATGTTAGCGACGAGTGTATAGCAACAAACACTGCGACAAAATTATTTCATCGCTAATTCACGTTAGCGACGAAAATATTAGAATTAGCGACAAATTTTTTCACGGCTAAATTACAGTTTTCTTGTAGTGATTCTCACATCTTTTAACGACATTGAGCATTTTGTCACTAAAATCTTATTTTGGGTGACAAAACGTATTGTCGTTATATCTAAATATATAATGACAACAAAATTTTTGTCACTATAGCGTAATTCTTTCATGACGAAAGATTTAAAATACGACAAAAAATATGTTGTCACCGTTACTAAACCTTTTGTGACGGCCACCGTTTTTGTCACTAAATAGTACATTATAATGACAAAAATAGTTTGTCATAATTTGCACACTATTTAGTGACAGTAAAAAATTTGTCACTAAATCAGACTTTTTAGTGACAAATTTGGTCGTCATTGTACATACACACATATAACAACGAACAACATTTTGTCACGAAATAACAACTTTATCATGACGAAATATACAAAATATGACAAAATAGTTAGTCTAATTGTAACAAAAAACAATGACACTAAAATTTGATAAGGTTAGTAATAGATGGAAAATCGTCACAAAAAAATAATTTTTAGTGACAAATAATCAAATTGTCGTGAAAATTTTAACCTTTAGTGACGAAATACCATATTAAGCGACGAAATTTTAATGTCAAATGCGACGATTTATATGTCACCATAGATTAATGTTATAGCGACGATGACCTTTATCGTCATCATATGATGACTTTTAGTGACGAATCAAAATAACGTCGCATTTTACCTACCATGACACACAAAAGGTGACATTCTTTGTGACGAAAAATTTTGTCGTCAAACAACTTTCGTGACGAAAAATAGAGTTTTTATGACAATTTTTTTCGTCACGATTTCTCAAATTTTCAGAGGAGGAAGAGGTATTCCCGAATTATGATATATCCAACGTTCGTGGGGAAACGGCCAATCGGTGGGGTTAGTTACGAAAATATAATATTCCCTCCAAGACGACTCTTCTTCATGGAGTTTTATCATGAACTTGCAAGCACGAGACCTTCTTCCACAAACATAGAAAAAGCCATCGTTCAGCTTGCAAGAGTGTTGACTCAGAAGTAGTTCGGCAGAAGGCTCACCGCCATTCCCCTTCACCAAAATATAAAACCCTATCATAGTGCGGATAGCATTCAGAGTGAATTGATTAAGGGGGATTTGCATGCGAGTGGATATGGAGGCCAAATAGGGGTGGACAGGAAATTGAAGACCCGCCCTAATTTGAGCTTCGAAAAAAGCTAGGGTTCGAGGCTCAAGAAAATCGGGGCGTTCATCTGAGCGAGGAATTCGGAGGGTGTACTCCGGCGGAAAGACTTAGGCCTGAATAAGACTGGCTAGATGGGTATCGTTGATTAGGGAAGAAGTTGAAATCCTATTTTCAGGACTCCCCATCGGAAACGGGATGGACTCGGAAGGATTTAGTCCGGAAGATTCAGGTGGGGGAGAAGGGTGAGACATTGACAAAGCAGTGCAAAAAAAAAAAAAAAAAAGGAGGGAGAAAATAGCTAGGTTACCTTGTCGAAAGAAGTATGAGGTCGGACTGGGCAACCGGCGACGGTGAGACTTGGGAAAGAACGCCTGAGAGGAAAGTGGAAACAACAAAGGAACTTTCGAGAAGATGAAGTTTGAAAGGGGATCGCGTGAAGTGAGTGAGAAAAGGGGGTGAGAATCGAGGTTTCTCCTCGAGAAACTAGCAAGAGAGAGAAAATTGCGACTGAGTGGGACCCAGGCGCGGAAGTCGAAACGTTTTCGAAACTGGAGGCGGGAAAAATCTCTGAAGGAAAATACTTTTGAAATTCCTCTCCGAAGCAAGAATAATACACGTCTCTCCAGAAATGCCCCTGTGCTAGACTCGCTTGAATTTCCTACTCTCACAAAAGATATACTCCTTTTTTTAGAGTAGGGGGGAGTAGATGATGCGGCCTAAAATTGTCGTTCTATAAGAAGTCGACACGTGTATTAAGGATAAAATGAAATAAGAAGATAGGGGATTAAGGAGCATTTTCCGGATAAAGAATCTCTTCTTGATGTCCCTCGGGAGGGAGCTCCACCTAGGGGAGAGATATCAGGAAGACCTAATCCTGATGAGAATTGGTAGTCCGAGAGTTCAGGAGAAGTCCCGCACAAAACGGACTAAGGCTGGATAAAGGAAGACTCATTCTTCCCTTATCTCAACGGAGGAAGCCCACTAGGGGGAGTGGTCGCGGGCTTTCCGGGATTAAGAGAGTGGAGAGATTCTGTCAACGCACCTGGGCCGAGTCTAAGTTAAAGGGAAATACAGGTTCGAAATAAGGGGAAACACCAACTTCCCCTCAGGTATGTTTTCTCTATAAATAAGTAAACCTAGGGATATGCCTAGGTTACGATCTCTAATTCTATAACACATACAAAGCTGCCCTTAATTATTTTGATCTCTTCCAAGAGCCTTATCGAGAATCGAGGGACTTTCTTATCCTTACCACGCCTTAAATCACCTATACTGACTTAGGCATCGGAGTGTCCGCGCCGGACTCCCCTCCGGCGTGTCTTTTGCAGGTGCTGGAAGATCATTTTGAGGGAAGCAGCATACTCGGATCATTCATACGTGTTCGGGAATTCGGATATCTAATCCATCCGTGCAATTTTTGGCACATCAACTGGCGCCGTCTGTGGGAATGATTTGAGAGATCTTCTCACGAATTTCTATTTGTTCGAGCGATGGGCGGAGAAAATAACACAATCACACCCATTTCAGGGAAGAAAACTCTTCCGGGGGAAAATCCCCCTTTGCCAACTGATCCCACATCGAAGGGAGGCCGAGGGAAGGATCCGGTTCATGTCCCTTCCGGATCAAATCCGCCATTGACACCTACCCCGGGCCTGGGTGATGAAGACCACCCCCTACCGATCGGAGAGGGGGTAGCGGCGACCACGGAAGCCCCAGCAGTCCGGACTTCAGATCCCCAACATGGAGATACCCCAAATTCGGAACCATGTCTGGTTTCTCCAGACCAATTGAATGCCCTTATTAAGCAGGCTGTGGAAAGAGCTTTCGCGGCTCAAGGAGGTCAAGTCCCAGAACCACACCAGTGAATGCGGAGATACCTACTCCGAGACTCCAGGAAGAGGCACCAGGGGCCTCCCAAGTGCTCTCCAAGGATGCAGGAATGGGGGCAGAGGGGGATGAGAAAGCGCCTTCCCAAGCAGAAAGAAACGTCCCCCCTCGGAATACAAGAAGGAACGCAGATCTGGCGTCCCGAGAGATGGAGCTCCCCGAAGTAGAAGAGAGTACAGATGATACATACCCAGGACCAGTCAGCGACCAACTGCAAGCCCTCCAGAAGGAAATGAGGGATATGAGGAAACAGATGACTAATCGGGCAGGTAGATCCGCTTATGTTTTCGGATGTCAGTTTTCTCCTAACATATTACAGGATGAATTGCCATTCAACTTCAAGCCTCTCAACTTCGAGTATGATGGCACTGCGGATCCATACAATATTTTATGGAACAAGTTACATACATGTACATAGTACAAAAGATAAGCCAACGAATCATATGAAACTATAAAAGCATATTAATAATATTTGCGGGCTTTCCGGGATTAAGAGAGTGGAGAGATTCTGTCAACGCAGCTGGGCCAAGTCAAAGGTAAAGGGAAATACAGGTCCGAAATAAGGGGAAACACCAACTTCCCCTCAGGCATGTTTTCTCTATAAATAAGTAAACCTAGGGATATGCTTAGGTTACAATCTCTAATTCTATAACACATACAAAGCTGCCCTTAATTATTCGATCTCTTCCAAGAGCCTTATCGAGAATCGAGGGACTTTCTTGTCCTTACCACGCCTTAAATCACCTATACTAACTTAGGCATCGGAGTGTCCGCGCCGGACTCCCCTCCGGCGTGTCCTTTGCAGGTGTTGGAAGATCATTTTGAGGGAAGCAGCATACTCGGATCATTCATACGTGTTCGGGAATTCGGATATCTGGCTCCAAGGATATCTAATCCATCCGTGCAATTTTTGGCACATCACACGGTTTGATCGGCTGATTGCCACACATTTATAAAAGAAAGATTTAGTGGTTGGTGATGTAAAATAAAAGAAGGGTATTTTAGATGATTTAGTTAGGTGTAAAATGAATTTGGTTATATGTAAATAAAATGTAGATAAAAAGGAAGTGTCAATTTTGAAATAAATGATGTTGAGGGGGTATTAGTTTTGATTGTATTTTCATATTGAGCATGTACAAGTAATTTTGAGACGTCCCAATAAAAAAAGTGTGCAAGTAATTATGGAATGGGGAGTGGGATTTAGCCCATCTTTTGGACATCGATCCGACAAATTCTTGTATACAATTTGTGTGCATACAATATAAGTAATGATATGGAATTCGAAACTCACGGTCTATATAAGTTACTTGTATATTTTAATTAAAATTAAAGTGATTTAGATAAATATTCAATTGTAATTGTACAAATAAAATTTTGACATTTTATATTAATACAAATTAAAATTATGGTTCAATTACAGTATACAATTGAGTGTATACAAGTGTAACTCTTTCCCAAATTTCAAGATCATACATACACCATAAAAATTGAGAAATAATGAGCTACATTAACTCATATCCAGGGAAGGACCTACATTATAGTCAAGGGACACCCCAAACCTACCCCCCATATATATATATATATATAACAATAAATTAATTTAATAAATTATTTTAGTAGTGAATTTATATTAAAAGTTGTCTAAAAAAGTATTGCGTTTTTGGTATTTATATATAAAAATTATTATTTTATACGCATTTTAGTTGTAAAACTGATTTTAAAAGAATTATATTTTACATATTTGAGAATATTATTAATAAAAAATACCACTTTTATATTATTTTAGATTAAAAGTTAATAAATAAAAGAGTATTTATTTTAATAAATTAATTGAATAATTATAAAATGGTGTAGAAGGATTTATGTGGACAAAGGGAGAAAAATGATTTTGAAAGAAAGTTATGACAATAAAATGAAAATTTGAAAGTAAAAAATGCAAAATTGTAAGAAATTTAGAAAATTAAATGATGAGTTTGCAGTGACAAAATTTATAACAACTATTAAGGGCGATTGTTGACAAAGTGGGATAGCTCAAGTGTTAGAGCACCACTACCTAGTCCTTAGATCCTGGGTTCGAGTCATGGGGAGGGGAAAAAAAGGGATGGGTATTTAATGTAATTCAAAAAAAAAAAAAAAAAAAAATTAAGGGCGATTGTTAATAAATAAAAAATTAAACGTTTATCCTAGCTAATATATTCCAAATTTATTATTCAGCCTCAAAGGCCCAATTCTCTCGTAATAAGAGACTATCTTTCATTCTAAACCAAACAATAGTTTTGGGCTGAGTTATGGATCTATTATTGGGCTTGTAGTATTCTCGATAAAAAAATATATATACAGTAAACGGTGATGATGTGTGTACAGAATCTGTACATACAGATTCATTTTTTTTATTTAATTAATGTTTTATTAATTATTTAATTACTGTTGTACCCTTAATTAGAGATAATGTCAATATATTAATTAATAGGATAATTAATGGCGTGCATTTTATCTCTCCTACTTTCTCGTTGATCAAAACACGCAATTAATCTCCCAACTCGCATAATTATAGCACACCATCATTATATCTAATTTGAAATGGTATTTGTTTGGAACCTTCATTAAAAATTCATCTCGTCATTATCACCATTAATGACAAAGTGGGATAGCTCAAGTGGTTAGAGCACCACTACCTAGGCCTTAGGTCCTGGGTTCGAGTCATGGGGAGGGGAAAAGGGATGGGTATTTTAAAAAAAAAAACCATTATCACCATTAATGTGTGCTGCAACAATAACTTAAATTTTCGTTTTTTTTTTCTTCTTCTCCAACAAACACCAAATCTAAAACGTTTCATTATCTAATCGTGAGGCGAAGAAAATATTGTTAAGTCTAAGTGAATATAAAAGTGATAATTTAATCGAGGCATTAATTAATTTAATTTTAACACTAAAAAATGAATTTAAATAAAGTAATTTTATTATCATACATATATTAAATTAATTAACTCTAAGTCTAAGTGTACATTATTGAAAATTAGTTTAATCAACCCATTGAAAATTAATTTAATGAACCCTTCGATTTAATTCATTATTTTCCAAGTCTCCAATTGACTAATTTTGTTAATTAATTAAATTTGGTAATTAACTAATGTTTTGTTAACTAATTAAATTTGTACACTATTGACAATTAATTGATTAAATTAACACGGTTGACAATTAATTTTAATTTTAATCGAAACTTTAAAAAATTAAATTAGTGGATGAGACCTAAGTATTTAGAAGTTTACACTTTGAAAAATTAAATTAATGAGTGAGACCTTAGTATGTATAAGTGTACGCTTTAAAAAAATTAAATTAGTGAGTGAGACTTAAGTATGTATAAGTGTACACTTTACCCTAAACCGTGAACCCTGAACACTATATGCTGAGAAACGAGTAACCGGAGATAAGTGTACCATATTGAACTTAAATTCATAATACACATTTGAAATTTATTTATTAATGAATTTTAAGTGTGCACGTTGAAATGAGTAATCAGACACTTTACCCTAAACCCTGATCCCTGAACCCTAAACCCTGAACCTTGAACCCTAAACCATAAACACTATATGCTGAGAAACGAGTAATCGGAGATAACTGTACCATATTGAACATAAATTCATAATACACATTTGAAATTTATTTATTAATGAATATAGAGTGTGCACGTTAAAATGAGTAATCAGACACTTTACCCTAAACCCTGAACCCTAAACCCTAAACCCTAAACAATATATGCTGAGAAACGAGTAATCGGAGATAAGTGTACCATATTGAACATAATTCTTAATACACATTTGAAGTTCATTTACTAATGGCATAAGTGTTTATTAAATATAATATAGTATTACAAAAATGATATTAAACCCCTAATGTGAGCCAAATGACAATTTGACATTATTCAAATCATTATATTATATTTAATTAATTAATACATATTTATAGAAATTAAACTAAATATATAAAAAATATATTATCATATGCATATCTCACATTCTCACCCTCTCTCCACAAAATTAGGAAATAAAATATACTATATTTTTTTTACCGTTAATTTTTTTTAACAAATTTTAATAAAGAATATTACATATTAGTACAAAACTGATTAAAGCGTATATTTTGTTTATTTTAATTTTTCTGTTTACGTTTTTTTTAAACTAATTAATTATTTTTTACTTGTAGTATATAATTAGTTTTTCAACAATTAATGTAGTAATCTTTTTTATTAAAATCTGTGCAAAAATAATTACCCTAAAAAAATGCATATAACAATTATTCTATATTAAAATGCATATAGCAATTTTTTTTATATATATTTAATTTTTTTTTTTGAATCTATTTTCATTTTTTTGTAATGTGTATACCAATTATTTTATGTTAAAATGTATATAGATTTTTATTTATTTATATTTAGTTTCATTTTTTTGTTATTAAAAAAATTACATAAAAATAAATGAAGTGTTTAATAGTTTTGTAATAATATGTATGCTTTATTAAATTTTGTTAAAAAAAAAATAGCGACAAAAAAAAAAGAAATACTCTTATATTTTATTTTATAATTATGTGGGTAGAGGTTGAGATAAGATTTCTCAACCTTTTTTACGCTTTTGCTACTAAACATTATGGTAGAAGATTTTTTTTTTCAATGTAGAAGATGAAGCTTTGTTAGAAGAAAGAATAAGAAAGGGAGGAAGAACAAGAGAGGATGAAACGGTAAGAAAGGGAGAGAGAAAATGGAGAGAGAGAAAAGGGTTGTCTATGTAATTATTACCTGCCTTGAAGAAAGAAGAAGAGAGAGAAAAGGGCGTCAGACTTTAATATTTTATTAAAAGATAATAGTTAAGCAATATATTTAAATGAAGGATATATTAGTCATTCTAGCACAACTTAAACAAAAAATGGACGAAAATACCTCTGTCTGTACATACACATTCTGTATGTTTAGCACCACCCTACAGTAAAACCTCTATAAATTAATAAACTCTCTAAAATAATAAAACCTTCATGTCCCAATTTGAGCCTTTGTAAAAAAATCATCAAATTCGATAAGATAATAAGATAATAATTTTTCGAAAAATTCTTTTATAAATATTAGGTCGCATTAAAACTCTAAATTAATAATTCATAAATATTAGTACAATTAATTATAAATATTATGACATGGTCTCTCTTATACTAATTTTTTTTCATCAATCCTAAATCTTTTTGAGTGCATGTGGGATAGTCTCGATCTCTTATACTCACATAATGTTTTACACATTTGATTATTCATTGATGGTTTTACGATGTCTTTTAGATGAGAAGACATGGCTGGGTGTTATGAATTATTTTATTTCCATATTGAGATGTATATAGTATACGTTTCATTCATCATGCATGAATATATTTAATTGACTATAATAGTAATTTAAGTGCAACGAATTAATGTAAAAATGTATATTTAAGTAATTCCAATGAATTGATGCATGCGTCTATGAATATAATAGTTAATTGTATACAATGAGTTGATATTATACACGAATTAGTTACAAAGAATTGGTTGATACATATATAAACTCATTTATTTTTAATATATATGTACTAAATTTGTTGAATTTAATCATTTATTTTTAATATACATGTACTAAATTTGTTGAATTTAAAAAGACTCTCTTTTAATTAATAAAATATTAATTTATCGATAAATTAATACCTCTCTAAATTAATAAAATTCTATGGTCCAAGGTTATTAATTTATAGAGGTTTTACTGTATATATATTCAAAAATATAAACTTTAAAATTTTATTGAAATTTATAGAGGAACTCCAATTGTCATTTCTTTTTTAATTCAGCCTATTCCTCGAAATAGTAATGAGGAAGTGTACAAATGCATCCTCCGAGACGACCTCTTACATTATCTTCTTGGCTTTGAATTTCTTATTTTGTTGTTTAAAGTTCCTCTTCGAGTGTTTAACTTCCTTTCTTTTTTTTTTTTTTTTTTTTTGCCTCGGACGAGTCTCTTTCGTTGTCTTCGTCTGAAACATCTTCTTCAACAATTTCTTCAACCTCATCAACCGTCGAGAACTTCTCCCCTTGAATAAGCGTGGTCTTCTCTTGTTCAAGGGCGGTTAATCTCCTAGCTTGAACACATTGTAGCTTGTGATTTTCTCATCATTAGACTTGTTCTTCTTCACACGAATCAATATGAATTAAAACCTCAAGCAAGAGTACTCTAACTGCTAGAAAGAAGATGACAAAAATATTAGGGCAAATATTGTCTTGCAATGTCTGAAAAGAACATGAAAATGAGCATGGGGAGTGTAATACGTAGAAGTTAGACCTTTTTTATCGTGTGCGTGGATCTTTTTCTATATATATTTTTTTTAGGGTGATCTTTTTCCTATATTTATTTAGTGTGCATATAAAACTTTACCTTTAAGTTGATCTTTTATATTTAGTGTGCATCGTGATCATATTTAAAAATGGATCGCCCGTTGATTATAGAACAAAATATTTAAGATATTAGACAAGAAATATAGTAGACAAATGAAAACAAGGTTCTAAAATAAAATGCATGTTTGAATTTTTTCTATATTTTTCGATTGTTTTATTAATAACTAAAAAAATGTAATCATGTTGTCATATATTCAAATAAAAAATAAATTACTAATTGAAATAAATAAAATGGGAAATGAATTAGAGTTTTATATTTAAAATTTTCAATTTCGAGAAGAGGCTAAGTATCTCATATATGCAACTAAAAAAAAATATATTGTCACATTCAAATAAAAAACAAGTTACTTATGGAAATAATTAACACGTGAAATGAATTAGAGTTCTATATTCAGATTTTTACATCACTCTAAAAAAACATGTTACTAATATATGGAAATAATTAAATGTGGTATATGGAAATAATTAAATGTGGAATGTATGAGTTCTAAATTCAGTTTTTTTGTTTGTCACTTTTGAGATCAGGAATATCAAAAACAGATTATCAATTCAAATAATTAACATTTCAGAGAGTCATTTGGATATTTGCAGTTCCACATCATCCTTAATCTGCTCATATATATATGCAGATTAGTGTTTGGAATTAATTTCATACCATGATTCAAGTTTCTGGTTCCCAAAATTAATTTACATCCTTATAAAAATAAATAATGACCTATTATTATCTACCGGTAAAAGTGTAAGAATAATCACAAAGATGGCATTATTTTTGCTCAGTGAATTCTAGAATTGACGAAAGAAGAATTAACACATTATTTTGAAGAAAATGACAAAAAATTAGACTCATAAGTTAGTTTGAGGAAAGAAAACAAGAAGTGAGAAGAAAATTGAGTTCAGTTTGAAATGAGATAACGAAGAAAAAAAAAATGAGACTCATAAGTTTAATTTGAAGAAGGAAAATAAGAAGAAAATCAAAGGGAAAGCTAGTCGATTGATCGTTTTGATTTATATTTTCCAACACTTACCAATACTATTTCTACTAGTTATACTAACTCAGTGAGTGAAGTTATTTTTAACCTAACAATTATGGGAAAATATCTAGAGATATAGATTATTATCCGCATACTTTTAAAAGTTTATAAAAATTATTCTAGAATACTTTAGAAAAAAACAAAAAAAACTATATTTACATGACTAAAACTATATTGTGGGTGACAAAATGTATTTTTCCTTATTTTTTTAAAAAACATTTACTTATTTTTTTATTCAATTTAGAACAAACCGAGATTATTTTTAGGAAGAAAAATATTAATACCAATATTCATTAAAAAAAAAAAAAAAACTACCTTCCGTTTATAAAAATAAATGTTTTCTATCCAAAGGTATATTAACTCAATAGAACTCATTCACCACGTGACGTGTTTGTGGAGTTATAATCATTCAGACTTTTAGATGAGATCGATTTTTTTCATGTATTAAAGCTTTAGGTACACGTTCTGTATTCAATTTTCGTTGAAAATAACCCGACTCACTCACATTAAATTGTTCACTCGATATTGGACCTTCTACCCAAAAGGTAGAGTCAATATTAATTTAGATCTTCCAAACTTTTAGACGAGACATAATTATTTCGAAAACACAAATAACCTTGTGGCGATAAAAAACTACCAAACTAATTTTTTATTTGAATCGGCAAACTAGCAAACTAATAGGAGTATTAATTATGCTGTTCTGATAAAATCTCACTTCTTCGACATCTTACCTCCATCAATCAGTATTAGAACTTCTAATTTAGTATGTGTTGTATTTTAGGGGACACACGATATAAGCATAAGACCATATTTGTTTTAACTTTGTGCTAATTCATCTTAGTTTATTAAAATTCTTGTAGAAATTTATTTAACTTTGTACATGTATACTTTTTGTGTTCCAATAACAATTTTATTAATAGTTGTAATGTTAAAAAATAACCAGCTTTTTATAATAATCACGACAACACATATTAACGATTTATGAAATATATTATGGCAAGGTACATGAAAGTTGTAATGTGTGTGAAGTACATGTAAGTAATATCAACGTTGAAAATTAGAATAGTTAGAATGAATAAGTTTCAATGGCAATATATAAAAAATCGGTGAATTAGCTAGATATTCTAAGTGGAACTTTTAATGAAATATAAAAAAATGACACGAATGAATGGAATTGCCATTGAAATGATATCACTAGTAAAACTTTTGAACTGAAATAAAAAATAATCAACGTCTTATAATTATTATAATGGCACGTATTAAAGATTCAAACATATTATGAAACGTAAAAATCATATTACATCAAATACACGAAAGATGTAATATATGTGAAGTACATATGTGTATATAATATCAACAGTATAAAATTAGATCCAACAATATATATAAAAAAAAAAACCAATTAACTAGATATTCCAAGTGGAATTGGCATTGAAATGATATTACTAATAACACTTAAAAGATTAAAAAATGAAACTTAAAAAACCTATTACATCAAGTACAAAAAGGTTGCAATATGTACGAAGTATGCACGAACATATAATATCTAACGTTAAAAATAATGCAATAAATAATGCAATATTTGTGAAAAATAGTGTTTCTTTTAAGATAAAAACTAATAGGTGAAGGCAATGACACACAGAGGAGTCAGAGTAGTATTGATCCACGGGCAGACAATGTAGGCCAATGTGACTAAAGGTATATTCACTCAATATAAACTCCTTTATTACATGACGTGCTTGCGATATTATAATCGTTAATACTTTTAGGCATACGTTCTGTGTTTATTTTTTGTTAAAAACAACTTGACTCATTCGTATTACATTGTTCACCCAATGAACTTTCTATCTAAAAGATAGAGCCAATAATTCAGATCACAAACTTTTAGATCCGATGAAATTTCTTTCAACCCTTCGATGATCTCATAGATTAGAGTGCAGGCAATATTAAACTAGCAAAGTATTAATTACGTTGTGCAGGGACACTAACTTATTCATGTTGGGACCATTGATTCGGAATTCTGATCAAAATCTCATCATTTCCAACATCTGTCTAGACTCCAATTCTAATTTTTAAAATGTTTTTGAGAAAGTCTCATATATACCCTACATACCAAACCATGCCATTTGGTGCACCCTCTCCTTTTATTTTCTTTTTCTTTTCTTTTTTAACAAAATCATGAACTCCGCCTTTCTCGATGACAAAAACAAGGCCGAATTTGCTGCAACTCCCAATTCGTTTTCAGCATCACAGATTCAATTAAACGAAATGCTCACACACACATACAAGGAGAGTGTGAATATCATGGCGATGAATTCCGGTGATCGGATTTCAGAGCATCAATGGAGAAAATGGTGAAGCATGGGAATTAGGAATGAAGTGAGTTCTTCGCCTTCAATTCCCTTTACCACAGCTTTCATTTCAACCTCATTCAGATTGCATCTCCACCATATCCAAGCCACGTCCTCCAATGACGCCGGCCACTTTATTTTCGGAAGTGACTTTCTACTTCATTTATTTATTTATTAACAGAACTTTACTTTTTATATTTGTAAATGACAATTTTGTTAATGAAATTTTTTGTTATTGTGCTAACTATTATTATTGTAAAGTTATAATTTTATTATTGAAAAGTGGTAATATTATTATTGAAAAGTTGTAATTTTATTATTGAAAATTGGTAACTATTATTATTGAAAAGTGATAATTTTGTTAACTATTATTATTAAAAACTGATAATCTTTGAATAGTGGTTATTATTATTATTATTGAAGAATATTGAAATAAAAAAAGAAACAAAAAAAAATTATATTAGCGAAATTAAGAAAAAAAAGGGTTCATGGTAACTATTATTAGTGAATTTTTTTTTAAAAAAAATCAACAATAAAATAAAAAAAAATGGTAATTTTATTAATGAAAAGTGTAGTTCTCTATTTTTTATGGTGAATATCTGTTTTCTAATGTATTTTTGTAGTGAAATTTATTTTTTCATTGAAAAGTGGTAATTTTATTATTGAAAAGTGTAAATCTTATTGGGAAAATTGCACTTTTAGTCCTGTAAGAATAGGTTCATATCACTTCTAGTCCTTTTTCCTACACTTTTGATCCTATAAAATACTTCCGTTAATTGTAAACAGAAATGATGAGTCAGCTAACATTCCGTCAACAGCAATAGTATTTTTTTATTAAAATCAATTAGATAATTTATAATTATAATACAAATGTTTAAATTATTAAAAATTTAGCCCTCCCCCTCTCGAACTTTCCGGCGTCTCCCTCCTGACAGAAGTTTCCGGCGAACTTTCCGGCGTCTTCCTCCCGACAGAAGTTTCCGGCGACATCCCCTACTCCAATCACCACAGCTACTCCCATCCCATGTACCATGTACGCTGTTCCAAACCATCATCCCCTACTCCATCGGAAATTCCCAAAGACAGAAAAAACACTCGGACCAAAATCTCAAGTCTCACGGCCACCCTCGCCACACCCCGACGCCAGAAGCACCATTCAATGTCCCACAAGGCCCAATCCCAAACATCAAGACAAATATAAAAAATCAGAAAAAACGTAGTTAAAAAAACAGTTAAAATTTGCAAAAAAATTACGATTAAACTTCACAAATTGAAGATGAAGGAGATATCGAAATTTAAATTTGATAAGGGGCTTTGATTCTTAGCATTGACACGAGGCTAGGGTGGGTAGCCTCTATGAATTTGGTGACCGGATTCGAATTTTTTGTATCCAGATTTTTATGAGATTTCGGAAGAATATGGGGTTAACGGTGGTGTTAAGGTGAGTGACAGCGTTGGCGGCGATCGGGGCTGGGGCGCACGCCGGCGAGAAGAAGACCACGTACACGTACTGGGGGAAAGATATATACATACATATACCTTCTGTATATATATTTTGCTTTGTATTTTTTTAATTATATTTCAAATTATATATAAAAAAAATCAGATTCTACATGAATTATTATTTGATTTTGATTTTTTTTTTTTTGTATTTTCATATTATATCAAATTCTATATATTTTTTTTCCAATTAAATTATAATTTAAGAATATATTTGATTATTTATAATTTATTTATTTTAATATTATTTTTTAAACTAACGGTTCCATCCTAAATTTAACTTACAGGACCAATATTGCATAAAAAATGACCACTTTCAAATATCAGGACCAAAAGTGATTTAGAAATATTCTTACAGGACTAAAAATGCAATTTTCCCAAATCTTATTATTGAAAAGTGGGTGAAAAGGGGTAACTATTATTAGAAAAAAAAATGTTATTCTTATTATTGTAAAGAGGTAACCATTATTAATGAAAAATGGTAATATTTATCACTGAAAAGTGGTAATTTTAATTATGGTATTTTAATTACTTTAAAGTGGTATTATTTTTTTATATAAATTTGTATTTAAAAACGGTGAAAAGGGGTATATTATTATGGAAAAGTGTTATTCTAGTTATTATTGAAAAGTGATAACTATTATTAAGGAAAAGTAGTAAGGGAAAAGTGTTAATTTTTAATACTGAATAGTTGTAATTTTAATTATCGGTAATTCTATTCATCTAGAATCTGGATATTCAGAATTTATTATCAGATTTAATTAATGTTTTATTAATTATACAATTACAATAATACCCTTACTTATAAATAATTACATTTAATTAGTTATTAAATACATATTCTACCACCTTTCCTCCCTTCTCGTGGATTCTAACAAGATTACGTCGAAACTTTTCATCTCCAAGACTTTTCAACTCCCAAAACAAGAATGCATTAATATTTTATCTCTTTCATTGTAATTATAAAATTGATATATGAAAATTCGATAGTGTACTTTAAAATTTATAATTATAATTAGAGTATGAATTTAAAATATGAATCTCTCTATACTCTTTATATTTTAACCTTTTTTTATTGATAATATAAGTGAAATTTTATATTTGTAATTAAAATTTAATATTTTCGGTCTGTATTGTAAATATAATTAAAATAAGGTCCTTCAACTTTCTATAGATTTAAAATAGGTCCACAGAATTATAAAAAAATATTTCACTATTTTCGAAGCTTTAAAATAAAATTTAGGAAAAAACATATGTTATTTTTTATTATATTATTGTATATAACACCAATTTAAAAAAATATTTTTAATTTAAAAAAATAATAATCACCAAAACTTAATTTATGAGATTTCAGAGAGAATGACATATTATGAACTAATAAACAAACAAAAGCATATACTATTAATTAAAATTAAATTAACTTTTAGAATCTAACTAATTATAATTACTTAGTATTATAACTTTATTCATTTTATAATAATTTTCTTTAATTGTGGTAGCAAACACTTAAATCTAATGAAAATGGTGTATTGAAAAATCCTTAATGAACTGAAAATTAATTTAAAAAAATATTATGTGATAAATATATCCCACGTAATAGGGAATTTTTTTGTTGACGTGTCTTCTCCTTAATTTGACTGATGTGTAGTTCTCTTCTTAATTTTGTATGATACTCCCTCCGTCCCATACTTGAAGGCATAAATGAATTGGACACGAATTTTAATGAATGAATTGTTTATTAGTATTGCGTAAGACAAACTAGGGGTAGTAAAGACTTTTCAGCTTTATAAATAGTAATAAAATTACTTTTTTAGTGTAATAAAGTAGTGGCATTTGTTGTAATATTGTGATGTTTTAAGGAGATTGTTTAAAAGTGTTTTTGCTATTTTAGGTAATGTGCCTTCAAGTATGGGACGCCCAAAATGGTAAAATGTGTCTTCAAGTATGGGACGGAGGGAGTATGTCATATTTTAAAATGTCATTATGTATAATATTATCTATATGTAATCATAATTAATGTTGAGTTGTTTTATGATGAATATTTACTATATTTAATATTAATAGTTTTAAAGGAAAAAAAAGACTTATATGAGAAATCACTTCATTATTAAATTATACGGAGTACTAATAAATTAGTAAGTGTGTTATTAAATTAAATTTATTAATTTTAAAGGGATTATATTTTCTTTAGTCCATTAAGTTACCACAATTTTGAATTTAGTTCATCAGATTATCACTTTTTGAATTTAGTCCATTAAGTTTCGATTTATTTTGATTTTGGTCCAGTTACCAGCTACAGCAGGTTTAACAGGTCGTTTTTTAAAACACACCTCATAAAATGTTATACACACCCCAAATGTTAAACACACCACACTAAAATTTAAAAATTATTTTTTTACTATATACACCCCCAACTATTTTCTATTTAATAAATTTCCAAAAATAATTAAATTAAAAAAATAAGAATTTAAATTAATATGTAATATATAAATAAAACCTATAAAAAATCGCCTAAATCTTAAAAAATTAAACAAAGCTAAAAAAAATTAATTAATTTAACTAGTTTGGAAAATTTAGTTGATTTTCAATTATTTTTAAATTTTATTTAGCCTTATTTTCGACGTTTTTTATAGAAGTTAAAACGCAAATAAAACATTAATAAAGCAATGGAGTTTTAAATTTATTTTGTTTTATTTTAAATATTTCTTTTATATTACCTAAACCTACTAACACCCCATAAATTTTATATACACTCCAAACGTTAAACATAAAAATTCAAAAATCAAATATAGTTAAATAAAATCATAAACATATTTAATAAATTATCAAAAATAATTTAATTAAAAAAGTAAGAATTCAAATTAATATGAAAATTTTAAATAAATCCTATTAAAATACATAAATCTTCAAAATCTTAATAAAGCTAAAAAATTAATTAATTTAATTAGTTTTAAAATTTTAGTTGACATTTTAATACTTTTAAAATTTTTTTTTATTTAATTTAATAATTTTTTCAAGTTGATCTTTTTAAAATTTATTAAAAATCTTCAAAAATAGTAAAAAAAATCAATTAAATTTTCAAAACTAATTAAATTAATTAATGTTTTTAGCTTTGTTTAATTTTTGAAGATTTTAGTGATTTTTTATAGGTTTTATTTATATTTTTTATATTAATTTGAATTCTTTTTTTTTTTAATTTAATTATTTTTGGGAATTTATTAAATATGTTTATGATTTTATTTAACTATATTTGATTTTTGAATTTTTGTGTTTAACGTTTGGAGTGTATATAAAATTTATGGGGTGTTAGTATGTTCATGTAATATAAAAGAAACATTTAAAAGAAAAATAAAATAAATTTTAAACTCCATTGCTTTATTAATGTTTTATTTGTGTTCTAACTTCTATAAAAAACGTCGAAAATAAGGTTAAATAAAATTTTAAATTAGTAAAAAATCAACTAAATCTTCAAAACTAATTAAATTAATTATTTTAGCTTTGTTTAATTTTTAAAGATTTAGACGAATTTTTATAGGTTTTATTTATATTTTTCATATTAATTTGAATTCTTATTTTTTTAATTTAATTATTTTTGACAATTTATTAAATAGGAAATAGTTGGGGCCTTGGGGGTGTGTATAGTAATAAAAAATGATTTTTAAATTTTAGTGTGGTGTGTTTAATATTTGGGGTGTGTATAACATTTTATGGGGTGTGTTTTAAAAAATGACTTGTTAAACCTGTTGTAGCAGGTAACTGGACCAAAATCAAAATAAATCGAAACTTAATGGACTAAATTCAAAATTGTGGTAACTTAATGGACTAAAAAAAATATAATCCCAATTTTAAAAGATAGAAAATTATTCGTTTCATTCGATTATGTTTCTCAATTTTTTTTATTTAGATTTTTTTTTAAATGATTTAAATATACAATATACTATAAAGACTAATTTTTATTAAGAGTGTTCATCTAGTGTGTAGATATTATTGAGTTGTAATGAAATAATCTTAGGTGTTGCTATTACTTGATAAATAAGTTCACTGATATGAGAAAAGAGTCATAAACCTTTAACCCTAAACCCTAAATCTAAACCCGAAACCCTAAACCTTAAATCTAAACCCTAAACCTTTAACACTGGACCGGGACCGGAATCTACATGAATGTTCGGGCCGATTTTTAATTTATTTTTTAATTTTTCAAGTTTTTTAAGTTTTTTGAAGCAAGAACAAGAATGATGAATTTCCGCCAATGTAAATTTTATTTACAATATTATTAATGGTATTTTGACACTAAAAGTAAATTGATTATTTTTGTTCAATTATATACTTGAAAAAATATAATAAATCTCAACACTTTTACTTCACATCCTCACCAATTATTTGATTTTAGGCATAATGAAAGAAATATTTTCAAAGTTTTCAAATTAGCAATCCTAATTTTATTTAGTTTATAATAATTAAGGTTGTATTATTATAAAAATATAAAGAATATAAATAAAAAAAATGTAAAAAAAAAAATTCGGTGACCGGAAAATCGAAATCTTAAAATTCAATGGACCGGAGACCGGTTAGTTTTTAACGGGTCCGGTTCCGGTCTTTTTTCCGATCTGGATTTTTTTTTTCACACTACTATGCACAACCCATTACTCGAGGAATATAATCATATATAGCATACCCAAATTAAATTTTAATATTAATTATAAATTAAAATATTAAAAAATTATGAATTTAATTTTAGAATTCACCCTGTAAGGCTGTAACCCGTAACCACAAGTCCACAAGCTCCATCTACAAGGGAAACTCATGTTTTCTTCTTCACAAATATAGTCGCCGATGGATTTTTTTGATTTGCAATATCGTTGTATCGAGTCATTATAAAAAAAATTAAATTAGAGGCAGAACTCCCTTAAGAAAATAATGAAGAACTCAGATGCAGGTGAAATGATTTTTTCCGGCCAACATCTCCGGCAATGAGCCGACAAGAAAAGTCGTTCTTCCTCGGTCGAGCACGTCCATGGCTTCTACGCAGTTCTACCTCGTTATCAGAGTTGTTCTACTCCGTGGTCGCAATATCTTTTTCGAGAATTCTCGCTTGACCATTTTTTCAGATTTAAGCTTTTCCGATCGTCTTCTTAATTCAATCTACCGGCCAGTTATAGCTTCGATTTTCTATCAGTATTAGAATCCCTCAATCTATTTTACACTTCATCACTGTAACGCCCCGAATCCGGAATGCAGCCCTTTAGGCTTAAACACTCTAAATTCGGGTCGCCACTTAGTGACCGAAAAATCGAACCTAAAATTTTCTTTAAAAATATATAATACAAGTGAATCGATAAGAGTTTTGCAGCGGAAATAATTTAAAGATAGTTATGAGTTGCAATAGAAGTAGTGTGGCCCATTTATTTTAAAACTTAGAACATGATAAAAATAGCAGTCGGTTTAAAGATAGCTTACATATTAGTCATCGAGTAACTATAAGAAAGTTTGTTACTCAACATCAAAATAAATATAGCCTTTCATAAAACACAATATATTTTAACATCTTAATATGGGAAAAACACTGTGTCATCCCTGCTGCAACGCCGGCCCCTCTCGATCATAACCTGAAAATATTAGTTTTGGGGTGTGAGATAAAAATCTCAGTGGATATCCTTGTACGCTATTATACAGATTGGCAGTACGCCAAAATAATTAGTATTAATATTTTATCGTGAGTTATTATTATTCTTTGGATAGTGAATTTGTTATTCACTGGGATTTAAATCTTTTGGTAGTGAACTTTATTCACTGAGGATTTACAATATATCCTTATTCATAATTATCAAAATTCATATATATATATCATAAATAATATATCACAATTTTTCACATATCATATGGGACACTGGTAGCGACTCTACCACATGCTACCCCCTAAACGCTTCCACCTCCTTCTAGGACACTGATAGCGACTCTATCACATGCTACCCCCATATACACTTTCCCGCCTCCTCCGTGAAACACATATTTGGGACACTGGTAGCGACTCTACCACATGCTACCCCCATAAACACTTTCCCGCCACCTCCGTGAAATCGTAATTTACACATTTCATATCATAATATTAATAATATTATATTATAATTATTGTTGTATTCTTGTGTTCTTAGTTATATGTTGAAGTTTGTTTAGTTCAGTTCAGAATACACCAACAGTCCATATAACATTACTGCAATACAGTAATGACACCCACCTGGTTAACTTTTAAGAAAAGCTACAAACTTCTTGAATGATTTTAGCAAGCGTAACACAGAAGGGGCCGTCCGAGCTCTAATTGGGCAGCACTTCGCCTAGCACGTTTTCTTGAATATTTAATTATTATCAGAACTCTTGTTTCTTAATTTACTTAACAATTTTCCTTTATGAGTAAATCCTATAATCACATGACAAGTAATATCAAAATAATAAATTCAAACAAATACATTTTAACATTTATCAATTGGCGTGCTTCAACAAATAATAGCAAATTATGGAGCAACATATTAATAATTTAAACACTTACATCACTTAATAACTTAAAAGAAGCAACATATAAATTAAGATAACTAAATCGAGTTTATATAGATATTTGAATTAAATGACTTTTGTAAAATCAACAACATTTTAAAAACTTTAATAGTGTTTAATCAGCATATACACAAAAATGGTACTAATACTCAAATAATAAATAATGTATTTAAAATAGTCGTAATAACAATAATACTAACACATATTTAATTTAAACATGTTCCTCACTTAACAATCACATACGAGCAACTTATAAAATAATGCAATTAAAGTTGGACCTAACTTAATTATATTTAAAACATTATTTTTATTTTATTAGCACAAATAATGATAGTGATAATAAATTAATATATTAACATTGTATTTACACTTGACACACAAATAATCCACAAATCAAAAAGCATCCATTCGGCACATATATTATGAAATACGCAATTAATTAAAGTACTTATATAGAAACGTCAGTTAAGATAGATAGAGTTCTAGTTTTGCATTTTGTATTGTCTCTACGATCTAGTATCATTGTTTGCGGAAAATTTGCTTAACTATAAAGTAGACATTTAGATCTTTAAGAAACATTTCCAAAATCTGTTTTAAAAAGATTTAACATATGCCGAATATTTTTATGGATTTGGGTACGATTACGCCTGTTTTAGTTTTGATCCTTTTTACTCGGAAATTTAAAATAAAATAGCTATAGCTGTTTAATACCAACAAAATTTGTTTCCATAGCCTTTCAATATATTTCTATCAACGTAGATGTTTTTCCAGAATTTAATTGTGGCTCCGAAGATAATATTTTGTGATTTTGCAAAATTGGACATCTTTTAAAACTGTGAATTTTTGCATATGTTCGTCAATCATTTCTCGTCAAACGACTAATTGAATTAACATGAAATCTTGGGGTAAATACACTATACTATATCAAGTTTATTGGAAAGAAAAGGGTTTGTGAAAAACGCATCTCGAAGTCGAGTAAAAGTGCTTCCGAAGTACTGAACCTGAAATTGTGCTCTGTTTTTTCCAGTTTTACCCAGCTTACTGCTTGATTTTCAAACGTGAATATCTCTCGTTCTATCCAACCAATTTGTGTAATATTTTACATTCAGACTCTCTACCATATGTAGATTATACTCACGTTGGTTTCGTGTCAAAATCATTTTTCGTTTAAAAGATATAAGCCTCCAAAGTCACTGCTTTAGTAGTTTTGACACATATTCTTTAAAAATTCATATCTCTTAAACCGTTGGCTCAATTCGTACAAGATTTATACAGTAAGTTCATAACTCAACATAGTTCATTTCCATATTTTTAGTTTTAGCAAAAACACCCTGTAATAAAAGTCGAACTACATGGCAGTAGCTATGTTCTTAAATTCCAGATTTTTTTGTTTTGTGACTTACCATGTTCGTGCATAGAAATGGGTGACATAACATTACTATAATCGAAAACTAAAATCATGGATGTAAAGTACAACAATCAAGCAACACATAAGAGTTTTAAACTAACAAATATCATCAAATTTAAACAAGTTAAAAGCTCATATAAAAACAACACAGTGCAGTTTTTAGTTTACGGGTTTACGTAACAACCTTTGTGATTTTCGGTTAGGATTCGAATTGTTTGGAGCCTGGGTACTGAGTATATCGATCATGGACTAAGAGGGGTCGATTTTTTCAAGATATTAGTAAGAAAACAAGAATCAAGTTAGCATAATTTCTGGATAATTCGAAAAACAGGGGAAGAAGGAAAAATGGGGTTTCCTTCACCTCTCTATGGATTGTTTGGATTGGACATCAGTTTATTCACATCGGGTTCATCTCGGATGATGAGAGGACGTCTGAAACTTTAAGAAAATGGCAGAAACAATCGGATTCTTTCTATGAATTAGAAGAACCGATCGAAAAGACAAAAGGAAGAAGAAATGAAGTATTCTTCTCCTTAATCTTTGAATCCATTTTTCTAGAAATAAAGAAGGGGAGCTTCGAAAATTGCTGGAATACAAAAGAAAAACCAGCTAACTTCCTATTGAAGAAGAAGAAGCCGATCGATCCATTTGAAGAAGAAGAAGAAGATAAGATTTTCTTGATCTTTCTTAACTATGTTGTGGATGTTTTTTGTGCAGAAAGTAAGAAGATATGGCTGCTGCTTCTCGGTGAATTAAGAGTGGGGCTTTATGCAGAGCTCGATGAAGAAGAAGCTTGTGTGATGGAGGGTATATATAGATGGATGATTACACGGTGATTGGCCAAGAAGGGAGGTGGATGGGGGCCATACTTCATTTCTATTGGACCAAAATTGAAAGTAGAGAATATTTGTTATCGTCACGGTATTTGTTAGCACTCGGTATTTACTACACAGTCGTTACTTATATTCGTGTTATTTTGTAGCAGAAAATTACGCAAGAGCTATAAATATTTATTTAGGATTTATGGTGATAAAATCGTCGCACTTTGAGATAAAAATTATTTAATTATAAATTCGACTTACGACTACTTATATTATTTTTGTTTTAAATTCTAATATTAATTTAATAGCGAATTTATCAAAATGAGTCCTAATATAAAATAAAATCAGATAAGACAAACATTATATCACAAAGACACGAAAAGCATGGCAACCAAGTAAATGTAATTTTCATGATTATGAATTTTTGACTTATAAGATATTATTTAAATGATCAGGCAGGTAAATGAACCACACCTCTATATTTTATATTAAAATTGAAATGGCAAGACAATACTATTAAAATGCATATTATGCTTCGTTAAGTTGTTTATCACATAAGCTTTGATAAAATAATTCGTAAGGTTATTAATTAGACTTCTTTCATTTCGACACTTATTAAATATTCATCAAACCTTGTACTTCTTTTATTTCTTTTTTAAGTGCTAGGAGTGTTGCCCGACCAGAATGCTCGTCCGTCTTCCTGAAAATCAAATCTTTTGGAAACAAATAACGACGTTAATATAATTGAAAACTCTTAAATAAATTATTCCTTTATTTCATATTAATTTTGGGACGGGGTGTTACAATCACAATCTTGACATTAGATTTTCAATTTTGAAATTTATGGGTTTAGATCTTTTTGGGTTTGCTTCCTGATTTGTCGTGAGATTGCTCGAATTAGGGGTGAATTATACTCTAAATATCAAGAAATTCTTGCAATAATCGTGTAATAGTGAGTTAATTTTTCGATATTTTGATACACGAATGTTCTTGTTTGATTTTTAGGTAAAATGAGGAGTTTCAAAGCAAACCACGAGAAATCCAGCCGTTGGATCAATCCAGAATTCAATCACATAAAAGGTATCAAGAAGAGGGTCAAAATGAGATGAGAATCGAGTAGATCGGGTACCCGGATCGAAAGATATGATCAAAATGAGGATTAAGTGAAGAGGGAGCACGACCGAGCCCGAGTCTCGACCGAGCTGGAACAAAAAGGGGAAAGATGGGGCACGACCGAGCCATGGTCTCGGAACCGAGAAGCAAGAGACAGAGAAATTTGGCATTGGAGAGGCACGACCGAGACACGAGCTCGACCGAGCTCGATGGTGGAGAAAGATGGCTAGGGCACGGCCGTGCTCCTGAAGACACAAAACGCGCGCACGCTTTTACGCACGGGCAGCTCGGCCGAGCCCCGTGCACGTCCGTGCTCCGCCTAAAAAGTTTATCTCCTCCCCTTTTGACCTAGGGACACGTGCCAAGCTTTTTGGAAGGGTATTTAAGCCACAATTTTCGTTTTTGAAGGAGAAGAAGCCATTGGAGGCCACACAAGCTCCCTACACATCCAAATTTCATCATCTTGCACCATCTTAGCTCATATTTCTTAGTTTAGCCATAGAATTGAGTGAATTTCCTTAGTTTAATTGTTATTGTGGGTTGTAATTTCATTTCAAGCAAGGATTGAAGACTCCATTAAAGCACTTTAAGGTTTTTGTTTACATTTTCAATCAAAGAGGTGATATCTTTACTTTTATTCAAGATTTTTGTGTTATTAATTATGGGTATGTTTGATTTCTCATTTTCTTTCCTTAATTTCATTAAATTAGCCATGGGCTAAGCAATTTGGTGTTTGGGTGTTATGGAACTGTGAGGGAATTAATGTTTTAGTTTGGTTTTAATTGTGGAATTCATTGGTAGGTTTATTGGTTATGTTTATGAGTTTTGTTGGATCATTTGCAAGAACTCAATTATTAGGTTGTATTGGAAACTCAATTAATGCAACGAGAGTTGGTTAATCGGGGTAGATAGTATAATCGAGGGTTGGAAATCGAGTTAATGAGTTAATATTGGTTTATCGCAACGAGAGTTGGGTAAATTTCATTAGAACCCCATTTATCTACATTAATTGCTTGAATTAACATTTAAGTGATTAGTGAGAAGGCCATAGGAGCTTGGTTGTTAGTATTCAAGTGGAAAAGCATAACTAGGGATTAGTTTAGTATAATTTAGGTAGAGTCGAACCCCCTAGTCGTGCGATTACCCGGGTAAGAAAGCCTCTATTCATCCTCTCGATCCTAGGTGCTTTACTCGATATATGCTTAGTGATTGCTTCTACCAAATTCCGTCCAATGAATTACACATAGACTTCGACTATTAACATCGATTCCACATTTGATTTATGTCATTATCTTATTAGTTATTTGCTTATCATTAGTTGCTATTTGTAAGTTTCCTTTACATTTGCACAAACCATGACTCTTTACTATATTCAAAGAACAACATACACACTAAGGCTACTTGATCAACCTAGTCCCACGGATCGATAATTTAACCGGGCACTTACTTTTATTACATACGAACCTCTTATACTTGAGGGGAACGTGTTAGTAAAATCACGTGTCACTTCCCGGTTGAAATTGTGTTGATGTTTGTTGTTTTAATTACTTGAGTATAATTTTTTGCCTCGTTGATTTTCCTGAATCGACTAGATTTTTCGATGCTATGTGTTTTTGCATGTGTTGATTCATTTTTCTTCCCCAAGCTCCTGCTAGGGGGAGGAAGATGAATAATTTTCTTTTTATTTGTCATATTAAATCACATTTCATGATGAATGAGTTATCAAAATAAAAAAAAAATTGATTGAGGAGTTTGTTTCCCGGATGAAATGCGTTTTGTTTGGGAATGGTGGCCAAATATTGGAACAGATGGTGGCCGGATTTTGAAAGAGAGAGATGGTGGCACTGTGACGGACCTACAGGGAATGGTGTGTTGGGGAAGAGGCAAATATACGAAGGAGATGATTCATCTCAATCTAAAACAATTATAAATTAAGATTAAATAAATTTAATTTAATCACTGATTTTTTAAGAGGGGTATATTGGTCATTTTAATACAACTTAAATAATAAAATGACTAAAATGTCCTTTTCTGGATATCCAGAATCTGGATATTTAGCATCACCCTTTAATTATTGTAAAATTGTATTTTTTTTTTATAAAAATTGTTAAAAGTGGTATTTTATTTACTTTAAAGTGATTTTTTTAATAAAAATAGTATTTAAATACTATGAAAATTGGTAATTATTATTAGGGAAAAATGTTATTCTTGTTATTAAAACGTGGTGACTATTATTAGTGAAAATGATAACTATTATTAGGGAAAAATGTTATTCTCGTTATTGAAAAGTAGTAGAGTAACTATTATTAGGAAAAATGATTTTTTTTAATATTAAAATTGTATTTTAAAACTGAAAAGTGGTATTTTTAATTAATTAAAAAAGATTATTAGGGAAAAGTTTCAGGTCGTAATTAAAAAAGATTATTAGGGAAAAGTTTGAGGTCAGAGGTTACTACTAAAAGCAGTAACTATTATTAGGGAAAAGTGAATTTTTTTTAAAATTAAAATTGTATTTTAAAACTATGAAAAGTGGTATTTTTAATTAATTAAAAAAATCAAAATTGTATTTTAAAACTATGAAAAGTGATATTTTTAATTAATTAAAAAAGATTATTAGGGAAAAGTTTGAGGTAAAATTAAAATTGTATTTTAAAACTGACGTTAAAGTAGTAATTATTATTAGGGAAAAGTGAATTTTTTAAAAAAAAATTAAAATTGTATTTTAAAACTAACCTCAAAGTAGTAATTATTATTAGGAAAAAGTGAATTTTTTTTTTTAAAATTAAAATTGTGTTTTAAAAGTGACCTTACTGAGACCTCAAAATAGTTTTAAAAATTAATGAGATCTCACAGTAGTAACTATTATTAGGAAAAAAGTGATTTTTTTTAAAAAAATTAAAATTGGATTTTAAAAGTGACCTCACTGAGACTTCAAAGTAGTTTTAAAAATTAATGAGACCTCAAAGTAGTAACTATTATTAGGGTAAAGTGATTTTTTTTTTTAAAATTAAAATTGTATTTTAAAAGTGACCTCACTGAGACCTCAAAGTAGTTTTAAAAATTAATGAGATCTCAAAGTAGTAACTATTATTAGGAAAAAAGTGATTTTTTTTTTTTTAAATTAAAATTGGATTTTAAAAGTGACCTCCTGAGACTTCAAAGTAGTTTTAAAAATTAATGAGACCTTAAAGTAGTAACTATTATTAGGGAAAAGTGAATTTTTTTTTTTAAAATTAAAATTGTATTTTAAAAGTGACCTCACTGAGACCGCAAAGTAATTGGACTCGAGAGACGAAGTTGGATAACTCAAGTGGTTAGAGCACCACTACCTAGGCTTTAGATCCTGAGTTCGAGTCATGTGGAGGGAAAAAGGGATGGGTATTTAATGTAATTCAAAAAAAAAAAAAAAAAAAAAAAATTGGACTCGAGACCTTCCTTCCAGACCTATGCTATTATAACAACTGAATTAGTGGTTAATTTGCTCCAAAATTCCGCCTTTTATTATTTATAATAGTTGACTGGTCAGCATAGTGTAACAGTTGAACTATGCATCAGAGACCAACTCAATGTTTTTATAATTAAAATTATGAAAAATCTAAAAAGATAACGAGATGAATCGGTCCGATTTCAAACACAGGACGTCGTGGTATACAAAATTGACAATTAAGGGTACTGATTTGATGACCTTGGATAGACGAAGAAGTTCTAGTATAGGCTCGAGTGAGTTCAAATCAAATTTCAAGCTTCTAATATAGCAAATCGAGTTGAATTTCGAATTGAACACTATTCGACTCAACTCATTACATCCCTAAATACAATGTAATTTTTAGATAAGATTTATCAATTGAAAGAGAACAATTTATTATAATTCATAATGAATAAATAAACAAAAAAAAAAACTTGCAATTTTGCTTATCTTAAATAATTGTATATTACCTTTATTATTTTTTCGGGCACATTTGGAAATAAAATAATTATAATTGGTAAATATTAATGGCTTTCAATGAATAATTGTTGTACAAACTTATGTCATGAAAAACTTACTTTTACTTTTATATTTTACACACTCGTTTATTTATCCGCACACTCTTACTCATTTTTCTATTTATGTAAATTCAGTTTTTTAGGATAGATTTGTTTAAAATATGTGGTAAAGAGTAAACGTTTTGTATGATATATTAGCCAAGCTTTTGGGGTTGCAAACTCAACTAATAACTTTTAAAATTATTTTTTATTCAATAAATGTGAGAGAGTGTTTTTATATGTAAATTTATGAGCAATTTGTTGAATTTACAAACATTACCTTAGAATTTAGTTCAAAATAGATGTGTAATTAGGTTAAAAATAAAATTTATAATCAATATACTCCCAAAAAAAACATAATACTGAAAACACCCTACACTTAAATGATCTAACCATTCTGAAAATTACCTAAAAATCTAATACCCCCATACCTATTGATTTTGAGGAAACTTCATCCCAACCCTCACCCAAGTCAGATAAAGCCCAAGATTACACTTACGAAATGTCACTAAGAGGTGAATCCAAATTCTTCTTAGACCAGCTTTACCCCCAGCTTGCCAGATATCTAGATTTAAGAACCATCTTCTATGATCTTAGGTTGATTGTAGACATAAGGAAGAAGTTTATGTATGACATTGAGAAGGTCATTGAGTCCAAGGGACTTGACTGGTAGGAGAATGAGGAAACAAAGTTGACAGAGTTTGCTGAAGTGGAATCTACTTTTGAGTTGACAGATGAAAAGTTGTTTGTCAATTTGGTAAACATAAAAAATCAGAAGGAGGCTATTCAATCAATTATCTTTGGATTTGATTTGAATATTGATGATAATATGGAGGAGGATGAACAGGAGGAAGAAAGCATGTCCAAGAAGACTGGGGACAAGACAGAGGAGATGTCCAAGAGTGTTGAGGACAAAGAAGATGAAAAGAATGACAGTATGGAGGAGGACAACAATGAAGGAGAAATTGATGTAGAGAAAGATTTCTTTGATGGAGTAGAGACTGCCATTGAAGATATAGAGAATAGTGATTCAAGTGAAGGAGAAAGGATTGAGGAGATTGACCAATGTCAATTGATTGAAACCATTGGTGAAGAAGCCCAGCCAGCTATTCAAACTAGTGTTGAAATTACTAAATCTATGGAGATTGTTACGATGGATGATGTTCCAACTGACAAAATTGTTGAACATCCTATTGTCAATGATGTGAGTTGGTTAAATCAACTCCTACTGAAGTCACTGAAGCTGAAGCCAAGAAAGATGAAGTTGAGGCCAATATTGTTGTGGAAGATGCTGTGAAATCAGAGGAACAAGCTGCTATGGAGAAGACCTTGGAAAATGAGGCAATAGCTGCAGCGCCATCAACCTCGATGGAGTTCCCAATTCACCTTGATGCACTGCCACTGACTGAAGTTTGCATCATTGATGAAGAGGAGAAAAGATTGAAAGCTATGGATCAGATTGAACAAATTGAAAATATTTGTTGGGATATGAATTCTATAAACAATGTTCTAATTGATGATTATATGTTTTGATGGCCAAAAGCAAATTTAGAGTTAATGATATATGTGATTATATGTTGTTTTATGTGAGTTATATGATATAAGTTTACTGATCTTATTGTGATATGAAGTTTGAGTTTACTGATCTTAGTATTTTACTAATCTGATATATGAACTGTTTAAGAACTAAGCTGATGAATGAATTGTATAGACAACTTATAGTATAGGACTTAGTTATACTCATCTGTATGTAGTTTAGTTGATGTATAGATAGGTTTTATATATGTAAAGTTGTATTCTATTGTATTCAGCATTGTAATAGCTAGAACAGTATATTAGATTGATGTCAGAAGACTAAGAGATATAAGAAGACTATTTCAGAGATTGAAGAAATCAAGTAAAGTTTTTTGAAGGAAGCTGAACAGTTTTGAAGAACTGTGCTGACTGACCAAGAGCAATAAACTAAGAAGAGTAGTTTACTGTGCTGAGTTGGTTTGTTTGAAGAATAAGTTTGGATGACTTATTTAAGGCGTAACTGAAGATATTGTTGACGATATACTGACTTGGAAAGATAAGATAAGTTGGTTACAACCAGAAGGAAGTTACAACAAGAAACGGTTATGAGTTAGTTGAGAGTTAGTTCACAAACTGCTAACTGTCTTACTAGATCTTATATATACCGTGTGATCTTCTACTTGAAAAGAATACTGACACTACTGATACAATTACTATTCAAGAGCAAATCAAGAAGCATTCAAGTATTCAAGCACTCACAGAGCTGAAGATCAAGAACTGAAGAAAAGCCACAGATTTGATTTGAAGAAACAAAGGCTATCATCAAGAGAAGTTTTACTTTTCGTTTTAAGTTTGTATTGTGTAAACAAGTGTGCTAGTTACTTGTGAAATTACTAGTTGATCGAAGATATACCTGGTGGTATAATCGACAAGATCAAAGTCTTAATCTTGGGACTCTAAACAACAAGTACTCAAGTGGAAAAGAGTAATAAAACATCGCAATTGGAGTTGTGAGAGTGGATGTAGACAGTTGTCGAACCACTATAAAATCTTGTGTTCTTTACTGTTTTGATTTGATTAACTGTTGAGATATTTGTTGAATAAGAACAGTAAGTTTTCTAAAGAAAAGTTGAGTATAAAAGCTAACTGTTTAGTACTGAGCTGATTCTAAGAACAGTACTGTACAGAACACATTTCCGCACTAAAAACTCTGACATTTTGATAGAATTTGAAAAGTCTATTCACCCCTCCCCTCTAGACTTTTTCTTAGCTTACTCAATCTTAACTCAACTTTTGGGACCAACAAGTGGTATCAGAGCAGTAGTTCTTTGGACTGCTGTTTCTTGATAACCTTGTAGACTTTGGGGAAAGTCTAATTGTCTCTCATTACTGATACTTGTTTCTTGATCTTACATGTCTTTGTTGACCTATCTGTCATACTACTGATCTTAACTGTCTACTCTATCATGGAAGAAACTAACATCAATAAACTTCCAAAGTTCAAGGTTGCAGATTACGATTACTGGAAACTGAGGATGGAGGCCATCTTTAGTTCAACCCATGATCTAATGATGTATGTGATCAAAGAAGGGCCTATTACTACCATGATACCCAACACTGCAACTCTGGAGCCTTCAAAAGCCATTGGTGTTCTCGTGCCAAAGCCCAGGTTAGATTTAACTACTGAGGAAATGAGCCAGAACAATCTAGACAGCTTGGCCAAGAATTACATTTTGCACACCCTTCCCAACGAGTATCTTGGGAAAGTGGTTAAATGTAAATCAGCCAAAGAGATGTGGGATAAGTTAGCTATCATTTGTGAGGGAACCTCTCTTATAAAAGAAAGCAAACTATCCACTGCTGTCCAGAAGTTCGAATCATTTAAAATTAAGCCTGGTGAAACAATAGACCAGCTCGATACTCGTTTTACCAAGATTATGAATGATCTGGATGTTTTAGGCAAGACTTATACCAATAGGGAGATCAATTTACGTATCCTTAAAGCCTTAGATGATTGGTGGAAAATGGTCACACTGATCATTAAAAACACTCAGGATATAGATAACTGGTCTGCCGAAACTACCTTCCAAACCCTTCAGGCACATGAGTTTGAATTGGATGAAGAAGATCCAACAGTTAGTGGTGATAGGGTTAAGGAAATCTCCAAGAGCATTGCACTTAAGGCGTCTACCTCTAAGAAGCCTAGCTCATCTATGTCTAAGTCCTCAAGCATAAAAGATGAACTAGAGAGTACTGATCTTGATCTTAAAGATCAGTTGAATTTAATGATTAAGAGGTTTGACAAGCTTAACAAGAGGTATGGTAGATACAAAAGATTCTATAAGGACACTCAGGGCTCTAACAACAGGGACTCTTCTAGAACCAGAAGGGATCACAAATCTTCTGAAAGAAGAGATGAGATCTCTAATGAGAAAAAAAGAGATAGGAACTCTGCTGATAGGAAGGATAGAAACTCTACTGATAGAAAGGACAAGAACCGATATCATTCTCCTTCTAAACGTACTTCAAATGAACCTCTGTGTTATAACTATGAAAAGCCAGGTCATTACATCCATGAATGTCCTGATCTAAGTGCTGAAGACGGAAGAGAAAGGAAAGCAAGGAGAGATCGCAAATATGCAAAGGGTAAGAGGGCAATGGTGGCTAACAATGAATCTGATACGGATTCAGATGAGTTACCATCCTCCTCTTCTGATTACCCTTCCAGCGGTGAGAAAGAAGTCTTCATTGCAGATGATGGACTAGTCATGATGGCAAAAATAGATCAAGAGGTATCATCTGTCACATCTTTTCAATCTTGTGATGAATCAGACTCTGATTCTGATTTATGTGACATTGCTGATTGTAGTGTAGGGAGTAGTCTTCACCATTCCAATGGATTGAATGAAGAAGACCTCCTACCAGCTAACAAAGCATTCATAGAAATCAGTGATGAGAACATATCTTTAAGACAAGAAATCATGAGTCTTAGAGAAGCTCAAATGAAAGTGGATCCTAATATAACTATTCTAAATGCACGGCTATCAGAAGAGTTGTCACAACTCAAAGATAAGTATGCATCTATGGACAAGTTATATCAGGGTATGCTTCATACACAAGCTAAAGAAACAAATGAGTTCAATGACTTAAAGATTAAATGTGAAAAACTTGAAGAGCGCAATAGATTCTTAGAATCTGAAGTACTGAGCTTGGATCTGAAGCTATCTGATATGATTAACTCTTCTAAGATTAATCAAACACTATCAGACAGATACAGAGCTCCTTATGATAAAAGTGGAATAGGTACTGATCTGCCTAGTCCCTCTACTTCAGGCATTAAGAACACTACTGGAGCTAGTTCAAGTTCTTTGCAACTAGATAAAGGAAAAGAACCTATGACCTATGATAATGAACCAAACTCCAAAGTACAGTCTAAATACATTCCTCCTAATGCCAAGAATGGTAAACAGAAGAATGGATCTAGACCAGTACATTCAAGACCATACCAGAAGAGTTCTACTCCTCTGACCAGAGCTGAAAAGTCCTGGAATCAGAAGAGGCAGACTCAGAACAGTAGGTCAAGACAAACTCAGGCAAGTTGGAAACAGCCTAGACCTCCTTTTATAAGGCAGTCTCACCTGTACTCAACTAAACCTAGGAAATTTGTGCCTCATTATCATAACAAACCGGTTCTTTATCCTCCACCTTTATCTTATGATATCATTGGAGAGGAAAGACCAAAACGCATCTATAAGCCGTATGGTCCACAGGCTTTTAGGCCCTATGCAAACTATTACAGACATACTGATCTTCCTGAAAAAGGGATAGAACCAAGGAAAGGCTATCTCAGAAAAATAGATCCTAAGTCTGCTGATAATTTGGATAAGGTCAATAAAGTACTGTTCTGTGATAAGCATGGTAGAAAACTTAAGAGGTCTCAATTATTCAAAACTTCAATGTTTATTAGGATACCTCTTACTGCTACTAACACTCAAGGACCCCAATAAATAGTGGGTACCTAAACTACATGTATATAGAGCTGTATACTAACATTTCAGGTACTGAGCTGATATCAAGATCTGTTCACCAAGATGGGTAAATTCTGAAGAACAGACCATGTCATAACCACTACATTTATCATAATCAGGTAAAAAGGTTACTAAGGTGCCTAAATCCCGATGAGGAAGCTGGTAAAGCTGAGGGAATTGAGAATATACATTTAAGGGGGAATCTATGATTTCTGAAAAATCCTGTATGTTGACTCATAGCACAAGACAACTTAGAACAAACCTCATAAAGACCTATTTTTAATTATTCTTTACAATTATGTACTGTATTTCACCATCTATGCATGAACTAACACTTCTACCAAGGTGAAACAGGCACAAAAGAGGAGTTCTCCACTGGAGGGGGAACTGATCTGATTGCAGATGTGATCTGTCTACAAATCTGATCTGATTACAGTACAAATCTGTCTACAAACATGATTCTGATTATTGAATTGATTTGTCTACAGGACTGTTCTGATTACAAAGTTAATTTGTCTACAGAACTATTCTGACTACAATATCATTCAATCTACAGAGCTGATCTGATTACTGATTAACCTGTCTACAGAGCTTATTTGATTACAGGGAAATCTGTCTACAGATCATTTACAGTACTGGTCTGAGAAAGTACTGTGCTAGTTTCAAAAAGGTGAAAATCAGAAGAGTTGGGGAATTGATCTGAGGATTACTGAGCTGACCCAACTACTGATCTGATCTTCAAAGAGTATACTTAGCTGATCACAGTACTCAGCTGAATCCAGATAAGTAGTTCATAATGTTGAAAAAGTGATAAAAATGATGTAAAAATGTGCTAAAAATAACCGTGCTGATAAAAATCAGCAGAGTATTTTTAACCTAACTTGGTGTTGTATCTACTAAACAATATACTCATGACCTTACCTAGACCTTAAAGGGTGAAATCATTCAACAACTTAAGTCTATTAGGGAGTTGTATGATGAAGCCAAAAAGGGGGAAGGTAAAGTAATAAATGATTGAGAACACATATTTTGTTGTTAGCTACTGGTGCAGGTATTCAGATCTTATGTCCTGAAGAACCAGTTTGGGATCCTCCAAGACTTGAGAATGGTGAACCAGATTACTAAGAGATCGGAAATATAATCTCACAGATTATTAAAGATGAAGGAATCACTGATCATAAGCATATGATGGATATCAAGAACAGAATGTACTTGGCATTCAGAATTCCTGATAGAGACTGAAGATGAAGGACTATGCTGGAAAAGATAACACTTCTTAACCTTATCTTTATTTTTTTTTATTTGGTATTTCTGTGACTATGTGAAGTATGTGTAATATCTGATCTGATATGAATTTTAATCTGATTTTTGAATTGATGAACTATATGATTAACTATATATCTTAACTACTGATCTGTTAATGTTTAAAGTAGTTTTGGCTTCATCAAAAAGGGGGAAATTGTTGGGATATGAATTCTATAAACAATGTTCTAATTGATGATTATATGTTTTGATGGCCAAAAGCAAATTTAGAGTTAATGATATATGTGATTATATGTTGTTTTATGTGAGTTATCTGATAAAAGTTTACTGATCTTATTGTGATATGAAGTTTGAGTTTACTGATCTTAGTATTTTACTAATCTGATATATGAACTGTTTAAGAACTAAGCTGATGAATGAATTGTATAGACAGCTTATAGTATAGGACTTAGTTATACTCATCTGTATGTAGTTCAGTTGATGTATAGATAGGTTTTATATATGTAAAGTTGTACTCTATTGTATTCAGCATTGTAATAGTTAGAACAGTATATTAGATTGATGTCAGAAGACTAAGAGAATTAAGAAGACTATTTCAGAGATTGAAGAAATCAAGTGAAGGTTTTTTTAAGGATGCTGAACAGTTTTGAAGAACTGTGCTGACTGACCAAGAGCAGTAAAACTAAGAAGAGTAGTTTACTGTGCTGAGTTGGTTTGTTTGAAGAATAAGTTTGGATGACTTATTTAAGGCGTAACTGAAGATATTGTTGAAGATATATTGACTTGGAAAGATAAGATAAGTTGGTTACAAACAGAAGGAAGTTACAACAAGAAACGGTTATGAGTTAGTTGAGAGTTAGTTCACAAACTGCTAACTGTCTTACTAGATCTTATATATACCGTGTGATCTTCTACTTGAAAAGACTACTGACACTACTGATACAATTACTATTCAAGAGCAAATCAAGAAGCATTCAAGTATTCAAGCACTCACAGAGCTGAAGATCAAGAACTGAAGAAAAGCCACAGATTTGATTTGAAGAAACAAAGGCTATCATCAAGAGAAGTTTTACTTTTCGTTTTAAGTTTGTATTGTGTAAACAAGTGTGCTAGTTACTTGTGAAATTACTAGTTAATCGAAGATATACCTGGTGGTATAATCGATAAGATCAAAGTCTTAATCTTGGGACTCTAAACAACAAGTACTCAAGTGGAAAAGAGTAATAAAACATCGCAACTGGAGTTGTGAGAGTGGATGTAGACAGTTGTCGAACCACTATAAAATCTTGTGTTCTTTACTGTTTTGATTTGATTAACTGTTGAGATATTTGTTGAATAAGAACAGTAAGTTTTCTAAAGAAAAGATTTATAGAAAAGTTGAGTATAAAAGCTAACTGTTTAGTACTGAGCTGATTCTAAGAACAGTACTGTACAGAACACATTTCCGCACTAAAAACTCTGATATTTTGATAGAATTTGAAAAGTCTATTCACCCCTCCCCTCTAGACTTTTTCTTAGCTTACTCAATCTTAACTCAACTTTTGGGACCAACAATATTGAAAGGAAGAAATTGGAAAATGTGGTAGGACTCTACCTAAACATGAGAAAATATGTCAGAGACAGCTTGGATGAGACAATCATTCCCACTAACGAAGCCTAGCACAAGTTATTGCTCAACTTGAACTCTAAGGCAAGAAGAATGATAAGAAGGATGGACAACTTGGAGGAAACTGTTGATAACAATTCTTTGGAATTGTGTATCAAAGTTGAGAGTTTGGAGGAAAAGAAGAACTCTACATCCATCAAGCTGGAAGCTGTGGAGAAAAGTTTTGTATCTTTTGACAAAAAGATGGAAGTTGTTGGAAAAGATGTGAAGGACTCAACCATCAAGCTTGGTGAGTCATCCCAGATCATGTCAAATGTTGTTACCAAATATTTCCACACTGAAAAAGATTTGATAAAGAAGGAAAAGAAGATATCTTGAAAATTACAGATGAAGTTGCTAAGGAGAAAGAAGAAATCTCTTAGATGCTGTCAAAGGATATTGACAAACTCATTCAGTCTATGGGAAGTCAGAGAGATCAATTGATAAGGTAGACTATAAAGAGTTCACTAGATGCTGCTTCTGATCTTTTCAAAGCTAACTTAGAGGAAGTGATAAGAGTGATGAGAAACCAAGATGATCAAGCTGTTGTTGGGATATGAATCCTGAAGACAAGTCCTATTTGATGATGAGTTGAGTTTTGATAAGCCAAAAGTAGACTTGAATAATTTCTAAGTGTTGACTGATCTAGTCTAGTTATGAAGTCATCTTGAACAGATCAGTAGAGTTCACAAGTAAAGTTCAAAAGATAAGTTGAAAGAAAAGTTTAAGTGTTTGAAAGACAAGTACGTTTTATAAGTACTATGTTATATTTGTTAGGATTTATACTGAGCTATTTGAATGATGTATAGAAGCTCATAGTTCATATTGTATTCATATATTCATTGTATAGATCATAAGTTGACTAAGCTGATTTATAAAGCTTAATGTAATGTAATGTAATAGTCTTGATAGATTTAGATTATATGACTAGTTTAGTTCTATGCTGAAGTATACTATTGAAGACTGGTTGCGCAAGACAAGTCAAGTGAAGAAGAAGACTAAGATTTTGTCTAAGTATGGAGACAAGACAGGTGCACAAGCAAGGATAAAAGTTTAAGTCATAAATGCGTATTGAAGATAAGGATTGAAGAGTTAGTTATGGAATAACTAATTAAATAAAGCAACGCGTGGAATGATAACAAGAAGTTGTTAGAAGTCAGTTATCAAGATAAGTTGGTTACACAACAGAATATTCTTCTTGAAGTTGGAAGTCTATAAATACCCCATGGTATTCTACATTTGAAGAATACTGATGCACTGATATTCTAAGAGATTACGAAGTATTCATTGAAGCAAGAAATTCGCAGAGTTCAAGTTCAGAAAGACAAGTCAGAAGACAAGTGAAGAAATCAAGAAGACTACTACTGAACGAAGATAAGTTTTTTCTTTTTATTGTTTCAAGTTGCTAGTGTTGGTCCTGAAAGGAGTATATAACAAGTGTATGGGGGAGGGGGGAATACACTTGTATGCAATTTGTTTTTCAAACTTTGATCAACTTAACCAAATATGACTATAGCAAGGTTGTCCTAGACAACTCTGTTGAGATGTATAACTACTTAAAGATAACCAAGCAACTAAGTACTATTAAGTACATAGTTGAATGACTATCTAAGTTAGTTATAAGTGCGGAATTAGTGGTTGGCCCTTTAGTTTAAACTCCTTTAAGTTCTGAAATCACTTCAATCAAACAGTCCAGTTTTCAGGGAACTTGTCCAAATCAGGTTTGCACAGTCTTAAATAAATGTCCTTTGAAAGATCAGTTTTGTGTGCAGTGTTGAATGTATGAAAGTACTTGAAAGTAAATCAACACAAGAGTTTATAGTGGTTCAGAGACTCAAGCTCCTACATCCACTTTCCCTGATTTAACAGGATAATTCCTTCACTCTTGGAATTAACTTATTTTATAGTGCCAAGGTGCACTTGATCAAGAACACCACTCCTTGGTGAATTGATCCCTAGGATGTCTAGAGTCCTAGTACCCTTTCTCAACTCAGAACTGAATTGTTCTTCTCTCAACAGTCAGTTCCTCACACTTCTACTACTACAACCTTCTCACTTTCTCACTTGAAAGGTATAAGGGTTGAAGTAATGTTCCAACTAATGAGATATCCCTTACAATGAAGATCAGTGTATAAGGATAGGATATCTCTCTAAGATTTGTATGGATATACAATTGGGTTCAGCTTAGATGAAGTGTATGAAGACTAAGATAGTCTCTTTGAAAGCTTGAAAGCACTTGTGAGCTTGTAGGATAGTTGGATATTGTTGAGATTGTTGGATGCTTTCAAATGGTCTTCACACTTCTGTATTTATAGACAAATTTGAGGATTTGCCCGTTGGAGAGGCAGCCCCAAATGTCTATAAATGTCTTCCTTGAGCTCTTCAAGCTGGAAGACAGATTCTTGATAGTGACATGTCCTCATTTGGGAAATAAACGGTTGTAATCACTTTGTCTTCATTCTGCAACACTTTTCCCAATGTCTGACTTCAAGATTCACTTGATCAAACATGGACATGGCTTCTGATGATTAGTCCCATGATAAGGACAACATTCCTTATCTCTTGGACAACTCTGCTTATCACCATCAGTAGACTTTGCTTATCAGCAAAGTTGGCATGCTCTCTTCAGATGACTTGGCTCTTTCTCTTTCCATGACTTCATAGAATAGTTCATTGATCATTCATGGTTTGGATAGGTGGATTTGACCTCTTTAGTATAGTTAGCCTTGAGTTCCAAAGCTTGTTCTGGTTCATTACTGCTGAGACAATAATGTTGGACAACTCTTCTGAATTTTGACATTTATGTGGTAGACTTGATTTTCAGGATCTATTCCACTTAGTTGGTCTTCTGACAAGTTGTTCTATTCTGGTTATACTTGATCAGCATACTTGTCCTTCAGCAGACTTGGGGTCAATCCAAAACTGAGCCTTGAGGGGATTTGGAATAGAAATAAACTTCTAAGCATGTGTTCCCCCTCAACTAGTGCATCTATTAATCTAAGAGCTGCCTAACACTTCAGCTTCTCTACTTGTCTTATACTACATGTTCCAACAGTCCTGAAACATGTTCATGCAATCTGTCTTAACTAGTTGGCATGTCTTAAGGGGGTTTTGGTATCACAATCAAAACTCATTTTATTCCCAACATCTAGTTACTTGTAAAATAGCTAGTTAGATCGAAGATATATCTGGAGATATAATCGAAAAGATCGAAATCTTATTTCTTGGGACTTAAAGCCACAAGAACACATTACTCGATTGGAAGAGTTAATAAGAATTTCACGACTGGTGTTGTGAGAGTGGATGTAGACAAGTTGTCGAACCACTATAAATCCTATTCTGACTATCATAGACCAGTACCTACTCAAGTAGAGGTTAAGTCGAAAGGCTACCTCAGACGAGTAGACCCAAAATCGAATGATAGGCCAGATAAGGACAACAGAGTCTTATTTTGTAACAAGTATGGGAGAAAGCTTAAGAGATCAAACTTGTTCAGGACTCCTATGTATATTTGGATTCCTTTGAACTCGACTAACCCCCCAGGACCCCAATTCAATAACTTATTAGTTAAAGAATAAATAATTTATACAAATATCAAAATAATTTGGCAAGCGGGTTATAGACTTATAGCTATTTCTAAGGAATTGCATAATCTATTCTATTAAATATGCATGATTATTGACTATTAAGTAATAAATTTTTATGAGCTTATTTTTATGGACGTGGAGGTATTTTTTCATAACATTTTTTATTAGAATCTCTTCATTTTATCTTATTCTAATTTTGACACGTGATATAAATTAATTATTTATTAATATTTAATTTTTAACAAGACTACAAAATTCAGGTTACTATTCAAAAATTTCTAATTTGGAAATTTGAGAAAAAAATTCAAGAAGGCTCAAGTTATATTATACAAAACTTTTTAGTCGGCCTTAATAATAAGGGAAAATTATTGCCAACCAATAACCTTTACAAACTTCTAATCCAGAATAATACGCATATCCAACGTTGTTCGGATATAGAGTTATTAAAATCTCCTTATTCTTTCAAGAGTTTTGAGGAAATTAATCTATTCCGTCAAGATGAAGTAAAATATCTTATAGGTAAAATAAATAAAAATGTTTGTATTTTTACACTTTTTATTTTTGTAAGTTTATTTTATATAACAATACTCTATTTTTTTTTAAGATATCATTACTTTTGTCGTACGTATACACGGTATTGAAACCGTTGATGTTTATGGAAGAGACGTTCAGAAGGTTAAAGTTGAAGTTGAGGACGAATGGTAACTTTATCTTTTATCTATTTTATTAATAAACTTAATAAGATGTTATATTTAACTTTATACTTTAACATTATTAAATAAATATTAAAAAATATTATACAGTCGTACAAGGATGACATTAACTCTATGGGAGGGACACTTTGAACATTTGTTGGAATACAACAAAAATAATCCAAACAATCCCATTATTTTCATCTTGGATTACACTAAGGTCCAACACCAATATAGAGGTAGTTTTTATTTTTAATAATTTACAGTAATTTTCATGCAAATGCGATATTATAATTAATGTTATGCTTCAATTTGTTTTAGAGAAATATATTTCGAATTCAATGTTTGCGAGCCGACTATCAATCAATCCTGATATTCCTGAAGTGGATGATTTTAGAAACGGGTAATACTTATTTAAATTATTATTCAAATTAGATTTACATTGTTTATCTTAATATATTTATAATAGTTGTTTTTATTTTATTTTAGCTTTCAATCTAGGAACATTGCAAGGTATTGAGGCTGACGAGAAATATGAGGTTGCAAATTGGAAATTCTAACGACAATGATTCATCTGATGAGATAGCTCAATTTTCAGATTGGATTTTGAAAGTTGGAGAGATTGGAGATAGTGATGAGGGTTTTGCTGATATTGATAATCTTGAAGAGAATTTGATCTTAGATGCATATGATCCTGTTGATGCTATAGTTGAGAGCATTTACCCATCCGTCTCGGATAACTTTGGTACGGATAAGTATTTTGAGGATAAAACTATACTTGCTCCAACACATAAAGAAGTTGAAAGCATTAACGAGACTGTGTTGGCGATGATAGCTGGTGATACAATGGAATATTTGAGTTCAGAAAGTGTTTGTCCGTCCGAGTTTAAACCTGGTGGTATGGGACATGTTTTTTCAATTGATCGACTTTCTTAATTCTTTAAAGTGTTCTGGTCTACCACATCATAAATTGGTTCTTAAAATAGGTGTCCCTATAATGCTGCTCAGGAATATTGATCTGAAGTCCAGTTTGTGTAATGGAACTAAACTAATTGTTACAAGACTAGGAAATCATATCATTGAAGCACAAATTCTTTCGGGAATGAATGTTGGTAATAAAGTTTTTATCCCGAGAATGACATTGACTGTTTCGGATGACACTGCTCCTGTAAAGTTTCGAAGGAGGCAATTTTCTATTCTATTGTCTTTTGCAATGACGATAAACAAAAACCAAGGTCAGTCTCTTTCCATGGTAGGTGTCGACCTTCCGAAACCCGTGTTCACACACAGAAAGTTGTATGTTGCAGCCTCTAGAGGAAAGAGCAAAGGTGGATTGAATTTTTTTTGCCTAAATTCAAATGGAAAAATATGTAAACGTACAACGAATGTTGTCTACAAGGAAGTTTTCCGAAATTTGTAATGTATTGAATTAGTCTCTTTTATAAATTCATTTTTATAATTTTTTTTCTGTTATTATTTTTTATATAAATGACATAATCTATATTTCTACAATATTTTATTTTTCATCTTTTAATAGAATAAAAAAATAAAAAATCTATGTATATTTATTAATTAATTTATAAATTTTATTTAATCCCGCGTAAAACGCGGGTCTTACACTAGTTAATACTTAATTAGCTAAAATACCCCAATTAATATTAATATTATCAATACACATCATTAATAAATAAATCAACCAACCCTCTAAAATCATGACACTTGAATTTACATCACTACTCTTACATGCGACACATCATCAAAACTAATGTAGAGACGATACATCATCAAAACTAATGTAGAGAAGATATCTCAGCAAAATCAACTCCCTATTAGTATACAGGGGGATTTTAACTCAAAAATGGAAATTTTGCTTATTCTTTTATACGTATTTTTCTAAAAGCTTTATTGAATTATTAAAACTTAAATTGAAAGGTTTGATTGGTGTAATATTAATTAAAATTATTTATTTTCATAATTTATTAATAATTGCTTAAAATATGAGATTTATTCAATTAACTTAAAATTGCTGTATAATACTACTGTATTGTGGAAATTTTTTTAGGAAAGATTGTAATTATGGGCGGGGTGGCAATTAATTTAGGAAAATATTTTTGACAAAAAATGTATTGGTCAATGGGTATTTTTAGCAATTTTTGTAAAATAGGCAATAGTTTTTTGAATTTACCTTTTTTTTACCTCAACTTGAATTTCATAAATTACTAGTGTGAGAGAGATTGAAAAGTGTGAGAAGCGGCAACGGGGAGTCTAATTAGGTTTGTGTTGATTTTAATTACTTTTGCGTGGATAGTTTTCATAAATATTGAATTGTTTTAATTTAATGCTCGAAGAATTTGTTATTGAATTGTTAGTAGCAAGCATGGATGATGATTACGAGATGGAAGAATCAGTGGTGGATCGAGTGAGTGAGTTACCCCTGGAGTTAATTCACTTGATTCTCTCATTCTTGCCTATGAGGGATGTTGTTTGTACAACCTTTCTGTCTAAAAGGTGGAAAAACTTGTGGGCCACCGTCCCCTGCCTTAGTTTCCGTGATGATTACGATGAACAAAACTTTGTTAACCGGGTTCTGACGTTGTGGAAAGGTACCAAGATTCAGAAATTTGAAATTGAACTCCAGCCTCCTCCTGAGTTTTATAATGATATGGATTCGTGGTTACAATTTGCTGTGGAAAAGGAAGTGGAAGAATTGAATATTTATTTGCGTTATGAGACAGAGGAAGATGTATACTGGGTTCCACACTGCTTGTACTCATGTTCATCTTTAACAAAACTACAGATTGTGGGTTGTAATCTAGAAAATTATGAATCTCCTCCTTTGTGGAATCAACTCAAGAGTTTAACCATTGATGATGTATTTTTCGAGAGTGAAACTTGGATAAACTCGATTCTATCGGGTAGTCCTCGGTTGGAAGTGTTTGAGTTGAGCCTTTTGGAAAACAATGAGGACTTGAATATCCTGTCTCCAAGTTTAAAGAAACTCAAGATCCGCAACCATTATTCGTCGTCCAATACAGTGCTCACAATCTGTTGTCCAAATCTTGAAACATTGGAAATATCAGGAGCTCTGTATTCTAAGTGTTTGTTTAAACATGTCTCGTATTTAACTGATGCAACTATTCGGTATTATACTTTACTGCCTGGGCAGCTGTGGGATGAAGACATGTTGAGGCAGAGTTTGTCAACTCTCCAACACGTGGAAAAACTCACACTATCATATTCGTGTGTTCAGGTATATATCTTCATGTTTTTTTTTTCAAGTATAATGAATTTATAAGTACTTGCATATATGTTTTCATTCCATCCCTGCAGGCGCTTGGTAGGTCCAAGAAGAAACACTTGGTTTCACCATTACAGAATGTCAAGTTTCTAAAACTTGATGATTGTAAGTTGGAATTGGGTGACATGGTGGATTTCCTTGGTATTTTTCCTAATCTGAAGGTGTTAGTAATTGGATGTTTAAGTCTTCCGAATGTGGAGTATGACGCAAATCTCTCGAATTCTTCGCTTCTGCATCAATTAAAAGCAGTTGACATAAATACTTCACCCCCCTTTGAAAGCTCAATATTCAGCCTTTTTGAGTTGTTGTTAAAACGAGCCAGCCTGCTAGAGAAGTTAGTCATCCGAGTCAGAGATGTCGTCGACTCCGACTCACATCAATGTTTGTCTCAGCTTGCTGAGGCACTGCAGAGCTGTTTCCAAACTACAGAGGTGATTTTGAAAACAGAATGAATATCGACATCCTTATCCTCATCTTTATATATGTAAGCTTAATATCTTCTCTTGAGATATTATATGTCACTAAATTATCACAAGTATTTTTGTTGGGTCTGTTTCTTCAAAATATTATAGAAATTTCGACTATTGTTTTTAAGAGTTGAAGCTCTCTCTACTTTAATTTCATCTCTTATAGTAACTGTTTCGAATATTAGCATTACTTAATTATGATTAATATAGATGCTGCACATTTATTTGTAGTACGTACTCATTAGCTAGATGCTTCTATTTAATCACATCTACAAATTGTTTAAATTTCAAATGACTTCATATTAATTGTTGTTTAGGCATTCATATTTTGTATGAGATATTTAATATGTCAAATAAATGTCTAATATTTAGACTTATAGGTGGTCACGACTCACGTTTGATAGCAAAGACTAATTAGACGAGATTATGATGATATTTAAACTAGTTTTATAAAAATTATAAAGCATAATTAATCTATGTTCAGCTTATAAAAGGTGAGATTAAATTAATCTAAATTTATTCTAAGCTATCAAAAAAACATGGTCATAGAGTATAATATATTATATTATGTTCAATTTCATTATTTTTATTTTTCGGTATTCGACCCAAATATCAACCATCATTCTCATGATTGGTATTGACAAGGAATGGAAAAATCATTCCTTGATTGATTCCATTCTCATGATTGGTATAATAAAATGAATGCAAAATAATGTAAAAAGTTTATCTTAAATGACTAAAATACCCTTATACATATTTTATAGAAACATATTAAATTCGTTAATATGCTATTATTTTAATAATAAAACTAAATATAAATAATCGTTCATTTAAAGAAAAATGATATACATTTTTACAAGATGTAATCATGAAATATATATATATATATAAAAGCAAAAACGAAACATAGTATATATATATATTAGAGCAAAAATGAAACATAGTAGTATATATATATATATATACGAAACAGAGAGTTCTTCTGTATATATATAGAACAATACACTATTATTCTTTGACTAGTTCTTCTCTTCTGCGTTTTTTCTCAGCGTTCTTCTCTTTTGCGTTTTTTTCTCATCGTTCTTCTCTTCTGCGTTTTTTTCTCAGCGTTCTTCTCTTCTGCGTTCTTTCTCAGCATCCTTCCCTCTTGGATGAATTAGGCTAAAGAAGGTTAATGAATATCGTATTTAATCGTGGATTAAGGTTGAATAAGTGGGTTAATGAAAATCTTTTTAATTGTTGATAAGGATAATTTTGTAAAAATATTTTTTTAATGATTTTTTTTTTTTTAGAAAATAAAAATAATTTGATTTCACGTAGAATGGAATGGGTAAAGATAGGGGATGGATATGAATCAGAATTCTTTATTTTTGGGAATCACCATTTCACGAGAAATCACGATTCCGTGTAAAAAAATATACCAATCATGAGATTAAGAATATGTCTTAAATCTACTCCACTGAATCAACTCCTTGTGTAAAATGTATGTGTGAAGACTACGTTTAATTTTAATTTAAAAATGAAAACTTTGATTTTTAGACTAATTAATTGCACTTATCCTTTTATAAGTATTTTTCTAGAGCTTTATTGATTTATTAAAAGTTAAATTGAAAGGTTTGATGGTGTAATATTAATTAAAATTAATTTTTTTGATGATTTATTAATAATTGTCTAAAATATGAGATGTATTTATTTCTATCCAAATTTTTTTCTTCATAAAAACTTATGTATTATCCTCATTGACGAGAGTAGTTCATTCATCTCAATTCTGTTTTTTTCTTTTTTTTCATTGATAACTTATTGAGTTACGGTGATTATTATATTCATTACTTTTTTTTACAAGATCATAGTAATTACATTAATTTTAAACTTTATAAGACAATACATCATTAGAAAATATCATTAATCCGTGTAACATGCGAATTTTATACTAGTTGTAAATAGTCCAATGTATACATAACTAAAATCGAACACAAAACTTGTCATTACACAATCAAAGACCGAACACATAACTTGTCATTACACATCATATTTTACTTTTTAAATGAACTTAACAAAATAAAGACATATGTACCACATTTAATCACTAAATGACAACTCAACAAAATTATTGTGGAGACGACACATGTAAAAAAAATAAATTCTATATTAGTAATAATTAGATGAACACTCGCGTATTACACGGAATGTTAATAAAAATTAGTATATATAATATGTTGTATATTTAAATTATTTTAAAAATAGAATTAAAAAAAAAATTGAGAAATAAAATCGAATGAGACAACCTCCGTCACACAAGTGTTTGCACCATAAAATGGGCATACTTTTTAAGAAAAAATGTAATGAGTGAAGTGTTGAGGGGTAGTTTTGTAAAGTTAAATGAGTGGTTGTAATGAGTGTAAAAGTAATGACATTTTGTGTAAATATGTGAATATTGTGAAGGTGGAGTTTGTGAAGGAGTTTCCTTTTTAAGGTGTGCAAACCCTTGTGGGACGGAAGAATAAGAAAAGTGTGCAAATAGTTGTGGGATGGAGGAAATCTTTATTATACTCCCTCCGTCCCAGGGAAAGCTACCCAACTTTCTTTTTTCGTCAGTCATAGAGAAAGCTACCCATTCCTTTTTTGGTAACTATTCCCCACACATTTCATTATATTTTTCTTTCTCTAAATCACATCACCTCTAGTACATCTATTTATTATATTGATATTTCTTAACCTCCGTGCCCGGAGCTCATGGGGAACTTTTCTCAGGATGGAGGGAGTATATATTTGCAAACCTTTAGGTGCCACATGCATGTCACCACCACGTACACTCATTTCTACCTCAAACTCTTCTTAAAATCTCTCCATTTCAAAAATTCTCAACTCTCATTATTTTCAAACTATATCTCTTAATCTCAATCCTTTATTTTAAGTTTTAATCTACACTCTTCATTCTTAATCTCACTCATATATAAATCTATATCTCCTTTCATTTCAACCACTCAACCTTTCACACTATCTATTCTCTAATCAAACATATTTTTTGTTTATGGTTGTTGGTCCCAAAGTTGAGTATTAGATTGAGTAAGCTAATAAAAGTCTAGAGGGGAGGGGTGAATAGACTTTTAAAATCTTTCAAAATATCAGAGTTTATATGCGGAAATGTGTTCTATATAGTACTGCTCTTATAGGGTCAACTCAGTACTTCCAGTTTATCTTTTATACTCAACTTTTCTTTAGATCTTTACTTAGTAAACTTTACTGTTCTTAGTTAAACAAATATAAACAAATACCAAACAGAAAGTAAAGAACACAAGATTTATAATGGTTCAACAAATGTCTACATCCACTCTCACAACTCCAGTCGTGATATTTTATTAACTCTTCCTTCTTGAGTTTCTTGTGGCTTAAAGTCCCAAGGTTAAAACTGTGATCTTTTCGATTACACCTCCAGGTATATCTTCGATCGACTAGTAATTTCACAAGATACTAGCAAACATGTTTACAACAAATCACAAACTAAAAGTAAAGTAAAACTTTTCTTTGTAGTAGCCTTTGATTCTTCAGATCAGTACAGTGTCTTCTTCTCAGTTCGATCTTCTTCAACTCTGTGAGTTCTTGAATACTTAAATGCTTCTTTGATTGCTCTTGAATAGTAGTAGTATCAGTAGTATTTTCAAGTAGAAGATCACACGGTATTTATAAGATCTAGTATGACAGTTAGCAGTTTGTGAAACTAACTCTCAACTAACTCATAACCGTTTCTTTTTGTAACTTCCTTTTTGTAACCAACTTAAAACTTATCCATAAGTCAGCATATCTTCAAATATATCTTCAGTTACGCTTCAAATAATTTATCCAAACTTATTCTTCAATTCAACTAACTCAGCACAGTAAACTACTTTTCTTAGTTTTACTGTTCTTAGTCAGTCAGCACAGTTCTCCAAAACTGTTCTGCTTCCTTCAAAAAATACTTCTCTTGTATCTCTGAGCTTCATCTTAACTCCTTCAAATAGTCTTCTTACTCTGTAGTAGTCTTCTGATCTTTCTTTGTCATCTTCAGTCTTCTGACTTTGATCTAATCTACTGTTCTAAACTTTTACAATGCTGAATACAATAGAATACAAACTTACACATATATAAAACCTATCTATACATCAACTGAACTATATACAGATGAGTACATCTAAGTCTTATACTATAAGCTGTCTATACAATTCATTCTCAGCTTAGTTCCTTAACAGTTCATATATCAGATCAGTAATACACTAAGATCAGTAAACTTAGTTTTCATAACACATTAAGATCAGTAAACTTATTTCATATACCTTAGTTAGAATAACATATAATCACATATATCATTAACTTCAAGTTGCTTTTGACCATCAAAATATAATCATCAATTAGAACATTGTTTATAAGATCCATATCCCAACAATTTCCCCCTTTTTGATGAAGCCAAAACTACTTAAATGTTAATAAATCAGTAGTTAAGTATATAGTCAATCATAATAGTTCATCAATTCAAAATTCAGATTCATATTCAGATTAGATCAGATATTACACATACTTCACATAATCACAGAAATATCAAATATAGAAATAAAGATAAGGTTAAAAAATGTTATCTCTTGAGCTTGATCCTTCATCTTCATTCTTCATCCTTCATCCAGGAATTCTGAATGCCAAGTACATCCTGGTCTTGATATCCATCATGTGTTTATGACCAGTTATTCCTTCATCTTTAATGATCTTTGCAATAATGTTTCCAATCTCTTTGTAATCAGGTTCTCCATTCTCTAGCCTTGGAGGTTCCCAAACTGGTTCTTCTGGACATAAAATTTAGATTTCTGCAGCAGCAGCGAATAACAACATATCTTCCCAGAAGTCTCTTGCAATGTTCATCATGAACTCTTCAAAATCAGAATATTCAGCCTCTCTACTAGAATGGTCACCAAACTTCTTCACAATGAAATTAGCAATCTGCCATTTCAACTTCAGATCATTCCAATATTCCATATTCTCACTATCAACAATGAATTCCATATAGTTCTCATCAATAACTTTTTCAATAGATTTTGATTACTTTTTCCTTTTTCAAAACAGCAACTCGGTTATCAAACTTCTTCCTTGCAGCTTCTGCATCTTTCAATTTCTGCTTTCTTAGCTGTTCATCAGCTTTCTTCTTTTCAGCTAGCTCAGCTTTTCTCTTGGCTAACAACTCATTGTTCTTTCTAGCAGCTACAACCATCTCTTCTTCAGTTGGTTGATTACTTGCAACAACATGCTTCAGCATACTTTTTGATCTGGTGGCTCTACCAGTCTCTTCAGCCTCTTCTTCATCATTCAAGATCAATTTCCTCTTTTTCTTACCAGAAGAAGACTCAGCAATGTTCTTCTCAGTCACTGCTAAACTTTAAGTTTCAGAAGTCAGCTGTCTTCTGAGATTAATTTTCAGATTCAAACTAATAATCTCTTCTTTCAGCTCATCTTGACTTTTCTTCAGTTCATCTTGACTCACAACCAATTGTGCTTGTTGTGCTTGAGTCTGCTCCATCACTCTGATGACCTTATCTTCCCCCTTTTTGGCTTCATCATGCCATTCCTTCAAGGGTGTCATATGTAGCTCAACAGAAAGCTTCTTTTCTTGAACTCTATGCAGATCATAGATTTTGTACAAAGTGTGTTCCAACACTTGTTCATAAGAATTTGCAGCATTCAATCTTTCAAGCTTCTCTGTAGCTTCTTGAAATTGTTTCAAAGTAGCTTCCATCTTGGCTTGTAACTCTTCATTATACTTTTTCAACATCTCAAAGCTTGAGTTATCCTGAGCTATCTCAGCAGGAACTGGTCTTACTGTTTCTTGAACATCTTCAAGCACAGTAGTTTCTGCAACTTCAATTGGTGTGCTCTCCAACTCATCAGCACCCAATACTTGTTCCTCTAAGACCTCAGTCTCACCAATTACAACTGTGTTCTCAAACACCTCAGTTGCATTGTCATCAGCTACATCATCAACTTCCATATGAACTTGCTCAGCAAAGTCATCTTCAACCTCCATGTTGACATCAGCATCAACATTCTCTTTAGTAGTGTTCACCACAACATACTTATATCCAGTCAGTCTCTCTACCAACTTCACCACCGATTCTGGAGTTATCAATTCTGTGAAAGAATTAACACCAGCAGCCTCTTTCTGCTCTTGTTCCCAGTCATTAAAAACAGAAAAACCACTCATACCTTCCACCACAACTAACAACTCTCTCACATCAACTCTTCTTAGATACACCCAAGTACCTATTCTAAGAAGTTGTTCAAAAACCATAGAGCTGACATCTAAACCATGAAATTCTCTAACGAGGGCATTTCTCAATTTCATCCTTATGTCTTCCTCCTTATCACACATTGGATAATCCATCAAAAACACTCTTGTTCTACAGAAGTCTCTTTCTCTTTTCCAGCAACAGAGTGCTCTGACTTTTCTGATTGTTCTGAGGCAACCCTAGCTGATCTGCCTCTTCTCAATCCAGCTCTGTGAGGATCATGCCTAGCCTTAGTTCTCAACTCCAGCTCATCATCATCCGAGCGAAACATTGAACCACCTGAGACTTGAGGTTGTTGACGATGACGCTGTTCTTGTTCAAACTTTATAGACTCTTTTTTGAAAAAAAAATTGCCCTGATGAAACTTCTTTGGAGGACTCCAATCAACTTTCTTATCAGCCAGTTGAGGCAACAACATGCTCAACTTGTTTCCATAACCCATCATAGATTTTATGGAAAACTCCTTGGTGTCTTCATCAAACAACACCTTTTCTTTTTCACATAACAGTCTGCCCAAGATAAATCCTTGCCAGTCTCCATCAACACGATCAATAATAGCAGCCATAACTCGAATCTTCAAGTGAGTGAGAGCATCCTGGCTATAGTGTCGCCCTAATAAACATTTTCCAGCAATGTCCATTAACAACTGAATGCCAGCAGGAAGAATAGCTTTCTTCAAATTGTTCAGAGTCGTGGGTTCTACACCAGTCCATCTACCCACGCAAGCTTTTTCTTGTCCTCCCATGTAGTTCAAAATGCTTACTGGCCCGTCAGGTAAATCGAACGCGATTTCAAGGGTTTCTCTGGAAATAGCAACCCTGTGACCAGAAATCATCGAGTGCACGCCATTGGTGTCACCTTGAAGCTGTAAATAGAATTCCATTGCCTCAGGCTCAAAAACCATCTTAGGGAATGATTCTAGATACTTTCACAGCCCGCACTGTTCACACATGGTGAGAATGACTTGATTCTCATTCTTTTGCCTTCCGGTGAAGTAGACAGCGTTCTCGACGAAAATGCCCTTTTCCCTAATCCATTTGGCTGGATTAAACGTACCTACAACTTCATTAGATTCGTTTAGAATAACGATAATTGCCATTTGAGAGAAATGTAGAAGTGTAGAAAATAGAGTAGAGGAGTATTGACAAAAGTTTCGAGCTTAGAGAATTTTCCAGAAATGCTAAGTGAAGAAGATGAAGTAAATGTGATCGTAGTTATCTAATTCAAAGTAAATCTAGGGCTTGGATTGATTTAGATTCCCACGTTGTGTGGTTTGGATTGAGTATTGAAGTGTGTAATTAAAAAAACGTTCCAGATTCATACAACCTTTTCCAAATTTTTGGAGCCAACTTGCGATGATAAATACACCATTAAAATTAGGTCAAAAATAGAGGAGTGTATTAATCTTCTCTATAAATAATCTAATTTCAAACAAATCTTGACTTATAAGTATTCTTGACTTATAAGTATTCTAAGGCAAAATACTGGTCTGATGTGTATCAGCACAGTTGTTTCCAAGCACACCTTTACTTCATTTTCTTGCTTGTAACATAATGGAATTTACTTATCTGAATTCAGCTGAGTACTGTAATCAGCTGAGTATTCTCTCCGAAGATCAGATCAGTAGTTGGGTCAGCACAGTAATCCCCAGATCAGTTCCCCAACTATTTTGATTTTCACCTCTTTGACATCAGAAGAGTACTCTCTCAGACTAGTACTGTGACTCAGATCAGTTCTATTCTGTAGACATATTTTCCTGTAGTCAAATAAGCTCTGTAGACAGTTTAATCAGTAATCAGATAAGTTCTGTAGAAAGATTGATATTGTAATCAGAACAGTTCTGTAGACGAATAACTTTGTAGTCAGAACAGTCCTGTAAACAAGTCAATTCAATAATCAGAACATGTCTGTAGACAGATATGTGTTGTAATCAGATCAAATTTGTAGACAGATCAAATTTGTAATCAGATCAGTTCCCCCTCCAGTGGAGAACTCCTCTTCTGTGCCTATTTCACCTTGATAGAAGTGTTAGTTCATGCATAATTGGTGAAATACAGTACAGATTAGTAAAGAATAATTAAAATAGGTCTATATAAGGTTTGTTCTAAGGTGACTTGTGCTCTAAGTCAACATACATGATTTTTTAAGAAATCACAGATTCCCCCTTAAATGTATATTCTCAATTCCCTCAGCTTTACCAGCTTCCTCATCGGGATTTAGGCACCTTAGTAACCTTTTTACCTATTTGTGATGTATGTAGTGGTCTTGACATGGTCTGACCTTCTGAATTACCTTTCTTGGAGTACTGTTCTTGGTATCAGCTCTCTGAATATCAGTATGGATCTTTTCCATCCTAATGTTTTTCTTTTCAACATGATCCCTAATAAAATGATGCCTAACATCTACATTCTTGCATCTAGTATGTAAAACGGGATTTTGAGTGATGGCAATTGCACTATTGCTGTCACAGAATATAGGTACATTAGATTCCACAATGTTGTAGTCTCTAAGTTGTTGCATTAGCCAAAGGAGCTGACTACAACAACTTCTTGCAGCCATATATTCTGCTTCAGTGGTAGAAGTTGCCACACTTGTTTGTTTCTTTAAAAACCATGATATGAGCTTAGAACCTAAAAATTGGCATGAACCAGAAGTTGATTTTCTATCTATCCTGCAACCACCAAAGTCAGAATCTGAATAACCACTTAGGGATAAATCATCATCTGCAGAATACTACAAACCTCGATTAATGGTACCCTTTAGATATTTCAATATCCTTTTAGCAGTCTCCACATGACTTTCTTTGGGATTGGCCTGAAATCTAGCACATACACCTACTGCAAATGCAATATCTGGCCTACTAGCAGTCAAATAGAGTAAAGAACCAATTAAAGCTCCATAATAGGATTGATCAGCACACTTACCTCGATCATCTGGATCCATTCTGTATGTTGGCAGCATTGGTACTCCAACTGTTTTACAGGTCTTGATACCAAATTTATCTAACATATTTCTTGTATATTTTGCTTGATTGATAAAGATACCTTCAGATGATTGTTTTACTTGAAGACCAAGAAAGTAAGTCATTTCACCCATCATTGACATTTCAAACTTACTTTGCATGAGCTTTGAAAAGCTTTCACTCATGCTTTTGTTAGGAGATCCAAATATTATATCATCAACATAAATTTGGACTAATAGAATGTTTGTACCTTTTTGTCTTCTGAACAAAGTGCGATCAACTTTGCCCTTAGTAAATCCATTTTCAACTAAGAATAGTGAAAGAGTGTCATACCAGGCTCTTAGGGCTTGCTTTAGACCATATAGTGCTTTCTTCAACCTGTATACTTGGTTACCATTGTTCTGCAAGCATTGTTCTGCATGCTTCCTTTAGTGTTCTGTTTCTTCTCTCAGCTACACCATTTTGTTGGGGTGTTCTTGCTGCACTTGTCAAATGCTGAATTCCAGACTTAGAACAAAATTCTTTAATATAGCAGTTTATAAATTCAGTCCCCTTGTCACTTCTGATCTTGACAATGGGCTGACCTTTTTCTACTTGCAGCCTCTTCAACAGATCTGGTAGTTGGGTTTGTGTGTCACTCTTTCTGTGTAAGTAGATTACCCAAGTAAATTTTGAATAATCATCTACCACAACTAAAGTGTACCTTCTACCATTCAGTGTAGGGGGTTTTATTGGACCATGTAAATCCATGTGCAAGAGTTCTAAGACTCTACAAGTAGAAAGAGTGGGAATTGACTTAAAGGAAACCTTTACCTGTTTGCCTTTCTGGCAAGCATCACACACTTGTGATTTGAAATAGATTTCATTAGGGATACCTTCAACAAGGTAATCTCTTGCAATCTTATTAATTATCTTAAAGTTCATATAGCATAGGCGTCTGTGCCATAGCCAGCTGATCTCTTTAGGACTCTTACTAAGAAGGCAAGCATCCCTAGGGCAGCTATTCCAATTCACAAAGTAGACACTGCCTTGTCTTACTCCAACCAGTAGAATTGTATGAGTTTTTTTATCCCAAATTTCGCATTTGGTGCTTTTGAAAGAGACTTTATAGCCCCTGTCACAAAATTGAGAGACAGATAACAAATTGTATTTCAAACCTTCTACATATGAGACATCTTGAATCTCTACATCTCCATTCTTGATGTATCCAAATCCTTTTGTGATAGCCATGGAACTATCTCCAAATATCACCTTTGGTCCTTCTTGCTCATGATAGTCAGAAAGAAGAGCCCTGGTACCAGTCATGTGGTGAGAACACCCACTGTCTATGTACCAAGTTTCTCCAACTGAACCACCTTTCTTGTATAGATCCAGTCGACCCTGCAAGTAGTGATCTTAATAATTTAGGTACCCTTTCTTTATTGGGGTCCTTGGGGGTTAGTAGTAAGAGGTATCCAAATAAATATTGAAGATTTGAATAATTGAGACCTCTTAAGTTTTCTACCATGCTTATCACAGAACAGTACTTTATTGACCTTATCCAAATTATCAGCAGACTTAGGATCTATTTTTCTGAGATAACATTTCCTTGGTTCTATCCCTTTTTCAGCAAGATCAGTATGTCTGTAATAGTTTGAATAGGGCCTGAAAGCCTGTGGACCATACGGCTTATAGATGCGTTTTGGTCTTTCCTCTCCAATGATATCATAAGATAAAGGTGGAGGATAAAGAACAGGTTTGTTATGATAATGAGGCACAAATTTCCTAGGTTTAGTTGAGTACAGCTGAGACTGCCTTATAAAAGGAGGTCTAGGCTGTTTCCAACTTGCCTGCGCTTGTCTTGACCTACTGTTCTGAGTTTGCCTCTTCTGATTCCAGGACAGTTCTGCTCTGGTCAGAGGATTAAAACTCTTTGGTATGGTCTAGACTGTACTGGTCTAGAGCCATTCTTCTGTTTACCATTCTTGGTAGTAGGAGGAATGTATTTAGACTGTACTTTAGTTTTTGGATCATTATCATAGGTCATAGGTTCTTTTCCTTTATCTAGTTGTAAAGAACTTGAACTAGCTCCAGTAGTGTTCTTAATGCCTGAAGTAGAGGAATTAGGCATATCAGTACCTATCCTACTTTTATCATAAGGAGCTCTGTATCTGTCTGATAATGTTTGATTAATCTTAGAAGAGTTAATCATATCAGATAACTTCAGATCCAAGCTCAGTACTTCAGATTCTAAGAATCTATTGCGCTCTTCAAGTTTTTCACATTTAATCTTTAAATCATTGAACTCATTGGTCTCTTTAGCTTGAGTATGAAGCATACCCTGATATAATTTGTCCATAGATGCATACTTTTCTTTGAGTTCAGATAACTCTTCTAATAGCCGTGCATTTAGAACAGTTATATTAGGATCCACTTTCAATTGAGCTTCTCGAAGAGTAATGATTTCTTGTTTTAAAGATATATTCTCATCACTGATTTCCATGAATGCTTTATTAGCTGGTAGGAGGTCTTCTTTAGTGACTCCATTGGAATGATGAAGACTACTCCCTACACTACTATCAGCAGTGTCACATAAATCAGAATCAGAGTCAGATTCATCACAAGATTGAAAAGAAGTGACAGATGATACCTCTTGATCGATTCTTGCCATCATAACCAGTCCATCATCTGCAATGAAGACTTCTTTCTCACTGCTAGAAGGGTACTCAGATGAAGACGATGGCAACTCATCTGAATCCGTATCAGATTCATTGTAGGCCACCGTTGCCCTCTTACCCTTTGCATATTTGCGATCTCTCCTTGCTTTCCTTTCTCTTCTGTCTTCAGCACTCAGATCAGGACACTCATGGATGTAGTGACCTGGCTTTTCACAGTTATAGCACAGAGGTTCATTAGTAGAACGTTTAGTAGGAGAGTGATATCGATTCCTATCCTTTCTATCCGTAGAGTTCTTATCCTTCCTATCAGCAGAGTTCTTATCTCTTCTTTTCTCATTAGAGACCTCATCTCACCTTTCAGAAGATTTATGATCCCTTCTGGTCCTAGAAGAGTCCATGTTACTAGAGACCCGAGAATCCTTATAGAATCTTTTATATCTACCATAACGCTTATTAAGTTTGTCAAACCTCTTTATCATTAAGTTCAACTGATCCTTAAGAGTAAGATCAGTACTATCTAGTTCATCTTTTATGCTTGAAGGCTTAGACATAGATGATCTAGACTTCTTAGAGGTAGATGCCTTAAAAGCAATACTCTTGGAGATTTCCTTCTCCCTATCACTGCTCACTATTGGATCTTCTTCATCCAATTCAAACTCATGCGCCTTAAGGGTTTGGAAAGTGGTTTCAGCAGACCAGGTATCAATATCCTGTGTAGTTTTAATGATCATTTTGACCATTTTCCACCTGTAATCTAAAGCCTTAAGAATACGCAGATTGATTTCCCTATTGGTGTAAGTCTTTCCTAACACATCCAAGTCATTCATGATTTTTGTAAAGCGAGTATCCAGCTGGTCAATTGTTTCACCAGTCTTTATTTTGAATGATTCGAACCGCTGAACAGCAGTGGATAGTTTGCTTTCCTTTATAAGGGAAGTACCCTCACAAATGATAGCTAACTTGTCCCACATTTCTTTGGTTGATTTACATTTTACTACTTTCCAAAGATACTCATTGGGAAGGGTATGCAAAATGTAATTATTGGCCAAGCTGTCCAAGTTGTTCTGCCTCATTTCCTCAGTAGTTAAATCTAACCTGGGTTTAGGAACAAGAACACCAACAGCTTTTGTAGGTTCCAGAGTTGCAGTGTTGGGCACCATGGTAGTGCTTGGCCCTTGTTTGATCACAGATAACATCAGATCATGAGTTGAACTGAAAATGGCCTCCATCCTCAGCTTCCAGTAGTCATAATCTGCCACTTTGAACTTAGAAAGTTTGTTTATGTTAGTTTCTTCCATAATAGATCAGACAGTTAAGATCAGTAGTATAGCAAATAGATTCAGATAGACAAGTATGATCAAGAACAAGTATCAGTGATGAGAAACAGTTAGACTTTCCCCAAAGTCTACAAGGTTATCAAGAAACAGCAGTCCAAAGAACTACTGCTCTGATACCACTTGTTGGTCCCAAAGTTGAGTTTTAGATTGAGAAAGCTAATAAAAGTCTAGAGGGGAGGGGTGAATAGAATTTTAAAATCTTTCAAAATATCAGAGTTTATATGCGGAAATGTGTTCTGTATAGTACTGCTCTTATAGGGTCAGCTCAGTATTTCCAGTTTATCTTTTATACTCAACTTTTCTTTAGATCTTTACTTAGTAAACTTTACTGTTCTTGGTTAAACAAATATAAAAAAATACCAAACAGAAAGTAAAGAACACAAGATTTATAGTGGTTCGACAAATGTCTACATCCACTCTCACAACTCCAGTCGTGATATTTTATTAACTCTTCCTTCTTGAGTTTCTTGTGGCTTAAAGTCCCAAGACTAAGACTGTGATCTTTTCGATTACACCTCCAGGTATATCTTCGATCGAATAGTAATTTCACAAGATACTAGCAAACTTGTTTACAACAAATCACAAACTAAAAGTAAAGTAAAACTTCTCTTTCTAGTAGCCTTTGATTCTTCAGATCAGTACAATGTCTTCTTCTCAGTTCGATCTTCTTCAACTCTGTGAGTTCTTGAATACTTAAATGCTTCTTTGATTGCTCTTGAATAGGAGTAGTATCAGTAGTATTTTCAAGTAGAAGATCACACGGTATTTATAAGATCTAGTATGACAGTTAGCAGTTTGTGAAACTAACTCTCAACTAACTCATAACCGTTTCTTGTTGTAACTTCCTTTTTGTAACCAACTTAAAACTTATCCATATGTCAGCATATCTTCAAATATATCTTCAGTTACGCTTCAAATAAGTTATCCAAACTTATTCTTCAATTAAACTAACTCAGCACAGTAAACTACTCTTCTTAGTTTTACTGTTCTTAGTCAGTCAGCACAGTTCTCCAAAACTGTTCTGCTTCCTTCAAAAAATACTTCTCTTGTATCTCTGAGCTTCATCTTAACTCCTTCAAATAGTCTTCTTACTCTGAAGTAGTCTTCTGATCTTCCTTTGTCATCTTCAGTCTTCTGACTTTGATCTAATCTACTGTTCTAAACTTTTACAATGTTGAATACAATAGAATACAAACTTACACATATATAAAACCTATCTATACATCAACTGAACTATATACAGATGAGTACATCTAAGTCCTATACTATAAACTGTCTGTACAATTCATTCTCAGCTTAGTTCCTTAACAGTTCATATATCAGATCAGTAATACACTAAGATCAGTAAACTCAGTTTTCATAACACATTAAGATCAGTAAACTTATTTTATATACCTCAGTTAGAATAACATATAATCACATATATCATTAACTTCAAGTTGCTTTTGGCTATCAAAACATATAATCATCAATTAGAACATTGTTTATAGGATCCATATCCCAACAATGGTGTATATATGGTGCATTCATTGTCAATCAACGAATTTTATATGTATTTCATACCCACAGTTATTTAGATTATAGATCTCTAATATTTCATTTTTTCTCAAACATATTGTTAGTTTATAGTGTATGTATGGTGTATTCTTCATTCTAAAAAATCAGTGAATCCAATATGTATTTTATACGTATATATAATGTAGATCTCTAGTCATTTTCTTTTTGTTTTTCATTCACGATCCACACACACACACATATTCATTTTTTGCCTTAATTTACACTTTGCAGAAATTTTACCTCTACACGTGCACTCATACTATTCCAAAAGTCATTCATGTGACCCAGTCATATTGCAAAAGTCTCATTTTCGTTTCGTCATGCACGACATGCTAAGTGGTTCAAATAGCGTGTCTCAAATCCAAGAGCAACAAACGGAGCCCTAGCGATCATTATTTCCCATTTACTATTCATATATATAAGTTTCTTATACAGGGTCAGTCGATTTGTGTGCTATGCCGCGGGGATTTTGAGTCGCTGGACCATTTGCTTGCCCATTGTCCGTTCACATTGGAGATTCTGCGTAGCTTGACTCACATGTTTGGGGTCACGATTCACACAGGGATCAGCTTCCTAGACATCTTTATTCAGGCCACTAGAGTTCGATTGGGTCCGCAGTATTTGGAGTTGTAGAGGGCGGGCTTCGTTACTGCTATTTGGGGTCGTTTGGACTCTACGGAACAGGGTGATATTCGATGGGGTTTTGCCCTCTATTAGGAGATGTATGGATCACATTGTTGGTCCCAAAGTTGAGTTAAGATTGATTAAGCTAGAAAAATTCTAGAGGGGAGGGGTGAATAGACTTTTAAAAATCTTTCAAAATATCAGAGTTATATGCGGAATAGTGTTCTGAATAGTACTCTTCTTACTGGGTCAGATCAGTACTTCCAGTTTCAGTTTTATAATCAACTTAGATTTAGATCTTGAATATGTATGTTAAACAATTAACAATAGTAAGTAAATCAACACACTTGATTTATAGTGGTTCGACAAATGTCTACATCCACTCTCACAACTCTAGTCATGATGTTTTATTAACTCCTTCTTGAGTTTCTTGTGGCTTAAAGTCTCAAGATTAAGACTGTGATCTTATCGATTATACCACCAGGTATATCTTCGATCTACTAGTAATTTCACAAGTAACTAGCACACTTGTTTTACAACAAATCACAAACTAAAAATAGTAAAGTAAAACTTCTCTAGAATGTAGCCTTTGAATCTTCAATTCAGTACGCTGGCTTCTTCTCTTGATTTGATCTCCTTCAACTCTGTGAGTTCTTTAATGCTTCGTAGACACTTAATTTCTCTTTGATTGCTCTTAAATCAGTAGTCTTAGCAGTAAAAGATGACACGGTATTTATAGACTTTAGTATGACAGTTAGTAGTTTGTGAAACTAACTTTCAACTAACTCTTTAACCGCTTCTTGTAACTTCTTTTTGTAACCGACTTAACTTATCTCCAAGTCAGCCTATCTTCTAATATCTTCAGTTAGGCCTTAAATAAGTTTTCCAAACTTATTCTTCAATCACACCAACTCAGCACAGTAAACTATTGTTCTGACTTTTACTGTTCTGAGCCAGTTAGCACAGTTCTCAACTTTTGTTCTGCGGTTCTTCAGAATACTTCTCTTGTATTTCTGAGCTTCATCTTTACTCCTTTTGATAGTCTTCTCATTCTGGAGTAGTCTTCTGAGTCTTCTTTAGTCTTCTGATCAGTTCTATTCTACTGTTCTGAACTTTTACAATGCTGAATACAATTAATACAAACTTACATATATAAAACCTATCTATACATCAACTAAACTTTAGACAGAAGAGTATATCTAAGTCCTATACTATAAGTTGTCTATACAATACATTATCAGCTTAGTCCCCAACAGTTCATATATAATATCAGTAACTCATTAAGATCAGTAAACTCAGTTTTCATGACTTCTTAAGATGACTTAGTTATGATGACTTTCAACCACATATATCATTAACTTCAAGTTGCTTTTGGCCATCAAAACTCATAATCATCAACTAGAATATTGTTTATAGGATTCATATCCCAACAATCAGTAGTTAAGTAATTAGTCAATCATAACAGTTCATCAAGTCAAAGTTCCAGATTCATATTCCTGTAAGATCAGACACTTCACATATTACACATACTAACAGAATATGAAATACATAAATATATAGAAATAAAGTTAAGGTAAGAAAATTTATCTTGTAAGCTTAGTCCTTCATCTTCATTCTTTTGGTCCAATTCTGAATGCCACATACAGCCTTGTCTTGATATCCATCATGTGTTGATGATCAGTGATGCCTTCATCCTTAATGATATTCTCAATGATGTTTGCAATTTCCTTGTAATTTGGTTCTCCATTCTCTAATCTCGGAGGATCCCAAACAGGCTCTTCTGGGCACAGAATACTAATATAAGCAGCACTGGCAGTTAACAAGATGTCTTCCCAAAACTCTCTTGCTATATTGTTCATGAAGTCTTGAAAATCATAAAACTCTGCTTCTCTGTTTGAATGAAGTCCAAATTTCCTAACAATATGATTAGCTATTTGCCACTTTGTTTTCAGATCATTCCAGTAATCAAGATTTTCTGGAAGAACTATAAAATCAACAAAATTCTCATCTTTGAATTTTCCAGTCTTCTTAGCTTTCATTTTCTTTTTCAAAGCTGCAACTTTATTCTCAAATCTTTTACTCAAAGGTTCAACATCTTTCAGTTTCTTCTTTTTCAGTTCTGCTTCAACTTGCTTCTTTTTTAGCAACTCACTCTTCTTTTGAGATAACTTCTTTTTATAAGATTCAGAAACTTCAACCATTTGCTCTTCACTAGGTTGATCACTTGAAACCACATGCCTAAGCTTGCTTCTAGATCTGGCAATTCTACCAGTCTCTTCAGATGCCTTTTCAGCTTCATCATCACTTAAGATGACTTTTCTTTTTCTTTTTCTAGAAGAAGATTCAACAATGTTCTTCTTAACAGCTTTTCCAACTACCACTTGAGCTTGAGTTTGTTGTTTCCTTAGCTTGATTTTCTGATTAAGATTCAGAATTTCTTGTCTCAGCTCATCTTGACTTTGCTTAAGCTCATCTTGACTTAGAACTAACTGAGCTTGTTGAGTCTTAGTCTGCTCCATAACTTTTATGACATTTTCTTCCCCCTTTTTGGCTTCATCCTGCCAATCCTTCAAGGGTGTCATAAGGTGCTCCACTTTCTTATGCAACTCATCTGAAAGTTTCTTCTCTTGCAGTCTATGCAAATCATAGATCTTTGACATAATGTGCTCCATGACTTGCTCATAAGCACTCTCTGATGTCAGCTTTGTAAGTTTTTCAGTAGCTTCTTGAAATTGCTTCAAAGTTGCTTCCAACTTAGCTTGCAACTCTTCATTATGCCTTTTCAACATTTCAAAGCCAGAGTTACCATGAGTTTGCTCAACATGAACTGTTCTTATTTCTTCTTGAACAGCCTCAGGAACAGAAACATTTTCAGCAATGATTGGTGTGCTTTCCACTTCATCAGCAACCAATACTTCTCGTTCCTCCAATACCTCAATATTCTCAATAACTACTGTGTTCTCAAACACCTCAGTAGCATTTTCATCAGCAACTGCAATTTCTTTATCAATTTGCTCATCCATGTTGACATCAGTATCAACATTCTCCTTGGTTTCAATATTCTCCACAACATATGAGAAACCAGTGATTCTTTCCACCATTTGAACTACAGATTCTGGAGTTAACAGCTCAGTGAAAGAGTTAACACCAGTTGCATCTTTCTGTTTTTGTTCCCAGTTTCTAAAAACGGCAGAACCACCCATACCCTCCATCACCACCAAAAGTTCATCCAAGTCTACTCTTCTTAGATACACCCAAGTGCCAATCCTAAGAAGTTGCTCAAAGACAATAGAACTTTCATCTATACCATGGAATTCCTTCAAAATGACATTTCTAAGGTTCATTCTGATCTGCTCTTCTTTGTCACAGATAGGATATTCCATCAAACATGCAAGTTTAGGATCAATATGCTCAGGTTCAGGGGATCCATGAATGGATATGAATGGGTTCAGAGAAAGGTTCAAATTCATGTTCAGTAGAGTGATCATGAACTGGGTCAGGAAAAAAATAAGAAGTGGATTGATTTTGTTGAGGACTTGCCTGGGGAGTGGGTTGAGGAATAGTGTTCTGGGGAGTGAAATCACGATTGTTCTGATGAATAGGTGAGTAGTGGACTGACTCATCAGAACGGGTAGATTTTTCATATTACTATCAGCCTACTAGCTATTTCAACACCATTGATTAATTACTATTAAATCTATGTCGTTAGTATTATTAAGTTTGGTAGATAATGTGACTCATTAGACTAAATTATAAATTATTTCAACCTATTGTAAAAGTAGTAATGAAAATTGAAGATGTTTGGGCATAATTCGTAACGGCAAGTACTTGCATATATGTACTCCATTACATAAAATATGTCACATTTCTCATTTTATATAAAATTAAGTATCATTTTTTTTTTACACATTTACTCCTCATTAATTTTTCTTTTCTTTTTTTTTTCCTTTCCATTTTTCCACCTTCCTTTTTCACCACCTTTGACCTTTCCAAAAAAAGGTCATTAATATATTTCTAAAAAAAATAAGTAATTTAAAAAAATTATTAATAAAATTAGAAAAAGCGACAAACTTTTTGAAATAAAATTTAATGTTAAATGCGACAAATTTTATAAAACGGATAGGGTGTTGCGTAAAAGGTCAATTCAAGAGATTGTAATCATAAGAAATATCAGCATTCATAGCGTGAACGGATTGAAACCTATCCACATTAAAAGACTCACTAAATGTACAACATATATTTACATTAGGATTTGTCTGTTGAATCAATTCTATATAAGAAATTGAGTTGACTTGGTCAATGGTGGTTGACCGTTGACTTAGTCAATTTTATTTTTATTTTTTTGTAAATTTATTTTCAAAAAATGGTGTATTGAAAAGTGTAAGTTATTATAACTAAAAAGTGTAACATAGTCATTATAACTTAAAAGTGCAACACAATATTATTAAAAAGGGGAAGTCAGTATAACTGAAAAGTGCAACACAATATTTAATGAAAAGTGTAAGTTATTATAACTAAAAAGTGCAAGTTAGTATAACTGAAGAGTGCAACACAATATTATTAAAAAATGCATGTGAGTATAATTGAAAAGTGCAACACAATATTTTAATAAAAAGTGTAAGTTATTATAATTGAAAAGTGCAATACAATTTTACTGAAAAGTGCACGTCTATATAACTAAAAGGTGCAATATAACATTACTAAAAAGTGTACGCCAATATAACTGAAAATATTATTTTAAAAAGTGTAAGTAACTACAATTGAAAAGTATAACACTGAAATAAAATAAAATTTGAGCTTATAAATGGAAGCATCGGCCATTCTTTCAAATGAAGAAAATAAAAATTTCTTCAACTTTTTCGTCTCGTGTCTCTTGCGTACGATCCCCAAAGTTAATTAATTAGTTTTGGCAGGTGAATTTGATTTCCTACTCTGAGCTCACACTTGTTCCACCACACTATACAGTAATATTCAAGCCTGCCCTGCGCATATACGCATCCGTCCTACCCCACGATCGATACGGGACATCCGTCCTACCCCACGATCGATACGGGACAGCATTTTGAGCCCTCCCGCCACATCTCATTTTACATATATATATATAAATAAAAATATTTAAAATGAAATAAATGAAATATTAAAATTCACCTTTAAACTCAATATTAAAAATCCACAAAATTATATCCAAAATGAACAATTAAATAATGAGTTAATTGACATTAAGAGCAAAAATCCACACCCCTACTACAATTAAAACAAAAAAATTTAGCAATTCAATTAAGTCCAAATATATACTTAAGATACCTAATATGCCCTCAATAATTAAATTAAATTAAAATCATAATTACATATTACTATATTTAACTTCTCTCATAAATAGCGGAACCTAATTGAGTCATAATTTCCAAAAATTGAAGATGTTTAGGAATTCATTTCCATAAAAATTTCGAACAAATTGATTCTATCGATCGATTTCCACGATTTTCCGGTGTGATTCTACGTGTTTTTTGGAAATCAAATTGAAAGATTTAAATTTTTTGAATTTTGAAAAAAAAAGGGGGGAAATTAATATTTCTTTGTTTGATTTTACAAAAATAATACAAATAATAATTAAACACAAAACAATATTAAAATTTCAATTAATTGGGCCACGAATGTTTTGGACAGGACGAGTCCAAATCGCTTGAGACAAGGCGGCCGGGCTTTTCATTCTGGATCATAATATTGGGCCCTTGTTAAATTTGGACACAGTTTAGTATAGATTGAGTAATTAAATCCAAGATATATGTTTAATTTTAATTAGGTTTAAAATAAAAGTTATATTAAATGTGTAAATTAATACATTTGATTATATATATATACTAAATTAGAGATATTTGGTCTCATAAACATACATCAAATGAATATTGTTGGTCCTGAAAGGAGTATATAACAAGTGTATGGGGGGAATACACTTGTATGCAAATTCTTTTTAACTTTGATCAAACCAGAGCTCAGCAAGGTTGTCTTGGACAACTCTGCTGAAGCTAATTAACTCTTTTAAGATAATCAAACTACTAAGTACTATTGAGTACTTAGTTGAATAACTATCTAGGGGAGTTATATGTGCGGAATAGTGGTTGGCCCTTTTAGTTTAAACTCCTTTAAAGTTTCTGAAATCAGTTAGTCAATTCAATACAGTCCAATTTTCAGAGAACTTGTCCAAATAGGTTTTGCACAGTCTTTGAATGTTTAACCTTTGAGAGATCAGTTTTGTGTGCAGTGTTGAATGTATGAAAGTACTTGAAAAGCAAATCAACACAAGAGTTTATAGTGGTTCAGAGACTCAAGCTCCTACATCCACTTTCCCTGATTGAATAGGATAATTCCTTCACTCTTGAAATTAACTTGTTTTATAGTGCCAAGGTGAAGTTGATCAATAACACCACTCCTTGGTGAATTGATCCCTAGGATGTCTAGAGTCCTAGTTCCCTCTTCTCAACTCAGAACTGAACTGTTCTTCTCTCAACAGTCAGCTCCTACCACTTCTACTACTACTACAACAATCTTCTCACTTTCACTCTTGAAAGGGGTAAGGATTGATGTAAGGTTCCAACTGATGAGATATCCTTTACAGTGAAGATCAGTGTATAAGGATTAGGATATCTCTCTAAGCTTTGTAAGGATATACAATTGAGTTCAGCTTAGAAGAAGTGTTTGAAGACTAAGATAGTCTTTGAAAGCTTTGAAAGCACTTTGAAATTCTTCTCAAGGTTCAGGTTGAGGTGCTTAGCTGAGGTGCTTTCAAATGGTCTTCACACTTCTGTATTTATAGACAAATGAAGGATTTGCCCGTTGGAGAGGCAGCCTCAAATGTCCATAAATGTCTTCTTTCAGTTCTTCTACTTAGAAGACAGAAACTTGATAGTGACATGTCCTCATTTGGGAAATAAACGACTGTTTAAGCTTTGTCTTCATTCTGCAGCACTCTTCCCAAGGTCTGACTTTAAGATTCTCTTGTTAGGACTTGGACATGGCTTCTAAAGGTTGTTCCAATGATAGGACAACATTTCTCATCAAATGGACAACTCTTCTTATCACTATCAGCAGTCTTGCTTATCAGCAAGGTTGGCTTGCTCATATCAGATGACTTGGCTCTTGCCCTTTGCTTCACTTGAAAGTGAACTTAGCATGATTCTTTGAAGATCTTTAGGGCTTTGTTGTCTTTAACTCTTCAGCATGGTTGACCTCAAGCTTTCAGAAGATTTGATCTAGCTTAATTGTGCTGAGACAACACTCCTGGACAACTCTCCTGATCAGCATACTTGGCCTTCATTAGGCTTAGTGGTTGTTCCAGAATTTGAGCCTTGAGGGGACTTAAGTTCTTGTCAAACTTCAAAGCATAGGTTCCCCCTCACATTGTGCATCTATTCAACTAAGAGCTGCCTAACAAACCAGCTTCTCATCTAGCCTTTATTCTATATGTTCTAACATTTCTAGAACATACTCAACTTGACTTAGGCATGTCTCAGGGGGTTTTGGTATTGAATCAAAACATATCTCATTTTATTCCCAACAATTTCCCCCTTTTTGATGATGCCAAAACCTATACATTCTATGCAAAAGTGACTTAGCTACACCTATTACATTTATCTTCAGAAGACATGACTAAGGTCGATATTCCTGAAAAGCAATGTGTTAGTGTACTCACTGTTAATGTTGCACATAGGTTTTAAAGATAAGCATAGAGAGATTTCTGCAATAATGTATCTTGATTCAAAGGTTCAACTATCATTCATATAAAAATCATTACAAGCATGTTAATAGTTGAAAGTAACTTATCAGAACATGAATTCAAGATATCATTACAATTGATCATTTCATTACAACTATTCAGAGCATATAATAATCATAAGTTCTAGAGTATCAGAGCAAAACAACTAAACACTTAAAAGTACTTAGATCTTCAAGTTTCAGAGCATCTTCTAGTATTAGAGCAAAACCAAAATACTTCAAGTATCAGAGCAGAATATTGGATATCAAGGCAGATACTTGTATCAGAGCAACCAATGCATATCAGAGCAAACAGCATGTCAAGGCACACCACATCAGCAGGCTTGTCCAAGTTTCAACATTTTTGACCAAATAAAAATATCTTCAGATAAGATAAGTTTTTATTCAAAAAGGTCAGAAGACTTAGCCATTTTCAGAGATCATCCTCAGGAGGTGGCACCATCCCATATTGTGCCCACACTCTCCTCTTTAGTGCCATGGCTTCTTGGTTTGTTTCCTTAGGTCCAAGAACCATCTTGTTCACCTTGAGGATTTCAGTAAATTCCTTCAGGATTCTTGCCTGGTCAATCCATCCTTTAAGCTTTGGAGGCATGTATATATATGATTGGCTTGGGAGCTGTGAGTTCAAATCTTGCAATATCAGCAGCTGCAAGTAGTTGTTGATAAAGCTCTTTGTAATACTCTATCATGAACTCAGCAAAAGTGGAGTTGGCATCTCTTCCATTCCATCTGTCAATGACATATTGATCATAGACAAACTCCCTTTTGGCTTCCTCCCATGAGTCATTCAGCTGAATTGGCACCCATTTATCCAAGTGAGGATATTTGGTGTCCATTGGGATCAGTAGTTGTGGCTTCATCTTGTTATAAGTTGCTCTCTTCCTTCTTGGCTTCTGGAAGTCTGCTCTTCTTTTATCTCTTGCTCTGTGTGCTTCATCTATCAAATCCATCTTTTCTTGGGCTCTCAACATGGCCAGCTTCTGTTGAGTTTCAGGGTCTTTGCCATACCCTTCATGAAACAGCTTTGATGGATCATGAGCTAGAACAGTTGTCTTCTTCTTAGGTTCAGGTCCAAATCCTTCAGCAAATAGCTCTTCAACATCTTCAGTGGACTTGGGACCTTCAGCACTTCTGGCAGATTCAGAAGACTTGTCCTTTTCAGCAGCTTTGTGCTCTTCAGCATCTTTGTTCTTGTCAGCATTCTTGGGCTTTTCAGCAGTCTTGATTTTTCCAACATTTTTGGCCTTCTTTGAAGTAGGCCCTTCATCTATAATTCTGAATCCAGGGGGCAGATCAAGGCTATTAGGAAAGTCAGTAAATATCTCAGCTAATCTTTTCTTTCCTTTGGCCCTCTTGATCTTTCCTCTAGTTTGGACACCTTCAGCATCTTTGTCCAAACCAGACACTTCTCCTCCTGGTCTCTGCTGTAGCCTAACTCTTTCCTCTTGAGCTGAGGCCATTGAATTCTTCAAAGCAAGTGCTAACTGCTCCTCTTCATCCAATTCTTCCAAGTTCAGCACTGCTGGTTCATTTCCTTTTCCCTCAGGAGCTTTGTCCTTACCCTTGACTGGGCTTCCAATCACTAAGGCACCTTTTGCCCTTGCTCTTTCCCTTTCCCCCTTTTTGGCAGCATCAAAACATTCAGGCTACAATTCACTCATAGTTGATGCCATCAAGGACTGGGCTTGGGTTAGAGATTTCATCTCTTCCAACAAGTATACATTTTCATCATGTATGTTCTGCATTCTGTCACTGCTCAAGGTTTCTTTTAGAGATGCATCTAGTTGGGCCTTAAGGAGCTCAGTGAGGTTGGCCACTGCACCTTCAACAATGTTGACCAACACTTCTTGGGAAAACTTCTGTGAAGCTGCTTTCACCATAGCAAGTCTTTGTGCCTCTGCTCTTTTCTTTTGCAATGCTGTCTTCTTGCCAAGAGCTTGCTTAATGGTCAGTCTGATAGCTTGAACATTTGCATTGTGATTATCTCTAAGCAGCTTTTGATCCTTCTTGACCTCCTTGCAGATGTTCTCCATACTGACTTTGGCTTTGTGAACTTCAGTGGAAATGGTTTGAAGACCAGATTCCACTCCTTCAATTCTTGCTTCCAATGTGGGTAACACCACATCTTCAGAACCTGTCAGCCTCATTTCCACAGATGCCAGAGTTCTTCCATGCTCATCTAATGCTCCAGAAGTTTCTGCATGAGCTGATTGAACTTGTTGAGCCAAGGAATCCAATTTTTCTGATTGCATTCCAAGTAAAGCTTGTGCTGATCCAGTGTCTACTTGGATTGGTGCATCTGTCAAGAGATCATCTGCAAAGATTTGTTCAAAACTTATACCTGCAATGTCAGATAAATCAAAAGAGTCAGTAAAAACAGACTTATCACCCTCAAATTCTTTTCCATAAGACTCTGATACATCAGCAGTCTTCTTCTCATTTTCAACTATTTCTTTTCTCCCTTCAGTAATAATGTCCTCACACAAGGAATCAGGCCTCCTTTCATCAAAGGATTCTTGAAGTTCAGATTTGACTTCAAGAATAGCCTGTCCTTCCTCACTTATATCACCCTTATTTGGTGGTACACTCACTATTCTAGTAATCACCACCACTCTATCATCCTCTACTCCCTCTGGTTTTTCAACTAGATTTTCCTTTTCAACTTCATCACCTAAACCTACAGCATCTCCACCTTCAACAAGGTTCAAAGATGGCAGTTGTGGGGAGATCACAGTTCTTATATCAACAACCACTGAGTTATCCTGAATGATTAAGGGCTGATCAGTGTCCAACTCTCCTGACACTGAATAGGCCTTAACCAAACCAGCCTCTATTACAGGAACCTCAACATCTTTAGGCTGTGCCTTGGGTTCAGGAGAACCTTCATTGGCAGATGTGGCCTTGGTTGTGTTACCACCCTTGGTCAACACCTCTGATGACACAGAGCCTTTTCTATGATATGTTTTAGGAGGGTTTGAGAGTCTGCCTGATACAGAAGGCTTAGGGAGGTTGGCTTGAGGGGTTTCAGGAGGGTTGGGTTTTGAAGGGTTTGAGGGATCATCAGGGGAATCATCATCATTGGAGCTACTATCAGGGTGTTTGATGCCCTTAGCTTTCCTTTCCTTCTCCTCAATGATTTTATCCTCCACTAACTTTGTAAAAACTTCCTCATCAATGAGGAATCTTATCTTTAAAACTCCAGCAAAGTGCAGCAATCTGCTTTCCTCTACTTGCCACCAGTTTGCACCCTTATCTTGGATGACTTGTGATATCTCCATAATAGTCTTGTCCTTCACATCAACAAGCATCCTTAGATCATGGAACATCTTCTGGATTCTTGGAAATCCAGCAAGTTGTGGATACAAACTGTCCACAGTAGCCTTGGCTCCTCCTCTGAGCATACTTTCATAAGTATACTCCTCCTCATCTCCACTAGAATGGGGACTTTGGGTTATAGGGGAGTTGGCTCTGGGTTCTCCTAAAGTGGCTTCAGGAAGGTTGAGTTCAGGGATATTGGCTTCAGAAGGGTTGGGTGCAATTGAAGGTACTTTAGTTGCTTTTGAGAGCAATGGGTCTGAAGGGGCTTTGCTCAAGGGGGTTGGTTCAAAGAGTGCAGCTTCTAAAAGCTTTGAGTAATTGAGCATAGATGAGTTAAGGGGAGATTGCAATCTTGTCTCATCTACTGCTATATCTGCTAGCACATCTATCCCACTCCTTTGCACACTCCCTTCTGGAGAATATCTCTTTGTAAGGTTGATAGGGGTGATTGGTTGATTGGTAGGGGTTATGTGGGTTTCAGGGGAGTTGGGCTCAGGATTCTGAGTTTCAGGAATGTTGGCCTCAATTGGTTGACCTTCAGGGACCCTGGATTCTGGAGTTCCAGAACCAGATGAGTTGGTCCTTGATTCGGGTGGAATTTGCACGTTTTATAAGCACATGTGAAGCATATTTTGATGTGGATTTCATTGATTTATGCATTGATTATGATTGTTTGAGCCAAAATGAGAGAAAGGTTGCGTTTTGTCGATTTTGTAGAAAATACGATGGAATTTGGAGCAAAACACCAACCATACTTTACTGGATCAGGAAGAGGAGTGCACCGTTGGATTCGTCTCGAAAAATGGAGTGGAATGAAAAAAAGAATCGAGTCAATCGGAGGTCGGAAGCTCGAGATACGAAGAGACGAAAAAAACATGCCCGGGTAGAATCAACCCGGGCGGGTCAAAAACGACCCGGGCGGGTCAAAACCACCCGGGCAAGGCTGATTTTTAGGGACATTCGAATTGTGCCCGGGTGAAACCCACCCGGCCGGGTGGTTTCGACCCGGGCAAGGCCCAACAATGTGTAGCTTCGTATTTTGGCCGGGTGGCATGCCCGGGTGGGAGCCACCCGGCCGGGTGACCTCATTCTCGGGGGTTTTTGGCCATTTTCTCCATTTTTGAGGGACCAACTTGCAATTTTGGCATCCAAACCCTTCCCCAACACTATATAAGACCTCATTCTTGAAGCCCAAGACACTTCTCCCCCAATTCTTCAATTCCCACACATAGTTACACATACTTGGAGGTGTTTGGCCATAACTTCTTCATCTCTCCACCAAATCATGCAAGGAAGGAGGCAATAGCTAGGGAATTCCATTCCCTACCACATTCTAGACTAAGCTTTCTATTTCTTTTCCTTTTTATTTAGTTATTTCATTTAAATTTTGTAATTTGATTATGTTTGTAGTTAGCTAAACAACTTTGTGGTTCTAAGGCATTGTAAGACTTGGATTGATGTTTATGAGTAATTTCTTGCTTTAATTGGTGTTTATTTCCTATTTGAATGTTTAATTATCTATTGTCAAGCATGTTGTTATTGGCCATGATGATTTGCTTATCTATTGTTAATTGGAGTAAGATTGAGAGATTTATTTCATTTAATCGTATGCAAGCATGCAACCCGATATTATTATGAGCTCGAGAGAGGATTAATTATCGGAGAGGGAATCGAATGGTCTTAGGAGCTCTTTTAGGCGGTGTAATGTTTGTGAGGTAGAAATACGAGCCTATGTTGCATTGCGCCTTTGGTTAATTAGATCGAGAGATTAATTAATTCTTCTTGTGTGATCACCCTATATGAGATAAACTTAATGGCCATCTAAACGAGATAACATTCATAAACGGACATCTAAGTGTTACAATCGCCTTGGAACCCACCTTTTCTCTTTGAGTTACATCCATTTTACTTTTATTTTGCGATTTGTATGCCATTTGATCGATTTCGTCATTACTCTTTCGTTGTTTATTTGTGACACATTGTTAGACAATCTTAGGAGTAATTCAACTTTCAAATTATCGATCACGTCTACTTAGAACTCGACTAGCAAACTACCCTTTTACGCTTAACCTCCCTGTGGGATCGACCTCGTGCTTATCACGCTACAATAGACGCCGTACACTTGCGGTTGTTTATTTAGTGTTGCATAACGCGTGTATCAAGTTTATTTAGCTCTAGAGTGTAGGCTAGGAGAGTTTTAGTTTAGACAATTTACTTGCTTTCTTTATTTGCAAAAATTCAAAAAAATTTGTTTGTTTTACCTTGATTTCACTTGTGATTCTTACTTTCTTTTGAACTTTTGTCTAGACATGGCATATGATCACCCGAGCTAGGAGAGATCAACAAGAGTTGCTACCTCTAGACCCGGAAATCGAAGCTCGTTGTCGAAGACAAAACGCCGAAAGAAGAAGGATTGAATTGGAAGCCATGAATAGAAGAGAGAATCCAATAGTGGAAGAAGAAAGGAACCAAGAGGATATTGGAGGCATAGTGGAGCCAAATGGGAATGGTGGTAATCGACCACAAGGAGGTATAAGAGATAACCTCAACCGGAGGAATGAAGGGAATGTCAATGTTGAAGGAGATGGAGAGCAACGGGAGGACAATGGAAATCAAAGAGTTTTGAGAGACCACTTCCGCCCTATCCCAAGACCTTATGGAGGAGCGGGTAGGGAGCCCGTTGATGCTCATAACTTTGAGCTCAAGCCGGCCCTAATCATGATGGTTCAAAACAACCAATTTGGAGGGTTGTCAAAGGAGGATCCTAACCTCCATTTATCTCAATTCTTAGAGATAAGTGGAACGGTTAAGATCAATCGTGTCCCTCAAGATTACATCCGCCTCCAATTGTTCCCATTCTCCCTCCGAGATCGTGCAAAGCAATGGTACATGTCTCTTGATTTAAGGACAATCGAAAATTGGGCCGATCTTGTAGATGCTTTTCTCATGAAGTATTTTCCTCCGAGCAAGACCATCAAGATAAGAGGAGAAATTTCTTCCTTCATGCAAGACGATGATGAGTCTTTAGCCGAGGCTTGGGAGCGCTTCAAGGATCTCATAAGGAGTTGTCCTCAACATGGGTTCTCAAGAGACCAATTGATTTGTTATTTCTACAACGGGATGGACCACCGTACGAGAGGGATGGTGGATGCCTCGGCCGGTGGAGGTTCTTTATTGGGAAAGACGACGGATGAGGGTTATGTGCTTTTGGAAGAAATGGCTAAGAATGGTAATCAATGGCCATCCGAACGAAGGCAAAATCGAAGAGTAGCTTCCACTCAAAATTCGGAAGAAAGTGTCAACTTATCCAACAAAGTGGATAAGCTAATCTCTTTGATGACGGCCAAAGCACTTGTGGAGCCCAATAATGATCAATATGAAGAGGCCCATTTCATGAACAACCAACGGGATCGTCATTTTCGAGAGAGAGGTTGGGGAGAAAGATAAACTCATGGGAACTATCACCCCCCTAACCCGAATCATTACCATCCCGGATTGAGGCAACATGAGAATTTCTCCTATGCCAACACAAGGAATGGCATCATCCCACCTCCAAATTTCAATGCTAGAGATGGAGTTATTGTGGAGTCTTCATCAAAGCCATCAATGGAGGATATGTTTAGTACTTTTATGGGGGAAACCACGAAATTCATGAGAGAAACTAGGGAGAATGCAAACAAGACTTGGCAAAGAATTGATGAGCATGGTGAGATGATCAAAAATGTGGCAAATAATGTGAAAGCCATAGAGAAGCAAGTGAGCCAACTCGCTAATGCCATTGGAAAGCAACACATTCCGGGATAATTCCCCTCTAACACGGAGCTAAACCCCAAGGAGCAATGCAACTCAATTAAGTTGAGAAGTGGCACAAGCTATGAAGGCCCTATGATGCCAAAGGAAGATGGTGAAGAGGAACAACTAGGAAGGAAGGTTGAAGAGAAAGATGTTGAGAAGGAGAAAACAAGTGAGAAAGAGAATGATGCACATAAGCCTCCATCTCCACACAAACCTCCACTCCCATACCCTCAACGACTCAAGAAGACGAGTTTGGATGCAAAGTTCATCAAATTTTTGGAGATGTTCAAAAAGATACACATCAACATCCCATTTGCGGAGGCCCTTGAGCAAATGCCTCATTATGCCAAGTTTTTGAAGGAGATTATGTCCAACAAGAGAAGGATGGTAGAATTTGAAACCGTGAACCTCACCGAAGAGTGTAGTGCCATCATCCAAGCTAAGCTACCTCCAAAGCTTAGAGATCCCGGTTCATTTACATTGCCTTGTGTGATTGGCAAAGAGGGAACCTATCGTGCTTTGTGTGATCTTGGAGCGAGCATAAACCTCATGCCATTATCACTTTTCAAATCACTTGGCTTGGGAAAATTGACGCCTACTACCATGAATCTTCAATTGGCGGATCGCTCCATAGTTTATCCCTTGGGAACAGTTGAGGATGTGCTTGTCAAAGTTGGGAAATTCATATTTCCGGTTGATTTTGTGGTACTTGATATGGAGGAAGATAGGGCAATCCCCTTGATCTTAGGAAGACCGTTTCTAGCAACGGGTGGAGCCGTCATCAACGTACGAAACGGAGAGCTTGAACTACATGTTGGTGAGGATAAAGTCTCATTCAACATCTACAAGGCCGTTAGATTTCGTGATGATGAAGATGAGGAGGAAGAGTATGTGTATTCCAAGATTGATCCTTATTCAAAGCTCATGGAAGATAAGGTGGAAGAAGGGCCCAAAATCAATGTTATGGAGGAGAACCCCAAAGAGAAAGATAAGGAATTAGAGATGGGCAAGAAGGCCAAGTTTGGGGGAGTTTTTTCCAAAAACTCCCCCAAATCAAGAAAAGCTACTTGTGCAAGCTTGGGGGTGGATGAGGCATCAACCTCATATGACATGATTGAAGAGCCGGATGGAGTGGCTTTTGGATGCTTTAAAGGTTTTAAGAAGGTTGCATGGACTAAGAAAGTCAAGAACAAGGAGGATGATGGGGTGACTTAATATTCCCCTCAAGGAGAACCGTCCGGCATAGGACGTTAAAAATAGCGCTTCTTGGGAGGCAACCCAAGGTTTTATTGCTTTCTTGATTTTATTGCTTTGATAGTGTTGATAGCTTGGTTTATTTTGTAGGTATGGATGAAGAGTACTATGGATAGCAAGTCTTGGAGAATGAAGAAGAAGCAAAGCCAACTTTGGAGTGGAGGAAGCAAGTGTTGCAATGGTGATCTTTGAGAAAGCATTGGACGTGCAAGGAGGGAGGTAACAACTTGTAGCCCCAAACTTAGAATTTTTACATAGTAAAATTCTAAGTTTGGGGGAGTTATTTTTCTTTTATTTTTCTACTAGTTGTTACCCTTGCACCGGTTCGTCATTCTACGTGTGTCACATTTTGCACCGGCGCACACTTGACTTTCGCATGCTTAGATTGTTTAAGTTGGTCTTGATTATATGTTGGGTAGTGGACATTTGGTGAAATGTGAGCATGAATAGTCATTGAAATCCATTGTTGAGTAGTTGTGGTGATGTTTATTTGCTTTGAATGTAAGCATGATTGATGTTGGATATAGTTTCATGATTGTGCTCATATTTGTGATCTTGGATAGCATGGATATATGATGTGTTGTTGTTTGGGAACATTTGATGATTGTGAGAGCCCTATTGAATAAGCCGGTGAGAATTGAGCCTTAAATCGAGCATGTAATCCGGTTTAGTTCATTTGAGAGTGGACTAGGTTATTGCTAGTGATCCTAGAACTTGCCTAAGTTCTTGTTTGAAAGCATGATTGTGTGAAACTTTGTGATGTGATATAGGCCATCTTGTTCTAAAAAGAGTCACTTAGCCAAAATTTCCCAAAACCGAAGTAATTTTCCGTAGTTAACCCCTTGAGCTTAATTCCTCATTTTCTTGGCAAACTACAATGTTAACCACTTAGCCTTTGTGAGCCTTTGATTCCTATATCTAGTGGGGGATAAAAGACAAAGTGGAAAACATGTGCTTGAATGAATATCTTTGGTGAAAAGAAAAGTTGGAGAAGTTGAAAGAAGAAAAAGAGAAAGATGAAAAGAAAATCAAGGAAAAGAAAAGAGGGACAAAGAGCCCCAAAAGCTTGAAAAGAAAAAAAAATGGTTCAAAAGATGAGGTGATGAATGCTTGAAAAAGAATGGAAAAAGAAAAAAAAGTGAGGATGAAGTTTGTAAACTTTGAAAGTGGAAGCACACAATGTAAAACAACAAACTTTGTCCTCCACTAGAAGAGTCACAATTCCCAAATTCATCCTACCTTGTCCAAAGAGCCAATGTTACACCTTGATTAAGTCCTATTGATCACTTTGTTGAACATTTGAGTGTGTGTAGAAAGTAGAAGTTGGGCAAGCATATGGTGATTGCATAGCATGACTTGGTTGATGAGTGCATTAATGTCCTTAATTTGTTTGTGTGTTTGAGAGAAACACTCCATCATGTGAGTAGAGGACTTGAGCATTTGGATTATGTTTCCCATCACAATGTGTTGTGTACTTATGCATTCTTTGATCTATGAATGTGGATTGCAATAGTGAGCCTATAACTTTCATTGAGAAATGCACTTTGAGAAAGAGATATCATTACATCTTACTTTACATGTGTGAATTACATTGAATATTCCATTGTGATCATTCCACCCTCATTGCTTTGAGTGCTTAGTTGTTTGAGGACAAACAACATTTTAAGTTTGGGGGGGTTTGATTCGGGTGGAATTTGCACGTTTTATAAGCACATGTGAAGCATATTTTGATGTGGATTTCATTGATTTATGCATTGATTATGATTGTTTGAGCCAAAATGAGAGAAAGGTTGCGTTTTGTCGATTTTGTAGAAAATACGATGGAATTTGGAGCAAAACACCAACCATACTTTACTGGATCAGGAAGAGGAGTGCACCGTTGGATTCGTCTCGAAAAATGGAGTGGAATGAAAAAAAGAATCGAGTCAATCGGAGGTCGGAAGCTCGAGATACGAAGAGACGAAAAAAACATGCCCGGGTAGAATCAACCCGGGCGGGTCAAAAACGACCCGGGCAAGGCTGATTTTTAGGGACATTCGAATTGTGCCCGGGTGAAACCCACCCGGCCGGGTGGTTTCGACCCGGGCAAGGCCCAACAATGTGTAGCTTCGTATTTTGGCCGGGTGGCATGCCCGGGTGGGAGCCACCCGGCCGGGTGACCTCATTCTCGGGGGTTTTTGGCCATTTTCTCCATTTTTGAGGGACCAACTTGCAATTTTGGCATCCAAACCCTTCCCCAACACTATATAAGACCTCATTCTTGAAGCCCAAGACACTTCTCCCCCAATTCTTCAATTCCCACACATAGTTACACATACTTGGAGGTGTTTGGCCATAACTTATTCATCTCTCCACCAAATCATGCAAGGAAGGAGATTCCATTCCCTACCACATTCTAGACTAAGCTTTCTATTTCTTTTCCTTTTTATTTAGTTATTTCATTTAAATTTTGTAATTTGATTATGTTTGTAGTTAGCTAAACAACTTTGTGGTTCTAAGGCATTGTAAGACTTGGATTGATGTTTATGAGTAATTTCTTGCTTTAATTGGTGTTTATTTCCTATTTGCATGTTTAATTATCTATTGTCAAGCATGTTGTTATTGGCCATGATGATTTGCTTATCTATTGTTAATTGGAGTAAGATTGAGAGATTTATTTCATTTAATCGTATGCAAGCATGCAACCCGATATTATTATGAGCTCGAGAGAGGATTAATTATCGGAGAGGGAATCGAATGGTCTTAGGAGCTCTTTTAGGCGGTGTAATGTTTGTGAGGTAGAAATACGAGCCTATGTTGCATTGCGCCTTTGGTTAATTAGATCGAGAGATTAATTAATTCTTCTTGTGTGATCACCCTATATGAGATAAACTTAATGGCCATCTAAACGAGATAACATTCATAAACGGACATCTAAGTGTTACAATCGCCTTGGAACCCACCTTTTCTCTTTGAGTTACATCCATTTTACTTTTATTTTGCGATTTGTATGCCATTTGATCGATTTCGTCATTACTCTTTCGTTGTTTATTTGTGACACATTGTTAGACAATCTTAGGAGTAATTCAACTTTCAAATTATCGATTACGTCTACTTAGAACTCGACTAGCAAACTACCCTTTTACGCTTAACCTCCCTGTGGGATCGACCTCGTGCTTATCACGCTACAATAGACGCCGTACACTTGCGGTTGTTTATTTAGTGTTGCATAACGCGTGTATCAGTCCTTGACTTGGACTTGGTCCTGCTTTCAGCTCTGCTCTCTCTTAGAGCAAGTTGGAGAGACCTTTCTTTCTGAAGCTCCAACACCTTGTCAGTAGGCTTGGCCCTTCTCTTGCTAGCCCTACTACTCCCACTTCCTTCACCATCCTTCTCAGGGACAACTTCCCTGATCCTCTTATCACCTCTAGACTTTTATCTAGTCTCATTATACTTCTGTCTCAACTCTTCTGAATGATCAGAAGGCACACTCACTCCCTCTTTAGCAACTTCTTCAATCTCAGTTGAAGCTCCTGAATTCTCCTCTGAGGGTATTTGAGACACTTTTCTTGACTTTGCCACTCTGGCCTTAGTCCTTCTTTTCAACTTGGGCTTCTCCTCCTCCTTCTCTTCAGCAGGTTTGGCCAAAAGGTTCTTCCTTTGCTCAGTTTTCTTACTGAGCTTTCTAAACATGATCTTTTGGGCAGGGAGGGGCTTTGCAAAGGTTTGCATTTGTGAATAGTGGGAAAATCTCTCAATCAACAAGCTTGCCCTGGTGCAATACTTGAGTTTCCCTTCTAGCACAACCTTATTGTGAGTTTTCACATTAAACTTGGCCTTTTCCTTCATCATCTCAGACATGATGAAGGTCCTCCAATAAAATTTGATGCCTTTGTCACTATCATCAATTACTGCAGCCATAATCCTGATTCTTGGATGGATGACTTGCTCCAAGCTTCCAGTATTGCTCATAAGACTCTTAGTGATTACCTCAAATAGATTGATAAATTTTGGCTTGAGAGTCTTCTTGTTTTGTGTTGAAGAGAGAGGGCCTGGTACTAATAGCCTGATAAATTTCATCTTGAAGAGAGAAGGCAATCCAAAAGCTCCTTCAAGATCTTCTGAAGAGAATTTCACTCTATGAAATCTCTCTTCCTCCTCTCCTTCTGCCACATAGGAAAGTCTGGTGGAAACTTCACCATCTTCTGGCTTGCCTCTCCACTTAAGAAAGGCAAAGAACTCAGCCATGTAGCTTTCCAAACAAGAGCTTGGCCTTCCTTCCATGAACTTCTGGAATCCAGCTCTTCTCAACCATCTCAAGGTTGGTGTAATAACAGGATCTTCACTTTCAAAAGACATGATGGGCTCAAAGTGAAGGCTGTGTTTGTTGCTCAGGTATCCAAAATCAAGGTCTAGAGCCTTGTTGGAGAAATCAATGATCATTTCTCGTCTAACTTTGGGAGCCATTGAGAGTTTCAGAAATGAGTTTGAGAGAGTTTTGAGAGAGTTTGAAGAAAATGAGCTAGGGTTTCGAATGCTTGGGGAAGAAGAGTTTGTGGGGGATCTTAAGACTTGAGAATATTCTAAAAAGAATGTTTGTCAATGAGTTGGTGAGTTTTGTGAGTTTTCAACTGTTGTAAAAAATGGAAAACACACTTGGACGGCCAGGATTGATTTCAGAGGAGTTGGCCAGGATTGATTTCAGGGGAGTTGGCCAGTTTTGATCCAATGGTCAAAAACCAATGTAACAGTGAGTTATTGGTTTTATTCAAAACGTGGAAGTTATTTAATATTAGTTAATGGTTGGGGAGTTTTCAAGGTAGATCATGGCTTGAAAAGTGTAATGCAAACAAGAGTTAAATCTTGGCATTTAATGCATGGATAGTGACCTTTTGGGTGGGGGACAAATTAAATCCCACAGTGGTGATATCTGTAATTGGGACGGATATCAAAGTAGACAATGATTACCAAAAATAGGTGCTTATCAAACAAAGGAAATAGTTTGATAGCCAGGACAACTTATCTGACCCCACTGGGACAAGTGTCCTGAAAAGATGTGGACAAGTGTCCGGAGATTCAATGGACAAGTGTCCTGAGTAATTGTGATCATCTCTTCTGAACTTCAGTAGACTTGTCCAAGTCTGCTGAAGACCAATTCAGTTACTTTACTCCCATTAACTCCAATGGGTTTTACTTGTCCAACTTCCCTGGATCAAGTAATCCCAACTCTGCTGATAGCTCCAGAAACCTTGCCTCTACAAGTGGCTTTGTTAGAATATCAGCTTTTTGATGATCTGTGTGGATCTTGACCAACTTTATGTCCTTCTTCTCCACATGATCTCTAATGAAGTGATGCTTGATGTCCACATGTTTGCATCTTGTGCGCAATACATGATTTTGTGATATTGCTATTGTACTATTGTTATCACAAAATATTGGCACTTCATTAGAGTTGACTTTGTAATCTCTGAGTTGTTGTCTCAACCAAAGGATTTGAGCACAACAACTTCCAGCTGCAACATACTCAACTTCAGTGGTGGAAGTAGCCACTGTGTTCTGCTTCTTGGAAAACCAAGATATCAGTTTATTGCCTAAGAATTGACAAGTCCCTGAAGTGGACTTTCTATCAATTCTGCAACCTCCATAATCAGCATCTGAGTAGCCAGTTAACTCAATGTTGTCATCAGCAGGGTACCAAAGGCCTAGATTCTCAGTGCCTTTGAGATACCTCAAGATCCTCTTTGCAGCCTCAAGATGGCTTTTCTTAGGATTTGCTTGAAACCTTGCACAAACACCTACTGCAAAGGTGATGTCAGGTCTGCTGGCAGTGAGATAGAGGAGTAAACCAATGATTCCTCTATACTCAGTAGAGTTGGTTGAAACACCACTCTCATCAGGATCCATCTTCCAATTTGTGTTCATTGGGATCCTTACTGGCTTGCTAGTAGCACACCCAAACTTCTTGATCATTTCTCTGGTGTACTTAGCTTGGTTGATGAAGATACCTTCATTTGATTGCTTGACTTGAAGACCCAAAAAGAAGTTCATCAACCCCATCATGGACATCTCAAACTTGCTTTGCATTAGCTTGGAGAACTTCTCACATAGCTTCTCATTGGGGGATCCAAATATTATGTCATCCACATAAATTTGGACAAGCAGGATGTCCTCTCCTTCAGAGATTCTGAAGAGAGTTCTGTCCACAGTTCCCTAGGTGAATCCATGATCCAAGAGGAATTGTGACAGTGTGTCATACCAAGCCCTAGGGGCTTGTTTGAGTCCATATAGAGCTTTCTTCACTCTGTAAACTTGGTCTCCAACCTCAAAACCAGGTGGTTGCTCCACATAGACTTCTTCTTTCAAGACTCCATTCAGAAAGGCACTCTTGACATCCATTTGGTACACTTTGAACCTCTTGTGGGCTGCATAAGCTAGAAAGAGCCTTATTGCTTCTAGCCTTACCACAGGTGCAAAGGTCTCATCATAGTCAATGCCTTCATGTTGGCAGTACCCCTTTGCCACAAGTCTTGCTTTGTTTCTGACAATCACATCATTCTCATTTTTCTTGTTCTTGAACACCCACTTTGTTCCAATAACATCTTGATGTGAAGGTCTGTCCACCAGCTCCCATACTTCATTCCTGAGATTTGCTTCCTCAAGCTCTCTCAAGACTTGTTGATACAACTCAGTAGATTTGACATCAACAACTGCCTCAGAGTTTTTAGCAAGCTCAATTGCCAATCTTTCATTTTCTCTCACACAGTTATCATGAAATTCTTGTAACATAGTGAAATCTTCCATCAACTTTCCAAGAGAAAGTTTCAGGTTGACCTTACTAGTGTTTTGTGAGATGAATGATGGTGAGCTAGAAGTAGATGATACCTCATCATCCTCAAGAGCCATGTTGCAGACATCATCATCATCTTCACTGTTGGAGAACAGTCCATCAGAAGAGTTGAAGCTTTCAGCACTTTCAGATTCCTCACCAGCCATCATGGCCTTTCTATTGGTGAACTTTCTGCCTCTTTTAGCTTGTCTTTCTCTTCTCTCCTTAGAACTCAATTCAGGGCAGTCATACTGGAAGTGCCCTTTCTTCTTGCAATTATAGCACAAGTCTTCAACATCATCCTTCTTTGGTTCTTCTCTTCTTCTTGATTATGAAGGTTCAGCTCTAGTGGACCTTCTCCTATCAGAGTACTTGTCCTCTGATCTTTTCTCATCAGGCTTTTTGACCTCAGCCTGAGCTTCAGGAGAGTTGTACCTTCTCCTGAATTTGTTGTCTTTGTAGAATTTCTTGTATCTACCAAACCTTGAGTTTAGCTTTTCAAACCTCCTAGCCATCAAGGCTAGTTCCTCCTTCATTTCAGTCTTGGAGACTGACATTGATGATCTTGGAGTGGAATGCATTTCTGGTTCAGCAGTTTTGGCTTTGAATGCCACTCCCTTAGTAGGATTTGAAGGTTCCTCAACAGGGTTTCTTCTATTGAGGTCGAACTCATAAGCTTTGAGTTCAGAGAAGATTTGTTGCATGGGCATGGTGGAGAGATCTTTGGTATTTTGCATCATTACAGCATAGACATCCCACTTTTGAGTGAGACTTCTCAAGATCTTCAATCCAACTTCTCTCTTGGTGTAGACCTTGCCCAAGGAGTTGATTTCATTCATCACATAAGTGAATCTACCAGCAAATTTATCAATGGACTCCTCAGACTCCATTGTGAATTGTTCAAACTTCTGCACTGCCACTTGGAGCTTATTCTCCTTGATTTTCTCAGTGCCCTCACACATTTCTGCAAGAGTATCCCATATCTCCTTGGCAGTTGTGCAGTGGTAGACCCTTCCCATGATTGCATCTGGAATTGTTTGATAGAGGGTATTCATTGCAAGATAATTCAAATTATCCTTCCTCTTTTCATCAGCAGTGAAGTCATCTTCATCTTTGGGTAGCACATCTCTTGTGTCTGCCCTTTGAGCCTCTGTGACTCTGGGATTGACAAAGGTGAACACAAATGGACCTCTTGTGATCACTCTTAACATATCAGTATGAAGAGATGCAAGATGAGCCCTGATTCTGATTTTCCAGAAATCATAATTATCAATTGAGAACATGGGCAATTTGTGATGAGATATATGATTGACTGGATTTGTTGCCATATTGTCCAATCCTTGAACAGCAGAAGGTGGAACTGCAGCATTTATGTTCTGATCAGGATTTTGCTGCTGGTTCTGGTTGTTGTTGTTTCCTCTTGCCATTTCTTTAAGAAAAGGTTAGACAATAGATACAAAGGATTTCAGATAGATCAGTTCAGTGACCACAACAAATATATGATTTTGAAAACCAAGATGGCTTTTCAGAAGCAGTGGTCTTTGAACCCCTGCTCTGATACCACTTGTTAGTCCTGAAAGGAGTATATAATAAGTGTATGGGGGTGGGGGAATACACTTGTATGCAAATTCTTTTTAACTTTGATCAAACCAGAGCTCAGCAAGGTTGTCTTGGACAACTCTGCTGAAGATGATTAACTCTTCTAAGATAATCAAACTACTAAGTACTATTGAGTACTTAGTTGAATAACTATCTAGGGGAGTTATATGTGCGGAATAGTGGTTGGCCCTTTTAGTTTAAACTCCTTTAAAGTTTCTGAAATCAGTTAGTCAATTCAATACAGTCCAATTTTTAGAGAACTTGTCCAAATAGGTTTTGCACAGTCTTTGAATGTTTAACCTTTGAGAGATCAGTTTTGTGTGCAGTGTTGAATGTATGAAAGTACTTGAAAAGCAAATCAACACAAGAGTTTATAGTGGTTCAGAGACTCAAGCTCCTACATCCACTTTCCCTGATTGAATAGGATAATTCCTTCACTCTTGAAATTAACTTGTTTTATAGTGCCAAGGTGCACTTGATCAATAACACTACTCCTTGGTGAATTGATCCCTAGGATGTCTAGAGTCCTAGTACCCTCTTCTCAACTCAGAACTGAACTGTTCTTCTCTCAACAGTCAGCTCCTACCACTTCTACTACTACAACCTTCTCACTTTCTCACTTGAAAGGGGTAAGGATTGAAGTAAGGTTCCAACTAATGAGATATCCTTTACAATGAAGATCAGTGTATATGGATTAGGATATCTCTCTAAGCTTGTGTATGGATATACAATAGGTTAAGCTTAGAAGAAGTGTATGAAGACTAAGATAGTCTTTGAAAGCTTTGAAAGCACTCTTGCTTGTAAGATCTTGAAGTTAGTTGGATTGTGTTGAGGTGCTTTCAAATGGTCTTCACACTTCTGTATTTATAGAAAAATGAAGGATTTGCCCGTTGGAGAGGCAGCCTCAAATGTCCATAAATGTCTTCTTTTAGTTCTTCAACTTTGAAGACAGATTCTTGATAGTGACATGTCCTCATTTGGGAAATAAACGGCTGTATAGACTTTGTCTTCATTCTGCAGCACTCTTCCCAATGTCTGACTTTCAGATTCTCTTGTTAGGACATGGACATGGCTTCTGAAGGTTGTTCCAATGATAGGACAACATTCCTTATCAAATGGACAACTCTCCTTATCACTATCAGCAGTCTTGCTTATCAGCATGGTTGGCCTGCTCATTTCAGATGACTTGGCTCTTGCCCTTTGCTTCACTTCAAAGTGATCTTAGCATGTTGTATTGAAGTACTTTAGGGTGTGGTTGTCTCTAACTCTTCAACATGGTTGACCTCAAGCTTTCAGAGCACTTGATCTTGATTAATTGTGCTGAGACAACTCCTCTGGACAACTCTCCTGATCAGCATAGTTGGTCTTCAAAAGACTTAGTGTTTGTTCCAGAGTTTGAGCCTTGAGGGGACTTGTTCTTGATGGACTTCAAAGCATGTGTTCCCCCTCAAATTGTGCATCTAATCAACTGAGAGCTGCCTAACATATTAGCTTCTCATCTAGCCTTATTCTATATGTTCTAACATTCTTAGAACATAATCATCTTAACTTAGGCATGTCTCAGGGGGTTTTGCTATTGAATCAAAACATATCTCATTTTATTCCCAACAATTTCCCCCTTTTTGATGATGCCAAAACCTATACATTCTATGCAAAAGTGACTTGACTACACCTATTACATTTATCTTCAGAGGACATGACTAAGGTCAATAATCCTGAAAAACAATGTGTTAGTGTACTCACTGTTCAAGTTGCAAATAGGTTTCAAAGATAGGCATAGAGAGATTTCTGCAATAGTGTTTCTTGATTCAAAGTTAGTTCAACTATCATTCATATGAAAATCATTACAAGCATGTTGATAGTTGAAGATAACATATCAGAGCATGAATTCAATTGATCATTACATTACAGAAATTTTAGAGCATACACTAAACATAAAATCTAGAGTATCAGAGCAAACAACTAAGTACTTAAAAGTATCTAGATCTTCCAGTATCATAGCATAATCAAATCAGTTAATGGTATCTAGATCTTCCAATATCAGAGCATAAACTTCTTATCAGAGCATCCAAATCATATCAGAGCAACAAAAGTATGTTAGAGTAACTAAAATATCTGAGCACACCATATCAGCATACTTGACCAAACTTCAGCATAGACGACCAAATAAAACATATCTTCAGGTAAGATAAGTTTTCATCCAAAAAGGTCAGAAGACTTAGCCAATTTAGAGATCATCCTCCTTTGGTGGCACCATTCCATATTGTGCCCACACTCTTCTTTTCAACTCCATGGCTTCTTGGTTTGTTCCTTTGGGTCCAAGAACCATCTTGTTCAGCTTAAGGATCTCAGTAAATTCCTTCAGGATCTTTGACTGATCAATCCATCCATCAAGCTTTGGAGGCATGTATATGATTGGCTTGGGGCCAGTAAGTTCAAATCTTGCAATATCAGCAGCTGCAAGTAGTTGTTGATAAAGTTCTCTGTGATACTCTATCATAAACTCAGCAAAAGTGGAGTTGGCATCTCTTCCATTCCATTTGTCAATGACATATTGATCATAGAAAAACTCCCTTTTGGCTTCCTCCCATAAGTCATTCAGCTGAATTGGCACCCATTTATCCAAGTGAGGATATTTGGTGTCCATTGGGATCAACAGCTGTGGCTTCATCTTGTTGTAAGTTGCTCTCTTCCTTCTAGGCTTTTGGAAGTCTGCTCTTCTTTTGTCTCTTGCTCTTTATGCTTCATCCATCAAATCCATCCTTTCTTGGGCCCTCATCATGGCCAGCTTCTGTTGAGTTTCAGGGTCTTTGCCATACCCTTCATGAAACAGCTTTGATGGATCATTTAGCAACACAACTTTCTTCTTCTTAGGTCCAGGTCCAAAGCCTTCTTCATACAGCTCCTCTACATCTTCAGAAGCTTTGGCACCATCAGTGGACTTAGTCTCAGTAGACTTTTCCTTCTCAGAAGACTTGTCTTTTTCAGCAGCTTTGGGTATTTCAGCAGTCTTGTCTTTTTCAACAGACTTGGCCTTCTTTGAGATAGGCTCATCATCATCAATTCTGAACTCAGGAGGCAAATCAAGGCTGTTGGGAAACTCAGTAAATTTCTTAGCTTGTCTTTTCTTTCCTTTGGCCTTCTTGATCTTTCCTCTAGTTTGGACACCTTCATTTTTGTCCAAACCAGACACCTCTCCTCCTTGTCTTTGCTGTAGCCTAACTCTTTCCTCTTGAGCTGAGGCCATTGAGTTATTCAAAGCAAGTGCTAACTGCTCTTCTTCATCCAAATCTTCTAAGTTCAGCACTGCTGACTCTTTCCCTTTTCCTTCAGCAACTTTGTCTTTTCCTTTCACTGGGCTTCCAATAACTAAGGCACCTTTTGCCCTTGCTCTTTCCCTTTCTCCCTTTTTGGCAGCATCAAAACATTCAGGCTTGAGTTCACTCATAGTTGATGCCATCAAGGATTGGGCTTGGGTTAGAGACTTCATCTCCTCCAACAAATATACATTCTCATCATGTATATTCTGCATCCTATCACTGCTCAAGCTAAGGAAAGCTAGAACAGGCTTCATCTTTTGTTGGACAACCTCCTCCATGGTTGCTTTTAGAGATGCATCTAGTTGGGCCTTTAGAAGCTCAGTGAGGTTGGCCACTGCACCTTCAGCAATGTTGGCCATCACTTCTTGGGAAAATTTCTCTGAAGCTGCTTTTACCATATCAAGTATTTGTGCCTCTGCTCTTTTCTTCTGCAAGGCAGTCTTCTTTCCAAGTGCTTGCTTGATGGTTAGCCTTATAGCTTGAACATTAGCATTGTGATTATCTCTGAGCAACTTTTGATCCTTCTTGACCTCCTTTGAGATGTTCTCCATACTGACTTTGGCTTTGTGAACTTCAGTGGAAATGGTTTGAAGGCCAGATTCCACTCCTTCAATTCTTGCTTCCAATGTGGGTAGCACCACATCTTTAGAGCCAGTTAATCTCATTTCTACATATGCTAAAGTTCTTCCATGCTCATCCAAAGCTCCAGAAGTTTCTGCATGTGCTGATTGGAATTGATGAGCCAAGGAGTCCAACTTTGTTGATTGCAAGCTAAGTAAGGCTTGTCCTGATCCAGAATCAACATGGATGGGAGCATCTGTCAAGAAGGCATCTGCAAAGATTTGTTCAAAACTTATACCTGCAATGTCAGACAAAACAAAAGGGTTAGTGAAAACACACTCATCACCCTCAATTTCTTTTTCATAAGACTCTGATACATCAGCAGTCTTCTTCTCATTTTCAACTTTTTCTTTTCTTCCTTCAGTAATGATTTCCTCACACAAGGAATCAGGCCTCCTTTCATCAAGGGATTCTTGAAGTTCAGATTTGACTTCAAGAATAGCCTATCCTTCCTCACTTATATCACCCTCATTTGGTGGTACACTCACTATCTTAGTGATTACTACCTCTCTCTCATCCTCTACTCCCTCTGATTTTTCAGCTAAATTCTCCTTTTCAACACCAACACCTAGACCTGCATCATCTCCACCTTCAACAAGGTTCAGAGATGGCAGTTGTGGGGAGATCACAGTGCTTATTTCAGCAGCCACTGAGTCATCCTGAATGATTAAGGGCTGATCAGTGTCCAACTCTTCTGACACTGAATAGTCCTTAACCAAACTAGCCTCTATGATAGGAACCTCAACATCTTTAGGCTGTGCCTTGGGTTCAGAAGAACCTTCATTGGCAGATGTATCTTTGGTTGTGTTACCACCCTTGGTCAACACCTCTGAAGATACAGAGCCTTTCCTATGATAGGTTCTAGGGGGGTTTGAAAGTCTGTCTGATACAGAAGACTTGGGTTGAAAAGGTTCAGGGAGGTTGGCTTGAGGGGTTTCAGGAGGGTTGGGTTTTGAAGGGTTTGAGGGATCATCAGGGGAATCATCATCATTGGAGCTACTATCAGGGTGTCTGATGCCCTTAGCTTTTCTCTCCTTCTCCTCAATGATCTTATCATCTACCAACTTTGCAAAAACTTCCTCATCAATGAGAAATCTTGTTTTCATCACACCAGCAAAGTGTAGCAATCTGCTCTCCTCCACTTGCCACCAGTTTGCACCCTTATCTTGGATGACTTGGGATATCTCCATAATGGTCTTGTCTTTTACATCCACAAGCATCCTCAAATCATGGAACATCTTCTGGATTCTTGGAAATCCAGCAAGTTGTGGATACAAACTGTCCACAATAGCCTTGGCTCCTCCTCTGAGCATACTTTCATAAGTATACTCCTCCTCATCTCCACTTGAATGGGGACTTTGGGTTATAGGGGAGTTGGCTCTGGTTTCTCCTAGTGTGGCTTCAGGAAGGGTAAGTTCAGGGATATTGGCTTCAGAAGGATTGGGTGCAATTGAAGGTACTTCTGTTGCTTTTGAGAGCAATGAATCTGAAGGGGCTTTGCTTAGGGGGGTTGGCTCATGAAGTGCAACTTCTAAGAATTTTGAGTAATTGAGCATAGATGAGTCAAGGGGTGATTACAACCCTGTCTCATCTACTGCTAAATCTGCTAGCACATCTATCCCACTTCTTTGCACACTCCCTTCTGGAGAATATCTCTTGGTAAGATTGATGGGGGTGATTGGTTGGTTGGTTGGGGTTATGTGGGTTTCAGGGAAGTTGGGTTCAGGGTTCTGATTTTCAGGGAGGTTGGCCTCTATTTGTTGACCTTCAGGGACCTTGGATTCTAGAGTTCCAGAACCAGATGAGTTGGTCCTTGACTTAGACTTGGTCCTGCTTTCAGCTCTGCTTTCTCTTAGAGCAAGTTGGAGAGACCTTTCCTCCTGAAGCTCCAACACCTTATCAGTAGGCTTGGCCCTTCTCTTGCTGGCCCTACTGCTCCCACTTCCTTCTCCATCCTTCTCAGGGACAACTTCCCTGGGCCTCTTATCACCCTTAGGCTTTTGTCTAGTCTCATTATACTTTTGCCTCAACTCTTCTGAATGATCAGAAGGCACACTTACTCCCTCTTCAGCAACTTCTTCAATCTCAGCTGAAGCTCCTGAATTCTCCTCTGAGGGAATTTGAGACACTTTCCTTGTCTTCACCACTCTGGCCTTTGTCCTCTTTTTCAATTTGGGCTTCTCCTCCACTTTCTCTTCAGCAGGTTTGGCCAGTAGCATCCTTCTCTGCACAGTTTTCTTGCTGAGTTTTCTAAACATAATCTTTTGGGCAGGGAGGGGCTTTGCAAAGGTCTGCATTTGTGAGTAGTGGGAAAATCTCTCAATCAGCAAGCTTGCCCTGGTGCAATACTTGAGTTTTCCCTCCAACACAACCTTGTTGTGGGCTTTCACTTTAAACTTAGCCTTTTCCTTCATCATCTCAGACATGATGAAGGTCCTCCAATCAAACTTGATGCCTTTGTCACTAGCATCAATAACTGCAGCCATTATCCTTATTCTTGGATGGCTGACCTGCTCCAAGCTTCCAGTGTTGCGAAATTTTGGCTTGAGAGTCTTCTTGTTTTGTGTTGCAGAGAGAGGACCTGGTACTAATAGCCACTCTTGAGATATTTCATCTTCAAGGCCAGTACCATAAACTTCTGGATTCCTTCCCACAGAAGGTAATCCAAAGGCTCCTACAAGATCCTCTGAAGAGAATTTCACCCTGTGAAATCTCTCTTCCTCTTCTCCTTCTGCCACATAAGAAAGTCTGGTGGAAACTTCACCATCTTCTGGCTTACCTCTCCATTTGAGGAAAGCAAAGAATTCTGCCATGTAGCTCTCCAAACAGGAACTTGGCTTCTCTTCCATGAACTTTTGAAGACCTGCCCTCCTCAACCATCTCAAGGTTGGTGTAACTTCAGGGCCTTCACTTTCAAAAGAAACAATGGGCTCAAAGTGAAGGTTGTTCTTGTTGCTCAAATATCCAAGATCAAGGTCTAGAGCCTTGTTGGAGAAATCAATGATCATTTCTGGTCTGATTTTGGGAGCCATTGAAGGTTTACAGAAAAGGATTTGAGTGAGTTTTGAGAGAGTTTGAAGAAAATAAGAGCTAGGGTTTCGAATGCTTGGGGAAGTAGTGTTTGTGGGGGATCTTAAGGCTTGTGAATATTCTAAAAAGAATGTTTGTCAATGAGTTGGTGAGTTTTGAGAGTTTTCAACGGTTGTCAAAAATGGAAAACACACTTGGACGGCCAGGATTGATTTCAGGGGAGTTGGCCAGTTTTGATCCAATGGTCAAAAACCAATGTAACAGTGAGTTATTGGTTTTATTCAAAACGTGGAAGTTATTTAATATTAGTTAATGGTTGGGGAGTTCTCAAGGTAGATCATGGCTTGAAAAGTGTAATGCAAACAAGAGTTAAATCTTGCCATTAAATGCATGGAAAGCGACCTTTTGGGTGGGAGACAAATTAAAATCCCAAAAAGCTGATATCTGTAAAAGGAATGAGACAGATATCAAAATAGGCAATGATTACCCAAATTAGGTGCTTATCAAACCAAGAAAATAGTTTGATAGCCAAGACAACTTATCTAACCCCACTTGGACAAGTGTCCTGAAAAGATGTGGACAAGTGTCCTGAGATTCAATGGACAAGAATCCTGATCATTTGAGGTCATCTTTTCTGAGTTTCAGTAGACTTGACCAAGTCTGCTGAAGGCCAAAATAATTCCCCTTACTCCCATTAACTCCAATGGATTTTACTTGTCCGACTTCCCTGGATCAAGTAATCCCAACTCTGCTGATAGCTCCAGAAACCTTGCCTCTACAAGTGGCTTTGTTAGAATATCAGCTTTTTGATGATCTGTGTGGATCTTGACCAACTTTATGTCCTTCTTCTCCACATGGTCTCTAATGAAGTGATGCTTGATGTCCACATGTTTGCATCTTTTGTGCAAGACAGGATTTTGTGATATTGCAATTGCACTGTTGTTATCACAAAATATGGGCACTTCAGTAGAGTTGACTTTTTAGTCTCTTAGTTGTTGTCTCAACCAAAGGATTTGAGCACAACAACTTCCAGCTGCAACATATTCAGCTTCAGTGGTGGAAGTGGCCACTGTGTTTTGCTTCTTGGAGAACCATGATATGAGCTTGTTGCCTAAGAATTGACAAGTCCCTGAAGTGGACTTTCTATCAATTCTGCAACCTCCATAGTCAGCATCTGAGTAGCCAGTTAACTCAATGTTGTCATCAGCAGGGTACCAAAGGCCTAGATTCTCAGTGCCTTTGAGATACCTCAAGATCCTCTTTGCAGCCTCAAGGTGGCTTTTCTTAGGATTTGCTTGAAACCTTGCACAAACACCTACTGCAAAGGTGATGTCAGGTCTGCAGGCAGTGAGATAGAGGAGTGAACCAATGATTCCTCTATACTCAGTAGAGTTGGTTGGAACAACACTCTCATCAGGATCCATTTTCCAATTTGTGTTCATTGGGATCCTTAATGGCTTGCTAGTTGCACACCCAAACTCTTTGATCATTTCTCTGGTGTACTTAGCTTGGTTGATGAAGATCCCTTCTTTTGATTGCTTGACTTGAAGTCCCAAAAAGAAGTTCATCAACCCCATCATGGACATCTCAAACTTGCTTTGCATAAGCTTTGAGAACTTCTCACACAGCTTCTCATTGGGGGATCCAAATATTATGTCATCCACATAAATTTGGACAAGCAAGATGTCCTCTCCTTCAGAGATTCTGAAGAGTGTTCTGTCCACAGTTCCCTTGGTGAATCCATGATCCAAGAGGAATTGTGACAGTGTATCATACCAAGCCCTAGGGGCTTGCTTGAGTCCATATAGAGCATTCTTCAGTCTGTAAACTTGATTTCCAACCTCGAAACCAGGTGGTTGCTCCACATAGACTTCTTCTTTCAAGACTCCATTCAGAAAGGCACTCTTGACATCCATTTGGTACACTTTGAACCTCTTGTGGGCTGCATAGGCTAGAAAGAGCCTTATTGCTTCTAGCCTTGCCACAGGTGCAAATGTCTCATCATAGTCAATGCCTTCATGTTGGAAATAGCCCTTTGCTACTAGTCTTTCTTTATTTCTGATAATCACATCATTCTCATTTTTCTTGTTCTTGAACACCCATTTTGTTCCAATAACATCTTGATGTGAAGGTCTATCCCATACTTCATTTCTGGTGAATTAGTTCAGTTCTTCCTGCATGGCTGTGATCTAATTGGCATCTTGAAGTGCTTCTTCAATGTCACTTGGTTCTTGCTCTGACAAGAAACAACAGAAAAGAGCACTTTCACCATGAAATCTCCTTGGTTTGACTCCTATACTTGGGTCACCAAGTATTAGATCAGTAGGATGGTCAGACAACCATGTCCTTCTTTTTATGATCTCTTCAGTAGAGTTGTCCTCTACTGAAGTTGAGTCATTTTGATCATAAAATTCAGGATAATTGAATGCAGGATCTAATTCAGGATCATAATCAGGGGTGTTGTCCTCAATGTCAGGGACATTGGCATTTTCAACATTTTGAGTTCCCCCTTGATTATTTGACCCATTAACTACCTCAGCAGGGACTGCTTCTTCATTGGTAGTTGTTACCTGGATGTGAACTGGGATTGGATCATTCAGTTCACCAATATCTTCAGTGGGATTTGCCTCAGGAAGGTTGCCTTCAGGATTGTTGTCCAATGGGAGTTTTTCAGGTAGGTTGGCTTGGAAAACTTCTATGAATTCAGTGTCTTTGTCTTTTAGGCTCAGTCTGGTTGTCCTTTGTGTGATTTCTTCTGATTCCAAGTTTTCATTCCTGAACTCATGAATAGATTCATCAAACACAACATGAGGTGTTTCCTCCACAATAAGGGTTTTCTTGTTGTAGACTCTGAAAGCTCTACTGATTTGAGAATATCCAAGGAATGCTCCCTCATCAGCTTTGCTATCAAAGGCTTTCAACTGTTCTTTCCCATTATTGTGTATGAAACACTTACAACCAAAGATGTGAAAGTATGACACTTTAGGCATTCTTCCTTTCCAGAGTTCATAGGGGGTTTTGCCTTGCCCCTTAGTGATCAAACATCTATTTTGAGTATGGCATGCAGTGTTTATAGCTTCAGCCCAAAACCTCTTAGGTGGATTTGAATCAGCAATTAAGGTTCAAGCAGCTTCTTTTAAGGTTCTATTTCTCCTCTCTACAACTCCATTTTGTTGAGGAGTTCTAGCTACCGAGGTTTCATGAGCTATTCCATTAGATGTGCAATACTCATTGATGTATGAATTTATGAACTCAGTGCCTTTATCAGATCTTATCTTGATAATGCTAAGGCCTTTCTCATTTGACAATCTCTTTAAAAGTTCAGGCAGTTTGACTTGAGTTTCCTTCTTATTAAGGAGAAATACTACCCATGTGAACCTAGAGAAGTCATCTACTACAACCAATGTGTATTTTCTACCATTTATGCTTGCTGGGGTAATTAGTCCAATTAAGTCCATATGTAAAAGTTCAAGTACCCTTTCAGTAGAGATGACTGGTTTTCCCTTGAATGAGGTTTTAATCTGTTTTCCTTCTTGGCATGGTTTGCAAACATGCTCTTTTATGAAAACCTCATTAGGTAGTCCTTTAACTAATGCATTCCTGGCAATTTTGTTCATTGTTTTGAAGTTCAAGTGATTTAGTCTTTTATGCCATAACCAGCTTTGTTCACTAGAACTCTTAGCAATGAAACATGCAGCATCAGTAGACTTGTCCCAGTCTGCAAAATACACATTTTCTTTCCTAGTTCCAGTCAATAGAATTTGTTGAGTCTTATCTTTGATTAAGCATTTTCCACTAGAAAACTCAACATTGAAATCTTTATCACATAATTGACTGATACTTAGGAGATTATATTTGAGACCAGCCACATAAGACACATTGGATACTTTGATGTTACCAATCATCAAAGTACCATAACCTTTTGTTGTAGCTTGTGAGCTGTCTCCAAAAGTGAAATTTGGGCCTTCTTTTTCAATAAAATCAATGAGGAGTTCCTTGTTTCCGGTCATGTGCCTTGAAGATCCACTGTCAAGGTACCATGCTGACTTTTTACTCATGCTCCTCTTCTAGTGGCCCATTGGTACCTGCAATTAGATAGGTTTAGGTACCCTTTGAGTTTTGGGTCCTGAGAGGTTAGCTGTACCTTTAGGAACCCAAACTTGCTTAATAACCCTGATTGATTCAAGGTGGCTAAGTTGTTTTCCTCTAGCATCAACATACACTGTCTTTCCCTTAAATGCCTTTGGGAAAGTATGTGTGAAAGTGTTAACTCTGTAAGTTTCAGGAGAGTTGTCAAATCTCCTGAACTTATGAGTTCTTTGTGCTACTTAAGGGAATCTTTGAGGAAAGGCTTTCATATGACCATTACCCTTTGGCATATAGGGTTTTGGTTGTCTCATTTTATTTTGCCTTTGAGGATAGTTGTCCTTAGGTCTAGTCAGCTGAGTCTTTCTCAGAAGAGTTGGCCTAGGCTGATTATACCTTGGATAACTCCTCTGAACATTGTTCAGGAGAGTTGCCCTTCCATTGGGTCTACTCTGCTGACCAACATTCCTCTTGTGTTCAGGAGCATTGGCCATTTCCTTAGGTTTTGGCCTAGTCTCCTGAAGCACTTGAGTAGGCAAGTCATCCATTTTGCCCTTTCCTTTGTTCAGTGGCTGAATCATTTCATTTTCAGCTTGTGCCACTGACTTAACAAAGATTCTCTTAGTGTTACTTGTAGAAGAAACACTAAGACAAGGTGAAGATTCAAATGGATCAAATCCTAATCCACTTCTTTGAGCCATAGGTCTTTGCTAACTCTGAATTTCCTCTATTGCCCTAGAGGATTTCTTCAGAGCAGACATCTTTAGTTGCAGGCTCTCTTCACTTGATTTAAGAATATCATACTCATGTGAGAGGTTTTCAAACTTGGCATTTAGAATTTTTAGTTCAAAATCTTTTCTCTTCTGTGATAGAAGTTGATCAGCAATCTCCTTTTGTTGGTCAACCAACAAAATTTGGCCCAATGTATAAGATAAGGGGTAAATTTGGGTTTTTGCCTCATTTTTGTTGTTTTAAATAATACCAAAAAAATCTTGAAGTTTTAACTACTTAGGAGGCCCAAATTGTAGGTTCAAGTAAATAATCACTATATAATTTATGGCTTTGTCTCATATACTACCATTAGACTATAATTAAATCTAAGTAAATATTCGCATTTTTGTTCTATATACAGATGGTACACTTGAGTCCACAGTAGCCTCACCTATAATTTATTGTATGTCATACAGTATTTACAGGCTTGAGCTGGAATTAATTTCATGAAAGAATTCCGTCTAATCTAAAAGTCTGAACTTTTAGAGAGGGTGAGAATTAATTCTTGTATAGTAATTCCTAACACTCCCCCTCACTCGTGGGTCGGATTAACACCTCTTACCCTTTTTTGGGGAGGAGGCCCATCGAGTGGACAACTTAAATGGGTGGAGTGCTTTCAACAAAATCGAACCTAGGTCGTTTGCCTGGTTTGCTCTGATAAAATGAAAGAATTTTGTCTCATCTAAAAGTCCGAACTTGTAGAGAGGGTGAGAATTAATTCTTGTATATATTAACAGGTTTCGGGCAAGCTGTCAACTATGGAAAATCGGGTGTTTTCTTTAGCAAGAATGTGGCGGAGGAAAAAAGGACTGATATCAAATCAATCTGGGGGATCAAAAACCCCATCAACACGGGGAGGTATCTTGGGCTACCCTCTCTAATCGGTAGAAGGAAGCGGGAGATCTTTGAGTACGTGAAAGATAGATTGAGAGAAAAATTACAAGGTTGGAGGACCAAAAAACTCTCGAAAGCAGGAAATGAGGTACTTATAAAAGTAGCAACTCAAGCCATTCCCTCTTTCTGCATGACCACATTCCTGCTACGTAGTAACCTTTTGAAGGAATTAGAGGTTATGATCAACAAGTTTTGGTGGGGCAACTCCACGGAGCCCTCGAAGGGCATCAACTGGATGCGGTGGGAACGACTATGTGTGGAAAAGAGGGATGGAGGAAGAGGCTTCCGAGATTTACACAATTTCAACCTTGCCATGCTTGGAAAGATGGGATAGAGGCTATGTACAGAACCAAACTCTTTGGTGAGCAGAATTCTCAAAGCGAGGTATTACCCAAGAGGTGATTTCATGTCAGCGGAACTAGGGTGGAACCCTAGCTATACTTGGTCGAGCATTCATGCCAGCCAAGCACTGGTACAAGCAGCAGCAAAGTGGAAAGTAGGATCCGGTGACTCCATCCGAATCTGGGACATGCCATGGGTCAATGATGACAATAACCACGTCATCTGGTCGGATCGAGTGGAAGGTCTTGAAGATATGAAGGTGTCTGCGCCTTTTGACGCCGAATCAAGAACTTGGGATTTGAACCTAGTGCAGGAACTGCTCCCCCTGGATGTCCCCAGAATATTGAGAACAGCGCTGCCCCCGATGGGAGCGGTCGACAAACTAACTTGGCACCCGGCTCGTAGAGGCAATTATACGGTTAAACCTGCTTACCAATTACTAATGCAGACAACAGAAAACACGGTTCTCAAAGAGGAAGGTAATTGGGGTCGCATCTGGAGACTCCAAGTCCCTCCTAGGGTGAAGGATTTCCTATGGAGAACGACGAAAGATTGTCTCCCGACCAAGGCTAATCTCTACACTCGAAGGGCGGTGGATGATACTGCCTGTGTGCTCTGCGACTGGGGCACAGACAAACCTTGGCACCTGCTCACAGCCTGCCCCTACGCTCGCAGCTGCTGGACAGCATCGGGCTTACTCTCGAAGTTGGATGCTTGCATGCCACAAGCAAATGGAATCAAGGAGCTCATTCTGAGCATGGCAGACAACCCCATTCAATATGTGGCTGTCAGCTTTGGGATGGTTTCATTGCAAATTTGGAAGGAGAGGAACTCGGTGGTATGGGGTGGGAACTGCAACACTCCCACTACTGTCGTACACCTTTCAGCTAGCTACTGGTTAGAATGGAAAAACACCATTGCTAATGCGAGGAGGAGGCCAGATCGTGAGAGATAAACGCAACCGTGTCTAGCATGGCACCCCCCCCACGACTGGGGCTTCGCAAAATAAATGTAGATGCTACCTTCTTTCGCGAAGATATGAAAACTGGATTGTGAATGGTCATCCACGACGACCATGGTGTATACGTTAGAGGCAAAACCTTGGTAATTGACGGGTGTGTGGACGTGGAAGTTGGCGAAGCCATGGGCTTCTTCGAAGCGCTTTCATAGTTAAAAGAGTTAGGGGTTGAGGACTGCATCGTTGAGGGTGATGCACGACAGGTGGTGGAAGCTATCACCTCGTCAGACTCAATTGATTCGGCGTTTGGTGACTATATCATCGCATGCCGAAACTTACTTGGTAGTTTCTCTAATGTATCAGTTTCTTATGTAAAACGGGAAGCCAACAATATAGCACACACCCTTGCTCGAGAATCACATCATCATTTGTCTCCTAGCACATGGGTAGACCCACCGACATTTGTGGTTGGGCTCCCTAGCACTATTTGCTCTTGTAATAATCGAAGCTAATTCTTCAGGGCTTCAAAAAAAAAAAAAAAAAATTAACGCCCGTATAATTTTGTTGATATTTTTAACATATATAATTAATTATTTTTTTAATTAAATTAAAATTTTGATTTTTAATTTTGTTTAGAGACCGACAATTCAGTCTTTAATTGGTATAAAAAATTCTGAATCCCAAAATTTTAATTGACTACCGATTTTGACCTCTCGTTTAGAGACTATTTTCAGTTCGGTCTTTAATATTATGTTTTTCAAACCGCTTAACCACCGAATATCAGTCTCTAAACCGAAATTAAAATTCTAATTTTGAATTTTAATTGGAGACTGAAAATTCAGTCTTTAATTGGTATAAAAAATTTCGATAGGTTGTTTTATACGTATGTGAATCGATCACTTACCGTCGGGATCAGGCGAGAATCCTTTAAATTCGGACAAAGTATCCACAACCGAAAAGGAATCTTTTACTACGCTATCAAAATCCGTGGAATCGTTCACTACCTCCTCTAAATTAACTCAATCAGGCACTACGATCTCTAAATCAATTGAATCAAGCACTACGATCTCTAAATCACTATAATAAATATCTAATATATATGGTATTATACTTAAATATAGAAAACATCTTAAATATATATGAGTATCTAATATATATAATTTCTAACTAGTTAGCATTAAACAATATAAATAGTAGATTTTTTATGATTTGATGAAAAAGTAGGATTTTTTTAATGAACTAATAGGACTAAAAAGACTTTTAAAAGGCTTTCGGGCCAGACCTATTTATTAAAAAAGCCAAGCCAAGCCTTAAATAAAAGCCTATGACAGGCCATGGGCCAGGCTCGGCCCTAAAGAATATTTAACAGACCAGACTTTTTTATATAAAGCCTACCTAGGTCTGACCCATTCCCACCCCTATCCACAAGCTTCACACAATCTAACTACTTTATTTATTTTATATATACTCCGTATATAAAAATTTACAATTACCCCTCAACATTCTAATCAATACACTTTTTTCTTAAATTATATATGTATCCAAGATTCTCCACAAGCTTTTGAAAGATGTAGAAAGTATTAAATAGGAGACACCTAGGGGTGTGGTTACTTTCAGTTATAAAAACTAGAGATTTTGAGTTTAATTTAATTACTTCGAAATTTAAAAATCGATTTTAAAAAATCACCCAACATCACCCCTATATATTAAACCTATCAATTAATATAATAATCTAAAAAATTGCATTTTTGCTCTCGTAAAAATATTTTCAAATTACTTTTGGTCCTAAAATTCAAAATTGGTCCTTTTTCATGCAAAAATTTTAGTTTGAAAGACTATATTAAAAATAAATTAATTATATGATTAAATACATTCTCAAATTATAAATGAATTGAAAAATTAAATATTTAATTCAAATATTATCTGAAAATGCAAGGTTTTTTTTTTTTCAAACTAAATAAAATTTTATGTAAAACGGAAAAATATTAAAAGATCTATATAATCTGAATACAATTTATATTTTTTTCCTAAATCAAATAATAATTTAATGTAAATTCTGAAATTAAATTTAAAGTTCTCAAAATAATATATAATTTTTTTAAAAAGTCAAATAAAGAATACCTTAAATTAGAATAATATATTAATATTTAAATATCTAATAAAACAAACTTAAAAAAAATGATATATTTAGAAAAAATTAAAAAAATGGTCTTAAATGATGGAGTAATAAATTATACTGTAAATATATAAAGAAATCTGAAGATAAAAAACAACCCACCATATTTTATTCATTTTCAATATATTGCCATCATTAAATAATACATCTATCTTCATATTTAAATTAATTTATACAATTGAATATTCAATTAGTAAATTAAATATTATTGGTTTTATCAAAATCATAAAATGTAAATAAATTTGTAATTTTTAAATATTAGTACTTTTATTTAAATATAAAATTACGAAACACGTAAAACTATACATGTGTGTATAATCTAATACAACACAATTACGTTTAAAATATACTAAATTAATTTGACCGTTTTTTAGCGGAACTTCTCCATCTGAATCCAACATTCTGTCCTACTAGTGTATCGTTTTTTACACAATTAAAATTATATTATTCAGATTCTGGGTCAATTCTTCTGAGCTTCAATAGACTTGCCCAAGTCTGCTGAAAAACACTTTTGTTCCCCTTTGATTGATAAACTCCATTTGGACTTACTTGTCCATCTTCCCTGGATCAAGAAGTCCCAACTCTGCTGAAAGTTCCATGAACATTGCTTCAGCAAGTGGTTTGGTCAATATATCAGCCTTTTGGTGGTCTGTGTGTATTTTCACCAATTTGATGTCCTTCTTCTCCACATAATCTCTTATGAAGTGATATTTAATGTCCACATGTTTGCATCTTGTGTGTAACACTGGATTTTGTGAGATTGCAATTGCACTGTTGTTATCACAAAATATGGGCACTTCAGTAGAGTTGACATTGTAGTCTCTAAATTGTTATCTCAACCAAAGAATTTGAGCATAACAACTTCCAGCTACTCAACTTCAATAGTGGAAGTGGCCACAATGTTTTGCTTCTTTCAGAACCGAGAAATGAGCTTGTTTCCCAAAAATTGACATGTTCCTGAAGTGGACTTTCTGTCAATTCTGCATCCTCCATAATCAGCATCTGAGTAGCCAGTTAGCTCAATGTTGTCATCAGCAGGATACCAAAGGCCTATATTTTCAGTGCCTTTGAGGTATCTCAAGATTCTCTTGGCAGCTTCTAGATGACTCTTCTTAGGATTAGCTTGGAACCTTGCACATACACCTACAACAAAGGTGATGTCAGGTCTGCTAACTGTGAGATAGAGGAGAGATCCAATGATTCCTCTATACTCAGTAGAGTTGGTTGCAACACCACTTTCATCAGGATCCATCTTCCAGTTTGTGTTCATTGGGATCCTTACTGGCTTACTAGTTGCACACCCAAACTTTTTGATCATTTCTCTGGTGTACTTAGCTTGATTGATGAAAATTCCTTCTTTTGATTGCTTGATTTGAAGTCCCAAGAAGAAATTCATCAGCCCCATCATTGACATCTCAAACTTGCTTTGTATGAGCTTTGAGAACTTTTCAGAAAGCTTCTCATTTGGGGATCTAAATATGATGTCATCAACATATATTTGGACAAGCAAGATGTCATCTACTTCACAGATTCTGAACAAGGTTCTGTCTACAGTTCCTTTGCCAAAGCCATGATCCAACATAAACTGTGACAAGGTGTCATACAAAGCTCTTGTAGCTTGCTTAAGTCCATAAAGGGCTTTCTTCAGTCTGTACACTTGGTTTCCTTCCTCAAAACCTGGGGGTTGCTCAACATAAACTTCTTCCTTGAGCACTCCATTCAAAAAGGCACTTTTGACATTCATTTGATAAACTTTGAACCTCTTGTGGGCAGCATAAGCTAAGAATAACCTTATTGCTTCAAGTTTTGCCACTGGTGCAAATGTCTCATCATAGTCAATGTCTTCTGATTGACAATAACCTTGGCCACCAATCTGGCCTTGTTTCTAACTATCACATCATTCTCATTCTTCTTGTTCTTGAACACCCACTTGTTCCAATAACATCTTGGTGTGATGGTCTGTCAACCAGCTCCCATACATCATTTCTTGTAAACTGGTTCAGCTTCTCTTGCATGGCTGTAATCCAGTTTGCATCTTGAAGTGTTCATCAATGTCTTTTGGTTCCTGTTTTGATAAGAAACAACAGAACAAAACACTTTCACCATGAAACCTTCTAGTTTTGACTCCTACACTTGGATCACCAAGTATCAGGTCAGTTGGATGGTCAGATAACCAAGTCCTTCTTTTCCTGATCCCTTCAGTAGGGTTGTCCTCTACTGAGGTTGAGTCACTAGGATTATAGAATTCAGGAAAGTTTAATGCAGGATCATATTCAGGGGTGTCGTCCTCAATGTCAGGGACATTGGCATTTTCAACAATTTTATTTCCCCCTTGAATATTGGATCCATTAACTACCTCAGCAGAGCCTGCTTCTTCATTAGTAGTTGTTACCTGATTATGAATTGGGATTGGATCATTCAGTTCATCATTTCCTTCAGTGGGGTTTGCCTCAGGTATATTGCCTTCAGGAGTATTATCCAGTGTAATGTTTTAAAGAGGGTTGGCCTGGACAACTTCTATGAACATAGTATCCTTTTCTTTTAGACTCAATCTGGTTGTCCTTTATGTGATGTCATCAACTTCCAAGGATTTATTCCTGTTCTCAAAGATAGCTTCATCAAACACAACATGGGGTGTTTCTTCCACAATGAGGGTTTTACAATTGTAGACTCTGAAAGCTCTACTGATTTGGAAATATCCGAGAAATATCCCCTCATTAGATTTGCTGTCAAAAGCTTTCAATTGTTCTTTTCCATTATTGTGAGTGAAACAGTTACAACCAAATATGTGAAAGTATGACATTTTAGGTAATCTTCCTTTCTAGAGTTCATAAGGGGTTTGGCCTTGGCCCTCAGTAACAAACATCTATTTTGAGTTTATCATCCAGTGTTTATAGCTTCAGCCCAAAACCTCTTAGGTAGATTTGAATCAGCAATTAAGGTTCTAGAAGCCTCTTTAAGAGTTCTATTTCTTCTTTCAGCTACCCCATTCTGCTAAGGGATTCTAGCTGCTGAAGTCTCATGGGCAATTCCATTTTCAGTGCAATACTCTTTGATGTATGAATTTATGAACTCAGTGCCTTTATCAGATCTTATCTTGATAATGCTAAGGCTTTTCTCATTTGACAGTCTCTTTAAAAGTTCAGGTAGTTTGACTTGAGTTTCCTTCTTATTAAGGAGAAATAATACCCATGTGAACCTAGAGAAGTCATCTACTACAACCAATGTGTATTTTCTTTCATTTATGCTTGCAGGGGTAATTGGTCCAAATAAGTCCATATGTAGCAGTTCAAGTACCCTATCAGTAGAAATGACTGGTTTGCCTTTAAATGAAGCTTTAATCTGTTTTCCTTCCTGACATGGTTTGCAAACATGTTCTTTAATGAAAACTTAATTAGATAGTCCTTTTACTAATGCATTTCTAGCCAGCTTGTTCATGGATTTAAAGTTCAGGTGGTTTAGCCTCTTATGCCATAACCAACTTTGTTCATTTGAGCTCTTGGCAATAAAGCATGTTGCATCAGTAGACTTGTCCCAGTTAGCAAAATACACATTTCCTTTCCTAGTTCCAGTCAGTAGAATTTGTTGAGTTTTATCTTTGATTAAGCATTTATTACTAGTGAACTCAACATTATATCCTTTATCACAGAACTGGCTTATGCTTAGGAGATTATATTTGAGACCAGCCACATAAGACACATTGGATACCTTGATATTACCAATTATCAAGGTACCATAACCTTTTGTAGTTGATTGTGAGCTGTCTCCAAATGTGACATTAGGACCTTCTTGTTCAGTGAATTCAGTGAGGATGTTTTTGTTTCTAGTCATGTGCCTTGAACATCCACTGTCCAAATACCATGCTGTCTTTTTGTTCATGCTCATCAACTTCTTGTGGTCCTTTGGTACCTGCAATGATCAAGCTTTAGGTACCCTTTGAATTTTGGGTCCTGAGAGGTTAGATGTGCCTTTAGGAACCCAAACTTGCCTAATAACCCTGATTGATTCAATATGGCTAAGTTGTTTTCCTCTAAAATCAACATACACAGTTTTCCCCTTAAATGTCTTTGGGAAAGCATGTGTGAAAGTGTTGACTCTGTAAGTTTCAGGAGAGTTGGCATTTCTCCTGAACTTATGAGTTCTTTGTGTAGCTTGAGGAAATCTTTGAGGATGGGCATATTGATGACCATTACCCTTTGGCATGAAGGGTTTTGGTTGTCTCATTTTATTATTCCCATAAGGAGAGTTGGCCTTAGGTCTGTTCAGCTGAGGTTGCCTCAGAAGAGTTGGACTAGGCTGAACATACCTTGGACAACCTCTCTGAATGTTGTTCAGATGAATTGCCCTTTCATTGGGTCTACTCTGTTGAACACCATTCCTTTTGTATTCAGGGGCTTTGGCCATTTCCTTAGGTATGGGTCATTTTCCCTGAAATACTTGAGTGGGCACTTCATGCATTTTGCCCTTTCCTTTATTCGGTGGCTGGATTAATTCATTTTCAGCTTGTTGTGCCACTGACTTAACAAAGACTCTCTTAGTATTACTTTTTGAAGCAACACTAAGACAAGGTGAAGATTCAAATGGATCTTGAAAGTGTGTGTACGTGCGAAATCAGAGATGTTGTCTGTCGTGTTGGCACAACCTAGACAACACTATGCAGCGGAAATTAAATTGCACGTACTGAAAATAGAAGTATTCAAAATTTGCATAGATTATAAAATAATCTATGCTGTTCACTATATAAAAATATGTGAAACGAGTACAACCTCTTTGAGGTGTATAATTACACTACGAAAGTGTATAATGATTTACTAGATCCTATGAAACTATCTCCCTCATAGATCTAATCACACAACCTAGTAAATAGGACTATGTTCTAACACACTACTATTCGGGTTTATAATAATGTGAAGAACTACAAGAAGAAACAAAGGTATTCCTAACTAGAAGCGTATATAGCGTTCAATAGAGTAGTAATCGTTTTTAGCTTTCCTTCTTGTGTATCTTGTGTTGAGGGCAGCTTCTGTATTTATAGGCTTCATCCACGAACTGCCATCAACTCCCATGATCGCCTCAACCTTGAGATCATGCGGTTATAGAACTTCTCTCCACCACTCCTAGAATTTAGGGACTTGTTATACCATGGCCTAATAACTTCTCACTCCCACGCAGTGGCATGACTTGGTGTTGCCCACGTCTTCTAACTGCTCTGGGGACATCATTAGACAACAAGTGTAAGATAAGAGTTAGTGAGAAAAGGAAGGGCAAATTCTGATGTTGTCATGAGTGTTGGGAACATTAAACACAACACTCGGCTGTTGGTGTTGGATTATTAAATATAACACTCATATCAACATCAACAATCTCCCCCAATTTGACCTTTCTACATCAACATTCCTGAAGTTCACACACCAAGGATATTGATTAAGAAGTTTACACAATTGATATTCCAAATAAAAATTGAAGTAACAATCTGCATAAGATCAAATTAAAGTAAACAACATCTAAACCAAAAAAAACTTGTTTAGATTTAAATAACTAGAGCAAAAGTAAATCCTAAATAATTACAAAAAAGTAAATATCAGTGTTTTGAGAGAAAAAAAAAACATAAGTACAAAGCTTTTACAACAAAGAAAGAACTGAATTAACACTTGGGGAAGGATTGGGCTGAAATGTGTTTCAGCTGCATCTCCATAATCTGCATTTACTCCCCCATTGTGTAAGCTCTCCCCCTGTCTTCAAGCTCATCATTTATCCAGATCACCATAGAGATCCTGGATATCCTGTGCATCTCCCTCAGTCATTTCAGTGTCCACAGCAGGTTCATCAGCTTGGCCAGAAACTGAATCCGGTTGTTCATCTACAGTAGGAGCAACAATGTCAACAATCTTAGTGGACTGATTGTGTGAACTGTCAGCTACTCCCCCTGTTGAAGTGGAAAGAAGATCCATCCGACCTCATCTTCAATTCTGTCAAATGCTTTGTCCAACATGTATGTGTACACAAGGCATGGGTAAGGCAGGATACCTCTCCCAGTCATGTCAGATTTAAAGGTCATCATGTTGGTGAAAATAACCTGTCCTAGGTTAAATCTTTTCAAGTGTCCAATCTTGTAGATCAGGACAGCTTGTTCTAAGGTGAGAGTGGTGTTGTTTGTAGTAGGCAGCCAATTAAAACACACCAACTTATGTAAAACAGAATATAGACTTGTGAGTTTAGAGGCCAAAATTCTTCTTCTCCATTTAGTGATTACTCCCCCAGTCAAGATGCTTATCATCACATCATGATCAGTAACAACAGGATCCTCCATAATCTTAGTTTTAAGTAAAATATTGATCCTTCTAGGGGTAATCATGTGCCTATTTCCTCTAAACCAAAAAGTACCATATCTTGTAGAGTTGGGATCACCAGCAAATTGAGGGATGTTTGCATAAAATTCATATACCCAATCAACAATATAGGGACAAGCAAATTACAAAGCATGCAGTAAAGATCTTTCTTTAAACCAATCAAGCAGATTCATATCCTCAAAATCAGAAGTTTTAATCAATCTTTCACTTATAATCTGCCTAGTTCTTATGGTTATATACTGTATGCTTGACTTATCATTGTAATCTTCATCAGAATCACTATTCCTATCATCAGAAGAGAAAAGTACCTCATGTTCATCCTCATCTGATGAATTGGATGACTGTTCGGGTTCTGATTGATCTGGTGTTGCCATCGGAGAGGCAACACTTTCGGGCTCTCGGAGCCTTTTCAATCGTCGAACTGGTGGAGTTGGTTCACTTTCCTCCTCTTCAACTTCGTCCACATCCTCTTCATTAACAGCCACTTCTTCTTCCATTGAAGGTGCAGGTTGTTCAGCCTCTGTTTCTGGTTCTGATTCAGAATCAGATACAGCAATTGGCTCAGAGGCATTCCCATCCGTTCTGGGCTTTTTCCCTTTTCCAGAGTAATCAACAATCTTGCCCAGATTCCTTTGGGACTTTCTCTTACCACCAGGCCATTTTCGTGCAGGTGGAACAGCAGCAACTTTCTTTTTACCCTTTTTGTTCCGATGAATTCTTTCGAACTTTGCGGCCAGGACTTCTTCATCCGAGGACTCCAGCTGAGTTTGCATGTCCACATCCCCTTTGAACATGGCATTATCCAGCGTTTCTCCCTCAAGCACTAAAACAGGGTGATTTGTTTTCAGGCTTAGGGTTTCAAAAGGTTCTTTCAAAGTGTTGAACGGGGTGCCCAGAGGGAAGAGTAAGGTGACTGGGGTATTTTCTGGTACGGGAGCTTCAAATGAGGGCTCATCTGGTGGGTTGGAGATTGGAATTTCTGTAGTGGCGTTTGAATTCGCGATTTCAGTGCGAATATCGTATGGATTGTAGGGTACGATTGCAAGAGGGGTTGTTTGAGTGGGTTCTTCTTCAGAAGCGAAAGGAACCACTATTGTGTCGACGGTGAACGACGGCGAGTTTGGTGAGTTGGATGACGCCATATCAACAAGGAGATTGAGAGGGTCTGGAGAAATTTTGTTGCTTGAATTCGAGTTTGAGTGTGCAGCAGTGATCGAAGGAGTGGACATATTGGAACCTGTACACACAAAACAAGACAGCAAAATTAATTTTGAGACCTTTCGAATTCTATATACACAATGTAAGTTAGAAATCAACCAATGTGTGTCCAAGGGAACTTAATATACTTGAGTGCTACAAATATAATTAATATCTGTAATTACCAGGCTTAAATGAGATAACCAAGCTTTTCAAGTATTTTCCAACACTGTAATGGAGACTCATCTTATATGGAGAGTTGAGATGAAGGAGTTACACGATTGTTTGGAGAGTGAGGGAAGTGAAGTAGTGGAAGTAACTTCCCCACTAAATGATCGTGGTTAACAGGGAGATTATAATATCTGGAAAAACAAAATTAAATAAGAGCGAAATATAATAATTGAAATAATAAAACAAGGCAAGATTAAGTCAAATTAAATATTTCAGAGAATAATATTTAATAATTATCAAAAATAACTAATTCCATGAAAATTGGGATAAGAATCCGAATTAACGAGTGTTTTGACTATTGTTGGCATTCTATACACCTCAACACGGTTTTTTCATGATTTTTCATCATATGTGTTGCTCTAATTTTTTCTTTCTATCACACTTCACATTGATCCATCTTTTGAAAAGAGTGCATCGTAGTAGTGAACTCCGTGCCCCATAGTTACTCAATGGATTTGTGAATATATTGATGCAATTTATATCACCTTTTGAAAAGAGATCATCGTAGTAGCGAGCTCCGTGTCCCATAGTTACTCAGTGATTTATAAAGCATCTAATATGTGATTTTTCTTTTGTAGCATTTGAGAGGTGTATAGGCTCTTTAGTATTTTTCACAAGTCATTCAGAATTCAAATATCAATCACAAGGAATTTCATTAATTCAATAATTACAAAAATTAAAGCAAGGAAACACATAAGTGACTTATCTTAGTGTTGTCTCAAATGCTGCCGCATTTGATACAACACCCTTGATCATATTTTCAGATATTACATAAGCCAAGAGATTTTCGTAGAGAAGAAAACCTCTGATCATCAAGAGCTTTAGTGAATATATCAGCTAATTGTTTTTCAGTAGAAATGTATTCCATCTTAACAACTTCCTTTTCAACAAGATCTCTTATAAAGTGATGTCTAATACTTATATGCTTTGTTAATGAGTGTTGCACTGGATTTTTTGAGATATTTATAGCACTTGTATTATCACAGTACACAGTTAGAACATCACTAGGTAAGCCATAATCATGAAACATTTTTTGCAACCAAAGTAATTGAGTGCAACAACTCCCTCCTGCAATGTATTCTGATTCAGCTGTTGATTTAGACACACAGTTCTGTTTTCTACTGTGCCAAGAGATTAAGTTGTTCCCCATATAAAAGCAGCCACCACTTGTGCTTTTCCTATCATCACAGTCTCCTGCCCAGTCTGCATCACTGTAACCTATTAAGGTGCAGTTTGTGTCTTTGCTGTACCAAATACCTAAATCACATGTACCTGCAACATACTTAATGATTTTTTTAACAGCATTCATATGTGATTCTTTAGGATTAGCTTGGTATCTAGCACATAAGCAAACACTGAACATAATATCAGGTCTGCTGGAACTCAAATATAATAGACTGCCAATCATAGACCTGTACAGTGTTGAGTCAACATTCTGGCCAACACTGTCCTTACTCAGTTTCTGAGTTGATCCCATATGAGTTTTCATATGTTTAGCACTCTCTAATCCAAACCTTTTTACAAGATTTTTAGCATACTTACTTTGTGAGATAAAAATCCCATCTTTTTGCTGTTTGATTTGCAGTCCTAGAAACTAATTTAAATCACCAACCATGGACATTTCAAAGGTAGATGTCATCTCATTCACAAAATGTTTAAGCATATTGTCACAAGTAGAACCAAATACTATATCATCAACATAGATTTGAGCAATCATAATATCATTTTTATCATGTTTGATGAATAGTGTTCTATCAGCTTCTCCTCTAACAAAACCAAATTCAATTAGGAAATCTGTTAACCTTTCATACCATGCTCTAGGTGCTTGTTTCAAGCCATATAGAGCCTTTTTCAATTTATAGACATGATCAGGAAAATCAGGGTTTTCAAAGCCTTTAGGTTGTTCAACATAAGCTTCTTCATTTAGAATACCATTTAAAAAAGCAGCTTTAACATCCATTTGGTGCAGTTTTATATCAATATAGCATGCAATGGCAAGTAAGAGCCTAATGGATTCTATTCTAGCAACAGGAGCAAATGTTTCATCAAAGTCTACACCTTCTACTTGTGTATATCCTTGAGCAACCAACCTAGCTTTGTTTCTACTAATATTTCCCATTTCATCAGTCTTGTTTTTGAAAATCCATTTAGTTCCTATAACATTAATATGTGCTGGTCTAGGAACTAATGTCCACACATCATTCCTAATAAATTGATTAAGTTCTTCATGCATAGCTTCTATCCAATTCTAATCATCTAATGCTTCTTTAACAGATTTGGGTTCAATCTTAGAGTGATAGCATTCATGATTTACCTTGCTACACATGCATGACATACATATTGATCTTACCACATCCTTTGAATTCATTCCCATTCTTCTTCTGGTTTGAACACCCGTAGACTGTTCACCAATAATTTGGTCTTGTGGATGATATTTCTGAATCCTTATGGAAGGAGTTTTCTGGAGATTATACAGATTTTCAGGATCTGTATTATCAGATGTTTCCTCTGGTATGTCAGCATTCTTCTCAACATTCTGAACCTGTTCAACATTATCAGTACTGATTGGTACATTAATCAAGTCTGAAATGTCTTCATCTTCAATGCTTTTAACTGTAATGCTTGTATCATCATCAAAAGCAACATTTACAGATTCTTGTACAGTATCAGTCCTAAAGTTATAAATCCTATAGGCTTTGCTGTTTCTTGAGTAACCAAGAAAGAAGCCTTTATCACTCTTTGAGTCAAACTTATGTAACTGATCTCTGTCATTCAAGATATAACATACACAGCCAAAAACATGGAAATATTTCAGATTTGGCTTTCTATTGTTTAGAATTTCATATGGAGTTCTAGTAGAATCTGTTCTAATATAAACTCTATTAGTAATATGACAAGCAGTATTAAGAGCTTCAGCCCAAAATCTTTTAGATAAGTTCTTAGAACATAGCATGACTCTAGCCATTTCTTGAAGTGTTCTATTCTTTCTTTCTGCTATGCCATTTTGTTGAGGAGTTTTGGGAGAAGAAAGCTCTTGAATTATACCTTTTGATTCACAAAACTCAGTAAAAGAACTGTTTTCAAATTCTCTTCCATGGTCTGACCTAATTCTGCATACTTTAGAATTGAAAACATTCTTAAATCTTTTATACAGAATTTTGAAAATGGAAAAAGTTTCAGATTTATCTTTTAAGAATTCAATCCATGTGAATCTAGAGTAATCATCAACCACAACTAAAGAATACCTTTTACCTCCAATACTTTCTGTTTCCATAGGACCCATAAGATCCATGTGCAGTAATTCGAAGCAATGTTTAGTTGAGCAATGTCCCAACATTTTGTGAGACACCTTGATCTGTTTTCCTTTTTGACAAGGTCCACATACCATGTTATCTGAGAATTTCAGATCTGGTAAACCTGTGACAGCTTTTAATCTAACAAGTTTATCAAGTTGTCTATAGTTAGCATGTCCAAGTTTATGGTGCCACAGAATACTATCATCGACTTTAGCCTTATTACAGATAAGTTCAGATTCAATAAGATAACAATTATCAGCAGATCTGTTTCCCATCACGATACATTTAGAGTTTCTGTCTAGCACATAACATGAGTTCTTATCAAACTTAATATGCAAATCATCATCACATAATTGACTAATACTTATAAGATTGGCCAGTAATCCATCAACATGCAAAACATTGGATAACTTAGGAAAACCAGGAACATTCAATGTTCCTTTACCAATAATTTAACCTTTTGATCCACCACCATAAGTGACATTACCACCATTGTAAACAGTATAATCAGTGAGATAATCAATTTGACCTGTCATGTGTTTAAAATAGCCACTATCAATGTACCATACTCCAGGTATACATGCTTTCAGAGACATATGAACAATATTACAAGAAGTATTTTCTTTTGGTGTCCATGCAGAATTTTTACTATATGATCTTGAATGTTGAGTCATTTCAGGCAATACAGACTGTTTCAGATCATTTTTCTTCTTCAAACATTGAGGAATTTTATGACCCTTTTTGAAACAGTAATGGCATATAACATCTTTTGCAATAATCTAAGTCTTAGCAAAAACACTAGGTTTGTAATTAACTTCAGCTTTTACAAAAACAGTAGGTTTCTTAGGTTCAGACTTCTTTGAATTCTTACCTTGGTAGCCAATACCTGTTCTCCTTGAGTTGTTGGTCATAAGAGAGTCTTCCAGTTTGTTCTTTCCATCAGAAAATCTTTTGAAGCTTAGAGAGGCTTCCTTCAATTTCTCTTCCAGTTTAGATATCTCCACATCTTTTCTTATTAGAATGCCTTCAAGCTTAGTACCAGATTCTCTTAAATCAGAATTTTCAAAGTTCAGAGACTTAATGATGTGATTAAGTTTCTCAGTTTCAGAAGATATTTTGCAAACTTTCTCATTAGTTAAAGGTTTTTCATAAGAATATTTCTTAAAATCAAGAACAGACACATCTAGCCTTTCTTTGAGTTTAGAAATTTCCTTATCCTTCTTTGTTAATAGACTTTCCAGTTTGAAAACAGTATTAGACAAGTCTTGAATGTCAGCATCTCTTCTGGATAAACCTGCTTTATTTGATGTACTTGTCTCATTAACAGAACTTGTGAAACAGTTAAATTCTGGTACATCATTATTCAGTGATTTCTCAAATGATGGCTCATTTGTCCTCACATCATAATAATCGTCCAGATCATCATCAAAAGTATCATCATACAGAATTCTAGCAGAGAAAGCTTTTTCAATATCTTTTTCAGGATCATGATCAACATCAAACTCATCACTTAAAGTAGCACTGAAATTAAGTTTCTTTTTTAGAGTGGTGTTAGCACATTCATTAGCATAATGACCATATCCAGAACATGCATCACATTTAACATTCTTCCTATACTCTTGGTCAGATCTAAACCTGTTACCTCTTTCTAATTGTCTAGAAGGATTAAAATTGTTCTTCCTTATAGGCAATTGCTGAGTATTATTAATCTGAACCTTAGGTTGAATGTTGTCCTTAATCCTATTATTCTTGTTTTTCATAAATGTCTTAAACTGTTTAGTAATGAAGGCCATATAATCAGGATTATTTAAGTATTCCTCAATATCATCTTCATCAGAATCGATTTCAGTAACATAAGGAGACTTTCCAGAACCTGATGATACAGATGATGAGGCATCACCTTTGAAAACAAGCACTTTCTTTTCATTATCAGTCTTTTCAGAAATGTTCATCTCATAAGTTTTCAAAATACCAACCAATTCATTTTGACTTATCACATCAGTATCCTTAGCTTCTTCTATAGCACATATCTTAGGTTCAAAACGTTCAGGAACAGATCTAAGAATTTTATGTACTAACCTTTGATTTGATATTGGATCACCAAGAGAATGAGCTTCATTTGAAATCTCAGTCAGCTTTTCGTTGTAAGATGAGATGGTTTCATCTTCTTTCATCCTCAAGTTTTCAAACTTAGTTCCAAGCATACGTAGTCTGGTCCTTCGTACACTATCCGATCCTTCACAATGTTCTTGCAGTCTATCCCATGCATCCTTCGAAGAAATGCAGTTTGATATGATTTTGAACATTGAGGCATCTGTTGAGGTGAAGATTGCATTCAATTCCTTTGAATTATAACTCGCCGTTGTGATTTCTTCAGCCGTCCAATCGAGCTCTCTCTTGATTCGAGCTTCATTATCTTCATCCGCAGCAGTTCTTGTTTGAGTCCAACCAGCAAGTACACTCCTCCAGGCTCGTTCATCAATGGATTTGATGTACATCCTCATCTTTGGTTTCCAGAAAGCATAATTCGTGCCATCTAGAATAGGAGGCTTTAGTGCGGGTGAAAGTGGATACTCCATTTCAAATTTTACACACTCTAAGCAGAATCTCTACTTAGTGTATCAAGTAGTTGGCTCTGATACCAACTGAAAGTGTGTGTGCGTGCGAAATCAGAGATGTTGTCTATCGTGTTGGCACAACCTAGACAACACTATGCAGCGGAAATTAAATTGCACGTACTGAAAATAGAAGTATTCAAAATTTGCATAGATTATAAAATAATCTATGATGTTCACTATATAAAAATATGTGAAACGAGTACAACCTCTTTGAGGTGTATAATTACACTACGAAAGTGTATAATGATTTACTAGATCCTATGAAACTATCTCCCTCATAGATCTAATCACACAACCTAGTAAATAAGACTATGTTCTAACACACTACTATTCGGGTTTATAATAATGTGAAGAACTACAAGAAGAAACAAAGGTATTCCTAACTAGAAGCGTATATAACGTTCAATAGAGTAGTAATCGTTTTTAGCTTTCCTTCTTGTGTATCTTGTGTTGAGGGCAACTTCTGTATTTATAGGCTTCATCCACGAACTGCCATCAACTCCCATGATCGCCTCAACCTTGAGATCATGCGGTTATAGAACTTCTCTCCACCATTCCTAGAATTTAGGGACTTGTTATACAATGGCCTAATAACTTCTCACTCCCACGCAGTGGCATGACTTGGTGTTGCCCACGTCTTCTAACTGCTCTGGGGACATCATTAGACAACAAGCATAAGATAAGAGTTAGTGAGAAAAGGAAGGGCAAATTCTGATGTTGTCATGAGTGTTGGGAACATTAAACACAACACTCGGTTGTTGGTGTTGGATCATTAAACATAACACTCATATCAACATCAACAGATCTTATCCCAATTCACTCTTTTGAGCCATATGTCTTTGGAAGCTTTGAATTTCCTGTATTGCCTTAGAGGATTTATTCATTGCAGACATCTTAATTCTCAGGCTCTCTTCACTTGATTTAAGAATGTCATATTCATGTGAAAGGTTTTCAAATTTAGTTTGAATAATTTTAAGTTCAAAATCTTATATCTTTTGAATAACCAGTTGCTCATCAAGCTGCTTTTGTTGGTCAACTATCCTGAGAGAAGCTTCATCAAGTTCTCTCAAGACTTGTTGATACAACTCAATAGACTTGACATCAACCATAAATTAAGAAGGTTTTATCAGTTCAAGAGATAGTCTTTCATTTTCTCTGACACAATTATCATGAAATTCTTGCAATCTAGTGAAATCTTCCATCAACTTCCAAAAAGAAAGTTTTAGGTTGACATCACTAGTGTTAGTGATTGAATTGATGGTGAACTAGAAGTAGAAGATAACTCATCATCTTCTATGGCCATGTTGCATACATAATCATCATCACTGTTAGAGAACAGTCCATCATCATAAGAGTTGAAGCTTTCAGCACTTTGAGAGTCATCACCAGCCATGATGGCTTTTCTGTTGGTGAATCTCTTGTCTCTTTTAGCTTGCCTCACCTTTCTTTCCTTTGAGCTGAGTTCAGGGTAGTCATATTGAAAGTGCCCCTTCTTTTGACAATTGTAGCACAGATCTTCATCATCATCTTTCTTTGAATCATCTCTTCTTCTAGATGATGAAGGTTCAGCTCTGCTGGACTTTCTCCTATCAGAGTACTTGTCCTCTGATTTTCTTTCTTCAGGCCTTTTGTCCTCAGCCCTGGCTTCAGGAGAGTTGTACCTTCTCCTGACCTTGTTATCTTGGTAGAATTTCTTGTATCTACCCAACCTTGAGTTGAGTTTGTCAAACCTCCTAGCCATGAGGGCTAGATCTTCCTTCATTTCAGCCTCAGAGACTGACTTAGATAATCTTGGAGTGGGCTGCATCTCAGGTTCAGCAGCTTTGGCCTTGAATGCCACTCCTTTAGTTGGTAAGGAAGATTCCTCAATTGGCTTTCTTCTGTTGAGGTCAAACTCATAAGCTTTGAGTTCTGAGAAGACTTGTTGCATTGGCATGGTGGAGAGACTTTAGTATTCTGCATCATCACGGAATATACATCCCACTTTTGAGTGAGACTCCTTAGAATCTTCAGTGCAATTTCTCTCTTGGAGTACACCTTGCCCAATGAGTTGATCTCATTCATTATATTAGTGAATCTACCAGAAAACTTGTCAATGGATTCTTCTGACTCCATTGTGAAGTGTTCAAACTTCTGCACAGCAACTTGGAGTTTATTCTCCTTGATCTTGTCTGTACCCTCACACATTTCAGCAAGGGTGTCCCAAATTTCTTTGGCTGTTGTGCAGTGGTAGACTCTGCCCATTACTGCATCTGGAATTGTTTGATAGAGAGTATTCATTGCTAGATAGTTGAGATTATGTCTCCTTCTCTCTTCTGTGGTGAGTTCATCTTCATCTTTGGGGATCTCCACCCTTATGTCATCTCTTTGAGCTTGAGTAATTCTGGGATTAACTTAGGTAAAGATGAATGGACCCCTTGTGATGACTCTCAGCATCTCATTATGGAGACAAGCAAGATGAGCTCTCATCCTGATTTTCCAGAAGTCATAATTCTCAATTGAGAACATTGGCAGCTTATGATGAGATATATGATTGACTGGATCTAGAGCCATATTGTTGATGGTATCCACCGCATTGTGGGGAACAACAGCATTGTTGATATTGTCTGCCATATCTCAGATAAGGGGTGTTGGGAATAAAATGAGATATGTTTTGATTTGATACCAAAACCCCCTGAGACATGCCTAAGTCAAGTTCAGTATGTTCTAGAGATAGAACATATAGTATAAAGGCTAGATGAGGAGCTAAAATGTTAGGCAGCTCTTAGTTGATTAGATGCACAAGTTGAGGGGGAACATATGCTTTGAAGTTCATCAAGAACAAGTCCCCTCAAGGCTCAAACTCTGGATACAACACTAAGTCTTTTGGAAGACCAACTATGCTGATCAAGAGAGTTGTCCAGAGGAGTTGTCTCAGTACAAGAAATCAAGATCAAGTGCTCTGAAAGCCTGAGGTCAACTATGCTGAAAAGATAGAGACAACCAAACCCTAAAGAACTACAAATCAACATGCTAAGATCACCTTGAAGTGAAGCAAATGGTATGAGTCAAGTCATCTGAAGAAGAGCAAGCCAACCTTGCTGATAAGCAAGACTGCTGATAGTGATAAGAAGAGTTGTCCAAATGATGAGGAATGTTGTCCTATCATTGGAACAACCATCAGAAGCCATGTCCAAGTCCTAACAAGAGAATCTGAAAGTCAGACATTGGGTAGAGTGCTGTAGAATGAAGACAAAGTCTTAACAGCTGTTTATTTCCCAAATGAGGACATGTCACTATCAAGATTCTGTCTTAAAAGTTGAAGAACTGAAAGAAGACATTTATGGACATTTGGGGCTGCCTCTCCAACGGGCAAATCCTTCATTTGTCTATAAATACAGAAGTGTGAAGACCATTTGAAAGCATCCAACTTCAACCTCAACCAAGCACCTCTAACCTTAAGTTCTTACAAGCTAGAGTGCTTTCAAAGCTATCAAAGACTATCTTATTCTTCAATCACTTCATCTAAGCTGAACTACATTGTATATCCATATACAAGCTTAGAGAGATATCCTATCCTTATACACTGATCTTCATTGTAAAGGATATCTCATTAGTTGGAACCTTACATCAATCCTCATATCTTTCAAGAGTGAAAGTGAGAAGGTTGTAGTACTAGAAGTGGTAGGAGCTGACTGTTGAGAGAAGAACAGTTCAGTTCTGAGTTGAGAAGAGGGTACTAGGACTCTAGACATCCTAGGGATCAATTCACCAAGGAGTGGTGTTATTGATCAAGTGCACCTTGGCACTATAAAACAAGTTAATTTCAAGAGTGAAGGAATTATCCTATTCAATCAGGGAAAGTGGATGTAGGAGCTTGAGTCTCTGAACCACTATAAACTCTTGTGTTGATTTACTTTCAAAGTACTTTCATACATTCAACACTGCACACAAAACTGATCTTTCAAAGGATAAACATTCAAAGACTGTGCAAAACTGATTTGGACAAGTTCCCTGAAACAGGACTGTATTGAATTGACTAAGTGATTTCAGAAACTAAAGGAGTCTAAACTAAAAGGGCCAACCACTATTCCGCACATATAACTCCCCTAGATAGTTATTCAACTAAGTACTCAATAGTACTTAGTAGTCTGATTATCTTAGAAGAGTTAATCATCTTCAGCAGAGTTGTCCAAGACAACCTTGCTGAGCTCTGGTTTGATCAAGTTAGAAAAGAATTTGCATACAAGTGTATTCCCCCCCCCCATACACTTGTTATATACTCCTTTCAGGACCAACAAGTGGTATCAGAGCAGGGGTTCAAAGACCACTGCTTCTGAAAAGCCATCTTGGTTTTCAAAAATCACATATTTGGTGTGGTCACTGAACTGATCTATCTGAAGTCATTTGTATCTATTGTCTAACCTACTCTTACAGAAATGGCAAGAGGAAATAACAACAACCAGAACCAGCAGCAACAAAATCCTGATCAAAACATAAATGTTGCAGTTCCACCTCCTGCTGTTCAAGGATTGGACAATATGGCAACTAACCCAGTCAATCATATATCTCATCACAAATTGCCCATGTTCTCAATTGATAATTATGATTTCTGGAAAATCAGAATGAGGGCTCATCTTGCATCTCTTCATACTGATATGTTGAGAGTGATCACAAGGGGTCCTTTTTTGTTCACATTTGTTAATCCCAGAATCACAGAGGCTCAAAGGGCAGACACAAGAGATGTACTTCCTAAAGATGAAGATGACTTCACTGCTGATGAAAAGAGGAAGGATAATCTGAATTATCTAGCAATGAACACCCTCTATCAAACAATTCCAGATGCAGTCATGGTAAGGGTCTACCACTGTACAACTGCCAAAGAGATTTGGGATACTCTTGCAGAAATGTGTGAGGGTACTGAAAAGATCAAGGAGAATAAGCTCCAAGTGGCAGTGCAGAAATTTGAACAGTTTGCAATGGAGTCTGAGGAGTCCATTGATAAGTTTTCTGGTAGATTCACTGATGTGATGAATGAGATCAACTCATTGGGCAAGGTCTACACCAAGAGAGAAGTTGGGTTGAAGATCTTGAGAAGTCTCACTCAAAAGTGGGATGTCTATGCTGTAATGATGCAAAATACCAAAGATCTCTCCACCATGCCCATGCAACAAATCTTCTCAGAACTCAAAGCTTATGAATTCGACCTCAATAGAAGAAAGCCTATTGAGGAACCTTCAAATCCTACTAAGGGAGTGGCATTCAAAGCTAAAACTGCTGAACCAGAAATGCAGTCCACTCCAAGATCATCAAAGTCAGTCTCAAAGACTGAAATGAAGGAAGAACTAGCCTTGATGGCTAGAAGGTTTGAAAAGCTAAATTCAAGGTTTGGTAGATACAAGAAATTCTACCAGGACAACAAATTCAGGAGAAGGTACAACTCTCCTGAAGATCAGGCTGAAGCCAAAAAGCCTGAAGAGAAAAGATCAGAGGACAAGTACTCTGATAGGAGAAGGTCCAATAGAGCTGAACCTTCATCATCAAAAAGAAGAGAAGAATTAAAGAAAGAAGATGATGAATATTTGTGCTATAACTGCAAGAAGAAAGGGCACTTCCAGTATGATTGCCCTGAATTAAGCTCTAAGGAGAGAACAGAGAGGCAAGCTAAAAGAGACAGAAAATTCACCAATAGAAAGGCCATGATGGCTGGTGAAGAATCTGATAGTGCTGAAAGCTTCAACTCTTCTGATGGACTGTTCTCCAACAGTGATGATGATGATGATGTCTGCAACATGGCTCTTGAGGATGATGAGGTATCCTCTACTTCTAGCTCACCATCATTCATCTCACAAAACAATAGTGAGGTCAACTTGAAGCTTTCCCTTGGAAAGTTGATGGAAGATTTCACTATGCTACAAGAATTTCATGATAATTGTGTGAGAGAAAATGAAAGATTGGTTATTGAACTTGCCAAAAACTCTGAGGCGGTTGTTGATGTCAAGTCTACTGAGTTGTATCAACAAATCTTGAGAGAGCTTGAGGAAGCAAATCTCAGGATAGTTGACCAACAAAAGGAGATTGATGATCAACTTCTCTCTCAGAAGAGAAAAGATTTTGAACTTAAAATTCTAAATGCCAAGTTTGAAAACCTCTCACATGAATATGACATTCTTAAATCAAGTGAAGAGAGCCTGAAATTAAAGATGTCTGCTCTGAAGAAATCCTCTAGAGCAATAGAGGAAATTCAGAGTTATCAAAGACCTTTGGCTCAAAGAAGTGGATTAGGTTTTGATCCATTTGAATCTTCACCTTGTCTTAGTGTTGCTTCTGTAAGTAACAGTAAGAGAATCTTTGTTAAGTCAGTGGCACAAACTGAAAATGAAGTGATTCAGCCACTGAACAAAGGAAAGGGCAAAATGGATGATCTGCCTACTCAAATGCATCAGGAGAATAGGCCTAAACCTAAGGAAATGGCCAAAGCTCCTGAACATAAGAGGAATGTTGGTCAGCAGAGTAGACCCATTGGAAGGGCAACTCTACTGAACAATGTTCAGAGGAATTGTCCAAGGTATAATCAGCCTAGGCCAACTCTTCTGAGAAAGCCTCAGCTGAATAGACCTTAGGATAACTATCCTCAAAGGCAAAATAAAATGAGACAACCAAAACCCTTCATGCCAAAGGGAAATGGTCATAAGAAAGCCTTTCCTCAAAGATTCCCTCAAGTAGCACAAAGAACTCAAAAGTTCATGAGACTTGACAACTCTCCTGAAACTTATAGAGTTAACACATTCACACACACTTTCCCAAAGGCATTTAAGGAAAAGACAGTGTATGTAGATACTAGAGGGATACAACTTAGCCACCTTGAATCAATCAGGGTTATTAGGCAAGTTTGGGTTCCTAAAGGTACAGCTAACCTCTCAGGACCCAAAACTCAAAGGGTACCTAAACCTATCTAATTGCAGGTACCTATGGGCCACAAGAAGAGGAGCATGAGCAAAAAGTCAGCATGGTACCTTGACAGTGGATGTTCAAGGCACATGACTGGAAACAAGGAACTCCTCACTGATTTTATTGAAAAAGAAGGCCCAAATGTCACATTTGGAGACAGCTCACAAGCAACTACAAAAGGTTATGGTACTTTGATGATTGGTAACATCAAAGTATCCAATGTGTCTTATGTGGCTGGTCTCAAATATAATCTCCTAAGTATCAGTCAATTCTGTGATAAAGATTTCAATGTTGAGTTTTCTAGTGGAAAATGCTTAATCAAAGATAAGACTCAACAAACTCTATTGACTGGAACTAGGAAAGGAAATGTGTATTTTGCAGACTGGGACAAGTCTACTGATGCTGCATGCTTTATTGCTAAGAGTTCTAGTGAACAAAGTTGGTTATGGCATAAAAGATTAAACCACTTGAACTTCAAAACAATGAACAAAATTGCTAGAAATGCATTAGTTAAAGGACTACCTAATGAGGTCTTCATTAAAGAGCATGTTTGTAAACCATGCCAAGAAGGAAAACAGATCAAAGCCTCATTTAAGGGAAAACCAGTCATCTCTACTGAAAGGGTGCTTGAACTCCTACACATGGACCTATTTGGACCAATTACCCCTGCAAGCATAAATGGTAGAAAATACACATTGGTTGTAGTAGATGACTTCTCTAGGTTCACATGGGTAGTATTTCTCTTTAATAAGAAGGAAACTCAAGTCAAACTACCTGAACTGTTAAAGAGATTGTCAAATGAGAAAAGACTTAACATTATCAAGATAAGATCTGATAAAGGCACTGAGTTTATTAATTCATACATCAATGAGTATTGCACATCAAATGGAATAGCTCATGAAACCTCAGCAGCTAGAACTCCCCAACAAAATGGAGTTGCAGAGAGAAGAAATAGAACTTTAAAAGAGGCTGCTAGAACTTTAATTGCTGATTCAAATTTGCCTAAGAGGTTTTGGGCTGAAGCTATAAACACTGCATGTCATACTCAAAATAGATGTTTGATCATTAAGGGGCAAGGCCAAACCCCCTATGAACTCTGGAAAGGAAGATTGCCTAAAGTGTCATATTTTCATATTTTTGGTTGCAAGTGTTTTATTCACAATAATGGAAAAGAACAGCTGAAAGCCTTTGATAGCAAAGCTGATGAAGGAGTATTCCTTGGATACTCTCAAATCAGTAGAGCTTTCAGGGTCTACAACAAGAAAACCCTTATTGTGGAGGAAACACCTCATGTTGTGTTTGATGAATCTATTCATGAGTTCAGGAATGAGAACTTGGAATCAGAAGAAATCACACAGAGGACAACCAGACTGAGCCTAAAAGACAAAGACACTGAATTCATAGAAGTTGTTCAAACCAACCTACCTGAAAACCTCACTTTGGACAACAACCCTGAAGGCAATCCTCCTGTGACAAATCCCACTGAACTGAATGATCCAATCCCAGTTCACATCCAGGTAACAACTACCAATGAAGAAGCAGTTCCTGCTGAGGTAGTTAATGGATTAAATAATCAAGGGGGAACTCAAAATGTTGAAAATGCCAATGTCCCTAACATTGAGGACAACACCCCTGATTATGATCCTGAATTAGATCCTGCATTCAATTACCCTGAATTTTATGATCAAAATGACTCAACTTCAGTAGAGGACTTGGTTGTCTGACCATCCTACTGATCTAATACTTGGTGACCCAAGTATAGGAGTCAAAACAAGGAGATTTCATGGTGAAAGTGCTCTTTTCTGTTGTTTCTTGTCAGAGCAAGAACCAAGTGATATTGAGGAAGCACTTCAAGATGCCAATTGGATCACAGCCATGCAGGAAGAATTGAATCAATTCACCAGAAATGAAGTATGGGAGCTGGTGGATAGACCTTCACATCAAGATGTTATTGGAACAAAGTGGGTGTTCAAAAACAAGAAGAATGAAAATGATGTGATTGTCAGAAACAAAGCAAGACTTGTGGTAAAAGGCTATTGTCAACATGAAGGCATTGACTATGATGAGACATTTGCACCTGTGGCAAGGCTAGAAGCAATAAGGCTCTTTCTAGCCTATGCAGCCCACAAGAGGTTCAAAGTGTATCAGATGGATGTCAAGAGTGCCTTTCTGAATGGAGTCTTGAAAGAAGAAGTCTATGTAGAGCAACCACCAGGTTTTGAGGTTGGAAACCAAGTTTACAGACTGAAGAAAGCTCTGTATGGACTCAAGCAAGCCCCTAGGGCTTCGTATGATACACTGTCACAATTCCTCTTGGATCATGGATTCACCAAGGGAACTGTGGACAGAACTCTCTTCAGAATCTCTGAAGGAGAGGACATCTTGCTTGTCCAAATTTATGTGGATGACATAATTTTTGGATCTTCCAATGAAAAGCTGTGTGAGAAGTTCTCCAAGCTTATGCAAAGCAAGTTTGAGATATCCATGATGGGGTTGATGAACTTCTTTTTGGGACTACAAGTTAAGCAATCAAAAGAAGGAATCTTCATCAACCAAGCTAAGTACACCAGAGAAGTGATCAAGAAGTTTGGGTGTGCTACTAGCAAGCCAGTAAGGATCCCAATGAACACAAATTGGAAGATGGATCCTGATGAGAGTGGTGTGTCAACCAACTCTACTGAGTATAGAGGAATAATTGGTTCACTTCTCTATCTCACTGCCAGCAGGCCTGACATCACCTTTGCAGTAGGTGTTTGTGCAAGGTTCCAAGCAAATCCTAAGAAAAGCCATCTTGAGGCTGCAAAGAGGATTTTGAGGTATCTCAAAGGCACTGAGAACCTAGGCCTTTGGTACCCTGCTGATGACAACATTGAGTTAACTGGCTACTCAGATGCTAATTATGGAGGTTGCAGAATTGATAGTGTTGGGATATGAATATCCTTAGTTTAGTTTTGATAAACCAAATCAAACATGTAATAGGATAAGTTGTATTGTATAGACAACTTTATTATACATCTTGTAATAGATATGACTCTGGTTAGAAGAGAAGACATGTCAATGCTCTAGAAGAGAAGAGAAGACCAAGACCAGAAGTCTCCTGATAAGATGAGTTGAACTCATCTTACAGGATAAGAAGAGTAAAAACAGCAGAGTAAAGACAGCAGCTGAGAAGAAACAGCAGCTGTGTAAAGACAGCTGAGTAAAGACAGCAGAGTAAAGACAGCAGCTGAGAAGAAACAACAGCTGTGTAAAGACAGCTGAGTAAAGACAGCAGGTAGAAGTCTTCTTATACCAGCAGAGTAGAAGTCCTCTTATACCAGCCGAGTAGAAGTCTTCTTATACCAGCAGAGTAGAAGTCTTCTTATACAAGCAGAGTAGAAGTCTTCTTACCAGCAGAGTAGAAGTCTTCTTATACAATTAAGGGAAGACCAATCAGAGCTGGAATCAAGGATTGACAAGATATGTGCACAAGAAAGGAAAGTCAAAGATATGATTGAAATTACATGACAACGGTAATATTCAATCATATCAAATCAAGAGATTGTCAATTCCTCAATTAGTGGAGATTTGAATTGCTATCATCCAACGGTAACATTCAAACATCAACACTATATAAATGAGCTCATACATCATTGGGAGAAGAAGAGGTGTGAGATGCAGAGGTCGAGCAAAGGTCATAAACTCCAGAAATAAGAAGAGCTCAAGAAGATCATTCATGAAGATTCAACACGCATCACCTCATCCCCAGTGAGTGAACTCATACCATCTAAGCCAGTTTAACCACTCATATATATCTATAGCTTAGAGAGAATTTCCCAATCCTAGCATGAGGCTAAAACAGATTGTAAGGGAAATTCTCACCTAGTTCATTATACACAAAACCCACCTTCTACCATAAACCCCTAGAAGCCAAGTTGAGTGTTCGTCACTGTAAAGAGTGCAAGTGCTCTATATCACTTGTGGAGTGCAAGTGCTCGCTACTCACTTGATAAAGTGCAAGTGCTTCCAATCACTTGTGGAGACCGCAGCAGTTAAGGGAACTGACTCAGATCTCAAAGTCCTACCATTGGGACTATAAAGGACAAGGCCCTTGTAATTTTTGGGAAATTAAAGGGATTAAACATCACGTGTGGACGTGAGAGTGGACGTAGGAACGTATATCCGAACCACTATAAATTAATGTGTTATTTACATTTCTGCACTTTACATTTCAAGTCTTTTCATACATATTTCTGCATAAACTGTTTTACACACTGTATTTAAATAATAGACGAGTATAATATTTATGGGCACACTATAATTCCGCACTTAACTCCGATAAGTAATTAATCAGTCGACTAACTAGTCCTAGGCCCCTAGTGAAATCAGCGGACTAGTTACTTTGAAGAGTTAGTTTATTTTCCACACAATCAGCAGACATCAAGTCAGCTGATCTTACACTCGTCTCAGGGACCAACAGATAGAAAGTCCACTTCAGGGACTTGTCAATTCTTAGGCAACAAGTTCATATCTTGGTTCTCCAAGAAGCAAAATACAGTGGCTGCTTCCACCACTGAAGTTGAATATGTTGCAGCTGGAAGTTGTTGTGCTCAGAGCCTTTGGTTGAAACAACAACTAAGAGACTACAAAGTCAACTCTACTGAAGTGCCAATATTTTGTGATAACAATAGTGCCATTGCTATTTCACAAAATCCTGTCTTGCATACAAGATGCAAACATGTGGACATCAAGCATCACTTCATTAGAGATCATGTGGAGAAGAAGGATATAAAGTTGGTCAAGATCCACACAGATCATCGAAAAGCTGATATCCTAACTAAGCCACTTGCAGAGGCAAGGTTTCTGGAGCTATCAGCAGAGTTGGGTTTACTTGACCCAGGGAAGTTGGACAAATAAAACTCATTGAAGTTAATGGGAGTAAAAGAGCTGAATTGATCTTCAGCAGACTTGGACAAGTCTACTGAAGTACAGAAGAGATGATCACAATAACTCAGGACACTTGTCCATTGAAACTCAGGACTCTTGTCCACATCTCTTCAGGACACTTGTCCTTGTGGGGTCAAATACAATGAGACTAGACAAAAGTCTAAGGGTGATAAAAGGATCAGAGAGATTGTCCCTGAGAAGGATGGTGAAGGAAGTGGGAGCAGTAGGGCTAGCAAGAGAAGGGCCAAGCCTACTGACAAAGTGTTGGAGCTTCAAGAGGAAAGGTCTCTACAAATTGCTCTAAGAGAGAGCCGAGCTGAAAGCAGGACCAAATCCAAGTCAAGGACTAACTCATCTGGGTCTGGTACTCTAGAATCCAAGGTCCCTGAAGGTCAACCAATAGAGGCCAACATCCCTGAAATTCAGAACCCTGAGCCCAACTCCCCTGAAACCCATATAACCCCAACCAATCAACCTATCACCCCTATCAATCTTACAAAGAGATACTTTCCTGAAGGGAGTGTGCAAAGAAGTGGGATAGATGTGCTAGCAGATATAGCTGTAGATGAGACAAGATTACATTCTCCCCTTGACTCATCTATGCTCAATTATTCAAAGCTTTTAGAAGCTGCACTCTTTGAGCCAACCCCCCTGAGTAAAGCCCCTTCAGATCCATTGCTCTCAAAAGCAACTGAAGCACCTTCTATTGCACCCAACCCTTCTGAAGCCAACATTCCTGAACTAAACATTCCTGAAGCCACACTAGGAGAACCCATAGCCAACTCCCCTATAACCCAAAGTCCCTATTCTAGTGGAGATGAGGAGGAGTATACTTATGAAAGTATGCTCAGAGGAGGAGCCAAGGCTACTGTGGACAGTCTGTACCCACAGCTTGCTGAATTTCCAAGAATTCAGAGGACATTTCATGATCTAAGGATGCTTGTTGATGTAAAAGACAAGTCTATGATGGAGATATCACAAGTCATCCAAGATAAGGGTGCAAACTGGTGGCAAGTGGAGGAGAACAGATTGCTACACTTTGCTGGAGTTTCAAAGACAAGATTTCTCATTGATGAGGAAGTGTTTGCAAAGCTGGTAGCTGATAAGATTAATGAGGAGAGGGAAAGGAAAGCTAAGGGCATCAAACACCCTGAAAGTAGCTCTAATGATGATGATTCCCCTGATGATCCCTCAAACCCCTCAAAACCCAACCCTCCTGAAACCCCTCAAGCTAATCTCCCTAAACATTCTGTCTCTGAAAGACTCTCCAACCCTCCTAGAACCTATCATAGGAAAGGCTTTGTATCTTCAGAGGTGTTGACCAAGGGTGGTAACTGTTGGGATATAAATTCATCCTAAGCCCCACTTAATGTTAGAATAGTTTTGATGGCCAAAACACTTAGAGTTTATAAATGTAATAGGATCAGCTGACTTGTATAGAACAACTTAGACTAGTCTTGTGTGATCAACTGTATTGATATCAGCTGATCAGCACAGTCCTGGCTTACATGCCTATCCTCAAGATGAGAAGAGTAGAAGACATGAAGACTAGAAGATCCTTGAAGACCAGATAAGTTAAGGTGCTTGTATACCTACCTATCTGATGGAGTCCCAGATTGAAGATGGCCTAAAAGCAGTACAAAGAATTTCCAGATCAGAAGAGTGTTACTCGTCTGATATCAGAAGACAGAAGACCTAAGGCCAGAAGAGTAGTCAGAAGACTAGAAGTACAGATCAGAAGACTATGTGCTCTTCCAGGACTCGGCTGATTCCTAAGTCATCTTACAATTCAAACGAAGACCTACCTTATTTAGAAGATTGACATGATCCCAGGATTGAAGCAATCAAGCGGCTGGAATCAAGGAATCAAGCTATTATGGAAAGATTGCTCAAACGGCTAGTCAACTCCAACGGCTAGTTTCAACCAATCTCCATTATAAATACAAGAGGATGAGAAATCACAAAAAAAAAAGTCACAAGAGAGAATTCAACAAGCCAAGCAAGCAATCAAAGCCAAAGCCATACAGTTCTAAGAATTCTCAAAAGAGCCAGAAACCATTAGATTATCTATAGCTCTTAAGTGATTTCTATCCAACCCTTAAGAACCTGAAACTTGTTCATATTGTATATCAATTGTTTTAGGCATAGTGGTTAAGAAAATTATAAGCTTGAACCATTAGTTGGATACATCTCAAAAACCCCAACCCTCACCGAAAGGTTAAAGTTTTTAAAACCCCTTAAAGTGCAAGTGCTTACAATCACTTGTGGAGACCGTAGCTGTTAGGACGGCTCAGATCTCAAAGTCCTAACCTTGGGACTATAAAGGTCAAGACCCTTGTAATTTGTGGAAATTAAAGGGATTAAACATCACGTTAGGACGTGAGAGTGGACGTAGGAACGTATATCCGAACCACTATAAATCCGGTGTTATTTACTTTCTGCACTTTACATTTCTGCCTTTACATTCATTATTATATAGTGCATACTGTGATTTCAACACTCTTCAAAACAAGGCCATAACTTTCAAACCAGCATCAGCTGAGTATTTTCATTAAGTAAAACAAGTTACAAGAACGAGTCTAAACCAGGGCCACCATAATTCCGCATATAACCTCCTCAGTCAGATCACTATAGTCATCTGGACCAGCAGACTTGCAGTCCAGTTGACATAGCAATCAGAAGAGGTTCCCAACTCTGTGTGAAAAAGTTTTAAAGTCTATTCACCCCTCCCCTCTAGACTTTAAACCCATTCACTACTCGTTCAGGGACCAACAGTAACACAACCAAGGACACATCTGCCGATGAAGGTTCTTCTGAACCCAAGGCACAGCCTAAAGATGTGGAGGTTCCTAGTCTAGAGGCTGGTTTGGTTAAGGCCTATTCAGTGTCAGATGAGTTGGACACTGATCAGCCCTTAATCATTCAGGATGACTCAGTGGCTGTTGACAAAAGCACTGTGATCTCCCCACAACTGCCATCTTTGAACCTTGTTGAAGGTGGAGATGCTGCAGGATTAGGTGATGGAGTTGAAAAGGAGTTGTTAGTAGAAAAACCAGAGGGAGTAGTAGATGAAAGAGATGTGGTGATCACTAGGATAGTGAGTGTACCACCAAATGAGGGTGATATAAGTGAGGAAGGGCAGGCTATTCTTGAAGTCAAATCTGAACTTCAGGAATCCCTTGATGAGAGGAGGCATGTACCTTTAAGTGAGGAAATCATTAATGAAGGGAGAAAAGAAATAGTTGAAAATGAGGAGAGACTGCTGATGTATCAGAGTCTTATGAAAAATAAATTGAGGGAGATAAATGTGTTTTTACTGACTCATTTGATTTGTCTGATATTGCAGGTATAACCTTTGATCAAATTTTTGCAGATGAACTCTTAACAGATGCACCCATCCAAGTTGATAGTGGATCAGCACAAGCCTTGCTTGGGATGCAATCAGAGAAATTGGATTCTTTGGCTCATCAAGTCCAAACAGCTCATACAGAAACATGTGGAGCTCTGGATGAGCATGGAAGAACCTTGGCATCTGTAGAAATGAGGCTAACTGGCTCAGAAGATGTGGTGTTACCTACCTTGGAAGCAAGGATCAGTGGAGTTGAGACTGGTCTGCAAACCATCTCCACTGAAGTCATCAAAGCTAAGAACACCATGAGGTCAGTTTCAAAGGATGTAAAGAAAGAGCAATCTTTGCTAAGAATCAACCACAATAGGAATGTGAAGACATTGAGGTCAGTGGTGAAGAAAGCTCTTGGAAGAAAGACTGCCCTGCAAAGGCAAAGAGCTGAAGAGCAAAGGCTAGCTATGGTGAAAGCCGCCTCAGAAAAATTTTCCCAAGAGGTATTGGCCAACATTGCTGAAGGTGGAGTGGCCAACCTCACTGAGCTTCTTAAGGCCCAATTGGATGCATCTCTAAAGGCAACCATGGAGGAGGTTGTCCAACAGAAAATGAAGCCTGTTCTAGCCTTCCTCAGCTTGAGCAGTGATAGGATGCAAAATATACATGATGAGAATGTATATCTGTTGGAGGAGATGAAGTCTCTAACCCAAGCCCAGTCCTTATTGGCATCTACTATGAGTGAACTGAAGCCTGAATGTTTTGATGCTGCCAAAAAGGGGGAAAGGGAAAGAGCAAGAGCAAAAGGTGCCTTAGTAATTGGAAGCCCAGTTAAAGGGGGAAAGGGTAAGGACAAAGCCCCTGAAGGAAAAGGAAAGGAGACAGCAGTGCTAAACTTGGAAGAATTGGATGAAGAGGAGCAGTTAGCACTTGCTTTGAAGAACTCAATGGCCTCAGCTCAAGAGGAAAGAGTGAGGTTACAGCAAAGGCCAGGTGGTGAGGTGTCTGGTTTGGACAAAGATGCTGAAGGTGTCCAAACTAGAGGAAAGATCAAGAGGACAAAAGGAAAGAAAAGACAAGTTGAGACATTCACTGACTTTCCCAACAGCCTTGATCTTCCACCTGAATTCAGAGTTGTTGATGATGAGCCTATCTCAAAGAAGGCCAAAACTGCTGAAGAGGACAAGTCTTCTGAATCTGCCAAAGATGCTGAAGGTCCCAAGTACACTGAAGATAATGAAGAACTATTTGCTGAAGGATTTGGACCTGAACCCAAGAAGAAGACAACTGTCCTAGCTGATGATCCATCAAAGCTATTTCATTAAGGATTTGGCAAAGATCCTAAAACACAACAGAAGCTGGCCATGATGAGGGCCCAAGAAAAGATGGAGTTGATGGATGAAGCACAAAGAGCAAGAGATAAGAGAAGAGCAGACTTCCAGAAGCCAAGAAGGAAGAGAGCAACTTATAACAATATGAAGCCACAGTTATTGATCCCAATGGACACCAAATATCCTCACTTGGATAAATGGGTGCCAATTCAGCTGAATGACTCATGGGAGGAAGCAAAAAGGGAGTTTGTCTATGATTACTATGTCATTGACAGATGGAATGGAAAGGATGCCAACTCCACTTTTGCTGAGTTCATGATAGAGTACTACAGAGAGCTTTATCAACAATTGCTTGCAGCTGCTGACATTGCAAGATTTGAACTCACAGCCCCCAAGCCAATCATATACATGCCTCCAAAGCTTGAAGGATGGATTGATCAAGCAAGAATTCTGAGAGAATTCACTGAGATCCTCAAGCTAAACAAGATGGTTCTTGGACCTAAGGGAACAAACCAAGAAGTCATGGCCTTGAAAAGAAGAGTGTGGGCACAATATGGGATGTTGCCACCTCCTGAGGATGATCTTTGAAATGGCTAAGTCTTCTGACCTATCTTAATTGATCAACTATGCTGAAATATGGTCAAGATTGCTGATGTGGTGTGCTATGAAAATCTGTTTGCTCTGATATGCTCTGGATTGCTCTGATATAAGCATGATTCTCTGATACCTGATGTTTTGCTCTGATGCAAATACAGCTAAGTGTTTTTAGTGTTTGCTCTGATACTAAACCTCTGTAAATGCTTTGAATTATTATAGTATAATGCTCTGATGTATTTTGTGTTCATGATTCATGCTCTGATACGTTAATTTCAACTATCAACATGCTTGTAATGATTTTCAAATGAATGATAGTTGAACTTATTTTGAATCAAGAAACACTCATCTCTCTATGCCTATCTATGAAACCTATCTGCAACATGAATGGTGAGTACACTAACACATTGCTTTTTCAGGATAATTGACCTTAGTCATGTCTTCTGAAGATAAATGTAATAGGTGTAGCTAAGTCACTTTTGCATAAGTTGTATAGGTTTTGGCATCATCAAAAAGGGAGAAATTGTTGGGAATAAAATGAGATATGTTTTGATTTGATACCAAAACCCCCTGAGACATGCCTAAGTCAAGTTCAGTATGTTCTAGAGATAGAACATATAGTATAAAGGCTAGATGAGGAGCTAAAATGTTAGGCAGCTCTTAGTTGACTAGATGCACAAGTTGAGGGGGAACATATGCTTTGAAGTTCATCAAGAACAAGTCCCCTCAAGGCTCAAACTCTGGATACAACACTAAGTCTTTTGGAAGACCAACTATGCTGATCAGGAGAGTTGTCCAGAGGAGTTGTCTCAGTACAAGAAATCAAGATCAAGTGCTCTGAAAGACTGAGGTCAACTATGCTGAAAAGATAGAGACAACCAAACCCTAAAGAACTACAAATCAACATGCTAAGATCACCTTGAAGTGAAGCAAAGGGTATGAGTCAAGTCATCTGAAGAAGAGCAAGCCAACCTTGCTGATAAGCAAGACTGCTGATAGTGATAAGGAGAGTTGTCCAAATGATGAGGAATGTTGTCCTATCATTGGAACAACCATCAGAAGCCATGTCCAAGTCCTAACAAGAGAATCTGAAAGTCAGACATTGGGTAGAGTGCTGCAGAATGAAGACAAAGTCTTAACAGCCGTTTATTTCCCAAATGAGGACATGTCACTATCAAGATTCTGTCTTCAAAGTTGAAGAACTGAAAGAAGACATTTATGGGCATTTGGGGCTGCCTCTCCAACGGGCAAATCCTTCATTTGTCTATAAATACAGAAGTGTGAAGACCATTTGAAAGCATCCAACTTCAACCTCAACCAAGCACCTCTAACCTTAAGTTCTTACAAGCTAGAGTGCTTTCAAAGCTTTCAAAGACTATCTTAGTCTTCAATCACTTCATCTAAGCTGGACTACATTGTATATCCATATACAAGCTTAGAGAGATATCCTATCCTTATACACTGATCTTCATTGTAAAGGACATCTCATTAGTTGAAATCTTACTTCAATCCTCATATCTTTCAAGAGTGAAAGTGAGAAGGTTGTAGTAGTAGAAGTGGTAGGAGCTGACTGTTGAGAGAAGAACAGTTCAGTTCTGAGTTGAGAAGAGGGTACTAGGACTCTAGACATCCTAGGGATCAATTCACCAAGGAGTGGTGTTATTGATCAAGTGCACCTTGGCACTATAAAACAAGTTAATTCCAAGAGTGAAGGAATTATCCTGTTCAATCAGGGAAAGTGGATGTAGGAGCTTGAGTCTCTGAACCACTATAAACTCTTGTGTTGATTTACTTTCAAAGTACTTTCATACATTCAACACTGCACACAAAACTGATCTTTCAAAGGATAAACATTCAAAGACTGTGCAAAACTGATTTGGACAAGTTCCCTGAAACAGGACTGTATTGAATTGACTAAGTGATTTCAGAAACTAAAGGAGTCTAAACTAAAAGGGCCAACCACTATTCCGCACATATAACTCCCCTAGATAGTTATTCAACTAAGTACTCAATAGTACTTAGTAGTCTGATTATCTTAGAAGAGTTAATCATCTTCAGCAGAGTTGTCCAAGACAACCTTGCTGAGCTCTGGTTTGATCAAGTTAGAAAAGAATTTGCATACAAGTGTATTCCCCCCCCCCATACACTTGTTATATACTCCTTTCAGGACCAACAAGGGGGTTGAATAACTATATGTTAAGATTTCAGAAAGATCAGTTCAGTGACCACACTAAAATATGTTTTTGAAAATCAATATGGATTTTCAGAAGCAGTGGTCTTTGAACCCCTGCTCTGATACCACTTGTTGGTCCTGAAAAGAGTATATAACAAGTGTATGGGGGGGGGAATACACTTGTATGCAAATCTTTTTCAAACTTAAGCAAATCAGGCTTCAGCAAGGTTGTCCTGAACAACTCTTCTGATATGAATAACTTTCAGAAGATAATCAAACTACTAAGCACTATTAAGTACTTAGTTGAATAACTATCTAAATAATTGTTGGGATATGAATATCCTTAGTTTAGTTTTGATAAACCAAATCAAACATGTAATAGGATAAGTTGTATTGTATAGACAACTTTATTATATATCTTGTAATAGATAGGACTCTGGTTAGAAGAGAAGACATGTCAATGCTCAAGAAGAGAATAGAAGACCAAGACTAGAAGTCATCTTACATCAGCTGAGTAGAAGTCGTCTTACATCTGCTGAGTAGAAGTCATCTTACAACCAGCTGAGTAAAGACAGCAGAGTAAAGACAGCAGCTGAGAAGAAATAGCAGCTGTGTAAAGCCAGCTGAGTAAAGACAGCAGAGTAAAGACAGCAGCTGAGAAGAAAACAGCAGCTGTGTAAAGTCAGCTGAGTAAAGTCAGCTGATCAGAAGACCAACTCAGCTGACCAGAAGACTTTCAAGGAAAATCAGCAGACCTCTTGAAGTCTTCTTATACCAGCAGAATAGAAGTCTTCTTATACAATTAAGGGAAGACCAATCAGAGCTGGAATCAAGGATTGACAAGATATGTGCACAAGAAAGGAAAGTCAAAGATATGATTGAAATTACATGTCAATGGTAATATTCAATCATATCAAAATCAAGAGATTGTCAATTCCTCAATTAGTGGAGATTTGAATTGCTATCATCCAACGGTAACATTCAAACATCAACACTATATAAATGAACTCATACATCATTGGGAGTGTGAGAAGAGGTGTGAGATGCAGAGGTCGAGCAAAGTTCATAAAGTCCAGAAATAAGAAGAGCTCAAGAAGATCATTCATGAAGATTCAACACACATCACCTCATCCCCAGTGAGTGAACTCATACCATCTAAGCCAGTGCAACCACTCATATATATCCATAGCTTAGAGAGAATTTCCCAATCCTAGCATGAGGCTAAAACAGATTGTAAGGGAAATTCTCACCTAGTTCATATACACAAAACCCACCTTCTACCATAAAACCTTAGAAGTCAAGTTGAGTGTTTATCACTGTAAAGAGTCCAAGTGCTCTATAGTCACTTGTGGAGTTCAAGTGCAAGTGCTTACAATCACTTGTGGGGAAGTGCAAGTGCTTACAATCACTTGTGGAGACCGTAGATGTTAGGACGGCTCAGATCTCAAAGTCCTACCCTTGGGACTATAAAGGTCAAGGCCCTTGTAATTTTGGGTAAATTAAAGGGATTAAACATCACGTGTGGACGTGAGAGTGGACGTAGGAACGTATATCCGAACCACTATAAATCAATGTGTTATTTACATTTCTGCACTTTACATTTCAAGTCTTTTCATACATATTTGTGCATAAACTTGTTTTACACACTGTATTTAAATAATAGACGAGTATAATATTTATGGGCACACTACAATTCCGCACTTAACTCCGATAAGTAATTAATCAGTCGACTAACTAGTCCTAGGCCCCTAGTGAAATCAACGGACTAGTTACTTTGAAGAGTTAGTTTATTTTCCACACAATCAGCAGACATCAAGTCAGCTGATCTTACACTCGTCTCAGGGACCAACAAGTGGTATCAGAGCCGTGTGTTCAAAAGACCATTGCTTTGAATTTTTTATTTTCGAAAATCTGCACTTTTTCTGTTGTTTTCAGAATTTAACGTGTGAGTACACTTTTTAAAGTGGAATTTATGTTTTGAATCGAACTCACTGCTTTGCAGTGACATGTAATGCTTTTTGGCCAAATTCCATCGTTTGAGCCATCAAAAACACGTTTTACTGTTTTCAATGGTCACCTAAATAGATCCATTTTTGAAAAACTGTTTTGCATGCATTTTTTTTTCATAAAAATCATACTTGCATGTATTTGGATTATTGTTTGTTAAGAACAGGTCAACAACTAAGGGGGAACTTCAGTTCAACTGAGTTCTAGCCCTATCTGGATTTACACGCGTATGAGCAAGAAGAGGAGATCAAGATGATCAAGTTGTTAGAAGACCTGAAGGCAAGAAGAGGTTAAATTGGAAGTCGTCTGATTTGCAACATATCAGCTGAAGAGTAGATAAGAAGACCTTTGTAATAGCTGATTAGGTGAGTCCGTGCTTGTAAAGTGCAATATTAATAAAACTCATCTTTTTAGCTTTTGGAGATAACATCTAGTTATCTCATCTGATGACAACTTCTCATTGTCCTCATACAAAAGCCTTCTATTTTTACTCTTCTGCACTATTATATGGACTCTAGCACTGTCTGTTCTTTATTGCTTCAGTTAGTGTTAGATGATTTGGTTATATCAAAAAGGGGGAAATTGTTGGGATATGGATATCCTTAGTTTAGTTTTGATAAACCAAATCAAACATGTAATAGGATAAGTTGTATTGTATAGACAACTTTATTATATATCTTGTGATAGATAGGACTCTGGTTAGAAGAGAAGACATGTCAATGCTCAAGAAGAGAAGAGAAGACCAAGACTAGAAGTCATCTTACATCAGCTGAGTAGAAGTCGTCTTACATCAGCTGAGTAGAAGTCATCTTACAACCAGCTGAGTAAAGACAGCAGAGTAAAGACAGCAGCTGAGAAGAAACAGCAGCTGTGTAAAGCCAGCTGAGTAAAGACAGCAGAGTAAAGACAGCAGCTGAGAAGAAACAGCAGCTGTGTAAAGTCAGCTGAGTAAAGACAGCTGAGTAAAGTCAGCTGATCAGAAGACCAACTCAGCTGACCAGAAGACTTTCAAGGAAAATCAGCAGACCTCTTGAAGTCTTCTTATACCAGCAGAGTAGAAGTCTTCTTATACAATTAAGGGAAGACCAATCAGAGCTGGAATCAAGGATTGACAAGATATGTGCACAAGAAAGGAAAGTCAAAGATATGATTGAAATTACATGTCAATGGTAATATTCAATCATATCAAAATCAAGAGATTGTCAATTCCTCAATTAGTGGAGATTTGAATTGCTATCATCCAACGGTAACATTCAAACATCAACACTATATAAATGAACTCATACATCATTGGGAGTGTGAGAAGAGGTGTGAGATGCAGAGGTCGAGCAAAGTTCATAAAGTCCAGAAATAAGAAGAGCTCAAGAAGATCATTCATGAAGATTCAACACGCATCACCTCATCCCCAGTGAGTGAACTCATACCATCTAAGCCAGTGCAACCACTCATATATATACATAGCTTAGAGAGAATTTCCCAATCCTAGCATGAGGCTAAAACAGATTGTAAGGGAAATTCTCACCTAGTTCATATACACAAAACCCACCTTCTACCATAAAACCTTAGAAGTCAAGTTGAGTGTTTATCACTGTAAAGAGTCCAAGTGCTCTATAGTCACTTGTGGAGTTCAAGTGCAAGTGCTTACAATCACTTGTGGGGAAGTGCAAGTGCTTACAATCACTTGTGGAGACCGTAGCTGTTAGGACGGCTCAGATCTCAAAGTCCTACCCTTGGGACTATAAAGGTCAAGGCCCTTGTAATTTTGGGTAAATTAAAGGGATTAAACATCACGTGTGGACGTGAGAGTGGACGTAGGAACGTATATCTGAACCACTATAAATCAATGTGTTATTTACATTTCTGCACTTTACATTTCAAGTCTTTTCATACATATTTGTGCATAAACTTGTTTTACACACTGTATTTAAATAATAGACGAGTATAATATTTATGGGCACACTACAATTCCGCACTTAACTCCGATAAGTAATTAATCAGTCGACTAACTAGTCCTAGGCCCCTAGTGAAATCAACGGACTAGTTACTTTGAAGAGTTAGTTTATTTTCCACACAATCAGCAGACATCAAGTCAGCTGATCTTACACTCGTCTCAGGGACCAACAAGTGGTATCAGAGCCGTGTGTTCAAAAGACCATTGCTTTGAATTTTTGATTTTCGAAAATCTGCACTTTTTCTGTTGTTTTCAGAATTTAACGTGTGAGTACACTTTTTAAAGTGGAATTTATGTTTTGAATCGAACTCACTGCTTTGCAGTGACATGTAATGCTTTTTGGCCAAATTCCATCGTTTGAGCCATCAAAAACACGTTTTACTGTTTTCAATGGTCACCTAAATAGATCCATTTTTGAAAAACTGTTTTGCATGCATTTTATTTTCATAAAAATCATACTTGCATGTATTTGGATTATTGTTTGTTAAGAACAGGTCAACAACTAAGGGGGAACTTCAGTTCAACTAAGTTCTAGCCCTATCTGGATTTACACGCGTATGAGCAAGAAGAGGAGATCAAGAACATCACGTGTGGACGTAGGAACGTATATTCGAACCACTATAAATCAATGTGTTATTTACATTTCTGCACTTTACATTTCAAGTCTTTTCATACATATTTGTGCATAAACTTGTTTTACACACTGTATTTAAATAATAGACGAGTATAATATTTATGGGCACACTACAATTCCGCACTTAACTCCGATAAGTAATTAATCAGTCGACTAACTAGTCCTAGGCCCCTAGTGAAATCAACGGACTAGTTACTTTGAAGAGTTAGTTTATTTTCCACACAATCAGCAGACATCAAGTCAGCTGATCTTACACTCGTCTCAGGGACCAACAAGTGGTATCAGAGCCGTGTGTTCAAAAGACCATTGCTTTGAATTTTTTATTTTCGAAAATCTGCACTTTTTCTGTTGTTTTCAGAATTTAACGTGTGAGTACACTTTTTAAAGTGGAATTTATGTTTTGAATCGAACTCACTGCTCTGCAGTGACATGTAATGCTTTTTGGCCAAATTCCATCGTTTGAGCCATCAAAAACACGTTTTACTGTTTTCAATGGTCACCTGAATAGATCCATTTTTGAAAAACTGTTTTGCATGCATTTTGTTTTCATAAAAATCATACTTGCATGTATTTGGATTATTGTTTGTTAAGAACAGGTCAACAACTAAGGGGGAACTTCAGTTCAACTGAGTTCTAGCCCTATCTGGATTTACACGCGTATGAGCAAGAAGAGGAGATCAAGAACATCACGTGTGGACGTAGGAACGTATATTCGAACCACTATAAATCAATGTGTTATTTACATTTCTGCACTTTACATTTCAAGTCTTTTCATACATATTTGTGCATAAACTTGTTTTACACACTGTATTTAAATAATAGACGAGTATAATATTTATGGGCACACTACAATTCCGCACTTAACTCCGATAAGTAATTAATCAGTCGACTAACTAGTCCTAGGCCCCTAGTGAAATCAACGGACTAGTTACTTTGAAGAGTTAGTTTATTTTCCACACAATCAGCAGACATCAAGTCAGCTGATCTTACACTCGTCTCAGGGACCAACAAGTGGTATCAGAGCCGTGTGTTCAAAAGACCATTGCTTTGAATTTTTGATTTTCGAAAATCTGCACTTTTTCTGTTGTTTTCAGAATTTAACGTGTGAGTACACTTTTTAAAGTGGAATTTATGGTTTGAATCGAACTCACTGCTCTGCAGTGACATGTAATGCTTTTTGGCCAAATTCCATCGTTTGAGCCATCAAAAACACGTTTTACTGTTTTCAATGGTCACCTGAATAGATCCATTTTTGAAAAACTGTTTTGCATGCATTTTGTTTTCATAAAAATCATACTTGCATGTATTTGGATTATTGTTTGTTAAGAACAGGTCAACAACTAAGGGGGGACTTCAGTTCAACTGAGTTCTAGCCCTATCTGGATTTACACGCGTATGAGCAAGAAGAGGAGATCAAGAACATCACGTGTGGACGTGAGAGTGGACGTATATTCGAACCACTATAAATCAATGTGTTATTTACATTTCTGCACTTACATTTCAAGTCTTTTCATACATATTTGTGCATAAACTTGTTTTACACACTGTATTTAAATAATAGACGAGTATAATATCTATGGGCACACTACAATTCCGCACTTAACTCCGATAAGTAATTAATCAGTCGACTAACTAGTCCTAGGCCCCTAGTGAAATCAACGGACTAGTTACTTTGAAGAGTTAGTTTATTTTCCACACAATCAGCAGACATCAAGTCAGCTGATCTTACACTCGTCTCAGGGACCAACAAGTGGTATCAGAGCCGTGTGTTCAAAAGACCATTGCTTTGAATATTTTATTTTCGAAAATCTGCACTTTTTCTGTTGTTTTCAGAATTTAACGTGTGAGTACACTTTTTAAAGTGGAATTTATGTTTTGAATCGAACTCACTGCTTTGCAGTGACATGTAATGCTTTTTGGCCAAATTCCATCGTTTGAGCCATCAAAAACACGTTTTACTGTTTTCAATGGTCACCTGAATAGATCCATTTTTGAAAAACTGTTTTGCATGCATTTTGTTTTCATAAAAATCATACTTGCATGTATTTGGATTATTGTTTGTTAAGAACAGGTCAACAACTAAGGGGGGACTTCAGTTCAACTGAGTTCTAGCCCTATCTGGATTTACACGCGTATGAGCAAGAAGAGGAGATCAAGAACATCACGTGTGGACGTGAGAGTGGACGTATATTCGAACCACTATAAATCAATGTGTTATTTACATTTCTGCACTTACATTTCAAGTATTTTCATACATATTTGTGCATAAACTTATTTTACACACTGTATTTAAATAATAGACGAGTATAATATTTATGGGCACACTACAATTCCGCACTTAACTCCGATAAGTAATTAATCAGTCGACTAACTAGTCCTAGGCCCCTAGTGAAATCAACGGACTAGTTACTTTGAAGAGTTAGTTTATTTTCCACACAATCAGCAGACATCAAGTCAGCTGATCTTACACTCGTCTCAGGGACCAACAAGTGGTATCAGAGCCGTGTGTTCAAAAGACCATTGCTTTGAATTTTTTATTTTCGAAAATCTGCACTTTTTCTGTTGTTTTCAGAATTTAACGTGTGAGTACACTTTTTAAAGTGGAATTTATGTTTTGAATCGAACTCACTGCTTTGCAGTGACATGTAATGCTTTTTGGCCAAATTCCATCGTTTGAGCCATCAAAAACACGTTTTACTGTTTTCAATGGTCACCTAAATAGATCCATTTTTGAAAAACTGTTTTGCATGCATTTTGTTTTCATAAAAATCATACTTGCATGTATTTGGATTATTGTTTGTTAAGAACAGGTCAACAACTAAGGGGGAACTTCAGTTCAACTGAGTTCTAGCCCTATCTGGATTTACACGCGTATGAGAAGAAGAGGAGATCAAGAACATCACGTGTGGACGTAGAAACGTATATTCGAACCACTATAAATCAATGTGTTATTTACATTTCTGCACTTTACATTTCAAGTCTTTTCATACATATTTGTGCATAAACTTGTTTTACACACTGTATTTAAATAATAGACGAGTATAATATTTATGGGCACACTACAATTCCGCACTTAACTCCGATAAGTAATTAATCAGTCGACTAACTAGTCCTAGGCCCCTAGTGAAATCAACGGACTAGTTACTTTGAAGAGTTAGTTTATTTTCCACACAATCAGCAGACATCAAGTCAGCTGATCTTACACTCGTCTCAGGGACCAACAAGTGGTATCAGAGCCATGTGTTCAAAAGACCATTGCTTTGAATTTTTGATTTTCGAAAATCTGCACTTTTTCTGTTGTTTTCAGAATTTAACGTGTGAGTACACTTTTTAAAGTGGAATTTATGTTTTGAATCGAACTCACTGCTTTGCAGTGACATGTAATGCTTTTTGGCCAAATTCCATCGTTTGAGCCATCAAAAACACGTTTTACTGTTTTCAATGGTCACCTGAATAGATCCATTTTTGAAAAACTGTTTTGCATGCATTTTGTTTTCATAAAAATCATACTTGCATGTATTTGGATTATTGTTTGTTAAGAACAGGTCAACAACTAAGGGGGGACTTCAGTTCAACTGAGTTCTAGCCCTATCTGGATTTACACGCGTATGAGCAAGAAGAGGAGATCAAGAACATCACGTGTGGACGTGAGAGTGGACGTATATTCGAACCACTATAAATCAATGTGTTATTTACATTTCTGCACTTACATTTCAAGTATTTTCATACATATTTGTGCATAAACTTATTTTACACACTGTATTTAAATAATAGACGAGTATAATATTTATGGGCACACTACAATTCCGCACTTAACTCCGATAAGTAATTAATCAGTCGACTAACTAGTCCTAGGCCCCTAGTGAAATCAACGGACTAGTTACTTTGAAGAGTTAGTTTATTTTCCACACAATCAGCAGACATCAAGTCAGCTGATCTTACACTCGTCTCAGGGACCAACAAGTGGTATCAGAGCCGTGTGTTCAAAAGACCATTGCTTTGAATTTTTTATTTTCGAAAATCTGCACTTTTTCTGTTGTTTTCAGAATTTAACGTGTGAGTACACTTTTTAAAGTGGAATTTATGTTTTGAATCGAACTCACTGCTTTGCAGTGACATGTAATGCTTTTTGGCCAAATTCCATCGTTTGAGCCATCAAAAACACGTTTTACTGTTTTCAATGGTCACCTAAATAGATCCATTTTTGAAAAACTGTTTTGCATGCATTTTGTTTTCATAAAAATCATACTTGCATGTATTTGGATTATTGTTTGTTAAGAACAGGTCAACAACTAAGGGGGAACTTCAGTTCAACTGAGTTCTAGCCCTATCTGGATTTACACGCGTATGAGAAGAAGAGGAGATCAAGAACATCACGTGTGGACGTAGAAACGTATATTCGAACCACTATAAATCAATGTGTTATTTACATTTCTGCACTTTACATTTCAAGTCTTTTCATACATATTTGTGCATAAACTTGTTTTACACACTGTATTTAAATAATAGACGAGTATAATATTTATGGGCACACTACAATTCCGCACTTAACTCCGATAAGTAATTAATCAGTCGACTAACTAGTCCTAGGCCCCTAGTGAAATCAACGGACTAGTTACTTTGAAGAGTTAGTTTATTTTCCACACAATCAGCAGACATCAAGTCAGCTGATCTTACACTCGTCTCAGGGACCAACAAGTGGTATCAGAGCCATGTGTTCAAAAGACCATTGCTTTGAATTTTTGATTTTCGAAAATCTGCACTTTTTCTGTTGTTTTCAGAATTTAACGTGTGAGTACACTTTTTAAAGTGGAATTTATGTTTTGAATCGAACTCACTGCTTTGCAGTGACATGTAATGCTTTTTGGCCAAATTCCATCGTTTGAGCCATCAAAAACACGTTTTACTGTTTTCAATGGTCACCTGAATAGATCCATTTTTGAAAAACTGTTTTGCATGCATTTTATTTTCATAAAAATCATACTTGCATGTATTTGGATTATTGTTTGTTAAGAACAGGTCAACAACTAAGGGGGGACTTCAGTTCAACTGAGTTCTAGCCCTATCTGGATTTACACGCGTATGAGCAAGAAGAGGAGATCAAGAACATCACGTGTGGACGTGAGAGTGGACGTATATTCGAACCACTATAAATCAATGTGTTATTTACATTTCTGCACTTACATTTCAAGTATTTTCATACATATTTGTGCATAAACTTATTTTACACACTGTATTTAAATAATAGACGAGTATAATATTTATGGGCACACTACAATTCCGCACTTAACTCCGATAAGTAATTAATCAGTCGACTAACTAGTCCTAGGCCCCTAGTGAAATCAACGGACTAGTTACTTTGAAGAGTTAGTTTATTTTCCACACAATCAGCAGACATCAAGTCAGCTGATCTTACACTCGTCTCAGGGACCAACAAGTGGTATCAGAGCCGTGTGTTCAAAAGACCATTGCTTTGAATTTTTTATTTTCGAAAATCTGCACTTTTTCTGTTGTTTTCAGAATTTAACGTGTGAGTACACTTTTTAAAGTGGAATTTATGTTTTGAATCGAACTCACTGCTTTGCAGTGACATGTAATGCTTTTTGGCCAAATTCCATCGTTTGAGCCATCAAAAACACGTTTTACTGTTTTCAATGGTCACCTAAATAGATCCATTTTTGAAAAACTGTTTTGCATGCATTTTGTTTTCATAAAAATCATACTTGCATGTATTTGGATTATTGTTTGTTAAGAACAGGTCAACAACTAAGGGGGAACTTCAGTTCAACTGAGTTCTAGCCCTATCTGGATTTACACGCGTATGAGAAGAAGAGGAGATCAAGAACATCACGTGTGGACGTAGAAACGTATATTCGAACCACTATAAATCAATGTGTTATTTACATTTCTACACTTTACATTTCAAGTCTTTTCATACATATTTGTGCATAAACTTGTTTTACACACTGTATTTAAATAATAGACGAGTATAATATTTATGGGCACACTACAATTCCGCACTTAACTCCGATAAGTAATTAATCAGTCGACTAACTAGTCCTAGGCCCCTAGTGAAATCAACGGACTAGTTACTTTGAAGAGTTAGTTTATTTTCCACACAATCAGCAGACATCAAGTCAGCTGATCTTACACTCGTCTCAGGGACCAACAAGTGGTATCAGAGCCATGTGTTCAAAAGACCATTGCTTTGAATTTTTGATTTTCGAAAATCTGCACTTTTTCTGTTGTTTTCAGAATTTAACGTGTGAGTACACTTTTTAAAGTGGAATTTATGTTTTGAATCGAACTCACTGCTTTGCAGTGACATGTAATGCTTTTTGGCCAAATTCCATCGTTTGAGCCATCAAAAACACGTTTTACTGTTTTCAATGGTCACCTGAATAGATCCATTTTTGAAAAACTGTTTTGCATGCATTTTGTTTTCATAAAAATCATACTTGCATGTATTTGGATTATTGTTTGTTAAGAACAGGTCAACAACTAAGGGGGGACTTCAGTTCAACTGAGTTCTAGCCCTATCTGGATTTACACGCGTATGAGCAAGAAGAGGAGATCAAGAACATCACGTGTGGACGTGAGAGTGGACGTATATTCGAACCACTATAAATCAATGTGTTATTTACATTTCTGCACTTTACATTTCAAGTCTTTTCATACATATTTGTGCATAAACTTGTTTTACACACTGTATTTAAATAATAGACGAGTATAATATTTATGGGCACACTACAATTCCGCACTTAACTCCGATAAGTAATTAATCAGTCGACTAACTAGTCCTAGGCCCCTAGTGAAATCAACGGACTAGTTACTTTGAAGAGTTAGTTTATTTTCCACACAATCAGCAGACATCAAGTCAGCTGATCTTACACTCGTCTCAGGGACCAACAAGTGGTATCAGAGCCGTGTGTTCAAAAGACCATTGCTTTGAATTTTTTATTTTCGAAAATCTGCACTTTTTCTGTTGTTTTCAGAATTTAATGTGTGAGTACACTTTTTAAAGTGGAATTTATGTTTTGAATCGAACTCACTGCTTTGCAGTGACCTGTAATGCTTTTTGGCCAAATTCCATCGTTTGAGCCATCAAAAACACGTTTTACTGTTTTCAATGGTCACCTGAATAGATCCATTTTTGAAAAACTGTTTTGCATGCATTTTGTTTTCATAAAAATCATACTTGCATGTATTTGGATTATTGTTTGTTAAGAACAGGTCAACAACTAAGGGGGGACTTCAGTTCAACTGAGTTCTAGCCCTATCTGGATTTACACGCGTATGAGCAAGAAGAGGAGATCAAGAACATCACGTGTGGACGTGAGAGTGGACGTATATTCGAACCACTATAAATCAATGTGTTATTTACATTTCTGCACTTTACATTTCAAGTCTTTTCATACATATTTGTGCATAAACTTGTTTTACACACTGTATTTAAATAATAGACGAGTATAATATTTATGGGCACACTACAATTCCGCACTTAACTCCGATAAGTAATTAATCAGTCGACTAACTAGTCCTAGGCCCCTAGTGAAATCAACGGACTAGTTACTTTGAAGAGTTAGTTTATTTTCCACACAATCAGCAGACATCAAGTCAGCTGATCTTACACTCGTCTCAGGGACCAACAAGTGGTATCAGAGCCGTGTGTTCAAAAGACCATTGCTTTGAATTTTTTATTTTTGAAAATCTGCACTTTTTCTGTTGTTTTCAGAATTTAACGTGTGAGTACACTTTTTAAAGTGGAATTTATGTTTTGAATCGAACTCACTGCTTTGCAGTGACCTGTAATGCTTTTTGGCCAAATTCCATCGTTTGAGCCATCAAAAACACGTTTTACTGTTTTCAATGGTCACCTGAATAGATCCATTTTTGAAAAACTGTTTTGCATGCATTTTGTTTTCATAAAAATCATACTTGCATGTATTTGGATTATTGTTTGTTAAGAACAGGTCAACAACTAAGGGGGAACTTCAGTTCAACTGAGTTCTAGCCCTATCTGGATTTACACGCGTATGAGCAAGAAGAGGAGATCAAGAACATCACGTGTGGACGTAGAAACGTATATTCGAACCACTATAAATCAATGTGTTATTTACATTTCTGCACTTTACATTTCAAGTCTTTTCATACATATTTGTGCATAAACTTGTTTTACACACTGTATTTAAATAATAGACGAGTATAATATTTATGGGCACACTACAATTCCGCACTTAACTCCGATAAGTAATTAATCAGTCGACTAACTAGTCCTAGGCCCCTAGTGAAATCAACGGACTAGTTACTTTGAAGAGTTAGTTTATTTTCCACACAATCAGCAGACATCAAGTCAGCTGATCTTACACTCGTCTCAGGGACCAACAAGTGGTATCAGAGCCATGTGTTCAAAAGACCATTGCTTTGAATTTTTGATTTTCGAAAATCTGCACTTTTTTTGTTGTTTTCAGAATTTAACGTGTGAGTACACTTTTTAAAGTGGAATTTATGTTTTGAATCGAACTCACTGCTTTGCAGTGACATGTAATGCTTTTTGGCCAAATTCCATCGTTTGAGCCATCAAAAACACGTTTTACTGTTTTCAATGGTCACCTGAATAGATCCATTTTTGAAAAACTGTTTTGCATGCATTTTGTTTTCATAAAAATCATACTTGCATGTATTTGGATTATTGTTTGTTAAGAACAGGTCAACAACTAAGGGGGGACTTCAGTTCAACTGAGTTCTAGCCCTATCTGGATTTACACGCGTATGAGCAAGAAGAGGAGATCAAGAACATCACGTGTGGACGTGAGAGTGGACGTATATTCGAACCACTATAAATCAATGTGTTATTTACATTTCTGCACTTTACATTTCAAGTCTTTTCATACATATTTGTGCATAAACTTGTTTTACACACTGTATTTAAATAATAGACGAGTATAATATTTATGGGCACACTACAATTCCGCACTTAACTCCGATAAGTAATTAATCAGTCGACTAACTAGTCCTAGGCCCCTAGTGAAATCAACGGACTAGTTACTTTGAAGAGTTAGTTTATTTTCCACACAATCAGCAGACATCAAGTCAGCTGATCTTACACTCGTCTCAGGGACCAACAAGTGGTATCAGAGCCGTGTGTTCAAAAGACCATTGCTTTGAATTTTTTATTTTCGAAAATCTGCACTTTTTCTGTTGTTTTCAGAATTTAACGTGTGAGTACACTTTTTAAAGTGGAATTTATGTTTTGAATCGAACTCACTGCTTTGCAGTGACATGTAATGCTTTTTGGCCAAATTCCATCGTTTGAGCCATCAAAAACACGTTTTACTGTTTTCAATGGTCACCTGAATAGATCCATTTTTGAAAAACTGTTTTGCATGCATTTTGTTTTCATAAAAATCATACTTGCATGTATTTGGATTATTGTTTGTTAAGAACAGGTCAACAACTAAGGGGGGACTTCAGTTCAACTGAGTTCTAGCCCTATCTGGATTTACACGCGTATGAGCAAGAAGAGGAGATCAAGAACATCACGTGTGGACGTGAGAGTGGACGTATATTCGAACCACTATAAATCAATGTGTTATTTACATTTCTGCACTTTACATTTCAAGTCTTTTCATACATATTTGTGCATAAACTTGTTTTACACACTGTATTTAAATAATAGACGAGTATAATATTTATGGGCACACTACAATTCCGCACTTAACTCCGATAAGTAATTAATCAGTCGACTAACTAGTCCTAGGCCCCTAGTGAAATCAACGGACTAGTTACTTTGAAGAGTTAGTTTATTTTCCACACAATCAGCAGACATCAAGTCAGCTGATCTTACACTCGTCTCAGGGACCAACAAGTGGTATCAGAGCCGTGTGTTCAAAAGACCATTGCTTTGAATTTTTGATTTTCGAAAATCTGCACTTTTTCTGTTGTTTTCAGAATTTAACGTGTGAGTACACTTTTTAAAGTGGAATTTATGTTTTGAATCGAACTCACTGCTTTGCAGTGACATGTAATGCTTTTTGGCCAAATTCCATCGTTTGAGCCATCAAAAACACGTTTTACTGTTTTCAATGGTCACCTGAATAGATCCATTTTTGAAAAACTGTTTTGCATGCATTTTGTTTTCATAAAAATCATACTTGCATGTATTTGGATTATTGTTTGTTAAGAACAGGTCAACAACTAAGGGGGGACTTCAGTTCAACTGAGTTCTAGCCCTATCTGGATTTACACGCGTATGAGCAAGAAGAGGAGATCAAGAACATCACGTGTGGACGTGAGAGTGGACGTATATTCGAACCACTATAAATCAATGTGTTATTTACATTTCTGCACTTTACATTTCAAGTCTTTTCATACATATTTGTGCATAAACTTGTTTTACACACTGTATTTAAATAATAGACGAGTATAATATTTATGGGCACACTACAATTCCGCACTTAACTCCGATAAGTAATTAATCAGTCGACTAACTAGTCCTAGGCCCCTAGTGAAATCAACGGACTAGTTACTTTGAAGAGTTAGTTTATTTTCCACACAATCAGCAGACATCAAGTCAGCTGATCTTACACTCGTCTCAGGGACCAACAAGTGGTATCAGAGCCGTGTGTTCAAAAGACCATTGCTTTGAATTTTTTATTTTCGAAAATCTGCACTTTTTCTGTTGTTTTCAGAATTTAACGTGTGAGTACACTTTTTAAAGTGGAATTTATGTTTTGAATCGAACTCACTGCTTTGCAGTGACCTGTAATGCTTTTTGGCCAAATTCCATCGTTTGAGCCATCAAAAACACGTTTTACTGTTTTCAATGGTCACCTAAATAGATCCATTTTTGAAAAACTATTTTGCATGCATTTTGTTTTCATAAAAATCATACTTGCATGTATTTGGATTATTGTTTGTTAAGAACAGGTCAACAACTAAGGGGGAACTTCAGTTCAACTGAGTTCTAGCCCTATCTGGATTTACACGCGTATGAGAAGAAGAGGAGATCAAGAACATCACGTGTGGACGTAGAAACGTATATTCGAACCACTATAAATCAATGTGTTATTTACATTTCTGCACTTTACATTTCAAGTCTTTTCATACATATTTGTGCATAAACTTGTTTTACACACTGTATTTAAATAATAGACGAGTATAATATTTATGGGCACACTACAATTCCGCACTTAACTCCGATAAGTAATTAATCAGTAGACTAACTAGTCCTAGGCCCCTAGTGAAATCAACGGACTAGTTACTTTGAAGAGTTAGTTTATTTTCCACACAATCAGCAGACATCAAGTCAGCTGATCTTACACTCGTCTCAGGGACCAACAAGTGGTATCAGAGCCATGTGTTCAAAAGACCATTGCTTTGAATTTTTGATTTTCGAAAATCTGCACTTTTTCTGTTGTTTTCAGAATTTAACGTGTGAGTACACTTTTTAAAGTGGAATTTATGTTTTGAATCGAACTCACTGCGTTGCAGTGACATGTAATGCTTTTTGGCCAAATTCCATCGTTTGAGCCATCAAAAACACGTTTTACTGTTTTCAATGGTCACCTGAATAGATCCATTTTTGAAAAACTGTTTTGCATGCATTTTGTTTTCATAAAAATCATACTTGCATGTATTTCGATTATAGTTTGTTAAGAACAGGTCAACAACTAAGGGGGGACTTCAGTTCAACTGAGTTCTAGCCCTATCTGGATTTACACGCGTATGAGCAAGAAGAGGAGATCAAGAACATCACGTGTGGACGTGAGAGTGGACGTATATTCGAACCACTATAAATCAATGTGTTATTTACATTTCTGCACTTTACATTTCAAGTCTTTTCATACATATTTGTGCATAAACTTGTTTTACACACTGTATTTAAATAATAGACGAGTATAATATTTATGGGCACACTACAATTCCGCACTTAACTCCGATAAGTAATTAATCAGTCGACTAACTAGTCCTAGGCCCCTAGTGAAATCAACGGACTAGTTACTTTGAAGAGTTAGTTTATTTTGCACACAATCAGCAGACATCAAGTCAGCTGATCTTACACTCGTCTCAGGGACCAACAAGTGGTATCAGAGCCGTGTGTTCAAAAGACCATTGCTTTGAATTTTTTATTTTCGAAAATCTGCACTTTTTCTGTTGTTTTCAGAATTTAACGTGTGAGTACACTTTTTAAAGTGGAATTTATGTTTTGAATCGAACTCACTGCTTTGCAGTGACATGTAATGCTTTTTGGCCAAATTCCATCGTTTGAGCCATCAAAAACACGTTTTACTGTTTTCAATGGTCACCTGAATAGATCCATTTTTGAAAAACTGTTTTGCATGCATTTTGTTTTCATAAAAATCATACTTGCATGTATTTGGATTATTGTTTGTTAAGAACAGGTCAACAACTAAGGGGGGACTTCAGTTCAACTGAGTTCTAGCCCTATCTGGATTTACACGCGTATGAGCAAGAAGAGGAGATCAAGAACATCACGTGTGGACGTGAGAGTGGACGTATATTCGAACCACTATAAATCAATGTGTTATTTACATTTCTGCACTTTACATTTCAAGTCTTTTCATACATATTTGTGCATAAACTTGTTTTACACACTGTATTTAAATAATAGACGAGTATAATATTTATGGGCACACTACAATTCCGCACTTAACTCCGATAAGTAATTAATCAGTCGACTAACTAGTCCTAGGCCCCTAGTGAAATCAACGGACTAGTTACTTTGAAGAGTTAGTTTATTTTGCACACAATCAGCAGACATCAAGTCAGCTGATCTTACACTCGTCTCAGGGACCAACAAGTGGTATCAGAGCCGTGTGTTCAAAAGACCATTGCTTTGAATTTTTTATTTTCGAAAATCTGCACTTTTTCTGTTGTTTTCAGAATTTAACGTGTGAGTACACTTTTTAAAGTGGAATTTATGTTTTGAATCGAACTCACTGCTTTGCAGTGACATGTAATGCTTTTTGGCCAAATTCCATCGTTTGAGCCATCAAAAACACGTTTTACTGTTTTCAATGGTCACCTGAATAGATCCATTTTTGAAAAACTGTTTTGCATGCATTTTGTTTTCATAAAAATCATACTTGCATGTATTTGGATTATTGTTTGTTAAGAACAGGTCAACAACTAAGGGGGGACTTCAGTTCAACTGAGTTCTAGCCCTATCTGGATTTACACGCGTATGAGCAAGAAGAGGAGATCAAGAACATCACGTGTGGACGTGAGAGTGGACGTATATTCGAACCACTATAAATCAATGTGTTATTTACATTTCTGCACTTTACATTTCAAGTCTTTTCATACATATTTGTGCATAAACTTGTTTTACACACTGTATTTAAATAATAGACGAGTATAATATTTATGGGCACACTACAATTCCGCACTTAACTCCGATAAGTAATTAATCAGTCGACTAACTAGTCCTAGGCCCCTAGTGAAATCAACGGACTAGTTACTTTGAAGAGTTAGTTTATTTTGCACACAATCAGCAGACATCAAGTCAGCTGATCTTACACTCGTCTCAGGGACCAACAAGTGGTATCAGAGCCGTGTGTTCAAAAGACCATTGCTTTGAATTTTTTATTTTCGAAAATCTGCACTTTTTCTGTTGTTTTCAGAATTTAACGTGTGAGTACACTTTTTAAAGTGGAATTTATGTTTTGAATCGAACTCCCTGCTCTGCAGTGACATGTAATGCTTTTTGGCCAAATTCCATCGTTTGAGCCATCAAAAACACGTTTCACTGTTTTCAATGGTCACCTGAATAGATCCATTTTTGAAAAACTGTTTTGCATGCATTTTGTTTTCATAAAAATCATACTTGCATGTATTTGGATTATTGTTTGTTAAGAACAGGTCAACAACTAAGGGGGAACTTCAGTTCAACTGAGTTCTAGCCCTATCTGGATTTACACGCGTATGAGCAAGAAGAGGAGATCAAGAACATCACGTGTGGACGTGAGAGTGGACGTATATTCGAACCACTATAAATCAATGTGTTATTTACATTTCTGCACTTTACATTTCAAGTCTTTTCATACATATTTGTGCATAAACTTGTTTTACACACTGTATTTAAATAATAGACGAGTATAATATTTATGGGCACACTACAATTCCGCACTTAACTCCGATAAGTAATTAATCAGTCGACTAACTAGTCGTAGGCCCCTAGTGAAATCAACGGACTAGTTACTTTGAAGAGTTAGTTTATTTTCCACACAATCAGCAGACATCAAGTCAGCTGATCTTACACTCGTCTCAGGGACCAACAAGTGGTATCAGAGCCGTGTGTTCAAAAGACCATTGCTTTGAATTTTTTATTTTCGAAAATCTGCACTTTTTCTGTTGTTTTCAGAATTTAACGTGTGAGTACACTTTTTAAAGTGGAATTTATGTTTTGAATCGAACTCACTGCTTTGCAGTGACATGTAATGCTTTTTGGCCAAATTCCATCGTTTGAGCCATCAAAAACACGTTTTACTGTTTTCAATGGTCACCTGAATAGATCCATTTTTGAAAAACTGTTTTGCATGCATTTTGTTTTCATAAAAATCATACTTGCATGTATTTGGATTATTGTTTGTTAAGAACAGGTCAACAACTAAGGGGGAACTTCAGTTCAACTGAGTTCTAGCCCTATCTGGATTTACACGCGTATGAGAAGAAGAGGAGATCAAGAACATCACGTGTGGACGTAGAAACGTATATTCGAACCACTATAAATCAATGTGTTATTTACATTTCTGCACTTTACATTTCAAGTCTTTTCATACATATTTGTGCATAAACTTGTTTTACACACTGTATTTAAATAATAGACGAGTATAATATTTATGGGCACACTACAATTCCGCACTTAACTCCGATAAGTAATTAATCAGTCGACTAACTAGTCCTAGGCCCCTAGTGAAATCAACGGACTAGTTACTTTGAAGAGTTAGTTTATTTTCCACACAATCAGCAGACATCAAGTCAGCTGATCTTACACTCGTCTCAGGGACCAACAAGTGGTATCAGAGCCATGTGTTCAAAAGACCATTGCTTTGAATTTTTGATTTTCGAAAATCTGCACTTTTTTTGTTGTTTTCAGAATTTAACGTGTGAGTACACTTTTTAAAGTGGAATTTATGTTTTGAATCGAACTCACTGCTTTGCAGTGACATGTAATGCTTTTTGGCCAAATTCCATCGTTTGAGCCATCAAAAACACGTTTTACTGTTTTCAATGGTCACCTGAATAGATCCATTTTTGAAAAACTGTTTTGCATGCATTTTGTTTTCATAAAAATCATACTTGCATGTATTTGGATTATTGTTTGTTAAGAACAGGTCAACAACTAAGGGGGGACTTCAGTTCAACTGAGTTCTAGCCCTATCTGGATTTACACGCGTATGAGCAAGAAGAGGAGATCAAGAACATCACGTGTGGACGTGAGAGTGGACGTATATTCGAACCACTATAAATCAATGTGTTATTTACATTTCTGCACTTTACATTTCAAGTCTTTTCATACATATTTGTGCATAAACTTGTTTTACACACTGTATTTAAATAATAGACGAGTATAATATTTATGGGCACACTACAATTCCGCACTTAACTCCGATAAGTAATTAATCAGTCGACTAACTAGTCCTAGGCCCCTAGTGAAATCAACGGACTAGTTACTTTGAAGAGTTAGTTTATTTTCCACACAATCAGCAGACATCAAGTCAGCTGATCTTACACTCGTCTCAGGGACCAACAAGTGGTATCAGAGCCGTGTGTTCAAAAGACCATTGCTTTGAATTTTTTATTTTCGAAAATCTGCACTTTTTCTGTTGTTTTCAGAATTTAACGTGTGAGTACACTTTTTAAAGTGGAATTTATGTTTTGAATCGAACTCACTGCTTTGCAGTGACATGTAATGCTTTTTGGCCAAATTCCATCGTTTGAGCCATCAAAAACACGTTTTACTGTTTTCAATGGTCACCTGAATAGATCCATTTTTGAAAAACTGTTTTGCATGCATTTTGTTTTCATAAAAATCATACTTGCATGTATTTGGATTATTGTTTGTTAAGAACAGGTCAACAACTAAGGGGGGACTTCAGTTCAACTGAGTTCTAGCCCTATCTGGATTTACACGCGTATGAGCAAGAAGAGGAGATCAAGAACATCACGTGTGGACGTGAGAGTGGACGTATATTCGAACCACTATAAATCAATGTGTTATTTACATTTCTGCACTTTACATTTCAAGTCTTTTCATACATATTTGTGCATAAACTTGTTTTACACACTGTATTTAAATAATAGACGAGTATAATATTTATGGGCACACTACAATTCCGCACTTAACTCCGATAAGTAATTAATCAGTCGACTAACTAGTCCTAGGCCCCTAGTGAAATCAACGGACTAGTTACTTTGAAGAGTTAGTTTATTTTCCACACAATCAGCAGACATCAAGTCAGCTGATCTTACACTCGTCTCAGGGACCAACAAGTGGTATCAGAGCCGTGTGTTCAAAAGACCATTGCTTTGAATTTTTTATTTTCGAAAATCTGCACTTTTTCTGTTGTTTTCAGAATTTAACGTGTGAGTACACTTTTTAAAGTGGAATTTATGTTTTGAATCGAACTCACTGCTATGCAGTGACCTGTAATGCTTTTTGGCCAAATTCCATCGTTTGAGCCATCAAAAACACGTTTTACTGTTTTCAATGGTCACCTAAATAGATCCATTTTTGAAAAACTATTTTGCATGCATTTTGTTTTCATAAAAATCATACTTGCATGTATTTGGATTATTGTTTGTTAAGAACAGGTCAACAACTAAGGGGGAACTTCAGTTCAACTGAGTTCTAGCCCTATCTGGATTTACACGCGTATGAGAAGAAGAGGAGATCAAGAACATCACGTGTGGACGTAGAAACGTATATTCGAACCACTATAAATCAATGTGTTATTTACATTTCTGCACTTTACATTTCAAGTCTTTTCATACATATTTGTGCATAAACTTGTTTTACACACTGTATTTAAATAATAGACGAGTATAATATTTATGGGCACACTACAATTCCGCACTTAACTCCGATAAGTAATTAATCAGTAGACTAACTAGTCCTAGGCCCCTAGTGAAATCAACGGACTAGTTACTTTGAAGAGTTAGTTTATTTTCCACACAATCAGCAGACATCAAGTCAGCTGATCTTACACTCGTCTCAGGGACCAACAAGTGGTATCAGAGCCATGTGTTCAAAAGACCATTGCTTTGAATTTTTGATTTTCGAAAATCTGCACTTTTTCTGTTGTTTTCAGAATTTAACGTGTGAGTACACTTTTTAAAGTGGAATTTATGTTTTGAATCGAACTCACTGCTTTGCAGTGACATGTAATGCTTTTTGGCCAAATTCCATCGTTTGAGCCATCAAAAACACGTTTTACTGTTTTCAATGGTCACCTGAATAGATCCATTTTTGAAAAACTGTTTTGCATGCATTTTGTTTTCATAAAAATCATACTTGCATGTATTTGGATTATTGTTTGTTAAGAACAGGTCAACAACTAAGGGGGGACTTCAGTTCAACTGAGTTCTAGCCCTATCTGGATTTACACGCGTATGAGCAAGAAGAGGAGATCAAGAACATCACGTGTGGACGTGAGAGTGGACGTATATTCGAACCACTATAAATCAATGTGTTATTTACATTTCTGCACTTTACATTTCAAGTCTTTTCATACATATTTGTGCATAAACTTGTTTTACACACTGTATTTAAATAATAGACGAGTATAATATTTATGGGCACACTACAATTCCGCACTTAACTCCGATAAGTAATTAATCAGTCGACTAACTAGTCCTAGGCCCCTAGTGAAATCAACGGACTAGTTACTTTGAAGAGTTAGTTTATTTTGCACACAATCAGCAGACATCAAGTCAGCTGATCTTACACTCGTCTCAGGGACCAACAAGTGGTATCAGAGCCGTGTGTTCAAAAGACCATTGCTTTGAATTTTTTATTTTCGAAAATCTGCACTTTTTCTGTTGTTTTCAGAATTTAACGTGTGAGTACACTTTTTAAAGTGGAATTTATGTTTTGAATCGAACTCCCTGCTCTGCAGTGACATGTAATGCTTTTTGGCCAAATTCCATCGTTTGAGCCATCAAAAACACGTTTCACTGTTTTCAATGGTCACCTGAATAGATCCATTTTTGAAAAACTGTTTTGCATGCATTTTGTTTTCATAAAAATCATACTTGCATGTATTTGGATTATTGTTTGTTAAGAACAGGTCAACAACTAAGGGGGAACTTCAGTTCAACTGAGTTCTAGCCCTATCTGGATTTACACGCGTATGAGCAAGAAGAGGAGATCAAGAACATCACGTGTGGACGTGAGAGTGGACGTATATTCGAACCACTATAAATCAATGTGTTATTTACATTTCTGCACTTTACATTTCAAGTCTTTTCATACATATTTGTGCATAAACTTGTTTTACACACTGTATTTAAATAATAGACGAGTATAATATTTATGGGCACACTACAATTCCGCACTTAACTCCGATAAGTAATTAATCAGTCGACTAACTAGTCGTAGGCCCCTAGTGAAATCAACGGACTAGTTACTTTGAAGAGTTAGTTTATTTTCCACACAATCAGCAGACATCAAGTCAGCTGATCTTACACTCGTCTCAGGGACCAACAAGTGGTATCAGAGCCGTGTGTTCAAAAGACCATTGCTTTGAATTTTTTATTTTCGAAAATCTGCACTTTTTCTGTTGTTTTCAGAATTTAACGTGTGAGTACACTTTTTAAAGTGGAATTTATGTTTTGAATCGAACTCACTGCTTTGCAGTGACATGTAATGCTTTTTGGCCAAATTCCATCGTTTGAGCCATCAAAAACACGTTTTACTGTTTTCAATGGTCACCTGAATAGATCCATTTTTGAAAAACTGTTTTGCATGCATTTTGTTTTCATAAAAATCATACTTGCATGTATTTGGATTATTGTTTGTTAAGAACAGGTCAACAACTAAGGGGGGACTTCAGTTCAACTGAGTTCTAGCCCTATCTGGATTTACACACGTATGAGCAAGAAGAGGAGATCAAGAACATCACGTGTGGACGTGAGAGTGGACGTATATTCGAACCACTATAAATCAATGTGTTATTTACATTTCTGCACTTTACATTTCAAGTCTTTTCATACATATTTGTGCATAAACTTGTTTTACACACTGTATTTAAATAATAGACGAGTATAATATTTATGGGCACACTACAATTCCGCACTTAACTCCGATAAGTAATTAATCAGTCGACTAACTAGTCCTAGGCCCCTAGTGAAATCAACGGACTAGTTACTTTGAAGAGTTAGTTTATTTTCCACACAATCAGCAGACATCAAGTCAGCTGATCTTACACTCGTCTCAGGGACCAACAAGTGGTATCAGAGCCGTGTGTTCAAAAGACCATTGCTTTGAATTTTTGATTTTCGAAAATCTGCACTTTTTCTGTTGTTTTCAGAATTTAACGTGTTAGTACACTTTTTAAAGTGGAATTTATGTTTTGAATCGAACTCACTGCTTTGCAGTGACATGTAATGCTTTTTGGCCAAAGTCCATCGTTTGAGCCATCAAAAACACGTTTTACTGTTTTCAATGGTCACCTGAATAGATCCATTTTTGAAAAACTGTTTTGCATGCATTTTGTTTTCATAAAAATCATACTTGCATGTATTTGGATTATTGTTTGTTAAGAACAGGTCAACAACTAAGGGGGGACTTCAGTTCAACTGAGTTCTAGCCCTATCTGGATTTACACGCGTATGAGCAAGAAGAGGAGATCAAGAACATCACGTGTGGACGTGAGAGTGGACGTATATTCGAACCACTATAAATCAATGTGTTATTTACATTTCTGCACTTTACATTTCAAGTCTTTTCATACATATTTGTGCATAAACTTGTTTTACACACTGTATTTAAATAATAGACGAGTATAATATTTATGGGCACACTACAATTCCGCACTTAACTCCGATAAGTAATTAATCAGTCGACTAACTAGTCCTAGGCCCCTAGTGAAATCAACGGACTAGTTACTTTGAAGAGTTAGTTTATTTTTCACACAATCAGCAGACATCAAGTCAGCTGATCTTACACTCGTCTCAGGGACCAACAAGTGGTATCAGAGCCGTGTGTTCAAAAGACCATTGCTTTGAATTTTTTATTTTCGAAAATCTGCACTTTTTCTGTTGTTTTCAGAATTTAACGTGTGAGTACACTTTTTAAAGTGGAATTTATGTTTTGAATCGAACTCACTGCTTTGCAGTGACATGTAATGCTTTTTGGCCAAATTCCATCGTTTGAGCCATCAAAAACACGTTTTACTGTTTTCAATGGTCACCTGAATAGATCCATTTTTGAAAAACTGTTTTGCATGCATTTTGTTTTCATAAAAATCATACTTGCATGTATTTGGATTATTGTTTGTTAAGAACAGGTCAACAACTAAGGGGGAACTTCAGTTCAACTGAGTTCTAGCCCTATCTGGATTTACACGCGTATGAGCAAGAAGAGGAGATCAAGATGATCAAGTTGTTAGAAGACCTGAAGTCAAGAAGAGCTTTAATTGGAAGTCGTCTGATTTGCAACATATCAGCTGAAGAGTAGATAAGAAGACCTTTGTAATAGCTGATTAGGTGAGTCCGTGCTTGTAAAGTGCAATATTAATAAAACTCATCTTTTTAGCTTTTGGAGATAACATCTAGTTATCTCATCTGATGACAACTTCTCATTGTCCTCATACAAAAGCCTTCTATTTTTACTCTTCTGCACTATTATATGGACTCTAGCACTGTCTGTTCTTTATTGCTTCAGTTAGTGTTAGATGATTTGGTTATATCAAAAAGGGGGAAATTGTTGGGATATGAATATCCTTAGTTTAGTTTTGATAAACCAAATCAAACATGTAATAGGATAAGTTGTATTGTATAAACAACTTTATTATATATCTTGTAATAGATATGACTCTGGTTAGAAGAGAAGACATGTCAATGCTCAAGAAGAGAAGAGAAGACCAAGACTAGAAGTCATCTTACATCAGCTGAGTAGAAGTCGTCTTACATCAGCTGAGTAGAAGTCATCTTACAACCAGCTGAGTAAAGACAGCAGAGTAAAGACAGCAGCTGAGAAGAAACAGCAGCTGTGTAAAGCCAGCTGAGTAAAGACAGCAGAGTAAAGACAGCAGCTGAGAAGAAACAGCAGCTGTGTAAAGTCAGCTGAGTAAAGACAGCTGAGTAAAGTCAGCTGATCAGAAGACCAACTCAGCTGACCAGAAGACTTTCAAGGAAAATCAGCAGACCTCTTGAAGTCTTCTTATACCAGCAGAGTAGAAGTCTTCTTATACAATTAAGGGAAGACCAATCAGAGCTGGAATCAAGGATTGACAAGATATGTGCACAAGAAAGGAAAGTCAAAGATATGATTGAAATTACATGTCAATGGTAATATTCAATCATATCAAAATCAAGAGATTGTCAATTCCTCAATTAGTGGAGATTTGAATTGCTATCATCCAACAGTAACATTCAAACATCAACACTATATAAATGAACTCATACATCATTGGGAGTGTGAGAAGAGGTGTGAGATGCAGAGGTCGAGCAAAGTTCATAAAGTCCAGAAATAAGAAGAGCTCAAGAAGATCATTCATGAAGATTCAACACGCATCACCTCATCCCCAGTGAGTGAACTCATACCATCTAAGCTAGTGCAACCACTCATATATATCCATAGCTTAGAGAGAATTTCCCAATCCTAGCATGAGGCTAAAACAGATTGTAAGGGAAATTCTCACCTAGTTCATATACACAAAACCCACCTTCTACCATAAAACCTTAGAAGTCAAGTTGAGTGTTTATCACTGTAAAGAGTCCAAGTGCTCTATAGTCACTTGTGGAGTTCAAGTGCAAGTGCTTACAATCACTTGTGGGGAAGTGCAAGTGCTTACAATCACTTGTGGAGACCGTAGCTGTTAGGACGGCTCAGATCTCAAAGTCCTACCCTTGGGACTATAAAGGTCAAGGCCCTTGTAATTTTGGGTAAATTAAAGGGATTAAACATCACGTGTGGACGTGAGACTGGACGTAGGAACGTATATCCGAACCACTATAAATCAATGTGTTATTTACATTTCTGCACTTTACATTTCAAGTCTTTTCATACATATTTGTGCATAAACTTGTTTTACACACTGTATTTAAATAATAGACGAGTATAATATTTATGGGCACACTACAATTCCGCACTTAACTCCGATAAGTAATTAATCAGTCGACTAACTAGTCCTAGGCCCCTAGTGAAATCAACGGACTAGTTACTTTGAAGAGTTAGTTTATTTTCCACACAATCAGCAGACATCAAGTAAGCTGATCTTACACTCGTCTCAGGGACCAACAATAAGTTATAAGTGAGGAATAATGGTTGACCCTTATGTTTAAACTCCTTTTAATTCTGAGATCCTTTTCGTAACACTTAATGCAGTTTTCAGGGGACTTGTCCCAAAACTGTTTTGCACAACTTTAAGTTATATGTCTTTTGAAGATCAATTTGTGTGTTGTGTAAGAATGTGTTTCTTTTATGAGAATGCTTGAAAGTAATCAACACAAGAATTATATTGGTTCAGAGACTCAAGCTCCTACATCCACTTTCCATGATTTAACAGGATAATTCCTTTCTCTTGGAATTAGCTTGTTTTATAGTGCCAAGGTGAACTTGATCAACCACACCACTCCTTGGTGCCTTGATCCCTAGGATCTCAGAGTCCTAGTACTCTCTTCTCAACTCAGAACTGAACTGTTCTTCTCTCAACAGTCAGTTCCTTACACTTCTTATACAACAACCTTCTAACTTTCTCTTGAAAGGTATGGGGTTGATGTTGGTTCCAACTAGGTGAGATATCCTTTACAATGAGCACAATGTATAGGATAGGATATCTCTCTAAGCTTTGTTTGATATACAATGAAGTTCAGCTTAGATGAAGTGTTAGGGAAACTAAGAATGTTCTATGAAAGCTTGAAGGCTTAGTGTTTCCTTTGAATCTCAGGATTGTTGGTTCAGTTGAATGCTTGTTGGATGCCTTCAAATGGTTTCCACACTTATGTATTTATAGAGCAAGATGAGGTTATGTCCGTTGGAGTGACAGCCTCAAAATGCCTATATTTGTCTTCCTTGAACTTTGCAACTGGAAGACAGATTCTTGAAAGTGACATATCCTTAATTTGGGAAGTAAACGGATGTATGCTCTTTGTCTTGACTTTGAAGCACTCTTTCCAATGTCTGACTTGAAGATTCACTTGTTCAAACATGGACATCACTTCTGATCATTGGTCCTATGATAAGGACAACATTCCTTATCATCTGGATAAGTCTGCTTAGCAGATTCAGCATACTTGGCTTATCAGCAATGTTGGCTTGGCTCTTTTAGATGACTTGACTCTTTCTCTTTCATAGCACATCTCTTGATGGTTCTTGAGCATTCATACTTCCATCTTAGTTGTTTGACCCCATCAGCACAGTTGGCTTTTGCCTTAGAACATTTCAGGTTCAAGTGCTTTGGACAATTCTGCTGGACAACTCCTCTGAGCTTTGTTATGTACATAAGTGCACTTGATCTTCTTGATGTGTTTTCCTTGTTTGATCATCAATAGGGTTGTCTATCTACTGAGCTGACTTGATCAACATAGTTGGTCAGTATGCACTATCAGCAGACTTGGGATCAATTTCATTTTGAGCCTTGAGGGGACTTGACTCTTGTATTCTTTTAAGCATATGTTCCCCCTTAATTTGTGCATCTAATCAACTAAGAGCTGCATAACATACCAGCTTCTCAACTAGCCTGATCTACATGTTCCAACATTCCTGAAACATGTTCATTTCATTTTGACTTATCTAATTAGCATGTCTTAAGGGGTTTTGGTATCTTAATCAAAATTCTCATTTTATTCCCAACATTTTGTTATCAAAAATCACCCTCATCACCCTCAATTTCTTTTTCATAAGGCCATGACTCATCAGCAGCCTTCTCCTCATTTTCAACTCTTTCTTTTCTTCCTTCTACATTGATCAATATCAGATCTTCCAAGAGTTCATCCATATTTTGAAGATGGAGAAGATGAAACTTGGACCCAAGGGAACAAACAAATAAGCAATGGAATTGAAGAAGAGGGTCTGGGAACAGTATGGAATGGTGCCACCCCCTGAAGAACAATTCTGAAACTGCTAAGTTTCCTTGTCCCCTATTTGCCCATGTCTGCTGAATTGGATGCTTATTTGCTCATGGCTGCTGAAATGGATAACTATGCTGAAAACCTGCTCTTGTCTGCTGATATGCCTATGCTTATGATTATGATTATGTAATTGCTCTACCTCATGCTCGGATAAGTTATTTGACTATCAACATGCTTGTAATGATCAAATGTTATATGAATGATAGTTGAATACCTTTAGAATCATTCAAGAGATAAAATCTCATTATCTCAACCTGCCTGACTTAAACTTATATGCACTTAAACTGTGATTATACTAACATGTTCTTTCAGGAAATTTGACCCTAGTCACATCTACTGAAGTTATATGTAATAAGTATAGTCAAGTCACATTTGCATAGATTGTATAGGTTTTGGCATCATCAAAAAGGGGGAAATTGTTGGGAATAAAATGAGAATTTTGATTAAGATACCAAAACCCCTTAAGACATGCTAATTAGATAAGTCAAAATGATATGAACATGTTTCAGGAATGTTGGAACATGTAGATCAGGCTAGTTGAGAAGCTGGTATGTTAGGCAGCTCTTAGTTGATTAGATGCACAAGTTAAGGGGGAACATATGCTTAAAAGAATACAAGAGTCAAGTCCCCTCAAGGCTCAGATTCAAATTGAACCCAAGTCTGCTGATAGTGCATACTGACCAACTATGTTGATCAAGTCAGCTCAGTAGATAGACAACCCTCCTGATGATCAAACAAGGAACACACATCAAGAAGATCAAGTGTACTTATGTACATAACAAAGCTTAGAGGAGTTGTACAGCAGAATTGTCCAAAGCACATGAACCTGAAATGTTCTAAGGCAAGAGCCAACTGTGCTGATGGGGTCAAACCACTAAGATGGAAGCATGAATGCTCAAGAACCATCAAGACATGTGTTATGAAAGAGAAAGAGCTAAGTAATCTGAAAGAGCCAAGCAAACATTGTTGATAAGCCAAGTATGCTGAATCTGATAAGCAGACTTGTCCAGAGGATAAGGAATGTTGTCCTTATCATAGGACCAATGATCAGAAGTGATGTCCATGTTTGAACAAGTGAATCTTCAAGTCAGACATTAGAAAGTGTGCTTCAAAGTCAAGACAAAGAGCATACAACCGTTTACTTCCCAAATTAAGGACATGTCACTTTAAAGAATCTGTCTTCCAGTTGTAAAGTACAAGGAAGACAAATATAGGCATTTTGAGGCTGTCACTCCAATGGACATAACCTCATCTTTCTCTATAAATACAGAAGTGTGGAAACCATTTGAAGGCATCCAACAAGCATTCAACTGAACCAACAATCCTGAGATTCAAAGGAAACACTAAGCCTTCAAGCTTTCATAGAACATTCTTAGTTTCCCTAACACTTCATCTAAGCTGAACTTCATTGTATATCAAACAAAGATTAGAGAAATATTCTATCTTATACATTGTGCTAATTGTAAAGGATATCTCACCTAGTTGGAACCAACATCAACCCCCATACCTTTCCAGAGAAAGTTAGAAGGTTGTTGTAGTAGAAGTGTAAGGAACTGATTGTTGAGAGAAGAACAATTCAGTTCTGAGTTGAGAAGAGAAGAGAGTACTAGGACTCTGAGATCTTAGGGATCAAGGCACCAAGGAGTGGTGTGGTTGATCAAGTGAACCTTGGCACTATAAAACAAGCTAATTCCAAGAGAAATGAATCATCCTGTTAAATCAGGGAAAGTGGATGTAGGAGCTTGAGTCTCTGAACCACTATAACTCTTGTGTTGTTCACTTTCAAGTATTTTCATAAAAGCAACACATTCATTCACATCACACAAACAGATCTTCAAAAGACATATAAGTTAAAGCTGTGCAAAACAGTTTGGGACAAGTCCCCTAAAAACAGCATTAAGTGTTAAGAAAAGGATTTCAGAATTAAAAGGAGTTTAAACATAAGGGTCAACCATTATTCCGCACTTATAACTTATTTAGATAGTTATTCAACTAAGTACTTAATAGTGCTTAGTAGTTTGATTATCTTCTGAAAGTTATTCATATCAGAAGAGTTGTCCAGGACAACCTTGCTGAAGCCTGTTTTGCTTATGTTTGAAAAATATTTGCATACAAGTGTATTTCACCCCCTATACACTTGTTATATACTCCTTTCAGGACCAAAATTCTATCTTTCATTGGCTGTGTCCTAATCGTACGGGGTGTGCGCTAAAATTTTGTGTGTGCGTATAACCGACTATTAGGGGTGTGCAAAGTATGGTTCAGACCGACCGAACCAAATCAGACCATTAAATATGGATCGGTTTTTGGTTTACGATGATTTATGGTTTTTAGAATTGATTTTTTTTAGTATGGTTTGATTTACGGTTTTCACTAATGAAAACCCGCAAAAAACCGAATCAAACCGAACTTGTTTTATATATATAAAAAATATATGTATTATATAATATTATCTAAATAAATATTATATATATTATAGATTTATAGTCTCTATATTATATAATCTTTAAACTAGTGCACTCAAGACATGTTTCAAGCCGGCAAACCCAATTGTCCAAAGCTTTCTATTTAGTATTTAACGCCTCAAACATGCATGGCGCTCCCGGCCTCTCACGGTCTCACTCAATCTGATCAATTTGAAATCTCGAAGAAGACAGAAGTTTGTTGTTTCTTTTTGTGGTTTTTTTAGTTATTTTTTAACAACTAGTTTGTGAACATTGTAATAGCATTTCATCTATTCGAATTACATTTTGGATTATTGAGATTTCATTTTGTCTATTCTATTGAGATTGTGTTTTACATTTTTATTAATTATTGTGTATAGGGAAAAAAATGAGCAAAACTACGGTTCGGTCAAAACCGACCGAACCGCCCGAAATATTATGGTTTCTGTAGGTCCCCAAAGTTGAGTTAATAACGAGTAAGCTAGTGAAAATGTCTAGAGGGGGGTGAATAGACTTTTCAAAATTCTATCGAAATATCAGAATACAATATGCGGAATACGAAATTAACAATGAGCCCAATTCAAGTTTATACTCAACTTCTATATTCGAGAACTCTGTTCTTATGAATACTCAACTTGTTAAGCTTAGTAGCAGTTAAACAGTTAAGCAATTTAAACAATTAAAACAGTAAAGTAAACAACACACAAAGATTTATAGTGGTTCGACAACTTGTCTACATCCACTCTCACAAACCCAGTTGTGATGTTTCCACTAAACTCTTCCAATCGAGTACAAGTGTATAATTCCTGTCTTTAGAGTCCCAAGAAGAAGACTTAGATCTTCAAAGACTATACCTCCAGATACGTCTATGATCTAACTAGAAATTTTACAAGTATCTAGCACCTTGAAAAATAACAAACAAAAACAAACAAAAATTTATCTGATCTCCAGTAGTAGCCTTCAAAAATTCTTCACTTGTCTTCTGGCTTCTATCTGAACTTCAATCAACTCTGAGAGTAAACTTTGAATATATCTTTTGTAAGCTTCAGCAATCAGTTTTTCAGTAGTCTTCAAATGATCACCATCATGAAGTATTTATAACCTTCAACCTTCAAGAACTTAGTAAGTTGTAACCAACTTTTCTTGATAACTACCTTCAACTGAATCTTCATATCAATCTACGCGTTTCTGTTATGAATTAGTTATTCCATAACTAACTCCTAACTTTATCTTTATACGCGCTTTACTTTGATTTAAACTTTGACTTTTAAGTAACTCTCGTTGACTTGTCTTGAGTAGACTTGTATGCACTTGTCTTGTCTTGTAGTCCTCCTTATCTTGAGTAGTAGACTTCAATCTTCTTGTCTGGTCTTCCTTCTTCAAATAGTAGAGTAGACTATACTAGACTAATCAAGACTATTACATTACATTAAGCTTTTATAATACAAGCTTAGTCAACTTAGAAACTATACAACAAAACTAATCTATTACATATAAAAATCATGAGCTCCTATACATTAATTCAAATAGCTCAGTAACAGACTTAAACAAATATGAAGTACTTATAAAAACGTACTTATCTTTTAATAATAACTTATGTGAACTCATGTGAACTCATGTGAACTCTACTGGTCTTTGCACAAGATGACTCAACTCAACTAGACTAGATCAGTCAGTACTTAGAAAATATTCAATCCACTTTTGGCTTATCAAAACTTCATCTTATCTTTCATCATTTAGGACTTGTCTAGGATTCATATCCCAACAATTTCCCCCTTTTTGATGAAGCCAAAACTACTTGAATCTTTTCTCATAAGTAGACTAGTTAAGTAGTTATCTTGTCTATTAACATCAAAATATTTCTTATCTTTCATTCATTCAAAATAGATCAGTAGATATTACACATACAAAAAAAACAAAATCAAAATACAACTAAATATCAGAGCAAATCAAACAAAAAAAAACTAACAATGTAAATCAACTAGTCTGAAAGATTACCTCCTTCTGGGTTTGGAACATGAAACGCATCAAGAATCCTTCTATGTATCAGACTAATATGACCATCATCAGCGATCTTCTCTTTGTCTAATAGATCTTCTTCAAACTTCTTTATACGACTCATATCAATCCTTTTACCTGAACTTGTCATGGGGCATTTCCAATCAGGAAATTCAGGAACAAGAATATTAAAATTAGCTCCAGCTGATATCCTTAGGATAAGATGCCATAACTTCCTGTGTTGACCTTCCATAAATCTGTCAAACAGTGAATAAAGCTCATCTTGATTTTCAGCATCACCAAACTTCCTAATTATCCAATGATCAAGTTCCCATTGATTCTTCACTTCAATCCATTCAGCTCTATGCTCATTATCTATGAAGTGATCAATGAACTTGTCTTCCATCAGATCTTCATCAGCTTTTAACTTCTGCAATCTTTCAATATGCTTGACAATCTTTTTCTTGCTTGCATAGTGAATTTCATCATCATTAATTCTTTGCTTCTTCTCAGCTGTTGCAGTAGTAGTAGCTTCTTCAACATTCAGTTTTCTCTTAGTTCGTCTAGTCTGAATCTCAGTTTCTGGAGATGCAGCTTCTTCACCTTTTAACAACTTCAGCTCTTCTGCTCTATTCTTCTCTAGATCAGCAGTTTTGACCAACTTACCTCTCTTAGGTCTTTTGAGCTCTTGAATAGTTTCAGCTGCCTCCTTAGCTTCCGGTTCAGCTGATTTCTCAACAATACTTGACTCTTCCCCCTTTTTGGCTTCATCTGCCTTAAGAGTGAAAAGACTAGTAAAGCGAGTCATTTCTTCTTTAACCGCTTCCTTCATAGCTTCAGTAGCTAACTGAACTTGAGTCTGAATCGTCTTCTCATCAACCATCTTGTTTAGACGATCAGTAGTCAGCTCTAGCTTCTGTGAAGTTGAAGCAAGTTCATCTTTGAATTGTGTAGCTGTCTGTTGAAGTAGAGTGTTCTGGGCTGTTAACTCATGTAGAATCGCTTGAGAACGCACCAACTGATCTTGTGCTTCTCTTCTCTGGTCATCAGCAATGGCAATCTTAACACTATAGAGTCTCTCCATTTTGCTTGATTCTTCAGCCAAGGATCTAGCAAACTCAATCGACTTCTTTTCTGAAATATCAATTTGTTTCTTCAGAAAATCTTCAATTTCAGCACTCATCTTCTCTCGAAAAGTTGAGTCCAACTTGTTGACTTCACCAACCATCAAATCTCTGGTATTGTCAACAATTGACTGATTCTGTTCAACTAACACATCCTTCATCTTCGAGTGTAAGAACTCGTCTATAGCAGATTGAACAGCACCTTTCAGATCGAGCTTCAATTCATCCAAAAATCTTTCAGGAATAACTTGAGCAGATGACTGAGTCTCTTGTACTTTCTCAACAAGTTCATCTTCATTGAACATCTCAGCATCCATAAAATCATCATCTTCTTTACCAAATTGAAAAGAGTTTGAATTATCAGAACATTCAGCATCGTCTTCTGAACCATCCTCTATTTCCAAAATCGGTTCTGAAGTCTGAACGTTCTTCTCAGCTTCTTCAGGCTTGATCTCTTCTTCCACCAGATCAGTCTGGGTTCCGACATCAAACGAGAATTCATCTTCAAGGATTCCATCAGGAATATTCAACAGCTTCTTGACTAAGTTAACCAAGGCCTTGCGAGGAAATAGCTCGGAGTGATCTTTAACTCCACTATTCTCTTTTTGTTCCATCTCCCAATCCATGAAATTGGAGATTCCGCCTTTGCCTTGAATAACTTCAAAAAGATCATCTGTAGACGACTTCTTCAAAGCGAACCATGTACAGACGCGGACTAGCTTCTCAAACTGTTCAGAAGCTGTGTCGATATCAAGAGTCGAGAGCTGCTTCTTCAGATTTCTTGAAACTTTGGCACGGACTCTCTTCTCTCGAAGACACATAGGATAGTAGACGAGGGAATCAAATCTAATTTCAGACGGGTCCTGAGTAGATGGGGTCTCTAACTCAGTTGTTGCAGTGGCAACTGGCGATTTGTCTGAAGTAGATGGGATGGAGGGTTCACCATATTCTGGTGAGGGAGAGGGAGTGAAAGCTATGGTTTTAATGGGCTTTGATGTGGCTAGGTCAAGAGTGACAACTGTCGGAGTATCAGTTGTGTCCTTTTTGGGAGTGATTTGGGGTAGGCTTGCTCTCAGCGGATATGCTGGCAATGCCTGAGAGGTTGTGGGAGCAGGACGGGGCCTAGATCGGTGTGATCTCGCCTTGGTTCGAACAGAGGGGAGAGAGAGAGAGGGAATTGACAAAGATTTAGATGAAGTACCAACCTGGTAACTCATCTCTTCTGGTGGAGGTGGAGTACCAATCCTCACAAGTCGAAGGACTTGAGTCTCCTTTTCTTCATCCTTCTTTTCAGAGTCAGCTTCCTTGTCCGAGTGAGTCTGTTCAGAATCATCACCACTCGACTCAGCTTTTGCAGGATTCTCTGCCTCTTCATCCTCGGACTCATCTCCTGAAGAACTAGTTGAGTCGCCATAGGGTAAGACGTCAGAGTCTTCAATCTGGACACGTCTTGGGGCTGCTGGCCTTGCAGCAGCTTTCTTCCTTACGGCCTCTTTCTTCAAATAAAATTTCAGCGGATGGAATGGCTTTCCTTTACTCCAACTCGACTTGTGCGGCAGTAGACGAGGAAGTAGAATACTTAGCTTGTTACCATATCCAACAGCTGTAGACACCACCCAATTGCGAGTGTGATCATCTACTCGAACACTCTTCTCGAAGTACATGATCCTATCCGCGATTAACCTGAACCAATCTCCTTCAGTTATGCCATCATAAATTGCAGCCATGACCCTTGCCTTGGCAAAAGTCACCGAGTCATGCGAACCAGTGGAGCTGAGTAGAATCTTGCTGGCAATATCCAACAATGTGCGATACTTGTCAAGAAGATCACCCTTCTTGACTGCAGCATATTTTCCATCTTGCTTTGGTTTCAGCCTTCTTCCACAGAAGATACTCAAATATCGAACCTCTTGCCCTAGTCCATAATTCTCCACATTAATTGATCCAATGGGCAGTTTCAGAAATTTGAACAATGCCTCACGAGTGATTTGGACTCGATCTTCTCCAATAAAAGATTCGATAATATCACCTCGTCTGGTGACATTGGCATAGAATTCGAGCACTTCTTCCTCCAATACGACTTGAGGGAAGGCTTCCAAATAGGGCTTCAGACCACATCTTGTGCATTTGGACAAAATCTCTTCATTCTCATCTGTGTGTTGGCCTTTGAAGAACACAGATGGTTCGACATTCACCTTGTTGTCGGCGATGTACCGGCCTAGGTCAAATGTGACCTGCATGTTTGTTCTAATATCGAAAATCGAACGAGTAGACATAGTATATTATGAGAAGTTGCAGTTATCTTTGAGGAATAGCACGAAATCAAATGCTTCAAGGTAGAAGAGTTAAGAACAAAAGTAATGAAACAGTAAGGCTAGTGAGTTTGGAAGATGGGTTTTGTTAAAACAGTAAATTGATCCAACGGCCACGATTGAAGGATTAGATCCAACGGTCGAGACCTTTGAGATTCGGTTACGGAATCGAGAATATAATGTGATTTGATATTGTAAAATTTGAAATCCGGCTCTTCTTTCTTAGGACAGGGGAGTGAACTTATCTAACCTAATGTAGTCGAGTTCGAACTGGGTGTATACACCTCATTAAACTGGGAGTGTATAAAACCAATTCTAGGGTTTTCAAATTCTGTCATTATCTAATTACAACAATACCCTTAATTCAATTGACAAAACACTTAGCATATTTCAATTACTAGAAACACTTAGCTTGTCTGTTCGAGTCTATCCAGAACAGACGAGTAGACTTGGACTTCACAAGACGAGTAGACTTATGAACATCAGTCGAGTTCCCCCTTCGACTATGCTTGTTTATTCCAATAGTCGAACGCCTTCATGTACCTATCTTTAGCATGTGCAAGGTGTAATTGTAGGTACAGGTAGATTAATAAATAAAACGAATATCATATCGATGCAATGGTCAAGGTTTCGATCTAGATGACTTGTAACGAACATAAGGGTCAACATAAGGATATTTAAGAAATCAGAGATTCCCCCTTAAATGTTTATTCCCTTAGTGTTACCCTCAGCTTTTACCAGCTTCCTCATCGGGTTGTTTGGTCATCTAGTCTAGCCTTGTATACCTGTCTGTTGCGTGAGTAGTCGATTGCTCTGGTCTAGTGATCTTGTCTCCTCTTATTGATGTACCTGTCTGGTTAGTACATAGCTATAGGCAAGTAGGATCTAAATCAATTAGTCCTAGACTAATGCATAACTCACGAAATCGTGCCTCAGCTAATGGTTTTGTAAAAATGTCAGCTCTTTGAAAATCAGTATGAATCTTTTCCATGCGAATATCCTTCTTTTCTACATGATCACGTATGAAATGATGCTTCACATCCACATGCTTACATCGTGTGTGTAAAACAGGATTTTGTGTAATGGCAATTGCACTATTACTATCACAGAAAATAGGAACATTTGATTCATGTATATTGTAATCACGTAACTGTTGCATGAGCCAGAGTAGTTGACTACAACAGCTACCAGCAGCCATGTACTCGGCTTCGGTAGTTGAAGTTGCAACACTAGTCTGCTTTTTAGAAAACCAAGATATGAGTTTTGTGCCTAAGAATTGACAAGAACCAGAAGTAGATTTCCTATCTATTCTACAGCCTCCAAAGTCTGAGTCTGAATACCCACTTAAGGATAGATCATCATTTGAGGGATACCATATACCACGATTGATGGTCCCTTTCAAATATTTCAAGATCCTTTTGGTGGTTTCCATGTGACTTTCTTTTGGATTGGCTTGAAATCGAGCACAAACACCAACAGAGAATGCAATGTCAGGTCTACTAGCAGTTAGATACAGTAAGGAACCAATTAATCCACGATAATAAGATTGGTCAGCACATTTACCGTTCTCATCTGGATCCATTCTGTAAGTTGGTTGCATTGGTACGCCAGTGGACTTACAAGTTTTGATCCCATACTTGTCTAGAAGATTTCTTGTGTACTTCGCCTGATTTATGAAAATACCTTCTGGAGTTTGTTTTACTTGAAGTCCAAGAAAGTAGTTCATTTCACCCATCATAGACATCTCAAATTTACTTTGCATGAGTGTTGAAAAACTTTCACTCAGCCTTTTGTTAGGTGACCCAAAAATGATGTCATCTACGTAAATTTGGACGAGTAAAATGTCCTTCCCTTCTTGTCTTCTGAACAAGGTTCGATCGACCTTGCCCTTAGTAAAACCATTTTCCAATAGAAAGAGAGATAGAGTGTCATACCATGCTCTTGGAGCTTGCTTTAGTCCATACAAGACCTTCTTTAACCTGTACACCTGGTTGCCTTTGACTTCGAAACCTGGAGGTTGTTCAACATACACTTCTTCCGCAAGAATACCGTTAAGAAATGCACTTTTAACATCCATTTGATATACAGTAAACTTCATGTGAGCAGCATATGCAAGGAACAATCTAATGGCTTCTAGTCTAGCAACAGGAGCATATGTTTCATCATAGTCTATGCCTTCAGCTTGTGAGTAGCCTTGGGCGACTAATCTAGCCTTATTTCTAACGACTAAATCATTCTCATCTTTCTTATTCTTGAAAATCCATCGAGTGCCAACTACATTATGATGTTTCGGCCTATCGACAAGTTCCCAGACGTCGTTTCGAACAAATTGGTTCAACTCGTCTTGCATAGCGATGATCCAATTACTATCAGCCAATGCCTCTTTAACAGTGGTAGGCTCAATAGCAGAGAGGAAACAACACCAGCAAAACATAGTTGGACTCGGCTGTTCTTGCGACTCAAAGAGTTGTCGTCTAGTCTTTACACCAATAGTAGAGTCACCAATGATATTTTCAGTATCATGCGCAGATTTCCATGTTTTCCTATTCTTAACAGGAATACTATCATCATCTATATCATGTACAGTATCATGCATGTCAACATCATTTGTATCATCAACAGATTTACCTGGAGTAGATGAGTCAACTAGAGCAGGCATGTCAACTGGTCTAGAGGACTTACCTTGAGCACTTACTTTCTCCTTGTCATCAGAATCGAGAGCTTTTAGGAATGAGTTGTAGGCTTGAACGGATTCATATATCTCTGAATCTTTGTCAGATTCGATCGATAGATCAGTTATCTTCTTACTGATCTTGTCGGCAGACGAGTCCTGTTGAGATTCATCGAAAACCACATGTGGTGTTTCTTCCACACAAAGAGTTGAGTAGTTGAATACTCTAAATGCTTTGCTAGTTGAGGAGTATCCTAAGAATATCCCCTCGTCTGCTTTAGCATCGAAAGCATTCAACTTGCTCTTTCCATTGTTGTGAATGAAACACTTACAACCAAATATATGGAAATATGAAACTCTGGGTTTTCTACCTTTCCAAACCTCATAAGGTGTCTTGCCTAGAGCTTTATTGATCGCGCTTCTATTCTGTGAATGGCATGCAGTGTTGATAGCTTCAGCCCAAAACTTTTGAGGCGTGTTGAACTCAGCTAACATGGTCCTACAGGCTTCTTTAAGAGTTGGATTCCTTCTTTCTGCTACACCGTTCTGTTGTGGTGTCCTAGCTGCACTAGTGAGATGCTGGATACCACGATTAGTACAAAATTCTTTGATATAGCAATTAATGAACTCAGTTCCCTTGTCACTTCGAATTTTGACAATAGACTGGTTCTTCTCAACTTGTAACTTCTTCAACAGTTCAGGCAGAAGTGTTTGTGTATCACTTTACTTGTGTAGAAAGACTACCCAAGTAAACTTAGAATAGTCGTCTACAACAACAAGAGTGTACCTTCTACCATTCAAGGTTGGAGGAGTTATTGGACCATGAAGATCCATATGTAGGAGTTCTAGAACTCTACTAGTTGAGAGAGTAGGAATTGACTTAAATGAACCTTTAACCTGTTTACCCTGTTGACAAGCTGTGCATACATGTGACTTGTAGTAAACTTCATTGGGAATACCTTCTACAAGGTAATCTCTGGCTATCTTATTAAGAACCTTAAAGTTTAGATGACAGAGGCGTCTATGCCAGAGCCAGCCAAGTTCTTTAGGACTCTTAGTAAGTAGACAGGTGTCCCTCGGACAACTGTTCCAGTTCACTATGTATACACTACCTTGTCTTACGCCGACTAGTAGGACTGTGTGTGTCCTTTTGTCAATGATTTCGCATTTGCGGCTCTTGAACTGCACTTTGTATCCACGATCACAAAACTGTGAAACAGAGAGTAAGTTATATTTCAAACCTTCAACATATGAGACATCTTTGATCTCAACGTCTCCATTCCGGATGTAACCAAATCCTTTAGTGACAGCAGTGGAGCTATCACCAAATATTACTTTTGGTCCTTCTTGCTCATGGTAGCTTGATAAGAGAGCCTTGGTACCAGTCATGTGGTGCGAACAGCCACTGTCTATGTACCAGGTTTCTCCTACTGAGCCACCCTTCTTATACAAGTCAAGTCGACCCTGCAATTGATGATATTCGATAACTTAGGTACCCATTTGTTTATTGGGGTCCTTGGGGGTTAGTCATGTTCAGAGGAATCCAGATATACATTGGAGTCTTGAACAAGTTCGATCTTTTAAGCTTTCGCCCATATTTGTTGCAAAATAAGACCTTGTTGTCCTTCTCTGGCCTATCAGTCGAGTTCGGGTCTACTCTTTGGAGATAGCCTTTCGACTTAATCTCTACTTGAGCAGGCACTTGTCTATGATAGTTAGAGTAGGGTTTGAAAGCATTAGGTCCATACGGTTTATAGACGCGTTTGGGTCTTTCCTCACTTACAATATCGTATGATAGAGGTGGAGGATATAGGACAGCTTGTGTACGATATTTTGGAGCTACCTGTCTAGGTCTAGACGAGTAGAGTTGAGACTGCCTTATGAATGGAAGTCTAGACTCTTGTCGTCTAGTCTGTACCTGTCTAGTACTCGTCTCCTCAGGATACCAGTCCTCGTATCTGACCTGGTTGGGTCGTCCACGATTAGTGGTCCTTTGAAGATTAGTTCTAGATGGAACAGGCTTGCTGTTACCATTCTTTTTACCTCCCTTGGTAATCGGAATGTTAACTCGAGCTTGTTTAGGTATAGTACCATTAGAAGGAGTTCCAATATCGTATAACATTGGTCCTTTTCCTTTATCATTTGGCAAAAGTCTTGCTTTAATAGTAGTAGGGTTCTTAATGACTCGAGTAGACAAGCTAGATGACTCAGCACCTATACCAGTCTTGTCACCTGGATCTCTATACATATCTGACAGTTCAAGGTTAATCTTTGAAGAGTTAACCAGGTCAGTAAGTTTGAGATCAAGTGTAACTACCTCGGTCTCTAAGAACTTATTACGTTCTTCAAGTCTGTTGCACTTGTTCTTTAAAACATTGAATTCATTTCTCTCAGTTGCATGTGTCTTAAGTAGGTCTTGATATAACCTGTCTGTCAACGCACACTTTTCTTTGAGTTTACTCAACTCTTCAGTCAAGCGTTTATTTAGGACTGTTATATTAGGATCTACTTTTGACTGAGCTTCCTTAAGATCAATGATTTCTTGCTTTAATGCAATGTTTTCATCACTAACTTCAATGAATGCTTGGTTAGCAAGTATAAGGTCGTCTTCGACTGCACTAGACGAGTGCTGAAGACTACTTCCTACTTCACTACTAGCAGTGTCACTTTCATCAGTTTCTGAATCATCACAAGATTGAAAAGATGTAGCAGATGATACCTCTTGGTCGATTTTAGCCATGCAGCATAGGCCATCATCTACTATGAATGCTTCGTCGTGATCTTGATCAGTTGAGTGGCTAGATACGGACGATGGCAACTCGTCTGAATCCGAATCAGAGTCATCATTGGCCATCATAGCCTTTTTGCCACGGTTATATCTTCTTTCTCTTCGTGCCTTGCGTTCTTCACGATCATCAGTGCTCAGGTCTGGACATTCATATATGTAATGACCTGGCTTTTCACAATTATAGCACAAGAGATCATTAGTAGCCTTTTTAATAGGAGACTTGTCCCTACGCTCATCACGTCTATTGGAACGTTGAATCTTCCTATCGTCAGACTCTCTATCTCGTCTATTACCTTTCGAGACTTCGTCTCTCCTTTCGGACGAGTTTCGGTCTCGTCTGGTCTCAGACGAGTTCTTAGAAGTAGATGCTCTATGATCCCTATAGAACTTCTTGTATCTTCCGAAGCGTTTATTGAGCCTATCAAACTTTCTAACCATGAGACTCATCTGATCCTTCAGACTAAGATCAGTATCTAACTCATCTTTCACAGAGGCAGACTTAGTTCTAGACTTGGACCTGTCTACCTTAGAAGACTTAGAAGAGCTAGACTTAAAGGCAACGTTCTTAGATACAGCATGTTCTCTATCACTACTGGCTAGTGGTTCATCTTCGTCTAAATCAAACTCATGAGCTTTAAGAGTTTGAAACATGGTTTCAGCAGTCCACGTATCAATGTCTTGAGTGTTCTTAACAAGCATATTTACCATTTTCCAACGACTATCAAGACTCTTCAAAATCCTAAGATTGATCTCACGAGCAGTATAAGATTTACCAAGTACTTCCAAATCATTCATGATCTTAGTAAAACGAGTATCCAGCTGGTCGATAGTTTCGCCAGCTTTCATCTGAAATGATTCAAATCTTTGGACAGCTGTGGAGAGTTTGCTCTCTTTGATTAGGGAAGTCCCTTCACAAAGAATAGCTAGTCTGTCCCACATCTCTTTGGCAGTCTTACATTTTAACACTTTTCCCAGATACTCGTTAGGAAGGGTGTGTAAAATGTAATTCTTTGCCAAACTATCCAAATTATTTTGACGCATTTCTTCTGAGGTTAGATCTGACCTGGGTTTCTTGACGAGAGTACCAATTGGTTTGCTTGGGTCAAGAACAGCAGTATTAGGAACCATAGTAACAATAGGTCCTTCTGTGATAACAGAGATCATTAGGTCGTGCGTGGAACTGAAAATGGCTTCCATTCGCAGCTTCCAGTAGTCATAGTCCTGAACCTGGAACTTGGGTAACTTGTTAGCGCTGATCTCAAGAGACATGTTTTCAAGAAATAAGTGCTAAGTAGAGTTATGATCAAGAAAAACAAATAAGTCAAGAACAGGGAGCACGAAACAGATATAACAAGAGTATTTGTTCAAGAACACGTAAGCAACTACAATCAAGGAACAAGACTTCACCCTAAGTCTTAAGTCGGTTATCAAGAAACAGCAGTTCGTAAACTATTGCTCTGATACCACTTGTAGGTCCCCAAAGTTGAGTTAATAACGAGTAAGCTAGTGAAAATGTCTAGAGGGGGGTGAATAGACTTTTCAAAATTCTATCGAAATATCAGAATACAATATGCGGAATACGAAATTAACAATGAGCCCAATTCAAGTTTATACTCAACTTCTATATTCGAGAACTCTGTTCTTATGAATACTCAACTTGTTAAGCTTAGTAGCAGTTAAACAGTTAAGCAATTTAAACAATTAAAACAGTAAAGTAAACAACACACAAAGATTTATAGTGGTTCGACAACTTGTCTACATCCACTCTCACAAACCCAGTTGTGATGTTTCCACTAAACTCTTCCAATCGAGTACAAGTGTATAATTCCTGTCTTTAGAGTCCCAAGAAGAAGACTTATATCTTCAAAGACTATACCTCCAGATACGTCTATGATCTAACTAGAAATTTTACAAGTATCTAGCACCTTGAAAAATAACAAACAAAAACAAACAAAAATTTCTCTGATCTCCAGTAGTAGCCTTCAAAAATTCTTCACTTGTCTTCTGGCTTCTATCTGAACTTCAATCAACTCTGAGAGTAAACTTTGAATATATCTTTTGTAAGCTTCAGCAATCAGTTTTTCAGTAGTCTTCAAATGATCACCATCATGAAGTATTTATAACCTTCAACCTTCAAGAACTTAGTAAGTTGTAACCAACTTTTCTTGATAACTACCTTCAACTGAATCTTCATATCAATCTACGCGTTTCTGTTATGAATTAGTTATTCCATAACTAACTCCTAACTTTATCTTTATACGCGCTTTACTTTGATTTAAACTTTGACTTTTAAGTAACTCTCGTTGACTTGTCTTGAGTAGACTTGTATGCACTTGTCTTGTCTTGTCTTGTAGTCCTCCTTATCTTGAGTAGTAGACTTCAATCTTCTTGTCTGGTCTTCCTTCTTCAAATAGTAGAGTAGACTATACTAGACTAATCAAGACTATTACATTACATTAAGCTTTTATAATACAAGCTTAGTCAACTTAGAAACTATACAACAAAACTAATCTATTACATATAAAAATCATGAGCTCCTATACATTAATTCAAATAGCTCAGTAACAGACTTAAACAAATATGAAGTACTTATAAAAACGTACTTATCTTTTAATAATAACTTATGTGAACTCATGTGAACTCATGTGAACTCTACTGGTCTTTGCACAAGATGACTCAACTCAACTAGACTAGATCAGTCAGTACTTAGAAAATATTCAATCCACTTTTGGCTTATCAAAACTTCATCTTATCTTTCATCATTTAGGACTTGTCTAGGATTCATATCCCAACAGTTTCAAACCGAACAGTTTTTAAAAATATGACCTGGTTTACGGTTTTAACAAAAAAGAACGGTTTATAGTTTGGTTTACGATTTACGGGCAGTTTGGTTAACCAATGCACAACCCTACCGACTATTGATTACTGATTATTGTTCATGGTATTACTGATTACAAAGTACTTTTCATTGTATTACTGATAATTGTTTTTGGTATTACTGAATATAATTAGATGTGTGAAAATGGGAGGAAAAGAGGAGGGGGAAGAAAAAATAAAAAGAAAAAAAATTAAGATTTGTGGCTAATTTGAATAGTTTTTTTTTTTTTTTTAAATTATGTTTTACGATTATTTTCTAAAAATATGGGTGACTTGGTGGTGAATCGACGGTAACTCATCAATGACTCGGCTGCAGGCTGTGTTGGGATATGAATCCTGATACAAGTCCTAATTGATGATGAGAAGTAGTTTTGATAAGCCAAAAGTAGACTTGAATATATTTCTAAGTGTTGACTGATCTAGTTATGGAAGTCGTCTTATGAACAAGATCAGTAGAGTACAAAGTACAATGAAAGAAAGAAAAGACAAGTACGTTTTATAAGTACTATGTTGAGTTTATATAGGTTTTATGATGAGCATATAATCATTGTATAGAAGCTCATATGTTTATGTTGTATTGATGTATAGATTTAAGTTGACTAAGCTGAAATTATAAAGCTTAATGTAATGTAATAGTCTTGTTAAGATTAGAATGATAGGAATAGTATAGTTCTGTATATATAAGTCTACTGCTGGAAGAAGACTACTGCTACAAGACAAGACAAGTGAAGTAAAGACTGAAGAATTGTCTAAGTGTTGAAGACTAGATAAGACAAGTGCGCAAAGAAGCAGAGTTCGCATAAGTCAGAAACGCGTATAAAGATAAGGATATGTATTGAAGAGTTAGTTATGGAATAACTAATTAACTGAAGAAACGCGTGGAAGAATAAGAAGAAACAGTTAGAAGTTGGTTATCAAGAAAGGTTAGTTGGATAACAAACTATTCTTGATATTCAGAAGTCTATAAATACTTGAAGGTGTTCAACGATTAAAAACTACTGAAGCATTGAGATTTACTAAGCAATTACTGAGAGATATTCGAAGTAAAGAGAAACTCACAGAGTTCAAGTTTAGAAAGTTGAAGCCAGAAGACAAGTCAAATTCGAAGAAGGCTACTACTGAATTAGAGAAGTTTTTCTCATTTGTATTTTTGATTCAAGTTGCTAGTTACTTGTAAAATAGCTAGTTGTTAGATCGAAGAAACACTTGGTAGTGTTATCGATAAGATCGAAGTCTTATTTCTTGGGACTTAAAGCCACAAGAACACACTACTCGAAGAGAAGAGTTAATAAATTTCGCAACTGGAGTTGTGAGAGTGGATGTAGACAAGTTGTCGAACCACTATAAATCTCGTGTTGATTTACTTTACTATTTTATCTGTGTTTAGTTGATTACTTGTTAATTGATTAAAACTGCATATAGAATAGACAAGATAAGTGTTCATACAGAAGTTCATATTTGAGTATTAGTTGAGTATAAATTTGTTGGGCTCATTGATAAATCTGATATTTCCGCATTGTGTACTTTGATATATTGAAAGATTTTGAAAAGTCTATTCACCCCCCTCTAGACGTTTTCTTAGCTTACTCAATATTATCTACTCAACTAAGGACCTACAAGTGGTATCAGAGCAGTAGTTCATTAGACTGTTGTTTCTTGATCACCCCTAAAAGACTTGGGTGAAGTCTTGGTTCTTGATTGTACTTGTTCATATTACTGTTCTTGAAGTTACTTGTATCTTTGATCTAAAACTGCATTCTACTAATCTTCTTGACATCATGTCTTTGGAAATAAGTGCTAACAAACTTCCTAAGTTTTCTATCCAGGATTATGACTACTGGAAACTGAGAATGGAGGCGATTTTCAGTTCGACTCATGATCTCATGATCTCTGTTGTTAAAGACGGTCCAATCACGACCATGGTGCCGAACACTGCTGCATTGGCAAAACGAAAGTTGTTGGGGTACTTGTCCCCAAACCCAGGTCAGAACTCACTTCGGAAGAAATGAGGCAGAACAACCTGAACAGTTTGGCTAAGAACTATATTTTACATACCCTTCCCAATGAGTATCTTGGGAAAGTATTAAAATGTAAGTCTGCCAAAGAAATGTGGGATCGACTTGCTATCATTTGTGAAGGGACCACCCTGATCAAAGAAAGTAATCTTTCCACAGCTGTACAGAGGTTCAAATCATTTAAGATGAAGGCTGGTGAAAACATAGACCAGTTAGATACTCGTTTCACACGTGTTATGAATGATTTGGAAGTGTTTGGTAAGACATATACTAATCGTGAAATCAATTTGAGAATTCTTAAGAGTCTAGATGTTAGATGAAAAATGGTTAAAATGCTCATTAAGAATACTCAGGACATAGATGAGTAGTCAGCCGAGACAATGTTCCAAACACTCAAAGCTCACGAGTTTGATCTAGATGAGGATGATCCAATTGCCAGTAGTGATAGAGAGAATGATGTGTCGAAAAATGTTGCCTTTAAGTCTACTTCGTCTAGGAGCTCTAGAGTAGACAGGTCTAAGTCTAAGACTAAGTCTGCTAGTGTCAAATACGGGTTAGATAGGACTAATCTAAGTCTGAAAGCTCAGGTGAATCTTATGGTTAGGAAATTCGACAAGTTAAACAAGCGCTACGGTAAATATAAGCGATTTTACAAAGACGTTAGAGGTTCTACTAAAAAGGACTCGTCTGAGATCAGACGAGACCAAAACTCATCCGAAAGGAAACAGGCGAGATAGGAACTCTGAGGATAGAAAGATTAGACGTTCTGATAGACGAGATAAAAGAAGGGATAATTCTCTTGTGAAAAAGTCTACTAACGATCTATTATGCTATAACTGTGAGAAACCAGGTCATTACATTAACGAATGTCCGGACCTGAGCACTGATGATCGAGAAGAACGGAAAGCCAGAAGGGAACGAAGATACAACAGGGGTAAGAAGGCAATGTTGGCTAATGATGACTCTGAAACGGATTCAGACGAGTTACCTTCGTCTTCGTCTAGTTACCCGTCTAATCATGAAGAAGAAGAAGTGTTCATAGTAGATGATGGCCTAAGCTTCATGGTGAAAATCGAAAAGAGGTATCATCTTCAACTTCTTTTCAATCATGTGATGAATAAGATTCTGATGAAAGTGATACTGCCGATAGTGGAGTAGGGAGTAGTCTTCATCACTCTACTAGTGTGACTGAAGAAGACCTCCTACTTGCTAACAAGGCGTTCATTGAAGTCAGCGACGAGAACATCGCCTTAAAACAAGAAATTATTGATCTTAAGGAAGCCCAGTCTAAAGTAGATCATAATATAACTATCATAAACGAACGCTTGACAGAAGAGTTGAGACAACTCAAAGTCAAGTGTGCGTCGACAGAAAAGTTGTATCAAGAACTACTTAAGACACATGCTACTGACACGAATGAATTCAATGTTTTAAAGAACAAGTGCAAAAATCTTGAGGAACGCAATAAGTTCTTAGAGACTGAGGTCGTTAATCTAGACCTGAAATTTACTGACTTGGTTAATTCTTCAAAGATTAATCAACAACTGTCAGATAGGTATGGGCTCCAGATGACAAGACAGGGTTGGGTGCAGTTACACCTAGCTCATCTACTCATGTCATTAAGAACCCTACTGCTGTTAATTCAAGTTCTTTGACAAATGATAAAGGCAAAAGACCAATGGAATACGATATTGGAACTACATCCAAAGGTGTTGTACATAAGCAGATTAGAGTTAACACTCTGATTACCGAAGGTGGTAAAAAGAATGTTAACAACAGACCTGTTCCGTTTAGAACTAGTCAAAAGAGGACCACTAGTTGTGGACTACCAAACCAGGTCAGATACGAAGATTGGTATCCTCAGGAGACGAGTTCTAGACAAGTACAGACTAGTTGGAAAGAGCCTAGACCTCCTTCTTAGCTCTACTCAACTAGACCCAGGAAGGTTGCTCCAAAATATCGTACTCAACCTGTCTTATATCCTCCACCTTTGTCATATGATATTATTGGAGAGGAAAGACCTAAACATGTCTATAAACCATATGGCCCCAATGCATACAAGCCCTATTCTGACTATCAAAGGCCCATGCCTACTCAAGTAGAGGTTAAGTCGAAAGGCTATCTCAAACGAGTAGACCCAAGGTCTGATGATAGACCAGATAAGGATAACAGGGTCTTATTTTGTAACAAGCATGGTAGAAAGCTTAAGAGGTCCAACTTATTCAAAACTCCTATGTACATTTGGATTCCTCTGAACTCTACTAACCCCCCAGGACCCCAATAGACAAGGAGGGTACCTAAGTTATTAAATATCTTCATTGCAGGGTCGACTCGACTTATATAAGAAGGGTGGCTCAGTAGGAGAAACTTGGTACATCGATAGTGGTTGTTCACACCACATGACAGGTACTAAGGCTCTTCTATCGAGCTACTGCGAGCAAGAAGGACTCAGAGTAATCTTCGGTGATAGCTCGATGGCCATTACAAAAGGCTTTGGCTACATCAGAAATGGAGATGTAGAGATACAAGACGTATCCTACGTAGAAGGTTTGAAATATAATCTATTATCTGTTTCACAATTTTGCGATCGAGGTTACAAGGTACAGTTCAAAAGCCGAAAATGCGAGATCATAGACAAGAGGACTCATACTGTATTGCTCTTCGGCATAAAATAAGGCAGCGTATATATTGTGAATTGTAATAGCTGTCCGAGGGATACTTGCCTTCTTAGTAAGAACCCTAAAGAGATTAGTTGGCTATGGCATAGACGCCTATGTCACATGAACTTTAAGGTGATTAATAAGATTGCAAGAGATTACTTTGTTGAAGGTATACCCAACGAAATCTATTACAAGTCACATGTATGTGATGCTTGTCAGAAAGGTAAACAGGTAAAAGGTTCCTTTAAATCTATTCCAACTCTCTCAACAAGTAGAGTCCTAGAACTACTACATATGGATCTTCATGGTCCAATTACTCCTCCAACCTTGAATGGTAGAAGGTACACGTTTGTTGTGGTAGACGACTATTCTAAGTTCACTTGGGTAGTCTTCTTACACAAGAAGAGTGATACACAAACTCTTCTACCTGATATGTTGAAGAAGATACAAGTTGAGAAGAATCAGTCCATTGTCAAGATCCGTAGTGACAAGGGTACTGAATTCATTAACTGCTATATCAAAGATTTTTGTGTTAAACATGGTATCCAGCACCTTACTAGTGCAGCAAGGACACCTCAACAAAACGGTGTAGCTGAGCGACGGAATAGAACTCTCAATGAAGCCTGCAGGACCATGCTGACCGAGTATAATACTCCTCAAAAGTTTTGGGCAGAGGCGATCAATACTGCATGCCACTCCCAGAACAAAAGTGCAATCAATAAGGCACTAGGTAAGACGCCCTACGAGGTATGGAAAGGTCGAAAACCCAGAATTTCATATTTCCATATATTTGGATGCAAGTGTTTCATCCATAACAATGGGAAAAGCAAGTTGAATGCGTTTGATGCTAAAGCAGACGAGGGGATATTCTTAGGATACTCCTCGACTAGCAAAGAATTCAGAGTGTTCAACTACTCGACTCTTTGTGTGGAAGAAACACCACATGTTGTTTTCGATGAATCTCGATAGGACTCGTCTACTCACCAGATCAGTAAGAAAGTAACCGATCTATCGATCCAAACTGAAAATTAATCAGAAGTATACGAATCTATTCAAGCCTACAATCCATTTATGAAAGCTCTCGAGTCAGATGACAAGGAGAAGGTAAGTGCTCAAGGTAAGTCTACTAGACCAGTTGACTTGCCTGCTCTAGTTGACTCGTCTACTCCTACTAAAACTTCTGATACAAATGATGTTGAAATGCATGATGCTATAATTGATTTAGATGATGATAATATGCCTGTTAAGTCTAGAAAAACATGGAAATCTGCTCATGATACTGAAAATATCATTGGTGACTCTACTATTGGTGTAAAGACTAGACGACAACTCTTTGAGTCGCAAGAACAGACGAGTCCATCTATGTTTTGCTGGTGTTGTTTCCTCTCTTCTATCGAGCCTAAGACCGTTAAAGAGGCATTGGCTGATAGTAATTGGATCATCGCTATGCAAGACGAGTTGAACCAGTTTGTTCGAAACGACGTCTGGGAACTTGTCGATAGGCCAGAACACCATAATGTAGTTGGCACACGATGGATTTTAAAAAATAAGAAAGATGAGAATGATGTAGTCGTTAGAAATAAGGCTAGACTAGTAGCCCAAGGCTATTCACAAGCTGAAGGCATAGACTACGATGAAACGTATGCACCTGTTGCTAGACTAGAAGCCATTCGATTGTTTCTTGCATATGCTGCTTATATGAAGTTTATTTTCTATCAAATGGATGTTAAAAGTGCATTTCTTAACGGTATTCTTGCGGAAGAAGTGTATGTAGAACAACCCCCAGGTTTCGAGGTGAAAGGCAATCAAGTGTACAAATTGAAGAAAGCCTTATACGGATTGAAGCAAGCTCCAAGAGCATGGTACGATACTCTCTCTCTCTTCTCTATTAGAAAATGGTTTTACTAAGGGCAAAGTAGATCGTACTTTGTTCAGAAGACAAGAAGGGAAAGACATTTTACTCGTCTAAATTTACGTGGATGATATCATTTTTGGTTCATCCAACAAAAAGCTGAGTGAAAGTTTCTCAACACTCATGCAAAGTAAATTTGAGATGTCAATGATGGGTGAAATGACGTACTTTCTTGGTCTTCAAGTAAAACAAACACCCGATGGGATTTTCATAAATCAGGTCAAGTATACTAGAAATCTACTAGACAAGTATGGTATTAAAACTTGCAAATCTACTGGAGTACCTATGCTACCCACATACAGGATGGATCCAGACGAACACGGTAAGTGTGCTGATCAATCATATTATCGTGGTCTTATTGGCTCATTATTGTACTTAACTGCTAGTAGACCTGACATTGCATTCTCTGTTGGCGTATGTGCTCGATTTCAAGCTAATCCAAAAGAGAGTCATATGGAAACTAGTAAACGGATACTGAAATATTTGAAAGGGACCATCAATTGTGGTATATGGTATCCTTCGAATGATGATTTATCCCTAAGTGGCTACTCTGATTCTGATTTTGGTGGCTGTAGAATAGATAGGAAATCTACTTCCAGTTCTTGTCAATTTCTAGGCACAAAGCTTATTTCATGGTTTTCGAAAAAGCAGACCAGTGTGGCTACTTCCACAACTGAAGCCGAATACATGGCTGCTGGTAGCTGCTGTAGTCAATTACTTTGGCTCATTCAACAGCTTATAGATTATAATATCGTTGAATCAAATGTTCCTATATTCTGTGACAGTAACAGTGTTATTGCCATTACACAAAATCCTGTTCTGCACACACGTTGTAAGCATGTTGATGTGAAATATCATTTTATACGTGATCATGTTGAAAGGAAAAATATTCGCATGGAGAAGATTCATACCGATATTCAAAGAGTTGATATCTTTACAAAACCATTGCCTGAAGCTCGCTTTACAGAATTATGCATTAGTCTAGGACTAATTGATCTAGACCCTACCTGTATATAGTTGTGTACTAACCAGACAGGTACATCATAAATAAGTAAGGTGAACAGTCAAGTTACTGCAGAAACAGAGCACTCGTCTACTCGTCAACAAGTCAGGTATACAAGGTCAGACAAGATGACCAAACAACCCGATGAGGAAGCTGGTAAAGCTGAGGGTAATACTAAGGGAATATACATTTAAGGGGGAATCTATGATTCCTTAAATATCCTTATGTTGACTCTTAAGTTTGTTAAAAGTCATCTTGATCGACACCTTGATTACTGTTATTGAATGATATTCAATTTATTTATTCTACTCTACTTCTCGTATCTACTCTCATACGTCGCACAAGATGAGACATGTACTTGATGATGTTCGACAGTCAGATAGACAAGCACAGTCGAAGGGGGAACACATCTAGTGCAAATGAAGTCTACTAATCTGTTCTGATGAACTCGAACAGACCAGATAAGCTCTCTCGTGATTTAGATTCATTAAGTGTTTAGAAGTGAATTAAGGGTATTATTGTAATTTTATATTGCGAAATTTTGGAAACCCTAAAACTGGATTTATACACTCCATTTAATGAGGTGTATACACCCAGTTCTCGCCTAAACCTACTGGACTAGGTCAGATGAGTACAGTCCTCTCTTCTAAGCAATAGCAAAAGCGGATTCCAAATTTTACAATATCAATACACATAATATTCTCGATTACGTAACTGAATACCAAAGGTTTGTTACCGTTAGATCAATCAAACTGATCTTGGCCGTTCATTCAAAAAGGGAGTTGTAACAAAACCAATCTTTCCTAAAATCACTCCTCACGATTCACTCTACTCTCCTAATTTCAAGCAATTGATTTCTCTCTTAATATCTTTGTGTTGAATACTTATTTCGTAATAATCATGTCGATTGTCTCTATGTTCGATATTAAAACTAACATGCAAGCAAGATTTGATCTAGGTAAGTATGCCTCGGAAGGCAAAGTGCATGTGGAAAGCTTAGTGTTCTTCATCGGTAGGCATTCTGAAGACAATAAGGACATTCTAATCAAGTGCTTCAGATGCGGATTGAGACCCTACTTGGAAGTCGTTCCAGAAGTTATCTATGAGGAAGAAATTCTGGAGTTCTATGCCACTGCTACTCGTCTAGGAGATTCCATTGAAGCATATGTTGGTGGTTGTCGAGTAGAGATCACTCGAGAAGTTCTATTCAACACATTATACATGCCTTCGGGTTCGATTAATGTGGAACTTTATGGGTCAGGTCAAGAGTTGAGATATCTAAGTATCTTTTGCGGAAAGACATTGAAGTTAGGGCACGATGGCAAAATTCCGTCTGTGAAGAAGAAGCAATTGTTGCCAAAGTACAAGACTCTTCTCGACATTGCAAGCAAGATGCTGCTTGGTGTCACTGGAAGATATGACTCTGTAACTCTCCAGAAGGCGAGGGTAATGGCTGCCATATATGATGGAATCACTTATCGAAACTGGTACAGATTGTTTTTGGATCGTGTTATGTATTTTTCCAAGAATGTTAAAGTGGATACCGACTCTAGAGAATGGGTGGTGTCTGCTGCTGTAAGTTTTGGAAATAAGCTCAGTATTCTTCTAACTGTCTTACTACCCAACAAGAAGGACTGGAGCAATGGAAAGCCATTTCATGTCCAAAAGTATTATTTGAAGAAGGACGGAGTTGATAGACAGACTAAAGAAAGGAAGCTTGAGCGAGAGCAAATCAGAATCAATCCAAGAGACGCGATGATTGAGGCTAAGTCGTCTAGTGCTGAAGAAGACGAAGCTGAAGCTGGAACTAGTGGAGCACTAGTTAACTATGTGTCTGATGAGGCTAAGATCGAGCCTGTTAATGATTCTGAGGAAACAGAATCAGATGGATCTTCGGAAGAAGAGGTTGAGGCTGAGGAAACGTATAGATTAATGATGGTCGAATCAAGTTCGTCACCAGTCAAGAAGACTAAAATGGTTAGTACTCCTTCTATTGCTACTTCCATTTTACCTCCTCTTTCAGTTCCTGTTAAAACCAAGGCAAGATCACTTCGATCTCATGCCAAGCCTATTCCCAAAAGCACTCCGAAGTTTGTTCAACATCTGAGTTCTAGTCTTAGCCAAGACACAACCATATTTTCCCCAGCTAATACTCCTACGACTGCAATACCAAACCTAGCCACATCTAAGCCCCAAGAATCCACCATCCAAATGATTCCCACACCTACAGCAGGATATGTTAACCAGTTGAACCCATCTGTTTCGGGAACTTCATTAGCTGACACTTCAGCAACTGAGTTAAGGACCCCACTTACTCAGACCCCTCCGAAAAACAGATTCGAAGCCCTAGTTGATTATCCAATATGTATGCGAGAAAAGAGAATGCGTGCACAAATGACCAGAAATCTGAAGAAGATGCTACCATCAGTCGAGATCGACATGTCTTCAGAAGTTTATGAGAAACTGATCAGAATATGCACTTGGGTTGCATTGAAGAAAGGTCCGACTGAGGACATATTTGAAGTAATTCTAGGAATGGGTGGAATTGCTAACTTTCAAGACTGGGAGATGGAACAAAAAGAAAACAGTGGAGTTAAGAACTACACTGATCTACTCTCATCCCATGCCTTGACTACTCTTGTGAAGAAAATGCTAAACATTCCTGATGATGTGTTGACATCAGAAGCAAAGTCAAGTGTTGGTGTGCAAGTCACGGAGACTGATCTTGTAGAAGTTGAGTTGGTGCAAGAGGCTAAACCAGTAGAAGAAGTGTAGTCTACTGATCCACAAATTGATCTAGAGAATGTGTCTGATCAATTGAGAGGCCTAGTGTTCAAATTCCAGGTGGAACATGCCCACAACCCAAGGACAGATGTAGGGTAGATCACTAGATATGTGGAAAAGGCATTTCCTGCTGAGTTGTGTGGTTATGTGAAGAAGCTGCATGTTATGGTAAAGAAAGATTCGGACGAGGCAGAATGAAGGTTTAAGGAAGTTAAGTTGGCTATTGTTCCTTATTGTCCACCGATCTGTTTGAAAGCAATACCTAGAAGTGTCATTCCTGATGAAGAAGTAGGGGACAAGGTCTTGTCTACTGAGCTGGAAGACAAGTTGGTTGAAGTCCAAGTTATTGATGAAGATGAAATCATGGAAGAAGTTATTCCTGAGGAAGTTGTTCACACAACTCAAGCCGTTCCGACTGCTTCGATAAATGAGTTGAAAAATGATCTGAAGCAAGTGATTAAGTCTTCTATTGATGAGTTTTTTAAGTCAGATGTGAAGAAAACTCTTGTTGAACAGAACAGTACGTTAGTGACTAGTTCTAAAGAGATGATTATGAATGAGGTAAATCAGTTGGATGCTGATTTCAGGCAAGAGATGTTTAATCAAATGGAAACCTTTCTACAAAATCAAGTCGAGTACTCAGAGAAGAGTTCAGTCGACTTTGCTAGAGTCTTAGCTAGAGAATCTAAGAAGATGGAAATGGTTTACCGAGTGAAGATCGAGATAGCAGATGAGCAGAGAAGAGAAGCTCATAAATAGTTAGTGCAAGCAAGGGCATTATTGACTGTTATGACAGAAGAAAATAGACTGCTCAAGTTGACTGCTACTCACTTCAAAAATAGTTTTGTTTTGTTTCTAAACAACTTGAGTATACTGTGAATCGTCTTGAGAAGCTGAGTGAATATGGTTCTCATCAGAAACAAATTGAGAAAGCAATTGTTCTGATGAAGCAAGCAATACAATAAGAGATGACTCGATTCACTTCTCTTTTCACTCTTAAGGCAAATGATGAAGCCAAAAAGGGGGAAGAGATTGAAGAGGTGAAAGCTGCTGAAACTGTGACTGCTGCTGACATCAGTGTTCAATAGAAAGAGACTAGTAGACCTAGAAGAAGAGGCAGACTAGTAAAGAAAGCTGATTTGGAGCAGATAAGTTCAGAAAAGCAGATGAGACTAGCAAAAGGCAAGTCTATTGTATCTGAAGAAGTTCAGACTAGAAGAGTCGTTAAAAGAAAGCTAGATGTTTCTTAACCAAAAGTTAAAGAGTCTATAGGTCAGATCATTGCTGATCTAGATGAGACTGAGATTTTGAAGAAACAGAAGGTTTAAGATGATAAATACGCAAACAAGAAAGTGTTGGGAAAACACATCAAGAGGTTGCAAGATTTGAAAGAAGATCTAGACATGATTGAAGATGCCCAGATAGATAGATTCATTGACAATGAGCATAGAGATGCATGGAAGGTTGTCAAGTTGATGCTGATAGCAAAGATGAGTTATTTGCTATGTTTGATAAGTTCATGGAAGCTGAAGATAAGAATTTTTAGAATTTAATCAAGAGGATTGCCACTGTTGTTGGATATAACATTCTCGTTCCAGATTTTCCTAAGTGGGAAACTCCTCTGCTTGGATCTGGCAAAAGAGTCGACTTCAACAAGATTAAGAAGTTTGAAGAAGAGCTGCTAGAGAAGGAGAAGATAGATAATGAAAATCACATTTCGGATATTCACAGAAGAGTTTTGGAAGCTTTTCAGACTCCAAATCCTGATGCTGACACTCCGAGTGGTGGAAGCATGGTGTTGGTCCCTGAACGAGTAGTGAATGGGATTAAAGTCTAGAGGGGAGGGGTGAATAGACTTTAAAACTTTTTCAAAGGAGTTGGGAACCTCTTCGGATCTCAATGTCAGCTGGACTACAAGTCTGCTGGTCCAGATGACTATAGTGATCTGATGAAGAGATTATATGCGGAAGTGAGTAGGCCTGTTTATTTAGACTCGTTCAATTAATTCTTTTGAAATAACCAATTTGTTTTCTTAATGAAATACTCAACTGATGCTGGTTTGAAAGATATGGCCTTAGTTTAAAGATGTTTAAAACACAGTATGCACTATATAAAGATATGAACAAGAAATAAAATAAAGTGCAGTAAGTAAATAACACCGGATTTATAGTGGTTCGGATATACGTTCCTGCGTCCACTCTCACGTCCTAACGTGATGTTTAATCCCTTTAATTTACCAAAAATTACAAGGGCTTGTCCTTTATAGTCCCAAGGGTAGGACTTTGAGATCTGAACAGTTCCTAAACTGCTGCGGTCTCCACAAGTGATTGGAAACACTTGCACTTTTAAAGGGGTTCAAAAACTTAACCTTATGGTGGGGGTTTTGGGGTTTTTGAATGTATCCAACTAATGGTTCAAGCTTATAGATCTCTTAACCACTATGCCTAAATCAATGAATGTACAATATGAGTAGGGTTCAGGTTCTTTGGTTGGATGGGAAATTACTTAAGAGCTAGAATGGTGTTCTAATGATTTCTAGGCTCTTGGAGAACTCTCAACAAAAATGTTGCTTTTGCTTGCTTGCTTGGTTAGCCTTTGTAAATTCTCTCGTTGTATTTCCGTATGTTGTGATTCCTCATCCTCTTCTATTTATAGGGATGATTGCTGCAACTATCCGTTGGAGTTGACTAGCCGTTGGGCAATCTTTCCATGTTTGGTTGATTCCTTGATTCTAGCCGCTTGATTGCTTCAATTCCGGGATCGTGTCAATCTTCTAAGTATGGTAAGTCTTCGTTTGAATTGCAAGATGACTTTGGAATCAGCCGAGACCTGGACGAGCTTCTAGTCTTCTGACTGACTCGTCTGGCCTTATGTCTTCTGTCTTCTGATATCAGATGAATATCACTCTTCTGATCTGGCAATTGTTTGTGCTGACTTAGGCCATCTTCAAATTAGTCTCCATCAGCTAAGTAGGTATACAAGCACCTTACTTATCTAGTCTTCAAGGATCTTCTAGTCTTCATGCCTTCTACTCTTCTCTTCTTGAGGTTGTGCATGTAAGAAAATATTGTGCTGATCAGCTGAGATCTATACGGCTGATCACACAAGACTAGTCTAAGCTGTTCTATACAAAGTCAGCTGATCCTATTACATTTATAAACTCTAAGTGTTTTGGCCATCAAAACTATTCTAACATCAAATGGGGCTTAGGGTGAATTTATATCCCAACAATTTCCCCCTTTTTGATGAAGCCAAAACTATACTTGATAAATGCTCTTAGTGAATAAGATAAGAGTTTATAAATAAAAAAAAATGAAGTTTCTGATGAAGACAATGAGAGTTTGTCTTGTAAGTAAAAAGGCCAAATACTTGAATAACATATATGGAGTTTTACAGATTACAAGTGTTAGTATCTTTGAACTTCTTAAGTAGTCTTCATCAGGTCTTCAATTGTTTAGATGCGGAAGGCAAGGTACAGACGAGTGCGAACATCTTCCATGTGTTGCAAGTCTGTAACATTCTCTTCAATGTAGATCTTCTCCAGAATCCGTTTGACTTCTATCATGTTTGTTCTTCCAGAGTCCAGAGTAGGTGCATCCCATTTAGGGTCTTCAGGAGTTAGGATTCTGCAGTCGAGCTCTTTGGCTGTTTTGACTATTTCTGTCCAGAACACTTGATCTTCAATGTTCATGAACTGAGAGAATTGAAGAAATTCATCTTCATAGGTAGGGAGAGGGCCAAATTTTCTTACTATGTGGTGTTGGATTTGCCATTTCTTCTTCAGAGGGTACCACCTTGGTAGCTCATCTTGAAGAGCTAACATATCCACATATGTACTGTCAGTTACCAGGGCACTATCTTCCTTCTCTTTGTCTTTCAGTGCTTTCCTGAGTTTGGCCACTTTTCTATCAAACTTGGCCTTGACTGCCTTTGCATCATTGAGTTTCTTTTGCTTAAGCTCTTGAGCTTCAAGCATCTTTCTCTTCTTCAGTTCTTGAGCCTCTTTCTCTTCTGCAGTAGGCTCTGCTGGAACTGATGCTTTCTCATCTGCCTTTGCTTTCTCATCTGCCTTTCTTTTCCTTGTCATTCTCTTTTCAGCAATTTGTTCTACTGGGGCAGTGAGTTCCAGATTCTTGGCTGGACCTTGGGTTTCTTCTTGAACAGCTTCTTTGCCTTGTCTGTTCTTGATTTTGCCTTTCAAACCTCCCAAGGTTTCATTCAGCTCATCTTGTGATACTACCATTACAGCTTGTTGTGCAGTAGACTTCTCCAGAGCTTTTATCAATACATCTTCCCCCTTTTAGGCTTCAGCAAGAGCAGCCGCAAAAGGCTTCATGGCATTCAGAATTTCCACATGTAGAGTCTACTTGAGAGCCATGGCATTGACTTTGCTGACATGAGATAGATGGGAGATGCTGTGCTCTAGGACTTGAGCATGAGAAGTTGAAGAAGAGGCAGCTTCGAGCTTAGCTGTGAGTGCTTCCAGTTTGTCTGTTGTCTCCTTCAGCTGAGTCGGCAATTTCTCATTCTCCTCAGCAGCTAATTTAAGGAGGGCTTGACCTTCAGTGGCTCTTGCTTCAGCATCTTCGAGCCTGTTTTTATAGGTGGTCTCCATGCGGCTTATCTCATTTGCATAGAGATCAGCAAACAACTTGGACCTGTCAGATGACTTCTTCATCTCAGAGTTGAGGTACTCTTCTATCTGATGATGAAGTGCCTCACCAAATTTGTCTTCAATATCAACAATTTGGTTTGTGAGACGAGTCCTCTGCTCCTGGACAGCTTTCTCAACATACCTTGCTAGCTGTATGCCTAGGCCTTTCTCAAAGTGCATATCTATGGCTTCTTTGACCTGAGAGCATATGTCTGCTGTATAGTTAACAGACGAAGTAGAGGTGGTGGCAGTATCTTGTGTTTGGGATGGTGGGATATTCGGATGGACCACCAATGCCTTGCCTCTCTCTTCAGCTGAAAGGTAGTCTTCATTCAGGAAGTTTTTAGTAGCATCAACCAGATGGGTAAGGATTCTTCTTCCTTTATGATCTGGCTGGTCGATGAAGTGTTTAAGCTCATCCTTAGGCAAGAAGTGAGCTGGAACGGTCAATACCTCCTTTTCCTTTTTCTCTGTCTCAGCTGGTGCAGCTGAGTCATCTGCCAAAGCTTCGTCGGCTACCAGATGATCTGCAGTGATTTCTGGTACAAAGGGTTCCTCAGAGGGGACTCTTAGAATCCTTTTGCACACCCTAGTTAGGGCCTCTGTTGGTAGCAGCTCAGTGAATGACTGGACTTGAGCAACCTCTTTCTGCTCCATTTCCTAGTCGAGGAAGTTAGCTCTTCCTCCCATTCCTTCCACGACTTCAATGAGGTCATCCACCTCATCTCTTATGAGTTCAATCCAAGTACATACCCTTAGTACTTGCTCAAATTGGATTGAGTCCTCATCAACTCCAGGTACAGTGGACTTAAGCATGTTGGCTATCTTCATTCTCATGATCTTTTCTCTAGTGCACATTGAGTAGTGCACCATGCTGTACTGGGGTTGAGGTTGAGAAGGGTTTGCTGGAGCCAGGTCTTCTGGTGCAGAAGAGATGTTGGGATTAGGGGATTGGGTTGTTGGGACAGATACCTCTGTTGTGTGAGTATCAGCGGGGTTTTAGATAGTGATATATGTGGGTTGAGTAGGTGGTTGTGATTGTTCTTCTGTGGGTTCTGCATTAGCAGGGGTTTGGATTTGCTGGGTTGATTCATCTGCTGTTTGAAGATCAGTAGATGATTGAGGTTTCTGAGCTTGGTCCTCAGCTGGTTGGGTATCAGCAGGGGATGGAGAGGGTTTCTGAGTTTGGTCATCTTCTGTTTGGGCATCAGCAGGGTTTTGAGAAGTAGGGATGATTGGGTCAGATGATGTTTGGAAGCTGGGAGTTTGGCTTGTCTTGGCTAGTTCCTCTGCTGTGTGAGTATCAGCAAGGTTTTGGGTAGCAGTGTTTGAGGGTTCAGATGGGTTGGCAATTTCAGTAGGGTCAAAGGATGATATTGGGGCTATGCTCATAGGAGTAGGGAGCCTGGATTTCTTGGACTTCTTGGTGAAAGAAGAAGTATTCTTCTTTCTCTTCTGACCCTTAGATAATTTTGAAGGAGTAATTGTAAGGGAGGGAGTAGAGGTACCTGCCTTCTTCAAAGGAGAGGCTGATGGAGTAGCATCTGAATCAGATGGGGAGATGAGCCCAGATCTTATCAGATATCTTCTTTGTGCTAGAGTCTGATTGTCATCATCATCATCCTCAGCAGCCTTCTGATGAGCCTTTTTCTTGGAGTGCTCCTCCTCCTCTTCAGCAAAGTCTTGCACAGACTCTTCTGCCTCTTTAACTGCATCTTTAGAGGATGCTTCAGCCATTTGTTTCTTCTCCTCTTTCAACCTTGCTGCCTCAATAAGTGCTTCCTTCTTTAAGTAATACTTGGATGAGTGAAACTTCTTTGTAGGACCCCTCTTATACTTCTTCGGGAGTATCTCTAGGAGGATGATACTCAGCTTGTTGACAAAAAGCTGACTGTGGATGTCACCTTCCACTCCTTGGATTGCAAATCCAGAGACACCTTCTTAGCCTCAAGAGCAATTCTGTCCAAGAATAGCCCTTGCCAATCTCCATCAATTTGATCCCAAAGTGCAGCCATAACTCTAACTTTTAGAGTGGTAACTGCATCATGGCTAAAAGTATTACCTAGCAGCATCTTGCCTGCTATGTCCATCAAAGTCTGGAACTTGAGATCAAGTTGCGACTTCTTAACTCCAGAGGCATCAATAGCCTTAATTCTTCCACCAGTAAATATTTCCATATACTCTTTTTCTCTTCCCATGATGTAGGTAGAGATGTTTACCTTCCCCCTTGGTAGATCGAACAAGTCCTTGAGAATATCTCTAGTGACTCTGACCTTATGTCCACCCGTAACACTTTCAACATAAGGGCCTTTGAACACAACATTCGAATAGAAAGCCAGCACGTCTTGCTCGTACACATTCGCTGGTGCTGCTTCCAGAAATTCACGGAGATTGAGGTTGAGACATCGAAGGAGAATCTCCTTATTCTCAGCAGTGTGTTTGCCCTTGAAAAATAGAGCATTCTCAGTGAATATCTTCCCTTCCTTCGACCACTTTGCTGCATCGAGAGTGCCTGTGATCTTGGTCTTCTCATCATAGATTTCAATGATCCCCATTCTGAGTGATGGTAGATAGGTTTAAAAAGCTTGATAGAGTTTTTCAGAACGAGAGCGATTGAGTGAGTTTTGATTTTTTGAGCGAAAGGGTTTGAGGAATGGCTTAAGGGTTGTTTATATACTCCAGCAAATCTCGAATTGTGTATTGATCCAACGGTCAAAAATGATTTAATGAGGAGTAACACCCAAGAATTTCCTTCTTCATCTTCAGCCCATTCCTTTAATTTTGCCTGCTGAACGCGCCATGTGTCGATTGTTGATTAGTTGGCAAAATTGTAATTGAGTACTAATGACATCATTACCAAAAATAGCCGTTGTAACTAAATTTTAGTAAAATTGATCGTTCAAGGTCGTTTTCTATAAGTAATACACATTCCTTATATAGGCCGAATTCCTTAATTACATTCAGAAATAAATCTAGAATGAATTACATGATCAAAAATAATCATTAGACTTTTGTTGAATAAGAGTGATCTGATCAGCAGAGTAAGTCTTCTGATTTACTTGAAAAGTCTGCTGATTTTTCTTGAAAGTCTTCTGGTCAACTGAGTTGGTCTTCTGCTCAGCTGAGTAGGAATTTTGAGTTGCTGAGTAAATCTTCTGTGTAAGTTTATCCAACCTGATTTGATGGATCTTTCAGCTATTCCTCCTTAACCATGTGGTACCATCTTAACAATATGTAGCTGGTCAATCTAGATGGTATTCCACTGGCTCAGGTTGCTCTCACCATCAGATGGGTTGTAGCATCTAATGTTTCCTTGTTGAATTTCTTCGCCTCATCTTCCTCTCTTGTAGGAGGGAGAAGATTTGAAGGTGCTTCAATGGAGTGTGAAGAGAAAGGTAAGAGCTTGGTCTTCTTGATTGGCTTCGACAAAGTATCCTTTGGGAACAAGCTCTCCATGTAGAACTTTCCGCTGGAGGAGAAGCTCTGCTTGTTTGCTACTCCGTCCTTTGCATCTCTCCTTTCTTTTCTTTTCAACAAGAACTTCTCTCCTTTCTTTTCTTTTCAGAGCATACGTTGAGCGAGCCAAGTATGCTGGTCTGCATCATCTCCATCTGCTGGACAAATCTTCATCTCCTTCACCCAAGACTTTGGTTGAGGGATGATGTCCATGCCATCTTTTCTTTCGATTTTCTCCATACCTGAAACAAAGATAAGAGTTAGTGATTTGTGTTCTCAGTTATTCTCATGACTGCCTCCTTTTATAGAGGTAGAGATGAGATGGTGGAGAGAAAGATGACAAAAATATTGAGTTGATAGGTCTGAATTTCTGAAAAGGCTACTTCTTAAGATCAACAATGAGATTCTTGATCTAAGGGTTCATATTTAAAGAGATTCAGACTTTATCATGTGGAATGCAGAAATTATAAATTTTGAACATGAGTCATTTGAAGTCCGTACTCAACTTGCATACTGTTGAGTCGGTGGGGATGGTGTATTAATCCATCCAAGTATAACTCAATAGTATATTGTATGTATGTATAGTAATAAAGTATTTTATGAAGAATAGTTTATTATTATACATGTATGTACACTGCTTTGAGCACATTCTTCAACTAACTTTGTTCAGTTATTCTGGAGATAAATATGTATTATGAAATGTAGATGATAGAGTATTTTATCAAGGATTCTTAAGGTATCATGGATTCCCCCTTGATTGAATAACTCTATGTTTTCCCTCAGCTTTATTCGTCTTCATTGGGAATTAACTTACTTGAGGATGAGGGTGTCTATTCACCTCATCTGATTATTTCCTAGTCTGCTGCAGTTGTATCAGCTGAGGTCTTCTGAGCTGATCTTTGATCTTCATATGCTTGGATCAAGAAGTCCTATGTTGTAGCATAGGGTCTTGAATCTTTCTTCAGCTAGGGGCTTAGTCAAGATATCTGCTCTTTGGATATTTGTGTGAATTTTCTCCATCTTGATGTCCTTCTTTTCAAGGTGATCTCTTATGAAATGGTGTCGAATGTCGACATGCTTGCACCATGTGTGGAGGACTGAATTTTGAGTGATGGCAATGGCACTGCTGCTATCACAGTACATAGGGACTTCTCTTGCTTGTACATTGTAATCATTTAGTTGTTGGACCAGCCAGAGCAACTGACTACAACAACTTCCAGCTGCTATATATTCTGCCTCAGTGGTGGAGGTTGCAACAGAGGTTTGCTTCTTTGAGAACCATGAGATCAACTTGTTGCCTAGAAATTGACAGGTTCCAGATGTGGACTTCCTATCTATTCTGCATCCACCATAGTCTGAGTCAGAGTATCCACTCAATTCTAGATTGTCATCAGCAGGGTACCATAGTCCTAAGTTGACTGTTCCTTTTAGGTACTTGAGAATCTTCCTTGCTGCTTCTTGATGACTTTGCTTTGGGTTGGCTTGAAATCTAGCACATACTCCTACAACAAAAGTTATGTCTGGTCTGCTTGCTGTAAGGTATAGGAGAGATCCAATAAGTGCTCTATATTCAGCTTGATCGACTGCTTTTCCAGACTCATCTGGTTCCATTTTAAATGAGGTCATCATTGGAACCCTTGCAGTCTTGCTTTATTGAGCTTTGAATCTTTCTAATAGGCTTTTGGTATATTTGGATTGATTGATGAAGAACCCTTCTGGACTTTGCTTGATTTGAAGTCCTAGGAAGTAGTTCATCTCACCCATCATACTCATTTCGAATTTTCCTTGCATTAGTTTAGAGAACTTCTTGCACATTTCTTGATTGGGTGATCCAAATATAATATCATCTACATATATTTTCACCATTAGAATGTCATCTCCTTCTTGTATTCTGAAAAGTGTTTTGTCAACCTTGCCTTTGGTGTAACCATTGTTAAGAAGAAATTGTGACAATGTGTCATACCAAGCTCTAGGGGCTTGCTTCAGACCATAGAGAGCCTTCTTCAGACGATATACTTGATCTCCTTTTTCAAAGCCTGGGGGCTGCTCTACATACACTTCTTCTACCATAATACCATTTAGAAAAGCACTTTTGACATCCATTTGATATACTTTGAAGCCCATATATGATGCATAAGCTAGAAATAGTCGAATAGCTTCTAGTCTGGCTACTGGGGCAAAGGTTTCATCGTAATCAATTCCTTCAGATTGTGAGTAGCCTTTTGCAACTAGCCTTGCTTTATTTCTTGTTATCACATCATTTTCGTCCTTTTTATTCTTGAATACCCACTTTGTTCCTACTACATTGTGGTTTTAAGGACGATCTACCAATTCCCACACTTCATTGCGTTCGAATTGGTTTAGTTCTTCTTGCATAGCAGTGATCCAATTGCTATCTGTCATAGCTTCTTCTATGTCAGCTGAATGTTGGACAAGAAGGCACACCAGCAGAACATAGAGGACTGGGGGTTCTGATTCAGTTGTCTTCTGGTCTTGACACCTGAGTCTGATCCTCCTAAGATGAGGTTTGATGGATGATTGTTCCTCCATGTATTCCTCACAGGTGTGTCTCCACTAGATGAGTTAAGGTTCTCATCTGATCTAGTGTTGTTAAGAGGGTTGACTTGAGTTGGTCGATCATCATCTGTATCTTGTGTGTCAAAGAGATCATTCCCCCTTGCATTTGGAATTGGTGCATCTTGATTTAGGTCGACTTGCTCAGCTTGAGTTTGTGATCTAGTGACAGGTCTGTGTGGTTTATCTTCTTCTGGTTCTTCAGGAAATGGTTCATTAACTTCAATAAACTCATCTGGTCTAGACTTGATCACTAGTTTCCTCATCTTTTGGACCTTTCTTTTTTGTATAGTTGGTCAGCAGGGTTTTGGTACCAGTCATATGTGTTGAGCATCCGCTATCTATATACCAAGTTTCTCCTGCTTGACCACCTTTTCTGTATAGGTCCCTTCTTTCCTGCAAGAAAAATTAAGTCTTAGGTACCCATTTTGTCTTGGGTCCTTGGGTGTTAGTACTAACCTTGGGGACCCACATATACATTGGTCGTTTGAATAACCTTGAGCATTTGAGTTGTCTCCCTCGGGCATCACAGAACCAAATCTTACCAGCTGACACCTTGGTCTAGTTTGATTTGTTAGTTGTGTCAGCTAGGTAACTGTCAGATGATTTCCTCTTACAGGAGTGAGTATAGATTATCTTCTGACTAATTACATAAGAGATAGGGGGTGCAAAGAGAACAAATTTGTGTGAAGAAGATTTCTTCTTCTTGGCTGGAGCAGCATACAGCTGAGACTGTCTCAATCGAGATGGTCTAGGCTGTTTGTTGCTCTTCTGTATGTGCTTGGGGTTAACTTTTCTCTTGCCATTCTTGGTGTTAAGATGGTTAACCTTAGCTGATATAGATGCCTTTTGGTTCATTGTAGGTTCATTGTGTTTAGAACACTCACCTTTTTCATGTGATCGAGTAGTACACTGGTTAGGTGTACTGCCCTCAGCTGGAGAAGATGTTGATGGATTAAATTCATAACCAAAACCCATCTTGTTGCCATTTGATCGATAATATTCAGAGATGTTTTCAATAGTAGCAGATGCTTTGTTGAACTCTGATATATTTTGATCAAGGCTTTCCTTCTCCTTTTCTAAGAGCTCTTTTGCTTGGAAGAGATCATCGAACTTAGACTGAAGTGAACAAAATTCTTTGGTTTCTAAGGCTTGAGTCTCTAGCATCCCCTCATACAACTGAGTTATTGTGGTGTTCTCTTCTTTAAGAAGTTCCACCTCTTTAGACAATCTTTCATTCATTGTTACTAACTCAGGGGTGTTATCAAACTTAACCCTTTTCAACCTAGCAATTTCTTTCCTTAGTTCCTTGTTCTCTTCTTCCACTTCTATGAAAGCTCTAGTGGCAATATCAAGATCACCTTTTACTTCTTCCAAGGATTGGTAATAGGTGTTCTCAAATTCGCCTATAGATAAGTTTGCCTCATCTGTGTGTGAAGAAGCAGGTAAGTGAAAAGTTGATGTATAGGAGTTTACCTCGTTTTCACCTATGGCCATCATAGCTAAGTCATCTGAGTCATTTGAGAAGAGTTCACAGTCTGGTGATGAAGGAAGATCATCACTTTGATATTCAGATTCTTTAGTCACCATTGCTTGTCTGTCTGGATTTCTCCTGTCTCTTCTTGATTTTCTTTCTTCTTTGTCTCCTGGATTTAGGTCTGGACATTCATAGACATAATGTCCTGGTTTATGACAGTTGAAACATGATCCAGGTTTCTGATTTGGGGTGCTTCTTCTTGGAGGGGTGGCATCTCTTCTTCTATAACTTCGATTGTCAGATGACTCCACATCCTTCTTAGGATACCTTTTTGGTGTTCTTTCTCTTGATTCTCTAGAGGATGATCCAGCTCTCTTATCTTTATAATTCCTGTAGAATTTTCTATATTTGCTGTTTAAGGTATTCATCCTTTCAAATCTCTTGATCATGAGAGTCATTTGCTCTTTTAGGCTCATATCTGATCCTTCAAAGTCATCTGTATTCTGAGGGGTCTTGCCAGATGAGGTACTTGCAGCTTTTGTATTTGCTGCCTTGAAAGCCACGGTCTTGGAGGTAGATGGGGTTGTTGTTGGCTCATCATTTTCTGAGTTTTCTTCCCTTTCAAGATCATACTCATGAGCTTTGAGGTTTTGGAACAGAGTTTGAGCAGACCATTTCTTGATATCTTGAGTATCCTTGATAATGGTTTTCTTGAGTTTCCATTTCTTGGTTAGAGAGTCCAAGATCTTCAGATTTTTCTCTCTATTAGTATATTTATTTCCTAGAGATTCTATCTCATTGATAATCTTGGTAAATCTATTGTCCAACTGATCAATAGACTCTTCTGGTTGCATCTTGAAGTGTTCAAACTTCTTGACAGTTGTTGATAGTTTGCTCTCTTTAATCAGCTCCGTTTCTGCACAGAGAAGTGTCAATGCATCCCACATGTCTTTAGCTGTCTCATAGTTGAGTACCTTTTCAATGTACTCATTAGGAAGAGTTTGCATGATGTAATCTTGAGCAATGTTGTCAAGATTTGATTGCTTCATCTCTTCGGGGGTGAGGTCTTTCATAGGCTTGGGGGCAAGTTCTCCAATTGGGATTTCTGGATCACCATTTGCAGTGTTGACCGCCATGATTGTGATTGGACCTTCAGTGATCACTGACCACATCTTGTAGTGAACTGAGGTAAGATTCTTCCTCATCCTTATCTTCCAGTAATCGTAGTATTCCACTGAAAACTTAGGCAACTTACGCATGTTAGCACTCATGTTGTATGAGTTTTTAAAAACGGTTTTTCAAAAGGTGGATCTGTTCAAGAGGACTACAGAAAGACTCCCTCAAGTCTTCTGATAATCTAGAGACAGTAGTCCGTTAGAACCACTGCTCTGATACCACTTGTTGGTCCCTGAACGAGTAGTGAATGGGATTAAAGTCTAGAGGGGAGGGGTGAATAGACTTTAAAACTTTTTCAAAGGAGTTGGGAACCTCTTCTGATCTCTATGTCAGTTGGACTACAAGTCTGCTGGTCCAGATGACTATAGTGATCTGATGAAGAGATTATATGCGGAAGTGAGTAGGCCTGTTTATTTAGACTCGTTCAATTAATTCTTTTGAAATAACAAATTTGTTTTCTTAATGAAATACTCAGTTGATGCTGGTTTGAAAGATATGGCCTTAGTTTAAAGATGTTTAAAACACAGTATGCACTATATAAAGATATGAACAAGAAATAAAATAAAGTGCAGTAAGTAAATAACACCGGATTTATAGTGGTTCGTATATACGTTCCTACGTCCACTCTCACGTCCTAACGTGATGTTTAATCCCTTTAATTTACCAAAAATTACAAGGGCTTGTCCTTTATAGTCCCAAGGGTAGGACTTTGAGATCTGAACAGTTCCTAAACTGCTGCGGTCTCCACAAGTGATTGGAAGCACTTGCACTTTTACAGGGGTTCAAAAACTTAACCTTGTGGTGGGGGTTTTGGGGTTTTTGAATGTATCCAACTAATGGTTCAAGCTTATAGATCGCTTAACCACTATGCCTAAATCAATGAATGTACAATATGAGTAGGGTTCAGGTTCTTTGGTTGGATGGGAAATCACTTAAGAGCTAGAATGGTGTTCTAATGATTTATGGGCTCTTGGAGAACTCTCAACAAAAATGTTGCTTTTGCTTGCTTGCTTGGTTAGCCTTTGTGAATTCTCTCGTTGTATTTCCGTATGTTGTGATTCCTCATCCTCTTCTATTTATAAGGATGATTGCTGCAACTATCCGTTGGAGTTGCTAGCCGTTGGGCAATCTTTCCATGTTTGGTTGATTCCTTGATTCCAGCCGCTTGATTGCTTCAATTCTGGGATCGTGTCAATCTTCTAAGTATGGTAAGTCTTCGTTTGAATTGCAAGATGACTTTGGAATCAGCCGAGTCCTGGACGAGCTTCTAGTCTTCTGATCTTCACTACTACTCTTCTGACTGACTCGTCTGACCTTATGTCTTCTGTCTTCTGATATCAAATGAGTATCACTCTTCTGATCTGGCAATTGTTTGTGCTGACTTAGGCCATCTTCAACTTGGACTCCATCAGCTAAGTAGGTATACAAGCACCTTACTTATCTGGTCTTCAAGGATCTTCTAGTCTTCATGCCTTCTACTCTTCTCTTCTTGAGGTTGTGCATGTAAGCAAATACTGTGCTGATCAGCTGAGATCTATACGGCTGATCACACAAGACTAGTCTAAGCTGTTCTATACAAAGTCAGCTGATCCTATTACATTTATAAACTCTAAGTGTTTTGGCCATCAAAACTATTATAACATCAAATGGGGCTTAGGGTGAATTTATATCCCAACACATGGAATGAAGAAACTGTAAGTACTTTACTTGTTTTTCATATTTTTGCTAAGTATTTGTAATCTACTTATCTACTGAAAAATGAATGAAAAGATAACACATTTTGAGAAGATAACTACTTAACTGATCTACTGACTTAAAATAATTCAAGTAGTTTTGGCTTCATCAAAAAGGGGGAAATTGTTGGGATATGAATCCTGATACAAGTCCTAATTGATGATGAGAAGTAGTTTTGATAGGCCAAAGTAGACTTGAATATATTTCTAAGTGTTGACTGATCTAGTTATGGAAGTCGTCTTATGAACAAGATCAGTAGAGTACAAAGTACAATGAAAGAAAGAAAAGACAAGTATGTTTTATTAGTACTATGCTGAGTTTATATAGGTTTTATGATGAGCATATAATTATTGTATAGAAGCTCATATGTTTATGTTGTATTGATGTATAGATTTAAGTTAACTAACCTGAAATTATAAAGTTTAATGTAATGTAATAGTCTTGTTAAGATTAGAATGATAGGACTAGTAAAGTTCTATATATATAAGTCTACTGCTGGAAGAAGACTACTGCTACAAGACAAGACAAGTGAAGTAAAGACTGATGAATTGTCTAAGTGTTGAAGACTAGACAAGACAAGTGCGCAAAGAAGCAGAGTTCGCATAAGTCAGAAATGTGTATAAAGATAAGGATATGTATTGAAGAGTTAGTTATGGAATAACTAATTAACTGAAGAAACGCGTGGAAGGATAAGAAGAAACAGTTAGAAGTTGGTTATCAAGAAAGGTTAGTTGGATAACAAACTATTCTTGATATTCAGAAGTCTATAAATACTTGAAGGTGTTCAACGATTAAAGACTACTGAAGCATTGAGATTTACTAAGCAATTACTGAGAGATATTCGAAGCAAAGAGAAACTCACAGAGTTCAAGTTCAGAAAGTTGAAGCTAGAAGACAAGTTAAATTCGAAGAAGGCTACTACTGAATTAGAGAAGTTTTTCTTATTTGTTTGTTTGATTCAAGTTGCTAGTTACTTGTAAAATAGCTAGTTGTTAGATCGAAGAAACACTTGGTAGTGTTATCGATAAGATCGAAGTCTTATTTCTTGGGACTTAAAGCCACAAGAACACACTACTCGAAGAGAAGAGTTAATAAATTTCGCAACTGGAGTTGTGAGAGTGGATGTAGACAAGTTGTCGAACCACTATAAATCTCGTGTTGATTTACTTTACTGTTTTATCTGTGTTTAGTTGATTACTTGTTAATTGATTAAAACTGCATATAGAATAGACAAGATAAGTGTTCATACAGAAGTTCATATTTGAGTATTAGTTGAGTATAAATTTGTTGGGCTCATTGATAAATCTGATATTTCCGCATTGTGTACTTTGATATATTGAAAGATTTTAAAAAGTCTATTCACCCCTCTAGACGTTTTCTTAGCTTACTCAATATTATCTACTCAACTAGGGACCTACAGACTGTAAATATACAAATTAAGGTTGATTTTATTATATTTTGTATAAATTAATAAAAGGATAATATAGTCTTTTAATGTAATTATTTTTTAAAAAATATTTTGGGGTGAACTCATAAAATGAGAGGTGCAGATAACCGTGGTAAAAATAATTTTGGGGTGAACTCATAAAATGAGCGGCTGCAGATAACCGTGATAAAAAGAAATTATTTGGGGGTGAACTCATAAAATAAGTGGGTGCAAATAATTGTTGTAAAAAATGATATTTGAGTGTACTCATTAAATGAGTGGGTGCAGATAAAATATAAATAAAAAATTAAAATTGGTGTGTACCGGTATCTTGCATGTGTTGATAAGTTAAAAAATAATTTGGGGGTGAACTTATAAAATGAAATCATGGTAAAAGAAATGATTTGGGGGTGAACTCATAAAATGAGTGGGTGCAGAGTAAAAAATGATTTGAATGTGAACTACTTAAATAAGTAGGTGCAGATAAAATATAAATTAAAAATTAAAATTAAAATTGATAGTTACGGTGCATGAGAGTGTAGCCAAGTATCACCATTTGTAAAATTATTTGTAAGTATGTTAATCAGTTTTTTATTAAAAGTAAAGATTAGATTTATATTATTTCGAGTAGCAGAGGTACTCAATATCCTAAAATCAGTATACATATTTAATCAGTTATACATATTCAAAATCACTCCAATTTATTGGACTAAAAGAATTGAAATTTGTGGGGCTATTGATATTTTATCCTCGATATTTAATTTTCTAAAGAAATGACAGTCGCAGACCTGGGACAAAGGTGCACCCTGTGATTGATTTTGGAAATGCTAGTGAATTTGGAAATGACGGCATGGGGCATGGGCATAGGCATGGGACAACACCTTCATGGGACAACACCTTGTGAAGCGCATGTGACAAAGGTGCACCTTGTGAAGCACAGACCTTGGGACTAAGGAAGGTGCATATTTAATTCGTAATTCTTCGTGAAGCCACAGACCTTGGAACAAGGTGCATATTTAATTAGTAATTCTTTGCCTGCCTTGGAATCGTGCGGTAAATTGATTTAAAGGTGAAGATAAATTACTGAAGTAATGATCTCATTTAAAAAATTTTAAAAAGAGATTTTAACACAGTCATCGATCTACATTTCCTCATTATATAATTTAATTCATTATATTTAGGTAATTGGTTTAATGGTGAAGATAGATTAATGAAGTAATGATCACATTTAAAAAATTTAAAAAGAGATTTTAACCCAGCCATCTACATTTCCTCATTATATTTATATTTAGGTATTACAAAATTTAAAATTTTCAAATAGGTGCAGGTAATTATATTTATATTTAGGTATTACAAAATTTAAAAGTTTCAAATAGGTGCAGGTAATTATATTTATATTTAGGTATTACAAAATTAATAAATTCTTTTTTATTTATATTTAATTTAAACTTAATATTTTATTTTATATAAACGAATGAACTCAACCTTTTACGAGAGCATGAATGAAAACTAATGAATGAAGTTCTCATTTGATAATCTATATATACAAGTGAATTTTTAATTTATGAATTATGATACATCAAATTTTTCTAAAATATTTTAAAGGTTTGTTTGTTGTGATATTAATTTTTATTAATCTATGAACTAAATCTTTCTAAAATATTCTAAAGGTTGTTATGATATTAATTTTTATTTTGTAGAGAGAGAGTCTGAGAAAAAATAAGACATAATATTAAATTAAATGTATTTTTTTTTATAATTTTGATACGAATAAAATAAAACATTAATATAGACTTCAATGTGTGTTATCAATTGGGTAGCAGACTTTTTAATATAAGGTTTACCTTTCATTCGTAGGTAAATTAATATTTCAATAAAAAAATAGGAGTATTAATTTTTAGTTAGTTTATTTAAAAAATACTATAAATTTATGGTTAATTCGAGTGAAGGTGATTTAGTTAGGTGGCCACCGTTTATAAATTAATGGGTCACGAAAGATTCGTCTTACGGGATGAGATCCGTGAAACAGACGAGTATTTGTCAATTTTTATTTAAACATTATCATTTTTTATTTAAATAATACTCCATCCTATTCATATTATAAGTGGTTCGTTTTATTTGCAAAATATAAGTTGTTTTGCACTTTTCAATGCAAATTAATTGCATTTATTTTAAATTTACCCTTAAAATCAATAAATATTTACATACATGCATTTTTTTAAATGAAAATTACAAGCATTCATTAAGGGTAAAATGAGAAGTTAATTGTTTATTTAAATTGTGCATGATGACATATATTTTGAATAAGAGGGAAAAAGTGATACTCCCTCCGTCTACTTGCACACTTTCTTTATTGAGACGTTTCAGCACACTCTTAATATAGAAATGCCCCCTCCACAAAATTAATAACCTCATTTTTTTCATACATTTCACTCTACACGACATCATCGCACTTTTGGTAAATTCATTATCCCTGTTAGAATATAAATAATACTCGGTAAATTCATTATCCCTGTTAGAATATAAATAATACTCCCTCCGTCCGCCTATAAGTTTTCCATTATACCATTTTGGTCCGTTCGCCTATAAGCTTTTCATACTTTTTTTGGTAAGTACTTTTTCTTACACTTCACTTTATATCTTACTTTTTCTTTTTATCTCTCTCCTCTCTCAATCACATTACTTGTACTATATCTATTATTTAATCAATAATTATTTAGTTTGATTTTTAAATGACCTCCCTTCAATTTAATTATTCTCTTGTCTAATTTTATTATGTCCACTCTTTTTTTAACTAAGAGAAGTGACATAATAAAATTTGGCTGGGGGAGTAATTTATTCTTGCGTGTCAGCAGCTAAGTCCCGTTTTCCGTCAGAAACTAGGTACGTCCCCCCCTAACCTATCCGCAAACCCTACATCAATAATTATTTAGGTTTGGAATACTGTATGTATATATATAGTCGACATCAGCCTCAAATGTATATTGACATCGACCAAAACTTCTAAATCCGTCAAAAGGATGATGCCTATCCGCCGCCACTTCAGTTTCGACCTCAACGTCGCCGCCGATTCTTAATTTCACAACACTCATGTTGAGGTTAACAGAAAGGGGAAACCGTTTGCTGAAAAATCCCCGGCGGAAACTTCTCAGCAAGGTCCGAAGTTCGGGTTAACGACTGTTCGCGGACTGAGAAGATATATGGAAGATGAGATTGCGATTCACCCTTCTTTTTGCCGCCGGGAATGTAATTTTTCTGACTACTTCGAAGTTTTCGACGGCCATGGCTGCTCTCATGTAAGCGCTCGCACCTCACGATTAAATTAATTAGTATTTTGATGTTTTTTTTATTGATTTTGGCCATCGATGGCAGGTTGCATCCAGATGCAAAGATCGAATGCACGAAATCGTGAAAAACGAAGTGGAAAACGGCACCAATTCATCGTGGGAGCATATAATGCGTAAAAGTTTCTTAAAAATGGATCAGGATAACACAGAGTGGTCAGGTAGCGGCGCCGCCAAATGCCGATGCAAGATGGTATCTCCAGAGTGCATCGGATCCACCGCCGTCGTGGCGGTGGTTTCACCTCATCATATCGTCGTTTCCAATTGTGGAGATTCTCGCGCTCTTCTCTGCCGAAAAGACGTCGAAATCCCACTTTCGGTGGACCATAAGGTAGGGTTTTAAATTTCAATCCCCAAAATTTTCAACGACGTCGTCGTTTTATCTAATTTTGCTGGTGCTAATTCTCAGCCGGATAGACCGGACGAGCTACAGCGGATAGAAGATGCAGGCGGCCGCGTCTTTTTATACTGGGGCTGTCCGAGAGTTCAAGCCGTCTTGGCCATGTCTCGCGCCATCGGAGACAATTATTTGAAGCCGTACGTTATTCCGGAGCCGGAGGTGACGATCACGGATCGGACGGTGGAGGATGAGTGTTTGATTCTTGCCAGTGATGGGTTATGGGATGTTGTTTCTAACCAAATCGCTTATGGGGTGGCGCGTATGTGCTTTCAATCAGCCGCCGCAACGGAGAAAGAGATCTCCGGTAGGGCTTGCTCCGACACGGCGAAGTTGTTGACTAAGCTGGCGTTGGCGCGACAGACCAGTGATAACGTTAGCGTTGTGGTGGTGGATTTGAGGATGGACCAGTGATAATGTTCGCGTTGTGGTGGTGGATTTGAAGATGGACAGTGATAATGTTAACGTTGTGGTGGTGGATTTGAGGCGGCGGCAATGAAAGGGCGAGGGCTAGTGGCATTACCAGATGTTAGCGTCATTGTGGGCGATTTGAGGCGGCGGCAACGAAAGAGTTAGGGCTAGGGGCATTATTATTTGATGAAAATTAATACACTTGTATTTATTTTTTAATCTTTTTTATTAGGATAAAATCTGAAATATGGATTAAAATTTAAATAAATGAAATTTAATCCGTTCTTGAAAGTTCTTGAGAGTGGAGTTGGCAAATTAATTGTAAAATAATTTTATCAGAACTTTATATATATGAAGTTTACTAAAACTCTATTTCAAATCTTCAAAATAAAAGTACATTTTAAACTTACCTTTGGAGATGCTCTTAACTCATATCCTTACCTAAAATCAAAAGACACACGCCACCTTCCCACCCTGCCTCTTAACCCACGTCTCTTAGACGCTATTCATCGCAATTTTCCCAAAAATAACCTCATCACTCAACTTTTTCACACAAATATTAGAACTTTCAATCATTAACAATTATCTAATCCTTAATATATATATATATATAATTACTAGTGTAAGACCCGCGTTTTACGCGGGATTTAAATACATTTATAATATATTTTAATTTATTAATTAAAAATATAATATTTGAAACATATATAAATTTGTTATTCTATTAAAAATAATTATAGCAATATAGATTATATCATATAAATATATATATATATATAAAATAATAAGAAATTATTATACGAAATTACAAATAGTAAAATATTATTATCTGGAATAATATTTTTAATGAATCTACAAAATTTATGTTTATACAACATGGTTACAAAATTAATGGCTAAACATACACTTATGTGTGCACTTTTAGCTGATTAAAATAAGGGGTTAAAGTTTTTTTTATTCATTTAAGTTGGACTAATTTTAAATTTGGTTCTGATGAATTTTGGTCAACTTAATTTTGGTCATATAAGTTGACCAAAATTTTGAATTCAGTCCAATTACTACCATTGCAAGTAAATGAACCGGTCAAATCCTTAGCTCGTGTGCAATTCAAATCAACCATGAATTTGCTCATGTGCAAAAAAATGCAGAATTTTTTTTTGATTTGACCAGTTCATTTACCTGCATTGGTAGTAATTGAACTAAATTCAAAATTTGAGTCAACGTACTTATGGGACCAAAATCAAAATGTGTATTTTATCAGGACCAAATTCAAAATTAGTCAAATTTAAATTTAAAGGACTGTAAAAACTTTAATCCCTTAAAATAAATTGTATATTTACCAGGTGCTTATTATGCGTTTATTTTGAACAATTTCCTTGTGTACTATCCTTGCTACCTTGAAGGCATGTTGGTAAATTAATTGTTGTTCTCTTGTGTAGGGTTAAAATCTGGATAAAAAATATTTTGAATTTGTAAATTTAATTTAATTGGTAATAGAAATATTATTTATCATTTAGTTGTCTAAGTTATTAAATAATAATATAAATTTTAAAAATTAAAATTGAAGAAGTGACATGATCAATTATTATATCCAGTTATATGTACCATTATATTTATAAATAAACATCTCAAATCTTATAATAAAATATATTTTGTTAGTAAAGATAAATATAAAAATCAATTGTGGACAACCCTCCACATTTTTCTGAAAGTACGGATCTTCGATCATTCATGCATGTTTAGTTTAAATAAAAATATTTACTGAAAATTCATTAAAAAAAATCATCTTTATAATTATATTATAAATAGTACTCCCTCCTTCCCATATTAATCTTCATAGGTAGATGGACACGAAAATTAAGAAAGTGTAATAATGAGTGAAGTTTTGAGGGGTAATTTTGTAAAATTTTATGTATAAAGTAAATAAATGAGTTGACTTTTGTGTATGTGTGGAGATAAAGTAATGGCATTTGTGTAAAATTGAGGTTATTGTGAGGGTGGAGTTTATAAAAGATTTTCCATTTTAAGGGTGTGAAAGTTATTGTGGGACGTCCCGAAAAGGAAAGTGTGAAAGTTATTGTGGGACGGAGGGAGTACAATATTAATAACGGGTGTAAAATAAATTAAATGAATCATTAAAATTGATGTTTATAAAATATGGTTACAAAATGAATGTGTTAAATTTACCATTAGGTGATTGATGATAAAAAATATGTGAAAATCAAAAGAAAATATAGATTTTCATATATAAATTTAAATTAATTATATAGTACCTTCCCTTGTTAGTGGATGGTGAGATTAATCTCTCAAATTAGAAGATTCCTGAATACTGAATTAAAATTACTGAATAAACCAAATAAATAAATTGGAACCATGTTTGCACAATATATATACACAATACTATCATATTAAAATGTATTTTAAATAAATGTAAGATTCATAATGATATAATTCCCCCACCATCATGAAACAATTTATTGTCCTTTTTAATATTTCCATTTCTCACTCTCTCAAAGGGCAGAATTTTATTTTCAATAAATAATCCAAATAAATTCAAAATAAAAATGTGTTACACTTATATTAAACAATTTATTGTCATTTCTAATTCCCACTTTCTCAAATGATAGGAAAAAATTTCTAATAAATAACCCTAATTGCTTTAAAAAAAAAACCTAATAAAGTGTATTTTTGCGTGTAGATAATTTTTTAAAGATCAGTAATTTTAATTTTAAAAGGTAGTAAGTATAATTTTACCTTTTGATACCTATTGAGTTTAATTTTAAAAGGTTTTTAGCTTTTATCTCGAATTTTCTTTCAAACTACTACTGCTTCGATGTTATTTTTTTTAGTACTCCTCGTACTTTCTTTTATGAATTTTATATTGACCTTTTAAAAATAAATAATAACCGTTACTACTAAATTTTGTGAAGTATTATACTTAAATTTTGATATGTGTTAAAAATGTTTATAATTTATAATTGCTTAATTTATTGAATTATGAAAAATAACGACAGTCGTTTACTTTATAGTTCCTAAAGTTGTTACTGTTGTGGGTAATTAAATATTTTTATGAAGCCTTTACTATTGTGGATAATTTAGGTTTGCAAAAATAGTCATCATTTCCTACCGTAAAGGCATATTTAACTCTAACCGTTACTGCTAAATTTGTGAATTAGTATAACTTAATTTATTAAATTATGAAAAACAACAATTATTGTGGTTGTGAATAATTAAATATGTTGTTGAAATAGTTAATGTGGCAACAATACTTTCTTATTTAATAGTCTTCAATCATGCATAGATGTGCTAAATTTGTGAATTGGTAATTTGGTATACTTAAATTTTAACATGTGATAAAAATGTTTATAATTTATCAAGTGTTTTAACCATTATTTTATTTCAAGTTTAAATTAAGAATACACAAATAATACTTATATTTTAATTTAATAAAAATTAAAAACTTAAATACCAAATAATATTTTGTTTTATATGTTTAGGTATATTTGACTTCAATTTAATTATACATAATAAAGTTATTACTAAATTAAAGTACTGTGGATAATTAAATATTTTGACGTTAGTTTATAATTTATCAAGCATTATTAACCGTTTAAGAATACAAAAATAAGCTTTTCAGTTACAAATATTTTATTTTCAATTACAAATATATAAAATAACGATATCATACACATATCATTACCATTACCAATAAATTTGTATATAATCATGCATATTTAGTACATTAGAATATATTATGCAATCACTTTCCTTAGAAATGGCTCTTAGTTAATGTTACTGCTAAATTTTCTCTTTAGTTACTGTTAAATTTGGCAATTGCTCTTTAGTTATTGTTAGTCTGTTACTGCAAAATTTGGGAATTGATATACTTAATTTTGGGTTGTATTTAAATTGTTTATAATTTATTAAGTGCTTTAACCGTTATTTTGCTTCAAGTTTAAATTAAGAATATATATAAATAAAATTTTCAATTACAAATATATAAAATAACACATTTATTTTTATAGTAGCGCACAACACCATCGATTACATGGCAAGAATTCAGGTGAGAGAGAGTCAAACCAATAGAACACTAAAAAAAAAAAAACTGTAATATTGAATTCTAGGTATATTGTGATAAATTGAATATTTGTATTTCAAAGAAATCTGAATATTTCGTCGTACAACTTATAAATAAGTAGAAATATGTTTCATTAGATTTCATTACATTACATATATGCAACATACATAAAAAAAAAAAAAAAAAAAAAGATTGGGGAACATTACATACTTTAAAATGGAACTTTACATGAATGTTTGATTTGCAAAACTTAAACAATAAACTTGAATGTTTGATTTCACATGAATAGTACAAATTATTTTCGTATATGTCGTATAAAGAAATCAAATTGAATATGGGATGCTTCAACATTTTTTCATTCATTCCCATCCAATCAAAAACACTTTTTGACATGTCAAAAACACCTTGTGAGACGTTGATAATCCTTCTCAAATCTTTGACATTACTTCTAAAATCTTTGTTGAAATTTGTGACGTCAAAAACACCTTGTGAGACGTTGACAATCCTTCTCAAATCTTTGACAATACTTCTCAAATCTTTGTCGAAAGGAAGTTCTTTTATTAAATTACAAAAGAATTCAGAAAAAAACACCTTGTGAGACGTTGACAATCCTTCTCAAATCTTTGACAATACTTCTCAAATCTTTGTCGAAAGGAAGTTCTTTTATTAAATTACAAAAGAATTCAGAAAATATGTATACATTCATCCGGCATTTAAAAAAAATGGGATTGAGGAACGTTTGAGGAGTCATGGAGTGAATTGAGAAAAATGAGAGAGAAACTATTATATAGGAGATTGAATGGTTAAGATTCAATATTTAAATGGACGGTGATGATTAAAACAAAAAATTGGGAATGAATGAGGATGGAGGATTTTTTAAAAGAAAGAATTTGGTGGAGAGAGATTGAGGTAGAGATGGTGTGGTTGTAACATGTGTCACAAAATAGGTTTGTAAATATATAAGTTCTTTTATTAAATTACAAAAGAATTCAGAAAAAAACACCTTGTGAGACGTTGACAATCCTTCTCAAATCTTTGACAATACTTCTCAAATCTTTGTCGAAAGGAAGTTCTTTTATTAAATTACAAAAGAATTCAGAAAATATGTATACATTCATCCGGCATTTAAAAAAAATGGGATTGAGGAACGTTTGAGGAGTCATGGAGTGAATTGAGAAAAATGAGAGAGAAACTATTATATAGGAGATTGAATGGTTAAGATTCAATATTTAAATGGACGGTGATGATTAAAACAAAAAATTGGGAATGAATGAGGATGGAGGATTTTTTAAAAGAAAGAATTTGGTGGAGAGAGATTGAGGGAGAGAGGGTGTGGTTGTGACATGTGTCACAAAATAGGTTTGTAAATATATAAGTATAGATAGATATATATATATATATACATATTACGTACTATTCAAATTTTAAAAATTCAGAATTTCAAATATTCAAAAACTAATTTTCAAAACTACCCAAAACTGAAAGTAAACAAAACTCTTATCTTAATACTCTATATTTGTGAGAATATAATGGGTACACGTGTTACAATTTTATCACTCTACACAATCTCTCTTTTCACCAAAATCGTCAATTTCAAAATCCTTCATTCTCAAGCATTCTGATTAAAAAAATCAATTTTTCCTATTTTAATCTCAAAATTTCAATATTGTCAGACATTCTTATTAAAATTTTCTAATTTTCCTATTTTTAAATTTAATCTAATTAAATATTATCTCTATATTTGTGAGAATATAATGACACGTGTCACAATTTTATCACTCTACACAATCTCTCTCTTCACCAAAATCGTCTATTTAAAAATCCATGCGTTCTCAGGCATTCTGATTAAAAAAAAATCTATTTTTCCTATTTTAATCTCAAAATTATAATTCAAAATTTTAAATTATAATTATTATTTTTAATCTCTCCCTCTTTTAAATTCTTTTATTTCAAATCTTAATCTTATCTTAATACTCTATATTTGTGAGAATATAATGGGACACGTGTCACAATTTTATCACTCTACACAATCTCTCTCTTCACCAAAATCGTCTATTTCAAAATTCCTGCGTTCTCAGGCATTCTGATTTAAAAAAATCTATTTTTTCTATTTTAATTTCAAAATTATAATTCAAAATTTTAAATTATAATTATTATTTTTAATCTCTCCCTCTTTTAAATTCTTCTATTTCAAAATCTTATCTTAATACTCTATATTTGTGAGAATATAATGGGACACGTGTCACAATTTTATCACTCTACACAATCTCTCTTCACCAAAATCCGTCTATTTCAAAATTTCTGCGTTCTCAGGTATTCTTTATTAATTGAAAAAAAAAAAAGGAACATGTAGGAAACAGTATTGAGTTATTATTGGATTCAACTTTTGTTTTGTATATAGTATTGTTAAGATTTCTTGATAGCTGTCACCATTCATATTTTTTTGATAGTTGGTAAATTTTTCAGATCTCTAAATAATATAATGTGATACTTAATTTTTGTAATATATCCGAATTTATTTACAACATTGTTTCAATTAGGGTCTTCAAATACATTAATTCTAAAATCACCGATAATGCAAAATGAGTGTATATACTATTTAGAGAATATTTAACAACCTAAATAATTTTGATAATAACTTACGTTGATCTTAAATAAATTTAATATTAATAATATACGATAAAAATCTATTCAAAGTTATATAAAATAAAATTCAAAATTTATTATCTTCAAGAATTTTTTTATGATTTATAATTTATATTTAAAATCAAAATGAATATATCAATTTTTAAATATTTATTTTTATTTTATCTTATATTCAATTTTTTTTTTATAATTTAGACCGAATTCAATTAAGAAGAGATATAAGTATAATATTTATATGTATAAATTATGTTAAGAATATTCTTCATATATATGGTAAATAGGAAACAATATTGTATAATTGATTATATATGTATTTAATGTTAGTTTTTGGACTGGGTTAATGAGAAATATACTTTTGTTAATTAATTGATTTGATTCTTCTAAAATCCTATATATTGTACATACAAGAATTTATTTATTTTTATTTTATGTTTAATCATCTTATTTTAATCCGAGATTATTCGAATTTTATGGATTTTGTTTAATATGAAAATAATAAATTTAAGTTGTAAGAATGATCTTTTTTTTTTATTATTTTACACATAGATCCAAATCTATACAAAATATCGAGTCATTTTTATACAAAATATCGAGTCATTTTTAGTTAAATGACCATCTAAAAATATTATTGATTGCGGGAAAATAATGTGATTGTTTAAATTTTAGAATAACATAGAAAAGAATTTAAAAAGGAAATATTGTAAGAATTTAATACCCTTTTTAATAAATAAGTATATTTCTATTTTTTTTAGTTCTACATTACTATAGATTAGAAATCACAATAAAATGATCATGTAAGATATATATATATATATATATATATATATATATATATAATTTTGTTGAGATATAGAATGTGAATGTATATTTAAATTAATTTTAAAAATTTTGTAAGATATATAGAGTATTGTGGAAAATTTTAGAGAATTTTTAGTAATTGTCAATAAAAAAAAATCATTTAAATGTATTCTAGAATAATTTAAGAAACTTTATTTAAAAAAGTTTTAGAAATTGGTAATAATTTTTTTTTTAAAATCTTGATTAGTTGATCGTCCAAAAAAAGGGAAAGGGATTAGAGATGTACGTTAACTTATTGAAAATATTATGCAATTATTTGTTATAATTATAAAATTATTTGTTATAATATAATTGTTTTTAATAATTTATTTATTTTTTATAAATTTATTTATATTTTATTATTGTTTTTATAATATTAATTTATTATATTTAAAGACATCATTGTATTTGTCGTAAGTATATACAATGTTAAAATTGAAAGGAAAAAAAAATTGACCTAAAAATTAAGGACTACACATAAATGATTTTATTATGTCTAAAAAAAGTAATACAATTATGTTATTACGAGGTATATTTTGATTTTTTATTCAATTTAGAGTTTATTATTGATCTAAAGTCTAATTTGTACCATGAAAATGAAAATAGGTTACTAGAGAAATGTCACATTTCTTTAAGTTTAAGGGGGGTTTGTTTTGGGATGGAAAATTTGGATTTGGAATTTTAAAATCTCACCCATGTTCTGCTTTAGAATTTAGATTTAAATTTTAAAATTTTACCCTACAAATACCTATAAACCCTACAAAAGTAAACCTTATAAATATCTACAAACTCTATATAAATACATATATAAACACCTATAATTATATACTATAAAGTTAAATCATAGTATCTTACTTAAGTTTCAAAATAAACACAAAACATATAAGTCATTAAAATTTCAAAATATACTAGATTTTGAAATCCAAATTTCAAATTTTAAAATCGTCTCCTATTTTATCATTGCGGAAAACCATGCTAACTTACTACAAACGTTGTAAAGTTTTTAGAAATTTGTAATTTTATATATTTTTTTATTAATAAAATTATTTTATAATGTCCTTACTTATTAAAAATATTTTCTTAATTTTAAAATTAAAATTATAATTTTATTAATGCATGTTATTAATATATTAAAAAATATTATAATATATAAAAATACAAAAATATAGATTTAAATTTATAGAAATGTATATGTTATAAATATATTAGAATAGAAAAAGTTTAGTCTCACATCTCATAAAAGATATATAAATTAATATAATACGAAGTATTTAAAAATATAAAAATTAATATAATATTTAAATTTATTATTTTAATAAATCGATTCCGCGTAAAACGGGGGTATAGAGCTAGTATCATATTTTTGCAAATATTTCAACAGCGGGTATAGAGCTAGTATCATATATTTGCAAATATTTCAACAGCCACATGTCGCAAAATGGTTATCACAATCTATTTTTTCTCAGCAAAATGGTTATCACAATCTATTTTTTCTCAAAAATCCTCTGTTTCAAAATCTATTTTTTCTCATTAATTTCACTTTTTATTAATCTTAATCATTAATCTTAAAATCCATATTAATATTAAATATTAAAATTTAAAATGAAACAGAATTTCAGTATAATCTTCACGAAGTATTCTATATAAATCTCAACATTTTTCTTTCATTTCAACAATCATAATTTTTTTTTACAATTTTTGCTTTTCCTTCTCCAGCATAGTTTTAAAAAATGGTATATTTTGATATTCTTTCATTTGTCTATTGATATTTTTTTTTTTCACTGAAATCGTTGAGTATAGTTAACATTATATTTTTTAAAAAAAAAATTAGTGATTCAATCTATGATTTTATATTTGTACATATTTTTTTTCAGTTTTAGTTTTATTTATAGTGCAGGTATGAAAAAGATCTGTAATCCTTAAATTATTGGATCTTCAACCTTCTTTCTCTTTCAATTTTTTTTTTATTTTTTTTGTTTTTGTGATTAACTCTATAATTTTATATACGCACCTATATCCTTAAATTTTGATTATTTTTTTTAAATGATTTTTTTTCCTTTTCACTAAATACTTAAATAGTGGAGTTTCCTTAAATTTTTCACCAAATTATTGAATAAACTTTTCTTCAATTATTTTTTCAATTCCTCCCTCTCCTTCTCCTCGATAGTTAATGAATAAACTTTTCTTCAATTATTTGAATAAACTTTTCTTCAATTATTTTATCAGTTCTCTCTCATTCCTCTCATTTTTTTGGTTTCTACTATTTACTATTTACAGTTTTCTTTAAAAAAAATTCTCAACAGTTTTCTTTTACTTTTTTTTTCCTCTTTCTTTTTATTTTTTGTTCTCTCTCTCGGTTCTTCAGTCATCTCCTCTCCCTTTTATTTTCTCTATTTTTTAAAATCTTCTTGAATTTTTCTCCTTCTTTTCAATTATTTTCTTTTTAACTTTTCTTTAATTATTTTTTCACTCTTTCTCCTGTTCTTCCTTTATCTCCTCTCCCTTTTTTTTCTCAATTTTTTAAATTTCCTTGAATTTTTCTCTCTCTCTCTTCAATTTTTTTTTTCTGTTTTTCTCCTCCCTCTCATTTTTCTCGGTTCTACTGTTATTTTTATTTTTTTTACAGTTTTCAATGTCGGCGATTTTTTTTTTTTACAATTAACCCAAACTAAAAACCATCCAAAAAAATTGGAACTAAAAAGGTTGAAAATTAAGTAAAAACGGTTTTAATTTTGAGCCTTTAAATATATTAAAATCTTTTTTTTTTTTTTGACGGGGATTAAAATCTATTTTTTAAAACATCATTAAAACATCTTATCTTAATATATCTTTACATCATATATTTGAGAGTTTTTATCTCTCCTACTTGGCATTCTCATTTGACCTTTAATTTAAAACTAGTGTAAGACCGCGTTTGAAATAAATTTATAATATATTTAATTTTAGTTTATTAATTAAAAAAATAATTTTTAAGACATGTATAAATTTGTTATTATTAAAAAAATTGAAATGTTGTAACCATGTATATTACATTAATTATATATATATATATATAATAGATAATTATAATTTTATTGATAATTCTAGGATATCCATGATTAGTTAAGAGATAAAAAATAATGACATTTTTTTGTGTGTAAAATTGAAAATATTGTGAAAGTGAAATTTATAAAGGGTTAGGAGTTGGTGTGAAAGTTAGCTCTAGTCAGATTGTGTGTCTTAGTATTGACCCATGGTTGACATATTTTACGGTACAAAAAGAATAGAAAGTAAAATTTTGTTACATTCCAAAATAAAATTTCCAAAACTGAAAATGATGTCTCTTTTAAGTTCAATGCATTTGCAACCACTTTAACATCCACCTCAACCTCTACACGCTCCAAACCACATAGTTATCGATATTATTAATTAATTCGATTTTAAAATACCTTATAATGAAACAAATTTATAACTAAGCAATGGAATGATATTGTGGTATATTTGATTATAAATTAGATATTAAAAAGTTAAAAAATTATTATTTCCAATTGACTTTAAATGAAAATAATATATTGCTCAATTTTTACATATATTATCATTGTAATCAATAAGTATTAAAATCATGTACTCCGTAATTTAAAATTTTAAAATAAAAAACTGTTAAAATATTGTAATTAAAAATATATTAAAAAAATAATTTTTATTTGTTTTTTTTCATTTTTTTATTGACGTTTTTGAAAAAAATAAATATAATTAATTACGTAGAATTTATATCATTATTACTTTGTAAAAAAAATCTCTAAAATAAAATAAGGAAAAAAAATCACATGAAAAAGCATAAAAACTAATTATTTAATTCTGAAAATACTCTAATAATTAGATTTACATAATTATCATTGTAATAAAAAAACGCATTCATCATTCGACAATTAACGTGCAAAAAAATAAACGATTAGAAATTTAAAAATGCATCGAGTTTCTATCACACACATTTTAAACAAAATTCTCCAACTTCTTTTAAATAGATAGATAACACCCACGTATAAATTCTTTGGCAAAATTATCGTTAAATAACAATATTTGTTTGAAATAATATTAAAATTAAAGGAAAGTGAATAATGATTTATGCACATGTTTATTTGATTATGGTATATTCAAATAATAGTAAGAATAAAACTATATACGGAGGTAAGCTAGTTTTAAATGTTTCTTAAATTGAATAATCCCCAAAATTGTGGGAATTAAAGTTGTCAAAAAATGATTTATGCACATGTTATATTCCTATTCTTATTTAAATATAAGATAATTAAGACAACTATATATAGTCTATAGAGGTAAGCTCCTCCTAATTTTTTGTTAAAAAATCGAATAATCTCAAAGTTAAAGGGAGTTCAAAAAAATAATTTATGCACATGTGTTACCCTTTTATTTTTATTTGAATATATAATAATTAAGGAAACTATGTATTGATGTAAGCTAATCCTTGTTAAAAAAATTGAATAATTCAAAAATTAGAGGAAAGTCAAAAAATAATTTATGCGTCTTATTCATTTGAATATATAATAATTAAGAAGAAAAAAACTCATAACTCGGTATTATTGATTTTGAATAATAAAAGATTACAAAAAATCTTAATACTATATCATTCAAAATCTTATTTAACATTAATACAACTGCGACAAATTAGGGAAAAAAATGTAATTAACAAAAAAAAAAAAAGAAAGGAAACTCATAAATTTGGAATGAGATGTCAGTTAATATAATATGGCAAAATTAATGCATAATTAAAAAAACCTTTTGATGTTTTACCTAATATATAATAATATTTTTAGGTAAAAATCATAACTTTTTAGAGCATTTACTAATAAATTTGGAATGAGATGTAAGTTAATATAATATGACAAAATTCACGCATAATTAATTATTTGAATTTTAATGTTTACTTAAATTTATTTAATTTAATTTTTGATAAACATTTGACTAAATTCATTAAAATCTAATTTTAATTATATATGTGCAATCAATTACACCCAAAATATATATCACTATATAAAATTAAATAAATATGTATCAAAATTTAAGATTTAATATGATGGTATCTCCACCAAATCTAGCCTTGTTTCATGCTAAAGAAGGGTGGATGTATCCATTCCTTTTTCAGCATAAGAAAATTACATGAATATATTTTATGGAATTTATAACTAATTATTATAATGAATCCTTTTACAACTATGAAATTAATATTTATCAGTTATATAATTTGAAATTAAGATTCTTACTTATATAATTTGTTTAGTAGACATAAAGAAATATTGAGACTGAATTGGCTGTTGAAATTTACATTAATAATATAAAAATTCACTTATCAATAACGACAGAAAAAAAATCTTATACAAAAGTATACAAATCTCAAATCAAATTATACATTAATTACAACCTAATGTGCCAATATACATCATTTGTGGCGAAATTACATTGCAAAATTAGTAAAATCATTCTTCATCCGATTTAAAAAATTGCTTCTGTAGTCAATCTTCATTGAATCTGAACTCTTTGATAAAATACATACTATATATATATATATATATATATATATATATATATAATCCCGTTAATCTGATACAAAATTACTAATAGTGATTAAAATAAGAAATTGTTAGAAAAATGTAAATCACGATCGTGAATGAGGAAAATTTTTCAATATGACGGGATCATAGAATGACTTTTGGAGTAAGCATGAGTGCACATGGAGAGGTAAAATTTCTGCAAAATGTAAATCACAATCGTGAATGAGGAAAATAATATATACGTATGAAATACATACCGAATTCGTTGATTGAGAATGAAAAATACACCATACCTACACCATAAACAAAAAATATATAGAAAGAAAAAAAATGAAATATTAAAGTTATATAATCTAAATAACTCTATGAATAAAATACATACAAAATTCATTGATTGACAATGAATACACCATAAATTAAAAATATGTTTGATTAGAGAAAAGTGTGAAAGGTTGACTGGTTGAAATGAAAGGAGGTGAAATTTATATAGAGGTAAGATTAAGAATGAAGGGTGGAGATGAAAAATTAAAATGAAAGGTGGAGATTAAAACATAAAATTGTAGATGAATGAGAGTTGAGAATTTTTGAAATAGAGAAATTTGGAGGAGAGAGAATTGAAATAGGCTAAGGAGGTTGTGACATGTGTCCTTTTTGCAAATATGTATATATAGATACTGCAATTCTGTGAGTCAATTTTTTCTTTTTTCAAATTTACTTTTTGAAATTTATCTTAAACCGTTTTTTTCTCTCATAAATATAACTTCTCTAAACCGTTTTTTCTTCTCACACATAAATTGATAAAATTAACTTCTCATTCTCATAAATTGTTTTTCTTTCTCATTAACATTTCTCTCTTACTTTTCATTTCCTCTCTTATTCTCACTCTTTCCTTCTCACGTTCTCTTTTGCATTTTATCTCAGTTTTACTTTCTCTGAACATTTCTCTCCTACTTTTCATTTTCTTTCTTTCTCTCCACATTCTCTCTCAAGTTTATGCACCATTTGAATTCATTTGGGTTCATCCTCTCATGTAATTGGGCGGTTCATTTTTTTAATATGTATTTTAATTTATATCTTCTGTATTTTCTCAATTTAAATTAAATATTGCCACTGCTTCTCCCGAAATTTGAAATATGACGCATCTATTACCCTAATCTACTTATATTGGTAAGTATATTGTTTTCAAAATTTTATCTCAATTAATTTATTACTAAAATTTATTTTTATTTAAGAGGTCTATAATGCAGTATTTTTTTTTATAAAATATTATAATTTCAGGATTCTATTTTTATAAATTTAAGAACTTAATTTTTTTAAAGCTTTATATTATAGGGAAAGTCTTAAATACACCCTACACACCAAACCAATTTGGTGCACTCTCTTTTTAACCCTTTTTTTTCTATTGATTTTTTTTTTCTTGTTCTCTCTTCTGAATGGAGGCCGACTTTCCCCTCTGTTCTTTTAGTTGTTGTCGATCCGAAATTGAATTCAGATTCAGGGAGGCGACTTTGAGTGAAGGGGAAGAATATGTTAATGGCTTGTGACCTTTTTCAAGATTTACCGCCCCCAACTGCATCGCAGTCTCAACAAATTGCAATTATCGGCTGCAATCATCTGAATCTAGGTTTTTTTTAATTTTTTTATCAAACGATTTTATCTACTTTCCTATTGAAAAGTGATAATTTTGTTACTGGAAAGTGGTGATTTTGTTACGGGAAAAGTGTAGTTATTTCTTATTGAAAAATGATAATTTTGTTACTGGAAAAATGGTAACTATTATTATTGAAAAGTGGTAATTTTATTACTGAAAAGTGTAGTTCTTTCTTATTGAAAAGTGTAGTTCTTTCTTATTGAAAAGTGGTAATTTTGTTACTTAAAAGTGGTAGCTATTATTATTGAAAAGTGATAATTTTGTTATTGAAAAGTGGTAACTATTATTATTGAAAAGTGATAATTTTATTACTGAAAAGTGGTAGCTATTTATTATTGAAAAGCAGTAATTTTATTAATGAAAAATTGTAACTATTATTATTGAAAAATTGTATTTAAAAAACAGAAATTAAAAAAAAAAAACATAAATATTTAAAAAAAAAAAAACAGGTTCTTTCTTATTGAAAAAGTTAGAAATTAGAAAAATATTTAAAAAAAATTGTCTGTTTTAAAAACAGAAAAATTGTATTTAAAAAATACTGTTTGAAAAGTGGAACAAAAATTGTATTTAAAAAATTCGAACCTTGACCTTTGAGATATAAGCATCTATCAAAACCAGTTGAGTAGTGGATAATTTGTACTCCCTCTGTCCCACAATAACTTTCACACTTTCCTTTTCGGGACGTTCCACAATAACTTTCACACCCTTAAAAGAAAACCTTTTATAAATTCCACCCTTAAAATATCCTCAATTTTACACAAATGCCATTACTTTTTCTTCACACATAAACAAAAGTCAACTCATTCTTTACTTTATACATAAAATTTTACAAAATTACCCCTCAAAACTCCACTCATTATTACACTTTCTTAATTTACGTGTTCACCTACCTATGAAAGTTAATACGGGACGGAGGGAGTATAAAATTTTGCTTTGACTAATATATATCAATTGAGCTGTCTATAAATGTGAATTAGAGTGCACGGTGCACACTGTGCACAAGAGACCAACTCTATATTATATGCTTTGTGATGCAGTGGGAACGATTTTTTGATTTTTTTTCTCTCTAATCTATATGAATTTGTATATGCATATTTATATTTCAAATTGATATATTGTCTTAACTTTTTCTTTAATTCTTATTTTGAAATTTGTGTGTTAAGATCGAAAAAGTTACAGAGTTTGTACTTTAATTTTTTGGACCTGTTACCATAAAATGCATGTACTCTAGAGTTTTGTATTGTTAACTTCGACTCTAGAGTATTTGTCCTGGATAAATTTTCTTGGACACATGATCTTTTATTTCTCTTGGTTTAATTGCTACTCCTATTATTTGTAGCATACATCACTTTTTGATTGTTTCTTTCTCTTGGTTTAATAAACTAGAGTTCATTCATGTATTACACATATCATCCAGAAAATAAAGTGTTTAATTTTTTTTAATCCCGCGTATTACGCGGGGACTGCACTAGTTAAATAATAAATACTGTAGGAGGTTTTAGCTAAATCATGCATATTTGATAACAAAAGACGGATTATCTAAGATTAGGATGATAACTAAACTTTATAAATTTTAAAGCATAATTTATTCTTAATTTAAATTATCAAACAACCAATAAAAATGATATATAGTTAATCTAAGTTTAATTTAAGCTATCAAATATGCCTCATTATCTCTTATAAATCTATTTCTCTAAGGACATGTTTGTTTTGGGACTCACCCGTCCAGACGTGGGACGTAACGTCCCCCGTCTTGTTCTAGTTTGGGATTTAACATCCGGATTTCATCATCCAACCACATCCACCCCTAAAAGTATTTATATATCCTACTAATACATCTTATCAATATATTACTTTCTTGAAAATCACACCTAACATCATTTTCTATTTTTCTCTTACCTCATAATAAATTTCAAACTCGCACTCAATCGAATAAATTTTAAACTCGACTCCACAGAGCCTAAAATTTCATGATTGAGCTCGACTCGACTCGATACCTATATAATATTCAAAATTAATTAATAATAAAAAATATATATTTTTAAAATAAATTCAAGCTCGACTTGGGCTCGATTATCTGTATATAAATATAAATTATATATTAATGGAAAAATAGTAAATATTTTTCAAGCTCGATTAGGCTTGCGAGCCTTTCGAGCCGAGTATTTATGAGCTCGAACTCAAACTCGGTAGCTGCTCGAGTAGCTCGAAACTCGACTCGATTAACTTCGAGTCAATTTTGATCTTTTTCCGAGTCGAGCACGAGTAGCTCGCGAGTTGGCTCGACTCATTTACACCCCTACTTATGATTGGATGAATAAGGTTATTGAGTTGTATAATTCACATTTTTATGAACCAATTACACACTTTTGTATATATACTTTTTTAGCATGAACTTGCTGACAAAAAATTAATTCTAAATTCACATATACGTAGAAGTCCAAAATTAATTATATGTTTAACATAAATTTATTTATATTTTTTTATTTGCACCCTCGTATAATTTTAATTCATTTTATAATAATTTAATCATCTAATAATTACTCAAATCATTCAATTATTACTAAACATCTAATAATTTAATCATATAATAATATAACATCACTCATTTTTACATAATTGATTTGACATAAAGTTACATCATATCCTACTCAACATCCCAAAACAAACACACACAATCACTATTCATCAGGATTTCATCATCCAGGATTTTCCCATCCCCATCTCCCACATCCTACATAATCCCAAAACAAACATGCCCTAAGGGTGTGTTTGGTTTGGGATTGGCCCATCCGGATTTGGATGGGCCATCCCCCTTCCCATCCCTCTCCATCCAAATACTCATTCAAATACCCATCCACCCCTATAATACATCTACATACCTATTTTTATACAATCACATCACTCTTTTTTTCTTTTAATCACTCATTCTCTCTCCTACTTTTCTTCCCCACATTTATTCTCCATTCTACTTTTCTTTCACACATTTATTCTCTCTCCTACTTTCTTCCACACATTTATTCTCCCTCCTACTTGATTTGACATAAAGTTCTCCATCCATACCTATTTTTCAATCTCAATCCAAAACAAATTGAATAATTAACCCAAATGAATTAATGGTGGCCCAATAACATATATTTTTAGTCCATTAACTTAATAAGTCAATATTTCCAGCCCAATTGATTTAATTGGTAAATATTGCATGCATATAAGTTTTTGTGATATATATATATATATATATATATATTTATATATACTTATATATTTAGCAACATTAGTTACATTTTTCTACGTATAGTTGAAAAAATAGTTGAATATTTTTTTTTTACATTTGATAAATTTGTTATTAATTTTATTTTTTCACTTTGAGACTTAAAAAGTCAATTTTTATAATTTGATAATAATATTGTTGTAGATTTTTTTTTAAAAAAAATGCATAATAAGACTAAAAGGCCTTTAAAAGGCTTTCAGGCCAAACCTATATATTAAGAAGACCAGACTTGAGTCTTTTAAAAAAGTTTATGACAGACCATAGGTTAGGCTTGAGCCTAAAAAATATGTAATAGACTAAACTTTTTTTCTCCTAGGCCGCCTAACCCATTCCCACCCCTATACATACTTGATGGATTTTGTATTACATCCCTCCTCTCACAATGTTTGTATTTTTTTGTTATTTTATATAGTATTAAGTGATACTCCATCCGCGTCCCCAAGAAAATGTGTAATTAATGAATTATATTTTTAAGGTAATTAATTTTGTAAATTTTTATAAATAAAGTAAATAAAAAATAGATTGAAGGTAAAAAAGTAATGACATACGGTAAAGGATTTTATATGGCCCGAAAGGGTGTTCGTCTTTCCCGATAACAGGAAATCTATTAAAATGTGACACGTCGTTCACCTTTGTCAAAACACGATTTAGCTTTATCATATAATAAAATAATTAAAATTTTAAACAAATATATACAAATATACCCTTGTAATATTTTTTTAAAAAACCTCAAAATTTATAAATAGATAATTTCATTTATGTCCCGTAATTTAGACCTAATTCAGTTTAGGACCTTTAAATATTGACTTTTTTTATTTTACGTCATCGAGATTCAATTTACTTTTTTTAAATTATAAATATTAACACTTATTTATTTTATTTTTTAATTATAAAAAATCGGATCATTTTGTCTCAATGACCCATAGCCCGTCCAAAGCCCGGTGGACATGCATTGGGCCAGCGCAACTCGTTCCGGCCCGAAGATTTGAACCGATGAGCCGACCCAAACATGTTTGACAACCCTAAATGTCTTTGTTATTTTATAATTAAATCTTTTTAGTTATTTAAATTTAAAAGGATATTGTTGTCATTTTATATTTATTAATTTAATTTTTTAAATAAGGCGAAGTAGTGCGATTGCACATTGTATAAAATAAATACACTATTGTGAAGTGCAATCATATACAAATAATTATATACGTTGAATCAATTATCAAACGATATTTAATGAGTTTCTTGTTATCAGTAAGGGTGAAGCCATCATGACCATAAAAAATGTCATAGGGGTAAATATGTTTATATTTTGAAAATGAGGGTTATGAATATATTTTTTTTAGAGTGTGCAAATTGGTATGAGCTAGACATCTAAATATAACAAGCGTGCAAATTTCATATGGAATGGGAAAAGTACTGTGTTTTTTTTTTTTTTTTACACATTTATCCTTCTTATACTTTCATGATCACTTTAAAATATTAAGAAAAAAATGGATAAAAAAAAAAGAAAAAATATAACTTACCTCTGATTTAACATATCCTTCGTATACTTCTATAATCACGCAAATTATGAAAGTAAGAGAGAGAAAATAGTAATATTTAAAATATATTTTCAATTAAAAAGAAAAATTATAGAAATTTATATGTGATAGTTTAGAAAAAAAATGTGATAAAATTAAAATAACTAAAATCATAATTTTGTAAAAATAATATTTAAAATCAAAAGCAACCAACAATATGAAAATGATGAAGTAACATAATATTTCTATTTCTAACACCTCTGATTGTATAATTACTATCAAAATATATATATACTAATGCAGTTCCCGCGTACTACGTCGGATTAAAAAAAATTAAACACTTTATTTTCTGAATGATATGTGTAATACATGAATGAATAATAGTTTATTATCAACATTATACATTATTTAAAATGATAAATCAAAAGAAAAATAAAAAAAATTAACTAATAAAAAGATCAAATTAATTATTGAAATGTAATATATTAATTAAATTAATTTGACTAATGTACTTTTAAATAATCCTTATGTAAAGTTGTCTCCAACTCTTTTTAAACTTTTTATGAACTATTGCAATGCACATTTTTTCATACATTACTTTAAAAAAAATCATGATAAATTTAGGGTTACTAAATCTTTCTACATCTTAAGTTTTAGTCCCTTATTTCGTAAAATATTATATGAATATAATTTAAATCACAATTTTTTTTGTTAAAATAGATTTTAAAATAATTATACTCTATTACTTATAAATAAGAACATCACACATTTAAAAAGTGAAAGAAACAACCATTTAAAAAAAGTGAAAGAAACAACTAAAAGTGATGTATGCTATAAATAATAGCAATTAAACGATCGAAAAGAAATAAAAGAATATATGTCCAAGAATATCTATCCGGACAAATACTCTAAGGTCAAGGTTAACAATACAAAACTTTAGAGTACATGCATTTTATGGTAACATATTATGTGTGAGAAGAAAAAACGGTTTAGAGAAGTTATGTTTATGTGAGAAAAAAACGATTTAAAATAAATTTCAAATAATAAATTTGAAAATAGAAAAAACTGACTCACAGAATTGCAGTATTTTAAATTAAAGGCCAAAGGAGAATGACACGTAGGAGAGAAAAACACTCTCAAATATATGATGTATATATATATATCATTAGTATTATTGAGAATTGGTAGATCATGTGACTCATTAGACAATTATATATTAGTATTATATTGTACGTGCAATGCACGGGCCCATTGTAACTTGTTTTTTGTAACATATAAAATGTCGTCGATTTTAAACTTTTTTTTTTTTTTTTGTAGGAGTACTTAAATTTGTTTATATACAAGTCAAGTGGGCACGCTTATAAAAAGTAGTGTTGCAATTGTTTGAGATTTTCCCTTATAATTTATTTGGTGAAAATAATTATTTGATTTTAATTGCAAATATTATTAATCTGCTTTTATAGTTTCATATGATTCGTTGGCTTATCTTTTATACTATGTACATGTATGTAACTTGTTCCATAAAATATTGTATTTTTGGTTCCGTAAGAATATTTTCAAATCACTTTTGATCCTAGAATTCAAAAGTGGTCCTTTTTTTCATGCAAAATTGGTCCCATCAATTAGTTTGAAAGATTATATTAAAAATAAATTAATTATATGATCAAATACATTCTCAATTTATAAATTAATTGAAAATTTAAATATTATCTGAAAATGAAAGGAATTATTTTTTTCAAATTAAATAAAAATTTATGTTAAACTGAAAAAAAAATTAAAACATGTATATATAATCTGAATACAATTTATATTTTTTTCCAAACCAAATAATAACTTAATGTAAATTATGAAATTACTACCTTAAAAAAAATCTGAAATTACTCTACATAATTTATAAATTAAAAATCTACATTAAAAATTAAATTTAAGGTTCTCAAAATAATATATAAATTTTTTTTTAAATTCAAATAAAGAATACCTTAAATTAGAATAATACAACACTAATATCCCCGGGAGTGATGACGGAAGACGAAGGAGAGGCATGGGGGCGCTGGAGGCGATGCGGTGGGTTGTGGATTTGGGATGGGTAAATGTGATTTTTGAGACTGATTCTCTGCATACAACAACTGCCATCTACTCAGAACAGGTCCATGATACTTCTTTTGGAGACTATATTGAAGAAGGGAAGCAATTAATGGTGGAACATGCAAATTTCAAACTAATATGGATTCGGCGGAGTGCTAATGAACTAGCACATACTTTTGCTAGGGTGTCTCATGATTTCGAGAGCCCTCATAGTTGGGATGAGCCTCCAATGTTTGTGGATGGCCTTCTCGACTTTTGTACCTCATGCTAGTAATTTTTCCGCTTTCAAAAAAAAATTTAGAATAATACATTAATTTTTAAATATCTAATAAAACTAATTTAAAAAAATGAAATATTTAGAAGAATAATTTGAAAAAAAAAAAAATTAAAAAACGGATACTGTCATGTGAATATATAAATAATCTGAAAAAAAAAAACAACTTACCCTCTTAACCCATATCCTTCCCTAAAATCAAAAGACACATGCCACCTACCCACCTACACAACACATCCGTCGGCGCAAGAAAGAGGCAAGAGCGATGACCACCGTGGAAGACGACCAGCGACGGGGAGCATTTTTCAATTTTGAGGAATACAGCGGTGCAAGGCGGAGGGTGACGACTACTACTGGCGTGGAAGGTTGCTCGATCTTGGCCGTAAACCTATCAATTAATATAATAAACAGGAAAATTATATTTTTGGTCCCGTAAGAATATTTCCAAATTACTTTTGGTCCTAGAATTCGAATGTGGTCCTTTTTCATGTAAAATTGTTCTCATTCTTTAGTTTGAAAAGATTATATTAAAAATAAATTAATTATATGATCAAATACATTCTCAAATTATAAATTAATTGAATTTTTTAATATTTAATTCAAATATTATGTAAAAATGCAGGGAAAATTGCACTTTTAGTCCTGTAGGAATTTTTCAAAATCACTTTTGGTCCTGAGTTTTGTAAATGGTCCTATTTATTGTGGATTTAGTCCCGTGAGATAATTTTTGGATGGAAACAGTTAGTTTTGGATGGAAACCGTTAGTTGACCAAAGAATATTCCTAAAAGATAATTATAATTAAAAAATACAAAATTATTTTTAAAACGAATAATAAATTATACTTATAGAATTAAAATATAAATAAATCAATAGAATTTAGAATTATTTTTTTTTACTATAAATGAAAAATCTAGTGATATATACTTTGATTTTTTTAAGAATTTAAATACATATTTTTTTAATTCAAGTATTTGAATATAATTAAAAATTACAAAAAAAAAATGTAATCTAAATTTAAATAACTTTAGAAAAAATTTCTTGTATTAAAATTAAAATATACAAAAAAATACAAATTTAAAAGTAAATTTTAAAAAATAATTTGAATATACAAAAATATCAAATTGAAAAAAATATACAATTTATATTCCAATAAAGTCTCCAAATTTAAATTAATTTTTAACTCCATATAAATTTGATATAATTTGAAAATACAAAAAAAAAAAAAATATTGTATGGATCCGCAGTGCCATTCATCCTGTAATATGTTAGGAGAAAACTGACATTCGGAAACATAAGCGGATCTACCTGCCCGATTAGTTATCTGTTTCCTCATATCCCTCATTTCCTTCTGGAGGGCTTGCAGTTGGTCGCTGACTGGTCCTGGGTACGTATCATCTGTACTCTCTTCTACTTCGGGGAGCTCCATCTCTCGGGACGCCAGATCTGCGATCCTTCTTGTATTCCGAGGGGGGGACGTTTCTTTCTGCTTGGGAAGGCGCTTTCTCATCCCCCTCTGCCCGCATTCCTGCATCTTTGGAGAGCACTTGGGAGGCCCCTGGTGCCTCTTCCTGGAGTCTCGGAGTAGGTATCTCCGCATTCACTGGTGTGGTTCTGGGGACTTGACCTCCTTGAGCCGCGAAAGCTCTTTCCACAGCCTGCTTAATAAGGGCATTCAATTGGTCTGGAGAAACCAGACATAGTTCCGAATTTGGGGTATCTCCATGTTGGGGATCTGAAGTCCGGACTGCTGGGGCTTCCGTGGTCGCCGCTACCCCCTCTCCGATCGGTAGGGGGTGGTCTTCATCACCCAGGCCCGGGGTAGGTGTCAATGGCGGATTTGATCCGGAAGGGACATGAACCGGATCCTTCCCTCGGCCTCCCTTCGATGTGGGATCAGTTGGCAAAGGGGGATTTTCCCCCGGAAGAGTTTTCTTCCTTGAAATGGGTGTGATTGTGTTATTTTCTCCGCCCATCGCTCGAACAAATAGAAATTCGTGAGAAGATCTCTCAAATCATTTCCACAGACGGCACCAGTTGATGTGCCAAAAATTGCACGGATGGATTAGATATCCTTGGAGCCAGATATCCGAATTCCCGAACACGTACGAATGATCCGAGTATGCTGCTTCCCTCAAAATGATCTTCCAGCACCAGCAAAAGACACGCCGGAGGGGAGTCCGGCGCGGACACTCCGATGCCTAAGTCAGTATAGGTGATTTAAGGCGTGGTAAGGACAAGAAAGTCCACTCGATTCTCGATAAGGCTTTTGGAAGAGATCAAAATAATTAAGGGCAGCTTTGAAGACTGAAGGATTTGAAATATTGAAAGGTGAGAATTTGAAATATTGAAAGGTGAGAAATTGAAATATTGAAAGGTGAGAAAATTACGCAAATTTTGAGAATATTGAAAGATGATTAGATGTTAAAGTTGAGTTAAATATATCACATATTCAAAACTACCAAAAACTGAAAGTAAACAAAACTCTTATTAAATATAAGAGATAATAGCCAAATGAGTAATATCTTATAAATGTATTTCTCTAGGATTCAATTACATATTGAATCATTATAATTATTTGGCCTAGCTAGGTAATTGTGGAAAATAGTTAGATGAATTAAACATTTGCAGGAACAAACTTAAACCATTGGACTTGTGGATTGTCAGCACAAGTAGGAACATCACCAAGATCATCTCCAACACAGACACATTTCTTGGTGACAAGTTTTGAGTCTAAAGCATTCCTCTCCAAGCACAAGATATTTTCATTTCCATCTGTCGCAGCTATATGAAGCTCAGTGCTGGACGCGGTCTTCCAATTGGTCGAGCAATCATCCGAAGCACGAACGACGGCCCCATCTCCGGCCACACCCAGGCACAGTGCAGGACTCCCCGCCAGCTGGATCGGGCCATTGTCCTCGTGTTGGGCCCACTCACTCGCGAGTTTGCAATTGGCTAGAACGGTGTCGTCGTTCATTCCAACTTGCACACATTGGCCACTTTGAGGATGGTACATTAGGTAATACGTTGGACGGGGCGGCGGCAAATCTGAATATATATATATATATATATATATAAAAAAAAACTTGTAATTTCTCATTCAAAGTTAGAATTATTTTTGGATAAGTATATATGTACCTTGATTGATTTGTCTAGGCAGTTGCAATCTGTCAAGAAAAGCCGGATTCCTGGGACGATCCCAGTTGAGATCAAAAACTCCATATAGTTCGTCCAGGTTACGCGTCCCCTCTCGAAGTATATAACTTCCCTGTAATGTCCACAAGGCCCAATCGAAATCTAACTCAGCTGCGGTAGCTAATAAACAAGTTATGTATCTGTTATCGGCCTCGTTATCGCCATTATTGTTCACACCAAATTCACTCAGAAAAATAGGAAATCCTGCATTCATTAGGAAGAGGTAGTTATCTTGAGCTTGTTTTGTGGCGTCCGCGCATAATTGGTTTGTTTTTGCAGCCCATTCAGTGTCAGGGGTGCCGAACGCGTACCAATGGGCTTCGTACACTAGTTTGTTGTCCAAGTTTGATGATAAGGGGTTTTCTTTGAGAAATGCTAAGTTTGTGTCGTATGATAGGCCTGATAATATGACTAGCAAATTTGGATTTTCTCTCTGAATGGTGTCTGCTCCTTGTTGCATGTATTTGTACCAATCGTCCTCGTTTTGTCGATCTCCTCGTAGCTCGTTTCTCAAGCTCATTCCTACAACCTATATATTAATTAATTATTGAAATCATAATCATGACGACAATTTGGACAATATATATATATATATATAAAAAAAAAAAAAAAAAGAATGGCTCGATCAGTATGTACGTACCGCAGGAGTAGTCTTATACGTCCTGGCCACTGTGGCGAGCCCCTCCAACCACTCGTCCGGATCAAAATCAGCGTCCCCGAAAAAGCTGTTGCCGTCATCGGGGCCGCAACACCAGTTGGGGAGGCTGACGTGGTTATCTAAAACCACCATGAGATTATTCCTTCCGAGAGTATCCACCACCATCTTGTGTGAGTCCATCACCTTCGCGTGCAAAACCTGAGGGTTATTTTTGGCAATTCCAGCTTTTGCATCGGAGAGGTTGAATCTATCCAGAGATTGGGCAACTGTAATCCTGCCGTAGTTAATGGGCCTCGTGAACATGTAAGTGGGCCACGTGAATCTCACGCAGTTGAACCCCATTGAAACGATCTACTTCGCTATGTAATCCATCGGCTTCTTCTCCAGCCCCTCTGCCACCATCGGCTGCAAGTGTGAAACCCAGTTCACGCACGTCAGTTTCACTCGTTTCCCCGTCGAGTTCTCGACTATCCATCGGGAACTCGTCGACAGAGGGACTGACTTGCCCACTTCGAGTTGGAGAATTAGCAGGAGAAGCACAAACACAAACACACAAACGTAATTCCTTCTGCTTCTACCCATTCTTTTTTTTTTTTTTTTGAATGAAGGTTATACTCTTCTTAGTCTTCGTCTATGCACATATATATATATATAGACATGCAGAAATTAACTTTTTTGGTAGGGTTCATTATTGCATGGCAAGTATTTAAATTTGACAAGTGCATATTTCTAGAATGGCAAGATTTGATTTATGTGCTCAACTCTATTTTTGAGTCATAAAAAATATGTTTATTCTATTTAAATACTTAATTTTACCAAGAATATTTCGTTACCATACATATCTTTTTATCTTTTTTATAATTTAAATATGATTTTTTAAAACATGTATAAAAAAAAATAAGCATATTTTTAATGGAAAGACAGAGAGAGTATATATTATTCTAAGAAATTTAATTTAGAATGAATATGATGAGACCAAGTTCGTTCACCTCCGAGAGAGAGGAACCTCGATTGTTTTGGTCTGCGAACTGGTTGACCTGCACAAAAACCGGGCCGGAGGGGGCTCCGGCGACGGCCCTCCGACGCTCAAGTTAGTGGAGAAAGATCATGAATAGTAGAGAGAGTTTTAAGAGAAAAGTGAGTTCAAGAGAGAGATACCAATGATCACAATAATGCTATTTATACCTCTAAGACTTGAGGGTATTGCTGTAATTTAGAGAACTAGGGTTTTGGTTCATAGGGGACTACGCCACGTCATCGTCCTATACTGACATTCGGTTATTGGCAGAAATAGTACATAGTGAGGACCACCACGGTGAGCTGTCAAGAATTCAAGTTGATTCAGATAAAATTCATATGATGGCGGCCTTAGATCTGAAGGTTCATGGCTTCAGGTAACGATATTTTCAGATCTGATTCTCCAAAGTGTAGTTACAAAAATAAAATAATCAGGCCTGAATCAGTTCCGGATATCCTCTCATCTGAAGACGATCCTGGATCCTAATCAGAACTCGTCGACACATTCCTCATAGTGATCAACTCTGTTTGAGAAGGCATCATTATGTCCTGTCATCTGTTTCAAATAAGAGAGTTTCCAGAACTGAAATCTCAAGGGTTGCCCCCCGAAATCCCACCTTCAAGTCCGATTCAGATCCTAAAGGTGTCTCCTCTAGTTCAGTTCCAAACTAGATTGAATATAAATAACTCATGCCTTTTAGGGAGACCAGTTCTGAATGATAAGACATCATTATGTCTTATCATCTACTCCCCCCTATTATGAACTATCGTCGTCTCTGATGCGATTGTTCAGAATAATATCTCTTGTGAATTGTGGAACATATCCCGTAATAACTCAAATTAGAGTTAAACATCTTTCAATTCAAATATTTTCTAAAGCTTAGAAATATTTTACTTCTGAAATTTATTTTCGAAATTCACATCTGGAATTCTTCATCCGAAATTTATATCAGGAAATTCACATCCGGATTTTACTTCCGAGTTGAAAACCTTTCAACTTCTAAAAATTAAAATATTTTCCATATTTGAAAATATTTCAACTCTCAGATCCCTCTAGAGCTTAATATCTTTTGACTCTCAATACTTCAAATATTTTCCAAGGCACGGAAAATATTTCAATTCTCAACTGGAGTAAGATTTTAACATCTTTCAGCTCATAATGCTTAAAATATTTTCTAAACCATGAAAATATTTTAGTTCTCATATCAATCTAGAGCTAAATATCTTTCAGCTCTGAATTCTTAAAGTATTTTCTATTGCACAAAAATACTTCAGTTCCGAATTAATCTAGAGCTGAATATCTTTCAACTCTCAGTGCATAAAATATTTTCTAAGTCATGAAAATATTTCAGTTCTCATATCAATCTAGAGCTGAATGTCTTTCAACTCTGATTTCTTAAAATATTTTCTATTGCACGAAAATACTTCGGATCTCAAATCTTTCGGAGTTGAACATCTTTCAGCTCCTGATTCTTAAAGTAATTTCCGAAGCATGAAAATACTTCAGATCTCAAATCTTTCGGAGTTGAACATCTTTCAGCTCCTGATTCTTAAAGTAATTTTCGAAGCATGAAAATACTTCAGATCTCAAATCTTTTGGAGTTGAACATCTTCCAGCTCTCTAATTCTTAAAGTAATTTCCGAAGCATGAAAATACTTCGGATCTCAAATCTTTCGGAGCTGAACATCTTTCAGCTCCTAATTCCTAAAGTAATTTTCGAAGCATGAAAATACTTCAGATCTCAAATCTTTCGCAGTTGAACATCTTTCAGCTCCTAATATTTGAAATATTATATGAGTCCCAAAAATATTTCAAGTCTTATTCAGGTCTCGTATCGAATCAGAGTTAGATATCTTTTCTGGCTCTATTGCCCTTATTTTTTTTTTTTTTCTCCCCGTCGTATGGGGTGCACTCTAAGTCTGGGGGATTTTACTTCTTCATTAGATCTCTTCTTGAGTTGAGTATCTCTCAACTCGTATTCCTCCCTTGAAAAATTTTCTAAGGAAAATTACTTCAAGATATCAATTCAGTTCTGAGTTGAGAGTCTTCTCTCAACTCGTATTCATCCCTTGAAAAATTTTCTAAGGAAAATTATTTCAAGATATCAATTCAGTTCTGAGTTGAGAGTCTTCTCTCAACTCGTATTCATCCCTTGAAAAATTTTCTAAGGAAAATTATTTCAAGATATCAATTCCGTTCTGAGTTGAGAGTCTTCTCTCAACTCGTATATCGCTTCAGATCTGAGTTGAGAATCTTTTCTCAACTCGTATTCATCCCTTGAAAAATTTTCTAAGGAAAATTATTTCAAGATATCACTCCGGAGAGTTCTTCTTGCAATGAAATCCATGGATTCTTCTCTGATCCAGACTTAGTTCGTATCTATACTCCGGAGAGTTTTTTATACTCCGGAGAGTTCTCCTGCGTTTTTATACTCCGGAGAGTTATTTATACTCCGAGGAGTTCTTCTACGTTTTTATACTCCGGAGAGTTATTTATACTCCGAGGAGTTATTTATACTCCGAGGAGTTCTTCTACGTTTTTATACTCCGGAGAGTTATTTATACTCCGAAGAGTTATTTATACTCCGAGGAGTTCTTCTACGTTTTTATACTCCGGAGAGTTATTTATACTCCGAGGAGTTATTTATACTCCGAGGAGTTCTTCTACGTTTTTATACTCAGGAGAGTTATTTATACTCCGAGGAGTTCTTCTACGTTTTTATACTCCGGAGAGTTATTTATACTCCGAAGAGTTATTTATACTCCGAAGAGTTCTTCTCGTAATGAAATCCATCGATTCTTCTCTGATCCGGGCTCAGTTCGTACTAAGGCTAATAGGATGTGATTCATATGTATTTTCCTCGACAACAAAACAAGCAAATGATTAGACCCTCAATCATTTTCGTTCAAACTTGATAATTGATGGATTAATCATATCTTACTTCCGAACATAAATCATATATTCATGCAAATATCATTTCCAAATTTCAATAAGTATTTCACTCATCACTTAAATTCCTTTGTAAGCGAGAAAAACTGTCCCAATTTCACAAAATCCAAAATTAATTCTAAATAACATATCAATCAATTATCTTTCTTCAAGCAATATTACAATTTCGATTCACATAAAAGTGCAGAGATACCTCCCTTAGGTTGTCAAGCATGAATCAGTTGAGTTCATTCATTCCCCCATCATTTTTGTGGAGCGGAATTCTTCTTTTTTTCGCATTTCTCCGGAACATTGTTGTTCTTCCACAAGCTTCTATAATAAATTCTCAAAAGCAAATCAAAGCAATTGAATGTCTCAGACTTTCGGGCTTGTTAGACATATAATTAACATCATATTCAACAGCATGCATTTGCGATCAATAAAATTCTTAATTTAGCGAGCGTGCAATTTTTATAATAACTTACCATTTCATACCTTTGTTGTCTCATGACCAAAAGTGAGAATCAAATAGAGGGCATAATAAGACAATTGCACTCACCAGTCACACACAGAACTTAGCAGAAAGCAAAACAATATAACCAATTGACACATTTATATAATATTCATGACATAGCAAGTCTACTTGCTGAATATAAGATATCAGAGACTAACAAATGTTGATAACTCATTACTTTTTACTTAATTTGCTTAGCATGTGATCTTCACAACAAATGTCAAACAACACACCATCAATATCAAGCAATGCCCCCTCAAAGAAAGAATTAATCAAGTTACAAGTTTTGACTTTATTATGAGCCATCTACTGAATTGATTTGAAGGGTGTTATGCTACAATCTATGGTCTAGAATCAAGTATTTTTCTTTGAAATACAGATTGTGAATGTTATAACATCCCCATATAAAGCAATAAAACAATTTGATAGCCTTTTTTTTTTTTTTTTTTTTTTTTTTTACAATCTTCGATTCTTCAACAATGATGGCCAAAAATTAATAACTCAATAACGCTTGAGCTTCACCTCGAAAGATCGAATCCAGAATTTCGATCACAGCATGCCATGCCCTTTAGGAACTAGAATATCACACATTTCTGGACATAGAAGCTTCACTTAGAGTATTTATTCTTAAGTACTTACAAGGATCATCTCTTATCATATTTAACACATGTTCCCCTGCTAGGTTTATATTTCTTATACGAACTAATTTTTCAAAAGTAATTATGACTAGCTCATCAATCATAAGTGCGTTTTCAAGCAATATTTCCATTTTGATTCACATAAAAAGAGTAGAGATACCTCCCTCAAGTTGTCAAGCATGTATCGACTGAGTCAATTAATTATCTGCAGACTTCATTCCTCCATCATTTTATGTGCAGCATCTGTTCGCACAATTCTCTCGAATATCGATGTTTCTTTCAATACAGAGGTCATAAGCATTTCCCTCGAAAAAAAATAAACAGATTGTTGAGTATTAACATATTTTTATTCAACTTTGATAATTGAATTAAACATATCAAAAAACCCAAAAGGTATATTCAGACTTAAATACAAATCCCAAATTTAGTGTCCGAATTATTGGATTAAGCTCTCATTATACACTTTGTTCAAATTCCTGAAGCCAGATCGTCTCAAAAATATTATATATTACCACACAATTACCATTCCCATGCCCATTTTAATACTACCAGAATTTTCAGTAAAATCCAGCATATGCATATGTTCAATGTAATCATTTTCCCAGTTAGAGAAACTGCATTATTAACATATGAATTCCAGAGATTTCCAAGAGGTTTGAGTAAACCTCAAAGTATCACTGATTCAATTAGGAGGGGAGTCATTCCTCTTTTTTAGGGATTATCTCAAGCATGTCATAGGCACAATCCATATTTCCCTATCACATACATACAAATTTATTTAGAGATGTTTACGAGAGATGCATCGCTTATATGTATGAAAATTATTCCCAATTTCAATAATAAAATATTTATTCTCACCAATTTGAACTGTATCGCAATATATTCCTCTATCTCAATAGAATCTCACAAACTTCAGATGTATGAATTTCATAAATTTCAAGAGCAAATACAGTATGAATTGGAGTACCTGATCAAAGGTGAATTAAGGAATGGAGTTAAAACAGTCAAACCTTTGCCCAGAATCTCGTAAATAATCGGCTATGTACTTAGAGTCCATGGAGTGTTTCCACCATTGAATTAAGAAATTGAGGCAGAGCTCTGTCAGCTCGTTTTCCTTGAAATTCAGGTCGTGCTCAACCGCGAGCAGACCTGGCCTGATACACAAGTAAGGAGAGCCAAGGTGTTAAAATTCCAAACACCTAACTAAACGAAAAATTGTAAATGAAAAGCTGAGAACGAAATTCTCCCTGTCATTGGATTTTGGGAAGTTTTCTGGTTATTCAGAAGGTAGATTCACGCATCTTAAAAATTTGGGGTTTTATCATTTTGGGGGCTATCGAGTCTTCCCCTTGCCCGCGTGCGAGGCTCCGACGACTCGATGCGGACAACGCTTCCAACAGAGGATTTGCGGTGGTTAGGGGCGACTTTATGGAAGCGAGAGACAGCAACATAAGTGCGCCGCGGTGTAGGGGCGCTCAATCGGGCGGCGGCGCAGATCTGGGCGGGGTCTGCTTCTGCGCGAAGCTCTGATGTCACTATGGGGGCAACGGAAAAGGTAATGCAGGAATACCGCCACCGCAGTCATGGTGGCATCCTCGTACGATTGATGCTCCACTAGACTTTACACAAGAGTTTTCAAATGATTTGGGCCATTTGAAGTATCGTATAGATAACGTTGATTTCTTCAATTTCTTGAAGATTTTTGGGAATAGCTCATCCCAGAATGCTGGAAATCCTCACGCCTCAACCCGGATTTCCCACAGACGGCGCCATTTGATGAGACCAAGTTCGTTCACCTCCGAGAGAGAGGAACCTCGATTGTTTTGGTCTGCGAACTGGTTGACCTGCACAAAAACCGGGCCGGAGGAGGCTCCGGCGACGGCCCTCCGACGCTCAAGTTAGTGGAGGAAGATCATGAATAGTAGAGAGAGTTTTAAGAGAAAAGTGAGTTCAAGGGAGAGATACCAATGATCACAATAATGCTATTTATACCTCTAAGACTTGAGGGTATTGCTGTAATTTAGAGAACTAGGGTTTTGGTTCATAGGGGACCACGCCACGTCATCGTCCTATACTGACATTCGGTTATTGGCAGAAATAGTACATAGTGAGGACCACCACGGTGAGCTGTCAAGAATTCAAGTTGATTCAGATAAAATTCATATGATGGCGGCCTTAGATCTGAAGGTTCATGGCTTCAGGTAACGATATTTTCAGATCTGATTCTCCAAAGTGTAGTTACAAAAATAAAATAATCAGGCCTGAATCAGTTCCGGATATCCTCTCATCTGAAGACGATCCTGGATCCTAATCAGAACTCGTCGACACATTCCTCATAGTGATCAGCTCTGTTTGAGAAGGCATCATTATGTCCTGTCATCTGTTTCAAATAAGAGAGTTTCCAGAACTGAAATCTCAAGGGTTGCCCCCCGAAATCCCACCTTCAAGTCCGATTCAGATCCTAAAGGTGTCTCCTCTAGTTCAGTTCCAAACTAGATTGAATATAAATAACTCATGCCTTTTAGGGAGACCAGTTCTGAATGATAAGACATCATTATGTCTTATCAGAATAATTGTCTAACATTTAAATTGTTCATTGCTAAAATTAATTTTATCATTATTTCACGGCAACTATTGAAATTTGATTTATGAATCTTCTCTAACACGGTAATTTACCATGTTCGGAATTAGACTAGAATAAATCCTTAATTTGATTAGTGGCCGGGTTTGTATATATATATGTTTGTGATCATACGCCTTTTTCAATACACACAAAAATTATATTTCTCCATAATTTTTATTTTTTCCTTGTTCAATACAATCTATCGATCATTCATTAAATTAAACCACGTACACAGATTTTGTAGCGATTAAGTAAATGCAATTTTCCATCTTAATATATAATATATTGACACAATATCAAGTCCGTCAACTTCCATCTTATTATATCAAATTATTTTTGGTATAGATAATATTTATGATTTTTGCCTATTTATATTACTATATTCATTTAAGGAAAATAATTGTGGTAAATAAATAAGGGTAAAGTAGTCAATTTTTTTTTTTTTAAATAATATGTATTTTTGAAATAATTTAAAAGTTAAAATGACATATATTAAAAAAATAAGAGAATACTATTACAAAAAAATGTGTAAGAAAGTGATCGAGTTTTATTTTAAGTGTAAACTTTTATGAATTAAAGTAAATAAAAAGAATAGATTGGATGTGAAAAAATAATTGTTTAAGCCTTTTAAGCCCAACATGCGTATATTTGTATAATTATTTTTTTCATTCGAATTTTCATTTTTTAATCACTTTATTTTAGTTTTTTATGAATATAATTTTTAGTTTATAAGTATTATGATAACAGTTGATAAGTATTATGGTATATTATTAGTTAATATGCAGTACTATATGTATCAGTTCATATACAGTATAATATTAATTAGTTTATATTGGTACAAGTTCTAAACGTTTTCGAGTTTCGAGTTCACATACTTTATGGTACTAGTTCAAATATAATATAGTATTAGTTCAAATATTGTATAGTTACTCTATGGTACTAGTTCAGATATAGTATAGTATTAATTCACATATTGTATAGTATTAATTCATATATTAAATAATATTTTATGTCCTCGAGATTCAATTTACGTTTTTTAAATTATAAATATTAACATTATTTATCTTATTTTTTAATTATAAAAAATTGGGTCATTTTATCTCGATAGCCCATAGTCCGTCCAAAGCCCGGTGGGTAAGTGTAAATGTAATTTTCCATCTTAATTGACACAATATCAAGTACTTTGTATAAGCCTTTTAAGCACAACAGGCCAGCCTATTTAGCTTTGTATAGTTGAAAGAATAATTAAATATATATATATTTTTTTTGGAACATTTGATAAATTTGATATTACTTTTATTTCTTCACTTTGAGATTTAAATAGTCAATTTGATGATAATATTGTTGTAGAATTAAAAAAAAAATGTGTTGGTCCCTTAATATGGGGTATGCATCAGACGAGTTTCTGGAAAATCAGATGACTTGTTGACATCTGATATATAAGTTCAGGTGTATAAAATAAAACTAGCTCTCTATATAGATGACCTCGTCAGCTGACTAAATTGTGTCATTTTATCAAGATGGCCCATAGTCCGTCCAAAGCCCGGTGGGTAAGTGTAAATGTAATTTTCCATCTTAATCGACACAATATCAAGTACTTTGTATAAGCCTTTTAAGTCCAACATGCCTATATTTGTTTAATTATTTTTTCATTCGAACTTTCATTTTTTAATCACTATATTTTAGTTTTTTATGAATATAATTTTTAGTTTATAAGTATTATGATAACATTTGATAAGTATTATGGTATATTATTAGTTAACATGCAGTACTGTATGTATTAGTTCATATACACTATAATATTAATTTATATTGGTACAAGTTCTAATTGTAGGTCCCTAGTTGAGTGATAAGATTGAGTAAGCTATGAAAATGTCTAGAGGGGGGTGAATAGACTTTTCAAAATCTTTCAAAATATCAGAATACACAATGCGCAATATCAGAATTAATAATGAGCCCTTAAAGATTTATACTCAACTAATATCGATGAACTGTTATATGAACACTGATCTTGTCTATCTTATATGCAGATTAATCAATTAAACAAGTAATCAATCAAACAACAAATAAAACAGTAAAGTAAATCAAACACAAGATTTATAGTGGTTCGACAACTTGTCTACATCCACTCTCACAACTCCAGTCGTGAAATTTTATTAACTGATCTTGTGGCTTTGAGTCCCAAGATATAAAACTTCAATCTTTTCGATAACACTACCAAGTGCTTCTTCGATCTAACAAGTAGCTATTTTACAACCAACTAGCAACTTGATTAACAAACAAACTTTAAAGAAAAACTTCTCTAATTTCAGTAGTAGCCTCCTTGAATATGACTTGTCTTCTGGCTTCAACTTCTGAACTTCAACTCTGCGAGTTTTCTTCTTGCTTTTTGATCTCTTCAGTATACGCTCAGTAATTCGAATTTTTTGTAGTCTCAAACGTTGAATGTCTTCGATTATTTATAACCTTCAGTAATCAAGATAAGTTTGTTATCCAACAACCTTTTCTTGATAACTAACTTCGTAACTGTTTCTTCTTATCTCTTCACGCGTTTCTTCAGTTATTTAGTTATTCCATAACTAACTCTTCATATCTTCACTTCTGGATACGATCTTATCTTTATTCAGTATCTTTCACGCGTTTTTGACTTATGCGAACTTGACTTGTCTAGTCTTCAATATCTTCACTTAGGGTAAAATTGCACTCTGTTTTTCGCTTTTGAAATTTATTTGCATGTTTGATTGATGCTTATTTATAAGAACTTCCAAACTTTCTAATTATTACTAAGATCGACACAGTAGATTCTGATTTATTCTTAATATATGTATATTCTATAGTAATAGTACATATTCTGCTTTAGGAAGCTTGATTGGGATTGGTAATTGAACTGTATTGATGAAGAATAAAATGCATGTCAAGTTCTTGAGCAAAAAAAAAAAAAAAATGGAATTTGAGATCAGCTGAGTTTTAATGTAATGCAGATGCCAAGGGTGAAGAGAAGTGGAATTCACATCAATGACGATGGTGAGAGTGGAGGTAGCAGAAAAAGGATGAAGAAAGGTGAAAAAAAAAAGGGGCAGAAAGATAAAGATAGGTAGACATATTTCGTCTCCTAGTTATGCATTTATATAAAGTAGACATAATCTAAAGGCACTGTTCAGCACATTAAACTACTAGCATTCAACATTGTTATATTATGCAAAACATTGACCAACATTATTCTATCAGAATTACATAATTGTTATAATATAATAATGTCACTACTGTATCTTCAAAATTAACAAGTGGTCTTGTTTTTTGTATGTGAAGCATTTACCGATGCAAAAACAGCTAAAGATGCAAAGAAAAAAGGTTGGGTTGTTATTTTTTTGGAGTTTATAACAGAATATTAATTGGGGTACACTACAAAATTCACTCCCAACAGCAAGGGATTTAGGGAGGAAAAAATGCTTGCCAATGAATTTAGCAAGGGAATTCGCAAGGGTTCACTTCCCTCGACAAAATGTTCCTCGGTAATTGTTTCCCAAGGGAATTCGAAAATCCCTCGTAAATAGCAAGGGAAAATATCCCTCGAAAATAGCAAGGGAATATTTCCCTAGGCAATAGCAAGGGAAAATGTCCCTAGGAAATTAGAGTAAATAAAAAATAATAATGAATATTCCTGGGTTTCGAACACACAGGCGTCCACAACACATTACCCTCACACCCACCACACTAGGCCACACAACATATGGCCATTTAATTCCCCGAGATGCGTGCGCGAGGAGTTGAACACGGGACCTCTTGGTCCTGATGATGTTTATGGGCGCCTTCTTTGCCGTTGGGCTATGAGTTATTTTCTTTATATTTTGAATGCAATTAATATATATGTTATATTTTCAATTTTTCTTCTTTAATTTATTTAATTTAAAATTGATTGCTTATTTGATAATTGGTAACCCACATACAATACATTTTATATTTTTTCAATACAAATATTATAAAATATTTAGATTAATTAACTTTTTAATGTATTAAATTTGGAGCTTTTCATTGTATATAATATATATATATATATATATATATATATATATATATATTCAACATTATAATTGAAATTTAACAATCAAAATAATTTGAATACGGAAACCGAAACAGAAAATTAGAACTTCAACATTAATTAAACATAATTAAAATCATCATCATCTTGTCCACCTAAAAAAAAAAACACAACATTAATTAAAAAGCATAAATGTATCAATCTCAATTTTCATGCAAGGACACCTAATTTTTTTCTCCCCTCATTGAATCTGAATTACTAGTTACTTTTTCAATAAAATCATATCTAGTCTAATAATGAATTCAGGGTAAATAATTTCATATCACGATCTTGGACCATACATCCAATTACGACTTGAATAATTCATGTCCATTTTTTTAATATCGATAAATATTTAAAATTAATTACACATATTTTAATTTTTAATATAAATTTTCTAAACAATTCGACAGAGTTTCGTGTAATTCTATCGTAATCCCAAATAATCAAAATCCTAACAATAAATGTAATTCTAACAATAGCATTATAATTTCATCCTAACAATAAATTTGATCTAACAATAAAATTATATCATCAATTCTAACAATAAAATTATAATTTCATCTTAACAATAAATTTGATTAAACAATAAAATTATATCATCAATTCTAACAATAAAATTATAATTTCAACTTAACAATAAATTTGATTAAACAATAAAATTATATCATTGCTTCTAGTAATAAAATTATATCAATTCTAACAATAATTAAAATTATATATATATATATATATATATATATATAATATAGCCGAGGGATTGGGGAATTGGGAAAGGGTACTAGAATATATTTATATTGATGTAGCCGAGGGATTTAAAGAGGGCCCACTTTCACTTGGTAAATATTAATAACATGTCCATTTAGCAAGTACCCATCCCTTGGCAATTCTCAACCACTCATTTTCTTGGCAATTCCCTTGGCAATGCCCGCCAAATTGCAAGGGTTTTACATGCCCTTGACAAAACCCTCAACAATTGTGCCCCTCAAAAATTCCCTTGGCAATTGGTGAGGGAATATATGTTGTTGCTAATTTCCCTTGCGATTTGGAATGAATTTTGTAGTGGTAACATTAATTAGCATATATGGAATGCCTCTTATAGTATACTTTTGAATGCAGGAAAAAAAGTTTTTGGTTACGTAATAATGTCCTCTGACTCAGGTGATTTTGCGATTACATTAATTCTATGTAACAGAGAATAGAACCAACTAGTTATATAATTCTGTTTACTTCTATTGGCAGATTTCGAAAGTGATGAGGAGGTTGTTGCTGATAGTGATGATGAATCCAAATCTGAATCGGAAGGTATAGGATAAATATGTGGTGACTCACATACTGTTGATGTCTCTATATAGTGATTAGAGGTTTTTGCATAATTTCATTGTTTTAATGAAATCTTAAATTGTTTCTGATGATTACGACAATGAGGAGGAAGTGCGAATCGAGGAACAGATAAAAAAAAGATCAAAACGTTCGGGAAGTAAAAAATCTGGTAGGATATTTTATAGTTTTACTATCATTATGATATTGAAGTTTTCGTTGAAATAAGAGTTAGATGTCATTCTAAATATGTTTTAATTTTTCTTTGTTAGATGATGGGGATGTTAAAAATAGTCTGAACTACTGTAGATCGAATATGCTTACTTGTTTCAAAGATTTAAGAGTGATGCAGATTAATGATAGTCATTATAATGGACTAAAGAAGATGCCATTTTGATTTATCTTAAATTCGATATTGGTGAATGGGAATGATGGGATGATTGAAAATTGCAAGAAGGTTGAGATAGATATACAGGAGATTGTAATGAGGTTCGATGACAAGTCTGGGAGCTTCTTATTCGGTTCTAAGAAGTTGAATCTAAGAAAGAAAGATGTGGAGCTCATATTTGGAATTACATCTGGTAGTGAGAAGGTTCCGTTACGTAATGAAAATTATGCTCATCCAGACTGGATTCGAAGGTGCTTCAGAGTGGAACTAGTTATCAGGCATCCGAACCTTTCATTGAATAAACCATTGTTAAAGTCTAAAATAAAAGAGATGGTTGAGTTGAATGATCTTGAATCTGTTCAAGACGTAGCAAATAATTATCATCCAAATGTTAATGGTAACAAACCGTTTTAAATTATGAGTAACTCCCAGAAAGAATTACCGTTTAAACTAACTTAAATTTAGATGATGGGTAACCAAAAAAACGTTAATTGGTAACAAATAGTATTTATTTTAAATTAACATGACTTAATGGCTCTAATAACAACTCACCCCTCTAGTTGAACTAAAAAAAAATCGTTTAAAAACAAGAATCGACAAAAGTAAACAAGTTGAATGGAAAACCATAGCAAAAAAATAAAATCAAGAAAAACAGACGAAGCAATTAATTAAATAACGATAGTCAGACTATATGCTTGTAAGTATGCTAAAACATAATGCACATTTTAATTTATGCTTCATATGTGCAAAATCCAGTAGAACTATCTTTGTTTATTATTAATAGGGAAAATATCAATTTTGGTCATCCAGTTTTACCTCTTTTCATATTTGATCACTCACATTTAGTCACTATCAAAATTGGTCACTCACTTATTATATTCTATCAAAATGGATCATTCCGTTAGTCAATCTGTCATTGACTAACGGAGAAAGAGTTTTCAGCTCAAAATTTTCAAAACGGTTAAAAACTCTGATGCATCTTCTAGAAACTAATGAAACAAACGCAGTAGCAAAAATGAAACATGTGGAACCTACCGGAGCGTGAAAAAATGTCCATTGAAGAATCTTATTTTATATTTAATTTAAGTTTTAAGTTTTAAGTTTTTTATGACAAAATTATTTTATTATATTTATCTTATAGATTAGAAGGAATTCTCATTATATTTATCCAGGTTAGAAGGAATTCTCATGCATCTTTAGAAGGAATTTTCATTATATTTATCCTTGATCAGAAAGAATTCTTATGCATTTTTGGAACGTGAGTAGTAAAAAAAAAATCAGTAAATTTTTAATAATTATTTAACTCAATTAGGAATTCATTTGTTGTTGGTTTACTTTCTAGAACGTAATTCTGGTAGTCAAAAAATTTCAGTAAGTTTTTAATAATTATTTAACTCAATTATGAATTCATTTGTTGTTGGTTTACTTTTTATTTTACAGGAAATGAGAAACTAGAGATAGAATGAAACTTTTGTACTCTGGTTTTTTTTGAACAATTGTACTTTGTTTTTCAATTCTTGGTTTCATATTGAATTTGTATAATAATTGGAGATATAAATTTATTTCAATTCATTTCCCAATTTATAATTATTGGAGCATAATTTGTGGTGAAGATTAATTGTTAACAGTTTTCTAAAATTATTCATTCAAGATTTTGTTCTAAATATTTTTCTATTAAGATCATTATTGCAGATTTCTTGAAATGTTAGTCAAATAATTGGGCATTTGAAATTAATTGAAATACGTAAATTTCTAACTCCTGGACTTCTCATTTCCTAATTATCTATAAAATAAAAAGTAAACCACGTAAAAGATGCATCAGAATTTCTTCTGACCTATTATAAATATTTTTGCACATGTTTCATTCTTGCTTCTGGAAGATGCATGAGAATTTTTTAATCTAGGGTTTTGAGAAATTTCACGGCTCAAAACTCTTTCTCCGTTAGTCAATAACAGATTGACCAACAGAGTGATCAATTTTGATAAAAAATAATAATTGGGTGACCAATTTTGATAGTGACTAAATGTGGGTGACCAAATATGAAAAGAGGTAAAACTGGGTGACCAAAATTGATATTTTCCCTTATTAATATAATCATATTATTATTACATAAATTATGGTGTTATCCGCCTTACATAATTATCATGAAAATGTTAATGGTAACAAACCGTTTTAAATTATGAGAAATTCCCAGAAAGAATTAAAGTTTTATTAAACTAACTTAAATTTAGATGATGGGTAACAAAAAAAACCGTTAATTGGTAATAAATGGCACCAATTAAATAACCTGTATAGAAGAGCGTTTTAGTCATGAAATAAAGAACATACTAATTAGGAATAACTATAAGTAATTATTTTAAATTAACATGAATTAATGGATCTAATAACAACTCACCCCTTTAGTGGAACTAATAAAAAACCGTTTAAAAACAAGAATCGACAAAATTAAACAAGTTGTATGGAAAACCATAGCAAAAAAAATAAAATAAAGAAAAATAGACGAAGCAATTAATAAAATAACGAGAGTCATACTATATGCTTGTAAGTATGCTAAAACAGAATGCACATTTTAAGTTATGCTTCATATGTGCAGGGGTATATGCTAAATGTAATAGCATATACGAAATTTAAATATTGTGGTTAATCATAAAAAAAGAAAAAAAAAGGTTAAAATCAAAATATAAAACAGATAATGTAATATTTAAGAAAAGTAAAAATATAAATATAATAAAAGATACTAAAATATTAATCATCAACACAAATATTCGACAAATTTTATCTATATTTATAATTAATATATATATAAGAGTTTTTAGAAAAATTCTTAACTCATAATATTAAATATTTAATTAAATCTAAATATAAATATTGTGGTTAATTATAAAATAAAAAAAGAGTTTAAAATTAAAATATAAAACATATAATGTAATATTTTAGAAAAGTAAAAATTTGAAATAAATTTTTGATATAATTGAAAGCGTATAATATATGATATATAAGACAACAAATTTTTTTATAACATGGATATCACGTTAATTGGGTACAGATATTATTCTGCATATGTCCAATCTGCATCAGAATAAATGCAAAACTGATACATATTATTTGCATATGTGCACAGGATCAATTAGATGTGGACTTACATCTGTAAATGTATAATAGTAAAATAATATAATAATTGTGTTAGTTTTTTTATTGGAGGGGGATAAGTGTATATAATACTAAACACACAAAAAAAATAAAAATAAAATATATTACAAATATTATGACCAATACTAAAAGATAAACAAACACCTCAAATATATAATAAGAATATAGATGCATAAAAAAAATGCAATGCCAAACCAATATAACTAGAAAATATAATATTATTAAATAGTGATTCAATCAATTCTACTGCTTCGTAATCAAAGCATAACATATGATGACCACATCAATAGTGGAAAAATGGAGAAAATAAAAAATTCATATCTAAATCAATAAATTTCAAAGTGAATAAACAACAATAAAAAAAGATCAAAACATTCTACTGGAGAAAATTAGTTTTATCAGTTCCAAAGACACCTGAACATGTCAATGAATCATGCCTGCCCTTTTTACCACACATCTTACAATTGGTAGGTTTTACTTTGCGAAATTCTCCATAGGACGTAAGCCTATTCTGCTTAGGTCTTCCAGGTGGGTTCTGCAGAATTGGAGGAAGTATTTTTTCAACTTCGACGAGTTGATGTGACTCAAATCGCTCAATTTGAGGAACAGGGGACAGATCCTCCTTGTAGCATTGCTTGTAAGTAGATGTAAAAAAACAATCCTCAACAACGCTATGAATGGATGTGCAATGCTTCCTTATCACGGCAACTGCATGAGCACATGGGAACCCTTTGACTTGCCACTGAAAACACGTACATATTTTGTATTCTAGATCGACAGTAATAGAAGTCTTTGAGGATACCTCAAATTGACCATTTGAATATAAGGACACAGACCATGAAGCACTTTTATTTGTTAGTTCGTGCCAAACTGCCTCTTTACTAGGAACGAGTAGACCTGACCACTTATCCGATGCTTCACGCCTCTCTACGAACCACCTAGAAATATTCTTCCTTATAGAATCAATCATATGTGTTATAGGTAAGGTTCTGGCTTCACGTATCCAAGAATTAAATGACTCCGCGGCATTTGAAGTCATCTCTCCATACCTTTTAAGATTCGAAGAATGTGATACTGCCCATTTAGAAAAGGGTAAATCTTGAAGCCATTTTTCAGCGATAGGACCACCCACATCCTTGAATTTCTGCAGACTTTCCGTGAATATAGTGAGAGTAGGTGCATAAGCACACTGTTTGAACAAATCAGCCATATTTTCGCGATGCTGCGTGTTCCAACCTCCACCATAATTACCCTTAAGATTTAGCAACAAGTGATAAAGGCAATAAAAGTGGGCCGGATCATCCCATACATTATAAAATGCAGACATCAAACCCGTATTCCTGTCAGAAATGTAAATAACCTTTTTCGGGTGAATGATAAGATCTCGAAGCTCAGTTAAAAACCAAGCCCAATTATTACGATTCTCGGCAGATACGATAGCAAATGCAACATGGAATAATCCTGCAAAACGTAGTGAAAAATAATAAGAAGCAATTTAACATAATGGAAGTATAAAAAAATATACATCTTCTGCAGTTTAGCAAATTATTAGTACTAACATTCTGCAATGTGTATGTGAATGGAAATTGGAACATTGTGTAAGATCTATTTATAATATTGAATGAGTACTTAATGATTAAATTGATCTAAAAAAGATGTTAAGTCCAAAAATTATTTTCCATGAGCTATGATCTAACAATTAAAGAAGATGCAAAAAGAAAAATTCCATGAACTGTGATGTATTCTTAAAAATGAATTATCTTAAACAAAGTAAGGACAATTTTTTCACCTGTGATATGAGTTGTTTAAATAAATTAAACAAGATGCAACCATTCTTTGACCATGGACTATGATCTTTTCTTGAAAATGAATTATCACAATAAGATCTGGGGATTGAAACTGATATTTAATAGACAAAACTAACATGCAGTAATTAAATAATTTTGTATCACTCTTAATTGAACTGATAGTTTTGTTACAAAACTGGTCCGTAATAAGATATACTAATATTTGGGTATTAACAGAGCACATTACATTTGAATCATACCATACAAAACATAAATACTGATATTTAAAAGATAACAACTAAGATGAAGTAAGGGAACAAAACATAACTTAAACTTATGAATTAGTTGTAGAATTAATACCGTTGTTTCCGTCCTTTGCAGTGGCAGCTAGCAATACACCTTTTGACCGTCCTTTCATGAATGTGCCATCAATGAAAAGCATTGGTCTACAACTTTTAAATCCTTCCTTGCATGCATTGAAAGAAATAAAGATTCTTTCAAAGCGGTTGGTGATGTTGTTGGTCTCCAAATCCACTATACTTCCAGGATTTGTGCGTTTCACCGTGTCTCCGTACCATCTTAATTGATCGTACGACTCGTCGTAGCTTCCAAATATATCATTCCTAGCAGCCTCAATACCACGCCACGCCTTCCAATATGGTAGACCAAAACCATAATCTTTATTAAAATATATGAGTACATTCTTTCCAGAAATCATCGGATTGGACTTAACATCTTGCAACAGAAGATCTTTTAGAACTTTAGTACCAAACTTGTTTTTCTTCTCATTTAGCAAGTTGCCAACACACTTATGATCTAGATTTGCATTGGAAACAATAAACCCTGTATTCATAGGCAAGTTTCTGCCTCTAATGAACCAATCACAGCCACACGACTTCTTTTCAAAGCATTCTACGTATATATATCTAGGACAGTTCTTAACGTATCTATACTTGAAGTTCAATTTAGTCAAATACTTGATTAGCTCGATCCTAAACTCCGGCGCCCCACCCCCAAATACTGCACCAACTTTCATTATGTTGACCCAATCATCAGACAAATATGTTTTACTCTTCTCCACAGGACTGATATCAAAATTCGGCAACTTACCCAAACCAGAAAACTTATCTGCACAATCTGCCTGATTATTACAATTCGACACTATGTCAACATTTTTAACAGGTATATTTGATAATTCATATTGGGATGCAGATGTATTCAAAGTAAGTTGATCTATCACAGAACTAGGTGTGATAGTTTGTGAATTTTGCATGTCAGGTAGTAAGGGCTGAGATTGATTACATTCTACAGAAACATCTACTAACTTCTCAGACGATATCTTGCAGTATTCAACCAAACCAATTAAATCAATATCTGATGATAAAGCACAATTCTTTATGCAACCAACAAAATAACACATTATATTAGGAGATGATAGTATGGGCCACATACCAATTATTTCATTGACAATATGCCGAATGGTTGAAGATTGTTGAATTGGAAACAACTTCATTTTTCCCTCGTATTGGAACTTCAGAATCACGAAATATTCCATTTGTCGATACTGATTTGATGCGTCAATATATATTGAACAACCGATTAGTCCTTCCTAAAATGGTTGAAGATTGAATGATGGTTGAACGACTGAATGATCGAATTTGAATATATTGAAGACTGTTGAACGGTGAATTACAGAATTTCTAATTCTTGAACGATGAATTGCAGAATCCCTAATTCTTGAACGATGAATTGCAGAATCCATAATTCTTGAACGATGAATTGCAGAATTCAAAAGACCGAATAAACTGCCATTGTTCTGCAAATTAAATTCTTATTTTTGGAATTGTCAATGGGCATACGAAAGGAAGTTATTCTATTTAGGAAATTTTGGTAGTTTTGGTAATGTTGAGTAATTTTCGGAAGCTAGGGGAATGGAGTTTAATTTGAATTTGAATAATATCAAATTCTTGAAAATGGTATTTCAATTTCAAATTTAATTATATTAATGAATTAATATTGTTTTAACAGATCAAGGGGCATAATTGGGTATTAGCAAGTTAATTTGACCTTAATTGTATTGTTTTAGTTTGTTTCCTTTATTTGAATATTGGTCTATAAGATTGTCCTTCCTAGTGATTAAACTCTTAGTTTATATTGGTACAAGTTCTAAAAGTTTTCGAGTTTCGAGTTCACATACTTTATGGTACTAGTTCAAATATAATATAGTATTAGTTCACATATTGTATAGTATTAGTTCACATACTCTATGGTACTAGTTCAGATATAGTATAGTATTAATTCACATATTGTATATTATTAATTCATATATTAAATAATATTTTATGTCCTCGAGATTCAATTTACGTTTTTTAAATTATAAACATTAACATTATTTAACTTATTTTTTAATTATAAAAATTGGGTCATTTTATCTCGATGGCCCATAGTCCGTCCAAAGCCCGGTGGGTAAGTGTAAATGTAATTTTCCATCTTAATTGACACAATATCAAGTACTTTGTATAAGCCTTTTAAGCACAATAGGCCAGCCTATTTAGCTTTGTATAGTTGAAAGAATAATTTAATATATATTTTTTTTGGAACATTTGATAAATTTGATATTACAGTAAAACATCTATAAATTAATACTCTATAAATTAATAAACTCTCTAAAATAATAAAATCTTTCGGTCCCGACTTGGGCCTTTGTAAAAAATCATCAAATTCGATAAGATAATAAAATAATATTTTTTTTGGAAAATCCCTTTATAAATATTAGGTCCCATTAAAACTCTAAATTTAAAGAGTCAATTTGATGATAATATTGTTGTAGAATTTTAAAAAAAAAATGTGTTGGTCCCTTAATATGGGGTATGCATCAGACGAGTTTCTGGAAAATCAGATGACTTATTGACATCTGATATATAAGTTCAGGAGTATAAAATAAAACTAGCTCTCTATATAGATGACATCGTCAGCTGACTAAATTGTGTCATTTTATCTCGATGGCCCATAGTCCGTCCGAAGCCCGGTGGGTAAGTGTAAATGTAATTTTCCATCTTAATTGACACAATATCAAGTACTTTGTATAAGCCTTTTAAGCCCAATATGCCTATATTTGTTTAATTATTTTTTCATTCGAACTTTCATTTTTTAATCACTATATTTTAGTTTTTTATGAATATAATTTTTAGTTTATAAGTATTATGATAACAGTTGATAAGTATTATGGTATATTATTAGTTAACAAGCAGTACTGTATGTATTAGTTCATATACACTATAATATTAATTTATATTGGTACAAGTTCTAATTGTAGGTCCCTAGTTGAGTGATAAGATTGAGTAAGCTGTGAAAATGTCTAGAGGGGGGTGAATAGACTTTTCAAAATCTTTCAAAATATCAGAATACACAATGCGCAATATCATAATTAATAATGAGCCCTTAAAGATTTATACTCAACTAATATCGATGAACTGTTATATGAACACTGATCTTGTCTATCTTATATGCAGATTAATCAATTAAACAAGTAATCAATCAAACAACAAATAAAACAGTAAAGTAAATCAAACACAAGATTTATAGTGGTTCGACAACTTGTCTACATCCACTCTCACAACTCCAGTCGTGAAATTTTATTAACTGATCTTGTGGCTTTGAGTCCCAAGATATAAGACTTCAATCTTTTCGATAACACTACCAAGTGCTTCTTCGATCTAACAACTAGCTATTTTACAAGCAACTAGCAACTTGATTAACAAACAAACTTTAAAGAAAAACTTCTCTAATTTCAGTAGTAGCCTCCTTAAATATGACTTGTCTTCTGGCTTCAACTTCTGAACTTCAACTCTGCGAGTTTTCTTCTTGCTTTTTGATCTCTTCAGTATACGCTCAGTAATTCAAATTTTTTGTAGTCTCAAACGTTGAATGTCTTCTATTATTTATAACCTTCAGTAATCAAGATAAGTTTGTTATCCAACAACCTTTTCTTGATAACTAACTTCGTAACTGTTTCTTCTTATCTCTTCACGCGTTTCTTCAGTTATTTAGTTATATCATAACTAACTCTTCATATCTTCACTTCTGGATACAATCTTATCTTTATTCAGTATCTTTCACGCGTTTTTGACTTATACGAACTTGACTTGTCTAGTCTTCAACACTTAGATAATTCTTCAGTCTTCTCAGCACTTGTCTTGTCTTGTAGTTTTCTTCCAACGATAGACTTCCAGTATATTGAACTAATCTAGTCCTATCAATCTAATCTTAGCAAGACTATTACATTACTTTAAGCTTTATAAACTCAGCTTAGTCTTCTTAACAACTATACATCGATATAAATGTAAACATAAGTGACTTGTTCGTATTTTTCGATAAGTTTTCAACAACTATACGATCCCCACAAGCGTATGGGTTCGTTAGTAGTATGATATAAGTATACCAAGTAATTATCGTCCAAGGACTTAATCGAGTGAAAATGAATCCCTAAGGTTGCAAGTTATCATGCTATTGTAGTAACTAAGCTTGTTTGTTTGGATTTTCAGGAATAAGAACAAAGATTTGGAACCAAATTAACTAAAGTAAAAGTGATAGTGAGTACAAATAGTGAACTAACTAACTTTCTTTTGGAAAGTGCAAGAGAAGTGTATTGCCTCGGGTGTTTCCGTTTTGTTAGGAATTAATGAACTAGTGAGCCAATTACATGAATTAGATATGAATTCGGATTAAGCTAAAGGCTAACACATAAGTGTGCAAACCCCCTCGAAAGGCATAGGCGAACATCGTGCATTGATTAGCAATTATAGGATCTAACCAAATACCATAAGCTCCTAGGATAGTGTTTCATAAGCACTTTCAACACGGTTACTAATGCTTATGAAACGCCCTCTCACCAAACTCCTAGACGACCTCTATTCGTTTAGTGTCTAAAGTTGTCGGTCTCGCCATTAACCTCCTCTCGGTTAGCTAATTACTAATTAACTTCTATTCAATTGACCAAAGCTCACACTCACACCCCAATCATGCAAACCCAACTCTCGTTGCAATCAACACAATCGAAAATGCTAGCTAATAGGGTTGATCAATCAAATGAATCAAACACAATACAACTCTAGAAACATTTACACCCAAATCCTAAGTGAATCATGCAATTACTTCACAATTACACTAAATTCCCATAAAAACATCCACACCCAAGGCAATTAGGGATTATCCCATGGTTCTAGAAGAGAATCCCATGGCTACAACACAAAATAACATAAAGCCCATGCTAATTAATAGAGAAATTGCAATGTAGAAAGTAATTACCAAATTGAAACTTAAAATTCAGAGATATCACCTTGATGATGGAATTGTAGCTACAATATGATGACATAAGAAAAGCCCACTTACAATCCTTGATTGAAATGACAAATTAACTAAGTGCTAAGCTAATCTATGGAAAACTATAAGGAAAAATGCTTCAAAACCTATTACTATGTGTAACTATGTGTAGAGTCTCTTGAAGGTGTGGAATCCCCCTTTTAAAACTAGTTAAGGACCCTTTATATATGTTGTGAGAAATCCCCAAGACAAGAATTGCACTTAAGCCCTTCGAATTTGGAGAGTTTTGACAAAAACCCCCGAAAAATGCGTCGCTCGGCCGGGCCAAACTTTCGTAAAGTTGGATGCCTTTTGATGCTTGAACGGCCCGGCCGGGCGAGTGATGCTGCCCGGCCGGGCGGACCTTTCGAATCTCTTAGCAATTTCTGGGCATGATGGCCCGGCCGGGCGAGTGATGCCGCCCGGCCGGGCAAAACTTTCGGGTTTGGCCTTAAAACCTGGAGTCAACGGCCCGGCCGGGCGGCTGAGTTGCCCGGCCGGGAGATACCTTCGTATTTGGCCATTTTTTATGCTTGAAGTGGCCCAGCCGTGTGATTGAAATGGCCCGGCCGTGTGGTCCAATGCCCCCCTCCTCTTCATCCGTTTTCTGCCTCGAGTTTTCTCAAACTCTTTGTTCATGCTCCCTAGCCTCATTGCTACGTCTCATACGAGTGTCAATAAAGATTGACACTCGTTTTGTGATTTTTACGCTAAATTCGCTTCGTATTCCTATAAAACGAACTCACAAACCTTTCTCCATCAAGTCAAGCCTCTTAACATGAAAATGCATGTAAAATCACCATAGTTTATCACTAAAACACACAAGATCTCATGCAATTTACAACCGAATCACCCTCCCAAACTTAAACCGTTGCTCGTCCTCGAGTAACAAAAGAATAAAAGCAAGAGGTTGTACGATTGCAAATAGATAATCAATGAACGATCCCACGTATCAAATGAAATGAAATGAATTCTTCTTCCTCAAGATACATTCTCAAAATGATCACAAGTTTATCATTGAAAATCAATCTAATTACTCCACACATGCTCCACATACAATAACAAGTGATGGTGATGACAATATCCAAATGCTCAAGCTCAACTCACAAGATATAGTGTTTCTCTCAAACACTCAAACAAATTAAGGACAATAGACACTCATCAATCAAATCATGCATTGCAATTACCATAAGCTTGCCCAAGCTCTACCATCTTTCCACCACAAACATGTTCAACTATGAGATCAATAGGTCTTAACAAAGGACGTAACGTTGGCTCTTTGGACGGGGTATGATGAATATGGATGAAGTGACTCGTCTAGTGGAGAACGAAAGTTGTTTTTCAACACATCAAGCTTATGCTCATAAGGTTTACACCCTTCATTCTCACTTTTCATTCAACTTTCTCACAAGCAATCGTCTCCTCATCTTTTTGTAGCCAATTTATTTTCTTTTTAAGCACTAGGGGCTCATTGTCCCTCTTTTCTCTCTCAATTTTTTTTTTCATCACTTCCATCTTTTTCTTTCTTTTCACAACCTTGCCAATTTTTCTCTTCAAACCAAAGGCACTTAAGCATATGTTTTACCACTTTCTTTTTGTTCTCCACTAGAATTGGACATCAAAGGTTCAAAAAGCTAAATGGTTAAACATGGTAGGTTGCCAAGAGAATGAGAACTCAAGCTCAAACGGGCTAACTACGGAAGAATTCTTTGGTTATTGGGAAAAATATGGTTAAGTGACTTGTAGTACGAAAGATGGCCTACATCATATCTCAAAGTATCACACAAGTATGATCTCAAGCAAGAACTTGGGCAAGTTCTAGAAAAACAAGCAATGAATTGATCCACTCTAGAATTAAATAAACCGGATTAATGTTCGGTTCAAAGCTCAACTCTCACCGGTTCATTCAAGACTCAAACATTCATCAATCATCACCACACATAACTAATTGTGCATGCAAAATATTCATAGGCAATAAGATGACAACAACACAAACAAGATGATTCATTCCAATCATGTACACATTCAAGGAATTAAATTCACAACAAATCATCATCAAATGTGTCTCAATGATCAATCATTCAACAATTTCACAACTAAAACACAATCTTTAACATTCATTCACACACATCCCCACTCACACATTTCAAATCAATAAACAAAACATCAATCCACACAAAACCACAAGACAAATAAAATCATCCCATCATCCTTACATGCCCCCACATAACTAAACTTTCAAAATGTCAAATGAAAAACAAAAACAAGAACAAGAACAAGAACAAGGTAATGCATAAGGAATTAGAGGTGAACCAAGCATTCTCTTCATTGATGTGGTGGAGGAGCTCCAGGAAATCCATATTGCATCATCCATGCATTGTAGGCTCGTTGGTTCTCCCCTATTTATCTCAGCTCGTTCTCCACCGACTCTTGTCTTGCTCCCAAACTTGTGATGCTTGCCTCGACCGCTGAAAACCTTGTGTCAAAGCTTGTTTGCAAGCCTCTAATTGCTGCAGTGATCTCATTAATTCCTCCGGCTTGGTTCCTTGCTTCATTTGACCTTCTTGAATAGACATGTGATACGGGTGGGGCCACTCTCTGTGAACGACTTGGGCCTTCATAGAATGAAGGATTAGCGGATGACTCACCCCTATGATGATGGTGGGGAGAAGCATGAGGTGCATCTTGCAAAACTTCTTGGTTAAGCTCTTGATCGAGCTCATCTTCGGTTGGTCCACGTGGAGGCACCTCGATTCGAAACCTTGGGATACGTTCATTTGCCTCCAGAGCTCTAATAACTTCCAAGTGATGTGGGGAGGCCATATCCCAATTTTCCCTCCTCCTATAAGTAGTCAACACGGGGTATGGCATCGGAAAGAACTTTTCACCATCTTCAATGCTCCAAACATATTCGTTATTCCTTTCATCCAATTTAACCATATGCATCCTCCTCATAGTGTGTAAATCGAGCCTTCCTCCTCCTTCAACCAACGTGTAGCCGCTTAAATCAATCTCGAAGTATTGAGCAATAGTCGTGACTATTCCACCCATTGTGAAATTCGGAATATTCCGCTTGATCATAGTTAACAAATGATCAAGCAAGAATGCACCCATATTGACTTGCTCCCCGAACACCATACTCATAATAATAAAAAGTTCCTCTCTCCTTACAGCTCCGGCCTCAAATCTCCCAAACACAATGTTGGCGATGATTCGGTGCACATATCTAAACACCGGATTCCGCAAAAGCGAGGCCTTCGAATGACTAGAGGAGTACACAGGTGCATCGTGTTGATTCTTACGGGCTATCCTCTTCCAAAACCCATCTTCACCATATGTGTTCATCCGATCATAGACGTCAAGGTCTTCCTCACATGATGTTCCAAAGATTTCATTTAACTCGGGGCATGAGAGATATCTATCTTCATTTCCTAATCGAAAAGTTATTCCGGCCGGAATGCCATTCGTTGGCTCTTCTTCCCTCAAGGTTGCCATGAATTCAATCGATAGCTCCTCGTATGTCTCGTTTGTGAGCTCGAGTAAATTCCCCCACCCTATGTTGTTGAACAATTCATGCACATCGTCCTTGATTTCCATTCGAAACATGAAAAAGTAATCCGGATACCGTGTGGGTCGAAGCTTTGAGTTTGCAATTCTCGAAAAAGTCTCAATATAATCTCTTCCTCTTTCACCAAAGTTGATTCCCCATTTAGATGGTCTTTTCCCATATCTTTCGACGCAAAGCTCGTTCACAAGATTCCTCCTCCTTGAGCTTCCCTCTCATTTTTTCGATCTATTTGACATTTTTCTACAAATGAGCAACAATAAACTCCATTAGTTAGAATGTTCTTTCCACAATTCATTAGTGTACAAAGTTCCACTATTGCACCTAATTCCAACAAATCAAGTATCAACATTCTCAACTAAACAAAGCTCATATGTCATTCTATCATGCTCAACCAAATTCATCCAAAAATTTACTCTTTTCTCAATTACCCACAATCTCCTCTTACTTTCTTTATAAAAATCATGCCTACAAAGTATTTGTAAAATGGCTTGAAAGAACCAAATTTCACAAAACTCAACAATAGCACTTATGTTTACTCAATCATAGCATGGGTAAGCAATATCCAACAAAATATCATCCTTACAATCCAACATGCTCCTAAATTAAACACAAAATGCCCAAGAACATCAATTATTCTCATGTAAGCACAATTTCACAATTCTAGCCCTAAATTCTTCAAATTTCTTCATGGGTATTTGAAATTAAGCATTGTCATTCATTATTTACCAATAACAAACAATAATACACAAAGCCCATGGAATAAATAACCAAGAAATCAACAAACCCATGTTAAATTCAAATTTTCGTCACTTTCCCTACACATGCAAGAAACACCTTCTAAAACTTCAAAACTTTGCTCAATCTTGCAAGAAAATTAAAGGGAATGAGTTACATACCTTGGGTGTTGACTTTCTTGAAGAATTTGTAAGAGAAATCAAGAGAAAATCGAAGAAAAGTGAGACTTCTTTGGTGGGAGAAGTGAAAAACCAATTCTCAAGAGTGGGTGTGTGGGTTATGAGTGTGTTAGGGTTTTAAAGGGATGTGGGCCGAGTGGGTAGGGTCGTGGGCCGTTTGGGTCGGGTTTAGACCCACAAAAAAAAAAAAACCGTACCTGGGACGCGGCCCGGCCGGGCGAAACCTTCGTCTTTGAGTTTTGAAACTGGAGTGGGCGGCCCGGCCGGGCGGCTGAGTGGCCCGGCCGGGAGATACCTTCGTATTTCATCAATTTGGCCGCCCGGCCATAGGCCAAAAGTGGCCCGGCCGGGTGGCCCCATGGCTCGACCTTCTCTCAATTTTTTCAAATTTTTGCTCGATTTGACTCCAATTTCCCAACTTCACGCTGTTTTCACAAGTGAACAATTCAAACATCAATTACGATGCATGGTTTTTGGTGCTAATCGAATTTCATAAACGAACATACCCCCCCAAACTTTTCATTGCACGCAATTGAAGTTTGGAAAAAATAGTGTTGGAATAAGATTTTGCACCAAAAACTTGCAATGATTCCCAAACTCAATCAATATCACCACCATTCACCATAAATCTCAAAATCAATCATCAAAATCACTCTTATTTGTGTCAACAACCACCATGCACATATTTCAAACACTAATCAAGAATTACATTCCAACCCACTATACATCAATGACAAGTGTTCAAAAATATCACAACTCAAGTACAATATATCACAAGAAAATTTCCCTACCCCCCCCAAAATTAGATATTGCAAAGCAATATTAAGTTTGGGACAGGGTGTACCTCATGATGGCTATCAACTCCAATCTTCTTTACTTCTCAAAACTTTTATCCACGACGTAGGACCTCCATCACTTAGGTATTTGACCTACAAAAGAGCTCTACACAAAAAGAACATCAACTACTCACACTTATTCAAACAAAACTAATTAAACAAAAAGAGAAATAAAGCAAGTAAAAATGGGTTGCCTCCCATTTAGCGCTAGGTTTAACGTCCTATGCCGGACGGAACTCCTTTAGTTCAAGGATCACGAAGGCCAACTAAATGTACTACTCCCTTGTCGGGAAGGGAGTACTAATGCTTAACCCGATGGCCATTCACTTTGAATTCTTCTCCTTTTTCGTTCTCGAGATCGAGGAAGCCCGTAGGATACACTTTCTTTACACGGAATGGCCCTTTCCATTTTGATTTCAACTTTCCGGGGAATAAACTTAACCTTGAATCGTAGAGTAACACTTCATCCCCTTCTTCAAAGATTTTCATGGATAGCCGTGCGTCATGCCATCTTTTTGTCTTCTCCCTAAATAATTGGGAGCTTGCATAGGCGTCCTCACGAAACTCCTCAAGTTCGTGCAATTGAAGGACCCTTTTCTCTCCACACAAATCGCTGTCCAAGTTTACTTTCCTTAAAGCCCAAAGTGCTTGGTGCTCCACCTCAACGGGAAGATGACAAGCCTTCCCAAAAACTAATTGGTAGGGAGACATACCAAGTGGAGTCTTATATGCCGTCCTATATGCCCAAAGAGCATCCGAAAGCTTGCTTGCCCAATCTTTTCGGCTAGTGCTCACCGTCCTTTCCAAAATCTTCTTGATATGCCGATTAGAAACTTCGGCAAGCCCATTGGTTTGGGGGTGATATGGAGTTGCTACCTTGTGTGTAACACCATACTTTGCAAGAAGCCTCTCCATCATCTTGTTTACAAAATGACTCCCCCCATCACTTATGAGAGCTCTAGGAACACCAAATCGAGTGAAGATTCCCTTCAAAAAGGTCATCACAGTGTTTGCATCGTTAGCCCTTGTAGCAACGGCCTCAATCCACTTTGACACATAGTCAACCCCTAGTAAAATGTAGGTAAAACCATTGGAAGACGGAAACGGTCCCATGAAGTCTATCCCCCACACGTCAAAAAACTCAACCTCTACGATGTTATTCAAAGGCATCTCGTTCTTCTTGGAAATCCCACCACTACGTTGACATTTATCACATCGGAGTACAAACTCCTTACAAGACCGGAACACCCATGGCCAATAAAATCCAGATTGGAGCACCTTTAGAGCTGTCTTTTCACCCCCATAATGTCCACCACACGGAGACGAGTGACAATGATTCATGATATCTTCCCATTCCTCCTTCGGGACACACTTCCTAATTATGGAATCGACACCCCTTCTCAACACATGGGGGTCGTCCCAAATGTAGCTCTCAACATCCTTCAAGAACTTCTTTTTCTCATAAGTGTTTGCCCCAAATGGCATGCTCCCACTTGCCAAGTAGTTGGCAATATCCGCATACCAAGGACCTTCATCATGAATCTTTCCCACAAATGATCCTTGGACACGAAATAAACGCTCATCCGGGAACTCTTCTTTTACATCTCCAAACTCTTCTTTGAACTCTTTATCCATCTCAATCCGGGACAAATGGTCGGCTATAACATTGTCACTCCCCTTCTTATCCTTGATCTCAATGTCAAATTCTTGAAGAAGTAGGATCCATCGGATTAACCTTGGTTTTGCATCTTTCTTTCCCATGAGGTAACGGATAGCGGCGTGGTCCGTGTAAACGATAGTTTTCGCACCTACTAGGTAGGGTCGAAACTTATCGAACGCGTACACCACCGCTAGAAGTTCCTTCTCCGTAGTGGTGTAATTCAATTGAGCTCCATTGAATATTTTTTAGGCATAATATATAGCCCGGAATACCTTCTCCCTTACTTGGCCAAGAACTACCCCCATTGCCACGTCACTAGCATCACACATCAATGTAAACGGCTACTTCCAATCCGGTGCTACCAAAATTGGAGTATTGATCAACGCTTCCTTCAAGGCACTAAAAGCATTCAAACAAACATCATCAAAAATATAAGGAACATCTTTCTCAAGTAAGTGTGAAAGGGGCTTAGATAAATTAGAGAAATTTTTAATGAACCGTCTATAAAAGCCGGCGTGCCCAAAAAATGAACGAATTCCTCTCTCGTTTGATGGAGGAGGAAGCTTCTCTATTGCCACTATATTTGCCCGATCAACCTACAAACCTTGAGACGATATATGATGACCAAGTACCACCCCCTCCTTGACCATGAAATGGCACTTTTCCCAATTAAGGACAAGGTTGGTATCTTGGCATCGTTTAAGCACTAACTCTAAATGTTCCAAACATGTGTCAAATGAGGTACCAAACACCGAAAAATCAACCATGAAAACTTCCATCACTCTCTCAATCAAATCATGAAAAATAGACATCATGCACCTTTGGAATGTTGCCGGTGCATTGCATAACCCAAAAGGCATGCGTCTCCAAGCAAACGTTCCATAGGAACATGTGAAGGTTATCTTCTCTTGGTCTTCGGGGGCAATCATTATTTGATTTTACCCGGAATAACCATCGAGGAAGTGTTGGTCCTTGGTGGAGTATGACACAAGTGTATGGGGGGGGGGGGAATGCACTTGTGTATGCAAATTCTTTTCTTTTTAACAAAACTGATCTTATCAGGCAGGTTGTCTCACAACTGGCCTGAGTGAACTTTGATAGATACTTGTCCTACTGATTACTATTGAGTGATCAGTTGGCTAAATATCTAAAAGAGTTGCTAAGTGCGGAATGTGGTTGGCCTTTGACTTAAAGAAATACTCCAAGTTAATTTCTGAAAAGATACAGTTATCAGGGACTTTGTCCAAAACAGATTTTCTTGCTTACTGACTTTTGCTTCTTTAAAATATGTTTGAATGTAAGTGCAATAAAGAATGCAGTAAGTAAATGGCACACAAGTTTATAGTGGTTCAGAGACTCAAGCTCCTACATCCACTTTCCTTGATTGAACAGGATAATTCCTTCACAACGGAACTAACTTATTTTATAGTGCCAAGGTGCACTGATCAACAACACTCTCTTAGTGTTTTGATCCCTAGGATAATCTGAGTCCTAGTGCTCAATCTCTCTGAGTTAAGACTGTGTTTCACTCTAACAGTCCTTAACTCCTCACTTCTACAACAAACACTCTCTTTACTAAATGAGATAAGGGTTTGAGGTTTGGTTCCAACTAGTAGAGATATCCTTTACAATAAGAACAGTGTAAAGACTTAGGATATCTCAATGCTAAGCTTTGGATGTTTACAAAGATTGGCTTAGCTAAATGAAGTGATTCAGGAAACTTGGGATTCTGAAGAATAGCTTGGTTTCCTTTGAAAGCTTGATAAATAGTTTGATAGCTTATAGTTGGATTCTGAATCCCTTTGATCACTTCTGTATTTATAGACAAATTTGAACAACTAACCGTTGGAGGGATAGCAATTCAAATATGTCTATTTGCAACACCATTGAAACGGCTATGAAGCTTGGCATCCTTTTATCCACTGTGTAAAAGGGCTCTTCAATGGTTGCTTGAATGAATGTGTTGACTTCTGAAAAAATGCGGCTGAGAAGACTTGTGTCAGCTCAGTTGTCCACTTGGTCAGTCTGCCTTGCAAGTTCAGCAACTTTGGCCTATAGACTTATCAAGCTGCCTAACATTCCAGCTTAGGACAACTATCCTGAACACTAAAATCTCACAACATTCCTGAGATTTTTCACTTAAGCAATCTACATATTCAGTTGTACTGAGACAACTTGCCTGAACTAGACTTGAGCTTATCTCAACTAATCTGAACATCATCAATCAGGGGTTTTGGTATCTAGATCAAAATCATCTTATTCCCAATAATTTCCCCCTTTTTGATGATGCCAAAACCTATTACAAAGGGAACTTGACTTATACTATACTTTACCTTCAGGATGAGAGAACTGGTCAACTTTCGTGAAAGAAACTGTTAGCACAATAAATCAAGTATATGTGTAATGTCAGGTTAGTTGAGATAATGAGTTGTTATCTCTTGATAGAAAATCAGTGGTCCTTTTATATATCATCAAGCATTACAGATCAGAAAATCAAAGGACATCAAGACTGATACAAGAAAACAGAATAACAACAATCATAAACAATCATAAAAACCAGATAGGGAAGAGATGAACTTATCCATCATAGAGTTCCATCATCCCGAGGGGCAATGCCATATTGAGCCCAGACCGTTTTCTTCAGCTCCCAAACATCCTTGTTGGAGCCTCTAGGGCCAATCTTCATCTTCTCCATCTTCATGATGTTGATGAACTCCTCCAGAATCTTTCCCTCATCAATTAAGTTCCCATTGAACTTAGGAGGCATGTACAGAATTGGACCAGGGGCCTTGAATTCAACTCTTGCCATCTCAGCTGCTGCAAACAGCTTTTGGTAGAGGTCCCTATGGTTCTCAAACATGAACTGGACAAAGACTTCATCTACACTCTCTTCAAGCCACTTTCCAATGACATAAAAGTCATATACAAAACTTCTCTTGGCCTCCTCCCATGCATCATTCAGTGAGATTGGAACCCACTTATCATGGTGAGGGTACTGAGTGTCCCATCTTTGCAGCATTTGAGGTTTGAGTCTTCTGTATGAAGCCCTCCTTCTTGGAGCTTTGAAGTTTGCCCTTCTCTCATCCCTTGTCTTGTTGGCCTCCACCAACTGATCCATCCTCTCTTTAGCTCTTTGAAGAGCTAGCTTCTCCTGTGTTTCTGGATCTTTCCCAAAACCTTCTTCAAACAATTTGGAGGGATCATCAGCAAGCTTGGGCACTACAACTTCAGGCTCTTTGTCCTGTACCTCCTCTTCTTCTTCAATGACAGGCAGCTTGGCTGCTTTCTTCAATCTCTTTGATTGCCTTACTGGAGTAGATTCTTCAGTCTGAAATTCTGATGGCAAAGTCAGGCTGGTTGGGAATTCATTGAAGGCTTCCAATTCCTTCCTCTTTCTTTCAGATGACCTTGTCACCTTCCCCCTTACTTCAGCAACCTTCTCTTTGGGGTCAAGTCCCGCTGACTCACCACCAGGCCTTTGTTGCTTCCTTGCCCGACTCTCCATTGCAGACATCATGGACTCTTTAACAGCAATTTGAATCTGCTCTTCCTCAGTTAAGCTTTCAATATCCATTGGGCCTTTGCCTTTCCCAATGTCTTCTACTACCTCCTCCTCAATCTCAGGGACCTTCTCCTTTCCCTTAGGTTCACCAATCACCAAGGTTCCCTTTGCCCTTGCTCTCTCTCTTTCCCCCTTTTTAGCATTATCAAAACACTGGGGCTTTAATTCACTCATAGAGACTGAGAGATGTGAGTGGGTCTGAGTGAGGGACTTCAACTCCTACAGTAGATAAACATTCTCATCATGAATGTTTTGCATTTTGTCATCTGCCATGCTAAAAAATGTGTGAACTGGCTTCATCTTTTGAGTAACAATTGCATCCAATGTGGCTTTCAGTGATTGATCAAGTTTGGCCTGAAGTTGTTCAGAGAGGTTGGCCACAACTTGATCAGACACTTTGGCCATAAGTTCAACAGTGAACTTCTCAGCAGCCTCCTTCACCATTGCAGTTTTCAATTCTTCAGCCTTCTTCCTCTGGGCTGCTGTCCTCTGTCTTAAAGCATCCTTGATTGTTTTTCTCAAGGCTTTCACATTATGCTTGTACAAATCTTTGAGACCCTGCTGTTCTTTCTTCACAGATCTTGTGAATTTTCCCATAGCATCCTTGGCCTTTGTCACTTCAGTTGAAACTGTTTGCAGTCTAGTTTCAACTCCACAGATTCTTGCATCTAATGTGGGCAGGATCACCTCCTCTGAGCCAGTTAGCCTCATCTCCACAGAGGCTAGAGTCTTTCCTTGGCCATCTAGAGTGTCAATGGTTGCTGCATGTGCCTTCCCAACTTCCCTGACCAAAGTATCCAACTTCTCTGATTGTTCTTCAATGATAGATGCAGTTTGAGTAGCAATCTGAAAGCCAGCTTCAGTGGTGTTGGCTTGCTCAAAGTACAACTTATTCAAGGTGGATACATTGGCTGATACTGCCTCAAGATCAATATCAGTATCAACTTGAATATCTGTAAGGGAGGCATCTGCAAAAATTTGCTCAATTGTAACAGCAACAGAATCTGCAAAACTAAGAGTGTTAGTAAAAACTCCCTCAACACCCTCATTTGTTCTTTCTCCCATAAGGCCTGATACATCAGCACCTTCTCTCTCATTTTCAACTAAATTCTTTTCTTCAATATTCATTTCAGATAGACTCACATTCACTGGAGAATCAGGCCTCCTTTCACCAAGGGATTCATCAAGTTCAGATTTGACTTGAAGAATTGCCTGACTCTCATATTGGGCTGCACCCAATATTTATACCTCATCTCCCTCTACTTGTGGTGCACTCAGGGAACCTGTAATCACACAATCCTCACCATCATCTCCCTCTGAGTTTTCACCACTATTAGCCTTTTCAACTCCTTCCATTCCTAAACCTGACACCTCTATATCCTCGACAGGATCCACAGAGGGCAGTTGTTGGGAGATCACAGTGCTTGGGCATCCCAAGGCCACTGAGTCATCCTGAATGACTAAAGGCTGGTCAATGTCCAACTGTCCTGACATTGATGAGGCTTTAGCCAAACTAGCTTCTCCCATGGAAGTCTCAACATTGTCAAGCTGTGCCTCAGGTTCAAGAGAACCATCCTTGGCCAATGCATCTTGGACTGAGTCACCATCTTTGGTCAACTCCTCTGAATGATCAGAGTCCTTAACAGAATGATATGTCAAGTAATGTACCTGAGCAGAGTTGAGGCCAGGAGGGTTGGGATTGGTGTTATCATCATCATCATCATTGTCATCATCAGATGGGCTATCAGGGTGCCTGAGTCCCTGTGCAATTCTTTCTCTCTCAGCAAGCACCTTCTCATGAACAATGGTGCAAAACAAGGCCTCAGTGGTCAACACACTGGATTTCTTTACATTTGCAAAATGCAAGAGCCTGTTTTCTTCAACCTGCCACCAGCTAGCTCCCTTATCCTTGATAGCTTGAGCTATCTCCACAATTGTTCTATCCTTGATCTCAACAAGAGCTCTGAGATCATAGAACTGTTGTTGCAGCCTAGGATAAACCTTCAATCCAGGATACAACTCATCCACATTAGCCTTGGCAATCTGCCTCAGCATCCCCTCATAAGTGTATTCTTCACCACTTTCATCTCCAGAGGAGTTGGCTTGGGATTCAGGAGGGTTGGATTGGGATTCAGGTAGGCTTGACTGGATTTCAGGTAGGTTGGGTTCAGAAGGGTTGGGTTCAGAAGAGCTTAAAACAATTTGGGATTTAGGTGCTTTTGTGAGCAATGTGCCTGAAGAGGTAATTGGAATGGCTGGAATGGGTGGGAGAACAACTTGATCACCTTCTTGAAGAACAGTTTCAAGAAGTTTGGTATATGAGAGGAGTCTTGGATCAAGTGGGGAAAAAGGTCTATCCTCAAGATTGACCAAATCTGCCAGCATATCAATACCTGCTCTGTCAGGGGCACCTTCAGGGGAGTAAACCTTATTGGCAATGATTGGGGCATCTTCAGGAGTCTTGCACTCCTCTTCTTCATGCCTTGATGGGGATATTCTTTCTGATTGAATATCAGGAGAGTTGGCTTCAGGGCTGTTGGTCTTGGAGTTAGACCTACTGGCTTGTCTAATCTCCTTGAAGAACTCTTTCTTCTTCTTCTTCTCCTCTTCCATCAACTTCTGCTTCTCAGAAGTTTTGATTATCCTTCTCCTCCTTTCAGATCTTGTTGGCTGGTCAAGATCCCTAAATTCTGTTACACTCTCAGGCTGTAAGGGGACAACCTCTCTGAATTCTTCACCCTCTTCAGGGGGGTTGACTCCTTCATCAGCAACTTTCTCAATCTCCTCAGAAGTGGCTCCTCCACTTCTTGACTGGCTTTCTGGTGAAGATTCACTCAGAATCTTCTTCATCCTTTTCATCTTTGGCTGAGCTTTTGGTGGTTGGGCTTTCCTCTTTCTTGGAGAGGCTCTTGTTGCTGGAACAACTGCAACAGCTTTCTTGGAGATAGCCTCCTGCTTCCTCTTTTCTGTCTTAGAAGACAGCTTTCTGAACATCACCTTTTGAGCAGGAAAAGGCTTTGGCTTTGCTTGTAGATGGGTGTAATGAGCAAATCTCTCCAAGAGTAGGCTGGCTCTTGTGCAGAACTGAAGTCTTCCATCAACCACCACCTTGTGGTGTTTCACCTCCTTAAACTTGAACTTCTCATTCATCATCTTGTCCAAGATAAAGCTTTTCCAGTCAAACTTGACTCTCTTCTCAGCAGAGTCAATCACAGCAGCCATTACTCTTAACTTAGGCATACTTATTTGTTCAACACTCCCAGAGTGACTTAACAAACTCTTCACCACACAATCAAACAAGTGCCTAAACACTGGCTTTAAAGTATTCTTGTTTTGAGCACTTACTAGCTTTTTGGGTGTAAGCAGCCATGGAAAGTAGAACTCCTGATCATCTCCTTCCTTGTAAGTTTCTGGATTCTGACCTTCTGATGGTAGCCCAAAGCTAGCATCCAAATCCTTTGCAGTGAAGATGATGGTGTGTTGGCTTTCTTCTTCTTCATCTTCCTCAGCATATGTGAGCTTAGTGCACACATCACCCTTCTTGCCCTTCCATCTGAGATGGGCAAAAAATTCAGCCATAAAAGAGTTCAGGCAGGAATCTGGCTTGGTGCCTAAGAACTTCTCTAGCCCAGCCTCTCTTAGCCATTGGAGGACTTGATGAACTTCGGTGTCTGGACTATCAAAGGCAACTAGTTTCTCAAACCAAAGAGAACTTGTGTTGCTGAGATATGCAAAATCAATGTCCAAAGATGGATCATTGAAGTCTACAAGTTCTTCTCTCTTGATTTTGGGTGCCATGGATAATATGAGAATTGGGTAGGTTTATGAAGAAGAGTTGCAGGTTTTGAGAGGATTTGAAAGAACTTGAGTGTTTTGGAAATTATGAGTGAGTAAGGATGGAAGTAAAAACTGAGGAGTTTATATATGTGGGGAGTTTATTAACCGCTGGTTAATAGAGAATAACAGTGAGTAAAAGTAAGAACCAATTGGATAAAGTGGGTTAGTGGGCTTTAGGCGGTTTGATGGAAGTTTAATGCAAATCAATGGTCTTGATGATGGTTCAAGAATTCATGAAATCCCAATTAAGATTTTGCATTAAATGCTGATTTGCTTTTTTTTGGTGGTAAAAATCTTTATAGCACACTCCATCTTAAAATGGCCTACTCTTAGACCAAGAAATCTTTTAAATGTCTAATCAATGCTAAAAATAGCAATGATTATCCAATTAACTCGGACAAACATCCTGAGATGTGCTTTGATTTCTGTGAAGGTCAAACTGCTTGATGAACTTGCCTGAGTGGGTCCCAAAGTTGCTGACTGGGTCCCACTTGGACAAAGCTCCTGACCAACATTGCTGAACAGCATAGGGACAACCTTGCTGAGTTTCCCTTTTTGGCTGACTGCTTCAGTGAGGTTGGTCAACTTTGCTGAAGTTCAACTTGATGAACTTCCCCCTTCATATGAGCTTTCTTTCCTCATTTCTCCATCTTGCCTGGATCAAGTAGGCCCAATTCAGCTGACAATTCCAAGAACCTTGCTTCAGCTAGAGGCTTAGTCAAGATATCAGCGTTTTGCTTATTAGTGTGATGGCAATTGCACTATTGTTGTCACAGAATATTGGCACTTCATTTGTGATGACTTTGTAGTCTCTAAGTTGCTGCCTGAGCCAAAGTATCTGAGCACTGCAACTTCCAACTGCTACATATTCTGCTTCAGTTGTTGAAGTTGCAACTGTATTTTGCTTCTTGGAGAACCATGAGATAAGCTTGCTGCCCAAGAATTGACATGTTCCTGAGGTGGATTTTCTGTCAATTCTGCATCCTCCATAATCTGCATCTGAATATCCAGTGAGCTCAATGTTGTCATCAGCTGGATACCACAATCCAAGATTTTCAGATCCCTTGAGATATCTTAGGATTCTCTTGGCAGCATCAAGGTGGCTCTTCTTTGGATTTGCTTGAAATCTTGCACACACTCCAACTGCAAATGTGATATCAGGCCTGCTTGCAGTGAGATATAGCAAGGATCCTATGATTCCCCTGTAGTTAGTGGAGTTTGTTGGCTCTCCACTTTCATCAGGATCCATTTTCCAGTTAGTATTCATAGGAATTCTGACTGGCTTGCTTGTAGCACATCCAAATTTCTTAATCATGTCCCTTGTATACTTTGCCTGATTGATGAATATTCCCTTCTTTGATTGAGTGACTTGGAGTCCTAAGAAGAAATTCATCAATCCCATCATGGACATCTCAAATTTGCTCTGCATGAGTTTTGAGAACTTCTCACACAGCTTCTCATTTGGAGATCCAAATATAATGTCATCCACATAGATTTGGACTAACAAGATATCATCTCCTTCACAGATTCTGAACAAGGTTCTGTCAACAGTGCCTTTGACAAAACCATGATCTAAAAGAAACTGTGATAAGGTGTCATACCAAGCTCTTGGAGCTTGCTTTAAGCCATAGAGAGCTTTCTTCAATCTGTACACCTTGTTTCCATCTTCAAAGCCTGGGGGCTGTTCCACATATACTTCTTCTTTGAGCACCCCATTGAGAAATGCACTCTTCACATCCATTTGATATACCTTGAACCTCATGTGAGCTGCATATGCTAAGAAGAGTCTGATTGCCTCAAGTCTGGCCACTGGAGCAAAGGTCTCATCATAATCAATCCTTTCAGATTGACAATATCCCTTGGCCACTAGTCTTGCTTTGTTCCTCACAATGATGTCATTTTCATTTTTCTTATTTTTGAACACCCATTTGGTTCCAATGACATCTTGATGAGTTGGCCTTTCTACCAGCTCCCATACTTCATTTCTGGTAAACTGGTTCAGCTCCTCTTGCATGGCTATGATCCAGTTGGTGTCTTGCAGTGCTTCCTCAATGTCTTTTGGTTCCTGTTCTGAAAGAAAACAACAAAACAAAGCACTTTCTCCATGAAACCTTCAAGTTTTGATCCCTTCACTTGGATTACCAAGTATCAGGCTAGATGGGTGGTCCTGCAACCAAGTCCTTCTAGACCTGATCCCTTCAGGAGGATTGTCCTCCTCTGAGGTTGGATCACTAGACTCATTAAATTCAGGAAAGTTAATTGAAGGATCAAGTTCAGGATCATATTCAGGGGTATTGTCCTCATTGTCAGATAAGTTGACATTTTCATTGGTTCCCCCTTGAATATTGGATCCATTTACTACCTCAGCATTGTCTGCTTCTTCATTGGTAGTTGTTACCTGGTTTTGAACTGGGATGGGGTCAGTCAGTTCAATTTCACCTTCAGGTTGGTTGTCTTCAGGTTGATTGCTATCAGGTAGGTTGTCCAGTTTTTGATTATCATGCAATTCAGGCTGGGCAACATCTACAAACACTGTTTCCTTGCTTTGAAGCCTTAGTCTGGTTGTTCTTTGTGTTATCTCATCAATATTCAGGTTTCTATCCCTGAACTCATCAATAGATTCATCAAACACAACATGAGGTGTTTATTCCACAATAAGAGTTTTGCAATTATAGACTCTGTAAGCCTTGCTGATTTGTGAATATCCAACAAATATTCCTTCATCAGCTTTGCTATCAAAAGCTTTCAATTGCTCTTTCCCATTATTGTGAATGAAACACTTACAACCAAATATGTGAAAATAAGCAACAGTGGGCAATCTACCTTTCCATATTTGATATGGAGTTTTACCTTATCCTTTGGTGATTAAGGACCTGTTTTGTGTGTGACATGCAGTGCTAATGGCTTCAGCCCAGAACCTTTTAGGCAGTTTTGATTCAGCAATCAGTGTTCTTGCTGCCTCTTTCAAGGCCCTGTTCCTTCTTTCAGCAACCCCATTTTGTTGAGGTGTTCTTGCTGCTGAAGTTTCATGAGTAATGCCATTCTTGCTGCAGTACTCATTAATGTATGAGTTTATGAATTCAGTGCCTTTGTCAGATCTGATCTTGACAATAGTTAGGCCCTTTTCATTGCTCAATCTCATCATCAATTCAGGTAGCTTGACTTGGGTCTCCTTTTTGTTCAGCAAGTATACTACCCAAGTGTACCTGGAAAAATCATCAACAACAACTAAAGCATATTTTCTTCCATTTATACTAACTGGGATTATTGGTCCAAATAAATCCATATGCAGTAGTTGAAGAACTCTCTCAGTTGAGATGACAGGCTTCCCTTTAAATGAAGCTTTGATCTGCTTTCCTTCCTGACATGGCTGGCATATATGTTCTTTGGTGAACACTTATTTTGGCAGCCCTTTAACTAGAGAGTTTCTTGCAATCTTGTTGATGGTTTTGAAGTTCAGGTGGTTTAGTCTTTTGTGCCACAGCCAGCTTTGCTCACTTGTGCTTTTGGCAACTAGACAAACCGCTTCAGGGGTTTTGCTCCAATCTGCAAAATAGACATTTCCCTTTCTCACCCCTGTTAGTAGCACCTGTTGTGTTGATTTGTTTTTTTATAGTACATTCATTTGGTGCAAATTCAACACAGTATCCTTTATCACAAATTTGACTTATAGACAACAAGTTATATTTTAGGCCTAGGACATATGAGACATCAGTAATTTTAACACTACCAATGTTTAATGTACCATAACCTCTTGTGATCCCTTGAGAGCTGTCTCCAAAGGTTACTGAAGGACCATCCTTTTCTATGAAATCTGAGAGAAGCTCTTTGTTCCCAGTCATGTGTCTTGAACATCCACTGTCCAAGTACCATGTTGTTTTCTTGTTGATGCTTCTCTTCTTCTTGTGGTCCTTGCAGCCATGCAAAGTCAAAATTTAGGTACCCTTTGAGTGTTGGGTCCTAGAGGGTTAGCTGTACCTTTTGGAACCCAAATCTGCCTGATTACTCTGATTGATTCAAAGTGACTGACTTGGTTTCCATTTACATCTACATACATAGTTTGACCCTTAAATGCCTTGGGTGGCTTCTGTGTATAAGTGTTAGCCTTGTAAGGTTCAGGAGTGTTTGTGAATTTCTTTGGGACATTTCTCCTGAAGTTACTAGACTTAGGTGCAGCTTGGTAAGACCTTTGAGGATAGGGTTTTGGATGGCCTTTTCCATTTGGCAAGTAAGGTCCAGGCTTCCTGAATGTTTTATACCTGTCAGAGGGGATTGGCCTTAGTCCATTCAGTTGAGGTTGCCTCATTTGAGTTGGCAATTTCTGAACAGATTTTGGACAACTTCTCTGATGAGGATTCAGATAGGTTGGCCTTCCATTGGTTCTACCTTTCTGACCCTCATTTCTCCTGTAAGCAATGCCTTTAACTTTTTCCATAGGTATGGGTTTAGGTACATTGTTTACTTGAGTTGGTATAAAAATTCCTTTACCCTCATCCTTGATCAGTGGTTGATTTACTTCCATTTCATTTTGTTGTGCCACTGATCTTACAAAAGTCATCTTAGAATTGCTTGATGAGGCAATACTAAGACCAGGTGAGGGTTCAAATGGATTATAGCCTAATCCACCTTTTTGAGCAAATGGTCTTTGAAACCCTTGAATTTCCTCTATTGCCTTAGCAGATTTGTTCAAGGCAGACATTTCATTTTTAAGCTTCCCTCACTCAATTTTAGAGTATCAAATTCACTTGAGAGATTGTCAAATTTTGCTTGAAGAATTCTAAGATCAAAATCCTTTTTCCTCAAGGCCAGTTCTTGATCATCAATCAACTTTTGTTGTTCAGAGACTTTGAGAGACATTTCCTCTTGCTCTCTCACAATCTGCTGATACAACTCAGCTGATTTAAAGTCAAGCTCTGGTTCAGGAAGGTTGGGAGTTTGAGCTTTCGAATTCAGTAGCTCATTTTCTCTAAGTGCCATATTGCATACTTCTCTAAGCCTGGTGAAATCCTCAAATAACTTTACAAAGTTGAGTTTTAAAGGGATTTCACTGGACTCATGTGTGTCATTTGAAGAACTAGAAGATGAACATACCTCATCATTTTCAAATGTCATTTGACAATCATCATCACTGTCACTGTTGGAGAACAGTCCATCATCAGAAGAGTAGACACTCTCTTCACTTGCTGAATCTCCAGCTATCATGGCCTTCCTGTTGTTCATCCTCTTGTCTCTTTTGTTCTGCCTTTCTTTTCTTTCTTTGGCACTAAGGTCAGGACAATCATACTGAAAGTGACCCTTTTTCTGGCAGTTGTAACACACATCTTCATCATCATTCTTCTTGCTTGAGGACTCCTTCCTCCTTGATGATGATGGTTCACCTTTGCTGAATTTCTTCCTATCAGCATATCTGTCTTCTTTCTTTTCATCAGAGACTTTGTCCTCTGATTTGTTGTCAGGAGAGCTGAATCTCCTTCTGGTTCTGTTGTCTTGGTAGAACTTCTTGTATCTACCAAATCTGGAGTTGAGCTTCTCGAATCTCCTAGCCATGAGTGCCAGCTCCTCCTTTATTTCAGATTTTGAAACAGATTGAGAGGATCTTTGTGTATTCTTCTTTTCTGTTTCAGCAGCTTTGAAGGCAACACCTTTGTTTGAGGAGGATGGCTCTTCATGCACCTTCTTTCTGTTTAGATCAAACTCATATGCTTTGAGTTCAGAGAATACTTGCTGCATTGGCATGTTGTCCAGATTGCTGGTATTTTGCATCATGACAGAATATATGTCCCATTTAGATGTGAGACTTCTCAGAATCTTCAAAGCAACTTCTCTTTTGGCATAGAACTTGCCAAGAGAATTTATCTCATTCATGATGTCAGTGAACCTGCCATCAAGATGATCAATAGTTTCATTGGCTTTCATAGAGAATTGTTCATATTTTTGGATAGCCACTTGAAGCTTGTTCTCCTTGATCTTTTGGGTACCTTCACACATAAGTGCTAAGGTGTCCCAAATCTCTTTAGCTGATGTGCAGTGGTACACTCTTCCCATCACTGCATCTGGAATAGTCTGGTACAATGTGTTCATGGCAATGTAGTTCAAGTTGTGCCTTTTTCTTTCCTCAGCTGTAAAGTCATCTTCATCTTTTGGCAGCAACTCCCTTGGATCAGCTTTCTGAGCATCAGTGAGTTTGGGATTTGCTTTAGTGAATGTGAAAGGCCCTCTAGTGATGACTTTAAGCATCTCATCATGCTGGCAAACAAGATGTGCTCTCATTCTGATCTTCCAGAAATCATAGTTCTCAATTGAGAACATTGGCAGTTTATGATGAGAAATATGATTGACTTGATTTGGACCCATGTTGTTGATGGTGTTGACAGCATTTTCCTGGAACTGCATTGTTAGCCATTTCAACAGAAATAATATAGGATGGACACAGATAGGTTTTTCAGAAATTTGGATCAGTTCAGTGACCACAAAAAATGTGATTTTGAAAATCAATGATTTTCAGAAGCAGTGGTCTAAGAACCCCTGCTCTGATACCACTTGTTGGTCCTTGGTGGAGTATGACACAAGTGTATGGGGGGGGGAATGCACTTGTGTATGCAAATTCTTTTCTTTTTAACAAAACTGATCTTATCAGGCAGGTTGTCTCACAACTGGCCTGAGTGAACTTTGATAGATACTTGTCCTACTGATTACTATTGAGTGATCAGTTGGCTAAATATCTAAAAGAATTGCTAAGTGCGGAATGTGGTTGGCCTTTGACTTAAAGAAATACTCCAAGTTAATTTCTGAAAAGATACAGTTATCAAGGACTTTGTCCAAAACAAATTTTCTTGCTTACTGACTTTTGCTTCTTTAAAATATGTTTGAATGTAAGTGCAATAAAGAATGCAGTAAGTAAATGACACACAAGTTTATAGTGGTTCAGAGACTCAAGCTCCTACATCCACTTTCCCTGATTGAACAGGATAATTCCTTCACAATGGAATTAGCTTGTTTTATAGTGCCAAGGTGCACTGATCAACAACACTCTCTTAGTGTTTTGATCCCTAGGATAATCTAAGTCCTAGTGCTCAATCTCTTTGAGTTAAGACTGTGTTTCACTCTAACAGTCCTTAACTCCTCACTTCTACAACAAACGCTCTCTTCACTAAATGAGATAAGGGTTTGAGGTTTGGTTCCAACTAGTAGAGATATCCTTTACAATAAGAACAGTGTAAAGGCTTAGGATATCTCAATGCTAAGCTTTGGATGTTTACAAAGATTGGCTTAGCTAAATGAAGTGATTAGGAAACTTGGGATTCTGAAGAATAGCTTGGTTTCCTTTGAAAGCTTGATAAATAGTTTGATAGCTTATAGTTGGATTCTGAATCCCTTTGATCACTTCTGTATTTATAGACAAATTTGAACAACTAACCGTTGGAGGGATAGCAATTCAAATATGTCTATTTGCAGCACCATTGAAACGGCTATGAAGCTTGGCATCCTTTTATCCACTGTGTAAAAGGGCTCTTCAATGGTTGCTTGAATGAATGTGTTGACTTCTGAAAAATGCGGCTGAGAAGACTTGTGTCAGATTCCAAATATGCACATCTTCCAAGGTTGATTTGTGGCAAACTCTACACTCAACCAACGGTCAGATGGGACAAGCTCCCTGAACATTCCTGCTGCAATTTAGAATGTTCCAACATTCATTCAATGCTTCACTCTTTAATGCTCTAAGTCTTCAATGCTTGGTTCAGGCATGGTTGGCAATAAATGCTTCATTGAATGTGTCTTCTGTAAGCTTTGGCATTCAATGCTCTTGATCATTTGTACTTCAACTGTCTTGATCATCTGCATTTATGAGCATTGCTTTACTGCTCTTGATCTCTTCAGCTCAGTTGTCCACTTGGTCAGTCTGCCTTGCAAGTTCAGCAACTTTGGCCTATAGACTTATCAAGCTGCCTAACATTCCAGCTTAGGACAACTATCCTGAACACTAAAATCTCACAACATTCCTGAGATTTTTCACTTAAGCAATCTACATATTCAGTTGTACTGAGACAACTTGCCTGAACTAGACTTGAGCTTATCTCAACTAATCTGAACATCATCAATCAGGGGTTTTGGTATCTAGATCAAAATCATTTTATTCCCAACAGGAAGCAATAGTAAGCAAATTCACCAAGCCTATCTAGCATTTGATCCATAAAGGGGAGGGGAAAGTGGTCCTTACATGTAGCCTTATTCAATTCTCTATAATCCACACACACTCTCCACTCGGTTGCTACCCGTGTAGCAATTACCTCATTTTTATCGGTCGTGATGACCGTCATTCCCCCTTTTTTAGTCACGACATGCAATGGTGATACCCACGGACTATCACTAATAGGAAAAATCATACCCGAGTCTAAGAACTTGATTACCTCTTTTCTAATGACTTCTTGCAAAATAGGATTTACTCGTCTTTGAGGTTGGACTATAGGTTTAACATCACTCTCGGTCCTAATCCTATGCATGCATATAGATGGATTAATACCCTTCAAGTCATCAATGGTCCAACCTAAGGCTTTCTTATTCCTAGCAAGCACAACCAACAATTTTTCCAACTCAACATCATTCAACAAAGAGGAAACGATAACGGGGTACCTCATTTCGTTATCCAAGTAAGCATACTTGAGGTGCTCCGGTAATGGCTTCATCTTTTCCTTCTTTTCTTCCGGACCTTGTCCTCCTTCAACGGGGATATGAAGTGGTAGTATTGGAGGTCTCCTTCTCATCTCCATTGCATCAACTTCTTCTATTGATTCCCTATAAGAACTTGGCAACAAATCATTAGAGACAATCAAAGAATCACATAGAAATGAAGAAATAGAATGAGTTAAAGAAGTGTTAGAGAAATCTTCTCATTCATCTTGCACCATGTTGTCAACCACATCTAAAAAATTGCAAGACTCCACTTCTCCAAGCTCTTTCAAAGGCTTGTAGATTGAAAATGTGATTTCTTCATGATTGAAACTCAATTTCAATTTCTCCTTTCTTCACATTGATCATTGACTCCCCCGTTGCAAGAAAAGGTCTTCCCAAGATCAACGGGACGTGCTCATCTTCCTCCATGTCAAGAATGACGAAGTCCACGGGAAATATAAATCGGTCCACTTTCACCAACACATCCTCGACTATCCCTCTTGGTGTCTTCACCGATCGGTCGGCTAGATGCAAGGTCATGGTCGTTGGTAACAACTCCCCCATATCCAACCTCTTGTAAATCGAATAGGGCATGAGGTTGATGCTTGCCCCAAGGTCGCATAACGCCCATATTGCTTCACTACCCCCGATTTCACAAGGAATGGTGAAACTCCCCGGATCTTCCAGCTTTTTGGGTAGGCTTCTTTGTAGTAGAGCACTACATTCCTCCGAAAGGTTGATTGCTTGATGACTTCCAAGCTTCTTCTTGTTTGCAATCAAATCCTTGAGAAACTTCATATAGTGGGGCATTTGATCCAAGGCGTCAAGAAGAGGGAGATTGATATGAATCTTCTTAAAGATTTCCATGAACTTGCTAAACTTCTCGTTCAACCTCTTCTTCATATACCTTTGAGGAAAGGGAAGTGGTACATGAGTAATGGGAATCCCCCATTTGTCACATGGTACATCATGCTTCTTCTCTCTTAGCTCCTTAGCAATCTTCCACTTTGGAGTTCTTGGACTCTTCACTCCCTCATCTCCACTTTCTTCCTCCTTCTTTTCTTTCTCTTCATTTTCATCATCCTTCCTTCCTTCAACTTCCAACTCCTCATCTTGCTTTCCTTCCTCAATCTCCTCATCGACTTTCTCACCATCAACATCCGTGGGCATTTTTGGTCCTTCGTAAGAAGTGCCACTCCTCAACTTAATGACTTTACAATGCTCTTTCGGATTCACTTCGGTTGTCGATGGAAATTTTCCTTTGTTAGGTTGAGACCCAATTGAAGTTGCCAATTGTCCCATTTGGAATTCCATTGATTTTTGACTACTCATAAGTTGGCTAATCATGGATTCCATTGATTTTTGATTACTCATGAGTTGAGCAAGGATGGAGTCGGTTGCTTCGGATTTCTTCTCACTTGTCTCCATTCTCTTAGTGAGGTGTGAAAGAAGCTCATTCGTGGAAGACTTCCCTTCTCCACTTGGAAGTTTTGCTCCGGGATCAAATCCGGGAGGATATTGAATAGCACTTTTAGGATTGGAATAGGACAAATTCTCATTCCTCCGAAAATTCGGGTTTTGAGGGACTTGGTATTGAGGAGATGGTCCCCCTTGTCCTTGAGATGATGAAGATTGCCCTTGGAATCGGTTTTGAGGAGGAGCTTGATAATCTTGACCACGATTTTGATATGGTGGTTGGCCTTGATATTGTCGATTCCCTTGAAAATTTTGTGGATATCCTTGTTGACCCATGTATTGCACTTCTTCCATATGTCCCGTTTGAGGATCTTCTTGCACAAAGGATAAATGATTATCTCTTGTTTAGATAAAACATTCACCTTTTCAATGAGTGTAGTCATCATTGCTCTTATGATATCATTAGCATCCACTTGGGCTACCCTATTTTGTGCTCCACGATCTACTCTCGTCTTGAAAGTATTGCTTGATATCCCCTCTATTATGTCATTGATCTCCTCCACCGATTTCATCCAAATTGAACCCCCCGCACAAGCATCAATGTGGTGTTGATCTTCCAATCGTAACCCACCAACGAACCAACAAGTTGTTTGTTCTATTGGGAAACCATGATGGGGGCATGTGATGAGAAGACTCGTAAATCTTTCTCATGCTTCTTTGATTCCCTCATTTGGACCTTGTTTGAACATAGAGATCTTTTGCTTGGCTTCCATCGTCTTTGAAGGAGGGTAGTACTTCAATAGAAATCTTTTCTTCAAATCTTCCCACGTCCTCACTTCTCCGGCGGGAATGCTTGATTGTAGCCAAGCTTTTGCTTTCCCCGACAATGTAAACGGAAATAGCCTCATCTTTTTAGCATCTTCCGACACTCCATTTTGCTTGAGAGTGTCGGCTATCACTACAGGAAATTTGAGAAATCGCGACGACGACAATTCGTCATAAAAGCATCATTTTTCGTCACAAAATGTGATTGGCGACGATTTTTCTCTGTCACAAAGAAGGTCGACGTAGGTGCGTCACATTAGGTAAATGTGACTTTATTTGAATTCGTCATCAAAAGTCATCTTTTGGCGACGCTAAAGTTCATCGTCGCTATATTATTCATCTATGGTGACGAATAAAGCGTCACGTTTGACACTGAATTTTATCGCTAAATATGATATTTCGTCACTAAAAGTTCAACTTTAAATGACGTTTTGATTTATTGTCACTAAAATATTAATTTTTAGCGACAATTATCCATTTCATATCAACCTTTTAAAATTGTAATGACGAAATTTCTATCTCAAATAGATTAATTATTTCGTCGTAATTTATATAGTTCGTCACCAAATAGTTCAACCTTACATGACGATTTGATTTATTGTCACTAAAATATCAATTTTAAGTGACGATTTTTTTCATTTTCTACCCCATTTGTCAAATTTTAGTGACAACATTATCGTCACAATTAAATGAATAATTTCGTCACCTTTTATATAGTTCGTCACCAAAGAATAACACTTTAGTGACAAAATTTTAATCGTTGTTATATATATATGTGTATAATAACGACACAATGCGTCACGAAAGGGTAATATTCAGTGACAAAATATTTTTGATCACTAAATAGCGTAGAAATGGTGACGAAACATTTTTGTCATAAGAAATACTATTATTTAATGACGAATATGATAATTGTCACTAAATATCTAGATATAATGACAACATATATTTCGTCTTCATTTAAATATTTCATCACAAAAGAATTAAGCTATTGTTACGAATTTTTTATTGTCATCATATGTGCATATATATAATGACAATACAATTTGTCATTAAATAGTAATATTTTAGTGACAAAATAACAATCGTCATAAAATATATATATATATAAAGTGACAACATCTTTCGGCATTACTAATTAGTATACGCCATACGGTGACAATTTTTTTTGTCATTAATTATTTATAATAGACAAAAAATGTTATTGTAATGAACTAATTTAATTAATGAATTATAATAAAAAAATATTTACATTGACCACTAAATTAAAGATGGTAAATAAATTTAAATTGTATGATAAGATAAAAAAAATACAACGAACATTAAAGTTACAAAAGTCAAAACCAACAAACATAAAAATAAATATAAATATAAGGAAGGTTCTCCTAAACCTTAAAGACTTGTCCCTCTCTCGGCCAATAAATTCATAAGTTTGTTCATGGTGCCTTTTATATCACTCACTTCTTCCCGAATAGCACCTACGCAAGTTTCAGATGCTTTCAACTTTTCTTTTGTCTCGAGTAACTCCCTTTTCCAATTGGTTAGAAGCATCATCTGAAACACAACATCTATTCAGAGGCTTTGGACCATCTTTCTCTAAAGAATCTGTACGGACATACCATTCAATCTTATCACTCTTCACCATTTAACTCATGTTAATTAGACTGCAAAAAATTAACATATTTAGCTAGCCCAAATGAAATGATCGTAAAATCAATAACACCACAAATATCCCAAAAAAATCAAATATAATTTAAACTTTAAAGTCAATTAATTAAACAAAATCCAACCATTAACCAACAATTAAATATTGCTAAGCATGAGAAATAAATTACTCACAATTTCATGGAGCTAACTACAAAAGTCTTTCTTCCCAAAATATGCTTGCATTTCGACTTGCTCCTATTTGTAAAATACTTCAGTATTTTCTTGACAAGTGTTTGACCTCGACATTTTTTCTTAGACCCAACAACTACATGTGGACATTAAACATTTGTTATAATATTAGACAGCAAACGTAGCAATAATTAAAATGATAAATTTGCCAATTGTTGCCATTGAGTCATGGCATGTAACAAGCAGAACCCTATTTGATCCCTAAGAGAGGACGAACTTTTAATTGATGCAATAAGGTTGAATCCAATACAATAAGGTTTCAGCACAATAATGACTCAAGAAATTTAGAGCTATAAATCAAGTTTCACAAAATGCGATATTTACCTCATGAAGTTTTGTGGAAGTATTAGCTCAACGTTGACTGGTCATTATAATCACAAATCTAAAAAGATAGAGTAATCAATTGCATAAACTAATTAACGTGAGCATAGAAATGGCTAAGGAATCAACAACAGGCAACAGCTTCCTATCAATTTAATTGGGAGTAATAATTAAGTCTAATTAATCTATTTACCTATAAAATTGGCAAATCGCAAATGTGCCCAAAATAAAGTCAATATGTGCCACTCTATCACATTTTGACAGCTAACTGCCCGAAACACTTAACTGATATAGTTTTTTTATTTTTTTATTTTTACATCAAAAGAGTTGGGTTTAAACAAAAATTCAGGACGACACCATTAGTCTCTTACAAAATTCAACAACTACGTTTCTAAATTGGCATTCTTAAAACAAGCATACAATCAAGAGTTGATGTCCATAAAACACATAGCATAAAAAAACATTAGTAGATGAACTCTATTTAAGAATACCACAAAATGGCATATGGGAAAACAAGAAGGATTAAAGCTTAGTCCCTTTCCTCATTAAATTTGGTCACAAGTTCTCAAAGAATTCAGAAATGGCATGATATATAGATACTTCATAAGTTATACATAAAAGAAGCATTACGCAGTACATAACTCAATTGAATACGTACACACAAGAGATTGAAAATAAAATCAAAAGAATAAGAATAAGAATACCAATGATGCATTCACTTTCAAAAAGGAGTCCTCATCATTTCAAAATATAAGGACTCATCATTGTTGTTAGCTTATCTTTTGATTTTGTTTTCAAAAAGGAGTCCCTGCCTATTCTTCAGAATACAGAACGCATTACATAACTTATTTAACCCATTTTGTTAACAGATAGAGATTGAAACATAAATCATTGTTGTTAACTTATCTTAAGAATAACAAATGCATAGATTGAAATAGAAAAGCCATAACAAATAAACATATTTTTACAAAATGGGATCATAAATTCATAATTTTTATTTTTATTTTGATAAGAAACTGAATTTTATTAATAGGGAAGAGAAGGTAATGGATGATTAGAAGTCCCTTCTGTTAGGAAATTATTATTTCCTATATATATGGGCCACATATTTAATGCAATTATATTAGTCATTTATAATTATATTTATTATTGTGATACGATTGACTATTAAAATTAATATGGACTTATGAGTAGATACCAAATAGGACTTTATTACGGGAATTATGGGAACCCTAATTCAGTACTATATAAAGAGCATATACTGATGGCCCCCGATATACTAAATCGCATACAGTTTTCTGCTCTCCCCATCAAGAGTGAAACGAAACCCATACGGAGATTTAGTTGAGGAAGGCCATAAAACCACCCCATCGATCGAACTGGAAATTGGTGAGGCATTTCCTACACAAAATATTGCTATGGATCCAGGTATTTCACTAAATCCATTAATTCTCAATCAATAAGCGTGTTGTTGTCCTAGAATTTCCGCATCTAGGATATTTGCTGTACTACATGTATATTTCGGTAATTGAATAAATATTTCTAACAACCTCCAAATACAAACAAACAGGCCATTTTTTCAAACAGGTAGAGGGCGTGAAAAATTGAAACAGAGACAGAATAATTGAATCAAGACGAGTCAGAGGGGAATATGAAGAATATGATAATCAAAGCTAATAAACTCTCACGTACCTCCACTTTATCTCACGTACCTCCACTTTATTACACTAAAAAGTTACTTTATTATTATTTATAAAGTTGAAAAGTTTTTACTACCTCCACTTTATCTTACACAATATTAATAAACAATTCATTCATTAAAACTCGTGCCAATTCATTTGTGCCTTCAAGTATGGGACGGAGGGAGTATTATATAATGTAATTTTATGTTAAACAAATTGGGTAAAAGTAATTGATGTTAGTATTATTGTAATAGTATGATATATATAGTTGAATGGAGAAATTTGAATGTTGAATCTCAACGTAGAACAAAACGGAAGACAGTACATTACACGTACGAAGGTTTGAATCCCAAAAGAAACTTGGCCAAATTTCAGAGCTAGACTTCTAAATACACCCCGTGCTGGGCACCCGCATCCAAGTCCACAAAGTCAAGTTTGAACACAAGTTATAATTAGTTACGAGAAATTTTCATTTTACATCATGTATCTTAGGCTTAATCCAATTTATGTCATTTTTGTCGAAAAAATTTCAAATTCAACCAAATGTGAAGAATAAATTGGAATTACGGTCAAATAGTGCAATTTACGTATGTTAAAAATTCTAAAAAAATCTTAAAATATCTGAAAATATCTGAAAATATTATTAAAAACCATGGAATGTGTAAAATAAAATTTAAAATATCTCATTAAAAATTAAAAAAATGTGTAGAATAAAAATAAAGAGTTCTATTTTTTTTAAATACTAAAAAAAAATATTCTACAATTAAAAAAATCGAAAAATGTGTAATTTAAAAATTAAGAAATTCTAAAATCTTATTAAAATTTCTAAAAAAACTATTTTTTTATTTAAGGTGTAGATTAAAAATTACAATTTTTAAAATCTTATAAGAATAAGAAAAAGTATTAATATTTCATTAAAATTTTCTCGAGCTCGTAAAAATTTTGGGTTCCACGAAGTTTTCTAACTCACTACCAATGTTAAGTGGAAGTTCCGCGCCTTGATTGACTGTGAAACCGTTTTAAATTCATTTTAATGAGATTTTAACATTTTTAAAAATTTAATTTATAGATTTTTTTTATTTTTTAAATTTTTTATTTTTATGATATTTTCAATTTTATAATGAGATTTTAGAATTTGTTAAATAATCATTTATTTGATGTCCAACCTCGTAATTAATACTCTAATTAATATGGAGTAATAATTCGTGAGAAAATATTATTAATTGTATATATTTTTTAAATATTACACAATACTAATTTTGTATAATAACATTATTACATTTTTTGAAGAATGTTTTTATAAATATAAAATAGTGTCAAACAAAATTATATACACACTTCTGCGATTTAAATAGATATAAATAGTCTCCTTTTTATCATATAAAGGAAAACATTGGCGGGGAAAATTTGACACTCCCGGAAAAAAAAAACGCGCTCTAGAGAAAAAGGATTTGACAGGCTTAGGTGGGAAATCTAAATCCCTAATCCCAAATCTTACGGCAAAAACGACGCTAAATCTAAAGCCCACGCTGATCCTTAAAGCCCAAATCCCACGTTGATCCTTAAATCTCAAATCAGTCGCTGTGTCCTGCGCTGATGAGCCGGGATTGTTGAATCGGTGTTCTTGAAGAATTGCGTCCGGGGCATCCACAGATTGTGTAAGGGTTTTCTTATTATCTCTAATTTTGCGATCACACGTCTAGTTGATTAATTGCTTTTGTGTCTTTCTGAATCTTTGGTCAACTCTTGATTGCATGATTGTATATTTGTTTTGAGAATGCTAATTTAGATACACAGTTACTAAATTCTGGAAGAGATTAATGGTGTGTTCGGCTCGGCCGTTCTGAATCTTGGTTTAAACACAACTCTTTTGAAAATACAATAGAAAAGAGTGTAATAAAATAAAGGTAATTTGATCAATGAACTAATAAACACGAAAAGAAACAGAGAAACTGGATTGCTGCACTGAACACAAAACTGCAATTTGGTAGTTTCCCAAGATATTAATAAATGGAATAATAATAACAACCCATGAAGTTTATCATGATAATATACCTGATCAGAGTCTGTGCATGAATGGTTTTTCATAAAATCTGATCTTGATCCGCTGATCAGAGTCTGTCCATGAATGGTTTTTCATAAAATCTGATATTGATCCGCTGATCAGAGTCTGTCCATGAATGGTTTTTTCATAAAATATGATCTTGATCCGCTAATTGTTGTAAACAAAGCGATAGTAATAATAATAACAAGTCAAGCTAACAAATGAGTGAATATTAGTTAGTTAGTTAGTTAGAGTATGTAGTTGTTCTAGTTATAACTTCTATTTTTTAGTAGTTATAACTTCTATTTTAAATCCAAATATAACAAGGTTGTTTCTGGGGATTGATCAATGGTGTCCATCTTGTGGTGAATAAATTTATTTTGAATGAAGATTTGGTGTCAGTCTCATCTTTGTTTGTTATTGAAAACTCTCGTATGATCTCTATTATAATCTCAGTGGATATATTATAATTTATTATCTATTAATAAAATTGAAATAAATAAAATCTAATGATTATTACACCAGGAAAAGGTTAAACTTAAGAAATACTTTTGAATCTCGATCAGTTTATCTAATACCTCATTTGTGAGAGCCATATTAAGATAAATAAGTGGTGTGGGAGTGTGTTGTTTGGTCAGTCTAGAAAAGGAGGAACTCAATGTTGTTTACACAGGAAGAAATCACGGAGACCAGATTAGGGGACTAGATTAAATCTAGGCTATGGAGTTGGATGTAGATAAAATCTACCAGGAGCACTTTTGTCAATTTGAGGGACTGGAACTATAACTCCAGATTAATTCTAGGATTTTAGGCTGTGTAAGATGTGCTAGTTTGCTTTATGCGTTTTACGTATTTATTCATATTTTGCTGCGTAATTCTGCTGTAATGGGGCATATTTAAGACTCTTCATGATAACAATGCTTACAATTGTAAAATAAAGTAAGAGATTTATAGAATTAAAAAAAATGGAGTTCATCTTGATTGCTACTCTTTCTCTTCCCTTTTTCGGTTGTTCAATATGTTCTTTTCTATCTTTTAGGAGCAGTCGTTTGATTAGAGTGTACAGAATTGAGAAATACAATATACAGGGAGTGCGTTCATAATTCTTCGACTAATTAAGAGCAAGCCTTGCTAAGGAGCTAAGGAGGAATTCAGATTCATAGGTATGTCTTGCTAAGGTGCTAAGGAGGAATTCAGATTCATAGGTATGTCTCTGCTGTTATAATCCTGGTTTAAGCTGAGAAAATGATATACATACATGATCTTAAAGGGAATGTTGGAAGTCCCAAAGAATACCAAGGAATGTGAATCCAAGTAAAACTAGCCATGTTTCTTGTTTTCTTCTCTCTCTTTTATATTTTGGAAGTCTCCTTTCCCTAGGCCGATAAGTTGTAATTTTCTAGAATTTATATAGAAATTCTACAACAGATCCACTGAATGAGATTCAGAATAAAAAAATTGGCAATACTCTCTCAGTTTTCACCATGTTGGCATATTACTTTCAAAGCATGACTAATGTATACTGAAGCAGAAAATGGACTTTATCTAGGCAAAGCTATTTTCTAGAATGAATTCTTGTAGACAGCATGTGCAGCAAACTATGCATGTAATTGTAGAATTTTGGATACTTTCACAAATATTAGTCTAAAATGTCACCTCAATATATATATATTTTTAATTAGCCCATGGAACATCATTTTAATGCTTTAATCTAAACAATAGGAAAAGACAGATTGTATCTCCGTCACAAACATTTCAATGTATCTGCAACCTGAGATTTTTTACCCCTTAAACATATTTCCTTTCCAAATTGAAGTACACAAAGTCATTTGGTCAAGTTCTGCAGTTCTGCTACTTGGCAGACATTTTTTAAATAATTAAACTGACTGGATTGTTTCAACTTTGGTTCTTGCATTCATTACACTATCGATATATTGTGTATATATGTGGTGAATAAATTTATTTTGAATGAAGATTTGGTGTCATTCTAATTTTTGTTTCCTATTGAAAACTCTTGGAGATTTCAAGTTTTTCTCACCGATGCTGAGAGTAACATACTAACATGGAACAAGCAATATTGATTTTAGAAGGATTCATAATGTTGATAAAACATGGAACAAGCAATATCAATTTTAGTAGTTTATGGTGAAATTTATGTTTAACATTAAAACTCGGTTTGTAAAATATAAATAATGTTATTGTACATCAATCTACTTTAATATATTCTCATCTGGTGAGGCTATTTGGAGATTTTCATGTAATGAATGTAAATATAAAACATTTGTGATAGTGTTCTATGTTCATCATCTGCAACACTGCACCATTTATCTACAATTAGCTTTGTGTTGAAATTGACTTATGTTAAACTTCTCAAAATGAATTTAAGAGACTATTTATTGAATGTTCAATAAGAATACTTATTACAGGAGTATGGCCCTCAAATTCAACTTCAAATTTGGAAGCTTATATATGGCTTAGTTTGGTAAGTAGCCCAGGTTTTAAAGATGTTTTCTGTTAAAATGTAACGTAAGTTTTTGTTTTGAGATTATATTTGGTAGTTTGCTTTGAGATTTGTTACAGCCCACATGCAGCTTTTTCTGATTAGCGGATTTTGATTTTTGCTTAGCTCATTACTCATTCTTTTAGTCGTGTGGGCTTTTGGGCCTTTTATTTTGTATTTCCTTCCGGGATGTGGCTCCCCCTATTTTCAGTTTTCTTTTATAATATAACACTACATCCCCCCTATTTTCAGTTTTCTTTTATAATATAACACCAATTCAGTTTGTACATTTATTTGAGGTTGAAGGCCTATTCCCTAATGGGTTTACTTGCATATATATTTTTTGGACTCAATATATTTTTTCTTTCTTGTCCAAGATTTCTATGATCACCAGCCATTTTGTTTTGGCACTGCAGGTGTGTCTTTTAACAGAATTATAGATGAGATCAATTATGTTACTGCATATGAATGGTGGGAAGGGTCAGTGCATATCATACTTTCAGTCCTCACATATCCTTGTGCTTGGTCCTGGAAACAATGACGTAGGAGGAAAAAAATTCAACAGCTACAGGAATTTGTCAAGTCTGAATTGACTATTCTTAATTAAGGTCTTGCAGATCACGTGCTCTATGCAAAAGGAATGAAGGTTAGCTGTAATATGTGTTAGGGATAAGAATTACCCCACCAGTCTCAAAATGAACCCGGCCATCGCCGCCGATTACTAGAAAGCCACTAGAAAAGAAGTCGAAAATCCAATTGGGTGAAAAAAATTCTTCTTCATTTCAAGATGAGTATTTGTGATGATTGGGAAGAAGTAAAAGGCGCCCTCAAGTCTACCATCCAATTAGTTAGATGGTTACTAGGAAGCTGCCGGTTTTCTGTGTTAGGAAATTCTTTTGGGGGAAAAATCTTTTCGGAATGAATAAAATAGGAGAGCTCTCGAAGGCAAAAAAATCCATGAATACAGATTGGAAGGAAAATTCTCTCATCATAAACCAGCTAAGGTAATTAATTAATTAATTAATTTTCTAACATTATAAAGATAGTACAATAATTGTTTCTTATAGGTCTATTTTTCTTATATCTGCCACATTGAAGACAATAATTGTGTGGTATTGGAAAATGCAGGCTTTGGCGGGGCAAGTCTTGCAAGGCTCTGCCAAAGCTAGGATTATTTGCAACGAACACGCATTTGCAACCAAACAATTATTTTCTACTGACAGAGATTTGCAATGCACGCCTAGAAACATTTTTGTTTAAGAGTATCATCTTTATATACTGCTCATAACTCTGATGAAACAATTTAATCCTAAAGTTTGGAAATTCACTTTCATATATTTAGAAATAAGGGTTAAGGGAATAAGGGTGCTACCATGTACTTCCTCCGTCCAATTTCATTATTCCCACTTTCCTTTTTTGGTTGTCCAATTTTATTATACTCATACTTTTTTTTGGAAATAATACTATTCATACTACTTTATCTCCACCCTCATACCATCACTTATTTACCCATTTTGACATTTACTTTATTTATAAACAATCATTTATTTACAAATGGACCCCACAATACCTCATCCTACCCTCAACTTATCTAATTTATGAATAAACTAAACAATATTCATTAAAATCTGTACTCGGAGAAGTGGTCATTTTAAAATTGGACTGAGGGAGTAATAGATAATTATATATGTTTGCTAATTTTTCACGTATAGATATTAATATACTAGTCTTTGATTACTTTAGTTGATACTATAAGTGATAAACGTTGGGTGTTAGTGATATTATGTCCATGTTAATTAAAGTGACTTCTGTAAATTTATTTTCATGATTTTATTTATTTGATTTTGATTGTAGATAATAAATATGTATTTTAAAGTTTCAATATTTGGGGGTGTGATTGCAAAGTAATATAGGAACTAATAATGTATTGTTTAAAAACCAATATGACATTGTATGTGAATTAATACTGTATATATTTCTGCAAATAATTTCTATGGGACCAGTTCATACAGATCGCAAAACTCTGGCTTTAAACGAGCTCCCTGCAAGTGGACGGTGGGATTGGTCCCCCGGGATTAGTCAGTCCTTGGATGGGATACTTGAGACTTCAAAAAAAAAAAAATACTATATATACTTTTCGAGTATTCTGCTACTCAAATTGATCATGTTCAACTTCTGCGGGTAGCTACTACAAGATTTCTAAAAACATATTTAATTGAAGTAAAATTAGATTTTTGTTCATATCTCTAGTGTTTGTTATATGTTTGGGCAGCTGAAATGATACTAAATAGCTATGTATCTTCTCTCTGCTTGTTTAAGTTTGTGGATAATAAGTGACAAACAAGGGATGTAATGAAGTTATTTGACATTATTTTAATATACAAATTAGTTAGAACAATTTTTTTTCTATATGGTACATAAGTGACAAACAATGTGATTCTTTGTAAATTTATTTTCATTATTTATAGAAAACAATTCAAACTTAATAAAAAGACACGATAAGAGAACTACTCCCTCCGTCCCTGAAAAGCTTTCATTTGATGAAACGAAGTTTAAGGAAAAAGTATAATAATTAGAGCCTCGAATGTATTTTTGTAAACTTTTATACATAAAGTAAATAAAGTAGTTTGATTGAGTGTATGATGGACCCCAAAAGATATTGTATGAAGGGTAAATACGTGTATATCGTGAGAGTGACTATGAAAACTTTTCAGGGACGGAGGTAGTACAAACCTACGACAAAAGAGAAGAAAATACACCATTTGTTGAGAATTTATTGTGTTCACCATTGGTATATATATTTATTAATAAGGGTAGTAAAAGGTGGGTGTCAATGTTCGGTGTCTTTTTATAATCGTCAAAAAATATTCTCACTAAATATTTCAAATAATTAATGATAAAATATAGTATAATCACGAAAATCTATGTTTTATGACCTTGAATATTGTCATCAATTATTATTGTGACGAAAATATATTGTCAATAAATATTTTGAATAAATTAATGACAAAAATTAGTATCGTCATAAAAATATTTTTTTTATGATGTTAAACGTCGTCATCAATTATTATGAAAATCGTCACCGAATATTAGTGTGACGGAAATATTCTGTCACTAAATATCTCGAATAATTAATGACAAAAAAATAGTATTGTCATGAAAATATATGTTTTTGTGACGTCGAATATCGTCATCAGTTATTATTAAAATCGTCACTAGTTAATTTTGTGACGAAAACATTTTGCCACTAAATATTTCGAATAATTAATGATAAAAAATAATATCGTCATGAAAATATATTTTTCATGACGTCAAATGTCGTCATCAATTATTATGAAAATCGTCACCAGTTAATTTTGTGACGAAAACATTTTGCCACTAAATATCTTGTATAATTAATGATGAAAAATAATATCGTCATGAAAATATATTTTTCCTGACGTCTAAGGTCGTCATCAATTATTATAAAAATCGTCACCAATTATTAGTGTGACGGAAATATTTTGTCACTAAATATCTCGAATAATTAATGACGAAAAAGAGTATTGTCATGAAAATATATTTTATATGACGTCGAATAGCGTCATCAATTATTATTAAAATCGTCCCGAATCACAATTGTGGCAAAAATATTTTGTCACTAAATATTTTGAATAATTAATGACGAAAAACATTATCGTCATAAAAATATATTTTATATGACGTCGAATATCGTCATCAATTATTATTAAAATCGTCACCAACTTTTATCGTGACGAAAGTTTAGCATTGTCAAGAAAAAATATTTTTAACGATGTCGAATTTTGTCACCTTTTATTACTGAAATCGTCACATATTATTATTGTGACATATTTATTAACATCGTCACGAAATATGCAAATTTGTGACGAAAAAAATTACAAAGGGTGACGAATTTAAAGTTTGTCACAATTTCTAGTACTTTAATGACAAAAAATAAAATTCGTCGCGTTTAACTAACAAATTGTGACAATTTTTTTGTCGTCGCAAAAATTATCGTCACGAAATGTGTGATTTCCTGTAGTGTATCTCCAAGAATTGAGCAAGATGTTTATTCGGGTCTTCCTCAAATCCTTCCTCCGTCCTTCCTTCAAATTGTCTCTCCCTCAACATCCTTAATAAAGAGGCACTAATCTCGAAGTTGTTTGCCTCCACCCTTGGTCTTGCCAACCCATCGTAATGCTCCCTAGGTTGAGGCTCAAAATATTCCCTCATTGGCCTTCCATGGTACACACGTTGAGGTTCTTCTATATGTTGAGGTGGAGGAACGTATTCTTCTTGGATTTGTTGAGGTGGAGGATATTGGAAAAGTGGAGGATATGGGTGTTGATGGAGAGTGGATATGGATGAGGTGGAGGTGGTGGATAGTAGGCTTGTTGTGGAGGTGGATAAGGGTAAGGATTGTATCCTTGATATGGAAGGTGGTTTTGGGGTGGATATTGTGGATTGGGGTGATTTTGTGGAGGGTTTTGGTTTTGAGGTGGATTCCCTCCAACTTGATTTCCAACTTGATGATTCTCTCTTTGAAGCTCATCTTCTCCATTTGGTGGAGGATTCATCTCTTCAATGTTTTCCATCTCAAGTGGTTCTTCTATGACTCTTTGACGGTTTCTACTTCGATTCCTTCTTCTTGCGTGTGCCTCGATCTCAAGGTCTAACGGTTCAAGGTTTCCTCCACGTGATCTTGTGATCATGCACTTACAAAAGGAAAATGTCAAACCCCACAAAGATGAACAAAAACAAAATAACAAAAAGAAATGATACTATCAATAACACTCAACAAACTTTAAGTTTCACTAATAACACTCGCTTAAATCCCCGGCAGCGGCGCCATTGACTTGTTCGTATTTTTCGATAAGTTTTCAACAACTATACGATCCCCACAAGCGTATGGGTTCGTTAGTAGTATGATATAAGTATACCAAGTAATTATCGTCCAAGGACTTAATCGAGTGAAAATGAATCCCTAAGGTTGCAAGTTATCATGCTATTGTAGTAACTAAGCTTGTTTGTTTGGATTTTCAGGAATAGGAACAAAGATATGGAACCAAATTAACTAAAGTAAAAGTGATAGTGACTACAAATAGTGAACTAACTAACTTTCTTTTGGAAAGTGCAAGAGAAGTGTATTGCCTCGGGTGTTTCCGTTTTGTTAGGAATTAATGAACTAGTGAGCCAATTACATGAATTAGATATGAATTCGGATTAAGCTAAAGGCTATCACATAAGTGTGCAAACCCCCTCGAAAGGCATAGGCGAACATCGTGCATTGATTAGCAATTATAGGATCTAACCAAATACCATAAGCTCCTAGGATAGTGTTTCATAAGCACTTTCAACACGGTTAATAATGCTTATGAAACGCCCTCTCACCAAACTCCTAGACGGCCTCTATTCGTTTAGTGTCTAAAGTTGTCGGTCTCGCCATTAACCTCCTCTCGGTTAGCTAATTACTAATTAACTTCTATTCAATTGACCAAAGCTCACACTCACACCCCAATCATGCAAACCCAACTCTCGTTGCAATCAACACAATCGAAAATGCTAGCTAATAGGGTTGATCAATCAAATGAATCAAACACAATACAACTCTAGAAACATTTACACCCAAATCCTAAGTGAATCATGCAATTACTTCACAATTACACTAAATTCCCATCAAAACATCCACACCCAAGGCAATTAGGGATTAGCCCATGGTTCTAGAAGAGAATCCCATGGCTACAACACAAAATAACATAAAGCCCATGCTAATTAATAGAGAAATTGCAATGTAGAAAGTAATTACCAAATTGAAACTTAAAATTCAGAGATATCACCTTGATGATGGAATTGTAGCTACAATATGATGAAATAAGCAAAGCCCACTTACAATCCTTGATTGAAATGACAAATTAACTAAGTGCTAAGCTAATCTATGGAAAACTATAAGGAAAAATGCTTCAAAACCTATTACTATGTGTAACTATGTGTAGAGTCTCTTGAAGGTATGGAATCCCCCTTTTAAAACTAGCTAAGGACCCTTTATATATGTTGTGAGAAATCCCCAAGACAAGAATTGCACTTAAGCCCTTCGAATTTGGAGAGTTTTGACAAAAACCCCCGAAAAATGCGCCGCCCGGCCGGGCCAAACTTTCGGAAAGTTGGATACCTTTTGATGCTTGAACGGCCCGGTCGGGCGAGTGATGCCGCCCGGCCAGGCGGACCTTTCGAATCTCTTAGCAATTTCTGGGCATGATGGCCCGGCCGGGCGAGTGATGCCGCCCGGCCGGGCGAAACTTTCGTGTTTGGCCTTAAAACCTAGAGTCAACGGCCCGGCCGGGCGGCTGAGTGGCCCGGCCGGGCGATACCTTCGTATTTGGCCATTTTTTATGCTTGAAGTGGCCCGGCCGTGTGATTGAAATGGCCCGGCCGTGTGGTCCAATGCCCCCCTCCTCTTCATCCGTTTTCTGCCTCGAGTCTTCTCAAACTCTTTGTTCATGCTCCCTAGCCTCATTGCTACGTCTCATACGAGTGTCAATAAAGATTGACACTCGTTTTGTGATTTTTACGCCAAATTCGCTTCGTATTCCTACAAAACGAACTCACAAACCTTTCTCCATCAAGTCAAGCCTCTTAACATGAAAATGCATGTAAAATCACCATAGTTTATCACTAAAACACACAAGATCTCATGCAATTTACAACCGAATCAATAAGCTTCTATACAACAATTATAAGCTTATCATACAACCTATATAAGACTTCAATACATAGTTTCTTTCTCAATACTTATAAATCGTACTTGTCTTTTCTTTTCTGTTTTTGTACTTTACTTTTCTTTTGTTTTGTACTCTACTGATCTTATCATAAGACGACTTCCATAACTATATCAGTCAACACTTAGAAATATATTCAAGTCTACTTTTCGCTTATCAAAACTAATTCTTTCATCAATTAGGACTTGTATTAGGATTCATATCCCAACAATTTCCCCCTTTTTGATGAAGCCAAAACTACTTGAATTATTTTAAGTCAGTAGACTAGTTAAGTAGTTATCTTCTCAAAATGTGTTATCTTTTCATTCATATATAATCAGTAGATCAAGTAGATTACAAATACTTAACAAAAATAACAAGAATATAAGTAAAAACTTAAAAATCTTCATTCCATGCTTCCACCACTTGGAGTGTCAGCATCGGGATTTGGTGTTTGAAACGCTTCCAAGATACGTCGATGAATATCAGACATGTGATCTTCATTATCGATCTTCTCTTTCTCCAGCAGCTCTTCTTCAAATTTCATGATAACATTGAAATCAACACGCTTTCCAGATCCTAACATTGGAGTTTCCCATCTTGGAAAATCTGGACAAAGAATGTTGTATCCAACGGCAGTAGCAATACGCATACTAAAATTCCAAAGATTCTCATCTTCAGCTTCCATAAACTTCTCAAATATGACGAACAACTCGTCTTTGCTTTCTGCATCACCAAACTTTCGAATAATCCAATGATCTACTTCCCACTTCATCTTGACACTTTTCCATGCTTCTCTATGTTCAACATCTATAAATCTGTCAATGTGAGCATCTTCAATCACATCTGGATTTTCTTTTCCATCTTGCAGCCTCTTAATATGCTTTCCTAACACCTTTTTGTTAGCATATCGATCATCTTCAAGCTTCTGCTTCTTATGGATCTCTTGAACATCTTCTTCATTGATTTCAACAAGAATTTCACCTAAGGCTTCTTTCTTCATTTCTAGCTTTCTCTTGACTCGCCTTGGTTTGACTTGAACTTCTTCAGATATAGCTTTTCCTTTCGATAACCTCAACTGCTCTTCAACACTGATCTTCTCTAACTCTTCTTTCTTCACTAGTCTTCTTCTAGTCGAACGAACAACAGTTCCAACATCAGTCTGATCTTCTGGCAGTTTAACATTTTTTTCTACATGTTGGTGAGATAACAAGTAACCTTTACAATGGTCTTCTTGATTATACCTAGTGTGTATACCTCGGCCAATCTTCTAAATGGATGTATAGAAGAAAGGACTCGAGAATGACTAAGTATGAGAAATTGCCTTACAATCTGAGTTAGCCTAAAACTAGGATTGGGAATTTCTCTTCTAATCTTGGGATGTGTATAAGACTATGCAGGTTTAGATATCATGAGTTCACTCGCTGGAGGTGTGGATATGGATGCTTGCTTGATGTCTTCTATTATGGTGTTCTTGAGCTCTTCTGATTTTCTGGACTTAGAACATTTGCTCAACCTCTAAGCATCACCCTCACTCTTGTATGAGATATGAATTTAACTCGGTATCTATAGTTTGATTTTCTTGAATGTTACCGTTGGAAAGTAACAAGCAAATCCTACTATTTTAGGAATACAATCTTTTGCTTGATATTCTAAATATTACATTTTCATGTAATGTTTATAGTATTTTTGACTTTACAGATTCTACAACCTTGTGTCAGATTCGTACTGCTTGCTGTTGCACTGCCATTGGTTCAAATCAGCTCTTATGGATGTTGTTTAACGGATAATCAACTGATATACCATCAGTTGATTTTGCACAGCTGATTTATGCTGTCTTTCCACTGCTGTGGAACTCTGCTGACTTTTCACAACGGATATACCACAACTGATACAATAGCTGATATACCACAGTTGTTTTGACTCTGCTGTCTTTACTCAGCTTCTCTTCTGGACTTCTTCTCTACTAAATCTGACACTTGGACTCTTCTGATTGCTTCCTCAGTTGTGTAGACTTGTCTGATTAGTCAAGCAGACTAAGTCTCAGCTGTGTTTGGCTTTACTCAGCTGATCTTACTTACTCAGCTGATAAGACCTCATCTGATCATACTCAGCTGATCTACTCAGCTGCTGTCTTTACTCAACTGCTGTCTTTTACTCAGCTACTGTCTTTACTCAGCTGCTGTCTTTTATTCAGTTGTTGTCTTTACTCAACTGCTGTCTTTTACTCAGCTGATGTCTTTACTCAGCTGATTTTCCACAGCTGATTTTACTCTTCTGTTTTTACTCAGCTGCCTTTCTGGTCTTCTGAATTGACTTCTGATTTTGTCTTTTATCCTAATCTATTACTCCCTCCGTCCCGGGGAAAGCTCCCCATGAGCTCCAAGCACGGAGATTAAGAAATACTAATATAATAAGTAGATGTATTAGAGGTGATGTGATTGAGAGAGAGAAGAATATAATTAAATGTGAGAGGGAATAGTTACCAAAAAAGGGATGGGGAGCTTTCATTAGGACGGACGAAAAAGGAAAGTTGGGTAGCTTTCCCTGGGACGGAGTAAATAATGAAGTTGTCTATACAATACAACTTATCCTATGACAAGTATATTTAGTTTATCAATACAAAACATAAGGATATAGAATATCCCAACAAAATGCACTAATAAGACTAAAAGGCCTTTAAAAGGCTTTCAGGCTAGGCCTACATATTAAAAAGGCAAGGCTTGAGCCTTTTAAAAAAGCCTATGACAGGCCATAGGCCAGGCTTGGACCTAAAAAATATGTAACAGGCCAGGTTTTTTTTTCTTAAAGCCTACCTAGGCCTCAACCTAATTTGATGTCGGTTCCTACGGGGTCATCTCAGTCGTCGGCAGCTCGTCAATATCCCGTTGCCTCTATTGAGAACAGAGAGTTAATTTGGATCCAGGATGGAATGTAAGTAATTTTGGCTCTAAGTGTCAATAAACTCAAAGAAGAAAACATTTATGTAAATATTTATTGATTTTAAGGGTAAATTTAGAAGAAATGCAATTAATTTGCGTTGAAAAGTGTAAAAGGTCAAAACAACTTATCTAACTATATATATAAAAGAAGGATGATCATATAATTTGCAAAGAAAACGAAGGTCAAAACGACTTATCTATCTATCTATATAAAAGAAGGATGAGTCTCTCCTGCTTTCACCACATGTGCATTTGAGACCCATTATCCTTGTGCCATGTGCGTTCGTGCCGTGCCATAAATTTCTATTTGCTAATATGCTGCAGCTTAATATAGGCAACTATATGTTATTACATACTACAGTTTGAATTACTACATTGAATAGGTGTTTGTTACTATATATAACTACATAAAACAATCTATATTACAACATGGTTATGGTGTTTACTACATACGATAATATATGTTACTACATATTATAATATATGTGAGTTCCTACATCAACAAAAACACTAGAAAAAAAACGTGTTACTAAATAAAAGAATTTGTATTATTATATAAAATACTTTGTGTTAGTTTTACTACATACAATAATGCGTGTTACTACATATTACAATTTGAATTACTACATTTAATAGCCCGCGTTCGGCAATAAAATAAAAAATAAATAAAAATCACAGAAAAATATGTCAAATAAACGTCAGTCAAAATTAAAACACAAGTGGGCCAATTGAAAAATAGAATAGTTAACCCAACTGAATTAATGGTGGCCCAATAACATATTTTTAGTCCATTGACTTAATAAGTCAATATTTTCAGCCCAATTGACTTAATTGGTCAATATTGCATGTATGCAATATTGCATATAAGTTTTTGTGATATATATGTGATTTTCAAATACATAAATAAGTAAGAAAGTTTAGCAACATTAGTTATATTTTTCTTCGTATAGTTGAAAAAATAGTTGAATATTTATTTTTTACATTTGATAAATTTGTTATTAATTTTATTTTTCACTTTGAGATTTAAAGAGTCAATTTTTATAATTTTTTTTTTCGATAAGAAATGTCTTTATTCAGAACAGGAGCAAAAGTTTGGGGGAAGTCCTACCACAAAGGTCGGCGGATCATCGCAAGTAAACGGGCTCTCAAACTCACGAGAGACTCTAGCAATAGCGTGTGCATAAGTGTTAGCATCACGCTTTACAAAAGAAATCGAACAATTATGTAAAGAACTCATTACTCTTCAACAACTCTTCACAAAATCACCAAACGACGAATCATCCGGAGCATGTGAGGAAATCGCGTCTGTAACTCGTTTAGCATCTCCTTCGATAGTGACATTTTCAAGTTGTAAATTACGAATCCATGTTAAAGCCTCAAAGAAGCCCATGGCTTCACCGACTGCAACATCAACACACCCTTGTATTACAGTCGAGCGAGCCGCCAAGAAATCTCCCTCTTCGTCCCTAATCACCATTCCAATGCCCGTCTCATTGCTATCCGAAAAAAATGCCGCGTCGACGTTCAATTTCAGATTGCCCTGCGCAGGTCTGTGCCACCCATTGCATCTCCCTGGGTTCCTGCTGTTAGTGCGAGGGCTACGCAGCTGAGCCCATTCGACGAGAACCTGAGATCCCTCCTCGATGGCTCGTGCAGGGGTCGCGCATTCTCCAATCCACAACCAGCTATTACGTTGTTTCCAGATTTGCCACAGGACACTAGCAAAACGACCGCTTTGTACACTGCTTCTACTGTCAAGATAGGTTAAAATCATTTCTCTCAACGATTCCACCCGAGGTATAACGCTCTCAACATCGGTTAACATTCTAGCCTCCCTCCAGCACTGTAGAGCGAATTCACAGCAGAAAAATTGGTGCCATGTCGTTTCATCGTTCTCTCCACAAAGGACACACGACTTATCATTCGCCACCCTTCGAGAGTGCAAATTCACCCTATTCGGTAACACGTCCCGACATATTCGCCAAATGCAATCTTTAATTTTAGGTGGAATTTGCAGCTTCCACAACGCGCCCCACTGGCCATTCGAATCCAATCTATCTCCATAAGAGATTCTTGAAGCCAATTGATAACTAGATCTTACCGAATACCGTCCATTTGTTTCGTAATGCCAGATTAGCTTGTCTTCACTCAATGTCGGGGATATGGGAGTACTTAATATGGCATTTGCATCTCGATTAGAGAAAGCTTCCTCGATCAGCGCCCTACTCCAGCGTCTCTCTCCTGGCACCATGAGATCAACCACTCTCATGTCCCCAAAGCCCTCAACCAGGGGAGATTGAATGTAGAAATTCGAGTCATCAACAACCCATGGAAAGCCCCACCCACAAATATCTTCTCCCGACCCAACTTTCCATCTCACTCCCTGTCGTAAAAGTTGTTGAGACGAGTGAATACCCGTCCAAGTGAAGCTGGGGTTGTTTCCGAGAGGTGCGTCAAGGAAACAGCTGTTCGGATAATACTTGGCCGCAAGAATCTGACACACCAGGTCCCGAGGTTGGTGCATCAATCGCCACCCGATCTTAACTAAAAGGGGCGTGTTGAACAAATGTAAGTCTCTAAAACCCCGCCCGCCTACTTTCTTCCTCGTGCATATCTTTTCCCACTTCAACCACCTCATGCCCTTAGTTGCATCGGTCCCACTTCCCCACCAAAATGCATTCAACATTCGATGAAGCTCATCAATCAGTGTGGAGGGAAGCAAAAAAATACTCATGCAGGAAGATGGAATAGATTGAGCAGCAGATTTAATTAGCACCTCTTTACCTGCCCTCGATATCTTTCGGCTCCTCCAACCTTGAAGTTTCTTCCAAAGTCTTTCTTTAACATAATTAAAGATCTGCTTCTTCCCTCTCCCAATAAAGGAGGGCAGTCCAAGATATATGTCCGTATTCAGCAGATTGGCTACCCCCATAGTCTCAGAAATGGAGGTCCTCGTCTGTATATCAACATTTTTACTATTGAAAGCTCCCGACTTGGTATAGTTTATTGCTTGCCCCGAAATAGCCTCATAATTGTTAAGAATCTGTTTCAGCTCCCGACATTCCTCAACGGTCGCCCTACAAAAAAGCATGCAATCATCCGCAAATAATAAGTGTGATATCTCCAGGGCTCTCCTACAAACTTTGCTACCGTGCAACACACCTGTGTTGTTTGCATGCTTAATCGCAGGTGACAGTCCTTCCGCACATAAAATGAATAGGTAGGGGGAAAGGGGGTCCCCCTGACGAAGCCCTCTCCCGGGTTGAATCGGCCCCACTAAATCTTCGTTCACATGAATCGAGTAGGAAACGGTTGTGACACACAACATAACCCAATTAATCCACCTCTCTGAGAAACCTAGTTGTTGCATGATGGTTCTCAAATACGACCAGTTCACTCTATCATAAGCTTTGCTGATATCTACTTTAAAAGCCACATCTCCATTGTTCCCGTTCCGTTTGTTTTTCATCATATGTAGCGTTTCAAAAGCGATAAGAACATTATCCTGAATGGCTCTGCCGGAGACGAAAGCAGATTGAGCTCTATCCACCAATTCTGGTAAAACCATCTTCAGGCGATTGCAAAGCACCTTCGATAAAACTTTATAGATCACGTTGCATAGAGCAATCGACCTTAGATCCGACATCGCTTTTGGATCGTCGCACTTGGGGATGAGAACGACATTGGTCGAGTTTAAACCTTCGGGAAAGGCGCCCCGTTGTAACCATTGTACACACGCCTCAAACACATCCTCACCCACGATGCTCCAACTCTTTTAGTAGAAGGCCGGGTTGAAGCCGTTCGGACCCGGGGACGTATCTCCATGCATCTGATTTATTGCCGCCGTGAATTCCTCCTTCTCAAGAGTCCGAATTAACATTTCATTTTTCTCATGTGTGATGGCTTGATGTACTGCTCCCAAAAAACCAGTATTCTCAAGATTAATACTGGAGGCTTCAAATAGGTTGGAAAATAATCACCCACCAATTGGCAAAGCTCCTGTTGCCCGGTCACAGTTTCGCCTATGTCATTCCTCAAATTCTCGATCTTTTTCCGGTGTTTTTCGTGTCGAGGCCGACTGATGAAAAAATTGGGTGTTGAGGTCACCCTCCTTCAACCACATAATTTTAGCTCTTTGCTTCCAAACAGTTTCCTCTTGAATGAGGAGACGGCCCAATTCCACCCGAGTCTCCATTAACCGAGTGCCGCGATGCCTATCAGACCCCTCCTGTAGCCATTCTATCTTCTTCTCCAATTCTTTTTTGCGGAGCCGAAAATCCAAGTCAGATTTACGTCCCCACATCTCCAAGGTTTCTGCAGTCACCGCCAATCTCTCAATTAAGCCAAGGTCACGAAAACCCATCCAACAAGTGTGAATGACCTGTTTAAGGTCTCCTTCGGCTAACCATCTATTTTCAAACTTGAATTTTCTAGGACGCCAAGTGTGTACAATATGTTGTGTATCAAGTAAAATCGGGTTGTGGTCTGAAACAGGAGCCACAAGATTATGCAGCGTGGCTTCGGAGAATCTATTGTGCCAAGCTGAATTACCCAAAGCTCTGTCCAATCTTTCCTCCACTTCATTTGGCGTACCCCGACTTTTGAACCAAGTGAAGCCATGACCCAAGAGTTGAACATCTTAGAGATTGCAATCTTGAACAGCCTCTCGGAATCCCCTAATGACGTGCTGAGGGTGGGCCACACGGCCGCGTTTATCTTCCGGGCTCAAAAGATCGTTGAAGCCACTGATACACATCCAGGGCAATGAGTTAATACCTGCTAATTGTCGGAGCAAATTCCACGACATATGTCTCCTGCTTCTATCAGGGTATCCATAGAACCACGTTAATCTCCAGTCATCTCCATCACCAGAAATTAGTAAATCAACGTGATTCCTTGAGTAATTCAAAACATTACAATTAATATTATTACGCCATAAAACGGCAAGACCACCACTACGACCAATACAATCAATAGAAAAACAGGAATTAAAATTCAGTTTGACTCTAAGCGTTTCTAATTTGATACCATATGCTAGAGTCTCAGATAAAAAAATAACATCGACCTTACGAGTGCGAGCAATCTCGCAGATTGTGAGAACTGTAGCGCCTTGGCCAAGGCCTTTACAGTTCCAGCTTAACACGATCATTATTCTAGGCAGGCCAGGGACCCGGGCCCTGCCTCTAAAAAATGGTTGTCTCCTTCACGTCCGTCACATCCGCTATCTCTGATAATTCCATCCTCCGTCCATGCAAGGCTTGAGCTGCTGCCATGCAAAGTTCTTTTCCTCTTTCTGGGATCATTAAGGGCAAGGTTGTCATTTCCTTCTTCAAAGCAAGGGTTGACTATGATATTAGTTTGATTTGAATTTCTAGCATTTAATTCCCCACGTAAGTCTCCATAACCGTCCCCGTGATTCACGCCAGATTGAAATCCTGAATTATGCGTTTCATTTCTTTCGCCGTTACCTCCCGAATTCACGCCGCTTTCCACGTCATCTCCCTTCCACTTCTCGGCGCCGTCTTCTCTCAGCCATCGATTTCCGGCATTAGTAGAGGATCGCCGATCGGGGACTTTGAGGAAAGGGCCCCAACCTTTAGGGCCAAGTTCTCTCGCTGATGAGTATTGCAGATCGCAAAACATCTCAGAATGACCAATCTTACCGTAGATGAAGCAAAATATGTGGAGTTTCTCATATTGAAATTCAATCTTCGCAGCCACCCCATTTGCTAATCTGATTTTCTTCCATCTCTTTAATGGTTGCTCCACATCCAGTTCGACCTGAATTCTCATATACGGCTTCCACGCCACACCTTTGTTTGAGGCGGCATAAGTCAAAAAATTTCCAATGAAGTTTCCAAACATCATTCCAGCCTGCTCATTAAACAAGTCGTGTGGGATCTTTGTGATCTGAACCCAATATGCCAACTTATTCAGTTTCACTGTTGCTGAATTTTTGCCTATTTGCAGGTGGTGCAGGATGAGCGGATTGTTATCGAAAGTCCAAGGGCTGCCTTCCATAACTCTTTGTAAATCAACTCTGTGAAAGAATTGAATCACAAATCTGCCTTCGCCAATGTCCTTAATGTTCACCCCTTTCCCTGGCCTCCAGATTTGGGCCATTCGATTCCGCATAATGTTAACTTTGAAGGGATTGCAGGTCACTACCCTCCCCACAAGACATAGGTTGGGATCCCCTTGAGTGGTTGTATGGCCATCATCTTCCATGATTAGTTCTTCATCTTCCTCCAGACTGAGGTTATCCAACTGGTCTTCCATGGGAGTCATCGCCGAAAAATACACGCTCTCAACAAGGAGAAATACACGCTCTCAACGAGGAGAAATACACGCCGAAAAAGTCACGCCGAAAAAGTTTAACAGAGAGAGTCAATTGAGATTTGTTTCCAGTTGATTTTTTCATTCACTCTATATTATAATTTGATGATAATATTGTTATAGATTTTAATTTTTAAAAATGCACTAATAAGACTAAAAGGCCTTTAAAAGGCTTTCAGGCCAAGCCTATATATTAAAAAAGTCAGGCTTGAGCCTTCTAAAAAAGTCTATGACAGACTATAGGCTAGGCTTGAGCCTAAACAATATGTAATAGACCAAACTTTTTTTCTTAAAGCCTACCTACCTAGGTCGCGTAGCCCATTCCCACCCCTATACATACTTGATGGATTTTGTATTACATCCCTCCTCTCACAATGTTTGTCTTTTTTTGTTATTTTATATAGTATTAAGTGATACTCCATTTGACAAAGTGGGATAGCTCACTACAAAATAATAACGAAATGGCATCGGCAAATGGCATCGGCAGGCCGGCCGATGCGAAAAGGGGACGGCATTTAATGCCCGATGCAAAATGGCATCGGCAGTGGGCCCCGATGCGAAATGGCATCGGCATTTAATGGCCGATGCAAAATGGCATCGGCAGTGGGCCCCGATGCCATTTGGTAACGGCCCCCCGATGCAAAATGGCATCGGCAGTGGGCCCGATGCCTTCCCCGATGCCCTAATTAAATATAAATTGGCCAAACCCCTTCTCTTCCAGAACGTTACAGCCGCTGCCCCCCTCCCCCAAATTGAAGCTTCGAGTTTTTGGCCATCCCCACTCAAAAATCACCTTCGTTTGCGGATCGAACTCGGTTTTTGGCCATTTGTGTTCTACACTTCGACGGGAGCATTTCTACGGTAATTTTTTTCGTTTTCATTGGTTAAATTTGAAGTTATATGTGTATATATAGTTTTAGTATATATATGCATATATGTTGTATGTATATATAAAATTGTTAGAATTGTTAATTTTTATGCATGCATGTGTTAATTGTAAGAATTTATAAATTGTTAATTAATTATGTTGTGTTAGGCATGTATTTATATGTACGTATGTTTTAATAATTAAGTTATATGAATTTATTTTTTATTTAGGGTGTTAGAATTATATTTGTGTTATATGTCTATATGAATTTATTTGTTAATTAGGGTGTTAGAATAATTATTAGAATATAATTAGAATTATATTAATTGATTTTAATAGAGTTGGGAAATGAGACGTTGGTTGTTTGTGTGTTGTAGCTAGTCGACGTCGATTGACATGGATTATTCAATTCGTAGTTGGATGTATAGTCCAAGATTAGTGAATGGGATTATGAACCCCGGATTTGTTAGTGGAATAAATGAATTTATTGAATTTGCTACTAGTAATCCGAATTCGATTTGGGAAGGAAAAATTAGGTGTCCTTGTTCGAAAGCTAGATGTCGAAATCAAACTTATAGAGATCCTAATGAAGTGAAATCTCATTTATATCGAAATGGTTTTACACTGAATTATTATAATTGGATTTATCACGGGGAAGAGAGTTGGGGTCCACGTCCATATCAAAACACTAATGAATATGCGTCAACTTCAAACGACGTTGACCTAGCGGGACCTAGTTCGTACCACACTATGGTAGAAGAGTTAATGGGTGGCCCAAACATTGATTTTGGAATCGACGTGGAAGAGGAGGCACTTAATGAAGAACCCCCTAACGAGAATGCGGCACAGTTTTACGGCATGCTTCGTGCAGCGGACCAAGACTTGTATCCTGGTTGTGAATCTCATTCGCAGTTGTCATTCAATTCCAGATTGTTGAACATTAAAACGGAAAACAGATTGTCTGAAAGGGGATACAATCAGGTTGTTGAGTTGATTCGTGAGATTTGTCCTCCCGAAAATAAGGTTCCCAAGAAATTTAATGACACCAAACATTTGATGAGTGGGATGGGTCTTCCGGTAGAAAGGATTGATTGTTGTGCACAGAATTGCATGTTATTTTGGGGTGCAGACAGCGAACTAGATTTTTGTAAGATTTGTGGTCGATCAAGGTATAAGCCGAGTAGGGTTGATGTAGATGGTCGGTTGAAAAAGAAACGCCCGGTTAAGGAGATGTTCTACTTTCCGATAATTCCTCGTTTGCAAAGATTGTACATGTCCAAGGCCACTGCGAAGGATATGACATGGCATGCCTCGTGCGCTTCTGATGACTCTGGTGTTATGCGTCACCCGGCAGACTCGATGGCTTGGAAGCATTTGGACCGTTCGTATCCTGATTTTGCATCTGAAATTAGGAATGTGAGGTTGGGCTTGAGCACAGACGGGTTTGCACCGTTTGGAATGACGGGGAAACAATATTCGTCATGGCCAGTTATACTTACTCCGTACAATCTACCCCCGTGGTTATGCATGAAGGATCAATTCATGTTTCTTTCGATTCTCGTGCCCGGGCCTAAAAGTCCGAAGGACAAACTTGATGTGTTTTTGCAACCACTGATAGCAGATTTGAGATTTTTATGGGAAAATGGGGTGCAAACTTACGATGTTGCTAGAAAGCAAAACTTTTGGATGCGAGCTGCACTTATCTGGACCATTAGTGACTTCCCAGCATACTCAATGTTGTCTGGTTGGAGTACAGCCGGAAGGCTTGCTTGTCCATATTGTGGAGAGTACACCGATGCATTCTACTTGAATAAAAGTCGAAAGCAGTCGTGGTTCGACAACCACCGAAAGTTCTTACCACTGAATCACACGTGGCGAACGAATAAAACTGCATTCATGGCCGGAGTAGTAGTCACAGATGATCCACCGCCTATTCGAACGGGTGCAAGTCTCCTATACGAAATTGATCATTTGGGATATAGAAAGGTTACAGAGGATGGTGCTGAGGCTCACAACAAAAAACTTGATGGAGGGTGGAAGTGGAAAAGCATTTTCTGGGAGTTGCCGTATTGGAGTACCTTGTTGATACGACACAATTTAGACGTGATGCATATTGAGAAAAATGTGTTTGATAACGTTTTCAACACGGTGATGAATGTGGAGGGGAAAACAAAGGACACGTCTAAATCAAGAGACGAGCTGAATGATTATTGTCGTCGTCCCTCTCTCAAGAAATGTCCACGTACATCAAAGTATCCTAAGGCTTCTTTTTCGCTTGATAAGAAGCAGAAGGATGTTGTTTGTAAGTGGATAAGTGAGTTGAAGTTTCCAGATGGATATGTGTCTAACATGTCTCGTTGCATTGACTGGTCGAAATTGAAATTGTATGGGATGAAGAGTCATGATTGTCACGTGTTTATGCAGAGACTACTACCGATTGCTTTTTACAAAATTCTACCGCTCACTGTGTGGAAAGCAATCACTGAGCTTAGTCTATTTTTTAAGGAGTTGACTTCTACGACCATCACAGTTGACAACATGACTCGACTGGAAACAGATATCCCAATCATCTTGTGCAAGTTGGAACGTATCTTTCCACCCAGCTTCTTCAACTCTATGGAACATCTACCTGTGCTCCTTGCATATGAAGCAAAAGTGTGTGGTCCAGTTCAATACAGATGGATGTATCCATACGAGAGGTAATTTAATTAATTTCTCATACGATTCTTCAAATTATATAAACTTACGATTCTTAAAATTTAATCAGGTATCTTCGCACCTTGAAATTAAGCGTGGGTAACAAAGCATGTGTTGAAGCTTCGATTGCAAATGCATATTTAACTAGAGAGGCGGCAATGTTTTGTTCTCACTATTTCGAGGACCATGTTACGACAAGGATACACAATGTACCTCGTAATTACGATGGTCGGGACGAGGTACATGAGTATGTTGAGGGCACTTTTTCTATATTTAAGGCGCCTGGCAAACGATTAGGAAAGCCTAAGAGAAGATGGATTTTAGACGAGGAGAAAAAAGTTGCTCATACGTACGTGTTGTTGAATTGTGATGAGGTGCAGCCATATGTTCAGTAAGTCAATCCGACCAAAATGTTTGTCAATCAAATACTTAGTGTTGACATGTCTTATTAATCTTATATCAATCGTACGTAGGCTATTCATGCAACAACTTCAAGTTCTTCAACCAAATCTCTCGGCCGCTGAATTAGATTTAAGACTACAAGATGGATTTGCGTCGTGGTTTGAAGAAATTGTAAGTTATCTTAAAATAACGATCTGTGTAAAGTGTTAAGTTATAGAAATTCTCACATTAATTCGGCTTATATATATATATAGGTGAAGATAAATCGCGTCGAGAATAGGTTTTTATACGATCTTTCGGCCGGTCCGTCTGGTCAAGTTCTTACGTACGTAGGGTATTACGTGAACGGGTACAAATTCCACACCATGGCTTATGGTGCATCTAGAGCAACATCAAACAGTGGGGTTTGTATCAAGGGAAAAAACTATGACGCGGATGAGGAAGATTTCTATGGGAAACTCGAGGAAGTAGTCGAATTGGACTATCAGGGGTACCACGAGAAGAAAGTGGTTTTGTTCAAGTGTCATTGGTTTGATCCCTCAAACAATGGGACAAAAGTTCATCCTAACTACAAGCTCGTGGAGCTTAATCAGAGGCGATCTTACGGCCGATACGATCCATTCGTACTAGCAAGTCAAGCCACACAAGTCTACTATTGTCCATACCCCGGATCCCGTACTAATTGGATATTTGTTTGTAAAGTCAAACCGAGATACTTGGTGGATGCAAAAGATACTACTGAAGATGAAGTTCCCGCGTGGCAAGAGGATAACATAGAGACTCAAATGATTGTGCAAGTAGATGATGATCCTGTCATGTTAACTGATGACACCGGTACAATGATGGAAATGGCAGAGTATGAAGAAGATGGAGAAGAAAACGGAGAAGAAGACGGAGAAGAAGACGACGAAGATGAAGCTGAAGATGAAGATGATGAAGATGAATGATGTTGTTAATTGTTAGACAATGTTATCTAAATATTACTTTGTTAGACAATGTTATCTAAATATTAATTCCTTAATTATATTCCTTATTTATATTTTAGTGTTAATCGTTACAGTGATGTTCATATATAATGTTTTTTAATTGTTACAATTAATGTTCAATGTTAATAATGTTTTAATGTTCATTTTGACAGATGAGTGGTCGTCGACATGGTTCTGGACATGGCTCTGGGCAGGGTTCTCCTGGACAGGGTTCTTCTGGCTCTGGGCGAGGTAGAGGTAGAGGTAGAGGTAGAGGAGAGCCGGTGGATGAGACACCGACTGTGCAGATACCACAGGGTTTTTATATGCCCGATATGACTTCGATAATGTTGCCCCAGATGCCCGGAATGAACCCACATTCCTATTACACTCAGGTGCCTCAGGTGCCTCAGTTGCCTCATATGGTTCCACATCCACAGGAACAATCCCCTCCACCGATACATTCGCCAGTCGGGACACAGGCCAGCATGTCGACTGATGCACCCGACAGTCGCATCCGACTATTTATCTACTAGGATACGTAAGTGTATTATATTTAAATTTCATTAGACGTATGTATAACATGTTTATTAATAATTTTTTATTTATTATAAAATACGTGTAACAGGTTGATGCCTTCAAATTTAATTTCGAGGACGATCAGATCGATAATGTACCGGAATATGGAGCTTGGTGCACACACCTGGGCTTTGGTATCACCCGGCACGGTAAAGTGGTGGTGGGATACATTCCAGGTATAAAATAACTTTACATTAACATTTTGTTATTTTGTTATATTAATTCGTTAATTAATTTTTTTTTGCAGACCGAGGTCAGGTGGGACCCTGAAGCCATATCTTCTACAGAGGTGTACCGACTCTTTCTTCAAAGAGCTGCAAGTCGGTACACTAACATGTTATCAAAAATCAAGAAGGCGTGGGTGAGGGATAACAAGAGGCCGAGGTGGGATGTGAATGTTTGGAACGACTTAGTTCGTCACTGGAACAATCCCGAAACAATTAAGAAGAGCGAGCAGGCTCGTAAGAACCGCTTATCCGAGCCTAGAGGTCCGGGTACTGGCCATGGTACTCATAAAGGCGGAGCTCGTGGAGCAGCAGAGGTCGCACGGCGCATTGTAAGTATTTGTGGTCAATTATATATAATTAATTTTAGTTAATTATTTAGTTTATTTATTCGTATATGTCTTCGATTCAAAATACAGGAGGAGAGGATGGGACGCCCTGCATACGACTGGGAGATAGTTGAATATTACCACCGTTACGAAAACGGGACATACACTTGTGGCCATATGGGTGATTTACTTGTAAGTGTGTACATATACATATAACAAATATATATTTAATTGTACTTGAAAATGTATTAACCCACTTTTAAATGTGCACGTATAGGACCAGATACAGGAGGAGCTCACCAATAATACTACAAGAGATCCGTCAGATGAACCTAGTTCAGAGGATGGTTCCCAGGCCCTACCTATACCCGAGATGTCTCAACTGTACGTGAAGAAGGTCGGCAAGTCTCATGGACGTGTTAGGGGCCTTGGACAAGTAGGCAAGAACAGACGGGTCTCCTCCGGTCCTGGCGAGACGTCAAGTGGTACGGCTTATGGACGATTCACCGAGGAAGACATGAACAGGAGGATTGCTGAAGAACGGAGAGTCAATGAAGAAAGAGAGCAACGCTTACTGGAACAAATGCGGCAGCAGGAGGAGCGCTTAACCAAGCATTTTGAGGCGCAGCTTGCAATGATGATGGGACAGATGGGTGGCCGGATGGGTCAGATGGGTGGGATGGGTCAGATGGGTGGGATGATGGGTCAGATGGGTGGGATGATGGGTCAGATGGGTCAGATGGGTGGGGAGCCGAGGCCGCCGATGCCGTCGGGGGCGTCGCACCACGTTCATGATAGTAGCCAGGTTCAGGATCGGGATGATACTGAGGATGATGGTGATGGTGTTGGTGATGAGGAGTGATACATTTTTATATTACTTTGTTACGTGTGATGTTATTATATTACATTGACGTTGAGGATTAATTTTTATTTTAATGTTGTGTGTGATGTTATTATTTTAATTGACGTGAACATGCTAATTATGTTTATAATTAATGTTGTTTGTGATATGATGTTATTTTAATTGAAAATGAACTAGAGAATAATTTTATAATAGATGAAAATATTTTTAATTATATGGATAAGTGAATTCATATTTTTAAATGGATAAGTGAAAATAATTATATATATTTAATGTGTTGAATTGAAAATTAGAATGAATTTACATGATGTGATTATAATAAATTTAAATGTATAAGTGAAAATAATTATATTCAATGTTGTATGTAATTATAATGTTGTGAAATTAAAAATTAGAATGAATTTAAATAGTGTGAATTGATACCGTAAATAAATTATTTAATTTGAAAAACATAATTTAGAAATAATTATGATATGCTTTGATAAATAATTTAATAAGCAACAATTAAAGTTAGAATGGATTGAATTAATTAAAGAATTAAAATGTTGTAAATTGAGGATTAGAATAAATTTAAATAGTGTGAATTGATACCGTAAATAAATTATTTAATTTGAAAAACATAATTTAGTTAATTTGAAAAACATAATTTAGAAATAATTATGATATGCTTTGATAAATAATTTAATAAGGAACAATTAAAATTAGAATGGATTGAATTAATGAAAGAATTAAAAACTCAAATTAAATTGAATATATATTAATTGCATTCAAAACATGTCGACTAAAAGCTCCTAGCCTAAACGGCACACAGGGGGCGCTCAAAAGCCTTCGAGACCGCGAGGTCCCGAGTTCGAACCCCAGAAATAGCGAAAATGGCCAGATTTCCGAAAAATGGGGTGGCCCAGCGGTGGGGGTGGGTGTTGGTGGCCTATCGACCTGGGTTCGAATCCCAGATTCGGCTTTTTTAAATTTTAATAAAAAGGCATCGGCAAAATGGCATCGGCAGTGGGCCCCGATGCCATTTGGTAACGGCGTTTGCCCCGATGCGAAATGGCATCGGCTGTCCCCGATGCGAAATGGCATCAGCAGTGGGCCCCGATGCCATTTGGTAACGGCGACCTGCCGATGCCATTTCGCATCGGTTTTCCCCAAATCCGATGCCATTTAAATGGCATCGACCATATTGGCATCGGCAGCCGTTGCCTTCATCTAAGGGGACGGCAGATCCGATGCCTTCCCCGATGCCATTTCGTGTTTATTTTGTAGTGGCTCAAGTGGTTAGAGCACCACTACCTAGGCCTTAGGTCCTGGGTTCGAGTCATGGGGAGGGGAAAAAAAAGGGATGGGTATTTAACTTGTAATAAAAAAAAAAAAGTGATACTCCATCCGCGTTCCCAAGAAAATGTGTAATTAATGAGTTATATTTTCAAGGTAATTAATTTTGTAAATTTTTATAAATAAAGTAAATAAAAAATAGATTGAAGGTAAAAAAAGTAATGACATACGATAAAGGATTTTATATGGCCCGGAAGGGTGTTCGTCTTTTCCGATAACAGGACGTCGTTCACCTTTGTCATAACAGATTTAGCTTTATCATTTAATAAAATAATTAAATTTTTAAACAAATATATACAAATATACCCTTGTAATATTTTTTTTAAAAAAACTCAAAATTTATAAATTGATAATTTCAATTATGTCCCGTAATTTAGACCTAATTCAGTTTAAGTCCTTTAAATATTGACTTTTTTTATTTTACGTCTTCGAGATTCAATTTACTTTTTTTAAATTATAAATATTAACAAATATTTATTTTATTTTTTAATTATATAAAATCGGGTCATTTTGTCTCAATGGCCCATAGCCCGTCCAAAGCCCGGTGGACATGCATTGGGCCAGCGCAACTCGTCTCGAAAAAGGTGATTCGACGACTTGGTCTTGGCCCGGCCCGAAGATTTGAACCGATGAGCCGACCCAAACATGTTTGACAACCCTAAATGTATGTGTTATTTTATAATTAAATATTTTTAGTTATTTAAATTTAAAAGGATATTGTTGTCATTTTATATTTATTAATTTAATTTTTTAAATAAGACGAAGTAGTGCGATTGCACATTGTATAAAATAAAAACACTGCGAAGTAGTGCGATTGCACATTATATAAAATAAGCACACTATTGTCAAGTGCAATCATATACAAATAATTATATACGTTGAATCAATTATCAAACGATATTTAATGAGTTTCTTGTTATCAGTAAAGGTGAAGCCATCATGACCATAAAAAATCTCATAGGGGTAAATATGTTTATATTTTGAAGATGAGGGTTATGAATATGTTTTTTTTAGAGTGTGCAAATTGGTATGAGCTAGACATCTAAATATAACAAGTGTGCAAATTTCATATGAAATGGGAAAAGTACTGTGTGTTTTTTTTTTTACACATTTATCCTTCATATACTTTCATGATCACTTTAAAATATCAAGACAAAAATGGATAAAAAAAAAAGAAAAAATATAACTTACCTCTGATTTAACATATCCTTCGTTTTTTTTTTTTTTAATTACATTAAATACCCATCCCTTTTTTCCCTCCCCATGACTCGAACCCAGGATCTAAAGTCTAGGTAGTGGTGCTCTAACCACTTGAGCTATTCAACTTCGTCTAACATATCATTCGTATACTTCCATAATCACGCAAATTATGAAAGTAAGAGAGAGAAAATAGTAATATTTAAAATATATTTTCAATTAAAAAGAAAAATTATAGAAATTTATATGTGATAGTTTAGAAAAAAAATGTGATAAAATTAAAATAACTAAAATCATAATTTTGTAAAAATAATATTTAAAATCAAAAGCAACCAACAATATGAAAATGATGAAGTAACATAATATTTCTATTTCTAACACCTCTGATTGTATAATTACTATCAAAATATATATATACTAGTGCAGTTCCCACGTACTACGCCGGATTAAAAAAAATTAAACACTTTATTTTCTGAATGATATGTGTAATACATGAATGAACAATAGTTTATTATCAACATTATAGATTATTTAAAATGATAAATCAAAAGAAAAATAAAAAAAGTTAACTAATAAAAAGATCAAATTAATTATTGAAATGTAATATATTAATTAAATTAATTTGACTAATGTACTTTTAAATAATCCTTATGTATAGTTGTCTCCAACTCTTTTTAAATTTTTTATGAACTATTGCAATGCACATTTTTTCATACATTACTTTAAAAAAAATCATGATAAATTTAGGGTTACTAAATCTTTCTACATCTTAAGTTTTAGTCCCTTATTTCGTAAAATATTATATGAATATAATTTAAATCACAATTTTTTTTGTTAAAATAGATTTTAAAATAATTATACTCTATTACTTATAAATAAGAACATCACACATTTAAAAAATGAAAGAAACAACCATTTAAAAAAAGTGAAAGAAACAACTAAAAGTGATGTATGCTACAAATAATAGCAATTAAGCGAAAAGAAATAAAAGAATATATGTCCAAGAATATCTATCCGGATAAATACTCTAGGGTCAAGGTTAACAATACAAAACTTTAGAGTACATGCATTTTATGGCAACATATTATGTGTGAGAAGAAAAAACGGTTTAGAGAAGTTATGTTTATGTGAGAAAAAAACGATTTAAAATAAATTTCAAATAGTAAATTTGAAAATAGAAAAAACTGACTCACAGAATTGCAGTATTTTAAATTAAAGGCCAAAGGAGAATGCCACGTAGGAGAGAAAAAAACTCTCAAATATATGATGTATATATATATATATCATTAGTATTATTGAGAATTGGTAGATCATGTGACTCATTAGACAATTATATATTAGTATTATATTGTACGTGCAATGCACGAGCCCATTGTAACTTGTTTTTTGTAATATATAAAATATCGTCGATTTTAAACCTTTTTTTTTTTTTTTTGTAGGAGTACTTAAATTTGTTTATATACAAGTCAAGTGGGCACGCTTATAAAAAGTAGTGTTGCAATTGTTTGAGATTTTCCCTTATAATTTATTTGGTGAAAATAATTATTTGATTTTAATTGCAAATATTATTAATCTGCTTTTATAGTTTCATATGATTCGTTGGCTTATCTTTTGTATTATGTACATGTATGTAACTTGTTCCATAAAATATTGTATTTTTGGTTCTGTAAGAATATTTTCAAATCACTTTTGATCCTAGAATGCAAAATTGGTCCTATCAATTAGTTTGAAAGATTATATTAAAAATAAATTAATTATATGATCAAATACATTCTCAAATTATAAATTAATTGAAAATTTAAATATTTAATTCAAATATTATCTGAAAATGAAAGGAATGTTTTTTTCAAATTAAATAAAAATTTATGTTAAACTGAAAAAAAAATTAAAAGATGTATATATAATCTGAATACAATTTATATTGTTTTCCAAACCAAATAATAATTTAATGTAAATTATGAAATTACTACCTTAAAAAAAATCTGAAATTACTCTACATAATTTATAAATTAAAAATCTACATTAAAAATTAAATTTAAGGTTCTCAAAATAATATATAATTTTTTTTTTAGTCAAATAAAGAATACCTTAAATTAGAATAATACAGCACTAATATCCCCGGGAGTGATGACGAAAGACGAAGGAGAGGCATGGGGGCGCTGGAGGCGATGCGGTGGGTTGTGGATTTGGGATGGGTAAATGTGATTTTTGAGACTGATTCTCTACATACAACAACTGCCATCTATTCAGAACAGGTCTATGATACTTCTTTTGGAGACTATATTGAAGAAGGGAAGCAATTAATGGTGGAACATGCAAATTTCAAACTAATATGGATTCGGCGGAGTGCTAATGAACTAGCACATACTTTTGCTAGGGTGTCTCGTGATTTCGAGAGCCCTCATAGTTGGGATGAGCCTCCAATGTTTGTGGATGGCCTTCTCGACTTTTGTACCTCGCGCTAGTAATTTTTCCGCTTTCAAAAAAAAATTTAGAATAATACATTAATTTTTAAATATTTAATAAAACTAATTTTAAAAAGGGGAAATTATTGTTAAGGCCATTTCACTACGAGATTTATCTAATAGGGCACTAGTTTTTTTTTTAAATCTATTAGAGTCAAAATGGCACCTAATAAGACATTGTTGCCCTTTACCCATTTAAATAATTTGAAATTAATAAAAATTAATTGGATTTACATCAAATCTTTTGAATTAATGCAGTTCCTGGTTATACGCATATTCCTAAAATTAAACAATTCGAATTAATTGTTAATTATTCAAACAAATAAAGTATTCAAATATTCCTAAAATTAAGCAATTCGAATTAATTGTTAATTATCCAAACAAATAAAGTTTAAAATTCTGAATTTTATGATAAAAAAATAAGCGTGTCATAGAGTATACAATTCCCCATAGGTTGAATATGCATATATATATGAAATAGATTATGAATTTTAATATGAACAGTGAAATGAATTTTGGTATGTAGAAATGGGTTATGAAGACATATGTTCATTTCAATATGAAGTTTAAAACGGTATACAGGACTGAATTTTTTGGTATGCATAAAATAACATGAACCAATGTGCACAGAGTGACATGCATATCAATATGCAAAATAGATGTGCACATTTGTAAATGACATATTCAAAAAGCGGTTTGTTGTGATGTAGGGATTTCATACTTAATTCAGTTAATATCACTGGAAAGAATTGTTCAGAATAATAAGACGGAGACATAAAATGATAATGCCTACATCGGTATCCTTGTTTCATATGGAAAGTTCATTTTGATATGAAGTTGTAAGAGCAGTATATGCACCTTTCAGATGCACTGCGAATAGCAATTGAATAATAAGTCTATCTAAATTCAAGCTGGAAAAGCTGATTGTAAACCAAACAACATGTGAATAAACAACTTTTTTATCCATAAACTGATAAAAATAGTCTGGAATTGAAAATTGTTCCCTTAGGAATCGTCAAAACAACATCTACATATCTGGAGTTGAAAATAACAGAATGAGCATAAAAAAACCGAGATCATCAAGTTGATGAAATTTTCATAGTTTGTCAAGTTTCTTGACTCATATTCCTCTCACGGGGCTTAACAATCTGGGTAGGGGCATCATAATCAGGGATATTGAGCCAAAGACCATGTGAAACAGCCGTTGGGACACCCTCACGCATACTGAAGGGATCGTAAAGAGTGTTGAAGAAGAGTGGGGTCGATGGGCTCAACAAATTCGTAATGTGCTGCTCGAGAGCGTTGATATCTTCACCAGATGGATTTTTTGCAACCTGCACATCAGGAGACATAATATAGTAACATTTAACATCAGGGAAAACGAATTGTTATGATTAGTGATCTTTTGGTATAGATCGGCAAAGTAGAGAATTGACAACCATTCTATTGTTTATGCAAGATTATGCTACAAATCTACATTCAAATTTACAGTAAAGCTGATGACCAATAATAGAAACATCAAAGAGTGTCAACAAACCATCACACGAAAAAAGTAGAGTAAATAATATGAAATCCCCAATTCAAATTTATCAGCAAATAAATCTGCAACTTTGTCGTCGTAAATCTGCAACTTGAAGCTCCAATTCATTCGTATAAGCCTGTTTAAATTAATTAATTAGAATAAAATAATTAGATAAATAAATAAGAAAAAAGAAATAGGAAAATGAGGTTGCCTGTTTCCTAGCCCTAGAGCGAGCGGCAGAGACTCAGTTCTTCATCATGCGCTTGTTGCGGCAGTCACCGGTATATCTGCCGAAGTCGAGGAACCTGATATTTGCGGCATCGTTAAGCGGATTTAAAAGGAGAGAAGAGTTCAAGGCGAGGGGTGAGGGGCCGGGGGCGGAGAGACGGCGGCGGGTGGTGGTGATTCCTTGGAGAAAAAGTCCTGGAGGATGACGGTGGAAGAATGGCCTGCACGCTCTTCCACGACGGCGGCAACAGGGAAGCCTCATCTTTGTCTTCGTAGGTTTGCAGACGATGATGGGCGGCGGCCATGGAGCTTCGAGGGACGGCTTCTTAGAACGACGACCATGGGTTCGCGGCCTCCATCTTCCTTGGCCCGCTCCCGATTTCGCAGATCTGAGCTTGAACGGTCAAGAGTCGATGGGGGTGACTCGTCTGCGAACGGTGGCCATGGTTGGTTTCTGCAATGAATGAGCGATTTGATGAAATGAATATTCAGATATCGATTTTGGAAGGTGAGGAATTTGTTGAATGTGCCCTATAATTTGGGAATTAATTGATAACAATTAATTATATTTTAAATTTCGAATTACATTTCAAATATATAAATTAAATGAGTATATGAATATTAAGGGTAAATACGGTTTTTTGACACTAAATTGACCTTATTAGGAAATTTTAAAAGTTGTATGTTTTAGTTGCTTAATAGTCTATTTTCTTTTAAAAAATGAAATATTAAGAAGAATAATTTGAAAAAAAAAAAAAAAAATTAAAAAACGGATACTGTGAATATATAAAAAATCTGAAGAAAAAAAACAACTCACCCTCTTAACCCATATCCTTCCCTAAAATCAAAAGACACATGCCACCTACCCACCTACACAACACATCCGTCGGCGCAAGAAAGAGGCAAGGGCGATGACCACCGTGGAAGACGACCAGCGACGGGGAGCATTTTTCAATTGTGAGGAATACGGCGGTGCAAGGCGGAGGGTGGCGACTACTACTGGCGTGGAAGGTTGCTCGATCTTGGCCGTAAACCTATCAATTAATATAATAAACAGGAAAATTATATTTTTGGTCCCGTAAGAATATTTCCAAATTACTTTTGGTCCAAGAATTCGAATGTGGTCCTTTTTCATGTAAAATTGTTCGCATTCTTTAGTTTGAAAGATTATATTAAAAATAAATTAATTATATGATCAAATACATTCTCAAATTATAAATTAATTGAATTTTTTAATATTTAATTCAAATATTATCTAAAAATGCAGGGAAATTGCACTTTTAGTCCTGTAGGAATTTTTCAAAATCACTTTTGGTCCTGAGTTTTGTAAATGGTCCTATTTATTGTGGATTTAGTCCCGTGAGATAATTTTTGGATGGAAACCGTTAGTTTTGGATGGAAACCGTTAGTTGACCAATGAATATTCCTAAGAGATAATTATAATTAAAAAATACAAAATTATTTTTAAAACGAATAATAAATTATACTTATAGAATTAAAATATAAATAAATCAATAGAATTTAGAATTAATTTTTTTTACTATAAATGAAAAATCTAGTGATATATACTTTGATTTTTTTAAGAATTTAAATACAGATTTTTTTAATTCAAGTATTTGAATATAATTAAAAATTACAAAAAAAAAAAATGTAATCTAAATTTAAATAACTTTTGAAAAAATTTCTTGTATTAAAATTGAAATATACAAAAAAATACAAATTTAAAAGTAAATTTTAAAAAATAATTTGAATATACAAAAATATCAAATTGAAAAAAATATACAATTTATATTCCAATAAAGTCTCCAAATTTAAATTAATTTTTAACTCCATATAAATTGGATATAATTTGAAAATACAAAAAAAAAAAAAAAAAAATCAAAATCAGGTCAAATACTTTTTTTTTTTTTTTGCATTGAATAATTTAATTTTAATATTATATATAATTGGTTGAATTTTTAGATCATAGAATTATTTTAAGTAAATTTATTGATTTTAAATAATTATTTAAATAAATTGTTAAAATACATTTGGTAGTTTTATAATTTTAGTGATATTACCAAAATTTTAATCCATTATTAGGCTTGTGGGTGTGTTTTAAGGGATGGGTGATTTTCACGCAACTTTCATCCGTTTAAACAAACATAAATTTACTATGAGACTAAAAGTGTATGAAAAATGACAGAAAGTGATTTAATCTTAATTTTCCAGGACCAAAAGTGAATTCTTTAACGGTTTATATGCAATTTTCATCAGTTGAAACTAACGGAAATATACGGCAGGACCAAAAGTGTATGAAAAATGACCGAAAGTGATTTGACCTCATTCTTACAGGACCAAAAGTGCAATTTTCCCGAAAATGCAAGGAATGTTTTATTTCAAACTATTTTTATTTTTTTTAATGTAAAACTGAATCATGTATAGATTATCCTTCATGCTACTTTATCACGTTGAATTTTAGGGATAAAATTGAGGGTTGGAAGATTTGGGTTTGATTTCTCGTGATTCTGTGCAATTTGGGTTCGATTTTGGGGTGTAGTTGATTTTCTTGTGATTTTATTGGATGAGAGTTTGTGATTTATGTGTAGGTTTTGTTTAATCTCCTATTAGGCCTTTCTTTTGTAGTATGATTTAACAATTTTCAAATATTCAAAAACCAATTTTCAAAAGTACCCATTTAATCTGAAATTTAACAAAACTTTAGTATTAAATAAATAAGTATCTCATAAATATATTTCTCTAGTAAAAAAGGATTCAATTACATATTACTATTAAACATAATCGAATTCAGGATTTCAAATATTCAAAACTACCAAAAACTTAAAAGTAAACAAAACTCTTATTAAATATAAGAGATAATAGCCAAATGAGTAACATCTTATAAATGTATTTCTCTAGGATTCAATTACATATTGAATCATTATAATTATTTGGCCTAGCTAGGTAATTGTGGAAAATAGTTAGATGAATTAAACATTTGCAGGAACAAACTTAAACCATTGGACTTGTGGATTGTCAGCACAAGTAGGAACATCACCAAGATCATCTCCAACACAGACACATTTCTTGGTGACAAGTTTTGAGTCTAAAGCATTCCTCTCCAAGCACAAGATATTTTCATTTCCATCTGTCGCAGCTATATGAAGCTCAGTGCTGGACGCGGTCTTCCAATTGGTCGAGCAATCATCCGAAGCACGAACGACAGCCCCATCTCCGGCCACACCCAGGCACAGTGCAGGACTCCCCGCCAGCTGGATCGGGCCATTGTCCTCGTGTTGGGCCCACTCACTCGCGAGTTTGCAATTGGCTAGAACGGTGTCGTCGTTCATTCCAACTTGCACACATTGGCCACTTTGAGGATGGTACATTAGGTAATACGTTGGACGGGGCGGCGGCAAATCTGAATATATATATATATATATATATATATCAAAAAAACTTGTAATTTCTCATTCAAAGTTAGAATTATTTTTGGATAAATATATATGTACCTTGATTGATTTGTCTAGGCAGTTGCAATCTGTCAAGAAAAGCCGGATTCCTGGGACGATCCCAGTTGAGATCAAAAACTCCATATAGTTCGTCCAGGTTACGCGTCCCCTCTCGAAGTATATAACTTCCCTGTAATGTCCACAAGGCCCAATCGAAATCTAACTCAGCTGCGGTAGCTAATAAACAAGTTATGTATCTGTTATCGGCCTCGTTATCGCCATTATTGTTCACACCAAATTCACTCAGAAAAATAGGAAATCCTGCATTCATTAGGAAGAGGTAGTTATCTTGAGCTTGTTTTGTGGCGTCCGCGCATAATTGGTTTGTTTTTGCAGCCCATTCAGTGTCAGGGGTGCCGAACGCGTACCAATGGGCTTCGTACACTAGTTTGTTGTCCAAGTTTGATGATAAGGGGTTTTCTTTGAGAAATGCTAAGTTTGTGTCGTATGATAGGCCTGATAATATGACTAGCAAATTTGGATTTTCTCTCTGAATGGTGTCTGCTCCTTGTTGCATGTATTTGTACCAATCGTCCTCGTTTTGTCGATCTCCTCGTAGCTCGTTTCTCAAGCTCATTCCTACAACCTATATATTAATTAATTATTGAAATCATAATCATGACGACAATTTGGACAATATATATATATATATATAAAAAAAAAAAAAAAAAAAGAATGGCTCGATCAGTATGTACGTACCGCAGGAGTAGTCTTATACGTCCTGGCCACTGTGGCGAGCCCCTCCAACCACTCGTCCGGATCAAAATCAGCGTCCCCGAAAAAGCTGTTGCCGTCATCGGGGCCGCAACACCAGTTGGGGAGGCTGACGTGGTTATCTAAAACCACCATGAGATTATTCCTTCCGAGAGTATCCACCACCATCTTGTGTGAGTCCATCACCTTCGCGTGCAAAACCTGAGGGTTGTTTTTGGCAATTCCAGCTTTTGCATCGGAGAGGTTGAATCTATCCAGAGATTGGGCAACTGTAATCCTGCCGTAGTTAATGGGCCTCGTGAACATGTAAGTGGGCCACGTGAATCTCACGCAGTTGAACCCCATTGAAACGATCTGCTTCGCTATGTAATCCATCGGCTTCTTCTCCAGCCCCTCTGCCACCATCGGCTGCAAGTGTGAAACCCAGTTCACGCACGTCAGTTTCACTCGTTTCCCCGTCGAGTTCTCGACTATCCATCGGGAACTCGTCGACAGAGGGACTGACTTGCCCACTTCGAGTTGGAGAATTAGCAGGAGAAGCACAAACACAAACACACAAACGTAATTCCTTCTGCTTCTACCCATTCTTTTTTTTTTTTTTTGAATGAAGGTTATACTCTTCTTAGTCTTCGTCTATGCACATATATATATATAGACATGCAGAAATTAACTTTTTTGGTAGGGTTCATTATTGCATGGCAAGTATTTAAATTTGACAAGTGTATATTTCTAGAATGGCAAGATTTGATTTATGCTACTCCGTGTGCTCAACTCTAAAAAAAATATGTTTATTCTATTTAAATACTTAATTTTACCAAAAATATTTCTTTACCATACATATCTTTTTATCTTTTTTATAATTTAAATATGATTTTTTAAAACATGTATAAAAAAAATAATAAGCATATTTTTAATGGAAAGACAGAGAGAGTATATATTATTCTAAGAAATTTAATTTAGAATGAATAATTGACTAACATTTACTAAGATTTTTAATATTATTTAAATTGTTCATTGCTAAAATTAATTTTATCATTATTTCACGGCAACTATTGAAATTTGATTTATGAATCTTCTTTAACACGGTATATAATTTACCATGTTCGGAATTAGACTAGAATAAATCCTTAATTTGATTAGTGGCCGGGTTTGTATATATATATATATATATGTTTGTGATCATACGCCTTTTTCAATACACACAAAAATTATATTTCTCCATAATTTTTATTTTTTCCTTGTTAAATACAATCTATCGATCATTCATTAAATTAAACCACGTACACAGATTTTGTAGCGATTAAGTAAATGCAATTTTCCATCTTAATATATAATATATTGACACAATATCAAGTCCGTCAACTTCCATCTTAATATATCAAATTATTTTTGGTATAGCTAATATTTATGATTTTTGCCTATTTATATAACTATATTTATTTAAGGAAAATATTTGTGGTAAATAAATAAGGGTAAAGTAGTCAATTTTTTTTTTTTAAATAATATGTATTTTTGAAATAATTTAAAAGTTAAAATGACATATATTAAAAAAATAAGAGAATACTATTACAAAAAAATGTGTAAGAAAGTGATCGAGTTTTATTTTTAGTGTAAACTTTTATGAATTAAAGTAAATAAAAAGAATAGATTGGATATGAAAAAATAATGATATAAGGGTAGAGGATTTTATATGGTCATGAAGGTGTTCGTCCTTCCTAACAACATGAAACTTATTAAAAGGTGACACATCGCTCACCTTCGTCATAGTGCGGTCTACCTTTGTTATGTAATAACATAATTAAATTTTAAAATAAATGTATACACAGATTTTGTAGAAAAATTAAGTAAATGCAATTTTCCATCTTACTTGACACAATATCAAGTCCGTCAATTTCCTCCATTTTTTAATATATATTATTTTGACTTTTGATAATAATTTAAGGTTATAAATTATATATATATATATAATAATATATAGGATAGTGACTCCCTGATCGAAGAAGTTCCCGCCTAAATTCCTCAAATAATAAAATATTTTTGCTATGGGGCATAGGCTGCTTATTGTGCACGCCTAAATCACCTCTTCTCGCTCCATCTTCTCTAAAGATTTTTACGGACCGCTATTTGCTTATTCTGCAATGGCTTTATTGTCTCCTTGATTTTCGAGTTTAACGGTAATTGATTTGTTTATTTTTCCATTTCAAAGATTTGGATTTTCGGGCAATCTCTTCTCTATTTTTTACAATGTATTTTCATTTTCTCTAAGATCGCGAGGACCAGTTCCTTAACGCTTCTCAGGAAAGCCCACGTGTCGCGGGAACTATTTTGGATGTCAATGGCTCCCCGGAATCTGTTGAAGACGAGAAACCTTAGCCATTTAAATATACATTGATATATTTGCTCATTTGGCTTCTGAGTAGTCTTTTCACCTTCTGCATACTATGTGTTTGATAAAATGACTGAGTGAGTGGAATACTTTCATAGTTCATTTTCATCTTCTCTAATTGGTTGTCTCTAGGAGATTCCAAAAATATGTTTATGGTTTCCAACGCGATGCTATTTTGCAGAGTTTTTCAACCGAAGTTGGTTTATGGATCTTCTAATCGGTTCAATAATTTCTTCGAATTTGGCTTCTTCTTCGACGGAGGTAAACAATTATCCTCTAGTTTGTTTTGATTTTTTAAATTTCGCTAGGCGAAAAATGAAAAGTTTTATGTGTAGCTACGATTAAGGTTTAGTGTTCTAAGTTCAATAACGAAAACTCTTTTGAGTAGCTTAGAGTTGAACCCGAAAAATCTGCCTGTGAACTGTAATCATTTTATGGGAGAGAGTGTTGCACACTCAAGCGACACATTCTCCATTGTGATGGTACAAAACACGAAAACAAGACGAAGCAAATCCTACTTCCTCAAACAAAGAACTTCTTCAAGTGGCAGACGTTCCAAAGATGGGCTATCTCGTTCCCATCCATGTCCTGCAGCTTGTAAGCTCCTCCGTTCAGCACCTGGACAACTTTATATGGTCCCTCCCAATTGGGGTCCATCTTTCCAGTATGCTTCAAAGCATCAGCCCTTCGAAGGACCAAGTATCCAACGTCGAATGACCTCAAGGTCACTCTCTTATCATAGGCAGCTTTGATTCTGCTCTTATACTTCTCGGCTCGAAGATGAGCCATTTCCCTTTCCTCTTCAATCAAATCAATCGCTTCTCTCATCAGTACCTCGTTTTGTTCTTCATCAAATCTGGAAATTCTATGGGATTCGACTCCCACCTCTACCGAGACCACAGCTGAGGTACCATACACCATCTGGAATGGCGACAATCCAGTGGCTGTTCTAGGACTTGTTCTGTAAGCCCTTCGAACTCTTCGATCCAGGTTCTTCCCACCTTCTCTAGGCGAGTGCGTATTCCCCCCACAATGGTCTGGTTGGTCACTTCAACCTGACTGGCTTGGGGATGTGCGACTGAAATAAACCTCTGGGTTATCTTCTGCTCTCGACACCAGGTTTGAATTAGCCTCCCGTTGAACTGAGTGTCGTTATTCGACACTAGAATTCACGGGATTCCAAACCTACAATTAGTGTGATTTCCAAAGAACTGTATCACGTTCTCTTCCTCAATTTTGACTAGTGGGGCAGCCTCTACCCATTTGCTGAAATAATCAACGACAACGATTAAAAATTTCTTTTGCCATGCCGTAGGTGGAAAAGGTCCCACAAGGTCCACTCCTCACTTGGTAAAAGGGCAAGGTGAGTACATTGCGCCCATTTCTTTAGCGGGCAAGTGTATAAGTGGGCCATTCTTTTGGCAAGGTTCACATCTCTTCACGAACTCTTTGGCATCTCGCACCTTGGTGGGCCAATAATATCCGACCCTCAATATTTTTCTCAAGGTTGCTTTGGCGCCTTCACGGCTACCTCTTGAACCCTCATGTATTTCTCGAATCACATGATCTCCCTTACTCTTCGAGAGGCATCTCAGGTACGGGTGGGTAAATGACTTCTTGTACAATCGCCCACCTATAAGAACATATCTCAATCTCATCAGTTTTACCTTTTTGGAATCTCCAAGAGCTAGCTTGGCTCTCAATGCTTCGAGAATTTCTCTTCTCCAATCATCCCCTTCTTCAAGAGCCTCCACAATAGGGCCTGTCACTTCATTCTCAGCCATCACCAGCGTTATTTTCCCTTACCCCTCTAAGTCAGTGGAGCTGGCAAGTTTAGATAAGCTGTTGGTCCTCATATTCTCTTCTCTCGGTATCTAGCAAACCTCGAACCCATGAAACCTTCTCTTTAGGCTCATGACACGTTCTTGGTAGGCCACCATCTTCTCGTCTTTGGCTTCATATTCTAGTCTAATCTGCTGAACCCTGAGCTGAGAATCAGAGAAAACCATCACTCTCTGAGCTCCAAGCTCCACGACCATTTCAGCTCCTCTAATCAACGCTTCATACTCAGCTCCGTTGTTAGAAGTCCGGAACTTAAATCTCACAGCAAACTGGATTTCCAACCCCTAGGGGTCGATCAACAAATTCAACACTATCCCATCTCCATATCCATTCAGGTACACAGAGCTGTCCACGAATATTTTCCATTCGTCAATCTCGTCAAACCTGGTGGTTTCTTGAATGAAATTCGATAGGGCCTGAGCTTTGATAGCCTTCTAAGGCTCGAATTCAACATTGTACTCTTGTAATTCTACGACCCATTTGACCATCCGTCAAAATAAATCCGCTCTACCAATTACCTGCCTTAGAGGGTAAATAGTGCGAACAATAATTTTATATGACAAAATATAAGGACGTAACCTTCGAGCTGTAATCACCACAGCCAAGGCCGCATTCTCAATTTCCGAGTATTGGATTTCAACACCCCGAATGATCTTGCTCACATAATAGATCGGCTACTGGGTGCAGTAACTTCTTCTTCTTTCATCAATGCAATACTCAAAAAATTCTCTCCCACAGATAAATACAATCTATCGATCATTCATTAAATTAAACCACGTACACAGATTTTGTAGCGATTAAGTAAATGCAATTTTCCATCTTAATATATAATATATTGACACAATATCAAGTCCGTCAACTTCCATCTTAATATATCAAATTATTTTTGGTATAGCTAATATTTATGATTTTTGCCTATTTATATAACTATATTCATTTAAGGAAAATATTTGTGGTAAATAAATAAGGGTAAAGTAGTCAATTTTTTTTTTTTTAAATAATATGTATTTTTGAAATAATTTAAAAGTTAAAATGACATATACTAAAAAAATAATAGAATACTATTACAAAAAAATGTGTAAGAAAGTGATCGAGTTTTATTTTAAGTGTAAACTTTTATGAATTAAAGTAAATAAAAAGAATAGATTGGATGTGAAAAAATAATGATATAAGGGTAGAAGATTTTATATGGTCATGAGGGTGTTCGTCCTTCCCAACAACATGAAACTTATTAAAAGGTGACACATCGATCACCTTCTTCATAGTGCGGTCTACCTTTGTTATGTAATAATAACATAATTAAATTTTAAAATAAATGTATACAAAAATATCCTTGTAATATTTCTTTTAAAAACCTCAAAATTTATAAATTGATAATTTCATTTACGTCCCGTAATTTAGATCTAATTCAGTTTAAGTTCTTTAAATATTTACTTTTTCATTTTATGTCCTCGAGATTCAATTTACATTTTTTAAATTATAAATATTAACATTATTTATCTTATTTTTTAATTATAAAAAATTGAGTCATTTTATCTTGATGGCCCATAGTCCGTCCAAAGCCCGGTGGGTAAGTGTAAATGTAATTTTCCATCTTAATTGACACAATATCAAGTACTTTGTATAAGCCTTTTAAGCCCAACATGCCTATATTTGTTTAATTATTTTTTCATTCGAACTTTCATTTTTTAATCACTATATTTTAGTTTTTTATGAATATAATTTTTAGTTTATAAGTATTATGATAACAGTTGATAAGTATTATGGTATATTATTAGTTAACATGCAGTACTGTATGTATTAGTTCATATACAGTATAATATTAATTTATATTGGTACAAGTTCTAATTGTAGGTCCCTAGTTGAGTGATAAGATTGAGTAAGCTATGAAAATGTCTAGAGGGGGTGAATAGACTTTTCAAAATCTTTCAAAATATCAGAATACACAATGCGCAATATCAGAATTAATAATGAGCCCTTAAAGATTTATACTCAACTAATATCGATGAACTGTTATATGAACACTGATCTTGTCTATCTTATATGCAGATTAATCAATTAAACAAGCAATCAATCAAACAACAAATAAAACAGTAAAGTAAATCAAACACAAGATTTATAGTGGTTCGACAACTTGTTTACATCCACTCTCACAACTCCAGTCGTGAAATTTTATTAACTGATCTTGTGGCTTTGAGTCCCAAGATATAAGACTTCAATCTTTTCGATAACACTACCAAGTGCTTCTTGACACGTATTTTTTAATACTCACCTCTCAAGTGTAAGAGGATCCTCGTAGTAAAAGTAAGTGCCCGGTTAAATTATCGAACCACGGGACTAGTTTGCTTGTGTAGCCTTAGTGTTGTGTGTCGACACGTAATTATAGTGAAAAATGATGGGGGTGAGCGACAAAAACTAAATGTAAAAACCAACAAGATAAACACTAACTAGGAAAAAAAAGCAAGTAAAACAATGATCAAATATCAAATGTGAGAAGTAGTGTTCGGGTGTTCTTCATTATGTGGAAATCGATTAAAGTTTAACTTAGACGTTTAATTCATTGGTTGGTGTATGATAAGAGCAATCACTAAGGATGTATCTAATAAAGCACCTAAGATTGGGAGGAAGAATAGAGTCGTTCTTACCCGGGTAATCACACAATTAAGGGGTTCTACTCTATCTAAATTAATCTAATCTAATCCCTAATCATGCTTTTCCACTTGAATACTAGAAACCAAACTCCTATAGTCTCTTCACTAATCACTCAAACTCTCATTCAAATAATTAGTGTAAATTAATGGGGTTCTAATGAAATTACCCAACTCTCGTTGCGATAACCCAAAATCCACTCAATCTCAACCCTCGATTATACGATCTATCACGACTAACCAACTCTCGTTGCACTAATCATGCTTCAACATACAACCTAATAATTGAATTCAAGCAAATGATCAACCAAAACCCATTAACCTAATCAACACACCTCCCAATTAAATTAAACAATTAAAATTAAACTAAAAATTTAATTCCATCATAAATCCAAACACCCAAACACCAACAAACCTATCTAATAACTAAATTAATAAAATAAAACAAACACATAAAAGATAAAGAACCAAACATTAATATAAAGAAGGGTATCACCTCAAGTCTTGTGTTGTTGGCAAGAAAATGAAATACTACATTTAAAATCTACTTAAAACATCGGGAAAATTGCACTTTTGGTCCTGTAGGAATGAGTTCAAATCACTTTAAGTCCTTTTTTATGCACTTTTGGTCCTGTAATTTATTTCCGTTAATTTTAACGGATGAAAATTGCATAAACCGTTAAATATTGCACTTTTGATCCTTTAAGAATAAGATTAAATCACTTTCGGTGAATTTTCATACACTTTTAGTCTCATACTAAATTTATGTTTGTTTTAACGGAAGAAAATTGCGTGAAAGACACACATCCCTTAAAACACAACCAAAAACTTAATATGAGATTAAAATTTTGGTAATATCACTAAAATTATAAAACTACCAAATGTATTTTAACAATTTATTTAAATAATTATTTAAAATTGATAAATTTACTTAAAATAATTTTATGATCTAAAAATTCAATCAATTATATATAAAATGAAAATTAAATCTAAAACTGATCTCAAATCAAAGCAAAAAAATAAAAAGTATTTGGCTTGATTTTGATTTTTGTATTTTCAAATTATATCCAAATTATATGGAGTTAAAAATTAATTTAAATTTGAAGATTATATTTGAATATACAGTGTATTTTTTTAATTTTATATTTTTGTATATTCAAATTATTTTTCAAAATTTACTTTTTTTTTTTTTTTTTTTTTGTATATTTCAGTTTTAATACAAGAAATTACTTCAAAAGTTATTTAAATTTAAATTACATTATTTCTTTTTAGTAATTTTTAATTATATTCAAATCCTTGAATTAAAAAAAAATATTTAGATTCTATAAAAAAAAATCATACTCCCTCCGTCCCACTATAAGTTTCCCACTTTCCTTTTTTGGATGTCCCACTATAAGTTTCCCATTCCATTTTTGGCAAATTATTTTCTCTTTCCCAATCGCATCACTTCTACTTTATCTATTATTTTATTATACTTCATCTCTTACTAATCTATTATTTTCTCTCTCACCATCACATCACTTCTATTACATCTATTATTTTATCACATTCCTTAATCTAAACACCCAAAAGAAAGGGGAAACTTATACCGGGACGGAGGGAGTATTATATAACTCAGTGAGATTTAGTCATTTATAGTAAAAAAAATTAATATTCTAAATTCTATTAATTTTATTTATATTTTAATTCTATAAGTATAATTTATTATTAGTTTTAATAATATTTTTGTATTTTTTCTAATTATAATTATTTTTTTAGGAATATTTTTTTGGTCAACTAACGGTTTTCATCCAAAAATTAACGGTTTCCATCCATAAACTATCTTACAGGACCAAATCTACAATAAACAGGACTATTTACAAACTTCAGGACTAAAAGTGATTTTGAAAAATTCCTACAGGACTAAAAGTGCAATTTTCCCTAAAACATCAAATGAAAATTAAACTATAAACTAATGAGTGGAGTGAGTGTGAAGTGGAGGGGGAGAGTCCCCAATGGAGCTGCGCGTCCTCCTGCCGCGTATTGTGTCCTCCCCAGCTGCTGCTTTCCCTAATTGATTAAATGAGTGGGCCTCCTCCAATTTAATTAAATGGGCCTTCAGCCCACGCGTTCAAAATGATACTGGGCCAGCTACAAAGCCCATCTCCTTTTCTTCAATTCAAGTAGCCCTAGAACCATAAACATTTTTTTCTTACGGCTGCTTATTAATTTCAATAGGGCCTGCTTGCTTTTTTTTCTTCTTCTTAAATTAATTGCAGCTTATGGGTCGTGCTTTTAATCAGATGGGCGAAACAATCTCATTGTTGGCCCAATTAATATTCCCCTTCCATTCTTTTACTCTTTTTGTCTTCATTTTCGTCTCACTCCTTCGATTGACTTCATAAAATAATCGAGGTGTGTTTTGCTCCGAAAATCCTCATTTCCCTATAAAAATAGCAAACCACAATCTTTCTCCAAATCAAGTGCAATTAGTCAAATTAGTGTAAATAATGCACAAAATCCTATAAAATTATGCAAATTAAATACATGAATTTCGAGCAATTTTCACACTAATCACTTCTTCGATCTAACAACTAGCTATTTTACAAGCAACTAGCAACTTTATTAACAAACAAACTTTAAAGAAAATTTTCTCTAATTTCAGTAGTAGCCTCCTTGAATATGACTTGTCTTCTGGCTTCAACTTCTGAACTTCAACTCTGCGAGTTTTCTTCTTGCTTTTTGATCTCTTCAGTATACGCGTTTTTGACTTATGCGAACTTGACTTGTCTAGTCTTCAACACTTAGATAATTCTTCAGTCTTCTCAGCACTTGTCTTGTCTTGTAGTTTTCTTCCAACAGTAGACTTCCAGTATATAGAACTAATCTAGTCATATCAATCTAATCTTAACAAGACTATTACATTACTTTAAGCTTTATAAACTCAGCTTAGTCTTCTTAACAACTATACATCGATATAAATGTAAACATAAGCTTCTATACAACAATTATAAGCTTATCATACAACCTATATAAGACTTCAATACTTGTCTTTTCTTTTCTGTTTTTGTACTTTACTTTTCTTTTGTTTTGTACTCTACTGATCTTATCATAAGACGACTTCCATAACTATATCAGTCAACACTTAGAAATATATTCAAGTCTACTTTTCGCTTATCAAAACTAATTCTTTCATCAATTAGGACTTGTATTAGGATTCATATCCCAACAATTTCCCCCTTTTTGATGAAGCCAAAACTACTTGAATTATTTTAAGTCAATAGACTAGTTAAGTAGTTATCTTCTCAAAATGTGTTATCTTTTCATTCATATATAATCAGTAGATCAAGTAGATTACAAATACTTAACAAAAATAACAAGAATATAAGTAAAAACTTACAAATCTTCATTCCATGCTTCCACCACTTGGAGTGCCAGCATCGGGATTTGGTGTTTGAAACGCTTCCAAGATACGTCGATGAATATCAGATATGTGATCTTCATTATCGATCTTCTCTTTCTCCAGCAGCTCTTCTTCAAATTTCATGATAACATTGAAATCAACACGCTTTCCAGATCCTAACATTGGAGTTTCCCATCTTGGAAAATCTGGACAAAGAATGTTGTATCCAACGGCAGTAGCAATACGCATACTCAAATTCCAAAGATTCTCATCTTCAGCTTCCACTACTACACATTTGGCTTTGGAGAGCTGCACTTGGAGAGCTCTTGTTTCGAAAAGCTCTCCAAGATAGCACTTGGAGAGCTCTTTTTTCGAAAAGCTCTCCAATTTAGCACTTGAAGAGCGATTTTTTTTTAAAAAAAAAAAAAAATACTTAGAGAGCGGTTCAAAACCGCTGTCCAAGTGAAGCACTTGGACAGCGGTTGAGAACCGCATTGCAAGACACCATTAGACAGCGGTTTAGAACCGCTCTCCAAGTAAGCACTTGGAAAGCGGTTCATAACCGCTCTCCAAGTCATTTTTTGGTCAAAGCAGCTTTAACTCACTCCCCCATTAATTAATCACGGACGCGCGCATATGTCGAATTTGAATTGAAGCATAGTTTCTCCCCCCAAATCCCTTAAGCGTTTTAACCTAAAATTAAGAAAAACACAGAGTATATATTTTGAAGCTTCCTCGTGCCGTCGCCGTCGCCGTCGCCTCTCTCCCTCACTCTCCTCGCGCCGTCGTTGTCGCCTCTCTCCCTCTCCCTCCTCGCACCGTCGCCTCACTCCCTCTCACGTACTCCTCGTCGCCGTCGACTTCCTCGATCGATCTCCAGCCGCGCGTCGTCGTCGACTTCCTCTCCATCCGTCGCCGTCGCCGTCACCGTTCCACTCCCATAGCTGTAGGCTAGGTACGTACGCACTACTGTATATATATATGTGTATAGATCTAGCTACTGTTTGAATATTGAGTATATATAGAATTAATAGTACAAAATAGTATATATATGTTCCTTTAAATATATGCACTGTATATGTGCGCAAATTGCACTTAGATAGTAAGAAGAAGAAAAATTGTAGTTATGGTGTTTGAAGCACACAAGGTGTTTGATAATATGCTTGTGTGAGGGATATTAATGAAAGCTAGAGTTAGTACGTTTTAGTTCGGTAGAGTCAAATATGTGGTTCAATATTTTAAAGAAGACAAGCAGAAGAAGCTAAGACAATTAATATGAGTCGGGCAAAACGACATTCATGGTGATTGAGAATAGAAAAAATAATTGCTAAAGAACCCATTCATGGTGAGTAGGAGGCTTAAATTCTGCAGAAATTATCTAGAATTGAGGGCTTAAATGATAAATAAAGAAACCGATCAGATAGTATTGAATGACAAAATGCTATATATAACTACGGTTTAATTAATAAGAAGTTAGATATTGGTAGGGGCCAACATTACTAACTATTATTAGCGGTTGAATGAAAACTTGGTCAAATAGATGAAAATGGTAGAGACTGCACAGTTTAAATATCAACATGGTCTCATTAATATATAATAAGGATGAATATGTCTATATAGTTTAGTAATATATCTTTTGAATTGGTGTTTAAGTTGCTTTCAAAAAAAGTATACATCACACACCAATATTATATAATTTGTGACTCATTTTTCTTCCTAGCTTAAATATTCATGGAAGCTAGCTAGGAAAGTGAAAGCAATTAAATGAAACAAAATTTTCACAAAAGGATTGAGTAGTGGAGAATATATATATATGATTATGGAGTCAGCTGGATCATATGTACAGTACGTATAAGTGGTTGTGGATATAGCTAGTTAGATACCAATTAATTAATTAATGTGGGAATTGATGTTAGAAATAGAAAAGGTATATATAGAATGAAGAAGAAATTTTAGTTAATAAAGATATGATTGACCATCAATTGGCCAAGTTGCAACATAGTATAATTTATATAGAATAGGTCCCACAACATATATGGTAGTAGTATCTAACTAGCTAGCTCTCTCAAAATTACAACATTAACCATCCATCCATCATGTAATTATAAATTTCATTTAACTAATTAATTACCAGCTTATTGCAAGTCTTAAATGTTGATAAAATAATAATAGTCAAGGAAACTCCACCAAAATTCAGTACTGAGCTGCTAGATTGAACAACAACAAAAAGTGAGGAATGAATATATATATATATAGATAAGTGTTGGTGAGGGAGTGATGGTAAAAGAGGAGGAGGAGTTTTTAATATGGAATTAAACTTGTTCATTTGGTAGGAATATAAACAAACTGATCATTTCGTACGTTTCCCTGCCCGGCCAAAATCAATTAAAGCACCAAAATACATACCTGGCCTGTATATATATATGTTGATATATTGACCCAAATGATATGCTTTTACTCATTTTCTTCTTCTCCCCTTCTTCAGAACTCCCCATATTCCCCTTTTTTATAACTTCTTACTATTAATTAAAACACAATAAATTTGATTCTTTCATTTATTAATGTGGAATATCATTGTTAAAATAAATTAGGAGATGATCGAACAAGTTTAATACATTAGGATTAATGTAATACTTTTAAGTTTAATACTTTTAGATTTAATACATTAAAATACATTGTCTTGAGAAACACTTCATATTGTATTTCCTATAGGCATCTATATATAGTTTTATATGGATCGAAAGTGGGTTCGAGCCGATCGATTATCTGAGGAGTATAGGAATGGGGTGGAAGAGTTTTGTAATTATGCAATTAGAAACTGCACCGACAATCGGTACATTCCATGTCCTTGTTGGAAATGTATGAATGGAAAAACTGTTAGAGATAGAGAAAGTTTGTTCACCCACTTGATGATTCACGGTATTGATAAAGCATACACTGTTTGGACATTTCATGGTGAGACAAGAGATAGATGCGGCTCAAGCAACTTAGAAACTGACTTTAGGTTTGAAGATACAGTGGATGCAGATAATTTAGAAGATGTACCTACTGTTGATACATCGAATGTGGATGACGATGAGTTGCGAGATCACCCGTATATGTCAGAGAAGTTAGATGATTCAGCTGGATTACCTCTTTGGCCCGGGTGTGAGAAGGCAACAAAACTGTCAGCTGTGTTGATATTGTTGAACTTAAAAGCAGCTCACGCGTTATCTGATACGTGCTTCACAAGTATGCTGGAAGCAATTAGTGATCTATTGCCTGATGGAAATGTATTGCCTAAGAGAGCGTATGATGCTAAACAAATGCTCAAGTCCATCGGGTTAGCACATAAGAAAATTCATGCTTGTCCGGATGATTGTATCTTATTTCGGAAGGAGTATGCAGACCTCGATGAATGTCCCAAGTGTGGGAAGAAACGATATAAGAAAAATAAATCTCCCGCGAAGGTGATGTGGTACTTTCCAATAATACCAAGATTCAGGAGAATGTATAGTAGCGCTGTGGATGCTAGAAATTTAACTTGGCATCATGATGATAGGATCAAAGATGGAATGCTAAGACACCCTGCTGATCCACCACAGTGGAAGACATTCGATGTCAGGCATCCAGAATTTGGCAACGAGCCACGACACTTGCGTCTTGCACTCTCAACTGACGGAATGAATCCGTTCGGTATTCAAAGTACCAACCACAGTACATGGGCAGTGATTCTACTAGTTTATAACCTTTCACCCGAGTTGTGCATGAAGCGCACTTACATGATGTTGTCTATGTTGATATCGGGACCCAAACAACCTGGTAACGACATAGATGTATATCTAGCTCCTTTGATAGAGGACTTGAAGCTCCTGTGGGATGAGGGTGTCGATGTGTATGATGCTTGTAGAAAGGAGAACTTCAAGTTGAAGGCCATGCTTTTTGGAACTATCAACGACTTTCCCGCTTACGGGAATCTATCTGGATATAGTGTGAAGGGGGCCGATGCATGTCCTTGTTGTACGAAGAAGACACATCACATTCGCTTGAGTCATTGTAGGAAGACCGTTTATATGGGACATAGGAGGTGGTTGGAACCAAGGCATAAGTACAGAAGAATGGCTGATGCATTCGATGGCACAACCGAGACAGATGTAGCACCACGTTTATTGTCAGGTTCGGATGTATTGAATGAGATGAAGAATATCAACACACAGTACGGAAAGAGCTTCAAAAAAAGTGTCCCCACTAGCGGTTGGAAGAGGGAACCAATTTTCTTTGTCTTGCCCTATTGGAAAGAGATGTATGTTAGACACTTCATTGATCTAATGCACGTTGAGAAGAACGTTTGTGCCAGCTTGCTCAATACTCTGCTAGCTGATAAGAAGTCCAAGGATGGTTACAATGCAAGAATGGATATGGTTGATATGGGAATAAGATTAGAACTAACACCTGTGCCTAGAGAAAAGGGCAAAGCGTTCTTACCTCCTGCTGCTCACACCTTTTCCAACAATGAGAGAAAAGAGTTACTTCAGACACTAAAGAATGTGAAAGTACCGGAGGGTTATTCGTCCAACATACAGAGTCTTGTATCAGATGATGTCGTGAGACTGTTGAATCTGAAATCTCATGACTATCATGGAGACTTTCTTGCCCATTGCAATACGTTCTATTCTGCCTGAAAATGTGCGCATAACCATAACAAAGTTATGTTGGTTCTTCAAGGCAATGAGTAGCAAGGTCATAGATCCTAGAAAGTTGGTTGGTTTTCAGAGACAGATTGTGGGGACGCTCTGTGAGCTTGAGATGTATTTTCCTCCATCATTTTTTGACATAATGGTTCACCTAACCGTTCATTTAGTACACGAGACAAGGAAGTGTGGTCCCGCTCGTATGCGATGGATGTATGGTGTAGAGAGATATATGAAAGTGCTCAAAGGATATGTGATGAATATGTCCAGTCCGGAGGGATGCATTGCAGAACGCTATTTAGTCGAAGAAGCAATCGAGTACTGGTCTGAATTTATTCCGAACGTCGATGCAATTGGACTTCCAATTACCCGACACACCAATAGGATGGACGGTGAAGGCATTACTGGTGGTCAACCTGTAAGTGTTAGTATGGAGGAACTAACACGGATGCACTTGTGCGTACTTCACAACACAGTCGATGTGCTTCCTTTTATTGACATGCACATGCAAGCACTTGCTGAGACGTTTCCCACCAGAGATAGATCATGGATTGAAGTTGAGCACAATCGCACGTTTGTTGACTGGTTCAATGGTCATGTAGTAAGTATGTTGTCACAGGATAAAGATTCGGTGAAAGAAAAAGTTAAGTGGTTATCCAGAATGCCCGATAGACATGTGTATTCATACAAGTGTTATCTTATTAACGGATACACATTTTATACGAGAGATCATGATGCCACAAGTACAATGCAGAATAGTAGGGTGTCCATTAATGCAACTGCAGGGGATCAATCGAGCACTACTTACTTTGGACAGATTGTCAACATTTGGGAACTCGACTATGTTGTTCACCGCCAACCAATCTTCGAGTGTAGTTAGGTGAGGATCCCTAACGGGGTCCAAGTTGAGAGTTCTGGATTCGTACGCGTTGATTTGAAGAATGTGGGATACAGAGATGACCCTTACATAATGGCCAGTCAAGCTCAACAAATTTTCTATGTCCCCGACCCAGTTAATAAGAAATGGTCCATTGTGGTTCTATCAAACAGATTGAACAACAGTTACCAGATTAGCGACAACGTCGATGAAGATGATCCTTTTCAGAACTTCACTCATCCTGTACCCTCTTTCGATGATCCTGCAAATCCACGCCCGTACCAGAGAATAATTAGAGATGAGGATGAATATGGAAATCCGGATCTTGTTAACATTCATGGTCATGAACGAGAAAAGTCAACCAAAAAAAGAAAAAGAAAAATAAGTGCTAAAAAGAGATGTACGAATTTATTGAATGTTGTTTCTTCTACTTTATTGAATATTGTGTCTTCTGCTTTATTAAGTGTTGTTTTTCTGCTTTATTGATTATTGTTTGTTTTTTGTTTACTAAATGTTGTTTCTTCTACTTTACAGGATCATGGCTTTTTTGCCACATCCTGAAGATTCTGATGGAGAGTTTGATGGAGATTATGATGGAGATCAGGGTGCATATGATCGACATCATACTGATGAGTTGAGAGAGGATGTCACTGATGCTCCCACCAGTAGCAGCTCTGGGGAGAAGCGCACGAGAGGTATAGTAATGATGTCTTCTATTATGAGGGCTCGTACCAAAGGGAAAATGCCTAAGGTAATTTTATTACAATTGAACAGTTGAAATTCTAATTATATTGATTGATCGTTGAACCTAATTAAATACTATGTTATTGCAGGTACCGTTCAATGAGTATGGACAGCCTATAGGAAAGGAGAGTGAGCATTTATCCTTCTACATTGGAGCTGCAGTGAGGAGCGTAATCCCTATCGTACTGCCTGCCAAGGACTGGCGTGACGAAAAAATGACCCCTTTGAAGGAAAGATTATGGGAAGAACTGTCGGTATGTTAGTTATATATATGCTTATTGAAAGTTATTGTATAATTACTAAATTTACTAATTTGTCATGTAATATGTGTATAGACTACATTCAGCGGCCTTGACCATTCCAACAAGAAGCTAATATTGTCTCAAGCTGGAAAAATGGCCAAGAATTTTCGGGTTTACCTGAGGCGTGTGACACTAGATCAGGACACCGGACATTACTCGGCTAATCCGCCTGATGCTTATCGGGAAAACCCTATGGTGGCCCCATACTGGGAGGATTTTATTCCTAGCTAATGCCCTATGCTTTTCAGTGTTTATCGTATTTCTATTACACTGTAGAAGCAAAGTCAGCAAAAGCGCAAACAAGCCAAGGCGATGGAGGCTCGTTATCGTGGATCAAACAGAGGTTATGCACGCATATCAGAAGCTATTGTGAGATCAAAATCCTAACTTTTAATTTTTTTTTATATATTCACTTTTAATATATCTACTAAAGTGACAATTTCATCACTATCGTAGAAAGAAGAAAAGAGGAAAGTGGGAGAGAGCGAGCCTATTGTTACCCGTCTCGAGTTATTTCATACTACAAGAAAGACTCGAGACGGGCGTATTCCCAATCCCATTGCACAGCGGATCATCGAAAAAGCGGTAATCTATTCATTAATTTATCTTTCAATTACAAACTATTATTTCTATACAAAGAATTAAATAATATTTTTTTGTGATTTAGGAGCGCTTATCTCAAACCATGACGCCCGAGGACATTCGCACTATCGGAGTTGATGATTTGTATGGACGGGCTATCGGTCGTGAGGAGCATCACGGCCGCTTACGGAGTTTGGGATATGGTGTGACGAAGACCTCGTTAGCGATGGCACCTGCTGTTCAAGCCATGAATATGGTGGGTCAACTTTTAGAACAGCTTGCCAAGTTGACTAGAGAGGTGGAGTCTCTGAGGTCCGAGAGAAAATCCAGTCACGGATTGTCGAGTGGAGCAAGCTGTGATAATAGTGTCGCTGATGCTAGGTTTTCAGCTGATGGTGGAGACGACTTTATTGAGGCACTTCAAAACATATCTCAGGTATCAACATTCTATTTTTTTGATGAAATGTGAGATTTGGTTTGTCCATTATACTTCATGATGCAGTAATAGTGCTTAATTCATCTGATCTGATTTGATTAGGGATCTAATAATGAACATTGATTAAGGAATATAGTATTATATGTGTAGTGGGTTGTTGAGTAGAGGACACTTGAATTTACAAAATCGTGATCTCATTCTCCTATTATGTCTTGACTTGACTTGAGAGTTGTGAAAGATTGATCATACTTCTATGTATCTTTCAGACAATGATTGAAAGAGAAATTGTTGCTAGTCATTATCTATATATGTAAATGAAACTGAGTGATTTAGGTTTAACTAACAAATCGGAGTTGTATTGAAATCTTTAATAAAGTTTCGTTGTTCCATTTGTTGGTTGTCCTGGTGGAGACTCATGAAAATTAGGCATAATAGAAATAATAAAGTTCATTAAAATGTTAAAAAAAAAAATCAATAAGTGTTAGTAAAATAATTTATATTTTCATTTCATATATTATGGGTTGATGGGGTGAATGAACAAATAATTCTACTAGGTACGAGTTCTTTTTGGAGGGCCTAACTTAGATTAAATTGTTTGGGATGGATAACATAATTCTTAAAAGCAAATATCAATGGAGACTCCCTTAATTCGGTGTTTGAAGGTTATGTAATGGTTTACAAAGAACTTATCTACTGTACTTTTTAAGACGATATTGTATCTTCTTATACATGGACACTTGTGCTGGTGTGCATGATGATTTACTAAATTAATAGTAATTTTTCTAACTAAATATCTTATTCGAACAGCCATCGACCTTTTGCTACCTTTATTTGGAGTATCCTATAAGGTTGGTGGCCACGGGAACGTTGCACAACAACTCCCAGCAATTGATTCATGGTTGTCCACTCACTCGTGGTTTCGTGAGGGTCACGCTAGAAGTGCCCGTAGAGGAAGAAGTAGATTCACCTTTGCCGAAACCAGTAGATGATGCTGTCACAGTCGGAACAGCAGTCGGGCACTTCATCGAATGGCCGAGCAACTTGGTCTCTCACACCGCAAAGGTAAAGTATATGTTATTAAAATTTATTATCTTATCCGTCGTTCTAAATAATGTTGAAAATTTGATTGTAGAAACTGACAGAAAAGCCTAAACAAAAATCAAGAGGTGTAGTAGGCAGTCGGATGGAGAGAACGAGGGACGGGGGTATTGATACGCGCCTACGTGGTTATCCATTTTCTGGAGACTTAGAGCACAACTCCGTCGTACAGAATATGGTGAGCACGATAGTGCAGTCACGTGCTTTCGATACCATCACAATTCCGATGGGTGCTCACTTTCATCAGCCTTATTATGAAGACTACATCGTTCCGGACAATGTGATTGAAGTATTGAACGACCAGTGGTTGAGTGCATCCACCATATCCGTTTACCTCAAGTATGTGTTTATTAATTATCAGTATTTACTTTCTATACAGTTGGATTTTCTTTTTTAAATTTTAATAAGCGTATATATGTTGGTTAAAGATATTTGGGTGAGGCAACATGCTTATAAATTGCTTATAAATTTGTAATGCACGCATGCTTATAAATTGCTAATCATAACAGGCTCCGAGGCAACATGATGGAGACCATTGTGGACATTATGTATGTTGTTATATTGAGGATATAATCAATTTTTCTGGATTGGAGATTAATCCTAACACTGTAAGTCAATTTATTGATTTATTTAAATTTTTATTGATTGAATAAAAATTCATATACTATATATCTAACTATATTGATTGATCGTTGTTTGCAGTTTGTCTATGCCCGTCCGCTCAACTCTTACAAAGACAAAAGAATGGACAAATGGAAAAAAGATTGGATCGGGTACCTGTACAATCGATTTTTGTATAGGTTTAATTTAAGTAGCTAGTATAACTTTTGTTGCATTTAATATATTAACTTATACATTTGTGATGATATTTAATGTTTTTTGGTGTTTATATTAATTGAACGTACGTTAGTTTACGTTTATTTTTTTAATTTTTTGGTATTTGACGTGTATATAAAATAGATTTTTAAAATATAAAATTTATTTATTGGTATATAAATAAATTTGGTATGGTATAAAATTGATTTTTAAAATATAAAATAATTATTTAAAAAAAAAAATTGACTTAGACAGCGGTTCATAACCGCTGTCCAAGCCCATGCGTTTTAAAAAAAAATTCACTTAGACAGCGGTTATGAACCGCTGTCCAAAAAACAAAAAAAAATACACTTAGACAGCCAAGTCAAAAAACAAAAAAAAAAATTACACATAGACAGCGGTTGTGAACCGCTGTCCAAGTGACTTTACTTGGACAGCGGTTCGAAACCGCTGTCTATGTCCTCTCATGCACAGCTCTTAAAAAGAGCTCTCCAAGTGCAATTTCACTTGTATAGCTCCCACTTGGAGAGCTCGTTTAAAAGCTCTACAAGACCATATTTTAAAGCTCTACAAAGCCAAATGTGTAGTAGTGTTCCATAAACTTCTCAAATATGACGAACAACTCGTCTTTGCTTTCTGCATCACCAAACTTTAGAATAATCTAGTGATCTACTTCCCACTTCATCTTGACACTTTTCCATGCTTCTCTATGTTCAACATCTATAAATCTCTGTCAATGTGAGCATCTTCAATCACATCTGGATTTTCTTTTCCATCTTGCAGCCTCTTAATATGCTTTCCTAATTAACACCTTTTTGTTAGCATATCGATCATCTTCAAGCTTCTGCTTCTTATGGATCTCTTGAACATCTTCTTCATTGATTCCAACAAGAATTTCACCTAAGGCTTCTTTCTTCATTTCTAGCTTTCTCTTGACTCGCCTTGGTTTGACTTGAACTTCTTCAGATATAGCTTTTCCTTTCGACAACCTCAACTGCTCTTCAACACTGATCTTCTCTAACTCTACTTTCTTCACTAGTCTTCTTCTAGTCGAACGAACAACAGTTCCAACATCAGTCTGATCTTCTGGTAGTTTAACATTTTTTTCTACTTGTTGGTGAGATAACAAGTAACCTTTACAATGGTCTTCTTGATTATACCTAGTGTGTATACCTCGGCCTATCTTCTAAATGGGTGTATAGAAGAAAGGACTCGAGAATGACTAAGTATGAGAAATTGCCTTACAATCCGAGTTAGCCTAAAACTAGGATTGGGAATTTCTCTTCTAAGCTTGGGATGTGTATAAGACTATGCAGGCTTAGATATCATGAGTTCACTCACTGGAGGTGTGGATATGGATGCTTACTTGATGTCTTCTATTATGGTGTTCTTGAGCTATTCTGATTTTCTGAACTTAGAACATTTGCTCAGCCTCTAAGCATCACCCTCACTCTTGTATGAGATATGAATTGAACTCGGTATCTATAGTTTGATTTTCTTGAATGTTACAGTTGGAAAGTAACAAGCAAATCCTATTATTTTAGGAATACAATCTTTTGCTTGATATTCTAAATATTACATTTTCATGTAATGTTTATAGTATCTTTGACTGTACAGATTCTACAGCCTTGTGTCAGATTCGTACTGGTTGCTGTTGCACTGCCATTGGTTCAAATCAGCTCTTATGGATGTTGTTTAACGGATAATCAATTGATATACCATCAGTTGATTTTGCACAGCTGATTTATGATGTCTTTCCACTGCTGTGGAACTCTGCTAACTTTTCACAGCGGATATACCACAACTGATACAATAGCTGAAATACAACTGATATACCACAGTAGTTTTGACTCTGCTGTCTTTATTCAGCTTCTCTTCTGGGCTTCTTCTCTACTAAATCTGACACTTGGACTCTTCTGATTGCTTCCTCAGTTGTGTAGACTTGTCTGATTAGTCAAGCAGACTAAGTCTCAGCTGTGTTTGGCTTTACTCAGCTGATCTTACTTACTCAGCTGATAAGACCTCATCTGATCATACTCAGCTGATCTACTCAGCTGCTGTCTTTACTCAACTGCTGTCTTTTACTCAGCTACTGTCTTTACTTGTAACGCCCCCAAAATCCCGGTGGCGCTACGGTTTAAAATAGCACTTTTTGACTTAAATAAATTCAAGCGGAAGACTTTTCAATAAAAGATACACGAGTTTTTTTTTTTTTTTAAAGTGGCTAACCATGCTTGTGCCTAACTCGTGTGTCACCCACATTTCTAAGTCAAACGTGTACTTGACTAAAACATTATAAAATTCTAAATCGTTATATGAGTGATGTGATGTCTAAAATACTTTAACATTAGAAGACACGATAATTTACAATAAGGTTGTCACACATGAAGATTAACATTTAAAGAGTAGACAAACATCCTAGTAGTTTAAATAGGTTTGATCAGTTGACCTAGTAGTTCATACTTAATTACGGAATTAAACTCAAAGATAACATCAATCGTAATAATACTAAATACGTTTCTTATTAAATTGTGTCGGGTGAGTACGTCATAATCGAGTTCGATCTCCTCAATAAGCTATCCTGCAAAACTCTGTACAACTTATTGAAAACAATAGTTCATAAATTACATAAAATCATATATCTTTAATACTTCAAATAAATTCGTCATTTAATACTTAAAAGAGATATTTTAAATTTCTAAAAATCATGAAATGCAAATTTAAATTTTTAAAAACGGGGTGTTACATTACTCAACTGTTGTCTTTACTCAACTGCTGTCTTTTACTCAGCTGATTTCTTTACTCAGCTGATTTCTTTACTCAGCTGATTTTCCACAGCTGATTTTACTCTTCTGTTTTTACTCAGCTGCTTTTCTGGTCTTCTGAATTGACTTCTGATTTTGTCTTCTATCCTAATCTATTACTCCCTCCGTCCCGGGGAAAGCTCCCCATGAGCTCCAAGCACAGAGATTAAGAAATACTAATATAATAAGTAGATGTATTAGAGGTGATGTGATTGAGAGAGAGAAGAATATAATTAAATGTGAGAGGGAATAGTTACCAAAAAAGGGATGGGGAGCTTTCATTGGGACGGACGAAAAAGGAAAGTTGGGTAGCTTTCCCTGGGACGGAGTAAATAATGAAGTTGTCTATACAATACAACTTATCCTATGACAAGTATATTTAGTTTATCAATACAAAACATAAGGATATAAAATATCCCAACAAAATGCACTAATAAGACTAAAAGGCCTTTAAAAGGCTTTCAGGCCAGGCCTACATATTAAAAAGGCAAGGCTTGAGCCTTTTAAAAAAGCCTATGACAGGCCATACGCCAGGCTTGGACCTAAAAAATATGTAACATGCCAGGTTTTTTTTTTTCTTAAAGCCTACCTAGGCCTCAACCTAATTTGATTTATGGTACTCTGTGTACTCAACTCTATTTTTGAGTCATAAAAAATATATTTATTCTATTTAAATACTTAATTTTACCAAGAATATTTCGTTACCATACATATCTTTTTATCTTTTTTATAATTTAAATATGATTTTTTAAAACATGTATAAAAAAAATAAAAAAATAAGCATATTTTTAATGGAAAGACAGAGAGAGTATATATTATTCTAAGAAATTTAATTTAGAATGAATAATTGACTAACATTTACTAAGACTTTTAATATTATTTAAATTGTTCATTGCTAAAATTAATTTTATCATTATTTCACGGCAACTATTGAAATTTGATTTATGAATCTTCTCTAACACGGTAATTTACCATGTTCGGAATTAGACTAGAATAAATCCTTAATTTGATTAGTGGCCGGGTTTATATATATATATATATATATATATGTTTGTGATCATACGCCTTTTTCAATACACACAAAAATTATATTTCTCCATAATTTTTATTTTTTCCTTGTTCAATACAATCTATCGATCATTCATTAAATTAAACCACGTACACAGATTTTGTAGCGATTAAGTAAATGCAATTTTCCATCTTAATATATAATATATTGACACAATATCAAGTCCGTCAACTTCCATCTTAATATATCAAATTATTTTTGGTATAAATAATATTTATGATTTTTGCCTATTTATATCACTATATTCATTTAAGAGAAATATTTGTGGTAAATAAATAAGGGTAAAGTAGTCAATTTTTTTTAAATAATATGTATTTTTTAAATAATTTAAAAGTTAAAATGACATATATTAAAAAATAAGAGAATACTATTACAAAAAAATGTGTAAGAAAGTGATCGAGTTTTAATTTTAGTGTAAACTTTTATGAATTAAAGTAAATAAAAAGAATAGATTGGATGTGAAAAAATAATGATATAAGGGTAGAAGATTTTATATGGTCATGAAGGTGTTCGTCCTTCATAACAACATGAAACTTATTAAAAGATGACACATCGCTCACCTTCGTCATAGTGCGGTCTACCTTTGTTATGTAATAACATAATTAAATTTTAAAATAAATGTATACAAAAATTTCCTTGTAATATTTCTTTTAACAACATGATACTTATTAAATAAATAAGGGTAAAGTAGTCAATTTTTTTAAAGGTTATACTCTTCTTATTCTTCTATGTATATATATATATATTATAGAGTATTGACATGCAGAAATTAATTTTTTTGGTAGGGTTCATTATTGCATGGCAAGTAATATTGATATTTGACAAGTGTATATTCGTAGAATGGCATGATTTGATTTATGGTATTATTCTTTGTATCATATATGGTAATTTACCATCTTCGGAATAAATCCCTTCATTACTGAGTATCTAACGAATATATATTGAGTATTGGCATGCAGAAATTAATTTTTGGTAGGATTCATTATTGCATGGCAAGTATTGAAATTTGACAAGTGTATATTTCTAGAATGCCAGAATGGTAAGTCGTGGATATTTCTAGGAGATTCCAAAAATATTTTTATGGTTTCCAACGCGATGCTATTTTGCAGAGTTTTTCAACCGAAGTCGATTATGGATCTTCTAATCGGTTCAATAATTTCTTCGAATTTGGCTTCTTCTTCGACGGAGGTAAACAATTATCCTCTAGTTTGTTTTAATTTTTCAAATTTCGCTAGGTGAAAAATGAAAAGTTTTATGTGTAACTACGATTAAGGTTTAGTGTTCTAAGTTCAATAACGAAAACTCTTTTGAGTAGCTTAGAGTTGAACCCGAAAAATCTGCACGTGAACTGTAATCATTTTATGGGAGAGAGTGTTGCACACTCAAGCGACACATTCTCCATTGTGATGGTACAAAACACGAACACAAGACTAAGCAAATCCTGCTTCTTCAAACAAAGAACTTCTTCAAGTGGCAGACGTTCCAAAGATGGGCTATCTCGTTCCCATCCATGTCCTACAGCTTGTAAGCTCCTCCGTTCAGCACCTGGACAACTTTATATGGTCCCTCCCAGTTGGGGTCCATCTTTCCAGTATGCTTCAAAGCATCAGCCCTTCGAAGGACCAAGTATCCAACGTCGAATGACCTCAAGGTCACTCTCTTATCATAGGTAGCTTTGATTCTGCTCTTATACTTCTCGGCTCGAAGACGAGCCATTTCCCTTTCCTCTTCAATCAAATCAAGTGCTTCTCTCATCAGCACCTCGTTTTGTTCTTCATCAAATCTGGCAATTCTATGGGATTCGACTCCCACCTCTACCGAGACCACAGCTGAGGTACCATACACCATCTGGAATGGCGACAATCCAGTGGCTGTTCTAGGACTTGTTCTGTAAGCCCTTCGAACTCTTCGATCCAGGTTCCTCCCACCTTCTCTAGGTGAGTGCGTATTCCCCCCACAATGGTCTGGTTGGTCACTTCAATCTGACTGGCTTGGGGATGTGCGACTGAAGTAAACCTCTAGATTATCTTCTGCTCTCGACACCAGGTTTGAATTAGCCTCCCGTTGAACTGAGTGCCGTTATCCGACACTAGAATTCACGGGATTCCAAACCTGCAGTTAGTGTGATTTCCAAAGAACCGTATCACGTTCTCTTCCTCAATTTTGACTAGTGGGGCAGCCTCTACCCATTTGCTGAAATAATCAACGGCAACGATCAAAAATTTCTTTTGCCCTGCCGTAGGTGGAAAAGGTCCCACAAGGTCCACTCCTCACTTGGTAAAAGGGCAAGGTGAGTACATTGCGCCCATTTCTTTAGCGGGCAAGTGTATAAGTGGGCCATTCTTTTGGCAAGGTTCACATCTCTTCACGAACTCTTTGGCATCTCGCGCCATGGTGGGCCAATAATATCCGACCCTTAATGCTTTTCTCAAGGTTGCTTTGGCGCCTTCATGGCTACCTCTTGAACCCTCATGTATTTCTCGAATCACATGATCTCTCTAACTCTTCGAGAGGCATCTCAGGTACGGGTGGGTAAATGACTTCTTGTACAATCGCCCACCTATAAGAACATATCTCAATCTCATCAGTTTTACCTTTTTGGAATCTCCAAGAGCTAGCTCGGCTCTCAATGCTTCGAGAATTTCTCTTCTCCAATCCTCCCCTTCTTCAAGAGCCTCCACAATAGGGCCTGTCACTTCATTCTCAGCCATCACCAGCGTTATTTTCCCTTACCCCTCTAAGTCAGTGGAGCTGGCAAGTTTAGATAAGCTGTCGGTCCTCATATCCTCTTCTCTCGGTATCTAGCAAACCTCGAACCCATGAAACCTGCTCTTTAGGCTCATGACACGTTCTTGGTAGGCCACCATCTTCTCGTCTTTGGCTTCATATTCTCCTCTAATCTACTGAACCCTGAGCTGAGAATCAGAGAAAACCATCACTCTCTGAGTTCCAAGCTCCACGACCATTTCAGCTCCTCTAATCAACGCTTCATACTCAGCTCCGTTGTTAGAAGTCCGGAACTTAAATCTCACAGCAAACTGGATTTCCAACCCCTGGGGGTCGATCAACAGATTTAACACAATCCCATCTCCATATCCATTCAGGTACACAGAGCCGTCCACGAATATTTTCCATTCGTCAATCTCGTCAAACCTGGTGGTTTCTTGAATGAAATCCGATAGGGCCTGAGCTTTGATAGCCTTCCGAGGCTCGAATTCAACATTGTACTCTTGTAATTCTACGACCCATTTGACCATCCGTCCAAATAAATCCGCTCTACCAATTACCTGCCTTAGAGTGTAATTAGTGCGAACAATAATTTTATATGACAAAATATAAGGACGTAACCTTCGAGCTGTAATCACCACAGCCAAAGCCGCATTCTCAATTTCCGAGTATTGGATTTCAGCACCTTGGATGATCTTGCTCACATAATAGATCGGCTCCTAGGTGTAGTAACTTCTTCTTCTTTCATCAATGCAATACTCTAAAATGTATCCCTTGGGGAGGGCTTCGTCAGCTGGGCAAGGTGAGTTTCAGCTCCTCAAATGCTTTCTAGCATTGTTCGTCCCACTCGAATTTGGATCCTTTTCGCAAGGTCTTGAAAAAGTGTTGGATTTTCTCTGCAGATAGGGCATTGAACCTGCTCAAGGCTGCAATTCAGCCATTCAGGGATGAGAACAAAAAAAAAAAAATGTAAATTCTAAGAAAATGCAAAAAATAGAAAGAGAGAAATGTGAGATGCCGTCAGAAAGAAAAGATTCAGAAATAGTAATTAAGGGTAGATATATATAGAATTAAGTGATACTCAATCCGCGTCCCAAGAAAATATGTAATTAATGAGGAGAAAAAAAACTTAACAGACCCAAAGTTAGTCAACCGTTAGTTGACCTTAGTCAACCCTAGCGATATTAGCCTCAGTAACTATTTTCCTATTAAAAAATATTATTAAAAATTAAAAAAATGTAAAAAATTCTAAATGTGTAAATTAAAAAAATGTAAAAAAAATCTGAATTGTATAAATTATAAATAAAATTCTAAAAATTAATTAAAGGGGTATAAAAATCCTATTAAAAAATAAAAAATTAAAATATACTTAAAATTAAAACAAAAAATATTTCTACCAAAACTAACATATAAAAAAAAATATACTATATAAATTATAAAATTTGAAAAATAAAAATTCTAAAATGAGTAAATTCAAAAATCTAAAAATTAACAAATTATAAATAAAAAATAAATTAATTTAAATTTACATTTAATTATATACTAAATAACAGGACCTCGCGTTTTCCAGTAGAAACATCCCCTACACCATTCACGCACACGACCTTTTTAAGTACTCCGTCATCTGGATTCTGGTGGCCTCGCGATGGCGCAACCTCCGTAAAGCGCTGAACTCCAACATTTTCTCCGATTCACGCCTCGATGCGAACCAGAACCTCTGGAGCCGGAAAGTGCAGAAGTTAATCTCTTATTGCAGGAAAAGTAGTCAGAGCAGAGACGGCGTGGACATCGGCCACGCCGCCTTCCGTACTTGGTTAAATCTTCTCTCCAACACCCTTTTCTCGAAGGATCTGACGGATCCGTACTCGGATTTCGCTAAGGAATTCAAGGATCTGGTGTGGAATATCACGGTGGAGGCCGGGAAGCCGAATTTGGTCGATTTTTTTCCGTTTCTTCATAAAATTGATCCCCAGGGAATTCGACGTTGCATGGCCGTTTTGGGAAGGTGATTGAGCTTTTTAGTTGGTTTAATCAATGAAATATTGTAGAAAGGAAAATCGCAAAACACTGAATCGAACGATGTAATTGATGTGCTCCTTAACGCCAATAACGAAAGCCCAGAAGAAATCAATCGTACTCACATTGAACGCATTTTCTTGGTCAGTTCTTCGTTAATACATCCCCTTTTCATTGCGTTGCATATACGTCGCCCTTTTGCAGAAATATTCAATTTCAACTGAGTATAATATGTAATAAATACATAATACTTTATTTAGTATATATTTAAATGTAAATTTAAATTAATTAGTTTTTTTTATAATTTGTTAATTTTCAAATTTTCAAATTTACTCATTTTAGAATTTTTATTCTTAGAATTTTTTAATTTTTATTTTTCAAATTTTATAATTTATAAAGTATATTTTTTTTAATGAGTTTTTTTTTTTTAATCTGTTAGTTTTGGTAGAAATATTTTTTGTTTTAATTTTAAGGATATTTTAATTTTTTAATCGGATTTTTATACCCCTTTAATTAACTTTTAGAATTTATTTATAATTTATACAATTTAGTATTTATTTTTCATTTATGTCACGTGATTTTACCAACACGCTCCTCTCAAGTATAAGAGGATTGTAGTAATAAAAGTAATGTCCTGTTAAATTATCGATCCACGAGACTAGATTGATCAAGTAGCTTTAGTGCTATGTATTATTTTTTTGAAAATATTGAGAATTCATGGTTTGAGCAAATAAATGTAAATTAAACTTTCAATTAACAACTAATGATAAGCAATAACTAAAATGATAATGATGTAAATCAAGTGATGAGAGATAGTGTTCGGGTGTTCGTCCTTGTGTGGAATCGATGTTAATAGTCGACTTCTATGTGTATTTCATTGGATGAACTTGGTAGAAGCAATCACTAATGCATATATATATATATATCTCATAAGGTACCTAGGATCGAGAGGATGAATAGAGGCGTTCTTACCCGGGTAATCACACAACTAGGGGGTTCTACTTTATCTAAATTAAACTAAACTAATCCATAATAATGTTTTCCCACTTGAATACTAACAACCAAGCTCCTATGGCCTTCTCACTAATCACTCAAATTCTCATTCAAGCAATTAATGTAGATAAATGGGGTTCTAATGAAAATTACTCAACTCTCATTGCGATAACCCAATATTTACTCATTCACTCGATTCCCAACCCTCGATTATACTATCTATCCCAATTAACCAACTCTCGTTTCATTAATTGAGCTTCCCATATAACATACTAATTGGATTCTAGCAAATAATCTATTAAAACCCATAAACCTAACCAATATACCCTCCAATGAATTCCACAGCCAAAATCAAGCTAAGAGCATTAATTTCATCACAATTCTACAACACCCAAACACCAAAATGCTTAGCTCATGGCTAATTTAAGGAAATTAAGGGAGAAAAGTGAGAAAATAAACATACCCATGCTTGATAATAACAAAATACTAAAATTAAATTAAGATATCACCTCTTGTCTTGCAAAATATGAAATAAACCTTGAGTAGCATCAACAAAATCTTCAATCTCTTTCTTGAAATGAAATTACAACCTCAAATATGAACTAATCTATGGAAATCCACTAAATTCTATGGCTAAAACTAATTGAAATGAGTTAAAGATTGTGAAATTTGGATTTGGGGAGCTTGAAAACTCTTCCAATGGCTGTCTCCTTCTTCAAAACGAAAATTGGGGCTTATATATCCTTCCAATTAAGCTTGGCACGTGTCCCTAGGTCAAAGGGAAGAAAACAAAAAAAATCAGCAGGGCACGACCGTGCACGGGGCTCGGCCGAGCTGCTAGTGCCAAAAGCGTGCACGCGATTTTCATCCTCAGGGGCTCGGTCGTACATATGTCTCGGTCGTGCACTTCTACTTTTCTACACGCGTTGAGCTCGGCCGAGCTAGGAGCTCGGTCGTGCTCTTTGATTTCCAATTGGATGCTGTGTCGAGCACGTCCAGCTCGAGCTAGAGGCTCGGTCGTGCTCCTCCTCCGTGCTCTTCTATTTTGTGCATATCTTTTACTTCGGGTGTCCGATCGGCTCGATTCTTATCTCATTTTGACCCTCTCATCAATGATTTTCATGTGGTTGAATCTTTGGATTGATCCAACGGCTGGATATTTCGTGGTTTGCTTCGAAACTCCTCGTTTTACCTAAAAATCAAACAAGAATGTTCGTGTATCAAAATTTCGAGAATTAACCCACAATCACACGATTCTTGCAAGAATAACTTGATATTTAAAGCACAATTCATCCACAAATTTGAGAAATCTCACGACTAATCACCCCCCCCCCCCAAACTAAAAAAATTGCTTGTCCCTAAGCAAAAAAAGAAAAGAACAAAGGAGAGTGATTGTGAAGAATTTGAACTATGGACTCAACTAAAGCAATGATATGATCAAGTGAGCTTCCAATGAACAATTATCAACCATGAACTCCCCTACCATCTTCATACAAGTTGTGATTAAAACAAGGCAAAATCAAACACTTGATTCACAATCCTCACAAGAAGTGTTTCCCTCATTCACACAAGTAAATTGAGGTTATGTTTTCACTCATCAATTGAATCACATCACATAATCACCATAAGTTTGCCACAAATCTCATCTATCTACCACTTGTTATATTTGACAACAGGATCAAAAGGACTTTGATTCGGACGTAACGTTGGCTCTTTGGAAACGGTGGGAAGAATTTTAGAAAATGTGACTCGACTAGTGGAGGACAATGAACAAGTTTTTTCATTTCATTCAAACCAAACTATCCACCATCCTCACTTTTCTTTTCATTCTCAAAAATTTTTCTTCCTTTGTTTTTCAAGAGTCAACTTTTGCTCTTAAGCACATGTTTTTGAGAGATTACCTCTTTGGTTTTTTTTAGTGATTATCTACTCAAAATTATAAAATTTGGAAAACTTTCACACACTAATACTACCACTTTCTTTTAATACTATACACCAAAATTTGAGTGCCAAAATGTCTTATTTGCCCTTGTATCTCATTTACCAAAAATTGAAAATAAATTCAACACTTCAAAATGTCTTATCACTCTCTCACGTCTCCTTCTCATCACTTTATTCTCTCCCCAACCACAATGAGATGCAGCTCATTCTCTCTCCTCCATCATTATTCAAACTCTTTCTCTCTCTCTAAAGTGAGAATTTCTCTTCATCTTTCTACTATTCTCATCAATGACACTCTCCCAATCCAACCCTTCAATATTATATTAATTTCTCTCTCATCCACCTATACAATTTACAATTCAACCCAAATTTCATTTTATCATACTTCATCAATGACACTGACCCAACCCAACCCAAAAATAATAATAATTTTTTAAATACATATTATATTATTAATTTTTACTAAATTGGTATATAAAAATTACTTGATATTCTAAATTTATAATTATAATATGAATTTTTTTATCACACACTTAAAATAAATAATGAACTTAATAACAAAATTAAAATTACAAGATTTGAAAATACGAAATTGAAAAGCAATAATAAACAAGCTACAAATAGAGAAAACAAAAATTTTAGTTTGTGCTTCAAAACAACTCGATATTGGACTCTATTTATAAATAATTTTTTTTTTACGAATTTTGATATATATATTTTTATTTAATACATATTATCTTCAATATCTACAAATCTAATTATATCACACAAAAAATCACAACAACCAATAGAATAGTGACACATGTCACATTATTCACACTTAAATTATTAAGTGACACTAGGTTGGATGACCAACCCAATGTCATGCCATCTTGACATCCAACCAATATTTTAATATTAATTTGGTGACATTTTGCTATGACATTATGCAAAATGTCACCAATGAACATGGTCTTATATGTGACGGAAAAGTTCTCTCCTCCCGGCTTCGTCTTCTAACAGCGCTGCCAAAACCCCTCCTCTGCGTTTCACTGCCGCCGTCGGGGTTTGAAGACAGAGAGGCCGCCGGATTTGTAAGAGGTTCGCCGCGAGTCTGCGACGGTTTGTAGAAGGCGGCGACGCCGTTTGAAGAAAAAAGTGTCGATTTGTAGAAGATAGTGATGGGGGTTGCGTCGACGTTCCGATGAATCCTCCGTTTTTGTCGACGCCTCTGACGGCGGTTGCGTTGGCCTTGGTGTTTGAAGCCCATTAGTGTTCGCAAGAAGAAGGCGTTGTGGCTAAATCTATAATAGTGGGCTTTTTTTTGGAAAGCCTAGATCTTTGAAATGAGGATTTTCTTTGTATCTTTGTAGTATAAGTATTGGTCTGAGTTCATTCTTTGTTTTCTTCTTTGTTTTTCTTCATTTTTGGAAACCCTAAATCTATGAAAAATTGAAATAATCGTTTAATTTGTTTTCCTCCTACTGTTCACTAATGTCATAAATTTGTGCCTACAACCCCACTTCTCTCTAAATTTCTCTCTTAGCACTACAAAATATTACTGAAAAGGCATCGGCAAATGGCAACGGCAGGCCGGCCGATGCGAAAAGGGGACGGCATTTAATGCCCGATGCAAAATGGCATCGGCAGTGGGCCCCGATGCGAAATGGCATCGGCATTTAATGGCCGATGCAAAATGGCATCGGCAGTGGGCCCCGATGCCATTTGGTAACGGCCCCCCCGATGCAAAATGGCATCGGCAGTGGGCCCGATGCCTTCCCCGATGCCCTAACTGAGTATAAATCGACCACCCCTCTCTTTCAGAACGTAACAGCCGCAACCCCCCTCCCCCAAACCTCCATTTTTGCGATTTTTTCACCTCCACACTAAAAAATCACCTTCGTTTGCGGATCGAACTCGGTTTTTGGCCATTTGTGTTCTACACTTCGACGGGAGCATTTCTACGGTAATTTTTTTCGTTTTCATTGGTTAAATTTGAAGTTATATGTGTATATATAGTTTTAGTATATATATGCATATATGTTGTATGTATATATACAATTGTTAGAAGAATTGTTAATTTTTATGTATGCATGTGTTAATTGTTAGAATTTATAAATTGTTAATTAATTATGTTGTGTTAGGCATGTATTTATATGTACGTATGTTTTAATAATTAAGTTATATGAATTTATTTGTTAATTAGGGTGTTAGAATTATATTTGTGTTATATGTCTATATGAATTTATTTGTTAATTAGGGTGTTAGAATAATTATTAGAATATAATTAGAATTATATTAATTGATTTTAATAGAGTTGGGAAATGAGACGTTGGTTGTTTGTGTGTTGTAGCTAGACGTCGATTGACATGGATTATTACTTTGTTAGACAATGTTATCTAAATATTAATTCCTTAATTATATTCCTTATTTATATTTTAGTGTTAATCGTTACAGTGATGTTCATATATAATGTTTTTTAATTGTTACAATTAATGTTCAATGTTAATAATGTTTTAATGTTCATTTTGACAGATGAGTGGTCGTCGACATGGTTCTGGACATGGCTCTGGGCAGGGTTCTTCTGCACAGGGTTCTTCTGGACATGGGCGAGGTAGAGGTAGAGGTAGAGGAGAGTCGGTGGATGAGACACCGACTGTGTAGATACCACATGGTTTTTATATGCCCGATATGACTTCGATAATGTTGCCCCAGATGCCCGGAATGAACCCACATTCCTATTACACTCAGGTGCCTCAGGTGCCTCAGTTTCCTCATATGGTTCCACATCCACAGGAATAATCCCCTCCACCGATACATTCGCCAGTTAGACCTCCGTCTGTCGGGACACAGGCCAGCATGTCGACTGATGCACCCGACAGTCGCATCCGACTATTTATCTACCGGGATACGTAAGTGTATTATATTTAAATTTCATTAGACGTATGTATAACATGTTTATTAATAATTTTTTATTTATTATAAAATACGTGTAACAGGTTGATGCCTTCAAATTTAATTTCGAGGACGATCAGATCGATAATGTACCGGAATATGGAGCTTGGTGCACACGCCTGGGCTATGGTATCACCCGGCACGGTACAACGGTGGTGGGATACATTCTAGGTATAAAATAACTTTACATTAACATTTTGTTATTTTGTTATATTAATTCGTTAATTAATTTTTTTTTGCAGACCGAGGTCAGGTGGGACCCTGAAGCCACATCTTCTACAGAGGTGTACCGACTCTTTCTTCAAAGAGCTGCAAGTCGGTACACTAACATGTTATCAAAAATCAAGAAGGCGTGGGTGAAGGATAACAAGAGGCCGAGGTGGGATGTGCATGTTTGGAACGACTTAGTTCGTCACTGGAACAATCCCGAAACAATTAAGAAGAGCGAGCAGGCTCGTAAGAACCGCTTATCCGAGCCTGGAGGTCCGGGTACTGGCCATGGTACTCATAAAGGCGGAGTTCGTGGAGCAGCAGAGGTCGCACGGCGCATTGTAAGTATTTGTGGTCAATTATATATAATTAATTTTAGTTAATTATTTAGTTTATTTATTCGTATATGTCTTCGATTCAAAATACAGGAGGAGAGGATGGGACGCCCTGCATACGACTAGGAGATAGTTGAATATTACCACCGTTACGAAAACGGGACATACACTTGTGGCCATATGGGTGATTTACTTGTAAGTGTGTACATATATATATATATATATATATATATATATATATATATATATATATAACAAATATATATTTAATTGTACTTGAAAATGTATTAATCCACTTTTAAATGTGCACGTATAGGGCCAGATGCAGGACGAGATCACCAATAATACTACAAGAGATCCGTCAGATGAACCTAGTTCAGAGGATGGTTCCCAGGCCCCACCTATACCCGAGATGTCTGAACTGTACGTGAAGAAGGTCGGCAGGTCTCATGGACGTGTTAGGGGCCTTGGACAAGTAGGCAAGAACAGACGGGTCTCCTCCGATCCTGGCGAGACGTCAAGTGGTACGGCTTATGGACGATTCACCCAGGAAGACATGAACAGTGCTATTGCTGAAGAACGGAGAGTCAATGAAGATAGAGAGCAACGCTTACTGGAACAAATGCGGCAGCAGGAGGAGCGCTTACGCAAGCATTTTGAGGAGCAGCTTGCAATGATGATGGGACAGATGGGTGGGATGGGTCAGATGGGTGGGATGGGTGGGGAGCCGAGGCCGCCGAGGCCGTCGGGGGCGTCGCACAACGTTCATGATAGTAGCCAGGTTCAGGATGATACTGAGGATGATGGTGATGGTGATGAGGAGTGATACATTTTTATATTACTTTGTTACGTGTGATGTTATTATATTACATTGACGTTGAGGATTAATTTTTATTTTAATGTTGTGTGTGATGTTATTTTAATTGACGTGAACATGCTAATTATGATTATAATTAATGTTGTTTGTGATATGATATTATTTTAATTGAAAATGAACTAGAGAATAATTTTATAATAGATGAAAATATTTTTAATTATATGGATAAGTGAATTCATATTTTTAAATGGATAAGTGAAAATAATTATATATATTTAATGTTGTGAATTGAAAATTAGAATGAATTTAAATGATGTGATTAGAATAAATTTAAATGTATAAGTGAAAATAATTATATTCAATGTTGTATGTAATTATAATGTTGTGAAATTAAAAATTAGAATGAATTTAAATAGTGTGAATTGATACCGTAAATAAATTATTTAATTTGAAAAATATAATTTAGAAATAATTATGATATGCTTTGATAAATAATTTAATAAGCAACAATTAAAGATAGAATGGATTGAATTAATTAAAGAATTAAAATGTTGTAAATTGAGGATTAAAATAAATTTAAATAGTGTGAATTGATACCGTAAATAAATTATTTAATTTGAAAAACATAATTTAGTTAATTTGAAAAACATAATTTAGAAATAATTATGATATGCTTTGATAAATAATTTAATAAGCAACAATTAAAATTAGAATGGATTGAATTAATTAAAGAATTAAAAACTCAAATTAAATTGAATATATATTAATTGCATTCACAACATGTCGACTAAAAGCTCCTAGCCTAAACGGCACACAGGGGGCGCTCAAAGGCCTTCGAGACCGCGAGGTCCCGAGTTCGAACCCCACAAATCGCGAAAATGGCCAGATTTCCGAAAAATGGGGTGGCCCAGCGGTGGGGGGTGGGTGTTGGTGGCCTATCGACCTGGGTTCGAAACCCAGTTTCGGCTTTTTTAAATTTTAATAAAAAGGCATCAGCAAAATGGCATCGACAATGGGCTCCGATGCCATTTGGCAACGGTAGTGGCCCCGATGCCATTTGGTAACGGCGGTTGCCTCGATGTGAAATGGCATCGGCAGGTCGCCGTTACCAAATGGCATCGGCACACTGCCGTTGCCTTCATCTTTGGGGACGGCAGATCCGATGCCTTCCCCGATGCCATTTCTCCATTATTTTGTAGTGTAGAATAAGTGTAAAATTGGGTTTGTGGGTTTTGATCTGATTTTTTTTCTTTAGTTTTTGAATCAGGGTTGTGGTTTTTTTTGGAGTGTTTTCTTTAAGATGCACGTTCTGGATAGGTTCTGGGTTTGTGTCCCAAGACATTAAATGCAGATATATGAAATGTGAAATGTTTGTTCTAAATGTGAAATGTAGAATGTGAAATGTTTATTCTAAATGTGAAATGATTCTTCTAAACGTGAAATGTGTATATTGTTATATAATATTTTGTTAAATAAATTTAAATAAAAAAATTGAATAATTTTTTTTTTTAATTATAATTTTTGAATCAAAAAATTGTATAAAAAAGCTTAAAAATTTATCAATAAAAATCTGCGTAAAATTTGAATAAAGAAGAATTGGAAAAAAATTGAATAAAAAATCCGATTAAAAACTTAATAAAATCTGAATTAATAAAAATTTTGAATAAAATTTCAAAAGAAGATATGGAATAAAATTCTGAGCACACTGCCCAAGAAAATAATTGTGTAAGACTTTTTAAAAAAAAGCAAAATGAGGGTAATTAATTTGTAAGTACTTCAAGCCGTATTTTGTATTTCATAATAATACTTATACAGTGTTTGCACTAAATTGTATGAAGGAGTTCCCCAATGTACTGAAAAGTGATTTTCCCATTTTTTTTTTTTTTTTCACTTTCTTTGCTAGAGGCTCTCATTTTCTTATCCTTCTCTTTTGTTTCTCACCTTTTGTTTCTTTCTTTTTTCTCTTTGCTCAAACACCCCACACACATATCAATCAAAACCCATGTATTCCCACTTTTCACTTGTCCTCCACTAGTAAGGGGCAAAGGCTTATAAAGTTCAAGTGGTTAAACATTGTAGGTTGCCAAAAGATAAGTTTTAAGGCTCAAATGGCTAACTACGGGAAATTCTTTTTGGTATGAAAATATTTGGCTAAGTGACTATTAATAACAAAAGATGGCCTAGATCATATCCCATTGTTTCACACATTTGTGGTTTCAAGCAAGACTTATGGCAAGTTCTAGAATTATGGACAATGATCAATCCACTCTCAAATAAACAATCAGATCATGATTGGTTCAAGGATCAATTCTCACCGGGTTTTCAATGACGTGAATACAAGCATTATCATAAGCCTAGTTCTTCTCACAACACACATTCAAATGATATGTTCATTCATGAATCAACTCTCAATCACATAGAAAATCACAAAATCAAACATTCAATCAATTATACTCATCCATAATCCAAAATCAACTCACAATCAAAACAATCCATCAACTAAATTCAAGCATCACATTCAACAATTAAAACCAAACAAGAGAGTAGCAAAATGAAATTAAGAGTATATCAATCTTAAGTACAACCAAATCGAAATTGATAATTCAAAATAGGAGATGAGGAGTAAGGGATGAGAATGTGAAGAACTAACTCCCTTCAAGGATCGGATGGTGGAGGCCGGGAGAGTGTAGTGCCCTTGACTTAAGTGTCAATCCTCCATGCGTTGGATGACCCCCAAATAGCTCTCCATCCGGTCCCACCGCTCATCTTGCGTCTTCACATACACGTTCTAATCCGCTCGAGACGGATCGGCTCCACCATCTTCTTCTTCATCTCCAACATCTTCTTCTTCCTCTTCATCTTCTTCCTCATCATTGACACCCCATTCTTGATGGTTCAAAATGTCTCCATCTTTGATGATCCCTCTTATCCACTTTTCTTGAGACACCCGAACCGCTTCTTTGGCCTCTCTATGAGCATCCGAGAGGATGGTGAGGTTTTCATAGGTCTTCTTCTTCCCTCCAACAATGGTGGTCAAATTCTTGTTTGGGATAGGGAAAAGTTTGTCATTTGGCCACACAACCCACAATCTCCCCCTAAAGTCGAAGACAATAGACATCTTTTTCATTGCGTTAAGGGTGAGATTTTCTCCAACCTCTCCTTCCAAAGAAGTAGTATCCACTCCAAGATACTGAACGAGTAAAGTGATCATGCCTCCAAGATGGACTCTCGCCTTTGAAGACGAACTTTTTAGCACCTTGTCAAATTGATTGAGCAAATAATGAGCCGCATTAAATTGGTGACCGTTAACAAAGCACCACATCACGTACAATGCATCTTGGTTAACCAATCCACTTTCAGATTTGGCACAAATCGTGTTGGAGAGGATCTTCTCCACGTATCAGAGTGTAGGGCTTCTAATTTGGGAGGCTTTGGAGACCTTTTCCCTATATTGCTTCTTTGAAGAGGTGATCAAACTCCAAAATTCCCCTCTCTTGAAGTCATTTCTTTGAGCTACCAACTTACCACTCTTGTCCAAAGGTGCTCCAAGGCTTGCATTCACTTCATGGAGCTTCATTGTGTGGAATTGGCCCATGATTCGGAAGGAGAGTTCTTTTGGATGCTTTGTATTTTTCTCTCTTACCACCTTCATGGTGCAAAGCACCTCCAATGTGATTCCCAAGAAGGTTCTTGGGCGTTTTGCAATGAACTCTTCCATCTTCACCCTCTTGAACAATGTGGTGATATCCTCATGTATGCCCATTGTGACCATGCACTCTCGATTGGGGAGCTTTGTTTTGGCGATCACACCCACCAACCTCCCGTACTCTTCCTTGTAACGAGCCCATTCTTCGTCCGAGAAGTGGATATTAAGACCTGCGTGCTCGGGATGCCTCTTTCTCTTTCCCTTCTTAGAGGATCTTGGATCATTAACATTATCCTTATCCATGGTCTATTATGCCTTTTCTCCTACACCAAACAAGAACTTCTATTAAATTAAAAAATATGCATGCTTTCAATCTCACAAAAATTAGCACCAAACATGTTATTTACATATTCTCAAGACATTAAGCTCAATGGATAGTAAATATCATAGCAATTACTAACATGAATGGGGCATTAACAAGATATATCACAAATTGAACTCAAATTTAAGTGCACACCAAGTGTTTGTAAAAATGCCTCAATGAAAGTAATAACTCAAATCACAAAATTGAAGGCAAATTCATCCTACCTATGTAAAATTGACACCAAATTTGAGTTCACAACTACTCTAATCATGTAAAAACATCAAAATCCTTCTCAAATAATCAAACCCACCACACATTTAAACAAATATTCATGAAAGTTCACTTTTCTTTACAAGATAATCTCAAAATTACCAAAACTCAAAGTTAAAGGCTTCACCTTGCATATATGTAAAGAGAAAACATACCTAGAGTGATGAAAATATAAGTGAAAACTTTAAAGATCAAAGTTCTGAGCAAGCAAAAATTTCTTCACTTCCTCTTTCCAAACAATTTCCCAAGCAACTTGTGAGAATGGTGGTGTTTTTTTTTTTTTTTTTGCTTATGGTGATGAATGGAGGTGATTTGGAAGAATTTTGGTGTTGGAATGAGAGATTTTGGCCGATTTTGTGAAGAGGAAGAGAGTGGGGGAGATTTTGTGTTGGGCTAGGGTTTGAGAAGTGTGAAAAATGGAAGACAAAAGGCATTTATAGTGAGGAGGGAGAGAGAGTCGAGACTCGGGCTCGGCCGTGCCCCTTCACTTCTGAAATGTTACTGTCACGAGCACGCCTTGCCCGTGCCCGAGAAATTTTCACCTATGCTGTGTCGAGGACGACGTGCCCGAGACTCGGGCTCGACCGTGCATCCTCATGCCCCTTTTATGCTTTAGCTCGGCCGAGACTCGGGCTCGGCCGTGCCACCTGTTTTGCTCCATATTTTTATATTTTTTCGATACTAACCTCGTTTCCGGTTCGGTTCGAGTCGACCGAACCGGATTTGTCTTTTCCAGCTCCGAGCATTTCCACACGCATTCCCGCTCGATTTCTTCTTTCAAAGCCCCTTTTCACGAATTTCTTTTAGAATTAATCCCCCTTTTTCTTCAATAAAATTTTTGTTAGGCCTCAACAGTTCACCAAATCATCAACCACAATGACTCTCATGTGCTTGGTGCAAATTTACTTTTAAAAACGAACACCTCCCCCCAAACTTTTTCATTGTTATACAATTAAAAGTTTGGAAAATAAGTGTTATAATTAAATTGCATCAAGTACCAACAATCACTCACAACCAATACTATATCACAAGTAAATTCACCCTCATGAACATCAATCAAGCACACACAATAATCCAATATTCTAAAAAAATTCTAATCACCACTTGCATGTGCTCATATGAAATATACTCCAAGTAAAAAATATTAAAGAAAAATTTCCCTACCCCCCCCAAACTTGAGCATTGCCAAGCAATCCAAGTTTGGAAAATGGTGTACCTTCCATAATGGCTATCACCTCCTTTCTCTTTCTCAGTCCATATCTTCAATGCTTTCATGTTCCTTTCTTCAACCATTAGACAACACGTTCATACGAATTTACCTACAAAAATCAAGCTCACCCACCATCAAAAGCATCATGTAAAAACATAAAATAAACAACTACACTATGAAAGCAAGTAAAAATGGGTTGCCTCCCATTTAGCGCTAAGTTTAACGTCTTCAAGCCGGACGAAGCTTAAGTTACTCAACTATCTTCAATGTAATCCACATTCACATTCCCTATTTGAGTAGGGAAAAGGTATTTCTTTATCCGGTGCCCATTCACCGTGAAGTGTTCATCTTTAGTGTTTTTCAATTCAACCACTCCATTTTGAAAAATCCTCACAATCTCAAAGGGTCCACTCCATCTTGACTTTAGTTTCCCGGGAAAGAGCTTCAATCGTGAGTTGAAAAGAAGCACTTTGTCATCCACTTGAAAATGTTTCTTTTTTATTCTTTGGTCATGCCACTTCTTCGTCTTCTCATTGAAGATACGAGAATTCTCATAAGCATTCTCCGTAAATTCTTCTAGCTCATGGAGTTGAAGAAGCCTCTTCTCACCCACCAATTTGCTATCCAGATTCATCTTTCGAATGGCCCAATAATCTTTATGCTCTAACTCCACGGGCAAGTGACATGACTTTCCAAAAATAAGTTGGTATGGGGACATGTTCAAGGGAGTTGTGTAAGCCGTACGAAATTCCCACAATGCGTCATCGAGTTGGATGGCCCAATCTTTCCTATTGACCTTCACCGTCTTCTCCAAGATTTGCTTGATTTGACGATTCGAAACTTCCGTCAATCTATTGGTTTAAGGATGATACGCCGTAGCGACTTTGTGTTTCACCCCATACCTTTCAAGAAAATTTCCCAACAATTTGTTTACGAAGTGGGAACCTCCATCGCTTATCAAGCATCTTGGGACTCCAAAACGTGAAAACACGTTATTCTTGAGAAATTGGATCCCAACTTTTGAGTCACTCGTCTTTGTGGCAATTGCTTCCACCCACTTTGATATGTAATCAACCCCCACGAGTATGTAGCTACACCCAAATGATGGTGAAAATGGCCCCATGAAGTCAATTCTCCATACGTCAAATACTCCCACTTCGATGAAGATTGTTAGTGGCATCTCATCTCTTTTTGTGATTGTCCCCATTCTTTGACATCGGTCACAACTTTGGACAAATTCTCTACTATCTTTGAAAATAGTAGGCCAATAGAAACCCGATTGTAGGACCTTCATCACCGTCTTAGAAATCCCAAAATGCCCACCACAAGGCAATGAATGGCAATGTGTCAATATGTCTTCAACTTCTTCTTGTGGCACACATCTTCGAAGTATAGAATCGATTCCTCATTTCAATAGAATAGGATCATCCCATATGTAGCTTTTAACATCTCTAAGAAAACTTTTCTTATCATACCTCGGAATGTCCTCGGGTAGCTTTCCACAAGCCAAGAAATTAGCAAAATCCGCATACCAAGGAGTGCTTACCTCCACTTTCATCATCGGATTCATCTGCACATAATCAATCTCCTCTATCCCAAAAAGCTTTTCATCTGGAAACTCTTCCTTGACCTCGTCTTCTTTCTCTCCAAAATTATCTTCTCTCTCGAGACGTGATAAGTGATCCACTATCTCATTTTTACTCACTTTCTTGTCGCGAATCTCGATATCAAACTCTTGGAGAAGCAACACCGATCAGATCAATCGTGGCTTAGCATCTTTCTTGCTCATAAGATAGCGAATAACCAAATGGTCCGTATACACAATTGTTCCCCCCCCCCCACCAAATATGGGTGAAATTTATCAAAAGAATATACAACCACCAATAGCTCTTTCTTCGTAGTGGTGTAATTTGCTTGAGCCGGATTAAAGGTCTTTGAAGCATGATAGATTGCTCAGAACTTCTTTCTTCGTAGTGGTGTAAGTTACTAGCATCACACATGAGCACAAAGGGTTCACTCCAATCCGGACTCACTAAGATAGGTGCGGTGATCAATGCCTCCTTAAGAGCCTTGAAAGAAATCAAACATTCATTAGTAAACTCAAAAGACACGTTTTTATCTAGTAAATGAGATAAGGGTTTAGAAAGCTTGGAGAAATCCTTGATGAACAGACGATAGAATCCGACATGACCAAGGAATGATCTTATCCCTTTATCACTCGATGTTGGTGGCAATTTCTCAATGGCTACCACCTTAGCACAATCCACTTGCAAGCCCTTTGATGACACATAGTGTCCAAGAACAATCTCGTCTCTTACCATGAAGTGGCACTTCTCCCAATTTAAAACAAGATTAATATCTTCACATCTCTGCAACGGAAGCTCAAGATTATGTAAACAAGAGGTGAACGAATCTCCGAAAACGGAAAAGTTGTCCATAAACACTTCCATAATCTTCTCAATAAGCCCATGAAAAATTGCCATCATGCATCTTTGGAAGGTGGTCGGGGCATTACAAAGGTCAAATGGCATCCTTTTCCATGCAAAAGTACCATATGAACAAGTAAATGTTGTCTTTTCTTGATCCTCCGGGACAATCATGATTTGATTATACCCAGAGTATCCATCCAAGAAATAATAAAATGCAAAACCACTCAATCTATCTAGCATTTGATCAAGAAAAGGCAATGGAAAATGGTCATTGCATGTGAATTTGTTAAGTTCACGGTAGTCAACACATACACGCCATCCCGTGGTAACCCTAGTAGCAATCAACTCATTATTATCCCCATGTATGACCGTCATTCCACCCTTTTTAGACACTACATGTAATGGTAAGACCCATGGACTATACGAAATGGGGAAAACCATCCTCGAATCAAGAAATTTAATCACCTCTTGTATGATAGGATTCACTCTTCTTTGGTTTTGCACAATGGGCTTCTTATTTTTTTCTAAGCGAATTTTATGCATGCAAATTGAGGGGTTTATGCCTTTTAAATCTTCGATAGACCACCCTAAAGCCGACTTATGCTTTTTAATGACAACAAGAAGATCATGCAATTCACTATCATTTAAACGATTACCGCACACTTTCCTTCATCTTCAAGAAATGCATATTTGAGATGATCCGATAGAGGTTTCAATCCTTCTTTATTTCCTTCTGATTTCTCAACTCCTTCCACGAATTCCCTTAGAGGTGGTGTTAGGAACTTCTTTCTTCCCCAAAATTCATTGACATCCTTCTTTTCACAAGATTTCCTATCATCAACACAATCAAATGAAGATTCATTATTCTTAACATCAAGAAGAAAATTATCAAAAATATTAGGAGAGAAATGGTCAAGAGAATTTTCAAGTGTCTCTTGGACACAATGCTCCACAACATCGATTGATTTGCATTCAAATTCCTCGGATGGATGTTTCATAGCTTCATATGATTGGACAACGAGCTTTTCCTTGCCAAACTCCAATGTGACTTCACCGAGTAAGTGTTCACCACCGCTCTAGCCGTGGCTAGAAAAGGCCTCCATAGAATCAATGACACACTTTCATCCTCTTTTATGTCCATCACCACGAAGTACGCGGGAAAAACAAACTTTCCAATTTTGATCAACACATCTTCAACTATGCCCTCCGTATACGTGATAGATCGATCCGCAAGTTGGAGGGTTATGGAAGTAGGTTTTATTTCTCCATCCTTCAATCGATTGAAGATAGATAGAGGCATGAGGTTGATGATTGCCCCCACATCACACAATGCTCTTCTTTTCTCATTGTTCCCCAACTCACACAAGAGTGTTATGCTTCCCGGGTCCTTGATCTTTGGAGGAAGGTTCTTTGGTAGTATTGCACTACAACCCAAGGTGAGATTCACCACTTCACTTTCACCCGTCTTCCTTCTTTTCGTGATGAAATCCTTAAGAAACTTTGCATGAGTGGGCATTTCTTCAAGAGCTTCCATCAAGGGGACATTAATAGTCACCTTCTTGAACACTTCTAAGAACTTTGAGAATTTCTCATCAAGTTTCTTTTTCATGAAACGTTGAGAAAAAGGTGGTGGATCGAGTGTTTTTTGGAATTTCCCAAGCATTACACTCTATCTTTTCTTTTTTCAGCCTTGCTTCTTTAGCTTTCTTCCACTTAGGAATCCTCTCCTCTTTCTTCACCTGTTCATTTTCTTTGGTGTCTTCAATCCCAACTTGTTCTTCCACAATCATAAAGTCTTCTCCATTTCCATCCTATTCATCAACCTTCTCTCCTTCCTCAATTGACATACTTGGGCCTTCATAACTCTTCCCACTTCTTAGCTCAACTTTCTTGCAATGCTCTTAAGGATTAATTTCCGTAGTGGAAGGAAACTTACCCTTTTGATTTCCCCCACTCGAAGAAGCAATTTGGCTCATGTGAAACTCCACGTTCTTCATTTGATTAACCAATGAGAGCATTTTTTTCATCCAATATTTCTATCTTTTGGTTTTGTTGAGTCGTAGTTTGATTATTTTGAGTTATGAAAGTAGTCAACAAGTCTTCTAAATATGGTCTCCCCTCATTGTTTGGTGCACGAGCACCCTGATCAAATCCCAGAAGGAGAGTGAGAGCGGTTGTTGGGATATAAATTCACCCTAAGCCCCATTTGATGTTAGAATAGTTTTGATGGCCAAAACACTTAGAGTTTATAAATGTAATAGGATCAGCTGACTTTGTATAGAACAACTTAGACTAGTCTTGTGTGATCGACTGTATTGATCTCAGCTGATCAGCACAGTATTTGCTTACATGCATAACCTCAAGAAGAGAAGAGTAGAAGGCATGAAGACTAGAAGATCCTTGAAGACCAGATAAGTAAGGTGTTTGTATACCTACTTATCTGATGGAGTCCAAGTAGAAGATGGCCTAAGACAGCACAAAGAATTGCCAGATCAGAAGAGTGTTACTCGTGTGATATCAGAAGACAGAAGACATAAGGCCAGACGAGTCAGCCAGAAGACTATAAGTGAAGATCGGAAGACTAGGAGCTCGTCCAGGACTCGGCTGATTCCAAAGTCATCTTGCAATTCAAACGAAGACTTACCATACTTACAAGATTGACACGATCCCAGAATTGAAGCAATCAAGCAGCTGGAATCAAGGAATCAACCAAACATGGAAAGATTGCCCAACGGCTAGTTGCAGCAATCATCCCTATAAATACAAGAGGATGAGGAATCACAATACACACGAAATCACAATGAGAGAATTCACAAAGGCTAATCAAGCAAGCAAGCAAAAGCAATATCACATTGAGAGTTCTCCAAGAGCCCAGAAATCAATAGAACACCCTTCTAGCTCTTAAGTGATTTCCCATCCAACCAAAGAACCTGAATCCTACTCATATTAAACATCAATAGAACACCCTTCTAGCTCTTAAGTGATTTCCCATCCAACCAAAGAACCTGAATCCTACTCATATTGTATATTCATTGATTTAGGCATATTGGTTAAGAGATTTATAAGCTTGAACCATTAGTTGGATACATTCAAAATCCCCAAAACCCCCACCACAAGGTTAAGTTTTTGAACCCCTGTAAAAGTGCAAGTGCTTCCAATCACTTGTGGAGACCGTAGTAGTTAGGACTGCTCAGATCTCAAAGTCCTACCCTTGGGACTATAAAGGACAAGCCCTTGTAATTTTTGGTAAATTAAAGGGATTAAACATCACGTTAGGACGTGAGAGTGGACGTAGGAACGTATATCCGAACCACTATAAATCCGGTGTCTTTTACATTCTGCACTTTACTATATTTCTTGTTCATATCTTTATATAGTGCATACTGTGTTTTAAACATCTTTAAACTAAGGCCATATCTTTCAAACCAGCATCAGCTGAGTATTTCATTAAGTAAACATGTTGGTCATTTCAAAAGAACTCAAGAACGAGTCTAAATAAACAGGCCTACTCACTTCCGCATATAACTCCTTCATCAGATTACTATAGTCATCTGGACCAGCAGACTTGTAGTCCAGCTGATATAGAGATCAGAAGAGGTTCCCAATTCTTAATTGAAAAAGTTTTAAAGTCTATTCACCCCTCCCCTCTAGACTTTAATCCCATTCACTACTCGTTCAGGGACCAACAAGTGGTATCAGGGCAGTGGTTCTAACGGACTACTGTCTCTAGATTATCAGAAGACTTGAGGGAGTCTTTCTGTAGTCCTCTTGAACAGATCCATCTTTTGAAAAACTTGTTTTTGAAAACTCTTACAGCATGAGTGCTAACATGCGTAAGTTGCCTAAGTTTTCAGTGGAAGACTATGATTACTGGAAGACAAGGATGAGGAAGAATCTCACCTCAGTCCACTACAAGATGTGGTCAGTGATCACAGAAGGCCCAATCACAATCATGGAGGTCAACACTGCAAATGGTGATCCAGAAATTCCAGTTGGAGAACTTGCTCCCAAACCTATGAAAGATCTTACCCCTGAAGAGATGAAGCAATCAAATCTTGACAGCATTGCTCAAGATTACATCATGCAAACTCTTCCTAATGAGTACATTGCAAAAGTACTCCACTGTGAGACAACTAAAGACATGTGGGATGCATTGGCACTTCTTTGTGAAGGAACTGAGCTGATTAAAGAGAGAAAACTATCAACAGCCGTCAAGAAGTTTGAGCACTTCAAGATGCAACCAGAAGAGTCTATTGATCAGCTGGACAATAGATTTACCAAGATCATCAATGAAATAGAATCTCTAGGAAAGAAATATACTAATAGAGATAAAAATCTGAAGATCTTGGACTCTCTAACCAAGAAATGGAAACTCAAGAAGACCATCATCAAGGATACTCAAGATATCAAGAAATGGTCAAACTCTGTTCCAGAATCTCAAAGCTCATGAGTATGATCTTGAAAGAGAAGAGAACTCAGAAAATGATGAGCCAACTTGTCACATCCCGATTTTAGGGCCTAGATGAAAACATACTTTGAATGCTAATGTAATTCTAATTTTTGAATTTATAAAAAGATTTGCAGCGGAAGATTTAATAAAACTCAAACACTTGTTTCAAAGAAATAAAATAGTGCATTAGTGAATTTTTTTTGTCTAACTCGAGATGCAACTAAATTCAAAGAAAAATAATATAAAGAGAACTTTGCATGGCATAGACATCCTCATCCACCGTCCCTCCACCGCAACTCCGTCAATCTGTAAAATATTAAGATTATTGGGGTGAGCAAACAACTAGCTCAGTGGGATCCTCTTTGTCACAGTTAAATATCAATGCAAACGTAATCATCAACTCACAAACATGCGTAAATAATTCTTCCATATATTGACCAAGTAAATTGGCCAATCTGTATATTGACCAAGTAAATTGACCAATCTGTATATTGACCAAGTAAATTGACCAATCTGTATATTGACCAAGTAAATTGGCCAATCTGTATACGGTGGAGTTTCCCCCAAGGATCTTACCATCCCGGACCGTAGTCCCCGCTAGCTATAACGACCTTTCCGTCGAAATAACCCATAATATCGTAAACATAGGTTCATGTAGCTAAGCAACAATTAAATTCACATAACATTTAAAGGTGACAAAGTGAATACATAGTAAGAAAATCCCACCTTAAAGTCTTGATTAATCTAAAAAATATCTAGTTTGACTTATCACGAACGTCTCTCGTCACCTAAAATAATAATAATAACGTGTCTTAAGATCACAACTAGTAAAGTTAAAATTATATATCCTATCTTAAAGGACATACAGATTACTAGATGTTATTCCAAAACTCAAATGAAATGAAAGTATATCCATTTTATATATAGGTATGTACATGCGTGTGTACGTATCGCATGCCACTTAACATATTAAAGGATAGAGAACGTATATATGCCACTGTCCAATCCGAAAATCATTACAAAAACCAAGAAATTTGCCTTATTAAAATTAGTTAAGAGATTTGAGTAAATTAAGAAATTTTCGAAATAATCCAATGCTAGTTAACCAGCCCTTAAAATATGGCCTTTTGGGCGCCATATATAATTCTTGACGAGAGAAACTCTAAGAAGCTTTAAACAAATGATATATACTGTAAAGAACACCATTTATGAAAAACAAGCATCTGAGTTTTAATATTAGCAAGGTTTATCATGCAAGTATTTATACAGTCTAGGGTTTAGTGATCTTTAATTTCAGCCTAAGACGTAGAGACATATAATTCATTACCCTAAGATTATCAAGAGAATAGGAAGCGTGAAAGAATAATAAATCTAGAAAAAGGGAAAGAGATTTACACAGTGCTTAAAAGAAGGAATTTGCTATTGCTTCAAGCCAGGAGAGAAGGGAGACGCCGTACAACACCTTTTTAAACCAATCCACAAACTCCGTTCTATCGGTGACGAGATCCTTTCGATCGAAATTAAGAATATACGTGGGGTGTGTTTAAGCCGAGTGGAAAAACAATTTTATTTCTCTGGTGGTTTGATTAACTATCGAGAATAAAATAAAGGAGGAGAATTAAGATAAAATTTGTTGAGAAGATTTTGGGATTTAGAAGACTAGAAATAGGCTCTCAAGTTTGAATTTAGATATAACGAAATTTGAGAAACTTGGGCTTAAAAGGATTTGGCGTATAAAACTTTTAAATAATAATACTAGTAATTAATAATGAAAATCTGATTTTTGTTGTAAAACTAATACTTTTATTCCTTTTTCATCGAGTGTACAAAATGGAGTGGCATACCACCCTTTTATAGGGAGCAAGAGAAGCTCCTAAAATTCTAACATAAAGATCATCATAAGTGATCATCATAAGTGCTTATACTAGAATCATCTAAAAGTATTTGAAAGGACATCCATTTTATATATTATTTTATAACACTCCCCCTTGGATGTCCGTCATTACACAAAGAATATGCCTCGTTAAAAACCTTACTAGGGAAAAACCCAGTGGGACAAAAACCTAGCAAGGGAAAAAGAGTACATATTACTTAGTGTATTCAATCTCCCCCTGATCCAAGCATCATGCGGAATCCTTTAATCGACGCATTCCGATACGCTTCACCAGCTTCTCAAATGTTGCAGTAGGTAGTGCCTTGGTAAATAAATCTGCTAAATTGTCACTTGAGCGGATTTGTTGCACATCGATCTCACCATTCTTTTGCAACTCATGAGTAAAGAAGAATTTTGGTGAAATATGTTTAGTTCTATCTCCTTTAATGTATCCTCCTTTTAGTTGAGCTATACAAGCTGCATTATCTTCATATAATAAAGTTGGAGGATTTTTATTGTCATGAGACAATCCACAATTCTTTCGAATATAATTAATCATTGACCTTAACCAAACACATTCCCGACTGGCCTCATGAATTGCTATAATTTCAGCATGATTTTAAGAAGTGGCAGCAAGTGACTGTTTTGTAGATCGCCATGAAATGGCTGTACCACCACATGTGAATACATATCCAGTTTGAGACCTTGCTTTATGTGGGTCAGATAAATACCCAGCATCAGCATAACCAAGCAATTCAGGTCGAGATTTATTTGAATAAAATAGGCCAAGATCAACTGTTCCTTGGAGATAGCGAAAAATGTGTTTTATACCATTCCAATGTCGCCTTGTGGGAGATGAACTAAATCTTGCTAGTAAATTAACTGCAAATGATATATCTGGCCTTGTGCAGTTAGCAAGGTACATAAGTGCACCAATTGCACTGAGATATGGTACTTCAGGACCAAGTATCTCTTCATTTTCATCTCGCGGTCTGAAAGGGTCTTTATTAGGATCGAGTGACCGGACGACCATTGGGGTACTTAGTGGATGTGCCTTTTCCATATAGAACCTCTTTAAAACCTTTTGGGTGTAAGCAGTTTGGTGGACAAAAATTCCACCTTCGAGGTGTTCAATTTGCAAACCAAGGCAAAATTTTGTCTTTCCAAAATCCTTGATCTCAAATTCTTTCTTTAAATATGCAACTGCCTCTTCGAGCTCTTCAGGAGACCCGATTAAATTGAGATCATCAACATACACTGCAATTATCACAAAACGTGATCCATTTTTCTTTATAAAAACGCATGGACATATTGGATCATTGGTATAACCTTCCTTGACTAGACATTCGGTAAGACGATTATACCACATACGTCCAGATTGTTTGAGCCCATACAAAGACCTTTGCAATTTAATAGAATAAATTTCTCTTGGATTTGATTTACATGCTTCAGGCATGTTTAATCCTTCAGGGTATGTTTGTTTTGGGATTATGTAGGATGGGGGGAATCCTGGATGGGGAAATCTTGGATGAGGAAATCCTGATGAATAGTAATTGTGTGTGTTTGTTTTGGGATTTTGAGTAGGATGAGATGTAACTTTATGTCAAATCAAATTGTGTAAGAGTGGTTGGATGTGATGTAATAGTAGGATATAATGGTAGGATGTATAGATATTTTTAGGGATGAGTGTAGTTGGATGGGGAAATCCGGATGTGAAATCCCAAAGTAGAACAAGGACGTGGGACGTTACGTCCCACGTCCGGACGGGTGAGTCCCAAAACAAACATGCCCTCAGGGACTTTCATGTAGATATCCTTTTCAAGATTACCGTATAAGTATGCAGTGACTACGTCCATTAGACGCATCTCAAGTTTTTCATGCACGGTAAAACTTACAAGATATCTAAATGTAATTGCATCCATCACAGGAGAGTATGTTTCATCATAATCAAATCCAGGTCTTTGTGAAAAACCTTGGGCTACCAATCGTGCTTTATATCTCACAACTTCATTTTTCTCATTTCTTTTTCGCACGAATACCCATTTGTATCCCACTGGCTTTACACCTTCAGGTGTTTGGACTACAGGTCCAAATACTTTTCGTTTTGCCAGTGAATCCAACTCGGATTGAATTGCATCTTTCCATTTTGGCCAGTCATTTCTACGCCGACATTCATCAACCGATCTGGGTTCATGATCCTCAAATTCTTCCAAAAAATCAAGTGCTACATTATATGCAAAAACATTGTCAATGACTGTTTCTCTTCGGTTCCAACTTTTTCCCGTAGTGATATAATTTATTGAAGTTTCTACAACCTCATGCTCTTCAGGAGCAACATCTTCTGAGACAACTTCTTCAGGAAGCTGAATTTTCTCACTACGTGCGAGTTGTTCATCCTCATTTGACTCGTCGATCTTAATTATTCCTCTTTTCTTTCGAGGGTTTTTATCTTTGGAACCAAGAGGTCTACCACGCTTCAGGCGTGCTTTAGAATCATTAGCACTTGTTATTTGTCCTTCAGGGACATCAATCTTAACCGGAACATTTTCTGCAGGAATATGTGATTTAGTAACTCTTCTGGAGTCACTAAATGCATCCGGTAATTGATTTGCAATTTATTGCAAATGTATGATCCTTTGAACTTCTAGTTCACATTCTTTTGTACGAGGATCAAGGAAATCTAATGCAATTTTCCAATTGATTTCTTTTTTCGGTTGATCCTTACTCCCCCTAATGTCGGGAAATGAGATTCATCAAAATGACAATCTGCAAATCTAGCAGTAAATAAATCACCTGTTAATGGTTCAATATATTTAATTATAGAAGGTGATTCATACCCGACATATATTCCCAACCTTCGTTGGGGGCCCAATTTAGTTCGGTGAGGCGGTGCAATTGGAACATAAACCGCACACCCGAAAATTCTTAAATGGGAGATATTGGGCTCATAACCGAATGTTAATTGAAGGGGAGAAAGGTTATTATAACTTGTCGGCCGAATTCTCACAAGTGTTGCTGCATGTAGTATAGCATGTCCCCAACCAGATAAAGGGAGTTTTGATTTCATTAACAATGGTCTAGCAATTAATTGCAATCGTTTGATAAATGATTCGGCTAGACCATTTTGTGTGTGAACATGAGCTACAGGATGTTCAACACTTATTCCAATCGACATGCAATAATCATAAAAAGCATGTGATGAATATTCACCAACATTATCTAAACGAATTTTCTTTATTGGGTGATCTGGAAATTGTGCTCGCAACTTTATTATTTGGGCAAGTAATCTTGCGAATGCCAAGTTGCGAGAGGATAAGAGACATACATGTGACCATCTCGTTGATGCATCAACTAGCACCATAAAATATCGAAATGGTCCACATGGTGGATCTACAGGCCCACACATATCACCATGAATTCGTTCTAGAAATGCAGGGGATTCAATCCCCACTTTAGTTGGTGAAGGTCTAACAATTAACTTCCCCTGAGAGCATGCAACACATGAGAATTCATTAGAATTTAACACCTTTTTATTTTCTAATGAATGGCCATGTGAATTTTCAATTATGCGCCTCATCATGGTGGAACCAGGATGTCCAAGGCGATCATGCCAGAAGAGAGTGAATACAGCTTTTCTAACACACGTTTCTTTCCAGAAACAACTTGTGTAATCAATAGACATTCACTGTTTTTCTCATTTAGAGTCTCGATATGATACCCATTTTTGCGGATATCTTTAAAACTTAACAAATTTCTTTGAGACTTGGGAGACAGTAGTGCATTATTTATAACTAGTTTAGTTCCTTCAGGGAGAAATATTGTGGCTCTTCCAGAGCCATCAATCAAATTTGCACTACCACTTATAGTGTTAACATTTGTCTCCCCCTTTTGCAAATGAGAAAAATATTTTTCATTTTTAAGTATAGTGTGTGTAGTAGCACTATCAATTAGACAAATATCACCATCACTATTCATTCCCAAATGTTTGGCATCCATTGCTTCTTCATAAAAAAAATAAAACATAAATTAGAAATTAATATTAATAAAAGATGCAAAATATATAAATATTTTATTCATCATGAAATACTTATAGGGTATTCATCATATGCTTAGTTAACATTGTTAAAGAAATCGGCTACATCAAGATGGGTCATAACCACATCATCACCATCAAGAGCAATATTGTTATCAATAAAATTTGTCTCAACATTTTTTGCCTTATTTTTCAAAGAAGCTTGACAAAGCTCAACAAGATGATCCGCTGTTCGACACACGCGGGACCAATGACCTTCCATTCCACACCGGTAACAATGTTCCTCATATTTCTTCTTTTCTCCATTCTTTTCTCCATTGTCTCTCTTCTGGGAGACAACTTGTTTCTTGTCACGATCATGGTTGTTGTTATTATATGGAGTAAATCTACCACGACCGCGACCACGATTATTACCACGTCCTCGGCTACCACCACGTCCACGTCCACGACCACGACCAGAATTTTGAGATTGAGTCGCATTCGCTTCAGGGAATGGACTAGAACCGGTGGGTCGGGACTCATGATTTTTCAACAATAATTCATTATTTTGTTCGGCTAAGAGAAGGCATGCTATTAGTTCAGAATATTTCTTAAAACCTTTTTCTCGATATTGTTGCTGCAGGAGCATATTCGAGACATGAAAAGTAGAGAATATCTTCTCAAGCATATCATCATCAGTTATGGTTTCACCACATAACTTTAATTGTGAAGTAATTCTGAACATAGCCGAATTATATTCATTGACAGTTTTGAAATCTTGCAGACGTAGATGAAGCCAATCATACCAGGCTTTTGGAAGGACGACCATCTTCAGGTGGTCGTATCTTTCTTTTAAATTTCTCCACAAAACTAGTGGATCTTTCACTGTTAAATATTCAGTTTTCAATCCTTCATCCAAATGATGACGAAGGAAAATCATTGTTTTGGCACGGTCTTGATTTGATGCACTATTATTTTCAACAATAGCATCACCAAGACCCATAGCCTCAAGATGAATTTCAACATCTAAAATCCATGACAAATAATTTTTTCCGGTGATATCAAGTGGTGCAAATTCAAGTTTTGTGAAAGTAGCCATAATGAAGAATGAAATGAGAAAGGAGAAAGAAAAAACACTACCTTAATCTACCTTGAAGAGGTTCAAGTATATAATACTTGAAAATATTATTTTGGCTCAACGTAGAGACTCGTGCTGATAACGTGTTGTAAAACTAATACTTTTATTCCTTTTTCAACGAGTGTACAAAATGGAGTGGCATACCACCCTTTTATAGGGAGCAAGAGAAGCTCCTAGAATTCTAACATAAAGATCATCATAAGTGATCATCATAAGTGCTTATACTAGAATCATCTAAAAGTATTTGAAAGGACATCCATTTTATATATTATTTTATAACAATTTTACATATATATATTTATTATATGCACGCATTTGTGTATTTAATTAAAATATTATATATAAATATTTCAATTAAATCAAATATATATAAACATATATTATCATTATTTTTTTAATATTAAGAAAAATATTATCTTATGCATTTTTAATAACTTATTGTGATTGAAAAATTTACGGGTGTTACACAACTGCAACCCCATCTACCTCCAAGACTGTGGCTTTCAAGGCAGCAAATACAAAAGCTGCAAGCACCTCATCTGGCAAGACCTCTCTGAAAACAGAAGACTTTGAAGGATCAGATATGAGCCTAAAAGAGCAAATGGCCCTCATGATCAAGAGATTCGAAAGGATGAATACAATAAACAACAAATATAGAAAATTCTACAGGAATTATAAAGATAAGAGAGCTGGATCATCCTCTAGAGAATCAAGAGAAAGAACACCAGAAAGGTATCCAAGGAAAGATGTGGAGTCATCTGACAGTCGAAGTTATAGAAGAAGAGATGCCACTCCTCCACGAAGAAGCACTACAAATCAGAAACCTGGATCATGCTTCAACTGTCATAAACCAGGACATTATGTCTATGAATGTCCAGACCTAAATCTAGAAGACAAAGAAGAAAGAAAGCCAAGAAGAGACAGAAGAAATTCAGACAGACAAGCAATGGTAACTGAAGAATCTGAATATCAAAGTGATGATCTTCCTTCATCACCAGACTGTCAACTCTTCTCAAATGATTCAGACGACTTAGCTATGATGGCCATAGGTGAAAATGAGGTAAACTCCTATACATCAACTTTTCACTTACCTGCTTCTTCACACACAGATGAGTTTAACTCATCTGTAGGCGAATTTGAGAACACCTATTACCAATCCTTGGAAGAAGTAAAAGGTGATCTTGATATTGCCACTAGAGCTTTCATAGAAGTGGAAGAAGAGAACAAGGACCTAAGGAAAGAAATTGCTAGGTTGAAAAAGGTTAAGTTTGATAACACCCCTGAGTTGGTAACAATGAATGAAAGATTGAATAAAGAAGTGGAACTTCTTAAAGAAGAAAATACCACAATAACTCAGTTGTATGAGGGGATGTTAAAGACTCAAGCCTTAGAAACCAAGGAATTTCGTTCACTTCAGTCTAAGTTCGATGACCTTTTCCAAGCAAAAGAGCTCTTAGAAAAGGAGAAGGAAAGCCTTGATCAAAAGATATCAGAGTTCAATAAAGCATCTGCTACTATTGAAAATCTCTGAATATTATAGATCCAATGGCAACAAGATGGGTTTTGGTTATGAATTTAATCCATCAACATCTTCTCCAGCTGAGGGTAGTACACTTAACCAGTGTACTACTCCATCACATGAAAAAGGCGAGTGTTCTAAACACAATGAACTAAAAGGCATCTGTATCAGCTAAGGTTAACCATCTTAACACCAGGAATGGCAAGAGAAAAGTTAACCTCAAGCACATACAGAGAAACAACAAACAGCCTAGACCATCTCGTTTGAGACAGTCTCAGCTGTATGCTGCTCTAGCCAAGAAGAAGAAATCTTCTTCACACAAATCTGTTCTCTTTGCACCCCCTATCTCTTATGATATTGTGAGAACAGAGGAGTATGGTCCATATAATCGTGTGCATCGATCAGCTAATGCACCCAGGCCTAATAATGTAACTAGTCAGAAGATAATCTACACACACTCCTATAAGAGGAAACCATCTGACAGTTACCTAGCTGACACAACTAACAACTCAAACCATGCCAAGGTGTCAACTGGTAAGATTTGGTTCTGTGATGCCCGAGGGAGACAACTCAAATGCTCAAGGTTATTCAAACGACCAATGTGTATGTGGGTCCCCAAGGGTAGTACTAACACCCAAGGACCCAAGACAAAATGGGTACCTAAGACTTAATTTTTCTTGCAGGCAAGAAGGGACCTATACAGAAAAGGAGGTCAAGCAGGAGAAACTTGGTACATAGATAGTGGATGCTCAACTCATATGACTGGAACCAAAACCCTGCTGACCAACTATACAGAAAAGAAAGGTCCAAAAGTCTTCTTTGGTGATAACGTGCACGGTAACACAAAAGGATATGGCACCCTGAAAAATGGTGACATTGAGGTACATGATGTATCATATGTAGAAGGTTTGAAGTTCAATTTATTATCAGTTTCTCACTTTTGTGACACTGGTTACTCAGTAAAATTCTCTAAAGATGAGTGTCTCATAAGTGATAAACGAACAAAACAAACCCTTATAACAGGATCTAGAAAAGTTAGTATGTATCTTGCAAATTGGAACAGCTGTCCTAAGGATACACGTCTGCTTGTGAAAAGTCCTAAAGATATCAGCTGGCTATGGCACAAATGTCTTAGTCAACTGAACTTTAAGACTATGAACAAGCTAGCAAGGGAATCGTTAGTTGATGGACTGCCTAATGAACTCTACTGTAAAGATCAGGTATGTGATGCATGTCAACAAGGAAAGCAGACAAAGGTCTCCTTCAAGACCAAGAAGACAGCATCAACCAGCAGAGTTCTGGAACTACTCCATATGGATCTCTTTGGACCAATCACTCCAACCACACTTACAGGAAGGAAGTACACTCTTATTGTAGTAGATGACTATTCCAAGTTTACTTGGGTTATCTTCTTATACAAGAAGAGTGAAACTCAGCAGAAGCTCCCTGAACTATTGAAGAGGATCCAAGTAGAGAAAGGAGAACCAATTGTGAAAATTAGAAGTGACAAAGGCACTAAATTTATTAACTCTTATATTATTGCCTATTGTACTTCTAATGGTATTCAGCATGAGACAAGTGCAGCAAGAACACCACAATAAAATGGTGTAGCTGAAAGAAGAGTCAGAACACTTAAGGAAACTGCAAGAACTCTCCTTGCTGAATTCTCAACTCCTAAGAAACTATGGGCAGAAGCCATCAACATAGCTTGTCACACCCAAAATAGGTCAGGTATTCACAAAATTCATGAGAAAACCCCATATGAACTGTGGAAATGTAGGAAACCTAGAGTATCTTACTTTCATATATTTGGTTGTAAGTGTTTCATTCACAACAATGGGAAGAGTAAGTTGAATGCCTTCGATGCCAAAGCAGATGAGGGGATATTCTTGGGATATTCCTCTACTAGCAAAGCATTTAGAGTATTCAACAAACGAACCCTTCTTGTGGAAGAAACACCTCATGTTGTATTTGATGAATCTTGTGAAAAGAATGCAGTAGAAACAGACTCAGCTGCAGATAAGATAAGGAAACTAGTGATCAAGTCTAGACCAGATGCGTTTATTGAAGTCAATGAACTATTTCCTGAAGAACCAGAGGAAGATAAACCACACAGACCTGTCACTAGATCTCAAACCCAAGCTGAGCAAGCTGACCTGAATCAAGATGCACCAATTCCAAATGCAAGGGGGAATGATCTCTTTGACACACAAGATACAGATGATGATCGACCAAATCAAGTCAACCCTCCTGATGGCACTAGAGCAGATGAGAATCCAAGCTCATTTAATGCAGACACACCTGTGAGGAATACATGGAGAAACAATCATCCATCAAACCTCATCTTAGGAGGAGCAGACTCAGGTGTCAAGACCAGAAGATAACTGAATCAGAACCCCCAGTCCTCTATGTTCTGCTAGTGTGCTTTCTTGTCCAACATTGAACCAGCTGACATAGAAGAAGCAATGACTGATAGCAATTGGATCACTGCTATGCAAGAAGAACTAAACCAATTCGAACGCATTGAAGTGTGGGAATTGGTAGATCGTCCTGAAAACCACAATGTAGTAGGAATAAAGTGGGTATTCAAGAATAAGAAGGACGAAAATGATGTGATAACTAGAAATAAAGCAAGGCTAGTTGCAAAAGGATACTCACAATCTGAAGGAATTGATTATGATGAAACCTTTGCTCCAGTAGCCAGACTAGAAGCCATTCGACTATTTCTAGCTTATACATCATATATGGGCTTCAAGGTATATCAAATGGATGTCAAAAGTGCCTTCCTAAATGGTATTCTGGTAGAAGAAGTGTATGTAGAGCAGCCCCCAGGTTTTGAAAAAGGAAATCAAGTATATCGTCTGAAGAAGACTCTCTATGGTTTGAAGCAAGCCCCTATAGCTTGGTATGACACATTGTCACAATTCCTTCTTGACAATGGATACACAAAAGGCAAAGTTGACAGAACACTTTTCAGAATACAAGAAGGAGAAGACATTCTAATGGTGCAAATATATGTAGATGATATTATATTTGGATCACCCAATCAAGATATGTGCAAGAAGTTCTCTGAACAAATGCAAGGAAAATTCGAAATGAGCATGATGGGTGAGATGAACTACTTTCTAGGACTTTAAGTCAAGCAAAGTCCAGAAGGGATCTTCATCAACCAATCCAAGTATACCAAAAGCCTATTAGAAAGATTTAAAGCTCAACAAAGCAAGACTGCAAGGATTCCAATGATGACTTCATTCAAAATGGAACCAGATGAATCTGGAAAAGCAGTTGATCAAGCTGAATATAGAGCACTTATTGGATCCCTCCTATACCTTACAGCCAACAGACCAGACATAACCTTTGATGTAGGAGTATGTGCTAGGTTTCAAGCAAACCCAAAGCAAAGTCATCTAGAAGCAGCAAGGAAGATTCTCAAGTACCTAAAAGGAACAGTCAACTTAGGACTATGGTACCTTACTGATGACAATCTAGAATTGAGTGGATACTTTGACTCAGACTATGGTGGATGCAGAATAGATAGGAAGTCCACATCTGGAACCTGTCAATTTCTAGGCAACAAGTTGATTTCATGGTTCTCAAAGAAGCAAACATCTGTTGCAACCTCCACCACTGAGGTAGAATATATGGCAGTTGGGAGTTGATGCAGTTAGCTGCTGTTGGGATATAAATTCACCCTAAGCCCCACTTGATGTTAGAATAATTTTGATGGCCAAAACACTTAGAGTTTATAAATGTAATAGGATCAGCTGACTTGTATAGAACAGCTTAGACTAGTCTTGTGTGATCAACTGTGTTGGGATATGAATATCCTCAGTTTAGTTTTGATAAACCAAATCAAACATGTAATAGGATAAGTTGTATTGTATAGACAACTTTATTATACATCTTGTAATAGATAGGACTCTGGTTAGAAGAGAAGACTTGTCAATGCTCTAGAAGAGAAGAGAAGACCAAGACCAGAAGTCATCTTACATCAGCTGAGTAGAAGTCGTCTTACATCAGCTGAGTAGAAGTTATCTTACAACCAGCTGAGTAAAGACAGCAGAGTAAAGACAGCAGCTGAGAAGAAATAGCAGCTGTGTAAAGCCAGCTGAGTAAAGACAGCAGAGTAAAGACAGCAGCTGAGAAGAAACAGCAGCTGTGTAAAGTCAGCTGAGTAAAAACAGCAGAGTGAAGTCTTCTTACCAGCAGAGTGAAGTCTTCTTACCAGCAGAGTAGAAGTCTTCTTACCAGCAGAGTGAAGTCTTCTTACCAGCAGAGTAGAAGTCTTCTTACACAATTAAAGGAAGACCAATCACAGCTGAAATCAAGGATTGACAAGATATGTGCACAAGAAAGGAAAGTCAAAGATATGATTGAAATTACATGTCAATGGTAATATTCAATCATATCAAAATCAAGAGATTGTCAATTCCTCAATTAGTGGAGATTTGAATTGCTATCATCCAACGGTAACATTCAAACATCAACACTATATAAATGAGCTCATACATCATTGGGAAAAGTGAGAAGAGGTGTGAGATGCAGAGGTCGAGCAAAGTGCTTAAAGTCCAGAAATAAGAAGAGCTCAAGAAGATCATTCATGAAGATTCAACACGCATCACCTCATCCCCAGTGAGTGAACTCATACCATCTAAGCCAGTGCAACCACTCATATATATCCATAGCTTAGAGAGAATTTCCCAATCCTAGCATAAGGCTAAAACAGATTGTAAGGGAAATTCTCACCTAGTTCATATACACAAAACCCACCTTCTACCATAAAACCTTAGAAGTCAAGTTGAGTGTTTATCACTGTAAAGAGTCCAAGTGCTCTATAATCACTTGTGGAGTGCAAGTGCAAGTGCTTACAATCACTTGTGGGGGAAGTGCAAGTGCTTACAATCACTTGTGGAGACCGTAGCAGTTAAGGGAACTGGCTCAGATCTCAAAGTCCTACCCTTGGGACTATAAAGGACAAGGCCCTTGTAATTTTTGGTAAATTAAAGGGATTAAACATCACGTGTGGACGTGAGAGTGGACGTAGGAACGTATATCCGAACCACTATAAATCAATGGGTTATTTACATTTCTGCACTTTACATTTCAAGTCTTTTCATACATATTTGTGCATAAACTGTTTTACACACTGTATTTATTAAATAGACGAGTATAATATTTATGGGCACACTACAATTCCGCACTTAACTCCGATAAGTAATTAATCAGTCGACTAACTAGTCCTAGGCCCCTAGTGAAATCAGCGGACTAGTTACTTTGAAGAGTTAGTTTATTTTCCACACAATCTGCAGACATCAAGTCAGCTGATCTTAAACTCGTCTCAGGGACCAACAAGTGGTATCAGAGCCGTGTGTTCAAAAGACCATTGCTTTGAATTTTTGATTTTCGAAAATCTGCACTTTTTATGTTGTTTTCAGAATTTAACGTGTGAGTACACTTTTTAAAGTGGAATTGCTGTTTTGAATCGAACTCACTGCTTTGCAGTGACGTGTAATGCTTTTTGGCCAAATTCCATCGTTTGAGCCATCAAAAACACGTTTTACTGTTTTCAATGGTCACCTGAATAGATCCATTTTTGAAAAACTGTTTTGCATGCATTTTGTGTTCATAAAAATCATACTTGCATGTATTTGGATTATTGTTTGTTAAGAACAGGTCAACAACTAAGGGGGAACTTCAGTTCAACTGAGTTCTAGCCCTATCTGGATTTACACGCGTATGAGCAAGAAGAGGAGATCAAGATGATCAAGTTGTTAGAAGACCTGAAGGCAAGAAGAGCTTAAATTGGAAGTCGTCTGATTTGCAACATATCAGCTGAAGAGTAGATAAGAAGACCTTTGTAATAGCCGATTAGGTGAGTCCGTGCTTGTAAAGTGCAATATTAATAAAACTCATCTTTTTAGCTTTTGGAGATAACATCTAGTTATCTCATCTGATGACAACTTCTCATTGTCCTCATACAAAAGCCTTCTATTTTTACTCTTCTGCACTATTATATGGACTCTAGCACTGTCTGTTCTTTATTGCTTCAGTTATTGTTAGATGATTTGGTTATATCAAAAAGGGGGAAATTGTTGGGATATGAATATCCTTAGTTTAGTTTTGATAAACCAAATCAAACATGTAATAGGATAAGTTGTATTGTATAGACAACTTTATTATACATCTTGTAATAGATAGGACTCTGGTTAGAAGAGAAGACTTGTCAATGCTCTAGAAGAGAAGAGAAGACCAAGACCAGAAGTCATCTTACATCAGCTGAGTAGAAGTCGTCTTACATCAGCTGAGTAGAAGTCATCTTACAACCAGCTGAGTAAAGACAGCAGAGTAAAGACAGCAGCTGAGAATAAACAGCAGCTGTGTAAAGCCAGCTGAGTAAAGACAGCAGAGTAAAGACAGCAGCTGAGAAGAAACAGCAGCTGTGTAAAGTCAGCTGAGTAAAAACAGCAGAGTGAAGTCTTCTTACCAGCAGAGTGAAGTCTTCTTACCAGCAGAGTAGAAGTCTTCTTACCAGCAGAGTGAAGTCTTATTACACAATTAAAGGAAGACCAATCACAGCTGAAATCAAGGATTGACAAGATATGTGCACAAGAAAGGAAAGTCAAAGATATGATTGAAATTACATGTCAATGGTAATATTCAATCATATCAAAATCAAGAGATTGTCAATTCCTCAATTAGTGGAGATTTGAATTGCTATCATCCAACGGTAACATTCAAACATCAACACTATGTAAATGAGCTCATACATCATTGGGAGTGTGAGAAGAGGTGTGAGATGCAGAGGTCGAGCAAAGTGCTTAAAGTCCAGAAATAAGAAGAGCTCAAGAAGATCATTCATGAAGATTCAACACGCATCACCTCATCCCCAGTGAGTGAACTCATACCATCTAAGCCAGTGCAACCACTCATATATATCCATAGCTTAGAGAGAATTTCCCAATCCTAGCATGAGGCTAAAACAGATTGTAAGGGAAATTCTCACCTAGTTCATATACACAAAACCCACCTTCTACCATAAAACCTTAGAAGTCAAGTTGAGTGTTTATCACTGTAAAGAGTCCAAGTGCTCTATAATCACTTGTGGAGTTCAAGTGCAAGTGCTTACAATCACTTGTGGGGAAGTGCAAGTGCTTACAATCACTTGTGGAGACCGTAGCCGTTAGGACCGCTCAGATCTTAAAGTCCTACCCTTGGACGTGAGAGTGGACGTAGGAACGTATATCCGAACCACTATAAATCAATGTGTTATTTACATTTCTGCACTTTACATTTCAAGTCTTTTCATACATATTTGTGCATAAACTGTTTTACACACTGTATTTATTAAATAGACGAGTATAATATTTATGGGCACACTACAATTCCGCATTTAACAACAAACTGTATTGATATCAGCTGATCAGCACAACCCTGGCTTACATGCCTATCCTCAAGATGAGAAGAGTAGAATACATGAAGACTAGAAGATCCTTGAAGACCAGATAAGTTAAGGTGCTTGTATACCTACTTATCTGATGGAGTCCAAGATTGAAGATGGCCTAAAGCAACACAAAGAATTGCCAGATCAGAAGAGTGTTACTCGACTGATATCAGAAGACAGAAGACCTAAGGCCAGAAGAGTAGTCAGAAGACTAGTAGTACAGATCAGAAGACTATGTGCTCTTCCAGGACTCGGCTTATTCCAAAGTCATCTTGCAATTCAAACGAAGACCTACCTTATTTAAAAGATTGACATGATCCCAGGATTGAAGCAATCAAGCGGCTGGAATCAAGGAATCAAGCCAACATGGAAAGATTGCCCCAACGGCTAGTCAACTCCAACGGCTAGTTGCAAGCAATCACCATTATAAATACAAGAGGATGAGAAATCACAAAAACGAAGTTACAACGAGAGAATTCAACAAGCTAAGCAAGCAATCAAGCAAAAAGCCATACTGTTTTAAGAGTTCTCCAAGAGCCAGAAACCATTAGAATATTTGTAGCTCTTAAGTGATTTCTATCCAACCCATAAGAACCTGAAACCTGTTCATATTGTATATTCATTGTTTTAGGCATAGTGGTTAAGCAATTTATAAGCTTGAACCATTAGTTGGATACCCTTCAAAAACCCCAAACCCTCACCGAATGGTTAAAGTTTTTGAACCCCTCAAAGTGCAAGTGCTTACAATCAATTGTGGAGACCGTAGCTGTTAGGACGGCTCAGATCTCAAAGTCCTATCCTTGGGACTATAAAGGACAAGACCCTTGTAATTTTTGGTAAATTAAAGGGATTAAACATCACGTTAGGACATGAGAGTGGACATAGGAACGTATATCCGAACCACTATAAACCTGGTGTTATTTACTTACTGCACTTTATATTTCTGTCATTTCATTTATCTTTATATAGTGCATACTGTATTTTCAACTGTCTTCAAAACAAGGCCATAACTTTCAAACCAGCATCAACTGAGCATTTTGATTAAGCAAAACAAGTTAACACTTTCTTAAGAAACTAAAAGAACGAGTCTAATCAAGGCCTACCATAATTCCGCATATAACCTCTTCATTCAGATCACTATAGTCATCTGGACCAGCAGACTTGTAGTCCAGTTGACATAGCAATCAGAAGAGGTTCCCAACTCTCTTGAAAAAGTTTTAAAGTCTATTCACCCCTCCCCTCTAGACTTTAATCCCATTCACTACTTGTTCAGGGACCAACAAGTGGTATCAGAGCAGTGGTTCTAACGGACTAGTGTCTCTAGATTATCAGAAGACTTGAGGGAGTCTTTCTGTAGTCCTCTTGAACAGATCTTTTTTTTTAAACTTGTTTTTGAAAACTCATACAGCATGAGTGCTAATATGCGAAAGTTGCCTAAGTTTTCAGTTGAGGATTATGATTACTGGAAGATCAGGATGAGGAAGAATCTCACATCAGTCCACTACAAGATGTGGTCTGTAATCACAGAAGGTCCAATCACCATCATGACAGTCAACACTGCAAATGGTGATCCAGAAGTTCCAGTTGGAGAACTTGTTCCCAAGCCCATGAAGGATCTCACACCAGAAGAGATGAAGCAATCAAATCTCGATAGCATTGCTCAAGATTACATAATGCAAACTCTTCCAAATGAGTACATTGCAAAGGTAATCCACTGTGAGTCAGCCAGAGAAATGTGGGAGGCATTGGCACTCCTCTGTGAAGGAACTGAGTTGATAAAGGAAAGCAAATTGTCAACAGCAGTAAAGAAGTTTGAGCACCTCAAGATGCAGCCAGAAGAAACTATTGATCAGCTGGACAATAGATGTACAAAGATCATAAATGAGATTGAATCTCTAGGCAAGAAGTATACAAATAGAGAGAAAAACTTGAAGATCTTGGACTCTTTACACAAGAGATGGAAACTCAAGAAGACCATCATCAAAGATACTCAAGATATCAAGAAGTGGTCTACTCAAACTCTATTTCAGAACCTAAAAGCTCATGAATATGACCTTGACAGAGAAGAAAACTCAGGAAGTGATGAGCCAACTGCAGCCCCATCTACCTCCAAGACTGTAGCCTTCAAGGCAGCCAATACAAAAGCTGCAAGTACCTCATCTGGCAAGACCTCACTGAAAACAGAAGACTTTGAAGGATCAGACATGAGTCTGAAAGAGCAAATGGTTCTTATGATCAAGAGATTCGAAAGGATGAACACTCTCAACAGCAAATATAGAAAATTCTATAGAAACTACAAAGATAGAAGAGCCAGTTCACCCTCCAGAGGTTCCAGAGAAAGAACACAAGAAAGACATCCTAGAAAGGATGTGGAGTCATCTAACAGCCGAGGATCCAGAAGAAGAGATGCCACTCCTCCAAGGAAAGGCAACTCAAATCAGAAATCTGGATCATGCTTCAATTGTGGCAAACCAGGACATTATGTCTATAAATGCCCTGAGCTGGATTTGGATGATAAAGAAGAAAGAAGGCCAAGAAGAGACAGAAGAAATTCAGATAAGCAAGCAATGGTGACTGAAGAATCTGAATATCATAGTGATGAACTCCCTACATCACCAGACTGTCAAATCTTCTCAGATGATTCAGATGATCTAGCTATGATGGCCATAGGTGAAAATGAGGTAAATTCCTATACTACTACTTTCCATTCACCTATTTTTTCATAAACAGATGAGATAAACTCATCTGAAGGCGAATCAGAAGACACCTATTATCAATCTTTAAGAAAGGTAAAAGCTGATCTGGATATTGCCACTAGAGCTTTTATAGAAGTGGAAGAGGAGAACAAGGATCTAAGGAAAGAAATTGCTAAGTTGAAAAAGACTAAGTTTGATAACACCCCTGAGTTGGTCACAATGAATGAAAGATTGACCAGAGAAGTGGAACTTCTTAAGGAAGAAAATACCACAATAACTCAGTTGTATGAGGGGATGTTAGAAACTCAAGCTTTAGAAACTAAGGAATTTCCTTCACTACAATCCAAGTTCGATGATCTCTTCCAAGCACACAAGCTCTTAGAAAAGGAGAAGGAATGCCTAAATCAAAAGATATCAGAGTTCAATAAAGCTTCTACTACTATTGAAAGTATCTCTGAATATTATAGATCAAATGGCAATAAGATGGGTTTTGGCTATGAACTTAATCCATCTACATCCTCTCCAGCTGGGGGTAGTATACCTAACAAGTGCACTACTCAGACATATGAAAAGGGTGAGTGTTCTACACACAATGAACCTAATATGAACCAAAAGGCATCGGTACCAGCTAAGGTTAACTATCCCAACACCAAAAAGGGTAAAAGACAAGTTAACCCCAAGCCTGTACAGAGGAACAACAAATAGCCTAGACCATCTCGTTTTGAGACAGTCTCAGCTGTATGCTGCTCCAGCCAAGAAGAAGAAATCTTCTTTAAACAAATCTGTTCTCTTTGCACCCCCTATCTCTTATGATATTGTGAGAACAGAGGAGTATGGTCCATATAATCGTGTGCATCGTCCAGCTAATGCACCCAGGCCGAATGTAACTAGTCAAAAGATCATGTATGTACACTCCTATAAAGGGAAACCATTTGACTATTACTTAGCTGACACAAGTAACAAATCAAATCGGTCCAAGGTGCTAACTGGTAAGATTTGGTTCTGTGATGCCCGAGGGAAACAACTCAAGTGCTCAAGGTTGTTCAAACGACCAATGTATATGTGGGTTCCCAAGGGTAGTACTAACACCCAAGGACCCAAGACAAAATTGGTACCTAAGACTTAACTTTTCTTGCAGGAAAGGAGGGACCTATACAGAAGAGGAGGTCTAGCAGGAGAAACATGGTACATAGATAGTGGATGCTCAACTCACATGACAGGAACCAAAGCTCTGCTGACCAACTACATAGAGAAGAAAGGTCCAAAAGTCTTCTTTGGTGATAACGCGCACGGTAACACAAAAGGATATGGCACCCTTAAAAATGGTGACATTGAGGTACATGATGTATCATATGTAGAGGGTTTATAGTTTAATTTATTATCTATTTCTCATTTTTGTGACACTGGTTACTCAGTAAAATTCTCTAAAGATGAGTGTCTCATAAGTGATAAAAGAACAAAACAAAACCTTCTAACAGGATCTAGAAAGGGAAGTATGTATCTTGCAAATTGGAACAGCTGTCCTAAGGATACATTTCTGCTTGTGAAAAGCCCTAAAGATGTCAGCTGGCTATGGCACAAACGCCTTAGTCATCTGAACTTTAAGACTATGAACAAGTTAGCAAGGGAATCCTTAGTTTATGGTCTGCCTAATGAACTCTACTGTAAAGATCAGGTATGTGATGCATGTCAACAAGGAAAGCAAACAAAGGTCTCCTTCAAGACCAAGAAGACAGCATCAACCAGCAGAGTTCTTGAATTGCTTCACATGGGTCTCTTTGGACCAATCACACCAACCACATTAACAGGGAGAAAGTATACTCTCATTGTTGTAGATGACTATTCCAAGTTTACTTGGGTTATCTTCTTATACAAGAAGAGTGAAACTCAGCAGAAGCTCCCTGAACTATTGAAGAGGATCCAAGTAGAGAAAGGAGAACCAATTGTGAAAATTAGAAGTGACAAAGGCACTAAATTTATTAACTCTTATATTATTGCCTATTGTACTTCTAATGGTATTCAACATGAGACAAGTGCAGCAAGAACACCACAGCAGAATGGTGTAGCTGAAAGAAGAGTCAGAACACTCAAAGAAGCTGCAAGAACACTCCTTGCTGAATTCTCCACTCCTAAGAAGCTATGGGCAGAAGCCATCAACACAGCTTGTCACACTCAAAACAGGTCAGGTATTCACAAAATTCATGAGAAAACCCCATATGAACTGTGGAAAGGAAGAAAACCTAGATTATCTTACTTTCATATATTTGGTTGTAAGTGTTTCATTCACAGCAATGGGAAGAGTAAGTTGAATGCCTTTGATGCCAAAGCAGATGAGGGGATATTCTTAGGATACTCCTCTACTAGCAAAGCATTTAGAGTACTCAACCAACGAACCCTTCTTGTGGAAGAAACACCTCATGTTGTTTTTGATGAATCTTGTGAAAAGAGTGCAGTAGAAACAAACTCAGCTGCAGATCAGATGAGACAGCTAGTGATCAAGTCCAGACCAGATGAGTTCATTGAAGTCAATGAACCTTTCCCTGAAGAACCAGAGGAAGATAAGCCTCATAGACCTGTCACTAGATCTCAAACTCAAGCAGAGCAAGCTGACCAGAATCAAGATGCACCAATCCCAAATGTAAGGGGGAATGATCTCTTTGACACACAAGATACAGATGATGATCGACCAAATCAATTCAACCCCCCTGATGGCACTAGAACAGATGAGAATCCAAGCTCATCTAATGTAGATACTCCTGTGAGGCATACACGGAGAAACAATCATCCATCAAACCTCATCTTAGGAGGAGCAGACTCAAGTGTCAAGACCAGAAGACAACTGAATCAGAACTCCCAATCATCTATGTTCTGCTGGTGTGCCTTCCTATCCAACATTGAACCAGCTGACATAGAAGAAGCAATGACAGATAGCAATTGGATCACTGCTATGCAAGAAGAACTAAACCAATTCGAAAGAAATGAAGTATGGGAATTGGTAGATCGTCCTGAAAACCACAATGTAGTAGGAACAAAGTGGGTATTCAAGAATAAAAAGGACGCAAATGATGTGATAACTAGAAATAAAGCAAGGCTAGTCGCAAAAGGATATTCACAATCTGAAGGGATTGACTATGATGAAACTTTTGCTCCAGTAGCCAGATTAGAAGCCATTCGACTGTTTCTACCTTATGCATCATATATGGGCTTCAAGGTATATCAAATGGATGTCAAGAGTTCTTTTCTAAATGGTATTTTGGTAGAAGAAGTGTATGTAGAGCAGCCTCCAGGATTTGAAAAAGGTGATCAAGTATATCGACTGAAGAAGGCTCTCTATGGTCTAAAGCTAGCCCCTAGAGTTTGGTATGACACATTGTCACAATTCCTACTTGACAATGGATATACAAAAGGCAAAGGTGATAGAACTCTTTTCAGAATACAAAAAGGAGAAGACATTCTAATGGTGCAAATATATGTAGATGATATTATATTTGGATCACCCAATCAAGAGATGTGCAAAAAGTTCTCTGAACTTATGCAAGGAAAGTTTGAAATGAGCATAATGGGTGAGATGAATTACTTCCTAGGACTTCAAGTCAAGCAGAGTCCAGAAGGGATCTTCATCAACTAGTCCAAGTATACCAAAAGCCTATTAGAAAGATTCAAATCTCTACAAAGCAAGACTGCAAGGATTCCAATGATGACATCTTTTAAAATGGAACTAGATGAGTTTGGAAAGGCAGTTGATCAAGCTGAATATAGAGCACTGATTGGATCTCTTGTTGGTCCCTGAACGAGTAGTGAATGGGATTAAAGTCTAGAGGGGAGGGGTGAATAGACTTTAAAACTTTTTCAATAGAGTTGGGAACCTCTTCTGATTGCTATGTCAACTGGACTGCTAGTCTGCTGGTCCAGATGACTATAGTGATCTGATTGAAGAGGTTATATGCGGAATTATGGTAGGCCTTGTTTAGACTCGTTCTTTAAGTGTTAACCTGTTGTTTTATGAAAGTACTCAGCTGATGCTGGTTTGAAAGTTATGGCCTTGTTTTGAAGACAGTTGAAAATACAGTATGCACTATATAAGATATATGTAAAGGCAGAAATGTAAAGTGCAGACGGTAAATGACACCAGATTTATAGTGGTTCGGATATACGTTCCTACGTCCACTCTCACGTCCACACGTTATGTTTAATACCTTTAATTTACCACAAATTACAAGGGTCTTGACCTTTATAGTCCCAAGGTTAGGACTTTGAGATCTGATCCGTCCTAATAGCTACGGTCTCCACAAGTGATTGTAAGCACTTGCACTTTAAGGGGTTCAAAAACTTTAACCTTTCGGTGAGGGTTTGGGGTTTTTGAAGTGTATCCAACTAATGGTTCAAGCTTATAATTTGCTTAACCACTATGCCTAAAACAATGATTATACAATACGAACAGGTTTCAGGTTCTTAGGGGTTGGATAGAAATCACTTAAGAGCTATAGATAATCTAATGGTTTCTGGCCCTTTTGAGAATTCTTAGAACAGTATGGCTTTAGCTTTGATTGCTTGCTTGGCTTGTTGAATTCTCTCTTGTGACTTCTTGTTGTTGTGATTTCTCATCCTCTTGTATTTATAATGGAGATTGGTTGCAACTAGCCGTTTGAGCAATCTTTCCATAACGGCTTGATTCCTTGATTCCAGCCGCTTGATTGCTTCAATCCTGGGATCATGTCAATCTTCTAAATAAGGTAGGTCTTCGTTTGAATTGCAAGATGACTTAGGAATCAGCCGAGTCCTGGAAGATCACATAGTCTTCTGATCTGTACTACTAGTCTTCTGACTACTCTTCTGGCCTTAGGTCTTCTGTCTTCTGATATCAGCAGAGTAACACTCTTCTGATCTGGTAATTCTTTGTACTGCTTTAGGCCATCTTCAATCTGGGACTCCATCAGATAAGTAGGTATACAAGCACCTTAACTTATCTGGTCTTCAAGGATCTTCTAGTCTTCATGTCTTCTACTCTTCTCATCTTGAGGATAGGCATGTAAGCCAGGACTGTACTGATCAGCTGATATCAATACAGTTGATCACACAAGACTAGTCTAAGTTGTTCTATACAAGTCAGCTGATCCTATTACATTTATAAACTCTAAGTGTTTTGGCCATCAAAACTATTCTAACATCAAGTGGGGCTTAGGGTGAATTTATATCCCAAAGCATACCATTCGCTGTCGGAGTATGTGCTAGGTTTCAAGCAAACCCAAAGCAAAGTCATCTAGAAGCAGCAAGGAATATTCTCAAGTACCTAAAAGGAACAGTCAATCTAGGACTATGGTACCCTGCTGATGACAATCTAGAATTGAGTGGTTATTCTGACTCAGACTATGGAGGATGTAGAATTGATAGGAAATCCACATCTGGAACCTGTCAATTCCTAGGCAACAAGTTGATATCATGGTTCTCTAAGAAGCAAACTTCAGTTGCAACCTCCACCACTGAAGCAGAATATATGGCAGTTGGAAGTTGTTGTAGTCAGCTGCTCTGGCTAGTTCAACAACTCAAGGATTACAATGTAGAGGCAAGAGAAGTCCCTATCTATTGTGACAACAGCAGTGCCATTGCCATCATTCAAAATCCAGTCCTCCACACAAGGTGCAAGCATGTCGACATTCGACACCACTTCATAAGAGACCACCTTGAAAAGAAGGACATCAAGATGGAGAAAATTCACACAGATATCCAAAGAGCAGACATCTTGACTAAGCCCCTAGCTGAAGAACGATTCAAGACCCTATGCTACAGCTTAGGACTCCTGGATCCAAGCACATGAAAAGCAAAGATCAGCTGAAGACCTCAGCTGATACAATTGCAGTAGACTAGGAGGATCAGATGAGGTGAATAGACACCCTCATCTTCAGGTAAGTTTTTTCCCGATGAAGACAAATAAAGCAGAGGGAAAACATAGAGTCATCTAATCAAGGGGGAATCAATGATACCTTAAGAATCCTTGATGAAATACTCTACAATCTGCATTGCATATTATATATATATATTCAAAAGACTTGAACAAAGTTATTTGACATCTTTACTCTAAGCAATGTATATCTATATATAATAATAAACTATTCTTCATAAAATACTTTATTTATATACATACATACAATATACTATTGAGTTATACTTGGTTGGATTAATACACCATCCTCACCGACTCAACAGTATGCATGCACTGTACGGATTCCAAATAACTCTTGCTCAAAATTTATAAATTCTGCATTCCATAAGATAGAGTCTGAATCTCTTTAAATGTGAACCCTTAGATCAAGAATCTCATTGTTGATCTTAAGAAGTAACTTTTCAGAAATTCAGACCTATCAACTCTATAGTTTTGTCATCTTTCACTCCACTACCACATTTCTACCCCTCTAAAAGGAGGAAGTTATGAGAACACCTAAGAACACAAATCACTAACTATTATTCTTGTTTCAGGTATGGAGACAATCGAAAGAAGAGATGGAATGGAGATCATCCCTCAACCAAGGTCTTGGATGAAGGAGATGAAGATTTGTCCAGAAGATGAAGATGATGCAGATAAGCATACTTGGTTTATCCAACATAAGTATGCCTATGAAAACTAAAGGAAGGAGAGACTGTTGGTCCCTGAGACGGGTGTAAGATCAGCTGACTTGATGTCTGCTGATTGTGTGGAAAATAAACTAACTCTTCAAAGTAACTAGTCCGCTGATTTCACTAGGGGCCTAGGACTAGTTAGTCGACTGATTAATTACTTATCGGAGTTAAGTGCGGAATTGTAGTGTGCCCATAAATATTATACTCGTCTATTTAATAAATACAGTGTGTAAAACAGTTTATGCACAAATATGTATGAAAAGACTTGAAATGTAAAGTGCAGAAATGTAAATAACACATTGATTTATAGTGGTTCGGATATACGTTCCTGTTGGTGTATACTGTAAAGCAAACTTTTAGTGGGCTTTGTGACGTATATTCGATTTTCTTTTATCTGAAATAAATGGTTTTTCACATTATTGCATTCTTTGTGATTACTTGTATGTCTGCTTATCTTGCATTGTAGACGATGTGGTGGGTTTGTAGTCACACAGAAGATCACATTGTCAGTTCCTTGTAACATATAAACAGTATTCACAACTGAGATAGTTATGGACAAAACTATTGGTTTAAGTTGTAGTATAAACTTGTTAGTGGTTTGTCTTGGCCATTAGTTTATACTAGTGCGCTGTGGCGTATTGAATGGATCACAGATAAGACATGTTCTTCTGTTCTGACTGTTATGAAGAACTAGAAGTCTTGGTGACTTTTATGATTCTTAACCCTAAGTGTGATATTTAGATGTGTGGGGTGCTTGTTCATTACTTTGATGTACCATAGGTGAGAATCTTGATAGATTCTTCACGCTCTGTATTTTGGGTAGTGGCATCGCTCGCATGATGTCTACTTATTGGTATTAGGGCACCGTGCCCTGTACATCCAGGCTGATGATGTCCCCTTGAGGAAACTCATAAAGGATTGTCGTATTAAACCCTGCAGGTGGATTTAATCCGTACGACAACAAGGTTGAGTGGTACTACTCAAGGAATTATAGTAATTAATTATTTAAAGAAGTCGGGAGCTTTAATAATTAATGGACGTGCGATATCTTAAACACGGGGAATTATAAAGTCTAATAGAAGCCCTGATTCGGTTCGGGATAGGACGGGAGTGCAACATTAATTCTCTAGTGGAATGAATTAATGTTCTCGGGCCAAATTATATGTTCTGGGCTGAACATAAGAGTATTTGGGCCTGTAAGAAGCCCAAGCCCTATACCTTCTAATGGATCCCTAGTCTGGCCCATGAAACTTATGGAAATTATAAATAGGAGCCCTAATTCAGTTTTGAAACCCTAGCACACACGAAATAGAGAAAAACGGCTAGGGTTTCAAGGAGACGAAATTGAGGCACCTTCTCCACGTTTGATAGCACGCCGTCCACCCGGTGTTCGAGCGAAGTTGGGAGACAGACTAGAAGATCTGTAGATTGGAATCAACGCCTCGATCTTCAAGGGTAACAGATCTAAACTATGTTTTAGAAGCATGTTTATGTTTTATTTATTTATTTATACGTTTGGCATCCGACAACGATCCTGGTGACGGACCGCCTTCGCCGACGTGTTCCAGCAATTGGTATCAGAGCCTGGATTCGTGGATTGTTGGCTCTGCCTGAAATGTATGATTGTATGATTCAATTTATTTTGTTTCATGTATGCATGCGTTTCTGTTGGTTAATTTTTTTTATTCTTCTATCGCAACCCTAGTGTTATGTAATCGTTTTTCCCACCAGATAATAAGTGTGGGTAGTATAGGACTATTTCAAAGATCACTGTAGTAGGGTTTTGCTCGTTTATATTGTAATTTTTGATCGTGAGAACGGGCGGTGTCGATGGAAGATCTGAAAACAGTAATCTGAGTTTTTCGGGTTATGGCCTTGGATGGTGAAAACTGTTTTGGCCATAACTTTTGACTCGGGTGTCCGTTTTCAGCCCACAAGACCTTTTCGGAAACGTCTCGACGAGATCTACAGGAATCTCAGCTATGCTGGGACGACGAGTGGCGAGGCCTAATTCAAACGTCTTGATGAATTTTTCTGCCAGTTTTAGTCGGTGGACGCGTATTCGAGTTTTTTGCATTGCGTGAGAGGCCGATGCGAGACATCCGTCCGCGCCACTGTTTTATCATTGTAATAGCTTATTGTAGGCTGTTTTTTGATAGGTTTTTCAAGGGGTTGCGATAGATGTGCATTTATTTATTTATTTTTACCTCTATTTATCGCATCTTGTTATGATTGGCATGCTTGTATTATTTAGTTAATTTGTTATGCCTGTGAATAATCTTCAAAGTTTAAATGACTAAGTGAGATAATTGAATTTTAATTAATTTATAGGCCTCCACAATTGGTCTTTAAGTAAGGTGTATGTTGCTCGTGGGACCTTGGGAGTCTTCCCCTAACGGGTGCAACATTCACGAGCTTACTAGTTAAGACTTCTAATAAAACTGTTTTAATCTTTAGATGAAGTGTGTGATCTTCCCTAACGGATGTGTCATCCATGAGTTCATCAGTAAAGAATAATTCAAGATAACTGTTGTTAAATTGTGGTCATCACTTAGATGTGAATTTGAATATAACCCCCCAACGGGGTCACTGTTCTAGTTCACATGGCCAGTTAAAGTTCGACTGTTAATTTCATTCGTCATAAGGATAAGTTGACGTGATATTGAAATTAAAGACTGAATGTCTGGTCGATGAATACATGTGTAAACGACCACCCTAACGTGGCTTACATATGTGTTTGTTGGGCTGTTGGAGGTTGTGTTGAATGTTGGTTTTGAAGGTTTCCAATGTTTTATGCTTCAAACTTATGTGATTTATTCCTTGCATTTTATTTATTTCAGATACATTATGGTGACATTCAACCCATTTATGGTTATCTTAAATCAAAATAAGCTTATTGGTCAAAATTACTTGGATTGGAAAAGAAATCTGGACATTGTCCTTGTTGCAGATGAGTACAAGTTTGTGCTTGACACACCTGCTCCTGCCCCTTTGGGACCCGAATCTACTGAAGAGCAAAAGGAGGCTCATAAGAAGTGGCACAAGGCTGATGAGATGGCTCGTTGTTACATTTTGGCCTCGATGTCAAATGTTATACAACAGTAGCATCAAACTATGCCTAGTGCCGCAGCTATGATGTTGAGCCTCAAAGAGCTTTTTGGTGAGAAAGATAGGGCTGCCCGCTTTGAGGCTATGAGGAAGATCATGTCAACCTCTATGCCAGAGGGAGCGTCCGTGAAGGACCACGGTCTCAAGATGATGGAATATCTGAATGAGATTGAGGTCCTCGGAGGGTTAATCGATAATGACACCAAGATCGATATGATCCTACACTCGCTCCCAAAGTCTTTTGAGAACTTCCGTGTAAACGCGATCATGAGTAAGAAGGATTATACTTTAACCGAGCTTCTTACGGAATTGGTCGCGGTGGAGGGTCTCATGGGTAAACGACCACAAGCCAATGTTACTGTCCAGGCTGGACCTTCTTCGTCTAATGGCAAGAAGAAGAAAAAGCCTTTACAGAAAAAGGGTGGTGGTGAAAGCAGTGGGAGCAAGAAACTGGCGCCTTCTGGTGGCGTTAAAAAGCCGAAGGGCAAATGTTTCAAGTGCAACAAGACAGGACATTGGAAGTCTGATTGTCCCCTTCTGAAAAAGGAAAACTCTGGTACGTCTCTCGCTTTAGTTGTTGAAACATGTTTTGCGGCTTGTTCTGCCTTTTCTTGGGTAGTAGATACAGGAGCCACTGACCATGTTTGTTATACCTTGCAGGGGTTTCTGCAGACAAGGGAACTGAGTGAGGGCGAGATTACTATTAGTTTGGGCAATGCTTCGATAGTATCGGTGGTTGCAGTGGGAGACGTGCACTTATGTTTATCTAATTCTGTTTTAGTATTAAAGAACGTTTTATACGTGCCGAATTTTCGGAGAAATTTAATTTCTGTTTTGAAGTTATTTTTGGATGGATGCTCGGTTGTTTTTAATGACAATGTTGTTATTATGAGAAATGACTCATTAATCTGTTCTGGCACGTTAGAAAACAATCTTTATACTATTACGTGTGCATATCATACTGTGACTGAAGCTCATTCATCATCATCATTAAATAAGAGAAAGGAACCTTCTAAGTTGAATCAAACATACCTTTGGCATCTAAGATTGGGTCATGTCAACCTAAGAAGGATTCAAAGACTAGTAAGTAGTGGGTTTTTGGAGTCTCTCCAAGTGGAACCATTCTCAGTCTGCGAATCCTGTTTGGAAGGCAAGATGACCTCGAGGCCTTTTAAGGCCAAGGGTAATAGGGCTAATGATGTGTTGGAATTGATTCACTCTGATTTGTATGGGCCTATGACTGTTCAAGCTAGAGGAGGTTTTGAGTACTTCGTCACTTTCATTGACGATTACTCAAGATATGGATACATCTACCTGATGCGCCACAAGTCTGAATGCTTTGGCAAGTTCAAAGAATTTAAGGCAGAAGTGGAGAACCGTCATGGTAAGAGTATCAAGTCACTGCGTTCTGATCGTGGTGGCGAGTACCTTAGCAACGAATTTAGGCAATACTTATTAGAGAACGGGATTAGATCCCAGCTCTCCGCGCCTGGTACTCCGCAACAAAATGGCGTGGCTGAGAGAAGGAATAGGACTCTATTAGATATGGTGAGATCGATGATGAGTTATGCTTCATTACCTACCTCTTTTTGGGGTTATGCCTTGGAAACAGCAGCGTACCTTCTAAATTATGTACCTTCTAAAGTGGTTCCAAAAACCCCGATTGAATTGTGGTCTGGGCGAAAGCCCAGTCTAAACCACATTCGGATTTGGGGTTGTCCAGCACATGTGCTGAACAAGGAAGCTGATAAGTTGGCACCTAGAACTGAAGTACGGTTGTTTGTAGGATACCCTAAGGGAACGAGAGGTGGTTATTTTTATAGTCCTAATGATCAGAGGGTGGTGGTGAGTACCAATGCCCGATTTTTAGAAGAAGACTATATGAATGAGCATAAGTCCAATACTGAGATCATTTTAAATGAGTTGAGAGGAGACAATGGCACACCGAGTGTGCAAGAGGAAATACCACAAGAGACTGCACAACGTGGCGACTCTGATGAACCTTTGTATACATTGCCTCGTCGTAGTGGGAGGGTTGTTCGCCAACCTGATCGTTTCATGTTTGTGGGAGAGTCTATTGACTTGATTCCAAGCGATGAACATGATGATAACGACCCCTGGACATACAAGGAGGCAATCAAAGACAAAGATGCAGAGTCTTGGCACAAGTCCATGGATTCAGAAATTGAATCTATGGATGCTATGGAAGTGTATGACCTAAGTGAACTTCCCCACGATAAGAAAGTTGTTGGGTGTAAGTGGGTCTACAGACGTAAGAGAGGGTCTGATGGGCAGATTACTGCTTTTAAGGCACGGTTGGTGGCAAAGGGTTTTACCCAGAAAGAAGGAATCGACTATGACGAGACCTTCTCACCAGTAGCCATGCTAAAATCGATCTGGATTCTCTTATCCATAGCTAATCACATGAACTATGAGATTTGGCAAATGGATGTCAAGACAGCTTTCCTTTTAATGGAAATTTGGATAAGGACATCTATATGCAGCAACCCGAGGGTTATGTGAAGAAAGGCCAAGAGCATCTAGTCTGGAAGCTGAAAAAGTCTCTTTATGGGCTAAAACAACCTTCCAGGTCTTGGAACATTCGTTTTGACGAGGTGATCAAATCTTTTGGATTTGAACAATGTCAAAATGAAAGTTGTGTGTACAAGAAGAGTGACAGAGACGTAGTGGTATTCTTAGTATTATACGTAGATGATATTCTTCTTATTGGCAACAATGTGAAAGTATTATCAGACGTAAAGGTGTGGCTTTCAGAACAGTTTCAAATGAAGGATATGGGAGAAGCATCGTACATTCTTGGTATTAAGGTCACTCGTGATCGAAAAAAGAGAATGTTGTGTTTATCTCAAGCGTCTTACATTGATACTGTGATTGCTCGTTTTGGCATGCAGAATTCCAAGAAGGGTGTACTACCTTTCAGACATGGAGTCCCTCTATCTAAAGATATGTGTCCTAAGACACAGAAGGAGATAGAGGAGATGGCTAAGGTTCCTTATGCTTCGGTTGTAGGAAGCCTTATGTATGCGATGCTGTGTACGAGGCCTGATATTTGCTATGCAGTCGGCATGGTAGCAAGATATCAGTCTAACCCTGGTCAAGGACACTGGACTGCTGTTAAGCATATTCTCAAGTACTTGAAAAAGACTCGAGATTATATGCTAGTATACCAGTCAAATAGTTTGATTCCTTTGGGTTATACCGATTCAGATTTCCAAGCTGATCGAGATGAACGGAAGTCAACCTTGGGTTATGTGTTTATGCTGGGAGGCACAGCCATATCTTGGAGAAGTGTGAAGCAGAAATGCATCGCGGACTCCACTATGGAAGCCGAGTACGTAGCTGCCTCAGAGGCCGCAAAGGAGGCTGTCTGGCTGCGTAATTTCTTTCTGGAATTAGGGGTATCTCAGAGTATGCCGATGTGTATCACTGTTTATTGTGATAACGCGGGTGCAGTGGCAAACTCGAAAGAACCTAGAGCCCACAGAGCAAGTAAACACATAGAGCGAAAGTACCACATTATACGAGATATCGTAAATCGAGGAGACGTGGCTGTAGCTAAGATTGCATCGTTGGATAACTTGGCTGATCCTTTCACAAAGACGCTGGCAATAAAAGTCTTTGAGAAACATGTAGAGGGTCTTGGTTTACGATGTATTACAAGCTAGACTTTGAGTATAAGTGGGAGAAATGTTGATGTCTTTATGTGTATACTAAAAGTTAAGCTTTAGTATAAGTGGGAGATTGTTGGTGTATACTGTAAAGCAAACTTTTAGTGGGCTTTGTGACGTATATTCGATTTTCTTTTATCTGAAATAAATGGTTTTTCACATTATTGCATTCTTTGTGATTACTTGTATGTCTGCTTATCTTGCATTGTAGACGATGTGGTGGGTTTGTAGTCACACAGAAGATCACATTGTCAGTTCCTTGTAACATATAAACAGTATTCACAACTGAGATAGTTATGGACAAAACTATTGGTTTAAGTTGTAGTATAAACTTGTTAGTGGTTTGTCTTGGCCATTAGTTTATACTAGTGCGCTGTGGCGTATTGAATGGATCACAGATAAGACATGTTCTTCTGTTCTGACTGTTATGAAGAACTAGAAGTCTTGGTGACTTTTATGATTCTTAACCCTAAGTGTGATATTTAGATGTGTGGGGTGCTTGTTCACTACTTTGATGTACCATAGGTGAGAATCTTGATAGATTCTTCACGCTCTGTATTTTGGGTAGTGGCATCGCTCGCATGATGTCTACTTATTGGCATTAGGGCACCGTGCCCTGTACATCCAGGCTGATGATGTCCCCTTGAGGAAACTCATAAAGGATTGTCGTATTAAACCCTGCAGGTGGATTTAATCCGTACGACAACAAGGTTGAGTGGTACTACTCAAGGAATTATAGTAATTAATTATTTAAAGAAGTCGGGAGCTTTAATAATTAATGGACGTGCGATATCTTAAACACGGGGAATTATAAAGTCCAATAGAAGCCCTGATTCGGTTCGGGATAGGACGGGAGTGCAACATTAATTCTCTAGTGGAATGAATTAATGTTCTCGGGCCAAATTATATGTTCTGGGCTGAACATAAGAGTATTTGGGCCTGTAAGAAGCCCAAGCCCTATACCTTCTAATGGATCCCTAGTCTGGCCCATGAAACTTATGGAAATTATAAATAGGAGCCCTAATTCAGTTTTGAAACCCTAGCACACACGAAATAGAGAAAAACGGCTAGGGTTTCAAGGAGACGAAATTGAGGCACCTTCTCCACGTTTGATAGCACGCCGTCCACCCGGTGTTCGAGCGAAGTTGGGAGACAGACTAGAAGATCTGTAGATTGGAATCAACGCCTCGATCTTCAAGGGTAACAGATCTAAACTATGTTTTAGAAGCATGTTTAGGTTTTATTTATTTATTTATACGTTTGGCATCCGACAACGATCCTGGTGACGGACCGCCTTCGCCGGCGTGTTCCAGCAGTTCCTACGTCCACTCTCACGTCCACACGTGATGTTTAATCCCTTTAATTTACCAAAAATTACAAGGGCCTTGTCCTTTATAGTCCCAAGGGTAGGACTTTGAGATCTGAGCCAGTTCCCTTAACTGCTACGGTCTCCACAAGTGATTGTAAGCACTTGCACTTCCCCCACAAGTTATTGTAAGCACTTGCACTTGCACTCCACAAGTGATTATAGAGCACTTGGACTCTTTACAGTGATAAACACTCAACTTGACTTCTAAGGTTTTATGGTAGAAGGTGGGTTTTGTGTATATGAACTAGGTGAGAATTTCCCTTACAATCTGTTTTAGCCTCATGCTAGGATTGGGAAATTCTCTCTAAGCTATGGATATATATGAGTGGTTAAACTGGCTTAGATGGTATGAGTTCACTCACTGGGGATGAGGTGATGCGTGTTGAATCTTCATGAATGATCTTCTTGAGCTCTTCTTATTTCTGGACTTTAAGCACTTTGCTCGACCTCTGCATCTCACACCTCTACTCTTCTCCCAATGATGTATGAGCTCATTTATATAGTGTTGATGTTTGAATGTTACCGTTGGATGATAGCAATTCAAATCTCCACTAATTGAGGAATTAACAATCTCTTGATTTGATATGATTGAATATTACCATTGTCATGTAATTTCAATCATATCTTTGACTTTCCTTTCTTGTGCACATATCTTGTCAATCCTTGATTTCAGCTGTGATTGGTCTTCCTTTAATTGTGTAAGAAGACTTCTACTCTACTGGTAAGAAGACTTCACTCTACTGGTAAGAAGACTTCTACTCTGCTGGTAAGAAGACTTCACTCTGCTGGTAAGAAGACTTCTACTCTGCTGGTAAGAAGACTTCACTCTGCTGGTAAGAAGACTTCACTCTGCTGTTTTTACTCAGCTGTCTTTACACATCTGCTGTTTCTTCTCAGCTGCTGTCTTTACTCAGATGTCTTTACACAGCTGCTATTTCTTCTCAGCTGCTGTCTTTACACAGCTGCTGTTTCTTCTCAGCTGCTGTCTTTACTCTGCTGTCTTTACTCAGCTGTTTTTACTGTAAGATGAGTTCAACTCATCTTATCAGGAGACTTCTGGTCTTGGTCTTCTCTTCTCTTCTTGAGCATTTGACAAGTCTTCTCTTCTAACCAGAGTCCTATCTATTACAAGATGTATAATAAAGTTGTCTATACAATACAACTTATCCTATTACATGTTTGATTTGGTTTATCAAAACTAAACTAAGGATATTCATATCCCAACAGAGACGTTCTTGTTAAAAACTAGAGGAAGGAGAGATGCAGAGGACAAAGTAGCAAGCAAGCAGAGCTTCTTCTCCAGAGAGAAGTTCTACATGGAGAGCTTGCTATCAAAGGCTACTGTGTCTAAACAAATCAAGGAGACCAAGTCCATGGCTCTCTCTTAACACTCCATTGAAGCCTCTTCCAATCTTCCTTCCCTTTCAAGAGAAGCGAAGAAATTCAACAAGGACACATTAGATGCTACAACCCATCTGATGATGAGGAACATCAGATGGTGAGGGCAATCTGAACCAGTGGGATATCATCCAGGCTGATCATCAAATTGATTTGATGGTCCTACATGGTTCAGAGATAGAGCTGGAAGATCCATCAAACCAGGTTGGATCATCACTCACAATAAAGCTGAAAGATCCATCATCCAGGTTGGATCATCACAGCAAACCCCAATCCTCTACTCAGCTGATCAGAAGACCAACTCAGCTGACCAGAAGACTTTCAAGGAAATCAGCAGACCTTTTTGCAGAAATCAGAAGACCTCACTCTACTGATTATATCACTTTATTTCAGAACATAATGACTATCTTTGATCATGTAATTCATTCTAGATTTACTCCTGAATGTAATTAAAGAAATTGGCCTATATAAGGAATGAAATTCACGTATAGAAAAACGGCCTTGATAATCAATTCTTACCACAAAATTAGTCACAACGGCAATTTTTGGTAATGATGTCATTAATACTTGATTACCATATCGCCAGCAAATCAACAATTGCCACATGGCAAATTCAGCCGACAAATTTAAAGAAAGGCCCGAAATCAAAGAAGGAAATCTTGGGTACTACTCCACATTAAAATCAAATCTGACCGTTAGATCAAGAATTGTTGGAGTATATATACACACCCTCAAACCTCTCCCAAACCCTTTCGCTCACATTACTCAATTGCTCTCAAACTCTCTCGTTCTGCAAATTTTCTTAAGCATTCCAAACCTTACACTCAAATTCTCAGAATGGCAATCATTGAGATTTACGACGAGAAGACCAAGAGCACTGGAACTTTAGATGCAATAAAGTGGTCTAGGGAAGGGAAGATTTTCACAAAGAATGCTCTGTTTTTCAAGGGCAAACACACAACTGCAAACAAGGAGATCCTTCTTCGCTGCATCAACCTCAACCTTCGTGATTTTCTGGAAGCAGCACCAACTAATGTTTATGAACAAGATGTGTTGGCTTTCTACTCAAACGCTGTGATGAGGGGATCTTATGTTGAAAGTGTCATGGGTGGACACAAAGTCAAGGTAACAAGGGAAATCCTTCAGGAACTTTTCGGCTTGTCAAGGGGGAACATAAATATCTCCACCTACATTATGGGTAGAGAAAAAGAGTATATGGAGATGTTTACTGATGGAAGAATCAAGGCTATTGATGCCTCTGGACTCAAGAAATCCCAACTTGACCCCAAGTTTCAGACCTTGATGGACATTGCAGGAAAGATGTTACTGGGTAACACATTCAGTCATGATGTTGTTACTACTCTAAAGGTTAGAGTTATGGCCGCAATCTGGGATCAGATTGATGGAGATTGGCAAGGGCTATTTTTGGATAGGATTGCTCTTGAGGCCAAGAAAGTTACTTTGGACTTACAGTCAAGAGAATGGAAGGTAACAGCTACAGTCAGCTTTGTCAACAAGCTGAGACTCACTTCATTGATAAAGGAGAAAAGATCATGACCCATCTGGTTAAGGCCACTACCTCATTCCTTAATGAAGACTATCTTTCAGTTGAAGAAAGAGGCAAAGCATTGATAGTTCATCCCAAACCTCAAGGTACTGCCTGCACCTCCACCCAATCTGTTGATCATAGAGCAGACATCTGCTCCCAGTTCAAAGCTGCAATAGACTTGCACATTGAGAAAGGTTTAGGCCTGCAGCTTGGAAGATATGTTGAGAAACTGTTAGGGAGCAGAAGACTCGTCTCCATGACCAAATTATTGACATTGAAGACAAGTTTGGTGAGGCACTTCATCATCAGATAGAAGAGTACTTGAGTACCATTCAGAAAAGAGCAGGTGACGTCTCCAAAATGTTTGCTGATGAGATTTCCCAATTGGAGGCCGCCTACGAGTCAAGAATTAAAGATGCTGAAGCAAGAACCACTGAAGGTCAAACCCTTCTTAAGGCAGCTGCAGAGGAGAATGAGAAATTGCAGACTCAACTGAAGGAGACAGCAGCCAAATTGGAAACACTTACAACTAGATTTGAAGCTGCCTCCTCCTCCAATTCTCATGCTGAAGTTCTTGAGCACAGCATATCACATCTGACCCAAGTTGGCAAAGTCAATGCCATGGCCCTAAAGTAGACCCTGGTCGTGGAGATTCAGAATGCCATGAAGCCTTTTGCGGCTGCACTTGCTGAAGCCAAAAAGGGGGAAGATGTGTTGATAAAGGCTCTAGAGAAGTCTACTGCCCAGCAAGCTGAACTGGTAGTAGCACAAGATGACTTGACTGAAACCTTGGGTGGTTTAAAAAGAAAAATCAAGAGCAGGCAAGGCAAAGGCAAAGGCAAAGGCAAAGAAATTGCTCAAGAAAATACCCAAGCACCCACTCAAGCTCCTGCCAAGACTCTATAGATCACTGCTCCTATAGAACAAGTTCCTGAGAAGAGAATGACAAGGAAAAGGAAGGCAGATGAGCAAGCTCAGTCAGCTCAGTCCAGTAAGAAGTCAACTCCAGCAGAGCCTACTGCAGAAGAGAAAGAGGTTCTAGAGTTGAGGAAAATTGCCAAACTTAGGAAAGCACTCAAGGACAAAGCAAAAGAAGACAATGTCCTGGTGTTTGATAGCAATTATGTGGATTATTTAGCCCTTCAAGATGAGCTACCAAGATGGTATCCCCTGAAGAAGAAGTGGCAAATTCAACACCACATAGTAAGGAAATTTGGCCCTCTCCCTACTTATGAAGATGAATTCTTCCAATTCAATCAGTTCATGACCTTTGAAGATCCAGTGTTCTGGGAAGAAATTGTCAAAACAGCCAAAGAACTTGACAATTGCAGAATCCTAACACCTGAAGAACCCAAGTGGGATGCACCCATTCTGGACTCAGGAAGAGCCAACATGATTGAAATCAAAAGGATTTTGTATAAAATCTATGAAGAGGAGAATGTTACAGACGTGCAACACATGGAAGATGTTCGAGTTCGTCTGTACCTTGCCTACCGCATTTGAAGATCAGAAGACCTGATGAAGACTACTTTAGAAGTTTAAAGAAACTATTACTTGTAATCTGTAAAAGCTCTATATATATTCAAGTTCTAGTTCTTTTTGCTTACAAGACAAACTCTCATTGTCTTCATCAAATACTTCAGTTTAAAATGTTATAAACTCTTATCTTATTTCATTAAGAGCATTTATCAAGTATAGTTTTGGCTTCATCAAAAAGGTGGAAATTGTTGGGATATAAATTCACCCTAAGCCCCACTTGATGTTAGAATAGTTTTGATGGCCCAAACACTTAGAGTTTATAAATGTAATAGGACCAGCTGACTTGTATAGAACAGCTTAGACTAGTCTTGTGTGATCAACTGTATTGATATCAGCTGATCAGCACATCCCTGGCTTACATGCCTATCCTCAAGATGAGAAGATTAGAAGACATGAAGACTAGAAGATCCTTGAAGACCAGATAAGTTAAGGTGCTTGTATACCTACTTATCTGATGGAGTCCAAGATTGAAGATGGCCTAAAGCAGCACAAAGAATTGCCAGATCAGAAGAGTGTTACTCGAGTGTTATCAGAAGACAGAAGACCTAAGGCCAGAAGAGTAGTCAGAAGACTAGTAGTACAGATCAGAAGACTATGTGCTCTTCCAGGACTCGGCTGATTCCAAAGTCATCTTGCAATTCAAACGAAGACCTACCTTCTTTAAAAGATTGACATGATCCCAGGATTGAAGCAATCAAGCGGCTGGAATCAAGGAATCAAGCCAACATGGAAAGATTGCCCCAACGGCTAGTCAACTCCAACGGCTAGTTGCAAACAATCACCATTATAAATACAAGAGGATGAGAAATCACAAAAACGAAGTCACAACGAGAGAATTCAACAAGCTAAGCAAGCAATCAAGCAAAAAACCATACTGTTCTAAGAGTTCTCCAAGAGCCACAAACCATTAGAATATTTGTAGCTCTTAAGTGATTTCTATCCAACCCATAAGAACCAGAAACCTGTTCATATTGTATATTCATTGTTTTAGGCATAGTGGTTAAGCAATTTATAAGCTTGAACCATTAGTTGGATACCCTTCAAAAACCCCAAACCCTCACCGAAAGGTTAAAGTTTTTGAATCCCTCAAAGTGCAAGTGCTTACAATCACTTGTGGAGACCGTAGTTGTTAGGACGTCTCAGATCTCAAAGTCCTATCCTTGGGACTATAAAGGACAAGACCCTTGTAATTTTTGGTAAATTAAAGGGATTAAACATCACGTTAGGACGTGAGAGTAGACGTAGGAACGTATATCCGAACCACTATAAACCTGGTGTTATTTACTTACTGCACTTTATATTTCTGTCATTTCATTTATCTTTATATAGTGCATACTGTATTTTCAACTGTCTTCAAAACAAGGCCATAACTTTCAAACCAGCATCAGTTGAGCATTTTGATTAAGCAAAACAAGTTAACACTTTCTTAAGAATCTAAAAGAACGAGTCTAATCAAGGCCTACCATAATTCCGCATATAACCTCTTCATTCAGATCACTATAGTCATCTGGACCTGCAGACTTGTAGTCCAGTTGACATAGCAATCAGAAGAGGTTCCCAACTCTCTTGAAAAAGTTTTAAAGTCTATTCACCCCTCCCCTCTAGACTTTAATCCCATTCACTACTCGTTCAGGGACCAACAACTGCTCTGGCTGGTTCAACAACTAAAAGATTACAATGTAGAGGCAAGAGAAGTCCCTATCTATTGTGATAGCAGCAGTGCCATTGCCATCACTCAAAATCCAGTCCTCCACAGTCGACATTCGACACCATTTCATAAGAGATCACCTTGAAAAGAAGGACATCAAGATGGAGAAAATTCACACAGATATCCAAAGCGCAGATATCTTGACTAAGCCCCTAGCTGAAGAAAGATTCAAGACTTTATGCTATAGCCTAGGACTTCTTGATCCAAGCATATGAAGAGTAAAGATCAGCTGAGAAGACCTCAGCTGATACAACTGCAGCAGACTAGGAGAATCAGTTGAGGTGAATAGACACCCTCATCTTCAGGTAAGTATAATCCCAATGAAGACAAATAAAGCTGAGGGAATACATAGAGTTATTAAATCAAGGGGGAATCCATGATACCTTAAGAATCCTTGATAAAATACTCTATCATCTGCACTTCATAATCTATATATATATATATATATATATATATATCTCCAGAAAAGTTGAACAAAGTTACTTGGAGCATGTACTCAAAGCAATGTATATATGTGTATAATAATAAACTATTCTTCATATAATACTTTATTACTATACATACATACAGTATACTATTGAGTTATACTTGGATGGATTAATACACCATCCTCACCGACTCAACAGTATGCAAGCTGAGTACGGACTTCAAATATCTCATGTTCAAAATTTATAAATTCTGCATTCCACAAGATAAAGTCTGGATCTCTTTAAATGTGAACCCTTAGATCAAGAATCTCATTGTTGATCTTAAGAAGTAACTTTTCAGAAACTCAGACCTATCAACTCAATATTTTTGTCATCTTTCACTCCACCACCTCATTTCTACCTCTATAAAAGGAGGCAGTCATGGGAATAACTAAGAACACAAATCACTAACTATTATTTCTGTTTCAGGTATGGAGAAAATCGAAAGAAGAGATGGCATGGACATCATCCCTCAACCAAGGTCTTGGGTGAAGGAGTTGAAGATATGTCCAGAAGATGGAGATGATGCAGATCAGCATACTTGGCTCGCTCAACATATGTATGCTTTTGAAAAGAAAAGAAAGGAGAGAAGTTCTTGTTGAAAAGAAAAGGAAGGAGAGATGCAGAGGACAGAGTAGCAAACAAGCAGAGCTTCTTCTCCAGGGGGAAGTTCTACATGGAGAGCTTGTTACCAAAGGTTACTTTGTCAAAACCAATCAAGAAGACCAAGTTCCTGCCTTTCTCTTCACACTCCATTTAAGCACCTTCCAATATTCTCCCTCCTACAAGAGAGGCGAAGAAATTCAACAAGGACACATTAGATGCTACAACCCATCTGATGGTGAGGGACCATCTGATGGTGAGGGCAACCTGAGCCAGTGGAATACGATCTAGGCTGACCAGCTACATATTGTTAAGATGGTACCACATGGTTAAGGGGGAATTGCTGAAAGATCCATCAAATCAGGTTGGATAAACTTACACATAAGATTTACTCAGCAACTCAAAATTTACTACTCAGCTGATCAGACGACCAACTCAGCTGACCAGAAGACCTTCAAGTGAAATCAGCAGACTTTTCAAGAAAAATCAGAAGACTTACTCTGCTGATCAGATCACTATTATTCAACAAAAAGTCTAATGATTTTCTTTTTGATCATGTAATTCATTCTAAATTTGTCTCTGGATGTAATTAAGGAATTCGGCCTATATAAGGAATGTATTTTACTTATAGAAAACGACCTTGAATGATCAAATTTTACTAAAATTTAGTCACAACAGCTATTTTTGGTAATGATGTAATTAGTACTCAATTACTATTTTGCCAGCGAATCAACAATCGACACATGGCATATTTAGCCGGTAAAATTAAAGGAATGGGCTGAAGATGAAGAAGGAAATTCTTGGGTGTTACTCCACATTAAATCACATCTGACCGTTGGATCACTACACAATTCGAGATTTACTGGAGTATATAAACAACCCTTAAGCCATTCCTCAAACCCTTTCGCTCACAAAACTCAAACGCACTCAATCACTCTCGTTCTGATAATTCTTTCAAGCTTTCTAAACCTATTTAACAACACTCAGAATGGAGATCATTGAAATCTTTGATGAGAAGACCAAGATCACAGGCACTCTCGATGCAACAAAGTGGTCTAAAGAAGGGAAGATATTCACTGAGAATGCTCTGTTTTTCAAGGGCGTACACACTCCTGAGAATAAGGAGATTCTACTTCGATGTCTCAACCTCAATCTCCGTGAATTTCTGGAAGTAGCACCAACAAATGTGTACGAGCAAGATGTGCTTGCTTTTTATTCGAATGTTGTGTTCAAAGGCCCGTACGTTGAAAGTGTTATGGGTGGACACAAGGTCAAAGTTACTAGGGACATCCTCAAGGAACTATTTGATTTACCAAAGGGGAAGGTAAACATCTCTACCTACATCATGGGAAGAGAAAAAAAGTATATGGAGATATTCACTGGTGGAAGAATCAAGGCTCCTGATGCCTCTAGAGTTAAGAAGTCTCAACTTGATCTCAAGTTTCAGACTTTGATGGACATAGCAGGCAAGATGCTGCTGGGTATTACTTTTAGCCATGATGCAGTTACCACTCTGAAGGTCAGAGTAATGGCTGCAATTTGGGATCAAATCGATGGAGATTGGAAAGGGCTCTTCTTGGATAGAATTGCTCTTGAGGCTAAGAAAGTAACTCTGGACCTGCAATCTAAAGAGTGGAAGGTGACATCCACAGTAAGCTTTGTCAACAAGTTGAGTATCATTCTTCCAGAGATACTCCCAAAGAAGTATAAGATGGGTCCTACAAAGAAGTTTCACATCTCCAAGTATTACTTAAGGAAGGAAGCTCTTATTGAAGCAGCTAGGTTGAAGGAGGAGAAGAAACAATTGGCTAAAGCATCTTCCAAAGATGCAATTGAAGAGGCAGAAGAGTCTGTGCATGACTCTGCTGAAGAGGAGGGGGAGCACTCCAAGGAAGAGGCTCATCAGAAGGCTGTTGAGGATGATGATGATGACAATCAGACTCTAGCACAAAGAAGATATCTGATCAGATCTGGGCTCATCTCCCCATCTGATTCAGATGCCACTCCATCAGCCTCTCCTTTAAAGAAGGCAGGTACCTCTAATCCCTCCCTTACAATTACTCCTTCAAAATTGTCTAAGGGTCAGAAGAAAAAGAAGAACACTTCTTCTTTCACCAAGAAGTCCAAGAAATCCAGGCTCCCTACTCGTATGAGCATAGCCCCAATTTCATCCTTTGACCCTACTGAAACTGCCAACCCATCTGAACCCTCAAACACTAATACCCAAACTCCTGCTGATACTCACACAGCAGAGGATCTAGCCAAGCCGACTCAAACTACAAGCCTCCAAACACCATCTGATCCAATTATCCATACTTCCCAAACCCATGCTGATGCTCAAACAACAGATGACCAAACCCAGAAACCTTTTCCATCCTCTGCTGATATCCAACCAGCAGAGGTCCAAGTTCAACAATCCCAACCATCTACTGATCTTCAAACAGCAGATGAATCAGCCCAGCAAACTCAAACCCCTGCTGATGCAGAACCCACAATAGAACAACCTCACCCACCTACTCAAACCACATATATCACTTCCCAAATCCCTGCTGATACTCACACAGCAGTGGAATCTGTCCCAATAACCCAATCCCCTGATCCCACTATCTCATCTGCACCAGAAGACCTTGCACCAGCAGACCTGGCACCAGCTGAATCTTCTCAGCCTAAGTTGCAGTACGGCATGGTGCACTATCCAATGTGCACTAGGGAGAAGATCAAGAGAATGAAAATAACCAATTTGCTCAGGTCTACTATACCTGAAATTGATGAGGAGTCAATCCAATTTGAGCAAGTACTAAGGATATGTACTTGGATTGAACTCAGAAGGGATGAAGTTGATGACTTACTTGAAGTCATGGAAGGAATGGGAGGAAAAGCTAACTTCCTCGACTGGGAAATGGAGCAGAAAGAGGTTGCTCAAGTCCAGTCATTTACTGAGCTGCTACCAACAGAGGCCCTATCCAAGGTATGCAAAAGAATTCTAGGAGTCCCCTCTGAGGATCCCTCTGTACCAGAAGACACTACAGATCATTTGGTAGCCGACCAAACCTTGGCAGATGACTCAGCTGCACCAGCTGAGACGGAGGAAAAGGAAAAGGAAGTATTGGTCGTTCCAGCTCACTTCTTGCCTAAGGATGAGCTTACACACTTCATCGACCACCCAGATCACAAAGGAAGAAGAATCCTTACCCATCTGGTTGATTCAACTACAAGCTTTCTGAATGAAGATTATCTTACAGCTGAAGAGAAAGCTAAGGCATTGGTGGTTCATCAAAATATCCCACCACCCAAAGCACAAGGTACTGCCTCGACCTCAACCTCATCTGTTGATTATACAGCAGACATATGCTCTCAGGTCAAAGCTGCAATAGATTTGCACTTTGAGAAAGGATTAGACATGCAGCTAGCAAGGTATGTTGAGAAAGTTGTCCAAGAGCAGAGGACTCGTCTCACCGACCAAATTGTTGATGTTAAAGACAAATTTGGTGAGGCACTTCATCATCAGATAGATGATTACCTCAACTCTGAGATGAAGAAGTCATCTGATAGATCCAAGATGTTTCCTGACCTCTATGCAAATGAGGTAACCCGCATGGAGACCATCTACAAGAGCAGGCTTGAAGATGCTGAAGCAAGAGCCACTCAAGGCCAAGACCTCCTTAACTCAGCTGCTGAGGAAAATGAGAAATTGCGGTCTCAGTTGAAGGAAACAGCAGACAAACTGGAAACACTCACAACCAAGCTAGAAGTTGCCTCTTCTTCAACTTCTCATGCTCAAGTCCTGGAGCACAGCATCTCCCATCTATCTCATGTCAGCAAGGTCAATGCCATGGCCCTCAAGCAGACTCTACTTGTGGAAATTCTTAATGCCATGAAGCCGTTTGCGGCTGCTCTTGCTAAAGCCAAAAAGGGGGAAGATGTATTGATAAAAGCTCTGGAGAAGTCTACTGCACAACAAACTGTAATGGTAGTATAACAAGATAAGCTGAATGAAACCTTGGGAGGTTTGAAAAGCAAAATCAAGAACAGACAAGGCAAAGAAGCTGTTCAAGAAGAAAGCTAAGGTCCAGCCAAGAGTCTGAAGCTCACTGCCCCTGTAGAACAAGCCAAACTCACTGCCCTAATAGATCAAATTTCTGAAAAGAGGATGACAAGGAAAAGAAAGGCAGATGAGCAAGCTAAGGCAGATGAGAAAGCATCAGTTCCAGCAGAGCCTACTGTAGAAGAGAAAGAGGCTTTAGAACTGAAGAAGAGAAAGATGCTTGAAGCTCAAAAGCTTAAGCAAAAGAATTTAAATGATGCGAAGGCAGTCAAGGCCAAGTTTGATAGGAAAGTGGCCAAACTCAGGAAAGCACTGAAAGACAAAGAGAAGGAAGATAGTGCCCTGGTAACTGACAACACATATGTGGATATGTTGGCACTTCAAAATGAGCTACCAAGATGGTACCCTCTGAAGAAGAAATGGCAAATTTAACATCACATAGTGAGAAAATTTGGGCCTCTCCCTACATATGAAGATGAATTTCTTCCATTCTCTCAGTTCATGAACTTTGAAGATCAAATGTTTTGGACAGAAATAGTCAAGACAGCCAAAGAGCTCGACTGCAGAATCCTAACTCCTGAAGAACCTAAATGGGATGCACCTACTCTGAACTCCGGAAGAACAAAAATGATAGAAGTCAAACGGATTCTAGAGAAGATCTATCTTGAAGAGAATGTTACAGACCCGCAACACATTGAAGATGTTCGTGTCCGCCTGTACCTTGCCTTCCGCATCTGAACAAGTGAAGACCTGATGAAGACTACTTTAGAAGTTCAAAGAAACTAACACTTGTAATCTGTAAAAGCTCATATATGTTATTCAAGTATTAGTTCTTTTTGCTTACAAGACAAACTCGCATTGTCTTCATCAGAAACTTCAGTTTTAAGAATTTATAAACTCTTATCTTATTCATTAAGAGCATTTATCAAGTATAGTTTTGGCTTCATCAAAAAGGGGGAAATTGTTAGGATATAAATTCACCCTAATCCCCACTTGATGTTAGAATAGTTTTGATGGCCAAAACACTTAGAGTTTATAAATGTAATAGGATCAGCTGACTTTGTATAGAACAACTTAGACTAGTCTTGTGTGATCAACTGTATTGATCTCAGCTGATCAGCACAGTATTTGCTTACATGCATAACCTCAAGAAGAGAAGAGTAGAAGGCATGAAGACTAGAAGATCCTTGAAGACCAGATAAGTAAGGTGCTTGTATACCTACTTATCTGATGGAGTCCAAGTAGAAGATGGCCTAAGACAGCACAAAGAATTGCCAGATCAGAAGAGTGTTACTCGTCTGATATCAAAAGACAGAAGACATAAGGCCAGACGAGTCAGCCAGAAGACTATAAGTGAAGATCAGAAGACTAGGAGCTCGTCCAGGACTCGGCTGATTCCAAAGTCATCTTGCAATTCAAACGAAGACTTACCATACTTACAAGATTGACACGATCCCAGAATTGAAGCAATCAAGCAGCTGGAATCAAGGAATCAACCAAACATGGAAAGATTGCCCAACGGCTAGTTGCAGCAATCATCCCTATAAATACAAGAGGATGAGGAATCACAATACACACGAAATCACAACGAGAGAATTCACAAAGGCTAATCAAGTAAGCAAGCAAAAGCAATATCACGTTGAGAGTTCTCCAAGAGCCCAGAAATCATTAGAACACCCTTCTAGCTCTTAAATGATTTCCCATCCAACCAAAGAACCTGAATCCTACTCATATTGTATATTCATTGATTTAGGCATAGTGGTCAAGCGATTTATAAGCTTGAACCATTAGTTGGATACATTCAAAAACCCCAAAACCCCCACCACAAGGTTAAGTTTTTGAACCCCTGTAAAAGTGCAAGTGCTTCCAATCACTTGTGGAGACCGTAGTAGTTTGGACTACTCAGATCTCAAAGTCCTACCCTTGGGACTATAAAGGACAAGCCCTTGTAATTTTTGGTAAATTAAAGGGATTAAACATCACGTTAGGACATGAGACTGGACGTAGGAATGTATATCCGAACCACTATAAATCCGGTGTCTTTTACATTCTGCACTTTACTATATTTCTTGTTCATATCTTTATATAGTGCATACTGTGTTTAAAACATCTTTAAATTAAGGCCATATCTTTCAAACCTACATCAGCTGAGTATTTCATTAAGTAAACAAGTTGGTCATTTCAAAAGAACTCAAGAACGAGTCTAAATAAACAGGCCTACTCACTTCCGCATATAACTCCTTCATCAGATCACTATAGTCATCTGGACCAGCAGACTTGTAGTCCAGCTGACATAGAGATCAGGAGAGGTTCCCAACTCTTAATTGAAAAAGTTTTAAATCTATTCACCCCTCCCCTCTAGACTTTAATCCCATTCACTACTCGTTCAGGGACCAACAACGGCCTTAGGATTTCCATAAGAAGGATTGTAAGGAGGATTCACTTGGAATTGGGCTTGGGCATGTTGTTCGAAACGGTTTTGATTGGAAGTTTGGTTTGGGAAGGGTTGGTGAAAATTTCCTTGAAAATTCCCTTGTGGGTATTGGGGCCTCCCCATGTAGTTAGCATCCTCCACTTGGTTCAACATGTTGGGCATTTCCATTCCCCCACCAAAATTTTCCCTTCTTTGATTGTTCTCCATTGATTCAACCTTGTCCAAGAGCATCTTGATTGTATCACTCAATGTTGTTGAGTTATTTCCAATTTGAGCAACTTTATTGGATCTATTTCCATCAATAGGCCAATCGTAGGTGTTTGTAGCAATTGTTTAGAATGATTTCCTTTGCTACCCTTGCACTCTTTGAAAATAATTGCCCACCCGAAAGATGCATCTATGTATTGCCTTGAAGAAAGCCCTAATCTATTGTAGAAGAAGCTAATCGTTTGCTCTTCCGCAAACCCGTGATGAGGACATCTCCTCAAAAGACTTTGGAATCTCTCCCATGCACTATAAATACTTTCATTCTCCCTTTGGAGAAATTGAGTAATCTCGATATTGCATTGAAGAGTCTTGGATGGAGGGAAGATTTTCAATAAGAACCTCTTGCTAAACTCGTCCCATATGGTTACTCGGTTGTTGATCATTGAGGTAATCCATTCCTTGAAAGAAAAGAGCCTCATCTTCAAAGTGTCCTCATTTACCCCATTGATCTTAACCGTATCCGCATACTCCAAGAATCGGGACAAGTGTTGATTGGGATCTTCAAGTGGCTCACCTCCAAATTGCCTCTTCTCTAGCATTCGAATTAGACTCGGGCTAATTTCGAAATTGTTGGGAGCAATCGGAGGGTGTTTAATTCCATCATTGTACCTTTGAACCGGGGGTTCAAAGTAATCCTGAATGGTTCTCTCTTCCTCACGAACAACTCCACCCTCATTTTCCGCTTCAATGACTCGGTTTTCGACCGGAGGTGGAATGATGTTTTAATTGTTGTTGTTTCTTTGGTTATCTGTGAAAGTGTGCTATCAAGTGTTTAAGTAAAATAGATTAATGTTGCACTGAATGTTGAGACAAATAGTGCAACACTGACTCTAACAGATTATCAGAAATAAAGATACATAGCGGAAGACTTGAAACACTAAAAACAATAAGACACAATGGAAATATTTTTCACATAGATTTTATAAATAAAAATCTATACAAGCCTTATGGCGAAAAATCAATACTTATCTTCAAGTACAAATGTTGTGTGAAATGTTACAACAATAACTTTCACAACTGAAACTACAATCGAGGCATGTGCCTTGATCTGAAAATGGACTAAGTGTATAAATTATACACTGCCGAAATGTTAATTCCTATCTATGATTACACTCTCAATAGATAATGAAAAGTGCACAGTCATACGGGTGGGATACTTCGTATGAACTAAAATGTATAACTACTGGCCACAATTCCTAGCAGGATGAACACTCAGTCTAGGAGATTGATCGAATAGTACACACTAAATTATGGAGCCATCCTTTGGTATTTATAAAGTGAGATCCGACTTCTAGAGGCTTCCATCTTAAGATCCAATTTTTTAGGAACTCAACTTACATGATCTTTTCTAGATCCTTCTTGCATATTTCAGGTCGATCTACAATGTTCCAGGCTGCTCTAGCACGTTCTGCAATGTTCTGGAATCTTCCAGGTTCCAGATCCTTGTAGAAGCTTCTAGATCCTGCCAGAAATGCGATACCATTTAGCTCAACATTTAATGTAACATTTCAGAAAAGACTTAGAAAAAATCTCAGAGGGTCAAATTAAGATGTTGTTGAGAATGTTGATACATTTAAGAATTCACAACATCTACAATCTCCCCCAATTTGACCTTTCGACTACAACACACCTGATGCATATATATTTCTATACATACTCAGTTTTATGTATTTAGTTGAGGTGAACATCATTGCTAAATACTAGTCAAGACAATACCTGTTGTAATCGTTGGATCAAATCGAATGAAGATCAAGGATAATCTTACAATGATCTGTGCCATAAGATTAAGATAATTTTATCCAAAATAGAACAAGTATAAACAGTATACTTATTCACAACATATAAACTTACTAAAATCATAAGTTATATTGGAAGAGATAACTTAAGACTTAGGTATGACACAAAAGATCAGAAATCAGAGCAAAACAAAACAAACAAAAGAGATAATAACTATCTAAATAGTCATAAAAGCAAGACTTATATTATCAATAGGCAGTAAGCATATGAGAATTTTGAAAGATGTATACTTCAAATCTATTAAGGCAAACCATTAAAGCACTTAGGTAGTAAGCCAAAAAGAAGTGTACTCCTTGTTTATTCTCAAAAGCAAACACTTTTAAGCTCTTGAATAATATGACAAAATAAACAAGATAAACAACCTACAGTAAACAAATAATAACATGTAAACATATTAAGCAAAAAGCAGTAAACGGATATCATCAAATGCAAACCGAATTAAGCAAGTTGTATATCAAGCATAAGCAAAAACAAACATCCTATCATCTAGAAATAAGTAAAAATTGTATCATAATTCACTTAAACACAAAGTACAAAGATTGAAACTGAAAAATGGCATAAATTGCTGAGGTAACAGCTGCAACATCAGATTCTTGCACAGTTGCCATTTTGAATTCAGCTCTCCTCTTGTCTTGTAGCATCTTCTTGTTCATCAATGGAGATCACCATATAAAGTCTCCATGGCATCCACATCCTCCTCATCAGCTTCCTCAACATAGAATCTTGCAAAGTGGGCAACTACATTGTTTCCTCCACTTCCCGCATCAGCATCAGGTCCACCAACAGGAACATCTTCACCATTGAACTCTTCAATCACAACTTCAGAATTAGGTTGTGAATGTGATGGTGGTGGCACTTCTACCCCTGTTGGAGTTGAAAGCATCTTTGTCCATTTGTCTTTCAGGAACTGAAGCTCATCTATGGATTCCTGTAAATATTGAAGTTGTGACAGTATAAAGGCTTGAGAAACAGACTTTGTACCAGAAAAATTGACACCAATGTTGTCAGAATTTGGTGCTGCATTCCTCTGTTTTGGTCTAGAAGGGCCTGGTTGTGTAGAGGTAGATGGTGTGGAAGATCTGTTTTGACTGTGAGTACCAGTAGCATCTAGGGGCAAGTCAATCACTATGTCCCCAATCAGTAAGGCAGGAGCAATAGCCAGCAGTGGCACTCTCCCCCTCAAAACATCTGTCTTCTTTGCATTGAAGCCATGGTGCTTCAGATAGTTAGAAATCAAGACAGTATAGGGCAGATTATGTAGGTCCCAAAGTTGAGTTTAATATTGAGTAAGCTAGTGAAAATGTCTAGAGGGGGGTGAATAGACTTTTCAAAATTCTTTCAATATATCAAAGTACAATGCGGAATATCAGAATATAACAATGAGCCCAATTCTAGTTTATACTCAACTTATTTCGAGAACTTCTGTTATGAACACTCAACTAGTCTTGTTCAGATATGTAATTCAATCAATTAAGCAGTTAATTAACTAAACAACAAACAAAACTGTAAAGTAAATCAAACACGAAATTTATAGTGGTTCGACAACTTGTCTACGTCCACTCTCACAAACCCAGTTGTGATATTCTTATTAACTCGTCCAATAGAGTAATGTGTTCTTGTAGCTTTAAGTCCCAAGAAATAAGACTTAGATCTTCTCGATAACACTACCAAGTGTTTCTTCGATCTTACTAGAGATTTACAAGTATCTAGCAACTTGAAAACAGTAAACAAAAATAAAACTTCTCTTCGTTCAGTAGTAGCCTTTTGATTTCTTCAGTAGTCTTCTGGCTTCTTTCTGAATCTTCAAACTCTGTGCGTAAATTGCTTCTTTGAATGCTTCGTTAACGCTTCAGTAATCAGTATTGGAGTAGTATGTCAGTAGTCTTGAATCGTTGAATACACCAAGGTATTTATAGACTTCCAACTTCAAGAACTTTCAGTTGTGACCAACTTTTCTTGAAAACTAACTCTTAACTTCTTCAGCTTATCCATCCACGCGTTTCTATTATTAATTAGTTATTTCTAACTAACTCTTCAATCCTTATCTTTCTACGCGCTTTGAATAACTAACTTCTTCAGTCTTCTCGTTGACTTGTCTTGTCTTGTCTTGTCGAGTTGCGCACCTGTCTTGTTCCAACACTTAGACAAATTCTGAGCCTTCTTCTTACTCTTCTTGTCTTGTGCAGTAGACTTCATCTTCTTTCTTCTCTTGCGCAGACTTCTTCAGTAGTAGACTTAGTAACAACTAATCTAATCCTAACAAGAGTATTACATTACATTAAGCTTTAGAAAATAACTTAGTCAACTTATGAATCTATACATCAACATAAACAATTACAAACGAAACAATATGAGCTTCTATACAATGTTTAATAGCTCAGTAAACAACCTAAACAATTATAAAATGTACTTATCTTTTAAACTCTTTAAACTTTTCTTTTCGAACTTATACTTGTCTTGTGAACACTACTGATCTGCTCAAGATGACTTCCATAAGTAGACTAGATCAGTCAACACTTAGAAAATATTCAAGTCTACTTTTGGCTTATGAAAACTTCATCTTATCTTTTCATCCTTTAGGACTTGTTCTAGGATTCATATCCCAACAGATTACCTTTCCCATAAATTTTCCCAGTAAACTTCCTCATATGGTGAAAGATGGTGAGGCCTAGATTAAACTTCTTAAGTATGGAAATTCTATACATAAGAATGACTTGATCTCTAGTGATTCTGGTGGTGTTGGTAGTTGGGATCCAATTATAAACAATAAGCTTATAAAGAACAGAATGTGGGGAGGTTAAGTGTTTGGCAATCATCTTCATAGTCCACTTACTTTTCCTACCCCCTGTGATTGCAGTAATCACCACATCCATGTCTGGGTCATCATCTTCTTCAACATTAGGAGTGTGCAAAAACTCATTGATTAATTCTGGAGTTAATGGCACATCCCTCCCCCTAAAATTCACAGTTCCATAACATCTAGAACATCTCCTACCAGTGCTTTTCTTCATACATGCATAGAACTCATATGACCAATTTGTAAGAAAAGTTTCACCAAATGTAACAGCATTTAACAAATTTATATCCTCTAAAAACTTGACCATCCCCTTACAATCAAAGTCAGGCACATTTATCCTTTTATCAATCAATAATTTTCTCTTATAATAAATTTCTAGCCTTTTCTCTAAGTAATCAGAGGGATCATATATACCGTCATCTTCTTCAGAAGCTTGTTCCTCATCAAGGTCAGAACCTCCATCATTTTCAGAGCTTTTGGAAGAGCTCTTTTCCTCAAAAGATGAGTTGTCTCCATTGCCATCGACATCAGGTTCAGGTGTGGACTCTTTTGCAGCACCAAAAGTCTCAGCATTCTTCTTCAGAGTCTGTTGAATGACTCTTAGGCATACATCAAAATCAGAATCTGATTTAGCAGGTTCTTCCTTAGGGATCATCTTAGCCTTCCCTTTTCCTTTAGGTTCAGCAGCAACCTTCTTCTTCTTTGCTTTTTCAGGAACAACAACTTCTGGTTCTTCCTCGGATTTAGTGAACACCTGGATGGGTTCATCAGCAGCGTTTCCAGCCTTTTTCTTCTTCCTCATGGATTCAGAATAATCCACTCGTGTAAACACACGGTTTGATCTCCTTCTTTGGACATGGCTTCTCCTTCTTTTGCCTTACTGCACTGTTTTTGTTGGGATATGAATCCTAATATAAGTCCTAATTGATGTTGAAGTAGTTTTGATAAGCCAAAAAGTAGACTTGAATATATTTCTAAGTGTTGACCGATCTAGTTATGGAAGTCGTCTTATGAACAAAGATCAGTAGAGTACAAAATACATATGAAAGAAAGAAAAGACAAGTACGTTTTATAAGTACTATGTTGAATTTGTATAGGATTTTATGATGAGCAAATAAACGATGTATAGAAGCTCATAGTTCATATGTTTGTATAGATTTAAGTTGACTAAGCTGGAATTATAAAGCTTAAAATAATGTAATAGTCTTGTTAAGATTAGATGATAGGACTAGTATAGATTAGTTCTATATATACTGAAGAAGTCTACTGAAGATAGAAGAGACAAGAAGACTTGAGAAGACAAGACAAGTGAAGTGAAGAAGTCAAAATTGTCTAAGTATGGAAGACCAGACTAGACAAGTGCGCAAAAGAGAAAATCTACTTAAGTCAGAAACGCGTATGAAGATAAGGATATATATTGAAGAGTTAGTTATGGAATAAATAATTAACTAAAGAAACGCGTGGAAGGATAAGAAGTAACTGTTTGAAGTTAGGTATCAAGAAAAGGGTGTTGGATAACAAATTATTCTTGATTTCTAGAAGTTTATAAATACATGAAGGCATTTGACGGTTATGACTACTGTCTGAATTACTAAAACGTTGAGATTACTGAAACAATTACTAACAGATATTCAAAGCAAGAAACTCGTAGAGTTCAAGTTCAGAAGGTCGAAGCCAGAAGACAAGTCACAAATTCGAAGAAGGCTACTACTGGTCTAAGAGAAGTTTTATTACTGTTGTTTTTGTTCAAGTTGCTAGTTACTTGTAAATCACTAGTTGTTACATCGAAGAAACACTTGGTAGCGTTATCGAAAAGATCAAAGTCTTACTTCTTGGGACTTAAAGCCACAAGAACACACTACTCGAAGAGAAGAGTAATAAGAATTTCACAACTGGGTTTGTGAGAGTGGATGTAGACAAGTTGTCGAACCACTATAAATCTCGTGTTGTTTACTTTACTGTTTTATTTGTTATTTGATTGATTACTTGTTTAATTGATTAATACTGCATATAGAATAGACAAGTTAAGTGTTCATGCAGAAGTTCATATTCGAGAATAGTTGAGTATAAATTTGTTGGGCTCATTGATAAATCTGATATTTCCGCATTGTGTACTTTGATATATTGAAAGATTTTGAAAAGTCTATTCACCCCCCTCTAGACATTTTCCTAGCTTACTCAATATTATCAACTCAACTAGGGACCTACAAGTGGTATCAGAGCAGTAGTTCATTGGACTGCTGTTCCTTGATAACCTCTATAAGACTCGGGTGAAGTCTTAGTTCTTGATTGTTCTTGTTCATCACTGTTCTTGAATTGCTTGTATCTTTGATCTTAATTGCATTCTACTAATCTTCTTGACATCATGTCTTTGGAAATAAGTGCTAACAAACTTCCTAAGTTTTCTATCCAGGATTATGAGTACTGGAAACTAAGAATGGAGGCGATTTTCAGTTCGACTCATAATCTTATGATCTCTATTGTTCAAGACGGACCAATCACGACTATGGTGCCGAACACTGCCACTCTAGACAGATCAAAAGCTGTTTGGGTACTCGTCCCCAAACCCAGGTCAGAATTAACTTCTGAGGAAATGAGACAGAACAACCTGGACAGCTTGGCTAAGAACTATATTTTACATACCCTTCCCAACGAGTATCTTGGGAAAGTATTAAAATGTAAGTCAACCAAGGAAATGTGGGATCGACTTGCTGTTATTTGTGAAGGGACCACCCTGATCAAAGAAAGTAAGCTTTCCACAGCTGTACAGAGGTTCGAATCATTTAAGATGAAGGCTGGTGAAACAATAGACCAGTTAGATACTCGTTTCACAAGAATTATGAATGATTTGGAAGTGTTTGGCAAGACATATACTATTCGTGAAATAAACTTGAGAATTCTTAAAAGTGTTGACGCTAGATGGAAAATGGTTAAAATGATCATTAAGAATACTCAGGATATAGATGAGTGGTCAGTAGAGACAATGTTCCAAACCCTCAAAGCTCACGAGTTTGATCTAGATGAGGATGATCCTATTGCCAGTAGTGATAGAGAGAAAGTTATGTCAAAAAATGTTGATTTTAAGTCTAGTTCGTCTAAGAGCTCTAGAGTAGGAAAGTCTAAGTCTAAGACTAAGTCTGCTAGTATTAGAGACGAGTTATACAGGACTGATCTAAGTCTGAAAGATCAGGTGAATCTTATGGTTAGAAAGTTCGACAAGTTAAACAAGCGCTACGGTAGATATAAAAGATTCTACAAAAACTTTAGAGGTTCTGCTACTAAGGACTCGTTTGAGACCAGACGAGACCGAAACTCTTCCAAAAGAAGAGACTAAGTCTCAAAAGGAAACACACGAGACAGGGACTCTGAGGATAGGAAGATTAGACGTTCTGATAGGCGGGATAAGAGAAGGGATAATTCTCCTGTGAAAAAGTCTACTAACGATCTATTATGGTACAACTGTGAGAAACCAGATCATTACATTTACGAATGTCCGGACCTGAGCACTGATGATCGTGAAGAACGGAAAGCAATGCGTGAACGAAGATACAACAAGGGTAAGAAGGCTATGATGGCTAATGATGACTCTAAACGGATTCAGACGAGTTACCATCGTCTTCATCTAGCTACCCGTCTACTCATGAAGAAGAAGAAGCGTTCATAGTAGATGATGGCCTAAGCTTCATGGCGAAAATCAAACAAGAGGTATCATCTGCAACTTCGTTTCAATCATGTTGAAAGTGTGCGTGGGGTGGTATCTAGTGTTTAAGTAAAAAACAGAACAATGTTACACTGAATGTTGTGACAATTAGTGTAGCATTAACTCTAACAGAATGTGAATAAGTAAACACAGTACACAGCGGAAGTCTAAAATACTAAAACACAATACGAACACAATGGAATAATTTTTAACATAGATTTTATTAATAACAAAACCTATGCTAAGCCTTACGGCGAAAAGTAACTTAGTTTCTAAGTTATACAAAAATGTCGTGTGAAATGTCTCAGCAATTACTTCAACATTCCACAAACAGAAACTACGATCGAGGCAGGTGCCTGAATCCGCAAACAGACTTAAGTGTAAAACACTGTCTAAAGAACTAATCCGATCTATGATTCACTCTCACTCGATACAAGACTAGAACTAAGTACACTGGAAGGTGTGGTATCCCTCGGCGTACGTTAAAAGACACGACTACTGACCATAACTCCTAACTAGGGTTGAACGCTCAAGGAGGTGTTACTCGAATAGTGCATACTTTGAAATGAGAGGCTCTGGCGGTATTTATAGAGAAATACACAGCTTCTAGATCCTTCCATTATGAGATCCTATTTTTTAGGACCTCAACCTCCATGATCTTTCTAGAACATTCTGCCATCTTCCAGGTCGTTCTACAATGTTCCAAGGCCTTCTAGCACCTTCTCCAACATTCTGGAATCTTCCAGGTTCCAGACTCTTGTAGAAGCTTCTAGAATCGTTCCTGAATGTGAGAGCATTTAGTACAACATTTAATGTAACATTTCAGAAATGACTTAGAATAAATCAAGGAAGGTCAAATTAAGATTTTGTTGATAATGTTAAAGCATTTAAGAGTTAACAACATCTACAATCTCCCCCAATTTGACCTTTCGACTACAACACACCTGATGCACATATATTTCTATACATACTCAGTATTATGTATTTAGGTATGTTGAACATCAAAGCTAAATACTAGTCAAGACAATACCTGTTGTAACCGTTGGATCAAATCAAAAGAAGATCAAGAATAATTTTACTAAGATCCGTGCCATAAGATCAAAGTAATCTTATTCAAAACCAAAACAAGTATAAACAATACACTTGTTTACAAAAACATATAACATTTACAAAAATCAAAGATTAAATCAGAGCATATAAGGGTATATACCAGATTAGTTCTAAGACTTATGTAAGACTAAAAAACAAACAAACAAAAAACAAACAAGGACTAAACAATATAATCAGAGCAAAAGTAGAAATAATAAATATTGTATCAGAATAAACAGAATATAACTTAAACATAACAGAATTAACAAAAACAAAAGTAGGACTGAAAATGGCATGAATTGCTATAACAATAGCAACAGCATCAAGGTCCTGCACATGTGCCATCTGTACTTCAGTACTCCCCCTGTCTTGCATCATCTGTTCTAGATATCAGCATAGAGGATTTCCATATCCTCATCATCTTCAGCAGCATCTGCAAACTTGTCTTTGTCAGTCTCCTCTGGTTCCTCAATGAAACAAGTTGATGCAAAGAGTGCAACAACATTGTTAGCAGCAGCAGTTCCTCCATTCTCTGTAGCAGCAGCAGCATCAGGTACACCTCCAACATCTTCAGGATTCAGCTCTTCAATAACAACTCCAGAAGCTCTAGCTGAAGTGGAAGGTGGTACTCCCCCTGTTGTAGTGGAAAGTAGCCTGGTCCACTTGTCTTTGATGAACTGGAGCTCATCAATCTGGTCCTGTAAGTGCTGTAACTGCAATAATATAAAAGATCTGGGAACTGAAAAAGTGGTGTCAGTGTTACCACCAATGTTCTCAGCATCTGGTGCAGCATTAGGTGCAGCTGTGTTCTGTTCAGGTCTATGTGCTGGTTGAGGTTAGGGTTGAGGTTGAGCAGGAGCTGGTCTTTGAGAAGAACTTCCAGGATTGTGCAAGGGCAGATCTTTCACTCTTTCACCAATGAGCAAAGCAGGTGAAATTGTGTATAAAGGAACCTTACCTCTAAGAACTTCAGTCTTCTTAGGGCTAAAACCATGCATCTTCAGATAAGAACAAATAAGCACAGGGTATGGAAGGTTTCCTTTATCAGAAATATCACCACTAAACTTCATCATTTGGTGGAAAATAGTCAATCCCAAATTAAACTTCCTCAAAACCACTATCCTATAAAGCAAAATTGCTTGATCCTTTGTCACTTTGGTAGAGTTGGTGGAGGGTATCCAATTATAAACTATCAATTTATGCAACACAGAATAAAGAGAAGTAAGGTCCTTGGCCAACATTCCATTCCTCCATCTAGTCAACAAAATACCAGTCATAGAAGCAGTAACAACATCCAAATCAGGTTCATCATCATCAAGTACTGGTTCTATGCCTAAGAAATCATTGATCAATTCTGGTGTAAATGGAACTATACTCCCCCTAAACTGTACATTCCCATACCAACGGGAACTCCTCCTACCATTACTCTTCCTCAGACATGCATAAAATTCATACACCCAATCAGAAACAAAAGAATCACACAAGTTCAGAGCTTTCATCAACTTTCTATCCTGTAAGAATTGAATCAAATTCCTACTCTCAAAATCAGAAATATGAATTCTCCTTTCCATCAACAGTTTCCTCCTAGACAACCTAGTTATCTTATCAACCAATCCATCAATATCAGATTCTACTTCAGTTTCAGAATTACCTTCCTCAGAAGTAGTGTCCTTTGAGCTTGGTTCTTTCACCTCTTCAGAGCTTGATTCCCCTTCTTTTTCAGAGCTTTTGTCTGAAGCAGCACTGCTTGAATCACCTCCATCATCTAGTTCAGGTGCTGGAGCACTGGATTCAGCATGTGAGGCAGCATTCTTCTTCAGGGCTTGCTGCATGTCCCTGAGACAAACCTCCATTTCAGAATCAGAATCTGGTTCTGGTTCTTCAGTGACTGTTGGAGCAGCATCCACCTTTGCCTTTCCCTTCCCCTTAGGCTCAGCTTTCTTCTTAGTTGGCTTCTCAATCACCACTTCTTCATCAGATTCAGAAAATACCTGAATTGGTTCAGCAACATCACCACCTAGCTTCTTCTTCTTCCTCAAAGAATCAGAATAATCAATTCGAGTGAAAACTCGGTTTGATCGTCTCCTTTGAACTGGGCTCCTCTTTCTCTTCCCTTTCTCAACATTCCTCTTGAAAGGAATCGGTTCAGAGTCTGATTTCGAAACATCAGAATCAGTTTTGTCAGAATTTTCGAGTGCTTCAGCATCCTCCATGTGAGCGTCCTCACTGTCGGATGTCTCCGCATTCGACGGCCCCTTTGACTCAGGAACAGGGGATTCTTCAATCTCCTTCTCGGTCTCCCCCATAGAGGCAGTCGGGGCCTCTGTTTCAGCGTTAGGGCTCGGAATTTGGGGCTTTTTGGCTGTGGATGAAGAAGGTGCAGTAGTGATCACTTCTTGGGTGCGCAAGTAGTGAGAGATGTCAATAGACATATCACCGATCGTGAGGATGGGTGGAGTAGATGATCTCATCGATTGAGAAAAATTCTCAACCGCCTGGTTAAGCTCGGAGAGTGTGGCTTGGTTTGATATGTGGATGGTTGTTGGAGTAGCTGGAATGGGTGTGACGGTTGCGGCAGTTGGGGGTGAGTTCTCGTGTGAAGCAGCCATGGAAGCTAGAGTATGCAGATTAGAGAGGGATGAAGATGACGGTTGTGAGTTGGGAGAGTTTGGTTTCTGTGAGTTTAATTTCTTGTTTCCTGCCATTTAAACCAAGAATTCGAACAACACTACACAAGAATCGAGATAAGCACAAAATGACTTATAACAAAGTCTGCAAAATTAATACTCAACTTACTCAATTAATTACAAAGCTTAGAAAAACATGAAATGGGAGTATTTATATAGAGAGAGCTTAGTAGTTGGAATAATGTACGTGTGATTAAGGCTTGACTTAAAGAAAATTCTAGATTGAATGGATAATGCTCCACAAATTCAACCACAAGTAAATCATGGGTGAGTTAGTGGGGTAAAATCTTAATTAATAAATTAAGAATATTCTAGAATTAATTAAAATTAAAAATGTGTATAATCTGAAATAATAAAAGGAACGTGGTTAGTATAATTATAAATAAATAAAATAAATTTCCACAATTAATTAAATAATTACAACTTATAAAAATATAATTAAATCATGTAATGTTGTGCTCAAGGATTTGACATACACCTCAACATTGGTTTTTCACAGGTTTTACCTATCCAATGTAGCCAATTTTTTCAGCATTTTTCTTTTCATTGCATTTCTTCTTTTTGTGCTACAGCATCTAATTCGTATTGATCCATTGTTCCTGTAGAGTACATCGTAGTAGCGAACTCCGTGCCCCATACTTACTTAATGGATTACGAACCTCTTGATGTTTTTACCAAATTCACCTTTTGAAAAGAAGGCATCGTAGTAGCGAACTCCGTGCTCCATAGTTACTAAGTGAATTGGTACATCTTTTAGTATGCTGTAACATTCTCAATTTTTCAAGCTTTTGAGAGGTGTAGTACATGCCTATTTTTGCACAAACAAATTTCAGATTCAAGAATATTTTACAAAGGAATTATTCAACGAAAATAAGAAATAAATCAAATCTATAATAACTATACCACCTTAGGCTGTTGTCCCAAATGCTACCGCATTTGTGACAACATCCTCTCAAGAATTATTCAGATATTACACATACCAAGTGATTTCCTAAAAAATGAGAATCTCTCATGGTCAAGAGCCTTAGTAAATATATCAGCATTTTGATTTTCAGTAGGCACATATTCCGACTTAACTATGTTCTTCTCCACTAAATCTCTCATAAAATGATGTCTAATGCTAATGTGCTTAGTGAGTGAGTGTTGTACCGGATTTTTAGATATGTTAATAGCACTTGTGTTATCACAGAAAATTGTGAGGATATTGTTTTCAATTCCATAGTCATGAAACATCTTACTTAACCACAATAGCTGTGTGCAACAACTTCCTGCGGCTATGTATTCAGATTCGGCAGTGGATTGAGAAACACAATTTTGTTTCTTACTATGCCAAGACACAAGATTGTTCCCCATGTAGAAACATCCTCCACTTGTACTCTTTCTGCCATCAATATCTCCAGCCCAATCCGCATCACTGTATCCAATCAATGTGTTGTTGGTGTCCTTAGTGTACCATATCCCTAGTTCACTTGTACCTGAAACATATTTGATAATTCTTTTCACTGCATTCAGGTGAGATTCCTTTGGATTAGCTTGGTACCTAGCACAAACACACACACTATACATAATGTCAGGTCTACTAGAGGTTAGATAAAGTAAACTACCTATCATTGATCTATACAATGTTGGATCAACATCCTTTCCACCATTGTCTTTGCAAAGTTTCAAAGTAGAACCCATAGGTGTTTTCATTACTTTTGAGCTTTCAAGACCAAACCGTTTGACTAAGTTTTTAGCATACTTACCTTGATAGAAGAAAATACCATCCTTACATTGCTTGATTTGAAGACCTAAAAAATAATTCAAGTCTCCAACCATACTCATCTCAAATGTGGCTGTCATTGCTTCAACAAATCTGTTCAGCATTTTATCACAGGTTGAACCAAACACAATGTCATCAACATATGTTTGAGCAATAAGTAAATCTTCTCCAGTGTTCTTAATAAACAAAGTCCTATCGGCTTCTCCTCTAATAAATCCATACTCTAAAAGAAAGTCCGTAAGCCTACCATACCATGCTCTAGGAGCTTGTTTTAGACCATACAATGCTTTTTTAGTTTGTACACATGATCCGGGTATTGTGGATCTTCAAAACCTTTAGGCTGTTCTACATATGCTTCTTCATTCAATATGCCATTTAAAAATGCAGCTTTTACATCCATTTGATGTAGTTTAATGTCAATAAAACATGCAATTGCTAGTAATAATCTAATAGATTCTATCCTAGCAACGGGTGCAAAAGTTTCATCAAAATCAACACCTTCAACTTGGGTGTAACCTTGTGCAACTAACCTAGCTTTGTTCCTAACAATGTTTCCAGACTCATCAGTTTTATTCTTATAAATCCACTTTGTTCCAATGACATTAGTATGACTAGGTCTTGGAACAAGTGTCCAAACTTCATTTCTTTCAAACTGATTAAGTTCCTCATGCATAACATTTATCCAATTTTCATCAGTTAATGCTTCATTTACATTTTTAGGTTCAATTTCAGAATAGTAACACTCAGCATTCACAACATTGCAAATAGAAGACATGCATATTGTTCTTACCACATCTACCTTATTTGATCTTATTCTTCCTCTTGTTTGCACTCCAACTGTAGCATCGCCTATGATCTGGCAAAAGGATGACTTTTCCCCATTCTTGAAGAAGGATTCGTTTTGGGAACAATACTGATCATTCTGTGGAGTTACAACTGTCTGTTCTGTAGATGTTGCTCCAGATGTGTTAGCATTTGGTGCAACATTATCAGACTTCAGTGTATTCTCAGAATTGTCAGTGACTTGTGATACATCTTCTTCATCTTTATCATCTGTAAAACCTTTATCATCATCAAACACAACATTAACAGATTCTTGAACGGTGTTAGTCCTAAGGTTATAAACTCTATAAGCTTTACTATTTCTCGAATAGCCTAAAAAGAAACCTTTATCACTTTTAGAATCAAACTTGTGAAGTTGATCCCTATCATTCAGAATATAACACACACAACCAAATACATGAAAATTGTTGGGATATGAATCCTAGACAAGTCCTAAATGATGAATAAAAGATGAAGTTTTGATAAGCCAAAAGTAGTATGAATATTTTTTAAGTATTGACTGATCTAGTCTAGTTGAGTTAAGTCATCTTGTACAAGACCAGTAGAGTTCACATGAGTTCACATAAGTTCACATGAAAAGATAAGTACAGTTTATAAGTACTTCATATGTGTTTACAGTATTTGTTTAAGTTTGTTACTGAGCTATTTAAATGTTGTATAGAGCTCATGATGTTTTTATATGTAATAGATTAGTTTTATTGTATAGTTTATAAGTTGACTAAGCTTGTATTATGAAAGCTTAAAGTAATGTAATAGTCTTGATAGGTTTAGTATAGTCTACTGATTGAACAAGGAAGACCAGACAAGAAGAGTTGAAGTCTACTACTCAAGACAGGAGGACTACAAGACAAGTACATACAAGTCTACTCAAGACAAGTCAACGTGAAGATAGTTAGTTAGAAGCGCGTGTAAAGATAAGGATAGAAGTTAGTTATGGAATAACTAAATTCGTAACAGAAACGCGTGGATGGATAAGAAGATTCAGTTGAAGGTAGTTATCAAGAAAAGTTGGTTACAACTAACTAAGTTCTTGATGTTTATAAATACTTCATGATGATGATCATTTGAAGACTACTGCAACTACGCATACTGAAATATTGATTACTGAAGCGTACTGAAGATATATTGAAGATTACTCTCAGAGTTTGATTGAAGATTCAGAAAGAAGCCAGAAGACAAGTGAAGAATTCAAAAGGCTACTACTGAAGATTAGAGAAGTTTTTAGTTTTTGTTTGTTATTTTTTCAAGGTGCTAGATACTTGTAAAATTTCTAGTTAGATCATAGACGTATCTGGAGGTATAGTCTGTTGAAGATCTAAGTCTTCTTCTTGGGACTTTAAAGACAGGAATACACACTTGTACTCGATTGGAAGAGTTTAGTGGAAACATCACAACTGGGTTTGTGAGAGTGGATGTAGACAAGTTGTCGAACCACTATAAATCTTTGTGTGTTGTTTACTTTACTGTTTTAATTGTTTAATTGCTTAACTGTTTAACTGCTACTAAGCTTAACAAGTTGAGTATAGAACAGAGTTCTTGAATTAAGAAGTTGAGTATAAACTTGAATTGGGCTCATTGTTAATTTCGTATTTCCGCATATTGTATTCTGATATTTCGATAGAATTTTGAAAAGTCTATTCACCCCCCTCTAGACATTTTCACTAGCTTACTCGTTATTAACTCAACTTTGGGGACCTACAAGTGGTATCAGAGCAGTAGTTTACGAACTGCTGTTTCTTGATAACCGACTTAAGACTTAGGGTGAAGTCTTGTTCCTTGATTGTAGTTGCTTACGTGTTTTTGATCAAATACTCTTGTTATATCTGTTTCGTGCTCCCTGTTCTTGACTTATTTGTTTTTCTTGATCATAACTCTACTTAGCACTTATTTCTTGAAAACATGTCTCTTGAGATCAGCGCTAACAAGTTACCCAAGTTCCAGGTTCAGGACTATGACTACTGGAAGCTGCGAATGGAAGCCATTTTCAGTTCCACGCACGACCTAATGATCTCTGTTATCACAGAAGGACCTATTGTTACTATGGTTCCTAATACTGCTGTTCTTGACCCAAGCAAACCAATTGGTACTCTCGTCAAGAAACCCAGGTCAGATCTAACCTCAGAAGAAATGCGTCAAAATAATTTGGATAGTTTGGCAAAGAATTACATTTTACACACCCTTCCTAACGAGTATCTAGGAAAAGTGTTAAAATGTAAGACTGCCAAAGAGATGTGGGACAGACTAGCTATCCTTTGTGAAGGGACCTCCCTAATCAAAGAGAGCAAACTCTCCACAGCTGTCCAAAGATTTGAATCATTTCGGATGAAAGCTGGAGAAACTATCGACCAGCTGGATACTCGTTTTACTAAGATCATGAATGATTTGGAAGTACTTGGTAAATCTTATACTGCTCGTGAGATCAATCTTAGGATTTTGAAGAGTCTTGATAGTCGTTGGAAAATGGTAAAGATGTTTGTTAAGAACACTCAAGACATTGATACGTGGACTGCTGAAACCATGTTTCAAACCCTTAAAGCCCATGAGTTTGATTTAGACGAAGATGAACCACTAGCCAGTAGTGATAGAGAACATGTTGTATCTAAGAACGTTGCCTTTAAGTCTAGCTCTTCTAAGTCTTCTAAGGTAGACAGGTCCAAGTCTAGAACTAAGTCTGCCTCTGTGAAAGATGAGTTAGATACTGATCTTAGTCTGAAGGATCAGATGAGTCTCATGGTTAGAAAGTTTGATAGGCTCAATAAACGCTTCGGAAGATACAAGAAGTTCTATAGGGATCATAGAGCATCTACGTCTAAGAACTCGTCTGAGACCAGACGAGACCGAAACTCATCCGAAAGGAGAGACGAAGTCTCGAAAGGTAATAGATGAGATAGAGAGTCTGACGATAGGAAGATTCAAAGTTCTGATAGACGTGATAAACGTAGGGACAAATCTCCTATTAAAAAGGCTACTAATGATCTCTTGTGCTATAATTGTGAAAAGCCAGGTCATTACATATATGAATGTCCAGACCTGAGCACTGATGATCGTGAAGAACGCAAAGCACGAAGAGAAAGAAGATATAATCGTGGCAATAAGGCAATGATGGTCAATAATGACTCTGATTCGGATTCAGACGAGTTGCCATCGTCCGCATCTAGTCACTCAACTAATCAAGATCACGACGAAGCATTCATAGTAGATGATGGCCTATGCTGCATGGCTAAAATCGACCAAGAGGTATCATCTGCTACATCTTTTCAATCTTGTGATGATTCAGAAACTGATGAAAGTGACACTGCTAGTAGTGAAGTAGGAAGTAGTCTTCAGCACTCGACTAGTGCAGTCGAAGACGACCTTCTACTTGCTAACCAAGCATTCATTGAAGTCAGTGATGAAAACATTGTATTAAAACAAGAAATCATTGATCTTAAGGAAGCTCAGTCAAAAGTAGATCCTAATATAACAGTCCTAAATAAACGCTTGACTGAAGAGTTGAGTAAACTCAAAGAAAAGTGTGCGTTGACAGACAGGTTATATCAAGACCTACTTAAGATACATGCAACTGAGAGAAATGAATTCAATGTTTTAAAGAACAAGTGCAACAGACTTGAAGAACGTAATAAGTTCTTAGAGACCGAGGTAGTTACACTTGATCTCAAACTTACTGACCTGGTTAACTCTTCAAAGATTAACCTTGAACTGTCAGATAGGTATAGAGATCCAGGTGACAAGACTGGTATAGGTGCTGAGTCATCTAGCTCGTCTACTCGAGTCATTAAGAACCCTACTACTATTAAAGCAAGACTTTTGCCAAATGATAAAGGAAAAGGACCAATGTTATACGATATTGGAACTCCTTCTAAAGGTACTGTACCTAAACAAGCTCGAGTTAACATTCTGATTACCAAGGGAGGTAAAAAGAATGGTAACAGCAAGCCTGTTCCATCTAGAACTAATCTTCAAAGGACCACTAATCGTGGACGACCCAACCAGGTCAGATACGAGGACTGGTATCCTGAGGAGACGAGTACTAGACAGGTACAGACTAGACGACAAGAGTCTAGACCTCCATTTATAAGGCAGTCTCAACTCTACTCGTCTAGACCTAGACAGGTAGCTCTAAAATATCGTACACAAGCTGTCCTATATCCTCCACCTCTATCATACGATATTTTAAGTGAGGAAAGACCCAAACGCGTCTATAAACCGTATGGACCTAATGCTTTCAAACCCTACTCTAACTATCATAGACAAGTGCCTGCTCAAGTAGAGATTAAGTCGAAAGACTATCTCCAAAGAGTAGACCCGAACTCGACTGATAGGCCAGAGAAAGACAACAAGGTCTTATTTTGCAACAAATATGGGCGAAAGCTTAAAAGATCGAACTTGTTCAAGACTCCAATGTATATCTGGATTCCTCTGAACATGACTAACCCCCAAGGACCCCAATAAACAAATGGGTACCTAAGTTATTGAATATCATCTATTGCAGGGTCGACTTGACTTGTATAAGAAGGGTGGCTCAGTAGGAGAAACCTGGTACATAGATAGTGGTTGTTCGCACCACATGACTGGTACCAAAGCTCTCTTGTCTAGCTACCATGAGCAAGAAGGACCAAAAGTAATATTTGGTGATAGCTCCACTGCTGTCACTAAAGGATTTGGTTACATCCGGAATGGAGACGTCGAAATTCAAGATGTTTCATATGTTGAAGGTTTGAAATATAATCTACTCTCTGTTTCACAATTTTGTGATCGTGGTTACAAAGTGCAGTTCAAAAGCCGCAAATGTGAAGTCATCGACAAAAGGACGCACACAGTCCTACTAGTCGGCGTAAGACAAGGTAGTGTGTACATAGTGAACTGGAACAGTTGTCCGAGGGACACCTGCCTACTTACTAAGAATCCTAAAGAACTTGGCTGGCTCTGGCATAGACGCCTCTGTCATCTAAACTTTAAGGTTCTTAATAGGATAGCCAGAGATTACCTTGTAGAAGGTATTCCCAATGAAGTTTACTACAAGTCACATGTATGCACAGCTTGTCAACAGGGTAAACAGGTTAAAGGTTCATTTAAGTCAATTCCTACTCTCTCAACTAGTAGAGTTCTAGAACTCCTACATATGGATCTTCATGGACCAATAACTCCTCCAACCTTGAACGGTAGAAGGTACACACTTGTTGTTGTAGACGACTATTCTAAGTTCACTTGGGTAGTCTTTCTACACAAGAAGAGTGATACACAAACACTTCTGCCTGAACTGTTGAAGAAGTTACAAGTTGAGAAGAACCAGTCTATTGTCAAAATTCGAAGTGACAAAGGAACTGAGTTCATTAATTGCTATATCAAAGAATTTTGTACTAATCGTGGTATCCAGCATCTCACTAGTGCAGCTAGGACACCACAACAGAACGGTGTAGCAGAAAGAAGGAATCGAACTCTTAAAGAAGCCTGTAGGACCATGTTAGCTGAGTTCAACACGCCTCAAAAGTTTTGGGCTGAAGCTATCAACACTGCATGCCACTCACAAAACAGAAGCGCGATCAATAAAGCTCTAGGCAAGACACCTTATGAGGTTTGGAAAGGTAGAAAACCCAGAGTTTCATATTTCCATATATTTGGCTGTAAGTGTTTCATTCACAACAATGGTAAAAGCAAGTTGAATGCTTTCGATGCAAAAGCAGACGAGGGGATATTCTTAGGATACTCCTCGACTAGCAAAGCATTTAGAGTATTCAACCGCTCAACTCTTTGTGTGGAAGAAACACCACATGTGGTTTTCGATGAATCTCGACAGGACTCGTCTGCCAACAAGATCAGTGAGAAAGCAACTGATCTATCGATCGAATCTGACAAAGATTCAGAGATATATGAATCCGTTCAAACCTACAACCCATTCCTAAAAGCTCTCGACTCTGATGACAAGGAGAAGGTAAGTGCCCAAGGTAAGTCTTCTAGACCAGTAGACATGCCTGCTCTAGTTGACTCTACTACTCCTAGTAAATCTGATACTAATGATGTTGACATGCATGATGCTGTACATGATATAGATGATGATAGTATTCCTGTTAAGAATAGGAAAACATGGAAATCTGCGCATGATACTGAAAATATCATTGGTGACTCTACTATTGGTGTGAAGACTAGACGACAACTCTTTGAGTCGCAAGAACAGCCGAGTCCAACTATGTTTTGCTGGTGTTGTTTCCTCTCATCTATTGAGCCTACCACTGTTAAAGAGGCATTGGCTGATAGTAATTGGATCATCGCTATGCAAGACGAGTTGAACCAGTTTGTTCGAAACGACGTCTGGGAACTTGTCGATAGGCCGAAACATCATAATGTAGTTGGCACTCGATGGATTTTAAAGAATAAGAAAGATGAGAATGATTTAGTCGTTAGAAATAAGGCTAGATTAGTCGCCCAAGGCTACTCACAAGCTGAAGGCATAGACTATGATGAAACATATGCTCCTGTTGCTAGACTAGAAGCCATTAGATTGTTCCTTGCATATGCTGCTCACATGAAGTTTACTGTATATCAAATGGATGTTAAAAGTGCATTTCTTAACGGTATTCTTGCGGAAGAAGTGTATGTTGAACAACCTCCAGGTTTCGAAGTCAAAGGCAACCAGGTGTACAGATTAAAGAAGGCCTTATATGGACTAAAGCAAGCTCCAAGAGCATGGTATGACACTCTATCTCTCTTTCTATTGGAAAATGGTTTTACTAAGGGCAAGGTCGATCGAACCTTGTTCAGAAGACAAGAAGGGAAGGACATTTTACTCGTCCAAATTTACGTAGATGACATCATTTTTGGGTCACCTAACAAAAACCTGAGTGAAAGTTTTTCAACACTCATGCAAAGTAAATTTGAGATGTCTATGATGGGTGAAATGAACTACTTTCTTGGACTTCAAGTAAAACAAACTCCAGAAGGTATTTTCATAAATCAGGCGAAGTACACTAGAAATCTTCTAGACAAGTATGGGATCAAAACATGTAAGTCCACTGGTGTACCAATGCAACTAACTTACAGAATGGATCCAGATGAGAACGGTAAATGTGCTTACCAATCCTATTATCGTGGCTTAATTGGTTCTTTACTGTATCTAACTACTAGTAGACCTGACATTGCATTCTCTGTTAGTGTTTGTGCTCGATTCCAAGCCAATCCAAAAGAAAGTCACATGGAAACTACCAAAAGGATCTTGAAATATTTGAAAGGGACCATCAATCGTGGTATATGGTATCCTTCAAATGATGATCTATCCTTAAGTGGGTATTCAGACTCAGACTTTGGAGGCTGTAGAATAGATAGGAAATCTACTTCTGGTTCTTGTCAATTTCTAAGCACAAAACTCATTTCATGGTTTTTGAAAAAGCAGACTAGTGTTGCAACTTCAACTACCGAAGCCGAGTACATGGTCGCTGGTAGCTGTTGTAGTCAACTACTCTGGCTTATGCAACAGCTTAGAGATTACAATATACATGAATCAAATGTTCCTATTTTCTGTGATAGTAATAGTGCAATTGCCATTACACAAAATCCTGTTTTACACACACGATGTAAGCATGTTGATGTGAAGCATCATTTCATACGTGATCATGTAGAAAAGAAGGATATTCGCATGGAAAAGATTCATACTGATTTTCAAAGAGCTGATATCTTTACAAAACCATTAGCTGAGGCATGATTTCGTGAGTTATGCATTAGTCTAGGGCTAATTGATTTAGACCCTACTTGCCTATAGCCATGCACTAACCAGTCAGGTACATCAAAGAAAAGGAGACAAGAACAGAGCACTCGATTACTCACGCAATAGACAGGTATACAAGGCTAGACTAGATGACCAAACAACCCGATGAGGAAGCTGGTAAAGCTGAGGGTAACACTAAGGGAATAAACATTTAAGGGGGAATCCTTGATTTCTTAAATATCCTTATGTTGACTCTTATGTGTGTTAAAAGGTCATCTTGTTCGAAACCTTGATCATTGCTCTCGATTGATATTCATCTTATTTATGTTACTTTACCTGTACCTACGATTACACATTGCAAATGATAAGATAGGTACATGAAGACGTTCGACTATTGGAATGAACAAGCATAGTCAAAGGGGGAACTCGACTGGTGTTCATAAGTCTACTCGTCTTGTGAAGCTTAAAGTCTACTCGTCTTTTTTGGATAGACTCGAACAGACAAGCTAAGTGTTTCTCTTGATTGAAATATGTTAAGTGTCTATTCAAACGGATTAAGGGTATTATTGTAATTAGATAATGTTAGAATTTGAAAACCTTAGAATTGGATTTATACACTCCCATTTTAATGAGGGGTATACACCCAGTTCGTACTCAACTATATTAGGTCAGATGAGTTCACTCCCCTGTCCTAATTAAGTAGAGCCGGATTTCAAATTTTACAATATCAAATCACATAATATTCTCGATACCGTAACCGAATTCCAAAAGACCCAACCGTTGGATCTAATCCTTCAATCTTGACCGTTGGATCTAAAATTCAGTTTTGAACAAACTCAAACACCCCCACACGTCTTGCCCCACAATTTCTTAACTCCTCTACCTTGAAGAACTTGATTTCTTGCTATTTCTTTCAAGTTATCTGCTTATACTCATAATATACTATGTCTACTCGATCAATTTTCGATCTGAGAACCAACATGCAGGTCACTTTTGACCTAGGCCGGTATATCTCCGATAACAAGGTGAATGTTGAACCATCCATTTTCTTCAAAGGCCAGCACTCAGATGAAAGCACAGAAATTCTGACAAAATGCACCCGATGTGGACTAAAGCCTTATTTAGAAGCTTTTCCTCAAGTCGTCTTGGAGGAAGAAGTGCTAGAATTTTATGCGAATGTCACCAGACGAGGTGATATTATCGAATCTTTTATTGGAGAAGATCGTGTGCAAATTACTCGTGAAGCGTTGTTCAAACATCTGAAGCTGCCCACTGGAACAATTAATGTTGAGAATTATGCCCTAGGACAAGAGATTCGATATCTGAGTATTTTCTGTGGAAGGAAGCTGACACCAAAACCTGATGGAAAGTATGCTGCTGTCAAGAAGGGAGATCTTCTAGACAAATATCGCACATTATTGGATATTGCCAGCAAGATTTTACTAAGTTCTACTGGTTCGCATGATTCTGTAACTTTCGCAAAAGCAAGGGTTATGGCCGCAATTTATGATGGTATAACTGAAGGAGATTGGTTCAAGTTGATTGCTGATCGAATCATGTATTTTGAGAAAAGTGTTCGAGTAGATGACCACACTTGCAATTGGGTGGTGTCTACGGCTGTTGGATATGGTAACAAGTTAAGTATCTTATTCCCTCTTCTACTGCTAAACAAGTCGAGTTGGAGTAAGGGAAAGCCATTCCATCCGTTGAAATTTTATTTGAAGAAGGAGGCGGTGAGGAAACAAGTTGCTACCAGGCCAGCTGCACCTAGGCAAGCTCGGATTGACCCTATGGACGCCTTACCATATGCTGGTGCGTCTGGTTCTTCAAAAGGTGAGTCTACTGAAGAAGAGTCGCCGGAAGCTGTCCAAGACTCGTCTAGTGCAGATGATTCTGAGAAGACTCAGTCTGAAGAAGAAAAGGATACAAGTTCTCAAGTTCCAGAGATGTATACACTGGTGAGAATTGGAACACCTCCTCCACCAGACGAGTTGAGTCACCAGGTTGGTTCCTCTTCTCATGATTTATCGATTCCTCTCTCTCTCCCATCTATTCAAACCAGGGCAAGATCACATCGATCTAGGCCAAGACCTATTCCCTCAACCTCTCAGGTGTTGCCAGCATATCCGCTGAGAGCAAGCCTACCCGAAAACACTCCTACAATGGATATAACTGATACTCCTACAGTTATCACACCAAACCAAGACACATCGAAGCCCCAAGAAACCACAGACCAAATTCTTTCCTTACCCTCAACAGAAAATGTTGAACCCATTATCCCATCTACTTCAGATACTACACCAGTTGCCACTGCAACAACTGAGATAGAGACCCCATCTACTCAGATCCCATCTGAAGTCAGATTCGAATCCTTGGTATACTATCCCATGAGTCTGAGAGAGAAGCGAATCCGTTCGAAGATGAGCAAGAATTTGAAGAAACAACTCTCATCTGTCGAAGTCGACTACTCTTCAGAACAGTTTGAGAAACTGGTTAGAATATGCACTTGGGTGGCCTTGAAGAAGTCTAGTACAGATGATCTCTTCGAAGTCATCTTAGGGAAAGGTGGTATTTCTAACTTCATGGATTGGGAAATGGAGCAGAAGGAGAATAGTGGTGTTCGTGACCACTCAGAGCTTTTTCCGAATTATGCTATCACTGCTCTTGCCAAGAGATTACTAGGTATCTCTGATGACCTGATGTGTTCAGAATTCCAGTTCGATGTTGGTGTTCAGGTCTCAGAATCTGACTTTGTACAAGACTTGGAGATGATCGACGCTGGACAAGATGAGTTGATCCAGTCTACTGATCCAGTCATAGAGCTAGACAATGTCTCAGACCAGTTGAGAGGCATTGTGTTCAAATTCCAAATGGATCATGCTGACTGTCCAAGGTCAGATTTTAAGTTTATTAATCGATACTCTGATTCATTGCTTCCCCTCGAATTTTGTGGATATATGAGGAAACTGCACGCCTTATTGAAGAAAGACATTGCTGATGCTGAAAGACGGACTAAGGAAGCTAAGCTAGCCATGGTGCCTTATTGTCCTATGCCCAGTTTGAAGGCGATTGCAGGAAGTGTATTTATTGCTGAAGTAGTAGAAGACGAGGTCTTAGCTACTGCTCCAGAAGGCCAGTTGATTGAAGTTGTCTCTTTTGCTGCTGAAGATGAGGTCATGATAGATGCTACTCATGTTGAGGTTGGACAATCGTCTCAAGCTATCCCAGCCGCCTCAATAGAGGAGTTGAAAGAAGATTTGAAAGCTGTCATCAAGTCATCTATTGATGAGTTCCTCAAGTCCGAGCTTAAGAAAACTCTTGTTGAACAGAATAGTGTCCTTGTGACAAGTTCAAAAGAGATGATTATGAATGAGGTAAACCAGCTGGACAATGATTTCAGACAAGAGATGTTCAATCAAATCGAAGGATTTCTCCAGAATCAAGTTGAATATTCGGAGAAGAGTTCAGTCGATTTTGCTCGTGTTCTAGCTACTGAATCCAGGAAGATGGAAAGAGTCTATAGAGCTAAAATTGAAGTAGCTGACGTCCAAAGAAAAGAAGCTTTTGATCAGTTAGCTCAAGCTAGAGAAATCATATCTGCTATGACTGAAGAGAACAGGAAGCTGCGTCTGACTGCAACCCATTTCAAGAATGAGTTGAATTTATCTACTCAAAAGCTAGAGTTGGTGGCGACCAAACTAGACAAGTTGAGTCAGAATGGCTCTCATGAAAGGCAGATTGAGAAGGCTACAAACCTTATGAAGCAAGCTATGTTCGAAGAAATGACTCGGTTCACTTCTCTATTCTCTCTCAAGGCATCTGATGAAGCCAAAAAGAGGGAAGAGACGAGTCGATTTAATGAAAAAGATAAGTCCAGTACTGAACTAGAGGCTAAAGATGCTGCTGAAGCTATGCAAGATCTAAGAAGGCCTAAGAGAGGCAGATTAGTGAAAAAGACAGATCTTGAGCAAGCTAAGGCTGAAGCAGATGAGTTGATGAGGAAGGAGAAAGGCAAAGCGGTTGCATCTCCTGAAGCTGAGGTTCAGACAAGGCAAGTATCAAAGAGAAAGTCTATTGTTATAGAAGAGTCTACTCCTGAAGCAACAGTCCAGAAGAAGCGAAAGGTTGTTGTTGATCCAAGTGATGAAACTCGCTATGCTAATCAGAAGAAACTTGGAAAGCACATAGAAAAATTGCTGAGTTTGAAGTCTGATGAAGAGCTTATGGAAGACAAGACCATTGACCATTTCATTGACAAGGAACATCGTCAAGAATGGATGAAAGTTAAAAGGCAATGGGAACTAGATCATTGGATTATCAGGAAGTTTGGAGATTCTGATAACTCTGAGGATCTGTACTCAGTTTTTGACAAGTTAATGGAAGGACAGCACAGGATGCTATGGAATCTGATTATTAGAATATCTGCAGGTGCGAATTTTAACATTCTTGTTCCTGAATTTCGTAGATGGAAGTGTCCCATGACAAATTCTGGAAAAAGAGTTGATATGAATCAGATCAAGAAATTTGAAGAAGATCTACTTGAGAAAGAGAAGATTGATGATGAAGATCATATTAGTCTAATTCATAAGAGACTCCTTGATGCATTTCAAGTTCCAAATCCAGACGGAGGTACTCTTTCAGATTAGTTGATTTTCTGGTTTATTTGATAGTTTTTTTTGCTCTGATACTTAGGTGTTTTTTTTTTATTCAAAGTATGTGTAATCTACTGATCTATTTTGAATGAATGAAAGATAAGTACTATTTGATGTTAAAGACAAGATAACTACTTAACTAGTCTACTTATGAGAAAAGATTCAAGTAGTTTTGGCTTCATCAAAAAGGGGGAAATTGTTGGGATATGAATCCTAGACAAGTCCTAAATGATGAATAAAAGATGAAGTTTTGATAAGCCAAAAGTAGTATGAATATTTTCTAAGTATGGACTGATCTAGTCTAGTTGAGTTAAGTCATCTTGTACAAGACCAGTAGAGTTCACATGAGTTCACATGAGTTCACATAAGTTCACATGAAAAGATAAGTACAGTTTATAAGTACTTCATATGTGTTTACAGTATTTGTTTAAGTTTGTTACTGAGCTATTTAAATGTTGTATAGAGCTCATGATGTTTTTATATGTAATAGATTAGTTTTATTGTATAGTTTATAAGTTGACTAAGCTTGTATTATGAAAGCTTAAAGTAATGTAATAGTCTTGATAGGTTTAGTATAGTCTACTGATTGAACAAGGAAGACCAGACAAGAAGAGTTGAAGTCTACTACTCAAGACAGGAGGACTACAAGACAAGTACATACAAGTCTACTCAAGACAAGTCAACGTGAAGATAGTTAGTTAGAAGCGCGTGTAAAGATAAGGATAGAAGTTAGTTATGGAATAACTAAATTCGTAACAGAAACGCGTGGATGGATAAGAAGATTCAGTTGAAGGTAGTTATCAAGAAAAGTTGGTTACAACTAACTAAGTTCTTGATGTTTATAAATACTTCATGATGATGATCATTTGAAGACTACTGCAACTACGCATACTGAAATATTGATTACTGAAGCGTACTGAAGATATATTGAAGATTACTCTCAGAGTTTGATTGAAGATTCAGAAAGAAGCCAGAAGACAAGTGAAGAATTCAAAAGGCTACTACTGAAGATCAGAGAAGTTTTTAGTTTTTGTTTGTTATTTTTTCAAGGTGCTAGATACTTGTAAAATTTCTAGTTAGATCATAGACGTATCTGGAGGTATAGTCTGTTGAAGATCTAAGTCTTCTTCTTGGGACTTTAAAGACAGGAATACACACTTGTACTCGATTGGAAGAGTTTAGTGGAAACATCACAACTGGGTTTGTGAGAGTGGATGTAGACAAGTTGTCGAACCACTATAAATCTTTGTGTGTTGTTTACTTTACTGTTTTAATTGTTTAATTGCTTAACTGTTTAACTGCTACTAAGCTTAACAAGTTGAGTATAGAACAAAGTTCTTGAATTAAGAAGTTGAGTATAAACTTGAATTGGGCTCATTGTTAATTTCGTATTTCCGCATATTGTATTCTGATATTTCGATAGAATTTTGAAAAGTCTATTCACCCCCCTCTAGACATTTTCACTAGCTTACTCGTTATTAACTCAACTTTGGGGACCTACAAAAATATTTCACACTTGGTTTTCTAACATTCAGAATCTCATAAGGTGTTTGATTAGTACCAGATCGAATATAAACTCTATTAATAATATGACATGCTGTATTCAATGCTTCAGCCCAAAATCTTTTAGAAAGACTTTTAGATAAAAGCATGACTCTTGCCATTTCTTGTAAAGTTCTATTCTTTCTTTCAACAATTCCATTTTGTTGTGGAGTTTTAGGAGATGAATATTCTTGCAAGATACCTTTCTTATCACATAAATCATTAAACATGCTATTCTCAAATTCCCTACCATGATCAGTTCTAATACGGCCAACTTTCAAGTTAAACACATTTTTGAACCTTTTATAGAGAACTTTAAAAGCAGCAAATGTTTCAGATTTATCTCTTAAAAACTCAATCCAAGTATATCTAGAAAAATCATCTACCACAACTAAGGAATATCTCTTACCTCCAATGCTTTCAGTTTACATAGGACTGTTGGGAATAAAATGAGTTATGTTTTGATTGAATACCAAAACCCCCTGAGACATGCCTAAGTCATGATTGAATATGTTATAGAAATGTTAGAACATATAGTATAAAGGCTAGATGAGGAGCTAATATGTTAGGTAGCTCTTAGATGATTAGATGCACAAACTGAGGGGGAACACATGCTTGGAAGTTCATTTGAATCAAGTCCCCTCAAGGCTCAAACTCTGGATACAACACTAAGTCTTTTGAGACTAACTATACTGATCAGGAGAGTTGTCTAGAGAAATTGTCTCAGTACAAGAAGTCAAGATCAAGTGCTCTGAAAGCCTGCAGTCAACTATGCTGAAGGGTTTTGAGACAATCATTCCCTAAAGATCTTCAAAGAAACAAGCTAAGATCACCTTCAAGAAAAATAAAAGGGAAAGAGCCAAGTCATCTGAAGAAGAGCAAGACAATCTTGCTGATAAGCAAGACTGCTGATAGTGATAAGGAGAGCTGTCCAAATGATGAGGAATGTTGTCCTATCATTGGAACAACCTTCAGAAGACATGTCCACATTCTTACAAGAGAATCTGAATGTCAGATATTGGGAAGAGTGCTACAGAATGAAGACAAAGCTCTTACAGCCGTTTATTTCCCAAATAAGGACATGTCACTATCAAGATTCTGTCTTCAAAGTTGAAGAACTAAAAGAAGACATTTATGGACATTGGAGGCTGCCTCTCCAACGGGCAAATCCTTCATTTGTCTATAAATACAGAAGTGTAAAGACCATTTGAAAGCATCCAACTAGCATCCAACTTCAACCTCAACCAAGCACATCCAATCTTAAGTTCTTACAAACTAGAGTGCTTTCAAAGCTTTCAAAGACTATCTTAGTCTTCAAACACTTCATCTAAGTTGTACTACATTGTATATCCATACACAAGCTTAGAGAGATATCCTATCCTTATACACTGATCTTCATTATAAAGGATATCTCATTAGTTGGAACCTTACTTCAATCCTCATATCTTTCAAGAGTGAAAGTGAGAAGGTTGTAGTAGTAGAAGTGGTAGGAGCTGACTGTTGAGAGAAGAACAGTTCAGTTCTGAGTTGAGAAGAGGGTACTAGGACTCTAGACATCCTAGGGATCAATTCACCAAGAGTGGTGTTCTTGATCAAGTGCACCTTGGCACTATAAAACAAGTTAATTCCAAGAGTGAAAGAATTATCCTGTTAAATCAGGGAAGTGGATGTAGGAGCTTGAGTCTCTGAACCACTATAAACTCTTGTGTTGATTTACTTTCAAGTACTTTCATACACTCAACACTGCACACAAAACTGATCTTTCAAAGGATAAACATTCAAAGACTGTGCAAAACTGATTTGGACAAGTTCCCTGAAACTGGACTGTATTGAATTGACCAAGTGATTTCAGAATCTAAAGGAGTTTAAACTAAAAGGGCCAACCATTATTCCGCACATACAACTCCCCTAGATAGTTATTCAACTAAGTACTCAATAGTACTTAGTAGTCTGATTATCTTAGAAGAGTTAATCATCTTCAGCAGAGTTGTCCAAGACAACCTTGCTGAGCTCTGGTTTGATCAAGTTAGAAAAGAATTTGAATACAAGTGTATCCCCCCCATACACTTGTTATATACTCCTTTCAGGACCAACAAGTGGTATCAGAGCAGGGGTTCAAAGACCACTGCTTCTGAAAAGCCATCTTGGTTTTCAAAATCACATATTTAGTGTGGTCACTGAACTGATCTATCTGAAATCCTAATTGTATATTGACTGACTGTTTGTTCTTGAGTTATGGCTAACAACAATGCTGCTGTTCCACCTCCTACTGTCCAAGGATTGGACAACATGGCCACAAATCCAGTCAACCACATCTCACATCACAAACTGCCCATGTTCTCAATTGATAATTATGATTTCTGGAAAATCAGGATGAGGGCTCATCTTGCATCTCTACACACTGACATGCTGAGAGTGATCACAAGAGGTCCTTTTGTGTTCACATTTGTCAATCCCAAAGTCACTGAGGCTCAAAAGGCAGACCCAAGAGAGGTACTCCCAAAAGATGAAGATGACTTTACCACTGATGAGAAGAGGAAAGATAACTTGAATTATCTTGCCATGAACACCCTCTACCAAACAATTCCAGATGCAATTATGGGTAGAGTCTACCACTGCACAACAGCCAAAGAAATTTGGGATACTCTTGCTGAAATGTGTGAGGGTACTGAAAAGATCAAGGAGAATAAGCTCCAAGTTGCTGTGCAGAAATTTGAACAGTTTGCAATGGAGTCTGAGGAGTCCATTGATAAGTTTGCTGGTAGATTCACTGATGTGATGAATGAAATCAACTCTCTGGGCAAGGTCTACACTAAAAGAGAAGTTGGATTGAAGATCTTAAGGAGTCTCACTCAAAAGTGGGATGTCTATGCTGTGATGATGCAAAACACCAAAGATCTCTCCACCATGCCCATGCAACAAATCTTCTCAGAACTCAAAGCTTATGAGTTCGATCTCAATAGAAGAAAGCCTATTGAGGAACCTTCAAATCCTACTAAGGGAGTGGCATTCTAAGCCAAAGCTGCTGAACCAGAAATGCAGTCTACTCCAAGATCATCAAAGTCAGTCTCAAAGACTGAAATGAAGGAAGAACTAGCCTTGATGGCTAGAAGGTTTGAAAAGCTAAATTCAAGGTTTGGTAGATACAAGAAATTCTACCAGGACAACAAATTCAGGAGAAGGTACAACTCTCCTGAAAATCAGGCTGAAGCCAAAAAGCCTGAAGAGAAGAGATCAGAGGACAAGTACTCTGATAGGAGAAGGACCAGTAGAGCTGAACCTTCATCATCAAAAAGAAGAGAAGAATCAAAGAAAGAAGATGATGAAGATCTGTGCTATAACTGCAAAAAGAAAGGGCACTTTCAGTATGATTGCCCTGAATTAAGCTCTAAGGAGAGAAGAGAGAGGCAAGCCAAAAGAGACAGAAAGTTCACCAACAGAAAGGCCATGATGGCTGGTGAAGAGTCTGAGAGTGCTGAAAGCTTCAACTCTTCTGATGGACTGTTCTCCAACAGTGATGATGATGATGATGTCTGCAACATGGCTCTTGAGGATGATGAGGTATCCTCTACTTCTAGTTCACCATCATTCATCTCACAAAACAATAGTGAGGTCAACTTGAAGCTTTCCCTTGGAAAGTTGATGGAAGATTTCACAATGTTACAAGAATTTCATGATAACTGTGTGAGAGAAAATGAAAGATTAGCTATTGAACTTGCTAAAAACTCTGAGGCAGTTGTTGATGTCAAGTCTACTGAGTTATATCAACAAGTCTTGAGAGAGCTTGAGGAAGCAAATCTCAGGATAGTTGACCAACAAAAGGAGATTGATGATCAACTTCTCTCTTAGAAGAGAAAAGATTTTGAACTTAAAATTCTCAATGCCAAGTTTGAAAATCTCTCACATGAATATGATATTCTTAAAGCAAGTGAAGAGAGCCTGAAATTAAAGATGTTTGCTCTGAAGAAATCCTCTAGAGCAATAGAGGAAATTCAGAGTTATCAAAGACCTATGGCTCAAAGAAGTGGATTAGGATTTGATCCATTTGAATCTTCACCTTGTCTTAGTGTTGCTTCTGTGAGTAACACTAAGAGAATCTTTGTTAAGTCAGTGGCACAAACTGAAAATGAAATAATTAAGCCACTGAACAAAGGAAAGGGCAAAATGGATGATCTGCCTAATCAAATGCTTCAGGAGAATAGGCCAAAACCTAAGGAAATAGTCAAGGCTCCTGAACATAAGTTGAATGCTGGTCAGCAGAGTAGACCCAATGGTAGGGCAACTCTACTGAACAATGTTCAGAGGAAGTGTCCAAGGTATAATCAGTCTAGGCCAACTCTTCTGAGAAAGCCTCAGCTGAATAGACCTAAGGACAACTTTCCTCAAAGGCAGAATAAAATGAGACAACCAAAACCCTTCATGCCAAAGGGTAATGGTCATAAGAAAGCCTTTCCTCAAAGATTCCCTCAAGCTGCACAAAGAACTCAAAAGTTCAGGAGACTTGACAACTCTCCTGAAACTTATAGAGTTAACACATTCACACACACTTTCCCAAAGGCATTTAAGGGAAAGACAGTGTATTTAGATGCTAAAGGAAGACAACTTAGCCACCTTGAATCAATCAGGGTTATTAGGCAAGTTTGGGTTCCTAAAGGTACAGCTAACCTCTCAGGACCCAAAACTCAAAGGGTACCTAAACCTATCTAATTGCAGGTACCATTGGGCCACAAGATGAGGAGCATAAGCAAAAAGACAGCATGGTACCTTGACAGTGGATGCTCAAGGCACATGACTGGAAACAAGGAACTCCTCACTGATTTCATTGAAAAAGAAGGCCCTAATGTCACATTTGGAGACAACTCACAAGCATCAACAAAAGGTTATGGTACTTTGATGATTGGTAACATCAAAGTATCCAATGTATCTTATGTGGCTGGTCTCAAATATAATCTCCTAAGTATCAGTCAATTCTGTGATAAAGACTTCAATGTTGAGTTTTCCAGTGATAAATGCTTGATCAAAGATAAGACTCAACAAATTCTATTGACTGGAACTAGGAAAGGAAATGTGTATTTTGCAGACTGGGACAAGTCTACTGATGCTGCATGCTTCATTGCTAAGAGTTCTAGTGAACAAAGTTGGTTGTGGCATAAAAGATTAAACCACTTGAACTTCAAAACAATGAACAAAATTGCTAGAAATGCATTAGTCAAAGGACTACCTAATGAGGTTTTCATTAAAGAGCATGTTTGCAAACCATGCTAAGAAGGAAAACAGATCAAAGCCTCATTTAAAGGAAAACCAGTCATTTCCACTGAAAGGGTACTTGAACTTTTACATATGGATCTTTTTGGACCAATTACCCCTGTAAGCATAAATGGTAGAAAATACACATTGGTAGTAGTAGATGACTTCTCTAGGTTCACATGGGTAGTATTTTTCCTTAATAAGAAGGAAACTCAAGTCAAACTGCCTGAACTTCTAAAGAGATTGTCAAATGAGAAAAGCCTTAGCATTATCAAGATAAGATCTGATAAAGGCACTGAGTTCATTAACTCATACATCAATGAGTATTGTACATCTAATGGAATAGCTCATGAAACCTCAGCAGCTAGAACTCCTCAACAGAATGGAGTTGCAGAGAGAAGAAATAGAACTTTAAAAGAAGCTGCTAGAACCTTAATTGCTGATTCAGATTTGCCTAAGAGGTTTTGGGCTGAAGCCATAAACACTGCATGCCATACTCAAAATAGATGTTTGATCACTAAGGGGCAAGGCAAAACCCCTTATGAACTCTGGAAAGGAAGATTGCCTAAAGTGTCTTACTTTCACATTTTTGGTTGCAAGTGTTTTATTCACAATAATGGGAAAGATCAGCTGAAAGCCTTTGACAGCAAAGCTGATGAAGGAGTATTTCTTGGATACTCTCAAATCAGTAGAGCTTTCAGAGTCTATAACAAGAAAACCCTTATTGTAGAGGAAATACCTCATGTTGTATTTGATGAATCTATTCATGAGTTCAGGAATGAGAACTTGGAATCAGAAGAAATCACACAGAGGACAACCAGACTAAGTCTAAAAGACAAAGACACTGAGCTTATAGATGTTGTCCAAACCAATCTACCTGAAAACTCTATGTTAGACAACCATCCTGAAGGCAACCCTCCTGAGGCAAATCCCACTGAAGGAAATAGTGAACTGAATGATCCAATCCCAGTTCATATCCAGGTAACAACTACCAATGAAGAAGCAGTTCCTGTTGAGGTAGTTAATGGGTCAAATAATCAAGGAGGAAATCAAAATGTTGAAAATACCAATGTCACTGACATTGAGGACAACACCCCTGATTATGATCCTGAATTAGATCCTGCATTCAATTATCCTGAATTCTATGATCAAATTGACTCAACTTCAGTAGAGGACAACTCTACTGAAGAGATCAGAAAAAGAAGGACTTGGTTGTCTGACCATCCTACTGATCAAATACTTGGTGACCCAAGTATTGGAGTCAAAACAAGAAGATTTCATGGTGAAAGTGCTATTTTCTGTTGTTTCTTGTCAGAACAAGAACCAAGTGATATTGAGGAAGCACTTCAAGATGCCAATTGGATCACAGCCATGCAGGAAGAACTGAATCAATTCACCAGAAATGAAGTATGGGAGCTGGTGGATAGGCCTTCACATCAAGATGTTATTGGAACAAAGTGGGTGTTCAAGAACAAGAAGAATGAAAATGATGTGATTGTCAGAAACAAAGCAAGACTTGTGGCAAAAGGCTATTGCCAACATGAAGGCATTGACTATGATGAGACATTTGCACCTGTAGCAAGGCTAGAAGCAATAAGGCTCTTTCTAGCCTATGCAGCCCACAAGAGGTTCAAAGTGTACCAAATGGATGTCAAGAGTGTCTTTCTGAATGGAGTCTTGAAGGAAGAAGTCTATGTAGAGCAACCACCAGGTTTTGAAGTTGGAAACCAAGTTTACAGACTCAAGAAAGCTCTTTATGGACTCAAGCAAGCCCCTAGGGCTTGGTATGATACACTGTCACAATTCCTCTTGGATCATGGATTCACCAAGGGAACTGTGGACAGAACTCTTTTCAGAATCTCTGAAGGAGAGGACATCTTGCTTGTCCAAATTTATGTGGATGACATAATATTTGGATCCCCCAATGAGAAGCTATGTGAGAAGTTCTCCAAGCTAATGCAAAGCAAGTTTGAGATGTCCATGATGGGACTGATGAACTTCTTTCTGGGTCTTCAAGTCAAGCAATCAAAAGAAGGAATCTTCATCAACCAAGCTAAGTACACCAGAGAAATGATCAAGAAGTTTGGGTGTACAACTAGCAAGCCAGTAAGGATTCCAATGAACACAAACTGGAAGATGGATCCTGATGAGAGTGGTATTCCAACCAACTCTACTGAGTATAGAGGAATAATTGGTTCACTCCTCTATCTCACTGCCAGCAGACCTGACATCACCTTTGCAGTAGGTGTTTGTGCAAGGTTTCAAACAAATCCTAAGAAAAGCCATCTTGAGGCTGCACAGAGGATCTTGAGATATCTCAAAGGCACTGAAAATCTAGGCCTTTGGTATCCTGCTGATGACAACATTGAATTAACTGGCTACTCAGATGCTGATTATGGAGGATGCAGAATTGACAGAAAGTCCACTTCAGGGACTTGTCAATTCTTAGGCAACAAGCTCATATCTTGGTTCTCCAAGAAGCAAAACACAGTGGCTACTTCCACTACTGAGGCTGAATATGTTGCTGCTGGAAGTTGTTGTGCTCAGATCCTATGGTTGAGACAACAACTAAGAGATTACAGAGTCAACTCTACTGAAGTGCCCATATTTTGTGATAACAATAGTGCCATTGCTATTTCACAAAATCCTGTCTTGCATACAAGATGCAAACATGTGGACATCCAGCATCACTTCATTAGAGATCATGTGGAGAAGAAGGATATAAAGTTGGTCAAGATCCACTCAGATCATCAAAAAGCTGATATACTAACTAAGCCACTTGCAGAGGCAAGGTTTCTGGAGCTATCAGCAGAGTTGGGATTACTTGATCCAGGGAAGTTGGACAAGTAAAACTCATTAAAGTTAATGGGAGTAAAAGAGCTGAATTGATATTCAGTAGACTTGGACAAATCTACTGAAGTGCAGAAGAGATGATCATAACTACTCAGGACACTTGTCCATTGACATTCAGGACTCTTGTCCACATCTCTTCAGGACACTTGTCCTTGTAGGGTCAGATAAGTTGTCCTAGTTATCAAACCTATTCTCTTGGTTTGATAAGCACCTATTTTGGGTAATCATTGTCTACCTTGATACCTGTCCCAACTACAGATATCATTTCTGTGGGATTTAATTTGTCCCCCACCCAAAAGGTCGCTTTCCATGCATTAAATGCCAAGATTTAACTCTTGTTTGCATTACACCTTTTCAAACCATGATCTATCTCGAAAACTCCCCAACCATTAACTAATATTAAATACCTTCCACGTTTTGAATAAAACCAACAAGTCACTGTTACATTGGTTTTTAACCATTGGATCAAAACTGGCCAACTCCCCTGAAATTCATCCTGGCCGTCCAAGTGTATCTTTCCATATTTGACAACAGTTGAAAATACACAAAACTCACCAACTCATTGACAAACATTCTTTTTAGAATATTCTCAAGTCTTAAGAACTCCCCACACACTCTTCTTCCCCAAGCATTCGAAACCCTAGCCTATTCTCTTCAAACTCTCTCAAAACTTTCTAAATTTCATCTCTGCAATCTTCAATGGCTCCCAAAGTGAAACCAGAGATGATCATAGATTTTTCCAACAAGGCTCTTGACCTTGATTTTGGTTATTTGAGCAACAAGAACAACCTTCACTTTGAGCCAATAGTATCATTTACAAGTGAAGATCCTGAAATCACTCCAACCCTGAGATGGTTGAGAAGAGCAGGCCTTCAGAAATTCATGGAGGAAAGGCCAAGCTCTTGTTTGGACAACTACATGGCTGAGTTCTTTGCCTTTCTCAAATGGAGAGGCAAATCAGAAGATGGTGAGATTTCCACCAGATTGTCCTATGTTGCTGAAGAAGATGAAGAAGAGAGATTTCATAGAGTGAAATTCTCTTCAGAAGATCTTGAAGGAGCCTTTGGATTGCCTTCAGAAGGAAGGAATCCAGAATCTTATGGTGCTGGCCATGAAGATGACATAGCACAAGAATGGCTATTAGTGCCAGGCCCTCTATCTTCAACACAAAACAAGAAGACTCTCAAGTCTAAATTTCTCAATCTATTTGAGGTAATCACTAAGAGTCTCTTGAGTAATACTGGAAGCTTGGAGCAGGTCAGCCATCCTAGAATCAGAATCATGGCTGCAGTCATTGATGCCAGTGACAAGGGTATCAAGTTCGATTGGAGGACCTTAATTATTTCTGAGATGATGAAGGAAAAGGCCAAGTTTAAAGTGAGAGCTCATAACAAGGTTGTGCTAGAAGGGAAACTCAAGTATTGCACCAGGGCAAGCTTGTTGATTGAGAGATTTTCCCATTATTCCCAAATGCAAACCTTTGCAAAGCCTCTCCCAGCTCAAAAGATTCTGTTCAGAAAGCTCAGCAAGAAAACTGAGCAAAGGAGGATGATAGTGGCCAAACCTGCTGAAGAAAAGGTGGAGGAGAAACCTAAAATGAAGAAGAGGACAAAAGCAAGAGTGGTGAAAACAAGGAAAATGTCTCAGATCTTCTCAGAAGAGAATTCAGATGCTTCAACTGAGATTGAAGAAGTTGCTAGAGAAGGTGTACAAGTGCCCTCTGATCATTCAGAAGAATTAAGGCAGAAGTACAATGAGACTAGACAAAAGTCTAGGGGTGATAAGAGGATCAGGGAGGTTGTCCCTGAAAAGGATGGTGAAGGAAGTGGGAGCAGTAGGGCTAGCAAGAGAAGGGCCAAGCCTACTGACAAAGTGTTGGAGCTCCAAGAAGAAAGGTCTCTACAACTTGCTCTTAGAGAGAGCAGAGCTGAAAGCAGGACCAAATCAAAGTCAAGGACCAACTCATCTGGTTCTGGAACTCCAGAATCCAAGGTCCCTGAAGGTCAACCAATAGAGGCCAACATCCCTGAAATTCAGAACCCTGAGCCCAACTCCCCTGAAACCCATATAACCCCAACCAACCAACCTATAACCCCCATCAATCTTACAAAGAGATACTCTCCTGAAGGGAATGTGCAAAGAAGTGGGATAGATGTGCTAGCAGATATAACAGTAGATGAGACAAGACTACATTCTCCCCTTGACTCATATATGCTCAATTACTCAAAGCAATTAGAAGCTGCACTTTTTGAGCCAACCCCCTTGAGTAAAGCCCCTTCAGATCCATTGCTCTTTAAAGCAACTGAAGCACCTTCTACTGCACCCAACTCTTCTGAAGCCAACATTCCTGAACTAAACCTTCCTGAAGCCACTTTAGGAGAACCCAGAGTCATCTCCCCTATAACCCAAAGTCCCCATTCAAGTGGAGATGAGGAGGAGTATACTTATGAGAGTATGCTCAGAGGAGGAGCCATGGCTACTGTGGACAGTTTGTATCCACAACTTGCTGAATTTCCAAGAATTCAGAGGACTTTTCATGATCTAAGGATGCTTGTTGATGTAAAAGATAAGTCTATGATGGAGATATCACAAGTCATCCAAGATAAGGGAGCAAACTGGTGGCAAGTTGAGGAGAACAGATTGCTACACGTTGTTGGAGTCTCAAAGACAAGATTTCTCATTGATGAGGAACTCTTTGCAAAGCTGGTAGCTGATAAGATTAAGGAGGAGAAGGAAAGAAAATCTAAGGGAATCAAACACCCTGATAGTAGCTCCAATGATGATGATTCCCCCAATGATCCCTCAAACCCCTCAAAACCCAACCCCCCTGAAACCCCTCAAGCTAATATCCCTAAGCCTTCTGTATCTGAAAGACTTTCCAACCCTCCTAAGACCTATCATAGGAAAGGCTCTGTCAATTCAGAGGTGTTGACCAAGGATGGTAACACAACCAATGACACATCTGCCAATGAAGGTTCTTCTGAACTCAAGGCACAGCCTAAAGATGTGGAGGTTCCTGTTTTAGAGGCTGGTTTGGTTAAGGCCTATTCAGTGTCAGATAAGTTGGACACTGATCAGCCCTTAATCATTCAGGATGACTCAGTGGCTGCTGATATAAGCACTGTGATCTCCCCACAACTGCCATCTTTGAACCTTGTTGAAGGTGGAGATGCTGCAGGTCTAGGTGAAGTAGTTGAAAAGGAGATGATAGTGGAAAAACCAGAGGGAGAAGTAGATGATAGAGAGGTTGTGATCACTAGAATAGTGAGTGTACCACCAAATGAGGGTGATATAAGTGAGGAAGGGCAGACTATTCTTGAAGTCAAATCTGAACTTCAAGAATCCCTTGATGAGAGGAGGCCTGTTCCTTTAAGTGAGGAAATCATTGTTGAAGGGAGAAAAGAAATAGTTGAAAATGAGGAGAAGACTGCTGATGTATCAGAGTCTTATGAAAAAGAATTGGAGGGAGACAAGTGTGTTTTTACTGATGCTTTTGATTTGTCTGATATTGCAGGTATAACCTTTGATCAAATCTTTGCAGATGAACTCTTAACAGATGCACCCATCCAAGTTGACAGTGGATCAGCACAAGCCTTGCTTGGGATGCAATCAGAGAAGTTGGATTCCTTGGCTCACCAGGTACAATCAGCTCATGCAGAAACTTCTGGAGCCTTGGATGAGCATGGAAGAACTTTGGCATCTGTGGAAATGAGGCTAACTGGCTCAGAGGATGTGGTGTTACCTACCTTGGAGGCAAGGATCAGTGGAGTTGAGACTGGTTTGCAAACCATCTCCACTGAAGTTATCAAAGCCAAAAACACCATGAGGTCAGTTTCAAAGGAGGTTAAGAAAAAGCAATCTTTGCTAAGAATCAACCACAATAGGAATGTGAAGACATTAAGGTCAGTGGTAAAGAGAGCTCTTGGAAGAAAGACTGCACTGCAAAGACAAAGAGCTGAAGAGCAAAGACTAGCTATGGTGAAAGCAGCCTCGGAAAAGTTTTCCCAAGAGGTATTGGCCAACATTGCTGAAGGTGCAGTGGCCAACCTCACTGAGCTTCTCAAAGCCCAATTGGATGCATCTCTTAAAACAACTATGGAGGAAGTTGTCCAACAGAAAAGAAGCCTGTTCTAGCCTTTCTTAGCTTGAGCAGTGACAGGATGCAGAATATACATGATGAAAATGTATATTTGTTGGAAGAAATGAAATCCCTAAATCAGGCACAATCCCTAATGGCCACAACAATGAGTGAGCTAAAACCCCAATGTTTTGATGCTGCCAAAAAGGGGGAAAGGGAAAGAGCAAGGGTAAAAGGTGCCTTAGTGATTGGAAGCCCAGTTAAGGGTAAGGACAAAGCCCCTGAAGGAAAGGGAAAAGAGCCAGCAATACTGAACTTGGAAGAATTGGATGAAGAGGAGCAGTTGGCACTTGCATTGAAGAACTCTATGGCCTCAGCTCAAGAGGAAAGAGTAAGGTTACAACAAAGACCAGGTGGTGAGGTATTTGGTTTGGACAAGGATGCTGAAGGTGTCCAAACTAGAGGAAAGATCAAGAAGGCCCAAGGAAAGAAGAGACAAGTTGAGAAATTCACTGACTTTCCCAATAGCCTTGATCTTCCACCTGAATTCAGAGTTGTTGATGATGAGCCTATCTCAAAGAAGGCCAAAACTGCTGAAGAGCCCAAGAATGCTGAAATATCCAAGTTTGCTGAAAAAGACAAGTCTACTGAGACTAAGTCCACTGAAAGTACCAAAGCCTCTGAAGATGTTGAGGAATTATATGAAGAAGGCTTTGGACCTGGACCAAAGAAGACAAAGATTGTGGTACTCAATGATCCATCAAAGCTGTTTCATGAAGGGTATGGCAAAGACCCTGAAACACAACAGAAACTAGCTATGATGAGAGCCCAAGAGAAAATGGACTTGATGGAAGAGGCCAACAGAGCAAGAAACAAGAGAAGAGCAGACTTCCAGAAGCCAAGAAGGAAGAGAGCAACTTACAACAAGATGAAGCCACAGCTATTGATCCCAATGGACACCAAATATCCTCACTTGGATAAATGGGTACCAATTTAGCTGAATGACTTATGGGAGGAAGCCAAAAGGGAGTATGTCTATGATCAATATGTCATTGACAGATGGAATGGAAGAGATGCCAACTCCACTTTTGCTGAGTTCATGATAGAATACTACAAAGAACTCTATCAACAATTGCTTGCAGCTGCTGATATTGCAAGAATTGAACTCACAGCTCCTAAGCCAATCATATACATGCCTCCAAAGCTTGAAGGATGGATTGACCAAGCAAGAATTCTGAGAGAATTCACTGAGATCCTTAAGCTAAACAAGATGGTTCTTGGTCCTAAGGGAACAAACCAAGAAGCCATGGCATTGAAAAGAAGAGTGTGGGCACAATATGGAATGCTGCCACCTCCTGAGGATGATCTTTGAAATGGCTAAGTCTTCTGACCTATCTTGAGTGATCAACTATGCTGAAAAATGATCAAGTTTGCTGATGTGGTGTGCTAATCTGTTTGCTCTAATTTGATATGGATTGCTCTGATACAAGCTCTGTGCTCTGATATTGAAAGTCTTGTATATGTCTTGAAGTGTTAGTATTTGTTCTGATACAAGATTGGTGCTCTGATACAAGTTTATGCTCTGATACTGAAAAATCTTGTATATGTGTTGAACTGTTAGAATGAAATACTCTGATGTATTAAGTGTTGATGATTCATGCTCTGATATGTTAAATTCAACTATCAACATGCTTGTAATGATTTTTGAATGAATGATAGTTTAACTTGTTTTGAATCAAGAAACACTCATCTCTCTATGCCTATCTATGAAACCTATGTGCAACATGAATGGTGAATACACTAACTCATTGCTTTTCAGGATAACTGACCTTAGTCATGTCTTCTGAAGAATAATGTAATAGGTGTAGCTAAGTCACTTTTGCACAAGCTGTATAGGTTTTGGCATCATCAAAAAGGGGGAAATTGTTGGGAATAAAATGAGTTATGTTTTGATTGAATACCAAAACCCCCTGAGACATGCCTAAGTCATGATTGAATATGTTCTAGAAATGTTAGAACATATAGTATAAAGGCTAGATGAGGAGCTAATATGTTAGTAGCTCTTAGATGATTAGATGCACAAACTGAGGGGGAACACATGCTTGGAAGTTCATTTGAATCAAGTCCCCTCAAGGCTCAAACTCTGGATACAACACTAAGTCTTTTGAGACTAACTATACTGATCAGGAGAGTTGTCCAGAGAAATTGTCTCAGTACAAGAAGTCAAGATCAAGTGCTCTGAAAGCCTGCAGTCAACTATGCTGAAGGGTTTTGAGACAATCATTCCCTAAAGATCTTCAAAGAAACAAGCTAAGATCACCTTCAAGAGAAATAAAAGGGAAAGAGCCAAGTCATCTGAAGAAGAGCAAGACAATCTTGCTGATAAGCAAGACTGCTGATAGTGATAAGGAGAGCTGTCCAAATGATGAGGAATGTTGTCCTATCATTGGAACAACCTTCAGAAGACATGTCCACATTCTTACAAGAGAATCTGAATGTCAGATATTGGGAAGAGTGCTACAGAATGAAGACAAAGCTCTTACAGCCGTTTATTTCCCAAATAAGGACATGTCACTATCAAGATTCTGTCTTCAAAGTTGAAGAACAAAAAGAAGACATTTATGGACATTGGAGGCTGCCTCTCCATCGGGCAAATCCTTCATTTGTCTATAAATACAGAAGTGTGAAGACCATTTGAAAGCATCCAACTAGCATCCAACTTCAACCTCAACCAAGCACATCCAACCTTAAGTTCTTACAAACTAGAGTGCTTTCAAAGCTTTCAAAGACTATCTTAGTCTTCAAACACTTCATCTAAGATGTACTACATTGTATATCCATACACAAGCTTAGAGAGATATCCTATCCTTATACACTGATCTTCATTGTAAAGGATATCTCATTAGTTGGAACCTTACTTCAATCCTAATATCTTTCAAGAGTGAAAGTGAGAAGGTTGTAGTAGTAGAAGTGGTAGGAGCTGACTGTTGAGAGAAGAACAGTTCAGTTCTGAGTTGAGAAGAGGGTACTAGGACTCTAGACATCCTAGGGATCAATTCACCAAGAGTGGTGTTCTTGATCAAGTGCACCTTGGCACTATAAAACAAGTTAATTCCAAGAGTGAAGGAATTATCCTGTTAAATCAGGGAAGTGGATGTAGGAGCTTGAGTCTCTGAACCACTATAAACTCTTGTGTTGATTTACTTTCAAGTACTTTCATACACTCAACACTGCACACAAAACTGATCTTTCAAAGGATAAACATTCAAAGACTGTGCAAAACTGATTTGGACAAGTTCCCTGAAACTGGACTGTATTGAATTGACCAAGTGATTTCAGAATCTAAAGGAGTTTAAACTAAAAGGGCCAACCATTATTCCGCACATACAACTCCCCTAGATAGTTATTCAACTAAGTACTCAATAGTACTTAGTAGTCTGATTATCTTAGAAGAGTTAATCATCTTCAGCAGAGTTGTCCAAGACAACCTTGCTGAGCTCTGGTTTGATCAAGTTAGAAAAGAATTTGAATACAAGTGTATCCCCCCCCCCCCCATACACTTGTTATATACTCCTTTCAGGACCATCAAATCCATGTGCAACAATTCAAAACATCGATGTGTAGAACAATGTGACAGCATTCTATGTGGCACTCTTACCTGTTTACCTTTCTGGCATGATCCACATACAGTGGTATTCTGGAAACTCAATTTAGGTAGTCCTTTGATTGCATCTGATGTGATTAGTTTCTTCAATGCCCTGTAATTTACATGTCCTAATCTTTGGTGCCATAAGACATTCTCATCATGTTTTGACAAATTGCATACATTAGTTCCAATAAGATAACAGTTATCTGCAGACCTAGTACCAGTCATTAAACAATCATCATCTTCATTAAGAACATAGCAAGACTCTTTGTCAAATTTTACATGCAAATTATCATCACAAAGTTGACTAATACTAATCAGATTAGCAAGTAAGCCATCAACATGCAAAACATTTTTAAGCTTAGGAAAACCTTTAACATTCAAAGTTCCTTTTCCTATTATCTTTCCTTTTGATCCACCACCATATGTAACATTACCACCATTCAAGGTCACATAATCAGATAAGTAGTCTATATGTCCTGTCATATGTCTAGAACAACCACTATCAAAATACCATAGACGAGGTAAACATGCTTTCAAGGATGTGTGAACAACATTACAGGTAACTTTTGGTTTCCATGCAGATTTCACAGAATGTTTCCTAGGATGTGAAGACATTCTGGATGGCATAAACTCAGTTTTCAAATCCTTAAACATTTTCAAGCAGAATGGACGAATATGACCATATATATTTAAAGCAATAATGACAAATATACTTCCTTTCAACCTTGTGAGAATCTGTTTGTGCAGAAGTTACACCAGATGTGCTAGCATTTGCCTTCACAAATTTCACAGGTTTTTTAAAATTTTCAGAAATAGAAGCAGTTTCATCATCATAACCTAAACCATAATTATTAGATTTACAAGTAGCTATAGCATCATTCACTTTAGAAGCACTCTTGGAAAACTTTTTGAAACTTAAAGTAGAGGTGATCAATTTCTCCTTCAGTTTACAAACTTCAAGATCTCTTCTGGTAAGTAAGACTTCTAGCTTAGTGATTGTGTCTTTCAGATCCTCATTCTCTTTATTCAAAGAATTCAGAGAGAGTTTCTGAGAGTTCCAATCATCTAACAATTTCTGATATGTCTCATCATCAATCCTTTTTCCTGCATCATCAACAAAACCATTAAAACAGTTCAAATCTGGGTGACTCTGTTTTGATGTTACTGTAGATGTGAAGACATCAGGTGCAACATCAGAATCTGTATCATCCAGATGATCATCTGAGGAATCATTATAATCAATTCTGGTAAACTGAGCATGTTCATTTTCATTAAACTCATCAAGATTATCATTATCAGATTCATCACTCAAGGTAGCACTAAAATTCAGTTTTTGCTTCAGTCTGGTATTGGCACACTCATTTGCATAGTGTCCATAACCAGAACATGCATTGCATTGAACTGATTTTCTAAATTCAGGATCATACCTTGATTTACCTTCACTCTTTGATGGTCTTGGTGTGAATTGACTCTTCCTCCTTTCTGGTTGTGGTGTTGATGTGTTGATTTGGATCTTAGGCTGAATGTTTCCTTTAGATTTATGCATAGACTTCTTAAGAAATTTATTAAAATGCTTTGTAAGAAGGGCAATGTTGTCAGGATTGCTAAGGCATTCATCAATCAATTCTTCATCCGAATCAACCTCATTAATGATAGGCTGAATCTCAGATTTGTTTGATGTCTCTCCTTTAAAAAAAACAACAGCTTTCTTATCATCTTTAGCTTCATCAGTTTGATTAGTGTTTATTTCATAGGTTCTAAGAATACTCACTAATTCATTTTGACTCAACTTATCAGTATCTTTTTCCTCTTCAATAGCACAAATTTTAGCATCAAATCTTTTAGGAACATACCTTAATATCTTATGTACTACCCTAACATTAGAAATAGGGTCACCAAGAGAATGTGATTCATTAATAATCTCACTTAACCTTTCGTTGTAGGATGAAATTGTTTCATCATCTCTCATTCGGAGATTTTCAAACTTTGTCCCCAACATTCGAAGCTTTGTCCTTCGAACACTATCGGAACCTTCACAATGCTCTTGTAACCTGTCCCATGCATCTTTAGAAGTAGAACAGTTAGATATAATTTTAAACATAGAGGTATCAACAGAAGTAAAAATAGCATTTAAGGCTTTAGAATTATATCGTGCTGTTGTTATCTCATCGGCTGTCCAATCAACTTCTCTCTTAAGTTGGATTTCACCATCGGCATCTGCTGGATTCTTTGGTATGTCCCAACCTGTAAGAACAGTCCTCCAAGCACGTTCATCAATTGACTTGATGTACATACGCATCTTAGGCTTCCAATAAGCATAATTTGAACCATCTAAAACGGGTGGCCTAAGTGCTGTGGATATGTGATGTGTTTCCATTGCTAACATAAACTAAAACACACTTTAAGCAAGGATCTAAACCTAGTGTCGTCAGGTATCGGCTCTGATACCAACTGAAAGTGTGCGTGGGGTGGTATCTAGTGTTTAAGTAAAAAACAGAACAATGTTACACTGAATGTTGTGACAATTAGTGTAGCATTAACTCTAACAGAATGTGAATAAGTAAACACAGTACACAGCGGAAGTCTAAAATACTAAAACACAATACGAACACAATGGAATAATTTTTAACATAGATTTTATTAATAAAAAAACCTATGCTAAGCCTTACGGCGAAAAGTAACTTAGTTTCTAAGTTATATAAAAATGTCTTGTGAAATGTCTCAGCAATTACTTCAACATTCCACAAACAGAAACTACGATCGAGGCAGGTGCCTGAATTCTCAAACAGACTTAAGTGTTGATGTGCCAAAATTTGCACGAGAGGATTACGTGTCCTCCGGATTGGATGTCCCGCTCTTTGAACACGTACAATCACTCCAAGTATGCTGCCTTTACTCGAAATCTTCAAGAACCTGCAAAGAACACACCGGAGGGGGGTCCGGTGTGGACACTCCGATGCCTAAGTCAGTATAGGGCTTATCAATATCTTCCAAGGATCTCAAGATCCTTGATGTATCAAAATAGTTCTCAAAGAATATCAGAAAAGAGTTTATGTGTTTAGTATATCGAGTTTTTAGTGTAAGAATATCTAACCTGGAAATCTCCTCGAATTTACCTATTTATAGAGATACCTTCTGGAGAGGAAGTCAAGCCTTCCTCTTATTTCGGAGCGGCCCGTCAGACTCGGCCCTACTGAGTGGACGAAGTCCTCCTTTCTCTCCACTCCCTGAAGACTCGGTGATCCTCCCTCTTGGTGGACTTCGTTTCCTAAGATAAAGGAGGACAAGGTCTTCCTTTTATCCAGCCTAGACCGGAAAGGGCGGAAGTCCTCTATATTTACGGTCCACGACTTAATATTAAGACTGATTCTTTCTGATACTGCTCTCCAGGCGGAGCTCCCTCCAGAGAGACCTCTAGAGAGGATTCCTTATCCAGAGGGTATTAAATAATCCAATCCTTCCATTTCGACCTTATCTTTTATACACGTGTCGACTCCTTATTAGGTGACATTTTTAGGCCACATCATCTACTCCCCCTACTCTCGTAAAAGGAGGGCATCTTTTGTGAGAGTAGAAAAATTTCCAAGAACCTGGTACAAAGGTCTTCCTGGAGAGACGTGTATCGTTCTTGCTTCGGAGAGGAAGTTTCAAAACATGACCTTCTTTGAAGGCTTTTCCCGCCTTCAACTTGGGGGACTTTTCGGCTTCTGCGCGTGGGCCGCACGCGATCGCTTTTCTCTCTCCTTTGTTATTCTCCCGAGGAAAATCCTCGATTCTACCCCATCTGTTCTTCAGGCGTTCTTCATTCCGGGTCTCATCGTCACCGGTCACTCCGACTGATTCCATAGTCTCCCCGACCAAGGTAACCTAGCTATCCCTCTTTTCTTCTTTTATTCGTACTTGCTTAGTAATGTCAAACCCTCTTTCTCCGCCGGAAGCCATTAGCCAAAATTCCTCCGAACTAACTCCTTCTCTGATGGGGAGTCCAGAGAATAAAATTTCCCTTGCTTCCAAAATCAACCATACTCACTTAGTTAACCTTGCCCACGCCTATGGTTTTCCAGATCTCTCCCAACCCCAAACTCTTGCTTTTTTCGAAGCCCACCTTAGGGCCGGACTACGATTTCCGATTCATCCCTACTTGGCTGCCATATCGACCCGCATGCAGATCCCTCTTAACCAGTTTACTCCGAACGCTATCCGTACTATGATAGGCTTTTTCATCTTGGTGAAAGGGAATGGGGGCGACCCATCTGCCGAACTATTTCTGAGCCAACATTCTTGTAAGGTGAATGATGGTTTCTTCTATGTTAGTGGACGGAGGTCCCGTGTTTGTAAATTTCTGAAAAAACTCCATGAAGAGGACTCATCTTGGCGGGATTATTATTTTTTCGCTACCAGCCCCACTGGTTGGCCATTCCCTCATGGGGGTTGGATATTCCATAATCCAGGAGTACTTCCTCCTCCTCTAAAATCTTACTCTGTTTTGAATCATACTGTTATGGCTAGTCTCAATACCCACGTCCGTCTGCACGATTATTTTGATATCCTTGGTATTTGCAAAAATCCTCGCATCCTCTCCCACTTCGGCTTTTGTCCTCAAGATTTCCCTTTAGATTCTCGAGATGGTAAAAAATCTTCCATTATTGTATTCCTCTTCTCGTATGTGGTCATTTTTTTGTATTTTGAACATTTTCTTGGTTGTCTGCAGCGATGAGTTGGCTAACTCACATCTCTCGGGATGCTCCTGCTCTCAGCATAGTGAAGACCCCTATATTATCCACTCCATAAGTTCTTCCAAAAGCTCCTCCGTCTCCTGCTCTCGAGAGCTCAGCCAAGACTCCAGCTCCAGAGGGTTCTTCGAAAATTCCTCCTCTCCCTAGCTCTTCCACTCAGGTCCCAGGTTCAGTTGCCAAAAGAACCCGCTCGGCTGCCAACGCCTTCTTCGCTGACTGTGCAACCTCTAAGAAGAAGAAGGGAAAAGCGACCCGTACTCTTGCCGAGAAGGGAGCCCCTGCTTCTGCTGTATACGAACCTCTCCATCGCCTCATTGATCGATGTCCTGCTCCCTCCAACGCTGATTTATCCGACTCGCCCCTTCCTGAGGATCAACTGCTCCATGGGGCTCAACTTTTCTCAGAGGTACTTTCTATCATTTCCTATTTTCACAATCTTTACTTTCTTCATATCTCAAACACTATTTCCTTTTCTTCTGTAGCTTGGCCTTACTTATGCTAAGATACTCGATCAAGGTGTCGAGATGGTGGCTGAGATTGAGCTTCTCCGGGCCGAAGCGTCCTCTTTCCAGTCGACCCTCAAGGATATCACTATGGAGAAGGACAAAGTTCATAAGCGAGCTCAAGCTGTATCTGAGGAGTTGTCTCTCTTACAGACTCAAAGCAAGCAGGATGCAGCCAGGATTAAGTATCTGGTGCAGGACGTGGAACGGATGGAGGGCGAGCTGCCGGATGTCGGAGTGCAGGCTTGCATTAAGTCCCTGTTCACTTCCTCTTTGGGTCAAGAGTTCTTGGAAACTCTTCATACTCAGTGGTTGTCCAGCTTCCTAAAGAGCTCGAGCTTCCTCTGTGCCATGGGACCGCATATCCCTCACTTCATCGACCACGGCTTCAGCAATGCCGTCGCCGAGCATTCAGCCCCGGGGTTTGATGGAACTTACTCTCGTGAGTTCCATTTGGATCGTCTTGCTACTCCTCCAAAATTCTTGGGGGATCCTAAGGAGAGCCCCGATAGTCCTTGGTGGCTACCCGGAATGGGTCAGGCCATCGCCAAGCTGCAGGCTGTCAAGATAGGTATGGCTGAGCTAAAGCCTCTGGAGCGTCTGATTTATCCTTATAGCTCCGCTCCAGCCGTGACAACCGCAATAGATGGAGGGTCTGGCGTTGCCGATACCATGGGAGGTACAGCGGGTCCAAAGGAGGGCGGAGGATCTAGCAACCATGTTGCTGAGGAGGAGGGCGCTGTTGGAGGAGCTGAAGGAGTTGAGGCCGAGGGGATTATTGCTGAGGAAGCTGCTGCTGAAAAAGCAGTTTAAATTTCACATTTATGATCACCACAAACAATTTACTTTTCTCTTGTTTTGCTACACTCTTTATTTTCTGCTCATAATATTTGCTCTCCATACTTTATAGGGGACCCCACACTCCTGGATATGTGGGGGCTTTTGTTGTAATCGCATTAGCTTGATGTTGCATGTTTTGTTGTCTTTTTCTTTCTTGCATGAGTAGCTTACAAGACCAGCAAAGAATGTGTTGGGGGTGTGTTCTCTTCCCCCCCTTTTCGTTGGTCTTGTAGGCTATGCTGGGATCACCTCTTGGCTGTACAATTTCTTAATTTCAGGTGACTTGGTTGTGGGAGGTCATCCTCCCTCTTCTCTTGACTCCTGAATCATAAAACTTGTCTTCTTCATCATCTAGTCTTTGTAGTTCTAAAGTATGGTGAGGGCTTTCTGGGAGACCTTGATCTCTAATCCTCTCAACATTTTCTTTTCCCTTTTTTGTATTTAAAAGACTTTGATTCGCAAATATCTTCTCCTTTCATCAATTACCCTCTCGGGTTTTAAGTAAGATGAGGGCTCTCTGGAGCACCTCGGCCTCTAGGCCTCCGAGTATTTCTCACTCTTATTCTTAAAAGATTTTAATTCGTAAAATCTTTTCATTTCAGTAACCCACTTGGGTCTCTAGTAAGGTGAGGGCTCTCTGGAGCACCTCGGCCTCTAGGCCTCTGAGTGTCTCTCACTCTTATTAAAAGATTTTAATTCGTAAAATCTTTTCATTTCAGTAACCCACTTGGGTCTCTAGTAAGGTGAGGGCTCTCTGGAGCACCTCGGCCTCTAGGCCTCTGAGTGTCTCTCACTCTTATTTTTAAAAGATTTTAATTCATAAAATCTTCTCATTTTAGTAACCCACTTGGGTCTCAAGTAAGGTGAGGGCTCTCTGGAGCACCTCGGCCTCTAGGCCTCTGAGTGTCTCTCACTCTTATTTTTAAAAGATTTTAATTCATAAAATCTTCTCATTTCAGTAACCCACTTGGGTCTCAAGTAAGGTGAGGGCTCTCTGGAGCACCTCGGCCTCTAGGCCTCTGAGTGTCTCTCACTCTTATTTTTAAAAGATTTTAATTCATAAAATCTTCTCATTTCAGTAACCCACTTGGGTCTCAAGTAAGGTGAGGGCTCTCTGGAGCACCTCGGCCTCTAGGCCTCTGAGTGACTCTCACTCTTATTTTTAAAAGATTTTAATTCATAAAATCTTCTCATTTCAGTAACCCACTTGGGCTCAAGTAAGGTGAGGGCTCTCTGGAGCACCTCGGCCTCTAGGCCTCTGAGTGTCTCTCACTCTTATTTTTAAAAGATTTTAATTCATAAAATCTTCTCATTTCAGTAACCCACTTGGGTCTCAAGTAAGGTGAGGGCTCTCTGGAGCACCTCGGCCTCTAGGCCTCTGAGTGTCTCTCACTCTTATTTTTAAAAGATTTTAACTCATAAAATCTTCTCATTTCAGAAACCCACTTGGGTCTCAAGTAAGGTGAGGGCTCTCTGGAGCACCTCGGCCTCTAGGCCTCTGAGTGTCTCTCACACTCGTCATTGTTATATTCATACATCGCATATTCAAATATGAGAAAGATAATCAAGACACAATAATTCTGAATAATTCTTTCTTCAAAAAGGGATAAGACTTCATTGATTTATTGTCAATTTTCAACATAGGCCATAGATAACCTATGCCGGTCTCATTAAAAACCTCTTTACGGAAAAACCCCAAAGGGGAAACCCGTAGAGAGGGAAAAAGAGCTCCGGTGAAGCCACAAAATATATCAAGCAGAATATGGATCAATGCAAAAAATCACAAAACAAAAGTCATAAATGGCCTCGAAGACCTTACACTTTCTTCAAATAAAGAATCTCTTCAAATGGCAAACGTTCCAGGGTCTAGCTATGTCGACCCCCTCCATACTCTGCAGTCTATATGCTCCTCCTTTCAGCACCTGTGTGATTTTATAAGGCCCCTCCCAGTTGGGTTCCAGCTTTCTCGTATTCTTCAGGGCGTCCGCTCTTCTTAGCACCAGGTCCCCCGCTCTGAAGGACCTCGGGATCACCCTTCGGTCATATGCAGCTTTAATTCTGCTCTTATATCTTTCAGCACGTACCCTAACCATCTCTATTTCTTCTTCCATCAAATCTAGAGCCTCTCTCATCAATCTTTCATTCTGATGTTCTTCAAATTGGGCAATTCGGTGCGATCGTAACACGGCCTCTAGAGGTATCACCGTCGTAGCTCCGTAGACCAGCTGAAATGGGGACTCTCCAGTTGCTATCTTCGGACTAGTTCTATATGACCACAATACATTATCTAACTCGTTCACCCATCCTCCTCCTATCTTCGTCAGCCTTGTTCGAATTCCATCCACTATCGTTCGATTAGTAACCTCCACTTGTCCGTTAGCTTGAGGATGAGCTACAGAGGTGAATCTCTGTATTATGTTCAGTCTTGCACACCATCCTCGTACATTTTCTCCGTTAAACTGTGTTGGTCCCTGAACGAGTAGTGAATGGGTTTAAAGTCTAGAGGGGAGGGGTGAATAGACTTTAAAACTTTTTCAAACAGAGTTGGGAACCTCTTCTGATTGCTATGTCAACTGGACTGCAAGTCTGCTGGTCCAGATGACTATAGTGATCTGACTGAGGAGGTTATATGCGGAATTATGGTGGCCCTGGTTTAGACTCGTTCTTATAACTTGTTTTAAAGAGAATACTCAGCTGATGTTGGTTTGAAAGTTATGGCCTTGTTATGAAGAGTGTTGAAATCACAGTATGCACTATATAATAATGAATGTAAAGGCAGAAATGTAAAGTGCAGAAAGTAAATAACACCGGATTTATAGTGGTTCGGATATACGTTCCTACGTCCACTCTCACGTCCTAAAGTGATGTTTAATCCCTTTAATTTCCACAAATTACAAGGGTCTTGACCTTTATATTCCCAAGGTTAGGACTTTGAGATCTGAGCCGTCCTAACAGCTACGGTCTACACAAGTGATTGTAAGCACTTGCACTTTTAGGGGTTTCAAAAACTTTAACCTTTCGGTGAGGGTTTGGGGTTTTTGAGGTGTATCCAACTAATGGTTCAAGCTTATAATTTGCTTAACCACTATGCCTAAAACAATTGATATACAATATGAACAGGTTTCAGGTTCTTAAGGGTTGGATAGAAATCACTTAAGAGCTATAGATAATCTAATGGTTTCTAGCTCTTTTGAGAATTCTTAGAACTGTATGGCTTTTGATTTCTTGCTTGGCTTGTTGAATTCTCTCTTGTGACTTCTCCTTTGTGATTTCTCATCCTCTTGTATTTATAATGGAGATTGGTTGCAACTAGCCGTTGGAGTTGACTAGCCGTTTGAGCAATCTTTCCATAATAGCTTGATTCCTTGATTCCAGCCGCTTGATTGCTTCAATCCTGGGATCATGTCAATCTTCTAAATAAGGTAGGTCTTCGTTTGAATTGCAAGATGACTTGGGAATCAGCCGAGTCCTGGAAGAGCACATAGTCTTCTGATCTGTACTTCTAGTCTTCTGACTACTCTTCTGGCCTTAGGTCTTCTGTCTTCTGATATCAGACGAGTAATACTCTTCTGATCTGGAAATTCTTTGTACTGCTTTTAGGCCATCTTCAGTCTGGGACTCCATCAGATAGGTAGGTATACAAGCACCTTAACTTATCTGGTCTTCAAGGATCTTCTAGTCTTCATGTCTTCTACTCTTCTCATCTTGAGGATAGGTATGTAAGCCAGGACTGTGCTGATCAGCTGATATCAATACAGTTGATCACACAAGACTAGTCTAAGCTGTTCTATACAAGTCAGCTGATCCTATTACATTTATAAACTCAAAGTGTTTTGGCCATCAAAACTATTCTAACATCAAGTGGGGCTTAGGATGAATTTATATCCCAACAATTTCCCCCTTTTTGATGAAGCCAAAACTATACTTGATAAGTGCTCTTAATAAGTTAAGATAAGAGTTTATAACATGCTTAAAAAACTGAAGTATCTGATGAAGACAATGAGAGTTTGTCTTGTAAGCAGAAAGAACTAGAACTTGAATATAGATAGAACTTTTACAGATTACAAGTAATAGTTTCTTTAAACTTCTAAGCTAGTCTTCATCAGGTCTTCTGATCTTCAAATGCGGTAGGCCAGGTACAGACGAGCTCGAACTTCTTCCATGTGCTGTACATCTGTAACATTCTCCTCTTCATAGATCTTGTACAGAATCTTCTTGATTTCTATCATGTTGGCTCTTCCTGAATCCAGAAGGGGTGCATCCCATTTGGGTTCTTCAGGAGTTAAGATTCTGCAGTTGTCAAGTCCTTTGGCTGTCTTGACAATTTCTTCCCAGAACTCTGGATCTTCAATGTTCTTGAACTGGGAGAATTGAAGAAATTCTTCTTCATAAGAAGGGAGAGGGCCAAATTTCCTTACTATGTGGTGTTGAATTTGCCACTTCTTCTTCAGGGGATACCATCTTGGTAGCTCATCTTGAAGGGCTAAGTAGTCCACATAATTGCTATCAAACACCAGGACCTTGTCTTCTTGTGCTTTCCTGAGTTTGGCAATTCTTCTTTCAAATTTGGCTTTGACTGCCTTCGCATCATTCAGCTTCTTTTGCTTAAGCTCTTGAGCTTCAAGCAACTTCTTTTTCTTCAACTCTAGAGCCTCCTTCTCCTCTGCAGTAGGCTCTGTTGGAGTTGGCTTCTTGCTGGTCTGAGCTGACTGAGCTTGCTCATCTGCCTTTCTTTTCCTTGTCATTCTCTTTTCAGGAACTTGTTCTTCAGGAGCAGTGATCTGAAGAGTTTTGGCAGGAGCTTGAGTGGGTGCTTGAGTGTCTTCTTGAGCAATTTCTTTGCCTTTGCCTTTTTCTTGCTTGTTCTTGATTTTGCTCTTTAAACTACTCAAGGTTTCATTCAGCTCATCTTGAGATACTACCATTACAGCATGTTGTGCAGTAGATTTCTCAAGAGCTCTTATCAACATATCTTCCCCCTTTTTGGCTTCAGCAAGTGCAGCCGAAAAAGGCTTCATGGCATTCATGATTTCCACTTTCAGAGTTTGTTTCAATGCCATGGCATTGACCTTGTTGACAGCAGTAATGTGGGATATACTGTGTTCCATGACATGAGAAAGAGAATTGGTGGAGGAGGCAGCTTCGAGCTTTTCTGCAAGTGCTTCCAACTTGACTGCTGTTTCCTTCAGCTGAGTCTGCAGTTTCTCATTCTCCTCTGCAGCTGTTTTAAGAAGAGCTTGTCCTTCAGTGGCTCTTGCTTCAGCATCCTCAATTCTTTTCTTGTAGGTGGTCTCCATGCGGTGCATCTCATCTGTGTAAAGATCAGCAAACCTTTTGGAGGTGTCGGCTGACAACTTCTGATAGGTACTCAAGTATTCTCCTATCTGCTGATGGAGTGCTTCACCAAACTTGTCTTCAACGTCAAGAATCTGGTCATGAAGACGAGTCTTCTGTTCCCTTGCAGCTTTCTCAATATATCTTCCTAGCTGCATGCCTAAACCTTTCTCAAAGTGCAAGTCTATTGCAGCTTTGACCTGGGAGCAGATATCTGCTGTAAGGTCAACAGATGGGGTAGAAGTAGAGGGTGTACCTTGAGGCTTTGGATGAACAATTATTGCTTTGCCTCTCTCTTCGGCTGATAGGTACTCCTCATTGAGGAAGCAGGTAGTGGCCTTGGTCAGATGGGTCATCATTTGTCTGCCTGGATCCTCTTGATTGACAATGAAGTGAGTCAGTTCGTCTGAAGGTCTGAAGTGAGCTGGTATTCTAACTACTTCTCTTTCAATCTCTTCTTTGTCAGCTGGTGCAGCTGAGTCTTTCATCTTTGCTTGTTCAGCTGTCTGCTGATCTGATGAACCTACTGGGATAGGGACATCAGCAGGGGAGACCCCTAGGATCCGGTTGCAGACTGCAGTTAGTGCCTCATCTGATAGCAGCTGAGCAAAGGATTGAACTTGAGCAACTTCCTTTTGCTCCATCTCCCAGTCGAGGAAGTTTTCCTTTCCTCCCATTCCTTCCATGACCTCAAGAAGGTCATCTACATCATCTCTTCTGAGCTCAATCCAAGTGCATACCCTAAGCACTTGTTCAAACTGGATTGAAGTCTCATCAACTCCAGGGGTGGTGGTCTTGAGCAGGTTGGCTATCTTCATCCTCATTATCTTTTCTGTTTGGCACATGGGGTAGTGCACCATTCTGAACTGAGGTTGAGAAGGACCAGGTTGAACCAGGTCTTCTGGTGCCAAGTCTTCTGGAGCAGAAGGGACAATGATGGTAGGGGTTTGGGTAGTTGGGGCATTTTCCTCTGCTGTGTGAGTATCAGCAGGGATTTGGGAAGTGATTTCTTCTTGTTGGGTAGAAGGTTGGGATTGATCTTCAGTAATTTGTTCATCAGCAGGGTTATGGATCTGCTGGTCTGGTTCAGTTTCTTCTTGAAGATCAGTGGGTGTTTGAGCTTGATGATCTTGGACATTTGCTGTTTGAATATCAGCAAGGATTGTGGATATAATCTGAGTTTGATCATCAGCAGGTTGTGTGGAGGTGGTCTGAGGTTGGTTGTCTGCTGTTTGAACATCAGCAGGGTTAGGCTGGGCTTGTTCCTCTGCTGTGTGAGTATCAGCAGGGATTTGGGCATCAGTGTGTAAGGGTTCAGATGGGTTGGTATCATCAGAAGGGTTGAAGGATGAAATAGGGGCTATGCTCATTGGAGTAGGGAGCCTGGATTTCTTGGCTTTCTTTGTGAAAGAAGAAGTGTTCTTCTTTCTCTTCTGACCCTTTGATAGTTTAGAAGGTGTGAAAGTGAGAGAGGGGTTAGAAGTACCTGCCTTTTTCAAAGGAGAGGCAGTGGGAGTGACATCTGAATCAGATGGGGAGATGAGCCCTGATCTGATCAGATATCTTCTTTGTGCTAAGGTCTGATTGTCATCATCATCCTCTTCAGCAACCTTCTTTTGAGCCTCTTCTTTCGATGGCTCCTCTTCTTCTTCAGCAGCAGAGTTATGAGTGGACTCTTCTGCCTTTTCAATAACATCTTTGGAAGATGCTTCAGCTAACAGCTTCTTCCTCTCTTCTTTCAACCTTGCTGCCTCAGCAAGAGCGTCCTTCCTTAAATAATATTTGGAGATGTGGAAGGTCTTGTGAGGTCCCATCTTGTACTTTCTTGGGAGTACTTCTGGAAGGATGATACTCAGCTTGTTGACAAAGCTGACAGTTGAGGTTACCTTCCATTCTCTTGATTTAAGGTCCAAAGTCACCTTCTTGGCTTCAAGAGCAATTCTGTCCAAGAAAAGCCCTTGCCAGTCTCCATCAATCTGATCCCAGATTGCAACCATAACTCTAACCTTTAGAGTAGTAACAGCATCATGACTGAATGTGTTACCTAGCAACATCTTGCCTGCTATATCCATCAGGGTTTGGAATTTAGGTTCTAGTTGGGATTTCTTGAGTCCAGAGGCATCAGCAGCCTTGATTCTCCCATCAGTGAACATCTCCATGTACTCTTTCTCCTTATTCATTATGTAGGTGGAGATATTGATCTTCCCCCTTGACAAACCAAACAGTTCCTGAAGGATTTCCCTTGTTACCTTGACCTTGTGTCCACCCATGACACTTTCGACATAAGATCCCTTCATCACAGCGTTTGCATAGAAAGCCAGCACATCTTGTTCATAAACATTGGTGGGTGCTGCTTCCAGAAATTCTCGAAGGTTGAGGTTGATGCAACGGAGAAGGATTTCCTTGTTTGCAGCTGTGTGTTTGCCTTTGAAAAACAGAGCATTCTCTGTGAACATCTTCCCTTCCTTGGACCACTTTGCAGCATCCAAGGTGCCAGTGCTCTTGGTCTTCTCGTCGTAAATTTCAATGATTGCCATAGTAGAGTTTAAGTGTTTAGGTTTTGAGAGCTTGAAAGAAATTTGCAGAACGAGAGAGTATTGAGAGCAATAGGGTATTGTGAGCGAAAGGGTTTGGAAGAGTTTTAAGGGTGTGTATATATACTCCAACAATTCTTGATCTAACGGTCAGAATTGGGTTTAATTGTGGAGTAGAGCCCAAGATTTTCCTTCTTTGATTTTGGGCCTTTCTTTAAATTTGTCGGCTGAGTTTGCCAAGTGGCAATAGTTGATTTGCTGGCAATTTGGTAATTGAGTATTAATGACATCATTACCAAAAATAGCCGTTGTGACTAATTTTGTGGCAAGAATTGATCATCAAGGCCGTTTTTTATAAGTGAATTGCATTCCTTATATAGGCCAATTTGTTTAATTACATTCAGGAATAAATCTAGAATGAATTACATGATCAAAGATAGTCATTAAACTCAAAAATCAAGTGATCTGATCAGCAGAGTGAAGTCTTCTGATTTCCTGAAAAGGTCTGCTGATTTCTCTTGGAAGTCTTCTGGTCAGCTGAGTTGGTCTTCTGATCAGCTGAGTGGAGGATTGAGATTTGCTGAGTAAATCTTCTGTGCTTTGAAGGTCCGACTTGGCTTGATGGATCCTTCATTGTTGCTGTGATGATCCAACCTGGATGATGGATCTTCCAGCTTTATTGTGAGTGGTGATCCAACCTGGTTTGATGGATCTTCCAGCTCTATCTCTGAATCAAGTAGGACCATCAAATCAATATGCATATCAGCCTGGATGGTATCCCACTGGTTCAGGTTGCCCTTACCATCTGATGTTCCTCATCATCAGATGGGTTGTAGCATCAAATGTGTCCTAATTGAATCTCTTCGCTACTCTTGAAAGAGAAGGAAGATTGGAAGAGGCTTCAATGGAGTCGAAGAGAGGGCCATGGACTCATCCTTCATGTTCTGTTTAGACACAATAGCTTTTGATAACAAGCTCTCCATGTAGAACTTCCCCCTGGAGAAGAAGCTCTGCTTGTTTGCTACTCTGTCCTCTGCATCTCTCTTTCCTCTAGTTTTCAATAAGGACTTCTCTCTTTCCTCTAGTTTTCATAGACATACTTATGTTGGTTAAACCAAGTATGCTGATCTGCATCATCTTCATCTTCTGGACAAATCTTCATCTCCTTCACCCAAGACCTTGGTTGAAGGATGATCTCCATTCCATCTCTTCTTTCGATTTTCTCCATACCTGAAACAAAAATTGTAGTTGGTGATTTGTGTTCTTAGGTGTTCTCATAACTTTCTCCTTTTATAGGGATAGAAATGAGGTAGTGGAGTGAAAGATGACAAAACTATAGAGTTGATAGGTCTGTATTTCTGAAAAGTTACTTCTGAAGATCAACAATGAGATTCTTGATCTAAGGGTTCACATTTAAAGATATTCAGACTTTATCTTATGGAATGCAGAAATTATAAATTTTTGAGCAAGAGTCATTTGAAATCCGTACAGTGCATGCATACTGTTGAGTCGGTGAGGATGGTGTATTAATCCAACCAAGTATAACTCAATAGTATACTGTATGTATGTATATAAATAAAGTATTTTATGAAGAATAGTTTATTATTATACATAGTATACATTGCTTATAGTAGAGAAATCAAATAACTTTGTTCAAGTCTGCTGTATATATATATATGATATGCAATGCAGATTTTAGAGTATTTCATCAAGGATTCTTAAGGTATCATTGATTCCCCCTTGATTAGATGACTCTAAGTTTTCCCTCAGCTTTATTTGTCTTCATTGGGAAAGAACTTACCTGAAGATGAGGGTGTCTATTCACCTCATCTGATCCTCCTAGTCTGCTGCACTTGGGTCAGCTGAGGTTTTCAGTTGATCTTTCCTTCTTCATGTGCTTGGGTCCAGGAGTCCTAAGCTGTAACATAGGGTTTTGAACCTTTCTTCAGCTAGGGGCTTAGTCAAGATGTCTGCTCTTTGGATATCTGTGTGAATTTTCTCCATCTTGATGTCCTTCTTTTCAAGGTGGTCTCTTATGAAGTGGTGTCGAATGTCGACATGCTTGCACATTGTGTGGAGGACTGGATTTTGAGTGATGGCAATGGCACTGCTGCTATCACAATAAATAGGGACTTCTCTTGCCTCTACATTGTAATCCTTGAGTTGTTGAACTAGCCAGAGCAGCTGACTACAACAACTACCAGCTGCCATGTATTCTGCTTCAGTGGTGGAGGTTGCAACTGAAGTTTGCTTCTTAGAGAACCATGATATCAGCTTGTTGCCTAGAAATTGACAGGTTCCAGATGTGGATTTCCTATCAATTCTACATCCTCCATAGTCTGAGTCAGAATAGCCACTCAATTCTAGATTGTCATCAGCAGTGTACCATAGTCCTAGGTTGACTGTTCCTTTTAGGTACTTGAGAATCTTCCTTGCTGCTTCTAGATGACTTTGCTTTGGGTTTGCTTGAAACCTAGCACATACTCCTACAGCAAATGTGATGTCTGGTCTGCTAGCTGTAAGATATAGTAGAGATCCAATCAGTGCTCTATATTCAGCTTGATCAACTGCCTTTCCAGACTCATCTGGTTCCATTTTGAAAGATGTCATCATTGGAATCCTTGCAGTCTTGCTTTGTAGGGCTTTGAATCTTTCTAATAGGCTCTTGGTATACTTGGACTGGGTGATGAAGATCCCTTCTGAACTCTGCTTGACATGAAGTCCTAGAAAATAATTCATCTCACCCATCATGCTCATTTCAAACTTTCCTTGCATAAGTTCAGAGAACTTCTTGCACATCTCTTGATTGGGTGATCCAAATATAATATCATCTACATATATTTGCACCATTAGGATGTCTTCTCCTTCTTGTATTCTGAAAAGAGTTCTATCCACTTTGCCTTTTGTATATCCATTGTCAAGTAGGAATTGTGACAATGTGTCATACCAAGCTCTAGGGGCTTGTTTTAGACCATAGAGAGCCTTCTTCAGTCGATATACTTGATCACCTTTTTCAAAACCTGGAGGCTGCTCTACATATACTTCTTCTACCAGAATACCATTTAGAAAAGCACTCTTGACATCCATTTGATATACCTTGAAGCCCATATATGATGCATAAGCTAGAAACAGTCGTATGGCTTCTAATCTGGCTACTGGAGCAAAGGTTTCATCATAGTCAATCCCTTCAGATTGAGAGTATCCTTTTGCAACTAGCCTAGCCTTATTTCTAGTTATCACATCATTTTCGTCCTTCTTGTTCTTGAATACCCACTTTGTTCCTATTACATTGTGGTTTTCAGGACGATCTACCAATTCCCAGACTTCATTTCTTTCGAATTGGTTTAGTTCTTCTTGCATAGCAGTGATCCAATTGCTATCTGTCATTGCTTCTTCTATGTCAGCTGGTTCAATGTTGGATAGGAAAGCACACTAGCAGAACATAGATGATTGTGAGTTCTGATTCAGTTGTCTTCTTGTCTTGACACCTGAGTCAGCTCCTCCTAAGATGAGGTTTGATGGATGGTTGTTTCTCCATGTATGCCTCACAGGAGTATCTGCATTGGATGAGCTTGGATTCTCATCTGATCTAGTGTCATCAGGAGGGTTTACTTGATTAGGTCGATCATCATCTGTATCTTGAGTGTCAAAGAGATCATTCCCCCTGGCATTTGGGATTGGTGCATCTTGATTCTGGTTAGCTTGTCCTGCTTGAGTTTGAGATCTAGTGACAGGTCTATGAGGCTTATCCTCCTCTGGTTCTTCAGGGAAAGGTTCATTGACTTCAATGAACTCTTCTGGTTTGGACTTGATCACTAGATGTCTCATCTGATCTGCAGCTGAGTTTGTTTCTACTGCATTCTTTTCACAAGATTCATCAAAAACAACATGAGGTGTTTCTTCCACAAGAAGGGTTCGTTTGTTGAGTACTCTAAATGCTTTGCTAGTTGAGGAGTATCCTAAAAATATCCCCTCATCTGCTTTGGCATCAAAAGCATTCAACTTACTCTTCCCATTGTTGTGAATGAAACACTTACAACCAAATATATGAAAGTAAGATACTCTAGGTTTTCTTCCTTTCCACAGTTCATATGGGGTTTTCTCATGTATTTTATGAATACCTGACCTGTTTTGAGTGTGACAAGCTGTGTTGATGGCTTCTGCCCATAGCTTCTTGGGAGTGGAGAATTCAGCAAGGAGTGTTCTGGCAGCTTCTTTGAGTGTTCTGACTCTTCTTTCAGCTACACCATTCTGTTGTGGTGTTCTTGTTGCACTTGTCTCATGCTGAATACCATTAGAAGTACAATAGGCAATAATATAAGAATTAATGAATTCAGTGCCTTTGTCACTTCTAATTTTCACAATTGGTTCTCCTTTCTCTACTTGGATCCTCTTCAATAGTTCAGGGAGCTTCTGCTGTGTTTCACTCTTCTTGTATAAGAAGATAACCCAAGTAAACTTGGAATAATCATCTACAACAATAAGGGTGTACTTCCTCCCTGTTAGAGTGGTTGGAGTGATTGGTCCAAAGAGATCCATGTGAAGCAGTTCAAGAACTCTGCTGGTTGATGCTGTCTTCTTGGTCTTGAAGGAGACCTTTGTTTGCTTTCCTTGTGACATGCATCACACACCTGGTCTTTACAGTAGAGTTCATTAGGCAGACCATCAACTAAGGATTCCCTTGCTAACTTGTTCATAGTCTTAAAGTTCAGATGACTAAGACGTTTGTGCCATAGCCAGCTGACATCTTTAGGGCTCTTCACAAGCAGACATGTATCCTTAGGACAGCTGTTCCAATTTGCAAGATACATACTTCCCTTTCTAGATCCTGTTAGAAGGTTTTGTTTTGTTCTCTTATCAGTTATGAGACACTCATCTTTAGAGAATTTGACTGAGTAACCAGTGTCACAAAAGTGAGAAACATATAATAAATTAAACTTAAGACCTTCTACATATGATACATCATGTACCTCAATGTCACCATTTTTAAGGGTGCCATATCCTTTTGTGTTACCATGCGCGTTATCACCAAAGAAGACTTTTGGACCTTTCTTTTCTATGTAGTTGGTCAGCAGGGCTTTGGTTCCTGTCATGTGAGTTGAGCATCCACTATCTATGTACCAAGTTTCTCCTGCTAGACCTCCTCTTCTGTATAGGTCCCTCCTTTCCTGCAAGAAAAGTTAAGTCTTAGGTACCCATTTTGTTTTGGGTCCTTGGGTGTTAGTACTACCCTTGGGAACCCACATATACATTGGTCGTTTGAACAACCTTGAGCACTTGAGTTGTTTCCCTCGGGCATCGCAGAACCAAATCTAACCAGTCAGCACCTTGGACTGATCTGATTTGTCCTTAGTGTCAGCTAAGTAATAGTCAAATGGTTTCCCTTTATATGAGTGTACATACATGATCTTTTGACTAGTTACATTCGGCCTGGGTGCATTAGCTGGTCGATGCACACGATTATATGGACCATACTCTTCTGTTCTCACAATATCATAAGAGATAGGGGGTGCAAAGAGAACAGATTTGTTTGAAGAAGACTTCTTCTTCTTGGCTGGAGCAGCATACAGCTGAGACTGTCTCAGCCGAGATGGTCTAGGCTGTTTGCTGTTCCTCTGTACAGGCTTGGGGTTAGCTTGTCCTTTACCATTTTTGGTTTTGGGATAGTTAGCCTTAGCTGGTACAAATGCCTTTTGGTTCATATTAGGTTCATTGTGTTTAGAACACTCACCCTTTTCATGTGTCTGAGTAGTGCACTTGTTAGGTGTACTACCCCCAGCTGGAGAGGATGTAGATGGGTTGAGTTCATAGCCAAAACCCATCTTATTGCCATTTGATCTATAATACTCAGAGATACTTTCAATAGTAGTAGAGGCTTTATTGAACTCTGATATCTTTTGATTTAGGCATTCCTTCTCCTTTTCTAAGAGCTTGTGTGCTTGGAAGAGGTCATCGAATTTGGATTGTAGTGAACGAAGTTCCTTAGTTTCTAAAGCTTGAGTTTGTAACATCCCCTCATACAACTGAGTTATTGTGGTATTTTCTTCCTTAAGAAGCTCCACTTCTCTGGTCAATCTTTCATTCATTGTGGCCAGCTCAGGGGTGTTATCAAACTTAACCTTTTTCAACTTAGCAATTTCTTTCCTTAGATCCTTATTCTCCTCTTCCACTTCTATAAAAGCTCTAGTGGCAATATCCAGATCACCTTTTACTTTTCTTAAAGATTGATAATAGGTGTCTTCTGATTCGCCTTCAGATGAGTTTAGATGAGTTTATCTCATCTGATTGTGAAAAAATAGGTGAATGGAAAGTAGTAGTATAGGAGTTTACCTCATTTTCACCTATGGCCATCATAGCTAGGTCATCTGAATCATCTGAGAAGATTTGGCAGTCTGGTGATGTAGGGAGTTCATCACTTTGATATTCAGATTCCTCAGTCACCATAGCTTTCTTGTCTGAAGTTCTTCTTGGCCTTCTTTCTTCTTTGTCATCCAAATCCAGCTCAGGACATTCATAGACATAGTGTCCTGGTTTGCGACAGTTGAAGCATGATCCAGGTTTCTGATTTGAGTTGCCTTTCCTTGGAGGAGTGGCATCTCTTCTTCTGGATCCTCGGCTGTCAGATGACTCCACATCCTTTCTAGGATGTCTTTCTAGTGTTCTTTCTCTGGAACCTCTGGAGGGTGAACTTGCTCTTCTATCTTTGTAGTTTCTATAGAATTTTCTATATTTGCTGTTGAGAGTGTTCATCCTTTCGAATCTCTTGATCATAAGAGCCATTTGTTCCTTCAGACTCATGTCTGATCCTTCACAGTCTTCTGTTTTCAGAGAGGCCTTGCCAGATGAGGTACTTGCAGCTTTTGTATTGGCTGCCTTGAAGGCTACAGTCTTGGAGGTAGATGGGGCTGCAGTTGGCTCATCACTTCCTGAGTTTTCTTCTCTGTCAAGGTCATATTCATGAGCTTTTAGGTTCTGAAATAGAGTTTGAGTAGACCACTTCTTGATATCTTGAGTATCTTTGATGATGGTCTTCTTGAGTTTCCATCTCTTGGGTAAAGAGTCCAAGATCTTCAAGTTTTTCTCTCTATTTGTATACTTCTTGCCTAGAGATTCAATCTCATTTATGATCTTTGTACATCTATTGTCCAGCTGATCAATAGTTTCTCCTGGATGCATCTTGAGGTGCTCAAACTTCTTGACTGCTGTTGACAATTTGCTTTCCTTGATCAGCTCAGTTCCTTCACAGAGGAGTGCCAATGCCTCCCACATCTCTCTGGCTGACTCACAGTGGATGACCTTTGCAATGTACTCATTTGGAAGAGTTTGCATTATGTAATCTTGAGCAATGCTATCAAGGTTTGATTGCTTCATCTCTTCTGGTGTGAGATCCCTCATGGGCTTGGGAACCAGTTCTCCAACTGGGACTTCTGGATCACCATTTGCAGTGTTGACTGTCATGATGGTGATTGGGCCTTCAGTGATTACTGACCACATCTTGTAGTGGACTGATGTGAGATTCTTCCTCATCCTGATCTTCCAGTAATCATAATCCTCAACTGAAAACTTAGGCAACTTACGCATGTTAGCACTCATGCTGTATGAGTTTTCAAAAACAAGTTTTCCAAAAAGATCTGTTCAAGAGGACTACAGAAAGACTCCCTCAAGTCTTCTGATAATCTAGAGACAGTAGTCCGTTAGAACCACTGCTCTGATACCACTTGTTGGTCCCTGAACGAGTAGTGAATGGGTTTAAAGTCTAGAGGGGAGGGGTGAATAGACTTTAAAACTTTTTCAAACAGAGTTGGGAACCTCTTCTGATTGCTATGTCAACTGGACTGCAAGTCTGCTGGTCCAGATGACTATAGTGATCTGACTGAGGAGGTTATATGCGGAATTATGGTGGCCCTGGTTTAGACTCGTTCTTATAACTTGTTTTAATGAGAATACTCGGCTGATGCTGGTTTGAAAGTTATGGCCTTGTTATGAAGAGTGTTGAAATCACAGTAAGCACTATATAATAATGAATGTAAAGGCAGAAATGTAAACTGCAGAAAGTAAATAACACCGGATTTATAGTGGTTCGGATATACGTTCCTACGTCCACTCTCACGTCCTAACGTGATGTTTAATCCCTTTAATTTCCACAAATTACAAGGGTCTTGACCTTTATAGTCCCAAGGTTAGGACTTTGAGATCTGAGCCGTCCTAACAGCTACGGTCTCCACAAGTGATTGTAAGCACTTGCACTTTTAGGGGTTTCAAAAATTTTAACCTTTCGGTGAGGGTTTGGGGTTTTTGAGGTGTATCCAACTAATGGTTCAAGCTTATAATTTGCTTAACCACTATGCCTAAAACAATTGATATACAATATGAACAGGTTTCAGGTTCTTAAGGGTTGGATAGAAATCACTTAAGAGCTATAGATAATCTAATGGTTTCTGGCTCTTTTGAGAATTCTTAGAACTGTATGGCTTTTGATTTCTTGCTTGGCTTGTTGAATTCTCTCTTGTGACTTCTCCTTTGTGATTTCTCATCCTCTTGTATTTATAATGGAGATTGGTTGCAACTAGCCGTTGGAGTTGACTAGCCGTTTGAGCAATCTTTCCATAATAGCTTGATTCCTTGATTCCAGCCGCTTGATTGCTTCAATCCTGGGATCATGTCAATCTTCTAAATAAGGTAGGTCTTCGTTTGAATTGCAAGATGACTTGGGAATCAGCCGAGTCCTGGAAGAGCACATAGTCTTCTGATCTGTACTTCTAGTCTTCTGACTACTCTTCTGGCCTTAGGTCTTCTATCTTCTGATATCAGACGAGTAATACTCTTCTGATCTGGAAATTCTTTGTACTGCTTTTAGGCCATCTTCAGTCTGGGACTCCATCAGATAGGTAGGTATACAAGCACCTTAACTTATCTGGTCTTCAAGGATCTTCTAGTCTTCATGTCTTCTACTCTTCTCATCTTGAGGATAGGTATGTAAGCCAGGACTGTGCTGATCAGCTGATATCAATACAGTTGATCACACAAGACTAGTCTAAGCTGTTCTATACAAGTCAGCTGATCCTATTACATTTATAAACTCTAAGTGTTTTGGCCATCAAAACTATTTTAACATCAAGTGGGGCTTAGGATGAATTTATATCCCAACAAACTGCGTTCCATTATCAGAGACCAATATTCAGGGAACTCCGAACCTGCAACAAATCTGTTTTTTCAAGAATTTAATCACATTTTCTTCATCTATCGTAGCCAGAGGAGCAACTTCCACCCATTTGCTAAAATAGTCCACTGCTACTATGAGAAATTTTCTCCCTCCGGAGGCTGGAGGGAAGGGTCCTACCAAGTCGATTCCCCACTTAGCAAAGGGACAGAGAGAGTGCATCGCTCCCATCTCTTCCGCAGGGGTCCTTATCAATGGACCATTTTTCTGACACTTGACACATTTTCTCACAAATTCTCTAGCGTCTTTTGTCATGGAGGGCCAATATAATCCAGCCCTTAAAACTTTCTTCACCACTGCTTTGTATCCTTCATAACTGGCTGCATCACCTTCGTGGATCTCTTTGAGTGTGTACATAGCTTCTCGAGTTGATATACACCTCAAATATGGGTGTGTGAATGATTTCTTGTATAATTGCCCTCGGATAATACAATATTTAATCCGAAGGGCTCGGGTCTCTCTGGTGGTAGGGGCATCTGCTCCCTTGGTGAGTTCCATCCATATAGCTCTTCTCCAATCATCTTCCTCTTCAATGGAACCAATGGGGCTCTCCAGAGTCTCTCTTTCTGCAACTACTAAAGGTACTGTTCCTTGTCCATCAAACTCTGTGGAGCTAGCGAGTTTGGAGAGGCTATCCGCTTGCATGTTCTTCTCCCGAGGTATCTGGATTACCTCGCACTCTTGAAATTTGCCCATCACTTCTTTGGCTCGTTCCAGATAGGCAGCCATCCTGCTATCTTTGGCTACATATTCACCATTCACCTCCTGAACAACTAATTGGGAGTCTGAGTATAGAGTTACCTTTAGAGCTCCCAATTCTAATGCCATCTCCATTCCTCTGATCAAAGTTTCGTATTCTGCTCCATTATTTGAGGTCATGAATTGAAACCTCACTGCAAATTGTAGATCCTCTCCTCGAGGGCACGTTAGCACAATCCCTGCTCCACGTCCGCTCAGGGTCACTGAGCCATCTACATACACCTTCCATCCCTCGACTTCCTCTGGTTTAGTCGACTCTTGGATGAAATCGGACAAAGCTTGGGCTTTTATAGCCTTCCGCGGCTCGAAATCCACGTCATATTCTTGGAGCTCGATTGCCCACTTCACCATCCTTCCGGAGAGGTCTGCTCGCCCTATAACCTGTTTCAACAAGTAATTAGTGCGGACCAGTATTTTGTAAGAAAGGAAATATGGGCGCAGCCTTCGCGCAGTAATCACTACGGCCAGAGCAGCCTTCTCAATTTCTGAGTATCGAGTTTCGGCCCCTTGAATGACCTTACTGACATAATAAATAGGATGCTGCAGAGATCCCTCTTCTTTGACTAGGGCAGTGCTTAGTGAGAATTCCCCTACGGAGAGATACAGAATGAGGGTATCTCCCGGAGAAGGCTTTGTCAGCTTCGGCAATTGAGACAAATGGTGCTTCAGGTCTTCAAAGGCCTTTTGGCATGTTTCGTTCCATTCAAACTTAGTCCCTTTCTTGATAATTTTAAAGAAGGGATGACTATTTTCAACAGACCTGGCTATGAATCTGCTCAATGCTGTAATCCTCCCATTGAGTGTCTGGAGCTCCTTTATATTTCTCGGTGGCTGCATGTCTAGTACAGCCTTCACCTTGGCTGGATTCACTTCTATACCTCTTTGAGTGACCATATATCCGAGGAACTTCCCTGATTTTACTCCAAAAGAGCATTTGGCTGGGTTCAATTTGATGCCGTTCTCTCGAATTACTTGGAAAATTTCCTCCAGATCTTCCACATGTTGATCTGCTTTCACACTCTTAGCCAGCATATCATCTACATATATCTCCATGTTCCTTCCCAGCTGTCTTCGAAAGACAGCATCGACCATCCTTTGATATGTTGCTCCGGCATTGATTAATCCAAATGGCATCCGAACATATCCAAACGTTCCGCACGCTGCTATGAAGCACACTTTGGAGACATCTGCAGGGTTCAGTTGGATCTGATGGTATCCTTGGTATGCATCCATCATGCTTAGCAACTCGAAGCCTGAAGTTGCATCTACTAACTGGTCTATCCTTGGTAGCGGATAGTGGTCTTTAGGGCATGCCTTGTTGAGGTCCCTGAAATCGATGCACATTCTCCACTTTCCTCCCCCTTTAGGCACTAGCACAGCATTGGAGAGCCATTCTGGGAATTGGACTTTCACCACATGCCCTGCTTTCAATAGCTTCTGTTGGGATATGAATATCCTTAGTTTAGTTTTGATAAACCAAATCAATCATGTAATAGGATAAGTTGTAATGTATAGACAACTTTATTATACATCTTGTAATAGATAGGACTCTGGTTAGAAGAGAAGACATGTCAATGCTCAAGAAGAGAAGAGAAGACCAAGACCAGAAGTCATCTTACATCAGCTGAGTAGAAGTCGTCTTACATCAGCTGAGTAGAAGTCATCTTACAACCAGCTGAGTAAAGACAGCAGCTGAGAAGAAACAGCAGCTGTGTAAAGCCAGCTGAGTAAAGACAGCAGAGTAAAGACAGCAGCTGAGAAGAAACAGCAGCTGTGTAAAGCCAGCTGAGTAAAGACAGCAGCTGAGAAGAAACAGCAGCTGTGTAAAGTCAGCTGAGTAAAAACAGCAGAGTGAAGTCTTCTTACGAGCAGAGTAGAAGTCTTCTTACCAGCAGAGTGAAGTCTTCTTACCAGCAGAGTAGAAGTCTTCTTACACAATTAAAGGAAGACCAATCACAGCTGAAATCAAGGATTGACAAGATATGTGCACAAGAAAGGAAAGTCAAAGATATGATTGAAATTACATGTCAATGGTAATATTCAATCATATCAAAATCAAGAGATTGTCAATTCCTCAATTAGTGGAGATTTGAATTGCTATCATCCAACGGTAACATTCAAACATCAACACTATATAAATGAGCTCATACATCATTGGGAGAAGTGAAGAGGTGTGAGATGCAGAAGTCGAGCAAAGTGCTTAAAGTCCAGAAATAAGAAGAGCTCAAGAAGATCATTCATGAAGATTCAACACGCATCACCTCATCCCCAGTGAGTGAACTCATACCATCTAAGCCAGTTCAACCACTCATATATATCCATAGCTTAGAGAGAATTTCCCAATCCTAGCATGAGGCTAAAACAGATTGTAAGGGAAATTCTCACCTAGTTCATATACACAAAACCCACCTTCTACCATAAAACCTTAGAAGTCAAGTTGAGTGTTTGTCACTGTAAAGAGTCCAAGTGCTCTATAGTCACTTGTGGAGTACAAGTGCAAGTGCTTACAATCACTTGTGGGGGAAGTGCAAGTGCTTACAATCACTTGTGGAGACCGTAGCCGTTAGGACCGCTCAGATCTCAGAGTGGACGTAGGAACGTATATCCGAACCACTATAAATCAATGTGTTATTTACATTTCTGCACTTTACATTTCAAGTCTTTTCATACATATTTGTGCATAAACTGTTTTACACACTGTATTTATTAAATAGACGAGTATAATATTTATGGGCACACTACAATTCCGCACTTAACTCCGATAAGTAATTAATCAGTCGACTAACTAGTCCTAGGCCCCTAGTGAAATCAGCGGACTAGTTACTTTGAAGAGTTAGTTTATTTTCCACACAATCAGCAGACATCAAGTCAGCTGATCTTACACTCGTCTCAGGGACCAACAACTTCTCAACTTCTTCTTTCACAATGTTATTCTTCTCAATCCCAAAATTTCGTAGTTTCTGTTTCACGGGCTTTGCCTTTGGATCAACATTAAGGCAATGTATTGCTATCTCCGGAGGGACTCCTGTCATGTCAGCTGGAGAAAATGCAAATATATCGGAATTTCGACGTAATGTAAATATTACCTTCTCTGTGAGTTCAGGTCCCAGTTGGGTGCCTATCTTAGTGACAAAGCCGAGTTTCCCTGGGAAGAGCTCCATGCTCATCAGTTCCTCGTCTGTTTTAACATTCACCTGTTCAGGTGTTGCTCCCTCTACTTTCTTCCTCTTGACCTCAGGGTCATCTCCTCTCGTCCGCTCCAGGCCCTTAGTCAGGGCTCTGTCCGCCATCTTCACAGACTCTGCATAGCACTTCCGTGCTTGGTACTGGTCTCCTCTTACTTCTCCCACCCCTGTGGGTGTAGGGAATTTCATTTTCATATGAAATGTAGAGATGATTGCCTGAAAGAGGTTCAGGCTAGGTCGTCCCATCATGACATTGTATGATGAGGGGATGTCTACAATAAGGAACTCCACCAAGTGGACCTTCCGGGCTGGAGCGTCCCCCAATCCTACCTGTAACATTACTGATCCCAAAGGTTGGATGGCACCTCCGGAGAAACCATATAGAGAGGTATCTACAGGACGCAGCTTCACACTCAGCTCCATTCTCTTGAAACATTCAAAAAACATAATGTTAGCCGAACTCCCCGTATCTACGAAGATTCGAGAAACATCGAACCCAGCTATGTCGGTAGTGATCACCAGAGCATCGTTGTGATCTTCCTTAACTCCCTTCACATCCTCCGGCCCAAATCGGATATTGGGCGTCTCCGTCATACGTCCCACTTCTCTTAACTGGCTTCCTTGCTCTGCTGTTAGAGCTCGAACATTCTGCTTTCTCTTCCGAAAGGAATCTCCATCTGCTGGTCCTCCCACAATCATGTGGATTACTCCTCTCTTTGGCGGTGGAGGGGGCATATCCTCGGCCGCCTCTCTGGTTTCCTTCTCTTCTGGTTTTCTTTCATGTTCTTTCCGCTTCTGCCCCCGAGGGCCCTGCCTGTCTCTAAATATGAATTCTTTTAGATGGCCCGCTTGGATCATCCTTTCAATCTCGTCTTTCAGGTGGTAACACCGATTTGTATCATGCCCATATTCATTGTGAAATCGGCAAAATCGATCAGACTTGGGCTTCTGAGGTCCTCGACCTCTGGAATACGGGAATTTCAAGTCTGGATGATCCCCTGCTACCTCCAGTACTTTGGCAGGTTCAATTCTCAAGGGTGTGTATTTCTCAAACCTCCCGCGAGGGCCAGACCGGGGACCTCCGGAGGGATTGCTATCTCTTGCTGATTCGGAGGTCCGAGGGAACTCTGGACTGAATCGTCTGGAGGGGCCTTCCATTTCCCTTCTTCTCTCTCGATCTTGTGGCCTAACCTCCAATCTCTTTGCTTTTCGGACCTCCTCCAGAGTGAGGTACTTTTCTGCCCTATGCAGCAATTCATCAAAGTTCTTAACCGGCTCCTTAGCTAAGGAGGAGAAGAAGTCTCCATCACGCAATCCGTTAGTAAGAGCGTTGATTTTCACCTCCGGAGAGGCTGTAGGGACCTCCAGAGCTGCTTGATTAAACCTCCGGAGAAAAGCTCTTAAGCTCTCGCCCTCTCCCTGTCTCAAATTAAAGAGGGTCAAAGTAGCCCTCGGTTGTCTCCGGGCACTGGCAAATTGATGAAGGAAGAGCTCACTGAATTCTTCCCAAGATCGGATTGTATTGGGTTCCAACTGAGTGAACCATTGTTGTGCGGCTTTTGCTAGGGTAGTTAGGAATACCCTACACTTTATTCCCTCCCCATAACGGTGTAGTAATGCAGCATTCTCGAACTTTACTAGGTGTTCGTACGGATCTACCGTACCATCATATTCAAAATTAAGGGGCTTGAAATTGAATGGTAGTTCATCCTGTAATATGTTAGGGGAGAACTGACATCCAGAGGCATGAGCGGATCTACTGGTTCGGTTGCTCATTTGCTTCCTCATATCTCTCATCTCTTTCTGTTGGGCTAGTAACTGGTCACTGACCGGTCCTCCGTAGGTATCATCCGTGCTTTCTTCTGTCTCAAGGGGTTCTGTCCCTCGGGGTGCTGGATCTGCATTCCTTCTTGTACTCCGAAGGGGAATGCTTCTTTCCGCTCGCGAGGGCACCTTATCGTCTTCCTCCGCCCGCATCCCCATTTCCTTGGACAACACTTGGGAGGCTCCAGGTGCTTCATCCTGGGGTCTCGGGGCAGGTACCTCCAGATTCCCTGGTGCAGCTCTGGGAATCCGGTCTCTTTGATCTGCAAAAGCTTTCTCTACAGCTTGCTTGATGAGGGCGTTCAATTGATCGGAAAAGATCAGGAGTGGCCCTGAGTCTGGAATATCCTCTCGCTGAGGATCTGCGGTCTGGGACTCTGGGGCTTCAAGGTTCCCTGTTATTCCCTCCCCGACCGGTAGGGGATGACTTTCGTCACCCAAGCCTGGAGTAGGTGCCAATGGCTGATTTGATCCAGAAGGAGTATGGACTGGATCTTTCCCCCGGCCTCCCCTTGGTGGGGGATCAGTTGACAAAGGGGAATTTTCCCCTGGAAGGTTCTTCTTTCCAGAAGTAGATGTTTTGTTTCCGCCACCCATTTGCTCGAACAGGTAGAAACTCGTGAGAAAATATTTCAACTCTTTCCCACAGACGGCGCCAGTTGATGTGCCAAAATTTGCACGAGAGGATTACGTGTCCTCCGGATTGGATGTCCCGCTCTTTGAACACGTACAATCACTCTAAGTATGCTGCCTTTACTCGAAATCTTCAAGAACCTGCAAAGAACACACCGGAGGGGGGTCCGGTGTGGACACTCCGATGCCTAAGTCAGTATAGGGCTTATCAATATCTTCCAAGGATCTCAAGATCCTTGATGTATCAAAATAGTTCTCAAAGAATATCAGAAAAGCGTTTATGTGTTTAGTATATCGAGTTTTTAGTGTAAGAATATCTACCCTGGAAATCTCCTCGAATTTACCTATTTATAGAGATACCTTCTGGAGAGGAAGTCAAGCCTTCCTCTTATTTCGGAGCGGCCCGTCAGACTTGGCCCTGCTGAGTGGACGAAGTCCTCCTTTCTCTCCACTCCCTGAAGACTCGGTGATCCTCCCTCTTGGTGGACTTCGTTTCCTAAGATAAAGGAGGACAAGGTCTTCCTTTTATCCAGCCTAGACCGGAAAGGGCGGAAGTCCTCTATATTTACGGTCCACGACTTCATATTAAGACCGATTCTTTCTGATACTGCTCTCCAGGCGGAGCTCCCTCCAGAGAGACCTCTAGAGAGGATTCCTTATCCAGAGGGTATTAAATAATCCAATCCTTCCATTTCGACCTTATCTTTTATACACGTGTCGACTCCTTATTAGGTGACATTTTTAGGCCGCATCAAGTGTAAAACACTGTCTAAAGAACTAATCCGATCTATGATTCACTCTCACTCGATACAAGACTATAACTAAGTACACTGGAAGGTGTGGTATCCCTCGGCGTACGTTAAAAGACACAACTACTAACCATAACTCCTAACTAGGGTTGAACGCTCAAGGAGGTGTTACTCGAATAGTGCATACTTTGAAATGAGAGGCTCTGGCGGTATTTATAGAGAAATACACAGTTTCTAGATCCTATTTTTTAGGACCTCAACCTCCATGATCTTTCTAGAACATTCTGCCATCTTCCAGGTCGTTCTACAATGTTCCAAGGCCTTCTAGCACCTTCTCCAACATTCTGGAATCTTCCAGGTTCCAGACTCTTGTAGAAGCTTCTAGAATCGTTCCTGAATGTGAGAGCATTTAGTACAACATTTAATGTAACATTTCAGAAATGACTTAGAATAAATCAAGGAAGGTCAAATTAAGATGTTGTTGATAATGTTAAAGCATTTAAGAGTTAACAACATCTACACATGTGATGAATCGGATTCTGATGAAAGTGATACTACCGACTGTGGAGTAGGGAGTAGTCTTCATCACTCTACTAGTGTGACTGAAGAGGACCTCATACTTGCTAACAAGGCATTCATTGAAGTCAGCGACGAGAACATCACTTTAAAACAAGAAATCATTGATCTTAAAGAAGCCTAGTCTAAAGTAGATCCTAATATAATTTTCCTAAACAAACGCTTGACAAAAGAGTTGGAACAACTTAAAGTCAAGTGCGCGTCAACAGACAAGTTGTATCAAGATTTACTAAAAAGACATGCTACTGAGACGAATGAATTCAATGTTTTAAAGAATAAGTGCAAAAAGCTTGAAGAGCGCAATAAGTTCTTAGAGACTGAAGTCTTAAATCTAGACCTTAAACTTACTGACTTGGTTAATTCTTCAAAGATTAATCAACAACTGTCAGATAGGTATAGGGCTCCAAATGACAAGACAGGGTTGGGAGCTGAAACACCTAACTCGTCTACTCAAGTCATTAAGAACCCTACTGCTGCTAGTTCAAGTTCTTTGACAAATGATAAAGGCAAAAGACCAATGGAATACGATATTGGAATGACATCCAAAGGTGTTGTACATAAGCAGACTAGAGTTAACACTCCGATTACTAAAGGTGGTAAAAAGAATGTTAACAACAGACCTGTTCCGTTTAGAACGAATCAAAAGAGGACCACTAGTCGTGGATGACCAAACTAGGTCAGATACGAAGATTTGTATCCTCAAGAGATGAGTTCTAGACAAGTACAGACTGGTTGGAAAGAGCCTAGACCTCCTTTCATAAGGCAGTCTCAGCTCTACTCGACTAGACCTAGAAAGGTTGCTCCAAAATATCGTACTCAACCTGTCTTATATCCTCCACATTTTTCATATGATATTATTGGAGAGGAAAGACCTAAACGAGCCTATAAACCGTATGGCCCCAATGCATACAAGCCCTATTCTGACTATCAAAGGCCCATGCCTACTCAAGTAGAGGTTAAGTCAAAAGGCTATCTCAAACGAGTAGACACGACAAATGATAGGCCAAATAAGGACAACAGGGTCTTATTTTGCAACAAGCATGGTAGAAAGCTTAAGAGATCAAATTTGTTCAGGACTCCTATGTATATTTGGATTCCACTGAACTCTACTAACCCCCCAGGACCCCAATAGACAAGGAGGGTACCTAAATTATTAAATATCATCATCGCAGGGTCGACTTGACTTGTATAAGAAGGATGGCTCTGTAGGAGAAACTTGGTACATTGATAGTGGTTGTTCGCACGACATGACGGGTATTAAGGCTCTTCTATCGAGTTACTATGATCAAGAAGGACCCAAGGTGATTTTCGGTGATATCTCAACAGCTGTTACGAAAGGCTTTGGCTACATCAGAAATGGAGATGTAGAGATACATGACGTATCCTACGTAGAAGGTTTGAAATACAATTTACTATCTGTTTCTCAATTCTGTGATCGTGGTTATAAGGTACAGTTCAAAAGCCGAAAGTGCGAGATCATTGACAAGAGGACACACACTGTACTACTTATCGGTATAAGACAAGGCAGCGTATATATTGTGAATTGGAATAGCTGTCCGAGGGATACTTGTCTTCTTAGTAAGAACCCTAAAGAGATCAGTTGGCTATGGCATAGACGCCTATGTCATATGAACTTTAAGGTAATTAACAAGATTGCAAGAGATTACCTTGTTGAAGGTATACCCAACGAAATCTATTACAAGTCACACGTATGCAATGCTTGTCAAAAAGGTAAACATGTAAAAGGTTCATTTAACTCAATTCCTACTCTCTCAACAAGTAGAGTCTTAGAACTTCTACATATGGATCTTCATGGTCCGATAACTCCTCCAACTTTGAATGGTAGAAGGTACACACTTGTTGTGGTAGACGATTATTCTAAGTTTACTTGGGTAGTCTTCTTACACAAGAAGAGTGATACACAAACACTCCTACCTGATCTGTTGAAGAAGTTACAAGTTGAGAAGAATCAATCCATTGTCAATATTCGTAGTGTCAAGGGGACTGAATTCATTAATTGCTATATCAAAGATTTTTGTTCTAAACGTGGTGTCAAGGGGACTGAATTCATTAATTACCAGTGCAGCTAGGACCCCACAACAAAATGGTGTAGCTGAGAGAAGGAATAGAACACTCAAAGAAGCCTGTAGAACTATGTTGGCCAAGTATAATACTCCTCAAAAGTTTTGGACAGAGGCGATCAATACTGCATGCCACTCCCAGAACAGAAGCGCAATCAATAAGGTACTAGGTAAGACGCCCTACGAGATATAGAAAGGTAGAAAACCCAGAATTTCATATTTTCATATATTCGGATGCAAGTATTTCATCCATAACAATGGGAAAAGTAAGTTAAATGCATTTGATGCTAAAGAAGACGAGGGGATTTTCTTAGGATACTCCTCGACTAGCAAAGCATTTATAGTGTTTAACTACTCGACACTTTGTGTGGAAGAAACACCACATGTTGTTTTCGATGAATCTCGACATGACTCGTCTGCCGACCAGATTAGTAAAAAAGTGGATGACTTATCAATCCAATCTGATGAGGAATCAGAAGTATACGAATCAGTTCAAGCCTACAATCCATTTATGAAAGCTCTTGAATCAAATGACAAGGAGAAGGTAAGTGCTCAAGGTAAGTCCACTAGACCAGTTGACATGCCTGCTCTAGTTGACTCATCTACTCCTGTTAAAATTGCTGAAACAAAATGATGTTGAAATGCATAATGCTATAGCTGAGTTAAATGATGATAGTATGCCTGTTAAGTCTAGAAAAACATGGAAATCTGCTCATGATACTGAAAATATCATTGGTGACTCTACTATTGGTGTAAAGACTAGACGATAACTCTTTGAGTCGCAAGAACAGCCGAGTCCAACTATGTTTTGCTGGTGTTATTTCCTTTCATCTATCGAGCCTACGACCGTTAAAGAGGCACTGGTTGATAGTAATTGGATCATCGCTATGCAAGACGAGTTGAACCAGTTTGTTCGAAACGACGTCTGAAAACTTGTTGATAGGCCGGAACACCATAATGTAGTTGGCACTCGATGGATTTTCAAAAAAAAGAAATATGAGAATGATGTAGTCATTCGAAATAAGGCTAGACTAGTATCCCAAGGCTATTCACAAGCTGAAGGCATAGACTGTGATGAAACGTGATTGTGATAAGCAAAATTGTCCAAGTGATAAGGAATGTTGTCCTTATCATAGGACCAATCATCAGAAGTAATGTCCATGTTTGATCAAGTGAATCTTAAAGTCAGACATTTGGAAGAGTGTTGCAAAGTCCAGACAAAGTGGTTACAGCCGTTTATTTCCCAATCAAAGGACATGTCACTATCAAGAAACTGTCTTCCAGTTGCAGAGTTCAAGGAAGACATTTATAGACAATTGAGGCTGTCTTTCCAACGGGCAAATCCTCAATTTTGTCTATAAATACAGAAGTGTGAAGACCATTTGAAAGCACCTCAACAAATCCAACTAGCATCAAAAACTACAAGCTCATAAGACTATACAAGCTTTCAAAGAGACTATCTTAGTCTTCAAACACTTCATCTAAGCTGAACCTCATTGTATATTCATACAAAGCTTAGAGAGATATCCAATCCTTATACACTGAACTTCATTGTAAAGGATATCTCATTAGTTGGAACCAAACTTCAACCCTTATACCTTTCAAAACAGAAAGTTAGAAGGTTGTAGTAGTAGAAGTGTAAGGAGTTAACTGTTAAGAGAAGAACAGTTAATCCTGAGTTGAGAAGAGGGTACTAGGACTCTTGACATCCTAGGGATCAAAGCACCAAGGAGTGGTGTTGTTGATCAAGTGCACCTTGGCACTATAAAACAAGTTAATTCCAAGAGTGAAGGAATTATCCCGTTAAATCAGGGAAAGTGGATGTAGGAGCTTGAGTCTCTGAACCACTATAAATTCTTGTGTTGATTTACTTTCAAGTACTTACATTCATTCAACACTACACACAAACTGAGCTTTCAAATAACATATACTTAAGACTGTGAAAAACCCATTTGGACAAGTTCCCTGAAACTAGATAAATTTTTAAGGAGATTTCAGAACATAAAAGGAGTTTAAACTAAAGGGCCAACCACTAATTTTTTTTTAGCATGAAAGGTTGGGCCAACTAAGTACTCAATAGTACTTAGTAGCTTGATTATCTATAAAGAGTTAATCATAACAGCAGAGTTGTCCAAGACAACCTTGCTGAAGTCTGGTTTGATCAAAGTTTGAAAAGATTGAAGAAAGCCTTATAAAGACTAAAGCAAGCTCCAAGAGCATGGTACGACACTCTATCCCTCTTTCTATTATAAAATGGTTATACTAAGGGCAAAGTAGATCGTGCTTTTTTTAGAAGACAAGAAGGGAATGACATTTTACTCGTCCAAATTTACGTGGAAGATATCATTTTTGGTTCACCCAACAAAAAGCTGAGTGAAAGTTTTTCAACACTCATGCAAAGTAAGTTTGAGATGTCGATGATAGGTGAAATGAATTACTTTCTTGGTCTTCAAGTAAAACAAACTCCCGATGAGATTTTCATAAATCAAGCAAACTATACTAGAAATCTACCAGACAAGTATGGTATTAAAACATGAAAATCTACTGGAGTACCAATGCTACCCACCTACAGGATGGATCCAGACGAGTACGGTAAGTGTGCTGATCAATCATATTATCATGGTCTTATTGGTTCATTACTGTACTTAACTGCTAGTAGACCTGATATTGCATTCTCTGTTGGCGTATGTGCTCGATTCCAAGCTAATCCAAAAGAGAGTCATATGGAAACCACTGAACGGATACTGAAATATTTGAAAGGAACCATCAGAGAATGATGATTTATCTTTGAAATATTTGAAACGTATATGGTATTCATCAAATGATGATTTATCTTTAAGTGGCTACTCTGATTCTGGTGGCTGTAGAATAGATAGGAAATCTACTTCTGGTTCTTGTCAATTTCTAGGCACAAAACTCATTTCATGGTTTTCGAAAAAGCAGACTAGTGTGGCTACCTCCACTACTGAAGCCGAGTACATGGCTGCTGGTAGCTGTTGTAGTCAATTACTTTGGCTCATTCAACAGCTTAGAGATTATAATATCTGTAAATCAAATGTCCCTATATTTTGTGATAGTAACAGTGTTATTGCCATTACACAAAATTCTATTTTGCACACACGTTGTAAGCATATTGATGTGAAACATCATTTTATATGTGATCATGTAGAAAATAAGGATATTGTTGGGATATCAAACATGTAATAGGATAAGTTGTATTGTATAGACAACTTTATTATATATCTTGTAATAGATAGGACTCTGGTTAGAAGAGAAGACATGTCAATGCTCTAGAAGAGAAGAGAAGACCAAGACCAGAAGTCTCCTGATAAGATGAGTTGAACTCATCTTACAGGATAAGAAGAGTAAAGACAGCTGAGTAAAGACAGCAGAGTAAAGACAGCAGCTGAGAAGAAACAGCAGCTGTGTAAAAACAGTTGAGTAAAGAGAGCTGAGTAAAGACAGCAGCTGAGAAGAAACAGCAGCTGTGTAAAAATAGCTGAGTAAAGACAGTAGAGTAAAGACAGCAGCTGAGAAGAAACAGCAGCTGTGTAAAGACAGCTGAGTAAAGACAGCAGAGTAAAGACAGCAGCTGAGAAGAAACAGCAGCTGTGTAAAGACAGCAGAGTGAAGTCTTCTTACCAGCAGAGTATAAGTCTTCTTACACAATTAAAGGAAGACCAATCACAGCTGAAATCAAGGATTGACAAGATATGTGCACAAGAAAGGAAAGTCAAAGATATGATTGAAATTACATGACAATGGTAATATTCAATCATATCAAATCAAGAGATTGTCAATTCCTCAATTAGTGAAGATTTGAATTGCTATCATCCAACGGTAACATTCAAACATCAACACTATATAAATGAGCTCATACATCATTGGGACAAAAGAAGAGGTGTGAGATGCAGAGGTCGAGCAAAGTGCTTAAAGTCCAGAAATAAGAAGAGCTCAAGAAGATCATTCATGAAGATTCAACACGCATCACCTCATCCCCAGTGAGTGAACTCATACCATCTAAGCCAGTTTAACCACTCATATATATCCATAGCTTAGAGAGAATTTCCCAATCCTAGCATGAGGCTAAAACAGATTGTAAGGGAAATTCTCACCTAGTTCATATACACAAAACCCACCTTCTACCATAAAACCCTAGAAGTCAAGTTGAGTGTTCGTCACTGTAAAGAGTCCAAGTGCTCTATAATCACTTGTGGAGTGCAAGTGCAAGTGCTTACAATCACTTGTGGAGACCGTAGCTGTTAGGACGACTCAGATCTCAAAGTCCTACTCTTGGGACTATAAATGACAAGGCCCTTGTAATTTTCGGTAAATTAAAGGGATTAAACATCACGTTAGGACGTGAGAGTGGACGTAGGAACGTATATCCGAACCACTATAAATTAATGTGTTATTTACATTTCTGCACTTTATATTTCAAGTCTTTTCATACATATTTGTGCATAAACTGTTTTACACACTGTATTTATTAAATAGACGAGTATAATATTTATGGGCACACTACAATTCCGCACTTAACTCTGATAAGTAATTAATCAGTCGACTAACTAGCCATAGGCCCCTAGTGAAATCAGCGGACTAGTTACTTTGAAGAGTTAGTTTATTTTCCACACAATCAGCAGACATCAAGTCAGCTGATCTTACACTCGTCTCAGGGACTAACAGATATTCGTATGGAAAAGATTCATACTGATATTCAGAGAGCTGACATTTTTACGAAACCATTACCTGAAGCTCGTTTTAGACAGTTATGCATTAGTCTAAGACTAATTGATCTAAACCCTACCTGTATATAGCTGTGTACTAACCAGACAGGTACATCATAAAGAAGTAAAGGGAACGGACAAGTTCCTGCAGAAACAGAGCACTCGTCTACTCGTCAACAAGACAGGTATACAAGGTCAGACAAGATGACCAAACAACCCGATGAGGAAGCTGGTAAAGCTGAGGGTAACACTAAAGGGAATAAACATTTAAGGGGGAATCAATGATTTCTTAAATATCTTAATGGTGACTCTTAAGTTTGTTAAAAGTCATCTTGATCGAAACCTTGATTACTGCGTTTGAATGATATTAAGTTTATTTATGCTACTCTACTACTCGTATTTACTCTCATGCGTCGCACAAGATGAGACAGGTACTTGATAATGTTCGACAGACAGACAAACAAGCACAGTCGAAGGGGGAACTCGTCTAGTGTAGATGAAGTCTACTAATCTGTTCTGATGAACTCGATCAGACAAGATAAGCTCTCTTGTGATTTAATTTCACTAAGTGTTTAAAACGTTATTAAGGGTATTAGTGTAATTTGATAGTGTGAAACTTTGGAAAACCTAAAACTGGATTTATACACTCCATTTAATGAGGTGTATACACCCAGTTCCCGCCTAAACCTACTGGACTAGGTCAGATGAGTACACTCCTCTATTCTAACCAATAGCAAAGACGGATTCCAAAGGTTATTGCCGTTAGATCAAACGAATTGATCGTGGCCGTCTATTTAAAAAGAGGAGTTGTATCAAAACTAATCTTTCCTAAAAACACTCCTCACTATTCACTCTTATTCTCTAATCTCAAAGCATTCAATCTCTTTCTTGCTACTCTCATTCTGTGTGTTGAATCTTATTCATATTATTCACTATGGCAATTGTATCTATGTTCGACATCTCTACTAACATGCAAGCAAGGTTTGACCTATGCTTCGGAAGGAAAGGTGCATGTTGAGAGCTCAGTGTTCTTCAACGGAAGGCACTCTGAAGGCAACAAAGAAATCCTTATCAAGTGCTTCAGATGCGGTCTGAGAACTTATTTGGAAGCTGTTCCAGAGGTCGTCTATGAAGAAGAAGTTTTGGAGTTCTATGCCACTACTACTCGTCGAGGCGACTCCATTGAAGCATTTGTTGGTGGTAGTCGAGTAGAGATCACTCGAGAAGTTCTTTTCAACGCATTAAGTTTACCTTCGGGTACGATTAATGTGGAAACGTACGGGTCAGGTCAAGAATTGAGGTACCTGAGCATTTTCTGTGGATAGAAGTTGAAATTAGGGCGTGATGGCAAGATTCTGTCCGTTAAGAAGAAGGAGTTGCTGCCAAAGTACAAGACCCTACTCGACATTGCAAGCAAGATGTTGCTTGGTGTCACTGGAAGCTACAACTCAGTAACGCTTCAAAAGGCGAGGGTGATGGCTGCAATCTATGACGGTATCACCGATGGAAATTGGTACAGATTGTTCTTGGATAGGTTGATGTACTTTGCGAAAAATGTCAAGGTGGACACCGATGCCAGAGAGTGGGTGGTGTCTACAACTGTGAGTTTTGGAAACAAGATCAGTATCCTTCTACCTGTCTTACTCCCAAACAAGACGGATTGGAGCAAGGGGAAGCCGTTCCATGTTCTAAAGCATTATTTGAAGAAGGATGCACTCGACAGACAAGCTAAGTAGAGGAAGCTTGAGCGTGAGCAAGTTCAGATCAACCCTAGAGATGCTATGTTTGAAGCCGACTCGTCTAGTGCTGAAGAAGATGAGGCTGAGGCTGGAAGTAGTGGTGCATTAGTGAATTATGTGTCAGATGAGGCTATGATCGAGCCGGCTGATGATTCTGAAGAGACGGAATCGGATGGATCTTCGCTAGAAGAAGTCGAGGAAGCGTATCGACTAGTAAGGGTTGAAGCAAGTCTTTCACCAGTAAAGTCGACTGAAATGGTTAGTACATCTTCCCTTGATACTTCATTTGTTCCTCCTCTTAATATTCATGTGAAAACCAAGGCAAGATCACTTTGATCTCGTGCCAAGCCTATTCCCAAAACCACTATGTTGATCGTTCAACCGCTGAGATCAAACCTAAGCCAAGACACAACCATATATGCTCCAGCTGATACTTCTACGGCTGCAATACCAAACCTAGCCACATCAAAGCCCCAAGAATCCACCATCCAAACAATTCCCACTCCCACAACAGAAAATGTTGACCAAATTAACCCATCTATTTTGGGAACTTCACTAGCTGACACTTCAGCAACTGAGTTAAGGACCCCACTTACTCAGACCCCTCCCAAAAATAGATTTGAAGCCCTGGTTGATTATCCGATGTGTATGCGTGAGAAGAGGCTGCGTGCACAGATGACCAGAAATTTGAAGAAAATGTTGTCATCAGTCGAGATCGACACAACTTCAGAAGTGTATGAGAAGTTGATCAGAATATGCACTTGGGTTGCATTGAAGAAAGGACCGACTGAAGACATCTTTGAAGTCATTCAAGGAATGGGTGGGATTACTAACTTTCAAGATTGGGAGATGGAACAACAAGAAAATAGTGGAGTAAAGAACTACTCTGAACTACTCCCATCGCATGCCTTGACTGCTCTTGTCAAGAAGATGCTGAATATATCTGATGATGTGCTGTCTTCGGAAGTCAAGTTGAATGTGGGTGTGCAAGTCTCGGAGACTGATCTTGCGGAAGATGAGTTGATGCAAGAGGTTAAACCTGTACAAGAGTCGATGGCTACTAATTAGATTCTCGATCTTGAGAATGTTTCTGATCAGATGAGAGGCCTTGTGTTTAAGTTTCAAGTGGAACATGCCCACAACCCAAGGACAGATGTAGGGCAAATCAATAGATATGCGGAGAAAGCATTTCCTGCAGAGTTGTGTGGTTATGTGAAGAAGCTACATGCCATGGTGAAGAGAGACTCTGATGAAGCTGAAACAAGGTTCAAAGAAGCTAAGCTAGCAATTGTTCCTTACTATCCTCCATTAAATTTGAAAGCCATAGCTGGAAGTGTCATTCCAGAAGATGAAGTAGTAGAAGACAATGTCTTGACTACTGATCTGGAAGACAAGATGGTCGAAGTTCAGGTTGTTGAAGAAGATGAGATCATGGAGGATGCTGCTATTCCTGAAGAAGTTGTTCATACAACTCAATCAATCCATACTGCTTCGATAGACGATGTTGGGATATAAATTCACCCTAAGCCCCACTTGATGTTAGAATAGTTTTGATGGCCAAAACACTTAGAGTCTATAAATGTAATAGGATCAGCTGACTTGTATAGAACAGCTTAGACTAGTCTTGTGTGATCAACTGTATTGATATCAGCTGTAGGTCCCCCAAAGTTGAGTTAATAACGAGTAAGCTAGTGAAAATGTCTAGAGGGGGGTGAATAGACTTTTCAAAAATCTATCGAAATATCAGAATACAATATGCGGAATACGAAATTAACAATGAGCCCAATTCAAGTTTATACTCAACTTCTATATTCGAGAATTCTGTTCTACACTCAACTTGTTAAGCTCAGTAGCAGTTAAACAGTTAAGCAATTAAACAATTAAAACAGTAAAGTAAACAACACACAAAGATTTATAGTGGTTCGACAACTTGTCTACATCCACTCTCACAAACCCAGTTGTGATGTTTCCACTAAACTCTTCCAATCGAGTACAATTGTATGTTCCTGTCTTTTAAGTCTCAAGAAGAAGACTTAGATCTTCAACAGACTATACCTCCAGATATGTCTACGATCTAACTAGAAATTTTACAAGTATCTAGCACCTTGAAAAAAAATAACAAACAAAAAAACTAAACACTTATTCAGTAGTAGCCTTTTGAATTCTTCACTTGTCTTTCTGGCTTCTTTCTGAATCTTCAATCAAACTCTGAGAGTAATCTTCAATATATCTTCAGTACGCTTCAGTAATCAATATTTCAGTAGTCTTCAAATGATCATCATCATGAAGTATTTATAGACTTCAAACATCAAGAACTTAGTTAGTTGTAACCAACTTTTCTTGAAAACTAACTTTAACTGAATCTTCTTATCCTTCCACGCGTTTCTTGTTATGAATTAGTTATTCCATAACTAACTTCTATCCTTATCTTTACACGCGTATTTGTAACTAACTATCTTCACGTTGACTTGTCTTGTGTAGACTAGTATGTACTTGTCTTGTCTTGTAGTCCTCCTGTCTTGAGTAGTAGACTTCAACTCTTCTTGTCTGGTCTTCCTTGTTCAATCAATAGACTATACTAAACCTATCAAGACTATTACATTACTTTAAGCTTTCATAATACAAGCTTAGTCAACTTATAAACTATACAATCAAACTAATCTATTACAATAAAAACATGAGCTCTATACATTTCAAATAGCTCAGTAACAAACTTAAACAAATACTGTAAACACATATGAAGTACTTATACACTGTACTTATCTTTTCATGTGAACTTATGTGAACTTATGTGAACTCTACTGGTCTTGTACAAGATGACTTAACTCAACTAGACTAGATCAGTCAACACTTAGAAAATATTCATATTACTTTTGGCTTATCAAAACTTCATCTTTTATTCATCATTTAGGACTTGTCTAGGATTTATATCCCAACAATTTCCCCCTTTTTGATGAAGCCAAAACTACTTGAATCTTTTCTCATAAGTAGACTAGTTAAGTAGTTATCTTGTCTTTTAACATCAAATAGTACTTATCTTTCATTCATTCAAAATAGATCAGTAGATTACACATACTTTGAATAAAAAAAACTAAGTATCAGAGCAAAAAAACTTCAAACAAAAAAAACATCAACTAATCTGAAAGAGTACCTCCTTCTGGATTTGGAACTTGAAATGCATCAAGGAGTCTCTTATGAATTAGACTAATATGATCTTCATCATCAATCTTCTCCTTCTCGAGTAGTTCTTCTTCAAACTTCTTGATTTGATTCATATCAACTCGTTTTCCTGAGCTTGTCATAGGACACTTCCATCTTGGAAATTTAGGAACGAGAATGTTAAAGTTTGCACCTGCAGATATCCTAATAATCAGATTCCATAGCATCCTATGCTGTCCTTCCATGAACTTGTCAAACAAGGAGTATAACTCATCTTGTCCTTCAGCATCACCATATTTCCGAATGATCTAGTGATCAAGTTTCCATTGCCTTTTCACTTTGATCCATTCAGGTCGATGCTCATTATCAATGAAGTAATCTATGAGTTGATCTTCCATCTGATCTTCATCAGCCTTTAACTTCTGCAGATTCTCAATATGCTTTCCAATCTTCTTCTTGCTAGCATAATGAATTTCATCATCAGCAATTCTTTGCTTCTTCTCAACTGTTGCAGTAGCAGTAGGCCCTTTAATATTCAGCTTTCTCTTAGCTTGTCTGGTCTGAATCTCAGCTTCAGGAGACGGTTCAACACTTTTGCCTTTCAAATTTTTCAGCTCTTCTGCTCTAGTTTGTTCAACTTCAGCAGTCTTGACTAGCCTTCTCTTAGGCCTTCTGAGCTCTTGTATTGCTTCAACAGCCTCCTTAGCTTCTGGTTCAGCAGACTTAGCTTTCTCAATCTTACTTGACTCTTCCCCCTTTTTGGCTTCATCGGTAGCCTTAAGAGTGAAAAGACTAGTAAATCGAGTCATTTCTTCGAACATTGCTTGCTTCATAAGACTTGTAGCCTTCTCGATCTGCCTTTCATGAGAACCGTCCTGACTCAGCTTGTCTAGCTTGGTCGCCACCAACTCTAGCTTTTGAGTAGATAAGTTCAATTCATTCTTAAAATGAGTTGCAGTCAGACGTAACTTCCTGTTCTCCTCAGTCATAGCACTGATAAACTCTTTCGCTTGTGCTAACTGGTCATAGGCTTCTTTCCTTTGGACATCAGCTACTTCGATTTTGGCTCTATAGACTCTTTCCATCTTCTTGGATTCAGTAGCTAGAACACGAGCAAAATCTACTGAGCTCTTCTCTGAATATTCAACTTGATTCTGGAGAAATCCTTCGATCTGCTTAAACATCTCTTGCCTGAAATCGTTATTGTGAGGTTTATCTCAAATCCTCCTAGACTAGACGAGTGCTACTCGTCTTGTGAAGATCAGGTAGATTCTACTCTACTACTGTACTCGTCTGTTGGGCAGATCAGTCGAGGTACTTAGTTGATAGAAGTCTTCTAAAGGACTCAGCTGTTGGGCGTATCAGCTGGTGGAGTCAGACAAGTTAGCTCAGACCAGATCAGATGAGTTGGATGAGTCCAAACAGATGAGATGGGTGTTGCGAAGGACAAGACGAGTTGGGAAGACCAGACAAGTAGAGGTCTGACCAGACTAGTTGAGTTCTGTTAGCAGGGTTAATTTTTGGCTAAGTATGGAGTCGTCTTGTCTTGCGAAGACAAGTGAAGGGCAAGGAGGTCAATTCAGATTGGGTCACGCTGAAGGTGTGAGTTTGTTACACGGTTGTAACAGAATCCACGTGGCAACAGAGCACGCTTTCAACACACGCTGCAATCACCTTGAATCCTATAAATACCCCATTACTTGTAATTGTAATTCTTGACGCGTACGAGCATTCGTTTTGAGAGTTGAGAGTTCACGAGTGAAGTGAGGATAAATCCCTTTCCGAGTGATGAGTGTGTAAACATCTCTTATACTTAATCAAATTGAAGTCGTGTGTCCAGTGGATGTAGATCACGTTGATCGAACCACTTAAATCTTCTTGTGCTCTGTTTTTCATTTTCGTTTATATTTGTGAATTGCCATGCTTTCGTTGGATTGAATATTGGTCGATTACTTTGCTTGTGATTGGAGACGTCTAGTCTAAGTGAATTATCATTGACAATCGTGACAATTGGCGCCGTCTGTGGGAACGGTCGGGATCGAGAGGAATCGATTGTCAACCATTAATCAATTGCCAGATCGAAGATGGAGAATTCGACCAAGTATAATATTGAGAAGTTCTCAGGCACAGGTGACTTTGGGCTGTGGAGAGTCAAGATGCAGGCTCTCCTAGAACAGCAAGGCTTTTTCGACGTGCTCGAAGAGTCTACAGCCCCAACTGAGGAATCTGCCTCCGTTGCTGCTGAAAGGAGCAAGATGCTCAGGAAAGCTCGAAGCACTATTCTGCTCTGCCTTGGTGATAAGGTTTTGAGAGAGGTGGCTAAAGAGAAAACCGCGAAGGAGGTCTGGGACAAGCTAGGTAAACTTTACATGGTTAAAACCTTAGCTAACCGTCTCTATTCGAAACAGAAGCTGTATGCCTTCAGAATGGTTGATGACAAACCCATTCCGGATCAACTTGATGAGTTCAATAGAATTCTTGATGATCTAGAGAATTTAGATGTCAAGTTAGAGGAAGAGGATAAGGCTCTGATTCTATTGAGTGCTCTCCCTAAGTCCTTTGAAATCTTAAAGGATACCATCTTGTATGGTAGGAAGGAAAGTATTACATTGGAGGATGTAATGCTGGCAGTCAAGTCCAAGCTGCTGCACAACAAGACGTCTCAAGTAGAAAAGGTCGGTAGCGGAGAAGGATTGACAATCAGAGGTGGCCAGAAGCGATCTGGTGCCAAGAAGGGGTCTAGTCAACCCAAAGGAGTTGATAAGGGAAAATTAGCTATGTCCAATCAAGGTGAGGCAGTGTGCTACCATTGCAACAAACCTGGGCACTATAAGAATGCTTGTCATAAATACAAGCAGTTCTTGAGGAAATCTGGTGCCAATACCTCTAAAGACAAGAATCAAGCTAATCAGACTCAAGTTGAGAAGGAGCAAGAAGGCTACGAGTCTGCTCAAGCGCTAACCATCACATCCTCTACAGAACAGCAAGCATGGATCCTTGATTCAGGGTGTTCTTTCCATATGACTCCAAGACGAGATTGGTTTCATGACTTCAAGCAACAGAAGGGCGGTTCTGTTCTGCTTGGGAATGATCACACTTGCAAAGTTGTTGGAGAAGGTAGTGTTCACCTGAAGATGTTCGATGGGGTAGTAAGAATACTCAAGAGTGTTAGGTACGTACCTGAACTCAAGAGGAATTTGATCTCACTTGGGATGCTGGATTCTATGGGCTATAAATTCCAGTCTGCTGATGGAGAGCTCAGTGTGTCAAAAGGGGAGCTGACTGTCCTGAAAGGTGAGACAAGGAGTGATCTCTACTTTCTTAAGGGAGAAACAGTAGCTGGTAGATCAGATGTAGCGGAGGTGCAAGACAACTCGATGTTGTGGCACAAAAGACTAGCTCACGTAGGCGAGAAGGGCCTAGTGGAGTTGTCTAGACAAGGTCTGCTTGGCAAAGACAAGATCACTCAACTCGACTTGTGTGAGTCTTGTATCCTTGGTAAGTCCAAGAGACTTAAGTTTGGTAAGGGTGTTCACTCTACCAATGGGATCATGGACTATGTCCATTCTGATCTATGGGGGCCAGCGAGGAATCAGACGAGGTCTGGTGGTAAATACTTCTTGTCTATCATAGACGACTACTCAAGAAAGGTGTGGGTGTCTATTCTCAAGTCGAAATCAGAAGCATTTGAGAAATTCAAGGAATGGCTCATTGAATGTGAAAATATCACAGGCAAGACTCTCAAACATTTGAGAACTGATAATGATCTGGAGTACCTATCAGACGAGTTCAATGCGTTCTGCAAATCGAAAGGAATAGTACGGCATAGGACTGTGCCAGGGACCCCTCAGCAAAACGGAGTAGCTGAGAGGATGAACCAGACACTACTTGAGAGAGTCAGGTGTATGTTGAACAGTTCTTGTCTGCCGAAGGTGTTTTGGGGAGAGGCTGTGTCTACTGCAGCCTACTTGATAAACAGGAGTCCTTCCTCGGCTGTGCAATACAAAACCCCAGAGGAGTTATGGTCTGGACGTGCAGCTGATTACAATCATTTGAAGGTATTTGGATGTCAAGCTTATGCTCATGTCAAGCAAGATAAGCTTGAGCCTCGAGCATTGCGATGCGTGTTTGTTGGGTATCCTTCTGGTGTGAAAGGATACAGGTTATGGTGCCTCGAAGCTGGGATGCAAAAGTGCATAATCAGTAGAGATGTTACGTTTGATGAGAGTCGGATGCCTCTATCAGAACAGACTAGTACGAGTACTAGTGCAGCTGATAACCAACCAGACGAGACACAAGTCGAGGTGGAGCAAGTTGACTCCACAAGACCAGTTGAAGAACATATTAATCCAGATGAGGAGGGCGATCCTCAAGGCGAGAATGATCTTCAACATTATTAGCTGGCACGGGACAGAACCAGACGAGAAGTCCACCCACCTCAGAGGTATGGTCAAGCTGACATAGTCTCATTTGCATTATGTGCAGCTCTTGAGGTGGAGTCTCTGGAGCCAAAGTCTTATTCAGAAGCCATCAGCTGCCACGACAAGGAGAAGTGGATAGTTGCTATGGAGGAGGAACTGCTTTCTCTGAACAAGAACCAGACATGGGAGATTGTTCAGAGGCCCAAGAATAAGAAGTTGGTTGGGTGCAAGTGGATCTATAAAAAGAAGGTGGAGGCTCAGAGGGGTGGCAGACTTAGATACAAGGCGAGGCGTGTAGCTAAGGGATTTACACAGAAAGAAGGTATCGATTTCAATGAAATCTTCTCACCTGTTGTGAAGCATTGTAGCATCAGAATCTTGTTAGCTACAATGGTACTTGAGATTTGATGAGTACATTTGCTCAGCTGGTTTTACAAGGAGCTTGTACGACAGCTGTGTCTATTTCAGACGGGTTGGGACTGGTGTTACCTATCTTCTGCTGTATGTTGATGACATGTTAATAGCAGGCGAGTCTATTGACAGTGTTAATCAAGTTAAGGAGATCCTCAAACAGGAGTTTGAGATGAAAGATCTTGGTGAAGCCAAAGTGATTCTTGGGATGGAGATCAGTAGACTAGATGGGTTTATTCTGCTGAGTCAACCTACTTATCTTCAGAAGGTGTTAGAGAGGTTCAGAATGCATAAGGCAAAGACTGTCTCTACTCCTATTGGCCAACATCATCGTTTGTCCAATCAGATGAGTCCCAGGAACAGCCAAGAGCGAACTCAGATGAGCAAGATACCTTATGCCAGTGTTGTAGGGAGTCTAATGTATGCTATGGTGTGCTGTAGACCAGACTTGACTCATGCTATGAGTGTGATCAGCAGATATATGAGTGATCCAGGCTTAAGCCATTGGGAAACGGTTAAGTGGGTTATGAGATATGTTCTGGGATCAGCACAGACGGGTCTGAAATTTCAGAAGATGCCAAGTGAGGGGGATGCACTTGTGGGATACGTGGATGCAGATTACGCAGCCAATGTTGACACTCGGAAATCCTTAACAGGATATGTGTTCACTCTATTTGGTACGGCAGTGTCGTGGAGGTCTATTCATCAATCCGTAGTTGCATTGTCTACTACTGAAGCGGAGTACGTGGCCTTGACTGAGGCAGTTAAGGAAAGCATGTGGCTGAAAGGGATTCTTAAGGAATTTGGTTTATCTCAGAACAGTGTGACTGTTTTCTGTGATAATCAAAGCGCAATTCATCTCGCAAAGCATCAGGGGTATCATGAACAAACCAAGCACATTGATGTGAAGCTGTACTTTGTGAGAGATATTGTGGAGAAGGGGACCGTCCAAGTGGTTAAGATAGCTACTGAGGAGAACCCTGCTGATGCATTTACTAAGGCGTTACCAAAGGAGAAGTTTGGTTTATGTCTTAGGTCAGTTGGTTTGCATTAGTGACCTCTGCGGAGAAGGCTACTAGTCTGGTGGCGGCAGATTAGTAGTAGAGTCTGTCCTTTGAGAAGGATAGATCGGAGCTGTTAGTTCAAGGTGGAGATTTTGAGCTAAAGGTGGAGAATTGTGAGGTTTATCTCAAATCCTCCTAGACTAGACGAGTGCTACTCGTCTTGTGAAGATCAGGTAGATTCTACTCTACTGCTGTACTCGTCTGTTGGGCAGATCAGTCGAGGTACTTAGTTGATAGAAGTCTTCTGAAGGACTCACCTGTTGGGCGTATCAGCTGGTGGAGTCAGACAAGTTAGCTCAGACCAGATCAGATGAGTTGGATGAGTCCAAACAGATGAGATGGGTGTTGCGAAGGACAAGACGAGTTGGGAAGACCAGACAAGTAGAGGTCTGACCAGACTAGTTGAGTTCTGTTAGCAGGGTTAATTTTTGGCTAAGTATGGAGTCGTCTTGTCTTGCGAAGACAAGTGAAGGGCAAGGAGGTCAATTCAGATTGGGTCACGCTGAAGGTGTGAGTTTGTTACACGGTTGTAACAGAATCCACGTGGCAACAGAGCACGCTTTCAACACACGCTGCAATCACCTTGAATCCTATAAATACCCCATTACTTGTAATTGTAATTCTTGACGCGTACGAGCATTCGTTTTGAGAGTTGAGAGTTCACGAGTGAAGTGAGGATAAATCCCTTTCCGAGTGATGAGTGTGTAAACATCTCTTATACTTAATCAAATTGAAGTCGTGTGTCCTGTGGATATAGATCACGTTGATCGAACCACTTAAATCTTCTTGTGCTCTGTTTTTCGTTTTCGTTTATATTTGTGAATTGCCATGCTTTCGTTGGATTGAATATTGGTCGATTACTTTGCTTGTGATTGGAGACGTCTAGTCTAAGTGAATTATCATTGACAATCGTGACAGTTATCCAACTGATTGACTTCATTCAAGATCATCTCTTTTGAACTTGTCACAAGGACACTGTTCTGTTCAACAAGAGTTTTCTTAAGTTCAGTCTTGAGAAAATCATCGATAGTTGACTTGATGACAGTCTTCAAATCTTCTTTCAACTCATCTATCGAGGCGACTGGGATAACTTGAGACGACGGTGCTTCGACCAATACTTCTTCTTTTGCAATCAGTTCATCCTCATTGAACATGACAGCCTCAATAAATTCATCATCTTCTTTTCCAAAGTTGAAAGAATTAGCCTCTTCAGAACATTCAGCATCGACTTCATCTGAACCAGCTTCTATCTCCAAGATTGGTTCAGAAGTCTGAACAGCGACATCAGCAACCTCTGGCTTTAACTCGTCTTCCACCAGATCAGTCTGAGTTCCAACATCAAACGAGAACTCATCCTCTAGAACACCATCTGGAATATTTAGCAACCTTTTGACTAGATCAACCAAGGCCTTGCGCGGGAATAAGTCGGAGTGATCTTTAACACCACTGTTCTCTTTCTGTTCCATCTCCCAATCTATAAAGTTGGAGATTCCGCCCATGCCTTGAATGACTTCAAAAAGATCATCTGTAGACGACTTCTTCAAAGAAAACCATGTGCAAATCCGCACTAACTTCTCAAACTGTTCTGAAGCAGTGTCGATGTCAAGAGTTGAGAGCTGCTTCTTCAGATTTCTGGAAACACGAGCACGAATTCTCTTCTCTCGCATACACATCGGGTAATAAACCAGGGATTCAAATCTAACATCAGACGGGGTCTGAGTAGGTGGGGTCTCTAACTCAGCTGTTGCAGTGGCAACTGGCGTCTTGCCTGAAGTAGATGGGTTGGAGGGTTCAACATATTCTGTTGAAGGTAGAGAGGGAGTTTGGAGTGTGGTTTCTTGGGGCTCTAATGTGGCTTGGTTTGGTGTGACAACTGTCGAAGTATCAGTTGTGTCTTGTATAGGAGTGTTTTGGGGTAGACTGGCTCTAAGCGGTAATGCCGCCAGTACGTGCGAGGTTGAGGTTTGAGGTCTAGGACTAGATCGATGTGATCTAGCCTTGGTTCGAATAGCAGAATGAGAGAGAGAAGGAATTGACAAAGATTGAGAAGATGTACCAACCTGAATACTCGACTCGTCTGGTTGAGTAGGCGAGCCAACTCTTACGAGAGTGTACATTTCTGGAACTTGAGCACTCGGCTCCTTATCTTGTTCCGACTCCTCTTCTGTCTGAGTCTTCTCAGAGTCAGCTGTACTGGACTCAGCTATTGCAGCCTTCTCCGATTCCTCATCATCGGACTCATCTTCTGAAGAGCTATATGAGTTGGCATATGGCAGGACTTGTGACTCATCTATTTGAACTCGTCTTGGGGCAGCTGGCCTTGCAGCAGCTTGCTTCCTCTGAGCTTCCGCTTTCAAATAGAACTTGAGAGGATGAAAGGGCTTTCCTTGACTCCAGTCCGATTTGTTCGGTAACAACAAGGGGAGTAGGATACTCAACTTGTTGCCATATCCAACAGTATGTGATACCACCCAACTACATGAGTCGGTATCAACTCGAACGCTCCTCTCGAAATACATCATCCGATTAGATATCAGTTTGAACCAATTGCCCTCAGTAATTCCATCATAGATCGCTGCCATCACCCTTGTCTTTGCTTGAGTGACCGCGTCATGTGATCCAGTGGCACATAGAAGCATCTTGCTTGCTATGTCCAGTAGAGTGCGATATTTCTCCAAAAGTTCAGCCTTCTTGACGGCAGGAGCCTTGCCATCTGGTTTAAGCTTCATCTTCTTTCCACAGAAGATGCTCAAATACCTCATCTCTTGGCCAGTGGCATAATTTTCCACATCAATTGTTCCGATGGGCAACTTCAAATGTCTGAACAAGACTTCACGAGTGATTTCAACACGAGTCGTTCCAATGAATGATTCGATCAGATCTCCTCGCCTTGTGGCATTGGCATAAAACAGCAACACCTCTTCTTCCAAGACGACTTGAGGAAACGCCTCCAGATAAGGCTTCAATCCACATCGCAAGCACTTATCGAGAATTTCTTGGTTTCCAGCGGTGTGACGCCCTTTGAAAAACATTGATGGTTCTACATGCACCTTGTTTTCAGTGATATACCTTCCAAGATCAAATCTTGCCTGCATGTTAGTTCTAACATCGAAAAGTGAAACAGTCGACATATCTAGTGAATAGAGTAAGAACTTGGGAGTTATGATTTTGCAAGAAATTGAGTTGGAGAATAGAACAGTTGTGAAAACGTGAGGCGAGTTGAGTGAAGAAGATGGGTTTTGTTAGAACCGATTTTGCAAATCAACGGCCAAGGTTGAACAAATTGATCCAACGGCTGGGACTTTTGAAATTCGGTTACGGAATCGAGAATATTATGTGATTTGATATTGTAAAATTTGAAATCCGCCTCTTTTTAATTAGGTCAGGGGAGTGAACTCATCTGTCCTAATGTAGTCGAGTTCGAACTGGGTGTATACACCTCATTAAACTGGGAGTGTATAAAACCAATTCTAGGGTTTTCAATTTTTGTCATTATCTAATTACAATAATAGCCTTAATTCAATTGACAAAACACTTAGCATATTACAATTAAGAGATACACTTAGCTAGTCTGTTCGAGTCTATCCAGAACAGACGAGTAGACTTTAACTTCACAAGACGAGTAAACTTATGAACACCAGTCGAGTTCCCCCTTCGACTATGCTTGTTCATTCCAATAGTCGAACGTCTTCATGTACCTATCTTATCATTTGCAATGTGTAATCGTAGGTACAGGTAAAGTAACATAAATAAGATGAATATCAATCGAGAGCAATGATCAAGGTTTCGAACAAGATGACCTTTTAACACACATAAGAGTCAACATAAGGATATTTAAGAAATCAGAGATTCCCCCTTAAATGTTTATTCCCTTAGTATTACCCTCAGCTTTACCAGCTTCCTCATCGGGTTGTTTTGGTCATCTAGTCTAGCCTTGTATACCTGTCTGTTGGATGAGTAGTCGAGTGCTCTGGTCTAGTGATCTTGTCTCCTCTTATTGATGTACCTGTCTTATTAGTACATAGCTATAGGCAAGTAGGATCTAAATCAATTAGTCCTAGACTAATGCATAACTCACGAAATCGTGCCTCAGCTAATGGTTTTGTAAAAATATCAGCTCTTTGAAAATCAGTATGAATCTTTTCCATGCGAATATCCTTCTTTTCTACATGATCACGTATAAAATGATGCTTCACATCAACATGCTTACATCGTGTGTGTAAAACAGGATTTTGTGTAATGGCAATTGCACTATTACTATCACAGAAAATAGGAACATTTGATTCATGTATATTGTAATCACGAAGCTGTTGCATGAGCCAGAGTAGTTGACCACAACAGCTACCAGCAGCCATGTACTCGGCTTCGGTAGTTGAAGTTGCAACACTAGTCTGCTTTTTAGAAAACCAAGATATGAGTTTTGTGCCTAGAAATTGACAAGAACCAGAAGTAGATTTCCTATGTATTCTACAGCCTCCAAAGTCTGAGTCTGAATACCCACTTAAGGATAGATCATCATTTGAGGGATACCATATACCACGATTGATGGTCCCTTTCAAATATTTCAAGATCCTTTTGGTGGTTTCCATGTGACTTTCTTTTGGATTGGCTTGGAATCGAGCACAAACACCAACAGAGAATGCAATGTCTGGTCTACTAGCAGTTAGATACAGTAAAGAGCCAATTAAGCCACGATAATAAGATTGGTCAGCACATTTACCGTTCTCATCTGGATCCATTCTGTAAGTTGGTTGCATTGGTACGCCAGTGGACTTACATGTTTTGATCCCGTACTTGTCTAGAAGATTTCTAGTGTACTTCGCCTGATTTATGAAAATACCTTCTGGAGTTTGTTTTACTTGAAGTCCAAGAAAGTAGTTCATTTCACCCATCATAGACATCTCAAATTTACTTTGCATGAGTGTTGAAAAACTTTCACTCAGCTTTTTGTTAGGTGACCCAAAAATGATGTCATCTACGTAAATTTGGACGAGTAAGATGTCCTTCCCTTCTTGTCTTCTGAACAAGGTTCGATCGAACTTGCCCTTAGTAAAACCATTTTCTAATAGAAAGAGAGATAGAGTGTCATACCATGCTCTTGGAGCTTGCTTTAATCCGTATAAGGCTTTCTTCAATCTGTACACCTGGTTGCCTTTGACTTCGAAACCTGGAGGTTGTTCAACATACACTTCTTCCGCAAGAATACCGTTAAGAAATGCACTTTTGACATCCATTTGATATACAGTAAACTTCATGTGAGCAGCATATGCAAGGAACAGTCTAATGGCTTCTAGTCTAGCAACAGGAGCATAAGTTTCATCATAGTCTATGCCTTCAGCTTGTGAGTAGCCTTGGGCGACTAGCCTAGCCTTTTTCTAACGACTAAATCATTCTCATCTTTCTTATTTTTAAAAATCCATCTAGTGCCAACTACATTATGATGTTCCGGCCTATCGACAAGTTCCCAGACGTCGTTTCGAACAAACTGGTTCAACTCGTCTTGCATAGCGATGATCCAATTACTATCAGCCAAAGCCTCTTTAACAGTGGTAGGCTCAATAGCAGAGAGGAAACAACACCAGCAAAACATAGTTGGACTAGACTGTTCTTGCGACTCAAAGAGTTGTCGTCTAGTCTTCACACCAATAGAAGAGTCACCAATGATATTTTCGGTATCATGCGCAGATTTCCATGTTTTCCTATTCTTAACAGGAATACTATCATCATCTATATCATGTACAGCATCATGCATGTTAACATCATTTGTATCATCAACAGATTTACCAGGAGTAGATGAGTCAACTAGAGCAGGCATGTCAACTGGTCTAGAGGACTTACCTTGAGCACTTACCTTCTCCTTATCATCAGAGTCGAGAGCTTTTAGGAATGGGTTGTAGGCTTGAACGGATTCATATATCTCTGAATCTTTGTCAGATTCGATCGATAGATCAGTTACCTTCTTATTGATCTTGTCGGCAGACGAGTCCTGTTGAGATTCATCGAAAACCACATGTGGTGTTTCTTCCACACAAAGAGTTGAGTAGTTGAATACCCTAAATGCTTTGCTAGTCGAGGAGTATCCTAAAAATATCCCCTCGTCTGCTTTAGCATCGAAAGCATTCAACTTGCTCTTTCCATTGTTGTGAATGAAACACTTACAACCAAATATATGAAAATATGAAACTCTGGGTTTTCTACCTTTCCAAACCTCATAAGGTGTCTTGCCTAGAGCTTTATTGATCGCGCTTCTGTTTTGTGAGTGGCATGCGGTGTTGATAGCTTCAGCCCAAAACTTTTGAGGCGTGTTGAACTCAGCTAACATGGTCCTACGGGCTTCTTTAAGAGTTCGATTCCTTCTTTCTGCTACACCGTTCTGTTGTGGTGTCCTAGCTGCACTAGTGAGATGCTGGATACCACGATTAGCACAAAAATCTTTGATATAGCAATTAATGAACTCAGTTCCCTTGTCACTTCGAATTTTGACAATAGACTGGTTCTTCTCAACTTGTAACTTCTTCAACAGTTCAGGCAGAAGTGTTTGTGTAGAAAGACTACCCACGTGAACTTAGAATAGTCGTCTACAACAACAAGTGTGTACCTTCTACCATTCAAGGTTGGAGGAGTTATTGGACCATGAAGATCCATATGTAGGAGTTCTAGGACTCTACTAGTTGAGAGAGTGGGAATTGACTTAAAAGAACCTTTAACCTGTTTACCCTGTTGACAGGCCGTGCATACATGTGACTTGTAGTAAACTTCATTGGGAATACCTTCTACAAGGTATTCTCTGGCTATCTTATTAAGAACCTTAAAGTTTAGATGACAGAGGCATCTATACCAGAGCCAGCCAAGTTCTTTAGGATTCTTAGTAAGTAGGCAGGTGTCCCTCGGACAACTGTTCCAGTTCACTATGTACACACTTCCTTGTCTTACGCCGACTAGTAGAACTGTGTGTGTCCTTTTGTCGATGACTTCACATTTGCGGCTTTTGAACTGCACTTTGTAACCACGATCACAAAATTGTGAAACAGAGAGTAGATTATATTTCAAACCTTCAACATATGAGACATCTTGAATTTCGACGTCTCCATTCCGGATGTAACCAAATCCTTTAGTGACAGCAGTGGAGCTATCACCAAATATTACTTTTGGTCCTTCTTGCTCATGGTAGCTAGACAAGAGAGCTTTGGTACCAGTCATGTGGTGCGAACAACCACTGTCTATGTACCAGGTTTCTCCTACTGAGCCACCCTTCTTATACAAGTCAAGTCGACCCTGCAATAGATGATATTCAATAACTTAGGTACCCATTTGTTTATTGGGGTCCTTGGGGGTTAGTCATGTTCAGAGGAATCCAGATATACATTGGAGTCTTGAACAAGTTCGATCTTTTAAGCTTTCGCCCATATTTGTTGCAAAATAAGACCTTGTTGTCCTTCTCTGGCCTATCAGTCGAGTTCGGGTCTACTCTTTGGAGATAGCCTTTCGACTTAATCTCTACTTGAGCAGGCACTTGTCTATGATAGTTAGAGTAGGGTTTGAAAGCATTAGGTCCATACGGTTTATAGACGCGTTTGGGTCTTTCCTCACTTAAAATATCGTATGATAGAGGTGGAGGATATAGAACAGCTTGTGTACGATATTTTGGAGCTACCTGTCTAGGTCTAGACGAGTAGAGTTGAGACTGCCTTATAAATGGAGGTCTAGACTCTTGTCGTCTAGTCTGTACCTGTCTAGTACTCGTCTCCTCAGGATACCAGTCCTCGTATCTGACCTGGTTGGGTCGTCCACGATTAGTGGTCCTTTGAAGATTAGTTCTAGATGGAACAGGCTTGCTGTTACCATTCTTTTTACCTCCCTTGGTAATCGGAATGTTAACTCGAGCTTGTTTAGGTACAGTACCATTAGAAGGAGTTCCAATATCGTATAACATTGGTCCTTTTCCTTTATCATTTGGCAAAAGTCTTGCTTTAATAGTAGTAGGGTTCTTAATGACTCGAGTAGACGAGCTAGATGACTCAGCACCTATACCAGTCTTGTCACCTGGTCTCTAAGAACTTATTACGTTCTTCAAGTCTATTGCACTTGTTCTTTAAAACATTGAATTCATTTCTCTCAGTTGCATGTGTCTTAAGTAGGTCTTGATATAACCTGTCTGTCAACGCACACTTTTCTTTGAGTTGTCTCAACTCTTCAGTCAAGCGTTTATTTAGGACTGTTATATTAGGATCTACTTTTGACTGAGCTTCCTTAAGATCAATGATTTCTTGTTTTAATGCAATGTTTTCATCACTGACTTCAATGAATGCTTGGTTAGCAAGTAGAAGGTCGTCTTCGACTGCACTAGTCGAGTGCTGAAGACTACTTCCTACTTCACTACTAGCAGTGTCACTTTCATCAGTTTCTGAATCATCACAAGATTGAAAAGATGTAGCAGATGATACCTCTTGGTCGATTTTAGCCATGCAGCATAGGCCATCATCTACTATGAATGCTTCGTCGTGATCTTGATCAGTTGAGTGACTAGATACGGACGATGGCAACTCGTCTGAATCCGAATCAGAGTCATCATTGGCCATCATAGCCTTTTTGCCACGGTTATATCTTCTTTCTCTTCGTGCCTTGCGTTCTTCACGATCATCAGTGCTCAGGTCTGGACATTCATATATGTAGTGACCTGGCTTTTCACAATTATAGCACAAGAGATCATTAGTAGCCTTTTTAATTGGAGATTTGTCCCTACGTTTATCACGTCTATCAGAACGTTGAATCTTCCTATCGTCAGACTCTCTATCTCGTCTATTACCTTTTGAGACTTCGTCTCTCCTTTCGAAAGAGTTTCGGTCTCGTCTGGTCTCAGACGAGTTCTTAGACGTAGGTGTTCTATGATCCCTATAGAACTTCTTGTATCTTCTGAAGCGTTTATTGAGCCTATCAAACTTTCTAACCATGAGACTCATCTGATCCTTCAGACTAAGATCAGTATCTAACTCATCTTTCACAGAGGCAGACTTAGTTCTAGACTTGGACCTGTCTACCTTAGAGGACTTAGAAGAGCTAGACTTAAAGGCAACGTTCTTAGATACAGCATGTTCTCTATCACTACTGGCTAGTGGTTCATCTTCGTCTAAATCAAACTCATGGGCTTTAAGAGTTTGAAACATGGTTTCAGCAGTCCACGTATCAATATCTTGAGTGTTCTTAACAAGCATCTTTACCATTTTCCAACGACTATCAAGACTCTTCAAAATCCTAAGATTGATCTCACGAGCAGTATAAGATTTACCAAGTACTTCCAAATCATTCATGATCTTAGTAAAACGAGTATCCAGCTGGTCGATAGTTTCGCCAGCTTTCATCTGAAATGATTCAAATCTTTGGACAGCTGTGGAGAGTTTGCTCTCTTTGATTAGGGAGGTCCCTTCACAAAGGATAGCTAGTCTGTCCCACATCTCTTTGGCAGTCTTACATTTTAACACTTTTCCTAGATACTCGTTAGGAAGGGTGTGTAAAATGTAATTCTTTGCCAAACTATCCAAATTATTTTGACGCATTTCTTCTGAGGTTAGATCTGACCTGGGTTTCTTGACGAGAGTACCAATTGGTTTGCTTGGGTCAAGAACAGCAGTATTAGGAACCATAGTAACAATAGGTCCTTCTGTGATAACAGAGATCATTAGGTCATGCGTGGAACTGAAAATGGCTTCCATTCGCAGCTTCCAGTAGTCATAGTCCTGAACCTGGAACTTGGGTAACTTGTTAGCGCTGATCTCAAGAGACATGATTTCAAGAAATAAGTGCTAAGTGGAGTTATGATCAAAAAAAAAGATAAGTCAAGAACAGGGAGCACGAAACAGATATAGCAGGAGTTTTTTTTTGATCAAGAACACGTAAGCAACTACAATCAAGGAACAAGACTTCACCCTAAGTCTTAAGTCGGTTATCAAGAAACAGCAGTTCGTAAACTACTGCTCTGATACCACTTGTAGGTCCCCAAAGTTGAGTTAATAACGAGTAAGCTAGTGAAAATGTCTAGAGGGGGGTGAATAGACTTTTCAAAATTCTATCGAAATATCAGAATACAATATGCGGAATACGAAATTAACAATGAGCCCAATTCAAGTTTATACTCAACTTCTATATTCGAGAACTCTGTTCTTATGAATACTCAACTTGTTAAGCTTAGTAGCAGTTAAACAGTTAAGCAATTTAAACAATTAAAACAGTAAAGTAAACAACACACAAAGATTTATAGTGGTTCGACAACTTGTCTACATCCACTCTCACAAACCCAGTTGTGATGTTTCCACTAAACTCTTCCAATCGAGTACAAGTGTATAATTCCTGTCTTTAGAGTCCCAAGAAGAAGACTTATATCTTCAAAGACTATACCTCCAGATACGTCTATGATCTAACTAGAAATTTTACAAGTATCTAGCACCTTGAAAAATAACAAACAAAAACAAACAAAAATTTCTCTGATCTCCAGTAGTAGCCTTCAAAAATTCTTCACTTGTCTTCTGGCTTCTATCTGAACTTCAATCAACTCTGAGAGTAAACTTTGAATATATCTTTTGTAAGCTTCAGCAATCAGTTTTTCAGTAGTCTTCAAATGATCACCATCATGAAGTATTTATAACCTTCAACCTTCAAGAACTTAGTAAGTTGTAACCAACTTTTCTTGATAACTACCTTCAACTGAATCTTCATATCAATCTACGCGTTTCTGTTATGAATTAGTTATTCCATAACTAACTCCTAACTTTATCTTTATACGCGCTTTACTTTGATTTAAACTTTGACTTTTAAGTAACTCTCGTTGACTTGTCTTGAGTAGACTTGTATGCACTTGTCTTGTCTTGTCTTGTAGTCCTCCTTATCTTGAGTAGTAGACTTCAATCTTCTTGTCTGGTCTTCCTTCTTCAAATAGTAGAGTAGACTATACTAGACTAATCAAGACTATTACATTACATTAAGCTTTTATAATACAAGCTTAGTCAACTTAGAAACTATACAACAAAACTAATCTATTACATATAAAAATCATGAGCTCCTATACATTAATTCAAATAGCTCAGTAACAGACTTAAACAAATATGAAGTACTTATAAAAACGTACTTATCTTTTAATAATAACTTATGTGAACTCATGTGAACTCATGTGAACTCTACTGGTCTTTGCACAAGATGACTCAACTCAACTAGACTAGATCAGTCAGTACTTAGAAAATATTCAATCCACTTTTGGCTTATCAAAACTTCATCTTATCTTTCATCATTTAGGACTTGTCTAGGATTCATATCCCAACAGTTTCAAACCGAACAGTTTTTAAAAATATGACCTGGTTTACGGTTTTAACAAAAAAGAACGGTTTATAGTTTGGTTTACGATTTACGGGCAGTTTGGTTAACCAATGCACAACCCTACCGACTATTGATTACTGATTATTGTTCATGGTATTACTGATTACAAAGTACTTTTCATTGTATTACTGATAATTGTTTTTGGTATTACTGAATATAATTAGATGTGTGAAAATGGGAGGAAAAGAGGAGGGGGAAGAAAAAATAAAAAGAAAAAAAATTAAGATTTGTGGCTAATTTGAATAGTTTTTTTTTTTTTTTAAATTATGTTTTACGATTATTTTCTAAAAATATGGGTGACTTGGTGGTGAATCGACGGTAACTCATCAATGACTCGGCTGCAGGCTGTGTTGGGATATGAATCCTGATACAAGTCCTAATTGATGATGAGAAGTAGTTTTGATAAGCCAAAAGTAGACTTGAATATATTTCTAAGTGTTGACTGATCTAGTTATGGAAGTCGTCTTATGAACAAGATCAGTAGAGTACAAAGTACAATGAAAGAAAGAAAAGACAAGTACGTTTTATAAGTACTATGTTGAGTTTATATAGGTTTTATGATGAGCATATAATCATTGTATAGAAGCTCATATGTTTATGTTGTATTGATGTATAGATTTAAGTTGACTAAGCTGAAATTATAAAGCTTAATGTAATGTAATAGTCTTGTTAAGATTAGAATGATAGGAATAGTATAGTTCTGTATATATAAGTCTACTGCTGGAAGAAGACTACTGCTACAAGAGAAGACAAGTGAAGTAAAGACTGAAGAATTGTCTAAGTGTTGAAGACTAGATAAGACAAGTGCGCAAAGAAGCAGAGTTCGCATAAGTCAGAAACGCGTATAAAGATAAGGATATGTATTGAAGAGTTAGTTATGGAATAACTAATTAACTGAAGAAACGCGTGGAAGAATAAGAAGAAACAGTTAGAAGTTGGTTATCAAGAAAGGTTAGTTGGATAACAAACTATTCTTGATATTCAGAAGTCTATAAATACTTGAAGGTGTTCAACGATTAAAAACTACTGAAGCATTGAGATTTACTAAGCAATTACTGAGAGATATTCGAAGTAAAGAGAAACTCACAGAGTTCAAGTTTAGAAAGTTGAAGCCAGAAGACAAGTCAAATTCGAAGAAGGCTACTACTGAATTAGAGAAGTTTTTCTCATTTGTATTTTTGATTCAAGTTGCTAGCTACTTGTAAAATAGCTAGTTGTTAGATCGAAGAAACACTTGGTAGTGTTATCGATAAGATCGAAGTCTTATTTCTTGGGACTTAAAGCCACAAGAACACACTACTCGAAGAGAAGAGTTAATAAATTTCGCAACTGGAGTTGTGAGAGTGGATGTAGACAAGTTGTCGAACCACTATAAATCTCGTGTTGATTTACTTTACTATTTTATCTGTGTTTAGTTGATTACTTGTTAATTGATTAAAACTGCATATAGAATAGACAAGATAAGTGTTCATACAGAAGTTCATATTTGAGTATTAGTTGAGTATAAATTTGTTGGGCTCATTGATAAATCTGATATTTCCGCATTGTGTACTTTGATATATTGAAAGATTTTGAAAAGTCTATTCACCCCCCTCTAGACGTTTTCTTAGCTTACTCAATATTATCTACTCAACTAGGGACCTACAAGTGGTATCAGAGCAGTAGTTCATTAGACTGTTGTTTCTTGATCACCCCTAAAAGACTTGGGTGAAGTCTTGGTTCTTGATTGTACTTGTTCATATTACTGTTCTTGAAGTTACTTGTATCTTTGATCTAAAACTGCATTCTACTAATCTTCTTGACATCATGTCTTTGGAAATAAGTGCTAACAAACTTCCTAAGTTTTCTATCCAGGATTATGACTACTGGAAACTGAGAATGGAGGCGATTTTCAGTTCGACTCATGATCTCATGATCTCTGTTGTTAAAGACGGCCCAATCACGACCATGGTGCCGAACACTGCTGCATTGGCAAAACGAAAGTTGTTGGGGTACTTGTCCCCAAACCCAGGTCAGAACTCACTTCGGAAAAAATGAGGCAGAACCAACTCTTCTTGAAAACTAACTTTAACTGAATCTTCTTATCCTTCCACGCGTTTCTTGTTATGAATTAGTTATTCCATAACTAACTTCTATCCTTATCTTTACACGCGTATTTGTAACTAACTATCTTCACGTTGACTTGTCTTGTGTAGACTAGTATGTACTTGTCTTGTCTTGTAGTCCTCCTGTCTTGAGTAGTAGACTTCAACTCTTCTTGTCTGGTCTTCCTTGTTCAATCAATAGACTATACTAAACCTATCAAGACTATTACATTACTTTAAGCTTTCATAATACAAGCTTAGTCAACTTATAAACTATACAATCAAACTAATCTATTACAATAAAAACATGAGCTTTATACATTTCAAATAGCTCAGTAACAAACTTAAACAAATACTGTAAACACATATGAAGTACTTATACACTGTACTTATCTTTTCATGTGAACTTATGTGAACTCTACTGGTCTTGTACAAGATGACTTAACTCAACTAGACTAGATCAGTCAACACTTAGAAAATATTCATACTACTTTTGGCTTATCAAAACTTCATCTTTTATTCATCATTTAGGACTTGTCTAGGATTTATATCCCAACATCAGCTGATCAGCACAGTCCTGGCTTACATGCCTATCCTCAAGATGAGAAGAGTAGAAGACATGAAGACTAGAAGATCCTTGAAGACCAGATAAGTTAAGGTGCTTGTATACCTACTTATCTGGTGGAGTCCCAGATTGAAGTTGGCCTAAAGCAGTACAAAGAATTTCCAGATCAGAAGAGTGTTACTCTACTGATATCAGAAGACAGAAGACCTAAGGCCAGAAGAGTAGTCAGAAGACTAGAAGTACAGATCAGAAGACTATGTGCTCTTCCAGGACTCGGCTGATTCCTAAGTCATCTTGCAATTGAAACGAAGACCTACCTTATTTAGAAGATTGACATGATCCCAGGATTGAAGCAATCAAGCGGCTGGAATCAAGGAATCAAGCTATTATGGAAAGATTGCTCAAACGGCTAGTCAACTCCAACGGCTAGTTGCAACCAATCTCCATTATAAATACAAGAGGATGAGAAATCACAAACAAGAAGTCACAAGAGAGAATTCAACAAGCCAAGCAAGCAATCAAAGCTAAAGCCATACTGTTCTAAGAATTCTCAAAAGAGCCAGAAACCATTAGATTATCTATAGCTCTTAAGTGATTTCTATCCAACCCCTAAGAACCTGAAACCTGTTCATATTGTATATCAATTGTTTTAGGCATAGTGGTTAAGCAAATTATAAGCTTGAACCATTAGTTGGATACACCTCAAAAACCCCAAACCCTCACCGAAAGGTTAAAGTTTTTGAACCCCTTAAAGTGCAAGTGCTTACAATCACTTGTGGAGACCGTAGCTGTTAGAACGGCTCAGATCTCAAAGTCCTAACCTTGGGACTATAAAGGTCAAGACCCTTGTAATTTGTGGTAAATTAAAGGAATTAAACATCACGTGTGGACGTGAGAGTGGACGTAGGAACGTATATCCGAACCACTATAAATCCGATGTCATTTACTTTCTGCACTTTACATTTCTGTCTTTACATACATTATTATATAGTGCATACTGTGATTTCAACATTCTTCAAAACAAGGCCATAACTTTCAAACCAGCATCAGCTGAGTATTTTCATTAAGCAAAACAAGTTGAACACTTTCATAAGAATTACAAGAACGAGTCTAAACCAGGGCCACCATAATTCCGCATATAACCTCCTCAATCAGATCACTATAGTCATCTGGACCAGTAGACTTGCAGTCCCGTTGACATAGAAATCAGAAGAGGTTCTCAACTCTGTTTGAAAAAGTTTTAAAGTCTATTCACCCCTCCCCTCTAGACTTTAATCCCATTCACTACTCGTTCAGGGACCAACAAGTGGTATCAGAGCAGTGGTTCTAACGGACTACTGTCTCTAGATTATCAGAAGACTTGAGGGAGTCTTTCTGTAGTCCTCTTGAACAGATCATTTTGGAAAACTTGTTTTTGAAAACTCATACAGCATGAGTGCTAATATGCGAAAGTTGCCTAAGTTTTCAGTAGAGGATTATGATTACTGGAAGATCAGGATGAGGAAGAATCTCACATCAGTCCACTACAAGATGTGGTCAGTAATCACAGAAGGCCCAATCACCATCATGACAGTCAACACTGCAAATGGTGATCCAGAAGTCCCAGTTGGAGAACTGGTTCCCAAGCCCATGAAGGATCTCACACCAGAAGAGATGAAGCAATCAAATCTTGATAGCATTGCTCAAGATTACATAATGCAAACTCTTCCAAATGAGTACATTGCAAAGGTAATCCACTGTGAGTCAGCCAGAGAGATGTGGGAGGCATTGGCACTTCTCTGTGAAGGAACTGAGCTGATCAAGGAATCCAAGTTGTCTACAGCAGTCAAGAAGTTCGAACACTTCAAGATGCAACCAGAAGAGTCTATTGATCAGCTAGACAATAGATTTACCAAGATCATCAATGAGATAGAATCTCTGGGCAAGAAATATACAAATAGAGAGAAAAATCTAAAGATCTTAGACTCTCTAACCAAGAAATGGAGACTCAAGAAGACCATCATCAAGGATACTCAAGATATCAAGAAGTGGTCTGCTCAAACTCTATTTCAGAACCTAAAAGCTCATGAATATGATCTGGAAAGAGAAGAAAACTCAGGAAGTGATGAGCCAACTGCAACCCCATCTACCTCCAAGACTGTAGCCTTCAAGGCAGCCAATACAAAAACTGCAAGTACCTCATCTGGCAAGACCTCTCTGAAAACAGAAGACTGTGAAGGATCAGACATGAGTCTGAAGGAACAAATGGCTCTTATGATTAAGAGATTCGAAAGGATGAACACTCTCAACAGCAAATATAGAAAATTCTATAGAAATTACAAAGATAGAAGAGCAAGTTCACCCTCCAGAGGTTCCAGAGAAAGAACACCAGAAAGACATCCTAGAAAGGATGTGGAGTCATCTGACAGCCGAGGATCTAGAAGAAGAGATGCCACTCCTCCAAGGAAAGGCAACTCAAATCAGAAATCTGGATCATGCTTTAATTGTCGCAAACCAGGACACTATGTCTATGAATGTCCTGAGCTGGATTTGGATGACAAAGAAGAAAGAAGGCCAAGGAGAAATTCAGACAAGAAAGCTATGGTGACTGAAGAATCTGAATATCAAAGTGATGAACTCCCTACATCACCAGACTGTCAAATCTTCTCAGATGATTCAGATGACCTAGCTATGATGGCCATAGGTGAAAATGAGGTAAACTCCTATACTACTACTTTCCATTCACCTATTTTTTCACAATCAGATGAGATAAACTCATCTGAAGGCGAATCAGAAGACACCTATAATCAATCTTTAAGAAAGGTAAAAGGTGATCTGGATATTGCCACTAGAGCTTTTATAGAAGTGGAAGAGGAGAACAAGGGTCTAAGGAAAGAAATTACTAAGTTGAAAAAGACTATGTTTTGTGAGGTTTATCTCAAATCCTCCTAGACTAGACGAGTGCTACTCGTCTTGTGAAGATCAGGTAGATTCTACTCTACTACTGTACTCATCTGTTGGGCAGATCAGTCGAGGTACTTAGTTGATAGAAGTCTTCTGAAGGACTCAGCTGTTGGGCGTATCAGCTGGTGGAGTCAGACAAGTTAGCTCAGACCAGATCAGATGAGTTGGATGAGTCCAAACAGATGAGATGGGTGTTGCGAAGGACAAGACGAGTTGGGAAGACCAGACAAGTAGAGGTCTGACCAGACTAGTTGAGTTCTGTTAGCAGGGTTAATTTTTGGCTAAGTATGGAGTCGTCTTGTCTTGCGAAGACAAGTGAAGGGCAAGGAGGTCAATTCAGATTGGGTCACGCTGAAGGTGTGAGTTTGTTACACGGTTGTAACAGAATCCACGTGGCAACAGAGCACGCTTTCAACACACGCTGCAATCACCTTGAATCCTATAAATACCCCATTACTTGTAATTGTAATTCTTGACGCGTACGAGCATTCGTTTTGAGAGTTGAGAGTTCACGAGTGAAGTGAGGATAAATCCCTTTCCGAGTGATGAGTGTGTAAACATCTCTTATACTTAATCAAATTGAAGTCATGTGTCCAGTGGATGTAGATCACGTTATTCGAACCACTTAAATCTTCTTGTGCTCTGTTTTTCGTTTTCGTTTATATTTGTGAATTGCCATGCTTTCGTTGGATTGAATATTGGTCGATTACTTTGCTTGTGATTGGAGACGTCTAGTCTAAGTGAATTATCATTGACAATCGTGATAATTGGCGCCGTCTGTGGGAACGATCGGGATCGAGAGGAATCGATTGTCAACCATTAATCAATTGCCAGATCGAAGATGGAGAATTCGACCAAGTATAATATTGAGAAGTTCTCAGGCACAGGTGACTTTGGGCTGTGGAGAGTCAACATGCAGGCTCTCCTAGAACAGCAAGGCTTGTTCGACGTGCTCGAAGAGTCTACAGCCCCAACTGAGGAATCTGCCTCCGTTGCTGCTGAAAGGAGCAAGATGCTCAGGAAAGCTCGATGTCACGATTGTCAATGATAATTCACTTAGACTAGACGTCTCCAATCACAAGCAAAGTAATCGACCAATATTCAATCCAACGAAAGCATGGCAATTCACAAATATAAACGAAAACGAAAAACAGAGCACAAGAAGATTTAAGTGGTTCGATCAACGTGATCTACATCCACTGGACACACGAATTCAATTTGATTAAGTATAAGAGATGTTTACACACTCATCACTCGGAAAGGTATTTATCCTCACTTCACTCGTGAACTCTCAACTCTCAAAACGAATGCTCGTACGCGTCAAGAATTACAATTACAAGTAATGGGGTATTTATAGGATTCAAGGTGATTGCAGCGTGTGTTGAAAGCGTGCTCTGTTGCCACGTGGATTCTGTTACAACCGTGTAACAAACTCACACCTTCAGCGTGACCCAATCTGAATTGACCTCCTTGCCCTTCACTTGTCTTCGCAAGAAAAGACGACTCCATACTTAGCCAAAAATTAACCCTGCTAACAGAACTCAACTAGTCTGGTCAGACCTCTACTTGTCTGGTCTTCCCAACTCGTCTTGTCCTTCGCAACACCCATCTCATCTGTTTGGACTCATCCAACTCATCTGATCTGGTCTGAGCTAACTTGTCTGACTCCACCAGCTGATACGCCCAACAGCTGAGTCCTTCAGAAGACTTCTATCAACTAAGTACCTCGACTGATCTGCCCAACAGACGAGTACAGTAGTAGAGTAGAATCTACCTGATCTTCACAAGACGAGTAGCACTCGTCTAGTCTAGGAGGATTTGAGATAAACCTCACAATTCTCCACCTTTAGCTCAAAATCTCCACCTTGAACTAACAGCTCCGATCTATCCTTCTCAAAGGACAGACTCTACTACTAATCTGCCGCCACCAGACTAGTAGCCTTCTCCGCAGAGGTCACTAATGCAAACCAACTGACCTAAGACATAAACCAAACTTCTCCTTTGGTAACGCCTTAGTAAATGCATCAGCAGGGTTCTCCTCAGTAGCTATCTTAACCACTTGGACGGTCCCCTTCTCCACAATATCTCTCACAAAGTACAGCTTCACATCAATGTGCTTGGTTCGTTCATGATACCCCTAATGCTTTGCGAGATGAATTGCGCTTTGATTATCACAGAAAACAGTCACACTGTTCTGAGATAAACCAAATTCCTTAAGAATCCCTTTCAGCCACATGCTTTCCTTAACTGCCTCAGTCAAGGCCACGTACTCCGCTTCAGTAGTAGACAATGCAACTACGGATTGATGAATAGACCTCCACGACACTGCCGTACCAAATAGAGTGAACACATATCCTGTTAAGGATTTCCGAGTGTCAACATTGGCTGCGTAATCTGCATCCACGTATCCCACAAGTGCATCCCCCTCACTTGGCATCTTCTGAAATTTCAGACCCGTCTGTGCTGATCCCAGAACATATCTCATAACCCACTTAACCGTTTCCCAATGGCTTAAGCCTGGATCACTCATATATCTGCTGATCACACTCATAGCATGAGTCAACTCTGGTCTACAGCACACCATAGCATACATTAGACTCCCTACAGCACTGGCATAAGGTATCTTGCTCATCTGAGTTCGCTCTTGGCTGTTCCTGGGACTCATCTGATTGGACAAACGATGATGTTGGCCAATAGGAGTAGAGACAGTCTTTGCCTTATGCATTCTGAACCTCTCTAACACCTTCTGAAGATAAGTAGGTTGACTCAGCAGAATAGACCCATCTAGTCTACTGATCTCCATCCCAAGAATCACTTTGGCTTCACCAAGATCTTTCATCTCAAACTCCTGTTTGAGGATCTCCTTAACTTGATTAACACTGTCAATAGACTCGCCTGCTATTAACATGTCATCAACATACAGCAGAAGATAGGTAACACCAGTCCCAACCCGTCTGAAATAGACACAACTGTCGTACAAGCTCCTTGTAAAACCAGCTGAGCAAATGTACTCATCAAATCTCAAGTACCATTGTCTAGGGCTTTGTTTAAGGCCATAGAGGGACTTCTTCAATAGACAGACCTTGTCTTCCCCTTCTTCTATGTCCAACCCTTCTGGTAGCTTCATGTAGATCCTCTCGTCTAGAGATCCATGTAAGAAAGCTGTGGTCACATCCATCTGATGTAGCTCCAATTCGAATTGAGCAACCATAGCTAACAAGATTCTGATGCTACAATGCTTCACAACAGGTGAGAAGATTTCATTGAAATCGATACCTTCTTTCTGTGTAAATCCCTTAGCTACAAGCCTCGCCTTGTATCTAAGTCTGCCACCCCTCTGAGCCTCCACCTTCTTTTTATAGATCCACTTGCACCCAACCAACTTCTTATTCTTGGGCCTCTGAACAATCTCCCATGTCTGGTTCTTGTTCAGAGAAAGCAGTTCCTCCTCCATAGCAACTATCCACTTCTCCTTGTCGTGGCAGCTGATGGCTTCTGAATAAGACTTTGGCTCCAGAGACTCCACCTCAAGAGCTGCACATAATGCAAATGAGACTATGTCAGCTTGACCATACCTCTGAGGTGGGTGGACTTCTCGTCTAGTTCTGTCCCGTGCCAGCTGATAATGTTGAAGATCATTCTCGCCTTGAGGATCGCCCTCCTCATCTGGATTAATATGTTCTTCAACTGGTCTTGTGGAGTCAACTTGCTCCACCTCGACTTGTGTCTCGTCTGGTTGGTTATCAGCTGCACTAGTACTCGTACTAGTCTGTTCTGATAGAGGCATCCGACTCTCATCAAACGTAACATCTCTATTGATTATGCACTTTTGCATCCCAGCTTCGAGGCACCATAACCTGTATCCTTTCACACCAGAAGGATACCCAACAGACACGCATCGCAATGCTCGAGGCTCAAGCTTATCTTGCTTGACATGAGCATAAGCTTGACATCCAAATACCTTCAAATGATTGTAATCAGCTGCACGTCCAGACCACAACTCCTCTGGGGTTTTGTATTGCACATCCGAGGAAGGACTCCTGTTTATCAAGTAGGCTGCAGTAGACACAGCCTCTCCCCAAAACACCTTCGGCAGACAAGAACTGTTCAACATACACCTGACTCTCTCAAGTAGTGTCTGGTTCATCCTCTCAGCTACTCCGTTTTGCTGAGGGGTCCCTGGCACAGTCCTATGCCGTACTATTCCTTTCGATTTGCAGAACGCATTGAACTCGTCTGATAGGTACTCCAGACCATTATCAGTTCTCAAATGTTTGAGAGTCTTGCCTGTGATATTTTCACATTCAATGAGCCATTCCTTGAATTTCTCAAATGCTTCTGATTTCGACTTGAGAATAGACACCCACACCTTTCTTGAGTAGTCGTCTATGATAGACAAGAAGTATTTACCACCAGACCTCGTCTGATTCCTCGCTGGCCCCCATAGATCAGAATGGACATAGTCCATGATCCCATTGGTAGAGTGAACACCCTTACCAAACTTAAGTCTCTTGGACTTACCAAGGATACAAGACTCACACAAGTCGAGTTGAGTGATCTTGTCTTTGCCAAGCAGACCTTGTCTAGACAACTCCACTAGGCCCTTCTCGCCTACGTGAGCTAGTCTTTTGTGCCACAACATCGAGTTGTCTTGCACCTCCGCTACATCTGATCTACCAGCTACTGTTTCTCCCTTAAGAAAGTAGAGATCACTCCTTCTCTCACCTTTCAGGACAGTCAGCTCCCCTTTTGACACACTGAGCTCTCCATCAGCAGACTGGAATTTATAGCCCATAGAATCCAGCATCCCAAGTGAGATCAAATTCCTCTTGAGTTCAGGTACGTACCTAACACTCTTGAGTATTCTTACTACCCCATCGAACATCTTCAGGTGAACACTACCTTCTCCAACAACTTTGCAAGTGTGATCATTCCCAAGCAGAACAGAACCGCCCTTCTGTTGCTTGAAGTCATGAAACCAATCTCGTCTTGGAGTCATATGGAAAGAACACCCTGAATCAAGGATCCATGCTTGCTGTTCTGTAGAGGATGTGATGGTTAGCGCTTGAGCAGACTCGTAGCCTTTTTGCTCCTTCTCAACTTGAGTCTGATTAGCTTGATTCTTGTCTTTAGAGGTATTGGCACCAGATTTCCTCAAGAACTGCTTGTATTTATGACAAGCATTTTTATAGTGCCCAGGTTTGTTGCAATGGTAGCACACTGCCTCACCTTGATTGGACACAGCTGATTTTCCCTTATCAACTCCTTTGGGTTGACTAGACCCCTTCTTGGCACCAGATCGCTTCTGGCCACCTCTGATTGTCAATCCTTCTCCGCTACCGACCTTTTCTACTTGAGACGTCTTGTTGTGCAGCAGCTTGGACTTGACAGCCAGCATTACATCCTCCAATGTAATACTTTCCTTCCTACCATACAAGATGGTATCCTTTAAGATTTTAAAGGACTTAGGGAGAGCACTCAATAGAATCAGAGTCTTATCCTCTTCCTCTAACTTGACATCTAAATTCTCTAGATCATCAAGAATTCTATTGAACTCATCAAGTTGATCCGGAATGGGTTTGTCATCAACCATTCTGAAGGCATACAGCTTCTGTTTCGAATAGAGACGGTTAGCTAAGGTTTTAACCATGTAAAGTTTACCTAGCTTGTCCCAGACCTCCTTCGCGGTTTTCTCTTTAGCCACCTCTCTCAAAACCTTATCACCAAGGCAGAGCAGAATAGTGCTTCGAGCTTTCCTGAGCATCTTGCTCCTTTCAGGAGCAACGGAGGTAGATTCCTCAGTTGGGGCTGTAGACTCTTCGAGCACGTCGAACAAGCCTTGCTGTTCTAGGAGAGCCTGCATCTTGACTCTCCACAGCCCAAAGTCACCTGTGCCTGAGAACTTCTCAATATTATACTTGGTCGAATTCTCCATCTTCGATCTGGCAATTGATTAATGGTTGACAATCGATTCCTCTCGATCCCGATCGTTCCCACAGACGGCGCTAATTTTCACGATTGTCAATGATAATTCACTTAGACTAGACGTCTCCAATCGCAAGCAAAGTAATCGACCAATATTCAATCCAACGAAAGCATGGCAATTCACAAATATAAACGAAAATGAAAAATAGAGCACAAGAAGATTTAAGTGGTTCGATCAACGTGATCTACATCCACTGGACACACGACTTCAATTTGATTAAGTATAAGAGATGTTTACACACTCATCACTCGGAAAGGGATTTATCCTCACTTCACTCGTGAACTCTCAACTCTCAAAACGAATGCTCGTACGCGTCAAGAATTACAATTACAAGTAATGGGGTATTTATAGGATTCAAGGTGATTGCAGCGTGTGTTGAAAGCGTGCTCTGTTGCCACGTGGATTCTGTTACAACCGTGTAACAAACTCACACCTTCAGCGTGACCCAATCTGAATTGACCTCCTTGCCCTTCACTTGTCTTCGCAAGACAAGACGACTCCATACTTAGCCAAAAATTAACCCTGCTAACAGAACTCAACTAGTCTGGTCAGACCTCTACTTGTCTGGTCTTCCCAACTCGTCTTGTCCTTCGCAACACCCATCTCATCTGTTTGGACTCATCCAACTCATCTGATCTGGTCTGAGCTAACTTGTCTGACTCCACCAGCTGATACGCCCAACAGCTGAGTCCTTCAGAAGACTTCTATCAACTAAGTACCTCGACTGATCTGCCCAACAGATGAGTACAGTAGTAGAGTAGAATCTACCTGATCTTCACAAGACGAGTAGCACTCGTCTAGTCTAGGAGGATTTGAGATAAACCTCACAAAACTTAGTCTTTTTCAACTTAGTAATTTCTTTCCTTAGACCCTTGTTCTCCTCTTCCACTTCTATAAAAGCTCTAGTGGCAATATCCAGATCACCTTTTACCTTTCTTAAAGATTGATTATAGGTGTCTTCTGATTCGCCTTCAGATGAGTTTATCTCATCTGATTGTGAAAAAATAGGTGAATGGAAAGTAGTAGTATAGGAGTTTACCTCATTTTCACCTATGGCCATCATAGCTAGGTCATCTGAATCATCTGAGAAGATTTGACAGTCTGGTGATGTAGGGAGTTCATCACTTTGATATTCAGATTCTTCAGTCACCATAGCTTTCTTGTCTGAATTTCTCCTTGGCCTTCTTTCTTCTTTGTCATCCAAATCCAGCTCAGGACATTCATAGACATAGTGTCCTGGTTTGCGACAATTAAAGCATGATCCAGATTTCTGATTTGAGTTGCCTTTCCTTGGAGGAGTGGCATCTCTTCTTCTAGATCCTCGGCTGTCAGATGACTCCACATCCTTTCTAGGATGTCTTTCTGGTGTTCTTTCTCTAGAACCTCTGGAGGGTGAACTTGCTCTTCTATCTTTGTAGTGTCTATAGAATTTTCTATATTTGCTGTTGAGAGTGTTCATCCTTTCGAATCTCAAATCCTCCTAGACTAGACGAGTGCTACTCGTCTTGTGAAGATCAGGTAGATTCTACTCTACTACTGTACTCGTCTGTTGGGCAGATCAGTCGAGGTACTTAGTTGATAGAAGTCTTCTGAAGGACTCAGTTGTTGGGCGTATCAGCTGGTGGAGTCAGACAAGTTAGCTCAGACCAGATCAGATGAGTTGGATGAGTCCAAACAGATGAGATGGGTGTTGCGAAGGACAAGACGAGTTGGGAAGACCAGACAAGTAGAGGTCTGACCAGACTAGTTGAGTTCTGTTAGCAGGGTTAATTTTTGGCTAAGTATGGAGTCGTCTTGTCTTGCGAAGACAAGTGAAGGGCAAGGAGGTCAATTCAGATTGGGTCACGCTGAAGGTGTGAGTTTGTTACACGGTTGTAACAGAATCCACGTGGCAACAGAGCACGCTTTCAACACACGCTGCAATCACCTTGAATCCTATAAATACCCCATTACTTGTAATTGTAATTCTTGACGCGTACGAGCATTCGTTTTGAGAGTTGAGAGTTCACGAGTGAAGTGAGGATAAATCCCTTTCCGAGTGATGAGTGTGTAAACATCTCTTATACTTAATCAAATTGAAGTCGTGTGTCCAGTGGATGTAGATCACGTTGATCGAACCACTTAAATCTTCTTGTGCTCTGTTTTTCGTTTTCGTTTATATTTGTGAATTGCCATGCTTTCGTTGGATTGAATATTGGTCGATTACTTTGCTTGTGATTGGAGACGTCTAGTCTAAGTGAATTATCATTGACAATCGTGACAAGTTTGATAACACCCCTGAGTTGGTCACAATGAATGAAAGATTGACCAGAGAAGTGGAGCTTCTTAAGGAAGAAAATACCACAATAACTCAGTTGTATGAGGGGATGTTACAAACTCAAGCTTTAGAAACTAAGGAACTTCGTTCACTACAATCCAAGTTCGATGACTTCTTCCAAGCACACAAGCTCTTAGAAAAGGAGAAGGAATGCCTAAATCAAAAGATATCAGAGTTCAATAAAGCTTCTACTACTATTGAAAGTATCTCTGAGTATTATAGATCAAATGGCAATAAGATGGGTTTTGGCTATGAACTTAATCCATCTACATCCTCTCCAGCTGGGGGTAGTACACCTAACAAGTGCACTACTCAGAAACATGAAAAGGGTGAGTGTTCTAAACACAATGAACCTAATATGAACCAAAAGGCATCTGTACCAGCTAAGGCTAACTATCCCAAAACCAAAAAGGGTAAAGGACAAGCTAACCCCAAGCCTGTACAGAGGAACAGCAAACAGCCTAGACCATCTCAGCTGAGACAGTCTCAGTTGTATGCTGCTCCAGCCAAGAAGAAGAAGTCTTCTTCAAACAAATCTGTTCTCTTTGCACCCCCTATCTCTTATGATATTGTGAGAACAGAAGAGTATGGTCCATATAATCGTGTGCATCGACCAGCTAATGCACCCAGGCCGAATGTAACTAGTCAAAAGATCATGTATGTACACTCCTATAAAGGGAAACCATTTGACTATTACTTAGCTGACACTAAGAACAAATCAGATCAGTCCAAGGTGCTGACTGGTAAGATTTGGTTCTGTGATGCCCGAGGGAAACAACTCAAGTGTTCAAGGTTGTTCAAACGACCAATGTATATGTGGGTTCCCAAGGGTAGTACTAACACCCAAGGACCCAAAACAAAATGGGTACCTAAGACTTAACTTTTCTTGCAGGAAAGGAGGGACCTATACAGAAGATGAGGTCTAGCAGGAGAAACTTGGTACATAGATAGTGGATGCTCAACTCACATGACAGGAACCAAAGCCCTGCTGACCAACTACATAGAGAAGAAAGGTCCAAAAGTCTTCTTTGGTGATAACGCGCATGGTAACACAAAAGCATATAGCACCCTTAAAAATGGTGACATTGAGGTACATGATGTATCATATGTAGAAGGTCTTAAGTTTAATTTATTATCTGTTTCTCATTTTTGTGACACTGGTTACTCAGTCAAATTCTCTAAAGATGAGTGTCTCATAAGTGATAAAAGAACAAAACAAAACCTTCTAACAGGATCTAGAAAGGGAAGTATGTATCTTGCAAATTGGAACAGCTGTCCTAAGGATACATGTCTGCTTGTGAAGAGCCCTAAAGATGTCAGCTGGCTATGGCACAAACGTCTTAGTCATCTGAACTTTAAGACTATGAACAAGTTAGCAAGGGAATCCTTAGTTGATGGTCTGCCTAATGAACTCTACTGTAAAGATCAGGTATGTGATGCATGTCAACAAGGAAAGCAAACAAAGGTCTCCTTCAAGACCAAGAAGACAGCATCAACCAGCAGAGTTCTTGAATTGCTTCACATGGATCTCTTTGGACCAATCACTCCAACCACTCTAACAGGGAGGAAGTACACTCTTATTGTTGTAGATGATTATTCCAAGTTTACTTGGGTTATCTTCTTATACAAGAAGAGTGAAACACAGCAGAAGCTTCCTGAACTATTGAAGAGGATCCAAGTGGAGAAAGGAGAACCAATTGTGAAAATTAGAAGTGACAAAGGCACTGAATTCATTAACTCTTATATTATTGCCTATTGTACTTCTAATGGTATTCAGCATGAGACAAGTGCAGCAAGAACACCACAGCAGAATGGTGTAGCTGAAAGAAGAGTCAGAACACTCAAGGAAGCTGCCAGAACACTCCTTGCTGAATTCTCCACTCCTAAGAAGCTATGGGCAGAAGCCATCAACACAGCTTGTCACACTCAAAACAGGTCAGGTATTCACAAAATTCATGAGAAAACCCCATATGAACTGTGGAAAGGAAGAAAACCTAGAGTATCTTACTTTCATATATTTGGTTGTAAGTGTTTCATTCACAACAATGGGAAGAGTAAGTTGAATGCTTTTGATGCCAAAGCAGATGAGGGGATATTCTTAGGATACTCCTCTACTAGCAAAGCATTTAGAGTACTCAATAAACGAACCCTTCTTGTGGAAGAAACACCTCATGTTGCTTTTGATGAATCTTGTGAAAAGAATGCAGTAGAAACAAACTCAGCTGCAGATCAGATGAGACATCTAGTGATCAAGCCCAAACCAGATGAGTTCATTGAAGTAAATGAACCTTTTCCTGAAGAACCAGAGGAAGATAAGCCTCATAGACCTATCACTAGATCTCAAACTCAAGCAGGACAAGCTGACCAGAATCAAGATGCACCAATCCCAAATGCCAGGGGGAATGATCTCTTTGACACATAAGATACAGATGATGATCGACCTAATCAAGCCAACCCTCCTGATGGCACTAGATCAGATGAGAATCCAAGCTCATCCAATGTAGATACTCCTGTGAGGCATACATGGAGAAACAACCATCCATCAAACCTCATCTTAGGAGGAGCTGACTCAGGTGTCAAGACCAGAAGGCAACTGAATCAGAACTCACAATCATCTATGTTCTGCTGGTGTGCTTTCCTATCCAACATTGAACCAGCTGACATAGAAGAAGCAATGACAGATAGCAATTGGATCACTGCTATGCAAGAAGAACTAAACCAATTCGAAAGAAATGAAGTCTGGGAATTGGTAGATCGTCCTGAAAACCACAATGTAGTAGGAACAAAGTGGGTATTCAAGAACAAGAAGGACGAAAATGATGTGATAACTAGAAATAAGGCAAGGCTAGTTGCAAAAGGATATTCACAATCTGAAGGGATTGACTATGATGAAACTTTTGCTCCAGTAGCCAGATTAGAAGCCATTCGACTGTTTCTAGCTTATGCATCATATATGGGCTTCAAGGTATATCAAATGGATGTCAAGAGTGCTTTTCTAAATGGTATTCTGGTAGAAGAAGTATATGTAGAGCAGCCTCCAGGATTTGAAAAAGGTGATCAAGTATATCGACTGAAGAAGGCTCTCTATGGTCTAAAACAAGCCCCTAGAGCTTGGTATGACACATTGTCACAATTCCTACTTAACAATGGATATACAAAAGGCAAAGTGGATAGAACTCTTTTCAGAATACAAGAAGGAGAAGACATCCTAATGGTGCAAATATATGTAGATGATATTATATTTGGATCACCCAATCAAGAGATGTGCAAGAAGTTCTCTGAACTTATGCAAGGAAAGTTTGAAATGAGCATGATGGGTGAGATGAATTATTTCCTAGGACTTCAAGTCAAGCAGAGTTCAGAAGGGATTTTCATCAACCAATCCAAGTATACCAAGAGCCTATTAGAAAGATTCAAAGCTCTACAAAGCAAGACTGCAAGGATTCCAATGATGACATCTTTCAAAATGGAACCAGATGAGTCTGGAAAGGCAGTTGATCAAGCTGAATATAGAGCACTGATTGGATCTCTACTATACCTTACAGCTAGCAGACTAGACATAACATTTGCTGTAGGAGTATGTGCTAGGTTTCAAGCAAACCCAAAGCAAAGTCATCTAGAAGCAGCAAGGAAGATTCTCAAGTACCTAAAAGGAACATTCAACCTAGGACTATGGTACCCTGCTGATGATAATCTAGAATTGAGTGGCTATTCTGACTCAGACTATGGAGGATGTAGAATTGATAGGAAATCCACATCTGGAACCTGTCAATTTCTAGGCAACAAGCTGATATCATGGTTCTCTAAGAAGCAAACCTCAGTTGCAACCTCCACCACTGAAGCAGAATATATGGCAGCTGGTAGTTGTTGTAGTCAGCTGCTCTGGCTAGTTCAACAACTCAAGGATTACAATGTAGAGGCAAGAGAAGTCCCTATTTATTGTGATAGCAGCAGTGCCATTGCCATCACTCAAAATCCAGTCCTCCACACAAGGTGCAAGCATGTCGACATTCGACACCACTTCATAAGAGACCACCTTGAAAAGAAGGACATCAAGATGGAGAAAATTCACACAGATATCCAAAGAGCAGACATCTTGACTAAGCCCCTAGCTGAAGAAAGGTTCAAGACCCTATGTTACAGCTTAGGACTCCTGGACCCAAGCACATGAAGAAGGAAAGATCAGCTAAAAACCTCAGTTGATCCAAGTGCAGCAGACTAGGAGGATCAGATGAGGTGAATAGACACCCTCATCTTCAGGTAAGTTCTTTCCCAATGAATACAAATAAAGCTGAGGGAAAACTTAGAGTCATCTAATCAAGGGGGAATCAATGATACCTTAAGAATCCTTGATGAAATACTCTAAAATCTGCATTGCATATCATATATATATATATACAGCAGACTTGAACAAAGTTATTTGATTTCTTTACTCTAAGCAATGTATACTATGTATAATAATAAACTATTCTTCATAAAATACTTTATTTATATACATACATACAGTATACTATTGAGTTATACTTGGTTGGATTAATACACCATCCTCACCGACTCAACAGTATGCATGCACTGTACGGATTTCAAATAACTCTTGCTCAAAAATTTATAAGTTCTGCATTCCATAAGATAAAGTCTGAATATCTTTAAATGTGAACCCTTAGATCAAGAATCTCATTGTTGATCTTAAGAAGTAACTTTTCAGAAATTCAGACCTATCAACTCTATAGTTTTGTCATCTTTCACTCCACTACCTCATTTCTACCCCTATAAAAGGAGGAAGTTATGAGAACACCTAAGAACACAAATCACTAACTATTATTTTTTGTTTCAGGAATGGAGACAATCGAAAGAAGAGATGGAATGGAGATCATCCTTCAACCAAGGTCTTGGGTGAAGGAGATGAAGCTTTGTCCAGAAGATGAAGATGATGCAGATCAGCACACTTGGCTTACTCAACATGAGTTTGCCTATGAAAACTAGAGGAAAGAGAGACGTCCTTATTGAAAACTAGAGGAAAGAGAGATGGAGAAGACAAAGTAGCAAGCAAGCAGAGCTTCTTCTCCAGGGGGAAGTTCTACATGGAGAGCTTGTTACCAAAAGCTATTGTGTCTAAACAGAACATGAAGGCTAAGTCCATGGCCCTCTCTTCAGACTCCATTGAAGCCTCTTCCAATCTTCCTTCTCCTTCAAGAGAAGCGAAGAAATTCAAAGGACACATTTGATGCTACAACCCATCTGATGATGAGGAACATCAGATGGTAAGGGCAACCTGAACCAGTGGGATATCATCCAGGCTGATCATCATATTGATTTGATGGTCCTACTTGATTCAGAGATAGAGCTGGAAGATCCATCAAACCAGGTTGGATCACCACTCACAATAAAGCTGGAAGATCCATCATCCAGGTTGGATCATCACAGCAACAACGAAGGATCCATCAAGCCAGGTTGGATCTTCAAAGCACAAAAGATTTACTCAGGAAATCTCAATCCTCCACTCAGCTGATCAGAAGACCAACTCAGCTGACCAGAAGACTTTCAAGGAAAATCAGCAGACCTCTTGAAGAAATCAGAAGACTTCACTCTGCTGACCAGATCACTTGATTTTAGAGTTTAATGACTATCTTTGATCATGTAATTCATTGTAGATTTATTCCTGAATGTAATTAAACAAATTGGCCTATATAAGGAATGCAATTCACTTATAAAAAACGGCCTTGATGATCAATTCTTGCCACAAAATTAGTCACAACGGCTATTTTTGGTAATGATGTCATTAATACTCAATTACCAAATTGCCAGCAAATCAACTGTTGCCACATGGCAAATTCAGCTGGCAAATTTAAAGAAAGGCCCGAAATCAAAGAAGGAAAATCTTGGGCTCTACTCCACAATTAAACCCAAATCTGACCGTTAGATCAAGAATTGTTGGAGTATATATACACACCCTTAAAACTCTTCCAAACCCTTTCGCTCACATTACTCAATTGCTCTCAATACTCTCTCGTTCTGCAAATTTCTTTCAAGCTCTCAAAACCTAACACTCAAAGTATACTATGGCAATCATTGAAATTTACGACGAGAAGACCAAGAGCACTGGCACTTTGGATGCTGCAAAGTGGTCCAAGGAAGGGAAGATGTTCACAGAGAATGCTCTGTTTTTCAAGGGCAAACACAAAGCAGAAAACAAGGAGATCCTTCTTCGCTGCATCAACCTCAACCTGCGAGATTTTCTGGAAGCAGCACCCACCAATGTTTACGAACAAGATGTGCTGGCTTTCTATGCAAACGCTGTGATGAAGGGATCTTATGTCGAAAGTGTCATGGGTGGACACAAGGTCAAGGTAACAAGGGAAATTCTTCAGGAATTGTTTGGCTTGTCAAGGGGGAATGTAAATATCTCCACCTACATCATGGGTAGAGAAAAAGAGTACATGGAGATGTTTACTGATGGAAGAATAAAGGCTATTGATGCCACTGGGCTCAAGAAATCCCAACTTGAACCTAAGTTTCAAACTCTGATGGATATAGCAGGCAAGATGCTGCTTGGTAACACCTTCAGCCATGATGATGTTACCACTCTGAAAGTTCGAGTTATGGCTGCAATCTGGGATCAGATTGATGGAGATTGGCAAGGACTATTTCTGGATAGAATTACTCTTGAGGCCAAGAAAGTGACCTTGGACTTACAGTTAAGAGAATGGAAGGTGACATCAACAATCAGCTTTGTCAACAAGCTGAGTATCATCCTTCCAGAAGTACTCCCCAGAAAGTACAAGATGGGACCTCATAAGACCTTTCACATCTCCAAATATTACTTAAGGAAGGAAGCTCTTAATGAGGCAGCAAGGTTGAAAGAAGAGAGGAGGAAGTTGTTAGCTGAAGCATCTTCCAAAGACGTTGTTGAAGAGGCAGAAGAGTCTGCTCATGACTCTGCTGCTGAAGAAGAAGAGGAGACATCCAAAGAAGAGGCTCAAAAGAAGGCTGCTGAGGATGATGATGATGACAATCAGACCTTAGCACAAAGAAGATATCTGATCAGATCAGGGCTCATCTCCCCATCTGATTCAGATGCCACTCCCACTGCCTCTCCTTTGAAAAAGGCAGGTACTTCTAATCCCCCTCTCACTTTCACACCTTCTAAGCTATCAAAGGGTCAGAAGAGAAAGAAGAACACTTCTTCTTTCACAAAGAAAACCAAGAAATCCAGGCTCCCTACTCCAATGAGCATAGCCCCTATTTCATCCTTCAACCCTTCTGATGAGTCCAACCTATCTGAGCCTCTAAACACTGATATCCAAATCCATGCTGATACTCACACAGCAGAGGAACAAACTCAGCCACAACTACCAATTGAACCCCAATTGCCTAACCCTGCTGATGCTCAACCAGTAGACAACCAAACTCAGACCACCTCCACACCCCCTACTGATGATCAAACTCAGATTATATCCACAATCCTTGCTGATATTCAAACAGCAGATGTCCAAGATCATCAAGCTCAAGCATCTACTGATCTTCAAGTAGAAACTGAACCAGACCAGCAGACCCAAACCCTGCTGAGGAACAAATCACTGAAGATCAATCCCAACTTCCTACCCAACAAGAAGAAATCACTTCCCAAATCCCTGCTGATACTCACACAGCAGAGGAAAATGCCCCAGCTACCCAAACTCCTACCATCACTGTCCCTTCTGCTCCAGAAGACATGGCACCAGAAGACCTGGTTCAAGATGGCCCTTCTCAACCTCAGTTCAGAATGGTGCACTACCTCATGTGCCAAACAGAGAAGATAATGAGGATGAAGATAGCCAACCTGCTCAAGTCCACTACCCCTGGAGTTGATGAGAATTCAATCCAGTTTGAACAAGTGCTTAGGGTATGCACTTGGATTGAGCTCAGAAGAGATGATGTAGATGACCTTCTTGAGGTCATGGAAGGAATGGGAGGAAAGGAAAACTTCCTCGACTGGGAGATGGAGCAAAATGAAGTTGCTCAAGTTCGATCCTTTGCTCAGTTGCTATCAGATGAGGCACTGACTGCAGTTTGCAACCGGATTTTAGGAATCCCCACTGTTGATGTCTCTATCCTAGAAGGCTCATCGGATCAGCAGACAGCTGAACAAGCAAAGTTGAAGGAATCAGCTGCACCAGCCTTGGTGGAAGACTCAGCTGCACCTGCAGAAGACTCAGCTGCACCTGTAGAAGACTCAGCTGCATCAGCTGACAAAGAAAAGATTGACAGAGAAGTAGTCAGAGTACCAGCTCACTTCAGACCTTCGGACAATCTGACTCACTTCATTGACGATCAAGAGGATGCAGGCAGACGAATCATGACCCATCTGACTAAGGCCACTACCTGCTACGTCAATGAGGAGTACCTATCAGCCGAAGAAAGAGGCAAAGCAATAATTGTTCATCCAAAGCATCAAGGTACACCCTCTACTTCTACCCCATCTGTTGACCATACAGCAGACATCTGCTCCCAGGTCAAAGCTGCAATAGACTTGCACTTTGAGATAGGTTTAGGCCTGCAGCTAGGAAGATATGTTGAGAAAGCTGCAAGGGAACAGAAGACTCGTCTTCATGACCAGATTCTTGACGTTGAAGACAAGTTTGGTGAAGCACTTCATCAGCAGATAGGAGAATACTTGAGTACCTATCAGAAGTTGTCAGCTGACACCTCCAAAAGGTTTGCTGATCTTTACACTGATGAGATGCACCGCATGGAGACCACCTACAAGTCAAGAATTGAAGAAGCTGAAGCAAGAGCCACTGAAGGTCAAGCCCTTCTTAAGGCAGCTGCAGAGGAGAATGAGAAACTGCAGACTCAACTGAAGGAGACAGCAGCCAAGTTGGAAGCACTTACAGAAAACCTCGAAGCTGCCTCCTCCACCAATTCTCTATCTCATGTCATAGAGCACAGTATCTCCAATATTACTGCTGTCAACAAGGTCAATGCCATGGCACTGAAACAAACTCTGAAAGTGGAAATCATGAATGCCATGAAGCCTTTTGCGGCTGCACTTACTGAAGCCAAAAAGGGGGAAGATATGTTGATAAGGTCTCTTGAGAAATCAGCTGCACAACAAGTTGTAATGGTAGTATCTCAAGATGAGCTGAATGAGACCTTGAATGGTTTAAAGAGCAAAATCAAGAACAGGCAAGAAAAAGGCAAAGGCAAAGAAATTGCTCAAGAAGGCACCCAAGCTCTCACTCAAGCTCCTACCAAGTCTCTTCAGATCACTGCCCCTGAAGAACAAGTTCCTGAAAAGAGAATGACAAGGAAAAGAAAGGCAGATGAGCAAGCTCAGTCAGCTCAGACCAGCAAGAAATCAGCTTCAGCAGAGCCTACTGCAGAAGAGAAAGAGGCTCTAGAGTTGAAGAAAAAGAAATTGCTTGAAGCTCAAGAAGCTGAATGATGCGAAGGCAGTCAAAGCCAAATTTGAAAGAAGAATTGCCAAACTCAGGAAAGCAATGAAGGACAAAGCACAAGAAGACAGTGTCCTGGTGTTTGATAGCAATTATGTGGATTACTTAGCCCTTCAAGATGAGCTACCAAGATGGCATCCCCTGAAGAAGAAGTGGCAAATTCAACACCACATAGTAAGGAAATTTGTCCCTCTCCCAACTTATGAAGATGAATTCTTCCAGTTCAATCAGTTCATGAACATTGAAGATCCAGTGTTCTAGGAAGAAATTGTCAAGACAGCCAAAGGACTTGACAACTGCAGAATCTTAACTCCTGAAGAACCCAAATGGGATGCACCCCTTCTGGATTCAGGAAGAGCCAACATGATAGAAATCAAGAAGATTCTGTACAAGATCTATGAAGAGGAGAATGTTACAGATGTACAGCACATGGAAGAAGTTCGAGCTCGTCTGTACCTTGCCTACCGCGTTTGAAGATCAGAAGACCTGATGAAGACTACTTTAGAAGTTTAAAGAAACTATTACTTGTAATCTGTAAAAGCTCTATATATATTCAAGTTATAGTTCCTTTTTGCTTTCAAGACAAACTCTCATTGTCTTCATCAGATACTTCAAGTCTTAGCATGTTATAAACTCTTATCTTAATTCATTAAGAGCACTTATCAAGTATAGTTTTGGCTTCATCAAAAAGGGGGAAATTGTTGGGATATAAATTCACCCTAAGCCCCACTTGATGTTAGAATAGTTTTGATGGCCAAAACACTTAGAGTCTATAAATGTAATAGGATCAGCTGACTTGTATAGAACAGCTTAGACTAGTCTTGTGTGATCAACTGTATTGATATCAGCTGATCAGCACAGTCCTGGCTTACATGCCTATCCTCAAGATGAGAAGAGTAGAAGACATGAAGACTAGAAGATCCTTGAAGACCAGATAAGTTAAGGTGCTTGTATACCTACTTATCTGATGGAGTCCCAGATTGAAGATGGCCTAAAGCAGTACAAAGAATTTCCAGATCAGAAGAGTGTTACTCTACTGATATCAGAAGACATAAGACCTAAGGCCAGAAGAGTAGTCAGAAGACTAGAAGTACAGATCAGAAGACTATGTGCTCTTCCAGGACTCGGCTGATTCCTAAGTCATCTTACAATTCAAACGAAGACCTACCTTATTTAGAAGATTGACATGATCCCAGGATTGAAGCAATCAAGCGGCTGGAATCAAGGAATCAAGCTATTATGGAAAGATTGCTCAAATGGCTAGTCAACTCCAACGGCTAGTTGCAACCAATCTCCATTATAAATACAAGAGGATGAGAAATCACAAACAAGAAGTCACAAGAGAGAATTCAACAAGCCAAGCAAGCAATCAAAGCTAAAGCCATACTGTTCTAAGAATTCTCAAAAGAGCCAGAAACCATTAGATTATCTATAGCTCTTAAGTGATTTCTATCCAACCCCTAAGAACCTGAAACCTGTTCATATTGTATATCAATTGTTTTAGTCATAGTGGTTAAGCAAATTATAAGCTTGAACCATTAGTTGGATACACCTCAAAAACCCCAAACCCTCACCGAAAGGTTAAAGTTTTTGAACTCCTTAAAGTGCAAGTGCTTACAATCACTTGTGGAGACCGTAGCTGTTAGGACGGCTCATATCTCAAAGTCCTAACCTTGGGACTATAAAGGTCAAGACCCTTGTAATTTGTGGTAAATTAAAGGGATTAAACATCACGTGTGGACGTGAGAGTGGACGTAGGAACGTATATCCGAACCACTATAAATCCGGTGTCATTTACTTTCTGCACTTTACATTTCTGTCTTTACATACATTATTATATAGTGCATACTGTGATTTCAACATTCTTCAAAACAAGGCCATAACTTTCAAACCAGCATCAGCTGAGTATTTTCATTAAGCAAAACAAGTTGAACACTTTCATAAGAATTACAAGAACGAGTCTAAACCAGGGCCACCATAATTCCGCATATAACCTCCTCAATCAGATCACTATAGTCATCTGGACCAGTAGACTTGCAGTCCAGTTGACATAGCAATCAGAAGAGGTTCTCAACTCTGTTTGAAAAAGTTTTAAAGTCTATTCACCCCTCCCCTCTAGACTTTAATCCCATTCACTACTCGTTCAGGGACCAACAGACGAGTTGAAGAATGATCTGAAGGAAGTGATCAAGTCGTCTATTGATGAATTCTTAAAGTCTGAAGTAAAGAAAACTCTTGTTGAACAGAATAGTACTCTTGTGACAAGTTCAAAAGAGATGATCATGAACGAAGTGAATTAGTTGGGTGTTGATTTCAGACAAGAAATGTCCAATCAATTGGAATCCTTTCTACAAAACCAAGTCGAGTACTCGGAGAAGAGTTCAATCGACTTTGCTAGAGTCTTTGCCAGAGAATCCAAGAAGATGGAAAGGGTTTATCGAGTAAAGATTGAGATAGCTGATGAGCAGAGAAGAGAAGCTCATGAACAATTGGTGCAAGCTAGAGCATTGTTGACAGCAATGACTGAAGAGAACAGGCTGCTTCGCTTGACTACTACTCATTTCAAGACTGAGTTGAATCTGTCTACTCAGAAACTCGAACTAGTTGCTACTAAACTAGACAAGTTGAGTCAAGATGGTTCTCATCAGAGGCAAATTGAGAAAGCTACTAATCTGATGAAGCAAGCCGTTCAAGAAGAAATAACTCGTTTCACTTCTCTATTCACTCTTAAGGCAAGTGATGAAGACAAAAAAGGGGAAGAGAAAGAAGATGTGAAAATTGTTGAACCTACTACTGCTACTGCTGCTACTGAAGAGACTAGTAGACCCAGAAGAAGACTAGTAAAGAAAGCAGAGTTAGAGCAGATAAGTACTGAAGAGCAGAAGAGACTAGCTAAGGGCAAGTCTGTTGCTACTCGAGAGGTTCAGACAAGGCGTATTGTAAAAAGAAAGTTGGATGTTTCAGAACCGAAAGTCAAAGAGTCTATAGGTCAGATAATTGCTGATCTAGATGAGACTGAGATCATGAAGAAGCAGAAAATTGAAGATGGTCATTATGCTAACAAGAAGTTGTTAGGTAAACACATCAAAAGGCTGCAAAAGTTGAAGGAAAATCCAGATTTAACTGAAGATGCCCAAATTAATAGGTTCATTGACAATGAGCATAGAGATGCTTGGAAGAGTGTCAAGTTGAAATGGGAAGTTGATCATTGGATTATTCACAAGTTTGGTGATACGGATAGCAAAGAAGAATTATATGCGATCTTTGTTAAGTTCATGGAAGCTGAAGATAAGAATTTATGGAACTTGATCATGCGTATTAATACTGCGGTTGGTTACAATATTCTCGTTCCTGAATTTCCTAAGTGGGAAACTCCTCTACTTGGATCTGGTAGAAGAGTCGACTACAACAAAGTGAAGAAATTTGAAGAAGAGCTACTAGACAAGGAGAAGATCGATAATGAAGATCATATCTCAGATATTCATCGAAGGATCTTGGAAGCTTTTCAAACACCGAATTCAGATGCTAACACGCCAAGTGGTGGAAGCATGAATGAAGACACTGTAAGTATTTTACTTAGTTTCATATTTTTTCTAAGTATTTGTAATCTACTTATCTACTGAATGAATGAAAAGATAACATATTTTGAGAAGATAACTACTTAACTGATCTACTGACTTAAAATAATTCAAGTAGTTTTGGCTTCATCAAAAAGGGAGAAATTGTTGGGATATGAATCCTAATATAAGTCCTAATTGATGTTGAAGTAGTTTTGATAAGCCAAAAAAGTAGACTTGAATATATTTCTAAGTGTTGACTGATCTAGTTATGGAAGTCGTCTTAAGAACAAAGATCAGTAGAGTACAAAATACATATGAAAGAAAGAAAAGACAAGTACGTTTTATAAGTACTATGTTGAATTTGTATAGGATTTTATGATGAGCAAATGAACGATGTATAGAAGCTCATAGTTTATATGTTTGTATAGATTTAAGTTGACTAAGCTCGAATTATAAAGCTTAAAATAATGTAATAGTCTTGTTAAGATTAGATGATAGGACTAGTATAGATTAGTTCTATATATACTGAAGAAGTCTACTGAAGATAGAAGAGACAAGAAGACTTGAGAAGACAAGACAAGTGAAGAAGTCAGAATTGTCTAAGTATGGAAGACCAGACTAGACAAGTGCTCAAAAGAGAAAATCTACTTAAGTCAGAAACGCGTATGAAGATAAGGATATATATTGAAGAGTTAGTTATGGAATAACTAATTAACTAAAGAAACGCGTGGAAGGATAAGAAGTAACTGTTTGAAGTTAGTTATCAAGAAAAGGGTGTTGGATAACAAACTGTTCTTGATTTCTAGAAGCTTATAAATACATGAAGGCATTTGACGGTTATGACTACTGACTGAATTACTGAAACGTTGAGATTACTGAAACAATTACTAAGAGATATTCAAAGCAAGAAACTCGCAGAGTTCAAGTTCAGAAGGTTGAAGCCAGAAGACAAGTCACAAATTCGAAGAAGGCTACTACTAGACTAAGAGAAGTTTTATTACTGTTGTTTTTGTTCAAGTTGCTAGTTACTTGTAAATCACTAGTTGTTAGATCGAAGAAACACTTGGTAGTGTTATCGAAAAGATCGAAGTCTTATTTCTTGGGACTTAAAGCCACAAGAACACACTACTCGAAGAGAAGAGTAATAAGAATTTCACAACTAGGTTTGTGAGGGTGGATGTAGACAAGTTGTCGAACCACTATAAATCTCGTGTTGTTTACTTTACTGTTTTATTTGTTGTTTGATTGATTACTTGTTTAATTGATTAATACTGCATATAGGATAGACAAGTTAAGTGTTCATACAGAAGTTCATATTCGAGAATAGTTGAGTATAAATTTGTTGGGCTCATTGATAAATCTGATATTTCCGCATTGTGTACTTTGATATATTGAAAGATTTTGAAAAGTCTATTCACTACCCTCTAGACGTTTTTCTAGCTTACTCAATATTATCAACTCAACTAGGGACCTACAGTTTTCTTAAAAGAAATAGGGGCAGACTCATCAGAAACAGAGATAGAGGAGTTTGTACCATTTTCAGAAACCTGTGCGTCCTCCATTTCAACATCCTCAAAATCGGATGCAGCAACAACTTCTCCTTCAACAACAGCCTCAACATCTCCATCCTTTGAAATAGGATCAGTAGGTTTAGGTGATTTTGGGCTTTTTGATGTAGTTGTCGTTTGAGCAGTTTGTTCAGCAAGATAGCTTGAGATATCCACCGTGATATCTCCAAATGTCATCACGGGCAGATGACCAGTGGCTCGTAGAGTATCGGACACTTCTTCAACAACCCTAGTTAGCTGTTCGACAGTTGAGTCTTGTGAAATGTGGGTAGTTGGTGGAGTGGCTTGTGGAATAGGAGCGGTTTGTGTTGTTGATGGGGTTGCAAAGACATTAGAGTCAGCATTTGGGGAGTTTGATTGTTGCAAAGCCATGGAAGCAAGAATCTGGAGAGAGTTTTGGGTTGTTTGTGCGGTAAATTCAGAAGCAAAGTGAGAGTGAGGGTGAGGGTGGTTTCCAGCCATTTAAGGAACGGTTGGAATTTCAAGGCAAAATTGAAGAGTGTATACAAAACTTTGAGAGATACATGGCCAAAACAATCCTGCAAATACACTACTTAACAAAACTCGACAAAAAACACTTAGCAAAATAAATCACAATTAATTGATTTTATAGAGAGAATGTATGCAGTTGGAGGTTGAAAAGATAATTCTAGAAATAATTTCGATAATGCACCACATTTTTAGCCACAACCTTGATCATGTGTAATTAGTGGGTAAAGTCAATTTAATTAATTAATTAAATTATTAAGAAGATTCCAGAATTTTAATAAATCCAAGCATAATATGAAAAATAAAAACGTGGGTCAGTATTTAATTATATAAATAAAATAAATCTCAATAAATAATTACAACTTGTAAAAATAAATTTGAATCAGGTAATGTTGTGCTCAAAACTGTTACAAACACCTCAACACGGTTTTTACATGAATTTTCTTCATTTGTGTTGCACCATATTTTTTCTTTTTTTGTTATTGCATCTAATTTGTATTGATCAATTTTTCATGTAGAGTACATCGTAGTAGCAAACTCCGTGCCCCATACTTACTTAATGGATTACAAACCTCTTGATGTTTTTACCAAAAATCACCTTTTGAAAAGAAGGCATCGTAGTAGTGAACTCCGTGCTCCATAGTTACTCAGTGATTTGGTACATCTTTTAGTATGCTAATAACATTCTATTTTTTATGCATTTGAGAGGTGTGAGACATGTTTATTTTTGCACTCCAAGATTCTTAGATTCGAAGATATTTTACAAAGAAATTATTTAACTAAGTAAGAAATAAATTCAACTTATAAAATCCATACAACCAATGATGTTGTCCCAAATGCTGACGCATTTGTGACAACATCCATTTAGAATTTTTCGGATAGTGCTCATGCCAAGAGATTTCCTCAAGGTTGAGAATCTCTCATGGTCTAAAGCCTTAGTGAAAATGTCAGCATTCTGTTTTTCAGTAGGTATATACTCCAACTTTACAATATTCTTCTCTACTAAATCTCTCATAAAGTGATGTCTTATGCTAATGTGCTTAGTGAGTGAGTGTTGTACAGGATTCTTAGAAATGTTTATGGCACTAGTATTGTCACAAAAGATTGTAAGTATATCATTCTCAATGCCATAGTCATGGAACATCTTACTCAACCACAAGAGTTGTGTGCAATAGCTTCCTACAGCTATGTATTCTTTCTCGATCAGTTGTGGATTGTGAAACACAATTCTGTCTCTTGCTGTGCCAAAATACAAGATTGTTCTCCATGTAGAAACATCCTCCACTCGTACTTTTTCTATCATCTATATCTCCAGCCCAATCAGCATCACTGTAACCTATCAGAAGGTTGTTGGTGTCTTTAGTGTACCAAATCCCAAGTTCACTTGTACGTGCAACATACTTAATAATCATTTTCACTTCATTCAGGTAAGATTCCTTTGGATTTGCTTGGTACCTAGCACAAACACACACACTGTACATAATATCTGGTCTACTAGAGGTTGGATAAAGTAAACTACCTATCATAGATCTGTAAAGTGTTGGATCAACATCTTTTCCAGCACTATCTTTGCAAAGTTTCAAAGTAGATCCCATAGGAGTTTTCATCGTTTTTGAATTCTCATGACCAAATATTTTAACCAAGTTCTTAGCATACTTACTCTGGGAGAAGAAAATATCATCATTACATTGTTTGATTTGAAGACCTAGAAAGTAATTCAAGTCTCCAACCATACTCATTTCAAATGTTGCAGTCATTGCGTCAACAAATTTGCTTAACATTTTATCACAAGTAGAACCAAACACAATGTCATCAACATATATTTGAGCAATAAGTATATCTTCTTCAGTGTGCTTAATGAACAATGTTCTATCGGCCTCTCCTCTAATAAAACCATATTCCAAAAGAAAGTCAGTAAGCCTACCATACCATGCTCTAGGAGCTTGTTTAAGACCATACAAGCTTTCTTAAGTTTATATACATGATCAGGATATTGTGGATCTTCAAATCCTTTAGGTTGTTCAACATATGCTTCTTCATTCAAAATGTCATTTAGAAATGCAGTTTTTACATCCATTTGATAAGTTTAATATATATCAATAAAACATGCAATTGTTAGCAATAATCTAATAGATTATATCCTAGCAACAGGTGCAAAAGTTTCACCAAAATCAACACCTTCAACTTGCGTGTAACCTTGTGCTACTAGCCTAGCTTTATTCCTAACAATGTTACCAGATTCATCAGTTTTATTCTTGAAGATCCACTTTGTTCCAATGACATTAGTATGACTAGGTCTTGAAACAAGTGTTCATACTTCATTTCTTTCAAACTGACCAAGTTCTTCATGCATAACATTAATCCAATTTTCATCAGTTAATGCTTCATTTTTATTCTTAGGTTCAATTTCAGATAAATAACACTCAGCATTTACAACATTACACATAGAAGACATGCATATTGTTCTTACCACATCTACCTTATTTGATCTTACTCTTCCTCTTGTTTGCACTCCAACTGTAGCATCACATATGATTTGGTCAGAAGGATGACTTTTCTCAATTCTTGAAGAAGGGTTCGTTTTGGGAACATACTGATTATTTTGTAAAGGTACAACTGATTGTTCTGAAGATGTTGACCCAGATGTGTTAACATTCAGTGCAACATTTTCAGATTTCAGTGTATTCTTAGAATTATCAGTGACTTGTGATACATCTTCTTCATCTTTATCATCTGTAAGACATTTATCATCATCAAACACAACATTAACAGATTCTTGAACAATGTTAGTTCTAAGGTTATAAAATATATAAGCTTTACATTTCTAGAATAGCCTAAAAAGAAACATTTATCACTTTTAGAATCAAACTTATGAAGTTGATCCCTATCATTCAGAATATAACACAAACAACCAAATACATGAAAATATTTCACATTTGGTTTTATGTTGTTCAAAATCTCACAAGGTGTTTGATTTATGCCAGATCGAATATAAACTCTATTAATAATATGACATTCAGTGTTCAATGTTTCACCCCAAAATTTCTTAGCAAGACTTTTAGATGTAAGCATGACTCTTGCCATTTTTTGTAAAGTTCTATTCTTTCTTTCAGCAATTCCATTTTGTTGTGGAGTTTTAGGAGATGAATATTCTTGTAAAATACCCTGTTTATCACATAAATCATTAAACATGTTGTTTTCAAATTTTCTACCATGATCAGTTCTAATAAGGGTAACTTTCAAGTTATACACATTTTTTAACCTTTTATAAAGAATTTTAAATGCAGCAAAAGTTTCAAATATGTCTCTTAAAAACACAACCAAGGTAAATCTAGAGAAATCATCTACCACAACTAAGGAATATCTTTTCCCTCCAATGCTTTCAGTTTCCATAGGACCCAATAAATCCATGTGCAACAATTCGAAACATCGATGTGTAGAACAATGTGACAACATTTTATGCGGCATTCTTACCTACTTACCTTTTTTGGCATAGTCCACATACAGTGGTACTGTGAAACTTCAGTTTTGGAATTCCTTTTAATGCATCTGCTTTGATTAGCTTTTTCATTGTTCTGTAATTTGCATGTCCCAATCTTTGATGCCAACAAAATATTTTCATCATGTTTTGACAAATTACACATATTTGTTCCAATAAGATAGCAATTATCTACTGACCTAATACAAGTCATGACACAAACTTCATCTTTATTAAGAACATAACATGAATCTTTGTCAAATTTCACATGCAAATTATCATCACAAAGTTGACTAATACTAATCAGGTTTACAAGTAAGACATCAACATGCAAGACATTTTTAAGCTTAGGAAAGCCTTCAACATTCAAAGTTCCTTTACCAATGATCTGTCCTTTTGAACCACTACCATATGTAACACTACCACCATTCAATGTCACATAATCAGATAAGAAGTCTATTTGTCCTGTCATATGTCTAGAACAACCACTATCAAAATATCATAGATCAGGTAGACATGCTTTTAAGGAGGTATGAACTACATTACAGGTAGTTTTAGGTTTCCAAGCAGATTTCATAAACTGTTTTCCAGGATGTGACAGTTTCTTAGGCAGCATTTTCAATTTTTTTAGTTCTTCAAACCATTTTATACAGTAAGGACGAATATGATCAATCTTGCAACAGTAATGACAGATATACTTCTTTTTAAAGTTTGTTTGTGTAGATATTACATCAGAAGTTTCAACATTAGCCTTCACAAACTTTACAGGTTTTCCAAATATCTTTGAAACAGAAGCTTAGACTTACCAATAGCTATAACATTATTTACCTCAGAAGCACTCTTGGAATATTTCTTGAAACATAAAGTGGAATTGATTAGTTTCTTCTTTAAGTTACAGATTTCAAGATCTCTTCGGGTAAGTACTAAAACTCACTTATAATCAAGTGGAATCATTATAATCAATTTTGGTAAAATAAACACATTCATTTTCATTTAACTCATCAAGATCATCATCATCTGATTCATCACTCAAGGTAGCACTAAAATTCAATTTTTGCTTAAATCTGGTATTGGCACATTCATTTGCATAATGGCCATATCCAGAACATGCATTGCATTGAATTGATTTTCTAAATTCAGGATCATACCTTGGTTTACCTTCACTCTTTGATGGTCGTGGTGTGAATTGACTTCTCCTCCTTTCTGGTTGTGGTGTTGATGTGTTGATTTGAATCTTAGGCTGAATATTTCCTTTAGATTTGTTCACAAATTTCTTAAGAAATTTATTAAAGTGCTTAGTGAGTAGGGCAATGCTGTTAGGATTTTTAAGACATTCATCAAGCAATTCTTCATCCGAATCAACCTCATTAAAAATAGGTTGAACTCAGATTTGTTTGATGTTTCTCCTTTAAAAACAACATCTTTCTTATCATCCTTAGTTTCATCAACTTGATTAGTGTTTATTTCATAAGTTCTAAGAATACTCACTAATTCATTTTGACTTAACTTATCAGTGTATTTTGACTCTTCAATAGCACAAATTTTAGTATCAAATCTTTTAGGAACAAACTTTAATATCTTATGAACTACTCTAACATTAGAAATAGGGTCACCAAGCGAATGTGATTCATTGATTATCTCACTTAACCTTTCATTATAGGATGACATAGTTTCATCTTCCTTCATTCAGAGATTTTCAAACTTTGTCCCCAACATTCGAAGCTTTGTTATTCGAACACTGTCTGAACCTTCACAATGCTCTTGCAACCGGCCTGTCCCATGCATCTTTAGAAGTAGAACAGTTATATATAATTTTAAACATTGAAACATCAACAGAGGTAAAAATAGCATTTAAAGCTTTAGAATTGTATCCTGCTATTGTTATTTCATCAGCCATCCAGTCAACTTCTCTCTTGAGTTGAACTTCACCATCTGCATCAGTTGGTCTTTTTGGATCTTCTCAGCCTGTAAGTACAGTCCTCCAAGCACGTTCATCAATTGACTTGATGTACATTCGCATCTTAGGCTTCTAATAAGCATAATTCTAAACAACTAAAACGGGTGGCCTAAGTGTCGTGGATATGTGATGTGTTTCCATTGCTAACATAAACTAAAAACACACTTAAAGCAAGGATCTAACCTAGTGTCGTCAGGTGTTGGATCTGATACCAACTGAAAGTGTGTTATCAAGTGTTTAAGTAAAAATAGATTAATGACGCACTGAATGTTGAGATAAATGGTGCAACACTGACGCTAACAGAATATCAGAAATAAAGATACACAGCGGAAGACTTGAAACACTAAAAACAATGAGACACAATGGAAATATTTTTCACATATATTTTATAAATAAAAATCTATGCTGGCCTTATGGCGAAATATCAATACTTATCTTCAAGTACAAATGTTGTGTGAAATATTACAACAATAACTTTCACAACTGAACTACAATCGAGGCAGGTGCCTTGATCCGAAAACGGACTAAGTGTATAAATTATACACTATCGAAATGCTAATTCTATCTATGATTACACTCTCAATAGATAATGAAAAGCGCACAGTCATACGGGTGGGATACTTCGTATGAACTAAAATGTATAACTACTGGCCACAATTCCTAACAGGATGAACACTCAGTCTAGGAGATTGATCGAATAGTACACACTAAATTATGGAGCCATCCTTCGGTATTTATTGAGTGGGGTCCGACTTCTAGAGGCTTCCATCTTGAGATCCTATTTTTTAGGAACTCAACTTCCATGATCTTTTCTAGATCCTTCTTGCATGTTTCAGGTCGATCTACAATGTTCCAGACTGCTCTAGCACATTCTGCAATGTTCTGGAATCTTCCAGGTTCCAGATCCTTGTAGAAACTTCTACAACCTGCCAGAAATGCGATAACATTTAGCTCAATATTTAATGTAACATTTCAGAAAAGACTTAGAAAAAATCTCAAAAGGTCAAATTAAGATGTTGTTGAGAATGTTGATACATTTAAGAATTCACATCATCTACAATCCGCCTTGCTCTTTCTTGGTCAAGTCTATGATTCCGGTCTCGATTTCTTCTTCTAGTCGTAACTTCAATCTCCAAATTAATAGAAATTGGATCAATCCCACTTCCTCTTGTGTTCATGCACCTATAGAATCAACCAAGTATCAAATTCCAATGACAAGACAAACAAAAAAAAAACTTACTAACAATAAAAATGAAATCACTAGTATTCAAGACCAACAAACACTAAGTTACTTAAAAATAAAATTATTCCCCGGCAGTGGCGCCAAAAACTTGACACGTGATTTTACTAACACGCTCCTCTCAAGTATAAGAGGATCGTAGTAATAAAAGTAATGCCCGGTTAAATTATCGATCCACAAGACTAGATTGATCAAGTAGCCTTAGTGTTATGTATTGTTCTTTGAATATAGTGAGAATTCATGGTTTGTGCAAAGAAATGTAAATTAAACTTTCAATTAACAACTAATGATAAGCAATAACAAAAATGATAATGATGTAAATCAAGTGATGAGAGATAGTGTTCGGGTGTTCGTCCTTGTGTGGAATCGATGTGTATTTCATTGGATGAACTTGGTAGAAGCAATCACTAATGCATATATCTCATAAGGTACCTAGGATCGAGAGGATGAATAGAGGCGTTCTTACCCGGGTAATCACACAACTAGGGGGTTCTTCTCTATCTAAATTAAACTAAACTAATCCCTAATCCTGTTTTTCCACTTGAATACTAACAACCGAGCTCCTATGGCCTTCTCACTAATCACTCAAATTCTCATTCAAGCAATTAATGTAGATAAATGGGGTTCTAATGAAAATTACTCAACTCTCGTTGAGATAACCCAATATTTACTCATTCACTCGATTCTCAATCCTTGATTATACTATCTACCCCGATTAACCAACTCTCGTTGCATTAATTGAGTTTTCCATATAACCTACTAATTGGATTCTAGCAAATGATCTATCAAAACCCATAAACCTAACCAATATACCCTCCAATGAATTCCACAATCAAAATCAAGCTAAGAGCATTAATTCCATCACAATTCTACAACACCCAAACACCAAAATGCTTAGCCCATGGCTAATTTAAGGAAATTAAGGAAGAAAAGTGAGAAAATAAACGGGAAAATTGCACTTTTGGTCCTGTAGGAATTTTTCAAAATCACTTTTGGTCTTTCAATTCGCAAATGGTCCTTTTTATGCATATTTGGTCCTGTAAGTTAATTTTTGGATGGAAACAGTTAGTTGACCTTTTTTTTTTAGGGTTAGTTGACTTAAATATATTAAAATTTTAATAATCTAAATAACTTCTAAAATTATAAATATATACAATCAAAAAATAGATTTTTTTTTTTAAATCTAGCTAATAATAAATACTCCATAAAACTAATTTTCAGAACCCAATAATTTAAATATTCCAAAAGAATTTATTGTAAATTCTGAATAAAAAATTATTTTAAAAATGAAATATATAATATAAAAATATAAATTCTAAAAAATTCTTAAGTGTTAATTGTAATAGCATATATAATAATTTACGTAAAGTTTGAAATAATAAAAAAATCGGCATATTCAAGTATCTGGAATTCTGGATATAAATGAAAATACAAAACATTATTTTCAAACCAAATAAGAATTTAATGTAAATTCTGAAAATTATTTAAATGTGATTATACATTAATTTAAAAACTAAAGAGAACAGAGTCTCCACTGTTCTGCACAGAAACATATCCTGATATCCCCCGTGCATCTTCAACCGCCGCCGCACCGTCACTTACACCACCACCCACCCTTCCTGTCGCCACCCCCTTGCCACATCGCCACCACTCCACCCCACATCACTCTAGACAATCAAGCCACGGCCCCCAATACCTACTACTCTGACCAAGAAATCTGATCGATTCCGATCACGAAATCCGACGAGGCTACCTACTCTAGCCACGTCTCAATGCTAGGAATCAAAACCCCTTGTCAATTTCAGATATTGATTTCCCATTCATCTCCAATTTCGCAATTTTTCAGGGAAGGTTTTCACGATTTTTTGCGAATTTTGGATGAGACAAATTCAGGGAATTCAGCAATTAGGTTTCGATCATTTTGGGTAAAGTTCAGAGGGTTAAATGGGGCAAGGTCGTGCGTATTTTTTCAGTGAAATGATTTACAGTATTGATTTTGAGATGCATTCTTTGGTTTTGAATCGATTTTGGTGCGATTTTCTTCAATGTCTCTGTTTGATTTTGGAAGAAATTTATCTTAGTGGTTTTGGTTTCTATGGTCGTGCGGGTATATTTATCTCTGAGCTCTTAACTTTTCCGATGCGATGGTTGGTGGGTGGCCGGAAAGTCGCCGGAATTTGTATCCGGAGGAGATGGGTCACAGGTGTTATTCAATTATTAATTTTAGAGTTGGGTTTAATTTAAACAAAAATAACCCCAAGTTGACGGAACTGTTAGAAATTTAATAGAAACATCTTATGGGACCAAAAGTGATGTAAAAAGGACCACATCTGATGAGGGTACAATCTTATAGGACCAAAAGTGCAATTTTCCCGAAAATAAACATACCCATGTTTGATAATAACAAAATACTAAAACTAAATTAAGATATCACATATTGTCTTGCAAAATATGAAATAAACCTTGAGTAGCATCAACAAAATCTTCAATATCTTGCTTGAAATGAAATTAGAACCTCAAATATGAACTAATCTATGGAAATCCACTAAATTTTATGGATAAAACTAATTGAAATGAGCTAAAGATGGTGAAATTTGGATTTGGGGAGCTTGAAAACTATTTCAATGGCTGCCTCCTTCTTCAAAACGAAAATTGAGGCTTATATATCCTTCCAATCAAGCTTGGCACGTGTCCCTAGTTCAAAGGGAAGAAAAAAAATTCAGCAGGGCACGGCCGTGCACGGGCCTCGGCCGAGCTGCTAGTGCCAAAAGCGTGCACGCGATTTTCATCCTTAGGGGCTCGGTCGTGCATATGTCTCGGCCGTGCACTTCCACTTTTCTATACGCGTTGAGCTAGGAGCTCAATCGTGCTCTTTGATTTCCAATTGGATGTTGTGTTGAGCACGTCTAGCTCGAGCCAGAGGCTCGGCCGTGCTCCTCCGCCGTCCTCTTCTATTTTGTGCATATCTTTTGCTCCGTGTGTTCGATTGGCTCGATTCTTATCTCATTTTGACCCTCTCCTCGATGCTTTTCATGTGGTTAAATATTTGGATTGATCCAACGGCTGGATTTTTTGTGGTTTGCTTCGAAACTCCTCGTTTTACCTAGAAATCAAACAAGAATGTTTGTGTATCAAAATTTCGAGAATTAACCCACAATCACACGATTCTTGCAAGAATAACTTGATATTTAAAGCACAATTCATCCACAAATTCGAGAAATCTCACGACAAATCAATTTACACATTTTAGAATTTTTTAATTTTTAATTTTACACATTTTTTTTTTTTACTATTTTGTAATGGGAAAATAGTTACTGGGACTAATATCGCTGAGGTTGACTAACGGTTGACTAACATTGGGACCAAATGTGTCAAAATTTTCTCTTTCGGGACTAAAATTCAGATTGTTGGGACAAAACACATGATTGCCCGTGGCTGATGGGACCAAGAGTGCATTTTTCTCATTAATGAGTGATATTTTGAAAGTAGTTTCGTAATTTTATGAATAAAGTAAATAAAAAAAATAGATTGAATTTTATATGGTCCGGAAGGGTGTTCATCCTTCCTGAAAACAGAAAACCTATTAAAAGGTGACACGTCATTCATCTTCGTCATAACGCGGTCGAGTTTTGTCATGTAATAAAATAATTAAAAAAAATTAAATAAATATATACAAAAATATCCTTGTAATATTTTTTTTAAAAACTCCAAAATTTATAAATAGATAATTTCATTTATGTCCCGTAATTTAGACTTAATTCAGCTTAAGTCATTTAAATATTTACTTTTTTATTTTACGTCTTCGGGATTCCATTTACGTTTTTTAAATTGTACTAAATATTAACACTTATTTATTTTATTTTTTAATTATAAAAAATCAGGTCATTTTGTCCATAGTTCGTCCAAACCTCTAGTAGACCAGATATTATGTACAGTGTTTGTGTTAGGTACCAAGCTAATCCAAAGGAACCTCGCCTGAATATAGTGAAAAGAATTATCAAGTATGTTTCAAGTACAAGTACGTGAACTTGGGATATGGTACACTAAGGACACCAGCAACACATTGATTAGACACAATGATGCGGATTGGACTGGAGATATAGATGACATAAAGAGTACGAGTGGAGGATGTTTCTACATGGGAAACAATCTTGTGTCATGGCCGGGACAACAAGAAACAAAATTGTGTTTCACAATCAACTAATGAGTCAGAATACATAGTTGCAGGAAGTTATTGCACATAACTCTTATGGTTATGCAAGATGTTTCATGACTATGGAATTGAAAATGATATCCTTACAATTTTCTGTGATAAGACAAGTGCCATAAACATCTCTAAAAATTCAGTACAACACTCACTCACTAAACACATTAGTATTAGACATCAATTTATGAGAGATTTAGTGGAGAAGAACATAGTAAAGTTGGAACATGTGCCTACTGAAAATCAAAATGCTGATATTTTTACTAAGGCTCTTGATCTTGAGAGATTCTCATTTTTAGGAAATCTCTTGGTATGTGTAGTATCTGAATAATTCCTATTTCATTGAATAATTCCTTTACAAAATATTCTTGAATCTAAAATTTTGTTCTGCAAAAATAGGTATGTTCTACACCTCTCAAAAACTTGAAAAATATAATGTTACAACATACTAAAAGAAGTACTAAATCACTGAGTAACTATGGAGCACGGAGTTCGCTACTACGATGCCTTCTTTTCAAAAGGTAATTTTTTTGATAAAAACATCAAGAGGTTTGTAATCCATTAAGTAAGTATGGGGCACGGAGTTCGCTACTACAATGCCTTCTTTTCAAAAGGTAATTTTTTTGATAAAAACATCAAGAGGTTTGTAATCCATTAAGTAAGTATGGGGCATGGAGTTCGCTACTAAGATGCACTCTACAGGAATAATGGATCAATACGAACTAGATGTTGTAGCACAAAAAGAAGAAAAGAAAAATATTGAAAATAGCTCCAATATTGGATGGAAAAAAACCTATGAAAACTCAATGTTGAGGTGTATGTCAAAGTCTTGAGCACAACATTAAATGATTCGATTATATTTTTATATGTAGTAATAATTAATTATTTGTGCAAATTTATTTTATTTATTTCTGATTATACTAACCATGTTCTTTGATTTATTTCAAATTATACATATTTTAATTTAATTATTATAGAACATTCTTAATCTAATTAATTTATTAATTAAGATTTTACCCCACTAACTCACTCATGATCTTACTAGTGGCTGAATTTATGGAGAATTATCGAAATTATCTAGAATTTTCCCTTGGTAATTTTCATTATACACGCATGTTCTCCTCTATATAAGTCTCATTAAGTGATAATCTAAGCTTTGTATTTTATTTGAGTAAGTTGAGTATTCACTACAAAAAAATGCCTGTTTTCCCGATGGAAAGTTAATTATCGACGAATCGATTTCGTCGGCTGTACCGACGAAATTCCGACAGAACCTCAGAATCTGCAAATTTAACTGAATTCCCGACGGATTTCAACTTCCGTCGGCAGTTACCGACGAAAATCTCGACGGAACCTAGGTTGAAGATTAAACGATGTCATTTTCGGCCCGATTGTCGACAGATTCTTCTGTCGGGAGTTCAAATTTAAGTTCCTGACGGAAATTTCCATCGATAGTTGACGCGGTTTAATTGCACCGCCTCGTAAGCCCCTAAAAAGACGCGTACCATAAATATATGCGCATTACCGTCGGTAATCCAATTTTTTTATATAATCTGTCGAGAGGCAGATTGTTTTAAAAGAAAAAAAAATCACTTTTGTCTCGTGAATTCGAAGGCGAAGAGGTCCTGGCAAGTTGATTTACGGGCAAGTTGATTTACGGGCAGTGTGCTGGTATAATGTTTAAGTAAAATAAAAAATAATTTATGCAACACTGACTCTAACAGAATAACAGAATTAAAGATACACAACGGAAGACTTGAAACATTAAAAAAAAAAACGAGACACAATGGAAATATTTTTAACATATATTTTATAAATAAAAATCTATGTTAGCCTTAAATGGTATAGCTATTGGGGCCACAATTTCCTAACAGGGTGAACACTAGTCTAGGATATTGATCGAATATAATACACTGAATTATGGAGCCATCCTTCGATATTTATAGAGAGAAAAACGAATTCTAGAGGCTTCCATCTTGAGATCCTATTTTTTAGGATCTTAACTTCCATGATCTTTCTAGATCCTTCTTGCACGTTCCAGGTCATTCTAAATTGCTTCCAGCCTCTTCTAGCTCTTTTAGCACGTTCTGCAATATTCTGGAATCTTCCAGGTTCCAGATCCTTGTAGAAGCTTCTAGACTCTACCAGAAATGTTGTAACATTTAGCTTAACATTTAATGAAACATTTCAAAAAGGACTTAGAAAAAATCTCGGAAGATCAAATTAAGATGTTGTTGAGAATGTTGATACATTTAAGAATTCACAACATCTACATTAATTAATTTTAAGTTATTGTAATATAAATTGCATGTTAGTTATGGATTAGTATAAAATTGCATGTAGTTGATGAATATGTATAGTTAGTTGATATGTTACGTGGATTATATGATGTTATTGGTTAATTGTAATTAATTGTTCGTGTTATAGTGTAGTTCTTTATTGTAATTAGGTTGTTATATATTTTATTTAATTAATGATTGTTACTTGTTAGTTAGTGTATGTTTATAATTAATATTGAGTTTTTGTTTGAATTTTGATTAAATTAGAATTAGGTTATTGTCAATTAATTAATTAGATTATTGTTAATTGAATTAAAAAATTATTGATTAATTAATTAAATTAGGAAATTTTTGGTTAAATTATTAAACTATTGATTAAACTAGGTTATTATTGTTGATTAAATTATTAATTATTTCTTTAATTGGGCCATTGTTGATTAATATAGTTATTATTGATTAAACTATATGTCATTGTTAGTTAAATTAGTAAATTATTGACTAAATTAGGTCATTGATAATTAACTTAGTAAAGTATTGATTAAATTATGAATATGTTCATTATGTTGTTTAAATTAGGTCATTATTAATTAAATTAGTAAATTGTTGATTTCATTAGTACATTATTGATTAAATTAGGAAATTATTGATTTCATTAGTAAATTATTGATTAAATTGGAGTATTGTTTATTTAATTATGAATTTTAATTCATTAAAATAGTTGAGTTAAGATCCAAATGCTGCTTCTGGTTCCCGTGGGGCCTCAGGGTCTCCTAGCCGATTGAGGAGGGGGGGTTCACTTAGGCCTCAACCTAATTTGATGTTGGCTCCTACGACGTCGCCGTCCATTCCACGACATATATCGTCGCCCATTCCACAGTCGTTGTCGCCGCCATCATCTTAGTCGTCGACAGCTGTAGGAGGCTCTCGTTGCATCTGTTGAGACTAAAGAATACGTATGGATCCAGGATGGAATGTAAGTAATTAATTAAATAATTTTAAGGTTTAACCATATTTAATACTCCCTCCATTTTTTAATAAGTGTCACTTTGACATTTTTCAACAAATTAAGATTATAAAGTGTGGTCCATATTACCCTTCATTAATTATAGTTAATTTTGATATAGAAGTTTTGTTTGATAAAGAATGGGGTCAAGAATGTAGCTAGGATTCATAAACCAAATTAATTTTGGTATAAACAATGTTTATGGAATTTATTTATGAACAATATATATGGTAAATGAATAAGGGCAAAATATTCAAAATTAAAGAAAAGAACTCAGAATGACACTTATTTTAAAATTAGTTAAAAAGTCAAAGTGACACTTATTAAAAAACGGAGGGAGTAGCATTAATTGTGATTTATTTTTTTATTTATAATGTGTTTGTTTGTTAATAATGTCACAGGTTGTTGTCTGGTAATGAGGTGTCTAGTATTTGCACAGCTTCCTTTCTGAGATGCAAGATTTCTGCGAGTGCGAGGTGTCAAGGCATCGGGGGGGATCTCGATCCGTGTATGAGCAATCAATTGCTCTCGTAAGTGTTCCCTAAATTTATTTCAAAATAATTTCAATTTATTTATATTATATAGAATAATATTTTATATGTTCATTTGGTATGAAATAGGAGCGGGACACGGGGCGTGCACCCACACACTTGGACCGGTTGAACATTGCGCATAGGTTTGACCTGTCTACGCAGATGTCCACATACGAGCACACTACTGAGCTCCACGTAAGTTTAATTAAGTTTATGTATTATTTAATTAAATGTATTAAATTTAGTTTTTTTTAATTATGTAGTTGAATGTCAACCGGAGGATTGAAGAGGCCACGACGCAGGCTCAGGTCGGGACTAACTTTCCCTCTCCGTCGGTTGACGTTAACCAGATTTACCTGGACGTTGCCCCGGCCAGCCGAGGACGGGTCCTTGGCCTTGGTTGATTGAGCAGCGTTGTTAGGTCTTCTGGTCCATCCCAGAATGCATTGCAAGCCTCTGTATCCTCCACTACAGTTCCAGACCCGAACGTAATGGTCGCCTTTAACCACTACTTCCAAAAGCTAACACTATGTGTCGGTCGTTGGGGTTGTCTGTTGATCAGATAGAGGCATGTTATCAAGAGTCCATAAGGGATCCCCCGCCTTTCAATGCTTCAGGTCCAGCTCCAAACGCAACCCAAGACGACGGAATGAATGGGAGGCAGTTCGATGACGACGACATTAATTTGGTCGGCGAAAATTTGGACGATTTTTTTAATTATGGTGGTTGATGGTTGAACAATTTATTTTTCTCTTGAACATATTTATTTTTCTATCGAACTATTTAATTTTCTGTTGAATTATTTAAATTTCTGTTGAACTATTTAAATTTATGTCGAACATATTTATTTCGGTTGATGGTTGTTGGTCCCTAGTTGAGTTAAGATTGAGTAAGCTAGTAAAAGTCTAGAGGGGAGGGGTGAATAGACTTTTAAAAATCTTTCAAAATATCAGAGTTGAACAATGCGGAAATATCAGATTTATGAGCCCTATCGATTATACTCAACTATTCAATGAACACCTTACTAGTCTATCTTATATGCAGATTAATCAATTATCAATTCAATCAATCAAACACAAATAAAACAGTAAGTAAATCAACACACAAGACTTATAGTGGTTCGACAACTTGTATACATCCACTCTCACAACTCCAGTCGTTAAATTTTATTAACTTGTCTTGTGGCTTTAAGTCCCAAGAACTAAGACTTCGATCTTTTCGAATATACTACCAAGTATATCTTCGATCTAACAACTAGCTATTTTACAAGTAACTAGCAACTTGTTTAACAAACAAAAACTATAAAGAAAAACTTTTCTATATGCAGTAGCCTTCTTCTTTGAATAACACTTGTCTATTATGGGCTTCTTCGAAACTTCAGTCTTTCTTGAACTCTATGAGTTTCCTTGCTTTTTGAATTCTTTAGTACGCGCTTAAATCTCTTAGTTTCAGTAGTCTTTAACCGTAGAATGTCTCCATGTATTTATAGACTTCACTTCTCAAGATAAGTTTGTTATCCAACAACCTTTTCTTGATAACTTCCTTCAACAAACTTTATAATTGTTTCTTCTTATCTTTGTACGCGTTTTCAGTTAATTAGTTATTTCCATAACTAACTTCTTCTTATCTTCTTATCACTTCACGCGGTCTTGATTTGTCTGAACTTGCTTTTGACACTTAGAATATTTCAGTTTTCTCAGCACTTGTCTTGTCTTGCACAAGTCTTCTCTTCATGTAGTCTTCTCTTCAGTAGAATTAATCTAGTCCTATCAACTAATCTATCAAAAACTATTACATTACTTTAAGCTTTATAAACAGCTTAGTCAACTTAAAATTATTACAACAATAACATACACTATATGTTGGGAATAAAATGAGAAGTGTTTTGATTTAATACCAAAACCCCCTGAGACATGCCTAAGTCAAAGATGATAATGTTCAAAATATGTTAGAACATATAGCATAAGGCTAGATGAGAAGCTGAAATGTTAGGCAGCTCTTAGTTTAACAGATGCACAATTTGAGGGGGAACATATACCTTTAAGTCTATCAAGAACAAGTCCCCTCAAGGCTCAAATTCTGGAATGATTGTCAAGCCTACTGAAAGACAAGTATGCTGATCAGAAGAGTTGTCCAGCAGAGTTGTCTCAACAAAGTTAAATCAGAACAAGTCTTCTGAAGCTCAAGGATCAACTATGCTGAAGAGATCAAGACAACTATACCCTAAGGATCTTCAAAGAATCATGCTAAGAATACATGCAAAGGAAGCAAAGGGAAAGAGCCAAGTCATCTGAACAGAGCAAGCCAACTATGCTGATAAGCATCTCCACTGATAGTGATAAGGAGAGTTGTCCACTGATAAGGAATGTTGTCCTTATCATAGGACTAACCATCAGAAGCCATGTCCATGTTTAAATAAGTGGATCTTGAAGTCAGACATTGGAAAGAGTGCTGCAGAATGAAGACAAAGTCTATACAACCGTTTATTTCCCAAATGAGGACATGTCACTATCAAGAATCTGTCTTCTAAGTGGAAGAACTCAAAGAAGACATTTATGGACATTTGGGGCTGCCTCTCCAACGGGCAAATCCTCCATTTGTCTATAAATACAGAAGTGTGAAGACCATTTAAAGCACCTCAACCTTGACAAGAATATCCAATTATCCTACAAGTCAAAGTGTTTTCAAGCTTACAAAGAGACTACCTTAGTCTTCATACACTTCTTCTAAGCTGAACCTTATTGTATATCCATACAAAGCTTAGAGAGATATCCTAATCCTTATACACTGATCTTCATTGTAAAGGATATCTCATTAGTTGGAACCTTACTTCAACCCTTACACCTTTCAAGTGAGAAAGTGAGAAGGTTGTAGTAGTAGAAGTGGTAGGAGCTGATTGTTGAGAGAAGAACAGTTCAGTTCTGAGTTGAGAAGAGGGTACTAGGACTCTAGACATCCTAGGGATCAATTCACCAAGGAGTGGTGTTATTGATCAAGTGCACCTTGGCACTATAAAACAAGTTAATTCCAAGAGTGAAGGAATTATCCTGTTAAATCAGGGAAAGTGGATGTAGGAGCTTGAGTCTCTGAACCACTATAAACTCTTGTGTTGATTTACTTTCAAGTACTTTCATACATTCAACACTGCACACAAAACTGATCTTTCAAAGGACAAATATTCAAAGACTGTGCAAAACAAATTTGGACATGTTCCCTAAAAATTGGATTGATTGACTAAGTGATTTCAGAACTAAAGAGGAGTCTAAACTAAAGGGCCAACCACTAATTCCGCACTTATAACTAACTTAGATAGTCATTCAACTAAGTACTCAATAGTACTTAGTAGCTTGGTTATCTTCAAGAAGTTATACATCTTCAGCAGAGTTGTCCAAGACAACCTTGCTGAACTCTGGTTTGATCAAGTTTGAAAAGAATTTACATACAAGTGTATTCCCCCCCCCCATACACTTGTTATATACTTCTATTAGGACCAACAAGTGGTATCAGAGCAGGGGTTCAAAGACCACTGCTTCTGAAAAATCTATCTTGATTTTCAAAGTCACATATTTGGTGTGGTCACTGAACTGATCTATCTGAAATCTATTGATTGTTGACTAACTGTTTGTTCTTGAGATATGGCCAACAACAATGCTGCTGTTCCACCTTCTGCTGTTCAAGGATTGGACAACATGGCCACAAATCCAGTCAACCACATCTCACATCATAAATTGCCCATGTTCTCAATAGACAATTATGATTTCTGGAAAATCAGAATGAGGGCTCATCTTGCATCCCTTCATACTGACATGCTGAGAGTGATCACAAGAGGGCCTTTTGTGTTCACTCAAGTCAATCCCAGAATTACTGAAGCTCAAAGAGCTGATGCAAGGGAATTGATTCCTAAGGATAAAGATGACTTCACTGCTGATGAAAAGAGGAAAGATAATTTGAATTATCTTGCCATGAACACCCTCTACCAAACAATTCCAGATGCAATCATGGGAAGAGTCTACCACTGCACAACTGCCAAAGAAATTTGGATACTCTTGCAGAAATGTGTGAGGGTACTGCAAAGATAAAGGAGAATAAGCTCCAAGTAGTTGTGCAGAAGTTTGAACAATTCACAATGGAGTCTGAGGAGTCCATTGACAAATTTGCTGGAAGATTCACTGATGTGATGAATGAGATCAACTCATTGGGCAAGGTGTACTCCAAAAGAGAGGTTGGATTAAAGTTCTTGAGAAGTCTCACTCAAAAGTGGGATGTCTATGCTATTATGATGCAGAACACCAAGGATCTCTCTACCATGCCCATGCAACAAATCTTCTCTGAACTCAAAGCCTATGAGTTCGATCTCAACAGAAGAAAGCCTGTTGAGGAACCTTCAATTCCTACAAAGGGAGTGGCATTCAAAGCCAAAACTGTTGAACCAGAAATGCAGTCCACTCCTAGATCATCAAAGTCAGTCTCCAGGACTGAAATGAAGGAGGAACTAGCCTTGATGGCTAGAAGGTTTGAAAAGCTAAACTCAAGATTTGGTAGATACAAGAAATTCTACCAAGACAACAAATTCAGGAGAAGGTACAACTCTCCTGAATCTCAGGCTGAGGTCAAGAAGCCTGAAGAGAAAAGATCAGAGGACAAGTACTCTGATAGGAGAAGTTCCAATAGAGCTGAACCTTCATCATCTAAAAGAAGAGATGAACCCAAGAAGGATGATGATGAAGACCTGTGCTACAATTGCAAGAAGAAAGGCAATTTCCAGTATGATTGCCCTGAATTAAGCTCTAAGGAAAGAAGAGAAAGGCAAGCAAAAAGAGACAGAAAGTTCACCAACAGAAAAGCCATGATGGTTGGTGAAGAATCTGACAGTGCTGAAAGCTTCAACTCTTCTGATGGACTGTTCTCAAACAGTGATATGATGATGATGTGTGCAACATGGCCATTGAGGATGATGAGGTATCCTCTACTTCTAGCTCTACATCATTCATCTCACAAAACACTAGTGAAGTCAACTTGAAACTTTCTCTTGGGAAGTTGATGGAAGATTTCACTATGTTACAAGAATTTTATGACAATTGTGTGAGAGAAAATGAAAGATTGTCAATTGAGCTTGCTAAAAACTCTGAGTTAGTTGTTGATGTCAAGTCTACTGAATTGTATCAACAAGTCTTGAGAGAGCTTGAGGAAGCAAATCTCAGGATAGTTGACCAAAAAAAGGAGATTCATGATCAACTCCTATCTCAGAAGAGAAAAGATTTTGAACTGAAAATTCTTCAAGCTAAGTTTGAAAACCTCTCACATGAGTATGATATTCTTAAAACAAGTGAAGAGAGCCTGAAATTAAAGATGCCTGCTCTGAGAAGATCCACTAAGGCAATAGAGGAAATTCAGAGTTACCAAAGACCTATGGCTCAAAGAAGTGGATTAGGTTTTGATCCATTTGAATCTTCACCTTGTCTTAGTGTTGCTTCTACAAGTAACACTAAGAGAATCTTTGTCAAATCAGTGGCACAACAAGCTGAAAATGAAGTAATTCAGCCACTGAATAAAGGAAAGGGCAAAATGTATGAATTACTAACTCAAGTGCTTCAGGAGACTAGGCCCAAACCTAAGGAAAAGGCCAAAGTCCCTGAACACAAGAGGAATGTTAGTCAGCAGAGTAGACCCAATGGTAGGCTAACTCTCCTGAACAATGTTCAGAGGAGTTATCCAAGGTATAATCAGCCTAGGCCAACTCTACTGAGAAAGCCTCAGCTGAATAGACCTAAGGACAGCCATCCTCAAAGGCAGAATAAAATGAGACAACCAAAACCCTTCATGGCAAAGGGCAATGGTCACAAAAATGCCTTTCCTCAAAGATTTCCTCAAGTAGCACAAAGATCTCATAAGCTCGGGAGGTTTGACAACTCTCCTGAAACTTACAGAGTTAACACTTTCACACATACTTTCCCAAAGGCATTTAAGGGAAAGACAGTGTATGTTGATGCTAGAGGAAAACAACTTAGCCACATTGAATCAATCAGGGTCATTAGGCAAGTTTGGGTTCCTAAAGGTACAGCTAACCACTCAGGACCCAAAACCCAAAGGGTACCTAAACCTATCTAATTGCAGGTACCATTGGGCCACAAGAACAGGAGAAGTATGAGCAAAAAGTCAGCATGGTACCTTGACAGTGGATGCTCAAGGCACATGACTGGAAATAAAGACCTCCTCATTGACTTCATTGAAAAAGAAGGCCCAAATGTCACATTTGGAGACAGCTCACAAGCAACAACAAAAGGTTATGGTACCTTGATGATTGGTAACATCAAGGTATCCAATGTGTCTTATGTGGCTGGTCTCAAATATAACCTCCTAAGTATCAGTCAATTCTGTGATAAAGATTTCAATGTTGAATTTTCAAGTGGAAAGTGCTTAATAAAAGATAAAACTCAACAAATTTTAATTATTGACTGGAACTAGAAAAGGAAATGTGTATTTTGCAGACTGGGACAAGTCTACTGATGCTGCATGCTTCATTGCTAAAAGTTCTAGTGAACAAAGTTGGTTATGGCATAAAAGACTAAACCACCTGAACTTCAAAACAATGAACAAACTTGCTAGAAATGCATTAGTTAAAAGACTACCTAATGAGGTTTTCATTAAAAAGCATGTCTGTAAACCATGCCAAGAAGGAAAACAGATCAAAGCCTCATTCAAAGGGAAACCAGTCATTTCTACTGAAAGGGTACTTGAACTTTTACATATGGACTTATTTGGACCAATTACCCCTGCAAGTATAAATGGTAGAAAATACACATTGGTGGTAGTAGATGACTTCTCTAGGTTCACATGGGTAGTATTTCTCCTTAATAAGAAGGAAACACAAGTCAAACTCCCCGAACTTTTAAAGAGACTGTCAAATGAGAAAAGCCTTAGCATTATCAAGATAAGATCTGATAAAGGCACTGAGTTCATAAATTCATACATCAATGAGTATTGCACATCAAATGGAATAGCTCATGAAACCTCAATAGCTAGAACTCCACAACAAAATGGAGTTGCAGAAAGAAGAAATAGAACCTTAAAAGAGGCTGCTAGAACCTTAATTGCTGATTCAAATCTACCTAAGAGGTTTTGGGCTGAAGCTATAAACACTGCATGCCATACTCAAAATAGATGTTTGATTACTAAGGGGCAAGGCAAAACCCCCTATGAACTCTGGAAAGGAAGAATGCCTAAAGTGTCATACTTTCACATATTTGGTTGTAAGTGTTTCATTCACAACAATGGAAAAGATCAGTTGAAAGCCTTTGATAGCAAAGCTGATGAGGGATTATTCCTTGGATATTCTCAAATCAGTAGAGCTTTCAGAGTCTACAACAAGAAAACCCTTATTGTGGAGGAAACACCTCATGTTGTGTTTGATGAATCTACTCATGAGTTCAGGAACAAGAACTTAGAGACAGAAGAAATCACACAAAGGACAACCAGATTGAGTCTAAAAGACAAAGGCACTGAATTCCTAGATGTTGTCCAAGCAAATATCCCTGAAAATATCACACTGGACAACAATCCTGAAGGCAACCTTCCTGAGACAAACCCCACTGAAGGAAATGGTGAACTGGATGATCCAATCCCAGTTCACATTCAGGTAACAACTACCAATGAAGAAGCAGTCCCTACTGAGGTAGTTAATGGATCAAATAATCAAGGGGGAACTAACAATGTTGAAAATGACAATATCCCTGATATTGAGGACAACACCCCTGATTATGATCCTGCATTAAACTTTCCTGAATTTTATGATCAAAATGACTCAACTTCAGTAGAGGACAACTCTACTCAAGAGATCAGAAAAAGAAGGACTTGATTGTTTGACCATCCTACTGATCTAATACTTGGTGACCCAAGTATAGGAGTCAAAACTAGAAGGTTTCATGGTGAAAGTGCTCTATTTTTTTGTTTCTTGTCAGAACAAGAACCAAGTGACATTGAGGAAGCACTTCAAGATGCCAATTGGATCACTGCAATGCAGGAAGAGCTGAACCAATTCACCAGAAATGATGTTTGGGAGCTGGTGGATAGACCTTCACATCAAGATGTCATTAGAACCAAGTGGGTGTTCAAGAACAAGAAAAATGAGAATGATGTGATTGTCAGAAACAAAGCAAAACTAGTGGCAAAGGGCTATTGCCAATCTGAAGGCATTGACTATGATGAGACATTTGCACCTGTGGCAAGGCTAGAAGCAATATGGCTCTTCCTAGCCTATGCAGCCCACAAGAGGTTCAAAGTGTACCAAATGGATGTCAAGAGTGCCTTTCTGAATGGAGTCTTGAAAGAAGAAGTCTACGTGGAGCAACCACCTGGTTTTGAGGTTGGAAACCAAGTCTACACATTGAAGAAGGCTCTGTATGGACTCAAGCAAGCCCCTAGGGCTTGGTATGATACACTGTCACAATTCCTCTTAGATCATGGATTCATCAAGGGAACTGTGGACAGAACACTCTTCAGGATCTCTGAAGGAGAGGACATCTTGCTTGTCCAAATTTATGTGGATGACATAAGTTTTGGATCCCCCAATGAGAAGCTGTGTGAGAAGTTCTCAAAGCTTATGCAAAGCAAGTTTGAGATGTCCATGATGGGGTTGATGAACTTCTTTTTGGGTCTTCAAGTCAAGCAATCTAAAGAAGGGATCTTCATCAACCAAGCCAAGTACACCAGAGAAATGATCAAAAAGTTTGGGTGTACAACTAGCAAGCCAGTAAGGATCCCAATGAACACAAATTGGAAGATGGATCCTGATGAGAGTGGTGTTCCAACTAACTCTACTGAGTATAGAGGAATCATTGGTTCTTTACTCTATCTCACTGCCAGCAGACCTGACATCACCTTTGCAGTAGGTGTATGTGCAAGGTTTCAAGCTAATCCTAAGAAAAGCCACCTTGAGGCTGCATAAATGATCTTGAGGTATCTCAAAGGCACTGAAAATCTAGGCCTTTGGTACCTTGCTGATGACAACATTGAGTTAACTGGCTACTCAGATGCTGACTATGGAGGATGTAGAATTGACAGAAAGTCCACTTCAGGGACTTGTCAATTCTTGGGCAACAAACTCATATCTTGGTTCTCCAAGAAACAGAACACAGTGGCTACTTCCTCCACTGAAGCTGAATATGTTGCAGATGGAAGTTGTTGTGCTCAAATCCTTTGGTTGAGACAACAACTAAGAGACTACAATGTCAACTCTGCTGAAGTGCCTATATTCTGTGACAACAATAGTGCCATTGCAATATCACAGAATCCAGTTTTGCACACAAGATGCAAGCATGTGGACATCAAGCATCACTTCATCAGAGATCATATGGAGAAGAAGGACATCAAATTGGTGATATATTGACAAAGCCACTTGCAGAAGCAAGATTTCTAGAGCTATCAGCAGAATTGGGATTACTTGATCCAGGGAAGTTGGACAAGTAAATCAATTGGAGTTAATGGGAGAAGGGGGAAAACTAAAAGTGTTCAGCAGACTTGGTCAAGTCTACTGAAATTCAGAAGAGATGACCTCAAATATTCAGGACACTTATCCATTGAATCTCAGGACACTTGTCCACATCTTTTCAGGACACTTGTCCATATGGGGTCAGATAAGTTGTCTTGGCTATCAAACCAATTCTTGGTATGATAAGCACCTATTTTGGGCAATCATTACCTATTTTGATATATGTCCCATTCCTTTTACAGATATCACCTTTATAGGTTTTAATTTGTCTCCCACCCAAAAGGTCACTTTCCATGCATTAAATGCCAAGATTTAACTCTTGTTTGCATTAAACATTTCAAGCCATGATCTATCTCGAAAACTCCCCAAGCATTAACCAATATTAAATACTTCCCACATTTGAATAGAAAACAGTTTTCACTGTTACATTGGTTATTGACCATTGGATCAAGATTGGCCATCTCCCCTGAAGTCAATCCTGGTCGTTCAATTTTGTTTCCATTTTTTACAACCATTGAAAACTCTTAAGACTCACCTACTCATTGACAAACATTACTTTTGGAATACCCACAAGTCTTAAGAACCCCACAAGCTCACTTCTTCCCCAAGTATTCGAAATTTCCTTGAAACCCTAGCTTTCATTTCTTCAAACACTCTCAAACTCTCTCAAAATTTCTTTCTGAATCTTCAAATGGCTCCTAAAGCAAGACCTGAGATGGTTGTTGATTTCACAAACAAGGATCTAGACCTTGATTTTGGCTATCTTAGCCACAAAAACAACCTTACTTTTGAGCCAATCCTTTCTTTTGAGAGTGAGGAACCTGAAGTTATTCCAACCTTGAGATGGTTGAGAAGGGCAGGTCTACAGAAGTTCATGCAAGAAAAGCCAGATTCTTGTCTTGAATCATACATGGCTGAGTTCTTTGCATTCCTTAAATGGAGAGGCAAACCTGAAGATGGTGAGGTTGCCACAAGACTGTCCTATGTTGCAGATGGTGAAGAAGAGGAAAGATTTCACAGGGTGAAATTTTTTGAGGAAGATGTTGATGCTGCCTTTGGATTGCCTTCAGAGGGAAGGAATCCAGAATTTTATGGTAATGGGCTTGAGCAAAAAATTGCTCAAGAATGGCTTATTACTCCAGGGCCACTATCCTCTACTCAACATAAGAGGACTGTCAAGCCACAGTTCCTTACCTTATTTGAGGTGGTTGCCAAAAGTTTGCTAAGCAACACTGGCAGTTTGGAGTAGGTCAGCCATCCAAGGATAAGGATTATGGCAGCTGTGATTGATGCTAGTGACAAAGGCATCAAATTCAACTGGAGGACCTTCATCTTGTCTGAGATGATGAAGGAGAAGGCCAAGTTTAAGGTCAAAACTCACAACAAGGTTGTGATGGAATGAAAACTGAGATATTGCACAAGGGCAAGTCTCCTAATTGAAAAGTTTGCTCACTACACTGAGATGCAAACCTTTGCCAAGCCTCTACCAGCCCAGAAAATCATGTTCAGGAAGTTGAGCAAGAAGACTGAACAAAGGAGAATGATTTTGGCCAAACCTGCTGAAGAGAAGGTTGAGGAAAAGCCAAAGTTGAAAAGGAGGACAAAGGCCAGAGTTGTGAAGACAAGGAAGGTGTCTCAAATTCCTTCAGAAGAGACTTCAGGAGCATCTACTGAGGTAGAAGAAGTTGCGAAAGAAGGAGTGCAAGTGCCTTCTGATCACTCAGAAGAATTGAGGCAAAAGTATAATGAGACAAGGGAGAAGAAGAAGAAGGGTGATAAGAGGCCCAGGGAAGTTGTCCCTAAGAAGGAAAAGGAGGGAAGTGGAAGCAGTAGGGCCAGCAAGAGAAGGGCCAAGCCTACTGAGAAGATTTTGGAGCTTCAGGAGGATAGAACTCTCCAACTTGCTTTGAAGGAGAGTAGGGCTGAAAGTAGGACTAAATCTAAGTCCAGGACCAACTCTTCTAGTTCTGGAACTCCTGAGTCCAAAGTCCCTAAAGGTCAACCAAGAGAGGCCAACCTTCCTGAAACCCAAAATCCTGAGCCCAACTCCCCTGAAACCCATATTACCCCCACAAACCAACCCATCACCCCTCTCAATCTTACTAAGAGATATTCTCCAGAAGGGAGTATGCAAAGGAGTGGAATTTATGTGCTAGCTGATCTTGCAGTGGATGAGACAAGATTGCAATCTCCACTTGACTCATCCATGCTCAATTATTCAAAGTTCTTAGAAGCTGCACTTCATGCGCCAACCCCCCTGAGTAAAGCCCCTTCAGATCCATTGCTCTCAAAAGCAACTGAAGAACCTTTAATTGCATTCAACCCTTCTGAAGCCAACCCCCCTGAACTCAAACTCCCTGAAGTCACATTAGGAGAAGCCAGAGCCAACTCCCCTATAACCCAAAGTCCCCATTCAAGTGGAGATGAGGAGGAGTATACTTATGAAAGTATGCTCAGAGGTGGAGCCAAGGCTACTGTGGACAATTTGTACCCACAACTTGCTGAATTTCCTAGAATTCAGAAGATGTTTCATGATTTGAGGATGCTTGTGGATGTCAAGGACAAAACAATCATGGAGATCTCTCAAGTCATCCAAGATAAGGGTGCAAATTGGTGGCAAGTGGAGGAGAGTAGACTACTACACTTTGCTGGAGTTTTAAAGACAAGATTCCTCATTGATGAGGATGTTTTTGCAAAGTTGGTAGATGATAAGATTGTTGAAGAGAAGGAGAGAATAGCTAAGGGCATCAGACACCCTGATAGTAGCTCTATTGATGATGATTCCCCTGATGATCCTTCAAACCCCTCAAATCCCAACCCTCCTGAATCCAAATTGCCTTCAACCCCTCTCTTAACCTATCATAGGAAAGGCTCTGTTTCATCAGAGGTGTTGACCAAGGCTGGTGACACAACCAAAGAGACATCTGCCAATGAAGGTTCTTCTGAACCCAAGGCACAGCCTAAAGATGTTGAGGTTCCTATTTTACAGGCTGGTTTGATTAAGGCCTATTCAGTGTCAGAAGAGTTGGACACTGATCAACCCTTAATCATTCAGGATGACTCAGTGGCTGCTGATATAAGCACTGTGATCTCCCCACAACTGCCATCTTTGAACCTTGTTGAAGGTGAAGATGCTGCAGGTCTAGGTGAAGGAGTTGAAAAGGAAAATGTAGAAGAAAAATAAGAGGGAGTTGTGGATGATAGAGAGGTAGTTATCACTAAGATAGTGAGTGTACCACTAAATGAGGGTGGTATAAGTGAGGAAGGACAGGTTATTCTTGAAGTCAAATCTGAACTTCAAGAATCCCTTGATGAAAGGAGGCCTGATTCCTTGAGTGAGGACATTTTTAATGAAGGGAGAAAAGAAAAAGTTGAAAATGAGAAGAAGACTGCTGATGTATCAGAGTCTTGTGCAAAAGAAACTGAGGGTGATGAGTGTTTATTCTCTAACCCATTTGACTTTTCTGATATTGCAGGTATTTCTTTTGATCAAATATTTGCAAATGAACTCTTGACTGATGCACCAATCCATGTAGATTCCAGCTCTGCTCAGGCCATTCTTGGAGAGCAATCAGCTAAGTTGGATTCTATTGCTCATCAAGTCCAGTCTGCTCATACTGAAACTTCAGGAGCATTGGATGAGCAAGGTAGAACCTTAGCAGCTGTGGAGATGAGGTTTACTGGCTCCGAAGAAATTGTCCTTCCCACAATTGAGGCAAGAATCAGTGGGGTTGAGACTGGTTTGCAAACCATCTCCACTGAAGTGATGAAATCCAAAGCCAGCATGGATACAGTCTCAAAAGAAGTCAAGAAAGAGCAAACCTTGCTGAGGAGCAACCACAACAGGAATGTTAAGGCATTGAAGCTGGTGGCTAAGCAAGCACTTGGGAAGAAGACTGCCTTGCAGAAGAAGAGAGCAGAGGCAATGAGGCTTGCAATGGTGAAGGCAGCCTCAAAGAAGTTCTCCCAAGATGTCATGGCCAAGATTGCTGAAAGTGCAGTGGCCAACCTTACTGAGCTCCTAAAGGCACAACTTGATGCATCCCTCAAGACAACCATGGAGGAGGTTGTTGAGCAAAAGATGAAGCCTGTCTTAGCCTTCTTGAGCCTAAGCAGTGACAGAATGCAGAACATACATGATGAGAATGTATATCTGCTTGAGGAGATGAAGTCCCTGACCCAAGCCCAATCCTTGATGGCATCCACAATGAGTGAGCTCAAACCTCAATGTTTTGATGCTGCCAAAACGGGGGAAAGGGAAAGAGCAAGGGCAAAAGGTGCCTTGATTATTGGAGGCTCTAATAAGGACAAGGTTGCTGAAGAAAAAGGAAAAGAGCAAGCAGTGCTAAACTTGGATGATTTGGATGAAGAAGAGCAGTTAGCCATTGCCTTGAAGAACTTTATGGCTTCAGCTCAAGAAGAGAGAGTTAGGCTACAGCAAAGACCAGGAGGTGAAGTGTCTGGTTTGGACAAGGATGCTGAAGGTGTCCAAACTAGAGGAAAGATCAAGAAGGCCAAGGGAAACAAAAGAAAGGCTGAAACATTCACTGATTTTCCCAACAGCCTTGATCTCCCCCCTGAGTTCAGAATTGAAGAAGATGAGCCTACTTCCAAGAAGGCCAAGAGTGCTGAAAAGGAAAAAACTGTTGAAATGTCCAAGACTGCTGAAATTGACAAGTCTTCTGAAAGTGTCAAAGTTGCTGAAGGTCCCAAATCCACTGAAGAAGTTGAAGAGCTATTTGCTGAAGGATTTGGATCTGAACCCAAGAAGAAGACAAATGTCTTAGCTCTTGAACCATCTAAGTTGTTTCAAGAAGGATATGGCAAAGATCCTGAAACACAGCAGAAGCTAGCCATGATAAGGGCTCAAGAGAAGATGGATCTGATGGAAGAAGCGAACAGAGCAAGAGACAAGAGAAGAGCTGATTTTCAAAAGCCTAGAAGAAGAAGAGCTACATACAGCAAGATGAAGCCAAAGCTACTAATTCACATGGACACCAACTATCCTCACTTGGATAAATGGGTTCCAATTCAACTGAATGACTCATGGGAAGAGGCCAAAAGGGAGTTTATCTATGACTTTTTATGTCATTGATAGATGGAATGGAAAAGATGCTAACTCCACTTTCACTGAGTTTATGATTGAGTATTACAGGGAACTATATCAGCAACTCCTTGCAGCTGCTGATCTTGCAAGAGTTGAATTCACTTCCCCTAAGCCAATCATTTACATGCCTCCAAAGCTAGATGGATGGATTGACCAGTCAAAGATCCTGAAAGAGTTTCTAGAGATCCTCAAGCTGAATAAGATGGTTCTTGGACCTAAAGGAACCAACCAAGAGGCTATGGAGCTGAAAAGAAGAGTGTGGGCACAATATGGGATGGTGCCACCAAAGGAGGATGATCTCTGAAATGGCTAAGTTTTCTGACCTTCATATGCTAAATATGGATGAAAACTTATCTTGGTTGTTGATTTGTCTTGAATTGGTCATCTATGCTGAAGTTACTCAAGAATGCTGACATATGTTTGCTCTGATATGTTTTGCTCTGATGATTGTGTGAAAAATTCTTAAGTGATAGTATAGGCTCTGATGTAATAGTGTTTAGATTCATGCTCTGATATGTCAGTTTCAACTATCAACATGCCTGTAATGAATTTCAAATGAATGATAGTTGAACATATTTTGAATCAAGAAACATTGTCACAGAAATCTCTCTATGCCTATCCTTGAAACCTATTTGCAACATGAATGGTGAGTACACTAACACATTCTTTTTCAGGGAAATTGACTCTAGTCATGTCTTCTGAAGATAGATGTAATGGGTGTAGTCAAGTCACTTTTGCATAAAATGTATAGGTTTTGGCATCATCAAAAAGGGGGAAATTGTTGGGAATAAAATGAGAAGTGTTTTGATTTAATACCAAAACCCCCTGAGACATGCCTAAGTCAAAGATGATCATGTTCTAAATATGTTAGAACATATATAGCATAAGGCTAGATGAGAAGCTGAAATTTTAGGCAGCTCTTAGTTTAACAGATGCACAATTTGAGGGGGAACATATACCTTTAAGTCTATCAAGAACAAGTCCCCTCAAGGCTCAAATTCTGGAATGATTTCCAAGCCTACTGAAAGACAAGTATGCTGATTAGAAGAGTTGTCCAGTAGAGTTGTCTCAGCAAAGTTAAATCAGAACAAGTCTTCTGAAGCTCAAGGATCAACTATGCTGAAGAGATCAAGACAACTATACCCTAAGGATCTTCAAAGAATGATGCTAAGAATACATGCAAAGGAAGCAAAGGGAAAGACCCAAGTCATCTGAACAGAGCAAGCCAACTATGTTGATAAGCATCTCCACTGATAGTGATAAGGAGAGTTGTCCACTGATAAGGAATGTTGTCCTTATCATAGGACTAACCATCAGAAACCATGTCCATGTTTAAATAAGTGGATCTTGAAGTCAGACATTGGGAAGAGTGCTGCAGAATGAAGACAAAGTCTATACAATCGTTTATTTCCCAAATGAGGACATGTCACTATCAAGAATCTGTCTTCTAAGTGGAAGAACTCAAAGAAGACATTTATGGACATTTGGGGCTGCCTCTCCAATGGGAAAATCCTCCATTTGTCTATAAATACAGAAGTATGAAGACCATTTGAAGCACCTCAACCTTGACAAGAATATCCAACTATCCTACAAGTCAAAGTGCTTTCAAGCTTACAAAGAGACTACCTTAGTCTTCATACACTTCTTCTAAGTTGAACCTTATTGTATATCCATACAAAGCTTAGAGAGATATCCTAATCCTTATACACTGATCTTCATTGTAAAGGATATCTCATTAGTTGGAACCTTACTTCAACCCTTACACCTTTCAAGTGAGAAAGTGAGAAGGTTGTAGTAGTAGAAGTGGTAGGAGCTGACTGTTGAGAGAAGAACAGTTCAGTTCTGAGTTGAGAAGAGGGTACTAGGACTCTAGACATCCTAGGGATCAATTCACCAAGGAATGGTGTTATTGATCAAGTGCACCTTGGCACTATAAAACAAGTTAATTCCAAGAGTGAAGGAATTATCCTGTTAAATCAGGGAAAGTGGATGTAGGAGCTTGAGTCTATGAACCACTATAAACTCTTGTGTTGATTTGCTTTCAAGTACTTTCATACATTCAACACTGCACACAAAACTGATCTTTCAAAGGACAAATATTCGAAGACTGTGCAAAACAAATTTGGACAAGTTCCCTGAAAACTGGATTGATTGACTAAGTGATTTCAGAACTAAAGAGGAGTCTAAACTAAAGGGCCAACCACTAATTCCGCACTTATAACTAACTTAGATAGTCATTCAACTAAGTACTCAATAGTACTTAGTAGCTTGGTTATCTTCAAGAAGTTATACATCTTCAGCAGAGTTGTCCAAGATAACCTTGCTGAACTCTGGTTTGATCAAGTTTGAAAAGAATTTACATACAAGTGTATTTCCCCCCCCCCCCCCAACACTTGTTATATACTCCTTTTAGGACCAACACTATAAGCTTCTATACAACATTTATAAGTTTATCATAAAATCCTATATAAACTTCATTTACAATACTTAGTTTATTTTCAGTATACTTATACTTGTACTTGTACTTCTCTGATCTTGTGCCATAAGACGACTTCCATAACTAGATCAGTCAACACTGAGAAATATATTCAAGTCTTCTTTTTGGCTTATCAAAACTCGTACTTTCATCAATTAGGACTTGTCTTAGGATTCATATCCCAACAATTTCCCCCTTTGTAGGTCCCCAAAGTTGAGTTAATAACGAGTAAGCTAGTGAAAATGTCTAGAGGGGGGTGAATAGACTTTTCAAAAATCTATCGAAATATCAGAATACAATATGCGGAAATACGAAATTAACAATGAGCCCAATTCAAGTTTATACTCAACTTCTTAATTCGAGAACTCTGTTCTATACTCAACTTGTTAAGCTTAGTAGCAGTTAAACAGTTAAGCAATTAAACAATTAAAACAGTAAAGTAAACAACACACAAAGATTTATAGTGGTTCGACAACTTGTCTACATCCACTCTCACAAACCCAGTTGTGATGTTTCCACTAAACTCTTCCAATCGAGTACAAGTGTATGTTCCTGTCTTTAATGTCCCAAGAAGAAGACTTAGATCTTCAACAGACTATACCTCCAGATACGTCTATGATCTAACTAGAAATTTTACAAGTATTTAGCACCTTGAAAAATAACAACAAAAACTAAACACTTCTCTGATCTTCAGTAGTAGCCTTTTGAATTCTTCACTTGTCTTCTGGCTTCTTTCTGAATCTTCAATCAAACTCTGAGAGTAATCTTCAATATATCTTCAGTACGCTTCAGTAATCAATATTTCAGTAGTCTTCAAATGATCATCATTATGAAGTATTTATAGACTTCAAACATCAAGAACTTAGTTAGTTGTAACCAACTCTTCTTGAAAACTAACTTCAACTGAATCTTCTTATCCATCCACGCGTTTCTGTTACGAATTAGTTATTCCATAACTAACTTCTATCCTTATCTTTACACGCGCTTCTAACTAACTATCTTCACGTTGACTTGTCTTGAGTAGACTTGTATGTACTTGTCTTGTAGTCCTCCTGTCTTGAGTAGTAGACTTCAACTCTTCTTGACTGGTCTTCCTTGTTCAATCAGTAGACTATACTAAACCTATCAAGACTATTACATTACTTTAAGCTTTCATAATACAAGCTTAGTCAACTTATAAACTATACAATCAAACTAATCTATTACATATAAAAACATCATGAGCTCTATACAACATTTAAATAGCTCAGTAACAAACTTAAACAAATACTGTAAACACATATGAAGTACTTATAAACTGTACTTATCTTTTCATGTGAACTTATGTGAACTCTACTGGTCTTGTACAAGATGACTTAACTCAACTAGACTAGATTAGTCAATACTTAGAAAATATTCATACTACTTTTGGCTTATCAAAACTTCATCTTTTATTCATCATTTAGGACTTGTCTAGGATTCATATCCCAACAATTTCCCCCTTTTTGATGAAGCCAAAACTACTTGAATCTTTTCTCATAAGTAGACTAGTTAAGTAGTTATCTTGTCTTTAACATCAAAAGTTGTTATCTTTTTATTCATTCAAACTAGTACCAGTAGATATTACACATACTTCGAATATCAAATACAACTAAGTATCAGAACAAAAAAAACTTCAAATAAGAATATAAATCAACTAATATGACATAGTACCTCCTTCAAGATTTGGAACTTGAAATGCATCTAGAAGTCTTCTGTGAATAATACTGATGTGATCTTCATCATCAATCTTCTCTTTCTCAAGTAGATCTTCTTCAAATTTCTTGATCTGATTCATATCAACTCTTCTACCTGAGCTTGTCATAGGACACTTCCATCTTGGAAAGCTAGGAACGAGAATGTTAAAGTTTGCTCCAGCAGAAATCCTTAAGATTAAATTCCATAACATTCTGTGTTGTCCTTCCATAAATCTGTCAAACAAAGAATATAGCTCATCTGATCCTTCAGCATCACCATATTTCCTAATGATCCAGTGATCAAGTTCCCATTGCCTTTTCACTTTGATCCATTCAGGTCGATGCTCATTATCAATGAAATAATCAATGAACTTGTCTTCCATCTGATCTTCATCAGCCTTTAACTTCTGTAGATTCTCAATATGCTTTCCAATCTTCTTCTTGCTAGCATAGTGAGTTTCATCACTTGGATCAACAACCTTCTGCTTTTTCACTTTAGTTGTTGTCTCCACATCTTCAGGCTCTTCTATAACAATGGACTTTCTCTTTGATACTTGCCTTGTCTGAACCTCAGCTTCAGGAGATGCAACCGCTTTGCCCTTCTCCTTCTTTTTCAACTCAACTGCTTCAGCCTTAGCTTGCTCAAGATCTGCAGTTTTAACCAACTTGCCTTTGCCTCTCTTAGGCCTTCTAAGATCTTGCATAGCTTCAGCAGCTTCCTTGATTTCAGGTTCAGCACTGGACTTAGCTTTCTCAGCAATAACTTCAATTTGACTCGTCTCTTCCCCCTTTTTGGCTTCATCAGTTGCCTTGAGAGAGAATAGAGAAGTAAACCGAGTCATCTCTTCGAACATTGCTTGCTTCATTAGGTTTGTAGCTTTTTCAATCTGCCTTTCATGAGAACCGTCCTGACTCAGCTTGTCTAGTTTGGTTGCCACCAACTCCAGCTTCTGAGTAGATAAATTCAATTCATTCTTAAAATGAGTTGCAGTTAGACGCAGCTTCCTGTTCTCCTCAGTCATAGCACTGATAAACTCTTTCGCTTGTGCTAACTGATCATAGGCTTCCTTTCTTTGAACATCAGCTACTTCGATTTTGGCTCTATAGACTCGTTCCATCTTCTTGGATTCAGTAGCTAGAACACGAGCAAAATCAACTGAGCTTTTCTCCGAATATTCAACTTGATTCTGGAGAAATCCTTCGATCTGCTTAAACATCTCTTGCCTGAAGTCGTTGTCCAACTGATTGACTTCATTCAAGATCATCTCTTTTGAACTTGTCACAAGGACACTGTTCTGTTCAACAAGAGATTTCTTAAGTTCAGTCTTGAGAAAATCATCGATAGTTGACTTGATGACAGACTTCAAATCTTCTTTTAACTCATCTATCGAGGCGATTGGGATAGCTTGAGACGACTGAACATTAATGACATTATCTTCCTGAACTTTCTCAATAAGTTCATCTTCAGTAAACATAACTGCATCCATGAACTCATCATCTTCTTTACCAAGCATGAGTGAGTCGACTTCATCTTCATCACTTTCAACAATTTCTTCCAATTGTTCTGAAGTCTGAACTGCTATTTCAGCAACTTCTGGCTTAATCTCGTCTTCCACCAGATCAGTCTGAGTTCCAACATCGAACGAGAACTCATCTTCTAGAACACCATCTGGAATACTCAACAGCCTTTTAACTAGATCAACCAAGGCCTTGCGAGGGAATAGTTCGGAGTGATCCTTAACTCCACTATTTTCTTTCTGTTCCATCTCCCAATCCATGAAATTGGAGATTCCGCCCATGCCTTGAATGACCTCGAAAAGATCATCTGTAGAAGACTTCTTCAGAGAAAACCAAGTGCAAATCCGCACTAACTTTTCAAACTGTTCTGAAGCAGTGTCGATGTCGAGAGTTGAGAGCTGCTTCTTCAGATTTCGGGATACACGAGCACGAATTCTCTTCTCTCGCATACACATCGGGTAATAAACTAAGGATTCAAATCTAACTTCAGACGGGGTCTGAGTAGGTGGGGTCCCTAACTCAGCTGTTGCAGTGGCAACTGGCGTCTTGCCTGAAGTAAATGGGTTGGGTTCAACATTTTCTGTTGAAGGTAAAGAAGGAGTTTGGATGGTGGTTTCTGGGGGCTGTAATGTGGCTTGGTCAGGTGTGACAACTGTCGAAGTATCAGTTGTATCTATTATGGGAGTGTTTTGGGGTAGACTGGCTCTAAGCGGTAATGCCGCCAGTACTTGCGAAGTTGAGGGTTGAGGTCTAGGCCTAGATCGATGTGATCTAGCCTTGGTTCGAATAGCAGAATGAGAGAGAGGAGGAATTGACAAAAATTGAGAAGATGTACCAACCTGAATACTCGACTCGTCTGGTTGAGTGGGCGAACCAACTCTTACAAGAGTGTACATCTCTGGAACTTGAGCACTCGGCTCCTTATCTTGTTCCGACTCCTCTTCTGTCTGAGTCTTCTCTGAGTCAGTTGAGCTGGACTCAACTATAGCAGTTGTCTCTGACTCCTTGTCATCGGACTCATCTTCTGAAGAGCTAGATGAGTTGGCATATGGTAGGGCTTGAGACTCATCTATTTGAACTCGCCTTGGGGCAGCTGACCTTGCAGCGACCTGCTTCCTTTGAGCTTCCGACTTCAGATAGAACTTAAGAGGATGGAAGGGCTTTCCATTACTCCAGTCCGACTTGTTTGGTAGCAACAAGGGGAGTAGAATACTCAACTTGTTGCCATATCCAACCGTATGTGATACTACCCAACTACTAGAGTCGGTATCAACACGAACACTCTTCTCGAAATACATCATCCTGTCAGCAATCAACTTGAACCAATTACCTTCAGTGATTCCATCAAAAATAGCAGCCATCACCCTTGTCTTAGCTTGAGTGACTGCGTCAAAGGAACCAGTGGCACATAGAAGCATCTTGCTTGCTATGTCCAATAATGTGCGATACTTCTCCAATAGTTCGGCCTTCTTGACGGCAGGAGCCTTGCCATCTGACTTGAGCTTCATCTTCCTTCCACAAAAGATGCTCAAATATCTCATCTCTTGTCCGGTGGCATAGTTTTCCACATCAATCGTTCCGATGGGCAGCTTCAAGTGTCTGAATAACACCTCACGAGTGAGTTCCACTCGACTCGTTCCAATAAATGATTCGATCCTATCTCCTCGCCTTGTGGCGTTGGCATAGAACAGCAACACCTCCTCTTCCAAGACGACTTGAGGAAAAGCCTCCAGATATGGCTTCAATCCACACCGTGAACACTTGTCGAGGATTTCTTGATTTCCGTCAGTGTGAAGCCCTTTGAAGAACAACGAGGGTTCCACATGCACCTTGTTTTCAGCAATATACCTACCGAGATCAAACCTTGCTTGTATGTTAGTTCTGACATCGAAAAGAGAAACAATCGACATATCGAGTGAGTAGAGTAAGAACTTGGGAGGTTATGGTTTTGCAAGAATTTGAGAGCTATAGTAGGAGAGTTATGAGATTGTAAGTCGAGTTGTGTGGGAAAGGTGAGTTTTGTTAGAACTGAAAAGTGATCCAACGGCCAAGATTGAATTGATTAATCCAACGGTCGAGACCTTTGAAATTCGGTTACGGAATCGAGAATATTATGTGATTTGATATTGTAAAATTTGAAATCCGGCTCTACTTAATTAGGACAGGGGAGTGAACTCATCTGACCTAATATAGTTGAGTACGAACTGGGTGTATACCCCTCATTAAAATGGGAGTGTATAAATCCAATTCTAGGATTTTCAAATTCTAACATTATCTAATTACAATAATACCCTTAATCCGTTTGAATAGACACTTAACATATTTCAATCAAGAGAAACACTTAGCTTGTCTGTTCGAGTCTATCCAAAACAGACGAGTAGACTTAAGCTTCACAAGATGAGTTGGCTTAAGTACATAAGACGAGTTCCCCCTTCGCCTGTGCTTGTCTATTCTGAACGTCGAACGACTGTATGTACCTATCTCATCATTTTCAATGTGTAATCGTAGGTACAGGTAGAGTGAGATAAATAAGATGAATATCAATCGAGAGCAATGATCAAGGTTTCGAACAAGATGACCTTTAACAAACATAAGAGTCATCATAAGGATATTTAAGAAATCAAGGATTCCCCCTTAAATGTTTATTCCCTTAGTATTACCCTCAGCTTTACCAGCTTCCTCATCGGGTTGTTTGGTCATCTAGTCTAGTCTTGTATACCTGTCTGATGTATGAGTAGACGAGTGCTTTGGTCTAGTGATCTTGTCTCTTCTTCTTGATGTACCTGACTGGTTAGTGCATAGCTATAGGCAAGTAGGGTCTAAATCAATTAGCCCTAGACTAATGCATAACTCACGAAATCGTGCCTCAGCTAATGGTTTTGTAAAAATATCAGCTCTTTGAAAATCAGTATGAATCTTTTCCATGCGAATATCCTTCTTTTCTACATGATCACGTATAAAATGATGCTTCACATCAACATGTTTACAACGTGTGTGCAAAACAGGATTTTGTGTAATGGCAATTGCACTATTACTATCACAGAAAATAGGAACATTTGATTCATGTATATTGTAATCACGTAACTGTTGTATGAGCCAGAGTAGTTGACTACAGCAGCTACCAGCAGCCATGTACTCGGCTTCGGTAGTAGAGGTAGCAACACTAGTCTGCTTTTTAGAAAACCAAGATATGAGTTTTGTGCCTAGAAATTGACAAGAACCTGAAGTAGATTTCCTATCTATTCTACAGCCTCCAAAGTCTGAGTCTGAATAGCCACTTAAGGATAGATCATCATTTGAGGGATACCATATACCACGATTGATGGTCCCTTTCAAATATTTCAGAATCCTTTTGGTGGTTTCCATGTGACTTTCTTTTGGATTGGCTTGGAATCGAGCACAAACACCAACAGAGAATGCAATGTCTGGTCTACTAGCAGTTAGATACAGTAAGGAACCAATTAAACCACGGTAATAAGATTGGTCAGCACATTTACCGTTCTCATCTGGATCCATTCTGTAAGTTGGTTGCATTGGTACACCAGTGGACTTACATGTTTTGATCCCATACTTGTCTAGAAGATTTCTAGTGTACTTCGCCTGATTTATGAAAATACCTTCTGGAGTTTGTTTTACTTGAAGTCCAAGAAAGTAGTTCATTTCACCCATCATAGACATCTCAAATTTACTTTGCATGAGTGTTGAAAAACTTTCACTCAGCTTTTTGTTAGGTGACCCAAAAATGATGTCATCTACGTAAATTTGGACGAGTAAAATGTCCTTCCCTTCTTGTCTTCTGAACAAGGTTCGATCGACCTTGCCCTTAGTAAAACCATTTTCCAATAGAAAGAGAGATAGAGTGTCATACCATGCTCTTGGAGCTTGCTTTAGTCCATATAAGGCCTTCTTTAATCTGTACACCTGGTTGCCTTTGACTTCGAAACCTGGAGGTTGTTCAACATACACTTCTTCCGCAAGAATACCGTTAAGAAATGCACTTTTAACATCCATTTGATATACAGTAAACTTCATGTGAGCAGCATATGCAAGGAACAATCTAATGGCTTCTAGTCTAGCAACAGGAGCATATGTTTCATCATAGTCTATGCCTTCAGCTTGTGAGTAGCCTTGGGCGACTAATCTAGCCTTATTTCTAACGACTAAATCATTCTCATCTTTCTTATTCTTGAAAATCCATCGAGTGCCAACTACATTATGATGTTTCGGCCTATCGACAAGTTCCCAGACGTCGTTTCGAACAAACTGGTTCAACTCGTCTTGCATAGCGATGATCCAATTACTATCAGCCAATGCCTCTTTAACAGTGGTAGGCTCAATAGATGAGAGGAAACAACACCAGCAAAACATAGTTGGACTCGGCTGTTCTTGCGACTCAAAGAGTTGTCGTCTAGTCTTCACACCAATAGTAGAGTCACCAATGATATTTTCAGTATCATGCGCAGATTTCCATGTTTTCCTATTCTTAACAGGAATACTATCATCATCTATATCATGTACAGCATCATGCATGTCAACATCATTAGTATCAGATTTACTAGGAGTAGTAGAGTCAACTAGAGCAGGCATGTCTACTGGTCTAGAAGACTTACCTTGGGCACTTACCTTCTCCTTGTCATCAGAGTCGAGAGCTTTTAGGAATGGGTTGTAGGTTTGAACGGATTCATATATCTCTGAATCTTTGTTAGATTCGATCGATAGATCAGTTACTTTCTCACTGATCTTGTTGGCAGACGAGTCCTGTCGAGATTCATCGAAAACCACATGTGGTGTTTCTTCCACACAAAGAGTTGAGCGGTTGAATACTCTAAATGCTTTGCTAGTCGAGGAGTATCCTAAGAATATCCCCTCGTCTGCTTTTGCATCGAAAGCATTCAACTTGCTTTTACCATTGTTGTGAATGAAACACTTACAGCCAAATATATGGAAATATGAAACTCTGGGTTTTCTACCTTTCCAAACCTCATAAGGTGTCTTGCCTAGAGCTTTATTGATCGCGCTTCTGTTTTGTGAGTGGCATGCAGTGTTGATAGCTTCAGCCCAAAACTTTTGAGGCGTGTTGAACTCAGCTAACATGGTCCTACAGGCTTCTTTAAGAGTTCGATTCCTTCTTTCTGCTACACCGTTCTGTTGTGGTGTCCTAGCTGCACTAGTGAGATGCTGGATACCACGATTAGTACAAAATTCTTTGATATAGCAATTAATGAACTCAGTTCCCTTGTCACTTCGAATTTTGACAATAGACTGGTTCTTCTCAACTTGTAACTTCTTCAACAGTTCAGGCAGAAGTGTTTGTGTATCACTCTTCTTGTGTAGAAAGACTACCCAAGTGAACTTAGAATAGTCGTCTACAACAACAAGTGTGTACCTTCTACCGTTCAAGGTTGGAGGAGTTATTGGTCCATGAAGATCCATATGTAGGAGTTCTAGAACTCTACTAGTTGAGAGAGTAGGAATTGACTTAAATGAACCTTTAACCTATTTACCCTGTTGACAAGCTGTGCATACATGTGACTTGTAGTAAACTTCATTGGGAATACCTTCTACAAGGTAATCTCTGGCTATCTTATTAAGAACCTTAAAGTTTAGATGACAGAGGCGTCTATGCCAGAGCCAGCCAAGTTCTTTAGGATTCTTAGTAAGTAGGCAGGTGTCCCTCGGACAACTGTTCCAGTTCACTATGTACACACTACCTTGTCTTACGCCGACTAGTAGGACTGTGTGCGTCCTTTTGTCGATGACTTCACATTTGCGGCTTTTGAACTGCACTTTGTAACCACGATCACAAAATTGTGAAACAGAGAGTAGATTGTATTTCAAACCTTCAACATATGAAACATCTTGAATTTCGACGTCTCCATTCCGGATGTAACCAAATCCTTTAGTGACAGCAGTGGAGCTATCACCAAATATTACTTTTGGTCCTTCTTGCTCATGGTAGCTAGACAAGAGAGCTTTGGTACCGGTCATGTGGTGCGAACAACCACTATCTATGTACCAGGTTTCTCCTACTGAGCCACCCTTCTTATACAAGTCAAGTCGACCCTGCAATAGATGATATTCAATAACTTAGGTACCCATTTGTTTATTGGGGTCCTTGGGGGTTAGTCATGTTCAGAGGAATCCAGATATACATTGGAGTCTTGAACAAGTTCGATCTTTTAAGCTTTCGCCCATATTTGTTGCAAAATAAGACCTTGTTGTCCTTCTCTGGCCTATCAGTCGAGTTCGGGTCTACTCTTTGGAGATAGCCTTTCGACTTAATCTCTACTTGAGCAGGCACTTGTCTATGATAGTTAGAGTAGGGTTTGAAAGCATTAGGTTCATACGGTTTATAGACGCGTTTGGGTCTTTCCTCACTTAAAATATCGTATGATAGAGGTGGAGGATATAGGACAGCTTGTGTACGATATTTTGGAGCTACCTGTCTAGGTCTAGACGAGTAGAGTTGAGACTGCCTTATAAATGGAGGTCTAGACTCTTGTCGTCTAGTCTGTACCTGTCTAGTACTCGTCTCCTCAGGATACCAGTCCTCGTATCTGACCTGGTTGGGTCGTCCACGATTAGTGGTCCTTTGAAGATTAGTTCTAGGTGGAACAGGCTTGTTGTTACCATTCTTTTTACCTCCCTTGGTAATCGGAATGTTAACTCGAGCTTGTTTAGGTACAGTACCTTTAGAAGGAGTTCCAATATCGTATAACATTGGTCCTTTTCCTTTATCATTTGGCAAAAGTCTTGCTTTAATATTAGTAGGGTTCTTAATGACTCGAGTAGACGAGCTAGATGACTCAGCACCTATACCAGTCTTGTCACCTGGATCTCTATACCTATCTGACAGTTCAAGGTTAATCTTTGAAGAGTTAACCAGGTCAGTAAGTTTGAGATCAAGTGTAACTACCTCGGTCTCTAAGAACTTATTACGTTCTTCAAGTCTGTTGCACTTGTTCTTTAAAACATTGAATTCATTTCTCTCAGTTGCATGTATCTTAAGTAGGTCTTGATATAACCTGTCTATCAACGCACACTTTTCTTTGAGTTTACTCAACTCTTCAGTCAAGCGTTTATTTAGGACTGTTATATTAGGATCTACTTTTGACTGAGCTTCCTTAAGATCAATGATTTCTTGTTTTAATGCAATGTTTTCATCACTGACTTCAATGAATGCTTGGTTAGCAAGTAGAAGGTCGTCTTTGACTGCACTAGTCGAGTGCTGAAGACTACTTCCTACTTCACTACTAGCAATGTCACTTTCATCAGTTTCTGAATCATCACAAGATTGAAAAGATGTAGCAGATGATACCTCTTGGTCGATTTTAGCCATGCAGCATAGGCCATCATCTACTATGAATGCTTCGTCGTGATCTTGATCAGTTGAGTGACTAGATGCGGACGATGGCAACTCGTCTGAATCCGAATCAGAGTCATTATTGACCATCATTGCCTTATTGCCACGATTATATCTTCTTTCTCTTCGTGCTTTGCGTTCTTCACGATCATCAGTGCTCAGGTCTGGACATTCATATATGTAATGACCTGGCTTTTCACAATTATAGCACAAGAGATCATTAGTAGCCTTTTTAATAGGAGATTTGTCCCTACGTTTATCACGTCTATCAGAACGTTGAATCTTCCTATCGTCAGACTCTCTATCTCGTCTATTACCTTTCGAGACTTCGTCTCTCCTTTCGGATGAGTTTCGGTCTCGTCTGGTCTCAGACGAGTTCTTAGACGTAGATGCTCTATGATCCCTATAGAACTTCTTGTATCTTCTGAAGCGTTTATTGAGCCTATCAAACTTTCTAACCATGAGACTCATCTGATCCTTCAGACTAAGATCAGTATCTAACTCATCTTTCACAGAGGCAGACTTAGTTCTAGACTTGGACCTGTCTACCTTAGAAGACTTAGAAGAGGTAGACTTAAAGGCAACGTTCTTAGATACAGCATGTTCTCTATCACTACTGGCTAGTGGTTCATCTTCGTCTAAATCAAACTCATGGGCTTTAAGGGTTTGAAACATGGTTTCAGCAGTCCACGTATCAATGTCTTGAGTGTTCTTAACAAGCATCTTTACCATTTTCCAACGACTATCAAGACTCTTCAAAATCCTAAGATTGATCTCACGAGCAGTATAAGATTTACCAAGTACTTCCAAATCATTCATGATCTTAGTAAAACAAGTATCCAGCTGGTCGATAGTTTCTCCAGCTTTCATCCGAAATGATTCAAATCTTTGGACAGCTGTGGAGAGTTTGCTCTCTTTGATTAGGGAGGTCCCTTCACAAAGGATAGCTAGTCTGTCCCACATCTCTTTGGCAGTCTTACATTTTAACACTTTTCCTAGATACTCGTTAGGAAGGGTGTGTAAAATGTAATTCTTTGCCAAACTATCCAAATTATTTTGACGCATTTCTTCTGAGGTTAGATCTGACCTGGGTTTCTTGACGAGAGTACCAATTGGTTTGCTTGGGTCAAGAACAGCAGTATTAGGAACCATAGTAACAATAGGTCCTTCTGTGATAACAGAGATCATTAGGTCGTGCGTGGAACTGAAAATGGCTTCCATTCGCAGCTTCCAGTAGTCATAGTCCTGAACCTGGAACTTGGGTAACTTGTTAGCGCTGATCTCAAGAGACATGTTTTCAAGAAATAAGTGCTAAGTAGAGTTATGATCAAGAAAAACAAATAAGTCAAGAACAGGGAGCACGAAACAGATATAACAAGAGTATTTGATCAAGAACACGTAAGCAACTACAATCAAGGAACAAGACTTCACCCTAAGTCTTAAGTCGGTTATCAAGAAGCAGCAGTTCGTAAACTACTGCTCTGATACCACTTGTAGGTCCCCAAAGTTGAGTTAATAACGAGTAAGCTAGTGAAAATGTCTAGAGGGGGGTGAATAGACTTTTCAAAAATCTATCGAAATATCAGAATACAATATGCGGAAATACGAAATTAACAATGAGCCCAATTCAAGTTTATACTCAACTTTTTAATTCGAGAACTCTGTTCTATACTCAACTTGTTAAGCTTAGAAGCAGTTAAACAGTTAAGCAATTAAACAATTAAAACAGTAAAGTAAACAACACACAAAGATTTATAGTGGTTCGACAACTTGTCTACATCCACTCTCACAAACCCAGTTGTGATGTTTCCACTAAACTCTTCCAATCGAGTACAAGTGTATGTTCCTGTCTTTAAAGTCCCAAGAAGAAGACTTAGATCTTCAACAGACTATACCTCCAGATACGTCTATGATCTAACTAGAAATTTTACAAGTATCTCGCACCTTGAAAAATAACAACAAAAACTAAACACTTCTCTGATCTTCAGTAGTAGCCTTTTGAATTCTTCACTTGTCTTCTGGCTTCTTTCTGAATCTTCAATCAAACTCTGAGAGTAATCTTCAATATATCTTCAGTACGCTTCAGTAATCAATATTTCAGTAGTCTTCAAATGATCATCATTATGAAGTATTTATAGACTTCAAACATCAAGAACTTAGTTAGTTGTAACCAACTCTTCTTGAAAACTAACTTCAACTGAATCTTCTTATCCATCCACGCGTTTCTGTTACGAATTAGTTATTCCATAACTAACTTCTATCCTTATCTTTACACGCGCTTCTAACTAACTATCTTCACGTTGACTTGTCTTGAGTAGACTTGTATGTACTTGTCTTGTAGTCCTCCTGTCTTGAGTAGTAGACTTCAACTCTTCTTGACTGGTCTTCCTTGTTCAATCAGTAGACTATACTAAACCTATCAAGACTATTACATTACTTTAAGCTTTCATAATACAAGCTTAGTCAACTTATAAACTATACAATCAAACTAATCTATTACATATAAAAACATCATGAGCTCTATACAACATTTAAATAGCTCAGTAACAAACTTAAACAAATACTGTAAACACATATGAAGTACTTATAAACTGTACTTATCTTTTCATGTGAACTTATGTGAACTCTACTGGTCTTGTACAAGATGACTTAACTCAACTAGACTAGATTAGTCAATACTTAGAAAATATTCATACTACTTTTGGCTTATCAAAACTTCATCTTTTATTCATCATTTAGGACTTGTCTAGGATTCATATCCCAACACCCTTTTTGATGAAGCCAAAACTACTTGAATTATTTTAAGTAAATAGACTAGTTAAGTAGTTATCTTTATCAAAATAGTTCATCTTTTCATTCATTGTAAATTGGATCAGAACGATTACAACTACTTAGCAAAAATAACACGAAATAAGTAAAGTAAACTAGTACTTACAATCTTCAATCCATGCTTCCGCCATTTGGTGTATTAGCTTCAGCATCAAGTACTTGAAACGCATCGAGAATCCTTGTATGAATTTCAGATATATGATCTTCATTCTCTATTTTCTCATCTTCTAGCAATTTTTCTTCAAACTTCTTAATAGCATTGAAATCAACTCTTTTACTTGAGCCTAACATTGGTGTTTCCCATTTTGGAAATTCAGGACTTAGAATATTATAACCAACGGTTGTAGAAATCCTTATGATCAGGTTCCACAAGAACTTGTCTTCAGCTTCCATAAACTTCTCAAAGTTTACGAACAACTCGTCTTGATTAGATATCTCTCCATATCTTCGAACAATCCAGTGAGAAATCTCCCACTTCTTCTTGATAATCTTCCAAACATCTCTATGTTCAGCATCAATAAATTTGTCAACTAGAGCATTCTCAATCACATCTGGATTTTCCTTGCATTCTTGCAGTCTTTTGATATGTTTGCCTAACACCTTCTAGTTAGCATACTTATCATCTTCTATCTTTTGCTTTTTCAAGACTTCTGTCTCATCAATATCAGCAATAATCTGACCTATTGACTCTTTCACTTTCGGTTCTCTGATCTCAAGTTTGCGCTTAACAATCCTTCTTGTTTGAACCTCTTCACTGATCTTGCCTTTGCCTTTCGCAATTTTCAACTATTCTTCAGCACTGGTCTGCTCATTCTCAGCAGCCTTTACTAGTCTTCCTCTTCTAGGTCGACTCGTCTCTTGCTGAATTTTAGTCTGAACTTCAGTTTCTTGCTTCTTTACTTCTTGAACTTCTTTCCCCTTTTTGGCTTCATCACTTGCCTTCAAGGTGAAAAGTGAAGTAAATCTAGTCATCTCTTCCTGTACAGCTTGCTTCATCAGATTGGTTGCTTTCTCTATCTGCTTCTGATGACTATCATCTTGACTCAGCTTCTCAAGACGATCAACAGTGTACTCGAGCTTCTTTGATGTTAAGGAAAATTCATTTTTGAAGTAAGTCGCAGTCAGCTTCAGCAATCTGTTCTGCTCGACCATCGCATTCAACTGAGATATCGCTTCTTGCAACTGAGCATACGCCTCTCTTCTTTGCTCATCCGCAATCTCAATTTTTACTCGATAGACTATTTCCATATTCTTTGATTCACGAGCTAGAACTCTTGCGAAGTCGACTGAACTCTTCTTTGAGTATTCGACTTGATTTTGAAGAAACATCTCTAATTGGTTGAACATCTCTTATCTGGAGGCAGCATCCAACTGATTCACTTCATTCATGATCATCTCCTTAGAATCAGTTACAAGAGAATTGTTCTGTTCTTGCAATACCTTCTTGACATCAGATTTCAGAAATTCATCTATGGCATCCTTTATGACTTGTCTTAGATCATCTTTCAACTGATCTACAGAAACATTGATAGCACTTGTTGTCTGAACATCTTCAACAACAACATCTTCCATAGTTTCATCAGCAATTGGAACTTCAACCAATTTGACTTAAGATTCAGTAGCTAAGACCTCGTCTTCTTCTACTGACAGAACACTTCCAGCGATAGCTTTTAAATTTAAAGGAAGAGAGTATGGTACGATAGCTAACCTTGATTCTTTTGCTCGTCGTTCAGCTTCGTCACACTCCTTTTTTACCATCTCAGCTAGTCTAGCAGTGTAGGCACATGTTTCAGAAGGAAAATACTTCTCGACCTGTCTGGCGATCTGACCAACATTGCACCTCGGACCATGTGCATGCTCAACTTAGAATTCGAAGACAATTCCTCTCAGTTGATCAGAAACATTCTCCAGATCAATCACAGGATCAGAAGACTTCAACTCTTCCACTGGTTCAGCTTCCAGTATCAGCTCTTCTTCTAAAACTTGTACTGCATCATCAACTTTTCCATTGATCTGGGCTAATTCCTTAGACTCTTCTACAGGAATGATTTCATCTGGAACTTTGAGCATTTTCTTGACAAGAGCAGTCAAGGCTTGAGACGATAATAACTCATTGTGGCTTCTTACTCCACTATTCTCTTTTTGTTCCATTTCTCAGTCTTGGAAGTTGGCTATTCCGCCCATGCCGAGAATAACCTCAAACATGTCCTCATACGGACCTTTCCTCAATGCAACCCATGTGCATATCCTGATCAACTTTTCATAAGTCTCTGAAGACGTATCGATCTCGACTGATGGCAGAATCTTCTTAAGATTTCTGGTCATTTGTGCACGCAGTCTCTTTTCACGCATACACATTGGATAATCGACCAGGGATTCGAATCTGTTTTTGGGAGGGGTCTGAGTGAGAGGGGTCTTCAGCCCAGCTGCTGAAGTGTCAGCTAGTGGAGTTCTCGAAACAGATAGGTTCAAAGGGTCAACATATTCTGTTGAGGGTAAGGGTAGATTTTGGATGGTGGTTTCTTGGGGCTTTGATGCATCTTGGACAAGTATGTCTGATGTCGAAGTATCAGCAGCAGCATATATGGTAGTGTCTTGGGTTAACAAGGAGCTTAGATGCTGCACGAACTTGGGAGTGGTTTGGAGAGCAGGTCTGGCACGAGAACGGAGTGTTCTTGCCTTGGTTTTAATCGGGACAGAAGGAGGTAGAATGGGTGAAGAAATAGTAGAAGTACTAACCATTCTAGCCTTCTTGGTTGGTGAAGAGCTTGTTTCGGCCACCAGACGAGTAGGAGGAGGAGGACCAGACAAGTCACCTCTGAAAATTTGACTTATCCTTAAGTAGTACTCTTCTTCTGTCTCCATCTCTTTTTCCGAAGACTCGTCTGATTCTGTTGCTTCAGAATCACCAACTGGCTCAATTAACGCCTCGTCCGAAACGTACTCAACTAGTGCACCACTAGTTCCACATTATTCTTCTTGCACCTCTTCTTCCTCACTAGACGACTCAGCTTCGATCATGGCGTCTCGAGGATTAATCCGAATTTGCTCACGCTCTATCTTCCTTTCCTTTGCTTGTCTATCAACAGCATCCTTCTTCAGATAATACTTCAGGACATGGAATGGCTTGCCTTTACTCCAGTCCTTCTTGTTCGGCAACAAGACTGGTAGAAGAATACTCAGATTGTTTCCAAAACTCACGGTGGCAGATACTATCCATTCTCTGGCATCAGTATCCACTTTGACATTCTTGGCAAAGTACACGACTCGGTCCATAAACAGCTTTTGCCAATTTCCTTCGGTGATTTCATCATATATGGCAGCCATCACTCTTGTCTTCTGGAGAGTGACCGAATCGAAACTTCCAGTGACACCAAGCAATATCTTGCTTGCAATGTCGAGTAGGGTCTTGTATTTCGGCAACTACTTCTTCTTTACTGCCGGAATCTTGCCATCGTTGCCCAACTTCAATTTCTTGCCGCAGAAGACACTCAAATATCTCAACTTTTGGCCAGAAGCGTAGATTTCCACATCAATTGAACCCTGCTTCAGTCCAAAAACATCATCCAGCACCTCTCTGGTTATCTTGATCCTTTTTCCACCAACAAAGGATTATATGTACTCGCCTTGATGAGTAGCAGTAGCATAGAATTCCAGGACTTCTTCTTCAAACACAACCTCTTGAACGGCTTCCAGATATGGCTTCAATCCACATCTAAAGCACTTGATGAGGATCTCCTTGTTGTCTTCTGAGTGCCTCCCCTTGAAGAACACTGAGCTTTCCACATGCACCTTTCCTTCAGTTGCATATCTTTCAACCTCAAACCTTGCTTGCATGTTAGATTCAACATCGAGAATAGTGATCGGCATTTTTTAGTATAGAAAATAACTAACACAGAGAGTAGTAGGGTTTCGAGAAATTGAAAGCTTAAAATTAGAAAGTTGAGTAAACGTGGGGAGTAATTTCAGCAACAGATTGGTTTTATGAATTTAGGGTTTTTGAATCGTGTGGTGAGGATCGAGTAGATTGATCCGACGATAAGAAATAGACTCTTGGAATTCAGTACTGTAATCGAGAATATTATGTGATTTGGTATTGTAGAATTTGGAATCCGCCTTTGCTATTGGTTAGGAAAGTAGAGTGTACTCATCTAACCTAATGCAGTAGGTTTAGGCGGGAACTGGGTGTATACACCTCATGAAATGGAGTGTATAAATCCAGATTTAGGCTTTCCAAAATTTCTGCAAATCAAATTACAATAATACCCTTAATTCAGTTCCAAATACTTAGTGAATTACAAACACATAAGAACTTATCTTGTGTGTTCGAGGTCATCAAAACAGATTAGTAGACATCAGTTGCACTAGACGAGTTCCCCCTTCGACTGTGTTTGTCTGTCTGACGATCGAACTTCTTGATGTACCTATCTCGTCTTGAGCGACGTGTGAGAGTAGATACAAGTAGTAGAGTAGAATAATTAAAGTGTTTATCAATCATAAGCAGTAATCAAGGTTTCGATCAAGATGACTTTTAACAAACTTAGGAGGCAACATAAGGATTTTTAAGAAATCATAGATTCCCCCTTAATTGTATATTCTCCCAGTATCTACTTCAGTAGTAGAGGTTGCTACACTTGTCTGTTTCTTTGAAAACCATGAAATGAGTTTAGAACCTAGGAATTGACATGAATCGAATGTTGATTTCCTATCTATTCTGCAACCACCAAAGTCCGAGTCTGAATATCCACTTAAGAATAGATCATCATTTGTAGGGTACCATAAACCTCGATTAATGGTTCCTTTCAGATATTTCAATATTCTTTTAGCAGATTCCAGGTGACTTTCCTTGGGGTTAGCTTGAAATCGTGTACACACACCAACAACAAATGTTATATCCGGTCTACTGGAAGTCAAGTAGAGTAATGAACCAATTAAACCACGATAGTATGATTGATTGACGCACTTACCTCGTTCATCAGGATCCATGCGGTAGACGGGTAGCATTGGTACTCCAACAGTTTTACAGGTTTTAATGCCATATTTATCAAGTAGATTACGAGTATACTTGGCTTGATTTATGAATATGCCTTCATCAGATTGTTTTACTTGGAGACCAAGAAAGTAATTCATTTCTCCCATCATAGACATTTCAAATTTACTTTGCATGAGCTTCGAAAAACTCTCACTCATGCTTTTGTTGGGTGAACCAAAAATGATATCATCCACGTAAATTTGAAAATGTAGGATATCCTTCCCTTCTTGTCTTCTGAACAAGGTTCGATCGACCTTGCCCTTAGTAAAACCGTTTTCAAGTAGAAATAGAGAGAGAGTGTCATACTAGGCTCTTGGAGCTTGCTTTAATCCATATAAAGCTTTATTTAACCTGTACACTTGATTGCCTTTCACTTCGAAGCCTGGAGGTTGTTCTACATATACTTCCTCAACAAGAATACCGTTGATAAATGCACTTTTAAATCAACACACAAGATTTATAGTGGTTCGATAACTTGTCTACATCCACTCTCACAACTCCAGTCGTGAAATTTTATTAACTTGTCTTGTGGCTTTAAGTCCCAAGAACTAAGACTTCGATCTTTTCGAATATAATACCAAGTATATCTTCGATCTAAAAACTAGCTATTTTACAAGTAACAAGCAACTTGTTTAACAAATAAAAACTATAAAGAAAAACATATCTATATGTAGTAGCCTTCTTCTTTGAATAACACTTGTCTATTCTGGGCTCCTTCGAAACTTCAATCTTTCTTGAACTCTGTGAGTTTCCTTACTTTTTGAATTCTTCAGTACGCGCTTAAATCTCTTAGTTTCAGTAGTCTTTAACCGTAGAATGTCTCCATGTATTTATAGACTTCACTTCTCAAGATAAGTTTGTTATCCAACAACTTTTTCTTAATAACTTCCTTCAACAAACTTTATATATGTTTCTTCTTATCTCTTCACGCATTTTCAGTTAATTAGTTATTTCCATAACTAACTTCTTCTTATCTTCTTATCACTTCACGCGGTCTTGACTTGTCTTCACTTGCTTTTGACACTTAGAATATTTCAGTTTCCTCAGCACTTGTCTTGTCTTGCACAAGTCTTCTCTTCATGTAGTCTTCTCTTCAGTAGAACTAATCTAGTCCTATCAACTAATCTATCAAAGACTATTACATTACTTTAAGCTTTATAAACAGCTTAGTCAACTTAAAACTATTACAACAATAACATACACTATAAGCTTCTATACAACATTTATAAGCTTATCATAAGATCCTATATAAACTTCATTTACAATACTTAGTTTATTTTCAGTATACTTATACTTGTACTTGTACTTGTCTGATCTTGTACCATAACACGACTTCCATAACTAAATCAGTCAACACTTAGAAATATATTCAAGTCCTCTTTTTGGCTTATCAAAACTCATACTTTCATTAATTAGGACTTGTCTTAGGATTCATATCCCAACAATGATTTTTTTAATGGATTGTTAAACTATGTTACAGTTTTTAATTTATGCATAATTTTCTGATAGATTGGGTATAAATATTTATAAACAAAAAAAATAAGAACCAAAAAAATTAATTTTTTTTATCCACCAAATTACAGACCGAATTTTTTTCCGTCAGCAATCCATATTCAAATCTCCGACGGAAATTTCCGTAGGCAATTGGCTTTAGCGACGAAAAATGGGCGGCAACTTACCGACGGATTTACATATTCCGTTGATAATTTGAAACTCTGGTTATCAACGGAATATAAATTTTCGTCGGTAATAATGCGGTAAAAAGACATTTTCGAGACTTTATTTCATTTTAGACGAAAAAATTGTGGAAGTTGTATGAAATCATCAAATTTCGGTACTAATTGGTTAAATTTTGTAGTTTAGTTGTGTATTTTATATGTTTGTTATGTTTAGGGTCGACGTTTTATATGTTTGTTAAACCATATAATAAATTGTATATTGTTATTCAAATGTTTAACAGATGGAATTGTCGGATCGTCGTTGGATGTATTGTACTCCTAGATTCGTTTTAGGAAATGAAAATGGTGAATTTTACAATAAGCTTGTGTCATTTGTTGAATTTGCAAAGCTCCACCCACATTGCATGTCTGGGGATTGTATTAGGTGTCCGTGTAATGCAAAAAAATGTCAAAATAAAGTATTTAAAGACATTGGTGATGTTTTAGTACATGTTGTGAAGAATGGTTTCGTTGATAATTATTATAACTGGACATGTCATGGCGAAGGACGTTAGCCTTATAAATTTGATCAAGTGTTATATTATTACACTATTGGAATCTATGAACGACAAATACATGTTAATCATGTCGGCACCAGTAATGAACAGCAGTTTGATGGGGAACAACAGTTTGGAAAGGAAGAACAACAATTCGGAAGGGAAGAACCCAATATGTATCAAACAATGATAATGGAAGCTGGTTTTTCAAATATAGAAGAGGAGCCGATGGATGAAGCATTTCGTTTTTATGAGATGCTCAAATTAGTCGATCAAGATTTGTATGTGGGTTGTGATTCTCACTCTCAGTTTCTAACAGGGCATATGAGCAAATGACACAATTATGTAGTGAGATTTGTCCTCAAGATAATAAGGTGTCTACAAAGTTTCATCAAAGCAAGCAAATGATGAAGAATATGGGTTTGCCGGTTGAGAAGAATGATTGTTGTGTAAACGGTTGCATGTTATATGAGGGTGATGAAGATAGCAACTTGAACATGTGTAGAATGTGTGGCCATGCCTGTTACAAAGAGCCACGTCGGAAGGGGGTCGTTGGTCAATCGAAGTCGACGAAGAAGAAAGCGGCACATAAGAGCATGTATTATCTTCCTATCATTCCTCGTTTAATGAGATTGTATCAATCTAGTGCCACAGTACAGCACATGATGTGGCATGCAATAGATTCTTCCTCGACTGAGTCTAGGGAGATGCGACATCCGGTAGACTCAGAGGCCTGGAAATACCTTGACAGCGTGTTTCCAGATTTTTCTTGTGAACCAAGAAATGTGAGATTAGGTTTGAGTACTGATGGTTTTGCACCATTTGGGATGCATGGGAAGCAGTATTCTTTGTGGCCGGTGATACTGACTCCGTATAATTTACCTCCGTGCATGTGCATGAAACCTCAAACAATGTTTCTGACTATATTGATGCCTGGTCCGTCGAATCCAAAGGAAAAACTGGATGTTTATCTCCACCCTCTTATAAAATACTTGATCTTCTTATAGGAAAATGGAGTCCAAACGTATGATATTTTCAGAAAGCAGAATTTCACGATGTGTGTTGTTGTATTGTGGACCATTAGCGACTTTCCTGCATTTACTTCGCTCTTCGTGTATGTTTTGCCCAGATTCTCAATTTCATTTATAATTCTGATAAAACGATTGTCCATTTGGTCAATATTCTCACCAGGCAGCATCTTAAAGTTGTCAAACTTTTGTACTGTCGTAATGAGCTTATTTTCCTTAATCTGATCAGTGCCTTCGCACATAATTGCTGATGCATCTCACATTTCTTTAGCAGATTTAAGACGAATAATTTACCAGGATGTTCATTAGAAATAGAAGTTAGAATCATATTCTTAGCTATTTTGTCGAGGTTGTTCTGTTTCGCCTCAACTGGTGTAAGATCTACTCGAGGTTTTGGCACTAGCTGACCAACAGGAATGTCGAGATTCCTTGTGGCTGTATTAGGAGCCATCACGGCGATTGGCCCTGTTGTGATCACATCCCACATAAGATCATGGATTTGGCTGAACTGAGCCTCCATGCGTGTCTTCCAGAAGTCATATTTTTCTATGGTGAACTTAGGCAAATTCATGGTATAAGAATCAGAACCCATAATGTATGATTTTATGAAAAGATAGGGTTTTCGAAAATAGATTTGTTTAAGTGAGCTACAAGCACTTCTCCTTAGAAGTCAAGGATTCTAAATACAGTAGCTCGTTAGAACCACTGTTTTGATACCACTTGTTGGTCCCTAAACGAGTATCAATGTTGCTGAAAGTTTAGAGGGGGATGAATAGACTTTATACTTTTCAAACTTTTTATTGTGCTGGTCAGATGAGACAATCAGAAGAGCTATATGATCTATCGTCTGATGCAAATAAGATATGATCTAATCTTAGAGTGCGAGTGTGAGTAGCAAATAAAGATGATGATTGCTATATCAGCTGGTCAGTTGGAAAGCTATCTCAAGAGCTACTAGTGCAGAATTGTGTAGGCCCTAAATATTTAGACTCGATGTTACAGAGAGTGCAGCGCTAAATAATTGTGTAGGCCCTAAATAGTTGAAAAATATTTACTTCAATGGTGTTACAGAGAGTGCAGCGCTAATCTAAACTTCTACTCCTCCCACCTATTTTCTGCTGAATTTTTATTTCGAGGTCAGAAACAAAATCACACTTTACTTCTCCACCGCCGATTCCTCCAAATTCAAGTTCTAGAAAGAAGATAAAATCAGACTTATTTTCAATACAGTTATAAATTACTGAAAAATTCAGAAGAAATACACCAAGATTAAATGTATAATAGTTGCAGAATTTTTTTAATAAAATTTTTTCCCCAAAAACAGGGTGGGCTGTAGCTCAAAGGGATGTGGAAAAAGATTGCAATCGTCAAAAGAACTCAGTATGTCCACTAAAAAGATTGTGTGGTGGATGTGGACTTCGTGGACAATCACATGACAAACGCAATTGTTGCGTATTTCTTGATGGGTAATAATCAATTTTACAATTTTAATGAACTTGAACTCTTTCTTTTTAGAAACAACAATAATAAGCAAATATTTATTTCTACTTTGTGTGTAGAGGTAAAGTATCTACAAATGATGATCTTCATGAAAATGTCGATGCTTAAGGTTGCATGTGATTTATTTGGGACTAGCTAAACACACTGTGGCAGCATGGTTCTAGAGATGGTCTCATATTTTTTCAACATAGAATAATTTTGAAATGATTTTTTTTGACTGAATGTTTTTATGGTTTGCATTGTGCAAATCAATTTTGATTCAATATTATCATTTTTTTAAAATTATTTTATTGCTAAATTATAAATTATGTCATCCACTCCATTCCATTTTTGTTCAAATTCATAAAGCTTTTGGTCCTCTTGTGAGTATGATCATACTTGTGGTCCTCTTGTGGGGTCCTTTGGCATTGCTTCCATATGAATGACTCTGTTTTGATTCAATATTATTATTTTATTGCTAAATTATAAATTATGTCATCTTTCACCACGAAGAACTTGTCAATTACTAATGAATTTCCTAATATATGATACATAAAATCTTTCTAAAATATTTTTTGAAATAATTGTTAGAAAATTATACATATACAAGGAAATAATCTAAAATACAATTAAGATGTGACATGACATTCAAGATTGGAGTTATGGGGTTGGAGTTCAAATTGGAGCAATAGGACGATAAAATTAAGGTATGAAATTAATTTATTTTTTGTTGAGAAAATAAGTAATAATTGCAGAAAATTTTTTGCTTGGGGAAAAGTTTTCTGCTTTTCTGATTTTCTCGAGAAAAATAAGTAGTTGTTGAGTATATAGAATATTTGATTTGGTTTGATTTACTTTGGAGATGTTTTTTTGGTTTTTACTAACGGATTAAGTGGGAGATTAGATATTAAAAAATGAAAATATATTTTAATGGACAATATTTGTTTCAAATAAGTTCCATAAAAAACCCAAACTCCGAAGGTTGGTTCTATATCACTATTTATAACAAATCTGTTCCATAAAAAATAATTTAAAACAAATCTTATCCATTAAAATATATTTTCATTTTTTAATATCTAATCTCTCACAGTTAGTAAAAACCAAAAAAACATCTCCACCAAAGCAAATCAAACGAAATCAAATCTTCTATATAGTCAACAACTATTTATTTTTTCCGGGAAAATCAGGAAAAGCAGAAAACTTTTCCCACAAAAGCAAAAAGTTTTCTGCAATTATTACTTATTTTCTCAGCAAAAAATATTTTTTAATAGTTATTTCATAAAATATTTTAGAAAGATTTGATGTATCATACAGGAAATTCACTTGTATATAATGGACAAGTTCTTATCTTTGATTTTTTTTTTTTTTTCAATTTACTATAACACTAATGGTAATGGATGAAATAATTTATAATTTAGCAGTAACATGATAAAAAAAATGATAATATTGAATTAAAATTGATATGTACACTTTTGTCTGTTACACAACGACTTGTTTGACTCCACACAACGACTTGTTTGACTCGAAAATGGAGGATGTACTTACTAGATAATGGAGGATGTGCGTATTAGGTTTGACTCGAAAAGGGAGGATGTACTTATTATTTGCTTTTGACTCGAAAATATATCAGCAAGTGTTTACATTGGTATTTCTTCAAACTCAAACATTTTATGAAATGTGATCATCACTAGACTCAAGATTATTCTTTTTGCAATTAGACTCAAGATAATGAGTCATTTTTTGGAAGCACAAAAATCTTTCTGTGTACAAATTGACTTGTTTCTGAAACACAAAACAAATTGACCATTTGTCTTTCTATTGACCATATTGATATATTCCTGACACTAAAAAATGGGTTTGTGTCTCTGAATATAATATTATTGACCATATTGATATATTCTGACACTAAAAATGTGTTTGTGTCTCTGAATATAATATATATATATATGTGAGAATGTTTGAATAATAGCTTATTATAATATTCATCTTTGTAAGAGGCTGGATTAATCTTCTCTTACAACAACCATATGAATGACTCTGTTTTGATTCAATATTATCATTTTTTTTATCATTTTATTGCTAAATTATAAATTTTGTCATCCATCAATACTATTTGTTTGTGTTAGTAAATTGAAAAAAAAAAATCATGGATAAAAACTTGTGTTCTAAAATATTTTATGATATGAAACAACATGTGACATTTAAGATTGGAAATTAAGGTATGAAATTAATTTATTTTTTTTGGTGAGAAAATAAGTAATAATTGCAGAAAACTTGATTTGCTTATTTTTTGCTGAGAAAATAAGTAATAATTGCAAAAAAAATTATATATTAAAATATATAATTTTACTAACGGTTAAGTGGGAGATTATATATTAAAAAATTAAAATATATTTTAATTGATAAGATTTATTTTAAATTATCTTTTAAAATATATTAATAAGAATTAGGGATGCACTCTAGTGCATGTTGTGCACCCTAGTCCATGTTGCACTTTTCAGTTTTACTGAATTACACTTTTTGGTAAATGGTGTTGCACTTGCACTTTTCAATTATTAAACTGTATAATAATATTTTTAGATATAGTGACTTGCACTTTTTAGTAATATTGTGTTGTACTTTTCAGTTTAATAACTTACACTTTTCTTTAGACTAGGGTGCACAACATGCACTCGAGTGCATACTAGACTTTACCTAAGAATTATGTGATGATGACGCGGAGGACACCTCAATAATCTGATTTCATAAAAAACCCGAAGGTTGGTTCTATATCACTATATATATATTAAATGGTCATTTCAAGAGACTATTTGAGTGGTTCACTCAACAATAATAATAAATACAATTTCAAAATTAAATCATCTCGAAAATTCTAAAGAAAAACACATATTACTCCATTATTTTTCAGAATCGAATTAAAAAAAAGGCAATTACTTGTATATACTAGTTACATGTACGTAACTAGATCCAATTTTCTAAATGGGTTGGATAATACCCATAAACCATGGGGTATGGGCTGAATTTTCAGGTAAGCCCCAATTATTTGCCCCCTCTTTGTTTATGAGTTCACCCCAAATATTTTAAACGAAATTACATGTAAAAAAATATACTATTACTTTTTTATCAATTAAATTAAATTACAACTCAAATTATAATTGTATACCCACACCTGAGTCACCAATGAATTACAACTGAGTTATCACTGAGTCATATATAGTACTATTTTTAAATTTTCGAAAAAAATTATTGGTAAAAATTATGAATATCGAAAAAATTATATCTTAAAAATCAATTTTTTTCAGATTTTTTTTTTTTTTTTTTGAAAAATGGTCAAAATTTCGGGAATTTTTACTCGAGTGCATGTTGTGCATGTTGTGCACCCTAGTCCATGTTGGTCTGCTATGGACTCGAGTGCATGTTGTGCACCCTAGTCCATGTTGCACTTTTCAGTTTTACTTACTTACACTTTTTGGTAAATGATGTTGCACTTTTCAATTATTAAATTGTATAATAATATTTTTAGTTATAGTGACTTACACTTTTTAGTAATATTGTGTTGTACTTTTCAATTTAATAACTTACACTTTTCTTTAGACTAGTGTGCACAAGAGTGCATACTAGACTTTACCATTTTAAAATGGATCAAGTTGGTACACAAGAGTCACACTCTTTAAAAAAAATCAGGATTTTAAAAATTCAAGATTTCAAATATCGATTTTTAAAACTACCCAAAACTTAAAATAAATACCATATTAAATAAATAAGAGATAATATCCAAATCACTATCTTATAAATTTATTTCTCTAGAATCATACAATTTCATATTAAATCATGAATTTGCCCCAATTCTGGAATATAGTTAAATGAATTTGGAAATTATGGATGGATCAAACATTTGCAGGAACAAACTTAAACCATTGTACAGTTTGTACTTGTGGATTATCAACACAAGTAGGATAATCAATAAGATTATCTCCAACACAAACACATTTCTTGGTCACAAGCTTTGAGTCTGAAGTATTCCTCTCCAAGCACAAGTACTTCCCTTTTCCATCTTGTGCAGCTATATGAAGCCTAGAGCTCGACACAGACTTCCACTTGCTCGAGCAATCATTCGAAGCACGAACAATGGCCCCGTCTCCGGCCACACCCAAGCATTGTGCAGGACTCCCCGCCAGCTTGATCGGGCCACCTTCTTGGTGTTGGGCCCACCGGCTCGCGATTTTGCAATTGGCTAGAACGATGTCGTTCTTTCTAACTTGCACACATTGCCCACTTTGAGGATGGTACATTAGGTAATATGTTGGACGAGATGACTTGAAATCTGAATGATCAATATATATAGCAACAAAACTTATAAGCTTTCAAAGACAAATTAATTAATACTCCTCCCACACAAATTTGCATGATTGTCATATTTCATAATAATTTGTACACTATAAAAAAAATAAACATCTTCATAACCTTCTAACTCAAAATACATACGCATATATATATATATGTTATTAATTTTTTCACACTCAATCTACTTTTTTATTTAGTTTATTTATAAAATGTTTACAATATTATCCTCAAAACATCACTTATTACACCTTTATCTTATACATTTCTTAAAATGTGTGCAATCTCAAGGGTGTAAATGTAGTATCACATGCATAAAATGTAATTATGTTAAGTAAATAAGTAATACCGCATGTTTGGCCGATTTCGACCCATATATAAATTTTCAAGTTTACCTACTTATTGCACATTACAATGAGTTAGTGATACGTAAGTACCTTGATTGATCTGTCTAGATAGTTGCAATCTGTCAAGAAAAGCTGGATTTCTGGGACGATCCCAATTGAGATCAACAACTCCGTATAGTTCGTCTAGGTTACGCGTCCCCTGTCGAAGTATATAACTTCCCTGTAATGTCCACAAGGCCCAATCGAAATCTACTTCAGCCGCCGTAGCCAATAAACAAGTTATGTATCTGTTATCTGCCTCGTTATCGCCTTTATTGTTCACACCGAATTCATTCAGAAAAACAGGAAACGAATTGTTTCCTGCATTCGTTAAGAAGAGGTAGTTATCCTGAGCTCGTTTTGTGACCACCCCGCATAATTGGTTTGTTTTTGCAGCCCATTCAGTGGAAGGGGTCCCGAACGAGTACCAATGGGCTTCGAACACTAGTTTGTTGTCCAAGTTTGATTGTAAGGGCTTTGCTTTGAGAAATCCTAGGTTTGTGTCGTATGATAGGCCTGATAATATGACTAACAAATTTGGATTTTCTCTGTGAATGGTGTCTGCTCCTTGTTGCATGTATTTGTAATTTTGTACCAATCTGCCTCGTTTTGTCGGTTTCCTCGTAGCTCGTTTCTCATGCTCAGTCCTACAACCTATGAATCGAATTGTAACAACAATATCAAATAAAATGTGAGTTAGTATTGATCTTTTTTCGAGACTCGTTCAAATTTAGAAATCCAATAAGTTTCACTCTTCAAATTTGAATAGCCCAAACAAATTAAATGTATCAAATGATTCATCATTTCCTATGTACTGTGTAACTTATATTTGACTTACTAAATGATCCAGACTCATGACCCACTTACATTACTAGATGAATCATACTCCCTCCGTCCCACAAAGATAGCCACATTTGACTTTGCACACAAATTAAGAAAAATCAATAGTTTGCCCTTAAAATCTAATACTCCAAAATCTGCTAAGCATTAATTACTCTTATAAATTGGGGGTAAAATTGACAATAAAGCATTTAATGCTAAAGTAAAAGAGGAAATGTGGCTATAATTTGGAACATCCAAAAAAGGAATATGTGGCTATCTTTGTGGGACGGAGGGAGTACTAATTATTGACTCATGTTTTAACGCAATTGATCTAGTTACATAGTAGGTAACATTATTTTTAACTTCCATGGAAATGAATCTAAATAGTACCAGATTGAATTGCTCAAATCAACAAGCAATAAATTGGTCTCTAAACGTTCTGAAGGCCTTAATAGGCCTAATATTAAGGGTTGGTCTCCTATGGACTCGAGTGCATGTTATGCACCCTAGTCCATGTTGCACTTTTCAGTTTTACTGACTTACACTTTTTGATAAATGGTATTGCACTTTTCAATTATTAAACTGTATAATAATATTTTTAGTAATAATTGAAAAATGCAACACCATTTACCAAAAGTGTAAGTCAGTAAAACTGAAAAGTGCAACATGGACTAGGGTGCATAACATGCACTCGAGTGCATACTAGACTTTACCTAATATTAAAACCAGATTGAAACCGGTCTCAAAATTCTTTTTTTTTTTTCTATATTTGACACCGTTTTATGAGGGTCTCAAAACTTCGATCTCTAATTCAAGCATTTTCTGTAATGAAAATTTCATGAAATTTACAGTACCAGCTATTTTTTAACAAAGAAGGCAAGCTCATGGGAAACTAGATTATCATATCCCTCACAATACTACTATTCTTAGGCACCTGGATTAACGCATAATTAAACTCTCACACTATAAAAAAAACATGCGTTTTGCCAACGAAAATTTATCGATGGAATCGATTCCGTCTGAAGTATCGACGGAAATTAGGCTCTTTGCCTTATATGTTCAAATTTATTTGTTGTTATAACTAATCACTATTATCAAAAAAAAAAAATTATACTCCCTGTCCCGGAGGAACTTGCACCCTTTGACCGGCACACATTTTAAGAAATGTGTAAGAAAAAGTGTAATGATTGATGTTTTGAGGGGTAGTTTTGTAAACTTTTATGAATAAAATAAAGTAAAAAGTAGATTGAGTGTAGAAAAGTAATGGCATATGGGTAAATATGAGTATATTGAGGGGTAGTTTTGTCTCTAATTGAATTGTTTTCCATTTCGATTCGTCTCTTCTACTTGAAATGGTAAAATAGTAATTTTACTTATTTCAAACATCACTTTCAAATATCTAAAAACTAAATCAAATGTCATTATTTTTTCCACACAAAAACATCTTTTTTTGTCTTATTCTTCCTCAATTGTCTAATACACCCTAAAAATTCACCACATTTAGGGCGATCGATTATCAATTATGACATTTTTTTCCTTTACAATTCAATACATCACTTTTTTAAAATTTTACAATTCAATGCATCTGTCTATTTTCTAGCAACATTCAATCATGATCTGTCGAAGTGCCACATACATATCACGACTAATGAATATTTTTTTATTTTAAAATGTTTTTAACTAAAAAAAATACTAAAAAATGTTTACAACTAAAAACAATACTAAAAGATTGTTTTTAGAAATAAATTATAAAACCAATTTAATTAGTATCATTTTTCTTCAAACTCAAAAGAATATGATCACCGTGTCCTCCAAATCACAGTCGTCCACCAAAAATAATATACAAATTTACATATTATTTTTACTTAAAAACGTTTTGAAAATAATAAAAAAATATGGTGTACTTAATTGATAAATAACCTAAAGAAAGTGGTCTGATGCTCTAATATTATGAAATAATTATGTTTCATCTTAGAGTGTTGGAACTTATAAAGAGGTAGAGAATTAATTAATTTATATTAATTCTCTAATAGTGTAACACTATGTACAATACTAAAAGTGAAATAGTGAAATCAAACCTAAATTATATGCATTCTTGATTATAATACACCTAACCCTAATTTAATTTTGAACAAGGACGAAGCAGAACAAACTTACACCGTACCCTATCCATTAATGTGCTAATTTAACTCTAAAATTTAATTCACTCTTCATACGTACCTACCATTCATAATTAGTGACAGAGCCGTATCATCATAGCTGTAATTCCCGAAATTCAATAAAACCTAAAACTAAAAAAATAAAATCATAAGGCATGCTATAACTATTATCCTAATAAAAACACAATACTTATGATCATGCACACCTTTTTCTGTTTTAGTATTTCACTTTATATTCAATTATCTAGATTATTGACATGTAAGACTCGTGTTAAAAATTCAAGAACTGAAATCACGGCGACAAATGAAAAATGAATGGAACTGACACACTCACCGCAGGACTACCCTTATACGTCCTTGCCACTGTGGCGAGCCCCTGCAACCACTCGGTCGGGTCAAAATTAGCGTCCCCGAAAAACCCGTTCCCGTCATCGTCAGCGCAACACCAGTTGGGGAGGCTGACGTGGTTATCTAAAACCACCATGATATTATTGTTTCCGAGAGTATCCACCACCATTTTGTGTAAGTCCACCACCTTCATGTTCAAAATCTGAGGGTTATTTTTGGCAATTCCAGCTTTTGCAGCGGAGAGGTTGAATTTGTCCAGAGATTGTGAAACAGTAATGCTGCCGTAATTGGGCCTGGTGAACATGTAAGTGGGCCACGTGAATCTCACGCAGTTGAAGCCCATTGAAACGATCTGTTTCGCTATGTAGTTAATGGGCTTCTTCTCCAGGCCCTCTGCAATCATGGGCTCCAAGTGTGAAACCCAGTTGACACAGGTGAGTTTGACTCGTTTCCCGGTCGAGTTGTCGATTATCCATCGGGAACTCGTGGAGAGAGGGGCTGAGTTGCAAAATGTAGTGAGTTGGAGAAGAAGAAAGAGAAACAGAGAAATGTAATTCCTTCTGCTTCTAGCCATTTTTCTTTGGGGGCAGAGAAGGTCATACTCGTCTAGTGTCTACGCACATATATATAGAGTTGTGTAATTTGCCTAACGAATATATTTTGACATATATAAAGAAATTAATTTTAAATAACATATTTTTTTTGGGGGGGAAATTTTAAATAACATATTATTAATGCTAGATTTGTTTTGGTGGGGTTCATTAAATTAAAGAACGTACACAGATTTTGTAACAAGTAAATGCAATTTTCCATCTTAATTCACACAATTATATCATGTCCATCAACTTCATAGGTCTACATGGGAAAATGAAATATCAAATTAAATGATATCATAATCTAGTACAGTAGTACTAGGCAATTAACTGTAATTAATATATAGAGAGAGCAAATTCGAAGGAGTTGGTGTAGTAGTGTAGATTTGAGACTTAGGATTGTAGATTTGGGACTAAGGAGTGTGATTCACTATAGGTCTCAGGTTCGAGCCCTAGTCCTAGGATCGAATAAATACAATTTGTTTTAGTTTGATAGATTTGGGGAAATAAATTAAATTAATTTGCGTCTACCATGAGCTAACTCCTGATCTAGTCATGCATTTCGATTTTCGATTGATAGTACTAGTCAATTAATTGTAATTAATATATATCCCCTGTTTTACAATGTTTGCCTATGTTATTTTGTATAAAATTAATAAATATATTTTTTTGACACATTTACTCTTCATATACTTCCATAATCACACTATAAAATATCTAAGATAAAAATTGGTGAAGAAAAGGAAATACTCCTCCGTCCACCAAAAGTGTGCTCATTTTTTTTTGGTCCACAAAAAACGTGTTTATTCTATTTAAATAGTTAACTTTTGAATATTTTTTCTACTTTACTAACAAGATTGAGTATCAACCAAATATATTTTTTACTCATTATATTAAATATATTTTTTATAAATAAAATATGATTTTTTTAAAAACATATACAAAAAAAAGTGAGCATACTTCTAGTGGACATAGAAAGTATCAAATTACCTCTATTATTATGAAAGAAATAGGGAGGGAGAAAAGAGTAATATATAAAAGAAGTGGTATTGAATGAGATTGTCTCACTAGTCTCCCTTGACCCCATATAAAAAAAAGTGATAATATTTAAGTAAAAAGTGATAGTTACTTTTTTTGAAAAATATTATTATTTTTACTTAAATATTATCATTTTTTCGCAAATATAAAATTTGAGGAAGAAAATTGATTGTCCAATCCAAAAATAAGGAATATGGAATCAAAAGACATCTATCTCACGTAAAAAGATTTGTGAGCTGGTCTTACAAGTTTTGTAGGAATATATTTTTAATTAAGATAAGAAATTTTAGGGACCGATTCACTTATGGGTAGTTTAGTGAAAAAATGTACTCCTAAAAATAATTAAAACAAAGATTTTTTTTTAAATAAAATTTAAAAGCAAAAGCAACAAAGCAATATGAAACTGAAGAAATAACGTAATGTTTTCATATTTCTATCAGTTTACTATTTCAACACCACCGATTGTATAATTACTATCAATCTATATCTATATATATATATATATATAGCATTAGTATTATTGAGTTTGGTAGATCACGTGACTCATTAGACCAAATTATAAATTGTTCCAATACATTGTATATAGAATTTAGAAGGGCTCTAAAAGTAGTAATGAAAATTGAAGATGCAAGTGCCATAATTTATAAGTGCAAGTAATTGTATGTGTATATGGAGTAAAAGGTCAATTCAAGAGATTGTAATAGTAAGAAATTTCGGCATTCTTTCATATGTGTGAATGTGAACGGCCAGAAATATTTTACAGGAATCATTTTGTATCCACATTAAAAGACACAGCTCGTTCCTAGGTTGTACAGCATATTTTGTCATTAATCTTGGAAATAACAAAAAAATACTAATTTGGGGAAGGTCTACTCAATTTAACTTATACCTAACCCCCAAAAGTTGGCTGGTGTATAGACTTAGGTTTCTGATTTTAATTGGAACCAGATAGGGCACAGCAAAATAGGTCCTTCGAATTAATTGATCATCATTTAGGCCGTAATTGAGAATAATGTATTATATGATTTTTTTTTTTTTAATTCTAGCATTTATCATGGTCCTTCAATGATATGATATGATATGGTTGTTGCATGTACCCTAAATCACTTAGTTGTAAATACATATATATAGTGAATTATTTATACATTATTAACGGTGATTATATATCTATTCTCATATAGTATCAGAGCGAACTTACTTAAACTCTAATTTTCTCTAAAACCTCACGCTAAATTTCTCCTTCACTACCGACCCTCGTCTCTCTCATGGCAGCGCCAACTCCCCCCCTCCATTCCTCGCAATACCTTGGTTCATCTTTTGACCATCAAATTATCATCTTCTAACTACATGCTTTGACGAAATTAGGTTGTTACGGTTCTATATATCAAGTCATGATCTTCTCTCTCACGTTCATGGTACGATAGCTACTCTGATCAAGTCGATCACCACATTTGGTGAAACGGCTCCAAATCCTATGTATCTCGCTTGATTTGAAAAGTATCTGAAGATCCTGAGTCTTTTACTCCCTTCCCTCTCTGAGGAGGCCATTAGTTGTGCCACCTCGCGTTCTATTTGGATTGTCCTTGAGTCTACTTCCAGCCATGCCTCTGTCTCCCATATAAATCAACTGCGTAATCAGTTTTTTTCTCATTGTCGCAAGAAGTTTCGTTCTCTCTGCGACCAACTTGCCTCCATCAGCAAACTTGTTGATGATAGTGACAAGTGTCACTGTTTCTCACTAGCCTCGGCCCCTAGTTCCCTGACTTCTTGGACACTCGCATGACCTTGTTCCGTGATCTAATCCACCAAACCCTTAACTACAAGCAATTTAATTGCTCGATGGAGTTATCGTCCTTGGTTGTTCCAGTTTTTCTACTTCTCCTCGTACTATCGCCAAATCTGGTGGTCAACACTCTCGCCATCCTGACGGGCTCCGGCTCACCATCAGCGGTTCTACTCCTCCTCGCAAACCTCCAACTTGCCAGATTTGTTGCTAGTAGGGTCATTATGTTGATTGTTTCCTCGAGCGTTATGCTTGCACAACCTCATCTGTTGTTAATCTAGCCCATGCTCTTAACACCTAGTGCAATCTCGCACAGCCTCCGACCTCTAATTGGTTCCTCGATAGTGGTGATTTGGCTCATATGACTCTTTATTCTTTGGATTTGGACTCTCCTCTTTCGTATTATGGTAACGTTAATGTTATTGTTGCTGATGATTCTACCATTCTGATCACGTCGTGTTCGGTAATTAAACAAGGATGTTCGCTTGTTAAATGTGTTTGTGGTGCCACATCTGACTAAAAAAATTTATCCATTAGTAAGTTTTCCTCCGACTATCCCATTAATGTATTGTCTGCGAATGACTCATTTATCATTCAGAATCGAGCAACCAAATAACCTTTGGTGCGAGGTCGGCTTAGTCGAGGTCTTTACGTTTTGGAACGGGGTACTTCAGCCTTGGTTGTTACCTTGCAAAACTCCTCGCTAGAGGCCTCTTTTGAGTGTTGGCATCGTAGATTATGCCATGTTTCTATTTTGACTATTAATTTGTTGCGTAAACAAGGCTTATTGTCCCTTACCTCTGTGTTGCCCAGTCCAAGGTTGTGTACTCATTGTCAAATGACTAAGAGTAAACATTTATCTTTTTCTTTAAATGAGAAGCGAGAATCGCGTGTTTAGAATTTAATTCATTGTGATCTTTGGAAACTTGCACCTTTTTCTTTGAACGGTGGATTTCTTTACTACTTACTATGTTATATTTATGGTTGATTTCTCCTGATTTACTTGGTTATACCCTTTGTATGTCAAGTCTGAATTCTATGATATGTTCGTCTGATTTCATACCTTTGTTTACAACCAGTTTCTCAACTACAATAAAGGGTTTTTTCAAGAGTGATGGTGGAACGGAGTTTATTATGTTTGTGGTGCCACATCTAACTAAAAAAATTTATCCATTAGTAAGTTTGCCTCCGACTATCCTATTAATGTATTGTCTACTAATGACTCATTTATCATTCAAAATCGAGCGACCAAATAACCTTTGGTGCGGGGTTGGCTTAGTTGAGGTCTTTACGTTTTGGAACGGGGTACTTCAGCCTTGGTTGTTACCTTGCAAAACTCCTCGCTAAAGGCCTCTTTTGAGTGTTGGTATCGTAGATTATGACATGTTTCTATTTTGACTATTAATTTGTTGCGTAAACAGGGTTTATTGTCCCTTACCTCTGTGTTGCCCAGACCAAGGTTGTGTACTCATTGTCAAATGACTAAGAGTAAACGTTTATCTTTTTCTTTAAATGTGAAGCGAGAATCGCATGTTTTGAATTTAATTCATTGACGTGCACCTTTTTCTTTGAAGTGTGGTTTTCATTATTACTTACTATGTTATATTTATGGTTGATTTCTCCCGATTTACTTGGTTTTACCCTTTGTATGCCAAGTCTGAATTCTATGATGTGTTCGTCCGATTTCATATGTACCTTTGTTTACAACCAATTCTCCACTTCAATAAAGGTTTTTTCAAGAGTGATGGTGGAACGGATTTTATTATTGGTCGAGTTTGTGACTTCATCATCGCTAATGGAATCCATCATCGCATCTCATGTGCTTATACTCTCTAGCGTAATGGTTTAGCTGAGCACAAGCATCGGCATATCACTGAAACTAAGCTCTTCCTATTTTTTCAAGTGAGCATGATCTCTCACTTTTAGGCGATGCCTTCTCTCTATAAGTTCCTACATCATTAATCGTCTGCCTACACCTCTTCTAGGGGATAGGACGTCGTTCCAGCTTTTGTTTGACATTATTCCGAACTATGCCAACTTTGGTTGTCGAGTGTTTCCATATCTCCGTGATTATGCTCCACATAAGCTTTCTCCACGCAGTACTACATGCATATTTATGGGCTACACCTCATCTTATAAAGGGTTTAGGTGTTTCGATCTAGAGATGCTCAGTTCGATGAAACTGGGTTCCCATTCTCGGCCTCCCATGCTCCATCTTCGGCTGATGATTCTCTTGAAATTAGCTCGTTTATGGAGCCATAAGTTGCTTATCGCTAGTCTCTTTGTGGTCTCTACCCTGACCACCGTACTCGCCCAGCTGATCCGGCCCAACCACCTGCTCGCCTAACTGCTCAACTTCCACCCATTGCTCGTCCAGTTATTCGACCTCCAACTCCTGCTCGCACAACTGCTCCACTATCAGTTATTGCTCACCCAGCTATCTCGCCCTCAACTTCTGCTCTCCCTTCTGACCCAACCTCGGCTGCTCGCTTAGCTGACCCGACATTGCCCACTGCTCGCCCAGCACTTGTTCCATCACATCTGATGGATACTCGAGAAAAGTCTGAGATATTTAAAACTCACCACATTGTCGACATTGTTATGACACAGTTGTTGTCCACTCTATTTATTTTTTATGAGCCCAAGGGCTTCAAATCGTCACTCAAATATCCTCATTGGTTGGCTGCAATGCAATCCGAGTTTGATGCCTTGCATGTCAATCAGACTTGGGAATTGATTCCTCACCCTCCTTCCACAAACATTGTTGGATAAAAATGAGTCTTTCGCACCAAATATCTTGGGGATGGGACCATCAATCAATATTATGCTCGTCTGGTTGCCCAAAGCTTTTCACAGGTTTCTAGTCTTGATTTCTTGCACACTTCCAGTCTAATAGTCAAGGCTGCCATTGTCGCATCATTTTGTGTCCGGTTGTTCGGAATCAGTGGCATATACATCAACTCGATGTGAATAATTTATTTCTTCATAGTGCGTTGACCAATACTGTATACATAGCTCAGCTCCCTTGGTTTGTTAATCCTGACTTTCCAGACCATGTTTGTCGCCTTAAATAGAAAGCACTTTATGGTCTTTGCCAAGCTCCTCTCGCCTGGATTGTTAAATTTAGTGGTTTTCTCAAGTCCCTAGGTTTTACCTGAAGTCGAGCAGATACTTCTTTTTCCTACTACAAGCGAGGTGATGTCACTCTATATCTTTTACTTTATGTCGATCATATTATTGTGACAGGTAGCGATTAGACCTTTACTCGCCGATTTATACAGCGTGTTAACAAGGAATTTGCGATCAAAGACCTAGGTCGCCTAAGCTACTTCCTCGGCCTCGAGGTCACCCTTTCATCTGGTGGTTTCTTCCTCAGTGAGACAAAGTACGCTCATGACATCCTCATTCGTGCCGACCTACTTGACTCAAAGCCTGTCTCCACTCCCCTCGCCGTGGAGGAATCTCTCGTTAGTGTAGGTGTTGTATTCGATGATCAAACACTTTATCGCTCGCTCGTAGGAGCCTTGCAATACTTAACTATTACTCGCCCGAACCTCTCTTATGTTGTGAATCATGTCAGCTAGTTACTACCATCGATCACTTTCATGTCGTCAAGAGGATAATCAAATATGTCAAAGGTACTATCAATTTTGGACTCTTCTTTGGTTCGCATAAATAATTATTCTCTTGTTGGTTACTTTTATGCGAATTGAGCTCGTTGTACTGAGACTCATCGTTCTACCTACAACTACTCGATATTCTTAGGCAGTAACTTGATTTCTTGGAGTGCAAAGAAACAACATAATGTTGCTCGCTCGAGTTGTGAGTCGGAGTATCGAGCACTTGCAAACAATGCTCGGGAAATTATCTAGGTCGCTCATCTACTTCGAGAGCTTAGCCAACTCCCCTCGACTGCCCCAACACTCCTCTATGACAACAAAAGCACAGTTCGCCAACGTTTTGACCAAGAGTCTTCCTCGACCAACTTTGAATTATTGCAATCCAAACTCTACGTCTGTCTTCATTCCTAGCATCGCTTGACGGGGGTAATAGAATGTATTATAGGAATAATATCTTTTTAATTCTAGTCTTTATCTTTGTATATATTTTCAAAGATATAATTATTGTATTTACTCTAAATCTCTCACTTATAAATACATATGAATATTGAATTATTCATATCACCTTATTAACGGTGATTATGTAACTATTATCACCGAATACATAGACTTAAAAAAGAAAAACATCAAGCATACCTCAAGTTTTAATCATACCTCAATTTGAGAGAATTGTGTACTTCGGCTAAATCACGGATGCAAAATTAACTTATTATTTAGACTAAATCTCGGATGCAAAATTAATTTATTATTTAGAAATAAATTATATATTGGTTGGGGGAATGGTTCTAAAGTACATTAATTGATACTCCATTATTGTTATTTTTAATATGCCATATAATAATATGTAATGTAGGCATATATATATATATATATGGTTGATTCCATACAAAACTTACCATCGGATTTTATATCATTACTCATGTAATATGGGATTTTGATATGAAACTAGAAAGTAAGTTTATTATGGAACCAATCAATGTACAAATACTTGTACATGTTAAAGTGTACAAGTGATTTATGCATGCTGTTGGTTCCATAAGAAACTCACCATCGAGTTCTATATCATTACCCATATAATATGGAATTTTGATATGGAGCCATAAAGTTGATTTATTATGGAATCAATCAATGCATATACATATTAAAATGTACAAATGATTTATGCATGTGATTGATTAACGCATTGCATACAATTATAATATTTTGAGGGCAATTTAGATTCTCACCAAGATATAATCTGTGTCAAATGGAAAGGGAAAGCTAGTGTTTTGTATAGACTAATAATAATGTGTAACAAAACAAAAAATATTAAACTGCTATAAAGGTCCAAATAAATTAAGTAAACATTTTCATTAGCATGTCACGTATATATCGAGAAATGGTTCAAATAAACTAAGTACGCCTCAATATTCTACATGAAATAAAACACTTTTGATTAATTCAATTTTTGTCGAATAATCCGGTGAAGTCTCCGAAGAAAACCCGGATTTCTAATGGAGCTCCAATTCGACTCAAGCATCCCAAATGTCTCGTCAAAACCACGAATCCCATTTCTAACATAATAACTCCCTTGTAAAGCCCATACACTCCAATCCAAATCCGAATCCCTCAAATAATCCATAAAACAATTCAAGAACGAGCTATCGACCCGACCCGTTTTCTCTTGGTTAATTCCAAATTCAGTCACAAATAAAGGAGCAGCATTTTCACCCTCGACCAAAAATCCTCCCTCTCTATGAATTTCTTGAGTAATTTTTCCACACGCCTCACTAAATGGTCGGTCCAACCAAAATTGCTTCTCGTTGCTAAATGCATATCGATGCATTTCGTAAACTAATTTATTCTTGAAATTTAATTTTAATGGAGTTGCATTTAGGAACCCTAAATTAAGATCGAAGTACAATCCTGAAATAATTATTACAAGTTTTGGATTAACTTTGTGAACTCTTGTAGCTCCTTCCTCCATGTATTTATACCATACCTTCTTATTTTGGAGAGGACCACGAAGCTCATTTCGTAGACTCATACCTACAACCTGTATTTAATTGTTATATATAAAATTATTTATTTAATTTCATACATAACTTCATTGTTATTTTTTTTTTTTTTTTTAAAACGAGTTGACTGCTCAACCACACAATTCGACGAGTCTACCCAACTAAAGGGATTATCAAAACGACAAGATTCCCTCACAAGAGTGTGTGTCTCAATGTTGGCACTCCTTCGAAAACCAAATTAATCTTAATTATTTGAAAACCAAATTTCGGTTTTCAAAATCCGTACATTATTTCCATTAATGGATTAAATTCGATTTTGAAAAACTCAATGTTTCTCCATTGCGACAAAAACCTATAAAAACTCTATTTTCACTATTTCCTAATATAACCAACTTTTTATTCATATTTTTTTATGTTAATATATTTAAATTATTCACTTAATCATACAGTCATTACTATTATACTCAATAATAATACAAAAAAAATTGACATTTAACAATAATAAATTGTCATTGTAGCTCTCTAATTAAAAAAAATTAATTAATGGCATAAATTAAAAATTAATGACAGAAACCATCATTAAATTGATGTCTTAAAAACTTTTAGCTATAATGAGGAGATTTTAATTTTAACATTTACAGTTTCACATAATAAAAGGATCTTGTACTATCACAATAAATCACTATTCACCAGGATTACTAAATCTCTAAATTAAACATTGAACGAAAATTCAGGCTCTATTCCTACTTATAATGATTCAAACTCCTACACACAAGAATTAAAATATGATTGAATCAAGACATCACATTCAATTCTATAAAGCATGAAATTAATTAACTACTGTAATAAAAGTAACACAATTCTTTAATGACCAAAATTACAGTTTCTTCACTCGAAAGTCTTTATGACTTAAATTAAGAATTAACAACAGAAACTGTCATTAAAAGTCAGTTCTTATTATTAATTACATATAACATTTAAATCTTATTTTACTAAAATCTCAAAATAAACACTATTCATAATGATTTATCAGTCTCCTACTTACAATGATTCAAACTCGTACCTCACAAAGAATTAATTGAATCATGACATCACATTTAATTGTATATAAAGCATGAAATTAATTAACAAATAAATGTAAATATAATAATTCTTTAAAAAGAAATTAAAAAAAAAAAAAAGACATACCTTAGGTGTATATTTGTAAAGCTTAGCAGCAATATGCAAACCACGTATCCACTCCTGGGGATCAAAATACTCATCCCCAAAAAACCCATTTCCATCTGTATCCTTACAACACCACATCGGCTGGCTGACGTGGTTATCGAGTACAACCATTACTCCTCTACGTACAAGCGCTTCCACCACGGCCCGTTGGGCCTCAACAACGCTGAGGTAGAGAAAGCCCGGGTTGTTTCGGGCAATCCCTTGGAGGGCCTCCTGAAGCCCGAGATTAGAAAGGGAATGTGCCACCGTCATGTCCGCGTAGCGCGTGTACATGAAGGTAGCGTAGGTGAGTCGCACGCAATTAAAACCCATGTACCTTACGTGGTTGACAATGTGGGCCACGGGCTTCTTGTCGAGGCCTTCGGGCAACATGGGCTCGAGGTGGCCGGCCCAATTGACGCAGGCCAGTTTGACTCGGGCCCCCGTGGGCTCGTCGATGATCCATCGTGATTTCGTGGAGAGAGGGACTGATTTGGAGAGAGAGAAAGAGAGAGAGAGAAGAAGCAGTACGAGGAGAATGTTTTTGTTCATTGTTTCTTGTCTGAATAATCTTCTCTTTTTTTGGGGGTGAATTGAGGTAGCTTTAAATTATATGTAATGTAATGTAGTAGTGTATATAGGCGTAGACGCGGTGTAATTGCAACTACATTTGACCAGAAGTGTATCTGTATTCTGACAAAGTTATAGTAATTATTAACCTATCTAACTCCCTCATAAATATTTCCAATATTATCACACTCTTATTAATAATTAGGTGACTTCAGGGATAATATGTGGCACAAATTCATTCTATCAATTTTTATTGACACGAATTTTAATAAATATTGATTAATTTATACTTTTTCCATTTCAATTAGATAGACTAATTTGACTTTTTACATAAATTTTATTGAAGGGACACATTAAAAAGCAAAATTTATTCCCAAATATTTAAAATACTATATGTCATCTTAAGCTCATTCACACCTATTAAGAAAAATGTTGACTTCCTACTTTACCCTAGCCTTAATTAATTACTTTGTGATTCTTGTAGAATTTTAAAAAATATTATTATCTAAGTAATTACTCCTATTAATGAGTTTAAGGGTAAATTGGGAAGAAACACATTTAATTGACATTGAAAAATGCAAAACGACGTTTAAATTGAAAATAAAATGAAACATTTAAATTGAATGGGAGTTAGTATATTATAAACTTATTTAATGAATGTATATGGTTATATTGGTAAATGAATTAAAAATAATACTCTTGTATAAATATATATATATATATATATATATATATGAGACATCGTCTATATAATTGGGACAGAGAAAGTATATAATATAGATGAGTCAAATGTTGGGTCAAAAAATAAATTAGATAAATTTAACATTAAAATTTAAATGTATTTATATATATACATTCAATTGTATAGAAGAATTTGTCAAATATAGATATATTGAATTGAACATAAGATGGGGATATTGTGAATTTCATTTTTGAATAAAGTAAATGCCAATTGGAGTATTATAGTGTGAAGTTGCTTTTTTTTTTCTTTTTTTTTTTTCCAAAATTCACTATCTCTCTAATTTCTACTTTTTTTTCTTTTTGTGTCCCTTTCTATCTTTTCTTTTTTCTATCTCTCCATCTCTATTTTCTTTTTTCTATCTCTACATCAACTATTCATTAATTACATATATATATTATTTAATCAATGTACAAAAAAATAGACAACTTTTAAAGGGATGTGGTAATTATTATTTATAAAGTGAGAATATATATGAATAATAAAATTGAATAGTTAAAAAAGTAAAGTGAAAATAATAAAATTGAAAAAGAAAATACTTTTTTTTTCAACAAAAAATTGAGAGGAATAAATTTTACAGGATTACAGATTATTTTTTCAGAAATGCTTCTCCTATTGTCTATTAATTCTAGAAAATCTTTACATGTGCAACTACACAAATTTTTTTTAAAAAAAGTAAATTTATTGTTGCAAAAAATAAATATACATAATTTTAGGTAAGGTTAAGATCTAGCAAGTTTTTATTATTATGATTTTTTATTTTTTTTTTGCTTCTAGCTAGCCCATACAGTGTTCGTTGAGAGGGAGTTGAAGATTTCAAGAAAAATGTGTGAAGAGATTCAGTGGAATTCGTGTGTAGGAGGTTTTGGGGGAAAATTTTAATGAATCGTTGTCTTCTACCAATGGTTTCTACTTTCTAGTATGCTTAGAAATTACTCCCTCCATCCACCAAATGTAGTCCCATTGAGTGTGGCACAAGTTTTTTAAAAAAAATTGATAAAGTAGATAAAGTAAGGTTATTATATAGTATTGTGGGATCCATTGTGAATAAAGTGATTGTTTGTGAATAAATTTGAGGTAAATTTTTTGTTTTAGTCCTATAAGTTTGGGATATTTCAAAAAAAATCTTTTAAGTTTCAACTTTACAAAATACGTCATTTACCTTTCAATTTTAATCCTTTTTTACTTCAATTTTAATCTTTTATGTTTTGAAGGAATTATAATTTACTAATTTGGTGTCACATGTATTAAAAAATGTCACATCATTATCTCTCTTTTATATATATTAAAAAAATAGAGTTAATAACACCCAAAAATACTCTATACACACCCATAATTTTAAATACAAAAATAAATATATATAAAATGACTAAGTAACCCTTATATTATTTTCCTCTATTAATTGAAAAGTATAACTAAATTTAATGATAATATCATCATTTTATCAAATATTCATGATAAATAAATATATTTCAAATAAATTAATTAATTAGTTTGGAATAGATGCAATTTTTAATTTTTTTTTTCATATATATAGAGGAGCAAAATAATTAGTTTGGAGTAGATGCAAATAATATTTTTTTGTGTAAGGCTACTAACATCATATAAAATGTTATATAAACCTCAAATTTTATACACACCCCACTAAAATTTAAAAATCAATTTTTATTACTAAACACACTCTAATTCTTTCATATTTACCCTTTATCCCTCAAAATAAATACAAATTGAATAAAAATTAAAAATATAATTTAAAATTCAACTAAATCATTAAAACTATATATAAATTTTAAAAATTAATTAAAAAATATTCAATAATACGAAAAACTAAATAAAATTTAAAAATATTTAAAAAAATCAACTAAATATTAAAAAATATTTAAATGAAAAAATCAATTAAATCCAAATAAAATCTATGAATATTAAATAAATCAAATAAAATTTATAAAATAATTAAATTAAAAATACCAATTAATGATTCAATTAAAAAAAATAATAAGATAAAAAATGAAAGAAAAATCAATTCAATCAAAAATAAATATTAAGAAAATTAAATAAAAAATAAATCTTACTTTTTTATTGATTTTTTTAATTTACCTTTTTTTTACATTTTATTAAAAAAAATTAATATTGTTGAATTTTGTTTTGATAATTTATTTTTTAATTTCAGATTCTATTTAATTTTCTAAGATTCTTTTCAAAAAAATTAATTAATTTATGTAAATTAATTATTTTTAAAGATTTAGTTAGTTTTTTAAAATACTTATAAATTTTAATTACATTTTTTTTTTCAGATTTTTTGAATTTATTTTTTAAAATTATTTTACTTTTTATTATGTAAAGATTATTTAGTTATTTTATATATATATATATATTTTTATTTAAAATTATGGGGTGTGTATAAACTCTATTTTTTTAATATATATAGAGGAGAAATAGTGATGTGGCATTTTTTAATACATGTGGCTCCAAATTAGTTAATTATAATTCCTTATAAACATAAAGGATTAAAATTGAAGTAAAAAAAGATTAAAATTGAAAGGTAAATGACGTATTTTGTAAAGTTGAAACTTAAATGATTTTTTTTTTGGAATATCCCAAACTTATAGGACTAAAACAAAAAATTTCCCTAAATTTGATGGCAAATTGAGTAATTAAGTGATGGATTGAAGGGTGATAGTTTTCATAAAGTGTATGAGACTACATTTGATGGACAAAGAATATGAGGCAAATGGGACTACATTTCATGGACGGAGGGAGTAGAATGTTTGATAATTCTACGGTGTATTTATTTGTTTTTCTTGATCTTAGATCTAAGGCTGCGTTTGGTTGGGTGGATTTGGGCTCATGGATTTCAAATCCACCATCCAAATCCACTCCACTTGTTTGGATTATCAATGGATTTCAAATACTCAGATTTTTGCTCACACAATTTATAGTTAAAATTGAGAGGATTTGAAATCCTCACTAAAACCATGTAATTTGAAATCCATCTATTTTCAAAACCATTCATTTGAAATACCTCCTCAAATCAAATACCTCCATCCAAACACAACCTAAGAGTTGAAAATACATGGGGAGTGTTAGATGTCCATCTCCGTCTAATTTCATTATACTTACTTTTTTTTTATTGTCTAATTTTATTATATTCATTCCTTTTTTTAAAATAATACGGAGTATTATTTATGTTACTTTATCTTCACCCTTCAATATGGATCCTATTTCTCTCATGTACAAGAGTATTTTGTGCAAGAGGGGAGTCATTCGATCACACACACCTACACGTGTGTGTATGTATTTGTGTGTGATCCAAGGAGTCCCCTTTGCACAGGACCCTCGTGTACATGAGAGGAACCCTTCTCTTCAACTCTCACTTGTGGTTATTCACTTTATTTATAAATAATCACTTTATTCATAGATAGATCCTACAATATCATATTATACCTCAAATTTATATATGTTATACGTAAATTAATTAATATTTATTAAAATTTGTGCCCAAATAAATGAGCATTATAAATTTGGACGAAGGGAGTAATATTAATGAAAAGTTTCATTCAAAATTTTAAAAATGTTTTTAACGGAAGAAATAAAAGTTAAAATTCATTAAGAAATAATTAATCATATTAATTAGAGGATTCGTGTCCTTTTAACTTTAGTATTTCATCTCGTATTTTACTGATTTTTAAACGTATAACGTGTGTTATAAATGATACTCCCTATTACAAATTATCATTAGTATACACTTCTACATATGTTCATTTGAAAAAAATTATTCTCGTCCAATTTTTACAAGTATTATAGACAAAACCATGTGTCTACAAAATGACTAATATTTGAGTTTTATTTCTCTCTCTCTACTCGCATACTAAATTTTCTATTTTATATGCGCTCAATTCATAATCAGATTCTATAGTACAAGACGAAACGATACTATATTCGTCATTTTATTCTTATCCAGTGAAGGAGCCAGGAAATTACGATTGAGGGGCCCGATTAACATTACTTTAAAAATAAAATAATATGTATTTATTATACTTATCGAAATTTTATATGATAAAATTGTCAATACATTTCACTAAATTAAATTGAACAAACTGACTTTCATTTTATTTTGAAGTTTTGATAGTTCGATTCAAAATGAAGTGAAACAATTTAAAAATTGCTAAAATATTAAATTTAAAAAACTTTTTATTTCTTCGGTTGTAAATGTCTTTTAATTAATACATTAATGTGTTCTAATATTTTATTTGCACCGGTACAATTTTTAAGAAAAGTTGATTTAGTGGTTGATGAATAAAATATGAGTATTTTGGGTGATTTGGTGAGGTATAAAGTGAATTTGGTGGTCTGTAAAGTAAAATGTATGTAAAAAAATGAGTGACAATTTTGAAAATAAAATGATGTTGGGAGGGTATTAATTTTGTTGGATATTTTCATATTAAAAGTGTGTAAATAATTTTGTGACGTACCAATAAAAAAATGTATATATATATATAAAAAAATAAAAAATTGGTGGGGGGCCAGTGACCCCTGGCCCATTGTGGCACCGTCACTGTTTATCTCTGTTGATAATGCTATTAATTTTTTAATTTGTTGAAAGAATTGCAAGACATCCATGCATCCCATGGGAACAGAGTATCCCACACCAAATATTTGCAATTTTGTTTCAAAATTGCTTTTGAGAACTTCTCAACTTATATATAGATAAATGTTCATAAAAATGTGTAATTTTTTACTTTTTCAATAATTATTTTAGTCTTAATTTTAGTCATTTTAGTCGATTTATGTTAATTTATCAATCAAAAGTGACATTTATGTTAAGTTATGATTTCCCCGATGTTAATTTATCAATCAAAATCCACAAAAGTAATGTAACTTTTTATTTTATTAATTTTAGTCCTTTAAGTCTCAATTTTAGTTCTTTTAGTTCAATTTTGATCCTTTTTGTCAAATTTTAGTCCTTTCTGGCTATAATTTTAAATTTCAGTCGAAATTTGCCACATAAGCTAGCTGTTGGAGGGAAATAAGAATGGTTTTTTTTGTTAATAAAATACATGGTTTTGAGGTTTATATTATTTGTAATTTTTAATTGCATAATATGTATTTTTTTTAAATTAAAGTTTATCATCTCTCAAATTGAGCTCTACTTAATCGCACTAATCAATACACACACGCTTATCACACTAAATTTCAAATCACAAAATTCTAACTGTAAACCAATAAATTTAAACACCTGCAAATACGTATAAAAATAAAAGAAGGTGATAAAAATAAGGTAAACATATTTTTATTATAAACGTGGGTTACAACTCTCGTTTTGATACCGTGGTCTCAGCGACTTGTTCCGAATTTAGAATTTAATCTACAATTTGGTAGTAAGGAGTTGATGGAGTCGTTTGTGACGTATTCCATCAAACTCGATTTAGAGAGTTGATGGAGTCGTTTGTGACTTATTCCATCCGCCTCTGCTTAAATTCTATTTTCACTATCCTATTTATAAGAGACGAACTACTTAGAGAGCAAGAAAGACATATTCAAAAATCCTAAAAATAAGGAAAGAGATAATTCCTCAATTTTGGAGATATTATTTTATATTCTTATCTCCAAAACTAGGATTTACATAATATTAGACACATTTAAAATTTAATAAAATTTCAGTGTCTACACTAGCTAATCACATTGAATCAAAGGGCTCGATGTGGATACGAGAAAGTAGATGAAATCGTAGTGGTCCTCCAAAATATCGTAAGGGTTAAATGTTTGTTTAATTATTTAATATCTCTACTTCCCATATTTTTCCTTTGTTTATTTTAATGGATACTTTGATTATTCTTTCACGAATTTCCTAATATGTTTATCTTTTTTAAGGTTGTTTGTGTAACTTCATTTCTATATCTATATTGCAATTGTTGAGTCGAATTTAATTACACTGAAGTTGCACTATGGTGGTAAGTTTGTCGGTAAACATGTAGTTAATTATGTTGGTGGTGAGGTCATAATATATGATCACTTATTTATGTTAATATACATAGTTATGGTTCTTTATTTTTAAAACTTTAGCAGTAAATAATTATATTTACTTTCAAATTTTTAAATATTAAGAATATTTTATAAATTTGGGGGCTAAAACTTCTTTGATAAACTTATAAAAAAGATAAAATTAGGATTTGATAAAATTATGTATATTTGATAATAAATAAAAATTTTGTATTAAATATATCACTCTTATTTCCATCCAAAGCCACTTATGTAGGGATGATGTGTGAAAAACGTCAAAATTTTTTGTTCAAATTAGACTTAGAGGATAAAAAATTGAAACTAAAATGACAAAAATTGATAAAATAAAAAGTTTTATGACCTTTTACGAATTCGGACAAAGTTACAATACCATTTATGAATTTGTCTAAATAAAATAATATATGAGAGTTTTAAAATAAATTTTGACTCAAAGTAGAGAATTTAAATTGTTTAAACTTTTAAAGTGAAAGATTGTAAACATTTGTTTATTAATGTCATTCTCTTCACAATTTTCTAATTAGTTTAAAATGTTAATCTCACATGCCTCTCTAGAAATAGAAAAAAAAAAAATTAATGTCAAAATTGGAAGGGCGATTGAATCATTAAAACGAGAATTGAACTATTGAAAACGAAATCACAAAAACTTATATGCAATATTGACAATTAAGATAAATTAGGTCAAAATTTATGGGTCAAACACGGGTCAAAACAGGTCAACCTTAATTAAAATATTTATTTTCGCTCTCAAATATTATCTTGCTACAGGATCAAAACTATATTACTACAATACCTAAATTTTATCACTACAAGGTCAAAAGTGTATTACATACTGCAAATCCAAAAATATTATGGGCACTTATTTTTTTTGGTCAAATTTACTAAAATAATTCTGACTTATTCATCTACTACATGATTAAAACAATGTTACTACAATACCAAAATTTTATCACTACAAGGTCAAAAGTGTCTTGTAGTGGTAATATTTTGACAGTATAGTAACAATATTTTGATCATGTAGTAAACCACCTATTTGCGACCCGCAAATTTTCTAAACAACCTCGAATCTGAGCTTATGACCCGCGATTTTTTTAAAATTGTCTTAATTTGAATTTTAAGCTAAATGAACTTGGAATTTTGACTTGATCTAATTAAAATACATGTAATATTTCACATAAGACTAGCTCAAACAAAATATATTTTAATATATTTCTAAAATATCAGTACATTACAAAAACTGTAAGAAAAGACCTAAACTTATCAACTAAACAAGCTCAAACTAAATCTATATCTATATATTCGACCAACTGAAATCAAATACTCGAATTAATAGAACCAGACACTGATCATTTTACTAAACAATTGCCCCAACAAGCTCAAACTGCCCCTGCTCATCCTTCATTTATTTACAATTTTTTATCAAACATATTAAAAATGACAAAAAAAAAAAAAAGAATTGCATCCAAGGGGAAAAAATCAATAATTTCAAGAGTAAATTATACAAATCGTCACTACTCATCATCGTTTTAAACATGAAAGCTTAAAGAGACAATCCATATTCATAACACCGTCTTTGCTTATGAGAGGGAAAGACATCTCATTTTTATCGTTACAAATTATTTCCATAACTCCCATCAAACAAAAAACATCTCTTCTAAATTGCAAAAAATGGAAAGATTTTGTCGACTTCATGGCCTTCTTATACCAGTTGACCGATTTTGTTACAATTGAGGACAATTCTACCGAAAAGTTTGAGCTAAACTAGGCTACTCACTTGGATTTCTTTTGATCGGAGACCCGGGCACTCATTATCTTGCACACGGGTTCGTCCTTTGATCGTAGCAACTTGAGAGCTGGATGAACTTTAAGCTCTCCAGCAAGGATCTTTTGGCCAACATCGAGATCACTTAAATCCACATCAATGTAGGGAGGGATGATGTCAGGAGGGCAGAGGTACTTAACAGTTCTCTTGATGATGTTCAAAGGTGACCCTGAAGAAAAAGCACTAACACCATTATGCATGGAAAATTGTATAAAGCTGAAGAACTGGCAGCAGATGATCATTTGTTAAAGATGACTAATGTTGCTAGAGGATCATATGAAAATTGCACTCAGAATTAGTGGCAGATGATTTAAGGTACTAGAGGATCATTAATATTCTTTTCTTGAAGGTTAGATCATGTTAATTTGTCAACAACAAGCTCCCAACAGTTGCCGTTTATCTCAATAAAATGGTTATAAGTATATATACAATGTCAGTTTGGGGGAGAGTGAAATTTCTCTTCGAATGATTGTTTGATGTTTCTAAAATTTAAAGCTCTCACCTAATCTATGAAAAGTAGATTCCTAGTTAATATTCTCTTCATTTTCCCTCTGTTCTGAATCTTTTTCCTAATCTATGAAAAGTGGATTCCTAGTTAATATTTTCTTGATTTTCCCTCTGTTCTGAATCTTTTTCCTAACCTATGAAAAGTAGATTCCTAGTTAATATTTTCTTGATTTTCCCTCTGTTCTAAATCTTTTTTAACTTTGTAAGTCTTACATATCATTTTCAACTTCTTATGTTATTGCCCGTAATCATTACTGCTAATAGTTGTGTTTTTACTATAAAGGCACCCGGAGAGGCTTATCAGGTAATAAGTGGCCCTGAAAACATAAAGCATATTACAAATACGGGAAAGACAGATTGATGCTGCAAGTATTTTCTATACTCAGGCACATATGTAAGTATATACTGAAATAACATCCCAAAATCATTTCCAACAATTATATTACGAAGAACCAATGGGATCAGAAATGTGCAGTGCAACTAATATGTTATAAATTGGTAGATATAAAGCTCATTCTGAAGAATGAGGTATTGGTCTGCATGACTATAAAATCTGAAAAACCTTCTGTCATTATACAGATAGTCAGAAATCCAATATCAGCAAATACAGAGAAAACATGAGCTTTTGCAAATATTTGTGCCATTTATATGATATGAGATCTTGTATCAGCAAAAAAAAAAATGCAAGCTCATGAACTTTAACTATATGGTAACAGACACACAAGATAACATGTGCTTACCTTTTTTAAGCCCTGGGGAAACATCCTCTCCTCTGAATACAAGAGGAATATCGACCTTTAACCAAGCATTGGATGGAGCCCTTATGAAGGTAACATTAAGCACTGCATCTGTGCCTGCATGAAGATGCAGCTGACACGTATCAAGAAAGACTATATCAGTGCACAACCCAATAGTTATTAGTTTTATATACAAATTGCATGGAATTATGGAAATGGTAAACCATATGCATATCCAAGTCTACCTTTACTCATTATTCAAAATATTGATGGGCATTTTATCTGTTTCCATCATGTATTTAATTAGGTAGAAAACCAAGACTCATTTAATCCTACAGGATACAGCCATTTCAGTTCTGCTTAATACCTAATGCCCAACTTTCTAAAAAAATAACACCAAATTATAATATATAAACACAGAAAATAGTCGTAAATGCGGTACTAAAAAAACAAATATGAATTGCTATCATAGAATCTTGATACAAAACTCAATATCATATTCATATCAATTGTGGTTAGTAGTACTACTATAGTTGATAGTGTTTTGAATAGTTATCATCATCTTCGTCTGATGAATGTTAAGAGTGCAGAGTCTGCAGATGAAATTACACATGCACACTAGCCGAGGTTGCTAATAGTAATAACCTAACCAATCCCTTTCTCCCCTACTCAATCTCTCTTTCCTTAATAATATATCCAGATCATATCTATCTTTCTGTTTGTTTCTTCTCTAGAATCACCTCTATTTAGGAAACATATCATCTAGAGTCGTCACCAAACACATATTATTGTTTCTCAACCTGCTGCTTACTTCCTGTTGTTCATTTCTTGTATTTTTATTGAGGATGCAGTAATGATCGATTGATCTTGATTAGATTAGATTAGATTAATTATTTATTTGAAATTTTCAGGCCTAATTTGAACAGTTAGGGTACTAAAATACAATTGCAACATCCACATTTTCGATACAAATAAAGATGAAAGGGTCCATACCTTCCGGGGCAAAACGCGGACTTTCTCAACAATGTCACCGGAGCCAAACTCGGGTCGCACCTCGAGATCAAAAAGCCTGCAGAGAAAGAAAGATTGGCCAAGATGATTCACAAGCTTCTTAATCTGATTAGCGTGAACAGAAATGAGGCGCTTGTTGCCGCCGTGCTGGCCATCTTCGGCCTCGAAGACGATGCTGGGAACACGGCCGGCTTTCCTCTCTTTGGCAGAGATATTCTTGCCGGAGAGGGAACGTGGGATGGCGTTAATAATCTCGTCGTATTTAGGGTTGGGTTTGGGGAATCCCTCCAAGTAGGAGAACACGGGAGGATCGTCAGGTTGTTGGAGGAGCGCGGCGGTGGAAAATCGCCGGAGATGGAACTGAACGGTGGCGGAGGTGAGCGCCGCTGCTCGACGGATCAGCATTGGGAAGAGGGGGGTGGGGAGTATCGGGGTTTAGGAGGGTTTTGCCAAGAATTCTTGAAGCACATAAAATGCGTGTGGGATTTCATTTCTGGAAGAGGAGAGCTTATTGGGCCTCGATAAGTTTTTGTAGGCCACGGTTAAACACACACACACGAATTTATTGAGCACACCCACTCGATTAGCACACTCCCCGTTTCGATGAGTACACGCCCCGTGAAAAATCGAAAATACCCATCCCTTATTAAACCCCTAATTCCTACATTCATCCCTCAATCTCACGGCACACGCACCTTTATTTTTGCCGCCTTCCCACGCACGTCGTCGGTCGCAGCGCCGCCGCCGCCTCCTTGAAGATGAAGGGCGGCCGATCGACGCCGCCTCGATGGGCTGAAGAAGGCGGCCGACTGCCATTGACGCTGAAGAAGTATCGACGCCGCTGCCGCCTTGGAGGTTTGTCGAAGAAGAAGGCGGCCGTTCGTGCCCTCTTCTCCTCCTCCTTCGCCTGCCATTCACACATCCTCCCCGATTTTCCATTCGCATAACACTTCACTTCAGTTTTTTTTATCGAAACTTTTGTAATTGTTTTTTAGATTTAGTACCTTTTTCAAATTGTTTTTGTAGAAAATGGTTGTTTTTTGCATTTTGGAATGAAATGTTGTCTATGTAGCATGTGGAATTGATTTATTTTACTTGTATTTTGTGAGTTTGCATTATGTTTTGGGGACGATTTTCCTCAATAACGCTGTGTATAACCGTGGCCGTTTTTGTAAGTTGTAAATGGGCCGCCAAAAGACCATGTATGCTCAATTTGACTTTTAAACTCACGTTAATTTTGTTTATGTTTTTTTTAATTTCTCATTATTCAATTTAAGGACCAATTAATTCTTTCATTAATCTTATTGTTCACTTTTGGAGGTTTTGTTTAAAATTAGAATAGAACTCTATATAAATTGATTTTATAAAAATTGTTTGCACTTTATAAATTTCAGTCTAAGATCTAGAGGGGAGCGGGGTGCCCACTCCAACGTTTTAAGTAACACATATTTAAAAAGCTTAAAGATTAGTAAGATTTGAAGGGGTAAGATTATTTATTTGTATATATAAAATAAATAAATGGGTTAATTTGTGTATATGTGTGGAGTAAAAAGTAATGAAATTTTCAATTGGTATGAAATTCTAAAAGTGAGTGTTTAAAAATAAAACAATGTAAAATTTGCGAAGATTTAATATTCTTTTATATGATTCCAAATACTCGTATTAAATTTGCGTATATGTCTTAATTTTAATAAATTTGAGGATGGTAAAGAGTACTATATATATATATACATATACACTTTACCTTGCACTATAAATTTTTCCTTTCTTTTGAATGTTTTGATTAAGAAATATAATAAAATAATAGATGTATCGTGATAGTGATAGAGAAAATAATAGATGTATCGTGATAGTGATAGAGAAAATAATAAATGAATATGAGATGACGAGTAATAAAGTAATGTGATTGAGAAAACGAGAGAAAGCAAGAAAATAATTTGTTTCATCTAAAAAAAAAAATTGTCAAAATGAAATGAAAAACTTATTATAAGACATCTAAAAAATGAAAGTGTGAAACTGATTGAAATCACATATTCCACTTTTCATGTTCCACTTAGTGGAACGAGTGGAGTATTTTTTATTTTTTTTTACACCAATTCAAACAAACTTATTCTTCATTATTTGCAGGAACACATTATTGAGGGCTGGGTTGTCCTTCCATGAAGATTGAAGGAGTTCTCAAAATTACGAGAAGTTCTAGAAAAATTATCCCAGAATATCGAGTGCATAACAATCGGAGCTTTAATCGCATCTACCACAATATGTGCATTCCCTTTAACATTCACATCATCCAATCCCAAACTTTTCAACCAAAATAGAGCCTCGTAGAAATATGTTGCCGCTTTCACGTCCACCTCCATTACCCTCTACGCAACTACAGTTCTACCTCTCACTAAGTGATCAGCCTCGTATGACCATCCCAATTCTCAATTTCATGGTGTCACGGAATAAGGTTGCATCAACATTGAGTTTCATCCTCCTACGTGGAGGCTTGTGCCACACATTGCAGCTATTCACCGATTCACTGACAGTCCACTACCTCAGTTGTTTATCCCCTAGATGTAGCACTATTCCACTTTAACCAATAGGCCATGTTTGGTTTAAAGGAAAAACATAGACAGACTCTTTAATACTACCTAATCTAATATTTGGTTTGCAAGAAAAAAGCCCGAGGAATAATCTAGGCCCGCCAATTAATCATCTAATTGAGTGATTTCTAATCCAGCTTGGGGGGTAAGTTTAATAATCAGGTTTGATGGCCTTACTAATACATTCCCGAAACTGACCCTTAACATTTCATTAATTACAAAAATACCTAATAACAGTGCAACCCTAATTCACTGCATATAAAAGGCTGAAATCCTTCTATTTTCAGTTTTTTTCACCGTGTATTTTGCAAAAGAGAGAAGGGTAATTTTCGCCTTCATGAAACCCTTTACCCATTTCATTACAGATTTGATTTCAATTTCACCTTCACTCAATCTTATAACTTGTTCTAATGTCACTCATTCTTGTTTTGCAGCGCTGGTACTTGGCCTGAGAAGTTAGAGGTATCGATTTGAAGCCCAAGTTTATACTCAGGTAAATTACGAGACTCGAATCTCTCCTTTTGGTTTGTTTCTTCAACATTTTGTCATATTTTTCGAAGTCACTATTTTCTGTGATTTTAGTGAAAAAAATCTGGGTTTGTTTGAGCATATCAAGTTTCTAATTTCTCATATCTTAAAGAATGCTCTGGAAATGTAATTACTATGTAAGATTGGTGATTTGTATTATGCCTTTTCACATATATATATATATATATATATAAGCGAGATATGCATGTGGATTGAGTTGGGGAGTTTACTGTATTTACTAATGGATTTTATTTATGAATATGTGTTTGAATTTAGTTGGAGGCTGCCAATTTGAAATATGGATGGTGTGGTTGAGCTTGAGGCAACTTTCGGTGTTATTACTGAATTGATAACTAATATTAAAGTCTTTGTGATTCTAATGACATTTGCCTATATAAGATTACGCCAATGGAGGAATAGGTTGAACATAAACCGTATGTCACGATATAGCATTAAGGAGCACATTACACGTCAACTACAACACATGCACTATTTAGTCAATTTTAGTGATGAAACTTGTAATGACCACCTTCGTATGAACCGAGATTGTTTCAATCGATTGTGCTTCCTGTTAGAAAATGTAGGTGGTCTTAGACCTACACGTCATGTAACCATTGGGGAACAAGTAGCAATTTTGCTTACTGTTTTATCTCACCACACCAAAAATCGAGTCCTCAAACATAGTTTCATTAGATCAGGCTACACAATTAGCAAACATTTTAATTCAGTTCTCAACACTCTGCTCAAGTTGCATACCATTCTGCTTGTAACTCCTGAACCCATTCCAGAAGACAGCACCGACAATAGGTGGAAACATTTTAAGATAAATTTAACATATTTGAGTGATTTTTCAGTAAGTAGTATTTTGGATAGTGCAACTGAAAAATTATTGAACTTGTGTATATTTAGGGTTGCCTTGGAGCTTTAGATGGAACATATATTCCTGTTAGAGTGCCACGTGAGGATATTCCACGCTATAGAAGCCGTAAAGGCCGTGTGTCGGTTAATGTATTGGCTGTTTGCGATCGTAATATGAACTACATATTCGTGTTAACTGGCTGGGAAGGTTCAACGACAGATAATAGAGTATTGTGTGACGCCATCACTCGACCAAATGGTTTGAAGGTCCCCAACGGTAATTAAATATTTTATTTCTAATTAAAATTCAGTTTTTATATTTGTGAATATTTAATTAATTGTTTGTATTTGAAATCTATTGGCAGGTACTTATTACTTAGTTGACGGTGGATACACCAATGGAAATTGTTTTCTAGCTCCTTATAGAGGAGTTAGATACCATTTGAGGGAGTGGGATGCCACACATCAACCTCAAAACTTTCAAGAATACTTCAATTTAAAGTATGCCAAGGCTCGTAATTGCATTGAGCGATCATTCGGAATTCTAAAGGCACGATGGGGTATACTTAGGAGTAATTCATATTACCCCATCAAGACACAAAATCGTATAATCTTGGGTTGTTGTCTTTTGCATAATTTTATTCGTACCCACATGGCTGTAGACCCTATGGAAGATGACGTGCCTGAATCATTTACTGAAGTAAATGTTGAGAACGAGGCGGATGATTCCTTTATTGACCAGTTAGAGCCGTCTCAAGCATGGACAAGTTGGAGGAACAACTTGGCCATGCAAATGTTTGCTGAATATGCAACTTAAGTACTCTTAGTTTCATTAATTTGGAATATATTCTCCAGCAGCTTCTTAGTCTTACCAACAATGATGCACGTATAGAAAGTAATATAGAATATATTCTCCTGCAGCTTCTTAGCTAGACTCATTAGAATCCTTACAAAAAAAAAATCTTGTTCACTGACGTATGGATCCTTCACGTGTTTGTCACATAAAAGTATTCACAAAATACCCACAAGTGAAAGGAATTACCACAAGTAAAAGGAAATAGGGGGCTCATACACATATACATACAATAAACACTCTAAAAACTCAATTAAACGAATTAGGATCAAGAAATTGGGGGTATTATAGAAATCAATTGCAAGGAAATTTATTGCAAAATTCATATTTTTTACTATACAAATGAAATGACAATAGATTTGAAAAGATAGGGTTTACATTCAATTTGACCGAGCTGACGGTTGTTGCGTGTGGATGGCTTCAATCGAATTCATCAACAAGGGCTTCAGGCTGTAATTTTTTTTTTATGGTTTCATTCTCACAGAAAGGCAGTGAAGGAGAAGAGTCTTGAAGTGGTGAATTTATTTGACATAATAACTGTAAATCATCCAAAAACATAACTTCATCACGTATTTGCATTAGGAAAGTAAAATAAAAAGAAAAGAATGAAACAAATTTGTTAAAAGCGGCGAGATAAACAAGAGAGGTGTGAAAGGGGATTTTTTTTTTTTTTTGAGGGTAGTGAAAGGGGATTTTTTAATCCTTACATATTAGTATTTCAAAGAAATACGTGAATAAAAAAAAATGAAATAAAGGTTATTTTAGTAATTTGACATGAAAATTCAATATTATCCCACAATCCAAACAGATGGGTATGAATTATCACATACAATTTAAAAATACAATCCATCAATCTAAACATATAAATTAATTCAAATTTTCAAATTGTGAACAGTACAATCCTAATAAATCATATCCAAATATATCTATCCTATCTATCAAACCAAACGAGCCCATAAGATATTAAGGCGTGCACAACTTCTGCCAAGGTTCTACATCTCCCATCCCACACTTTTGCATTTCTCATTTTTCAATTTATCATAAAACCATGGCAAAGCTTTTGAAACTGACTTAATTGAACTGTCTAGCATATGGAACGTCAGTCTTGCAAAATTCTCAACCACCTTTATTCCTGCCTCCATTTTAGTCCACAATCCCGTCAAGGTCCATCAATCCCTGACATAAAGCTATGTCGATTGTTTTCTACATCCCTGTCGTATAAAGCACATAGTTTTTCATTCTCCACCTTCTTTGCGAAAAGATTTTATTTGTTCGGCAAAATGCTTCTCCCAACCCTCCGTAGCAGGTCCTTAACTTTCGGTGGGACATTCAATTTACAAACGGCAGGCCAATTCTCTTCCACTTTGTGTCTTGTCATAACTAAAGATTTTGCTGCATAGTTATATACTGATTTTAAAAAATAAGTATCTTTACGGGTTAAGTACTAGATCATTCTTAAATATAGTAAAAAAAAAAAATTACGAGAATACTATTATTTTAAATATTCAAGTTTTGTATTCATAAACTTTTCATTTCACGATTCAAATGATAGTAAACCTATCTTAACGATTACTTTTTTTTTCTTGAAATAATTAATTTCTAATACGAATGTGAGTTTTTCTACATGGGTTTGTCATGTCTTACCATAAACGTTCAATTAAAAATTGTCACATCATTTAGCTTTATTATGAGCGATCGCACTCCGCCATTAGATAAAATATTTAAATTTTATAAAAAGAAGTATATAAAATTATCAAAATATCATTATAATATTTAAAAAAAATATATATTTCAAGAGTTCTTTCTCGAACTAGGTTGGGCCGCATATTTCGACGCCAAATAGCAATCGGGTTGGGTCTGAGCAAAAGCCCAATAGACCCGACCCGGACCAACCCTACTCGATTCAATTCGGTCTAGCCTAACACAACCCAAGAGAAATATTTATATTTGTTTTAAATTAAAATGATATATATTCATATTTTTTTTTAATTTAATTTATTAGTAAGTGGATGCAATGTGACTGCATTTTGTATAGAGCAAACACACTAATTCGAAGTATAATCATATTAAAAAAATGTTAGATCAATAATCTAATGATATTTGAAGTATAGTTTGTTATAAGACATGATGAAGTTTGTCTTACCCTAAAAAGACCATATTAATATCCTAGTACGAGATGAAGTATAATAAAAAGTAAAAAAGAGATATTTGAGTGTAATTGATTGGACTTATAGCATTGAAATTTGACTTTAATTAATTTAGTCAAATGTTGAGATAAAAAATTAAAATATATAAATTCAACAATAAAATTATCAATACATACACTGATACACGCAATTACTTTCACATTTTCCTTTTTCATAAGTCCCATAATAACTTTTACATCCTTAGGATGGAAATTCCTTTATAAACTCCACCCTTACCATATTCTTAATTTTACACAAATGTTACTATTTTTTCTCCACATATAAATAAAAGTCAACTCATTTATTTACTTTATACATAAAAGTTTACAAAATTATCCCTCAAAATCCCAACTAAATTCATTTTTCTTATTTTATGTACAACTTCACATGTGAAAGAAATCAGGAGACGGGATAGTTGATGAATTTGTCAAAAATGTTTACTAAAAATATGTCGGTACACGTATATTGTTCTAGTACGTTCCACATGAAGAAAGACAAGCAGCGTAAGTTAACTTAGCAACAACGAAATTATTAAATTAAAATTAAAATAAATAAAACAATTAAAAACCTTGGCTAAATCTCCACCTTTAAAAGCGGACCCTGTCTTGTCAACGTCTCAGATTCAATCCACGCTCTTTCTCCCCTTTTACAAGTAGAGATTCTCTCATTTTCAAGATTCATTTCTTTTCAGCTGCTACACACGCATTTTCACACACTCTAATACTCCCCTTTTCTGCTAAACCCATCCATGGCGGATCATCTCGATGTAGAGGAGAAGAAGGGCGAATCCTTGATGGAAAAGATAGCTGACAAAATCCACGGCCATGATTCTTCTTCCTCGTCTTCCGATGACGATGACAAAACGGCGTCGGTTAAATCCAAGGTCTATCGCCTCTTCGGCAGGGAGAAGCCCGTTCACAAAGTCATCGGCGGCGGCAAGGGTATGTTTGTTCTTCAAATTAAAGTTAATAAGTCTTGAATCTTGACGGATTTCCTGGAATTAGCATTTTTTATTTTTGGGTATTTTACTTAATTTTTCTGAGATGTGGAAGAAATTCTTACTTGCCCTTTGTGGTTATTGCCTTGTTAGAAGTGCATCGAGAGTTTTATGCTTTCTATGGCATTCTTAGATCAATATTTTATATTTTTTCTTAAATCTTTTCGGGATCTCACAAGATTAGGCTTTAATTTATATTAATTGATGTGCTCGATGTTTTCAATGTTTTTCTCTTTTCTTCCTTTTCCCCTACAAAACCGTTGTTTGTATTATTCCTTGGGTGCATCTTCCATGTATTCAGAAGTCCAAAGTTCACTTGATATTGTTGTTTATTAAATTTGATTCTGGAAATGGGAGGTAGATTTGCATTAACTTGTGTTTATTAATTTACAAATAGTCGGCAGATCTATTTACATTAGAGTAGTATATCTCCTTCTTGCTGGCACAAAGTTTGTGGTTCGCATTAGTTTAATTAGGTAAAAGGTAGGCATCCTGTTTGTGGGGTTTGGAGTTGGTAATTTAATTATGTATATCTTTTGATTTATTCATTCATAAACTTAAACTACAATATCCTATTTTGGCACATAACGTGTAGCCGATGTGAATTTAGTTTTTTACTGTGTTCTGCTTTTATGGGCGTGCTAATGATTATTAGAACATGGGTCATTATCTTAGTATTTTGGAAGAAACAAACTTATATTCGACTGATTTCAAGTTTCAACTGTGGATTTATATGCATAATGACTCGATTGTTTTGTATGGTTAGCTGCTGATATTTTTCTGTGGAGGGACAAGAAGGTCTCAGCAGGAGTGCTCGGTGGGGTTACTGCTGCCTGGGTTCTGTTTGATGTCCTCGAGTACCATTTGCTCACGTTGATCTGTCACTTATCGATATTTGCTCTCGTCTCTTTGTTCTTGTGGTCACATGCCACCACCTTCATCAAGAAGTGAGCTTTTCATTTGGTTTGAGGGTAGTTTATGTTGTTGTTTCAAGGTGGACTATAATGTGAATTAATGTATCTGCTTTGTATCTTTCTTTATTTGTGTATCTATAGATCTCCACCCCACATACCGGAAGTGATTATCCCAGAAGAGCCTCTCAGGAAATTTGCTTCTTGTCTGAGGATCGAGCTCAATCGTGCCTTTGCGGTACTGAGAGAGATAGCATCTGGAAAGGAATTGAAGAAGTTTCTCTCGGTATGTATTTCTCTAGTTTTGGTTCAAAATTTCAATGAGAATGAGTATAGGGTAATTGTAGGAGTTAATGAGAACAAATGATGATCAATTTACCTTCTTCATACTTCTTACGGGGTAATGAGAGTCAAAGTTAATCACATCCCATTTTGATTAGCTACCTTCCCTCGTATAATTTTTTCTCGTCTATTCTTCAACCAACAGTTATTTTATGTCTCTGCTTATTCCAAAATTAGAGTAAAATACTAACAATGCAATCATCATTCTCGTTGTAATTCACCATTTAATGATTCCCGTTACCATTCCCATTGAAGAATTTGAACCAAGTGCCATTTAGTTCATCTCAGATAAGTTACATGATACTCCCTCCGTCCAAAAAATGTAGTCTCATACACTTAATGGAAAATCATCACTTAATTACTTAAATTATCATCAACTTTATTCACAATGGACCCCACACCCTACAATGCCCTTATTTTATCTATCTTTTCCTTAAAACATGTGCCCCTCCAATGAGACTACTTATTGTGGATGGATGGAGTATTAAATTTTAGTTGAAATTGTATATATCAATGTTGAATTTTGAGTTGCCTAAATAATTCTCACAGTTGTTTTGAGGCTTATAATGAATTGTAACAACTTCCTCTTAAATAGGATTTCGTGCTAATTGACTTTCTTTCTTATGGTGTGAATGAGCAGGTCGTTGCTGGTTTGTGGGTCGTGTCATTTGTGGGTAGTTGCACCGACTTCTTGACACTGCTCTACATAAGTAATGTCCAATTTCAGAATGATTTTAACTGCTATGTTTTCCAGCTTGTATTTTGACTTTGTTTGCCTTGTTTCTAACAGTTACGGTACTGCTATTCACGGTGCCTATCTTTTACGAAAAATACGAGGACAAGGTGGACTTTTATGCTGAGAAGGCATTGGCAGAGCTCAAGAAGCAGTATGCAGTGTTTGATGCTAAAGTTTTGAGCAAGATCCCAAGAGGGCCACTGAAAAATAAGAAGCATGACTAAACCGTTGTGTGTGAAGATTGTTGTTGGTATGAATGATATAGGATAGCAAGACAATGAACCAAGTGTGTCCCAGATGTTATTTTGTTTTATGTGTTTATTATGCGTAATATATACACCAGAATTATAACTCTTAACCATGTTGTGTTTTTCATGGCTGCTGTTGAGCATCAATGTTGATGAATTTAGGTGTGAGCTATTATTCTCCCAGTCCCCACACAGATTATGTGATTATCAAGTTTATTTCCAGTTCAGTTATAAAACAGTTTGTCTAGAAGTACAGGAAATCATTAACTTGAAACAAACACGTTTTCCGATATGTCTACAAGTACAGTTTCTAGGCGGCTCCTACGTCTAGAATTATAATATTTACAAGAAGCTTTATCCTGCAAATACGTTACAACAGTAACACACTTAATTAACTGCTAACCTCTGAACTAGCAGGGTCCATTTGGAAAACCAAATAAAACAACAGTACACCTACATCACTTGATAAAAAGTCCCGTGTCAGTCTTCTTGTTTATAAGAAGTAAGAAAGTTGTTCCTTCTTCCTTGAACCACCTTCACCATATGATTCATTCCATTGCTTCAACTCTGTCATTATCGATCCATCCGACGCAAAACTAGCCGCAACCTGCATTTGCATTTTCACAATTGCCTTAACAAGAAATTAAACACTTAAACCTAGGCCACAGGTGTTGATAATAATATATCAAAGCCCCATCTGGTTCTGGTTTACAAGGAAAAAGAGAATAATATTGCACCTGTTTTTTTGCTTCTTTAAAATCTTCCATGTCCAATGGCCTGATTTTAATTACCCTTTCCTTCTTATCTTCATTCTCTACTTTGTTCTCTACTTTGTCTCCAGTCTCCTTCTCAAGCTCAGCACTACACTTATTTTCCTGGTTTAAAGCATATGTGATACAAACAGGCGGTTATGCAAAGAAGCAATTAAAAAAAAAAAATCTATTCAGTTAATATAACAACAATACTTACATGATCTTTTACCCTCTCTTGCTTTATCAGCTCTCTAACTGGTCGGTAAGCAGCAGTTATGCACAAGTTCTATTTCACAATATATTTGTTAGACATTAACAAGATGTGATTAATCTTAATTAACAAAAAAAATGTAGTATAAAGTAACCTTTAAATCGCTCCCACTGTATCCTTCCGTCATTTTCGCTAGCTCCAGGAACTCTAATCCTTCATCAACTTTCTCTTTGGACAACACTGTCCTTAGTATCTTCTCTCTGTTCTCAACAGATGGTAAACTGACCATGATTCTGAATTTAACATAGAAAGACTTTACTAGTTGTCACTCCTCTGAATCTAATAGACTTCATAACACCAGCATGGGACTTATATAGGCAGTGCTCATCACAAAACACTGATACAATATTAAGAGCCCGTTTCGTTGAACTTATAAGCTCCTTAAAATAACTTATAAGATGTTTAAAAATAAGGCATGTTCCGAGCTTATCATATTGTTTCTCTATAAATCAACTGAAACTTAAACAATTAGCTAAAACACAGTACCTTCTCTCAAAACGTCTGATGATTGCTTCGTCAAGATCAAATGGTCTATTGGTGGCAGCAAGAACTAGTATTCTCTCCCCAGGTTTAGTCAATAATCCATCCCAATGAGACATGAACTCGTTCTTTATCTTACGCATGGCTTCATGCTCTCCAGCCCTGTTTCGCTGGCCGAGCATGCTGTCAACTTCATCAACAAATATTATAGTAGGTGAGACCTTAGCAGCAAGAGTGAACAAGGCTCTGACATTCTTTTCATCTTCACCAAACCACTTGGAAGTAATAGTGGACATTGAAACATTAATGAAGCTTGCTCCAGCTTCGTTAGCTATAGCTTTGGCCAGCATAGTTTTTCCTGTCCCAGGAGGCCCAAAAAGAAGAATACCCCGACACGGCTTCAAAAGACCACCTTCAAAAAGGTCAGGTCTTCTAAGAGGTAACATCACTAATTCTTGAAGTGATTCCTTTATTTCATCTAAGGCACCTATATCTGCAAATGTCACACCAATTTCACTTGCTGGGATGACTTCTGGCCTTATGCGCTTTTCGAATTCATTGTCTGGAGGGATTTCCTGCAGCAACCAAGAAAACTCATGTGAAATACGAATAGCAAACTGCAAGCAAATGCATGGAACTGGATTATTAGGCCTTACTGGAGCTTTGACAGCTGGTGGATCTTCTTTCTTGCTCTCGGGTACAACAACAGCAGTTTCAGCTTTCGTTTTAACCTATTAGGGCATGTTTGATAGCAAATACTAATTATCTAAGATTAGGATGATAACTAAACTTTATAAATTTTAAAGCATAATCTACCCTTAATCTAAGTTATCAAACAACCAATAAAAATGATATATAGTTAATCTAGATTTAATCTAAGCTATCAAACATGGCCTTATGATTTAAAGTCAGATATCTGGCCACATGAAAATATTCTATTCAATCCTATGTTTATAACAATGCTTACCAAGTCAGAACATTCAACCTTAGGCACTGCAGCTTGTGCTTCAACCTTTAACGTGTTAATTCCAGAAGATTTACCGTCCTGGAATAGACTCAACCCACGGGACAGACTAATGCAAGGCAAAGGCAATAAGTTAGCAGTTACAATACAGATTCAAAAATAAAATAAAAAATCCTCGAGAATTACTAACCTCGCTGATGAAATAATAAGTTTCCCATTTCTGTAATCAGGTTCCTTTGTACTCATCAGATGGTATGAGATAGCTGATACCACAATTTCTTCTATGTATCTGCTAAGAACAATTGTGTCTGCCATACAGATAGAATCCAGATCATCGCAGTCAATATCATTAGCAGCAAGTACCTCAACTATATGATTTTTATTATCCTTGTATTGGATCATCTTCATATCTTCCTCCAGCTGAGACTTCCAGCTTACAAGATGAATTTCATCCCCTGGGGGCCTTATTTCAATGTTGTAAGGGAATATAGAAGAAATTTCCTCATCAACTTCACGGAAATCATTGTCGGGGTCAACTGTTCTTGAACCAAGGATTAATATGGATCCAGATAATTGCTTCAACATTTTCTGAAACAGGATATATGCTCTCTGTGATTTGCAGAGGAGGTTCTCAACATCCCTAAGATAAAGGACAACAGGACAGTCTTTTGATGTTTGGACAAGAACCTGCACGACAGTTGATAGAAGGGTAACAAAACTGTCATATAAAAATTTAAAAAGCAGGAATACTTATACCTTGTAAAGTGTCTGTATGAAAAGCTTCTCATCAAAACACCAGTTGCTGGTGCGCTTGTGTGGAACTGAACAGTGAAGAAGATCATAATGAAGTAAGAAAAAAAGAGACCTCTAATGCTACAAAATAGCCCTTCATATTCACACTATGATGCACTTTCCACTATATTTTTTTTTTTATCTGAGTTGGTTAATTCGAACCTGATTTAGCAGACCTACTAATCAAGCCAAGACTATCAATGTTTACTGCAGAAGAAGCATTTCTGCGTAGCTTTGCGGAGTTTTCTTGTGCACTGCACATATAAAGCATCACATAACGAAAAATACAAAGCATTGAATCAATTATGCAACATAGAGAGAAATCTCCGGTACAAACATTGATTTAAGATCAACTCCGCTGCTTTGCCTTCGTAGTGAACCTGCAATTAAACAAAATTATGATCAACATTGTCATATAAAGCACATGCATCATACTTGGTATCCAACACATAATCATCCAGCATGCCATTCAGAGGTATAGTGTGTGAAGTTTTGCCTGAATTAATCATGGGGCCTCCACTGATAAATATCACACAATCTAGCGAAAAATTTCTTTTTTACATGCAAAATTCAACCTCCAAATAATGTAAGTAAAAGACAAGCAAAAAACCACTTCTCATTAAAGAATAATATGACATCATTCTAGAATGTTGTTAACAAGTTACAGATCATAAGAGATAAAAGCTACAGAGAAAATATCTAGTTGAGATGGAAATTCAAATTGAACAGGAAAGATAAAAAAGGAACAGTCCTTTTGCAACATAAGAGAGAAAAACGAATATATTTTTTGGTGTTTTCTAGCTCATTTAGCTATCAGAAACAATAAAATTTACCCACTCTTACCTTTATTATCCTCCTTTGGTGGAAGTAAAGAAATTGATCCAAGTAAACCAGACATTCTGCCCAATGTTGTTTCAGATATAGACCTTTTAAAAGACTACAACAAGAGATGTTAGCAATTCACAAGCTATATGCTAACTTTATGCATAGGAAGGCAGAGTGTTAGTAAGACAAGAATAGAGTAATGAACATATTTGTTCCACTAAACAGGGAGGAAGTAATAAATAGGGCTGTTGAACTTACAGTTTCTCTATTAGGCGAACCATATTTGCTCAGCATCTGCTCAAATAAGACCATTCAAAGATCAGAAGAAGAAAACACACACAAAAATCCTAGCTCCAGCAATCAATCAGCAGTGAAAACTCAAACACCATCCACTTACCTTTAGAGAAAAATCATTAATATCTAATAACAACAACTTCGCTTCAAAATAGTGAGCTAAAGCCTTAGCAAGCATTTGCTGGTACAACTCTGAGAGAAAATACATCAACCATAAATGAAACATAATTCAACAAGATCCAAAAAACAACTTGAACAACTTACCAGCAGGACCAGAGAGCAAAATTGTACGACTTGCTGGAGCGAGGTTTCTTGTATGCTTAGTGAAATCGCCTTTTTTCAAATGAACAAAAGCAGCACTAGTTAATAAGACCCTTGTCTGTTCACTGCAATTGATCAGGAAAAAAAATTAGTTTAGCCATACTCTAGGCAAATTTCAGTAAGAGTAGTTCCAGCAAGTGCATTTTGACTATATCAGCAGTTTAAACATCTAATTATTAGAAGGGGGAGGAGTTTCAGGTCTTGTAGCCATAAATAAGACAAGGGGAATAACTTTGGTGAAACATAGGATAAGGATTTTCTTCTCAAAAACAATAGTAGCACAACTCTAATTATGCACGACTTATCCCTCACGAATCTAGATCTGTGAAATGGAAAAATTCACACTCACAAATACCACAACTTATGAATTTGTTAGAACTTATGTTATCTTTTATCCTTTCCATCACATCTTCTATAGTGTAGGACATCTTATTGATGATCCGATCTTAAACCATCCATTAATATCACTAAATTCAATATGCTTATTAACTAAAACAATACAAGCACTGTAAATTTGTTTGAATCCTAGACGGTGTAGTAGAATAATCTCAGTACTAATCACTTGGTCGTATGAAAGATTAGTCTAGTATTATCGGTGAATCTTAAATTTTCTATAAGTCCAAGGAAACTAAGGTCCCCTCTTCATTCTCTAATTCTTCTAATAATGGGAATATTTTCAATTATATCTATTTTATGTTGAATAATTGTAATTCTAAATATGATACTCCCTCCGTTCTACAATAAATGTTGTTTTAGCTTTTTTTCTCTTGTACACAAATAAGTGTTGTTTTAGAATTTTTACACTCTTTATTCCCATTATGCCCTCTAATTTAAAAATTATTTGAGACAAACTTGGAAATAATTGAAAATGATTGGTTTAAATTTTTGGAAAGATTTGAAGGGAATTAATGTAATTAAAATCTTCCTTTATTATTTAAGGATTTACTTGTCAATACATACCCTTTCTTAATTCCAACAAATTTCATGAAAACAACCCTTATTGTAGAACGGAGGGGGTATATCATAAATTAGAATGCAAATTTGAGAACCATATCTTTATACCAGATATCCAAATATTATAACAAGATATTAGAAGTATTTCAGTTGATATGGCAGTTATAGCTTTGTTTATTATGCAGAGACAATTAATTACTCATGATCTGATGATTATCTATGGATGAGCAGAATTAAAAAGTCGTCAATCATGCACAAACATTCAGAGTGCACTTTCTATATCAAAATAGGGTGTAATTTACCATTAAATACACTTAAAACTAGGAGTTTAGTTAACCTGTACTAGCATATCTCTATGCTGAACAATAATCGAAAACGATAAATTTCAATATAGAGATACACACTCCAATTAACTATTTCAAATATGGTGTGAGCCACCAAGAGTTTGTAAACAAAGGGGTTTAAAGCCTACACGAAGATAATTGTAAAAACTCAGGTGGAGAAACAACAATCACACGAGTTGGCTTCAGAAAAATAAAATAGTGTAAACAGAGATAAGATGAAATGATTTAAGCATATTTTCATGTAAATAGCAACTGATACTGTTTCATCAATCAGAAATCCATAACATACACAATATAGTAGGCATAAAGTGGAAAAAGGAAGGAAAAATTAGGGTGATTTAATTACCTTAAATAGTAGGGAAACTTATCGAATGTAACACTGCTATCCTGTCCATTACAAAGGTGATTCAACATCTCCTGTTCCATTGCATGTAGTGTAACGCCGGTGGTGGCGCCACCTGTCCAATTGTTGACAGCGTGGGATCCCGACGCAAGGCCCAGCCCTACTCCGACTCCTATCCCCACGCCCAACGCCGACATTAACATATGTTTCGATTCCATTTCTTCTCAACTCTCTCCCTCAAATATATATATCCACTTGTAAAAGAGAAAAAAAAAAAAAAATAGATCACGTAATAAATAAAAAGGAACACCAATTTCTATGAGGCTACAATAGATATAAACACGAAATATGATCCGATTGTGTAAACTTTTGAACGAAAACGCACTCGTCAATTCCGGCTATTTTTTTTTTGTAAAAACAAGTGCGTATTTCCTTCCAAACGTAGCAGCGGAGAGTTTTCAGGCGTTTTGAAAATTGTTTTGCAGGGCGGTGGTGAGAGACGGCGGCGGAGATGTGTGAAAGCGGTGGCGGTGGTTAGTTTGTTTCTAGAAATAGAGACGCGGTTGTTCCCTCCTCCCGCTTTACAAGGCAAGGCATGAAATTTTATAGAGTTTGATGGATGAGGTGGACGGTTAGGATTGAGCTGTGCTGTATGATTACAAAAAAAATATTTGGAGTGCGTGCGCCGAAGCGAGTACCAATCGAATTTCTTCGAAACTAATAAATAAATGGCACCCTTATCCTTTACCTCTATTTTTGGCAAACTGTCATCCCCTTCCATCACTGTGCTGCTGCTACTACTGACTCGACTCTTCCCCTTTAATTAGTACTCCATCGTTATCGTTAGCCTTCATCCATTTTTTATACTATATAATCATTACTCTTCTGTCATTAATGACTTACACTATTTGATTGACACATTTTTTACGAAAATAAAATTTAGTGGTTTCAGTTATTATATTCTATCAATTTAGTGGTTTCAGTTATTATATTCTATCAATATTGATCACCGTTAGTTAATTTGTCATTTGACTAACGAAGAAAGAGTTTTGAGCACAAAATTTTTACAAAACTACATTAAAAAATTATAATGTATTTTCTAGAACTAATGAAATTTTATACTCTAATTTTTATTTTATTTTTAACCATTGTATGTTTTCCAATTCTTTGTTTCATATTGAATTTGTATAATAATTGGGGATAGAAACTTATTTCAATTCATTTCCCTATTTATAATTATTGGAGCATATTTTGTGGTAAAGATTAATTGTAAAAAATTTTCTAAAATTATCCATTAAGAAAATTTTATAAACTTATTTTTCATTCCAAATAATTTTCTATTAAAATCATTATTGGAGATTTTTGAAATGTTAGTCAAACAATTGGGCATTTGAAATGAATTGAAATAAGTTTCTATCTCCTAAGTTTCTCATTTCTCATATGTAAAATAAAAGGTAAACAGGTTAATTGTTCTAGAAGATGCATCGGAATTCCTTCGGACAGTATATGTACTTAATTTTTGTGACTGAGATTCTTCAATGGGTATTTCTTCACGGACCTCCATTAGGTGCTTCTGTTTTTATTTCATTAGTTCTGAAAAGATGCATGAGAATTTTACTTCGCCCCGTCACGTGCTACTATTCATTTTAAATATTTATCTCTCTCTATTATGTACTTTGAGCCCTCCTTTTCATTTAAATATTTATTTTAAATAGTCACTTTTTTTTTTTTGACAAGGTATTTTAAATATTCACTTAATTTGTTGTAAATGTGTAACAAAGTTGTTTTAAGAAAATAATATATTTAATTTTTCATTTTCTTTCTTAGTATTACATTGGTGAGAGATTGAACGCGAATATAGTAGGCAAATTATTTTTTGCTAGTATATTGTAATCTCGTATTTAAATAGCTCAGGTTTCTTTTTCCAAAGGATAAATGGATAAATTGCGGCCAAGCGATGCATGAAGATCCACTCTCTTATCATCTTCAAACAAACCAAAATTCATCAATTAAAGAAAAAAAAGGAATGAATTAATTAATAAATTTGTAGATTATATTTAATTTTAATTCTTCTTATTACTCATCCAAAAACTTACACATTGTTACAAAAATTCATGGGAAAATATCACTTTTGGTCACTGAACTTTACCACTTTTCAGATTTGGTCACCCACATTTAATCACTATCAAAATTGATCACTCACTTATTATTTTTTATCAATTTTGATGCTGCTGTTAGAAAATCCGTCATTACTAACGGAGAAAATGTTTTGAGCGTGAACTTTTTTTTGACATCATTTTCCCTCCTTTAATTCCTAAAACCTAAACCCCGCCCAAACCCCAATTTTATTTTATTTTCAATTTTTACTAGAATTTATCATAGGGTGGTGTGTGACTAAGAAATAAAAATCCACAAATAGAGTGATTTTGAGTTTTTACAAAGAACTGGAGATGTCTAAAAAGAAACTTCTGCACCCCAATTATGTCATTATATTTATCTGTTAGAGACTGGAAAGAGTTTGGTAATCATCAAATGTTTTAGAAGATGCATGAGAATTCTCTAACAAATAAATATAATAACATAATAATTTAGCAATATAAAAAAAATTTAATATTAAATTGAAATAAAAAATACATATTGTACATACTTGTATTGGGGTACAGAAGTATTCTGGTTCGTACATCTCCAGTTCTTCGTACAAACTCAAAATCACTCTATATTTGTGGATTTTTTTATTTCTTAGTCACACACCTCAGTAAAAATTGAAAATAAATTGGGATTTGGGGTTTAGGTTTTACGAATTAAAGGAGGGAAAATGATGTCAAAAAAAAGTTCACGCTCAAAACCTTTTCTCCGTTAGTAATGACGGATTTTCTAACAGCAGCATCAAAATTGATAAAAAATAATAAGTGAATGACCAATTTTGATAGTGATTAAATGTGGGTGATCAAATCTGAAAAATAGTGAAGTTCAGTGACCAAAAGTGATATTTTCCCAAAATTCATCTTTATTATTTTGCAAAAACTTGCGCAAGATGGAAACCATTTAATATGGAAGAATTTGTTTTTAGTAAAAATTGAACGGAGACATGTGAAATGGATGAATGAGCTCTAATACAGTAATACATACCATAAAACTAAATTGTCTTATCTAAAAGTTCAAATTTGTAAAAGGGTGTGAAATTAATTTATTTATATTAATAATTTCTTAATAATTAATTCATTACTTATAAATATTATAACATTATGTCCAAGGGAAAATATCGTGAAATATGCGGATATATGGCAAATTCCAAATTTGCGATATAAATATTGGGGTCTAATGTATTTTTTTCCGGGTATCGCGGATATATCGTGAAATATCGCTAAATATCGATGTCGATATTGTTCAATGGTAGTGTAAAATTTGTCGGGAATCGAAAAATATCGCGGATATATCGCACGATATCGCACAATATCGCAAAATCTGAAAAAATTGCAAACTTATTTAAAATTTTATTTTTATATGTATGAAATTATATATTTTTTTTTATTTATAATAGTGCAAGAAAATATATTCTCAATTCACCTTATATATTTAATATTTTTTTTGCATAATTATATTTTAAATTACTATAATGTGATGAGTTAGTATCAATGTTGTTTGGACAAATATGTCATTTCACCTACTATATTTGAACACTATAACTCATCATTTTGATATTATTTGTATTTTATCATATATATTTAATCATTTTGTATTGTAGTGTGTTGTCAATTAGTTTTCGTCACCCAGTATTTAATTGTATTTAATCAATGTTATTTGGACAAAAATGACATTTCACCTACTATATTTGAACCTCATATGTCATCATTTTGATATTAATTGTATTTTATTTTGTATTGTACTATGTTGTCAATATTTTTCGTCAGTCAGTATTTATATGAGTTTTTATTTATATGTTTGTTTTAAACATATACTTTTATTGGGTTTTAATGGAATACATGCATCATAGTATGTTATAATAATCTCTAAAATTTCATGTTAAATTTTCAAGATTTTAATTAATAAATTTTTCGTCATTTTTTCAATTTTTTAACGATATCGATATATCTGTAAAATTTCATCCTTGGTCAAATCAACACGGGAGACTAGCAAACCATCTACTATAACAGAGAGCGACATTTTCATCCTTGGTCAAATCAACACGGGAGACTAGCAAACCATCTACTATAACACGGGAGACTAGCAAACCATCTACTATAACAGAGAGCGACATTTTCATCCTTGGTCAAATCAACACGGGAGACTAGCAAACCATCTACTATAACAGAGAGCGAATAAACACCGTACCCTCGCGCATAAATACTTTTTGATCAAAAAATTAATTGAGATATTTTAGGTAATTTAATAAGATATAAAGTGAATTTAGTGAATTGTAAAGTAAAATGTAGATAAAAAATGAGTAATAATTTTATAAATAAAATAATATTGGAAGAGTATTAATTTTGTGAAATATTTTCATATTGAAAATTTGGAAGTGAGCAAATAATCTTGAAAATTGGGACGTCTAAACAAAAAAAGTATACGAGTAATCACGGGACGGGAGGAGTACTTAACTATTATAAAAAATTACTAAATGCAACTTAAAAGTAGATACCTTTTTGTTAAAGAACAAGTTTGATGTAGGAAATGATTATGAAATTTATTCTCTTTTATTTCCCAAGTTCTGTTTCAAGTCCAAAAATCTTTACAAATCGCTGGAATATAAAGAGAGACTAATTTTTGCAGAATACATCGAACTAAAACCTATTTAATTACAACATGCAATAAGAAAAAAATTATAGATGCATTAAATCTTACAACATAAGGATTGCAGTACGTTTATTCCACTTGATTCAAACCCCTTCACTGAGCCAAGAACAAATTTGCCACATTGCTTCAATTTATCCATTTGATTTCGATTTTGCAGCAGCGACGTTCTTCCACCTTTACTCAAGAAACCCCAATGTTGTATGGATTAGAATGTGAGTGTTTCATTTCATCAAATCCAAGAAAACGAACCCGTTCCACAGACTATGCAACAGCATGGACGGCAGCAGATTCCTCGATCTCGTATAGCTTACGCCCATCACAACCCCTAGAAAAATTAGTGGCAGCATTCTTTGTACATTAAAATGTGCCAAAGCAAAGGCAACTGAGCTCACTAAGATCGAGCCCCAAACGGGCATGTACTTAGTCAAAGAAGGTAGAAGAAAACCCCGGAATACAATTTCCTCCCATAAAGGAGCACATACAACTAGTACAAGGGCGTATAGAGCCATTGCAATAGGATCACGAGCCATTATTGACTGCTCTACACTAGAGAGTGTGACGGGAGTAGATTGAAGAACGGGCAATAAATCGAGGTTGAATTGTGAGAGACGATTGACCAATGGGAACATGAAGCATCCAAGTAAAACGTCAGTTATCCAGGAACCTTTAAGGCTAAATTTGAACCAATCGGGTGGAAGGGGACGGAAACGAGACAGACAGCGATGGAGAATTAAAATTCCAGCGAGGCCTTCGGTGACATCTGTTAGGAGACTGAATAAAGCTTGCCCTCTAAAAGTTAAGGATTCCTTGCTGAAGCCAACGATATGAGCTCCAAACGGTATCATCCATGACCCCACGAACCAGAATGAGAGAATCCAAAGGAGTGTCACCTATACCACCGTAATTTTATCAAACTGAGAAGGTTTGTTACTATCACCATTATTGAATGAGTAACAATTACTGTCCAATGAAAACAACTATATTGACCAACTAATACTTTTTAGTAAAACAACTAATACCATTATTGAAAACATAATCCAAATGGTGTATACTACTCTTCAGAAAAGGAAGCTGAAACAGGTTTGTAAAACTTAGGGGGTGTTTGGTTCAAATTCTTCAATGAGAATTGAGTGTTTTGCTCTAATCTACGAATAAGTGTGGATAAAAAAATGGTTTTTGGTTGAGGAATAGTGGAATGATTGAGGAGAAATATTATATGAGGGGAGATAGTTAATAAAAATGGAGTAATAATTTAACATATTTTGAGTCTCATAACCTCATATAAAGTATGATAAAGATGAATTGATCTTTTTTTTTTTTTCCCATTAAACACCACAATTACCCTATATTCATTTCCATTGTCATTCCCATTGAAGAATTATGAACCAAACGCTCCCTTAGATCTGCACACTATGAAGAACCTTACCTGCAAGATTGTCTCTGCAGTCCAAGGTACAGTCCAGGGTTTCCCAATTCCTCTAAATTGCGCATCTACAACCTGAAAGAGAAATACGAAAAGTCCTATCATTATGCTTTATTTTAAGTTTATCAATATATCTATGAGTTGTATTTTTTATGTTAGGACATTTAATGTGGCTTTTATATATCTAATATTGTAATTATGTTTGGACATCAGGGAATATTTGGAACATCCCCCTCAACTTGAAGCTGATTATCCAGAAGCACCCATATCCTAATACACAAGCAAGACAATGAATGTGTGCAGTTTCAGTGCACAATAAATAGACCCTGGCGTCTAAATCCACTAAGGTCTCCAGCATCAGGCATATAATTTTTTTTAAAGACTCTATGAGAAAAGATTGCCCTTCAAAAAACTCTATAATGAGAAAGAGTGCTGACCTTTTTAAGACTTATAGCCCAATTTCTTCTTTCAACAGGTGGTGTATTGATTTCTGCCTGCTCATACTCATGCAGAAGTTCACCAGCAGACTCTGTATTTGGAGTATCAGATGAAGAATCTTCCGGACGAAAGCATGAGATTTTCCATTTCTAACATACAAACAGTCCGGAACTCAATGTAAAAATACTAAATCGTACCTATTAAATTAACAAAATAACTAATACTTCTCCATACGCAAATCATGACCATGTTTGAAGAATTCTAACACATTTTTTGGTCAAACAGTTGTGCAAAATAAAACAGCAACTCCAAATTCAGATTTTACGATCTTTATTGCAATACAGGAGCATTTATAGTCAATTAAACATTTAATCTGATGATCTTTATAGCATCTTCCTCAGTTTAATCAGCATGATCTTTCTCCAATTATATCCGATAACTTTTTCTAAGAATCTCAAGTAGGGTTACTTCTCTTCATTGAGTTTTGTTTGAAATTCTTGGCTATGTAGGAGTAGCACAAGCATATATTATTAGTTATTTCCACTTTAACAATCTCGTGCTCTTCACGACTTCACCTTATCGTATCATAGTTTTTTGCTGAGTAAATTCCTATTACTTTAAGAATAATTACAATGCAAAGTGGCATAGGACGCTGGAAGATTCCTTACAATAGTACAGCAGTTTTAAGTCTCCTCTATGGTTCCTATCTGTTTCTTTTCTATTCACAGATTAATGTAGGTATTTTCAATCAAAACAAAATCTAACTGCTGAGAATAGGTACACCATTTGGTCCCAAATGCTTATTTAAATTGTCAAACCCAAAGCTAGAGAATTTAGCAATGATAAATTCCCAACCATTAAGTATCAAGAATAACGAATTCTAACAAGAAACTCATTACTAAAGCCAAGAAAGAAATGAATCCTCATAGCTGAGAATTTGGGGGGTGTTTGCAAAATCAACTAACTGCTTCTAGAATCACTTTTTTTTTTTCAAAAGCTGTGAGAAGGAGCTTTAAAAATAAGTGATTCTAGAAGCACTTAGTTGTGTTTCAAAACACACCCAAAAAATCATTACATGATTTACATCCTTCCATTGCTATATCTTTAAGAAGGCAGAGGCTCAAAATAAACCAATTGATTTGACTAGTTTCTCTAACTGAGGTAATGTTATACTTCATGGATAAGCCACACAGATGGGTCCATAGTTCAGAAACAAAAGAAGATTGAAATTTTTTCATAAAACACAAAACAGACATCATATGCATGTGGATACAGGAAATGTGTGTTTTTTTGCAACGTAGATCGATGAGTTGATGAATAATGGATAATAATATGAAAAGGCTGATAACTTCGACTTATGTAACAATCCAAAAATACCCTCCTATGGATGCATATCTTTGCCAATGCAAAAATATCAGACTGGAAGAATTTTTCTGCTAAGTCCAGTCCACTATCTACCCCAGTCACATCATCTGAGAAGAACCCAACCCAATTCAGCGTTCATTGTAAATGGTAAAACTAACTAGTACAGAAAATATTCACGCAAGAAGAGCTTGGACCTTCTTTTTTTTTTTTGACCGGAGAGCATGGACCTCTAGATACACTGATATAAGTAACTATGCTATATGCTCCTATAATCAATGTATATTACCACAACCAAGGCATTTATAAAACTAATATCAATCACTGGAATTTTACAGTTAATTGCCGTATTTTTAAGATAGTGAATACAAAACTAGTCCACCTCATGTCTGGTAGATAACTCAAATATCACAAATAGGTAATTCCTTCACACAGAGGCACTGTGTATGAACTCAACTTATGATTTGCTGCTTTTTATGTGTAGCAAACTTTCAATAATAACACAATAAGTTAAACCGCAGATATCCAATTTCATACTTCACGATTCACCTTAAAGTACTTGGACGAAATTACCAATTTGAGAACAATAATCAATCAAAACACCCAACATACGCAACGCCGTAATTTTTTTTCCTTTGGATTTCCGCAAATGAATTACCTTGGTTGAGGAAGTGCGACGAGTTTCCGAAAGGCGAAAGGTCAAGGCAGGAGCAAATGAAGATTTATCGGTGAATTTCGAAGCCCTAAACCTAGAAGTTGAGGTTGAGAGGCTAGGGAGAAATGGGCGCCGGGGTAGAGAGTGAAGGCAATTTGAACTCAGCATCAGATTAAAGTTAGGCAGGTGGTCAATAGCCCTAAATTTAGAGAGGGAGAAAGGGATCGAGATCATGGGTTTCGTGCATTTTGCAGAGCACAGAAACCCTAATCCTTACCAGATTTACTGTAAATTAATTCTGGAGTTCAAGTTGACGTAAAAGAATCTTATTTGTTTTCTATGCTTGTATTTCACCCAGAAACTTCTGAATCAATACTATTGACTTGACCAACTTTTTATTTTATTTTCCGATTTAAATATTTTTTTATATTTGGCCAATTATGAGAAAGATTATCCGCACCGCACAATGCCAAACTTAGAAACAAAAAATATTCTCCGTCCCATCGTATACTATGTTTACGAAAATTAAAGAAATAATTTCTCCTCATTATTCCCACATTTTTTTTTATTGTTCAATTATATTACTCCATCCGTCTCAAGTAGGGTTGTAAATGAATCGAATAATTTTGATCGATTCGGTATTCGTATTCGAATTTTGATATTCGTATTCGAAATTTTATGATTCGAATTCGAATACAAATATTTTTTTTGATTCGATTAATAAACGAATGCAAATACAAAATTATGATATTCGATTCGATATTCGTAAGTATTCGATTATATTTATAATATATATACATAAATATAATTTTAAATGTATATTTGTCTCATGTCCTATAATATTATTTAAATTATTATTTTAAAAAATTTCTCCATAAATTTTCGAATCGAATAGTTTCAAGTCGAATCGAATAGTATCGAATACGAATCAATTTCAAATAGAATACTTGAAAAAGAATTTTAAAAATATGTTTTAAAAATTCGAATCGAATACTCGAATCGAATCGAATCGAATAGTATCGAATAATCAATCGAATCGAATACCGAATCAAATTTATTATTCGAAAATTAAACGAATACGAATACGAATATTCGAATATTTTCACGAATCGAATCGAATACTGCAGTATTCGCTTCGATTCGATTCGTTTACAACCCTAGTCTCAAGGCTCAAACCAATTGAACACGGGTTTTAATTGTTTATTAATATTGTGTAAGATAAAGTGCGGGTAGTAAAGACTTTTCAACTTTATAAATAGTAATAAAATTACTTTTTAGTGTAATAAAGTAGTGGTATTTGTTGTAATATTGTACTCCCTCCGTCCCTGAAAAGCTTTCATTTGATGGAACGAAGTTTAATGAAAAAGTATAATAATTAGAGCTTTGAAGGTAATTTTGTAAATTTTTATATATAAAGTAAATAATGTAGTTTTGATTAAGTATATGATGGACCCCAAAAGATATTGTATGAAGGGTAAATACGTGTATATCGTGAAAGCAACTATGAAAACTTTTCAGGGACGGAGGTAGTAATGTTTTAAGGGGAGTATTTAAAAGTGTTTTTACTATTTTAGGTAATGTGCCTTCAAGTATGGGACGCCCAAAATGGTAAAATGTGTCTTCAAGTATGGGACGGAGGGAGTATATTTTACCGATATTAGTTTCGATATTATTATTACATATCGATATATATATATATAGACATTTACAATTTTTTTTACAAATATCGTGGAAATGTCGATTATTTCCAATATTAATATCGACGACCACGAAAATTGGATATATCGAGGATATATTGGAAAAATATCCCACCTGCATATTTTCATCCATGCTCACGACATAGTTTTTGTTGGTCCCAAAAAGGAGTGTGACACGTGTATGGAGCGAATACACGTGTATGTGTTTTCCCTTTTTTAAAACAATACTATTCACACTACTTTATCTCCATCCTCCTGTCATCACTTATTTACCCACTTTACCATTCACTTTATTCATAAATCATAAACAATCATTTTATTTACAAATGACCTCACAATACCACATCATACCCTCAACTTATCTACTTTATGAATAAACTAATCAATATTCATTAAAACCCGTGCCCGGAGAAGTGGGCATAATAAAATTGGACGCAGAGAGTATATAGTAATCGGTATAAGGAGTTAGGGGTCTTCTAAAGATAGTCTAGATATCGCCCAAACTATCAACAGTTCAGTAATTTAAGCCATCAGATCTGAAATCTAATAGCTTATATTTGATGACATGCTACCTGTTGCACTTGGTGTCGCAGAATTCATCGTCTTGCATTGCACTTATTATCTTTTTTGTCGTCCTATCACACTTTTAAATTAAATTTAATGATTTTAAATATATAATTATAGACTTCAAAAAAAAAAATATATATATATATAATTATAAAATTACAAATTTATCCTCACATAATTAATAAAACAATTAATTGATAATATATAATCTTTATTTTAATTTTCATATCATTATATATAAATTACGATCTTTTATTGCCAAAAAACCTAGAGCCATATGAACACAATTCGTTCAAGAGGCCGGAGCCCCGTTAAAAACCTTGCTACAGCAAACCCTCCTTAGGGATAAATCTATAGTCAAGGAAAAGGGAACCCCTCTAATTTACAAATCGGTAAAATTTCGAAGTTAAATCCCTGCGTAAATAGTCTAGTAAAAAATCAGGTGGTTCGTTCCACCATTCATGTTTCGTTCTTGCCATGGACGCCAACTTATTCGCTGCCGCATTGCCTTCTCTAAAGATGTGTGTAATTTCTATTCTCATACCTAGGTTCTGTACCTACTGCCATAATGCGCTTGCTTTCCATGGTATCCGGTCACCCGCACCCTGAAATATTTGTACTACAAACATTGAGTCCGTCTCCAGCCAAATGTTGTTCCATCCCCGGGTACTTGCCATTTTAATAGCATGTAGGGCTGTAATGACCTCCGCCTCAAACGCATAGCCTACGCCGTGCTTCATTGCAAACCCTCCTATAAATTCTCCGTGTTCGTTTCTATATATTCCAGCCCCCGAAATCGGTCCAGGAGCTCCCTGCGCTGATGCGTCCACGTTTATTTTGATTGTGCCCTCTAATGGCGCTTTCCATCGGACTGGGATAACATCAGGAGCTTTCCTTGGATTGCAATTCATGTCGAACTCCTTGATTATCTGGAGGTCCTCTGCGGTGTTGTTCATGCAGCCCATGTACTTGCTGCTTATTTCTCTAATAAGCGCAGCAGTTGATGTGAAAACGCCTTGTGTGGAGATTTGCTTGTTGTCGAAAATAAATGCATTTCTGGTCGTCCAAATCTGCCATACCAAAGTGACCCATGCCAATCTCCATATCGATGTTATTTGTGGGCTGAAGGAGCGGTTGATCGCTTGCAGCACCCATGACAAAAAACCCTCGTCGATTCTAAGAGGCGCTCGAAAAATTCCCATAATTCTTTCGGCTGTATATTTGAAATAACTGCATTCACTGAAAAGGTGGTCTATTCCCTCCTCTTTTGAGCGACACATTATGCATATATTTGGGCCTTCAATTCCCCATGTCTGCAATCGATCCCAAGTGGGGAGCCTCCCATGTATAGCCCTCCATATCACCGTCGACCTTCTAGGCGGGATGAAATTTGCCCATATCCATCGACCCCAATTGACCTCCGGATACTTAGGGCGGATTTGATCATATGCTATAGCTGCCGTGAGCTGTCCACGCGTGGAATTTGGCCATATACGACTATCCTCCTGAGTGGCAAGATTGAAATTCATAATGTCCGCGACGATATCCGGATATGCCGCCACAAAATTCGCCTCTAAGTGCCATATTCCGTCGATGCAGTAGTCCGATATCTTGAAAGGGAAGTATACTCTACTGCTCAATGGCATACCAATTCTGTCAGCAATGGTGTATCCTAGCCAATTTTCCAGCCAGAAATTAACATTTGAATTTTCCCTAGGTATCCATTGCGCGTGTTTCGTAATTAGTTCCATTTGAGGCTTCAATCCTCGCCACACTGACGAGGCTACTGTGATTGGCCGAATATTTCCTGATGGCATGAACCTGCATCTGAGAAATTCCATGGGCCTCTGTTTTTCGGTTAGAATCAGCCACGCCAGTTTACATATATATGCATCATTGGCACATATTATCGATCTAATTCCCAGTCCTCCCTCAGCTTTGGGGGTGATTGCTTTATTCCATGAAATCGAGCAGGCCCCTTTTCGGTCGATGTCTTCTGTCCAAGCGAAATTCCTCATTGCTTTCTCGATTCTATGCAGGAGGGAGCGGGGCCATTTGTACACCATCATTGTGTGTACCAAAGAAGAAGTGATTACATGATTGATCATACAAATTCGTCCAGCAAGGGAGAGGGCTGCTCCTTTCCAAGAAGCAAATTTCCCAAGGATTTTATCTGTCGTTTCTCTAAAAAATGTGGCCCGTGGCGCCCCTTTAAAGATTGGTGCTCCCAAATAAATAAAAGGGAGGGATCCAGATTTCATGCCCAGAGAGTCTCGAATATATCTTATGTTGTTGTAGCTTACATGTTTCCCAAAATAAGCACATGATTTATTTGGGTTAAATATTTGTCCAGATAACCCTCCATAGATGTCTAATGTGTCGCGGATCGCCCTGATACCGGGTCGGCTGGCCCTCCCAAAGATGAGTATGTCATCAGCATATAGTAGTATTGAGGGGCAGTTTAGGCCACGTCGAATGAGAGCTGATTGCAATTTTCCATTCCTCGTTGACTTCTCAATTAAGGCAATTAACACATCTCCCGCAAGGCAAAATAGCAGCGGCGAAAGCGGGTCTCCCTGACGAACTCCCCGGGTGCATTGAAAGTATCCATGGGGCTCTCCATTAATGAGGAGAGAAAGCCTGGCCGAATGCAAAATGCAGGTAATTAGATCGCATACTTTGCTGCTGAAGCCCATTGTCCTCATAACTTCCAGTAAAAAAAGTCCCAACGGACTGTATCAAATGCTTTCCTAATGTCGATTTTTAATGCCATGTTCCCGTGCACTTTGGTTCTGTCAAGGCAGTTAATACCCTCCGATGCTAACACAATGGCCTGATGTATGCTGCGCCTAGGTATGAAGCCAAATTGATATGGAGATAGGGTTTTGCTAAGGATCGTACCCAGCCGAGAGGCCAAAATCTTCGAGAAGGCCTTGGATAAGAAATTTCCTAAAACAATAGGTCTGAAATCTTCAATCTTGTCTGCTCCTTTGTGTTTTGGAATGAGCGTGACCAAATTGGAGTTAAACCCATGTGGGAGAAAAGCAAACCGGAAGAAGTACTGGGCTGCTCGGATAACGTCTGCAGATATAACAGTCCAAGCTGATTGGAAGAATACCCCCCCGAAACCATTAGGCCCCGGAGCACTGTCCGCTGAAAGATCGAATACAGCACATCGAATTTCCTCCGCGGAAGGGATCTTCTCCAGCGCTGCGTTCTGTTCCAATGTGATTCTCGGCTGCACCATATCGTGCAGATCAATTGTATTATTTTCTGGATTATTAGCAGCAGTAAATAAGTTGCAGTAGAATTCTGTAATGTGTTGTGCAATCTCCGCTTGATTTGTACAAATGTTGCCGTTGATATTGAGTGATTCTAGAGGGGCCCTGACTTTTCGAAATTGATTGAGTTTGTGGAAGAACTTAGTGTTGCGATCACCGTCTCTGAGCCATGTGATTCTGTTTTGTTGTGCGAATAGAGTTTGTTGTTGGCTCAGAATAGTATTTATTTCCTGTTTCGCAATGGTCTCCTTATGTATAGTTTCTGCGGTGTATCCTTGCACATAAACGTCGCGCTGCACAGCAAGAAGCTGCTCATTGGCAATCGAGAGGCGTGTGTGGACATTTCTGAAAACATCCCGATTCCACTTCTTCAAGTCCTGCTTAAGTCTCTTGAGCTTTAGCTTGACTACAGTAATAGGGTCTGGGGCATTTAGGAAAGGTTCCCATGATCTGCGTATCTCTATTAAACAACCCTGATTCTGTAGCCACATTTTCTGAAAACGGAAATTAGACCCGCGCTGCCTTTCCCCTCGGACGCACTCAATCCGAATGGGATGGTGGTCTGAACATGCTCTAGGAAGGGATGACACTTTGACTGAGGACCATTGTTCCAAGAAATCAGTGGACGCCAACACTCTATCTAGCCTGGACGCACTCAACATCCCATCCTTGCGCCTCACTGCCCATGTATAATTTGGACCTGATATTTCCAAATCCAGGAGATTAGCGTTTGCTATAAAATTTCTGAATTCCCGACATGCCGTCTGTGGTGGAGGAGCTGTGCCACAGTGCTCATGTGAGCCCAAAACTGAATTAAAGTCACCGATTAAGCATATCGGATTCAATTGCATGTCAAGAATGTGCTGCCATAGTATTCGGCGTTTCGGGTGATCCAAAGCAGCGTGAACCAGTCCCATGTAGAAGTAATTGTTGTGTGCTGCAGTTTTTATTATGACCACCTGGTCAGTGAATCCAACAATTGTCGAAACGTCTCTCAAATGCTGCTTACAAAAAACCCAAATGTTGGGTCGCATGTTGTGTCTCACGTTTTCCGCGAGTAGAGTCAAGTTCAGAGAGTTCCAAAATGCCTCATTAATACTGTGAATACAGACCTTTGGCTCTATGATGGCCAAGAAGTCTGGCTTGTGGGTTTGGCAATGACTACGTAGGAGATTGCGTGAATCTTTATTGCCCACCCCTTGGATATTCCAAAACAGAACAATCATTCATATCATTAATAATCATAATAAACAATATATATATATATATATATATATATATTTTTTTTTTAAATAATAAATTCACCGTTCCAAAATCAATTTTCACATACGGTTCTCTTGTTTTCTTCTTTTATTCGAAAATTCCATTAATTAAAGCATTGAAGAAGAATTTCAGATATGAACAATTCTCTTCTATATTTTCTACTCAAATTCGTTTTGGTAAATCTAGAGTTTAAGATAGATATTTGAATGAATTGAATTCTAGGTTAAATTATTAATTTAGCTGAATTTTTTATACAAATTTCTATTTCGAATTCAGTACTTAGACGACTATTGTATGTGCTATTGGCCGTCTATTCAGAATTAAGAAACTAGATGTTACAATGTATGATCCTATCACATGATCAGAAAATTAGCAAAGATACTTTATATAATCTAAGAGATATAAATCCGTTTGGGGGGAGGGGGTGGTTAGGGCAAGCCGATACTTCGACCGACAAAATTCAGATGTATTTAATTTTAATAATAATACCGTTATTATTTTTAATTTTAATGAAGGATGAAATAGTAAATAACAAAATAAAATTTAAATAATTAATTTAAAATATTAGAAATAGATGACAGGTATCAAGTTAGGGCGACACGGAGCGATGCAATTCGACATTCAGACTATTAATAGTTCAGGCGACACAAAGACTATCTTAAAAAAACCCCAAGGAGTTATATTATATATTTGACAAATACTTGTGTGTACTAGTTACATACATGTAACTTGATCCAATTTTTTTAAATGGTTAAATAATATTCATAGATATGGGCTGAGTTTTTAGATAATTGATAATTCATCGTTTCCCCTTTTATAAGTTCACCTTCAAATTTTTTTTTTTTAAAGAAAATTACATGTAAAAAAAATTATATTACCCTTTAAACAATTAAATTAAAATTTATCAAAATTATAATTATATACCTACCACCGAGTCACCAACGAATTACCGCTGAGTCACATATTATATTGTTTTTTAAATTTTTAAAAAAAATTACTGGAAAAAATGTGAATCTCAAAAATAAAATTCGAGATAAAAAATTTTCAAATTTTTATTTTCAAAAAATGACCAAAAATTCGAAAATAAACTTATGAACAAATACAAAAAAGTATGGTAGATTGTTATAATGTATTGATCTGATCATGAAGAGCTCTCCGGTACAATAGTTGTAATTATGCATTTTACAATTAAATTCCAATATTTATTTGTTGTAAATCCAATCAATATTGTGAAAAATATGTTCAACTTGGTACAGTGGTGAACTTTCTGTTATGTTACGTATGTTTGTTATGATTGAATATGTTACTTCTAATTTATTTTTTTATAATTTATCTATTATTTTTGACTTTGTTTTATCATATCAAGCTCTTGATATGACTGTATGAGTGAGCAACTTTGAGTTTATCATACACCTCTTCAATTGATAGTATAATATTAGTTTAAATATAATATAATATTAGTTCACATACGGCATAGTATTATTTTAGATACTGTATAATTTTACCTTGTCTAGTTTGTTCAAGCATATCAATAATTATTATTTATTCTCTTGATACTAGATTAAGTGGTATAATATTAGTTCATATACAATATAATATTAGTTTACGTGCAATAGTGTTTTAGTTTATATACAGTATAGTATTAGTGCATATACAATATAGTATTAGTTCATGGAGTAGTATAATATTAGTTTACAAACAAACATATTATTGTCTCTTGCATTCTTTGTGTATAATTTTGTCAATTTGCTTCTAATTATAGAAAATAAATATGTTTTTTAATGATTAAGTGGTTGGAGGTGTGATTGGAAAGAAAATTTAAATACTATATTATACGCGAATTAGTATTAAATTGCATGTGAACCAATATTATACATTTTTTTAGCTTAGATCTTATAGCATATCATATGTACTTCGAAATTGGAAGACATTAGAGCTTATACATGTATAATACTATACCATAACACTTATCGATCGATATCATAACACTTACTGTATAATTTATGTTCATAAAAATATAAAATTAAATGGTTAAAGAAAATGGAGGTTCAAATGGAAAAAATAATTAAACTATGTAAAATGTAGTAAAATTTAAGAGGTCCAAATTAAATGAAAAAATAATTAATTAAGGTAAAATGAAGTAAAACTTGAGAGGTTAAGGTGAAAAAAATCATTCAAGTAAAACAATAATAAGAGAAATTGAACCCAAACTAAAAATATAGAAGCAAAGCTCTTGCAATTAAGTAGGGGTGTAAGTGAGTCGAGCCAACTCGCGAGCAACTCATGTTCGATTTGTAAAAAATATCGAAATTGACTCGAATTTAATCGAGTCGAGTCGAGTTGAGTCGGATTTTGAGCTACTCGAGTAGCTATCGAGTTCGAGTTCATATATATTCGACTCGAAAACTCGCGAGCCTAATTGAGCTTGGACAATATTTACTATTTTGTCATTAATTATATAATTTATATTTATATATAAGTAATCGAGCTAAGCTAAGCTCGAATTTATTTTTCTAATACTTATATTATAAAAAATATATTTTACATTTAATTTTAAAATTATACGGATAATCGTGTCTAGTTCGAATTTTTTATTAAAAATAATTTTAAAATTAATTAATAGTGGAGTATTATTTTTAATTGAAGAATAGAAAAAAATAATTAATATTATTTTTAAATGAAAAAAGAAATCTTAATTGGAGAAAAATAAAGGCCTAACGTCCATAAAAAAAAAAAATTGAAAAAAAAAAAGGCGTACAAATAAAATTCAATTCCGCAAGAGTACCATTAATTATGGAGTATTAATGAGTTTGAGTTAAATTTACAAATTAAAATCAGTTACATGCAATGTAAATCAGTTACCTGCTATGTAACTGGTACATAAGAATGCAACCCGTTATATTTTGATGTAATTGGTTCCACTTATATAATTGAAATTAAGCTTTAATAAATTAGAGACAAATGTTAATTAAATTTGATTTATTAAATATTAAATTTGATTTATATTTATATACTAATTGCATGAAAGAATTTGTCAAATATAAAATGTACAATGGAAAGTTGAATTAGAGAGATACGAGAAGTGAGAAATAGATTAAGGACAAATTGTCGTCCTCTCTCGTGTCTCTCTTTCCTAGTTTTTACTCTTTTTCGATGTCACGTATCTAGTGCAATCTCTTTTTTTTTTTTATCATATTTCTTTCCGTTGTGTTTGATTTGGGATTGATCAATCCGAATTTGTATTGACCATTATCATTCCATTCTCTCTCAATTTTCAATCCCTCCTAATTCAAATATCAATGCATCCATATAATACACATGTACTACTATTTTTGTACAATCACGTTACTATTTTTTAAATCTCATTCGTTCTTCTACTTTTGTTTCACACACTTATTCTTTTTTCTATTATTTTTCTACACACTAATAAAATATTACAACATCACTTTTAAATTGACATAAAGCTACATCTATCTCTACTTCTTAATCTATATCCAAATACAAAATAAACATAATTACTATTTATGGATTACCTCAATTCACTTTTTTCAATTTTAATTTTAATTTCAATCCAATTCATCACCGTCTCTAACCAAACACCGCTTTCATGTATCATTTTCACTAAGCCCTTATCACTTTCAAAGTTTGTTTTCTTCTATTACTATATTATCATATCGTACTGATCTTCCATTTTGCTGGAGCCTGTAAGAGATATTATATTTATATCCAAAGTAGTGAAGATTAACAAAAGAATCTAGGAGATTATGAGAATATTAATTTATATATTGTAGATTCCTTTAAAATTGTACTATTTATATTTATTTCTTTATATAATTTGATTTGTTATTATTATTAATTTGTCCAAGGTGCACCGATATATATCTTCTCTACAATTTATTATTTATTTAATTAAATTTGTGAATAGAATTTAAAAGACATATTAATTACTCCTAGTCCTTTTTCTTTTAAGGAGGGAAGGGTCGACCAAAAAACATCGCATGCCTACCCATCCCGAGATTTCATCACCTCTCACGTCATGAGGAGAGAGTGAACCATACGTAAACTTTGCAAATCTATGCGCTTCTGAGTTGGCCTTCCTTTACTTAGCTTCCCGCATACTTCGTTCTATTACAAATGGGTTGGTCTGCTATGAACTCGAGTGCATGTTGTGCATCCTAGTTCATGTTGCACTTTTCAGTTTTACGGACTTACACTTTTTGTGGTAAATGATGTTGCACTTTTCAATTATTAAACTGTATAATAATATTTTTAGTCATAGTGACTTACACTTTTTAGTAATATTGTGTTGTACTTTTCAGTTTAATAACATACACTTTTCTTTAGACTAGGGTGCACAACATGCACTTGCATACTAGACTTTACCATTACAAATAGCTCCGATAGCTTCTTTGGAATCCAATTTAAGCCTCACCGTGCGGATATTCCACCGCCCACACGCCTCTAGTCTTGTTATCACCGCTGCTAATTCCACATCCAGAGCCGAGCCGGGGTGGTTAATTGTGTGACACCCGACCCCCAAGCAAATACCTGCCCTATCGTTTGTTAGTCTGGGAAGAATTTTTTATTTCAAAATAATTGTCATCTACATTAATTTAAGAGAATTAAATGTCATATTCTAATTTTATTCTTATACTTACTTTTGTAATAATATGCATTAAGCGACCATGTAAGTAATAAAAGGGTAAAGATTCACATTACACATATATTTATTATTATTGAATGATTTTCTTAATTAACGTGAAACATCTTTAAACGACATTTAAAATGAGACAAACACTAAAAAAATTGCAAATATTAGAGATAGGTTTGAGATGGTTTTTGAGGGAAAAAAAGAAGAAGAGAGATTTAAGATGATAAAAAAATGTCTCTAATTAGAGATAGTTTTTAATCCCGGTGTTATACGATGTCGCTTTGAGAGCATTAAAGACGGTTTAAAGACGAAAAAAATGTCTCTAATCGACCCAAAATTCAATTCATTAATTAGTAACGGTAAAAAACTGTCTCTAATTGGTCGAACAAAAAAAAAACATCCAAAAGAGGTTAGGAGGCAATTCAAAATTTTAATTTCGAATTAGAGCAATTTTTTATTGTCTCTATTCAGTCAAGCAGTCTCTGAGGAAAATAAAAAATATTTGATATTGGTTGTGGATTCTGTAGGATTTTTTTAGATTTTCAAAGTTTGGGGGTATTCAATTCGAATTTTCAATAGTCTTTAAAATTTTTGAGGTATTCAATACAAATTTTTAAAAGTCTAAAAATTTATTTGGGTATTCAATAGTCTATAGATTTTAATACTCTATGAATTTTGTTGGATTCTCTTCCAAAAATATAAATAAATTACACTATCCAAAATATTTTCTAAAAACTAGAGATTTTAATGGATTCTCTCAGAGAACATTGAAGACAAAAGGTCAGAAACGAGTATCCGACCTAACCTGAATTATTTATATAAACTTTATATATATATATATTATTGGCAAAAATACTTGTTATAACGTGAAAAATATTTATATTATTGTGAACTGTTTCAATGTATATATGCGTGAAAAATATTGTTTTCAATTGTGAGAAACAACTTAAATAAATTCAACATGATATGAAAAAATGGGGCGGGTCCGCCCCGACCCTCATAGGGCAACTATCTAGGACCCGTACAGGACGCGGGGCGGGTCCGGGACATAATACAATAGAACGGGTCTGGGGCATATACAAGTGTGTTCCATATACATTTCATCAATAGTTTCAGCGCGGGAGTTTATGAAAATCTATGTAAATCAATAAAAAAAAGTATATTTCACAATTCTGTCAAATCTATAAAAATTCATATAAATTAATAAAAAAAGTTAATCAAACTCTGAACTCTATGTATTTTCTAAATCGACATACTTTTTAAAATAAAAAAAAATCAAATAGAATCTCAATTCTGCACTTGCAAAATTGGACTCTTGAGAATCCTTAAGTTTATTTAAAAAAGCTATCTATATTATATATAAATAAAAATAAAATTCACCGTATAATACACTTTGGAGTCGCAACTTGTCATATAAACGATTTGAATGATCATTAATTTTTTTATTATGTATTACTCGTTATTTATTTAATTAATTCGACCACGTATGGTCTGTTTGAATATATATATTTTTTGATAAATCTTAATTGCTTTAGACTAAATTAGAAGAAAATGCATGTAATTAATATTGAAAAGTGTAAAACGTTATTAAATAAATTAAAAATATATACACAATAAAAAGATTAAACAATTTTTTTAAAGAGTAGAAATTGAATACAAATACACATAAAAAATTAATAAATAATTTTTTTTAAAAAAGGTAACAATTTAATACATATATAATTAATTACTCCCTCCGTTCCATACTTGAAGGCACAAATGAATTAGGCATGAGTTTTAATGAATGAATTGTTTATTAGTATTGTGTAAGATAAAGTGGGGGTAGTAAAGACTTTTCAACTTTATAAATAGTAATAAAGTTACTTTTTAGTGTAATAAAATAGTGACATTTGTTGTAATATTGTGATGTTTTAAGGAGATTGTTTAAAAGTGTTTTTGCTATTTTAGGTAATGTGCCTTCAAGTATGGGACGCCCAAAATGGTAAAATGTGTCTTCAAGTATAAAACGGAGGGAGTAATAAAAAATAAACCAAAGAGTTGTCCACTCGAGTGAGGGGTGTCTTGGGCCTCCAACCACTCAGGATTAATTCTGGCAAAGACCAAATAAAATGGCAATGAATTTAAATAGAGGGGGTATGTGGGCAGTCGGATTGGGGGATCAGATGCGAGTTGCGGGCTAGGTCGGGCTGTTGGGTTCGAGTCAAGCCCCATTTATAAATTTTAATTTGGAGACAAAGTTGAGACATGAAAAGGCCGTCTCTAATTAAAGATGGATTATAGATGATTTTTTGACCGGTATACAAAATGGGATGTTACATGATTAGATAAATTCGTCTCTAATCTGAAACGGTGTTTTTCGATAAAAAATCGTTTATAAACGGTAATCCTAAAACGGTCTACTAAATTCATCGAGTTGTTCCAAAGAATCAAAACGACCAGTTATTAATGGAATTCCTTGTCGGCTCTCTGTGAAATACTCATTTGGCCGAGGGCTTCCAAACAAATCGTAAGCTAAACCGATACTGACGAATAACCAAACCGCAATGAATACGGAAGCCGCTAAACGAAAGGGCTTTCGCCACGTATAGCGACTTTGCAGCTCGTAGTCGTGGAAAACAACTACGCCACACCAAACGGTGAATCTTTCCTCGTCGTATTTGGTTTGGTATTGCTACGGCACATGACTTCGAAAGTTATGATGATATTACTAAGGAATGCCTTTATCAGAATATTTTTGCTTCTCACTTCGGTCAATTAGCAATAATTTTTCTGTGGACTTCCGCAAGCGATTTTTCGCACAACTTGCTCATAGTGCAGGTTCCACTTGTATATTGTATTTGGCCGAAGAAGCATCAGACAGGTTGGAGTTCTTACCTTCTAGGGACAACCAGAGGATTTGCATGCATGAGAAGTCCTCGTTGTAGTGGGCAGCTAAGGAGCTAATGTTGCTACGTATTTTCTATTGCAGCTGCGAACCACCCGACGTTTTCTCTATAAATTTTGCTCTTGCTAAGGATGTGCAGCTAATCGACCTTGCCCGGCAGTTGCTCACAGGGCGGGTAGAATCTTGGTGTTGTGGGATCCATCCAAAGTGACTTTGGAGCCTGACCCTTTGACTTAGGATTAGTCAGTTCTATTTATCGATGGGGGGCAGGGCTTTCTTGGGGTGTTAAAATGAAGAATGCCTATGTTCCTATGTCGGGCATCCGAGTGGTTAGTTTCGGGGCAAGAGTTAGTAGAATTGAACTCCACTTCCCCTAAACGAAATACCTGAGTTGCCGCGCGTAAGGAGAAGTTATGACCTCCCAGAATCCTACATCTGCACCGAATTCTTTCTGGTTAAAGAATCTCTTTCTAATTGTTCTGGAACAATTAAGAGATTCTCTAAAAGAAATACAGGCTTTCTTTCGTGTATAATCCTGCATAATCTTGAATGTCATCAGTTCTGGTACGTAGAACAAATAATACAATGCAAGCAAAAGTTCCTGACCAACTACCCAACCTACCTGCTTATATTCTTGACATCCCATCTTTGTCTCAGTAGAGTCTTTCAGTGGCATATTTCAGTCCTCTTCCCCATTACTTAGAAAAAGTGATCCACCGATTCAGGTACAAGATACTACAACAATGGTTAACGAGTCCAACATGGCTAGGTTAAGAGATAATTGAGCATCTAAGGATAGGTTGTAAGCTACGAATCACGAGTTATGGGCTTTGGGTTTAGCTATTTATTCTACGTACATGAACTTGATTAACAAAAAGGCTCGAGAACTACATCGATCTGATACCTTCTTCCCTTGGTCTGGTAGCTTTAGGTTGTTTAAGTAGGTTTGGGCTAGGTCGTTGCGCTCTTGCCACCTCTTGTCAAATCAAAGTAGGCTGATGGACAAGCCCCCGCCTGTCGCAATAGTGTGTGAAACTAAAAAGCCGTTTTATTGATGAACACAAAAGAAAGAACATTTTTTAGATTTTAGATCATTCAAAATTGACGCATATTTATCCAAAGTATTTTCATTAAATGCTCGTTCCATGTTCGAAGTACCATTTGTACAAATAAGAATCCCCTTCGTTACATGATTTCTTCTTCATATAAAGAAAAACCCCTCCCCAAGCCGTGCTTGCATTTTTCATTGCACACAGCTACAAAAGGATTTTTTTTAGTGAACGTATCACAACTTACTCCTAATTTTTTAAAGACGAAGAAAGAAATTCTATTTTTTCACCTAGATTAACCAATTCCTGAAAATGAAAAAAAGGGGGTTCAAACAAAAAACTATCTATTCAACCATGAAAAGGAAACATTTCGATTTTTTATTGGCCTCTTCCTTTATTTAATTCACAGGAGGTCCAATTTGAATTTTTGTGCAAGTAACTGATGAATCTATTTCAGTCAAGCAAAAAAAACCCGATTTCGACAAAGGTACACCAATTTCGAATATGCTAAATCGCCCCAAACACATGTCACAAAAGCAGTACTAGTAGCCTATTTTGGACTAATAGAATCCAATGGATTTTCCTAGAAAGTGTAGGGTAAAATTCATTTCAAGACCTCTTGATTTTTTTTTATTTTTTTTGTAGTGGGAGAGAGTAAAAAATTAGAATATAAAATAGAGGGTAGGTCTCCTATAAACTAGAGTTCACGTGAAATTTTTTGATGAGTGTCACTGTTTAAAAAAATATCTTATTTTTAAACAACGACACTTCATATATATAACAATGATATTTGAAAAAAATGTTTACGCGAATCTGTTTTCTCAAAAGTTTTTGCCTAAAATAGAAATTTTGGTAGTGTCACACATAGGACTCTAACAAATGGGCTGGACCGGGCCAGCTCGGGACCGGGGCATTTTTGTTAGGCTGGGCCGGTCCAACCTATTGCTACTGGGCCTAGAAATATGAGGTCTAGTCTGGCCCTAGGAGGGCTACTGGACCACCAGGCCAAAATGACCCATTTTTTTTATTCAAACTGAGACGAATTCAAACGACGTCGGTGTCACCTCCAATCGTGGGGAAGTGGAAAAACGAGCGAAAATATTGTCCATAAAAAAAATCACAGATCTCCATTTCTCGAATCGACACCCTACACTAAGGTATCAACAAATCAAGAAAAATAAATATAGAAATATGAAGACAAAGAATCACCAAGCGCCATATTCTTCCCAAACATCCAAGCCCCAAACAACCATAGGTCCCAAAAGAGGGAAAACAGGTACCAAAAGAAGGAAGCAAGCCGCAATAAGTGCAGAAAAGTCGGAGAAACCGCCAATAGGAAATAAACATAAACTAAAAGCAAAACAACTAAAAAGAAGGAATTTTTTTTAAAGAAAAATAAATGGGATCAACGGATGACTCACCTGCTCGGCCACCGTAGCGCCGTCAGGGAGGATCTATCCATTGATCCCAACTAATATCCTAAAAAAACCCCTAACCTCACAGGATGATCTAGTAAGAACGAAATTAAACGAGGTGGTGCGGTGGCGCTACAGGCAGTGCAACTATTTTCTTATATCAAATTTCTTACTCCCTCCGCCCGCCTATAAGATTCCCATTTTACCATTTTGGTCCCTCCGTGTATAAGCTTCTCATACCTTTTTTGGTAAGTACTTTTTCTTACACATCACTTTATATCTTACTTTTTCTCTCTATCTCCCTCCTCTCTCAATCACATCACTTGTACTATATCTATTATTTAATCACTTTTCTTAATCTCTGTGCCAAAAAGTAACGTGAAACTTATAGGCGGACGGAGGGAGTATAAATCTATCTATTTTTACATATCTAAACTTCAAAATAAAAAAATTGTGGCGGTTTTGAAGAAATCGATCTACGAGGTGGGGATAGTATGGTTGTTAGATGACAGAGAGGGGAGAAGTCGCGATGGGTTTTGGAGAAGATGGAGGAGAGAAGTGGGTTGAAGATGCAGAAGGTGGGCGACGAATTTTGTGGGCGGCGTGGTTTTGGGTGAGGAGAGAAGGTGGAGAGAATTTTTAGAGAGAGAGAGAGGAGTCCTGACTATTGACACACAGATTCTATAGTAGAGAATACAATTTTGTTATCCTCTCCTTAGTTTTCTCTCTCTAAGAATATTCGAGAGAAACTTTGTGAGCCCTTTCCTGAAGAAATTCTTCTTAGAATTTTCTTCCAACCCCTCCGATTCCCCTTTGTATTCCGACCTATCCAGTGCTCTGTGGCCTTTGTTTTAATTTTTCATTCATATTTACTTTTCGTCTCCTTGGTTCTCGCAAGATTTTCAATCATTTGCAGATTTTGGATTTCTTAGGTGGTTTTTTTCTGCGTGAATTTCACTTGCTTATATATTGGGGGTGCCTTTCAATTTCGTATTTCACTATTAAACATACTCATGTTTAGTTTTGTTCTGATTGGGTATTTATTTTCTGATGGGTTTTATTTTTGCACAATCTATTTGAAAAAATCCTTCCAAAATTTGTTTTGGAAACAAGTGTACGCCACCCATGGTTTTCATCTAATTTGGGGCTTATAAGTGGGGTCTGGAAAATGAAAAGGCATCACTCATGTCCTTCATATTTTCTCTGTGTCGACTTGTTTTCTCACATACTCACCATGATTGAGGCGATTCAAGAAAAGTTGCAGCAAGTCTCACATTGAGAGCAAGAGCATACAAATGTTGTGGTGAAGAAGGATGAACTCATCATCCCAAAGCATGCATTAGCCATGAGATTTGTGGCAAGAAGGCCGATAAGTCTGAATGAGCTCAAAACAACTCTTAAGAAAGTCTGGAATATCAAAGAGGATCTGAAAATTTCGCTTGTGGGGGAGGCAATCTATCTGCTGGTTTTCTCTAAAGAGGAAGAAATGGAAATGGCTCTGCATAAGCAACCATGAAATCTTAGAATATCACTTTTAATCGTGAAGAAATTGCATGGTCACGAAAGGCCCTCAACTTTGAAGCTGTATCTTACTCCTTTTTGGATTCAAGTGCATGACCTCCAATTTCAAGCTATGACGAAAACCACTGAATTTCGTGTTGGAGGCATCTTAGGAGAAGTACTAGAAGTCGAAACAAAGGATGGAGAACAAGCCTGGGGGGAGTGCCTTCGAATAAGAGTAATGGTGGATGTGTCTCAACCTCTATGCAGGTGTGCATACACCACCATCGCTGAAGAGAGGCTGACTGTCTTCTTCAGGTACAAAAGGCTTTCAGACTTTTGTTACCTTTGCGGAAAGTTAGACCATGTGGAGAAGGAGTGCAACAGAGCGATCGGGCAAACATAAGAGTGGTGTATGAATCACAAGTTCTTCCCAGAGTGGTTAAGAACAAATAATCGCAAAAGCCCTTCAGAATCAGACATGCAGAAGCTCCTTCGTCTTCTGGAGAAAGAAGAAAGAATCAGGGTCTATTAGGCAAGCCTTGGTAGAAGCTCAAGAAATGGAAGCTAGAAAGGACAAAGGTAAGACAGTTGTTCTTGAAGAAAGTGGAGATGACCAATGGAAAGAAATGAATTGTCCGGCGAGGAAGGTAGTCTACAACTTTGCAGATTTGATGCCGGTACAGGATACTCAAGTGGATGAAGAAAACAATTTGGCCGATTTGAACATGCAAAGGGTTGATCCAAGAACAGGTACTCTCTTGGAACCCATCTCTTTCATTTTTCCTCGAGGTCATGAACACAGAATTGTTAAGGAACCTCTCACGGGTGTGAAAATGGAAAATATTATAAAATCACTCATTATGTGGCAAGGGACTTTAGGGCATATGACTACAATCCTTATGTTGAAGTCATTCATGAAGGCAAAAGCCCATATGTTCCGGCTCGAGAGAAGGTAAATCTGAAGAGAAGACCACTAGAAGCAACAGGCAGACTTGTGGGGGAAAGGTTTGAGGGTGATGATGTGGCCTTGGTGCAAAACAATATCATGCCATGTAAGAAAAGGCCGTTCATCAAAGAAATTGGAGATACGATGGAGGTTTGGGAGAGTATAGAAGAAGGGAGACGAAAATAAGAGAGCAAGGAGAATGTTTGAGCTTTATGGTGAGGACATTGACATACCTGGTGTGGCGGAGGCTGAAGTTGATCAACCTCGCCTTCAAGAATGATCACAATATGTTGGAACGCACGGGTTGTGTGCGGTACCCGTGCGTTCGGTCATTTACATAGGTTAGTGCAACAATTTCACCCATCACTTTTGTTTGTTCGCGAATCCAAGTGTCTTTCTTGTCATGTTGATGGTATTAGGTCAAGATTAGGCTTTCGTTTTGGTTTCAATGTTGATGCATGTGGATTGTCGGGTGGACTGCTTCTATTTTGGAATGATATGGATGTTTCTGTTTTATCTTACTCTCCGGGGCATATAGATTGTATTATTAAAGTTGATACAAAAATTTGGAGGTTTACTGGCTTTTATGGTAACCCAAATGTAACCCTCCGTAAACATTCTTGATAATTGCTTAGACGTCTTAATACGTATAACTATATGACCCCCAAGGCATGGCTTATTGGGGAAGATTTTAATGAAACTTTGTTCAATTTTGAAAAATGTGGAGGTGAATTAAAACCTTGCACTTAATAGTGACGAGCTTCGAACCCTCAAGGCAATTAGATCTAAATATACATGGTACAATAAAAGAAAAGGTAAACAATTGATTTGTGAGAGATTGGACAGATTTGTGGCAAATGAACATTGGATTAACCTGTTTCCGGATTTTTGCACTAAGAATTTTGATTTTCTTGGTTCGGATCATAGACCTATCAGGATTGAATGTGCTAAAAAGCCAAGATGCGATTTTAACAAAAACACACAAAGTTTCAGATTAAAAAATTCTTGGACTCGAGAGACTGATTTTACAAACATGATTACACAAATATGGGAGCATAGGGATAAGGAGGTAGCATTATCATCTATGCTGGAAAAGTGTAGCTATGAAATTAAAAAATGGGCAAAATGTAAGGGTGGGTCAATTCCTGTACGGATCAAAGTTGTTCAAACTATTCTAGCACGAGAGCTTAACAATGATGCAAATGATATTGATGTGGAAAAAATCAGAATTTTAGAACATCAGTTGGAAAAGCTTTTAACACAAGAAGAATGACATTGGAAGTAACGTGCAAGAATTAATTGGTTAAAAGAGGGAGCTAGAAATACAAAAAATTTCCATTCAAGGGCAAATATGCATAAAAGCCTTTACTGGATACGTGGAATTCAATCAGATGATAGATATTGAAAGACCAGAGATACCGATATTAGAGAAATTTTTGTTGAGTATTTTCAAAATCTTTACAGGACTAGTGGCTCATCTTATTCCGATATTAAACAAGCTACAATGTGTATTCCCAGGAAAGTCACTGTTGAAATGAATAAAATTCTTGATGCTCCTTTTACGAGAGAAGAGATGAAGAAAGCAGTGAAGGACCTTAATCCAAGGAAAGCTCTAGGATCAGATGGATATCCAACCTCCTTCTATCAAATCAATTGGGAAACAATTGGAGATGAAGTTGCTACCCAAATCTTAAGGGTTTTAAATCAAGAGGGATTAGTGGATGCTTGGAACAACACATCTATTACACTAATTCCTAAAGTCAAAAAACCTAAAATGGTCACCCAATATAGACCAATTATCTTATGTAATGTAAGCTGTTGATGTTGATATGAGTGTTCTGTTTAATGATCCAACACTGACAGCCGAGTGTTGTGTTTAATGTTCCCAACACTCATGACAACATCAGAATTTGCCCTTCCTTTTCTCACTAACTCTTATCTTACGCTTGTTGTCTAATGATGTCCCCAGAGCAGTTAGAAGACATGGGCAACACCAAGTCATGCCACTGCGTGGGAGTGAGAAGTTATTAGACCATGGTATAACAAGTCCCTAAATTCTAGGAGTGGTGGAGAGAAGTTCTATAACCGCATGATCTCAAGGTTGAGGCGATCATGGGAGTTGATGGCAGTTCGTGGATGAAGCCTATAAATATAGAAGCTGCCCTCAATACAAGATACACAAGAAGAAAAGCTGAAATCGACTACTACTCTATTGAACGCTATATACGCTTCTAGTTAGGAAAAACTTTGTTTCTTCTTGTAGTTCTTCACATTATTATAAACCCGAATAGTGGTGTGTTAGAACATAGTCTTATTTACTAGGTTGTGTGATTAGATCTATGAGGGAGATAGTTTCATAGGATCTAGTAAATCTTTATACACTTTCGTAGTGTAATTATACACCTCAAAGAGGTTGTACTCGTTTCACATATTTCTATATAGTGAACAAATAATCTACGCAAATTTTGAATACTTCCATTTTCACTACGTGCAATTTAATTTCCGCTGCAAAGTGTTGTCTGGACAGTGCCAACACGACAGACAACATCTCTGATTTCGCACGCACACACACTTTCAGTTGGTATCAGAGCCAACTACTTGATACACTAAGTAGAGATTCTGCTTAGAGTGTGTAAAATCTGAAATGGAGTATCCACTTTTACCCGCACTAAAGCCTCTGATTCTAGATGGCACGAATTATGCCTTCTGGAAACCAAAGATGAGGATGTACATCAAATCCATTGATGAACGAGCCTGGAGGAGTGTTCTTGCTGGTTGGACTCAACCAAGAACTGCTGCGGATGAAGACAATGAAGCTCGGATCAAGAGAGAGCTCGACTGGACGGCTGAAGAAATCACAACGGCGAGTTATAATTCAAAGCTCCGATTCTAGATGGCACGAATTATGCCTTCTGGAAACCAAAGATGAGGATGTACATCAAATCCATTGATGAACGAGCCTGGAGGAGTGTTCTTGCTGGTTGGACTCAACCAAGAACTGCTGCAGATGAAGACAATGAAGCTCGGATCAAGAGAGAGCTCGACTGGAAGGCTGAAGAAATCACAACGGCGAGTTATAATTCAAAGGCGTTGAATGCGATCTTCACCTCAACAGATGCCTCAATGTTCAAAATCATATCAAACTGCATTTCTTCGAAGGATGCATGGGATAGACTGCAAGAACATTGTGAAGGATCTGATAGTGTACGAAGGACCAGACTACGTATGCTTGGAACCAAGTTCGAAAACCTGAGGATGAAAGAAGATGGAACCATTTCATCTTACAACGAAAAGCTGACTGAGATTTCAAATGAAGCTCATTCTCTTGGTGATCCAATATCAAATCAAAGGTTAGTACATAAAATTCTTAGATCTGTTCTTAAACGTTTTGAACCTAAGATATGTGCTATAGAAGAAGCTAAGGATACTGATGTGATAAGTCAAAATGAATTGGTTGGTATTTTGAAAACTTATGAGATGAACATTTCTGAAAAGACTGATAATGAAAAGAAAGTGCTTGTTTTCAAAGGTGATGCCTCATCATCTGTATCATCAGGTTCTGGAAAGTCTCCTTATGTTACTGAAATTGATTCTGATGAAGATGATATTGAGGAATACCTTAACAATCCTGATTATATGGCTTTCATTACTAAACAGTTTAAGACATTCATGAAGAACAAGAATAATAGGTTTAAGGATAACATTCAACCTAAGGTTCAGATTAATAATACTCAACAATTGCCTATTAGGAAGAACAATTTTAATCCTTCTAGACAATTAGAAAGAGGAAACAGGTTTAGATCTGACCAAGATTATAGGAAGAATGTTAAATGTGATGCATGTTCTGGATATGGTCATTATGCTAATGAATGTGCTAACACAATTCTAAAAAAGAAACTTAATTTCAGTGCTACTTTAAGTGATGAGTCAGATGTTGATCATGATCCTGAAAAAGATATTGAAAAAGCTTTCTCTGCTAGAATTCTGTATGATGATACTTTTGATGATGATCTGGACGATTATTATGATGTGAGGACAAATGAGCCATCATTTGAGAAATCACTGAATAATAATGTACCAGAATTTAACTGTTTCACAAGTTCTGTTAATGAGACAGGTACATCAAGTAAAGCAGGTTTATCCAGAAGAGATGCTGACATTCAAGACTTGTCTAATACTGTTTTTAAACTGGAAAGTCTTTTAACAAAGAAGGATAAGGAAATTTCTAAACTCAAAGAAAGACTTGATGTGTCTGTTCTTGATTTTAAGAAATATTCTTATGAAAAACCTTTAACAAATGAAAAAGTTTGCAAAATATCTTCTGAAACTGAGAAACTTAATCACATCATTAAGTCTCTGTTGGGAATAAAATGAGATATGTTTTGATTCAATACCAAAACCCCCTGAGACATGCCTAAGTCAGAGATGATTATGTTCTAAGAATGTTAGAACATATAGAATAAGGCTAGATGAGGAGTTAATATGTTAGGCAGCTCTTAGTTTATTAGATGCACAATTTGAGGGGGAACATATGCTTTGAAGTCTATCAAGAACAAGTCCCCTCAAGGCTCAAATTCTGGAACAACCACTAAGTCTAATGAAGACCAAATATGCTGTTCAGGAGAGTTGTCCAGAGGAGTTGTCTCAGCACAGTTAATCAAGAAGAAGTGTACTGAAAGCCTGAGGTCAACCATGCTGAAGAGACAACTACACCCTAAAAGATCATCAATGAATCATGCTAAGATCACTTTCAAGTGAAGCAAAGGGTAAGAGCCAAGTCATCTGAAGAAGAGCAAGTCAACCTTGCTGATAAGCAAGACTGCTGATAGTGATAAGGAGAGTTGTCCATTTGATAAGGACTGTTGTCCTATCATTGAAACAACCTTCAGAAGCCATGTCCAAGTCCTAACAGAGAATCTTAAAGTCAGACATTGGGAAGAGTGCTGCAGAATGAAGACAAAGTCTATACAGCCATTTATTTCCCAAATGAGGACATGTCACTATCAAGAATCTGTCTTCTAAGAAGAAGAAGACATTTATGGACATTTGAGGCTGCCTCTCCAATGGGCAAATTCGCAATTGTCTATAAATACAGAAGTGTGAAGACCATTTGAAAGCACCTCAGCTAAGCACCTCAACAATTGACAAGAACATCCAACTATCTTACAAGCAAGAGTGCTTTCTAGCTTTCAAAGACTATCTTAGTCTTCAAACTCTTCTAAGCTGAACTACATTGTATATCCATACAAAGCTTAGAGAGATATCCTAATCCTTATACACTGATCTTCATTGTAAAGGATATCTCATTAGTTGGAACCTTACTTCAATCCTTACCCCTTTCATGAGTGAAAGTGAGAAGGTTGTTGTAGTAGTAGTAGAAGTGGTAGGAGCTGACTGTTGAGAGAAGAACAGTTCAGTTCTGAGTTGAGAAGAGGGTACTAGGACTCTAGACATCCTAGGGATCAATTCACCAAGGAGTGGTGTTATTGATCAAGTGCACCTTGGCACTATAAAACAAGTTAATTCCAAGAGTGAAGGAATTATCCTGTTCAATCAGGGAAAGTGGATGTAGGAGCTTGAGTCTCTGAACCACTATAAACTCTTGTGTTGATTTGCTTTTCAAGTACTTTCATACATTCAACACTGCACACAAGACTGATCTTTCAAAGGTTAAACATTCAAAGACTGTGCAAAACCTATTTGGACAAGTTCCCTGAACACTGGACTGTATTGAATTGACTAAGTGATTTCAGAACTTTAAAGGATTCTAAACTAAAAGGGCCAACCACTATTCCGCACATATAACTCCTTTAGATAGTTATTCAACTAAGTACTCAATAGTACTTAGTAGTTTGATTATCTTTAAAGAGTTAATCATTTTCAGCAGAGTTGTCCAAGACAACATTGCTGATAACTGGTTTGATCAAGTTTGAAAAGAATTTGCATACAAGTGTATTTTCCCCCCCCCCCATACACTTGTTATATACTCCTTTCAGGACCAACAAGTGGTATCAGAGCTTGGGTTCAAAGACCACTGCTTCTGAAAAGCCATCTTGGTTTTCAAAATCACATATTTGGTGTGGTCACTGAACTGATCTATCTGAAATCCTATTAACTGTTGACTAACTGTTTGTTCTTGAGATATGGCAAACAACAATGCTGTTGTTCCACCTCCTGCTGTTCAAGGATTGGACAACATGGCCACAAATCCAGTCAACCACATCTCACATCATAAATTGCCCATGTTCTCAATAGACAACTATGATTTCTGGAAAATCAGAATGAGGGCTCATCTTGCATCTCTACATATTGATATGTTAAGAGTAATCACAAGAGGTCCTTTTGTGTTCACCTTTGTCAATCCCAAAGTCACTGAGGCTCAAATGGCAGACACAAGAGAGGTGCTTCCCAAAGATGAAGATGACTTCACTGGTGATGAAAAGAGAAAAGATAATCTTAATTATCTTGCCATGAACACCCTCTACCAAACAATTCCAGATGCAATAATGGGTAGAGTCTATCACTGCACAACTGCCAAAGAAATTTGGGATACTCTTGCTGAAATGTGTGAGGGTACTGAAAAGATCAAGGAGAATAAGCTCCAAGTGGCAGTGCAAAAGTTTGAACAATTCACAATGGAGTCTGAGGAGTCCATTGACAAATTTGCTGGTAGATTCACTGATGTGATGAATGAGATCAACTCATTGGGCAAAGTGTACTCCAAGAGAGAAGTTGGATTGAAGATCTTGAGAAGTCTCACTCAAAAGTGGGATGTCTATGCTGTTATGATGCAAAACACCAAGGATCTCTCTACCATGCCCATGCAACAAATCTTCTCTGAACTCAAAGCTTATGAGTTCGATCTCAACAAAAGAAAGCCTGTTGAGGAACCTTCAAATCCTACAAAGGGAGTGACATTCAAAGCTAAAACTGCTGAGCCAGAAGTGCAGTCCACTCCAAGATCATCAAAGTCAGTCTCCAAGACTGAAATGAAGGAGGAACTAGCCTTGATGGCTAGGAGGTTTGACAAGTTAAATTTAAGGTTTGGTAGATACAAGAAATTCTACCAGGACAACAAATTCAGGAGAAGGTACAACTCTCCTGAAGCTCAGGCTGAGGTCAAAAAGCCTGAAGAGAAAAGATCAGAGGACAAGTACTCTGATAGGAGAAGGTCCAGTAGAGTTGAACCTTCATCATCAAAAAGAAGAGAAGAACCAAAGAAAGATGATGATGAAGACTTGTGCTATAATTGCAAGAAGAAAGGGCACTTCCAGTATGACTGCCCTGAATTGATCTCTAAGGAGAGAAGAGAAAGGCAAGCTAAAAGAGACAGAAAGTTCACCAATAGAAAGGCCATGATGGCTGGTGAAGAATCTGAAAGTGCTGAACGCTTCAACTCTTCTGATGGACTGTTCTCCAACAATGAAGATGATGATGATGTTTGCAACATGGCTCTTGAGGATGATGAGGTATCCTCTACTTCTAGTTCACCATCGTTCATCTCACAAAACACTAGTGAGGTCAACCTGAAGCTTTCCCTTGGAAAGTTGATGGAAGATTTCACTATGTTACAAGAATTTCATGATAACTGTGTGAGAGAAAATGAAAGATTGGCAATTGAGCTTGCTAAAAACTCTGAGGTAGTTGTTGATGTCAAATCTACTGAGTTGTATCAACAAGTCTTGAGAGAGCTTGAGGAAGCAAATCTCAGGATAGTTGACCAACAAAAAGAGATTGATGATCAACTTCTCTCTCAGAAGAGAAAAGATTTTGAACTAAAAATTCTAAAGGCCAAGTTTGAAAACCTCTCACATGAATATGACATTCTTAAATCAAGTGAAGAGAGCCTGAAACTAAAGATGTCTACTCTGAAGAAATCCTCTAAAGCAATAGAGGAAATTCAGAGTTATCAAAGACCTATGGCTCAAAGAAGTGGATTAGGTTTTGATCCATTTGAATCTTCACCTTGTCTTAGTGTTGCTTCAAAAAGTAACACTAAGAGAATCTTTGTTAAATTAGTGGCACAAACTGAAAATGAAAATAAACAGCCACTGAACAAAGGAAAAGGCAAAATGAATGACTTGCCTACTCAAGTGCTTCAGAAGACTAGGCCAAAATCTAAGGAAATGGCCAAAGCTCCTGATCACAAGAGGAATATTGGTCAGCAGAGTAGACCCAATGGAAGGGCAACTCTCCTGAACAATGTTCAGAGGAGTTATCCAAGGTATAATCAGCCTAGGCCAACTCTACTGAGAAAGCCTCAGCTGACTAGACCTAAGGACAACTATCCTCAAAGGCAAAATAAAATGAGACAACCAAAACCCTTCATGCCAAAGGGTAATGGTCATAAGAAAGCCTTTCCTCAAAGATTCCCTCAAGTAGCACAAAGAACTCATAAGTTCAGGAGATTTGACAATTCTCCTGAAACTTACAGAGTCAACACTTTCACACATACTTTCCCAAAGACATTTAAGGGAAAGACAGTGTATGTAGATGCTAGAGGAAAATAACTTAGCCACCTTGAATCAATCAGGGTTATTAGGCAAGTTTGGGTTCCTAAAGGTACAGCTAACCTCTAAGGACCCAAAACTCAAAGGGTACCTAAACCTATCTAATTGCAGGTACCACTGGGCCACAAGAAGAGGAGTATGAACAAAAAGTCAGCATGGTACCTTGACAGTGGATGCTCAAGGCACATGACTGGAAACAAGGAACTCCTCACTGATTTCATTGAAAAAGAAGGCCCAAATGTCACATTTGGAGACAGTTCACAAGCAACTACAAAAGGTTATGGTACTTTGATGATTGGTAACATCAAAGTATCCAATGTATCTTATGTGGCTGGTCTCAAATATAATCTCCTAAGTATCAGTCAATTCTGTGATAAAGACTTTAATGTTGAGTTTTCAAGTGGAAAATGTTTAATCAAAGACAAGACTCAACAAATTCTATTGACTGGAACTAGGAAAGGGAATGTGTATTTTGCAGACTGGGACAAATCTACTGATGCTGCATGCTTCATTGCTAAGAGTTCTAGTGAACAAAGTTGGTTATGACATAAGAGATTAAACCACTTGAACTTCAAAACAATGAACAAGATTGCTAGAAATGCATTAGTTAAAGGTCTACCTAATGAGGTTTTCATTAAGGAGCATGTTTGCAAACCATGCCAAGAAGCAAAACAGATTAAAACCTCATTCAAAGGAAAACCAGTCATCTCTACTGAAAGGGTGCTTGAACTGTTACACATGGACTTATTTGGACCAATCACCCCTGCAAGCATAAATGGTAGAAAATACACATTGGTTGTAGTAGATGACTTCTCTAGGTTCACATGGGTAGTATTTCTCCTTAATAAGAAGGAAACACAAGTCAAACTACCTGATCTTTTAAAGAGACTGTCAAATGAGAAAAGCCTTAGCATTATCAAGATAAGATCTGATAAATGCACTGAGTTCATAAATTCATACATCAATGAGTATTGCACATCTAATGGAATAGCTCATGAAACCTCAGCAGCTAGAACTCGCCAACAAAATGGAGCTGCTAGAACCTTAATTGGTGATTCAAATTTACCTAAGAGGTTTTGGGCTGAAGATATAAACACTGCATGCCAAACTCAAAATAGATGCTTGATTACTAAGGGGCAAGGCAAAACCCCCTATGAACTCTGGAAAGGAAGAATGCCTAAAGTGTCATACTTTCACATCTTTGGTTGTAAGTGTTTCATAAACAATAATGGGAAAGAACAGTTGAAAGCCTTTGATAGCAAAGCTGATGAGGGAGTGTTTCTTGGATACTCTCAAATAAGTAAAGCTTTCAGAGTCTACAACAAGAAAACTCTTATTGTGGAGGAATGAAAACTTGGAATCAGAAGAAATCACACAGAGGACAACCAGACTGAGCCTAAAAGACAAGGACACTGAATTCATAGAAGTTGTCCAAGCCAACCTACCTGAAAAACTCCCATTGGACAACAATCCTGAAGGCAAATCCCACTGAAAATATGGGTGAACTGAATGATCTAATCCCAGTTCACATCCAGGTAACAACTACCAATGAAGAAGCAGTTACTGCTGAGGTAGTTAATGGGTCATATAATCAAGGGGGAACTCAAAATGTTGAAAATACCAATGTCCCTGACATTGAGGACAACACCCCTGAATATGATCCTGAATTAGATCCTGCATTCAATTATCCTGAATTTTATGATCAAAATGACTCAACTTCAGTAGAGGACAACTCTACTGAAGAGATCAGAAAAAGAAGGACCTGGTTGTCTGACCATCCTACTGATCTAATACTTGGTGACCCAAGTATAGGAGTCAAAACAAGGAGATTTCATGGTGAAAGTGCTCTTTTCTGTTGTTTCTTGTCAGAGCAAGAACCAAGTGACATTGAGGAAGCACTTCAAGATGCCAATTGGGTCACAGCCATGCAGGAAGAACTGAACCAATTCACCAGAAATGAAGTATGGGAGCTGGTGGATAGACCTTCACATCAAGATGTTATTGGAACAAAATGGGTGTTCAAGAACAAGAAGAATGAGAATGATGTGATTGTCAGAAACAAAGCAAGACTTGTGGCAAAGGGCTATTGTCAACATGAAGGCATTGACTATGATGAGACATTTGCACCTGTGGCAAGGCTAGAAGCAATAAGGCTCTTTCTAGCCTATGCAGCCCACAAGAGGTTCAAAGTGTACCAAATGGATGTCAAAAGTGCCCTTCTGAATGGAGTCTTGAAAGAAGAAGTCTATGTGGAGCAACCACCTGGTTTTGAGTTTGGAAACCAAGTTTACAGACTGAAGAAGGCTCTATATGGACTCAAGCAAGCCCCTAGGGCTTGGTATGATACACTGTCACAATTCCTCTTGGATCATGGATTCACCAAGGGAACTGTGGACAGAACACTCTTCAGAATCTCTGAAGGAGAGGACATCTTGCTTGTCCAAATTTATGTGGATGACATAATATTTGGATCCCCCAATGAAAAGCTGTGTGAGAAATTCTCAAAGCTAATGCAAAGCAAGTTTGAGATGTCCATGATGGGGTTGATGAACTTCTTTTTGGGTCTACAAGTTAAGCAGTCAAAAGAAGGGATCTTCATCAACCAAGCTAAGTACACCAGAGAAATGATCAAAAAGTTTGGGTGTGCAACTAGCAAGCCAGTAAGGATCCCAATGAACACAAATTGGAAGATGGATCCTGATGAGAGTGGTGTTCCAACCAACTCTACTGAGTATAGAGGAATCATTGGTTCACTTCTCTATCTCACTGCCAGCAGGCCTGACATCACCTTTGCAGTAGGTGTTTGTGCAAGGTTTCAAGCAAATCCTAAGAAAAGCCATCTTGAGGCTGCAAAGAGGATCTTGAGGTATCTCAAAGGCACTGAGAATCTAGGCCTTTGGTACCCTGCTGATGATAATATTGAGTTAACTGGCTACTCAGATGCTGACTATGGAGGTTGCAGAATTGATAGAAAGTCCACTTCAGGGACTTGTCAATTCTTAGGCAACAAGCTTATATCTTGGTTTTCCAAGAAGCAGAACACAGTGGCTACTTCCACCACTTAAGCTGATTATGTTGCAGCTGGGAGTTGTTGTGCTCAAATCCTTTGGTTGAGACAACAACTCAGAGACTACAAAGTCAACTCTACTGAAGTGCCAATATTTTGTGACAACAATAGTGCAATTGCAATATCACAAAATCCTGTCTTGCACACAAGATGCAAACATGTGGACATCAAACATCACTTCATTAGAGATCATGTGGAGAAAAAGGACATAAAGTTGGTCAAGATCCACACAGATCATGAAAAAGCTGATATTCTAACAAAGCCACTTGCAGAGGCAAGGTTTCTGGAGCTATCAGCAGAGTTGGGATTACTTGATCCAGGGAAGTTGGACAAGTAAAACCCATTGAAGTTAATGGGAGTAAGGTAACTGAATTGGTCTTCAGCAGACTTGGACAAGTCTACTGAAGTTCAGAAGAGATGATCACAATTACTCAGGACACTTGTCCATTGAATCTCAGGACACTTGTCCACATCTTTTCAGGACACTTGTCCTAGTGGGGTCAGATAAGTTGTCCTGGCTATCAAACTACTTCCTTGGTTTGATAAGCACCTATTTTGGGTAATCATTGTCTACTTTGATATCTGTCCCAATTACAGATATCATCACTGTGGGATTTAATTTGTCCCCCACCCAAAAGGTCACTATCCATGCATTAAATGCCAAGATTTAACTCTTGTTTGCATTACACTTTTCAAGCCATGATCTGTCTCGAAAACTCCCCAACCATTAACTAATATTAAATAACTTCCACGTTTTGAATAAAACCAATAACTCACTGTTACATTGGTTTTTGACCATTGGATCAAAACTGGCCAACTCCCCTGAAATCAATCATGGTCGTCCAAGTGTGTTTTCCATTTTTGACAACAGTTGAAAACTCACAAAACTCACCAACTCATTGACAAACATTCTTTTTAGAATATTCTCAAGCCTTAAGATCCCCCACAAACACTTCTTCCCTAAGTATTCAAAACCCTAGCCCTTATTTTCTTCAAACACTCTCAAACTATCCCAAATTCATTTCTGTAATCTTCAATGGCTCCCAAAGTTAGACCAGAAATGATCATTGATTTCTCCAACAAGGCTCTAGACCTTGATTTTGGATATTTGAGCAACAAAAACAGCCTTCACTTTGAGCCCATAGTATCATTTGAAAGTGAAGATCCTGAGATTACACCAACCTTGAGATGGTTGAGGAGGGCAGGTCTTCAAAAGTTTATGGAAGAAAGGCCAAGCTCTTGTTTGGAGAACTACATGGCAGAGTTCTTTGCTTTCCTCAAGTGGAGAGGTCAGTCAAAAGATGGTGAAATTGCTACAAGACTCTCTTATGTAGCAGAGGGAGAAGAAGAGGAGAGATTTCATAGGGTGAAATTCTCCTCAGAAGATCTTGAAGGAGCTTTTGGATTGCCTTCTGAGGGAAGGAATCCAGAAGTTTATGGTACTGGCCTTGAAGATGAGATAGCTCAAGAATAGCTATTAGTGTCAGGCCCTCTCTCTGCAACACAAAACAAGAAGACTCTCAAGCCAAAATTTCTCAACCTCTTTGAGGTAGTTGCTAAGAGTCTCTTGAGCAATACTGGAAGCTTGGAGCAAGTCAGCCATCCAAGAATCAGAATTATGGCTGCAGTTATTGATGTTAGTGACAAAGGCATCAAGTTTGATTGGAGGACCTTCATCATGTCTGAGATGATGAAGGAAAAGGCCAAGTTTAAGGTGAAAACTCACAATAAGGTTGTGCTAGAAGGGAAACTCAAGTATTGCACCAGGGCAAGCTTGTTGATTGAGAGATTTTCCCATTATTCTCAAATGCAAACCTTTACAAAGCCCCTCCCAGCCCAGAAGATAATGTTCAGAAAGCTCAGCAAGAAAACTGAGCAAAGGAGGATGCTACTGGCCAAACCTGCTGATGAGAAGGTGGAGGAGAAGCCCAAATTGAAAAAGAGGACTAAGGCCAGAATGGTGAAGACAAGAAAAGTGTCTCAAATCCCCTCAGAGGAGAATTCAGGAGCTTCAGCAGAGATTGAAGAAGTTGCTGAAGAGGGAGTAAGTGTGCCTTCTGATCATTCAGAAGAGTTGAGACAGAAGTATAATGAGACTAGACAAAAGTCTAGAGGTGATAAGAGGATCAGGGAAGTTGTCCCTGAGAAGGATGGTGAAGGAAGTGGGAGCAGTAGGGCCAGCAAGAGAAGGGCCAAGCCTACTTATAAAGTGTTGGAGCTTCAAGAGGAAAGGTCTCTCCAACTTGCTCTAAGAGAGAGCAGAGCTGAAAGCAGGACCAAGTCCAAATCAAGGACCAACTCATCTGGTTCTGGAACTCCAGAATCCAAGGTCCCTGAAGGTCAACCAATAGAGGCCAACATCCCTGAAATTCAGAACCCTGAGCCCAACTCCCCTGAAACCCACATAACCCCTACCAACCAACCTATCACCCCCATCAACCTTACAAAGAGATATTCTCCAGAAGGGAGTGTGCAAAGAAGTGGGATAGATGTGCTAGCAGATATAGCAGTAGATGAGACAAGATTGCAGTCTCCCCTTGACTCATCTATGCTCAATTATTCAAAGCTTTTAGAAGCTGCACTCTTTGAACCAACCCCCTTGAGCAAAGCCCCTTCAGATCCATTGCTCTCAAAAGCAACTGAAGTTCCTTCAATTGCAACCAACCCTTCTGAAGCCAATATCCCTGAACTCAACCTTCCTGAAGCCACTTTAGGAGAACCCATAGCCAACTCCCCTATAACCCAAAGTCCCCATTCTAGTGGAGATGAGGAGGAGTATATTTATGAGAGTATGCTCAGAGGAGGAGCCAAGGCTACTGTGGACAGTTTGTATCCACAACTTGCTGAATTTCCAAGAATTCAGAAGATGTTCCATGATTTGAGGATGCTTGTGGATGTAAAAGACAAGACCATTATGGAGATATCACAAGTCATCCAAGATAAGGGTGCAAACTGGTGGCAAGTGGAGGAGAGCAGATTGCTACACTTTGCTGGTGTGATGAAAACAAGATTCCTTACTGATGAGGAAGTTTTTGCAAAGTTGGTAGATGATAAGATCATTGAGGAGAAAGAGAGAAAAGCTAAGGGCATTAAACACCCTAATAGCAGCTCAAATGATGATGATTCCCCTGATGATCCCTCAAACCCTTCAAACCCCAACCCTCCTGAAACCCCTCAAGCCAACCTCCCTGAATCTACTCAACCCAAGTCTTCTGTATCAGGCAGACTTTCAAACCCTCCTAGAACCTATTAGAGGAAAGGCTCTGTATCTTCAGAGGTGTTGACCAAGGGTGGTAACACAACCAAAGACACATCTGCCAATGAAGGTTCTTCTGAACCCAAGGCACAGCCTAAAGATGTGGAGGTTCCTATATTAGAGGCTGGTTTGGTTAAGGCCTATTCAGTGTCAGATGAGTTGGACACTGATCAGCCCTTAATCATTCAGGATGACTCAGTGGCTGTTGAAATAAGCACTGTGATCTCCCCAAAACTGCCATTTTTTAACCTTGTTGAAGGTGGAGATGATGCAGGTTTAGGTGATGGAGTTGAAAAGGAAAGTCTAGTGGAAAAACCAGAGGGAGTAGTAGATGAGAGAGATGTGGTGATCACTAGGATAGTGAGTGTACCACCAAATGAGGGTGATATAAGTGAGGAAGGGAAGGCTATTCTTGAAGTCAAATCTAAACTTCAGGAATCCCTTGATGAGAGGAGGCCTGTTCCTTTAAGTGAGGAAATTACTAATGAAGGAAGAAAAGAAGTAGTTGAAAATGAGAAGAAGACTGCTGATGTATCAGAGTCTTATGAAAAAGAAACTGAGGGTGATGAGTGTATTTTCACTAACCCCTTTGATTTGTCTGACATTGCAGGTATATCTCTTGACCAAATATTTGCAGATGATTTCTTGACAGATGCCCCCATCCATGTTGATTCTGGATCAGCACAAGCCTTACTTGGCTTGCAATCAACAAAGTTGGATTCCTTGGCTCATCAAGTCCAATCAGCTCATGCAGAAACTTCTGGAGCTTTGGATGAGCATGGAAGAACTTTAGCATCTGTAGAAATGAGGCTAACTGGCTCTGAAGATGTGGTGTTACCCACATTGGAAGCAAGAATTGAAGGAGTGGAATCTGGTCTTCAAACCATTTCCACTGAAGTTCACAAAGCCAAAGTCAGTATGGAGAAAATCTCAAAGGAGGTCAAGAAGGATCAAAAGTTGCTTAGAGATAACCACAATGCAAATGTTCAAGCTATCAGATTGACCATTAAGCAAGCTCTTGGCAAGAAGACATCCTTGCAGAAGAAAAGAGCAGAGGCACAAAGGCTTGCTATGGTGAAAGCTGCTTCAGAAAAATTTTCCCAAGAGGTGATGGCCAACATTGCTGAAGGTGCAGTGGCCAACCTCACTGAGCTCCTTAAGGCCCAATTGGATGCATCTCTGAAAGCAACCTTAGAAGAGGCTGTCCAACAAAAGATGAAGCCTGTTCTAGCTTTTCTAAGTTTGAGCAGTGATAAATGCAAAATATACATGATGAGAATGTATATTTGTTGGAAGAGATGAAGTCTCTAACCCAAGCCCAGTCCTTAATGGCATCAACTATGAGTGAACTGAAGCCTACATGTTTTGATGAAGCCAAAAAGGGGGAAAGGGAAAGAGCAAGGGCAAAAGGTGCCTTTGTGATTGGAAGCCCAGTCAAGGGAAAAGACAAAGTTGCTGAAGAAAAAGGGAAAGAGCCAGCAGTGCTGAACTTAGAAGATTTGGATGAAGAGGAGCAGTTAGCACTTGCTTTGAAGAACTCAATGGCCTCAGCTCAAGAGGAAAGAGTGAGGTTACAGCAAAGGCCAGGTGGTGAAGTGTCTGGTTTGGACAAAGATGCTGAAGGTGTCCAAACTAGAGGAAAGATCAAGAAGGCCAAAGGAAAGAAAAGACAAGCTGAGACATTTACTGATTTTCCCAACAACCTTGATCTACCACCTGAATTCAGAATTGATGATGATGAACCTATCTCCAAGAAGACCAAAGCTGCTGAAGAAGACAAGACTGCTAAAGTGTCCAAGATTGCTGAAAAGGACAAGTCTTCTGAGAAAGATAAGTCTACTGAGACTAAGTCCACTGAAGGTGCCAAAACTTCTGAAGATGTAGAGGAGCTGTATGAAGAAGGTTTTGGACCAGGACCTAAGAAGAAGAAAGTGGTGGAGCTAAATGATCCATCAAAGCTGTTTCATGAAGGGTATGGCAAAGACCCTGAAACACAACAAAAACTGGCCATGATGAGGGCCCAAGAAAAGATGGATCTGATGGATGAAGCACAAAGAGCAAGAGATAAAAGAAGAGCAGACTTCCAGAAGCCAAGAAGGAAGAGAGCAACTGACAACAAAATGAAACCACAACTATTGATCCCAATGGACACCAAATATCCTCACTTAGATAAATGGGTGCCAATCCAGTTGAATGACTCATGGGAGGAAGCCAAAAGGGAGTTTGTCTATGATCAATATGTCATTGACAGATGGAATGGAAGAGATATGCCAACTCCACTTTTGGTGAGTTCATGATAGAGTATTATAAAGAGTTTTATCAACAACTACTTGCAGCTGCTGATATTGCAAGATTTGAACTCACAGCTCCCAAGCCAATCATATACATGCCTCCAAAGCTTGAAGGATGGATTGACCAGGCAAGGATCCTGAAGGAATTTACTGAGATCCTCAAGCTGAACAAGATGATTCTTGGACCCAAGGGAACAAACCAAGAAGCCATGGCTTTGAAAAGAAGAGTGTGGGCACAATATGGGATGGTGCCACCTCCTGAGGATGATCTCTGAAATCGCTAAGTCTTCTGACCTTTTTGGATAAAAACTTATCTTTTCTGAAGATATATTTTAATTGGTCAAATATGCTGAAATTTGGACAAGACTGCTGATGTTGTGTGCTATGACATGTTGTTTGCTCTAATATGCTTTGGATACTCTAATACAAGTATTTGCTCTGATATATGGTGTTTTGCTCTGATACTGGAAGATGCTCTGATACTTGAAGATCTAGATACTCTTAAGTATTTAGTTGTTTGCTCTGATACTCTAGATCTTATGTTTAGTATATGCTCTGAAACTTTTGTAATGAAATGATCAATTGTAATGATGTCTTGAATTCATGCTCTGATAAGTTATTTTCAACTATCAACATGCTTGTAATGATTTTTATATGAATGATAGTTGAACTACCTTTGAATCAAGATACATTATTGCAGAAATCTCTCTATGCCTATCTTTGAAACCTACTTGCAACATAAACAGTGAATACACTCACACATTGTTTTTCAAGAATATTGACCTTAGTCATGTCTTCTGAAGATAAATGTAATAGGTGTAGTCAAGTCACTTTTGCATAAAATGTATAGGTTTTGGCATCATCAAAAAGGGGGAAATTGTTGGGAATAAAATGAGATATGTTTTGATTCAATACCAAAACCCCCTGAGACATGCCTAAGTCAGAGATGATTATGTTCTAAGAATGTTAGAACATATAGAATAAGGCTAGATGAGGAGTTAATATGTTAGGCAGCTCTTAGTTTATTAGATGCACAATTTGAGGGGGAACATATGCTTTGAAGTCTATCAAGAACAAGTCCCCTCAAGGCTCAAATTCTGGAACAACCACTAAGTCTAATGAAGACCAAATATGCTGTTCAGGAGAGTTGTCCAGAGGAGTTGTCTCAGCACAGTTAATCAAGAAGAAGTGTACTGAAAGCCTGAGGTCAACCATGCTGAAGAGACAACTACACCCTAAAAGATCATCAATGAATCATGCTAAGATCACTTTCAAGTGAAGCAAAGGGTAAGAGCCAAGTCATCTGAAGAAGAGCAAGTCAACCTTGCTGATAAGCAAGACTGCTGATAGTGATAAGGAGAGTTGTCCATTTGATAAGAAATGTTGTCCTATCATTGAAACAACCTTCAGAAGCCATGTCCAAGTCCTAACAGAGAATCTTAAAGTCAGACATTGGGAAGAGTGCTGCAGAATGAAGATAAAGTCTATACAGCCGTTTATTTCCCAAATGAGGACATGTCACTATCAAGAATTTGTCTTCTAAGAAGAAGAAGACATTTATGGACATTTGAGGCTGCCTCTCCAACTGGCAAATTCTCAATTGTCTATAAATACAGAAGTGTGAAGACCATTTGAAAGCACCTCAGCTAAGCACCTCAACAATTGACAAGAACATCCAACTATCTTACAAGCAAGAGTGCTTTCTAGCTTTCAAAGACTATCTTAGTCTTCAAACTCTTCTAAGCTGAACTACATTGTATATCCATACAAAGCTTAGAGAGATATCCTAATCCTTATACACTGATCTTCATTGTAAAGGATATCTCATTAGTTGGAACCTTACTTCAATCCTTACCCCTTTCAAGAGTGAAAGTGAGAAGGTTGTTGTAGTAGTAGTAGAAGTGGTAGGATCTGACTGTTGAGAGAAGAACAGTTCAGTTCTGAGTTGAGAAGAGGGTACTAGGACTCTAGACATCCTAGGGATCAATTCACCAATGAGTGGTGTTATTGATCAAGTGCACCTTGACACTATAAAACAAGTTAATTCCAAGAGTGAAGGAATTATCCTGTTCAATCAGGGAAAGTGGATGTAGGAGCTTGAGTCTCTGAACCACTATAAACTCTTGTGTTGATTTGCTTTTCAAGTACTTTCATACATTCAACACTGCACACAAGACTGATCTTTCAAAGGTTAAACATTCAAAGACTGTGCAAAACCTATTTAGACAAGTTCCCTGAAAACTGGACTGTATTGAATTGACTAAGTGATTTCAGAACTTTAAAGGAGTCTAAACTAAAAGGGCCAACCACTATTCCGCACATATAACTCCTTTAGATAGTTATTCAACTAAGTACTCAATAGTACTTAGTAGTTTGATTATCTTTAAAGAGTTAATCATTTTCAGCAGAGTTGTCCAAGACAACATTGCTGATAACTGGTTTGATCAAGTTTGAAAAGAATTTGCATACAAGTGTATTTCCCCCCCCCCTCCCATACACTTGTTATATACTCCTTTCAGGACCAACAGTCTCTGAACTTTGAAAATTCTGATTTAAGAGAATCTATTACTAAACTTGAAGGTATTCTAACAAGAAAAGATATTGAGATATCTAAACTTGAAGAAAGGTTGAAGGAAGCCTCACTGAGCTTTAAAAGATTTTCTGAAGGAAAGAACAAACTGGAAGACTCTCTTATGATCAACAACTCAAGAAAAACAGGTATTGGCTATCAAGGTAAAAATTCAAAGAAGTCTGAACCTAAGAAACCTACTGTTTTTGTAAAAGCTGAAGTGAATTACAATCCTAGTGTTTCTGCTAAGACTCAGATTATTGCAAAAGATGTTATATGCCATTACTGTTTCAAAAAGGGTCATAAAAGTCCTCAATGTTTGAAAAAGAAAAATGATCTGAAACAGTCTGTATTGCCTGGAATGACTCAACATTCAAGACCACATAGTAATTCTGCATGGATTTCAAAAGAAAATACATCTTGTAATGTTGTTTATATGTCTCTAAAAGCATGTATACCTGGATTATGGTACTTTGATAGTGGCTGTTCTAAACACATGACAGGTAAAATTGATTATCTCACTGATTATACTGTTTACAATGGTGGTAATGTCACTTATGGTGGTGGATCAAAAGGAAAAATCATTGGTAAAGGGACATTGAATGTTCCTGGTTTTCCTAAGTTATCAAATGTTCTGCATGTTGATGGATTACTGGCCAATCTTATAAGTATTAGTCAATTATGTGATGATGATTTGCATGTTAAGTTTGATAAGAATTCATGTTATGTGCTAGACAAAAACTCTAAATGTATCATGATGGGAAACAGATCTGCTGATAATTGTTATCTCATTGAATCTGAACTTATCTGCAATAAGGCTAAAGTTGATGATAGTATTCTGTGGCATCATAAACTTGGACATGCTAACTATAGACAGCTTGATAAACTTGTTAGATTAAAAGTTGTTACAGGTTTACCAGATCTGAAATTCTCAGATAACAAGGTATGTGGACCTTGTCAAAAAGGCAAACAGATTAAAGTGTCTCACAAAATGTTGGGACATTGCTCAACCAAACATTGCTTCGAATTACTGCACATGGATCTTATGGGTCCTAAGGAAACATAAAGTATTGGAGGTAAAAGGTATTCTTTAGTTGTGGTTGATGATTACTCTAGATTCACATGGATTGAATTCTTAAAAGATAAATCTGAAACTTTTTCCATTTTCAAAATTCTGTATAAAAGATTCAAGAATGTTTTCAATTCTAAAGTATGCAGAATCAGGTCAGATCATGGAAGAGAATTTGAAAACAGTTCCTTTACTGAGTTTTTTGAATCAAAAGGTATAATCCAAGAGTTTTCTTCACCTAAAACTCCTCAACAAAATGGCATAGTAGAAAGAAAGAATAGAACACTTCAAGAAATGGCTAGAGTCATGCTATGTTCTAAGAACTTATCTAAAAGATTTTGGGCTGAAGCTCTTAATACTGCTTGTCATATTGCTAATAGAGTTTATATTAGAACAGATTCTACTAGAACTCCATATGAAATTCTGAACAATAGAAAGCCTAATCTTAAATATTTCCATGTTTTTGACTGTGTTTGCTATATCTTGAATGACAGGGATCAGTTACATAAGTTTGACTCAAAGAGTTATAAAGGCTTCTTTCTTGGTTACTCAAGAAACAGCAAAGCCTATAGAATTTATAACTTTAGGACTGATACTGTACAAGAATCTGTAAATGTTGTTTTTAATGATGATACAAGCATTACAGAAAAGGAATGGAGTTTCTCTCTCCTAAAAAAATGCACATTATGTGCGATTTAGGTGCGATTTTTTCTTTTTAGTCTTCTGCAAGTTTTCTGTTTCTTTCTCTTCGGCGGAATCCTCCATCGTACCACCATATGCATACATAGATCTGTTAGTAGATCGGTAAATAAAGTTGCTGATACACCGCCTCCGTCGTAGTACTACCTCCGCCGCCGTAGCACCGTCTCCGTCTCCACCGCCGTCGACATCACTTGCGCTGGTTAACTGTTTTTACCTCAGATCTGTTCTTAAATTTATGTAGTTTTTTTCACAGGTAGTGGGGATCAACGGATAAATTTTTCCGACGGCGCCACGGTGGCCGGTCGGCGAGTTTATCCGTTGATCCCGTTTCTTTCGTTTTTTTACTGCTTTGTAGATTGCTGTAGTTTTTTAGTCTCCTGTTTATTTTCGATTTTTTCTTAGTATTCTGTTGTTGTGGGGTTCTCTTCCCTGCTAAGGGTTGGTACCTTTTAGTTTAAGAATTCTGCTCCCGTTGCGCCTTGTGCTTTCGTTTCCCTTTTGTGGGCTCTCTTTCCCCTGTGTGGGACTTTGGGTTTTTGTGGGTTTTGTCTTCCCCTGTGTTGGATTGCTTTCCCCTGTGTGAGATTTGCTTTCTTTGTGTGGGACTTTTGGCCTTTTTTATTGAGTGGTTTGAAGTTTGGTAGGTCATGGTATTTGGTGGAACTTTTTTCCTTTTTTTTGTTTCCGGTTTATTAATATGAGAACACCTTAGTGTGGGGTTGACTCGTATTGAGAATGGAGACCCGGACGTTAATGTGGAGCAAAGAATACACTCGTTTTCCTCTTCCTCACGATTGGATGGGGCAGCGACCGTGACACAAAAGACTGTCGGTCTTGGTTTGAAGATCATTAGATTTGGGCTCAAAATTGTATTAACATTTCACTTTGATCTTGTAAACCCCTCAAAAAAAAAAAAGCATTACAGGTAAAAACATTGAAGATGAAGACATTTCAGATTTGATTGATGCACCAATCAATACTGAAAATGTTGAACAGGTTCAGAATGTTGAGAAGAATGATGACACATCAGAGGAAACATCTGATAATACAGATCCTGAAAATCTGTATAATCTCCAAAAAACTCCTTCCATAAGGATTCAAAAATATCATCCACAAGACCAAATTATTGGTGAGCAGTCTACAGGTGTTCAAACCAGAAGAAGAATGGGGATGAACTCAAAAGATGTGGTAAGATCTATATGTATGTCATGCATGTGTAGTAAGGTAAATCATGAATGCTATCACTCTGAGATTGAACCCAAAACTGTTAAAGAAGCATTAGATGATGAGAATTGGATAGAAGCTATGCATGAAGAACTTAACCAATTTGTTAGGAATGATGTGTCGACATTAGTTCCTAGACCAGACCATATTAATGTTATAGGAACTAAATGGATTTTCAAAAACAAGACTGATGAAATGGGAAATATTATTAGAAACAAAGCTAGGTTGGGTGCTCAAGGGTATACACAGGTAGAGGGTGTAGACTTTGATGAAACATTTGCTCCTGTTGCTAGAATATAATCCATTAGGCTCTTACTTGCCATTGCATGCTATATTGATATAAAACTGCACCAAATGGATGTTAAAGCTACCTTTCTAAATGGTATTCTAAATGAAGAAGCTTATGTTGAACAACCTAAAGGCTTTGAAAACCCTGATTTTCCTGATCATGTCTATAAATTGAAAAAAGCTCTATATGGCTTGAAACAAGCACCTAGAGCATGGTATGAAAGGTTAACAGATTTCTTAATTGAGTTTGGTTTTGTAAGAGGAGAAGCTGATAGAACACTATTCATCAAACATGATAAAAATGATATTATGATTGCTCAAATCTATGTTGATGATATAGTATTTGGTTCTACTTGTGACAATATGCTTAAACACTTTGTGAATGAGATGACATCTACCTTTGAAATGTCCATGGTTGGTGATTTAAATTACTTTCTAGGACTGCAAATCAAACAGCAAAAAGATGGGATTTTTATCTCACAAAGTAAGTATGCTAAAAGTCTTGTAAAAATGTTTGGATTAGAGAGTGCTAAATATGAAAACACCTATGGGATCAACTCAGAAACTGAGTAAGGACAGTGTTGGCCAGAATGTTGACTCAACACTGTACAGGTCAATGATTGGCAGTCTGTTATATTTGAGTTCCAGCAGACCTGATATTATGTTCAGTGTTTGCTTATGTGCTAGATACCAAGCTAATCCCAAAGAATCACATATGAATGCTGTTAAAAGAATCATTAAGTATGTTGCAGGTACATGTGATTTAGGTATTTGGTACAGCAAAGACACAAACTGCACCTTAATAGGTTACAGTGATGCAGATTGGGCAGGAGACTGTGATGATAGGAAAAGCACAAGTGGTGGCTGTTTCTATATGGGGAACAACTTAATCTCTTGGCACAGTAGAAAACAGAACTGTGTGTCTAAATCAACAGCTGAATCAGAATACATTGCAGCAGGGAGTTGTTGTACTCAATTACTTTGGTTGCAAAAAAATGTTTCATGATTATGGCTTACCTAGTGATGTTTTGACTGTGTAATGTGATAATACTAGTGCTATAAATATCTCAAAAAATCCAGTGCAACACTCACTAACAAAGCACATAAGTATTGGACATCACTTTATAAGAGATCTTGTTGAAAAGGAAGTTGTTAAGATGGAGTACATATCTACTGAAAAACAATTAGCTGATATATTCACTAAAGCTCTTGATGATAAGAGGATTTCTTCTCTACGAAAATCTCTTGGCTTATGCAATATCTGAAAATATGATCAAGGGTGTTGTATCGGCAACATTTGAGACAACACTAAGATAAGTCACTTATGTGTTTCCTTGCTTTAATTTTCGTAATTATTGAATTAATGAAATTCCTTGTGATTGATATCTGAATTCTGAATGACATGTGAAAAAAAAATATATACTAAAGAGCCTATACACATCTCAAATGCTACAAAAGAAAAATCACGTATTAGATGCTTTATAAATCACTGAGTAACTATGGGACACGGAGCTCGCTACTACGATGGTCTCTTTTCAAAAGGTGATATAAATTGCATCAATATATTCACAAATCCATTGAGTAATTATGGGGCACGGAGTTCGCTGCTACGATGCACTCTTTTCAAAAGATGGATCAATGTGAAGTGTGATAAAAAGAAAAAGATATTAGAGCAACACATATGATGAAAAATCATGAAAAAACTGTAACAACCGAGATTTTTATAGTTATAAGACTGCATAAGATATTATTTTAAAATAAATTATAACAATTCTATGAATGTTATATATACATATTTGATAGTACGATTAGTATATAATATGTTATATATATATAATATGAATATCTAATAGTAGATAAATTATTATTAGTATAACACTATTTAATTCACATATATATATATATGTGATGCACTAAATTTAAGGGATTTACTTAATTTTAGGTTAGAATTTTATTATATTAATAATTGATGGATTAGGTCATTGATTTAATATTGATCACGCTCCACTAATTTCGAATCAAGTCCTCAATTATCTAATTTAAGTTATCAATTTGAATTTAAATTGGGAGACTAACTTCCTCTCCTAATCGCAGATTATCCTTCCCAATATTTTAATCACAATTGTTGGTTAAGAGATTGACTAATATACTATTTTTAAAAAAATTATAATAAGTCTATGAATATTATATTTATATTTATGATAGTAATTTAAGTATATTAATACGTTATATATATATATATATATATATATATATTAATAAATAAATTATTATTAGTATACGAACAAATGGTGTTAAATTGGATATTGATTTGAAAAATAGAACAAGACCCACTAATTCTGAAAACATTTCCTTAAGTATCTCAATTCGGTTGGCAATTAGAATTTAAATTGGTAGACTAATTTTCTACCTGAATAACTCTCTTAATTTCAGACTACTTTCCAATCCCAAATTTATTCTCAAAATTCCAGATTTCTCTCCAAATTCCAAACTATTCTCAACTAATTTATCATACGATAGTTTTTCCAAGGAACCTCCTTACGAAAATCTTTATTCCTAAACACTTTAAACCTAGCACAAATAGTGATCGAGTCGCTATCATCCACATCGTGGTGTCTCGCTGGAGTGGAAGGCGCCGCATTCGACATCTCCAGTTTTTACCGAGAACGGTATCTATTTCTTCATTAATCCTAATATTCAATTCTTTTTACATTCAGAAATTAGATCGGCTAGTTATACTCTTGATTATCCTTCACCCAAATGAGTAAGTATAGTTTTACATTCTAGGATTCGAATGATAATTCATTCAGTGATGGTTCAATAACAAATTAATTATTTAACCTCTTTTCTATTTCTTATTTGACGTGGCCTGTTTCCAACTAGAACATCAATCCATATTTTGGAATTTCAAGTTCAACCTATTATTTATCTGTTGGAGTTTATTGTCCAATCATTTTGGTTATTATTCCAGACCCTATTAAAACCTTTAAGAATTCAATTGTTTATCTTAAATTTTTGGATAGTTACATTTAAAGTATAAAAGTCGCCAAGTGTTTCGAATTATTATAAACTGTGACTTAAATTCCTTAATAATAATATTATTATTAATTATTTATAAATTTTAGTTCTAGTATGTAATTTTTGTAGTCACGGGTAGACATGTTCAAACCGTAACCGGGAAACCGGCCAACCGGCAAAGCCGCCGGTTTGGCAAACCACCGGTTACGGTTTAAAAACCGAACCGTAACCGTAAAATGGCGGTTCGGTTACGGTTTGACATTTTGACAAACCGCAAACCGCCGGTTTGGCCGGTTTTGACGGTTAACCGCCGGTTTGCCGGTTTTTTAAAAAAAAAAAAAATTTAATATACAATTCTTCTATTTTTAATGTATAAATTTAATTTATATAATTTTTATTCAATTCTAGTAATGTATTTTCTAAAAAATGAGTTAAAATGAATAAAAAATGAACAAAAACGGAGTGAAAACGAGCGAAAACGGAGATAATATTTAAAAAATTAAAAAAAAAAAAAAAAAAAAGCAAACCGGCAAACCGACGGTTTTTAACCGTAACCGGCGGTTAAAAACCGTAACCGGCAAACCGGCGGTTCGGTTACGGTTACTGATTTTCGAAAACTGTAACCGGCGGTTTCTAACCGTTGCACATGTCTAGTCACGGGTTTATCGGTTGATTCGGTATGTTAATTAATAATTTTCAATTTAATAATAATATTTATATTAATTATCCATTCACTTAATAATTAATTAAATTATCAAACCACCAACTTAATTATTATTTCTACTATTACTTTTATTAGTAAATAAGGTATGACTCATTAATGTGTTAATAATAAAATAATATTTATTATTATAGGTGACGAGGAATTCTTGCACTAATTCAAGTTACGTACTTACGAGATTACTCAAGTTTTAAGGTGGGATTTTCTTGATTGGCTACTTTGTCATTTTTTAAGTATTTCGTATGAGTGATTTTATTTCTTGCTGCATCTTACATCTTATGGTTGGTTTATCCAACAAGCCTACGTTATTATGGTTGGTTTATCCAACAAACTTATGGTTGGTTTATCCAACAACTTATGTTATTATGGTTGGTTTATCCAACAAGCCTATGGTTGGTTTATCCAACAAGCCTATGTTATTATGGTTGGCTCTGCCAACAAGCTTATGAAATTGTATGCATGTTTGTGAGTTATGATTTTATTCATATGTTATATTTAATTGTGACAAAGTTAATCCCACTGAGCTAGTTGTTTTACTCACCCCAATCTAAACATTTTACAGATTGAAAGAGTTGAAGTGGAGGGACGGTGGATGCGTACATGTCATTAAGAAACACCTTCATGCTATTTTATTTAATTATTTGCATTTAAAATTTAAACTATTTTCATTTTAAGAATGTTCACATCTTTTTTTTTAAACAAGTTTTGGTACTCATTAGTTGAAGTTACATTTTAAAATGAATCTTTTAAAAGTGTTTGAGTATTTATTTACCAAATTAATTCCGCTGCCAATTTTTATAAAAATATGCATTTTCATCTAGGCCCCTAAAATTGGGATGTGACAAATGGTATCAGAGCAGGTCTACGTTCTTGTAGACTTGTAAAAAAAAAAAACAAACAAAAAAAAACTTTCTTTTAAAAAAAAAAACTATTTCTTTTAGTGTCAATTATTTTAACCTTTATATACATGCAAAGATAATGTTTATAAGTTATGGCATCCACCACCGCCCAGTGCTTCAACTCCAATAAGGTACGTTAAGATATTATGTTGTTAATATTAGTACTACAATAAGAATTATGACAATTTAAGAATTATGACAAGATATTTATTGATAAATAAAATGAACATAGTGTTAAGAGAAGGTAACATTTATAATCCTTAATTCTAAGGTACTTGAATTTTATAGGATATCGCTCGAGGTGAAAATTAGGTTAAATAACTAAATTTCGAGGACAAAATTTTCTTTAAGTGGGGTAGGATGTAACAACCGAGATTTTTGTAGTTATAAGACTGCATAAGATATTATTTTAAAATAAATTATAACAATTCTATGAATGTTATATATACATATTTGATAGTACGATTAGTATATAATACGTTATATATATATATATATATATATAATATGAATATCTAATAGTAGATAAATTATTATTAGTATAACACTATTTAATTCACACACACATATATATATATATATATATATATGTGTGTGTGTGTGATGCACTAAATTTAAGGGATTTACTTAATTTTAGGTTAGAATTTTATTATATTAATAATTGATGGATTAGGTCATTGATTTAATATTGATCACGCTCCACTAATTTCGAATCAAGTCCTCAATTATCTTATTTAAGTTATCAATTTGAATTTAAATTGGGAGACTAACTTCCTCTCCTAATCGCAGATTATTCTTCCCAATATTTTAATCACAATTGTTGGTTAAGAGATTGACTAATATACTATTTAAAAAAAAAATTATAATAAGTCTATGAATATTATATTTATATTTATGATAGTAATTTAAGTATATTAATACGTTATATATATATATATTAATAAATAAATTATTATTAGTATACGAACAAATGGTGTTAAATTGGATATTGATTTGAAAAATAGAACAAGACCCACTAATTCTGAAAACATTTCCTTAAGTATCTCAATTCGGTTGGCAATTAGAATTTAAATTGGTAGACTAATTTTCTACCTGAATGACTCTCTTAATTTCAGACTACTTTCCAATCCCAAATTTATTCTCAAAATTCCAGATTTCTCTCCAAATTCCAAACTATTCTCAACTAATTTATCATATGATAGTTTTTCCAAGGAACCTCCTTACGAAAATCTTTATTCCTAAACACTTTAAACCTAGCACAAATAGTGATCGAGTCGCTATCATCCAAATTGTGGTGTCTCGCTGGAGTGGAAGGCGCCGCATTCGACATCTCCAGTTTTTACCGAGCACTACAAAAAAACAGAGATTTAGAAACGAATTAGATACCATAAACATTGTATCTAAACAGGTTAGAAACGGATTTTGGAACCATTTTCTATCTGTTCCTAATCGCATGGTATCTAATGTTAGGAACGGTTTTCTAAATTCCGTTTCTAATAAGAGACAGATTTGAGACCGTTTTTTCGGTTTATAATGAGAGACGGAATTTGACACCGTATATTCTCGTATCTAAACGATGAACGACCCGTTTTATATCCGGGTCAAAATTCCGTTTCAAATGTCGTTTCGTCTCTAAATCCGTATCTAAACGATAAACGACCCGTTTTACATCCGGGTCAAAAATCCGTCTATAATTTCGTTCTTAATTAGAAACGACGTTTTGTCGTCTCTAAATCCGCAAAAATCCGTCTCCAAGAGTTAACAACCCAATCCCCATTCCAAGCCTTTAATCCTCATTCCAAGCCCGAACCCGACCCGACACCCATCCCACCCTACCCTACCCTACCCTACCCTACCCTGCAACCACCCCCCTCTCCAATTATTTAATCCCCATTTCAAGCCTTAATCCCAATCCCACCAAGCCCGAACCCGACCCGACCCCACACCATCCCAACCCAAACCCACACCGTCCCAGCCCGAACCCAACCCGCCATCCCACCCCACAACCACCCCCCTCTCCAACTATTTAATTGACCTTTTTTTGGTCTATATGGGAATTGAACTCAGGTGGATAAGTGTCTATTATTAAGCATCTGCCACTAGGACAGATAACTCTTTTGTTTTATCTTTTAATATTAATTGTATATGTATATTAATTTATTTCTTTTACGTGTATTCAAATTGTAACTTTTAAATTTGTAAATCTAAAAATTGTAATTACTCACCGCCGTCAATAAGCTGTAAAATATTAAGAACAATGCATAGTTTAGACACTTTATTTTATTATAATAGTTTAACATATATAATTAATTAATTAATTTGTAACTTTAAAAATATAAAAAAAAAAATTGTTATTGAATAATTTCAATTGTAAAAGTCGATCTTACTTTATAAATTAAAATAAATAAATTAAATTACGTTTAATCTTCATCTTCAGCCTTTAAATCTAATCAATGATTCATTCATTGTTACGTGCACTCAAGTACACCGTGTACTTGAGTGGACCTTGACCGGTCAACTGTTGACCGTTGATCAGTCAATGGTCAAACTATGAAAAAAAAATCGTTTTGTTTTTTTGAAAATGTGTATGTTAGTATATTGAAAAGTGCATCATCGTTTTTTAATGAAAAGTGTATGTTATTATATTTCAAAAATTGAGTTTTGAACTTGTGACATTATGGTAAGGCAATTCAAGGACAACCACTAGGGCTGTGATATCGCTGGATAGGTGCAGTAGTATACTTGACACACTTGAATGACAAAATTTATATATTTGTTCCTATACCATTTATATCTTTGTTCCTAAGGGGATAAATCACATTTGAACAATTTATATATTTGTTCCTATACCATTTATATCTTTGTTCCTAAGGGGATAAATCACATTTGAACAATAAGATATCCTAGGACATCCCGCATATTCTAAAATTAAATTAAATATAGAAAAACTGGTACTACTTAATATAGAAAAACTGGTCGGTGCTAAAATTAAATTAAATATAGAAAAATTGGTATTAAATTAAATTTCAAAAAATTGAGTTTTGATCTTGTGACATTATGGTAAGGACAACCACTAGGTAGTAATACCGTGTACTTGAGTACACAGTCCTACCCCAGGGATAGGTGCAGTAGTATACTTGACACACAGTCCTACCCCAGGGATAGGTGCAGTAGTATACTTGACACACTTGAATGACACAATTTATATCTTTGTTCCTATACCATTTATATCTTATCCTAATATTCTACTTTAATTACTACAGTCTTTATTGGTAGTCGATCTTCTTGATGCAAACTTGGTTATATGAAATTTGTATCCAACGAGTCCTGAATGAATTCTGAATTGAGTACTTTAATTACTACCGTCTTTATTGATAGTCGATCTTTCTTGATGCAAACTCGGATATATGAAATTTGTATTCAACGAGTCCTGAATGAATTCTGAATTGAGTCAATATTATCTTGAAATTTACTGAGATTGATTCAAGGTGTTTGCCTACTTGAATTTAGTTATGTGTACGTGTATGTGTGTTCTAGACGCATGCTGATTTAGTTAGGTGTATATGCGTGTATGAGCATGATAAATCTCATTTTTATACAATAATTTACTAAATTAAATGATAATTGTAAAACTAAATAAAAATAATTTCTATAAAAAGATTTTCAATTTTTATTTCAAGTTCATTTTGACACAAAATAATTTTTTATTTTTATCTCGATTGATCTTATCCTTTTTACTATACTATTTAGACTATTTTACCATTAGCAATGCTTCAAGTATTTATACTTTTTTCTAAGTGGATGATAGCATTATTTTTTAATCTAGAACTTTTTATAAAATACTATACAAGTTTCTTTATAAGTCTTAATAGTAGTTTTATAAAGATTTAGAAACTTTTAAAAATTATTGAATGACTTTTTTTTTTAATCTAACGTTCATACAAAATTGATATACATACTTTGATTAGAGAATCAATTCTTGGAATATTTTCATTAGTTTATACTTTTTCTAAATTGATGATAGAATTATTTTTTAATCTAAATTTCTTTTAAAAATACTATACAAATTTAAAAAATTATTAAATGACACCTCCTTTTTTTTAATCTACAAAATTGATATACGAGAATCAATTCTTGAAATATTTTCATTAGAAAATCAATTGATATATATATATATATATATATATATATATATATATATTGGCATATGGAATTGAAGATATAATATAATAATATTATTATTATAATATCTATATCTATCCTAAAATATATGTACATAGTATTATTCTAACATTTATATTTATCCGATACATACAAGATATATTAATTGATTTTTTTATTTTTTTTTACTATTTATTAATTAAATAAAAGAGTAAATAAATTAATATAACTCCGTCCATATTCTCTCATTCTCAATTCTCTATATACATAAGTTTTTGATTTATTTTTTAATTTAATTTTACCATTTGACTAATTAGATACAGATTAGAGATGGTTAAATTCCGTATCCCAAATTTCGTGTACTACCTTATCTCGTTTTATATTGGGGAGAAAAAATTGATTGTTTAGAGACGGTGGTATATGTATCTAATCCGTATCTAAAACTCTCGAAATTGAAAGTCACGTATCTAGTCCGTATCTAAAACTTTCGAAACTAAAAGTCGTATCTAATCTGTTTATAATGAGAGACGGTTTTATTTTCGGTTTCAAATCTCGATTTTTTAACAAATCCGTATCTAATCCGTATCTATTAGAGACGGATTAGGTGTCCGTCTCAAAATTTCGGTATCAAAATCAGGTTTTTTTTGTAGTGGAGAACGGTATCTATTTCTTCATTAATCCTAATATTCAATTCTTTTTACATTCAGAAATTAGATCGACTAGTTATACTCTTGATTATCCTTCACCCAAATGAGTAAGTATAGTTTTACATTCTAAGATTCGAATGATAATTGATTCAGTGATGGTTCAATAACAAATTAATTATTTAACCTCTTTTCTATTTCTTATTTGACGTGGCCTGTTTCCAACTAGAACATCAAGCCATATTTTGGAATTTCAAGTTCAACCTATTATTTATCTGTTGGAGTTTATTGTCCAATCATTTTGGTTATTATTCCAGACCCTATTAAAACCTTTAAGAATTCAATTGTTTATCTTAAATTTTTGGATAGTTACATTTAAAGTATAAAAGTCGCCAAGTGTTTCGAATTATTATAAACTGTGACTTAAATTCGTTAATAATAATATTATTATTAATTATTTATAAATTTTAGTTCTAGTATGTAATTTTTGTAGTCACGGGTTTATCGGTTAATTCGGTATGTTAATTAATAATTATCAATTTAATAATAATATTTATATTAATTATCCATTCACTTAATAATTAATTAAATTATCAAACCACCAACTTAATTATTATTTCTACTATTACTTTTATTAGTAAATAAGGTATGACTCATTAATGTGTTAATAATAAAATAATATTTATTATTATAGGTGACGAGAAATTCTTGCACTAATTCAAGTTACGTACTTACGAGATTACTCAAGTTTTAAGGTGGAATTTTCTTGATTGGCTACTTTGTCATTTTTTAAGTATTTCGTATGAGTGATTTTATTTCTTGCTGCATCTTACATCTTATGGTTGGTTTATCCAACAAACTTATGGTTGGTTTATCCAACAAGCCTATGTTATTATGGTTGGTTTATCCAACAAACTTATGGTTGGTTTATCCAACAACTTATGTTATTATGGTTGGTTTATCCAACAAGCCTATGGTTGGTTTATCCAACAAGCCTATGTTATTATGGTTGGCTCTGCCAACAACCTTATGAAATTGTATGCATGTTTGTGAGTTATGATTTTATTCATATGTTATATTTAATTGTGACAAAGTTAATCCCACTGAGCTAGTTGTTTTGCTCACCCCAATCTAAACATTTTACAGATTGAAAGAGTTGAAGTGGAGGGACGGTGGATGCGTACATGTCATTAAGAAACACCTTCATGCTATTTTATTTAATTATTTGCATTTAAAATTTAAACTATTTTCATTTTAAGAATGTTCACATCTTTTTTTTTAAACAAGTTTTGGTACTCATTAGTTGAAGTTACATTTTAAAATGAATCTTTTAAAAGTGTTTGAGTATTTATTTACCAAATTAATTCCGCTGCCAATTTTTATAAAAATATGCATTTTCATCTAGGCCCCTAAAATTGGGATGTGACAAAAACTGTGTTGAGGTGTATAGAATGTCAACAATAGTCAAAACACTCGTTAATTCAGATTCTTATCCCAATTTTCATGGAATTAGTTATTTTAGATAATTATTAAATATTATTCTCTGAAATATTTAATTTGACTTAATCTTGCCTTGTTTTATTATTTCAGTTATTATATTCCGCTTTTATTTAATTTTGTTTTTTTTCAGAATTCTTATTCTCCCTGTTAACCGCGATCAATTAGTGGGGAAGTTACTTCCACTACTTCACTTCCCTTACTCTCCAAAATCGTGTAACTTCTTCATCTCAATTCTCCATATAAGATGAGTCTCCATTACAGTGTTGGAAAATACTTGAAAAGCTTGGTTAACTCATTTAAGCCTGGTAATTACTGATATTAATTATATTTGTAGCACTCAAGTATATCCAGTTCCCTTTGACTCACACTGTTTGAATTCTAATTTACATTGTATCTGTAGAATTCGAAAGGTCTCAAATTAATTTTTGCTGTCTTGTTTTGTGTGTACAGGTTCCAATATGTCCAACACTTCTCAGATCACTGCTGCACACTCAAACTCGAACTCAAGCGACAAAACCTCTCCAAACCCTCTCAATCTCCTTGCTGAAATGGCATCATCAAACTCACCAAACTCTTCATCGTTCACCATAGGAACCATCGTTGTTCCCTTTGCTTCTGAAGAATGAAGAGGATGTGGACGAAGTTGCTGAGGAAATGGTGGAGGAAAGTGAACCCACTCCACCAGTTCGACGATCAAAAAGGCCCCGAGAGCCCGAAAGTGTTGCCTCTCCGATGGCAACACCAGATCAGTCAAATTCTGAACAGTCATCCAGTTCTTCAGAAGAGGATGAAAATGAGGTACTTTTCTCTTCTGATGATAGGAATAGTGATTCTGATGAAGATTACAATGATAAGTCGAGCATACAGTATAGAACCATAAGAACTAGGCAGATTCTAAGTGAAAGATTGATTAGAACTTTTGATTTTGAGGATATGAATCTGCTTGATTGACTTAAAGAAAGATCTTTACTGAATGCTTTGCAATTTGCTTGTCCCTATATTGTTGATTGGATTTATGAATTTTATGCAAACATCCCTCAATTTGCTGGTGATCCCAACTCCACAAGATATGGACAATTTTGGTTTAGAGGAAATAGACATATGATTACCCCTAGAAGGATCAATATTTTACTTAAAACTAAAATTATGGAGGATCCTGTTGTTACTGATCATGATGTGATGATAAGCATCTTGACTGGGGGAGTAATCACAAAATGGAGAAGAAGAATTTTGGCCTCTAAACTCACAAGTCTATATTCTGTTTTGCATAAGTTGGTGTGTTTTAATTGGCTGCCTACTACAAACAACACCACTCTCACCTTAGAACAGGCTGTACTGATGTACAAGATTGGGCACTTGAAAAGCTTTAACCTAGGACATGTTATTTTCACCAACATGATGACCTTTAAATCTGACATGACTGGGAGAGGTATCTTACCTTACCCATGCCTTGTGTACAAATACATGTTGGACAAAGCATTTGAGAGATTTGAAGATGAGTTCATAAGCACATATGTCCCAAGTTTTAGCATCTCAAATCAGTTCCTCATCCAAGGTGAAAGGGTGGTTGATCTTCCTTTGAGAAAAAATGATGATGAAGCAGGCCCCAGTAGTGTTCCAACAAATGATCCCTTCCATAATACCACACTGCCTCCAGAAGGAGCTGCCTCCTCAATCTATTTGTCTTCACATTATATTATGAGGCAGATTGATATTTTGCAGGGTTCCATTCTTAACTTGCAGCATTCTGTGGAGGATCTTCTAGTCCAAAAGAAAATTTGGATGGATCTTCTTTCCACTTCAACAGGGGGAGTAGCTGACAGTTCACACAATCAGCCCACTAACATTGTTGCTCATACTGTAGATGAACCGGATTCAGTTCCTGGCCGAGCTGATGAACCTGCTGTGAACACTGAAATGACTGAGGGAGATGCACAGGATATCCAGGATCTCTATGGTGATCTGGATAAATGATGAGCTTGAGGACAGGGGGAGAGCTTACACAATGGGGGAGAAAATGCAGATTATGGAGATGCAGCTGATACATTTCAGCCCAATCCTTTCCCTTGTGTTAATTTCAGTTCTTTCCTTGTTGTAAAAGCTTTGTACTTATGTTTTTATTTTCTCAAACTTTGTTTTTTAAATTCTGTAATTATTTAGGATTTATTTTTGCCTTAGTTATTTAAATCTAAACAAGTTTTTTGGTTTAGATGTTGTTCACTTTAATTTGATCTTATACAGATTGTTACTTCAATTTTTTTTGGAATATCAATTGTGTAAACTTCTTAATCAATATATATGTTGTGTGAACTTCAGTTGTGTTGATGTAGAAAGGTCAAATTGGGGGAGATTGTTGATGTTGATATGAGTGTTCTGTTTAATGATCCAACACTGACAGCCGAGTGTTGTGTTTAATGTTCCCAACACTCATGACAACATCAGAATTTACCCTTCCTTTTCTCACTAACTCTTATCTTACGCTTGTTGTCTAATGATGTCCCCAGAGCAGTTAGAAGACGTGGGCAACACCAAGTCATGCCACTGCGTGGGAGTGAGAAGTTATTAGACCATGGTATAACAAGTCCCTAAATTCTAGGAGTGGTGGAGAGAAGTTCTATAACCGCATGATCTCAAGGTTGAGGCGATCATGGGAGTTGATGGCAGTTCGTGGATGAAGCCTATAAATACAGAAGCTGCCCTCAATACAAGATACACAAGAAGAAAAGCTGAAATCGACTACTACTCTATTGAACGCTATATACGCTTCTAGTTAGGAAAAACTTTGTTTTTCTTGTAGTTCTTCACATTATTATAAACCCGAATAGTGGTGTGTTAGAACATAGTCTTATTTACTAGGTTGTGTGATTAGATCTATGAGGGAGATAGTTTCATAGGATCTAGTAAATCTTTATACACTTTCTTAGTGTAATTATACACCTCAAAGAGGTTGTACTCGTTTCATATATTTCTATATAGTGAACAGCGTAGATTATTTTATAATCTACGCAAATTTTGAATACTTCCATTTTCACTACGTGCAATTTAATTTCCGCTGCAGAGTGTTGTCTGGACAGTGCCAACACGACAGACAACATCTCTGATTTCGCACGCACACACACTTTCATAAGCTATCAGATTCTTGCACGCACAATCACAAATAGGCTCAAACTAATCATGCATGAGATATTTGATCAATACTAAAACGCCTTTGTTCCAGGGAGACTAATCTCGAATAATATTTTGGTGGCCTTTGAATGTATGCATTGGATTAGGGCTTCTAAAAGCAAAGAGGGTTTTGCAGCACTGAAATTGGACATGAGCAAAACATATGATCGGGTAGAACAAAATTTTCTAATGGAAGTCATGAGACAGTTGGGATTTTCAGAAAATGGGTTGAACTCATTCTCAAATTTGTCACATCGGTTTCATACGACATCAAGATTAATGGAGTCATGACAGAAATCTTCAGACCATCCAGAGGACTTCGTCAAGGTGATCCTTTATCACCCTACCTTTTTGCTATATGTGCACAACGTTTATTATCCTTAATTACTGAAGCGGTTGCCTCAAAACAAATCATGAGCATAAAAAAGCAATATTATTTTCTTCAAAGCAAATCTGCAAGAAAGTCTTAACATTCGGAAGTGCTTAAGTACGTACGAGAAAGCCTCATGCCAACTTATTAATTTGGAGAAATCTACTATTACCTTCAGTCCGAAGACTAGGAGAAGCAATATAGAAGGGGTTAAGAGAATGATGGATGTCCGATCAATGCAAGAGCATGAGATGTATTTAGGGCTTCCCACTTTGTCAGCAAGATCCAAAAGACTCCAATTTAATTTTTTATTGGACAAGGTGCAGAAGAAGATTAACCGTTGGAGTCATAAACATTTTTTTGAAGGAGGTAATGAAGTGCTTATCAAATATGTACTCCAAGCTATTCCATCTTATGCTATGGCATGCTTTCGTATTTTAGTGTCCATTTGTTCTGCTATTGCAGGTGCTATAGCAAATTTTTGTTGGGGGACAAGCAAGGAACCAGGGGCGGACCCAAAATTGAACAAGTAGGGGGCCCAAAATGGTATGAGATTACCTGTACGTGCAACTTTTAGTGTTTCATTTTGTATTTCACTATTTAATTTATTGACATGTGTAATGTTAAAAAATGATCAATGTCTTATAATAGTGCGGATGACACGTGTTAAAAATTCAGAAGAGAGGAATACCAAGTGAAATATAAAAAGTGAAACAGATGAATTGATCTAGTAAAAAATCAAGTAGTGACTAATTTAATACTTAGTACTCAGTGTGTTCCCTAACTATTTGTGTACATGTCTTATTTGTCTATTCCATAATTTGCACATTTTGAAAAAATGAAACTCTCTCATAAACTATACTCTCACAATATTCATACATTTACACAAAATATTATAACCTTTACACTTAATTTAACTAATTTATTTACTTTATTCATAAAAAATAATTCCTTCAATTAATAATATATATTAATATTCGTAATATGTATCACAATTTCATTATATTTATAATGAATTAATCTCAAAATGTCTCTCTGAGCGTGAAATTGCAGTTGACTGAGCGTGAAACTCACACATCATTTCCGTTAGTATTTAACAGAAGAATTTTTATGGGACTAAAAATACTGGAAAAAGGACTAAAAGTGATTCGGACATATTCTTACATGACTATAAGTGCAATTTTTCCCAATTATATACATATTCTTTTAGTATATATATTGAAAAACAAAAAAATATAGAAAACTCATGAAAGAAACGCATTAACATTTTATAAAAGATGTTAAAAGACAATAATTAAATTTGTGGCAAGTATATATACAAGAAATTGGAGAGAGGGTGAGGGGGCCAAGGCCCCTCCCAAGTCACACTTGGGTTCGCCCGGCCTGTAAGGAACATAAGAGAATCCATTGGAAAAAATGGCATGAAATGCGCAAGGAGAAAAAAGATGGAGGAATGGATTTTAGACGACTTACTCTCTTTAATAAATGTTACATGCATAATCCACAAGCCCGTTATTTCAGACACATGAATATTATGGATGCTGAGATAGGATCAAACTTCTCATATATCTGGCGTTCTTTAATATGGGGTAGAGAAATAATGCTTTCTACTAGAAAAATAACACATGAAATAGACGCAGGCCATATTAGGGGATACGAAAATCAGGGGTATATTTAACAAGGCTGGAGGGGTATATAAGCCAAACCCTTGAACTTTTGGATGAAATTGAGTATTGGGTCTGGGAGCCCACCTATCATTTTTAGCCCAGAAAATTGGCTTGACCAATTTGTGATTAATGTGGTCCAACATATGGAAGCAATCAAGATTTTTACCTCCAGAGTTTAATTGTGATCGTATCGCTTATTTATTAATTGCATGTGTAGGTGTCCATTATTAGGATATATCTACCTCATTGAATGCTTTGTAAAATACAACTTGATCAAGTTATGTTTTAATTTTGGCCAAATTGTGATAAGATTATATGATTTACAACGTGGGATATTAATTAACATGTTTCTTAGGAACCAACTATGTGCATAAATTACATGTACAAATATTTTTTATTGATTCCATAAATAAAATCATCATTTTTTTTTTTTAAGGGTTACAAGAAAATAGAACAAGATCAGTACATCATAACCCACAGGATCATCTTCAACCTAGAAGGATCAAAGCGACAGCTGCTCCATTCCAATCGTGAGGAAGTGGAGAGATGAGTGCAACCAAATGCCCACAAATACGATCAGATCTCCATTCTCGAACGAAAAAATACCCCACACTAAGGTATATCCGTATCTAGAAATATAGAGAAAAAAGAAAAGACATAGGTCCACTAAAAGCACCAAAGGCAAGACCAATCCAACACAAAAAACCCAGAAAATAAAAAAGGACCCATGCAGGGAGGAAAAAATGCACTAGGCGAGGAGAGACCACACGAAGTGGAGAAATCAACAAAAACTAAAAACTAAACAAGCTAAAATACTATAAATTAAACTGCTAAAAAACTAGAAAAAACAATAAATTGGGATCAATGTGTGACTCACCCAATCGGCCACCGTAGCGCCGTCGGGAAGGAACACCCATTGATCCCACCTAAACCTTAAAGAGACTCCTTGAGCTTGTAGATTTGAGGAGACGAAACTGGTTAACTGACGAACGAACGCGGTGATTCGGTGGAGTAGTTTAACGACACGGACTTGTGCAGACAATTATGACCTCTCAACTCTTACACCGTAAACTAGCGACGGCTGAGGCAGCGTGCACGGCAGCGCAGATGTATGGTGATAGACGGTGCACGGCAGCGTAAATATATGGTGATAGGCGGTGGAGATTGATGGGTTATTTTCTAAGCTACTATTCTAGAGAGAGGGGGGAGCATTTTTGAGAGAGAGAGAGATACAAAAAAAAAAAAATCATTTAGTTCTATATCAAAACCGTATGTTAAAATATATTCCTGCTAATTTATCTATCCACAATAAGTAGTCTCTTTGGAAGGGGCACGTGTTTTAAGAAAAATGTAGATAAAATAAGAGTATTGTGAGGTTCAAAATAAAATGATTGTTTGTGAATAAAGTTAATGATAATTTAAATATTGATGTGATGGTTGAAGGGTGATGATAAAGTGATGATTGCAATAAAGTGTATGTGACTACATTTTGTGGATGTAAAATATAATACAAATAAGATCGACTACATTTTGTGGACGGATGAAATATATCAATATTATATTTTAAATTTTAACAATATATATTTTTATACAAATAAATTTTGATATTTTTAATATTCAATTGACTATCAACTAATTAATTCACTCATCACAAAAGTAATTTATGTATTCATAAAAGTAATATTAAATATATTCCATATTATTTTGACCTTAATTAAAATAAGAAGTTTCAATTTTTTAGTCAAATCCCTTTTATCTTTTATTTTTATACAAATAATACTATATATATTTTTTAATTTTAATTAATTAAACTGTATAAATGTGTGAATTTTACTCTTAAATAAGTTGATGAAGAACATATTATAGTAATTTAATGTATGCATGCACCATATTTGTTTCAAAAGCTGGTCTGTGAGGTGCCGAGTTGAGATTTACATGTTTTATTATCTAAATAAGAAAATGATGAATCTAATTCGGAATATTCATTTTTTTTTTCTTTCAATTATGAATAAAAAATGAAACGGAGGTACTAAAAATAACGCGATGAGTATGTTTCAATCAACCCGGCCAGTAGTACCAATGACAGGCATGAGTATGTTTAACTAATGAGCCAACTCATTAGGAGTGGTTGGGATATACTAGTGAGGTTTATCTTATAATCTCAAATCAGCAGAGTGCTAGTCTGTTGATGTACTTAGCTATTGGGCGTATCAGTTAGTGGTGGAGTCAGACAAGCTAACTTAGACTTGATCAGATGAGTTGGAGGTTTCCATTCAAATGAGAATGTCATGCTTAGAGTCTCATCAGATGAGGTGATTAGAAGAGGTCATATCAGCTGAGTAGATGTCTAGTACTCCCTCCGTCCTGTAAAATTTTGCTCAGACCAAATTTTGTGTCCACAAAGTATACGTTTATTCTATTTAAATAGTTAACTTTTGAATATTTTTTCTACTTTGTTAACAATATTGAGTATCTACCAACAATATTCTTTACTCGTTATCCCACATATATTTTTTATAATTAAAATATGATTTTTTGAAAAACATGTATAAAAAGAAGTGAGCAAAATTTTACTGGACAGAGGGAGTAGTAGGGTTAGTATTTTGGCTAAGTGTTGGGATATCAGAAGAGTAAAACAAAAGAGGGAGGTCTTCTGGTTGTCTTCTGATCGATGTCAATAATGTCATATGTTACGAGAAATAAGTGAAGGGCATTGCGGTCAATTCAAATTGGGTAATGATGGAAACCTGAGTTTATTAGGCGGTTACAACAACCAGCCAGAGTTACGCAATCAACGCACGCTGCAATCACCTTTGATCTCTATAATTACCCCATACCTTGCATTTGTAAAGATGGACGCGTACGAGCATTCGTTCTTAAGTTGTGAGTTCACGAGTGAAGTGAGGATAAATCCCTTTCCGAGTGATGAGTGGGTAAACATTCTTTTATCAATCAAGATTGAAGTCGTGTGTCCAGTAGATGTAGATCAAGTTGATCGAACCACTTAAATTCTTGTGTGCTCTATTTTCTGTTATCGTTTTTACATTTGTGAATTGCTATCTTTGTTGAATTATTTTTAGATCGTTTTCTGTAAGGTTTAGAGACGTTTAATCTTGCGGATTACTTGACCGATATAAATCTGATTTGAGATTATGGGTATGTATGTAAACTCAAAATACAGCTTCTACAATCACATATCCTTAAGATTCGTGAGTAATAAATTAATTGTCTTGATGACCAAGTCAAATTTTAACTGTAAATTTCTAAATTCTTCCGTTAATCTACAAAAACTTTTGAATTAATCGAATCAAATAAGCTCTCTCTAATAACTAATAAGTCAATTCCATAGCGTGAGCGAGGTGGTCTCCCATAATAAAAAGAAGCAATTAAAAACATGATTGAATTGGGGTTGGCCAGTGTTGCTTTCCTTATAGGGGGTGTTAACTATTCAGAAATTCAAAAAATGACAAAATTGTACTCCCTCCGTTCCATAAGTGTTTGCACCACAAAATGAACACACTTTTTAAAAAAAAAGTTTAATGAGTGGAGTGTTGGGAGTAACTTGGAAAGAGTGTAAAAGTAACATTTTGTATATATATGTGAATATTGTAGGGGTCTTTTTATGGGTGTGTAAATAATTGTGAGATGGACAAATAAAATAAGTGCGTAAACAGTTGTGGAACCGAGGGAGTAATATTTTCATTCAAATTGTCTAAAATAAAATAAATGTCAAATTTATTAAGAGTTGAATAGTTTAGAATCTGGACAACAATCTTTACCAAACGGAATTACAATGGGACATGGCTTGTGAGTTGTGAGTTTAATGACATGACATGCACCAACTATACTTGTTCACTCTCTATAAATTGACGCCCTCCAATTAAAAATGATTCATTCACAAATTTAATTGTATTTGTGGGGAGTAATGGAAACGTTGAAAGGAGTGAGGAGAGTTGGAGAAGAGAAAAAGATAAAAGGGAGAGTCGTGCTTATGAAAAAGAATGTTTTGGATTTCAACGATTTTGTCGCACCTCTTATTGATAGAGTTGATGAGTTGCTTGGAAACAGAGTTTCTCTGCACTTCATCAGTTATCTCTCTCTCTCTCTCTCCCTCTATTGGAATTCCAGGTGCTTTCATCATCAAGAACTTCCACCACTCGGAATTCTACCTTAAAACTCTCACACTTGAAAATGTTCCTGGCCATGATCATGCCCCTATCCACTTTGTATGCAACTCTTGGGTTTATCCTGCTGCTAAGTACAAAATCGATGGCGTTTTTTTCACCAATCAGGTTACCATTACATCATAAGTAAGATCAAAGTCAGGCTTGTTGATCATATATATATAACAATGTACATTCTTGTGTTTAATTAGGTCTATCTTCCAAGTGCACTTGTACCATACAGACAGAGAAGAAGAGCTAATGAACTTGAGAGGAGGAGATGGAAGTGAATCTCTTAATGAATGGGACAGGGTGTATCAATATGCTTTTTATAATGACTTGGGTGATCCAGACAAAGGAGACGAATATGCTCGTCCTGTTCTTGGAGGATCATCTAACTATCCTTATCCACAAACACAGGTTAATTAATGATAGGTTTTGGTGGTGTTTGCAACACTCTAGAGTGAGTCAAAACCTCTTTTTTAAAAAAAAAAAAAAAAAGTGATTCTGGCCTATTCTGTAGAGCCTGCAAACACGCCCTTTGTGTAAGCCCGTCTTATTTTTTCTAACTGATTTTAGATCCTGATACCGAGAGTAGGATTCCATTACTAATGAGTTTGAACGTCTACGTCCCAAGAGATGAATGGCTTGGACACTTGAAGATGTCTGATTTTCTTGGTTATGGGCTTAAATCCACCATCCAGATCCTTCTTCCCGAGTTTAAGGATTTGTGTCACAGCATTAAGAATGAGTTTGATAGCTTTGAAGATGAACTTGAAATCTATAAGGGAGGATTTAAGCTACCTGATGGCCCTCTGCTCAAGAGTGTGTATGATAATATCCCATTTGAGTTGCTTAAGCAGATTCTTCCAAGCGATGGTGAAGGAGTTCCCATTGCCAATGGTCATCCAAGGTGTATTTCTTTTAAGAAACTGAAGTTTCGATTTTTAGCTAACATGTTGTGGCAGAGGATAAATCTGCATGAAGAATTCGCCCGAGAGATGCTAGCCGGGTTGAACCCTGTGATAATTAGTCGTTTGCAGGTTTGTTCGATGAATTATTCATTTGGCTTGCGGTCATAGGTTGTCTTAACTTGTTGAACTTGCAGGAGTTTCCTCCAACTAGCAAGCTTGATCCAAAAGTGTATGGGAACCAAGTTAGTACCATTACAATAGATCATGTAAAGAATCAACTAGATGGATTTAGTACTGATGAGGCATTTTCTAGATTTTGTTATGCATAAATTAAATAATTAGAGCAAAAATTTTGTAACCTTGCAAGAGTTCTTCCGTGAGATCATCTATATTTTTGAGACTTTCAATGGTCAACCACGCTACTGTTTTAAAGAATGTTATGCATGAGACGATCTCACACGAGAATTTGTATTCGTGTGCAGGCAATAGAGATGAACAAATTGTTTATCCTGAATCATCATGACTCACTAATGCCATATATTAGGAGAATCAACACCACCACTACAAAGATTTATGCTTCAAGAACTCTGCTTTTCTTGCAAAACGACGGACGTTTGAAGCCATTAGCAATTGAGCTCAGCTTGCCACATCCTGATGGAGATGAGTTTGGTGTCATCAGCAACGTATACACTCCAGCCGAAGACGGCGTTGAAGGTTCCGTTTGGCAATTAGCTAAAACATATGCTGCTGTGAATGATTCTGGAGTTCATCAACTCATCAGCCATTGGTATTATATATACTTGATGAATTTTGAGATATTTTTCTCACATGATAGGCTACATACTCATGTTGTGATTGCAACGAATAGACATCTGAGTGTATTGCACCCCATTTACAAGCTTCTTCATCCTCACTTTCGTGATAGGATGAACCTCAACGCTGTCGCGCGACAGATGTTGATTAATGCTGGAGGGATTCTTGAGACAACATTGTTTCCTGCAAAGTATTCCATGGTGTTATACCTAGTCAAAGAAGTCAATCTTTGACAAGTCAATCCTAGTCACCAGTTTACGTGGCGAGGACCAGTCAACAAAGTCTTGCGACGACTAGTCAACAAGACCAAGGAAATGTAATAATATAGATGTATTTAATATATTTAAGTGCTCGCCCAAAGATGTTGGCGAGCACATGGTTTAGTTAGCTGCTCGCCCAAATGTGTGGCGAGCACAGGTCTATTCATAGTTAGAAAATCTAAGTGTTGAAGCCTTGGGAGACAGCATGGAGCGTGGCGACCACACTCCTCGACATGGTCCTCCGGCGACCACCATAGCTCATCTCCTCGGCATATCGGCGAGGACGAGCACCAAAGGCGGTTTAGCATTAAATGCGCCATCAAATCACCTTTTCGGGCAGAAGTAAGGTCCAGTGAGGGCGTGCCACGTGTAAAGGACGGGCAGCCCCTGGAAACCACTATATAATGCCTAAAAGGGGCTGATTTGTACACAAGTTTCATTATTTCACCCAATCTCCCCAACCTAAAGCAATAAATACTCCCAAAGCTCTCAAGCTTTTAGCTTCTCCAAGAAGCTACACCACTGTTCTTGATCTTTCTTGCTTTGTTCTTCTTAAGATCATCATAAACACTCCATTAAACACGTAATAAACCCCCGATCATTAATACATGTTTGTATCGTACCAAAAACAGTCCACAACCGAGTCAACCCGATAAAAGTGCGTACAACATTTGGCGCTAGAAGGAGGGGTCCTTTTACGTGTTCTTCACATCAGTTTCGTCCGATCATCGAGCGATCGGTTAGCAAACTCCGTTTTTCAGGTTTTAATCGGTATTTCCACCGTTTAAAGCTTATTTACGTATTTCCGTTGTTCTTCGTGTTCTTGAATATTTGCAATATTCGAGACATATTTTGGAGTTTGATCTCCGAGTAATCTTGTTTTTAAGCTTTAGTTGTTATTACTTTGCTTGTAAGTACTTGTAATAGCACGTTCTTCTGCGTAAGAACTTTTAATCTTTCGTTTTTAAGCATCGAGCGCTTAAGAACAGTCTTATCCTTGTAATAATCTCCAGAAGACACTCTTTAAACGATGTCTCATCATACTCCTCAAGACGGAGTCGTACCACCCGGAGGGAACGAGCGCCCTCCGGCGCCGGCGGTGAATCCGTTTGCCAACGTGAATATGGGGGACATTCTGAATGATCCCCAGCACTTGAAAGATCTCTGTGAGTATCTCACGGAGAAGAAAAGGCAGAATGAAGAGCTTGAGAAAGCCAAAGATCAGGCTTTCGACAGAGCTCGCAAGGCCAAGGGGAATGAGGACGACGACCGCTCCTATCATTCACACCCTGTTCACCCCCAGGACAAAGGCAAGGGCAAAGCTGACGAGCACTCCCACAATAGCCACACGGGAGACTCGCATCACAGAAATTCGGTTTTCAACCGGATGGACGATAGAGATCGGAGGGCTCCTCGCCGAGTGCCCTTCAATGTGGATGGCCGACCAGTTAAAGCCGACCACCACCGAGATCACGCTGATAAGAGAGATCAGGGTGACCGAGTCTCAGCTCTTGATCGAGTGGGACCAGGGAAAGGTTCGCGAGCTCCGGCGAAGAGTTATCGCAGCCACCATTCTGACAGGCACTCTCCCAGGCGATCACGTCATGATGACCGCCCAGCAGCATCCCAAGGGAGTCGACGTGACGAGAACGTCGTCCCCAAGCCACAGACCGCCGAGGAGGGGCAAATCGCCCAGTTCCTCGCAACTCAAAATCTGATGAAGCAGGAGATGGAGGCCCTGCGAGCAGAGGTGGTCGCCTCGAAGCAAGGGACCACTCCACCAATCACTCTGCCCACACCTCCACTAAGTGTGGCAATTCTTACTGCCCCCATTCAGAGAAAGATACAAATGCCTTCCATGCCGGCATACGATGGTGCATCCGACCCCAGAGTACACTTGTCCAAATACTCCAACTATATGGCCTCAATCGGGGCAACGGACGCCACTCAATGCAGGAACTTCTCCCTAACTTTAGGAGACCGGGCTCATCGATGGTACACAACTTTGAGTCCCGGATCGGTCACCTCATTCCTTGAGCTAGGACAACAATTTCTGACCTACTACGGGTCCATAGCTGCTCGCCCAGCCTCAAAGCAACGTTTGGCGAACGTTCGCCAATCCCTGACTGAATCAGGAAAAGACTTCATCGAGCGCTTCGATAGGCTGGTGATCGATGGGGAGGCCGTGAACGATGAGACGAAGCTGATCTCAGCTGTTTCCGGTCTCAGGATAGGCACCAAGCTGTGGGAATCTATCCATCTTACTTTCCCCAGTTCTTATGCGGATTTCCGCACGAGGGCTGGGAATTTTATCCAAATGGAAGAGATAATGGACGCTGCCAAGGCTAACGAGCAGCCGGAGGCGTCCAAAAAGACAAACTGGCCAAAGAAAAATACTAACACTGGGGAGTCGTCCCAGCCCAAGAAGGCGACCACTCAAGCTGGCAGTGCTCGCCCAGCTAACTTCAGGCCTTTCGAGGAGTCTCCTGAGATCATCCAGTTTAGAGAATCTCTCTCTCTTGATCCCAGTGGCATTTTCAATGCAGTCAGGGGAAAGAATCTGCTCCCCCATGCCAAGCCTATGCATACGAATGATGAGAATCTGGATGGTAGCAAATTCTGTGACTACCACAACTCTATTGGCCACCACACCAACGGCTGCAGGGACTTGGTGAGAAATCTATTTAAGCTGTACAATGAGGGCAAGCTCGCCCAGTTCATCAAGGCTCCTGGCAATGGCGACAACAGGGGAAAGAAACGTCGCGACGAGGGCGACGACCTGCGCCAACATCTGAACCGTCCCAAGCTAACTCCTCCCATGCCAAACAACCCTGGTGGCGACATCGATAATGTGGGAGGAGCCTGCATGGTGATCGAAGGCCCGTTGGGAGGAACCCAATCCGGGAAAGAACTGTCTGTTCGCCGTGCTCAGAGCGAGCAGCGAGCACTGAACAATGTGCACCAGGTGTGCGTCGCTCCGACTGCCGAGAAGCCTCCTTCTCACCAGATCCTTTTCTCGGACGACGACCTGAATGGCGTAGTGCACCCGAATAATGACGCTCTGGTCATTTCGGGCAAAATTATGGGAACCAACGTCCATCGTTTGATGGTCGACACTGGGGCATACACCAACATCCTCTTCAAGCATACCCTGGATGCTCTTGGTGGATATGCAGATTATATCGAGCCTTGCGATGATATAATCGTAGGTTTTGGGGATACGCAAAGTCATCCCATGGGGAAAATCAGACTATCCCTGGAGCTGGCATCGTCGAAAGAGCCAACAATTCGTCACACTCGGCAGCTCGACTTTATGATCGTCGACATGCCATCTTCCTACAATGCTTTCCTCGGCCGTCCTTTCTTCAACGAGTTCAAGGCGGCCGTCTCTACTTTTTATTACTGTGTTAAGTTTCCAGCCCCGACGGGAGTTATAACCGTTAAAGGCGATCAGACGCGGGCGAGGGAGTGTCTCGTCCGTTTTGCAAAGCGTCATTCAAAGGAATCTACTATGATTGGCCAGTATATTGAGTGTCAAACACAAACCGAAAAAGTGAACTACTTGGAGGGTCTTCCTAGCAAGTACCGAAAGATTGAAATTGGGGAGTGCAGTCGTAGTTTCGACGACCACCAAGTGGAGGCGAACGAGCACGCCTCCATGGAAGTGGACGACCACACCCCAATGGATATCGACGAGCAGACAGTCTCGGGCGACCAGCTCCCCGACGACCAGTTGCCAGAAAACATTCCAGATCTGGAGCCCAGGCTAGGTTTTGAGCCAGAGTTCGGAATCGAGGACCCTCGTTGGAAGGAGCCTAAAGAGCGGGCAACTTCAGCGGAGGACCTCGAAACCATCCATTTAAACGAAGCTCGTCCAGAACTCGAAGTATTCATTGGTTCGAATTTACCAGAAAATTTGCGGTCGGACATGATCGCGTTTTTGAAAGAGAACATCGGAGCATTCGCCTGGTCGCACGAGGATATGGTGGGCATTCCAACAAATCATGCCTGCCACAGATTGAATATTGATCCAGCAAGGAGACCTATCACCCAAAAACGAAGGAAATTTGGGCCTGATAAATATGCGGCTTTGGCAGTCGAAGTCAAGAAATTGATCGACAATAAATTAATCGAGAAAACTGGAACTGACCCCGAGTGGCTGGCCAATCCAGTGCTCGTCAAAAAGGCGACCGGGTCGTGGAGATTATGTATAGACTTCACAGATCTAAACGACGCCTGTCCCAAAGATCACTTTCCGATGCCCCACATTGATCACCTAGTAGACAATACAGCGGGGCACGAGATGTTAACTTTCATGGATGCTTTCGCAGGCTACCATCAGATCGCGATGCATCCCGACGACCTGCGGCATACGGCCTTCATGACGGCCACCGAAATGTACAGCTGGAAGAGAATGCCTTTCGGTTTGAAAAACGCGGGGGCAACATACCAAAGACTGGTAAACAAGATGTTTGAAAGACACATCGGCGAGATGGTGGAGGTCTATATCGACGACATCATTGTCAAAAGCTTGCGGAAAGAAGATCACCTACACCACCTCGCCATGACATTCGATATACTGAAGGAATACAACATGAAGTTAAATCCGAAAAAATGCAGTTTTGGTGTTAGCTCAGGAAAATTTCTGGGGCACTTGGTTAGCCAGCGGGGCATCGAGGCGAATCCGAGTAAAATTCAAGCAGTCATTAACATGCAAAGCCCAAGGAATGTGAAAGAAGTACAGAGGTTGACAGGGTGCCTTGCATCGCTGAACAGATTTATTGCACGAACGGGCGATCGTTGCAAACCTTTTTTCGATGCTCTGAAAAAAGGGAGGTTCGAATGGACCGATGAATGCGAAAAAGCTTTCGGAAAGCTAAAAGAATACCTTTCGGATCCGAAGGTCCTATCTAAGCCAGTCCCCGGCGAAATTTTATATCTATACTTGGCGGCCACTGACTGTGCGATCAGTTCAGTGCTCGTCCGAGCTGAGGGGAGCACACATCTGCCTATCTACTACGTAAGTCAAACACTGAGAGATGCGGAGTTGAGATACACTCCTATGGAAAAATTGGCATACGCGCTAGTCATGAGCGTCAGGAAGTTAAGGCAATATCTGTTCGACCACGAGGTGGTCGTCCTCACAACCTTTCCTCTTCGGCGAGCACTGCATCGTCCGGATACCACTGGAAGACTGTTGAAATGGTCGGTGGAAATCGGGCAATTTGGACTCACCTACGCACCTAGAACGGCAATCAAGGGACAAGTGCTGGCGGAATTCATTGTAGAGCTCACTTTCCCAGAGAAATTGGCCGAGGGAATCGAGCTTCCTTGGTCACTGTTCGTCGATGGCTCGTCGACGAGCACCAAAGCAGGGGCAGGAATAGTCCTCACCAGCCCAACCAGACAGACGTTTGCTTCGGCGATCGAGTTCGAGTATCGGGCGACCAACAACGAAGCAGAGTACGAGGCTCTGGTCGCAGGAATCAAGATGGCTATGGCCGTGGGCGCCAGAAAACTGAAAATTTTTTCTGACTCTCAGCTGGTTGTATATCAAATAACGGGCGAGTACGAGGCTCGCGGCGATCAAATGATAAAGTATCAAGAGCTGGTGAAAGGATTACTCGAGCAATTTGATCAATTCCACATCGAGCAAATCCCTAGGGAGGAGAATACGCAAGCAGATGCGTTAGCTCGGCTGGCCACTTCAGAGGGGGATGCAATATTTTCAGAAGCGACCATCACTAAAATTTCTTCCCCATCGGTGAACAGAGGTCAGATTTTGCAGGTAGACGCAGCCAGCGACGAGGACTGGAGGTCGCCGATCAGCAGGTACATCAAGACCGGCGAGCTCCCGGCAGATAAAGTCAAAGCAACAAGACTGCAGCTCAGGTCCGCAAGGTACACTATTATTGGCGACCAGCTGTACAAACGGGGTTTTTCAATGCCTTTATTGAAATGCCTCGGGGAGGACGAAGCGAAGATCGTCATGCATGAAATCCACGATGGATCATGTGGAAATCACACAGGGGGGCAAGCGCTCGCTTTAAAGATCATGAGGCAAGGCTACTTTTGGCCAACACTGAAGAAGGATGCGATTCATTACGCCCAAGCGTGCAAGAGATGTCAAGCTTTTGCACCCGCTATTCACTCGCCTCCAGACGAGCTCATCTCCGTCTACAGCTCTTGGCCCTTCGCGAAGTGGGGCATCGACATCATCGGACCTTTCCCGCCTGGCGTCGGGGGGGTAACTTTCGTAGTCGTAGCAGTCGATTACTTCACCAAATGGACAGAAGCAAAGGCACTGAAGACCATCACAACGGCCCAGATGACAAGCTTCATTTGGAAGAACATAATTTGCAGGTTCGGCCTACCACGAGCGATAATGACCGACAACGGACGTCAGTTCACGAGTCAAGACATGCTGGATTTCTGCTCAGAGTGGAACATCAAGAAACTTTTTTCAACACCCTATCATCCACAATCAAATGGTCAAGTAGAGGCGATCAACAAAATCATCAAGCACACCTTGAAAGCTAAGCTAGATGGATTGAAGGGCAAATGGGCGGACGAGCTGCACATGGTTCTGTGGGCATATCGGACGACCACGAGGAATTCTACTGGTGAAACTCCGTTCGCGCTCGCGTTCGGAACCGAAGCTGTCATACCAGCAGAGGGGCAGGTCCCCACTTTTCGAGTAGCAAATTACGACGAGCAGTTGAATAACAATGCACAGCTCTCCGACTTGGACTTCCTAGAAGAGCGAAGGCTAACAGCGGACGAGAAGAACGTGGTCTACAAGCAAAGGTCAGAACGCTACTACAACACCAAAGTACGTGCTCGCCAATTCACTATCGGCCAGCTCGTACTTCGGAGGGCGACGGAGCAGTCCATTGGCATACTTGGCCCGACTTGGGAGGGTCCGTATCGAATCACGCGCACACTCTTGAACGGATCATACGAGCTAGAAGATCTCGAGGGCAAGCCAAGCAAGTACCCGTGGAATGCGGTCAAGCTGAAGAAGTATTACCAGTAAGTGTTTAATTTCTTTATATTTGTATAATTTGTGTAGTCATCATTTCAATACAAGTAACGTTTTAAATTTCCATCAAAGTTTAGATATTTTTAGACAAGGCTCTGCGTAGCCATCTAGGAAACAAAGACGAGCACTCTTTCTTAACGATGCTCGCAAAGTAGTGGCGACGACGATCACTACCTTTCCAAATAAAGAGTTCAACCGACGAATGGTTAACTCTAAAAGACGAGCACTCTTTCTTAGATGCTCGCAAAGGAAAGACGAGCACTCTTTCTTAGATGCTCGCAAAGGAAAGACGAGCACTCTTTCTTAGATGCTCGCAAAGGAAAGACGAGCACTCTTTCTTAGATGCTCGCAAAGGAAAGACGAGCACCCTTTCTTAAAGGTGCTCGCAAGAGTAGACGAGCACTTTTTCTTAAAAAATACTCGCAAGGAAAAACAAGCATATGAACAAAAGCAAATAAAAAAGAAGTATCATAACATAAATCGAGAAGCAATGACGAGGACGATCACTCAATATAAAGAAAATAAGCAAACACATCATAAGCAAAGGAGTTCTATTCATTAAAAAGCCTTGAAAGGCTGGAATTACAAAAGAGGCCTTAATGGCCGAACAGTACTAAGAAAAACAAAATAAAACAAAGTAAACTAAGCTGCCAGAGCATTCTCCTCGGCAGGAGCATCTTGCTCGCCAGTTACCCCCTCTTCGATCACAACCTCCTCGTCAGTAGGAGCACTCTGTTGTTGGGGCGGGGAGTCTTCAGGAGGATCCACGAACACCACCGGAACTCCCATAAGTCGAGGGAACTGGAGTCCCATTCGCACCAATGGAAGCAAGGGGAGCTCGGTGCCCGGCTGAGGATTCTCCCTCATAAGGAGGTCGTCCAAGAGCTCGCCAAGCGGAATCACATCCACTTCCGGATGAACATCCAACAATCGATAAATGAGCCCGTGGGCAGTGAGCGCCACCGATAACATGGCCACGCCCCCAGCGAGCTCATTGGTCTCATCTCGCTCTTCAGTCATGGCGACCAGCTCTTGACGAAGAGTAGCCAACTCTTCTTCATCCGCAGCAGTTTTATTATTAAGAGAGAGTACCTCAGCTGATTTCATTTTGAGCTCGTCCTCGGCAGCCCTGAGGCGAGCACGGAGACGTTCGACCTCTTGAAGATCTTCCTGATCCTTCTTTCGAATCGTCTCAAGTTGGGCCTCAGAATCGGCCAACTTTGCCTCAAGGTCGACCACCTTCTCGGAAGCAACCCCCAAGTCCCTCTCAACTGCGGCTTTTGCCTTGGCCATCTGGGCGAGCCTCGCACTCCTCTCCTCGCTGACCTTGCGGCTCTCGGCGATCTGGACGGAAAGCCTCTCGAGCGTGTATGAGGCACGAGCCATGTCGATGGCGGCTAGGCGAGCATTCTCTAGCGAGCTCTGGTTATGCACCTCGTCGACCAGAGTGGTCGTCAGCGATTTGGGCAAACACTTCATGACCCTCTGGGCGAGCGGATCCAGAGCCTCTAGATTGGCCACCTCCCGCGACCGGAAAAAGCCGAGGAGGTTGTCGTTGTAAGGCTCAATGACCGAGCTCGCGGCAACCCTAATAAAGAAAGAAATTTAGAAAAAGATACTTGAAATATTCTATAAATCTATTGATAAAAAGCTTACCTGGCAACTTTTGCGGCATCCCAGCCGAGCAGTGTGTTATCTCCTTGAGCCCTCTCCCCGGCGGACGTACTCGTCGCAGTCTCTCGCGACCGAGCAGTTCGGGGAGGGGGGGATACGACCGGTGCAGGGGGAGGCGAGTTACCCCTCGGCGGAGGAGATCTCCTCGGCGAGATCCTCTGTTCGCCAGCTCGACCTGTCCGGGCAACCCTTTTTGGTGGAGCCCCTGAGGCCTCCGCCCCCTTTCTTTTCTTGCCCGTGGCATCAACTACCTTGCGCTCCCGGAGCATCCTTGCTTTTTGCATCATCCTGCTGGATAGAATGCGATCTACTTCAACAGTTGGGGGAAGGTAGGTGACAACCCTCTGAGGAACCACTACTGAGAAAGAAAAGCAAAGAGTTAATATTTTCTCAAAACTTGGCAAATTCACAAAAATCTTGAAAACATGTTAATACCTGGAGGGAACTCTCGAGTAAAGTGGTGAGGAGGTACTCTGAGACCTGCTCGCTCACGTTCACACTCCCTGTTCAAGAAGCGACAGGACCTCTCCAGGTAGCGACGATTGAGAACGCAGCAAACGTGGTATTGGAATAGAGGAGTGAGACGGTGCTCGGCAGTCTTCTTGCGAGCAGTTTCACCTACAAAATCGAGGAGTTAGTCAGTATAGAAAGAGCGAGCAGAAATAAAAATAACTTACCACGAATTCTTCGATATTCAGTGGGAATGGGAATGCGATCCGAGGAGCCATCCGGCCTCACCGGACTTTTCCAGTCCCCGGCTACCCACCACCAGTTGGTTTTCCAATCCCTAATCTTGTTAGGAACCCCTTCAATCAACTTGAAGTTATCTCGGCCCCTAACATAGTAGTATCCATGGCCCACCTGGTTTCCGGCCTCGGCCGCCTAAAGGAGATAGTTAATCTCTTTCGGGCTGAGCCATGTGTTTCGACATCCATTCTCGGCCGCCACTTGGCCGAACAGGGTAAGAATGCCGATCAGGTTGGACCAACCGTTCGGCAAAATTTGAGAAGGGGCTACATTCAAGAAGTGCAAAAAGTTGGAAATACTGGGGTGCAGGGGGAACCTTAGCCCTGCCTCCATCATGCCGATGTTGACGGCGACCATCCCTTCTGGCGGCTGGTCGGCCCTCTCATCTGGGCGAGGTATAAAGAAACACACATCGGCCGGCACTTGATATCTCTTCCTAGAATTTTCCAGCTGTGCCGAGGAGACCTTGCTCACATACGTACTTGCGTCATATTCGGTTTGGGAAGCTACTCGATACGGGCGAGGAGCCTCCCGAGGAGGGTATTCGCAGGAATATTTGTAATAGGACTCCCTCGTGAGCTCGTCGCCATCCAAATTCTCCCTACCACTCAAAATGTCCTTTATGCTTTCGGCATATTGGACGACCTCCTCAAAATCCTCGCGGAGACTTCTTGTCAAGGTCTCCTCGACCTGGGCAGATTCTATCTGTTCGCCCACTCCACGATCCAAACCTTGGTCGCGCAGATCCGAGTCAGTCTCGCTGCCAAGCTCCTCGACATCATCCTCCTCGGCATCATTGCCGACATCTTCCCTGTCAGATTCGCTGATATCGTCGACATCGACGACCACTGCTTTTCCCAAATTTCGAGGTCCAACACTTATAGGGTCGGGGGAGTGAATCCTAGAATCCGAGGAGGAGGCCCTCTCCAATAAAGCTAAAGCTAGACGATCTCCACCGCCGGAATTTTCAGAACCACCCACCAACGGCGGCGGACCACCGTCGGAACCACCACCAAATCCGCCAAAATCCATTTTTTCTTAAGAAATGGGGGAGAAAGAAGTTTTAAAGAAGAAAATGTGAGTTATTTACCTTGTTTATCGATCGAGAACCACCACAAACTCGCCGGAAAACTTGAAGAGAAACTTGAGAGAGAAGCTTGAAGAGATTCGAAAATGGCAAGAGGTAAAAAGTGTTTTGAAGAAGAGGGAAGCCATATTTATAGGCAAACATATGCAGGGACCATTTAGCAAAAAACGGGGTCAAAAACGCAAATTCCCCAAAAATTTTGGGTCATTTCCAAAAATGAGCTCGGCGAGTGGACCCCACGCGCGACCTTTGAGGTCGGCACGCGCCCCACGCGCCAAATTCAAATTCATTGCGCCGCCCACGCGCCTGACACAAGTCACATCCGTCATTATTAAAAGTTGCTTCGATTATCGTGCTCGGCGCTGGAGACGAGGCGACCGCCTCCAATTTACGTCATCAAGATCTCAAATTTGATTGTGTTGTCGAGGGCAATTATCACCATCTAAAAAGATGACCATACTGCTCGCCTTACCATTCTACGAATACGAAGAAAGGCGACCAGGGGGCAAATGTTATACCTAGTCAAAGAAGTCAATCTTTGACAAGTCAATCCTAGTCACCAGTTTACGTGGCGAGGACCAGTCAACAAAGTCTTGCGACGACTAGTCAACAAGACCAAGGAAATGTAATAATATAGATGTATTTAATATATTTAAGTGCTCGCCCAAAGATGTTGGCGAGCACATGGTTTAGTTAGCTGCTCGCCCAAATGTGTGGCGAGCACAGGTCTATTCATAGTTAGAAAATCTAAGTGTTGAAGCCTTGGGAGACAGCATGGAGCGTGGCGACCACACTCCTCGACATGGTCCTCCGGCGACCACCATAGCTCATCTCCTCGGCATATCGGCGAGGACGAGCACCAAAGGCGGTTTAGCATTAAATGCGCCATCAAATCACCTTTTCGGGCAGAAGTAAGGTCCAGTGAGGGCGTGCCACGTGTAAAGGACGGGCAGCCCCTGGAAACCACTATATAATGCCTAAAAGGGGCTGATTTGTACACAAGTTTCATTATTTCACCCAATCTCCCCAACCTAAAGCAATAAATACTCCCAAAGCTCTCAAGCTTTTAGCTTCTCCAAGAAGCTACACCACTGTTCTTGATCTTTCTTGCTTTGTTCTTCTTAAGATCATCATAAACACTCCATTAAACACGTAATAAACCCCCGATCATTAATACATGTTTGTATCGTACCAAAAACAGTCCACAACCGAGTCAACCCGATAAAAGTGCGTACAACACATGGAGCTATCATCTGCCCTTTATAAAGAGTGGACTTTCCCTGATCAAGCACTTCCTGTAGATCTAGTGAAAAGGTAATCAAAAAATCAGACAAGAATCTTGAATTTTACTATTCATTTAATGTTATAAATTTTTAGAGGGATGGATGTGGAGGACTCAAATGCTCCACCTGGGCTGCGATTAGTGATCGAGGACTACCCGTATGCAGTCGACGGCCTAGAAATCTGGTCTGCAATTGAAACATGGGTAGAGGACTATTGCGATTTATATTATCCATCATGTGAGGTAGTTGAGAAAGACATTGAGCTACAATCATGGTGGAAAGAGCTCCGTGAGGAGGGAGGGACACGGGGACAAGTCAAACGAGTCCTGGTGGCCCGACGCGTAAAGAGCTCACAAGCGCCTGCACTATAATCATATGGATTGCGTCTGCCTTGCATGCAGCCGTGAATTTCGAGCAGTACCCTTATGCTGGGTACATGCCTACTCGCCCGACAATTAGTAGGCGTTTCATGCCCGAGCAGGGCACTCCCGATTACGATGAGTTGAAAGTGAACCCTGATAAGGTCTTGTTGAGAACCATCACGGCAAGATTTCAAACATTGCTCGAGGTTGCCCTGATCGAGGCACTCGTCGGACGAGATATATATTGGACAGAGAGACACTTTGGAATGGACTAAAGATGCAGGGGCACTTGAATCATTTGACAAATTTAGCAAGAAGTTGGGTGAAATAGAGAAGAGAATCACATAAATGAACAATGATGAGAAATGGAAAAATAGGGTTGGGGCAGTGAAGGTGCCGTACACATTGCTCTATCCTACAGGTGATGAAGGCAAGGGAATTCCCAATAGTACCTCTAGCTGAAACTTTTAGGCCGTGATTGGTCGTGATTGGTATGATTGAATGAATTTGAGACTGGATGGAATGAACTCAAGAATGGAAGGTTGGAATGTAATAATATAAGAATGATCATTCTTATGATCCATATAAATGAATGTGGAAATGAAATGTAGTATATTTTAAATTATTATTATTGAATGTGGTTAAAAATATACTATTATTTTAAATTAATAATAATATTATTGTTGATCGAACATGATAGAGCTCACCAGTGGATACTATTTTTGTGCCCACCGCCTGGCATATTCACGTTAATAAATTCTTTATTATTTATATTTAATTTGAACTTAATCTCATATTAATATTTTATTTTATCCATATTAAAATTATAAAATCTTTTTTACACTTAATTTAATATTATCTCTATCGTCGTTAATCTTTTCCCATTAATTTTTTCTCAAATTTTTTCAGCCAAAGTCTTGTATGTACTCAAGTACACCGTGTACTTGAGTAGACTTTGACTAGTCAAATGTTGACCGGTCACGGTCAAACTTTGACTTTTTTATTTTTTTCGATTTTTTTTTTTCAATTTTTTTTTTCGATTTTTTTTTTTTTGAAAAAGTGTATGTTCTTATAAATAAAAAGTGTATCTTTGTTTTTTTAATGAAAAGTGTATGTTACTATATTGAAAAATGCAACATGGTTTTTAATAAAAATTGTATGTTATTTTAACTGAAAAGTGTATGATCTTATAACTGAAAAATGTATGATCTATTAATGAAAAGTGTAAGTTATATATTAATGAAAAGTGTATGTTATTATAACTGAAAAGTGTATGATATATTAATGAAAAGTGTATGTTTTATTAATGAAAAGTATATGTTATTATAACTACAAAGTGTATGATCGATTTAATGAAAAGTGTATCTTATTATAACTAAAAAGTGTATGTGTTTATTAATGAAAAAGTGTAAGTTATATATTAATGAAAAGTTTATGTTATTATAACTAAAAAGTGTATGATATTATAACTGAAAAGTGTATGCTAATGATACATTATTTGTACTTGCACTTTCATAATCTATAAAAACTGGTGCTATTTTTTTTTAATTATTATTAATTTTACACGTTTTATTATTTTTTTACTTGCACTTTTATTACTATCAATGATATTATTAGTAAGTGCAATTAATAAAAGTGTTATTATATAAATTAGGCAACAAAAAATATTTATCAACATACAATGATATATATGATGTTGTCGAATATCATACATAAAAGAAAATACATGCACCTCAAACTAGACCCAACATTCTTGATAGAAATCATAACATACAAAATTCAATCAATATTTCTAATAATTTTATTTTCTCAATCATTGAATTTTTCACATTTTATTATTTATATTGGTTCCAATTTTTTTTTTTTAAATTGTTATTAATTTTTCAAATTTTATTATTTAAAACTTACATTTTTTGACTATTAAAATACACATTTCTTTTATTAGTAATTGCACTTTTATAATCTAGATAAACGGGTGCCAACGTGCAAAAAAATTGTTATTAGTTATTAGTAAAAAAAAAAAAAAGGTGAAAAAATAAAATTTCATAATTGTTGAAACAAGGAATTGAACAACTAACCTTATAGTTAAATATTCGAAGGCCAGCTGCTGGGCTATAACAACTTATATTAAATGTTTTGTGCATTATTATATATATTTGATTGGGCCCTGTTTAAAATTGGACTCAAGTACACGGTGTACTTGAGTACACAATAGCCCAACCCATTTTTCCATAGCTATTAATTTTTTCTCAGAATCTCTTCTCTAAATAAATAAAAATTAATCACATTGCCATTAATCTCACATAAGATAGCAATGACACAAACATCAGTATTTGCAGTCGAAACGGCCATGATAAATGAAACAAATGATTGGTACATAATATCTAGAATTTTGTGATAGCAGTACACAAGGGAACGGATGAACAAATTTTATGATTGGCAACGGAGAACAAATTTTGAATGTTGCTGAATTTTTATATTTCCCTTTGTTGATTTATTGAATGAGTCAAAACATTTAACAGCTTGTGATGAATGAAGTTCTCATTTGATAATTTCTTAATATATGATACATCAAATTTTTCTAAAATATTCTAAAAGGTTGTTGGGGCAATGTGATTAATTTTTATTTTGTGGAGAAGAGATTCTGAGAAAAAATTAATGGCTAATGAAAAGATTTGACAAAAGATTAATGGCGTTAGTTACGTAATTTGATAGAGATTGTTGGTCCCAAAGTTGAGATAAGATTGATTAAGCTAGAAAAAGTCTAGAGGGGAGGGGTGAATAGACTTTTAAAAATCTTTCAAAATATCAGAGTTATATGCGGAATAGTGTTCTAAAGAGTATTGTTCTTACTGGGTCAGATCAGTACTTCCAGTTTCAGTTTTATACTCAACTTAGATTTAGATCTTGAATATGTATGTTAAACAAGTATCAAACAGTAAGTAAATCAACACACAAGATTTATAGTGGTTCGACAAATGTCTACATCCACTCTCACAACTCCAGTCGTGATATTTTATTAACTCTTCCTTCTTGAGTTTCTTGTGGCTTAAAGTCCCAAGACTAAGACTGTGATCTTATCGATTATACCACCAGGTATATCTTCGATCCACTAGTAATTTCACAAGTAACTAGCACAATTGTTTTACAACAAATCACAAACTAAAAAGTAAAGCAACACTTCTCTAGAATGTAGCCTTTGAATCTTCAATTCAGTACGGTGGCTTCTTCTCTTGATTTGATCTCCTTCAACTCTGTGAGTTCTTTAATGCTTCGTAGACTCTTAATTGCTCTTTGATTGCTCTTAGATCAGTAGTCTTAGCAGTAGAAGATCACACGGTATTTATAGACTTTAGTATGACAGTTTGTGAAAACTAACTCTCAACTAACTTTTAACCGTTTCTCGTAACTTCTCCTTTTGTAACCGACTTAACTTCTTATCTTCAAGTCAGCATATCTTTTAATATCTTCAGTTACGCTTTAAATAAGTTTTCCAAACTTATTCTTCAATCTCACCAACTCAGCACAGTAAACTACTGTTCTGACTTTTACTGTTCTGAGCCAGTCAACACAATTCTCAACTTTTGTTCTGCGCTTCTTCAGAATACTTATCTTGTATTTCTGAACTTCATCTTTACTCCTTTTAATTGTCTTCTTATTCTGGAGTAATCTTCTGAGTCTTCTTTAGTCTTCTGATCTTGTTTTAATCTACTGTTCTGAACTTTTACAATGCTGAATACAATTCAATAAAAACTTACATATATAAAACATATTTATATATCAAAACATATAATCATCAACTAGAATATTATTTCAAGGATTCATATCGCAACAGAGATCATATTAATTTAAATGTAAAAAAGATTTTATAATTTTGATATGAATAAAATATTAATATCAGATTAAGTTCAAATTAAATATAAATAATAAAAAATCTATTGACGTACGTGGACAAGCCACATAGGCGGTGGGCACAAAAATAGTGCCCACTGGTGGGCTTTATATCATTTCCCCAATAGGGAAATTATTGTTAAAAATATATTATTTTTATTATTAATATTTTAATAATTATTATTGGTGGAAGAGTTATTATTATTAATATATATTTATCTTATTATTAATTTTCTTATTTATAGTAAATGTATATTTGAAAAGAAAATAATATTTTTATTTTATATTATTTTATTTATAATTTAATATTTTTGAGAAATAATATTATAGTTAAAATTTAATATATTATTATTTATATTTTTGAAATTTATTGTATTATTTTTTTTATTCTTGAAATTATATATTATATTAATCTTTTTATTAAATACATTTTTTTATTATTAAATAATAATATTATTATTATTAAAATTTTATTGTTTATTAAAAATTTGATTCCTTGGAGTTGGAAGGAATCGCAATTCTTTACTTTTGGGAATCACCGATCCTTATGAATGACGATTCCATTCCAAAAATTATATCAATCACAATTTTTGACAATAAAAGGTAGATCATATAAAAGAAGAAAAGAAACCTAGGATCATAAGCTCACAGGTCGAGCCAGAGGCCGGAGTGCCATTAAAACCTTGCCTGAGAAAACCCTCCTTAGGGATAAAACCCTGGTCAAGGAAAAAGGTACACTCCTCTAAAAGTCAATGTATATAGAAAGCTATAAATCATTATGCAGAAATGAGAGTAAAAAGTCTGGGGTAGCTGATTCACGTATTTCACAACGCTAAAATACACGACCGCAAGTATACGGTGTATATTGTAGCGAAGTAAGTACGAGGTCGATCCCATAGGGAGGGGGAGTGTAAAAGTGGAGTTTGTTGATCTAGTTCTAAATAGACAATGATCGCAAGTTTGAATGTTGTAATTACCCTAACTATCTACCAATGTGTCACAAGTAAACAATCAAAGAGTAATAAGAAAATCAATCAAGCATGCTCATGCAAATCACAAAAACGAAGGAAATACGATTAAAACTCAATAAATAAAAGGGAGGTTCCAAGGCATATGTCACACTAAGGGGTCAATTTATGATTAAAAGCCTATTTAAGTGGTGTTGTGGTTATTACTATAGGGTTGATCACGAAATAATGAATTAAATTTTTTTCGATCCAATTAATTCAAGAGAAGTATCACACAAGTATGTATCTCTACCAATCATGCATAATAAATCCCAAAAAGACTCATAAGATCATCTAATACCCTCCCAACAATTCATCCTCTCTCGAGCTCACAATAAATCGGGTCGAATGCTTAAATACAATTAATGAAAAAGATTTTTCAATCCAATTTCAATTAACAATATTAAGTAAAACATATTATCATGACCATTGACAACATGTCTTGCAATGAAAGTTAAGCATTCAAATAAGAATAAGCACCACAACCACCAAATAAACAAGAAATTAATTTATAAACATCATCCAAAGTGTAAACATAGCCCTAAAACCAAAAGTGTTCTAGCCAACAATCAACATGCTCTAATTATAACAAAACTAATGATCAAAGCAATAAAAAGTGAAAGAAATAGAAAGCTTAGTGTATGGGATAGTGGGGAATGGAATTCTCAAGCTCTTGATTGCATCCTTGCCCAAATTGATGAAGAATTGAAGAAGATGATGAAGATTCACCCCAAGTGTGTGTTTGTGTGTTAAGACTTCTTGTGTAGGGGGTAATATGTTTGCATTTCAAGAAAAATGGTATTTATAGTGTTGGGGTAGGGTTTGGGGGTAAGTTTTGCACTTAAGCCCATTGAAAATGGTGAAATTTCATGAAATGCACCGAGTTTGGAAATGGCCTGGCCGGGTGGGAAGTTGACCCGGTCGGGCGAGAGACATAGGCATAATTTGGGCTGGCCCTCGCCCGGTCGGGCGGAACTTTTGTAATGGGAGACGCTCGCGTGCTAGGATGGACTACTCGGCCGCCCGGCCGGGCCATATCTTCGTAAGTTGGAGAAAATTCAAGGCTCGGACGCCCGGTCGGGAGAGTGGTGCCGCCCGAGCGGGCCGAATCTTTGTATTCAGCACATTTTGGCCTTTTCGTCCTCCGTCTTCGTCCCTCCGTATCTTGAGCTTCTGGCCTCCGATTGACTTGATTCTATTGCTATTCCACTCCATTTTTCGAGACGGATCCAAAAGTGCAATCCTCTCTTTGGTCCAGTGAATTGTGGTAGGTGTTTTGCTCCCAAAATCCTTCGTTTTTCCTACAAAATCGACAAAACACCACCTTTCTCTTATTTCGACCAAAACAAACATAATAAACCCATAAATCAATGGAATCACATTAAAATTGAGCTTCACATATGCATAAAAAATGTGTAAATTCCACCCGAATCAAACTCCCCCAAACTTAAAATGTTATTTGTCCTCAAACAACTAAGCACTTAAAACAATGAGGGTGGAATGATCACAATGGAATATTCAATGCAAATCACACATGCAAAGCGAGATGTGGTGAGGTCTCTTCCTCAAAGTGCTTTCTCAATGATGGTCATAGGCTCATTATTGCAATTCACACTCATTGATCAAAGATAACATAAATACACAACACATTGTGAAGGGGAAAACAATATCCAAATGAACAAGCTCTCTCTACTCAATTCATAGAGTGTTTCTCTCAAACACACAAACAAATTAAGGACATATATGCACTCAACAACCAAGTCATGCTTTATGATCACCATAAGCTTTGCCACATTCTACTTTCTACACCACTCAAGTGTTCAACCATGTGATCAATATGACTTAATTAGGGACGTAACGTTGGCTCTTTGGACGAGGTGAGATGAATTTGGAATTGTGACTTGTCTAGTGGAGGACAAAGCTTGTTAGTTTACAATTCGTGCTTTCTCTCTCAAAATTTACAATCTGTATCCTCACTTTTCATTTTTCTTCTTTTTCAAGCATTCATCATTTCATCTTTTGAGCCAAGTTTTCTTTATTTTCAAGCTTTTGGGGATCTTTGTCCCTCTTTTCTTTCCTTTCTTGATTTTTCTTTTCATCTCTTTTCATCTTTTCTATTTTTCAACTCATTTCAATTTTTTTTAAACCAAAGCTATTCAAGCACACATGTTTTTCCACTTTTGTCTTTTATCCTCCACTAGATATGGCTATCAAAGGAGTAAGAAGGCTAAGTGGTTCAACATTGTAGTTTGCCAAAAAAATGAGGAATTAGGCTCAAATGGGCTAGCTACGGAAGATTACTTCGGTTTTTTAGAAATTTTGGTTAATTGACTTTTCTAGAATGAAAGATGGCCTAAATCATATTACAAGATCTCACACAATCATGGTTTCAAACAAGAACTTGGGCAAGTTCTAGGATCACTAGCAATAACCCAATTCACTATCAAATGAACTAAACCGATTTAATGTTCGATTTAGGGCTCAATTCTCACCGATTTATTCAATAGAACTCACACATTCATCAATTGTTCCCCCAACAACAACACATCATGCACTCATATCATCAAAAACCAACAAATATGAACATAACATAAGCACCAAAACTCATCACCAATCATGCATACTTTCAAAGAATAGAAATCACTACAACTCTTCAACTATATATGGATTCCAAAGATTACCCATGCTCACATTTCACTATAAATACACTACCCAACACATGAACAAAGTCAACTCAACCAATATAAGCATAAGAAATACAAGTGTACGCCGGTGCAAAATTAACACAAGTAGAATGACGAACCAGTGAAAAGGATAACAAATATAGTGAAACGATAAAAAGAAAAATAACTCCCCCAAACTTAGAATTTTACTATGTAAAATTTTTAAGTTTGGGGCTAAAATTTGTTACCTCCCTCCTTGCACATCCAAAGCTTCTCTAAAGGATCACCATTGCACCACTTGCTCTCTCCTTCCAAGGTTGACTTTGATTTCCTCTTTATTCTCTAAGAAGCTAGATCCACAATGTTCCACTCATCCAAATCTACAAAAAAGCAACTAAGCTATCAAACAACTAATAATATAAAGCAAGAATAAAAAGAAAGCAATAAAATCTTGGGTTGCCTCCCAAGTAGCGCTATTTTTAACGTCCTTTGCCGGACAGATTTTCTTGAGATGCGTTGTCAAGTCACCCCATCATCATCATTGTTCTTAAACTTCTTTTCACATCCAACTTTCTTGAATCCATTGAAGCATCCACAAGCTAGCCCATCCAGCTCTTCAATCATATCATAGGAATGTGATGCCTCATTCAACCCCACGCTTGCACAAATGACCTTTCTTGAATTGGGGGAGTTTTTCTTAGCCATCTTCAAATCTTTGTCTTCCACCTTAGGATTTTCTTTCACAAGCTTGATCATAGAATCTTCTCCTGTCTTCTCTTCCACGGGTGTTGGATATTGATCTCTCTTGGGGTATCCATACTCTTCATCATCATCATGGAATTTAATGGCTCTATAAATGCTGAAAGATATCTTCTCATCACCAACATTTAGTTCGAGCTCTCCATTTCGTACATTGATGATAACTCCACCCATTGCTAAGAACGGTCTTCCCAAGATCAAGGGGATTACCCTATCTTCCTCCATGTCGAGCACCACAAAATCAACTGGAAAGATGAATTTTCCCACTTTTACAAGCACATCCTCAACTGTGCCTATGGGATATGCCATGGAGCGATCCGCCAATTGAAGATTCATAGTAGTGGGCTTCAATTCTCCCAAGCCAAGTAATTTGAAGAGTGATAACGACATGAGGTTAATGTTGCTCCAAGATCACACAAAGCACGATAAGTTCCCTCTTTGCCAATTTGCCAATTACACATGGTAATGTAAATGAACCAGGATCCCTTAACTTTGGAGGCAAATTTGCTTGTATGATCGCACTACACTCTTCGGTTAGGTGGATTGTTTCAAATTCCACCATCTTTCTCTTCTTGGACATAACATCCTTAACAAACTTGGCATAATGAGGCATTTGCTCAAAGGCCTCCGCAAAGGGGATGTTGTACCCCCCATCCAAATTTATTATATTTATTTATTTGAGCACGGATTTTAATGAATATTGATTGGTTTATTTATAAAGTAGATATGTTAAAAGTATGATAGAGTATTGTGGGGTCATTTGTAATGATTGATTATAAATAAGATGAATGACAAAAATGGATAAATAAGTGATGGTTGAAGAGTGAAAATAAAGTAGTATGAATAGTACTTCCTCCGTCCGACAAATACTTTCACACTTTCCTTTTCGGGACATCCTACAATAACTTTTACACTCTTAAAATGAAAAACCTTTTATAAACTTCACCCTCACAATATCCTCAATTTTACACTAATGTCATTACTTATTCTCCACACCTACACAAAAGTCAACTCATTTTTTTACTATATACATAAAGTTTTACAAAATTACCCCTCAAAATTCCATTAATTATTACACTTTCTTAATATACGTGTCCATCTACATATGAAAGTAATTTTGGAACGGAGGGAGTACTGTTTTCAAAAAGGAAATGATCATAATGAAATTAGACAACAAAAAAAGAAAAGTGAGAATAATAAAAGTGGACGGAGGGGGTATTATTTCATTATTGTTAGTTAGTGAGGTAATTAGTGTGAAAAAAAAAATGAGAAGAAAGAATTATTGTGCGGAAAAAAAGTAGAAAAGAGAATGAGTGATTCAAATGAAAACAAGTGATGTAATTGTATAATAATATGTGTGTATGTGTATTATATGGAATACTATGTATTTGGATGTAGATGGATGACGGCCAATCCAAATCTGGATGAAGCCATCTCAAACCAAACACAGCAAGTCATGACCTCCCCGTTCACCTAAATTTCAGAACAAACATACCCAATAATAAGACGGTCTCATATACGACTTTCTCAATTTTATATGCATTAAATTGAAAGATTATCTATAACTCAATATAAATACACCTGAGTTATTTAAATTTATAGTTTTTTTCCTTTTTTATTCGCTATGCTATCCCAATTCAATTTGAACGATACAACTATGACACCCATTTATTTTCCATCTCCAAATCTATATTTTTTTTCCTTTTTCTTTCCCACTCTCCCCTATTAAATCTGAAATGAGAGCGGGCAATTCCATTTCTTCTCCCTGACTCCATCCATTCTTCATTTTTAGGAGATCTAGATTTCAAAACAAATTTGTGGGGTGGTGATATCAGTTGCACTTTCATTTGTCTCCTCTCTTCATCTACTGCTTCAATGTCTTTCTTTCTCACGACTTTTCATCTCTTCTATTCATCTAATCGTCGTTCTTCATTTCCGCATCGTCTGCAATTCATAGTGATCCTCCATGACCCCGTTCAAAAAATTCCCTTGTGAAAATGATGTGGTAGTTGGTCGCCATGAATTCCCGCACCGCGGAAGCGCAGAACGTCGATTAAATTGACGGAGAGGAGAGGAGAAACCGTGATAGAGAGAGACATTGAAGAAGTGAAAATAAGAAGAGAGTCTTCACGACTTCATGTTTCTTCAAATCTCTACTTATTGTCGTACTTTAAAGGGAAAATATCAATTTTGATCACTCAGTTTTACCTCTTTTCATATTTGGTCACCCACATTTATTCACTATTAAAATTGGTCACCCACTTATTATATTCTATCAAAATTGATCATTCCGTTAGTCAATCTGTCATTGACTAACGGAGAAAGAGTTTTGAGGTCAAAATTTTCAAAATGTTAAAAACTTCTGATGCATCTTCTAGAACTAATGAAACAAACGCAGGAGCAAAAATGAAACATGTGAACCTACTGGAGCGTGAAAAAATACCCATTGAAGAATCTTAGTCAATCACAAAAATTATACATTATTTCTTATTTCAATTTAAAAGTTTTAAGTTTTTTTATGACAAAATTATTTTATTATATTTATCTTATAGATCAGAAGGAATTCTCATTATATTTATCAGTAATAGGTCAAAAGGAATTCTCATGCATCTTTTAGAAGGAATTTTCATTATATTTATCATTGATCAGAAAGAATTCTCATGCATCTTTTGAAACGTGATTCAATCATAGTCAAAAAATTTCAGTAAATTTTTAATAATTATTTAACTCAATTATGAATTCATTTGTTGTTGGTTTACCTAGAACGTGATAAGTTTTTAATAATTATTTAACTCAATTATGTATTCATTTGTTGTTGGTTTACTTTTTATTTTATAGGAAATGATAAACTCAAGAGATAGAATGAAACTTTGTATTTTTTTTTTTAAACAATTGTACTATGTTTTTCAATTCTTGGTTTCATATTGAATTTGTATAATAAGTGAGTGACCAATTTTGAGCTTAAAACTCTTTCTCCGTTAGTGAATGACAGATTGACTAACGGAATGATCAATTTTGATAGAATATAATAAGTGGGTGACCAATTTTTGATAGTGAGTAAATGTGGGTGACCAAATATGAAAAGAGGTAAAACTGGGTGATCAAAATTAATATTTTTCCTACTTTAAATTATTAGTTGAGTTTTCCTCAATTTAATGTGTACACGATAAAACATAGGGTGGGGCTATTAACACCCCATAAAATGTTATACATACCCCCATTATTTTAAAGACAAAAATAGATGTATATAAAATGACTAAGTAACCTTTATATAAATAAAGAGTAAAATAATTACAAAAGATGATTTGAAAAAATCTGAAAAAAATATAATTAAAATTTGAAAAATATTTTAAAAAAGTCAACTAAATATTTAAAATAATAAATCAATTAAATTTTTTTTTTTTTAAAAAGAGAAGATTTAATAAAATTTGAAAAATGTTCAGAAATAAAAAAAATAATCAAATAAAAAATTTAAATACTAATTAAAGATAAATAAAATTGTAAAAATATTTAATAAATTTTATAAATTGTAAAAATATTTAAATTAAAAAAACAATTAAAAAGGTAAGAATTCAAATTCATATAAAAAATATATTTAAAAATACCTAAATCTTAAAAAAATAAATAATTAAATAAGTTTTGAAGATTTAGTTGATTTTTTAATATTTTTAAATTTTTTTGTATCTTTGATTTAATTTTTAAGATTTTTTTTATATTTGATTTTTTTTAATTTAGTAATTTTTTGAGATTAAATTGATTTTTATTTCTCTTTTTTATTTAGTTTAAAAAAAATTAAATTCTTAAATTGATGTTTTTAATTTAGATATTTTTAAATTTTATTTGATTTACTTAATATTTTTCAGATTTAATTAAAAAAAAATCAATTTCAACGTTTTTTTTTATATTATTGAATACAATATATTTTTTGATAAAAATATTTTTTTTACGGATGATATTTTTATTTTAATTTATATATTTTAAAGATTTACTTAATTTTAATAATGTTATTTTGATTTTTATTCAATTATATTTTATTTTAAGTGTTAAAAGGGCAAATAGGAAAGGATTGGAGTATGTACGTTTAGTAATAAAAAATAATTTTTAAATTTTAATGGGGTGTGTTTAACATTTGGAGTGTGTATAACATCGTATGGAGTTTTAATAGTCCTACCGTAAAACATAAGTTTAGAACTCGTTGTCTATACAATATTAGTGAAACTCATTGTCTGAAATTTTTCATAGCTTCGGGAATTTTTTTATTTTTGATGTTTTGGGAAATTTTGGTTTTGGATTTGAATGGAATTTCAAACTTTTTGAAAATTTTGATTACTTTGAATATATATGATTTTATTTTGGTGTCATATCTGTCAATTTTTTTTACCTCATCATATCATATTCCCTACCAAACATGACTTAAGTATAAAGTTGGGTCATTTTCTACAATATATTTCTTCGAATGACCACGAGATACACGTTTCAAATGCAAATTAACCACCGCATTCCAAATTCAAGAACAAATCAATAGTAAAATTTCACATTTAAGAGATTTTAATTTAATTGTGCATATTGAGCTGTTGCCTTCTAAACAAGGATATTTTTTTTTTTTTTTTTTTTTTTTTTTTTTTTTTTTTATGTTTTGATATTTGATTCAAGAACCGACTAATTATATGAGGAATCAATTTCACCATCCACTTGCGAAGTCCCCATTTAAAATCAGAGCATAACTCTGAACTGACCCCTTATTTGATTTGTTCTAAATCCGTTTTATAAAACCAAGTTTGTTTACATTTCATCTGTAGGATGTAACATTTCTTTTAATTTGTCAATGTGCATGATTGATTCATGTATTATCTAACAATAAAATACACAACCGCAAGTGTACGACGTATATTGTAGCGTGATAAGTACAAGGTCGATCCCACAGAGAGGTGTAGTGTAAAAGCGTATTTTGTTGATAGAATTCTAAATAGACGTGATCGATAAGTTTGAATGGATGATGTGTAATTGAATTCCAAAGCTCTTGGTGCCTTCCTTGCTTGATTTGATGGAGAATTGAAAAATTGGATGATGATTACCTCCAAGTGTGTGTTTGTATGTGTAAGAGTTCTTGTGAAAGGGGTTAAGTGTGTTTGAATTCAAGAAAAGAGGTATTTATAATGTTGGGGAAGGGTTTGGGGTAAGATTTGCAACTAAGTCCCTCGAAAAAGACGAAAATACACAAAATACCCCGAAACAGAGGCCACTCGGCCGAGTTGAGGGTTGAAAATGAAAGTTGCAGCCTGGCCACGGACTCGACCGAGTTAAATGACTCGGCCGAGTCACCTCTGAAATCCCAAAGTTGCAGTCCAACGGTTCACTCGGTCGTGTCTGAACACTCGGTCGTTTTGCCCTCGGTCGAGTCATCTTGCACCTCAAATTTGTTTTATGTGTAACTTTCGACTCCGACCTCCGATTGACTCGATTCTTCCTTCCATTTCACTCCATTTTTAGAGCTGGATCCAATGGTGCACTCCTTTCTCTGGTCCAGTGAAGTGTGGTGGGTGTTTTGCTCCCAAATTCCTTCATTTTTCCTACAACATCAACAAAACACCACCTTTCTCTTACTTTGACCAAAACAATTATAATCAACCCATAAATCAATGAAATCACACTAAAAATGAGCTTCATATGTGCATCTAAAATGTGTAAATTCCACCCGAATCATTGATCACGAGTTCTGTGAAATAGATTTGTATAATTATTGAACTTACATATTTATTGTCGATTATTTACTAATAATAGAATTCAAATAACTCATTACTCATAACATATTTCATTTGTATCAAGAGACACACTTTGTACGTAGGGGTGGGAATGGGCCAGGTTACTCGACAGGGGTCTACGGCTCGACCTATTAAAGCTCGGCTCGGCTCGACTCGTTTAATAAACAAGTCGGGCTTAAGCTTTTTTAGAAGCCCATTTAGTTAAATAGGTCGGACTCAAGTTTTTCGTAAGCCTTTTAAGCCCAACAGACCGGCCTATATAACTTCACACACATATATATATTATAAGTATATACTTATATAATATGTGATTTTTAAATAAATAAATAGGTAAGATAATTTACTAACACTAGTTATATTTTTCTTTGTAATAGTTGAAAAACTAGTTGAATATTTTTGTTGAAACATTTGATAAATTTGCTATTACTTCCATTTCTTCATTTTGAGATTTAAATAGTTAATTTTTATAATTTGATGATAATACTGTTGTAGATTTAAAAAAAAAATACACTAATAAGATTAAGTGACCTTTAAAAGACTTTCGGGTCAGACCTATTTATTAAAAAGGCCAGGCTTGAACCTTAAAAAAAAAAAAAAAAAAAACCTAGACTATGGGTCAGGCTTGGGCCTAAGAAATATATAACCGACCATACTTTTTTTCTTAAATCTTATCGAGGCCTGACTCATTACCACCCCTATTTGTACATGCAATTGATACCATTTTAATTTGATTTTAATGTGGGGAGTAAATAATTCAACTGAACAATTTAAAATATTTTTAAATAACTTAAATTTAAATTGTTTATCTTCCATAAAAAAGTATAAAATAATTCTCTCATATAAGAAAAAAAAAAAGAAGCATACACAGCTTCCAAATTATTATGAATCCCGTGTGCTAGATTAAAAGTCTTTATCTTAAAAAAGGAAAAAGGCATTTCACATATTAAAAAAATGAATAATGAAATATTTTGTAATGTTTAGGTTTCTATAAATTCCATCACATTATAATCTGTCCGTCACACGGTGTGCTACACTACTTACAATAAAAACAAGCATTGTGCTGAAAATACATACACCAACGCATTTTTTTAATGTTGTAAATAGAAAAATAAAATAGAAATCAATCGAAACCTTAAGCTTTAAGATAATAGCATGAAGACATAGTTTAGCATTTGAAAAAGACAAGCATTTTTTATTTTATTTTTAAACATTTTGGTGGGTTACCATTAACTTGTCCTTTTAGTCCTCCTCTTCTCATTATCTTTATCAAAGAAAGAATTAGCACATATAATTCTGCCATTGACTTAGGACAAAGTCAACGAACCATTAGCTACCACTAACAAGAAATTGGAGTACTTGTTTTATTATAACAATTCTCATCAATTTTTGCATCAAATCAACTGAGAAAGAACAAAGGGTAACCATGAATCAAAGTCAAGAAAATCGAATTGTAAGAGAAACAGAGAAACTAGAGAAAAGGAACAAGAAACAAGAGCAGAGAATAAGAAACTTGGAAACAAAAACTGTCCAAAATGTCAACTTATACTTCATCTTCCAAGCAGTCATCCTCGCCTCCACCTCCACCTCCTCCACTGTCTGCCGGAACTGGTGGATTCCGTTCAGCCTGTCCCTCCTGGCGGCCATCACCAACTTGCTAAGCTTTTGGGCTGATACGTCAAAGATTCTGAAATCAAGGGAAGAACTAGACCAGAACCTATCGGACTTTGCATTCATCAAGTTGTATCCAATGACAAGAGAGGAGGTAAATCGAGTTTTACCAGGTCAGTACGTTTTGTATGGACTATGTTTACCATAAATTTACATGATGGATTTTGCTTTTCTTAGTATGAAAACGGTTTATATAATATTTTACCTTCCTAGCTAGGTACTCCCTTGAATCATCGAGGTGGAGAGATTGTTCGACCCAAGGCGGACTCCGTGAGGAGGTGGAAACGCCGCCTGGCTGCTTACTTCTCGGTTGGGTTGTTTGTTGGGTTTAGTGGAGTTATAATGTATGGTTGTTATAGGATACTCTGCCATCCAAGTGTCGCAAAATGTGTCAAACTCTGTTAATTCTTAAATCGTGTAACATTATCTTGGTGTATAATTATATGATTCATCACATACATAATTTTCCTTGTGCAACATAACATTTAAAACAAGTTTAATTTTATCAAATTAAAAGCTAAATAGGTTAAAACAGGACTTGAGGCATGATAAGCATAACAAAATTAATCTCAGATACACCGAGCAAATTATTTAGCAAATTCGTGTGCCATGACTAGATGCTTAATTGCTTATATTATATAGAAGATTTTGGCAGAAATATTGCGAATTTACTTCATCACCCAAAATCGAAAAAAGTTAGAGAGAAGGGAGAGCTTCTCTCTCTAGAGAGTTGCTCCTCCCTTTCTCCACCCGCCGCCAGTGCGACATAGATCCGTCGTTTGCGTTGCCGTCATCGCTTTTGTTGTTCGTTCATCTCAGATCTGTCAGTTTTTTGCTTCTCTCCAATCCTTTTTTAGTTTTCGCTAGATTGTTATGGTACTTTTGGATCGGATACTCGTGGAACTTTGTCTGTTTATTATGTTTCCTATTCTTCATATGAGAACACCTTAGTGTGGGGTTGTCTCATTTAAAGATTGGAGACCTGGACACATGTTAAGGCAAAGGGAAACTCGTCTTTCCTCTTCACGTGATTGGAGTGGACGGCGATATCCGTATGGTTTGAAGATCAAGATCTTAGGCTCCTGATTTGTAACTTTGTTTGATGATCTTGTAAACCCTCCGTTAAAAAAAAAAAAAAAAAAAATCGAAAAAAGTTAGTAAAATGCGTCTGCCGGGAGTCGAACCCGGGTCTATTGCTTGGAAGGCAATTATCCTAACCGTTGGACTACAGACGCAACGTTGAAAATAAATATTTCTTAATATAACTTTGCTAATAGAAAACAATATCTTAATTTATACACAATGAAAGTTTCTCATCGTTTTTGGAAAAATATTAAAAAATATAATAGAATAATAAATTTTGTAAAAGATAATGTAAATGGATATGAAGATGTGATACCACAATGATCCCAAAAAAAAATAAATGATAAGTTTTCTTTGGACATACTAAAATGAAAAAAATGAGAAACTTTCTCTAGGACAGTGGTGACCGCACCGGTGATGATATCTAATTTTACATTATACATGTATTAAATTACATCTAATGTAAAACTTAATTAATTCATAGGGTAAATATATTTATTTCCTATGTTTCAATATAAGCTTCTCAATTATCTATTTTGCACGTCCCGTCATAAGCTTTTTATTTTCTTAAATGTGACAAAATTGACACATTTCTCTACCGTTTTCTATTCTTATCTCTTTACCTTTTATTTTTCACATCCAGTCATAAAAGTGTATTTAGTACTCCCTCCGTCCCACAAGTGTTTGCACTGCACCACAAAGTGGGCACACTTTTTAAGAAAAAAGTGTAATGAGTGGAGTGTTGAGGGGTAATTTTGTAAAGTTATATGGATAAAGTAAAAAAGTGATTGGAAAGAGAGTAAAAGTAATGGCATTTTGTGTAAATATGTGAATATTGTGAGGGTAGAGTTTATGAGAGAGTTTCCTTTTATAGGTGTGCAAATAATTGTGGGACGGACAAATAAGGCAAATGTGCAAACAGTTGTGGGACAGAGGAAGTATGTTTTATGTAATCTAATAAGATAAGATGTGTTTATAGAGCTCCTTATAGCCTCTTAGTGTAGTCACGTGAGATCAGTGTATGTATATAAGCTGAAATCACATTTTGATTAACACACACTCGCTCAAAATTTAAAGAGAATAAGACTTGAAGATTAAGAAAATCTTGAATATTATTAGTCCATATGTAATATCAAATGAGATGGCCCTTGTATGCCTTATCATGTGATATGGACTATACTAGATGTGGACTGACTTGAAACCTCAACACTTAGAAAGATCAAAGATGAAGAGGAAGCTTAGTCAAGATTAAGGGTGAACAGAACTTGGAAAAAATCGACTGAACCGAAATTTTAATTTCGATTTGATTATTCGATTTTTGATTCGGTTATGGTTTTCATTTTTTCCAAATTCATTTTTCGGTTCAGTTTCGGTTTTTTACGAAAAAAACTAAAAAACCAAATATTAAATACATATATATATATTATATTTTAAAAACCTAAAAACCTATAAAAGACTAAAAGGTTGACTTCCAAGTTCCAGAAACAAAAAACCCTAGTTCACGCGTGAAAAGATTCGTTATTCTTGGGATTTGCAGAAATACTTTGTCCTTCTCAATTATTTTATATGTGATGGATGATCATGGATGAAAATATCCGAAAATATCTTCGATATATCCTCGATATATCCATTTTTCGGGGTCATCGATATTGATATTGGGAAGAACCGATATTTTCACGATATTTGTAAAAAAATTAAAAATATCGATAAATATCGAGCCTAATATCGGTAAAATATCGAGAAAATGTCAATAAATTAAAAAAAATATCGATAAATGTCATACGAAATAACATTGTATATTATATTTTATATATATTTATCACTGATATAAAATGTATTCAAATTATTTTGTTGATTTTATGTACTAAAGGCTTGTTATTAAATTTTTACAATTTTTAAAATTTACCGATATCGATATATCCATCGATATTTCCATAAATTTAAGGTCTCAATATTTCCACCGATACCGATATTTTCATCCTTGTGGATGATGCATGGAAGGTTGCAACAAATTAACTTGTGGCAACCGAGTTCACCGTGAATTCATTTTTTTAGTATTGTCACGTATGTGGTCAAATTACTTTTTAATGAAATTAAGACATTTATCTAGCCTTTAAAGTTTTATATACACTATCCTATCCTATCCTACCCTACCCAAACCCTAGCCTTTAAAGTTTAAAACTTGACTCGATTGATATACTTGAATTCAATGGAGTTTAAATTTTTTAAGCTCGAGCTCGAATCGACAAAAAACTCGATGAACACTTGGCATGAGTGTTATGTCCATTTCGATCTATGGTCTAAGAAGCTATGAATTAATCCTACGACTTTATTTGTTTGTTTTAAATTTATTGTTCCTAGTTCACCGGTACTACTTCTAGACAATTTTTATCTACCTTCTGACAGTACTAATAAAGTCTCATTTGATATGTATGGGAAATTTATTTATTTAGCTTTAGGGTAAATGTCACTTGTTTCTTGCACATATATATACATATGTAATGATGTACCATGGTCTAATGCGGGGATAATTAAAAAGAAGTATATCATTTACTTGTAATTTTATATGAACAATATTGTTCAGTTATATTAACTTGCAAAAATCTATGTCAAAACTCATGCATTTCAATTAAATTAAAGCGATCATTTTTTTTTTAAATTACAACATATGCTTAATTGTACGGTGAAATTAGAAAACATGAGACTTATTCAAGAATAAAGTAGAAACAACAAGATAATTTCTCTCTCATTGGACACATATAAAAAGTATGCACACGTTACACGCGCCTGATTATGGGCGATTTCACCGTTTAGTGTGTGTGATTTGAAGAGTCGCTCGGGTGCAAGAAATTAAGGTTTTCACGCCCAAAAATTAATCATCATTACTCCGCCGAATTGCTGCGGTCGAGGTGAAGCTGTTGTAGGATTTTAGTGAGTTTCAAAAATAGTCATCGAGTATGATCCTTCTTGTAGATCCAACTTCAAATTGATTGGTGAAGTGGAGCGTCAAAATGGATATAAGAACCCATCAATTGGGGCCTTCATATTCACTTCATTGTGAAGCAAAGTCTTTCTTTTTATTAATCCTGTGGTATTCGTTTCCCTGAGAGTGAGAGTAATGGCGTATAATCTTAATGTGTGGATGAGCAGAGTTTCGATTGCACAAGCTGATGAGTAGGAGTTCGAGGTAGAGCAAGGATAACTTTCCAACCCAATGAACATGTTGCTTGGACGGTACACGGTGAGGAAGAATATGGGGCCGTCCAATTAAGGAGCGGCGGTGAAAAAGATATGGCGATTGGAAGGATCATTGACAGTATCACAAATGGGAGATGGATTATTCGTGTTCGAATTTGGGGAGGCCATGGAGTGTAACAAAGCTCAATATAGACAGCCATGGAACCTAACGGGGACTACAATGATTCTGACGAGACTTATGGGCATGGAATGCCCGACAACGATGGTGTTCAACCAAGCACCATTTTGGGTACAGTTCCATGGATTGCCATTGAACTCTATGAATTCGGTAGTGGGGCAACGTATGGGTAACCGTTTGGGAGAAGTGCTCGAGGTAGCTAAACCTGCTGGAGATGCGACATGGGGGCGGTGCCTAAGGGTGCGTATTCTTATTGACATCACCAGACCTCTAGCTAGAGGTACGTCGATGAAAGCGTAGGGAGGCAGCCAGATAGTTTTATTTCGATACGAGAAACTGGTGGGATACTGTGGGATTTGTGGGCGGCTCACACACATGGATAATGAGTGCCCCCACGACCTTTGTGGAGGAGGGGCAAGTGAAGGATAAAGAGAAGGAGTATCCAGCCTGGCTAAAAGCAGAGGGACAGAAAAGTCCGACCTCAACTGAGTTCAAATGGGCAAGGAAGAAAGGTATTGGGAGGAAAAGGCAGCAGCCGACAACAGTGGAAGTAGAAAAATGAAGAGGCAAGGAGGTAATGGTGGAAAAAAGAACTAAAACAACACTAAATCAAAAGAAGGTAACAAACAGAGTAGCCATCCCGACGAGGGAGATATCACAACCGGTGTTCAAAACGAATCAGTTCCTGACAGAGCCTCTTAACTATGGAGAGGATGAAATGTTCAGCTTGTCAAACAGTATGAGGTACTATGCTTTCTAAAACTCTTATCCAAATTCTGGTGGACCGTTGATTGGAAGTGGACAGAGCTATTTTGGGACAGACATGGCTAAACTTAGCTATGAAGAGAAGTCAAGCAGGGGAGGGCAGTGGTAGTAAGGATCCAATAAGTATGATGAAACTAAAACAACCATTGTTCGGGGCAGTGCCAGAAGGGCAGAGAGACGTTTTAGGATTGGGACAACAATTGGAATATGCAAAATGGGCAAGCCAACCAGCAAAAAAGTGGGTCCGAGTCGCGACCAATGGGGCAAAAGAGGAGGAAGACCCGAAAGTGGGAGAGCAAGGAGGGGGAGGGGAAATGACGAGAGCAAAAAAGACAAGAAGCGGAGAGGAGCATGAGAAACTGCTCATGGAGGCGGCGGCTGATTTGACTCAGCCCCGCCGTCGTCCATGATCGCCATTGTTTGAAATGCACGAGGACTGGGGGGTAAACGTACATTCCAGTATCTACATCAATTAGTTGCTGAAAAGCTCCCCGATCTTTTATTTGTGATTGAAATTAAGGTGTTTGTTAGAACTTGTAGTAGTTGGAAAAAGTGTTTAAATTTCAATTTCTGTATTGGTAGTGATGCTAGGGGCACTAGTGGATGTTTGGTTCTTTTTGGAAATGAAAAGGTGGAAATTTATTTGCTCTCATATTCATGTGGCCATATCGATTGTGTGATTGTGAATAATGCTTTAGTGTGGAGATTTACTGGTTTTTATGGATCTCTAGTTACACATTTTCGTAAACATTCTTGGGATTTATTAAGAAATAATAGACACTCTTATGGGGGGGGGGGGGAATGATGCTTGGGTAGTTGGGAGAGATTTTAATGAATTGTTATTTCTGAATAAAAAGAAAGGGGAATATGCTACAAAGATAATGCCCTTTAAACAAAAGAAGAAATTTAGAGATGTGATAGATGAATTGGAGCTGAAGGAAATGGAGGCAAAGGGACCCTTCTTTACATGAATGAATAAGAGGAAAAACATTCATCAAGTAAAGAAGAAGTTGGATAGATACTTTGCAAATGAGCAATGGTTGGACAAAATAGAGAACTGGGAGGTTAGGAACCTGAATTTCTATGGTTCGGACCATCGTCAACTAAGCATAGATGAGGGGCAGAATACACCCATGGGAAAGAGACCACATTTGTTCCGCTTTGATAGGGCGTGGACACTGAAGTCTGATTTTAGAGAAGTGGTTAGACAAGGGTGGAAGAAGGAGGGCCTGTCGAGGGGGATTATGGAGAAAATTCGAAGGTGTGGAAAGACATTAGAATCTTGGGTAGTTTCGAAGGTGGGCGACATAAAAGAAAAAGTTAAGAGGCTGCAAAACTAAATTGGAAGGGATGTTGAATGAAGAATAAGGAGAAGTGGATGTAGAGAAGGTGTGGGAATTGGAAACACATCTTGAAAAGTTGCAGACACATCAGAGTATGAAATGGCAACAAAGAGCCCGAATTTCTTGGCTAAGAGACGGAGATAGAAACACCAAAGTTTTCCATCGCAAAGCGTCACAACGAAGATGGGTGAATAAGATTCATGGATTGGAAAATGATGAAGGGGATTGGTGTGAATCGGAAGATGAAATTGCAAGGATAATCCAAGAGTACTACGGAAGTATTTTTACATCTTAGAAGCCGAATGATGAGGAAATTAGAAGCATGTTGAGTTCGATAGAGGTAGTGGTGACGAGGCAAATGAATGAATTTCTGGAGAGATCGTTTACATAAATGGAGGTTAAAGTTGTTGTATATCAATTGAATCCGATGAAAGCACCGGGTTCGGATGGCCTTTCAGCCGGATTCTATCAACAGACATGGGAAGAGGTCAGATAGGATATCACGGGGGCAATCTTGGATAAATTTAATAATGGGGGGGGTGGTATATTTCGGAATTGAATGAAACTTGGATTACTCTCATACCAAAGAAAAAAGAACCACTTAAGGTTATGGATTTCCGTCCAATAAGTTTGAGTAATGTGTCGTACATAATTTTAGCAAGGACAATCACAAACAGACTGAAGCATGTAATGGGGAAAGTAGTGGACGACAATCATAGTGCATTCACACCGGGAAGGCTAATTTCGGACAACATTATTTTGGGATATGAGTGCATGCATTGGCTAAGAAACAATAAGATCAAGGAGGGGTAGGCAGCCTTGAAACTCGACATGAGTAAAGCTTACGATCGAGTCGAGTGGAGATATATGGAAATCATCCTAACGAATATGGGTTTTAACGAAAAATTGGTGAAATTACTGATGAAGTGCATTACAACCGTGTGATATGCATTTAAGGTGAATGACAAAATTCTGGGAAAGCTATGGCCAACAAGAGAGTTACGATAAGGGGACCCCTTATCCCCTTTCTTGTTTGTTATTTGCGCACAAGGACTTTCGGCTTTGCTGCGGAAAGAGGCATTGGAGAATGGGCTGTCAGGAATTCGCATAACACGAGGGGCGCCGACTGTCACACATCAATTGATTAAAGCAATTGTGCAAGCTACGCTGACTTACTCAATGGCGTGTTTCAGAGTGCCATCCTCGATATGTCAAGAGATTGAAAGAATAATGGCTGATTTTTTGTGGGGTTTAAAGAAAGGAGGGAAAAAGCTTCATTGGAAGAAATGGAAGCTGCTGTGTGAAAAGAAGGAGGTTGGGGATATGGCATTTAGAGATATGGTGCATTTTAATAAGGCTTTGTTGGCCAAACAATTGTGGAGGATTATAGAATTTCCGAATTCTCTATTGAGTAGGGTTCTAAAGGCAAAATATTTTAAGCATGTTGGGGTTATGGAAGCGGAAGTGGGGAATAACCCCTCATTCATTTGGAGGTCGCTTTGCTGGAGTAAGGACCTGTTAGAAAATGGACTACGTTGGAGGATCGGTAATGGGAAGTCAATTAAATTATTCAAAGATAGGTGGGTGGCGGGTTTGGAAGGAGGCATGATCATATCAAGGAAAGCAAGTAGCTCTCAAGTGAGTCGTTTCATCAACAGTGATGGTACGTGGAAGAAGGAGTTAATTCAACAAGTTTTTCTACCTATGGAGGAGCAGGCCATTTTATGTACACCAATAGGGGGTCCACGGGTGGAGGATTCGCTATTTCGGAAACCCGAAAAGAAAGGAAAATACTCGGTAAGATCAAGTTATTGGCAAGGTGTAGTTATCAAAGCAATGAGTAACCACAAAGCATTGGTTTCGGACAATGAGGAGGAGCGCAGTAGATGGAAGCACGTATGGAGACTCTCGGTGCCGCCCAAAGTCAGAATTTTTTGGTGGAAAGTGAGGTGGGATATCTTGGCTACGGAGGAAAATCTTAAACGACATCATGTTCCAATGTCAGGTAATTGTAAACTGTGTGGCGCATACGAGGAATCTCAACCCATGTTTTATTCTTTTATCCTTTGATTAAGAATGTGTGGAAGTCGCATGGGTGGTGGGAGGATATTAAAAGTTTTAAAGGGAAGCGAGTAGAAGACATTATGATGAAGGTGAATTTTGGAGAGATTGGGAGGACGGAGGAGGAATTTGTAGTTTTGGCATGGGGAATATGGAAAGAAAGATGCAAGTTTATACACAACCCAACTATGGGCGGAAGAGAGATGGGAAGAGGAAGGCCTTTTTCGGATATGGAGTGGGCACTGATCTGGCTAAAGGACTATCACGAGTGTAGGTTGAAGATGGAACAACCATTATAAAGGGCAAGAGAGGGACGAGAGGAGGCTTGGGGAGAAAGTCACATTTTAAAGGTTGATGCGTCCTTTAAGAAGGACGACGGAAAATTTGGAGTAGGGGCGATTTTGGGAAAACGGGATAACAGTGTAAAAGGGGCGATGTGCAAGTCAATTATGTGTCCGGGGACAGTATTTGGGGCAGAACTCAAAACAATCAAAGAAGGATTAAAATGGTGTTTGGCGCAAGGATGCAGGGGCGTGTGAGTGCTCTCAGATTCATTGGAGGTAGTGGGAACGATGAAGGGAGAACAAAAGATCTGGAGTGCGGAAGGGTATGTCCTGGATAGGTTCGTCAATTATAAACCGATTTCGTAGTGAGCGAGATTGAGCATAATATATCTGGGACGAAGAACAAGGCGGCAGACGCACTAGCAAAATGGGCCGCGGAGAATCACTCTTCTCAAGATTGGAGAGATGATAATATACCTCAATTGTTCGTAAGCATATCATCATTATAAGGATGGGTAAAATGCAAGTTTGGTCCCAAGAGAATTTTATAAAAACAATTTTAGTCCCACGTTCTTTTTTAGTCCCATTTTTTGCGAAAATGGTCACAACCGTCAAATATTTAACGGTTTCCGTTAAGTGATAATTTTAATATTTTTTTTTAATAGAAATTCTGAATATAATTTAAAAATACCCAAAAAAAAAAAACAAATATTGTAAATTCTGAAATTTAAATAATTTTTATATTAAAACTAATTCAAAAGTAAATTCTGAAAAATAATAAGATTCAAAATTTTGAAATTTAAAATATACCAGCATTTAAATATACAGACCAAATAATAATCGCAAATTATAAAATTACTTTAAATAATTTGTGAATAAATTTTTTTAACTAAAATTAAAAAAAAAAATTAAATATACTTTGAAGATACAAAATATAATTCAAATAAAATCTAAATATTCAATTATTATCAAATAGAAATCAAAATAATAATTACAATAAATTTAGAAGAACAAAAAATTTAAAATTAAAGAAAATAAATAAGTATTAAAAAAAAACTGTGCGCACATATATCTCCCAGCTCCCGTGCCCTGTTTTTCTTCTCGCCGGTGAACGTCATCTTCCCCACGCCGATCGCCGCCAACGCCGCCACTCTGGATCCATTCTTGTCACCACCTTGCCGCCACCCACCACGACACCACTGCCGCCAGTGTTAACCCCCATATTTTTTTCAAAACCTCACAAAAAATTCGGCTACGAAATTCTATGAAATTCGAATTCGGTCACGAAATTCTTAGTGGCTACCCATTCTAGCATTGTCTCACTGCTAGGAATCAAAGCACCTTGTCAATTTTAAATTTTGATCTCTCCTTCGTCTCCAATTTTCGAATTTTTAGGTTGATGTTTTGCGATTTTTTATAGTTTTTTTAATTTTTGTTTTTGTATTCGTGCTGGAGTTTAAGGGTGGAGCTGGTGGCGTGGGGTGATTGGATGGTGCTACTAGCGACGAGGTGTGGCGATGGTAGCTAGTCGTAAGATTTGAGGTGTTTTGTATTTTTATTTCCTTGTCGCAGCATCTTCAACACCCATAGAGCTTCAATTATTTGCTTCGATTTAGAGAATTTGAGTGATTGTAGTGCGATTTTAGTGCGATTTAGGGGACGATTTCAAGCTTGGTTGATGCTATTTGGGAAGATTATTATTTGGGATGGTGTTGTGTAATTTTTTTGAAGATGGAATCTTGAATTTGATTAAGGGTTAACGGAAGCGTGTGGCTCACGACCACAACTCTGTTAAATTTATATGGAAAAATTACATGGGACCATTTTTGTTTAAAATGAGATCATTTTCGTGAGCACATATTCTCTGGGACTATATCTGCATTTTACCCTTATAAGGATCAACAGAGATTAATTTGTAAGGTTTAGGGCTATGTTGCTACTGTATTAAAAAAAAAAAGTAGAAACAACAAAATACAGCACACATGGGACATAATTAATTATTAAAAAAAATTATTACAACCGAAAAGAAAAAAAGGATATGGGCTTCCATACATGAGAATGGACTAAATGCATTTGCATACGTAGTAAATAAAAAGGGAAAGGGCGAATAAAAACTAAAAATACAAAAACGGTATATTTTATGGTATAGAAAAGTGATAATCAATTAAATGGTTCTTTGAATACACAAGCCAATTATTAACTCGGTTTGAAAAATGACACAAGCCTAATGGAGTATGAATTATTCACTCTCTCTGGATTAACCTAACTCGACTATAATATTAAAGTAAAAATTAAAGAATGAGAGGTTAGAAAACTTAATGAATTATTATTAAACCTTAATTAATGAGAGGTTAGAAAACATTCAGATTTTCTTGTGTAGCAACACTTTTGGACCACTATATAGATTTCACTAAAAATATGAGTGATACATATTAAAGATTCAGAATAAAACATATACTGTGACATAAAAAAATAACATAGAAATTGGTGAAATATTGTAACGTGACACTATCTAGTTTTATCAATGACCGAAATTAAAATTAAGTATTAGTTTGACATCGCCCCAAACAAGAGCCCATGAGTCGGGCCCGGAATGCCCGTTGCCAAAACTCTTTTACAGAGGAACCCAAACTTTGGGGTGATTGGACTCGTCCCCTACGCCATAGGGGACACATCAATCATGGAATTGAGCAAGGGCAGTCCGCTTCCGTATTACAACGATATGGTGGCACGGGCAGCCGTCATGGCCGATGGCGGAGTTCTCATGGCAATTCTATCGTACCAAGGGGAGAAGGATGTTAAACTGCCCGAAGATGCAATGGCGTACAAGGCAAGATTCGAGAAGTTTATCGACGATATACACTCGGATTTGTAGTTGCCACTCTTGCCTGTAAACGAGGTATCTACATATGTATTTTCAGAGTGATTCTCTCATTTGAGTACCTCTGGTGCTCGGGCAATAATATCATTTTTTCTTCCAAAAATATATATATATATATATATATATATAAAAGAATATTAATTGACTTGTATATATGTATGTAGGTGGCGTTGGACTACGAAGTCATCAGCCCTAATGTACACTCGGTTAGGAAAGCTCAATTAGAAACCGCAAATGAGCGTCAAAACGTGAGGTGCGTCGATGCAAAAGGCTTGCAAATAAGCTGGGACCATTGGCACCTTACCACTTCCGCACAAGTGAAGCTCGGTGCCATGATGGTCGACGCCTTTCCTCCGCCTCGTCGTTGTCGAAAATTGAGTCCCCTCATCCGACCTACTTTACTTTTTTTTTTTTTTTTTTAATTTGATGTTTATGTAAATTAATTGGTTGTAATGAAATGCAAATCATTTTCTTTATGTGATCTTCTTCCCATAAAATTATGTATATGTCTAATTTTCGCTTCTGTGTTAGAGCTAACCAATCACCTTTCTGATTTGTATTAAACAAAATTCAGTCTGATTTTGTGTCTAATTTCTCAAAACTTTTAATCGATGGCTACTCTGTTTTCGAACATACATACCACTCTCTACTATGTTTTGTTTTAATTAATAGTGTTGGTAATTGTAGAGATGCATATATATAATGAAATTCAAATACTTAATTTGTAAGGTTATATTTGTATGTTGTGAACATTAATTAATTAGATTTAGTTTCAATGTTTTGGTAATCTGGTTTTTACTTGTGATGACTTTTGATTCATTATATTTCAATTCAACCTAGTTAGTGACAAAAAAAAAAAAAAAAAAAACCTATGGAAAAAAAAATCACGCGAATTACCAACAGATTATCGATAAATTTACATCTATCAACATTCCCTTGCTAGTTAATCTCTCAATAAGTGTTATTCATATATAACAATATTTGTTATCATTGATATTTTATTTTTTTATTATATATATTTTACTGACGAACAATATACAAATACAAAATTTGTCTGTAATAAGTTCATAATCCGTCTATGAATAATAATGTTTTGGTTACCGATTGGTAACAGAGAAAATCTAGTAGTGGACGAGCTCTATGATGATAAAATTCATTAAAGATTCTTCACTGGCGGGGTCCATAACATTTTAAATTTTCAAAGTGGTCCCAACAACATAAATGTACAAATTAATCTACTCCCAATTATTTTTTTATATGTACCAACTTCATTTCAAAATTGTCAAAATCCTCAAAACGACGTCGTTCCGGATATTCCAACAACTTTGGAACAAAATTGATATATATTTAAAATAATTGAGAGAAGATTTGTACATTCTATAAAAGGTGAAAAAGATTACGAAAAAAGATTAATTCCCAATTAAATGCATATGTAAGTACGTTTCACATCAGATCATTAAATTAAGTTGTAACAATTAATATTCATCCATTTCTAGCTTATAAAACTTCAATAAGAATATAGTATTTTGAAATAACTGGTCAAGAAAGTAGTGAAAACATTATAAGAGGATGAATTTCAATAAATTTATAATTTTTGTTGTGGTAGTAATTAGGGCATTAGTGAATGAATCTAAAGCAATGGAAGGCCCATCAACCTCACCAATATCCAAAGAAGAATATAGTCTTAATTTCACTTATCCACCAAAATATAATCTCCCACGAGGGTAGTGTAGTCATTTAGACACAGGATGTAAGAACAAGACTATTGAAGCTATATGCCAGGAGCTTAATGTTCTAGTATATAAAACAGTGAATGCAGATTGCTGCCATGATCTTCTCGTTCTGTATAACTTAGATTGCACGCAACAAGTACTAATTAAGAACCTTCAACAACATAACCCTTGTGGAAAGGCTGCAGATGCAATTTTGGCAATGGCTCAACAAGTATTGGACTATTGTAATTTCCTCAGTTCCTAAATCAAGTATTGTACATGGAAATTTTTATATAATAACGCCTGATTTGGTAGATATGTTGAGATAATATTTATGATCCGACTGGATATCTTAAGTGTCTCAAATTGAATCGCAAATTGTGTGTTTTAGTCATTTAGTATGCACAAAAGTGAGTGTATTTTTACGTGTTAGATATAAAATTTATTTTACTTGATTTGACATCAATCTTAGGTCTGATTACCCGTCTACCTTGATTTAATCTACCATACCATGGTGGAAGGAGCAGTGGGAATTGCAGGGACATGGGTCGAATCCGGGAAAAGATAGGTAGTGGTTAATGTGTATAACCCTTATGACCTCAGAGACAAACACACACTTTGAAAATCAATCAGTTTAAAAATGACGAATAATAACGATCCGAGTTGGTGCCTAATCGGAGACTTTAATGAAGTACAGAATCCAGACGAGAGAAAAGGCAATGCAATTTATGCTTCGAGTACAAGCAGTAGGAAGTTTGAGGACTTTATATCCGATGCAGGCCTGCTTGATGTCCAACTTATAGAGACAAAATTCACATGGTCTACAATCGATGGAAAGTGTTGCAGTAGCATCGATAGAGCTTTTGTGATAGATGAAATGGGTTGCAAATTGGGGCAAAAACAAGCTCAGTGGCTTGGATAAAAGCAGTTCGGACCACTACCCAATTTTCCTTCATAGATGCACTCAAAATTGGGGGCCAAAACCGTTTCGCTTTAACTCATGGCTCGACCAAGCGGATTTGTTCACATTCATTCAAGAAAAGTGGTCGTCGTACCAAGTGGAAGGAACCGAAAGTTTCAAGATCAAAGAAAAAATAAAGAGCCTTAAGTATAATGTCAAAATGTGGAGTGTCGGGATTGCTAGCATCATATATAGATTGGTGGAAGAAGCCAGAAAGAAAGTTAATGAGATGGACATAATTCAGGAAGAGAGGGACTTATCAAACGAAGAATGCTTGGGCCTGAAAACATTTAGAAGCACTCTATGGAAACAGAGGAAAATTAAGGATAGGGATGACTTTCAACGATCAAGAATACAGTGGATCAGAGAAGGAGACACAAATTCCGCCTACTACCATAGATGCATCAATTCCAGGAGAAAAAGAAATCAAATTGAAGGACTCTTAATCAACAATGTATGGACTGAAGAAGTACCTAAGATCAAGGGAGAAATATTTGAGCACTTTAAAGCACATTTTCCAAGCCACATAGCGAAAGAGTCATTTTAAAACACTTGGTGCAAAAGAAGATTGGCAGACCTGAAAACGCGCTACTCACGACCCCTTTTTTAGAAGAGGAAATAAAGGTTGCAATATGGAGTTGTGGGGGTAACAAGAGCCCCGGACCAGATGGCTTCACTTTCAAATTCATTAAGAAAATGTGGCCAATCATCAAGGCAGACATTGTTAAAGCTATGGAGGAGTTTCATCACACCGGAAGAATAGTAAAAGGTGGAAACCCAAGTTTTATCACATTGATCCCAAAAAAGAAAGGGTCGACTCTTATCAAGGACTTCCACTCTAAAATCAATCGGATGTCTATACAAAATTCTTGCCAAAGTTCTAGCCAACAGGTTATCTAAGGTCATTGGAGAAGTTATTTCAGACAACCAAAGCGCCTTTGTTAGAAATAAGCAAATTGTGGACAACATCATCGTCCTCAACGAATCCTTGGACTTCATAAAGTGCGAAAAATGAGACGGGCTGATTCTGAAAGTGGACTTTGAAAAAGCATATGACTCAGTTTACTGGGAGTTCATTGACGAAATGATGAAAGGCATGAACTTTAATTGGAAGTGGAGGTTGTGGATCAGGGGCTGCTTATCATCAGCTAAAATGGCAATCCTGGTCAATGGTAGTCCGACGGGCAAGTTCCAATTGTAGAGGGGAATGCGACAAGGTGATCCACTCTCACCTTTTCTCTTCCTCATTGTTGCCGAGGGACTTAGCTGTCTTATGCTCAAAGCCGTGGATATCAATAAATTTCAGTGTTTCAATATCGGTCACCATAACATCCAGGTTAGCCACTTACAATTCGCAGACGACACTGTTATCTTGGGAAGGGCTACGTCTGAGAATGCAAAAATTATGAAAGGTGTGCTGAGATTGTTTGGGGTGGCATCAGGACTAAAGGTGAATTTTTCAAAGAGCTCACTTCACGACATTGGTATTAATGAAGACGATCTTGCGTCCTTAGCAGGAATTATCGGATGCATCCTAGGGACTATTCCATTCACGTACCTCGGCCTTCCCATAGGGTCTAACTTTAGGAAAAAAAAGGTGTGGAAACCTCTGATCGAGAGGTTTCAGATAAAACTATTGGGATGGGCAAGAAGGCACCTATCTTTGGGTGGGAGGATCACTCTCCTCAACTCGGTTCTCACGGCTATGCCTCTTTATTACCTATCATTTTTCAAAGCTCCATTGAGTGTTATCCAAACTATTAAAACGTATCCTAATAAATTTTCTATGGGGGGTAACGACAATAATAGAAAGATAGCTTGGGTCAATTGGGAGAGAGTGTGAAAGAGTAAAACATGCGGTGGGTTGGGGGTGAGAGATGTAGGAATTTTTAATAAATCACTCTTGTGTAAATGGTTGTGGAGGTGGTCTAGAGAGGAGAACTCATTATGGGTGCGTGTCCTCAAATCTAGATATGGCCAGATTTGTGTAAGTGGGTCGAGGGGGGTTGACGAAAGTAAATGTTCGTTATGGTGGATGGACTTGTGCAGTTTAGCAAGAGGGAACGAGAGAGTGTTGTTTTATGATAACATGAGATTCAAATTAGGGAATGGATCGACTGTAAGATTCTGGGAAGACCCTTGGCTAGATGATAGGATTAGCCTTAAGAATAAATTAAACTCACTGTATAATATCTCTACTAAAAAAGGGTGGGTGTGTTAGAGATTTTTTCCATCAAGATGGAGACACTTGGCGTTTTAGCTGGAACAGGGTGCTTAATGCTAACAATTGTTTGGATTTTGCGTCTCTTTTGTTGTGTATTCACAGGTTCAAGATCATTAACTCAAAGGAGGATGCACTGGAATGGAAAGGCTCCAAGACAGGGGTGTTTTGCACCAAAAGTATGTACAACTTGTTGGCTGAAAACGGGGACCAATCCGTCGCCAATATAGCCCGCTGGCCGAGAATTTGGTGTAAATGTATCCCCTCAAAAGTGTCGGCCTTGCCATGGAAAATCTTGCTCGGTAGAGCGTCTACGGCGGACAATTTACTGAAGACGGGAATCAGCCCTAAAGTCATAAATGGTGACTGCTCTCGCTGTAGGTCGACTCCAGAATCCGGAAGCCACGTTTTCATTACATGCCCCATGGTTTTGCTGGTATGGAGCGAGATACACAGATGGGTGGAGAGGCCCCTGAACCATTCAATCTCAGTGGGAGATCTTCTTGGGGAGTTCTATAGATTGGGGAGTAAACCACTCAAGAGGAAAGTTTTGAGACTTTTGTGGCAATGCAACATTTAAAAAATATGGAAAGCACAGAATGATGCGATTTTTAACGAGAGAATGTGGTCGACGGAGGAGTTACTAGATAACAATAAGTTTAGCTCTTGGAAATGGCTTAAAGCTCATAAGATTATAAATTCTTCCTTTCATGATTGGGACATTGCACCATGGTTGTGTATCCCCGAATAAGCTATCGACATTTGTAAATATTGTAAATGGGGTCTAGCACCCTCTTTACTCATTTTTTGTTATATTAAATCACCTTCACCTTTCAAAAAAAAAAACCATCCTCTTAATTTTCTATTTCTTTTCTGTTGTAATAATTAAAGCCCATGCAGACTGCTTTTTGTTGTTTTTGTTTTTATTCTTGAGAAAGTCTCTTCGACCCTAAATATTTAATCGTGCAATTAGACTAGACACGGGTGCCGGTTTCTAACCGAAACCGGCGGTTACGGTTTTCAATTTCGGCGAACCGTAACCGAACCGCGAACCGCCGGTTACGGTTACGGTTTTTGAACCGCCGGTTCGGTTCGAAAACCGCCGGTTTGCCGGTTTGGCGGTTTTATTCCTTTTTTTTTTTTTTAATATTATCTCCGTTTTCGTTCGTTTTTTATTCGTTTTAACTCATTTTTTAGAAAATACATTACTAGAATTGAATAAAAATTATATAACTTAAATTTATACATTAAAAATAGAAGAATTATGTATTAAATTTTTTTTTTTTTAATAAAAAAACCGCCAAACCGGCGGTTTGCGGTTTGTCAAAATGCCAAACCGTAACCGAACCGCCATTTTCCGGTTACGGTTCGGTTTTTAAACCGTAACCGACGGTTTGGCCGGTTGGCCGCTTTGGCGGTTCGATTTTGCGCATGTCTAAATTAGACACACGGTGAAATTTGAGATGACCTTTAACTGAAATGATATATTTATTCGGTTCATATTCCTTAATTGTATGTCTACTAAAAATGTGTCTTTTTAGGGAAACAATCATTTTAGGGGTGTGCTCTTCTTTAGGTCCCAGGTTCGAACCCTCTAAGGTGCAAACAATTTCTATGGGGCTAGTCCATACAGAACGCAAAGTTCTGGCTTTAAACGGGACCCCGCAAGTAAACGGTGGGATTGGTCCCCCGAAATTAGTTGGTTCTTGGACCGAATATCCGAGACTTCAAAAAAAAAAAATTATTATTGGGATATGGTTTATATTAATAAAAGAAAAATTGATTTTGATTAGATACCAAAACCCTAGAAAAATCTCAAGTACGATGAATTGCCATAATATATTTTCAGGATTAATATAAAAGCTCAATCATGTTAGGGAGCTTTATTTTAATTAGGTTAGATTTTTGAAAATCTATGACAAGTGACCTAAAATGCAAAGAGCAATGAAGTCAAGACTCATGAAGAAAAGGAGGCTGAATGAAGGTGACAAGTCCAAAAGAGAAGTTCATTGAAGTTGACACTGGATAAAGAGTCAAGAAGCATGAAGAATTAGCAAGAAGAACTTTTGGACAAGTGGCATGAAGAAGTGATAAGTGGAATGATCAAGCTAGAGGAAGGCCAAGTCATATGAAGTAAGAATCAAAATTAATGTTCAAGTATGATGATGTCAAGTATGCTGAAGTGACCTTGAGAAGACTTTGCAAGATGGACAAGCGCTCTGAAGTGACCTTAAGTTGATTTTGCAAGATGGACAAGTTCACTCAAGTGACATTAAGAGGACTTTGCATAAAAGACAAGTAGCCTGCCCTAAAGTGGCTTTCAGCTAAGTTGGATTCTGTTCACTTAAGGACAAGAAGGATGAATGACAAATGCAGAAATGAATCAACCTAGTACAAGATCAAGCTGTTATATGCAGTGCTAGAAATTATTCCATGAACGCCAAATAATCATGCGTCATGTGTCACCTGCACATAATAAATTCTGAAATTGAAATGAAGTTTTCAGAATGGATGTAAATGCATGTATTAATTGCATGCAGGCCCCTGAACTAGACTGTTTCTGATGATCATATTTTATGTCTATAAATAAAAGTTAAGGGCAATCATTCTTCATGCTTCTACGGAAGCCCGATTTCAGCCATGTTCAACTTTACGTTGCAATTAACAAGATTACAAATCTAGTGCACTTGAAGATATTGTTGTGGCAAGATATATAATATTCTCGATAGTGCGTAACACAACAACAAAAAATGTAGTGTTTCGTGAAGTGTACGTGTGTAAATTTTAAGAACAAAAATTTTGATATCAAAATCAGGCTTTTTTTATAGTGTTCTTTAGCCCAGCCATTCCATTTTTATTACCATGTACATACAATTTTATAATTAAATACATAAATACTTATGATAATTTTTTTTAATATACATCTCCGTCCATCAAAGAATATGTTTATTCTATTTAAATAGTTAACTTTTGAATATTTTTTCTACTTTATTAACAAGATTGAGGATCTATCAATAATATTATTTATTCGTTACCCGGCATATTTTTTTATACGAGTAATTAAAATACAATTTTTTTTAAAGAAAATATGTATAAAAAAAGTGAGCACTTTTGGTGGGCAAAGAGAGTGCAGATTTTTTTAAATTATTGTATTTTTTAAATTAAATATTACAAATATAATTTTTTTTTTTATGAAAATAAGCATAGTGGCGGGCCGCTTATTAAAAAGTCGCTAGGGACACCCGCGCTCCTTCAAATCAGTCAAATAATAAATTTGAATTAAAATGTATTTGACAAAGTGGGATAGCTCACAACTACCTAGGCCTTAGGTCCTGGGTTCGAGTTATGGGAAAGGGAAATTTAAAATGTATTTATAGAAAGGCGCAAGTGCCACACGCGCCTCTGTCAGAAATTCTTACGTTGATTTGACAGCACACTGCAACCTGCCTCTCTACTCTACACTACGACTTTCTCCTTTACACTTTCTCTCTCCTCTTGTTCTCTCTGAAACTTGAAAATCAAGTTCCATTCTTTCTCAAAGTCACGTTAGTAAGCATCATCTCCCATCTACAGCTCAAAACCAAGCATACAATTCTAATTACAACATTTAACCACTACTAAATCACATGAATATCTTCACGTTGCAGCAAATGGGTTTTTACGGTGATTTTTAAATGCATATACCAAATGGAATCATCTAATACTGTTCCGGGAGTTTCTACCTGAAAATGAGCACAACAAATTGGGATTTTTTTTTTATGTATTCAAACACTAAAAAGTGGCCAAAACCCGGTAATAACTAATACTACCTCCATCCCTGAAAAGTTTTCATAGTTACTTTTACGATATACACGTATTTACCCTTCATATAATATTTTTTGGGGTCCATCATACATTCAATTAAAACTACGTTATTTACTTTATATATAAAAGTTTACAAAATTACCTTCAAAGCTCTAATTATTATACTTTTTCCTTAAACTTCATTCCATCAAATGAAAGCTTTTCAGGGAAGGAGGGAGTAATGTTTACTAAGGAGGGTGTATTCAATTGAGATTCTGTTGGATTTTTTTGGACTTTTAAAATCTGGGGGTATTCAATCCGGATTTTTAAAAGTCTTTCAAAATTTTGAGGTATTCAATACGGATTTTAAAAAGTCTTTAGAAATCTTTAGGTATTCAACAATCTATGGATTTTAATACTCTATGGATTTCGTTGGACTCTCTTTCAAAAATATAAATAAATTTCACTAATCAAAATCTCTTCTAAAAGGTAGAGATTTCAACGGATTCTCTTAGAAGACTCTGAAAGAGAAGAAAAAAAAAAAGTTGTGTTTACTATGTTCTTTGATAAGCATCACAGATTCTTCACCACCATTATTATCGTAAAAAAAATTACATCTCTGTATTTTAAAATTATGTTATTTCTTTAAAAATTATAGTATATCGGACACCGTCAATAATATCTAATCGACGTCAATTCCCCATTACGTGGTGTTCGATATCATCATATCGTCTAAAAGATTTTGGTGGTCACCCCAGAAATGCAAGTATTCAATCGAAATTTTTGGTATTTTCAAATTACAATTCACAAGTTCGCTGGATTACATAACTTTCTTCTTCGAAAAGAAGGTCGCTCTGATGAATTTCCATAAAGAAATCAAGATTGCTAACTATGTGAAAATAAGGCCGAGGTATAGCTGTGATGAAAATGAAGATGAGAATAATGCTAACTATGTGAAAATGAGGCCGAGGTATAATTGTGATGAAAATGAAGACGAGAATAATAATGATAAATAATATTTTTTTTTTAACTAGGTTTTAGGGGCGTAGTTTATGGAAATTCATGTAAATCAATAAAAAAATGTGTATTTCAGAATCCAGTCAAATCTATAAAAATCCATATAAATCAATAAAAAAGTCAGGCAAACTCTGCACAGAGTCTATGGATTTTCTAAATCCACAAAGTCCAAAAAAATCCAACAGAATCTCAATTGAATACACCCCCCATAAATAAATTTCACTATTCAAAATCTCTTCTAAATACTAGAGATTTCAACGGATTCTCTTAGAAGACTCTGAAAGAGAAGAAAAAAAAAAAACTCAGCCTCACAGTTTACAAAATCGAAAAGTTGTCCATCTTCCTGCTCTTCTTCAAACGAAATAAAATCAAGATCGCATTCTTCACCACCATTATTATCGTGAAAAAAGATTACATCTCTGTATTTTAAAATTATATTCTCTCCTTAAAAATATAGCATATCGGCACAGTTGACACCGTTACGTTAGCAATAATATATTCTCTATCGTCACCTAATTTATAGCATGTTCGCCATGCATCATTAAGAAATGTGATTGAGATAATTTTTTGTATTTTCAAATCGCGATTCATAATTTTCAAAACGTTCCCATTTCAAACACAAGCAGAGTTAGTATTGGGTTGTGCTGGATTACATAACTTTTTTTTGGAAAGAATTTCGCTCTAATGAATTTCCAGTCGAATAGGAAGAAGATCAAGATTCACCACATCTTAAAGAGAAAGAGAAAATTTGGAATTGCTATGTGGGAACCGTGGAAATGAAGATGAGAATAATAAAAAAAAGGGTTAATTGCAAAAAAAATCACCACCTTTTGAGTATTTATCAATTACAACATATTCTTTTTTTCTTTGCAATTCGATGCACCACCTTTTTAAGTTTTGCAATTCAATGCACCGATACATTTTTCGATCAATTTTAATTTGACGTGGCTCCTAAAAATTGCAAATTCGTCATGTTTTACGCGATTATATATGTATATACACATTTTTTATTTTTTTTGTAGCATAACATAAAAAAAAACTTATTTTTATTTTTTGTGATTAAGAAAAAACAAGTCAATATAATCAAGAAAAAATATTAAGACAAGGAATAAATATTATTTTAGTTAATGCACAACTTGTGTGATTATAATTTTTTTTTAGCAAAACATGTTAATGGACATCATAGGAATAAATATATATAATTATAAGAATTTTTTTATTTTGCAGAATTATTTTATTTGATTTTTTTATATATAAAATTATTTAGATATTACACTTATGTAGAAGATAAGAGAGCTTTGAAATAGAAAATATCATATCAATATTCATAATTTTAAAGCGTAAAGTTGGAGAATTTTGTCAAAAAAATATAAAAATATAGATGAATTCGGTGTGCAATTTATATAAAAAACGTTTTTTTAAATGTGCGTGTGTTTTTCATTAAAAAAAATTATTAGTGATAGTTTACGTGTTGATAACGTGGTGTGTTCGCCGTTTTTCGGCGCCAAGTTAAATTAAAATTGATTGAAAAAATATATTTGTGCATCGAATTGCAAAACTTAAAAAGGTGGTGTATCAAATTGTAAAGAAAAAAAGAATATGTTGTAATTGATAAATACACTAAAGGTGGTGATTTTTTTTGCAATTAACCCTAAAAAAAAATTGAACTAATATATTTTTGGTATTTTTTCTAAATAATTCAGATAATTTTTTTTATATACAAGTGTGTTCGATATACGTTTGCATCAATAGTTTTAGGGGCGTAGTTTATGGAAATTCATGTGAATCAATAAAAAAAATGGTTATTTCAGAATCGTGTCAAATCTATGAAAATCCATATAAATCAATAAAAAAGTCAGTCAAACTCTGCATAAAGTCTATGGATTTTCTAAATCCATTGACTTTTTAAAGTTCAAAAAAATCCAACAGAATCTCAATTGAATACACCCTCCTAAATTCCTTCCATCAGTGGTGGCCCTGGGGGGTGGGCCTGAGGGTTGACCGCCCTGGGCCCCGAATTTTTAGAGGCCTACTTTTTATATATATATATATATATAATTAATATTTTTTAAAAGAAATTAAAAGGTAAAAAATATATATAATGAATCGGAATATATCTAATCTAAGTTTACAATAAAATTATAACGTAAAATATGAAATATGAATTTAATATGCACTCTTTCTCAAAAAAATGATCATAGTAATTACCGGTCAAGACCCAATATCTAATTAAATACCACAACATCAGGCGTGACTTGTGCCTATAAATTATCCCTACCCCCAAGGGTCAAGGCCCAATATCTAATTAAATACCAGGCGTGAGTTGTGCCTATAAATTATCCCTATATCTCATCAAGATTCAAGACATCGGATCACAGTTGGCAATCTACATCCGGCTTTCCCTCTCAATTTTTCACGATCCATCATCCATGTAGATTACGGTTATATTATTCTTTTTTTATTATTATTATTTTAGTTTCTTTTATCTCTGATTCTATATATTTACTTTATTGTTTTATTGTTATTTAGTTATCAATTTTTATTTTTTTTAATATAAATATATTTTCTAAAAAACATGAATCTGGTAGTCATGAGAAAAGAAAAAAAAGAAAGAGATATGAACAGTTTTATCACAAAAATGAGCATTAGATAAATTATTTCCAAAAAATTTAGGACAATCGAAAGACTTGAATGATAATGTTACTAATAGACTAATAGTGCACCAGAACTAAATAATATAGATTTAAATGATTTGAATGGACAAACTAGTCTTACAATACAATAGATGTAGATATAAATAATTTAAACGAGGATATGAATGAAAATGAAATTAATGAATCTAATATTGTTGATGAAGAGTATCCAACTCCGATTGTAGAACTAGATATTTATGACCCTCCAATTTGGGATAGTCTTGATGATAAATCAAGAGATATATTAATTGAGAAAGGTCCAAAAAGAGAAAATTGTCTTAACTTACCACGAGATAGTAACTTTATACATTTTTCACAAATTCATTATACTCAAATATTACCAAATAGGGAGAATCAAGATAGGATATGATTAGTTTATTCAAAAATTGTGGATAAAGTATATTGTTTTTGTTGCAAGTTATTTAAATCACGGGCTTTTAAAAGTGCTTTAGCAAATGAAGGATATAATGATTGGAAGCATCTTAGTAAGAGACTTAAAACGCACGAAAATAATATTGAACACATCACTAATATGAATACTTGGATTGAGTTGCAAATTAGATTAAGGAAATTAAAATGAAACCATTGACAGAAATTTACAAGGACAAATCTCTAAAGAAAAAATGCATTGGAAACAAGTTATTCTAAGAATAATTGCTATAGTAAAATGTCTTGCTAAGAATAATTTGGCTTTTCGTGGAAGAAAAAAAAATTACTATTGAGATTCTTGAATTTGTAAATGCTTTGGGTTGCTATCCTAATGCCTTAATTGCTCGTAGAATATTGTTGACTATTCCTGTGACCGTGTCATCAGCTGAAAGAAGTTTTTCTAAATTAAAATTGTTAAAAACATATTTGCGATCCACTATGTCACAAGAAAGATTAAATGGATTAACAACTTTATGTATTGAAAAAGATATGCTAGAACAAATTAACTATGAAGATATTATTGATGAATTTGCTTCTCAAAATGCTAGAAGAAGTCATTTTAAATGATTTATTTTTAAACGTTCATTCATTTTTAATATGTGTCTTCCATCCTTTTTGCATTAGAGTTTTACCATTACACTCATTAACTCCACCATCTCCAATGGAGACCCAAATACCCTATTTTTGTCACTTAAAATGTTCTCCAATGCAGTATCACTGTTGGTGGCAATTTGACACAGTTCACTTTTTGTGGCAAATTTGCCACCAACTCAATTGTGTTCTCAAATTTTTATTTGGCTATTCATCTTCCCAGGCTTTTTCCACCGTTTATATTTTGTTTTCATTATTTTAGTTAGTACTCCCTCCATCCCAAGATTTTTTACACACTTTGATCGGCACAGAAATTAAGAAAATGGAATAGAGTGATGTGTAAAGTAAAATAAATGAGGGATATTATTGGTAATTCATTGATTAAAGTGGAGTGATTTGACTAAAGGGAAGGAAAAGTAAAATAAAAGCGGGGTATTATTGGTAATTCATTATGTAAGTTGTTTCCTTTTTTGGAGTGTGTAAAAAATGTTGGGACGCCCATTAAGAAAAGTGTGTAAAAAAATCTTGGGACGGAGGGAGTAATTGTTTAATTTATTTAAAATTTATTATTTTATAATTATTATTTAAATTAAATAATGAAACAATTTTAAATTTTATGATTAACAATTATGAAATATATATTTATAAATTGAAAGCATATAATTTAATTGTAAGACAACGTTAATAATTTAAACTAGTGTAAGACCCGCGTATAAATTTATATGATATATTTAATTTATTAACCAAAAAAATCTTTGAATTTTTTTATAAATTTGTTATTTTATTAAGGGAAAATATCAATTTTGGTCACCCAGTTTTACCTCTTTTCATATTTGGTCATCCACATTTAGTCACTATCAAAATTGGTCACCAGTTATTATATTCTATCAAAATTGATTACTCTGTTAGTCAATCTGTCATTGACTAACGGAGAAAGAGTTTTGAGCCGTGAAATTTCTCAAAACCAGTTAAAAAATTATCATGCATCTTCTAGAACTAATGAAACAAACGCAAAAGCAAGAATGAAACATGTGCAAAAATTACCAATATTTACATTATATTTATAACAGGTCAGAAGGAGTTCTGATGCATCTTCTACAACGTGATTCAATCCATCATACTTTTTATTTTATAGATAATGAGAATTCTTTCTCATGCAATTGTTGGGTAGTCAGAAAATTACAGTAAATTTTTAATAATTATTTAACTCAATTATGAATTTATTTTTGTTGGTTTACCTTTTATTTTACAGAAAATGAGAAACTCAAGAGATAGAATGCAATTTTTGTCCATGTTGGTAATTTTTGTCCATGTTTCATTCTTGTTCTGCGTTTGTTTCATTAGTTTCTGGAAGATCCATGAAATTTTTTAACCTTTGAGAAATTTCACGGCTCAAAACTCTTTCTCCGTTAGTCAATGACAGATTGACTAACAGAGTAATCAATTTTGATAGAATATAATAAGTGGATGACCAATTTAGAATTTTGACAGTGACTTAATGTGGGTGACCAAATATGAAAAGAGATAAAACTGAGTGACCAAAATTGATATTTTTCCTTTTATTAAAAAATAAAAAAGGAAATGTTGTATATAATATATATATATATATATATAATATCACCATTTCTAATACTGTCACTCATTTTATTATCCTTTTATATATGTAAATCATAATTCATTTAATTCAATTTTTACAATTATACTTAATTAACAACAATATAAAATTATAACTTCATTTGTCTTTTACACATTAATTTAACATAAAATTAAATCTCAATATACCTTTGACTAAGAGTTTCAAAATTCTCTAAATTTAAAAAATTACTATAAATCGTATTTAGCCATTTCTTCAAGAGAGAAAAGAACATACCAAGTGTGAGTTTTTTTTTTTTAGCTATTAAGAGAATTAGAATATTTTAAAATAATTTTAGAAAATTTATAATATTAAGAGAATTGTTGAAAATTTTAAAAAAATTCACAATGGATTAATTTTAGAGATTTTAGAGATATAGAAAATTGTTGAAAAATTTCAAAATCTTCATCATCGGTTGATAATAATAGAAAATTGTTGAAAATTTTAGAGATTTCAGAATTGATTAAACAAAACCTACATTATGGGTGACTGGGTGAGTTAGTATAATTGTATAAATAAGAGAACACATAGGTAAGAAAATTTTCGCCTAGTATAAAGAAAAAAAAATGGATTATTGTATAAATAATAAATAAAATGTAATTAAAAATTTTATATTAAAAAGATGAGGAACAAACATAAAATAAAACTAAAAAAAAATTTTAATAGAAGGAAAAAAAATTAAGAAACAATTGTATGAATTCTTGTGTTTTTTTTTTTTGAAGCAAGATTTCGAGTCCAACCACAACCATGCATAGTTCCACTCAAAAAATGGGCGGTAAGACTGCATAATTACGCGGATTGTGAAAATATTATTTTTTTTATTAAAATTTAATATACAAAAAGTTAAATATTGATGTATGTAATTTTATTTATTTTATTGTAAAATAAAAAAATAATTGAAAAAAAAATTAGAATTAATATAAAATAGAATTAGAAGTGAGAGAAAAGAAAAAATAATTTAAAATAATTAAAATTATATAATTAAAGAAAGAGGAAACATAAAATAAAATTATTAGAAAATAACGTAAAAATAGAAAAGTTAGAAGGTAGAGATAAGATTTAGAAATAAATGTAAAGGAGATGCGTATTTAAAATTAAGAAATTTTAAAAATACATAATCGATCTGTCGCATGTAATTATGGGATTTAGTTGAATACTAAATTCGAATTTTGCTTTAGATATTAAAATACATAATCTGTAAATTCGAATTTTAATACGAAGTAAATGCGGCATGTAATTATGAGATTTAGTTGAATATTAAATTCGAATTTTACTTAGATATTTTGAAGTAAATAAACTATTTAATATAATAAATAAAGAGATTTAGTTGAATAAAAATAATTGGTAAATTCGAATTTTTAAACTCTTCCTTAAATTTTGTTAGGTAATTATTAATTTTCAAATATTTTGATTAAATTTTGAATAAAATCAAATCTTTAATTTTGAGAAAGTATTTAGATAATTAATAATTGCTTATATTAGTTTATTTGATTCTAAAAAATAAGTATCAGTTATATTATATTATTTTTGTGAATTTATTTTTGAGAAGAATTCAAATGTGTGGTTGTGATATGATATTAATATTATATACTTAATTATAATTATAAGTATTAATTAGTTAGATAATTAATTGTGTTTAAATTTTGAAATAAGTGAAAGATATTATTTATTACTATAATTCAAATTTATCATTGATTTAGTCAATGTTTTTATTATGTAATATGGAAATATTACTACACAATTTCTCAATAATTAAAGATAATCCCAAAATATATATTTCCAATTTTCTATAAATTTATTATATACATAATTTCAATATTTTCTGAACAATAGTCTACCTATTTATTCATTAGTCAAATTTCTTAACAAAATCTCAAATATTTCCTATTATTAAGGAATAATTAGTTAATCATGATAATTTAAAAAATGTGTACTTATAAATTTATTTTTTCTAATGTAAATGCATGGATGTTATCAATAAAATTTTACCTATTTTAAGAATCAAGTTATATAAGAATTACAATTAGACCTTTTTAGTAATTTTTTTAATTAATAATAAAATTAAATTAAATCAAGATTTTTTTAGTGTTTTTTACTTATGAAGTTAAATTGATGAGGTGACATTCAGATCTTCTTAATCAATTTATAGAATTAGAAGGGAGAGAAAACAATTTAAAATAATTAAAATTATATAATTAAAGAAATTTCAAGATTGATTTTTTTTAGAAGTCACGTAGAAATTCAGAATTAGTTAAAAAAGATAAATAAGAGTAAAAATAGAAAAGTTAGAGGGTAGAGATAAGATTTAGAAATAAATGTAAAATTAAGATATTTTAAAAATACATAATCTATATAGAAGAATGAAATGAGAAAAGAAAAAACAACCTATACATGAAAATCATTAAACTCTTAAATAGAAGTGAAAAATAAGGAAAATGAGAATTTTTGAAAAAAAAATAAAAATTGAAGAATCAATAGATTCTTATATAGAAGTGAAAAATAAGGAAAATTAGAATTTCTGGAAAAAAAAATTGAAGAATTCTGCAAAATGAAAACAGTGATAAAAATATTGTAGCAAACGAACAAATACAAAAAAATAGAATAATTGAAATGAGAAAAGAAGAAATCGATGACAATGAAATGAAAATCAGTAGAAATGACTCTTATTATATAGAAGTGATTAAAAAATATATGGTTAAGATTAATGATTAAAATTAATAAAAAAATTAATAAATGTGAAATTAATAAGAATAAAGAGATTTTAAAATAGAGTTATTTGAGAAAAAATAGCAATTTGCGTCCAAGGATGGAAGATGACCTTAATAAAATTTGCGCAGATGAGGGATAATGAGAGAGAAATACCTTCTTAACAAAATTTCGCTAATAGGGATAATGGAGAGAGAAAAGGGATTAAAGTTTAAAAAAAAGAGAGAAATAGATGTGGAATTTAATTTGGCAATTTTTTTTTAAATATAATATTTTTTAAGAGTGGTTTCTAAAATGTAATAAAAATGGGAGAAATTTTGAATTTAGACAAAGGTCTGGGTGTCACCCTAACTTTTTTGAAAAGATTTGGGTGTCACCCTAACTTCTTAATTTAAAAATCGAAAATAAATAAATAAATAATAAGAGGTCAATCTGTCAGGAGAGCCTTTTACACCGTTTGTGAAGATGAGACAACAATGAAATAGGCGTGCTCTGATAAAGCCAAAAGACCTTTGTGACAGATGGACCTTTTCATTCTCGAAAATTTTCTCTTGTGAAAGCATGGGTGCTAGTAGAGCCTCTTAAAAAGCAAATAACCCTTCCTCCCGTTATAAAAATCGATGCATACCTTCCTTCCCATTACAATACCTCCCCATTTCATCGGCCAAACTTGAAAAAAAAAAATGTCTCAAACCCTTTTTTTTTCAATTTGCAAACTCAAAAATTTGTTCACTGCAACCTTCTTTTAAACTCGAAAATTTGTCAACTGCATACCTTCCCATTTTACAATATTTTTCTTCTTCTTGTTTAGAAAACATAAGCTTTTCTTTAAATTTGATAATTCTCTTTAAATTTTGTTATTTATATAAATATTTGTTAATACATTTAATTTGTTTAATATACTAATGAGTTAAAAATGGTTTCAGTTGTTGGACGTGAGAATTTCAGTTGTTGGACGTGACGATTCGGTTGTAATAGATTATAAAGAATCATCGCAAAGGTTGGTAATAATTTATTTTGATAATTGCATGATTTTATATTTTTATGGTGTTTGATATGTTTTATAGTTATATTATTATTAATTTTGAGGCATTATAGAAGTAGTAAATTGAATTTTCATGTAATATATGGAATATTGTCATATTTTTTATGATGTTTGAATTTTTTTAATTTAAAACATGAGAATATTGAATTTTGATGTAATATATGAAAATATTATGTTTTATAAGTAATATGACATATTGAATTTCGATGACATATTTTTGTGTAACCTTGCAAAATGAAAAAAAAAGGGTTTGAGACTTTTTTTTTTTTCAAATTTGGTTGATGAAATGGGGAGGTATTATAATGGGAAGGAAGGTATGCAACGGGTTTCATAACGGGAGGAAGGATTATTTGCTTTTTAAGAGGCTCTACTAGCATTCATGCCTTCACAAGAGACAAAATTCTTGGAAATGAAAAGGTCCATCTGCCACACAGGCCTTTTGGCTTGCAAACCTATTTCCGTGTTGTCCCATTCTCGCAAACCGTGTAAAAGACTTTTCTGACAGATGAGCCTCTTGTTATTTTTTTTTATTTTTTTTCGATTTTTAAATTAAGAATTTAGAGTGGCACCCAGAACTTTGTCTAAATTCAAAATTTCTTCCATTTTTGTTAGATTTTAGAAATCACTCTTAAATCATGTTATATTTAAAAAAAAAATTGCCAATTTAATTTGTTGTGGAGAGAGAAATAGACTAGGGATAATAGTGAGAGAAAAAAGAATAAAATTAAAGATGAGAGAGAATGATACAGAGTATTAATTTTCAACCATAGACGCGTCTGACACCAACACCTTTGTATATATAGACAAAGTGGGATAGCTCAAGTGGTTAGAGCACCACTACCTAGGCCTTAGGTTCTGGGTTCGAGTCATGGGGAGGGGAAAAAAGGACGGGTATTTAACTTCCATAAAAAAAAACACCTTTGTATATATACAATTTTTTTAAAATTTCAATTTTATTAATTGAGTGATTTGAAGGAGCGCGGGCTGCCCTAGCGACTTTTTAATAAGCGTGGGTATAGCCCGCGACTATGCTTATTTTGTTAAAAAAAATCATTTTTACTATATTTTTAATATTTAATTTTAAAAATACAATAATTTAAAATTTCTGGCCAAAGGGAGTATATATATATATATATATATATATAAATTATTAATCAATTTAATTACTTCTAAAATGTCTAAAAATGAATTTTAAATGAGGCACTAATTAAAATGAATTACAAGGAGTAGACCCTGTTGATTTGATAGTTTTTTATGAATTTATGCACGTAACGAAATCTCATACTCCCTCCGTCCCATAAACATAGTCACATTTGATTTTACACACAGATTAAGAAAAATCAATAAATGTAGTTAAATTTAGCTAATGTGTCAATTTTGCCCTTAAAATCTCATACTTCAAAATCTGCTAAGCATTAATTACTCTTATTAATTAGGGGTAAAATTGACAATAAAATATTTATTACTAAAGTAAAAAAAGAAATGTGGCTATAATTTGAGACATCCAAAAAAGAAATATGTGGCTATCTTTGTGGGACGGAGGGAGTATAAAATAAAGTTAATGCATGTAAATTGATGCATGAATTAATCATGGGTACTTTTTTACTTGAATGTAACAAACAAGTTATTTGAATGAATAATAATGAAATTTTATTGTGAAACCTTTTAAGTCAATCTGGAAATCAAGATATGTATGTTATACTCAGTTTTTAAAAATCTAGTCAAGTCTATGAGTTCACCCATGTTATCACGACAATCAGTGAATAAAACGAGGACACTTAAAAAAGTCAATGAAGACCTGTAAAAGGTGATCAACAATCGATCGAGACTGTTCGCTTATGCCACCTCAATGACTTTGTTGACCCACATTAGATTTAGAGGTCATGGTCGGCCACTCATTTTGGTAAGGTCAGAGAGCTAGCTCATCTCACGTGGTTGTCAACTGTTCATTTGAGACAAATAATCATCTCGACAAGGACACTTGTCCACCAAAGCCAGTACCATATGTGACAAGAAGAAAAACAACAAGTCAATTTGTCCGATGATTTTAATTTACTTAGTTATTAAGGGCACTAGTATCTTATAATAGAGTTAGTTCATGTTTGTATGTACTACTTAAAAAAAGTATTTGATCTAATTAATAAACACAATCTGAATATCAACTTACAAAATACTCTCCATATTAATCTCTCTCAAAGCTTACCAAGAATATTCAATACTAAAACTGTCTAGAGTAGTATAAAAAAAAATGTGAAAAATGTCATGATCTTACTAAAGCCACTATATAACCGATCAAATTTGAACTCTTCTATGATATTTCATCATAGTGTTTAATTTATTATATACTAGGAGTGTACATTATGATGGATATATAGTACGTATTAGTATTCATATAAGATGTCTAGAGACTATTACTATATACTCCGTATGTAAAGAAAGCATTCCCAAAATGTGCAAAAAAATATTTAGGGACTAGTACATATAAAGTTTTGTTCTTATTTCAATTGAGGACCGTAGTTAGTGAATGGTAGGGTTGATCGATCCTTCGAATAATCTATTTATTTAGCAGAATAATAGGCCTAAAAAAAACTATGATTTTTCATTAACGTCCACCTTATTAATACCCAATTAAATGCTTATGCAAGTGCGTTTCATATTAGATCATTAAATTCATGCATTTACATTAATATATATTCATCCAAAAGTAGTTTTATAAAAGCCTCTAGCATAGCATTATATTTTCATTAACTAGACAAGAAATAATTAAGAGATTAAAACTTTCACAAACCAAATATTCTTCATTTTTTTTAATGATGATCATGAGTGGGACAATATTAATGAAGAATGAATGTGAAGCATTAAGTAGCAATCCTGATGAATACCATTTCAATTAAGTACTCCCTCCGTCCCGGAATTATTTACATAATTTGACCGGCACGTTATTTAAGAAAAGTAGATTAGTAGTTGATGATGTAAGATAAATAAGGGGTATTTTAGGTAATTTGATGATGTGTAAAGTGAAATGTATGGAAAAAATGAGTGACAAATTTGAAAATAAAATGATGTTGCGAGGTTATTAATTTTGTGGAGTATTTTCATATTAAGAGTGTGCAAGTAATTTTGGGACGTCCCAATAAGGAAAATGTGCAAGTAATCACGGGACGGAGGGAGTATCTATTAACATTTAATCTCCCAATCGATATATTTTGTGGGAATTTGGACAATGAAACTATATTTGACTAAGTTTGTTTACGTTATATGTACGGACGTTGATGTTCCCGTGTAATACCCAATAAGCACAAGTGCACAACCACTATAAAAAAACGTGTTTTACCGATGAAAATAGCGACGAAAATTCAGTTTGAAACAGTGCTTTCCGATGGAAATACTGACGGAAAAAATCGATCGACGAAAACCTCGTCGGTAATTTTTACCAACAAAAATTTTCATTCTGTCGATAATACTGACGGATTTTTTTTTTTAACTTTTTTTTAATTACCGACAAGTTTTTTTTCAATCGGTAAACCAAATATTGCTTAATTGTATGGGTATGATTGCGTCCACCAAATATTGCTCAAAAACCTTATGAAAAAATTCCTTGCAGAACGATCACGTTTTGACAAGGCAAACCAAATGATTGACTTTTGTAAGTTCTTCAGAGACTAGCTCTCGTTGTAACTTTAGTACTCGTTAATAATATTTTTTTATAAACGACAAGTGTATATATATATATATTAAAATATATATTAACTATAATCGATCGAGTACGTACATTATTAGATCACATTTATGGTTGGTTGTGTTGTATTGTATTGTTGTGTTGGTGGAAAAAAATGTTAATGATTTGAATGATATTATTTTGAGACATGAATTATGTTGTCAATTAAATTAATGCTAAACGTTTAAATTTATAGTTTTTGCATTTTGTGAATTTGTTTTAATGATATTAATTAGTTGTTTCATTAATTAAAAGACTTTAATTAGTTTTTTTAATTAAAATATACTCTCTCCATCCCGTAATTATTTTCACATTTTCCTTTTCGGGACATCCCACAATAACTTCTACACACTTAAAATGAAAAACCCTTTATAAACTTCACCCTCAAAATATCCTAAATTTTACACAAATGTCATTATTTTTTATCCACACATACACAAAAGTCGATCAACTCATTTCTTTACTTTATACATAAAGGTTTACAAAATTACCCCTCAAAATCCCCACTAAATTCACTTTTCTTATTTTGTGTGCCACTTCACATGTGAAAGAAATTACGGACGGAGAAAGTATTATTTATAAAACAAGTGCATATATAGTAGTAGTAATTAAAATTGATTCATATAAAACCAATTATGACACACATATATAGACACTATTCATGATTGTCCATCCCTTTTCTATTCTCATGTATATTCATTCTTGCAATGAGAAAAAGGACACCCATATTTATACAATATTGATTGATGTTTGCCCATTCCCCCTTTATTAGTTATTACCATGTACATACGTACAATTTACTTTCACTTTTATAATTAAATACATATATACTTATGATAACTTTTTAATATATATATATATATATATATATAATTTATTAATTAATTTAATTACTTTTAAAATGAATTTTAAATTAAACATTAATTAAAATATTTGGGCAGTTTATACACTTAATTTACACCAGGAGTAGACCATATCAATTTGATAGCTTTTATGAGTTTATGCATGTAACAAAATCTCATATAAATTAAATAAAAATGATGCATGTGATTGATAAAAAAAAATAAAGACAAAAAAAGATGGGAATAGTTTGAGCTTTCCTATGTATGAATTAATCAATTGTACTACTTTACTTGAATGTATAAACAAGATATTTGTATGAATTAATCATGAGTACTCTTTTACTTGAATTTAACAATCGAGATATTTGGTATGAATTAATCATGGGTACATTTTACTTGGATGTAAAAAACTAGGAGTTGGTCTCCTGTGCACAGTGTGCACGTGCACACTAATGCACAGGGTGGTTATAGATATCCTTCACAAGCATGAGGTCACAGGTTCAAATTCTTCCAAACTTTTTTTTTTCTTTTTTTTTTCAAACTTTTTCACGTTTTTTTTTCTTCGTTTCTACTTTTCATTTTTTTTCGTTTTTTTTTTTTTTATTTTTTTTTTCGTTTTTTTTTCACGTTTTTTTTTCTTCGTTTCTACTTTTCATTAATAATTTTTTTTTTCGTTTTTTTTTTTCAAACTTATTTTTTTTTCATTTTTTTTTTCACGTTTTTTTTTTCTTCGTTTCTATTTTTCATTAATAATTTTTTTTTTCGTTTCTACTTTTCATTAATAAAATTTTCACTTTTCATTAATAAAAATTACCACTTTTCACTAATAATAGCTACCACTTTTCAGTAACAAAATTTCCACTTTTCAATAATAATAATTACCACTTTTCAGTAATAAAATTTCCACTTTTCAATAATAAGAATTACACTTTTCAGTAACAAAATTTCCACTTTTCAATAATAAGAATTACACTTTTCAGTTAAAATATCTATCACTTTTCAATAATAAAAATTACATTTTTAAGTTAAAATATCTACCACTTTTTAATAATAAGAATTACACTTTTCAATTCAAATATCTACCACTTTTCAATAATAAGAATTACACTTTTCAGTTAAAATATCTACCACTCTCAATAATAAAAACTACATTTTTCATTTAAAATATATACCACTTTTCAATAATAATAATTACATTTTTCAATAACAAAATCTACCACTTTTCATTACTTAATTAATTAATTACAGTTCTCATTTTTATCGATCAATATTTACAATTATTAATTAACTTACAATTCTCATCACTTAATTAATTAATTTACAATTATTAATTAATCTATAATTTTCATTTTTATTTTGCTTATTGTTATCATTGTTAACTTAATTAATTAAAACGAGTATATTTAATTATAAATCGTACCGTTAAAATTATTATTAAAATTGAAAAAATGTTATTCTTATTATTTAAAAGTGGTAGATTTTGTTATTGAAAAATGTAATTATTATTATTGAAAAGTGGTAGATATTTTAACTGAAAAATGTATTTTTATTATTGAAAGTGGTAGATAGTTGAACTGAAAAGTGTAATTCTTATTATTGAAAAGTGGTAGATATTTGAACTGAAAAGTGTAATTCTTATTATTGAAAAGTGGTAGATATTTTAACTTAAAAATGTAATTTTTATTATTGAAAAGTGATAGATATTTTAACTGAAAAGTGTAATTCTTATTATTGAAAAGTGGTAGATATTTTAACTGAAAAATGTAATTCTTATTATTGAAAAGTGGAAATTTTGTTACTGAAAAGTGGTAGATATTTTAACTTAAAAATGTAATTTTTATTATTGAAAAGTGGTAGATATTTGAACTGAAAAGTGTAATTCTTATTATTGAAAAGTGGTACATATTTTAACTGAAAAGTGGTACATATTTTAACTGAAAAGTGTAATTCTTATTATTGAAAAGTAGAAATTTTGTTACTGAAAAGTGGTAGATATTTTAACTGAAAAATGTAATTTTTATTATTGAAAAGTGGTAGATATTTTAACTGAAAAGTGTAATTCTTATTATTGAAAAGTGGAAATTTTGTTACTGAAAAGTGGTAACTATTATTATTGAAAAGTGGAAATTTTGTTACTGAAAAGTGGTAGCTATTATTAGTGAAAAGTGGTAATTTTGTTACTGAAAAGTGGTAATTATTATTAGTGAAAAGTGGAAATTTTGTTTCTGAATAGTGGTAACTGTTATTAGTGAAAAGTGGAAATTTTATTAATAAAAAGTAGGGACTATTATTATTGAAAAGTGGAAGTGAGTAACGAAAAAAAAAGAAAAAAAAAGAAAAGAAAAAAGAAACGAAAAAAAAAATAAGTTTGAAAAGATTTGAACACCTCATACTTATGAGAATTGTAAATTAATTAATTAAGTGTTGAGAATTGTAAATTAATTAATAATTATAAATATTGGTCGATAAAAATGAGAACAGTAATTAATTAATAATGGTAAATTAATTAATTAATTAATAAAGTAATGTATTATAAATTAATTAATTAATAAATAGAAGAAAAAAAATGGAATTATAACCATAAGTAGAGAAAAAATGATAATAAATTAGGGTGGGAGGATAAGGACAAAAGCATGTGCACCAAACCTGTTTTGGTGCACATGGTGCATTTTAGAATTTCCCAAAAACTAGATATTGGGTCATGAATAATAATGAAATTTTAGGGTATGATTGGTACGGCGGAATAGCCCAGGAATGGAATCACCATTCATGGGTCTATTCCAAATTTTATGATTGGTATAATTTTTGGAAAGGAATCATCATTCCATATGAAAGGGTGATTCCCAAAAGTATGGAATTGTGATTCCTTCACACCCCCATGGGTTTAGACAAGGAATCAACTTTTTAATAAATAATTAATAAAAATAATATTACTGTAATAAAAAAAAATTATATTTAATAAATTTTTTAATATAATATATAATCTCAAGAATAAAAAAAATATAATAAATTAAAAAAAATATAAATAATAATAATAATATTAAATTTTAAGAATAATACGTAGTACGGAGTAATATTTTTCAATAATATTAAATTATAAATATAATAACATAAAAAATAATTTAAAATTTCTCGAAAAACAGAAATAATATATACTACAATATATTTTTTTAATAATATAAAATAATATAATAATACTTGATAATATAAATAATAATATTATTGTTTAAATTTATTTAATATTAAAAATAATGATAATTTTTTTATTTAAAAATAAAAATATTATTTTCATATAATATATATATATATATTTATTATAAATAATAAAATCAATAATAAGGGTATATATTAATAATAATATTAATTTAAAATAATAATAATAATATTAATTTAAAATAATAATAATAATATTAATTTAAAATAATACTGTAATATAATATATATTTTTAATAAAACTCAATAATAATAATAATTTAAATAAATTTATGGAGTATTATATTTCATTCTCACATTCATTCCTACCGTATACCAATCATAAGAATGATCATTCTTATGTCATTCCATTCAGCCCATCATTCCATTCTTGAGTTCATTCCATTCCGCCCTAAATTCATTCCATCATACCAATCATGCTCAGTTTTTAAAAATATTTTAGTCATCATGTCTATATATATGAATAAGATGAGATCACCTCAAAGTCAATGAAGAGATAAAAAGTCAGCAGTTGAAGACGATTCGCATATGCCAACCTCGATAAGGAAATCTAGAATTAATTTAGGTAATTTGGCCCAACACAACTCTCGAGAAGAGTGTCGTCCATGCTATTCTATATATCTTGTTACACATCAGGGTTATAAAGTGTTGTACCACACATTAAAAAAGTGCTTTAAAGTATTGTAGCACACATTCTTTTAATGTGTCGTACAACATGTGTAGTGCACGTAAGGATAGTCAAGTCTAATAATCTCATTTTTTTTTTTTTTATAAATAATCTCATGATCATTAAAGCATGCATTTACCAAATTCGCCCCTATAAATATTGCTCTTGTTTTGCATTCTTATCACCATTGATTCATGAGTTAAAATCTCATCCCCAAAACTTTCTTTTTCCTACTTTAATCTTCTCACAAATGGAAGCTGTAATATTTTTGTTTGGCGATGTGTTTTGTCCATAGCAATAAATATTTTCATCCTAGCTGCCAAAACAATATGATCGGCAAAGGGAGCGTGTACGAAATCATCTCGAAACGCGTACCAAGTCCGTTGATCCTCCGTTGACTGCCAACAACATGTGGGAAGTGGCGGGCGATCAATATCACGGTGCCTCTTACCACGTGACGTTGGTGGTGAACCGGAGAATCATCGGACTTTGCACGCGTTCTATGATATGAGTTCGTACACGCTTCCTCTGCCGACCATATTGCTTTGGCCGGCAAGGATGAAAATATTTTTTGTTTCCATGATTTTGAGTTGTTTTTCGAATTGCATTGTGATGCGTCTAACTAGGGTTATCTCGAGCCAATCGGGTCGTCTTGTGGCATATTTTGGTGAGAAATTATTCCGAATTTGACTTCGTTACAGTACTTATGATGTAAAATTCTATGTCGTCAATTGTGTTGTGTGTAAACTGATCGTGAAGCCCTTAAGCATCTATACACCCAAGGGTTATGTTGATTTGTTGATGGGTGTAATAATTACTTGTAATTTATATGATTTCATTTCTCAATTTATTCGAATTGTGTACTTTGTTTACATTAAATTTACTAAGGGGGTATTTCTTTTGGGCTTTGAGTGGTTTTAAAAACCAGATTTTTTAAATCCTGGTTTTTGAAATCCCGATGAATAGTAATATGGGTGTTTCTTTTGGGTTTTGGAATAGTGAAGGATTTAACTTTATGTCAAATCAAGTTGTAAAATTGAATGAATTTGTATTATTATATTATTGTTTGATGAGATTATAATGATTGATTAAGTGTGTAATGATTAAATGTATTATATTATTGTATTATTATATTATTATAGTATTATTATATTATTGTTGAGAAAGAATAAAATGATTGAAGTAATATTATATAGATATAACTTTATGTCAAATCAATATGATTGATAGAGGTGGTTTTGAGTGGATTTTGAAAATCGGTTTTTAAATCCCGAAGTAACACGGGTTTTGGATCTTGCCTGGTTTTTAAAACCAAAAGTAAACATGCCCTAAGTACATAGAAATGTAAATTTTATTTTATTTTTATTTTTTGAGAATTTTACGAGAAAATAATTAATACAGTTTTTTCAAGATCTTCAAAACCAAGACAGATCACTTTGGAATCGTCTGTTATTTTATTTATTTATTTATTACGTAAAATGAGATTTTATTTTCAAACAAAATGATGACATCTCAAATTATAATTACAATCGAATGAATTAATCGAAAAGGTGTAAAACATCAAGACGACACAAGACAAAATTAGGAAGAAAGGGAAAATATGATGGGCTTATTTTAAAAATGGAAGCCCAATGTAAAGACTGAAGTTTGGGCGCGGCTAAAGGCACCCAGCTTTCCTATGAGTACACGCACTGGAATCCTTTTTTGTCACAGAGGATACGTGAAATGTCGTTTATACCCCTGCACATTTTTAAAAAAAGGACGGATGCGTACACCCACCGTTTCTATTTCACAACGAAACCATCCACTCCACCACCACAACCCAAACAAACAACATTCTTCAACAAAAAAGTCTCAAAAAACACAACAATTCAACAAAAAAACTCAAAAAACACAACAAATCAACAAAAATAATATAAAAAAAAATCTTAAGATGTTCGAAAATATTAATCGAACAAAGTTTAGATGTACGAAAATTTTTACCCAACAAACTTATTATGTTCGAAAAAATATTCGAAAAAACTTACATTTGTTCGAAAAAAAAATTGAACAAAATGTTCGAAATTTTTTCCAAAATAAAAATTGATTGTTCGAATTTGTTTCCAAAACAAACATAAATTGTTCGAATTTGTTTCCAAAACAAACATAGATTGTTCGAAAAAAATTCCAAAACAACCTAAATTTGTATGAAAAAAAAGATCGAACAAAATGTTCGAAATTTTTTCCAAAACAAACACAAATTGTTCGAAAATATTTCCAAAACAACCTAAAGTTGTCCGAAAAAAAATTACGAACTTCTAAAAACCCTAATTTTTCTAAAAACCCTAAATTTCCTAAAATTTCTAAAAAATTAAAAAAAGTACCTGGAACAGGCGGCGGTGGCGGAGGAGTGCGAGCGGCCGCGTCTATGGGAGGAGGGCGACGGCGGCCGAGGCGGACGAGGGAGGAGAAGAGGCGGCGACGTGGGGAGTGAGGGCGGCGCTGTCGCCGCGTGGGGAGGGGAGGCGGAGCTGCTACGCGGCGACGTTGGGAGAGGGGGCGGCGTTGTCGCGCATGTTGGGTGGGGAGACGGGGACGGCGACGGCAACGAGAGGAGGCGGCCGCGAACGGGGAGTGGGAGGGGCTGCGGCGACGAAAGGAGGTGGCCGAGAACGGGGAGAGGGAGGGGCTGCGCAGTGGGCGGCGGCAGAAATGGAGGTGTAAAAATGGTGGGTGTCTGAATATTATGAGAAGAGAGAGAATGAGTTAGGTTTTAATTGAGAGAGGGGGTAATTTTGGAATTTTCAGGTGGGTGTCCTCATCCATTTTGTGTGTGTTCTCATCGCGTGGGTGTACTCATAGGAAAGTCGGGTGCCTTTAGCCGCGCCCTTTCAGTTTCTATTGAGCCCAGTCTCACGGCCCAAGTCAACTAATGGGAAACCCACCTCTACTATTTTAAGCTATATATATCAACAAAGGCTAAAAAAATAGGAAAGTGGAATATTGAATTATATGACTCATGAGAAATAAATATTTACATTATATAATTAAATAAATTTATAAATTAAATTCCAAATAAAATTTGTGAGAAACAGACGGAATGAGATGTTGAATTTTTAACATTTAATAAATATGAAAATAACTTTAAAAAAAAAATATAAAATTTTGAAAATAAACAATTTAAGTAATATTAAAACAACTTTTAATAAATTGTAAGTCAACCTTCAATATCAACCAAACACCTTAAATAAATAAATATTTTGGTTAATTGCAAATTAAATCACAACTTTTTCCTCATTTGCAATCCAATCTAAACTTTAAAATAATTGTAAAGAAATCACAAACTTTAAATATTGTTGCAATTTAGTCCTTTTGACAATTTCAATTGTGTTCGAATCTAACATAATTTAGTCTTCTTAGTAACATAACAACACCTTAATAAAACAAATCAAACCAAATATCAAAAGGTATGATTTAGGGACAAAGTAGACTTCTAAGAAGTCTAATTTGCAATAATATTTAAAGTTAGCGATTTATTTGCAATTATTTTAAGGTTTAGATTAGATTGCAAATGAACGAAAGATCGTAATTTAATTTGCAATTAACCATTTTTAAAATTAACAACTTCATTAAATTATGACACATAACTAAAATTAACCACAAAATGATACATAAACCAAATTAATCACAAAATGATACATCATCAATTTAAACTCCCTATCCGGGGATAGAATCAATTATATTTTTTAAAGGAAAATATGATTTAAATATTGAAGTGGAACTTAATCCATATATAGGATTGTCTCACGTAAAACTTTTTCAAGATAAAATATTGTGTGAGATCATTTCATAGTAAAATAGAGCAGTGTTTTCATAATCGAATCGATGATCAAACCGGACAGACCACCAATTTACGGTTCAACCGATAAAATATTTTTTCAATATTATCTACGGGTGATTAAAAAATATATGCAAACATAAATTTGAAAAATAAAAATAACATGCCTTATATTAAATAGCCCAATATAGTTTGGGCCTTACGTTAAATAACTCAGGCCCATTTACGTTCCTAGCTGGATTAGTGTTTCAGGTTTCATATCTTTCTCGTCGGCTGCAATCTTTTTTTTTTTAAAATTAAAATATTTAATTTCGTCGGCTGAGGTAAATAATCTCTCTTATTTTTGTGGAACAGGATAATATGAAGTATATTATACTCTAGATATTGATTTTATAGTTAAAAATTTACTACTCCCTCCGTCCCGCGGAAATTTGCACACTTTCCATATATGGACGTCCCATACCAATTTGCACACTCCATAAAAGGAAATATATTCATAACCCTCACCCTTAAAATATACTCATATTTACGCATATGTCATTACTTTTTCACACTCAATCTACTTTTTACTTCACTTTATTAATAAAAGTTTACAAAACTACCCCTCAAAACATCACTCATTAGACTTTTTCTTACACATTTCTTAAAATGTGTGCCGTCCCAAGGGTGCAAGTTCCTTTGGGACGGAGGGAGTAGTTCATAGCAATCCATAGTTTTGGTCGATTTTGATCCATAAATTGCTACTAGGAGAATGAAATTGTGAAATGGGAGCTTGGAGAATGTTCGGAGAAAACCGTCGCGCATTATTTTACTGATTTCTGACTGGTTTGCCGGTTTTGGCCGGTTCGACCGGTTTTTGACCAATTTTGACCGGTCCGACAATAAAAATGGGTTTGAGGCACTTTCTGGATCGGTGTCGTGGCCGGTTCACGGTCAAACCGGCCGGTCCGGTCCAATTTTAGCATCATTGAAACAGAGTATATTTTGAACTAGTTGGTTTACTTGTTGCTGTCGCCTACAGTCGCTCCCTCTTATCTTTGTCTTTCCTCTCCCCTTTGTGAGGTTTCTTACCTTGGGGAGCTCCTTCTCTCTAAGGAAGATCTTCTTTTCTAAGTAAGCCCTTGCAAGATAGATTTGAAGTAACTTATTGGACATGAACAAATCTTGTGTTGTCATTCAAGATCCACTCGATGCATAGGCGCATTTCGGGTCTGTTCCGTCGATGGTTACCTTTCTGAGGCTGATGGGTGTTGTTATTTTGGGTCTTCGTTTTTGTTGTATGATTTCCTTGTTGATTTTGTCGAGTTTCGTGTTTTTTTTTTTTAGTTATGTCGATTGATAGACTATTCGATCCTAGATTTGTTAGCGAGGAATTTGGTGTTTGCAGCCTGGTTTGGCTTTGAGTTAGGCGTGTAGATAATTACACTATAACACGTTTTGTGAGCTCAGACGGACTACCAACTATTAATAAGTTCTAGTTTTCCCTTGTTTAAGTTGGAAGCATCTCTTTTCTTGAAACATCAAGGTTTTGTCGTGATTTTTTGTTTTGTGTAACAGACTAACAATTGAACTAAAAAAATGGACACAAAAAACTAATATGCGATATTGCATGTATGCAATATTGACCAATTAAAGTAACTTAGGTTAAAATGTGCGGGTCAAAGTGGGTCAACTTTAATTAGAATATTTATTTTCGTTCTCAAATATCTTACTACATGACTAAAACTATGTTACTACAATACCTAAATTTTGTCACTACAAGGCCAAAAGTGTATTACTACAAGTCCAAAAATATTGTGGACACTTATTTTTTTAGGCAAAATTATTAAAATAATTTTGACTTATTCGGCTACTACATGACTAAAACAATGTTATATCACTACAATGTCAAAAGTGTAATACTACATGTTCAAAAATATTCTGGACACTTAATTTTTTGGGTGAATTTATCAGGATGTTTTGACATGTAGTATTAAATATTTGGCCTTGTAGTGGTAATATTTTGGCCTTGTAGTAACAATATTTTGGTCATGTAGTAAACCACCTGTTTGCGACCTGCGAATTTTCTGGGCAACCTGGATTCGAGCTTATGACCCGCAAATATTTTAAAATCGTCTTAATTTGACTTTTGGGCTAAATGGACTTAGAATTATTTTAACTTGATCTAATTGGGATAGAATGCATGTATGCAATACTCCCTCCGTCCCATAGGAACTTGCACATTTGGGATGACACACAATTTAAGAAATGTGTAAGAAAAGGGGTAATGAATGATGTTTTGAGGGATAGTTTTGTAAAGTTTTATAAATAAAGTAAAGTAAAATGTAGATTGAGTGTGAAAAAGTAATGACATATGGCCGGGTAAATAAAAGTATATTTTGAGTGTGGAGGTTATGAAAATATTTTCTTCTATGAGGTCTGCAAATTGATATGGAACATTCATTTATAAAAAGTGTGCAAATTCATGTGGAATAGAAAATGTATTTCACATCATACTAGTCCATAAAAGGATCTACTTAGTGACCAATCTTTAATTAAATGCAGTAGTAAATTTATACCGTCAACGTCGTCAACTATACAGGATTTTGTAAGCTGGAAAATTATACTATTAAATTTAAAATTAATTATACTACGTAGGACGCCTAGCCTATAATTTTATTTTCGTCCGTCCAAATGAAAATTAGTCAATCCCATTTTTTAATCAATCACATCACCTCTAATACATATATTTATTCTATCATATTTTTTAAACTTTGTACCTAAAGTTTATGAATAGTTTTCAACGGAACTGCGGGAGTATATCGATGATACTAGTATATTTTGATTTAAAATTTATTTTTCTAATCTGATTGCTAATAAAAGTATGTTTAGTATAAACTAATCAGTGACCCGTTTGCATGACAGATTTTATTTTCATGATATATCATAGTATTAAAACGGTTTATATAATACTTTATCAACTAAGATAAATTGTCTAAAAAAATGAAATGATAAAATTACATCGTGGTAATCTAAAGTTCCTAATAGGACCGTCTTACGAAACACGTAGAGCTGTTATTTGAATCGAGTCGATTCGAATACTTTAAATTCGAGCTCGTCTCTAGCTCTCGTCGAGCCGAATTCGCCTATATTACATTGAGAGCAGAAAAATAAGCTTGATTCAACTCATAAACAAGTTTATCGAGTTGAGTCGAGTGGGCCTAATATAATTACTTTTTTTTAATACTCATTCTGTTCGTCTATAAGCTTCCCGTTACTTTAAAGATATTGTTTAAATTAAAAGGGTATGAAAAGCTTATAGACGGACGGACCAAAATGACAAAAAAAAAACTTATAAACAAACGGAAAAAAGTATCAAGTTTAACGAGTCGAGCTCGAAACATGTGTATATGTATGCGTTCGCATTCCCAAGAATAACGACCTTCTGCATCGGCCATAGAAATCATTGAGATTTCACAATAATAACGAATCTTTTCACGAATAAAGAAGTTCTGTCTCACGAAAGAAGATTCGTGAAATTGTCTCACACTCTCACACAAGTTTTTTTATCAAAAGTACCGACTACACAAGAAAATATCAATAATCTTATCTGAAAAAGTGGTTTTAATTTGCATTTCAGGAGAAAGTAAAAATGAGGCCATGACCCCGTTCATAGTGATCCTCCAATGTCTTTGTTTCCTCTCTTCATCTCCTGCTTCAATGTCTTTCTTTCTTACGACTTTTCATCTCCTATATTCATCTAATTGACATTCTTCATTTTCGCGTCGTCTGCAATTCATAGTGATCCTCCATGACCCCGTTCAAAAAATTCCCTTGTGAAAATGTCAGCCCATGCTTCAATGCATATTTTAAGCATGACAACACTCACTTTACTCTTGTTGAAAAAACATTTTATCCCATTGAATTTTCCGACAACAACAAGCTCAACCCAATTTTTTTGGCTTCTCAACGTTGAACTCTTGAGTAATGGTAAACTAGCTATGTCATCTTGAATTCTATTAGTCATCACTCCATCATCAAATCCAGATTTTTTCCGAAAGTGCTTAAACTTTGTATTTTCATATCGTTGAGGTATGTAAGACATATGTCCTTAAATATGTAAATCCTTCAGGAATAATTACACACTTGAGGGCATAGGCCTTACATACCTCAAAAATTTGGAAATCCAAAGTGTTGAGCAATAATCTTGATTTGGTTATGACTAGTTAACAAAATTTACTATTTCTCAATCGTTCAACCTTGACTAGTCAAGCTTTTGTCGGAAAGTTTGACATGATAAACCATTATTTCAACAAGAGTGAAATAGGCATCACCGTGTTTAATTAATGTATTGAAGATTAACATTTTCACAAGGGAATTTATTGAATGACATGGTGGTTGGTCGCCATGAATTCCAGGCACCGCGAAATCGGAGAATGTTTAAATTGACGGAGAGGAGAGAGACATTGAAGAAGAGGAGTCTTCACGACTTCCAATTTCTTCAAATCTTCAATTATTGTCCTACTTTAAATTATCAGTTGAGTTTCCTTTAATTCAATGGGTGAACAATAAACATAAGTTTAGAACTCATTGTCTATACAATATTAGCGAAACTCTTTGTTTGAAATTTTTCATTGCTTCGGGATTTTTTTTTTTTTTTTGATGTTTTGGGATTTTTTAGTTTTGGATTTGAATGGAATTTCAAACTTTTTGGAAATTTTGATTACTTTGATTATATATGATTTTATTTTGCTGTCATATCTTTTTTTTTGGAAGCAGCAAATATTATTATTTGGGGTATCAGAAATACCCCACAAAAGAGATTACATCAGAATATACGACAATGTGTCAACCCACAAGAATAAAATACTCTACCTAATACAGTGTTTGGGTTCTCTAGACCAGTCATCATAATTTATATTGAGACAAACTAATTTACCAACCTTTGCCCATCTGAGAGATTCAACCTTAATTAACTCTAGGATGTCTTCTGCCAAAAATTCCACCCCATTGAAAACTTTCTTGTTCCTTCCTTTCCACAGATTCCACACAGTACAGTGCCAAATAAGAGCCCATGCCTTTTTCCATTTGCTTTCCGCCACGTCGCAATGAATTTCGAAATGTAGCAAACCCGTAGCCCCAGAACTATAGTTAAGGTCGAACCAGCCATAGATTTGGTGCCATACCTTAGCTGTGGCCGCGCATAAGAAGAAAACGTGATTGGTGTCTTCTTCAAGAGTGTCGCACATCTTACATTCCGACGCGAAGTGAATATTGAAAGCTCCTCGTCTTTTAAGGTTCGAAATTGTTGGAATTTTGTTCTGTATCATCCTCCAAGAGAAAGCTCCAGCTTTCAGGGGAACACCTTTCGACCAGATGCACCCAATCTCCTCCAATTCTGGAACTTCGTCAATGGATTCAGCTACCAAGCATTTGTAAGCCGTCCTCACCGAGTAACTGCCCTTCTTATCAGGTTCCCAGGTCCAATAATCATCTTCTTTTGAGTCTGTGATGTACCTGCCAACATGCTCCATAATACTATCAGCAATAACAAGCTCCCTAGAAAACAGGACTCTACACCAATTCCATTTTATAGACCAAACCCCACCTTCCCAAACAATTCTATCTGACAACAAACAGTTCCTATCACTATCTAACCGAAAAATTCTAGGGAACATATTCATAAGACATTTTCCCCCCACCCAATTATCTGTCCAGAACTTAGTAGATCTTCCATTACACACCACCCTGTGACAATTCTGAAAAAACCATTTACTCAACCCTATATTTGATACTAAAGAAGACCACCAAGGAGACCAGGTCTTCGGACACCTACCCTTCATGTCTAGCAAATTGACACACTCTTGGAAACTGCCATATTTGGAAGCAATCACCTCCGCCCATAATCCCTCTCTCTCTTGAATCGCTCTCCAACCCCACTTCCCGAATAAAGCTAGATTAAAAAAATTCAGATTTTTTACCCCCAACCCACCCTTATCCCTGTCCCTACACACAATGTCCCAGCTCACCCAGGGTATCCTTCTCGCATTGGGATCTCCTTTGCTCCAGAGGAATTTCCTTTGGATTGAAAGAATGGCTTTGATGACCTTGGTAGGGGCTCGGTTTAGGGAAAAGGTGTAAGTTGGGAGGTTGGCAAGCACAGAATTAATGAGTACCAGTCTCCCTCCGAAGGAGAGATTTTTAATATTCCAAGAGTTGAGACGGTTCTCCACTTTGTGTAAGATCTCTTTCCAGTTAGAAGATAACCTGGTGTTTGCTCCGATTTTCTGACCCAGGTAGTCGAGAGGGAGTGCGGCTGTTCTGCAATTGAGGATGTCCGCCCACCTAGCCAGCTCCTCTTCCGGTACATTAACACCCGAGAGAGTACTCTTGAAAAAATTGATTTTCAAACCCGACCACATTTCGAATAATCTGAGAATACTTTTGAGCACCAAGATGTTATATACATCAGCTACCCCGAGAAAGAGGGTGTCATCAGCAAACTGAAGATGGGACACTTTAACCTCTTTTGCTCCAACTCTAACTGGTCTGAAGAACCCTTGCTCAACTGCTCTGTTTAACATCAAGCTGAGGCATTCCCCTACGATTGTGAACAAGAAAGGTGATAGGGGGTCGCCTTGCCTGATACCCCTTTCCATCGGAAATTCTTTGGTCGGACTGCCGTTGACAAGAACTGAGAGACGAGCCGTATGCAGGCATTCTTTAATCCAGGTAATCCATTTTTTCTCAAAACCCATGCATGACATCATCTCAATCAGAAAACCATGATCAACAGAGTCGTAAGCCTTCTCGAAATCAATTTTGAAGAGAAAAATTTTGGATTTGTTATAAGAAGATTCCGCTATAACCTCATTGGCCACCACAACACTGTCCAGAATATTTCTCCCTTTGATAAAAGCTGATTGGTTGGTAGAAATGATCCTCTCAAGCACTCTAGATAACCTGTAAGAAAGAATTTTGGACAACACCTTGTAGAAGCTACCCACCAAGGAGATTGGCCTAAACTCTTTGATCCGTAAAGGATTGCGAACTTTGGGGATGAGCGTGATAAACGCGGAGTTAGTACCCTTGGGCAACTTGGCGTGGGAATGAAATTCGGTCAGGGCTCTGTGAAAGTCCTCTTCCAAGTTTTTCCAAAACCTTCTAATGAATTTGAAGTTAAAACCGTCTGGCCCCGGGCTCTTGTTCCCGTCGCAGCCCCAGACGGCCTCTTTGAGTTCTTCTTTGGAGAAGGGATTGCACAGAAGCAGATTCTCCATTTCGTCGAGCTTAGAGCAGCGGATGCCCTGTACAATAGGTCTGGCCCATGGTTGTTTAGCAAAAGTCTCCTTGAAGGCGTTGAAAATACTCTATTTTAACCCCTCCACATCATCAATCCACTGGCCATTAAAGTACAGCCCTGTGATAGCGTCTCTCCTTTGCTTCTTGCACACCATCGCATGGAAGAAACTAGAATTTGAGTCACCCTCCTTCAGCCATTTCATCCTAGATTTTTGGAAATTAAGTCTCAACTTCTTATCCCTATTCAAATCGAGAGCCACAGTAGTATCAGCTCTGAGTTGTTTCTCTTCCTTGTTCCATACCCTATACTCCAGTTTCAAATCCAAATCATGGAGAGTGGACTCTCCTTCCTTGATACTCTGGTCTAACACACTCCCGAGACGGCCTCTCCAGTTTTTAGTAGCAAGTTTCACAGCTTGGAATTTCTCTTTAATGATGTAAGCACCCCAACCCCTGAAACAGTCAGCTTTCCATGTTTCTTCAACCAGCTTCTTAAATTCTCCGTCCTCTAACCACCAATTAACGACCCTGAAGGGTTTCAGACCCCAATCTTTATCGATGCCGACACTAAGAGAGATAGGGGCATGATCAGAAAAGGATCTGTTAAGACCCTCTTGTTTCGAATGCGGCCAAGTGTTGAGCCACTCCTTGGAGATGAGGAACCGATCGAGCCTACTACAACTTTCGCCATTATCCTTGTACCAAGTAAACTTTCTTCGCAAGAGAGGGAGGTCGATCAGTTCTGTCGACTCCACGAAAGACTTGAAAGGAAGGTCAATCTTGCTCTTGGTAGAATTCGATAAGCTTTTCCTCTCCGAGTGGTGCAAAATGGAGTTAAAATCTCCACAGATACACCATCTTGATGACGGATGCACTGATATTCTGGCCTTTAAGTTACCCCACAATTCCTCTTTTTTATCGTTGGCGTAAACATTTACTATCTTCACTACCCATTTCTCTGTGCCCCACTCCCCTTCTACACCAATCGCTTCTCCTTCGTCCCAAGAGCTTGTTCTGACGAAACACGATTTTCTCCAGACGCACAAAACACCCCCCGACAGACCATTCGCTCCTTTAAAGAACCAGTCAAAGTCGTCCCCCTCCCAGATAGCTCTGCACACCTCAATTCCAACATAGTCTAATTTCGTTTCCTGAATACAAACGAAATCTACTTTCGACCGATCAATGAGGTCTCTGACAAGTTTCTTCTTCTTCTTGTTACCAAGACCCCGAACATTAATACTCAAGATCTTCATAAATAACCCAAAGAACATACCTGCAAAACATCAGCGACACTCGGATGGCCTTCCGGTCTCTCTCCTCAAGCTCCACCAGCTTCTGAGTGAGAATATTAGCGTCCTTTTCAGCACAGAAGCCCATGTAAAAGCAGGCATCAAAAATCGCATTAGCCTCCTTGTCGATCGGCATCCTCTGGCTGGGAGGGATTTCTGAGTTGGGGATTTCTCGGTGCGGCCTCTTTCCTTTCTTCCTGGGTTTCTTGGATGGTTTTGGGCCTGAAGTGAATTGATCTGGTTCCATGTCTTGGACGAATTCAGACCAAACCCTAAATTGATTCTGGTTCGAGATGGCCCGACGCAACTTGATTTCGTTTTTAGATACATTCTGAGCAGTTTGGACTTGGGCCTTGTCTATCAGAGGTCCCAGATTAAATGGGTCTGAAGGATTAGATTCTTGGGTTGAAAAATCATTGGCTAAAATGGGCTCCTCCGAAGTAGATAAATTAGAAGCAGAAAAATGCTCGACTGGGCCTAACTTGTCTTTGTCCAGGCCCAATAGTAGCCTCCCTTCCTCACTGGGCTTTTCTGATGCGGGCTCGCACGGTAGATTTTCCTTGTCGACATCTTTAATGTCCTCCCTCCCAGAAGAGTGGGACCCAGCAATTATGGCGAAAGTGTTGGCGGCGCATGCACTCCTGTTTAGATCTTCGATGTTACCATTGGGCGATGAGCCCAAGTTGCTTGTCTCATTTGAAACTGGAACTTCATTAATGCTCCTGTCTAAAGAAGATTGGTTGGTACAGTGGTTAGCCGCCTCCCCGACTTCCAAGGTAATGTGATCACCGAACGATTCCGATTCCCCCTCCTCTGACTCCCACGATGAACTCACCCACTCCGAAGGTGAGGCCAAACTCGAGGAATCTATACCTGAATCGAATACGGAGGTGAAGGGGTCGGCCGACGTTCTCATGTTACTCTCTGGCCCCTGAACTTCTGCGACCCATACGTTGAAGGGCATGTTATCAATAGAAATTTGTAGATTTGTGTTAATAAGGTTCCAACAGTTAGTAGCAATGAGCACTCGGCCTCCCGAGAAATCCCTCTTCAATAACGTATCTTCGGATAAGGATATTGCCTTCCCGAAAGAAGAACCTATAGCCGTGAACGTATCCTCATTCCACGCGTGGAGTGGGACGCCGTAGATTGAAATCCATACCTTACGAATCAGCACTACATCTTCTGGTTCCCAATGCCTGATAGAGCTGAAAAATTGGTTCACCCTGGTCTTTTCTTCACCCAAAAGGGAAACAACTTCGTCTTCCGGGCTGGGAATAATCAACGTCTTTAGTCCGCCCATCGCAAGCACCTTGCAATTTCTGTACCCTCCTCTCGAGAGGTTCTCCGCGAGAGAAGGGATTTCTTCCTGGTTATGGACAAACCCAACTAGGCAGCTTCTCGCCCATTTATATTCCTCTTTACCAGCCTGGCACTCTAAGATATATGGCTTCCGACGTTCAGATGGGAAGGGGGCTGGTGTCTGACTAGTTGTTGTACTCAGTGCAACTTCCTTGAAACTTCTTTTGTCTCTAAAGCCCCCATGGATAAGGAAGCGACGTGGATGAATTGAGTGCCTTCCAATCTGCTTGGAGCCAGCCACTGCCGCCCTGATCTTCCTATACCCGATCCACATTCTGTCGATCTCTGAAGCTACATGGAAGATGTTGGGGCCTTCCACGAAGGAGACAAAAGCAAACCTTCTTCCAACTTTTGTCCTTTTAGGCGGTATGAACACATCTTTGATCCTTCCGAACCTGCGTAACCATTCGAAAAGATCCATCTCTTTCCAGTCCTCCGGAAAGTTCGAGACAAACACTCTGCGGTTCTCGTCTAACTTTTGGCGATAGTCAAAACCTTTCCTTTTCAGGTGAGACCGATACTCAAAACTTCTGTGGTGGGGGTAGGTGGGGTTCTAGCTTGTTGGGTGGATAACTCGGTAGGCTTGGGTAAGGGGTTAGGTCTGGGGGGCGTCTGAAGCTTGCGGGGGAGATGATGGGGTGGTGGGGCAAAGGGCTGGATTGGATCAGGGGAAGGGGTGTTGGTTTAGGTGTAGTTCATATTTTAACTTATATTTGAAATGTCGACCAATGAATATCATATCTGTCAATTATTTTTAATAAAAGTTGTCATTTTCTACAATATATTTCTTCAAATGACCAAAGGTAAACGTTTCAAATGCAAATTAACCATCACGTCCAAATTCAAGAACAAATAAATAGTGAAATATCACATTTAAGAGATTTTAATCTTGTGAATTTAATTATGCATATTGCTGATGGTATAGAGTCAATTTCACCTTCACTTACCGAGTCTCCGTTTAAAGCCAAAACATAGCTCTATATAAATTAATCCCTTATTTAAAATTTGTTCTAAATCGGTTTTATGAAACCAAGTTTGTTTACATTTCATCATAGGATGTAACCTTTCTTTTAATTTGTCAATGTGCATGATCACTAAGTTCTGTGAAATAGATTTGTATAATTATTGAACTTGCATATTTATTGTCGATTATTTACTAATAAAAGAATTCAAATAACTTTTAAATGCAAAATCCATCTTTCTTAAAACGAGTTGTTCTAATTATTTAAAATTTAAATAAATATTCTATCTCTCATTACAATTTCTGCTAGTGCTACTTTGTTCTTCATTACTAATTACTCATAACATATTTCATTTGTATCAAGACCCACCCACTTGTATCAGTATGCATTCAATTGCATAAATTACAAATTTTATTTTATTTTAATGTGGTGAGTAAATAATTTAATTGAATAATTTAAAATATCTTTAAATCACTTAAAATTGAATGGGTTGTCCTGCATCAAAAAGTATAAAATAATTCACTCATATATACTAAAAAAATATATATACACAGCTTCCAAATTATTATGAACCCCGTCTGCTAGATTAAGCATTTATCTTAAAAAAAGAAAAAGACATTTCACATATTAAAAAAATTCACATGAAATATTTTGTAATGTTTAGGTTAATATAAATTTCATTGCATTATAATCTGGCCGTTACACTACTTACAATAAAAACAAGCATTGTGCTGAAAATATATACACCAAAGCATTTTATTAATGTTGTAAATAGAAAAATAAAATCGAAAACAAATACGTAATGCGAAACCTTAAAGCTTTGAGATAATAGCATATTTTTATTTGTTTTTAAGATTTTGGTGGGTTGCATTAACTTGTACCCAAATGTTTCAAATTCAAAAAAGAAATTGAAGTAGAAAAACAAGAAATTTCGACCAAAACAGGAAATGCGTCTGCCGGGAGTCGAACCCGGGTCTATTGCTTGGAAGGCAATTATCCTAACCGTTGGACTACAGACGCTATGTTTTGAAAATAAATAATTTCTTAGTTTACCTCTTTTAGAAAAGAAATAAATAAATAATTTCTTTTTAAATTTATACTCCCTCCATCCCCAAAATTTTTTATCATGGTTTATTTTGACACATACTGTATATTAAAAAGTACTACTATCATAGAATAATAGATTTAAGAAAAAAATCGAAAAAAGGACATGAGAAGCATTTTTTTGGACAAGTTGTGCATGGTAAAAAGTTTAAAGGAGAGAGATGAATATTTTTTTTAATTTTTAAACCCTTTGTGTGTGCTATCAACTAATAGATGACTTATAGTTAAGTCTTAACTCAAATAAGTATGAGTTGATTTTAGAGTGCGAACAATTTGGATACATAATCAATCTATTTGATTGATTATTCAAGTAATGGTTAATTGATAACTATCTATTTAGTTGTTAATGCAAAAATGTATATTGATACTCTTGGATTTATAAAATCTCTTCAAAAATCTAGTGTAGAGAAAATATATATGTTTGTCATCTGATTTTAAAACTTGTGTGTGGTTTTAATAAATACTCCAGAATGTCAATAATATCAAGTATGAATTATGTATGACAATTATAACAACAATAATATTAGCAAAGTAAATAATAAAGAAATTTAAAAAAACATAAGTATTTATAGTGGTTTGAATCTCAGTTCTACATCCACTCTCACAATTCCAACTGTAATTTTAATTCTTTAAACGAATGCTTATAATTTGAAGTCTCAATAATAAGACTTAGATGCTCACTTTTCCAGAGCTAATTATTCTACTCGTTATTATAAGAATAAGTACTTTTACAATATCGATTGATACTTCCAAACTAGGTTCTAACTAGTGTTTAGTAAGAAGGGTTTGATAAGCATGGATTCCAACAAATGATTCAAACACAAGTTTGAAAATACTTTTCAAAGCTGAAGATTTGGATTTGAAAATAGGCTTAAATAGAAAACGTATAGCAATATGAATTAAATATCAAACTGGGCTCTTAAGAACTCTGAAAATCTTGCTCGAACGGGTGTTATGTTGGTTAGTCGTCTGATTGAGTTATTGTTTGTATTGTTTCCATGATTTCATCACTTGGATGAAGTCTTGAATTTATAGGCACATTTGAATCGATCTAGCCATAGAAAAACTAGTCGTTGGACATCAAATCTGTCTTGACACTTAGTTAATTTCATTTTGATTGTCTCTTGGTCAAATCAGTTGACTTCATAACAATTAGTGGTTTCGATCCTTCGACTGATTTTTTTAGTGAATCATAGTTGACTTAGAATACAAAGACTAAGTCATTTGTTCTTCACATGGGCTATCACCTTCAAGGTCTTCTAGCCTCATCTTGTCTTCTACGTACTATTCTCATCTTTTGAACAAGTGTGTGCTAATTCAATATGGATACAACTGAATACATACATCTGATCCATTGACTAAAACTTAATAATAATACTACAGTTGTTTTATACAAACACAACTTAGACTTATCAAATTACATAAAACTTACTTGAGCTAATTACATTGTTTTGACAAATAACATCAAAACTAAAATATACCAGAATTAATATCCCAACATCAACTTTTAAATATTTCATTAGTTAAATGGTAAATGTCGGTAAATAATACATTAATATATTAGGTATTTTAATATTCTATAATTCATACTTCCTCTGTCTAAATTTATTAGTATGTCAATTTCTTTGAAAACGAGTTTTAACGAATATTGACAAGTTTATGTATAAAATAGATAGATTGGGGGTATGATGGAAGTACGATGGAGTTCATCTATAAATAAAATGATTGTTTATAAATAGAGTGAATGACAATTTAAGTTATTGTTGAATGTTGGAGGCCAGGGGTGAAGATAAAGTAGTTTAAATAATATTATTGCGAAGAAATGAATGTGAATAATGAAATTGGACAACTAACTAAAAAAGTGAAAATAATGAAATTGAATAAAGAGAGTAATACAATATATATACTCCTAGTACTTTAAAAAATAAATGTGCAAAATTTTAAAAACACTAAATTAAAATTTTAAAAATATTCAATACTAAAATATTGTTCCAACTTTAAGGACATTTTTACAAGTTTTGCATTAACAGAGATATATTGATTATGAAAATCTAATATCATTAGAATTTATTATCTTTCTTTTTAAATAAAAAAACTTGTAATTCAAATACAGAAGGGCATGCTAGAGTTATAGTTGTGCAGATACAGTGAAGAGAACAGTCATTTAGACCATCTCCAAGGCAAGTGACAAATTTGCCACTAAAACCTCCTATTTGTCATTAAATTTGAGTCAAACAGTAAAATCATCTCCAACCATTCAATTCAAATTTTAACTCAATGGGAATATTCTCTTACAATATTTTTAATTTTATTTTTTTTTATATTACATTTTGTCAAATATTTATTTATAATCAAATATTGAATTTGATTACAGTTAAATTTAAATTAAATAAATTAAACAACAAAATGATCAATTCAATACAAAATAAAAAGCACAAATTGATTTCACACAAAACACAAATTACAAAATACATCACAATTCCACTTTGTTTAGTTAAATTTATGTTCGTTGTGTTAAATTTAGCGTGCTTGTTGTGTTTTCGTTAATTTTTTATTGCATTTTAATTTGTAATTTAAATTCGTAGTATGTATGTTTTATTTTGTATTGTAATTTAAATTTGTAGTATGTTCGATTGTATACTTTTAATTTTAAAATCTTAATAATTATTAATTAAAATCAAATCAGAATAATAAACTAAATTATTAGTGGCAATTTGCCTCAAGATTTGAGTGTGCGTTGGAGATGATTTGCCACAAAAAACAGCCATTAGCATCTCCAAGGTAGTGGTGCTCTAACCACTTAAGCTATCCCACTTTGTCTGCATGTTATTTACCTACATTCATACGAATTTCCTTAGTATCTACCAAACAAGTTCTAACCATCTTTCACGCAAACTCTAAAATTAAAATTTCTAAACTTTAAAATACATTTTTTTTTATTCTATTTTAGAAATATTCTTCAATCATAAAGCTATATATTTAACTCTATTTATTATTTTATTCATATTTAACACTCTCTCTGTCCCATTATTAATTGAACATTTGACAAAAACGTCTGTCCCATTATTAATTGAACATTTTCTTATTTGAAAAAAAATACTCCCTCCGTCCCAGAGGAACTTGCACCCTTGGGACGGTACACATTTTAAGAAATGTGTAAGAAAAAGTGTAATGAGTGATGTTTTAGGGGTAGTTTTGTAAACTTTTATAAATAATGTAAAGTAAAAAGTAGATTAAGTGTGGAAAAGTAATGGCATATGGGTAAATATGAGTATATTTTAAAGGTGAGGGTTATGAATATATTTTCGGAGTGTGCAAATTGGTATGGGACGTCCATATATGGAAAGTGTGTAAATTCCTGTGGGGCGGAGGGAGTAACTTTTTACTCCTTTAAAAAACTCCCTCAAACATCTCTTATTTACACCACATGCCATTACTTTTTACACATTAACGAAAGATTCTCTCTCCAAGTTGAATAACCCATAATATCCTTCATAAAAGTCAATTTTATCACCTTTAATACTAATAAACAATTCTTACATTAAAACTCATACAAACAGTAAATGTTCAGATAATACCGGGACGGAGGGAGTATATTATAATAATTAAAGAATATATTTATCTTGATATTTAAATTAATTTATACAATTAAATATTCAATTAGTAAATTAAATTATAAAATTAAATAATATTGGTTTTATCAAAATTATAAATGTAAATAAATTTGTAATTTTCAAATATTACTTTTATTTAAATATAAAATTACGAAACATATAATGACGTCAAACGATACATGTAAATGTAATCTAATACAACACAATTACACTCATTACATTTAAAATAGACTAAATAACACTAACAATATTGTGAATTAGAGTACTCTTCTCACAAATGATCAATAAGAGCACCACGAAGTGCAAAGTGAGCCGTCTTATCTTTAATTTGACAGTGACGTGCAAAAAACTCTTCAAATCCGGCGCGCTCACCATGTGCAATTTCAACCTCCGAGACGGGCGTTTCACGGTAATTTGTAATTGGTGCATCCTCATCACACTCATCCTCAATTATCATATGCATTATAATGCATGTCGTCATGATATATTGCAACTCACGTTCACTCCAATTTCTCGTTGGGCCTGCGATTATTTCCCACTTTGCTTGCAACACACCTACTCGTTCTACATCCTTTCTACAATTCTCTTGTTTTGTTGCAAACATATTTTCTCTGCATGTGTGAAAATTCATATTGTGTTCAATGTTTAAGAGAAAATTGAATGAATGTGTGTAGATATAAAAAAAATGATAAGCTTTTGCTATTTAACGTTGGATTAGTTTTTGCTATGCACCGTTGAATAAAGGTTAAGTTAGAATATGTAGTATTATCAAATTCTCATAAAGAATAAGCTTTTGCTATATATCGTTGGATTAGATTTAATTTAATGTGTAATGTTAGATCAATATTATCTTATTTTTTCTTACAAATGATCAGATAAAATTCTACTATGTACTATTTAATCAATATCTTCACTATTTGAGCACCACATGGCCTTCACCCCACTATCTCTAATACACAGAGTATCAATTTTCCATATTTACTCTCACTGCAACCAGTGGCGGACCTACCTTGGGACATGGGTACAGCTGTACCCCTAAATCCCAATTTTTTTTTTTAAATGTATAAAAATAATCTTATAATAATGAATTATTGAAAAATATCAAATTATCAAATATACGTCATATCTGATTGCGTGAATATCTAGATAATTAGATATGTTCCTTATTTTGCTCTATTTTCGGTCATAATTAGTTGAGGCCTTCATGTATATAATGCACCCTCTGTACAACAGTTTAACATTATGAGAAAATATATTTTCATGGGCTTTCTTTCTATTTGGTTTTATTATGTGCCTTCTATTTGGTTTTATCATGAATAGATGAAAGATGAAAGATGATGAAAAGTTCAATACATTTATCTTCTAAGTTCATTTAAATTTCTTTGAGCTTATTTTATACTCCTTCTGTCTTATTTTTCATATTTGTCATTAAACCATTTAAACCCTTATATTTCATATTAAAAAAAATTCTAATGAAAATTACAAGTATGTCATTGAGTCATCCAAACATTATTTTTCATATTTTGTGCTCACACATTTATTTGCATATATCTTAAAACATTCATACATATATTTATTTGTATCGTAAATATCTGGTTCATTTATACATTTATTGTATCCCCAAATTCAGAATTCTGGGTCCGCCACAAACTGCACCCCACGTACCCTTCAGCCTGCTATCTCTACATGGCACTTCAAATCCTTCATAAAGACTATGAAGACTATCTCTTTCCACACTTCAATATCTTCAATTTTTCTTACAAATAATCAGATAAACTTTTACTATGTATGCTGAATCAATATTTAAATACCCACATGGGTTTATTCTTACAAATGATCGAATAAGATTTTTCTTACAAATCTCTTCACACACTTCAATATGTTCACTTTTTCTTACAATGATCATATAAGCTTTGGCTATGCGTTGAATCAATATATGAGCACGTATATTCGTTTTAATAGGTAAAGTATTTCATATTTAATATGCAATGTATATTTTATTGTATTTTACATTATTTTTTTGTTCGCAAGGGAAATTATCGAGGAAAATAAATCCCTTACAAATGGCGAGAGATTTGCCTAGGAATTGAATGGGCAAGGGAAAATACCAAGGGAAGAAAAAATCCTTGCTTAAATGTCAAGGTGCCATTCCCGAGAATATTGGCAAGGGAATTTAAATTTGAAAATTTCTGAGGTAGTGGGCCCTTGCAAAGTTTGATACGTCAATTAAAATTCTGGAGGGTTAGTGGGCCCTCGGTAAAACCCTCGACGAATGGAATATATAATTGAGTGAATGAAATATATAATTAATATTTAATATTTTAAAGTATACGAAATAAGATAACATATTTATAATATTTGTATTGAAAAAATATAAAATGTATGTTTGTTACCAATTATCAAATAAGTAATCAAGTGTAAATTAAATAAATTAAGGAAGAAAAAATTGGAAATATAACACATATATACATTAATTGCATTCAAAACATAATTATTGATAACAAGATATTTTATAATATTTGTATTGAAAAAATATAAAATGTATGTGTGTTATCAATTATCAAATAAGAAATAAGAAATCAAGTTTAAATTAAATAAATTAAAGAAGAAAAAACTGGAAATATAGCACATATATTAATTGCGTTTAAAATATAAATAAAAAAGCTCGTAGCACAATGGCAAAAGGAGCGCCCATACACACATTATTCCCAACAGGTCACAAGTTCAATTCCTATGCATGCATATATATATATTTTTTTTAAATTATTACAACAACATAATAAAAATCACACAACTAAAATTATATTATAAATTATTACAACAATAAAATAACTCCATTTTAACAAATTAACTTTACTTATATAAAATAGAGTACGGTTGAGATACTCCATTTTAAAGTTTAACTCCAAATTATGTAGCCCAAAAATCATGTATTTACTTGCATCCTCGTAAAGTTATAAGGCTGTGATTGGTTCAAAACTCTTCCATGAAAATAAATACTGTATAAGGTAAGATATTTAATTATTAAAAAGTTGAAATAATTTAAAAACGGAGTGCGTCTGCCGGGAGTCGAACCCGGGTCTATTGCTTGGAAGGCAATTATCCTAACCGTTGGACTACAGACGCAACGTTGGAAATAAATATTTTTTAATTTAATTTTGCTAATAGAAAACAATATCTTAATTTATACACAATGAAAGTTTCTCATCGTTTTTTGCAAAATATTAAAAAATATAATAGAATAATAAATTTTGTAAAAGATAATGTGAATGGATATGAAGATTCACAATAGTCCCAAACAAAAAAAAAAAATGATAAGTTTTCTTTGACATACTAAATTGAAAAAAATGAGAAACTTTCTCTAGTGATATCTAATTTTACATTATACATGTATTAAATTACATATAATGTAAAACTTAATTAATTCATTGGGTAAATATATTTATATTATCCCATAAATTGTATTCACTCGCTCAAAATTTAAAGAGAATAAGACATGAAGATTAAGAAAATCTTGAAGATTATTAGTCCATATGTGATATCAAATGAGATGGCCCTATACGCCTTATCATCTGAGATGCACTTAAATGTAATCAGTCGAATGATCAACCTCAGCTGATAAGGACTATGCTAGATGTCGACTGGCTTGAAACCTCAACACTTAGAAAGATCAAAGATGAAGAGGAAGTTTAGTCAAGATTAAGGGTGAGCAGAACTTGAAAAAAAACGACTGAACCAAAATTTTAATTTCGATTTGATTATTTGATTTTTGATTCGGTTATGATTTTCATTTTTACATTTTTCGGTTTAGTTTCGGGTTTTTACGGAAAAAACTTAAAAACCGAATATTAAATATATATATATTTATTTATTATATTTTAAAAACCTATAAAAGACTAAGGGCTAGTCTTGGGTGAGACCGTCTCACAGAATGAGATCCATATAAAAAGTGATAAGGTTTGAGCAAAAAGTGACGTAAAAGACTAAGGGCTAGTCTTGGGTGAGACCGTCTCACAGAATGAGATCCATATAAAAAGTGATAAGGTTTGAGCAAAAAAAAAGTGATAAGGTTTGAGCAAAAAGTGACGTAAAAGACTAAGGGCTAGTCTTGGGTGAGACCGTCTCACAGAATGAGATCCATATAAAAAGTGATAAGGTTTGAGCAAAAAGTGACGTCGATTGCTATACTCGAATTCGATGGAGTTTAAATTTAAAAGTTAACAAAATGCGTCTGCCGGGAGTCGAACCCGGGTCTATTGCTTGGAAGGCAATTATCCTAACCGTTGGACTACAGACGCTTTGATGAAAACTGACATTTACTTATTGTAATATCTGATTCTGTATTTTACACGTATTTAATTTCCCAGGCACTACTAACAACTAACAAGGCAAGCGTAGTCATGCACTCGAGTCATTTTGGAGTGATGAGGAGGGGATATATATATATAATGCAAAACATAATTAATTCATATTGAGTATAAATTATAAATTTTGATTATTTTTTTTCTATAAAAACAAATCGACTACTTCATATATGATGAAGTGGGGGTGTTTCTAATAAACAAATTGGAATGGATTGTGTCAATGTTTGTGATTGTCACTATTTTTTGTTCACTTATACATATGTGTATAATTCAATTCATTTTTTTATTTATACATAAAAATTTACTTTTTGTGTCCAAAAAATATAGAGAAAGTAAGAGTGTTGTAGAACTGTAATGAAAATCATGAACCAAGATCAATTTTTTGGGGACTCTCTGGCTCAGGCCAGCAGGGGACGGCAGTTTGCGAAAGAATTAAGCAAAAAAGAGATAACTTTTCACAAGAGAATCAATAGTTTTACAAGCCCTTGTATATTGGGCTGCAGAATAGAAACTGTAATTCTAATTAACCCTAAATTAGGAACTAAGTTCAAAATTTTAGATGAGATAAAATTATTTCATATATCAGAGTTTCAAGATTCACGCTCACACGTTCTATGTTCAATTCCTGTTGAAAGCAACTACACTCATTTAAATTATACACTCAATGGACCTCATCCCCAAAGGGTAGGTATAGGTGATAACTCGGGCTATGAGTGAGGGAGAGTATTAGAAAATTAATATTCAAACTTTTAGATGAGACGTAATTCTTTGAGCAATTAATTGAGCTTTCCTTGCCAATATTATTTAATAGGTTATTGTGAAGTAAAAATAAAGTGGTTGTTTTCATAAAAGAAAATAAGTATACTTATGCTGGACAGATAAATAAGGAAATTGAACATACTTTTAATAGACGGAGAAAGTATAAAATTATCCACAAAACTTCACTCATTAATATATTTTTTTAATATATGTGTCCATCTACCTATGAAATTTATTATGAGATGGAGTCATGGAGGGAGTATCTTTTAAACTGAGTTGACTGAAGTGTCTGGTAGTAAAAAAATAAATATGAAAATACATAATCGCCCTCATTAGTTTCGAAAATTCAAATCTAACCTTCCCAACTGAAATTGGTACACCTTATCTTCATCAATATTTGCTCTGGATTTCTGATTCAATGTGCGTGATAAAACGAACACAAATTAATATTCGTTGATTTAAAGAATACTCTAATTTCGATAGAAACGAAGAACGCGCGTCTTCAATAATATAAATCTTCAAAATATGTCTTCCACGGAGTTTGAAAAAGACTTAAATACGAAAATCTAATGTCACGGAAATTACACAAAAGTCCCTAAACAAATTGAAAAGTGTAAAAATAACACCAAGAAATAATAAAATGCAATTTTAACCCCTCAAACGATGAAATTTGGTCAAAAAACGTCGAACATCACACCGAAACAGTGTGTTTTAATCAAAGCATCATTTCCATTGAAAAAAGTGTGCTATATTGCAAAAATCGGATTTCGGCCCTCAAAACTTGAATACCAAATTCTTCAGGTGCTCTCTTTTCTTAATAAAATTGTAGTACTACATTATTTTCTCAATACAAGGGCACTTTCGAACTTTCACTGTTCAAATCGGAACAACGTTCAACCATTTATATGAATTAAGTGTGTGTTTTCTAGCTCTAAAAATTGTTTACAAATTTTTTTAATGCTTATATATATATATATATATATATTTTTTTTTTTTTTTGGGACTAGTCTTGTGTGAGATCGTCTCACAAAATGAGATTTGTGACGGGCCTCTCTTAACCCTCGTATATAAAAAGTGATAATATTTGAGCAAAAAATGATAGTGTTTAAGTAAAAAGTGACAGTCACTTTTGTTAAAAATATTATCACTTTTTACTTCAATATTATCATTTTTTTACCAACTAAAATTTGGAAAAAAAATATGGATTATCCTACCTAAAAATTTAAAATATGGCCCATATGGGTTAAAAGAGACCCGTCTCAAAAAAAATCTGTGAGACGGTCTCACACAAGTTTTTCCCTATATCTTGCATTGTTCATAAAGTTTTGAAAAAACCTCAAAAATCAGATAGTTGTTAAGATTTTGGTAGATTTTATGTCGAATTAGTCCATGTACACATGAATCTAATTATCTAATTTAAAACGTACTTACGTACATTCCATTTTCATATGGTATAAATAATTTTTTTATTAACAAATTCACTATTAAAGATTTAGGAGTCTTAAAGTACATATTTGATATTGAAGTACATTATTAGATTTACTCACATATTGTAGATACTTAAAAAGTAAATCATGTTATATTCCAACGGATCCAAAACAGTCATTTATACATGAATCTTCTATCTCTTTTAAAAGATTCAGCCTCTTATAAGAAAATAGTGAAAAATTATTACACTTAATTGTCACAAACTTGATATTTCTTAGGTTGTACAAACTTTGACACAATTCATGAGTAAACATAATGAATCACACAGTTCTTAGATTGCTAAGGTATCTTAAGAGTAATCCAAATCAAGAAATCTTTTATCCTTCACATAATGATCTTCAAATACATGCATTTTCTGATTCCTGGGCTAAATGTGAAGAAACAAGAAATAGTATTACAAGTTATGTCATTTACATTGGTGGCTGATATATATCTTGGAAATTAAAGAAATAAAGTACAGTGAGTAGGTGTTCAGATGAAGCAGAATACAGGGTCTTGACTTCTATAACAAGTGAAATTCAATGGATTATGTACATCTTGAATGATTTACAAGTGTCTGACAAACAATCTACAACTATGTATACAGATAGAAAATCAGTTTATTGTATGACTCGTAATTCTTGCCTCCATGAGAGATCAAGTACATATTTATAGATATTCAATTCACAAGACAGGGAATTCAAGAAGGAATCATCAAATTAATTCAGATTCCAACCGATGAAAATTTAGCTGACATCATGACAGAGGCCATTACCCCCAACTTCTTTCAATTAGTTCAAATTTAAAATGGGTCTCCTCAATATACATGCCCATGAGCGGTTAGTTTCATTAGTTACTTATTATATTATAAAATATATAAATAGGTATTGAGTGTATTTTAGAAATTAACGTAAACCTCCGTTCCTTTATTTAATACCAGTTTCATCTCAATTGCTAATAATGCGCAACATGAATGCAAGGAAAATTTAAGCTTAAACTAATAGTCCAGTATATTCGATTTAGCTATTTTGGAATTTTACAAGCGTGGTATGTCCATAATTTTATAGAATTTGAAGGGCATCCAATTCCAATTCCAGCATATATAATAATATATACGTGGTGATTAATTACGCGCAATCTACGCACCACAGCTACTCCATCCATCCTATAATACCTTTCACATAGTTCAAATGAAAAACTTTTTATATATAAACTCCACCCTTTACAATATGTACAATTTTACATAAAATGACATTAGTATTTAGTTCATACATACAAGTTAACTCATTTATTTACTTTATATATAAATATTTACAAAATTACCCCTCAAAACTCTACTCATTATTACACTTTCTTAAAAGTGTGTCCATCTATTTGTGAAAGGTATTTCAGAACGGAAGGGGTAGATAAATTTCAATTCAATATTTTTTTTTTTTTTGCTTATTTTAGAGTTGGAATAGATGAGAAATAATTTTTCAAAATTGTTGTAACAAATAAAATAAATAAATTAATCCACATTGAAAAATGTTAAAGAAGGAAGTATGTATAAAAGTATGAACTCATTAATAGTTTGTAAAACATTTATGTTCCGTCTTCTATACGTGTGCACATGAAGGGTGCAAAGCTTGACCTAAATAGGGCTTTCGAACTTTGAATTTGTGTGCGAACGCGACCTGCACGAATGTTACACTACTTTGGTAATGAGTTTTCTCGTAAATGCATAAGCTTTAGAGTAGTTTTGATTTTGAATTTTAAAACTTGAAATGAATTAGCATTATTTAGGAGGGAGGTTACAAAATTGGAAGAGATACAAACACATTTCATGCTAATTATTTTTTGCATTCGATTTGCTCTCTTTTCGTTGGTCTTCTGGTGATATATTTTAGACAATGTCTCAATTCGTCTCAAGTAAGATACTATTCTAGTATCATTGTTTTGTCTCGTTGTATCATGAGAAACAATTATTCTATTGATTCACTAGCACCCAGTGTAAAAGACCGAATTTACTTAAACCGTAGGTGACACGAGCCTCGATTCCACGTTTTCCTATATATAATTTCAGCCATCTACTGTGGATGTACCGTACCAAACACAAACTCCTCCCATTTGGCATCAGAAGTGTTTTGTTTGATTCATGCTCTTTTATGCTTCATAGGATTAATGGAATTTAAGGCAAGTGATAGTGTGATACTAATTGGTTGTCAAGCAAAGAAACTTGGAGAACCAATGCTTATTGCACCCTTAGGTTGTCATATGCCAAGTGTGAAGCTGAATTAAATGTGTATAATTTTGTGAAATCCGAGTCATCAAACTTCTATGAGACACAGAATATGTTAAATCATGTATTACCTTCGTTCCCCAATAACTTTCCCACTTTTCAATTTGAAATATTCGAAAATTACTTTCACATACTTAAAATGAAAAACTATTTATATATAAATTCACCTCGACAATATTTTCACTTTTCTTTACTTTATCAATAAGAGTTTACAAAATACCCCTCAAAACTCTACTAATCATTACAATTTTTTTAATTTTCGTATTCACCTACATGTGAAAGTTAATTCGAGACTGATGGAGTATCTGATACCTTTATTCTAGTCAAGAAAAAACTGCTTATCCCAAAATAATTAAATCCATAATCTCGTCAAACAAGGGCTATTTTCATATCAATTATTTTTTGAATTTGTGCTCATTTCTGGGAATCACTAACATCTTTTTATCCATGATTATCATAGAAAGAAATAAAGAATATTAATAGTTGCATGCGAAGAAGATAAATAGACTTACCTAATAATACACGAAATCGAACATGATCATATGCTTACACATATTCCAAATTACTATAATTGTCACAACTTGCTGCATTACTTACATCCCCATAAACAAAACAAACAAGTCGGTATGTTATATAAATCAATTATAAAATCATGTTGGTCACGTGTATAAATTAATCTTATTTCTTTAAATAAATCTTCATTAAAGTAGTGTTTTAACCACTTTTTTTAATTAGAAATGTGTTTGAAAACAAGCCCGTATGTTAGTTTTGTTATTTTGAAATTTTCGAAATTCAAATTTCGAAATCTTAATAACTTATCTGCTCTATATTTGTTTTGGAATTTAATTAGGATAGAACTTAAGTTTATGTATTAAGATTCATAGATGTTTATACAAGATTTATGGATATCTATATACGATTTATAAGTATTTATAGAATTAAGTTTTGTAGATTTACAGGTATTCATAGTCCTGATTCTAAAATTTCAAAATAGAACTAAATCTCAAATCCGAATTTTAAATCTCAAAACAAACATTGGTCTTCTAAAAGAACTCACCACCTTGCATCCCCATATGACTAATAATTAAGAAGCTAGTTGTTTTTTCCCAACAAATACATAATAAAAGATGACTTCATATCTTGTTTATGAAATACTACTACAATAGTTGGGTTAATGGGGAGTGTGTCATTTCAATTTTAGTGACATAAGAAGATGGACAACAAAGTTGCATGGCATTGCATTAAACACATTAGATTCTAATTCCCTCTATCCATGCAACATTATTGAGATTAGGCATCTATCTTTTTACCTCCATGCATGTTTTTTTTTTTCATTCTGTTTAATTTCCTATATATTCCATCAACCAATTAAGCCAAATCCCTCTTGTTTAAATCACATTCTCTGTCTCTTTCTCTCTTCCATTAAAAAAAATGAATGGCACAATTAAGATCAACATCCCTAGCATTAGCAAAGGTAAAAAACTATCATCAGAAACTAAAAGTTTCATCATCAGACTCTGGGAATTCTGCAAAGAAGATACCAACAGAGTTATATTTTCAGTTAAAGTCGGGCTGGCCGTCGTTCTCGTGTCTTTGTTGATACTGTGTCGAACGCCCTATCAGGTCTTCGGCACCAATATCATCTGGTCCATACTCACCGTTGCCATCATGTTTGAATATACTGTTGGTATGTAGTAAAATTCAATCAATTTAAGTACATCAAATAGTGCAACATTTGATGACATTGTGTGTTTAAAGGTGCCACATTTAACCGAGGATTCAACCGAGCGTTGGGTAGCTTTCTTGCTGGAATCCTCGCCATCGCCATAGCAGAGTTCGCCCTCAAAACAGGACGAGTCGCGGAGCCTATTGTCATCGGTTTCAGCATCTTCATTGTTGGTAACTAATAGTACTTTTTAATAAAACAACTGATACTATTTAAAAATTCACAGTGCAACTGGTGCATACAAGTAGTTGTCATAATTTTTGTCCTTGTCTTAACAGGAGCTGTTACATCATTGATGAAACAATGGCCATCTTTAGTCCCGTACGAGTATGGATTCCGAGTCATACTTTTCACGTATTGCTTGATCATTGTGTCTGGATATCGAATGGGAAACCCGATCACAACAGCCATGGACCGGCTCTACTCCATTGCGATTGGAGGGATCGTAGCGGTTGCAGTGAATGTACTAATTTTTCCTATATGGGCAGGGGAGCAGTTGCACAAGGAGCTTGCTAGCTACTTTGCTTCTTTAGCTGATGCACTTGAAGGTACTAATCGGGAAAATAGTTTTTTTAGTCCTGTACGTTATTCTTATTTTTATTTTAGACTTTCACGAATTGAAAACAATTCAGCACCTTCCAATTTTTAGACATTTTGTCTAATGTGAAAAAATGGAAGGTGAATGATTATTTTCAATTCGACAGAACTGAAATCAAAACAAGGACAATTTACCAAAAAGAGTCTATATTTCCAAACTAACCTTTCCCACTTGCTCGTTTTTTCGATTCTGATCGTTTAATGATTCTTCAGAATGTGTGGGGAAGTACTTGAAAGACGGAGTAGAAGATCAAGAGTTGAGTAAGACTGTTATGGATGAGTTTCCCGATGAGCCTGCATATCGAAAATGTCGATCTACGTTGAATTCATCAGCTAAACTGGAGTCACTGGTACTGCTAATTGTTTGATTGATCTTCATTCCAACTATAAGACTCAATTTGACACGGTAGATTAGATCAAGATAAGTCTAACATAAAATTTCTACCCAACACGCAAATACTCAATTGTTTGCATACTAAATGATCGAAAAACACATCATATGCAATTCAACCAAGACCAGTTGAGATATCCAGACCTGACCATGGATATCTCAGCGTAGCTACCATTACCAAAGAGGGCCTAATTTGATACTATAATCTTGTGGTTTTCAGGCAGTTTCGGCGAAATGGGAGCCGCCCCACGGTAGGTTTAACCACTTCCTGTATCCGTGGTCGGAGTACGTCAAAGTTGGTGCAGTTCTCAGATATTGTACATATGAGGTCATGGCTCTGCATGGCCTATTACACTCTGAAATTCAGGTAATTCTGGACTGAATATCGAGACTTAAAAAAAAAAAAATGTTTGAAATTGTGTACTAGTCCTAGTTGGTTTGAGAAATAATCCCAAATCATAAACTGTAATTCAAAGTAATGTTTTCTTAAAGATAGCACAAAAGTGCAGAGATACGAATTATATTCTGATATGTTGGCCTTCTATATAGTGCGTATTGTTGTTTATTATAGTAGTATATACCTTTCTTAATATTCTCAAACAAATTTAAACTTAAAATCAAGATTCCCATCACCAGTTTTCTGATGAATATATTCCAGCATAACAATAAATCTAGTGGCTAGACAAAGGCAAATTGAAATGAAAATGAATTTAGAGTAAAACATTATCAATTTATCAAAAAATTTATACTAACAATGTAACCATCATGTTCATTCCGAACTGTTCTTGCAGGCCCCATACAACCTTAGGAACGCATTCCAAAAGGAGATCCAAGATGCAGCAAAGGAGGCAGCGGAGCTAGTCCGTCGTCTAGGACAGGACATATCCAATATGCAACGAACCCTCAAGACGTCTCTCCTCAAACGGGTTCATACCAATGCAGAAAAACTCCAACAAGCATTAGACATCCACTCGTACCTCCTAACGTCCAATCACGGGCCCCCTGATAACTCATCCAAGACACAATCGCGCCTCTCCCACGCGTTATCATCCACCTTCTCTAATCTCTCAAACCAAATGAGTGATATTGACAACAAGTTTCTCGATCAACAAAACTCAGTCGACCCTTCACATGAAGAGACTTATCATGAGATGATGAGAAAGCAATCGAGAAGGCTCCATTCGTGGCCCTCGCGAGAAGTGGACGCTTTCGAAGGAGGAGGAGGTTTCAGTACGGAATGCATTCCTCGAATGAAGGCACTCGAGAGCACTGCCACGCTGTCCCTTGCGACTTTTACGTCGCTTCTTATTGAGTTTGTGGCTCGACTCGATCACTTGGTTGAAGCAGTTGATGAGCTATCAAAGATGGCAAGATTTAAACAGGAATATTCTCTATGAATCATGGGAACACTTTTATTGTATGTAATATGTTTGGCATATAGTATTGATTGTGATGGTACAAAGGAGGATTGTTCTATTCTAAACACACACTACTACAAAATGAAAGATGAATTATTTAGTATGTTTGGCCTAATTGATATAAAAGAGATTCTTGTCACTTTTGACCACAATCTGAGGTGATGATTAATGTGCAGGGTATCAGATCCTGCTCCTACAAGCTTGAATGTGGTTGTTAATTAGTTTAACTTTAAAAATGGTGAATACAATTAACAAACAAAATGCAGTCTTTTATTTTTTATATTTTATGAGAGATGGAGTAGACTTTCTTCATTGACAACACTAGTTTATTTTTTTTATTTATATGCATGACTTGCACCTTCTAACATTAACTGAGAATTCCTCAAATTAAATTTAAAATATATATATATATATATAGTATATATTATCTTAGGGGGTGTTTCTTTTGGGCTTTGGGTGAAATCCTGGTTTTTGAAAACCCGATGAATAGTAATATGGGTGTTTCTTTTGGGTTTTGGAATAGTGAAGGATTTAACTTTATGTCAAATCAAGTTGTAAGATTGAATGAATTTGTATTATTATATTATTGTTTGATGAGATTATAATGATTGATTAAGTGTGTAATAATTAAATGTATTATATTATTGTATTATTATATTATTATAGTATTATTATATTATTGTTGAGAAAGAATATAATGATTGAAGTAATATTATATAGATATAACTTTATGTCAAATCAATATGTTTGATAGGGGTGGTTTTGAGTGGATTTTGAAAACCGGTTTTTAAATCCCGAAGTAACACGGGTTTTGGATCTTGAAATCCAAAACCTGGTTTTTAAAACCCAAAAGAAACACCTCCTTAGGGAATATCTTATCAGGCAAGGGCATATTTCCAGCTATCTTCCTCAACCCTCACAGTGGCCATATTTTTTTTTGTTTATAATAAGTTCATCACGTTTGTTGGAATATTTTAAATATTTTATTACATCCAAAAACTCTCAAATCTAGCCTGTTCATGACTAGTAGAAATTATGTGCAATATATTTCTATTTGAGGAAAAGAGACGGACAAAATTTGTGTAAGATAAATATAAAAATTCAATCTCAAGTTTGTGTTACTATAAGAGAAAATACGTGTTAGGGAAGTATGTGTTACATATTTGTCATTATAATGACATAGATCTAGAAGCGAATTTTTATGGGCGAGGAACCCGCAAATTTTTCTGTCACTTTTGTAGTCTGTGCTAATATTGAATGTGCAATATTGCATATAAATTTTTATTATATTTCTAAATTATTTAAGAAGTTTTTACACAAAAGTACCAGTCCACACACACAAAAGAGAGAATAGGTCACAATTTAGCTAACTAAGAATAGAGACTGGGTTTGGTTAGAAATCAAATTAGAAGCAGAAGAAATTTGGAAAATAAGGCAAAAACCACAAAGCTTCACCAAACCATAACTTTATTATTACACAGAAGGTCTGTTGATAAGGCACACAAGCCAATCCATGAAATCAGCAAGACAAATACAGAAGCTATTTACATGAAAAACAACAACATTAATTAATTTAACTAAACGGAAGCAGTTTCCACTTACCCTTATTGCCACACATGCACCTATGTTGCAACTACATCAAACCAACAGGCGTCCATTTTATCATATATAATCAAGCCACTAAACAACACAAAATCAAACAGTAAATACTACACGCTCCCCATTCCAACACTGCTTTCAATGTAAAAAATTAGACTTCTTACACCCATCGCTGATGTGCCATGAAAGATGTCTCCGCCTCAGATGGACCAACCGTGTATTTGCTGCTAGCACCCCCCAGCAATGCCATCAAATTCCCACCGTGCACTCTTCCTTCCGGAACCTTACCCGATGATGATGCATTGCTTCCAACAGCCAGATGGTTCCAGCTGCTTTCCATATTCCCAACGTTACCACTCAAATCATCAACAGTAAAGATTGGTTTCATCATAGCAGAATGATTGGGCATAGAATCGTGAACACCGGCTCCAATCGTTGCACCACCATGAACCCTTCGATCCTGAACCAAGGCACCATGGGACCCACAAAGTCCTGTTTTACCCCTAGCAAACGTGTTGCAAGGGGCATCATCTTGGCCAAATTCAGAACCGGGATGGCCCCATGAGCATTTCTTCCCTCCACCATGAGCCTTGCAGAAATCGGTGCTTCCCTGAGCACTCTTCCCACACCCATCAAATTTACATCTCTTGCCCCCACCATGACGGACACAAAAGTCAGTACGACCCCTGGCGCTCTTCGTGCACTCGGGAGCAGCACATCTTTTGCCGCCCCCATGTGCTACACAAAAAAAGGTTCCACCGTGGACACTCTTAGGGCAAATCCCACCTCCTTGGAACGAGCATCGTTTTCCTCCACCATGGCCTTTGCAGAAAGGGGTGCTTCCTTCTGCACCTTTCTTGCACATTGGAAACGTACAACGTTTGCCCCCACCATGGGCTTTGCAAAACATTATGCTTCCTTGAGCCCCCTTGTTGCATTCGGGATACTGACATCGTCTCCCACCTCCATGTGAGATGCAAAGACCAGAAAGCCCTTCAGCACTCTTTGTGCAATTCTCTCTCTGGCATCTCTTGCCACCACCATGACGAATGCAAAGTCCTGATTTGCCCCTAGCGGCACGGGAGCAACCGTCGTGACTACAACGACGACCACCACCATGGGCGATACAGAAGTCTGTACGCCCTTCAGCACTTTTCGTACATCCTAAAAAGTGACAACGACGACCCCCACCGTGAGCCTTGCAGAAGGCAGTTCGACCCTCGGCTCCTTTATGGCAGCCAGAACGCTGACACCTGCGACCACCACCATGAGCAATGCAAAGACCAGAAGCCCCTCTTGCTCCCTTTAGACATCCCTGAAACTGACAATGTTTAGTACTACTACTACTTATAATACTACGCTGCTGTTGTAATTGTGTTATCCCGGAAGTACAGGTGACTGAGCTTTTTGGTGTTGTTAATATGCTCGACGAGAGACCTGGAGATGCTGAATTCATCCTCCCCAGAGATTGGTCAAGAAAGTAAAGATTTTCCATGTTCAGACGAGTCTGTAAAGGAGAAAGGGGACTTTCTGTTGATACTTCATCTGTGAGACGACATCCACTATCACGAACCATCTTGGTGACATTTTTCAGCATACAGGGGATTGGATGTGCAGTTGTGATATCAGATGCAGCAGGCCCACTGGAAAGGCTCAATTGCAGATCAACCTTAGACCATGTGTTCAATGATTTCAAATTAGAGCTTGCTGATTTATCACCGCCTAGATTTAGAGTGAAATCCAGTTCAATATCCATTGAGGTCTCCTCTTCAGTTTCCTTGGCTGAAGACATTGAAGTGCATGCAGTTGCACTACTCCCCTTACTGTCTGATGAGCTCGATGAATGGCCAAGGTGGAGACCTAGAGATGGTTTAACCTGTTGATTTGCAGGCCCATGTGCAATACTCCATTTCCGTTTGATTCCCTTCGGAGCAGGCGTGAAGGAGGGCACAACACTAGGTGAATCGAGTCGTAGAGTTGTGTCCGCACGATACATTGCTTCTGGTCCAGTTCCTCCAATTTGGATGGAATTGCGCAGATTCTTGAGTGCATCTAACTCTGGGTTAGCAGCAGAACCCAGACTATAGAATCTTGCATCCATAACCAAATATCTACAGTTCAACACTCTTATTTGTAACAAAACTCAGTTGCTAAAGAACAGTCTGCCTGACTTCCGGGTTTGAAGAAATTAGATGCAAAACTAGGGTTAGATGTCTCTGAAAGAGATCACCGCACCCCCGCTAACAAATCCTGAAGTATCGCGACGATCCATTGTTTGCTGAGAGTCTAGAAGTTCTCCAATTACAAGCAGTAGCACATGTCAAGATGAAATTCAAGCCTCAGAGTACATATGACAGCAGGTCATCCTGTTCCATAAAGAATCAGATCAGTGGCCACACACACAACTGCAATCAAGAGTAAGATTAAATTGAATTGAGAATGGCTTATTTCTTTGCAAAATTAATTTCTCCTATCACCAGCTCATGAATCCAAAATACGAATTTGAGTTGAAAATCATTGATTACCATTATAAAAAAAAAAAAAATTCATCAACTGCTCCAACAGAACTTAATTAAATCGTATGGGAATGTAGTGATGAACAATTCCTAGATCTTGAGAGCAACTTTCTTGATGGTACAAATTTTATAAAGGTCCATAGATGGAAAGACGTGATTTTAATTGGATGTGTAGCTTATTATTAATATTAGGAAACCATAATTCCTCCCAGATAGTCTTCCTCAACTCAGTACAACCCCGGCCCCTCACTACTGTTAACCTAATATATCTTCCAAAAAGATTTTCCAATACCTGATACTTCCCATTACCTATGCTTGCTGCTATGCAAGTGCAAGAATTGTTTTTCTTTTCTTTTTTGTATAGATGAAATGTTAGGGATGAATATGGGAAAAGGCAGACTTAGAGCGGACTTTCACAATAGAGCTAGCATGGATTTGTATTTGACAAGGATAAAGTTGATGGCTACACAAACAGTTCACAGTACAATTTCCTACTTGAGAGCGGATGGATGGAAGAAACAGGTAACAAACAAGCTTCATCAAAGATAAAGACAATGAAATGGCAACATTGACCCAAAAGGCACAGTATACAATCATACACACGTGACTCGTGAGTGGCTGAAGTAATCTCACATTTAACCACTTCTATGTCCAGTTCAAAGTCATCAAAAGATCCTTCAATTAATTTCTACTATCTAAATCATTTACTTGTATACTAATCCTCCAAAGATATGTGGACATGAGACAAACACGTCCTATCACTGGAGAGCAAAAAACATGTACACATACTTGTTATTTTGAGTCAGACTAGATTGAATCAAATGGCCAAGTACAGAACTGCAGGCAAAGATGATACAAGCTGACCCTTAAACAAAGTACTAACAGAAGAACAGTATAATCTGATGGCCAGCAAGTAATTCTTTACAGAAACTATCAGCTGTACATCTAAGTTAATTGAATCTCTGCCAGTTCCCTATATTTATCAAAAAAGGAGAGGATACCATAAAACTTAACCTGGGCAAAATAATATCAATGTGAAAGAACAGCTGAGCCAAGAACTGAATCATTACTCAGCCATATGTGAAACTCTGTCATCATAAATGAAGCAACCGAATAACTATTTTTTATTTCGCAGTCTTGTACGAAATAAAAGAACGGAATACGGTTAAAAAACTACTCCTATTTAGCTTTGGAAATAAAACAGTTACATGACTAGCTATGCTGATCTTTCTGAAAACACCTAAAAACACTCAATTGGCGGACAAGAGGAATACTAATCTGCAAACCACACGACCGAACACCATGCTTAAACAAATTCACACGAACAGAAAACCACATGCGCAGACAACAAGAATAAGAGAATTGGATGTTTATCAGAAGAAAAGTCTAAAAAAATCCGAAAAATCATCCAATCTATTGAACTAAATACGAACCAGCAGAAGAATTGATCGGGACAAAACTCAGGAAAGAAAAAGCAGAAATCCTCAATGAAAATACATGGAAATTTCAATTTCAACAACAGAATCAGTGGTTAGACAGCAATTGAGATGATAGATCGGTAAATTCTGACCTCGTTGATTGAATCGATTTCCAGCTAATTGTTGGCATCAAGAGATTTGAGATACGGATACAATATCTAATCTGTAATTTAGAGAGAGAGTACTAGGGCTTGGTGAGCGCCGGCGAAGTACACAAAAGGGAGGAAAATGTGTGATTTTGTTGATTTCCAAGTGTATATATGCGGATGAACAGTAATTTTGGGGAAATTAATTAACAGCAGATACTGACAACTGACAAGGGCAGCGCAGGTTATTATCAAGCGGTGTAGGTTAAGCGCGGCTTTATTTATTTAATAATACCACCAAAACCACTTGTAAATGACTCATTAGCCACTATTGTTCTTGTTGTTTATTGATAGATTGACGAAAAATTAATTATGCAGAATTTGACTATTCAATATTTCACTGTGAATATGTTTTACGTCGTTGGTTCGGGAATGACGTGCAAAATTTGATCCACATTTCTTTACAAAAAAAGGATTTTGTCATTGCCGATGAAAATAAAATAATGTCGAAAGGGTATTAATTTTACGTGGTATTTTTATATTTAGGGCTAGTTTGGTTTGTTAGATAGGATAAATATATTAGGATTAAATTGAGTGGGATTGCACTGTTCACAAATTAAAATATTGAAATAATTTGTATGTTTGGATTGATGGAAAAATAAACTCACCCTCTCACCTAAGATTAATAATCATGCAAATGTGGGAAAAAATGGGAAAATTGACTCGGGCTCAAATAAATTCTCGGGCTTTAATTTAGAAAACCAAACAATGGAAAAAGTGGGATAAAAAAGTATTTTCCACATTTTCCATCAAACCAAACATACCCTAGAGTGTGTAAGTAATTTTGGAATGGTTGAAAGTAATTGGTTCATTATCGTTAAGAAGCCAAATTTTATGTAACTATAAAAATTATATATATATTCCATCCGTAATTAACACATTTATTTTTTTTATAAATTTTAAGAAATATAATATTAAATTGGTGAGAAGTGATAAAGAATGATAAAGATAGAGATAGATTGGAAAGAGAAGAGATAAGGAAATATTAAAACATTGACATTTTAAAAAATATGTCAATAGATTTAGACAAAAAAATAAATAAAATGGATTAATTACAAAATAACCAGGGGAGTATTATATTAGACATTAACATGTACATACGGAGAGTAATTTTTTTTTTCTAGAGGTGTAGTACTATATATTACCGTATAGGAATATGCTTGTAAGCATATTCCTATTTTGCTAAAACTCATGTTTCACTTATTTTAAAAATGTAAAATCTTCTTTCACCTTCCAATTTACTATTTGCATAATCGTTTGTACCAAATTATTGATACAAAAATTAAGAAAAATATATAATGAAGGGAGTGTCGAAAGATAATTTTATATTTTTTTATGAATAAAATAAATAAATTGAATTAAATGTAAAAATGATGATAGTTGTGTAAGTTTTTAATATTGTAAAAGTGAAATTTATGAAAGAGTTTTCTTTTTAATTACGTGTAACAATTGTGAAACAAATCAGTAAGACAAGTGTGCAAACAATAAAAAGTACATATTATAGTTTACTAGCTTTAAAAAAACAAACAAACTAGTCCCTCTGTCTCTCACAAGAGTGACAATTTTCGACATGAAAATTATGGGTTAATGTTTGACATTATCGTTTCGTGTCGACACGAAAATTTTGTATTGAATTCGTATTGACCCGTTAAGCACGATAAAATTAACAGTTGATCCAATAATCTATTAACAATTTGTTAATCTGTTATTTACCTTATACGAAATGACACAATGATGACACGTATCTAATAATAACACAATTTTTTTAATTTAAATGAATATTTATTTTTATATATTTAAACACAATTTTGAGTTTATTTATTTTCTTATGGTGTTGTTATTGTGTTGCGTATTGTTATAGTGTCGTGTCACGTCGATACGAAAAATATTGTGTTGTTATTATGTCGACACATATTCTTATTGTATCGTGTTCGTGTCACTATCGTGACGACACGAAACATGACACAATAGCATAATTTTACAGACCTAGTCTCTCATTTGATTGCTCTGTTAACTTTAACACGAGATTGAATGTAACAAAAAAAAAATATGTAAAAAAAGAAACGATAATTAATGTAATTTTGAAATATACTTGTTGGACTCGAAAAAAGATGCGATTATTGTACAACATAAACTTGGAATTTGCTTTGAGAATAATCATATCTTTTCGAAATGTGAAGAAAAGCTCGATTTCGTCTGGATTAGTAAAACAAAGAGTGGTGGGCGTTTATTTTATTAATGCCAATTATTGAGTGGACATAATTAGCTAGTAATCAACAATTTTGATATGACTCGTTTTCTACACATTCAAAAAAATAGTTTACTAACTTAAGAAACGAATATTCTCTCATAATTCTTTAATATCACAAACATTATAAATAATACTATTACGAATAAAATATTATACAGAGTGATAATTAAATGTTGTTTTGATGGTTGTTAAAAAAAAAAAAAAAAATCATTTCACAACATGCACTAATCCACTATATGGAAAAAATTAAATTAAATCATATTAATATGTAAAAATAAATAATTTCGAATTATAATATGTAATTACTGTGTTGAAGAAAGTGAATTACTAGGTTTATATGCGTAGCAATTAGTACATCGAGCCATTTATTTCACCTTTGTGGCTTCTTGTGCGGCCTCTGCGCCTTGAGAGGTCTTTCTTCCCTTTTGTGGGGATATTTTTTTTCTTTGGTCTTTAGGTTCTTGGTGCTAGACGGACATTTATTTTTCTTTTGTGTTTCTATATTTTTTTATATGAGATCACCTTAGTGTGAGATTGTTTCGTATTGAGAATAAAGATTTAAATTTTTTTGTGGACAAAGATACACTCATCTTTTCACTTTCTCGCGACTAGAGAGGGCAATGACACAGTTTAATCCGTCTTGATTTGAAGGTCTTTAACTTTGATTTGTAATATTACTTTGTTATGGCCTTCTAAAAAAAATAGATGGGGAGTACTTTCCAACTATAGTAGTCACTTGAAAAGTTGAAATTACTAGTACATGGGAATAATTTTCCAAACCAATTAAGCAATATTTTATTTATTTTTGTCAAAGACTTATGCACATGCAAAATTTGTTTTAGTTATATTAGTTTTCCAAGTTTTAATATACATAATTAATAATATTCATTGTAAAAAATAAACAGTTATGTTATATACACCTTTTGAAAGTTGTTAATTTGCTATTTGTTTTTTATATAGATAGTGTTGGGAATAAAATGATTTTGATTTAGATACCAAAACCCCTGATTGATGATGTTCAAATTAGTTGAGATATGCTCAAGTCTAGTTCAGGCAAGTTGTCTCAGTACACTTGAGTAGGTAGAATGCTTAAAGTTCAAAAGTCTCAGGAATGTTGTGAGATTTTAGTGTTCAGGATAGTTGTCCAAAGCTGGAATGTTAGGCAGCTTGATAAGTATTAAATGTCTAGGCCAAAGTTGCTGAACTTTCAGGAAAGATTTACCAAGTGGACAACTGAGCTGAAGAGATCAAGAACATTAAAGCTGTGCTCTTAAATGCAAATGATCAAGACAGTTGAAGTACAAATGATCAAGAGCATTGAATGTCAAAAAGCTCACAGAAGACACATTCAATGAAGCATTTATTGTCAATCATGCCTGAACCAAGCATTGAAGACTTAGAGCATTAAAGAGTGAAGCATTGAATGAATGTTGGAACATTCTAAATTGCAGCAGGAATGTTCAGGGAGCTTGTCCCATCTGACCGTTGATTGAGTGTAGAGTTTGCCACAAATCAACCTAGGACAATGTGCAAATTTGGAAACTGACACAAGTCTTCTCAGCCGCATTTGTCAGAAGTCAACACATTCATTCAAGCAACCATTGAAGAGCCCTTTTACACAGTGGATAAAAGGATGCCAAGCTTCATAGCCGTTTCAATGGTGCTGCAAATAGACATATTTGAATTGCTATCCCTCCAACGGTTAGTTGTTCAAATTTGTCTATAAATACAGAAGTGATCAAAGAGATTCATTATCCAACTACAAGCTATCAAACTATTATCAAGCTTTCAAAGGAAACCAAACTGTTCTTCAGAATCCCAAGTTTCCTGAATCACTTCACTTAGCTAAGCCAATCTTTGTAAACATCCAAAACTTAGCATTGAGATATACTAAGCCTTTACACTGATCTTATTGTAAAGGGTATCTCTTCTAGTTGGAACCAAACCTCAAACCTTATCTCATTTAGTGAAGAGAGTGTTTGTTGTAGAAGTGAGGAGTTAAGGACTGTTAGAGTGAAACACAGTCTTAACTCAGAGAGATTGAGCACTAGGACTCAGATTATCCTAGGGATCAAAGCACTAAGAGAGTGTTGTTGATCAGTGCACCTTGGCACTATAAAACAAGCTAATTCCATTGTGAAGGAATTATCCTGTTCAATCAGGGAAAGTGGATGTAGGAGCTTGAGTCTCTGAACCACTATAAACTTGTGTGCCATTTACTTACTGCATTCTTTATTGCACTTACATTCAAACATATTTTAAAGAAGCAAAAGTCAGTAAGTGAGAAAATTTGTTTTGGACAAAGTCCCTGATAACTGTATCTTTTCAGAAATTAACTTGGAGTATTTCTTTAAGTCAAAGGCCAACCACATTCCGCACTTAGCAACTCTTTTAGATATTTAGCCAACTGATCACTCAATAGTAATTAGTAGGACAAGTATCTATCAAAGTTCACACTCAGGCCAGTTGTGAGACAACCTGCCTGATAAGACCAGTTTTGTTAAAAAGAAAAGAATTTGCATACACAAGTGCATTCCCCCCCCCCCATACACTTGTGTTATACTCCACCAAGGACCAACAAGTGGTATCAGAGCAGGGGTTCATAGACCACTGCTTCTGAAAATCTTTGATTCTCAAAATCACATTTTCTGTGGTCACTGAATTGATCCAAATTTCTGAAAAATCTATCTGTGTTCATCCTATATTATCTCTGTTGAAATGGCTAACAATGCAGTTCCAGGAGATGCTGTCAACACCATCAACAACATGGGTCCAAATCAAGTCAATCATATTTCTCATCACAAACTGCCAATGTTCTCAATTGAGAACTATGATTTCTGGAAGATCAGGATGAGAGCACATCTTGCTTGCCAGCATGATGAGATGCTTAAAGTTATCACAAGAGGGCCTTTCACATTCACTAAAGCAAACCCTAAGCTCACTGATGCTCAGAAAGCAGATCCAAGGGAGTTGCTGCCAAAAGATGAAGATGACTTTACAGCTGAGGAAAGAAAAAGACACAACCTAAACTACATTGCCATGAACACATTGTACCAGACCATTCCAGATGCAGTGATGGGAAGAGTGTACCACTGCACATCGGCTAAAGAGATTTGGGACACCTTAGCACTTATGTGTGAAGGTACCCAAAAGATCTAGGAGAATAAGCTTCAAGTGGCTATCCAAAAATATGAACAATTCTCTATGGAAGCCAATGAAACTATTGATCATCTTGATGGCAGATTCACTGACATCATGAATGAGATAAACTCTCTTGGCAAGTTCTATGCCAAAAGAGAGGTTGCTTTGAAAATTCTGAGAAGTCTCACATCCAAGTGGGACATATATTCTGTCATGATGCAAAATACCAGCAATCTTGACAACATGCCAATGCAGCAAGTATTCTCTGAACTCAAAGCATATGAGTTTGATCTAAACAGAAAGAAGGTGCATGAAGAGCCATCTTCCTCAAACAAATGTGTTGCCTTCAAAGCTGCTGAAACAGAAAAGAAGAATACACAAAGATCCTCTCAATCTGTTTCAAAATCTGAAATAAAGGAGGAGCTGGCACTCATGGCTAGGAGATTTGAGAAGCTCAACTCCAGATTTGGTAGATACAAGAAGTTCTACCAAGACAACAGAACCATAAGGAGATTCAGTTCTCCTGACAACAAATCAGAGGACAAAGTCTCTGATGAAAAGAAAGAAAACAGATATGCTGATAAGAAGAAATTCAGCAAAGGTGAACCATCATCATCAAGGAGGAAGGAGTCCTCAAGCAAGAAGAATGATGATGAAGATGTGTGTTACAACTGCCAGAAAAAGGGTCACTTTCAGTATGATTGTCCTGACCTTAGTGCCAAAGAAAGAAAGGAAAGGCAGAACAAAAGAGACAAGAGGATGAACAACAGGAAGGCCATGATAGCTGGAGATTCAGCAAGTGAAGAGAGTGTCTACTCTTCTGATGATGGACTGTTCTCCAACAGTGACAGTGATGATGACTGTCAAATGGCATTTGAAAATGATGAGGTATGTTCATCTTCTAGTTCTTCTAGTTCTTCAAATGACACACATGAGTCCAGTGAAATCCCTTTAAAACTCAACTTTGTAAAGTTATTTGAGGATTTCACCAGGCTAAGAGAAGTATGCAATATGGCACTTAGAGAAAATGAGCTACTGAATTCGAAAGCTCAAATTCCCAATCTTCCTGAACCAGAGCTTGACTTTAAATCAACTGAGTTGTATCAGCAGACTATGAGAGAGCATGAGGAGATGTCTCTCAAAGTCTCTGAACAACAAAAGTTGATTGATGATCAAGAACTGGCCTTGAGGAAAAAGGATTTTGATCTTAGAATTCTTCAAGCAAAATTTGACAATCTCTCAAGTGAATTTGATACTCTAAAATTGAGTGAGGGGAGCTTAAAAATGAAAATGTCTGCCTTGAACAAATCTGCTAAGGCAATAGAGGAAATTCAAGGGTTTCAAAGACCATTTGCTCAAAAGGGTGGATTAGGCTATAATCCATTTGAACCTTCACCTGGTCTTAGTATTGCCTCATCAAGCAATTCTAAGATGACTTTTGTAAGATCAGTGGCACAACAAAATGAAATGGAAGTAAATCAACCACTGATCAAGGATAAGGGTAAAGGAATTTTTATACCAACTCAGGTAAACAATGTACCTAAACCCATACCTATGGAAAAGGTCAAAGGCATTGCTTACAGGAGAAATGAGGGTCAGAAAGGTAGAACCAATGGAAGGCCAACCTATCTGAATCCTCATCAGAGAAGTTGTCCAAAATCTGTTCAGAAATGGCCAACTCAAATGAGGCAACCTCAACTGAATGGACTAAGGCCAATCCCCTCTGACAGGTATAAAACATTCAGGAAGCCTGGACCTTACTTGCCAAATGGAAAAGGCCATCCAAAACCCTATCCTCAAAGGTCTTACCAAGCTGCACCTAAGTCTAGTAACTTCAGGAGAAATGTCCCAAAGAAATTCACAAACACTCCTGAACCTTACAAGGCTAACACTTATACACAGAAACCACCCAAGGCATTTAAGGGTCAAACTGTGTATGTAGATGTAAATGGAAACCAAGTCAGTCACTTTGAGTCAATCAGAGTAATCAGGCAGATTTGGGTTCCAAAAGGTACAACTAACCCTCTAGGACCCAACACTCAAAGGGTACCTAAATTTTGACTTTGCAGGACTGCAAGGACCACAAGAAGAAGAGAAGCATCAACAAGAAAACAGCATGGTACTTGGACAGTGGATGTTCAAGACACATGACTGGAAACAAAGAGCTTCTCTCAGATTCCATAGAAAAGGATGGTCCTTCAGTAACCTTTGGAGACAGCTCTCAAGGGATCACAAGAGGTTATGGTACATTAAACATTGGTAGTGTTAAAATTACTGATATCTCATATGTCCTAGGCCTAAAATATAACTTGCTGTCTATAAGTCAAATTTGTGATAAAGGTTACTGTGTTGAATTTGCACCAAATGAATGTACTATCAAAAACAAATCAACACAACAGGTGCTACTAACAGGGGTGAGAAAGGGAAATGTCTATTTTGCAGATTGGAGCAAAACCCCTGAAACAGTTTGTCTTGTTGCCAAAAGCACAAGTGAGCAAAGCTGGCTGTGGCACAAGAGACTAAATCACCTGAACTTCAAAACCATCAACAAGATTGCAAGAAACTCTCTAGTTAAAGGGCTGCCAAATCAAGTGTTCACCAAAGAACATATATGCCAACCATGTCAAGAAGGAAAGCAGATCAAAGCTTCATTTAAAGGAAAGCCTGTCATCTCAACTGAGAGAGTTCTTCAACTACTGCATATGGATTTATTTGGACCAATAATCCCAGTAAGTATAAATGGAAGAAAATATGCTTTAGTTGTTGTTGATGATTTTTCCAGGTACACTTGGGTAGTATTCTTGCTGAACAAAAAGGAGACTCAAGTCAAGCTACCTGAATTGATGATGAGATTGAGCAATGAAAAGGGCCTAAGTATTGTCAAGATCAGATCAGACAAAGGCACTGAATTCATAAACTCATACATCAATGAGTATTGCAGCAAGAATGGCATCACTCATGAAACTTCAGCAGCAAGAACTTCTCAACAAAATGGAGTTGCTGAAAGAAGGAACAGGACCTTGAAAGAGGCAGCAAGAACCTTGATTGCTGAATCCAAACTGCCTAAAAGGTTCTGGGCTGAAGCCATTAGCACTGCATGTCACACTCAAAACAGGTCCTTAATCACCAAAGGATAAGGTAAAACCCCATATCAAATATGGAAAGGTAGATTGCCCACTGTTGCTTATTTTCACATATTTGGTTGTAAGTGTTTCATTCACAATAATGGGAAAGAGCAATTGAAAGCTTTTGACAGCAAAGCTGATGAAGGAATATTTGTTGGATATTCACAAATCAGCAAGGCTTACAGAGTTTACAATTGCAAAACTCTTATTGTGGAAGAAACACCTCATGTTGTGTTTGATGAATCTATTGATGAGTTCAGGGATAGAAACCTGAATATTGATGAGATAACACAAAGAACAACCAGACTAAGGCTTCAAAGCAAGGAAACAGTGTTTGTAGATGTTGCCTAGCCTGAATTACATGATAATCAAAAACTGGACAACCTACCTGATGGCAATCAACCTGAAGTCAACCAACCTGAAGGTGAAATTGAACTGACTGACCCCATCCCAGTTCAAAACCAGGTAACAACTACCAATGAAGAAGCAGACAATGCTGAGGTAGTAAATGGATCCAATATTCAAGGGGGAACCAATGAAAATGTCAACTCATCTGACAATGAGGACAATACCCCTGAATATGATCCTGAACTTGATCCTTCAATTAACTTTCCTGAATTTAATGAATCTAGTGATCCAACTTCAGATGAGGACAATCCTCCTGAAGGGATCAGGTCTAGAAGGACTTGGTTGCAGGACCACCCATCTAGCCTGATACTTGGTAATCCAAGTGAAGGGATCAAAACTAGAAGGTTTCATGGAGAAAGTGCTTTGTTTTGTTGTTTCCTTTCAGAACAGGAACCAAAAGACATTGAGGAAGCACTACAAGATACCAACTGGATCATAGCCATGCAAGAAGAGCTGAACCAGTTTACCATAAATGAAGTTTGGGAGCTGGTAGATAGGCCAACTCATCAAGATGTCATTGGAACCAAATGGGTGTTCAAAAATAAGAAAAATGAAAATGACATCATTGTGAGAAACAAAGCAAGACTGGTGGCCAAGGGATATTGTCAATCTGAAGGGATTGATTATGATGAGACCTTTGCTCCAGTGGCCAGACTTGAGGCAATCAGGCTCTTCTTAGCATATGCAGCTCACATGAGGTTCAAGGTATATCAAATGGATGTGAAGAGTGCATTCCTCAATGGGGTGCTCAAAGAGGAATTATATGTGGAACAGCCCCCAGGCTTTGAAGATGGAAACAAGGTGTACAGATTGAAGAAAGCTCTCTATGGCTTAAAGCAAGCTCCAAGAGCTTGGTATGACACCTTATCACAGTTTCTTTTAGATCATGGTTTTGTCAAAGGCACTGTTGACAGAACCTTGTTCAGAATCTGTGAAGGAGATGATATCTTGTTAGTCCAAATCTATGTGGATGACATTATATTTGGATCTCCAAATGAGAGGCTGTGTGAGAAGTTCTCAAAACTCATGCAGAGCAAATTTGAGATGTCCATGATGGGATTGATGAATTTCTTCTTAGGACTTCAAGTCACTCAATCAAAGAAGGGAATATTCATCAATCAGGCCAAGTATACAAGGGACATGATCAAGAAATTTGGATGTGCTACAAGCAAGCCAGTCAGAATTCCTATGAATACTAACTGGAAAATGGATCCTGATGAAAGTGGAGAGTCAACAAACTCCACTAACTACAGGGGAATCATAGGATCCTTGCTATATCTCACTGCAAGCAGGCCTGACATCACATTTGCAGTTGGAGTGTGTGCAAGATTCCAAGCCAATCCAAAGAAGAGTCATCTTGATGCTGCCAAGAGAATCCTAAGATATCTCAAGGGATCTGAGAATCTTGGATTGTGGTATCCAGCTGATGACAACATTGAGCTCACTGGATATTCAGATGCAGACTATGGAGGATGCAGAATTGACAGAAAATCCACCTCTGGAACATGTCAATTCTTGGGCAGCAAGCTTATCTCATGGTTCTCCAAGAAGCAAAACACAATTGCAACTTCAACAACTGAAGCAGAATATGTAGCAGCTGGATGTTGCTGTGCTCAGATACTTTGGCTCAGGCAGCAACTTAGAGATTACAAAGTCATCTCAAATGAAGTGCCAATTTTCTGTGACAACAACAGTGCAATTGCCATCTCACAGAATCCAGTGCTCCACACCAGATGCAAACATGTGGATATCAAGCATCACTTCATAAGGGATCATGTGGAGAAGAAAGATATCAAGCTTGTCAAAATTCACACCGATAAGCAAAAAGTTGATATCTTGACTAAACCTCTAGCTGAAGCAAGGTTCTTGGAATTGTCAGCTGAATTGGGCTTACTTGATCCAGGCAAGATGGAGAAATGAGGAAAGAAAGCTCATATGAAGGGGGAAGTTCATTAAGATGAACTTCAGCAAAGTTGACCAACCTCACTGATGTAGTCAGCCAAAGAGGGAAACTCAGCAAAGTTGTCCCTATGCTGTTCAGCAATGTTGGTCAGGAGCTTTGTCCAAGTGGGACCCAGTCAGCAACTTTGGGACCCACTCAGGCAAGTTCATCAGGCAGTTTGACCTTCACAGAAATCAAAGCACATCTCAGGATGTTTGTCCGAGTTAATTGGATAATTGTTGCTATTTTTAGCATTGATTAGACATTTAAAAGATTTCTTGGTCTAAGAGTAGGCCATTTTAGGATGGAGTGTGCTATAAAGATTTTTACCACCAAAAAGGCAAATCAGCATTTAATGCAAAATCTTAATTGCGATTTCATGAATTCTTGAGCCATCATCAAGACCATTGATTTGCATTAAACTTCCATCAAACCGCCTAAAGCCCACTACCCTACTTTATTCAATTGGTTTTTACTATTACCCACTGCCACTTTCCATTAACCAGCGGTTAATAAACTCCCCACATATATAAACTCCTCAGTTTTACTTTCATCCTCATGCACTCATATTTTTCAAACTCTTAAGACTTTCAAAACCTCTCAAACCTGCAACTCCTCTCCAAAAAACCTACCCAATTCTCATATTATCCATGGCACCCAAAATCAAGAGAGAAGAACTTGTAGACTTCAATGATCCATCTTTGGACATTGATTTTGCATATCTCAGCAACACAAGTTCTCTTTGGTTTGAGAAACTAGTTGCTTTTGATAGTCCAGACACTGAAGTTCATCAAGTCCTCCAATGGCTAAGGGAGGCTGGGCTAGAGAAGTTCTTAGGCACCAAGCCAGATTCCTGTCTGAACTCCTTCATGGCTGAATTCTTTGCCCATCTCAGATGGAAGGGCAAGAAGGGAGATGTGTGCACTAAGCTCACATATGCTGAGGAAGATGAAGAAGAAGAAAGCCAACACACCATCATCTTCACTGCAGAGGATTTGGATGCTAGCTTTGGGCTACCATCAGAAGGTCAGAATCCAGAAACTTACAAGGAAGGAGATGATCAGGAGTTCTACTTTCCATGGCTGCTTACACCCAAAAAGCTAGTAAGTGCTCAAAACAAGAATACTTTAAAGCCAGTCTTTAGGCACTTATTTGATTGTGTGGTGAAGAGTTTATTAAGCCACTCTGGGAGTGTTGAACAAACAAGTATGCCTAAGTTAAGAGTAATGGCTGCTGTGATTGACTCTGCTGAGAAGAGAGTCAAGTTTGACTGGAAAAGCTTTATCTTGGACAAGATGATGAATGAGAAGTTCAAGTTTAAGGAGGTGAAAAACCACAAGGTGGTGGTTGATGGAAGACTTCAGTTCTGCACAAGAGCCAGCCTGCTCTTGGAAAGATTTGCTCATTACACCCATCTACAAGTAAAGCCAAAGCCTTTTCCTGCTCAAAAGGTGATGTTCAGAAAGCTGTCTTCTAAGACAGAAAAGAGGAAGCAGGAGGCTATCTCCAAGAAAGCTGTTGCAGCTGTTCCAGCAACCAGAGCCTCTCCAAGAAAGAGGAAAGCCCAACCACCAAAAGCTCAGCCAAAGATGAAGAGAATGAAGAAGATTCTGAGTGAATCTTCACCAGAAAGCCAGTCAAGAAGTGGAGGAGCCACTTCTGAGGAGATTGAGAAGGTTGCTGATGAAGGAGTCAACCCCCTGAAGAGGGTGAAGAAGTCAGAGAGGTTGTCCCCTTACAGCCTGAAAGTGTAACAGAATTCAGGGATCTTGATCAGCCCACAAGATCTGAAAGGAGGAGAAGGATAATCAAAACTTCTGAGAAGCAGAAGTTGATGGAAGAGGAGAAGAGGAAGAAAGAGTTCCTCAAGGAGATTAGACAAGCAAGTAAGTCTAACTCCAAGTCCAAGTTAAAACCCAACAGCCCTGAAGATAACTCTCCTGATATTCAGTCCAGAAGAATATCTCCATCAAGGCATGAAGAAGAGGAGTGCAAGACTCCTGAAAATGCCCCAATTATTGCAAAGAAGGTTTATTCCCCAGAAGGTGCACCTGATAGAGCAGGTATTGATGTGCTGGCAGATTTGGTCAATCTTGAGGATAGACCTTTCTCCCCACTTGATCCAAGACTTCTCTCATATACCAAACTTCTTGAAACTGTCCTTCAAGAAGGTGATCAAGTTGTTCTCCCACCCATTCCGGCCATTCCAATTACCTCTTCAGGCACATTGCTCTCAAAAGCACCTGAATCCCAACTTGTTTTAAGCTCTTCTGAACCCAACCCTTCTGAACCCAACCTACCTGAATCCCAATCCAACCCTCCCGAATCCCAATCCAACCCTCCTGAATCCCAAGCCAACTCTTCTGGAGATGAAAGTGGTGAAGAGTACACTTATGAGGGGATGCTGAGGCAGATTGCCAAGGCCAATGTGGATGAATTATATCCAGGGTTGAAGGATTATCCTAGGCTGCAACAACAGTTCTATGATCTCAGAGCTCTTGTTGAGATCAAGGATAGAACTATGGTGGAAATAGCTCAGGCTATTCAGGATAAAGGAGCAAGCTGGTGGCAGGTTGAAGAGAACAGGCTCTTGCATTTTGCAAATGTGAAGAAATCCAGTGTGTTGACCACTGAGGCCTTGTTCTGCACCATTGTTCATGAGAAGGTGCTTGCTGAGAGAGAAAGAATTGCACAGGGACTCAGGCACCCTGATAGTCCATCTGATGATGATAATGATGATGATGATGATAACTCCAATCCCAACCCTCTAGGCCTCAACTCTGCTCAGGTACATTACTTGACCTATCATTCTGAAAAGGACTCTGATCATTCAGAGGAGTTGACCAAAGATGGTGACTCAGTCCAAGATGCATTGGCCAAGGATGGTTCTCTTGAACCTGAGGCACAGCTTGACAATGTTGAGACTTCCATGGGAGAAGCTAGTTTGGCTAAAGCCTCATCAATGTCAGGACAGTTGGACATTGACCAGCCTTTAGTCATTCAGGATGACTCAGTGGCCTTGGGATGCCCAAGCACTGTGATCTCCCAACAACTGCCCTCTGTGGATCCTGTTGAGGATATAGAGGTGTCAGGTTTAGGAATGGAAGGAGTTGAAAAGGCTGATAGTGGTGAAAACTCAGAGGGAGATGATGGTGAGGATTGTGTGATTACAGGTTCCCTGAGTGCACCACAAAAAGAGGGAGATGAGGTAGAAATATTGGGTGCAGCCCAATATGAGAGTCAGGCAATTCTTCAAGTCAAATCTGAACTTGATGAATCCCTTGGTGAAAGGAGGCCTGATTCTCAAATGTATGTGAGTCCATCTGAATTGAATTAAGAAGAAAAGAATTTAATTGAAAAAGAGAGAGAAGGTGCTGATGTATCAGGCCTTATGGGAGAAAGAAAAAATGAGGGTGTTGAGGGAGTTTTTACTAACACTCTTAGTTTTGCAGATTCTGTTGCTGTTACAATTGAGCAAATTTTTGCAGATGCCTCTCTTGCAGATGCCTCTCTTACAGATATACCTGTTGATGCTGACATTGACCTTGAAGCAGTATCAGCCAATGTATCCACATTGAATAAGATGTACTTTGAGCAAGCCAACACCACTGAAGCAGGCTTTCAAATTGCTACTCAAACTGCATATATCATTGAAGAACAATCAGAGAAGTTGGATACTTTGGTCAGGGAAGTTGGTAAGGCACATGCAGCAACAATTGATACCCTAGATGGCCAAGGAAAAACTCTAGCCTCTGTGGAGATGAGGCTAACTGGCTCAGAGGAGGTGATCCTGCCCACATTGGATGCAAGAATCTGTGGAGTTGAAACTGGACTGCAAACAGTTTCAACTGAAGTGACAAAGGCCAAGGATGCTATGGGAAAATTCATAAAATCTGTGAAGAAAGAGTAGCAGGGTCTTAAAGATTTGTACAAGCATAATGTGAAAGCCTTGAGAAAAACAATCAAGGATGCTTTAAGGCAGAGGACAGCAGCCCAGAGGAAGAAGGCAGAAGAATTGAAAGCTGCAATGGTGAAGGAGGCTGCTGAGAAGTTCACTGTTGAACTTATGGCCAAAGTGTCTGATCAAGTTGTGGCCAACCTCACTGAACAACTTCAGGCCAAACTTGATCAATCACTGAAAGCCACATTGGATGCAATTGTTACTCAAAAGATGAAGCCAGTTCACACATTTTTTAGCATGGCAGATGATAAAATGCAAAACATTCATGATGAGAATGTTTATCTACTGCAGGAGTTGAAGTCCCTCACTCAGGCCCACTCACATCTCTCAGTTTCTATGAGTGAATTAAAGCCCCAGTGTTTTGATAATGCCAAAAAGGGGGAAAGAGAGAGAGCAAGGGCAAAGGGAACCTTGGTGATTGGTGAACCTAAGGGAAAGGAGAAGGTCCCTGAGATTGAGGAGGAGGCAGTAGAAGACATTGGGAAAGGCAAAGGCCCAATGGATATTGAAATCTTAACTGAGGAAGAGCAGATTCAAATGGCTGTTAAAGAGTCCATGATGTCTGCAATGGAGAGTCAGGCAAGGAAGCAACAAAGGCCTGGTGGTGAGTCAGCAGGACTTGACCCCAAAGAGAAGGTTGCTGAAGTAAGGGGGAAGGTGACAAGGTCATCTGAAAGAAAGAGGAAGGAATTGGAAGCCTTCAATGAATTCCCAACCAGCCTGACTTTGCCATCAGAATTTCAGTCTGAAGAATCTACTCCAGTAAGGCAATCAAAGAGATTGAAGAAAGCAGCCAAGCTGCCTGCCATTGAAGAAGATGTTGAAGAGGAGGTACAGGACAGAGAGCCTGAAGTTGGTGTGCCCAAGCTTGCTGATGATCCTTCTAAATTGTTTGAAGAAGGATTTGGCAAAGATCCAGAGACACAAGAGAAGCTAGCTCTTCAAAGGGCTAAAGAGAGAATGGATCAGCTGGTTGAGGCCAACAAGGCAAGAGATGAAAGAAGGGCAAACTTCAAAGCTCCAAGAAGGAGGGCTTCATACAGAAGACTCAAACCTCAAATGCTGCAAAGATGGGACACTCAGTACCCTCACCATGATAAGTGGGTTCCAATCTCACTGAATGATGCATGGGAGGAGGCCAAGAGAAGTTTTGTATATGACTTTTATGTCATTGGAAAGTGGCTTGAAGAGAGTGTAGATGAAGTCTTTGTCCAGTTCATGTTTGAGAATCATAGGGACCTCTACCAAAAGCTGTTTGCAGCAGCTGAGATGGCAAGAGTTGAATTCAAGGCCCCTGGTCCAATTCTGTACATGCCTCTTAAGTTCAATGGGAACTTAATTGATGAGGGAAAGATTCTGGAGGAGTTCATCAACATCATGAAGATGGAGAAGATGAAGATTGGCCCTAGAGGCTCCAACAAGGATGTTTGGGAGCTGAAGAAAAGGGTTTGGGCTCAATATGGCATTGCTCCTCAGGATGATGGAACTCTCTGATGGATAAGTCTATCTCTTCCCTATCTGGTTTTTATGATTGCTTATGATGTTGTTATTCTACTTTCTTTGTATCAGTCTTGTTGTCCTTTTTGATTTTCTGATCTGTAATGCTTGATGATATATAAAAGGACCACTGTTTTCTATCAAGAGATAACAACTCATTATCTCAACTAACCTGACATTACATATATACTTGATTTATTGTGCTAACAGTTTCTTTCAGGAAAGTTGACCAGTTCTCTCATCCTGAAGGTAAAGTATAGTATAAGTCAAGTTCCCTTTGTAATAGGTTTTGGCATCATCAAAAAGGGGGAAATTGTTGGGAATAAAATAATTTTGATTTAGATACCAAAACCCCTGATTGATGATGTTCAGATTAGTTGAGATATGCTCAAGTCTAGTTCAGGCAAGTTGTCTCAGTACACTTGAGTAGGTAGAATGCTTAAAGTTCAAAAGTCTCAGGAATGTTGTGAGATTTTAGTGTTCAGGATAGTTGTCCAAAGCTGGAATGTTAGGCAGCTTGATAAATATTAAATGTCTAGGCCAAAGTTGCTGAACTTTCAGGACAGATTTACCAAGTGGACAACTGAGCTGAAGAGATCAAGAACATTAAAGCTGTGCTCTTAAATGCAAATGATCAAGACAGTTGAAGTACAAATGATCAAGAGCATTGAATGTCAAAAAGCTCACAGAAGACACATTCAATGAAGCATTTATTGACAATCATGCCTGAACCAAGCATTGAAGACTTAGAGCATTAAAGAGTGAAGCATTGAATGAATGTTGGAACATTCTAAATTGCAGCAGGAATGTTCAGGGAGCTTGTCCCATCTGACCGTTGATTGAGTGTAGAGTTTGCCACAAATCAACATAGGACAATGTGCAAATTTGGAAACTGACACAAGTCTTCTCAGCCGCATTTGTCAGAAGTCAACACATTCATTCAAACAACCATTGAAGAGCCCTTTTACACAGTGGATAAAAGGATGCCAAGCTTCATAGCCGTTTCAATGGTGCTGCAAATAGACATATTTGAATTGCTATCCCTCCAACGGTTAGTTGTTCAAATTTGTCTATAAATACAGAAGTGATCAAAGGGATTCATTATCCAACTACAAGCTATCAAACTATTATCAAGCTTTCAAAGGAAACCAAGTTGTTCTTCAGAATCCCAAGTTTCCTGAATCACTTCACTTAGCTAAGCCAATCTTTGTAAAAATTCAAAGCTTAGCATTGAGATATCCTAAGCCTTTACACTGATCTTATTGTAAAGGATATCTCTTCTAGTTGGAACCAAACCTCAAACCTTATCTCATTTAGTGAAGAGAGTGTTTGTTGTAGAAGTGAGGAGTTAAGGACTGTTAGAGTGAAAAACAGTCTTAACTAAGAGAGATTGAGCACTAGGACTCAAATTATCCTAGGGATCAAAGCACTAAGAGAGTGTTGTTGATCAGTGCACCTTGGCACTATAAAACAAGCTAATTCCATTGTGAAGGAATTATCCTGTTCAATCAGGAAAAGTGGATGTAGGAGCTTGAGTCTCTGAACCACTATAAACTTGTGTGCCATTTACTTACTGCATTCTTTATTGCACTTACATTCAAACATATTTTAAAGAAGCAAAAGTCAGTAAGTGAGAAAATCTGTTTTGGACAAAGTCCCTGATAACTGTATCTTTTCAGAAATTAACTTGGAGTATTTCTTTAAGTCAAAGGCCAACCAAATTCCGCACTTAGCAACTCTTTTAGATATTTAGCCAACTGATCACTCAATAGTAATCAGTAGGACAAGTATCTATCAAAGTTCACACTCAGGCCAGTTGTGAGACAACCTGCCTGATAAGACCAGTTCTGTTAAAAAGAAAAGAATTTGCATACACAAGTGCATTCCCCCCCCCCCCCCATACACTTGTGTTATACTCCACCAAGGACCAACAGATAGTAAAAAATATAATATTAAATGTGTAAAAAGTTGTTGAAGTAGATTGATAGAAAAAAAAGTAAAGAAAGATAGGAAAAAGAAAATGTATACAAAAGTGAGATATATAATTTTTAGTGAGACGCTCAAAATACAAATAAATAACTTTCGAAATGATAAAAAAAAAAATTATTTTACACATTTTAGATAGAGATTTTTTTTTTTTTTAAGGTTTACAAGATCATCAATACATGATACATAAAACAATTCTAAGCTCTAGATCTTCAAAACCACATCGAATCAACTCGGCATCGTTGCCCCAACCAATCGCGAGGAAGGGGAAAACGAGTGAAACCTTTGACCACCAAGAGAGCACAGATCTTCATTCTTCAATACGAGACACCCCACACTAAGGTCTCAACATATCAAACAAATAGAGATAAAACATACAGCCAAAGGATCACCAAGCACCGAAAATTCTCAAGAGACATTCAAGTCTCAATCTCCAACAGGTCCCAAACGAGGGGAAAACGGGGTCCCATAAAAGGGCAGCAGGCCGCATATAGCGTAGGGGAGTCGGATAAAACCGACGGCAACAGAAAATAAAAAACAAGGAACATAACACTACAAAAACATAAAAATAAATCTATCTAAAACCATAAAAAAAGGAGAACAACCGATAAATTATCCAAACGGTCACCGTGGCTCCGTTAGGACTAATCTACCTGTTGAACCCTACCATTCACTATGAGATGGCTACATAAAGTTAAATCATGGACTGAAGAGAAAAAAACCTAAAGGAAGGCGGCTGTAGTGGCGGTGGTATGCGGCGGAGGCGGTGGTGGAAGGCGACGGAGGCGGCGACAACGTTACGGTGATTTTTAGTTAGATCTAGATAGATCTGTACCCATTTCGAATATATATGGTGTAAGCAAGATGGGCGATAGTGGTGGTACACCCCTTGACACGACGGCGGCGAGCACGCTGAATTAGGGGTAGAGTTTTTTTAGAGAGAGGGATGTTCAATTTATTTTATGTTTCCACATTTTAGATAGAGTTGATTTCAGTTAAAACTAATGTAACATTTTTATCCCTCTATTCAATCGTACCATGCAACCGATTCAAGTGAACTCTTTATTTTCAATTCATTGTCAAATTGTGCAATCTATGTAAGAGTTCAAGTCACTGTTGTGCAAGTTTTGCACAATTTTTAGTAATACACGGTAGCAAATCAAGACTATGCACCAAAAATCAAAATTCCTCAAATTGTTACTTATGAATTTTTGTTTTTATAAAATTATATATAACACGATGTGAATTTCGTATGAAATCAATCACATGCATAAATCATTTATATATATTATGCATTGGTTGGTTTCATAAGAAACTCACTTTCTGGTTCCATATTAAAATTGTAAATATATTTTTTTTATTTAATATGAATTTTTTTTAGCCTTAGTCTTGTATCATGCATCAAGTGTACCGTGTTGTTCAAATACATTTTTTAAACAGTTTCAAATTTTTTAATTGAATAATTACAATTACTTTAAGTGAACAATTGTAATTGATAAATAAAAGAGTAAAAATAACTAGTAACACAATATATTTAATAATTTTTTAAAGGGTATAGAGTGTAGACTCAATTCTATATAAGAAATTGAGTTGACCAATTAACAATCAACCTTGATTGTTGATTTTTTTTTTACATTTTTTAATTGTAGTGACTTACACTTTTCAATAATATATTTAATTATATTGATATACATTTTTTTGGTAATGCTAAATTTCATATTTTAGTTATATGGATTTACACTTTTCAGTAATATTATTTTACTTTTTAATTACTATAATAACTTACATTTTTCATTAAAATATTGTGTTGCACTTTTCAGTTATACCGATTTGCACTTTTTAATAATATTGTGTTGCATTTTTTAGTTATAATGACTTACACTTTTAATTAAAAACTGTGTTGCACTTTTCAATTATAGTGACTTACATTTTTTAATAAAAAAATTGGATTGTACTTTTTAATTATAATAACTTACATTTTTTAATATAGTACATTTTTTTATTCGTTCAAATGAAAGTTACTCATTTTCTTTTTAATTAACTACTCATTTCACATTTAATTATATTAATTTCTCTCTCAATCAAATCACATCTAATATGAGTATAGTATACTCCCTTTCACTATAAGTTTCACACTTTCTTTTTTTAATGTCTCACAATAAGTTTTTCATTTCATTTTTGGTAAATTATTTTTTCTCTCTCAATTACATCACTTATATTTTTATCTATTATTTTATCATATTAATCTCATACTTATCTATTATTTTCTCTATCACAATCACATCACATCACTTGTACTACATCTATTATTTTATTATATTTCTTAATTAAAACACTAAAAAAAAAATAGGAAACTTATACCGAGAGGAGGAAATATTTATTAATTTTGTGTACAAAGCTTCTGAATAACTTTAGTTGGAAAAGAGAAAACAAAAGGTAGTACTGTAATATTGTGAAAAAATTGAAATGGGTTATTTAACGAGAAATGAGAGAATACAAACTTCAAAATTTATTTTCCCGAGACAGATGAAACTTAGGCAGGGGCTTGACCAAAATGAATGGAACTTATAGAAAAGACAAAGCTGATGATAGAAAGTAACAACGTTAGGTGAAGTTTCATGGTAAAAAGGTAGTATTAATTCATCCTAATTAGGCTATGAATTTGGTTTGTTTTTCAGTACAGAAACATCCCCATGCTATTAATTAAAAAAATATCTACTCTTTAATAAATTCTTGAATTCACACGTGTGGGCCCTTCGTCCAAACCCAAAATAGTTCATGCAATATATTTTTATTTTTTATTTAATTTTTTGTGAAAAGGGAATAAAAAAGGCATTAGATGCTTCAGATGGTTGAAAGGTCGTATAGTGTTTGGAATTTGGAAATAACACGTCGGAGGGTTGCGGCATTACGACGTCGGTTTCTTCTAACGCCAACATCACTTTTCCTATTTGTTTTTTTAGATGAAGTGTCCTTTATTAATTAAATAATAATATTTTTGCTTGTTAGGAGAAATGAATAATAATAATATTTTAGTGGGAGTTTGTTGGGTGGGAAGCGGCTCGTCACCGCTCGTGGTGCGCTGGGTGGGTCCCATTGTGTAGGTTAATAACAGCTTGGACGACTTCGTTCATTGACCCTTCCCAATAGTCTACATAACCAAATGACTCTTTATTTTTTTTAAAAGGTAGGACATCGATATATAAGTCTATCATCCCTAGATTCTAATCAACAGGCGAAATTTGCTTCAAAATGGTAACAAATTGTTCATAACTCACTACAACAAAATTTCAAGGACATTCAGCTTCAACTAGACAAACAACATAAAACTTATAAAATAATAGAGATATCACACTAGAATGGAGACAACATAATGCAAAAGAAAATAACAACAATAACAAAAAATAAATACAAACTAAAACATTAAATAATAAAAAAAAACAATAAAATAGAATCAACGGATTACTCACTCGATCGGTCACAAAAAAAAAACACTAATCTCAATGAAAGATCTGAAGAAGAAAATCGACGCGACGGTGGTAGCGCAGACGGCGCGACGGCAGTTCTGCTACTTTTTATATCAGATCTTTTGTAGATCTACCAAACCTGGCCTACCTATTTTAACACGTTTATATATTTGTTTAGTTGTGATTTTTTTTTTCTTTCAATTAATTGATTTTTATATCAGTTCTTTTGTAGATCTACCAAACCTAGCCTACCTATGTGCGGTTCAGTTTTGCAAATTCCAATTTAAATTTGTACATCAATTTCCCTTCTAGGAGTGTGCATAAACCTGATTGCAATGCAAGTTAGCACATATTAGGAAAATGATACTCCCTCCGTTCCGGATGAAATTGCACCCTTGGGATGACACATATTTTAAGAAATGGGTAAAAAAATGTATAATGAGTGATGTTTTGAGGTGTAATTTTGTAAACTTTTATGAATAAAGTAAAATAAAAAGTAGATTGAATGTGAAAAAGTAATGACATATGAATAAATATGAGTATATTTTAAGGGTGATGGTTATGGAGATATTTTCTTTTACAGAGTGTGCAAATTGGTATGTGACATCCATATATGGAAAGTGTGTAAATTCCTGTGGAACGGAGGGAGTATAAAATTTATCAACTAATTAAAAAAAATTGGTTGGACAAATTTATTTAATATTTACTTGGTTATTTATTGAAGAGTTTAATTCTTACCAATTACTTTGAGTAGGGGTGGGTAAATATACTGAAAATTCGGTATATCGAGCTTTTCATATCGAAAAAATATCGAAATTTTCGATATACCGATATTTTCGGTATGATATGATATCGTACCGAAATTTTCGGTACGGTAACGGTATGGAAAATGGATATACCGCGGTATGTCGGTATACCGAAAAAATTTCGGTATTCGGTATGAAACGGTATATCGATATACCGAACCTTAATAAAATAATAATTTTATATTATTTTTAAATTAAAATAACTTTAATTATTAAAATTTAAATAAAATAAACCTTAAATAATTAATTTCGGTATAAAACAATGCTTCAATATTTTCGGTATGAATTGGTATATCGGTATTTCGATATGAAATGATGTTTAATATTTTCTATATGAATTGGTATACCGATATACCGTACCGAAAATTCGGTACCGAATTTTCGGTACGGTATCAGTATGAATTTTTACATATCAAAAATTTCGGTATACCGAGATTACGGTATACCGAAATTTCGGTACGATAACGGTATAAATTTTTTCAATATCGAAATTTTTGATATGATAACGGTATGGTTCGGTATGGTCGGTATACCGTACCAAACCACCCCTAACTTTGAGAGCATAAAGTTTAATTTATGATCTTATACTACAAGTTAAATTAATACTAAATCCTTCATATCATCACTTTTATGATCAGAATTTTATTTGCAAATCAAATTTAATAAATATTAATAGGCATCGTAGCTACATTGATCGAATAGTGTGATTACAATTACACATTCTAGATATGGTGTCACTAAACCCCTTTCTTATGCATCCTCATGATTTTTATCATAAATTGAAAAATATAATATTATATGTGTAGTGAATAATTGAGGTAGAGAGAAGTATGAAATAAAAAAAGTAGACAAAAATAGTGGAAAAAAAAAACAGAAAATTTACACCGGAATGTTCAACAAATATAGTGGGTGTTTGAAAACACTAGAAGTTGCTTAAAAACACTTTTTTTTTTCAAATACTCTGTAGAATCAATTTTGGAGTGTTTGCAAACACAACCAAGTGATTAAGTTAATTTGTTAAAAGTGATTTTGGTGAAACACCCCTCCACCTACTTCTAATAGCTTCTATGTGTTTCTCATCATTATAATAATCAATTTTACAATTTTACCCTCGCAATTTAAATAATATTTCATCTTTACACATTACCTATCTAAATGTAATAAAGGTGTTTTTTTGTAAATTTATAAAAAAAAGTGATTTGTTATGTAAACACCACAACATATACATAATTGATTTAAAGTGCTTAATTTTAAAACACTACCAACTTTTTATTTTATTACAAAAATCAATTTTAATCACTTTTAAGTAATCACTATCATTTGCAAACACACCCATAGACTTCATGTGAAGTTTAGAGTAGGACCAAAAGAGTATTGTATTTCACATTATATTTATCTTATTTAAAAATATTTATTAAGTTAGAATAATTGTTATGTAAGTATATGTTATTTACTCCTATATAATACTAATAAATATGAAAAATATATAAACATATTATGTGTATCGTATATACTCCCACCTATTCAATTTGAATCGTTTGAATTTTTTACTTTACTTTTAATTTAAATGTTGTTTTACATTTTTCAATGTGCAGTTAATGCGTTTCTTTGCAATTTAGCCTTAAGCTCATTAATAATTATTTAGATAATACTCCGTAATAGTTTTCAAAATTCTATATAGAATCCCAAAGTAATTAATTAAGGGTAGAAAGTTATGTTTTTTTTTTAATATGTATGCATGAATTAAAATGACATATATTTAAATAGAAGAGAGTATTATATATATAAAAAAAGTTTAATATTCAAATAGCAACAAGGGTTTGGGGCACGGGGTGGGAGGAAGGGTGGTATCTAAACCGGTCGCCTCGTCCCACTGCGGAGCACAGGGTAGGGCAACCCAATCAGCACGGGTCATAGCGGGTCGGGCCAGACTGAAATTGTCATCCCTAATAGTAAAACACACTTATTCATGTAGTAACACATATTTATCCTTATAGTAACAAAATCTATTTTCCCTTTGTGTGTGATTTTTTTAAAAGAAAAATCGTTTAACTTGAAGTCTTGATCCAACCTGATTAAAATCTACGATTTTTAACTTTTTTTTTAAATATACGGTTCCCTCAGTTCCACCATAAACTTTCCACTTATCTATTTTAGTCATTTCGTCATAAACTTTTCATTTTTTTAAATGGTAAAATTCATTATCTCTTCCCCACCTTTTCTCATTTACCCATTTATATATTAATATTTACCCATTTATATATGAGAAAGCGCAAAAATGTCCGTATGTCCAACTGATGAGGATTTTTATAAGGAACAAGAATTAATTCTTGTATATTATTTTTTTATAGGTATTAGAGTCTTCAGGTAAATGATCTGTGTTCGATTCCTGTTGGAAGCAATTCCATCCATTTAAATTGTTCACTCGATGGACCTTCTCTCCAAAGGGTAAGAAGTGATAATTCGGCCCACGAGAAAGGAAAGTATAAGGAAATAATATAGAAAAATTAACTTCCAACCTCTTTTATTAGATGAGATGAAAAAAAATCCTATACAAATAGAAATACTAGCCCAGCCTTAAATATCTCATGATCCTTAAATATTTTTTGTAAATGGAACTTGTTTGACACCCAAACAATATATACGTAATGGAGTAATAATTAAGTAGCACGACATTCTACATTCAACCCTTAATTTGTATCCCATGAAAGATATGCATAACATTATATTAGGAAATTAATATATAAGAATTAATTTTTCATTTCTCTATAAGTTTAAACTTTTAGATAAGACATAATTATTTCGTAGTATTAGAGCCTTCAGGCTCACGCCAAACATTTTGGGTTCGATTCCTACTGAAAGCAACTCCATCCATTTAAATTGGAGTTCGATTTCTACTGAAAGCAACTTCATCCATTTAAATTGTCTACCCGACAGGCCTGTTAAACGAAATTCTTTCACATTATTCTTTCAAAACTCATAAAAAAGTAATCTAAAACTCGTTAGTAAATTATAAAAAATTGAGTTGATGATATTTTGACTATAAAGAAGTGAGGGTGTGAAATAAAAGATGCCAATATTCGAATGGCATTGATATTCCCTACTTCTGAATCCCATGCATTTCCAAGAGAATATGAATATTTAATTTGCGACTAACTCCTCACTCGATCTTTAACAAATAAACACAAAAAAAGTAGAATGAATCCCCTCGAAAAAGAGTGGTGCTCAAAGAGAATCACAAGAATACTGTAATTAGATTTTACACTCCGATGATTTGATTGATCGTCGCATGTGTTAGAAAATTAATATAAATGAATTATTTTTACACTCTTTTACAAATTCAAACTTTTATATGACATATAATTATTTTATGTACCACCCGTTTTAGGTTCAAATCTCAATGAAAGTCAATGTAACATGTATATCATCCTAATGATTCCATCAATTTTTATTTTTTTTTGAACCAATGATTCCATCAAATCTTAGTAATGAGTATATATAAGGGTGAAATTTTATTTGAACTTTTTTCAACAGGATCAAAACAACATAGGCCTTTGCCCATTTGGGTTGAAGGGCCATGACTTAATGGGCTGAAGTGAAATAACAAATAAGCCTATTTCATTTTCCTTTTAATCTTGACACGCTCCATTTAGATCTTGCTCCCTTCTCAATTTACTCTTTTTGATTGATTAACTTCAATCGATAGTAGGTATGTGTAGGGGTGGGTAAATATACCGAAATTTCGGTATACCGAGCTTTTCATACCGAAAAAATATCGAAATTATCGAAATTTTTGGTATACCGAGATTTTCGGTACGATAACGGTATGAAAAATGACCATACCGCGGTATTTCGGTATACCAAAAAATTTTCGGTATTCGGTATGAAACGGTATATCGATATACCGAAATACCGAAACCTTAATAAAATAATAATTTTATATTATTTTTAAATTAAAATAACTTTAATTATTAAAACATAAATAAAATAAACCTTAAATAATTAATTTCAGTATAAATTATGTTTCAATATTTTCGGTATGAATTAATATGCCGGTATTTCGATATGAAATGATGGTTCAATATTTTCGATATGAATCGCTATACCGATATGGTACGGTATACCGATATAACGTACCGAAAATTCGATATACCGAAATTACGGTATGATATCGGTATGAATTTTTACATACCGAAAATTTCGGTATACCGACTTTGGTTTCAAAAGTCTCTATCTTTCCTGCAAATAATGAATGTTTAAAATAATGTCAATTGAGACATACAAGAATCAAGTGGTTAGAGAACGACGGTTTAAGCAATAAGGTCATGAATAGGGGTTGAGATTTAAAAATAAAATAATGTCAATTGAATGTAATTATTGCACTGAATTGTAATCCCTATGTAATTAATCAAAAGAAAATTCAATAAAAAAAAATTGAGAACAAAATATTTAAAACAGCGATTACTGTATATCTTTCATAGACTAAGATTTTCTTTTTATCTTCTAGATTAAATATTTTCTGCATATATAATTGTGTAATATATTTTATTTGTGAAAAGAAATTAGTAATAATTTGTTCGGGTTTCCAAGCGGAAAGGAGCTGGGATGTAATCCCTGTCCCGTTCGGGTGGATTCTGTTGGGGACAGGGATTCCCCGCCCAATTGTGAATTGCCAAACCTAATCACAAATTCACAATGCCTCAAATTTGTGTTATCATGTCTCAATTATCTGTATTAATTTGTTGTCTCTCAATCGATTATGGCCAACTTTTGACAATTCAAGGTGCATGTTATATATAGGAATGAAAATGGGACGGGTTTCCCTTGTCCCAGGACCCGTCACGCTAGAAAATTCTCATACCTGGACCCGTCCCGCTTAAAAATCCGTCGGGTTTTACCCGCCCCGTTTAATTTTTTAAAATTAATTTTAATGTATATAATATATTTATTTTGATATTACATAATTCAAATTAAATATATAATTATATATATATATATATTACTATATTTTATATATAGCGGGTACGGGTAGGTGGGGGTGGGTTTGACAAAAACCACAACCCGTTCCATACCCGTTTAACCGGGTCTGTACCTAGCCCATGCGGATCAGGTTCAATGCGAGTTCACGTTTGGACCCGTCCCATTACCATCCCTAGTTATATATCAATCTCTTGGTCTCTCCAAGTGATAGATGGCATATTTTAGATGTCAATTAATTCTTTAGTGTTTGTTTTGATCTAGTTTAATTATGACTTGTAGGATTTTATTTTAGAGATGATTTGGAGTGATTTTTGAAGAAGATGAATTTGAGTACCCAATTAAAAAAATAAAATAGTAGAAGAATACTTTGCATAAGGTGTGGACATACCTTGAATCACAACTCATCTTGAAAAAATGTCAGAAAAGTTTTCACAATAGACGTGGACACGCTTAAGTTCCTGTCAAGAATTTACACAAGTGACGCCCAAAACTCTACTTGAAGACTCGAAATTAATTCTTTTCATTATGTTTGGAGGGATTTTCTACTATCAGGAAGGGTGTTCGTCCTTTCTGACAACAGAAAACCTATCGAAAATTGACACATCGTCATCCTTTGTCAAAGTGCGATTTAGCTTTGTCACATAATAAAATAATTAATTTTCTAAAACATATATATATAAATTTACAAAAATATCCTCACAATATTTCATTTTTAAAAAATCTAAATTTCACATATTTATAAATGACATAATTTCATTCACGCCTGAATATCATCGTTGTTATACCTAGTCAAAGAAGTCAATCTTTGACAAGTCAATCCTAGTCACCAGCTGACGTGGCGAGGACCAGTCAACAAGTCGTGCGACGACTAGTCAACAAGATGAAGAATATGTAATAAAAGTAATGTATTTAATATATTTAAGTGCTCGCCCAAAGATGTTGGCGAGCACGTGTTTTAGTTAGCTGCTCGCCCAAATGTGTTGGCGAGCACGTGTTTATATGTAGCCAATAGAAGACAAGTGTTGAAGCCTTGGGAGACAGCTTGGAGCATGGCGACCACCTTCCTCGAAGGTCTGGGCGACCATCTTCACCGGCGACCACCGTAGCTCAGCTCATCGGCATCTCGCCGAGGACGACCACCAGAGGCGGTTTAGCATTAAATGCGCCATCCCATCACCTTTTCGGGCAGAAGACAGGTCCAGTAAGGGTGTGCCACGTGTAAAGGGCGAGCAGCCCCCAGAAACCACTATATAATGCCTAAAAGGCTCATTTGTAAGAGATAAGTTTCATATCCCACAAATCACCACACCCCAAAGCAATAAACTCTCCCAAGCTTCTAAAGCTTTAGCTTCTCCAAGAAGCTATACCTTGTGTTCTTGATTATTCTTGTTTGTTCTTCATAAGATCATCATAAACCATCATATTAATCCGCATAAACACGTAATAAACCCCCAATCATTATATATGTTTGATTAGTGCTTACAAAAGCCCACGTTCCAGATTATCCGTTCAAAGCACGTACAACATTTGGCGCTAGAAGGAGGGGTCATTTTACGTGTTCATCATCTCAGTTTCGACCGATCATCGAGCGATCGGTTTGTAAACTCCTTATTTCAGGTTTTAATCGTTAGTTTCACCGTTTAAAGCTTTATTTACGTATTTTAGTGTTCTTCGTGTTCTTGAATATTTGCGGTATTCGAGACATATTTTGGATTTTGATCTCCTTGTAACTTTGTTTTCAAGCTTTAGTTGTTGTTACTTTGCTAGAAAGTAGTTGTAATAGCACGTTCTTCTACGTAAGAACTCTAATCTTTCGTTTTTAAGCGTCGAAAGCTTAAAGAACAGTCATATCTTTGTAATAATCCCCAGGAGACACTCTTTAAACGATGTTTCAGCATACTCCTCAAGACGGATTTGTAGCTCCCGGAGGGAACGAACCCCCTCCGCCGCCGGCAAATCCTTTCGCAAATCTGAATATGGGGGACATTTTGAAAGATCCCCAGCACTTGAAAGACCTCTCTAACTACCTCCTTGAGAAGAGGAGGCAGAACGAGAAAGAAGAGCTTGAGAAGGCCAAGGATCAGGCCTTCGACAAAGCACGCAAAGAGAAGGCCAAAGCCAAGGTGAATGATGAGGACGACCGTTCCTATCACTCAAATTCTATTCACTCCAAAGAGAGAGCTGTCGAGCACTCCCTCAATAGCCACACGGGAGACTCGCGAGGCCAAAATTCTGTCTTTAATCGCATGAATGATAAAGACGGGAGGGCTCCTCGCCGAGTGCCTTTCAACATGGAGGGCCGACCAGAAAGGTCCGACCACAGGGATCGCGCAGATAAGAAAGGTCAGGGAGACAGAGTCTCAGCCCTCGATCGAGTGGGACCTAGGCAGGGCTCGCGAGCTCCGGCGAAGAGTTATCGCAGCCACCATTCGGATAGACATTCTCCTAGGCGATCACATCATGATGATCGCCCGGCCGCATCCCAAGGGAGCCGACGTGACGATGTCGTCGTCCCCCGACCGCAGACTGCCGAGGAGGGGAAAATTGCCCAGTTCCTCGAAACCCAGAAGTTGATGAAGCTTGAGATGGAGGCCTTGCGAGCAGAGGTGGTCGCCTCAAAGCAAGGGACCACCCCACCAATCACTCTGTCCGCTCCTCCACTAAGTGTTGCGATCCTTACCGCCCCCATCCAAAGGAAGATCCAGATGCCCTCCATGGCGGCATACGATGGGATGTCCGACCCCAGAGTACACTTATCCAAGTACTCAAACTACATGGCCTCAATCAGGGCAACGGACGCCACCCAGTGCAGAAACTTCTCCCTAACCTTGGGAGACCGGGCTCATCGTTGGTACACAACTTTGGGTGCCGGATCTATCACCTCATTCCTTGAGCTGGGACAACACTTTCTGACCTACTTCGGGTCTATTGTTGCTCGCCCAGCCTCAAAGCAACGTTTGGCAAACGTTCGCCAGTCCCTGACTGAATCTGGCAAGGACTTCATCGAGCGCTTCGATAGGCTGGTGATCGATGGGGAGGCCGTAAACGACGAGACGAAGCTAATCTTGGCTGTTTCCGATCTAAGGATAGGTTCCAAGCTCTGGGAATCTATGCATACTGTTTTCCCAGTTTCCTATGCGGACTTCCGCACGAGGGCTGGGAACTTCATTCAGATGGAGGAAATCATGGATGCCGCCAAGGCTAACGAGCAGCCTGAAGCGGCCAAGAGGGTCTGGCCCAAGAAAAGTTCCAACACTGGGGAGTCGTCCCAGCCAAAAAAGGCGACCACTCAGGGAGGCAGTGCTCGCCCATCAAATTTCAGACCCTTCGAGGAGTCCCCAGAGATCATTCAATTCAGAGAATCTCTCTCTCTTGATCCTAGGGGCATCTTTAATGTAGTCAGGGGAAAGAATCTGCTCCCCCATGCCAAACCAATGCACACAAATGAGGACAGCTTGGATGGTAGTAAATTCTGCGACTACCACAACTCCATCGGCCACCACACTAATGGCTGCCGGGACTTGGTGAGAAATCTCTTTAAACTGTACAATGAGGGCAAGCTCGCCCAATTCATCAAGCCCCTTGGAAATGGCGACAACAGGGGAAAGAAACGTCGCGACGACAGCGACGACCTGCGCCAACAGTTGAATCGTCCAAAACTGACTCCTCCCATGCCGAACACTCCTCCGGGCGACGTCGACTTCGTCGGAGGTCTACATATGGTGATAGAGGGCCCACTGGGGGGGACTGAATCGGGTAATACTCTGTCTGTTCGCCGACAGCAGAGTGAGATGCGAGCACTCAACAATGTGCACCAAGTGTGCGTCGCAGAGGCTGCCGAGAAGCCCATCTCACACCAAGTCCTTTTCACGGACGACGACCTCAACGACGTGGTGCAACCAAACAATGATGCTTTGGTCATCACGGGAAAAATAATGGGAACCAATGTCCATCGCGTCGACACCGGGGCATACACCAACGTCCTCTTCAAGCATACTCTGGATGCTCTCGGTGGTTATACTGAATATATCGAGCCTTGCGATGATATTATCGTGGGTTTCGGGGATACGTGCAACCTCCCCATTGGGAAAATCAGACTATCTTTGGAACTGGCATCGACGAAAGAGCCAGGAATGCATCATACTCGCCAGCTCGACTTCATGATCGTCGACATGCCATCTTCCTACAACGTGTTCCTCGGCCGACCTTTCTTCGATGAGTTCAAGGCGGCTGCATCTACTTTTTATTATTGTGTAAAGTTTCCAACCCCGGCGGGAGTTATAACCGTCAAGGGCGACCAGACGTGGGCGAGGGAGTGTCTCGTCCGTTTTGCTAAGCGTCATTCTAAAGTAACTCCTATGATTGGCCAGTATATTGAGTGTCAAGAACAAAAACAACAAATGAACTACTTGGAGGGTCTTCCTAGCAAGTACCAAAAGATCGAAGTTGGGGAGTGCAGTCGGCGTTTCGACGACCACCAAGTGGAGGCTAACGAGCACGCCTCCATGGAAGTAGACGACCACACCCCAATGGAGATCGACGAGCAGATAGATTCGGGCGATCAGATCCCCGACAACCAGGTTCCAGAAAACATTCTAGATCTGGAACCTAGGTTAGGCTTTGAGCCAGAGTTCGGAATCGAGGATCCTCGTTGGAAGGAGCCTAAAGAGCGGGCAACTCCAGCGGAGGACCTTGAAACCATCCATTTAAACGAAGCTCATCCAGAACTCGAGGTATTCATTGGTTCGAATTTACCAGAACAATTGCGGTCAGATATGGTCGCATTTTTTAAAGAGAACATCGGTGCATTCGCCTGGTCGCACGAGGATATGGTGGGCATTAACACGAACCATGCCTGCCACAGATTGAATATTGACCCAGCGAGGAGACCCATCACCCAAAAACGAAGAAAGTTTGGGCCTGATAAATATGCGGCTATGGCGGTCGAAGTCAAGAAATTGATCGACAACAAACTAATCGAGAAAACTGGAACTGATCCCGAGTGGTTGGCCAATCCAGTGCTCGTCAGAAAAACGACCGGGTCGTGGAGATTGTGTATAGACTTCACAGATCTAAACGACGCCTGTCCAAAAGATCACTTTCCGATGCCCCACATCGATCATCTAGTAGACAATACAGCGGGGCACGAGATGTTAACTTTCATGGATGCTTTCGCAGGATACCATCAGATCGCGATGCATCCCGACGACCAGCGACATAAGACCTTCATGATGGCGACCGATATGTACAGCTGGAAGAGAATGCCTTTCGGTTTGAAAAATGTGGGGGCAACATACCAAAGACTGGTAAATAAGATGTTTGAAAAACACATCGGCGAGATGGTGGAGGTCTATATCGACGACATCGTTGTCAAAAGCTTGCGGAAAGAGGATCACCTACACCACCTTGCCATGACATTCGATATTCTGAAGGAATACAACATGAAGTTAAATCCAAAGAAATGCAGTTTTGGAGTTAGCTCAGGAAAATTTCTGGGGCACTTGGTTAGCCAGCGGGGCATCGAGGCAAATCCGAGTAAAATTCAAGCAGTCATCAATATGCAAAGTCCGAGGAACGTGAAAGAAGTACAAAGGTTGACATGATGCCTTGCATCGCTGAACAGATTCATTGCACGAACGGGCGATCGTTGCAAACCATTCTTCGACACTTTGAAAAAAGGGAGGTTCGAATGGACCGATGAGTGTGAGAAAGCTTTCGAAAAATTGAAGGAATATCTATCGGATCCGAAAGTCCTATCTAAGCCAGTACCCGACGAAATTTTGTATCTATACTTGGCGGCCACTGACTGTGCGATCAGTTCAGTGCTCGTCCGAGCTGAGGGGAGCACACATCTGCCAATCTACTACGTAAGTCAATCACTAAGAGATGCGGAGTTGAGATACACTCCTATGGAAAATTGGCGTACGCGTTGGTCATGAGCGTCAGAAAACTAAGGCAATACCTGTTCGACCATGAGGTGGTCGTCCTCACGACCTTTCCTCTTCGACGAGCACTGCATCGTCCGGATACCACTGGAAGACTTTTGAAATGGTCGGTGGAAATCGGGCAATTTGGGCTCACCTACGCACCCAGAACGGCAATCAAGGGACAAGTGTTGGCAGAATTCTACTTTCCCGGAGAAATTGGACAAGGGAATCGAACTTCCTTGGACACTGTTCGTCGATGGCTCGTCGACGAGCACCAAAGCAGGGGCAGGAGTCGTCCTCACCAGCCCAACCGGACAGACGTTTGCTTAGGCGATCGAGTTCGAGTATCGGGCGACCAACAACGAAGCAGAGTACGAGGCTCTGCTCGCAGGAATCAAGATGGATATGGCCGTGGGCGCCAGAAAACTGAATTTTTTTTCGGACTCTCAACTGGTTGTATGTCAAATTACGGGCGAGTACGAGGCTCGCGGCGATCAAATAATAAAGTATCAGGACCTAGTGAAAGGATTACTCGAGCAATTTGAACAAATCCACATTGAGCAAATCCCTAGGGAGGCGAACACGCAAGCAGATGCGTTAGCTCGGCTGGCCACTTCAGAGGGGGAGGCAATATTTTCAGAAGCGACCATCACCAAAATTTCTTCCCCATCGGTGAACAGAGGTCAAATTTTGCAGGTTGAAGCGACCAGCGACGAGGACTGGAGGTCGCCGATCACCAGGTACATCAAGACCGGCGACCTCCCGGGCGACAAGGTGAAGGCGACCAGGTTGCAGCTCAGGTCCGCAAGGTACACTATTATTGGCGACCAGCTGTACAAACGGGGTTTTTCAATGCCTTTATTGAAATGCCTCGGAGAAGACGAAGCAAAGATCGTCATGCATGAAATCCACAATGGAGTATGTGGAAATCATACAGGGGGGCAAGCGCTCGCTTTAAAAATCATAAGGCAAGACTATTTTTGGCTAACACTGAAGAAGGATGCAATCCATTACGCCCAGACGTGCAAGAGATGTCAAGCTTTCGCTCCCGCTATTCACTCACCTCCAGACGAGCTCATCTCCGTCTATAGCTCTTGGCCTTTCGCGAAGTGGGGCATCGACATCATCGGACCTTTCCCGCCTGGCGTCGGGGGGGTAACTTTCGTAGTTGTAGCAGTCGATTACTTCACCAAATGGACGGAAGCAAAGGCTTTGAAGACCATCACAACGACTCAAATGACAAATTTCATATGGAAAAACATAATTTGCAGGTTCGGCCTACCACGAGCGATAGTGACCGACAACGGACGTCAATTCACGAGTCAAGACATGCTGGAATTCTGCTCAAAGTGGAACATCAAGAAAATTTTTTCAACACCCTATCATCCACAATCAAATGGTCAGGTAGAAGCAATCAACAAAATCATCAAGCACACCTTGAAAGCTAAGCTAGATGGATTGAAGAGCAAATAGGCGGACGAGCTGCACATGGTTCTGTGGACATATCAGACGACCACGAGGAATTCTACAGGTGAGACACCGTTCGCGCTCGCGTTCGGAACCGAAGCTGTCATACCAGTAGAGGGGCAGGTCGCCACTTTTCGAGTAGCAAATTATGACGAGCAGTTGAATAACGATGCACAGCTCTCCGACTTGGACTTCCTAGAAGAGCGAAGACTAACAGCGGACGAGAAGAATGTGGTCTACAAACAAAGGTTAGAGCGCTACTACAACACCAAAGTACGTGCTCGCCAATTCACTATCGGCCAGCTCGTACTTCGGCGGGCGACGGAACAGTCCATTGGCATACTTGGCCCGATTTGGGAGGGTCCGTACCGAATAACGCGCACACTCCTGAACGGATCGTACGAGCTAGAAGATCTCGAGGGCAAGCCGAGCAAGTACCCATAGAACGCGGTCAAACTGAAGAAGTTTTATCAGTAAGTTTTTAATTTCTTTATATTTGTATAATTTGTATCTAATCATCATTTCAATACAAGTCAAAGTTTTAAATTCCATCAAGTGTTAGATAAGTTTTAGAAATTTTAGATGAGGCTCTGCGTAGCCACCTAAGAAACAAAAGAGTTCAACCGACGAGTGGTTAACTCTAAAAGACGAGCACTCTTTCTTAAAGATACTCGCAAAGATAAGACGAGCACTCTTTCTTAAAGATACTCGCAAAGATAAGACGGGCACTCTTTCTTAAAGATACTCGCAAGGATAAGACGAGCACTCTTTCTTAAAGATACTCGCAAAGATAAGACGAGCACTCTTTCTTAAAGATACTCGCAAGGATAAGACGAGCACTCTTTCTTAAAGATGCTCGCAAGATAGTGGCAACGACGATCACTATCTAAAGCATACGAACGCAAACATATGAAAGGCAAATTCAAAAGACAAGTATTTATTAAAAGATGCTTGCAAAAAATAATCATAACATAAATTGAAAAGTAGTGACGAGGACGATCACTCAATATAAACAATATAAACAAACATGTCATAAGCAAAAAGTTCATTCATTAATAAGCCTCAAAGGCTGAGATTACAAAAAAGGCCCTAGTGGCCGAACAGTCCTAAGAATAATATAATAAAAACTAAACTAAGCTTCTGTGGCATTCCCCTCGGCAAGAGCATCCTGCTCGCCGGCAACCCCCCCTCGTCCACGGCTTCCACCTCGGCAGGAGCACTCTGCTCGCCCTGTTGAGTTGGGAGGACTTGTGGCGGATCCTCGAAATAAACCGGAACACCCAAGAGACGAGGGAACAAGAGTCCCATTTTCATCAAAGGGAGCAGGGGGAGCTTTGTTTCCGGTTTATGACTTTCACCCATGATGAGGTCGTCTATGAAGCCGCCGAGCTGAGTAACGTCCACATCCGGTTGAACTTGTTTGAGTTTATGAACAAGCTCATGGGCAGTGAGCGCCACTGTTAAAATGGCCATGCTTCCAGCGATGTCATTGCTTTCATCTCGCTCATCCGCCACGGCGACCAGCTCTCGCCGAAGAGTGGCCAAGTCATCCTCAGCAGTTGTAAACTTATTTTGAAGAGTGTTTACCTCGGCAGTTTTCACTTTTAGCTCATCCTCGGCAGTTTTGAGGCGAGCACGGAGATTTTCGATCTCTTGAAGATCTTCCTGATCTTTTTTCCGAACTACTTCAAGTTGGGCCTCAGAATCGGCCAACTTTGCCTCGAGGTCGGCCACTTTCTACCCAGAAGCGGCCAGCTGCCTCTCAACGCCGGCTTTAGCCCTAGCCATTTGGGCGAGTTTCGCGCTCCTGTCCTCGCTGATTTTGCGACTCTCGCAGATCTGGCTGGCAAGCTTCTCGACAGTGAAAGATGCGCGGCTGAGCTCAACGGCGACCAGTCTCGCATTTTCCAGAGAGTTCTGGTTGTTCACCTCGTCGACCAGTGTTGTCGTTAACGATCGGGGCAGGTTCTTCACGACCCTAAGTGTGATCGGATCCAGAGGCTCTTTGTCGGCCGGATCCCGCGAGCGGTAGTAACCAGCGAGATTCTCGTTGAAAGGTTCGACGACCGGGTGTTCGGAAACCCTAATAAAGACAAGGGAAAATTAGAAAAGGTACTTGAAAATATTCTAAATTTTTTCTTGTAGTAAACTTACTTGGCAACCCTTATGGCGTCCCAGCCGAGAAGAGTGTTGTCCCAGGGGCCCTTTGCCCGGCCGACGAGCTCGGAGCAGCATCTCGCGACCGAGTGGTTCTGCGAGGAGGGGATACGATCTGTGTGGGGGGAGGCGAGTTATCCCTCGCTGGAGATCTCCTCGGAGAGACCCTCTGTTCGACCACTTGCTCGGCCATCTGCTCGGCAGCAGTGGGGCGAGAAGAACCCCCTCGGGTTGGTTTTGCAATTTTCTTCGGAGGATCCCCCAAGGTCTCCGTCCCTTTCCTTTTGCCCTTGTTCGAGCCGTCGATGATCTGGCGCTCGCGGAGCGCTCTCGCTTGTTGAAGCATCCTGCTCGACATTATTCGATCGAAGTCGAGGGTTTGAGGAAGGTAGGTGACAACTCTTTCAGGAACCACTACTAAAAACAAAGAGTCAGTATTACGAAGAGAAGAATTTTTTACGAAAAGACTTGGAAATATTTCAAAACCTGGAGGAAACTCTCGGATGATATGGTGAGGAGGTACTCTAAGACCTGCTCGCTCCCGCATACACTCCCTGTTCAGAAAGCGGCAGGACCTCTCCAAATAGCGACGATTAAGCACGCATCAAATGTGATATTGGAAGAGGGGCGAGAGACGGTACCCGGCAGTCCTCGTGCGAGCAAGTTCACCTACAAGAGCGAGGATTTATTCAGTATAGACAAGAACGAGAAGAAATAAAAAGACTTACCACGCATTCTCTGATAGTCGGTCGCGATGGGAATGCGAGTAGAGGATCCATCTGGCCTCACTGCACTTTTCCAGTCCCCGGCTACCCACCACCAATTGGTTTTCCAATCTCGAATCTTGTTGGGGACCCCTTCGACCAACTTGATGTTATCGCGGCTTTTTACGTAGTAAAAACCATAGCCCACCTTCTTTTCGGCCTCGGCCGCTTGAAGGAGATAGTTGATCTCTTTCGGGCTAAGCCAAGTGTTCCTACAACCGTTCTCGACCGCCACCAGGCCGAACAACGTTAGGAGCCCAATCAGATTCGACCACCCGTTCGACAATATTTGAGAAGGTGCCACCCCTAGAAAGTGTAAGAATTTTGAAATTCCGGGGTGCAGGGGGAAACTCAACCCTGCCTCCATCATGCCAATATTGACGGCGACCATCCCTTCTGGCGGCTGGTCGGCCCTCTCATCCTCGCGAGGAACAAATAAGCAGACGTCGGCCGGTAGTTGATATTTCTTCCGGGAATTTTATAGCTGGGCCGAGGAGACACTGCTCGCGTACTTACTTGCTTCATACCTCGATTCCAAAGCTTCTCGATGTGGGCGAGGAACCTCTCTAGGAACATAATCGCATAAATACTTATAGTAGGTCTCCCTCGAGAGCTCATCGCCATCCAAGTTGTCTCGCCCACTCAAAATATCCTTTATGCTCGCCGCATAGCGAACAACTTCCTCATAATCCTCGCGGAGACTGCTCGTCAAAGTCTCCTCGACTCGAGTAGGGTTGATCTGTTCGCCCACCCCCTGGTCCAAACCTTGGTCGCGCAGATCTGAGTCAGTCTCGTCACCATCTTCCTCGACATCATTGCCGGCATCTTCCCTTTCGGATTCGTCGATCTCATCTAGGTCGACGACCGTTTCCATTCTAACATTACAGACTCCAACATTGATGGGTTCAGGGGAGTGGATCCTAGAGTCCGAAGAGGCTGTCCTCTCCACTAAGGCTAAGGCTAATCGATCAACCTCGCCGGAACTTGCGGCGCCACCGTCCAACGGCGGCGGACCACCACCGGAGCCACCACTAACGTCCATTTTTTCTTAAGAAATGGGGGAAAGAAGAGTTTTTAAGAAAGAAATGTAAGTTCTTTACCTTTTTGTCGATCGGAAACCACCCAAAACTCGCCGGAAAAGCTTGAAGAGAGAAGCTTGGAAGGAACCTCAAGGAGGAATTCAAAAATTTGTAGAGTGAAAAGTGTTTTGAAGATGAAGAAGGCCCTATTTATAGGCAAATGTTATCTGGGACCAATGTGCAAAAAACGGGGTCAAAATCGCAATTTCCCCAAAATTTGGGGTCATTTCCGAAATCAAGTTCGGAAAATGACCCCCACGCGCGACCTTTGAGGTCGGCACGCGCCCCACGCGCGCATTTCAAATTTCGGGCGCCGATCACGCGCCTGACACAGGTCACATCAGTCATCATTAAAGTTGCTTCGAAAAGCGTGCTCGGTGTAGAAAACGAGGCGACCGCCTCCAACTTACGTCATCAAGATTTCAAAATGGATTTGTTTGTCGAGAACAAATCCGTTTACCACACTGACGATCACACTGCTCGCGTTACTATTCTACGAACACGAAGAAAGGCGACCAGGGGGCAAATGTTATACCTAGTCAAAGTAGTCAATCTTTGACAAGTCAATCCTAGTCACCAGCTTACGTGGCGAGGACCAGTCAACAAGTCGTGCGACGACTAGTCAACAAGATGAAGAATATGTAATAAAAGTAATGTATTTAATATATTTAAGTGCTCGCCCAAAGATGTTGGCGAGCACGTGTTTTAGTTAGCTGCTCGCCCAAATGTGTTGGCGAGCACGTGTTTATATGTAGCCAATAGAAGACAAGTGTTGAAGCCTTGGGAGACAGCTTGGAGCATAGCGACCACCTTCCTCGAAGGTCTGGGCGACCATCTTCACCGGCGACCACCGTAGCTCAGCTCATCGGCATCTCGCCGAGGACGACCACCAGAGGCGGTTTAGCATTAAATGCGCCATCCCATCACCTTTTCGGGCAGAAGACAGGTCCAGTAAGGCTGTGCCACGTGTAAAGGGCGGGCAGCCCCCAGAAACCACTATATAATGCCTAAAAGGCTCATTTGTAAGAGATAAGTTTCATATCCCACAAATCACCACACCCCAAAGCAATAAACTCTCCCAATCTTCTAAAGCTTTAGCTTCTCCAAGAAGCTATACCTTGTGTTCTTGGTTATTCTTGTTTGTTCTTCATAAGATCATCATAAACTATCATATTAATCCGCATAAACACGTAATAAACCACCGATCATTATATAAGTTTTGTTGGGAATAAAATGATTTTGATTTAGATACCAAAACCCCTGATTGATGATGTTCAGATTAGTTGAGATATGCTCAAGTCTAGTTCAGGCAAGTTGTCTCAGTACACTTGAGTAAGTAGAATGCTTAAGTTAAAAATCTCAGGAATGTTGTGAGATTTTAGAGTTCAGGGTAGTTGTCCAAAGCTGGAATGTTAGGCAGCTTGATAAGTGTTAAGTGTCTAGGCCAAAGTTGCTGAACTTTCAAGACAAGCTGACCAAGTGGACAAATGAGCTGAAGAGACCAAGAACATTAAAGCAATGCTCATAAATGCAAATGATCAGAACAGTTGAAGTAAAAATGATCAAGAGCATTAAATGCCAAAGCTCACAGAAGACACATTCAATGAAGCATTTATTGCCAATCATGCCTGAACCAAGCATTGAAGACTTAAAGCATTAAAGAGTGAAGCATTGAATGAATGTTGGAACATTCTAAATTGCAGCAGGAATGTTCAGGGAGCTTGTCCCATCTGACCGTTGGTTGAGTGTAGAGTTTGCCACAAATCAACCTTGGGAAATGTGCATATTTGGAATCTGACACAAGTCTTCTCAGCCGCATTTTTCAGAAGTCAACACATTCATTCAAGAAACCATTGAAGAGCCCTTTTACACAGTGGATAAAAGGATGCCAAGCTTCATAGCCGTTTCAATGGTGCTGCAAATAGACATATTTGAATTGCTATCCCTCCAACGGTTAGTTGTTCAAATTTGCCTATAAATACAGAAGTGATCAAAGGGATTCAGAATCCAACTACAAGCTATCAAACTATCATCAAGCTTTCAAAGGAAACCAAGCTGTTCTTCAGAATCCCAAATTTCCTGAATCACTTCAATTAGCTAAGCCAATCTTTGTAGACATCCAAAGCTTAGCATTGAGATATCCTAAGCCTTTACACTGTTCTTATTGTAAAGGATATCTCTACTAGTTGGAACCAAACCTCAAACCCTTATCTCATTTAGTGAAGAGAGTGTTTGTTGTAGAAGTGAGGAGTTAAGGACTGTTAGTGTGAAACACAGTCTTAACTCAGAGAGATTGAGCACTAGGACTCAGATTATCCTAGGGATCAAAGCACTAAGAGAGTGTTGTTGATCAGTGCACCTTGACACTATAAAACAAGCTAATTCCATTGTGAAGGAATTATCATGTTCAATTAGGCAAAGTGGATGTAGGAGCTTGAGTCTCTGAACCACTATAAACTTGTGTGCCATTTACTTACTGCATTCTTTATTGCACTTACATTCAAACATATTTTAAAGAAGCAAAACTTAGTAAGTTAAGAAAAACTGTTTTGGACAAAGTCCCTGATAACTGTGTTTTTCAGAAATCAACTTGGAGTATTTCTTTAAGTCAAAGGCCAACCACATTCCGCACTTAGCAACTCTTTTAGATATTTAGCCAACTCATCACTTAATAGTAATCAGTAGGACAAGTATCTATCAAAGTTCACACTCAGGCCAGTTGTGAGATAACCTGCCTGATAAGACCAGTTTTGTTAAAAAGAAAAGAATTTGCATACACAAGTGCACCCCCCCCATACACTTGTGTTATACTCCACCAAGGACCAACAAGTGGTATCAGAGCAGGGGTTCATAGACCACTGCTTCTGAAAATCCAACTGATTTTCAAAATCACATTATTTCTGTGGTCACTGAACTGATCCAAATTTCTGAAAAACCTATATGTGTTCATTCTATATTATTTCTGTTGAAATGGCTAACAATGCAGTTCTAGGGGATGCTGTTAACACCATCAACAACATGGGTCCAAACCAAGTCAATCATATTTCTCATCACAAACTGCCAATGTTCTCAATTGAGAACTATGATTTCTGGAAGATCAGGATGAGAGCACATCTTGCTTGCCAGCATGATGAGATGCTTAAAGTCATCACTAGAGGGCCTTTCACATTCACTAAAGCAAATCCCAAGCTCACTGATGCTCAAAAAGTAGATCCAAGGGAGTTGGTGCCAAAGGATGAAGATGACTTTACAGCTGAAGAAAGAAAAAGGCACAACCTGAACTACATTGCCATGAACACATTGTACCTGACTATTCCAGATGCAGTGATGGGAAGAGTATACCACTGCACATCAGCAAAAGAAATTTGGGACACCTTAGCACTTATGTGTGAAGGTACCCAAAAGATAAAGGAAAACAAGCTTCAAGTGGCTATCCAAAAATATGAACAATTCTCTATGGAAGCCAATGAAACTATTGATCATCTTGATGGCAGATTCACTGACATCATGAATGAGATAAACTCTCTTGGCAAATTCTATGCCAAAAGAGAAGTTGCTTTGAAAATTCTGAGAAGTCTCACATCCAAGTGGGACATATATTCTGTCATGATGCAAAACACCAGCAATCTTGACAACATGCCAATGCAGCAAGTATTCTCTGAACTCAAAGCATATGAGTTTGATCTAAACAGAAAGAAGGTGCATGAAGAGCCATCCTCCTCAAGCAAAAGTGTTGCCTTCAAAGCTGCTGAAACAGAAAAGAAGAATATTCAAAGATCCTCTCAATCTGTTTCAAAATCTGAAATAAAGGAGGAGCTGGCACTCATGGCTAGGAGATTTGAGAAGCTCAACTCCAGATTTGGTAGATACAAGAAGTTCTACCAAGACAACAGAACCAGAAGGAGATTCAGTTCTCCTGACAACAAATCAGAGAACAAAGCCTCTGATGAAAAGAAAGAAGACAGATATGCTAATAGGAAGAAATACAGCAAAGGTGAACCATCATCATCAAGGAGGAAGGAGTCCTCAAGCAAGAAGAATGATGATGAAGATGTGAGTTACAACTGCCAGAAAAAGTGTCACTTTCAGCATGATTGTCCTGACCTTAGTGCCAAAGAAAGAAAAGAAAGGCAGAACAAAAGAGACAAAAGGCTAAACAACAGGAAGGCCATGGTAGCTGGAGATTCAGCAAGTGAAGAGAGTGTCTACTCTTCTGATGATGGACTGTTCTCCAACAGTGACAGTGATGATGACTGTCAAATGGCATTTGAAAATGATGAGGTATGTTCATCTTCTAATTCTTCAAATAACACACATGAGTCCAGTGAAATCCACTTGAAACTCAACTTTGGAAAGTTACTTGAGGATTTCACCAGGCAACGAGAAGTATGCAATATGGCACTTAGAAAAAATGAGCTACTGAATTCTAAAGCTCAAACTCCCAACATTCCTGAACCAGAGTTTGACTTTAAATCAACTGAGTTGTATCAGCAGATTGTGAGAGAACATGAGGAAATGTCTCTCAAAGTCTCTGAACAACAAAAGTTGATTGATGATCAAGAACTGGCCTTGAGGAAAAAGGATTTTGATCTTAGAATTCTTCAAGCAAAATTTGACAATCTCTCAAGTGAATTTGATACTCTGAAATTGAGTGAGGGGAGCTTAAAAATGAAAATGGCTGCCTTGAACAAATCTGCTAAGGCAATAGAGGAAATTCAAGGGTTTCAAAGACCATTTGCTCAAAAGGGTGGATTAGGCTATAATCCACTCGAACCCTCACCTGGTCTTAGTATTGCCTCATCAAGCAATTCTAAGATGACTTTTGTAAGATCAGTGGCTCAACAAAATGAAATGGAAGTAAATCAACCACTGGTCAAGGATAAGGGTAAAGGAATTTTTATACCAACTCAAGTAAACAATGTACCTAAACCCATACCTATGGAAAAGGTTAAAGGCATTGCTTATATGAGAAATGAGGGTCAGAAAGGTAGAACCAATGGAAGGCCAACCTATCTGAATTCTCATCAGAGGAGTTGTCCAAAATCTGTTCAGAAAAGGCCAACTCAAATGAGGCAACCTCAACTGAATGGATTAAGGCCAATCCCCTCTGACAGATATAAAACATTCAGGAAGCCTGGACCTTACATGCCAAGAGGAAAAGGCCATCCAAAACCCTATCCTCAAAGGTCTTACCAAGCTGCACCTAAGTCTAGTAACTTCAGGAGAAATGTCCAAAGAAAATTCACCAACTCTCCTGAACCTTACAAGGCCAACACTTATACACAGAAACCACCCAAAGCATTTAAGGGTCAAACTGTGTATGTAGATGTAAATGGAAACCAAGTCAGTCACTTTGAATCAATCAGAGTAATCAGGCAGATTTGGGTTCCAAAAGGTACAGCTAACCCTCTAGGACCCAACACTCAAAGGGTACCTAAATTTTGACTTTGCAGGGCTGCAAGGACCACAAGAAGAAGAGAAGCATCAACAAGAAAACAGCATGGTACTTGGACAGTGGATGTTCAAGACACATGACTGGGAATAAAGAGCTTCTCTCAGATTTCATAGAAAAGGATGGTCCTTCAGTAACCTTTGGAGACAGCTCTCAAGGGATCACAAGAGGTTATGGTACATTAAACATTGGTAGTGTTAAAATTACTGATGTCTCATATGTCCTAGGCCTAAAATATAACTTGCTGTCTATAAGTCAAATCTATGATAAAGGATATTGTGTTGAATTTGCACCAAATGAATGTATTATCAAAAATAACTCAACACAACAGGTGCTACTAATAGGGGTGAGAAAGAGAAATGTCTATTTTGCAGATTGGAGCAAAACCCCTGAAGCAGTTTGTCTTGTTGCCAAAAGCACAAATGAGCAAAGCTGGTTGTGGCACAAGAGACTAAACTACCTAAACTTCAAAACCATCAACAAGATTGCAAGAAACTCTCTAGTTAAAGGGCTGCCAAATCAAGTGTTCACCAAAGAACATATATGCCAGGCATGTCAGGAAGGAAAGCAGATCAAAGCTTCATTCAAAGGGAAGACTGTCATCTCAACTGAGAGAGTTCTTCAACTACTGCATATGGATCTATTTGGACCAATAATCCCAGTAAGTATAAATGGAAGAAAATATGCTTTAGTTGTTGTTGATGATTTTTCCAGGTACACTTGGGTAGTATTCTTGCTGAACAAAAAGGAGACTCAAGTCAAGCTACCTGAATTGATGATGAGATTGAGCAATGAAAAGGGCCTAAGTATTGTCAAGATCAGATCTGACAAAGGCACTGAATTCATAAACTCATACATCAATGAGTACTGCAGCAAGAATGGCATCACACATGAAACTTCAGCAGCAAGAACACCTCAACAAAATGGGGTTGCTGAAAGAAGGAACAGGACCTTGAAAGAGGCAGCAAGAACATTGATTGCTGAATCCAAATTGCCTAAAAGGTTCTGGGCTGAAGCCATTAGCACTGCATGTCACACTCAAAACAGGTCCTTAATCACCAAAGGACAAGGTAAAACCCCATATCAAATATGGAAAGGTAGATTGCCCACGGTTGCTTATTTTCACATATTTGGTTGTAAGTGTTTCATTCATAATAATGGGAAAGAGCAATTGAAAGCTTTTGATAGCAAAGCTGATGAAGGAATATTTGTTGGATATTCACAAATCAGCAAGGCTTACAGAGTTTACAATTGCAAAACTCTTATTGTGGAAGAAACACCTCATGTTGTGTTTGATGAATCTATTGATGAGTTCAGGGATAGAAACCTGAATATTGATGAGATAACACAAAGAACAACCAGACTAAGGCTTCAAAGCAAGGAAATAGTGTTTGTAGATGTTGCCCAGCCTGAACTACATGATAATAAAAAACTGGACAACCTACCTAATGACAATCAACCAGAAACCAATCAACTTGAAGGAGAAATTGAACTGACTGACCCCATCCCAGTTCAAAACCAGGTAACAACTACCAATGAAGAAGCAGGCAATGCTGAGGTAGTAAATGGATCCAATATTCAAGGGGGAACCAATGAAAATGTCAACTTATCTGACAATGAGGACAATACCCCTGAATATGATCCTGAACTTGATCCTTCAATTAACTTCCCTAAATTTAATGAGTCTAGTGATCCAACCTCAGATGAGGACAATCCTCCTGAAGGGATCAGGTCTAGAAGGACTTGGCTGCAAAACCACGCATCTAGCCTGATACTTGGTAATCCAAGTGAAGGGATCAAAACTAGAAGATTTCATGGAGAAAGTGCTTTGTTTTGTTGTTTCCTTTCAGAACAGGAACCAAAAGACATTAAGGAAGCACTGCAAGATACCAACTGGATCATAGCCATGCAAGAAGAGCTGAACCAGTTTACCAGAAATGAAGTATGGGAGCTGGTAGATAGGCCAACACATCAAGATGTCATTGGAACCAAATGGGTGTTCAAAAATAAGAAAAATGAAAATGACATCATTGTGAGGAACAAAGCAAGACTGGTGGCCAAGGGATATTGTCAATCTGAAGGGATTGATTATGATGACACCTTTGCTCCAGTGGCCAGACTTGAGGCAATCAGACTCTTCTTAGCATATGCAGCTCACATGAGGTTCAAGGTGTACCAAATGGATGTGAAGAGTGCATTTCTCAATGGGGTGCTCAAAGAAGAAGTATATGTTGAACAGCCCCCAGGCTTTGAAGAAGGAGACAAGGTGTACAGATTAAAGCAAGCTCTCTATGGCTTAAAGCAAGCTCCAAGAGCTTGGTATGACACCTTATCACAGTTTCTTCTAGATCATGGTTTTGTCAAAGGCACTGTTGACAGAACCTTGTTCAGAATCTGTGAAGGAGATGATATCTTGTTAGTCCAAATCTATGTGGATGACATTATATTTGGATCTCCAAATGAGAAGCTGTGTGAGAAGTTCTCTAAACTCATGCAGAGCAAATTTGAGATGTCCATGATGGGATTGATGAATTTCTTCTTAGGACTTCAAGTCACTCAATCAAAGAAAGGAATATTCATCAATCAGGCCAAGTATATAAGGGACATGATCAAGAAATTTGGATGTGCTACAAGCAAACCAGTCAGAATTCCTGTGAATACTAACTGGAAAATGGATCCTGATGAAAGTGGAGAATCAACAAACTCCACTAACTACAGGGGAATCATAGGATCCTTACTATATCTCACTGCAAGCAGGCCTGATATCACATTTGCAGTTGGAGTGTGTGCAAGATTTCAAGCCAATCCAAAGAAGAGCCACCTTGATGCTGCCAAGAGAATCCTAAGATATCTCAAGGGATCTGAGAATCTTGGATTGTGGTATCCTGCTGATGATAACATTGAGCTCTCTGGATATTCAGATGCAGACTATGGAGGATGTAGAATTGACAGAAAATCCACCTCAGGAACATGTCAATTCTTGGGCAGCAAGCTTATCTCATGGTTCTCCAAGAAGCAAAATACAGTTGCAACTTCAACAACTGAAGCAGAATATGTAGCAGCTGGAAGTTGCTGTGCTCAGATACTTTGGCTCAGGCAGCAACTTAGAGACTACAAAGTCATCTCAAAAGAAGTGCCAATATTCTGTGATAACAACAGTGCAATTGCCATCTCACAAAATCCAGTGCTCCACACCAGATGCAAGCATGTGGATATCAAGCATCACTTCATAAGGGATCATGTGGAGAAGAAAGATATCAAGCTTGTCAAAATCCACACTGATAAGCAAAAAGCTGATATTTTAACTAAGCCTCTAGCTGAAGCAAGGTTCTTGGAATTGTCAGCTGAATTGGGCTTACTTGATCCAGCAAAGATGGAGAAATGAGGAAAGAAAGCTCATATGAAGGGGGAAGCTCATTAAGATGAACTTCAGCAAAGTTGACCAACCTCACTGAAGCAGTCTGCAAAAAGAGGGAAACTCAGCAAAGTTGTCCCTATGGTGTTCAACAATGTTGGTCAGGAGCCTTGTCCAAGTGGAACCCAGTCAGCAACTTTGGGACCCACTCAGGCATATTGATCAGGCAATTTGACCTTCACAGAAATCAAAACACATCTCAGGATGTTTGTCCGAGTTAATTGGATAATCATTGCTATTTTTAGCATTGATTAGACATTGAAAAGATTTCTTGGTCTAAGAGTAGGTCATTTTAGGATGGAGTGTGCTATAAAGATTTTTACCACCAAAAAGGCAAATCAACATTTAATGCAAAATCTTAATTAAGATTTCATGAATTCTTGAGCCATCATCAAGACCATTGATTTGCATTAAAACTCCATCAAACCGCCTAAAGCCCACTACCCCACTTTATCCAATTGGTTTTTACTATTACCCACTGTTATTATCTATTAACCAACGGTTAATAAACTCCCCACATATATAAACTCCTCAGTTTTTACTTCCATCCTTACGCTCTCATAATTCCAAACTCTCAAGTTTTTCAAAACCTCTCAAAACCTGCAACTCTTCTCCAAAAACCTACCCAAATTCTCATATTATCCATGGATCCCAAAATCAAAAGAGAAGAACTTGTATATTTCAATGATTCCTCTCTGGACATTGATTTCTCCTATCTTAGCAACTCAAACTCTCTGTGGTTTGAAAAGTTGGTGGCTTTTGATAGCCCAGATACAGAAGTTCATCCTGTACTCCATTGGTTTAGGGAAGCAGGCCTAGAAAAATTTCTTGGCACCAAGCCTGATTCCTTCCTGAATCCTTTCATGACAGAGTTCTTTGCCCATCTCAGATGGAAGGGCAAAAAGGGTGATGTGTGCACCAAGCTCACATATGCTGAGTAAGATGAAGATGAAGAAAGCCAACACACCATCATCTTCACTACTGAGGATCTGGATGCTAGCTTTGGGCTACCATCAGAAGGCCAAAATCCTGAAATTTACAAAGAAGGAGATGATCAGGAGTTCTACTATCCATGGATGATAGTACCCAAGAAACTTGTAAGTGCTCAGAACAAGAACACCTTAAAGCCTGTTTATAGGCATTTGTTTGACTGTGTTGTGAAGAGTCTGTTGAGCCATTCTGGAAGTGTTGAATAAATCAGTATGCCAAAACTGAGGGTGATGGCTGCTGTGATTGACTCTGCTGAGAAGAGAGTCAAGGTTGACTGGAAAAGTTTCATTCTGGACAAGATGATGAATGAAAAGTTCAAGTTTAAGGAGGTGAAGCACCACAAGGTGGTGGTTGATGGAAGACTCCAGTTTTGCACAAGAGCTAGCCTGCTCTTGGAAAGATTTGCTCATTATACCCATCTACAAGCAAAGCCAAAGCCTTTTCCAGCTCAAAAGGTGATGTTCAGGAATCTGTCTTCTAAGACAGAAAAGAGGAAGCAAGATGCAGCTTCAAAGAAAGCAGTTGCTGTTGTACCAGCAACCAGAGCCTCTCCTTGAAAAAGAAAAGCTCAACCACCAAAAGCACAGCCAAAAATGAAGAGGATGAAGAAGATTCTGAGTGAATCTTCCCCAGAAAGCCAGTCAAAAAGTGGAGGAGCCACTTCTGAGGAGATTGAGAAGGCTGCTGATGAAGGAGTCAACCCCCCTGAAGAGGGTGAAGAATTCAGAGAGGTTGTCCCCTTACAGCCTGAGACTGTAACAGAGTATAGGGACCTTGATAAGCCAACAAGGTCAGAAAGGAGAAGGAGAATTATCAAAACTTCTGAGAAGCAGAAGTTGATGGAAGAGGAGAAGAAGAAGAAAGAGTTCTTCAAGGAGATTAGACAAGCAAGTAGGTCTAACTCCAAGTCCAAATAAAAGCCGAACAGCCCTGAAGACAACTCTCCTGATATTCAGTCTAGAAGAATATCTCCAAGGCATGAAGAAGAGGAGTGCAAGACTCCTGAAGATGCCCCAAGAAGAGGAGTGCAAGACTCTCCTGATAGATCAGGTATTGATGTGCTGGCAGATCTAGTCAATCTTGAGGATAGACCTTTTTCCCCACTTGATCCAAGACTTCTTTCATACACCAAACTTCTTGAAACTGTTCTTCAAGAAGGTGATCAAGTTGTTCTCCCACCCATTCCAGCCATTCCAATTACCTCTTCAGGCACATTGCTCTCAAAAGCACCTGAATCCCAACTTGTCTTAAGCTCTTCTGAATCCAATCTTTCTGAATCCAATCTACCTGAAATCCAGCCAAGCCTACCTGAATTCCAATCCAACCCTCCTGAATCCCAAACCAACTCTTCTGGAGATGAAAGTGGTGAAGAATACACTTATGAGGGGATGCTGAGGCAGATTGCCAAGGCTAATGTGGATGAATTGTATCCAGGATTGAAGGATTATCCTAGGCTGCAACAACAGTTCTATGATCTCAGAGCTCTTGTTGAGATCAAAGATAGAACTATGGTGGAAATAGCTCAGGCTATTCAGGATAAAGGAGCAGGCTGGTGGCAGGTTGAAGAGAACAGGCTCTTACATTTTGCAAATGTGAAGAAATCCAGTGTGTTGACCACTGAGGCCTTGTTTTGCACCATTGTTCATGAGAAGGTGCTTGCTGAGAGAGAAAGAATTGCACAAGGAATCAAGCATCCTGATAGTCCATCTGATGATGATAATGATGATGATGATGGTAACACCAATCCCAATCCTCCTGGCCTCAACTCTGCTCAGGTACATTACTTGACCTATAATTTTGCTAAGGACTCTGATCATTCAGAGGAGTTGACCAAAGATGGTGACTCAGTCCAAGATGCATTGGCCAAGGATGGTTCTTCTGAACCTGAGGCACAGCTTGACAATGTTGAGACTTCCATGGGAGAAGCTAGTTTGGCTAAAGCCTCATCAATGTCAGGACAGTTGGACATTGACCAGCCTTTAGTCATTCAGGATGACTCAGTGGACTTGGGATGCCTAAGCACTGTGATCTCCCAACAACTGCCCTCTGTGGATCCTGTTGAGGATATAGAGGTGTCAGGTTTAGGAATGGAAGGAGTTGAAAAGGCTGATAGTGTTGAAAATTCAGAGGGAGATGATGGTGAGGATTGTGTGATTACTGGTTCCCTGAGTGCACCACAAATAGAGGGAGATGAAGTAGAAATATTGGGTGCAGCCCAATATGAGAGTCAGACAATTCTTCAAGTCAAATCTGAACTTGATGAATCCCTTGGTGAAAGGAGGCCTGATTCTCCAGTGAATGTGAGTTTATCAGTTGATATTGAAGAAAAGAATCTAGTTGAAAATGAGAGAGAAGGTGCTGATGTATCAGGCCTTATGGGAGAAAGAAAAAATGAGGGTGTTGAGGGAGATTTTACTAACACTCTTAGTTTTGCAGATTCTGTTGCTGTTACCATTGAGCAAATTTTTGCAGATGCTTCTCTTACAGATATACCAGTTGATGCTGACATTGACCTTGAAGCAGTTTCAGCCAATGTATCCACATTGAATAAGATGTACTTTGAGCAAGCCAACACCACTGAGGCTGGTTTTCAGATTGCTACTCAGACTGCATCCATCATTGAAGAGCAATCAGAGAAGTTGGATACATTGGTAAGGGAAGTTGGGAAGGCACATGCAGCAACTATTGACACTCTAGATGGCCAAGGCAAGACTTTAGCCTCTGTAGAGATGAGGCTAACTGGCTCAGAAGAGGTGATCCTGCCCACTCTAGATGCAAGAATTTGTGGAGTTGAAACTGGACTGCAAACAGTTTCAACAGAAGTAACAAAGGCAAAGGATGAGATGGTGAAGTTCACCAAATCTGTGAAGAAAGAGCAGCTGGGCCTCAAGAATCTCTACAAGGACAATGTGAGAGCTCTAAGGAGGACAATCAAGGATGCATTAAGGTAAAGGACAGCAGCTCAGAGGAAGAAGGCTGAGGAATTGAAAGCTGCAATGGTCAAAGAAGCTGCAGAGAAGTTCACTGTTGAACTTATGGCCAAAGTGTCTGATCAAGTTGTGGCCAACCTCACTGATCAACTTCAGGCCAAACTTGATCAATCACTAAAAGCCACATTGGATGCCATTGTTACTCAGAAGATGAAGCCTGTTCACACATTCTTAAGTATGGCAGATGACAAGATGCAAAACATTCATGATGAGAATGTTTATTTGCTGCAGGAGTTGAAGTCCCTCACTCAAGCCCACTCACATCTCTCAGTCTCTATGAGTGAATTGAAGCCCCAGTGTTTTGATAATGCCAAAAAGGGGGAAAGAGAGAGAGCAAGGGCAAAGGGAACCTTGGTGATTGGTGAATCAAAGGGAAATGAGAAGGTCCCTGAGATTGAGGAGGAGGCAGTAGAAGACATTGGGAAAGGCAAAGGCCCAATGAATATTGAGGATTTGATTGAGGAAGAGCAGATTCAAATTGCTGTCAAGGAGTCTATGATGTCAGCAATGGAAAGTCAGGCAAGAAAGCTTCAAAGGCCTGGTGGTGAGTCAGCAGGACTTGACCCCAAAGAGAAAGCTGCTGAAGTAAGGGGGAAGGTGACAAGAGCATCTGAAAGAAAGAGGAAGGAATTGCAAGCCTTCAATGAATTCCCAACCAGCCTGACTCTGCCATCAGAATTTCAGTCTGAAGAAACAACTCCATTAAGGCAGTCAAAGAGATTGAAGAAAGCAGCCAAGTTGCCTGCTATTGAAGAAGAAGATATTGAAGAGGAGGTACAGGACAGAGAGCCTGAAGTTGGTGTGCCCAAACTTGCTGATGATCCTTCTAAGCTGTTTGAAGAAGGATTTGGAAAAGATCCAGAGACTCAGGAGAAGTTAGCTCTTCAGAGAGCTAAAGAAAGAATAGATCAGTTGGTTGAGGCCAACAAGGCAAGGGATGAGAGAAGGGCAAACTTCAAAGCTCCAAGAAGGAGGGCTTCTTACAGAAGGCTCAAACCACAGATGCTGCAAAGATGGGACACTCAGTACCCTCACCATGATAAGTGGGTTCCAATCTCACTGAATGATGCATGGGAGGAGGCCAAGAGAAGTTTTGTATATGACTTTTATGTCATTGGAAAGTGGCTTGAGGAGAGTGTGGATGAAGTCTTTGTGAAGTTTATGTTTGAGAACCATAGGGACCTCTACCAAAAGCTGTTTGCAGCAGCTGAGATGGCAAGAGTTGAATTCAAGGCCCCTGGTCCTATTCTGTACATGCCTCCTAAGTTCAATGGGAACATAATTGACGAGGGAAAGATTCTGGAAGAGTTCATCAACATCATGAAGATGGAGAAGATGAAGATTGGCCCTAGAGGATCCAACAAGGATGTTTGGGAATTAAAGAAAAGGGTCTGGGCTCAATATGGCATTGCTCCTCAAGATGATGGAACTCTCTGATGGATAAGTTCATCTCTTCCCTATCTGGTTTTTATGATTTTTATGATTGTTGTTATTCTGTTTTTCTTGTATCAGCTTTGTTGTCCTTTTGATTTTCTGATCTGTAATGCTCTATGATATATAAAAGGACCACTGATTTTCTATCAAGAGATAACAACTCATTATCTCAACTAACCTGACATGACATATATACTTGATTTATTGTGCTAACAGTTTCTTTCAGGAAAGTTGACCAGATCACTCATCCTGAAGGTAAAGTATAGTATAAGTCAAGGTTCCTTTGTAATAGGTTTTGGCATCATCAAAAAGGGGGAAATTGTTGGGAATAAAATGATTTTGATTTAGATACAAAAACCCCTGATTGATGATGTTCAGATTAGTTGAGATATGCTCAAGTCTAGTTCAGACAAGTTGTCTCAGTACACTTGAGTAAGTAGAATGCTTAAGTTAAAAATCTCAGGAATGTTGTGAGATTTTAGAGTTCAGGGTAGTTGTCCAAAGCTGGAATGTTAGGCAGCTTGATAAGTGTTAAGTGTCTAGGCCAAAGTTGCTGAACTTTCAAGACAAGCTGACCAAGTGGACAAATGAGCTGAAGAGACCAAGAACATTAAAGCAATGCTCATAAATGCAAATGATCAGAACAGTTGAAGTACAAATGATCAAGAGCATTGAATGCCAAAGCTCACAGAAGACACATTCAATGAAGCATTTATTGCCAATCATGCTTGAACCAAGCATTGAAGACTTAAAGCATTAAAGAGTGAAGCATTGAATGAATGTTGGAACATTCTAAATTGCAGCAGGAATGTTCAGGGAGCTTGTCCTATCTGACCGTTGGTTGAGTGTAGAGTTTGCCACAAATCAACCTTGGGAAATGTGCATATTTGGAATCTGACACAAGTCTTCTCAGCCGCATTTTTCAGAAGTCAACCATTCATTCAAGCAACCATTGAAGAGCCCTTTTACACAGTGGATAAAAGGATGCCAAGCTTCATAGCCGTTTCAATGGTGCTGCAAATAGACATATTTGAATTGCTATCCCTCCAACGGTTAGTTGTTCAAATTTGCCTATAAATACAGAAGTGATCAAAGGGATTCAGAATCCAACTACAAGCTATCAAACTATCATCAAGCTTTCAAAGGAAACCAAGCTGTTCTTCAGAATCCCAAGTTTCCTGAATCACTTCAATTAGCTAAGCCAATCTTTGTAAACATCCAAAGCTTAGCATTGAGATATCCTAAGCCTTTACACTGTTCTTATTGTAAAGGATATCTCTACTAGTTGGAACCAAACCTCAAACCCTTATCTCATTTAGTGAAGAGAGTGTTTGTTGTAGAAGTGAGGAGTTAAGGACTGTTAGTGTGAAACACAGTCTTAACTCAGAGAGATTGAGCACTAGGACTCAGATTATCCTAGGGATCAAAGCACTAAGAGAGTGTTGTTGATCAGTGCACCTTGGCACTATAAAACAAGCTAATTCCATTGTGAAGGAATTATCCTGTTCAATCAGGGAAAGTGGATGTAGGAGCTTGAGTCTCTGAACCACTATAAACTTGTGTGCCATTTACTTACTGCATTCTTTATTGCACTTACATTCAAATATATTTTAAAGAAGCAAAACTTAGTAAGTTAAGAAAAACTGTTTTGGACAAAGTCCCTGATAACTGTGTTTTTCAGAAATCAACTTGGAGTATTTCTTTAAGTCAAAGGCCAACCACATTCCGCACTTAGCAACTCTTTTAGATATTTAGCCAACTGATCACTTAATAGTAATCAGTAGGACAAGTATCTATCAAAGTTCACACTCAGGCCAGTTGTGAGACAACCTGCCTGATAAGACCAATTTTGTTAAAAAGAAAAGAATTTTCATACACAAGTGCATCCCCCCCCCCCATACACTTGTGTTATACTCCACAATGGACCAACATGTTTGATTAGTGCTTACAAAAGCCCACGTTCCAGATCATCCGTTCAAAGCACGTACAACAATCGTGTTCCCCTAATCGTCCCTAATTCTTATATTCCCCAATTTACAGAGATTTGGAGAACCATAGATCCCCTACCCTAATTCCTCCATTTCCCTAACCCTGCACATAATTTACAAATCCACGTTGATGAATTTGTTGGGAATTTTGATGACCCAATCATCAAACCTGTTGCTTAGGAGAAATTTTATTTAGATTAAATTTTAATTTTTTTTGAAATTCTTTAAAAAATGAATTTGAAGCGATTTTAAATTGGTGCACGAACAAACTAGAGCATTGCCTCTTGATCTTGAAATGCCATACGATGAACAAAAATCAAGATTGTAGCTTAAACAAAAATTTCATAAGTAGACAAGTCTGAAACAGAGCAGGTATAAAGACGACAATTTTACATAAAGATATTAGATCAAACACGAGAGATGGTCAGTTGCGTGGCGCCGCCGCTAAGATTGCCCGACCCGCGGCCGGCGACGCCATTAGCGGTGCCGACGACTTTGCTAGCATCTTATTTCCAAGGGAGAAGAAAGAACAATTTCCTTTTTATTTTAATTTACACTACAAAAAAGAGCTGTTTTACCGACGAAAATAGAGACGGAAATTCGGTCGGTAACAGTGTTTTCCGACGGAAATACCGACGAAAAAATTCCGTCGGTGCCAACCTCGTCTGTAAGTCTTACCGACAGAATTTTTTTTTAAAAAAAATTTAACCCAGGGCCAACGGGCTGACCCAACCCGGCCCACAACCAGCAAGGCCCGCGAGGGCCCAAATTTAATTGCAGATTTTAAGCTGCATGCATGGGACTCGAACCCGGGTGTGTGGGCGCATAGTGAGGAGCGCTCACCACTCGGACAAGTCTGTTTTTCGTTAATAATTGTAATATTAATTGTATATGTACTCATTTTCGACCCAATTTTTTTTAAACAATTCACAAAATTAATTTCTTTCTATATTACTATAACTAAATTTGTGATTTATAACTAATTTAAATTTAATTTTTTTAATTTATATATAGTAAATCTAATTTGTTTATTTTTTGTGTTTTGATTAAAATTCTAAATAGTTCATATTATTATACATGTTTTACTCTTTTTTTTAAACAAATTCGTTTAATAATTGAACATTCTTTTACTTATATTAATCACTATATTTGTGACTTATAACTATATAACTATGGTATATGTGTGAATCTTATTTTCAAATAGTATATTAATAATTTAATGTATGCATGCATCATATTTTTATTCAAAACAAGTTAAACAACAAATTCCTTTAATAATTAACATTCTTTCACTTATATTAATCACTAAATTTGTGACTTATAATTATTGTAATATTAACTTTTTAATTTATAAATTATAAATGTAATTTTTTGGTTTTAATTAAAATTCTAAAATTCACATGTATAATTTTTTTTGTTTTTGTTTTGATTAAATATGATTACACTTATATTAATTACTAAATTTGTGGCTTGTAATTATTGTAATTTTTTTTTAATTTATAAATTGTAAATGTAGTTTTATTTTTTATAATTATTTTATTTATTAATTCACACAAAGACTTAATTATCATATAAACTAAATGGATATAAACACTAAAGAAATTATGTCCAAACAATATAACATAAAAATTTCTAATTTAATCAATAATTTTCTAATTTAATATAAAATTTTCTAATTTGATCAATAATTTCCTAATTTAATATAAAATTTCCTAATTTAATCAATAATTTTCTTAATTTAATATAAAATTTTATAATTTAATCAATAATTTCCTAATTAACTTAATCAATAATTTTATAATTTAATAGACATGTTTCAAATTTAATCAACAAATTTTATATTTTAATCAATCATAAATTTCTAACTAAAAAATTTTCTTCTTTAATTAATAATTTAATTTTTGCACAAATTTTTAATTTTTTTTCATTTTTAATTTTGTGATTAGCGACGGAAATTTTCGTCGGTAATCACATTTTTTTTAATTTTTTAATTTTTAATTTTTTTTTTTAATTTTGTTGTTAGAGACGGAAATTTCCGTCGGTAATCATAATTTTTTTTAATTCCGTCGGTAAATCGGTTGACTTTTGTAATCCGTCGGTAAAATTCCGTCGGTATTTCACAGTTTTTTTGTAGTGTTAATTGATTTTTAATTATATTTATAATTTTAACTTTTAATTAATTTGTGTATAAGTGTGGGGTGAATTAGTAATTTAATATAGATACGTAACATCTTATAATTACATTTTCACTCCTCTAAAAATTTAATAGGGATATTTTTGTCATTTCATATTTATTAATTTAATTAATTAGTAGGGCAAAGCAGTGCGACTGCACATTGCATAGAGCAAACGTACTATTGCGAAGTGCAATCATATAAAAACAATATTATGCGTTGGATCAATGATCCAATGACATTTAATGAGTTTCCTGTTATTTCACCCTTCCTGACCATAGAAATACCCATGTTTAGAATCTTAAATATTCTAAACTTATCTTATTTTGATATTTTTAATTGGATAGTAATTAATTAGTTTTAGATAAGTTAGGTTACTAAGTTAGTTTCTGAATTTTAAATCTGAATTTTGAAAACGTCAGATGGCCGGGTACAAGACCCAATGTCTCTCTCCCATTTTATTGGAGTATCTCTTATTGGGGAATTATCACTTATCATGTTTCAGAATTCAGTTTTAATTTCTCTGTTACCTTCTATTTTCTTTCTTCTCTCTGTACTTTTAGGGGGAAGAAATCGAATACTCATTCACAATTAATCTAGCCATGAGATCTAACTAGTTTTTCATTCTCCTTTCGCTCTTCATTATTTATATATTCTTTGTATTTGATTATATTATTTGAATTGATCACTTATTCAATTCGTTAAAATGAGAACGTTAAATTTATAATTGTTTAATTGTTCTAATCCTTGTGACAATTAAGTTGCATAATTGATTATCCAGATTTTTGTAATGAGAAATATATAATCTAGCCTAAATACCCCTACATGTGTATTTCTTTTATCAAGTATATGTACCTACGTACACATCGTGCAAGGATTGTCCACAGATTAATATTATATTGTGAATGAAATTCACATAAACAAATTAAACCGTGCATATGCTAGACGTCAATTCAAAATACAAGTTACTAAACTTTAATTTCTCAAACGACAGACAGAGTTCTTTGCTTAATTAATTAACTTTTACAAGGAGAATTCTTACATAATATGTAGCAAATTAAAATAAAACAAATGAAATCATCAGTTACATATTTGGTATTCCACTTTGTGGATGAATGACATGCACAGTGAAAGAAATACTCAATGAACTGTATACATATTTAGCTCAACATGTGTTAATGATCGAGTGGAACACACACGAAAAGTGAAACAGGGAAATTAATAATCGGATTGAAAATAAAAAGCATGCAAATTAAAGGATCTAAATTAACTTAATCATTACCAACACTCATATAATTTAATATCAGTGCGAAGGCGAAAGTAAACTTCTCCTTCAAATGCATCCGTCATGAGAGTGGCCACCCCTCTTGCCATGAAGAAGTCGCCAGTTCCACCAATGACCGAAATGTCCCTAGTCTTGTTCATCAGCGGATCAGCCCCGGCGAAATTTATGGAACCCTTGTGTTGAGTAGAGTTGAAAACAAAAGAAAACCCTAACCATGAAGTGAATACATCTTTCTTGTCGTATAAATAGAACCCCTGCGCTCGACCCACCGGGGTCGAGTGCAGGTTGTTGTCTAAAGTAATCGGGTCGTCAAAAACGACCACGTTCCCAAAATGATTTTGGGTAGCCAAGATTGTGGTGTTACCCCAAGCCGGTGCTCCTACAATGGCCGACGTTGCGTTGTGGGAGTTGTGGCCGTTGTAGAGTATGTCGTGGAAGTAGAATATCATCCTCTTGCACGGGCGGCGCCTGTGTCGGAGATTTTCTCCATTGGCGGTAGCTGAGCTGCCGAGGATGAGGATGAGGATGAGGACGAGGAGGAGGAAGGAGGTGATAGATGGTAAGGGTAGGTTTTTGGGCCTCATTGTTGCCATGCTAAGAGAGGAGTACTAATGAAATAAGAAGCTAGGATTGATTTGTTGGAGTGGCATTACACTATACCCAAATGACTAAATATATAGGGTGTCTGAAAGTGAAATATCAAGTGGTAAATGTGATATTGTATATATGCAATTCATTGCTAATTTGGTGCAACAAACTTGCATTCTTATATAGAGTAACAGTATGAAATTTGATAACATTAATTACATACCCTTTTTTTTTAAAGTTTCGGTATCAGATCCAAATACCGACTAATTCGGAAGACTAATCTCATCATTCACTTGTGAGGGCCCTGTTTAAAATCAGAGCAAAAAAAACTATGTATGAACTGACCTAGAGATGAGTACACTTCTAAGTCCCAAGAGCCTATATACACCACTAGGACAATTCATTGGGTTTTAATTGAAAGCATTACACTCATAAACTTAATTAAAATACTATTGTATTTATATATTCACACAATTCGATGTGTTTGCATACATGTGTATAATGTTATAATATTAGTATGAATGGCAGTTTCGTATGGTAAACAAGTTTTACAAAAGAGTGATGCTTGACTTTGAAGACATGCGCTGCAGCTGTATAGTGCCGGGAAGGTCCCAAAACGGGGAATTAGACGTTGTCTTGTAGTGTAAGGATTACCTAATTAATTAAACGTGGATGGTCCACAATCCATATATATATTTATGGAGGCCAGCAAATAAAAGAGAAAGTTTTTTTTTTGACAGAAAAATAAAAGAGAAAGTAGGTTGTGTCACGTGAGAATAGGTGCCCAAATCCATGAAACATGGTAGACCTTAATTACATTTTTGGATTAGTTGAGCAACACCAATCTTATAATTCAATTCCTTCTAAAAGTTCGAATTTGTAGAGAGATATGAACAATTTAAATGAATGAAGTTGCTTTCAACCGAAATCAAACGATGTGTGTGTGAACCTTAAGGCTCTGATACTTTCTCTCTCATTTGAAGTTCGAACGTGGAGAATTAATTCCTTAATAATAATTACAACTACGCCCAAATCCATATGAAGCATGGTAGGCCTTAAGTTTTTGAGTTTCTTTTTTGAATTAGTTGAGCAACACTTATCTTATATTAATCAACAACTACACGTGATCACACTTCGAGAGCAGATCGACTCTTCCGTGTCATCACGTTTCATACTCCATTCTATTTTGATGTATCATCTATTCATCTTGCAGTGTTTAATTTATTGTTATAACACATATACACATGCAATAAGTTACATATATCAATGACACATATCTTATGCATTATAGATTATGAAATGCAAGATGAAACATGTAAGAGTAACACTTGTATAAAATATTTTATGTAAAATTATATATCTTATAACTAAAATAGTTTCTAAAAATCCACAGTTAAAAATCTGAATCATATTGCTTAAAAATTTGTGGGTTACAAGTAGATGATTTACTACAAAATCAAAATATTTGCTACTACAAGACTAAAGTATTGTTATTACAAGATCAAAACTGTATTACTACAAGTTCAAAACTATTCTAGTGAATTAAGCCAAAATAAACTAATTGTCCAAAATATTTTTGACCTTGTAATAGCAGAATATGTTGACCTTATAATAGTATATTTTGGCTTTGTAGTATCATACATATTTTGCTACTAAGGCAAAAATTATGTTAATACATGGTCAAAAAATATGGTACTATAAGATCAAAGTATTGTCACTATAAGGTCAATTATATTATAAGTCTAAAAATACTCTGACGAATTTGACCAAAAAATAAGTGTTCAGAATATCTTATTTTTTGACTTGTAATAATACACGTTTGATCTCGCAGTAACAATACTTTAATGTTGTAGTAGCATAGTTTTGACCTTGTAATATGACAATATCTGAAAGCGAAAAAAACTATTTTAATTAAGTTGACATGTGTTGACCCGAGTTTGACCAACAATTTTTTACTTTAAAATTATTTCAATTAACTATATTTTCGGTCTTTGGTACCCGAATTTGGTGATAGCTGTCACGTAAGTCCAACCGAGTAAACTATCGAGCCCCGTGTAATTCGTCTAGGAGCTCTTGAATGATCGAAATTGAATATTTATCTAGAATCATCCGCTTGTTCAATTCCTAGTAGTCCACACAAAAACGCCAACTACCGTCCTTCTTGTGGACAAGAAAAAGTTGACTTAAGGGCCCGAACTTGGTTGTTGATGAGTCGGATTTATTGCATATTTTTGTGCTTTAATTGAATATTATTTGGAAATTAAAGTGGTATTTTAGTGCATCTTTCTGATTCATTATTTTGTGATTTCAATTACCTAGATATTTTATTTTCTTATTTTTTTCAGGTAAAAAATGGAGCATTTTGATGGGAATGAAGCCCAATTAATTATGCAAGTAGGCTTCGTTGGTTATTGAAGTCCAAAGGAAATTGAAAGGCTACTAAAGAAAGTTTGGGCCTAATTAATTCTGTTGGGCCGTATTAAATCAAAAGAAGGAATAATCCCAGAAGGCTTAGGCCCATTAGTGGGTGCCTGAGCTATAATTGTTTTTGGGGGTTATTCCCTTTTGGGAAAAGAAGACAACAATTGCCGTTCTTGGAAGGGAAGTCAACGCTGGGAAGGGGATTGACAATTGGTGATGTCAGTGCGAGCAGAAAGACTTTTGTGGATTGTAATTTTGGTTTGATCATCACACTGTTAATTCCTTTATTTTGGATTAATATTCAAACTATGTATCAGCTTATTGTTTGTGTTGTTTTCGTTAATTACGAGTAGCTAATTTCTTTATTCTAGCCCGAGGATGTGAGACCTTATATTGATTATGTCTATTTAATTAAACAATTCCTGGTTGATTTTGATTTATATCTCGATTTTGTTATTACTTGAGTAGATGTTATGCATGTTTTGAATTAGGAGTTTAATAGGCTCGATCACCCAATTTTATTCTTATATCAATTCTAGCTATCCCATAATTATAATTCGTAATTGTTATAATATTGTGGGAATTGTAACAACTAAGGTAGAACACCTTAGGGATAGTAATATCTAGGTTGTATGAAGCGAGCGTCTCGTCTTCATAGTTTAGTTTATTATATTGTTTTAATTCTTGAATGTGTTCCTCGAGTTGAACCTTATATACATGTTTTAGGGTTATTTGTAGGAATAGATTAATTGGGGGTCGTACCTGCTGATTAATTAAACGTAAGAAACAATTTGAACTAGTTTAGTCGTACCACTGGTTTAGAGATAAGATTTGAGATTAAATTGAGATAATCGAGTTTGTTGATTTAATTGGTATAATTAATTGAGGGGAAACTATCCGAGGGCTAGATCGTTCTTACTATTTGAATACTCATTATTTTACTTGCATTTTGTTATTATTTTCTTGCTTTTTTTAGTAGTTAATTATTCACCAACCGAAATCCTCTTATTTTATTGCTTTCGTACAAAAACTAATTAATTAAATTACGCCGTTCTATGTGGGATCGACCCTTACTTACCATACTATATTAGTGCGTCGGTTAAGAAATTATTTTTGGGTGCTGGCGACGGCACACCAAGTTTTGGCGCCGCTGCCGGGGATCGGTTGTTAATTCGATTGAATATTTTGTGTTTTTAATTTTTGTTAAAGAATTTTGAAAATTTTTGAACAAAATATTTATACTTTCTGAAACGAAACAACAAAATTATATTCCAGTGGCATTTTGCTGTTGATGTGAGTTGCTGCTTTGCTGATTTGAACTAACACTGAACCCTCATTGTTAGTTCTGTTTTTCTTTATTTTTGTTTTCAGTGAATGATCACTCGATCAAACCAGAGTGAATGACTTGAATACAATCCAGAAGTAGAGAGAACAACAAGGAGACTTAGGAAGGAGGCTCGTACACGTCGGCTGATTAATTTTGCACGGACAAGAGAGACGAGTAGTGAAGAAGAAAGTGATACCCGTGACGAGCCAATTTTCGAGCAAAATTTTGAAAATATGGATGAAGAAGCTCGAGAGAGAATGATGAATGAGTTGGCAAACCCAACAATTACTCGTCAATCCCTTTGCATTACAATTCCTACTCTTGGTGCTAATGCTAATTTTGAACTAAAATCGGGACTAATTCATTTATTGCCTTCTTTCCATGGTCTTGCAGGAGAAAACCCACATACTTTCCTCAAGGAGTTCCATGTAGTATACTCGAGCATGAAACCCACCGGACTCACAGATGATCATGTCAAGTTTAGTGCATTCCCGTTTGCACTAAAGAGCACTGCAAATGACTAGTTGTATTTCTTGCCACCTAATACAGTGAACACATGGAATGACATGGAGAGGGTCTTCCTCCAACATTATTTTCCGGCCACTCGAGTGGTAACTTTACAAAAGGATATTGCAGGTGCCAGACAAGGGTCAGGGGAGACATTACATGAGTATTGGGAGCGTTTCAAGCGCCTTATAGCTTTATGCCCACACCACCAAATTAGTAATCAACTGCTTATCCAGTACTTTTATGAGGGACTCACCCTCACAGACCGTAACATGATTGATGCAGCTAGTGGAGGAGCTTTGATGGATAAAACGCCAACAGCTGCACGTGAGTTGATATCTAATATGGTAGCGAATACTCAACAGCTAGGTGCACGAGATTCCATGTCTAGGCCGGTTTATGAGTCAAAAGATGATGCATTGGAGAAAATTGCAAGTATGATGCAAATGATGATGAAGGGAAAGACTCCAGAGGTTCGACCATGCCGACTTTGCTCCACCACAGACCATACCACGGATGACTATCAGATTCTGAATGATGAAATTGAACAGCATACCAATGTAATTGGTTTTGGGAATTCTCAAGGTCGGAGATATGATCCGCACTCCAACACTTATAATCCGGGGTGGTAGGATCATCCTAATCTACGATATGAGAATCAACAAAACTATGAGCATGGGGAAAATCAAAGGCCTCAACACCAGGATCGTAATTCTGAACTTATGGGATAGAATAGTGGTGGTGGAAGTTCAGAAATGTCTTTTGAGGATATGTTGAAGTCATTGGCAGCCACGACGATGAAAGTCTAACAAGAGAATCAAGTAGCCGTGGGAACTTTGGAATCTGGACAAAGAAATTTAGAGTTGGGGCAAAAGAGTTTGGAGGTCGGACAAAAGAATTTGGAGTCCCAAATGAGTCAAATAGCTACGTACAACCATTAACCAACTCCAAGCACAAAGTAGTGGAAAGCTACCATCTCAACCTGAAATCAACCCTCGAAATGTAAGTGCCATAACTTTACGAAGTGGTAAGAAGATAAAAGAAATTTTGGCACCCAAACGAAGTGAGGAAGATGGAGGGCAGGTTGGATTAGGTGATGAGGGGCATTCTCAGGTGCCTAATGATCATATTGATGCTCGGGACGAGCTGGTTGGACTCGAGAAAGCTGTCCAAAAAAAATCAGGATGCAGATTTCAGCAACACTGACCCCCTCAGTGTCAGTGTCCCAGAAATGAAAAATGAGGTAAATGGTCGTAATTCAATTCCTATTATTTCTAAACCATTACCTTTCCCGTCCAGGTAGAAAAAGGTGTCAAGGACCAGCAAATACTTGATGTGTTCTGAAAGGTTGAGATCAACATTCCGTTGATAGATGCAGTTAAGTAAATTCTTAGATATGCCAAGTTCTTAAAGGAATTGTGCACTAATTTGCGTAAGTTGGTTGGAAATGAGAATATTTTCATGGGAAAGCATGTCTCAGCCGTCTTCCAAAAGAAGTTGCCTCCAAAAAGGAAAGATCCAGGCATGTTCGTTATTCCTTGCACTATAGATGATCACAACTTCACAAGATTGAGCAAGTTATGGTTGATCTTAGAGCCTCTATTAATGCCATGCCACAGTCTATATATGAGAAGCTAGGCATTGGACCATTGAAGGAGACGAGAGTGATTATCCAGCTAGATGATAGAAGTATCACACATCCATCGGGTGTGGTTGAGGATGTTCTTGTACAAGTAGACAAATTGATTTTTCCTACAAATTTTTATGTGTTAAATATGAATGATAATCCGGGACATTCCATACCTATTTTGTTTGGAAGACCATTTATGGAGACTTCCCAAACAAAAATAGATGTTCATGGGGGCACCCTCAAAATGGAATTTGACGGACAAATCATTCATTTTAATATATTTGATGCTATGAAATTTTCTAATGCTTTTGACTCTCTTTTTATTGTGAGTGTCATATACCCAATTATGCAGGAAGTTTTTGAGCTTGATTGTAGGAATAAATTAGAAAGTTTGCAAGAGATGGAGGAAGGAGATGAGCAAGAAATTTTTTTTAGGTATTATTTTGCATTTGTAAAATTACTTGATACTTGCCCAAAAATTCTTCCATCTTCTTTGCAGGTACCAGAGCTTGAATTGAAACCATTACCTGAACATCTGAAGTATACTTATTTGGGCCCGAATGACACACTTCTCGTCATCATTTTAGCAAAGTGGACTGAGGCCCAAGAGACAATGTTAGTTTCGGTGTTGAAAGAGCACCAACATGTTATAGGTTGAACAGTTGCAAACCTCAAGGGGATTAGTCCTTCATTGTTCATGCATCGAATCCTGCTTGAGGAGGACTCACGTCCCACTAGAGAGGCCCAATGTCGATTGAATCCACCAATGATGGAAGTGGTAAAGAATTGATTTTAAAGCTACTACAAGTTGGGATAATTTTTCCCATATCGGATAGCAAGTGGATTAGTCCAACACAGGTGGTACCAAAGAAATCCGGAGTGACAGTGATAGAGAATAATAAGGGTGAATCTATTCCAAATCGTGTGCAAACGAGATGGAGAGTATGCATAGATTACCGTAAACTAAATGCCTTGACAAGAAATGATCATTTTCCTTTACCCTTCATCGATCGGATGTTAGAAAGGCTTGCATGTCATTCTTATTATTGCTTTCTTGATGGATTTTTTTGGTTATTTTCAGATTGCTATAGCCCCAGAGGACCAAGAGAAGACGACGTTCACTTATCTGTTTGGCACATTTGCATACCGTCGGATGCCATTTGGGCTTTGCAATGCCCCTGCCACAGTCCAAAGGTGTATGGTAAGCATTTTTTCCAAATTTGTTGGGAATATAATTGAGGTTTTCATGGATGATTTTAGTGTCTATGGTGGATCATTTGAAACATGTCTAGAAAACATTAGTTTAATTCTTAAACGATGCATTGAGACTAATTTAGTCTTAAATTGGGAAAAGTGTCATTTTATGGTAGAAAAATGAATTGTGTTAGGGCATATTGTTTCTGAAAAAGGCATGGAAGTAGACAAGTCTAAGGTTGAACTTATTGATGCTTTGCCTTATCCCACCACTGTGCGGGAAGTTCGTTCTTTTCTTGACCATGCAGGTTTTTATAGGAGATTTATCAAGGATTTTTCCAAGATAGCATCGCCTATTTGTAGAATTTTGCAAAAGGATGTGAAGTTCGAGCTTGATGAGGCGCGCAAAGAGGTTTTTGCCACATTGAAGAGATTGTTAACCACACCACCCATCATCCAACCCCCGAATTGGATCTTACTATTCGAGATCATGTGCGATGCAAGTGATTATGCTATAGGGACTGTTCTTGGGCAGCGTGTGGATAAGAAGTCTCATGTGATATATTATGCATCACGAACTTTGGATCAAGCTCAAACCAACTATTTTACCACGGAAAAAGAACTTCTTGCTGTGGTTTTTGCTTTAGAAGATTTTTGTTCATATTTAAAGTGATTGTATTTTCTAATCATGCAGCCTTAAGGTATTTAATGGCGAAAAATGAAGCTAAATCAAGACTTATTCGGTGGATTTTACTGCTGCAAGAGTTCGATCTTGAAATTAAAGACAAGAGAGGTGCATAGAACGTAGTGGTTGACCATCTTAGTCGCTTGGAGAGAGCTGAGGACGTTGACCCACTATTAATGGAAAAATTTCCAGACGAGCAGTTGCTCGTTGTGACGAAAAAACTTCAATAGCCAACAACACTGACCCCCTCAGTGTCAATGCAGTCCATCCCATGGTTTGCTGATTTGGTGAACTTCCTTGTTGCTGGAGTTTATCCAAGGGATATGAACAAGGTCCATCGAGATAAGCTACATAGTGATGTTAAATACTACGTCTGGGATGATCCTTATTTGTGGAAGCATTGTGCTGATCAGGTAATACGAATGTGTGTATCCGATTTTGAATTCAATTATATTCTCACCTTTTGTCATAATTATGCTTGTGGAGGACATTTTGGGTCCAAACGTACTGCTTTTAAGGTTCTAGAGTGTGGATATTATTGGCCATCGTTGTTTCGAGATGCAAATGATTTTTGCAAGTCGTGTGATAATTGTCTGTGATTTTTTTTTTAAGTGTGGGGCATGGATTTCATGGGTCCATTTCCGTCTTGTTTTGGTAATTTATATATTACTAGGTTGGGTGGTACCTCAACTTTTGAGGTGTTTACCCAGACTTTTAGCATTTTTAAAAAAAAATTATAGGTGATGGCGTGATGCTAATCAAAAGACTTAGTAATAATGAAAAGCATTAAGTTATTAGTCTAATATGTGCAGAGATTAATATTGAATAGAACATTGTTTTTCAACTTCCCAAGTATTATTTAAAAGTCTGTTGGAAGGGGTTGTTCATAAGAAAAACAAAAGACAAATTATAGGACACGGCATGAAATTATTGATTAGATATCAAATGCATTAGTGCAATAGGCTCATTGAAATCAGATATAATTTGATTGTGCCCTGTTACCAGCCATATGCAGTATTTTAACTAAAGCATGCAATTCATCCCCTATATTACTAATAGCGAGTTTAGAATGCTTATGTGTCGTCTTTATATTGATTTTGCTTACGTGTCGTTCTTATATTAATTTGACTGATGTGTCGTTATTTCAAAGAGTTACATATTTTGGTAAATATGATTTTATTGGTTGATTTTTATATGTTTCATAATTATTGTGTAATTTTTTTTCATATATCAAGATTGTATCAAGTTTATAAAATATAGAAAGTTTAACTATCACATTATCACAATATTAATTATAATTAAATAAGTAATTATATTAATATTACTAATTGCTTAAAACATGGAGTACATTTTATTTAAAAAACCACAACTTATTTTATCTCTTCTTAGTGTAATTGTCAACATTCCACGTAATACGTTCAAGATAAACATGCGTTGCATAATGTCACTCAACCAATTTGTCATACAAAAGTTCGTTTAAAAAAAATGAAGTCTATCAATAAATACAAGCCTGAGTTCACATGGTTTAAAAATGACTAATAAGATACAAATAAAGTGTAAAGCTTTGCTTTGATCAAAATAGTCTCGAACATCTAACGTCCAATAGTGAATAGATGCACCATCAAGTCTTTTGCGGAAACGTTTTTTCAATCTCCAATAGCAGCGTACTAAGAGTTAGTATTAATTCAAAAAAAGGTGGACGCAAGGGGAAATTTTGAGCTACATATAATAAGGTTCTTACAACAGAAGGAGTCATTTGATCATCACATACACAAATGTAAAAAATCACAAAAGTCATCTGAACAATTTTGGTGAGTCTAAAATATTTTGTTGTGTATGTGAGATTGTGAAATTAAATTGAATTACAAAGTCATTTTTTGTCTCTATTTTTATCCTAATCACAAAGTACTCGATATCTTAATTTATAAATTACAACTACTAAAATATGGACAAGTAAACTACAAGTAGAGCGTCATGTTTATTTTGTAAAATGTTGTGTGATATCTGATGATCAAAATTACTTTTGTTATATGAAGCATTTTGGTTGCTCAGATTTAATATATAATGTGCAAATTGTAAATGTTCACTACAAAAAAAGTCTGATTTTGATACCAATGATTTAGAGACGGATATCCAATCTGTCTCTAATAGGTACGGTTAGAGACTGATTTTCATTTATTTTTGGTTTCAAATCTTGATTTTTCTACAAATCAGTCTCCAATCCGTACCTATTAGAGACATATTGGATATCCGTCTCTAAATCAATGGTATCAAAATCAGACTTTTTTTGTAGTGGTTGTTGTGGATGAAGCTGATCTATTATTCCTATAAATAAGTTGATGGCTAGTGTGCAACACAACAATATAAATTTACTTTACGTCAAGAATATAGTAGTGGAATAACAATAGAAGCATTACTCAGTCCTGACGATGTTGAACCTCACAATAGCGCTTTCTAAACCGAAATTTGCACAATTAAAATATCAAATTAGAATTAAGACTTAATTATGTATTGCAACTGACGTTCTAGTATTTGTATTAGATGCGTACTAATGTTAAAAAATTCATACAAACTGTTGTCAAAGATAGGGGATGAAATAATATTTAAGAGATGGTAAAATTTACCAGTGCTGGTGTACAATACGTCGGTATGTCCCTCAATTATTTATTGAAGAACGTTACAGGCAAAAACCAGTAACAAATGTGTTAAGCAACAAGCAAGAACAAAAAACAATAAAAATGAAAAGGTACCTGAAGAAGGTAGAGTCAGCTTCAGTGGCAACAACCTTGGCCAAGTATGACTTTCCTGTCCCAGGTGGACCATACAAGAGAAAATCCCTCCATGGTCGCCTCTTACCTAAAAAAAGAAAGATGTAAAAACTGAGATAAAACTAATTACCAAGCTCCAACTAAATAAAACTTCTTCTCTTCTATACATGGTGCAATCTTGCAACAGTTTTTGTTGCTTATTCAGGGAGAAGCACTAAAGTGAGACTCAATATATAGTTTGGCTGGCACAACATATTGAAAATAAAGAGCACACTGGTTGAGAAAAGCACAACATATTGTCAAAAACTAAGAGGTAGTCTCATTGCGCCCATATTGACAGGCTAAATTACATGCCTTCCAGCAAAAGTAATAAGTGAGTTCATGGTAAACAGAAATTTGGAGCTTCTGAATATATATATTGCAGAATATAAATGGCATGGCTGACCAAGTCAGCCTGTATTTCCACAATTCTAGTACTTGTTCCTTGTTCATTCCTCACTCAGAATTCTAATAAAAAACTTCATAACAATCTTGCACAGTAACATAGCACCAAGTCCATTCCTAAACTAATCATATTGGACACATCAACTACTAGATTCTTGATATTAATGTTGCAATTCTTTTGTTGTTCGGTAAGTTCCTGCTGAAATGTAGATGTAGATGTTAGATATAAATCAAGAAAGATGGATTATAAAATCTAATTCTAATGCACAAAATTCATAAATTGAAAGGACACATTACATTAGTTGAATATCAATTCAAAGTAATGTTTCTAAAATGTTCAAAGTTTTTTTTTTGTATAAATGGATACCAATGTTAACTTTTTAGTAAAGATAGAATGAATGAAAAATAAATGCAACACAACAGTTCCTCATATGATTGCTTCCTTCTAAATAAGTGCGGCAGAATAGCCCTAACTCATGTCTATGCAAATGTATTTTTAGTTTAATATATCTCTTTCTAGTTTCAAAATTTCTGCATATTACATATAAATTATAATGCGCCCTAGAAGATCTAAGCATTTGTACTTCCGAAAAAATGGAATAATTAAGTGAATTGTAAAAAAAGAAAAATCAAGAAACAACACTCAGAAAATATTGTTAGACAAAAGTATTATAATTCTCTTTTAACATCCTTGGAAAACTTCTGCAAGATAATTAAGTTGTGGTGCCTAAAATACTCAAAATCATATCTCAATCAAAGTTAAATAATTCATTGAGAACCAAGTTAAAAAATAAACATGCAAAAATCTCAATCCTAGTTAATAAATAATCCACTTAGCGCTAACTTGTTGTCTTTTTTAAAGCATCCCAGTAAAACACAAGAACATAAAAGTGGATGAAGATATGCAAAATTTTAAACTATCAATCAGTGATTATGTTGATTTTGAAAGAAAAAGAATGATAGGGAATAAAAATTTATAAAGAATACACAGTAACATATATCGCAAAACCCCTCCAAAAATACTTAAAAATTAAACAATGAAAAATAGCAAATATAAATTTAGAAAGAAAATCACATTGAAAGGCAGTGGCTGCACCACTACTGTACATTATTTAGCCCAAACACTTGGCTTAGGGAATACAATACAGAGATGATCTATGAATAGCTTTCACATGAAATCTATCTCTAGTTCCAAACATCAATAAAAAATGATCCAAGCCTATCCTATACATATCTAATGTCTAGCAGCGTTGGAAACTTCCAAAATTAAATTAGAAAAATAGTAAGTAGAACAACTGATCAAAAGATATCAGAGCAAATCCAAAAAAAAAAAAAAACAAACAAACAAACGGAGGGAGAGAGGGAGTATTATTACTATTTTCCAATACGACAATTTAACAAACAGATGGTGTGCAGAAAAAGAAGAAGAATAAAATTTTGTGAGTCTTAGAAAATTGTAGAGACATAGAAAACAAGAAGCAAGCAAGACTAAACAAATTTATAAACCCAAATATACAAGATTAGGGGAGAGAACACGAAAGATGTTGGAAAACTTACCTAGCAAGATCATTGACGGAGGAACAGTGGGAGAGAATGAATTTGGGAGAGCGGCAGAGACGAGATGGGGCTAAGGGAGCGGCGTTATGTGAATTGTGAAATGAGGAATTTTAATGAAGAGAGAGAGAGAGAAGGAGCAGAGAAAGGGCAGCTGTCCAATAAATTGAGATATGAATGACCGAAAAATGGTAGAGAAACAAACACATATTCCTTTGGTAACTTGAAACCCACTGATTACCGGACCATTTCAACTTATTCACTCTTTATAGATAGGGTATGATACTTCTTGTCGATTATGTCTCGAAATGGGTGGAAGCAAAAGTCACTCGAACTAATGATTCTAAAGTGGTTGCAGAATTTTTTAGGTCTAATATTTTTTCTAGGTTTGGAGTTCCAAGGGCGATCATAAGTGATAGGGGGACACATTTTTACAATCGTACTATTGAAGCTTTATTGCGAAAATACACGGTTATGCATAAAATGTCCACATCATACCACCCCCAAACAAATGGTCAAGCCAAGGTGTCGAACTGAGTGATCAAGGCAATTTTAGAGAAGACGGTGCAACCAAACCGTAAGGATTGGAGTTTGAGATTTGATGATGCACTATGGGCATATCGTACAACCTATAAGACACCTATATGGGTGTCTTCTTATAGTCTCGTCTACGGTATGCCATGCATTTGCCCATTAAACTAGAACACAAGGCATATTGGGCGGTTAAGAAGTGCAACATTAGTTTCGACGAGGCTGGTATTGGTCGTAAGTTGCAATTGCAAGGGATTGAGGAGTTGAGGAATGAAGCATATGAGAATTCAGTGATTTATAAGATGAAAATAAAGGCATTTCACGATGCACGAATTTCACGAAAAAATTTCACAATTGGGCAAAAAGTGCTACTTTATCACTCCAAGCTGAAATTATTTTCTAGTAAGTTACGTTCTCGTTGGATAGGTCAAAAAGTTACGAAAAAATTTCACAATTGGGCAAAAAGTGCTACTTCAATTTTTTTTTGTTTCATTGCATTTTCTATCCTTTCTACTGATTGGTTTTCTCACAGTTATCCACGCAGGTGATTTTTTTTGGGCTAAGTTAATCATTGTGCAACATATAGTTGGGCCATGGGATGCAACATACTCTGGTCCTGCTCAATTAAATTGTTTAACAATTTTTTTCGCAGGCTACATAATTGAACAACCCATTGCTTAAGCCCAATACACAAAAGCTATTCTCATTCCAGTTACTCAGAAACCGTACCCCACTCCACCTGTCCTACTCCCGCCTCCCACCCTCTCTCACAGGAAACACAACAGCCGAGACATCCCACCGGTGGCCTGACCTGAGTCGGCGACAGCACCAGCCAAAGGTTTCTCTTCGTCGCGCCCTTCGCGTCGTATACAACCGCTCTGTCTGTCTTCCAGCCACCACGCGCCATTAATTCTGCTGCCACTCACTCACGAGGCCAAATTTCTACTCTGATCCTCCCATATCTGATGCCTCCCTGTTCGAAAAGGGTCAGTAAGGTCTCATCCTCTAAAGCCCTAGTTCGTACAGAATTAGTGGAGCCCGAACTACCCCTGGTGGATGACGGACCGCCACAAATTGAACCGAAATCAGAAGCTGCCCCATCTGCACCTACGACTCGGAATCAAACTCCATTCGGTAACCCTACGTATTGTTTTCCAAATCCTCACTCTATTAAATTTGATAGTATAAGGCAGGTTGATGAAGATCGTCGTATGCTTAAGCGAAAAATCAAATCTCCTACATATATTGATTTGTCACTACTTTATTCTTTGGGTTTACTTGATGATGTTATGAGGTTGTTGGATGTAGGGTGTTTGCGTTTTATTGCTACTGGAAATTGGCAGGCTTATGCTGTTTTAACTTATAAGTTTTTGAGCTATTTTGAAAGATGAAGTGAAGGTGTCAGGTTTCGGTTATATGGAACTACATACACGTGGCATATATGTTGATTTCTGGAAGCTTTAGGGCTCCCACATGTTATTATAGACATTCCAGACATTACGGATGAAAATGTATTGTATAAACCGAGAAGTGTTAAGGCCAGCGCCATCCGAAATCCCGTATTTTTATATGTTCAACGTCTACTAGCTGATACAATTTTTTGTCGAGAGACGAACAAAGGAGTAACAGAATCCAAGGAGATGGTTGTCATGTACTCTATGTACCACCGGATGGCCATTCGTTGGCATGATTATGTGTTGGGTCACTTTGAGCATGTGTGCAGAAGCAATGGAGGAATTGCTATAGGTGGGTTGATCACAACCATTGCAGTCAGTGTGGGAGTCTCCTTGGAATAAATAATACCTGTTGGTGAGACACAGTTACTGGGAATCAATTTATTACGTCAGATGGATGCCCTTGAGGAGGTTCATGGCACTTACTGGTGGATCGTATCGTTGCAGCATAGGCTGCCACCACCGAATCCCGAGTTCACCACTATTGAGAACATGCTTAATGTTCAGATGATGTTCGACTCATGGCCCGACACCCTTACACCATCACCAGTACCCACGATTGGATTCGGATTTGGTGACACGAAGATTCACCGTCGCTTGGATAGGATCGAGGCAAGACAAGAGGTTTAAGGTATCCACATGAAGGAGATTATCCGGCTGCTAAGGGCCCAACAATCGCCACTACCTTAGAATCTGGTACCCCCGTTCCACTCTGGTTTTCATTTCTATATGGTGTTTACTTTTTGTATCTCTTGCTTTAGTGCTAAGGGACTTGCACCTATTTAAATGTGGGGGGAGGTGATTTGTATCAAGTGGTTCATGTCTTTCTTTTCCTTGTATATATTGGTGTTGTGCATGCTTGAGTGTTGAACTTGATGACGTGAATATTTGCAAATGAGTTTAGTGGCTGGATTTGTTCTTTTTGTTAAACATGTTGTGATCTTGGTTAGTTTGTCCTAACTGGCGATGGATTTGATATGCATGTTTGAGTGGTGGAATTGAGTTAATTTTTGGTTATTTTGGTTCTGAAGTAGTCTTAGAATTCTTGTGTTTTGTGTGAATTTGTTTTGGTTCTCTTAAGAAGGAAAAATCTGAGTTGGTGAACGAAGTCGAAAAAGAATTATATCATTGTGGTTTGGAGGAAAAGAAAAAGGAGTTGAGTTGAAAAGTAGTTGAATTGAAAAAAATAACGAGGGGCTGAAACAGCTACCTACTTGAGAGGACTCGTGTGTTTAAATGAAAAAAAAAAAAAAAAAAAACAGTAACACCAAAAGATCTAAAACCCGAAAAGTAGAGAGGAGCTGCAGACCTCATTTGAAAAAAAAAAAAAGGAGACGGACGCCACTCAGATTTGTACTTTGATGGAGGATTGAATCAAATAAATTGGAAACAAGGTTTTAAGGAATTACTTATGTACTGTGAATAACCATTAATTGATGAGATTATCGTGCTTAGGTGTGAATAAAAAATCTTAGTTGTACAAGAGGGACGAGTTACTTTTGATTATGGCTCAAAAGGCAAGCTCAAGTGCTAGAGTTTTGTGAAAGTATTCTTCTTAATCTTAGTTGAACATTCAAGTAATTGGTGGTTGTTTGTGTTGTTGATGTGATTTTTTATTCTCTTCGACTGTAATTATTGCTTGAGGACAAGCAGTGGTTTAAGTGTGGGGGGATTTGATGATTCAGATTTATTGCATATTTTTGTGCTTTAATTGAATATTCTTTGGAAATTAAAGTGGTATTTTAGTGCATCTTTCCGACTCATTATTTTGTGACTTCAATTATCTAGATATTTTTATTTTCTTATTTTATTTAGGTAAAAATTGGAGCATTTTGATGGGAATGAAGCCCAATTAATTATGCAAGTGGGCTTCGTTGGTTATTGAAGTCCAAAGGAAATTGAAAGGCTACTAAAGAAAGTTTGGGCCTAATTAATTCTGTTGGGCCGTATTAAATCAAAGGAATAATACCAGAAGGCTTAGGCCCATTAGTGGGTGCCTGGGCTATAATTGTTTTTGGGGGTTATTCCCTTTTGGGAAAAGAAGACAACAATTGTCGTTCTTGGAAGGGAAGTCTACGCTGGGAAGGGGATTGACAATTGGTGATGTCAGTGCGAGCAGAAAGACTTTTGTGGATTGTATTTTTGGTTTGATTATCACACTGTTAATTCCTTTCTTTTGGATTAATATTCGAACTATGCATCATCTTATTGTTTGTGTTGTTTCGTTAATTATGAGCATCTAATTTCTTTATTCTAGCCCGAGGATGTGAGACCTTATATTGATTATGTCTGTTTAATTAAACAATTCCCAGTTGATTTTGATTTATATCTCGATTTTGTTATTACTTAAGTAGATGCTATGCATGTTTTGAATTAGGAGTTTAATAGGCTTGATCACCTAATTTTATTCCTATATCAATTCTAGATATCCCATAAATTATAATCCGAAATTGTTATAATATTGTGGGAATTATAGCAAATAAGGCAGAACACCTTAGGGGGTAGTAACATCGAGGTTGTATGAAACGAGCGTCTCGTCTTCATAGTCTAGTTTATTCTATTGTTTTAATTCTTGAATGTGTTCCTCGATTTGAACCTTAAATACATGTTTTAGGGTTATTCGTAGGAATATATTAATTTGAAGTCGTACCTGCTGATTAATTAAACGTAAGAAACAATTCGAACTAGTTTGATCGTACCACTGGTTTAGGGATAAGATTCAAGATTAAATTGAGATAACCGGGTTTGATGATTAAATTGGTATAATTAATTAAGGGGAAACTATCCGAGGCCTAGATCGTTCTTACTATTTGAATACTCATTATTTTACTTGCACTTTATTATTATTTTCTTGCTTTTTAGTAGTTAATTATTCATCAACAGAAACCCCCTATTTTATTGCTTTCGTACGCAAATTATTTAATTAAATTACGCCGTTCTATGTGGGATCGACTCTTACTTACCCTACTATATTAGTGGGTCGGTTAAGGAATTATTTTTGGGTGCCGGCGACAACGTTGTATAATGTTTTCCAAAAGAATCTCATGGATGAGACGTTCGATTTCATCCTTCTGGGTAGCCGAGTAGCGATATGGCCGTGTTGAGACCGATCCGACTAAAGGGTTCAAGGTAATGCGATGGTCACATTCTCATTGGGGAGGAAGTCCTGACAAAGGCTCAAGCAGTTGGGGAAACTCGTTCATAAGATGTTGGATGTCAACGGGTTACTCATTGCCCCCATGAACGTCACTTGCCAATAAATCTATCGGGCAAATTGGCCATGTCGAATCCACAATGTCCAATTTAAAAAAAAAAAAAAAAACTTGCGGCACTCAAACCTCGGCTCCCCATGAAGGCAAGTCGACATACCATTGTAGGTAAATGCCATAGTAAGTGAAACCCAAATTGTGTGCACCTCACCCAGCGATGAGAGCTACTAAACACCCAGAATAATGTCAACTCCGCTGACTGGAGAGATGTATGCGCCACCACGAAATCGATAGGGCTCAATGTGACCGAGACAACGTTACAGATGCTAGTGTTATTAGTGACCTTACCATTACCCAAGTGAACGGGCAAGGAGGTAGAATAATCGATGGGTAATTGCAAGGTCGAGACCGCCTTAGGCGAGATAAAACAATGGGTGGCGCCGCTATCAATCATAATGAAGACTGGTTTACCATTTGGTAACCATCAAACCCGCAAGCTATCGCAACCGACAATTGGCAAGTTTACAAGTCAAAGTGTGAATCATCCACGATTCTGAGGGAAAACTTAGTTTCGCCCAAGGCCAATTCATATTCATCATCCACAACAACCATAACCCTTAATGATTTGTGCATATGTCCAATGGGTTGTAGGGAACATGACAGTGAAAACATAGACCTCTGGCTCATAAATCGTAATATTCCGACTACAACATCTTTTGAGTCTGGTGGCCAATGAAACAATCGATTCGAGCGGGTATAGCGCCGACGGGTTCGACAAGGCCTAGGCTGGGAACTCGATGATTTTTCATGAGATTGCATCAATTTGGGGAGTGATTATGCTTTAAATTTCATTTTATACTTGAAAACTTCATGTGAAAGTGGCTTAATTGTCGAATTATTGATGTACGATTGTTTTACTTGATTTATAGGAAAAATATGAAGTGTTTTGAAGTAAATCATGAAGCATCAAATGGATGGATCATTTTAAATTGAAGATCACATGAAATACATAGAAGAGATGATCGAAATGCAACAAGAATCAAGCCTATCAGAGTTTTGGATCGAAAGTTACGCACGAAACATGGAGAAGGAAGCAACTCGGCCGAGCCCAAGGTCACGACCGAGTTGCTCAGACCTGTGACTAGAAATTGGATGCCACGGTCGAGCTGCCTAGAATCCCGACTCGGTCGAGCTCCTGTCTTGATGAAATCATGGGCAAGTTTTATCACAAGCCGACTCGGCTGAGCCCTCCATCTCAGCCGAGTCAATTCAAATTTTGCCATTTTTCCTCTTTTTGACCTAATGATATATAAGAGCTAATTTTCGGATTTTTGAAGAGTTCTACCCATTTTTTAAGACAATTTTTATATAGTTCACATAGTAGATAGTGTTTTTGAGATTTTTTTCATTTCAAAGTCATAGATTAGCCTAGATTAGTTGTTACAATTACATTTTAAGCAAGGATTAAGGTTGGGCTTTATTGATTACTTCAAGTTGTAGCTAATTTTTCACATATTTATCTTAATTGCAAGTAATTCAGTAATTTCTTCATTTCTTCCAATTTCTTTTTATTTTCTATGAGTTTGATGATTTGCCTTGTTGTAGCCATAATAATATTCTCCTCTAGAACCATGGGCTAAGCTCTAAGGGCATGATTAGTATGATTGAATGAATTTGAGGCTGAATGGAATGAACTCAAAAATGGAATGAAGTTCTGAATGGAATGAATAAGAATGGTCAATCTTATGATTGGTATAAAGTGGGAATGAATGTAGGAATGAAATATTGTATTATATAAATTTATTTTAAATTATTATTATTGAGTGTTGTTAAAAATATATTATTATTTTAAATTAATGATATTATTATTGATTATTGTTAAAAATATATTGTTTTTATTATTAACATTTTTATAATTATTATTGGTATAAGAGTTATTATTTATAATAAATGTACATTTTTAAAAAAAAATTATTATTAAATAAGAATATTATCATTATTTTGAATATTAAATAAATAAAAATTAATATTAATATTATTATTTTATATTTTATATTATTATTAATTTATATTATCAAGAATTATTATACTATTATTTTATATTATTAAAAATAATATATTGTACTCCCTCCGTCCAATTTCATTATTCACAGTTTCCTTTTTTGGTTGTCCAATTTTATTATGCCCACACCCTTTTTGGAAATAATACTATTCATACTACTTTATCTTCACCCTCCTACCATCACTTATTTACCCACTTTGCCACTTACTTTATTTATAAACAATCACTTTATCTATAAATGGACCCCACAATATCTTATCATACCCCCAACTTATCTACTTTATACATAAACTAATCAATATTCATTAAAATTCGTGCCCGAAGAAGTGGACATAATAAAATTGGATGGAGGGAGTATATATTATTTATATTTTTGAAATTTATTATATTATATTTTTATTCTTGAGATTATATATTATATTAATATTTTTATTTTTATTATTAAATAAGTATTATTATTATTATTATTATTATTATTATTAAAAAATATTAATTATTAGAATTTTGATTCCTTATCTAAACTCATGGGGTGGAAAGGAATCACAATTCTTTATTTTTGGGAATCACCATTCATTATGGAATGATGATGATTTCATTCCATAAATTATATCGATCACAAATTTTGAAATAGACCCATGAATGATGATTCCATTCCATAAATTATATTGATCATAAATTTTGAAATAGACACATGAATGATGATTCCATACATGGACTATTCCATCATACCAATCATACCCTAATTGCTTTGGATGAGAAAGTTTTGTTGGATAATTAGTGAATTAATGTAGTAATTGCATGATTAGCTTATGTATTGGTCTTTTAATGCTTCTATTGTTGTAATTTGTGTGATTTAATTGATTGATCAATCCTATTAGCTACTCCCTCTGTTTTTTTTTTTTTTTTTTTTATGATGTTTTAAACTTTCTCTTGTACATAATTAAATGATGTTTTAGAATTTTTACATAGTTTATTCCAATTATGTCCCCCCTTTAACTTTGGAAAGAATTGAAATTTAATGTGCACTATGGAATGAAATTAATGTAATTAGAAATTTATTTTATTATCTAAGGGTATACTTGTCAATACATACCCTTTCTTAATTCTAATAAATTATTCTAAAAAATCATTTAAGTAAATCCGGAGGGAGTAGCATTTTCAATTTCGTAAATTGCAACGAGAGTTGGGTTTGCATGATTGGGGTGTGAGTGTGAGTCTTGATTAATCAATTGAAGCAAATTAGTAATTAGCTTAACCGAGAGAGGGTTAATTGCTAGACCGACAATGATAGACATCAATCGATTAGAGGTCGTCTAGGAGTTTGGTGAGAGGGCGAATCGTAAATATTAGTGTCTATGTTGAAAGTGTTTACGAGTTCACTATCTTAGGAGTTTATGGTAGTAATTAGATGGCTAATTAGTACACGTGTTCACCTAAACCTCAAAAGGGATTGGTCTACACACACATGTGATAGCCTTTATATAAGCCAAGATATTAGATTTAATTATTGTGATTAGTTCATTAATTAGTTTATAATAAGCCCACAAAACGGAAACACCCGAAGCAATCTTCTCACCTTACACTTTCACATCGAAAGTTAATTTAGTTGTTATTTCACTTATTTCTTGCTCTTAGCTTTAATTATAATATTAGTTTTCAAGTATCCTTGCATTCACTTAGTCTTTCAATTATAGTCTTGTGTGCATTCGTTTTTCAAAAAGATAAAAAATAACTGTTTTGTTACTACAATAGCATGACAACTTACAACTTTGAGGCTCCATATATTCTCTCCTAGGTCTTAGGAACGAAAAAACATACTTAGTCGTATACTTTTCCAATTGTAATGAACCTATATGTTTTTTGGTAAGTTATTTTTGTGCTTATAACTTTGCAAAAATACGAAAAAATCACTCGGCCTCTAGTAAATTCCAGTCGATCGAGAATATCCCATCGAGGGGGCAGCTTGGTCGCAGTGTAAGGGTGTTTCTGGGAATATGAGGGACGCGAGATTGGGCCTCAAAATTCCCTCTCGATTTCACTTGCTATGTGCATCGTCGAGGAGATATCCTCTGCATTGTGCGAGCAAATGCGAATGTACTCCTTGAGGCCGCTAAGAAACAGGCCCAAAGTATTGGCTTTCGTCAAGGTAGGAACGAAGGCCAAGCGGGTGATAAACGAGTCGACATATTCGTCGATTGAGCTCGTTTGCCGCGTCAGGTCCAACGCCTCGCAAGGGTTAACGCGTGGATCGTCCCCATTGCGACGCAAGAGTTCTAGAGTGAACTTCCTCCAACTTAATTAGGGTATGGTCATCCCCTATTAGCCATTGAAACCAGTGTAAGGTCGTTCCCTCCATCGCAATTGGGGCGTACTCCAATTTCATATCTTCGGGTGTGCTATCAATGCGGAAGAATTTCTCTGCACGGGCAATCCAGGTCGATAGGTTGTCCCTCGTAAACCCGACAATTATAGCTTGGCCAGAGAGGGCTTGAGTGAGCCCTTTGGGCGTTGCACAGATGGCTCGTCAACGTAGCACTCGGGCGCAACCGACGTGCTCTCGTTGGCGACTGATTTGCCACGTTGTAGTCCTTGCACAGTGGTTTGCATACCTTCGAATCCCTTCGTCCTTCGATTGAGGACGTCAATGTGGTGATCGCGACATGAACTAAAACCATTTCCCGAACCCAAGACCTTGACTTTTTTCTCCAATGTACCCACAAACGTCTCTAAGAAGTCAAATCGACATTCGCTCCAAGTCAAATCGACATTCGCCACAAACGTCTCTAAGATTGAACCAAATTGATGGAGTTAAGGAAGAAGAGACACTAAATTTCCTGTGAACAATTTCCGTCTAAGCCAATACGATCGAATAATAATTTTTTTATAATTTCAAAATTAGGGCAATACAAAGTATTTATAACAATCTATAGCCCATGAGCCAAAACACTAAAAAATTGAAACATAATTAAATTTTTCGAATTAAATAACACAAATAAATGATTGCAACTGAGATTAGTCTCCCTCTGCATCAGTTTCACCTCTTATACAACAAAAGAGGAGCATCCACACAACATGCTTTAACCAAACACAACATTACCCCTTACCAAACCACACATAACATTATACACCCACCTTATACCTCTTACTAAATACATCCTAACCCCTATAGAGGGATGGCAATTTAACCCTAACACGTCATATCCCCGGTCCGATTTAGACGATTTTTATTATATTTTTGATCGGGTTCAGTTCGGTTTTCCCCGAAAATCGAAAAAAATACGGGGTTGGGGTACGTGGTATTTATATAACCCGCCCCAATATTTTTTTTATTTATTTATAATACTAAATATCACATTAAATAAATATACATTTAGATTTATGTATGCATATAAAGTTAATATCATATTAAATATATAATTAATGTGGATAAAGTTAAATAAGTTATTGATATTTGAGTCGATCTATTAAGTATTAAGGCAGTAGGGAACTTAGTATTTGAGTATATTAAATATAATTAATATATTCCTAGCTAGGGCACTACCACACACACTAGGCCATATTCCTATCAATTCAAGTTCAACACTCAACATCCCGACTTTTAACATTCCAATAAACAATACATAATGATTTCTTTAAGGCACTAGCTAGGGCAGATTTCCACATTCCAATGTCATGGATTTCTTTAGATACAAAACTTTTCACTTTTGAAGTCTGAAAGTCTTTATCACTTCAAGAACTCTCATATCATTTCCTTTACTCCTCCATAGTATATTTCTTCTTATTTTTTAAACAACGAAACAATTTTTTTTTCTCTTTATTTCTCCTACAACCATGAAAAGTCAAACAACTCAATCCATAACAATTGGAGATGTTCCTCAAAATGAAGAATATGATAATACAGGGTTCATTGTGCCTACTCAATCTGAGACTTTCTCACATGCAGAAGTAGAGCATACCAACATTGAAGATAACAAAACTGATCAGCCTAATTAGAGAGGGAAAAGGCTTAAGAGTGTTGTGTGGAATCATTTTTTGAAAATGACTTTTAAAGGAAAAGACAGGGCCAAGTGCAATTACTGTAAAAAATTACTTAGTGGTGATTCAAAAAATGGAACGAGACATTTACATGGTCATTTAAAGAGATGTCCAAACCGCAACTAATTGGATATAAGGCAGAAGGTTTTAGTGAACAATCTCAAGAAAAATAAAGTAGGCACTTATTCATTTGATGAAGTTATTGTGAGGTGAGAACTTGCAAGAATGATTATTATGCATGAATATCCACTTATTATTGCAGAGCATGTTGGGTATAAAAGGTATTCAATGACCCTACAACCTTTGTTTAAAGTTCCTTCAAGAAATGGAAAATTTTCATTTTTGGTCCTGTAAGAGTAAGAATGGGATCAAATCACTTTCAGTCTTGTAATTCGAAAGTGGTCCTTTTTGTTGCAGAAATGGTCATATCCGTTAAATAGTTAATGGTATCCGTTAGTTGCTGAAATTGGAGAAAAAAAATACTTCTAGGACAGAATTTTGGGATGAAAATGGTTATTTCCTTCAATAAATTGGCCCCTAGCACATCCAATAAATATATAAATATCTTTCTCGATTCTATTTTATTTAAAAACAAGTAAAATTTTATTTATTGTGAAAACAAATCGTCAAATCGTTTGAGATTATTTTTCATTGAAGAGAAAATTTCAAATTTAATATATATAATTTAGTTTACAATAATACTTTTGTATTTAATAATTAATCTTTTTTTCTAAAATTTTATCTAAAATTCATGAAATTATAGATATGGTGTAGTGTTTTTATATAAATAATGCAAAATACATATTTAAAATTTACTTAAGGTTAAACTGATTTCAAAAACCGCATGTTAACATTTAACGTATTTTCAAATTTACATTAAAAAAATATATTAAGATTTACATTTTATTTATATGAATTTTTATTATAATTTTAAATTATAATACAAAGTTTGTATTTTAAATGATATACTTAATGATATAATTTTTATTTATTAATAACATTAAAATTGTACAATCCTTTCCATGCACGTAAATTAAAATTGTTTTTTTATGAAAATTTGTTTAATCTGATATTAGGCTTTTGGATGTGTTTTAACGGGTGTGTGGTTTTCACGCAATTTTCATCCGTTAAAATAAACATAAATTTACTATGGGACTAAAAGTGTATGAGAGAGGACCAAAAATGATTTTACCCCATTCTTACAGGACCAGAAGTGCAATCTTTAACGGTTCACACAATAAAAATCCGTTAAAGTTAACGGAAATATACTACGGGACTAAAAGTGTATGAAAAAAGACTGAAAGTGATTTGACCTCATTCTTACAGGACCAAAAGTGCAATTTTCCCTTCAAGAAATACTGTGAAGAGTGACATAATCAAGGTCTTTGATTGTGAAAGAAAGAAAAAAGACCATGAAGATTTTAGAAAAAAATGACAGCAGAGTGGCCATTACAACCGACATGTGAAATTCAAGCAATCAAAAAAGAGGATTCATAGTTGTTACTGCACATTTTATTGATAGTAGTTGGATAATGCAAAGTCGAATATTAAGGTAATAAAACCCATAATTAATTTATGTCAATGGTGTTTGAAATATTAATTGATGTATTTTTTTTTTCAAATTATTTAGGTTTGAAATATGGTGTTTGAAATATTAATTTGTGTCAATGGTGTTTAAAATGTTAATTGATGCATTTTTTTTTTTCAAATTATTTAGTTTTATGTATGTGCCTGCACCACATACTAGTGAAGTGTTATGTGAGACCTTGCTAGATTATTTGATGGATTGGAGTGTGGATACTAAATTATCAACTATTACAGTTGATAATTGTTCCACAAATGATGCATTAATAAATAATATTACTGGTAAACTGGATAGGAGCAATTTGATCAGATCGGGTTCGTTGATACATATGCAATGTTGTGCACATATGTTAAACTTAATAGTGAAAGATGAATTATATATTAATAAAGAAGAGATTGATAAGATTCGTGATCGTGTTGTTTTTTGGACTGCAACTCCTAAGAGGATGGAAAAAATTGAGGAAACAACAAGGAGCGGATTCCAGTAACTAAAAAGTTGGCTCTTAATTGACAAACTAGATGGAATTCTACTTTTTTTTATGCTTCGAACTGCCATTTTGTACAAAGATGTTTTTAGTCGATTGAAACAACGTGAGCCTCAATATAAGCATTTACCTTCTGATGGTGCTTGGGAATTTGCAAAAGAAGTTTGTGAAAGATTGAAAGTGTTCTATGATATGACTAAATTGTTCTTTAGAACAAATTAAGTATCCTACTACTAATATGTATTTTCCTAACATTTGTGAGATTTGTCTAGAATTATTAGAGTGGCTTACTTGACAAAATGAGATTATTTAAAAAATGGGAAGCTGGAAAATTTTGAAAAATATTGGGGAGTTATTCATGAAATGATGGGGGTTGCAGTTGTGTTAGATCTGAGATATAAGATGATTTTGCTTGAATATTATTTTCCTAAGGTTTATGGAAGTGATTCTGTTGTCCAAATTGAGAATATAAGTCAGCTTTGTTATAACATGGTGAGTGGTTACCAATTAGCATTTGATTCTGGGTGTGGTGAAGGTGATTCACTAAGAATGGATTATACTCATTTTAAGTGGAGGTAAAGATAAAATGTCAGATTATGATTTGTTTGTGAGGGCAAAGAAAAGATATGCAGAACATCATTAATTAAGACATACTCCCTCCGTCCCGTGATTACTTTCACATGTGAAGTGGCACACAAAATAAGAAAAGTGAATTTAGTGGAGATTTTGAGAGGAACTTTTGTAAACCTTTATGTATAAAGTAAAGAAATGGGTTGACTTTTTGTGTATGTGTGGGGAAAAAGTAATGACATTTGTGTAAAATTGAGGATATTGTGAGGGTGAAGTTTATAAAGGGTTTTCCATTTTAAGGATGTGAAAGTAATTGTGGGACATCCCGAAAAGGAAAGTGTGAAAGTATAGAAGAGGATGTCTTACCAAGAGCAAGAGATTTTGATATTTTATTATGGTGGAAGTTACATGTAGTTAAATATCCTACACTTCGAGTTATTGTAAGAGATATATCGGCCATTCCTGTATCTATTATTGCCTCTGAATCCGCTTTCAATACAAGTGGTAGGATAGTGAGTCCACATCGTAGCAGCCTTCATCCAAAGACATTGGAGGCATTAATGTGTGCTAGGAGTTGGCTTTGGGCTGCTGAAAATAATGGTAACCATTATGTGACAATATTTTACTTACTTATTTTAATTTATTAATTATATTATTCTTAATATTACTACATAAACATGACGTGTGTTATAATTTTGTTAATTGTTAGATGGGAATGCAACGCCTTCCAATGGTTATGCCACCATATATGATGAGATTGATTTGGATGGTGAAGGTATTGTTTTTTTTATATTTTTATGTTAATATTAATAACAATTGATTTATAAACCAAAAATTTGAATAGAAATTATTGATGGTAGGAACTATCTTGGAATAATAGTGAAGGTGACAAGGTGTGTAGTGCAGCTGTACAAGTGTTGGAGACATTTTTTGACTTGAAGATTCATATCAAGTAGATTTAAATTTAAATTTTTTAACAAACTTTTGTAACTTTTTGTTTAAGAAGAAATATTGTTGTTTGCAATGCTTTTGGTAAATATATTGACAATTGCATTGTTGTTTAATTTAAATATTGTTTTGGAAATGTTGAAAGTTGTACAACACAGCAGTAGTAACATGCTGCTATTTTTAATTATGGAAAACATTTTTTTTAGGGAGATTTACAAGATCATAACAAAGTAAAATACAATTTCACAATAAAGATCTTGATCTTCAAACCAATGGATCACCCACGGTATCTCTATCCCCTCCAATCGTGAGAAGAGGAAAAAATAGTGTTCCCTTTGCCTTAAAAGATGTTTAGGTCTCCAACCTTTAACCGAGACAACCCTACACAAAGGTGTTCTCATGTCAAGAATAGAAAATAAAATTGTTGATGTTGATATAAGTGTTCTGTAAAATGATCCAACACTAACAGCCGAGTGTTGTAACTAATGTTCCCAACACTTATGACAACATCAGAATTTGTCCTTCCTTTTCTCACTAACTCCGATCTTATACTTATTTTTTTAGTAATGTCCCTAGTGCAGTTAGAAGACGTGGGCAACACTAGGTCACACAGTTGTATGGGAGTGATAAGTTACTAGACATGAGATAACAAGTCCTACATTCAAGGAGATGTGAAGAGAAGTTCCATTAACCGCTTGATCTCACGGCTGTGATGATCGTAGGAGTTGAAGGCATTTGTCTATGAGGTCTATAAATACCGTAGCTGCCTCAATATAAGACAGATAAGAAGAAAAGCTATTCTCGACTACTATTCAATCGAACGCTTTTACGCTTCTAGTTAGGAAAATCATTGTTTCTTCTTGTAGATCTACATACTATTATAAACCCGAGTAATAGTGTGTTGATCATGGTCTTATTTACTAGGTTATATGCATAGATCTATGAGGGAGATAGTTTCGTAGGATCTAGTAAATTGTATACACTCATTCGAAGTGTTATTGTACACCTCTAAGAGGTTGTAATCCGTTACACATATTTTTATATAGTGAACAGCGTAGATTATTTTATAATCTACGCAAATTTTGAATACTTTCATTTTTCTAAGTGCAATTTAATTTTCGCTGCTTAATGTTGTCAGGATAGTGCCAACACGACTGACAACACCTCTGATTTCGAACGCACACACACTTTCAAAAATAAATAGACAAAGTTCCACCAAGTACCAGATCCCTAGGACTCTCGAGTCTATCTCAAAGAGCCCCACCACCAGATAAGAGTCCCACAACCACAACAGAGTCCCATAACGGGGAAGAGCCGCACAAGGCGCAACAGAAGCATCAAGCCGTAACTAAAAAAACTATACTAGAAAAGCACAATAAAAATAACTAGGAAAATTGTAAACGGGATCAATGAAAAAAATACCCGAACGGTCACTGTGGCTCCGTTGGGGATAATTTTTACGTTGATCGCTAACAACAAACGAAGAACAATTACATAAAAAGGGAAAAAAATTGAACGACCGGAGCAGCGGCGGCGAGAGCTTCTGGGGTAGAACCAAGTAGATTTGAAGATCTTCTGACTAGATCTAGCAAAACCCGAACAAAAGATGAAACTGAAAAAAGGGGCTGACGACGACGGAACGACGGCGGAACGACGGCGGAACGACGACGACAGAACTTCGACGGTGGCGACAGTTCGACGGCAGGAGGCAATGGAGACCGGTGGAGATAGGGAAAAGCAACTCTTTAGAGAGAGAATCTCTCTCTTCTCTCTAAAAGCCCCCTTAATATAGGTTCCACTTTTTAACATTAAATGGTTTGTATAGTTTAATATTTGTATGGTTTTTATGCTCTAATTCTAAATAATATAATTAATATATTGATGATGATTAAAAAAGTTTGGGTTTTCGGGGCTGGGCTCCGGGATACCCGATTCTGTTGGGGATGGGGTTTAAAAAATTTAAAAAATCCGGGTATGGGGCGAGGTCGGGGATAAAAATTACTATCGAGGTCGGGTATGTGTAAAATCGAGCACGAATCGCCCCGTTGCCACTCCTACCCCTATAATACACTTTGAGCTTGTTTGCTTAGTGGGTACCTAACCTACCCTCTAAACCAAGAAAATGACTCCTCTAATGAATTTACACATCTATCCTACCCTCTAAAGTCTAAATCCACTAAGGGTGTGTTTATAAACAATTGTAGTTGATTCAAAATGATTAAAGTTGATTTTTGTAGTAAAATTGAAAGTAGATAGTGTTTTAAAAATAAGCACTTCTAATAAATTTTTTAAATGTTATGGTGTATGTCATACAAATCACTTTTTTATAATTTTACAAAAAACACCCTTATTACATTTTAATAAATAATGGGTAAAAATAAAATATTATTTAAATTGTGAGGGCAAAATTGTAAAATTAGTGAGTGTAATGATTAGAAGCACTTAGAAGTTGTTAGAAGCATGTGGAGGGGTGCTTGACTAAAACTGCTTTTAAATAATTAATTTAATCACTTACTTGTGTTTACAAACACTTCAAAATGATTCTATTTTAAAAAGAAGTGTTTTTAAGTACATAGTTTTGTTTGCAAACACCACTAAGAGAGCATCTACAATGGGAGAAAGCAATCCCATATGAATTCATACCTCTTCCCAAAATGTGAGGAAGGTGTGATTGTGGAATAGATGATGTGACAAAGGAATGAGGAATGGGGAAGGAGTAGTGCTTCCTGGGAAGGAGAAAAAATGGGGAGAAAAGTGAGAGTGGGGAATTTAAGTGTGAGTTTCATTGGGAGAGAGAAAAAGTTTGATTGGTGTGTGAGAAACACTCTCACCCTCTTGCGTGAGGTGAGGTGTTTGTGGTCCCCTCCACATACTTTTTTTTTAAAATTAAACAATATATATATTTTTTTATCTTTATTTTTAAATTTTATTTAGTGAATATAAATGAATGTTACCATTTGAAGATTTCATTTCATTTTATCTATACATTTTTTATTATTGTTTTTTAAAATTTTAAATAAGGTTTTCTATTAAATCACATTATAATAAATTAAAATGGATCACAATATGCTTAGATAAATTTTTATAATTTTAATAATCTTAGAGTAAATGCATCTTCTCAAATAAATAATGAATAGAGATAATGAAAATAAATACTCCCTCCGTCTCTGAAAAGCTTTCATTTGATGGAACGAAGTTTAAGGAAAAAATATAATAATTAGAGCTTTGAAGGTAATTTTGTAAACTTTTATATATAAAGTAAATAACGTAGTTTTGATTGAGTGTATGATGGACCCCAAAAGATATTATATGAAGGATAAATACGTGTATATCGTGAAAGTAACTATGAAAACTTTTCAGGGACGGAGGTAGTATATGATTTGATGGTGGGACCATAAATAGTTATTTTTTGGGAAGGAAGCATTGGGGAGGAATTAGTATTTTAGAGTGAGAGGTATGAAACTTTTGAGGTGGCACACATGTGACATATATATGTGTCAAATTCATACCTCCAAATTCATTCCTTGCATTGGAGATGCTCTAAGCAAACGAGTCCTTACATACCTACAATCACATCACTACTTTTCTCTCACTCTTAACTCTTTTTCCATTCTCTTATTCTCTCTCTATTTTTCTTCCATCAACACATTTACATTGGATGTTTGTTTTGAAATTTTGAGAATTTTGAAATTCGGATTTTAAAATTCTAATGTTTTTTATATTTTATGTTTGTTTTGAGATTTAAATAAGATAGAATTTAACTTTATAGTATAGGATTACTAGTGTACAACCCGTGTATTACACAAAATTTAATTTAAATATATTGTTAAATATTTAATAATAAAATTTTATTTATTTACTTAATTTAATTTTTCATATTTTTATTTTGTATGATAAATTATTATAATTATATTTTTAAAAATGTTTTCCTAATTTTTTTTCCTCACATACCAAAGGTGATGGCATTTATATAAAAATAGCTAGATTAACACTTGCATATTACGCGAAAAGTCAATAAAAATAAAATTTGAGAAAATCGGACAATAAATATGAAAATATTTTTTAAAAAAATTATAAAATTTCAAAAACAAATAATTTAAGTAATATTAAAATAACTCTTAATAAATTGCAAATCAACCTTCCATATCAACCACAACAATTTAAATAAATAAATAAATATTTAGTTAATTGCAAATTAAATCACAACCTTTTCCTTATTTGCAATCTAATCCAAACTTTAAGATAATTGCAAATAAATCACAAACTTTAAATATTGTTGCAATTTAGTCTTTTTGACAATTTCAATTGTGTTTGAATATAACATAATTTAAACTTTTTACTGACATAACAACACCTTAATAAAACAATATTATTTTTTAATTAGACCAAATAAAAAAATGTATGATTTAGAGATAAAGTAGACTTCTAAGAGGTCTAATTTACAATAATATTTAAAGTTGGTGAATTATTTGCAAATATTTTAAGGTTTAGATTAGATTGCAAATGAGTGAAAAGTCGTGATTTAATTTGCAATTAATCCTTTTTAAAATTAACAACTTCATTAAATTATGACACATAAGTCAAATTAACCACAAAATGACAAATCATCAATTTAAACTCCTTATTATTATATAAGGGGATTCTATATTGTAGGAGTAGTGTATCATTATATATAATAAATTTGTTAATCTTGTAAAATAATATAATTATTTATATAATAAATATGTATAAAATTATATAATAAGTTTTAAATATATATCTTCGAACTCTATTTTTTAAAATACATTAAACTTATAAATTTAAAATAATTGTAGAAAAAAATTAGTTGAGATATAAGAAAAAAGTAATTATAAAATAAAATTTAATAAAAAAGTGTACATGTCAATAAAAATACATTTTAGATTGTATTTTACTCAAAAGTATACATTAAATCGTTTAAAAATAAACCAAACTAAAGAATAAAATAAATACTACAATAAAGTTAAGTACTACAACATAAATTGCCTACTGCAACACCTAAAAAATGTTATTTAATAGCTATAAAGTGTTATTATAGAAAATAGGTAACACTTTTAAGGACGTCGTATTTGCCCGTGTTGCCTAAAATCTAATGTAACATTTTAATAGCCTAGTGTAACACTATTAATATTGTGTCATTAATTGTAACACTTAAAAAATGTTATATTTAAATTTAAATGTATCACTTTTATATTTGAAGGTATCATTATTTTGATATCACTTTTAAATGTAAGATAACATTTTTTTTCAATAGTTGTAACACTTCTAATAACACCATTTAAATAATTATATAACACTTTTAATCTCTATATGTGTTACTTTTAAATTAATTATGTAACATTTTTTAAATAACATATCAAATCATGCGTTACTTATCACATTGATAGAAACATAAAATATACTTTGTATTAATAAATTTCTAAAATTCATAAAAATGTCAATAGACTAATAATTAAAATTTCATACATTGACATAAACACAAAATAAATATATCTACAAATTACATAGGTTACTGAAATAAACTGATTGAATAACTAGTCTACAAGATCTTGCACTTCGTTTTCCATTTTCTCATCCCCTCCTTCCTGCTCACGTGATTTGTTGAAGTTGACGAGATCTTGAACTTCAGTTTCCATTTCCAAGTCCTTTTTTTCCTGATCATCTCATGGTTCGCTTCAGCTACAAACACTACAAAAAACACCTCAATTAGCAACCGATTAGAGACCGTAAAAATGGTCTCTAAACGCATTAGAGACCGTTTTGAGACCGTTTTTGGTTGGTCACTATTAGGTTCGTTTTAAATATTTTGAGACCGTTTTTATGTATCGGTCTCAAATTATTGACCGATTTTTTTAGGTCTCTAAATTGTAGACCGTATTAGCGGTCTACAAACGATCTCAAACGATTGGTTGGCCCGAATTTTTTCCGGGCCCTAAGACGGTCTCAAAACGGTCTTTAATTTAGAGACCACCAGATCTGGTCTCGAACCCCGACCCACCCGGCCAAACTGAACCCACACCCGACCCGAACCCATATATGCCCCGACCCATCCGACCTGACCCACACGACCCGAACCCACACCCGACCTGACACACACGACCCGAACCCACCCCCGACCTGACACACACGACCCGAACCCACCCCCGACCTGACTCACCCGACCCGAACCACACCGACTTGACCCACCCGAACCCACACCCACTTTATTTAAATGACCATTTATTTGTTCTCGGTGGGAATTGATCCCGGGTGGATGGGTGCCCATTACTGGGCACCCACCACTTTGACAAGTAAATGTCTTGAGTAATTTTTAAAATTAATTATATATGTATTAATTAATTTCTTTATTATATACTCCATCCATCCCATTATAAATCCCACAATGAGTTTCTCATTCAATTTTTTATTTTTTTCATATTTCACTTATACTTTATTTATTATTTTATTATATTTAATCTCATACTCATCTAATATTTTTTTCTCATCAATTTATTTTTCTCATCTTTTAATATTCTAGTATCAATTCTTTAAAACAGAATCTCCAAACAGAAAAACTCAAAGATTATCTTGACTTAAATTCGGTGGAGACTATTGATAATCAACAGGCGGCGGCGAAGAGGCGTCATCGACGATATCGTCTTGAGAACCGGCAATTTGGGCCCAACCCGATGGGCCGACTCGGCCAACCCGAAACCTAGTATGGGTTGGGCTCTAAAATTAGAGGCCCATATAGAACTTTGCCTATTTGGCCTGATCCGTTAGGCCTAATGGGCTAGGCTGAATTTGGCCCGCTGGCCCATGGACAGCCTGTTTGGCCCGATCAATATTTTTTCTTTAGGCAAATAGACAATTAAAATAAGTAAAGTATTTTATATTTAAATATTATTATGTTTTTAATTTATTTTGACTTTGAAATTTGAACTTATGAATTATTTATAATTTTATTTGAAGTTGTTATATAGTGTAATGTTATACTGATTATGACCATTTATGAATTATGTATAGTTAATACATTAGTATTGCGTATTTTTAATTATAATTATTTGTATAAATAACAATTATATGTGAGTATGTGACCAATACAAGATTTATATATATAATCTTTGTTAAACATATTATTTTTTAAATTATTTCATGGGCTAGGCCGGCCCGCTAGTCCAGTGGACTAGGTTGGGCTCACATTTTATAGGCCTGAATAATTCATGGATCGGCCCGACCCACCCCATGAACATCGCTTGGCCCAATGGGCTGGGCCGGGCAACCCGATTTGCCAATTATAGTCGCGGCGGGAGAGAAAGGGAGAATCGCGAGTGAGGGCCTTGAGAAATTGAGTAGGGTGAAAGTGAAAGAGGCGGTACAAATGAATTAGGGTTTATAGATGGGTTACACACGTGTTTATAAATGGGTTAGAGACTGTATTCATAAAACAGTCTCTAAATGAGAGGGAAAAAATGGCTGTCAAATTAAAATTTGGGAATTGGAATTCTTAATACCAATTAAAGACCGCTAATGCGGTCTCAAAAAAAAATTTAAAATCAAAAATTTAATTTCGGATTAGAGACCACCAATACGGTCTCTAAACGGTCTGAATACATTAAATTAAAGACTGAAGTGAAATCGGTCTCAAAATTCGTAATTTTTTCAAAACGGTCTCAAATCAGTCTTTATTTGAGACCATTTTATGACGGTCTCAAAACTTTGGTCTCTAATTTAGACATTTTTTGTAGTGAAAAGAGTTACTTATGGGGCAAGTGCCGCATCAACAACACAATCTCGGAAGTTCGGAGTGAAATTTTAAAGAGTTTGTATACTTACTGGTTGGATAATTACATCTACCTCATCTCCATATTCCACTAAACCAAATACAATAAGCGTTTCTCCTCTCATCGTCAATGACATAAATAGAGCTTAAGGTTGTACTGAACAAAATGGATCTTGATTCCAAAACTGATACCTACTTGGTATCAAAATTACAAATTCAATAAATTTCAACTATCAACTTGACAGTGCATCAAGATATTTGATCATATATTTTTATAAATTTGTATAATAAATTAATTGTAGAAGCACACCAATATCAAATTATTCACAAGACAAAACTACCTAACATGATTCCAATTTCCTCCCATAATTTTTTGGCCAACTAAAGACGTCAATATGTCACGAAACATTTAACTATCACTAAAATTGTCATACCATCTAGCATACCTCAACTTAAAAAAAATAAGTGGTACAACTTTCCTGAAGAAACAACGTTAATAAGCAGTATTGTACCTTTTCCTTAGCTTCTTAAAGCAATATCCAACATGTCAAACACCAACGTCTGCAAATCTATCATGGAAATGGATAGGATCAGGGTCATGTAATCTGATAATATAAATTGGCTATATTTCGAGTTTATAGATTTATTCTTGATAATCTTAAAAATACAAATTTTTTTTTATAATCTAAACACACAAAAAATGAGGCCAAAAAGTTATCCAGCCACACAACTATGAGCCAATTTATATTTTCATATACAACAATAAAAAGTATAGTTATATTTCCAATGGAATCTAATATCAAAAGATTCCAACATGTAACAATGCAAACTATAAAACTTACTTTTGGATTGAGATACAGCATAACAAAAAAATTACTAATCGTGTGAACTTAATTGGAAGGATTTCTTAGATACTCCACAACCACCTCAAGCTCTCGTTTACAATAATGTGGAAAATAAAGAACAACAGAAGCCACATGATTGGAAGTGAACCAAGAAGTTTTACCTTCTCTAGAATTATTTATCTGTTTCATCTCTTTTGTAGTACGTATAAGAAGAACTTGTACCAACTCCTGTAGCTCTTATCCCATCAAAGCCGTCAATATACTTCTGATTGCAGCTACCCTCATTATCCCACCAAAGATGAACAACTTCTTCATAAAGGCGAATGAAACAAATTGACAATTTAGAGACAGTTAAGAATATAATAGAATATACATTTCACCAAAAATATCCAAAGAACGGCCTACCAGAGTCATTAAAAAAAACCAAAAATATTTTCAACACTTTAAACTGTGGAGAGGCAGATAATTTTATATAGAGCTTGAGAATTTGGACTAACCTGAACTATGTTTACTCTTTGATCAGCATAAAATACTATAAGTGTTGCACAATCAATTGCAGTCCTGATATATTCATCAAGAGTGTTCCTAAAACTATCACTGGAACCTAAAAAATAAGAATATATATATCTATGAATTTCATGGAATAAAGTGTAACAATCACAAGGAAAACAGGTGGCAATTGACAAATATGATTAAATAACCATTATTGTTGTTCCAACTTTATATGAAAACCATGTCATAATACAGTGGAAAACATGTAAATTATCAATATAAACTATAAATGGATCGACACTGCAAAATAATTCAAGCCTTACCTTTGAAGGCTCCCTCCCTCTTTGACTAAAATTCTCATTCCCTCCTTGAATTAATCCTTCCTTCTTCACATTCTTCAATCCCAAATATCCATACTCAAAGCGAAGAACAAATCGGAGTATGGACTCACACCTCATTGATTAATAAATGGTAACATGTCAAATGGAGTACTATCTACTAATTATTAATTATAAGAAAAGAAAATATGTCTCATATCAAATATGCATGCAACTTACAAATGTGAGGTCAGCTTTTTCTTTGTGGAACTCTTGTGATATGCATTGTTGACAATATTTGAAAAGCTATGAATTTGGGGATAACCATCTTTCCAACAATTTTTGGCTATCCACATCAAATCAATATTTCAAAGCACAAAAATACAACACCCTCTTCAAAAAAAAAAATTAATTTCTAATTCCAATTCAATAGGAACAACGATCTAAAAAAACTAACTAATCGGAAATTAAATCTTCATAAATCAGTCTTGTCCCAAATTCCCAATCCAAGAATCCATAAAAAAGAAATGAAAATCAAGTACATAAATTGAATTGCACTGAAACTCACCGGAATTGTAGTATAACGTGAACCCATTTTTTCATTGAACTCTAAAAACTGCGAGTCTGAGATCGACTCTCTCAAGTAAATTTCGTCAATGTTGGTGTCAAATGCAAGAATGAGGGGCGTCATCTCCTTCTCACGCACAAGCGGTTTTCAATTTTCTCAAATTTTGGCATAGGTTTTTTTTACTTAGACGGAAACTGGGAATTACAAGTTAGAGATAGAAAAGTAAATTAAAACTAAAAAAATGAACAAGTCATAGGGCGCTTCCACGTTCTTTTTCCATTTTATTTTTTTAGATATAAAATCATGGAGTGAAAAATGGAGCTAATTTTTTATATAAAAAAATATAGAGGGACAGTTGGAGCCAATTTTTCACATTCATCTTTAATGATATCTGCATCTTTAATTTTTTCAAAGTAAAACAGAGTAAAATTTGGAGCCAATGTCGAGCATTATATATATATATATTTTTTTTCCTTTTATCAATACGATTATCAAATTATTTTTCAAAATATTATAATTTATTATGTCAATAAAAATAAATAATTTAGCAAGAAATTGAATTAATATTAACACTTTTTATTGTATTAATATTGCTAATTGGTTGTATTAGCACGTACATATTGAATTGAGTGAAAATAAAATTTTATTTTCCATGTCCATCTAAACGTTATGTTGTGTAAAATTGTCGCCTAAAATACTTATTTATTAATGTGTGGACTTTGTGGTAAAAAAATTGTTTCACAAAAAAAATTACCTATCTAAAAATGTTACATTTAAGTGTTATATATTAATGTAGTGATAAAAAAGTGTTACATATACATTATGGTTTTGAAAGTGTTACAAAAATGTGTTATCTAAAGTAATCTACATAAAAATGTTACATTTGGGTGTTACATTAGGCCACTTTAATCGATTAAAACAAAAATTAATTTAATTAGTTAATTTTATTATAATAAGAAATTCACAACACCTTAAATACATAAATAATTATTTAAGAAGAAAAATTCGTTAATAAGAATATAATATTTTGAAATAGTTTATGGATCATATCCTACTTAACCAATAACTTAATGGGGCAATAACAGTATAGATCATTTCACCTAGTGTTTTAACAAAAAAAAAACATTATTTATTCTAGTTACAAAAAAGATCAATTATAGATGCAAAAGTACATTTCTAACCTCATAATTTAATTAATGTCAATAATACAATAGTCAACTACAATTGTGTGCAATTTTTTAAATTTATCACAATCACCATGAATCTCGCTATAATTGGTAAAAATATACCATCTTTCACACATTTCCATTCTTGAAGTTACCAAAACACCGATAGAGTAAATTCGAGCCACTTTTTTTTTTCCAATCTGCATTCTGCTGTGAGTTTTTTTTCGCCGGCGACGATATTCCGTACTCAATCGATCAGTTTTTCTCTACAATAAAGGTATGTGTTGCACATATAGTTCTATTCGAGTGCAGAAGATTCTTAATTTTATTTTATTGGTGAAGCCCTAAAATCCTATATCAGTTTCATCTATTTTGTATCTAATGTTTAGACACGTGGAAGTTCTAGGGAGGTTATTTCTGAACTAGTTTATTACTTAATATATATGTATATTTTATTATGTATGTTGATTTGTTCGGATTTCGAGTTGCATGATACAAGATTTGGTGATTTGTTTGATTTTTTATCTGTTATGTTGTTTTCCGATGCCTAGTGTGTTTGGATAAGAAAGGAGGAAAGTATAAAGGTTTGCTATGTTTTGTATTAAGGTTTATATTGCTCGTGATAGGGTTTCAACTTCTACTTAATCTTAAATTATATGCAGGGAAACGAGTTATGGGATACGTTGGTGTGCCTTCTGATTCGGGTAATTTTTTTAGAAGATCATGTACTTGTAATTAAATATTGAACATACATCTGATATGTTTTAGTTTTAATTTTAATTTACAAATTTTGAAAGTGATCTCGAAACAAGTAAAAGAAGCATTAGTTATTCAACATCTCAGACTGAAGGTAGATGTGCATTTAAATTTAATAAAATTACTGCATACATCACTGATTTTTCCTCATACTGCTTTATTTACATGAAATGTGACTTCAATATCTGTTAAATGTTCTATACAACAAATGATAGTGAAGAATATGAAAGAGAAAGAAGGGCTATGAAGCATAAACGTTTAAAAGCGAAGAACAAATTTGGTATATGCAGTTGTTTAAATTATACAACATCCATACGTTGTTTAAATTTTCAGTATGTAACCATTATTAATAAAAACTATATGAATTAATGTGTTTGTTGTCTAAAAGCGAAGGAGTGCACATTGACACCAGAGCTATTACAGATCTAACGTTCGTACTACATTTAAGGAGTTAAGGCTTCTTAGGTTTACGAATATGCATTATAAGGAGTTGAGGAAAACGCCATTCTGGCTGCTGCTCAGTTCAATTCTATGTAATGGTAATTAATGACCATATGATACAGAACTGCATAAAAATGGAGGATGATATAAGAGACATTGTAAGATTGTTTGATGAGGAGTCTGAAAGCTTCATTGTGGGATCTAAAGAAATACCAATTAGGAGAGAAGGTGTAGTGGAAGGAATATTATCCCTGGACTGTTAAATAAATTAAACGAAGAGCGTACAAAGATAAGTAAACCGGAAGAAAAACTGGAGTGTTTTCGTTAGACGAGTATACAACTCGAGGAAGAAAATATGTCGTTTAAAGAAGACAATTTGAAGAATGGTGCATAAGATAAAGTTCAAATTATAATTACGCATATTCTGAAATTGGCAATAGTATTGATTATTAGTTGGATAGTATTGGTTATTAGTTGGTATATGTAGTCATTTCTGCACATGTGACTTATGTAGTACATATAATGGACTATACAACATTTGATACAAGTGTAATTAAAATAATGCAGCAAGATAAGCATATGATCAATTGGTATGCAGTTGACAGTGCATTATGCATTAGTAATTGCATTAAGGTCTATACGTAAGATAACAACATGGATCGATTTATATATTTGATTTACATGTGGATTACAAAATTATAGATAATAACAACCATTTGATGGTATATGTACCAAAAAGTATGTTACAAAATATATTACTATCTATTTTTGGGAATGGAGAAACTAGACTAGGCAAAATGTTGTACGTACGGTCGACATCTGGGGCTTCATCCAACCAATTCAAGTCATGAAATTCTCTTTTTGGGATGTCAAAAGAGCAAAATTTTCTACTTGAATCCTCCTTAAACATGATATTCGTCTTTAAGCAGTTCAAAAAGTAAACTGGGTAGATACTGAATATAAACGGCAATCCTTCCTTCTTGAATATTGTGAGGCTTGACCAGGTACTCCCATCACTGTGATAAATTAATATGTGCACCTGAAGAAAATACTTACTGACTCCATTTACTTCGGGACTAAGTTTGCTAGAATAAACAACAATAATACCTACTACGAATATAAAATTTCACACGATTTTGGTCGTATGGTGCTTTTCAAAGTGTAGTGAATTTGTACTCTAGGAATTCAAACACTTGGATTTCACTACATCCATTTCCATGCAAACACCCGCCATCATGCAATGCACATTTCGTTGGCGGGATTTTTCATTGGAAGATTTATGAAGGTTATGAGGTTTATGCAATTCCAACTTTCGACTATAGTGATAAGAGTTATAGGTTGATAAAATTGTCTGCATATGAATGTGAAGTATGTTCGTTAGTTGTCGAGGCGTTAGATGACAATAATCTAGTCGTATATGGGGATCGAAACAGAGTTGATAATTGTGGTACGAGAAAATATTATTTTGAAATGCAGGTACTCTCATATTCAATTACGAGATTAACTTGTAAGAAGTTTACTATTTCGAAAGTGGGAATTCTACCCATTAATTATAAACTCGTGCATATACACTTCATTAACAATACTCGAAAAAAGATTATGTTCAGGAATGATCCATCCGGTTCGTTCTACTCATACGATTTTACAACAAGTGAAGAGTGCACAATGGAATAAGTGAATTCAGTGATTTGTATTGATCATGCATATAAATATAAGTGAATTCAGTGATTTGTATTGATCATACATATGAAATGTAATCTGGATTGCTGCAGATTTGACATCATATTGTGCTACTCATACCTATAAGTATATTCAAAGCCTTTTATCTCTAGTGGTAATTTTACGCACCTGATTGTTTATTATTGAACTTGTGTCTTAAATACACAATGGTTTCTTACTGAAATGATGAATTTAATAGATGAATGGATAAATTTTTTGTAAGATTCTTACTGAATATTGGTTAAATTACGGTTTAATATAATATCTAATGAACATTGACATTCTACTCTAATAATACTATATGCCGAACAAAAAAATATACTACACGTAATTTATAAGCATTTATGTGTTTGTATATGATGTTTTTGTGATTATTAGTGTATAAATAAATAGTGTATTCAGAAAAATATACAAATTTATCCTTAATTAATGTATGATTAAATTATAGTGCATTGACAGGAATATTTAATAAAATTTATTAAAACTTTATTGATGGATTTATTAAATTATGGTAACTGATTGTAAAAGGAATGTCAAATATTTCCATTCGCAATTACTAAAATTGATGGATTTATGGAGCTATTGAATTAATTCTATTTTTCTATACGGAAAGGGCATTATAGGGTGTCCAAATCAAATAATGACCTTAATTGTTTTAAGAATAAATTGTGTCTTAAATTGCTTAAGGGTCTTACATAGTGACTTAAATTGTATTTATTCCCTAACTTAATTACACATCATACTTTTTAAAATTATCAACTTCATTAAATTATGATACATAAACAAAATTAACCATAAAATAACACATAAGTCAAATTTACCCCAAAATGACACATCATCAATTTAAACTCCATATTAGTATACAAGGGGATAAGTGTTTATATGTATCTATATAAGATGTGTAAGTATTTATAAGGTTGACTTTTGTAGAATTTATATATATGGGTAGGGTAGGATTTTAAAATTCTAAATCTAAATTCCAAGTTAGAACATGGGTGAGATTTCAAAATTTCAAATCCAAATTTTCCATCCCAAAATAAATATCCCCTAATTGTTTTACTTTTCTTCCACTAAATCATTATTTTATTGACTAATGATACTAAAATAAATATAACACCGTTTTTCCATTTAATATGGAGTAAAATTTCATCCACCCATACTTCTCATTTCTCAATGGGTAACCCAACACTGAAAATAATAATCTTATTTTACCCTTTTCATTTTGCTGCGTCTCTTATTAGATTGCTCTTTTCTAAAATGGTAAAATAAAATCTTTACTTATAATTATCTTATTCAAATATTTTAAAATTACGCCAAAATATAAATTTACTAGTTTTTTTTTTTTTTAAATCATATTCTTCTCAATTGAGTCCAAACATGACCTTAGTGGTTATGGACATAAACTATTTATTGGAAAATGTCGGCGGTGGACAAAGTGGGATAGCTCTAGAGCACGTCTGTCCTAGTCCTAGGTTCGAGTCATGGAGAGAGAAAAAAAGGATGATATTTAACTTCCATAAAAAAATGTCGGCGGTGTGACGGTGTCCCTTTCCTGGTGGCTAATCGAGTTTCAGGCACCAAGCTGAAGAAACTAAAATATGTTTTTCTCGAGATCGATGAATTGGGCACCTGTTTTCTTCCTTGGACTTGCATTCTTGTTATATTATAGATACCCTATCGCGAAAGATATAGCTGCAGATTCCCCCAAATCTATTTACGATTTCACCGTAAAGGTACCTAAACTTGTTTTGTTCAATGTTCTTTCTGTTTGATTCTGCATGTATTGTGACCCAATTTTGTGGGTTTCTGTGTGATTCTTGAATTTGATGCCTTTTGGTTGCTTCAATAGAGAATCATATTCTTTAGTGGATATTATCTTTGTTCCCAAAACCTGCCATATGAGGGATTCTTGGAATAAGGACAAATTCTTGAGGACTTCTCAAGTTAAGCATTGAAAATGTGGGTAATCGAAACCGATAGGGTCCTTGAGATATAAAAATTCCTCTGCATAGAAATAGGTGGTAGCATTGTAGGGAATCTGCTAAGTCTTATGAACATTTTGATATCAACAATCGAGGGGCATTTCTGGTCGACACCATTTTGTATTTGTAGGTCTAAAAGGAATAGTTAACTAAGTAGCTTCCTCACTTATGATTGAAGGAATCGGCTTGAAACAACCAATTGGACTTAGTAAGATAAGCCTACTTCTTGCAGGGACAGAGCATATTGAGAAAAGGTAGAGTACGTGTGTGCTCGGTGGGCCATGATACGAAACACGATCAGATCTTTCTTTATAGTAGCTGTAGCTGTTTCTCTCATTTAGATTGCCAACCAATTTAGAGAGAAGTATTGTTAACTTAAATGACTGAGTTAACCAGATGATTTACTTGTAAATTTTGGTCGTAGTTGCGTACTGCATCCCATGCTAGCATTTGCAGTGTGTATGATGGGACATTTTTATATTTACATGAATTCCCAAACAACTCATTCCATTGTTCAGGATTTTAGTGAATTGGAGTTTGATCCATCACTATTGAGTTCTTTTAATGAGTCTGGAAACTAAGGAGGCGCTTCGTTCAAAATTCTTCAATGAGAATATGAGTAGAGTAATTGTGATGGTTAATGAAAATAAAAGATGATCAATTCACCTTCATTATAGGTAATGTGACTCAAAATAAGTTAATCATTACCCCATTTTGATTAACTACGTCCCTCCATAGTCATTCCACTATTCCTCAACCAACAATCATTTTTTGTCCCAACTTATTCCAAGATTAGAGAAAACACTTACAGTATAGCCATCATTCTCATTGTGATTTACTATTCAATGATTCTCATTACCATTGCCATTGAAGAATTTGAACCAAGCATAGCAACAGAGTAAAAGCGAGTTAGGATTTATTGGGTGCCAAATAAATTTCTTGACATATGCCTTCCATAAATAAAACACTCTTATGTGCTTCATGTTTTAGTCCATGTTTGACAGGTTACCTGCTTTTGGTTTCAGGTCTTTTGAAACCAAATATACTTTTATGTGTCAAGATGTTATAATTATGACTTGAAAACTCAAGAGGAAAACTGTTTGCTTGGATTTGATCAGTACTAAGGAACTATCAATCATGTTCTCTTTGATATCCATGTTTTACATGTGTGATAACTGTTCCCAATATTTGGTTAACTAGGCAAGCTTTCATTTATGAATATTCTTTAATTTGCCCTGTTTTGCTGATTTTTCTACTATAAATACACCTGAATTTGCCTATCTCTCTCTTTTGAAATCTGAACTTTAGTAAATACAGGATATTCGTGGGAATGATGTGCCTTTGAGCAATTATCGAGGGAAGGTTCTTCTGATTGTCAATGTTGCTTCGAAATGGTACATGACTACATCTGCAGCATTGCGATTTGCTTACTTGCTTTCATATTTAACATCACCAATATATTTTAGTGGTACTGGCTGACAATTTTAAATTTGTCTGTGTAAACATAGGTTTACTGAACAAATAATATATAAACCTTCAGATTGAATTGCAAATTATTTTCCTTAGTTTATCTCAGTGCAATTGACATGCACTAATTTTAGTAATCTATTGCAAATTATTTCCTTTATTTTACCTCTATGCTATTGAAATGGCTTTCTGTATCCCTATGAAGCTAAACTGAGCTGTCACGATTTTAATCCCTGGTTTATGTTATTCATTGTTGCAGCTTAATGATTTATTGATTCTATTGGCTTCTGTACTACTTGTCTATTACCCGCTCAATGCTTGGTTGCTCCAGAATCATTTCATAAATATATTTCTACCATTGAATACAGTTTTTGTTTTGTTTTGTTTTTTTACCAGTTATTCTTGATCGTATTCTAGTAGTTGTGAATGGGAAATGTGAAATGACTTGTTTTAGGTACACAATATTTCTTGGGCTTTCGATGTTATAATTGGGCATTTTGGTTTAATGCATGCTTGACGATTCCTTGTTTTCGTTATTGCAATGACTAGCTATTGAATATCTGTGCTATTTTTTTCTCTTTCTAGTGGATTTACGGAGTCCAATTACAAGGAACTGAACATTTTGTATAAGAAGTATAGAGATCAAGGTTCGTATACCATTTCTGAATTGTTGTACACTTGTTTTGTTGCTCAACGTGTTTTACAAGTGTCGTTATGTTGTGTCCAATATCCAGGTTTTGAAATTCTTGCATTTCCTTGCAATCAGTTTGGTTTTCAAGAGCCAGGAACTAATGAGGAAATTCAAGAAGCTGTATGCACTCGGTTTGAAGCTGAATTCCCTATCTTTGATAAGGTACTCCTTTTCATTGTCACTTAAACTAAATCATTCTTCAGTTGTACTTTCCATTTGCTATTCTTTCAAACATATATGGGAATGCATGTACTCCCAAACGGCATTCTGATTAATCAAAAGAATTTTGTTATGCTTCTAATATTCTTTATCCGTGTTTTTTATCGTTCTACTAAAATTGACTATGTAAACACTTGTTGGAAAACTGTGTACAGATTGAGGTCAACGGAAAGAATACAACACCACTTTACAAGTTCTTGAAGTCAGAAAACGGCGGTCTATTCGTCAATGCTATCAAGTGGAATTTTACTAAATTTCTGGTGAGCAAAGAAGGAAAAGTTGTGGATAGATATGCTCCCACAACACCACCACTTGCCATTGAGGTAGGAAAATTAGCGAGGAGTTATTTTCTTTAAGGTTTATTGAAAATATACCCTCTAACTTTGAACGCATTATGAAAATGCATGACTTTGCAATTATTAATTTTTAAAAAATTGGTAAAAATGTCCCGTGACCGGCTATATCCAGTTACTCAATCGATAAATGATGAGGTGGCCATTTAAGAATAAACCACGTCAGGCAAGAAACTTGACAAAAATGCCAAATAAGTTGATACAACCGGTCGTGGGGCATTTTAACCAACTTTTTAAAATTAAAACGCATTTTCGTATGATTGCAAAATTAGTGAAGCATTTTCATAATAAATCCAAAGTCAATGGGCAGTTTTTTCAGCCCTTTTCTTTATCCTAAGGCATCAACAACAAAAAAAACAAAATGTCGAAGACTAATTTTGATTTCAGTCGCTTGCATCTTGTTATTTTTACTAATTTTTGTGTTCTTTCATGTGCAGAAAGATGTTATTCATCTTCTGGCTAATTGAGCATTTGCGCAGGTGCACTTATCTATCTCCTTGCATACTAATTACTGTAAAGTGATGCAGATATCCTAAAATTTTAAATTGCTCGGTTAAATAAAATTGAGGGGGCTATTAAGTGTGGATGACGAAAACTTAGTTCGGTTGAAGAGTGACAAAAGCTTATAACATTGTACAAAGTAATTTATGTTGATATTTTCCCATTAGTAAATCGTCTAACATTGGACTCCATTTCAAATCTGCATATGATAGATAGAGTGGTGATATGGAACCCAATGTCGAGTTTCAAATGGAGCCAATACGAACATAAATTACTTATATATATGAGACGGGTTCCCATCACATATATATTATATGATCTGCAGACTTATGACCCTACTCGAATAATGTTTTAAAAGTAAAGTAAGGTTAAGGACATTGTCCCCTAGAATTTACAATATATTTGGAACCTTGCATTGGATTCTTGTTGAATCTTCTTGTATGCAAAAAGTACCCAATGGGAGAAATATATAAACATGTGTTTGTATATACCTAGGGACACTTTGGACTTTAGTTTTCCTACTGTCCGTGCTATTAACACTCAAGTAATTATTATATGCACCCACTTTATAGCTGTACTTCCAAAAAAATGTTGTATAGTGAGTGTATAAAACAAATAGGTGGGTGTTAATAGTCACGTCATTTTCCTTTATGGCTATTTAAGCAAAAAAACATAAAAAACGTATCTCATGTAGGGGATAAAGCGAGTCAAGCCAGTTTGCTGGCTACTCGTGCGCGATTCAAGTTTAATTGAGCTACTTAAGATTTTACATAATGTTTTAGAGTAAAAAATTGTCCTAAATTACTTGTTCATTCTTCCAATATTGCCCCGGTTACTAAAACATCAAGTAAAAAGAGATGTTTGTTTTGGATTTGCCAGCATAGTCTTTATATATGTAAAAGCGAGTGATATTTTATTATTTAAGTGATACATATGTATGTATGTATGCATGCATATATGATGTGAGTATGGAGTATAAAAAAAGAGTGAGACTTATTGGCGATTAAGCGTTTTTTTTTTTTAATAATAAAATAGAGCTGGGTTACATATTTTGAGAATAAAAGATAGCCAATTCACATTTTTATACTTCGTATAAAGAATGAGATTTAATTTAAGTTATTCATTAACTCCATTGATTATCAACATTATCCCATAATCATTTTTTTTTTCAGTTAACAATAATTTTTTGTTTATCTCAATTTATTTCAAGATTAGAATAAATACTAACAATGATTTTTATATCATTTGAAAGATTGCAAAATAAACATCTCTAGATAATTGAAATTTCTCAAATTAATTCATCAATTCAATTTCACAAACGCAGAAAATAATATTTTCGCACTTGTAATTGAATAGAAACCTGGTCTCAAGATTCCATTGACCATAGAAGAGAAGAGGACAAAAGTCAATGCAGAATAAATGAACAGCTTTAGTCGTCCCACCCACCCACCCCACCAAATTAAAGTAAGTAATTCCAGTCGTGAATGGCTGCCACATTTGGCCCACCACAATATTCTAAATCGGATTGAATCATGGCATGGAGAACCTTCTTGACGAAGGGTTTTTCCAGTTAAGTTTTTAATGATATTTCCGTCTCTGGTTCGTCCGGTGAACTTATGTCTTCTATTTTTTTTTTTTTCATTTTATCTTTATTGGTTTATTTTAAAAAAAATATTTGTTTAAAAAAAACTATTTTTAGATTTTAAACTTATTTGTGTGTAAAGTCGGACAATATTGCAAGGGTTGAATGCAACTTTTTAAACACGTCATGGAGGCATACTAATCCTCTCGTGGGATACGTATACGTTAGGTAAATGAAAATTCTTCTTCCTCCATTTTCATCATCCACCATGCTTTTTTTGTTTTGTTTTGGATTTGCTATATATTAAATATTACTCCCTCCATTCTAAATCTATCTTCACATTGATCTGAGCACGGAAATTAAAAAAAAAGTGATAATGTAAAAATATTAATATCGTTTTAACTTTATTAAAATGATAAAGTAAATGTATTGTATAAGAAAAGTAATGACATAGAGGGTAGGTAAATAAGTGAGAATTTTGAGAGTGAGATTTGTTAGAAATTTTCTTTTTGGAGTGTGAAATTTGGGACAAATAAAAAAAGAAAATTGTGAAAATTGATCTTGGATAGAGAGAAGTGCTATATTTATATATAACGGGTTCAAATACCGGTTGACGGGACAAATTTTTGACAAAAAATTTGACTCGTTCCATACCCAGTTAATCGGGTTCAGATCCGGCCCATTGTCATCCCTCATAATATTATATTTTCTACGTCCTGTGATTACTTGCACACTTTTCTTATTGAGATGTTGCTACACTCTCAAGTCCCAATATAAAAACAACTCACATAATTAATATTCTTATAACATCATTTTATTTTTAAATTGTCACTCATTTTGACTTTTCCTACACCTCACTAACTTCATTTACACATCTATAAATCACTCAAAATACTCTTCATTTATTTAGTCCCGTTCTACTAAATTTACTTTAAAAAAAAAAAAAAAACCACCGTGTCCAAGTCATTAGACTCATCACTGGACGAAAGAAAGTACTCCCTCCGTCCCGTGATTACTTGCACATTTTCCTTATTGGGACGTCTCAAAATTACTTGCACACTTTTAATATGGAAATACCCCCACAAAATTAATAACCTCACAACATCATTTTATTTTCAAATTTGCCATTCCTTTTTTCCATACATTTCACTTTACACATCATCAAATTACCTAAAATACCCCTCATTTATCATACATCATCAACTAGTAAATCCATTTTTCTTAAACAATGTGTTAGTCAAACTATGCAAGTAATTTCGTGACGGAGGGGTTATATAATAAAAAGTGGAGTTCATCTCTATCGAATACCAATTCAAAGTTGATCTATTGTTCTGTACTCTGTCTTTATTACAAGTATTATTTATTATTATTCAATTGAAATAAAAATAATTTTCTAGTATTAGTATTGGCAGTAGTGCCAATATCACCCCTTCATTTTACCGTGCTAGTGTAGGGTCGGTGGTATCACTTAAGTTGAGGCGGCCGGTCATGTATAATTCAACATTCATTATTTTATTTTTTCAGCATTTAAAAATGATTTATATGTTGAATGTTCACTACTTTTGGTGAGTATCTATTGCCACAAGTTGATATAGTCAAACCTTAAGGTGGTGTATGGTTTGGGATTGTGGTGGATTGTGGTGGGATTTGGGTAATCCATGAATAGTAATTGTGTGTAAATTGTGTTTGGTTAAGGATTGAGAAGTAGGGGTAGATTTAACTTTATGTCACATCAATAGTGATTTTATAATATTTTATTATTGTTAATAGTGAAAGAAAAGTAAGAGAAAGAAGAAAGTAGGAGAGAGAATGAGTGTGTGAAAGAAAAGTAAGAGGAAAAAAAGTAGAAAAGAGAATGAGTGATTTGATTGTATAAAAATAGGTGTAGGGGTGGATTTGTATTTGAATTGAGATGGATTGAGAGAAATTGGATTGAGATTGAGCCAATCCAAATCCGAATTGGCCAATCCCAAAACAAACACCGCCTAAATTTTTACGGGCCCATCAATGCCCACGAACTTTTTAATCGAGCTGCTCACAAGCTCAGCTCGTTAAACGTATCGAATTTAAACTTGTTAAACTCAACTCACTAATAAACTGGCTAAAACTCAACTAGTTAGACTCAATATTTATTTATTTTTTTAAAAATCATTAGGCTCGTTTATGAGTTGAGTCGAACTTGTTTTTTGCTCATCAGTGTAATTAAGCTGAGCTCGGCTCAACAAAAGCTCGAGTTGTCGTCGAAATCTAGCTGGAACTTTAAGTACTTGGATCGGCTAGCAATTTGGACACACATATATATAAAAGTTAAGTGCCACAAAAGAGAGGAATTTGTTATTTTCTTCTAGAAAAAGAAAAGGAAAGAGACGACTTTTTGTAATTAAATCTCCGTAGTTATATATATACACATAAGTTGAGCAGATGGTTAATTTGTAGCTCATAGAAATAGGCATGTCGATGGCTAAGAAAGCTCATGTATTGGCTGTTCCATTCCCGGGTCAGGGGCACGTTAAGCCGCTTATGAAACTCTGCCGCGGAATTGCCAAACGTGGGATTAAGGTTACCTTTGTTAACTTGGAACGTATCCATGATAAATTAGTTGCTGCGCGTCGAGACGAGGATGAGGATGAGGACGAGGTCGATAACATGGTCCTGGTGTCGGTCCCGGACGGGTTAAAAGCAGGGGATGATCCAAACGATACTTTCAGGCTGTTGGAGACTCTCAGGAGTTCGCTTGTTGGATCTTTGACACGTGTTATCGAGAGTTGTGGTCCCGATGAGAAAGTTTCCTGTATGATTGTTGATCTGGCCCTTGATTGGGTTTTGGAGGCTGCCGTGGAAACTATGGGAGTGGAAGAAGCTTTTCCGTTTTCACCAGCCTCAGCTGCTGCCATGACTCTCACTTTTCAGATCCCTAAGCTTCTCCAAGATGGAATTCTTGACTCAAATGGTATGACTTGATCTTTTTAGACATATTCTTATTTTGTTTATGTTTACCTTGATTTTTGCCTGGTTTATGAAAACGAATTTTGAGATCTTGAGTTTTTTAAATTCCAATTAATAGTAATATGTGCATTTTTTTTTTTTCGATTTTTGAGTTGAAAAGTGTATACAATTGAATGAAATTGTATTACTCACCCGTATACATAAAATATGCTTCTTTTTCTTTATGAATTATTTACATAAGTGAGCATGTTTCCTCTTTGGAAAAATATACCCCCACCAGTCCACTACACTTTATTCTATATTATCTACTTTATTATCAACTTTATACATAAACAAATAGTAATATTTCTTAAAACCTATGCAAAAAGAAATAAGAACACTATTATATTATTGTTGAGGGAAATTATAATGATTGAAGTAGAATTATAATAGTTTAATTTTAGTCAAAACAATGAGTTTGATAGGAGTGTTTTGAATGATTTTTTTTTAAATCGATTTATAATTCTCAAAATAACATCGGTGTAGAATTTTAAAATTCAGTGTAAACATAGTCTAGGGTAGTTTTGTAAACAATTGCACGCCAAGCGTAAAACGGTTAAATTACTTAAGATCAACTAGGCTCGTAACTCGTACGCCTATTGAATCATGTATTATCGAACACTGATTGACATGGTGTGCGTATTTTATAGGTGGCTAACTTAACTTCGATCGGTTGATAGGGGTGTAAAGTTAATGTGAAGAATTGTCCTGTAATTATCGTCCTGTAACATTACAGGACGATTCTTGACATTAACAAAGACTATTATGAGATGTACTAGCAATATCATATGCAGTTCAATCACTTTTTAATTAACTCAATTATATTGTCAAAATTACAGGGAGTGTGACAAAAGGCGACCAATTTATACTGTCAGATGATATACCAGCATGGGGTAAAGGTGACACTCCTTGGAGCTTCTCCAGCAACTTAGAGATTCAAAAAATGTTCTTTGGATGTGCAATAGGAATCGAAAAAACAACCAAGCCATCCAAGATGGTTCTTATCAACAGTTGTTTTGAAATTGAATCCCCAGCTTGTGAGTTATACCCAAGTTTTTTGCCTCTCGGACCATTACTCGAGAGTAACACCCCGAAATCTAGTTCCATTTCTTATAACTTTCAACCTGAAGATGCTTCATGTCTGAATTGGTTGGATACTAAGCCCCCTGGATCCGTGATTTATATCTCTTTTGGCAGCTTAGCAGTTTTCTCTCAGCAACAGTTTGAGGAATTGGCTCTCGGCCTTGAGAACTCGGGTCGAAATTTTTTGTGGGTTGTTCGGTTAGGTCTTGCAAACGGGTCGCAGGCTGTCCACCCGAGTGGATTCCTAGACCGTGTGAGAGAGGTCGGTAAGATTGTCGAATGGGCTCCACAAGAAAAGGTTTTGTCTCATCCTTCTGTTGCTTGTTTTTTAACGCACTGTGGGTGGAACTCGACTATGGAAGGTTTGAGTATGGGGGTGCCTTTTCTTTGTTGGCCATCTTTCTCGGACCAATTTCATAATCAGAGTTATATTTGCTATAAGTGGGAGACTGGATTGAGAATTGACTCTGATGATGATGGGATTAGATCGAGACATGAAATCAAGAAAAAAATTGATATGGTGTTTTCTTCTGATAATTTGAGGGCAAATGCGTTGAAATTTAAGGAATTGACTATAAAGAGTTTAGAAGAAGGGGGTTCTTCGTACAAGAATTTTGAGAGATTTATTGATTATCTTAGAAAATAAGGGTCATGCAATGGGGTATACATATATATTTTCTATTGGGCTTTCTGAATAGCTTAGTTAATTAATAATGTACTCTTATTTATTTTCCAGTAATTTATTTTAGTTAATTTGGTGACAGATTGTGAAAAATATCATTCAAACTTGTCTAGCTATTCTTTTACTTTTTTAAATTCACGCTTTCAATTTAGAAAAATATTACTCATGAATGATGATTAATGTAGGGACACACACACAATTGCTTGGCACAGTACTTCCGAATGCTTCAATAGTTTTTAAGCTTTACGGGATGTTTATATTCGGATTTAAAAATCAGATTTTGAATTTTAAGATTGCTCTAAGACAACAAACTATACATAATCGAATGAAATAAGAATAGTATCTAAATCTAAAACAAGGATCATGAAGTTGAATGAAGGTAATTCAAATGTAACGCATGTGATTCACTACCCATTTGGATCATGTGATTAGAGCTAGACCCTGCAGATTTCACGAAGCTCTCAGCGGTATCATTTGACCAAAGAGAGAGGAGAGAGGTGAAAAGGCCCATCGAGTGGACAATTTAAATGAGTAGAGCTAGCTCTGATACAATGAAAAAATTTCGTCTCATCTAAAAGTTTGAACTTGTAGAGAGGTATCATTTGACCAAGAAGGGGGAGAGAAAGCAACAACTATTATGTCTTGAAAAAATGTTAAAAAGGAAAATGAAACATAGACAAAAATATTTAAACCCCATTTTGGGAGGCATTTTGAGTTATCTATGGTTACGATGAACATCTCAACTGACACCTATTGAATCATAGATGGTGTGTGTCTTTCAATAATTTGATATGCATATAACATGAGTGTATTTTTACATATTGGGTATAAATTTTATTTTCCCGATTAGGCATCTATCTTGGGCTTAATTGAGATTATATCTTGAGCTAATCTACCCTACCAAATTGGGTAAATCGATTCATGAGAAAGACACAAAAAAAATTAAAATGTTGAACAAATTAAAAGAATTATATCTCTTCTAAAAGTCAAAAAGTGCTAAGAGATGTGAATTTTGAGAGTGAGAATAATCTTTCATTAAGCAAGTGTAAATGCATTTGGCCTATATTTATACAAGAAGTCTTGAAGTAATCAACTAATATGGTTACAACTTAATAACCTTTAATGAACTAACTAACTAACTAACTGATTTCTAGGTTAGTCTAACATCTCCTCTCAAGTGAAGTGTCGCAAGCAGGAAGTTGTATAAGACGAGGAGCGAGCAATGTTGAGCGAGCAGACGTGAAGCTCATAACAAAAAAAATCGATGAGCGGGCGTGGGAGGCTTTTTGTGAAAATGTCCGCAAGTTGTAAGTTTGATGGGATAAACTGAGTAAGCAGCCGACTAGCCGAGACAAGCTCGCGAATAAAGTGATAATCAATATCGATGTGTTTTGCTCGTTTATGAGCAACATGATTATGAGACAGGAACATAACACTTTTATTGTCGCAGAGGAGAGTCAGAATGGTTGACAGAACAACACAAAGTTCATGCAGAATCGAGCATAACTGATTCACGTATTCTACAACACTAGAATAAACGACCGCAAGTATACGGTGTCTATCGTAGAGAAGTAAGTACGAGGTCGATCCCAGGAGGAGGTATAGTATAAAAGTGTAGTTTGTTGACGGAACTCTAAATAGACGCGATCGATTAAAGTGGATTGGTGTAATTACCCCTAAATTATCTACCAAGTTGTCACAAGTAAACAATTAAAAGAGTAATGTAAAATCGATCAATGAACATGCAAACCAAAAAACGAGATGGAAAATACGGATGAAAACTCAAGATGAGAAAATAGGTTACAAGGCATTTGCAACATTTAGATATCCATTTATGATTTGTAACTCATTCAAATGACAATTAAGGTTGTTCTCTTATAGGGTTGACCACTAAAGAAGAATTAATCAATCTCTCGATACAACTAATTCAAAGGAGTATGCAACATAAGTTCGTATTTCTACATTACAAACATCACACCACCTAAAATAGCCCCTAAGATCATTCAATTCCCTCCCGATAACTAATCCTCTCTCGAGATCATAATAATATCGGGTTGCATGCTTGCATACGATTAATGGGATAAATCTCTCAATACTACCCCAATTAACAATAGATTAAACATATTATCATGACCATTAATAACATGCTTCCAAATGAGAATTAAGCATACAAATAAGAGACAAACACCATTTAAAGTAAGAAATTAGTTCATAAACTTCAATCCAAATATTTACAAAGCCTTAGAACCAAAAGTGTTCTAGCCAATCAACAACATAATCAAATTAACAAAACCAAATGAAATAACTAAATAAAAAGAGAGAAAAATAGAAAGCTTAGTCTAATGGATGGTGTTCTCCTCGTGAGCGGATTCTCCAAACGTATGCCTCCCTCCTTCCTCTTCTTCTTTTTCTCCCTCATTTTCAAAGTATGACTAGAGAGTTTATTTATAACTTGAAAATTAGGGCTAAAACTTGTAGAAAAAATTATTTCCAAAAATATAATTTCCTTTTCTCTCTTCAATTTCCAAATCTTCTCTCTTTCCTTTTTCTTTAAATTTTCAAATCTCCTCTCGGTCACTGGCTTGGGGCTCAAGCTACATATTGACCCAAATTATTTCTTTGAATAAATTTGACTCGTTTTACCCACAAACTCGATTTCTTCCTTCGTTGACTTCACTGAAAATTAGGTATGTATTTTTACCTTCCAAAATAGTCATTTTTCCTACAAAAACGACAAAACACCACCTTTCTCTTATTTTGACCAAAACATCCATAATCGACCAATAAATCAATGAAATCACAATCAAAATGAGCTTCATATGTGCATAAAAAACGTATAAATTCCACCCGAATCAAACTCCCCCAAACTTAAAATGTTGTTTGTCCTCAAACAACTAAGCACTTAAAGCAATGAGGGTGGAATGATCACAATGGAATATTCAATGCAAACCACACATGTGAGGTAAAATGTAGTGATATCTCTTTCTCAAAGTGCATTTCTCAATGAAAGTCATAGGCTCATTATTGTAATTCACACTCATGGATCAAAGAATGCACAAACACACAACACATTGTAAATGGGAAACATAATCCAAATGCTCAAGTCCTTTACTCACATGATATAGTGTTTCTCTCAAACACACAAATAAATTGAGGATATTAATGCACTCATCAACCAAGTTATGCTATGCAATCACTATATGCTTGCCCAACTTTTACTTTCTACAACACTCAAATGCTCAACAATGTGATCAATAGGACTTTATCAAGGATGTAACATTGGCTCTTTGGTCAAGGTAGGATGAATTTGGGAATTTGTGACTCTTCTAGTGGAGGACAAAGCTTGTTGTTTTACAATGTGTGCTTTCACTTTCAAAGCTTACAAACTCCATTCTCACTTTTCATTTTCCTTTCTTTTTCAAGCATTCATCACCTCATCTTTTTGAACCATTTTTCTTTTCAAACTTTTGGGGCTCTTTGTCCCTCTTTTCTTTTCCATTGATGTTCTTTTCATCTTTTTTCATCTTTTTCAACTTTTTCAACTCATCCAACTTCTCCTTAAACCAAATACATTTAAGCACATGTTTTTCCACTTTGTCTTTTATCCCCCACTAGATATAGGTATCAAAGGCTCAAAAAGGCTAAGTGGTTAACATTGTAGTTTGCCAAGAAAATGAGGAATTAAGCTCAAAGGGGCTAACTACGGAAGATTACTTCGGTTTTAGAAAATTTTGGCTAAGTGACTCTTTAGAACAAGATGGCCTATATCATATCACAAAGTTTCACACAATCATGCTTTCAAATAAGAACTTGGGCAAGTTCTAAGATCACTAGCAATAATCTAATCCACTCTCAAATGAACTAAACCGGATTACATGTTCGATTTAGGGCTCAATTCTCACCGGTTTATTCAATAGGACTCTCACAATCATCAAATGTCCCCAAACAACAACACATCATGCATTCATGCCATCAAAGATCAACAAATATGAACACAACATGATACTACTATCCATCACTAATCATGCATACATTCAAAGCAAATAGACATCACCACAACTACTCACTATGGATTCCAATGATTATCCATGCTCACATTTCACCATAAGTCCACTACCCAACAAATAACATAGCCAACTCAAACAATATAAGCATATGAAAGCTAAGTGTGCGCCGGTGCAAAATGTAACATAAGTAGAATGACGAACCGGTGTAAGGGTAACAACTAGTAGAAAAAAATAAAAGAAAAATAACTCCCCCAAACTTAGAATTTTACTATGTAAAAATTCTAAGTTTGGGGCTACAAGTTGTTACCTCCCTCCTTGCACATCCAATGCTCTTCAAAGATCACCATTGCACTACTTGCTCCCTCTTTGCAAAGTTAGCTTTGCTTCTTTCTTCATTCTCCAAGATATGATATCCATGATATTCCTCATCCATACCTACAAAAGAGACTAAGCTATCAAGACTACTAAAATAAGAAAAATATGAAAGCAATAAAACCTTGGGTTGCCTCCCAAGAAGCGCTATTTTTAACGTCCTATGCCGGACGGTTCTCCTTGAGATGATTATCACGTCACCCCCTTATCATCCTTGTTCTTGACCTTATTTCCCCAACCAACTTTCTTAAATCCATGGAAACATCCACTAGCTAGCCCATCCGGCTCTTCAATCATGTCATAAGAAGTTGACGCCTCATTCATCCCCAAGCTTGCACAAGTAGCTTTTCTTGATTTGGGGGAGTTTTTAAAGAAAACTCCCCCAAACTTGGCCTTCTTGTCTATCTTCAAATCTTTGTCTTCCACCTTGGGGTTCTCTTTCACAATATTGATCTTGGGCTCTTCTTCCACCTTCTCCTTCATGGGTATTGGAAAATGATCTTCCTTGGAATACCCATACTCTCCATCCTCATCATTCAGGAGTTTGATAGTTCTATATATGTCAAACACAACTATCTCTTGGTTCATTCGGAGTTCCAACTCTCCATTCCTCATATCAATTTTGGCCCCTCCGGTTGCCAAAAATGGCCTTCCCAATATCAATGGAATGTTTTTGTCCTCCTCCATATCCAAAACCACAAAGTCTACCGGAAAGATAAACTTGTCGATTTTAACCAATATATCCTCCGCTATACCCAAAGGGTATGCCATAGACCTATCCGCCAATTGGAGGTTCATTGTGGTTGGTGTGAGCTCTCCTAAACCAAGTGATTTGAAGAGTGATAATGGCATGAGGTTTATGCTTGCTCCCGAATCACATAATGCTCTTAATGTACCTCCATCTCCAATGGTGCATGACAAAGTGAAGGATCCGGGATCCCTAAGCTTTGGAGGTAGCTTCGCTTGAATTATGGAGCTACATTGTTCGGTTAAGTATACCGTCTCATACGCCTCCATTTCCCTCTTGGTTGGCATTATTTCCTTCAAGAATTTGAAGTGATGTGGTATTTGTTCAAGAGCTTCGGCGAAAGGGATATTAATATAGAGCTTCTTGAACATCTCCGCAAACTTGGCAAACTTGCTATCCAAGCTCTTCTTCATCCTTTGAGGATATGGGAGAGGCACTACATTCTTGCCTTTGTTTTGTGGAGGGATTGCCTCCCCACTCTTCTTCTCCCCTTCTTTCTCTTCTTGCTTCTCTTTCACTTGGCCATCTCCTTTGTCAACACCCTCGGGTGCCATTACCACTTCCTCCTCTAATGGCATCTTGGGCCCTTCGTAGCTTGTCCCACTTTTTAACTTTATGGCTTTGCATTGCTCCTTGGGATTTAGCTCCGTGTTAGAGGGGAATTGCCTCGGAACGTGTTGCTTTCCAATGATGTTGGCAAGTTGGCCCATTTGCTTCTCCATAGCTTTCATATGGGTAGTCACATCCTTGATCATTTCACCATGCTCATCAAGTCTTTGCCATACCTTTGCCACATTGTTCTTAGTCTCTCTCATGAAATTTTTAGTTTCTCCCATGAATGCACCAAACATCTCTTCCAAGGATGGCTTTGGTGAGGGTTCAATGATCATCTCATCCCTCACATTGAAGTTTGGTGGTGGTTGAATGGCATTCCTTGGGTTAGCATAGGAAAAGTTCTCATATTGCCTCAAATTCGGATGATATTGGTTTGGATTGGAAGGACTCTCACGGGCTTGCCTCTCGTTCCAACCTCTCTCTCTAAATTGCCTATCTCTTTGATTGTTCATGTAGTGGACTTCTTCATATTGCTCGTCACGTGACCCCACTAAAGCTTTAGCCGTCATAAGAGATATAAATTTATCCACCTTGTTGGATAGTTTAGCATTCTCATCCAAATCTTGGGTTGAGGCAATCTTTCGGGTTTGCCTTCTCTCGGATGGCCATTGGTTCCCGTTCTTTGCCATCTCCTCTAATAGCACATAGCCCTCCTCCGTCGTCTTTCCTAACAAAGAACCTCCACCGGCCGAGGCATCTACCATCCCTCTCGTACGGTGATCCATACCGTTGTAGAAGTAGCATATTAATTGGTCTCTTGAAAAACCATGTTGAGGGCAACTTCTAATGAGGTCTTTGAAACGCTCCCATGCTTCGGCCAATGACTCATCATCATCTTGCATAAATGAAGATATCTCCCCTCGGATTTGGATATCTTGCTCGGAGGGAAATACTTCATTAGGAATGCATCAACAAGGTCGGCCCAATTCTCAATGGTCCTCAAGTCAAGAGAGAGGTACCATTGCTTTGCTCGGTCCCGGAGTGAGAAGGGGAAGAGTTGCAAACGGATGTAGTCTTGAGGAACACGGTTGATCTTAACTGTTCCACTTATCTCGAGGAATTGAGACAAGTGGAGGTTAGGATCCTCTTTGGAAAGTCCACCAAATTGGTTGTTTTGGACCATGACTATCAATGCCGGCTTGAGTTCGAAGTTGTGTGCATCCACGGGTTCCCGACCCGCTCCTCCATAGGGCCTTGGAATAGGACGGAAGTGATCTCTTAAGACTCTTTGTTGCCCATGTTCCTCATTCTCCCTTGGCCTTCCATCTCTTTCCACACCAACATTCTTTCCAACTCCCCGGTGGAAGTTGTCCCTTAACACTCTTTGAGGTCGGTTACCTCCATTCCCATTTAGCCCTTCAACTCCTTCGACCCCTTGATTCTCAACTTCTTCCTCTACTTCTTCTAAAATCTGATTTTCCCTTCGATTCATGGCTTCTAAGTCAATTCTTCTTCTTTCGGCGTTTTGTCTTCGACAACGAGCTTCGATTTCCGGGTCTAGAAGTAGCAAAACTTGTTGATCTCTCCTAGATCGTGTGATCATAAACCATATCTATCAAAAGATCAAACGAAAGTGAGAAATACAAGTAAGATCAAAGTAACAAACACAAATATTTTTGGATTTTTGCAAATAAGGAAAGCAATTAAAATGTCTAAACTAAAATTCTATCAACCTACACTCAAGGACTATAAACCTCCCCGGCAACGGCGCCATAAACTTGATTCACGTATTCTACAACACTAGAATAAACGACCGCAAGTATACGGTGTCTATCGTAGAGAAGTAAGTACGAGGTCGATCCCACGAGGAGGTATAATATAAAAGTGTAGTTTGTTGACGGAACTCTAAATAGACGCGATCGATTAAAGTGGATTGGTGTAATTACCCCTAAATTATCTACCAAGTTGTCACAAGTAAACAATTAAAAGAGTAATGTAAAATCGATCAATGAACATGCAAACCAAGAAACGAGATGGAAAATACGGATGAAAACTCAAGATGAGAAAATAGGTTCCAAGGCATTTGAAACATTTAGATATCCATTTATGATTTGTAACTCATTCAAATGGCAATTAAGGTTGTTCTCTTATAGGCTTGACCACTAAAGAAGAATTAATCAATCTCTCGATACAACTAATTCAAAGGAGTATGCAACATAAGTTCGTATTTCTACATTACAAACATCACACCACCTAAAATAGCCCCTAAGATCATTCAATTCCCTCCCGATAACTAATCCTCTCTCGAGATCATAATAATATCGGGTTGCATGCTTGCGTACGATTAATGGGATAAATCTCTTAATACTACCCCAATTAACAATAGATTAAACATATTATCATGGCAAATAATAACATGCTTCCAAATGAGAATTAAGCATACAAATAAGAGACAAACACCATTTAAAGTAAGAAATTAGTTCATAAACTTCAATCCAAATATTTACAAAGCCTTAGAACCAAAAATGTTCTAGCCAATCAACAACATAATCAAATTAACAAAACCAAATGAAATAACTAAATAAAAAGAGAGAAAAATAGAAAGCTTAGTCTAATGGATGGTGTTCTCCCCGTGAGCGGATTCTCCAAACGTATGCCTCTCTCCTTCCTCTTCTTCTTTTTCTCCCTCCTTTTCAAAGTATGACTAGAGAGTTTATTTATAACTTGAAAATTAGGGCTAAAACTTCTAGAAAAAAATATTTCCAAAAATATAATTTCCTTTTCTCTCTTCAATTTCCAAATCTTATCTCTTTCCTTTTTCTTCAAATTTCCAAATCTTCTCTCGGTCACTGGCTTGGGGCTCAAGCTACATATTGGACCAAATTATTTCTTTGAATAAATTTGACTCGTTTTACCCACGAACTCGATTTCTTCCTTCGTTGACTTCACTGAAAATTAGGTATGTATTTTTACCTTCCAAAATAGTAATTTTTCCTACAAAAACGACAAAACACCACCTTTCTCTTATTTTGACCAAAACATCCATAATCGACCAATAAATCAATGAAATCACAATCAAAATGAGCTTCATATGTGCATAAAAAACGTGTAAATTCCACCCGAATCAATAACCAGACCATTTCAAGGTTGTATTTACCATGGCCCGATACTCGGATTCACTGATCGAGCGAGAGACATTGGGTTGTTTCTTAGCTCCCCAAGAAATAAGGTTGGACCGAGGAATATAGAGTATCCGTAAGTTGACCGGTAAGTGTCTAGACAACGTGACCAGTCAGCGTTGGAGTAGCCGACCAGCGAGGAGAAATCGGGCGAGAACTGAAGGCTGAGGTCGATCGTACCTTTTACGTAGCGAAGGATTCGTTTAACCGTCTGAAAGTGGTCTATGGTTGGGCGAGCTTGGAACTGACTGATGGTATTGACCGTAAATGATAGATCCGGTCGAGTGATGGTGAGATATTGGAGAGCACCGACCAGAGAACGAAAAAGAGTTGGATCAGAGAAGGCTAGTCCATTTCAATCCTTTTTATGTGAATTTTGATCATAAATGTTCATACTTTTTCAATTGTAGTCATTTTAGTTTTTTTTTTTTTACTAATTTTAGTCTTAGCCGTGAATATGTCGCCCTATAAGGTAACGTCACATGAATAAACGATAAGTTATCTTCACCAAGTATTTGTACTAATTTCATAAAGTGATGAATACACCCTCAATTATATATTTTGTGAATAACCTAATGGGCCTCTTAGGAGCCTAATTGTACTAAAAGTAGGCCCACAAAGTGGCCCAACTTAGCAATAACAGGATATTGGGGCCAAGTCCCTTGAAAAATGAATGGAAGAACAACTCATGGGCTCAACTCCATCAAGGAACGATAGGCCTAGCCCTCGGCCCGTATTATTAGCCCAAACCCAAGGTTAGGTGGAACGAGGCTTGGTCAAATGGAGGTAAGCCCGAGTTCTGAGGGAAGTTGAGACTAGAGAAGATGAATTGATTCCGTGAAGATAGGATCAGACAAAGTGGAGGGAAATGATGGGCCTTGGACCGAGTCCAGGGCTAAACAATTGAGAGAAAAGGGGAAAAAACAATATTTTTCCCCAAGGTACGATTTTGGTAGTCTTATTATTGAATATATTGAATACACGAACATACAATTACACACGAAAACACTTAAGAGTGATAATTCATATTGATGAGAGAACAATGCACTTGATATCGTATTGTTTCTACGGGAGCTTCCCTTTGATTCGGGTAGCTCCATCTTGATTCTCCCGAGAGTATTATCTGACTTGAGCATTGGAGATTCCACGCCAGAATCCACTCCAGCGTGTTTTTGCAGGTCTACGGAAGCTTTGGAAGGATTTATCCATACGAACGTCACTCGAGAGTTATAATCTAGCCCGAAGGATTGACAATCACTACTCGTCATTTTCTGACGCAACAAACCGGCGCCGTTTGTGGGAAGTCTTGATCTAAGACGTGAGAAGATATCCATTTAAGCATGGGTGGAGAACATAATCCCATCAAACAAACCAAGGAAAAAGGAGAATCCATTTCTCCTATTTTCCCTTCGCCCCCTCCAGGATTCCCTCCGAACAAGAACGTAGGGAAAGAAGCTGCATTCACCTCATCAGGGGTCAATCCGCCTCCGCCTCCGCCAGCATTCTCGATCCTGCCTAGAGGAACGCGGAGTATACCCTCCTTAGGCGGAGGAACTTTGATTATAACTATCATATGCAACAAGTTCCCTCATATTATCAAGATTGGAGTAATGATGATGCATCCACATTTCAAGAGAGGACCCCGGTCTACGTGGATGTGAATTATAATCAAGAATATGATCCACACAACGGATTTGAATTCCATGGAGCTTCGGGAGAAAATTGTTATGATAATGAGAAGAGCTTTGAGTATGATTATCAAATGCAACAAGCTCCTTCTCATTATCAATATCAAGAATGGGAAAACAATGCACATTGGCCACCAAACAATGAAGAAAGTGATACTACCAAAGAGCTCCTTGCACTCATCTTGAAAAAGATGGATACAAGTGAAAAAAGGATGGAAGCAAATGATAAGAGGATGTAAGCGATATAATTTCAACTTGGACAATTGATCATCACTATGAAAGAAATAAAAGAAAAAGGTGATCAAAATGGGGAGGAGAGTGAAGACAACAAATGCTTGGACAAAAGAGATGAAGAGGAATGTCATTTGATTGACATGAGCTACAAGGAACAAGAAAATCAAGAAGCATCACAAGATGAGTTGGAGAGCGAAATGAGCATTTCTAAACCTTTAAATTCTTCAATTTACTCTTTAATTGATATTGATGCTTCTATTGATTTTATTTTTCCTCTTGATCACTTTGATCTTAAGAAAGAAGTTGAGAAGAGCTTGGGGATTCTTGGGAAAAAGAAAAATGAATGGCAAGAGATGTGGAATGAACAAGATGAACATTCATCGATGATAGTATGGAAGAAACATGTGGATGATTGGTCTTACATTCATAAGAGCCTCATTGGGTTTGAAGCTCAAAGGTTGGAATACAATGGGAAGGAGGATCGATATCCATGGCCTTTCCGATGAGTTCTTTTATTTCCGTCCGGCTTGAAGACGTTAAACTTAGCGCTAAATGGGAGGCAACCCATTATTTATTGCTTTCTTTTATTTATTTTTCAATTTGTAGTTTGTTTGATCATTTGTTTAGTTTTTGTTTTGTAGGTTGAGTGTTGTGTCGGTGTGCAATGATGAAAGACGTGCATGGTGAAGTTCATGGTTGTGATGATGCTTTGGTGCTAAGAAGTCCAAGGGACAAAACGGTTGTGGTAGCTTGCTTCTTTGATGAGTTTAGTTGGTGGCAAAATTCTAAGGTAACACACCCATTCCAAAACTTTGCATTCAACTAGATAGTTTCATTTATGTTTGGGGGGATATTTTGTGTGTTTACCTTCATTTTTATGTCATCGTTTGTACTACTATATTATGTAGCTTTGTTGGATGAGATTTATTGTGGATTGTTGGTGTTTGAGACATAATTGGTGGTGATTGTTGGTTTTTGAAGTTTGGTTGAGCTTGTTGGTATTGATTGATGCTTGCTTGTTCATTTGTTTATGTGAAAGATTGTGCTTGATTTGGTGCTCTCAATTCATGATTAGACAAACTTGTGAGCTTTAGAGCCTTATACTTTCGTATATTATGGTCTAATTTCCTTCTTGTGAGTATCATTCATGCTTGTGTGCTCTAGAACTTGCCAATTGTCTTGTTTGAGGCTACTATTTGTGTGAAATCTTTGGAAGTGATATAAGGCCATCTTTGTTTTGATAGTCACTTGGCCAAATTTTCCATACCAAATGAAATTTTTCCGTAGTTAGCCACTTTGAGCCTATTGAGTTATATTCTTTGGCAACATATAAATTTAGCCTATTTGTCCATCTTTTATGAGCTTAATTTTCCTATGAACTAGTGGAGCTTGAATGTTGACAAATGTGGTTGAATTGAGGTGAAATGTGAATTTGGTGGATTTGTTTGGTTGAAAAGTGAAAAGATTGAAAAAAAGAGAAAAGATGACTTGTGAGTTGTACATGAAAAAGATTGAGTTGAAAAAAAAACATTAAAAAAGAAAACTCTCTCGTGTACACACATTTGGTTGAACTTGAAGTTCAAAAGTGCTAAAAAAGTTTTGGTGATGAAGAATGTGCTTAAAAGAGTGAGCAAATGAATTATGGGAGTTTGGAATTTAGTTGCAATCGACCAATTGCAATTTTCCTCTTGAGAATTTAGAGATGTTCCGAGCGTCTTTACTCATCGCTCCACTAGTTTACGAGTCACTTTATCCAAGTCTTCCCTACCTTAACCAAAGAGCCTACATTACAACCAAATGTAAGGTACTTATTGATTCATTGATTCAACACTTTCATGTGGTGGAGAACTTAGACATTTGGCAAGCATATGGAGTGCACTTGTGTGATTTGATGTTGAGAGCATACATTTCCTTGATATACACTTTGAGTGATGAGAGATACACTTACTAGTGAGAAAATTGAGAATTGAGCACTTAATCTTGCATTAATTTGAGCATAACTTGTGAACTTGTTTGTGGTTTTTTGTTCCTCTTGGCTTGACAAGATTGATGAAATTGACAATCACTCATTCAATTTTGATTGAATTTCTTTGCAATCCTCCCACTTGTTCGATATTTCTTTCGTTGCTCGGTGACGAGCAACACTTTAAGTTTGGGGGGGTTGATTGGGTGTGAGATTGCTTGTATTTGTGCTCATTTTTGCTATATTATTGTAGCATTTTGATGCGATTTTGGTCTTAATTGATAGAAATTGTGCCACTAACCTTGTTGTCAAGAAATGTTTTCAAAGTGTAGGAAACAATGTGAAATAGTCAATTTTTGAGAAAAAACTGAGCATTGGCGCATGGGAAGTGAAGTTCGGTTGAAGGACGAGCAAGGAAAGCCAAGAAAAATAGAAGAAAAAGTCCAAGGAGCAGAAACCACACTGGCGGTCGAGTGATCCCACACTGGCGGCGGAGTGGAGTCGAGTTACAAAAGGTTTCGAGTGAATTGATCTCACACTGGCGGTCGAGGGACTTGATCTCACACTGGCGGTCGAGTGAGCCCACACTGGCACCCGTTTGGGATTTGGAACCCAGTTTGGTTCTGATATCCAATTTCACTCGGTCGGCCGTTTGGAGTCACTCGGTTGACCGAGTTAACTTACAATTTCAGGGATTTTTGCAAATTTTGAAGAACTTCAAGGACCAACTTGTCAATTTCGTCTCACACATTTTTGGAAGCCTTAAATACATCCCAAATCAGATTGTTGAGGAGGTTTTGCCTCACTTTTACACACTCAAACCCTAGCTCATTTTTCTACAACATGTGATAAATAGATTAAAGAGCAATTAGCTTAGGTTTGAGGAGCTTATCTCCTCAAACACACTTTCATTTCTATGTTTTATTAGTTTAGAATCATTTGGGTATTTTATTTTCATGTAAGAATGGAGGAATTATAAGACTCTCAAGGTGATATTTTTCTTTTATTTAAGCTTTGTTTGATAAATTTCATTTTTATGTTTTAGCCATGGTTGTTTCCTCAAACACCATGGGCTAAGTATATTATGCTTTGGGTGTTTGATACCATGTGAATATTGAATGTGTGAATTGTTTATGCTTTGATTCTTGTTGATATTTGGATTATTGCTTCTCTTATTGGGTTTTATTGGTGCTTTGTGTATTAGCTTCTATTAATCCGTATTTTGAGGCATGTTTAGCGTAGACGAGAGTTACATGAACATGTTTAAATTTATGGTGTGAGTTGTCGGTATACAAATGCGTTTATTATACTTTTAATTCGTCGAGAGAGAGTTAATTGTATTAGAACCCCATTAAGAGACATTAATTGCTTGAATGGTTATTTGGGTAGTTGATGAGGATTAGAAAGAAGTCTTATTACCGGGTTTGGGAACACCTTAGACATAAGGCTATAGTACCCGAAGGGAAATGATTTTCATCCTAGCATCTTGATGCTCTTAGAAAATCTTAATTAAAACATTAACAAAGTAAAAGCAATTCATCTCGATTTCACTAGGTAGAGAACACCCGAAGCATTCTCTCACCCTTGCACTTCTTCGAATTTAATTCTTGTTCTTTGTTCTTATTTCGTGATATAGTATTTTGATTGCTTGTTAACTTTTAGATTGTGTTTAGTTTAATTTATTTCTTTTTATTGTCCCTTAGCTCTAGTTCGAATGCTCCCGAAACTGTAGCTACATTAGTTATGACGACGTACAACTCTAGGGATCCATTCCACTAGCCCACCTCCCGTGGTTCGATACTACTTTGTCGAAATATTTACGTGTATACTACTACGATCCTTTATGCTTGAGAGGAAGTAGTTAGTAAAAATATATTGACTTAAAAATTTCGTTCAAGTCAAGGAACATGGAACCAATATTGGAGGAAGCCCTAATCTCAGAGATAGAAGAAAGTACGGATGATACATACCAGGGAGCAGTTAGTGATCAATTGTAAGCCCTCTAGAAGGAGATGAGAGATATGAGGAAACAAATGACTAATATTTTACAAGACGAATTGTCGTTTAACTTTAAACCCCTTAATTTCGAATATGATGGTACCACCGATCCATATGAACATTTGGTGAGGTTTGAGAATGCTGCTTTGTTGCATTGCTACAGAAAGGGTGTCAAATGTAGAGTGTTCCTAACCACCTTAGCCAAGACTGCCCAACAATGGTTCACACAGCTGGAGCCGAACACCATTCGATCATGGGCGGAGTTTAGAGAGTTATTCCTGCACCAGTTTGCTAGTGTGATGAGACAGCCCAGGGTTACATTGACCCTATTCAACATGAGATAAGGGGAAAATGAGAGCCTAAGAGCCTTTCTAAAGAGGTTCAATCACGCTGCATTGGAGGTGCCCACTGCCTCTCCCGAGGTCAAAATTAATGCTCTCACCAACAGATTGAGAGATGGAGATCTTTTCTCATTAGCCAAGAAGCCAGTACATACCTTTGATGAATTGCTGCACACAACCGAGAAATACCTTACTCTAGAGGAGGTAAGGAAAGCAAAGAGGTCAGAAACGAAGCCAGTCAATGGAGAAAGAAGGAGAGATGCTACTTCGAGGAGGTCCAGCCCAAAAGCCCTCAAGAACTCTGGGAGTGCTGAAAACTTGAACGGTGCTGAAGGGTCACGTTCGGGCCCTCGAGGGAGGTTCGAAAAATATACTCCCTTAAGGTTGGAGCCAGCGGAGGTCTTGGATGTAGTAGGAAACCATCCTGACATGAAGTGCCCCTACTCCAGGGGTAAAGTTCCACAAAAACCCAAGTCGGATAGGTTTTTTCGCTTCCATAACGAATATGGTCACGACACCAACCAATGCTATCATCTGAAAGATGAAATAGAGAGGATGATCCAAGCTGGACACCTCAAGGATTTTATATTTAGGGATAGACAGGGCCCATGAGGGCAGAAAATAAAAGAGTATGAAAGGAAACCATAAGATGATAGAAAGAAACAAAGAGATGATCCCGAGGGTCATCCCCCGCCACCTCAGAAGAGGGGGGGAGTGAACCACATGATCATGGGAGGGCCCAGTGATGGGGACTCCTTCATGCAAAGAAAGCAAAGTATGAGATCTTTAAAGACAGTATAGAAGATGGAGTATAGGGAAGTAGGGCATGTGATAACCACCCCTAATATTGAATTCAGACCAGAGGATGCTGGAGAGACCAAAGAGCTCCACAATGATGCCCTAGTCATCACCACCGACATCTCAGGGTATGACGTAGCTCGCATCTTCGTGGATACAGGGAGCTCAGTTGATATTATGTTCTTGGAATGTTTCAAGAAGAGGGAGTTAAACGTGAAGCTCAGACCAGTAGAGACTGCACTCTACGGATTTTCAGGGGGTTCCATCCAACCCCTCGAGTCTGCAATGCTACAAGTAGGGCTAGGAAGTGCCCCTAATAGACGAGTTCAACTGATAGAGTCCTTGATAGTGGACATCCCCTCCTCCAATAATGTGGTGATATGGAGGCCCAGTTTGAATATATTTAATGATATCCACCTTCCACATGAAGATGAAGTTCCCTGCCTCGGGAGGGGTAGGAGAAGTACGGGGTGACCAATACCAAGCCCGAAAATGCTATGTCGAATCAGTAAAGATGGCAGATAAAGCAATGGTTCGAGGACTGGAAAGATTCAAAGGTGATGACCGTGAGCTGAAGAGGCAGAGTGTAAGTGAGCTTGCAGGAGAACAACCTAAGATTTTAGAGAACGTGGATATTTTTGCCTGCTCTACAGCAGACATGGCGGGTATCCCTCCGGAGGTAGCCATGCACTATCTTATTGTGGACCCGAACGCCAAACTAATCAAACATAAGATGAGAAACTTTGGTAAGGAGAAAAACGCCATTGTAAAGGAAGAAATTGATAAATTGTTGACTGCAGGGCATGTAAACAGAGTTCAATTCCCCGAATGGCTCTCAAATGTCGTGTTAGTATCTAAAGGGGTTGACAAATGGAGGATGTGCATTGACTTCAAGGACCTGAACAAAGCTTGCCCCAAAGATCATTACCCTCTGCCTAGAATTGATCAGTTGGTGGATGCAACATCCGGATTTGAACTGCTTAGTATAATGGATGGGTATCAAGGATATCATCAGATCCAATTGAACCCCCTCGATATTCCCAAGGTATGCTTTATTGCCACCTGCGGTACATTTAGTTAAATACGAATGCCTTTCAGACTGATCAATGCAGGAGCCACCTATCAAAGAATGGTAGATGTCGTATTTCATGACCAGATTGGTAAAAACATGGAGGTATATGTATATGACATGTTGGTAAAGAGTGCCACAGCTGAGGGACATGTGAAAGAATTGGAAGAAATATTTCAGGTGATCAGAAACAATGGAATCAAACTAAATCCAGCTAATTGCTCGTTTGGAGTAAGATCCGGGAAGTTCTTGGGATACATGGTAACCTAGAGAGGGATAGAGGTTAACCCCGCGAAGGTGAAAGTTGTGCTTGACATGCAGCCCCCTCGGAACCTGAAGAAGCTGCAGACTCTGAATGGAAGGATAGTGGCCTTGAGCAAATTTATTGCTAAGTCCCCTGAGAAGAGCCACCACTTCTTTAGGAAACTGAGGAAATGATCAAAGTTCGAATGGGATGAAGATTGCTAGAAAGCCTTCGAGGAACTTAAGCTACATTTAGCACAGCTACTGAAATTTATGAAACCCTCCCAAGGGCGATACACTCCTTTTGTATCTCTCCGTAGGGGAACACTCATTGAGCACCGCATTGATGAAACAGGACGGCTCGACCCAGCAACCCATTTACCGTGTTAGCAAGGTTATCCAGGGAGCCAAAGGCCGATATTCCGAGGTTGAAAAGGACGCCCTAGCGTTGGTGGTAACCACTTGGAGATTACGCCCTCACTTTTTATCTTATAAAATTGTTGTTCGAACTAATTACCCCTTGAAGCAGGTGATTGGTAGGGCTTATCTATCAAGAAGGATGGTCAAGTGGGCCGTGGAGTTACTTGAGTACAACATTGATTACGAATCTACAAGGCTGGAGGAAATGGAGGGCTAGAGAGCGTATATGGATGGTTCTGCATTCGCAGGAGGATGTGGAGCTGGGATCGTGTTAATTGACCCTCAGGGTCAGGATATACAATTTGCAGTCAAATTTTAGTTCTCAACCTCCAACAATGGGGCAAAATACGAAGCCTTGATAAGAGGAGCTAACATGGCTGCTGAGCTGGGAGCTCAGAAAATCACTCTATTATCCGACTCCTAGTTGGTAGTGCAGCAGGTGATGGGAGAATATATTGCCAAGGACGAAAGGATGATCGCTTATCTAGAACGGGTAAGAAATTTGAAAAGTAAATTTCACGCTTTTGAGGTGTTGCATATACCTAGGGAAGAAAATACGAAAGCAGATGGATTATCCATCCTTGCTAGCTCCCCTGATTTTGAAGGGCAAGGGAAGGTAACCCTAGTGGTAGTGGAGCGGGAGGCTACTGAATCTTTTGTTGGAGAGATAGTGGAGGGAGATGACTGGAGGAAAGGAATATGGGAAGAACTGAGCAAAGACCCCGACGCTCCAGCATCCAGAGACGCAAGAGCCTTGAGATTGAAATACTGCATCATGGGAGGCCAGTTATATAAAAGATCATTCACTCAACCTTATTTAAAATGTCTTTCGAAGTTGGAGGCAGAGTTTATAATCAAAGTCATCCACGAGGGCTGCGCAAATAGCCATGAGGGTTACAAAACCACGGTGAAAAATGTTTTGAGGGTTGGTTTCTATTGGCCTACTATGATGAGGGATGCCAAAGACTTTGTGAGAAAATGTGTGAAATGTCAGAAGAATGGCCCGCTGATACGAGTACCAGCGGAGGAAATGAGAGTCATGTACTCACCTTGTCCCTTTGCAAAGTGGGGGGTAGACTTTGTAGGACCCTTTCCACCGGCACAAGGTGGGAGTTTTTTTTTTTTTATTGTAGCCGTAGACTACTTTAGCAAGTGGGTTGAGGCTGCTCCGCAAGCTAAGATAGAAGATGAGAATGTAATTCGCTTTCTTGGAAGGCACATTTGCTGCAGGTTTGGTGTCCCAAGAATCCTAGTTTCCAATAATGGCACCCAATTTAATGGAGAGAAGGTTAGAAGATGATGTTGGAGGTGGAGCATGACCCAAAAATTTACTTCTGTAGCCCATCCACAAGCCAATGGTCTAGTGGAGGTCACCAACTGAATCATAGTGGATGGTATTCGAACCCGTCTACAGAAAATAGGAGGAGATTGGGTAGAGGAGTTAGATAATGTCCTATGGTCATACATGACCAGCCCGAAGTCAGCTACATGGGAGTCACCCTTCCAGCTATTGTATGGAGCAACTGCAGTGATCCCTCCGGAGGCCCAGCTGGGGTCACATAGAATCACTCAATTCAATGAAGGAAAAAATGATGAATTGATTAAGGAAGCTTTGGACTTAATCGAGGAAGAGAGAGAGAGATGGCAAGGTTGAAGGCGAAGAGGCATAAGAGTAGAATTAAAGCTGCTTATAATCGAAGAGTGACCCCGAGATCTTTTAGAGTTGGAGATCTAGTCCTCCGAAGGGCTAATGCGCTGAAGAATACAAGGAAGCTGGAGCCCAACTGGGAGGGCCCCTACAGAGTCACTCAGGTGTTGAAGGGAGGAGCCTACAAGCTACAAGATATGGAAGGGAATGAGATAGCCTGCCCATGGAATGTTTGCCACTTAAAGAGGTTCTATGTTTGAGAACATGTTTTGCTTGAAAATAGTTATTTTATTTGTTTTTGTTTAGATATTCATTTCAATTCAAATAAATGTACATTCGCTTCACCAGAGCTCTTTTTCCCTCCTTATGGGTTTCCCACTAGGTTTTACTATAAGCAGGTTTTTAATGAGACCGGCGTAGGTCATCCATTGTCTATGTTGATACGCACTTTTAATCAATGAAACTTTATTTTCTGGAAAATCTATTGCTTCTTACATATTACATGAGATAATTCTTTGTGAGTTAATGGAATGTGGCCATTATATGATTACTGCTTGAGAAACATGACAATATCCCTAAATGACCAGGGACAATAGCCCTATCCCAGAATTACCAGGGATAATACCCCTGGAAAATTGACAAAATAAACCAGAGAGGGAGTTGATTAAAGAGTGAGAAACACTCAAAGGCCACGAGGTCAAGGGGAGCTAGAGAATCCTCAATTTTACTTGAGATCCAAGTGGATTACTTATGAATTAAAGAAGTTTTGATATGATCAATACTTTGATTCGAGAGTGAGAGACACCCAAAGGCCACGAGGCCAAGGGGAGCTAGAGAATCCCCCATCTTACTCGAGATCCAAGTGGATTACATGAACTTACAAGGCTAAGATATGGCCGAAAATTTCAGAGAATTAAGTGTGAATCACTTAAAAACTTGATGAGTTTTAAACATGAACCCTACTATTTGCAAGCCAAGATATGGTCGAGAATTTCAGAGAACTAAGTGTGAATTACCTAGGGAACTGAGGAGTTCTAGATATGAACCCAAATGTTGCTTAAACAACCAAGAAAGGGCCAAAAGCCTTCGAGAGTTAAGTGGACATTCTATCAGGATCTGAAGGGGTTCATGACATAAACTCCATTACTTGATAAATTATGATGAGGCTGAGTGTTAAAGACCAACCGTGTGAAAGTTTTTGAAGTTCACAACACGAATTGTTTTGATTTATATCCTTGAGATAGATGAACCGCTAGGTGGTTTGAGCACCAAAACCCTAAGGATTCCTTGAAGTATAGGGTTACAAGTTGTGTGTAGCCATGAGTGGGCTGGAGTTTTCCCCTTTTTAGGTCCTAAAACAATTGAACACATTGAAAGATTGCCAAAACTTTTAGAGACTTTGGAAGGGCAATGAAAGTACAAATTGAAGGTCGGAAAAGATAAGAGCTCTACCCACGATAATCTTCGAGGCTTGGGGGAGTAGGAGCTATATGAGGTTATTAAAACCAAGTAAGTGTAAAGTTCAATACATTTTACATTTTAGATTTGACACATTACTAACCAAGCCTCAAAGCCTATATGTGCTAAAGGGGTATTAGAGACATGCATTGCATGCTCTGACCAAAAGATATGAAAACTTAGCTATAAGAGATGCTAACGCTAAAATAAATTCTCGCCCTAAGTATAATATATGACATGCTTGTGAAAGAAAATCAACATATATATGCAATGAGATGTAAAGTGCAGGTACACATGTAAAGAAAGGATGTAGAGCAAAAAGAAGCAAGTGATTTAAAATCATCCAACACTAGGGCTATGAAGCCCTAGCCCTCCACAAATAAAACAAGGGGTGTGGAGTCCCCTAAGAGTACTAAAAGGGCACAAGGGCCCTGAGAATTGTTTAAAAGTTACAAAATAAAAATGAGACCATCGGATTTGAGGGGAAGGATCATCCTCAACCATTTCATCTTCACCACCAGCTCCGGCAGCTTGACCACTAGAACCACCTCCCTCATCCCTCGCCCCAGGAGCATCGAGGGCCAAAATGACCAAAGGGTCTAGGTTAAACAAATCCATAGGGTACGCCAGGCTCTCTAAGGCTTCAAATCTTTCCCTCCTAAAGATAGATCATGGAGCTCCAATATAGCCTTCCTCATCCCGGGCAGCCACCAAGGAGTATTGATGTCCTCCTTGGGATCCACCGGGAACTTGGGAGGAGAAGCCAGATTATCCAGACGGAGGGCGCGAGTGTTAGTACCATCAAAGCCCTCGGTAGAGTGCTCAACCACTGCATTGGAAAATCCATGGTCGATGAAATGAGGGATGTGAGACCCCATTGCCCCCAAGAAGTTTGCGCTTTTCAGAAAAGCCTCTAGCCATTCCCTATGAAGGGTCCCCAGAAATGTTTGCCCTGCCTCAGAGGTAAACAAAGAATCAATACACAACCTTACCCCCCTCTGGAAGGAAGTTCAGCCTCTAGACGCTGGATCTCGGACCCTTGCTGATCAATTTTGGCACGGAGAGAGGAAGTCTCCTTAGATAGGGCTTGAATTTGCTTCTGGGCCTTGTTCTTCTCGGACACTGCCTCCCGAAGCTTCACTTCAATCAAATCCTTCTTTAGCCGCTCCTAGTCTACCTGACTCTGGAGGTCGTCGCAACGTTGGATTGATTGGAGCGCCTGATCAAACACCTCCGAATAAAGAAGCCCGAACTACATGAAAAGCGAGATGAGGTAAACACACATACTCAAGCCCTTGAAAGCACAGGAAAGTAAAAGAAGGATACTTGAGAGAAACCATGAGCTGCCTATACCATCTTCTCTTCCGCAGTCAATCCCCCAAGAGACTGAGGGTGGCTGGAGGGAGATGCCGATAGATAAAGTTGGAGTGATGCTCAGTGTCGGTAGGACAGGGAAAGTCTAGATCAATATCGTCCGAGGGAGTGCTAGCTTGCTTACCTTTGGCTTTCTTCTTCTTGGAGGTCCCCGAATTTGGGAGCCCTGAGTCAAAGGCTACTTTGCTAGAGGATGATCTGGTCCTCTTGGCAACCGAGCTTGGAGCACGCATCCTAGAGCCTGAGGGAGCAGGAGCCTTTGAAGAGCTCTCAAGAGTAGGGATCGGAGGCCTGTTGACCATTGCTAGTGGGGCAGCGTCCTTGGATATTTTTGATAACCAACTCATGGTTGCGAAAAAGGAAAACAGAGCTTAGGGTTATAAAATGCATAACCAAATGTACAACAAATCAAACTACGAAGGATGGTATTACCATCGTTCGGGCCTAAAGGATAGTCTTGACGACCGAAACCAAAGTGAGAAAGGGCTCGGGGGTTTTGACAAATACCCATTATGTCAAAGAACCCCTAGCCTCTACATGATCATTGAGGTTCACCATTACCGATAGGTCATGCGAAGAATAGGCATTGAGAGATTGGTAGCTTAATCCAGGGTTCTCATAAACCTACTGGTCGTGAGGGAAATCCCAGGATGAAGGGTTAGTAACAAAGAAATAATAGTCCCTCCACTCTTGGATGCCCTCGTGGAGTTTCCGTAAGAATCTACTTGCCCTAGATCTACGACCACAAAGGTAGAAAAAACCATCTAATAATTTGCAGGAGTATTGAGTAAGGAAAAGTTGAACCGAAGGATCTCCACCGTTCCCTTTGACCAGAATATAAAGTCCTATCATAGTTCGAATGACGTTGGGGGTAAATTGATTTAGAGGCACTTGGAGGTAAGAGGAAATTTTGGAAAGATAAGGACATATTGGAAAACGTATGCCCGCCTTAAGTTGGGTCTCCCAGAAGGTCAAGGTAGAAGGATCAGTAAAATTGGGCTTCTCTTCCTCGTGAGGAACCCTAAGAACGTAGTCCGCTGGGAAAATCTCAGCGCGTACAAAGGAGGCCACACGATCTTTCGAGATCATAAAAGGGCCACAAATAATATTCTCTAATTGGGGGTTAGTTATAGGAAAACGAGGAGTTGGTAGGGAGGATGAACATTCAACCGGAGTAGAATATTATGACCTTCCGGAAGAATTAGACATGGTGGAGGAAGATATTTAAAGAAAGAGAAGATAAAGGGTACCTGAAATGTGAAGAATAAGATACAGACGATTTTCCGGCGGGGCTAGAGCGAAGGTCGATCTAAGGCAATAATTTTTAGCAGAGGGATGCGAAGAATAAGATACAGACGAACACGAGAAAAGAAGAAGTATGGAAAGAAATTTATGAAGGTATGAAAGAGATAACAAGAAACTTTAGGAAGTTTTAAGAAAGTAGGGAGTTTTAATTTCAAATTGGCAGGTTATGGAAGGAAACAGTAGGAAAAGGGGGGAGGGGGGGGGGAAACCAAGATAATCCCTATTGTGGAGTGACTTGGTTCGTATTTTTGCATTTTTTTAGTACAACAATAACAATCCCCACAAGCGTAAGAGTTCGTTATAGTTTAGTAAGTATACGACCTAGTAGTTATCGTCCAAGGACCAGGGAGAGCGAGGAGCCCCAAAACTATAAGTTGAAATGGTGTTATAGAAGCTAAACGGGAGAATTAACAAATACTAACAACTAAGAAAATAAATAGTTAATGCAAACAACTAAACTAACTCTCAAAGATGAAAGTGCAAGTAAAAGAATTGCTTTGAGTGTCTTCCATATGTGGGATCACTAATGAATTAACGAACTAATCACACTAATTAAACCTAATGTCTTGAATTATGCTAAAGGTTATCACATATATGTGTAGACCAATCCCTCGCGAGGCTCAGGTGAACACGTGCACTAATTAGCAATTATGGAATCTAATTAGTACCATAAGCTCCTAGGATAGTGATGCGGCCTAAAAATGTCGTTCAATAAGAAGTCGACACGTGTATAGAGGATAAGATAAAAGAGAAGATATGGGATTATGGAAGGGTCTCTGGATAAAGAATTCCTTTTGAAAGTCCCTCCGGAGGGAGCTCCTCCCGGAGAGACTTATCTGGAGGACTTGATCTTGATATGAATTGGTAGACCGAGAATATAGGAGATCCCCGAGGGAATCGGACTACGACTGGCCAAGGAAAGAATCCACCCTCCTTTATCTCAGTGGACGGAGTCCACTAGGGGGAGTGGCTCCGGTCTTTCAGGAAGTGAAAGAGTTGAGGACCTTGTCAACCTAGCAAGGCTGAGTCCAAGGATATTTTCGGGTGGCTCTGAAATGGAAGGAAGCCGTAACTTCCCCTTAGGAGGAAGTCTCTATAAATAGGTAAATCCAAGGATATTTTCGGGTTAGATTTTCTTACTTTTACCAGACTTAATATACTTCGTATAAAACATATTTCTGATATCCTTTGAGAGCCTGATTTGATAAATCAAGGATCTCGAGGTCCTTGTGATATATTGAGAAGCCCTATACTGACTTAGGCATCGGAGTGTCCGCGTCGGACCCCCCTCCGGCGTGTTCTTTGCAGGTTCTGGAGGATCCTATCGAAGGCAGTAGCATATTTGGATTGCTTCTACGTGTTCGGGAAGTCAGATATCCAACTCGGAGGATATCCAATCCCCCTGTGCAAATTTTGGCACATCAACTGGCGCCGTCTGTGGGAAAGAGTTGAAAGATTTTCTCACGAATTTCTACCTGTTCGAGTAATGGGTGGTGGAAACAACACGGTCACATCTACTTCGGGAAAGAAAGCCCTTACAGGGGAAAATCCTCCTTTGCCGACCGATCCCACACCAAAAGGAGGCCGAGGGAAGGATCCAGTCCATACCACATCCGGATTAAACCCGCCAGTGACGCCTACCCCAGGCCTGGGTGACGAAAACCCTCCCCTCCCGATCGAAGAGGGGATAACAACGAACATTGAAGCCCCAGTGGTCCGAACTTCGGATCCCCAACGGGAGGATATTCCAAATTCGGAACCATGCCTGGTTTCTCCCGATCAATTGAATGCCCTCATCAAGCAGGCTGTAGAGAGAGCCTTCGCGGTTCAAGGAGATCGAGCCCTTAGAGCTACACCAGGGAATCTGGAGATACCTACCCCGAGACCCCAGGAAGAGGCACCAGGAGCCTCCCAAGTGCTATCTGATGCGGCCTAAAAATGTCATCTAATAAGAAATCGACACGTGTATAAATGATAAGATAAAAGAGAAGATATGGGATTATGGAAGGGGCTCTGGATAAGGAATCCCTTCTGGAAGTCCCTCCGGAGGGAGCTCCTCTCGGAGAGACTTATCTGGAAGATTCGATCTTGATATGAATTGGTGAACCGAGAATACAGGAGATCTCCACATAAATCGGAATAAGACTGACCAAAGAAAGATTCTTCTCTCCTTCATTGTAGTGGAAGGAGTCCACTAGGGGGAGTGGCCCCGGTCTTTCCTGAAGTGGAGGAAGGGAAGACCTTATCAACCTAGGCTGGGTCCAAGAGGTAGCTCCGAAATAGAAGGAGGCCTTGACTTCCTCTCAGGAGGGAGTCTCTATAAATAGGTAAATCCAAAGATGTTTTCAGGTTAGACACTTTTACTTTGACAAGACTGAACATATTTCTTATTATACATTGCGTGATCTTTTGAGAGCTTGATCTGATAAATCAATGACTTTGAGGTCCTTGTGATATACGAAGATTCATATACTGACTTGAGCGTCGGAGTGTCCACACCGGAGACCCCTCCGGTGTGTCTTTTGCAGGTTCTTGGAGGATCATTCCAGAGGAAGTAGTGTACCTGAATTATTTCTAAACATTCGGGAACTTAGATATCCGACTCCGAGGACATCTAATCCGATCGTGCAATTTTTGGCACATCACTATCCAATGAAGTAGGGATGTGGGTAGAAGGAGATGATAAGGTGCCCTCACGAGCGAAAAGAAGCATTCCCCCTCGGAATACGAGAAGGAATGCAGATTTGGCACCCCGAGAGACAGAGCTCCCTGAAGCAGAAGAAAGCACCGATGATACCGACGGAGGGCCAGTCAGCGACCAAATACAGGCCCTACAGAAGGAGATGAGGGATATGAGGAAACAAATGAACAATCGAGCAAGTTGATCAGCGTATGTTTCTGGATGTCAGTTCTCTCCTAACATACTACAGGATGAACTACCATTCAATTTTAAGCCCCTCAATTTTGAATACGATGGTACGGCAGACCCATATGAACACCTAGTAAGGTTCGAGAATGCTGCGTTATTACACCGCTACGGAGAGGGAATCAAGTGCAGGGTGTTCCTGACCACCCTGGCAAAAGCGGCACAGCAGTGGTTCACCCAATTGGAACCCAATACAATCCGATCCTGGGAGAAATTCAGTGAGTTATTCCTCCATCAATTTGCGAGTGTCCGGAGACAGCCGCGGGCCACTTTGACCCTCTTCAATCTGAGGCAGGGGGAGAGCGAGAGTTTGAGAGCTTTTCTCCGGAGGTTCAATCAAGCAGCTCTGGAAGTCCCTACAGCCTCTCCGGAGGTGAAGATTAACGCTCTTACTAACGGATTACGTGATGGAGACTTTTTCTCCTCCCTAGCTAAGAAGCCGGTTAAGAACTTTGATGAGCTGCTACATAGAGCAGAGAAGTACCTCACCCTGGAGGAGGTTCGAAAAGCCAAGAGACTGGAGACTAGGCCACAAGATCGAGAGAGAAGAAGAGAGGGCCCCTCTAGGCGTTCCAGTCCAGAGGTCCCTCGGACCTCCGGGTCAACAAGAGACAACAATCCATCTGGAGGTTCCCGATCCGGCCCTCGCGGAAGGTTTGAGAAGTACACACCCTTGAGAATTGAACCTGCCGAAGTACTGGAGGTAGTAGGAGATCATCCTGACTTGAAATTCCCTTATTCCAGAAGTCGAGGACCTCAGAAGCCCAAATCCGATCGATTTTGCAGATTTCACAATGAGTATGGACATGACACGAATCAATGTTATCACCTGAAAGACGATATTGAAAGGATGATCCAGGCAGGGCATCTGAAAGAATTTATATTTAGAGACAGGCAGGGCCCTCGGGGGCAGAAGCGGAAGGAACATGAAAGGAAACCGGAAGAGAAGGAGACTAAGGAGGCGGCCGAAGATATGCCCCCTCCACCGCCAAAGAGAGGGGTAATCCACATGATTGTGGGAGGACCAGCAGATGGGGATTCCTTCCGAAAGAGAAAGCAAAATGTTCGAGCTCTAAGAGCGGGACAGAGAGGTCAACTGAAAGAAGTAGGACGTATGACAGAGACGCCTAATATCAGATTTGGACCGGAGGATGTAAAAGGAGTTAAGGAAGATCACAACGACGCCTTGGTGATTACTACCGACATAGCTGGGTTCGACGTTGCCCGAATCTTTGTAGATACGGGAAGCTCAGCTGATATTATGTTTTTTGAGTGCTTCAAGAGGATGGAGCTGAGTGTGAAGCTGCGACCTGTAGATACTTCCCTGTATGGTTTCTCTGGAGGTGCCATCCAACCCTTGGGATCGGTGGTGTTACAAGTGGGATTGGGGGACGCTCCAGCTCGAAAGGTCCACCTGGTGGAGTTCCTCATTGTGGATATTCCCTCATCATACAACGTAGTAATGGGGCGACCCAGCCTGAACCTCTTTCAGGCGATCATCTCCACATTTCATATGAAAATGAAATTCCCTACGGCTGCAGGAGTGGGAGAAGTAAGAGGAGATCAATACCAAGCACGGAAGTGCTACGCAGAGTCTGTGAAGATGGCGGACAGAGCTTTAACCAAGGGCCTAGAGAGGACGAGAGGAGACGACCCTGAGGTAAAGAAAAAGAAAGTGGAAGGAGTGACACCTGAGCAAGTAAGTGTTAAAACAGATGAGGAGCTGATGAATGTGGAGCTCTTCCCAGGGAAACTCGGCTTTGCTACTAAGATAGGTACCCAACTGGGACCTGAACTCACAGAGAAGGTAATCTCTACATTACGTCGAAATTCCGATATATTTGCATTCTCTCCAGCTGACATGACAGGTATCCCTCCGGAGATAGCACTACATTGCCTTAATGTTGATCCAAAGGCAAGGCCAGTGAAACAAAAGTTACGAAACTTTGGAGTTGAGAAGAATAGTATAGTGAAAGAAGAAGTAGAGAAGCTATTGAAAGCAGGACACGTGGTGAAAGTACAATTTCTGGAATGGCTCTCCAATGCAGTGTTAGTATCTAAAGGAGGAGGGAAATGGAGAATGTGTATCGACTTCAGGGACCTCAACAAAGCGTGTCCCAAAGACCACGATCCCCTGCCAAGGATAGACCAGTTAGTGGATGCGACTTCTGGATTCGAGCTACTAAGCATGATGGATGCATACCAAGGATACCACCAGATCCAGCTGAACCCCTCAGATGTCCCCAAAGTGTGCTTCATAGCAGCGTGCAGAACGTTTGGCTATGTTCGAATGCCATTCGGATTAATCAATGCCGGAGCAACATATCAAAGGATAGTCGATGCTGTCTTTCGAGGACAACTAGGAAGAAACATGGAAATATATGTGGATGATATGCTGGCCAAGAGTGTGAAAGCAGATCAGCATGTGGAGGACCTGGAGGAAATTTTCCAGGTAATTCGAGAAAACGGTATCAAATTGAACCCAGCCAAGTGCTCTTTTGGAGTGAAGTCTGGGAAGTTCCTTGGATACATGGTCACTCAAAGAGGGATAGAAGTGAACCCAGCTAAGGTGAAAGCTGTACTGGACATGCAGCCACCGAGGAACGTGAAAGAGCTCCAGACGCTCAACGGGAGGATCACAGCGTTGAGTAGATTCATAGCCAGGTCCGCCGAGAAAAGTCACCCCTTCTTCAAGATTCTCAAGAAAGGGGCCAAATTCGAATGGAATGAGACATGCCAGAAGGCTTTTGAGGACTTGAAATGTCACTTGTCCCAGCTGCCGAAGTTGATTAAACCCTCTCCGGGAGATACTCTCATTTTGTATCTCTCTGTAGGGGAATTCTCATTAAGCACAGCCTTAGTTAAAGAAGAAGGATCTGCCCAATATCCTATCTATTATGTTAGTAAAGTCATTCAAGGAGCCGAAGCTCGATACTCGGAAATCGAGAAGGCTGCTCTGGCCGTGGTGTTTACGGCGCGAAGATTGCGCCCATATTTCCTCTCTTATAAAATACTGGTCCGCACTAATTACTTATTGAAACAGGTCATTGGCCGAGCAGACCTCTCGGGAAGGATGGTGAGATGGGCAATAGAGCTCCAAGAATATGATGTGGACTTCGAGCCACGGAGGGCCATAAAAGCCCAAGCTTTGTCTGATTTCATCCAAGAATCTACCAAACCAGAAGAAGCTGAGGGATGGAAGGTATACGTAGATGGCTCAGTGACTCTGAGCGGATGTGGAGCAGGGATAGTGCTAGTGGGCCCTCAAGGAGAGGACCTACAATTTGCAGTGAGGTTTCAATTCATGACCTCAAATAATGGAGCAGAGTACGAAGCTTTGATTAGAGGAATGGAGATGGCATTGGAATTGGGAGCTCTAAAGGTAACTTTATACTCCGATTCCCAATTAGTTGTTCAACAGGTAAATGGAGAATATGTAGCCAAAGATAACAGAATGGCTGCTTATCTGGAACGAGCCAAAGAAATGATGGGTAAATTCCAAGATTGTAAGGTGGTCCAGGTACCTCGAGAGAAAAACATGCAGGCGGATAGCCTCTCCAAACTTGCCAGCTCCACAGAGTTCGATGGACAAGGAACAGTGACCTTGGTAGTAGCAGAAAGAGATACCCTAGGAAACCCCATTGGTTCCATTGAGGAAGGGGATGATTGGAGAAAAGCTATATGGGTGGAACTCACCAAGGAAGCAGATGCCCCTACCACCCGAGAGGCCCGAGCCCTTCGGATCAAATACTGTATTATCGGAGGGCACTTATACAAGAAGTCGTTCACTCAACCATATTTGAGGTGCATATCAACCCGAGAAGCAAGGTACACACTCAAAGAAATCCATGAAGGAAACGCAGCTAGTCATGAGGGATATAAAACAGTGGTGAAGAAAGCCTTAAGGGCTGGATTATATTGGCCCTCCATGACAAAGGACGCCAAGGAGTTCGTAAAGAAATGTGTCAAATGTCAGAAGAATGGTCCCCTGATAAGGACTCCTGCGGAAGAAATGGGAGCTATGCACTCTCCATGCCCCTTCGCTAAGTGGGGAATTGATCTGGTAGGACCCTTCCCCCCAGCCTCAGGAGGAAGAAAGTTCCTGATAGTAGCAGTGGATTATTTTAGCAAATGGGTGGAAGCTGCCCCTCTGGCTACAATAGATGAAGAGAATGTGATTAAGTTCTTGGGAAAACAGATTTGTTGCAGATTCGGAGTACCCAGAATATTGGTCTATGATAATGGAACACAGTTCAATGGAGAAAATGTACGAGGATGGTGCGCAAGACTAAACATAATACAGAGATTTACCTCCGTAGCTCATCCTTAAGCTAATGGACAAGTGGAAGTTACTAATCGAACGATAGTAGATGGTATTCGAACAAGGCTGACGAAAATAGGAGGAGGATGGGTGAATGAATTAGACAATGTGCTATGGTCATACAGAACTAGCCCAAAGACAGCAACTGGAGAGTCTCCGAATTGCCCAATTTGAAGAACATCAGAATGAGAGGCTGATGAGAGAGGCCCTGGATTTAATGGAAGAAGAAAGGGAGATGGTTAGAGTACGTGCGGAAAGATACAAGAGCAGAATTAAAGCTGCATATGACCGAAGGATGATCCCGAGGTCCTTTAGAGTGGGGGACCTGGTGCTAAGAAGAGCTGATGCCCTAAAGAATACGGGAAAGTTAGAGCCCAACTGGGAGGGGCCTTATAAAATCACGCAGGTGCTAAAGGGAGGAGCCTATAGATTGCAGAGCATGAAAGGAGTCGACTTAGCTAGACCCTGGAACGTTTGCCATTTGAAGAGATTCTTTGTCTGAAGAAAGTGTATGGTCTTGAGACCATTTGTGATTTTTGCTTTGCGAGTTTTGCATCAATTCATATTTTGCTTAATGTATTTAGTGGCTTCACCGGAGCTCTTTTTCCCTCTTTACGGGTTTCCCCTTTGGGGTTTTTCCGTAAGGAGGTTTTTAATGAGACCGGCGTAGGTTATCTATGGACTATGTTGAAAACTGACAATAATCAATGAAGCTTTATCCCTTTTTGAAGAAAGATTTATACAGAATTATTGTGTCTTGATTATCTTTCTCTTACTCGAATATATGATGTATGAATATGAAAATGATGAGAGTGAGAAACACTCAGAGGCCTAGAGGCCGAGGAGCTCCAGAGAGCCCTCACCATATTTGAGACCCAAAAGGGTTAATTAATGAAATGAGAAGATTTTTGTGAATCAAAATCTTTTAAGAATAAGAGTGAGAAACACTCGGAGGCCTAGAGGCCGAGGAGCTCCAGAGAACCCTCACCATATTTGAGACCCAAAAGGGTTAATTAATGAAATGAGAAGATTTTTGTGAATCAAAATCTTTTAAGAATAAGAGTGAGAAACACTCGAAGGCCTAGAGGCCAAGGAGCTCCAGAGAGCCCTCACCATATTTGAGACCCAAAAGGGTTAATTAATGAAATGAGAAGATTTTTGTGAATCAAAATCTTTTAAGAATAAGAGTGAGAAACACTCAGAGGCCTAGAGGCCGAGGAGCTCCAGAGAGCCCTCACCATATTTGAGACCCAAAAGGGTTAATTAATGAAATGAGAAGATTTTTGTGAATCAAAATCTTTTAAGAATAAGAGTGAGAAACACTCGGAGGCCTAGAGGCCCGAGGAGCTCCAGAGAGCCCTCACCATATTTGAGACCCAAAAGGGTTAATCAATGAAATGAGAAGATTTTTATGAATCAAAATCTTTTAAGAATAAGAGTGAGAAACACTCGAAGGCCTAGAGGCCCGAGGAGCTCCAGAGAGCCCTCACCATATTTGAGACCCAAAAGGGTTAATCAATGAAATGAGAAGATTTTTATGAATCAAAATCTTTTAAGAATAAGAGCGAGAAACACTCAGAGGCCTAGTGGTCGAGGAGCTCCAGAGAGCCCTCATCATGTTTGAGAACCACAGAGATTGGTTAATGAAAAGACAGGTTTTATGATTCAAGACCTTTTAAAAGCAAAAGATAGACAAAGGCTTAAAAGTCAAGGAAAACCTCCTCAAGCCACCTGAAACCGGAAGATTATGCAACCAAGAGATGATTATGGTATAACCTACAAGACCAATAAAGAGGGGGGAGAAGAGCACACCTCCAACATATTCTTTACTGGTCTTATAGGTTACTTATGCAAGCAGAAAAGAAAAGGCACACCGCCAAGAAACAAGCAATATGAAGGTAACGCGATTACTACAAAAAGCCCCCACATATCCAGGAGTGTGGGGTCCCCTATAGAGTATAAGAAAGCAAGTACCATGAGTGGAAAATTAAAAAAGTGTAGCAAGACAAATGAAAGATAAAATGTTTGTTATGACCATGCAAACATGAATTTTAAACTACTTTTTCATCAGCAGTCCCCTCAGCAACAACTCCCTCGACCACAGCTCCTTCAATGGCAGCCTCCTCCACAGCAGCATGGCTGCTAGATCCTCCTCCCTCCTCTGGGCCCTCTTCGCCTCTTAAGGTAGCCTCAGCACCCTTTTCTCCATCTACTCCTGCCACCATATTGGGGGCAGAGACGTAAGGGTAAACCAACTGCTCCAGAGGCTTTAGCTCAGCCATACCCACCTTGGCTGCCTGTAACCTGGCGATGGCCTGACCCATTCCAGGTAGGCACCAAGGACTATCGGGGCTCTCCTTAGGATCCACTAAGAATTTTGGAGGAGTAGCGAGCTGGTCCAGGCGAAAAGCGCGAGAGTAAGTCCCATTGAACCCCGGGGCTGAATGCTCGGCCACTGCATTGCTAAAGCCATGGTCGATGAAGTGAGGAATATGTGGCCCCATGGCGCAGAGGAAGCTTGAGCTCTTTAGAAAACTAGACAGCCACTGAGTATGAAGAGTCCCCAAGAATTCTTGACCCAAGGAGGAGGTGAACAAGGATTTGATGCAAGCCTGCACTCCGACATCTGGCAGCTCGCGTTCCATCTGCTTCATCTCTGCTCTCATCCGTTCCACCTCCTCTTCCAGATGTTTAACCTTAGCTGCATCCTGCTTGCCTTGAGCCCGTAGAAGAGGCAACTCCTCGGCCAGATCTTGAGCTCGTTTGTGAGCTTTGTCCTTCTCCGCAGTAACACCCTTGAGGGTTGACTGGAAGGAGGATGCTTCGGCTCGGAGAAGTTCAAGCTCAGCCACCATCTCAACCCCTTGGTCGAATATCTTAGTGTAGACAAGACCAAACTACATGAAGAAAATGAACAATGTTTAAGATATAGAGAACTAGAAGCCATGAAGATAATGGAAAATACCTCTGAAAAAAGATGAGCACCGCGAAGCAGTTGATCTTCAGGAAGGGGCTTGTCGGAGAATTCGATGTTGGAAGGAGGAGGACATTGGCTGATAAGGCGCTGGAGAGGTTCGTACGCAGCAGAAAGGGGAACTTCTTTCTCAGCAAGAGCCCGTGCAGTTTTTCCCTTCTTCTTCTTAGATGTGCCGCAGTCAGAGAAGAAGGCATTGGTAGCAGAGCGAGTTCTCCTGGCAACAGAACCCGGGACTTGGGTAGAAGAGTTGGGGAGAGGAGGAACCTTTGAAGGACTCTCTAGAGCCGGGGTCTTTACTGAGCTTTCTAGAGCAGGAGACTGAGGACCTTTTGGGAGATCTTCAGGAGCAGCTAACGTCGGGGTCTTTACTATTCCGAGAGCAGGGGCATCCCGTGAGATATGAGTTAACCAACTCATTGCTGCAGATAACCAAGAAGATTCTTAGAACTCAGAAAAATAGCCACATGCAAGAAACGAAATGCAAGAATAAAAGATTTTTTACCATCTCGAGGTTCTAAAGGGAAATCTTGTGGACAGAAGCCAAAGTGGGAGAGGATGCGAGGATTTTTGCAGATACCAATAACATCAAAATAATCGTGTTGACGGACATGGGTATTGAGATTAGTCATAACAGTGTGATTTGAAACAGAGTAAGCTTTCAGAGGAGGAGGAAGTATTCCTGGATTATGGAATATCCAATTTTCGTGAGGAAATGGCCAATCGGTAGGGCTGGTAACGAAAAAATAGTAATCTCTCCAAGATGACTCTTCTTCGTGGAGTTTTTTCATGAACTTACAAACACGAGACCTCCTCCCACAAACATAGAAGAAGCCATCGTTCAATTTTCAAGAGTGTTGGCTCAGAAACAGTTAGGCAGAAGGCTCACCGCCATTCCCCTTCACCAAAATAAAAAATCCTATCATGGTACGGATAGCATTTGGGGTAAACTGATTGAGAGGGATCTGCATGCGGGTAGATATGGAGGCCAAGTAGGGGTGAACCGAAAATCGAAGACCTGCCCTAATTTGAGCTTCGAAAAAAGCCAGAGTTTGGGGTTCAGAGATATCAGGGCGTTCATCTGAGCAAGGAATTCGAAAAGTGTACTCCGGCGGAAAAACGTGGGCTTGAATAAGGCTGGCTAGGTGAGTATTATCGATTAAGGAAGAAGCGGAAACCCTATTTTCAGGGCTCCCCATCGGAAGCGGAGTGGACTCAGAAGGGTTTTGACTACAAGCCTCAGGCGGAGAAAAAGGACGAGATATTGACTAAAATAGTGTTAATAAAAGAAAAGAGGATAGCTGGGTTACCTTGTTGAGAAAACTACGAAGGCAGATAAGGCGACCGGCGACGGTGGGACTTGGAACGGAGAACGCCTGAGAATAGCAGTGGATAACGCAAATGAATTCTTGAGAAAGCGAAATTCAAAAAGGGGAAGAGTAAAAGAAAAGGTTGTGTGAAGTAAATGAAAAGGGGGAAATCGAGGTTTTTCCTTGGGAAGATAGTCAGAGAGAGAAAAAGGCGACTGCGTGGGGCCCAGGCACGGAAGCCGAAACGTCTTCAGAGCTGGAGGCGGGAAATTTTTCGGAGGAGAGCATTTTCGAAATTTCTTTCCGGAGCGAGAATCATACACGTCTCTCCAAGAACGTCTTTGTGCTGGAATTACTTGAATTTTCTACTCTCATAAAAGATATATTCCTTTTACAAGAGTAGGGGGAGTAGATGATGCGGCCTAAAAATGTCGTTCAATAAGAAGTCGACACGTGTATAGAGGATAAGATAAAAGAGAAGATATGAGATTATGGAAGGGTCTCTGGATAAAGAATTCCTTTTGGAAGTCCCTCCGGAGGGAGCTCCTCCCGGAGAGACTTATCTGGAGGACTTGATCTTGATATGAATTGGTAGACCGAGAATATAGGAGATCCCCGAGGGAATCAGACTACGACTGGCCAAGGAAAGAATCCACCCTCCTTTATCTCGGTGGACGAAGTCCACTAGGGGGAGTGGCTCCGGTCTTTCAGGAAGTGAAAGAGTTGAGGACCTTGTCAACCTAGCAAGGCTGAGTCCAAGAGGTGGCTCCGAAATGGAAGGAAGCCGTAACTTCCCCTTAGGAGGAGGTCTCTATAAATAGGTAAATCCAAGGATATTTTCGGGTTAGATTTTCTTACTTTTACCAGACTTAATATACTTCGTATAAAATATATTTCTGATATCCTTTGAGAGCCTGATTTGATAAATCAAGGATCTCGAGGTCCTTGTGATATATTGAGAAGCCCTATACTGACTTAGGCATCGGAGTGTCCGCGCCGGACCCCCCTCCGGCGTGTTCTTTGCAGGTTCTGGAGGATCCTATCGAAGGCAACAGCATATTTGGATTGCTTCTACGTGTTCGGGAAGTCAGATATCCAACTCGGAGGATATCCAATCCCCCTGTGCAAATTTTGGCACATCAGATAGTGACCCGTAAACACTTTCAACACGGTTACTAATGTTTACGACTCGTCCTCTCACTAATCTCCTAAACGACCTCTAATCGATAAATGTCTAATGTTGTCGATCTAAGCAATCAACCCTCTCTCGATTAAGCTAATTATTATTCAACTTAAATTAATTAATCAAGGCTCACACCCACACCCCAATCATGCAAACCCAACTCTCGTTGCAATTAACATAATCGAAAATGTTAGCTAATAGGATTGATCAACCAATTAAATCATACAAATCATAACATTTGAAGCAATTTAATCAAAACTTAAGTTAATCAAACAATTAATCCATAAATCCACTAATTACCCACATAATTTCAACACCCAAAGCAATAAAAAATTAACCCATAACTAAATTAACAAAATAAAACATTAAATTAAGAAAAGATATCACCTAAATGTCTTGAATTCTTGAATCTCCCTAACAAAATGAAATACTAAATTAATATCTATCTAAGAAATGAAAGAACAAACTAAAGCTAACTATCTATTAAGTGGAGTGAAGTGGAGTGGAGTGTGAAGAGGAGAAAGTTTCTCTCCCCCATTGGAGTAGCCCCATTTTCTACGCAATGTCTCCTGTTCCCCTTGTTCACACATACCCCCTCTACCTATGAATGGTCTGCCCAAATTTGTAAATGGGCTTGATTAATTGGTGATATGTGCAGGCCCAAATTTCAGTTGCCTCCCTTGATACACAATTCACTCACGACATTTGTATGCTTAACTCTCAATTGACTGTTGTGTTGACCGAAGCAATCTTAAAAGAATGGGCCCATGTTTGTTATATCCTCTTGACTTCTCCTCTTGGAATGGATTTAATGAGGGTGGGCCTCGTGATTCTTGTGCCCAATTAATTAAATGGGCCTCAATACTCAATAGTCCCAACAATCAATTAAATGGGCCAGCAATTAAATTGTTGGCCCAAACAATTTTCATTTTCCATATTTTTCTTTTCAACTTCAATCTCGTCTCACTCCTTCAATTGACTTCAAAAAAAATTAAAGCGTGTTTTGCTCTAAAAATACTCATTTCCCCTACAAAATAAACAAAACACAACATTTCTCCACTTCAAGTGCAATTAGTCAATTTAGTGTAAATAAAGCAATGGAATCCTATAAAATTATGCAAATTAAATACATGAATTTCAAGCAATTTTCTCACTAATCATGGAGGCCCATTAGGAGGGCGCGTGATGGAAAAGGCCTGCAGGCTGCAGCGGACGTGATAGGCTGCAGGCGTACGGAATACGAGGCGTCGCCTAGAGGCAATAATGGAGTAGTTATTACTAGAAGTTTTGGAAAGATGGAACACCGATTCACCTCTGGAGGTAGATCTGTCAGAACGGGCTAACGGTGCGGGTCGGTCCAAAACCCACCTCAACCCGTCATTTTGAGGACTTTAGCGGGTCGGTCCACGGCGGGGACGGGTTGAAAAATAGTCAACTCAACCCATGGCGGGTGACGGGCTAACCCACGGGCTTTTTCATTAAATATTTATTTTTTTACATGTATTATTTTTATATTTTAAACACTATATAAACAATTAATAAAAAACAAAGTTTACATAAACTTAAAATTAAAACAATAATTTCTATAAAATAGTCCAAATAAATAAAACATACAAAGTTCATCAACGTAAACACAAAGTTATGAAATAGCGTTCAAAGTTTATCAACATAAAACATAAAATATCAAAATAGTAATTTAAGTTCAAATACACAAAAACTTTGTAAATTAAAAATCATCTTCCATATATCATCATCAAAGTCCTCTTCATTTCCTTCTTGTTCATCCTCACAATTTTCAACAACATTAGATAAAAATCTCTCCTTCAACAAAGTTGTCTCAGTACGTGCACAATCCTCATCTACATATAAAAAAGCCCACAGGCCAATCCGCTAAAACTCGCGACCCATACGGTCTAGACCGTGCGGTCCCGCGATCCATACGGTCTAGACCGTACGGTTCCACTCCTAAACGGGTTTTTAAATACTTAGTCCAACCGATTATATTAATAGGCGGGGACGGGCCGACCCAACGGGCTCAGCCCATTTTGACAGCTCTATCTGGAGGTCAGGGGGGCCTAAGCTCCTCTAGGGCTCGAGGGCTAGGAAAAGCCTCAAAGAAATACGATTGATGATTTATTTGTAGAGACTCTAAAGCTAACTCATCTATTCCTTCCTACTCTCATAAGTTTGATATACTTTACGAGAATATGGGAGGAGTGGTTGATGCGGCCAAAATATGTCGCTCTATAAGGTAACGACATGTGGATAAACGATGAGTTATCCTCACCAAGTATTTGTACTCATTTCATAAAGTGATGAATACACCCTCGATTATATATTTTGTGAATAACCCAATGAGCCTCTTAGGAGCCTAATTGTAATAAAAGTAGGCCCACAAAGTGACCCAACTTAGCAAAAGCAGGATATTGGGGTCAAGTCCCTTGAGAGATGAATGAAAGAACAGCTGATGGGCTCAACTCCGTCAGGGAACGATAGGCCTAGCCCTCAACCCGTATTATCAGCCCAAGCCTAGGGTTAGGTGGACTGAGGCATGGTCAACTGGAGGTAAGCCCGAGTTCTGAGGGAAGTTGAGGGTAGAGAAGCGGAATTGATTCCGTGAAGATAGGATCAGACGAAGTGGAGGGAAAGGATGGGCCTTGGACCGAGTCCATGGCTAAGCAATTGAGAGAAAAGGGGAAAAGACAACCTTTTCCCTAGGGATGGCAAAATGATTTGCCCTGAAGCCGCCCCGCCCTGCTCTAAGAGGTTTAGACACGCCATGCCCTGCCCCATCCTAAAAATAGGGCAAATCCGTCCCGCCCCGCGTGTAGGGCAAATCAAGCATGGATATACATATTTATTGCCCCGCTCTGCCCTGCCCTCCCTCAATATGAAGAGGCATATTATATTAATATATATTTATATATATGATTACATTTATAGAAATAATTTAATTTGCAACGTTTATTTTAATTTTTATTTACACAAACTATGCATAAAAAATAGATGGGTTTGTTTTACTTGGAGAGCATGGGACAGGGCAGGGCAGAACAATGACTTGCGCAGGGCAGGGCACAAAATGTTGCCCCGCAGCAGGGCATAGGGCAAGGCAGGGCAGATACGTATATACGCAGGGCATATTTATATATTTAAATATTTGTCTTGCTCTGTCCTATTGTCATCCCTACTTTTCCCCCAATGTACGATTTTGATAGTCTTATTATTGAATATACTGAATACACGAACATGCAATTACACACGAAAACACTTAGGAGTGATAGTTCATATTGATTGAGAGAACAATACACTCGATATCGTATTATTTCTACGAGAGCTCCCCTTGATTCGGGTAGCTCCATCTTGATTCTCCCGAGAGTATTATCTGACTTGAGCGTTGGAGATTCAACGCCGGAATCCCCTCCAGCGTATTTTTGCAGGTCTACGGGAGCTTTGGAAGGATTTATCCATACGAACGTCACTCGAGCTAAAGTTATAATCCAGCCCGAACGATTGACAATCACTATTTGCTAAAAAAAAAAGTCTAATCATTTTGATGTCACCGGTTCAAAATAACCAAATTGAAAAACACAAAAACATACTTCACTGAAATTAAACGCAACAGGTTCAAAATTGGATTGACTCAATTTGGGAACTAATTGTTGACCTTATGCAACTGTTCAACTTAGTAAAATCTTATTTTTATTGGAGATCGGTAACATTTTTAACTTTATTTATATAAGTTTTTGTGTATCTGTCTTAAAATCTTCGCATTAATATGTTTGCTTTATATAAAATTCAATTCCATTACATTGTCCTGTAAAAAAAAAAAATTAATAAATAAAAAATTACGAATATATCTTTTTAATTAAAAAAAAAAATATATATATATATATATATAGTTGTCAAATAAGTCGGACCGGGTTGAATCGTGATTCGGGTGGAATTTACACATTTTTTATTTCACATGTGAAGCTCATTTTGATGTTGATTTTATTGATTTATGGGTTGAATATGATGGTTTTGGTAAAAAAAAAAGAGAAATGTGGTGTTTTGTCGATTTTGTAGGGAAAATGAAGGATTTTGGGAGCAAAACACCTACCAAAATTCACTGGACCAAAACGAAGAGTGCACCATTGGATCCGGCTCGAAAAACGGAGTGAAATAGCAAAAAGAATCGAGTCGATTAAAGGTCGGAAGCAAAAGTTATGCACGAAACAAGTTCGAGGTGCAAACTAAACATTCAGCAACTCGGCCGAGTGGAGGAAAAAATCCATTTTTTCGACCGAATGCACAGAATCGGCCGAGTAGGATCGATGGCCAGAGACTGGAACGAGCAGCAACTCGGCCGAGGTACCCAACTCGGCCGAGTTGGACGAAAAACTCAATTCGGTCGGATGATTAGAATCGGCCGAGTTCGAACCATGGCCTGCGACCTTAAAGAGCCGCAACTTGGCTGAGTCATCCAACTCGGCCGAGCTAGAGAGTTAGCTTCAAAAATCAACCATTTCAAAGCATTCTAACTCGGCCGAGTCACCCCTGTTCTCGGCGGTTTTTGTGCATTTTCACTATTTTCAAGGGACCAAAGTGCAACTTTCAATCCCAAGCCCTACCCCAACACTATAAATACTCTCATTCTTGAATTCAAACATACCTTAACCCTTTCACAAGAACTCTTACACATACAAACACACACTTGGAGGTATTCATCATTCATTTCTTCAATTCTCCATCAAATCAAGCAAGGAAGGAGTCAATAGCTTTGGAATTCAATTACCCATCATCCATTAGACTAAGCTTCCTCATTTTCTCTCTCTTTTTATTTGCTTATTTCATTAGTTTGTTTTAATTAGATTATGTTGGTTGTTGGCTAGAACACTTTTAGTTCTAGGGCCTTGTAAATACTTTTGATGAAGTTTATGAATTAATACTTTGCTTATTTGGTGTTTGTGTGGCTTAATTATATTTGAATGCTTGATTTTCACTTCCAAACATGTCATTAGTGTACAATAGTGATATGTTGATCTTAGTTAATTGAAATTGGATTGAGAAATCTCTTTTGATTGATTGATTGCAAGCATTCGACCTAATTTTATTGAGAGATCGAAAGATGATCAATGATTAGGAGGATGTGTGATGATCGTAGGGGCTTAATTGGGTTTTATAATGCAATTTAGGTAGAGATACTAGATTGTGTTGTATTTCTCTGGGTTAATTGGATTGAAAAGACTTTTAACTCATTATTTTGTGATCAATCTTATAGAAAAAGCACAACACCACTTGAGTAGATTATTAATCATAAATGTATTCACTAGTATTGCATATGCCTTGGAACCTATTTCCTCTTACTTGAGTTTCATCTGTATTTTCTTTTGTTTTCGTGAATTGCATGAACAAACTTGATCGATTTCTTATTACTCTTTATTGTCTATTTGTGATACTTTGGTAGATAATTAGGGGTAATTTCATCATTCAAACTTATCGATCACCGTCTATTTAGAACTTAATCGACAAACTATACTTTTACACTACACCTCTCTGTGGGATCGACCTTGTATTTGCCACGCTACGATATACACCGTATACTTGCGGTTGTGTATTTTGGTGTTACATAATACATGAATCAAGTCGGGCCCATCAACTTGACCTGTCTCGTGGCCCCACTGGGGGTGCATGTTTCTCTTGGTTTGGACCAGCTCGGGTTGGGTCAGATCGATTTAGGTCGGGCCGAGCCCACTGGGCTTTTACTCGGGCCAAACCCGATTGCTCTTTGGCCTCGGGAAATATTATAGGAGTAGTATTCTTTAACCCAGTCGGTATCGAAAGAGAACTCTTGAAATATTTTTTAATATTTAAAAAAAATTAAAGGACATTTTTTTAATTTTAATATTTTTTCCACAAAAATTAAATATTTTTTATTTAATGGTGAAGTAGGATCGCTCGTGACAAAGCTAAAATTATGTACCTCATGAGCTAAAATTATGTACCTCATGTAAATATTCCTTTTTAGGTTGTATGTATATTTTAAAATAAAATAATTTTTTTATCATCATTCTTTGAATTATTATTTATTTACTTAAATTGATATACAATTTATACATACACAATCATTTTATTTATAAACAGATTTTGCAATACACCATAATACCTTCTAACTTATCTATTTTATACCAAACTAATTACTCCATCATTTCCATTATTATTGAATATTTACTGTTTGCACGTGTTTTAATGTAGAATTATTTATTAATATTAAAGGTGATAACGTTGACTTTTATGAAGAATATAATGAGAATTTCAATTTTATTGGAGAAAGAATCTTTTATTCGTGTGTAAAAATAACGGGATAGAGTGTAAATAAGTAGATGTTAAGAGAGATTTTTAAAAGAGATTGAAGTAGGTGACAAATATTTCCATAAAAATGGAACAAGAGTTTTTAATAAATGTTCCAATAATAATGCGACAGATATGGAGTAATATTTTTTAAAATGGTGTATACAAAATTTGTAGAGAGTATTAATTACTTCCTGCACAATAAAAAAGGGAAACTTATCTACTTGCGCTGCATCATTTTTTGTTGGTTTCCTATCGGTTCTGTCAGTGTACCATATCATGAATCGTCGGTTTCAAAGTTTTTTTTTTATTACAATTATTATTTACTTTGAGGACAAATTGAAAAAATATCCTGTAAATTTACAATTATACGATTATGTTACGTAACTTTCAATATCTTGCAAAATGTGTCCTACAATCAATTATTTTTTGTCTTCAACCGTACAAGCTCACGGGTCGGAATTTTATATGTTATCTAAAACATTTTGTTTTTTCCCTTTGTTTTTATGTTTTATTTTACATTACTAATACATGTGTGTATACTGTAGAAAACCCAAAATATATTTCTCTTAATATTAGAAAACAAATCAAAATTCAAAACAAATACCACCTCCCTCCTTTTAAAAGTTGGAGTACTAATTTTATTAGTTTGAATGTCTCACCAAAAGTTACACATTTTCTTTTTTTACAATATCTACTATATTTCTATTATTTCACTTTCTCATCTCTCTACTTCAACATCTTATTACACATATAATAAAATATTTAAAAAATTAAATGGTAGCTTTCGAAGGAACGAATGAATTATATACTAAAAATGTGAAAATGTATTTTAAAATAGGTTCCTGTGTGGTTGTGAATAAATCAAAACACATACTCCTTCGTCCCACCATAAACTTTCAATTTATTTATTTTGGATGTTTTCTAAGTTATTTTCTTAATTGACAAAATTCATTACTTCTATGTAAATTTTCTCTTTTTACTCACTCCGTCCGCCTATAAATTTTTCATTTTATCATTTTGGTCCGTTCGTCTATAAGCTTCTCATACCTTTTGTGACAAATATCTTTTAATTTTTTATTCTTACATTTCAGTTTATATCTTACTTTTTCTCTCTATCTCACTCACTCACTCAACATCTTTTATTTAATCAATTTTCTTAATTCAATTTGTGGCAAAATATCACTTGTACTATATCTTTTATTTAATCAATTTTCTTAATTCATGTGTCCAAAAGTAACGGAAATTTTATAGACGGAGAGTGTGAGAATTATATTCAATCACCGTTAATGGTATGATATGAGTAATCCACTATATATAGGGATTACAAGTGATATAAATAAGAAAATAAATATAAATCATATCTTTGAAAATATATTCAAAGATAATGATTAACATAAATAAAAGATTGCTACTATGACATTTATACTATTCCTATAATATATTATTCTATTATATTTTTTAATAATCACGGTCAAGCGATGCTGAGAATGTAAATGAACACAAGTTTGGTACGTAACAATGTGAAGCGAGTTTTAGATAGAAAATTCGTGAAGACATCCGCAAAACAATGCACTTTTGTTGTCATACAACATGAGAAATAACGAAAATTCGGAATCAACAAATAGGGCATGCCAAGACGCATAAAAGCGAGAAGCAAATGGATCGAAACACCGAAACCCTTAGAAGGACGAACTATAAAAAGATATTAGGCAAGAAACACTTGCAAGTTTAGTTGTATCAATTGATCCGAACATAAACCAGATAAATTGGAGGGGCGAGAAGCCAATGATGTCGGTCATGGGCTCTCTGGATAGAGAGGAAAGTAGAAAAAAGAAGATGCAGCGTAAGGCTATAGAGAAAATTAGAGTGTAGGTGAGTGTGACTAACACCATATGAGTGAAAACGGTCATGGAGATAGCGTGAACGACCATGAGAGGGAACGAGGAGAGTAGCTCGCTCGAGAAGAAAAAGATGGGGTGACCTGGGAAACTAGCTCGTCGGGGCGGCTAAAAGCGGCTAAACGAGGGAGACTAGCTCGTTCGAGAAGAAGAGGGGGACGAGGGATACCAGCTCGTAAGTGGCGGCTAAAAGTGGCCAAGAGAGGAAACGAGGGGGACCAGCTCGTTCGAGATAAACAAGGCGGCGACGAGGGAAACCTGCTCGTTGAGGACGCCGAAAAATAGAGAAGAAAAGATAAGGGTATTTGAGTTTTGTGTGAGGTAAGGCGGCGACGGGGGATACCAACCCGTCGGAGACGTCGCAAAAAATAGGGAGGAAAAGAAGGGGATCAAGGGAATTAGGGTTTCAGTGTATTACGCTGATAACATGTGAGAATTATATTCAATCACCGTTAATGAAATGATATGAGTGATCCACTGTATGTAGGGATTACAAGTGAGATAAATAAGGAAATAAGTATAAACCATATATATCTTTTATATTCAAAGATAATGATTAATATAAATAAAAAATTGCTATGTATAATATATTATACTATTCTTATAATATATTATTCTATTATATTTTCTAATAAAAAGGAAATACTTTTTTTTTCTACCTTATTTAATTCAACCATGTACTACACATTTTATATTAGTATATTTCTTAATTTTTGTGCCAAAAATGTATGAGTAACTTATGATAACTGACCAGACAAATGGGGTAGCTATATCCTTAAAAATCTGAAAAATGTGTTTTAAAATTGATTCCTGTTTCCAGCATTTAGTATGTGTGGTTGTGAATAAATCAAAACAAAATAGGCAGATATTTATAAACATATAGTGAATCCATAGTGGAGCATATTGCAATTAATGGCGAAGAAAGGGCATGTGGTGGGTGTTCCATTCCCAGCACAAGGGCATGTTAAGCCTCTCATGAAACTCTGCCGCCGAATAGCCAAACGTGGGATAAAGGTTACCTTTGTTAACTTAGAAAGCATCCATGATAAACTTGTTGCCGCACGTGGAAACGAGGATGAGGATGAAGATGAGGATAATATGCCCGTTCTGGTGTCAATTCCGGACGGGTTAAAGACGGGGGATGATCCAAACGATACTTTCAGGCTGTTGGCGACGCTCAAAAGTTCGCTACCTAAGCCATTCACACACCTGATTGAGAGGATTAATATGAGTTGTAATCCGGATGAGAAAGTTTCTTGTGTGATTGTTGATATCACCCTTGAATGGCTTTTGGACATTGTGGAAAACATGGGAATTCAAGCTCTTCCTTTTTCACCATCCTCAGCTGCCGCAGTCGCCCTCACATTTCAGATCCCTACGCTTCTCCAAGATGGAATTCTCGACTCAAATGGTAATTAACACTAATCCTCTCATTATGACACAAATTATGTCATTATATATTCTCTATCTAATAGTCTTTAATGACAAATTGAGAATAATGTGTCTTGTAATTTAATTTGGTGTCTAAATAAGTTGAGTCAAGCTTAATTTTTTTGAACTCAAACATCATAAAATTAACCTTTAATGACATAAATTATATCATTAACGCTAAAAGTCTTATGATAAAATAATTAATGACTAAACTTGTTATTAAAAGTCGTTTTTATGTAATTAAAGAATTAATTTAATTAGAAAAGTTATAATAAGATAATTTTATCATTAAAATTCAGTTTTATTATATAGTGCTCGACTCTTGACTTTATCATGAATCAGCATGACTCAATAATTTACACATATTGTTCTAAAATAGTTAAATTAATTAATGAAGATCGACAAGAAATTTACTTTAAAATTAGATCGACGCATAATAAAATAATGTATGATTAAAAAAAAAAAACTGAACTCAAAAATATAAAAATAAATAAATTTATTGAGTCAAATATTACTAAGCTTGAGTTCAACTCACTTATACGGTTTTTTTTTTTTTAATTACATTAAATACCCATCCCTTTTCCCTCCATGACTCGAACCCAAGATCTAAGGCTTAGGTAGTGGTGCTCTAAACCACATGAGCTATCCCACTTTGTCCCCAGACTAGGCGCTGGTTGATAGGGTGTGTATATAAGTAATATGTGGATTTAAAATTTTAGATTTAAAATTTAGTTATTATTCTAATAAAATCCAGAAAAAAAAAAGAATTGTAAATACCAATTAATTTTTTTTTTTTATTACAAATTAAATACACATCCATTTTCCCCTCCCCGTGACTCGAACCCAGGACCTAAGGCTAGGTAGTGGTGCTCTAACCACTTGAGTTATCCCACTTTGTCACCAATTAATTAATAATGCCTTGAAAACTAGTCCTCGTTAATGTAGAGCGTGTCCCTTACTCTCTTATTAATTAGCACCAATTAATTAAATTTATAAACCAACTTCTCCTTGATCAGCTAATCATTTTCTCAAAATTACAGGAAGTGTGATGAAAGGCGACAAATTTATTTTGTCAGAAAATATACCAGCATGGGGTAAAAATGATGTTGCATGGAGCTTCTCCAACAACTTAGAGATCCAAAAAATCATATTTGAATGTACAAAAAGAATGGTAAAAACTAAACAATCCAAGTTTTTACTTATTAACACTTGTTCTGAAATTGAACCCTCGGCATGTGAGTTAAACCCGAACTTTTTGCCTCTTGGGCCATTACTAGAGAGTAACACCCCAAGACCTTGTTCTATTTCTTACAACTTTCACCCTGAAGATGCATCCTGTCTGAAATGGTTGGATACTAAGCCACCTGGATCCGTGATTTATGTCTCCTTTGGTAGCTTAGCTGTTTTCTCACAACACCAGTTTGATGAATTGGCTATTGGACTCGAGCTCTCGGGTTGGAGTTTTCTGTGGGTGGTTCGGGTAGGTCTTGCGAACAGGTCTCGGACTGTGTACCCGAGTGGATACCTTGACCGTGTGAGAGAGGTCGGTAAGATTGTTGAATGGGCCCCTCAAGAAAAAGTTTTATCTCATCCTTCTGTCGCTTGTTTTCTGTCGCACTGTGGATGGAACTCGACTCTAGAAGGTTTAAGTGCAGGAGTGCCTTTTCTATGCTGGCCTTCATTCTCAGACCAGTTTCATAATCAAAATTATATCTGCTATAAGTGGGAGTCTGGATTGAGAATTGAAGTCGGTGAAGATGGAATTAGATCGAGATATGAAATTAAGAACAAAATTGATATGGTATTTTCTTTTGATAATTTGAGGGCAAATGCATTGAAATTCAAAGAATTGTGTAGGAAGAGCATTGAAGAAGGGGGTTCTTCATACAAGAATTTTGAAAGGTTTATTGATTATCTTAGAAAATAAAGGTCATATTGTTGGTTTTTTATTTTTTTTTCTTTTCTTTTCAGCTTTCTGAATTGTTGAGCCAATGTATTTTTAATTAAATTTTAGTAATTAATTTATTGGAGATTGCTGGACAAGACCTATCACCATTTTTTACTTTATTTATTTATATAGGTTTTACAATGAACGTTTTCGGAAGTTTAAACTTTTTCCTTCTCTCCGTTCTCCGTTCGTCTATAAATTTTTCATTATTTTTAAATAAATAAATTAAAAAATATTAAATAATAGATATAGTACAAAATTGTAAGTCATGATATAATTGAGAGAGAAAAATATATAAGATGCAAGTGATGTGATGTGATGTGATGTGATAATAGATATAGTACAAGTAGAGGTGTAAACGAGCCGAATCGAGTCGAGTAGTGCTGAGCTCGAAACTCGACTCGATTGTTATACTCGAAACTCGACTCGACTCGGTCGAGCCTAAAATTTTAAAGATCGAGCTCGACTCGATAAGAAACTCGATAAACTCGAGCTCGGTTCGACTCGACTCGATCACCTACATAATTTTTAAAATAAATTTTAAAACACATTTTTTTCTAAAATAAACTCGAGCTCGACTCGATTACTCGTATATAAATATAAATTATATATTAATGGCAAAATAGTAAATATTGTTTAAGCTCGATTAGGCTCGCGAGTCTTTCGAGCCGAGTATTTATGAGCTCGAACTCGGTAGCTACTCGAGTAGCTCGAAACTCGACTCGATTAACTTCGAGTCGATTTCGATCTTTTTTCGAGTCGAGCACGAGTAGCTCGCGAGTATGTTCGACTCACTTACACCCCTAAGTACAAGTGATGTGATTGAGATAAAAAGTAAAATATAAAGTGAAGTGTAAAAAAAAAATTGTCACAAGGAGTATGAGATGCTTATAATGACAAAATGAGAAGCTTATAGACGAACAGAAAAAGTACTCAGTTGTTTAAGTTTCAAAATTTATTACTCTTCCGTCCAAATTTTATATGTACGTGTTCATTTTTTATTCGTACAAACTTAATATGTATGTTTAAAAATGAAAATAATTTTGTTATCATTATCCTTTGAATCATCATTTATTTACTCAAATTGTCATTCACTTTATTCATACACAATCATTATATTTATAGTGATCCTCGCAATACTGTACAATATTAATCTCCAACCATCTACTTATACATAAATGATTAATATCTTTTGATATTTTAGAAAAAAAAAGGTTAGATATGCAAAATTTGAAGGAAGTATATATATTACTCGTCCCGTAATTACTTTCAGACTTCCCTTTTTAAAACGTCTCATAATTACTTTCATGCCCTTAAAATGGAAAACCCTTTATATACTCCACCCTCACAATATATATTCTTTTTTTTTAGGGTCACAATATATATTTTTAAATTCACATAAATGTCATTACTTTTTCTTCATACATATAAAAAAGTCAACTCAATCCTTTATTTTAGGCAAAAACTTATATGCAATATTGTATACCTGCAACATTGACTAATTAAGGTAAATTAGGTCAAAATTTGTGGGTCAATACGGGTCAACGCGGGTCAACCTTAATTGGAATATTTATTTTAACTCTAAAATGTTATCTTACTACATGACCAAAATTATGTTACTACAAGACTTAAATTTTGTTACTACAAGGCCAAAAGTGTATTACTGCAAGTTCAAAAATATTCTGGACACTTATTTTTTTTGGGCAAAATTACTAAAATAATTTTAACTTAATCGGCTACTACATTACTAAAACAATGTTACTACAAGACCAAAATTTTATCACTACAAGGTCAAACGTGTATTACTACATGTTCAAAATTATTCTAAAGACTTAATTTTTTGGTGAATTTGTCAAAATGTTTTGACATGTAGTATTAAATTTTTTGTCTTGTAGTGGTAATATTTTGGTCTTGTACTAACAATATTTTGGTCATGTAGTAAACCACTTGTTTGTAACCCGCGAATTTTCTGGACAACTCGAATCCAGGCTTCTAACCCGCTAATTTTTTAAAATTGACTTAATTTAACTTTTGAATTTAGAGTTTTGACTTGTCTAATTGAGATAGGATGCATGTATACAATATTTCACATAAGACTAGTCCTTTATTTTATACATAAAGATTTATAAAATTACCCCTTAAAATCTTCACTAAATTCACTTTTCTTATTTCACGTGTCACTTCACATGTAAATACAATTACAGGGATAACTATTTCATTATGTCCGAATTCTCCCACATCTCTAGGACTGTAAATGGTCAAGCACATAGCCTAGCTAAAGAGGCAGCTCACTCAACCACTCCTTACTATTGTAGTGATAATTAGAGGTGATTAGACAGATTTTGGAGAAGCACGTATGACTTATTTGTATTTCATTGTGTGAGTGCCCCCAAACGTCATTAATTTTCTTCAAAAAGAGAGGAAAACTATAGTATTTTGTTGGGTTTTTCTATCGTTAGTTCGCCATTTCTGATAACACGAAACCAATTAAAAACTGACACTTCATTTCCTTTCGTCAAAATGCGATCCAACTTCGCAATGAAATTAAATATTTAATTATCTAAATAATATATATAAAATTACTAAAATACATTTTTTTAAACTGAAATTTCACATATTTATAAATTTAATGTTCGAGGGAGTTGCATGCCCACAATTTCGATTATATTTTGTAGTGCATCATCCTTTGAATTACTATATATCATTTATTAATTACATTGACATTCACTTTATTCATACACAATCGTTTTATTTATAAATGGATATCGCGATATTCTATACTTCCTTCGTCCCGTTATTAATTGAGTATTTACTGTTTGCACGAGTTTTAATGTAAAAAATTGTTTATTGATATTAAAGGTGATAAAGTAAATTTTTAGGAGAGATATAATGGATAAATATTCAATTTTAATATTGGAGATAGAATCTTTAGCTAGTGTGTAAAAAATAATGACATATGGTGTAAATAAGAGATATTTGAGAAAGTTTTTTAAAGAAGTAAAAATCACTTTTTTTAAATAGGAAAATGTTCAATTAATAATGAAACGAACATTTTTGACAAATGTTCAAATAATAATAATAAGTAATACGAAGTACTTTTTAACTTACCTATTTTATCCATAAACAATTAGGGAAAGTCTTATATGCACCATACACACCAAAGTGATGTGGTGCACTCTATTTGTACCCTACCCGTGATATGACCCGCATCCGACCCGGAAACATCAATTCGGGTTTAGTATATAAGTTCAAATTTTAACTTTTTCAGTTTTATTTTCTATTCTCTTTAGACTTTTAGCATTCCCGCTTCGCTCCTCACGTTTCGATCGTTTGTCTTCTCCGATTGATTTCTTGGTTTTTATCGGTTGTTTTTCTACGGTTGTACGGTGGTGTTACGACATTTTTACGACTGTTATACGGTGGTTTTTTAATGTTTTTACGGATATTGATCGGATATTGTACGGCGGTTGTTAGGAGGTTTTACGGCGGTTTTACGGAGGTTATGCACTTATAAGTTTTTACGAAGTGTTTTTTTTTTTTTGAGTTACATTAAATACCCATCCCTTTTCCACTCCCCATGACTCAAACCCAGGATCTAAAGCCTAGGTAGTGGTGCTCTAACCACTTGAGCTATCCAACTTCGTCTATTGTACATGTTTTCTATTGTTTTTTGTTGTTATGCACTTATTGTTTCGTATTATTGTTTTCGTCTCTATTTTTCTCCATTATCGTCTTTGTTATGTGTTCGTATTCCTTCACTCTCTCTTCTTCCTCGTTTTAACACTCAGATACCGTATTTTTACTTTTTATTTTCAATTTTTAGGGTTTCTGTTCTTGTTTTACATGTTTTATAGTGAAGATTTTTCATCTGTTGTTTATATCATGTGTTGTATTTAATATTTTGTTTTTTGTTGTTTATATCATAATGTGATGTACTTTTTTTAGTGATTTTGTGTATTTTTTTGTTGTTGCATGTGTTCTTTCATTTTTTAATTTTGTTGTGAAATGCTAGATATATTAATGAAATTCGTTGTATGTTAAATACTGCATGTAAAGTTTTTGATCGTTTACTGAAAGGTGTTGATTCATATTATTAATTGAAAAGTGTAAATGTTAGGATATTTGTGAATTGTTTACTGAAAAGTGTTGTTTAATACTATTGAAAAGTGTGGTTTCACAGTATTGAAAAATATGGTTTAATACTATTAGAAAATGTTGTTTCATATTATTGAAAAGTGTTACTCCCTCCGTCCCAAAGTTGAAGCCACAAACCAAATTGGCACGGATTTTAATAAATGAGTTGTTTATTAGTATTGTGTAAGATAAAGTGGGGGTAATAAAGACTTTTCAACTTTATAAATAATAATAAAGTTACTTTTTAGTGTAATAAAGTAGTGGCATTTGTTGTAATATTGTGATGTGTTTAAGGGGAGTGTTTAAAAGTGTTTTTACTATTTTAGGTAATGTGGCTTCAAGTATGGGATGCCCAAAATGGTAAAATGTGGCTTCAAGTATGGGACGGAGGGAGTACTATTTTTTATTTTTTGCAGTTAAATTTCTTGATATGAAGACAAAGGAGTTTGCATTGAAATCAGGTTCTAAGAGAAAACAACCCGATGTACTTTATTCCCGAAGGAAAAATATTAATTTTGGTGATTAGAATGTTCCTTCTGTTCCTTTACCTTCAGTTCCTTTACCCTCAGCCCCTTTACCTTCTGTTCCTTTACTTGAATCGAACATTGTTTCTAAGAAACATAAGTGCAGTTCAAAGGGTTCCATGAATTTGTATGGAAAGTGAAAAATGACCTTTGGTAATTTTTTAATTTATTTTTTTATCTTGTTTAATCCTTTTCAATTTGTATATATTTTAATTTATTTTAACTAAATTTTTTTTTTTTTTCAGTTCTGAATTTAACTTTACATGTAGGCCAAATGGACTTGTTATGTTAGTGAAGAAGTTCAACGATAAACAAAAGGTTGATATAAAACGTGTTGGTTTTGGAGGTTTGTTGAAGTTCGTCAATTGTTGCGTGAATATGAGGATTTTTTTTTGTGGTTAATTAATAATTTTAATGATACTAGTCGGATGCTTGAGTTAGATAACTTTCGTTCTTTCTCAATCACAACTGATGACATTTATGATATTTTTTGTCTCCTCCGGATACCTGAGTGTCCAGTTCCATTTTTTAAGAGGAATGAAGAGAATGATTATCTAACTCGTTTCAGAAATTCTTACAATATCTATCACGGGTCTTCTCTTGCAGGCATAGAAAAGTTGTTGCATAATACTTTTCCAGATGGGGGAGATGATTTAATTAGGATTTTTGTGTTGTATTCTCTTTTAATTCTCCTACGCCAAATCGGAGGGCTAGTACTAAGTATTTGAAGGTTGTATAGGTTATTGATGATATTAATAAGTTTGATTGGTGTACATTTGTATTGGAATAGCTTTGTGATGGAGTTAGGTCGTATAAAAATGGGAACACAGTGATAAATGGGTGTTAGATTGTCCTGAAAATTGTATATTTTCATAGGGTTAAGTGGCATGGAGTAATTGCTCCAACATATAAAATTCCCTTGATTCAACACTGGTTATCATCTATCGTAGAAAGGAGATGTAGTGAAGAATTTGTAGCTGGAAAGTATGGATCCGGTGAATTGATTGTTGGTTTGTATTCTACCAATAATTATGGTTATCCTCGGAACTTCTTTTATGTTAAAAATGTACCACGTACCAAAAGTTAATACTTTTGATTTTTCTTCCGAAGATCATTCAAAAGATAATGAAAATACTGAAGAGTTGCTGAAATCATCAAAAGTAGGAGGTGGAAAATTTATGGTATGATTTAGTATTGTTATTAATGAAAAGTGGTAACTGTTATTACTAAAAAGTGGTAACTGTTACTGCTGAAAAGTGGTAACAATTATTACTGAAAAGTGGTAACTGTTAATCAAATTTGAAAAGTTGTTTCATTCTAATGAAAAGTTGTAATATTAATATTTTAATTGTTTTTTTTTTTTCTGTGTTTGTAGGATCTAAAAGATTTTCTGACATCTTTTAAGAAATATGCAAATTAGTTCAGTGACAAATATCTCTCTGCATTTGTGGATAAGCGAAGAAAATTCTGGAAAAAAAAGATAAACCAGAAACTCCCTCACCACCAATGGATGATGAGTTCTTCAAAGTTGTTGACCAAATTGTTGACAATTTTATGTCTAATAAATTATTGGTAGAGAAAATGCAGAGTTTTAAAAGAACATCTCCTTTATTTTTTGACACTTCCAAATATGGATGAGATAAGTCAACTCTCGAATAAGTTGTTAATGACGAATTTTTAAGAGATGCAGACTGTAATATAAATGATGTTGGTGAGGGTGATGCAGCTTGTGATAGGCAAGATTCCCAATTCTGTGTTGGTGATGGTAATGCTGAATGCCCTGGAAAAAATGATGTTGGAGGTGATAAAGTTGATGTAGCTTGTGATAGACAAGAATCTCAATTCTGTGTTGGTGAGGGTGATGCTGAATGTCCTGTAAAAGATGATGTTGAAGCTGATAAGGTTGATGCTGCTTGTGATAAACAAGATTCTCAATTCTGTGTTGGTGAGGGTGATGCCGAATGTCCTGCAAAATATGATGTTGGAGGTGATAATGTTGATTATGCTTGTGATAGACAAGATTCTCAATCCTGTGTTGTTGAGGGTCATGCCGAATGTGGTGCAAAATATGATGTTGTAGGTGATAAGATTGTAGTTGATTCAAGTGTTGGATCTGATAATGTTGATTCTAATTATCCGACTCCTGAATTTGATAAAAAAGGTGATGATGCTGGTGAAAAGGTTAAAGAGTTTGTGGGTGATATGGTCGTGTATTGCAGGAATGATATAGATGTTGATTCTAATTATCTAACTCCTAAATTTTCATTCATAACTAGGGAAATTGGTTACCTTTCTAATTTTATGAATGCATACAAACGCGAACTTGGAGAAATGGAACAATATAAGAAAGAGTGGGTGGACTTATGCTTTTGTTCGTTGGATGACAGTGTTGTTAAAATGCAAGTATACATTTATATTTATAAATATATATTACTTTAAATTTTGTAACTATAATCTAATTTATTTCTTTTTTATGTTTTTTCAGGGATTATTACTTCTTCTTTGATTTGAGTAACTTTATTTCAAAGGAAGATATTTTAACACTTGCTCCCCCACAGTGAATTATCAATTTTGTCATTAATGCATGGTCAATCATGTAAATGAAGATTGTGTGGTTGGTAATGACAAGAGTCGGTTTATATTCAATCTTGATCACTCTGTAAGTTATTCTTATTATGTAGTTTTTTTTATTGAAAAATATTTTTTTTAAATAGTGAAAAGTGGTATCTGTTATTACTTAAAAGTGGTATTTGTTATTACTGAAAAGTGGTATCTGATATTACTGAAAAGTGTTGTCCTGCTTAATTGAAAAGTGGTATCTGTTATTATTAAAAATTGTTGTTCTTCTTAACTGAAAAGTGTTGTTCTTCTTAATTGAAAACTTTAAATTATGTTTTAAAAGTGGTATTTGTTATTATTGAAAAGTGGTATCTGATATTACTGAAAAGTGTTGTTCTGCTTAACTGAAAAGTGATATCTGTTATTACTGAAAAGTGTTGTTCTTCTTAACTGAAAAGTGGTATCTGTTATTACTATTACTGAAAAGTGTTGTTCTTCTTAATTGAAAAGTTTAAATTATGTTATTTTTAAATATTTTTCTGTACTTATAGTAATTTTTTTTTATCTTGATGTAGGGCTATTTGCAAAGTTTCATGCAAAGAGAGATTGATAAACGAACAATGATTACTGAAATTCATGGAGGTTGGAATCAGTGGTTTATTGTAACAAAAGGCAACATTGATATTGTTGACTTGGTAAATTTATTTATTTATTTTTTAATACTTATAATTAAATAGTAATTTTTATTTTTTAATAAAAAACTCTTTTGTTATTTGTTTGCAGATTTTTATTTCATTTGTTATTAGTGACCACATTTCATGTGTTTGCATAAATTTTTCTGAAAAGAAGATTCAGTTTTGTAAATTGTTCGAAACTGCTGGTAAGTTTAGGGTTTATTCATTTCTTAAATATTTTATATTTAATTTTTCATTTTGAATAAAATAAAAGTGTGTTTTTTTTTTTTTTTAATTATAGGTGAATGAAATGTCAAAATTATTGAAGAAAAGAGATCACAAATCTACAAATGGTATTACAAAATTTGAATTTGAAGAAGTTAAATTCAAGTGGAAAAGTTCCAAGTCAAGTTTTGATTGTGGTGTCTTTTTAATGCATCACTTGAAATTCTTCAATGGTAATGTTTATGAGTCAACAGTTTTGTTAAAGGGGTATGATTATTTTTATATTTTGATAACTTAACAATGTTATTTTTATGTTTTTTTTAATAGTGTTATAAATTTGTCTTTTTTATAATTTTTGTAGCATTCTCCTTTCTCCCTAGAATCAATGCAAATCTGATTTAATTTTAAAGATGAAGGAGTTTTATGAAAAGAAGCCTCAATTAATAACTTTGAATTCTGAAAATAAGAAGAATATTGTTGAAAGGAAGGACAAGAAAAAAAAGAAGGATTGTCATTGTTGATGATTGAAATGTTAATAGTTTATATTAGGTGTAGTCTGTTAGTTTAATATGAATCGAAGTTGTTATGTTTTTTGGTGATCATAATTTCATTTGAAATACTGAAGAAGATGGTTATGTGTTATAACTGGATCTGGAAGCATTTTGTTATCAGTTTTTTTGTGAAAATTTGTAACAATTATTCATGAGAAGTGTTTAAATATTATATTGTTAAAAATTGTAACTATCATAAGTGAAAAGTTGTAACTATTTAAAAAGAAAAGTGATATTCATTATTACAGAAAAGTGTTAATTAGTATTACATAAAAGTGGTAACTATTATTACAGAAAAGTGGTAACTATTACAGATTTTTTTTAATTATTCTTATACGTATTAAATTGATATTATTAAATTTAAAATTACTTTTAGTCATATTGTGTGGTTGTAGCCTATTAGGTATTAGTTAAGTATTTAGGCCCTAAAAATATGGTTCGAGTCTTATTTGTAACATTTTTTTCTTTTTTTTTTTAATTTTTATTTTCGTACCCTTTATTATTGTCTCATTACAATTAGGGCAATCATTCTTACGCATACGCGATTCATATGCATGCGAGTTTTTTATGCATGTGCGATTTTTCTCCAAACAACTCGATCTTCTCTTTTTGTGATTTTTCTATGTTCTTCTTCTCCAAGCAACTCGATCTTCCCTTTCTGTGATTCAACGATTCAATTTTCATCAACGATTATTCATTTTCTGTGATCTAAGGATTCAATTTCATCAACGACGGAAAGATTATTAAAAAATAGTTATTCAGAATGTTTGATCAAATCGAAAAAGGTATCGTTTATACTTTTGATCAATTTTCATATTTTTTTTAATTACAATTGTAGTGAATTTTCTTTCATCTGATTTGAATTTTGATGAAGTTTATCGTATACCGGTTTTTGTGTTTTTCAAATATGTGTTTTTATTTTTGTGTTTCCTGTTGGTAATTTTATGTATTATATTTGATTTTTCATTATAATTTGACATAAGTTTATCCTTCTGAGTTTTATTTTTGATCTCTGTTTTGATGCTCTGTTTTTTTATCCGTATTTTTATTTTTTTATTTCCTTTTATTAGCTTACTATTAAAATAAAGTAATTTTTAATAATATCTGTAACCGTTTTCATTATTTTTTTACAGGAATGAGTGTGATAGAATTTTGAGATAGAAATGTTGATGAACAAATTGAGCAGATATCTTATGAAGAAGAAGATATATGTGATTTGACATTAATTGAAGAAGATAATTGTGATGAAGAAAGTACAGGTATGAATTACTGAAATCAATCTTTTAACTAATTGTACTACCTTAAGAGAGTCATAGTTGCAACTGTTATTAATTAAATGTGGGAACTATTATGAAATAAAAGTGTTAACTGTTATTACTGAATAGTTGTATTTTATATTACTAAAAAGTGGTATCTGTTATTATTGAAAAGTGGTTACTGTTATTACTGAAAAATGTTAACTGTTACTACTGAAAAGTGGTAACTATTATTAGTGAAAATACTGATTTATGTAGTTTTTAATTAAAACTTTATGTTATGTTAATTATTATTTTATTTTTTTGTTGAAAACAAAAGTCAACACTGAAATGAGTAGTGTTCTTAGTTGTCTAATTGGTATGAGAAGACACACTGTTGATGAGGTTTATGAGCTTTACCGTCATCATGCGAGAGCTTTGGGATTTAGTGTTCATAAGTCTACTAGTAGATACTCTAGAGACAGAAGTCCTATAAAGTTGTCATAACAGTTCGTTTGTTCTTATCAGGGAAAAAAATTGTTTCTTTAGGAAAAAAGAAAAAAATCACACTTATTACAAGAACAGATTATAAGGCAATGTTAAGAGCAAACTGGAATAGGGATGAGTTTTATGAGGTTGTTAAACATGTTGTTGAACACAACCATCCATTGACAAGAGTTGAATGGAGTCATCTTCACAGATCCGAAAGGAAGATTACAAATGATAAGGCTAAAGTCATAGAATATATGATATCTTCTGGAATGAAATCAACTGAATCCTTTCGTTAAATGGCACACACGGCTGGTGGAGAAGATAATGTTGGTCATTCAATGAAAGATCACATTAATTTTGTAACACGATGGAAAGCCAAAATAATTGAGGGTGGCGATGCTTCAAAATTGATTGAAATGTTAAGGGAACAAACTTCAAAAGAGACTGATTTCTTTTATAAGGTTAGAATGGATGAGGAAAGTAGTTTAGCTCATGTGTTTTGGAAAGACACTATGATGAAAAAAGATAACAATATTTTTGGGGATGTAATGGTGTTTGATACGACATATAGAACTAACAGATATGAGTTGATATGTGTTCCATTTGTTGGAGTAAACAACCATTGGAAGAATGTAATGTTTGGTTGTGAATTTATTTCTGATGAAAAAGTTGAGTTTGATGTGTTCAAAAAATCGATGTATGGAAAAACTCCGGTTACAATTTTCAGTGATCAGGATCTTGCAATGTCAAAGGTGATTGAAACAGTATGATTTACTTATTTTTTTTATTAACACTGTAAACTGTAAAGTGTTTTTTATTTGATTTACTATAAGTGTGAATTTTATCAATGAAAAGTGTGGAATGTATGTCACGACCCAATTTTCATAAATGTAGATTTTGCACGAATGACAGGATAAAGTAAAGAGCATGAACTGAAATTTTTAACTAAAGGGATGAGTTTTTCAAAACTTATTTACAAATAAAATTGTTTAAATAACAGTGGCTCGATGAAATAAACAATATTTAAAAAGAATTTAATTTAAAACACCAATCATGTCTAAATTGAAATATCTCCTAAAATTCAGAATAGTAAAACACTTGAAAATTCATAAAGTTCGTTAAATAAACTGTGACAGACATCCACCACCTCTCCTCAACACCAGCTTTTCAACCTGAAAATGTCAAATGTTGGGATGAGTATGCAAGCACACTCAGTAGGATCGAAACCATTAATATTTTTCCAATTTGGCCATTGAAACTTTGTCATAGAGTTTTGTGAGTCTTCCCAAAGCCAAATTAATGACTAAGGTATTCTCACACGTAGACTTTGCCATTGATTAATATTTTGTGGACCTTCCCAAAGCCAAATTAATGACTAAGGTATTCCCACACGTGAAATTTAACTTCGCCTTGGAGCACGGCGGGTAGAACCCGAAGATCCGTCGATCCCGAACCCCATTAGGGTCCCTGGCCATGAGAAAATTTATATATCCATTGAATATTGAATTAATCAACTTTACACAATACGCACCTCGATAAGTTATTTAAAGCATTTAATCAAGAATAACTACGTATTAAATCACTACTAAGCCACTGTAAAATTTAAAGCAATTAAACCCCACTTTACATGAAGGTCGTGGATGCAATGAAATTACGTTGATCTTCATTCTCTAAAATAAATAAAAATAACGTGTCTTAAAATATCTATATCTAAATAGTCAGAATATTATTGTTAGATAAATGGTGATTTTACAAATGTAATACCAATACATATAAACTGGAAGAAAATGGGCTTCGACCATAATTATAATTAAAAATAAACTAACTTATTTATTTAATAATTAGATAAAAATATAGTTTGCATCTCAAGCTTTATCCGATGTTTCAAGAACTCAAAAGAATTATTATGTACCCTTAAAGTGGATCCGTGTAATAATAAACGCACTAATTTAGAAATCATTTTTTTTTTCATAAATACATAGATTTGAGCACTTTTAAAAATAATCTACAATCTGTAAATAAGAATGAGTTAACCCTAAAATTTATTCGAGACTTATAGCAATTATAAACCATTGCATGATAATTTCATACATCAATATATAAAAACTCAAATGAACAAATAACAAGTAATAAGCGTAGAACATACTATTGAATTTAAAAAGAGAATATGAAAGAAAATCCTACCGAGAGCGGCCGATTCAAAAATTGAGATTGTAGATTTTTGTGCTAGGGTTTAGGGCAAGATCTCATATAAATATGTAAATAAAAGTTGGGCTTAGAATTTCACTTTGATTTGAGCTTGGACTTAAATGAGATAAATATAAATAAATCAAAGCTTTTGAGTCACTATCTTGATAAAATAAAATCGTAAAATTAATTAAATAATTTTACATACATATATACACATAAAATTTGCGGGTATTACAATGTATATGTTGAAAAGTGTTGATAATTATTAGTGAAAAGTGTTTTCTGTTTTTATTAATAACATGAATAATGTAAATTGTAGTGTTGTTTATTTGATTACTAAAAATGTGGATTTTATTATTGAAAAGTGTGGAATATATATGCTGAAAAGTGTTGATTGTTATTAGTGAAAAGTGTTGCATGTTTTTATTATTGATTATTTTTAACTATTTTTATAACAAACTTTTCCAAGAACAAGGCACATATTATGTCTTTGGCATATTAAAAAAAATGTTGTATCACAGTTTGGAGATTTGAAATCTGATGAGGAATTCAAGAAAATTTCAACATATGTTTGATGGGTTACAAAAATGAAGAAGAGTTTGAAAGTTCTTAGAATTACTTTGAGAATAATGAGTGGTTTAATAGACTATACAACTTGAAATTGAAGTGGTGTACTGCATTGAATAGGGATTTTTTTTCAGCTGGGATTCGTTCTTCTCAAAGGAGCGAAAGTATCAATCATTATATTGGTCTCAATGCAAACTTAACCACAAGTTTGACTGACTTTTATTCAATCTTTAAGGACACAATTAATCGTTGGAGAAGAGCTGAAAGGCAAGATGAGTTCACGTGCTCAAGAGCACGACCTGGTAGTCTTTTTGCAATGGCTAGAATTTTGAAGCATGGTTCAGAGGTATATACTCTTACACTTTTCACATAATTTTAAAAAGAATTTATGAAGGGTGTTTCTTCTACTAGTTCAGTGGTTTCAGTACTTCAGGACACTTCAACAATGTACAGAGTGATCTCACCTCATGGGAAAAAAAGTAAATGAGGTCATTTTTTATAGCAGGCTGAATTTAGTAACATATGACTGTTTGAAGTATGAAAGGTTTGGTATGTTGTGTTACCATTCTTTAAAAATTCTTCTTATTAATTCTGTCCCAAGAATCCCAGATCTTTATGTCAATAATAGATAGACAAAAATGGTTAAATTAGATGTTTGGGAAAAGTTTGGAAAAGAAGTGCATATTACATATAGAGTTTTAAAGTCTGTACCATGGAGCCATGAAGTTACAAGAATATTTTATAACCTTGCTTTGAGAGTAGAAGATAATGAGGAAGGTATGAAAATTATTCGAGAATGTCTTAAAAGTTATTCATCTTCTATTGATGCTTTGAGTTCTACAAAAACTGTAGAAGATGAAAGTTTATCATCAAAAATACTTGATCCACCTCGTATAAAAACAAAGGACAGAGGCAAAAGAATAAAAGGACACTTTGAGACAAGAAGAGTGAATTAAAGAAGAAGAGGAAGAAAAAGGAACAGAGCAAAGAATGTCATACTACAGTTCAATATCAAGAATTTGGATCTAAAACTACTAATTCGCAGTTGTTTTAGATTGTTATTTTCAGTTTTTCTTATTTTTATATTTGGATGTTTTGTTGTAATAAGTATATGCTGTTGTTTTTTTATATCAAAAATATTTGTTTTTCATTTTAAAAGTACTTGAGTTTATTATTTTAAAGTACTGTAGTATTTTTTTTAATATTAATGTTTGCTAGTGAAAAGTGGTATCTGTTATTACAGAAAAGTGGTAACTATTATTACTGAAAAGTGGTATCTGTTATTACTGAAAAGTGACCGGTAACTATTATTATTGAAAAGTGTTAACTATATTTACTGAAAATTGACAAATATTATTATTGAAAAGTGTATTAATGATTTTTTTTTTAAATTAAAAAGTCGTATGTTACTGAATAACACTTTTTATAACTGTAACACTTTGTATATGATGTTATAAGAAAAACGTTTTTTTTAATTACTGAAAACGTATTTAATTTATTTTCTGAAAACGTGGTAGTTCAAAATATTAAAAGCTTCGGGACGCTTCATTTTCAATTCTTTCCCCCCGTTTCTCGTTCCTTCTTCACAATCTTCTCTCTCATTTTCCTTCATTTCTTTCTTTTCGATCGATTTACTTATTTTTCAGGCGAACTCAAGTGTTCTTCTATAAGTTTTCTTCTCTGATCTTCTATTAGGCGATTAGTATCCATTTTTTGGCCGATTGTTTTGTTTTTCAGCGTTTTTAAAATTATTTTATGTTGTTTTGATTCAAGTAAAATTTAAGTTTATACTCCTAGCATCCCAAGATTTTATGCACACTTTGACCGACACGGAAATTAAGAAAATGGAATAAAGTGATGTGTAACAGGAGTGTTCAAAAAAAAACCGGACCGGAAAAATAACCGGAACCAGACCGGACCGGACCGACCGGTTAGATTCCGGTCTTCCGGTCCGGTCCGATCCAAGACCGGAAATTTTTTATTTTATTTTTTTACTAATGCACTCTCAATTATTTTTCAAAACCAAGTAATTGGTGAAAATGTGTTGAGATCTATTACATTTTTTGCAAATATATAATTTAACAAACATATTTAATTTATTTTAGGGTCAAAAGATCATTAATAATAATGTAAATAAAATTCACATTGGCATAATGAAGAGCAAACACTTCAATTTTCATACACAAATTCACACTACAAAAAAAGGGCGTTTTAGAGACGGATTTACCGACGGATTTTCCGTCGGCCGCAGAGGTTACCGACGGAAAGTCGGCCGTCCCCTTTTTCAGCGTCAGCTTTTTTTGCCGACGGATTTTTGAATTCCGTCGGCATTGCCGACGGATTTCCCGACGGATTTTCCGTCGGATTTGTCGAGGGAAATACCGAGGGAAATTCCGTCAGTATTTCGGACAACCCGTTTAACAAACCGGGTCAACATTCTGTCGGACATTCCGTCGGAAAGAATGAATTAAAATAATTATAAAACAAATTAGCATGAATTAAAATAATTATAAAAGAAATTAATTTTTGAATAAATATTGATTTCGAAATTCATATATCGACGGAATATCCGTCAGTAAAACAAAATATGAATAAAAAAAAATATGATTTCGAAATTCACATATCGACGGAATATACGTCGGCAATTTACCGAGGGAATATCCGTCAGTAAAACAAAATATTAATAAAAAAAATATGGGTGGCCGGGGAGGCCCCGACCAGAATTTTATTTTCCGACCAGAATTTTATTTTCCGACCAGAATTACATTTTCCGAGAGGTTGGGAATGTGAAGAAATTTCGTAAAAAATGTCATTATGTAAAATTAAAATATTATGTTGTCTTTGTCTTCTTTGTCTTCTTCTTTGTCTTCTTCGATTGACCACCAGGTCCCTTTCGACGTGCCTCTCTGTACCGGGGATGGCCACACAATCTACACATGTTCAGACTGCTATCTTCGTCACCCCAATATAACATGCAACCCTTCACACAACAATCAATCTTCTCAACCGGCAAACCAACATTCTTCAACATTTGTTTGCTTTGATGAAACGTCGTAGGCACCTTATTATTTTGAGGACAAATTTCACTGCATAACTGTGTCACTTGCTCATATGCCCTGTTAGAAAGCTTGTTCTCGGTCTTAATGTTCATGAGTCGTGCATTAAATGACAACTGTGAGTGAGATTCACAACCCGGATATAAATCTTCTTCGACTAATTTGAGCATCTCATAAAACCGAAATGCCTCATTCGTCGGCTCCTCTTCCATGTTTGAAAAACCAGCTTCCCTGATCATTGTTTGATACATATTCGGTTCTTCGTCCCCAAACTGTTGTTCTTCGTCCCCAAACTGTTGTTCTTCGTCCCCAAACAGTTGTTCTTCGTCCCCAAACTGTTGTTCTTCGTCCCCAAACTGTTGTTCTTCGTACCCAAACTGTTGTTCTTCGTCCCCAAACTGTTGTTCTACCTCGTTACTAGTGCCAACATGATCGAAATTTGCTTCTTGTATATATATTCCAACAGTGTAATAGTAAAACACTTCATCAAATCTATAAGGCCAACGTGTTTCGCCATGACTAGTCCAATTATAATAATTATCAACGAAACCATTCTTCACAATAGGTACTGATTCATCCCGAGACCTCCTTGAACGACGTGAAAAAAATGACGACCTACGCGAACCAGAACCCTGATTCGGTACTTGTTCACTCATCTGTTTCAATCAATAAAAAATACATAATTTTACTAATTATCAATTTAATGAACATATTGCTAATTTAAATTTTTTACTAATATAGCATATTCCTAATTTAATCAATTCCTAATTTAATCAACATATTCCTAATTTAAATCAAAACAATATATATATATATATAACCTAATTACAACGTGATACCACCGTCGAACCATCTAATTAACTAATAATTTAAACAATTGATTGAAACATGCATCACCTACATTAAAAATATTTCTAAATTAACATATTCCTAAATTAACAAATCTAAACATAATTAAAATAATACTTTTCTAATTGGAGTTTTCTAATTATCAATTTAATGAACATATTCCTAATTTAAATTTTTTACTAATATAGCATATTCCTAATTTAATTAATCAACATATTCCTAATTTAATCAACAATAACCTAATTTAATTATTATTTTTCTAATTATTATTTTTCTACCTAACTTAATCAATAATAAAAAATTGAACATATATATTCCTAAATTAACAAACCTAAAACTAATTAAAATAATAATTTTCTAATTGGGTCAATAATTATCAATTTAATGAACATATTCCTAATTTAAATTTTTTACTAATATAGCGTATTCCTAATTTAATCAACATATTCCTAATTACAACGTGATCCAACGGTCGAACCACTATATCTAAACTAATTTAAACAATTGATTGAAACATGCACTACCAACATTAAAAGTATTTTATATCAAAATTACACCATTAAATTAAACTAGTAATTAACTATATAACAATTAATTAATGTATACATATAACAATTAATTAATTAACCTTAAAAAACTACTCGATCTATCAAAATTATTCTTAATCAACAAATTAAATTAACTAACGTACGTACTAACATGATCATAATATTTTAACAACTAACTAAATCAATATAACATGCAAATCAACATTAAATTATTCATATTTACATATATCCATGCATAAACATATATAAGTATTAAAATTAAGTAATAGAACTAATTAAGAAAACGTACCGTATCAATATAATCGGAGAAATTTGCTTCAATAGCCTCGTCCTCGTCTTCGTCTTCCCCACCGAATCCTCACTCACGCACGCCCCTTTTTTTTTTTCTAAAACGAATCAATCTGAAGGCCCTTATATATATAAAAAAATATATATTTTTGCCGACGGATATTCCGTCGGCATTTCCCTCGGTAACCGCCGACTTTAATGCCAACGGTTACCTTATTGGAAAACGAGGCGGTGCGAATTCAACGTGTGATTTGCCGACGGATAATCCGTCGGCATACATATTTCAAAACTTCGGAACGGAAATCCGTTAGCATTTCCCTCGGTAAATGCTGACGGAAAGGAAATCCGTCAGCATTGATGTTGACTTTTCAATCCGTCGGCATTCCGTCAGCATTTCCGTCGGAAATGCCGACGGACTATAATCCGTCGGCATTTGTCAGTCCCTATAGCGCGCGTTTTTTGTAGTGTCATCAATTTTGTTCTTGCTTCCATAAACTTAAAAAAAAAAATTAAAAAAAAAAATCTGGTCCAACCGGTCCAAACCCGGACCGGACCGGATTAATTACGGTCCGGTCTCCGGTCCATAAAATTTTAAAATTCCGGTCCCGGTCCGGTTCTGAACCGGTGCACACCCCTAATGTGTAAGGTCAAATAAATGAGGGTTATTATTGATAAAAATTATGTGAGTTGTTTCGTTTTTTGGAGTGTGCAAAAAAATGTTGGGACGTCTCGTTAAGAAAAGTGTGCATAAAATCCTGGGACAGAGAGAGTATCAGTTTGTGGGTTCCTTTATGTATATGACTGTATTTCTACTGCTATTTTAATGTTTTTTTTTTAATAATGATACTATTTAGTTTTTTAACAGTAAATGGTGAGGACTAAAGAAGCTGCTTCGAGATTTAATGTTGAAGATAATAAAAATCCTGTTGTGGCATCTTGTTCTAAACAAAAAGTCCCAAAGAAAAGAAAGTTCTCTAAAGTTAATGGTGATGAAAGGTATTTATTAATTTATTAATTTAATTTTTTATTTAATTTTAGTTCCTTTAATCGATATAGTATTTTTATTTATTTTTTTTGTTATTTTTTGCAGCTTATTTGATTGATTGTTCATGTTGCCAAAGTTCTCTTCTAGCCGTCACAATTTCTCAAAAAAAAGCAAAGGGAAGATATTACAAGGATAGGTTTTGGTGGTCTTTTACATTTGAAAACAAGTTATTTGGATATAAATATGATTTCGTGGCTAGTTCAAAATTTCAATCCTATTAGCCGTATGGTAGAGTTAGACAGTGTATGTTCCTTTCCTATCACAACTAATGTTTTCATGCTTTCCAGTAATACTATACTTCCTCTTTCTTTTTATAAAAAAAATGATGAAAGTGCTATTCTTGAAAGTTTTAAAGTGGTTATATTATATTCCGTGGTTAGTCAATTACATGTATTACACATAGAGATGTTTATTCGGGTCGGACTAATCGGGCTGACCCATTTAACCCTGAAAAATGTAGGGTTAGGGTTCATGAATCATAGACGCGTTTATATCGATCTGGACTTTTTTGATCCGGACCGGTTAGCCCGTGGGCTAAATCGGGCCAGCCCGCTAGCCCGAGTTGTTACACTTTTTTTTTTTTTTTTAATAAATAACCTTATAACAAATTTTGGATCATTTGGCTCATAACCATAACTATAAACATTAAGTAGTCTATTACCATCAATTAATCATTATTACTATTTTTTTTATTAGATTATGATATTTGTTTAGATTGATTTGATCATATTAAGGACCAACGAGTTTTAGAATTTTGTTTAAATCATACTTTTATTTTCTCATTTACCGATCATTAATTAATGAATGTTTAAAGGAGAGAGTGAAAGAAAGAAGCAAACAAGAATCTGATACTGGGAAGTATGGATCAGGAGAATTGGTTATTAATGTTTACCTAATTTCTTCAGATTCTGGGAAGCTTAATGAATGTTTTAAAGGAAAGCAAACTGCTGGGCAACAAAAGTTTAAGGTAATATGTTTTATAATGTATATTTTCTTCTTTTTTTGAAAAGTGATATATATGTATTATTTAAAAAGTGAAAAATTGTTTATGAAAAGTGGTAGTTCTTAACACTGAAAAGTGGTATTTTTAGTTAATGTTTATGAATTGTACGTTGTTAATGAGAAGTTTTAATGTTAATATTTTTTTATTTTATTTTGTAGAATGTTGATCAATTCTTTACATCATTGAGAGAAGATGAAAATGAATTCACTTCCAAATATATGACTGATTTAATTGAAATCAGTAAGGAAAATCCTGTAAAAAAGATAGGAACAGATTCAAACAGTTCTTCACCTCCAATGGATGAAGAATTTTTTAAAGTTGTAGATGAAATAGTTGCAAACTTTGAAATGACCAGGAAATTAGCAGATTACATGCCTTCTTTTAGGCTCTTGTCGCCATCTCCTGAAGATATTTCAAAATATGGGTAGATCGAATCTGTTTTGAAAGATCTTTTTGAAGATGAGAATAAGAAGAACGATGGTTGCTCAAATGTGAAGGATGTTTGTGAAAGTGAGGAGTTCCTTGATGAATGTTCTGATGAAGAGTTAAATGAAACTTTGATCTCTATTTCTTCAAAATACCAAAGTGGTGTTTCTGAAATTGAAGAGGAAGAGTTTTCATTTTTGAAAGAATATCATGGTTATATTTCTGACTAGTGTAAGACCCGCGTTTTACGCGGAATTAAAATAAATTTATAATATATTTTAATTTATTGATTAAAAAAAAACCTTTAAACCATGTGTAAATTTATAAATTTATTATTGTATTAAAATATAAAAAATAATTATGGCAATATAGATTACATATTAATATATATATATATATATAATAGAATAAAACATTATAATTTTATTAAAAAAATCAAATATACAAAATTATAAATTATATATGGATAACTTTTTTTTTTTTTGGAAGAACAGATGAACCTAAGACAATGGAACTCAAGAAAAAATCCTAAAAATTGGTTCTTCAGGACAGTTCTCCAATTCTATCATGAGAAATGGTAGACTGAGCAGCCCTTTGAGCGAGACGGTGGGCGTACATGTTGTTGCGCCGGGGTATGTGTGAGAATTTGCACACTACAAATTCTGTAAGGAGATTGATAATCCTCCGTGCAATAAGACATTCAGGCCAATTAGATAGATCACAGATTACTGTCTTACAAATCGAGATTGCTTCAAGCGAATCTGTCCTAATCAAAATGTTATGAATGCCTTTGGATTTTGCCAGATTAAGCGCCCATTCAATAGCCATAAGTTCGGAGCTTAGGGGCTACATTGCGGGGGAATTTTGATTGAGAAGGAATCCATGATATCCCCGTTTTGCTTATAGAGCACACCTCCCATTCCATACTTAAAAATTTCTGCATTAAAAGCGTCATCCACTTCAAAGTAAAAAGGGCAATCAATATCATCAGGGCAAGAATTCATCGTATCCTCATCAGTGGAAGTCTGTTTGATGCTGGGATTATTTTTAGAGTGGATAGCTTGGTAATTAAGGAGATATTCCACAACCTGCCTTCTAGTGTTTTTTTTTTTTATCTTGCGGCTCGTAGGATCTTTGTTGTGGATGATTTTGCATCTTTCTTTCCAAACGCCCCAAGCAATCATAACAATTTGCTCAAAATCAGAGAGTGAAAGACTCCCTTTAAGATGGTAGAGAAAATCAATAGAAGTCAAGTGTCTACCAGATTTAATCAGATTCCACCAATCAACATATTTCCAAACATCTTTAGCTCCTGCACATAGGATATATATGGATAACTTTCTTGTTGACAACCCTGTCAAAAAAAAATAAAAAAATCTTGTAGACAACATTAATTTTTGTGGTACGTTTGCATATTTTTTCATTTAGATTTAGACAAAGAATTTTCAATTCATTCTTCTTCTTAAATCTAAAAGCTGCAACATACAACTGATCATGTGTAAACACGGGTTTTGGAAGGTAACACACCTACTGTGAAACTGGATTGAACTTGACTTATTTATCGTCATTGCAAAAAACTATAAAATATGAAATTATCTCCTTCGAAACTTTACGTGAGCCGTGTCATGCGAAATACTCAATGTCATTCTCAGAATAAATACTTTACTACCAACATTTTTTTCAGAAATAATTTGTCCTTGGTTGATATTGTGATTACCAAATCTTGTAACAATCAGTTTAATTCCATTGTACAAATCGAATTTCAGATTTATATTCCTAAGAAGCATTATAGGGACACCTGTTTTCATAACTAATCGATGATTCGGTAGACCATAACACTTAAAGAGAATTGAGAAAGTCAATTGAAAAACATGTCTCATACGGTCATACCACTGAGTCTAAACTCTGATGGACAAACACTGTCCGGACTCAAATATTCTCTTGTATCACCAAGTATCATCGTCAACAGTATCTCATTACCACTTTCAACCTTTTTATGTGTTGGAGCAAGTATAATTCTATCATCAAAATACTTATCCGTACCAAAGTTATCGAAAACAGATGGGTAAATGTTATCAACTATAGCAACAACTGGATCATGTGCATCTAAAAACAAATTATCTTCAAGAATATCAGTATCCTCGATCAAAACCATCGTCACTATCTCCAAAATTCTCATCCCCAACTTTCAAAATCCAATTTGAGAATTTAGTTATATCGTCATATGTATTATTACTATTAGAATTTTCAGACTACAACCTCATGTTTCTCGTCAACCTCATTATTCTAAAATGGAGCGTCTTATCACATATGAGATCGTCTCACATAAGTCCCCCTCTTGAGATTAACTAATACTTTTATAAAGTCAACATTGAATCCTTAATTAGTGTTGAGATAGCTAATTAAATTGTGACGTCACATGACTATTAAAAAGTTTGTTAATATATGATATAAAGATATTATTAGATTTAGATAAGATGTGAGAGGGGTACGTAGTAACTAAAAAAAAGTGAAGTTTTTATTAGGACAAACTAAAAAAAAAGTTGGAAAACTTCATGAGATAGAAGGAGTATATTTTAAAGTATACATGTAATTTTTATCTATACACAAATAATATTTTATTTATAATGAGTCAACCCGCCCCATACAGAGAATGGGGAGGGTCCGGGTATCTAGGTATCTGCCCCAATTGTCATCTCTAATCGTAAGATGTACATTCACTTTTAATTGCTAACAAATATATTATTTCAATTATTTTTAATTAAATATATACTTATTTTAAGTGTAAAATTAATTATCCACTTAGAAATTCATGTACTAAAATAACTAAAAAACTTATCAAAATTAACCGTAAATAAGGATACGCATCACAGTTTAATGCTAACCCAAGAATTAAAAGAAAATCATTAATGATTATTTATTACCCAAAGTATTTAATCGAAAGATCACCCCATTTATTACCCAAAGTAAACCCATCAACTAAAGGTATATCAAACCATTCGAATCCAATTTTATGTTGCGGCGGATTGTATGTTTTTTCCATAAATTATGATAATTAATATTGTAATCAAGAATTGCACAGATAAAGTGATTAATATAATTATATCATGCACAATTAGAATTTAAACTAACATAATAAAATGGTGAAACTTTAGACATATACATGCAACTTTTGTTTTTTAGAATTTATATACAAATATACCATAATTAGTTCAAGTAATAAATGGTGTGACTATTGTGGGAATACACAATTTAAACTATTTTAAAATCATAGATTAATATATATCATCAATATTTAATATTATAAATTGTAAAGGTGGAGATTTAATTGTATGTTTGCATCTTTATATAGTCAAAGAAGATTATACATAAACTCCAATTTACTGAAACAAATGACATATAAATAATTTTAAAAGATTGAATAAATCAAAAATAGTACTCCACGATTGCAAGACTAATGTGATTTAATTGAGTAATTCCCTATAATTCATACCGATAATTTATGCACGTGTTTTATTCTTAATATTGTAATTTTCCTATTCCCTAAAATTACGTTATTTATTTTATTAGTCATACATTAGCAAAAATAATGAGAATTACCCATAATATTGCCTATAAATTATACACACAATTACTACACATGTCAAAATTTTAATTATATATTGAATCTGCATGTTAAATAAAAATTGAAATTTGGAGAATCTTTATTTCATAAGAATATCATGAAAATAATATTTACTTGCATATATATATATATATATATAATTCACCGTATCCAAATTTTGTGTGTATTGTTTAATTCTTTTAACATTAAATATTACATTAATTTAGATGACTTATATATAAACAAAAATTGAATCTTCAATATAAAGAGAAATTTTATACACAATAAATTACAAATTTACACCTTCAAACAAAAGAAGAATTATGTACAAACCAAAGTGCTGCCTTTTCTTTTTCTTTCATATTAACAAAAGAGAAATTTAAATACAATTTATATATATTGGGCTTAAGTCATGACATCAATGAGGTTGAATTTCAATTATGAAAATCGAAAGAAACTTCAATCACTTGAAAGCGGCGACGGAATCGGCAACTGCGTAGAGTTTGAACACAAAAGTAAAAAAATAGTTAGATAAAAATATTGAGAAGATGACGACTTCGTAATAGTTAAATAGATCAGTAACATTGAGAATGAAAAATCAAGGATAAACACGAAACTACTAAAAATGAAACTGAACATTTAAAAGGAGTACTCATTATATTATCTTGGTATGAATGAACATGCAGATATAAACATAGAGATGAAAGATGATTTCATACCTATAAATTACAATCTATTGTCGGTGGGTAAATGTTAGATTGATGGTCGGAAAAAAAATGGTGAATGCCAAAAGATATCAGCATCGAGAAATGAAAAGAGATTGTGTGAATGAAATGACCACCCATAGAATTGACACTTATATAGCAATAGAAATAAGAAATGTAAGGTTGAGATTAAAAATTAAAATGGAGGGTTTAGATTAAAACTTAAAATCAAAATTAAGGAGAGTGGAGAGATTTTGAAATGGAGAATTTTGAAGAAGAATAAATTGAGATAGGAGGGTGTAGTTATGACATGTGTCATTAGAGAAGTTTGCAAATATATAGTATAAAGATTTCATGGTTCAACATCAATCTGCACTTATTAATATGAGGAAGTCTTACAAGGTGATTGTTGATCTGTGTTTCTACAATTCAAATGAGAAAGCATTTTCAATGTGAGTATATCTTATTTTATTCTCCTTTTGTTAAATTTTTGTCATTATTATTAGTGTAATATATATATACCGATATTTTTATTTTATTTTTTCAGGGGAAAATTCTTCTTCTTTATTAATGAATACTATCTTAAAAAAATAAGATATCATATCCCTTGCTCCCTGTCAATTTGTAAACCAGTCTGTTATAAATGCATGGGTCATAATTTTGAATGCAGATGAGTGCTTTGATGGTGTTCGTAGTCGTTTCGTTTTCAATTTGGATCGGAGCACTCTATAAGTTTTTTTTTTTTTTTTAAATTGTTTTTTGTTAAAGTACTAGTTTATGTTATTGTTAATTATTAATGATTCTTTTATTATTTTTCAGTTACTATTGAAAGCTTTTTTGACAAGAAGATTGATAAGACTAAGTTCATTTTTAAGTACACCGATTCTGGAATAAGTGGCCTAAAAGTTTGTTCTATCTTAATATTGAACTTGTTGAAATGATATACATATATATATATATATATATATATTTATTATGGAGAGATTATTAATTATTTTATTGAATTGTAGTTTTATTTTATTTATACGATTTTTTTTTATTTTTTTCTTTTGTAGATTTTTATTCCATTTTTCTTTTAATAGTCACTATGTTGCTGTAGTAATAAATTTTACAGATAAAAAAAATCCAATTTTTAGACAATAAGGTCTATAAAGATGCAACAATTCTGAAGCTTTTCACTGATTGTGTTAACTTGCTTGTAAGTTATGGTCTCACTATATTTTTTTGTTTTATTTGTTCAAAATTATGATATCATTATACCTAAAGTTTAATATTTTTTTAATGTAGGTTTCTGAGATGTCTTCCTTTTTAAAGTTAAGGAAGCACTACAAAGCAAATGAGATGAAGGATTATTTTTTTGAAGAAGTTAACTTTGAATGGAAAATTGGAAATGTGCAAAGGGGAAAAATGACTGTGGAGTGTTTTTGATGGACCACTTGAAGAATGTCAATGGTGTACCTTATAATTCCACTTCTTTAAAAAAGGTATTTATTTTAAAAAAAAATATTATTTATATTTGTTGTTCTTTTTTAATTTCAGTGTTTAATTTTTTGTTTTTTCTTTAAATATAGGCAAGTTTAAGAAGATTTTTAAGGGTAGAATTATGTTCCAGCATTTTGCTTTCTGACATGAATCAATATAGAGTTGAGGTTATTAAAAAATTGAAGGTGTTTTATGAGATGAAGCCTTTATGTTGATTTTGGACAAGATGTTATTAGTGAAAAGTGTTGTTCTGTAATACTTAAAAGTTGATTCAAAATACTTAAAATAGTTAGCTGTAATTATTAAAAAGTGGAAACATATTTCGAATTCGTGACCTCGTACCCACTTCAAAATATCGTAACTGCTGCCGCCGCCGCGACAACGGTTACTTTGTTGGAATCTTCTGCGTTTGTAGATAATAGTGGTTGACTAGTCGCATAGTGTGCACGGTGCACACTATGTGAAAGATTTCATATAATTTCCCTACTATCTCCTCTCCATATTTATTGGAGTATCATTGTATATCTTAACAAATATTTTGGTCAACATTAGATTAACTTAAATATTGAGGTTTAGCTTAAATTTAGGGATTTATTTTCATCTCAATTACTGTATATATTTGTACAACGCTCTTTTTTACAATATACATAAAACATTCCCAATTCTTCTCTCTTCGTGTGAATTTCTTCATGGCACCAGAGTAGGAAAAGATCAATTAAGCTTCCGCATAAAACCAAACCAAACCAAATTAGTTTGTAATTAGGCGTGGTTCTTCGTCTGGTTGATCATGACAAAAAAGGGCGAAGTGACGTCTGATTGAAAGTCTTCCATGGTGGATGTGATGTTACCATATTATCTTTCTGGTTCTGATAACCCGAATCTCAAGGGACGTCAGAATCTCAACAATGGAAACGGTGCAATGCTATATGGTGAGAGGCTGACTACATTTCTCCATGGATAAAGAGATACGTAACACGCAAAAATAACCCGTGAAATTTGGGAGGATTTGCAAGAGCGCTTCGGCAGCGAAAGCGCACCGAGAGCTTTCAAATTGAAATGATCGATCACACTCACGAAATAAGAGAAACTTTCTGTTTCGACTTACTACACGAAACTGAAAGGGCTATGGGATGAGTTCGAAGCGATTTGCCCAATTCCCAAATGTAATTCTTCCAGTAGAGTAGAGGAAGATGGAAGTCTTCTCTCAAACTTGATGACTAGCTAGAAAGAAACACCATGAGCAGCAGGATGTTGAGGTCCGAAATTCAAAGTGAAATTTTGGATTTGCCTGTTCCTAGTCGTCATGGGAAAGAAAGGCAGAAATAAGAAAGAAATAGACCGAAGCGAAGATAGGAATCTAGTTGAGAACACGAGAGGGTGTACCTGTGATATACCTAAGCAATTGACATCTATGAGGGAGAAAGAACGCATGTACGAGTTCCTTATGAGGGTGAAAACACAAATATTGAGTAACAAACCAATGATTTCATTGGGAGCAGCATTCCATATCGTATCCGAAGATGAACGGCAGAAATAAATCTCAGCCACTGGAAAGCCAAGTATTGATGCAACAACTTTTCAAACCTAGACGACAAGACATCAAGAGAGAGGGGGAGGAGAGCGAAAGGCGGGTGGTCATGAAACTAAAAGGTGCACACACTGTCAAAGACTCTACCATACCATCGATGAGTGCTATGAACTGATCGGATATCCAAAATATCGAGAGAAAGGAGGACGTGACACTAGAAAGAGAGATGATTTCTGCAACAAGCAAAATAGTGGAAGTAAGTCGGCACACATAGCTGCAAGTACCAGTCCTGTTCCAGGATTGACAACTGATCAATACTCCAAACTAATGGAGTATTTCAACAAGAACATGGAAAATACACAAGTTGCGGTAGGTGAGAGTCCATACAGAGTAAATATGGTAGGTAAGATGAACAACTTGAAGCCCTGGATAATAGATTCTGGGGCAACTGAACATATAACACATGATGGTACATTACTTGTTAATCAAACAGGTGTTGGAACTAAAGTACTTATTAAGGTTGCAAATGGTGAAATTGTGCCTGTCAAAAGTATTGGTGATACAAATCTGCAGAATGGGCTGAAATTAAATCATGTTGGAATATCCCTGATTTTAAGTGGAGTTTGCTTTCAGTTAGCAGATTAACGAGGAATTTGAATTGTGTTCTGACATTTTTTTTGGATTTTTGTGTAATATAGGACTTACCTTCGAGGAACCTGATTGGAGTGGGTAAACATCGTGATGGTCTATATTTCTTAGAGCCGATAACCGGGGAAGGTATGGATATGTCAGTGATTGTTGATCCCAAGATTTGGCATAAGAGATTATGGCATGCTTCAAATTTGATGTTGCAATTTATTGGTGGTTTTAACAATAATTTTGAAAGGAAGTCCATACATTGTTCTTAGTAACTTTACGTCCCATAACTTTTACCTTTTTTGAAAAACGCCCCAAAATAGTTAAAATTTTAATTTACGTCCCATAACTTTTTTCAATTGCTTAATTTACTTCCAATTTTCGCTGGAAATCCCCAAATTTATGTAAATGAGACGTAAATTGAGCAATTAAAGAAGTTATGGGACGTAAATTAAAATTTTAATTAAAATGGGACGTTTTGCGAAAAAGATAAAAAAATTCAACAAATGTGTACAATTCACTATAAAATTAATGTAGTTTATGTTATACAATCAAATAAAAAAATAATTCATAAATTAATTAATTATTATAAAAATCAATTACTAACTTACCTAATTAATTATTATAAAATTATTAACTTAACTAATTAGAAAAAAAAATATAATTACAATATAAATATTATAAAAAATTATAATTCAACAAATGTGTACACATTTGTTTGAATATTTTTATCTTTTTCGCATAACGTCCCATTTTAATAAAAAATTTAATTTACGTCCCATAACTTCTTTATTTGCTCAATTTACGTCCTATTTACATAAATTTGGGGATTTGCAGTGAAAATTGGACGTAATTTAAGCAATTGAAAAAGTTATGGGACGTAAATTAAAATTTTAACTATTTTGGGACGTTTTTCAAAAGAGGTAAAAGTTACGAGACGTAAATAATTTTTTTCTCCACAAAACACCTTATGAAATTTTATTTAAAAAAAACCCGTCATATCAACACCTTCGTATTTTTGGTTGTTTGGCTTATGTCAAGGATAATCGGAAAGGGGGAGATAAATTTGGTGTAAGAGGACGACATTGTGTTTTTGTTGGTTATCCTTACTTCCAAAAGGGATATCGCGTTTTTGCCTTGGAGACAATGCAAATATTTACATCACGGGATGTAAGATTCGTCGAGAATGTCTTTCCTTATAAGACAACCGGACACGATGTGGTAATTGAAGAAGCAAATAATCGTGGACAAAGTGATTGGGAGACAGACGAATTTCTGGAAGGTATCACTTCACTACATAAACCAGGTATTGTGGGAAATAATCTGAGGGATGAACATAACTCTTGTGATCAGCCTTCAGCAAGTCCCGAGCCAATTATTACTGAAAATGAGTTTGTTCAGATGGATACCACTACCGATTCATCACAGCAGCCCGTCAATACTCTACGAAGAAGTGATCGGGCAAAGAGGCAGCCCAAGCATCTAGAGTCCTATGCCACAGAGTTACCCGAATCCATTGACCATTCACGATCCACTTCCAATCTAGGAACCTCCGAGGTATATCCATTATCACACTTTGTATCTTATGATAAATTTTCTAATGCCCATAAAGTTTATCTTGCAGTCATCACTTCTCTCGATGAGCCTAAATATTTTCGTCAGGCAATAAAAGATGAGCGATGGCGTGATGCAATGAACAAGGAAATTCAAGCATTGGAAGAGAATGGTACGTGGACTCTCGAGTCATTACCATCGGAAAAGAAGGCGATTGGCTCAAAATGGGTGTACAAAATAAAGTACAAACCCAATGGATATGTAGAACGCTACAAGGCACGACTGGTGGCCAAAGGTTACTCTTAAATTGAGGGCATAGATTTCCACGAGACTTTTGCGCCGGTTACAAAGCTTGTTACAATGAGAAGTTTGTTTGCTATAATAGTAAAGAAGTGTTGGTCCATATATACACCAGTTGGATGTTAATAATGCATTCCTCCATGGAGACTTGGTGGAACACGTTTACATGAAAATACCACAAGGGTTTGCGAAGGATGGAGAAACTCGAGTGTGTAAGCTACGCAAATCTTTGTATGGCCTTCGCCAAGCTTCAAGAAATTGGTATCACAAGTTTACTCGATAGTAAAATTTCCCATGTGAAGAACTACTTGAACAAGCTCTTTAGCATCAAGGATTTGACACCCTTAAAATATTTTCTCGGGATTGAGGTTGCACGCACAAATGATGGCATTGTCCTCAGTCAACGAAAGTATACCCTCGATATTTTGGAGGAGATTGGGATACAAGGCGGACGTCCAAGTGAGTTCCCCATGGAGCAAAATTTACGGTTGAGCAATGAAGATTATAGCCCCCATATTGACACCCTACGTTATAGACGGTTGATTGGGCGACTTCTTTACTTGACAGTGACAAGATCAGACATACAATTCTCTGTGAATTATCTAAGTCAATTCATTACACCGCCTCGTTAGAACCATATGGACGCAGCCATGCACATCATGCGATTCCTCAAATACACGGCTGGACAAGGCCTTTTTCTTCCAACAAATAGTGATTTTCAGCTTGAAGCCTATTGTGACGTCGCTGATTTGGGAGGATGTTCCATGACAAGACGATCTTGTACGGGCTATTTTATATCTTTAGGTGGAGCACCAATTTCCTGGTGCACCAAAAAGCAATCGGTTGTCTCACGATCTTCAGCTGAAGCGGAATATAGAGCAATGGCAGCCACAGTTAGTGAAATTCTGTGGCTACGATGGCTTCTCAAGGACATTGAGGCAAGCCAAATTGGAGCAACCTCACTGTTTTGTGACAATCAGACAGCCATACATATTGCCAACAATCCGGTGTTCCATGAACACACAAAACACGTAGAGATGGACTTCTATTTCGTTCGTGAACGAGTTGAATCCGGTGAAATTGTACCATGCACGATCTCCAAGTTGCAGATCTGTTCACAAAGGCCTTGGGAGCTGCTCGTTTCAAGTTTCTCATTGGCAAGTTGGGCATTCGTAACCCCAACTTGAGGGGGAGTGAAATATTTCATATAATTTCCTTACTATCTCCTTTCCATATTTTATTGGCGTATCATTGTATATCTTAACAAATATTTTTGTCAACATTAGATTAGCTTAAATATTGGGATTTAGCTTAAATTTAGGGATTTATTTTCATCTCAATTACTCCCTCTGTCCCACAGGAATTTGCACACTTTCCATATATGGATGTCCCATACCAATTTGCACACTCCATAAAAGGAAATATCTTCACAACCCTCACCCTTGAAATATACTCATATTTACCCATATGCCATTACTTTTCCACACTCAATCTACTTTTTACTTTACTTTATTCATAAAAGTTTACAAAACTACCCCTCAAAACATCAATCATTACACATTTTCTTACACATTTCTTAAAATGTGTGACGGTCAAAGGGTGCAAGTTCCTCCGGGACGGAGGGAGTACTATATATATTTGTATAACGCTCTTTATTACAATATACAGAAAATATTTCCAATTCTTCTCTCTGTGTGTGAATTTCTTATAGTGCTCTGTGTGTGAATTTCTTCTATGCACTATAGACCAAATCAAACAATTAATATTTTTCAAAATTTATGTATACAGAATTTAGAGGCAGTATAATACTCCCCTTCACAATAAAAGAGGAAAACTGTAGATATTTGTTTCTCAATTATTCCTTAGCTACTTACCAACACATATCTGCTACGCTGCAATCAGTTTTTGTTGGTTTCCTAAGTTCTGTGTACCATATCTCTATCGTTTATTTCAAAGTTTTATTTTTTTATTACAATTATTATTTAATTTTAGGACAAATTGAAAAAATATCCTGTAAATTTACAATTATACGATTATGTTACGTAACTTTCAATATCTTGAAAAATGTGTCCTACAATCAATTATTTTTTGTCTTCAACCGTACAAGCTGACGTGTCGGATTTTTATATGTTATGTAGTATTAATATTTTTTTTTTGTATGTTTCTCCCACCATTCCTTATAAAAGTTTCTCATTTCTTTTAAATATTTTGATTAAAAAATATAATAAAATAATAGATGTAATACAAATAAGGTTATGATAAAATGAAAATAATAGAGAAGTATGAGATGAATATAATAAAACAATAGATAAAAGTATAAGCCCTGATTGAAAGAGATAAAATAATTTGTCAAAAATGGAATGAAAAATTTATTGTGGTACATCAAAAAATGAATGTGAAAAACTTATAGTGGAACAGACGGAATATTTTACATTACTAATACATGTGTATTTATAGTGTAGAAAACCCAAAAAATATTTCTTTTAATAATAAAAAACAAATCAAAATTCAAAACAAATACCACCTCTGTCCTTTTGAAAGTTACTGCTAATTTTATCATTTTAAACGTTTCAACGAAAGTTATACATTTTTTTTTTCAGTATTTACTATTACTTTACCTTTTTATTTTCTTATCTCTCTATCCCTCAACAATTGATTATATTCCAAAAATTAAATTGTAATTTTCAGAGGGACGAATAGAGTATATACTAAAAATGTGAAAATGTATTTTAAAATTGATTTCGGTGTAGTTGTGAATAAATCAAAACACATATTCCCCATCCCGCCATAAACTTTTAATTTATCTATTTTGGATGTTTCCTATTTTTTTAATTGACACTATTTCTATGTAAAAATTTTTTTTACTTTTCTTTACACATTCTATATTATATTTCTTAATTTTCATGAAAAAAAAAAGTGATCAAATTTATGACAGCTGACCAGACAAATGGGGTATATCCTAAAAATCTGAAAAATGTGTTTTAAAATTGATTCCTGTGTGGAGGAGCATTTAGTATGTGTGGTTGTGACTCGTGAATAAAGGCAGATATTTATACACACATAGTGAAACAATAGTTGCAATTAATGGCGAAGAAAGGGCATGTGGTGGGTGTTCCATTCCCAGCACAAGGGCATGTTAAGCCTCTCATGAAACTCTGCCGCCGAATTGCCAAATGTGGGATTAAGGTTACCTTTGTTAACTTGGAACATATCCATGATAAACTTGTTGCCGCACGTGGAGACGAGGACGAGGATGAAGGTGAGGATAACATGCCCGTCCTGGTGTCAATTCCGGACGGGTTAAAGGCGGGGGATGATCCAAACGATCCCTTCAAGATGTTGGTGAGTCTCAGAAGTTCGCTACCTGAGCCATTCACACGCGTGATTGAGAGGATTAACAATACTTGTAATGAGGATGAGAAAGTTTCTTGTGTGATTGTTGATATCACCCTTGAATGGCTTTTGGACATTGTGGAAAACATGGGAATTCAAGCTCTTCCTTTTTCACCAGCGTCAGCTGCCACCGTGGCCATCATATTTCAGATCCCTACGCTTCTTCAAGATGGAATTCTCGACTCAAATGGTAACACTAATCCAGTTATTAAATTATTATAGAAATTTTGTCATTATATATTCTCTATCTAATATTATGTTTTATTGACAGAAATTATGTCATTATAGTTTCTCTACCTAAAATATTTTAATGCCAAAAAAAATAAGAATTAATTACATAATCTCTTATTGTAAGAATTATATCATTATAGTTTCACTACCTAATTTTTTTTATATATAGTAAAAGAGAATTCTAATTGCAAACTCAAAACAGGGTACAAGATATACCCTTCAATGTTCAAAACAATACATAATAGTAAAAGGAGATATAATTGTTGGTTAAGGGTTGAACAATTATCATCAATTTAGAGCATGTTTGCTTCATGAGATGAGTTGGGATAAGATGAATTTAGATGTGGTGGGATGTGTAAACCTTGGCTTCATAAACCCAATGGGAGGTTAGGTTATCTAAACACATGAAATCTAGTTTATAAAAATCGGATCAAATTATAAACTTGGGTCAAATTGTTTAAAATGATGAGAAATCAAACATGCATGAAAGAAGACGAGTTTACATATCAAACTCATCACCAAACCCTCTAAACCCATGAAGCAAACATGCCCTCAGTGGCGGACAATCATTGATATATAATTTTAAAATATTTATGCATAAATATTGTTTTATATTTAAAGTGCATATAATTAAATATTCAAATAGATAAGATATTATATAGAGCTCAATAATATTACATTTACAAGTTACAAGCCTCATTCACTAATATCATTTTTAGTACATAAAAAAAAAATTAAACACAAAAATTTCTAAGAACTTGATTTAGCGAATCTACAAATTCTCCAATTTGAGCTTTACTCACATCTCAAATGAATTCAAGAACATATTCGAAAAAATTCTAACCTCCAATCGGAAGCTAATTTTATAGTGAACTCGATATCACTTTCTAGTATAAGAAATAATATTATTTAAAAAAAATACAAAGTGTTATTGTCCTGTGATTTTAGAAAAATTACACACAAAATCAAGTATTTTTAAATGGGAATAATTCCATATACTAAAGGGTGATACTTTACTTGCTACTATGTAATGCTTTGAAGAAAATAGTTCATAAAACCCCGATTTACAGGAGATCTACCCATAAGAATACAATCATATATTTATATATAAATAAACAACAATTATATACCCCATATTATTGAATGTTTTTAATGTTTAGTTTTTTCCCAACTTAATTTACACACTTTTTAGTTTTTTAATTTAATTGGAACACTTTTTAGTTTTTTAATTTAATTGGAAGTTAGTTGGTCTTTCAACTCATTCTTTTAGGTACATAAGAGTTTATTTTTTGTACAAAACATTTTTTTAGTCATTATATGAGATTCTTTTAGGCACATTTGAGTTTGTTTCTCCTGTTGAGTCATGTAATTAAAAAAATAAGGTATAGTGCAATGAAATATATTATTTATATATTTACATATACCAAAAAAAGAAAGGAATTGGAGTGGGGTACAATTTTAGCCCATGTTCTTCAATTGGGTCCGCACTCGTGACATCATCCTAGGACATGCAGCCCAATCTTTGTATGCCTCAGCTCCATATGCGTGATTTTAATTTCTGTTAATATTTCCAAGTTTGGTACTCCATTATCAAATATAATCTTATTTCTAGTCTTTCACACAAGCCATACTACACATTCACATATGCTTAGTGCAATTCTTCTGCCTCTCTTGTCATTAAGAAGATTGGTAAACTGCATTAAGTTCGAGCTTGGATTCTCCAAAAGGGTCGTAGAGATGTCCATCCATTTGATACAGCTCATCCATAATTGGTAGGCAAACTTGCACTAAAAAAAGATATGTTGAACTATCTCTTCCGGCCCATTACAGAGGATGCAAGTCGAGCTGGCTTCTTCCGCAAGGATTCTCCTCTTCTTCAGATTTTCCATTGTAGGGAGCCGCCCCCATATGATTCACCACAAGTGTAAGTGCAGTTTGGACCGTGCATAACTTTTCCATAATAGACTAAATTCCCCCCTTTCCGTTTTGCTTCCCACGTTCTGTTGTTGCCCCCATCCAATCATATACTCTCTCCATTCCATTATTAATTGAACATTTACTGTTTGCACGGGTTTTAATGTAGGAATTATTTATTAGTATTAAAGATGATAAAGTTGACTTTTAGGAGGGATATTATGTGTATTTTCTACTTGATTAGAGAGGGAATCTTTTGTTTGTGTGTAAAAAGTAATGATATGTGGTGTAAATAAGTAGATGTTTAAGGTAGATTTTTAAAGGAGCAGGGAGTATGTGGCAAACATTCAAATAATAATGCGACAAAGGTTTTTGGCAAATGTTCAAATAATAATGGGACAAAGGGAGTGCTTCTTTCGCGATGTATCTTCCTTCTGCCGATCGTTGCCACCTCCATGTTGATCAAAGAAGTTAGTTCATTTAACATGTTAATCTCTTTATCAAATAATTCACGTCTCCAATTCCACTTCCACACCCAAATTCCAACTTGTCATTCCCCCATCTCCCCCACCTTAGCATATTTATTTGCACTTAAATTATATAGTCTTGGAAAGCTGTTTATAAAACTCCTCTCCCCTAGCCATTTCTTATCCCAAAACCATGTATTCCTGCTCTCACCTATGACTTTCTCCATACCTCTAGAACCAGCTCCCCCCCCCCCCCTCCTCCCTCCACCAATTTATTAATTTCTTCCCACAACCCATGACATTGTATCCCCCACCCTCTCTATCATCCATCTTTATCCCTCTTAACCCCCCATCCATCTTGATCTAATAACTTTGCACCATAAACTATCTCTCTCTGTATAGTATCTCCATGCACACTTGCCTAACAACGCTTTGTTTTTTGAACATAAAATATATCGGAATAGACGAAATTTCGGAATACACTTGCCTAACAGCCCTTCCCCCGATGGATATATTTTCGTCTTCCCACTTGTTCATGCGTTTCTTTATCTTCCGGACAACATTGTCCCAATCCGACAAATTTCTATGAATACACCCTACTCTAACCTCGAGGTAGTCTAATGGTAGTTTTCATGTGCTGCATCCCACTATATTCCCAAATTGTTCCAACCTTTCATCCTCGATGTTAAGCCCATATATTCAACACTTCTGCTTGTTTATCCAAAGGCACCATACGTTTTTTATAATTCAAAGGCACCATACGTTTTTTAGGCTTGCTTTTCCCAAGAAGACTGTGTCAGCAAATTGGAGATGCAAGATGATCACCTTTTCCTTTCGTACTACAATGGGGTCAGTGTGCCACCTCAATGTAGCTTTCTTTCTAGTTTAAATTTGTCTGGCGAGCTTCTATTCAAAAGTATCGAGGTGTGGGTTGTGGTCACACATTCCATTATCCATGTTATCCATTTCTGGTTGAATTTGAAGCCTTCCATGATTGATTTCAAATACCCCCAGTTGATTGAATTGTAGGCTCTTGCAAAGAGAATGTTAACTAGCAAAATTATACTCTCTATGTCCAATTTTATAATTCCCACTTTCCTTTGTTGTCTGTCCAATTTTATAATTCTCATTTCCTAAAAAGGAAATACTACTCTCTCACACACTACTTTATTTCTACTCATCTCGACCATCAAACTTTCACTTTTTACGTAACAATTAATTTTCCTTAAAACCCGTGTCCAACTCAAAGAGAAATTATAAAATTTGATGGAGGGAGTAATAAAAAGAATTTTGTCATTAAAAAATAATTTTCTTGTAGTCCTCAACACTTGAATCTATCGTTACTCGATAATTTACACATGTATAGTATACACTCCACAAGGATATCGTTAGGATCAACTTAAACTATTGAACTAGTTCTCCAACAGATTTTCCATCTATCATCTTGAAGTTCTTTCCAGCAAAACAATCACGTTCCGAATAGTGCTTAATTACAAAAGACATGATATTTTCAAACGTAAAATGGATTACGTCTTTATATGTGTAGCACCACAACATATAACACAATAACAAACTAGACTACCCAATTATATATGGGTATGCATGTGAAAAAACTGTAAGCAATGATATTTTAAGAGATTATTTTTTTCTTTTGTAAAAAATCATGTGACATTAAACAAACTCTCAAGTATTGAATACACCTATCTATGGTCTTGTCCCATAACGTGAGAATTTAATAACTGGTAAATTATACTCAACTTGAAACGCCAATGAATCTAGACACTCATATGTTCATGTTCATCATACTTCACATTCAACGAAGCCCAATTTCCCGTGCCCAAAAAAGATATATATGGGCACTCAAGTCCAATATCCAATTTTGTCCAATGGTTAAGTTTCAAGGATCGAGCTCGACACGTTCATTGATAGAGAACCACCACTGCATGTATATAGGTGAAGGGTCAAGAGATTTATAGTCTTCGCAAAATTAATTAAGTAATCGACCATTGACTTATTTTATAGATTTATTATTTTATCTCTTATTATTTTCTTTTTAGGCACGGGCTTGGTGCATGAGCCCTAATGTGTTTAAATACCTTATTACATACCCTAGTTTTGAATTATTGAGATTTTAAATATTATGCAACCGCTGGTTGTGGTAAGGCATTGTCTTTGGGGCCTTGTGTGTTGTCTAAGTGTAAATTTGAGACTGACTAGAAGCTGAAATTGCTCAACACTAATATAGCGGCAATCATGGCGAAATTGGAGGCAATTGTTGTCCTAGAGACAAAGAAGGCACCCCTTGGAGGTGCGGTCGGCCACCGTGTCGTTTGTCGATGCCCCTGCTCCGGGAGCGTTCACCCTGGGCCACGTCGTGATGCCAACCCTTGCCAATGGGTCGGGGGATTCGTGCATAATTTATTTACGCATAACAATTTTGCATCTTGGGGGTTTTCCATCCACCTTAGCGCCGACGGGAATTACAATGGTACTGGTAGTGTCTCTCCACGGAATGAAACTGCCTCCTTTTTACAACAATGTCCTGATTGCATAGTCCTCTTAAGCAGAATAATATTTTTTTGTTCATCGCACCCCATGGTTGATCGCGTTCAGGGTGCTTTAATTACCATGTTTAGGCGTGCGATATCCTAGGCATAATGCGTCCTTCATCGGACCATTTCCATCACTTGGGCCCAATTTTTTCAGGAATTAATTGACCGTTTTGGGGATAGTTTGTCAATCAACGCATACGAAGCAATGTATGTCACGCTCAATGGGTTCCCTACAAGATTATTTGGCTTTGTTCGAAGAGAGGGTTGCCCAATTGTCGTCATTGCCACTAACCCAATATTTGGGGATGTTTTTTGGTAGGCTCCAACGTTCGGTTCGCGATCGTATCCTTGACTAAAAAATGATGGAGGTATTTGTTGCACTCTGGGTAGCGCGGCAGATTCCTCACACATAAGCCACCATCGTTATCACGACCCTCGTTCAATTTGTGTGAGTTCTATCTCCCGTAATCTGAACAACTTTCAGCCTAAAAAATCTTTTACCAGTAATGAATCAGTCATTGCCACTTTTGAGCAAGCATTAGCTAAACCTGATTTTTCCCAAAACAGACTTTCCGGAGCCATATTCTCTCGACCACCTCAAGGAACCAGACATTTATCCATAGAGGAAAAGCGAGAATATAGAGCTAAAGGAAAATGTTATCGACGTAATCAGACCAATGGGCCTTTGCATAATGTTCATCCAAATATTTAACTATTATTGATGCGGATATCGATGAGGTAAATGATAGTTTTGAGGACATGGGCCTACATGTGGACGATAGTGCACAAGATAAATCGTCTAACCCCACCACGGAGCTTCAGGCCCTCCAACTTTCAAAGTTATCCTCCAATGGTTTTGATGGTACCCGCACGATGAAACTGTGTGGGCGTATGGGAGATCATCGTTTTCTTACGATAATCGACAGCGAGGTCAACCATTGTTTCTTATCAAAGAAGGTAGTGAAGGTGTTGCAAGTCTATCCATTGATCTATCTACAGGATTTACGGTAATCTTGGGCGATGGCACGACTCTCGACACCAAGGGTATCTGTAAGTCTGTTCCATTCACTCTTGATGGTCATACATTTGAGATTGGTTGTTGTATATTTCCATTAAGCGATGTCAACATAATATTGGGTTTTACATATATGGTTAGCACAACTGGGGGATGTTACAACCAATTGGGTCAATCTATCGATGGAATTTCAGGTGGGGGCCAAAAGAATTCAATTTAAAGGTGAATCTTCTCCCACCTTAAAGACATGTTCATATGGGGTTTTAAATGCCTTTGAAGATGGGGCACAATCCTAGTTATTATGGGTCGTTAATGGAGGTAGCACCCAAAACTAGTTTAGTATGTCGGATGCCTTATCGCCGAAATAACAATCTGACCTGAACAACTTGATTTCTAAATTTTCAGTGATCATTCAACCTCTAAAAGAGCATCCTCCTCGTCGGTCGAATGATCACCACATCGCATTGGAGCACGACATGCTACTATGTTTGTTCGCCAATACATGTATACAAAACGATGAAAAGGAAAGTTGGTAGCTGAAATGCTAGCGACTGGGACTATTCAGCCGAGTAGTAACCCGTACATTAGCCCCGTTTTACTTGTTTTCAAGAAAGACGACTCGTGGAGAATTGTGTGGATTATCGAACTTTGAATAAGGTGACCATTCCAGACAACTACCCTCTTTCAATTATTCATGAACTGCTAGGTGAATTACATGGAGCTCGTTGTTTTAGAAAACTCGACCTCCGTGTCGGGTACCATCACATTCGAGTGGCGCCACAGGACAACCCCCGAAAACAGTGTTTCACACACTCTGGGCACTACGAATTCTTAGTCATGCCTTTTAGATTGACTAACACTCTAGTGACTTTTCATAGTCTCATGAATGACATTTTCCGACCTTACTTATGTCGTTCCGTATTGATTTTCTTTGATGACATCCTCATCTCTACAACCATTCGTGGCCACAACACGTCAAACCATTGCGTCAGGTATTTCAAATTGTGCATACTCATCACCTATTTATTAATCCAAAAAAAGTTAATTTTCAGATCACCACAGGTTGAGTACTTCGGGCATATTATATCGGTTAACGGTGTTTAGATAGATCTAGAAAAAGTTAAAGTCGTGATTTTGTGGCCAACTCCGACTTCACCTAGTAGTTTATGAGATTTTCTTAGGCTAACGGGGTAATATCGACATTTCATTTGTGATTACAGGCATGGCCTCTCACGGCCTATATTAAAAAAGAAGGTTTAGCCAAATGGAGTATGCAAGCGGAGGTTGAAGAGGCGTTCCAAGCCCTCAAGGTTGGCTTGATATTAACCCAAGTTTTATGTATGCCGGATTTTTCTAAAATATTTGTGGTGGAATGTGATGCTTCAGCCCTCGGAAAAGGGCCTAAGAGATATTCTCATGCATGAAAATGAGTTGATGGCGTTAGTTTTAACGATGCAACAGTAGGTGTCGTATTTGTTGGGAAGACGATTTGTGATCTATACTGATTAGTGAAGTCTGAAACAACTATTAGTCCATCCACTTTCAATGCCGATCGACCCAACAAAATTGGGCAGCAAAATTGTTGGGGTACGAATTCGAGGTGGTCTATAAAGAGGGACTTTAAAATAAGGTTGTGGATGCATTATCACACATAATGACTACAAAGGCCTCTTAATTCTACCCCAACTGTCGGATAAGCATTGGGTGTCAGAATTACTCTGAGTACAATGCTTCGCCCTTGGGAGGCCATTTAGGGGCATTTCGAACGTTCAAACGCTTATCTTCAAATTTATATTGGCCAGGAATGATGAAGTTGGTACTGCAATTTGTGGCAGCGTGTGAGACTTACCAATAGAATAAATACGAAACAAAGTTGTCGATCAAGCTGCTTTCACCGCAGCCCATTCCCAGCTGGGTTTTGGAGGATTTCATTCTCGATTTTATATTCGGCTTGCCATAAGGCCCACACTCAAGGTATTTTGAGTGCATTTTGGTAGTTAAAACACTCGCTTTTAACACGAACAATAATATAATTATTTATTCGAGATATAGTCCGATTACAATTGGTGTGTGGAGACCTACCTTTGTTGCTTCGCTCCCAAGAGGCCAAAAACTTGAGGTCAGTGGTTATCATGGGCAAAGTTTTGCTATAACACGGGTTACCACTCCAGGGCAATAACAACCATTTGAGGTTGTTTGGGGAGCTGGTTCGGGTGCATTTGTTAACCGATTCTTTGAGGGTGAGGGATGAGATATTAGGAGACTTGTGAGCTCACTTGGAGAGGGCTCAATAACGTATGATTAGGAAAGCAAATAAGCATCAACGCCCCTTGGAATTCGTTGTTGGGGATAGTGTATACCTGAAATTTTGCCCTTGTCGGCAACGTTCCCTGTTTGCTGCAGGAAACATGAAGTTAGTGCCCCGTTATTTTGGCCCTTTTAAGATCGAGGGGAGGATCAGGTTTGTTGCATACTATCTCAGACTACTTAAGGTGTCACGGGTCCACCATGTTCGTATGTTTCATTATTGAAACAGGTTGTTAGCGGGGCAGTTGTTTCTCTTGAGTAGCTGGAGGATCTGCATGCGGGTGTGGCACCATATTTACCATCGACTGTGATGGTCAGAAGGCAGATTCTGCGAGGGAATGGGCTGGTGCAGCAAGTGTTGATACATTGGCATGGTGGTCGAGGAGTGGATGATGTTACTTGAATGGACGTGACCGATTTGAAAGGCCAATTTCCAGAATTCAACCTTAAGGAGAAGGCTGCTTCGCCGGGGGAAGCATTTGATAGAGCACCACCACTACAAGTATATAGGTGAGGGTCAAGAGAATATCAGGCTTGGTGGAATTATCAAGAGAATATCAGGCTTGGCGGAATTAATTAAGTAATCGACCATGGACTTATTTTACAAATTTATTATTTTATCTCTTATTATTTCCTTTCAGTCACGGGATTGGTGCATGGGAGCTAATGTGTTTAAATACTTTATTACGTATCCTAGTTTTGGATTATTGCGACTTTACATATTGTGCAACTGCTGGTTATGGTAGAACTTCATTTATGGGGCCTCGTCTTGAGGATTTATCTTTTATTAAGAGTTTTGAGTTATTGAATCATCTTCACCCTATCAGTGAGATAGGCGGATACACGTGTGGTCTACATAATTTATCCTTAGCCTCTATATTTTGAATTATTCTAACTAACTCCTACTAATTAATTAGACACATTAAAAATTTAATGTGGGATAATTACCTATAAATTAATTTTCAGAAATCTCAACACTTTAATCCATAAAGTGTGTCAATGGACTTCTCAACTCCGTGTATTAAATTCTCAGTCACCAAAATTCAATTTTGAGATTTTAAATTAACGCACTATATGGTCATCTACTTTGATAGTAAAACGATCCTATCCCATTTAAGTTTTTGAAAAATATATTTAATGTCCTCCATTAATAAGAGAGTATGGGACACCCTTTTTTAACTAGTTAATTAATATTGAATTTATAAATGTTGGTTTGATGTAATTAAAAATCAATTTATCCAATAATCCTAATCGAGATAATTATTTTGTCAAAATTGCAGGAACTGTAATGAAAGATGACAAATTGATATTGTCAGATAATATACCTGCATGGGGTAAAGATGATGTTGCTTGGAGCTTCTCCAACAACCTAGAGATACAAAAACTCATGTTCGAATGTACAAAAAGAATAAAAGAAACTACTATGCAACCCAAATTATTACTTATCAACACTTGTTATGAAATTGAATCCTCAGCCTGTGAGTTGAACCCATACTTCTTGCCTCTTGGACCATTACTCGACATTAACACCCCTAAATCTAGTTCCGTTACTTACAACTTTCACCCTGAAGATACATCATGTCTGAACTGGTTGGATAGTAAGCCACCTGGATCCGTGATTTATGTCTCCTTTGGAAGCTTAGCAGTTTTCTCTCAGCACCAGTTTGATGAATTGGCTATTGGACTCGAGCTCTCGGGTCGGAGTTTTATATGGGTTGTTCGGTTAGATCTTGCGAACGGGTCGCGGGCTGTGTACTCGAGTGGATATCTTGACCGTGTTAAGGAGGTTAGTAAGATTGTCGAATGGGCCCCACAAGAAAAGGTTCTATCTCATCCTTCAGTTGCTTGTTTTTTGTCGCATTGTGGATGGAACTCGACTTTGGAAGGTTTAAGTGCAGGGGTGCCTTTCTTGTGTTGGCCTTCATTTGGGGATCAGTTTCATAATCAGAGTTATATTTGCTATAAGTGGGAGACTGGATTGAGAATTGAAGTTGGTGAAGATGGGATTAGGTCGAGATATGAAATCAAGAAAAAAATTGATATGGTTTTTTCTTATGATAATTTGAGGGCAAATGCATTGAAATTCAAAGAGTTGACTACAAAGAGCTTTGAAGAAGGGGGTTCTTCGTACATGAATTTTGAGAGGGTTATTGATTATGTTAGAAAATAAAGGTCATGTAGTTGAGTTTTTTTTTTTTCTTTTGAGCTTTCTGAATTGCTGAGTTAATGCATTTTCATTTATTTTTTTGTACTTAATTTATCTAAGTGGTTGTTGAGAAATTGTGGAAAATAAACCATTCAAACTTATATAACCTGTTTTATTTGTTTATTAAATTGTTGTTTTCCATCTATTTATAGAAAATTTTGCTCATGGTGTACATAGGTCCAGACATAATTACATGGTCACTGCGACATCTCATGCTCCTCGCTTTATATATATATATATTGAATGAAATATTTTTAGTAGATTCAAATATCTCAATTTATACATATTGGATCATAAACAATTTGTTTTTCAGCTTTTTTGATAGGTATACATACAATTAAATATATTTTTTACACGTTGAGTATTTTTTTTTATATTTTAAGTCTAATTATGCATCTTGAACTGATTACCCATCTATCTTGGGGTACTACTCTACCAAATTGAGTTTTAACTGAAAACTAATGAATTCATGTGAAAAATAACTGGAAAAAATAACTCGAATTTGAATTGAACATGTCGGTCCATTTGAAAATTGACTCTACCCCTCAACTTATGATATATACACTCTTACATAATAAATATAGAAAAAAATAATGTATATCAGACAAACATAACTTAAATAAAAAATGTATTATATTTATTTTAATCCATTAATTTGACCTATTTTTGAATTTGATCAAGACAATTTCAACATTTTAATTTTGATCTTTTATCTTTACAAAAAATTGATTTAGTCCATTGACCGGTTGTAATAGGTCATCAAACGGGTCAAAGTTTTGTGACATATTGTTTGACTTTTTTTTTTACATGTGGCAAAGTTGATTGAACTTTTATGTTTAAGTGACATTATTCATATTAATAATTCATTATACTAGTTAAAAATATTTAAAAATTATAAAATAATTAAAAAATTGTTTAATTATTTTAAAATAATTAAAAAGTTCATAAATTACTTTTAAATATAAAATAATTTAGAAATTTATATTTTTTCAAGTTACTTTTACCGAAATAATTTTTCCTTTTGAAAATTTAAAATTATTTTCAAAAGTTAAATTTTCTTAGTATAGTTACCCGACAAATTTTTGTACGATAGAATAAGTAGATCTATATAGTTTCTGGTGTGATTGTTGATATCACCTTGAATGGCTTTTGGACATTGTAGAAAACATGGAAATTTAAGCCCTTCCTTTTTCATCCGCCTCCGTTGCCGCAGTCGCCGCTTCTTCAAGATGAAATTCTTGACTCAAATGGTAACACTAATCCTCTCATTATTACCCAAATTGACAATATTGTGTCTGAATCTGATCCCAACACATTATTCTCAATTTTCCTCTCAATTTTCTTGTAATTAGGTGTCTAAATAAGTTGAGTCTTTTGGAAATTATATTTGGTGCCCCAATTAATTGGTAAATGGAGAGTGTCCCGTACTCTCTTATTAATTAGTACAGATTAATTAAATTTATAAATCTTGAATTGATTTAAAAACCAATTTCTCCAACAATTATAGCTTGATCAGTTAATCATTTCTCAAAATTACAGGAAGTGTGATGAAAGGTGACAAATTTATTTAATTTGTTAGATTACATACCAGCATGGGGTAAAGATGATGTTGAGCCTCTCCAACAACCTAGAAATCCAAAAAATCACGTTCGAATGTACAAAAAGAATCGAAAAAACTACTAAACAATCCAAGTTATTTCTTATCAACACTTGTTCTGAAATTGAATCCCCAGCTTGTCAGTTATACCTAAACTTTCTGCCTCTTGAACAATTACTCGAGAGTAACACCTCTAAATCTAGTTCCATTTCTTACAATTTTCACCCTGAAGATGTATCATGTCTGAACTGGTTGGATACTAAGACACATGGATCTGTGATTTATGTCTCCTTTGGCAGCTTAGCAGTTTTCTCTCAACACTAGTTTGATGAATTGGTTATTGGACTCGAGCTCTCAGGTCGGAATTTTCTGGTGGTTTGTTCGGTTAGGTCTTGCAAACGAGTTTCGAGTTATGCACCTAAGTGGATACCTCGACCGTGTGAGAGAGTTCGGTAAGATTATCGAATGGGCCCCTCAAGAAAAAGTTTTTTCTCATCCTCGCTTGTTTTTGTCACACTATGGATGGATCTCAACTCTGAAAGTTTTAAGTGTAGGAGTGCCTTTTCTGTGTTGGCCTTCATTCTCGGACCACATTCAAACTCAACTATACTCTCAAACTATCTCTCAAATGGGAGGCCCAACTCAAGGCGGGCATCCGTTTCCAATTTGTCCCTACCTTTTTTTAATTCCCTCCCACCTCCAAATGCCTCTTAATCAATTTACCCTCAACGCCATTCGAGATGTGATATGGTTTTATATCTTAGTCAAGGGGAATGGTGGGGAGCCTTCGGCTCAGCTTTTCCTTACCCAGTACTCGTGAGAGCTCTTCAAAGGCTCCTGCTCCCTCAGGCTCTAGGATGCCTGCTCCGAGCTCAGTGGCTAAGACGACCAGATCATCTACTAGCAAAGTATCCTTTGACTCAGGGCTTCTAGATTCGGGGACCTTAAAAAAGAAGAATGCCAAAGGTAAACAGGCTAGCACTCCCTTAGATGATATTGATTTAGACTCGCCTCACCCTGTCGGTACTAAGCATCTCTCCAACTTCATCTATCGCCATCTCCCTCTAGCCACCCTCTAGTCTTTTGGAGGATTGACTGCGAAAGAGAAGATGGTGCAAGAAGCTCATGGATTCTCTCAGGTATCCTTTTATTCTTTACTTTCTTATACTTTCAAGGGCTTGAGTATGTGTTTTTACCTCATTTTCTTTTCATCTTCATGTAGTTTGGGCTCCTTCAGAGGTGTTTGATCAAGCGCTCCAATCAATCCAACGTTGCGACGAACTCCAGAGTCAGGTAGACCGGGAGAGGCTAAAGAAGGATTTGATTGAGGTGGAGCTTCAGGAGGCGATGTCCGAAAAGAACAAAGCTCAGAAGCAGGTCCAAGCCCTGTCAAAGGAGACCTCCTCTCTCTGTGCCAAAATTATTCAGCAAGGATCCGAGCTCCAACGTCTAGAGGCTAAACTTCCTTCCAGAGGGGTAAGGTTGTGTATTGATTCTTTGTTTACCTCTAAGGCATAGGAGGCATTTCTGGAGACCCTTCATGGGGAATGGCTAGAGACTTTTCTGAAAAGTGCGAGTTTCTTGGGTGCAATGGGGGCTTACATCCCTCATTTCATCCACCATGGATTCTCCAATGTAGTGGTTGAGCATTCCACTGAGGGCTTTGATGGAACCTACACTCTCTCCCTCCACTTGGATGAGATGGCTTCTCCTCCTAAGTTTCCTAGAGATCCCAAGGAGGACATTAACACCCCTAAGTGGCTGCCTAGGATGAAGAAGGCTATATCGGAGCTCAGGGAGCTATCTTTGGGAGTGGAGGATTTGAAGCCTGCAGAGTTTCTGGCGTACCCTATGCATTTGGCTAACACGGACCCTTTGGTCATTCTGGCCCTCGATGCCCCGGAGGCGAGGGAGAAGGGAGGTGCCTCCAGCGGTCAAGCTGACAGAGCTGGTGATGTAGAAGAAGTGGTTGGGGATGATGCTTCACCTCAAGTCTGATGATCTATTTCTTTAATTATTGTTATCATAAACTCTTTTATTTCTGCAACTTTAAAACAATTTCTAAGGCCTTTGTGCCCTTCTGGTATTTTCAGGGGACTCCACACCCCTTGGTTTTTTGTGGAGGGCTAGGGTTTCATATCCCTAGTGTTAAATGTTTTTAATCCACTTGTTTTTTATTGCTTTACATCATTTCTTTATTTGCGTACCTGCACTTTACATCTCATACCATATATGTGTTGTTTTTCATTCACAAGCATGTCATATATTATACTTAGGGTTGTGAATTCGTTTTAGCATTAGCATCTCTCTTAGCTAAATTTTCACATCTTTTGACCAGAGCATGTAAGATATATCTCTAATACCTCTTTAGCACATAGCATTTGAGGTTTTGTTAATAAGAAATCTAAAATGTATCGAACATTTAAAATGTAAAATGTATTGAACTTTACACTTACTTGGTTTTGATAACCTCATATAGCTCCTACTCCCCCCCAAGCCTCGATGCCTATCGGGTGTAGAGCTTTTGTCTCTTTTTCATTCACATCGAAACATATTATCTCTGGCCATTCAGGGATGTGGCCGTTGTCCCTGATCATCCAGGGATACTGACCTAGGAATATATATGTTTCTCGGGCAGTAATCATATAATGACCACATTTCATTAACTCACAAGGAATCATCTCATGAAATATGTAGGAAGAAATAGATTTTTCAAAAAATAAGCTTCATTGATTAAAAGTCTGTATCAACATAGGCAATGGGTGACGTACGCCGGTCTCATTAAAACCCTCTTTATAGTAAAACCGAGTGGGAAACCCATAAGGAGAGAAAAAGAGCTCAGTTGAAGCGAATTTACATTTATTCGAATTAAAATGAACGTTTATTCTAAAACAAATAAAACAAGTCTTTTCAAACAAGACATGCTCTAGAACACAGAACCTCTTTAAGTGGCAAACATTTCATGGACGGGCTATCTCCTTCCTCTCCATATCTTGTAGTTTGTAGGCTCCTCCCTTCAATATCTAAGTAACTTTGTAGGGGCCCTCTCAGTTGGGCTCCAGCTTTCCTATGTTCTTCAATGCATCAGCCCTTCGGAGGACTAGATCTCCAGCTCTAAAGGATCTCGGGGTCACTCTTCGATCATAGGAAGCTTTAATTCTGCTCTTATATCTCTCCGCCTTCAACCTTGCCATCTCTCTCTCCTCCTCAATTAAGTCCAAAGCTTCCCTCATCAATTCATCATCCTTTCCTTCATTGAATTAGGTGTTTCTATGTGACCCCAGCCTGGCCTCTGGAGGGATCACTGCAGTTGCTCCATACACTAGTTGTAAGGGTGATTCCCTTGTAGTTGACTTCGGACTGGAAGGGACCACAGAACATTATCTAACTCCTCCACCCAGTCTTCTGGTAGGCGGGTTCGGATACCATCCACTATGATTCGATTGGTGACCTCCACTTGGCCGTTGGCTTGTGGATGGGCTACGGAAGTAAACCTTTGGGTGATGTTCCACCTCCAACACCATCTTCTAACCTTCTCTCCGTTGAATTGCGTGCTATTGTCGGAAACTAGGATTCTTGGCACTCCAAACGTGCAACAAATGTGCCTTCCAAGAATGTGAATTACATTCTCCTCTACTATCTTAGCTAGCGGAGCAGCCTTACCCCACTTGTTAAAGTAGTCTACGGCTACAATCAAAAAAATTCTCCCACCTTGTGTCGGTGGAAAGGGTCCTACCAAGTCTATCCCCCACTTGGCAAATTACGAGGTGAGTACATTGCTCCTATCTCCTCCGCTGGTACTCGTATTAGTGGGCCGTTCTTTTAACATTTCACACATTTTCTCACAAAGTCTTTGGCATCCCTCATCATAGTAGGCCAATAAAAACCAGTCCTCAAAACTTTCTTCACCGTGGTTTTGTAACCCTCATGGATATCTTTGATTATGAACTCTGCCTCCAACCTCGAAAGACATTTCAAGTAAGGTTGAGTGAATGATCTTTTATACAACTGACCTCCCATAATGCAGTACTTCAATCTCAAGGCTCTTGTCTCTCTGGATGTTGGAAAGTCAGGGCCTTTGTTCAGTTATTCCCATATCCCTTTCCTCAAGTAATCTCCCTCCACTATCTCTCTAACAAAAGATTCGGGGGCCTCTCGCTCTGCTACCACCAGGGTACCTTCCTCTGCCCCTCAAAATCAGTTAAGTTGGCAAGTTTGGATAACCTGTCTAGTTTCATATTTTCTTCCCTAGGTATCTGCAACACCTCAAAAGCATGAAATTTACTTTTCAAATTTCTTACCCGTTCTAGATAAGCAATCATCCTCTCGTCCTTGGAAATGTATTCTCCCATCACCTGCTGCACTACCAACTGGGACTCGGAGAATAGAGTGATTTTCTGAGCTCCCAGCCCAGCAACCATGTCAACACCTCTTATCAAGGCTTTGTACTCAGCCCCATTGTTGGAGGTTGAGAACTGAAACTTGACAGCAAATTGTATTTCCTGACCCTGAGGGTCAATTAACACGATCCCAGCTCCACCTCCTCCCGCGGATGCAGAACCATCCACATACGCTTTCTAGCCTTCCATTTCCTCCAGACTCGAAGATTCTTGGATGAAATATGATAATGTTTGGGCTTTAATGGACCTCTGAGGTTCATAATCAATGTTGTACTCCTGTAACTCCACGGCCCTTTTGACCATTCTTCCTCACAGATCAGCCCTACCAATCACCTGCTTCAAGGGGTAATTATTTCGCACAATTATTCTATAAGATAAAAAAATAAGGGCGTAATCTCCTAGCCTTTACTACCAACGCTAGGGCAGATTTTACTACCTCGGAATATCGGCCCTCGGCTCCATGGATAACCTTGTTAACATAGTAAATGGGCTGCATGGTCGAGCCCGCCTCTTTCAACAATGCAGTGCTGAATGAGTGTTCTCCCACGGAGAGGTACAGAAGGAGTACATCTCCCTGGGAGGGTTTCATCAATTTCGGGAGCTGTGTTAAGTGGAGTTTAAGTTCCTCGAAGACTTTCTGGCAATCTTCATCCCATTCAAACCTCGACCATTTTCTTATCGTTCTAAAGAAGTGATGGCTCTTCTCAGCGGACTTGGCTATAAATATGCTCAAGGTCGCTATCCTTCCGTTCAGGGTCTGCAGCTCATTCAGGTTCCGAGGGGGCTGCATATCGAGCACAACTTTCACTTTCGCAGGGTTAACCTCTATCCCTCTCTGGGTTACCATGTACCCCAAGAACTTCCCGAATCTTACTCCAAACGAGCATTTGGCTGGATTTAGTTTAATGCCATTGTTTCTGACCACCTGAAATATCTCTTCCAAATCTTTTACATGTCCCTCAACTTTGGCACTCTTTGCCAACATGTCATCTACATATACCTCCATGATTTTACCGATCTGATCACGGAATACGACATCTACCATTGTTTGATAGGTAGATCCTACATTGATTAGTCCGAAAGGCATTCGTATATAGTCAAATGTACCACAAGTAGCAATAAAACATACCTTGTGAATATCGAGAGGGTTCAATTGGATTTGATGATATCCCAGATATGCATCCATCATACTAAGCAGTTCAAATCCAGATATTGCATCCACCAACTGATGAATTCTAGGCAGGGGGTAATAATCTTTGGGGCAAGCTTTGTTCAGGTCCCTGAAGTCGATGCACATCCTCCATTTGCTAGCCCCTTTAGATACCAATACAGCATTCAAGAGCCACTCGGTGAATTGAACTCTCTTTACGTGCCCTGCAGTCAACAATTTATCAATTTCTTCCTTTACAATGGCGTTTTTCTCCTTACAAAAATTTCTCGGCTTTTGTTTGATTGGTTTGGCTTTCAGATACACATTGAGATAGTGCATGGCTACCTCCGGAGGGATACCTGTCATGTCTGCTGGAGCCTGGAGAGAAGGCAAAAATATCCACGTTCCTTCTAAGGGTGGCTATCACTTTCTCCTTCACCTCAGGCTCCATCTGAGTGCCAATTCTAGTGGTGAACCCAACCTTCTCTTGGTAGAGTTCAATGTTCATCAACCCGACCATCTGAGTGCCAGCTCACTTACTCTTCCAGTTCCTAACTAAGCTGAACCTATTGTAAATCATTCAAAGCTTAGAGAGATATCTTATCCTTACACAGTTCTTCATTGTAAAGGATATCTCAAATTAGTTGGAACCAACCTCAACCCTTAAACCTTTCAAGGAAAGTTAGAAGTGTTGTTGTAGAAGTGCAAGAACTAGAACTGTTAAGAGAAGAACAATTTAGTTCAGAGTTGAGAGTGAGTCAGAATTCATAGGGATCAAGGCACTAAGGAGTAGTGTGGTTGATCAGTGCACCTTGGCACTATAAAACAAGTTAATTCCAAGTGAAGGAATTATATATCCTGTTAAATCAGGGAAAGTGGATGTAGGAGCTTGAGTCTCTGAACCACTATAAACTCTTGTGTTATTTACTTTCAAGTCATTTCATACAAGTAACACATTCATACACTGCACACAAACTGATCTTTAAAAGAAAACCATCACAAGTTGTGCAAAACAGTCTTGGACAAGTTCCCTGAAAAACAGTCTATGCGTTAAGAAGACTTTCAGAATTAGATAGTTATTCAAGACCATAATTCCGCAAATATAACTTAATTAGATAGTTATTCAACTAAGTACTTCATAGTACTTAGTGGTTTGATTATCTTAACAAAGTTATACATACTCAGAGAAGTTGTCCAGGACAACTCTACTGATAGTCTGATTTGTTTAAAATTGAAAAGATTTGCATACACAAGTGCATTCCCCCCATACACTTGTGTCATACTCCTTTCAGGACCACTAGATTCTCTCAGAGAACTCTGAAGGCGAAAGATCAGAAGTAGGGATGACAATATTAACCCCACCCGCGGGTACCCACCCCACCCCGCAAGCTTTGGGTCAGGTCGGATCCGCCCCGTATTGAGTATGGGTCGGATGTGGGTCTTATGTCCGACCCGCGGTATTCGACCCGCCCAGAATTAATATATAAACTTTATATATATATATATATTTTTTTTTTTTATTGGTAAAATTTTTATATATATATATATATATATATAATATTAATTAAAAAAAAGCACTCCTGCGTGGACTATGGAATAGAATCTCAATTGAATACACCCCCTAAATAACAAATAAAAGAAATTTAAATTATTACTCCGTTCATCATGTTCTTCCTCCTCCAAATGTACCAGGTTCTCCACCCCCACCATGGCCGGAGTTGCTCAAGTCGCCAACCCCAATCAAAAGTCAAAACTAGGTCTCCCAAATTCTGAAAATATTATAAGCAAAATTAGAAGCAAACCTTGATATTGATTGTTATTTGTTAACGATTCTTTGTCAAAATTTCAGATTTAAATCATTAGGCTTCAACATGAGACAATCAGTTTGATATGAAAATATTAGAAGTAAAATTAGAAGTTGAAAGCCGTCAATTCTTGTGCATCAAACACACCAAAATCGACCAGGAACATATTCACGCATAAGTTTTGGGGGTTCTATTTGTGTGCAGCTTTGAATTGCACGACCTAGATTTTTTGAAAACTCAAGATGGGGTTGCGAATAGCATAAAGGGAATTTCTCCTAGCTTGTGAAAGCCATGGATGCACGGTCCTTTCAGCAGGTATGGTTGATGTGCCACCGAAAAATTTTAGGGTCCCGCCACCAACGACATTTTTTTTTCCATCTTCTCTTTTATTTTCACGTATGAAAATTGTACTATCTCTCTGGAATGATTTACAAGTTAAATACCCCTCCCTTTTTCCCCTCCCCATGACTCGAACCCAGGACCTAAGGCCTAGGTAGTGGTGCTCTAACCACTTGAGCTATCCCACTTTGTCTACTATCTCTCTGGAGATGAAGTGGCAGGCACGACTACTCCGATGGTATATATAAATTTTATCGGAAATATATTGATGCATAACTTTTAAAAAATTTAAGTTAAGTTTTAAAAAATTTAATTTAAAAATGAAATGTTTATAAGGATATATGTATTTATAATTAAACATAATTTATTTTAAATTAAAAAGCTATTTTTGTCGTGAAGGGTTGTTTATTGTAAGACAGGGCGAAGCCTGTCTTTTAATAGAAAGACCCATCTTTATAAAAAACATTATTCTCTCCGTCACCGTTAAACTTTATATTTTAGTGATAACCCAAGTATGAAAAAATATACTCCTTCCGTTTTACAAAAAATTGCACACTTGACATATTTAAATATTTCATACCAGTTTGCACACGGTATAAAATAAAATATCTTCAAAATGATATATCTTCATAATCCATTAAAAAAAAAAAAAAAAAAAACTTAGAGATACAAAATAGAACCTCCAAGACTGACTTTTCCAATATATATATATATATATATATATATGGTCTACTTTGGAAAATCCGAAAGTCAAAAAGAATTAAAGTTAAAGTGAAGATGATTGAGCTATTTAATTAATTTGGAATGTAACCAACATCCTTACACCAAACACTCTTTTTTTTTTTTTTTTACATTTTCCACCATATATACCAACCAAACAGCCCTTAGCTAATTTTGTTTCATTAATTCATCTCAACTTATTGTAAGACAGCTATCTTTCTTTCTCTTTCATACATTTTTCTATAAGGTGGGGCTATTAACACCCGATATAATGTTATACATACCCCATTATTTTAAAAATAAAATTAGGTATGGATAAAATGACTAAGTAATCCTTGACTAAAATAATTAAAAAAAATCTGAAAAAATATAATTAAAATTTGAAAATATTCTGAAAAAATCAACAAAATATTTAAAATAATAAATCAATTAATTTTAAAAAAAAACTGAGAAGATTTAATAAAATTTGAAAATATTTCGAAATAAATAAAAATAATCAAATAAAAAATTTAAATATCAATTATAAAATAAAACTGTAAAAATATTTAATAAATTTGATAAAGTGTAAAAAATATTTAAATAAAAAAAAATTAAAAATTTAAAAATTCAAATTAATAAAAAGAGATAAATAAATCAAAAAAATATATTTAAAAAAACATCTAAATCTTCAAAAATTAATTAATTAATTAAATAAGTTTTGAAGATTTAGTTGAGTTTTTAATATTTTTAAATTTTTTGTAGGTTTAATTTATTTTTGAAGATTTTATTTTATTTTATATTTTATTTTACTTTCTCTTATTTATTTAGTTTATCAAAATTATGAATTCTTAAATTGAAGTTTTTAATTTAGTTATTTTTAAATTTTATTTAATTTTGTTCAGATTTAATTAAAAAATTAATTTAATTATTTTAAATTTTTAGTTGATTTTCATAACGTTTTAATTTTTTGAATTGATTTTTTTCATTCAAATACTTTTTTTTAATATTTATTTGATTTTTTAAAAATTGATTTTTAAATTTAAGTGGGGTGTGTTTAACATTTGGGGTGTGTATAACATTGTATGGGGTGTTAATAGTCCCACCCTTTTCTATATTTTCATTTTCATATACTCTCTTCGGGAACGGCTTGCACAGATGTTTAATGCATCTTTTTTAAAAGAAAAGAAGATTTAATAATTGGTGATGTAAGATAAATTAGGAATATTTTAGTTGATTTAGTGAAGTGTAAAGTAAAATGTATGTAAAGAAGAGGTGACAATTTTAAAAAATAAAATAATATTTGGAGAAAATTTGGTTGTATCGCACTTAAATAAGGGCATGTCTCAAAATCGATCAACGTGGAACATGGGAATGCATAAAAAAATATGGATAGTTTCCTATGTTGCACTTTTCGTGTTCCACTGATTAATGTTTTATCCTATCGAATATTTAACACGTGTAGCCTTCATCTATAATATATTAATTATACACCCACCATATATATATATATATATACCAAAGAAGCTGCAGCCCCTGGGTAGGTAGCATTACTTCAATGGAAGGCGTTGATCATGTGTTAGTAGTGGCGAGCCCAGCTCAAGGCCACGTTAATCCCATGATGAAATTGTGTGGCCAAATAGCCAAACATGGCCTTAAGGTTACGTTTGTCAACATACAGAGTGTTCATGATAAACTAGTTGCTGCTGTAGTGATAAAATCTGTGGAATAAAGGGTAATATAAAGTAGTGTGTTTATACTAAACACAATAAACATGTATTGTTTTCTTATGTAACTTCATTTTGTTAGTTAGTTTGAATAGTTATTGGTTAGTTAGTAACTACTAGTTGTTACTTAGCTTAGTCTATAAATATAGATTAGGCTCTTTTGTATTCCTTATGCATTTTAGCATTGTTTTGTATTTCCTTCTTTACAATTATTAGATGAGTGTGTGTTTACCTACATGGTATCGGAGCTATGTATTGATTAATTTATGATCGATTAAACAAGTTTATCGATCTAGATATGTTTCCGCAATTCGGTATGCATGGATTTCCGAATTTCTTGAGTTTTTGTACTAATTTCTGCCAAATCTTTGATGGATTTGGATTTCTACTTTTTTTCTCTTTTCGAGATTTCTTCTTTACGGGTTTTATGCTCGTGAATTTTAAATTCGATTTCATCTTGATTCAAATTTTTAGAGTTCTATGCTCATTTCTTTGAGTTTTATACTCAATTTCTTTGCGGTTATATGCTCGTGAATTTTTGGATTCGATTTTATTTTGATTCGAATTCTTCTTTGAGTTTCTTGAGTTTAATACTCATTTCTTTGCGAGTTATATCCTCGTGAGTTTTATATTTGATTTCATGTTGATTCGAAATCGATTATTTCGTATTTATCACTGTCAAGTAATTCGGGTCGATTAGACGTCTCCAACCAAGTAGAATACTTGAAGATATAAGAAATAACTGCTCTAGGATAGTAATTCAAAAAGTAATCAACGAGACAAACATCACACAAGAATTTAAGTGGTTCGATCAATGTGATCTACATCCACTGGACCAGACGAGTACTTCTTTGATTGATCAAGAATGTTTACACACTCATTCACTCGGAATAAGATATTTCCTCACTTCACTCGTGAACTCACACAACTCAAAGATTACAAAACGTACTACAAATGCATCCAACCTTTACAATGTACACAAACAAGAGTTTATAAAGACCAAAGGTAGTTGCTGCTGTTAGAAACTGTTTTGAGTAGTTATCAACCGTTTGCAACCGCTTGTAACAACCCATGTGCTCTGTTATTTGCCCAACTGAAATGGTAGTTATGCCCTCAAGTAGTTGTAACAGTAAAACAGTTAGTTAAACTAACTAACTTCGAACCAGAAGACTTGTCCATAAAGATCAGAACACTACTTAGTGTGCTGATGCTCAACTCTTCTGCTCTGATGATCTAAAGCTAACTCTGCTGATAGACTCCATACTGTGCTGATCTTAACTGCACTGACCAAGTACTGTGCTGACCCAAGTACTGTGCTGATCTGGTACTGAGCTGATCCAGTACTGTGCTGATCTTACTGTGCTGATTTAGCCAACTGTGCTGAACTCTAAGCATCACCTTCTCATCTGACTGAAACCCTTCAACTCATCTGATAAGGCCTAAGTTATCTTATCTGATCCTATCAGCTCACTACTCACTTAGTGTGCTGATTCTGAGATTATGAGATAACACTCACAATTCTCCACCTTTAGCTCATAATCGAACTAACCTCCACCATAACACCAACACTATCCTCCTCAAAGAATAGCCTCCACTACTGATCTTCTCCCACAAGAACAGTAGTCTTCTCCTCAGAGGAATTAATGCAGTCCAATAAGTCTAAGACACAAGCCAAACTTCTCTTTTGGCAATGCCTTAGTGAACGCATCAGCAGGGTTCTCCTCTATAGCAATCTTCACTACCTGGACCACCCCCTTCTCTACAATATCTCTTACAAAGTACAGCTTCACATCTATATGCTTAGTTCTCTCATGATACCCCTGATGCTTTGCAAGATGTATTGCACTTTGGTTATCACAGAAGACAGTCACACTTCTTTGTGATATACCAAACTCCTTCAAGATCCCCTTAAGCCACATGCTCTCCTTAACTGCTTCAGTCAAGGCCACATATTCTGATTATGTAGTAGATAATGCCACTACGGACTAATGTATTGACCTCCATGATATAGCTGTACCAAATAAGGTGAACACATACCCTGTTAAGGACTTTCTTGTGTCTACATTGGCTGCATAGTCGGCATCAACATATCCCACAAGTGCTTCTCCCTCATCTGATATCTTCTGAAATTTCAGACCTTTCTCAGCTGATCCCAGAACATATCTCATGACCCACTTAACTGTCTCCCAATGACTTAAGCCTGGATCACTCATGTATCTGCTGATTACACTTATTGCATGAGTTAAATCTGGTCTACAACACACCATATCATACATTAAACTCCCTACTGCACTGGCATAAGGAACCTTACTCATCTGAGTTCTTTCTTGGCTATTCTTGGGACACATCTGATTGGATAGCTTCTGATGCTGACCAATTGGTGTAGAAACTGACTTAGCTTGATGCATCCTGAATCTCTCTAACACCTTCTTCAGATAGGTAGGCTGACTAAGCTGAATTGCTCCCTCAACTCTACTGATCTCCATCCCCAAGATCACTTTAGCTTCACCAAGATCTTTCATCTCAAACTCCCTTTTGAGAATCTCTTTCACTTGATTGATACTGTTAATAGACTCCCCAGCTATTAACATATCATCAACATACAGCAGAAGATAGGTAACTGAACTTCCAACTCTTCTGAAGTAAACACAGCTGTCATACAAGCTTCTTGCAAAACCAGCTGAGCAAATGTACTCATCAAACCTTAAGTACCATTGTCTAGGGCTTTGTTTGAGGCCATAGAGTGATTTTCTGAGTAAGCACACTTTGTCTTCTCCATCTTCTATGTCCAACCCTTCTGGTATTTTCATGTAGATCTTCTCATCTAGAGTCCCATGAAGAAATGTTGTGGTCACATCCATCTGATGCAGCTCCAATTCATATTGAGCAACCATAGCCAACAAGATTCTGATGCTACAATGCTTAACAACAGGAGAGAAGATTTCATTAAAGTCAATACCTTCTTTCTGTGTAAATCTTTTAGCTACAAGCCTAGCCTTGTATCTAATCTTGCCACCTCTCTGAGCCTCCACCTTCTTCTTGTAGATCCACTTACACCCAACAAGTTTCTTGTTCTTAGGCCTCTCAACAATCTCCCAAGTCTGGTTTTTGTTCAGAGATAACAGTTCTTCCTCCATAGCAACTAACCACTTCTCTTTGTCATGGCAGTTGATGGCTTCTGTGTAAGTTTTAGGCTCCAGAGACTCCACCTCAAGGGCTGCACATAATGCAAATGATACAATGTCAGCTTGACCATACCTCTGAGGTGGGTGGACTTCTCTTCTGGTTCTGTCCCTAGTGCGCTGATAGTCATGAAGCTCAGTATCACTATGAGTAGTCTCCTCCTCATCTGGATCAATCTGATCTTCAGTTACTGTTCTGGTTTCAACATGCTCCACCTCAACCTGTGTCTCATCTGGTCTGTTGTGTGCTGAACTAGAACTTGCCTCTTCTTTCAATGGCATTCTACTTTCATCAAAAGTTACATCTCTGCTGATAATACACTTCTGCATTCCAGCTTCAAGGAACCACAACCTATACCCTTTCACTCCTGAAGGATACCCTACGAACACACACTTCAAGGCTCGAGGCTCAAGCTTATCTTGCTTGACATGGGCATATGCTAAACAACCATAAACTTTCAAATTACTGTACTCAGCTGTATGGCCAGACCATAACTCTTCTGGGGTCTTAAATTGCACAGCTGAGGAAGGGCTTCTGTTTATCAAATAGGCTGCTGTTGACACTGCTTCTCCCCAAAATACTTTAGGCAATCCAGAGCTGCTCAACATGCACCTGACCCTCTCAAGCAAAGTCTGGTTCATTCTCTCAGCTACTCCATTCTGCTGAGGTGTACCTGGTACTGTTCTGTGCCTCACTATACCCTTCTTCTTGCAGAAAACTTTTAACTTTTCTGATATGAATTCCAGCCCATTATCAGTTCTCAAATGCTTGAGCTTCTTTCCAGAGACATTTTCAACCTCAGTGAGCCATTCCTTGAACTTTTCAAATGCTTCTGACTTGGATTTCAGGATAGTGATCCATACCTTTCTTGAGTAGTCATCTATGATAGACATGAAGTATCTCCCACCACTTCTGGTCTGATTCCGAGCTGGCCCCCATAAATCTGAATGGACATAGTCCAAAATTCCTTTGGTAGAGTGTGAACTCTTCCCAAACTTCAATATCTTGGATTTCCCAAGAATGCAGTGCTCACACAAATCAAGCTTTGTGATCTTGTCACCACCTAGCAATCCTTGCTTACTTAGCTCAAGTAGGCCCTTCTCTCCTACATGACCTAGTCTTCTGTGCCACAACATTGAGTTGTCTTGCACCCTTGCCACATCTGATCTCCCAACTACTGTTCCTCCCTTAAGAAAGTAGAGATCTTGCCTTCTCTCACCTTTTAGAACAATAAATTCCCCCTTTGAAACTCTGAGCTCTCCATCTTCTGACTGGAATTTGTAGCCCATTGAATCCAACATACCAAGAGATATCAAATTTCTCTTGAGTTCAGGAACATACCTGACCCTCCTGAGAATCCTCACTACTCCATCATACATCTTCAAGTGTACTGTACCTTCACCTTTGACTTTGCAAGTGTGATCATTCCCTAACAACACAGAACCTCCATTCTGATGCTTAAAATCATGAAACCAATTTCTCCTTGGAGTCATGTGGAAAGAACACCCTGAATCTAAAATCCAATCCTACTGTTCTTTAGTGGAAGTGATGGATAGGGACTGAGCTGACTCATAGCCTTTCTGCTCCTTATCTTCTTGGGTTTGATTTGCTTGATTCTTATCAACAGGGTTCTTGGGACCAGCTTTTCTCATAAGCTGTTTGTACTTGTAACAAGTACTCTTAAAGTGCCCAGGTTTGTTGCAGTGGTGGCATACAACTTCCCCTTGATTGGACACTGCTGATTTTCCCTTATCAGCTCCCTTGGGTTGACTAGACCCCTTCTTGGAGACAGATTTTTTCTGACCTCCCTTGATTGCCAATCCTTCTCCACTACTGCTCTTATCTCCTTGAGATGTTTTATTATGCAGCAGCTTGGACTTGACAGCCAAGATCACATCTTCCAATGTGATTGCCTCCTTTCTACCATACAAGATGGTGTCCTTTAGGATTTCAAAGGACTTAGGAAGAGCACTAAACAAGATCAGAGCCTTATCCTCTTCATCTAACTTGACATCCAAATTCTCCAGATCATTAAGAATCTTGTTGAACTCATCTAGCTGCTCCGTAATGGGTTTGTCATCTCCCATTCTAAAGGCATATAGCTTCTGCTTCGAATAGAGTCGGTTAGCAAGAGTTTTCACCATATATAACTTCTCAAGCTTATCCCAAACCTCCTTCGCTGTCTTCTCTTTAGCAACCTCCCTCAAGACCTTATCTCCAAGGCAGAATAGGATCGTGCTTCGAGCTTTTCTGAGCAACTTGCTCTTTTCAGCCGCAGCTGTTGCAGATTCCTCTGCAATCTCTTCGGATTCTTCGAGAGCCTCGAATAATCCTTGCTGTTCAAGGAGGGCCTGCATCTTGACCTTCCACAGCCCAAAATCTCCCGTGCCTGTAAACTTCTCTATGTTGTACTTGGTAGAATTCCCCATCTTCGATCTGCAGCTACTCCGGGTTTCCCACAGACGGCGCCAATTGTCAAGTAATTCGGGTCGATTAGACGTCTCCAACCAAGTAGAATACTTGAAGATATAAGAAATAACTGCTCTAGGATAGTAATTCAAAAAGTAATCAACGAGACAAACAGCACACAAGAATTTAAGTGGTTCGATCAATGTGATCTACATCCACTGGACCAGAAGAGTACTTCTTTGATTGATCAAGAATGTTTACACACTCATTCACTCGGAATAGGATATTTCCTCACTTCACTCGTGAACTCACACAACTCAAAGATTACAAAACGTACTACAAATGCATCCAACCTTTACAATGTACACAAACAAGAGTTTATAAAGACCAAAGGTAGTTGCTGCTGTTAGGAACTGTTTTGAGTAGTTATCAACCGTTTGCAACCGCTTGTAACAACCCATGTGCTCTGTTATTTGCCCAACTGAAATGGTAGTTATGTCCTCAAGTAGTTGTAACTGTAAAACAGTTAGTTAAACTAACTAACTTCGAACCAGAAGACTTGTCCATAAAGATCAGAACACTACTTAGTGTGCTGATGCTCAACTCTTCTGCTCTGATGATCAAAAGCTAACTCTGCTGATAGACTCCATACTGTGCTGATCTTAACTGCACTGACCAAGTACTGTGCTGACCCAAGTACTGTGCTGATCTGGTACTGAGCTGATCCAGTATTGTGCTGATCTTACTGTGCTGATTTAGCCAACTGTGCTGAACTCTAAGCATCACCTTCTCATCTGACTGAAACCCTTCAACTCATCTGATAAGGCCTAAGTTATCTTATCTGATCCTATTAGCTCACTACTCACTTAGTGTGCTGATTCTGAGATTATGAGATAACACTCACAATCACGATTCCAATTTTTTTTTTTGGAATACTTGTGGAATTCTCACCCTTCGCGGTGGCCATTTCGTTGGCGATTCTATTCGGCTGGGTTCGTTGTGATTTTTGTTTCGCCGTCGTTTCGTGTTTGGTGATTGTTATTCAGTCCATATATTGGATTTTCACACAGTGTTTACTCATAGACGGACTGCTTAAAGTGGATGGTAGAGGAAGTAGGCTCAAAGTTGTTCAACAATGGTGCTAATTCTTAGTGCCCCTAACCACTCCAGTTGCTTGACATATCCTTGTTTTGGGGAGGCAAATGTGGTTTGTATTTTCTTCTCATGCTGATTTCATCACTCACATTGTCAAAATGAGGTTGATTGACATCCACTCTCATTTTGAGGGGGGGTGTAAAGGGTAATATAAAGTAGTGTGTTTATACTAAACACAATAAACATGTATTGTTTTCTTTTGTAACTTCATTTTGTTAGTTAGTTTGAATAGTTAGTGGTTAGTTAGTAACTACTAGTTGTTACTTAGCTTAGTCTATAAATATAGATTAGGCTCTTTTGTATTCCTTATGCATTTTAGCATTGTTTTGTATTTCCTTCTTTACAATTATTAGATGAGTGTGTGTTTACATCTCTACATGGAATACAACTGGCCTCCGTCCCCGATGCTCCAGTCGACGACAACGATCGACGAGACCCTTTCAAGCTGATGAGGAATTTGCGAAATAGTATGCCTGAATCCGTGCAAGATTTGATTCTAAAAATTAACACCTTGAATCCGGATGAAAAAAATCAGGTTTGTGATTGCTGATATTGCAGTTGGGTGGATTTTGGATACTGCGGAGGAGATGGGGGCCGAGACTTTTCTTTTTTCGCCCGCCTCCGCCGCCTTCACCCTCGTCTTTCATGTTCCCAAGCTTTTATAAGATGGGGTTCTTGATTCCGATGGTACTTTCTCTGTCTCAAATTAGTTTTTACATTTTTTTTTTATATTAATAGTCGATAAGAATAAATATGCATTACAATAAGAACTTGCTTGCTTGCTCTTTTAACATAAATTTAACAAACCTAGGAGCAAGTTTTTTTTTCAATGTGGAACTTTTGTGAGTATTTTTTTTTGCCTTTTTTTAAAATAGAAGAACATTACAAGTGTAATTATTGCACAGACAATAATAGAAAATGATGTATACCAATATTGATTAATTTGATTCTTATTTATCATATTGCATTATTTTAATTGGAAAAAAATGTTGGACTTTGAATTTAGGAAATTGGAAATATTGTTGACTTTGAATTGAGAAATTGAGAGGCCAAATTGATACGGTCCAAATTTAAGTCATTTATTAATAAAATGGGGTCAAAATTAATGAGACTCAACTAAAATTGATTTTTTATAGAAAAAGTGTGGGAAATTAATTGCAGGAAATCTATTTATTTAGCTGCATGATTTAATTTGTTTTGTGAAAATTAATTGCAGGAAATGTGGATGAGAAACGTGAAAAGATTGTGTTATCGGATGATATACCAGGTTGGGGTAAAGATGAATTTCCGTGGAGCTTCCCTCATGAACCAAAATCACAGAAATATTTCTTCGACCTTGTGATTAGTGACACAGGAAATAAAAAGAATAGAGATAATTTGATGCTAATTAACACTTGTTATGAGCTTGAATCCTCAACTTGTGATTTAACTTCCAAATCCCTACCCATTGGTCCATTACTTGATATGAATAATTGTAGTAACTTTTATCCTGAAGATGAATCTAGTTTAACCTGGTTGGACACTAAGCCATCTGAATCTGTGATTTATGTTTCTTTCGGTAGTGTTTCGGTTTTCTCTCAGGAACAATTGGAAGAATTGGCACTCGGCCTCGAGCTCTCGGGCCGGGCTTTTCTGTGGGTCGTGAGATCAGATCTTGTGAACGGGTCGCGGGCTGTGTACCCGGATGGGTTCTTGGAAAGGGTGGGTGGGACTGGAAAGATTGTCGAATGGGCGCCTGAAGAAAAAGTTTTGTCACATCCTTCTGTTAAGTGTTTTTTATCGCATTGCAGGTGGAACTCGACTCTGGAAGGTGTAAGTAAAGGAGTGTCGTTTCTTTGTTGGCCTTCTTTTGGAGATCAATTCCATAACCATAATTACATTTGTGATAAGTGGGGGATTGGATTAAGGGTTGATCTTGATGGAAGTGGGATTAGATTGTGGAATGAGATTAAGGAAAAGATTGATATGATGTTTGGTAATGATAGTTTAAAGGCAAATGCAATGAGATTGAAGGAAATATGCGCAAAGACAGTGTGTGACGGGGGTTCTTCTTACAATAATTTTGAGAGATTCATTGATCATCTTAGAAAATAAGGTATATCTTGCATGATTTCTATGAAAATTAAACATATATGTAATAAATTAAGGTGATGACTCGCTAGAGTGCTTTATTAAAAGTGTTACTCCCTCCATCTTTTAATAAGTGTCATTTAGCTTTTTTTAATAAATTAAGATTATAAATTGTGGTCGATATCACCCTTCATTAATTATAACTAATTTTAATATAGAAATTTTGTTTGATAAAGAATGTACTCGAATGTAACTAGTATTCATAAATCAAATTAATTTTGGTATAAACAATTTTTGTGAAATTTATTAATGAAAAATATTTATGGTAAATGAATAAGGATAAAATAGTCAAAATTAAAGAAAAACTCATAGACGTGCACTTATTTTAAAATTAGTTAAAAAGCCAAAGTGACACTTATTAAAAAATGGAGGGAGTATTTGATTTATAAGGGGGTAATTAGTATATAGGACATTTCACCTATAGAAACTAGAAATAAGGACAAAAAATTTTAAAGTTAGGAAGAGGGACAATTTGATTTATAAAAGTACACTTTTAACCTCAATTTATAAATAAAATAGAAATTTGAATATTCAATTAAAATAGAATACAAAATTCAAATTTGAGCTGAATATTAAATGGGAGGAAATCCCGGACATAATTTCGTTCGAAATTCAAACCTTCCTAAATCAAGCTGGAGTATTGGCCGGAGAAGCTTCTTTCAGGATTTCGAGAGAGGAGAAGTTGATTTTCTAAACATTTGCGACTCCGTTAGTTGAAAAAAAATTTGTTTTCGCCGTCCTTAGCAAGGTATGTATATTTTGATGAAAAGAAATTTGAGGTTTTTTGAAGATACGAAATTTGTGGTTTTTTGAACATCGACGGAAGCGTTTAATGTTCTATGATGATCGGTTTTTGGGGTTTTGTCAAATAAACTTATAAAATTCGACATGCACTTTGTTTTTGTATATGAAAAAGTTTGGGGTTTTTCTGCACAACTTTGTGTATGACTTATTGGTGTATTTTTGCAATTCTTTGAGTCAGTATCTACAGGTCTTTGATGAAGGTTTTTAATTTGTGCATAAGTAGTAAATCTAATTTTTTGAATTTCTTTGATGATGGTTTTATTGGTTTTTTGGTTTAAATTTTGAAACATGCAGTTTAACTATGTTTTCTAATTTGTAAAACTTACAGTAAAATTGCACTTTGTTAGTAGATTTGGAAATTTTGATGTTTGCAAATGTTTTATTGGTGATTATATATGAGCCCTAACAAGTTTGTATGTTTATTAATAAGATCAACAAACTAGATTCCAATTTATTGTTAATATACTTGTATTTTCCAGAAATAGCATATATTCTACTTTAAGAAGATTGATTTGTGTTGGTACTAGATATGTATTACTTGACCATCAGATTCGTGTAAGGTTCTGGAGAAATATTATAAATCGAATTACAGATTAACCGAGTTTTAATGTAATGCAGATGCCAAGGGTAAAGAGAAGTGGAATTCACATCGATGACGATGGTGATAGTGGAGGTAGTAGGAAAAGGATAAAGAAAGACGACAGACGAAAGCGTAGAAAGACAAAGATAGGTATACGTATTCGGTGGGATAGTTATGCATTTTATTCAGCACATTCTACTGATAGCATTCAACACTGTTATATTATGTAAAGCATTAATTTGACTATTCTATAAGCATTACACAATTGTTACCTTCTTATAATACAATAATGTCACTACTGTATTATAAAAACTAATAATTGTTCTTGATTTTTGTGTGTGAAGCATTGACCGATGCAAAAAAGGCTAAAGATGCAAAGCGTAAAGGTTTAGTTGTTATTTTTTTTTTGAAGTCTATAACAGAATTTTAGTTAGCTGTGTAACATTACTTAGCATAAATGGAATGTCCCTTATAGTATATTTGTCAATGCAGGAAAAAGAGTGGTTGGTTACTATATAATGTCCTCTGACTCAGGTGATTTTGCGATACCAGGTCAAGTATGTAACAGATTATAGAACCGTCTATGTATATAATTTTGTTTACTTATATTTCCAGATTTCGAAAGTGATGAGGAGGTTGTTTCTGATAGCGATGATGAGGTTGTTGCTGATAGTGATGATGAATCGAAATCTGTATCGGAAGGTATAAAATAGAAATGATGTGGCTTATTCTGTTAGGAAGATTATATATAGTTATTAAAAGTTTATGCAGAGTTTCATTGTGTTAATGAGTTTTAAATTGTTTCTGAAGATTCTGACAGTGAGGAGGAAACGTGAATCAAGAAACAGATAAAAGAAAGATGTAAACGTTCGCGAAGTAAAAAATCTGGTATGATATTTTATAGTTTACCTTTGTTTATGATATTGGAGTTTTAGTTGAAATAAGAGTTACAAGACATTCTGAATATATTTTTTATTTTCTTTGTTAGATGATGGTGTTATTAAAAATAGTCAGAACTACTGTAGATCAAATATGCATACTTGTTTCAAGGACTTAAGTGTGATGCAGTTGAATGATAGGCATTATAATGAACTGAAGAAGATGCCATTTTGGTTCATCTTAAATTCAATATTGGTGAATGGGAATGATGAGATAATTGAAAATTGCAAGAAGGTTGAGCGAGATATTCAGGAAATTGTAATGAGGTTCGATGACAAGTCTGGCAGCTTGTTACTTGGTTCGAATGAGTTGAATATAAGAAAGAAAGATGTGGAGATAATTTTTGGTATTACGTCTAGTAGTGAGAAGGTTCCGTTGCGCAATGAAAATTATGCTCATCCAGAATGGATTCGTAGGTGCTTCAGAGAGGAACTAGTTATCAGGACACCTAGCCTTTCAATGAATAAACCATTGCTAAAGTCTAAGATAAGAGAGATAGCTGAGTTGACTGATCCTGAATCTGTTGAAGATGTAGCTAGACTGCTTTGCTGCTATGTGATGTGTGGTATATTATGTCCAGTAAGAAGTGGCGCATTACCATGGTACTTGACTGCATATTTAGAGAATTTGTCTGAAGTTTGCACGTATGATTGGAGTGGTTTCATAGTTGATAATTTGAAGAATCATATTAGGAGAAGTAAAGACATGAAACCAGGTGGTTGTACGATGATTTTACCGGTACGTATTCTTACGTTTACTGAACACTAACAACATGACTTTTTCTTAAAAAATCTGTATTATATGTATTTGAATATTGTCATTTTCTGCAGTTCTTAATTTTCGAGAATACGTCATTAGTTAAACCAATCAATAGGAATGCATTTCCAAGGTTTCTAAAATGGGATTTGCGAAAGCTAACGAATGCCTTAAACAAGAAGAAGTGGTACAAACGTACCAAGGTAACATCTTTTAAAAAAATTTGAGCTACACTATTTTGTATAACTTATTTACCTATTTATATATATGTAATGATAATGAATGCAGGTACATATTGGAAGTTTAAAAACTGAGCCTTGGGAGGAAGAACAGTTTCAGGCTATACACCATTTCAGAGAATCGGTCCAAACGGTCCAAACGGAGAGATCAACTAGAGCAACTGTTGTTGAGAGTAATGGAGCTAATGTGACAACTGGACCTGGTGAATCTAGTGCAACAGCTATACATGATCCAGTTGTTGATTCTGTTGATAAGGATCAATGTGTCTTCCAACAATCATCATCCAGACCCTTTGAGGTTGGTTCTACATCAAGCATGAAAAAAGTTGGCTTGGATAATGGACCGTCGTTTGATCTTGGAGAGGATTGCAACATTGTAAATACTCCAAGGGAAATGGATATTGACAATACTGTGATGACAGTATGCAACGATGTGAATCGTACTTTTGCAGATTTAAATAATGATTATACGGGTATGTTGTTTGAACAGGATGCAAATACTGAGGATGTGAACTGTGGGTTGGATAATACAGGATCTCGACATGATGATGTTGAAGGCAGTGGAAGAAAAGTGGAAGAACTACTTTCTGAAATTAGGCTGCTTAAAGAGGATGCTGAAGCTAAGAGGATTAGTAATGAGGTTAAAATAAATAGGCTTAAAGAGGATGCAGAATCGAAACGGCTTAATTTTGAGAATGAAGTTAAAAGACTTACAGAGGAGTTTAATAAAGAAAGGGATTTTTTTACAATGGAAAGGGGAGTCAAGAATCAAATGATCAAGGATCTCGAAACTGAACATGAGTCGTTGAGAAGAGAGTTGGACATGAAACGTCTGTCATCCAAATCCCATTCATTGGAAGAAGAGCAATTTGTTGCAGAAGTAGAACAAATTGAGAAGGATTTGAATCTTGAATCGTCGGGTAACAAAGGTCAGGCATCTGGTGCTGAGCAGGACGTAGTGCGAGAAAATGAAGTTGATAATACGCCGTGCCCCGTTGTTAAAGGGAAAAAGAAGAGTAAGGACTACGTAGATCCTAGTTCCATGATAATACGTGTGAAAATAAGAACTGAGGAACACGGAAGAAAGCCAGTGCAGCTATCTCCTCAGCTCCTGACCCAAGAGCTTAACTCGGTTCACGAGCTTAGTGATGATGAACCAGATGAGGTTTTGGGTGGCAAAAAACATGTCAAAGAGATGAAAGTTGTTAAGAATCCATTTGACAACTCTTTGGATACAGTTAAGTATGCCCCCGTTGAGTTGAAAGATCAAATCTATAAAGAACTGGTAGAATATGGTGCAAAGTAAGTAACACTCCCAAGCATATTTAACATATATTTTACACATTGTCAACACAGAAAAAACATCTTCCACCTTATATTCGTTATACATTGTTTCTATAAAGATGCATGATATTTGTTTGTTGTTTGTTTAATGATGCAGTCATTCTGTATACGTTGGTAATCGGCCCCTAACTGACGTCACAGTTCGAATGGTTATTAATTTGTTGAACAACAAAACTGTGGATGATCAGGTAATTGTTAGTTGAATTAGTTATAGGTTTGTATGTTTATTAATAATGTAAATTTTTTAATGTAATTGTACGGAATACAATATTATTTAGGTGATTGATGCATGGTCGGACATGGTACAATCGGCACTAAGCCCGCTGGGTCCTACAGCTGAACGTATCACGATATTCACTTCTGCTTGTTGGGTAATGTACATTGATACTGTTATATAATGAGTTTAATCATTATGAAGTACAATCCTATAGAATTTTTTTTATATATATTTGTTGTATCATTGAATGCGCATGTATTTGTTAACAGAGTATGGTAAAGAAACGTGATATATCCAAGCAAAAAATCTTTGCATCTCTCATTGAGGATGTGATAGAAGAAAGTACCAGTCAAGATATGCTGCTATTCCCGATTATTATCACTGAGGCTGGGTACAGAACAAGAACAAACATTAAAGGGCATTGGACCCTGTTGACGCTTGATCTTAAGAAGAAGGAGTGGATGTTTTTCAACTCACTGCAACCAAGAACAAGTGGGAACGTTGATCATCATCTGAAAGAGTGCATATATGTGGTAAACTATTTCACTAAAATCAGTAGTTTGTTAAATTTATAAATGTTTCTTCTAACTACTGGACAAATGAAATAAGTACTGACTACATCCCATTTGTTGTATTTATTATATATTATTGTACCAGGATTATATATTATTATACTTATTAGTTGGTTAACTATTGAGATTGTTGTATTTATTAACTAAAATTCCTATGTAATAAATTATAGGTTAATTATGTGGAGGCAAAGTTGAGGCATGTGTACAAAATGGCATCTCCGAATCACCCATTTTTGAAGGGACGGTGCAAAAAACCTACTGCATCAAGCATTATGCAGCAAGGGCATGGCACGCTGGACTGTGGGATAGTTGTGTGCAGGCTAATTGAGTGTTTCTTAAGAGGTGAAGACCCTCGGACTGTTCATTTTGATGGGGAGGAGGCTAGTAAGATGCGTGTGAGGATCGTTGGGACATTCGTCAACCCTTTTAAATATGGACTTTGATGCTTTTGGATGCTGTATTTTGCTGAAGACTTATTTACATTTTTGTGAAGATATTTATCAGTATTACTTCTGCTGGTTTAAGTTATTTAGGTTAACCATTCATATGTTATGAATGAAAAGCCTATGAACATGTTTCCATATTTTGGTTTAAAATCTAGTTTGGATGATTAATCCTTTGTTTTTTGAATGACTTCTTTAATATTATTTACATTATTTCTTGCAGGTGGATATTAATATTATTATATTTAATATTACGTAAAAAAACTATTGTAATAGAATATATGCTAAAAAAACATGTTAGAAAATGGACATATGCTAACATACATTTAAAAAATGTATATATTCTAGAAAAATGTAAAAAAAAAAATACATATGCTGAAAAAAAAATACTTTTCAATCTTAAAGGAATACATTCATATCAGATCACTTCATATTTTGGAGATACAAGACTTTGAACATACTTGTATGTGTGCTGAACACCAAAAACCCTATCAACATCATTCAAATCAATAAATACATTCTTTCGAACATCATACGAACAAAAAGTACCACTGGGATCAATTCTGAACATCAATTTTGTACAATCACTGTTTAAGAACTGAATTGGAACAAGATCGTAATACTTGGGCAAAAATTCTTCCTTTATAATGGTGAACTTGGACCATGACTTACTAGAATTTGTGTAAGAAAGTATATGCATCTCAAAAAAGTAATGCCCTGGGCCTTGCTTTGGAATACATAGACGACTTCCGTAGAGAGCCAAGTTGTTATCATCTAAAGTTTTGAGCGTCAAACACCAAGTGTCACATAGAGATTTAGGAACTTCAATAACACCATAACTGTTTTGGCTATAGTCGAAAGTTATAATTGAATAAACACCGTGGCCATGGTATACATTCCAATGGAAGAGCCCGCCTACGAAACATGCATTAGAAATTGGAGGATATTCACCTGGAAAAGGATTTATCGTACACCACTTGTTCAAATTTCTAGAAAATAACTTAACCTCAAATTGATTGTCATGAAGCGACCGTAAATGTGCAACTCGCATTATTATATATTCATCATTGTTGTTATCATAACCTAATCCAAAGTATACCCACGCTACACTAAAGGTGTTGTGAAAAGTTATAGGGTCATTAGGAATGAATAAAGTCTTTTTGGTAGTGGGGTTAGACAAAGAATATACATCATGTATATCACAGTACAATACTAAGCCGTTTATTGTTCCTAAAACTTCTTCGTCGTCGTCACTATCTGAATTGTCTCTATAAGTCGATGGGTTTCTCTTAGGAAAGTACTCTTATGTTACAGGAGGGTCTGCAACACGTTTCTTATGGATATATGAAAAGAAAAAACCCTCTTTCATTTTCATCAGATTTGCTTCAATAAACAAACGTGAAGATATTAGGGCATACAAAGATTTAGACAAACCTATCAAATGTTTCAGGTCAGAACCCGGCAACCTCTCCAATATTTGAGATGTGATGTCATCTGGAATGGTGGATTCCAGCATGGTTGGCCGTTTTTTGGTAAATTTGAGTATGTATGTAATTATTCAAGTATAGGATAGATATGCAATATATATAGAGCAAAAGTAATAGATTAAATTACTTTTAATTATATATAAAAACCCTTAGAATTCGCCACCACGTGGGATATAAATAAGGAGTTCATGGAGAGGTGGGCAACGTGTTATACAAAGATTAACTAAGACTTTTTCAATTCTGTATATCTTTAAAAATTATTATTTAAAAATAAATATATGGAATGCTTTATATTTTTACATATAATAATTTATAATTATATAGAATAAATATTAATGATTGTCATATTAATTATAATTGTAACTTCTCCATTAAATTAAAATGCCTAAATGTTATTAATGTTATCTTTAGTGGAACTAAAAAAATGGTTTATGCACCCGAATAGACAATCATAAAAAAGTTGGATGGAAAACCGTAGCAAAAAAAAAAAAAATACCTATGATGTAATTAATTCAGAAACGTGACACGTTTTTCTATGAAATATATGCGCACGTATATGCTAAACAAATATGCACATTGAGAGATGTGCAGTATGGAATGCAAAATACACCATTTATTTTCTATATTTATGATTACTGCGATAATCATAGTATTATTACGTGAATCATTTGGTTATAGATATTAAATATAAAAATTATTATTATAATATTGACGTGAGATAATTATGGGGAGTATTGGATATATTCTAAATTTAATTATCAAAATGATAATATTTTAACATTATTTTATTCGATGTCATAGAAAACATTATATTATGTCTTGAGTTAACTATATCTGGCCCTAAGACAAGTAATTAATGAATACATATCTATTTACTGCATATATTGTAATATATGCTAAATATGTAATGCACATGTGCAAATATAAGTTGAATATAAGCTAATACTGGAAATTATATTCAAAAAACCAAAATATTCTCTAATACAAAATTGTCATAAAAAAATATCTTGCTACAATAGTATAGACTGTTTATCCGATTGATGAGAAGACTACTGACTATATAATAATGTAATTGATGAATACATACTACATGACCAGTCCACCTTAATCAATATAATTAACCAAAAATCACATTACAGATATTAAATATAGAAGGCAAATGAGAAAATGTATACCTCGGTATATTAACTTGATATTTATTAATAAATTTGAATGTCATATATCAATAAAAGTGGTAAAACACCAGTACACCAGAATCATAGAGCATCAAAATAATTAAAACTTATAAACAAGTTACTGCAACTAAACTACTCAGCAATATTAGTTTTATCAGTTCCAAAAACTCTGGCACATGTCAAAGAATCGTGCCTGCCCTTTTTACTGCACCTCTTACAAATAATAGATTTTACTTTTGGAAATTCACCATAGGACGTAATCCTCTTCTGCTTAGGTCTACCTGGGGGCTTCGGAAGGATTGGAGGAAGTATTTTATCAGATTCTTCAGCAGATTCAGCCTCAAATCTTTCTGTTTGGGGAACAGGGAACAAGTCTACCTCATAACATTGTTTGTATTTAGATGTAAAAAAACACTCTTCAACAACACTGTGAATTGATGTGCAGTGCTTCTTAATCACAGCCACTGCATGCGCGCATGGAAACCCTTTGATTTGCCATTCAAAACATGTACATATATTATATTGAAGATCAACAGTGACAGATGTTTTTGAAGATACCTCAAACTGACCGTTCGGATACAACGAGACAGGCCATGATGCACTGATATTTCCCAATTCATGCCAAAGAGTCTCTTTACTAGGAACCAGTAGACCTGTCCACTTATTGCTGGATTCCCGCCTCTCTACGAACATCCCAGAAATCTTTTTCCTTATGGAGTCAATCATATGAGTGATAGGAAGAGATCTAGCTTCACGTATCCAAGAGTTAAATGACTCAGCTGCATTAGATGTCATTTCCCCATACCTTTTAAGATGCGGAGAGTGTGAGACTGTCCATCTTGCATAAGGTAAATCTTCAAGCCATTTTTCAGCAATTCGACCGCCCACTTTCGTAAACAGCTCAAGTTTCTCTTTGAATATAGTACGTGATCGTAGGTGCATATGCACACTCTTTGAACAACCCAGCCATATTTTCACGATGTTGAGTATTCCATCCACCACCGTACCTACCCTTAAGGTTTGACAGCAAGTGATACAGGCAATAAAAGTGGGCAGGATCATTCCATACATCGTAAAAGGCCGACATCAATCCTACATTTCTGTTAGAAATGTAAATTACCCTTTTGGGGTGAGTGATAAGATCACGAAGTTTAGTTAAGAACCAAGCCCAATTGTTACGATTCTCGGAAGATACAATAGCAAATGCAACAGGAAACAATCCTAAAAAGATACAAAAAAATATAATAAACACGCATTAATTGGATGCAAAAATATTAAACCATACAAATTCACAAATAAAATACATTCAAAGTATGTTTAAAGGTCACAAATAGCATATCTGGAACAAATATTAAACAAGCAGTTTATAGAATTATTACCGTTGTTCCCGTCCTTTGCGGTTGCGGCAAGCAATACCCCTTTTGACCTTCCCTTCATAAATGTACCGTCTATGAAAAGCATTGGTCTACAACTTTTAAAGCCTTCCTTGCAAGCATTGAATGATATGAAAATTCTTTCAAAGTGGTTGGTGATAATGTTGGTCTCTATGTCCATTATGCTTCCAGGATTGGTACGTTTAATTGCATCACCATACCATCGTAATTGATCGTACGACTCGTCATAGCTTCCAAATATGTCGTTTCTTGCAGCCTCAACTCCGTACCACGCCTTCCAATAAGGGACTTCAAATCCATAATCATCATTAATATGTTCAATTACCTTTTTTCCAGTAATTGTAGGATTTGACTTCACATTTTGCAGAAGAATATCTTTGATTATTTTTGTGCCGAACCTGTTTTTTTTTCTCGTTTAACAGGTTGCCGACACAATTATGTACTAGGTTGGCCTTGGAAACAATAAACCCTGAATTCATAGGTAAGTGTTTTCCTTTAATAAACCACTCACAACCAGCTGACACTTTCTGATTGCACTCAGCATATATGTACCTAGGGCAGTTCTTAACATATCTAAACTTGAAATTGAGCTTGGTCGAGTACTTAATCAACTCGATCCTAAACTCAGGTGCACCACCAAAGACTGCCCCCACTTTCATTATATTACCCCAATTATCGGACAAATAAGCTTTAGTCTTCTCCTTAGGGCATAGATCAAAATTTGGTAAACTACCTAATCCAGTAAATTCTGTTGAACAAGCATTTGATAGTCTATGATTGAAAGCAATGTCAACACGATTATCAGGTATATTTGACAATTGAGTTTGGGATGCAGAAGCATCGACACGATCATCACTGATTGCCACACAAACACCCAAACTTTGTGAATTATTGGTATCAAGTAGTAAACTTTCCGATGAAATCTGACAAAATTCAACTAAACTGACCAAATCAGAATCAGATGATAAACAACAATTCTTTATGCAACCAACAAAATAACACATGCCTAGATTAGAAGAAGACAATATGGGCCACATACCGATTACTTCATTAACAATGTCTTCGAACTTTGAAGATTGTTGAACACGGATCAACTTGGTTTTCTCCTCGAATTCGAACTTTAAAATCACAGCATAATCCATCTCTGATTCTGCAAATTAGCTTCTCCAATTAACACGATCAATATAGCCCTAAATCGCATAAATTAAAACAGGGTAGAATTAGAAAAAATCGAAGATCGAATCGGACAGGTTATAAATTGGAATAACAATGAACCAATCGAATTATTGATTATTGAATTAAAACAACCCGGAATAAAATTGCATACCTAGATAATGTAATGGAATTACGCCTGTTTCATACCTAGATGATTCTGGAATATGTTCGAACAGAATTCATACCTCCAAAATGGAATGATTCTGGTATAGAAGATTGCGCAATTGGGATTTGCAGATCGATGTATTGATTATTGAAAATGGGATTTGCAGCAAAATGGAGGTGGTTCGGTGATGATCGAATATCGAGGATGGGATTTGAAGATCGAACAGAATTCGTACCTCCAGGGATTTGGAGATCGATTTCCACCTTATGCGCAATTGGGATTTGGAGAACGATTTATTGATTATTGAAGATATTGATTATTGAAGCTGTGATCTGCAGATTGGATTTGCAGCAAAAAGGAATGTTTCTGAGCAGGACGATGAAATGCTTTAAATTTAAAATATAATTTTAATTTACATTAATTTGAAATTTAAATTAATTTAAATTATTGTTTTAATTTAATATATTGGTGTGATGAAAGAGTAAGGGCATAATTGGTCATTCGATTAAGAATTTGACCTTAATCCTAATGCTATAATTTATTGTCTCTTTTCCTAGTTGTGTCTATAGGATTGTCCCTAATCTTAATTAAACTCATTTATAAGGATATTTAATATGAGCAAATTTATACAAAAATATTTATATTATTTGATATGAATTTATATAATTGAGATTTTTTTTTCAAATAGTCGAAATTCAAATTTAGTCATTTTATTTTCTTTTAATTTCTCAATTGTGGTAGCAAAATAATATGGAGACATATCTTGATTAATTGGATTGTTTAATTTGACTCTTTTTATATGAAATATCTCATAATATAATTTTTTGTGTAATTGTTTAAGTTTTACAATTATTTATTGGGTCTTTCTACGTTAAGGCCTTATAACAAACAATACTTTAAATATTATTGAATCTTTGATTCAACGTATGAATTTTCTTTTATATAATTGTACTTCGCATTAATGTATTTTTTCTATGTAAAATTCAATTGCATTGCATCGTCCTCTAAAAACAAAATTAGTAAACAAAAAATTACGAATATATCTTTTTAATTTTAAAAAAAAATATATATATATCTATAATTCTCAAATAGGTCGGACCGGATTGAATCGGACCCATCAACCCGACCCTTCTTGTGGCCCCACTGGGGGATGCATGTTTCTCTTGGTTTGGACCAGATCCGTTCGGGTGGGATCGGTCGATTCAGGTCGGGTTGGCCCGAGCCCACTGGGTTTTTACTCGGGCCCAACCCGATCTCTCTCGGGCCTCAGGTCCTGAAATAAATTTTTCATATTTTTTAAAAAAGAATATTAAAGGACATTTCTGTAATTTTAATATATTTTCCACAAAAATTAAATATTTTATTTAATGGTGAAGAACGATCGATCATAACAAAGTTAAATGACATGACTATTTTTAATTAGACGCTTATTGTAAGACAGATCGAATTCTCTGTCTCACGGTAGAAAAACTCATTTATTAATACTTTTTTATCATCATTCTTCGAATTATTATTTATTTATTTAAATTCACATTCATTTTATTCATAAATAAAACGAATAAAGTGAATTTCGCAATATAATATAATACCTTCTAACTTATCTATTTTATACATTATTAATTAATACAGTATATTTTTAAATTGTGTATACAAAATTTGTACTTCCAGCACAATAAAAGAAGAAAACTTATCTACTTGCCAACACATCTCTGCTGCGGTGCATCAGTTTTTGTTGGTTTCTTATCGGTTTGTGTACCATATCTCTAACGTTTATTTCAAAGTTTTATTCCCTCCGTCGGTGATTTCTTTCTCATGTGAAATAGCACACAAAATAAGAAAAGTGAATTTAGTGAAAATTTTAAGTGGCATTTTTATAAATTTTTATTTATAAACTAAAGAAATGAATTGAATTTTGGGTAAGGATAAAGAAAAAGTAATGACATTTGTGTAAAATTAAGAATATTGTGAGGGTGTAGTTTATAAAGGGTTTTCCATTTTAAAGTATGAAAGTTATTGTGGAACGTTTCAAAAAGAAAAATGTGAAAGTAATTGCGTAACGGATGGAGTATGTTTTATTACAATTATTATTTAATATTTATAATAAATGGAAAAAATATCCTTAAATTTACAATTATACGATTACTAGTGTAAGACCCGCATTTTATGCGGGGTTGAAACAAATTTATAATAGGTTTTACTTTATTGTTATTCAATTAAAAAATAAATAATTAAATATTGTAGAAATATAAAATTACATTATATATATATATATATATATATATATATATATATATATATAAACAATAATAGAATAAAGAATTATAGTTTTCTATTACTCCCTATTATTTTATTAATTAATGAAATTAATATATGAAATTACAAATTACAGAAGTTAGAGTTGTGTCATTGAAAGACTGAAACACTCAATGTTATTTTTCGGATAATTTTTTTACCACCAACATTCCTTCAAAAAATAATTTATCGTTCGATTTTGTGATTTTCAAGTCTTATAACAATCATTATAGTTCCATTGCACAAATCAGACTTCATATCAATGTTCGTAAGAAGTATTATAGGGACACCTATTTTCAGAACTGATCGAAACCAGAACACTCAAGAGAATTGTGAAAGTCAATTGAAAACACTTAAAAGAATTTTAAAAGTCAACATAATATAATATTTTCACACCAACAGGTCTAAACAAACGTTGTCTAAACTTAAATATTTTATTTTGTATATTTTTAGGTATCATTTTCAACACACTCTCATTAATACTTTTAACTTTTTTATGTGTTAGAAGCAAGTATTACTATATCCATAAAATATTTATTTGTACCAAAATTATAAGAAACAGAAGAGTAAATACTATCAACTATAACATCTAGATCCCCTACATCTAAACTCAAATTCTCTTTGAGAATATCAATCTTAAATATTGACCTAGAATAAATCTTAGTATAGTATTATTATTTATTAAAAATGAAATTACAACATTAAGTAAATAAGAAAACTTATAATAAATCTCAGTCTAATAACATAACAATGCATTAAATAATATAATGTGCATTAGTCTTTAATATTTTTAAAAGACCACAATCTGTCTAAATGACTGATTTGACAGGTAAATAATTTGTACATAATTAAAAATTATAATACGAATTTTGAAGGTTAATATTAATTTATTTATTTTTAGGTCAAGGTTAATATTAAGTCTTAAGACTAATTTTCTCGTTCTCAAATTAAACAGATTATAATTAATCTTAAAATGTGAACAAATTCAAAGCTAACTAAGAAATTGATTGACAAAAATAATCACAATAATAAAATTAGTTATTAAACTTATGTGTATATTAAACCATTATAAACCTCCAATTTTCGAATTCTATAATATATAATCACACAATATTTTGATGTCACTAATTGAAAATAGGCTGAAAATCGGCCGGTCCCGATCTCCAGGGAATTTGATTTTAGATAATATTTTTGCATATAAACAAATAGAAAACTAAGAGAATCTGAATTTTAAATTATGTATAAGTTGTGAAGAAATATGAATTCAAAATTATACTTGGTAATAAAATACAATAATACTCAAGTAATTAAACAGAAACATGTGAACAAATAAAAATCAAAATACACTCAAATTAAACAAAATGAAGTTCAAATTGAATACATTAATCAATAATCATATTTGGATTAATATGATAAATCTCTTGACTTTTATGAAGTAAAGTATATAAATAATTAAGGTAATAGAATTTTTGTAGATTTAGGTACACATCAATTTAGGTTTTAAAGATAAAATTGAATTTTTAAATATTTCTATTCAGATTAGGGACAAAATTTAAGGCGGGTATATTGTAAAAAATAGAAAAAAAATAGATATGGTGTGAATCAATTCCATGATTCAATGTCCCCCTCAAAAAAAAAAAAAAAACATCACATGATTCAATGTAGATATAGTAATTTAAGAGAATAAATGATATGAGAGATGATTGAAAAAAAAAAAGATTAAAGAATAAAAATATATTAACTAAAAAATACTTCCTTCGTCCCAATGAAAGTTACCCCTTTTTTTTCGTCTGTTCCAATTGTTATCCTTTTTTTTTTTTTTTTTTTAAAGTAAACTACTTTCACTCACATTTCATTATATTATTTTCTCTCATAATTAATGACATCTAATACATCTATTTATAATAAAAAAAAATATCATATTTCTTAACTTCTGTGTCCAAAATAAGGACATACTAAAGAGATTTGTGTTAAAAAAAATACTAAGAGATTTAGATTAGATAAATTGAAAAGAAATGAGAGAAATATCATTAACAAATAATTAGGAATAAAATTTGAGATGTAAAAAGACATTTCATTGAAATTGAGTAGTATACACTAAATATGAAAATTGAATAATATAAATTTACTACTCCACATCAATTGTGGCGAAATAGCTAATGATAGACAACATATAGTGGGGAAGGTTTAATTTGAAAATAAAATATTAATGGCTTTCTTAAAAACTACTCCATTAATTGGGTTAGAAAAAAAGGAAAAGAGAGACGGGGTCATTCCACTACAACAAAATGCATTTCTCGTAACGAAATTATTTGTAACCAACAATAAAATGGTTACAAAAAGATGACTTAATGTAACAAATTTATTTTTTCGTTACAAAAATTATTATTTTAAATAACACCAAGTAACCGTCGTTACCAATAGTAAAATGTTGGTTACATATAGATTGACCAAATTCTATAGGCATACATAAAATTCAGAATTATTTTTATTCTTTTTGTGTAAATTATAAATTAAAAAAAGACTATCTAACAATTAATCTTAGGATTCGTATAGGTGATTTGAGGCTTATTATTATTATTATTTTATTTGAAAACATGTAAATTATACTCCACTTCAGAAACGCGGGGAGTATGAGAGAGGAAATCCTAAGCCCTAAATTCCTAATTCTTAAATCTACCTACTCCGTCCAATGCCCCATCCTCTACAGACTGCCGGCGTCCCCATCCTCTGTCTTTCACCCTTAATTTGCTGTAACAGTGAATTCGAGTCTAAGGAGAAGTTATAGGGCTCGACGTAGACGCTGAATAAGGAGCAGTACGGAGGAATACTGATTTTCATTTTCAGGTACACTAATCTATAGGCGACTTTGGATTGAATAAACAATTCCCGATTTAATTGTCGGATTTGGATTTGATTGGTTTTGATTTTGCTCTATTTTTTAGTTCTGTAATTAATCGACAGGTTCTTCATAATTGCTGTTTTTTTTTTTTTTTTCTCAAGGTTGAAACAGAATGTTTGAATTCTCTGATCAAAGTTGCTTGCTAAGTTTGTATTTGGATTTCATGTTGGTAATGTTCACAATTAATCTGTTTGGCTGGAATTCATCCTTATTATATTTTTGGTAATCAGAATTGTCTGGGTCATTATTTGGAATTAACGATGTTTAGTCTCCGACTTGTTCACGGTTGATATTTATTTCAATCTTTTGCGACTTTGGTATGAAGCCTCATTACAATGCTCAATTCTTACCCCTGTATTTTACTGGTTTACTTTCTTTCTATAATTTTGGTTGTGACTAGAAACAAGTAAAACAATTAATTACTTTGGTGAGGAATGGATTATAGATTAGAAAAGAAGGAAACTAGATTGTAAAGGCATGAGTTATGAGAAAGAATATGTTTCCCTCTTCGTTAAGTTCTGTATGATTACATGTAATTTGTCTGAAAGAGTGAAACAGAAAAAAATTGGGAAGGTAATGTGGAGATATATAAGCTAAAATCATGGTCTGCAATTTGCTTTTTCATCCATGATATAAAGATTTGATTTGTTGTGTGTGCTCAGTCGGTCTCTTTGGCTGGGTGAGATTCTGTAGTTCAGCCCTTTTGTATGTGTGTGCATACTCTCACTTAAATGAAAATTGGATCATGATTTCTCTTGGGTTGTATCATTATATTGAGGACACAAGAACATGGAAAGTATGCCTTATTTCGTTGCTACATATCCTATACTTGAACATTTTATTTTTTTCTTCTTTAATAATAGCGATTAATTTCTTTGAACTTGACAGGTCAGATGTAACTAATATACTTTTTATTGTAGCAACAAAATTATAGATGCAGTATAAAGAGGGTACGTTATTTTGGTGGAAGATGGTGATCCTCCTCTTTAGCGAAAAAAAAAGGTATCGAATGATTTTTATCTTTTGATGAACAAATTTTGTTTAAACCTTGTTTTTTTTTTGGAGTTTTAATGGTTGACAATGTAGGTTCAGGATGTTGTGCACTTGATAAGAATGGAGCTTGAAGAGGGTTAGATACTCAATAATAATTGTAAGGTATACTCTCAATATTATTACCCATCTGCAACTCATTAAACATCGAATAAGTCACGGTTCTATGTAGTTCACAGTCCCCTATTGCTTAAATATCTAAAATCATAATGGGGTTTTCATTTTATATCTTTCGTTACTATATCAAGTGCTAAAAACTTGGTTATGCCAAATTGTGTGTACAATTCCATGTTATCTTCAGCCTTGCAAGTTCCAAGGAGTTTATGAATTTTACATGATGGCAGATATATCTATTTATCTTCTCACAAAGCATACCTGGACGTCTAGCTGCCGAATTACTAGTTAAAAAGATGTAGAAGTTGCTATCGAGCTCAATGGGTGACAAGCATAATGTCTCAACAACTCTTCAATTTGGCGGTGTTGGTCGCAAAGGGAAATCATAAGAAAGGATATTGTCAAAAGTCTCAAAGAAGAAAACCAAGGAGCGATTTTTTACGACATTGTTAGTTTTTTTTTTTGTGATTATTTTTATTTTTATGGATAACATTACATTGTTGATTTTGAGAATTGGTATTTTCTTGAATGAAAATTATTGCAATATGAGCTGTTTTAGGACTTCTCACATGTTCACTGAATAGTATAACTTGTAAATAAATTATGAGTTATTTGTATTTATTGCTTATTTCTCATATGTTCTCATGTACGAAACAAATATTTTAGCACCAAACATACGATTTCGTGTAAAAAATTATTTGTAACGAACCTAATTTTTTTATTTTTTTAATAACATTTTGTAACGAAACTTTTGTTACAACGGCTAAAGTTCTTGTAACAAAAAAAGGTGTCGTTACAATTGTATTGGTAACGAAATTGAATTTTATTCGTTACAAGAACTTTTTGCAACGAACTTTACAAGACCAACTTTTGTAACAAAATGTTTCGTTACAAAAGGTTTTTGTAACCAGAAAATGACTTTTTGTAACCATTTTTTTCGTTACAAAAAGTGCATTTTGTTGTAGTGTTCTCAAAGTTGATTTCGAAAAGGCATACGATTCGGTCTATTGGGAATTTATTGACGAGATGATGGAGGGGATGAACTTCAATTGGAAATGGCGCCAGTGGATTAGAGGGTGCTTATCATCGACGACAATGGCAATCCTGGTCAACGGAAGCCCAACGGGGGAATTTCATCTCCAAAGAGGAATGAGACAAGGGGATCCACTATCCCCTTTTCTTTTCCTCATCGCCGCGGAAGGATTCAGCTGTCTCATGTACAAAGCAATAGAGATGGAGAGATTCCAGTGCCTAAAAATCGGAAATAACAATGTTCATGTGAGCCACCTTCAATTCGCGGACGATACAGTCATTTTGGGTAAAGCATCGGTGGAGAACGCTAAGACTATAAAAGGAGTGTTAAGACTGTTCGAAATAGCTTCAGGGCTGAAAGTGAACTACTCAAAAAGCTCAATCCATGGAATCGGAATTAGTACCGAAACCCTCACGTCGCTCGCTGGGATCATAGGTTGTGTTCCTGGGCCTATTCCGTTCAACTATCTAGGCCTTCCGATCGGATCAAATTATAGAAGAAAAGAAACTTGGAAACCGATGATCGATAGGTTTAAAAGTAGACTTTCGGGTTGGGCCAGAAGAAATTTATCGATGGGAGGAAGAATCATACTAATTAAATCAGTTCTCACAGCCATGCCGCTGTATTTTCTCTCGTTCTTCAGAGCTCCATCGAGCGTCTTACATACTATCAAACGGCTGCAAAGAAATTTTCTGTGGGGTGGAAACGAAAACAACAGGAAGATTGCTTGGGTCAGATGGGAGTGTGTTTGCAAGAGTAAATCCAAAGGAGGCTTGGGGGTGAGAGATATCGATGCGTTCAATAAAGCCCTATTGTGCAAATGGTTATGGAGGTGGACCAAAGAACACAACTCTCTGTGGATGCGTATCCTCACGTCCAGATACAATCATGACGGGAACATCGGGCGCAGTCGGTCAAACATGTCAAAAACCTCCCTGTGGTGGAGAGATATGAAAAACCTAATGGAGGGGCCTGTGGGTGAAATATTTTACAATAAATTAAGCTTCAAGCTAGGAGATGGGGATCTTGTTCGTTTTTGGGAGGATCCGTGGATAGATGGAAGGGTCATTTTAAAAGACAAATACAGAAGTCTATACAACATATCAACAAATAAGGGCGGCAGGGTTAAGGAATTCTTTTTAGACGACGGGTATACGTGGATATTTAGATGGTCTAATATATTCAATGCTAATGATATTGTGGCTTTTGTCTCTTTATGGTCGAATATTTGCAGGTTCAAGATCACAAGGACGAAGAAGGACAGGTTGATCTGGAAGGAATCAAAGACAGGTGATTTCAATACCAAAAGCATGTACGAAATACTGACCGACAACGCGGATATGGGCGGTACGCAGACTACACAATGGCCAAAAATATGGTGGAAGTGCATCCCAATTAAAGTTTCGGCGCTGGTATGGAAAGTGTTACACGGAAGAGTGGCGACAGCGGATAATTTACTGAAAAGGGGCATCAATCCGGTCGAGTTCAATAGCATCTGCTCTAGATGCTGCGCCGCGACGGAAACGATAAATCATGCCTTCATAACATGCCCCATGGCCTTAACCGTCTGGTCCCTGGTTCATTGCTGGCTGGACAGCAACATAGAGTACTCAAATACAGTGAGTAATCACTTGGAAGAGTTCTGTGGGAAAGGAACTAACACCTTCAAGCGGAAAATCCTAGGCCTCGTTTGGCAATGCACGATATGGAAGCTTTGGAAAGCTCGGAATGACGGTATTTTTAACGAGAAGAGAATACAACCGGACGAGATTGCGGAAAGCATTAAATACAACACTTGGAAATGGTTGAGAGCTCATAAGTTCTCAACGTCTTCTTTTTACGATTGGGATATAGACCCATGGTCATGTTTTTCAAAGTAACGCGGGAGTATTTGCAAGTATAGGAGAAACAAATGTGTAAAACGGGTGTTTTGAGTAACCCAGATACTCAAATTGAGGAATAAAGCATCATATTTACTTTTAAAAAAAAAATAAAAAAAAATAAAAAAAAATACCGCATTAATTAGTGAACATAAATGTTTACAGTATTAACTAATTTGTGCACGTATACAAAAACTGTTGCACATAAAAAGTTAATACTTTAATTAACGAAATTTTAGCAAATCATGTTTCACCCGTTTCGCATAAATCTTGTGTTTTTTAATTCTAAATTTTAATTCAAATTATTTACCATTTTCTCACCACAATTCTTTCCAATTCACCCCTTCAAAGATATAGTATAAGATTTTCTTAATTAGACAACTTTTTTAGTTTAACGAAAAAAACAGTAAATATATCATACTTAATAGATCGTCAACTAATAAAATATAGTTAAAAAATACAGCTTTCATAAATCTTGCTAGCTAATTAAATTCATAAATATATACTCCTACATAATTGAAATAAATAATTGAATAAAGTTATAATTTGATTGCATGAATTTTACATTTAAAAACTATTTTCATATAATTTGGAATTTAAGAATATGTTAATAATCTGAAAAAAAAAAAAAAAAAAAAAAGAGTATGTTAAATGTACACAAATATTCTAGAATTCGATTTTCCTTAATTAATTGAAATTATGATTTAAGTGCATATCTCCATATATATCTCAATTAATTAATTTAATTTTATCTCGAGTTTATTTAAATATACCAGAAAAAATATAATTTTAAAATAATAGAATAAGTGGAGTATAATTTAACTTTTGAGATATAAATGGATAATATAAGACATAATTTCAATTGTTCTACTCAATTTTGACATAATTTAAGTTTTGACATACTTCAGATTAAGATTAATTTTTAGATGTTGATAGTTAACTTTCTTAAATATGTTTTCCATTTTTTTTTATCGGTGCAATAAATGAAATTTGGTAATATTTGTCACATTAAATGGATCGTATTCGTAGCAACGATTTAAGCCAACAATAAAATTGAAGTAAATATAATTTATTTATATATGTAAATTAATGGAAAGTCATAATATATTGGACGCATAGTGATTATGATCGATATTTGTCACATTTAATTTCACACAATATTCATAGTAGTAAAAAAATGTTATTGATTAAATTATTTTATCATAAATCATAAGCGTATTTTTTCTAACAGGAGAAAATGAAAACTATACATCTTGAAGGTACAATAGATGATTAATCATCTAAAAAGAAGGTAAAAACAATCCTTAGAGAAAAAACTATGCACAACCAGATATATTCCACTTTCGTAAAGCCTCCCAATTGCATTCTGTTAAGATCTGGAGCCAGAAATATTCCACTTTCGTAAATTTCGTAAATCCTTCGATTGCAACCTGTTAAGATCTGGTTTGTGGCTTGTCCTCCACCATTGAAATTGATGGAACCCTCTTGGAGAAACACCATAAGAAAAAAAATCGATCCTCTCGGAGAAACATAGTATGAGAGACAACTTCCAATTGACATTATTCTTAAAACTTTTAAAAAGTTTGTGTAATTCACTACATACATAAGCTTGATGAATGTTTAAGGAGAATGAGTGAATTGTATAAAATGAATGACATAAGATCCTATTATATAGAAAATTGGATTAAGATCTAATGGTTAAGATTAAACATAAACAAAATGAATGGTTAAGATTAAAGGAGAAAGGTGAAATGAATGAGGATGAAGGAATTTTGAAATGAGAGAATTGGGAGGAGAGAGGTTGAGATAGAGGGGATGAGAATGTGACATGTGGCACTTTAAGAGTTTGCAAATATATATATATAGATGTTGCGTAACTTTCAATATCTTGCAAAAAGTGTCCTACAATCAATTATTGATGACGTGTCAGATTTTTATATGTTATGTAGTAGTCTCTCCGTCAATGAAATGTAGTGTCATTTATCTCATATTTTTTGTCCATCAAATGTAGTCTCATACACTTTATGGAAACCATCACCCTCAGCCATTGCTTAATTACTCAATTTGCCATCAACTTTATTCACAAACAATGACTTTATTTACAATGGACCTAACAATACCCTATAATACCCTTACTTTATCTACTTTATCTACATTTTTCTTAAAATTTGTGCCCACCCCTCATGGGACTACATTTGGTAGATGGAGGGAGTACAACATTTTGTTTTTATGTTTTATTTTACATTGCTAATACATGTATACCGTAGAAAACCCAAAATATATTTCTCTTAACATTAAAAAACAAATCAAAATTCAAAACAAATATACCACCTCCCTCCTTTTGAAAGTTACTACTCCCTCCGTCCCCGAAAAGTTTACGGGGAATCTTGGGCACATGATTTAAGAAAAAAGTGTAATGATGAGATCAGTATTGAGGGGTAATTTTGTAAAATTTTATATATAAAGTAAATAAAGTAGGTGGGTTGAGTGTATGGTGGGTCCCAAAAGTAATGACATAAAGGGCAAATATGTGTATATTGTGAGGGTGAGGATTGTGATGATTATTTCTATTTTGGGGTATGCAAACTTTTCGGGGACAAACAAAAAAAGAAAGTATAAAAACTTTTGAGGGACGGAGTGAGTATTAATTTTGTCATATTTTCTTTTTTTTACCACATCTACCATCTCTCTACCTTAGCACTTTCATGTCTCTTTATCTCAACAATTCATTACACATATAATACAATATTTTAAAAATTAAAATGTAGATTTCGGAGAGACAAATGAATTATATGCTAAAAATGTATTTTAAAATTGATTCATGTGTGGTTGTGAATAAATCAAAACACATACTCCCCCATCCCGCCGTAAGCTTTCAATTTATTTATTTTGGATGTTTCCTTATTTTCCTACCTCTATTTACTAGTAGTATTACTTTCTTTCACTACAAAAAAGAGGTGTTTTACCGACGGTTATGCCGACGGATATTCAGTCGGTATTGGCTCTTACCGACGGATTTACCGACGGATTTCATCCGTCGTCAATGAATTGGTCGGTAGTGGTTACCGACGGAAAATATGCATCCGTCGGTATATGCCGACGGATTCCCGACGGATTCAAACCAACCCGTTTTCAAACCGGGTCGCCTGTACCGACGGATTCAATTCCGTCGGCAGTCAAGCCAACCCGTTTTCAAACCAAGTTTTCAAACCGGGTCGCCTGTACCGACGGATCCCAAATCAATTTTTCGTCGGTAGATCCGTCAGTATATTTTGGACTTAAATTTTATTATTTTAATTTACCGACGGAATTTTCCGTCGGTAAGTATTAAATTTTTTTAAAAAAAATGATATTCCGTCGGCTCGCCCGTCGGTATTACCGACGCTAAACCGACGGAATAGTCCGTCGGTAAGTACCAAAAATTTTAAAAAAAAATTTATTTGCGATCGGGATCCGACCCGATCAAAATTGCTTAAATAATTCAATACACGATCAAAATTGCTTAAATAATTCAATACACAAATCTACATTACATCCAACAGAATAAACAAAATCGTCGTCCTTTGCTTGAGCAAACAGCAAAAACTTGATGATGTAGACCAGAGTGCTAAGGCATCGAATGGTGTTCCGGAATTGGCAGAGGATCGATCAAGTAAGAAGCAAATAGAATTTTGCTGCTGATTATGACAACTATACCCCTCACTAGAATGCTTGAAAAAGCTCTGTGAAATATTAAAACAACGTAGTAAACATTAACAAAAACTTATATGAGAAATAATTTAACAAGAATGTGAGTATATTAATAAGTACCGTGGAGTATATTAAATTGTCCTTCGCTGACTCGACTCCATCCCTGCCATTTCAAAATCAATTCCAAAGAATCAAGATTCAATTGTCATTTTATATATTTAAACATAAATTAAATTATCATAAAAATTGAACATACCTCAACAGAGATCAAGTAACTTCATTAGGCTCGCATAGTTTCGGTCATGCTGGTAGTTCAAAGATAAGAGATTTAGAGTACAATAAATAAATCAATAATTCAAGGAATAATTATTAATAAAATCTGATGAACTGATTTCTTTATCAAGTGATTAGGCCTTCAAAATCTAGGTATTGATTCACTATGAATCCAATAAAAACTGATGAATTGATTTATTTTTTCTTATATTTAATATCAGTGAAGGGATGGAGTGATACGGAGACAATCTCATCTTTGTGATGTTCTTATATTCGTGAAAAGCCAAATAGAACCAGAAAATCCAAACAAATAAAATAGGGATTTCAAGATTAAATTCCAAATTGAAAGCATCATATAGATAACACAGTTTTTTCAACAATGCATCATCGATCCAATTCGAAAGGAAAACATAAACATAAGAAAATCAAATTCGGTGAAATGATTTTTAAGATACAAAGCATATATAGATCTTTCAACTAACGAGCCGTCGGAAAGGTAATCCGTCGGTATACGTTCGTCGGCAAAAACGAGCGTTTTTGTAATGTTTTTTTCCCCCTAATTTTCGTGTAAAAAATAAATAAGAAACTTATAATAGCTGACCAGACAAATGGGGTATATCCTTAAAAATCTGAAAAATGTGTTTTAAAATTGATTCATGTGTGGAGGAGCATTTAGTATTTGTGGTTGTGAATAAATCAAAACAAAATAGGCAGATATTTATACACATATAGTGAAACAATAGTTGAGTAGATTGCAATTAATGGCGAAGAAAGGGCATGTGGTGGGCATTCCATTCCCAGCTCAAGGGCATGTTAAGCCTCTCATGAAACTCTGCCGCCGAATTGCCAAACGTGGGATTAAGGTTACCTTAGTTAACTTAGAAAGCATCCATAATAAACTAGTTGTCGCGCGTGAAAACGAGGATGAGAATGAAGACGAGGATAATATGCCCGTCCTAATGTCAATCCCAGACGGGTTTAAGACGGGGGATGATCCAAACGATACTATCAGGCTGTTGGTGACTCTCAGAAGTTCGCTACCTGAGCCTTTTCCATCGTAAATTGGTGACTGTAATGAAATACAATTGCCATTTTGTGAGGGGCCCACCGCAGTTGACTTTTCCATCGTAAATTGGCGACTGTACGTTTACCTCCAATCGCGAATTTTCGTCGCCTTCTGAATAGTTTTTTGTAGTGTTTGTTCTTAGTCTTCCACACAAGCCATACTACACATTCACATATACTTAGTGCAATTCTTCTGCCTCTCTTGTTAATAAGAAGCCTGATAAACTACATTAAGTTCAAGCTTGGATTCGCTGAAAGGGCCGTAGAGATGTCCATCCATTTGATGTAGCTCATCCACAATTGGTAGGCAAACTTGCACTAAAAAAAGATGTGATGAACTGTCTCTTCCGGCCCATTACAGAGGACGCAGGTCGAGCTAGCTTCTTCCTCAAGGATTCTCCTCTTCTTCAGATTCACCATTGTAGGGAGCCACCCCCATATGAGTCGCCACGAGTGTATATATGTGCATTTTGGACGACGCATAGATTTTCCATAGTAGGCTATATTTCTCCCTTTCCGTTTCGCTTCCCACGTTCTGTTGTTGCCCCTATCCAATCATATACTCCCTCAATCCCATTATTAATTGAACATTTACTGTTTGCACAAATTTTAATGTAGAAATTATTTATTTGTATTAAAGATCATAAATTGACGTTTATGAGGGATATTATTATGGGTATTTTCTACTTGATTGGAGAGAGAATCTTTTATTTGCGTGAAAATTAATGACATGTGGTGTAAATAAGTAGATGTTTTAGGGAGATTTTTAAAGGAGTAAGGAGTATATGACAAACGTTCAAAAAATAATAGGGCAAAGGTTTTTGGAAAATGTTCAAATAATAATGGGACGAAAGGAGTACTTCTTTCGTGGTGTATCTTTCTTCTGTCGATAGTTACCACCTCCATGTATCTTTGACACCCTGTATGAGGCTGCTCCTGTTGATCAAAGAAGTTAGTTCACTTAACATGTTAATCTCTCTATCAAAGTGTTTTCGTCTCCAATTCCACTTCCACACCCACAATCCACCTTGTCGTTCCCCATCTCCCCCACCTTAGTATATTTATTTGCACTTAAATTATACAGTCTTGAAAAGATATTTCTAAAACTCCTCATCCCAAAACCATGTATTCCTGCTCTCACCTATGACTTTCTCCATACCCCCAGCTCTCCTCCCCTCTCTTCTCCCTCCACTAATTTATTAATTTCTCCCCACCACCCATGACATTGTATCCCCCACCCTCTCAGTTATCACCCATCTCTATCCCTCTAAGCCCCCATCCATCTTGATCTAATAACTTCAGAAGATCTGCCTGCCACTGAAAGTGAAAGGCGTATTGTTGGGATATGGTTTGTATTAATAAAGAAAATTTGATTTTGATTAGATACCAAAACTCTAAGTAAAACCCCAAATATGATGTTTTGCCAAGTCTAAATTTTCAGGTTAGATGGGTTCATATATGTTAGGGAGCTTCAATTTTTAGTTAGATAGATTGTTCTTGAATTTATGACAAATGATCTGGAAGCACAAAGAGTATGAAGACAAGTACAATCGAAGACAAGAGGCTGAAGTGTTATGAACAAGTGACAAGTACTAAGGAATCATGAAGATAAGTACGCTGAAGAAACATGAGTCAAGTATTATGAAATTGGATATTCATATACTTCGGATTTGGTAAACTTATGGTCAAAGACGATGGATGACAAGGCATTTACCCAGTACGAGACCGTTTTCTTGAAGGACAAAATTATTCCAAAATAGCCTATGATAAAACTTCACCTGTCACTGCGCATAACAAATTCTGAGGATAGAATGAAAAAATCAGAATGGACGTGAATGCATGTACTATTTGCATGCAGACCCTTGAACAATTTAAAAGTTCAAATTTATGGATAAGCTTGCTATCTCCACCAACGGATAGTTTGTTGTATCTATAAATATGCCATATCTTGAAACATTTCAAGATTACGGGACACACAAGTCATACACATTCTAGCAATATTTTAGTATTCAAAAGTATCCAAAACACTCGCGAGATTAAAACTTTTAAGCATATTTGTTTGTGAGTGTTATCTTTAGTCATCACTAGACAAACTCATAGATTATTATCCTAAGCCTAGAAAGTGATATCCTAGCCTTTACATTCGTTCTTATATTGTAAAAGATATCACACTAAGTTGGCACTAGAACAAAACCCTACTTTCACCTTGAGAGATAGTTTGAGAGTATCGTCGAGTTCGTAGAAGTTTGAGAGTATTGCAACGAGAGAAGGTTGTAAGAAATCAAGAAAAGAGAAGAATAAGTAGTAGAGTGCACCTTAACACTCTAAAAATAAGTTAATTCCAAGTGATTAAATAATTATCCTATTAAGTTAGTAGAGTGGACGTAGGAGCAGTTTAGCCTCCGAACTACTATACATCTTGTGTTCTTATCTACTTCATTTACCTTATTGTTTAAGTTTTATGTAGTTATTATTGCTTACTGCTTATTTATTTGCTAAGTATCCAAGTGCATATTACTTAAGGAGTATAATAGGGACTATCATTTATTCCGCATATAAGTTGTTTACTGTTAAGATCTGTTAGAATATTTCATTAAGTATTTGAGTTTATTTATAATATAAGACAATATCTAAGATCCATAAACAAAATGAGACAAAAATTTTAAACAAAACATTTAAGACCAAAACCAGTTACAAAATTCCTAATATGCCATTTCTTTATTAAATTAAAAATTAAATGTAATAATATACTCTTATATCATTTCTCATTTCAAAACTCACCCCCTTCATATTCAAAACCCTAAAAGGGGCGACATTAGGGTTTTTTTAAGGTTGCAACCATCACCAACTACACCGCTCGGAGAATCGAGACGTTGGCCTCCGTGTGAGTGGCGGAGATGGATGAGGGTGGTGGTGCCGACAATTTGACCAATTCTTCAGGCGATTTCTGATTCGCGATTCAACTGTTTGCGGTATTTTGCTGGTGGTTTAGCTTCAGTGGTTTTTTATTTCTGCCTGATTGGCGGTTGCCTCTTCTTCGTCGGCGATTGGTTCGCGATGAATCCAAATTTAGTTTTGATTCGCCGTCGTTTGATTTGATTCTCGCCGTCGATGAAGCTTGATTTTGCTTCTCTTCGCCGACGTCTTTCAAATCGGCATTTCCTCCGGAATTGACGCGTTGTTGGTCAATTTGAGTTCAGTCCAGCGGTTGAGTTTTCCGCCCTCACAAACACTACCCCTTTGCATGCCCATTGACGAAGTTGAGTTTTCACGTAAATTCTTGAATTATTCTAACTTTTTTTCATTTTCTGAGATTAAGGAACTGTGAAACTGTATTTTTTAGTGCTTTTGTTCTCTGAAGAAATAAGTTTGTTTTGATGTTTTTTAAAAGTGATACAATGGGAGTAGACATGAGATTGCATATAGTAAAAGTACGTGTTCTGTTCAGAAATTTGGTGAGTGCTGTATATTTATGATTTATTGCCTTCTTTGTATTATCTGAAAGGGTAATACAATGCATTTGTGTATTTGTATGCATATTTTGAACTCAAAGATGTAGTTCGAATTGTTGTATTATTTAGTTAAAGTGCATAAGTATTGTCAAAGGGATTTAAATAGTTTACTCGGAAAGGACTGGAAACTGTGATTTAAAATTAAATGAATATGAAAACCTTTTCACTTGTATACTTCCTACAGATTTGGATTTTTGTTGGATTTTATTAGACTACTGTCAATAAACGAAGGTTGCTTTCTCACCATATATACATTTATCCAAATCCCTTATGTTATATTGTGTATAATGTCATGTCAACATTGTATTTAAACATAACTTTGCTTTACTGTATTGCTTTCTGTATTTAATTACGGATATGTGATTCTAAATCTTATGTCGCCGATCAAGTCACAGCTGATGAAAATTTTGTATGAACTGAAAGGGAAAGTATGAGTTTCAGACTCTTGTCTTCTACTCCATCATGTTGATTGTTGGTAGACTTGTTGTACATGTGTTGAATGGTTCTTGATCATGTTCACTTTATTGACTATATTCTGCTGCTTTCTTTGACAACTTATAGACCCCACCAAGCCCAGAGTAGCAATGAAAGTCCCTTCAAAAAAAGAAAGAATATTAATGGGTGAAGCTCACACAAAACTGCTTGCACTAATGAATGAGTATGTGTTTTTCATTCATATTAGTAATTTACATTTTACAAGACAACATCATGTCTGTTATCTAACTCTCCTTGGGTGCTAAATCAGGATCACTATATGTTAAATAATTTCTTAAGCGATGTTTTTTTTTTTTTTTTTAAATCAGGTTGTGGTATTTTAAGATCCTACACATGTTTTATTTCAGAATTTAAAAATCGATTTTCAAACCTCACTCAAAACCAACCCTATCAACACTCGGTTTCCTCGCTGAGTTGGAAATGGGTGGTTGTTGTTCTTGCATGCTTTCTTATTCATCTGGATGTAATGCTTTAAGAAGATAATAATCACATCTAAATTTCATAAACTAAAATTATATTTTTATTCCAGGAAGCTGATGTTATGAGAAGAAGATTGGAGGATGCTAAACAGAGGAAGGTGATTCTTGTTGTTGAAGTTGAGTATACACTTGAAGTTGGGTTTTGCTGATAACGCAGCATGCAATTTTCGTTGCATATATAAACCCAATTTATTGCATATATTTGTATGTATAATGCATATTCAGTGTATTTTCGTATAATGTAATTTTTAGATTCAATAGTTTATTTACTTCACGAACTAGGAAAATCATAATTATTATAGAATTTATGATAAAGTCTTATATTATTATTATGCAATGCACATATTAGATATATGCATCCCCTATAAATATGCAATGCACGTATTATATATATGCATCAAACTATTAAGAATATCCTATAAATATGCAATGCACATAAATTAATCTAATCATAAATTCCAATATATCAAAAATATCAAGAAAATCAAATGCACAGTTTAAAAAACAAAAGATTTCTTACATGCGAAAACTCCTTTGTACAAACGAACGAATGATCAAACCATAACATTCAGTATATGAAAAGACAAAACAAACATACCTTCAATCCTTTTCTGTCCAAATAGTGTTGGATTCTTCAGAAATTTTCAGTGGAGAGTATCGTATGTGCACAGACAGAAGGAATGATCTCGAATTTTAGGAAAATAATTTGAATTGGAAATTGCCTATAATCGAGGGATAATCTCTTAACTTTTTAAAATTTAATTCATTTGACTTTGCATATTTCACATTAATTAAATTAAATGATTCGAAAATTGAAATTAAATGTAAGATACACTACTACATATTTGGCCTTGGAGAGCTTTTAAAAGCTCTCCAAGGCCAAATATGTAGTAGTGATAAGGGTAAATTGGTACAATTATGTGGCATTTTGTCTTTAATTGGAACTTTTAAAAAAAATTTAACTTGAATTTTAAAGACTAGAGGTGATTTGTCCTATATTGTTTTTTCCCCTAAGTATTTTCATAGAACTTGACATCTATACAACTTACTTGACTCTGATTATTTGTGTTATTAATTGTAAAAGTCCTTTGAATGTGTGAGGCGAAAGTTCTGAATTCTCCTCGCACTTAAATTTATATTTTCTTAAATAATAATTACAATAAACTTCACGTGTTTTATCTAATGAATTTATATCACTCACATAAAAGTAAATTTGCAAGTGATGAGTTGAATGCTAGGCGGTGGCTAATTGACATCTTCTTTCCTCGCGTGTAATATTCCTTAGCTACTTGCCAACACATCTCTGCTGCGGTGCATCAGTTTTTGTTGGTTTCCTATCGGTTTGTGTACCATATCTCTATCGTTTATTTCAAAGTTTTATTTTTTATTACAATTATTATTTAATATTTAGAATAAAATGAAAATAATATCTTGCAATATCTTGCAAAATATTAATGTGTCCTACAATCAATTATTTTAGGATCAACTATAAGCAGCTGGCGTGTCGGATTTTTATATGTTATGTAGTGCAACATTTTGTTTTTATGTTTTATTTTACATTACTAATACATGTGTGTATACTGTAGAAAACCCAAAATATGTTTCTCTTAATATTAAAAAACAAATTAAAATTCAAAACAAATACCACCTCCCTCCTTTATTAATTTTATCATTTTGAACGTCTCAACGAAAGTTACACATTTTCTTTTTTTTACAACACTTACCACCTTTAATTTTCACTTTCTTATCTCTCTTAATCTACCTCAACAACTCATTACAGAGACACTGAAAAACGAATAAATCCTCTCCAATTGTTTTTCTCTCTCTTCGATTTTCAATTGTGAGTTTTTCCCCTAAGAACTTTTCTCAAAAAAGTTTCTTCATGCCGAATCGGATTTTACTTCCGGATTATTATGTCAATTAGATGATTCTATTGTACTCTTTTTGAAATTTCCTTTGTGTTTCTTCTTGGAATTTGTAAGAAGTTTCATTCAAAAAATACATCACATTGGGTTGCGTTTCTTCTGGCAATCATTACCTTTCTCGATCTCCCGCAATTGCCGTATGCTTTTAGGGGCGTGATTTCTACGCAGGTCACCATTTGTGAAGGATTTTAGGGTTTCGAGTTACAATCTAAAGAGGGGGATTTGGATTTAAGATGATTGGCGGATTTCAAAAAGGTACTTTTCAATTTGGATTTCCTTCTGCCACCCCCACTCAATCTCTCTCATATAGCACGCTGGTTTGGCAAAACAAGGCGCCGGTATTGGTTGTGTTAGGCCTATTTAAACCTTCAGACACCATCAAATGGATTCACAATTCTCACTCTCTCAAAAAACTCTTCAACGTTTCGTATTCTCTTACTATGGCAGAAAATATGTATGAAGCCTTCGAAAATTTCTCCTTGGCTGATCATGAAACTACTAATATCATTGTTCAGCAAGACGAAATGACCATCCCAAAAAATGCTCTTGTTCTTAAATTTGTGGCGAGGCGAAAAATCACTTCGGCGGAGCTGAGGAATTTGCTGCAACGAGTCTGGTTGATCAAAGCAACTCTAAGGGTGTCCTTCATCGGAACAGGTCTTTTTCTTCTTGACTTTTCAGATGAAGGAGAGATGATGAAAGCCCTCCATAGACAGCCCTGGAACTTGCGCCGATCTCTGGTTGTTCTAAAGAAGTTGCATGTGCAAGATCGGCCCTCTAACATCAAGATCCAGTTTGTTCCGTTCTGGGTCCAGGTGCATGGTCTAATGCTTAGTGCTATGTCTAAGCAAATCGGTGTTCGTGCTGGTGCTGTGATTGGGGAGGTCATTGAGGTGGGATCGGTGACGGCAGATGATGTTAGGGGGGAGTTTCTGAGAGTCAGAGTGATTGTTGATGTAACAAAGCCACTCAGTAGATGTTGCTTCATCACTGTGAATCAGGAAAGGGTAGCAACAATCTTTCGATATGAGCACCTTTCTGATTTTTCCTATCTATGTGGTCATTTAGATCATGTGGAAGAAGAGTGTGGTTTAGCTCTGGGCCGAACTGCGGAATGGCGTTTGACTCATAGGTTCTTTTCAGAATGGCTGAGGGCGGATCACCCAAAGGGTCTGTCTGAGGAGGACATGCAGCGCTTTTTGGGGCCGATTCGTAGAAATGATAATCACTTGAATTGTGAAGCAGCACCACCAACGTTGGAAGAGCAAAGGCAGGCAAAAGGAAAGGAGCCGGTTGTTGAAGAGGATGTAACTTCTCTCATAATGGGGACGGGGCCTAGGCCAAGGAGGGAGGTTCATCGATTTGCGGATCTCATGACGCCAAATGGCATGCAAAGAGGTATGGAGGCAGGGTCAAGCTCTGTTAGAAGGCATAGATGGGATCCGATTACAGGTATGTTTTTGGAGGCTTTGAACTTTGTTGTCCCTGTTGATTATGAATACAGGCTTTTCAAAATACCTCTTTGGGGGGATGACAATGGCATGGATTACCGAGTTGTTCACCATGTTGGAAGAAGCTTTCGATCATATGATTTTGATGAATATGTGGAGATTGTTCGTCAGGGGGAGGCACCTTATGTTCCTGTTTTTGAGGGCCTTCTTAAAAGTGGTGCGGATATTCGAGGCTGGATTGGAAAAACTCATGTCAGAGAGGAGACGTCGGATGATGATTCAATGTTCAGTTCTACAATGCCATGCAAGAAGAGAACTTTTTATGATCGGGAAGGTGGTCATGTGGAGAATGAGGTTTGGAATGGGTTTGAAAGCTTCAAGAATGTTGCGGATGGGATTAAGAAAGCACGAAAATTGGCGGAGGAGGTTGGTGAGGAGATCAAGATGGCGGGCAAGGCGGAGGCTGATGAGGATCAGCCCCGCCATTATGAATGAGTATTATCTGTTGGAACGCACGGGGAATTGGTAATTCCCGTGCGTTGGGGTCTCTTATTAGTATTGTTAAAACTTTCCGTCCTTGTTTGCTTTTTATTAGTGAATCAAAGTGCTCCAAGGCTAGGGTGGAGTTCATTAGAAGTAAATTAAGGTTTCGTTTTGTTTTTAGTGTTGATAGTTTGGGTTGTTCCGGTGGTCTTTGCTTATTTTGGAATGAATGGAACGTGAATATTTTGTCCTACTCATTGGGTCACATTGATTGTTATATTTTTGGTGTTAAAAATCGTTGGCGTTTCACTGGCTTTTATGGTAACCCAAGTTTATCACAAAAACACTTTTCTTGGGACCTTTTAAAGCGCCTTAACCAATGTAATCCCACACTTCCTTCTGCTTGGATTGTGGGAGGTGATTTTAATGAAGTGCTGTATAATCATGAAAAAAAGGGAGGAGAATGCATTAACTTGAGCAGGATGAAATTATTCCAGGAAGCATTGGATCATAATGGCCTCCGAGATTTGCAGTATTCGGGTCCTAAATTTACATGGTTTAACAAAAGGAGAGGTAAGGCCTTAATCAAAGAAAAGTTGGATAGATTTGTTGCTAAGGAGAGCTGGTTTGATTTATTCCCACATTTCAGAACTCAAGCTTTGGAATTTAATGGTTCAGATCATCGTCCCATTTTGTTAAGTATTGCTTCATCCTCCAATATCGCAAGAAGTAATAGAACAAAGATTTTCAGATTTGAGAACCATTGGCTAAAAGAGAATGATTTCAAAGTGGTCTTTAATCAAATCTGGAGAGAAAAGAAGAATCAAGGTAATCTTGACAAAAAACTCAAAGAATGCAGCAAATCATTGGTAAAATGGGCGAAGTTGAAAGGAGGATCTTTGACATCAAGAATTAAAAAGGCTAATGATGCCATTGAACCTGAATTGACGGATGATAATGATAAGCCGGATTTTGAAAAGATCAAGATCATAGAAAAAGAGATTAACAAGCTTTATTCGCAGGAGGAGATATATTGGAAGCAAAGAGCGAGAGTAGAATGGTTGCATGAAGGTGATCGTAATACGAAGTTTTTTCATGCTAAGGTTTGTTCACGGAAAGCTAGAAATTGTATCCGTTCTATTCAGAATGATGATGGTGTGGAAGTCACGAATGATAATGATATGCAAAGATGCTTTGTGGACTATTTTAAGTCTTTATTCACCTCTTCTAATCCTTTAGGGCAGAATATCTCTAGTGCAACTGAGGCTTTGTCAAAATCAATTTCATCTAGTGTTGCGTTAGCATTGGATACACCTTTCACTCAAGCTGACATTGACAAAGCGGTTAGTGATCTGAATCCATGGAAAGCTACGGGCCCGGATGGTTTTCCTGCTTCTTTTTATCAATCTAATTGGAGCACTATTGGTCGTGACATATCCAAAATGATGCTGGATTTGCTAAATGGAAGCAGTCAATTGGAGGGATGGAATCACATAACTATAGCGCTTATTCCAAAAACAAAGAATCCGACTATGATTGCACATTTCAGGCCCATCAGTCTATGTAATGTCAGTTACAGAATTGTAGCCCGTGCTATCACTAACAGATTGAAATGTTTTATGAATGATATCATTGACCCTTTCCAAAGTGCATTTATTCCGGGGAGGCTTATTACAGACAATGTTCTGGTTGCATATGAAGGGATGCATTGGATTCGATCTTCAAAGAATAAGGGCGGGTATGCTGCATTGAAACTTGACATGAGCAAGACATATGATAGGGTTAAATGGTCCTTCATTGGTGAATCAATGCGATGTATGGGCTTTTCACAAAAGTGGATTGAACTCATTCTCAAGTGTGTATCGACTGTACAATACAATATCAGTTTTAATGGTGCTTTGTCTCCATCATTCAAGCCTTCCAGAGGACTTCGACAAGGTGACCCTTTATCTCCATATCTCTTTGCTATTTGTGCTCAAAGTCTTTCTTCGTTGATATCCAGAAGTGTCTCTTTAGGAAAGATTGTGGGTGTGAAAGTAGCAAGATCAGCTCCTATGCTTTCACATTTATTCTTTGCAGATGATAGTCTGATTTTTCTTAAAGCTTGCCCAAGAGTCAGTTTTTATCTCAAGCAATGTTTGTACATCTACTCTAAGGCATCAGGACAAGTTATTAATTTTGATAAGTCAACCATTTCATTTAGCCCCTGCACTAACAATGACAACCGAGTAAGGGTTGCTTCAATTTTGGGTGTTAAGCGAACACAGGGTCATGAGCTTTATCTTGGTTTACCAACATTTTCCCTCAAGGCAAAACGGCTTCAATTTGGATACCTTATTGATAGAGTTCGTCAGAAAATAAACTCATGGGATCATAGGTTCTTTTCAGAAGGTGGCAGAGAGGTTCTCATTAAAGTTGTCCTACAAGCTATACCATCATATGGAATGACTTGTTTTCGAATACCCACATCCATATGTGAGGAAATGGAAAGACTTATGGCAAAATTCTGGTGGGGTGGATAGTTGGAGGTGGGTAAGATGCATTGGACAAAATGGAGTGCACTTTGTCAGCCAAAAGAGGAAGGGGGATTGGGTTTTCGAAGGTTGGTTCTTTTTAATAAGGCTATGCTTGCCAAACAGGCATGGAGAATCATTAGTCAACCAGATGCATTAGTTAGTAAGATCTTCAAAGCCAGATACTTTAAAAATGAGGATATGTTTGATGCTGGTATATAATCTAATCCCTCTTTTATATGGAGGTCAATCTATTGGAGCCGGGACATAGTTGAGAAAGGGTGTCGTTGAAGAATTGGCAATGGAAAGCGTGTTCGTATCCTTAAAGATAGATGGATCCCTGTCTTAGATACTGGTCTTCCATCAACTAAACAGGTCAGTGCTTCTACTGTTAGCAGGTTCATATCCAATGAATATACATGGAATATTGATCTCATCAAGCAGGCATTTCATCCTTTTGAGATGAAAGCTATCCTTGAAATTCCATTGATTGGTGCTCACAAAATGGACTCGCTGTGGTGGCCTCTGAATTCTTCTGGGAAATACACAGTTGCTTCTGGATATCATTTTGTTATTTCTATGAATATGAGGGAACATGCAAAGAGGGAAGAGGGACCTTCAAGCTATCAAAGGATCCATGCTTTATACAAAACTGTTTGGAAAATGAAGGTTCCACCAAAAATTCGTATTTTTGGATGGAAAATGCTGAAGGATATTGTTGCTACGGAAGGTAACTTAATTTCACATCACATTCCTACCAATTCATGCTGCAGGATTTGTGGTTTTTCTTTTGCTGATACAATGCATGCTTTGTTCTGGTGCCCAAAGATAAAAGAGATTTGGAAAAATCATGGAATGTGGTACATTTTTAATTAATTCACAAAGACATGCACTGCTGTTTTCTTTCTGAAACTATTAGAAGTAATGAGCAAAGTGGAATTTGAAATGCTTGTTACCATTGCTTGGGGCATATGGAGAACTCGTTGGCAATGGAGCCACCGATCCGATGAGCAGAATAGATTTAGATGTTTTGCAACCAATGTGCAGTGGGCGATTGATTATATGGATGATTCACGCTGCAAAATTTTCAAGGGGAATGGTAAGGGTACGAATGAAGGAAAAGATGGTCAGCCGACGGATATGGAATACACTTTATTCTCGGACGCAGCTTTCAATCCGAAAAAGCATTTTTATGCCATTGGTTTTGCCCTCCTAAAGAATAAGAGTACCATTATATTGGCGGGATCTCAAAGAATATCTAACCCTGAGACTGTTCTTGCAGCTGAACTTTTGGCTATGAAAAAAGGTGTTGAATGTTGTCTTTCTAATAACTTGCAGATCAAGGGTGTCAAATCGGATTCGACATTGGTAATTGCTGCTATATTAGACGATATCAGGTTAGACGGGTTGGAACATGAGTTTGTGAAAGAAATACAAGGCAAGTTACGGTCGATCCTAGTGTGGGATTATCGCCATGTGAGTCGCAAGTACAATATGATTGCTCATGGACTTGCTCAGAAAGCTCTCATCTCTTCGATTCCTTATGAATGGAGTGGAGAAGATGCCATTACAAGATTCAAGAAGAGTTTAAGATAATTTTGTTTGGTTTTCTTGAATCATAAAAAAAAAAAAAAAAAAACTCATTACAGAGAAAAAAATTATTTATGTCCCGTAACTTTTACCTTTATTAAAAAAAAAATTCAAAATAGTTAAAATTTTAATTTACGTCCCATAACTTTTTCAATTGCTTAATTTATGTTCAATTTTCGCCGAAATTAAAAAAAATCGCCGAAAAATTTCCAAATTTAATATAAAACGACGTTATTTTGGTCAATTTCCAAATTTAATATAAAACGACGTTGTTTTGGTTACTCCGGCGTAAATGAGACGTAAATTAAGCAATTAAAAAAGTTACTAAACGTAAATTAAAATTTTAACTAAAATTGGACATTATGCAAAAAAGATAAAAATACTCAACAAATTTGTACATTTCACTATAAAATTAATCTAACATTTTAATTATCCTTATAGTTTATATTATACAACCACATAAAAAAATGTGTGTGACAATATGAAGGAAAAAAAATATTTATCAACTTAAATGTAATACGAAATAATTGTGAGTTTATTTACGATAAGAACCATTTTCAAGACCCTATTACAATTAGTGATAAAAATTATAATCATTACAATTAAGGTCTAATTAAGGATGAAAAAAACAATTTTGCCCTTTATTAATCAATAAAATGCGAGAGTAATGAAAGTCTTAATATCCTTATGCCAATTACACGGTTTTATACAATCATCCCTTCACTTCCATTTCCAATTTTTTTGATTCTTTCGATTTGATTCATTCGAAACTCCTTCAAATCTGCAATTTTGTTCTTCAATTCCGACATTAATTCATTTATTTGAAATGACTACAACATTTACAATATGCAGTTATGCACTGTAACGTCATGTTTATAATTCTAGAATATTATAACTACAATGGATTATTTTTCGTATTAAAAAAACTAGATTTTTATTTATTACTATTATCTATTTCAGATTTATTATATTATATTTTTAATTATATACTTATATATTTATCTATTTAATTATATTTATATTCATGCAACCGTAATACTCGAAACGAATATTATCAAAATTACGAATACCGGTTGCGTGTCATAAGTCATAACTATTGCATAACATCAATTTTAAGATGCATAAATGTACTTTATGCAGTTTACTTAATCTTTAATTATAATTTTATTCAAATTAGATTGCATAAATTTAATAATAGTAATCATATTACATAATCCTAAAATTTCATTTATTCAGATTAAAATGCATAAATTAAATAATAATATGCATATACAAATTAATAGTATATAATTACTTTTTCTACATTTAGTATTTTAAAATTATTACAAGCAATATATATTATTAACTGACTTGGTTCTAACTTTTTATATGCAACCATATTACCTAACAATGCTATTGTGCATTGAGTATCAAATTGTGATCTATCCATTTTAATTATTTATAAATTTTTTTAGAGTGATTTATCTTTTAACAATGTTACTGTACGTGCATTGAGTATCAAATTGTGAGACTATATGGTGTTTCTAACATAAAAGGATAATTAAAATGTTGGATTAATTTTATAGTGAAATGTACACATTTGTTGAGTATTTTTATCTTTTTCGCATAACGTCCCATTTTAGTTAAAATTTTAATTTACGTCTCATAACTTTTTTAATTACTTAATTTACGTCACATCTACTTCAAGATGGAATTCTTGACTCAAAACACTAATCCAGTTATTATTACAAAATTCGGTCATTGTATATTCTCTACCTAATAGCCTTTAATGACCACAAATTGAGAATATTGTGTCTGATCTTAACACATAACATTATTCTCAATTTTCTGGTCATTTTTCTTGTAAATAGGTGTCTAAATAAGTTGAGCCATGTTTAATATTTTTTACTCAAGCGAAAATTTAGTTTTAATGACAGAAATTACGTCATTATAGTTTATCTAGCTAAAAAAATTTAATGCCAGAAAAATAAAAATTTATTATAAAATCTATTATTAAAAATTATTTTCTTGTAACTAAGGATTTTTAACTAGAAAAATTATACAGTGATAAAGAGAATTTTATCATTAAAAAACAATTTTCTTATATTCCTTGACTCTTGACTCTATCGTGACTCGATAATTTACACATGTATAGTATACACTCCGCAAGAATATCGTGTAGGCCAGGATCAACTGAAACTATTGAACTAGTTCTCCAACATATTTTTCAACTATCACTTTGAAGTCTAAAAATTTTGCTACCAAAAACTTTTTGGTTCCAACACCTTCGATTTTGTACTTTCATTCCAAAGAGTCTCAAAACTCTTTAACAGTACTTTCCTGCAAACAAACACGTTCCGGATAATTCTTAATTACAAAATGACATGATATTTTCAAACGTAAAATTGATTACGTCTTTATACGAGCAACACTGCAATGTATAACACAATAACAAACTAAACTGCCCAATATGTGTATGCATGCAGACAAACGGTATGCAATGAAATTTTAAGATAATTTTTTGTAAAGTTTCATTTGACTTTAAACAAATTTTCAAGTATTGAATTACCATGGATGTACACCTATATATAGTTTTGTCTCATAACGTGAGAATTTGACAACTGGTAAATTAAATTTCACTTAAAACGTCTATGAATCTAGACCTTATATGTTAATGTTCGTCATAGTTCAAATTCAAACGTCAAAGCCCAATTTCCGTGCCCAAGTTTACCCAAAGTCCAATGGTTAAGTTCCAAGGATCGGGCTTGGCGGAATTAATTAAATAATCGACCATGGGCTTATTTTACAGATTTATTATTTTATCTCTTATTATTTCCTTTTCGGGCACGGGCTTGGTGCATGGGCCCTAATGTGTTTAAATACCTTATTACATACCCTAGTTTTGAATTATTAAGAGTTTACATATTGTGCAACCGCTGGTTGTGGTAAGGTTTTATCTCTACGGCCTCGTGTGTTGTTCGAGGTTAAATTTGAGACCGACAAGAAGCTGGAATTTCTCACAGTAATATAGCGGCAATCATGGTAAAATTGGAGGTAATTGTTATCCCGAAGACAAAGAAGGCGCCCTTTGGAGGCGCGGCTGGCCACCGTGTTATTTGTCGATGCCCTTACTTTGGGACCGAGAGCATTCACCCGCGGCCAGGTCATGACACTAGCCTTTCCCCATGGGGGTTTCATGCCTAATTTATTTACACACAACAATTTTGCGTCCTAGGGGGTTTGCCCATCCACCCTAGCGCTGACTGGAATTGCAACGGTATCGATGGTGTCTCTCCATAGAATGAAACTGCCTTTTTTTATATATAAAAATGACTCGATTGCATGGTTCTCCCAAGCAGAATAATACTTTCTCGTTCATCGCACCCCAATGGTTGATCGCGTTCAGGGTTCTCTATTTTCCATGTCTGGGCGTGCAATGTCCTGGGCCCAGTTTTTCTAGGAATTAATTGAGCGTTTGGGGGATAATTCGTCAATCAACGCATACAAAGCAGTGCATGTAACGCTCAACTGGTTCCCCAGAAGATTATTTAGCTTTGTTCGAAGATAGGGTTCCCCAATTGTCGTCGCTGCCACCAACCTAATATTTGGGGATGTTTTTGGGTAGGCTGCAATGTTTCGGTTCATGATCGTATCCTTGACATAAAAATGATAAATGTATTTACTGCAATATATCCGGCCAACGCGGCGGATTGCGTGCACACATAAGCCACCATCGTTATCACGACCCTCATTCAATTTGTGCGAGTTCTATCTCACGTAATCTGAACAACTTTCGACCTGGACAACCTTTCGTCGGTAACGAATCAGTCGCTGCCACTTCTGAGCAAGCATTAACCAAACCTTCTTTTTTCCAGAACACTATTTTCGGAGCCATATTCTCTCCACTACCTAAGGAACCAGGCATTTATCCATGGAGTAAGCGCGAGAATATAGAGCCAAAGGGAAACTCTATCGGTGTAGTCAGTCCTATGGGCCTTTGCATAAATGTTCATCCAAATATTTAACTATTATTGACGTGTATATCGATAAGGCAGATGATAGTTTTGAGGAAATGGGCTTACATGGGGACAATAGTGCACTGGATAAATCATCTAACCCTACCACAGAGCTTCAGGCCTTCCAACTTTTAAAGCTATCCTCCAATGGTATTGATGGTGCCCGCACGATGAATTTTTTTGGGCATATGGGGGATCGTCATTTGCTCACGATAATCAACAGCGGGGTCAACCATTGTTTCTTATCGAAGAAAGTAGTGAAGGCGTTACAGGTCTACCCATTTATCTATCTATGGGATATATGGTAATCTTGGGCAATGGCACGACTCTCCATACCAAGGGTATTTGTAAGTCTGTTCCATTCACTCTTGATGGTCATACGTTTGAGATTGGTTGTTGTATATTTCCATTAAGCGGTGTTAAAGTCAATTGGGCCAATCTATCGATGGAATTTCAGGTGGGGGCCAAATCATTTCAATTGATATGTGACTCTTCTCTCACCTGAAAGACATGTGCATAGAGGGTTTAAAAGGCCTTCGATATGGTTCATTGATGGAGGCAACACCCTAAACCAGTTTGGTATATCAGATGCCTTATCGCCGGAACAACAACCCGACATGAACAACTTGATTTATGAATTTCTATTGATTACTCAAACTTCGACAAGGTTGACTACTCGTCGGTCGAATGATCACCACGTCGGTTTGGAGCACGACGTGCTACGCGTGTTTTTTCTCCCATACATGTACAATCATTCACAAAAGGATGAAATGGAAAAGTTGGTTGTTGATATGCTAGCAGCTGTGACTATTCAGCCGAGTTATAACCCGTACTTTAGCCTCGTTTTACTTGTTCCGAAGAAAGACAGGTCATGGAGATTTTGTGTGGATTATCGAGCTTTGAATAAGGTGACCATTCCGGATAAATACCCTATTCCAGTTATTCAGGAACTGCTAGATGAATTACATGGTGCTCGTTGGTTTAGAAAACTCGACCTCTGTGCCGGGTACCATCATATTCGAGTAGCGCTAGAGGACACCCCGAAAATAACGTTTCACACACTCTAGGCACAACAAATTCTTGGTCATGCCTTTTAGATTGACTAACACCCTAGTGATTTTTCATAGTCTCATGAATGACATTTTCTACCATACTTTTGTCTTTCCATATTGGATTTCTTTGACGACATCCTCATTTACAATCATTCGTGGCCATAACACGTTCAACAACTGCGTTATTTTTTTCAAAGTTTGCACACCCATTACATATTTATTAATAAAAAATGAATGTTGGGATCGCCACAGGTTGAGTACTTGGGGCATATTATATTGATTGACGGTGTTCGGATTGATATAGAAAGAGTTAAGGCCGTGATTTAATGGCCAACTCCGACTTCACCTCATACTTAACGAGGTTTTTTTAGGCTGACGGGGTACTATCGACGTTTTATTTGTGATTACAAGAAAACGCATGGCCTCTCACGACCTTGCTTAAAAAATAAGGGTTAGACAAATGGAGTTGGCCAGCGGAGGCTGGGGAGGTGTTCCAGGCCCTTGAGGGGTTGGCTTAAAATCATCCTTAGTTTTAGCCATGCCTTATTTTTTTAAACTAATTGTGGTGGAACGTGATGCCTCGGCCCTCGAAAAGGGGTCTGGGAGCAATTCTCATGCATGAGCGACAACCAATTGCTTATTTCATCAAGCAATTGAAGGGTTGTTTGTTGACGAAATTAGTTTATGAAATTGAGTTGATGGCGTTAGTTTTAGTAGTGTAACACTGGAGGTCATATTTGTTGGGAATATGATTTGTGATTTGTACCGATCAGCGGAGTCTGGAACAACTGTTAGTCCATCCACTTTCAACGCCGACCCAACAAAATTGGCTGCAAAACTGTTGGGGTACGACTTCAAGGTGGTCTATAAAAAGTGGGTTTATAATAAGGTTGCAGATGCATTATCACATAGTCACGAGGAAGTCGAGTGTGCGACATTTTCAACGCCCAAGTGGGTGGATTTGGCATATTTACAGGAGCAAGTGAGGGCTGATCCGGATTTGGCCTCCATTATTAGCGACATGTCAGTGGGAAGTCCAGCCCCGAAGCACTACACTTTGTCACATAATGTTATTTACTATAAAAGCCTATTAGTTCTACCTCGAGGGTTGCGTAATCGTTGTGTGTCAGAATTACTTTGAGAGTACCATACTTCGTCCTCGGGAGGCCATTCAGGGGCCTTTCGAACGTACAAATACTTATCTTCAAATTTGTATTGACTAAGAATGATGAAGTTGGTGCTGCAATTTGTGGCAACGTGTGAGACTTGCCAATGGAATAAATACAAAACAAAGTCATCGGTCGGGCTGCTTTCATCGCTGCCCATTCCTAGTTGGGTTTTGGCGAATATTAGTTTCGATTTTATATTCGGGTTGCCAAACTTAAGGGTGGTTCAGTATGGTATATCGAGTCATACCGAACCATATTGATATCATACCAAAACTTTCGGTATACCGAAATTTCGGTATCAAAAGTTACATTTTGTATGCCATGTCAAAAATTCGGTATGCCATATCTTACCTAATTATCGATACATACCGAAATACTCCCTCCATCCATTTTTATATTTCCCATTTAACTTAGACACGAGTTTTAAGGAAAACTAATTGTTTATGTAAAAAGTGGAAGTTTGAGCGTGGAGATAAAGTATAAATAAAGTATTGTATGTGAGTAGTATTTACCATTTAAGAAATTAGAATTATAAAAATGAACGGACAAAAAAGAATTTATACCAAACTACCGAAAATACTGACCACAGACATCATAATTAAAAAGGAAAATCAATTGATGAAGTTCTAACAAGAAACAAATACAAATGAAAATCTGAATCCATAGAGAATTGGTGGACAGCGACGGCAGACTGCTACGTGCGGTGTCGACGGACCGTTGTATGCGAGTGGTAGACTGGTTAGCCGATTCTTTGAGGGTAAGGGATGAGATATTAAGAGACTTATGAGTTCACTTGGAGAGGGCTCAACAATGTATGGTTAGGGAAGTAAACAAACATCGACGCCCTTGGAATTCCTTGTTGGGGATAGTTTATACCTCAAATTCCGCCCTTGTCAACGGTGTTCCCCGTTTGCTGCTGGAAACATGAAGTTAGTGTCTAATTGTTTTGGCCCTTTTAAGATCGATTGGAGGATCGAGTTTGTGGCATACCGTCTCAGACTACCTGAGGGGTCGTGGGTCCACCCTGTTCCCATGTTTCTTTACTGAAATAGGTTGTTAGTAGGGCAGTTGTGGCTCCTGAGTTGTCGGTGGATCTTCTCACGGTTGAGGCACCATATTTACTAGCGATTGTGATGGGTAGAAGGCAAATTCAGAGAGGGATCAGGTGGTGCAGCAAATGTTGATGCATTGGCATGATCAAGGAGTATTGGACGATGTTACTTGGATAGACGTGACCGATTTGAAAGGCCAATTTCCACAATTCAACCTTGAGGAGAAGGCTTCTTTGCCAGGGGAAACAAATGATAGAGCACCACCACTACAAGTATATAGGCAAGAGTCAAGAGAATAGTAGGCTTTGTGGAATTAATTAAGTAATAGAATATGGACTTATTTCAAAAAATTATTATTTTATCTCTTATTATTTCATTTTCAGTCACGGGCTTGGTGCATGGGACCTAATGTGTTTAAATACCTTATTACATACCCTAGTTTTGAATTATTGAGATTTTACATATTTTGCAACCGCTGGTTGTGGCAAAGCTTCATTTTTGGGGCCTCGTCTTGAGGATTTATCTTTTATTCAGAGTTTTGAGTTATTGAATCATCTTCACTCTATCAGTTAGATAGACGAGTACGCGTGTGGTCTACATAATTTCTCTGTAGTCTCTATATTTTGAACTATTCTAACTAACTCCTGCTAATTAATTAATTACAAGTAATTAGACACGTTAAAAATTTAATGTGGGATAACTGTAATCACAACACTTTAATCCATAAAGTGTGTCACTTGACTTCTCAACACCGTGTATAAAATTCTCAGTCATCGAAATTCAATTTTGAGATTCTAAATACACTATATGGTCCTCTAATTTGATAGTAAAACCATCATATCCCATTTAATTTTTTGAAAAATATATTTATTGCCCTGAATCAATAAGAGAGTATGAGACACTCTTTTTTTAACCAGTTAATTAATTAATATTGAATTTGTAAATGTTGATTTGATTTAAAACCCAAATTCTCCAACAATCCCAACTGAGGTAATTATTTTGTCAAAATTGCAGGAAGTGTGATGAAAGACGACAAATTGATATTGTTAGATAATATACCAGCATGGGATAAAGATGATGTTTCTTGGAGATTCTCCAACAACCTAGAAATCCAAAAACTCTTGTTCGAATGTACAAAAAGAATTAAAAAAACTACTAAGAAATCCAAATTATTCCTTATCAACACTTCTTGCCTCTTGGATCATTACTAGAGAATAACACCCCTAAATCTAGTTCCATTTCTTACAACTTTCACCCTGAAGATGCATCATGTTTGAACTGGTAGGATAGTAAGCCACCTAGATCCGTGATTCTTGTTTCTTTTGGAAGCTTACAAGTTTTCTCTCAACACTAGTTTGATGAATTGGCTATTGGACTCAAGCTCTCGGGTCGGAGTTTTATGTGGGTTGTTCGGTTAGATCTTGCGAACGGGTCACGGGCTGCGTACTCGAGTGGATATCTTGACCATGTGAGGGAGATTGGTAAGATTGTCGAATGGGCCCCACAAGAAAAGGTTCTGTCTCATCCTTTAGTAGCTTGTTTTTTGTGGCATTGTGGATGGAATTCGATTCTGGAAGGTTTAAGTGCGGGAGTGTATTTGGAAATAAATCAACTACTACCATATTTATAGGGATTTGTATATATCTGTAATTATTTCCTTTGATTCAGTCTTCCCTTGTATACTTGTAAATCATTCCCCTATATATAATACTTTGACCTAATCACCTAGGTCAACGATGATCATAATTCTGATCTCACATGGTATTAGCCTCCCTACGATCCTAAGAAACTCGTTCCCATCGTCCCCACAACACCTCTCTTCTCCCTCTGACGAGCCTGACCACCTCGATCTCCATTCCAATGGCCGATTCTTCAATCCCTTTGAATGTATTGATTCATATGGTCACTGTGAAGTTGACCTCCTCAAACTATATATTGTGGAAGAAGCAGGTCCTTACAATGCTTCTCTGTGCCGATTTCTTCGGATTCATTGACGGATCCATGGTTGCTCCTCCTACCACCACCAACAATGCCACAAATCCGGACTACACTATGTGGCGTGCAAAAGACCAGAAGGTTCTTAGTCTCTTTCTCTCTTCTCTCACTGAGGAATCCCTTTTTGAAGTTATTGATTGCGACACCATCTCGGGATGCTTGGATCGCCCTTGAGGCTACCTTCAGTCACTCCTCCACTTCTCGTACCACCCAACTGCGCGAGGAACTTCTCCTCCTCAAGTGCAGCGATCTTCCCGTTGCTGATTATGGTTGCAAGTTCAAACTCATCTGCGATCAACTCGCTACCATAAGCAAGCCCGTCGACAATTTTGACAAATCTCAGCGGTTTCTACAAGGTTTAGGACCCCACTTTGGGGGCTTCTTTGACACTCGAATGACCCTCACCCCTATCCCAACCTTCCGGGATCTCCAGAATCAGGCAACACCCTTCGAAATTATGAACAAACCCCTTGATCCGGTTATGCCACAAACAACCTTTGTTGCTCATGCTCGTCCTCGTCCTGACTCCTCGTCGCACTCTCACGGCTAGACCACTCATCGCGGCGGTGACTCCTCGTCATTTCGGGGTGGTTGTCATAGTTTAGGCTGAGGTGATCGCAGGTCTTATGTTCCTCGTTGTCAGATATGACGGGGCGAACAAACACTATGCTGATAAATGTCCCAGTCGCTTTGGTCGGCCATCCGAGCACTCCGTTGGCCAACCATATGCTCGTCAGACCGAGCAACCTGGCGCTCATTTGGCTCTGGTTTTTCACTTGGCCTGCTCGCTCAATCCCTCCTCTGTCTTGGATTAGTACGTCGACACAGGGGCTTCGACCCACATGACTTCTCGCCCAGCCGACCTGGACTCCTACTCGCCCTCCTCTGGTAATGGCAAAGTTATTCTTGGTAACGGCTCCACCCTATCTATTTTGCATATTGGCTCTCGTTCGGTTTCTCATAGTGTTCAACTTTGTGATGTTCTGTCGTCCTTAATATCACGAAAAACCTTATGTCCATTAGCAAATTAACCTCTGATCTGCATGTTGATGTTGTTTTCTCTGATAAATCATTTTTCATTCAGAAGCGGAACACCAAGGAAGTGGTAGCTCGGGGCAGATGTGAGCATGGTCTGTATGTGTTGGATTTGGTTCTCCCAATCTTTGTTGCTGCTATTCGATCTACTGTATCGAAAGCTTCCTTCCATTTATGGCATTTACGTTTGGGGCATACCCCATTTGATACATTAAAACATTTACATAAGATAGGAGCCATCTTTGTTGCAGAACCCTGTTGTTTGCTCTTCTTGTTAGTTGGCCAAGAGCAAACACTTATCCTTTACTATTAATGCAAAACGTGTTGCTTGTGTTCTTGATTTGGTACACTATGATTTATGGGGCCCTACTCCAGTTCCTACCTCGGAAGGGTACCATTATTATACTATTTTTATCGATGACTTTTCTCGCTTCTCCTAGATATATCCTCTGCGTGCTAAGAGTTATTTTTTTGGTTTTATGCGAGCACACAACATTCTTCATCGGCAGTCTTGCCCGTACACGCCCCAACAAAACGGCAGGGCCGTGCGTAAACATTGGCACATTATAGAGACAGGTCTATCTATGATGTGCCAAGTGAACTTTCCTGTTCGTTTTTGGTTTGATGCCTTCGCTGCAGCTACCTATGTAATTAATCGCCTGCCGTCCACAATCTTGAATGGCACTTCCCCTATTGAGGCCCTCTTTTCCTCCTCGCCGAATTATGGGAACTTCAAACCTCTGGGTTACCGTGTCTATCCTTTTCTCCGAGATTATGCTCCACATAAACTAGCTCCTCGTAGTTGCCCATGTATCTTCTTGGACTACAATAGTACTCAGAAAGGATTTCGATGTCTTGACCAGGAATCGAACAGAGTGTTTGTCACTCGCCATGCCAAATTCAACGAGCAGTGCTTTCCCTTCTCGGAGTCAGCTCGCTCCTCTCCGCCTCCTATGTTGGATGTTTTTGACTTTCTAGAGCTAGGTTGCTCGCCCTCGGCTGCTCATCCAGGTGCCCAACTTCCTCTGGTCTTGCAGTCACCTTGCTCGCTATGTCCCATTGAACCTGAACCCCCGTTGCTCCGGTCCTCGCCCCAACGCCACCTGCTCGAACTCTGCCTCCTCGGCCTCCGCCTTCATCACATCCCATGGTTACTCGCAGCAAGACGAGCATATTCAAACCTAAGTATCTGGTCGCCACAACCTCCTCGGCACTTTTATCCGCTCTGGCCCTCTCTTCTGAACCGCGAGGGTTCAAATTGGCAGCCAAGTCTCCTCTCTGGCTAGGTGCTATGCAAGAGTAAATTGATGTGCTCAGCAACAATAACACTTGGAATTTGGTTCCCTCTCCTTCTAATGTTAATCTAGTTGGATCCAAATGGGTTTTTTCAGACCAATTTTCACTCTAATGGATCTGTTGAGCGCCAGAAGGCCCGCCTGGTTGCTCAGGGCTTCACTCAAATCCCAGGTGACGATTTTTCTCACACTTCCAGCCGGGCTGCGACTGTTCGGGTTATTCTCGCTATTGTTTTTCAGATCAATTGGCCCCTTCATCAACTGGATGTCGAAAACGTCTTCCTCAATGGTGTTTTAGATAGGCCAGTCTTCATGGCTCAACCACCTAGCTTCATCGATGCTCACTTTCCGGACCATGTTTGTTGCCTGAAGAATGCTCTATATGGCCTGCGACAGGCACCTCTAGCATGGTTCCAAAGGTTCAGTACCTTCCGGTTCGGCCACCTCTGTCATTTTTCTCCTTCTATATGTGGATAACATCATTGTCACGGGTAATGACTATTCTCTCCTTGCTCGCTTCATCTCCCAGGAGCACAGGGAATTCACCTTGAAAGATCTAGGCCGCTTAAACTATTTTTGGGACTCGAGATTTCGTATACTTCGGATGGTCTCTTTGTTGGTCAGTCAAAGTATGCTCGCGACATCCAGGAACGAGCATCCTTAACTGATTCTCGCCCTATTGCCACTCCTCTAGTCGCTGGTGAATCCCTGACGAGCACTGGCGATCTCTTCTCGGATCCAACTCTTTATCGCTCGCTGGTTGGTGCTCTTCAATATCTGATGATCACACGACCTGACTTGTCCTTTGCTGTCAATCATGTCAGTCAGTTTCTTCAGGCACCCTCTATTAATCACTTCGTTGCGCTCAAGCGCATCATTCGCTACATCAAAGGGACACTCAACTACGGCCTTTCTTTTGCTCGTCGCCCTGACTGCTCCATTATTGGTTACTCCGATGCAGATTGGGCTCGTTGCCTTGAGACACGTCGTTCCACCTATGGCTACTCCGTCTTCTCAAGTAGAAATCTTGTTTCTTGGAGCTCCAAGAAGCAACCCACAGTTGCTCGCTCGAGCTGTGAGTCTGAATATCGAGCCTTGGCAAACTCAGCTGCCGAAGTGATTTGGTTGTCCAACCTTTAGCGAGAACTTCTACAACTCCCTCCTACTCGCCCGGTTCTACTCACCGACAACAGAAGTGCTCTATTTCTCAGCCAAAACCCGGTCGCCCATAAGCGGGCCAAACACATTGGCATCGATTGTCACTTCGTTCGAGAAATGGTCACTTCTGGCAAGCTCGTTAAAAACTTTGTGCCTTCCCATCTCCAGCTCACCGACATCTTCACCAAGAGCCTTCCACGACCAGCTTTTGAGTTTCTTCGTTCCAAGCTTTGCATTGTTCCTCATCCCACGCAATGCTTAACGGGGGGTATTAGATAATAAATCAACTACTACCCAATCACCTATATATAAATCAACTACTACCCAATCACCCAAGGGCGGAGCCTCCTTATGGCTAAGGAGGGCTCCGGTCCACCCTAATTTTTGGGGTTTTTCTTTTATATATCCTGTTACGTAATTATTTGTACACTCTTTTATTTTTATTGAGATGTTTCAAGATTACTCACACACTCTTAATATGAAAATACCCCACAAAATTAATATATATTCTTCCAACATTATTTTATTTTTAAAATTGTTACTTCTTTTTTATCTACATTTTACTTCAAACCCACCAAATTCACTTTACACCTACCATCAATGCATATTAGTTTTTGTTTAACTATTTGTAAAATATACATAGTTAACTCTTTACATAATTTAAAAAAATTCAATTAAATAACCTCTAAAAAAACCAGAATTTATCAACTATTTTTGAACTACCTAAAAAGTTAGTTGAGACAAACAAGGTGCAACCGTATGCTCTGATTACGAGACTAATTCATCTTGTTTTGACACCTCTTGTTACCACTGCCACGAACGAATGAACATTTTCAACAATATGTCAGGAGAGTTATTCGAAATATAATGGAGAATTATTAATTAATCAAATTATATAGTTGTCAATATTAAAAGAGAATTGTTTGAAAACTTATGAATTCTATCGAATAAAAAATCGTATGTTGCAACTTATGTAAAAGAAAATGTTACTTTTATTTTTTTGTATCGCATTCATTCCAGCATATCCTAAAAAAAAATTTCCGACTTCGCCCTTGCACGGAACGGAACGAAGGGTGTACGTAAGTATTCCTTTTTTTTTGTCCAAACATAATATGTATGTTTCAAAATGAAAAAAATATTCTTATTATTATCCTTAAAATCATTATCTATTTACTAAAATTGTCAATTACTCTATTTATACACATGTGCAATCACTATAAGTAGAGCTCGCAATAATCCATAATATAATTCCAAATTTCCAATTCATCTATTTTATATATAAATAATATAATAAATATTTTTTAAAACTATTCCTATTAAAAGAGGAAAACTAGTACATATTTGTTCCCAAATATTCTTTAGCTACTTGCCAACACATCTCTGCTGCGCTGCATCAGTTTTTGTTGGTTTCCTAGCTATCGGTTCTGCAAATGTATTTTAAAAATGATTCCTGTTTCCAGCATTTAGTAGATTGCAATTAATGGCGAAGAACGGGCATGTGGTGGGTGTTCCATTCCCGGCTCAAGGGCATGTTAAGCCTCTCATGAAACTCTGCCGTCGAATTGCCAAACGTGGGATTAAGGTTACTTTTGTTAACTTGGAAAGTATCCATAATTTACTAGTTGCCGCGCGTGGAAACGAGGATGAGGATAATATGCCCGTTCTGGTGTCAATCCCGGACGGGTTAAAGACGGGGGATGATCCAAACGATACTATCAGGCTCCCTTAGTGGGCAAGCCTCTTTCCATTCATAAACGCCAAATGGGATTTCCTATTTTTCTACTGGCTTGCTATTTAAGAAGGGCTGCTACATCACTGAAACTCTTTCTTTCATGACTTCTTGTTGTCTTTCTTTCTTCTTTGTGGACCTTCGGTCGATTCATCTGTTTCATTCCAGGATTGGGTCATTGATCGTAGTTTAAAGGTGCCATGAGCATCATGGCATAGGTAAAAGGGAACGAGGAGGCAAGCCCCCCCATCTTCCGCATATCTTGCTCATCCGACATGGCATGAACTTAACACATTGAATTCGTTGAAATGTCCAGTTTGGGTCAGAATGTAGCCCGATCCGAACAGGCTATTGGCGACTCTCAGAAATTCGCTACCTGAGCCATTCACACACTTGATTGAGAGTATTAACATGAGTTGTAATCCGGATGAGAAAGTTTCTTGTGTGATTGTTGATATCACACTTGAATGGCTTTTGGACATTGTAGAAAACATGGGAATTCAAGCTCTTCCTTTTTCACCAGCCTCCGCTGCTGCAGTCGTCGTCACATTCCATATCCCTTCGCTCCTCCAAGATGGAATTCTTGACTCAAATGGTAACACTGCTAATCCTCTCATTATTACACAAATTTTATCATTATATATTCTCTATTTAATGGATTTTAATTTCTTGTAATTAGGTGTTTAAATAAGTAATTGAGACATGTTATGGAAATTTTAGTGCCCCAATTAATTGGTTAATGGAGAGTGTCCCGATCTCTCCTATTAAAAACCAATTTCTCCTTGATCAGCTAATCATTTTCTCAAAATTACAGGAAGTGTGATGAAAGGTGACAAAATAATTGTCAGATAATATACCGGCATGGGGTAAAAATGATGTTGCTTGGAGCTTCTCCAACAACCTAGAGATCCAAAAAATCATGTTTGAATGCACAAAAAGAATGGAAAAAACTACTAAGCAATCAAAGTTATTACTTATCAACACTTGTTCTCAAATTGAATCATCTGCTTGTGAGTTAAGCCCAAACTTTCTGCCTCTTGGACCATTACTAGAGAGTAACACCCCAAAACCTTGTTCTATTTCTTACAACTTTCACCCTGAATATGTATCCTGTCTGAACTGGTTGGATACTAAGCCACCTGGATCCGTGATTTATGTCTCTTTTGGCAGCTTAGCTGTTTTCTCACAACACCAGTTTGATGAATTGGCTATTGGACTCGAGCTCTCGGGTCAGAGTTTTCTATGGGTGGTTCGGTTAGGTCTTGCGAACGGGTCACGGGCTGTGTACCCGAGTGGATACCTTGACCGTGTGAGGGAGGTCGGTAAGATTGTTGAATGGGCCCCTCAAGAAAAAGTTTTGTCTCATCCTTCTGTTGCTTGTTTTCTATCACACTGTGGATGGAACTCGACTCTGGAAGGTTTAAATGCAGGGGTGCCTTTCTTGTGTTGCCCTTCATTTGGGGATCAGTTTCATAATCAGAATTATATTTGCTATAAGTGGGAGACTGGATTGTGAATTGAAGTTGATGAAGATGGGATTAGATCGAGATATGAAATCAATAACAAAATTGATATGGTGTTTTCTTTTGATAATTTGAGGGCAAATGCATTGAAATTCAAGAAATTGTGTAGAAAGAGCTTTGAAGAAGGGGGTTCTTCGTACAAGAATTTTGAGAGTTTTATTGATTATCTTAGAAAATAATGAATGCGATCATATGTTCCGATTTTGGTATTTCACATTTTATTTTATTATATGGATTGTTAACATGTGTCATGCTAAAAAATAATCAACGTCCTACAATATTGGGGGCGACACGTGTTAAAAATTCAGTAGATTAAAATATCAGTGGAACAGGAGAATCGAATCGAAAAATAAAAGTCATGCAGTTGGTTTTTTTTTTCTTTTGATCTTTCTGAATTGCTGAGTCAATGTATTTGCATGTATCTTTTAGTTTAGTTGTTGAGAGGCTTGGAAAATACCATTCAAACTTCTCTACCTATTTTATTTGTTTATTAAATTGTCGTTTTTCAATTTTTATTTATAGAAAATATTGCTCATGACTCATGAATGTACATAGCTAGGTCCACACATAATTACATGGTCAGGGCGACATCTCATACCAGACTGCTAGTGACTTTAGATTCCGTATTCATGTTAGATTACAAATTGTGTATTTTTTAATTATTTGATAGTATGACTTAAATATAAATAACAAAATAAAATTTTAATTATATATTTTAAAAAGTAATTTATAACAAAATCAGAAATTTATACTATATTTTTATATATATTTTTATTAAAATATTAAAAATTCAGAAGTTACTAAACAATTTTTTAATTAGAATAAGAAAGCAGCTCCTAATTGAAATCCGGTTGTTACCTTCTTGGCCATTAACGTGGCCTGCTGCTTAAAAATGGTGCAAATGGACTTCAAAAAATGGCTTTAACTGGACTGCCATTTGGGGTTTGGCATGGGTTATTTGCCCCTCCATGAATGTTAGATACACCCCCGATACATGTATCCAAAAACACATTGTGACATAGATGCACTCTCTTTGAATTACCTATTATACCATTTTTTTTTAAATTATATTTGATACATATACCCCCAAAACCATCCTATTCTTCTTCCCTCTTCTAATTCCCCCATCAAGCTACCCCATCCCACCCCCGCTGGCCGCCGCCCCTCTTCATTATTTCCCATCTTCTTCTTCTTCTGCAACTCCCCCCATTCCCCACAACCCGTCGTCATTCCCTGTCCGCCAACGCAGCCGTGCCCAGGCCACAAGATTTCTTTTTTGACAACCCACACCACCCACCCAAACTTCACGGCCGCCCCATTCCACAATGTCTTTTTTTTTTTTTTTACAGTAAACATATATTACTTTTGAGCACTTGGGGTACTCAACCCATCGTTTTACAATGCCTTATATACATATTATCTTTCACGCCTTTCATCTCTTGTTTTCCTATTACTCAATTATACATAATTGTGGATCACAACACCATGCTACTGTAGATGAATTGGAACATAACACATTGTTTCCTTCCCGCCACGTCCATAAGTTAATTTTTATATTCTCCATCGACTTTTTCACATCCGGTCCTTTTCCGGAGAAATATTTGTCATTTATGCATTTCCATATCTCCCAAATCACTGCAACCCATATACTAGTTCCCAACTTTTTTTTTTGTTTTTGTTACTCCAAAGCAATTCGCAATACTGTAGAAAATGGTTTGTTGTGGAGTTATGCATTACAGTTTGTACCTTGCACCATCTTTGACACTCCCACCATACCTTCTTTGCGAAATTGCAATTTAGGATTAAGTGGGAATTACTTTCTTCTTCATCTCCACATAGCTTGCACATAGCCTCCTCGTTCGAGATTTGTACTCCTCGTTTTCTTAGATTATCGGTCGTTGCCAACCTTCCTCGCAATGCTTTCTGGACGATTATATGCATCCTTCTCGGTGCCAAGTTTCTCCATACAGTTGTGAACTCATGTCCCGTTTCTGGTCTTGTCGTCCCTTGATCGCATCCCTACTTTATTTTATTATACGCTGCCCTTGTACTGTAGATGCCGATTGGTGCTACATAACAACTCCAAATGTACCCTCGAGTCCTCGTTTTATTTTGTGCCTGCAAAGAATAAAATTTAAATTGTTTAGCGAAGTTATGTCACCTTGTTGCATCTATCCTCTCCACTACTATCTCCCTTCCCACCCATTTTCTCCCCATCTCACTGTCGACTAATGCCTCATTTTGGTTGCTGTTATTGAATAGCATGGGGAATATGGTCCTCAAATATTCCTCCCTCTCCCCTAACCATCTATCACTCCAAAATCGTGTCGCCTCTCCATTCCTTTCCCATTTTCTCCTTCATATAACTTCATAATCTCTATACACTAATTTGTTTCATTTTTTCTATTCCTTCTCCTAGGTTTCCGTATGCTTCCTTCCTCTAGCCCACCATACTTAGATTTCAACACCATAACCCATAAACTCTCCTCCTCATTTAAGAATCTCCACACCCATTTGCCTAGGAAAGCTTTATTAAAAATGTTTAGATCTCGAATGCCTAAACCACCCCTCTTTTCCTCCTCACATACATCCTCCCATGCTATCCAAGGTATTTTCTTGGCTCCATTTCCACCACCCCCAACCCCACAAGAACTCCTTTTGGATTTTGATGATATTCTTCAACACGCATCTAGGAATTTTGAAGAAGGATAGATAATAGATGGGTACTGCCGATAGAACTGCTTGTATTAGTGTTGCTCGATCTCCCATTCATATATCTCTGTTTTGCCACACTTTTAGCCACCCACTGATTTTTTGGATTAATCCTTGCCACGTCGACGCTTTGTGATGATTAACTTTGATATTCAAACCCAAGAATGTCAATGGTAGATTTCCGACTAAACACCCAGATAATTTGCCATTTCCGACAATGTGTCCTCTCTCATTTGCACGCCTGCAAGGCTGCATTTGTTGAAATTTACGCTTTATCCCGACACTGCATAGAAATAGCGTGTCATTCGCATATTGCAATATAGGCACCTTGATTTTGTTTTTCCAATACTTGCTTCTTCCAAAGCCCCTATCTCCACTGCTTTCTTGGTTATCGCGTTCAGTCCTTTCGCCACAATTAGAAAAAGAAACGGGGATAATGGATCCCCCTGACAGAGCCCTTTTTCCAATTTAAACTAACCCGACGGGCTTCCGTTGATAGGCGTCGATGCACTATCCGATCTCACGCATTCCATTATCCACCCCCCATTTTGGTGTGAAGCTTATAACCTCCATCATATTCTGCAAGAATGGCCATTCCACTGAGTCATATGCTTTTGCGAAGTCTACTTTGAATAGCACTCTCTCGTTTCTTTTCTTTCGCGTCTCATCGATTACCTCGTGTGACACTAGTATCCCATCCATTATTTGTCGTCCTTCTGTAAATGTTGATTGGTTGTTTGATATGATTATGTCCATTACTTTTGATAGCCTCTAAACTAGAATTTTGCAATGATTTTTTATGGTTCCAAAAGGAGTGTGACACGTATATTGGGGGGGGGGAATACACGTGTGTGAGTTTTTCAAAACATTTTCAAACAATAAACACAAAATAAAAAAAGCCAGGTAAGTTGTCCAAGTGTCAAGTCCTATGAAAATATCTTTTGGATATTTTCATAAGTCTAAAACAAATAAACAAAGTATATGCAGAATTATGATAGGCCCTTTTATACTCCTTAAAAACAACTTAGTGAATCACCTAAATTTTACTCACACAAAACAGTTCTTATGCCAAGTTTAATGATAATTAACGGCTTCCACAAATACTTATCAATAAGAATGAACAAGTAATGATCAAGTAAACAATAAGCAAGTAAGTAAACAACTGAAAGTAAATGACACAAGATGTATAATGGTTCGAAGGCTAAACTAATCATACGCCCGCTCTCCTAATTTAATAGGATAATTCCTTAATATCTTGGAATTATCTTATTTTATAGTGCCAATGTGCACTCTCCTCTTCTTCTTCTCTTCTCTTGATTTCTTACAACCTTCTCTCGTTGCAATACTCTCAATCTACTACGAACTCAACAATACTCTCAAATACATTTCAAAGTGAAAGTATAATTTTGTTCTTGGTTACCAACTTAATGTGATATTCTTTACAATTAAGAACAGTGGTGGAGCCAATGTGATACATGGGGGTACAACTGTACCCCAAATTGGTTTATATATATATAGATTAATAATGACTGAAAACTTTACGGCCAACTAAAATTCTGCTTCTCTTAATGGATATAATTATAGGAGGCCCAAACTTCCACAACTCAATTGTTAAATCTTGAAAAAAAACCTTAGCAAACAATTTATTTTCTTCAAATAACTATAAATGATAGTTTAATTACTATAAATCCACCCACTTCAAATAACTATAAATGATAGTTTAATTACTTTTGTTGAGAAAAATATATTTCTATAAATTTTTTATAATGATATCATAGACCGTTTTCAAAATACGAGAATTATGTTGACTAATTGTAATTTGATTTGAACATTATGTAACTTTTTTATTTTAAGTTGCATTAAATTGTACGACTTTTATTATTAAATATTTCTTTCGTCTCGTGATTACTCGCACACTTTTTTATTGGGATGTCCCAAGATTACTTGGACACTCTCAATATGAAAACAATCCAAAAAAAGTAATGTATTCACAACATTATCTTATTTTTAAAATTGTCACTCATTTTTTGCTCACATTTTACTCTACACCTCACGAAATTCCCTTTACACCTCACGAAATTATCAAAAGTACCCCTCACGAAATTTATTTGACCCCACAATAAATTCTATTTTTTAAAAAAGTGTGTCGGTTAAACTATGCAACTCATCACGAGACGGAAAGAGTAATATTTTTCGTACCCCAAATTTTAAATTCTGGATACGCCACTGATTAAGAACAAATGTAAAGGCTAGGATATCACTAACTAGACTTTGAATAATAGTGTAAAACTGCCTAATGGGAACTATGATTAACACTCAAATATTGCTTAAAAGCTTTAATGTCTCGTAAGTTTGAGTGTTTGAATGCTAAATAACTTCTTGCAATAGCTTCAACTCGATATTGTTCTCGTGTGTGTAACTTGTTAAAAGATTCAAGTCTTGGTCTAGTAAACTATCTGTTGGTGGAGATATCAAACTTATCCATAAATTTGAACTTTTAAATTCAGGGGCCTGCTTGGAATTAGTACATGTATTCACGTCCATTCTGAAAACTTCATTCCAATTCTAGAATTTGTTATGTGTAGGTGACACATGGCGCATGATTATTGACCTTGGTGGAATAATTATGACACTTCATATAACAACTTGATCTTGTACTAGGTTGATTCATTTTTGCATTTGCCATTCATCCTCCTTAGCTGAAAGTCACTTCGGGTTACTTGTCTTCTATGCAAAGTCTTTTTAATGTCATTTGAGCGAACTTGTCCATCTTGCAAGGTCATCTTAAAGTTACTTAAGCACTTGTCCATCTTGCAAAGTCATCTTAAGGTCACTTCAGCAGACTTGAGTTCATCATACTTGAACATTAATTCCGAGCCTTGCTTCATATGACTTGAACTTCCTCTAGCTTGTCCATTTCACATATCCTTTATTAATGTCACTTGTCCACAAGTTCTTCTTTATGTATCTTGACTATTTATTCAGTGTCAACTTCAATGAACTTCTCTTTTGGACTTGTCACCTTCATTCAATCTCCTTGTCTTCATGAGTTTTGACTTCATTGCTCTTTGCATTTCAGGTCACTTGTCATAAATTTTAAAAAATCTATCCTAAGTAAAATAAAGCTCCCTAACATGAATGAACTTTTCTAATCCTGAAAATATATTTTGACAATTCATCGTACTTGGGGTTTTTCTGGGGTTTTGGTATCTAATCAAAATCAAATTTTATTTTATTATAAACCATATCCCAACAATTTTGTATAAGCTTGCGATTAGTGAAATTGGGCAAATTTCTTCCATTTTTTGGGGCCCGTCCATTTTTGGTAGAAGCACGATGAATGATGGGTTTAAGTTTCTTACCAATTTTTCATGTGTATGAAATTCCTTCACCATTTTAATGATTTCACCTTTCATCATTTCCCAACTATCTTTGTAGAAGCCGAAGGAGAACCCATCTAGACCCGGGCTCTTCGATATCTCACATTCCCAGATTGCTGCTTTTATTTCTTCTTATGAGAAAGCAACAATTAAGAATTCATTTCCCCAACCCACGATGTCGCCCACACTGTTGTCCATTTCCCTTTTGTCTTCTCGTGTGCAATTAGGGTTTCCATTTCCCTTTATTTTTTTTAAAAAAAATTCCACAATATATTGTTGAAAAATATTCACTTTTTTTTTTTAATTTTCGACAATATATTGTCGAAATTATTCATTTTAAAAAAAAAATCGATAAAATATTGTCGACAATGGTGTATTTTTTTCTATAAAATATAGCCAAAATTAAGTATACCTTATTGTCGTCAAACCCGTGTCGAAAATGTTTTTTTTGGTACTGTTTGGACGGCGGCGACTGTCGGAGGTGGGGCGGCTGATGTAATTAGAATTTTGGTTAGAGTTTAAATTTTAAAAAGAAAAGTGTATTGATTATGAATTTTTTTAATAAAAGATCAAACTTGGTATTTTACGTGTATATTTTATTAATGAATTGAGGGGGAGTGCATCTAATTATTAACCTTTCATTTACTTAAAATTTTCAATATTTAACCTTAATTGTTACTACGATTTCCTAAATTAAATTGCGAAGTACACATTTTATCATAAAAATTCTTATATGTTAGTAATACTTTCTTGGGTTTTTCTTAGTGTAGTCAAATAGTACAAAGTGACTATATAGTCAGCACGTCGAAATGCGCCACGTGGCATCGTATGCGTCGTATGAACCTACTACATGTTATACAGGTTTTAATTAATTAAATTATTTTTTAAATTGTATTTTGTTATTTACTATAATACCCTTCTTTTATAAATATAATTTTTAAAAAATATATATATAGTAAGCACAATTACTATTCTACCCTTCTTTTATATTAAGCACAATTATATATAAATTAAATTTACTAATACAAAAATAATTAAATAATAAAGTAATTAAATTAAAAGTACTCAGTAGTATGTTTTTCTTCCCCAATTCCATCGAAGACGTGTTAGGGTTCTTAGTTGCACGGTCCAACAACCGTGCACAGTTGCACGATCGATACTCAGTCACCCGGGTAAATAGAAACATGTCCTGGAAGAATTCTCAGTTGCACGGTCCAACAACCATGCACAGTTGCACGGTCGATACTCAGTCACCCTGGTAAATAGAAACATGTCCTGGAAGAATTCTCAGTTGCACGGTCCAACAACCGTGCACAGTTGCACGGTCGATACTCAGTCACCCGGGTAAATAGAAATATGTCCTGGAAGAATTCTCAGTTGCACGGTCCAACAACCGTGCACAGTTGCACGGTCGATACTCAGTAAACCGTGCAATTCAAAAAATGTGTTGTAGGTGCTCACTTTCACGGTCCAACAGCCATGCCTTGAAAACCAAAAAAAGGCTATTTTCTTGTTCATGTGCTCGAGCCTCAAATAGAGTAGAAATGCAAACACACGAGCATCTTTCTCATATTCGTATAAAATGCACATTTCATCTCAATTCAATATGATTATTGTTCACACTTAATTTTAGCATAAACATATCTTATGACGTGGATTAAACAACAGAAGAAATATTAAATTAATATTTAAATAAAAAACCAGCAATTTAATAAAATTTCTGAAATACATATGATCAATATTCATAAAAAAAATCTAATACTAATTGTTTTGGGAGGATCAACATTAATTAACGTTTTTAGAATCACTGTCTTTGTTGAGATCTTCATCATTCTCTCGATCAATGTTGCTCTTCTTATTTGGACATCGCCCAATTTTATGTCTTGGATGTCTGGTAAAGAAAAATTATTAAGTTATTAAGTGTTAAAAAAAACATAACTTCATAAACGATTATTAAACATGCAAAATTAATTAAAATGACATACCCACAAGATCCACATTTCTGCTTTTTATTTCGAGGTGCTTCTCGAGTCTTACTCTTTATCGGATCACCTACACCATAGTTTTGTGACTGCTTACTCTAGGTCGTGGTTGTGTTCGGATACAAATTTGGTGACCTTGTAGATTCCGAAATGAAGAGCGATACGAAAATAAGCTTTGCATCCACATTTGGTATCAGCTTTTGACTTACGAATGTTGTTCCGTACACCTATAGTAGCTTTAGAAAATCCAGACCAGGAACAGTCCCACGCCATATTTTTGAAAATGTTATTTCTCCGACCAGTGTGGCATTTTCAGCTTATAAATCCCTTTCGTCTTGCGTATATCTTATAAAATGCATTAGCTTCTTCCGTCGAAGCGAAAGTCATGCCCAAAATTGTATTGTCGTCTATGGGAGCATTTTTGAAATTGGCATACCCAAAATCCTCATCTGACCCCTCTTCTAAACTCATGTGCTCCTCGTGTGATTCATCATCCACTTTGTTATCTTCATATCCAACGTCTGAGAACATTGGGGAACGTTGTTGTACATACAAACTGCAATAGAAACACATTAAAAGACATGTTATGCAGCATCTTCCAATTTTACTACATTTTCCAATGTTATGCAACATCTTCATATTATATATTTCAATCACCTATTTTAATGTCATTTACGACAACTAACAACATGTGCTTCTAACATAAAATCGAGGAATACCATGTGGTTATAAACATAAAATTCAATTTAAACACTATATTAAATATAAAATTCAAAACTTCACATGATGATTTAACTCTACATTATGTCCTTTTAGCTAGAGGATTCAAACAACGAATATGGTTAGGAATGTGCATTCAATAGCCACTTCCTTTGCTAAATTCTGTTTCAAATTTTCTTTGAAGCATTTTGTCAAACACTTGTTGGGCAGTTATGTTTCTATTTGATTTGAGGCAATTTAAAAAACAATTACTACTCAACAACTCAACCACAATTTTAACAATTTCACAATTAATTCAAATACTCATAACAAATGATGAAAGTAAGAAAAAATATGAAGATATACATAAGCAACGTTCAGTGGTGGTAATTCACCTACCCCACAATAATATTAAACTTACAAATTAAGAAAAAAACTAAGGGGGGAGGAGATTATCGTCGGCGGCAGCGGGGAAGCGGCGCGTCGGCCGCGGAAGGGCAGCTGCTCGTCGACGGCGGAAGGGCAGTGGCTTGGGGCTGAAGTGGAGTGCGTGTGAAAACCTACGTATTATGTTCTAAATTATAACTTCTTTTATTTAATTTAATTTGTTTTTTTATTAATTTTAATAATAATATAAGGGTAAATTAGTAGTTTTACCATTATATATTTTAATTAAATTAATTAATATAATAAATCTTTTTATTAAATTAAGGATGAAACTGTAAATTCAAAATTAAATATTTTAATTAATTAAATTAATTATAAATATGACACCATACGACACATACGTTGAATATTTTCATCACAAAGTATAAAAGGTAACAGGTCATCAGATTTAAGCCTTAAGATTTGATTTTTAATGGTTCAGATTAAATTGACTACGGTAGTCATACGACACCATACGACACTCTGACTACACGTAGAAGGTCCCTACTTTCTTCCTTGAGATTTGCAATTTGTTTATATATTTTTTATAAAAAACACTCCCTCCATTTTTTAATAAGTGTCACTTTGACTTTTTAACTATTTTTAAAATAAATATTATTCGGTGTTTTTTTATTTAATTTTGACTTCTTTACTCCTATTTTAATGAATATAGTAGCATAAATCATAGAAAAATCATAAATATTGTTTATATCAAAATTAATTTGATTTATGAATTCTAGCTACATTCTTGACCACATTCTTATTAAACAAAAGTTATATATTAAAATTAGTTATAATTAATGAAAGGTAATATAAACCACATTTTATAATCTTAGGGGAGTGTATTCAATTGAGATTTTTTTTTGGACTTTAAAAAGTACATTGATTTATAAAATCAATAGAGTTCATAAAAGTTTGACTGACTTTTTTTATTGATTTATATGGATTTTCATAGATTTTCATAGATTTGACAAATTGTGGAATATACTTTTTTTGAATGATTTACATAGATTTTCATAAACTTCGATTTTATTTAAATTAATATTATATATATAATATATATATATATATAAATATTTTATAAATTAAAAAAAAAAACATATATATATATATACACTATATAAAGTTTATATATTAATTCGGGACGGGTTGGATACCTGCGGGTCGGACATAAGACACAAACCCGACCCATACTCAATACGGGACGGATCCGACCTGACCCAAAGCTCGCGGGGTGTGTGGGTACCTGCGGATCGGGTCAATATTGTCATCCATACTTGTCTTCAGAGTTCTCTGAGAGAATCCGTTGAAATCTCTGATTTTTAGAAGAGATTTTGGATAGTGAAATTTATTTATATATATTTTTGGAGGAGAATCCAACAAAATCCATAGAGTATTAAAATCCATAGACTTTTGAATACCTAAAGATTTTTAAAAACTTTTTAAAATCCGTATTGAATACCTCAGGATTTTTAAAGACTTTTGAAAAATCGAATTGAATACCCCCAAACTTTGAAAGTCCAGTAGAATCCTACAGAATCTACAACCAATACACCCCTCTTAATGTGTTGTAAAAAGTCAAAGTGACACTTATTAAAAAATGGAGGGAGTATTAATCTCTCCGTCCCAGGGATAACCCAAGTTTAAAAAAAATTCATTCCGTTCTACAGAAATTTGCACATTAGGCATATTTGAATGTCCGTACCAATTTCCGCACTACATAAAAGGAAATATCTTCATAACCTACACCCTTAAACTATATTCAACTGATAAAAGTCTTACTCCCTCCGTCCCCTACTTAATAACTCATTTTGTTATTTTTGTTTTTTTTTTATAAAAGTTAAATACCCATCCCTTTTTTCCCCTCCCCATGACTCGAACCCAGGACCTAAGGCCTAGGTAGTGGTGCTCTAACCACTTGAGCTATCCCACTTTGTCATTTTATTATTTTTGGTGTTTCTTGCTTAATGAGTCATACTTAAAAATTAAAATAATAAAAGAGCATTTTAACCATCCCCTCAAAACATCACAATATTAATCAAATGTCATTACTTTATTCACACTAAAAAAACATATTTACTACCTTTAAAGTTAAAAAAAGTTTGTACTATTTATTAGGAATATAATATATTTAAGATTTACTACCTTTAAAGTTAAAAAAAGTTTGTACTATTTATTGGGAATATAATATAATTAAGATATATTATATATTTTTAAGATATATTATATATTGTAATTATTCACTTTTCTTAATTAGATTTAAATCTTATCTATTTATTAAGAGTTGTTAAGATATAGATTAGATATCCACTACAAAAAAATGCTGAAATTGAGAGGGATTTTAGTGAGGGGTTTAAATCCCTCGCTAAATAGCAAGGGATTAGTGAGGGATAGGAGTGTTAAAAAAAAACCCGGACCGGAAAAAAGACCGGAACCGGACCGGACCAACCGGTTAGATTCCGATCCGGTCTCCGGTCCGGCAAATTTTGGATTCCGGTCTTCCGGTCCGGACCGGTTTGGACCGGAATTTGTTTTTTTGTTTTTTAATATTTTTTTACTAATGCAATCTCAATTATTTTTCAAAACCCAGTAAATGGTGAAAATGTGTTGAGATTTATTACATTTTTTGCAAATATATAATTTAACAAACATATTTAATTTATTTTTAGGGTCAAAAGATAATTAATAATAATGTAAATAAAATTCACTTTGGCTCAATGAAGAGGAAACACTTTAATTTTCATACACAAATTCATCAATCTTGTTCTTGCTTCCATAAACTAAAAAAAAAAAAAAAATTAAAAAAAATCTGGTCCAACCGGACCGGAATTTACCGGTCTGGACCGGATTAATTCCGGTCCGGTCTGCCCTTTAGCACACATTCCGGTCCCGGTCCGATTTTAGACCGGTGCATAGCCCTAGTGAGGGAATATAATGCTGAGGGATATAACGAGGGAATAGATAACCCTCACTAATTAGCAAGGGCAAAGAAAATCACTCGGTAAATGCCTAGGAAAATAGAGAGCATTTTAGCCTTTGAAAAATGGCGAGGGGACGTCCCTCGGCAACTTGACATACCATTTAAAATTGCCGAGGGCTTGCGGACCCTCATGAAAACCCTTGGCAAAATTTTTAACTAAAAACAATTAATACTTATTAAGAAATTAATTAAAATATCAAAATGTAATTATTGTGTGATGTATTTTTAATTGAGGTTGAGAATGTTATTATTTATTTTTTTGTGGTGTGTAATTTTAATTGAAGTTTTTAATTATGTTGTGTGTGTACAATTTGTTTAATTGGTTCGTAATCACCAATTTAACAAATATAATTAATATGCATATTTGTGGGTTGAAAAAAAAATTAAACATAATTATGTATGCTATACTTATGGGTTGACAATTTTTAAATAAATTAAAAAAAAATTAAAAGTATATAATTTATTTTAATTGTATTTAAAATGTGACCAATTAACAGTGCTTCTAGCAAAATCGGTATGCAAGGAACATACACAAGCACAAGGTTGCAGGTTCGATTAATTGAAGCTTGTAATTACTCAATTGTGGCCTTTAAGTTGGTTGGACTTTGGGCTGTATTATTAATGATTGGGCCTAGGAAAGGCTCGTGCCTCTAAGGGAGGCTTACACAGATAACATTGACTGGGGTAGTAAATGCCAATTTTATATTTTTTTATTTTGTCAGAGGCAGAAATCCATCGCTATTTGCCGAGGGACTAAGCCCTCGCTATTTTTGTCGAGGGCTTAAATGAGAAATTCCTAAGCAAAAATTTACCGAGTAGGGTTTTGACAAGGGCTGCATTCCCTCACTAAATCCCTCAGCATTTTGTTTAGTGAGGGTTTTTCCCTCACTAAATCCCTCATGAAATGATACAATTTTTGTTGTGATCTGAAACCCTCCCTCGTAGTCTTTGCTCGACACTCACTGTAGACAAACCTTCTGACTACCACCCTCTACTGTACGCAACTGCTCGACACCCTCCATTAAACTGCCCAAACTTCAAGTTTCCAACTCCTGCCGTAACCTCCCTCTCTCTCTTAACTCTCTACTCAACCGCCCATTACTGTTCTTGATTCCTTCAATCACAGCCTCACGCGAACATAATATCTTGCTTCCTACTTTCTTGAATCAACTCAAATTAAGTTATTTTTAACAATTAAAAAAAAAACGTACGTATATATCACACTCCCTTATCTTCTTGATCAACCACCACTCATTCATCATCCTATCATGGCGGTTCCGGCCAAGAAGATCAATCAGCCCCCGTTCTGTGATGGTCGTCCCTCTCCCTCAGGTTCTCGTCCCTTTCTTGGTAAGTGTCAATGGTGTAATTTCGTTGGCCATGTTCTCCGTCATTGCCCCGACTTCCCCCATGCACAGTTCGTTGTGCCTTCCTACTCGACCAATTCAGCAGATGCTTCGTCCCCTCCCTGGATTCTAGACTCCGGGGCCTCTCATCATATCACAACTCACCCCCAAAATTTACTCGTTTCCTCTCCATATTCCGGCTCGGATGATGTAGTCATCGGTGATGGTAACAGTTTACATATTTCGCATATTGGTTCCATGTCGTTTCCTCATGTTGATATGTTAAAATTCTCAAACGTCCTTGTTGTCCCACAAATTAATGGCCAAAAATCTTATTTCCGTTTCAACCTTGTGTCGAGATAACGATGTTAACATTATCTTCGGCTCTACTTATTTTCAGGTGCGGGATGGCAAAACGGGGAGCATTCTCCTCATGGGGAGTCGCGTGGATAATCTTTATGTATGGCCGACTCGAGCGTCTACCTCACCTATAACCTCTATCTCTGAAAAACAACCTACCCCCATATGGCATGCCCGTCTAGGCCATCCTTCCTCTAAAATTCTATCTCAAACCTTATCCAGGTTTAGTTTACCAAATACGAACTCAAACCCTTCGCACTGTAACTCTTGCAATTGTATAAAGAGTCATAAACTGCCATTTTACGATTCTAGCATTATCTCATATGTTTGGTCATCTCCTGACCAGTCAAATGAGGGCTTCAAATACTATGTCCTCTTTGTTGATCACTTTAGCAAATATATATGGATTTACCCTCTAAAATGCAAATCTGATGTCCTCCCCACCTTTGCCTCCTTTAAAAACATTGTAGAAAACTTCTACAATACTAAAATCAAAACCCTATACACTGACAACGGGAGTGAGTTCATTGCTCTAAGATCTCTCCTTCAAACACATGGTATCTCTCATCTTATAACTCCCCCTCACACCCCTGAACACAATAGCATGTCTGAACGTCGTCACAGACATGTTGTTGACACTGTCTTAGCCCTCTTACATCATGCTTCCATGCCCCTTACATATTGGCCTCATGCAGTTTGCGCTGCTACTTATATTATAAACAGTTTACAAAAACCCAAGATTTCCACTTGACTCCTAGCTGGAAAGGCTACTTTCATCACTATCTGCTCTACACCATCAACGCATCTTTTCCGACAACCTGGCGGCGGCCGGTGCTTAACCACCGGACCACCATGACTCGCCGCCCCCCAGACCCCGGTACTGGTGCGCCGGCGTTCACTTCCGTTTACACATAGAACTGCACAAAGATAAACCATGGCTGCGATAATTCTGCCCGCACGAAGACACACCATAACTGCGATATTTCAGATCGGTCTCGGCCTCCATATGCCCAGATTGACGCGACCGCGCTTTCGTCGCACATCGCCGCCCAAATCGAGGCCTCACTGCTTCGTTTCCTACAACCGCCGGCTATGGATTATGCGGGCATGGCTCCGGCGGCCCCCGCTCCAACCGAAAATGATATCAGCGCACCTCCCCATCGAGATGCCAGCCCCTCCGGCGGCTTCCCGAACATCCGGGCGACCGACGGCTCTGCTGGAAGCTCTGTCCACCTTGCCAGCGACCGTGACTCGACGGTGCCCGCGGCTTCAGCGGCACATCAAACAACTAGCCCTAATGGGCCCTGGAATGGGCTAGGGTTTTCTAAACCAGATGTGTACCAACAGACTCAATTAATACTCCCCCCAGATTCTACACACCCCCAATTTCACTCAATACACCCAGATGCGCACCCACTGCATTACTCCATGCACCCAGAAGCGTACCCACAGTTTACATCGATACACCCACCCACTACTCAAGCAGCCCCAGCTTTGTCTCGAGCACCACTATCACACGAGGCTCCCCCTATTGTTGCCGCCACTCGACAACTTGGCATTTCTACAACCGGCTTAGGCAATCCCTGTCTACCCGGCCCACAGGGTATGTCTCTATACTCTGATTCTGATTTCCCTGCTCTACCGGAACATATTACTGCTACTTTCCCAACTCCACAGGTTCCATTCCAACAAGCTAGGCCCACTTTTGCCTCGATTGCTGGTTCCACCGCGGCTCCGACTGCTAGATCTGGCATCCCTGAATCGATGAAGCCGGTCCGTAATGGGGATTTTTTTTATGTGGTTAATATTGATGAGGATGTCTATCAGGGGGGGGTGGCTGCTTGTGCTCACTCTCTTATTGGTCGGGTTACTATTTAGTCTGGGGACATACCATTTGATCACGTGCGTCTTCATTCCACGCTGGGCAGTATATGGGGCCTGACTTCGGGCCTCAGTGTGGTTTCATTGAGCAAAGGCTACTTCAACATCAGTATTAACTCGGAAATGGATAGGGACTATATTTTTAGACGACGCTCATGGCAGCTGAACCCAGCGGTTATTCACCTTCAGAGATGGGTTCCAGACTTTAATCCGAACAACATACGTTCTGGCATGGCTCAAGTTTGGGTTAGGCTTGCTGACCTTTCTATGGAGTACTGGGATATGATTGCTTTGGAGGCATTGGCCTCATCTTTGGGAACCTTGATCAAGATCGACGACAGAACACTGAAGCGTGCCATGGGGCACTATGCTCGTCTACTGATTGAGATAGATATGCATAAGGCCACTTAGGACCGTATTATGTTCCAGCGTGTGGGTCATTGCTCGTTTGCTGCGATTTTCTACGAGAAACTCCCAGAGTTTTGCACACGTTGCCACATTATTGGACACTCCCTAGCTGTCTACAGGAAGTCGATGGGGGAGGGACAGGGTCGTCAAGACCGTGAGGGTCAGGGTCACCAGGATCAGAAGGATCAGGATCGTCAAGGTCGTCATGATCAGAGGAGGAGAGGTCGTCGTCGTACCCGATCTCAAGGTCTTCAGGACCAACGGAGGAGAGGTCGTCGTCGTACTCGGTCTCAGCGCCGCCGGGGCTCGCTTTCCCCTGTAGGCACTACGGACCCCACTTCCTCTTTAGTTACCACTACCCCACCACCGGAGGCCCATTTGGAAGGGGAGACCCACTTGGGAGAGGAGGACCTTGCAACAGAGGATCAGCAGGATCCGACTATGGGGACTACCTACTTAATTCCGTTGGACAACACTTTTAGGGCGCTCTCAGAGGAGAACTTAGAAACGGCCTCTAAAGAACAATTGGTGTTGGAGGATGCTTTACTGGAGGAAGGGGATCACCCTACTGAGGCATCGACCTCCACGTATCAGCCTTTCACAGAGAAGGCTCCACCTTTGGTCGTGGCAGCTCGGAAAGCTACCAATAGAGCGAAGGGTTCCACCACCACTAGGGTGCTTTTCCAGCCGAAGCGTATTATTAAGAAGACTCGTGAGCCTCTCAGCCACCTCCGGGAACGAGACACTCAGGACATCACAAATTCTAAGGTTGCTAACTTTGAGGAGCTGAACAAAGGACAAAGTGCTCTAGATTATGACTCTCTTAGGTATACAACCAATGCGTCATTTATGGTAGAAAATTCTAGTTTGACGGAGCTCGCAGGTGTTAGCCCACACACCAGGCGTTGGTATGGGAAGGGTCCGCCTCAGCAGCCGCCGGATGGTTCAGCTGACTCTAGCACTTCAAAGTTCATGTAGGTGTCCCTTCACGATCGTTGATCGGACATGCTGGATGACACGGATTGAGGGTGAGTCAATGAACACTTGTACTTGTCGTACTTTCATTATTATACTTTAGACTTTGTTATTTAGAGGAGTGTACCTTTTCCCTTGACCTCGGGTTTTGTCCCTAAGGAGGGTTTTCCTAGGTAAGGTTTTAACGACATTCCGACCTCTGGCTTATGGTTTTAGATTTTCTTTTTCTTTTCCTTTTATATTCCATGCCTTTTTATTGGCCGTTTACCAAAACCCAATCTCAACATGTTATTCTCCTATCAACTCCTCCTAAAACAAACTCCCAACCTATCTAAACTTTGAGTCTTCGGGTGCTTATGCTACCCTTGGCTTCGTCCCTACACATCCCATAAATTAGACCCTAGATCCACTCCATGCGTCTTCGTAGGATATTCCCTAACTCAGGCTGCCTATCTTTGTCTTGATTTAAAAACCAACAGAGTATATACTTCCCGTCATGTTCCATTCGTTGAAGATGTCTTCCCTCTAGCCCCTACTAAACCTGCCTCTGATACACCCCCTACACTGGCAGATACATCTCTTGTTCCGCTCAACGCACCCACTGGTTTAGTATATCCACCTCCCAAACCTTCTATTACACATCTGGCCCATCAGCCCAATCCCGCTCCACCTCCAGCTTTTGATAATACACTCCTAACTCAACAAACCCAGCCTCCTGTCGATAACTCCACACCAACCCATCCACTGCATACACCCACTACTCAGATCACCCCACCCACCTCTCCTCACTCCGGGTCTGCTACACCCACTACCTTCCTAAATTCACCCCCCAAATCCATCAATACACCCACCGACCTCACCCAAGTCCTAGAGTCGCCAGATGCTCCCTCGGTGCCATCTCCACCACCGGTTCAACAAGCCCATCGAATCATCACTTGAGCTCAAAATAACATCTTTAAACCAAATCTAATGTATGGACTTACTAATTCACTATCTTCTGACGTTGAACCTAGTTGCGTATCTCAGACATTGAAAGATGAACGATATTGGAGAGAGGCCATGTCATCCGAATTTGATGCCCTTCTCAGAAACGGTACTTGGGATTTGGTACCACCTAATGCTTCCACCAATATTATTGGTTCAAAATGGGTATTTCACATCAAACGAAAACTAGACGATTCTCTAGACAAGTTCAAAGCACGCCTTGTGGCCAAAGGTTTTCATCAATGCCCCGGAGTTGACTTTTCAGAAACGTTTAGTCCTGTGGTCAAACCTGCAACAGTTCGGGCAATCCTAAGTATTGTTGTTACTCAATATTGGCCACTCAAACAATTCGATGTGAATAATGCTTTTCTCCATGGTTCCTTATCAGACACCGTGTTCATGGCACAACCTCCCGTATTTGTTGACAAAACTTTCCCCACTTATGTCTGCAAGTTACACAAATCCATCTAAGGTCTAAAACAAGCCCCCCGTACTTGGTACTATGCTCTTCGTACCTTCTTGGATAGTATTGGCTTCATGCACACTAAATTTGATGAATCTCTTTTTGTATTCAATAAATCTGCCATTATTGCATACTTTCTCGTATATGTTGACGATCTAATCCTTACAGGAAATAACACTTCTTTCCTCTCTAGAGTAACCTCAGATCTTAGCACAAAATTTTCGGTCAAAGACTTAGGATCACTTTCCTATTTCTTAGGCGTAGAGGTCCTTCGCTCTATCAAATCATGCTTCCTCTCTCAACGTAAGTATATCATTGACCTTCTCACTCGATATAACATGCTATCCTCCAAACCTGTCCAAACTTCTCTCTCCACCTCTGCCTGTTTCCCCTCCCACTGATATCACTCAATATCTTCAAGTTCTCGGACGTATCCAATACCTCCAACTCACTAGACTCGATATTGCTTTTGCTGTTCACAAACTGTCACAATTTATGCATGCTCCAACTGTCACTCATTGGGGTACTTTAAAAGGCTTCTTCGATATCTTAATGGCACTAGAGATGTTGGAATTACCCTCCGTCCCAACTCGTCTGACTCACTTCACTACTTCACGGATGCTGATTGGGCTGGAAATACTGATGATCGTACGTCGACAAGTGCCTACATTGTCTTTCTTGGACCGAATCCCATCTCCTAGTCTTCCAAGAAACAAAAGTATGTTGCTCGCTCCTCCACTGAAGCAGAATATAGGGCCATTGCATCGGCAGCCTCTGAGGTACAATGGTTAAAGTCTCTTTTTCAAGAACTATGCTTTTCCATCAAAACTCTCCCTGCCATCTACTACGACAATATTGGTGAAACATATCTTTACTCCAATCCTGTTTTTCACTCTCGAATGAAACACATTGCCATCGACTATCACTTTGTTCGAGATTTGATCAAAACAACTCAATTACGTGTTTCACACGTGTCTTCTGAAGACCAACTAGCTGATGCTCTCACAAAGCCTCTTCCTCGTTCTCGTCTTCAGATGCTTATGATCAAGATTGGACTCTCCTACGGTGCTCCATCTTGAGAGGGCGTATTGGGAATATAATATATTTTAGATATATTATATATTGTAATTATTCACTTTTCTTAATTAGATTTAAATCTTATCTAGTTGTTAAGAGTTGATAAGATATAGATTAGATATCCTCTTGTATCTATATATACTCCCTTGTACTTCTTTACAATTATTCAATAAAATTATACTTTTGTAATTCATTGTTTCTCTATACTATCTTCACTTTTATGTCTCATAATACTAATAAATAGTTCATACATTAAAACTCATGCTCAAAAGTTATTGATTTTAAACAAAGGAGGAAGGGAGTAGAATTTATGGACAGAAATAATTATTATTATTTTTTTAAAACCACAAACACAACATTCAATTAATCATTCAAGAAAAGGGTGTCACTTTTGGGTCAATTGCGTAGGGACCAAAGATCACTATATAAGGTTGTTATTTGCAAGAATTACGTGGGATTTGGATCTCATGTACAGAAAGGAATCTAAGCTTATCTTGTGGAGCAAATCAATCGTGAGATATTTTAATTTTTGAGCATCTTATCTCTGGATATATAATATGAGATCATGAATTAATGCTGATGAGGTTGTGATTAATTAGTAGTGTTTCACAGATTTAGCAATATAATTAATTTCACCCGTAATTGTTAAATTCCGTGCCGGAGACGTCCGGTGCGGTCCCACTCCACCACATTTGAACTGCACTTAATTAATAAGCGAAGGAGACTAGAAATGAGAATATGAATATTCAATGTATATATATATTAAGATTGTAAAAGTCGAAAACAGTGATTAATATGTGAAGTGATTAATATGTGAAGGAGACTAGAAATGAGAGTATGAATATTCAATGTATATATATTAAGGTTACAGGAGTCGAAAACAATGGTTAAGCGGATTGACAGTCTCTAGCACCTAGGCGACATATAATTTTATTTTTTTCTGTAAACGCAATTTTTACCCCTTAAATGGTAGAATTTGACAAAAAAAAAAAAATAACACCATACATCATGGCAAAAAAAAGTCATAAGTATTGTTTAGAACCTCATTTTCCAATAAAAAGAGTGCTTAGAACCTCATTTTCCAATAAAAAGTGCACCATCTATCAAATCGGACTCCTACACAAAAAAATCAAAAATTAAAATTTGGGCGCCTAGCCCGCTAGGCTTGTTAGAGAATATTATAGAATAATATTCCCCCTGTCCACCAAAAGTGTGCTCATTTTTTTTATATGTGTTTTTATAAAAATTATATTTTAATTATAAAGAATATATTTATTATAATGAGTAAAGAATATATTTGGTAGATACTCAATCTTGTTAGTAAAGTAGAAAAAATATTCAAAAGTGAATTATTTAAATGGAATAAACATGTTTTTTGTAAACCCAAAAAAAGAAATGAACACAAGGAAAGGAATAGTATAATACATTATAGTTAACAATATTTTATTTATGTTAATCACTATCTTTGAATATATTCTCAAAGATATGATTTATATTTATTTCCTTGTTTATCTAATATAGTGAATCACTCCTATTATTTCATTAACGGTGATTGAATATAATTTTCAAGGGTTCTCCAGATACTTATTTTTTTGCCAAAAGGTAAGGGTTGCCAAGACCGGCTTTTCCAACAAAGATATAAATATATACATGGTCTACTTTGGAAAATACATGGTCTATTTAATTAATTTGAAGTGTAGCCAACATCCTTAAACCAAAACACTAATTAATTTATACATTTCCCACCATATATACCAACCAAACAGCCCTTTGCTAATTCGATTTCATTTTTTTTTTTTTTTTTGATGGGGGGTTTACAAGATTATAAAATAGAGTTACAAATCACGAGCCTAAGATCTTGATCTTCAAACCAAACGGATATCGCCCTTTGCTAATTCGATTTCATTAATTCATCTCAACTTATTAGAAGGTCCGGGATGACTTGAATAAATGAAGGGTATTTTAGACCGTGGCGGATCCAGGATTTAGAATTTTGGGGTACGAAAGTTATTAAGTTTAGAATTGGGGGTACAATTTTGGTTATTGAATTTTATTTTTTTTTGAGGCATTATTTTTTTTTTACACAAGAAAAAATTAAAAAATAATCAATTTTTAAAAATAAATAATGTTGGGAAGGTATTAATTTTGTGGGGTATTTTTATAATGAGATTGTCTAAATAATTTTGAAATATCCTAATAAAAAAAGTGTGCAAGTAATTATGGAACAAAAAAAATACCCACAACACATTTAATAATATACTACTCCCTCCTCCCACAATAACTTTCACACTTTCCATTTCAGGACGTCCCACAATAACTTTCACACCCTTAAAATGAAAACCCCTTTATAAACTCCACCCTTAGAATATCCTCAATTTTACACAAATGTCATTACTTTTTCTCCACACATACACAAAAGTCAACTCATTCTTTACTTTATACATAAATTTTTACAAAATTACCCCTCAAAACTTCACTCATTATTACACTTTCTTAATTTACGTGTGCACCTACCTATGAAAGTTAACACGGGACGGAGGGAGTACTACCTTTTATTTTGTGTGCCAAAAGTTTATATGGGAAAGGGGGTAGTATCTCTCCAATTACTGAAATAATAGGGTCCCAGGAATCCGTATTAATTCAGAGAGGTTTAGTAACATTTAAATCAATGTCTTGTATATGGCCAAAATTTGGTTGTATCGAACTTAAATAAAGGCATGTCTCAAAATCGATCAACGTGGAACATGGGAATGCATAAAAAATGCATTCGTCGTTCTCGATCTGTTTCACTTTTCGTGTTTCACTGATGTTTCATCCAACTTAACACTTGTTGTCTTTCATCTATAATATAATTAACACTCAATATATTCTTCACCAACCATAATACCATATATACCAACACAATAAATTATACACCCACCACCATCCACATATGTAGCAATATTAATTGAATGGAAGGCGTTCATGTGTTGGTAGTGGCGAGCCCACGTTAATCCCATGATGAAACTGTGTCGCCAAATAGCCAAACACGGCCTTAAGGTCACGTTTGTCAACATACAGAGTGTCCATGACAAACTAGTTGCTGCTGCAGCTGATAAAATCTGTGGAATAGAACTTGCCTCAATCCCCGATGCTCCAGTCGACGACAACGATCGACACGATCCTTTCAAGCTGATGAAGAATTTGCGAAAGAGTATGCCTGAATCCGTGCAAGAATTGATTCAAAGGATTAACAGCTTGAATCCGGATGAGAAAATCAGGTTTGTGATTGCTGATATTGCAGTTGGGTGGATTTTGGATACTGCGGAGGAGATGGGGGCCGAGACTTTTCTATTTTCGCCGGCCTCCGCCGCGTTCTGCACCCTCGTCTTTCATGTTCCCAAGCTTTTACAAGATGGGGTTCTTGATCTAAATGGTAAAATACATCCACCCACTTTTCTTTAGATATTAAATTTTAATTTATTCAACTACACAGACTTATGTACAATATTGCACAAATTAGAAAAGTGAGAAAAATTTACGGATTGAAGCGTGTTTAATTGGGTTAAATGGATCTTCAAAAAATATCGGGCAAAACAATCAGAAAAATTCACTTATAGGATGTATTACTAGTCTATAGGAACAAATATAAGTTACGATAAGGACATGTAACACATACTCGCTCTTTTAACCCAAGTTTTTCTTTATAATAACACAAATTTAGGAGCAAATTTTTTTGTTTGTTGCAACTTTTAATTGTGAGTAGTTCCATTAGACTCAATTTAGACTTGTAATTTTTTTTTTTCATCTTTCAAATAGAAGAACATTACATGTGCATTAAGTTCTTTCTCTAATTCTTTAATTCCGTTCAAATCATATAATTGGACAATAATAGAAAATGATGTACACCAATATTATTTTTTTGTTTATCATATTGTATTATTTTAATTGGAAAAAAATGTATGACTTTGAATTTAGAAAATTGAAAAAAATTGTTGACTTTGAATTGAGAAATTGAGAGGCCAAATTGAATCCGGCCCAAATTTAAGTATTTATTAATTAAATGTGATAAAAAATGAGAGTCGACTAAAATTGATTTTTTAATTTATAGAAAAAAGTAGGGAAAAAAACCCTTGAATCTATTTATTTAGCTGCATGATTAAAAGATTTGTTTTCTGAAAATTAATTGCAGGAAATGTGGATGATAAATGTGAAAAGATTGTATTATCGGATGACATACCAGGTTGGGGTAAATATGAATTTCCGTGGATCTTCCCTCATGACCCAAAATTACAGAAATATTTCTTCGACCTTGTGATTAATGACCCAGGAAAAAAAAGAATAGAGATAATTTGATGCAAATTAACACTTGTTATGAGCTTGAATCCTCATCTTGTGATTTGACTTCCAAATCCATACCCATTGGTCCATTACTTGATATGAATAATTGTAGCAACTTTTATCCTGAAGATGAATCTTGTTTAAGCTGGTTGTACACTAAGCCACCTGGATCTGTGATTTATGTTTCTTTTGGGAGCATTGCGGTTTTCTCTCAGCAACAGTTGGAAGAATTGGCACACGGACTTGAGCTCTCGGGCCGGGATTTTTTGTGGGTAGTGAGATCAGATCTTGTAAACGGGTCACAAGCTGAGTACCCGGATGGCTTCCTAGAAAGGGTGGGTGGGACTGGAAAGATTGTTGAATGGGCGCCTCAAGAGAAAGTTTTGTCTCATCCTTCTATTAATTGTTTTTTGTCGCATTGTGGGTGGAACTCGACTCTGGAAGGTATAAGTAAAGGAGTGCCGTTTCTTTGTTGGCCTTCTTTTGGAGACCAGTTCCATAACCGTAATTACATTTGTCATAAGTGGGGGACTGGATTAAGGGTTGATCCCAATGAAAGTGGGATTAGATCGAGGAATGAGATTAAGGAAAAGATTGACATGATGTTTGGTAATGATAGTTTAAAGGTAAATGCAATAAGATTGAAGGAAATATGTGCAAAGACCATATGTGAAGGGGGTTCTTCTTACAATAATTTTGAGAGATTCGTTGATCATCTTAGAAAATGAGGTTTATCTAGCTTGCATGCATGATTTCTGTGGAAATTAAACATATTTTGTAATAAATTAAGGCGATGACTCGTTAGAGTGCCTTATGTTTGTGTTTAGGAGACAACAAATTTACTTCTTCATTTTTATGTTAATAGCTAGTTTTAATATGCCAAATTATATTTGTGCTGCATTGCAATTTGAAGCGATTTCGATATTGTCAAGAAGTCCTACTAGATTAGACATCTCCAACCAAGTAGAAATCAGAATAGATTTGATAACCCAATACTAAGATAGTAATTCAGAAAAGTAATCAACGAGATAAACAACGCACAAGAGATTTAAGTGGTTCGATTAATGTGATCTACATCCACTGGACCAGACGACTTCAACTTTGATTGATCAAGAATGTTTACACACTCATTCACTCGGAAATGAAAATTATCCTCGCTTCACTCGTGAACTCACAAAACTCGAAACCTTACAAATTATAACCACCCAAATTTTAGATCAGTTGAGAAGTTAGATCCGTTTGAGAAGTCTTGTGCCTCACTATTCCCTTCTTCTTGCAGAACACATTGAACTCTTCTGATACGTACTCCAAACCATTATCAGTTCTCAAATTCTTGAGCTTATTTCCAGAGACATTCTCAACCTTAGTGAACCATTCGTTAAACTTTTCAAAAGCTTCTGACTTCGATCTCAAGATAGTTAAATAGAAAATAGAGTATGGTTTGATGTCACCTTGATGTTTCTTCTAATACTCAAGCTATTACAAGAGAGTATAACCTTAATCTTCAAAAACCCAAGCTAACTACTCAACTTGGAAGCTAGTATATGAATTAAAGGTGCTATAAATGTGAAAACCTAAGCTAAAGATAAACTAGGGTTTATGAAATGCAATAAATAAGGCTAAGATCTCCAACAATCTGATTTGGAATGTATTTAAGGCTTCCAAAAGTGTGTGAGACGAATTTGATAATTTGGTCCTTGAAATTCTTCAAAATTCGCAAAATTTCTCGAAATTCGTCAGTTGACTCGGTCAACTGAGTGAGATAACTCCGTCAACCGAGTGAAATGGACTTATAGAAGGATTTTGGGCTGCAGAACCCACTCGGCCGCCAGTGTTAGTCCACTCGGTCGGCCGAGTGACATTTGTTTTTTTGAAAGTTTCTGGAAGTCCACCTCACTCGGCCGCCAGTGTGGGACCACTCGGCCAGTCGAGTGATTTATGCTTCTTGGGTTTTTCTCACACTTTTTCTCGGCTTTCCTTGCTTGTCCTGCATCCAAACTTCATCTTCAATGCGTCAATGCTCGTTTTTCCTTCAAAATGCACTATTTCACCTTGTTTCCTACATTATGAACACATTTCTTGACCACAATGTTAGTGGCACAATTTCTATCAATTAAGACCAAAATATAACATCAAAATGCTACATAATATAGCAAAAATGAGCACAAATATGAGCAATCTCACACCCAATCAATTAGTTTTTGGAGCATCATTTACAGTGTTTGTCTAGGATCTTGTAGTAGGTCTCCTTAGCTGAAAGTCTTCATCATCATCATAAAGATTAGGAACATAGACTTTGACATAGTCATCGTCATTTGATCCTTTCTTTTTTATTTTCAATTCTTTGAGCTTTTCAGTCAGGGTCTCTATTGTATCAGTTGTCTTCTCAACAGTAGATTCATCAAATACAACATGGGATGTTTCTTTCACTACAAGGTTTCGTTTGTTAAATACTCTAAAAGCATTACTGACTTGGGAATATCCAAGGAAGAATCCTTCATCAACTTTGGCATCAAATGCACTCAACTGACTCTTACCATTATTGTGGATGAAACACTTACAACCAAAAATATGAAAGTAAGAAACAAGAGGTTTTCTACCTTTCTAGATTTCATACGAGGTCTTACCATTTTTTTTTTAGATCATGCTTCTATTCTGAGTATGACAAGCTGTATTGATAGCTTCAACCCATAACTTCTTTGGTGTATCAAATTCAGTTACCATGGTTCGAGCAGCTTCTTTGAGGGTGCGATTCCTCATTTTTGCTACTCAATTCCTTTGTGGCGTTCTAGTTGAAATTATCTCATGCTGGATATCATTGTTATCACAATAAGTAATAATAGATGAGTTAAGAAATTCACCACCTTTATCACTTCTGATCTTCACACAATCGAAGTACCCTTCTCATTCTGAATTTTCTTTAACAACTCGGGTAACTTCTGATGAGTCTCACTCTTCTTGAATAATCATCCACTACAACAAGAGTATACCTTCTTCTGTTCAAGTTAGCAAGACTGATCTGGCCAAACAGGTCCATATGACGTAGTTCAAACACTCGGCTGGTGAATGCTACTAATTTGCTCTTCATGGGTACTTTGGTTTGCTTACCCTTCTGACAAGCATCACACACCTATTCTTTATTAAAAACTTCATTAGGTAGTCCGTCAACTAGTGACATTCTTGCGATAGTGTTTAGAATTTTAAAGTTCAGACGACTAAGCCTCTTGTGCCATAGCCAACTGACTTCTTTAGAACTTGTTGGGATATGAATCCTAAAGACAAGTCTAATTGATGACAAGTATAAGCTTTGATAAGCCAAAAGGAGAACTTGAATATATTATAAGTGTTGACTGATCTGTTAATGAAGTCATCTTGTATATAACAAGATCAAACAAGTAAAAAGTAATACTAAAATAAACTAAGTATAAAAAGAACAATTTACTATAGGATTCTATGATAAGCTTGAATCATTGTATATAGGCTTATGTTTATATTCTTGTTATTGATGTAATAGTTTATAGGATGACTAAGCTATATTATAAATCTTAAAGTAACGTAATAGTCTAGATAGATTAGTTGATAGAACAAGTAGAGTTCTACAAGACAAGAAGACTATGAAGAGAAGACTTGTGCAAGACAAGACAAGTACTAAAGGAAGCTGAAATATTCTAAGTACAGAATATTGAAGGAAGACAAGTTCAAGAGAAGAAAAGATATGTTTGTATTAAAGGAAGATATGAAGTTAGTTACGTATCATAACATAATAACCGACGTATTTGAAGATACATATCAACAAGAAACGGTTACAGAGTTAGTTATCAAGAAAAGGTTGTTGGATAACAAACTTATCTTGAGTTGAGAAGTCTATATATAGTTGAAGACATTCAAACATTGAAGACTGCTGAAATTCGAAATACTAAGCGTATACTGAAAAAATCAAAAGCAAGGAAACTGACAGAGTTCAAAGCAAGTTGGAAGTTCAAGAAGAGGCCCAGATTGAAGCCTACTGAAAATAGAGAAGTTTTTTATTTATTGTTTCTATTTGTTAAACAAGGTTCTAGTTACTTGTAAAATAGCTAGTTGTTAGATCGAAGATATATCTGGAGATATAGTCGAAAAGATCGAAGTCTTATTTCTTGGGACTTAAAGCCACAAGACAAGTTAATAAAATTTCACGACTGGAGTTGTGAAAGTGGATGTAGACAAGTTGTCGAACCACTATAAAACTTGTGTTGATTTACTGCTTTACATTTGATTGTTCTTATTTGTTATATTTGATTAATAGATAAGTTCTTGATAAATTGCAAAATAGACAAGTAAGGTGTTTTTCGTGAATAGTTGAGTATAATCACAAGGGCTCATAATTTGTTAATTCCGCATATACAATCTCTGATATTTTGAAAGATTTTAAAAGTCTATTCACCCCTCCCCTCTAAACTTTTCTAGCTTACTCAATCTTAAACTCAACTTCTGGGAGCAACATAATTCTTAGCCACTAAGCAGGTTTCACTAGGACAACTAGTCCAATTAGCAAGATAAACAGTTCCTCTTCTGCTTCAGTGAGTAATATGCGTTTACTAACTTTATCAATGATTTTGAAACTATTAGACTTCAATTCAACGTTCTACCATCTGTCACATAATTGAGAAACATACAGATAGTAGATTGTGCTTTAAACCATCAACATAAGATACATCAATTACCGATACATCGTCGTTGATTATGGTTCCAACTCCTCTTGTTTTACCAATAGAGTTGTCACCAAAAACAACACGTGGACCTCTTTGCTCTTTGAAGTTCGTGAGGAGGTGTTTGGTTCTAGTCATGTGCTTTGAGCAACCTGAATCAATATACCATAGCTCTACTTTTAGACCTCCTCTCATATATAGGTCCACTCGTACCTGCAAGAAAATCATTTCTTAGGTACCCATTTGGAAGAAGCGAAGGAAACGATGGAAGAGTACAATGCTCGAGTTGCCAAAATCTTGGAAAGCATGCCACCACGTTCTACTCCTCCACCGCCCTCTACTCATCGGATGGCTGAGTCAAGTGCGTCGCCAGCCAAAAAGGCTAGAACGGTTAGTAAGTCTATTGTTTCTAGTTCTTTAATATCTCCTCCTTCTGTTCCGGTGAAAACCAAGGCAAGAACATTATGTTCTCGTGCCAAGCCTGATCCCAAAACCACTCTGAAGTTCGTGCAACATTTAAGCTCTTTGTTAACCCAAGACACAACCATATTTGCATCAGCTTATACTTCGACAGCTGATTTACTAAACCAAGACACATCACAGCCCCCAGAAACCACAATCCAAAACTTGTCCTTACCCATAACAGAAAATGTTAACCCTCCTAACCCATCTGTTTCGGGAACTCCACAAGCCGACACTTCGGCTACTGAGCTAAGGACCCCACTCACTCAGACCCCTCCCAAAAATAGATTCTCATCCCTGGTCGATTATCCAATGTGTATGCGCGAGAAGAGATTGCGTGCACAAATGACCAGAAAATTCTGCCAACAGTCGAGATTAATTGATACATCTTCAGAGACCTATGAAAAGTTGATTAGAATTTGCACATGGGTTGTACTGAGAAAAGGTCCGTCTAAAGACATGTTTGAGGTGATCTTAGGCATAGGTGGAATTTCTAATTTTAAAGACTGGGAAATGGAACAACGGGAGAACATTGGAGTGAAGAGTCATTATGATTTGTTATCTCCTGAAGCCTTGACTGCTCTTGTCAAGAGAATGTTAAACGTTCTAGACGAAGTCATTCCAATGAAAGAAATTGATGAATCAACTAAGTCAAGTGAAAAGATGGATGCAGGTGTTCAGGTTTCTGAAGATGAGTTGATGATAGAAACTGAACAAGAAGAGTTGGAAACTTCTGATCCAAGTAGTGAGCTGGAGAATCCTTCAGACCAGTTGAGAGGATTAGTGTTGAACATGCTCACAGCCCGAGAACTGATGTTGTTCAAATCACAAGAGAAGTGGAACCAACATTCCCAGCAGAGACGTGTGCTTATATTGCTAAATTGGCTGCTATGGTGAAGAAGGATTCAGACGAAGCTGAAAGAAGAGTAAAAGTTGCAAGGTTAGCTATCGTTCCTTACTCACCTCCAATCAATTTGAAAGCTCTAGTAGGAAGTGTGCTACCAGTAGAAGAAGATGAGTTATCTACTGAGATGGAGATGAAATTGGTTGAAGTTCCAATTGTTGCTTAAATTGAAGAAGATGTTGTTGCTGAAAAGATGATTAAAACAATTGTTGCTCAAGAAGCATCTCTAGATCAGTTGAAAGATGATCTCAAACAAGTCGTGAAGTCTGTTATAGATGAGTTCTTGATGTCTGATGTGAAGAAAGTACTGCAAGAACAGAATATTTCTCTAGTAACTAATTCGAAGGAAATGATCATAAATGAAGTTAATCAACTCGATGCTGATTTTAGACAAGAGATGTTTAATCAGTTGGAAACATTTCTACAAAATCAAGTGGAATATTCTGAGAAGAGCTCAGTTGATTTTGCAACAATTTAGGCGAGAGAATCAAAGAAGATGGAAAGAGTCTATAGGACTAAGATCGAAATTGCAGATGAGCAAAGAAGAGAGGCATATGCTCAATTGCAAGAGGCCAGAACTCAGCTAACTGAAATGGTGGAGCAGAACAGATTACTGAAGTTGACTACTACTCATTTTAAGAATGAATTTTCTTTTACTTCTAGAAAGCTTGAGTTCACTGCTGATCGACTTGAGAAGCTAAGTCAAGATGGAAGTCATCAGAAACAGATTGAGAAGGCAACTAATCTGATGAAACAAGCTATGCAAGAAGATATGACTCGTTTTACTTCTCTATTCACCTGAAGGCAAGTGATGAAGCCAAAAAGAGGGAAGAAGTAAAGGAGAAGGTCGAAGTTGAAGAAGATTAGCCTATTGACATTCAGCAAGAGCAAAGTCAACCTAGAAGAGGAAAACTTGTGAAGGCTCATGGTAAAGAACAGATAAGTGCTGAAGACCAGTTGAGAATTGCTAAAGGAAAAGACAAGATTGCTGAAGAAAAGGTTCAAACAAGAAGAGTTAAGCGAAATCTTGAAATCAGAGAACCTAGAGTGAAAGAATCAATATGTCAAATTCTAGCTGACATTGACGAATTTGAAATTCATAAGAGGCAAAAGATTGAAGATGATTGTTATGCAAACAAGAAAGTGTTGGGAAAACACATTAAGAAGTTGCAAGACAGCAAAGCAAACCCAGATGACATTGAAGATGCTCTCATAGACAAGTTCATTGATGCTGAGCATAATGAAGTTTGGCAAACTGTTAAGAAGAAATGGGAGACTGCTCACTGGATCATAAGAAGACATGGTAAAATATCTGTGAAAGATGAGTTGTTCGTAAATTTTGAGAAGTTCATGGAAGCTGAAGACATTGATCTATGGAACTTAATCATGCGAATTGCTACTGCTGTTGGATACAACATTCTGTCACCAGAATTTCCTAAGTGGGAAACTCCGATGCTTGGATCTGGAAAGAGAATCGACTTCAATGCTATCAAGAAGTTCGAAGAAAAAGTTCTTGAAGATGAGAAGATTGATAATGAAGATCACATTTCTGAAATTCATAGAAGAATTCTTGATGCGTTCCAGGTACCAGATGAAGAACAAACACCCAGTGGAGGAAGTATTTGTTGAAGTAAGAAGATTTCTATTACTTTACTTATTTCATTTTGTTATATTTTCTAAGTAAATTGTAATTGATCTGATCTTATGAATGAAAGATGAAATATTTTGATGTTAATATAAGATAACTACTTAACTAATTTATTTACTTAAAATAATTCAAGTAGTTTTGGCTTCATAAAAAAAAGGGAAATTGTTGGGATATGATTCCTAAAGACAAGTCCTAAATGATGAAAAATATAAGTTTTGATAAGCCAAAAGGAGAACTTGAATATATTATAAGTGTTGACTGGTCTGTTAATGAAGTCGTCTTGTATATAACAAGATCAGACAAGTAAAAAGTAATACTAAAATAAACTAAGTATAAAAAGAACAATTTACTATAGGATTCTTAATAAGCTTGAATCATTGTATATAGGCTTATGTTTATATTCATGTTATTGATGTAATAGTTTATAGGATGACTAAGCTATGTTATAAAGCTTAAAGTAATGTAATGGTCTAGATAGATTAGTTGATAGAACAAGCAGAGTTCTACAAGACAAGAAGACTATGAAGAGAAGACTTGTGCAAGACAAGACAAGTACTAAAGGAAGCTGAAATATTCTAAGTACAGAATATTGAAGGAAGACAAGTTCAAGAGAAGAAAAGATATGTTTGTATTAAAGGAAGATATGAAGTTAGTTACGTATCATAACATAATAACCGACGTATTTGAAGATACATATCAAGAAGAAACGGTTACAGAGTTAGTTATCAAGACAAGGTTGTTGAATAACAAACTTATCTTGAGTTGAGAAGTCTATATATAGTTGAAGACATTCAAACGTTGAAGACTGCTGAAATTCGAAATACTAAGTGTATACTGAAAAAATCAAAAGCAAGGAAACTGACAGAGTTCAAAGCAAGTTGGAAGTTAAAGAAGAGGCCCAGATTGAAGCCTACTGAAAATAGAGAAGTTTTTTATTTATTGTTTCTATTTGTTAAACAAGGTTCTAGTTACTTGTAAAATAGCTAGTTGTTAGATCGAAGATATATCTGGAGATATAGTCGAAAAGATCGAAGTCTTATTTCTTGGGACTTAAAGCCACAATACAAGTTAATAAAATTTCACGACTGGAGTTGTGAGAGTGGATGTAGACAAGTTGTCGAACCACTATAAATCTTGTGTTGATTTACTGCTTTACATTTGATTGTTCTTATTTGTTGTATTTGATTAATAGATAAGTTCTTGATAAATTGCAGAATAGACAAGTAAGGTGTTTTTCGTGAATAGTTGAGTATAATCACAAGGGCTCATAATCTGTTATTTCCGCATATACAATCTCTAATATTTTGAAAGATTTTAAAAGTCTATTCACCCCTCCCCTCTAGACTTTTCTAGCTTACTCAATCTTAAACTCAACTTCTGGGACCAACAGAACTCATAGCCACTAAGCAGGTTTCACTAGGACAACTAGTCCAGTTAGCAAGATAAACAGTTCCTCTTCTGCTTCAGTGAGTAGTATGCGTTTACTAACTTTATCCATGATTTTGAAACTATTAGACTTCAATTCAATGTTATACCATCTGTCACATAATTGAGAAACATACAGATAGTAGATTGTGCTTTAAACCATCAACATAAGATACATCAATTACCGATACATCGTCATTGATTATGGTTCCAACTCCTCTTGTTTTACCAATAGAGTTGTCACCAGAAACAACACGTGTACCTCTTTGCTCTTTCAAGTTCGTGAGGAGGTGCTTGGTTCTAGTCATGTGCTTTGAGCAACCTGAATCAATATACCACAACTCTGCTTCTAAACCTCCTCTCATATATAGGTCCACTCGTACCTGCAAGAAAATCATTGTTTAAGGACCCATTTGGTTTTGCGTTCTTGGGTGTTACTTTTGAACAATCTTGAGCATTTTAGTTTATTGCCACGTGCATCACAATACCAAACTTTTTCAGCTTTTACCTTGGCTGAAGAAGCTTTTTTAGTGTCAGCTGATTGACTTTTAGAAGACTTATGCTCGTGGGACAGATTAGGGTTTGTCTTTCAGCTTGGGTGCATCAGTTGATTGTGGTTGATTTGGGAATCCAAGCTTGTCAAGAATATCATAAGACATTGGAGGTGAAAACTTGACAGGTCTTTTGTCAATTGCTTTCATCAGCTTAGCCCGAGTTATCTTCGGCTTGGACTTATTCCTAGAAGATGGTCCATGCCGACTACTACATTGTTGTTATTCTTTCACAATCTTCTTCTCGTACCTACAAGAAAATCATTGTTTAGGTACCCATTTAGTTTTGCGTACCTGCAAGAAAATCAATATATCTTGAGTGGAAACTTACCACCTGGATTCGATCAAGTACATGTCGCAGTGTGTGAGTGTTTATGAACATTTGACTCATTTGTTTTCTCTCTCTTTTCAATTTTAAGTCCTGTTTTTTGTTATAGTTCTTCTTGTATAACCCCTCCTATATAAGATATACAGTTGTGTTAAAATATGTGATGTACCTTTTTTAGCACAAATTTTAATTGATACTCCCTCTGTCCCACAAAGATAGCTACGTTTTCCTTTTTTGGATGTCCCAAATTATAGCTACGTCTCCTCTTTTACTTAAGTATTAAATGCTTTATTGACAATTTTACCCTTAATTAAACTCACCTCATAATTAGCTTTGGAATTTACACCAAATTTATGGAATATCAAGGGTAATATAGGCATATTAGTTAAACTTGACTACATTTATTGATTTTTCTTAATCTGTGTGTAAAATTAAATGTAGCTATCTTTGTGGGACGGAGGGAGTATATGCTTTGGTTAGTTCAATACTCGTTGTACATATATTATGGAATAATATTGAATATCATTAGTTTTATCATAAGGAAAAATGGGAGACCTATTCAAATCAAAAGTTTCCTGAAAGTACAAATGTGCATAATGTGATTTAGCTTCCAGAAGACATTATAATATAGAGAGACTAGTTTTGGTGGTTATTAGGAGGTGATGGTAGTGTTCATTGATATCCTTAAAAGTTTCATTCAATGTCTATTTCTTCCCTACTCTTTGAACATCTTTTCAGGCAGTATCGAAATGGTAATACAAGGACTAGTATGGAAATGTAATCACTTTCAATAGTAGCTAAGCAATCATTTTCTTATCATATTAACTAAATTACATATAATTGTATGGAAAGATGTATATGCATAAGGACACCGAGTTTATAATTAGTCCACTTATGTTTTCCATTACTGCACTAATTGCTTAAGTTGTATCTGTGGCTTCAGCTCTAGTTACGATTTCTGGTCATTGACTTTCATGCTAGTTACGATTTAATAGAATACAAATACTCCCTCATTTTCTTCTCTTTGAAATAAAATAATAATAATATAGATATCAAATTGGTTACATTATATATACATTGATAAAAGAACTTTGAGTTATGCTAAAGCTTACCTTCTATGATCAGTTATTTTCTCTAAAGAAAAATTGCAAAGCATAGTGAAGTTTTCTTCTACTTTTGTAATGTTTGTTTCACACTGCCTTGTGATGCAGAATTCTTTTCTAAAATTTGAGCAAAATCAACTAGATGCGGATAATTGGGCGCTGAATGCATTCAGGAACATATGTTTGAACAGATCGAGGTTTGTTTACTTAATTTATTTTTCCTATTTTTGGATTGATTTTCTTTATAATGGCAACAAAGATAGCGCGTGAAGGGGTGTGGTACTGATTTGTAAGTGTCTTTTATTGTTCCTAATTATAATTTAATTTTACATAGTTGATTTGGTGACTAGAACTTTTTCTAAAACTATTTAATGTGGGATTGAATAAGAACAGTAGAAAACCCCACTTACTGAAAAGTAATCAAAGTACATAAAATAAACTGTTTGGTAGGCACGTACATATCCCCAAACGAATCTTAATTAATTGTTTCTTTTATGTTTTTCATATCCATGCATGCCACTAAACAATCTAACTGTTATCATCTTTGTTCTTTTGCTATATAAAATATATGAAACACATCATTGAATTTAATGAAGTAAGCATGAATGCTCTATATTCATTGGTAATGCTTCTATTATTTTTAATTTTTAAATTGCATGTTGTATAATTGTTTCCTATATTTAATTATACTAATGTTTTTGTAGTTTACAACAAATACATACTCCCAAGAAGAAATCAATCAGATGCAGACCGGATGAACCGAATGCATTAATCAAGAAAATATGTAAGAATAGATCGAGGTTTGTTTACTTCATTTTTTAATTTATTTTTTCTATTCTCGTTATGATTTGTTGTTGTTGCTAACAAATTATATATATATCATTTTTCTTCTACACTGTTTTGTTAGTTTTCTCATTGTTGATTTGGTTCTTCAAGGTTCGTGCATCCGTAGTTGATCATAAGAAGAAAAGTGTAAAAAACATGTTCTTGCGATTTTTTATTTTTTGTTGTAAAATTTTATTTGATTGATAGTGTACTTGAACGAATGATGATAGTACTGGTGGATTAACCTTGGTAATCGAAATTTGCATTCATTATTTTTATTATTAATTGTTTGATTGAAAATTTGATGGCAATTAATATTAAATTATTTACAATTATATAGTATTTTTTCTAATAATGTGAAAAAAAGCAGTTGTCGTTGCGTATAAGTTTATGGTATTTTGAAGAAAATGAAAACACAACAATTAAAAATCGTTGTTAAAGCAAAACAACAATGATTTGAAAGTAAAAAACTAGAAAGACAACGGTGAAAAAATCGTTGTCTATCTGCACAACTCACGAAAATCATATACAACAACGATTTTAATTCGAAAAGACAACGGTTCTAAATTGTTGTAAAAAGTTGGAATGACAACGGTGGAAAACTATTGTCTATTAGTGAAATTCATGAAAATAAAATGAAACGACAACGGTTTTCATTCGAAAAGACAACGTTTTTCAACTATTGTCTTTATAGCTTTTTACAACGGTTGAAAACTGTTGTCTATCAGCAAAATAACCGTTGTGGTAACCACCGTTGTCATAGGTGGGCATTGATAGGCAACGGTTTTTAACCGTTGTCTTTCCAGCTTTTTACAACAGTTGAAAACCGTTGTCTATCAGCGCCCACCTACGACAACGGTTATTTTGTTGGAATGACAACGATTTTTCACTATTGTCTTTCAACATTTTTCTTGTAGTGCAGGTAACTGAACTAAAAAAAAATTTGAAACATAATGGACTAAATTCGAGAAGTGATAATCATGTGGACTAAATTAAAAAAACGTGGTAACTTAATGGATAAAAAAAATTCAATCCATTTTTGGAATTACGTCGTGATCTTTGTATTTTTTAACAATCAAGCAAATTTGGCCTGAAATTGCGAAAAAAAAGAAGAAGTTATTGGTCTAATTTTGTTAGACTGTAAAGTTGTCGTCTTCTTTCTGTTATCCCCCAAAGTTCAGCCCAAAAAATAAGTCTCACGTTGTTGGGATATGGTTTATATTAATAAAGAAAATTTGATTAAATATAAAAACCTTAGTAAAACCCCAAGTATATGATGAATTGCCAACATTAGATTTCTCAGGTTAGAAAGCTCATACATGTTAGGGAGTTTTATTTTACTTAGAATCAGTTTTTTTAGAAAAATCTATGATACATGACCTGAAAATCAAAGAGCGGTGAAGACAAGAAGCATGAAAGATAAGTGTCATGTATGAAGACAAAGAAGAGAGTATGTAAAAAATGTGACAAGTCCAAAGGATACATCATGAAGACTGGACAAGATCCATGAAGATATGGTTAGAAGACTTTTTGGACAAGAAGAACGAATGTTCCAAGTCACGTGAATTGCGGCTCGAATTAAGAAATTAAGTGTCAAATGGACAAGTGCTCTTAAGTGACTTTCAGAAGACTTTGCAAAAGATGGACAAGTATCCTATTGTGTCATTCAGATGACTTAGCAAAAGAGGAAAAGGAGCCTGAAGTGACTATCAGCTGAGTTGGACTTAGCTTACTTATGGACAAATAAGATGAATGACACTGCAACACTGAAATTAACCTAGTACAAGATCAAGACGTTATTAAAATATTCCATGAAGACCAATAAGCTACTGCCATATGTCACCTGCACATAAAAACTCTAAATTCAGAATGAAGCTTCTGAAAATGGACGTGAATGCATGCACTATTTGTATGCATGCCCCTAAACTATTTGAAAGTTCAAATTTATGGTTTAATTAAGAGCTATCTTCACCAACGAATAGTTTCCTTAACACTATAAACAGGCCACACATTGAATCATTTCAAGGTTACAAGAACCTACACTGAGCTAAATCTATAGGAGAAAATTGTTTAAGGATTCAAAAGTATTTAAACACTCAAGCCTTCGAGAGAATAAGCTTTTAAGCATATATTGAGTGTTAACCAATAGTTTCCACTAGGCATTCTATCAAGATTATTTAAAGCCTAGAAAGCGATATTCTAACCTTTACATTGTTCTTAATTGTAAAGGATATCATATTTAGTTGGTAGCCAAGAACAAAATCTTACTTTCACTTTGAGTATTTTTGAGTTCGTAGATTGAGAGTATTGCAACGAGAGAAGGTTTAAGAAATCAAGAGAAGAAGAAGTAGAAGATGAGAGTGCACATAGGCACTGTAAAAATAAGTTTATTTCAAGTGATTAAGGAATTATCCTACTCCCTCCGTCCCACAACTGTTTGCACACTTGCCTTATTTGTCCATCCCACAATTGTTTGCACATCTTAAAAAGGAAACTCCTCCATAAATCTCACCCTCACAAAATTCACATATTTACACAAAATGTCATTACTTTTACACCTATTCCAACCACTCACTTTACTTTATTCATATAACTATACAAAATTACCCCTCAACACTCCACTCTTTACACCCTTTTCTTAATAAGGGTGCCCATTTTGTGGTGCAAACACTTCCGAGACGGAGGGAGTATTAAATTAGGAGAGTGAACATAGGAACAGTTAATTCTCCGAACCACTATACATTTTGTGTCATTTCACATTCTGCACTAGTTACTTGCGTTGCACGAGATTGTATTAATCATTATTCAAGCATTGATTTAGTTTGTTAAGTGTTATACCAGGTCAAAGAAGTCAATCTTTGACAAGTCAATCCTAGTCACCAGCTTGCGTGGCGACGACTAGTCAACCAAGTCGTGCGACGACTAGTCAACAATATGAAGAAAATGTAATTGTGTGCTCGCCCGAAGATTTTGGCGAGCACATGTTTCGATAGTTAAATGAAGACAAGTAAAAGAGCCTTGGGAGAGAGTACGGAGCGTGGCGAGGACGACCACCATCATGAAGATGACCGGACGACCAGGTCCTCCGGCGACCACCATGGCCCATCTCCTCGTTCCCGGCGAGGACGACCACCGTCATGAAGATGACCGGACGACCAGGTCCTCCGGCGACCACCATGGCCCATCTCCTCATTCCCGGTGAGGACGACCACCATCATGAAGATGACCGGACGACCAGGTCCTCCGGGGACCACCATGGCCCATCTCCTCATTCCCGGCAAGGACAACCACCATCATGAAGATGACCGGACGACCAGGTCCTCCGGCGACCACCATGGCCCATCTCCTCGTTCCCGGCGAGGACACGGAGGACGACCACCAAAGAGGCGGTTTGGCATTTAATGCAGGTCCCATCACCTTTATGTGGTGGGATTTTAGGTCCAATATATGCCCGCCACGTGTAAAGTGCGGGCAACCCTAAAAAACTAGTATATAAAGCCTAAAATGGCTCATTTGTAAGATAACTTACCCTTTCCTACAAACACCCAACCAAAGCAATAAACACTCCCAAAGCTCTAAGCTTTTAGCTTCTCTGAGAAGCTATTTCTTGTGTTCTTATTGTTCTTCATGTTATTTCATCTTTAATCTTCATAATAATCCATCTTAACACGTAAAAAACCCGATCATCATATATGTTTGTTTAGTGCTCACGAAAGTCCACATCCGAAATCAACTCAACAAAAGCACGTACAACATTTGGCGCTAGAAGGAGGGGTCCATTTACGTGTTCTTCATCAAAGTTTCAACCGATCATCGAACGATCGGCTTGCAAACTCCTTATTTCAGGTTTTAATCGGTAGAAATACCTTTTAGAACACCGTTTACGTATTTCATACGTATTTTATTATCTTCGTGTTCTTGAATATTTTCGGTATAAGAGGCATATTTTGGAGTTTGATCTCCTTGTAATTCTGTTTTTAGCTCTCGTTTGTTGTTACTTTGCAAAGATTGTAGTTGTAATAGCACGTTCTTCTGCGTAAGAACTTGAATTTTTGGTTTTTTAGCGTCGAAAGTTTAGGCCAAAATTCATATCTTTGTAACCGATTCCCAGAAGACACTCTCAAACGATGTCTCATCACTCAAATCTAGACGGAATCCCACCTCCCGGAGGGAACGAAAACCCTCCACCACCGATAGCTCCGGTGGCCAATCCTTTGGCAAACATCAACTTTGGGGAAATCTTGAATGATCCCCAGCGCCTAAGAGAATTTACTGACTACCTCAACGAAAAGAGGAGGAAGAACGAAGCTCTAGAATTAGAAAAGGCCAAAGAGCAGGCCATGGAAAACGCCCGGAAAGCGAAAGCTCGTGCTCGTAACGATGACGAGGACGAGCATAGAACATATGACCGACCACGCCGAAGTCATTCTGGCGACTCACGAGATAGTCGAGCTTCGGTATTTAATCGGATGGGCGTCAAGGACGGTAGAGGTCCTCGCCCAGTGAACTTCAATATTGATGGTCGACCAGACGAGGACGACCACCGAAAAAGAGGTCAAGGAGACAGAATCTCCGCCCTCGATCGAGTAGGGCCAAATTCGCGAGGATCTGCGAAGAGCTATCGCAGCCATCACTCAGCCGGGCGATCACACAGAGATCGAGATGATCGACCGGATCCATCTAATGGTAGTCGACATGACGAGCACGTCGTACCCCGACCACAAACTGTCGAGGAAGGGCAAATCGCGCAGTTCATAGAAACACAAAAACAGATGAAACTAGAGATGGAAAACTTGCGAGGAGAGGTGGCCGCATAAAAAAGAGGCACTGTCCCACCAGTCACTCTTCCCGCTCCTCCTCTAAGTGTTATGATCCTCACTGCCCCCATTCAGAGAAAGATTCAGATGCTTTCTATGGCAGCATATGATGGGATGTCCGACCCCCGGGTACACTTGTCAAAGTACTCAAATTACATGGCCTCAATCGGAGCAACAAACGCCACACAGTGTCGAAACTTCTCCCTGACTTTGGGAGACCGGGCCCATTGTTGGTTCACAACCTAGCTTGGGAGTCGGGTCCATCAACTCCTTCCTCGAGCTGGGGCAGCAATTCTTGACTTACTACGGGTCCATTCCTGCTCGTCCAGCCTCCAAGCAGCATTTGACGAACATTCGCCAGAGCTGACCGAGTCAGGAAAGGACTTTATCGAGCGATTCGATAGACTAGTCATCGATGGAGAGGCAGTAAATGATGAAACGAAGCTGATCTCAGTTATTTCCGGCCTAAGAATAGGTTCACACCTATGGGAATCCATGCATACACTCTTTCCAAAATCTTAAGCAGATTTCTACAACCGGGCTGGAAACCTCATTCAGATGGAAGAAATTATGGACGCCGCCAAGGCTAACGAGCAGCCTGAAGAATAGAGCCAAACAGAGGTGGACGAGCACACCCCAATGGAGGTAGACGAGCACACCCCAATGGAGGTGGACGAGCACACCCCAACGGAGGTGGACGAGCACACCCCAACGGAGGTGGACGAGCACACCCCAATGGAGGTAGACGAGCACACCCCAATGGAGGTAGACGAGCACACCCCAATGGAGGTCGACAAGCATACCCCAATGGAGGTGGACGAGCACACCCCAATGGAAATGGATGAGCACTTAAAGAACGATAAACTCCCAGAGGCGATCGAGTTCGAATATCGGGCGACCAACAATGAGGCAGAGTACGAGGCTCTGGTCGCTGGAATCAAGATGGCCATGGCCGTGGGCGCCAGAAAACTGAAATTTTTTTTTTCTCAGACTCTCAACTAGTGGTATTTCAAATTACGGGCGAGTACGAGGATCGCGGTGACCAGAGATGTTGAAGTATCAAGACCTAGTGAAAGGATTACTCGAGCAATTTGATCAAATCCACATCGAGCAAATCCCTAAGGAGGAGAATACGCAAGTAGATGTTTTAGCTCGACTGGCCACTTCAGAGGGGGAGACAATATTTTCCGAAGCGACGATCACTAAAATTTCTTCCCCATCAGTGAGTAGAAATCAAATTTTGCAGGTTGAAGCGACCAGCGACGAGGACTGGAGATCGCCGATCACCAAGTACATCAAGACCGGCGAGCTCCCGGAAGACAAAGTTAAGGCGACCAGACTGCAACTCAGGTCCGCCAGGTACACCGTCATCGGCGACCAACTGTACAAACGAGGTTTTTCGATGCCTTTATTGAAATGCCTCGGAGAAGAGGAAGCGAAGATCATCATGCACGAAATCCACGATGGAATATGTGGAAATCATGCAGGGGGGCAAGCTCTCGCTTTAAAAATCATGAGACAAGGCTACTTTTGGCCAACACTGAAGAAGGGTGCTATTCATTACGCCCAGACGTGCAAGAGATTCCAAGCTTTTGCTCCCGCCATACACTCACCACCAGATGAGCTCATCTCCGTCTATAACTCTTGGCCCTTCGCGAAGTGGGGCATCGACATCATCAGACCTTTCCCGCCTGGCGTCGGGGGGGTAACTTTCGTAGTCGTAGCAGTCGATTACTTCACCAAATGGACGGAGGCGAAGGCATTGAAGACCATCACAACGGCCCAAATGATAAGCTTCATCTGGAAAAGCATAATTTGCAGGTTCGGCCTACCACGAGCAATCGTAACGGACAACGGACGCCAATTCACAAGTCAAGACATTCTAGAATTCTGCTCAAAGTGGAAAATCAAGGGAATTTTTCAACACCCTATCATCCACAATCGAATGGTCAGGTAGAGACGATCAACAAAATCATCAAGCACACCTTGAAAGCTAAGCTAGATGGTTTGAAGGGCAAATGGGCGGACGAGCTGCACATGGTGTTGTGGGCATATCGAACGACCACGAGGAATTCTACGGGAGAAACTCCGTTCGCGCTCGCGATCGGAAACGAAGCTGTCATACCAGTAGAGGCACATGTCGCCACTTTCCGAGTGGCAAATTATGACGAGCAGTTAAACAACGATGCACAGCTCTCCGACTTGGACTTCCTAGAAGAGCGAAGACTAACGGCGGACGAGAAGAATGTGGTCTACAAGCAAAGGTCAGAACGTTATTACAACACCCAAAGTACGTGCTCGGCAATTTACTATTGGCCAACTCGTACTTCGACGGGCGACAGAGCAGTCCATAGGCATACTTAGCCCGACTTGGGAGGGTCCGTACCGCGTAATGCGCACGTACTCAAACGGATCGTACGATTTGGAAGATCTCGAGGGAAAGCTGAGCAAGTACCCATGGAACGCGGTCAAGTTGAAGAAATATTATCAGTAATTATCAGTAATTTTTAAATTTCATCAAGTGTTAGATAAATTTTAGAATTTTTAGATAAGGCTCTGCGTAGCCAACTAAGAAAAGAGTTCAACCGTCGAATGGTTAACTCTAAAAGACAAGTACTCGTTCTTATAGATGCTTGCAAGGTAGTGACGACGACGATCACTATTTAAAAACAAAAGAGTTCAACCGTCGAATGGTTAACTCTAAAAGACAAGTACTCGTTCTTATAGATGCTTGCAAGGTAGTGACGACGACGATCACTATTTAAAAACAAAAGAGTTCAACCGTCGAATGATTAACTCTAAAAGACAAGTACTCGTTCTTAAAGATGCTTGCAAAAATCAGTGACGACGACGATCACTACTTGAACCATCGAATGGTTTAACTTTGAAAAGACAAGTACTCATTGAAAGATACTTGCAAATAATAATCATAAATTGAAAGCAGTGACGAGGACGATCACTCAATATAAACGAACACATCATAAGCAAAAAGTTTCATTCATTAATAAGCCTCAGAGGCCGAACACTACAAAAAGGCCCTAATGGCCGAGCAGTTTATAAAAAAAAAAAACCAGCACAAACCAATGAAAGGTTTAACTCAAAACACAAGTATAGACCGATGAAACGTCGAACTCGAAAGACAAGTATTCATTGAAAGAAACTTGCAAAAATAAACAACGAAGTGACAAAGACGAACACACATCTTAAAGCAAAAAGTTCATTCAAAATAAAGGACATATTGGCCGAGCAAATACAAAAAAAAGGGCCTCATAGGGCGATCACGCGCCTGACACGTCACACCCGACGTCATCAAAGCACCTGGGAAAGCGTGCTCATCATAAAAAAATTCGTGGAAAGATTCGAATTTCAAACAAGTCCACCTTCCAAGAAGACGATCACACTGCCCGCCTTCCTAATACGAACACAAAGAAAGGCGACCAGGGGGCAAATGTTATACCAGGTCAAAGAAGTCAATCTTTGACAAGTCAATCCTAGTCACCAGCTTGCGTGGCGACGACTAGTCAACCAAGTCGTGCGACGACTAGTCAACCAAGTCGTGCGACGACTAGTCAACAATATGAAGAAAATATAATTGTGTGCTCGCCCGAAGATTTTGGCGAGCACATGTTTCGATAGTTAAATGAAGACAAGTATAAAAGCCTTGGGAGAGAGTATGGAGCGTGGCGAGGACGACCACCATCATGAAGATGACTGGACGACCAGGTCCTCCGGCGACCACCATGGCCCATCTCCTCGTTCCCGGCGAGGACGACCACCGTCATGAAGATGACCGAACGACCAAGTCCTCCGGCGACCACCATGGCCCATCTCCTCGTTCCCGGCGAGGACGACCACCATCATGAAGATGACCGGACGACCAAGTCCTCCGGTGACCACCATGGCCCATCTCCTCGTTCCCGGCGAGGACAACCACCACCATGAAGATGACCGGACGACCAGGTCCTCCGGCGACCACCATGGCCCATCTCCTCGTTCCTGGCGAGGACACGGAGGGCGACCACCAAAGAGGCGGTTTAGCATTTAATGCAGGTCCCATCACCTTTATGTGGTGGGATTTTAGGTCCAATATATGCCCGCCACGTGTAAAGTGCGGGCAACCCTAAAAAACTAGTATATAAAGCCTAAAATGGCTCATTTGTAAGATAACTTACCCTTTCCTACAAACACCCAACCAAAGCAATAAGCACTCCTAAAGCTCTAAGCTTTTAGCTTCTCTGAGAAGCTATTTATTGTGTTCTTATTGTTCTTCATGCTATTTCATCTTTAATCTTCATATTAATCCATCTTAACACGTAAAAAACCCCGATCATCATATATGTTTGTTTAGTGCTCACGAAAGTCAACATCCGAAATCAACTCAACAAAAGCACGTACAACATTAAGTATTCATGATTGTTGACATAAGCATTGTACTTTTGGTGTGAGTAAAAGTCTAGTTGATTTACTTAGCATTTTTAAAGGAATATAAAAGGATTTATCATTAATTCTGCATATAAGTTGTATATTTGTTAAAACTTGTAAAAATACTCTAAAAGTATTTTCATAGGACTTGGTATTTGGACAACTCATTTGATTCTGATTACTGTATTTATTTGTTTGAATTTTTTTTGAAAAACACAGACACGTGTTTCCCCCGGCCCCTCCCCCTACACATATCACACTCCTTTCAGGACCATCACACGTGACTTTCACGTACAAAATCAGCCCGAAATTAAGTGGTTCGGACTAATTTGTCTTGAAATTGCAAAAAGAAGAAGTTGCAAAGCAAATTTTGCCAGAAAATTATTGTCCTCATTTTGCAACTCCCCTAATTTAGGGTCATGAAAAAACAATTTTCCCGTCAAAAGTTTATATGGGAAGGAGGGTAGTATCTCTCTAAATTATTGAAATTTTAGGGTCCCAGCAAGCCGTATTAGATTAAATCAATTGTCTTGTATGTGGCCCACTAAAATAAACGCATGTCTCAGTCGTCAAAATCAACGTGGAACATGGGAATGTATAAAAAATGAGTGTTTGGTGTAAAGATTTTTGTTACACTCCAAAATATTTCAACCATCTTTACTTTATATATTTAAATTCTTTTTCTTTAATTATGATAGGTTGTTCTGTTCGGTTCAATTTTTTCTGTTCAAATTATTGTATTTCACTGATATTTTATCTTATTGAATACGTAACACGTGTCGCCTTCACCAATAATATAATTTACACTCAATATATTCTACCCCAACCATATGTACCAACTCAATATATTAATTATACACCCACCATACCATATATACCAAGGAAGCTGCAGCCCCTAGGTAGGTAGCATTACTTCAATGGAAGGCGTTGATCATGTGTTAGTAGTGGCGAGCCCAGCTCAAGGCCACGTTAATCCCATGATGAAATTGTGTAGCCAAATAGCCAAACAAGGCCTTAAGGTTACGTTTGTCAACATACAGAGTGTTCATGATAAATTAGTTGCTGCTGCAGCTGATAAAATCTGCGGAATACAACTGGCCTCCGTCCCCGATGCTCCAGTCGACGAGACCGATCAACGAGATCCTTTTAAGCTGATGAGGAATTTGCGAAAGAGTATGCCTGAATCCGTGCAACATTTGATTCAAAGGATTAACACCTTCAATCCGGATGAGAAAATCAGGTTTGTGATTGCTGATATTGCAGTTGGGTGGATTTTGGATACTGCGGAGGAGATGGGGGCCGAGACTTTTCTTTTTTCGCCCGCCTCCGCCGCCTTCTGCACCCTCGTCTTTCATATTCCCAAGCTTTTACAAGACGGGGTTCTTGATTTAAACGGTACTTTCCCTATTCCAAATTAATTTTCACACTTACTATTTGATTCACTCCCTTCAATTTATTTTTCAATAGAAAAGTACAAGGATGTTTTTAGCATTGTGTATTGGAACCATTAACTATTGACTCCTTAGTTAGAATTCATGAATCTGAGATTTGAATTTTAAATTGTGTTTTCCTAATTAATGACATAACAAAATAAAAATTGAGACCCATCGCTGTTAATTTTTTCAATTAAAATTTGTTTTACAACTTCAATTATTACAAAACATATGAGCATATGTAAATTCCATAAACATAAATTATATTTTGATAAAGCACCATCGGGACTATTCCGAATTGAATAGAACCGTCAATAAAAACTAAGTTAGATATTCTAACTATCTAGATACATGCATGTTTAATAAATGCAACCATCCTTTACACATAAGTCCTTCCCTACACGACAATAATAGAAAATGATGTACACCTGCAATATTAATTTTTATTTATCATATTTTATTATTTTAATTGGAAAAAAATTGTTTGACTTTGAATTGAGAAATTGAGTGGCCAAATTGAATCCGGCTCAAATTCAAGTCATTTTATTATAAAATATGGGATTCAACTAAAAATGATTTAAAAAAAAAAAAGTGAGAGAAAAAAAAAAAAAAAACTCTTTAATCTACTTCCTCCGCCAAAGTAAGATCTATAATTTTTTGGCATGAATTTTAATGTATAAATTACTCCCTCCGTTCCCTACTTAATGATCAATTTTGCCATTTTGGATGTTCCTTGCTTAATACATTACCTAAAATAGCAAAAACACTTTTAAACAATCCCCTTAAAACATCAAAATATTACAACAAATGTCACTACTTTATTACACTAAAAAATAACTTTATTACTATTTATAAAGTTGAAAAGTTTTTACTACTCTCACTTTTTCTTTCATAATACTAATAAACAATTCATTCGTTAAAATCTCGTGCCCAATAGTTTTGTGTCATCAAGTAGGGGACGGAAGGAGTACTTATTAGTATTATGAGAGATAAAAGTGAGGGTAGTAAAAACTTTTCTTTTATGAATAATAAAGTTACTCCATCTGTTCCTCAAAAGTTTACAGGGAATCTTGAACACATTGTTTAAGAAAAATGTTTAATGATTAAATTCTTTAGAGATGATTTTGTAAACATTTATATATAAAATAAATAAAGTAGTTGAATTGAGTGTATGATGGCCCCAAAAGTAATGACATGAATTGTAAATATGTGTATATTGTGCTATTTTTAGGTATGCAAACTTTTGTGAGACAAATTAAAAAGTAAAGTATGAAAACTTTTGAGGAACGAAGAAAGTACTTTTTAATGTGATAAAGTAATGACATATATTTTGATGTAAGATAGTAACGTTTTGAGGGGATAGTTCAGATTTTTTTTTTTTTTTAAATTTAAGTATGAATCGTTAGATGAGGAAGTGGAACGATAAAATGAATCATTAAGTTAAGTAGGGTAGAGTATTTATTTAGCTGCATGATTTAATTTGTTTAATTTCTGAAAATTAATTGCAGGAAACGTGAATGAGAAATGTGAAAAGATTGTGTTATCGGATGATATACCAGGTTGGGGTAAAGATGAATTTCCGTGGAGCTTCCCTCATGACCCAAAATCCCAGAAATATTTCTTCGAAATTTTGATTAATAAAAAGAATAGAGATAATTTGATGCTTATTAACACTTGTTATGAGCTTGAATCCTCAACTCGTGATTTGACTTTCAAATCCCTACCCATTGGTCCATTACTTGATATGAATAATTGTAGCAACTTTTATCATGAAGATGAAGCTTGCTTAACCTGGTTGGACACTAAGTCATCTGGATCTGTGATTTACATTTCTTTTGGAAGCATTGCTGTTTTCTATGATCAGCAACAGTTGGAAGAATTGGCACTCGGACTCGAGCTCTCGGGTCGAGCTTTTTTGTGGGTCGTGAGATCGGATCTTGTAAACGGGTCACGGGCTGAGTACCCCGGATGGGTTTCTGGAAAGGGTGGGTGGGACTGGAAAGATTGTCGAATGGGCGCCTCAGGAGAAAGTTCTATCTCACCCTTCTATTAAGTGTTTTTTGTCTCATTGCGGGTGGAACTCGACACTGGAAGGTGTAAGTAAAGGAGTGCCGTTTCTTTGTTGGCCTAGTTTTGGAGACCAGTTCCATAACCGTAATTATATTTGTAATAAGTGGGGGACTGGATTAAGGGTTGATCCAGATGAAAGTGGGATTAGATCAAGGAATGAGATTAAGGAAAAAATTGACATGATGTTTGGTGATGATAGTTTGAAGGCAAATGCAATAAGATTGAAAGAAATATGTGCAAAGACCGTGCGTGAAGGGGGTTCTTCTTACAATAATTTTGAGAGATTCATTGATCATCTTAGAAAATAACATGGATATGTATGTGGAAATTAAACATATTTGTAATAAATTAGGGCGATGACTCGTTTTCGCCACTTATATAGAGAAGTAATATTATTTTGAGATGCAAGTCATATGTGTTACAATATTTCGTTTTAATAAGATATACAAGTGGTATTTGATTTACATATAAGGATCTTTATATGGGTACTTTTGTAAAAAAATGTGTATATTATTTGATAGGTATCATGAATTTAAATAACTGAAAAAAAAATTAAAACGAGATATACAAGTGGTAGTTGCTCTCCTTTTGTCGTGGATCTACCTCTGCCGACGATTATAGGAAAAAGTTTTGTGCCCTTTTCGATCAACTTGCTTCTATTTGTAAGTATGTTGATGATGATGACAAGTGTTATTGGTTCCTTATATACTGGTCTTGGCCCACAGTTTGCTGATTTTTTCAGACACTCGCATGGCTATCTCGCCCATGCCTGCCTTTCGGGATATGATCCATCAGGCCTTAAACTATGAGCAGTTCACTCGTTCGATGGACTCCTCGTCCTCGCCCGTTCCGGCGTTCACTGCTTCTCCTCGCCCGGGTAAGTCTCCTCGTCCTCGCCCGTGCCGGCGTTCACTGCTTCTCCTCTCCCGAGTAAGTCTCCTCGTCCTGGCACCAAATCTCGTCCTCCATCTTCTCGGAATTTTGCTGACCAGCCGACCACTGGCTCCTCGACAGGGAGTTCGGCTCCTCCTCGTCGACCTCCCACTTGCTTGATTTGCCGCCAATAGGGTCATTATGCCAATCACTGCCCTGAGCGTTATGCTCGCCCTGCCCCATCAGCGGCCAACCTTGCCCATGCCTTTGATACTCAGTGTCACGTTTCACAGCCTCCGGCATCGGACTGTTTCCTCGACAATGGTGCTTCTGCTCACATGACTCCTCGCTCCACTAATTTGGACAATTTTCATTTGTATTCTGGTAACGATAATGTTATTATTGTTAAGGGTTCTACTATTCCGATCACTCATGTTGGGCCGTGTTCGGTTAATAAGGATGTTTGTTTGTTAGATGTGTTTGTGGTGCCGCATCTCACTAAGAAATTGTTATCCATTAGTAAGCTTACTTTTGATTTTTATGTTGATGTGTTGTTTACTAATGTCTCGTTTGTCATTCAGAATTGGGCGACTAAGCAACCCTTTGCAAGAGGTCGACATAGTCGAGGACTCTATGCCTTGACGCATGGCATTCCAGCATTGGTCGCTACTTTACGGAGTTCGTCGTTGAAAGCTTCTTTTGAGTGTTGGCATTGTAGATTAGGCCATGTGCCTATTTCTATCATTAATTTATTACGAAAGTTGGGTTTGTTGTCCCTTACTTCTTTGTTACCCAATCCGGGTTTATGTACTCCGTGTCAATTGGCTAGGAGTAAACATTTATCTTTTTCTTTGAATGAAAAGCGAGCAATATCTCATGTTTTGGATTTAGTTCATTGTGATCTTTAGGGATCTGCCACTATTCTTTCGAATGATGTTTTCGGTACTATGTCATTTTCATGGATGATTTCTCCAGATTTACTTGGCTTTATCCCCTGCACGCCAAGTCTGATATCTATGATGTGTTTTTCTGGTTTCACACCATTGTTTGCAACCAATTTTCCACTGCAGTTAAGGTGTTCCAGAGTGATGGTGGAACTGAGTTTGTTAATGGTCGCATTCGTGGTTTCCTTATCGACCATTGCATTCATCATCGAATCTCTTGCCCTTACACTCATCAGCAGAATGCTCGTGTCGAGCGCAAGCATCGTTATGTCACTGAAACTGAGCTTTCTTTGTTTTTTCAGGCGAGCATGCCTGCTAACTTCTAGGTTGATGCCTTCTCCACGGTTGTCTACATTATTAACCGTTTGCCCACACCTGTTCTTGGGGATAGGTCGCCATTTCAACTCCCCTTCGGTACTACTCTGAATTTTGCAAACTTTAAAACATTTGACTGTCGAATATTTCCATATCTTCGTGATTATGCTCTCCATAAGCTTGCTCCTTACAGTGCTCCGTTTATATTTATGGGTTACAGTTCTTCCAATAAGGGGTTTCGATGTTACGATCCAATTGCTTCCCGCTTCTACACTACTTGTCATGCTCAATTTGATGAAAAATGTGTTCACATTCTTGGCCACTGCTGTTCCATCCTCGCCTGTTGATTCCTTTGAAATCAGCTCGTCCATGGAACCATCAACTGCTCCTCACAAGCTCCATTGTGGTCTCTGCCTCGATTCACAAGATCCTGCCCTACCTATTGCTCGATCGGCCCCTTTGGTGCCTTTTGCTCGACCAATTGACCCAGTGCCTCCTACTCGCCCGCCTGTTCAGTTGCCACTTGCTCGCCCAACTAGCTATCCACCAGTTCTTCGCCCAGCTGACCCGCTACCACCTACTCGCCCACTTCCTGTCCCGACACACCCTGTTGGTCCCTGAACGAGTAGTGAATGAGATTAAAGTCTAGAGGGGAGGGGTGAATAGACTTTAAAACTTTTTCAACAGAGTTGGGAACCTCTTCTGATCTCTATGTCACCTGGACTACAAGTCTGCTGGTCCAGATGACTATAGTGGTCTGATGAAGAGATTATATGCGGAAGTTAGTAGGCCTGTTTAGACTCGTTCTTTAATTTCTTTTGAAAGTACCAAATTGTTAACTCAAAGAAAAGCTCAGCTGATGCTGGTTTGAAGATTATGGCCTTGTTTGAATACAGTTGAAAACACAGTATGCACTATAAAGATATAAGAATAGACAATAAGGAAAAGTGCAGAATGTAAAAGACACCAGATTTATAGTGGTTCGGATATACGATCCTACGTCCACTCTCACGTCCTAACGTGATGTTTAATCCCTTTAATTTACCAAAAATTATAAGGGCTTGTCCTTTATAGTCCCAAGGGTAGGACTTTGAGATCTGAGCAGTCCTTACTACTACGGTCTCCACAAGTGATTGGAAGCACTTGCACTTTTACAGGGGTTCAAAAACTTAACCTTATGGTGGGGGTTTTGGGGTTTTTGAATATATCCAACTAATGGTTCAAGCTTATAAAATGCTTAACCACTATGCCTAAATCAAAGAATATACAATATGAATAGGATTCAGGTTCTTTGGTTGGATGGGAAATCACTTAAGAGCTAGAAGGTGTTTCTAAGGATTTCTGGGCTTTTGGAGAACTCTCAATGTGATATTGCTTTTGCCTGCTTGCTTGATTAGCTTTTGTGAATTCTCTCGTTGTGACTTCATACTTGTGATTTCTCATCCTCTTGTATTTATAGGGATGATTGCTGCAACTAGCCTTTGGAGTTGACTAGCCGTTGGGGCAATCTTTCCAAGTTTGCTTGATTCCTTGATTCCAGCCGCTTGATTGCTTCAATTCTGGGATCATGTCAATCTTCTAAGTAAGGTAAGTCTTCATTTAAATTGTAAGATGACTTTGGAATCAGCCGAGTCCTGGACGAGCACCTAGTCTTCTGATCTTCACTTATAGTCTTCTGACTACTCGTCTGGCCTTATGTCTTCTGTCTTCTGATATCAGTCGAGTAATACTCTTCTGATCTGGCGATTCTTTGTGCTGTTTTCGGCCATCTTCAATCTTGGACTCCATCAGATAAATAGGTATACAAGCACCTTACTTAATCTGGTCTTCAAGGATCTTCTAGTCTTCATGCCTTCTACTCTTCTCATCTTGAGGTTGTGCATGTAAGCCAGGGCTGTGCTGATCAGCTGATATCAATACATCTGATCACACAAGACTAGTCTAAGCTGTTCTATACAGAATCAGCTGATCCTATTACATTTATAAACTCTAAGTGTTTTGGCCATCAAAACTATTCTAACATCAAGTGGGGCTTAGGGTGAATTTACATCCCAACAATTTCCCACCTTTTTGATGAAGCCAAAACTCTACTTGATAAATGCTCTTAATGAATAAAATAAGAGTTTATAAAATCTTTAAGATATGAAGTTTCTGATGAAGACAATGAGAATTTGTCTTGTAAGCAAAAAGAACTAGTACTTGAATATATATGGAACTTTTACAGATTACAAGTGATAGTTTCTTTGAACTTCTAAAGTAGTCTTCATCAGGTCTTCATAGATTCAGATGCGGTAGGCAAGGTACAGACGAGCTCGAACATCTTCCATGTGTTGAGGGTCTGTAACATTCTCTTCAAGATAGATCTTCTCCATAATCATTTTGACTTCTATCATGTTTGTTCTTCCGGAGGTCAGAGTAGGTGCATCCCATTTAGGTTCTTCAGGAGTCAGAATTCTGCAGTCAAGTTCCTTGGCTGTCTTGACTACTCCTGTCCAGAACACTTGATCTTCAAAGGCCATGAACTGGGAAAACTGAAGAAATTCATCCTCATAAGTGAGAAGAGGACCAAATTTTCTTACTATGTGGTGTTGGATTTGCCACTTCTTCTTCAGGGGATACCATCTTGGTAGCTCATCTTGAAGGGCAAACAAGTCCACATATGTGCTGTCAGTTACCAGGGCACTTTCTTCTTTTTCTTTCTCCTTGAGTGCATTCCTGAGTTTGGCCACTTTCCTATCAAATTTTGGCCTTGACTGCCTTCGCATCATTTAGCTTCTTTTGCTTAAGCTCTTGAGCTTCAAGACACTTCCTTTTCTTCAGCTCTAAAGCCTCTTTCTCTTCTGCAGTAGGCTCTGCTGGAGCTGACTTCTCACTTGTCTGTGCTTGCTCATCTGCCTTCCTTTTCCTTGTCATCCTCCTTTCAGAACCTTGTTCTATAGGGGCAGTAGGGGCAGTGAGCTTTAGACTCTTGGCTTGACCTTGGGTTTCTTCTTGAACAGCTTCTTTGCCTTGTCTGTTCTTGATTTTACTTTTCAAACCTCCCAAGGTTTCATTCAGCTCATCTTGAGATACTACCATTACAGCTTGCTGTGTAGTAGACTTCTCCAGAGCTTTTATCAACACTTCTTCCCCCTTTTTGGCTTCAGCAAGTGCAGCCGCAAAAGGCTTCATGGCATTCAGAATTTCCACTTGTAGTGTCTGCTTGAGAGTCATGGCATTGACCTTGCCAACATGGGTCAGATGAGTGATGCTGTGTTCTAGTACTTGAGCATGAGAAGTTGAGGAAGAGGCAACTTCTAGCCTGGTGGAGAGAGTCTCTAGCTTGTCTGCTGTTTCCTTCAGCTGAGTCTGCAGTTTCTCATTCTCCTCTGCAGCTGCTTTGAGGAGAGCCTGACCTTCGATCGCTCTTGCTTCAGCATCTTCAATCCTGGTTTTGTAGATGGTCTCCATGCGGGTTATCTCATTAGCATAGAGATCAGCAAACATTTTGGAGTTGTCAGATGTTTTCTTCATCACAGTGTCCAAATACTGTTCTATTTGGTGATGAAGGGCCTCACCAAACTTGTCTTCTATGTCAACAATCTGGTCGTGAAGACGAGTCCTCTGCTCCTGAACAGCTTTCTCAACATATCTTGCGAGCTGCAGGCCTAAGCCTTTCTCAAAGTGCAAGTCTATTGCAGTTTTGACCTAGGAGCAGATGTCTGCTGTATAATCAACAGTCGAGGTAGAGGTGGAGGCAGTACCTTGAGGTTTGGGATGCAGAGCATTTGGAGCAACTATCAATGCTTTGCCTCTCTCTTCAGCTGATAGATACTCTTCATTTAGGAAGGTGGTAGTGGCCTCAACTAGATGGGTCATGATCCTCCTTCCTTTATCATCTGAGTGGTCAATGAAGTGAGTCAGATCATCCTTATGCTTAAAGCGAGCTGGTACGGTTACAACTTCCTTTTCAATCTCATCTACTTCAGCTGGTGCAGCTGAGTCTTCTGCCAGTTCTGGTGCAACTGAGTCATCTGCCAATGCTGGTGCAGTTGAGTCATCTGCCATTGCTTTGTCGGTTGTCTGCTGATCTGATGAGCCTTCTGGAACAGAGGTATCTTCAGAGGTGATTCCTAGAATCCTGTTGCACACTTTAGTGAGGGCCTCTGTTGGTAACAACTCAGCGAATGACTGGACTTGAGCAACCTCTTTTTGCTCCATTTCCCAGTCGAGGAAGTTAGCTTTTCCTCTCATTCCTTCCATGACTTCAAGAAGGTCATCCACATCATCTCTTCGAAGCTCAATCCAAGTACAGACCCTTAGTACTTGCTCAAATTGAACTGACTCCTCATCAATATCAGGTATAGTGGACTTGAGCAGGTTGGCTATGTTCAGTCTCATGATTTTCTCCCTTGTGCACATTGGATAGTGCACCATGTTGTACTGAGGCTGAGAATGAGAAGGACCTGCTTGAGCCAAGTCTGCTGGTGCCAAGTCTTCTTGTGCAGATGGGGTAGTGAGGATAGGAGATTGAGTGGATGGGACATGTTCCTCTGCTGTGTGAGTATCAGCAGGGATTTGGGGAGTGATATCTTTGGGTTGGGTAGGTGTGTGTGATTGATCTTCAGTGGGTTGTGCATCAGCAGGGTTTTGAGTCTGCTGGTCTGGTTCTTCTTCTACTTGAAGATCAGTAGAATGTTGGGCTTGATGATCTCGGTTCTCTGCTGGTTGAGTATCAGCAGGGTTTTGAGAGGTTATTTGGGTTTGATCATCAGCAGGGGGTGAAGAGGGTTTCTGAGAATGGTCATCTGCTGTGTGAGTATCAGCAGGAATTTGGGTATCAGTGTTTGAAGGTTTAGAAGGGTTGGCAGTATTAGTAGGGTCAAAGGATGAAATTGGGGCTATGCTCATGGGAGTAGGGAGTCTGGATTTCTTGGACTTCTTGGTGAAAGAAGAAGTGTTCTTCTTTCTCTTCTGACCCTTAGACAGTTTTGAAGGAGTAATATTAAGGGAGGGAATAGAGGTACCTGCCTTCTTCAAGGGAGAGGCTGATGGAGTGGCATCTGAATCAGATGGGGAGATAAGCCTAGATCTGATCAGAATTCTTCTTTGTGCTAAGGTCTTATTGTCATCATCATCATCCTCAGCAATCTTCTGATGAGCCTCTTCTTTGGAAGGCTCCTCTTCCTCTTCAGCAGAGTCATGAGCAGACTCTTCTGCCTCTTCAGCTGCATCCTTGGAGGATGCTTCAGCCAACAACTTCCTCTTTTCTTCTTTTAGCCTTGCTGCCTCGATAAGAGCTTCTTTTCTCAAATAGTACTTGGAGATGTGGAACTTCTTATTAGGACCCATCTTGTACTTCTTTGGGAGTATATCTGGAAGGATGATACTCAGCTTGTTGACAAAGCTGAGTGTGGATGTTACCTTCCATTCCTTCGATTGTAGATCCAGGGTAACCTTCTTGGCCTCAAGAGCAATTCTATCCAAGAAGAGCCCTTGCCAATCTTCATCAATCTGATCCCAGATTGCAGCCATAACTCTGGCCTTCAGAGTGGTAACTGCATCATGACTAAATGTGTTACCTAGCAGCATCTTGCCTGCTATGTCCATCAAGGTTTGAAACTTGAGGTCAAGTTGAGACTTCTTGACTCCAGAGGCATCAATAGCCTTGATTCTTCCACTAGTAAACATCTCCATATATTCCTTTTCTCTCCCCATGATGTAGGTAGAGATGTTTACCTTCCCCCTTGGTAGATCGAACAGGTCATGAAGGATCTCTCTTGTGACCTTGACCTTGTGTCCACCCATGACACTTTCAACATGAGATCCTTTCATTACGGCGTTCGAGTAGAAAGCCAGCACATCTTGTTCATATACGTTGGTTGGTGCTGCTTCCAGAAATTCACGGAGTTTGAGATTGATGCAACGAAGGAGAATTTCCTTGTTCTCAGCTGTATGTTTGCCCTTGAAAAACAAAGTGTTCTCAGTGAATATTTTCCCTTCCTTAGACCACTTTGCTGCATCTAGAGTGCCTGTGATCTTGGTCTTCTCATCATATATTTCAATTATCCCCATTCTGAGTGTTGAGTTTGTAGGTTTAGAAAGCTTGAAAGAATGTTCAGAACGAGAGTGATTGAGGGTGTTTGAGTTTTGTGAGCGAAAGGGTTTGAGGAATGGTTCAAGGGTTCCTTATATACTCCAGCAAATCTTGAATTGTGTACGATCCAACGGTCAGAATTGATTTAATGTGGAGTAGAACCCAAGATTTCCCTCTTCGATTTCAGACCATTCCTTTAATTTTGCCGGCTAATTATGCCATGTGTCATTTGATGATTCGCTGGCAAAAAGGCAATTGAGTACTAATGACATCATTACCAAAAATAGCCGTTGTGACTAAATTTTGGCAAAAATTGATCATTCAAGGCCGTTTTCTATAAGTAAATTGCATTCCTTATATAGGCCGAATTCCTTAATTACATTCAGAAACAAATCTAGAATGAAATTACATGATCAAAGATGAACATTAGACTTTATGTTTAGATCATAAGTGATCTGATCAGCAGAGTGAAGTCTTCTGATTGTTCTTGAAACGTCTGCTGATTTTCGTGGAGGTCTTCTGGTCAGCTGAGTTGGTCTTCTGATCAGCTGAGTAGAAGTTTTAAGTTGCTGAGTAAATCTTCTGTGTCTGATTATCCAACCTGATTTGATGGATCTTTCAGCACTTCCCCCTTAACCATGTGGGACCATCAAATCAATATGTAGGTGGTCAGCCTGGATGGTATTCCACTGGTTCAGGTTGCCTTCACCATCGGATGGTCCATCACCAACAGATGGGTTGCAGCATCTGATGTGTTCTTATTGAATTTCTTCGCCTCGATCTCTTGAAGGAGGGAGAAGATTGGAAGGTGCTTCAATGGAGTGTGAAGAGAAAGGCAGGAACTTGGTCTTCCTGATATGTTTTGACAAAGTGGCCTTTGGTAACAAGCTCTCCATGTAGAACTTCCCCCTGGAGAAGAAGCTCTGCTTGTTTGCTACTTTGTCCTCTGCATCTCTCCTTCCTTTATTTTTCAACAGGAACGTCTCTCCTTCCTTTACTTTTCAAAAACATACTTATGTTGGATAAGCCAAGTATGCTGATCTGCATTATCTCCATCTTCTGGACAGATCTTCATCTCCTTCACCCAAGACCTTGGTTGAGGGATGATGTCCATGCCATCTCTTCTTTCGATTTTCTCCATACCTCATCTGATTCTCCTAGTCAGCTGAAATTGTATCAGCTGAGGTCTTCAGCTGATCTTTGCTCTTCATATGCTTGGATCAAGAAGTCCTAGGCTGTAGCATAGGGTCTTGAATCTTTCTTCAGCTAGGGGCTTAGTCAAGATGTCTGCTCTTTGGATATCTGTGTAAATTTTCTTCATCTTGATGTCCTTCTTTTCAAGGTGATCTCTTATGAAGTGGTGTCGAATGTCGACATGCTTGCACCTTGTGTGGAGGACTGGATTTTGAGTGATGGCAATGGCACTGCTGCTATCACAGTAGATAGGGACTTCTCTTGCCTCTACATTGTAATCTTTCAGTTGTTGAACTAGCTAGAGCAGCTGACTACAACAACTTCCAGCTGCCATATATTCTGCCTCAGTGGTGGAGGTTGCAACTGAAGTTTGCTTCTTTGAGAACCATGAGATCAACTTGTTGCCTAGAAATTGACAGGTTCCAGAAGTGGACTTCCTATCTATTCTACATCCACCATAGTCTGAGTCAGAGTAACCACTCAATTTTAGGTACTTGAGGATTTTCCTTGCTGCTTCTAGATGACTTTACTTTGGGTTTGCTTGAAACCTAGCACATTCTCCTACAACAAATGTTATGTCTGGTCTGCTGGCTGTAAGGTATAGTAGAGATCCAATCAGTGCTCTATATTCAGCTTGATCAACTACCTTTCCAGACTCATCTGGTTCCATTTTGAATGATGTCATCATTGGACTTCTTGCAGTCTTGCTTTGTAGAGCTTTGAATCTTTCTAATAGGCTCTTGGTATACTTGGACTGGTTGATGAATATCCCTTCTGGACTCTGCTTGACTTGGAGTCCTAGGAAGTAGTTCATCTCACCCATCATGCTCATTTCGAATTTTCCTTGTATTAGTTCAGAGAACTTCTTGCACATGTCTTGATTAGGTGATCCAAATATAATGTCATCTACATATATTTGCACCATTAGAATGTCTTCTCCTTCTTGTATTCTGAAAAGTGTTCTATCAACTTTGCCTTTTGTGTATCCATTGTCTAGTAGGAATTGTGACAATGTGTCATACCAAGCTCTAGGGGCTTGCTTTAGACCATAGAGAGCCTTCTTCAGACGATAAACTTGATCTCCTTTTTCAAAGCCTGGGGGCTGCTCTACATACACTTCTTCTACCAGAATACCATTTAGAAAAGCACTCTTGACATCCATTTGATATACCTTGAAGCCCATATATGATGCATAAGCTAGAAATAGTCGAATGGCTTCTAATCTGGCTACTGGAGCAAAGGTTTCATCATAATCAATCCCTTCAGATTGTGAGTATCCTTTTGCAACTAGCCTTGCTTTATTTCTAGTTATTACATCATTTTCGTCCTTCTTATTCTTGGTTACCCACTTTGTTCCTACTACATTGTGGTTTTCAGGACGATCTACCAATTCCCATACTTCATTTCTTTCGAATTGGTTTAGTTCTTCTTGCATAGCAGTGATCTAATTGCTATCAGTCATTGCTTCTTCTATGTCAGCTGGTTCAATGTTGGACAAGAAAGCACACCAGCAGAACATAGAGGACTGGGGTTCTGATTCAGTTGTCTTCTGGTATTGACACCTGAGTCTGCTCCTCCTAAGATGAGGTTTGATGGATGATTGTTTCTCCATGTATTCCTCACAGGTGTATCTGCATTAGATGAGCTTGGATTCTCATCTGTTCTAGTGCCATCAAGAGGGTTGACTTGATTTGGACGATCATCATCTGTATCTTGTGTGTCAAAGAGATCATTCCCCCTTGCATTTGGGATTGTTGCATCTTGATTATGGTCAGCTTGTTCAGTTTGGGTTTGAGATCTAGTGACAGGTCTGTGTGGTTTATCCTCCTCTGGCTCTTCAGGAAATGGTTCATTGACTTCAATAAACTCATCTGGTCTGGACTTGATCACTAGTTTCCTCATCTTATCTGCAGCTGAGTCTGTTTCTACTACACTCTTTTCACAAGATTCATCAAAAACAACATGAGGTGTTTCTTCCACAAGAAGGGTTCGTTTGTTGAGTACTCTAAATGCTTTGCTAGTAGAGGAGTATCCCAAGAATATCCCCTCATCTGCTTTGGCATCGAAAGCATACAACTTACTCTTCCCATTGTTGTGAATGAAACACTTACAACCAAATATATGAAAGTAAGATACTCTAGGCTTCCTTCCTTTCCACAGTTCATATGGGGTTTTCTCATGAATTTTGTGAATACCTGACCTATTTTGAGTGTGACAAGCTGTGTTGATGGCTTCTACCCATAGCTTCTTAGGAGTAGAGAATTCAGCAAGGAGTGTTCTTGTAGCCTCTTTGAGTGTTCTAACTCTTCTTTCAGCTACACCATTCTGTTGTGGTGTTCTTGCTGCACTTGTCTCATGCTGAATACCATTAGAAGTACAATAGGCAATAATATAAGAATTAATGAATTCAGTGCCTTTGTCACTTCTAATTTTCACAATAGGTTCTCCTTTCTCTACTTGGATTCTCTTTAATAGTTCAGGAAGCTTCTGTTGAGTGTCACTCTTCTTGTATAAGAAGATAACCCAAGTAAACTTGGAGTAGTCATCTACAACAATAAGAGTGTACTTCCTCCCTGTAAGTGTGGTTGGAGTGATTGGCCCAAAGAGATCCATGTGAAGCAGTTCAAGAACTCTACTGGTTGATGCTGTCTTCTTGGTCTTGAAGGAGACCTTTGTTTGCTTTCCTTGTTGACATGCATCACATACCTGATCTTTACAGTAGAGTTCATTAGGCAGTCCATCAACTAAGGATTCCCTTGTTAGCTTGTTTATAGTCTTAAAGTTCAGATGACTAAGACGTTTGTGCCATAGCCAGCTGACATCTTTAGGACTTTTCACAAGCAGACATGTATCCTTAGGACAACTGTTCCAATTTGCAAGATACATACTTCCTTTTCTAGATCCTGTTAGAAGGTTTTGTTTTGTTCTTTTATCACTTATGAGACACTCATCTTTAGAGAATTTTACTGAGTAACCAGTGTCACAAAAATGAGAAACTGATAATAAATTAAACTTTAAACCTTCTACATATGATACATCATGTACCTCAATATCACCATTTTTAAGGGTGCCATATCCTTTTGTGTTACCGTGCGCGTTATCACCAAAGAAGACTTATGGACCTTTCTTTTCTGTGAAATTGATCAGCAGGGCTTTGGTTCCAGTCATATGAGTTGAGCATCCACTATCTATGTACCAAGTTTCTCCTGCTTGACCTCCTCTTCTGTATAGGTCCCTCCTTTCCTGCAAGAAAGGTTAAGTCTTAGGTACCCATTTTGTCTTGGGTCCTTGGGTGTTAGTACTACCCTTGGGGACCCACATATACATTGGTTGTTTGAATAACCTTGAGCATTTGAGTTGTCTCCCATGGGCATCACAAAACCAAATCTTACCAGTTGACACATTGGCATGGTCTGATTTGTTATTTGTGTCAACTAGGTAATAGTCAGATGGTTTCCTCTTATAGGAGTGTGTGTGTATTATCTTCTGACTAGTTACATTCGGCTTGGGTGCATTAGCTGGTCGATGCACACGATTATATGGACCATACTCCTCTGTTCTCACAATATCATAAGAGATAGGGGGTGCAAAGAGAACAGATTTGTGTGAAGAAGATTTCTTCTTCTTGGCTGGAGCAGCATACAGCTGAGACTGTCTCAATCGAGATGGTCTAGGCTGTTTGTTGTTCCTCTGTACAGGCTTGGGGTTAACTTGTCTCTTACCATTTTTGGTGTTGGAATAGTTAGCCTTAGCTGGTACAGATGCCTTTTGGTTCATATTAGGTTCATTGTGTTTAGAACACTCACCTTTTTTATGTGATCGAGTAGTGCACTGATTAGGTGTACTACCCTCAGCTGGAGAGGATGTTGATGGATTAAATTCATAACCAAAACCCATCTTATTGCCATTAGATCTATAATATTCAGAGATACTTTCAATAGTAGCAGATGCTTTATTGAACTCGGATATCTTTTGATTTAGGCATACCTTCTCCTTTTCTAAGAGTTTGTGTGCTTGGAAGAGATCATCGAACTTAGATTGTAGTGAACGAAATTCCTTGGTTTCTAAGGCTTGAGTTTCTAATATCCCCTCATACAACTGAGTTATTGTGGTCTTTTCTTCTTTAAGAAGTTCCACTTCTCTGGTCAATCTTTCATTCATTCTTACTAACTCAGGGGTGTTATCAAACTTAACCTTTTTCTACCTAGCAATCTCTTTCCTTAAATCCTTGTTCTCTTCTTCCACTTCTATAAAAGCTCTAGTGGCAATATCCAGATCACCTTTTACCTTTTTTAAGGATTGATAATAGGTGTCTTCAGATTCGCCTTTAGATGAGTTTATCTCTTGTGTGTGAAAAGATAGGTGAATGAAAAGTTGTTGAATAGGAATTTACCTCATTTTCACCTATGGCCATCATAGCTAGATCATCTGAATCATTTGAGAAGATTTGACAGTCTGGTGATGAGGGAAGGTCATCACTTTGATATTCAGATTCTTCAGTTACCATTGCTTGTTTGTCTGAATTTCTTCTGTCTCTTCTTGGCTTTCTTTCTTCTTTGTCTTCTAGATTTAGCTCTGGACATTCATAGACATAATGTCCTGGTTTATGACAATTGAAGCATGATCCAGATTTCTGATTTGAATTGCCTTTTCTTGGAGGAGTGGCATCTTTTCTTCTAGAACCTCGGTTGTCAGATGATTCCACATCCTTCCTAGGATACCTTTCTGGTGTTCTTTCTCTAGATTCTCTGGAGGATGAACCAGCTCTCCTATCTTTATAATTCCTATAGAATTTCCTATATTTGCTGTTTAGAGTATTCATCCTTTCAAATCTCTTGATCATAAAAGCCATCTGCTCTTTTAGACTCATGTCTGATCCTTCAAAGTCTTCTGTTTTCAGAGAGGTCTTGCCAGATGAGGTGCTTGCAGCTTTTGTATTTGCTGCCTTGAAAGCCACAGTCTTGGAGGTAGATGGGGTTGCAGTTGGCTCATCACTATCTGAGTTTTCTTCTCTTTCAAGATCATATTCATGAGCTTTTAGGTTCTGAAATAGAGTTTGAGCAGACCACTTCTTGATATCCTGAGTATCCTTGATGATGGTCTTCTTGAGTCTCCATTTCTTGGTTAGAGAGTCTAAGATCTTCAGATTTTTCTCTCTGTTTATATATTTCTTGCCTAGAGATTCTATCTCATTTATGATCTTGGTAAATCTATTGTCTAGCTGATCAATAGACTCTTCTGGCTGCATCTTGAAGTGTTCAAACTTCTTGACGGCTGTTGACAGTTTACTTTCCTTGATCAGCTCAGTTCCTTCACAGAGGAGTGCCAATGCATCCCACATGTCTTTGGCTGTCTCACATTGAAGTACTTTTGCAATGTACTCATTTGGAAGAGTTTGCATGATATAATCTTCAGCAATGCTGTCAAGATTTGATTGCTTCATCTCTTCTGGTGTGAGGTCTTTCATTGGCTTGGGGACAAGTTCTCCAACTGGAACTTCTGGATCACCATTTGCAGTGTTGACTGTCATGATTGTGATTGGGCCTTCTGTGATTACTGACCACATCTTGTAGTGAACTGATGTGAGATTCTTCCTCATCCTTATCTTCTAGTAATCATAATCCTCTACTGAAAACTTAGGCAACTTACGCATGTTAGCACTCATGCTGTATGAGTTTTCAAAAATAAGTTTTTCAAAAGATAGATCTGTTCAAGAGGACTACAGAAAGACTCCCTCAAGTCTTCTGATAATCTAGAGACAGTAGTCCGTTAGAACCACTGCTCTGATACCACTTGTTGGTCCCTGAACGAGTAGTGAATGGGATTAAAGTCTAGAGGGGAGGGGTGATTAGACTTTAAAACTTTTTCAACAGAGTTGGGAACCTCTTCTGATCTCAATGTCACCTGGACTACAAGTCTGCTAGTCCAGATGACTATAGTGGTTTGATGAAGAGATTATATGTGGAAGTTAGTAGGCCTGTTTAGTCTCGTTCTTTAATTTCTTTTGAAAGTACCAAATTGTTAACTCAAAGAAAAGCTCAGCTGATGCTGGTTTGAAGATTATGGCCTTGTTTGAATACAGTTGAAAACACAGTATGCACTATAAAGATATAAGAATCCCGATGGTCATTCGGGCTAACTCTGGGTTATTCAAAACTTGGCACATTGCCGACATTACGGCCACCGGACTCATGTCCGCCCTCTCGGTCTTTGATGAGCCTAAGGGTTTCAAATTAGTCCTTAAACATCCACAATGGTTAGCTGCTTTGCAATCCGTGCTCGATGCCTTACGTGCTGATCAAACTTACGAGTTGGTTCCTCGCCCTCCCTCTACAAACATTGTTGGTTCAAAATGGGTGTTTCGCACCAAATATCTTGCGTACGGTACTATTGATTATTACAAAGCTCGTCTGGTCGCCCAGGGCTTCTCTTAGGTGCCTTGTCTTGATTTCTCGCACACTTTCAGTCTAATCGTCAAAGCTGCTACTGTTCACATCATCCTGCGTTTAGCTGATCGGAATCAGTGGCATATGCATCAGCTCGATGTGAACAATGTCTTTCTCTATGGAGAATTGGCGAGCACTATTTACATGGATCAACCTCATAGCTTTGTTGATCCTCTCTTCCCCGACAATGTTTTTCGCCTCAAGAAAGCTCTGTATGGTCTTCGGCAAGCTCCCCTCGCCTGGTTTGTTCGCTTCAGTGGCTTTTCAAGTCTTTGGGTTTTTTGTGCAGTCAAGCAGATCTCTCCCTCTTCTACTTCAAGCCTGGTAAAGTCACCTTATATCTCTTACTTTATGTCGATGATATTATTGTGACAGGGAGTGACCAGAATGTCATTCGGCGTTTCATTCGCCATGTAAACAAGGAATTTGCGATCAAGGATCTTGGTCGCTTCAGCTTCTTCCTCGTCCTTGAGGACACTCATTCACCCGATGGTCTCTTCCTCAGCCAAGCCTGTCTCAACTCCTCTCGCAGTGGGAAATCTCTGGTCAATTCGGGTGCTCCTTTTGACGACCACACTCTTTACCGCTTGCTCATTGGCACCTTGCAGTACCTGACCATTACTCGTCCTGACCTCTCGTATGCCGTAAATCATGTAAGCTAATTTCTACACTCGCCGACCATTGACCATTTTCTCGCAGTCAAGAAAATCCTCAAATATGTTACGAGTACTATCAACTATGGGCTTTCTTTTGGAAGAGACAGTGACTACTCTCTAGTTGGATACTCAGATGAGGATTGAGCTTGTTGCACTGAGACCCATCATTCCACTTATGATTATTCGATATTTTTGGGTGAAAATTTAATCTCTTGGAGTGCGAAGAAACAACCCATTGTTGGTCGCTCAAGCTGTGAGTTCTAGTATCGAGCCCTCGCGAACATAGCTCAATAAGTAGTTTGGGTCACTCAACTTCTTTGGGACCTTGGTTAGCTTCCCTCATCGTCCCCAACACTCCTATGTGATAACAAAAGTGCCCTGTTTTGGAGTCAAAATTCAGTTGCTCATAAACGATCAAAACACATCGATATTGACTGTCACTTTGTTCACAAATTGGTCTCGTCAAGTCGCCTTCTCACCAAGTTCATCCCATGTCATCTTCAGCTCACCGACGTATTCACCAAAAGTCTTCCTCGCCCTAGTTTCGAGTTGTTACATTCCAAGCTCTGTGTTCGGCTGCATCTACGGCATCGTTTGACGGGGGTAATATGAATTAATATAATATAGGAATAATATTTTTTTTATTTTAGTTCATATATGAAAGTGTGTGGATGCGGTAGTATCTAGTGTTTAAGTAAAAAACAGAACAATGTTACACTGTATGTTGTGACAATTAGTGTAGCATTAAGTCTAACAGAATGTGAATAAGTAAACACAGTACACAGCGGAAGTCTAAAATCACTAAAACACAATACGAACACAATGGAATAATTTTTAACATAGATTTTATTAATAACAAAACCTATGCTAAGCCTTATGGCGAAAATAACTTAGTTCCTAAGTTATATACAAAAATGTCGTGTGAAATGTCTCAGCAATTACTTCAACATTCCACAAACAGAAACTACGATCGAGGCAGGTGCCTGAATCCGCAAATAGACTTAAGTGTAAGAACACTGTCTAAAGAACTAATCTGATCTATGATTCACTCTCACTCGATACAAGACTAGAACTAAGTACACTGGAAGGTGTGGTATCCCTCGGCGTACGTTAAAAGACACAACTACTGACCATAACTCCGAACTAGGGTTGAACTCTCAAGAAGGTGTTACTCGAATAGTGCATACTTTGAAATGAAAGACTCCATCGGTATTTATAGATAAATAGCCAAGTTCTAAATCCTTCCATTATGAGATCCTATTTTTTAGGACCTCAACTTCCATGATCTTTCTAGATCCTTCTTCCATCTTCCAGGTCGTTCTACAATGCTCCAAGACCTTCTAGCACGTTCTCCAACATTCTGGAATCTTCCAGGTTCCAGATTCTTGTAGAAGCTTCTAGAATCGTACCTGAATGTGAGAGCATTTAGTCCAACATTTAATGTAACATTTCAGAAAAGACTTAGAATAAATCAAGGAAGGTCAAATTAAGATGTTGTTGATAATGTTAAAGCATTTAAGAGTTAACAACATCTACAATATATTTGTATATATTTTCTTGATATGGTTTGTTGTATTTACCTTATTTATCTCTTTGTAAATATTTATAAATAGTGGATTATTTCTATCGGGACGGGATCTCCTGTTACACAATGGTGTTACATCTCCTGTTACACCATTTAGATTTGTGTCACGTGTCCATTCATCAAAATTTACAAATATGAGAATAACACACTAATATAACCCTTTACTCTATTTAAGGAATGATGCTAATTTAAGTAAAATAATAATAATTATATAATAATTAATTATAGATGTTAAGAATAATTATATAATTATAAATATTAATTAGTATATTTTATAAGTGTGTCATTTTATGTTATTATTTTTGTGTAATTTTAATTTATTATAATTAACGTTTGTATAGGGAATTTGTTTGTAAAACATGAAGTATAATTTTTACAATATTTATTATTATGCATAATTTTTTAATTCTTCCAATTTATTTTTTAAGATTATTAGTTATCTAAAGAATTATAATAATTACGTAAATTTTATATTATTCACGTAGAAATTTTATATTAATTATATGCTATCGATTTTATGTGTATTTTAAGAGCTTGTAAATTTTTATACTCCAATATTTTTAAATGGTTAAGTTTATATTTTTCTTCTGACCTCCATAATAATAATATTAATTATATAATAATAATAATTGATGTTATAGTTAATTAATATATGTGACTCCAATTAATATTTTGTGGCTTCAATTATAAAATTATTATAGATATTTATAAGATTTTTTGGGATAGAATTTTGGAAGGAAATTATTTTAATTAATTAATATCATTCCTTAAATAGGGTAAATGGTTATGTTATGGTGTTATTCTCATATTTGTAAATTTCTATGGATGGACACATGGCGTAAATCTAAATGGTGTAACAGGAGATGTAACACCATTTTGTAACAGGAGATCCCGTTCCATTTCAATCACCTCATTACACTACAAAAAATATCTCAATTAGAGACCGATTTTGAGACCGTAAAGGCGGTCTCAACACACGTTAGACCCCGATTTGAGACTGTCTTATAGTGGTCTCTATTTACTTGGTACCCCTATTTTCGGGCCTAAAACACAAATCGATCTCTAAATTGTCTATAATTAGGGATCGAATATTCAGCCTCTAAATAATACTCCATCCATCCATGAAATGTAGTCCCATTGGAGTGGGGCACATGTTTTAAGAAAAAAATAGATAAAGTAAGGGTATTGTAGGGTCCATTGTGAATAAAGTGATTGTTTGTGAATAAAGTTGATGGCAATTTGAGTAATTTAGTGATGGTTGAAGGGTGATAGTTTTCATAAAGTGTATGAGACTACATTTTGTGGACAAAGAATATAAGGCAAATGAGGATGCACCTTCTTTTTTAAATGACCATTTTATTTTGACCTTTATGGGAATTGATCTCTAGGATGCACCCACCACTTTGACAAATAATTATCTTGTATAACTTTTAAAATTAATTATATACATATATAATTAATCTCTTTATTGTATATGATATAAGTAATAAATTTTCAAAGCTTCATTTGTTAAATCATTTCACATATATTAATTGATAAAAATTATTCAATTAATTGTAAATAATCAATGTTACTTTAAAAAGTCCAAAATAATATTAATAACTATTTAAAACTAATATTTTCATCATCATCATCATCATCATCTTCAACGCTTTTAAATGCTTTATTCCGACATTTCTTCAAAGTACACAGACACTTGATTTTATCTTTAAACAAATATTGTGGCCTCATCTTCGCAAAATCAATGAATTTGCGAACTTGATTGTAAAATTCATTGTTCGTAATTCCATCAACGAATCGAGGAGTATAATACATCCACCGACGATCCGGTAGTTCCATCTATAATCAAAATTTTAAGAAAATATATAATTAACATATGTATATAAGATAGATATTGTCATATAACAATCATTTGATCCCGACGTCATTCCGATTCAATCGTGATTTTTTGACATTGTTTATTTTAATATTTGACAATTATTTTACTTTAAAATATAATTCGAATAACAATCATTAGATCACTAATTATGATGTATGATTACTTCTTACTATAATTTATAATCTTAGGAGTATAATTTATAATCACGAAAAACAGTTAAACATAATTAAGAACTTAAATTTTCAAAGCGGAAAAATCAGTTTAATCGAAGATAAATAAATTATCGGAAAAATAAAGGTGTATATTCGGTCTTTGATGAAATATGGGTCGACATTAACATGTTTCATAGTCGTTCCAATTTATTAGTAATTTAAAGATGATCATGTTACTTTTCAGAATAAATAACTTTAATTAATACTAGTATTTGATTTATGAAGATAACTATGTCCCTGCTCTATATTATTTACTACTATTATACATATCTATTAATTATATGATATAATACATATTAAAAGAAAATTATCATAATGTGAACACTTCATAAATTAATTAATATGAGAAAATATTGATTTAAACAAAGAGGGAATGAGAAACCTTACGTTGAATTCGAAACGAGATCTTCTAGCTGATATTGAAGAGGAAAATCAAGGAATGACCTATTTAGAAGCTGGTTTGTGGGTTAAACTTGAGAGAATGACATGTGATATATATGGGCTATTTATTCGCAAGAATGGGGCGTGGGCTGGGCTTTCTTCCGGAGTGTTCAGGGACAGCTAAAATCGGTCTCTAAAAACAAACAACTTGATTTGATACCGATTTGAGACCGTAAAAATCGATCTCTAAACATAACCGCCTGATTTGGGACCGAAAAATCGGTCTCTACTATTTAAAATTATCTATATATACAATATTATGGATAATATTTTAAAGATTTTTATCTTTAAATATTATTCATATCTCTTAGAATATACATATAATCGCCAATTAATCCGATTTGTCTCTCCCAACTATGAGCAAATATTCCTCTTCTCCTAAATTCGATTCCTCCATCTCGAACAAAGTCATAGAGCCAGATTCATTGGAGGTGGAGACGGTAGTGCCCGATTCAATTGATTTAGAGATTGTAGTGCCTGATTCAATTGATTGAGAGATCGTAGTGTTTGATTCAGTTGATTTAGAGGAGGTAGTGAAAGATTCCACGGATTTAGATAGCGTAGTAAAATATTCTTTTTCAGATGTGGATACTTTGTCCGAGTTTAAAGGATTCTCGTCCGATCCCAACGGTAAGTGATCGATTCACATACGTATAAAATCTGTCGAAATTTTTTATACCAATTAAAGACTGAATTTTCGGTCTCCAATTAAAATTCAAAATCAGAATTTTAATTTCGGTTTAGAGACTGATGTTCAGTGGCTAAGCAGTCTGAAATTAAAAACATAATATTAAAGATCGAACTAAAAACAGTTTCTAAACGAGCGATCAAAATTGGTAGACAATTAAAATTTTGGGATTTAGAATTTTTGATACCAATTAAACATTGATCAATTGTCGGTCTTTAAACAAAATTCAAAATTAAAATTTTAATTTCGATCTGAAAATATAATATTAATGACCGAACTGAAAACAATCTCAAAACTCGATTTTTTTTCGAATCTATCTCAAAATTTTGATTTCTAATCGAGATATTTTTTGTAGTGTTAACGGTAATCATATATTTATTCTTACTGTTAAATAAAAAAAAAAAAAATTAGAAAGAGACAATTTAATAAAAAAAACATGAAAAAAGTGTAATTTTTTTTTTTAAGGGTTACAAGAAAATAGAACAAGATCAGTACATCATAACCCACAGGATCATCTTCAACCTAGAAGGATCAAAGCGACAGCTGCTCCATTCCAATCGTGAGGAAGTGGAGAGATGAGTGCAACCAATGCCAACAAATACGATCAGATCTCCATTCTCAAACGAAAAAATACCCCACACTAAGGTATATCCGTATCGAGAAATATAGAGAAAAAAGAAAAGACATATATAGGTCCACTAAAAGTACCAAAGGCAAGACCAATCCAACACAAAAAACCCAGAAAACAAAAAAGGACTCATGTAGGGAGGAAAAAACGCACTAGGCGAGGAGAGACCACACGAAGTGGAGGAATCAACAAAAACTAAAAACTAAACAAGCTAAAATACTAGAAATTAAACCGCTAAAAAATTAGGAAAAACAATAAATTGGGATCAATGTGTGACTCACCCAATCGGCCACCGTAGCGCCGTCGGGGAGGAACACCCATTGATCCCTTCTAAACCTTAAAGAGACTCCTTGAACTTGTAGATTTGAGGAGACGAAACTGGTTAACTGACTAACGAAAAAAGTGTAATTTAATAAAAGGCGAAGGAAGGAGTATAAAATTAAAAAGAACGAAATATGAAAATTAGAGGTTGTAAAAAAAGTGGATGATGAGATGAAGGAAAATATGATAATGAAACATGCATGGAGGCACGTGGAGGGAAATACGTACTGACGTTACTAACGTGCGTGTCTATCTTCTCTTTCCCAATGAAGTAATTACGCCTCTCGTCCATGATTCTCATGTGCAGATGAACCGTAGAATACTATATTACTTGATTTGAGTGCCCAAAATTTATGTAAATATTTGAAAGGGGCAGAGATAATATCTCTCTATAATAAAATTTGATCACGATCACGATCATAGTCACGGTTCAATTATTTTATTTTATTTTTCGTATTTAACTGGTATATATTCTATTTTGTTTGAATTTTTAATATGTATCAGTTTGTATTATAGAACGTTGATTATTTTCTAATATAACACGTGTTAATCATTTTTAAAATAAGACGTGGAACACTAAAATTGGAAAAATGATAACATTCCATCTCCCAACAAACAACATTAATTTAGAGAGGTTTTGAAACGATTAATCGCAGTTAAATAAAGTCACATCTCTTTGAGTGCTCAATTCAACGTGGAACATGACCGTGTATATATATATATATAGTATTAATCTAAGAGATTGTTCATTTTGTGATTAGAAATGAGAATAGGAATATTCACTAAACAATTACGTGCGTGAGACGGATTTACGATGATTGTTTACAAATTAATCTTTGTCCGTGATTATTTGCACACTTTCTTTAAAGGGCGTCCCAACATTATTTGCACACTCTAAAAAAAAGAAATAACTCACATATTTTTTACCAATATTACCCCTCCTTTATTTTACTTGGGTCCCAACTTAACTCAATTTATAACTTTAGTCAAATCTCCACCCACTTTAGTCAATGAATTATCAATAATACCCCTCCTTTATTCTACCATACACATCACTATATTCCATTTTCTTAATTTTTGTGCCGGTCAAATCATGCACAAAATCATGGGACGGAGGTAATAGTATAAATGAACATTTTTTTTTAAATGTTAAAGCTGACTGTGAAGAGAACAACTCAAATAGTCAATATTAGGTAGAAGTCCAAATTAAAGTGATCAAAATATATAACTTTAATTTGTTCATTAGTTTATTGTAACTTTTCTTGTAAATATATCTCAAGAGAACTTTAGTTTGTTCACTAGTCTGTTGTAACTTTTTTTTTTGTAAATTTCCTCTTTTTATATGGAGGAGGAATGAAAATCTAATTCTCTATTCAAAGGCTGTGTATAACAGTTACATACACGTAATCGGTACAAACAAGTATTTGTGTTTTATTTACTATTCAATTTTATATTTTTCAATTATCTCAATATATTTTTTATTAAATTTATTTTTGTTATGAAATTTCACAACATGTTCAAATCTCACGCGCTCTTCAACCAAAATCTTGGAATTAAAGTGTAGTTGGTTGAGCTATATACTGTATATATATTTTGGAGTGTAACCATTTGTTTACACCAAACACTCATTTTTTATACATTTCCCATATATATATACAAACCTGCAAGCAGCCCTTTGATTCATCAAATGGAAGGCGTTAAGGGTAATCATGTGTTGGTAGTGGCGAATCCATCTCAAGGCCACGTTAATCCGATGATGAAACTGTGTCGCCAAATAGCCAAACATGGGCTTAAGGTTACGTTTGTGAACACACAGTCTGTTCATGACAAATTAGTTGCTGCTGCAGCTGATCAAATCTGTGGAATACAACTTGCCTCAATGCCCGATGCTCTGGTCGACGACAACGATCCTATCAAGCTGTTGGAGAATTTGCGAAAGATTATGCCTCAATCCGTAAAAGATCTGATTCAAAGGATTAACAACTTCAATCCGCCGGATGACAAAATCAGATCTGTGATTGCTGATATTTCAGTTGGGTGGATTTTGGATACTGCAGAGGAGATGGGAGCCCAAACTTTTCTCTTTTCGCCCAACTCCGCCGCCTTCTGCACCCTCGTCTTTCATATTCCCAAGCTTTTACAACACGGGCTTCTTCATTCAAACGGTATTTTCTTTGTCCCATATTAGTTTTCACTTTTATTTTTTTTTCGGTTCAAATCATATTGTATTATTTTAATTGGAAAAAAATGTTTGACTTTGAAATGAGAGGCCAAATTGAATCCGGCCCAAATTCAAGCCATTTATTATAAAATATGGGATCAAAATTGAGATTCAACTAAAAATGACTTTTTTAGAAAAAAAAAACCTTTAATCTACTCCCTCCTAATCCCTTACTTAAGAATCCATGACTTTTAGGCACGAATTTTAACATATAATGAGTGAAGTTTTGAGGGATAATTTTATAAACTTTTATGTATAAAATAATAAATGAGTTGACTTGTGTGTATGTGTGGGACCAAAATTAATGACATTTTATTTTTATATATGTAAATTGTTATATATTATATGGGTAGAGTTTATGAAATATTTTTTATTTTAAGAGTGCGAAAGGTATTATGCGACATCCTAAAAAGAAAAATGTGAAAGATATTGTGGGACGGGTGGAGTAAGAGATAAAAGTGAGGGTATTAAAAACTTTTCAATTCTATGAATAATAAAATCAATTTTTAATGTGATAAAGTAATGACGATGTAAGATTGTCATGCTTTGAGAGGATTATTCAAATGTTATTTTGCTATTCTAAGTATGAGTCGATAAGTAAGTGAGAGACGTAAAAAATGACAAAATGAGTCATTAAGCATGATACGGAAGGAGTATTTAATTTATTTAGCTGCATGATTTAATTTCTTTTGTGAAAATTAATTGCAGGAAATGTGGATGAGAAATGTGAAAAGATTGTGTTATCGGATGATATACCGTGTTGGGGCAAAGATGAATTTCCATGGAGCTTCCCTCATGACCCAAAATCACAGAAGTCTTTCTTCCAACTTCTGATTAATGGCCCAAAAAACATTAATAGAGATAATTTGGTGCTAATTAACACTTGTTATGAGCTTGAACCCTCATCTTGTGATTTGACCTACAAATCCCTACCCATTGGTCCATTGCTTGAGATGAATAATTGTAGCAACTTTTATTCTGAAGATGAATCTTGTTTAACCTGGTTGGACACTAAGCCATTAGGATCTGTGATTTATGTTTCTTTTGGAAGTCTTGTTGTTTTCTCTCAGCAACAGTTGGAAGAATTAGCACTCGGACTCGAGCTCTCGGGCCGGGCTTTTCTGTGGGTCGTGAGATCGGATCTTATAAACGGGTCACGTGCTGAGTACCCGGATGGGTTCCTGGAAAGGGTGGGTGGGACTGGAAAGATTGTCGAATGGGCGCCTCAAGAGAAAGTTTTGTCTCATCCTTCTGTTAAGTGTTTTTTGTCGCACTGTGGATGGAACTCGACTTTAGAAGGTGTAAGTAAAGGAGTGTTGTTTCTTTGTTGGCCTTCTTTTGGAGATCAGTTCCATAACCGTAATTACATTTGTGATAAGTGGGGGACTGGATTAAGGATCGATCCTGATGGAAGTGGGATTAGATCGAGGAATGAAATTAAAGAAAAGATTGACATGATGTTTGGTAATGATAGTTTGAAGGCAAATACAATGAGATTGAAGGAAATATGTGCAAAGACAATGTGTAAAGGGGGTTCTTCTTATAATAATTTTGAGAGATTCGTTGATCATCTTAAAAAATGACATGGATATGTCTGTGGAAATTAAACATATTTGTAATAAATTAAGGCGATGACTCGTTAGAGTGCCTTACAAATATATTCGCCACTTATATAAGGAAGTAATATTATTTTGAGATGCAAGTCATGTGTTACAATATTTCGTTTTAATAAACAAGATATTCAAGTGGTATTTGATTTATATATAAGTTCTGTACGTGTTTTTGAATGAATGGTCTGGATGTGCACTTCGTAAGCACTAAATAAACATATAATATTGTCGGGGTTATTACGTGGATTAAAGGATCAAGGTGGATGATCTAGTGATGATTATATGAAGAACACGAAGAAGATATGTAAATAGCTTCTTGGAGAAGCTTGGGAGCTGTGTTAGCTTTTGTATATTATTGCCTCGGTCTTTGTGCAAGGAATTTCAACTTGTGTTTACATTGTGCCTCTTGGGGCTTATATAGTAGGATTTTGGCAGTCAAGCCTTTACACGTGGCAGTCTTACATTGACTTTGAGATCCCATCAGAAACAGGTGATGGGATGCTGCATTTAATGCTTCTTGGAGGTTGTTTCGAGGATAAACCGACTCTTTGGTGGTCGTCCTCGTCTATGCCGGGGAACTTTGTCACTGTGGTCGTCGGAAGAGCTGGTCGTCTGACCTTGCCCTCGAAAGGTGGTCATGGTCGCCCACCCTCAAAACGGCTATGATTACTTATCATTTTCAATGGCTAGTTCCCACGTGCTCGCCGATAACTTATCTGCGCCTTCTCACGAGCGAGCACATATTTTATATTTTCCTATTACAATGTTGACTAATCATCGTATGTCTTAGAGTTGACTGGTCGTCGCCACATAAGCTAATGACTAGGATTGACTTGTCAAAGATTGACTTCTTTGACCTGGTATAACATTTGCCCCCTGGTCGCCTTTCTTCGTATTTGGGTTAAGAAGGCGGGCAGTGTGATCGTCTTCGACCGACGAGGACTTGTCATCGACACTTAAATTACCTGGAAATTTTGATGATAAGATTTGATAGTGGTCGCCTCGTTTCCCGTAATAGGAGCGTTTTCCCAAGCACTTTAATGACGTCGGATGTGACCGGTGTCAGGCGCGTGAAACGGCACACGAAATTTGAAATTCTCACGTGTGGCGCGTGCGAACACTCAGAGGTCGCGCGTGGAGCCCAATCGGCGCCTCGATTTCGGGGATGTCCCCAAACTTTGGGGAAATTGCATATTTTACCCCATTTTCTTGCACTTTAGCCCCTGGATATTTAGGCCTATAAATATGGCCTCTCTCCCTCTAAAATCACTTTCGAAACTTTGGAATTTCAGAATTTCTTTACGAGCCTTCTTCCTAAGCAAGTCTTCGAGTATTCCGGGGATTTTGAGCACTTCCGATCGGTGTGAAAGGTAAATAACTTCTATTTTCTTCTTAAAACTCTTATTCTCCACCTTTTCTATCAAAAAATGGAGATTGGTGGACCTTCCAGCAGTGGTAGGGACGGTGGTTCACCGCCGTTTGATGAAGATGTTGACTGTTCCGGCGATGGTCCTCGCCGTGATCTGGGGAAAAGGGTGGTATTGTCCGATACGGAGGAGACCATTTCGACCAGTCCGCTCCGGGTAGGGATTCCAAATCTTTCGGCCGATAACTTGGAAGAGGTTTTGAATGTGATGAGTGTTGTGGTCGACAACGAGAGTGTTGGCGACGACACTGACCGAAACGATGAGGGCAACGATGACGACTCGAATCTGGGAGATCCGAATTTGAATGTGGAGGTGGGCGAGCAGATCGATCCGACGAGGGTTGAGAGTATTCTGGGAGCTGATCTCTGCGAGGATTATGGGGACATTGCTCGCTATGCCGTGAGTATAAAGGATATTTTGAGTGGTCGAGAAGAGTTAGGCGGGGACGAGCTCGTAAGGGAGACGTACTACCAATATGCGGCTGAATACACGCCTAGAACGCTTCCTCGACCTTTTTGGGAAGCATATCAAACAGAATATGATGCCTGTGAGTATGCGAGCACGGTCTCGTCGAACCAACTGGCCAACTCTCGGAAAAAGTATCATCTTCCTCAGGATGTGTGCTTCTTCGTTCCCCGAGAAGACGAAAGGGCCGACCAGTCTCCTGAAGGTATGGTCGCCGTTAATAACGGCATGATGGAGGCTGGTCTGAGATTTCCACTACATCAGGGAGTTAGCTTTTATTTGAATTTCCTTGGTTTGGCTCCTTCTCAAGTGACGCCGAATGGTTGGTCAAATATCATAGGACTGCTCACGGTGTTCGGCCTTGAGGCCGCCGAGAACGGTTGTCAAAGAGTGTTCCTCACTCCTCGAGAGATAAACTATCTTCTCCAAGTATCTGAGGCCGGTAAGAAAGTGGGAAAAGGATGGTATTATGTGAAGGGCCACGACCGGTTCAAACTCATCGAGGGCGTTCCCAACAAAATTCGCGAATAGAAAACCAACTGGTGGTGGGTTGCCGGCGATTGGAAAACTGCCGTGAAGCTGGATAGGTCGGCTGATCTCGTTTCGATCCCGACTGATTATAGAAGAATTCACAGTAAGTCTTTTGATTCTATATTTGTTCTCGTCTATACTGAATAACTCCTTTGCTTTTTGTAGGCACAACTTCTCGAGCGAAAGTCGGCGACCATCTTTTGTCAGATTTGTTTCAATATCATATTTGTTGCGTTGCTCGTCGTCGCTATCTGGAAAGATCCTATCGTTTCCTTAATCGCGAGAGCATAAGGGAGCAAGCTGGTCTTCGAGTGACTCCTCATCACATCACTAGATCGTTTCCTCCAAGTATTGAATAATCCTAAGTACTTTGCCTTATATGCATAGGTTCTCATAGGATGCTGATGCTTTATTTTTAGCAGTGGTTCCGGTGACAGTTTCCACCTATCTTCCCCCTACTATCGAGTTAAAAGACGTGATGGCCAACCGATCACTGCGTATGGCGGCCCTCAAACGCGAGCGCGATGCAGTCGAAGGTGCTAATCGTAAAAGGAATGAAAGAGCTGAGACGACGACTCCTCCGACCAAGAAAAGTACGGCGAGCACCAAGAAAGGTACTGCAACCGCCGATCGGAGACCTTCTCCTCCGAGAAAATCTCCACCGAGGAGGTCCTCGCCGCCTTCAAAGAAAGCATCTCCTGCTCGCAAAATAAAGCAATCGCAGGAGGTCGTTGCGACCTCATCGGCCGGGTAAAGGGTTCTCGAAGATATCACAATGCTCGGTTGGAGTGTCGAACGGGTTGCCAAGTGAGTTTCCTTTGATATGTCTTCAAAATTCTTCTAAATGTTTACTGAGTGGTCATTTTACTTTTCAGGCTTGCCGAGCATCTGGAGACCGCTCCTTGCAACAAAGATCTCCTCAACTTCTATCAGTCGCGAGATCCGGTCGATGGTGACTCGTTGGATGCACTTGCGATCCGTGCGATGAAAAACTTACCCCGATCGCTGACCAAACCTTTCGTCGAGGAGGTTGATTGTCAAACCGCTATCGAGAACGCTCGTCAGATTACCATAAACCTCAGCCGCTCGGCCTATATGATCGAGCAGCTTACCCTCCAAATTTATGATCTGAAAAACGGTAACGAGGAGAAAGAGATCGTGATCGCGCAGCTGATGAAAGCTTCTAGCGAGACCGAAAAGAAAGCGGCGGGCGCGGAGGCGAAACTTGGGGTTGCCTTGAAGAAAAAGAAAGTGGATGACAAATTGATCGCCGATATCCGGACTCAACTTCGAGCTGCCGAGGACGAGAAGGTTGAGGTCTCCACCGCTCTTAAAGCTGCTCGCACCCAGGCGGCCACCATGCAAGAACGTCTGAAAGCGGCCGAGGACGAGCTGGCTCATGTTAGGCAAGAGTTGGATGCCACTCGGACGGATCGAGATAACAAAACTTATCTTGCCGAGTCAGGGGCTTGCTATTTGGCCGCCTTTACCATGCATGAGTTTGTCCGTCACTTGAAAGAGACTCATCCGGAGATAGATGTGTCCGTCTTTGCTGGGTTCATCGAAGATCATCTCCTTGAGGAGAACCCAAAGGAGGGCTCCGTCCTTCCCCTGCTCGACTTGGTGAACATGGGCCTTATGTTTCCTCGCCTTCTGGCGAAAAAGGTTCTATTCGACAGCCCGCCCACACTTGACGATCAAACTGTCGAGGGGGTTAATGCTAGTGAGGTCGCTTCTCTGGCCGAGGAGGTTGTTGTTGGCCTCGAGAATGTTTCTGTTGAAGGGACTCTTCCTTGAAGGGGTTTTTATTTTGCCATTAGGGCCTTTTTGTGTTTGTTCGGCCTATAAGGCCTTTTTATTTAATATGAACTCTTTCGTTATGAATTGTGTTCGTTTATCTTTCAATTTATATTTGTAGGTGTTTGCAAGTTTATCCTTCAATGAATGCTTGTCTCCGGATCTCTACCTTTCGGTTTATATCCGTATGTGTTTTGAGTTTCAACCTTTCGGTTTGTGCTCATTTCCGGACCTCTACCTTTCGATTTACATCTCGAGTTTCAACCTTTCGGTTTGTGCTCGTTTCCAAGACCTCTACCTTTCAGTTTATATCTGTATGTTTTTCGAGTTTCAACCTTTCGGTTTGTGCTCGTTTCCAAGACCTCTACCTTTCGGTTTATGTCCGTATGTTTTTCGAGTTTCCTCGATTGGAATTGGCTTCGCAGAGCCCTGATCTAGAATCTAAAGTTTATGCTAAATCTTGACGAAACTTAAAACTGGCATGTATTGAAACGATTCTAAATACAAACTATACAAATATACGAGAATAAAACTTACTGATAGTATTTTTTCAATTTGACCGTGTTCCAAAGGTACTGGCTCAGCTTGCCATCAAGATCTTCTATCTCGTACGATCCGTTTGAGTACGTGCGCGTTATGCGGTACGGGACCTCCCAAGTCGGGCTAAATATGCCTATTGATTGCTCCGTCGCCCGACGAAGTACAAGTTGACCAATGGTAAATTGTCGAGCTCGCACTTTGGTGTTGTAATAACGCTCCGATCTTTGCTTTTATATTATGTTTCTTTCGTCTTCTGTTAGTCTTCGCTCTTCTAGGAAATCCAAATCGGAGAACTGTGCATCGTTGTTTAGCTGCTCGTCAAAGTTTGCTACCCGAAAAGTGGCAACTGTGCCTCTACTGGTATGGCAGCCTCTGTTCCGAACGCGAGTGCGAACGAGGTTTCGCCCGTAGAATTTCTCGTGGTCGTCTGATATGCCCACATTACCATGTGCAGCTCGTCTGCCGATTTGCCCTTCAATCCTTCCAGCTTTGCCTTCAAGGTGTGCTTTATGATTTTGTTGATAGCTTCTACCTGACCATTTGATTGTGGATGATAGGGTGTTGAAAAAAGTTTCTTGATGTTCCACTTTGAGCAGAAATCTAACATGTCTTGATTGGTGAACTGGCGTTCGTTTTCCATCACGATTGTTCGTGGTAGGCCGAATCTTCAGATGATATTTTTCCAAATGAGGTTTGTCATTTGAGCTGTTGTGATGGTCTTCAATGCCTTCGCCTCCGTCCATTTGGTGAAATAGTCGACTGCTACGACTACGAAAATTACTCCCCCGACGCTTGGCGGGAAAGGTCCTATGATGTCGATGCCCCACTTCGCGAAGGGCCAAGAGCTGTAAACGGAGATGAGCTCGTCTGGTGGTGAGTGTATAGCGGGAGCAAAAACTTGGCATCTCTTGCACATCTGTGCGTAATGAATTGAATCCTTCTTCAAAGTAGGCCAAAAATAGTCCTGTCTTATGATTTTTAAAGCGAGTGCTTGCCCCCCTGTGTGATTTCCACATATTCCATCGTGGATTTCATGCATGACGACTTCTGCTTCTTCTTTTCCTAGGCATTTTAATAAAGGCATTGAAAAACCTCGCTTATATAGTTGCTCGCCTATGACTGTGTATCTGGCCGACCAGAGTTGTAGTCTTGTTGCCTTGATCTTGTCCACCGGGAGCTCGCCGGTCTTGATGAACCTGATGATCGGTGCCATCCATTCCTCGTCGCTGGTCGCTTCAGTTTGCAAAATTTGGTTTCTATTCACGGATGGGGAAGAGAGTTTTGTGATTCTAGCTTCTGAAAATATCGCCTCCCCCTCTGAAGTGGCCAGTCGAGCTAAAGCGCCTGCTTGCGTATTCTGCTCCCTGGGGATTTTCTCGATGTGGATTTGATCGAATTTCTCGAGTAATCCTTTCACCAATTCTTGATACTTTAACATCTGGTCGCCGCGAGCCTCGTATTCTCCTGTTATCTGGCACACCACTAGCTGAGAGTCTGAAAAAAAATTTAGTTTTCTGGCGCCCACGGCCATTGCCATCTTGATTCCAGCGACCAGCGCCTCATACTCGACCTCGTTGTTGGTCGCTCGGTACTCGAACTCGATCGCTGAAGCAAAAGTTTATCCGGAAGGGCTAGTGAGGACTATCCCTGCCCCTGCTTTGGTGCTCGTCGATGAGTCGTCAATGAACAGTGTCCAAGGAAGTTCGATTTCCTTGTCAATCTAACCGGGAAAGTGAGCTCCACGATGAACTCTGCCAGGACTTGCCCTTTGATCGTCATTCTTGGTGCGTAGGTGAGCCCGGATTGCCCGATCTCTACTGACCATTTCAGTAATCTTCCAGTAGTATCCGGTCGATGTAATGCTTGTCGAAGAGGAAATGTTGTAAGAACCACTACCTCGTGGTCGAATAGGTATTGCCTTATCTTTCTCACGCTCATTAACAAAGCGTAAGCCAATTTTTCCATTGGAGTATATCTTAACTCGGCGTCCCTCAATGACTGACTGACATAGTAAATTGGTAGATGTGTGCTCCCCTCTACTCGGACGAGCACTGAACTGATCGCACATTCAGTGGCTGCCAAGTAGAGGTACAACTTTTCGCCTGGGACTGGCTTAGATAGGACCTTCGGATCAGATAGATATTCTTTTAGCTTCTCGAAAGCTCTCTCGCATTCGTCGGTCCATTCGAACCTTCCCTTTTACAAAGAGTCGAAAAAAGGTTTGCAACGATCGCCCGTTCGTGCTACAAATCTGTTCAGCGATGCCAAGCATCCTGTCAATCTCTTTACTTCTTTTACATTCCTTGGGCTTTGCATATTGATGATTGCTTGAATTTTTCGTAGGATTGGCCTCGATGCCCCTCTAGCTAACCATATGTCCCAGAAATTTCTCGGAGCTGACTCTGAAACTGCACTTCTTGGGATTTAACTTCATATTATACTCTTTCAGGATATCGAACGTCATGGTGAGGTGATGGAAGTGATCTTCTTTCCGCAAGCTTTTGACGACAATGTCGTCGACATAGACTTATACCATCTCGACAATGTGTTGATCAAACATTTTATTCACCAGTGTTTGGTATGTTGCCCCTGCGTTTTTCAATCCGAAGGGCCTTCTCTTCCAGTTGTACATGTTTGTCACCGTCATGAAAGTCGTATGTCTCTGATCGTCGGGATGCATCGCGATTTGATGATCTCCTGCGAAAGCATCCATAAAAGTTAGCATCTCATGCCCTGATGTACTATCCACCAGATAATCAATGTGGGGCATCGTAAAATGGTCCTTCAAAAAGGTGATCATTTATGACTGCAGTGGTTCTAGTAAATTCGAACCTATAAAGACTTCCAAGTCCAGGTGAGATTCATCTAGGTGGGTGGTTTCAAGGTCCTCCACTGGAGTTGACCGTTGTTTGGGTTCCTTCTAGCAAGGGTCCTCAATCCCAATCTCTGGCTCGAAGCCTAGCCTAGGTTCCAAATCTGGCATGTCCAGATCTGGAACCTGGTCGTTGATTACCTCGGGGAGGGGGGTCGTCCAATTCAGCTTGAACATACTCGTCCAGATCCATGGGGGTATGCTCGTCCAAATTCATTTGGTGGTCGTCAACTTGCTGACTTGACTCCCCTATTTCGATTCTTTGATACTTGTTGGGGAAACCCTCCAAGTAGTTCATATGTATTTTTTGTTTATGACACTCAATATACTTTCCCTCAGCGGGAGAATTCTTAGAATGACGCTTTGCAAAACGGACGAGACACTCCCTCGCCCGCGTCTGATCTCCCTTCAGGGTTATAACTCCCTTCGGGGTCGGAACCATTACACAATAATAAAAAGTAGAGGCGGTCGCCTTGAATTCAGCAAAGAAAGGTCGGCCGAGGAAAGCATTATAGGATGATGGCATGTCGACGACCATGAAGTCAAGGTGTCGAGTGATGTGCATTTCCGGCTCCTTGGTTGATGCTAGTTCGACCGCTAGCCTTATCTTTCCGATGGGAATGGAGTGGGTATCTCCTAAACCCACGATGATATCGTTGCACGGCTCGAGGTATGCTTCGTATCCGCCGAGAGCATCCAGAGTGTGCTTGAACAGGATGTTGGTGTATGCCCCAGTATCGACCATCATGCGGTGGACGACGGTTCCCATGATTTTTACAGTGACAACCAAAGCATCGTTGTTTGGTTGTACCACTCCATTCAGGTCGTCGTCCGTGAAAAGGACTTGGTGAGAGATGGGCTTATCTGCAGCTGCAGCGACGCACACCTGATGCACATTGTTTAAAGCCCGCATCTCACTCTGTTGTCGGCGAACAGACAGAGTCGTTATAGATTGGGTACCCCCCTAGGGAGTCTTCTATGACATTACAATGGCCGCCCACAAAATCGATGTCGCCTGGCGGACCGTTCGGCATTTGGGGCATCATATATTTTTTGGCGATTGATCTGCTGACGTAAGTCCTCGTCGTCCTTGTCGTCGTCGCGACGCTTCTTGCCCCGCTGGTCGTCATTACCCTTCTTGTCCTTGATGAACTGGGCGAGCTTGCCCTCCATGTACAACTTGTACATATTCTTCATCAAATCCCGGCACCCATTAGTCCGGTGGCCGATGGAGTTGTGATAATCGCAAAACTTGCTGGGGTTTAGATTGTTCTCGTTTGTATGCATCGCCCTTGCCGGGGGGAGCATATTCTTCCATTTGATCGCATCGAAGATGGCCCTGAGATCGACGGTGAATGCCTCTCTTAGGTGAGTGATTTCCGGCGCCTCCTCAAATGGCTTGAAATTTGCCGGTTTAGCGTTATTTCCTTGATTTACTACCTTTTTTGGCTGGGACGGCTCCCCAGTTGTAAAGTTCTTCTTTGGTGGCCACACCTTTTTTACCGCCTCCGGCTGCTCGTTAGCCTTTGCAGCATCCATGATCTCCTCCATCTGGATGATGTTCCCGGCCCGATTGCGGAAATCTGCGTAAGATTTTGGGAAAAGTGTATGCATGGCTTCCCATAGGCGAGAGCCTATCCTTAGACCGGAAACTGCGGAGATCATCATTCACCGCTTCTCCATCGATGACTAATCTGTCAAATCGTTCGATGAAGTCTTTCCCTGATTCGGTCAGGTTTTGCGGAAGTTTGCCAGACATTGCTTGGATGCTGGGCGAGCAGCAATCGAACCGTAGTAGGTTAGAAATTATTGCCCCAGCTCGATGAACGAGTTGACTGATCCTGTCCCCAAAGTTGTGAACCAACGATGGGCACGATCCCCCAAGGTCAGGGGAAAGTTTCGGCATTGCGTTCGTCCATTGCCCCAACTGAGGCCATATAGTTCGAATATTTTGACAAGTGTACACGGGGATCAGACGTGTCGTCGTACACTGCCATGGCGGGCATTTGGATCTTCTTCTGGATGGGGGCAGTAAGAATCATGACACTCAATGGTGAAACGGGGAGAGTGACTGGTGGGATGTTCCCCTTTTTGGTGGCGGTCACTTCTGCTCGGAGATTCTCCATCACGAGCTTCATTTGTTTCTGGGTCTCCATAAATTGTGCAATCTGACCCTCCTCGGCAGTTTGAGGCCGAGGGACATGGTTTTCACCTCGCTGGCTCCGGAGGGATTCGACTGGGCGATCATATCGATTGCGATGTGATCGCTCAGGTGAGTGGTGGAGAGACCTTTCTGGCTGGTAGCTGCGGAAACTCTTCACCGGTCCGCGCGACCTTTCCCCCACACGGTTGAGGGCGGAGACTCTTTCTCCGTGATCTCTCTTGCCGCCACGATCTCTGTGGTCGGCCTTCTCTGGTCGAGCACCAAATTTAAATGGTATCGGACGAGGAGCTGCTCGCTCCTTTTCTCCAATGCGGTTAAACACGGAGTCCCGATTGTCTCTTGAATCCCCGGTATGACTATGGTGGGGGCGATCATAAGTTTTGGTTTTACCCTTATCACGGACACGTCGGTCTAGATCGGTCACCGAGAACGACATCTGTTCGTTCTCGTCATTGTGGTGGGCATGGGCTTTCGCCTTTCGAGCCTTTTCTTTGGCTTGTTCCTTGGCCTTTTCCAGTTCCATAGCTGCGTTCTTCCTCCTCTTTTCATTGATGAAATCCGCGAAATCTCGCAAGCTTTGGGGGTCGTTCAAGATTGCCCCCAAAATTAATGTTGGCCGCCAGATTGACTGAAACTATCGGCGGTGGAACGTTTACTCAGGAAGGTGGAATCTCTTCGTGATTGGAATGGTGAGACATTCTTGAGCGTGGCTTCTCTGGGAACAGGTTACAAGATGATAAATGAACCTAAACTTTTGAAGCTAAAAACACAAGATTCGAGTTCTTTCGCAGAAGAACGTGCTATTACAACTACGAAACTTGCAAAATAACAACAAATAGAGTGTTTAAACAGATTTTCTTGGAGATCAAACTCCAAAATATGCCTAGAATACAACAAATATTCAAGAACACGATGATCGGGAAAGGAATTCCTAGTCGTACAAAGTACGTAAATATTGCAAATAAACGTAATAAAATACGTAGATGATGTTTTTAAAAGGTATTTCTACCGATTAAAACCTGTAATAACTGAGTTTAAACGTCGATCGCTCGATGATCGGTCGAAACTCGATGAAGAACACGTAAAAGGACCCCTTCTTCTAGCGTCAAATGTTGTACGTGCTTTTGAATGGATGATCTGGATGTGGACTTTGTAAGCACTAAACAAACATATAATATTGTCGGGGTTATTACGTGGATTAAAGGATCAAGGTGGATGATCTAGTGATGATTATATGAAGAACACGAAGAAGATATGTAAATAGCTTCTTGGAAAAGCTTGGGAGCTGTGTTAGCTTTTGTATATTATTGTCTCGGTCTTTGTGCAATGAATTTCAACTTGTGTTTACATTGTGCCTCTTGGGGCTTATATAGTAGGATTTTGGCTGCTAAGCCTTTACACGTGGCGGGCTTACATTGGCTTTGAGATCCCATCAGAAACAGGTGATGGGATGCTGCATTTAATGCTTCTTGGAGGTTGTTTCGAGGATAAACCGCCTCTTTGGTGGTCGTCCTCGTCTATGCCCGGGAGCTTTGTCACTGTGGTCGTCGGAAGAGCTGGTCGTCTGACCTTGCCCTCAAAAGGTGGTCGTGGTCGCGGTCGCCCACCCTCAAAATGGCTATGATTACTTATCATTTTCAATGGCTAGTTCCCATGTACTCGCCGATAACTTATCCGCGCCTTCTCACGAGCGAGCACATATTTTATATTTTCCTATTACAATGTTGACTAATCGTCGTATGGCTTAGAGTTGACTGGTCGTCACCACATAAGCTGATGACTAGAATTGACTTGTCAAAGATTGACTTTTTTGACCCGGTGTAACATTTGACCCCTGGTCGCCTTTCTTCGTATTTTATTGAATTGTGAACAAATGGGTGTGTTTTAATTAATGTGTAGTATTTTATAAGAGTTGATGTAGAAGTTGGATGGAAAAATTTAAAAAGTAACTATGTTAGTGAATGTACGCATCTCCAAACAAACAAGTTCTTAATAATTGAATCAAATTTGTTTTGTCCCACTATTATTTTGACGTCGTGTTAAATAAAAAAATAGTTTTTTTTTTTCTCTTTTTAGAAAAAGTTGTTTAGGGATAAGTATACGAAATCATTTAATTATATTAATGTGCGGCAAAATTGATAAATATTTTTTTTCTGAGAAAAGCAATTCAACTAATATACATGGTCGACTTTGGAAATTAACTCCGAAAATAAAAAAGAAAAAAGAATTAAAGTGAAGATGGTTGAGCTATATTTTGGCGTGTAAACCAAAACCATTACACCAAACACTCATTTTTTATACATTTTCGATCTCATCTCAATCACTACAAAAATCCCGAATATTACCTGGAAAGAATTACTTACGAATATAAAAATCTGTCGAATAAATATCGACGGATTTACTGGTTTTTCGTAGTGGAGATCAAAACGACACCGTTTTTTAACATTTACCGTCAAATTTTAGACCAGTAACTGAATTTTAATTACCGACATATGTGGATAGTTGGTAAACTACCGGATTCCCACGCCCCCTCGTAGACTCAACTATTAAAGAAGGTAATTAATATTCCTCGATTACCGACAGATTTGACAGAAATATCAGTTTATAAAATACATTTTGTATGAATTAGACCATTTACATTTCATTATTTCAACCATACAAGCGTGCAGACTAAGAAAAACATTATTCCCTCCGTCCCATAGCCACATTTGACTTTACACACAAATTAAGAAAAATCAATAAATGCAGTCAAATTGAGCTAATATTTCAATTTTGCCCTTGAAATTTAATACTCTAAAATCTGTTAAGCATTAATTATTTTTATAAATTAGGTGTAAAATTGACAATAAAACATTTAATATTAAAGTAAAAGAGGAAATGTGGCTATAATTCCAAAAAAGGAATATGTGGCTATCTTTATGGGACGAATGGAGTATTTAATACGATGTATGTTAATTTTTTAATGAAAGAATAACATTTTTCACTAGAACATCTACATTGTATGATGTCTCTACCTTCTACCTGCAAACGGTGTATTGCTCTAAATTATTATAAATCATTTATGTTAGTATCTGGAGAGTTAGTTGACAAATTAGATGAATATTGAATTCATATAGCTTGCAACTACTCTAAACTCAATGTCATTATTGTTTATTTATGTGGCTTGACATTGTTTTGTTGAATAAAGATGTCCTTGTCCCCATCTGTTTAGACTTAGTTGCTTGAATAATCTAGTAAAAATATGTAATGTAACCCACATGTTTAATTCATGATTTGGATATACTTGCAATTTTGAACAACTAAATGATGAAATTATTTTGATAGTGAATGTCTATTAATTAGTATCTACTAGTTGATTAAACGATCTTTAACATTTCCTTGTTGATTGCTTCAATAGACTTTGTCTCCATTATGTCCTTAAGTTTGTTGTTTGAGTTTCTTTTGGCTGCCCCTTGTTAGGTGAGGAAATATTCTTGTATTCCCATCAAATATTAGACCAACATTAGTTGAATATTATGGTCTTGACACTACACACATAAACATTAATGAATTTGGTAATGAATCTTTTGCTCATGCACGATCTGTTAGACTCTTGTTCCCTTGTAGTCAAGTACGAGTATCTTTCATTTTCTTTTGTAATGTAAAACCATTTTTCATCTATGTGAATTGTGTTGTGCATTGATTTGAATTTAATGATGGTGAATGCTCTATCATAACATAAATGACTCAATCATAACATTAATGACTTAAACCGAATTTCAGCCTTAAAAGCTTATTTTGAGCTGTTAAATAAGGTTTAATGGTATTTCGTATGTGCCTCTATTAGTCCCTTTTTAACCCAATTTGTCACTAGACTTTTGCTTACCTCTTGTTATTAATTCTTTTATATGTAGATATTTTTTTTGTAAAAGAAGTGGCTTCGATTTCATCTAGCATAAGTCTATTATTGTGTGTTGGCCATTTGTTATCACTAAATATAACAAATTGACCTTAATTTTTTTTCTTTCTAGACTTGTTCATGCTTATGTTTTGTTGCTTTTTGTCGTAGGAGTATTAACGGTAGTAATGATGTTTTAGGTGGTAGTGGTAATTGTATTATGATGGTTTGAATTAGGTGGGAAACAAAATTTAGTTTAATGGAGGAAACAAAATATCGATATCGGTGGAAATATCGAGACCTTAAATTTATGGAAATATCGATGGATATATCGATATCGAATATCGATATCGGTAAATTTTAAAAATTGTAAAAATTTAATAACAAGACTTTAAGTACATAAAATCAACAAAATAATTTGAATACATTTTATATCAGTGATAAATTTATATAAAATATAATATACAATGTTATTTCGTATGACATTTATCGATATTTTTCGAAATTTATCGACATTTTCTCGATATTTTCCGATATTTTCTCGATATTTTACCGATATTAGGTTCGATATTGTTATTATCTACCGATATTTTTAATTTTTTTACAAATATCGTGGAAATATCGGTTCTTCCCAATATCGATATCGGTGACCCCGAAAAATGGATATATCGAGGATATATCGGGGATATTTTCGGATATTTTCATCCATGCCCATCACAACCTATGTAATAAGGGTGTATTTTATGTTTATTTTCAAACTGGTCATTCGACCATTAATGTTGCAGGTTCTGAAATATTTAAAGTTTTTTTTTTTTTTTTTTAATGTTTTCCTTCCATTTGAATTTGGAGGGAGAAAGCAACTAGTGTACCCATTGTTGGTTTAGGCTCAAGTGTTTTGGCTCAAAGGCTTAACTTAACATTAAGAGGCCTAGCCAACATGTTGCCTTAATTCTATATCTTAGGCATGCAGCCTCACACTTAGGCAAATTGATCGTTCTTTCTCTTTCTCTCCTTATGAAGTATAATTGAGAGTGAGATTGTGACAGTACTAAGTGTGTTTGTTACCAGACATAGTTTTAGTCATTCTCTATCCAATCGAATCGATTCAATCTCAGATGTCTGAGCCGGTCCCTGTTGAAATATTCACCGGAGACAAACTGGGAACCAACACCCATAATACCTACATTTTACCAACTCTTCCATCTTATTTAATAAAAAATCATTTTTATTAAAATATTTGCTAAAAAATTGAGTGGTAAAATCATTTCAATTTACATTTTATTATCATATGGAGTAATAAATGAGTGGTAAAATATTTAAAAGGAATGAATTATCAAATGTGGATGATGAGAATTAGGACAGAAAAAGTAGAAAAGAAAAGAGAAGAGGATAATTATGGGTGGAATGATCTCAAACATGCATGGGGGCACGTGGAGGGAAATATCGTACGTGTCTATCCTCTCCTCCCATTAAATTAACTAGAAAATCCCTCTCTTACTCTTACAAATTACAGTTAATTGAGATGGAAACCAAAAACAGAGTTGAAATTCAGGTCACTATTTCTAATTTCTTATACATATTTGTTACTATAACTAAGGAACTAGCCCTGATGTGTAATTTTATGAAGTTGCAGGAAAAAGGAGATATTTTCTTCTTTTACAGGTCCAAAGTTAACAGAGATGAGGCACACAGTGCAGACGACGTGCAACACATGTACATGGTTCTGCGCCCTGAAGAGGAATCCCCCAAAGAGAGTGGCCAACAACCCCTTCTCCGTTTCATAATCATGGGTCGGAAAAGCCTTCCCAAGAAAAGCCCCCCCTTTTGGGGCTTTGTCGACATGGTCACCACCGACATTCGACAACTTATGTCTGCTCTCAAAGGAGGTCTGGTTACACCTTTTTTTTATACTTATCTTTTACTCTTTTTTTATTCTACTTATATTTTTCATATGGTTCGACTCGTAAATTTTTCTACCAATTTTTTAATTTGTGTTAATATTGTGTATTGTGATAATATTGTACATACTCCTCCTATTTCATTTTAGCTAATCATTTACAATTTGTACCAAGTTAATGTTTTAGATTGAGAAAATATCACAACTTTCTTGAGTTTCTCATTTTCTGGCTGGCTGGCTACAGTGTAAAATGAAAAATAAACCAAAAACAATTTAATTGAGTTAAATTATGTTCTAGAAGTTACGTGAGAATTTCTTCTAACCTATTACACAGATAAATTTTATTGTTTATTGTAACTCAATGTCCTAAAGTTGAAAAAAAAAATTGTTTTTGGCACACCCCATAAATTAGTGTCCTAAAAAATTAGTTATCCTGTATTTTTACGCATAACTCACAATTAATCAGTTACCTTGTTTTGGTGGTTATAACAGAGGAATACGAAACAGCAACAAGAGGGCATAGGCACCTTCCCGATTGCAGAGCGGCGGGAGAAGGCGTGTACCGTATTCTGAAGCACAATTCCGGAAGTAGCAAAATGCACACTCATCTTATATACAAGTTGGAGTATCCTGTGGAAGGCGAGGAAGGCGAACCGCAGGAAGCACTCAACATAGCCCGAGAAGCCTCGTTTCTGATCCAGATTAAGAATCCGGATCAGAATGCCTCCCAATTCAGGGGGTTAGAGAAGAAAAGGAAAGCAGCATTTCCTGCGCAGTTGCAGGGGCAGTTCGGTCATCTACGTTACAAGCCGGCTGATCCGCCGGATTTCCTCAACTACGAAGGGTGTGAGTTTCTGCTGATATCGGCGTCAGACGACGTAGAACAAGAGCTGGGCTTGGAGCTGGAGACGGACGACGACGATGAGGGATGCTCTGATCTGGTGAAAACATTTGGGGAAAATGCAGCTTCTACTCGCCCCTTGTTTCATGGCACTTGGGTCTGAAATATGTGTATGAAATCACCTTCTCTTTCCCTTGTATATATGCAGCTAATCTAGTTTAGTATAGTTTTGAGGGATAATTTTAAAAGTTTTAAGAATGTGTAATAATCAATATAGTTTTAAGCAGTAATTTTGTAAAGTTTTATGTATAATAGTAAGTTAATGAGTTTGTGTGTAGCTCAAAATTAATGACATTTTATGTAGAATTGTGGATATTGTAGGGGCAGAGTTTATAAGGATGTTTCATTTTAAAGGTGTGAAAGGTAATATGATACATTTTGAAAAGGAAAGTCTGAATGAACTGGTTCTTAAAATTCAACAACTTTGAAATGAATTTGGTATATATAAAAAATTCAGCAATTTTGAGAGGTACATATAAAAAATAGTTGTAGAATCTTTTAAATATATAAGTACTTCTTTATTTGTAGCCGGCTGGTTTAAAATAACTAATTTTGTACAAGTGTTGCACATGATAAAAGACGTACTAATTAATAAATAAATAAAAAATTGACAAAATCAAGATTGGATCTGTATTATTTTGTCTAATTATGAATTTTATATCTGTTTGATTATTGGACTAATTATTATACATGCATGTCAACATCGTCTGGTCAGAAAATATTTAAAATGAAGCTGCAGGTATATATATAGATTAGTCTGTGCAGTGGTGTTCATTGAAGTGGAGCTGTAATGGAGAAAGTTCATGTATTGGCAGTGCCAGTCCCAGGTCAAGGCCATGTTAAGCCCTTGATGAAACTGTGCCGTCGAATAGCCAAACGTGGGATTAAGGTCACCTTCGTCAACTTGAAAACTATTCATGATAAATTAGTTGCTGCTGCTAAGGAGGAGGAGGATAACTTATTCTTGTCCTGGATCCCCGATCCTGAACCTGAAGAAAACGATTCCAACTTGTTCGACACTCTGAGAAAGAAGCTTTCTGGATCGTTGATGGACTTGTTTCTGAGGATCAACGCTTCCGATCCTCGTCATAAAATCACCTGCGTCGTAGGTGATCTTACGTTTGGCTGGATTTTGGAAACCGCCGAAAAGATTGGAGCCATACCTGTTGCCTTTTCACCCACTTCAAATGCCTCCGTGGCCTTGTCTTTTCATATTCCCAAGCTTCTGGAGGATGGAATTCTTGATCCAGATTATGGTAATTATACATGTTGCTTTTCTTGAATTGGAGATATATATATATATATATTTCCCATGATTTTCTTGCGTCGGATTCCGATCTAGTGTTGTACAACATCATCTTGTGCAAAAGGGCTATTATATTGTACAGGATGTTGTACAACACCAGATCTGAATCTGATTCTATAACTTGGTAAATTGCAATTCAATATCACTAATATTGTAAGATGATTTCACGTAAGACTAGCCTTCTGATGAATGTAGTGTGACGATATCATTTTTCATAATGCAGGAAGCATCCAAAAAGGTGAAAAAATTAGCCTATCAGATGATATACCCTCTTGGGGAAAAGATGAATTAGTTTGGGGCTTCTCCCGCAACCTAGAAGCACAAAAGTCCTACTTTCAAAGTGCAAAATTTGTCAGTCAAAGCAAGTGGATGGTGGTGAGCAACACTTGCTATGAAATTGAATCCTCAGCTTGTGATTTGAGCCCGAATTTACGGCCCGTTGGACCATTACTCGAGACAAATAAATCTTGCAACTTCTATCCTGAAGACGCGTCCTGTTTAGCCTGGTTGGACACTAAACCACTTGGATCTGTCATTTATATTTCTTTTGGCAGCTTTGCATCCTTCTCTCAGCAACAGTTGGATGAATTGGCACTCGGACTCGAGCTTTCGGGCCGGGCTTTTCTGTGGGTTGCGAGGCAGGATCTTGCAAATGGGTCACCGGCTGTACACCCGGATGGATTTCTTGAGAGGGTGGGTGAGAAGGGAAAGATTGTTGAATGGGTGCCTCAAGAAAAAGTCCTTAGTCATCCTTCAGTTATGTGTTTCATATCGCACTGTGGGTGGAATTCGACTCTAGAAGGTTTAAGTAAGGGTGTGCCTTTTCTTTGTTGGCCTTATTTTGCAGATCAATTCCACAACCAGAGTTACATTTGTGATAAGTGGGAGATTGGATTGAGGATTAATTCCGATGAAAATGGGATTAGATCAAGACATGAAATCAAGAAAAAAATTGACATGTTATTTTCAACTGATGGTTTGAGGGCTAATGCATTGGCTTTGAAAGAAACATGCGAAAAGAGCGTCAATGAAGGGGGGTCCTCTTACAAGAATTTTGAGACATTCATTGACTATATATCTAATTAGATAATGATGGCTTATCTTGAAAATTTCTCACTAGCTCGAAATTGAATATTTCATTGATCCGTGTAATTTAGTCGTCTTATGTCATATCTTGTATAAGAAAGTCCCCAAAAAGGCTTTCATTGGTTAAATTGTGTGTAGGTAAGGATTAAAAGTAATGATATTTTATGTAAATTTGTGGAGATAAAAGGTTAAATTTATGGGAAAAAATTAAAAAAAATAAAATTTGAAAGTTTTTCTTGAAAATTTTAATTTCAAATTTGTTCAAAAAGATTTAAATTTGGCTTATACTTAATTGCATATAAAAATTTGTCATTTTTTTATTATTATTATGCTACGATATCGGTTAAAAAATCGACTAATTCGAGGACACCAATTCCACCACCCACTTACGGAGGCCCCCGTTTAAAGTCAGAGTTTTACGCTACATGTTCCCATATAAATTATTTGCACCTTAGAATTTCGTCTTTTTTTTTCATCTATTTCAACCTAAAGTTTACTTTTTTTTTTTATTAGGCAAAATCTAATTATTTCTTTACCTTTTATTTTTTTTTACTTCTCTCTACATATTCTTAGTTTTACCTCTCCCTTTCTCTAGCTCAATTACTCACTACGTACATTTAATATTAATATTTTCTTTAATATTTATGTCAGAAGGTAACCCGTTATCTTATTCCATGTGAGAGGTGAACGGTACATTTTAAATGTCTTTGCAAAACTGTTGAGTCAGGGCTAATTAATTAAATTTTTGAGATATCAAACTAATTCAATTAATTTTTTTTTAAATAACAAATTAATTATCATCCTAAAACAAGAATTGTCAGAATATAATAAAAATTACTCCCTCCGTCCCAAAGAAACTTTCACACTTACTTTTTTTATATTTAATGTCTTATTTTTATGTACATACATACACACAAATCAACTCACTTATTTATTTTTTTATAAAATTATATCTCAAAATTCTATTTATTATAATATTTTTTTAAAAAGGGGTGAACAATAAGTATGAAAGTTAATTCGAGGACGGAGGGAGTACAGTATTTTGAAATAGTAATATTTCCACCTTTCATTTTCATTAAAATTACAGTATTTAATTATTTCTCTTTTCACTGCAATATACAGTATTCTTCGTCCAAAAATAGTTAACCATTCATTGGCGTTTCAAAATTGTTACACACAAGTGAAAGCTTGTGACATAATAAAAGACTTAGCAGATAAACTTTAAAATAATACTATAGCTTTGGATAGGGCTATGGGCACCCCGTTTTCCTAATGCAGAACTTACAAATCTTGTAGCCCCGGTCTCGGATCATAACCCAATTTTCTTAGATACTGTTCCATCTACTATTCGATACCGACACCGTCCCTTCCGTTTTGAGAACAGATGGCTTCAAGAGCCAGATTTTAGAACAGTGGTTCGCAGATGTTGGAGTGGCTATGCAGATCTGGACATCACCCAAAGGCTCTTGGCAACTAGTGACACCCTTAATGTATGTTTGGGGGAAACATGCTGATTCTTGCTTTCGGGCATCCAAGAAAGAACTAGAGAATCGAATTCTGGAGTTGCAGGGGAACCCTAGTTTAGAAGGGAGGAAAGCATATCATGAGACGAGGGGTGTATTGGGGCTATTGTTGCGACAAGAGGAAATCTATTGGCGCCAACGAGCCAAGGTACATTGGTTGAAAGATGGAGATCTCAACACAAAATTCTTCCATCATTCTGCTACGAGTCGTCAGAAGAAAAATTGTATTGCCCAACTAATGAACGATGAAGGCGTATGGAAAGATCAGCAAGCAGATTTGTGTGAGGTGGTTAGTAATTATTTTTCAAACATGTTCACAGCGGCTAATAATGTTGAGGATGATGCAATCTTCTTGGGATCGATCTCACAAGTGATCACTGAAGAGCAGAATAGTAAACTCACTAGGGAATTCTCAAAATCAGAATTTGATTGTGCACTAAAACAGATGAAAGGCGATAAGGCCCCCGGGCCGGATGGCTTCAACCCTTCCTTCTTTCAATACAATTGGGAACTTCTGGGCACTGATATATTTTTGGCAGGGGTCGATTGGCTGGAGAGAGGGTCGTTTCCCAACGGCTTAAATAAAACAAACATTTCCCTCATTCCGAAAATGGAGGTTCCCCAATCGGTTCGTGATCTTCGTCTCATCTCCCTCTGCAACGTTCTCTACAGAATCATATCCAAGGTCCTTTGTAATCGGCTAAAAGAGGTGCTCCTCGGGCTGATTGATAGAGCCCAATCCGCTTTTGTCTCGGGACGGTTGATCCAGGATAATATACTGATTTCTTTCGAAACCCTACATGCCATGAATAATAGACGGGTTGGAGGACGGGGAGATGTAGCGTTAAAGATTGACATCTCCAAGGCCTATGATAGAGTGAGTTGGCTCTATCTTGAAAATATTCTACGACGATTAGGCTTCAATGACAAATGGGTGCAGTGGATGCTCTTGTGTATAACAACAGTGAAGTACTCGGTTCGTGTGAATGAGGACCTAGTGGGGCCGATAGTGTCGGGACGAGGCCTTCTCCAAAGGGATCCTTTATCCCCTTATTTATTTATTCTTTGCTCGAAAGGGCTATCGGTGGATCTTAATCATTCAAGCTCGACGGGAATTTTGCATGGGAGTCGGGTTTGTAGACATGCCCCAAAGATTACTCACTTGCTCTTCGCTGATGACAGCCTGCTATTTTGCCAAGCTACGGAGGAAGAAGGTGCACATCTCAAGGGTATTCTCAATGATTATGAACGAGTATCTGGCCAGGCGGTAAATTATGAAAAATCAGGGATTTATTTTAGCAAGAATGTGAACGAAGAAAGGAGGGCTGCTCTCAAATTGATTTTAGGGGTGCAAAACCAAATAAATACTGGCAGATACTTAGGGCTGCCATCTCTAATTGGCAGAAAAAACGCGATATATTCACATATGTTAAGGACAGGCTTTGGCAGAAATTGCAGGGATGGAGAAAACGGAAAATATCCAAAGCCGGAAAGGAGATTCTTATCAAAGCCGTAGCCCAAACCATTCCTACATTTTGTATGACAACCTTTCTTCTCCCATCAACCTTGTTACACGAGTTGCAGGTCATGATTATCAAGTTTTGGTGGGGGAATTCGACGGATGCCTCGAAGGGGATAAATTGGATGAAATGGGATAAGCTTTGTGTTGATAAGGAGGCAGGTGGTATGGGGTTTCGGGATTTACACAAATTTAATCTTGCTTTGTTGGGAAAAATGGGTTAGAGGCTCTCCACTGATCCTGAAGCATTAGTCTGCAAAGTTCTTAAAGCGCGTTATTTTCCGCGTGGTGACTTCCTTAATTCTGAGGTGGGATGGAATCCCAGTTATACATAGAAGAGTATACATACAAGCAGAGATTTAATAAAAGTTGGGGCCAGATGGAAAATTGGGAATGGTGATTCCATTCGAATCTGGAGCGACCCCTGGATACGGAATGAAAGGAATTTTGCGCCCTTATCTGATACAGTTGAGGGGCTTGAATTGCTCCATGTTGCTACTCTGTTTGACGCTGATTTGAGGATGTGGGATGAGGGCCTGATCCGCAACCTTTTACCTCTGGATGTAGGGAAGATTATTGATATGCCTCTACTGCCGCTAGGGGGCACGTACTGATAAATTAATCTGGGATCCTTCGTACAAAGGAGACTACACTGTCCGATCTGCCTACAAGCTAGCGTGCTCTCAATCTGAGTCCCCAAACCTAATAGTTGACGGGGAATGGATTATTATTTGGAAGCTATCTGCTCCCCCTCGTGTGAAAGATTTTTTTGTGGCGACTGGGAAGGAACTGCTTGCCAACAAGAAGCAACTTAATGATTAAACACGTAATGGATGAATCAATTTGCGAACTCTGTGGAAATGGGGAGGAGAATAGCTGGCATATTTTTTGGAATGCACCTATGCAAAGGACTGCTGGACAGCAGCAGGCTTGCTGCCTTGGGTCAATCGTTGTGGGCAGCATGCTGAAGATATTAAGAGTGCAGTGTTTGCTATGCTGAGTACTGAAATTGAGACCATTAAGTCTAGCATTGGGATGATTCTTTGGCAAATTTGGAAGGAACGAAACTCAAAAATTTGGAACGGGTCTTGCAACACACCTATTGAGGCTGTCCACAAATCAACAGCTTTTTGGCTGGAATGGATTGCTGCTTCACGTGGTCGGTCGGATCACAATGTTGCACGATGCAATCCAGAAATCTCATGTATTGCATGGCACCCGCCTGGTGTTGGTATGCGGAAAATCAATACGGATGCTACGTTTTTCAATGACACACAACAAATGGGACTAGGCATGGTCCTCCGAGATGATCAAGGTACTTTTATTATGGCAAAAAGCAGGATTATCCAAGGCTGCTATGATGTTGATGTAGGGGAGATAATGAGATTTTTTTAGGCTTTATCTTGGCTAAAGGACTAGCTTATGGACAATTGTATTGTTGAAGGAGATGTCAAGAGAGTAGTTGATGCTATCAATGGCACAGAAATCTGGGCTCCACCTTTAGAGACTTCGCCTCCGAGAGTCGAAGAATATTGGCAAGCTTTAATAATGTAACGGTTACTTATGTCAAAAGGAGTGTTAATGTAATGGCACATATCTTAGCTAGAAATTCACGTCATTACAATAATAATTTTACTTGGTTAGACCCACCGACTTTTGTGGTTGGGCTTCCTACGTCTATTTATGGGAAAATATCATTTTTGGTCACTGAATTTACCACTTTTCACATTTGATCACCCACATTTCATCACTATCAAAATTGGTCACTCACTTATTCGTCACTATCAAAATTGGTCACTCACTTATTCTTTCTCTATCAATTTTGATGCTGCTGTTAGAGAATCCGTCATTTATTAACGGAGAAAAGGTTTTGAGCGCCCAACTTTTATTTTCCCTCTTTTAATTCCTTGTCCCTAAACTCTCAATTTTTTTTTATTTTTTTTAAATTTTACTGAATTTATCTTCAAATAATATTACTGGTGTGTGGTTAAGAAGGCATTGTGGGCCGCTAGTAGAGCTTAGATGAAAAAGCATATGACTGCTGCTTGTAAAGAGAAATCCTTCTTAGTGGTCCAGAGCATACTTCAATGCTTTTTCAAAGTGTGATATCTTGACCAATAACATGTGTGAGAGCTCCAACTCACTCATTCTTCCTGCAAGAGACAAACCAATCATCACCTTGCTTGAAACAATCAGAAACATATCATGATGAGACTGCAAGTGAATAGAGATGCTGCAGAAAAATGGGATGATGCAATATGCCCTAAAATCAAATCAAGTTGACACTGAAAAAAAAAAATATGAAGGAAGCAGCTGAATGCATTCCTATGAAATCAGATGATTGGCATTTTCAAATCATGGACCATTCGACCAACACACTGTAGACATATCACAAAAATCATGCTTTTGTAGAAGATGGATGAGATTTAATAGGATCCCCTATAAACATTTTATTTCAGCCATCTGTTAAATCCATCAATTACAGCTGAAATAACATGTTTACAGGGAATCCCTGTTAAATCCCATCTTCTACAACTGCATGATTTTTGTGATATGTCTACAGTGTGTTGGTCGAATGGTCCCATGATTTGAAAATGTCAATCATCTGATTTCATACCTTCATTTTTTTTTTGTAGTGTCAACTTGATTCTAGGGCATATTGCATCATCCATTGCAGTATCTCTATTCACTTGCAGTCTCACAATGATAATGTTATCATGGTTCTGATTGTTTCAAGCATGTTGATGATTGGTTTGTCTCTTGCAGGAAGAATGAGTGAGTTGAAGCTCTCACACATGTTATTGGTCAAAATATCACACTTTGGAAAAGTATTGAAGTATGCTCTGGACCACTGAAAATTCTAGTTGCTCTAGCAGCTGCCCACAATGTCTTCTTAACCATACACCAGTAATATTAATTGTAGATAAATTCAGTAAAATTAAAAAAAAAAAAAAGTTTAAGAGTTTAGGGTTAAGAAATTAAAAAAGGGTTGAAGATAAATTCAGTAAAATTAAAAAAAAAAAGTTTAAGAGTTTAGGGTTAAGGAATTAAAAGAGGAAAAATAAAAGTTGACACTCAAAACATTTTCTCCGTTAGTAAATGACAGATTCTCTAACAGCAGCATCAAAATTGATAGAGAAAAAATAAGTGAGTGACCAATTTTGATAGTGACTAATAAGTGAGTGACCAATTTTGATAGTGATGAAATGTGGGTGACCAAATGTGAAAAGTGGTAAAGTTTAATGACCAAAAATGATATTTTTCCTTTATTTATCAATGCAATAACAGAAGCTAAGCTTTTCTAGTTTAAAAAAAAAAAAAAACTAATTTTGTACAAGTCTTGCCCATGATAAAGACGTACTACTAATTAAGAAATTAAAAAAATTGACAAAATCAAGATTGGATCTGCATTATTTTGTCTAATTACGATTCTTATATGTTTGATTATTGGACTAATTATTATGCATGCATGTCAACATCGATTCAAATTGATCACGACAAATGGGAGAGAAAATATGTTAAATATTGAATAATAAATTTGGCTTTTAACATTATATAAGTTTGAAACATGCGTAATATATTACTAATGAATCAAGTAGAGTTTTAATATGTTTCAATAAAAGTTTCATTTTTTCCGTTCATTACCTACAAAATAATGTTTATACCGTCTATACGCGAACTTCTTTTAATTTTTATGTTTTAAATCGTTATATACTTCACTCGTTTCATATTGATTGACACTATTAGTCTTAATTTTTGTTATAAAATTTTGTCATTTTAGCTATTTTTAACACGTTTGTCCCCTAAATTACTCATATGCAAATTTCTATAATTTTTATTTTAATACTTTTTTTATCTCTCTTTCTTGATAATTGAAGTAAGTTAATTATTTCACACTCTCTCATATATTTTTCTTTCAATCTTTCGTAATAATGAAAAGTAAATTTATAAAAAAATGTTATTTAATTATACACAAAACAAGCACATTGTAAAACGGAGAAAATAATAATTGCACTACTAATATTTTACTAATACACTTAAAAATTGTTATATACTCCGTAATTATTAATTATAATTATTTTTTATTTTATTATTTAATATTTAATATTTTTAAAAAAATTATTAAAGAAATTTTGTAAAATGAGTGGGGGCCCTGGCCCCTCTCTCCCTCCGTCCCTGTGCAGGTATATACATTAGTCTGTGCGGTGGTGTTCATTGAAGTGGAGCAATAATGGAAGGTACAATTCAGAAAGGTCATGTATTGGCAGTGCCAGTTCCTGGTCATGGCCATGTTAAGCCCTTGTTGAAACTGTGTCGCCGAATAGCCAAACGTGGGATTAAGGTCACCTTCGTCAACTTGAAAAGTATTCATGATAAATTAGTTGCTGCTGCTGCTAAGGAGGACGAGGATAACTTATTCCTGTCCTGGATCCCGGATCCTGAACGTGAAGAAAACGATTCCAACTTGTTCGACGCTCTGAGAAGGAAGCTTTCTGGATCGTTGATGGACTTGTTTGAGAGGATCAACGCTTCCGATCCTCATCATAAGATCACCTGCGTCTTAGGTGATCATACGTTTGGCTGGATTTTGGAAACCGCCGAAAAGATTGGAGCCATACCTGTTGCCTTTTCACCCACTTCAAATGCCACCATTGCCTTGTCTTTTCATATTCCCAAGCTTCTGGAGGATGGAATTCTTGATCCAGATTATGGTAATTATATATGTTGCTTTTCTTGAATTGGAGATATATATATATATATATATATATTTCCCATGATTTTCTTGCGTCAGATTCAGATCTAGTGTTACAACGTCATCTATTGTACAACACCAGATCTGAATCTGACTCTATAACTTGGTAAATTGCAATTCAATATCACTTATATTGTAAGATGACGAGTGTAGTGTGACGATATCATTTTTCATAATGTAGGAAGCATTCAAAAAGGTGAAAAAATTAGCCTATCAGATGATATACCCTCTTGGGGAAAAGATGAATTAGTTTGGGGCTTCTCCCGCAACCTAGAAGCACAAAAGTCCTACTTTCAAAGTGCAAAATTTGTCAGTCCAAGCAAGTGGATGGTGGTGAGCAACACTTGCTATGAAATTGAATCCTCAGCTTGTGATTTGAGCCCGAATTTACGCCCCGTTGGACCATTACTCGAGATAAATAAATCTTGCAACTTCTATCCTGAAGACCTATCCTGTTTAGTCTGGTTGGACACTAAACCACATGGATCTGTGATTTATATTTCTTTTGGCAGCTTTGCATCCTTCTCTCAGCAACAATTGGATGAGTTGGCACTCGGACTCGAGCTTTCGGGCCGGGCTTTTCTGTGGGTTGCGAGGCAGGATCTTGCAAATGGGTCACGGGCTGTACACCCGGATGGCTTTCTTGAGAGGGTGGGTGAGAAAGGAAAGATTGTTGAATGGGCGCCTCAAGAAAAAGTTCTTAGTCATCCTTCAGTTATGTGCTTCATATCGCACTGTGGGTGGAATTCGACTCTAGAAGGTTTAAGTAAGTGTGTGCCGTTTCTTTGTTGGCCTTATTTTGCAGATCAATTCCACAACCAGAGTTACATTTGTGATAAGTGGGAGATTGGATTGAGGATTAATCCCAATGAAAATGGGATTAGATCGAGGCATGAAATCAAGAACAAAATTGGCATGTTATTTTCGAATGATAGTTTGAAGGCTAATGCATTGGCTTTGAAAGAAACATGTGAAAAGAGCGTCAATGAAGGGGGGTCCTCTTACAAGAATTTTGAGACATTCATTGATTATATATCTAATTAGATAATGATGGCTTATCCTGAAAATTCTCACTAGTTCGAAATTGAATATTTCATTGATCCGTGTAATTTAGTCGTCTTATGTAAGTATATGTATAAGAAAGTCCCAAAAAGGCTTTCATTGGTTAAATTGTGTGTATGTGAGTAAATTGTGTGTATGTGAGGATTAAAAGTAATGATATTTTATGTAGATTTGTGGTCCGTGGAGATAAAGGTTAAATTTATGGGAAAAATTTAAAAAAAAAAAATGTGAAAGTTTTTCTTGAAAATTTTAATTTCAAATTTGTCCAAAAAGATTTAAATTTGGCTTATACTTAATTGCATATAAAAATTTGTCTTTTTTTATTATTATTATGCTACGATATTCCGTCAAAAAATCGACTAATTCGAGGGGATCAATTTCACCACCCACTTACAGAGACCCCCGTTTAAAGCCAGAGTTTTACGATTTATATGGACATAGGCCATATAAATTGTTTGCACCTTAAAATTTCATTTTTTTTAATTTTATCTATAAAGTTTAGGTTTTTTTTTTATTAGGCAAAATCTAATTATTTCTTTACCTTTTTTTTTTTTTTACTTCTCTCTACGTATTCTTCGTTTTACCTCTTCCTTTCTCTAGCTCAATTATTCACTACATTTAATATTAATATTTTCTTTAATATTTATGTCAGAAGGTAACCCATTATCTTATTCCATGTAAGAGATGTGCTGGGAACAGTACATTTTAAATGTCTTTGCAAAACTGTTGAGTCAGGGCTAATTAATTAAATTTTTGAGATATCAAATTAATTCAATTAAATTTTTTTTAAATAACAAATTAATTATCATCCTAAAACAAGAATTGTCAGAATATAATAAAAATTACAGTATTTTGAAATAGTAATGTTTCCACCTTTCATTTTCATTAAAATTACAGTATTCAATTAATTCTCTTTTCACTGCAATATACAGTATTCTTCGTCCAAAAATAGTTAACCATTCATTGGCGTTTCAAAATTGTTACACACAAGTGAAAGCTTGTGACATAATAAAAGACTTAGCAGATAAACTTTAAAATAATACTATAGCTTTGACTACAAACAAACTCATTGCAAAACTGTTGAGTCAGGGCTCCATCTTGGTATTTTCTTCGTTTCACCGGACAATGATGGAAGGATGGCTGCATATGGGATACGTTTAATACCTAACAAGCTGGTGGCCATTATCTTCGCCTTTCTTTCCGTAGGGGTTGTTATCACTGAATCCATGTCGACCTCCTTCGTTTTTACGTGGTTTCTTCCTCAACTTGGAGGCGTTGCTATCTATGTTTATGTTCACTTTGGGAGGAGAAGTGAAGCAAAATGAAGCTGCCACAGCCTGTCCAAAAAAAAATGATGAGAGGAATATTACAAAAAAAAAAAAAACCTTCTATGATCCCGGTCACGGATGTTTTATGATGAACTACAAGTAATACTCCCTCGTCCACGAAAAGTAGTCTCATTTGCCTTATATTCTTTGTCCACAAAATGTAGTCACATACCCTTTATGGAAACTATCACCCTTCAACCATCACTTAATTACTCAAATTGCCATCAACTTTATTCACAAACAATCACTTTATTCACAATGGACCCCACAATACCCTACAATACCCTTACTTTATCTACTTTTTTTCTTAAAACGTGTGCCCCACTCCAATGGGACTACATTTCATGGACGGAAGGAGTACTATTTAGCATACTCCGTATCATTGTTTAGTGATTTTGAGAAGAATAACATATATATTCAAACATTTAAAAAAGTGATATTTCGAAAGCTGAATATTACTTTAAAGAAGAGAATTCATGTGAACCAGGTTCACAGGAGACCTAAAACACAGAATGGCAATACACACCTTGTCCATTTCCATAAAAATAGCCTTACTAAGGATATAACATGCTGGGGTTGTACTAGCAAATTTAATCATCCACACCTTGTGAAAACAGTTTTCCGCAATGCATCCATTTTGAAATCAATAAAATATTCTCCAAGAAATGATAAAAATATATATAACAAAAAAAATGACAAACGCAAACACCTGCGAAAATAATGCACTTTGTACTCCAATTTAACAATACGTACAAACAAATATATTGGAAAGGAAATGAAATGGACGATGAGATGTTCCATTGAGAAAAGGAGTATAAAAGTACCTGTAGATCAAGCCGGTGAACATTAAAGATGTCCTTCATAGAGTGAGAATTGTATGCCAAGATGTAAGATCTGTATGCATCTTTAGCCGACTTGTTCAAATAATAGTTATTGGAGACCAACTTTTCCTGTATCATGAGCATACTACGATCACAATTCTCCCACGCATTTAAGGAAAAACCAGATAATAAGCTTTTTTCTGAGAAATGATGAAATTAAAGCCAAGCTGACAAGAAAATACCAAGTGAGATTGGACATTTGCTAGCTTCTTCTGATCAAATTCGTACTCCTTGACCGGCACTTTCGCAGCCTGAAATTTCAAGAGTGATCACACTTTCAGGGACTGACATAAGATATGGCTTTAAAAGGTTTTACAATTTTAATGTCCAATATGGCAAGTAAGGCTCTAACAAGAATGTATGCCCTACCAAGGAGGTGTTTGCAAACTCTGACTATTTTAACGAAGTTATTTTTGTAGAAAATTCAAAAGAGGGTTATTCGTCTCAATTGAAAAGGACAAGGTTATAGGGCCTATTTGATCCTCACTGAAAACATTAGGGGCTAAACTGACCATTTGCCCTAGTTTTTAACCAAGAACTCCAAAAAAAAAAACTGATTCTAGGTTGATAGCAGTGTTTGCAAACACTCCCAAATTTAGCAGTCTTCTCCTAGTTTTGAAAGATCCCCAGAATAAAAAGAGCCATAACAAGTTTTAATGTGAACAGATTAAAGTACAAATTTAATTCAATTATGGCAATTTGCCACTGTGTCGATATGCTATTTTGCAGAACCAAATCACTCCAATACCTTAAGGTATTTAAGAAACTGTAACTCTTCGGGAATCAAGAAAAGCAGGGCACTCCCTTTTGCTCCTTCACCACGGGCTGTTCGACCGACTCTATGAATGTATTCCTGAATGTATAGACATAAAATCACAGGTGAGGAAGGGAATAGATACATTATAGATATGCAGCAAAAAAATCCATCTGGGAAGCTGTAAAATCACTGTAGGCTCATCTGGGGGGTCATACTGCACAATCCAATCCTGGTATAACAGAGGAGAAAAATCAGTGCAAGCCTCATATGGGATAAAAGTAAAAATAAATTCAAATGTATTGCTTCTCAGTAAGTTTCGGATACTTGATTTGCTTCAAAGTACCATTCTGAAAACATTAATGGTATGTTTCATTTGGGATTTGAAAACTGGATTTGGGCTTTCGAACTCTTAATCCGGTTCTAAGTTTGGGATATTCGAACCCGGTTTTTGAAAATGAAATACATCCACCCCTACAAATACCTATAAACCCTATAAATATCACTTTTTTTCAACATTAAACTCTCTCCAAACACTCATTATTGCAAATACAATTTTTTATTCACACCTTTTATTCTCACTTTTGCAACTTCCATTAAAACACAGTAATTAGCACACAATCATTCAATCATAAAAATTACAATCAACAATAATGTAATAATACAACACCACACACTCTTACACATCGATTTGACTACGTAATTCTCAAAACAGACACATATCAATACCATATACCAGGATTTTAAAAATCCAAATTTCAAAATCCACGAAATCCCAAAATCAAACTTGCAAGCATCTCCTTAGTGCATTTATGTGAACAGTAGAGAAAAAAAATTGATTCATGATTTGGACCATTGTTATATAATCACAAGCCATTGAAGTTAAAATTAGATAGTTGATCTCATCTTGCTAAATCATTTTTTTTTTCAACCTAGTATTGAATTTTCCGATTCGTCAATCAGCTATTACAAGTTAGTTTGATTCCTCCATTTACTGTTACTTGATTACACAGATTCATTTACTCACTTTTATTCTTTTATTATTTCTTTAGGATGGGGATGATGGATTTAGACATATTTCCAAAAGAGAAATAGCATACCACTCTAGGAATATCAAGACCACGTGCAGCTACATCTGTACATAATAAGATACCCTTCTCTGCTTCACAGAACTCAAAAAATGTAGATGTTCGTTTTTGCTGCTTCTGCTTGCCGTGGATATCATGACAATCGATCTGAATGTATCTAAGAAGTTCAGAATGGAATTTGACTGAAGCACAAGATGAGAAGAAAACCATCACTTTCTTTGACAGATTTCTTTTCAAAAAGGAATAGAGAAGAATAAATCTGTTAGCACTGGGGACGCAACAGTATCCTTGCTGCAGGCCTTCATTGGTGACCTATACACCAAAAAGTATTGAGTTTTATAAAAAGTGAGTCCATAACATTATCATGATTTAATATCTATTTATGTTCTGTAACTTAGAGTGAATTCAACATAAATTTTAATCTTTCTACTTTATCAATTTCAGTACTAGGGTGTCAAAATTTAGTCTTTCTCGCAGGAAAATTCAATGGGGAAAATCACTTATGTCCACAATTAAAATTGGACACCCTAGGACTAAAATTTATAAAGTAGAAAGAAAAAAGATTTATGCTGGTTTCACCCTAAAATTACACGACGTAAATTGATATTTAACTCACATTTTCATCAACTAGAAAGATAAATCAGAAAGTTTGCTTACCCTCTTCCTTCCATCATCAACATCAATATAAACAGGAGTTGACTGAAATGATAAGCGTGCAAGATCCTCAACCTGTAATGAATAAATGGACATTTCTTTGAGTTTTTTAATGAGCAAATGAATCCCAGGACATCTCAACTTAAAGATTTTCTCCTAATGTGTAATTATATTTTAGCATAGAGGAATAATGTTTCCCAAGTGTAAAGTATGTTTGGTATATTAATGTTAGCAAACCCTTCATGTGATAAAAAGTGTACATACCTTCTTTGTTTGTGTAGCAGAGAAAAGAGCTGTTTGCCTCAATATTTAATATTTCTAAACAGCTTAATACACTGCTCAAAAGGATAAATACAAAACCATTATCTTGTATTATTCTTTTGGCAGCAAAACAAAATATATCTCTACCTAAGTTGACTAAGAGAGAAGTAAATTCTTTGCTAGAACAAAGCACGCTGCCTCTCTAGATTTGAAATAACTACTGACACTGAAATCTCAGTAACATTTTAAACCATCAAACTAGTTATAGCGATAAGTACCTTAGGCAAAATTTTGATGATCTGCTTCATTTCTTCTTCAAAATTAGCCTCCAGAATCCTATCAGCTTCATCAATCATGAGGCACTGCATATACAAAAAATGAAACGTACAAATTAAGGCAAGTGTTTGTTTGTCAACATAATATTTTCAGAAAGGAGGCTGTAGACAATTAATGAAGCCCTGCTTAAAACATTTTTACGAAATTATGAATTTTTATTAATGAAGTAGAGAAAAAAGGGATGAGGGATTCCTTGAATGAATTATAAAGACTGAAAAGTATAAACTTCCAAATGGTTTCAACAGCAATACTAAGATATCTATGTATCACAGTAATTACTCAATGCCATGAGGGTAATTAAAAATCTAATTTGAACTTTGGGAAATAAAAAATCTTACCTTCAGGTTTTTATATATAAAGCCTTTTGTATTTTGAAGATGATCAAGAAGTCGACCAGGGGTGGCTACTAAAAGGTTTACTCCTTTGGCAATACGCTCTGCTTCTCCTCTTCGTGCTGAACCACCAATTACCAGTCCCAGTGTCTGTGAGTGATACTTCAGAAGGCCCTTTGCTACAGCATGTGTCTGAATCATTTATTGAAGATTGGTCTTAAATAAAAAGTTGAAGATGAACAAAACAGTATATTTTTCAAGATATTGCTTATATATGAACTAAAATGCCCAAAGTGGGAAAATTTTGATGAAGAAAACAGATGTGATTTGTACAGAGAAGCTTCATAGGTAAAGAAATCTACAATCCATTCGTGCTAGAATATATAATGGCGTAGGAAAAAGAGAGTGTATGTTACAAAAAAATTCCTTCACGGCTTCACCCAAACTGAAGCAACTGCAAGTATATAATAATGGTACAATGGCCACAACAGCCAGCTGACAGATGGAAGCATCAATTCATATGAAACATATCTCATTTCACGTCTAAAAGTAGTTGAATAAGAACAAAAGGGTGTTTTTTTCAAGATAATGCCTATATATGAGTAAAATGATCAAATAGGAGAAGCTTCTCTCAGAAAATGCAACTAATATTATTCATTTTTAAAGTTCAGGAGTATTATATCAAAATCAAGTCAAGATAAATGTAAAATTTGTGTACCTGTATGGCCAACTCCCGTGTGGGACAAATGATAATAACACCAGTCCCATTTCGAGATGTAAAACGTATGTGATACAATAATTCGACAGCCGGTACCAAAAAGGCAAGTGTTTTTCCAGAACCCGTTCTTGCAGCTCCAAGAACATCTTTGCCTTCCAAAAGTGGTGGAATGGATCTAGCTTGGATCTTCATTACCCAAAAAACAAATAAATAATCAGCAACAAAGTATTACTCTTTGATTCTGCCTCTGCGATCTCTAAGTATACTTTAGTAGCAATAGCCAATAAGATAGAAATCCTAAAGACCGCAGACATATGACCTGGAATTTTTTCTTTTTGAAGAATTATACTCCTAAGTACTCAAGAATCCAAATTCAAGCATCTTAAGCAAGATAAGACAAATCATCCCAACAGCATACTACCATTATAGTCTAACTTCATACAACAGAAGATGATGAAGATGCAAATTATAATATAGCTGAACTTGATTTTCCTACATATCTACTTAATTACATACCAGAAAGTTAAAGGAAAGCATGAAAACACAGGACAGTCCTTTTACCCCAAAAGAAATAACAAAGCAATAACATATATACAAATTTGTAGCAACATACACAGTTGAATTCGTTCTGAAAATTCATCCAAGCACTTAAATGCACCAAAAAAACAATTAAAAGCAGGTCAATACATGTTTTCCCAAGGAATATTGCAAAAAGCTATGCTCAACTTTTTAAGTGGAATTGGGGAAGCCAAGTTCACACATGAATTATTGCACTTAACTGTACTAATTCACTGGTTGAAGAAAGACTGAGGCAACATAAACAAATAACAACTGAATCGAATGAGCAACATAAATAACTAAAAGAAAGAGTTGCATACCTGAGTCATATGCTGAAAACCCATGTCTTTGATGGCATTCATAGTGGGTTCTGAAATCGGCAGCGCCGCAAAGGCTTCAGAGCTCATAATCCCTGACGCGTTTACCCTGGCCTCTTTCTTTACACTAATCTCCTCTTCCTCTTCATCTTCCTTGCGCTTCCTCTTCATAGAATCCATGGCGGCGCGGCTTAATTGGGGACTACTCAAATTTCGACTAATGGAGTACGCAAATACTCAAATTTCGACGACTTATTATTATAAGTATGGACTATGGAGAGTAAGCAAGGCTCGGGCGGGTAATAGGTATGGCAAATGGCAATGGGCTGGATTCGCCTTATCTCAGGAAGGGGAACAAACTCTAGTTTTACTTTACACACCTAAACTACTATACACACCCCTATATTAAAAATATATATATATTCTAACTACATTTCAATTTTGAACAATTATACCCAACTTTAGGCATGAGGTCACAGGTTCAATTCCTATAATATTATTAATAATAATTTTTTGACAAAGTGGGATAGCTCAAGTGGTTAGAGCACCACTACCTAGTACCTAGGCCTTAGATCCTGGGTTCGAGTCATGGGGAGGGGAAAAGGGATGGGTATTTAACTTGTAACAAAAAAAAAAAAAAACCAAAAATCTCAAAGAAAAAAAAAATTGAATTCAAAATATTTCAAAAATTCACAAAAAAATAAAAAAAATATCACAAATATTAAAATCCTACTATTTTAATAAAAAATAATGCGTAAAAAAATAGAGATTAAGCGTACCAAATTTACTCATTTTGTTCGATAGAAAATTTTGAATGTCAAATATGTATTGTTGGCCATTGAAAAATATCATATTACATTTATGTGTTTATCAATTTATATTAGACTAAAAATATATATGAAGTTGAATTATCCCCTATAATACTAATAGGGAGTTTTAAAATGATGATGTGTCGTCTTGTGAGAGCTTTGGCCTACGTGTCATTTTATCAAAAATCGAGTTACACGTGTAATTTTATTATTTGTTATGAAGACACGTCTGCAGTAATATTTTAAGCATATATACTTTCCTTACTTAATTTATAATTACAAGTTATTCAATATTTTTCATCTATTAATCACTTAATTTCTAAATTACATTAATTATTCAATACATTTCATCTATTAATTTTCCAATTACATTATAATCTTTTAAATCTTTATATGAAATTTTATAAGTGTATCTTTAAAATATGAGTTATACTATTTTGAGTATTAACTTTTATCAATATACCACATAATACGCGGGGAATCATCTAGTTGTTATATATATGGGAGTAGTGATATAGAACCAACGGTTTTTTATGGAACCACGCGTCATCATCCACATAATTCTTATTAATATATTTTAAAAGATAATTTAAAATAAATCTTATCCATTGAAATATATTTTAACTAGTGCACAACCCGGCGGGAATAATTAAAATAAAAAATATAAAAAGGAAGAAAATTGAAAAAAAAATATTAACACGTATAATACAAATAAAACAAAAAATTACACTATTTAAAAAAATATACAAAAAAAAATATATATATAAAATTACATTGTTTAAAAAATTGTGCAAACCCATTTTCATCAATCTGAGCAGCAAGTTATATATCACATGACAATCTTCGACCCTCGACGGACTAAGTTTTGATTAATTAGAAATTCTGATCAAGTTTAATTTGGAGCAGCAAGTTATATATCACATGACAATCCTCGACGGACTAAGTTTTGATTAATTAGAAATTCTGATCAAGTTTAATTTGGAGCAAATACGTATTCTTAATAAAACTTCAAAAATGATTGGAGCAATTTCTCAATGGTCCAAAAATCGGGCAAAACCATTAAATAAATTAAGGCACTGCTCTATAAACACGTATTCTTAATAAAGATCCAAATATATGTATTAAAGATATATCAAAATTAGTTATATAGTAATTATAAAAAAAATTATTATATTGAATCTACATAAATCCAAAAATTACAAAAAGATTATGATATACTAATCTACATAAACTCAAAAAAGTAAAAATAAAATATTATGATACTAAATCTATTTAGTTGCCGATCCACAAACATATTCTGTCAGACAAATAAAGTGCAGTGAAGAGATAGTTCTTAGTATTAAAAAAAATGTAAATATACAATTAAAATAGGAAAAGAGGAGCCTAGTAAAAAAGTTATCTAAGAAAATTACAAAATGCAAATAAACATAAAATTGTCTTAATCAACACGTTTATGTCTTCAATTAGGGATTGATGATTTGATTTAACAAAATACTCCCTCAAATATTTTCGCACTGGTTTTGGAGGTTTTGGAGCATTGGGTCGGTGAATTTATTCTTTCCTGTACAAAAATAAACAATAAGAAGATGATTCCATAATTCTACACAAAGTATATGGAATGGAATGAATCTCAAATCATCCCATCCCTAAATATCTCATCTACAATATTCTAGAATTATAGTAAGAAGAATGAAACTTTACCAATAAAATAGTTGTAATGTTTGTTGACTTCCGACGCTTAATAATAAACAATAATAGAGTATTTAATTATATATCAAAATGAGTTATAAGAAGAATGAAACTTTACCTATAAAATAGTTGTGGTGACGGCTCTCGACTTCCGACGAATCCTGATCGAGTTTCGTGCTTGATAGGAATTCTGCTTCCGACGAATCCTGATCGAGTTTCGTGCTTGATAGGAATTCTGATCGAGTTTCGTGCGGTTTAATAAACAATTAGAGTATTTAATTATATATAAAATAAATAAGTTACATATTTTGAATAAAAGAACTCTCTAAATCATTGTAGCAATTCGTCAAACAAATAAATGAATTAAAGATTATGCATAAACTTGGTACTACGTATAAAAAACAACGTAAAGAAGAATGGAATGATGTTGTGCATGCGATGAGAAATGCAATTCTAATAACTACTTACTTGAGAAGAAGAAGGGAGAGATAACTACTTGAGAAGAAAATAGAAGAATTAGAAAAATGAAGAAGTGAACAATTTCAGAAGAAAAAGGAAGAAGAAAATAAGAAGAATTTGAAAAAAAAAAAAAAAAAAACTGAAAACAGTTTTATCACAGTTCAGTATTTCAAAATAAAAAATTAAGAAAAAAAAAACTGTAAAACCGTCTCACCACAATTGAAGAAGCCACGTAGGCAAAATAGAGACTGCCAAATATATGTATTAAAGATTTTTTAATATCTAATCTCTCACTTAACTGTTAGTAAAAACCAGAAAACATCCTCAAAAAGCAAATCAAATCTTCCATCAACCAACTATTTTTTTTTTTTATTTACAATTTATTAATGGACAAGTTTTTATCCATGATTTTTTTTTTATGACAAAATTTATAATTTAGCAATGAAATGATAAAAAAAAGGGGATTTCACATAAAAGGTCATTTCACCTAGTGTTTTTTTAAATAAAGACATTATTCAAAATAGTTTCAGAATAAGGACAAAATGGCACATAAATGTACCATCATGCCCTTAATACATAAATTCGGAATTAATATGGAGAAATTATTTAAATGTTTGAAATTTAAAGCTGACTCTATCAGCTCATTAATTCCGAGAATTAAGCAATTAAGAAAAACCTTCCTAAAATTAAATGAGAAGAAAAACAGGTTTGGTACTAAAGTTCTATCAGCTCATTAAAGCCCCCCAAATTACGCAATTAATTAAAACTTCCTAAAATTAAACTCTATCAACAACTCCGGTCAAACTTTATAAATTTTGTGCAGAATTTTGGGGTTTTTCAATTTGTGAAGAAAGGAAACCGTGAAGTACGGAAGAAGACGAAGCGAGAAGTGAGAAGAACATTTTGCTCCCTAGACCATGGTTGGAAAATTAATATAAAATCTAAATCTGCATAATAAAATGAATAATGCAGAACAATGAAATCTAAAACTGCATAATAAAATGAATAATGCAGAACAATGAAATCTAAAACTGCATAATAAAATGAATAATGCAGAAAAAATAGTATGGTGTCTTCATATTAGAATATGATTATGCAGAAATACGTATACATATACAAAATAAGATCTGCATTATCCCTTGACCAAACCAATAACAAATAATCATGAACTACATTTCAGCAACACGCACGTAAATCATCACAATTTCACGAAAACAGAGCAAAATTGAACCTAAATTAAAATCATCTCAAAAAATCCTAAATTCTTTGCAAATTATGTGTGTACGTGTGGAATTAATAATCATACCCTTGGCAAAACTCTTCATCTGACCCTTGGAATTAAAAGTTTCTACTGTATCTCCGGCGGCTTCGCGTCCGTCATCCATAATGAAGAAATCGGTGAAGTTTGAATCCCCTAGGAATATAAAGAAACGATCACGTGGAAAGTCTCTTGATCATGTGCAGTCGAAAGAACAGATCGAGGAAACAATTATGGAAGAGCAAAGGAGACGAAACCTTATAGCCATGGCCGTCGTTGAAAGAGAGGAACAAGCCTCTAAGCAGCAGAAACTTTGAGAATCATCGGAAATCAGTTTTTGGGCGTGAGGGGTCACCCAAAACTGAAACAGAAACTAAAAGAAGAAAAAGATCCCTCGATTTCAAGAGGAAATCGAGGATTGTTGCTTCACCAATCTGAAATCTATGGCCAATCGTTTGTAGATGCAGCAGGATTATGTTTGATTCATCATGGATTAACCAAAAAGCTTGAAGATTTGAGTTTTCCGGCCAAGAAACCCGTTCTTTAATTAATAAATTAACCAAAAATCTATGACGACAAATAAGGAAGATGAAGACTTGTTATTTAATTATTAAATTAATAAATTAATTTCCATATTTAAATATAAGGGTATAATGGGTTATTAACATGTTTTTTGTCCTTTTTTAAAAAGATTATAAAAGTTGTCTTTATTTAAGAAGCTAGGTGCCTAAATGACCTTTTTTATAAATTTTCTCTAAAAAAAAATGATAATATTGAATCAAAACAGAGTCATTTGGTTGTTTTAAGAGAAGATTAACTTACATGGATGAATATTATAATATGAAACAATGCAATGTCGAAAGCTATTACTCAAGCATTCCCACATACATATTATAATATGAAAAATGTAATATTATATTGAGAGACATCTCATGAATAATATTATATTCAGAGGCACCTGAATAGTCGATGGGTTCTGTGAAACACATTTTTAGTGTCGGAATATATCAAAATGTAAGTCAATATGACCAATAGAAACAAAAATGGTCAATTTGTTTTGTGATTCCAGACAATATGACCAATAGAAACACAAATGGTCAATTTGTTTTGTGCTTCCAGAAACAAGTTGATAACGCGTGATGGAAGCAGTCAAACAACTAATAAATACGTCCTCCATTTTTTTTAGATTTTCGAGTCAAACCAGTCCTAGCTAATAAGTACATCCTCCATTTTTATTTTCGAGTCAAACAAGTCGTTGAATTAGGTAATAAGTACATCCGACAAAGAATGCAAAGGTGTAACCGACAAAATGGTACAGATCAATTTTAATTCAATATTATCATTTTTTTTATCATGTTACTGCTAAATTAAATTAGATCAATTTTAATTCAATATTATCATTTTTTTTATCATGTTACTACTAAATTATAAATTATGTCATCCATCACCCCTATTTATTTTGGTTAGTAAATTAAAAACAAAAAATCAAAGATAAGAACTTGTCCATTATATACAAGTGAATTTACTAATGTATGATACATCAAATTTTTCTAAAATATTTTAAGAAATAACTGTTACAAAATTATACATATACAAGGACGACAAAATTAAGGTATGAAATTAATTTATTTTTTTTGCTGAGAAAATAAGTAATAATTTGTTTTGGAGATGTTTTCTGGTTTTTAAGTGAAAGATTAGATATTAAAAAATTAAAATATATTTTAATGGATAAGATTTAATTTAAATTATTTTTTAAAATATACTATTAATAAGAATTATGTGGATGATGACGCAGAGTGACACCTACTAATCGCGGTAAAGTCTAGTATGCACTCGAGTGCATGTTGTGCACCTAGTCTAAAGAAATCCCCTATAATATTAATAGGGAGTTTTAAAATGATGATGTGTCGTCTTGTGAGAGCTTTGACCTACGTGTCATTTTATAAAAAATCGAGTTACACGTGTAATTTTATTATTTGTTATGAAGCCACGTCTGCAGTAATATTTTAAGCATATATACTTTCCTTATATTTTTCATCTATTAATCAGTTAATTTCTAAATTACATTAATTATTCAATACATTCCATCTATTAATTTTTCAATTACATTATAATCTTTTAAATCTTTATATGAAATTTTATAAGTGTATCTTTAAAATATGAGTTATACTATTTTGAGTATTAACTTTTATCAATATACCGCGTAATACGCGGGAAGTCGTCTAGTTGTTATATATATGGGAGTAGTGATATAGAACCAAGGGTTTTTTATGGAACTACGCGTCATCATCCACATGATTTTTATTAATATATTTTAAAAGATAATTTAAAATAAATCTTATCCATTGAAATATATTTTAATTTTTTAATATCTAATCTCTCACTTAACTGTTAGTAAAAATCAGAAAACATCCTAAAAAAAAGCAAATCAAATCTTCCATCTGCCCATCAACCAACTATTTTTTTATTTTATTTACAATTTATTAATGGAAAAGTTTTTATCCATGATTTTTTTTTTATGACAAAATTTATAATTTAACAATAAAATGATAAAAAAAATGATAATATTGAATCAAAACAGAGTCATTTGGTTGTTTTAAGAGAAGATTAACTTACAGGGATGAATATTATAATATGAAACAATGCAATGTCGAAAGCTATTACTCAAGCATTCCCACCTACCTATTATAATATGAAAAATGTAATATTATATTGAGAGACATCTCATGAATAATATTATATTCAGAGGCACCTGAGTAGTTGATGGGTTCTGTGAAACACATTTTTAGTGTCAGAATATATCAAAATGTAAGTCAATATGACCAATAGAAACACAAATGGTCAATTTGTTTTGTGCTTCCAGACGCAAATGATCAATTTGCTGTGTGCTTAAATATATCAAAATGTAAGTAATATGACCAATAGAAACACAAATGGTCAATTTGTTTTGTGCTTCCAGAAACAAGTTGATAATGCGTGATGGGAGCAGTCAAACAACTAATAAATACGTCCTCCATTTTTTTAGATTTTCGAGTCAAACTAGTCTTAGCTAATAAGTACATCCTCCATTTTTATTTTCGAGTCAAACAAGTCGTTGAATTAGGTAATAAGTACATCCTAGTACATCCGACAAAGAATGCAAAGGTGTAACCTACAAAATGGTACAAATCAATTTTAATTCAATATTATCATTTTTTTTATCATGTTACTTGCTAAATTAAATTAGATCAATTTTAATTCAATATTATCATTTTTTTTATCATGTTACTATTAAATTATAAATTATGTCATCCATCACCCCTATTTGTTTTGGTTAGTAAATTAAAAACAAAAAATCATAGATAAGAACTTGTCCATTATATACAAGTGAATTTCCTAATGTATGATACATCAAATCTTTCTAAAATATTTTATGAAATAACTGTTACAAAATTATACATATACAAGGACGACAAAATTAAGGTATGAAATTAATTTTTTTTTTTTGCTGAGAAAATAAGTAATAATTTGTTTTGGAGATGTTTTCTGGGTTTTAAGTGAAATATTAGATATTAAAAAATTAAAATATATTTTAATGGATAAGATTTAATTTAAATTATTTTTTAAAATATACTATTAATAAGAATTATGTGGATGATGACGCAGAGTGACACCTACTAATCGGTAAAGTTTAGTATGCACTCGAGTGCATGTTGTGCACCCTAGTCTAAAGAAAAGTGTATGTTATTAAAATGAAAAGTACAACACAATATTAGTGTAAGTTACTATGACTAAAAATATTATTATACAGTTTAATAATTGAAAAGTGAAACACCATTTACCAAAAAGTGTAAGTCAGTAAAACTGAAAAATGCAACATGGAAATAATCCCAATACCCAATAATAGTCCCCCAACAATGTGGTCCCCAATTCTTGTGGTCCCCAACTCCTTTGTGGGAAATTATTATGGGACCACATTCCCCATCTCCTTTGTGGGGAATTATTGGCACTTGTGGATTATTATTGACCGTCACGCTAGGGATCCTTTGAGACTCCCGGGAATCTTTTGAGATGCCCTAGGCATCTTTCGAGACTCCCGGGAATCCTTTGAGACACCTTTAAAATTAGCAGGATCTATTTCAGACGTAATTTAAATATGAATTATCATAAATCTAATTTCATAATTTAAACAAATTAAATCAACTAATTCATGTAATGAATGTACGGTGTGCACAAAAGTCCAGACCAACCCCTACTAATCTGGTTCCATAAGGTTGGTTCTATATCACTACTCATATATATATGTGGAGTAATAAATATGAAAAATATAGAAATATATTACATTTATATGTATAATATATATAAAAATTAATGATATAAACGGATTCGGGACACCAGGCGAGAGTGATATCCAAACCTACTCCATTAGTAGTATAGTAAGGGATAGTGACTCTAAAAAATAGGGATGGCAGTGGACCGGGTCAGGTACCTAAACATTCGGTTCCATCTCATTTTATAAACGGGATGAAGCGACTTGCACGGAGCACGCGGCGGGTCGGTGCGACCCATTATAAATTTAAAAAAAAAAAAATTGCAAAAATAATAAATACTGTTGAAAGTGTGCGTGGTATCTAGTGTTTAAATAAAGACAAAAATGTTACATAGAATGTTGAGACAAATAGTGCAAAACACCGACTCTAACATAGTATAAGAATGTAAATCACATAGCAGAAGACTTTAATATAGATTTTATTAATAACAAAGCCTATGTTAGTCTTATGGCGAAACACTTAACTTGTAAGTACAACAACTACTGGTCATAACTCCTAATAGGGAAGTCTTTCAGGTAAGATCCTATTTTTTAGGATCTCAACTCTCATGATCTCTCTACTCTAGATCCTTCTAGGTGTTGTTTGGTTAGGGATGGTGGTGGATGGGATGGTGATGGAGATTGGAAAAATATGGATGGGGGTAATCCATGAATAGTAATTGAATAAAAATTGTGTTTGGATTGAGATTGAGGGGGTGTATTCAATTGAGATTTTGTTGGATTTTTTTGGACTTTTAAAATCTGGGGGTATTCAATCCGGATTTTTAAAAGTCTTTCAAAATTTTGAGGTATTCAATACGGATTTTAAAAAGTCTTTAGAAATCTTTAGGTATTCAACAATATATGGATTTTAATACTCTATGGATTTCGTTGGATTCTCCTTCAAAAATATAAATAAATTTCACTATTCAAAATCTCTTCTAAAAACTAGAGATTTCAGCGGATTCTCTCAAAAGGCCCTGAAAGAGAAGAAAAAAAAACTTTGTTGTTCTTCTAACAAAATTTCAAAGTCTCCTTCGAAAGCACATACAAACATTCTTGTTGTAATTCGAACCACAAAATCCTACACACAACCCTCTTCTTCAAACCAAATAATATCAAGAAACGTAACTATGTTCTTCAATAAGGATCACAGATTCTTCACCATCATTATTATCATCTCTGTATATCGGCACAGTTGACACCGTGTTAGCAATAATATATTCTCAATCGCCTAATTTATAGCATTAATGCCAACTTTAAGATCTCAAGAACATTTATTCACGATCTTAAAATTTATAGCATTAATGCCAACTTTAAGATCTCAAGAACATTTATTCACGATCTTAAAGTTAGCACGTGGTGTTCAATATCATCTAAAAGATTTTGGTGATCAAGGTCATTACCCAGAAATGCAATTGAGTTATTCAATTTTCGCGAGAGATTTTTTGGTATTTTCAAATCAAGCAGAGTTAGTATTGGCTGGATTACATAACTTTCTTAGGAAAGAATGTCATGAATTTCCAATTGAATAGGAAGAAGATCAAGATTCACCCCATCTCGACATGGATGGAAGATAAAATTTGGAATTGCTTTCTCAAAGCCAATTACAACACAAAACTGAATAGGAAGAAGATCAAGATTCACCCCATCTCGACATGGATGGAAGATAAAATTTGGAATTGCTTTCTCAAAGCCAATTACAACACAAAACTGAAGCCGAGGTATAAACGTGGAAATGAAGATGAGAATAATAATGATGAATAATAATTTTTTTTTGAACTAATATATTTTTGGTATTTTTTCTAAATAATTTAGATAATTTTTTTTATATACAAGTGTGTTCGATATACGTTTGCATCCATAGTTTTAGGGGCGTAGTTTATGGAAATCCATGTAAATTAATAAAAAAATGTGTATTTTAGAATCCTGTCAAATCTATGAAAATCCATATAAATCAATAAAAAAGTCAGTCAAACTCTGCATAGAGTCTATGGATTTTCTAAATCCACTGAAAAAAATCCAACAGAATCTCAATTGAATACACCCTAAATAGGTGTGGATGGAGAACTTTATGTCAAATTAAGCAGGAGAAAGAATAAATGTGTGGAAGAAAGTATGAGAGAGAATAAATATGTGGAAGAAAAGTAGGAGAGAGAATAAATGTGTGGAAGAAAAGTAGGAGAGAAAATGAGTGATTAAAAGAAAAAAAGATTGATGTGATTGTATAAAAATAGGTATATAGATGTATTATAGGAGTGAATGAGTATTTGAATGAGTATTTGGATGGAGAGGGATGGAGAGAGATGGGATGGGGGATGGCCCATCCAAATCCGGATGGGCCAATCCCAAACCAAACACACCCTTAAGGTTCCAAGGTACTTCTAGCACGTTCTCCTTGGTTCCGGTCAACATTTAATGTAACATTTTAGAAAAGACTTAAAATAAATCACGAAAGGTCAAATTAAGATGTTGTTGATAATCTTAAGGCATTTAAGAGTTAACAATATCTACAACTATATCTTTTAAAAAATGTGACATAAAATTTAGATTTGTATTAAAAAATAAATGAAATAATTTTGAAAACATGTTTATAAATTTGACAAAAACTTAATATTTTACGGAACTTAGATCAATAAAATTTGACCCGCCCTACCCAATTTGCACATTCATGTTAGATCGTGCATCGCAGAACAAGAAGAAAGAGAAAGAATTCTCATAAAATCTGATTGCTTGCACGAGAGAGAAGTATTAGAAAATCAGATAACGTCGATCAATTTTGTTAAGATTTTTATTAAATTCGATTTGCTAATCTCGAATGGTAGAAAAAAAAAATCAATATACTAGGATCTATTTTTATTTTGTTTTGGGGACGAACACATTTTATTGATGTAGCAACACATCTTTCTTTAAAAAAATAATAGCAACACAATTTTCAATACCTTACCCTATGTTATTGGGAAAATTGCTTATAACAACAATTGACCCTACTCTAGTACAAATATCTACAAGCTGAAAATTTCACTGCTAATAACAACAAAAGTGTACTTAAAGTCACAATTTTGCCCCTCGTTTGAAATTGTTTTGACAAAATCACACACACATTTTAGTATTTTACCGCAAAAGTTAATTCACCCATCACATCAGTCCAACTATACATGTTTTACTTTCACCTACCCTCTTCCTCCAATTTTGATAATTTTATATTATATTAATCATTTATTAATTAAGTATAATATTATTATATTATATATTTATTAAAGTTCCACTATCAACATTAAAGTATTAACTAATTAATATAAATATTATTTTTTATTGTTGTATGGGTTCATATTATTATTAATTATTATTTTAATTCATAATATCTAATTATTAATTATTAATCTTTAATATGTTTAATTATTTATTTTATATTATTGTTTATTCATTAATATTTATATATGATTGACATAATATTTTTATATAATTTTTATATAATATTATATTTTATATTCAAATTTGTATTTGATAAAGTATATTTTTAACAATTATTAATATTAATTTATTTGTTTAATTAATATTTTATATAATATTACATTATATTGTGTGTATATTTGTATACTAACAACAAATAATGCATACACACATTGCATACTAGCAATAAATAATGCATACACACATTGCATATTAGCAACAAATAATGCATATACTGAGTAAACAATGCATATTTACAACACATTGCATACTAGCAACAAACAATGCATATTTACAACACATTGCATACTAGCAACAAACAATGCATATACAGAGTAAACTGTGCAAAAAAAAAAAAAATCATTTTTCTATCGTACTCCAATGCTTAAAACATGGTCAATATCGACTCTTTAAAATGAGCAAACTCTGAACAATATCATTACACCAAATATTGAACAAAGTTTGAGCAATGCTACCATTAATTTCTAATAAAATGAAAATTGACAATCCCACATTATTCATTACAAATTAAAGTCTTATTTAAGAGGCTCAATCTTCAAGGATGAGATCGAAACTCAACGTAGCAGTCTCAAATAGGCAGCAACGTGTTCTTTGAGTTTGTGTACAAAATTTAATGATTTCGTAACCTTCTTCCTCCCTCATAGATTTGGTTCTGAAACAAAATTAAGATATTAGGTAAATTAAAGAGACCTAAGGCTACATGTAAAGCTAAAGGTAAGAGTAGAACACAATATATTCAAATAAACAGATTACATAACATCAAGAAAATCCATAAACATATTACATAACATCAAGAAAGTTCATTCACATCAATACAAGTATTAGGGTGTGTTTTAAAACACAACTAACTGCTTCTAGAATCACTTATTTTCAAAGTTTTATTGTCACAACTTTTGAAAAAAAAAAAGTGATTCTGAAAGCAATTTGTAGAGTTTGCAAACACCCCTTTAATATATAATACCGATTAACTCAATAATGCGTCAAATAAAAGCTTAAGGAAACACAATCAGCTTCAAGGGCAACCAAATATAATTACTAAAAACACCTAATGTTGTTAAAAAGCACACACAAAATCTGGCAAAACAAGTTTATACAAGACTTTGCATAAAATCTATGCATCAAAGAGGACACTTTCCTTTCCCATCTTCCTGAAACATTTTAATTTACCAGATGAAAATTCAGTAAATAGCCCAGTCTTGAGGATAAATAACAAACGCATAACCCACTGCACGCATGTTATTCAAAGACTAACTAAACGAAATTTTAACTAACTACACAAATCTAGAAATGGAGTTCAGTTTGTTATCTCAATATATAATTAAAGCATAAACGAATCAATTGAATTCCAATACTTTCTTGGATATTGAAAACAAGATAATAGTAGTATATTTATGCAAGAAAAGTCCCAGTGTTGAACTCAGGGCCGCACGTCAATTGCAAAACATTCACAGATGTAATATTTGACTATCAAGAATAACAAAATTTGAAACTGAAATAGATCTTGATAAATAAATGAAATATGAAACTGAAATACACAACCTCAAAATTTTGAATCGAGTACTTTCATCGAATGCCACAAGGGTTTTTTTTTTCTTCTTTTTTCTATGAGGACTTTCATCGAACACCATACAGTCATTCATTCACTTTGTGTAAAAGAACACGATGAATACCTGTAAGAACACGATGACACCGCTCGAGGAGAGGTTAGAGTTTCGCGGCGGCCCTCCGTCTTCTATCATCGTTGAAGAACTCTCCCCTTCTCTAGTTCCGCCGCTCCACCCTATTCCTAAAGGAACCATCGATTCGTCGCCCACTGCACCACCTCCTCTACCATTGTCACCACTGTAAGTTCTATAACCGCCAAAATTCGCCATACACTTCACAAATCCATGGTTTGTAGCCGCCGTCGAATTTTATCCTCAGATCTAGGATTTTTTCGTTCCCGATTCAAGTGGGAGATCTGATGAGTCTTGTGTCCTCCTTTCACGACGGCGACGCTTCACGTGCGGAGGCTTCTTGTAGGCGGTGCTCCAGCACCAATTTCACAATCCCTAATCCTCTATTTTAAGAGAGAAGTGGTAGAATTTGAACAAGGAAGAGAGTAGAGAGGCAAAAAATTTTCATATGGGAGAGTGAGATAAAAATGACGGATGAGGGGATGTTTCAAATAATTCTGAGTGAGTGAGGAGAGAGAAATTGAGAAATACTCGTAATTCAAAATAAGGGTAAAAATGGAATTTTATCTTGTTTTTGTGGTTTTAAATAATAGCTTTTAAATGTTGTAGATTTGAGTGGTAGGGTGGAAAATTTGGTAGATATGAGTAAATATTCACTATGTTATTTTAAGGACAAATATGTGTTACTAAAAAAATCAATTATGTGTTACTTGTTCTTACAATGTTATTTTAAGGACAAATATGTGTTACTAAAAAAATCAATTATGTGTTACTTGTTCTTACAGTAACACACTAACACCCCAGAGTTTCTGTTAACCTTATGTGCACTTTTGAGTGATTTTTTTTAAAGATTTGTTTGACCAAGGTGTGTAAACAATTCGAATCGAAGCGAATACCGCAGTATTCGATTCAAGCGTATTCGCTTCGATTTGTGAAAGTATTCAAATATTCGTATTCGTTTATTTTTCGAATAATAAATTCAATTTAGTATTCGATTCGAGCGTATTCGCTTCGATTTGTGAAAGTATTCAAATATTTGTATTCGTTTATTTTTCGAATAATAAATTCAATTTAGTATTGGATACTATTCGATTCAAATTTTTTGAAACATATTCTAAACAATATTTTTCAAGTATTCAATTCGAAATTGATTCGTATTCAATACTATTTGATTGAAATTTTATGGAGAAAATCTATAAAATAATAGAGGACATTTGGAAAAATTGACTTAATTGAGGAAGGGAATATGGTGTGCAGTGATCTAAAATAAATAAATATATATATTATAAATATAATTGAATACTTACTAATATGAAATATTGAATATTATAATTTTGTATTTGTTTACTAATAGAATAAAAAAATGTTTGTATATGAATTTAAATATTAAAATTACGAATACAAATATCATAATTTAAATACAAATACTGAATAAACCAACAAGAAGATTGATTTGTTTACAACTAGTTTGACCTGATACGAAAAAGATTCGTGTACAAGAGTGTTGATGATGAGTCATGATAACTTTCCCCGACAAGAAGAGTCATAATGAGTCGTGCTGCCAAGATTTATAAGATTTCTTTGTAAAATCTATAGCTTCTCTTTTATTCAATTATACATAGCTCATGGTGAGCTATTAAGATAAAGATAGAGACTCTAAAAAAAATTATTAATAATATATTTTTTTAATTAAATATTAATCCTTAGTTACTTTGCTCCTTTCTCAGTTCTACATTATAGATTTTTTTTAATAAAAAATAATTAATGCACTATTTTATAACATTAATTTATAGGAGTATATGATTATCTCTACAAGCAAAATATATATATATATATAAAGTATATTTCTTAATCTATACATAAATCAATTTTTTTTTAAATATTCTAAAATATTTATAAAAAAAGGGTCACACTTGTGTACCCCCTAGTGCACCGTACCCCTTAGTTTTAATTTTAATTTTTTATTTATATTTTATGTACACCCATTAATTTAATGAGTTCACTCCTAAATTATATTTTTACTACAGTTATCTGCACCCACTCATTTTATGAGTTCACCCCCAAATCATTTTTTTTACAACAATTATCTACACCCGCTCATTTTATGAGTTCGCCCCTAAATTATTTTTTTACCACAGTTATCTACACCCCGCTCATTTTATGAGTTCACCCCCAAATCATATTTATACTACAGTTATCTGCACCCGCTCATTTTATGAGTTCACCCCAAATCATTTCTTTTTTACAACGGTTCTCTACACCCGCTAATTTTATAAGTTCACCCCTAATTTTTTTTACCACAATTCTCTGCACCCACTCATTTTATGAGTTCACCCCCAATTATTTTTTTTTAAATAATTACATTTAAAATACTATATTATCTTTTTATTAATTTACACAAAATATAATAATAAAATCAACCATAATTTATACATTTACAATATGTAGTCGAGTCATTGTCGAGTTACCATCGATTCACCACTAAATCACCCATATTTTAGAAAAAGAAAATCGTAAAAACATAATTTAAAAAATCTATCAAAATAAGGCACAAATCTCAATTTTTTTTCTTTTTAATTTTTCTTCCCATTTTCAGTTTTTATTCAAAAAAATTTATTTCTTCATTGTTTTCATTAGTATTTTTTAAAATTTTAATACAAAATAATATTGTATGTATGATTTTATTATACTCAATAATACAATAAGTAATAATCAGTAATACACTAATACCATTAAAAATAATTAGTACTCCAATATCTTATACAATAACAAATAATTACACATATCTAATTATATTAAATAATACTAAAATCAATTATTAGTAATACCACGAACAGCAATCGGTAATACCATTAATATTAATCAATAAAATTTTATACAATAACAAATAATTCCACACATCCAATTATGTTCAATAATACCAAAAACAATTATCAGTAATACAATGAACAGTAATTAGTAATATCATGAACATTGATCAGTAATATCTTATACAATAATAAATAATTCCACAAATCCAATTATATTAAGTAATACCATAATCAATAATATGTAATACCATAAATAATAATAATAATAATAATAATCAGTAATGTCTTAAACAATAATAAATAATTTCACACAATCAGTAATACCACAAACAATAACCAGTAATACCACAATTAATAATTAATAATACTGTAATCAGTAATCATTAATTTTAATTCATTTGTATATTAATAGTAATACTACAATCAATAAATAGTAATACCAGTACCAATAACTAATAGTACCATAAAAAAAAAAGTGGAGGGACTGCAAATCGGGGTGTACTGAAGAAAATAGGGGGTGCACATTACCAAACCCAATTGAAGGGAACCCTAGCCCAATGGGAGGGCATCCTAGGTCAGCAGTCGTCGTTTGAGATTTCACCAGCAAGGTCACCGGCTTTGAGTGTCGGTCAGTTAGAGATCCATCGGCAACATACTCACATTCCTCCGTCGGGCTGCCGTCAGCCGGAGGAAGAGGATGCACATTAGCATGATGAAGAAGACGGACAAAGCAATATAGCTTCGATTTAGGCAGAGATGAACGACGAGAGAGAGGCGGCGTCGATCCGAGTGTTGCAGGCGAGAGCCATTGATGCCGAAGAAGCTCCTGGATCGCGAACACAATGGAGATTGATCGAAGCAATCGCGTCGGTGGTCGAAATGAGAAGAGAATTCTGGCCGCCATGGATCGTTGCCGAGATGGAAGATGATGTCGATTGTCATGGAAGTGAAGAATCGCGATTGCGATTCGAATATGGGTCTTGGGCTTCAACGGCCGGGACGGAAGCGCCGCCGTCGCCGTCAAGGGGGTGGTCGGGCATGGTGGTGGTTGGGTCACCCGCCGATCGACATGAATTTTCGGCAGGTCCTTTACTCATCAAATTAAAATTGAAATTCAAGTGCACTACCGATCGACTATAATAAAATCATGCCTATAATATTATATTGTATTAAAATTTAAAAAATACACATGCAAAAAATGTAAAAGAAATGTAGGAAAATTTAAAATAAAAAAGAAAAAGGAAAAAACAAATGAAGAAATAAAAAATTTGGAAAAAAAAAATAAAAATGGAAAAAGAGTAGGGGAAATGAAAATTAAAAAGTAAAAAATCGAGATTTATGGCTAATTTTGATTTTTTTTTATTAATTATATTTTTACGATTTTTTTTAAAAATATGGGTGACTTGGTGGTGAATCGATTTTTTAGAGTTTATTTTATTATATTTTGTGTACATTAATAAAAGGATAATATATTCTTTTAAATGTGATTATTTTTCTAAAAATATTTTGGGGTGAACTCATAAAATGTGCGAGTGCAGATAATCGTGGTAAAACAATAATATGTGGGTGAACTCATAAAATGAGCGGGTATAGATAACTGTGGTAAAAAATAATTTGGGGGTGAACTCATAAAATGAGCGGGTGTAGATAACTGTTGTAAAAATATGATTAGGAGGTGAACTCATTAAATTAGTGGGTGCAGATAAAATATAAATAAAAAATCGAAATTGAAATTAGGGGGGTGCAAATCATTATTGGGTGAACTAAAAAAATTTGTGGGTGCGAGTTTATTGAGGGTGAACTGAGTAAACAGATGGGTGTGTGACTGGAATCTGAGGCCCAGTCCCAAGGAAGGCCCTATAGCTAGCTGGAAACTCATAGGTAGGGGGCATGGTGCATCCAAGTGTATACAAGTATTTGCCATAAAAAAATATTTTAAAAGATTTATACAAGAATATTCTAAAAGATTTAGACTTATATCTCAACCAAGAGTGCAGAGATATACCATCCTCTTCGAATCAATCTGAAACACATCTTTGGTGGAATAAGATCTGGAATTTGAATGTGTCACCAAAGATTAGAATCTTTGCATGAAAATTATGTCAAGAGTTAATAGCAACGGAAGGAAACCTTGCTAAGAGGCACATCCAAATTCATCACGTTTGTGGTTTATGTGGAGCTTCCATGCCAAACACGAATCATGCTATCTTTCAATGCCAAAAGGTTCGAAATATTTGGAAAGTTTTGAGTATGGATCAGTTGATTAAAAAAGGAGCTCATTTGACATCTATGCAACTTCTGTCATTTCTTTTTTACTGCAAAACATGTCCTCTACATGAGGAAATCATTATGGTTGCATGGGGAATTTGGCGTGAAAGATGTAGAGTTTTGCATGACCCCAATTTCATGCATGGGCATCTGAATGTTAGGATTGTGGATAGAGTGCTGGGATATCTTCGAAGCTTCCAAGATAATGAGATTAGCCAGGGCAGAAAAAAGATGAACGCTCCTAGCTTCTGCGCGGTTGATGGAGATGGACATGATAGGTTGTGCATTGAAACGGACGCAACTTTCAACTCTAAAGTTAGAAAATTTGGAATAGGGGAATCATACTTCCAGAAATATAAGCCATCCTTTTTCCAAAGTCATACCACCTCATCGTAGCCCGTTGGGGGCTGAGCTAGAAGCAATCTGGACAGGGCTTAAGGAGGCACGACGAATGGGCTTTACAGAGATTATCCTAAAATCAGTTTCGCAGCAAGCCATACAACTTATTGAGGGAGGTAAGCGAGGAGCTGGCCCAGAATTCAGGAAGGCATGCAAGATTAGGCAACTCTCGTTGGAATTTGTTGTGTGCAAATTCGGTTACCTCCCACGAGTCAATAACATGAAAGCGCACAAGTTGGTGCAAAGTGCGGTTTACTCTACCACTTCACACGACTGAAATGAAGTAGTTCTCTTGAAAGTTTAGGGGTGGATCGGGATTCTGGGCCTCTGCGGCCTTGGCGGTTTTTTCATCTTACTCCTACTTTCTCCTAAAAAAAAAAAATTATAACTACTTCACGTTTTTCAATATAATACTTCGATATTGTTGGTCGTAATTTCGGATCACGTTTTAATAATTGAATATTAAATATCTTATTGATTTCAACCTTCAAAGATTTTGTATGACAACTTTCATCGTTATGTATACATGGATTTAACTATGATGCTTGAGTTTTTTCATTTTTTTTTAAAAGAAAAAATTCTATTGTATGTGGCTTTTTCAACTACAAAAGAATTAAATACAACTTAATTAATTAGAATATTACATTAAATTCCAAATTATAAACTATTAGTCAACCATTACTTATATGACTATTATGTATCTTTGAGCTACAAAGTAAATTTAAAAAACATATCAATTAATAAGCGAAGGACTAATTTTAAACAATTATGGATTAAATATTTGAAGAATAAATAAAATTATAAATTAACAAATAATAAATTAAAATAAATAATATATAAATATAAATTAAATGTGTATTTGCAATGGCGGGAAAATTCAAATTTGAAATCATATCACACAAATACCTATGGGTTATAAATCATACATAAAGTCAATCCTCAATTTTAAATCATATCACACAAATATCTATAAATCATACATAAAGTCAATCTTATAAATACATATAAACCTTATATAGATATCTATAAATCCTATACAAAATCTATAAGACTTCATTTGGATGGAGAGAATTGATCTATGGATTTCAAATTCATCATCCAAATCCACCATCCAAATCCACTCCACTTGTTTGGATTATCAAATACTTAGATTTGAGAGGATTTGAAATCCTCATTAAAACCATGTCATTTGAAATCCATCTATTTTTAAATCATTTCATTTGAAATATCTTCTCAAATCAAATCCCCCTATCCAAATACAACCTAACATAAAATTAAATCCTATCCAACTTAAACCTCAAAACAAACTCAAATACATACAAGTCATTCGAATTTTGAAATCCATTAGATTTTAAAACTCTCAAAATTCCAAAATAATCGTAGACGTATGTAGCTCGAGTTTGTGTGAGTTTTCTGATTTTGAAAGGAATTAACTCATTAAGAATGGGAATTAGTTATGATTAAGGTAAATTAACTTATCTCAACTTTTATAGGCTATTCGATAGTTAAGATTAAAGGTAAATTAACTAATCTCAACTTATCTCCTCATAATTCCAGTCTAATCAATCTTAACTTTAAAATAAGACCTTGAATTTGTACCTCCATGATTGTTTGATACACTCCCTCGATTGATACACTATTCCCAAATATAAAGATTACTAAATACACTCTCCATGAATTGTCTAAAATACCATATCCGACCTAAAGCAATGTTAGTAAATACACCCCACTTTCTTCTTTTCTTCTTCCTCCTAATTTTTCTCATTTCTCTCCATCCTCCCATTTTCTTTCTTATTTTATTCTTTATCCTTCCATTTTTTTCTTCTACAAAAGACTTCTCCTCCACTCCCCCGCCCCTACCTCATCGTCACCACCCATGCACCAGTCCACCACCCTCTCCCTACCTCCTCCCTCCCCGCCCCGCCCCGCCCCGCCCAACCTCTCCCTACTTTCCCCACTTATTTTTCTTACTTTCTTTTTTTAATATTTTTTTGGTTTTATAATTTTTTATGAACTGGTTTGAAATTATACGGAGTATTAATTTTTGATAATCTCTTATCGACAAATTTTACAACTTTCGATTACTCATTATTGAAAATTATGAAAAAAATAGTTTTTTTTTTCGTCAAACTAGTCTTGAAATCTACACTATTTTTCGACAAACTATTGTAAAAAAAAAGTGTGAATTTTGACACTGATTTGTCGAAAAATATCAAAAAAATCTTGAGACTTTTTTTTTAAAATTTCGACACCGATTGGATGGAGGCGGTGGTGGTGGCGACATCGACTGCTGTTGAATGTTGGTGGTGTATCTACTAAATTAGAAATTAGGATTTGTATCTAAAAGGGTGTGGTAGTTATTTTACAAAATTATTACAATTATAAATAAAAAGGAGTGTATAGAACAAAGACTAGAGGTGTAAATAACCTTACCCTTATAAATTTGAGGCAAAAGCCCATTATGCAGTGGGCATGGGCCCTCCACCGTACCGTACTTGGACTTTTAAATGGGTTGTAGTTGTTGGGTTGGGCTAGCAGTTGGCATGCTGGCAGCCTATATGAAAAAAGCGTGGTGTATTTGCCTCTCCATGAATGTTATATGCACTCCCGATACATGTACCCAAAAAAACACACTTAATATACCTTTTTCTCTCAAAATTACATATGATAAATGCACTCCCACTCGTACCCTAATTTTTCTCTTCTTCCTCCCTCCCACCTATCCAACCCGCTGCCGCCACCCTTCGCCGAGTGCCGCCCAGTGCCCAGTGCCGCCGACGCATGTCGTCCTTCGCCCAAGCCATCGTCACCCTTGCCCTCCTCCTTCCTCGTTTTTTATTTTATTTTTCATTTTTGTGCACACAGGTGGCGACGCCGCCGCCCTACCCCATTCGCGATCGAACCGACGTCTCCTCCTCCCTTCTATTTTTTTTAATTTGTGCAACAAGCAGCGGTGGCGTTGCCCCCTTCGCCCAGTGACGCCACTGCCGCCCTAACTTCCGCCTCCCTGAATCCCACCCAAGCCGCCTGCGAAACAGGTAGGGTTTTTTTTTATTATTATTTTCGACAATTTCTTGTTGAATTTTTTGATAAAATGTTGTCGACAAGGGTGTTTTCGTCGACAAACTATAGTCGAACATGTTCGACATTGATTTATCGATTTTGTTTTTAAAAAAAAATATAAATTTTTGGGGTGATCTTGTGTAATTACATGTATGCATCGTACTCCAATTAGCTTAAAGTTAAAATCATAAGTCCATTTAATTTAAATGTTAAAATAAATATAGTTGTTAATCACTCTAATTTAATCTTTCTATATATTTTAATATATTTTAATTTTTTGACAAAATAATTAAAAAAAAAATCAGTCTTTTTTATTCATTTGAAAAATAAATTAAATAATCAAAATATTTAATATGACTTGAATTACTATATGCAAATTTAATACTACATATTATAAATGTAATTAAGTTGTTACATCAACAAAAACACTATAAAAAAATAGTTTACTACATAAAAGAATACGTATTACTCCCTCCGTCCAATTTCATTATTCCCACTTTCCTTTTTTGGTTGTCCAATTTTATTATGCCCATACTCTTTTTGGAAACAATACTATTCATACTACTTTATCTCCACCCTCCTACCATCACTTATTTACCCACTTTGCCATTCACTTTATTCATAAACAATCATTTATTTATAAATGGACCCCACAATACCCCATCATACCCTCAACCTATCTACTTTATGAATAAACTAATCAATATTCATTAAAACTCGTGCCCGGAGAAGTGGACATAATAAAATTGGACGGAGGGAGTATTATATAAAGAAGTTTGTGTTATTACTACATGTACTAATGTGTAACTAAATAAAAAACTATATGTTACTACATACTACAATTCGAATTACTACGTTGAAAAGTGTTTGTTACTATATATATGTAACTTTATCAAATGATTCAATAAAAGAATGGGTATTACAACATGGTTATTGTGTATTAGTACATGCAATAATATATGTTCACTCTCTAATTCTTTGTTCTTTAAATTAATTACTTTCTAAAATCTCAATATTAAAAATTAGAACTCACTTTAGGCGATCAGAACTCATCTCGCCATAATCCACACTCATTTTTATCTCATTCCGCCTCCTTAATGCTTTACCATTTGAAATTTCTTATTTTGGGAATGATAACAATTTCATTACGGGTCCGAGGTGGGGGCGACTCAAATAACACAATTTGGAGTGGGTTGAAATTGCATTCCTAGCGAGTAAGGGACTTACTCAGATTTCGACTAGAACTTGTAGGTATGGAGTACACAATTTATATCATATGGAGTTGAGTCTAAATAAGAACTGACTCCACGCGGCTTATTTTTTTATTTTGACCATTTTAAACAATATTAAAAAAAACTTTCTATTTTTTTTATTGACACGTTTTAATTTTTTTTTTTAAACTCATCTTAAATAATTAAAAAAAAAGAAACACAATATTACTAAAAAGTACAACATAATATTATTAAAAAGTGCAAGTTGATATATCTAAAAAATGCAACACACAACACAATATTAATAAAATGGGTAAGACATATATAACTGAAAAATGCAACTCAATATTACTAAAAAGTATTAGTCACTATACCCAAAAAGTGTAAGTGTCTAACTGAAAAGTGCAACATATTTTTTATTAAAAAGTGCAAGTGAGTATAACTAAAAAAATATAACACAATAATAGTGAAAAATGTAAGTTATTATAACGGAAAAGTGCAAGTCATTATAACTGAAAAGTGCAACATAATATTTAATGAAAAGTGTAAGTTATTATAACTGAAAAGTGCAACAAAATATTACTGAAAAGTGTAACTCAATTTTTAATGAAAAGTGTAAGTCACTATAATTAAAAAGTGCAACACAGTTTTAATGAAAAGTGTAAGACATTGCAACTGAAAAGTGCAACACTGAATCTACACAATACTTGGTCAACTCAAATTTTAAAAAGTCAACACTGAAAATATTAGTATTAAAAAGTGTAAGTCAATATAATTGAAAAGTGCAACACAATCAAAAAAATAAAATAAAAAGTTGACTTAGTCAACTCAAGTTCTTATATAGACTTGAGTCTACACAAGACCTACTCATCCATTATAATCCATCCGTCCAATTTTATTATGCCCACTTTTTCGGGCTTAATGAATATTGATTAGTTTATGTATAAAGTAGATAAGTTGGAGGTATGATGGGATGTTGTGGGGTCCATTTATAAGTAAAGTGATTGTTTATGAATAAAGTTAGTGACAATTTGAGTAAATAAGTGATGGTATAGGTAAAGTGATTGTTTATGAATAAAGTTAGTGACAATTTGAGTAAATAAGTGATGGTTGGAGGGTGAAGATAAAGTAGTGTGAATAATATTATTTCTAAAAAGGGAATGGGCATAATAAAATCGGACAATCAAAAAAGGAAGGTGAAAATAATGAAATTGGACGGAGGGAGTAAATTAAAAAAAAAAAAATTTTGTAAAAATAATAAATATATATTTTTAAAAATCTGCCATAAATTTTAGATTTGTATTGAAAAATAAATAAAATAATTTTGGGAATATGGGTGGTGTTGGTCCCAAAAGGAGTGTGACACGTGTATGGGGTGGGGGGGGGGGGGGAATACACGTGTATGTGTTTTTAAAAAACTTTTGCAATTAAATCAACACAAATAATCAGAGTCAAATAAGTTGTACATTATGTCAAGTTCTATGAAAATACCAAATAGAATATTCTAACAGAACTTAACAGTAAGCAACTTGTATGCGGAATAAATGATAGGCCCTATTATACTCCTTGAATAATATGCACTTAAGTACTAAGTTACCAAATAGCAATAAGCAATTATAACAACACAAAATCTTAAGTAAGAAGATAAGTGCAGTAAATAAGAACACAAGACGTATAGTGGTTCGGAGGCTAAACTGCTCCTACATCCACTCTCCTAATTTAATAGGATAATTTCTTAATCACTTGGAATTAACTTGCTTTTACAGTGTCAAGGTGCACTCTACTTCTTCTTCTCCTCTTCTCTTGATTTCTTACAACCTTCTCTCGTTGCAATACTCTCAACACTTCTACGAACTCAACAATACTCTCAATCTATCTCTCAAGGTGAAAGTAGGGTTTTGTTCTTATACCAACTAAGTGTGATATCCTTTACAGTTTAAGAACAAATGTAAAGGCTAGGATATCACTTTCTAGGCTTAGGATAGTGAAACAGTAAGCTTGCCTAGTGGGGACTAAAGATAACACTCACAAACGAATATGCTTAAAAGCTTTATCTCTCGAGTGTTTTGAATACTTTTGAATGCTAAAATATTGCTAGAATGTGTATGGCTTGTGTGTCCCGTAAGCTTGAAATGATTCAAGATATGGCCTATTTATAGATGAAGCAAAACTATCCGTTGGTGGAGATAGCAAGCTTATCCATAAATTTGAACTTTCAAAATTAAATTTTATTTTATTAATATAAACCATATCCCAACAATTTCCCCCTTTTTGATGATGCCAAAACCTACTTACTTCAAAAGATCCATAGGGATTTCTTTTTCAGTGGATTTGACAAAAACAGGACAACTAGCATGTATTTTCTATACTTAGAGAATTTCACAGAATAAATTCAGATTATTAACTTAAAAGGGCTAAGTTCTCTGAGTTCTATAAAACTTAATCTAAGCGAGAATCATAAAAAAAAATTGCTAGAGCCTATTTTTAGACAATAATAACACAAGTAGAAAGACTCAAAAATTGTTGTCCAGTGCATGAAATCGATAATCATCATCCAAATAAAATAGCACAGAGTAAGAGCAGAAAGTTGTAAGTTCTAGCTCTTAAAGAGCAACAATTGTTTGGAAATTGAAATTAAACATAGATAAAAAGTTCATGATAATTTGAATCTTGACTTGACCTTCAGCAGCTTCATCACTTGTCTGCATCTGATTTCTTCTTCAGAAAGATTGGGAGTTATTTAAACAGTGGAGTCAGCCCATACGATGCAAAGTGCCTGTTCTTCAAGGCCATGACTTCTTCATTCTTCCCAATCAAGTCTTCATCTTTGACAAGTTGCACAAACTCATCAGTAATAGCTTTCCTATCAATTCCATTTCCATCAGCTTTCATTGGTGGAGACCAGAAGATCAGTTCAGGAGCCTTGACAACCACTTTCTCCTTCTGAGCAGCTCCTAAGATCTTTGTGTACAGTTATGGATAGTTCTTCATCATAAACCGTTCATATAGACCATCAATGTCTTCAAAATCTCCCCATCTCTTAACAACATAGAAGAGATGATCCCATACTCGATTTGCTTCTTCCCAAGCACCATTGAGTTCAGCAGGAACCCAACTGTCAGTATGAGGGAGTCTTTTCAAGGTCTCAATCTTCCACTTAGCTCTGTTCTCCATCATTAGAGCATAAGAACTCTTGTAGGATTTTGAATTTCCTAGAAGGAAGTTATTGTGCCTCTTTAGCCTGCACTCTTCAGCATCTTTAAACATTTTTGTCCTTTCTTCAATAACAAGCCTCCTTACTCCTCTTCTGGTCTCTGCATCTTGACCAGCTCCTTCAGCAAAAATATTTGCAACTTCTTCAAAACCAGGAGTTTTGGTTTTTTCAGGCTCAGCAGCAACTTCAGGAGAAACTCTCCTTACAGGTAACTTATCCTCCCTTCTTACTAAGGTTAGAGTTTCCATCTCTTGCAACTCTTCATCATCATCAGGTCCACTTGACTTGTATTTCTTGCTCTTCTCATAATCAGAAATCTCAGCAAACTTCTTTCTCTTCTGAGTGAGTTTCCTAATCTTTCCACTTCTGGTTTTGGGGCAGTCCTCCTCCTTTGTCACATCAGTAATTTCCAGTTTCCCCTTACCAGTGCCTTTGCTTCCTTCCCCCTTACTCTTCTCTTCCCCCTTTTTCTTTTCTTCCCCCTTTTTGACATCATCAAATGCCTTAAGGTTAATGGGGTCAGCAGGGTTCGCATCAATCTTAGCCACAGTAGGTGAAAGTTCTTGTTGATATGTATCCATTCTCTTCATTTGGGCAGAAATGGGGTCAACATGACTTAGCAAAAAAGCAGAGACTGTGGAGCTTACAGATTCTTCCACTTGCTTCTTCACAGCTTGATCAACTTGGTTTCTCATCACCTTTATTAACACCATATCCAAGTTGGCCTTGAATAGGTCAGAAGCAGCATCACGTGAACTCTTTACAGTTTCTCTTATCAGATGATCTCTTTGACTCCCCATAGACTGAGTCAGTTTTTCAATGTCCTTTGACAACATCTGAGAAATTTCATCCTTCTCCTTAGTAACATCATCCTTTAACCTCAAAATCTCTTCTATTTCATTCTTAATCAAATCTTTTTAAGTGTGGAAGTATGTGATAACAGCATCTGACATGATCTTTGATGACTCACCAATCTTGAGGGTGGAGTCCTTCACTTCTTTTCCAACATTATCCATCTTTTTTATCAAAAGATTCAAAACTCTTTTCAACAGCCTCCAGCTTGATGGTTGTGGAGTTCACTTTTTCTTCCAGACTTTCAACCTTGATACATAATTCCAAAGAATTATTATCCACAGTCTCCTCCAAATCTTCCATCCTTCTTGTCATTCTCCTTGCCTTAGAGTTTAAGTTGAGCAATGTCCTTTGCCGGGCTTCATTTGTGGGAATGATAGTTTCATCCAAACTGTCTCTGACATACTTTCCCATATTCAGGCAGAGACCTACAACATTCTCCAATCTTTTCCTTTCAGCTTCATCAATTTGTTCAGTCTGTGAATTGAACTCCTCATACACAGCTTTCAATCTTTTATCCTCCTCATCAATGATGCAGACTTCAGTCAGTGGAAGAGCATCAAGGTGAATTGGGAACTCCATCGAGGTTGATGGTGCTGCAGCTATTGCCTCATTTTCCAAAGGCTTCTCCATAGCAGCTGGTTCCTTAGGTTTCACAGCTTCTTCCTCAGCAATATTGGCCTCCACTTCATCTTTCTTGGCCTCAGCTTCTGTGACTTCAGCAGGAGTTGACTCAATCAACTCAACATCATGAATGATAGGTTTTTCAACAGTTTCCTCAGTTGGAATTTCATTCACAATTACAATCTCCATAGATTCAGTAGTTTGAACAGCAGGCTGTGCTTCTTTCAATATTTTCAATCAATTGACTCTGGTCAATTTCATCAATTTTCTCTCCTTCACTGGATTCTCCCTTCTTTATTTCCTCAATGACAGTATCAACTCCATCAAATAAATCTTTTTCATCAGTCTTTTCACCAACATTTTCTCCTTCATTGTTGTCTTCCTCCATGACAGCATTCTTTTCCTCTTCTTTGTCCTCAACAGTCTTGGACATCTCCTCTGATTTGTCCTCAGTACTTTTGGACATTTTCTCTGTTTTGTCCTCAGCTTGTTTGGACATTTCATCATCCTCTTCCATCTTGTCTTCAAGATTCAGATCAATCCCAGCAATAATGGATTGAACAACTTCTTTCTGAATCTTAATATTCACTAAGTTGGCAAACAACCTTTCATCTGTCAGCTCAAATGTGGATTCCACCTCAGCAAACTTTGTTAACTTTGACTCCTCATTTTCCCACCAGTCCAGTCCCTTGGACTTAATAACCTTCCCAATATCATACATAGACTTCATCCTTATGTCAACAATCAATCTAAGATCATAGATGGTGGATCTTTGTTGGTCCCAAAGTTGAGTTAAGATTGAGTAAGCTAAGAAAAAGTCTAGAGGGGAGGGGTGAATAGACTTTTTCAAATTCTATCAAAATATCAGAGTTTAAGTGCGGAAATGTGTTCTGTATGTTACTGTTCTTAGAATCAGATCAGTACTAACAATATATCTTTTATACTCAACTTTTCTTTAAATCTTTTCTTTAGAAAACTTACTGTTCTTGGTTAAACAAATATTAAACAGATAATCAAAACAGAAAGTAAAGAACACAAGATTTTATAGTGGTTCGACAAATGTCTACATCCACTCTCACAACTCCAGTTGCGATATTTTATTACTCTTTTCTTCTTGAGTACTTGTAGCTTAGAGTCCCAAGATTAAGACTTTGATCTTGTCGATTACACTTCCAAGTGTATCTTCGATCTACTAGTAATTTCACAAGTAACTAGGACACTTGTTTACACAATACAAACTTAAAATGAAAAGTAAAACTTCTCTTTGTAGTAGCCTTTGATTCTTCTCTTCAGATCTGTGGCTTCTCTTCAGTTCTTCTTTAATCTCCAACTCTGTGAGTTCTTGAATACTTGAATGCTTCTTGATTGCTCTTGAATAGTAATAGTATCAGTAGTCTTTTCAAGTAGAAGATCACACGGTATTTATAAGATCTAGTATAACAGTTAGCAGTTTGTGAACTAACTCTCAACTAACTCATAACCGTTTCTTGTTGTAACTTCCTTCTTTGTAACTAACTTAAAACTTATCCATAAGTCAGCATATCTTCAAATATATCTTCAGTTACGCTTCAAATAAGTTATCCAAACTTATTCTTCAATTCAACTAACTCAGCACAGTAAACTACTCTTCTTAGTTTTACTGCTCTTGGTCAGTCAGCACAGTTCTTCCAAAACTGTTCTTGCTTCCTTCAAAAACTTCTTTTAATCTTCTGAGCTTCATCTTACTCCTTTCGAATATCTTCATGCTCTGGAGTAGTCTTCTGATGTCTCTTATTCTTCTTTCTTCAATCTAATCTACTGTACTAACTTTTACAATGCTGAATACAATAAAATACAACTTTACATATATAAAACCTATCTATACATCAACTGAACTATATACAGATGAGTACATCTAAGTCCTATACTATAAGCTGTCTATACAATTCATTCTCAGCTTAGTTCCTTAAACAGTTCATATATCAGATTAGTAAAACATAAGATCAGTAAACTCAGATTTCATAATACATTAAGATCAGTAATCCTAATTCATATATCTCACATAGAATCACATATATCCATAACTTCAAGTTGCTTTTGGCCATCAAAACATACAATCATCAATTAGAACATTGTTTATAGAATTCATATCCTAACAATTTCCCCCTTTTTGATGAAGCCAAAACTACTTAAAAGTTAATACATCAGTAGTTAAGATATATAGTCATTCATATCAGTTCATCAATTCAAAATCAGATTCATATTCAAAATAAGATCAGATATATCACATATTACAACTAAATCACATAGTCATAGAAATATCACACAAAGATATAAAGATAAGGTTAAGAAAAGTTATCTCTTGAGCTTAGTCCTTCATCTTCAATCTTCATTAGGAATTCTGAATGCCAAATACATTCTGTTCTTGATTTCCATCATGTGCTTGTGGTCAGTGATGCCTTCACCCTTAATGATCTTAGCAATAATGTTTCCAACTTCTTTCAGATCAGGTTCTCCATTTTCTAATCTTGGAGGTTCCCAAACAGGTTCTTCCGGACATACAATCTGGATATCTGCAGCAGCAGCCAGCAATAACATGTCTTCCCAGAAGTTCCTTGCTATGTTCATCATGAACACATCAAAATTAGAATATTCATCTTCTCTGCTTGAATGATCACCAAATTTCTTCACTATGAAATTAGCAATCTGCCATTTCTTTTTCAGATCATTCCAATATTCCAAATTTTCAGGATCAACAATGAACTCCAAGTAGTTCTCATTAAGAACTTTTCCATCAGTCTTAGATTTCTTTTTCCTTTTTAAAGCAGCAACTCGATTATCAAACTTTTTCCTTGCAGCTTCTGCATCTTTCAACTTTTGCTTTCTGAGTTGTTCATCAGCTTTCTTCTTTTCAGACAATTCAGCTTTCTTCTTAGCAAGCATCTCATTGTGCTTTTCAACAGCTTCAGCCATCTGTTCATCACTTGGTTGATTACTTCCAATAACATGCTTCAGCTTACTTCTAGACCTGGTAACCCTTCCAGTCTCTTCAGCCTCTTCTTCATCATGCAAAATCAGTTTCATCTTTCTCTTTCCAGAAGAAGATTCAGCAATGTTCTTCTCAATTGTTGTTACATCTTGAGGTTCAGAAGTCTTTTGTTGTCTTCTGAGATTAATTTTCAGCTTCAAACTTATGATCTATTCTTTCAGATCATCCTGACTTGCTTTCAGCTCATCTTGACTCAAAACCAACTGAGCTCGTTGAGTTTGAGTCTGCTCCATTACTTTCATGACTTTATCTTCCCCCTTTTGGCTTCATCCTGCCATTCCTTCAAGGGTGTCATAAGCAGCTCAACTTTCTTTTGCAATTCAGCAGAAAGTTTCTTCTCTTGTAATCTATGCAGATCATAGATCTTAGACAATGTGTGTTCCAACACTTGTTCATATGAATTGGTAGCAGTCAATCTTTCCAATTTCTCAGTAGCTTCCAGCTTGCCTTGTAACTCTTCATTATAGTTTTTCAACAATTCAAAGCTAGAGTTATCTTGAGCTGTCTCAGTAGGAACAGTTCTTACTGTCTCTTGAACATCATCAAGCACAGTATGCTCAGCAACATCAATTGGTGTGCTTTCCAACTCATTATCACCCAAATTTTGTTCCTCTAAGACCTCAGTCTCTTCAAGTACAATTGTGTTCTCAAACACCTTAGTTGCATTGGTATCAGCTTCCATATCAGCTTCTAAATCAACTTCAGCTTGATTATCAAAATTTTCAACACCAACATCCTCAGCTTCCATGTTAACATCAGTATCAACATGTTCATCAGCAGAATTTATCACAAAATACTTACAACCAGTTAGCCTTTCAATCAACTGCACAACTGAATCTAGTGTGACTAATTCTGAAAAAGAATTAACACCTGCAGCTTCTCTCTGCTCTTGTTCCCAGTCATGGAACACAGATAAACCACCCATGCCTTCTGCTACAATTAACAACTCATTCTGGCCAAATCTTCTAAGATACACCCAAGTGCCTATCCTTAGAAGTTGTTCAAAAATCATAGAGCTGTCATCTAAACCATGAAAGCTTTTAAGAAGAGCATTTCTCAACTTAAACCTTATTCTCTCTTCCTTATCACAAACTGGATAATCCATCAAAAATACTGAATTCGGTTGAATAATTTCGGTTTCAGGAGAAGAGGTGATCTCAATTGGTTCAGAAGAAGGTATATGTTCATGCTCAGTAGAGTGATCATGAACTGGTTCAGGAGAAAAATGTGGTGTGGAATTATGTTGAGGACTTGATTGGGGAGTGGGATGAAATGAAGTGTTCTGTGTGGGTGAGGGAGGAGTGTTGTGTCGAATAGGAGAGTAGTGTACTGACTCCTCAGAACGGGTAGGCTCATGATCAAGGGGTTGGGATTGGATAGGATCAGAATTAGAGGGAGTGGAGGAAGTGTTCTTCAGTACTCTTCTGGGTCTAAGCACACTAGCACCCTTAGTTCTCTTATGTAAAATAATAAGGCTTGAAGAACTTACTTCTTGCTCTACAGAAGGCTCCTTCTCTTCTGCAGCAACTGACTCTTCTGATTTTTCTGAGGCAACCCTAGCTGATCTGCCTCTCCTTAATCCAGCTTGGTGAGGATCATGTCTAGCCTTTGTTCTTGTCTCCGGCTCATCATTATCAGAACGGAACATTGATCCACCAGACTCTTGAGGTTGATGCCGAATTCGCCGTTCTTGTTCAAATATTGTGGACTCCGTTTTGAACAAAAAATTGCCTTGATGAAACTTTTTCGGAGGACTCCAATCCACCTTCTTATCAGCTATTTGAGGCAACAGCATGCTCAATTTGCTTCCAAATCCCATCATGGATTTTATGGAGAATTCCTTGGTTTCTTCATCAAACAACACTTTCTCTTTTTCAGCCAACAGCCTGCCCAAAATAAATCCTTGCCAGTCACCGTCAACTCGATCAATAATAACAGCCATGATTCGAATCTTTAGGTGAGTCAGAGCATCTTGACTATAGTGTTGACCTAATAAGCACTTCCCAGCAATGTCCATCAGCAATTGAAGACCTTCTGGAAGAATTTCTTTCTTCAGATTAGTAAGAGTCGAGGGGTCAATATTTATCCATCTACCTACGCACGCCTTTTCTTGCCCTGCCATGTAGCTCAGAATATCTACTGGCCCGTCGGGTAGATTAAATGCGATTCCTAGGGTTTCTCTGGTAATGGCAACCCTGTGTCCAGAAATCATTGAACGAACGCCATCGTTATCTCCTTGAAGCTGTAAATAGAATTCCATTGCCTCAGGTTCAAAAACCATCTTGGGGAATGATTCTAGATACTTCTTCAGCCCGCTTTGTTCACACATGGTGAGAATGGCTTGATTCTCGCTCTTTTGCCTTCCGGTGAAGTAGACAGAGTTTTCAACAAAAATGCCCTTTTTAAGATTCCATTTTGATGAATCAAACGTACCTACAAATTCATGAGCTTCGTTTAGAATGTCGATAATCGCCATAAGAAACAATGTAGAAGTATAGATGATAGAGTATAGGAATTTTGCGGAAACTTTTGAGCTTAGAGAATTTTCAGATTGTGAAGTGAAGAAGAAGAAGTAAGTTTGATCGTAGTTTATCTAATTCAAAGCAAATCTAGGGCTTGGATTGATTTAGATTCCACGTTGTGTGGTTTGGATCGAGTATGGAAATGTGTAATTTAAGAAAAACGTTCCAGATTCATAAAACTCTTTCCAATTTGGAGCCAACTTGTGTTGATAAATACACCTTTTAAAATTAGGTAAAAAATAGAGGAGTGTATTAATCTTCTCTATAGATAAACTAATTTTGAACAGATCTTAACTTAAAAGTACTCTAAGGCAATAATACAGTTCTGATGTGTATCAGCACAGTTGTTTATTCCATGCACACTTTACTTCAATTTCTTACTTAAATATATTGAAATTTACTTATCTGGGTTCAGCTGAGTACAGTAATCAGCTGAGTATATTCTCCGAGGATCAGATCAGTAGTTGGGTCAGCTCAGTAATCCTCAGATCAGTTCCCCAACTCTTCTGATTTTCACCTTTTTGTTATCAGCACAGTACTTTCTCAGATCAGTACTGTAACTTTTCTGTAGACAGATTTTCCTGTAATCAAATAAGCTCTGTAGACAGTTTAATCAGTAATCAGATCAGTTCTGTAGAAAGAATGATATTGTAATCAGAATAGTTCTGTAGACAAATTAACTTTGTAGTCAGAACAGTCCTGTAGACAAATCAATTCAATAATCAGAACATGTCTGTAGACAGATATGTGCTGTAATCAGATCGGATTTGTAGACAGATCAAATCTGTAATCAGATTAGTTTCTCCTCCAGTGGAGAACTCCTCTTCTGTACCTGTTTCACCTTGGTAGAAGTGTTAGTTCATGCATAATTGGTGAAATACAGTACAAATTAGTATATAATAATTAAAATAGGTCTTTGTAAGGTTTGTTCTAAGGTGACTTGTGCTCTGAGTCAACATACAGGATTTTTCAGAAATCATAGATTCTCCCTTAAATGCATATTCTCAATTCCCTCAGCTTTACCAGCTTCCTCATCGGGATTTAGGCACCTTAGTAACCTTTTTACCTGTTTGTGATGAATGTAGTGGTCTTGACATGGTCTGTTCTTCAGAATTACCCTTCTTGGAGTACTGTTCTTGATATCAGCTCAGTACCTGAAATGTTAGTGTACAACTCTATATACATGTAGGATCCATGTCTATCAATCCTAAACTTATGCAAAGCTCTCCAAATCTAGTTTCAGCCAAAGGTTTTGTGAAAATGTCAGCTCTCTGAATATCAGTATGGATCTTTTCCATCCTTATGTTTTTCTTTTCAATATGATCCCTAATAAAATGATGCCTAACATCTACATGCTTGCATCTAGTATGTAAAACGGGATTTTGGGTGATGGCAATTGCACTATTGCTGTCACAGAATATAGGTACATTAGATTCCACAATATTGTAGTCTCTAAGTTGTTGCATTAGCCAAAGAAGCTGACTACAACAACTTCCAGCAGCCATATATTCTGCTTCAGTGGTAGATGTTTCCACACTTGTTTGTTTCTTTGAAAACCATGATATGAGCTTAGAACCTAAAAATTGGCATGAACCAGAAGTTGATTTTCTATCTATCCTGCAACCACCAAAGTCAGAATCTGAATAACCACTTAGGGATAAATCATCATCTGCAGAATACCACAAACCTCGATTAATGGTACCCTTTAGATATTTCAATATCCTTTTAGCAGTCTCCACATGACTTTCTTTGGGGTTGACCTGAAATCTAGCACATACACCTACTGCAAATGCAATATCTGGCCTACTAGCAGTCAAATAGAGTAAAGAACCAATTAAAGCTCGATAATAGGATTGATCAGCACACTTACCTTGATCATCTGGATCCATTCTGTATGTTGGCAGCATTGGTACTCCAACTGTTTTATAGGTCTTGATACCAAATTTATCTACAAATTTCTTGTATATTTTGCTTGATTGATAAAGATACCTTCAGATGATTGTTTTACTTGAAGACCAAGAAAGTAGGTCATTTCTCCCATCATTGACATTTCAAATTTACTTTGCATGAGCTTTGAAAAGCTTTCACTCATGCTTTTGTTAGGAGATCCAAATATTATATCATCAACATAAATTTGGACTAATAAAATGTCTGTACCTTCTTGTCTTCTGAACAAAGTGCGATCAACTTTGCCTTTAGTAAATCCATTTTCAACTAAGAATAGTGAAAGAGTGTCATACCAGGCTCTTGGGGCTTGCTTCAGACCATATAGTGCTTTCTTCTACCTGTATACTTGGTTACCATTTACCTCAAATCCAGGAGGTTGTTCTACATAAACTTCTTCAACAAGTATACCATTCAAAAATGCACTTTTCTCATCCATTTGATACACAGTGAATTTCATATAAGCAGCATAAGCAAGAAACAATCTTATAGCTTCTAATCTAGCTACAGGGGCAAATGTTTCATCATAATCAATACCCTCAGTTTGAGAGTAGCCTTGAGCCACTAATCTAGCTTTGTTTCTCACAACAAGATCATTCTCATCCTTCTTATTTTTGAAAATCCACTTTGTACCTACCACATTGTAATCAGTAGGTCTCTCTACGAGTTCCCATACATCATTTCGAGTGAACTGGTTTAATTCTTCTTGCATAGCCATAATCCAGTTACTGTCAGATAAAGCTTCTTTCACTGTTTTAGGCTCAATAGAAGATAAGAAGCAACACCAACAAAACAGAGAATTACTAGGTTCAGGCTTAGAATCAAACAGTTGCCTTCTGGTCTTAACACCTTTATTGGATTCACCAATAATCAGATCAGTAGAATGAGCAGATTTCCATGTTTTTCTAGTCTTAACAGGAATACTTTCATCATCCACATCATGTATATCATAATTATCAATATCAACATTTTCAGCAGGTTTATTCACAGGAGAACAATCAACCAATTCAGGCATGTCAATTGGTCTAGAAGACTTACCTTTGTCTTTTACCTTTTCTACATCATCGTCTTTGTTTAGAACATTCAAAAATGGATTGTAGGCTTGTACATATTCATAAACATCAGTCTCTTCATTGTCTTTGTCAGTTTGAATGGTCAGATCATCAATTTTCTTACTGATCTGATGATCAGCAGAGTCCTGTACAACTTCGTCAAAGACAACATGGGGTGTTTCTTCTACACATAGAGTAGACTAATTAAACACTCTAAATGTTTTGCTAGTAGAAGAATATCCTAAGAATATTCCCTGATCAGCTTTAGCATCAAAAGAATTTAATTTGCTCTTTTCATTGTTATGAATAAAGCACTTACATCCAAAGATATGAAAATATGAAACTCTAGGTTTTCTACCTTTCCATACCTCATAAGGAGTTTTACCATGTACCTTGTTGAGTGCACATCTGTTCTTAGTATGACAAGCAGTGTTGATTGCCTCAGCCCAGAACTTCTGTGGTGTGTTGTACTCTGCAAGCATTGTTCTGCATGCTTCTTTTAGTGTTCTGTTTCTTCTCTCAGCTACACCATTTTGTTGGGGTGTCCTAGCTGCACTTGTCAAATGCTGAATTCCAGATTTAGAACAAAATTCTTTGATATAGCAGTTTATAAATTCAGTCCCCTTGTCACTCCTGATCTTGACAATGGGCTGACCTTTTTCTACTTGCAACCTCTTTAACAGATCAGGTAGTTGGGTTTGTGTGTCACTCTTTTTGTGTAAGAAGATTACCCAAGTAAACTTTGAATAATCATCTACCACAACTAGAGTGTACCTTCTACCATTCAGTGTAGGGGGTTTTATAGGACCATGTAGATCCATGTGTAAGAGTTCTAAGACTCTACAAGTAGAAAGAGTGGGAATTGACTTAAAGGAAACCTTTACCTGTTTACCTTTTTGGCAAGCATCACACACTTGTGATTTGAAATAGATTTCATTAGGGATACCTTCAACAAGGTAGTTTCTTGCAATCTTATTAATTATCTTAAAGTTCATATGGCATAGGCGTCTGTGCCATAGCCAGCTGATCTCTTTAGGACTCTTACTAAGAAGGCAAGCATCCCTAGGGCAGCTATTCCAATTCACAATGTAGACACTGCCTTGTCTTACTCCAACTAGTAGGATTGTATGAGTTCTTTTATCCCAAATTTCACATTTGGTGCTTTTGAAATAGACTTTATAGCCCCTGTCACAAAATTGAGAGACAGATAACAGATTATATTTCAAACCTTCTACATATGAGACATCTTGAATCTCTACATCTCCATTCTTGATGTATCTAAATCCTTTTGTGATTGCCATGGAACTATCTCCAAAGATCACCTTTGGTCCTTCCTTTTCATGATAGTCAGAAAGAAGAGTCTTGGTACCAGTCATGTGGTGAGAACACCCACTGTCTATGTACCAAGTTTCTCCAACTGAACCACCTTTCTTGTATAGATCAAGTCGATCCTGCAAGTAGTGATCTTAATAATTTAGGTACCCTTTTTTTATTGGGGTCCTTGGGGGTTAGTAGTAAGAGGTATCCAAATAAACATTGAAGATTTGAATAATTGAGACCTCTTAAGTTTTCTACCATGCTTATCACAGAACAGTACTTTATTGACCTTATCCAAATTATCAGCAGACTTAGGATCTATTTTTCTGAGATAGCCTTTCCTTGGTTCTATCCCCTTTTCAGGAAGATCAGTATGTCTGTAATAGTTTGCATAGGGCCTAAAAGCCTGTGGACCATACGGCTTATAGATGCGTTTTGGTCTTTCCTCTCCAATGATATCATAAGATAAAGGTGGAGGATAAAGAACAGGTTTGTTATGATAATGAGGCACAAATTTCCTAGGTTTAGTTGAGTACAACTGAGACTGCCTTATAAAAGGAGGTCTAGGCTATTTCCAACTTGCCTGTGCTTGTCTTGACCTACTGTTCTGAGTCTGCCTCTTCTGATCCCAGGACAGTTCTGCTCTGGTCAGAGGAGTAGTACTCTTCTGGTATGGTCTTGACTGTACTAGTCTAGATCCATTCTTCTGTTTACCATTCTCGGTAGTAGGAGGAATGTATTTAGATTGTACTTTAAGTTTTGGATCATTATCATAAGTCATAGGTTCTTTTCCTTTATCTAATTGCAAAGAACTTGAACTAGCTCCAGTAGTGTTCTTAATCCCTGAAGTAGAGGAACTAGGCAGATCAGTACCTATTCCACTTTTATCATAAGGAGCTCTGTATCTGTCTGATAATGTTTGATTAATCTTAGAGGAGTTAATCATTTCAGATAGCTTCAGATCCAAGCTCAGTACTTCAGATTCTAAGAATCTATTGTGCTCTTCAAGTTTTTCACATTTAATCTTTAAGTCATTGAACTCATTGGTCTCTTTAGCTTGTGTATGAAGCATACCCTGATATAACTTGTCCATAGATGCATACTTTTCTTTGAGTTGTGACAACTCTTCTGATAGCCGTGCATTTAGAACAGTTATATTAGGATCCACTTGCAGTTGAGCTTCTCGAAGACTAATGATTTCTTGTCTTAAAGATATGTTTTCATCACTGATTTCCATGAATGCTTTGTTAGCTGGTAGGAGGTCTTCTTCAATCACTCCATTGGAATGATGAAGACTACTTCCTACACTACTATCAGCAGTGTCACATAAATCAGAATCAGAATCAGATTCATCACAAGATTGAAAAGATGTGACAGATGATACCTCTTGATCAATTTTTGCCATCATAACCAGTCCATCATCTGCAATGAAGACTTCTTTCTCACTGCTAGAAGGGTACTCAGATGAAGACGATGGCAACTCATCTGAATCCGTATCAGATTCATTGTAGGCCACCATTGCCCTCTTACCCTTTGCATATTTGCGATCTCTCCTTGCTTTCCTTTCTCTTCTGTCTTCAGCACTCAGATCAGGACATTCATGGATGTAATGACCTGGCTTTTCACAGTTATAACACAGAGGTTCATTAGTAGAACGTTTAGTAGGAGAATGATATCGGTTCCTGTCCTTCCTATCAGTAGAGTTCTTATCCTTCCTATCAGCAGAGTTCCTCTCTCTTCTTTTCTCATTAGAGACCTCATCTCTTCTTTCAGAAGATTTGTGGTCCCTTCTGGTCCTAGAAGAGTCCCTGTTACTAGAGCCCTGAGAATCCTTATAGAATCTTTTGTATCTACCATACCGCTTGTTAAGTTTATCAAACCTCTTAATCATTAAATTCAGCTGATCCTTAAGAGCAAGATCAGTACTCTCTAGTTCATCTTTTATGCTTGAGGACTTAGACATAGATGATCTAGACTTCTTAGAGGTAGATGCCTTAAGTGCAATACTCTTGGAGATTTCCTTCTCCCTATCACTGCTCACTATTGGATCTTCTTCATCCAATTCAAACTCATGCGCCTTAAGGGTTTGGAAAGTGGTTTCAGCAGACCAGGTGTCTATATCCTGTGTGGTTGTAATGATCATTTTGACCATTTTCCACCTGTCATCTAAAGCCTTAAGAATACGCAGATTGATCTCCCTATTGGTGTAAGTATTTCCTAAAATATCCAAGTCATTCATAATCTTTGTAAAACGAGTATCTAGCTGGTCAATTGTTTCACCAGTCTTAATTTTGAATGATTCGAATCGCTGAACAACAGTGGATAGTTTGCTTTCCTTTATAAGAGAAGTACCCTCACAAATGATAGCTAACTTGTCCCACATCTATTTGGCTGATTTACATTTAACAACTTTCCCAAGATACTCGTTGGGAAGCGTATGCAAAATGTTGGTCCCTGAGACGAGTGTAAGATCAACTGACTTGATCTCTGCTGATGGTGTGGAAAATAAGCTAACTCTTCAAGGTAACTAGTCCGCTGATTTCACTAGGGGCCTAGGACTAGTTAGTCGACTGATTAATTACCTATCGGAGTTAAGTGCGGAATTGTAGTGTGCCCATAAAGATTATACTCGTCTACTGCTTAAATAATGTTTGTAAAATAGTTTATGCACAAATATGTATGAAAAGACTTGAAAATAAAGTGCAAAATGTAAATAACACAGTAATTTATAGTGGTTCGGATATACGTTCCTACGTCCACTCTCACGTCCTAACGTGATGTTTAATCCCTTTAATTTACCGAAAATTACAAGGGTTTGTCCTTTATAGTCCCAAGGGTAGGACTTTGAGATCTGAGCCAGTTCCTAAACTGCTGCGGTCTCCACAAGTGATTGGAAGCACTTGCACTTTAACAAGTGAGTTGCGAGCACTTGCACTCCACAAGTGATATAGATCACTTGCACTCTTTACAGTGATGAACACTCAACTTGACTTCTAGGGGTTGATGGTAGAAGGTGGGTTTTGTGTATATGAACTAGATGAGAATTTCCCTTACAATCTGTTTTAGCCTCATGCTAGGATTGGGAAATTCTCTCTAAGCTATGGATATATATGAGTGGCTAAACTGGCTTAGATGTTATGAGTTCACTCACTGGGGATGAGGTGATGCGTGTTGAATCTTCATGAACGATCTTCTTGAGCTCTTCTTATTTCTGGACTTTAAGAACTTTGCTCGACCTCTGCATCTCACACCTCTTCACACTCCCAATGATGTATGAGCTCATTTATATAGTGTTGATGTTTGAATGTTACCGTTGTATGATAGCAATTCAAATCTCCACTAATTCAGGAATTGGCAATCTCTTGATTTGATATGATTGAATATTACCATTGTCATGTAATTTCAATCATATCTTTGACTTTCCTTTCTTGTGCACATATCTTGTCAATCCTTGATTTCAGCTCTGATTGGTCTTCCCTTAATTGGGTACAGATGATCTTCACCTCAGCTGATTCTGGGTTCGACTCATCTGGACATGATACTTGTGCATTGGATTGCTTCCTCAGCTGTATGGACCTCGGCTGTCTAGTAATGCAGGTTTGGTCCTCAGCTGTCTTTTACTCAGCTGTTGTCTTTACTCAGCTGCTGTTTCTTCTCAGCTGCTGTCTTTACTGTGCTGTCTTTACTCAGCTGCTGTTTCTTCTCAGCTGCTGTCTTTACTCTGCTGTCTTTACTCAGCTGCTATTTCTTCTCAGCTGCTGTCTTTACTCTACTGTCTTTACTCAGCTGGTTGTAAGATGACTTCTACTCAGCTTGTAAGAAGACTTCTACTCTGCTGGTAAGAAGACTTCTACTCTGCTCGTGTATACTCATCTTACTCTTACTCTTCTTATCCTATAAGATGAGTTCAACATCTTATCAGGAGACTTCTGGTCTTGGTCTTCTCTTCTCTTCTTGAGCATTGACAAGTCTTCTCTTCTAACCAGAGTCCTATCTATTACAAGATGTATAATAAAGTTGTCTATACAATACAACTTATCCTATTACATGTTTGATTTGGTTTATCAAAACTAAACTAGGGATATACATATCCCAACACAAAATGTAATTCTTGGCCAAGCTGTCCAAGTTATTCTGCCTCATTTCTTCAGTAGTTAAGTCTAACCTGGGCTTAGGAACGAGAACACCAATGGCTTTTGAAGGTTCCAGATTTGCAGTGTTGGGTATCATAGTAGTGATTGGCCCTTGTTTGATCACAGACATCATTAGATCATGGGTTGAACTGAAAATGGCCTCCATCCTCAGTTTCCAATAATCATAATCTGCAACTTTAAACTTAGGAAGTTTATTGATGGCAGTTTCTTCCATGATAGAACAAACAGTAAAGATCAGTAATATATCAAGTAGATTCAGATAGACAAGTAAGATCAAGAAACAAGTATCAGTAATGAGAAACAATTAGACTTTCCCCAAAGTCTACAAGGTTATCAAGAAACAGCAGCCCGAGAACTACTGCTCTGATACCACTTGTTGGTCCCAAAGTTGAGTTAAGATTGAGTAAGCTAAGAAAAAGTCTAGAGGGGAGGGGTGAATAGACTTTTTCAAATTTTATCAAAATATCAGAGTTTAAGTGCAGAAATGTGTTATGTATGTTACTGTTCTTAGAATCAGATCAGTACTAACAATATATCTTTTATACTCAACTTTTCTTTAAATCTTTTCTTTAGAAAACTTACTGTTCTTGGTTAAACAAATATTAAACAGATAATCAAAACAGAAAGTAAAGAACACAAGATTTTATAGTGGTTCGACAAATGTCTACATCCACTCTCACAACTCCAGTTGCGATGTTTTATTACTCTTTTCTTCTTGAGTACTTGTAGCTTAGAGTCCCAAGATTAAGACTTTGATCTTGTCGATTACACTTCCAAGTGTATCTTCGATCTACTAGTAATTTCACAAGTAACTAGCACACTTGTTTACACAGTACAAACTTAAAATGAAAAGTAAAACTTCTCTTTGTAGTAGCCTTTGATTCTTCTCTTCAGATCTGTGGCTTCTCTTCAGTTCTTCTTTAATCTCCAACTCTGTGAGTTCTTGAATACTTGAATGCTTCTTGATTGCTCTTGAATAGTAATAGTATCAGTAGTCTTTTCAAGTAGAAGATCACACGGTATTTATAAGATCTAGTATAACAGTTAGCAGTTTGTGAACTAACTCTCAACTAACTCATAACCGTTTCTTGTTGTAACTTCCTTCTTTGTAACTAACTTAAAACTTATCCATAAGTCAGCATATCTTCAAATATATCTTCAGTTACGCTTCAAATAAGTTATCCAAACTTATTCTTCAATTCAACTAACTCAGCACAATAAACTACTCTTCTTAGTTTTACTGCTCTTGGTCAGTCAGCACAGTTCTTCCAAAACTGTTCTTGCTTCCTTCAAAAACTTCTTTTAATCTTCTGAGCTTCATCTTACTCCTTTCGAATATCTTCATGCTCTGGAGTAGTCTTCTGATGTCTCTTAGTCTTCTTTCTTCAATCTAATCTACTGTACTAACTTTTACAATGCTGAATACAATAGAATACAACTTTACATATATAAAACCTATCTATACATCAACTGAACTATATACAGATGAGTACATCTAAGTCCTATACTATAAGCTGTCTATACAATTCATTCTCAGCTTAGTTCCTTAAACAGTTCATATATCAGATTAGTAAAACATAAGATCAGTAAACTCAGATTTCATAATACATTAAGATCAGTAATCCTAATTCATATATCTCACATAGAATCACATATATCCATAACTTCAAGTTGCTTTTGGCCATCAAAACATACAATCATCAATTAGAACATTGTTTATAGAATTCATATCCTAACAATCTTAAATCAGGATATTTGGCAAGTTGGGGGTAAAGTTGGTCCAGGAAAAATTTGGATTCATCTCTTAGTGACATTTCATAGGTGTACTCTGGGGCTTTATCTGACTTGGGTGAGGATTGGGGTTCTTAAAAAAGAATGGGTATGGGGGTATCAGACTTGTAAGAAATTTTAAGAATGGTTGGGTCATTCAAGTGAGGGGTGGTTTCAATAGCTTTTGAACTGTGAGTAGGTGGTTCTGGATCATTCAAATCCAAGTTTCCAGGTGATACTCTTCCTTCATCATCATCCTCTGAACTTTCTAGTTCAGATTGCTCATCCACATCCATTTCTTCATCAGAAGTATCATCATACTCCTCTGCAGTTTCTTCTCCACTCGAACTAGGGCTTGACATGGCCCTCTTTTTCTTGGATTTTGAGGCTGGTTCAACCTCCCTTCCCTTTCCTTCCTTCTTGGCTCTTTCAAGAATGTTGATCACCATTTGTGTTGCTTCTTCACTCTTTTGTTTGGCAGTTTTTGCTTGCTTTCTTGTTGAGGCTTTTGGTGACTTGATCTCCAAGCCCTATCTTTTCTGGGTTCTCACAGATAGTTGTCTAAACAGAATCTTGGTGGTGTTGAATTTTACTCCATCTTCAACAATATCATCTGGTCCTTTCTTGTATAAGAATGCAGCAACCTTTGTACAAAAGACAAGTTTCTTCTCAATGAATACCTTCCTTACATCCACAATCTTGAACTTTGCTTTCTCCTCTACTAGTTTTTTCAGAAAATAACCCTTCCAGTTCATTGGCTTCTTTCCTCCATCAATGACTGCTTTCATCAATCTTACTTTGGATTTGCTGATCTGGTCATAGCTTCCTGTGGTGCACATAACAGTCTTTGCAACCACATTTAACAGAAGTTGACAATCCTTCTTTAGAACTCTTTTGTGTAGACCAGATTTGAGAGGTACAGGTTTGTCCATCCATTGGTTGACAACTTCTTGTTCATGAAGTCTCATATACTCTTCAGAATCCTCTCCAGTAGCATTCAAACCAAAGAAATCATCAAAATCCTCTTCAGTAAACTCAAACTTTGAGCTATCTTCTTGGTTGTATCTGGCTCATGAGTCATTATGTAACCAGATCTAGAGCTTTTCTGAGTGAAAGTGCCTAAGAACTGAGTGGTTGAAAGTTCCAGGCATGTTTTGGGGATGGCCTCGAGCCATTTTCTCAGGCCAGCTTGCTCCAACCACGTGACTATCCTCCTTGTGTGTTTGTTTGACAGATTGTCAAAGCAAACAGTTTGCTCAAAATGGAGCATGGTTGACTCACTTAAGTAGTCCCAGTTGATGTCCAAATCAGGGTGAATGAAGTCAACTAAAAATATAGCCAATACATAATATTAGTATGGATAAATATCAAAACCTCTCCATATAATTACTGAACCATATGATTAGACTATATCTAGACAATATCTTGCATTTATGTCTAAGATTTATTGTGGATAGATTTACAGAGTATGTTCATAACACCATATCCAACAATGTATTTTAAACTCGTAATCATGACATCTAGATGCAATATATATATGATTCTAAGATATTATCAAGGTTTTAAAGCATATCAACATGTATTTAACAACATATCATACAATAAATGAAGAATCCGTAAATATAGCATATTTAAATTTCAAATAGAAATGATTTGAAATAAAAACAGAGCATGTTGTTTGTTCTTGCAATCTTGATGTATATGCATGTTTTCAGAAGATGAACATGAGAAATACTAACCCATTTCCAAAGACATTTTTGTTAAGAAAGTAGAGCTTTGAGCAAAAACTTGAAGATGAGCTTGAGAATTCTTGAGAAATTTAGCTTAGGGCTTTTTCAGAAATTTTGAAAACGTAAATTGTGAAAAATTCTAAGTCTTGCTTTTATATCTCCTCAGCTGTACGTTTTGAAAAATGTTAGGTGTAAGGCTGAGATTGAATTGATCAAGATTAAGGGTTTAGATCAATTTTGTTACACCAAAGGACGCAGATGTCGTGTCCAGTGCACAGTAAGTTGCTTTTTCAGAAAATCGTGCAATTAATCGTCTTTTAGCAAAAATCTCTTGTTTGTCGACTATGAGCATTAAATGCGTACTATAATGATGAACAAAGTTTAACTTATATGAAAAAGAAAACTTATCTACAATCAAGTGACAACTTGACTGAATAACCCTTGACAACTTCTATTGAAGTTTCTCATGTACTTTGTCATTCTTTAAGTTGTCATCCTCATGTACTTTGTTATCCTCTACGTTGTCCTTCATAGTTTTCCTCGTACTTGTCGAGTATCTTTCCTTCATTTTACTCAAGAATGCCATGTACTTTGTCCAAGTTTCCTGCATAAAAATTCTTAAAAATAATATCAGTATGTGAAGAATAAATTAACGAACCTTGAGTTTGTCTCATCTATCTTGTCCTTCATCTGGATTGTCCTATAATTTCACTCTAAGTTCCCCCTTGGATTAACACTACTACCTCTGGCATGATTAAAGTAATTCCTTATACTTTAAACATTCTCTCCAGGATCTAATAAACCAAGTTCCATTGAAAGTTCCTTGAATCTTGTTTCAGCTAGAGGTTTTGTGAGAATATCAGCCTTTTGCTTATCAGTATGAATCTTTTCCATTCTGATATCCTTTTTCTCAACATGATCTCTTATGAAGTGATGTCTGATATCCACATGTTTACACCTTGTGTGTAACACAGGATTTTGGGTAATAGCAATAGCAATAACACTATTATTATCACAGTAAATGGGTACATCTTTTGTGACAACTTTATAATCCCTTAGCTGTTGTTTGAGCCATAGGATTTGTGCACAACAACTTCCAGCAGCCATATATTCAGCCTCTGTGGTTAAAGTAGCTACAGAAGTTTGTTTCTTAGAAAATCATGAAATCAATTTGCTTCCTAAGAATTAACAAGTGCCAGTAGTTAATTTTCTGTCTATTCTACATCCTCCATAGTCTGCATCAGAATAACCAGTCAACTCAATGTTGTCTTTAGATGGATACCACAATCCTAAGTTCACTGTGCCTTTTAAATACCTAAGTATTCTTTTGGCAGCCTCTAAGTGACTTTTCTTTGGATTGGACTGAAATCTAGCACATACTCCAACAACAAAAGTAATATCAGGTCTGCTTGCAGTTAGATATAATAAGGAACCTATTATTTCTCTATATTCAGTGGGATTGGTATCTACTCCATCAATGTCAGGATCCATTTTCCAATTTGTATTCATTGGAATCCTAACTGGTTTGCTATTTTCACAGCCAAACTTCTTGATCATTTCTCTAGTATACTTAGCTTGATTGATGAAGATCCCTTTCTCTGTTTGTTAAACTTGTAGACCTAAGAAAAAGTTCATCAATCCCATCATTGACATCTCAAACTTCCCTTGCATGAGGTTTGAGAATTTCTTTCACATATCCTCATTAGGTGAACCGAAAATGATATCATCAACATATATCTGTACTAACAGAATATTATTTCCTTCACTTATCCTAAATAAGGTTCTATCAACTGTGCCTTTCACAAATCCATTGTCCAATATGAATTGTGATAGAGTCTCATACCAAGCTCTTGGTGCTTGCTTGAGACCATAAAGTGCTTTCTTCAATCTATACACTTTGTCTCCTTCTTCAAAACCAGGTGGCTGCACTACATATACCTCTTCCTTAAGTACACCATTCAGAAATGCACTCTTCACATCCATTTGGTATACTTTGAACTTCATATGAGCTACATATGCTAAGAACAACCTAATTGCTTCTAATCTAGCTACTGGGGCAAAGGTCTCATCATAGTCTATTCCTTCATGTTGACTATAATCTTTGGCAACTAGTCTGACTTTGTTCTAACTATAACATCATTTTCATTCTTCTTGTTCTTGTAAACCCATTTAGCTCCTACAACATCCTGATGTGTTGGTCTGTCTACCAGCTCCCAAACATCATTTCTTTTGAACTGATTTAGTTCTTCTTGCATAGCTGTAATCCAGTTGAAGTCTTCCATTGCTTCGTCAATGGTTGTGGGTTCTGTTTCAGAAAGAAAACAACAGAATAAGACACTCTCTCCATGTTGTCTCCTAGTGATTACACCACTAGTAGGATAACCAATGATCTGGTCTGAAGGATGAGCATCTAGCCATGTCCTTATAGACTAATCATTTATAGATGAATTAATCTCATCTGGTTCAACATAGAATTCAGGAAAATTAAAAACTGGATCAGTTTCATATTCAGGGGTTTTGTCCATGTCATTGACATTGGTATTCTCAGGTTGAGTTCCCCCTAAATCATTTGATCCCTGTACTCCCTCAGCATTACCAGCTTCTTCAGTGGGAGAACTTACCTCAGGTTGAGTGGGTTCATTCAACTCAACATTGCAGTTTTCCTCAGGGATGTTGGCTTCAGGTAAGTTGTCTTTATCTTGATTGGCTTCAGATATGTTGGATATCTTGAGATTGGGGCCAACAGGAGGGCACGACGACCGAGCCCATGTCAGAGCCAAGCCCATACGGAGACAAGGTTGAGGCCGGTACGGCCGAGCTGCTAGAAGGAAGTTGCACGGCCGAGCCCTAGACCGGCTTGCATGCTAGAAACTCTGTTCTGACTCGACTGAGTGACCCCATTTTCAGGATGTTTGTGCAATTTCACCCATTTTTAAGGATCTAGCTACTTGCAAAACTCGTTTTTAAACCTTACTATAAATACTCTCCTATTATATTTTTATCAATTCATCACCCCTCCCGAGAATTCTTCACACATTTACACACATTTGAAAGTGTTCTTCATCCATATATTTCTCATTTCTTCATCATTGACTTTGGAATTCTAGGCTCTATCTATTGGTCCCTAAACGGTAAAATAGTATCAATGATAAAATAGTATCAATGGTGGAAAAAGTTTAGAGAGGTGAACAGATCATGATAACAAACCTATGATTGCTATATCAGTTGGTCAGTTGAAAAACTATCTTGAGAGCTACTAGTGCGGAATTGTGTAGACCCTTTAACTCGTGTGTTGAATAAAAACCTTTGAATAAATTATAATGACTTTATCAAAACAATGAATATTATCAGCTATAGTGATATTGTTGGAATTAATGGGAATTAATTGGGTTTTGACACCCTTATCTAATTTAATTAATTAGACGGACTAAACGTTAATTAAGAAATAATTGAACGTGACATAGTCGATCTACTCGCGGAGTAGATGAACGTGGTATATTTAATATCTCAAAACCGAGTTAAGGTGAGTGAGAAATTAATTGTAGAAGTTGAAGGGTTTCAACTTGGAAGTTTGAGAATGTGGGAAATTGTCCCACATAGGAAACCTACAAAACATTTATGATGTATAAAGGTATTGAAGTAGCATGGTAGTTCAACTATCTAAAAGAGGTACACTCCTCTAAGAGCCACACGCGCGCGCGCGCGCCCGTCCGGCCGGCCGGCCGGCCGGCTCGGCTCGGCTTCGAATTTGGCAATTGGCAATTGGTCTTTGGGGCCCGTCTATCTTTTTGTAGACCCAAAAACTCCGAAAAGCCCAACTCAGGAATGGGCTCGGCCCATTCGAATTACTTCAAGAATATTCCAGAATCATCTGGAAATCTCAAACTTCTTTTTGCAGACCCAAAAACTCCGAAAAGCCCAACTCAGGAATGGGCTCGGCCCATTCGAATTACTTCAAGAATATTCCAGAATCATCTGGAAATCTCAAACTTGGTCTTCAAGATTGAATCTTCAAGACTTATCCACGTACGAGATTCCTCTCCCTCCAAGGGTTTGTTCTGCCTATAAATATCAGACTCTTCCCTCATACATCCTACGCTGAAATTCGCCCCTCAACCTTCTACTCTCCTCTCGACCCTACGCAGTGTACTGAGCTACCGAAAGCCTTACACTGTTCTTTCTTGTGACGGATTTATATCCGAAGTGTGTTCAGTTCGTAACTAAGTACGTTCGCCGATACTTCTTACACAGTGGTGCTACTGTGTATTAAGTGAAAGTCGTTTTACCTTTGGTAACGGAACGCCGTAACAGTCGAGCACTATCCTGGGCGTATTCTGTTCTGCGGGAAAAGGGATTCCCTTGACTCGACTTATTTGAGGTATTATGTGTTTTTCTGTTTATTCTGATATTTTTGATATTGCAGTTTACACGGCGTAAACCGGATCCAACAGATATCTGCTGATGTTATGATTTATGCAAAGTAGTATAAACAAATATAAGCAATAGACAATGCAATCAAACAGTAAAGAACACAAGATTTATGCAAAGTAGTATAAACAATATTATAAGCAATAGACAATGCAATAAAAGAGTAAAGTGGTTCGAACAACCTACGTTCATAAGGGGTTTTTCCTTGTTCCTTTGTTAGCATGGATCTGTTTTGGGTGTGACAAACAGTATTAATTGCTTCTGCCCAAAACCTCTTTGAAATCTTTGCTTCAGCTATCATGGTTCTTCCAGCTTCCTTGAGTGTCCTAACTCTCCTTTCTGCTACACCATTTTGTTGAAGTGTTCTAGCTGATGAAGTCTCATGAGTGATTCCATTTGCTTGACAGTACTCATTTATGTATGAGTTGATGAATTCTGTTCCTTTATCTGATCTGATCTTCACAATGCTCAAACCTTTCTCATTTGTAATTTTCTTCATAAGCTCTGGCAGCTTCTGTTGAGTCTCCTTCTTCTTTAGCAGGAATATTACCCAAGTGTATCTTGAGAAGTCATCCACTACTACTAGTGTATACTTCTTTCCACTGATGCTTACAGGGGAAATGGGTTCAAATAAATCCATATGTAGTAATTGCAGTACTCTTGCAGTTGAGATGATAGCCTTTGTTTTGAAGGATGCTTTGACTTGCTTTCTTTCTTGACATGCTTGGCAGACATGTTCTTTTGTGAATACTTCATTTGGTAGGCCATCAGCTAAAGATAATCTTGCAAGCTTGTTCAAAGTCTTAAAGTTCAGATGGTTTAGCCTTTTGTGCCATAGCCAACTGAGATCTTTAGAGCTTTTTGCAATCAAGCAGATATCTTCAGGGGATTTGTTCCAATCTGCAAGATAAACATTACCTTTCCTTGACCCAGTTAGTAGTAACTATTGATTTGATTTGTTCTTAATATAACATAAGTTACTAGAAAACTCAACATTAAAACCTTTATCACAAAATTGACTTATTGAGAATAGGTTGTGTTTCAGACCATAGACATATGAAACATTTGAAATACTTACAGTACTAATTTTGAGAGTTCCATAAGATTTGGTTGTTCCTTGTGAGTTGTCACCAAAAGTTACTTGTGGTCCATCTTGTTCAACAAAATCAGTTAGAAGTTCTTTATTTCCAGTCATATGTCTTGAACATCCACTGTCCAAGTACCATGTAAGTTCTCTAGGACTTCTTTTCTTTGTAGATGGAACCACTGGAACCTGTTACAAATCAAAACTTAGGTACCCTTTGGAAGTTGGGTCCTAGAGGGTTAGATATACCTTTTGGAACCCAAACTTGCCTTATTTTCATTACTTGAAAAGGGCTAATTTGTTTTCCATAAACATCTAGATACACAATCTTCCTTTTAAATGCCTTAGGTTGAGATTGAGTATTAGTGTGAATCTTGGATGATTTAGAAGAGTTATATTTATTCTTGTGAATATATCTGCTAAATAGATCTTTTGATTCATGTGCAGCATGCTTGAATCTTTGAGGATAGACATTCAGATTACTTGATGTCCTTGGCATGTAGGATTCAAGTTTTCTGTACACATTGTACTTAGGCTGGAAATCCCTTTGATAATTCATTGTAGGCCTTCTCATTTGAGTTGGTCTTCTTTGAATATCTTGTGGTTTTCTTGCCTGAGTCTAAGAGTTTTTCAGCTGAGTTGTCTTCCATTGACTTTTACTCATCTGAATTGTCTCAGGCTTCTGAATTATTGTCTTAGGTCTTGCAACCTTTGACTTGTGATTCAGGATTGTTGGTACAATGGGTTGTTTACCTTTGTCCATTTTCTGTACCAGCTTTGGTTCAACAATTTCAGTCTGAGCCACAGATTTTACAAAGACTCTCTTAGTAATACTTGTTGAAGTATCACTTAGGCATGGTGAAGATGCTTTATCTGGATTGTAACCAAGTCCAGATTTTTGAGTCATAGGCCTTTGCATTCCTTGTAGTTCATCTATTGAATTAGATGATTTATACAGGGCATCCAGTTTAAGTTTCAGACTCTCTTCACTTGATTTAAGACATTCATGTTCCTTGAAAAGATATTCAAACTTAGCCATCAATGCTTGGTAGTCTGAGTCCTTACTCTCATGAAGCTTAACTTGTTCTTCCAACTTATTAAGTTGTTCAGATGACTTGTCCTTTAGAGTATTCAACTCCTTAGTTAAGTTATTGCACAACTCATTAGTTCTCAGATCATGTTCAGCTTCAACCTGAGTAATTCTTTCAATCTTAGCATTGAAGACTTTGTGTTCTTTTAAGGTTTGATCATGAATTTCTTGAAGTCTTCCATCAACTTACCAAAGGTAAGTTTCAGGTTGTCTTCATTTGACATCATTGTGTTACTAGAATTGACAGAACTAGAAATAGATTGTACCTCATCATTGTCTTCAATAGCCATTAGACACTCTTCATCACTGCTGTCAGTAAACATTTCAGATGATGAAGATGGAAGTTGGTCATCTTTAGAGGTTTCTTCTTCAACTTTCAATGCTTTCCTTTTTCCATACTTTTTGTCCCTCTTAGCTTGTCTTTCCTTCCTTTCCTTGGAAGTCAGCTCTGGACAATCATATTGGAAATGTCCTGTCTTCTTGCAATTGTAGCATGCATCCTCATCGTCATCTTTCTTCTTTTCAGCATCTCTCTTCTTAGTTGATGAAGATGGTTCTTCTTTGGAGTTGTCCCTTCTGGATCTCCTTTCATCATTCTTCTTTTCAGGTGAGTTGTATCTTCTTCTTCTATCTTGGTAATACCTCTTGTATTTACCAAACCTAGAATTTAGCTTTTCAAATCTTCTAGCCATCATTGCCAACTCATCTGAAATGTCAGCTTTGGAAGCTCCTTTTCCACTCTTGCTTGATCTGCTGGCTTTCTTGGAATCAGGTTCATTGGATTTGGCCTTCAGTGCGATTCCTTTATTTTTAGGTTCCTCAGTGTTGTTTTTTCTGTTCAAGTCATATTCATATGCCTTGATTTCTGAGAACACTTGTTGCATTGGCATGGTTGACAGATCCTTCGTATTTTGCATTATGACAGCATACACATTCCATTTGGATGTCAAGTTCCTAAGAATCTTCAAGGCCACTTCTCTCTTAGAGTATTCCTTTCCAAGTGAATTGATCTCATTCATGATGTCTGTAAACCTTCCATCCAGTTGATCAATGTTTTCATCAGACTTCATTGTAAATTGCTCATATTTTTGAACAGAACCTTGAAGTTTATTTTCCTTGATTTTGTCAGTTCCTTCACACATTAGATCTAATGTGTCCTAAATCTCGTTTGCAGTTGTGCAGTGAAACACTCTACCCATTATAGCATCTGGAATGGTCTGATATAGGGTGTTCATTGCCACATAGTTGAGATTCTGCTTCTTTCTTTCTTCAGGAGTGAGCTCATCATCATCTTTAGGAATTTCTTGTTCTCCAGTTGCTCTTTGGGCTTCTGTAACATTTGTGTTAGGTTTCATGAACACAAATGGACCTTTAGTGATCAGCCTCAGCATTTCATCATGGAGACAAGCCAAGTGAGCTCTCATTCTTATCTTCCAGAAGTCATAATTCTCAATAGAGAACATAGGCAGTTCCTGGTAGGATATCTTGTTGATGGGGTTGGTTCCCATAGCAGTAGGTGGTGGAACAGCTAGACCAGAATTCTCAGAAGAAGATGTGTTAGGCATAGTGATTAATAAAGATAATAAATATCACAGAAAGTGCACAAGTAGATCTGTTTAGGTAACCAAAGTTGATCCTCAAAGCAGTGGTCTTTAAACCCCTGCTCTGATACCACTTGTTGGTCCCAAAAGGAGTGTGACACGTGTATGGGGGGGGGGGGGAATACACGTGTATGTGTTTTTCAAAAAACTTTTACAATTAAATCAACACAAATAATCAGAGTCAAATAAGTTGTACAGTATGTCAAGTCCTATGAAAATACCAAATAGAATATTCTAACAGAACTTAACAGTAAGCAACTTGTATGCAGAATAAATGATAGGCCCTATTATACTCCTTGAATAATATACACTTAAGTACTAAGTTACCAAATAGTAAAACAACATAAAAGCTTAAGCAAGAAGATAAATGCAGTAAATAAGAACACAAGACGTATAGTGGTTCGAAGGCTAAACTGCTCCTACATCCACTCTCCTAATTTAATAGGATAATTCCTTAATCACTTGGAATTAACTTGCTTTTACAGTGCTAAGGTGCACTCTACTTCTTCTTCTACTCTTCTCTTGATTTCTTACAACCTTCTCTCGTTGCAATACTCTCAACACTTCTACGAACTCAACAATACTCTCAATCTATCTCTCAAGGTGAAAGTAGGGTTTTGTTCTTATACCAACTAAGTGTGATATCATTTACAATTTAAGAACAAATGTAAAGGCTGTGATATCACTTTCTAGGCTTATGATAGTGAAACAGTAAGCTTGCTTAATGGGGACTAAATATAACACTCACAAACGAATATCCTTAAAAGCTTTATCTCTCGAGTGTTTTGAATACTTTTGAATGCTAAAATATTGCTAGAATGTGTATGGCTTGTGTGTCCCGTAAGCTTGAAATGATTCAAGATATGGCCTATTTATAGATGAAGCAAAACTATCCGTTGGTGGAGATAGCAAGCTTATCCATTCTGGGGCCTGCATGCAAATAGTACGTGCATTCACGTCCATTCTGCATTTTGCATTCCATTCTCAGAATTTGTTATGCGCAGTGACAGGTGGCACTAATTCTTTGGCTGTTTTGGAATAATTTTGTCATTCCCGCTAACGGCCTCGTACTGGGTAAAATGCCTCGTCATTCATCGTCTTTGACCATAAGTGTGCCAAGTCCAAAGTATATGAATATCTAGATTCATCATACTTGCCTTCATGAGTCCTTGCCACTTTTCCATAACACTTCAGCATCTTGTCTTAAATATAATGCTACTTGTCTTCATGTGCTTTGTGCTTTCAGGTCATTTGTCATAGATTCAAAGAATAATCTATCTAAGAAAAATTAAAGCTCCCTAACATATATGAGCTTTTCTAACCTAAAAATCTAGACTTGGCAAATCATCATACTTGGGGTTTTACTTAGGGTTTTGGTATCTAATCAAAATCAAATTTTCTTTTATTAATATAAACCATATCCCAACAGGTGGGAATGGGCTAGGCTACCCGATAGGGGCCTACGGCTCGGCCTACTAAAGCTCGGCCCTGCTTGTTTAATAAACAAGTCGGGCTCAAGCTTTTTTAGAAGCCCATTTAATTAAAGAGGCTAGACCTGAGCTTTTTAATAGGCCCAACAGGCCGGCCTATTTAAATTAATTTTTATATATAATATATACTATTATTAATATATAATTTATAAAAATATAATATAATATATGAGATACATTAATTAATTACTAAACTGTGCGCCACTTTCTTTGAATATAGAAACCAAGGCTAGAGGCTAAAATTCCCTAAAATTAAACAGGCGCACAAGCACAATTGAATAGAGAAACCCCAAGTCTAAAACTAAATTGTGCTTTGTGCCGTGCGCCGCTTTTGGAGAAAAACTGAAACTGAAACTGAAACCTCCATTCCCAAACATCCACGCTCGCTTCACACTCGATCGAAGCACGCCCGCTGCACGCCGTCATCAATTTTTATTTCAGTAGCTCCAGTGTTAGAAATTAATGTACAAGAATTAATTCTCACCCTCTCTACAAGTTCGGACTTTTAGATGAGACGGAATTCTTTCATGGTATCAGAGCAAACCGGGCAAAACGACCTGGGTTCGATTCCTGTTGAAAGCACTTCACCCATTTAAATTGTCCACTCGATGGGCCGACCGCAATTTAGGGGGGTTTGCAAAAAGAGGACCGTAACTTTACGGGCTGGCAAAATTAGGCCCGTAACTTCTTTTTTTCTCAATTTCAGGACAAATTAGCCCAATCAACCCAATTTCGGGCTAATTGAAGCCCATTTTTCGGGCCACACTTATTTATTGCAAAAAGAGGACTGCAATTTTTTAATGCAAATTTAAGAAACATGACAAAATAAATAAAAAATACTCGTAAACTTTTAAAAATTAAATTTGAAAGTTGTAGATGTAATAATTTGTTATGAATTAGAAAACATTATTTATGTTTAAAGAAACAAATATATACTACATATAAATTATAGTGAATTGAAAGAACAAAATATTATAAATTGGGATGATAAATTTTTAATTGTTAATTGAAAAGATTGTCACAATTTTTAAATATAAATATAATTTTTAAATGTTTAATTAGTACATTTTAGATTGTATTTACATAAATAATGCTTATAAATTTTATTGAAGAATTTTTTTTATAGATTTATTATTGAGAGGATTATAGTAAACATTAATTACAAAATTTCGATCAAACATTTTCCAATATTTTTATTTAAACTATTCGATTCGAAATTTTATGGAAAATTTTGTATAATATTTTAAAATAATATAAGACATGAAAATGGATCTAATTGATGAAGGGAATATAAACTAGAGTATATTTTAAAAATTATATATTTACTAGTGGAAGACCCGCGTAACACGCCTGATTGAAGATAATTTATTATATTAATATTTTGACAAAAAAATTATAAGACAGACTCATACATATTTTTAACACTTATAAATTTTATGAAGTGTTATAACCTTATTTAAATCGTATTTTAAAATAAAGACTATATACTCCCTCCGTCCCACAACTGTTTGCACACTTACCTTATTTGTCCGTCCCACAATTGTTTGCACACCCATAAAAGGAAACTTATTCATAAATCTCACCCTCACAATATTCACATATTTACATAAAATGTCATTGCTTTTACTCTCTTTCCAATCACCTTTTTACTTTATTCATATAACTTTACAAAATTACCCTTCAATACTCCACTCATTACACTTTTTTCTTAAAAAGTGTGCCCACTTTGTGGTGCAAACACTTGCGGGACGGAGGGAGTATAAAGTAAAATACAAACTCTAGAGTAAAGTTCAATCCCATTCACGAAAGTCAATTTCACACAAGATATTCATTTTTTTAAGTAACATTAAAAATTAAGATTTTAAAGTTTATTTTATTATAAAAGTTATATTTGATTTTACTTTAGAAAATTTTCCTCGTGAGACCCAGCTCCAAAAGAAAATAAAAGAGTTTTATTTTTTTAAGATTATAAAAAATACATTAAAATACAAACGCGATTTTTAGAATTTAAATTGTTAAAAATTGGGGAAGATGAGTGGTAGAAGAAGTGGTTAGAGACAATTTTAAACCTATTAAAAAAACTGTTTTAAAAGAAAAGTAAAATTATGAGAAAATTATAAAATATGAATATTGAATTTGTGTTGAGACACATAGAAAAAAAAAGATTCCAAATTATTATAATAGGGATATTAATTGATCCTAAAATTGCATTAAAAAAAATTGCGGTCCTCTTTTTGCCATAAATAAGTTTGGCCCGAACAATGGACCTCAATCAGCCCGAAATTGGATTGATTGGGCTAATTTGGCCTGAAATTGCGAAAAAAAAAAGTTACGGGCCTAATTTTGCCAGCCCGCAAAGTTACGGTCCTCTTTTTGCAAACACCCCTAAGTTGCGGTCCTGAAAAAATAATTTTTCCCTACAAGTTCGGACTTTTAGATGAGACGGAATACGGAATTCTTTCATCCAGAGGTTAAATTCCTGTTGATAGTTGAATTTGAAGAATCGTCCATAGAATCAAGAAACTTGTTTATTTTGTTATTTAACTTCAAACTAGTTTTAGATGAGACGGAATACGGAATTCTTTCATCCAGAGGTTAAATTCCTGTTGATAGTTGAATTTGAAGAATCGTCCATAGAATCAAGAAACTTGTTTATTTTGTTATTTAACTTCAAACTAGAGTTTTTTTGTGTCCCATTCCCACTCCTATTTGAGAACATGTTTATGAATTTGCACCCTACTCTTAAGATCACACATATCAAAACAAGGAGAAAGAGATAAAAATTTCAAAAAATAGCTTGAGAAAAAAGAAAAAGAGAAAATTCTCAAAAAATGAGACCTAGATACACATTTTTAAATATTACTCCCTCCGTCCATGAAATGTAGTCGCATTTGACTCATATTCTTTGTCCACCAAAGGTAGTCCCATACACTTTATAAAAACTATCACTTTTCAACTCATCACTTAATTACTCAATTTGCCATCAACTTTATTCACAAATAATCACTTTATTCATAATGGACTCCACAATACCCTATAATACCCTTACTTTTTATCTATCTTTTCCTTAAAACTTGTGCAAGAGAGTATTAAATATTAGTAATATTTGAAATGTTCAAATATTATCTTCCAATTCCTCCTTCGTTAGCTTTGTTTTGTGCATCTACTTTGTCTTGTATTCTTCAGTAAGTATTAGTATAGGTTCGGGACTGGGTCCACCCGGCAGGTTGAAATGGCATTCCTATTAAAAAATTAGAGTTCAAAATTTTCAATTAGATACTTTGGGGGTATTTAGGCCATCTTCAACCACAAACTCTCAAATTAAGATCTCTAAACTTCAAAATACATTTTTTCATACTCTATTTTAAAAAATTTCTCCAACCATGAAACTCTATATCTTACTTTATTTATTATTTTAATCATTTTTCATATATTACAATCATTAAATAACATATTTATATTCATATTTAAATAAATTTATACAATTAAATATTCAATTAGTAAATTAAATTATAAATTAAATATTATTAATTTTATCAAATCATAAAATGTAAATAAACTTGTAGTTTTCAAATATTACTTTTATTTAAATATAAAATTACGAAACACATAATGACGTAAAAGGATACATGTGAGTATAATCCTAAACGAAGAAAATAAAATTCTCTTCAAAATGAGCGTTGATGAATCATTTCGACTTTCCTTCTTCGAGAGCAACAGAAAATTTGGCGCAAGAGTATGAGTGGGGATGGCTCGGGCGGGATTGATCAATTTGACCCGTTTTTTTAGCGGAACTTCTCCATCTAGATCCAATATTCCGCCGTACTAGTGTATCGTTTTTTATTATTTGTATTTCTTTTCAGTTTGTGTTCACTTATTTTAATATGTCGTGATATATACAACTAGGTAGAATTGTTATTATATTTAACAAATTATTAATATAGAATTGTAATACAATATTAATAAAATAATATATATAAAATATAGAGTTTTGAATAATAAACTTCATATATAGAGAGTTGGGTAATTCTTACGGTAGTCACATTTTACGAAATGACTACATAGTCACTTTGTCGAATCGCGCCACGTGGCGTCGTAAACGTCGTAACGACCTGCTACTTGTTATACACGTTTATATTATTTTTTAAATTTTATTTTGTTATTTACTATATTACCCTTCTTTTATTTAAATTATTTTTAATATATATATATATATTAAGTAAAATTACTGTTCTACCCTTTTTTATACAAATATTATTATTTTTAAAATTAAATAAATCAATCCAAAATTTAATTAAATAATAGATTAGTTAAATTAAAAATTATGTTTTTTTTTTCTTTCCCCAATTCCAATTAGATTTTAGATTAAAAGCACATGAAATAGAAAACACATGTATTAACTATGTTTTAAAGAATTTGATTTGTTTTTTTTTAATAAATTGATTTAATTTATTTTTTGTTATTAATTTTATTAATAACATAAGGGTAAATATGTAATTTTAACATTACATATTTTAATTACATTAATAAATATAATAAATTATTTTATTGTATAAGGATAAAAATGTAATTTTAAAATAATATATTTTAATTAATTTAGTTTAATAGAAAATATAAATTTATGACACATTACGACACATACGATGAATACCGTAAATTGTACAAAAGGTAACAGGTCATTAAGTTTAAGCCTTTAGATTAGATTTTTAATGACTTAGATTAACTGACTACGATAGTCATTACGACACCTTACGACATCCTGACTACTAAGAGGTTCCTAGAGAGAGTTTACTATTCAAAACTCTATTTTAAATTTATTTGAAAATAGAGTACTGTTGGAGGAAGCAAAACCTTATAAATGAGAGTTGGTCTCCTGTGCACAGGGTGCACGTGCACACTAATGCACATTTCAATTATTTATGTATTAATAAAAGCAAAAATTTACAACTAACTAACAGTTGGCCAAGTGTTTTTAGAAACCCTTCATAAGTTTGTGGTCTCGTGTTCATTCTCCAACAACTTGCGGTCTCGTGTTCAACTCCTTCAACTTGCTTTATCACTTTTCAGTAATAAAGAACCACACTTTTCAGTATTAAACACTACCACTTTTCAATATTATGAAACACCACTTTTCAATATTAAAGACTACAATACAATCCACTTTTCAGTAACAAATTTATCATTTTTCAATAAGAAAGAACCATTTCAGTATTAAAGACTACCACTTTTCAATATTATGAAACACCACTTTTCAATATTAAAAACTACAATACAATACAATATTAAAAAAAAAATAACACTTTTCACTAATAATATTTACCACTTTTATTAAAGATTACTACTCTTCACTTTTTTAGTATTAAACATTACAAATTTTCACTTGTTTACCACTTTTCAGTATAAGAGATTACCACTTTACACAAATAATGTTTACCATTTTTCAGTATTAGATATTACCACTTTCTGCTAATAATGTTTACCACTTTACACAATTTACCACTATTTACAATTTAAAAAAAAAATCATTAATAAATATTACCACTATTTACAATTTTAAAAAAAAATTAACACTTTTCACTAATAATATTTACCACTTTTTAGTATTAAAAATTACCACTTTTCACTCATAATAGTGGTATAGTTACCACTTTCCAGTATAATAGATTACCACTTTTCACTAATAATAGTTACTACTTTTCACTAATAATGTTTACTACTTTTCACTAATAACAGTTACCATTTTTCAGTATTAGAGATTACCACTTTTCAGTATTAGAGATTACCACTTTTCACTAATAATGTTTACCACTTTTCGCTAATAATAATAATAGTTACCACTTTTCAATATTAGAGATTACCACTTTTCAGTAAGATTGCCACTTTACACAAATTAAATAATGATTCATCATAAACTGAGGCAACGGTCTCCATGGACGGTCGGGAGAGGAACCTGGAGTGGAAACATGTGGCCGGAACTGCGACGACTTCGGTGTGAAGACAAACATAGTGAAAGGTGTGGATATTTTTTTTGGGTTTACATATTCTCTCGAATAAAGAATAAAAAGCGGTTAAAAAAAGTAGGAAAAAAAAAAAAAACGGTTGAAAAAAAGTGGTTAAAAAAAAAAAAAAAAGCAGAAAAGAACCATTAAAAAAACAGTAAAAAAAAGCGTTGAAAAAAAAATAGTTAAAAAAAAAAGCAGAAAAAAGCAATTTAAAAAAAAAGCAATAAAGAAAAGCGTTGAAAAAAAAAAAGTTAAAACAAAAGCTGTTAAAAAAAAATTAAAAAAGTGAGTGCACGTGTGTATGGTGCATATAAGACTTTCCCTATAAATAAGTTAAACTTCATTTTTAACATACCGCAAAACCGCTGGAGACGTTGCAATAACTTATTTATTAATGTGAATTTGGTAGTTTTTTAAGAAAAAAAATAATTAATGCAATATTTGTATAACCTTAATATATATGTGATTATCTCTTATATATTCAATCAATTGCATAAAATTAATTAATTCCACCCTTATATAGACGAGAAATATATGTGATTATCTCTTATATATTCAATCAATTGCATAAAATTAATTAATTCCACCCTTGTATAGACGAGAAATTTGTAGCGAATTAACTGTCAATTCTATCTTTTATATATTATACTAGTGTAAGACCCGCGAATTTCGCGAAATTGAAAAAAAAATATTATTATTTAATAAGATTTTATATAATTAATGTATTTGATAATTCATGTCATCTTCAACAATAGTCAGGTATAACTTAGAACACGACATAAAAAATTAAAGTCACTTGAAATGAAGAATAAAACAATTATGAACATTAGATATAAATGTATACACATAGAAGTTTGTAGAATAATATAGAGAACATTTATCAACAGTTTAATTAAAATCATGATGATAGTATATAAGGAGATTAAATTATGGCCTAATTAAAATGAGTGCTAGTTGATTGAAAATTCAATTGCACAACTTTTACTTATAATAATAAGAAATTGTAAATAAAAATAATTGAGCACTACAAAATATTACTGAAAAGGCATCGGCAAATGGCAATGGCAGGCCGGCCGATGCGAAAAGGGGACGGCATTTAATGGCCGATGCAAAATGGCATCGGCAGTGGGCCCCGATGCCATTTGGTAACGGCCCCCCGATGCAAAATGGCATCGGCAGTGGGTCCCGATGCCATTTAGTAACGGCATTTAATGGCCGATGCTATTTGGTAAATTTATCTCCCTTTCTTTTATTTTATGGTATTTATCAAATCTAGTCACATAAAATATTTTTACATAGATATTAGTTTTCTATTTACAAACACACGATATTTTTCTATTATATATATATATATATATTATTAATTCAAGATTTTAAACGTAATTTAAGTGAATATACGTAATTTAAGTGAGTATACATAATTAAGAGCGACAGATGTATAAATTTATAAACTATTTACCAATTTATCATATTTAATAATTAATGTAATAATTTATATTAATTTATCGATTTTACTTAAAATTATGTTACTTAAAATGAATTTTACTTATTTTTAATTAATATACTAAAAAATATTTGTTTCTCAACATATAGTGTTTAGGGTTTAGGGTTCAGAGTTTAGAGTTTAGGGTAAAGGGTTCAGAGTTTAGGGTAAAGGGTTTAGGGTTTAGGGTAAAGGGTCCGACTACTCTTTTCAACGTGTACACTTAGACTTCATTAATAAACAAACTTCAAATGTGTATTATGAATTTATATTCAATATGGTAACTTATCCCCGAATACTCGTTTCTCAACATATATTGTTTACGATTTAGGAAAAAGGGTTCGGAGTTTAGGGTAAAGGGTTTGGGGTTTAGGGTTGTTAAAATGAAATATTTTACACTTAGGGATTAAAAAATTCATAGTTTTACACCAAGATTGTTAAAATGAAATATTTTACCTTTAGGAATTAAAAATTTTCTAATTTTACACCAAAATTGTTAAAACGAAATATTTTACACTTAGGAATTAAAAAATTCATAATTTTACACAAGGTTGTTAAAATGAAATATTTTACACTTAGGAATTAAAAAATTCATAATTTTACACCAAGGTTGTTAAAATGAAATATTTTACACTTAGGGATATGATTGAAAAAATCCTAATTTTACATCAAGGTTGTTAAATGAAATATTTTACACTTAGGCATTAAAAGATTCATAATTTTACACCTTGTTAAAATGAAATATTTTATACTTAGAGATTAAAAAATTCATAATTTTACACCAAGTTTGTTAAAATGAAATATTTTACACCTAGGAATAAAAAATTCCTAATTTTACACCAATGTTGTGAAAATGAAATATTTTACACTTAGGGATTAAAAAAATTCTAATTTTACATCAAGGTTGTTAAAATGAAATATTTTATAATTAGGGATTGAAAAATTCATAATTTTACACAAAGTTGTTAAAATGAAATATTTTACACTTAGGAATTAAAAAATTCATAATTTTACACCTTGTTAAAATGAAATATTTTATACTTAGAGATTAAAAAATTCATAATTTTACACCAAATTTGTTAAAATGAAATATTTTACACCTAGGAATAAAAAATTCCTAATTTTACACCAAGGTTGTAAAAATGAAATATTTTACACTTAGGGATTAAAAAAATTCTAATTTTACATCAAGGTTGTTAAAATGAAATATTTTATAATTAGGGATTGAAAAATTCATAATTTTACACAAAGTTGTTAAAATGAAATATTTTACACTTATGAATTAAAAAATTCATAATTTTACACCAAAATTGTTAAAATGAAATATTTTACACTTAAAAATTAAAAAAAAATCATAATTTTACACAAAGTTTGTTAAAATGAAATATTTTACACTTAGGGATTAAAAATTACTAATTTTGTGAAAATGAAATATTTTACACTTATGGATTAAAAAAATCCTAATTCTACACTAAGTTTGTTAAATTAAATATTTTACACTTGGGGATTAAAAAAATCCTAATTTTACATCAAGGTTGTTAAAATGAAATATTCTACACTTAAAAAAATCATAATTTTACACCAAGTTGTTAAAATGAAATATTTTACACTTATGGATTAAAAAATTCCTAATTTTACACCAAGTTTGTTAAATTAAATATTTTACACTTGGGGATTAAAAAATTCCTAATTTTACATCAAGGTTGTTAAAATGAAATATTCTACACTTATGGTGATGGTGATGAGGAGTGATACATTTTTATATTACTTTGTTACGTGTGATGTTATTATATTACATTGACGTTGAGGATTAATTTTTATTTTAATGTTGTGTGTGATGTTATTTTAATTGACGTGAACATGCTAATTATGATTATAATTAATGTTGTTTGTGATACGATGTTATTTTAATTGAAAATGAACTAGAGAATAAATTTATAATAGATGAAAATATTTTTAATTATATGGACAAGTGAATTCATATTTTTAAATGAATAAGTGAAAATAATTATATATATTTAATGTTGTGAATTGAAAATTAGAATGAATTTAAATGATGTGATTAGAATAAATTTAAATGTATAAGTGAAAATAATTATAATGTTGTGAAATTAAAAATTAGAATGAATTTAAATGTTGTAAATTGAGGATTAGAATAAATTTAAATAGTGTGAATTGATACCGTAAATAAATTATTTAATTTGAAAAACATAATTTAGTTAATTTGAAAAACATAATTTAGAAATAATTATGTTATGCTTTGATAAATAATTTAATAAGGAACAATTAAAGTTAGAATGGATTGAATTAATTAAAGAATTAAAAACTCAAATTAAATTGAATATATATTAATTGCATTCACAACATGTCGAATAACAGCTCCTAGCCTAAACGGCACACAGGGGGCGCTCAAAAGCCTTCGAGACCGCGAGGTCCCGAGTTCGAACCCCACAAATCGCGAAAATGGCCAGATTTTCGAAAAATGGGGTGGCCCAGCGGTGGGGGGTGGGTGTTGGTGGCCTATCGACCTGGGTTCGAAACCCAGATTCGGGGTTTTTAAATTTTAATAAAAAGGCATCGGCAATGGGCCCGATGCAAAATGGCATCGGCAGTGGGCCCCGTGCCATTTGATAACGGCGGTTGCCCCGATGCGAAATGGCATCGGCTGTCCCCGATGCGAAATGGCATCGGCAGTGGGCCCCGATGCCATTTGGTAACGGCGACCTGCCGATGCCATTTCGCATCGGTTTTCCCCAAATCCGATGCCATTTAAATGGCATCGAGCATATTGGCATCGGCTCACTGCCGATGCCTTTGCCGTTGCCTTCATCTTTGGGGACGGCAGATCCGATGCCATTTCTCCATTATTTTGTAGTGGAGAAAACCTAAAAACTTTATAAAAAAAAAGAACAAAATGAATATAAAATAAATTTTAATATTTACATAAATCATTTATAATTATATAAGTGAAGTATAAATATATGTTAATTAGGCATATCAATATCCGTAGTATAAAAAATAGAGCTCCAAATCTTAAAAATATATTTCCAAACTAAACCGTTTTTAAAAAATACATAAACATATATTTAACATAACTGCTTCTTCCAATCAACTTTTCTCAATCTTGACCTGGATAAATTGGTTTGGTGTAGAAGTTTTTGAATGAATTGTGTTATCCTCATCTTCAAGTAGAGGAAATTTTCTCTTGCCATCAGAACACTGACTATCAGAAAGAAATAGATGTGAACAATTTCATAATTAGTTTCACATATACAAATATATTAAAAGTAATGTGATATTCAAAATTTATTCCTTTAAAAAAAACACAATATAATTATTTGTAAAATATGTAGGATTATATAAGAGTAATGAACAATAGGATAATGTGGTTGAACCAAATGTTCAAACTGGATCGGTAAAGTGCCTGTAATCCTTCATGTATGGTTAGGAGACGAAAGAACGAAAGAAAAAATTGTAGGGGTGTTTTGTACCTAATATAAGGGTGTTGGGCTTTTCAACTCCGAAATTATACAAATTGTACATAAGTTCTTCCTTAATAACGTTCTGATATCTGTGTACAGTAACTTGTATTTTTGTTCCCTAAATAAATAGAAAATAAACGTCACATCAAATGGAGAATAAAAAAAAAGAAATGGAAATTAAGAGTAAACGGGAAGAAATTTAGAGTAGAAATGCTCACCTTTTCATCAATGACTACCCATTCAAAGTAATTCTGTTTACCATAATTTGAAAATACAGTCCAACATCGGCAGAACTTTTACTTTTAATCTCCACGTTCCTTTGTCGAGAGAAATATCTACTATGAGGGAGAATTGTGATGACATTCACAGTATAATAGTGAAATCAATTAATCAAAGGAATTGTTGAATGATGAGTTTGGTTTCGAACGGATAAAATGATAGAAATAATTAAGCAGAGAGAAGTGTAAATAAAAATAACGGTGTATAAAAGAAAACTGTAAAGAATAGAGGAGGGAACTGAAAACTGTAAAGAATAGAGGAGAAATATTTTTTTTTTAAAGAAAACGGTGTATAAAAGAAAACTGTAAAAAGAAAAGAATAGAGGAGAATTTTTTTTTTTTTTTTTATAAAGAAAACTGTGGAGATTGGAGAACAAAAGAGGAAAGATGGAGAGGAGGGATCTGAAATAATTATTTAAAAAAATATATAAAAGAAAACTCTAAAAAGAAAACCGTATATAAAAGAAAACTGTAAAGAATAGAGAAGAATTTTTTTTTTTTTTTTAAAGAAAACTGTAAAAAGAAAACCGTAAAGAATAGAGGAGAAAGATTTTTTTTTTAAAGAAAACTGTGGAGATTGGAGAACAAAAGAGGAAAGATGGAGGGGATGGATCTGAAATAATTATTTAAAAAATATATATAAAAGAAAACTGTATAAAGAAAACAATTATTTAAAAAAAATAAAGAGAAATGTGAGATAACGTCAGAAAGAAAAGATTAGGGTAGATTAATGGCATAAAATATTTTTCTATAAATCTTTTAGGATATTCTTAAAAAATAGATTAATTTATCGATAGATTATGAAATATAGTTTATTTATTTTTTAAGAATATCCTAAAAGATTTATAGAAAAATATTTTAAAAGATTTATACATGAATATTTTAAAAGATTTATACAAGAAAAATATAATATTTTCTAGATTTTTTTTTAGAATATTCTAAAAGAGTAACTTTTAGATAACTATAAGAAAAATATACAATATTTTCAGTAGTTGTGGTGATCTCTTTATATTATATTATACTAGATGAGCACTAGCTTATTACGTGGAGTGTGATTCAGGTGGAATTTGCATGATAGCGTAGTGGAGTGTGAAATTTGCATGATTTTAGTGCACATTTGAGCTTATGGATACTTTGATTCGGGTGGAATTTGCATGATTTTAGTCCACATTTGAGCTTTTATGGATACTTTGGTCAAATTGAGAGAAAGATAGTATCTTTGTCGTTTTTGTAGGAAAAAATGGTTTTGTCTCGAAAAATGGAGGGAAATGAAAAAAAGAATTTAGTCAATCGAAGTTCGGGAGCAAGAGTTACATACAAAACAATGAGCAAGCCTGACACGACCGAGTCAACGATTCGACAGCACGACCGAGCCTTAGGTCTGAGGAGACGGACGTCGTTATAGAGATTGGGGCCAACAGGAGGGCACGACGACCGAGCCCATGTCAGAGCCAAGCCCATACGGAGACAAGGTTGAGGCCGGCATGGCCGAGCTGCTAGAAGGAAGTTGCACGGCCGAGCCCTAGACCGGCTTGCATGCTAGAAACTCTGTTCTGACTCGACTGAGTGACCCCATTTTCAGGATGTTTGTGCAATTTCACCCATTTTTAAGGACCTAGCTACTTGCAAAACTCGTTTTTAAACCTTACTATAAATACTCTCCTATTATATTTTTATCAATTCATCACCCCTCCCGAGAATTCTTCACACATTTACACACATTTGAAAGTGTTCTTCATCCATATATTTCTCATTTCTTCATCATTGACTTTGGAATTCTAGGCTCTATCTATTGGTCCCTAAACGGTAAAATAGTATCAATGATAAAATAGTATCAATGGTGGAAAAAGTTTAGAGAGGTGAACAGATCATGATAACAAACCTATGATTGCTATATCAGTTGGTCAGTTGAAAAACTATCTTGAGAGCTACTAGTGCGGAATTGTGTAGACCCTTTAACTCGTGTGTTGAATAAAAACCTTTGAATAAATTATAATGACTTTATCAAAACAATGAATATTATCAGCTATAGTGATATTGTTGGAATTAATGGGAATTAATTGGGTTTTGACACCCTTATCTAATTTAATTAATTAGACGGACTAAACGTTAATTAAGAAATAATTGAACGTGACATAGTCGATCTACTCGCGGAGTAGATGAACGTGGTATATTTAATATCTCAAAACCGAGTTAAGGTGAGTGAGAAATTAATTGTAGAAGTTGAAGGGTTTCAACTTGGAAGTTTGAGAATGTGGGAAATTGTCCCACATAGGAAACCTACAAAACATTTATGATGTATAAAGGTATTGAAGTAGCATGGTAGTTCAACTATCTAAAAGAGGTACACTCCTCTAAGAGCCACACGCGCGCGCGCCCGTCCGGCCGGCCGGCCGGCTTGGCTTCGCAATTGGCAATTGGCAATTGGTCTTTGGGGCCCGCCTATCTTTTTGCAGACCCAAAAACTCCGAAAAGCCCAACTCAGGAATGGGCTCGGCCCATTCGAATTACTTCAAGAATATTCCAGAATCATCTGGAAATCTCAAACTTCTTTTTGCAGACCCAAAAACTCCGAAAAGCCCAACTCAGGAATGGGCTCGGCCCATTCGAATTACTTCAAGAATATTCCAGAATCATCTGGAAATCTCAAACTTGGTCTTCAAGATTGAATCTTCAAGACTTATCCACGTACGAGATTCCTCTCCCTCCAAGGGTTTGTTCTGCCTATAAATATCAGACTCTTCCCTCATACATCCTACGCTGAAATTCGCCCCTCAACCTTCTACTCTCCTCTCGACCCTACGCAGTGTACTGAGCTACCGAAAGCCTTACACTGTTCTTTCTTGTGACGGATTTATATCCGAAGTGTGTTCAGTTCGTAACTAAGTACGTTCGCCGATACTTCTTACACAGTGGTGCTACTGTGTATTAAGTGAAAGTCGTTTTACCTTTGGTAACGGAACGCCGTAACAGTCGAGCACTATCCTGGGCGTATTCTGTTCTGCGGGAAAAGGGATTCCCTTGACTCGACTTATTTGAGGTATTCTGTGTTTTTCTGTTTATTCTGATATTTTTGATATTGCAGTTTACACGGCGTAAACCGGATCCAACAGATATATGCTGATGTTATGATTTATGCAAAGTAGTATAAACAAATATAAGCAATAGACAATGCAATCAAACAGTAAAGAACACAAGATTTATGCAAAAAGTAGTATAAACAATATTATAAGCAATAGACAATGCAATAAAAGAGTAAAGTGGTTCGAACAACCTACGTCCACCCTCTCTTAGCAAAGTGTAGCAAAGAAGAACTCGGAGTATATTATTTCATCGATCAAATTAATTAACTCAAAAAAGAATTATTAGGACGATATATACTGAAATTAAAGTCCTACAAAAGATTTTTAATTATATTTGACACATTTGAGATAAAAAAAAGAAGTAAAAGTACTAGTATTATTAATACTATGCAACAATTAAAATCCAATTACATTATCCCTGCATTTTCGACCAAGAATTCTCAAGACTTGTATATTAAAACCAAACAAAAACTAATATTACGAAAATTATAATATATATATATATATATATATAAAATAAGAAACCCTAGTTCAAAAGCCATGTCCGATCACTCAAAACCTTTATTCACAAACATCGTACCGTCCAACGAACACCCAACGCCGCCGGTGGACATGGGAAGCGCCGCCTCCAAGTGAGGGTTGCGCACCCCCGCCGCCAAAGAGTTGGAATAATTCTGTACGAGAAGAATATCATCAGCCCTTGTAGTAATTTTATTTCTCAACACCTCCAACGCCGACGCGTACTCCTCCAACTCCTCCACTGTCTTCCCCTCAACGCCGTCGCACCACCACAATCCATTGCCGCCGGCACCGCCGGCAGCAGCGACGTATTCCTCCCCTCGCTTCTTTTCCACTTCCAACTCCTTACAAACATCGGCGTGGTGCAGGTTGTAATCCCTCGCAAACTCCGGCTGCGTCGGCGCTGCACAATCCTCGGCGCCCTCGCCTCTATGGAAGCGCTCGATAACCGCGTTGGCCGTCGGGTGGCCGAAGGAGAAGACGTGGTTATTGTGAGAGTGTATGATAATGGCGATTTGGGCTCCAGTGAGAATGCATAATTCACTAGCTTTCTTGAACAACCCTAATTTCCTTTTGGAAAACGTGACTTGACGAGAACTTAGTTTTTCGATTTTCTTGATTTCAATCTTTCTTCTTCCCTTACTCGTCCTCTCTTTCGTATCATCTTTCAAGATCACCATGTTTCCAATAAGTTCAAGAAACTGGAAATAATTGTGATTTTAGGGCTTTCCAATAAGTTCAAGAAACTGGAAATAATTGTGATTTTAGGGCTATAATATATAGATGATGAATTTCATATATGGAAATCAGATTTTAGTGAAATTAATGCAATATTCACTTTCCTACTTTATCCTTCCTCCCTTGAAATAAATAAACATGTGTCCTTTTAATTTTAGTTGCCTTGTTTTAATTAACTTACCGTTATTAATAAACTTAAAAGGAAAACATCGCTTTTAGTCTCCGAAGTTTACCTCTTTTTAGATTTGGCCATCTAGTTATTATCAAAATTGGTCACTCACTTATTCTTTTCTATTAAAATTGTCATTCAAGTTTACCTCTTTTCAAATTTGATCACCCACATTTAGTCATTATCAAAATTGGTCACTCACTTGTCATTATCAAAATTGATCACTCACTTATTCTTTTCTATTAAAAATGGTGCTGATATGTTAGTCAATTGACTAACGGAGAAATGACAATTTTTTTGATATCATTCTCCTCCTTTAATTCCTAAACCCTAAACCTCATTTTTTTTTTTCAATTTCTATCGATAAAAATTTCTAAACCTAAACCCCAATTTTTTTTCAATTTCTACTGAGTTTATCTTAAATTAATATTTTAATTTCTACTTGATTTTTCTTGGCTTTCCATCTCCTTCTATAATTTTTATAGAGTGAATTACATCACTATTTCAAACCTAGCTACTTACATTTACATGGGAAAGAGAAAGAGGGCTAGAGTGAAAAGCCCAATTATTCAGACTCTGTGTCCTTTTTGTACTCTATTTTTCACACTTGTTTTTTTAAACAATATTCCAATGTTTTCGTATTGAGACCTGCGTTGTGCAATTCTCTAATTTTATCAATTTATATTAAAAATATTTCAGAAACTTAATTTTTCTATTAAGATCATTATTGCAGATTTCTTGATACATTAGTCAAACATATTTCAAACTCAAATCACTTTATTTGTGGAATTTTTATTTCTCAATCACACACAAAAAATTGGGGTTTAGGGTTTATGATTTTTTCATCACGTAGAAATAAAATAATGGGGTTTAGGGGTTAGAGTTTAGGAATTAAAAGATTAATTGAAAATAAACATTGAAAAAAACATTGGGATTAGGGTTCAGGAATTTTTATTGGTAGAAATTTGAAAAAATTGGGGTTTAGAGTTTAGGAATTAAAAGAGAGGAAATGATGTAAAAATAATTGGCACTCAAATTCCATAAAAAGAAAAAGTGAGTGACCAATTTTGATAGTGACTAAATGTTGTTGGACCCTTATGGGGTGCATCAAATGAGTTTTTTAAAAATCAGATGACTTGATGACATCTGATATATAAGTTAAGGTGTAGAAAACAAAACTAGCTCTCTAGACAGATGACTTGGCCAACTGACTAACTAGGAGTTTAGAACTAGATGATCTGCTGATTACATCAGCTGATAGAGAAGCTTGTGCGGAATTTGTAGTGTGCCCATTTTAAAAAGATTATAATCATCTATATACTCATGAAAATTTAAAACTTTATTTCATGCATAAACACATTTTATGATATAAGAAGACTTGGTGTCTTCTGATTATGAACTTTCAAATAGCAAAACAGAGGAGTATATCAGCAGACTTGGTGTCTGCTTATATAAGACATTTTCCTTTTAAACACTTATGCTATGTAAATATGCATGCTAAAACAGAAAATAACACATATGTTTATAGTGGTTCGGATTTCAATATCCTACATCCACTCTCACATCTCATTATGTGAAGTTAGCCTCCTTGAACACTTTAACGTCTCAAGAGGAGGACGTCTTGCTACTTTATAGTCCCAAAAGTAGACTTTTGATCAAGATCATACTCAACTACTTCCTGAGGATACGAATCTACTTGTTGGTTAGGTAACAAGTAACCTTTACAGTGGTCTTCTTCTTGATTGTACCTAGTGTGTATACCTCGGTCTATCATGAGTATAGAAGGTAGGACTCGAGAATGACTAAGTATGAGAAATCCCCTTACAATTGGAGTTAGCCTAAAGCTAGGATTGAAAATTTATCTTCTAAGCTTGGGATGTGTATAAGACTATGCTGGCTTAGATATATCATGAATTCACTCACTGGGTGTGGGTATGGATGCTTGCTTGATGTCTTCTACTCCCTCCGTCCACCTATAAGCTTCCCATTTTACCATTTTGGTTTGTCCGCCTATAAGCTTCCCATACCCTTTTTGGTAAGTACTTTTTCTTATACTTCACTTTATATCTTACTTTTTCTCTCTATCTCTCTCCTTCTCTCAATCACATCACATGTACTATATCTATTATTTAATCACTTTTCTTAATCTTTGTGCCAAAAAGTAACGTGAAACTTATAGGCGGAGGGAGGGAGGGAGTATTATAGTGTTCTTGAGCTCTTTTGATTTTCTGGACTTAGAACATTTGCTCAGTCTCTAAGCATCACCCTCACTCATGTATGAGATATGATTTGAACTCAGTATTGATAGTGTGATTTGCTTGAATGTTACCGTTGGAAAGTACCAAGCAAATCCCACTATTTTAGAAAAACAATCTTTTGCTTGATATTCTAAATATTACATTTCCATGTAATATTTAGAGTATCTTTGACTTTACAGATTCTGCAGCCTTTGTGTCAAATTCGTACTTCTGTTGTCGCGCTTCCATTGGTCCAAGTCAGCTTGTATGGTTGCTGTCTAACGGATAATCAGCTGATTTTTGATATCTTTACTCTTCTGTAGACCACAACTGACTTTTCACAGCAGATTGTACTCTGCTGTCTTTACTCAATTTATCTTCTGAACTTCTTCTCTACTGATCTTGACACTTGACTTCTCTGATTGTTTCCTCAACTGTGTAGACTTGTCTGGTTAGTTAAGCATACTAAGTCTCAGCTGTGTTAGGCTTTACTCAGCTGATAAGACCTCAACTGATCATACTCAGCTAATCTACTCAGCTGCTGTCTATTTGGTCTTCTGGTTTGTCTTCTGATTTTGGTCTTCTATCCTAATCTATTACAAGATGAATAATGAAGTTGGGGAAAATTGCATTTTTAGTCCTGTAAGAACGAGGTTAAATCACTTTTGGTCATTTTTCATACACTTTTGGTCTTGTAAGAATGAGATTAAATCACTTTGATCTTTTTTCACACTTTCACTACAAAAAAACTGAGATTTAGAGACGGATTAAATACCATAAATACTATCTCTAAACAGGTTAGAAACTGATTTTGGAACCATTTTCTATCTGTTCCTAATCACAAGGTATCTAATTTTATGAACAGTTTTCTAAATTTTGTTTCTAATAAGAGACGGATTCCGTCTCTAAACGATGAACGACCCATTTTATATCCGGGTCAAAATTCCGTTTCAAATGCCGTTTCTATTTAACAACGACATTTTCTCGTTTCTAAATCCGTATCTAAACGATAAACGGCCTGTTTTACATTCGGGTCAAAAATCCGTCTATAATTTCGTTCCTATTTAGAAACGACATTTTATCGTCTCTAAATTCGTATCTAAACGATAAACGGACCCGTTATACATTCGGGTCAAAAATCCGTCTCCAAGAGTTACACAACCCAGTCCCACACATCCATCCAAGATCCCAATCTCACCACCTAACCCAATCCCACACCCACACCCACACCCACACTATTTAATTGTCCCATTCCATCACAGCCCGAACCGACACCCACCCCACCCTCCAACTATTTAATTGACCTTTTTTTTTGTTTATGTGGGAATTGAACCCAAGTGGGCAAGTGTCCATTAATATTAATTGTATATGTATATTAATTTATTTCTTATACATGTATTCACTTTTAATGCACACACCACTGTTGGTAGTCCTTCTTCTTGATGCAAACTCAGATGTATGAAATTTGTACCCATTCACATAGTAGCCGTCGTAAGTCCTTACTCGACGTAGTGGCCCTTTGCTAAGATCCCTTAAATATCGATTTTCAACGTCGTGTGACTCCACCTGTAATTTAAAATAACTTTAAATTATATAAATTTTTATATATACACGATCACTAATATATATTCCAATTAATAACAAGTATTGAATTGGTATGGTCAAAGTCTCTAATATGAATATATATAAAAACTTTATGCAAACCATAATTTAATTTAATTTACTTAGATATAAACGCTGGCCGCATTTTTTTCTATCCCTATTGTGATTCTTTGAAAAAAAAAATTGTGTCTCAAATTCAGGGGGTGTATTGGTTGTGGATTCTGTACGATTTTTTTAGACTTTCAAAGTTTGGGGGTATTCAATTCGGATTTTCAAAAGTCTTTAAAAATCTTTGGGTATTCAATGGTCTATAGATTTTAATACTCTATGGATTTTGTTGGATTCTCCTCCAAAAATATAAATAAATTACACTATCCAAAATCTCTTCTAAAAACAAGAGATCTGATCCGCGAGTTTTGGGTCCGATCTGATCCGCCCCGTATTGAAAATGGGTCGGGTCAGACCCGCGAATATCTCTGAATTAATATATAAACTTTATATATATAAAAATTAATAATATATATATTATTGGTAAAATAATATCCCGTGAATATATATATATATCTATATTATATATAAATACTATTAATTTAAAAAAAAACACTCTTCATATCAATAGTTTCAGCGCCATAATTTATAAAAATTTATGTAAATCAATAAAAAAAAATATGTTTCACAATCCATTCAAGTCTATCAAAATCCATATAAATCAATAAAAAAAAGTTAGTCAAACTCTGCATGGACTCTATGGATTCTATAAATCCACATACTTTTTAAAGTCCAAAAAAATCCAATAGAATCGCAATTGAATACACCCCCCAAAACAAGATGTAGTGCCTGATTCAGTTGATGGGGACATCCTAGTTCCCGATTCAATTGATGGAGACATCGTGCCCGATTTAGTTGATGGAGTCACCTTAGTGCCCAATTCAGTTGACGGAGACACCGTAGTGCCTGATTCACTCTCGGATGTGGATTATTTTTCTGAATTCAAAGAAGTCTTACTCGATTTCGAGGGTAAGTGAATGATTCATATATTATATTATCAATTAAATATATTATATGAATTTAAATCTTCATATTGTAGTTTAAATTGTTAATTTTTCTCATGTAAATTAAGAAAATATAATTAGGTAAGTTGGATGAAATTAAAAAAGAGTGTTATGTGGGTGAGCATAAAGATTAACCAATTATATTATATGGGGTTGTGGAGTTGGGCCGAGCCCCTGAATTAAGTCAATATTATCTTGAGATTTACTCAATGCGGATTCCAGGTGTTTTAGGCCTACTTAAAAAGGTCTTATAATAGTTCAATATTTGTATTGCTTGTTATGTCCCAACTAATTAATACTCCCTCCGTCCCACAGGAATTTGCGCACTTTCTATAAATGGATGTCACATACCAATTTACACACCCCTTAAAAGGAAATATTTTCATAACCCCCACCCTCAAAATATACTCTTATTTACCCATATGTCATTACTTTTCCACACTCATTTTGTTGCAGCCCATATAATGGAGATTGCTCATGTGGAAATGGAGTCACTAGAACCCATATAATGGAGATTGTACATGTGGAAATTGAGTCACCGTAGAACCCCGATTCAGTTGATGGAGACACGATTGATGTGGATTAATTCAAAGAAGTCTATTGATATCTTATTATTACTATCCGCACGTACTCTATTCTTTTTAAAATATATTTTTCACAAATTTAGTAAAATTAATTTATATAAATTAGATTTAACTTAATTTGTGTCTCTATCTCCCTTCATTAATTTGATTTTTTATTTTTATCTCAATTGACAATGCTTACGTATTTATATTTTTTTCTAAATGGATGATATAATTATTTTTTAATCTAAAACTGTTTAAAAAATACTATAGTATACAAGTTTCTTTATAAATCTTAATAGTAGTTTTATAAAGATTTAGAAACTTTTAAAAATTATTGAATGAATTTTATTTTTTTTAATCTTAACGTTAATACATAATTGATATACGAACGTTAATTAGAGAATCTATTCTTGAAATATTTTAGTTTATACTTTTTCTAAATTGATGATAGAATTATTTTTTAATCTAAAACTTTTTTAAAATACTATACAAATTAAAAAAATTATTAAATGACACCCGTACGTCTCCTTTTTTTTTTTGTAAGACCCGCGAGTTGAAAAAATAAATTTTTTTATTTTTAAAACATACTCCCTCTGTCCACCAAAAGTGTGCTCACTTTTTTTTATATATGTTTTTAAAAAAAATCATATTTTAATTATAAAGAATATATTTAATATAATGAGTATAAAATATATTTGGCAGATACTCAATCTTGTTAGTAAAGTAGAAAAAATATTCAAAAGTTAACTATTTAAATAGAATAAGCACGTTTTTTGTAGACCCAAAAAAAGAAATGAGCACACTTTTGGTGGACGGAGAAAGTATATAAATTTGTAAAAAAATTTAATATATTAAAAGATAAAAAAGATATTGATAAAAAAGATCATTATTAAGATAAAGTACGTGAATATGTAAATTTATAGATAGTAATAAAAGATATTAAAGATATTAACTTTATTAAAAGATATTACCAAAATAAAAAATTAGAATAAATATTAATGCCTTCTATAAGGACATGTCACGATTTTCAATAATTTTTTAAAATTAATTAAAGTTATTACGAAGTATCAAAATTGAAAATTAGAATAGATATCAATAGCATGTGTATGTGTTTTTCAAAAACTTTTGCAAGTAATCAACACTTATAATCAGAATCAAATAAGTTACACAGTATGTCAAGTTCTATGAAAATACTAAACAATGTATTCTAACATATCTTAACAATAGGCAACTTATATGCGGAATAAATGATAGACCCTATTATACTCCTTAAATAATATGCACTCAAATACTATATTATCAAATAGCAGTAAGCAATTATAACAACATGAAAGCTAAAGCAATAAGATAAATGCAGTAAATAAGAACACAAGATGTATAGTGGTTCGGAGGCTAAACTGCTCCTACGTCCACTCTCCTAATTTAATATGATAATTCTTTAATCTCTTGGAATTAACTTGTTTTTACAGTGCCAAGGTGCACTCTACTTCTTCTTCTCTCCTCTTGATTTCTTACAACCTTCTCAACACTTCTACGAACTCAACAATACTCTCAGGCCTAGTTTGGTTTGCTTGATTAGGTTGAATTAGACTTGATTGACTTTTTATTCCCAACGAATCAAACGTTTGGTTTGATTGATTGTGGCCCGGGATTAATGCAAGGCCCACTAATTTTGTACTATTTATCATGCATTTGTAGGACTAATAGTCCTAGGGGAGGGGTGAGTTAATTTGTCCCATGTTTTCCCATCCATCAATCCAAACTAGCCCTCAAACTATCTCTCAAGGTGAAAGTAGAGTTTTGTTCTTGTACCAACTAAGTGTGATATCCTTTACAATTTAAGAACGAATGTAAAGGCTAGGATATCAATGTCTAGGCTTTGGATAATCAAACAGTAAGCTTGCCTAGTGGGGACTAAAGATAACACTCACAAATGAATATGCTTAAAAGCTTTGATCTCTCGAGTGTTTTGAATACTTTTGAATGCTAAAATATTGCTATAGAATGCGTATGGCTTGTATCTTGTTGTATGTCCCGTGTACTTGAAATGATTCAAGATGTGGCCTATTTATAGATGAAGCAAACTATTCGTTGGTGGAGATAGCAAACTTATCCATAAATTTGAACTTTCAAATTGTTCAGGGGCCTGCATGCAAATAGTACATGCATTCACGTCCATTCTGCATTTTGCATTCCATTCTCAGATTTTGATATGCGCAGTGACAGTTGGCATCAATTTATTGGTTGATTTGGAATAATTCCGTCCTTTTCTCTAACGGCCTCGTACTGGGTAAAATGCCTAGTCATCCATCGTCTTTGACCATAAGTGTGCCAAGTCCAAAGTATATGAATATCCAAATTCATCATACTTGACTTTTCTCATTCAGCATACTTGTCTTCATGAGTCCTTGTCACTTTCTTCATAACACTTCAGCTCCTTGTCTTCAATGATACTTGTCTTCATGTGCTTTGTGCTTTCAGGTCATTTGTCATAGATTCAAAGAATAATCTATCTAATAAAAATTAAAGCTCCCTAACATGTATGAGCTTTTTCTAACCTGAAAATCTAGACTTGGCAAATCATCATACTTGGGGTTTTACTTAGGGTTTTGGTATCAAATCAAAATCAAATTTTATTTTATTAATATAAACCATATCCCAACAATTTCCCCCTTTTTGATGATGCCAAAACCTACTTACTTCAAAAGATCCATAGGGATTTCTTTTTCAGTAGATTTGACAAAAAAAAAAAAAAAAAGGACAACTAGCATGTATTTTCTATACTTAGAAAATTTCACAGAATAAATTCAGATTGTTAACCTAAAAGAGCTAAGTTCTCTGAGTTCTATAAAACTTGATCTAAGAAAGAATTAAATTTTTAAAAATAATTTGCTAAAGCCTATTTTTAGACAAAAATAACACAAGTATAAAGACTAAAAAATTGTTGTCCAGTGCATACGATATATGATCATCATCCACATAAAAAAAAAAAGCACATAGTAAGAGCAGAAAGTTGTAAGTTCTAGCTCTTAAGGAGCAACAATTGTTTGGAAATTTAAAAATAAACATAGATTAAAGAGTTCATGATAGTTTGAAATTGAATCTTGACTTGACCTTCAACAGCTTCATCACTTGGCTGCATCTGACTTCTTCTTCAGGAAGGTTGGGAGTTCCTTGAATAGTGGAGTCAGTCCATATGATGCAAATTGTCTGTTCTTCAAGGCCATGACTTCCTCATTCTTCCCAATCAAGTCTTCATCCTTGACAAGTTGCACAAACTCATCAGTAATAGCTTTCCTATCAATACCATTTCCATCAGCCTTCATTGGTGGAGTCCAGAAAATCTGTTCAGGAGCCTTGACAATCACTTTCTCCTTCTAAGCAGCTCCAAGAATCTTTGTGTACAATTCTGGATGATTCTCCATCATAAAACCTTCATAAAGACCATCAATGTCTTCAAAGTCTCCCCATCTCTTAACAACATAAAAGAGATGATCCCATACTCGATTGGCTTCTTCCCAAGCACCATTGAGTTCAGCAGGAACTCAGCTGTCAGTATGAGGGATTCTTTTCAAGTCTTCCTCTTAGCTCTGTTCTCAATCATCAGAGCATAAGAACTCTTGTAGGACTTAAAATTTCCTGGAAGAAAATCTTTGTGCCTCTTCAATCTGCATTCCTCAGCATCTTTGAACATTTTAGTCCTTTCTTCAATAACTAGCCTTCTTACTCCTTTTCTGGTCTCTACATCTTGACCAACTCCTTTAGCAAAGATATTTGCAACTTCTTCAAAACCAGGAGTTTTGGCTTTTTCAGGCTCAGCAGCAACTTCAGGAGAAGCTCTCCTAACAGGCAACTTATCTTCCCTTCTAATCAATGTTGAAATTTCCATTTCCTCATCATCATCTGGTTCACTGGACTTGTACTTCTTGCTTTTCTCATGGTCAGAAATATCAGCAAGCTTCTTTCTCTTCAGATTGGGTTTCCTTTTCTTTCCACTTCTAGTTTTGGGGCAGTCTTCCTCCTCTGTAACATCAGTGATCTCCAAAACTTTGGCATTCTCCTTTCCTTTGCTACCTTCGCCCTTACTTTTCTCTTTCCCCTTCTTCTTATCTTCCCCCTTTTTGGCATCATCACATGCCTCAAGGTTGATGGGGTCAGCAGGGTTGGCATCAATCTTAGCCACAGTAAGTGAGAGTTCTTGTTGATAGGTGTCCATTCTTTTCATCTGAGCAGAAATGGGGTCAACATGATTTAGCAGAAAGGCAGAAATAGTGGAACTTACAGACTCTTCCACTTGCTTCTTCACAGCCTGATCAACTTGGGTCCTCATCATCTTGATTATCCCTTCCAAGTTGTCTTTGAATAAATCAGAAGCAGCATTCAGTGAACTCTTTATGGTTTCTCTAATCAATTGATATCTTTGACTCCCCATAGACCGAGTCAGCTTTTCAATGTCCTTTTACAGCATCTGGGAAATCTCCTCCTTTTCTTTGGCAACTTCATCCTTTAGCCTCAGAATTTCCTCTCTGTCCTTTTTGATCAACTCCTTCTCAATGTGGAAAAATGTGGTAACAGCATCTGACATGATCTTTGATGACTCTCCAATCTTGAGGGTAGAGTCCTTCACTTCCTTTCCAACATTGTCCATCTTTTTATCAAAGGTTTCAAAACCTTTTTCAACAGCTTCTAGCTTTATGGTTGTGGAGTTCATTTTCTCTTCCAGACTCTCCACATTGATACATAATTCCAAAGAATTATTGTCAACAGTCTCTTCCAAGTTCTCCATCCTCCTTATCATCCTCCTTGCTTTAGTGTTTAAGTTGAGCAATGACCTGTGCTGGGCTTCATTAGTGGGTATGATTGTTTCATCCAAACTATCTCTGACATACTTTCCCATGTTCAAGCAGAGACCAACAACATTCTCCATTCTTTTCCTCTCAACTTCATCAATTTGTTCAATCTTAGAATTGAACTCATCCTGAACAGCTTTCATTCTTTCATCCTCCTTATCAATGATGCAGACTTCAGTCAGTGGAAGAGCATCTAGGTGAATTGGGAACTCCGTCGAAGTTGATGGTGCTGCAGCTATTGCCTCATTTTCCAAGGGCTTCTCCATAGCAGCTGGTTCCTCAGTTTTCACAGCTTCTTCTTGAGTAGTATTTGGCCTCAGCTTCAGTGACTTCAGCAGGAGTTGACTCAATCAACTCAGCATCATGAATGTTAGGATTTTAAGCAGATTTCTCAGTTGGAGTTTCAACAATGACAATCTCCATTGATTCAGTGGCTTGAACAGCTGGCTGTGCTTCCTCTACAATATTTTCAATCAATTGACTTTGGTCAATTTCATCAATTTTCTCTCCTTCACTGGTTTCTCCATTCTTTATCTTTTCAATGGCAGTCTCAACTCCATCAAAGAAATCTTTCTCAGGAGGCTTTTTACCTTCATTTCCTCCTTCAGTGTTGTCTACCTCCATGGCAGCATTTTTTCATCATTTTTGTCCTCAACTATCTTGGACTCTTCTTCAGTCTTGTCCTCAGTGCTCTTGGACATCTCTTCTTTCTTGTCCTCAGCTTGCTTGGACAACTCAACATCCTCCTCCATCATGTCTTCAAGGTTCAGATCAATCCCAGCAATAATGCATTGAACAACTTCCTTCTGAATCTTAATGTTCACCAAGTTGGCAAACAACCTTTCATCTGTCAATTCAAAAGTTGATTCCACCTCAGCAAATTCTGTCAATCTTGCCTCCTCATTTTCCCACCAGTCTAGTCCCTTGGACTCAATAACTTTCCTAATGTCATACATCGACTTCTTCCTTATGTCAACAATTAATCTAAGATCATAGAAAGTTGATCTTAAATCAGGATATTTGGTAAGTTGGGGGTAAAGTTGGTCTAGGAAAAATTTGGATTCATCTTTCAATGACATTTCATAGGTGTATTCAGGAACTGTATCTGACTTGGATGAGGGTTGAGGTTCTTAAAAAAGAATGGGTATGGGGGTTTCAGACTTGTAGGCAATTTTAAGGATGGTTGGATCATTTAAGTGAGGGGTAGTTTCAATAGCTTTTGGGCTATGACTTGATGGTTCTGGATCATTCAAATCCAGGTTTCCAGGTGATACTCTTTCTTCATCATCATCACCTTCATCATCATCATCTGAACCTTCCTGTTCAGCTTGCTCATCAACATCCATCTCTTCTTCAGAAGTATCAACATACTCCTCTTCAGTTTCTTCTCCACTTGAACTAGGGCTTGACATGGCCCATTTCTTCTTGGTCTTTGAGGCTGTCTCAACCTCCTTTCCTTTTCCTTTCTTCTTGGCTTTTTCAAGAATACTGATCACCATTTGTTTTGCTTCTTCACTCTTTTGCTTGGCAGACTTAACTTGCTTCCTTGTTGAGGCTTTTGGTGACTTGATCTCCAGCCCCAATCTTTTCTGAGTTCTCACAAATAATTGTCTGAACAATATCTTGGTGGTATTGAACTTAACTCCATCTTCATCAATGTCCTCAAGTCCTTTCTCGTATAAGAAAGCAGCAACTTTTGTACAGAAAGCTAGTGTCTTCTTGATAGCCACCTTCCTTACATCCACAATTTTAAACTTTGCTTTCTCTTCTGCAAGTTTCTTTAGAAAATAACCTTTCCAGTTCATTGGCTTCTTTCCTCCATCAATGACTGCTTTCATCAATCTCACCTTGGATCTGCTGATCTGATCATAGCTCCTTGTGGTGCACATCACAGTCTTTGCAACCACATCTAGCAATAATTGATAGTCCTCTTTCAGAACTCTATTGTGTAGACCAGATTTGAGAGGTACTGGATCATCCATCCATTGGTTGGCAACTTCTTGTTCATTATGCCTCATATACTCTTCAGGATCCTCTCCAGTAGCATTTAATCCAAAGAAATCATCAAAGTCTTCTTCAGTAAACTCAAACTTTTCAGCAGTCCTTTTGGTTGTATCTGGTTCATGAGTCATAATGTAACCAGATCCTGAGCTTTTCTGAGTAAATGTGCCTAAGAACTGAGTGGTTGAAAGTTCCAGGCATGTTTTGGGGATGGCCTCGAGCCATTTCCTCAATCCAGCTTGCTCCAACCAAGTAACAATCCTTCTTGTGTGTTTATTTGCCAGATTATCAAAACACACTGTCTGCTCAAAGTGGAGCATGGTTGCTTCACTCAAATAGTTTCCGTTGATGTCCAAATCAGTAGAGTTGAAGTCAACTAAAAAATATAGCCAATATACAGTATTAGTATGGTCAAATATCAAAATCTTTCCATATAACTACTGAATCATATGACTGAGCTATCTTTAAACAATATCTTGCATCATAACATCATAATACAGAACATGTTCATAACATCATAATACCATATCCAACAATGTTTTAAGCTTGTAATTATAATCCCTAGACACAATATATGTATGATTCTAAGATATTAACAAGATTTTAAGTACAACAACATGTATCTAACAGCATATCATTTAATAAATGACTAATCCGTAAATATAGCATCTTAAGAATTTAAACAGAGTCATTAGAGCTAAAAATAGAGCATGTTGCGTTTCTTGAAAGTTTGATATATATGCATGTTCTTTAACAGATAATTATGAGAAATACTAACCTATTTCCAAAGACATTTTTGTTAAAGTAATAGAGCTTTGAGCAAAACTTGTAGATGAGCTTGAGGATTCTTGAGAGATTCAGCTTAGGGCTTTTTCAGAAATTTTTGAAAACGTAAATTGTGAAAAAATCTAAGTTATGCTTTTATATCTCCTCAACTGTACATTTTGAAAAGTGTTAGGTGTAGGACTGAGATTGAATTGATCAAATTTAATGGTTTAGATCAATTATGTTACACCGAAGGATGCAAATGTCGTGTCCTGTGTACAGTAAGTTGCTTTTTCAGAAGATCGTGCAATTGATCGTCTTTTAGTAAAGATCTCTTGTTTGTCGATTATGAGCATTAAATGCGTACTATAATGATGAACAAAATTTAACTTATATGAAAAAGAAAACTTATCTACAGTCAAGTGACAACTTGACTGAATAACCCTTGACAACTTCTATTGAAGTTTCTCATGTACATTGTCATCCTCTACGTTGTCCTTCGTAGTTTTCCTCGTACTTGTCAAGTATCTTTCCTTGATTTTACTCAAGAATGCCATGTACTTTGTCCAAGTTTCCTGCATGAAAATTCTTGAAAATAATATCAGTATGTGAAAAATAAATTAAATGTATTTTGACCTTGTCTCATCTAACTTATCCTTCATCTGGATTGTCCTAAGACTTCATTCTAAGTTCCTCTGGCATGATTAAAGCAATTCCTTATACTTTAAACATTCTCTCCAGGATCTAATAAACCAAGTTCCTTGAACCTTGTTTCAGCTAGGGGTTTTGTAAGAATATCAGTCTTTTGCTTATCAGTATGAATCTTTTCCATTCTGATATCCTTTTTCTCAACATGATCTCTTATGAAGTGATGTCTAATATCCACATGTTTACACCTTGTGTGTAACACTGGATTTTGAGTAATAGCAATGGCACTATTATTATCACAGTGATAGGTACATCTTTTGTGACAACTTTATAATCTCTTAGCTGTTGTTTGAGCCATAGGATTTGAGCACAACAGCTTCCAGCAGCCATGTATTCAGCCTCTGTGGTTGAAGTAGCTACAGAAGTTTGCTTCTTAGAAAACCATGAAATCAATTTGCTTCCTAAGAATTGACAAGTGCCAATAGTTGATTTTCTGTCTATCCTACATCCTCCATAGTCAGTATCAGAATAACCAGTCAACTCAATGTTGTCTTCAGATGGATACCACAATCCTAAGTTCACTGTGCCTTTTAAATATCTAAGTATTCTTTTGGCAGCCTCTAAGTGACTTTTCTTTGGATTTGACTGAAATCTAGCACACACACCAACTGCAAAAGTAATATCAGGTCTGCTTGCAGTTAGATATAATAATGAACCTATTATTGCTCTATATTCAGTGGGGTTGGTATCTATCCCATCAATGTCAGGATCCATTTTCCAATTTGTATTCATAGGAATCCTAACTGGTTTGCTATTTTCACAACCAAACTTCTTGATCATTTCTATAGTATAGTTAGCTTGATTGATAAATATTCCTTTCTCTAATTGTTTGACTTGTAAACCTAGGAAAAAGTTCATCAATCCCATCATTGACATTTCAAACTTCCCTTGCATGAGAGTTGAGAATTTCTTGCACATATCCTCATTAGGTGAACCAAAAATGATATCATCAACATATATCTGTACTAACAGAATATCATTTCCTTCACTTATACTAAATAAGGTCCTATCAACTGTGCCTTTCACAAATCCATTGTCCAATAGGAATTGTGATAAAGTCTCATACCAAGCTCTTGGTGCTTGCTTGAGACCATAAAGTGCTTTCTTCAATCTATACACTTTGTCTCCTTCTTCAAAACCAGGTGGCTGCTCCACATATACCTCTTCTTTAAGTACACCATTCAGAAATGTACTCTTCACATCCATTTGGTATACCTTGAACTTCATATGAGCTGCATATGCTAAGAACAGCCTAATTGCTTCTAACCTAGCTACTAGGGCAAAGGTATCATCATAGTCTATTCCTTCATGTTGACTATAACCTTTGGCAACTAGTCTGGCTTTGTTTCTAACTATAACATCATTTTCATTCTTCTTGTTCTTGTAAACCCATTTAGCTCCTACAACATCCTCATGTGTTGGTCTGTCTACCAGCTCCCAAACATCATTTCTTTTGAACTAATTTAGTTCTTTTTGCATTGCTGTAATCCAGTTGGAGTCTTCCATAGCTTCTTCAATGGTTGTGGGTTCTGTTTCAGAAAGAAAACAACAAAATAAAGCACTCTCTCCATGTTGTCTCCTAGTGATTACACCACTAGTAGGGTCACCAATGATCTGGTCTGAAGGATGAGCATCTAGCCATGTCCTTCTAGACTGATCCTTTACAGATAAGTTAGTCTCATCTGGTTCAACATTTAATTCAACATAGAATTCAGGAAAGTTAAAAGCTGGATCAGTTTCATATTCAGGGGTGTTGTCCATGTCATTGACATTGGTATTCTCAGGTTAAGTCCCCCCTAAATCATTTGATCCTTGTACTCCCTCAGCATTACCAGCTTCTTCATTGGGAGAACTTACCTCAGGTTGAGTGGGTTCATTCAACTCAACATTGCAGTTTTCCTTAGGAATGTTGACTTCAAGTAAGTTGTCTTTATCTTGATTGGCTTCAGATATGTTGGATATCTTGAGGTTGTCCAAGGCAGGATAATGTACATTAGTAAATACAGATTCTTTTCTTTCACCATCTCTTAGCCTTGTCACTCTTGTGTTGATTTCACCATGGGGTTTGTCTTCTTCGTTTGAGGTCCTGTGCTTGAAAGAAAACTCATCAAAGATAACATGAGGTGTTTCTTCAACAATAAGAGTTCTACAATTATAAACTCTGAAAGCTTTGCTAGATGAAGAATATCCTAGAAAGATTCCTTCATCTGCTTTGCTATCAAATGTTTTTAATTGTTGCTTCCCATTATTGTGAATGAAACATGTACATCCAAAAATATGAAAGTAAGAGATTCTTGGTTTTCTCCCTTTGAAGAGTTCATAAGGAGTTTTTCCTTGTTCCTTTGTTAGCATGGATCTGTTTTGGGTGTGACAAGCAGTATTGATTGCTTCTGCCCAAAACCTCTTTGGAATCTTTGCTTCTGCTATCATGGTTCTTCCAGCTTCCTTGAGTGTCCTAACTCTCCTTTCTGCTACACCATTTTGTTGAGGTGTTCTAGCTGATGAAGTCTCATGAGTGATTCCATTTGCTTGACAGTAATCATTTATGCTCAAGCCTTTCTAATTTGTAATTTTCTTCATAAGTTCTGGCAGCTTCTGTTGAGTCTCCTTCTTCTTTAGCATGAATATTACCCAAGTGTATCTTGAGAAGTCATCCACTACTATTAGTGTATACTTCTTTCCACTGATGCTCACAGGGGTAATGGGTCCAAATAAATCCATGTGAAGTAATTGCAGTACTCTTGCAGTCGAGATGGCAGCCTTTGTTTTGAAGGATGCTTTGACTTGCTTTCCTTCTTGACATGCTTGGCAGACATGTTCTTTTGTGAATACTTCATTTGGTAGGCCATCTAATAAAGATAATCTTGCAAGTTTGTTCAAAGTCTTAAAATTCAGATGGTTTAGCCTTTTGTGCCATAGCCAACTGAGATCTTTAGAGCTTTTGCAACTAAGCAGATATCTTCAGGGGATTTGTTCCAATCTGCAAGATAAACATTACCTTTTCTTGACCCAATTAGTAGTAACTGTTGATTTGATTTGTTCTTAATATAACATAAGTTACTAGAAAACTCAACATTAAAACCTTTATCACAAAATTGGCTTATTGAGAATAGATTGTGTTTCAGACCATAGACATATGAAACATTTGTAATACTTACAGTACCAATTTTGAGAGTTCCATAACCTTTGGTTGTTCCTTGTGAGTTGTCACCAAAAGTTACTTGTGGTCCATCTTGTTCAACAAAATCAGACAGAAGCTCCTTATTTCCAGTCATATGTCTTGAACATCCACTCTCCAAGTACCATGTGAGTTCTTTAGGACTTATTTTCTTTGTTGATGGCACCACTGGAACTTGTTACAAATCAAAACTTAGGTACCCTTTGAAAGTTGGGTCCTAGAGGGTTAGATATACCTTTTGGAACCCAAACTTGCCTTATTTTCATTACTTGAAAAGGGCTAATTTGTTTTCCATAAACATCTAAATACACAATCTTCCTTTCAAATGCCTTAGGTTGAGATTGAGTATTAGTGTGAATCTTGGATGATTTAGAAGAGTTATATTTATTCTTGTGAATATATCTGCTAAATCTATCTTTTGATTCATGTGCAGCATGCTTGAATCTTTGTGGATAGGCATTCAGATTACTTGATGTCCTTGGCATGTAGGATTCAAGTCTTCTGTACTCATTGTACTTAGGCTGGAAATTCATTTGATAATTCATTGTAGGCCTTCTCATTTGAGTTGGTCTTCTTTGAATATCTTGTGGTTTTCTTGCCTGAGTCTGAGAGTTTTTCAGCCGAGTTGTCTTCCATTGACTTTTACTCATCTGAATTGTCTCAGGCCTCTGAATTCTTGTCTTAGGTCTTGCAACCTTTGACTTGTGATTCAGGATAGTTGGTACAATGGGTTGTTTACCTTTGTCCTTTTTCTGTAGCAGCTTTGGTTCAACAATTTCAGTCTGAGCCACAGATTTTACAAAGACTCTCTTAGTAATACTTATTGAAATATCAATGAGGCATGGTGAAGATGTTTTATCTGGATTGTAACCAAGTCCAGATTTTTTAGTCATAGGCCTTTTCATTCCTTGTAGTTCATCTATCGAATTAGATGATTTATACAGGGCAGCCAGTTTAAGTTTCAGACTCTCTTCACTAGATTTAAGACATTCATGTTCCTTGAAAAAATGTTCAAACTTAGCCATCAATGCTTGGTAGTCCGAGTCCTTACTCTCATGAAGCTTAACTTGTTCTTCCAACTTAATAAGTTGTTCAGATGACTTGTCCTTTAGAGTATTCAGCTCCTTAGTTAAGTTATTGCACAACTCATTAGTTCTCAGATCATGTTCAGCTTCAACCTGAGTAATTCTTTAAATCTTAGCATTCAAGACCTTGTTTTATTCTAAGGTTTGATCATGAATTTCTTGAAGTCTCATGAAGTCTTCCATCAACTTACCAAAAGTAAGTTTCAGGTTGTCTTCATTTGACATCATTGTGCTACTAGAATTAACAGAACTAGAATTAGATTGTACCTCATCATTGTCTTCAATAGCCATAAGACACTCTTCATCACTGCTGTCAGTAAACATCTCAGATGATGAAGATGGAAGTTGATCATCTTCAGAGGTTTCTTCTTCAGCTTTCAAGGCTTTTCTTTTTCCATATTTCTTGTCCCTTTTTGCTTGTCTTTCCTTCCTTTCCTTGGAAGTCAGCTCTGGACAATCATATTGGAAATGTCCTGTCTTCTTGCAGTTGTAGCATGTATCCTCATCTTCATCTTTCTTCTTTTCAGCATCTCTCTTCTTAGTTGATGAAGATGGATCTTCTTTGGAGTTGTCCCTTCTGGATCTCCTTTCATCATTCTTCTTCTCATGTGAGTTGTATCTTCTTCTCAGGTGAGTTGTATCTTCTTCTTCTATCTTGGTAATATCTCTTGTATTTACCAAACCTAGAATTTAATCTTTCAAATCTTCTAGCCATCATTGCCAACTCATCTGAAATGTCAGCTTTGGAAGCTCCTTTTCCACTTTTGCTTGATCTGCTGACTTTCTTGGAATCAGGTTCATTGGATTTGGCCTTCAGTGCAATTCCTTTGCTTTCAGGTTCCTCAGTGTTGTTCTTCTTGTTCAAGTCATATTCATATGCCTTGAGTTCTGAGAACACCTGTTGCATTGGCATGGTTGACAGATCCTTCGTATTCTGCATCATGACAGCATACACATTCCATTTAGATGTCAAGCTCCTAAGAATCTTCAGAGTCACTTCTCTTTTGGAGTATACTTTTTCAAGTGAGTTGATCTCATTCATGATGTCTGTGAACCTTCCATCCAGTTGATCAATGTTTTCATCAGACTTCATTCTAAATTGCTCATACTTTTGTACAACTTGAAGTTTGTTTTCCTTGATCTTGTCAGTTCCTTCACACATTAGAGCTAATGTGTCCCAAATCTCCTTTGCAGTTGTGCAGTGAAACACTCTACCCATTATAGCATCTGGAATATTCTGATATAGGGTGTTCATTGCCACATAGTTGAGATTCTGCTTCTTTCTTTCTTCAGGAGTGAGCTCATCGTCATCTTTAGGAATTTCTTGTGCTCCAGTTGCTCTTTGGGCTTCTGTAACATTTATGTTAGGTTTCATGAACACAAATAGGCCTTTAGTGATCACCCTTAGCATCTCATCATGGACACAAGCCAAGTGAGCTCTCATCCTTATCTTCCAGAAGTCATAATTCTCAATAGAGAACATAAGCTGTTTATGGTAAGATATCTTATTGATGGGGTTGGTTCCCATAGCAGCAGGTGGTGGAACAGCTACACCAGAATTCTCAGAAGAAGATGTGTTAGGCATAGTAGATAATCAGAGATAATAAATATCACAAAAAGTGCACAAGTAGATCAGTTTAGGTAACCAAGGTTGATCCTCAAAGCAGTGGTCTTTAAACCCCTGCTCTGATACCACTTGTTGGTCCCAAAAAGGAGTGTGACACGTGTATGGGGGGGGGGGATACACGTGTATGTGTTTTTCAAAAACTTTTACAAGTAATCAACACTTATAATCAGAGTCAAATAAGTTACACAGTATGTCAAGTCCTATGGAAATACTAAACAATGTATTCTAACAGATCTTAACAATAGGCAACTTGTATGCGAAATAAATGATAGACCCTATTATACTCCTTAAATAATATGTACTCAAATACTATATTATCAAATTGCAGTAAGCAATTATAACAACACGAAAGCTAAAGCAATAAGATAAATGCAGTAAATAAGAACACAAGATGTATAGTGGTTTGGAGGCTAAACTGCTCCTACGTCCACTCTCCTTTAATAGGACAATTCCTTAATCTCTTGGAATTAACTTGTTCTTACAACCTTCTCTCGTTGCAATACTCTCAACACTTCTACGAACTCCACAATACTCTCAAACTATCTCTCAAGGTGAAAGTAGGGTTCTGTTCTTGTACCAACTAAGTGTGATATCCTTTACAATTTAAGAACGAATGTAAAGGCTAGGATATCACTGTCTAGGCTTTGGATAATCAAACAGTAAGCTTGCCTAGTGGGGACTAAAGATAACACTCACAAATGAATATGCTTAAAAGCTTTGATCTCTCGAGTGTTTTGAATACTTTTGAATGCTAAAATATTGCTATAGAATGCGTATGGCTTGTATCTTGTTGTATGTCCCGTGTACTTGAAATGATTCAAGATGTGGCCTATTTATAGATGAAGCAAACTATTCGTTGGTGGAGACAGCAAACTTATCCATAAATTTGAACTTTCAAATTGTTCAGGGGCCTGCATGCAAATAGTACATGAATGCTGCAGGTACGAAGTTCCAAGGATAAGTCGAAGCGGACTGAAGTTCCAAGTCAATGGCATCTCTCTCTTCTAATTGGTCTATCCGAAGAGGTCTACTTTCATTCTGATCTGATAAATCCTTTGGAAGTACCTTCCGACTTCACCAAGTTTCAGTCTTCTTCTACTTCTAGTCGACTGCTTTATGACGGGCTTCCCTGTTTCCTGGGCTCTGCTCGCTTCGTCTACGCTCCGACCCTAAGCCCTGCATTAAGATTTTAAACTTGTGGTAAAAAAGGGCAATAAATCACGTCCATTCTGCATTTTGCATTCCATTCTCAGAATTTGTTATGCGCAGTGACAGTTGGCATCAATTTATTGGTTGATTTGGAATAATTCCGTCCTTTTCTCTAACGGCCTCGTACTGGGTAAAATGCCTAGTCATCCATCGTCTTTGACCATAAGTGTGCCAAGTCCAAAGTATATGAATATCCAAATTCATCATACTTGACTTTTCTCATTCAGCATACTTGTCTTCATGAGTCCTTGTCACTTTCTTCATAACACTTCAGCTCCTTGTCTTCATGTGTTTTGTGCTATCAGGTCATTTGTCATAGATTCAAAGAATAATCTATCTAATAAAAATTAATGCTCCCTAACATGTATGAGCTTTTTTTAACCTGAAAATCTAGACATGGCAAATCATCATACTTGGGGTTTTACTTAGGGTTTTGGTATCAAATCAAAATCAAATTTTCTTTTATAAATATAAACCATATCCCAACAATAACTACTTCACAAAAATCCATGTGAGACATGACGCGCATCACGCGTGCGATTTTATTTCTGAAGGAGAGAGATTCTAGGGTTCTAGGGCAAAAGGAATTTTGGGGATTCTAGGGTTCTAGGGCAAAAGGAATTTTGGGGATTTTTGGCCAATCACTGATGATTAGGCCCTTCATTCTTGATTACTTTGGCGTAGAAGAGTTAATGTGTCGGAATAATCATGATTTTTGCCCAATCCTCATGGTATTAACGTGATTTTGAGGCCGACTTCGTCGTATTTTTGAAAGTCCCAATGCAACGTTTCCAATTTTTTGGTGGTTTTTTCGGGTTGAGTGCACGGTGTGCTCAGACCTACACACTTATCGATTTGCTGGTATTGGCCATTCAGGCGGTGGCTATGACTATATTTCGGCGGGGAAGATGTACACTGAGTGCATCCCTCATCATTTCGATTTCTATTCTGAAGCTATTTCACACTATCCATCCCAAAATATCAGTTTTGGTCACTAAACTTTACCACTTTTCAAATTTGGTCACTCACATTTAATCACTATCAAAATTGGTCACTCGATTATTATTTTCTATCAATTTTGATGCTGCTGTTAGTAAATCTGTTTATTATTAACGGAGAAAAAGTTTTTAGCGCTAATTCTTTTTCGACACTAACCCCAACACCAATTTTTTTTTTAATTTTTACTGAATTTATACAAAATTCACAAATGTAGTGATGTTGAGTATGTACGATGAATCTGCAATAATGATAATAGAAAAATATTTAGAATATAAAAGAAATAAGAAAAAAATGTTTTCATGCCCGAATAATTATAAATGGGGAAATGAATTCTAATAATTAACTACTTTGAATAAAAGTATGAAAAATAGAGTACAAAAACAAGCCTGAATAATTTTCAACCACAGTGAATATAATAATTATAAACCATTTACTACAAACCATAATTATAAAAACAGAATACATAACTAGTACATGATCACCACAATTTGACTAATTTGGCTTGCTACCTTGTCAGTCTCAACACTACAAGAAACAGGGGGAATAGCGACGAAAATTTTACGACAAATCTAAATTTCATCGCTAAAATCATTTTTTAGCAACGAAATATAAATTTTCGTCGCTAACTTGTTAGATTTAATATGGGAAAATCACTCAAATCTACAATTTGGAATCCTACAGTACACAAAACTACAATCATAAAATTATATTACTTAAATCTACAAAAGAGGACATAAAATTACTAGTGTGCCCCTTCTTTCCAATATTTTATTAATTATTAATTTTTATTATTAATTAAAACTATTATTTTATATTTATTCAAATTTTATTTAAAAACTATTTATTTGTTCAGATTTTTTTTATTCCAAATTTTTAAAATTAGTTTTTTTTTCTTTTCTTTTTTCACTTTTTTATTTTTTATATTATAAGGGATTGAATTTTTTTTTATATTATATTTACATTTAGATTTTATTCAAAAATTATTTACATTTAAATTATAAAATGATTTTTTATTTCTATTTTATTTAGATTTTTTAAAAATTACTACACATTTCGTACTAACAACAAATAATACTACACATTGCATACTAACAACAAACAATGCATACTACATATTGCATACTAACAACAAATAATGCATATATCAAGTGAATGTTGCATATTTACAACACACATTGCATACTAACAACAAATAATACATATACATAGTGAATGATGCATATTTGCATACCATAATTTTAACATATATATTGACAAATAAATTATAAAATAATTTTTTATTCCTATTTTATTTATCTCATTTTACAGCGAGTACACACCCTCATTTCACTCGAATCCTCTCTAAAAAAACTCGGACTACAAAAAATTAAATAAATAAGCTGGAAACTAGAAAAAATGTAAAAAAATAAAATTCAAACAAACTCCAAACAAACTCCAAACACACAAAATTAAATATTATACCAATTTTCGAAACAAACTCAAAACCCACAAACTCCAAAACAAATCAATACAAGACACATAGTGATAGAACACCAATTTTCGAAAAACTCTTAAATCAAGAAAATCGGAAAAAATTGTATTTTCGAATATACCAAAATTTAGGCATAAATACAGTTTTTTCGAAAAAGTCCTAAATAAAAACAAAATTTTATTTTTTTTTCGAATCAAATTTAGGCCTTTACAGATCCGACCTTTTTCTTCTTCTTCAAACCTCGCGGCGGCCTTTACAGATCCGGTGACGACCTTCTTCTTCCTCAAACCGAGGCAGCGGCGAAACGCGGATGAGCGACGGCGAGGATCGTGGGAGGAGGGGTGCGAACAGGCAGCGACCTTTACAGATCTGTCGACGACGTGGCAAGGGAGGAGGGGCGACGTGGGTGGGCGCAGTGCTTTGCAGCTCCGGCTGTGTCGTCTCTAGCCTCACCCTCGGAATAAGTTCTTGCGCCGCCGCCTTGGTTTTGACCACGCTTCTACCCTCTACGGTAAGCTCGCGGGGTATCTGTTTTTGTGGCCGCCGGAAGAGAGATAAAGAGAGAGTTGAGAGGGGTGGGTGGGGGGTTTGGAGAGAGTCGGTCAAAGTAAATTTGAAAATGAATCTCAAAAGTTTATAAAAAGAGGGGATTGGAGAGAGAAAATGAATAAAATTGAGAGTGAATTAATTTAGTAACACAAGGGTATATTAGAGCTTTCATTCCCATTTTGTAGATTTTAGTAATACCAATTTGTTTGGGTAGGTTTGTGTGATACCCCCATCATACTGGTAGTTTTGAGTGAATAATCACATTTAATATTTGCAACAAAATTTATATATTTCGTCGCTATATTAGCAACAAATTGCTTCATTTTGTTGTTAATAATCAAAACAACAATGAAAATTATATTTCGTCGCTAATATTTTGCGATGAAATAGAAATTTTCGTGTCTAATTTCTTGAAATTATTTTTTACAACAAAATTTATATTTTTCATCGCTATATTAGCAACAAATTGCTTCATTTTGTTGTTAATAATCAGAACAACTATAAAAATTATATTTCGTTGCTAATATTTTGCGATGAAATAGAAATTTTTGTGGCTAATTTCTTGAAATTATTTTTTACAACAAAATTTATATATTTCATCGTTATATTAGCAACAAATTGCTTCATTTTGTTGTTAATAATCAGAACAACTATGAAAATTATATTTCGTTGCTAATATTTTGCGATGAAATAGAAATTTTTGTGGCTAATTTCTTGAAATTATTTTTTGCAACAAAATTTATATATTTCATCGCTATATTAGCAACAAATTGCTTCATTTTGTTGTTAATAATCAGAACAACAATGAAAATTATATTTCGTTGCTAATATTTTGCGATGAAATATAAATTTTCGTTGCTAATTTCTTGATATTAATTTTTACAACAAAATTTATATATTTCATCACTATATTAGCAACAAATTGCTTCATTTTGTTGTTAATAATCATAGCAACTATGACAATTATATTTTCTTGCTAATATTTTGCGATGAAATTGAAAATTTTGTGGCTAATTTCTTTAAATTAATTTTTGCAACAAAATTTATATATGTCATCGCTATATTAGCAACAAATTGCTTCATTTTGTTGTTAATAATCAGAACAACAATGAAAATTATATTTCGTCACTAATATTTTACGATGAAATATAAATTTTCGTGGCTAATTTATTGAAATTAATTTTTGCGATGAAATTAAAATATTTCATCGCTATACTAGCAACGTATTGCTTCATTTTGTTGTTAATAATCAGAAAAACAATGAAAATTTTATTTTGTCACTAAAGTTTTGCAATGAAATATAATTTGTTGTGGCTAATTTATTGAAATTATTTTATGCGATGAAATAAAAATATTGCATCACTAAACTAACAACTAATTCTTTTATTTTGTTGTTAATAATTAGGACAACAATGAAAATTATATTTAGTCACTATTATTTTGCGATGAAATATATATTTTTTGTGGCTAATTTCTTGGAATTAATATTTGCAACAAAATTAAAATATATTATCGCTACACTTTTAACAAATTATTTTATTTTGTTGTTAATAATAAGAATAACAATGAAAATTATATTTTGTGGCTAATATTAAATCAATTATGCATATTAAATCAAGAAAATCGATTTATATAATTAAATGTTTAATAATTCTCCAAATTTTATGTCTTATAAATCAGTATGAATGTTAATAAAAATATTTATAAATATGATATGATGCAAATGAAGATGGACATAAAGATGAGAGAATGAATATTGGATTGAATATTTATTGTTTTTTTTTAATTGTTAAAGTAACATTGATTTTTTACAATTGAAATTGTTTTAAAAATTACAATATATATACACACATATATATATATACATATATAATTGTTACAACTTAGGGCATGATTGGTATGCAGTAATAGGCGTGGAATGGAATGAGCATTCATGGGCTCATTCCTAATCTCACGATTGGTATATTTTTTTACGTGGAATCTCAATTCCTCAAGGAATGGTGATTCCCAAAAATAAAGAATTCTGATTCCTCTCCATCCCCCTGTCTTTCCCCATTCCATTATGTGTGGAATCGAATTATATTTTATTTTATTTTTTAAAATAATCACTCAAATTTGTTTTTTACATAATTATCCTTTTCAACAATTAACTCACTTCTCCAACCCTAATTCACAATTAAATACGACGATTTATTATTCAACATTCTTCCACCCTAATTCAAGAGAGAAGACGCTGAGAAAATAAAATTTGTATTGTTTTTTCTCTCTATATATGTGCAAAAGAGAAGACGTTGTCACTCTCGTTCATGAACAATCAATGCCCTCTATAAACATAAACTGGTTTTCATTAAAAAAATCCTCAAATTTGAATTAAATATGGGAGTGGGGGACAGTATGAAGGTCGACGACAGAAAGGTGGGAGACGACGGCGCAGTTGCAGTTCAGTTGAAAGAGAAGAAGAACCGTGTTTTTTTTTATTTAATTTACTTAATTTTTAATTATTTTTACTTTTAGTTAATTGAATAAATAATTCAAATCAGAAAAGGATATACATGAGTGATAAAAATGATATTATCCCTATATTTTAGTTATTTTTATATTTATTAATTTATATTATTAGTAGAGATGAGTGCGATTATTTCATACGTTGATGATGGTATTTTAGTCATTTAAGATAAAACATATATATTATTTTGCATTTCATTTTAGTATACCAATTAGGAGAATGGAATCAATCAATGAATTGCTTTTCCATTCTTAATCGATACCAATCATGGGAATGCTCATTCAGACCTCATCCCATTCAAACCTTCATTCCATTCTTCAGTTCATTCCATTCAGCCTTAAATTCATTCCATCATACCAATCATGCCCTTACAAGTTAAAAATTAATCAATTAATAAATGTGAAATAAATTATTAAATGAGTAAAAATAACTACTAAATTAGTAAAATTGAATACATATATAATTAATATTAAAAACTGAATCAAAGAGCTGTCTGCCCGAGTGGTAGGCGCCCAGCTATGGACGCCCATCCACCCTGGATCAATTCCCACCAAGATCAAATAAAATATTTATTTAAATAAAATGGAAGAGGGGGTATGTGGGTGCGGGTTGGGTTGGGTTGGGTTGAGTTGGGGGTTGGGGCGGGTCGGGTCGAGTGTGGGTGCGGGTTGGGGCGGGTCGAGTGTGGGTGTGGGTTGGGGCGGGTCGAGTGCGGAAGTGGGTTTAGAGGACGATTGAGTTGGTTCGGTTGGGGTGGGTCGGGTCGGGTGAGAGTGCAGGTTGGGTTGGTCGAGTACGAAAGTGGGTTTAGAGAAGAATGATTCGTAAATCGAATATCATAGCCAAATATTAGCGACAAAAATATGGGTTTCATCACTAACATTTGCAACGAAATTAAAATATTTATCACGAAAAAATTTGTTGCTAATGTGAATTAGCGATGAAATAATTTTGTCGCGGGATTTGTTGTTATACACCCGTCGCTAACGTGTTTGCGACAAATATTTGATTTTCCTCGCACACATTTTGTGATGAAACTCATATTTTCGTCGTTAACATTTTGCGATGAAACTTATATTTTTCGTCGCTAATATTTTGCGATGAAACTCAAATTTTCATCGCAAATATTTGCGACAAAATTATTTTTTTTGTCGCAAACATTTGCGACAAAATTAATTTTTTTTGTCGCAAACACGTTAGCGACGGGCGTATAGCGACGAAAATATTAGAATTAGCGACAAATTTGTTCATGGCTAAATTGCAGTTTTCTTGTAGTGCAATTGCTTTTTTTTTTTTCCATGTAAGTAGCTAGATTTGGATTGTGTACCCTTGATTGATGATTGTACAACCTATAAAATAAGAAATTAGTCACGTAAAAATGACATTATAAGTCGAGACACACTTACATTTGCTCCATTGTGATACATTTTTTTTCTAAAATAAAAAGTAAATCAACAACAACTACAATGATGAGATGATAATAAATCAAATCATAATTGAGTTTTGGTCTTTTTGAGTTAGGATAATTTTTTCGTTTTCGTAGTCGATTATTTTTAGAAAAGTGTACCTTTTTTTCTTCACCAACATTTTGGGTAAGCTTTTTCTGTTATCATTATGGCAAATTCTTTGTACATACTCAACATCACTGTATTTGTGAATTTTGCATAAAATTGAAAAAAAAAATTGGTTTTTGGTTGGAGTTTAGGAATTAAAATAGGGAAAATAGTGTTAAAAAATAATTAGCGCTAATCATTTCTCAGTTAGTTAATAACTGATTTACTAAAACCATCATCAAAATTAATAGAAAATAATAATTGAGTGACCAAATTTTAATAGTGATTAAATGTGATCTCTGAAAAGTGGTAAAGTTCAATAACCAAAACCATATTTTCCCAAAAAAATACTAGTATTATATGCAACAATTAAAATCCAATTACATTATTCTTGGATTTTCGACCAAGAATTCTCAAGACTTGTATACTAATGAAACCAAAAAAAAACTACCGAAAATGCACACTAATGCACTGGTCAATCCTATATCTATTTATAAAGATAAATATAAATAATTAAGTAATGAATGTTCTAGTGGTTATAGATACTTTTTTTAAGCTTGAGGTCACAGGTTCAAATCCTTTCAAACTTTTTTTTTTTTTCATTTTTTTTCTTTTTTTTGTTTCTTTTTTTGTTTTTTTTTTTTTCTGTTTTTTTTTCCTTTTTTATTCGATTTTTTTTTCAAACTTGTTTATTTTTTCATTTTTTTTTTCTGTTTTTTTTTTCGTTTTTTTTTTCGTTTTTTTTTTTTCGTTACTCACTTCCACTTTTCAATAATTACTCACTTTTCAATAATAATAGTCCCTACTTTTCATTAATAAAATTTCCACTTTTCACTAATAACAGTTACCACTATTCAGTAACAAAATTTCCACTTTTCACTAATAACAGTTACCACTATTCAGTAACAAAATTACCACTTTTCACTAATAATAGCTACCACTTTTCAGTAACAAAATTTCCACTTTTCAATAATAATAGTTACCACTTTTCAATAATAAGAATTACACTTTTCAGTTAAAATATTTACCACTTTTCAATAATAAAAATTACATTTTTCAGTTAAAATATCTACCACTTTTCAGTAACAAAATTTCCACTTTTCAATAATAAGAATTACACTTTTCAGTTAAAATATGAAAAGTGATAAATATTTTAACTGAAAAGTGTAATTCTTATTATTGAAAAGTGGTAGATATTTCAACTGAAAAGTGTAATTCTTATTATTGAATATGAAAAGTGATAAATATTTTAACTGAAAAGTGTAATTCTTATTATTGAAAAGTGGTAGATATTTCAACTGAAAAGTGTAATTCTTATTATTGAAAAGTGGTAGATATTTTAACTTAAAAATGTAATTTTTATTAGTGAAAAGTGATAGATATTTTAACTGAAAAATGTAATTTTTATTATTGAAAAGTGGAAATTTTGTTACTGAAAAGTGGTAGATATTTTAACTGAAAAATGTAATTCTTATTATTGAAAAGTGGGAATTTTGTTACTGAAAAGTGGTAACTATTATTATTGAAAAGTGGAAATTTTGTTACTGAAAAGTGGTAATTATTATTAGTGAAAAGTGAAAATTTTGTTACTGAATAGTGGTAACTGTTATTAGTGAAAAGTGGAAATTTTATTAATGAAAAGTAGTAACTATTATTATTGAAAAGTGGAGGTGAGTAACGAAAAAAAAAACGAAAAAAAAAAAAACGAAAAAAAAAACTAAAAAAAAAAACCGAAAAAAAAAACTAAAAAAAAAAAGTTTGAAAGGACTGTAATTTATTAATTAATTAATAAAGTAATGGATTATAAATTAATTAATAAAAAAAATAGAATTATAACCATAAGTAGAGAAAAATGGATAATAAGTTAGAATAGGAGGATAAGGACAAAAGCATGTGCACCAAACCTGTTTTGGTGCACATGGTGCATTTGAGAATTTCTCTTATACTCCCTCCGTCCCATACTTGTAGCTACATTTTACCATTTTGGGCGTCCCATACTTGAAGCAACATTACCTAAAATAGCAAAAACACTTTTAAACACTCCCCTTAAAACATCACAATATTACAACAAATGCCACTACTTTATTACACTAAAAAGTAACTTTATTACTATTTATAAAGTTGAAAAGTCTTTATTACCCCCACTTTATCTTACACAATACTAATAAACAACTCATTTATTAAACTCCGTGCCAATTTGGTTTGTAGCTTCAAGTATGGGACGGAGGGAGTAATATATATAAAAAACAAGAAACCGTAGTTCAAAAGCCATGTCCGAACTCAAAACCTTGATTCACAAACATCGGGCGCCTCCAAGTGAGGGTTGAGCACCCCTGCCGCCAGAGTTGGAATATTTCTCATCAGCCCTTGTAGTAATCTTATTTCTCAACCCCTCCAACGCCGCCGCGTACTCCTCCAACTCCTCCACCGTCTTCCCCTCAAGACCGTCGCACCACCAAAATCCATTGCCGCCGCCAGCAGCGGCGTATTCCTCCCCTCGCTTCTTTTCCACTTCCACCTCCCTACAAACATCGGCGTGGTGCACGTTGTAATCCCTCACAAACCCGGCTGCATCTCGGCCGCACAATCCTCGGCGCCCTCGCCTCTGCGGAAGCGCTCGATAACCGCGTCGGCCTTTGGGTGGCCAAAGGAGAAGACGTGGTTACCGTAAGAGCGTGCATAATTCACTAGCTTTTTTGAACAACCCTAATCGTCTTTTGGAGAACGTGACTTGACGAGAAGTCAATTTTTCAATCAAAATTTAACCGAAGTTTATCTCTTTCCAGATTTGGTCACCCACATTTAGTCATTATCAAAATTGATCACTCACTTATTCATTTTCTATCAAAATTGGTGTTGATGGGGAAGAAAGGGTTCTGTATGACAATTTTTTTGGCATCATTCTCCTCCTTTAATTCCTAAACCTTAAACTTCAATTTTTTTTTTCCAATTTCTATTGATAAAAATTCATAAACCTAAACCCTGATTTTTTTTTTCAATTTCAACTGAGTTTATCTTCAATTAATCTTTTAATTACTACTTGATTTTTCTTGGCTTACAATCTCATTCTACATTATGTCAAACTTAGACAGTGGTTCATCAAAACGATTAAGCAAGGAATGTATCAAGAAAAAACAAGTGGGAGTGACAAGGGTGACAAGCCATCAAAGTTTAATATACTCTGTTTTTATAATTATGGTGTGCACTTCGATGGTGGTCATGTGCTAGTTTGATATACTAATTATGATGTGCACTTTGATATGATAGTTTATAATTATTGTATTCACTGTGGTTGTCAATTATTCACTTTCCTACTTTATTCTCTCTTTTGAAATAAATAAACATGTGTCCTTTTAATTTTCTTGGAGTTGCGTTGGTTTAATTAACTTACCGTTATTAATAAACTTAAATTATTTTGTTGTTGAATTCTCGTGTTTTTGTAATTAACACCTTTCTTGCATTTCGTCCAATTTTTTGAATTGTTTGAAAATTGTCCATCGTTATTGTATTCTCAAAAGTGAAGATTTGTAAATTTATGGAATATATGATTGTATTTTTGTTCATTTCGATATTTATATAAATTCCTTTTACAACTATTTATAAATTTAGATATATATTTAATACCTCAATTTAAATTTGTGTTGCTTAGTCAATATCGAACGTATATTACCAAACTTATCGAATTTAAATAAAATAACGTAAAACCTCTCATTAATTAATTATCAATACAATTATGTATGTATCAAATTTCATATTAAAATTGTGAAATTGTATTGTGCTCAATAAAGATATTTTAGTTGACGTGTATTGTTATCGATTTATATTTTTAATAAATTTGATTAATATATGTAAATATAATAAATTGAAAATACAAGAAAAATATATGTAAGTTTATAAATTTAAGAGTATCTCATTTCATTGTTTCTCACATAATTAAATCTTGATAGATTTAATATTTTGTAAACTATTGACTTGTTAATATGAAATATTTATTGTGATTGTGTAGAGTGCATAAATTTTCCACATAAATAAATAAGATATATATATATATATATATATATTCACTTATATAAATCATTTATTAATGGTACATATGTTATTTACATATTTTAATTCTCGGATATTTACAAATCGAATAAAGACGATGTATTTAGCTTTAATAGAATTTATATATAGGAAACATAATTAAATTCAGTAAATAATTGACCAATAAGACAGAAATAGAATAAGTTTCGCAATATGTACTTAAATAGAATTCATATAGAGGAAATATAATTAAATGATCGCATATATAACTTTAATTCAATCAATCCAACTAAATACGTCTATTAATTTCACAATCTATATTTTTAAATTTAAGGCATAAAGATAAATAAGGATATGTACATAAATTCCAATTTCACTCAACTAAGGAAATCGAATTTAATGGAAAAATGGAAATAATTTTGGTTAGTTAATATTGAATTTAATGCAAATAATTTTATTCAATTTAGATATTTAATTCCTTTTACAACTATATGTAAATTTAGATATTTAATACCTCAATTTAAAATGTGGGTTGCTTATTCAATATCAAATTTATATATTACCTAATTTATCGAATTTAAATAAAAGAAATGTAAAACCTCTCATTTATTAGTAAAGAATTATTTTATATTTATGAAATTATTAACTACACTATACCTAAAAAAATTTAAAAGATTAATTTAGGTTTGGAAACGAAAAATGCAGCATTATATGGTAATTCCAATTGTGGTAATACATTTGAATTTATTCACAATTGGAATTACCATATAATGCTGCATTTTTCGTTTCCAAACCTAAATTAATCTTTTAAATTTTTTAGGTATAGTGTAGTTAATAATTTCATAAATATAAAATAATTCTTTACTAATAAATGAGAGGTTTTACATTTCTTTTATTTAAATTCGATAAATTAGGTAATATATAAATTTGATATTGAATAAGCAACCCACATTTTAAATTGAGGTATTAAATATCTAAATTTACATACAATTGTGGTAATGCATTATTTACTCAAGATGACATACATTGGTAAACAATAATGCAGGTATGCCTTATTCTCACCTAAGATGCTGCACCTAATGCAAATTGTTGTAGATGAGAATTACCCTACTTGTTGAAAAGGGGAGTTTTACATCTATGACAATTTGCATTAGGTGCAGCATCTTATACAGTTTCTTCCCCTGTTGGTGTGGAAAGAAGAAACAAATAGATTAAAAGATCATGAACTGCGGTAATGCTGGCATGATTGTTCCATCATTTTCAGAAACATTCAGTGAAATCGCCATTGTTGCGAGAAGAGTCAAGAGACTTTGATAATCAGTAGGGTTTTGAGTGGTTTCAAGTTCATGGTTTCAGTGGAAGGTAAATGCTTTGCATCGGAAAGGTTTGAAGAGTGTCATTTTCAGAAGACCTGTCATTCTGAGGCACGCCCTCTGTTTCCGGTGGAGCACTTGAAGATTCTGGTACAAAAATGGATTTTGATTCTTGAGCAATTTTTGTGCGAATATCCAGAGGTCCAAAGTCCATGGATGGGGTAATTTCAGGAGTTTTAGTGGATGGAATTTCTGGAGCTTTTGGTGTTTCAGAAACAAAATTTTACATTGTGGGAATTTGAATTTCAATCGACCCGATCGTAATAGTGGGTGAGCCAGGTTCAGTTGATGCAATATTTTCTGAAACGTTTGGAGAGGACGCCATAGATGCTAGTAGGTTAAGGTTTGTTTGAGAGATGGATGAGGAAGAAGGGGTTGAGCTCGGTTTTGGTGAAGAAGATGACTTTTCCATCTTTAAAAGCCTGCAACAATCAAATCAGAAGTTTAAAAGCCTTTTAAAATTACAAGATATCTTAATGAATATTGTAGGCTAGTAATAATTCAACCCTATTTTGTAGTCTTGGAACTACAAAATATACCTTTTAATTCCTTGTGCCAATAAGTTAATGTTGCAATGTATAAGATGAGTAGACATTCATTTTGATCGAGAGTCTATAAATAAGTCTATACTGTTTCACTAAAAACACTACACTTCGATTTTGGAAAGATCATTTTGAGGGGGAGTTGTTTTAGATGGTTCAAATTCACTTCGATTTAACATTACATTCTATTCTTGTTGTCTATTCTAAACTTGAATTGATAGTTTGATATCTCTTAGTTTAGATGATTGCTTTTTAGTATAACATATCTACTTTATTTGTTATCTACTATTGCATCAGGTTTGTTGTTGTCGAAAGGCCAAATTGGGGGAGATTGTTGATGTAGTGTCAATGTTGTGACGAATGTTGTAACATATTTGACAACATCATCAATAATTCGTCCTTTCTTTCACAATCAAGACTGATGGTGACAATCAAGAAACAGAAGCTATACACGGAAGTGATAAGGTAGCAGCTAAAGATGCACAAGATGTTGATGTCATTAAGATCATTCATGGAGACTTATGAAAGCATACAAACTATAGAAGTTATAAAGTATGGGGGAGTTTGTGCAGATCCATCAAGATGCAACTTAAGGGGGTGTATTCAATTGAGATCCTGTTGGCTTTTTTTGGACTTTTAAAATCTGGGGGTATTCAATCCGGATTTTTAAAAGTCTTTCAAAATTTTGAGGTATTCAATACGGATTTTAAAAAGTCTTTAGAAATCTTTAGGTATTCAACAATCTATGGATTTTAATACTCTATGGATTTCGTTGGATTCTCTTTCAAAAATATAAATAAATTTCACTAATCAAAATCTCTTCTAAAAAGTAGAGATTTCAATGGATTCTCTTAAAAGACTCTAAAAGAGAAGAAAAAAAAAATTGTGTTAACTATGTTCTTTGATAAGCATTACAGATTCTTCACCACCATTATTATCGTGAAAAAAATTACATCTCTGTATTTTAAAATTATGTTCTTTCTTTAAAAATTATAGTATATCGGACTCCGTCAATAATATCTAGGGTTGGTCTGCTATGGACTCGAGTGCATGTTATGCACCCTAGTCCATGTTACATTTTTCACTTTTACTGTCTTACACTTTTTGGTAAATGGTGTTACACTTTTCAATTATTAAACGGTATAATAATATTTTTAGTAATAATTGAAAAGTGCAACACCATTTACCAAAAAATGTAAGTCATTAAAACTGAAAAGTGCAACATGACTAGGGTGCATAACATGCACTCAAGTGCATACTAGACTTTACCTAATATCTAATCGACGTCAATTCCCCATTACGTGGTGTTCGATATCATCTAAAAGATTTTTGTGGTCAAGGTCGTCACCCCAGAAATGCAATTATTCAATCGAATTTTTGGTATTTTCAAATTGCAATTCACAAGTTCGCTGGATTACATAACTTTCTTCGGAAAGAAGGTCGCTCTGATGAATTTCCAGTCGAATATAAAGAAGATCAAGATTCACCACATCTCGACATGAAAGAGAAAAATTTGGAATTGCTTTCTCATTCTCAAAGACAACTACAACAAAGAACTTAAGCTAATGCATGGAGAACTAGTATTGCTAACTATGTGAAAATGAGGCTGAGGTATAACTGTGATGAAAATGAAGATGAGAATAATAATGATAAATAATAATTTTTTTTTGAACTAGGTTTTAGGGGCTTAGTTTATGGAAATCCATGTAAATCAATAAAAAAATGTGTATTTCAGAATCCTGTCAAATCTATAAAAATCCATATAAATCAATAAAAAAGTCAGTCAAACTCTGCATAAAGTCTATGGATTTTCTAAATCCACTGACTTTTTAAAGTCCAAAAAAATCCAACAAAATCTCAATTGAATACACCCCCTAAGTGTTATTCAGATCAATCCTATCCTTTACTTATTTACATAACTTTTCATTATTTGTTTGTAATGCTTGTAGGATTTATATTTCTGTCATTTCCTTTATTATCTACGATTTCATTTTGTTCTTTATTATTTATGTTTTTAATCTAAACACGTTGTTTGTAGTGTTTAGAGAAAGACTCGTTACTTAATTTGGTGATTACGATTTTATGTCATTTACTTGATGTAAATTTTGTATATTTCTACTTTGAATATTTCTGTATGTTTAACATCAGAAGTGTTGTAGTAGAAAGGTCAAATTGGGGGAGATTGTTGATGTTGTACCTGTGATGCTTATTCTGATCCAACACTCTTGGCAACTCTGTATGTCGAGTGTTGTACAAAATGTTCCATCACTTTGGCAACATCATAATTTACCTTTTCTCCTAACACTAACTCCGATTTTAGATGTTGTTCTTAATGTCCTTGTATGCAGGATTGAAGATGTGGAAGTTACTAGGTCAAGCGGTTGCATAAATACAAGGAGTGAGAAGTTAAGAGCATGCATGGTGGTTCCTACTTTTAAGGAGTTTGTGGAGGAGGTTATAGATCATGTAAAAACTGATCTATGAAGGTTGCATACAGTTGAAAATGTGGTCAATTAATAGAGGACCGATGCAACAGTATGATAGATTGTTGTAGACCCAATCAACATATGTATCATACTTATTTCGTCTAGGAGATTATATGTATAGACCTAAAAGGGAGGTACGTAGTTTCATATAGTCAATTAGATTTTCCAAACCTTTCTAAAAGGTTGTTGTTGATGTTGTACCCGTGATGTGCATAATGTTCCATCACTTTGGTCAACATCATAATTCGCTCTAACTCCGATTTTTCTATGTTGCTTTTAATGTTCCTTTGATGCAGTTAGAAGAGTTGGCAGTTGTCCAGGTCAAGAAGACTGCATAAGAAGTGAGAGAATTACAAGCATACTTGGAGGTTAAGAAGTTACCTAAATTCTAGGAGTTGTGGGGGAAGTTATCTAGATCATGTGATTATGATCTAGAGAAATTAAAGGCTGGAGAATATTTATCTCCTATAAATAGAGGCGGCCTCAACGCAATTAATTGAGAAGAAAAGAAGACACAATACATTACGAGACTATCGAAAGCGTGACGCTTCTAGTCTTTTGGAAAATCTGTGTTTTCTTCTCCGTTGTAGATCATGTCAAAGACGATCTGTAACTCAAATATTCGAGAGAAGAAAAACTATCTCATACTAAAGCTGTCGAGTGCATTCGTGTATTTAGTTTTAGGAAAATTATTGTTTCCTCTCTCTTCGTGTGGTAGATTAGTTGTAAACTCTATCAAGTAATCTAGCACATTAGTTTTGAATCTAGAAGGCTTATGTATAGACCGAATTGAGGAGTTGTTCCATAAAAGTTATTCTAGATTAGTAGGGTTGTCAATACCGTATAATTGGCACCGCCGTACCTCGAAGAGGTTTTTGGTTCTTGTTTTACTAATCATATTTTTAGTGAAACAGTATAGACTTATTTATAATATATACAAAATTTTGAATACTCTGTTGTTTCGTGTTTTTTAATTTCCGCTGCTGCAATTGTTGTCTTCGTTGTTCCAATATTCTTAAGACAACACCTCTGATAAACACGCACACACACTTTCAGATCTCTAACAAAAAATGGAAGATTTGTTGCAACGGCTAGTTTCTCACCAACGGCTAATTTGAAGCTCAAATCATTTATAAATACAACACTTGCTCTTTGGAACAAGTTACAGCCAAAAAACCATCTATAAGAACTCTCTAAATCAACATATATTAAGAACACTACGCATCCTGAATTAATATCGAGTTCTTTAGAGCCAGAAAAGCATTATTATCCTTAAGCTCTAAGTTTTCGATCCTAAGCCAGCTTATAGATTCATATCTTCAGTGCTTAGAATAGCAGTGTGATTTTGATCACATTGAGTTGGTAATTAACATACTTTACATTTTCCAGTTTAGAACCAGTTGTAAAGGGTATTTGTTCTCTAACCAACAAGTAGATTTGTATATACATAGAGGTTTGTATTTTGATCAAAGTCTTCTCTTGGGACTCTAAAGTTAGCAAGGAATATAATCTCACTATCTGATTAGTGAGAGTGGACGTAAAACAAGTTGTTCGAACCACTATAAATATTGTGTTCATTTACAGTTTTATTTACATTCTTTATATTGTTTATATTGTTTTTTTTTTTTTAGGGTGTTTATATTGTTCATATTTGATAAAATACATAAGTTTTCAAAAGAGTCAAAATCCAAGTATAGTTTTATAAATCTGCAGATACCTTGTATCAACTGTTATCATTCATAGTTTTAAAGTCATTCTCTAAAAGGTTTTCATAATACCTACGAGTCTAAACACTTAGGGCGTACACATTTTTCGCACCTATAGCTGTTAAGATAGTTTTCCAACTGACCAGCTGATTTAAGCAATCAATAGGTTTGTTATCTTCATCTGATATAACACACTCGCACTCTAGATCAGATCATCTTACTTGCATCAGAAAATAGAACATCTAGCTCTTCTGATCGTCTCATTTGATCAAACACGCAAAAAGTTTTAAAATACAGAAAGTCTATTCACCCCCCCCTCTAGATCAAGTTGTTCGAACCACTTAAATCTTTGTGTGCTCTGTTTTCTGTTCTCGTTTTATATTTGTGAATTGCCTTCTTTGTTGGATTGTATTTGTGGTCGATTGTTCTACTTGGTTTGGAGACATCTAATCGAGTGGAATTTTCTTGACACTATAGATGAATATGACTTGTGGAAGGCAAGAATGGAGGTTGTGTTCAGCCAGATACATGACCTAATGTGGGATGTGATCGTCTCAGGACCTATCACCGTAATGGCTCTTAATACAACCACAAGTAACCCCAAAGTTCCTGTTGGTCAGCTAGTGACAAAACCTAGAGTTGATCCTGTTGGGAAATTAATTCCCCCAAGGGCAGACGAAAAATAAACAAGAAATAAAATGAAGAAATAACACAATCACCAACACAAGAATTTAACGTGGAACTCCAAAACCAGAGAAAAACCACGACCCACAAAAAAGATCACTATATGATAAAATTTTACAATCACACATAATTCCTCTCTTTTGACACTCAACCCTCCTACAGTCTTACACTCTTTCAAGTCTACAATGACTCTCACCTTTCTCACGAGACTCTATTACAAGAGAATATAAGAAAGGATTTTAAACTAGAATCAAATACAAGACTAAAGTGTATTGATTGGTGCACTTGTAACAAAGACCTAAGTACTGACTAAAGTGTATTGATTGGTGCACTTTTAACAAAGACCTAAGTACTCCTTATATAGAGTTGGGAAGTCCTCCCTTCGTTTCTCACATCCGATGTCGGACAAAAGCTCCTTTAAAAACTCCTTTTATTTTAACACAAGCCCAAGCCCAAGCCCAACAAACTCCACCTTGGTAAAATAAAAGAAAACTTCATTGTCTTCACCGACAAACATGATTCTTAAACCAAAGAACTAACATTCTCAACATAGAGAATACATATTTCACCATATGAGTAGAACACTTAGAATCACCCATTCTAAGAATTTCCTTCGGCACATGTCGAAAAACACCTGCTGAAATTTATGGTGCAACTTCTAACTTTTGGCATTTCTAGAAGTCCTTCAGCCATCGACATCTTTCACCACAAACCTTGCATCCTTGTCAAACCAATGCACATGTGGTCCAACTAACATCATCACATCCTTTTTCATGACAGTTGGACATGCCATAAGGATGTTCATTTCCTCAATCAGAGACATCATCTTCTATCATAACGTTAGCAACAGTTCCGGAGTCATTTGCCGCCACCGCTCCACCTTGACAGTTTCGCTTTACATGCCCAGATTTTCCTCACTTCCAACACACATTGCCCTAGAAGTCCTTCTTTTTCCCTTTGCTAAAAGCCATCATTGCTGAATTTTCTGTTTAAGTTCGTCCTTCACTTATCAGCCTTCTTTCTTTAGAAAGAAGCTTTCCTGTGACTTCAGCAAAACTTAAAGTTTCCTTCCCATACATCAAAATTGGTTTCATATGCTCATAGGAATGTGGAAAAGACAAGATGAGTCTTAACGCCTTATCCTCATCTTCAATTTTTACTTCAATTGCCTCTAGTTCAGAGATAATACCATTAAGAGTACTCAAATGATCTGAAATTTTCATACCTTCTTCCATCCACAAGGTGTGAAATTGTTTCTTTAGGTACAACCGATTCGAAATGCCCTTTGCCTGGTACAGAGACTCCAGCTTTTCTCACAGCTCCTTAGCACTCGAAATCCCATGTACATTTGTAAGAACACTCTTGGCCAAACACAAACGCACTGTGCTTGCAGCCCTCAGATCCAGATCCTCCTAATCTTCATCACTCATACTAGAATCTTTGTTGGTGTTACCTTCAGCGGAACCTGGCCTTCCTCTCAGAGCCTTTTGTACACCAGATTGTATCAGCACATCCTTAACTTGCACTTGCCACAAGCTAAAATTGATTCTTCCATCAAATTTCTCCACGTCAAACCTCATTGCACTCGAAGTCTTTGACATACCGTTTCTCCGCCCTTAATGAACAACCGTCTCGCAAAAGAGACCCCCGAACCTTTCTCTAAAAAATCTTTTCTGATGTGGAAGATCAGACTACGCTGCAACCACAGAGCATACTAAGAATAAATAGAGACTAAACCCGGGCTCTAATACCACTTGTTGGGAAATTAATTCCCCCAAGGGCAGACAAAAAATAAACAAGAAATAAAATGAAGAAATGACACTATCACCAACACAAGAATTTAACGTGGAAACTCCAAAACTGGAGAAAAACCATGATCCACCAAAGAGATCACTATATGATAACTTTTTACAATCACACAAAATTTCTCTCTTTTGACACTCAACCCTCCTACACTCTTTCAAGTCTACAATGACTCTCACCTTTTCATGAGACTCTATTACAAGGGAATATAAGAAAGGACTTTAAACTAGAATCAAATACAAGACTAAAGTGTATTGATTGGTGCACTTGTAACAAAGATATAAGGACTCGTTATATAGAGTTGAGAAGCCCTCCCTTCTTTTCTCACATCCGATGTGGGACAAAAGCTCCTTTAAAAACTCCTTTTATTTTAACACAAGTCCAAGCCCAAGCTCAACAGATCTCACACCAGATGAAGCAAAGCAGAACAACGTCGACCGTATAGCTAAGAACATGATTTTAAATTTTGTTCATAATACATGTGCTGGTAAAATTATTCGTCTTAAATCTGCCAAAAAAATGTGGGATACATTAGCTATCATGTGCCAAGGCACAAAGCAGATTAAGGAAAATAAGCTCATTACGGCAGTTCAGAAGTTTGACAACATCAAAATGCTACCTGGTGAGAATATTGACCAAATGGACAATAGATTTACCAGAATATTAAATGAAATCGAAGATATAGGTAAAACATACATGAAAAGTGAAGTCAACGCTAAAGTATTGTATGCCTTACCTAACATCTGGCAAACGAAAGTTTGGATTATAAAAGAGAACAAAGATTTTAAAAACGGGTCTGTTCAAACCCTATTTCAAACTCTCAAGGCTCACGAATATGATATTGATAGAGCAGCTGAGATAGGTGACAAACAGGCGACAACCTCTTCTTCTAAATCTGTAGCTTTTAAAGCTTCAACAACAGCCATGGGAGGCTTTTTTAATTAAATATTAACCTTTTTAAAATAATTCAATAAAATATTAGTGTTCGGTGGTAGTTTAATAAAATAAATTAGAGTGCCGTTTTAAACGGTGCCCTTTGAATTATTCTGACATTTGCTGTAAAAAAAACAGGGATAAAAAAAAGACGCTGTTAGAAATGGCGCCCTCTGAATAATCTGAGACATCAGAGATCATTGTTGCAGAGGAGGACAGAGATCAGAGAGGGGGCCACTAATATTTAATTAAATAATTTTTAAAAAGTTAGTATTTATTTAAAGAAGTCCATGTGTTTGACATAGTCAGAATAAAATTTGATCCAAATTAAAATAATATAGACCGAAAAATTATTAAAATCCAAATTTTATTCAGATTATTAAAAAATATTAAATCATTAATTCTTATATACATATATATATATGAGTTGGTCTTCTGTGCATAGTGTGCACGGTTCACACTAATGTATAGATCAATCCTTTATGTACTATAAAAAGGAAAAAGCAAAAAATTGATAATTAATGTCCAAGTGGTTATAGGCACCTTTTATAACTATGACATCTTAGGTTCGATCGATTCTTGTGGCCTTTTCTGTTTTTTTTTTTATTTCCTATTTCCATTAACAAAATTATCACTTTTCAATAACAATAGTTACCACTTTTCAATAATAATAGTTACCACTTTTTAATAATAATAGTTACCACTTTTCATTAACAAAATTACTACTTTTCAGTAACAAAATTACAATTTTTCAATAATAATAATTGTTGGTCCCAAAGTTGAGTTAAGATTAGGGCTGTAAATCGATTCGAGTAGCTCGCCGCTTGGCTCGGACTCGGATCGTCGGTGACTCGTTTGAGATCGTTCGCCTTCATCTTGAACCGAGCTTGAACACCATTTTGTGTCCGGAAGAAAATTCGAGCCGAGCTCGGACAACCTGTTGTTCGATTCGCCAAGCTCGTGAGTTTGTTTACTTTCCTAAGTTTCTTTTGTTTTAATGGTGCATTTAAAGGATTTGGAGAATTAAAGCGTCTGCAATTAATATTGAAATCGGAAAGTGAAAAATTCATATGGAATAATGGAAATTGGAAACCAAGAGACGCATTGTTGCTATAAATTTGGGGTTGAATGTATTACTGAACACACCGTAAACGACAAACCTTTCTGAATCTCATCAATTTCACTTCACATAGTATTTATTTGAATGAGTTCTTGAAGTTGAATCTGTCCATCAATATTTTTCAAGATTTCATTCTGGTAATGCACACCAAGTGTTTGATAATATTCCTAGGATAGTTTCTTCCTCCATTGACTCCATATGATTATATCATCGGTTACTGTTATCGTGTTGGCGTGTTGCATCCATTTAAGCTTATTACTTTTTTTTTTAATCTATAAAATTATATTTCCATTAGCCAGAAAATAGGGTATAACCTATACCATATATAGTTTCGACTGGAGACAGTAGGCATTATTTGATTATATGATGTTCATTAATTATTGGGTTGTAAGTTAAAGGTTTGATTAGTAATGAAAATATATACCTGCTAAATTTGTTAAAATGTATATATCTGCTCCATATGTGAAATAAAGTAGTGCATATATAATAAAACAAGAAATAAGAAGAAACCTTCCTTTGATTACATCTGTTCATTTTATATACCTTCTACAATAATGTATTATTTATAATTTGTTTACAGCGGTGAATTGATCCCAAATAATGGATTCTTCTCTCAACAAGCAACAAGAAACAATAGTTATTGAAGACACGACAACGGAAGCCACTCAAAATGCTCAAATTCAAGGGAACAAAGAAATTGATGTTACTGATCCAAGTAAGAAAGAACGGAGAAGGAAATCAAAAGTTTGGTTGGAGTTCACAATTATTACGATGAATGATGCTAAGGAAAAAGCAAAGTGTAAATATTGTGGTACGCTGATTTCAATCAATTCTCAAGGTTCAACCACCCAATTCCATCGGCACTTAGAGAGTTGTCCACTCCGTCTTGCCTCTACTAAGAAGCAAAAACTTTTGACTACTCAACCTTTAGGTCCTAGTGACTTTGGAGGTGGCTTAGGGGGCACAATTACTACTTACAAGTATGACAAAGAAAAGGTACGAGAATTCTTAGCAAAAATGGTTATTGTACATGAGTACTCATTTCGAATGTTGGAGCATGAATTTTTTGTGATGTTTTGCAAAACATTGAATCCAAGGTTTGAGAAGATGTCGCGTGTTACATTAAAAAGTGATTGCATGAAGTTATATGCTTTAGAAAAGAAGAAGCTAAAAGTCATATTTGAGAGTGTTGAAAGGTTTAGTTTAACCTCTGACTTGTGGACCTCTAATCAGAATATTGAGTATATGTATCCTGAACTTTTGTGCATTACCACCTCCACACACTGGATTAGCTATTTCTGATTGCATTTCTGAATGTCTTATTGATTGGGGGATTGAGGTTAAAATAACTTCTATTACCCTTGATAATGCCTCAACTAATGATGTAGCTGTGAGAAACCTGAAAGATAACTTTTCACTAAAAGGAAAGCTTTATTTTAAGGGAAAGGTCTTTCATGTACGATGTTGTGCACATGTATTAAATCTTATGGTGCAAGATGGTCTTAATCAAATCTGTTTATGCCTGGAGTTTGGAAAATAAGACAAATTTTGAATGAAAATTCTTGTGATGATAATGCCGATTATGTTAAAAAATTGTCTTTGAAAATGAGGGAAAAATTTGATAAGTATTGGGGAGATTGCAGTTTGTTAATGGCTATAGGTGTTGTTCTTGATCCTAGATATAAGAAGAAATTGATTGAGTTTTGCTACTCCAAAATTTATCCAGCTACTAAGGCATATGAGGAGATTGAGCTGATGCGTTTTAATTTGCATGAGCTCTATGTAGAATATATTTCTAATAGAGTTTTTGGTGAAACAAGATCAAGTAATAATACAAAAGAGGCAAGGTTCTTGGATGAAAATTTTGGTGGAGTAAGAATAAGAGGTAAAACTAAAGGTAGAACAGAATTTGACATATTGGGCACAAGAATTAGATTCTGTTGTTCCTAACAAATCTGAATTGGATATCTACCTTGAAGAAGGCCTGTATATTTGCAATGAAGAATTGGATGTTGATTTCAATGTCTTGGATTGGTGGAAAATGAATACTTTGAAGTTTCGGACCCTATCTAATATGGCACGAGATAAATTATTTATTCCCATAACAACTGTTGCTTCGGAATCTGCTTTTAGTGCTGGAGGAAGAGTTCTTGATCAATATCAAAGTTCTTTAAAGCCTGAGACTGTTCAAGCAATTATATGTACAGGGGATTGGTTGTGTTCTGAGTGGAAGGTTGTAAAACTTGAAGAGGTATTTTCTACTTTATACACAATAATATTTTTAAGAATGAAGTTATGTTAAATAACATAAATTTTTATATATGTGCAGCTGGATGATGAGGACATGCAAAAAGTTAATTTGAGTTGAGTGATGCTGCATAAAGTAAAGTTGGAGGTAATCTAATTTTACTTACACAATTATGCAATAAACAATATTCTGAAGCCAATTGAATAAGCAAAGTGTAAATATTGTCATCTTATTTTTTTGTAGGTAATTTTGCTGTGAACGTGTTCAACAAACCTCATATCAATATATTATATATTAAGCTTTTTATTAGATTATGTAGTTTTTTCTTTGGTGTAATGAGACTCAATTTTATTAATGAAGTACTTGTTTAATTATTAAGTTTGTTCATTGTTTCTGAAGCCAATTAAATAAGATATTGGAGTTGTTTACTTGTTTTATTACTACTAGATTTAATTAAGCATTGCATTGTGTCATGTGCCACGGTAGAAAACAAGTTGACAGCATAAAAATGGGACTGTAAGCAGCAGGCTGCAAGCTGCAGCATTGCAGCATAAAAGGACAGAAAAAAAAAAGGACAACACATTGCAGAAAATAGGACTGCAATAGTGTAGAAAAAGTGTATTGTAGTCTGAATGTTTTAGTTGACTGCAATATTGTGTCACTGTTGAGCCGAGCCGAGCAGCTTGTAATAAGCTAACCTTCATTCGAGCCGAGTTCAAACACTATAATTGTGGCTCGCTTCAGCTCGAGCCGAGCTGAGTTTTAAAGCTTGGAAATTCGAGCCGAGCTTGTACATAGTAGTGTTTGGTTTTTCTGGACTCGTTTTCAGCCCTAGTTAAGATTGAGTAAGCTAGGAAAAGTCTAGAGGGGAGGGGTGAATAGACTTTTCAAAATCTTTCAAAATATCAGAGTTTTAATGCGGAATAGTGTTCTGAACAGTACTGTTCTTACTGGCTCAGATCAGTACTTCCAGTTTCAGTTTTATACTCAACTTAGATTTAGATCTTGAATATGTATGTTAAACAAATATTAAACAGTAAGTAAATCAACACACAAGATTTATAGTGGTTCGACAAATGTCTACATCCACTCTCAAAACTTCAGTCGTGATATTTTATTAAACTCTTCCTTCTTGAGTTTCTTGTGGCTTAAAGTCCCAAGATTAAGACTTTGATCTTATCGATTATACCTCCATGTATATCTTCGATCTACTAGTAATTTCACAAATAACTAGCACACTTTTTTACAACAAACCACAAACTAAAAAGTAAAGTAAACTTCCCTAGAATGTAGCCTTTGATTCTTCAATACAGTACGGTGGCTTTTTCTTAGTTTGATCTCCTTCAACTCTTTGAGTTCTTGAATACTTGAATGCTTTGATTACTTCGAATATCTTGAGTAGCTGTAGTATCAATAGTCTTTTCAAGTATAAGATCACACGGTATTTATAGACTTTAGTATGACAGTTAGCAGTTTGTGACACTAACTCTCAACTAACTCTAAACCGTTTCTTGTTGTAACTTCTTTTTGTAACCAACTTAAACTTATCTTCCAAGTCAGCATATCTTCAACTATATCTTCAGTTACCCCTCAAATAAGTTTTCCAAACTTATTCTTCAATTCTACTAACTCAGCACAGTAAACTACTCTTCTTAGTTTTACTGTTCTTAGTCAGTCAGCACAGTTCTCAATAACTGTTCTGCGCTTCTTCAAAATACTTCTCTTGTATCTCTTAGCTTCATCTTACTCCTTTTGATAGTCTTCTTACTCTGGAGTAGTCTTCTGATCTTCCTTGGTCTTCTTTAGTCTTCTGATCTGGTTCTAATCTACTGTTCTGAACTTTTACAATACTGAATACAATAGAATACAAAATTACACATATATAAAACCTATCTATACATCAACTGAACTATATACAGAATAGTACATCTAAGTCATATACTATAAGATGTCTATACAATACATTTATCAGCTTTGTTCCTAACAGTTCACATATCAGATCAGTAACATACTAAGATCAATAAACTCAGTTTTCATAACTCATTAAGATCAGTAAACTTATTTCATATGACTTAGTTAGAATGACTTAGAACCACATATATCATTAACTTCAAGTTGCTTTTGGCCATCAAAACATATAATCATCAACTAGAACATTGTTTATAGGATTCATATCCCAACAATAGTTACCCATTTTCATTAACAAAATTACCACTTTTCAATAATAATAGTTACCACTTTTCATTAACAAAATTACCACTTTTCAGTAACAAAATTACCACTTTTCAATAAGAAAGAACTACACTTTTCAATAATAAAATTACCATTTTTCAAAAAGAAAGAACTACACTTTTCAATAACAAAATTACCACTTTTCACTAATAATAGTTACCACTTTTCAGTAAACTAATTACCACTTTTCAGTATTACCAATTACCACTTTTCACTAATAACAATTACCACTTTTTAATAAGAACCACTTTTCACTTTTCAGTACTGTACAAAATGAAATTATGCAGAGTTAATTATCAATTGAAATCAAACATATTTTCAGAAATAAAAAAAGATTATGAATTAAAATCAAATAGATTTTCAGAAATAAAAAAGCAAGGAATAAACCGCTTTGTGCTGCTTAATGCTCTAGAAAATAAGAGTCATTCCACTGTTCTTCCCCAAACTGCAGCCTCAATCCTAGGCTCAAACGAGAAAGCACAAACAAAATCCCTATTTTCGCACTTATCTAATTTAACCCATTAATTCTCAATCAAATCACATCAAATAGCTGCAAATTTCTCCAGAATTCACAGACACCGTCATCTTCTTATCGGCGCTGTGTAGTTTATATCCACCTTCTTCCCATAAAAGCTTGTGCGAGATGAATTGCGGCATCGCTGCTACCTGCTTCCAAAATTGAAAGAAATTGCGTTGGGATTGAAAGAGCAACAAGGCGGGATTGAATCGGCGTGGAAGAATGGGCCGAGATGGAGAGGGCCGAGAGGGAAAGAAATATGTAAAAAAAAAAAGGGTTAAAAAAGGAGTGCACCAAAATCAAATCGGTGTGTATGGTGCATATAAGACTTTCCATATATATATATATATATAGAGGGTATAATTGATATGGGTGAAAACGGATAGGATATTTCTCGACCGATCCGGAACCGTATCCGGTCGGATACAAATTCGGTATAAAAATTTAGTATCCGGGCGGATACGGATTCGGATACGGATAGTTGACTTCGGATTCGGAATACATAATATCCGACCGTATTCGAGTTTTCCCATATTTTATCGGATATTATCCGGATAATAAATCCGGATACCCGGATTTTTTAATATATTTTATTTTATATTTTATATTAATTTTATTAAAGCTCTATTATAACTTATAACATTATTGGGCCTTATTAAAAACTAAAAAGTCTAAACCCTCACCCCCAGCGTCCGCCGCCCACTCCTCCTTCCCTTCCCTTTTTGGCCCCTGCACGGCTGCACCCCCAGCCCCGACCCCCGTCGTCGACCGCCCGTCCCAGCCCCTATCTTGACGTCGCTGCCACCCTGCATCCCGAGCCCCGATTAGATTCAGAGAAAATTTAAGGTACAAATTGTTGAAACTCCATTAAATGAAATGGAGGAAAATTGAGGAGGTGGTTCTTAGTGTGCTTGTATTTTGTTGTACATTACTTTTTCTTTAATTTCTTATATTACCCACTAAACTACATGAAAATCTACGAATAGAGTAAGTATTTATGTGTACTGTGTACATTCGAACATTTGCACGCATATCATAAATTGAATTAATCATTAGCATTAGTTAAAACTTAAAAGAAACGTATGTATGTTGCGTATGGTTTTAATGTTTTCATGAGTGGATGATTCTTTGGCTTAGGAGTAGTTTGTTGATTGCTTTATTCATGCTTGGGTATAATATTATATATGTCTTTTTAGGCGTTATGCTGTGCTGGAGTGGTGATGTTTACGAAGGATATATTTTGATGATTTTATGTTTGTTGAATTTTTATGTGTTTCAATCACATTTTGATGATTTCCATTTGAAATATATTATCCGATTATAGTTATTCGAATCCGGCCCGGATTCGTCCGATATTCGTTCCGTATACCGAATATTCCGAATTCGTATCCGAATCTGACTTTTCCGTATCCGACTCCGAATTCGAGAAAAAAATATGGTTTAGGATACGGTATAAGCACTATCCGTCCGTATCCGATCCGTTTTCACCCCTAATAATTGATACAACTCTATTATCAAAATCCGTACTTATCTATTAAAATAATATAATTTTATTATTATTTAAAAATATTATTAATATAAAATTAAAAAGCACATTGATACAACTATATTACTAAAATCCATACCTATTTATAATAATTTGAATTAGGGCTAGTCTTGGGCGAAACCGTCTCACATAATGTTTGAGCAAAAAATGATAGTGTTTAAGTAAAAAGTGACAGTCACTTTTTTTAAAAATATTATCACTTTTTACTTGAACATTATCATTTTTTAACAAACTAAAAATCTGAAGAAAAAAAAAAGGGGGTTAATTGCAAAAAAAATCACGACCTTTAGTAGATTTATCAATTACAACATAAACTTTTTTTCTTTGCAATTCCATACACCAACTTTTTTAATTTTACAATTTAATGCACCAACAAATTTTTCGATCAATTTTAAATTGATGTGGCGCCAAAAAGATCAAAATCGCCACATTGACGCCAAGTAAAACTGCCGATTAATTAATTATTACTATTTTTTAATGAAAAAAAAAACAATTTTAATACTTAAAAAATACAAAATTAAACAAGCCCTTATTAACAATTATTCTAAACGCACACGCACACAAAGACATAATTATATTCACTCAAAATTTGCAACCCCTATAATTACATGGAGTATTTTTTTATTTTTCTTGTTTATGCTATTGGTGTGTTTTTAGGAAAAATTAAGTCAATAGAAAAAATAGAATTGTGATTAGTTAATAAAATTGGTTTCTCATGCTCTCTTCCCAAATTCCATGGAGAATAAGAGCACCGCGAATCTAAGCCCATCATAAACAAACAAATCGATTGAAGGATTGACAAATTGAAGAATGTGATTAAAATTTATGTGCAAATAAGAGCTTGTTTAATTTATTTATTTTATTTTTTTGAGTTTTAAAATTGATTTTTTCATTAAAAAATAGTAATAATTAATTAGTTGACAGTTTTACTTGGCGCCAATATGGAGATTTTGATCTTTTCGGTCCCACATCATTTTAAAATTAATCGAAAAATTTGTCGGTGCATTAAATTGTAAAACTAAAAAAGTTGGTGTATCGAATTGCAAAGAAAAAAAGTATATGTTGTAATTGATAAATCTACTAAAGGTGGTGATTTTTTTTGCAATTAACCCAAAAAAAAATTATCCTACCCAAAATTTTGAAATATAGATTAAAAGGATCCGTGAGACGATATCACACAAGTTTTTACCTAGTTTTTCCGTGAGACGATCTCACACAAGTTTTTACCTAGTTTTGGGTGAGACCGTCTCACAGAATGAGTTCCCGTTAGACGGGTCTCTCTTAACCCCACATATAAAAAAGTGATAATGTTTGAGCAAAAAGTGATAGTGTTTAAGTAAAAAGTGACAGTCACTTTTATTAAAAATATTATCACTTTTTTAACAAACTAAAAATCTAAAAAAAAAAAAAAAGGGTTATCCTACCAAAATTTTAAAATATGAATCTCTTTTGGTGAGAGACGGTCTCACACAAGTTTTTGACTTTGAATTAAATTTGAATTTTAATAATTTTTTGATCTATATTATTTTAATTTGGATCAAATTTTATCCCGACTATATCAAAGGTTTTTTTAATTAAATGTTAACTTTTTAAAAATAATTTAATTAAATATTAGATTTTTTGGGGTAAGTTTAATAAATAAATTAGTGCAACAATTTCTCTGATCTCTGTTTCCCCTGCAACAATACCTCTGTTGTGTCAGATTATTCAGAGGGCGCCATTTCTAACGGCACCTTTCTGTGATCTCTGTTTTTTTTTGCAACAAGGGTCAGAATGATTCAAAGGGCGCCGTTTAAAACAGCGCTCTAATTTATTTTATCAAACAGCCACCGAACACTAATATTTTATTAAATTATTTTGAAAAGGTTAATATTTTATTAAAAAAACCGCCATGGGATCTAGTCATTCTAGAAAAGAACCCAAAGTGAGAGAAGAGGCAACTCCTTCTGATCTTAGCTTACAAGAACAGATGGCCTTGATGATGAAGAGATCTTACAAGCTTCAATCTGAGCATGGTAAATATAAAAAGTTCTAAAAACATTATAGAGATAAGAAAACTAACCATGCAGGAGGCTCATCATCATCCAATAAGTCCAACGACCGATCACAACGCACTTCTGAGTGTAGAAGGCAGGAACCTAGTTCCTCCAAAAGAGAAGAGTCTTCTGATCGTAGAGGAAAGAGTAGAAGAGATGCAACTCCTACCAAAAGCTTAAGGAATGGTAAAGACTTATGTTATACATGTAATAAACCTGGTCATTTTAGTGTTGAATGTCCAGAACTTACACCCGAGCGAGATGAGCTGAAAGCTAGAAGGGAGAGAAAATTCTCTAGAAGAAAGGTCATGTTAGCTGATGAGGACAGTAGTGATTCAGAAGATGATCTACCCTCGTCATGCGAATCAGGATTTCTGACTAATGGAGATGAAACTCTCTTAGATGATCATTGCATGATGGCAAGATAAGAAAAAGAGGTAAACTCCAAAACTATTTCAAAACACTCTTCTTACTCACACACATATGAGTCCGACTCAATTCTGAAGAAAAAGAGGTAAACTCCAAGACTATTTAAAATTTAAGGATCAGCACTCAATTCTGACTCACGTGCATAAGAATCAGCCTGGTTCAATTGTGAACCGGTCACGGCTCCGGTCCAGAAGAGGGCTCAAAACCGTTTTCACGGTCAGACCCGATGAAACCGGCCCAAAACCAGAATAATATGAATTGTGGAGAATAAATGATAAGATATTTTTATCAATTGTTATTATTTTTTCTTATTTCTTCCACTCTTTATCGATGTGGGATCGTAAATCTCATATTTTTAATTTGAGACTTATGAAATAATATGAATTATGGAGAATAAATGATAAGATATTTTAATTTAATATTTGTTATTTTATGACTTTAGTGTGTTTATTTTAATATAATTTTTATAAGATGTTTTTTTTTTTAATATGTAACATAGAGAATATTAAAAAAATGTATATAAATATTATTTTGCCGGTCCGACCGATCCAATCGGTTGGACCGTGAATCGGTGCCTAATCAGGTTTGATCACCAGTCCAATTGTTATGAAAACACTGCTTCTCAGTAAGCATGAAGAACTAATAAAATAGAAGAATCTTTTAGACCTAAAGGTTTTAGACCTAAAGGTAGCCGAAATTACTTAATCAGATCAATGGCTTCTCTAGAAGTCTTAAAGAAAAATTAGGAAGGAGCTGATGAAACAGTCTGACAACTGTATTCGATCTGGATAATGTATTCCGGATAATTCTTCTCCTGCTCTAGCTGAGAGTATAGTCTTTGATATTCAAGTCTTAAAAAAAATACTAGTATTATTAATACTACGCAACAATTAAAATCCAATTACATTATTCTTGGATTTTGGACCAAGAATTCTCAAGACTTGTATACTAATGAAACCAAACAAAAACTACCGAAAAAAAAATATTACCAATATAATTATAATATATATAAAAAACAAGACCGTAGTTCAAAAGCCATGTCCGAACACAAAACCTTGATTCACAAACATCGGGCGCCTCCAAGTGAGGGTTGATCACCCCCGCCGCCAGAGTTGGAATATTTCTCATCCGCCCTTGTAGTAATCTTATTTCTCAACTCCTCCAACGCCGCCGCGTACTCCTCCAACTCCTCCACCGTCTTCCCCTCAAGACCGTCGCACCACCGAAATCCAATCCATTGCCGCCGCCAGCAGCGGCGTATTCCTCCCCTCGCTTCTTTTCCACTTCCACCTCCCTACAAACATCGGCGTGCTGCACGTTGTAATCCCTCGCAAACCCCGGCTGCGTCTCGGCCGCACAATCCTCGGCGCCCTCGCCTCTGCGGAAGCGCTCGATAACCGCGTCGGCCTTTGGGTGGCCGAAGGAGAAGACGTGGTTACCGTAAGAGCGTATGATAATGGCAATTTGGGCCCCAGTAAGAATGCATAATTCACTAGCTTTTTTGAACAACCCTAATCGCCTTTTGGAGAACGTGACTTGACAAGAAGTCAATTTTTCGATTTTCTTGATTTCAATCTTCCTTCTTCCCTTGCTTGTCCTTTTTTTCGCATCATCTTCCATGTTTCCAATAAATTCAAGAAACTTGAAATAATTTGGGGGTGTTAGGTTTTAGGGCTCTAATATATAGATCGATGATGAATTTCACATATGGAAATCAGATTTTAGTGAAATTAATGCAATATTCACTTTCCTACTTTATCCTCTTTCTCTCTTGAAATAAATAAACATGTGTTGTTCTTTTAATTTTAGTTGCCTTGTTTTAATTAACTTACCCTTATTAATAAACTTTTTAAAAGGGAAAAAAATTTCTTTTAGTCACCAAAGTTTACCTAAGATTTGGTCACCACATTTAGTCATTATCAAAATTGATCATTCACTTATTCTTTTCTATCAAAATTATCACCGAAGTTTTGATCACCCACATTAGTCATTATCAAAATTGCTCACTCATTTATTCCTAACAGAGAAAGGATTCTGAATGACAATTTTATTTACATCATTCTCCTTCTTTAATTCCTAAACCCTAAACCTCAAATTTTTTTTTTTTCAATTTCTTTTGATAAAAAATTATAAACCTAAACCCCAATTAATGTTTTTCAATTTCTACTGATTTTATCTTCAATTCATATAATTTTTGTAGAGTGAATTACATTATTATGTCAAACCTATCTACTTACGTGAGAAAGAGTGATAGTGGTTCATCAAAACGACTGACAGTGGAAAAAAAGCAAGTGAGAGTGACAAGGGTGGCAAACCATCAAATTATGGTGGTCATGTACTCATATACTAGTTTGATATACTCTGTTTTTATAATTATAATGTGCACTTCGATGGTTTATAATTATATACTAGTTTGATATACTCTGTTTTTATAATTATAATATGCACTTCGATGGTGGTCTTGGGTTGGTCTGCTAATACCCATCCCTTTTTCCTCTCCCCATGACTCGAACCCAGGACCTAAGTAGTGATGCTCTGACCACTTGAGCTATCCCACTTTGTCACCATATTAAAGGTTGCAATATTGTCATATTAGTATTGTTTAAAAATACAAGTCAATGAATAACACTGATCCATCTCTACGTTAATTTTTCCATCATTTGGAATGCACTATCAATGAACAATGAACAGGTACGCAAATTGCTAATAAAAATTAGTATTTATAATATATTGTATATTTAAATTATTTTAAAAGATAAAATCAAAATCAAAAAATTCGAGAAACAGAATCGAATGAGACAAATAATTTTCTATCTTTTTAAATCAATAAATTAAATTTAATAACATATTTACTTTAATAATTGAGTAATTTTTCATATGAGTCTTTTTTTTTTCTTTTAAATCTATTAATGTTAAATATAGTAAATATTCACTATATATTTAATATATAATTATAATTATAACTCAACATTAATTATGATGACACCTATATAATACCATACACAATGTCATTTAAAAATATAACATATCATACAAAATTAAGGAAAGGATCAGACAGCAAAATTAATGAGAAAGACAAATAAAACTCCCTATTAAAACTTCCTATTCGTATATAGTGGGATATATATTTACACAATTATAATTGAATACTTATAGCATTAATATCTACAAAAGAATAAAATTTAAACTAAATATCTAACATTCCATGTAATAAAGTTGAAAGGATCTCAATATTCTTACCTTATAATTTTTTTTTCTTAGTATCCTTTAAAAATACAAGTCAATGAATAACAGTGATCCATCTCTACGTTAATTTTTCCATCATTTGGAATGCACTATATATCAATCAACAATGAACAGGTTTATATATACACGCATCATTTGGAATGCACTATCGACAAAGTGGGATAGCTCAAGTGGTTAGAGCACCATTACCTAGGCCTTAGATCCTGGGTTGGAGTCATGGGGAGGAGAAAAAAGGGATGGATATTTAAAGGGATGGGTATTTAATGTAATTCAAATTTTTTTTTGGAATGCACTATCAATCAACAATGAACAGGTTTATATATACACACTAGATGAGCATAAAAAATACTCCCTATATAATAAAATTAATCGAATAAAACTCCCTATTAGTATATAGTGGAATATATATTTACACAATTATAATTGAATACTTATAGCATTAATATCTACAAAAGAATAAAATTTAAACTAAATATCTAACATTCCATGTAATAAAGTTGAAAGGATCTCAATATTCGTACCTTATAATTTTTTTTCTTAGTATCCGTGCTAAAATCATTGAGAAACTGATTTAAAAGGTGGTGGAGGGAATATTTTTTTAGATCAGAACGCACTCCTGACTGTAGAAGGCAGGAACCTAGTTCCTCTAGAAGAGAAGAGTCTTCTGATCGTAGAGGAAGTAGCAGAAGAGATGTTACTCCTACCAAAAGCTCAAGGGATGGTAAGGACTTATGTTATACATGTAATAAACCTGGTCATTTTAGTGTTGAATGTCCAGAACTTACACCCAAGGAGCGAGATGAGCTGAAAGCTAGAAGGGAGAGAAGATTCTCCAGAAGAAAGGTCATGTTTGCTGATGAGGATAGTAGTCATTCAGATGATGATCTACCCTCATCATGCGAATCAGGATTTCTGACTAATGGAGATGAAACTCTCTTAGATGATCATTGCATGATGGTTAGAGAAGAAAAAAAGGTAAACTCCAAGACTATTTCAATACACTCTTCTTCTTACTCACACAGATGAGTCCGACTCATCTGACGCCGATTCTAAAAATCACCTTCAGTTCACTTGTGAACAATTGAAGATTGATCTAAAATTGACAACATCAGCTTATATGGCTATTGAGGATGAAACGATGAAATTGAGAGCTGAAATTGCTCAGCTGAAAAAGCAAAAGTCAGAAGCAGATCCTAAGCTTGTGATAATGAATGAGAGACTGACCGAAGAGCTATCTCAGCTTAAGGATCAACACTCAATTCTGACTCACGTGCATAAGAATCAGCTGAGGACTCATGCTGCTGAAACTGAGGAATTTCGTGTTCTCAAATGCACGTATGATGAACTTCTCAGTAACAATGAAGAGCTAATAAAATAGAAGAATCTTTTAGACCTAATGGTAGTTGAGATTAACAGAGCAAGGGAAGCTCTTAATTAGATCAATGGCTTCTCTAGAAGTCTTAAAGAAAAATCAGGAGTAGGTCATGAAGGCAAGTCTTCTGGTAGTCAGCAAGGTAATTAAGGAGTTGATGAAACAGAAGATGAGTCTGACGACTGTATTCTGGATAATTCTTCTCCAGCTCCAGCTGAGAGTATAGTCTTTGATACTCAAGTCTTAAAGAATTAAGGATTTTTCTTAGTGTAGTCAAATTGTACAAAGTGACTATATAGTCAACGAGTCGAATCGTGCCACGTGGCATCGTGTGCGTCGTATGAACCTGCTACCTGTTATACAAGTTTAAATTAATTAAATCATTTTTAAAATTGTATTTTGTTATTTACTATATTACCCTTCTTTTATTAAAATTATTTTTAATATATATATATATATATTAAGTAAAATTACTATTCTATCCTTTTTATACAAATATTATCATTATAAAAATTAAATAAAACAATAAAAAAAATAATTAAATAATAAATGTATTGAAAGTACTCACTTGCACGGTCCAACAGCCGTACACGGTTGTACGGTTGATACTCAGTAAACCGTGTAATCCAAACAATGTGATGTAAGTGATCTCTTTCACGGTCCAACAGTCGTGCACGGTTGCACGTACGGTCAACTCAGTCACTCGTGTAAATCGAAACATGTACTGGAAGTACTCACTTGCACAGTCCAATAGTCGTGCACGGTTGCACGATCGATACTCAATAAACCGTGCAATCCAAAAAAATGTGTTGTAAGTGCTCACTTTCACGTTCCAACAGTCGTGCCTGGTTGCACGGTCGATATTCAGTAAACCGTGCTCGAGCCACAAATAGGGCAGCGGCTAAGCGGCGTCAGTGGAGTGCGTGTTCGCGGGGGGGGGGGGGGGGGGGGAAGAAAACCAACGTATTCGTGTTCTAGATTTAGGTTCATATGACATTTTTTTGGTTTAATTTAATTTGTTTTTTTATTGTTAATTTTAATAATAATATAAGGGTAAATAGGTAGTTTTACCATTATATGTTTTAATTAAATTAATAAATATAATAATTTTTTTTTATTAAATTAAGGATAAAAATGTAAAATTTAAATTATAGTCTGTATATTTTAATTAATTAAATTAATTATAAATACGACACCATACGACACATATTTTCAACACAAAGTACAAAGGGTATCAGGTCATCAGATTTAAGACCTTAGATTTGATTTTTAATGGTTCAAATTTAATTGACTACGGTAGTCATACGACACCATTCTCCATCTAGGTTTAAACTTTTAAGGAAAATTTAGTAGTTTAAGAAAAAGACAGTAATAATATACACATTCTCCATCTAGATTTAAACTTTTGATGAATTAAATTTAGTAGTTTAAGAAAAAGACAGTAATAATATACACAAAAAACGCGGGGGTTGCCGACGGAAGTCTACCGACGAAATCCATTCCGTCGATCGTCCCGACGGATCGCCGACGGAATATTCGAATCGACTGACTTCCGACGGAATCCAACATCCGTCGGGACCGTCCGACGGAATTTAGTTTCACAGTCAAACGGTGTCGTTTTAGCCTTGCTTCCCGACGGATTTTTCCGTTGGTCGTTCAAATTTCGACTACCGACGGAATAATCCGTTGGTAGCCGACCCGCTTTGACCCACCGCCTCGGATACCAATGAAAAGACGCGTGGAATAAATATTCGCGTGCTACCGACGGAAATATCTATCGGTAGCAATTTTTTTTTTTTTTATAAGAACTGCCTTCGGCAGTTCCTTCTTGAGGAAATTTTTTTTTTTGGCTTTCGTCTCCCTGTTCTCTCCTCTGTTCGTGGATTGGATTTTCTTGTGCGTGGATTGATCGACAAAGGGCATAACGATTATCTACTCCAATTTTCTTCAATTTAAACGGTACGTTTTATAAATTCTTAATTAATTTTAATTAAGTTATTGTATTAATTATTGCATGTTAATTATTATAAAACTGTTATTGAATTATTATAAATTGCATGTTAATTATTATAAAACTGTTATTGAATTATTATAAATTGCATGTTAATTATTATAAAATTGCATGTACGTAGTTGATGAATATGTATAATTAATTCAAATATATGTTAGTACGTGGATTATATGTTTTTTATTGGTTAATTGTAATTAATTAATGTATGTTAGTTCAAATATATAGTGTAGATCTTGTTAGTTCGTTTTGATAATTAAACTAGGTTATTATTGTTGATTAAATTAGTAATTATTGTTATAAGTAGGGGTGTTGTACGGTTTGATTAATATCGTAATTGTTGATGTTGATATGAGTGTTTTGTTTAATGATCAAACAATAACAGCCGAGTGTTGTGTTTAATGTTCCCAACACTCATGACAACATCAGAATTTGCCCTTCCTTTTCTCACTAACTCTTATCTTACGCTTGTTGTCTAATGATGTCCCCAGAGCAGTTAGAAGACGTGGGCAACACCAAGTCATGCCACTGCGTGGGAGTGAGAAGTTATTAGACCATGGTATAACAAGTCCCTAAATTCTAGGAGTGGTGGAGAGAAGTTCTACAACCGCATGATCTCAAGGTTGAGGCGATCATGGGAGTTGATGGCAGTTTGTGAATGAAGCCTATAAATACAGAAGCTGCCCTCAACACAATATACACAAGAAGAAAAGCTGAAATCGACTACTACTCTATTGAACGCTATATACGCTTCTAGTTAGGAAAAACTTTGTTTCTTCTTGTAGTTCTTCACATTATTATAAATCCGAATAGTAGTGTGTTAGAACATAGTCTTATTTACTAGGTTGTGTGATTAGATCTATGAGGGAGATAGTTTCATAGGATCGGATCTAGTAAATCATTATACACTTTCGTAGTGTAATTATACACCTCAAAGAGGTTGTACTCGTTTCACATATTTTTATATAGTGAACAGCGTAGATTATTTTATAATCTACGCAAATTTTGAATACTTCCATTTTTCACTACGTGCAATTTAATTTCCGTTGCATAGTGTTGTCTAGATTGTTCCAACACAACGGACAACATCTCTGATTTCGCACGCACACACACTTTCAGTTGGTATCAGAGCCAACTACTTGATACACTAAATAGAGATTCTGCTTAGAGTGTGTAAAATCTGAAATGGAGTATCCACTCTCACCCGCACTAAAGCCTCCGATTCTAGATGGCACGAATTATGCCTTCTGGAAACCAAAGATGAGGATGTACATCAAATCCATTGATGAACGAGCCTGGAGGAGTGTTCTTGCTGGTTGGACTCAACCAAGAACTGCTGCGGATGAAGACAATGAAGCTCGGATCAAGAGAGAGCTCGACTGGACGGTTGAAGAAATCACAACGACGAGTTATAATTCAAAGGCGTTGAATGCGACCTTCACCTCAACAGATGCCTCAATATTCAAAATCATATCAAACTGCATTTCTTCGAAGGATGCATGAGATAGACTGCAAGAACATTGTGAAGGATCAGATAGTGTACGAAGGACCAGTCTGATTTGAGAACTTTTAAATTTTGGGTGTTTCTGTTTTACAAGTGTAATGACATTTTATTGTTATATCTTTAGTTTGCGTTTTTAAAATGTGAAGATATTTTATTGTTATTATGTAAATGTGAAAATATAAATAAATTATTATATATGCTTGAGCAGTTTAGTGCTATATGTATAGCCCATATTTTGTAGTTAATTTAATTATAAAAATTATAGTGACGCGAGAAAGTGTCACTAAAACACACGGTCATGACGACGGTTAGCGTTACCAAATAACATTACTATGACACCTAAAAACATCACTAAACGAGGTGGTTAAGTTTGTTATAAATTTTTTCATGACGCGAGAAAACGTCTCTAAAGCACTCCGTTGTGATGTCGATTAGCGTCACCATATAGTGTTACTATGATGCATAAAATTGTCACAATGACCATTTACAACGACGCTTTTAAGCGTCACGAAAACAGCCTATAGAAACGGCAAATCAAGTGACGATTGGCCAAAGCGTCACTATATCAAAAGCGTCATGAAAAGCAATATTTAGTGACACTTTTGAGCGTCTCTAAAGACCTTTTTTGTTGTAGTGATAGCACTCAAGTATATCTAGTTCCTTTGTCACATCATTCTTTGACTCACACTGTTTGAATTCTAATTTACATTGTATCTGTAGAATTCGAAAGGTTTCAAATTAATTTTTGATGTCTTGTTTTGTGTGTACAGGTCCCAATATGTCCAACACTTCTCAGATCACTGCTGCACACTCAAACTCGAACTCAAGCGACAAAACCTCTCCAAACCCTCTCAATCTCCTTACTGAAATGACATCATCAAACTCATCAAACTCACCAAACTCTCCATCGTTCACCGTAGGAACCATCGTTGTTCCTTTTGCTTCTGAAGAATCTCCCACTCAAACAACTCCTCTTGCAATCGTACCCTACAATCCATACGACATTCGCACTGAAATCGCGAATGCAAACACTACTACAGAAATTCCAACCTCCAACCCACCAGATGAGCCCTCATCTGAAGCTCTCGCACCAGAAATCACTCCAGTAACCTTACACTTCCCTCTGGGCACTCCTTTCAACACTTTGAAAGAGGCATTCGAAACCCTAAGCCTGAAAACAACTCACCCTGTTTTAGTGCTTGAGGGAGAAACGCTGGATAATGCCATGTTCAAAGGGGATGTGGACATGCAAACTCAACCGGAATCCTCTGATGAAGAAGTCCTGGCCGCAAAGTTCGAGAGAATTCACCAGCACAAAAAGGGCAAAAAGAAAGCTGCTGCTGTTCCAACTGCATGAAGATGGCCTGGTGGTAAGAGAAAGTCCCAAAGGAATTTGGGCAAGACTGTTGACTACACTGGAAAGGGAAAGAAGCCCAGGACGGATGGGAATGCGTCTGAGCCGATTGCTGTGTCTGATTCTGAATCAGAACCAGAAACAGAGGCTGAACAACCTGCACCCCCAGTGGAAGAAGAGGTGGCTGTAAATGAAGAGGATGTGGACGAAGTTGCTGAGGAAATGGAGGAGGAAAGTGAACCTACTCCACCAGTTCGACGATCAAAGAGGCCCCGAGAGCCCGAAAGTGTTGCCTCTCCGATGGCAACACCAGATCAGTCAGATTCCGAACAGTCATCCAGTTCTTCAGAAGAGGATGAAAATGAGGTACTTTTCTCTTCGGATGATAGGAATAGTGATTCTGATGAAGATTATAATGATAAAATGAGCATACAGTATAGAACCATAAGAACTAGGCAGATTCTAAGTGAAAGATTGATTAGAACTCCTGATTTTGAGGATATGAATCTGCTTGATTGGCTTAAAGAAAGATCTTTACTGAATGCTTTGCAATTTGCTTGTGATCCCAACTCTACAAGATATGGGCAGTTTTGGTTTAGAGGAAATAGGCATATGATTACCCCTAGGAGGATCAATATTTTACTTAAAACTAAAATTATGGAGGATCCTGTTGTTACTAAATCATGATTTGATGATAAGCATTTTGACTGGGAGAGTAATCACAAAATGGAGAAGGAGAATTTTGGCCTCTAAACTCACAAGTCTATATTATGTTTTGCATAAGTTGGTGTGTTTTAATTGGCTGCCTACTACAAACAACACCACCCTCACCTTAGAACAGGCTGTATTGATGTACAAAATTGGGCATTTGAAAAGATTTAACCTAGGACAGGTTATTTTCACCAACATGATGACCTTCAAATCTGATATGTCTGGTAGAGGTATCCTACCCTACCCATGTCTTGTGTACAAATTCATGTTGGACAAAGCATTTGAGAGATTTGAAGATGAGGTTATAAGCACCTATGTCCCGAGTTTTAGCATCTCAAATCAGTTCCTCATCCAAGGTGAAAGGGTGGTTGATCTTCCTTTGAGAAGGAATGATGATGAAGCAGGCCCCAGTAATGTTCCAGCAAATGATCCCTTTCACAATACAACACTGCCTCCAGAAGGAGCTGCCTCCTCAATCTATTTGTCTTCACATTATATTATGAGGCAGATTGATATTTTGCAGGGTTCCATTCTTAACTTGCAGCATTCTGTGGAGGATCTTCTAGTCCAAAAGAAATTTTGGATGGATCTTCTTTCCACTTCAACAGGGGGAGTAGCTGACAGTTCACACAATTAGCCTACTAACATTGTTGCTCCTACTGTAGATGAACCGGATTCAGTTCCTGGCCGAGCTGATGAACCTGCTGTGGACACTGAAATGACTGAGGGAGATGCACAGGATGTCCAGGATCTCTATGGTGATCTGGATAAATGATGAGCTTGAAGACAGGGGGAGAGCTTACACAATGGGGGAGTAAATGCAGATTATGGAGATGCAGCTGATACATTTCAGCCCAATCCTTTCCCTTGTGTTAATTTCAGTTCTTTCCTTGTTGTAAAAGCTTTGTACTTATGTTTTTATTTTTCTCAAACTCTGCTATTTATATTCTGTAATTATTTAGGATTTACTTTTGCCTTAGTTATTTAAATCTAAACAAGTTTTTTAGTTTAGATGTTGTTTGCTTTAATTTGATCTTATACAGATTGTTACTTCAAAATTTTGGAATATCAATTGTGTAAACTTCTTAATCAATGTTTCTGTTGTGTGAACTTCAGTTTTGTTGATGTAGAAAGATCAAATTGGGGGAGATTGTTGATGTTGATATGAGTGTTTTGTTTAATGATCCAACACTAACAGCCGAGTGTTGTGTTTAATGTTCCCAACACTCATGACAACATCAGAATTTGCCCTTCCTTTTCTCACTAACTCTTATCTTATGCTTGTTGTCTAATGATGTCCCCAGAGCAGTTAGAATACATGGGCAACACCAAGTCATGCCACTGCGTGGGAGTGAGAAGTTATTAGACCATGGTATAACAAGTCCTTAAATTCTAGGAGTGGTGGAGAGAAGTTCTACAACCGCATGATCTCAAGGTTGAGGCGATCATGGGAGTTGATGGCAGTTCGTGAATGAAGCCTATAAATACAGAAGCTGCCCTCAACACAAGATACACAAGAAGAAAAGCTGAAATCGACTACTACTCTATTGAACGCTATATACGCTTCTAGTTAGGAAAAACTTTGTTTCTTCTTGTAGTTCTTCACATTATTATAAACCCGAATAGTAGTGTGTTAGAACATAGTCTTATTTACTAGGTTGTGTGATTAGATCTATGAGGGAGATAGTTTCATAGGATCTAGTAAATCATTATACACTTTCGTAGTGTAATTATACACCTCAAAGAGGTTGTACTCGTTTCACATATTTTTATATAGTGAACAGCGTAGATTATTTTATAATCTACGCAAATTTTGAATACTTCCATTTTTCACTACGTACAATTTAATTTCCGCTGCATAGTGTTGTCTAGATTGTTCCAACACAACGGACAACATCTCTGATTTCGCACGCACACACACTTTCAGTAATTATTGTGTTGGTCCTAAAAGGAGTATATAACAAGTGTATGGGGGGGGGTGGAGGGGAATACACTTGTATGCAATTTCTTTTTCAAACTTGATCAAACCAGAGTTCAGCAAGGTTGTCCTGGACAACTCTACTGATGAGTATAACTTCTTGAAGATAACCAAGCTACTAAGTACTATTGAGTACTTAGTTGAATGACTATCTAAGTTAGTTATAAGTGCGGAATTAGTGGTTGGCCCTTTAGTTTAAACTCCTTTTAAGTTCTGAAATCACTTAGACAATCAATCCAATTATCAGGGAACTTGTCCAAATATTTTTGCACAGTCTTTGAGTATAAGTCCTTTGAAAGATCAGTTTTGTGTGCAGTGTTGAGTGTATGAAAGTACTTGAAAGTAAATCAACACAAGAGTTTATAGTGGTTCAGAGACTCAAGCTCCTACATCCACTTTCCCTGATTTAACAGGATAATTCCTTCACTCTTGGAATTAACTTGTTTTATATATAGTGCCAAGGTACACTTGATCAATAACACCACTCATTGGTGAATTGATCCCTAGGATGTCTAGAGTCCTAGTACCCTCTTCTCAACTCAGAACTGAACTGTTCTTCTCTCAACAGTCAGCTCTTACCACTTCTACTACTATAACCTTCTCACTTTCTCACTTGAAAGGTGTAAGGGTTGAAGTAAGGTTCCAACTAATGAGATATCCTTTACAATGAAGATCAGTGTATAAGGATAGGATATCTCTCTAAGCTTTGTATGGATGTACAATGAGGTTCAGCTTAGATGAAGTGTATGAAGACTAAGATAGTCTTTTGAAAGCTTGAATGTTCTATGAGCTTTGAGCTTCAGAATAGTTGATGTAGTTGGATTCTGTTGAGGTTCTTTCAAATGGTCTTCACACTTCTGTATTTATAGACAAATGAAGGATTTGCCCGTTGGAGAGGCAACCCCAAATGTCTATAAATGTCTTCCTCGAGCTTCTTCAAACTGGAAGACAGATTCTTGATAGTTACATGTCCTCATTTGGGAAATAAACGGCTGTAACAATTTTGTCTTCATTCTGCAACACTCTTCCCAATGCTTGACTTCAAGATTCACTTGTTTAAGACTGGACATGGCTTCTGATGATTAGTCCTATGATAAGGACAACATTCCTTATCTCTTGGACAACTCTGCTTATCACTATCAGTAGACTTGCAGTAGACTTGCTTATCAGCATAGTTGGCTTGCTCTTTTCAGATGACTTGGCTCTTTCTCTTTCCAAGACTTCATAGGATGGTTCATTGATCATCCAAGGTTTGGATAGGTGGATTTGACCTCTTCAGCATAGTTGGCCTTTGAGCTTCAGAAGAGCATTTGTTATGGTTCAATATTGCTGAGACAACTTTGCTGGACAACTCTTCTGAACTTGACATTTGATTGCAGTGAGCATGATCTCCAAGATCTATTCCACTTAATTGATCTTCAGATAGGTTGTCTCACAATCCACTCTTGATCTTCATTGTTGACTTTCAGCAGACTTGGCAGTCATTCTGCAATTTGAGCCTTGAGGGGACTTGATCTTGATAATCTTCAAATCATATGTTCCCCCTCACTTTGTGCATCTAATAAACTAAGAGCTGCCTAACATTTTAGATTCTCATCTATCCTTAAGCTATATGTTCTAACATTCTTAGAACATGATCATCCTTTACTTAGGCATGTCTTAGGGGGTTTTGGTATTAAGTCAAAACACTTCTCATTTTATTCCCAACAATTTCCCCCTTTTTGATGATGCCAAAACCTATACATTTTATGCAAAAGTGACTTGACTACACCTATTACATTTATCTTCAGAAAACATGACTAGAGTCAGTTTTCCTGAAAAAGAATGTGTTAGTGTACTCACCATTCATGCTGCAAATAGGTTTCAAGGATAGGCATAGAGAGATTATTGTATGTTGTTTCTTGATTCATAGAAAGGATTCAACTATCATTCAAATAATTTTGTCATTACAAGCATGTTGATAGTTGACACAAACATATCAGAGCATGAATCTAAACAATATTACATCAGAGCATATCTTTACAATACATCAGAGCATAAACTAGTAATTAAGATAATTCTTCAGACATGATCTTTGAGTATCAGAGCAAAACAGATCAGCATTCTTGAGCAAATTCAGCATAGATGACCAATTCAAAAGATAAGAAAAACTTAGCCATTTCAGAGATCATCCTCCTTAGGTGGCACCATCCCATATTGTGCCACACTCTCTTCTTTAGCTCCATGGCTTCTTGGTTGGTTCCCTTAGGTCCAAGCACCATTCTATTCAACTTGAGGATCTCTAGGAACTCTTTGAGGATCTTTGACTGGTCAATCCATCCATCCAGCTTAGGAGGCATGTAGATGATTGGCTTAGGGGCAATGAGTTCAACTATTGCAAGATCAGCAGCTGCAAGAAGTCGCTGATATAGCTCCCTATAGTACTCAATCATAAACTCAGTAAAAGTGGAGTTAGCATCCTTTCCATTCCACCTGTCAATGACATAAAAGTCATAGACAAACTCCCTTTTTACCTCTTCCCATGAGTCATTCAGCTGTATTGGCACCCATTTATCCAAGTGTGGATATTTGGTATCCATGGGAATCAATAGATGTGGCTTCAGCTTGCTGTATGTAGCTCTTTTTCTTCTTGGCTTTTGAAAGTCTGCCCTTCTCTTGTCTTTTGCTCTGTTGGCTTCTTCCATCAAATCCATCTTCTCTTGAGCCCTCATCATGGCTAGCTTCTGCTGTGTTTCAGGATCTTTGCCATATCCTTCCTGAAACAACTTTGATGGATCATGAGCTCAGACAAATGTCTTCTTCTTGGGTTCAGGTCCAAATCCTTCAGCAAATAGCTCTTCCACTCCTTAAGTGGATTTGGGACCTTCAGCAACTTTGACATTTTCAGAAGACTTGTCAACTTCAGCAGTCTTGGACACTTCAGCAGGTTTGTCCTTTTCAGCACTCTTGGCCTTCTTGGAAGTTGGCTCATCTTCTTCGATTCTGAACTCAGGAGGGAGATCAAGGCTGTTGGGAAAGTCAAGGAATGTTTCAGCTTTTCTTTTGTTTCCATTGGCCTTCTTGATCTTTCCTCTAGTTTGGACACCTTCAGCTTCTTTGTCCAAACCAGACACTTCTCCTCCTGGTCTTTGTTGTAGTCTCACTCTTTCTTCTTGTGTTGAAGCCATTGAGTTCTTCAAAGCAATGGCTAACTGCTCTTCTTCATCCAAATCATCCAAGTTCAGCACTGCTTGCTCTTTTCCCTTATCTTCAGCAACCTTGTACTTGCCCTTATCTGAATCACCAATTATCAAGGCACCTTTTGCCCTTGCTCTTTCTCTTTCCCCCTTTTTTGCAGCATCAAAACATTGAGGTTTGAGCTCACTCATGGTAGATGCCATCAGGGATTGGGCTTGGTTCAGAGACTTCATCTCCTCAAGCAAGTATACATTTTCATCATGTATGTTCTGCATCCTGTCACTGCTTAGGCTTAAGAAAGCCAAGACAGGCTTCATCTTCTGCTCAACAACCTCTTCCGTGGTTGTCTTGAGGGATGCATCAAGTTGTGCCTTTAGGAGCTCAGTAAGGTTGGCCACTGCACTCTCAGCAATTTTGGCCATGACATCTTGGGAAAACTTTTCAGAGGCTGCCTTCACCATTGCTAATCTCATCTCCTCAGCTCTTTTCTTCTGTAAGGCAGTCTTTCTCCCAAGAGCTTGCTTAACCACCAATCTTAATGTTTTCACATTCTTGTTGTGGTTATTCCTTAACAAGGTTTGCTCTTTCTTGACTTCCTTAGAGACTGAATCCATGCTGGCTTTGGCTTTCATCACTTCAGTGGAGATGGTTTGCAACCTAGTCTCAACTCCACTGATTCTTGCCTCAATGGTGGGAAGAACAATTTCTTCTGATCCAGTAAGCCTCATCTCAACAGCTGCTAAGGTTCTACCTTGCTCATCCAAAGCTCCCGAAGTTTCAGCATGAGCAGATTGGACTTGATGAGCAATAGAATCCAACTTAGCTGATTGCTCTCCAAGAATGGCTTGAGCAGAGCTGGAATCTACATAGATTGGTGCTTCAGTCAAGAGATCATCTGTAAAGATTTGATCAAAGGAAATACCTGCAAAATCTGAAAAATCAAAAGGGTTAGAAAATAAGCATTCATCACCCTCAGTGTCTTTTGCATAAGACTCTGATACATCAGCAGTCTTCTTCTCATTTTCAACTTTTTCTTTTCTCCCTTCATCAATAATGTCCTCACTCAAGGAATCAGGCCTCCTTTCATCAAGGGATTCTTGAAGTTCAGATTTGAGTTCAAGAATAACCTGTCCTTCCTCACTTATTCCACCCTCATTTGGTGGTACACTCACTATCTTAGTGATTACTACCTCTCTATCATCCACAACTCCCTCTTGTTTTTCCTCTACATTCTCCTTTTCAACTCCTTCACCTAGACCTGCAACATCTTCACCTTCAACAAGGTTCAAAGATGGCAGTTGTGGGGAGATCACAGTGCTTTTATTAGCAGCCACTGAGTCATCCTGAATGATCAAGGGCTGATCAGTGTCCAACTCTTCTGACACTGAATAGGCCTTAATCAAACCAGCCTCTAAAGTAGGAGCCTCAACATCTTTAGGTTGTGCCTTGGGTTCAGAAGAACCTTCATTGGCAGATGTATCTTTGGCTGTGTCACCAGCCTTGGTCAACACCTCTGATGAAACAGAGCCTTTCCTATGATAGGTTAAGAGAGGGGTTGAAGGCAGTTTGGATTCAGGAGGGTTGGGATTGGTTTCAGGAGGGTTGGGATTTGAGGGGTTTGAAGGATCATCAGTAGAGTCATCATCATTAGAGCTACTTTCAGGGTGTTTGATGCCCTTAGCAATTCTCTCCTTCTCTTCAACAATCTTATCATTTACCAGCTTTGCAAAAACATCCTCATCAATGAGGAATCTTTTCTTTAAAACTCCAGCAAAGTGTAGCAATCTACTCTCCTCCACTTGCCACCAATTTGCACCCTTATCTTGGATGACTTGAGAGATCTCCATAATTGTTTTGTCTTTGACATCCACCAGCATCCTCAAGTCATGAAACATCTTCTAAATTCTAGGAAATTCAGCAAAGTTGTGGGTACAAATTATCTACAGTAGCCTTGGCTCCACCTCTGAGCCTACTTTCATAAGTATACTCTTCCTCATCTCCACTTGAATGGGGACTTTGGGTTATAGGGGAGTTGGCACTGGTTTCAGGAATTGTGGCTTCAGGAAGTTTGAATTCAGGGGGGTTGGCTTCAGAAGGGTTGGATGCAATTAAAGGTTCTTCAGTTGCTTTTGAGAGCAATGGATCTGAAGGGGCTTTGCTCAGGGGGGTTGGCTCATGAAGTGCAGCTTCTAGGAACTTAGAGTAATTGAGCATAGATGAGTCAAGTGGAGATTGCAGTCTTGTCTCATCTACTGCGAGGTCAGCTAGCACATCAATCCCACTTCTTTGCACACTCCCTTCTGGAGAGTATCTCTTTGTAAGATTAAGAGGGGTAATGGGTTGGTGTGTGGGGGTAACATGAGTTTCAGGGGAGTTGGGCTCAGGGTTTTGAGTTTCAGGAAGGTTGGCCTCTTTTGGTTGACCTTCATGGAATTTGGACTCCGGGGTTCCAGAACCAGAAGAGTTGGTCCTGGACTTGGATTTAGTCCTACTCTCAGCCCTACTCTCCTTCAAGGCAATTTGGAGAGTCCTATCCTCCTGAAGTTCCAATATCTTTTCAGTAGGCTTGGCCCTTCTCTTGCTAGCCCTACTGCTTCCATTTCCTTCTCAGGGACAACTTCCCTGGGCCTCTTATCACTCTTCTTCTTCTCCCTTGTCTCATTGTATTACAGCCTCAATTCTTCTGAATGATCAGAAGGCACTTGCACTCCTTCCTTGGCAACTTCTTCTACCTCTGTAGATGCTCCTGAAGATTCTTCTGAAGGAATTTGAGACACCTTTCTAGTTTTGACAACTCTGGCCTTTGTCCTCTTCTTCATCTTTGGCTTCTCCTCAACCTTTTCTTTAGTAGGTTTGACCAAAATCATTCTCCTTTGTTCAGTTTTCTTGCTTAACCTTCTGAACATGATTTTCTGGGCTGGAAGAGGCTTGGCAAAGGTTTGCATCTTAGAGTAGTGAGTAAACTTTTCAATCAGGAGACTTGCCCTTGTGCAATATCTCAACTTTCCATCCATCACAACCTTGTTGTGTGCTTTGACCTTAAACTTTGCCTTCTCCTTCATCATCTCAGACAAGATGAATGTTCTCCAGTTGAACTTGATGCCCTTATCACTGGCATCAATCACTGCTGCCATTATCCTTATCCTTGGGAAACTGACTTGCTCAAGACTTCCAGTATTGCTTAGCAAGCTCTTGGTAATAACCTCAAACAAGGTAAGGAACTTTGGCTTGAGGGTCCTCTTATGTTGAGTAGAGGATAGTGGCCCTGGAACAAGAAGCCAATCTTGAGCAATTTCTTGCTCAAGACCATTCCCATAGAATTCTGGATTCCTTCCCTCAGAAGGCAATCCAAAGGTTGCATCAACATCTTCCTCAGAAAATTTCACCCTGTAAAATCTTTCTTCTTCTTCACCTTCTGCAACATAGGACAGTCTAGTGGCAACCTCACCATCCTCAGGCTTGCCTCTCCACTTGAGAAATGCAAAGAATTCTGCCATGTATGATTCAAGACAAGAATCTGGCTTCTCTTGCATGAACTTTTGTAGACCTGCCCTTCTCAACCATCTTAAGGTTGGAACAACTTCAGGGTCCTCACTCTCAAAAGAAAGGATTGGCTCAAAAGTGAGATTGTTTTTGTGGCTAAGATAGCCAAAATCAAGGTCTAGAGCCTTGTTGGAGAAATCAATAGTCATCTCAGGTCTAGCTTTGGGAGCCATTGAAGGATTCAGAAAAATTTGAGAGAGTTTGAAGAAAATGAAAGCTAGGGTTTGAAGGAAATTTTGAATACTTGGGGAAGAAGTGAGCTTGTGGGGTTCTTAAGACTTGTGAATATTCTAAAAAGAATGTATGTCAATGAGTAGGTGAGTCTTAAGAGTTTTCAACGGGTAGCAAAAATGGAAATCAAGTTTGGATGGCCAGGATTGATTTCAGGGGAGTTGGCCAATCTTGATCCAATGGTCAAAAACCAATGTAATAGGGAAAAATTGTTTTTATTCAAACGTGGGAAGTATTAAATATTAGTTAATGGTTGGGGGAGTTTTCTAGGTAGATCATGGCTCGAAATGTTTAATGCAAACAAGAGTTAAATCTTGGCATTTAATGCATGCATGGAAAGTGACCTTTTGGGTAGGAGACAAATTAAATCCTATAAAGGTTATATCTGTAAATGGAATGGGACAGATATCAAAATAGGCAATGATTACCTAAATTAGGTGCTTATCATACCAAGAATTGGTTTGATAGCCAAGACAACTTATCTGACCCCACATGGACAAGTGTCCTGAAAAGATGTGGACAAGTGTCCTGAATATTTGAGGTCATCTCTTCTGAGTTTTAGTAGACTTGTCCAAGTCTGTTGAACACCACTTTTAGTTTTCCCTTCACTCATTAGCTCCAATATGATTTACTTGTCCAACTTCCCTGGATCAAGTAATCTCAATTCTGTTGATAGCTCTAGAAATCTTGCTTCTGCAAGTGGCTTTGTCAATATATCAACTTTTTGGTGATCTGTGTGGATTTTGACCAACTTGATGTCCTTCTTCTCCACATGATCTCTGATGAAGTGATGCTTGATGTCCACATGTTTGCATCTTGTGTGCAAAACTGGATTCTGTGATATTGCAATGGCACTATTGTTATCACAAAATATTGGCACTTCAGCAGAGTTGACATTGTAGTCTCTTAGTTGTTGTCTCAACAAAAGGATTTGAGCACAACAACTTCCAGTTGCAACATATTCAACTTCAGTGGTGGAAGTAGCCACTGTGTTCTGCTTCTTGGAGAACCAAGATATGAGTTTGTTGCCCAAGAATTGACAAGTCCCTGAAGTGGACTTTCTGTCAATTCTACATCCTCCATAGTCAGCATCTGAGTAGCCAGTTAACTCAATGTTGTCATCAGTAGGGTACCAAAGACCTAGATTTTCAGTGCCTTTGAGATACCTCAAGATCCTCTTTGCAGCCTCAAGATGGCTTTCCTTAGGATTGGCTTGAAACCTTGCACAAACACCTACTGCAAAGGTGATGTCAGGTCTGTTGGCAGTGAGATAGAGGAGAGAACCAATGATTCCTCTATACTTTGTAGGGTTGGTTGGGACACCACTCTCATCAGGATCCATCTTCCAATTTGTGTTCATTGGGATCCTCACTAGCTTGCTAGTAGCACACCCAAACTTCTTGATCATTTCTCTGGTGTACTTAGCTTGGTTGATGAAGATTCCTTCTTTTGATTGCTTGACTTGAAGACCCAAAAAGAAGTTCATCAACCCCATCATGGACATCTCAAACTTGCTTTGCATAAGTTTTGAGAACTTCTCACACAGCTTGTCATTGGGGGATCCAAAAATTATGTCATCCACATAAATTTGGACAAGCAAGATGTCCTCTCCTTCAGAGATTCTAAAGAGTGTTCTGTCTACAGTTCCTTTGATGAATCCATGATCCAAGAGGAATTGTGACAGTTTATCATACCAAGCCCTAGGGGCTTGCTTGAGTCCATATAGAGCCTTTTTCAATCTGTAGACTTGGTTTCCAACCTCAAAACCAGGTGGTTGCTCTACATAGACTTCTTCTTTCAAGACTCCATTTAGAAAGACACTCTTGACATCCATTTGGTACACTTTGAACCTCTTGTGAGCTGCATAGGCTAGAAAGAGCCTTATTGCTTCTAGCCTTGCCACAGGTGCAAATGTCTCATCATAGTCAATGCCTTCAGATTGGCAATAGCCCTTTGCCACCAGTCTTGCTTTGTTTCTTACAATCACATCATTCTCATTCTTCTTGTTCTTGAACACCCACTTGGTTCCAATAATATCTTGATGTGAAGGTCTATCCACCAGTTCCCATACATCATTTCTAGTGAATTGATTTAGTTCTTCTTGCATTGCAGTGATCCAATTGGCATCTTGAAGTGCTTCCTCAATGTCACTTAGTTCTTGTTCTGACAAGAAACAACAAAATTGAGCACTTTCACCATGGAATCTTCTAGTTTTGACTCCTATACTTGGGTCACCAAGTATTAGATCAGTAGGATGGTCAGACAACCAAGTCCTTCTTTTTCTGATCTCTTGAGTAGAGTTGTCCTCTACTGAAGTTGAGTCATTTTGATCATAGAATTCAGGGGAATTTAATGCAGGATCTAATTCAGGATCATAATCAGAGGTGTTGTCCTCAATGTCAGGGACATTGGCATTTTCAACATTATTGGTTCCCCCTTGATTATTTGATCCATTAACTACCTCAGCAGGAACTGCTTCTTCATTGGTAGTTGTTACCTGAATGTGAACTGGGATTGGGTCATTCAGTTCACCATTTTCTTCAGTGGTGTTTGCTTCAGGAAGTTTGCCTTCAGGATTGTTGTCCAATGTGATATTTTCAGGGAGGTTGGCTTGGACAACATTTAGGAATTCAGTGTCTTTGTCTTTTAGGCTCAGTCTGGTTGTCCTTTGTGTGACTTCTTCTGTTTCCAAGTTCTCATTCCTGAACTCATGAATAGATTCATCAAACTCAATATGGGGTGTTTCTTTCACAACAAGGGTTTTCTTGTTGTAGACTCTAAAAGCTCTACTGATTTGGGAATATCCAAGGAATACTCCTTCATCAGCTTTGCTATCAAAGGCTTTCAACTGTTCTTTCCCATTGTTGTGAATGAAACACTTACAACCAAATATATGGAAATATGACACTTTAGGCATTCTTCCTTTCCAGAGTTCTTAAGGGGTTTTGCCTTGCCCCTTAGTTATCAAACATCTATTTTGAGTATGGCATGCAGTGTTTATAGCTTCAGCCTAAAACCTCTTAGGTAGATTAGAGTCAACAATTAAGGTTCTTGCAGCTTCCTTTAAGGTTCTATTTCTTCTTTCAGCAACTCCATTCTGCTGAGGAGTTCTAGTTGCTGAGGTTTCATGAGCTATCCCATTTAATGTGCAATACTCATTGATGTAAGAGTTTATGAACTCAGTGCCTTTATCAGATCTTATCTTGATAATGCTAAGGCTTTTCTCATTTGATAATCTCTTTAAAAGTTCAAGTAGTTGAGTTTCCTTCTTATTAAGGAGAAATACTACCCATGTGAACCTAGAGAAGTCATCCACTACTACCAATGTGTACTTTCTACCATTTATACTTGCAGGGGTAATTGGTCCAAATAAGTCCATATGTAAAAGTTCAAGTACCCTTTCAGTAGAAATGACTGGTTTACCTTTGAATGAGGCTTTAATCTGTTTCCCTTCTTGGCATGGTTTACAAACATGCTCTTTAATGAAAACCTCATTAGGTAGTCCTTTAACTAATGCATTTCTAGCAAGCTTGTTCATTGATTTAAAGTTCAGGTGGTTTAATCTTTTATGCCATAACCAGCTTTGTTCACTAGAAGTCTTAGCAATGAAACATGCAGCATCAGTAGACTTGTCCCAGTCTGCAAAATACACATTTCCTTTTCTAGTACCAGTCAGTAGAGTTTGTTGAGTCTTATCTTTAATTAAGCATTTCCCACTTGAAAACTCAACACTGAAATCTTTATCACAGAACTGACTTATACTTAGGAGATTATATTTGAGACCAGCCACATAAGATACATTGGATACCTTGATGTTACCAATCATCAAGGTACCATAACCTTTTGTTGTTACTTGTGAGCTGTCTCCAAATGTGACATTTGGCCCTTCTTTTTCTATGAAGTCAGTGAGGAGTTCCTTATTTCCAGTCATGTGCCTTGAACATCCACTGTCAAGGTACCATGCTGACTTTTTGCTCATAATCCTCTTCTTGTGGCCCATTGGTACCTGCAATTAGATAGGTTTAGGTACCCTTTGATTTTTGGGTCCTGAGAGGTTAGCTGTACCTTTAGGAACCCAAACTTGCCTAATTACCCTGATTGACTCAAGGTGGCTAAGTTGTTTTCCTCTAGCATCAACATACACTGTCTTACCCTTAAATTCCTTTGGGAAAGTATGTGTGAAGGTGTTGACTCTGTAAGTTTCAGGAGAGTTGTCAAACCTCCTGAACTTATGAGTTCTTTGTGCTACTTGAGGGAATCTTTGAGGAAAGGCATTTTTATGGCCATTACCCTTTGGCATGAAGGATTTTGGTTGTCTCATTTTATTCTGCCTTTGAGGATAGTTGTCCTTAGGTCTATTCAGTTGAGGCTTTCTCAGTAGAGTTGACCTTGGCTGATTATACCTTGGATAACTCCTCTGAACATTGTTCAGGAGAGTTGCCCTACCAATGGGTCTACTCTGCTGACCAACATTCCTCTTGTGTTCAGGGACTTTGGCCTTTTCCTTAGGTTTGGGCCTAGTCTCCTGAAACACTTGAGTTGGCAATTCATACATTTTGCCCTTTCCTTTATTCAGTGGCTGAATTATTTCATTTTCAGCTTGTTGAGCCACTGACTTAACAAAGATCCTCTTAATGTTACTTGTTGAAGCAACACTAAGACAAGGTGAAGATTCAAATGGATCAAAACCTAATCCACTTCTTTGAGCCATAGGTCTTTGATAACTCTGAATTTCCTCTATTGCCCTAGAGGATTTCTTCAGAGCAGACATCTTTAATTTCAGGCTCTCTTCACTTGATTTAAGAATATCATACTCATGTGAGAGGTTTTCAAACTTAGCATTGAGAAAGAAGTTGATCATCAATCTCCTTTTGTTGGTCAACTATCCTGAGATTTGCTTCCTCAAGATCTCTCAAGACTTGTTGATACAACTCAGTAGACTTGACATCAACTACTGCCTCAGAGTTTTTAGCAAGTTCAATTGACAACCTTTCATTCTCTCTCACACAGTTGTCATGAAATTCTTGTAACATAGTGAAATCTTCCATCAACTTCCCAAGGGAAAGTTTCAAGTTGACTTCACTAGTGTTTTGTGAAATGAATGATGGTGAGCTAGAAGTAGAGGATACCTCATCATCCTCAATGGCTATGTTGCACACATCATCATCATCTTCACTGTTTGAGAACAGTCCGTCAGAAGAGTTGAAGCTTTCAGCACTTTCAGATTCTTCACCAGCCATCATGGCTTTTCTGTTGGTGAACTTTCTGTCTCTCTTAGCTTGCCTTTCTCTTCTTTCTTTAGAGCTTAGTTCAGGGCAGTCATACTGGAAGTGCCCTTTCTTCTTGCAATTGTAGCACAGGTCTTCATCATCATCCTTCCTGGGTTCATCTCTTCTTCTAGATGATGAGGGTTCAACTTTGTTGGACTTTCTCCTTTCAGAGTACTTGTCCTCTGATCTTTTCTCTTCAGGCATCTTGACCTCAGCTTGACGTTCAAGAGAGTTGTACCTTCTCCTGAATTTGTTGTCCTGGTAGAATTTCTTGTATCTACCAAACCTTGAATTCAGCTTTTCAAACCTTCTAGCAATCAAGGCTAGTTCTTCCTTCATTTCAGTCTTGGAGACTGACTTTGATGATCTAGGAGTGGACTGCATTTCTGGTTCAGCTGTTTTGGCTTTGAATACCACTCCTTTTGTAGGTATTGAAGGTTCCTCAACAGGCTTTCTTCTGTTGAGATCGAACTCATAAACTTTGAGTTCAGAGAAGATCATGGGCATGGTGGAGAGATCCTTGGTGTTCTGCATCATTACTGCATATACATCCCACTTTTGAGTGAGACTTCTCAAGATCTTTAATCCAACCTCTCTCTTGGAGTACACCTTGCCCAAGGAGTTGATCTCATTCATCACATCAGTGAATCTACCAGCAAATTTGTCAATGGACTCCTCAGACTCCATTGTGAATTGTTCAAACTTCTGCACTGCTACTTGGAGCTTATTCTCCTTGATCTTTTCAGTACCCTCACACATTTCTACAAGAGTATCCCAAATTTCTTTGGCAGTTGTGCAGTGGTAGACTCTTCCCATGATTGCATCTGGAATTGTTTGGTAGAGGGTGTTCATTGCAAGATAATTCAAATTATCTTTCCTCTTTTCATCAGTAGTGAAGTCATCTTCATCCTTAGGAATCAATTCCCTTGCATCAGCTCTTTGAGCTTCAGTGATTCTGGGATTGACTTGAGTGAACACAAAAGGTCCTCTTGTGATCACTCTCACCATGTCAGTATAAAGGGATGCAAGATGAGGCCTCATTCTGATTTTCCAGAAATCATAATTGTCTATTGAGAACATGGGTAATTTGTGATGTGAGATGTGGTTGACTAGATTTGTGGCCATGTTGTCCAATCCTTGAACAGTAGGAGGTGGAACAGCAGCATTGTTGTTGGCCATATCTCAGAAAGAAACAGTTAGTCAACAATCAATAAGATTTCAGATAGATCAGTTCAGTGACCACACCAAATATGTGATTTTGAAAATCAAGATGGATTTTCAGAAACAGTGGTCTTTGAACCCCTGCTCTGATACCACTTGTTGGTCCTGAAAGGAGTTTATAACAAGTGTATGGGGGGGGGGGGGGAATACACTTGTATGAAATTTCTTTTTCAAACTTGATCAAACCAGAGTTCAGCAAGGTTGTCCTGGACAACTCTGCTGATGAGTATAACTTCTTGAAGATAACCAAACTACTAAGTACTATTGAGTACTTAGTTGAATGACTATCTAAGTTAGTTATAAGCGCGGAATTAGTGGTTGGCCCTTTAGTTTAAACTCCTTTTAAGTTCTGAAATCACTTAGACAATCAATCCAGTTATCAGGGAACTTGTCCAAATATTTTTGCACAATCTTTGAGTATAAGTCCTTTGAAAGATCAGTTTTGTGTGCAGTGTTGAGTGTATGAAAGTACTTGAAAGTAAATCAACACAAGAGTTTATTGTGGTTCAGAGACTCAAGCTCCTACATCCACTTTCCCTGATTTAACAGGATAATTCCTTCACTCTTGGAATTAACTTGTTTTATAGTGCCAAGGTGCACTTGATCAATAACACCACTCCTTGGTGAATTGATCCCTAGGATGTCTAGAGTCCTAGTACCCTCTTCTCAACTCAGAACTGAACTGTTCTTCTCTCAACAGTCAGCTCCTACCACTTCTACTACTACAACCTTCTCACTTTCTCACTTGAAAGGTGTAAGGGTTGAAGTAAGGTTCCAACTAATGAGATATCCTTTACAATGAAGATCAGTGTATAAGGATAGGATATCTCTCTAAGCTTTGTATGGATGTACAATGAGGTTCAGCTTAGATGAAGTGTATGAAGAATAAGATAGTCTTTTGAAAGCTTGAATGTTCTATGAGCTTTGAGCTTCAGAATAGTTGTTGTAGTTGGATTCTGTTGAGGTTCTTTCAAATGGTCTTCACACTTCTGTATTTATAGACAAATGAAGGATTTGCCCATTGGAGAGGCAGCCCCAAATGTCTATAAATGTCTTCCTTGAGCTTCTTCAAACTGGAAGACGGATTCTTGATAGTGACATGTCCTCATTTGGGAAATAAACGGCTGTAACAACTTTGTCTTCATTCTGCAGCACTCTTCCTAATGTTTGACTTCAAGATTCACTTGTTTAAGACTGGACATGGCTTCTGATGATTAGTCCTATGATAAGGACAACATTCCTTATCTCTTGGACAACTCTGCTTATCACTATCAGTAGACTTGCAGTAGACTTGCTTATCAGCATAGTTGGCTTGCTCTTTTCAGATGACTTGGCTCTTTCTCTTTCCAAGATTTCATAGGACGGTTCATTGATCATCCAAGGTTTGGATAGGTGGATTTGACCTCTTCAGCATAGTTGGCCTTTGAGCTTCAGAAGAGCAATTGTTCTGGTTCAATATTGCTGAGACAACTTTGCTGGACAACTCTTATGAACTTGACATTTGATTGCAGTGAGCATGATCTCCAAGATCTATTCCACTTAATTGATCTTCAGATAGGTTGTCTCACAATCCACTCTTGATCTGCATTGTTGACTTTCAACAGACTTGGCGGTCATTCTGCAATTTGAGCCTTGAGGGGACTTGATCTTGATAATCTTCAAATCATATGTTCCCCCTCACTTTGTGCATCTAATAAACTAAGAGCTGCCTAACATTTCAGCTTCTCATCTATCCTTAAGCTATATGTTCTAACATTCTTAGAACATGATCATCCTTGACTTAGACATGTCTTAGAGGGATTTGGTATTAAGTCAAAACACTTCTCATTTTATTCCCAACATATTGTTATTGTTTAAATTAAGCCATTATTAATTAGTTTGGTAAATTATTGATTTCATTAGTAACGTGATTTGTTATTGATTAAATTAGGAAATTATTGACTTAAATTACTAAAATGTTATTAATTAAATTAGGAAATTATTGATTTCATTACTATATTAATTATTGATTAATTTTTTATACTTTTAAATTTTATTTATTAAAATAGATGAGTCAAGATGCTAGTGGGGCCTCAGGATCTCGACGTAGGCGGTCACTTAGGCCTGTTGAACCTCCTATGTCGACGTCGTCGCCATCCGTTCCACAACATTCGTCGCCGTCATCTCAGTCATCGGCAGCTCGTAGACATCCCACGCGGGCTCGATAAACCAGACTGAGAGTATGGATTGAGGGGGGAATATAGTAAGTAATTAATTAAATAATTTTAAGGTTTAACAATATTTAATAGCATCAATTTTTGTACATTTTTTAATTTATAATGTGTTTGTTTCTTAATATATAATGTCACAGCTTACTTCCTGGTAATGAGGTGTCGAAGATTTGCACTGATTCGATTATTAAGTGCAAGGTTGCTGCGAATGCCTACTCTTGGCTGAAGGTGCCGCACACGAAAAAGGATGAATACTGGGAGGAATTCCAGGTATTTGAGTGCATTCAATTAAATATTAATAAACAATTTATTATATATATTATTTGATAAATATGCTGATCGAATATGTGTGCACAAACATGCTTATTGGCTTAGGGAGTTTTTTTCGGAAGACGATATTCACACGCATTGGGCCGCTTCATGTCAATCTAGGTATAATGAGGTAATGTACACCTGGAGGACTGCTTGGCGTAGTCGTGGCGTGGTGCAGACGTTGGGTACGGACGAAAATGGAGTCGACGTGTGGAACACGTTGACCACGTATTGGAGTAGCCCGGAGTACGTGCGGAAGTGTCAAACTGCTCGAGCCAACCGTAGAAGTGATGTGGGAGGTGGGATATCAAGGCATCGGGGGGGGGGCCGATCCGCGTATGAGCACTCAATTGCTCTAGTAAGTGTTCACTAAATTTATTTCAATTATTTATATTATATTATACAAAGTAATTTTTATATGCTCATTTGATATGAAATAGGAGCGGGATCTTGGGCGTGAACCCACACACGTGGATCGGTTGAACCTTCTTCATCCGTTTGATCGAGATTCGCAGACGTCCACATATGGACGCACTACCGAGCTTCACGTAAGTTTAATTAAATTGTGATGTTTTTGTTGGGATATGAATCCTAGAACAAGTTCTAAATGATGATTAAAAGATAAAGATGAAGTTTTGATAAGCCAAAAGTAGTTTGAATATTTTCTAAGTGTTGACTGATCTAGTCTAGTTAAGAAGGAGTCATCTTGTACAGACCAGTAGAGTTCACATAAGAAAAGTATTGTTATAAAAGAATAGACAAGTACGAAATATAAGTACTGATTATTAAATGTTTAGGTTGTTATTGAGCTATGATAATGATTGTGTAGAAGCTCATGATTTTCATATGTAATAGATATATTCATTGTATAGATTATAAGTTGACTAAGCTGAGTTATAAAGCTTAAAGTAATGTAATAGTCTTGTTAGGATTAGATTAGTTGTTACTAAGTCTACTACTGAAGAAGATCGCACAAGAAGAGAAGAGTGAAGTCTACTTATGAAGGTAGGTGCGACCGCAAGACAACAAGACTCAACAAGACAAGTAAACTTGAAGTTAGTTATTCAAAACGCGTATGAAGATAAGGATTAAAGAGTTAGTTAGAGATAACTAATTAATAATAAACGCGTGGATGGATAAGCTGAAGAAGTTATGAAGTTAGTTTTCAAGAAGAGTTGGTTACAACTGACAAAGTTCTTGAATTCAGAAGTCTATAAATACCTTGGTGTATTCAACGATTAAAGACTACTGACTGACTACTGATAAGCAGCATACTGAAGCGATATTGAAGATTTAAAGAAGCAAACACTCTCAGAGTTATTTTGAAGTTCAGAAAGCAAGTCAGAAGACAAGTGAAGAAACCAGAAGACTGCTACTGAATAAGTTTTACGTTTTTGTTTACTGTTATCAAGTTGCTAGATACTTGGAAATCTCTAGTAAGATCGAAGATGTACTTGGTAGTATAGTCGAGAAGATCTAAGTCTTTTTCTTGGGACTTAAAATTACAAGAACACACACTGTACTCGATTGGAAGAGTTAGTAGAAACAAAACAACTTGGTTTGTGAGAGTGGACGTAGACAAGTTGTCGAACCACTATAAATTGTTTGTGTTGTTTACTTTACTGTTTTGTTTGTGTTTGATTGATTGATTAACTGTTTACGTGTTAAACATACATATCTGAACAAGACTAGTTGAGTATACATAGAACAGAGTTCTCGAATTAAGAAGTTGAGTATAAACTTGAATTGGGCTCATTGATTAATTCTGTATTCCGCATTGTACTTTGATATATCGAAAGAATTTTGAAGAGTCTATTCACCCCCCTCTAGACGTTTTCACTAGCTTACTCGATATTAACTCAACTTTGGGGACCTACAAGTGGTATCAGAGCAGTAGTTTACGAACTGCTGTTTCTTGATAACCGACTTAAGACTTAGGGTGAAGTCTTGGTCAGTGATTGTATTTGCTTACGTGTTCTTGATCAACATTCTTGTTATATCTGTTTCTTGTTCCCTGTTCTTGACTTATCTGCTTCTTGATCATAAAACTGATTAGCACTAATCTACTTGCTGAATGTGTCTCTTGAAATAAGTGCTAACAAGTTACCCAAGTTCCAGGTTCAGGACTACGACTACTGGAAGCTGCGGATGGAAGCGATTTTTAGCTCCACGCACGACCTAATGATCTCTGTTGTGACCTAATGGTCCCAAATACTGCTACTCTTGACAAAGACAAACCAATTGGCACTCTCGTCAAGAAACCAAGGTCAGATCTAACCTCAGAAGAAATGTGTCAAAATAATTTGGATAGCTTGGCGAAGAATTACATCTTACACACTCTTCCTAACGAGTATTTTGGAAAAGTGTTAAAATGTAAAACTGCCAAAGAGATGTGGGACAGATTAGCTATCATTTGTGAAGGGACTACCCTGATCAAAGAGAGCAAATTATCCACTGCTGTCCAAAGATTTGAATCATTTCGGATGAAAGCTGGCGAAACTATCGACCAGCTGGATACTCGTTTTACTAAGATCATGAATGATTTGGAAGTCCTTGGTAAATCTTATACTGCTCGTGAGATTAATCTTAGGATTCTTAAAAGCCTTGATAGTCGATGGAAAATGGTAAAGATGTTTGTTAAGAATACTCAAAACATAGATGCATGGACTGCAGAGACCATGTTTCAAACTCTAAAGGCTCATGAGTTTGATTTAGACGAAGATGAACCTTTAGCAAGTAGTGATAAAGAACATGATGTATCTAAGAACGTTGCCTTTGAGTCTAGTTCGTCTAAGTCTTCTAAGGTAGACAGGTCGAAGCCTAAAACTAGGTCTGCCTCTGTGAAAGACGAGTTAGATACTGATCTTAGTCTGAAGGATCAGGTGAGCCTCATGGTTAGAAAGTTTGATAGGCTGAATAAACGTTTCGGTAGATATAAGAAGTTCTATAGAGATCATAAAGCGTCCACTTCTAAGAACTCGTCTGAGACCAGACGAGACCGAAACTCGTCCGAAAGGAGAGACGAAGTCTCGAAAGGTAACAGACGTGATAGAGAGTCTGATGATAGGAAGATTACTCGTTCTGATAGACGTGATAAGGGTAGGGATAAATCTCCTATTAAAAAGGCTACTTATGATCTCTTGTGCTATAACTGTGAGAAACCAGGTCACTACATTTATGAATGTCCAGACCTGAGCACTGACGATCGAGAAGAACGCAAAGCACGAAGGGAAAGAAGATACAACCGTGGCAAGAAGGCAATGATGGCCAATGATGACTCTGATTCGGATTCAGACGAGTTGCCATCGTCCTTATCTAGCTACCCGTCTGATCCAGATCATGATGAAGCATTCATAGTAGATGATGGCCTATGCTGCATGGCTAAAATCGATCAAGAGGTATCATCTGCTACTTCATTTCAATCATGTGATGATTCTAATACTGATGAAAGTGATACTGCCAGTAGTGAAGTAGGGAGTAGTCTTCATCACTCTACTAGTGCTGTTGAAGACGACCTCCTACTAGCTAATCAAGCATTCATTGAAGTCAGTGACGAGAACATTGCATTAAAACAAGAAATCATTGATCTTAAGGAAGCTCAGTCCAAAGTAGATCCTAATGTAACAGTCCTAAATGAACGCTTGACTGAAGAGTTAAGGCAACTCAAAGAAAAGTGTGCATTGACAGACAGGTTATATCAAGACCTACTAAAGACACATGCAACTGAGAGAAATGAGTTCAATGTTTTAAAGAGCAAGTGCAATAGGCTTGAAGAACGTAATAAGTTCTTAGAGACCGAGGTTGTCACATTAGATCTCAAACTTACTGACCTGGTTAACTCTTCGAAGATTAACCTTGAATTGTCAGATAGGTATAGAGATCCAGCTAACAAGACAGGTATAGGTGCTGAGTCATCTAGCTCGTCTACTCGAGTCAATAAGAACCCTACTACTACTAACTCAAGACTTTTGCCAAATGATAAAGGAAAAGGACCTATGATCTACGATAATGGAACTCCGTCTAAAGGTACTGTACCTAAACAGACTCGAGTTAACATTCCGATTACCAAGGGAGGTAAAAAGAATGTTAACAACAAGCCTGTTCCGTTTAGAACTAGTCAACAAAGGACCACTAATCGTGGACGACCCAACCAGGTCAGATACGAGGATTGGTATCCTGAGGAGACGAGTACTAGACAGGTACAGACTAGACGACAAGAGCCTAGACCTCCCAAACGCGTCTATAAACTGTATGGACCTAATGCATATAAGCCCTATTCTGACTATCATAGACCAGTGCCTGCTCAAGTATAGATCAAGTCGAAAGGCTATCTCAAACGAGTAGACCCAAACTCGAATGATAAGCCAGATAAGGACAACAAGGTCTTATTCTGTAACAAGTATGGTCGAAAGCTTAAGAGATCGAACTTGTTCAAGACTCCAATGTATATTTAGATTTCTCTGAACTCGACTAACCCCCCAGGACCCCAATAAACAAATGGGTACCTAAATTATTGAATATCTTCATTGCAGGGTCGACTTGACTTGTATAAGAAGGGTGGCTCAGTAGGAGAAACTTGGTACATTGATAGTGGTTGTTCGCACCACATGACTGGTACCAAGTCTCTCTTATCAAGTTACCATGAGCAGGAAGGACCAAAAGTGATATGTGGTGATAGCTCCACTGCTGTCACTAAAGGATTTGGTTACATCAGGAATGGAGACGTAGAGATTCAAGATGTCTCATATGTTGAAGGTTTGAAATACAATTTACTCTCTGTGTCACAGTTTTGTGACCGTGGATACAAGGTGTAGTTCAAAAGCCGCAAATGTCAGATCATTGACAAAAGGACGCACACAGTCCTACTAGTCGGCGTAAGACAATGTAGTGTGTACATAGTGAACTGGAATAGCTGTCCGAGGGACACCTGTCTACTTACTAAGAATCCTAAAGAACTTGGCTAGCTTTGGCATAGACGCCTCTGCCACTTAAATTTTAAGGTTCTTAATAAGATAGCTAGAGATTACCTTGTGGAAGGTATTCCCAACGAAGTCTATTACAAGTCACATGTATGCTCTGCTTGTCAACTGGGTAAACAGGTGAAAGGTTCTTTTAAGTCAATTCCTACACTCTCAACTAGTAGAGTCCTAGAACTCCTACATATGGATCTTCATGGTCCAATAACTCCTCCAACCTTGAATGGTAGAAGGTACACACTTGTTGTTGTAGACGACTATTCTAAGTTTACTTGGGTAGTCTTCCTACACAAGAAGAGTGATACACAAACACTTCTGCCTGATCAGTTGAAGAAGTTACAAGTTGAGAAGAACCAGTCCATTGTCAAAATTCGTAGTGACAAGGGAACTGAGTTCATTAATTGCTATATCCAAGATTTTTGTGCTAAACGTGGTATCCAGCATCTTACTAGTGCAGCCAGGACACCACAACAGAACGGAGTAGCAGAAAGAAGGAATCGAACTCTCAAAGAAGCCTGTAGAACCATGATAGCCGTGTACAACACGCCTAAAAAATTTTGGGCTGAAGCTATCAATACTGCATGCCACTCTCAGAACAGAAGCGCGATCAACAAAGCGCTAGGCAAGACACCTTATGAGGTTTGGAAAGGTAGAAAACCCAGAATTTCATATTTCCATATATTTGGTTGTAAGTGTTTCATCCATAACAATGGAAAGAGCAAGTTGAATGCTTTCGATGCCAAAGCAGACGAGGGGATATTCTTAGGATACTCCTCGACTAGCAAAGCATTTAGGGTATTCAACTACTCAACTCTTTGTGTGGAAGAAACACCACATGTGGTTTTCGATGAATCTAGACAGGACTCGTCTGCGAACAAGATCAGTGAGAAAGTGACTGATCTAACGATCTAATCTGACAAAGAATCAGAGGTATATGAATCCGTTCAAGCCTACAATCCATTCATGAAAGCTCTCGAGTCTGATGACAAAGAGAAGGTAAGTACTCAAGGTAAGTCCTCTAGACCAGTTGACATGCCTGCTCTAGTTGACTCTACTACTCCTGGTAAATCTGTTGATGATACAAATGATGTTGATATGCATGATGTTGTACATGATATAGATGATGATAGTGCTACTATTAAGAATAGAAAGACTTGGAAATCTGTGCATGATGCTGAAAATATCATTGGTGACTCTACTGTTGGTGTGAAGACTAGACGACAACTCTTTGAGTCGCAAGAACAGCTTAGTCCAACTATGTTTTGCTGGTGTTGTTTCCTCTCATCTATCGAGCCTACCACTGTCAAAGAGGCATTGGCTGATAGTAATTGGATCATCGCTATGCAAGATGAATTGAACCAGTTTGTTCGAAACGATGTCTGGGAACTTGTCGATAGGCCGAAACATCATAATGTAGTTGGCACTCGATGGATTTTCAAAAACAAGAAAGATGAGAATGATGTAGTCGTTAGGAATAAGGCTAGATTAGTTGCCCAAGGCTATTCACAAGCTGAAGGCATAGACTATGATGAAACATATGCTCATGTTGCTAGACTAGAAGCCATTCGTTTGTTCTTTGCATATGTTGTTTATATGAAATTTACCGTATATCAAATGGATGTCAAAAGTACATTTCTTAACGGTATTCTTGCGGAAGAAGTGTATGTTGAACAACCCCCAGGTTTCGAAGTCAAAGGCGACCAGGTGTACAGATTGATGAAAGCCTTATACGGACTAAAGCAAGCTCCAAGAGCATGGTATGATACTCTCTCTTTCAATTAGAAAATGGTTTTACTAAGGGCAAGGTCGATAGAACCTTGTTCAGAAGACAAGAAGGGAAAGACATTTTACTCGTCCAAATTTACGTAGATGACATCATTTTTGGTTCACCTAACAAAAAGCTGAGTGAAAGTTTCTCAACACTCATGCAAAGTAAATTTGAGATGTCCATGATGGGTGAAATGAATTACTTTCTTGGTCTTCAAGTAAAACAGACCCCTGATGGGATTTTCATAAATCAAGCAAAGTATACTAGAAATCTTCTAGACAAATATGGTATTAAGACATGCAAGTCTACTGGCGTACCTATGCTACCAACATACAGGATGGATCCAGACGAACAAGGTAAATGTGTTGATCAAACATATTATCGTGGTCTTATTGGTTCATTACTGTACTTAACTGCTAGTAGACCTGACATTGCATTCTCTGTTGGCGTTTGTTCTCGCTTTCAAGCTAATCCAAAAGAGAGTCATATGGAAACCACTAAAAGGATATTGAAATATTTGAAAGGAACCATCAATCGTGGTATATGGTATCCTTCAAATGATGATTTATCTCTAAGTGGCTACTCAGATTCTGATTTTGGTGGCTGTAGAATAGATAGGAAATCTACATCTGGTTCTTGTCAATTCTTAGGCACAAAACTCATTTCATGGTTTTCGAAAAAGCAAACTAGTGTGGCTACCTCTACTACCGAAGCCGAGTACATGGCTGCTGGTAGCTGCTGTAGTCAACTACTTTGGCTCATGCAACAGCTTAGAGATTACAACATATATGAATCTAATGTTCCTATTTTCTGTGATAGTAATAGTGCCATCGCCATTACACAAAATCCTGTGTTGCACACACGTTGTAAGCATGTTGATGTGAAGCATCATTTCATACGTGATCATGTAGAAAAGAAGGATATTCGCACGGAAAAGATTCATACTGATTTTCAAAGAGCTGATATTTTCACAAAACCATTAGCTGAGGCTCGTTTTCGTTAGTTATGCATTAGTCTAGGGCTAATTTATTTAGACCCTACTTGCCTATAGCTATGTACTAACCAGACAGGTACATCAAAGAAATAAGGAGACAAGATCACTAGAACAGAACACTCGTCTACTCACGCAACAGACATGTATACAAGGCTAGACTAGATGACCAAATAACCCGATGAGGAAGCTGGTAAAGTTGAGGGTAATACTAAGGGAATAAACATTTAAGGGGGAATCTTTGATTTCTTAAATATCCTTATGTTGACTCTTAAGTTTGTTAACAGTCATCTTGTTCAAAACCTTGATCATTGCTTTAGATTGATATTCACCTTAATTATTTTACCTTATTCGTACCTACGATCATATGTTACTTAAGATAAGATAAGTACATGAAGTCGTTCGACATTCAGAATAGACAAGCACAGTCGAAGGGGGAACTCGTCTTGTGTTCATAAGTCTACTCGTTTGTTCTGGATAGACTCCGACAGACAAGATAAGTATTCTTTTGATTCGAATATTCTAAGTGGTTAATCAAATCGAATTAAGGGTATTATAGTAATTCGATAATGCTAAAATTGGAAAACCCTTGAATTGGATGTATACACTCCCATTTTAATGAGGTGTATACACCCAGTTCGCACCCTACTCTACTACGCTAGGTCAGATGAGTACACTCCTCTGTCCTAACCAATAGAATAGGCGGATTTCAAATTTTACAATATCAAATCACATAATATTCTCGATTTCGTAACCGAATACCAAAAGCCCCAACCGTTGGATCTAATCGTTCAATCTTGGTCGTCGATTCGAAAATTCAGTTCTAACAAAACCCAACACTTACACACTACTTGCCCCACGTTTTTCTTAACTCCCCTACTCTAGCTTTCAATCTTTTGCGAATCTTACTACCTTGTTCTTACTCTATCTACTACAATGTCGATCATCTCACTTTTCGATGTAAGGACTAACATGCAGGCCAGGTTTGACCTTGGCAAGTTCATCGCCGAAAACAAGGTGCATGTGGAGCCATCGATGTTCTTCAAAGGACTACACACCGAAGGCAACCAAGAGATTCTGGCGAAATGCATAAGATGTGGATTAAAACCCTATTTGGAAGCATTTCCGGAAGTTGTGCTAGAACAAGAGGTGTTGGAATTCTATGCCAACGCCACCAGACGAGGAGATGTAATCGAATCTTTTGTTGGAGCGAGCCGAGTGGAAATCACTCGTGAAGCTGTGTTTGAAGTGTTGAAGCTGCCCATCAGATCGATTGATGTGGAGAACTATGTGAATGGTCAAGAGCTGAGGTATTTGAGTGTTTTCTGTGGCAAGAAGATTCGACTGAATCGAGATGGCAAAATTCCAGCAGTGAAGAAGAAGGAGTTGTTGGAAAAGTATCGAACCCTCCTGGACATAGCTAGCAAGATGCTACTATGTGTTACTGGTTCATACGACTCAGTCACCTTGCAGAAGGCAAGAGTGATGGCTGCCATCTATGATGGAATTACAGAAGGAAATTGGTTTAAATTGATGGCTGACCGAATCATGTACTTCGAGAGAAGTGTTAGAGTCGACACCGACACGGCTAATTGGGTGGTGTCCAATGTTGTTGGCTTTGGAAATAAACTGTCCATACTCCTACCTATTTTGATGCCAACAAAGACGGAATGGAGCAAAGGGAAGCCATTTCACCCTTTGAAATTCTATTTGAAGAAAGAGGCGTTGAAGAAGCAAGTGGCTGCTAGGCCGTCTTCCCCAAGACAAGTTCAGATTAATCCTATGGATGTGATGCCATATGCTGCCTCGTCTAGTTCTTCAGAAGACGAGTCAAAAGATGAAGAATCAGAAGATGTTGCACAAGCTGGATCTAGTGCAGATGACTCGGAGGAGACTCAATCCGATGAAGAGACCGAGAAGGCTGAGGAGCCAAGTATTGCTTAAGTCTATCGTCTTGTTAGAGTGCCTAGTCCTACACAAGACGAGTCGACACCTCAGGTTGGTACTTCTTCCCAGTCTGTTTCAATTCCTCTCTCTCTCCCTCCTGTCCGAACCAAGGCTAGATCACATCGATCTCGTCCTAGACTTGCACCCCCATCCTCACAAGTGCTGGCAGCATTACCGCTGAGAGCCAGCATTCCCCAAAACACTTCCATAATTGATACAACTGATACTCCGACAGTTGTCACACCAAACCAAGCTGCATCTCAGCCCCCAGAAACCACAGACCAAACTCTCTCCTTACCCTCAACAGAATATGTTGAACCCATCAACCCATCTATTTCAGACAAAACTCCAGTTGCCACTGCAACAACTGAGACAGGGACCCCACCTGCTCAGACCCCGTCTGAACATAGATTCGAATCCTTGGTTTATTACCCGATGAGTTTAAGGGAGAAGAGGATCCGTTCGAAGATGAGAAACAACTTGAAGAAGCAGCTCTCATCTATCGAAGTAGACTACTCGTCAGAGCAGTTTGAGAAACTTCTTAGGATATGCACATGGGTTGCATTGAAGAAGTCCCCAACAGACGACCTCTTCGAAGTTATATTGGGAATGGGTGGTATCTCCAATTTCATGGATTGGGAGATGGAGCAGAAAGAGAACAGTGGTGTTCAAGACCACTCTGAGTTATTCCCTCGAAAAGCCTTAACTGATCTTGTGAAGAGAATGTTAAGCATTCCAGATGCTGTTCTGTGCGAAGAGTTCTCTTTTGATGTTGGAACTCAGACTGATCTGGTAGAAGAAGAGCCAAAAGCAGAACTTGTTGATGCTGCCATTCAGACCTCGGAACCATTATTGGAATTAGAAGATGGCCCTGATCATCTTGATGAAGAGGCTGAAAGTGCTGAAGTGGAAGTCGAATTGGTTGAGCTTGGTGAAGAAGACGATGAGTTTGTTGAAGCCATCATGTTTGATGAAGATGAACTTATTGAGAAAGTTCAAGAAGATGTTGTTGTTGAAGCTCAGTCGTCTACTCAAGCATTTCCTGAAGGCTATCTAGAAGAGCTGAAGACGGACTTAAAAGTTGTTGTCCAGTCTGCAATAGATGAGTTCCTAAACTCAAAGCTGAAGGACATTCTAGTTGAACAGAATCGGTCGCTTGTTGATAACTCAAGAGAGTTGATGATTGGTGAAGTCAACAAGATGGACTCATCTTTCCGAGAAGAAATGTATGCTGAAATTGAGAATTTCTTAAAGAAACAACTTGATTTCTCGGAGAAGAGGTCGATTAACTTTGCTAGATCTTTGGCTGAAGAGTCGAGCAAGATGGAGAGACTCTACAGGGTTAAGATCGAAATTGCAGATGAACAGAGAAGAGAAGCACAAGACCAGTTGGTGCGTTCTCGAGCTATTCTTACTGATTTAACAGAGCAAAACAGACTTCTAAGGCAGACAGCTACGTATTTCAAGGATGAACTAGTCTCAAGTTCAAGGAAGTTGGAGTTAGCCACTGATCGTCTTGACAAGATGAGTCACGACAAGACGCATCAGAAGCAGATAGAGCTGGCTGCTGAGGCCATGAAAGAAGCTGTTAAAGAAGAGATGACTCGCTTTACTAGTCTTTTCACTCTCAAGGCGACTGATGAAGCCAAAAAGGGGGAAGAGGCGAGTAGAGTTGAGAAAATTGATATAGCTAAAACCAGTGTTGAACTAGAAGAGATGAAAGAAGCTGCTACTGCTATGCAAGAGCTTAAGAGGCCTAAGAGAGGCAAGTTGGTTAAAACTGCAGAGCTTGAGCAAGCTAGAGCAGATGAGCAGAAGAGATTGGAGAAGGGCAAAAGTGTTGCATCTCCAGAAGCAGAAGCAGAAGCTGAGGTTCAGACAAAGAGAAAGACAAAAAGGAAGTTAGCTATGGAAGAAGCTGAAGAACCTACTGTGATTGTAAAGAAGCAGAAGGTTGCTGATCCTAATGATGAAAGTCGTTATGCAAGCCAAAAGAAGATTGGTAAATATATTGAAAGGCTGCAGAAGTTAAAGGCTGATGAAGATCAGATGGAAGACCAGTTTATTGATTATTTTATTGACAAAGAGCATCGAGCTGATTGGATGAAAGTGAAGAGACAATGGGAGCTTGATCACTGGATTATCAGAAAGTTTGGTGATTCAGATAGCTCGGATGAACTATATGCTATGTTTGATAAGTTCATGGAAGGCCAGAACAAATTGCTTTGGAATTTGGTCATGAGGATATCAGTTGCTGCAAACTTTAACATTTTAGTGCCTATCTTTCTGAAATGGAAGACTCCTATGACCAGCTCAGGGAAAAGAGTTGATCTTAACCAGATCAAGAAGTATGAAGAGGAGCTGCTTGACAAGGAGAAGATAGATGATGAAGATCATATCAGAGTGATACACAAGAGACTCCTAGATGCATTCTGTGTTCCTAATCCAGAAGGAGGTACTCTCTCAGATTAGTTTATGTTTTGTTTGCTCTGATACTTAGTATTTATTTTTTATTTTTGAAGTATGTGTAATATCTATTGGTATTATTTTGAATGAATGAAAAGATAAGTACTATTTGGTGTTTAAAAGACAAGATAACTACTTAACTAGTCTTCTATTGTGAAAAGATTCAAGTAGTTTTGGCTTCATCAAAAAGGGGGAAATTGTTGGGATATGAATCCTAGAACAAGTTCTAAATGATGATTAAAAGATAAAGATGAAGTTTTGATAAGCCAAAAGTAGTTTGAATATTTTCTAAGTGTTGACTGATCTAGTCTAGTTAAGAAGGAGTCATCTTATACAGACCAGTAGAGTTCACATAAGACAAGTATTGTTATAAAAGAAAAGACAAGTACGAAATATAAGTACTGATTATTAAATGTTTAGGTTGTTATTGAGTTATGATAATGATTGTATAGAAGCTCATGATTTTCATATGTAATAGATATATTCATTGTATAGATTATAAGTTGACTAAGCTGAGTTATAAAGCTTAAAGTAATGTAATAGTCTTGTTAGGATTAGATTAGTTGTTACTAAGTCTACTACTGAAGAAGATCGCACAAGAAGAGAAGAGTGAAGTCTACTTATGAAGGCAGGTGCGACCGCAAGACAACAAGACTCAACAAGACAAGTAAACTTGAAGTTATTTATTCAAAACGCGTATGAAGATAAGGATTAAAGAGTTAGTTAGAGATAACTAATTAACAATAAACGCGTGGATGGATAAGCTGAAGAAGTTATGAAGTTAGTTTTCAAGAAGAGTTGGTTACAACTGACAAAGTTCTTGAATTCAGAAGTCTATAAATACCTTGGTGTATTCAACGATTAAAGACTACTGACTGACTACTGATAAGCTGCATACTGAAGCGATATTGAAGATTCAAAGAAGCAAACACTCTCAGAGTTATTTTGAAGTTCAGAAAGCAAGTCAGAAGACAAGAGAAGAAACCAGAAGACTGCTACTTAATAAGTTTTACGTTTTTGTTTACTGTTATCAAGTTGCTAGATACTTGGTAGTATAGTCGAGAAGATCTAAGTCTTTTTCTTGGGACTTAAAATTACAAGAACACACACTGTACTCGATTGGAAGAGTTAGTAGAAACATCACAACTGGGTTTGTGAGAGTGGACGTAGACAAGTTGTCGAACCACTATAAATTGTTTGTGTTGTTTACTTTACTGTTTTGTTTGTGTTTGAATGATTAACTGTTTACGTGTTAAACATACATATCTGAACAAGACTAGTTGAGTATACATAGAACAGAGTTCTCGAATTAAGAAGTTGAGTATAAACTTGAATTAGGCTCATTGATTAATTATGTATTCCGCATTGTACTTTGATATATCGAAAGAATTTTGAAAAGTCTATTCACCCCCCTCTAGACGTTTTCACTAGCTTACTCGATATTAACTCAACTTTGGGGACCTACAGTTTATTTAATATTTAATTAATTAAATGTATTGAACTATGTATTAATTTAATTTTTTTTAATTATGTAGTTGAATGTGAACCGGAGGATTGAAGAGGTCACGACACAGGCTTCTGCTGAAGCCGGGCCTAGCGCTCCCCCTCCGCCTGATCTTAACCGGATTTACCTGGACGTTGCCCCGGCTGATCGAGGACGGATCCTTGGCCTTGGCCGGATGAGCCGCTCAGTGAGAGCTGCGTCGTCCAGTTTGTCCCAGCGTGCATCGCAGGCCTCTTTATCCTCCACTGCTGGACCCGAACCTAGTCAACTGGATGAACCACTACTTCCGACAGATAACTAACACTATGGGTCGATCGTTGGGGATGTCTGCTGATCAAATAGATACATGCTTTGCACAGGCGATGAGCGTTCCCCCTCCGCCTTCGAATGCTCCGGTTGGTCCAGTTCCCCCTACAACTCCAGTTCCAGATCCAGATGCAACCGCAGACGACGACATCGACGTCGACTTGAATTTCGCTGGCGGTGATGAGTTTTTTGACTTTAATGGTTGATGTTTGAACACTTTAATTTTCTATCGAACTATTTATTTTTCTGTCGGACTATTTATTATTCTGTTGGACATATTTATTTCGGTTGATGCTTGTTTGTCAATGGATTTTTTATTTATGTTATTGTTTTTAATTTATACATAATACATAATTTTTCGTTAGATTTGGTATAAAGTAAAGTATTTTTTGATTTTTTTCCGATTTTTTTTTATTCCGCCAAAATTACCGACGGAAATAAAAATTCTGTCGGAAATAAAGTTTGCCGACGGAAATTCCGTCGGTGGAGTACATTACCGACGGAATTTTGGGCGCCACTCTACCGACAGAATTTTAAAATCCGTCGGTAAATTCAAAATGTACGCTACCGACGGAATTTTAAAATCCGTCGGTAGCGCGCAGTACTTTGCAGAAGCTTTTTTCCCCTTTCTCACTCAGTCGAAAAAAATTGTGGAAATTGTATGAAAGTAAGCAAATTTCGGTACGTTTTTCTTTTTTACTTGGTTAAATTTTGTAGTTTAGTTGTGCATTTTATATGGTTGTAGTTTAATTAGTTGTGCATATTATATATTTGTAGTTTAGTTGTGTATTTTAATTATATTTTTTGTAGTTTAATTAGTTGTGCATTTTTTATATGTTTGTAAGAATTTTATGTTAAATGTTTAACAGATGGAATTGCCGGATCGTCGATGGATGTATTGTACTCCTAGGTTCATTTTAGGAAATGTGAATAGTGAATTTTACAATGAACTTTTGTCATCTGTTGAATTTGCAAAGCTCCACCCACATTACATGTATGGGGATTGTATCAAGTGTCCGTGTAATGCCAAAAAATGTCAGAATAAAATATTTAAGTCGATTGATGAGGTTTTGGTACATGTTCTGAAGAATGGTTTCACTGTTAATTATTATAACTAGACATTTCACGGCGAAGGACGTTGGCCTTATAACTTTGATCAAGTTTTATACTATTACACTGCTGGTATCTATGAAAGACAAATATATGGTAATCAAGCCGGCACGAGTAATGAACAACAATTTGGTGGGGAACAACAGTTTGGTGGGGAACAACAGTTTGGTGGTGAACAACAGTTTGGTGGGGAACAACAGTTTGGTGGTGAAGAACAACTTGGGGAGGGAGAACCCAATATGTATCAAACAATGATAATGGAAGCCGGTTTTTAAAATGTAGAAGAGGAGCCGACGGATGAAGCATTTCGGTTTTATGAAATGCTCAAACTTGTCGATCAAGATTTGTATTCGGGTTGTGATTCTCACTCTCAGCTGTCATTTAATGCCCGACTTATGGCTATCAAAACCGAGAACAAGCTTTCTAACAGGGCATATGAGCAAATGACACAATTATACAGTGATATTTGCCCTCCTGAGAATAAGGTGCCTACAACGTATCATCAAAGCAAGCAAATGATGAAAAATATGGGATTGTCGGTCGAGAAGATTGATTATTATGTAAACGGTTTCATGTTATATTGGGGTGATGAAGATAACAATCTGAACATGTGTAGGATGTGTGGTCATCCTCGTTACAAAGAGCCACGTCGGAAGGGGCCCGCTGGTCAATCGAAGTCGTCGAAGAAGAAAGTGGCACACAAGAAGATGTATTATCTTCCAATCATTCCTCGTTTAATGTGATTGTATCAATCTACTGCCACAGCACAACACATGACGTGTGTTGGTCCTGAAAGGAGTATATAACAAGTGTATGGGGGGGGAATACACTTGTAAGCAAATTCTTTTCTAACTTGTTCAAACCAGAGCTCAACAGGGTTGTCTTGGACAACTCTGCTGAAGATGATTAACTCTTCTAAGATAATCAGACTACTAAGTACTATTGAGTACTTAGTTGAATAACTATCTAGGGGAGTTATATGTGCGGAATAATGGTTGGCCCTTTTAGTTTAGACTCCTTTAGTTTCTGAAATCACTTGGTCAATTCAATACAGTCCAGTTTCAGGGAACTTGTCCAAATCAGTTTTGCACAGTCTTTGAATGTTTATCCTTTGAAAGATCAGTTTTGTGTGCAGTGTTGAGTGTATGAAAGTACTTGAAAGTAAATCAACACAAGAGTTTATAGTGGTTCAGAGACTCAAGCTCCTACATCCACTTTCCCTGATTTAACAGGATAATTTCTTCTCAACTCAGAACTGAACTGTTCTTCTCTCAACAGTCAGCTCCTACCACTTCTACTAATACAACCTTCTCACTTTCACTCTTGAAAGATATGAGGATTGAAGTAAGGTTCCAACTAATGAGATATCCTTTACAATGAAGATCAGTGTATAAGGATAGGATATCTCTCTAAGCTTGTGTATGGATATACAATGTAGTTCAGCTTAGAAGAAGTGTATGAAGACTAAGATAGTCTTTCAAAGCTTTGAAAGCACTCTAGCTTGTAAGAACTTGAGGTTAGATGTGCTTGGTTGAGGTTGAAGTTGGATTCTTTCAAATGGTCTTCACACTTCTGTATTTATAGACAAATGAAGGATTTGCCCGTTGGAGAGGCAGCCCCAAATGTCCATAAATGTCTTCTTTCAGTTCTTCAACTTAGAAGACAGAAGAATCTTGATAGTGACATGTCCTCATTTGGGAAATAAACGGCTGTAAGAGTTTTGTCTTCATTCTGCAGCACTCTTCCCAATGTCTGACTTTCAGATTCTCTTGTTAAGACTTGGACATTGCATCTGAAGGTTGTTCCATTGATAGGACAACATACCTCATCATTTGGACAATTCTTCTTATCACTATCAGCAGTCTTGCTTATCAGCAAGGTTGGCTTGCTCTTCTTCAGATGACTTGGCTCATACCCTTGTTTCACTTCAGTGTGATCTTAGCATGTTGATTTGTAGTTCTTTAGGGTGTGGTTGTCTGTATATCTTCAGCATAGTTGACCTCAAGCTTTCAGAGCACTTGATCTTGATTACTTGTACTGAGACAACTCCTCTGGACAACTCTCCTGATCAGTATAGTTGGTCTTCAAAAGACTTAGTGTTGAATCCAGAGTTTGAGCCTTGAGGGGACTTGATCTTGATGGGATTCTAAGCATATTTTCCCCCTCAAATTGTGCATCTAATCATCTAAGAGCTACCTAACATATTAGCTCCTCATCTAGCCTTTATACTATATGTTCTAACATTTCTAGAACATATTCAATTTGACTTTGGCATATCTCAGGGGGTTTTGGTATTCAATCAAAACATATCTCATTTTATTCCCAACAACGTGGTATGCAACAGATTCGTCTTCGCCCGAGTCTAGGGAGATGCGACATCCGGCGGACTCGGAGGCCTGGAAATACCTTGACAACGTGTATCCCAAATTTTCTTCTGAACCGAGGAATGTGAGGCTAGGTTTGTGTACTGATGGTTTTGCACTGTTTGGGAGCTTTGAAAAACAGTATTCGTTGTGGCCGTTGATTCTGACTCCATATAATCTTCCTCCATGGATGTGCTTGAAACCTCAAACAATGTTTCTAACTATATTGGTGCCAGGTCCGTCGAATCCAAAGGATAAACTTGACGTTTATCTCTAGCCTCTTATAAAAGACTTGATCTTTTTATGGGAAAGTGGTGTCCAAACGTATGATGTGTTCAGAAAACAGAATTTCACGATGCGTGCTGCTGTATTGTGGACCATTAGCGACTTTCCTGCATATTCTATGTTGTCTGGGTGGAAAACGGCTGAGTTTCAAGCATGTCCGTATTGTATGGAGCATTCTGAATCTTTCAGTCTTGAGAAGAGTAGGAAAGTTACATGGTTCGATAATCACCGAAAGTTCTTACCTCGAGATCATCCATTTAGAAGGAATAAGAACAACTTCTTGAAGAACAGAACAGTTACAAACAATCGACCGCCCCTTCGAAACGGTATTTTAATTATACAATTATTTGATCTAGTATAATGTTATACGTATATGTTTAATAATTTCTTCTAGTATAATGTTACCGTACAGGACAAAGGTTGTTACATGAGATTCAGTGGACGGGTTTGAAAAAATCTACTGAGGAAAATGCAGCTGAACACAACGGTCGAATCCCAGGTGGATGGAATAAAAGGAGTATTTTTTTGGGATTTGCCATACTGGAGTTCACTATTGATCCGACATAATTTGGACGTGATGCACATTGAGAAGAATGTGTTTGATAATGTGTTCCACACAATGATGAACATAGAAGGCAAGACGAAAGATACTCCAAAGTCCCGGGAAGAGCTGAACATTTATTGTCGTCGTGAAGAGTTGAAAATGGATCCCAGTACAGGTAAATATCCGAAGGCTTGCTACACACTGGATAAGCCACAGAAAAAATAATTGTGTCGTTGGATTCACGAGTTGAATTTTTCAGACAACTACGTGTCAAACTTGAGTCGATGCGCAGACATAAACAGGGGTAAGGTTTCAGGGATGAGGAGTCACGATTGTCATGTTTTTATGCAGCGCTTGATACCGATTGCGTTCCGAGACGTTGTTCCTCTCAATGTGTGGAGGGCTATCACTGAATTAAGTCTTTTTTTTAGAGATTTAACATCTTCAACGATCAAGATCGATGATATGATTCGTTTGGAGCAAGACATTCCAGTGATTTTGTATAAGTTGAAACAAATTTTTCCACCTAGCTTCTTCAACTCCATGGAACACTTACCCGTTCATTTAGCGTATGAAGCCAGAATTGGTGGTCCAGTGCAGTACAGGTGGATGTACCCATTTGAAAGGTAAACTCTTACATTTTTCATTTTTTATACTACATGCATGTTCACTGAATTAAAATATATTTTTTTTATTATAAATCAGATATCTCCACAACTTGAAACGCAATGCTAAACAAAAGGAAAATGTGGAAGCATCGATTGTTAATGCATATTTGAATGAAGAGGTTGGCATGTTTTGTTCTTATTATTTTGAAGATCATGTCAACACTCGGTTGAGAAGTGAACCACGTAACTACGGTGGTAGAGGTACAGACAATATCGGTGAAGAGGTCGATGGAATGCTGTTTATATTCAAGTCTAAGGGACGACCAATAGGAAAATTCACTGAACGAGAGTGGGAGACGAACAAATAGGCAGAAATAGCATAAACGTATGTGTTATTGAATTGTGATGAAGTTCAGCCTTACATTGAGTAAGTATTTCATATTTTTATCACTACTTCATTTATGTAATTTAATATTAATTGTGAATTAGGATGTATACTCAAGAACTAAGACGAACAGAACAAAACATCTCGGATACAGATATAGATGCTCGTCTTCAACGTGATTTTGCCCGATGGTTCCAACGTTGTGTGAGTACCATTTCCTTAAATTTTACGTAAGCGGGGAGATTCATAATTAATGTTAATTATTTGAACTGTATAGGGACGGTCAAACGATTTTTAGAATCGATTCTTAAGGGATCTCAGCAAAGGACCACTACGTCGTGTAAAGACTTACAACGGCTATATTGTGAAGGGCTACAGATTTCAAGAAAAGCGACTACCAACAGTGGTGTTTGCATTAACAGTGCAAACTACAATGCAGATGCAAGTGACTACTATGGGGTGTTGCACGAAGTCGTTGAAGTAGAATATCCGGGATATCCAGCAAAGACTGTAGTGTTGTTCAAGTGTCATTGGTTTGATTCAGGCCCTTCAGGAACAAGGATTCATCCGGAGTACAAACTCGTCGATGTTAATCCGAAAATGAGCTATAGCGGGAATGATCCATTTGTATTTGTGCATCAAGTATCTCAAGTATACTACTGCAAGTATCCAGTACGATCACGTAGTAAAATTGAATGGCACGCTGTTTGCAAAGTAGAGGCAAGATCAATGGTAGAAGTCCCTACAAAGGAAAGGAGTGATGAAGATGATTCTCCGTTTCAAACGGAACAAATAGAGGCTAGAACTGAAGTCTTTACGGGAGATTTGAATATCCACGTAGACTTGACGGCTGGAAATTCACAATTGATCGAAATTGAAAACGATAATGGAAATGAGGAAGATGATGAAAATGAAGAGGATGATGAAGAGGAAGAGGACGAAGAGGAGGAGGAGGAGGATGATGAAGAGGAGGAAGATGAGACAAATAATGAAAATGTAGATGAAGAAGATGAAGATGAAGAGGAAGAAGATGAATAATAAATTATATAATGTAAGCTAATTATTTTATTAGATGTACAATTTAAAAATATTTATTTATCATTAAGTTACAACTAAAAAGTGTGAAAATAAATTAATTTTTTGAAAATTTTTAAAAAATAATTAGCAAAAAAATGAATATTTTAGTATTTAAAAATATATAAATTATAGATTACAAATTTAATTATTTAATTTATGTGAAAGAAATTAATTTTTTGAAATTTTTTAAAAAATAATTAGCAAAAAAATGATTTTTTTATTAAAAATATGAGTATTTTAGTTAAAATATGAATATTTTAATATTTTAAAATATATAAATTATAAAAATATAAATTATAGATTACAAATTTAATTATTTGATATATGTGAAAGAAATTAATTTTGTGAATTTTTAAAAAAATGGGCCGAAAATGAGTACATATACAATTAATATTACAATTACGAACAAGTACTAACACACTTGTCCGAGTGGTAGGCGCCCCTGACTAGGCGCCCACACACCCGGGTTCGATTCCCAGCAAGGCAAGAATAAAATGTTGGCCTATAATAATAGTTGTTGGTCCTGAAAGGAGTATACAACAAGTTTATGGGGGGGGGGGAATACACTTGTATACAATTCTTTTCAACTTTAGATCAAACCAGAGCTCAGCAAGGTTGTCTTGGACAACTCTGCTGAAGATGATTAACTCTTCTAAGATAAGTAGACTACTAAGTACTATTGAGTACTTAGTTGAATAACTATCTAGGGGAGTTATATGTGCGGAATAGTGGTTGGCCCTTTTAGTTTAGACTCCTTTAAAGTTCTGAAATCACTTTGTCAATTCAATACAGTTCAGTTTTCAGGGAACTTGTCCAAATCAGTTTGTGCACAGTCTTTGAATGTTTATCCTTTGAAAGATCAGTTTTGTGTGTAGTGTTGAATGTATGAAAGTACTTGAAAGTAAATCAACACAAGAATTTATAGTGGTTCAGAGACTCAAGCTCCTACATCCACTTTCCCTGATTGAACAGGATAATTCCTTCACTCTTGGAATTAACTTGTTTTATAGTGCCAAGGTGCACTTTGTAGGTCCCGAAGATGAGTTGATATCGAGGGAAGCTAAAGAAAACGTCTAGAGGGGGGTGAATATACTTTTCTAAAATCTTTCGATATATCAGAATTACAAAATGTGGAATACGAAATTAATAATGAGCCCAACTAAAGTTTATACTCAATCTTCAAAATTTGAGAACTCTGTTCTATACTCAACTTGTCTTGTTCAGTTATGTGTGTAAACAATTAAGCAATTAAACAAAACAGTAAAGTAATCAACACAAACAATTTATAGTGGTTCGACAACTTGTCTACGTCCACTCTCACAACCCAGTTGTGATGTTTCCACTAACTCTTCCAATCGAGTACAAAGTGTGAGTTCTTGTGATTTTGAGTCCCAAGAAAAAGACTTAGATCTTCTAAGACTATACCACCAGATATGTCTACGATCTTACTAGAATTTTAACAAGTATCTAGCAACTTGATAAAAACAACAAACAAAAACTAAAAACTTATTCAGTAGCAGTCTTCTGGTTTCTTCACTTCACTAGCGGACTTGCTTTCTGAACTTCAATGAACTCTGTGAGTAAGCTTCGAATGCTTCAGTAATTCTTCAGTATATGGATTTGCAGTAGTATCAGTATCAGTAGTCTTGAATCAATGAACACATTGAGGTATTTATAGACTTCTGAAATCAAGAACTTAATTAGTTGTAATCAACTCTTCTTGAAAACTAACTTCCAACTGAATCTTCTTATCCATCCACGCGTTTCTTGTTAATTAGTTATTTCTAACTAACTCTGATCCTTATCTTTATACGCGCTTCTTCTTAACTTCAAACTACTTCAAGTTGACTTGTCTTGTTGAGTCTTGTTGACCACCTGTCTTCAGTAGTAGACTTCATTCTTCTTGTCTAGTCTGGTCTTCTTGTGCGACCTTCAACAGTAGACTATTCTAATCCTAACAAGACTATTACATTACCTTAAGCTTATAGCTTAGTCAACTTATAAACTATACAATGAATCTATCTATTACATACGAAAATCATGAGCTCTATACAATGCTTATTATAGCTCAACAACAATCTATATAATAATGAATCAACACATATGAAGTACTTATAAATCGTACTTATCTTTCAATATAATAACAACACTATTCTTTTAAACATAAACTTATGTGAACTCATGTGAACTCTACTGGTCTGTTCAAGATGACTCCTCTTAACTAAACTAGATCAGTCAACACTTAGAAAAATTCAAACTACTTTTGGCTTATCAAAACTTCATCTTATCTTTTAATCATCAACTAGGACTTGTTTCAGGATTCATATCCCAACACACTTGATCAATAACACCACTCCTTGGTGAATTGATCCCTAGGATGTCTAGAGTCCTAGTACCCTCTTCTCAACTCAGAACTGAACCGTTCTTCTCTCAACAGTCAGCTCCTACCACTTCTACTACTACAACCTTCTCACTTTCACTCTTGAAAGATATAAGGGTTGAAGTAAGGTTCCAACTAATGAGATATCCTTTACAATGAAGATTAGTGTATAAGGATAGGATATCTCTCTAAGCTTGTGTATGGATATACAATGAAGTTCAGCTTAGATGAAGTGTTTGAAGACTAAGATAGTCTTTGAAAGCTAGAAAGCACTCTTGCTTGTAAGATAGTTGGATGTTCTTGTCAAATGTTGAGGGTGCTTTCAAAAGGTCTTCACACTTTTGTATTTATAGACAATTGAAGGATTTGCCCGTTAGAGAGGCAGTCTCAAAAGTCCATAAATGTCTTCTTTTAGTTCTTCAACTTTGAAGACAGATTCTTGATAGTGACATGTCCTCATTTGGGAAATAAACGGCTGTATAAACTTTGTCTTCATTCTGCAGCTCTCTTCCCAATGTCTGACTTTCAGATTCTCTTGTTAGGACATGGACATGGCTTCTGAAGGTTGTTCCAATGATGGGACAACATTCCTTATCAAATGGACAACTCTTCTTATCACTATCAGCAGTCTTGCTTATCAGCAAGGTTGACTAGCTCTTGTTCAGATGACTTGGCTCTTACCCTTTGCTTCTCTTGAAGGTGATCTTATCATGATTCATTAAGGATCTTTAGGGTGTAGTTGTTTCTTCAGCATGGTTGACCTCAAACTTTCAGAGCACTTGATCTTGATTAACTTTGGTGAGACAACTCCTCTGGACAACTCATCTGATCAGCATACTTTTCCTTCAGTGGACTTGATCATAATTCCAGAATTTGAGCCTTGAGGGGACTTGTTCTTGATAGGCTTCAAAGCATGTGTTCCCCCTCAAATTGTGCATCTAACTAACTAAGAGTTGCCTAACATATCAGCTTCTCATTTAGCCTTATTCTATATGTTCTAACATTCTTAGAACATAATCATCTTGACTTAGGCATGTCTCAGGGGGTTTTGGTATTTAATCAAAACATGTCTAATTTTATTCCCAACAATTTCCCCCTTTTTGATGATGCCAAAACCTATACATTCTATGCAAAAGTGACTTGACTACACCTATTACATTTATCTTCAGAAGACATGACTGAGGTCAATATTCCTGAAAAACAATGTGTCAGTGTACTCACTGTTCAAATTGCAAATAGGTTTCAAGGATAGGCATAGAGAGAATTTTGTAAAAATGTTTCTTGATTCAAAGTAAGTTCAACTATCATTCATATGAAATTCATTACAAGCATGTTGATAGTTGAAGTTAACATATCAGAGCATGAATTCAAGACACTATTACAATTGATCATTTCATTACAAGAGTTTCAGAGCATATACTGAATATAAGATCTAGGGTATCAGAGCAACACACTAAACACTTAGTAGAATCTAGATCTTTCAATATCAGAGCATTAGCCTTTATCAGAGCAAATAACTTATCAGAGCACATCACTTCAGCAAATTTGACCAAAACTTCAGCATAGATGACCAATTAAAAACATATCTTCAGGTAAGATAAGTTTTAAAAGAAGGTCAGAAAACTTAGCCATTTCAGAGATCATCCTCAGGAGGTGGCACCATCCCATATTGTGCCCACACTCTTCTCTTCAGCTCCATGGCTTCTTGGTTTGTTCCCTTGGGTCCAAGAACCATCTTGTTCAGCTTGAGGATTTCTGTAAACTCTTTCAGGATTTTTGACTGATCAATCCATCCATCCAGCTTTGGAGGCATGTATATGATTGGCTTGGGAGCAGTGAGTTCAAATCTTGCAATATCAGCAGCTGCAAGTAGTTGTTGATAGAGCTCTCTGTGATACTCTATCATGAACTCAGCAAAAGTGGAGTTGGCATCTCTTCCATTCCATCTGTCAATGACATATTGATCATAGACAAACTCCCTCTTTGCTTCCTCCCATGAGTCATTCAGCTGAATTGGCACCCATTTATCCAAGTGAGGATATTTGGTGTCCATTGGGATCAACAGCTGTGGCTTCATCTTGTTGTAAGTTGCTCTCTTCCTTCTAGGCTTTTGGAAGTCTGCTCTTCTTTTGTCTCTTGCTCTATTAGCTTCATCCATCAAATCCATCTTCTCTTGGGCCCTCATCATGGCCAGTTTCTGTTGAGTTTCAGGGTCTTTGCCATACCCTTCATGAAACAGCTTAGATGGATCATGAGCTAGGACAGTTGTCTTCTTTTTGGGCTCAGGTCCAAATCCTTCAGCAAACAATTCTTCAACATCTTCAGTGGACTTAGGACCTTCAGCATTCTTGTCAGTTTCAGAAGATTTGTCTTCTTCAGCAGTGTTGGACAGTTCAGCAGTTTTGTCCTTCTCAGCTTTCTTTACCTTTTTGGAAATAGGCTCATCATCATCAATTCTGAATTCAGGTGGTAGATCAAGGCTATTGGGAAAATCAGTAAATTTCTCGGCTTGTCTTTTCTTTCCTTTTGCCCTCTTGATCTTTCCTCTTGTTTGGACACCTTCAGCATCTTTGTCCAAACCAGATACTTCACCACCTGGCCTTTGCTGTAACCTCACTCTTTCCTCTTGAGCTGAGGCCATTGAGTTCTTCAAAGCTAGTGCTAACTGCTCTTCTTCATCTAAATCTTCTAAGTTCAGCACTGCTGGCTCTTTCCCTTTTCCTTCAGCAATTTTATCTTTCCCTTTCACAGGGCTTCCAATCACTAAGGCACCTTTTGCCCTTGCTCTTTCCCTTTCCCCCTTTTTGGCAGCATCAAAACATTCAGGCTTGAGCTCACTCATAGTAGATGCCATCAAAGACTGGGCTTGGATTAGAGACTTCATCTCCTCCAACAAATATACATTCTCATCATGTATATTTTGCATTCAATCACTGCTCAAGCTAAGGAAAGCTAGAACAGTCTTCATCTTTTGTTGGACAACCTCCTCCAAGGTTGCTTTCAGAGATGCATCCAATTGGGCCTTAAGGAGCTTAGTGAGATTGGCCACTGCACCTTCAGCAATGTTGGCCATCACCTCTTGGGAAAATTTCTCTGAAGCTGCTTTCACCATAGCAAGCCTTTGTGCCTCTGCCCTTTTCTTCTGCAAGGCTGTCTTCTTGCCAAGAGCTTGCTTAATGGTCAATCTGATAGCTTGAACATTTGCATTGTGGTTATCTCTAAGCAGTTTTTGATCCTTCTTGACCTCCTTTGAAATGTTCTCCATACTGACTTTGGCTTTGTGAACTTCAGTGGAAATGGTTTGAAGACCAGATTCCACTCCTTCAATTCTTGCTTCTAATGTGGGTAAGACCACATCCTCAGAGCCTGTCAGCCTCATTTCCACAGATGCCAAAGTTCTTCCATGCTCATCTAAAGCTCCAGAAGTTTCTGCATGAGCTGTTTGAACTTGTTGAGCCAAGGAATCCAACTTTGTTGATTGCAAGCCAAGAAGGGCTTGTGCTGATCCAGAATCAACATGGATTGGAGCATCTGTGAAGAAATCATCTGCAAAGATTTGATCAAGACTTATACCTGCAATGTCAGACAAATCAAAAGGGTTAGTGAAAATACACTCATCACCCTCAATTTCTTTTTCATAAGACTCTGATACATCAGCAGTCTTCTTCTCATTTTCAACTACTTCTTTTCTTCCTTCTTTGTTAATTTCCTCACTTAAAGGAACAAGCCTCCTTTCATCAAGGGATTCTTGAAGTTCAGATTTGACTTCAAGAATAGTCTGCCCTTCCTCACTTATATCACCCTCATTTGGTAGTACACTCACTATCCTAGTGATCACCACATCTCTCTCATCTACTACTCCCTCTGGTTTTTCCACTAAATTCTCCTTTTCAACTCCATCACCTAAACCTGCATCATCTCTACCTTCAACAAGGTTCAAAGATGGCAGTTGTGGGGAGATCACAGTGCTTATTTCAACAGCCACTGAGTCATCCTGAATGATTAAGGGCTGATCAGTGTCCAACTCATCTGACACTGAATAGGCCTTAACCAAACCAGCCTCTATCATGGGAACCTCAACATCTTTAGGTTGTGCCTTGGGTTCAGAAGAACCTTCATTGGCAGATGTGTCTTTGGTTGTGTTACCACCCTTGGTCAACACCTCTGAAGATACATAGCCTTTCCTATGATAGGTTCTAGGGGGTTTGAAAGTCTGGCTGATATAGAAGACTTGGGTTGAGTAGATTCAGGGAGGTTGGCTTGAGGGGTTTCAGGAGGGTTGGGATTTGAAGGGTTTGAGGGATCATCAGGGGAATCATCATCATTTGAGCTACTATCAGGGTGTTTGATGCCCTTAGCGTTTCTCTCCTTCTCCTCAATGATCTTATCATCTACCAACTTTGCAAAAACTTCCTCATCAGTAAGGAATCTTGTTTTTATCACACCAGCAAAGTGTAGCAATCTGCTCTCCTCCACTTGCCACCAGTTTGCACCCTTATCTTGGATGACTTGTGATATCTCCATAATGGTCTTGTCTTCACATCAACAAGCATCCTCAAATCATGAAACATCTTCTGAATTCTTGGAAATTCAGCAAGTTGTGGATACAAACTGTCCACAGTAGCCTTGGCTCCTCCTCTGAGCATACTCTCATAAGTATACTCCTCCTCATCTCCACTTGAATGGGGACTCTGGGTTATAGGGGAGTTGGCTCTGGGTTCTCCTAAAGTGGCTTCAGGAAGGTTGAGTTCAGGGATATTGGCTTCAGAAGGGTCGGTTGCAATTGAAGGTACTTCAGTTGCTTTAGAGAGCAATGGATCTGAAGGGGCTTTACTAGCACGGGTTAGCTCTTGAAGTGCAGCTTCTAGCAACTTTGAGTAATTGAGCATAGATGAGTCAAGGGGTGATTGCAGCCTTGTCTCATCTACTGCTAAATCTGCTAACACATCTATCCCATTTCTTTGCACACTCCCTTCTGGAGAATATCTCTTTGTAAGGTTAATGGGGGTGATAGGTTGATTGGTTGGGGTTATGTGGGTTTCAGGGGAGTTGGGCTCAGGATTCTGTATTTCAGGGATGTTGGCCTCCATTTGTTGACCTTCAGGGACCTTGGATTCTGGAGTTCCAGAACCAGATGAGTTGGTCCTTGACTTAGATTTGGTCCTGCATTCAGCTCTGCTCTCTCTTAGAGCAAGTTGGAGAGACCTTTCCTCCTGAAGCTCCAACACCTTATCAGTAGGCTTGGCCCTTACCTTCTCCATCCTTCTCAGGGATAACTTCCCTGATCCTCTTATCACCTCTAGACTTCTGTCTAGTTTCATTATACTTCTGCCTCAACTCTTCTGAATGATCAGAAGGCACTTGCACACCTTCTTCAGCAACATCTTCAATCTCAGTTGATGCTCCAGTGGTGTCTTCTGAGGGGATTTGAGACATCTTCCTTGTCTTTACCACTCTGGCCTTTGTCCTCTTTTTCAATTTTGGCTTCTCCTCCACCTTTTCTTCAGTAGGTTTGGCCATTAGCATCCTCATTTGCTCAGTTTTCTTGCTGAGCCTTCTGAACATTATCTTCTGGGCTGGGAGGGGTTTTGCAAAGGTTTGCATTTGAGAATAATGGGAAAATCTCTCAATCAACAAGCTTGCCCTGGTGCAAAACTTGAGTTTCCCTTCTAGCACAACCTTATTGTGAGATTTCACCTTAAACTTGGCCTTTTCCTTCATCATCTCAGTCATGATGAAGGTCCTCCAATCAAACTTGATGCCTTTGTCACTAGCATCAATGACTGCAGCCATAATTCTGATTCTAGGATGGCTGACTTGCTCCAAGCTTCCAGTATTGCTCAGTAGACTCTTTGCAACTACCTCAAAAAGGTTGAGAAATTTTAGCTTGAGAGTCTTCTTATTTTTTGTTGAAGAGATGGGACCAGGAACCAAGAGCCATTCTTGTGCTATCTCCTCTTCATGATTAGCACCATAAAATTCTGGATTCCTTCCCTCTGGAGGTAATCCAAAAGCTCCTTCAAGGTCTTCTGAAGAGAATTTCACTCTATGAAATCTCTCTTACTCTTCTCCTTCTGCCACATATGAGAGCCTTGTGGAAACTTCACCATCTTCAGGTTTACCTCTCCATTTGAGAAAGGCAAAGAACTCAGCCATGTAGCTTTCCAAGCAGGAGCTTGGTCTACCCTCCATAAACTTCTGCAATCCAGCTCTTCTCAACCATCTCAAGGTTGGTGTAATTTCAGGATCCTCACTCTCAAATGATACTATGGGCTCAAAATGAAGGCTGTTTTTGTTGCTCAAGTATCCAAAATCAAGGTCTAGAGCCTTGTTGGAGAAATCAATGATCATTTCTGGTCTAACTTTGGGAGCCATTGAAGGTTTAAAGAAATGAAATTGAGAAAGTTTTGAGAGAGTTTGAAGAAGATAAGAGCTAGGGTTTCGAATTCTTGGGGAGGAGTGTTTGTGGGGGATCTTAAGGCTTGGGAATATTCTAAAAAGAATGTTTGTCAATGAGTTGGTGAGTTTTGTGAGTTATCAACTGTTGTCAAAAATGGAAAAACACACTTGGACGGCTAGGATTGATTTCAGGGGAGTTGGCCAGTTTTGATCCAATGGTTAAAAACCAATGTAACAGTGAGTTATTGGTTTTATTCAAAACGTGGAAGTTATTTAATATTAGTTAATGGTTGGGGAGTTTTCGAGATAGATCATGGCTTGAAAAGTGTAATGCAAACAAGAGTTAAATCTTGGCATTTAATGCATGGAAAGTGACCTTTTGGGTGGGGGACAAATTAAATCCCACAGAGATGATATCTTTAAATGGGACAGGTATTAAGGTAGACAATGATTACCCAAATTAGGTGCTTATCAAACCAAGAAAATAGTTTGATAGTCAAGACAACTTATCTGACCCCACTAGGACAAGTGTCCTGAAGAGATGTGGACAAGTGTCCTGAGATTCAATGGACAAGTGTCCTGAATAGTTGTGATCATCTCTTCTGAACTTCAGTAGACTTGACCAAGTCTGCTGAAGATCAATTCAGTTACTTTTCTCCCATTAACTTCAATGGATTTTACTTGTCCAACTTCCCTGGATCAAGTAGTCCTAACTCTGCTGATAACTCCAGAAATCTTGCCTCTGCAAGTGGCTTTGTTAGAATATCAGCTTTTTGATGATCTGTGTGGATCTTGACCAACTTTATGTCTTTCTTCTCCACATGATCTCTAATGAAGTGATGTTTGATGTCCACATGTTTACATCTTGTGTGCAATACAGGATTTTGTGATATTGCAATTGCACTGTTGTTATCACAAAATATTGGCACTTCAGTAGAGTTGACTTTGTAGTCTCTTAGTTGTTGTCTCAACCAAAGGATTTGACCACAACAACTTCCAGCTGCAACATATTCAGCTTCAGTGGTGGAAGTAGCCACTGTATTCTGCTTATTGGAAAACCAAGATATGAGCTTGTTGCCTAAGAATTGACAAGTCCCTGAAGTGGACTTTCTATCAATTCTGCAACCTCCATAGTCAGCATCTGAGTAGCCAGTTAGCTCAATGTTGTCATCAGCAGGGTACCAAAGGCCTAGATTCTCAGTGCCTTTGAGATACCTTAAAATCCTCTTTGCAGCCTCAAGATGGCTTTTCTTAGGATTTGCTTGAAACCTTGCACAAACACCTACTGCAAAGGTGATGTCAGGTCTGCTGGCAGTGAGATAGAGGAGTGATCCAATTATTCCTCTATACTCAGTGGAGTTGGTTGAAACACCACTCTCATCAGGATCCATCTTCCAATTTGTGTTCATTGGGATCCTTACTGGCTTGCTAGTAGCACACCCAAACTTCTTGATCATTTCTATGGTGTACTTAGCTTGGTTGATGAAGATCCCTTCTTTTGATTGCTTAACTTGAAGACCCAAGAAAAAGTTCATCAACCCCATCATGGACATATCAAACTTGCGTTGCATTAGCTTTGAGAACTTCTCACACAGCTTTTCATTGGGGGATCCAAATATTATGTCATCCACATAAATTTGGACAAGCAAGATGTCCTCTCCTTCAGAGATTCTGAAGAGAGTTCTGTCCACAGTTCCCTTGGTGAATCCATGATCCAAGAGAAATTGTGACAATGTGTCATACCAAGCCCTAGGGGCTTGCTTGAGTCCATATAGAGCCTTCTTTAGTCTGTAAACTTGGTTTCCAACCTCAAAACCAGGGGGTTGCTCCACATAGACTTCTTCTTTCAAGACTCCATTCAGAAAGGCACTCTTGACATCCATTTGGTACACTTTGAACCTCTTGTGGGCTGCATAGGCTAGAAAGAGCCTTATTGCTTCTAGCCTTGCCACAGGTGCAAATGTCTCATCATAGTCAATGCCTTCATGCTGGCAGTAACCTTTTGCCACTAGTCTTGCTTTGTTTCTGAAAATCACATCATTCTCATTCTTCTTGTTCTTGAACACCCGTTTTGTTTCAATAACATCTTGATGTGAAGGTCTATCCACCAGCTCCCAAACTTCATTTCTGGTGAATTGGTTCAGTTCTTCCTGCATGGCTGTGATCCAATTGGCATCTTGGAGTGCTTCTTCAATATCACTTTGTTCTTGTTCTGACAAGAAACAACAGAAAAGAGCACTTTCACCATGAAATCTCCTTGTTTTGACTCCTATACTTGGGTCACCAAGTATTAGATCAGTAGGATGGTCAGACAACCAAGTCCTTCTTTTTCTGATCTCTTCAGTAGAGTTGTCCTCTACTGAAGTTGAGTCATTTTGATCATAAAATTCAGGATAATTGAATGCAGGATCTAATTCAGGATCATAATCAGGGGTGTTGCCCTCAATGTCAGGGACATTGGTATTTTCAACATTTTGAGTTCCCCCTTGATTATTTGACCTATTAACTACCTCAGCAGGGACTGCTTCTTCATTGGTAGTTGTTACCTGGATGTGAACTGGGATTGGATCATTCAGTTCACCATTTCCTTCAGTGGGATTTGCCTCAGGAAGGTTGCCTTCAGGATTGTTGTCCAATGGAAGTTTTTCAGGCAAGTTGGCTTGGACAACTTCTATGAATTCAGTGTCTTTGTCCTTTAGGCTCAGTCTGGTTGTCCTTTGTGTGATTTCTTCTGATTCCAAGTTTTCATTCCTGAACTCATGAATAGATTCATCAAACACAACATGGGGTGTTTCCTCCACAATAAGGGTTTTCTTGTTGTAGACTCTGAAACCTCTACTGATTTGAGAATATCCAAGGAATATCCCCTCACCAGCTTTGCTATCAAAGGCTTTCAACTGTTCTTTCCCATTATTGTGTATGAAACACTTACAACCAAAGATATGAAAGTATGACACTTTAGGCATTCTTCCTTTCCAGAGTTCATAGGGGGTTTTGCCTTGCCCCTTAGTAATCAAACATCTATTCTGAGTATGGCATGCAGTGTTTATAGCTTTAGCCCAAAACCTCTTTAGTAAATTTGAATCAGCAATTAAGGTTCTAGCAACTTCTTTTAAGGTTCTATTTCTTCTTTCTGCAACTCCATTTTGTTGAGGAGTTCTAGCTGCTGAGGTTTCATGAGCTATCCCATTAGATGTGCAATACTCATTGATGTATGAATTTATGAACTCAGTGCCTTTATCAGATCTTATCTTGATAATGCTAAGGCTTTTCTCATTTGACAATCTCTTTAAAAGTTAAGGCAGCTTGACTTGAGTTTCCTTCTTAATAAGGAGAAATACTGCCCATGTGAACCTAGAGAAGTCATCTACTACAACCAATGTGTATTTTCTACCATTTATGCTTGCAGGGGTAATTGGTCCAAATAAGTCCATATGTAGAAGTTCAAGTACCCTTTCAGTAGAGATGACTGGTTTTCCTTTGAATGAGGCTTTAATCTGTTTTCCCTCTTGGCATGGTTTGCAAACATTGTTCACTAGCAATCTTGTTCATCGTTTTGAAGTTCATTGTTTGAAAACCTCATTAGGTAGTCCTTTAACTAATGCATTTCTAGCAATCTTGTTCATTGTTTTGAAGTTCAAGTGGTTTAATCTCTTATGCCATAACCAACTTTGTTCACTAGAACTCTTAGCAATGAAGCATGCAGCATCAGTAGACTTGTCCCAGTCTGCAAAATACACATTTCCTTTCCTAGTTCCAGTCAATAGAATTTGTTGAGTCTTATCTTTGATTAAACATTTTCCACAAGAAAACTCAACATTGAAATCTTTATCACAAAATTGACTGATACTTAGGAGATTATATTTGAGACCAGCCACATAAGACACATTGGGTACTTTGATGTTACCAATCATCAAAGTACCATAACCTTTTGTTGTTGCTTGTGAGCTGTCTCCAAATGTGACATTTGGGCCTTCTTTTTCAATAAAATCAGTGAGGAGTTCCTTGTTTCCAGTCATGTGCCTTGAACATCCACTGTCAAGGTACCATGCTGACTTTTTACTCATGCTTCTCTTCTTGTGGCCCAATGGTACCTGCAATTATATAGGTTTAGGTACCCTTTGAGTTTTGGGTCCTGAGAGGTTAGCTGTACCTTTAGGAACCCAAACTTGCCTAATAACCCTGATTGATTCAAGGTGGCTAAGTTGTTTTCCTCTAGCATCAACATACACTGTCTTTACCTTAAATGCCTTTGGGAATGTATGTGTGAAAGTGTTAACTCTGTAAGTTTCAGGAAAGTTGTCAAATCTCCTGAACTTATGAGTTCTTTGTGCTACTTGAGGGAATCTTTAAGGAAAGGCTTTCTTATGACCATTACCCTTAGGCGTATAGGGTTTTGGTTGTCTCATTTTATTTTTCCTTTGAGGATAGTTGTCCTTAGGTCTAGTCAGCTGAGGCTTTCTCAGTAGAGTTGGCCTAGGCTGATTATACCTTGGATAACTCCTCTAAACATTGTTCAGGAGAGTTGCCCTTCCATTGGGTCTACTCTGCTGACCAACATTCCTCTTGTGTTCAGGAGCTTTGGCCATTTCCTTAGGTTTAGGCCTAGTCTCCTGAAGCACTTGAGTAGGCAAGTCATCCATTTTGCCCTTTCCTTTGTTCAGTGGCTGTTTGTTTTCATTTTCAGTTGGTGCCACTGACTTAACAAAGATTTTCTTAATGTTACTTGTAGAAGCAACACTAAGACAAGGTGAAGATTCAAATGGATCAAAACCTAATCCACTTCTTTGAGCCATAGGTATTTGATAACTCTGAATTACCTCTATTGCTCTAGAGGATTTCTTCAGAGCAGACATCTTTAGTTTCAGGCTCTCTTCACTTGTTTTAAGAATGTCATATTCATGTGAGAGGTTTTCAAATTTGGCATTTAGAATTTTCAGTTCAAAATCTTTTCTCTTCTGAGAGAGAAGTTGATCATCAATCTCCTTTTGTTGGTCAACTATCCTGAGATTTGCTTCCTCAAGCTTTCTCAAGACTTGTTGATACAACTCAGTAGATTTGACATCAACAACTGCCTCAGAGTTTTTAGCAAGTTCAATTGCCAATCTTTCATTTTATCTCACATAGTTATCATGAAATTTTTGTAACATAGTGAAATCTTCCATCAGCTTTCCAAGGGAAAGCTTCAAGTTGACTTCACTAGTGTTTTGTGAGATGAATGATGGTGAACTAGATGTAGAGGATACCTCATCATCCTCAAGAGCCATGTTGCAGACATCATCATCATCATCACTGTTGGAGAACAGTCCATCAGAAGAGTTGAAGCTTTCAGCACTATCAGATTCTTCACCAGCCATCATGGCCTTTCTATTGGTGAACTTTCTGTCTCTTTTAGCTTGCCTTTCTCTTCTCTCCTTAGAGCTCAATTCAGGGCAGTCATACTGGAAGTTCCCTTTCTTCTTGCAATTATAGCACAAGTCTTCATCATCATCTTTCTTTGGTTCTTCTCTTCTTTTTGATGATGAAGGTTCAGCTCTACTGGACCTTCTCCTATCAGAGTACTTGTCCTCTGATCTTTTCTCTTCAGGCTTTTTGACCTCAGTCTGAGCTTCAGGAGAGTTGTACCTTCTCCTGAATTTGTTGTCTTGGTAGAATTTCTTGTATCTACCAAACCTTGAATTTAGCTTGTCAAACCTTCTAGCCATCAAGGCTAGTTCCTCCTTCATTTCAGTCTTGGAGACTGACTTTGATGATCTTGGAGTGGACTGCATTTCTGGTTCAGTAGTTTTGGCTTTGAATGCCACTCCCTTTGTAGGATTTGAAGGTTCCTCAACAGGCTTTCTTCTATTGAGGTCGAACTCATAAGCTTTGAGTTCAGAGAAGATTTGTTGCATTGGCATGGTGGAAAGATCCTTGGTATTTTGCATCATGACAGCATAGACATCCCACTTTTGAGTGAGACTTCTCAAGATCGTTAATCCAACTTCTCTTTTAGAGTACACCTTGCCCAATGAGTTGATCTCATTCATCACATCAGTGAATCTACAAGCAAATTTGTCAATGGATTCCTCAAACTCCATTGTAAATTGTTCAAACTTTTGCACTGCCACTTGGAGCTTGTTCTCCTTGATCTTGTCAGTGCCCTCACACATTTCTGCAAGAGTATCCCATATCTCCTTCGCAGTTGTGCAGTGGTAGACCCTTCCCATGATTGCATCTGGAATTGTTTGGTAGAGGGTATTCATTGCAAGATAATTCAAATTATCTTTCCTCTTCTCATCAGCAGTGAAGTCATCCTAATCTTTGGGAATCAGTTCCCTTATATCTGCTCTTTGAGCTTCAGTGACTCTGGGATTTACTTGAGTGAACACAAAAGGACCTCTTGTGATCACTCTCAACATATCAGTGTGCAAAGATGCAAGATGAGCCCTCATTCTGATTTTCCAGAAGTCATAATTGTCTATTGAGAACATGGGCAATTTGTGATGAGAGATATGATTGACTGGATTTGTGGCCATGTTGTCCAATCCTTGGACAGCAGGAGGTGGAACAGCAGCATTGTTGTTGGCCATATCTCAAGAACACACAGTTAGTCAACAATTGATAGGATTTCAGATAGATCAATTCAGTGACCACACCAAATATGTGATTTTGAAAAACCAAGATGGCTTTTCAGAAGCAGTACCTTTGAACCCCTGCTCTGATACCACTTGTTGGTCCTGAAAGGAGTATACAACAAGTGTATGGGGGGGGGAATACACTTGTATGCAATTCTTTTCAACTTTAGATCAAACCAGAGCTCAGCAAGGTTGTCTTGGACAACTCTGCTGAAGATGATTAACTCTTCTAAGATAATCAGACTACTAAGTACTATTGAGTACTTAGTTGAATAACTATCTAGGGGAGTTATATGTGCGGAATAGTGGTTGGCCCTTTTAGTTTAGACTCCTTTAAAGTTCTGAAATCACTTTGTCAATTCAATACAATTCAGTTTTCAGGGAACTTGTCCAAATCAGTTTGTGCACAGTCTTTGAATGTTTATCCTTTGAAAGATCAGTTTTGTGTGTAGTGTTGAATGTATGAAAGTACTTGAAAGTAAATCAACACAAGAATTTATAGTGGTTCAGAGACTCAAGCTCCTACATCCACTTTCCCTGATTGAACAGGATAATTCCTTCACTCTTGGAATTAACTTGTTTTATAGTGCCAAGGTGCACTTGATCAATAACACCACTCCTTGGTGAATTGATCCCTAGGATGTCTAGAGTCCTAGTACCCTCTTCTCAACTCAGAACTGAACTGTTCTTCTCTCAACAGTCAGCTCCTACCACTTCTACTACTACAACCTTCTCACTTTCACTCTTGAAAGATATAAGGGTTGAAGTAAGGTTTCAACTAATGAGATATCCTTTACAATGAAGATCAGTGTATAAGGATAGGATATCTCTCTAAGCTTGTGTATGGATATACAATGAAGTTAAACTTAGATGAAGTGTTTGAAGACTAAGATAGTCTTTGAAAGCTAGAAAGCACTTTTGCTTGTAAGATAGTTGGATGTTCTTGCCAAATGTTGAGGGTGCTTTCAAAAGGTCTTCACACTTCTGTATTTATAGACAATTGAAGGATTTGCCCGTTGGAGAGGCAGCCTCAAAAGTCCATAAATGTCTTCTTTTAGTTCTTCAACTTTGAAGACAGATTTTTGATAGTGACATGTCCTCATTTGGGAAATAAACGACTGTATAAGCTTTGTCTTCATTCTGCAGCTCTCTTCCCAATGTCTGACTTTCAGATTCTCTTGTTAGGACATGGACATGGCTTCTGAAGGTTGTTCCAATGATGGGACAACATTCCTTATCAAATGGACAACTCTTCTTATCACTATCAACAGTCTTGCTTATCAGCAAGGTTGACTAGCTCTTGTTCAGATGACTTGGCTCTTACCCTTTGCTTCTCTTGAAGGTGATCATAGCATGATTCATTAAGGATCTTTAGGGTGTAGTTGTTTCTTCAGCATGGTTGACCTCAAACTTTTAGAGCACTTGATCTTGATTAACTTTGGTGAGACAACTCCTCTGGACAACTCATGTGATCAGCATACTTGTCCTTCAGTGGACTTGATCATAATTCCAGAATTTGAGCCTTGAGGGGACTTGTTCTTGATAAGCTTCAAAGCATGTGTTCCCCCTCAAATTGTGCATCTAACTAACTAAGAGCTGCCTAACATATCAGCTTCTCATCTAGCCTTATTCTATATGTTCTAACATTCTTAGAACATAATCATCTTGACTTAGGCATGTCTCAGGGGGTTTTGGTATTGAATCAAAACATGTCTCATTTTATTCCCAACAATAGTTCACGGGTCCGGGTCGGGTCGGGTCCGATCCACGACCGTTAATTTTTTTTATTTCGGGTTGTGTTACCGACGGATAATTCCGTCGGTAGTACCGACGGAATTCCCGACAGAAGCCGACGGATATATTTTTTTTAAAAAAATGTTAAAATAAAATTCCGTCGGTAAGGCCGTCGGTAGTACCGACAGACGACCGACGGAATTGCAGACAGAATACAGACCCGGTTTGAAAACGGGTCATCCGAGCTACCGACGGAATGATATCCGTCGGTAGACTCGACTGATTTATTCTGTGGGGACTACCGACGGAATAAAAATTTCCGTCGGTAAACCTTGCCGACGAGGCTAGCACCGACTGAAAATTTCCGTCGGTATTTCCGTCGGTAACCACGTCTACCGACCACAATTCCGTCGGCATTTCCGTCGGTAAACAGCGAGTTTTTTGTAGTGTATTATGATAATATTTTCTTACTTCTTTTAACTTTTTTCAGGATAAAATTGTTAATTTACAAGATGGTGATGATGCAATTTATGTAGATGAAGTGTTTGTGGAGGTGCTTGATCAAGAAAAACCTAATCGACTACGTGGTTGTGGAGATAGCTTTAAGCCACCTTAAAAAAAAAAAGAAAGAACTACGGTTGAACTACAAAACAAGAATGAAAATTTAAGGAATGAGCACAAAGAAGTGATGGAAGCACTGAGGACGAAACTTTACGATTGGACTCCTTAATTAGAAGCCAAAATTCCTGAAATATTTCATGCACTAAATCAAATAAATCTCGTTCCATCTTCCGGTACATTCAATACAAGAAATGAGCTCTTAGGTTTTAGAGAATAGTCCATAGGTGTATAACACCCTGTTGAACTGGTAATAACCGACTTCTAACTGTATTGCAACTGAATTAACCGTTTAAAAACTAATCTTGATAACTACCAGAATCGGACAACTTATCTTCTCAAATGATTTGGTTATCAGCTGACATGACCCTCAGATGACTTAGTCTTTAACTCAGCTGATAAGATCAGATGACCTAGACCTAGATGAGTTGTCTTTAGAAACGTAGCAGATGAGATAACTTCCTATTAGATGACATGACCTATCAGCTGAGATGCCCAAACTCAATCGGCTGGTCTCTGATAACTTCAGAAGACTTGTCCACTATCGGTGGAGTTGTCCATCTTACACGGTTCTCTTTACTCATGCATTATAATCAGCTCACTTAACATCCATTTTGCATTAAACATAACAAGTTTTAATTGAGCCGAACATGAGTCAAGCTTGAGTAGTTTGACATTTCTACTTATCAATCTCCGCTCGAGACTATACATGATATAAATGTATGTTCAAGTTTATTTGATATTTATGTCGAACTGAGCTCAAATAAGCTTTTAATTACTGAATGTCGTCGAATCGAGTATCAAGTAACTTGATTTGATTTTCAGCCCTAATGACATATTTTAATTGGTTGGAACATTTGTCGTAATATTTATTTATTGAGATAAAAAATGAGAAATTATTTTAAAAAAATATTTCAAATTAAAAATGCGTGTAATATAAAATATTCATTTAATTGAATATCATAAAATTCCAAAGAAAGTAATATATATATACATTTAAGGTATACATTTGAATTTTTTAACAATTCAAAAATTATTATAAAATTCTAAAGATAAAAATCATCACAATAATTTAAAAAAAAAAAAAAAACTTGAGGACGTGACACTCCTTTTCTATTAAAAAAATAAAAATCATATATACAGATTTAATAAATTCTTGTAAAAATGCATATTTAATAAATTTATATAAATATCTTCCTTTATTAATAATTCTAAATTTTAAATCTTCATAAACTCTCCATTATAAAATCTCTTAAATTTTATAATTTGATATTTTTTAAAATTTTAAAATTATTTTTTCTTTCCTCTAACTTTTCTCTTATTGTTCAATGCATTTTATACAATTCTAATTTTTTTATTGCATTTTCTTTTTAAATTATTTTTCATCTTATATTAAATTTTAATAAATATTATTTTTTTCATAATCCCGCCGGGTCTTATTTAATAAGTTTGCTCAAAATAAGTTTTTTATTTATGAAACCTACACTCCACCACTACATAGTGGAAACCACCGGTGGTTTCGTATCATTATGTATTCAGTTTTATATTATTCGGATTTGATTCTAAGAACTGCTGTTGAATCCCATCAACCTCCGCCACATCTCCACTGAATCCAGCCGATCTCTGCCGCGCCTCCACTTATCGTGTTATTTTGGTCATCCACCGTCGGTCCGTTCTGTATTTTTCTCTCTTTCTTTCTAGTTAATTCTGAACTTCTCTTTTCACTTATTTTTTTTCATTTTCGATGCAGCCTCTCCGATAGAGAGAGATTCTAGTTCCTGGTTCATTTTAGGAATGTTTCTAATTCGAATTAGGGTTGGGCATTTTCTGAGAAGATAATTTATACTCCATATTTTGTAGATTTTTTTTTCATTGTATTAGGGAACATTTAATCTGCTTTTGTGCTGAAACGTTGAATTGCATTTGTACATATGTAGATTCTCATCTATTGCAGGATCTTTCACAACCAGGTATAAAGTTCTTTAATAGTGAAGAATGTTGTTCTCATACTCTATTGCGTTAGTATATATCCTTTTTTTCCCTTAACAAATGGCTATTTCCATCACTCAAAGCTCTAGATCTCTTTGTTGTAATATTTGAATGCGGTCATTTGGCTTTTATTGGATAATCTTTAACCTACTTGAGAATGATTTATTTGTTTCTCTAAAGAGGTGCTGAATGTTTAATCCTACTCCAGGATGTACCCTCTAAAGAGATGCTTAATTAATTTTATTTTTTTATGAGATTTCTAAGTTGCAAGATACACTGAAACTAATATAACTAAAATTAGTGGTGGATCGATCAGTTGTAACATCTCCAGTCAATCAAGGAAAGTGTACTATATAGTGAAACATATGCTTGTTCTGTGTAGGTGCTTGGTAGTTATATATATACTCCCTCTGTCCACCAAAAGTATACTTATACTTTTGGACACAAGTATTAAGAAAATGTTGATAAAATAAGGGTGTTGTGTAGTTCATGTAAGGTAAAGGTAAAATGATTGTTTCCATAAAAAGAAATAAACATACTTTTGATGGGTGGATGGAGTAATATGTTTCATAAATTAATAATATACTCTTCTTGAGATTGATTCAACATCTTATTTGTTTGTAGTCTTGCGGGAGCTGTTTAGAACGAAAGTGATTGTTCATCATCTGATTTCTTGTCAGGTGAGCTGATGGTCAATAGTAGCATGCAGCAAACAAAGAAGGAACTTAGTGGAAGTTCAAACGGGAGGGGAGAATGGGCAGAATAGGGAGGAAATGGAGGAAGCAATGGTTAAGAGTCCATCTGAACACTCGAGTCTCGTGGGATTAAATGATGCACCAGATGAATTTTTTGATGTCCCAGAACCTCTGGACTATGATCAATAAGAAACTAGTTCGCCTTCTGATTTTGGTATTGAAATGTATTCTAAGGTACTAGCCTTCTCTTTTCAACATCTATATATATATATATATATATATATATATATATATATTCTATTGTGTGTTTATGGGATCTCTTGAGTTTTGGGATGGAGATCACATTTTCTACCTTCTTTAATTGTTGAATGAGAATTATTATGATAATATTTTCTTACTTCTTTTAACTTTTTTCAGGATAAAATTGTTAATTTACAAGATGGTGATGATGCAATTTATGTAGATGAAGTGTTTGTGGAGGTGCTTGGTCAAGAAAAACCTAATCGACTACGTGGTTGTGGAGATAGAAAAAAAAAGAACTACTGTTGAACTACAAAACGAGAATGAAAATTTAAGGAATGAGCACAAAGAAGTGATGGAAGCACTAAGCCAAAATTCCTGAAATATTTCATGCACTAAATCAAATAAATCTCGTTCCATCTTCCGGTGTAAGTAATTAGATTTTATTGATGTGATTTATCTTTTAATTTGATATTATTTTTCTTCCCATAAAAATACTCATTATAATTTTATTTTATTTTGCAGGTTTGAATCTAGTAGATTGGTATACTGATAAAGTGAGATAACTCAAATGGTTAGAGCACTACCTAGATCGTCCTGGATTTGAGTTATGGAGAGGAAAAAAAGGGATGGGTATTTAACTTCCATATAAAAAAAAAAAAAATAGATTGGTATACTGCGTACAATTCATTAACTTGATGCACTGAGGACGAAACTTTACGATTGCCTAGTAATTTTAGTAGTTTACTTTTATGTAATTTTAGTAGTTTACTTTTATGTAATGACTCACACTTTTGTTTTAAGTATTGATATATTTTAAATGTACACTTTTGTACTCCTTATTTATGTTTAATCATAAGTTTTATTTTTAATTTGTAATGTTTTATTTTCAATACATAAATAAGGTATTTTATAGATATAAAAAAATGTTAGAAAAAATATTGTCACTAACTCAGGACAATATAAAAATACATTTGTCACAATAACATATTTTAACTTTCTTATTATTATTGTTATTATTATTATTGTTATTGTTATTATTAGTATTAATTATATCGTGACTATACCTAAAAGACTTTTATCACAATACTATTATTTATATTGAATTTTGTTTAAAATATCAATATAAAAATATAAAGTGTGATGAAATTTTTAGCACGATAATTAGTAACATTATAATAGTGATGACTTGTAAACAGTTACGACTATCATTATTATTTTGTAACTATACTATTTATTTTAGTGTCAATAAATAAATGTGACTAAAACGTTGAGCAACAGTGACATCAAAATATATATGACTGAAACATTGAGTAATAGCGACAATAAAAATATGCGACTAAAACATTGAGTAATAGTGACAACAAAAATATGTGACTAAAACATTGAGTAATAGTGACACCAAAATATATGTGACTGAAACATTGAGTAATAGTGACAATAAAGATATGCGACTAAAACATTGAGTAATAGTGACAACAAATATATGTGTCTAAAACATTGAGTAATAGTGACAACAAAAATATGTGACTAAAACATTGAGTAATAGTGACAATAAAGATATGTAACTGAAACATTGAGTAATAGTAACAACACATGTATGTGACTATAAATAAGATTTAGTGACAAAATATGTACGTGACTAAAAATATGACATATAGTTAGGGGTGAGCACTATTCGGTTATTAACCGAAAACCGAACCGAACCGAAATAGAAATTCGGTTCGGTTACCAGATAATTCGGTTCGGTTTTCGGTTTCATTTTTTTAAGAAACCGGTTTTCGGTTTCGATTATAACCGAAATAAAACCGATTAATCGAAACCGACCGAATTAGGTTCATATATAAACCAACCCTAAAATGTAAACCCAATTTCATTATCATTGCCACTCTCCCCAGTGACCAAATGGCCGCTTCTCAATCCCTCCCCATTCCCCAATACCAATTCGGCCAAGACCACGCCCACATCCACCTTCGCCGCTTGCGGCGACAACGTCGACCTCCTCTCCGTCCGCCCTCCTCTCCTCAGTCCTCACTGTCGTGACCCCACAGCGTCTGCGACCTGCAACCACCACCCACGGCCACGAAACCCACGATCACGACTCACGGTCACGGTGAGTTTACTTGTTTTCGTAATTTTATTTCTTAACTATGTTTACTCTGTTTCTTAAATTGTATTAAATCGAAGCAAGAATATAAGAAATAGAATGTGCGAAAATCAATTTATATATTATAATCGAACTTCACTTACTAATTTAAATCAAAGTCTTAGAAAAGGAATCACAAGCTTTGGTTGTATTTGAGAATTTTAAGAATCTTACACATTCTTACTTTTAAATTTGGTTGATGGTTATAATCTGACATTCTTATATTTTTATATTTTAGAGGATGACAAGCAAGATACAGAAGACAAAGAGTTAATTTGCAGTGGAGTTGATGGACAGTGGTTACTCGTTAATTTTTTGCACATTTTCAGTTGTTAATTTTAATTTTAGAAATTCGGTTATTACTTCGGTTTTTCGGTTTTAACCGAAACCGAACCGAATAATTCGGTTAATTTCGGTTTTGAACATGATCGGTTCGGTTTCGGTTTATTACTATGGAATTTCGGTTTTAGTTCGGTTATCCTAATTCGGTTCGGTTCGGTGACCGAACCGACCGATGCACACCCCTACATGTAGTGATGTCTAAGACATTTTCGTCACTAATATTTTAGCCACATGATTTATAGCCACAAACTTCAAAATTGTCACTGACTATTTTTAGTGACAAAATTTAAAGATTTAGTGGCAAAAATAATCGTCACTAAAAACAGTTTTTTTTTGTAGTGACGGTCAATACTCAGTCACTCGTGTAAATCGAAACATGTACTGGAAGTACTCACTTGCACAGTCCAATAGTCGTGCACGGTTGCACGATCGATACTCAGTAAACCGTGCAATCCAAAAAAATGTGTTGTAAGTGCTCACTTTCACGTTCCAACAGTCGTGCCTGGTTGCACGGTCGATATTCAGTAAACCGTGCAAACCAAAAGAATGTTATTTTCTTATTCACGTGCTCGAGCCACAAATAGGGCAGCGGCTAAGCGGCATCAGTGGAGTGCGTGTTCGCGGGGGGGGGAAGAAAACCAACGTATTCGTGTTCTAGATTTAGGTTCATATGACATTTTTTTGGTTTAATTTAATTTATTTTTTTATTGTTAATTTTAATAATAATATAAGGGTAAATAGGTAGTTTTACCGTTATATGTTTTAATTAAATTAATAAATATAATATTTTTTTTTATTAAATTAAGGATAAACATGTAAATTTTAAATTATAGTCTGTATATTTTAATTAATTAAATTAATTATAAATACGACACCATACGACACATATTTTCAACACAAAGTACAAAAGGTATCAGGTCATCAGATTTAAGACTTTAGATTTGATTTTTAATGGTTCAAATTTAATTGACTACGGTAGTCATACAACACCATTCTCCATCTAGGTTTAAACTTTTAAGGAAAATTTAGTAGTTTAAGAAAAAGACAGTAATAATATACACATTCTCCATTTAGATTTAAACTTTTGATGAATTAAATTTATTAGTTTAAGAAAAAGACAGTAATCAATCATGTAATGCACGTTCTTACTAATGCACGTTCTTACTAGTTGAAGATTTGTATTCAGATTATTGACTTATTTTTCGAAAAAATCATGAGAATACTAGAAGTTGAAACATTAATACTCCAGTTAATAGTATTCAAAGAACTTTTGACACATTAATTTGTTTTGTGGTTTAAAAAAATTAGGATTTTTTACAATTCTTTTGTATGTGATATAAGTAAAAAAAAAAAAAAGACATACAAATTGTGATTAATAATGTATCAAATCATTTTACAAATTGAAGAATAAGACTGGGGAAGAATTAAAAGAAATGATACATATAGTTCAAATAGGGCGACGGTTTATTATAAATATATTCATTAGGGCAACGGTTTTGGCAAGGGGCCCACTCCCGTTGCCATTTTAGCAAGGGGCCCATTACTCCCGTTGCCTTTTAGCGAGTGGGGTCCCGTTGACATTTTGCAAGCGGACCACTCCCGTCGCCTTTTGGCGAGTGCAACACGTACACGTTATTGCCTTTTTCGTTGTCAAAAAAGGACCACGACAACATCCGTCGCCTTTTTTCTGACAGTAGCCAAATCAGTTGACAATTGACAACTGCCGCTACCCTTGCTAATATTCGATGTCTGTTAGACAATTTTTTTGTAGTGCATGTATGAGGTCCCCTTAAAGAAAATACTAGTATTATTAATACTATGCAACAATTAAAATCCAAATTCTCAAGACTTGTATACTAATGAAACCAAACAAAAACTACCGAAAAAAAAAATACCAATATAATTATAATATATATAAAAAACAAGGAACCGTAGTTCAAAAGCCATGTCCGAACTCAAAATCTTGATTCACAAACATCGGGCGCCTCCAAGTGAGGGTTGAGCACCCCCGCCGCCAGAGTTGGAATATTTCTCATCAGCCCTCGTAGTAATCTTATTTCTCAACTCCTCCAACGCCGCCGCGTACTCCTCCAACTCCTCCACCGTCTTCCCCTAAAGACCGTCGCACCACCGAAATCCAATCCATTGCCGCCGCCAGCAGCGGCGTATTCCTCCCTCGCTTCTTTTCCACTTCCACCTCCCTACAAACATCGGCGTGCTACACGTTGTAATCCCTCGCAAACCCCGGCTGCGTCTCGGCCGCACAATCCTCGGCGCCCTCGCCTCTGCGGAAGCGCTCGATAACCGCGTCGGCCTTTGGGTGGCCGAAGGAGAAGACGTGGTTACCGTAAGAGCGTATGATAATGGCAATTTGGGCCCCAGTAAGAATGCATAATTCACTAGCTTTTTTGAATAACCCTAATCGCCTTTTGGAGAACGTGACTTGACGAGAAGTCAATTTTTCGATTTTCTTGATTTCAATCTTCCTTCTTCCCTTGCTTGTCCTCTTTTTCGCATCATCTTCCATGTTTCCAATAAATTCAAGAAACTTGAAATAATTTGGGGGTGTTAGGTTTTAGATCTCTAATATATAGATCGATGATGAATTTCACATATGGAAATCAGATTTTAGTGAAATTAATGCAATATTCACTTTCCTACTTTATCCTCTTTCTCTCTTGAAATAAATAAACATGTGTTCTTTTAATTTTAGTTGCCTTGTTTTAATTAACTTACCCTTATTAATAAACTTTTTAAAAGGGAAAAAATTTACTTTTAGTCACCAAAGTTTACCTAAGATTTGGTCACCACAATTAGTCATTATTAAAATTGATCACTCACTTATTCTTTTCTATCAAAATTACCACCTAAGTTTTGGTCACCCACATTTAGTCATTATCAAAATTGCTCACTCATTTATTCTGTCATTGACTAACGGAGAAAAGAGTCTGAATGACAATTTTTTTGACATCATTCTCCTTCTTTAATTCCTAAACCCTAAACCTCAATTTTTTTTTCAATTTCTATTGATAAAAATTTATAAACCTAAACCCTAAATTTTTTTCAATTTCTACTGAGTTTATCTTCAATTCATATAATTTTTGTAGAGTGAATTACATTATTATGTCAAACCTATCTACTTACGTGAGAAAGAGTGATAATGGTTCATCAAAACGACTGAAAGTGGAAAAAGCAAGTGAGAGTGACAAGGGTGGCAAACCATCAAATTATGGTGATCATGTACTCATATACTAGTTTGATATACTCTGTTTTTATAATTATAATGTGCACTTCGATGGTCATGTGCTAGTTTGATATGATGTGCACTTCGATGGTTTATAATTATTGTATTTACTGTGGTTGACAATTATTCACTTTCCTATTTTATCCTCTCTTTTAAAATAAATAAACATGCGTTCTTTTAATTAATTAATTACCGTACGTTCTTGCATATTAAAGGTTGCAATATTGTCATATTAGTATTGTTTAAAAATACAAGTCAATGAATAACACTGATCCATCTCTACGTTAATTTTTCCATCATTTGAAATGCAATAGCACTATCAATGAACAGGTTTATATATACACACTAGATGAGCATCCGCAGAATGCTAATAAAAATGAGTATTTATAATATATTGTATATATAAATCATTTTAAAAGATAAAATTTAAATAAAAAAATTCAAAAAACAGAATTGAATGAGACAAATAATTTTCTATCTTTTAAAATTAATAAATGAAATTTAATAATATATTTACTTTAATAATTAATTCCTTATATAAGTCTTTTTTTCCTTTAAATCTATTAATGTTAAATAGAGTAAATATTCACCATAATTATAATTATTTAAAATCAACTCAACATTAATTATGATGACACCTAGATAATACGAGACACAGTGACATTTAAAAATATAACATATCATGCAAAATTAAGGGAAGGATCAGATGATATATCAGCAAAATTAATGAGAGAGCAAATAAAACTCTCTATTATTAGTATATTGTGGTATATATATTTATACAATTATAATTGAATACTTATAGCATTAATATCTACAAAAGAATAAAATTTAAACTAAATATCTAACATTCCATGTAATAAAGTTGAAAGAATTTAAATATTCTTAGTAATTTTTTTTCTTAGTATCCGTGCTCAAATCATTGTAAAACTGATTTAAAAGGGGGTGGAGGGAATATTTTTTTATATTAATAAATTTAAAGGTTAATATTTTCCAAGTTTTCAAAATCTTATAAATTATTGGACCTCTCTATAATTTCAGTTTTACTGAATTGATATTGCTATAAGCCTATAATGGGACAGTGGCGCAAATACGTGATAAGAACATAATTGATGATACTACATCCGTCTCAATTTCTCATTTTTTTTATTTTAATTCGTTGGTTTATAAATTTTTAATATATATATTTTTTTTTTTATAATTTATATTTCAACACTCCACTCTTAATTATTTATAATGTCACTATTTTTTTTTTTATGGAAGTTAAATACCCATCCCTTTTTTCCCCTCCCCATGACTCGAACCCAGACCTAAGGTCTAGGTAGTGGTGCTCTAACCACTTGAGTTATCCCACTTTATCTATAATGTCACTATTGATATGTAGGAATGAATTAGTAATGAAATAATCATTCTTTAATTCATTCATGGTATATATATTTATTTATTAGGAATGATAATTAATTCCAAATGTAATGGTCATTACCAAAAATTAATTAGGAATAATCATTCCTTCCATACCCCATAATAATATTATGTATTCCATGATGTAAGAAATTAATTTTATTATTATTATTACTACTATTATTATTTAAAATATTACTCCTATTATTTATTTTCAAATATTATTTTTCACATTCAGTAATAATAATTAAAAAAATTAATATTTAATATTATAACAATTAAATAAATAATAATTTATTATTCATAATAAAATTTTGAAAATTAACAATAAAAATAATAAATTTAAAAATTAAATAATAATTAAATATACATCAACATATAGTAATAGTTATAAAAATATTAATAATACATACAGTTAAATTAAAAAAAAAAATTATTATTTGATAATAGTAATTTAAACACTCAACAATAATGTTTTTATATATTAATGATAATATTTATATTAATATATAATACTATAATATTTAATAATAATAATTTTTAAATAATAAATAGTAATAATAACAAACCATCACAACAACAAAAATTAACAATAATAATAATTTATGTAATTTTACAAACACCAATTTTTCATTCCTTGTTTATATCAATCATAACAATATTATTCCTATTTTATTTCTTTTTCACCTTCATTTTTTTCTCTTCAATAGCTATCACTTGTACAATATTTATTATTGAATCAATTGTCTTAATCTTTATGTCCAATAGTAATGTAAAACTCACAGAAATAACAATGTTGACTCAAACAAGTAAAAGCCGAAAACCTTCAAAGTATTTCATAAAATTCTGTAAATTCATGCATCCTAAATTAAATATCAAAAGTCTAAGAAAAAAAAAAAACCACTAACATTAAAAAAAAAATGAATAAAGCATTATTGATAAATTTAGGAGGATGCACGAATGAATAAAGCATTATTGATAAATAAAAAAATTCACAAATCTTCTGATTTAAATCAACACGTTCATATCTTTAATTAGAGATTGATGATCTTTATTATTTTCTGCACAAAAATAAAAAGACCAAGAAAATTATAAGTAGTAAAACGCAAAATAAATATAGATCAATAAGATATAGTTGAAAAATAATTTAACAACAAAAATAAATCCACGGAAAAAAAAAAAAGTGGCTTGGAGAAAGAAAGAAGAATAGTGGCTCGTGAAATGGATTAAGTGAGCGTTTGCAAACTATATTAGGTGCTTAAACACACTTCTTTTTTAAATAGAATCACTCAAACATAACTAAGTGATTAGCAAAAAGAATCGAGTCGATCGGAGGTCGGAAGCTCAAGATACGGAGGAACGAAAACGAAGGATGGAGCCAAAACGAAAGTTTGGCCCGGCCGGGCCACTATACCCGCCCGGGCGGGCGGCCCAAATTTTTCGGCTAACATACCCGCCCGGCCGGACGATAAAATATTGAATTTTTGGCCAAAGACGAAGGTTTGGCCCGGCCGGGCCACTTACCCACTGTTCCCAAATTTTTCGGCCAACATACCCGCCCGGGCGAGCAACATTCCCACCTGGCCGGGCCAACCCATTTTCGGTGCCAAACTCATATTTTATCCATTTTCAAGGGACCAACTTGCAATTCTTACACCCAAACCCTACCCCAACCCTATAAATACCTCCATTCTTAAATTCAAAACCATCTTACCTCTCCCTCAAGAAGTCTCACACACAATCACACACACTTGGAGATTTTCATCATCTACTTCTTCAATTCTTCATCAATTCATGCAAGGAGGCCACCATTAGCTTTGGAATTTGATTCCTCACCATACAATAGTCTAAACTTTCTTTTCTCTTCACTTTTTATTGCTTTTATCTTATTTTTACTTGTAATTGGATTATGTTGTTGATTGGCTAGAACACTTTTGGTTTTAGGGCCTTGTAAATACTTTTGATGAAGTTTATGAATTAATTTTTTGCTTAATTGGTGTTTGTGTGGCTAAATTCTATTTGGATGCTTGGTTTATATTACAAAATATGTCATTAGTGTACAATAATGATGTGTTGATCATAGTTAATTGAATTAGGTTGAGAAATCTAGTTTGATTGATTGATTGCAAGCGTTTGACCTAATTTTATTGCGAGATTGAAAGATGATCAATGCTTAGGAAGATGTGTGACGATCCTAGGAGCTTGATTGAGTTTTATGATGCAATTTAGGTAGAGATACTAAGTTGTGTGATATTTCCTTTGAATTACTTGGATTGAAAGAACTTTTAATTCATTATTATGTGATCAATCTTATAGATAAAACATGAACACCACTTAAGTAGATAGTTAATCGTAGATGGATTCATTAGTATTGCATGTGCTTTAGGACCTACCTTCTCATACTTGAGTTTTCATTCGTTTTCCATCTCGTTTCTTGGTTTGCATGTTCATTGATCGATTTTACATTACTCTTTTAATTGTTTACTTGTGACAACTTGGTAGATAATTTATGGGTAATCACACCAATCTACTTTAATCGATCGCGTCTATTTAGAATTCCGTCAACAAACTTCACTTTTATACTATACCTCCTCGTGGGATCGACCTCGTACTTACTTTGCTACGATAGACACCGTATACTTGCGGTCGTTTATTCTAGTGTTGTAGAATACGTGAATCAGTATACTGAATAATTGTTTGTTAAATGCATAGGCTGACATATCTTGAAGAATTCAGATGGAGTATAATGTATTCGGGAAGATTGATTTCAATGGAAAAAACAAGCTTATTCGGGTCAATGAATCGACATCTTTTGCATATTTATTGGGTGAAATAACAGGTATGTGTACCCTTAGTTCTCCCGATAATATATCGATATCTTACTCCGTTTCTAGTCTCAACAACTTCTACATAGAATCGGATTCTGACCTTGCTGGTATGGTAGAGTTTTGTAAGGATACTTCCGAAAAGTTGGTTAACTTCACTGTTGTGATGAGTAACCAAGATACAGTAGTCACTGAACAGATTGAATCTTCAGATTTCAACGATAGTTTAGTAAGTGAACAATTGCATCTCAAAACAAAACCTTTGCAGAACACACTGACAATTGATTCTAAAAATAGTATTGAAGACAATCAACTTCGAACAGATTTTGATGGAATTTGCAGCATACCTAGTTTTGATATATGTCCAGTTGAGAAGAAGAAGACATATTTATTAGATCATTGGGTTAATATAATGGAAGGTGGTGTTGTGTAGGTCCCTAGTTGAGTTAATAATATTGAGTAAGCTAGTGAAAACGTCTAGAGGGGGGTGAATAGACTTTTCAAAAATCTTTCAATATATCAGAATATGAATGCGGAATATCAGATTTAAACAATGAGCCCAATCAAGTTTATACTCAACTAAATTCACGAACACTGTATGAACACTCTACTAGTCTTGTTAGATATGTAATTCAATCAATCAAGCAGTTAATCAATCAAACACAAATAAAACAGTAAAGTAAATCAAACACGAGATTTATAGTGGTTCGACAACTTGTCTACATCCACTCTCACAAACCCAGTTGTGATATTCTTATTAACTCTTCCAATCGAGTAATGTGTTCTTGTAGCTTTAAGTCCCAATAAATAAGACTTAGATCTTCTCGATAACACTACCAAGTGCTTCTTCGATCTTACTAGCTATTTAACAAGCGACTAGCAACTTGAAACAAAAAATAAAACTTCTCTGTCTTCAGTAGTAGCCTTCTTTGATCTTCACTTGTCCTCTGGCTTCTTTCTGAAGTTGAACTCTGCGAGTTTCTTCTTTTGAATACTTCGATAATTCTTCCCTTGAATATAGAACGTCAGTGTATCAGTATTCTTCAATCGACCAATACCATGAGGTATTTATAGACTTCTAATTTCAAGAACATTCTGTTGTGTAACCAACTTTTCTTGAAAACTGATTTCTAACTTCTCCTTTTATCCTTCCACGCGTTTCTTCAGTTAATTAGTTATTCCATAAATAACTCTTCAATATTTATCTTCACACGCGTTTTAATAACTAACTTCTTCATTCTTCTTGTCTTGTCTTGTTGCGCACCTGTCTCGTCTCCATACTTAGACAAAATTTCAGTTTTCTTCTTACTTGACTTGTCTTGCGCAGGTCTTCTTCTGTAGACTTCAACATAACACTAAACTAGTCCTATCATCTAATCTAACAAGACTATTACATTACATTAAGCTTTATAACATAGCTTAGTCAACTTAAAAACTATACATTGATTATGAACGAATACACACAAAACATGAGCTTCTATACATTCTTGAATAACTCGGTATAAATCCTAACAAATATACAAAGTACTTATAATACGTACTTGTCTTGTGAACACTTAAACTTTTCTTTTGAAATTTTACTTGTCTTGTGAACTCTACTGATCTGCTCAAGACGACTTCCATAACTAGACTAGATCAGTCAACACTTAGAAAATATTCAAATCTTCTTTTGGCTTATCAAAACTCATCTTATCTTTTCATCATTTAGGACCTGTCTTAGGATTCATATCCCAACAATTTCCCCCTTTTTGATGAAGCCAAAACTACTTGAATCTTTTCATAATAATAGACTAGTTAAGTAGTTATCTTGTCTTTAATCACCAAAAGTACTTATCTTTTCATTCATTTCACATAAATATCAGTAGATTACACTTAGTTAATCAAAAACAAAAAACATAAGTAAAGAAAGTACAACTAATCAGTAATATTACCTCCTTCTAGATTAGGAACACAAAATGCATCGATGAGTCTTCTATGAATCTCTAAAATGTGATCTTCATTCTCGATCTTCTCCTTGTCTAGAAACTCTTCTTCAAACTTCTTGATCTGATTGAAGTCGATCCTCTTGCCAGAACTCAGCATAGGAGTAATCCATTTCGGATAGATCGGCACCAAAATGTTAAAATTTACAGCAGCAGCTATCCTCATGATCAAGTTCCATAGCATCTGATCTTGAACCTCCATGAACTTGTCAAAAATTGCATATAGCTCTTCATTGCTGTCTGCATCACCAAACTTGTGAATAATCCAATGATCTAACTCCCATTGCAACTTGACTTTGAACCACGCATCACGATGTTCATTGTCAATGAAGTTGTCTATGAACGCATCTTCAACCTGATCTGGATTAGCCTTCAATTTCTGCAATCTTCGAATATGCTTGCCAACCTTCTTCTTGCTAGCATAATGAGAATCATCAATCTTCTGCTTCTTCACAATTGCAGTTTCATCTTCAGCTTTATGATCTTCAACAATAAGCTTTCTCTTAACTTGTCTGGTCTGAATTTCAGGAGAAGCAACACCCTTGCCCTTCACCTGTCTCATCTGCTCTTCTGCCTTAGCTTGCTCAAGATCAGCTTTCTTGACTAGCTTTCCTCTCTTGGGCCTTCTTAACTCTTCTATTGCAGACGCATCAGCCTTCATTTCTGGTTCAGCACTAGACTTCGACTTTTCTTCAACTCTACTTGTCTCTTCCCCCTTTTTGGCTTCATCACTTGCCTTAAGAGTGAATAGACTAGTAAAGCGAGTCATCTCTTCTTTCAAAGCTTCTTTCATAGCTTCAGCAACTATCTCAATTTGCCTCTGATGCGTCTTGTCGTGACTCATCTTGTCAAGACGATCAGCAGTAAGCTCTAGCTTCCTTGAGTTTGAAATCAACTCATCCTTGAAGTGAGTAGCAGTCTGCCTGAGCAACCTGTTCTGTTCAGTCAGCTCTGTAAGAACAGCTCTAGAACGCACCAATTGATCTTGTGCTTCACATCTTTGCTCATCTGCTATCTCAATTTTGACACGGTAGAGTCGTTCCATCTTGCTTGACTCTTCAGCTAGTGATCTAGCAAAGTTGATCGAACGCTTCTCAGAGTAATCAACTTGCCTCTTCAAGAAATCTTCAATCTGGGAATACATCTCTTGTTTGAAAGTTGAGTCCATCTGGTTGACTTCACTAACAATCAACTCCCTTGAGCTATCTACAAGAGACTGATTCTGCTCCACAAGAACATCTTTTAAATCAGACTTCAAGAACTCATCTATCGAAGACTAAACAACATTCTTCAAATCCATTTTCAAGTTGTCTAGGAAGCCTTCTGGAAAGACATGAGACTCTTGAGTATCGGCAAACTCATCATCATCATCCTTAACAGCGATCTCATCTTCATCGAATACAAAGGCTTCGACAAACTCATCATCATCTTTAGCAAATAGGATCAAGTTGTCTTCTGCCTCTGCACTCCCAACATCTTTTTCAGGTTGATCTGATACATTCTCTAACTCAATCAAAGGCTCAGATGTCTGAACTCCAACATCAATGGATTCAGCAGCTAACTTTTCTTCCACAAGGTCAGTTTGAACTCCAACTTCAAACTTGTCTTGAGAAGACAGAACATCGTCTGAAATACTTAACAACATCCTTTTCACCAAGGCTGTTAATGCATGTGCTGGGAACAATTCCGAGTGGTCTTTGACTCCACTGTTTTCTTGTTGTTCCATCTCTCAGTCTTGAGAGTTTGAGATTCCACCCATCCCAACAATGACTTCGAACAGATCTTCAGTCGGGGCCTTCTTCAATGCAACCCAAGTGCATATCCTTAATAATTTCTCAGATTGTTCTGAAGAAGTGTCAATCTCAACTGACGGAAGCATCTTCTACAGATTCTTAGAAATTTTTACACGCAGCCTTTTCTCTCTTAAACACATCGGATAATAAACCAGGGATTCAAATCTAGTTTCAGAAGGAGTCTGAGCAAATGGGGTCCCTGTCTCAGTTGTTGCAGTGGCAACTAGAGGGGTTTCCGAAATAGATGGGTTTGAAGGTTCAACATTTTCTGTTGAGGTAGAGGGAATTTGGATGGTGGTTACTGGGGGATTTGATGTGGCTAGGTTTGGTTTGACAACTGTAGGAGTATCAGTTGTATCGAATATAATAGTGTGTTGGGTAATGTTGGCTCTCAATGGCTGCACTGCCAACACGGACGAGGTTTTGGGTACAGGCCTGGCACGAGATCAGAGTGATCTTGCCTTGGTTTTGACGGGGAGAGAGAGAGAGGTATTGAAAGAGTACGGGAAGAAGTACCAACCTTTTCAGCAGTCGACTTGTTTGGTAAGACTCGACTCGACTCTCACCAGTCGATAGGTTTCAGCAACTTCAACACTTGTCTCAGCCTCCTTCTCAAGCTCCTTGTCAGACTGAGTCTCTTCTGAATCTTCAGCAGCCTCAAACATTGCCTCCTCTGGCACATACTGAACTAGTCTCCCACTAGTACCAGCCTCAGCCACCTCTTCAGATTCCTCATCATCATCCGACTCGTCTTCCTCAGCACTAGACGAGGCGGTTTCGAACATAGCGTCTTGAGGATCAATCTGAATTTGCTTCCTCACAGTAGCTCTTCCAGCAGCTTGCTTCGCAAGAGCCTCCTTCTTCAGATAATGCTTAAGAGCATGAAATGGCTTGCCCTTGCTCCAACTCGTCTTGTTCGGCAGCAAGACGGGTAGAAGAATACTTAGCTTGTTTCCAAAGCTAACTGCAGCAGACACCACCCACTCGGCTGAATTAGTGTCGACTCGCACATTCCTCTCAAAATACATCAAGCGATCGATGAATAGCTTGTACTAGTTCCCTTCCGTGATGCCGTCATAGATTGCGGCCATCACTCTCGCCTTTTGAAGGGTAACAGAATCATAGCTTCCAGTGACACCAAGCAACATCTTGCTTGCAATATCGAGTAGGGTCTTGTATTTGTCCAGAAGATCCTTTTTCTTCACAGCTGGAATCTTTCCATCTCGACCAAATTTCAATTTCCTTCCACAAAAGATACTCAGGTATCTCAATTCCTGTCCGATGCCATAGTTCTCCACATCAATCGATCCGGATGGCAGTTTCAAGACTTCGAACAAGGATTCACGAGTGATCTCTACTCGGCTTCTACCAATAAATGCCTCAATGGAGCCGCCTCTTCTGGTGGCATTGGCATAGAACTCCAATACCTCTTCTTCCAATACAATCTCTGGAAAGGCCTCCAAATAGGGTCTTAAACCACACCGGCAGCATTTCATCAAGATTTCCTTGTTGTCATCAGTATGGTTGCCTTTGAAAAACACGGATCCTTCAACATGCACCTTGCCTTCTGAGGCGTACTTGCCTAGGTCGAACCTAGCTTGCATGTTGGTACGGACATCGAAAAGTGAAACAATCACCATGATATTAGCTTGTTTGAGAACGAACAATAGAGATTAAGCAAAGAAATCGAGTGATTAAGAGTATCAAAGTTATGAATGCGTAAGGAGAGAAGAGTGAAACTGTTTGGGTGTTGGTCCCTGAACGAGTAGTGAATGGTGTTGGGATATAAATTCACCCTAAGCCCCACTTGATGATAGAATAGTTTTGATGGCCAAAACACTTAGAGTTTATAAATGTAATAGGATCAGCTGACTTTGTATAGAACAACTTAGACTAGTCTTGTGTGATCAACTGTATTGATATCAGCTGATCAGCACAGCCCTGGCTTACATGCCCATCCTCAAGATGAGAAGAGTAGAAGACATGAAGACTAGAAGATCCTTGAAGACCAGTTAAGTAAGGTGCTTGTATACCTACTTATCTGATGGAGTCCAAGATTGAAGATGGCCTTAAACAGCTTACAGAATTGCCAGATCAGAAGAGTGTTACTCGACTGATATCAGAAGACAGAAGACTTAAGGCCAGACGAGTAGTCAGAAGACTATGAGTGAAGATCAGAAGACTATGTGCTCGTCCAGGACTCGGCTGATTCCCAAAGCCATCTTGCATTTTGAATGAAGACTTACCTTACTTAGAAGATTGACACGATCCCAGGATTGAAGCAATCAAGCGGCTGGAATCAAGGAATCAAGGAATCAAGCCAATATGGAAAGATTGCCCAACGGCTAGTCAACTCCAACGGCTAGTTGCAGCAATCACCACTATAAATAAAAGAGGATGAGAAATCACAAGACACGAAGTCACAACGAGAGAATTCTACAAGCTAAACAAGCAAGCAAGCATAAAGCCATATTGTATTGAGAGTTCTCTAAGAGCCCAGAAACCATTAGAATAACTCTAGCTCTTAAGTGATTTCTATCCAACCAAAGAACTTGAATCCTACTCATATTGTATACCCATTGATTTAGGCATAGTGGTTAAGCATATTATAAGCTTGAACCATTAGTTGGAAACATTCAAAAACCCCCAACCCCCACCGTAAGGTTAAAGTTTTTGAACCCCTACAAAGTGCAAGTGCTTACAATCAATTGTGGAGACCGTAGCAGTTAGGACTGCTCAGATCTCAAAGTCCTACCCTTGGGACTATAAAGGACAAGCCCTTGTAATTTTTGGTAAATTAAAGGGATTAAACATCACGTTAGGACGTGAGAGTGGACGTAGGAACGTATATCCGAACCACTATAAACCTGGTGTTATTTACTTTCTGCACTTTACATTACTGTCATTTCATATATCTTATATAGTGCATATTGTGTTTTCAACTATCTTCAAATCAAGGATATAACCTTCAAACCAGCATCAGCTGAGTATTTTCATTAAGTAAACAAGTTGGTACTTTCAAAAGAAACAAAAGAACGAGTCTAAACAAGGCCTACTAAACTTCCGCATATAATCTCTTCATCAGATCACTATAGTCATCTGGACATAGTAACCAGAAGAGGTTCCCAACTCTCTTGAAAAAGTTTTAAAGTCTATTCACCCCTCCCCTCTAGACTTTAATCCCATTCACTACTCGTTCAGGGACCAACAAGTGGTATCAGAGCAGTGGTTCTAACGGACTACTGTCTCTAGATTATCAGAAGACTTGAGGGAGTCTTTCTGTAGTCCTCTTGAACAGATCTATCTTTTGAAAACTTGTTTTTGAAAACTCATACAACATGAGTGCTAACATGCGTAAGTTGCCTAAGTTTTCAGTGGAGGATTATGATTACTGGAAGATAAGGATGAGGAAGAATCTCACATCAGTCCACTACAAGATGTGGTCAGTAATCACAGAAGGTCCAATCACAATCATGACAGTCAACACTGCAAATGGTGATCCAGAAGTTCCAGTTGTAGAACTTGTCCCCAAGCCAATGAAGGACCTCACACCAGAAGAGATGAAGCAATCAAATCTTGACAGCATTGCTCAAGATTACATCATGCAAACTCTTCCAAATGTTTGCAAAAGTAATCCATTGTGAGTCAGCTAAAGACATGTGGGATGCATTGGCACTCCTCTGTGAAGGAACTGAGCTGATCAAGGAAAGCAAATTGTCAACAGCTGTCAAGAAGTTTGAACACTTCAAGATGCAACCAGAAGAGTCTATTGATCAGCTAGACAATAGATTCACTAAGATCATAAATGAGATTGAATCTCTAGGCAAGAAATATACAAATAGAGAGAAAAACCTGAAGATCCTAGACTCTCTAACCAAGAAATGGAGACTCAAGAAGACCATCATCAAAGATACTCAAGATATCAAGAAGTGGTCTGCTCAAACTCTATTTCAGAACCTAAAAGCTCATGAATATGATCTTGAAAGAGAAGAAAACTCAGGAAGTGATGAGCCAACTGCAACCCCATCTACCTCCAAGAGTGTAGCTTTCAAGGCAGCAAACACAAAGGCTGCAAGCACCTCATCTGGCAAGATCTCACTGAAAACAGAAGACTTTGAAGGATCAGATATGAGTCTAAAAGAGCAAATGGCTCTTATGATCAAGAGATTCGAAAGGATGAACACTCTCAACAGCAAATATAGAAAGTTCTACAGGAATTATAAAGATAGGAGAACTGGTTCACCCTCCAGAGGATACAGAGAAAGAACACCTGAAAGATATCCTAGAAAGGATGTGGAGTCATCTGACAGCCGAGGTTCTAGAAGAAGAGATGCCACTCCTCCAAGAAAAGGCAATTCAAATCAAAAGCCTGGATCATGCTTCAATTGTCACAAACCAGGACATTATGTCTATGAATGTCCAGAGCTAAATTTGGATGACAAAGAAGAAAGAAAGCCAAGAAGAGACAGAAGAAATTCAGACAAGCAAGCAATGGTGACTAAAGAATCTGAATATTAAAGTGATGACCTTCCTACATCACCAGACTGTCAAATCTTCACAGATGATTCAGATGACCTAGCTATGATGGCCATAGGTGAAAATGAGGTAAATTCCCATACTACAACTTTCCATTCACCTATTTTTTCACAAACAGATGAGATAAACTCATATGAAGGCGAATCAGAAGACACCTATTATCAATCTTTAAGAAAGGTAAAAGGTGATCTGGATATTGCCACTAGAGCTTTTATAGAAGTGGAAGAGGAGAACAAGGATTTAAGGAAAGAAATTGCCAGGTTGAAAAAGGCTAAGTTTGATAACACCCTTGAGTTGGTCACAATGAATGAAAGATTGACCAAAGAAGTGGAACTTCTTAAAGAAGAGAATACCACAATAACTCAGTTGTATGAGGGGATGTTAGAAACTCAAGCCTTAGAAACCAAGGAATTTCGTTCACTACAATCTAAGTTCGATGACCTCTTCCAAGCACACAAGCTCTTAGAAAAGGAGAAGGAATGCCTAAATCAAAAGATATCAGAGTTCAATAAAGCATCTGCTACTATTGAAAGTATCTCTAAATATTATAGATCTAATGGCAATAAGATGGGCTTTGGTTATGAATTTAATCCATCAACATCCTCTCCAGCTGGGGGTAGTACACCTAACAAGTGCACTACTCAGTCACATGAAAAAGGTGAGTGTTCTAAACACAATGAACCTAATATGAACCAAAAGGCATCTGTACCAGCTAAGGCTAACTATCCAAACACAAAAAATGGTAAGAGACAAGTTAACCCCAAGCCTGTACAGAGGAACAACAAACAGCCTAGACCCTCTCGATTGAGACAGTCTCAGCTGTATACTGCTCCAGCTAAGAAGAAGAAGTCCTCTTCACGCAAATCTGTTCTCTTTGCACCCCTATCTCTTATGATATTGTGAGAACAGAGGAGTATGGTCCATATAATCGTGTGCACCGTCCAGCTAATGCACCCAGGCCGAATGTAACTAGTCAAAAGATAATTCACATACACTCCTATAAGAGGAAACCATTTGACTATTACTTAGCTGACACAAGTGACAAATCAGACCAGCCCAAGGTGTCAACTGGTAAGATTTGGTTTTGTGATGCCCATGGGAGACAACTCAAATGCTCAAGGTTATTCAAACGACCAATGTATATGTGGGTCCCCAAGGGTAGTACTAACACCCAAGGACCCAAGACAAAATGGGTACCTAAGACTTAACCTTTCTTGCAGGAAAGGAGGGACCTATACAGAAGAGGAGGCCTAGCAGGAGAAACTTGGTACATAGATAGTGGATGCTCAACTCATATGACTGGAACCAAAGCCGTGCTGACCAACTATACAGAAAAGAAAGGTCCAAAAGTCTTCTTTGGTGATAACGCGCACGGTAACACAAAAGGATATGGCACCCTTAAAAATGGTGACATTGAGGTACATGATGTATCATATGTAGAAGGTTTAAAGTTTAATTTATTATCTGTTTCTCATTTTTGTGACACTGGTTATTCAGTAAAATTCTCTAAGGATGAGTGTCTCATAAGTGATAAAAGAACAAAACAAAACCTTCTAACAGGATCTAGAAAGGGAAGTATGTATCTTGCAAATTGGAACAGCTGTCCTAAGGATACATGTCTGCTTGTGAAAAGCCCTAAAGATGTCAGCTGGCTATGGCACAAACGTCTTAGTCATCTGAACTTTAAGACTATGAACAAGTTAGCAAGGGAATCCTTAGTTGATGGTCTGCCTAATGAACTCTATTGTAAAGATCAGGTTTGTGATGCATGTCAACAAGGAAAGCAAACAAAGGTCTCCTTCAAGACCAAGAAGACAGCATCAACCAGCAGAGTTCTTGAACTGCTTCACATGGATCTCTTTGGACCAATCACTCCAACCACACTTACAGGGAGGAAGTACACTCTTATTGTTGTAGATGACTACTCCAAGTTTACTTGGGTTGTCTTCTTATACAAGAAGAGTGAAACTCAACAGAAGCTCCCTGAACTATTGAAGAGAATCCAAGTAGAGAAAGGAGAACCAATTGTGAAAATTAGAAGTGACAAAGGCACTGAATTCATTAACTCCTATATTATTGCCTATTGTACTTCTAATGGTATTCAGCATGAGACAAGTGCAGCAAGAACACCACAACAGAATGGTGTAGCTGAAAGAAGAGTCAGAACACTAAAAGAGGCTGCAAGAACACTCCTTGCTGAATTCTCTACTCCCAAGAAGCTATGGGCAGAAGCCATCAACACAGCTTGTCACACTCAAAATAGGTCAGGTATTCACAAAATTCATGAGAAAACCCCATATGAACTTTGGAAAGGAAGGAAACCTAGAGTATCTTACTTTCATATATTTGGTTGTAAGTGTTTCATTCACAACAATGGGAAGAGTAAGTTGAATGCTTTTGATGCCAAAGCAGATGAGGGGATATTCTTGGGATACTCCTCTACTAGCAAAGCATTTAAAGTACTCAACAAACGACCCCTTCTTGTGGAAGAAACACCTCATGTTGTTTTTGATGAATCTTGTGAAAAGAGTGCAGTAGAAACAGACTCAGCTGCAGATCAGATGAGGAAACTAGTGATTAAGTCCAGACCAGATGAGTTTATTGAAGTCAATGAACCATTTCCTGAAGAACCAGAAGAAGATAAACCACATAGACCTGTCACTAGATCTCAAACCCAAGCTGAGCAAGCTGACCAGAATCAAAATGCAACAATCCCAAATGCAAGGGGGAATGATCTCTTTGACACACAAGATACAGATGATGATCGACCAAATCAAGTCAACCCTCCTGATGGCACTAGAACAGATGAGAATCCAAGCTCATCCAATGCAGACAAACCTGTGAGGCATACATGGAGGAACAACCATCCAACAAACCTCATCTTAGGAGGAGCAGACTCAGGTGTCAAGACCAGAAGACAACTGAATCAGAACCCCCAAACATCTATGTTCTGCTGGTGTATTTTCCTGTCCAACATTGAACCAGCTGACATAGAAGAAGTAATGACTGATAGCAATTGGATCACTGCTATGCAAGAAGAACTAAACCAATTCGAAAGAAATGAAGTGTGGGAATTGGTAGATCGTCCTGAAAACCACAATGTAGTAGGAACAAAGTGGGTATTCAAGAATAAGAAGGACGAAAATGATGTGATAACTAGAAATAAAGCAAGGCTAGTTGCAAAAGGATACTCACAATCTGAAGGGATTGATTATGATGAAACCTTTGCTCCAGTAGCCAGACTAGAAGTTATTCGACTGTTTCTAGCTTATGCATCATATATGGTGTTGGGAATAAAATGATACATGTTTTGATTAAATACCAAAACCCCCTGAGACATGCCTAAGTCAAATTGATAGTGTTCTAAAAATGTTAGAACACATAGCATAAGGCTAGATGAGAAGCTGAAATGTTAGGCAGCTCTTAAACAATTAGATGCACAATTTGAGGGGGAACCTATGCTTTGAAGATGACCAAGATCAAGTCCCCTCAAGGCTCAAATTCTGGAACTATCACTTATGATCAAGGACACTCTATGAAACATCAAATGCTCTGATCAGGAGAGTTGTCCAGAGAAGATGTCCTTATGCAAAAACAAGGTTGTAAAGCTCAAAAGGACAAGTCCAATAAGATGCTCTGATCAGGAGAGTTGTCCAGAGAAGCCAAATCTATGTGATAAGTGCTCTGATGCTAAAAGACCAAATATGCTGATCAGAGGAGTTGTCCAGAAAAGTTATCTCAGCATGAGTGAATCAGAACAGATGCTCTAAAGGTTGAAGGTCAACTATGCTGAAGATTTAGAGACAACCATATCCTAAAGAAATGCAATGCAACATGCTAAGATCACTGTGAAGTGAAATAAAGGGAAAGAGCCAAGTCATCTGAAGAAGAGCAAGCCAACCTTGCTGATAAGCAAGAATGCTGATAGTGATAAGAAGAGTTGTCCACTTGATAAGGAATGTTGTCCTATCATTGGATCAACCTTCAGAAGCCATGTCCAAGTCCTAACAAGAAGTCAAACATTGGGAAAAGTGCTGAAGAATGAAGACAAAGTCTTACAAGCCGTTTATTACCCAAATGAGGACATGTCACTATCAAGAATCTGTCTTCCAGTTTGAAGAACTAAAAGAAGACATTTATGGACATTGGAGGCTGCCTCTCCAACGGGCAAATCCTTCATTTGTCTATAAATACAGAAGTGTGAAGACCATTTGAAAGCATCCAACTAGAACCTCAACAAAGCACATCCAACCTTAAGTTCTTACAAGCTAGAGTGCTTTCAAAGCTTTCAAAGACTATCTTAGTCTTCAAACACTTCATCTAAGCTGTACTACATTGTATATCCATACACAAGCTTAGAGAGATATCCTATCCTTATACACTGATCTTCATTGTAAAGGATATCTCATTAGTTGGAACCTTACTTCAATCCTCATATCTTTCAAGAGTGAAAGTGAGAAGGTTGTAGTAGCAGAAGTGGTAGGAGCTGACTGTTGAGAGAAGAACAGTTCAGTTCTGAGTTGAGAAGAGGGTACTAGGACTCTAGACATCCTAGGGATCAATTCACCAAGGAGTGGTGTTCTTGATCAAGTGCACCTTGGCACTATAAAACAAGCTAATTCCAAGAGAGAAGGAATTATCCTGTTAAATCAGGGAAAGTGGATGTAGGAGCTTGAGTCTCTGAACCACTATAAATCTCCTGTGTTGATTTACCTTACAAGTACTTACATTCATTCAACACTGCACACAAAACTGATCTTTCAAAGATATCTATTCAAAGACTGTGCAAAACTGATTTGGACAAGTTCCCTGAAGCTTAACTGGACTGTTTTGGATTGACAAAGTGATTTCAGAATCTTAAGGAGTCTAAACTTAAAGGGCCAACCACTATTCCGCACATATAACTCCTTTAGATAGTTATTCAACTAAGTACTCAATAGTACTTAGTAGATTGATTATCTTAGAAGAGTTAATTATCTTCAGCAGAGTTGTCCAAGACAACCTTGCTGAGCTCTGGTTTGATCAAAGTTGAAAAGAATTGCATACAAGTGTATTCCCCCCCCCCCCCCCATACACTTGTTATATACTCCTTTCAGGACCAACATATGGGCTTCAAAGTATATCAAATGGATGTCAAGAGTGCTTTTCTAAATGGTATTCTGGTAGAAGAAGTGTATGTAGAGCAGCCTCCAGGATTTGAAAAAGGAGATCAAGTATATCGTCTGAAGAAGGCTCTCTATGGTCTAAAGCAAGCCCCTAGAGCTTGGTATGACACATTGTCACAATTCCTACTTGACAATGGTTACACAAAAGGCAAAGTTGATAGAACACTTTTCAGAATACAAGAAGGAGAAGACATTCTAATGGTGCAAATTTATGTAGATGATATTATATTTGGATCACCCAATCAAGACATGTGCAAGAAGTTCTCTGAACTTATGCAAGGAAAATTTGAAATGAGCATGATGGGTGAGATGAATTACTTCCTAGGACTCCAAGTCAAGCAGAGCCTCGAAGGGATCTTCATCAATCAGTCCAAGTATACCAAAAGCCTATTAGAAAGATTCAAAGCTCTACAAAGCAAGACTGCAAGAATTCCAATGATGACATCTTTCAAAATGGAACCAGATGAGTCTGGAAAGGCAGTTGATCAAGCTGAATATAGAGCACTGATTGGATCTCTACTATACCTTACAGCCAGCAGACCAGACATAACATTTGCTGTAGGAGTATGTGCTAGGTTTCAAGCAAACCCAAAGCAAAGTCATCTAGAAGCAGCAAGGAAAATCCTCAAGTATCTAAAAGGAACAATCAACTTAGGATTATGGTACCCTGCTGATGACAATCTAGATTTGAGTGGTTACTCTGACTCAGATTATGGTGGATGCAGAATAGATAGGAAGTCCACATCTGCAACCTGTCAATTCTTAGGCAACAAGTTAATTTCATGGTTCTCAAAGAAGCAAACTTCAGTTGCAACCTCCACCACTGAGGCAGAATACATGGCAGCTGGAAGTTGTTGTAGTCAGCTGCTCTGGCTAGTTCAACAACTCAAGGACTACAATGTAGAGGCAAGAGAAGTCCCTATCTACTGTGATAGCAGCAGTGCCATAGCCATCACTCAAAATCCAGTCCTCCACACAAGGTGCAAGCATGTCGACATTCGACACCATTTCATAAGAGACCACCTTGAGAAGAAGGACATCAAGATGGAGAAAATTCACACAAATATCCAAAGAGCAGACATCTTGACTAAGCCCCTAGCTGAAGAAAGGTTCAAGACCCTATGCTACAGCTTAGGACTCCTTGATCCAAGCACATGAAGAGCAAAGATCAGCTGAAGACCTCAGCTGATACAATTGCAGCAGACTAGGAGAATTAGATGAGGTGAATAGACACCCTCATCTTCAGGTAAGTACTTTCCCGATGAAGACAAATAAAGCTGAGGGAAAACATAGAGTTATTTAATCAAGGGGGAATCAATGATACCTTAAGAATCCTTGACAAAATACTCTACAATCTGCATTGCATAATATATATATATATACATATGTTCAGAAGAGTTGAACAAAGCTAATTGGTATCTGTACTCAAGCAATGTACACATATGTATAATAATAAACTATTCTTCATAAAATACTTTATTATTATACATACATACAATATACTATTGAGTTATACTTGGTTGGATTAATATACCATCCTCACCGACTCAACAGTATGCAAGCACTGTACGGATTTCAAATAACTCTTGTTCAAAATCTATAATTTCTACATTCCACAAGATAAAGTCTGAATATCTTTAAATGTAAACCCTTAGATCAAGAATCTCATTGTTGATCTTAAGAAGTAACTTTTCAGAAATTCAGACCTATCAACTCTATAGTTTTGTCATCTTTCTCTCCACCACCTCATTTCTACCCCTATAAAAGGAGGCAGTTATGGGAATACCTAAGAACACAAATTACTAACTATTATTCTGGTTTCAGGTATGGAGATAATCGAAAGAAGAGATGGAATGGAGATCATCCCTCAACCAAGGTCATGGGTGAAGGAGATGAAGATTTGTCCAGAAGATGGAGATGATGCAGATCAGCATACTTGGTTTATCCAACATAAGTATGTCTTTGAAAAGTAAAGGAAGGAGAGACGTTCTTGTTGAAAAATAAAGGAAGGAGAGATGTAGAGGACAAAGTAGCAAGCAAGCAGAGCTTCTTCTCCAGGGGGAAGTTCTACATGGAGAGCTTGTCACCAAAGGACACTTTGTCAAACCATATCAGGAAGACCAAGTTCCTGCCTTTCTCTTCACACTCCATTGAAGCACCTTCCAATCTTCTCTCTCTTACAAGAGAAGCGAAGAAATTCAACAAGGACACATTAGATGCTACAACCCATCTGATGATGAGGAACATCCGATGGTGAGGGCAACCTGAACCAGTGGGATACCATCTAGACTGATCATCTACATATTGATTTGATGGTCCCACATGGTTAAGGCAAAAAGATGGAAGATCCATCAAACCAGGTTGGATCATCACGCACAACATAGCTGAAAGATCCATCAAACCAGGTTGGATCATCACACACAGAAGATTTACTCAGCAAACTTCAATCCTCTACTCAGCTGATCAGAAGACCAACTCAGCTGACCAGAAGACCTCCAAGAAAAATCAGCAGACTTTTCGAAGAAATCAGAAGACCTCACTCTGCTGATCAGATCACTTTATTTCAGAGCATAATGACTATCTTTGATTATGTAATTCATTCTAGATTTATTTCTGAATGTAATTAAGGAAATCGGCCTATATAAGGAATGCAATTTACTTATAGAAAACGGCCTTGAATGATCAATTTTTGCCAAAATTTAGTCACAACGACTATTTTTGGTAATGATGTCATTAGTACTCGATTACCTTTTTGCCAGCGAATCATCAAATGACACATGGCATTATTAGCCGGCAAAATTAAAGGAAAGGGATGAAATCGAAGAGGGAAATCTTGGGTACTACTCCACATTAAATCAAATCTGACCGTTGGATCAAGACTTGTTGGAGTATATAAGGAACCCTTAAACCCCTTCTCAAACCCTTTCGCTCACAAACCTCAATTGCTCTCAATCACTCTCGTCTTGAATATTTTCTTAAGCATTCCAAACCTAACACTCAACATTCAGAATGGCGATCATTGAAATTTACGACGAGAAGACCAAGAGCACAGGCACTCTAGATGCAACAAAGTGGTCTAGGGAAGGGAAGATTTTCACTGAGAATGCTCTGTTTTTCAAGGGCAAGCATACAGCCGAGAACAAGGAGATCCTTCTTCGATGTATCAATCTCAATCTTCGTGATTTTCTGGAAGCAGCACCAACGAATGTGTATGAACAAGATGTGCTGGCTTTCTACTCGAACGCTGTGATGAAAGGATCTCATGTTGAAAGTGTCATGGGTGGACACAGAGTTAAGATCACTAGGGAGATTCTCCAGGAATTGTTCGGCTTATCAAGGGGGAACATAAACATCTCTACCTACATCATGGGAAGAGAAAAAGAGTATATGGAGATGTTTACAAGTGGAAGAATCAAGGCTATTGATGCCTCTGGAGTCAAGAAATCTCAACTTGACCCCAAGTTTCGGACCTTGATGGACATAGCAGGCAAGATGCTACTAGGTAACACATTTAGCCATGATGCTGTTACTACTCTAAAGGTCAGAGTTATGGCTGCAATCTGGGATCAGGTTGATGGAGATTGGCAAGGGCTATTCTTGGATAGAGTTGCTCTCGAGGCCAAGAAGGTTACTTTGGACCTTCAATCGAGGGAATGGAAGGTAACATCCACAGTCAGCTTTGTCAACAAGCTGAGCATCATCCTTCCATAAATACTCCCAAAGAAGTACAAGATGGGTCCTCATAAGAACTTTCACACTTCAAAATACTATCTGAGAAAGGAAGCTCTTATCGAGGCAGCAAGGCTGAAAGAAGAAAAGAGGAAGTTGTTGGCTGAAGCACCTTCCAAAGATGTTGTTGAGAAGGCAGAAGAGTCTGTTCATGACTCTGCTGAAGAGGAAGAGGAGTCTTCCAAAGAAGAGGCTCAATAGAAGACTGCTGAAGATGATTATGATGACAATCAAACTTTAGCACAAAGAAGAATTCTGATCAGATCTGGGCTCATCTCCCCATCTGATTCAGATGCCACTCCAACAGCCTCTCCTTTGAAGAAGGCAGGTATTTCTAATCCCTCCCTCACTATTACTCCTTCTAAACTATCCAAGGGTCAGAAGAGAAAGAAGAACACTTCTTCTTTCACCAAGAAGTGCAAGAAATCCAGGCTCCCTACTCCCATGAGTATAGCCCCTATTTCATCCTTTAACCTTACTGAAGATGCCAACCCATCTGAACCTTCAAACACTGATACCCAAATCCCTGCTGATACTCACACAGCAGAGGAACAAGCCCAGCCTCAAACAACATTTGAGCCACAATTGCCTACCCCTGCTGATGTACAAACAACAGATGACCAAACTCAGATCACCTCTACACCCCATGCTGATGATCAAACTCAAATCACTTCTCCATCCCCTGCTGATACTCAAACAGCAGATGCCAAGATCATCAAGCCCAACCATCTACTGATCTTCAAGTAGAAATAGAACCAGACCAGTAGACCCAAACCACTGCTGATATCCATCCCACTGAAGATCAATCTCAACCTCCTACCCATCACGAAGATATCACTTCCCAAATCCCTGCTGATACTCACACAGCAGAGGAAAATATCCCATCCATTCAATCCCCTATCCTCACTGCCCCATCTGAACAAGAAAACTTGGCACCAGCAGACCTGGCACAAACAGGCCCTTCTCAGCCTCAATTCAGTATGGTGCACTATCCTATGTGCACAAGGGAGAAGATAATGAGGATGAAGATAGCCAACCTTCTCAAGTCTACTATTCCTGGCATTGATGAGGAGTCAACTCAGTTTGAATAAGTACTAAGGATTTGTACTTGGATTGAGCTCCGAAGAGATGATGTGGATGACCTTCTTGAAGTCATGGAAGGAATGGGAGGAAAAGCTAATTTCCTCGACTAGGAGATGGAGAAAAAGGAAGTTGCTCAGGTTCAATCATTCGCTCAGCTGCTGCCAGCAGAGGCCCTGACCGCAGTATGCAACAGGATTCTAGGAATCCCCACTGATGATATCTCTGTCCCAGAAGGCTCATCAGATCAGCAGACAGCTGATAAAGCCTTGGTAGAAGACTCAGCGGCACCAGCCTTGGTGGAAGACTCAGCTGCAACAGTCCTTGCAGAAGACTCAGCTGAACCAGCTGACAAAGTGGAAATTGAAAGAGAAATAGTCAGAGTACCAGCACACTTCAAGCCTTCAGAAAATCTGGCTCACTTCATTGATCAATCAGAGGATAAAGGAAGAAGGATCATGACCCAGCTGGCTAAGGCCACTACCTGCTTCCTCAATGAAGACTATCTATCAGCTGAAGAAAGAGGCAAAGCACTGATAGTTCATCCAAAACCTCAAGTACTGCCTCCACCTCTACCCCATCTGTTGACTATACAGCAGACATCTGCTCCCAGGTCAAAAATGCAATAGACTTGCACTTTGAGAAAGGCTTAGGCCTGCAGCTTGGAAGATATGTTGAGAAAGCTGTTAAGGAGCAGAGGACTCGTCTTCACAACCAGATCATTGACATTGAAGACAAGTTTGGTGAGGCACTTCATCAACAGATAGGTGAGTACTTGAGCACCATTCAGAAGAAGGCATCTGACTCCTCCAACATGTTTGCTGATCTCTATACGAATGAGATTACTCGCATGGAGAACACTTACAAGACAAGAATTGAGGATGTTGAAGCAAGAGCCACTGAAGGTCAAGCTCTTCTCAAATCAGCTGCAGAGGAGAATGAGAAGTTGCAGACGCAGCTGAAGGAGACAGCAGCCAAATTGGAAGCACTTACAACTAGGCTAGAAGCTGCCTCCTCCTCCAACTCTCATGCTCAAGTCCTAGAGCACAACATCACTCACCTGACCCAAGTTGGCAAGGTCAATGCCATGGCCCTGAAGCAGACTCTGAAAGTGGAAATTCTGAATGCCATGAAGCCTTTTGCGGCTGCACTGAAGCCAAAAAGGGGGAAGATGTATTGATAAAAGCTCTAGAGAAGTCTACTGCTCAGTAAGCTGAACTGGTAGTAGCACAAGATGACTTGACTGAAACCTTGGGTGGTTTGAAAAGTAAAATCAAAAGCAGAAAAGGTAAAGAGGCTGCTCAAGAAGAAACCCAAGGACCAGTCAAGAGCCTAAAACTCACTGCCTCTATAGAACAAGTTCCTGAGAAGTGGATGACAAGGAAAAGAAAGGCAGATGAGCAAGCTCAGTCAAGTGAGAAGTCAGCTCCAGCAGAGCCTACTGCAGAAGAGAAAGAGGCTTTAGAGCTGAAGAAAAGAAAGTTGCTTGAAGCTCAAGAACTTAAGCAAAAGAAGCTAAATGATGTGAAGGCACTCAAGGCCAAATTTGATAGGAAGGTGGCCAAACTCAGAAAAGCACTCAAGGACAAAGCAAAGGAAGACAATGTCCTCGTGTTTGATAGCACTTATGTGGATTACTTAGCCCTTCAAGATGAGCTACCAAGATGGTATCCCCTGAAGAAGAAGTGGCAAATTCAACACCACATAGTAAGGAAATTTGGCCCTCTCCCTACTTATGAAGATGAATTCTTCCAGTTCAATCAGTTCATGAACATTGAAGATCAAGAGTTCTGGAAAGAAATAGTCAAGACAGCCAAAGAACTTGACAACTGCAGAATCCTAACCCCTAAAGAACCCAAATGGGATGCACCCACTCTGGGCTCCGAAAGAACAAACATGATTGAAGTCAAAAGTATTCTGGAGAAGATTTACCTTGAAGAGAATGTTACAGACCCTCAACACATGGAAGATGTTCGAGCTCGTCTGTACCTTGCCTTCCGCATCTGAAGATCAGAAGACCTGATGAAGACTACTTTAGAAGTTTAAAGAAACTATCACTTGTAATCTGTAAAAGCTCCATATATATTCAAGTTCTAGTTCTTTTTGCTTACAAGACAAACTCTCATTGTCTTCATCACATACTTCAGTTTTAAAAATGTTATAAAATCTTATCTTATTTCATTAAGAGCATTTAACAAGTATAGTTTTGTCTTCATCAAAAAGGGGGAAATTGTTGGGATATAAATTCACCCTAAGCCCCACTTGATGATAGAATAGTTTTGATGGCCAAAACACTTAGAGTTTATAAATGTAATAGGATCAGCTGACTTTGTATAGAACAGCTTAGACTAGTTCTTGTGTGATCAACTGTATTGATATCAGCTGATCAACACAGCCCTGGCTTACATGCCCATCCTCAAGATGAGAAGAGTAGAAGACATGAAGACTAGAAGATCCTTGAAGACCAGTTAAGTAAGGTGCTTGTATACCTACTTATCTGATGGAGTCCAAGATTGAAGATGGCCTAAAACAGCTTACAGAATTGCCAGATCAGAAGAGTGTTACTCGACTGATATCAGAAGACAGAAGACTTAAGGCCAGATGAGTAGTCAGAAGACTATGAGTGAAGATTAGAAGACTATGTGCTCGTCCAGGACTCGGCTGATTCCCAAAGTCATCTTGCATTTTGAATGAAGACTTACCTTACTTAGAAGATTGACACGATCCCAGGAATGAAGCAATCAAGCGGCTGGAATCAAGGAATCAAGCCAATATGGAAAGATTGCCCAACGGCTAGTCAACTACAACGGCTAGTTGCAGCAATCACCACTATAAATACAAGAGGATGAGAAATCACAAGACACGAAGTCACAACGAGAGAATTCTACAAGCTAAACAAGCAAGCAAGCATAAAGCCATATTGTATTGAGAGTTCTCTAAGAGCCCAGAAACCATTAGAATAACTCTAGCTCTTAAGTGATTTCTATCCAACCAAAGAACTTGATTCCTACTCATATTGTATACCCATTGATTTAGGCATAGTGGTTAAGCATATTATAAGCTTGAACCATTAGTTGGAAACATTCAAAAACCCCCAACCCCCACCGTAAGGTTAAAGTTTTTGAACCCCTACAAAGTGCAAGTGCTTACAATCACTTGTGGAGACCGTAGCAGTTAGGACTGCTCAGATCTCAAAGTCCTATCCTTGGGACTATAAAGGACAAGCCCGTGTAATTTTTGGTAAATTAAAGGGATTAAACATCACGTTAGGACGTGAGAGTGGACGTAGGAACGTATATCCGAACCACTATAAACCTGGTGTTATTTACTTTCTGCACTTTACATTACTGTCATCTCATATATCTTATATAGTGCATATTGTGTTTTCAACTATCTTCAAATCAAGGCCATAACCTTCAAACCAGCATCAACTGAGTATTTTCATTAAGTAAACAAGTTGGTACTTTCAAAAGAAACAAAAGAACGAGTCTAAACAAAGCCTACTAAACTTCCGCATATAATCTCTTCATCAGATCACTATAGTCATCTGGACCAGCAGACTTGTAGTCCAGTTGACATAGTAATCAGAAGAGGTTCCCAACTCTCTTGAAAAAGTTTTAAAGTCTATTCACCCCTCCCCTCTAGACTTTAATCCCATTCACTACTCGTTCAGGGACCAACAAATGGGATTAAAGTCTAGAGGGGAGGGGTGAATAGACTTTAAAACTTTTTCAACAGAGTTGGGAACCTCTTCTGATCTCTATGTCAGCTGGACTACAAGTCTGCTGGTCCAGATGACTATAGTGATCTGATGAAGAGATTATATGCGGAAGTTAGTAGGCCTGTTTAGACTCGTTCTTTAGTTTCTTTTGAAAGTACCAAATTGTTAACTCAATGAAAAGCTCAGATGATGCTGGTTTGAAGATTATGGCCTTGTTTGAATACAGTTGAAAACACAGTATGCACTATAAATATATATGAATAGACAATAAAGTAAAGTGCAGAATGTAAAAGACACCAGATTTATAGTGGTTCGGATATACGTTCCTACGTCCACTCTCACGTCCTAACGTGATGTTTAATCCCTTTAATTTACCAAAAATTACAAGGGCTTGTCCTTTATAGTCCCAAGGGTGGGACTTTGAGATCTGAGCAGTCCTTACTACTATGGTCTCCACAAGTGATTGGAAGCACTTGCACTTTTACATGGGTTCAAAAACTTAACCTTATGGTGGGGGTTTTGGGGTTTTTGAATATATCCAACTAATGGTTCAAGCTTATAAAATGCTTAACCACTGTGCCTAAATCAAAGAATATACAATATGAATAGGATTCAGGTTCTTTGGTTGGATGGGAAATTACTTAAGAGCTAGAAGGTGTTCTAAGGATTTCTGGGCTCTTGGAGAACTCTCAATGTGATATTACTTTTGCTTGCTTGCTTGATTAGCTTTTGTGAATTCTCTCGTTGTAACTTCGTACTTGTGATTTCTCATCCTCTTGTATTTATAGGGATGATTGCTGCAACTAGCCGTTGGAGTTGACTAGCCGTTGGGGCAATCTTTCCATGTTTGCTTGATTCCTTGATTCCAGCCGCTTGATTGCTTCAATTCTGGGATCATGACAATCTTCTAAGTAAGGTAAGTCTTCATTTGAGTTGTAAGATGACTTTGGAATCAGCCGAGTCCTGGACGAGCACCTAGTCTTCTGATCTTCACTTATAGTCTTTTGACTACTCGTCTGGCCTTATGTCTTCTGTCTTCTGATATCAGTCGAGTAATACTCTGCTGATCTGGCAATTTTTTGTGCTGCTTTAGGCCATCTTCAATCTTGGACTCCATCAGATAAGTAGGTATACAAGCACCTAACTTAACTGGTCTTCAAGGATCTTCTAGTCTTCATGCCTTCTACTCTTCTCATCTTGAGGTTGTGCATGTAAGCCAGGGCTGTGCTAATCAGCTGATATCAATACAGTTGATCACACAAGACTAGTCTAAGCTGTTCTATACAGAGTCAGCTGATCCTATTACATTTATAAACTCTAAGTGTTTTGGCCATCAAAACTATTCTAACATCAAGTGGGGCTTAGGGTGAATTTATATCCCAACAATTTCCCCCTTTTTGATGAAGCCAAAACTATACTTGATAAATGCTCTTCATAAATAAGATAAGAGTTTATAAAAGTTACTTTAAAGTTGAAGTATCTGATGAAGACAATGAGAGTTTGTCTTGTGAGCAAAAAGAACTAATACTTGAATATATATGAAGCTTTTACAGATTACAAGTGTTGGTTTCTTTGAACTTCTAAAATAGTCTTCATCAAGTCTTCTTTTCTTCAGATGCGGAAGACAAGGTACAAACGAACTCGAACATCTTCCATGTGTTGCAAGTCTGTAACATTCTCTTCTTTGTAGATCTTCTCCAGAATCCTTTTGACTTCTATCTTGTCTGTTCTTCCAGATCCTAGAGTAGGTGCATCCCACTTAGGTTCTTCAGGGGTTAGGATTCTGCAGTCGAGTTTCTTGGCTGTCTTAACTACTTCTGTCCAGAACTCTTGGTCTTCAAAGGCCATGAACTGGGAGAATTGAAGAAATTCTTCCTCATAAGTAGAGAGAGGGCCAAATTTTCTTACTTTGTGGTGTTGGATTTGCCACTTCTTCAGGGGATACCATCTTGGTAGCTCATCTTGAAGGGCTAAATAATCCACATAAGTGCTGTCAGTTACCAGGGCACTTTCTTCCTTTTCTTTTTCCTTAAGTGCTTTCCTGAGTTTGGCCACTTTCCTATCAAATTTGGCCTTGATTGCCTTCGCATCATTGAGTTTCTTTTGCTTCAGCTCTTGAGCTTCAAGCAACTTTCTTTTCTTCAGCTCTAAAGCCTCTTTCTCTTCTGCAGTAAGCTCTGCTGGAGCTGACTTCTCAACTGCCTTTGATTGCTCATCTGCCTTCCTCTTCCTTGTCATCCTCCTTTCAGAACCTTGTTCTATAGGAGCAGTAGGGGCAGTGAGCTTTAGACTCTTGGCTGGGCCTTGGTTTTCTTCTTGAACAACTTCTTTGCCTTGTCTGTTCTTGATTTTGCTTTTCAAACCTCCCAAGGTTTCATTCAGCTTATCTTGAGATACTACCATTACAGCTTGCTGTGCAGTAGACTTCTCCAGAGCTTTTATCAACACATCTTCCCCCTTTTTGGCTTTAGCAAGTGCAGCCGCAAAAGGCTTCATGGCATTCAGAATTTCCACCTGCAGTGTCTGCTTGAGAGCCATGGCATTGACCTTGCCAACTTGGGTCAGATGAGTGATGTTGTGTTCTAGGACCTGAGCATGAGAAGTTGAGGAAGAGGCAACTTCTAGCCTGGTGGAGAGATTCTCCAGCTTGTCTGCTGTTTCCTTCAGCTGAGTCTGCAGTTTCTCATTCTCCTCTGCAGCTGCTTTAAGGAGAGCCTGACCTTCAGTGGCTCTTGCTTCAGCATCTTCAATCCTGGTTTTGTAGGTGGTCTCCATGCGGGTTATCTCATTAGCATAGAGATCAACAAACATTTTGGAGTTATCAGATGATTTCTTCATCACAGTGTCCAAATACTGTTCTATCTGGTGATGAAGGGCCTCACCAAACTTGTCTTCTATATCAACAATCTGGTCGCGAAGACGCGTCCTCTGCTCCTGAACAGCTTTCTCAATATATCGTGCAAGCTGCAGGCCTAAACCTTTCTCAAAGTGCAAGTGTATTGCAGTTTTGACCTGGGAGCAGATGTCTGCTGTATAATCAACAGACGAGGTAGGGGTGGAGGCAGTACCTTGAGGTTTGGGATGCAGAGCATTTGGAGCAACTATCAATGCTTTGCCTCTCTCTTCAGCTGATAGATAGTCTTCATTGAGGAAGCTGGTAGAGGCATCAATCAGATGGGTAATGATTTGTCTTCCTTTATTATCTGATTGGTCAATGAAGTGAGTCAGATCATCCTTAAGCATAAAGTGAGCTGGTACGGTTATAACTTCCTTTTCAATCTCATCTACTTCAGCTGGTGCAGCTGAGTCTTCTACCAGTTCTGGTCCAGCTGAGTCATCTGCCAATGCTGGTGCAGTTGAGTCATCTGCCATTGCTTTGTCGGCTGTCTGCTGATCTGATGATTCTTCTGGAACAGAGGTATCTTCAGAGGGGATTCCTAGAATCCTGTTGCACACTTTAGTGAGGGCCTCTGTTGGTAACAACTCAGCGAATGCCTGGACTTGAGAAACCTCTTTTTTCTCCAATTCCCAGTCAAGGAAGTTAGCCTTTCCTCCCATTCCTTCCATGACTTCAAGAAGGTCATCCACATCATCTCTTCAGAGCTCAATCCAAGTACAGACCCTTAGTACTTGTTCAAATGGAACTGACTCCTCATCAATATCAGGCATAGTAGACTTGAGCAGGTTTGCTATCTTCAGTCTCATGATTTTCTCCCTTGTGCACATTGGATAGTGCACCATGCTGTACTGAGGCTGAGAATGAGAAGGAACTGCTTGAGCCAGGTCTGCTGGTGCAGATGGGGCAGTGAGGATAGGCGACTGAGTTGATAGGATATGTTCCTCTGCTGTGTGAGTATCAGCAGGGATTTGGGGAGTGATATCTTTGGGTTGGGTAGGTGAGTGTGATTGATCTTAAGTGGGTTGTGCATCAGCAGGGTTTTGAGTCTGCTGGTCTGGTTCTTCTTCTATTTGAAGATCAGTAGAATGTTGGGCTTGATGATCTCGGTTCTCTGCTGGTTGGGTATCAGCAGGGGATGGAGAGGTTATTTGGGTTTGATCATCAGCAGGGGGTGAACAGGGTTTCTGAGATTGGTCATCTGCTGTGTGAGTATCAGCAGGGATTTGTGTGTCAGTGTTTGAAGGTTCAGAAGGATTGGCAGTATTAGTAGCTAGGGTCAAAGGATGAAATTGGGGCTATGCTCATGGGAGTAGGGAGCCTGGATTTCTTGGACTTCTTGGTGAAAGAAGAAGTGTTCTTCTTTCTCTTCTGACCCTTAGAAAGTTTTGAAGGTGTTGGTCCCTGAACAAGTAGTGAATGGGTTTAAAGTCTAGAGGGGAGGGGTGAATAGACTTTAAAACTTTTTCAAACAGAGTTGGGAACCTCTTCTGATTGCTATATCAACTGGACTGCAAGTCTGCTGGTCCAGATGACTATAGTGATCTGACTGAGGAGGTTATATGCGGAATTATGGTGGCCCTGGTTTAGACTCGTTCTTGTAACTTGTTTTACTTAATGAAAATACTCAGCTGATCCTGGTTTGAAAGTTATGGCCTTGTTTTGAAGAGTGTTGAAATCACAGTATGCACTATATAATAATGAATGTAAAGGCAGAAATGTAAAGTGCAGAAAGTAAATAACACCGGATTTATAGTGGTTCGGATATACGTTCCTACGTCCACTCTCACGTCCTAACGTGATGTTTAATCCCTTTAATTTCCACAAATTACAAGGGTCTTGACCTTTATAGTCCCAAGGTTAGGACTTTGAGATCTGAGCCGTCCTAACAGCTACGGTCTCCACAAGTGATTGTAAGCACTTGCACTTTAAGGGGTTTCAAAAACTTTAACCTTTCGGTGAGGGTTTGGGGTTTTTGAGGTGTATCCAACTAATGGTTCAAGCTTATAATTTGCTTAACCACTATGCCTAAAACAATTGATATACAATATGAACAGGTTTCAGGTTCTTAAGGGTTGGATAGAAATCACTTAAGAGCTATAGATAATCTAATGGTTTCTGGCTCTTTTGAGAATTCTTAGAACTGTATGGCTTTAGCTTTGATTGCTTGCTTGGCTTGTTGAATTCTCTCTTGTGACTTCTTCCTCGTGATTTCTCATCCTCTTGTATTTATTATGGAGATTGGTTGTAACTAGCCGTTGGAGTTGACTAGCCGTTTGAGCAATCTTTCCATAATAGCTTGATTCCTTGATTCCAGCCGCTTGATTGCTTCAATCCTGGGATCATGTCAATCTTCTAAATAAGGTAGGTCTTCGTTTGAATTGCAAGATGACTTGGGAATCAGCCGAGTCCTGGAAGAGCACATAGTCTTCTGATCTGTACTTCTAGTCTTCTGACTACTCTTCTGGCCTTAGGTCTTCTGTCTTCTGATATCAGACGAGTAACACTCTTCTGATCTGGAAATTCTTTGTACTGCTTTTAGGCCATCTTCAATCTGGGACTCCATCAGATAGGTAGGTATACAAGCACCTTAACTTATCTGGTCTTCAAGGATCTTCTAGTCTTCATGTCTTCTACTCTTCTCATCTTGAGGATAGGCATGTAAGCCAGGACTGTGCTGATCAGCTGATATCAATACAGTTGATCACACAAGACTAGTCTAAGCTGTTCTATACAAGTCAGTTGATCCTATTACATTTATAAACTCTAAGTGTTTTGGCCATCAAAACTATTCTAACATCAAGTGGGGCTTAGGATGAATTTATATCCCAACAATTTCCCCCTTTTTGATGAAGCCAAAACTATACTTGATAAATGCTCTTAATGAAATAAGATAAGAGTTTATAACATGCTAAGACTGAAGCATCTGATGAAGACAATGAGAATTTGTCTTGTAAGCAAAAAGAACTATAACTTGAATATATATAGAGCTTTTACAGATTACAAGTAATAGTTTCTTTAAACTTCTAAAGTAGTCTTCATCAGGTCTTCTGATCTTCAAATGCGGTAGGCAAGGTACAGACGAGCTCGAACTTCTTCCATGTGCTGTACATCTGTAACATTCTCCTCTTCATAGATCTTGTACAGAATCTTCTTGATTTCTATCATGTTGGCTCTTCCTGAATCCAGAAGGGGTGCATCCCATTTGGGTTCTTCAGGAGTTAGGATTCTGCAGTTGTCAAGTCCTTTGGCTGTCTTGACAATTTCTTCCCAGAACTCTGGATCTTCAATGTTCATGAACTGGGAGAATTGAAGAAATTCTTCTTCATAAGAAGGGAGAGGGCCAAATTTCCTTACTATGTGGTGTTGAATTTGCCACCTCTTCTTCAGGGGATACCATCTTGGTAGCTCATCTTGAAGGGCTAAGTAATCCACATAATTGCTGTCAAACACTAGGACACTGTCTTCTTGTGCTTTGTCCTTCATTGCTTTCCTGAGTTTGGCAATTCTTCTTTCAAATTTGGCTTTGACTGCCTTCGCATCATTCAGCTTCTTTTGCTTAAGCTCTTGAGCTTCAAGCAATTTCTTTTTCTTCAACTCTAGAACCTCTTTCTCTTCTGCAGTAGGCTCTGCTGGAGCTGATTTCTTGCTGGTCTGAGCTGACTGAGCTTGCTCATCTGCCTTTCTTTTCCTTGTCATTCTCTTTTTAGGAACTTGTTCTACAGGAGCAGTGATCTGTAGACTCTTGGCAGGAGCTTGAGTGGGTGCTTGAGTATCTTCTAGAGCAATTTCTTTGTCTTTGCCTTGCCTGTTCTTGATTTTGCTCTTTAAACCACCCAAGGTTTCAGTCAAGTCATCTTGTGCTACTACCAGTTCAGCTTGCTGGGCAGTAGACTTCTCTAGAGCCTTTATCAACATATCTTCCCCCTTTTTGGCTTCAGCAAGTGCAGCCGCAAAAGGCTTCATGGAATTCATGATTTCCACTTTCAGAGTTTGTTTCAGTGCCATGGCATTGACCTTGGCAACTTGGGTCAGATGGGTTATGCTGTGCTCTAGAACTTCAGCATGTGAATTGGAGGAGGAGGCAGCTTCAAATCTAGTTGTAAGAGCTTCCAACTTGGCTGCTGTCTCCTTCAGCTGAGTCTGCAATTTCTCATTCTCCTCTGCAGCTGCCTTAAGAAGGGCTTGACCTTCTTTGGCTCTTGCTTCAGCTTCTTCAATTCTGGATGTGTAGGTGGTCTCCATGCGGTGCATCTCATCAGTGTAAAGATCAGCAAACCTTTTGGAGGTGTCAGCTGACAACTTCTGATAGGTACTCAAGTATTCTCCTATCTGCTGATGAAGTGCTTCACCAAACTTGTCTTCAACGTCAAGAATCTGGTCATGAAGACGAGTCTTCTGTTCCCTTGCAGCTTTCTCAACATATCTTCCTAGCTGCAGGCCTAAACCTTTCTCAAAGTGCAAGTCTATTGCAGCTTTGACCTGGGAGCAGATGTCTGCTGTATGGTCAACAGATGGGGTAGAAGTAGAGGGTGTACCTTGAGGCTTTGGATGAACAATTACTGCTTTGCCTCTTTCTTCGGCTGATAGGTACTCCTCATTGAGGAAGCAGGTAGTGGCCTTGGTCAGATGGGTCATGATTCGTCTGCCTGCATCCTCTTGATTGTCAATGAAGTGAGTCAGATCGTCTGAAGGTTTGAAGTGAGCTGGTACTCTGACTACTTCTCTTTCAATCTCTTCTTTGTCAGCTGGTGCAGCTGAGTCTTCAGCAGGGGCAGCTGAGTCTTCCACCAAGGCTGGTGCAGCTGATTCCTTCATCTTTGCTTGTTCAGCTGTCTGCTGATCCGATGAACCTACTGGGATAGGGACATCGGCAGTGGAGACTCCTAGGATCCGGTTGCAGACTGCAGTTAGTGCCTCATCTGATAGCAGCTGAGCAAAGGATTGAACTTGAGCAACTTCCTTTTGCTCCATCTCCCAGTCGAGGAAGTTTTCCTTTCCTCCCATTCCTTCCATGAGCTCAAGAAGGTCATCTACATCATCTCTTCTGAGCTCAATCCAAGTGCATACCCTAAGCACTTGTTCAAACTGGATTGAAGTCTCATCAACTCCAGGGATGGTGGTCTTGAGCAGGTTGGCTATCTTCGTCCTCATTATCTTTTCTGTTTGGCACATGGGGTAGTGCACCATTCTGAACTGAGGTTGAGAAGGACCAGGTTGAACCAGGTCTTCTGGTGCCAAGTCTTCTGGAGCAGAAGGGACAATGATGGTAGGGGTTTGGGTAGTTGGGGCATTTTCCTCTGCTGTGTGAGTATCAGCAGGGATTTGGGAAGTGATTTCTTCTTGTTGGGTAGTAGGTTGGGATTGATCTTCAGTAATTTGTTCATCAGCAGGGTTATGGGTCTGCTGGTCTGGTTCAGTTTCTTCTTGAAGATCAGTAGGTGTTTGAGCTTGATGATCTTGGACATTTGCTGTTTGAATATCAGCAAGGATTGTGGATATAATCTGAGTTTGATCATCAGCAGGTTGTGTGGAGCTGGTCTGAGGTTGGTTGTCTGCTGTTTGAACATCAGCAGGGTTAGGCTGGGCTTGTTCCTCTGCTGTGTGAGTATCAGCAGGGATTTGGGCATCAGTGTGTGAGGGTTCAGATGGGTTGGTATCATCAGAAGGGTTGAAGGATGAAATAGGGGCTATGCTCATTGGAGTAGGGAGCCTGGATTTCTTGGCTTTCTTTGTGAAAGAAGAAGTGTTCTTCTTTCTCTTCTGACCCTTTGATAGTTTAGAAGGTGTGAAAGTGAGAGAGGGGTTAGAAGTACCTGCCTTTTTCAAAGGGGAGGCAGTGGGAGTGACATCTGAATCAGATGGGGAGATGAGCCCTGATCTGATCAGATATCTTCTTTGTGCTAAGGTCTGATTGTCATCATCATCCTCTTCAGCAACCTTCTTTTGAGCCTCTTCTTTCGATGGCTCCTCTTCTTCTTCAGCAGCAGAGTTATGAGTGGACTCTTCTGCCTTTTCAATAACATCTTTGGAAGATGTTTCAGCTAACAGCTTCTTCCTCTCTTCTTTCAACCTTGCTGCCTCAGCAAGAGCGTCCTTCCTTAAATAATATTTGGAGATGTGGAAGGTCTTGTGAGGTCCCATCTTGTACTTTCTTGGGAGTACTTCTGGAAGGATGATACTCAGCTTGTTGACAAAGCTGACAGTTGAGGTTACCTTCCATTCTCTTGATTGAAGGTCCAAAGTCACCTTCTTGGCTTCAAGAGCAATTCTGTCCAAGAAAAGCCCTTGCCAGTCTCCATCAATCTGATCCCAGATTGCAGCCATAACTCTAACCTTTAGAGTAGTAACAGCATCATGACTGAATGTGTTACCTAGCAGCATCTTGCCTGCTATATCCATCAGGGTTTGGAACTTAGGTTCTAGTTGGGATTTCTTGAGTCCAGAGGCATCAGCAGCCTTGATTCTCCCATTAGTGAACATCTCCATGTACTCTTTCTCCTTATTCATGATGTAGGTGGAGATATTGATCTTCCCCCTTGACAAACCAAATAGTTCCTGAAGGATTTCCCTTGTTACCTTGACCTTGTGTCCACCCATGACACTTTCAACATACGATCCCTTCATCACAGCGTTTGCATAGAAAGCCAGCACATCTTGTTCATAAACGTTGGTGGGTGCTGCTTCCAGAAAATCTCGAAGGTTGAGGTTGATGCAACGGAGAAGGATTTCCTTGTTTGCAGCTGTGTGTTTGCCTTTGAAAAACAGAGCATTCTCTGTGAACATCTTCCCTTCCTTGGACCACTTTGAAGCATCCAAGGTGCCAGTGCTCTTGGTCTTCTCATCGTAAATTTCAATGATTGCCATAGTAGAGTTTAAGTGTTTAGGTTTTGAGAGCTTGAAAGAATTTTGCAGAACGAGAGAGTATTGAGAGCAATAGGGTATTGTGAGCGAAAGGGTTTGGAAGAGTTTTAAGGGTGTGTATATATACTCCAATAATTCTTGATCTAACGGTCAGATTTGGGTTTAATTGTGGAGTAGAGCCCAAGATTTTCCTTCTTTGATTTTGGGCCTTCCTTTAAATTTGCCGGCTGAATTTGCCATGTGGCAACAGTTGATTTGCTGGCAATTTGGTAATTGAGTATTAATGACATCATTACCAAAAATAGCCGTTGTGACTAATTTTGTGGCAAGAATTGATCATCAAGGCCGTTTTTTATAAGTGAATTGCATTCCTTATATAGGCCAATTTGTTTAATTACATTCAGGAATAAATCTAGAATGAATTACATGATCAAAGATAGTCATTAAACTCAAAAATCAAGTGATCTGATCAGCAGAGTGAAGTCTTCTGATTTCCTGAAAAGGTCTGCTGATTTCTCTTGGGAGTCTTCTGGTCAGCTGAGTTGGTCTTCTGATCAGCTGAGTGGAGGATTGAGATTTGCTGAGTAAATCTTCTGTGCTTTGAAGGTCCAACTTGGCTTGATGGATCCTTCATTGTTGCTGTGATGATCCAACCTGGATGATGGATCTTCCAGCTTTATTGTGAGTGGTGATCCAACCTGGTTTGATGGATCTTCCAGCTCTATCTCTGAATCAAGTAGGACCATCAAATCAATATGTATATCAGCCTGGATGGTATCCCACTGGTTCAGGTTGCCCTTACCATCTGATGTTCCTCATCATCAGATGGGTTGTAGCATCAAATGTGTCCTAATTGAATCTCTTCGCTACTCTTGAAAGAGAAGGAAGATTGGAAGAGGCTTCAATGGAGTCTGAAGAGAGGGCCATGGACTCAGCCTTCATGTTCTGTTTAGACACAATAGCTTTTGATAACAAGCTCTCCATGTAGAACTTCCCCCTGGAGAAGAAGCTCTGCTTGTTTGCTACTCTGTCCTCTGCATCTCTCTTTCCTCTAGTTTTCAATAAGGACTTCTCTCTTTCCTCTAGTTTTCATAGACATACTTATGTTGGTTAAACCAAGTATGCTGATCTGCATCATCTTCATCTTCTGGACAAATCTTCATCTCCTTCACCCAAGACCTTGGTTGAAGGATGATCTCCATTCCATCTCTTCTTTCGATTGTCTCCATCCCTGAAACAGAAAATGATAGTTAGTGATTTGTGTTCTTAGGTGTTCTCATAACTTCCTCCTTTTATAGGGGTAGAAATGAGGTAGTGGAGTGAAAGATGACAAAACTATAGAGTTGATAGGTCTGTATTTCTGAAAAGTTACTTCTTAAGATCAACAATGAGATTCTTGATCTAAGGGTTCACATTTAAAGATATTCAGACTTTATCTTATGGAATGCAGAATTTATAAATTTTGAGCAAGAGTTATTTGAAATCCGTACTGTGCATGCATACTGTTGAGTCGGTGGTGTATTAATCCAACCAAGTATAACTCAATAGTACACTGTATTTATGTATATAAATAAAGTATTTTATGAAGAATAGTTTATTATTATACATAGTATACATTGCTGGGAATAAAGAGATCAAATAACTTTGTTCAAGTCTGCTGTATATATATATGATATGATATGCAATGCAGATTTTAGAGTATTTCATCAAGGATTCTTAAGGTATCATTGATTCCCCCTTGATTAGATGACTCTAAGTTTTCCCTCAGCTTTATTTGTCTTCATTGGGAAAGAACTTACCTGAAGATGAGGGTGTCTATTCACCTCATCTGATCCTCCTAGTCTGCTGCACTTGGGTCAGCTGAGGTTTTCAGCTGATCTTTCCTTCTTCATGTGCTTGGGTCCAGGAGTCCTAAGCTGTAACATAGGGTTTTGAACCTTTCTTCAGCTAGGGGCTTAGTCAAGATGTCTGCTCTTTGGATATCTGTGTGAATTATCTCCATCTTGATGTCCTTCTTTTCAAGGTGGTCTCTTATGAAGTGGTGTCGAATGTCGACATGCTTGCACCTTGTGTGGAGGACTGGTTTTGAGTGATGGCAATGGCACTGCTGCTATCACAATAAATAGGGACTTCTCTTGCCTCTACATTGTAATCCTTGAGTTGTTGAACTAGCCAGAGCAGCTGACTACAACAACTACCAGCTGCCATGTATTCTGCTTTAGTGGTGGAGGTTGCAACTGAGGTTTGCTTCTTAGAGAACCATGATATCAACTTGTTGCCTAGAAATTGACAGGTTCCAGATGTGGATTTCCTATCAATTCTACATCCTCCATAGTCTGAGTCAGAATAGCCACTCAATTCTAGATTGTCATCAGCAGGGTACCATAGTCCTAGGTTGACTGTTCCTTTTAGGTACTTGAGAATCTTCCTTGCTGCTTCTAGATGACTTTGCTTTGGGTTTGCTTGAAACCTAGCACATACTCCTACAGCAAATGTTATGTCTGGTCTGCTAGCTGTATGATATAGTAGAGATCCAATCAGTGCTCTATATTCAGCTTGATCAACTGCCTTTCCAGACTCATCTGGTTCCATTTTGAAAGATGTCATCATTGGAATCCTTGCAGTCTTGCTTTGTAGGGCTTTGAATCTTTCTAATAGGCTCTTGGTATACTTGGACTGGTTGATGAAGATCCCTTCTGAACTCTGCTTGACTTGAAGTCCTAGAAAATAATTCATCTCACCCATCATGCTCATTTCAAACTTTTCTTGCATAAGTTCAGAGAACTTCTTGCACATCTCTTGATTGGGTGATCCAAATATAATATCATCTACATATATTTGCACCATTAGGATGTCTTCTCCTTCTTGTATTCTGAAAAGAGTTTTATCCACTTTGCCTTTTGTATATCCATTGTCAAGTAGGAATTGTGACAATGTGTCATACCAAGCTCTAGGGGCTTGTTTTAGACCATAGAGAGCCTTCTTCAGTCGATATACTTGATCACCTTTTTCAAAACCTGGAGGCTGCTCTACATATACTTCTTCTACCAGAATACCATTTAGAAAAGCACTCTTGACATCCATTTGATATACCTTGAAGCCCATATATGATGCATAGGCTAGAAACAGTCGTATGGCTTCTAATCTGGCTACTGGAGCAAAGGTTTCATCATAGTCAATCCATTCAGATTGAGAGTATCCTTTTGCAACTAGCCTAGCCTTGTTTCTAGTTATCACATCATTTTCGTCCTTCTTGTTCTTGAATACCCACTTTGTTCCTACTACATTGTGGTTTTCAGGACGATCTACCAATTCCCAGACTTCATTTCTTTCGAATTGGTTTAGTTCTTCTTGCATAGCAGTGATCCAATTGCTATCTGTCATTGCTTCTTCTATATCAGCTGGTTCAATGTTGGATAGGAAAGCACACCAGCAGAACATAGATGATTGTGAGTTCTGATTCAGTTGTCTTCTTGTCTTGACACCTGAGTCAGCTCCTCCTAAGATGAGGTTTGATGGATGGTTGTTTCTCCATGTATGCCTCACAGAAGTATGTGCATTGGATGAGCTTGGATTCTCATCTGATCTAGTGCCATCAGGAGGGTTGACTTGATTAGGTCGATCATCATCTGTATCTTGAGTGTCAAAGAGATCATTCCCCCTGGCATTTGGGATTGGTGCATCTTGATTCTGGTCAGCTTGTCCTGCTTGAGTTTGAGATCTAGTGACAGGTCTATGAGGCTTATCCTCCTCTGGTTCTTCAGGGAAAGGTTCATTGACTTCAGTGAACTCATCTGGTTTGGACTTGATCACTAGATGTCTCATCTGATCTGCAGCTGAGTTTGTTTCTACTGCATTCTTTTCACAAGATTCGTCAAAAACAACATGAGGTGTTTCTTCCACAAGAAGGGTTCGTTTGTTGAGTACTCTAAATGCTTTGCTAGTTGAGGAGTATCCTAAAAATATCCCCTCATCTGCTTTGGCATCAAAAGCATTCAACTTACTCTTCCCATTGTTGTGAATGAAACACTTACAACCAAATATATGAAAGTAAAATACTCTAGGTTTTCTTCCTTTCCATAGTTCATATGGGGTTTTCTCATGTATTTTATGAATACCTGACCTGTTTTGAGTGTGACAAGCTGTGTTGATGGCTTCTGCCCATAGCTTCTTGGGAGTGGAGAATTCAGCAAGGAGTGTTCTGGCAGCTTCTTTGAGTGTTCTGACTCTTCTTTCAGCTACACCATTCTGTTGTGGTGTTCTTGTTGCACTTGTCTCATGCTGAATACCATTAGAAGTACAATAGGCAATAATATAAGAGTTAATGAATTCAGTGCCTTTGTCACTTCTAATTTTCACAATTGGTTCTCCTTTCTCTACTTGGATCCTCTTCAATAGTTCAGGGAGCTTCTGCTGTGTTTCACTCTTCTTGTATAAGAAGATAACCCAAGTAAACTTGGAATAATCATCTACAACAATAAGAGTGTACTTCCTCCCTGTTAGAGTGGTTGGAGTGATTGGTCCAAAGAGGTCCATGTGAAGCAGTTCAAGAACTCTGCTGGTTGATGCTGTCTTCTTGGTCTTGAAGGAGACCTTTGTTTGCTTTCCTTGTTGACATGCATCACACACCTGATCTTTACAGTAGAGTTCATTAGGCAGACCATCAACTAAGGATTCCCTTGCTAACTTGTTCATAGTCTTAAAGTTCAGATGACTAAGACGTTTGTGCCATAGCCAGCTGACATCTTTAGGGCTCTTCACAAGCAGACATGTATCTTTAGGACAACTGTTCCAATTTGCAAGATACATACTTCCCTTTCTAGATCCTGTTAGAAGGTTTTGTTTTGTTCTCTTATCACTTATGAGACACTCATCTTTAGAGAATTTGACTGAGTAACCAGTGTCACAAAAGTGAGAAACAGATAATAAATTAAACTTAAGACCTTCTACATATGATACATCATGTACCTCAATGTCACCATTTTTAAGGGTGCCATATCCTTTTGTGTTACCATGCGCGTTATCACCAAAGAAGACTTTTGGACCTTTCTTTTCTATGTAGTTGGTCAGCAGGGCTTTGGTTCCTGTCATGTGAGTTGAGCATCCACTATCTATGTACCAAGTTTCTCCTGCTAGACCTCCTCTTCTGTATAGGTCCCTCCTTTCCTGCAAGAAAAGTTAAGTCTTAGGTACCCATTTTGTTTTGGGTCCTTGGGTGTTAGTACTACCCTTGGGAACCCACATATACATTGGTCGTTTGAACAACCTTGAGCACTTGAGTTGTTTCCCTCGGGCATCACAGAACCAAATCTTACCAGTCAGCACCTTGGACTGATCTGATTTGTCCTTAGTGTCAGCTAAGTAATAGTCAAATGGTTTCCCTTTATAGGAGTGTACATACATGATCTTTTGACTAGTTACATTCGGCCTTGGTGCATTAGCTGGTCGATGCACACGATTATATGGACCATACTCTTCTGTTCTCACAATATCATAAGAGATAGGGGGTGCAAAGAGAACAGAATATTATTAATTTGTTTGAAGAAGACTGTCTCAGCCTAGATGGTCTAGGCTGTTTGCTGTTCCTCTGTACAGGCTTGGGGTTAGCTTGTCCTTTACCATTTTTGGTTTTGGGATAGTTAGCCTTAGCTGGTACAGATGCCTTTTGGTTCATATTAGGTTCATTGTGTTTAGAACACTCACCCTTTTCATGTGTCTGAGTAGTGCACTTGTTAGGTGTACTACCCCCAGCTGGAGAGGATGTAGATGGGTTGAGTTCATAGCCAAAACCCATCTTATTGCCATTTGATCTATAATACTCAGAGATGCTTTCAATAGTAGTAGAGGCTTTATTGAACTCTGATATCTTTTGATTTAGGCATTCGTTCTCCTTTTCTAAGAGCTTGTGTGCTTGGAAGAGGTCATCGAATTTGGATTGTAGTGAACGAAGTTCCTTAGTTTCTAAAGCTTGAGTTTGTAACATCCCCTCATACAACTGAGTTATTGTGGTATTTTCTTCCTTAAGAAGCTCCACTTCTCTGGTCAATCTTTCATTCATTGTGGCCAGCTCAGGGGTGTTATCAAACTTAACCTTTTTCAACTTAGCAATTTCTTTCCTTAGATCCTTATTCTCCTCTTCCACTTCTATAAAAGCTCTAGTGGAAATATCTAGATCACCTTTTACTTTTCTTAAAGATTGATAATAGGTGTCTTCTGATTCGCCTTCAGATGAGTTTATCTCATCTGATTGTGAAAAAATAGGTGAATGGAAAGTAGTTGTATAGGAGTTTACCTCATTTTCACCTATGGCCATCATAGCTAGGTCATCTGAATCATCTAAGAAGATTTGGCAGTCTGGTGATGTAGGGAGTTCATCACTTTGATATTCAGATTCTTCAGTCACCATAGCTTTCTTGTCTGAAGTTCTTCTTGGCCTTCTTTCTTCTTTGTCATCCAAATCCAGCTCAGGACATTCATAGACATAGTGTCCTGGTTTGTGACAGTTGAAGCATGATCCAGGTTTCTGATTTGAGTTGCCTTTCCTTGGAGGAGTGGCATCTCTTCTTCTAGATCCTCGGCTGTCAGATGACTCCACATCCTTTCTAGGATGTCTTTCTGGTGTTCTTTCTCTGGAACCTCTGGAGGGTGAACTTGCTCTTCTATATTTATAGTTTCTATAAAATTTTCTATATTTGATGTTGAGAGTGTTCATCCTTTCGAATCTCTTGATCATAAGAGCCATTTGTTCCTTCAGACTCATGTCTGATCCTTCACAGTCTTCTGTTTTCAGAGAGGCCTTGCCAGATGAGGTACTTGCAGCTTTTGTATTGGCTGCCTTGAAGGCTACAGTCTTGGAGGTAGATGGGGCTGCAGTTGACTCATCACTTCCTGAGTTTTCTTCTCTGTCAAGGTCATATTCATGAGCTTTTAGGTTCTGAAATAGAGTTTGAGTAGACCACTTCTTGATATCTTGAGTATCTTTGATGATGGTCTTCTTGAGTTTCCATCTCTTGGGTAAAGAGTCCAAGATCTTCAAGTTTTTCTCTCTATTTGTATACTTCTTGCCTAGAGATTCAATCTCATTTATGATCTTTGTACATCTATTGTCCAGCTGATCAATAGTTTCTCCTGGATGCATCTTGAGGTGTTCAAACTTCTTGACTGCTGTCGACAATTTGCTTTCCTTGATCAGCTCAGTTCCTTCACAGAGGAGTGCCAATGCCTCCCACATCTCTCTGGCTGACTCACAGTGGATGACCTTTGCAATGTACTCATTTGGAAGAGTTTGCATTATGTAATCTTGAGCAATGCTATCAAGGTTTGATTGCTTCATCTCTTCTGGTATGAGATCCCTCATGGGCTTGGGAACCAGTTCTCCAACTGGGACTTCTGGATCACCATTTGCAGTGTTGACTGTCATGATGGTGATTGGGCCTTCAGTGATTACTGACCACATCTTGTAGTGGACTGATGTGAGATTCTTCCTCATTCTGATCTTCCAGTAATCATAATCCTCAACTGAAAACTTAGGCAACTTACGCATGTTAGCACTCATGCTGTATGAGTTTTCAAAAACAAGTTTTCCAAAAAGATCTGTTCAAGAGGACTACAGAAAGACTCCCTCAAGTCTTCTGATAATCTAGAGACAGTAGTCCGTTAGAACCACTGCTCTGATACCACTTGTTGGTCCCTGAACGAGTAGTGAATGGGTTTAAAGTCTAGAGGGGAGGGGTGAATAGACTTTAAAACTTTTTCAAACAGAGTAGGGAACCTCTTCTGATTGCTATATCAACTGGACTGCAAGTCTGCTGGTCCAGATGACTATAGTGATCTGACTGAGGAGGTTATATGCGGAATTATGGTGGCCCTGGTTTAGACTCGTTCTTGTAACTTGTTTTACTTAATGAAAATACTCAGCTGATGCTGGTTTGAAAGTTATGGCCTTGTTTTGAAGAGTGTTGAAATCACAGTATGCACTATATAATAATGAATGTAAAGGCAGAAATGTAAAGTGCAGAAAGTAAATAACACCGGATTTATAGTGGTTCGGATATACGTTCCTACGTCCACTCTCACGTCCTAACGTGATGTTTAATCCCTTTAATTTCCACAAATTACAAGGGTCTTGACCTTTATAGTCCCAAGGTTAGGACTTTGAGATCTAAGCCGTCCTAACAGCTACGGTCTCCACAAGTGATTGTAAGCACTTGCACTTTAAGGGGTTTCAAAAACTTTAACCTTTCTGTGAGGGTTTGGGGTTTTTGAGGTGTATCCAACTAATGGTTCAAGCTTATAATTTGCTTAACCACTATGCCTAAAACAATTGATATACAATATGAACAGGTTTCAGGTTCTTAAGGGTTGGATAGAAATCACTTAAGAGCTATAGATAATCTAATGGTTTTGGCTCTTTTGAGAATTCTTAGAACTGTATGGCTTTAGCTTTGATTGCTTGCTTGGCTTGTTGAATTCTCTCTTGTGACTTCTTCCTCGTGATTTCTCATCCTCTTGTATTTATAATGGAGATTGGTTGTAACTAGCCGTTGGAGTTGACTAGCCGTTTGAGCAATCTTTCCATAATAGCTTGATTCCTTGATTCCAGCCGCTTGATTGCTTCAATCCTGGGATCATGTCAATCTTCTAAATAAGGTAGGTCTTCGTTTGAATTGCAAGATGACTTGGGAATCAGCCGAGTCCTGGAAGAGCACATAGTCTTCTGATCTGTACTTCTAGTCTTCTGACTACTCTTCTGGCCTTAGGTCTTTTGTCTTCTGATATCAGACGAGTAACACTCTTCTGATCTGGAAATTCTTTGTACTGCTTTTTGGCCATCTTCAATCTGGGACTCCATCAGATAGGTAGGTATACAAGCACCTTAACTTATCTGGTCTTCAAGGATCTTCTAGTCTTCATGTCTTCTACTCTTCTCATCTTGAGGATAGGCATGTAAGCCAGGACTGTGCTGATCAGCTGATATCAATACAGTTGATCACACAAGACTAGTCTAAGCTGTTCTATACAAGTCAGCTGATCCTATTACATTTATAAACTCTAAGTGTTTTGGCCATCAAAACTATTCTAACATCAAGTGGGGCTTAGGATGAATTTATATCCCAAAAGAAGGAGTAATTGTAAGGGAGGGGTTAGAGGTACCTGCCTTCTTCATAGGAGAGACTGAAGGAGTAGCATCTGAATCAGATGGGGAGATGAGCCCAGATCTGATCAGAATTCTTCTTTGTGCTAAGGTCTGATTGTCATCATCATCATCAGCAGTCTTCTGATGAGCCTCTTCTTTGGAAGGCTCCTCTTCCTCTTCAGCAGAGTCATGCACAGACTCTTCTGCTTCTTCAGCTGCATCTTGGGAGGATGCTTCAGCCAACAACTTCTTCTTTTCTTCTTTTAGCCTTGCTGCCTCGATAAGAGCTTCTTTTCTCAAATAGTACTTGGAGATGTGGAACTTCTTATTAGGACCCATCTTGTACTTCTTTGGGAGTATATCTGGAAGGATGATACTCGGCTTGTTGACAAAGCTGACTGTGGATGTTACCTTCCATTCCTTCGATTGTAGATCCAGGGTAACCTTCTTGGCCTCAAGAGCAATTCTATCCAAGAAGAGCCCTTGCCAATCTCCATCAATCTGATCCCAGATTGCAGCCATAACTCTGACCTTCAGAGTGGTAACTGCATCATGACTAAATGTGTTACCCAGCAGCATCTTGCCTGCTATGTCCATCAAGGTCTGAAACTTGAGGTCAAGTTGAGATTTCTTGACTCCAGAGGCATCAATAGCCTTGATTCTTCCACTAGTAAACATCTCCATATATTCCTTTTCTCTCCCCATGATGTAGGTAGAGATGTTTACCTTCCCCTTTGGTAGATCGAACAGGTCATGAAGGATCTCTCTTGTGACCTTGACCTTGTGTCCACCCATGACACTTTCAACATGAGATCCTTTCATTACGGCGTTCGAGTAGAAAGCCAGCACATCTTGTTCATATACGTTGGTTGGTGCTGCTTCCAGAAACTCACGGAGTTTGAGATTAATGCAACGAAGGAGAATTTCCTTGTTCTCAGTTGTATGTTTGCCCTTGAAAAACAAACCGTTCTCAGTGAATATTTTCCCTTCCTTAGACCACTTTGCTGCATCTAGAGTGCCTGTGATCTTGGTCTTCTCATCATAGATTTCAATTATCGCCATTTTGAAAGTTGGTTTGTAGATTTAGAAAGCTTGAAGAATTTTCAGAACGAGAGTGATTGAGTGTGTTTGAGTTTTGTGAGCGAAAGGGTTTGAGGAATGGTTTAAGGGTTCCTTATATACTCCAGCAAATCTTGAATTGTGTACGATCCAACGGTCAGAATTGATTTAATGTGGAGTAGAACCCAAGATTTTCCTCTTCGATTTCAGCCCATTCCTTTAATTTTGCCGACTAATTATGCCATGTGTCATTTGATGATTCGCTGGCAAAAAGGTAATTGAGTACTAATGACATCATTACCAAAAATAGCCGTTGTGACTAAATTTTGGCAAAAACTGATCATTCAAGGCCGTTTTCTATAAGTAAATTGCATTCCTTATATAGGCCGAATTCCTTAATTACATTCAGAAGCAAATCTAGAATGAATTACATGATCAATGATGAACATTAGACTTTATTTTGAGATCAAATGTGATCTGATCAGCAGAGTGAAGTCTTTTGATTTTTTTCTTGAAACGTCTGCTGATTTTCTCGGAGGTCTTCTGGTCAGCTGAGTTGATCTTCTGATCAGCTGAGTAGAAGTTTTAAGTTGCTGAGTAAATCTTCTGTGTCTGATTATCCAACCTGGTTTGATGGATCTTTCAGCACTTCCCCCTTAACCATGTGGGACCATCAAATCAATATGTAGATGATCAGCCTGGATGGTATTCCACTGGTTCAGGTTGTCTTCACCATCGGATGGTCCATCACCAACAGATGGGGTGTAGCATCTGATGTGTTCTTGTTGAATTTCTTCGCCTCTCTTGAAGGAGGGAGAAGATTGGAAGGTGCTTCAATGGAGTGTGAAGAGAAAGGCAGGAACTTGGTCTTCCTGATATGGTTTGACAAAGTGGCCTTTGGTAACAAGCTCTCCATGTAGAACTTCCCCCTGGAGAAGAAGCTCTGCTTGTTTACTACTTTGTCCTCTGCATCTCTCCTTCCTTTATTTTTCAACAAGAACGTCTCTCCTTCCTTTACTTTTCAAAAGCATACTTATGTTGAGTAAGCCAAGTATGCTGATCTGCATCATCTCCATCTTCTGGACAGATCTTCATCTCCTTCACCCAAGACCTTGGTTGAGGGATGATGTCCATGCCATCTCTTCTTTCGATTTTCTCCAGACCTGAAACAAGAATAATAGTTAGTGATTTGTGTTCTTAGGTGTTCCCATAACTGCCTCCTTTTATAGGGGTAGAAATGAGGTGGTGGAGTGAAAGATGACAAAACTATAGAGTTGATAGGTCTGAATTTCTGAAAAGCTACTTCTTAAGATCAACAATGAGATTCTTGATCTAAGGGTTCACATTTAAAGAGATTCAGACTTTATCTTGTGGAATGCAGAAATTATAGACTTTGAACAAGAGTTATTTGAAATTCGTACTGTGCATGCCTCCTGTTGAGTCGGTGAGGATGGTGTATTAATCCAACCAAGTATAACTCAATAGTATGCTGTATGCATGTATAGTGATAAAGTATTTTATGAAGAATAGTTTATTATTATACATATGTATACATTACTTGAGTACAGATACCAAGAAACTTTGTTCAACTCTTCTGAATATATATATATATATATATATTATGCAATGCAGATTGTAGAGTATCTTATCAAGGATTCTTAAGGTATCATGGATTCCCCCTTGATTAAATAGCTCTATGTTTTTCCTCAGCTTTATTTATCTTCATCGGGAATGTACTTACCTGAAGATGAGGGTGTCTATTCACCTCATCTGATTCTCCTAGTCTGCTTAAATTGTATCAGCTGAGGTCTTCAGCTGATCTTTGCTCTTCATATGCTTGGATCAAGAAGTCCTAGGTTGTAGCATAGGGTCTTGAATCTTTCTTCAGCTAAGGGCTTAGTCAAGATATATGCTCTTTGGATATCTGTGTGAATTTTCTCCATCTTGATGTCCTTCTTTTCAAGGTGATCTCTTATGAAGTGGTGTCGAATGTCGACATGCTTGCACCTTGTGTGGAGGACTGGATTTTGAGTGATGGCAATGGCACTGCTGCTATCACAGTAGATAGGGACGTCTGTTGCCTCTACATTGTAATCTTTCAGTTGTTGAACTAGCCAGAGCAGCTGACTACAACAACTTCCAGCTGCCATATATTCCGCCTTAGTGGTGGAGGTTGCAACTGAAGTTTGCTTCTTTGAGAACAATGAGATCAACTTGTTGCCTAGGAATTGACAGGTTCCAGAGGTGGACTTCCTATCTATTCTACATCCACCATAGTCTGAGTCATGAGGATTTTCCTTGCTGCTTCTAGATGACTTTACTTTGGGTTTGCTTGAAACTTAGCACATACTCCTACAACAAATGTTATGTCTGGATTGCTGGCTGTAAGATATAGTAGAGATCCAATCAGTGCTCTATATTCAGCTTGATCAACTGCCTTTCCAGACTCATCTGGTTCCATTTTAAATGATGTCATCATTGGAATCCTTGCAGTCTTGCTTTGTAGAGCTTTGAATCTTTCTAATAGGCTCTTGGTATACTTGGACTGGTTGATGAAGATCCCTTCTGGACTTTGCTTGACTTGAAGTCCTAGGAAGTAGTTCATTTCACCCATCATGCTCATTTCGAATTTTCCTTGCATTAGTTCAGAGAACTTCTTGCACATGTCTTGATTGGGTGATCCAAATATAATGTCATTTACATATATTTGCACCATTAGAATGTCTTCTCCTTCTTGTATTCTGAAAAGTGTTCTATTAACTTTGCCTTTTGTGTATCCATTGTCTAGTAGGAATTGTGACAATGTGTCATACCAAGCTCTAGGGGCTTGTTTCAGACCATAGAGAGCCTTCTTCAGACGATATACTTGGTCTCCTTTTTCAAATTCAGGAGGCTGCTCTACATACACTTCTTCTACCAGAATACCATTTAGAAAAACACTCTTGACATCCATTTGATATACCTTGAAGCCCATATATGATGCATAAGCTAGAAAAAGTCGAATGGCTTCTAATCTGGCTACTGGAGCAAAGGTTTCATCATAATCAATCCCTTCAGATTGTGAGTATCCTTTTGCAACTAACCTTGCTTTATTTCTAGTTATTACATCATTTTCGTCCTTCTTGTTCTTGAATACCCACTTTGTTCCTACTACATTGTGATTTTCAGGACGATCTACCAATTCCCATACTTCATTTCTTTCGAATTGGTTTAGTTCTTCTTGCATAGCAGTGATCCAATTGCTATCAGTTATTGCTTCTTCTATGTTAGTTGGCTCAATATTGGACAAGAAAGCACACCAACAGAACATAGAAGACTGGGGGTTCTGATTCAGTTGTCTTCTGGTCTTGACACCTGAGTCTGCTCCTCCTAAGATGAGGTTTGATGGATGATTGTTTCTCCATGTATTCCTCACAGGTGTATCTGCATTAGATGAGCTTGGATTCTCATCTGTTCTAGTGCCATCAAGAGGGTTGACTTGATTTGGTCGATCATCATCTGTATATTGTGTGTCGAAGAGATCATTCCCCTTTGCATTTGGGATTGTTGCATCTTGATTCTGGTCAGCTTGTTCAGCTTGGGTTTGAGATCTAGTGACAGGTCTGTGAGGTTTATCCTCCTCTGGCTCTTCAGGAAATGGTTCATTGACTTCAATAAACTCATCTGGTCTGGACTTGATCACTAGTTTCCTCATCTTATCAGCAGCTGAGTCTGTTTCTACTGCACTCTTTTCACAAGATTCATAAAAAATAACATGAGGTGTTTCTTCCACAAGAAGGGTTCATTTGTTGAGTACTCTAAATGCTTTGCTAGTAGAGGAGTATCCCAAGAATATCCCCTCATCTGCTTTGGCATCGAAAGCATTCAACTTACTTTTCCCATTGTTGTGAATGAAACACTTACAACCAAATATATGAAATTAGGATACTCTAGGTTTCCTTTCTTTCCACAGTTCATATGGGGTTTTCTCATGAATTTTGTGAATACCTGACCTATTTTGAGTGTGGCAAGCTGTGTTGATGGCTTCTGCCCATAGCTTCTTAGGAGTAGAGAATTCAGCAAGGAGTGTTCTTGCAGCCTCTTTGAGTGTTTTGACTCTTCTTTCAGCTACACCATTCTATTGTTGTGTTCTTGCTGCACTTGTCTCATGCTGAATACCATTAGAAGCACAATAGGCAATAATATAAGAGTTAATGAATTCAGTGCCTTTGTCACTTCTAATTTTCACAATTGGTTCTCCTTTCTCTACTTGGATTCTCTTCAATAGTTCAGGAAGCTTCTGTTGAGTCTCACTCTTCTTTTATAAGAAGATAACCCAAGTAAACTTGGAGTAGTCATCTACAACAATCAGAGTGTACTTCCTTCCTGTAAGTGTGGTTGGAGTGATTGGCCCAAAGAGATCCATGTGAAGCAGTTCAAGAAATCTGCTGGTTGATGCTGTCTTCTTGGTCTTGAAGGAGACCTTTGTTTGCTTTCCTTGTTGACATGCATCACATACCTGATCTTTACAGTAGAGTTCATTAGGCAGTCCATCAACTAAGGATTCCCTTGCTAGCGTGTTCATAGTCTTAAAGTTCAGATGACTAAGACGTTTGTGCCATAGCCAGCTGACATCTTTAGGGCTTTTCACAAGCAGACATGTATCCTTAGGACAGCTGTTCCAATTTGCAAGATACATACTACCTTTTCTAGATCCTGTTAGAAGGTTTTGTTTTGTTCTTTTATCACTTATGAGACACTCATCTTTAGAGAATTTTACTTAGTAACCAGTGTCACAAAAATGAGTAACTGATAATAAATTAAACTTTAAACCTTCTACATATGATACATCATGTACCTCAATGTCACCATTTTTAAGGGTGCCATATCCTTTCGTGTTACCGTGCGCGTTATCACCAAAGAAGACTTTTGGACCTTTCTTTTCTGTGTAATTGATCAGCGGGGCTTTGGTTCCAGTCATATGAGTTGAGCATCCACTATCTATGTACCAAGTTTCTCCGGCTTGACCTCCTCTTCTGTATAGGTCCCTCCTTTCCTGCAAGAAAGGTTAAGTCTTAGGTACCCATTTTCTCTTGGGTCCTTGGGTGTTAGTACTACCCTTGGGGACCCACATATACATTGGTCGTTTGAATAACTTTGAGCATTTGAGTTGTCTCCCATGGGCATCACAAAACCAAATCTTACCAGTTGACACCTTGGCATGGTCTGATTTGTTATTTGTGTCAGCTAGGTAATAGTCAGATGGTTTCCTCTTATAGGAGTGTGTGTGTATTATCTTCTGACTAGTTACATTCGGCCTGGGTGCATTAGCTGGTCGATGCACACGATTATATGGACCATACTCCTCTGTTCTCACAATATCATAAGAGATAGGGGGTGCAAAGAGAACAGACTTGTGTGAAGAAGACTTCTTCTTCTTGGCTGGAGCAGCATACAGCTGAGACTGTTTCAATCGAGATGGTCTAGGCTGTTTGTTGTTCCTCTGTACAGGCTTGGGGTTAACTTGTCTCTTACCATTTTTTGTGTTGGAATAGTTAGCCTTGTCTGGTACAGATGCCTTTTGGTTCATATTAGGTTCATTGTGTTTAGAACACTCACCTTTTTCATGTGATCTAGTAGTGCACTGATTAGGTGTACTACCCTCAGCTGGAGAGGATGTTGATGGATTAAATTCATAACCAAAACCCATCATCTTATTGCCATTAGATCTATAATATTCAGAGATACTTTCAATAGTAGCAGATGCTTTATTGAACTCTGATATCTTTAGATTGTAGTGAACGAAATTCCTTAGTCTCTAAGGCTTGAGTTTCTAACATCCCCTCATACAACTGAGTTATTGTGGTATTTTCTTCTTTAAGAAGTTCCACTTCTTTGGTCAATCTTTCATTCATTGTTACCAACTCAGGGGTGTTATCAAACTTAACCTTTTTCAACCTAGCAATCTCTTTCCTTAAATCTTTGTTCTCCTCTTCCACTTCTATAAAAGCTCTAGTGGCAATATCCAGATCACCTTTTACCTTTTTTAAGGATTGATAATAGGTGTCTTCAGATTCGCCTTCAGATGAGTTTATCTCTTCTGTGTGCGAAAAGATAGGTGAATGAAAAGTTGTTGAATAGGAATTTACCTCATTTTCACCTATGGCCATCATAGCTAGATCATCTGAATCATTTGAGAAGATTTGACAGTCTGGTGATGAGGGAAGGTCATCACTTTGATATTCAGATTCTTCAGTTACCATTGCTTGTTTGTCTGAATTTCTTCTGTCTCTTCTTGGCTTTCTTTCTTCTTTGTCTTCTAGATTTAGCTCTGGACATTCATAGACATAATGTCCTGGTTTATGACAATTGAAGCATGATCCGGATTTCTGATTTGAATTGCTTTTTCTTGGAGGAGTGGCATCTCTTCTTCTAGAACTTCGGTTGTCAGATGACTCCACATTCTTCCTAGGATACCTTTCTGGTGTTCTTTCTCTGGATTCTCTGGAGGATGAACCAGCTCTCCTATCTTTATAATTCCTATAGAATTTTCTATATTTGCTGTTTAGAGTATTCATCCTTTCAAATCTCTTGATCATAAGAGCCATTTGCTCTTTTAGAATCATGTCTGATCCTTCAAAGTCTTCTGTTTTCAGAGAGGTCTTGCCAGATGAGGTGCTTGCAGCCTTTGTGTTTGCTGCCTAGAAAGCCACAGTTTTGGAGGTAGATGGGGTTGCAGTTGGCTCATCACTTTCTGAGTTTTCTTCTCTTTCAAGATCATATTCATGAGCTTTTAGGTTCTGAAATAGAGTTTGAGCAGACCATTTCTTGATATCCTGAGTATCCTTTATGATGGTCTTCTTGAGTCTCCATTTCTTGGGTAGAGAGTCTAAGATCTTCAGATTTTTCTCTCTATTTGTATATTTCTTGCCTAGAGATTCTATCTCATTTATGATCTTGGTAAATCTATTGTCTAGGTGATCAATAGACTCTTCTGGCTGCATCTTGAAGTGTTCAAACTTTTTGACGGTTGTTGACAGTTTACTTTCCTTGATCAGCTCAGTTCCTTCACAGAGGAGTGCCAATGCATCCAACATGTCTTTAGCTGTCTCACATTGAAGTACTTTTGCAATGTACTCATTTGGAAGAGTTTGCATGATATAATCTTGAGCAATGTTGTCATGATTTGATTGCTTCATCTCTTCAGGTGTGAGGTCTTTCATTGGCTTGGGGACAAGTTCTCCAACTGGAACTTTTGGATCACCATTTGCAGTGTTGACTGTCATGATTGTGATTGGGCCTTCTATGATCACTGACCACATCTTGTAGTGAACTGATGTGAGATTCTTCCTCATCTTTATCTTCCAGTAATCATAATCCTCCACTGAAAACTTAGGAAACTTACGCATGTTAGCACTCATGTTGTATGAGTTTTCGAAAACAAGTTTTTCAAAAGATAGATCTGTTCAAGAGGACTACAGAAAGACTCCCTCAAGTCTTCTGATAATCTAGAGACAGTAGTCCGTTAGAACCACTGCTCTGATACCACTTGTTGGTCCCTGAACGAGTAGTGAATGGGATTAAAGTCTAGAGGGGAGGGGTGAATAGACTTTAAAACTTTTTCAATAGAGTTGGAAACCTCTTCTGATCTCTATGTCAGCTGGACTACAAGTCTGCTGGTCCAGATGACTATAGTGATCTGATGAAGAGATTATATGCGGAAGTTAGTAGGCCTGTTTAGACTCGTTCTTTAGTTTCTTTTGAAAGTACCAAATTGTTAACTCAATGAAAAGCTCAGCTGATGCTGGTTTGAAGATTATGGCCTTGTTTGAATACAGTTGAAAACACAGTATGCACTATAAAGATATATGAATAGACAATAAAGTAAAGTGCAGAATGTAAAAGACACCAGATTTATAGTGGTTCGGATATACATTCCTACGTCCACTCTCACGTCCTAACGTGATGTTTAATCCCTTTAATTTACCAAAAATTACAAGGGCTTGTCCTTTATAGTCCCAAGGGTAGGACTTTGAGATCTGAGCAGTCCTTACTACTACGGTCTCCACAAGTGATTGGAAGCACTTGCACTTTTACAGGGGTTCAAAAACTTAACCTTATGGTGGGGGTTTTGGGGTTTTTGAATATATCCAACTAATGGTTCAAGCTTATAAAATGCTTAACCACTGTGCCTAAATCAAAGAATATACAATATGAATAGGATTCAGGTTCTTTGGTTGGATGGGAAATTACGTAAGAGCTAGAAGGTGTTCTAAGGATTTCTGGGCTCTTGGAGAACTCTCAATGTGATATTACTTTTGCTTGCTTGCTTGATTATCTTTTGTGAATTCTCTCGTTGTAACTTCGTACTTGTGATTTCTCATCCTCTTGTATTTATAGGGATGATTGCTGCAACTAGCCGTTGGGGCAATCTTTCCATGTTTGCTTGATTCCTTGATTCCAGCCGCTTGATTGCTTCAATTCTGGGATCATGTCAATCTTCTAAGTAAGGTAAGTCTTCATTTGAATTGTAAGATGACTTTGGAATCAGCCGAGTCCTGGACGAGCACCTAGTCTTCTGATCTTCACTTATAGTCTTCTGACTACTCGTCTGGCCTTATGTCTTCTGTCTTCTGATATCAGTCGAGTAATACTCTTCTGATCTGGCAATTCTTTGTGCTGCTTTAGGCCATCTTCAATCTTGGACTCCATCAGATAAGTAGGTATACAAGCACCTAACTTAACTGGTCTTCACGGATCTTCTAGTCTTCATGCCTTCTACTCTTCTCATCTTGAGGTTGTGCATGTAAGTCAGGGTTGTGCTAATCAGCTGATATCAATACAGTTGATCACACAAGACTAGTCTAAGTTGTTCTATACAGAGTCAGCTGATCCTATTACATTTATAAACTCTAAGTGTTTTGGCCATCAAAACTATTCTAACATCAAGTGGGGCTTAGGGTGAATTTATATCCCAACATTTGGGTTTTGATAAAACTTAAATTTTTGAATCAATGGCTGTGATTAAGAGTTTTGATCCAACGGTTGTGGCCTTTGGAATTCAGTTACGGAATTGAGAATATTACGTGATTTGGTTTTGTAAAATTTGGAATCCGCCTTTCCTATTGGTCAGGACAGAGGAGTGTACTCATCTGACCTAGTGTAGTAGGGTTTGGCGCGAATTGGGTGTATACACCTCATTAAAAGGGAGTGTATAAATCCAATTCTAGGGTTTTCCAATTTTCACATTATCAGATTACATTAATACCCTTAATTCGTACTGATTAAACACTTAGAATATTTGAATCATAAGAACACTTATCTTGTATGTTCGAGTCTATCCAGAACAGACGAGTAGACTTAAGCGCACCAGACGAGTTCCCCCTTCGACTGTGCTTGTCTATTCTGAATGTCGAACGACTTCATGTACCTATCTTATCTTGTGCGACGTATGAGTGTAGGTACAACTAGAGTAAAATAATTAAAATGAATATCAATCTAAAGCAATAGTCAAGGTTTCAAACAAGATGACTTTTAACAAACTTAAGAGTCAACATAAGGATATTTAAGAAATCAAAGATTCCCCCTTGAATGTTTATTCCCTTAGTATTACCCTCAGCTTTACCAGCTTCCTCATCGGGTTGTTTGGTCATCTAGTGTGGCCTTGTATACCTGTCTGTTGAGCGAGTAGACGAGTGCCCTGTTTCAGTGATCTTGTCTCCTTAACTTTCGATGTACCTGTCTGGTTAGTACATAGCTATAGGCAAGTAGGGTCTAGATCAATTAGTCCTAGACTAATGCATAATTCACGAAAACGAGCCTCAGGTAATGGTTTTGTGAAAATATCAGCTCTTTGAAAATCAGTATGAATCTTTTCCATGCGAATATCCTTATTTTCTACATGATCACGTATGAAATGATGTTTCACATCAACATGCTTACAACGTGTGTGCAACACAGGATTTTGTGTAATGGCAATGGCACTGTTACTATCACAGAAAATAGGAACATTTGATTCATGTATGTTGTAATCTCTAAGTTGTTGCATGAGCCAAAGTAGTTGACTACAGCAGCTACCAGCAGCCATGTACTCGGCTTCAGTAGTAGAGGTAGCCACACTAGTCTGCTTTTTCGAAAACCATGAAATGAGTTTTGTGCCTAAGAATTGACAAGAACCAGATGTAGATTTCCTATCTATTCTACAACCACCAAAATCAGAATCTGAGTAGCCACTTAGAGATAAATCATCATTTTAAGGATACCATATACCACGATTGATGGTTCCTTTCAAATATTTCAGTATCCGTTTAGTGGTTTCCATATGACTCTCTTTTGGATTAGCTTGAAAACGAGCACATACGCCAACAGAAAATGCAATATCAGGTCTACTAGCAGTCAAGTACAGTAATGAACCAATAAGACCACGATAATATGTTTGATCAGCACACTTACCATGTTCGTCTGGATCCATCATGTACGTAGGTAGCATAGGTACTCCAGTAGACTTGCATGTCTTGATACCATACTTGTCTAGTAGATTTCTAGTATACTTTGCTTGATTTATGAAAATCCCTTCAGGAGTCTGTTTTACTTGAAGACCAAGAAAGTAATTCATTTCACCCATCATGGACATCTCAAATTTACTTTGCATGAGTGTTGAAAAACTTTGTTGGGATATGAATCCTATAAACAATGTTCTAATTGATGATTATATGTTTTGATGGCCAAAAGTAACTTTAGAGTTAATGATATATGTGATTATATGTTTGTATATGTGAGATACATGATATAAGATTACTGATCTTAATGTGTTATGTTGTTTAAGTTTACTGATCTTAGTATATTACTAATCTGATATATGAACTGTTTAAGAACTAAGCTGATGGAAGTATTGTATAGACAGCTTATAGTATAGGACTTAGTTATACTCATCTGTATGTAGTTCAGTTGATGTATAGATAGGTTTTATATTTGTAAAAGTTGTATTCTATTGTATTCAGCATTGTAATAGTTAGAACAGTAGATTTGATTGAAGTCAGAAGACTAAGAGATGACTAAGAAGACTATTTCAGAGTTTGAAGAAATCAAGTGAAGTTTTTTAAAGAAGCTGAACAGTTTTGAAGAACTGTGCTGACCAAGAGCAGTAAAACTAAGAAGAGTAGTTTACTGTGCTGAGTTGGTTTATTTGAAGAATAAGTTTGGATAACTTATTTAAGGCGTAACTGAAGATATATATGAAGATAAGCTGACTTGGAAAGATAAGATAAGTTGGTTACAAAAAGAAAGAAGTTACAAAACAAGAAACGGTTATGAGTTAGTTGAGAGTTAGTTCACAAACTGCTAACTATCTTACTAATGCTTATAAATACCGTATGATCTTCTACTTGAAAAGACTACTGAAACTACTACTACTCAAAGTGTTCAAGAGAAAATCAAGAAGCATTCAAGTATTCAAGCACTCACAGAGTTGAAGATTGAAGAACTGAAGAAAAGCCACAGATCTGATTTGAAGAAACAAAGGCTATCATCAAGAGAAGTTTTACTTTTCATTTTAAGTTTGTATTGTTGTAAACAAGTGTGCTAGTTACTTGTGAAATTACTAGTTGATCGAAGATATACCTGGTGGTGTAATCGACAAGATCGAAGTCTTAATCTTGGGACTCTAAGCTACAAGTACTCAAGTGGAAAAGAGTAATAAAACATCGCAACTGGAGTTGTGAGAGTGGATGTAGACATTTGTCGAACCACTATAAAAATCTTGTGTTCTTTACTGTTTATGTTTTGATTAACTGTTGATATATTTGTTGAATAAGAACAGTAAGTTTTCTAAAGAAAAGATTTAAAGAAAAGTTGAGTATAAAAGCTAACTGTTTAGTACTGAGCTGATTTTAAGAACAGTACTGTACAGAACACATTTCCGCACTTAAACTCTGATATTTTGATAGAATTTGAAAAGTCTATTCACCCCTCCCCTCTAGACTTTTTCTTAGCTTACTCAATCTTAACTCAACTTTTGGGACCAACAAGTGGTATCAGAGCAGTAGTTCTTTGGACTGCTGTTTCTTGATAACCTTGTAGACTTTGGGGAAAGTCTAATTGTCTCTCATTACTGATACTTGTTTCTTGATCTTACTTGTCTTTCTTGACCTATCTGTCATACTACTGATCTTAATTGACTACTCTATCATGGAAGAAACTAACATCAATAAACTTCCAAAGTTCAAAGTTGCAGATTACGATTACTGGAAACTAAGGATGGAGGCCATCTTTAGTTCAACCCATGATCTAATGATGTCTGCGATCAAAGAAGGGCCTATTACTACCATGATACCCAACACTGCAAATCTGGAGCCTTCAAAAGCCATTGGTGTTCTCGTGCCAAAATCCAGGTTAGATTTAACTGCTGAAGAGATGAGGCAGAACAATCTAGACAGCTTGGCAAAGAATTACATTTTGCACACCCTTCCCAACGAGTATCTTGGGAAAGTGGTTAAATGTAAATCAGCCAAAGAGATGTGGGACAAGTTAGCTATCATTTGGGAGGGAACTTCTCTTATAAAGGAAAGCAAACTATCCACTGCTGTCCAGAAGTTCGAATCATTTAAAATTAAGCCTGGTGAAACAATAGACCAGCTCGATACTCGTTTTACCAAGATTATGAATGATCTGGATGTTTTAGGCAAGACTTATACCAATAGGGAGATCAATTTACGTATCCTTAAAGCCTTAGATGAAAGGTGGAAAATGGTCACACTGATCATTAAAAACACTCAGGATATAGATAACTGGTCTGCTGAAACTACCTTCCAAACCCTTCAGGCACATGAGTTCGAATTGGATGAAGAGGATCCAATAGTTAGTGGTGATAGGGTTAAGGAAATCTCCAAGAACATTGCACTTAAGGCATCTACCTCTAAGAAGCCTAGATCATCTGTGTCTAAGTCCTCAAGCATAAAAGATGAACTAGAGAGTACTGATCTTGATCTTAAGGATCAGTTGAACTTAATGATTAAGAGGTTTGACAAACTTAACAAGAGGTATGGTAGATACAAAAGATTCTATAAGGACACTCAGGGCTCTAATAACAGGGACTCTTCTAGGACCAGAAGGGATCACAAATCTTCTGAAAGGAGAGATGAGATCTCTAATGAGAAAAGAAGAGATAGGAACTCTACTGATAGAAAGGACAGGAACCGATATCACTCTCCTACTAAACGTTCTACTAATGAACCTCTGTGTTATAACTGTGAAAAGCCAGGTCATTACATCCATGAATGTCCTGATCTGAGTGCTGAAGACAGAAGAGAAAGGAAAGCAAGGAGAGATCGCAAATATGCAAAGGGTAAGAGGGCAATGGTGGCTAACAATGAATCTGATACAGATTCAGATGAGTTGACATCCTCCTCCTCTGATTACCCTTCCAGCAGTGAGAAAGAAGTCTTCATTGCAGATGATGGACTGGTCATGATGGCAAAAATAGATCAAGAGGTATCATCTGTCACATCTTTTCAATCTTGTGATGAATCAGATTCTGATTCTGATTTATGTGACACTGCTGATAGTAGTGTAGGGAGTAGTCTTCACCATTCCAATGGAATGGATGAAGAAGACCTCCTACCAGCTAACAAAGCATTCATAGAAATCAGTGATGAGAACATATCTTTAAGACAAGAAATCATGAGTCTTAGAGAAGCTCAAATGAAAGTGGATCCTAATATAACTATTCTAAATGCACGACTATCAGAAGAGTTGTCCCAACTCAAAGATAAATATGCATCTATGGACAAGTTATATCAGGGTATGCTTCATACACAAGCTAAAGAGACAAATGAGTTCAATGACTTAAAGATTAAATGTGAAAAACTTGAAGAGCGCAATAGATTCTTAGAATCTGAAGTACTGAGCTTGGATCTGAAGCTATCTGATATGATTAACTCTTCTAAGATTAATCAAACATTATCAGACAGATACAGAGCTCTTTATGATAAGAGTGGAATAGGTACTGATCTGCCTAGTCCCTCTACTTCAGGCATTAAGAACACTACTGGAGCAAGTTCAAGTTCTTTGAAACTAGATAAAGGAAAAGAACCTATGATCTATGATAATGAACCAAACTCCAAAGTACAGTCTAAATACATTCCTCCTAATGCCAAGAATGGTAAACAGAAGAATGGATCTAGACCAGTACAGTCAAGACCGTACCAGAAGAGTTCTACTCCTCTGACCAGAGCTGAAAAGTCCTGGAATCAGAAGAGGCAGACTCAGAACAGTAGGTCAAGACAAACTCAGGCAAGTTGGAAACAGCCTAGACCTCCTTTCATAAGGCAGTCTCAGCTGTACTCAACTAAAACTAGGAAATTTGTGCCTCATTATCATAACAAACCTGTTCTTTATCCTCCACCTTTATCTTATGATATCATTGGAGAAGAAAGACCAAAACGCATTTATAAGCCGTATGGTCCACAGGCTTTTAGGCCATATGCAAGCTATTACAGACATACTGATCTTCCTGAAAAAGGGATAGAACCAAGGAAAGGCTATCTCAGAAAAATAGATCCTAAGTCTGCTGATAATTTGGATAAGGTCAATAAAGTACTGTTCTGTGATAAGCATGGTAGAAAACTTGAGAGGTCTCAATTATTCAAAACTTCAATGTTTATTTGGATACCTCTTACTACTAACCCCCAAGGACCCCAATAAAGAAAGGGTACCTAAATTATTAAGATCACTACTTGCAGGGTCGACTGGATCTTTACAAGAAAGGTGGCTCAGTTGGAGAAACTTGGTACATAGACAGTGGGTGTTCTCACCACATGACTGGTACCAAGACTCTCCTTTCTGACTATCATGAGAAGGAAGGACCAAAGGTGATCTTTGGAGATAGTTCTATGGCAATCACAAAAGGATTTGGATACATCAAGAATGGAGATGTAGAGATTCATGATGTCTCTTATGTTGAAGGTCTGAAATATAATTTGTTATCTGTCTCTCAATTTTGTGACAGGGGTTACAAAGTTTACTTCAAAAGCACCAAATGTGAAATCTGGGATAAAAGAACACATACAATTCTACTAGTTGGAGTTAGACAGGGCAGTGTCTACATTGTAAATTGGAATAGTTGTCCTAGGGATGCTTGCCTTCTTTCTAAAAGTCCTAAAGAAATCAGTTGGCTATGGCACAGACGCTTATGCCATCTGAACTTTAAGATTATTAACAAGATTGCAAGAAACTACCTTGTTGAAGGTATCCCTAATGAAATCTATTTCAAATCACAAGTGTGTGATGCATGCCAAAAAGGTAAACAGGTAAAGGTTTCCTTTAAGTCAATTCCCACTCTTTCTACTTGTAGAGTCTTAGAACTCTTGCACATGGATTTACATGGTCCAATAAAACCTCCTACACTGAATGGTAGAAGGTACACTTTGGTTGTGGTAGATGATTATTCAAAGTACACTTGGACAATCTTCCTACACAAAAAGAGTGATACACAAACCCAACTACCAGATTTGTTAAAGAGGTTGCAAGTAGAAAAAGGTCAGCCCATTGTCAAGATCAGGAGTGACAAGGGGACTGAGTTTATAAACTGCTATATTAAAGAATTTTGTTCTAAGTCTGGAATTCAGCATTTGACAAGTGCAGCCAGGACACCCCAACAAAATGGTGTAGCTGAGAGAAGAAACAGAACACTAAAAGAAGCATGCAGAACCATGCTTGCTGAGTACAACACACCACAGAAGTTCTGGGCTGAGGCAATCAACACTGCCTGTCACACTCAGAACAGATGTGCATTCAACAAAGTACATGGTAAAACTCCTTATGAGGTATGGAAAGGTAGAAAACCAAGAATTTCATATTTTCATATCTTTGGATGTAAGTGCTTTATTCATAACAATGGAAAGAGCAAATTAAATGCTTTTGATGCCAAAGCTGATCAAGGAATATTCTTAGGATATTCTTCTACAAGCAAGGCATTTAGAGTATTTAATTACTCTACTCTATGTGTAGAAGAAACACCCCATGTTGTCTTTGATGAAGTTGTACAGGACTCTGCTGATCATTAGATCAGTAAGAAAATTGATGATCTGACCATTCAAACTGATAAAGACAGTGAAGAGACTGAACTCTATGAATCTGTACAAGCCTACAATCCATTTCTGAATGTTCTAAATAAAGATGATGATGTAGAAAAGGTAAAAGACAATGGTAAGTCTTCTAGACCAACTGACATGCCTGAATTGGTTGACTGTTCTCCTGTGAATAAACCTGCTGAAAATGATAATATTGATATTGATGATTCTGTTATACATGATGTGGATGATGAAAGTATTCCTGTTAAGACTAGAAAAACATGGAAATCTGCTCATTCCACTGATCTGATTATTGGTGAATCCAATAAAGGTGTTAAGACCAGAAGACAACTGTTTGATTCTAAACATGAACCAAGTAATTCTCTATTTTGTTGGTGTTGCTTCTTATCTTCTATTGAGCCTGCTAATGTGAAAGAAGCTTTATCTGACAGTAACTGGATTATTGCTATGCAAGAAGAATTAAATCAGTTTACTCGAAATGATGTATGGGAACTCGTAGAGAGACCTACTGATCACAATGTGGTAGGTACAAAGTGGATTTTCAAAAATTAGAAAGATGAGAATGATCTTGTTGTGAGAAACAAAGCCAGATTAGTGGCTCAGGGCTACTCTCAAGCTGAGGGTATTGACTATGATGAAACATTTGCCCCTGTAGCTAGATTAGAAGCTATAAGATTGTTTCTTGCTTATGCTGCTTATATGAAATTCACTGTGTATCAAATGGATGTGAAAAGTGCATTTTTAAATGGTATACTTGTTGAAGAAGTTTATGTAGAACAACCTCCTGGATTTGAGGTAAGTGGTAATCAAGTATACAGGTTGAAGAAAGCACTATATGGTCTGAAACAAGCTCCAAGAGCCTGGTATGACACTCTTTCACTATTCTTAGTTGAAAATGGATTTACTAAGGGCAAAGTGGATCGAACTTTGTTCAGAAGACAAGATGGTACAGACATTTTATTAGTCCAAATTTATGTTGATGATATAATATTTGGATCTCCTAACAAGAGCATGAGTGAGAGCTTTTCAAAACTCATGCAAAGCAAGTTTGAAATGTCAATGATGGGAGAAATGACCTATTTTCTTGGACTTCAAGTAAAACAATCATCTGATGGTATCTTTATCAATCAAGCAAAATATACAAGAAATTTGTTAGATAAATTTGGTATCAAGACTTCTAAAACAGTTGGAGTACCTATGCTGCCAACATACAGAATGGATCCTGATGATCAAGGTAAGTCTGCTGACCAATCCTATTACAGAGCTCTAATTGGTTCTCTACTCTATTTAACTGCTAGTAGGCCAGACATTGCATTTGCAGTAGGTGTATGTGCTAGATTTCAGGCCAACCCCAAAGAAAGTCATGTGGAGACTGCTAAAAGGATATTGAAATATCTAAAGGGTACCATTAATCGAGGTTTGTGGTATTCTGCAGACGATGATCTATCCCTAAGTGGTTATTCAGATTCTGACTTTGGTGGTTGCAGGATAGATAGAAAATCAACTTCTGGTTCATGCCAATTTCTAGGTTCTAAGCTCATATCATGGTTTTCAAAGAAACAAACAAGTGTGGCAACATCTACCACTGAGGTAGAATATATGGCTGCAGGAAGTTGTTGTAGTCAGCTTCTTTGGCTAATGCAACAACTTAGAGACTACAACATTGTGGAATCCAATGTACCTATATTCTGTGACAGCAATAGTGCAATTGCCATCACTCAAAATCCCGTTTTACATACTAGATGCAAGCATGTAGATGTTAGGCATCATTTTATTAGGGATCATGTTGAAAAGAAAAACATTAGAATGGAAAAGATCCATACTGATATCCAGAGAGCTGACATTTTCACAAAACCTTTGGCTGAAACTAGATTTGGAGAGCTATGCATAAGTCTAGGATTGATAGATATGGATCCTGCTTGTATGTAGAGCTGTATACTAACATTTCAGGTACTGAGCTGATATCAAGATCAGTTCACCAAGAAGGGTAATTCTGAAGAACAGACCATGTCACGACCTCTACAATCATCACAATAAGGTAAAAAGGTTACTAAGGTGCCTAAATCCCGATGAGGAAGCTGGTAAAGCTGAGGGAATTGAGAATATACATTTAAGGGAGAATCTATGATTTCTGAAAAATCCTGTATGTTGACTCAGAGCACATGCCACCTTAGAACAAACCTTATATAGACCTATTTTAATTATTCTTTACTTTTCTGTACTGTATTTCACCATCTATGCATGAACTAACACTTCTACCAAGGTGAAACAGGCACAGAAGAGGAGTTCTCCACTGGAGGGGGAACTGATCTGATTACAGATTTGATCTGTCTACAAATCTGATCTGATTACAGTACAAATTTGTCTACAGACATGTTCTGACTATTGAATTGGTTGGTCTACAGGACTGTTCTGATTACAAAGTTAATTTGTCTACAGAATCTTTCTGACTACAATACCATTCTCTCTACAGAACTGATCTGATTACTGATTATAACTGTCTACAGAGCTTATTTAATTACAGGAAAATTTGTCTACAGAATATTTTCAGTACTGATCTGAGAAAGTACTGTGCTGGTATAAAAAAAAAGGTGAAAATCAGAAGAGTTGGGGAACTGATCTGATGACTACTGAGCTGACCCAACTACTGAGCTGATCTTCAAAAGAGTACTCAGCTGATCACAGTACTCAGCTGAACCCAGATAAGTAAAATTCCATATAGTAGTAATAAGAAATTGAAGTATAGTGTGTATGGAAAACAACTGTGCTGATACACATCAGAACAGTATCCTGTCTTAGAATTCTTCTAAGGCAAGGACTGTTCAAAGTTAGATTACTTATAGAGAAGATTAATACACTCCTCTATTTTTAACCTAATTTAAAAGGTGTATTTATCAACACAAGTTGGCTCCAAATTGGAATTGAGCTGTTATGAATCTGGAACGTTTCTCCCAATTTACAACTCAATCCAAACCACACAACGTGGAAAATCAAAATCAATCCAAGCCCTAGATTTGCCTTGATTTTTTGATTTACACGATCACATTAACTTCTTCTTCTCCATTACTCTAAATCTTTCTGCTAAATTCTCTAAGCTCAAGCATTTTCGATTCTTCCTACTCTTGCAACTACACTTCTCTATTTCTCTCCTATGGCGATTATCGATATTCTTAACGAAGAAAATGAAGTCGCAGGAACTTTTGATTCAACCAGATGGATGAGAGAGAAAGGAATCTTCGTCGAAAACTCCGTTTACTTCACCGGACGTCAGAAAGCTGAGAATCAAGCCATTCTCACCATGTGTGAAGAATGTGGGCTACGGAAATACCTAGAATCATATCCTGAAAAGGTTTATGAACCTGAGGCGATGGAATTCTTTCTTCAGGTACAGGGTGACTCAAACAGCATTCGTTCGATCATTTCTGGCCACAGGGTTGTCATTTCTAAAGAAACCCTTGGAATCGCATTCAATCTACCAGACGGGCCAATAGACATTCTGAGCTATATGGCAGGGCAAGAGAAAGTTCGCGTGGGCAGATGGTTGAATGTTGACCCAGCAACGTTATCAAATTTGAAGAAGGACATTCTTCAAGAGGGTATGCAATTGTTGATGGATATTGCTGGAAAATGCTTGTTAGGGCAACATTTCAGTCAAGACGCTCTCACCAATCTCAAGATTCGCATTATGGCTGCAATCACTGATCGTGTTGATGGTGATTGGCAAGGATTTCTGCTTGGCAGATTATTGGCTGAAAGAGAGAAAGTGGTATTTGATGAGGTCTCAAGAGAATTTTCCATTAAATCCATGATGGGTTTTGGAAGTAAATTGAGCATACTGTTGCCTCAATTAGTTGAAAGGAAGATGGATTGGAGTCGTCCAAAAAGATTTCACCAGGGCAAATTCTTGTTCAAGAAGGAGTCCACTTTGTTTGAACAAAGCCAGAGGAATCAACCACAAGAATCTGGTGGTTCTATGTTCCGTTCTGACAATGATGAGCCGGAGTTGAGAACAAAGGCTAGGCATGATCCTCACCGATCTGGATTAAGAAGAGGCCGATCAGCTAGGGCCGTCCCTGAAAAGTCAGAAGAGTCAGTTGCCAATGTGAAGGAGTCTTCTGTGGAAGAGGTAAGTTCTCCAAGTCTTATCCTTTCACACAAGAGAACTAAAGTTTCTGGTGTTCTTAAACCCAGAAGAGTCCTCAAGAACACTACCCCTTCTCCCTCAACCTCTCATTCTATTCAAGCCCAACCCCATGAAGCTGAGCCTTCCTGTTCTGAGGAGTCAGTTCACTACTCTCCTATTCATCAGAACACTCCTCCTTCAACCCCTCAGAACACTTCTTTTCATTCCACTCCTCAAGCTAATCCTCACCATACCCCTACTCCTTATTTTTCTCCTGAATTTGAAACCGAACCAGTTCATGATCACTCTACTGAGCATGAACATATACCTTCGTCTGAACCAATTGAAATTACCTCTTCTCCCGAAACTGAATTCATACAGCCAGAATCAGTGTTCTTGATGGATTATCCTGTTTGTGATAAGGAAGAGAGGATCCGATTTAAGTTGAGAAATGCTCTTCTCAAAAGTTTTCATGGATTAGATGACAGCACTAGAACCTTTGAGCAACTTCTAAGGATAGGTACTTGGGTATATCTTAGAAGTATAGGTCTAGATCAGCTGATGGTTGTTGCTGAAGGTATGGGTGGTCTTTCTGTGTTTCATGATTGGGAACAAGAACAGAAAGAAGCTGCAGATGTTAATTCTTATACTGAGTTATCAAATTTGGAATCTGTTATTCAGTTGATTGAAAGAATAACTGGTTGCAAATATTCCATTGTTAAGTCTGCTGATGTGGATGTTGATACTGATGTCAACATGGATGCGGATGATGCTGAAGTTAAACATTCTGATAATCAAGCTGATGTTGAAGCTGATGTTGAAGCTGATTATGAAGCTGATTATGAAGCTGATACTAATGCAACTGAGATGTTTGAGAACACAGTTGTAGCTGAAGACACTGAGGTCTTAAAGGAACAATCTTTGGGTGCTAATGAGTTGGAGAGCACACCAATTGATGTTGATCAGAATACTGTGCTTGATGATGTTCAAGAGACAGTAAGAACAGTTCCTTCTGAGACAGCTCAGGAGAACTCTAGCTTTGAATTGTTGAAAAAGCATAATGAAGAGTTACAAAGTAAGCTGGATGATACTTTGAAGAGGTTTCAACAAGCCACTGAAAAGTTGGAAAGTTTGACTGCTGCAAATTCTTATGACAAGATAATGGAATTCACTATGAATAAAATCTATGATCTGCATAGATTACAAGAAAAGTCACTTTCTACTGAGCTGCAAAAGAAAGTAGAGATACTTTTAACACCCTTGAAGGAATGGCAAGATGAAGCCAAAAAGGGGGAAGTAAAAGTAATGAAAGTGATGGAACAAACTCAATCACAACAAGCTCAATTGGTTGTGAGTCAAGATGAGTTGAAAGTCAGCATTGATGATTTGAAAGAAGAAATCATCAGTCTGAAGCTAAAGTTACAAAATCCTGATTATCCTGATTCTGTTACTCAAGAAACAACAGCTACTCAGAACACTACTACAAAAATGGGTTGTAGAGACGCCCGAATGTGTCACTAAAAGAAACCTTTAATGACGCTTTTCATATGGTGACGCTTTGGCTAAGCGTCACCTGATTTGGCGTTTCTTTAGGTTGTTAACGTGACGCTTTTAAAGCGTCGCCATTAATAATCTTTGTGACGCTGACCAGCATCACAACGATGTGCTTTAGTGATGCTTTCTTGCGTCACAAAATAATTATAACTAATTAAACCACCTCGTTTAGTGACCCATTATGCGTCATAGTAACACTATTTAGTGACGCTAGCCAACATTCTCACAATGTGCTTTAGAGATACATTTTCTCGTGTCACGAAAAGTTTATAATAACTAACATAACCAACTCGTTCAATGACAATTTTATGCATCATAATAACATATTTTGTGATGCTCTCGTCGCCAATTTAAAATAATAATCAAATTTTCATAAAATACTAACGAATCATTCATACATTGCCAATCAATCATCATAAAGGTCAAATGTATTTTACAAATCCATAAAAATTCAATTATACATAACAAATACACGTCCAAATCCATAAAAATTCAATTATACATAACAAATACACGTCCAACAGATGTTCGAAAAATGTAAACAATATACTATAAACTGCGCGCGTTAAAATTCTATGAAAGAACGATTTGCAGCTTCCACTACAATTAACCATAAAGGAGTGTTTTCTGCAATGGCAACTCTTGTATCAGCTAGCCTCAATTTCTCACCTGGGTGTTGACAATGTCCTCATATATGATGCTTAGGTCAGCTACACATACCTTTAATAAATTTCATAATAAAAAAAAAAAGTGTTAACCACAAAGTACTCACAAAAATAATTATAATAAACATATACATTACGTTTAAAATATTTGAGCAAAATATCTTTAGTACTTTACATATATTCATGAAAAATAGTATGTACTACAATCTACATTTGTGCATGGTTATATTCAATAACTAGAAAACCAATCAAATATAAGACACAAGTGCTATACAAGAAAATTATGGAGAAAATATTAAGGCAGATAACCAGGTCATGTATTGTTTGTTAAAACTGATACCTTTGCACCGAAAATATACATTCACCAGTCTCTCCTGCCCATGCCAATGAGCTTGATCTTTAGCCTTCAGGTTTTTAAAGAGTATACAAACATCACTTAGTATCCGAAGATAATTATTACTATAAAGATCTCAAAGATCAATAGTGGTCCTAGAACTTCAAAATTCGAAAAATCATAAGAGATTACATTGGAAAGTACGTACATGTTGAATAGCAGATAGACTCGTAGGTAATTCCAAATGATCACTTGATTTGCACTAGTGAGAGAATAAAATGAACAATAGACTTTTGTTGTCTGCTTATATTTGCCCTGAATAAATAAATAATAACACCCGTATACTAGTTAATCATGTATATAAATCGAATTTGATCTAGAAAGACAATTGGAAGGATTCAAACCCACCAAAATTATATTTGCAATTATTTTTACTTAGAGTGATAATAACAAGATTAAGGTATGCAATTAGAGTGATAATACCTTAGTTCAGACAATTGGAAGGATTCACACCCACCAAAATAAAACATAAATTATTTTTGCTCACTAACAGAATTGCACTTTCATAGAAAATAATTCCATAAGATCACTTATGGAAGAAATTAGTTCAGAAATATACAAATTACCTAGAGTGACGGGGAAATTAGTAGGTATGCTGCCTCCAATTTGGTTGTTATAAAGGCATAAATCTCCCATTGGAATACACTAATTGTCTCTGAGAAAAATTACGAAATGTACAATTATGAAATACAACAAACTAGGTTATGATTTGTACTCATAAGCACATATTCATGCCAGTGAAAAGATAAGCCGCCTTCCACATTAATCATGTTACAATTGTAACTTACCTCCACACAAATTCATAAGAGCTAGTATAGCCACTACAACAACTTCTTGATCAAATCCTTGAACTAAATCCAGCAGCAACTTTTTTTCCGCTAAAGAAAATCCCGCATCTACACAACAAAATATGAATGCATTACGCTCAATTGCATAAACCATCTCAAAATAAAACAGTAGAAATATTAAATATACAAGACACCATTAAACCGTCTCAAAATAAAAAAAAATGAAAGCATTACGCTCAATCCCAGAAACCATTAAACCAGTAAATAATTGTTGACCAATATTTAATGGAGTATTAAATATACAGGACTAAGGTATTTCAAATATTGGTCAGCAAATAATTGCAATAATTATTCTAAGTTGCATACAAATCCAGTACACCATCTCACTAAGTTGAAATAAAATAGATCTAAAATCTCAACACTTCAAACTTATGAATGTTAAAGCATCATGTCTTTAACCAAGTGAAACCCTTCGGTTGCACATCCACTCCAAATCATTAATTTGCACATCCAAGTATCACAGAAACAGGGCATTGAATATAAATCAGTTAAATTATAAAAACCTTTACAGGAAAGAAAATTACTTACAAAAAAAAAATAAAAATTCCAAGAGCAATACTTAGAAACGTCAAACATGTACCATGTAAGAGTGCAGAACCGGGGGCATACATGTTAATTTTTTAAAACATTGTCCACATATTATTGTACAAGAATAAATCTAATGTTGATCTATAAGGGAGTTCACTCCTCAAACTGTCATCACCGTTCCTCTAGTAGTAAAACCCCATAATGTTGAGCTACAAGAAAGAAGTTCACATGGATCAATGAATAGATAAATTAATAATCAAACCTCATTACCCACTGTCCATCATCGAGTAACATTTGCAACTCTCAACCTCATCAGGCCATCACTGTTACGATAATTGTGCCCAGAAAAAAAAGGTTATTTTATAGATCAATTTATATTGGTAACATCGAAGAAGGCATATTTATGGAGATACAAGAACAACCATCACATATTGGAATTCAAGAGGTACATATTATAGGAAAAAGAACTATATATAAGAGGGGGAGAAAAGCCCAATAAAAATAAAACAAACGATTTGAAAATCAAACCAAGGACTGAAAATAACAAAAGAACTATACAATTTCTTATGAAAATCAAACCAAGGACCCAAAACAATAAATAAACTCTAAAACCCCATAACTATACTGTAACAGATTTGCATAAACTATTAAACCCTACATCATGATTTGAAATTCAAAGAGAAGATATAAATAAAGAGATGTCTAAAAAAATTTACATAAATAATTTGACTGCAGACACGAAATCAAACAAATATAAACTCCAACAATAAAGACAGAGGAATATTTGCTAAACAGGAAAGATTGGACAAGCCCGAGTGATTCTTCCTATTTTTCTGGAGCAGTAACCTGATTGGGATCAGAAAATTAAGAAACAAATCAGAGCGGAAAAAGAAACAAAAGCAAAATAGAAAACTGAGCCAAATCAGACCATGGTCGATTAGAAAACAGAAACAAACATGATAAAATCAAATGAAAGATAAAACAAACACAAAGAAATTTTGCGCTAAATAAGAAATAATACACAAACTTGAGTGATTCTTCATATTTTCTGGAGCACTAATTCGTCTATTAATTAGTCGGCGAATTTGATGCTTGTGTGAAAAGACTATAGGGCTGGATCTTACGGCAATAGAGATAAATTATAGATTAGGAGGTTAACTCCTCCCACGATTGAGGAAGGAAGAAAGGCGAGAGAAAAGGAGGCTGAATTGTGAGCGAGAGTAGTAGGGCGGGGCGAGAGATTAGGACTTTAGGAAAGAATTGACGAAAGATTAATAGAAATGAGGAAAAAATAAATAAAATTAAAAAGAGATTATGATGACTGTTTCTGGGAATCGAACCCAGGACCTAGGAATAAAAAATTTGTCCCCCAACCACTTGAGCGTCACTAAATTTAATTAGAATTTGGAGGCGTCTTTATATATCTAATATGGTGATGCTTACTTAAAAAGGTCACTAAGAACGCGTTACTACAGGGGTGTTTTTCTACTAGTGGAAACATGTTGCTGAATCTTCTTCTAGAAAAAGAAAAAGAAAATTCATTATTGATGATGAAGAAGAGACTGAACAGATTGGTAGAATTACCAGGTCTAAAAGCAAGCTAAAGCATGGTGATACTGAAAATAGACCAAGTGATGTGCTGATAGCTGAATCAGTTGAAAAGCATAATCAGATGCTTGCTCAGAAGAAAATTGAAATGACTGAGAAAAGATCTGCTGAACAGATTAGAAAACAAAAGATGAAAGATGCAGAAGCTACAAGAAAGAAGTTTGATAATAGAGTTGCTGCATTGAAAAAGAAAATGAAGTCTAAATCTGTTGGAACTGTTCTGGATGAACAATTCATGGAATTTGTTGTGGATCCAGAAGATATGGAGTTCTGGAATAACTTGAAAAAGAAATGGCAGATTGCAAATTTTATTGTGAAGAAATTTAGTAACCATTCAAGCAAGGAAGATGAATATTCTGACTTTGATGCATTCATGATGAATATCTCAAGAGAATTTTGGGAACATATTCTGTTGTTAGCTGCTAGTACAGGTATACAGATCTTATGTCCTGAAGAACCAGTTTGGGATCCTCGAAGACTTGAAAATGGTGAACCAGATTACTCAGAGATCAGAAACACAATTTCACAAATCATTAAAGATGAAGGAATCACTGATCATAAGCACATGATGGATATCAAGAACAGATTGTACTTGGCATTCAGAATTCCTGATAGAGACTGAAGATGAAGGACTATGCTGAAGAGATAACATTTCTTATCCTTATCTTTATTTCTTTATTTCTGTGATTATGTGACTTAGTTGTAATATGTGATATATTTGATCTTATTTTGGATTTGAATCTTAATCTGATGTTTTGAATTGATGAACTAATATGATTAACTATATATCTTAACTACTGATCTATTAATGTTTAAGTAGTTTTAGCTTCATCAAAAAGGGGGAAATTGTTGGGATATGAATCCTATAAACAATGTTCTAATTGATGATTGTATGTTTTGATGGCCAAAAGTAACTTTAGAATTAATGATATATGTGATTATATGTTTGTATATGTGAGATACATGTTATAAGATTACTGATCTTAATGTGTTATGTTGTTTAAGTTTACTGATCTTAGTATATTACTAATCTGATATATGAACTGTTTAAGAACTAAGCTGATGGAAGTTTTGTATAGACAGCTTATAGTATAGGACTTAGTTATACTCATCTGTATGTAGTTCAGTTGATGTATAGATAGGTTTTATATTTGTAAAAGTTGTATTCTATTGTATTCAGCATTGTAATAGTTAGAACAGTAGATTAGATTGAAGTCAGAAGACTAAAGAAGACTAAGAGATGACTAAGAAGACTACTTCAGAGTTTGAAGAAATCAAGTGAAGTATTTGAAAGAAGCTGAACAATTTTGAAGAACTGTGCTGACCAAGAGCAGTAAAACTAAGAAGAGTAGTTTACTGTGCTGAGTTGGTTTATTTGAAGAATAAGTTTGGATAACTTATTTAAGACGTAACTGAAGATATATATGAAGATAAGCTGACTTGGAAAGATAAGATAAGTTGGTTACAAAAAGAAAGAAGTTACAAAACAAGAAACGGTTATGAGTTAGTTGAGAGTTAGTTCACAAACTGCTAACTGTCTTACTAATGCTTATAAATACCGTGTGATCTTCTACTTGAAAAGACTACAGATACAATTACTATTCAAGAGCAAATCAAGAAGCATTCAAGTATTCAAGCACTCACGGAGTTGAAGATTGAAGAACTGAAGAAAAGCCACAGATCTGATTTGAAGAAACAAAGGCTATCATCAAGAGAAGTTTTACTTTTCGTTTTAAGTTTTTGTTGTTGTAAACAAGTGTGCTAGTTACTTGTGAAATTACTAGTTGATCGAAGATATACCTGGTGGTGTAATCGACAAGATCGAAGTCTTAATCTTGGGACTCTAAGCTACAAGTACTCAAGTGGAAAAGAGTAATAAAACATCGCAACTGGAGTTGTGAGAGTGGATGTAGACATTTGTCGAACCACTATAAAATCTTGTGTTCTTTATTGTTTTATGTTTTGATTAACTGTTGATATATTTGTTGAATAAGAACAGTAAGTTTTCTAAAGAAAAGATTTAAAGAAAAGTTGAGTATAAAAGCTAACTGTTTAGTACTGAGCTGATTTTAAGAACAGTACTGTACAGAACACATTTCCGCACTTAAACTCTGATATTTTGATAGAATTTGAAAAGTCTATTCACCCCTCCCCTCTAGACTTTTTCTTAGCTTACTCAATCTTAACTCAACTTTTGGGACCAACAATTAAATATATATCTTAACTACTGATCTATTAATGTTTAAGTAGTTTTGGCTTCATCAAAAAGGGGGAAATTGTTGGGATATGAATCCTATAAACAATGTTCTAATATATGATTATATGTTTTGATGGCCAAAAGTAACTTTAGAGTTAATGATATATGTGATTATATGTTTGTATATGTGAGATACATGATATAAGATTACTGATCTTAATGTGTTATGTTGTTTAAGTTTACTGATCTTAGTATATTACTAATCTGATATATGAACTGTTTAAGAACTAAGCTGATGGAAGTATTGTATAGACAGCTTATAGTATAGGACTTAGTTATACTCATCTGTATGTAGTTCAGTTGATGTATAGATAGGTTTTATATTTGTAAAAGTTGTATTCTATTGTATTCAGCATTGTAATAGTTAGAACAATAGATTAGATTGAAGTCAGAAGACTAAAGAAGACTAAGAGATGACTAAGAAGACTATTTCAGGGTTTGAAGAAATCAAGTGAAGTTTTTGAAAGAAGCTGAACAGTTTTGAAGAACTGTGCTGACCAAGAGCAGTAAAACTAAGAAGAGTAGTTTACTGTGCTGAGTTGGTTTATTTGAAGAATAAGTTTGGATAACTTATTTAAGGCGTAACTGAAGATATATATGAAGATAAGCTGACTTAGAAAGATAAGATAAGTTGGTTACAAAAAGAAAGAAGTTACAAAACAAGAAACGGTTATGAGTTAGTTGAGAGTTAGTTCACAAACTGCTAACTGTCTTACTAATGCTTATAAATACCGTATGATCTTCTACTTGAAAAGACTACTGAAACTACTACTACTCAAAGTGTTCAAGAGAAAATCAAGAAGCATTCAAGTATTCAAGCACTCACAGAGTTGAAGATTGAAGAACTGAAGAAAAGCCACAGATCTGATTTGAAGAAACAAAGGCTATCATCAAGAGAAGTTTTACTTTTCATTTTAAGTTTGTATTGTTGTAAACAAGTGTGCTAGTTACTTGTGAAATTACTAGTTGATCGAAGATATACCTTTTGTAATCGACAAGATCGAAGTCTTAATCTTGGGACTCTAAGCTACAAGTACTCAAGTGGAAAAGAGTAATAAAACATCGCAACTGGAGTTGTGAGAGTGGATGTAGACATTTGTCGAACCACTATAAAAATCTTGTGTTCTTTACTGTTTATGTTTTGATTAACTGTTGATATATTTGTTGAATAAGAACAGTAAGTTTTCTAAAGAAAAGATTTAAAGAAAAGTTGAGTATAAAAGCTAACTGTTTAGTACTGAGCTGATTTTAAGAACAGTACTGTACAGAACACATTTCCGCACTTAAACTCTGATATTTTGATAGAATTTGAAAAGTCTATTCACCCCTCCCCTCTAGACTTTTTCTTAGCTTACTCAATCTTAACTCAACTTTTGGGACCAACAAACTTTCACTCAACTTTTTGTTAGGTGAACCAAAAATGATACCATCTACGTAAATTTGGACGAGTAAAATGTCTTTCCCTTCTTGTCTTCTGAACAAGGTTCTATCGACCTTGCCCTTAGTAAAACTATTTTCTAATAGAAAGAGAGAGAGAGTATCATACCATGCTCTTGGAGCTTGCTTTAGTTCATATAAGACTTTCTTCAATCTGTACACCTGGTTGCCTTTGACTTCGAAACCTGGGGGTTGTTCAACATACACTTCTTCCGCAAGAATACCGTTAAGAAATGCACTTTTAACATCCATTTGATATACAATAAACTTCATATAGGCAGCATATGCAAGGAACAAACGAATGGCTTCTAATCTAGCAACAGGAGCATAAGTTTCATCGTAGTCTATGCCTTCAGCTTGTGAATAGCCTTGGGCTACTAGTCTAGCCTTATTTCTAACGACCACATCATTCTCATCTTTCTTGTTTTTAAAAATCCATCGAGTGCCAACTACATTGTGATGTTCCGGCCTATCGACAAGTTCCCAGACGTCGTTTAAAAAACAAACTGGTTCAACTCGTCTTGCATAGCAATGATCCAATTACTATCAGCCAATGCCTCTTTAACTGTAGTAGGCTCGATAGAAGATAGGAAACAACACCAGCAAAATATAGATGGACTAGGTTGTTCTTGCGACTCAAAGAGTTGTCGTCTAGTCTTCACACCAATAGTAGAGTCACCAATAATATTTTCAGTATCATGCGCAGATTTCCATGTTTTTCTAGACTTAACAGGAATACTATCATCATCTACATCAGGTATTGCATCATGCATTTCAACATCATTTGTATCAACATATTTAATAGGAGTAGATGAGTTAACTAGAGCAGGCATGTCAACTGGTCTAGTAGACTTACCTTGAGCACTTACCTTCTCGTTGTCATCAGACTCGAGAGCTTTCATAAATGGATTGTAAGCTTGAACGGATTCATATATTTCTGATTCTTTATCAGATTCGATCGATAGATCAGTCACCTTCTCACTGATCTTGTCGGCAGACGAGTCCTGTCGAGATTCATCGAAAACCACATGTGGTGTTTCTTCCACACAAAGAGTTGAGTAGTTGAATACCCTAAATGCTTTGCTAGTCGAGGAGTATCCTAAGAATATCCCCTCGTCTGTTTTAGCATCGAATGCATTCAACTTGCTTTTTCCATTGTTATGGATGAAACACTTACAACCAAATATATGGAAATATGAAATTCTGGATTTTCTACCTTTCCAAACCTCGTAAGGTGTCTTACCTAATACTTTGTTAATCGCACTTCTGTTCTGAGAGTGGCATGCAGTATTGATTGCTTCGGCCCAAAACTTTTGAGGAGTTTTGTATTCGGCTAGCATGGTTCTACAGGCTTCCTTGAGAGTTCGATTCCTTCTTTCTACTACACCGTTCTGTTGTGGAGTCCTAGCTGCACTAGTAAGGTGTTGGATACCACGTTTAGCGCAAAAATCTTGGATATAGCAATTAATGAACTCAGTACCCTTGTCACTACGAATCTTGATAATAGACTGGTTCTTCTCAACTTGTAACTTCTTCAACAGATCAGGTAGAAGAGTCTGTGTGTCACTCTTCTTGTGTAGGAAGACTACCCAAGTAAACTTAGAATAGTCGTCTACAACAACAAGTGTGTACCTTCTACCATTCAAGGTTGGAGGAGTTATCGGAACATGAAGATCCATATGTAGTAGTTCTAAGACTCTACTTGTTGAGAGAGTAGGAATTGATTTAAAGGAACCTTTTACCTGTTTACCTTTCTGACAAGCATTGCATACATGTGATTTGTAATAAACTTCGTTGGGTAAACCTTCCACTAGGTAATCTCTTGCAATCTTATTAATTACCTTAAAGTTCATGTGACAAAGGCGTCTATGCCAAAGCCAACCGAGCTCTTTAGGGTTCTTACTAAGAAGACAAGTATCCCGCGGACAGCTATTCCAATTCACAATGTATACGCTGCCTTGTCTTATGACGACGAGTAGGATAGTATGAGTCCTCTTGTCTATGATCTCGCACTTTCGGCTTTTAAACTACACTTTATAACCACGGTCACAGAATTGAGAAACAGAAAGTAAATTGTATTTCAAACCTTCTACGTAGGATACGTCCTGTATCTCTACATCTCCATTTCTGATGTAACCAAAGCCTTTTATAACAGCAGTGGAGTTATTACCAAATATCACCTTGGGTCCTTCTTGCTCGTGGTAACTCGATAGAAGAGCCTTAGTACCTGTCATGTGGTGCGAACAACCACTATCAATGTACCAAGTTTCTCCTACTGAGCCACCCTTCTTATACAAGTCAAGTCGACCCTGCAATGAAGATATTCAATAATTTAGGTACCCACTTTGTTTATTGGGGTCCTGGGGGGTTAGTCGAGTTCAAAGGAATCCAAATGTACATAGGAGTCCTGAACAAGTTTGATCTCTTAAGCTTCCTGCCATACTTGTTACAAAATAAGACCTTGTTGTCCTTATCTGGCCTATCATTTTATTTCGGGTCTACTCGTCTGAGATAGCCTTTCGACTTAATCTTTACTTGAGCAGGCACTTGTCTATGATAGTCAGAATAGGGCTTGTATGCATTAGGTCCATACGGTTTATAGACACGTTTAGGTCTTTCCTCACTTATAATATCATATGACAAAGGTGGAGGATATAGGACAGGTTGTGTACGATATTTTGGAGCAACCTTCCTAGGCTTAGACGAGTAGAGCTGAGACTGCCTTATGAAAGGAGGTCTAGGCTCTTGTCGTCTAGTCTGTACTTGTCTAGTACTCGTCTTCTTAGGATACCAATCCTCGTATCTGACCTGGTTGGGTCGTCCACGACTAGTGGTCCTTTGTAGACTAGTCTTAAACGGAACAGGCTTGTTGTTAACATTCTTTTTACCTCCCTTGGTAATTGGATTGTTAACTCGAGTCTGCTTTGGTACAGGGCACTTCAGATGGCGTTCCAATATCGTATATCATTGGTCCTTTTCCTTTATCATTAGTCAAAGAACTTGAGATGAAAGTAGTAGGGTTCTTAAGGACTTGAGTAGACGAGCTAGGTGAATCTGCACCTATACCAGTCTTGTCAGCTGGAGCCCTATACCTATCTGACAGTTCAAGGTTAATCTTTGAAGAGTTAACCAGGTCAGTAAGTTTAAGGTCTAGAGTGACAACCTCAGTCTCTAAGAACTTATTACGTTCTTCAAGCTTTTTGCATTTGTTCTTTAAAACATTGAATTCATTTCTCTCAGTTGCATGTGTCTTAAGTAGGTCTTGATATAACCTGTCTGTCAATGCACACTTTTCTTTGAGTTGTCTTAACTCTTCAGTCAAACGTTCATTTAGGACTGTTACATTAGGATCTACTTTAGACTGAGCTTCCTTAAGATCAATGATTTCTTGTTTTAAGGCGATGTTCTCGTCGTTGACTTCAATGAATGTCTGGTTAGCAAGTGGGAGGTCTTCTTCATTCACACTAGCAGAGTGATGAAGACTACTCCCTACTTCACTACTGGCAGTATCACTTTCATCAGAATCCGATTCATCACATGATTGAAACGAAGTTGCAGATGATACCTCTTGATCAATTTTAGCCATGCAGCATAGGCCATCATCTACTATGAAAGCTTCATCGTGATCTCGTTCAGACGGGTAGCTAGATGAAGACGATCGCAACTCGTCTGAATCCGACTCAGAGTCATCATTGGCCAGCATTGCCTTCTTGCCACGGTTGTATCTTCGTTCCCTTCGTGCTTTGCGTTCTTCTTTATCATCGGTGCTCAGGTCTGGGCATTCGTAAATGTAGTGACCTGGTTTCTTACAGTTATAGCACAGAAGATCATTAATAGCCTTTTTAATAGGAGAATTATCCCTTCGCTTATCACGTCTATCAGAACGCTTAATCTTCCTATCATCAGACTCTCTATCTCGTCTATTACCTTTCGAGACTTCGTCTCTCCTTTCGGACAAGTTTCGGTCACGTCTGGTCTCAGACGAGTCCTTAGAAGCAGACCCTCTATGATCTCTATAAAACTTCTTATATCTACCAAAGCGCTTGTTTAACCTGTCGAATTTTCTAACCATAAGGTTCACCCGATCTTTCACACTTAGATCAGTTCCATCTAACTCGTCTTTAACAGTAGCAGACTTAGTCTTAGACTTGCCTACTCTAGAGCATTTATACGAACTAGACTTAAAGGCAACATTCTTCGACACGACATTCTCTCTATCACTACTTGCGATGGGATCTTCTTCGTCTAGATCAAAATCATGAGCCTTTAGAGTTTGAAATATCGTCTCAGCTGTCCACACGTCTATATCCTGAGTATCTTAACTAGCATTTTCACCATTTTCCATCTAGCATCAAGACTCTTAAGAATTCTCAAATTAATTTCACGTGCAGTATAAGATTTTCCAAGAACCTCCAAGTCATTCATAATTTTTGTAAAGCGAGTATCCAACTGGTCAATTATTTCACCAGTTTTCATCTTGAATGATTCGAATCTCTGAACAGCAGTAGAAAGCTTACTTTCTTTGATTAGGGAAGTCCCTTCACAAATAATCGCAAGGCGGTCCCACATTTCCTTGGCAGTCTTACATTTTAACACTTTCCCAAGATACTCGTTAGGAAGGGTGTGTAAAATGTAATTCTTGGCCAAGCTGTCAAAGTTATTCTGCCTCATTTCTTCAGATGTTAATTCTGACCTGGGTTTGCAAACAAAAGCACCAACAGGTTTGTCTTTGTCCAAGGCAGCAGTGTTAGGGATCATCGTCACGATTGGTCCTTCGGTGACGCCAAAAATCATCAAGTCGTGAGTGGAGCTGAATATCGCCTCCATTCGCAACTTCCAGTAGTCGTAATCTTGTACCTGGAACTTCGGTAGTTTGTTAGCGCTTATTTCGAGAGACATGATTCCAAGAAGATTAGTAATGAGCAGTTATAGGATCAAGAAACAGATATGTCAAGAACAGTGATCAAGAACACGTAAGAGCAAATACAATCAAGAACTAAGACTTCACCCAAGTCTTAAGTAGACTATCAAGAAACAGCAGTTCGTAAACTACTGCTCTGATACCACTTGTAGGTCCCTAGTTGAGTTAATAATATTGAGTAAGCTAGTGAAAACGTCTAGAGGGGGTGAATAGACTTTTCAAAAATCTTTCAATATATCAGAATACGAATGCGGAATATCAGATTAAAACAATGAGCCCAATCAAGTTTATACTCAACTAAATTCGCGAACACTGTATGAACACTCTACTAGTCTTGTTCAGATATGTAATTCAATCAATTAAGCAGTTAATCAATCAAACACAAATTAAACAGTAAAGTAAATCAAACACGAGATTTATAGTAGTTCGACAATTTGTCTACATCCACTCTCACAAACCCAATTGTGATATTCTTATTAACTCTTCCAATCGAGTAATGTGTTCTTGTAGCTTTAAGTCCCAAGAAATAAGACTTAGATCTTCTCGATAACACTACCAAGTGCTTCTTCGATCTTACTAGCTATTTAACAAGCGACTAGCAACTTGAAACAAAAAATAAAACTTATCTGTCTTCAGTAGTAGCCTTCTTTGATCATCACTTGTCCTCTGGCTTCTTTCTGAAGTTGAACTCTGCGAGTTTCTTCTTTTGAATACTTCGATAATTCTTCACTTGAATATAGAACGTCAGTGTATCAGTAGTCTTCAATTGATCAATACCATGAGGTATTTATAGACTTCTAATTTCAAGAACTTTCTGTTGTGTAACCAACTTTTCTTGAAAACTGATTTCTAACTTCTCCTTTTATCCTTCCACGCGTTTCTTCAGTTAATTAGTTATTCCATAACTAACTCTTCAATCTTTATCTTCACACGCGTTTTAATAACTAACTTCTTCATTCCTCTTGTCTTGTCTTGTTGAATTGTCTTGCTGCGCACCTGTCTTGTCTCCATACTTAGACAAAATTTCAGTCTTTTTCTTACTTGACTTGTCTTGCGCAGATCTTCTTCTGTAGACTTCAACATAACACTAAACTAGTCATATCATCTAATCTAACAAGACTATTACATTACATTAAGCTTTATAACATAGCTTAGTCAACTTAAAAACTATACATTGATTATGAACGAATACACACAAAACATGAGCTTCTATACATTCTTGAATAGCTCAGTATAAATCCTAACAAATATACAAAGTACTTATAATACATACTTGTCTTGTGAACACTTAAACTTTTCTTTTGAAATTTTACTTGTCTTGTGAACTCTACTGATCTGCTCAAGACGACTTCCATAACTAGACTAGACCAGTCAACACTTAGAAAATATTCAAGTCTTCTTTTGGCTTATCAAAACTCATCTTATCTTTTCATCGTTTAGGACTTATCTTAGGATTCATATCCCAACATGTTGGAACATTTTTTGTTGGAGGTGCCCCTGAATTTAGAACAAAACTGATAAAATACTCCACAAAACTTAACTTTAAGTACAAGTATAGGAAGAATTCCCCTAGGTACGTGTTTGTTGTTTGCAATGAACCATCAACACCCATCTGTGAATGGTTCATCAAAGCCAAGAGATTACCTACCAATAATGCATTTATTGTTGCTAAAGCTAATTTAGTGCACAATTGTGTGGGAAACCTTCTTTGTGTAAAAAGGAACAGGTTAACACCTAAAATTGTTAAGGAATTTGTTATGGATACTGTCAAAGCTAATCCTACTATTGTTGTCAAGGACGTAATCAACCATGTTAATGAGGGATATAGGTTTGTACTCCCTTATTGGAAGGTATGGCGTGGAATTGAAGTTGCAAGAGACGATATATTTGAAAGTTATGAAGAATCTTATGACCAATTGTGTTGGTACTGTGATGCAGTCAAACGGACAAAGCCCGGAAGTATAGTAGACCTAGAGAAGAATAACATAACCAACCGTTTTGAAAGAATTTTTGTTTCGTTCAATGCATGCAAGGAGGGTTTTAAAAAATGCAGGCCAATGCTCTTCATAGATGGTACGTGCCACTACAAAGGATGGTAACAATGGTAGTACATATTTTACATATTTCATTTCAATACTACGTTAATTTAATAGTTGTATTAGTTTTTTACATTATTTAATACCTATGCACGATGTTGTTTATTTTCTTTGTAGCTAGTTTTTTTTTACAGATTGCAGTTCACACATCTATACATACTATGTTTATTTGTTTTCTAAAAACTATGTTCTAGTATAACATTAACATCTTTAATTATTATATTTTTAATGTAAATTTTTAATGTAATGCATATTTGATTACAATTATCTCATTATTTGTGACCTACAATGTATTTTAAACATGTTCAAGTTTCGTTAGATTTCATTACATGATTGTTTTTGTGCATTAGTTTATCAAAGATATTTACAGTACAATCCCTCTTGTTTATATTATAGGTCTTTTCCCGTTGCATTCGCTGTAGTATCTGCCGAGAACATGAACAACTGGGCATGGTTCCTAACCAAGCTGCGTGATTTTATAATTCACGAAAAGAAGGTCATTTACATATCAGATAGGAATTTGGTGTTGATGTCTGCTTTCTACGATGTATGGGATGATCCAACACATTTTTACTGCCTTTACCATTTACTTTTAAATCTTAGGGGCAAATTTGGTGGAGGTTGGAACACCCAACATCGAGACAACATGGCTGATCTATTCAAGCAATGCGCATATGCACCAACAATAACCGTTTTCAAAGAAAAACTGGACATTTTTAAAGCTGTCGGTGGTCAGATTGCTGCACAATGGCTAGAAGACATGCCATATAAACAATGGGCAGTTGCATATTCACCCCATATCCAGCGATATGGTGAAATGAATTCTAATACAGCAGAGTCATTTAACTCTTGGATTCTTGAGGCTAGGTCGCTCCCAATTACTTTAATGGTAGATTCTATCAGGAAAAAGATATCACAATGGTTTGTAGAGAGACGTGAAAAAAGCAACAAATGGACTAGATTACTTGCACCTAGCAAAGAAGATCGCTGGAATGAACTAGGAAACATCAGTGCATCGTGGGGAGTTTCAGTCTATCCTAATGGTTAGTTTGAGGTTCGTTCAAAGACGTCTGTAACCGTTGATTTGGAGCATAAAATATGTACCTGTTTTCAATGACAGATTACAGGATTCCCGTGTGCACACACCGTTGCTGTTATTAAGAAGCATTGTGATTGAGTTATCAACTTTGTTGAAGATTGCTTTTTCACAGCCCGATACAAACAATGTTATGAAGAAGATCTAATTCCAGTTCCCGATACAGAATGTTACAAAATGAATGTTGATTCCAGCCCCAATAAAATACTACCACCCATCCTAAACAAACCACCTGATAGACCCAAGCAAAAGAGAATTACTTCGTATGGAGAATTTCGAAGGGTAAAGCCTACAGCCTGCAATCGTTGTGGGAAAACAAGTCGACACGATTCTTTGACATGTGCCGCTGTTTTTGGTACCGACAAGATGAACTTTCAGGACTAGACAAACACAATATCTCATTGTGTAAAATTAAATTTTTGAAGTTAGTAGATTGTGTTTGACTGTATTCCGAATTACCTATCGGCTTATCTACTTTTGTCATATCATATTGTTATCGTTCGCAGACTATTTGTTATCATCAGTTTTTGTTTAAGGTTTATTCATTTTTTGTTTGAGGTTTTATAATCAGTTCTTGTTTCATATTAAGGGTTATTCATCTTGTATATTTACACCATTCCCAAATCACACTCTAAGTACCTAAAACACCAACAATGGAAAAAATATCTTCAAATTAAGTAAATTTCACCAAACTGATCAATCCGCGTGCATTTTAATGTGCATGCAGAAAGTGCATGATGAAATACAAGTATGCATTTTATCTTTCATTCGTATGCTTTGCTAGCTCAATATGCACTACTTTTTATTACCTGTTTTTTATTATTCATATCAATTTCCCGTGTCATTTATGTATAATGTTATGCATTCTTTACATCATATCACACTTGTGTTTCATATGCATTATGTTTGTGCACTCATGTCCTCATATTCCAAATTTTCTTCATATACCTCTACAACTCATATGTTCATATTAAAAGTTTTCTTCATATCGCTCTTCAGTTCAATGTTCATACTGACATGCACATTTTGGTATTATGCTCTTTATAATATCACTATTAGGAGTCATTCATTCTTATGCAGTTTTGACATGCATAAATTATAACATGCTCATGTGTACAATCATGGATGAATCGTCGTCGTGTCATCAACTGAAAATTGTGTTATGAGTATTTTGTGATTTAAAGGTAGATCATCAATTTTATCTTTTTTTTTTTTTGTTAAGTACCAATTAGTTCTAAGTTATCCTTAAAGTCGTGTCCACGACTTCAAATAATTAAATATAATATTTAATCCTTAAATTTAATGGTCCTGTTATAATTAATATTTACCTTTTTATTATACCCCACTACAGTTACCATTAGTTATGCCCATTATGTACCCGCCCATGATCCTCATTAATTACCCCACGAATAATCATCATTTATGACATGTAACATTATCTCTAACTATTAATATCTAGGTAATATTGTGAATAAATCATTTCATTGTTAAAAAAAATTTGGTTTTCCAACATGCACAATTCAAGAATGATCGAAAATCTTCTCGACGAAATCACTATTTCTATTCTACTCTTTCTTCTACCGAAATTCGTATCCAAATATAAGTGTATCTCTAGAATATGGAATTCTATAATAGGTTCGAGGTGGTTTGTAAACGCACACCTATTGAATATGAAAGCAGAAAATCATTTCTACTTGATACATAAATACCACGTTGCACGCCCCCCATATCTTACCAATATAATCTTGGTAGGGGATCTCCCTATATTTCTAGGGAAATATCCAAACACGACGAAGAGTACGAAGTTTTGGGTAGCTATAATGGGCTAGTATTATTCTGCAATACCGAAGATCAATATTCTATAAAAAAACCCTACCACTCAACAATATATTATTGTGCCAAACAAACCTATTTCCTTTCCAAAGGGACACGATATAGCTTTGGTTTATTTTAGATTTGGTTATCTCAAAAGTTCTAATGATTACATCATTATGCGAATCGCATATCTATGGGACCAAATCGGTGGTGTGACTGAGGTATGCACTTTCTCCCGAAACTCAAATTTGTGGTCAAACCTTCCTTCCTTCCCTTTTGATAATTACCCTTGTGCAAATGCATTCTTTGTTGGTGATCTTTTTCATTGGAAGTTGAGCTCTGGTAATGTTGTTCATAATTTGATTACATTTGATATTATCAATTGTAGTTACTCATTGATTAACATTCCTGATTTTAAAATTGTCCCTTGGAACTTGGAAGTCCAATGTTTAGATGATGATACAATTGTTGTATATTGTAGTAGTTTGACCACACCAGAAAATAGCTTTTATAGTAAGTATTTCTTTCAGATGCATTTACTTACTTACTCATTAGGTATCCCTACTTGGTCAAGTATTTCAATTTTCAAAAGAACACTATTACCTAACCATTATCATATATCACCAATATTCCAATAACCTTCCTCAACCAAGATAGGACCAAAATAATGTTCCTTGTACAACCATGGGGCGACTACTATTGCTACGATGCAATTGCAAAGACGTTTCAAGTTATGAAATGACGTACGGTGTTCAACATACGTACAAGTATATTCAGTCTCTGGTATCTCCTTGCGATCAATAGTTATTTATAAATACTTCAGTTTATAACTAATGTCAAATAGATTGCGTTTTATTTCAATTTAAATATGAATTGTTATTTTTATTTCTAGTTATGATTCTGAATTAACATTTGTATCTAATATATATAATGTCCACGATCAATCATGGGTTTATTTATGATTATAAAATAATGGATAAATTAAATATATGCCTAATTAATTTCAAAATAATATCAAATTTATTAAGTTACCCTAATTTATATGTATAAATGTCATTCACCATTATTATATAATTAGAAGATAATTAATATGCAGAAAGCGTAATCTATGTATAATTCAAATAATGATGTTATTCAATAAAAAAAAATCATATATTGTAGATAACTTTGTGTTATATTCCAAAATAATAAAAAATCATTCAAATTTATACATCAGTTCAATTAACTATCATACTATAAAAGCCAGATGCATAATATTATATTTTACCTAAAATATAATATCTTTCTTTATTAACTATAATATTTACTATAATCTTATACATTAACACCTAAAACTAATGAAACATAAAATTTTGGCGGGATAGATATGATATTAATTTTAATTGATTAGATATATTCCTGAACCGCATCAATTAAATATTAGAAGGGTCACATTCATTTATATTCTGGAATTCAAAAGTTTTGATTTTAAAGAAGGTGACTTTTCACATTCTATTTATTAAGTCATTCAAAATCAATTTCTTTCACACCATCCATCTAACATTCTGAATCATCTTCCCAAACGAAAACTTATCACAATCCAACTTTCAACGATTTGAAGATGAACAGCCACCTCCCTCAAACGTACATTCCATCCAAAATCAGAGATCATCTTTTCACTATGCCAAATTCAGCCTTTTACAGCAGCCGAATAACAGCGGTTTTGTTCAGAAACGCTGTTAATACTTCAAAAACCGCTGTCATATGTTCAATTTGTACACTGATAGACAGCGGTTATTTCTAACCGCTGTCATATGTTTTAGTTCAGCGCTATAATAACTACTCCCAGATTTTTTTGAAAAATATAATAAAAATTAACTAAATTTTCAAAAAAAATATATTAAATATCAATTAAGAAAAAAAATTAAAACTAAATAATATTAAAAATTCAAATAAATCTTCAAAATTGTTTTTGATTAAAATTTAACATATTTTTTTTCTTTCAGATTTTAGTTTCTTATTTGATTTTTTATTTATTTAGATGGTTTTTTAGTTTTTTAAATAAGAATGGAAAATATACTTAAAATAAGATAAGATTTTTAATAGGATTTGGGAGATTTAAAAATATACGGAGATTTGGAAATACATGTAAAAGAAGATATACCTATATCATATATATATCTACCCTTATATACTAATTCTGAATCTACTCTTTCTTACGTGGCATCTCAATTTTTTCTCCATTTCTGCTTTCTTAATTTTATAGAATTTCTGATTTTTTTTCCTATTTTTTTGTGTAACTGTTTTTTTTTTCTACAGTTAACTTATTTAATTTTAAAATTCTTTTTTTTTTTTTTTCTCTCTCTCTCTTCCTAGGGTTTTTTTAGCTTTTGTTTTTTCTCATGATCTCGCGTAATACGCGAGTTTTGCACTAGTATATATATATACCTTAATTACTATTTCTGAATCTTTTTCTGGCTTCTCAGATTTCTCTCTTTCTAGTTTTCTAATTTTCTTAGATTTTTTTTTTTCTCTCTCCTCTCTCTCCCCTTTTTTCTCTATTCTTTTACAGTTTTCTTAACTCCCTCTTTCTCCTTTTTTTTTTTTTTTTCTCAGACAGTTTTTTTCTTTTCTTTTTTTAATTCTCTCCTCTTCCACTTTCATTTTTTTCGTTCCCTCTCCCTCAAAAGTTCTTTTCTTTTCTTTTTTTAAAATAATAATTGACTTATTTATTTTTTATACTTTTTTTTATATTTTAGTTTTCTTTATTCAGTTTTTTTAAATAATTGCTTTCTTTATTTTTTATACAGAATTTTTTTTCTAAAATAATTTTTCAGTTCTCTCCTCTATCTTCCTCTTTTTCTCGACAGTTTTCTTAAAATAATTGTTTTCTTTATACAGTTTTATACACTCTCTCCCTCTTTTTCTGACAGTTTTCTTAAATTATTTTTTAAAATAATTGTTTTCTTTATTCAGTTTTATACAGTTTTCTTTTATATACTTTTTTTAAATAATTATTTCAGATCCCCCTCTCCATCTTTCCTCTTTTGTTCTCCAATCTCCACAGTTTTCTTAAAAAAAAAAAAAAAAATCTCCCCTCTCTCTTTCAGATTCTTTACGGTTTCTTTTTACCGTTTTCTTTAATATATTTTTTTAAATAATTATTTCATTACCTCTTCTCCATCTTTTCTCTTTTTTTGTTTTCTCTCCTCCTTCTCCAATTTTTTTGGTTTTCTCTCCCCTCTCTCCCCTTTTTTCTCTATTCTTTTACAGTTTTCTTAACTCCCTCTTTCTCTTTTTTTTTTTCTCTACAATTTTTTTCTTCTTTTTTTAATTCTCTCCTCTTCCATTTTCATTTTTTTTCGTTCCCTCTCCCTCAAAAGTTCTTTTCTTTTCTTTTTTTTAAAATAATAATTAATTTATTTATTTTTTATACTTTTTTTTATATTTTAGTTTTCTTTATTCAGTTTTCTTAAATAATTGTTTTCTTTATTTTTTATACATAATTTTTTTTCTTAAATAATTTTTCAGTTCTCTCCTCTATCTCCATCTTTTTGTCGACAGTTTTCTTAAAATAATTGTTTTCTTTATACAGTTTTATACACTCTCTCCCTCTTTTTCTGACAGTTTTCTTAAATTATTTTTTAAAATAATTGTTTTCTTTATACAGTTTTATACCGTTTTCTTTTATATATTTTTTTTAAATAATTATTTCAGACCCCCTCTCCATCTTTCCTCTTTTTTGTTCTCCAATCTCCACAGTTTTCTTAAAAAAAAAAAAATCTTTCTCCTCTCTCTCTCTCAGATTCTTTAGATTTTCTTTTTACCGTTTTCTTTTATATATTTTTTTAGATAATTATTTCATTCCCTCCTCTCCATCTTTTCTCTTTTTTTTATTTTCTCTCCTCCTTCTCCATTTTTTTCGGTTTTCAACCGTTATTTTTATTTACAGTTCTCTCTGCTTAATTATTTCTGAACCAAACTCAGACTGTATTTTCAAATGACGGTAAACAGAAGAATTACTTTGAATTAGTAGTCATTGATGAAAAGGTGAGCATTTCTACTCTAAATTTCTTCAGTTTACTCTTAATTTCAATTTCAATTTTTTTATTCTCCATTTAATGTGACATTTATTTTCTATTTATTTAGGGAGAAGCTACTGTACCGAGATACCTCTGTGTATCAGAATGTTATTAAAGAAGGATTTACCTACAATTTGTATAATTTCGGAGTTGAAAAGCCATTACAGGATACTTTACCGATCCAGTTTGAACATTTGGTTCATAAATTTATTTTCAGAATTCACATCTCTCTGAAGAAGACTTGAAGAGTAGCTGGAATAACTATATAGTGGTCAAGTTATCGGATGACAGTAATTTGATAACACACTTTCAATGCAAAAGTTCTTCATCAAAGGTACAACCACATTATCATATTCTTCATTACTCTTATATAATCCTACATATTTTACAAATAATTATATTGTGTTTTTTTAAAGGACTTGCTGATTGATGATGAAAGTGTTAGTCAGTGTTCTGGTGGCAAAAGAAAATTTCCTGTATTACTTGAAAATGAGGATAACACCATTCATTACATCTACAATAAATCAACCTATATTCAACTCAAATTATAATGTGTGATGAGGTACCCTATATATATATAGATAGCTCCACATTCTAGAGCTTTCTATCTAACAATAACAATAGTTTGTTAAATATGTAACTACCTTCTATATGTATAGATTGTATATATACTACAAATGTGTATTTAGATCCAGGTCAAGATTGAGAAAAGTTGATTGGAAGAAGTAGTCATGTTTATGTATTTTTTAAAAACTTTTTAGTTTGGAAATGTATTTTTAAGATTTGAATCTCTTTTATACTAGGATATTGATAGGCCTAATTAACATATATTTATACTTCAATTATAATTATAAATGAGGTTTGTTTATGTTCTCTTGACCCATGTTGATAATTTTTTGTTATGTAAATCTTAAAATCTATTTTATATTCATTTTGTTCTTTTTTTTTTTATAAAGTTTTTTGATTTTCACAATTATTTTAATTTACAATTTCTTAATTATTAAAAGTAAAAGTTGTACAATTGTATTTTTAATCAACTAGCACTCATTTTAATTAGGCCATAATTTAATCTCCTTATATACTATCATGATTTTAATTAAACCACTGACAAATGTTCTCTATATTATTCTATATAAAGTACATGTTCTCTATATTATTCTACAACATTGTTTTATTCTTCATTTGAAGTGAGTTTAATTTTCTATGTCGTGTTCTAAATTTCTTATGTTTATTTTTTATAATTTTATAAGCATTTTAAAATACAAGTTATACCTGCACCGTACAATAATATAATTCAAATTTGTAGAATGGTACATGTTATAAATATATTAGAATAAAAAAAATTAATTAACATTAAAAAAGATATAAAAATTAATATAATATTTAAAAATATAAAAATTAATATAATATTTAAAATTATTATTTTAATAAATCAACCCCGCGTAAAACGCGGGTATAGAGCTAGTTATACATATAAATCATAAAATCAATTAAAAAAATTACTATAATTAATTTGAATTAATAATTTAAATAAAGTGTTTTTTTTTATCCCGCTTAGGTATATATATATATATATATACTCATTTATTATTTATTATATTATTAAAAAAAAAAAAACTAACTTGCATCTATCAAATTCATGATCACAACCGCCCCGTTTGTTCTATGAGAAAATTCAGAACCGCCCCTTCGTTCTGCGAAAGCAGCGCCCAGTTTTATAACCGCTGTCTATCAGCGCCCCCTTTCTATAGCGCTTTGTACCACAGCGTCAATTTACAGCGGTTAAAAACTGTTGTCTATCAGCTTATTTGGCATAGTGTTTGGACTCTTTAGATCCAAAATATTTATGCAGAATGAAGTGTGTTAACAAATCTTGGAAGGATTTAATACATCAAAATTGTTTGTGGATGCTCACCTAGATTGAGTCAAAAGTCAGTACAGGTTTGCTTTCATCCACAAAAATGAAGTTGCTAGCCCTCTAGTTTCTTACTTACCGGTAGGATATGGCGAACCGGGTACTAGGCGTTTTGTAATAGACAATGCAGACGATTTTGAAGTGCTTGGTACATGTAACGGGTTAGTTTTATTTTGCAACACTCTTGATGAGTTTAGTTTGTCAAACCCCTCCACAAATCAAACCCTAGTTTTACCACCTGTTCCAGAACATATGCGTCCTAGTTTAGGAGAAGAGTGGGCTTATTTTGGGGGTGGATATGATGTCCTGAATGATGGTTTTTTTATTATTCGAGTTTCTCGTTTTGTTCAATTAGAAGGGTACATTTCTTCTGTTGGTTTGTACTCTAGGAATTCTAATTCTTGGTCTTCTTTACCTCCGTTTCCAAGTCAATATCCTCTTATTGATAATGCATATTTTGTTGGAGGCCTTTTTCATTGGAATGTACCTAGATCTGATGGACATGAATTAGTAACTTTTGATTGGCAAGTTCGTCTCTATGGGGAGGTTGAGGTTCCTGATTTTATCTTGGGGCAATGTACTTATAAATATGAAGCTTTGGATGACAACAACCTGGCCGTGTATGTTGATCGTCTCACCGTCGATGAGTTTGGGGTGAGTCGATATTTCCTTCAAGTGCATATTTTAAATTACTCATCAGAGGGCAGAAATTGGTCATCTTTCAACGTATTCAGGGAAGAAAATTTGTCGGATGAATTTGCCCTTGAGCCAATATGCTACCTAAACTCAACAAGAACACTAATGATGTTTAGTGTTAAGCCATACGGAACATTCTTCTCGTATGATATTGCTACAAGGCAGTTTAGAAGGCAAGAGGGAATTGAATCATGGGTAGGTTGTGCCAAATCATACAAGTACATCGAGAGTCTTGTATCACCGCAACCGTAATTACAAATATAGTTTCATTGTGTAGTAATTTTTGTTGTTGTCAAATATGTGTAGTATATTAATGATGCTTATAGTTATCAAGTACGTAATTAGTTTTTATTTTGCTTCTTTTGAAGAAACTATGTAATTATTAATTATTACTTTACCCATATGTAATACTATATTTCTTAATGATAATGTTGCATTTTGTAGTTGTATTATACATTCGTCCCTTAAACAAACTGAATTATTAATCTAAATCTGTATCTAATTGTTGTTGTTTTTTCGGAAGTTAGTTTAACACTCATATGTGTACTAATTTTATTGCTTAAGTAAATATGGAATTTTTCAAATGTTCATATAATTTCAATAGAACATTATTTTATTCATACAATTATGAACATTACTTTATTCATATATATATGAACATTATTTTATTCATATATACATGATTATGAATTTTATTCATATGTATGTTACTATTACGTGTTTCATATACATATGAACATTCTTTTGTTCATTTACATATGAATCTTATTGTGTTCATACATGTATGCCCTTTCATTGTTCATGTATGTCTTCCTGCATGTTACACTTCGTAGAACACTCACTCAACACTAACGTATTACTTTGACTACAATATAATATTGAATTGAATCAAGACATAAATCAATTAAATACAAAACAAAATTATCTTCATAAAAAGCATCCACAACAATAACAAACTGAACTTCCAAAATAGTCATATAATAATAGAAATTAGAAATCCATTTCATAAGGAATGATAATGGATATTGTTTAGCAAAGTTAAAGACAAAAAATAAAGGGTAAATGTAGACAATATTCATCAAAATGAAACAAAACGAGTAATAAAAGTCATAAATCAATCTACTCAATACTCATATGCATAGGATCAACAAATGATTCAACAATCTTAGATCTCATCGTGCTTGCAACAAGTTTTCCAAAATCTCATGTCTGAGGATCTTCACCTTTGTAGATGAATTCGATTTCCTTGCATAAAATGACACCAAAATCTAATGAATCAGACCCCTGTCTCCAAGTGTCAGCAGAAATTGGGTACTTGAATGGCATTCTTAAGTAACTATGTTTAGGCTTCCTTGCTGTGAACAGTTCCACCAGTTTTGCATCCACATACTTTACCTACCGTAATTGTACAAATGATACAAATACATAATTGTGTATAATTTAACAAGTAATAAATTTTCAGGCTAAATCGAAAACATGTATGATATGATATTACTTACCACATTTAACGACCCTGCCAAATATAGGTCTACATGTGCCTTTGTCCTTGGAGGAATAGAGTTATAAAAAGTTCATTCCCTCGTTGTCAGATCAAGCTTAAGCAGTGTCCAATGATCAAGGGCTTTTAGACCCATGGACGACCCCATTTCAGAAACAATTATTGAGAACATAAATATGCTTTTATCTAAGTTATCCTCAATAACTTTCTCTATAAGTGAGTGGAATGCTTTTTGTTTGGCTATGTGACGGTTTGTAATAATTGCCTAAACAAAATTTTGTAACCGGAAAGTTATTAGTTATTTTAAACTGAACAATTCTATATTAATTAATAATATAACACAATTATGAAATGATGAAATACCCAGCATGTAGGTGTGAACACTTTCACACGCCTGGATTGTGGCCTTGGGCCGAATAGAACTGATCGTAACATATCTCCCCATGCATTAACTACCTATAATTTGTTAAAATAATATCAGTTTATATACAAATTGTATTGTACAATATAGTAGTGGTCTAAATCAATAGATTTATATACGTGACTGGTAATTCTCCCATCATTCGCAATGTCAATTAACATCTCAACCGACACATCTGTAAGTGGTATATCCGCATGCCAAACAATGCAACTGAAATATGCATAAATTAGTCAAAGCAAGATAGAGAAAAGATAGACATGACAAGTTTTTTTATATTCAATACTTTTAATTGATCACTATATGTCGCACTTATTGTGGTCCATTTGTCTTTAGCTCTGTAAAGAGTTGCTCTCTAGCTAACATAGGCCGAGGTTTTTTTCACAGTTGCCAGTTTATTGTTGAAAGGGTACCTGACCACTGCTGTTGGCTGTTTTTCAACCTCTGCATTCACAAATTCATCGTCATCGTTTATTTCATGCATTGTTACCAGTTCCTTTGTAAGAGATTGAGGGGATACTATAACAGCTTTCCTGTCATCTGTTTCTGTCCTTTCCTTAATCCTATTAATCAATGAACTCGACGATGACCACTTATTCTTCTTTTGCACTTTTTGTTTAGGAGTCTTTCACAAGATTCTAGTACTGGCTCAACCAACCCAACATCATGCTGCTTCCCTATGTCATCTACAATGTCATTGAAAACTCCCTCTTCAATCTTATCAATACCAACTTCAAATGCATCATCCTCCAACATTGTCTTTGAACAAAGTTCAGCTGTGACTTCTAAATTCTTACCCAACCTTTGGTTCTCAACTTTCAATGTTATAATCTCATTGTCTTTGACACTCAACTGCTTGTCAAACCTTTCCCTGACATCTTCGAGCTCTTTCTTACCATTAACTAATTCAGATACTAACATTTCAACCCTTTTTGCATACCTTTCGTTATCACTCTTCAACTTTTTAATTTCGTTGTCCTTCTGTGTCAACTCTTCATCACAACGTACCCTGACATCGAGAATTTGTTTCTGCAGAAAACCTATTTGAGTAACCAAATCATCAACCTTGCTCACATTGCTCTTTGCACCGACAAATGCAGTTATGTTCTCATTCACACCAACACTGCCTCCTGCAATATCCTTACTACTATCATCAATAGCGGCTTGTCCATCATCTCCAACATTTCCAACAGTCCTGTTTATATCCTTACATACCTTAAGAACAGGATCATTCTCATCTCTGAAATTCACCCTCGCAGATAAATCTCTTTTAAATCCAATATCAAAAGACGGGCATTCAATTGAAAAGCTCTTTTTTCCATTAGAACTGGATCCAACCTCAAAACCTTTTGAAGTTGAACTCTGAAATATCACATTCTGCTTTTTAACAACATTAAAAACTGTATGTAATGGTTTAGATCTTGTTGAAACATCAGATGAGCCATTGCTAACAGCAGTAGGTGTACCACTCCCTGTCTCAATTGTCGTCATAACTACGCATCTGAATTGACGAACTATCAAAAAATGTTCCTTCTCATCTGTTGTAGCTTTAGGTTCTTCAGTAAAACCTTGTTTTCACATAACATCATAACTAAGTCAGCATTGCTTGAAAATATGGAATCAAATCAATTTTATTCTAAATAATATTACTTGGGTGGAACGACTCAATTTCCCACCTCCGAATGCAGTGCTCTAGTATTCCATTTCAGGAATCGAGGGAAAATGGATGGATTCATTGGTTTGACGAACCTGGTATGCTCGCATAACCAAAACTGCATTAAACATACAAAACGAACTTTTAAAGACGTAATGAACAGACTATGTAAAAACTATAGAAAACAGTACAAATTATTGAAAAGTCATAAATGCTAAAAATTTTACCGGTAACATCATTGCACAACCACCGGCCTTTAACTGTTTACTTCTCCTTAGCTGACGTTTCAATTGGTCTACCATAAAAGTACTCCAGTCGTACTTGCAAATATTTGAAAAGTTTTCCAAGTACATTATCAAATGCCAGGGGACAGCCGAACTTCGAACTGGGCATAGAACAGCCACCAATAGATAACAGCATACCAACCTTGCAACAACCATATTTAATTCAGCATAATTTTTCCTCACAACCTCCTTCAATGTTGTCAGTATTTGAGGTTTATACAAAGACTGATAGTGTTGTAGCCTTGCTTCCATATCTTCACCGAAACATCGATTAACCTAAGAAGGGTGACGATACTCATCCACCCTCTGCCTGATTTCATCATTCCCACAGCTAATTCCAAATATAAGTTCTGCATCAGACTTAGACAAGCATAGTCTCGTTCCTCCGATTACAAAACTTTTTGTTTCAAAGTCGAATCGCCTAACAATCTCCATTATATCACTCTCGAATTTCTTACATTTTTTCTTCAACGTAGCACTAATATTGATGCAAACAAGATTGATTAGTAGCCAAAATGGAGTCTTCTTCAGTTCTACTATATGTTGCTCTGTAACACAATCCCTTTCAAATCTTTAATAGCTGTCCTCAGATTTGACCTATAGTAAGTTTGAGTCAAATCGACCTCTACTCCACCTGGAACAGAAAAAAATTACTCATACAAAATTGTGCATATTTAATGTATACTATTACTTTATTTTGTACAATGTCTTACTAAAACAGTTCTCAGGTTTGATTGATTGAACATCTTTGTCCTTCCTTACTTGCTTTCTAACCCTCTTATACCTTTCAATGTCACTATCTGCATTAAACATGTCATATTGAAATTGAATTACTCTCTGACTAAATATCATCTGATAAACTTTTTTATGAAATATTTGTAAATCAAATATCTAACTACAATATTACATAATAAAGAATCTCACATATCTTCATTATAAATAGGCTAGGATTGATTACCTTCTGTGTCAGAAGTGGGATACTTACTTCTCCTCTTCACATTTTCGTCTTCACTTTCAAAATCTATTCATTTACATAAATAATGCTTGCTTGTAAAAAATGAAATATTACCGGATATATAACAAACTGTAAATTCATGTATACAGATTTAGATCATAGAAGCATTACCTGAATCTGGTTCAACATGAGAAGTCTTTGACTCACGCTTACCTGGTATTAGTCATTTTTAGTAAAAAAATATATTTCTATGATATAATTTAAAGAAAGTAAACATTGAATATGTTAACGTATAAAAGATATAAATTAATAAACCTTTAAGCTTTTCTTCCCTCCTCCTCTTTTCAGAAGAACCTGAACAGTAACAACATATATTAATTTAACTTAATCATATGTTCAGTCTTTGTAAATAATGTTCAAATATGTTTAGTTATGTGAATTACCTCTTGTCTCAATACGATGAACGCTCTCGTCAACAGTCTCAATACGATGAACGCTCTCGTCAACACTCTTCTATTTTTTCCCACTTCCTTTGCTTGACCCTTCTTCAACATGACCACCAGATCTCCTTGTTCTTGCCGTATGCACTTATGAACAGAGTACAATGAGTCTACCTCTTTACAAGATAAACATCTAATGTGTATATGAATTAAATCATTCATAACACTATTTGACAGAATAATTATAAAATCTACATCTAGTACTAAACATATTTCGCAAAAAAAAACACAGCAGGACTGAAAGTAATCATAACAACAGAGGCAATCCACAATAAATTTACTCTTTTATTTATTAACAATGCATTTTCACAAATTATAAACAATCTATTGAAATTTAATCCTCTAGATTTCGTTTGTAACATAATAATTTTATTTTTAGGGTTTCAAAAATTACTATTTTACTCAACAATAATAAAAAACCCAGATGAAATAAATAATAAAGTGTGAAATAACAATACACTACCTCATACAAAACATGCAGTTTATAAACGATAAATCCTTTGATTTTGGGTATGCACATTTACCTTACCTCTTATCAGATGAATTTAAGCCAAAAAAAAAAGGTCAAGGACGCATGCAGGTGATCGGAGTACCTTGTTGCCTGAACTTTTTCGCTGGGAATAATGACCTTGATTTTTTCGAAATCTTTCGAACGGAATGCAGAAACTTGGGAAACAAATCTTTTAGCTACACATAGTCTGGTAATTAATTCGAATTGCCGTATTTTTAGGAAGTTTTGAATTATGGAAGGTGATAGAATTTCGTGTTTTACAAGAATATGCATTTATCAAATTGATTTGATGGTAATCTGTCTAATACGGAGTATTAAAGAATTTTAAATAATTTGAATGGAAAGGACAATTTCGTCTTCTTAAGTACCAATTTGACTCTATTCGATAAAAAATAATAACCTATTCCCTATTAGAAAAAAGTTTTAGTGAAATGACTCTAATAACAATTTTCCCTTAATTTTTTGGTGAATTTGTCAGAATGTTTTGACATGTAGTATTAAATTTTTTGTCTTGTAGTGGTAATATTTTGGCCTTATAGTAACAATATTTTGGTCATGTAGTAAACTACCTGTTTGCCACCCGCGAATTTTCTGGACAATCCGATCCAGGCTTCTGACCAGCAAAATTTTTAAAATTGACTTAATTTGACTTTTGAGCTTAGGGTTTTGACTTGCCTAATTGAGATGGAAGGCATGTATGCAATATTTCACATAAAACTAGCCCAAAAAATAAAATAAAATATAGTAACTTTTAATAAAAATTGAGAATTTTGAAATAGGATGGAGTTGCCACATAAGCAGGTTGTGAAATATATGAATTAAGGATGAGATAAAGATTAAAACGATTACATAAATTAAATTAAATAAAAAAATATAAAATTACGGTTATAAAAATTAAATTAAACAGAAAATATAAAAATGGAGAAAGTAGAAAAAATATGTCACGTAGAATAAAAATGACTCTGAAATATATGAATTAAAGATGGTGAAGTAAGTACATTCAAGCATTATACATTAAAACGTAAATTGAAATTGAAATAAATATACAATATAGCAATTAAATAATAAGGAATTATTTAATGTACACTGTTAAATATATAATGAGAACGTTGTGAAGCGTCATTTGTTGTGCGGTGAGATATTGAGGAAGTTGGTACATGTATGTATATCGTGAGTGTGGACGATGTACCAGCAAGTCAAAGGGCACATGTAGGAGAAGAGGGGAAATAAGAGATATTAAAATGGATACTCACTCTCTAATTCTTTGTTCTTTAAATTAATCACTTTCTATAATCTCAATATTAAAAATTAGCTAGAACTCACTTTAGGCGATCAGAACTCATCTCGCCATAATCCACCCTCATTTTTATCTCATTCCGCCTCCTTAATGCTTTACCATTTGAAATTTCTTATTTTGGGAATGATAACAATTTCATTATGGGTTCGAGGTGGGGATGACTCAAATAACACGAATTGGGGCGGTTTGAAATTGTCATTCCTAGCGAGTAAGGAACTTACTCAGATTTCGACTAGGACTTGTAGGTATGGAGTACACAATTTATATTAAAGTTTATAGTAAGGGGCATACTAGTATTATAGTAAGGGATAGTGACTCTAAAAAATAGGGATGGTAATGGACCAAGACAGGTACCTAGATACTCGGATCCGTACCATTTTATGAACAGGGCACCAGACGAATCAGAGCAATACATTATGCCTAAATCTCATATGGAGTCGAGTCTAAATAAGAACTCGACTCCACGTGGCTTTTTTTTTTTAAATTTATTTATTTATTTTGACCATTTTAAACAATATTAAAAGAATACTTTTCTGTTTCTTTTTTTTATTTACACGTTTTAAAATTATTTTTTTTAATTTTTTTTATTTTAACACATCTTAAATAATTAAAAAAAGAGAAACACAATATTACAAAAAAGTGCACCATAATATTATTAAAAAGTGCAAGTTGATATATCTAAAAAATGCCACACAATATTAATAAAATGTGTAAAACATATATAACTGAAAAATACAACTCAATATTACTAAAAAGTATTAGTCACTATACCTAAAAAGTGTAAGTGTCTATAAAGGAAAAGTGCAACATATTTTTTATTAAAAATTGCAAGTGAGTATAACTAAAAAAATATAACACAATATTAGTGAAAAGTGTAAGTCATTATAACAGAAAAGTGCACTACAAAAAACGCGCGCTTTTGGGACGGACACATGCTGACGGATTTTAGTCCGTCAGCATTTCCGACGGATATGCTGACGGAATGCTGACGGATTGAAAAGTCAACATCAATGCTGACAGATTTCCGTTCCGTCAGCATTTGCCGAGGGAAATGCTGACGGATTTCCGTTCCGTCAGCATTTACCGAGGGAAAATGCTGACGGATGTTTTGAAATTTGTATCCTGACGGAAATGCTGACGGATTATCCGTCAGCAAATGGCATGTTGATTTCGCACCGCCTCGTTTTCCAATAAGGTAACCGTTGGCTTTAAAGTCGCCGTTTACTCAATCGGAATTCTGCTAAAAAAGGACGGTTACAAAACCTCCACCATGTCCAATATGCTCGCGATTTCCGTGGGAGTCGCGATTGTCGCGTACGGCGAGGCGGAATACGATTCGTGGTGGTGCTTCTTCCGCCAAATTGGAGTTTGTTTTCCAAGTGAATGTCATCCATCTAATTCGATGTTTCCATGGTGAAGGTCGTTTCATTCTTAGTTTGGTTATTTTTATTTTTCCACAGCTCCCATAATATCTTATTTTAATGATATCTATTCATATTAGATTAACACAGTTTTCAATTTCAAGTTACATTGATTAATTCTTGCTACTTATTGGGAATTAGGGAGAAGATATTGTTGGACTGATATTGGTGTTTTATGTATTCATCATTGTGAGAAATATTTGTTATAGTTGTGTTAATGATATATTTCAGTATAGGTTTAGTTTTTGGTGGTCTTGATTCTGATTAGTGAATGATGATTATGTCCAAGTAGATTTTTCTTTCAAAATAATGTATACTTTTGTTGTAGTTTTAATTCGGAAGTAGTTGTACATGTAATTTTAAAAAGTATTTCGACAAACCAATGCCAATTAATTGTGGTCGGAAAATGAAATTCTGGTCGGAAAATGAAATTCTGGTCGGGGCCTCCCCGACCACCCATATTTTTTTTATAAATATTTTGTTTTACTGACGGATATTCCGTCGGTAAAATGCCAACGGATATTCCGTCGGTCAAATGCCGACGGATATTCAGTCGATATGTGAATTTCGAAATCAATATTTTTTCAAAAATTAATTTCTTTTATAATTATTTTAATTCAGTCTAATTTATTTTATAATTATTTTAATCCATTCTTTCCGACGGATTTACCGACGGAATGTTGACCCGGTTTGTTAAACGGGTTGTCCAAAATACCGACGGAATATCCCTCGGTAATTCCGTCGGCAATTCCGACGGAATATCCGTCAGCAAATCCGTCAGAAATGCCGACGGAATTCAAAAATCCGTCGGTAAAAAATACTGACGACGAAAAAGCGGACGGCCGACTTTCCGTCGGCAAATCCGTCAGTAACATCGGCGGCCGACGGAAAATCCGTCGGTAAATCCGTCTCTAAAACGCCCTTTTTTTGTAGTGGTGCAACACAATATTTAATGAAAAATGTAAGTTATTATAACTGAAAAGTGCAACAAAATATTACTGGTGTAACTCAATTTTTAATGAAAAGTGTAAGTCACTATAATTAAAAAGTGCAACACAGTTTTACTGAAAAGTGTAAGACATTGCAACTGAAATGAAAAGTGCAACACCGAATCTACACAATACTTGGTCAACTCAAATTTTAAAAAGTCGAAAATATTATTGAAAAGTGTAAGTCACTATAATTGAAAAGTGTAACACAATTAAAAAATAAAATAATAAAATAAAAAGTTAACTTGGTCAACTCAAGTTCTTATATATAGACTTGAGTCTACACAAGACCTACTCATCCATTACACTCCCTCTGTCCAATTTTATTATGTCCACTTTTTCGGGCACAAGTTTTAATGAATATTGATTAGTTTATGTATAAAGTAGATAAGTTGGGGGTATAATGGGATGTTGTGGGATCCAGGTAAAGTGTTTGTTTATGAATAAAGTTAGTGACAATTTGAGTAAATAAGTGATGGTTGGAGGGTGAAAATAAAATAATGTGAATAATATTATTTCTAAAAAGGGAATGGACATAATAAAATTAAACAACCAAAAAAAAGGAAAGTGAAAATAATGAAATTGAACTAAAGGAGTAAATTTTAAAAATAAAAATTGTAAAAATAATAAATATATATTTTTAAGAATCTGCCATAAATTTTAAATTTGTATTGAAAAATAAATAAAATAATTTTAAAAACATGTTTATGAATTTCACAAAAAATTATATACAATATTCATTAAATTTGACTGGTCGTGCTGACTGGAGACTTAATTAGACTTACAAGGGTTTGGGTACTTACAGGATTGTACGCAACTAATACCCTTATTTATTAATGTGAATTTGATAGTTTTTTTTAAGAAAAAAATAATTAATGCAATATTTGTATAACATTAATATATATATACATGTGATTATCTCTTATATATTCAATTAATTGCTTCCACACTCTTGTATAGACCAGAAATTTGTGGCGAATTAACTGTCAATTCTATATTTTATATATTATATTAATGGCATAAAATCAATTAATTTCTATATATATATATATATATATAAATAAAGTATATTTCATAATCTACCGATAAATCTATTTTTTAAGAATATCCTAAAAGATTTATAGAAAAATATTTTAAAAGATTTATATTAGAAATATATAGTATTTCCTAGATTTTTTTTAGAATATTCTAAAAGAGTAACTTTTAGATAACTATAAGAAAAATATACAATATTTTCAGTAGTTGTGGTGATCTCTTTATATTATATTACTCCTTCCGTCCCGCAATTACTTTCACACATTTCTTTTCGGGACGTCCCACAATAACTTTCACACCCTTAAAATGGAAAATCCTTTATAAATTCCACCCTCATAATATTCTCAATTTTACACAAATGCCATTACTTTTTCTTCACACATACCCAAAAGTCAACTCATTTCTTTACTTTATACATAAAGGTTTACAAAATTACCCCTCAAAATCCCCACTAAATTCACTTTTCTTATTTTGTGTGCCTCTTCACACGTGAAAGAAATCACGGGACGGAGGGAGTATATTATACTAGATGAGCACAATGGTGCTGACACAGGAGACGAAGACGAACAGGTGACTTTAGCTTACAAGAACAGATTCCTTAGGTAAGACATACAATACTTTAGCGTTGACACAGGTGACTTTAGCTTACAAGAACAGATTCCTTAGGTAAGACATACAATACTTTAGCGTTGACTTTAGGATACAATACTTAGACTCGTGTGTTGAATAAAAACCTTTGAATAAATAATGACTCCCTAAATATTATTTAGACTCGTGTGTTGAATAAAAACCTTTGAATAAATAGAATAAATAATGACTTTATCAAATTATCAAATATTATCAGTGTTAGTGATATCTGCTGCAATAAAACAGTAAAGAACACATGATTGGTAAAGTCTAATATGCACTCGAGTGCATGTTGTGCACCCTAGTCTAAAAAGTGTAAGTGACTATGACTAAAAATATTATTACACAGTTTAATAATTGAAAAGTGCAACACCATTTACTAAAAAGTGTAGGTCAGTAAAACTGAAAAGTGTAACCGCACAACATGCACTCGAGTTCATTGCAGACCAACCCACATGATTTATGCAAATAAAACAGTAAAGAACACATGATTTATGCAAATGCACTCGAGTTCATTGCAGACCAACCCACGTGATTTATGCAAATAAAACAGTAAACAACACATGATTTATGCAAAGTAGTATAAACAATATAAGCAATCGACAAACAATATAAGCAATCGACAAAGCAATAAAACAGTGGTTCGAACAACTTGTATATTAATGAAACCAAACAAAAACTAATATTACGAAAATTATAATATATATATATAAAAAATAAGAAACCCTAGTTCAAAAGCCATGTCCGAACTCGAAACCTTGATTCACAAACATCGTACCGTCCAATGAACACCCAACGCCGCCGGTGGACATGGGAAGCGCCGCCTCCAAGTGAGGGTTGCGCACCCCCGCCGCCAAAGAGTTAGAATAATTCTGTACGAGAAGAATCTCATCAGCCCTTGTAGTAATTTTATTTCTCAACACCTCCAACGCCGACGCGTACTCCTCCAACTCCTCCACTGTCTTCCCCTCAACGCCGTCGCACCACCACAATCCATTGCCGCCGGCAGCAGCGGCGTATTCCTCCCCTCGCTTCTTTTCCACTTCCAACTCCTTACAAACATCGGCATGGTGCAGGTTGTAATCCCTCGCAAACTCCGGCTGCGTCGGCGCCGCACAATCCTCGGCGCCCTCGCCTCTACGGAAGCGCTCGATAACCGCGTTGGCGGTCGGGTGGCCGAAGGAGAAAACGTGGTTATTGTGAGAGTGTATGATAATGGCGATTTGGGCTCCAGTGAGAATGCATAATTCACTAGCTTTCTTGAACAACCCTAATTTCCTTTTGGAAAACGTGACTTGACGAGAACTTAGTTTTTCGATTTTCTTGATTTCAATCTTTCTTCTCCCCTTACTCGTCCTCTCTTTCGTATCATCTTTCAAGATCACCATGTTTACAATAAGTTCAAGAGACTGGAAATAATTAATTGTGATTTTAGGGCTATAATATATAGATGATGAATATTTTCATATATGGAAATCAGATTTTAGTGAAATTAATGCAATATTCACTTTCCTACTTTATCCTCCCTCTCTTGAAATAAATAAACATGTGTTCTTTTAATTTTAGTTGCCTTGTTTTAATTAACTTACCCTTATTAATAAACTTAGAGGAAAATAACACTTTTAGTCATCGAAATTTACCTTTTTTCACATTTGGTCATTCGATTATTATTAAAATTGGTCACTCACTTATTCTTTTCTATCAAAATTGTCATCCAAGTTTACCTCTTTTCAGATTTGGTCACCAGTGATTATCAAAATTGATCACTCACTTATTCTTTTCTATTAAAATTGGTGATATGTTAGTCAATTGACTAACGGAGAAAGGAGGGTTCTGAATGACAATTTTTTTGACATCATTCTCCTCCTTTAATTCCTAAACTGTAAACCTCAATTTTTTATTTTCAATTTCTATTGATAAAAATTTCTAAACCTAAACCCCAATTTTTTTTAAAATTCTATTGAGTTTATCTTCAATTAATATTTTAATTCCTACTTGATTTTTCTTGGATTACCATCTCCATCTATAATTTTTATAGAGTGAATTACATCACTATGTCAAACCTAGCTACTTACATGGGAAAGAGAAAGAGTGACAAGCCATCAAAGACAATTATTCAGACTCTGTGTCTTTTTGTACTCTATTTTCCAGACTTGGTTTTTTGAACAATATTCCAATGTTTTCGTATTGAGACCCGCGTTGTGCAATTATCAAATATTATCAATTTATATTAAAAATATTTCAGAAACTGAATTTTTCTATTAAGATCATTATTGCAGATTTTTTAATACGTTAGTCAAACATATTTTAAACTCAAAGTCACTCTATTTGTAGATTTTTTATTTCTCAATCACACAAAAAATTGGAGTTTAGGGTTTATGGATTTTTACCACTAGAAATTGAAAAATAATGGGGTTTATGGGTTAGAGTTTAGGAATTAAAAGATTAATTCAAGATAAACATTGAAAAAAACATTGGGATTAGGGTTTATAAATTTTTATCGATAGAAATTGAAAGAAAATTGGAGTTTAGAGTTTAGTTATTAAAAAAGAGGAAATGATGTAAAAAAAAATTGGCACTCAGAATCCATTCTTTGTTAGTGAATAATAGATTGTTGTTATTGACTATCAACATCACTCTGCATTTTTCAGTTTTACTAACTTACACTTTTTGGTAAATGGTGTTGCACTTTTCAATTATTAAACTGTATAATAATATTTTTAGTCATAGTGACTTACACTTTTTAGTAATATTGTGTTGTACTTTTCAGTTTAATAACATACACTTTTCTTTAGACTAGGGTGTGCATACTAGACTTTACCAAACTTAGGTGATCAAAAGTGATATTTTCCCAAACTTAAACTATTTTGTTGTTGAATTCTTCTGTTTTTGTTAACACCTTTCTTGCATATTAAGATGAAAGGTTATTTAAGGATATTTTTTATTATTTTGACTAATTTATATTCATTAATTTTTTAAGTTTACATAATTATCCTCCATCCTAATTATTTTAATGATTTACTTTACTTGTTATAAAAAAATTGTAGTTTGTTTATTTATTAATTGAAATTATTTAACAACTAATTATAATTTGAAGCTAAAAAATAATTTTATAATAAAATATGAAATAATTTACAGAATATGTAAAAAATAATACTCCGTAGAAATTTTAAACTTTGCGAAATTATTAAAAATTTACATAGTTTTTAATTAATTTATATGTTTTTTAAAATAATACATGTTCAGTGATAATTTATTCATTTAAGATAAATTTTAAAAATTCTTTACATTTCATTGTAGTATACCAATCATGAGATTAGAATCACGTGAGGAATATCTTTTTCATTCCTTCTCAATACCAATCATAATAATTACCATTCTTATTTCATTATTTTCTCATTATCATTCCATTCTTGAATTTATTCCAGTCAACCCTAATATCATTCCATCATACCATCATGTTGTAAAGGGTTGCAATATTGTCATATTAATAGTATTGTTTACATGTCAATGAATAACACTGATCCATCTCTACGTTATTTTTTCCATCATTTGGAATGAGCTATAATCAACAAGTATATATTGTTTAAATAAAAAATTTGAAAACTGCTGTTCAACTGGTACAAAGTCACAAGTTCGACCATCTTTCTTTAAATTTCTTTTCAATAATAATTATATAAGAATTACATCTTTTCAATAATAAAAATTACACTTTTCAATTAAAATATCTATCACTTTTTAATAATAAAAATTACACTTTTCAATTAAAATATCTACCACTTTTTAATAAGAATTACATATAAATCAGAAAAATTACACTTTTCAATTAAAATATCTACCACTTTTTAATAAGAATTACATATGAATCAGAAATTAATTCAAGGGTGAAAGAAGTGGGAAAAGAAAAAGTTTTTTTTAGAAAGAAAGGAGAAGAAGAAAAGAGAGAGAAAAGAAAGAGAAAATAAATCGATAAAAAAAAAAAAAAAAGGTTACAGGGACAGAGAAAGAAAGGAGAAGAAGAAAAGAAGAGGAGAATAAAGTGTTAAAAAAAAAACGTCAGTGTGCATTTAAGACTTTCTCTATTTCATAATCTACAGATAAATCTATTTTTTAAGAATATCCTAAAAGATTTATAGAAAAATATTTTAAAAGATTTATACATGAATATTTTAAAAGATTTGCCCTTTAAATAAAGATCCCAAAATATAATATTTCCTAGTTTTTTTTTAGAATATTCTAAAAGAGTAACTTTTAGATAACTATAAGAAAAATATACAATATTTTAGTAGTTGTGGTGATCTCTTTATATTATATTATACTATACTAGATGAGCACTCACTTATTACGTGGGGTGTGATTCGGGTGGAATTTTCATGATACGAGTGTAATTCAGGTGGAATTTGCATGATATGGAGTTTAATTCGGGTGAAATTTGCATGATTTGAGTGCACATTTGAGCTTATAGATACTTTGATTCGGGTGGAATTTGCATGATTTTAGTGCACATTTGAGCTTTTATGAATACTTTGGTCAAATTGAGAGAAAGATAGTATTTTTATTATTTTTGTAGGAAAAAATGGTTTCGTCTCGAAAAATGGAGGGGAATGGAAAAAAGAATTGAGTCAATCGAAGTTCGAGAGCAAGAGTTACATACAAAACAATGAGCAAGCCAGACACGACCGAGTCAACGATTCGACCGAGTCAATCCAAGGCAAATCGACAGCACGACCGAGCCTTAGGTCTGAGGAGTCGGACGTCGTTCGTTATAGAGATTGGGGCCAACAAGAGGGCACGACCGAGCCCATGTCACGGCCAAGCCCATACGGAGACGAGGTTGAGGCCGGCGGCACGACCGAGCTGCTAGAAGGAAGTTGCACAGTCGAGCCCTATGCTCCGGCCGAGCCCGAGACTGGCATGCATGCTAGAAACTCTGTCCTGACTCGGCCGAGTGACCCCATTTTCAGCGGTTTTTGTGCAATTTCACCCATTTTTAAGGACCTACTTGCAAAACTCATTTTTAAACCCTACTATAAATACTCTCATATCATATTTTTATCAATCCATCACCCCTCCCACAAGAATTCTTCACACATTTACACACATTTGAAAGTGTTCTTCATCCATTTCTCATTTCTTCATCATCATTTGGAGCTCATTTCTTCATCATTTGGAGCAAGGATTGGACTTTGGAATTCTAGGCTCTATCTGTTGGTCTCTAAACTATAAACTACTATCAATGGTGTGGAAAAAGTTTAGAGGGGTGAACAGATCATGATAACAAACTTGGTCAGTTGAAAAGCTATCTTAAGAGCTACTAGTGCGAAATCGAAATTGTGTAGACCCTAAATATTTAACATTGAATCTTAAGAGCTACTGGTGCGAAATTGTGTAGGCCCTAAATATTTACCATTGAATATATAATGACTTTATCAAACCAATGAATATTATCAGAAATATATAAGCAATAGACAATGCAATAAAACAAAGTAGTATAAACAATATAAGCAATAGACAATGCAATAAAACAGTAAAGTGGTTCGAACAACTAATTATATATTAATGAAACCAAACAAAAACTAATATTACGAAAATTATAATATATGTATATAAAAAATAAGAAACTCTAGTTCAAAAGCCATGTCCGAACTCAAAACCTTGATTCACAAACATCGTACCGTCCAACGAACACCCAACGCCGCCGGTGGACATGGGAAGCGCCGCCTCCAAGTGAGGGTTGCGCACCCCGCCGCCAAAGAGTTGGAATAATTCTGTACGAGAAGAATCTCATCAGCCCTTGTAGTAATTTTATTTCTCAACACCTCCAACGCCGACGCGTACTCCTCCAACTCCTCAATATGATTCAATATGATTCAAATCTAGCTTTATTACTAATTCAAATATCAAAATAACATTTATCAATAATATCAATAACATTTATCTTTATTACAAGCATAAAACACTAATATTCAATATGATTCAAATCTAGCTTTATTACTAATTCAAATATCAAAATAACATTTATCAATAATGAACCACAAGTATATTAGTTTCATATACAAAAACTAGTATATAAACTTCATTACAAAATATCTAACGTGAAGTGCTTTTCAAGAACTAGTATATTAGGTTGGTTCTATTAGGTTGGTTCTGTGGAGCATTTCCGAACATGCAAATTGTGGGAAGCCTTGTAGTTGCCATAATCTCCTGCAATTGAGCCACTTACAGATCTATCATATATTTTCCACAAATGGATCAAACCTTAAAGCACAAATTCATATAAATGAAATTCATATGGAATATAATAATTAATTGCACATTGACTTGATATATGCATTAAAAAAAGTTGGCTTGTACCTAATAACAATAAAATTATGTGAATTATAGTGGTATCATTTAACAATATATTCCAAAGGCCCAGAGTCCAAAAGAAAGCAATCAAGAAAAGTAAACTTTCAGGACTAATTTTGTATAAAGCTTTGAATTCACATCACCAAATACAAATACACACCAAATACTAATAAGTTCCTCAAAGATGGCCATAAACCATGAAGAAGAATAAATACAATATATATACTTACTTACAAAATTTCAGCTTTGAACATCTACCTTCACTATTGCCCAAGTAAGAAGTTAATTTTTTGGAATTAATATGCATGAAAATTTGAAAATCATCTCATTTTAATTAAAAGAAGAAAAAAAGTGTACCTGAATAGGCTTGTTGGATGCCTCAAAACTTCTTCTTGGCCTCTTCCAAGTACTTAGAATTTCCAGAAGTAGAGAATCGATCAGGGTGCCATCTCTGTTCACGAAAATAATTTGATCTTAATGCATAGTATTAAGCCAAGATTTTCCCAGGAATTAAAAGTCTTTCAATATAAAGAAACAAACACAATCTTAAAAAATAAAAAATTGCAAGGAAATAAATAATCTGACCATTGCAAGTTTCTTGTAAGCAATCCTGAGGTGAGCTGGTGAGCATTCTTTGTTCAATCCAAGAACACTATAAAAATATACCTCTGAAGCCATATTTCTCAACTTTCAAGAAATAATGTGTATGTACTGTATAACTTATATATTATTACTCTTATTCAAAGATTACTACGTGACGTAGTCAGCCAGTTTTTGCATTGAGAGGGAAGCCTCTAGAACATATTAATGCATATTTATATGCAGTGCAGTGCAGGGGTCTCTCTTTATACTTGAAAAAAAGTGAATATTAAATGAGTTGTTTTAAAAAATAAGGAAAGAGTTTATGAGGCTGGGTGTTGGATAAGAAAAGAAGAGCATTGATGTTAAATGAGTTGTTGCACTATGGTACTATTTTAAATTCCAGAGGGTTTCACACTAGCAGAAAAGAAGGCAGCAAAAAAGGAATGGAAATATAAGGAACAAAAATGATTCTAATTATTGGCAAATGAAACAAAGAAGTAATTGTTTGGTAACTCCATTAGAGAAGCTTAGTACAGAATGATAGGAACAATCTAAAATTACACACAGATACTAATCCCCTACAATAAAATATTAAAATCCAATGGATTCCTACATTCTCTTAAACAAAACAAAATCGTGTAATCTTGCCAAAACAAATCAAGAAAACAGAGTACCCTTTTTCCCTACACCCTCTCTCTCTTTCTCACCTTTCTGACACTTAACTAGTACACCCCAATTTAACTTCAAAAATTATTTTAAAAAATTCAAAATTTGAACCAGCTTGATTCAGAAAATTCAAAAGCACTTATCCAATTAAATTAGATAATGGCAAGTTCAAAAGTCAATTCAATCAAGAACTCTTTATCTTACATGATTCAGAGACTATATTGCATACATAAAACCAATATTATAGAGCAACATGCATCAGAGACAAACAAATCTACAAAATTAAAGACATATCAATGTCTGAGAGCATCTATGGACTGTAGTGTGCCTTACTGCCTTCGTTTAGTGCATAAACAATGTAATCACAGATTGTACATTAGTTTGCAGGTTATAACTTATAACCCACATCTCTTCTCCACCACATTTTAACTCAATAAATTACAACTACAACTCATCTTAAAGCATGTATACACAAATAAACATGAAAAAATTACCAAAAATTAATGAAGAATCTATGCATCAAATCAAGGTGTATAAATTAGACAACGTAGCCAAGATTACAAGTATGATGAACAAGACATCTAAATGTACAATCAAATCTATATGAACTCACTAGATCAATTAGTACTGAACAGTCAAAACTAAAAGTTGCAATAACTACAGACGTATCTCCACACACTTAAATAAACTTAACATTGAATCATAAGGTATTCGGCTGAAGCTTCTTTAAAACACACAGACTCCTAAGGATGGACATTTGCAATATTAGGAAAGACTCCTAGTAAGGCATTGAGTTAAATAATACTATTGAAAACAGAAATACTGAAATCCATACCAAAAGCATTTTGATCCAAGAAACAGTGCAATGTAAGTTTGCTTATCATTTAGATAAAAACATAACACATTATTATTCCACAAACTCAATACGCTAATTAAGTAAATCAATCTAGTCATGTACAAACATTGACAATCCTATCACACTAGGTTAAAAAAGGTGAATAAATTTGCAATTTTCCAATTATATATAATGTAAATACTTGCATTCCGACTTACAAGCTAACCAGAAACTTCGATTCTGCAAGAGATGGTGAAAGAGAGGGTCGTGGCCGGTCGGAGGGCCCTAGATGGCCTGAAGAGGTCGACGACGTCAGATCGGGGGTCTGCGGCGACGGCGCGGCCGCCGACTGAACGCAACAGCTGAGGGACGACGAGTGCGCCGCGGTGCGAGGTGAGGCGGCCGAGGAGATGGCCTGGCGCAGCGGCCGTGACTGAGCGTGGGCGGCGCGACCTAGAGCGCCGAGGCCGAGGACAGAGACGGCCAAGCGCAGCGGCCGTGACTGAGCGTGGGCGGCGCGGCCTAGAGCGCCGAGGCCGAGGACAGAGACGGCCAAGCGCGGCGGCCGTGACTGAGAAAGAACCTCACTGTGTGTAAATCGCACACAGTGAGGGGGTGGTTTTTTCCTTTTTTCTTTAATTCGAATTGAAGGGGATGGGGTTGGGGAAGAATATATTGCTTTGATGTGCAGTACGAGATCGTTCAGGAAAAAGACTGAAGAGACTAGACGAACAATTGGTATCAGATATTTTTATTATTTGGTAGAGCAATTGGTATCGGATATTTTTAATATTTGGTAGAGCAATTGGTATCATATATTTTTAATATTGGTAGAGCAATTGGTATCGGATCATTACTATTAAAAAATATTAAATACAAAATGGTATCAATAAATAAATTTTAATATCAATAAATAAATTTTTATTATAAAAAATGATGGATTTCATAAAATTACTCAACATAATTAATACCAAAAAATAAGTGTATTAATAAAAATATTATTAATACTAAAAATAAAATTAATAGTATCGAAAATTAAATTTACGATACCAATGATAAGTAGTATAAAAAAAATTTGGTACAAAAAATGAGTGGTATCAATAAACCTATTACTAATACTAAAAATAAAATTAATAGTATCGGAAATTTAATTTCCGACACCTATGATAAGTAGTATCAAAAAAAAATATTTGATACAAAAAATAAGTTGTATCAATAAAAAAATTACTAATACTAAAAATGAAATTAATAGTATCTAAAATTTAATTTCCAACACTAATTATAAGTAGTATAAAAAAAAAAATCTGATACAAAAAATAAGTGGTATCAATAAAACAATTACTAATACTAAAAATAAAATTAATAGTATCAGAAATTTAATTTCCGACACCTATGATAAGTAGTATCAAAAAAAATTATTTGATACAAAAAATAAGTTGTATCAATAAAACAATTACTAATACTAAAAATGAAATTAATAGTATCTAAAATTTAATTTCCGACACTAATTATAAGTAGTATCAAAAAAAAATCTGATACAAAATATAAGTGGTATCAATAAAATAATTACTAATACTAAAAATAAAATTAATAGTAGCGGAAATTTAATTTCCGACACAAATGATAAGTAGTATCAAAAATAATATTTGATACAAAAAATAAACAGTATCAATAAAATAATTATTAATACTAAAAATAAAATTAATAGTATCGAAAATTTAATTTCCGACATCAATGAAAAGTAGTATCAAAAAAAATATTTGATACAAAAAATAAGTTGTATCAATAAAACAATTATTAATACTAAAAGTAAAATTAATAGTATCGGAAATTCAATTTCCAATACCAATGATAAGTAGTATCAAAAAATTATTTGATGTAAAAAAATAAGTAGTATCAATAAAAAAAATTTAATGCCAGAATAACTTTGGTATCAAAAAATAACGGATGGAATAAAATTAATGGTATCAAAAGATAAATTTTTGATACTAAGTAATGCAAGTAGTATCAATAGTTTTATTGTTGATACTAAATGATAAGATTTAGTATCGGAAAATGCATCAGATACCAATTTTCCGATACTAAAAACCTCTTTTCTTGTAGTGAACGGAGAAATGACAATTTTTTTGACATCATTCTCCTCCTTTAATTCCTAAACCCTAAACTTCAAAAAAAAATTCAATTTCTATTGATAAAAATTTCTAAACCTAAACCCCAATTTTTTTTTTAATTTCTACTAAGTTTATCTTCAATTAATCTTTTAATTCCTACTTCAATTTTTCTTGGCTTATAGAGTGAATTACATCACTATGGTCATGTGCTATATTGTATTCACTAATGCTGGCAATTATTCAGACTCTGTTTCCTTTTTTACTCTATTTTTTAGACTTGTTTGTTTGAACAATATTCCAATGTTTTCGTATTGAGACCCGCGTTGTGCAATTCTCTAATATTATCAATTTATATTAAAAATATTTCAGAAATTTGATTTTTCTATTAAGATCATTATTGCAGATTTTTTGATACGTTAGTCAAACATATTTCAAACTCGAATCACTCTATTTGTGGATTTTTTATTTCTCAATCACACACAAAAAATTGGGGTTTAGGGTTTATGGACTTTTATCACTAGAAATTGAAAAATAATGGGGTTTAGGGGTTAGAGTTTTGGAATTAAAAGATTAATTGAAGAAAACTGGGGTTTAGAGTTTAGGAATTAAAAGGGAGGAAATGATGTAAAAAAAAATTGGCACACAAATTCCATAAAAAGAATAAACGAGTGACCAAATTTGATAGTGACTAAATGTTGTTGGACCCTTAATATGGGGTATGCATCAGACGAGTTTCTAAAAATCAGATGACTCTATGACATCTGATATATAAGTTCAGGTGTAGAAAATAAAACTAGCTCTCTATACAAATGACTTGGTCAGCTGACTAACTAGGAGTCTAGAACTAGATGATCTGCTGATTACATCAGCTGATAGAGAAGCGTGTGCGAAATTTGTAGTGTGCCCATTTCCTACATCCTAAAACAGTAAATAACACATAGGTTTATAGTGGTTCGGATCTCAATATCCTACATCCACTCTCACATCTCATTATGTGAAGTTAGCCTCCTTGAACACTTTAACGTCCCAAGAGGAGGACGTCTTGCTACTTTATAGTCCCAAGAGAAGACTTTTGATCAAGATCCTCAACTACTTTATGAAGATACAGATCTACTTGTTGGTTAGGTAACAAGTAACCTTTACAGTGGTCTTCTTCTTGATTGTACCTAGTGTGTATACCTCGGCCTATCATGAGTATAGAAGGGAGGACTCGAGAATGACTAAGTATGAGAAATTCCCTTACAATCTGAGTTAGCCTAAAGCTAGGCTTGATAATTTCTCTTTTAAGCTTGGGATGTGTATAAGACTATGTTGGCTTAGATATATCATGAATTCACTCACTGGGGTGTGGGTATGGATGCTTGCTTGATGTTTTCTATTATGATTTTCTTGAGCTCTTCCGATTTTCTGGACCACTACAAAATAATGGAGAAATGGCATCGGGGAAGGCATCGGATCTGCCGTCCCCAAAGATGAAGGCAACGACAAAGGCATCGGCAGTGTGCCGATGCCATTTCGCATCGGGGACAGCCGATGCCATTTCGCATCGGGCCTATTGCCGATGCCATTTTGCCGATGCCTTTTTATTAAAATTTAAAAAAGCCGAATCTGGGTTTCGAACCCAGGTCGATAGGCCACCAACACCCACCCCCCACCGCTGGGCCACCCCATTTTTCGGAAATCTGGCCATTTTCGCGATTTGTGGGGTTCGAACTCGGGACCTCGCGGTCTCGAAGGCTTTTGAGCGCCCCCTGTGTGCCGTTTAGGCTAGGAGCTTTTAGTCGACATGTTGTGAATGCAATTAATATATATTCAATTTAATTTGAGTTTTTAATTCTTTAATTAATTCAATCCATTCTAATTTTAATTGTTGCTTATTAAATTATTTATCAAAGCATATCATAATTATTTCTAAATTATGTTTTTCAAATTAACTAAATTATGTTTTTCAAATTAAATAATTTATTTACGGTATCAATTCACACTATTTAAATTTATTCTAATCCTCAATTTACAACATTTTAATTCTTTAATTAATTCAATCCATTCTAATTTTAATTGTTGCTTATTAAATTATTTATCAAAGCATATCATAATTATTTCTAAATTATGTTTTTCAAATTAACTAAATTATGTTTTTCAAATTAAATAATTTATTTACGGTATCAATTCACACTATTTAAATTTATTCTAATCCTCAATTTACAACATTTTAATTCTTTAATTAATTCAATCCATTCTAATTTTAATTGTTGCTTATTAAATTATTTATCAAAGCATATCATAATTATTTCTAAATTATGTTTTTCAAATTAACTAAATTATGTTTTTCAAATTAAATAATTTATTTACGGTATCAATTCACACTATTTAAATTTATTCTAATCCTCAATTTACAACATTTTAATTCTTTAATTAATTCAATTCATTCTAATTTTAATTGTTGCTTATTAAATTATTTATCAAAGCATATCATAATTATTTCTAAATTATGTTTTTCAAATTAACTAAATTAACTAAAGCATTTCAAATTATCATAATTATCAAAGCATTTCATAATTATCCTCTCCTCCTGTATTTTGAATCGAAGACATATACGAATAAATAAACTAAATAATTAACTAAAATTAATTATATATAATTGACCACAAATACTTACAATGCGCTGTGCGACCTCTGCTGCTCCACGAGCTCCGCCTTTATGAGTACCATGGCCAGTACCCGGACCTCCAGGCTCGGATAAGCGGTTCTTACGAGCCTGCTCGCTCTTCTTAATTGTTTCGGGATTGTTCCAGTGACGAACTAAGTCGTTCCAAACATTCACATCCCACCTCGGCCTCTTGTTATCCCTCACCCACGCCTTCTTGATTTTTGATAACATGTTAGTGTACCGACTTGCAGCTCTTTGAAGAAAGATTCGGTACACCTCTGTAGAAGATGTGGCTTCAGGGTCCCACCTGACCTCGGTCTGCAAAAAAAAATTAATTAACGAATTAATATAACAAAATAACAAAATGTTAATGTAAAGTTATTTTATACCTGGAATGTATCCCACCACCGCTGTACCGTGCCGGGTGATACCATAGCCCAGGCGTGTGCACCAAGCTCCATATTCCGGTACATTATCGATCTGATCGTCCTCGAAATTAAATTTGAAGGCATCAACCTGTTACACGTATTTTATAATAAATAAAAAATTATTAATAAACATGTTATGCATACGTCTAATGAAATTTAAATATAATACACTTACGTATCCTGGTAGATAAATAGTCGGATGCGACTGTCGGGTGCATCAGTCGACATGCTGGCCTGTGTCCCGACAGACGGAGGTCTAACTGGCGAATGTATCGGTGGAGGGGATTGTTCCTGTGGATGTGGAACCATATGAGGCAACTCAGGCACCTGAGGCACCTGAGTGTAATAGGAATGTGGGTTCATTCCGGGCATCTGGGGCAACATTATCGAAGTCATATCGGGCATATAAAAACCCTGTGGTATCTGCACAGTCGGTGTCTCATCCACCGGCTCTCCTCTACCTCTACCTCTACCTCTACCTCGCCCATGTCCAGAAGAACCCTGTCCAGAAGAACCCTGTCCAGAGCCATGTCCAGAACCATGTCGACGACCACTCATCTGTCAAAATGAACATTAAAACATTATTAACATTGAACATTAATTGTAACAATTAAAAAACATTATATATGAACTTAAAAGGAACATTTTATACAAACAACTACCTTGATCTTATGTTGTTCTGCATGTTTAGTACTTGTAGTTTTGTTATCTTATGGAAGTTCTCCTCTCTCAAGAAAAGGGTGATAACTTGTTAATCTATCTAAAATTGTGTTGGTGAATTAACTACACTCTCCATTCTGACCGTTGTACAGTGTTTAAAGAAAAATGAAATTGAAGAAAAGGCTACAAACTCTGGTGTTAAGTGCTATTTTGTCCGTACTGACCCTCATGGTCACGATGTAGATTATATTTTGTCTAGAAAATCAATCAGTGAAGCAAGGCTCATGTTCATGCATATACACACTCTCCAGACTATTGAAAAATACATGGCCAGGTTGATCTGAGTATATATTTCTTCTTTGGTATCACCTGGTGATGATTCTTGTTTAGAAACTTTATAACTATTTTGATGTCACTCAGGTTTCCTAATCCCATTCACTAATCTTGGACTATACATCCAACTACGAATTGAATAATCCATGTCAATCGACGTCTAGCTACAACACACAAACAACCAACGTCTCATTTCCCAACTCTATTAAAATCAATTAATATAATTCTAATTATATTCTAATAATTATTCTAACACCCTAATGGCATCGACGGCTGTTACGTTCTGGAAGAGAGGGGTGGTCGATTTATACTCAGTTAGGGCATCGGGCCCACTGCCGATGCCATTTTGCATCGGGGGGGCCGTTACCAAATGGCATCGGGGCCCACTGCCGATGCCATTTTGCATCGGGCATTAAATGCCGTCCCCTTTTCACATCGGCCGGCCTGCCGTTGCCATTTGCCTATGCCTTTTCAGTAATATTTTGTAGTGGACTTAGAACATTTGCTCAGCCTCTAAGCATCACCCTCACTCATGTATGAGATATGATTTGAACTCAGTATTTATAGTGTGATTTGCTTGAATGTTATCGTTGGAAAGTAACAAGCAAATCCCACTATTTTATGAAAACAATCTTTTGCTTGATTCTATTACATTTCCATGTAATATTTAGAGTATCTTTGACTTTACAGATTCTATAGCCTTTGTGTCAGATTCGTACTTCTGTTGTCGTGCTTTCATTGGTTCACGTCAGCTTGTATGGTTGTTGTCTAACGAATAATCAGCTGATATAACACAACTGATTTCTGCTGTCTTTATTCTGATGTATATCACAACTGACTTTCCACAGCAGATTGTACTCTGTTGTGTTTACTCAGCTTATCTTCTGGACTTCTTCTATACTGATCTTAACACTTGACTTCTCTGATTGTTTCTTCAACTGTGTAGACTTGTCTGGTTAGTCAAGCAGACTAAGTCTCAGTTGTGTTAGGCTTTACTCAGCTGATAAGACCTCAACTGATCATACTCAGCTGCTGTCTTTTTGGTCTTCTGATTTGTCTTTTGATTTTGGTCTTCTATCCTAATCTATTACAAGATGAATAATGAAGTTGGGGAAAATTGCACTTTTAGTCCTCTAAGAATGAGGTTAAATCACTTTCGGTCCTTTTTCATACACTTTTGGTCCGGTAAGAATGAGATTAAATCACTTTGATCTTTTTTCACACATTCACTACAAAAAAACTGAGATTTAGAAACGGATTAGATACCATAAATACTGTCTCTAAATAGGTTAGAAACGGATTTTGGAACCATTTTCTATCTGTTCCTAATCACAAGGTATCTAATTTTAGGAACAATTTTCTAAATTCCGTTTCTAATAAGAGACAGATTCCGTCTCTAAACGATGAACGACCGGTTTTATATCCGGATCAAAATTCCGTTTCAAATGTCGTTTCTATTTAACAACGACATTTTCTCGTTTCTAAATCCGTATCTAAATGATAAACGACCCGTTTTACATCCGGGTCAAAAATCCGTCTATAATTTCGTTCATATTTAGAAACGAAATTTTATCATCTCTAAATTCGTATCTAAACGATAAACGGACCCGTTTAACATTCGGGTAAAAAAATCCGGCTCCAAGATTTACACAACCCAATCCCACACATCCATCCAAGATCCCAATCCCACCACATAACCCATTCCCCAACCCCCCACCCACACTATTTAATTGTCCCATCCCATCCCATCCCATTCCATCCCAGCCCCCGTATTAAAAATGGGTCGGTTCAGACCCGTAAATATCTCTGAATTAATATATAAACTTTATATATATAAAAATTAATAATATATATATTATTGGTAAAATAATATCCCATGAATATATATATATATATTATATAAATAATATTAATTTAAAAAAAACTCTTCATATCAATAGTTTCAGCGCGTAATTTATGAAAATTTATGTAAATCAATAAAAAAAAATATTTCACAATCCATTCAAGTCTATCAAAATCCATATAAATCAATAAAAAAAGTTAGTCAAACTCTATGAATTTTATAAATCCACGTACATTTTAAAGTCCAAAAAAATCCAATAGAATTTCAATTGAATACACACCCCTCAAACGAGATGTAGTGTCTGATTCAGTTGATGGGGACATCGTAGTGCCCGATTCAATTGATGGAGTCTCGATTTAGTTGATGGAGTCACCGTAGTGCCCGATTCAGTTGACGGAGACACCGTAGTGCCTGATTCACTCTCGGATGTGGATTATTTTTCTGAATTCAAAGAAGTCTTACTCGATTTCGAGGGTAAGTGAATGATTCATATATTATATTATCAATTAAATATATTATATAATTTAAATCTTCATATTGTGGTTTAAATTGTTAATTTTTCTCATGTAAATCAAGAAAATATAATTAGGTAAGGGGGATGAAATTAAAAAAGAGTGTTATGTGGGTGAGCATTATATATGGGGTTGTGGAGCCCTGAATTAAGTCAATATTATCTTGAGATTTACTCAATGTGGATTCCAGGTGGATTAATTCAAAGAAGTCTATTGATATCTTATTATTACTATTGAAATAATTATATGGGATATCTTATTATTACTATCAAAATAATTATGTGAAGTTTCTGTGTATTGTTTCATTGTTATCTTTATTTTTACAGCACGTACTTTATTCTTTTAAAATATATTTTTCACAAATTTAGTAAAATTAATTTCTATAAATTAGATTTAACTTAAGTTGTATCTCTACCTACCTTCGTTAATTTAATTTTTTATTTTTATCTCAATTGACAATGATTACGTATTTATATTTTTTTCTAAATGGATAATATAATTATTTTTTAATCTAAAACTTTTTAAAAAATACTGTAGTATACAAGTTTCTTTATAAATTTTAATAGTAGTTTTATAAAGATTTAGAAACTTTAAAAAATTATTGAATGACTTTTTTTTTTAATCTTAACTCGTGCATAATTGATATATTAGAGAATCAATTCTTGAAATATTTTCACTAGTTTATACTTTTTTTCTAAATTGATGATATGAATGTTGATTAGAGAATCAATTCTTGAAATATTTTCATTAGTTTATACTTTTTCTAAATTGACGATATAATTATTTTTTAATCTAAATTTTTTTAAAAAATACTATACAAATTTAAAAAATTATTAAATGACACCGTACGTCTCCTTTTTTTTAATCTACAATATTGATATACGAGAATCAATTCTTGAAATTTTTTCATTAGAGAATCAATTGATATATATATTGTCATATGGAATTGAAGATATAATATAATATTATTATTATAATATCTATGTCTATCCTAAAATATATCTACATAACATTTATATTTATCCATTCATTTATAGAAGATATATTAATTGATTTTTTTTTTACTATTTATTAATATATTTTTTTACTATTTATTAATTAAATAAAAGAGTAAATAAATTAATATAACTCAATTCACCCGTCCATATTCTCATTCTCAATTCTCTATATGTATAAGGATTTCATCTCCCAAATTACCTCTCAAAAAAAGAATTCACTCTCTCAGTGTCCTCTTACGGTTTTCAAGGCAATCTGATAATTCTTGATTCCTAAATATTTTAATGTACTCTTAATACATATGAGCAAGAAGAAAATACTCTTGTGTGGCGTCGCTAGTACCTTACGAGGAAGTTGTTCACTCGGACCTCCGATTGAGGATCCTCGTGTCGTGTCGTCTCCTCCTGTAGTGCCAAATAGTAAATAATAATTATATTATTAAATAGTAAATAATAATTAAATTAAAAAGGTTTTGATTTACTTTTTTTATTTAATTTTATCATTTGACTAATTAGATACAGATTAGAGATGGTTAGATTCCGTATCACAAATTTTGTGTACCACCTTGTCTCGTTTTATATTGGGGAGAAAAAATTGACTGTCTAGAGACGGTGGTATATGTATCTAATCCGTATCTAAAACTCTCGAAACTGAAAGCCACGTATCTAATCGGTATCTAAAACTTTCGAAATTAAAAGTCATATCTAATATGTTTATAATGAGAGACAATTTTATTTTCGGTTTCAAATCTCAATTTTTTAACAAATCCGTATCTAATCCGTATCTATTAGAGACAGATAAGGACAACAGGGTCTTATTTTGCAACAAGCATGGTAGAAAGCTTAAGAGATCAAATATGTTCAGGACTCATATGTATATTTGGATTCCTTTGAACTCTACTAACCCCCCAGGACCCCAATAGACAAGGTGGGTACCTAAATTATTAAAATATCTTCATTGAAGGGTCGACTCGACTTGTATAAGAAGGGTAGCTCAGTAGGAGAAACTTGGTACATTGATAGTGGTTGTTCGCACCACATGACAGGTACTATGGCTCTTCTATCAAGCTACTGCGAGCATGAAGGACCCAGAGTAATATTCGGTGATAGCTCAATGGCAATCACTAAAGGCTTTGGTTACATCAGAAATGGAGATATAGAGATACAGGACGTATCCTACGTAGAAAGTTTGAAATACAATCTACTATATGTTTCTCAATTCTGTGATCGTGGTTATAAAGTGCAGTTCAAAAGCCGAAAGTGCGAGATCATAGACAAGAGGACTCACACTGTACTACTCGTCGGCATAAGACAAGGCAGTGTATATATTGTGAATTGGAATAGCTGTCCGAGGGATGCTTGTCTTCTTAGTAAGAACCCTAAAGAGATCAGTTGGCTTTGACATAGACGCCTTTGTCATATGAACTTTAAGGTGATTAATAAGATTGCAAGAGATTACCTAGTGGAAGGTATACCCAACGAAATCTATTACAAGTCACATGTATGCAATGCTTGTCAGAAAGGTAAACAGGTGAAAGGTTCCTTTAAATCCATTCCTACTCTCTCAACAAGTAGAGTCCTAGAACTACTACATATGGATCTTCATGGTCCGATAACTCCTCCAACCTTGAATGGTAGAAGGTACACACTTGTTATGGTAGACGACTATTCTAAGTTCACTTGGGTAGTTTTTCTACACAAGAAGAGTGATACACAAACTCTACTACCTGATCTGTTGAAGAAGTTACAAGTTGAGAAGAATCAATCCATTGTCAAGATTCGTAGTGACAAGGGGACTGAATTCATTAATTGCTATATCAAAGATTTTTTTTCTAAACGTGGTATCCAGCACCTTACTAGTGCAGCCAGGACACCACAACAAAACAGTGTAGCCGAGCGAAGGAATAGGACTCTCAAAGAAGCCTGTAGAACTATGCTAGCCGAGTACAATACTCCTCAAAAGTTTTGGGCAGAGGCGATCAATACTGCTTGCCACTCCCAGAACAAAAGCGCGATCAATAAGGTACTAGGTAAGACACCCTACGAGATTTGGAAAGGTAGAAAACCCAGAATTTCATATTTCCATATATTTGGTTGTAAGTGTTTCATCCATAACAATGGAAAAAGAAAGTTGAATGCATTCGATGCTAAAGCAGACGAGGGGATATTCTTAGGATACTCCTCGACTAGCAAAGCATTCAGAGTGTTCAACTACTCAACTCTTTGTGTGGAAGAAACACCACATGTTTTTTTCGATGAATATCGTCAGGACTCGTCTGCCGACCAGATCAGTAAGGAAGTTACTGATCTATCGATCCAATCTGAGAAGGAATCAGAAGTGTACGAATTTGTTCAAGCCTACAATCCATTTATGAAAGCTCTCGAGTCTGATGACAAGGAGAAGGTAAGTGCTCAAGGTAAGTCTACTAGACCAGTTGACATGCCTGCTCTAGTTGACTCGTCTACTCCTGCTAAAACTCCTGATACAAATGATGTTGAAATGCATGATGCTATAGTTGATTTAGATGATGATAACATGCCTGCTAAATCTAGAAAAACATGGAAATCTGCTCATGACACTGAAAATATCATTGGTGACTCTACTATTGGTGTGAAGACTAGACGACAACTCTTTGAGTCGCAAGAACAGCCGAGTCCATCTATGTTTTGCTGGTGTTGTTTCCTCTCTTCTATCGAGCCTAAGACCGTTAAAGAGGCACTAGCTGATAGTAATTGGATCATCGCTATGCAAGACGAGTTGAACCAGTTTGTTCGAAACGACGTCTGGGAACTTGTTGATAGGCCAGAACATCATAATGTAGTTGGCACTCGATGGATTTTCAAAAATAAGAAAGATGAGAATGATGTAGTCGTTAGGAATAAGGCTAGACTAGTAGCCCAAGGCTATTCACAAGCTGAAGGCATAGACTATGATGAAACATATGCTCATGTTGCTAGACTAGAAGCCATTCGATTGTTTCTTGCATATGCTGCTTATATGAAGTTTACTGTATATCAAATGGATGTTAAAAGTGCATTTCTTAACAGTATTCTTGCGGAAGAAGTGTATGTAGAACAACCCCCAGGTTTCGAAGTGAAAGGTAACCAAGTATAAAGATTGAAGAAAGCCTTATATGGACTAAAGCAAGCTCCAAGGGCATGGTATGATACTCTCTCTCTCTCTCTTTCTATTAGAAAATGGTTTTACTAAGGGCAAAGTAGATCGTACTTTGTTCAGAAGACAAGAAGGGAAAGACGTTTTACTCGTCCAAATTTACGTAGATGATATCATTTTTGGTTCACCTAACAAAAAGCTGAGTGAAAGTTTTTCAACACTCATGCAAAGTAAGTTTGAGATGTCAATGATGGGTGAAATGAATTACGTTCTTGGTCTTCAAGTAAAACAAACTCCTGATGGGATTTTCATAAATCAGGCAAAGTATACTAGAAATCTTCTAGACAAGTATGATATTAAAACATGCAAATCTTCTGGAGTACCTATGCTACCTACTTACAGGATGGATCCAGATGAACATGGTAAGTGTGCTGATCAAACATATTATCGTGGTCTTATTGGTTCATTACTGTACTTGACTGCTAGTAGACCTGATATTGTATTCTCTGTTGGCGTATGTGATCGATTCCAAGCTAATCCAAAAGAGAGTCATATGGAAACCACTAAACGGATACTGAAATATTTGAAAGGAACCATCAATCATGGTATATGGTATCCTTCAAATGATGATTTATCTCTAAATGGCTACTTAGATTCTGATTTTGGTGGCTGTAGAATAGATAGGAAATCTACTTCTGGTTCTTGTTAATTCTTAGGCACAAAACTCATTTCATGGTTTTCGAAAAAGCAGACTAGTGTGGCTACCTCTACTACTGAAGTCGAGTACATGGCTGCTGGTAGCTGCTGTAGTCAATTACATTGGCTCATTCAACTGCTTAGAGACTATAATATCTATGAATCAAATGTTTCTATTTTCTGTGATAGTAACAGTGCTATTGCCATTACACAAAATCCTGTTTTGCACACACGTTGTAAGCATGTTGATGTGAAGCATCATTTTATACGTGATCATGTAGAAAAGAAGGATATTCGCATGGAAAAGATTCATACTGATATTCAAAGAGCTGACATTTTTACAAAACCATTACTTGAGGCTCGTTTTAGAGAGTTATGCATTAGTCTAGGACTAATTGATCTAGACCCTACTTGCATATAGTTGTGTACTAACCAGACAGGTACATCATAAAGAAGAAAGGAGAACAGACAAGTTACTACAGAAACAGAGCACTCGTCTACTCGACAAACAGACAGGTACATAAGGTCAGACAAGATGACCAAATAACCCAATGAGGAAGCTGGTAAAGCTGAGGGTAATACTAAGGGAATAAACATTTAAGGGGGAATCTATGATTTCTTAAATATCCTTATGTTGACTCATAAGTTTGTTAAAGGTCATCTTGATTGAAACCTTGATTACTGCATATGAATGATATTCGATTTATTAATTCTACTCTACTACTCGTATCTACTCTCATACGTCGCATAAGATGAGATAGGTACAGGATGATGTTCGACAAATCAGACAGACAAGCACAGTCGAAGGGGGAACTCGACTAGTACATATGAAGTCTACTAATCTGTTCTGATGAACTCGAACAGACCAGATAAGTTATCTTGTGATTTAGATTCACTAAGTGTCAAACGTTATCAAGGGTATTACTGTAAGTTGATAATGCGAAACTTTGGAAAACCTAAAACTGGATATATACACTCCATTTAATGAGGTGTATACACCCAGTTCCCGCCTAAACCTATTGGACTAGGTCAGATGAGTACACTCCTCTGTTCTAACCAATAGCAATGACGAATTTCAAATTTTACAATATCAAATCACATAATATTCTCGATTACGTAACTGAATTTCAAAAGTTTCTTAATGTTAGATTAAACCAAATCAATCTTGGCCGTCTATATGAAACTTGTTGTGTAACAAAACCACTCCACTCTCCTAGAATCACTCCTCACGTTTCACTCTACTTTCCTAACTCTCAAGCAATCAACAATTCTTGCGATTCTCATTGCCTTTGTGTTTGATCCTTATTCATTCCATTTATAATGTCGATCGTGTCTATGTTTGACGTTTCTACTAACATGCAAGCAAGATTTGACCTAGGCAGGTACGCCTCAGAAGGGAAGGTGCATGTTGAAAGTTCAGTGTTCTTAAATGGAAGGCACATAGACGACAACAAAGAGATTCTTATCAAGTGCTTTAGGTGTGGATTGAGACCATATTTGGAGGCATTTCCAGAAATCGTCTATGAAGAAGAGGTGTTGGAGTTCTTCGCCACTGCGACTCGACGAGGCGACTCCATCGAAGCCTTTGTTAGTGGAAGTCGAGTGGAGATCACTCGAGAAGTTTTGTTCAACACATTTTGTTTGCCTTCTGGTTCGATTAATGTGGAAAATTATGGTTCAGGGCAGGAATTGAGGTATCTCAGCATTATTCTGCGGAAATAAGTTAAAGTTGGGTCGAGATGGCAAGATTTCGTCTGTCAAGAAGAAGGAGTTGCTGCCTAAGTACAAGACTCTTCTTGACATCGCCAGCAAAATGTTGCTCGGAGTGACCGGAAGCTATGATTATGTAACGATGCAGAAGACAAGAGTGATAGCTGCTATCTATGATGGAATTACCGATGGAAATTGGTACAAACTGTTCGTAGATAGGTTAATGTACTTTGAGAAGAATGTGAGAGTCGACACCGATGCCAGAGAATGGGTGGTGTCTGCTGCTGTAAGCTTTGGTAACAAGCTGAGTATTCTTCTACCCGTCTTACTCCCAAACAAGACGAATTGGAGCAAGGGTAAGCCGTTTCACGTGTTGAAACACTACTTGAAGAAGGATGCTCTTGATAGACAAGCAGAGCAAAGGGCTATTGAGCGTGGGCAAATTCAGATTAACCCAAGAGACGCTATGGTAGAAATTGACTCGTCTAGTGCTGAAGAAGACGAGGTTGAGGCTGGAACTATTGGAGCTTTGGTAAACTATATGTCTGATGAAGCAATGATAGAACCAATTGATGATTCTGAGGAAACTCAATCGGATGAAGAATCGGAGAAGGAAGTTGAGGGAGCGGAAGCGTATCGACTGGTGAGAGTCGAGACGAGTGCACCACCAGAAGAGACGACTGAAATGGTTAGTACTTCTTCTCGTGCTATTTCCATTCCTCTTGATATTCCTGTGAAAACCAAGGCAAGATCACTTCGATCTCGTGCCAGACCTATTTCCCGAACCTCTCCATTGATCGTTCAACCGCTGAGATCAAACATAAGCCAAGACACTACCATATATACTACAGCTGATACTTCTACAGCTGATATACCAAACCTAGCCACATCGCAGCCCCAAGAAACCACAATCCAAACTATTCCCACTCCCACAATAGAAAATGTTGACCCCATTAACCCATCTGTTTCGGGAAGTCTACCAACTGAGTTAAGGACCCTGACTTGTCTCGTTTTTCAACGCTTTTTTAAGCACTTTACAATACGATCCCCACAAGCGTATGGGTTCGATTGTAGTACGCAAGTACGACCAAGTAGATTTTCGTTCCAAGGACCTAATTGAGTGAAAGTGAATCCCTAAAGTTATAAGTTTTCATGCTATTGTAGTAACTAAACGTGTTTGTTGGATTTTCGGGAATTAAAACACAAGTATTAAACTAAATTAACTAAGATAAACCAGAAATAGACAAAAGTAATAATAAGCTATCTAACTTTCGAGAGAAAGTGCAAGAGAAGGGTATTGTCTCGGGTGTTTCCGTTTTGTGGGTAATTCAATGAGTTAACGAACCAATTGCATGAATTAAACTATGGTTTTGGATTAAGCTAAAGGTTATCACTCGTGTGTGTAGACCAATCCCTTGTGAGGCTTAGGTGAACACGTGCATCGATTAGCAATTATATAGTCTAATCAATACCATAAGCTCCTAAGATAGTGTCTCATAAACACGTTCAACACGGTTACTAATGTTTATGAGACACCCTCTCACTAATCTAATAGACGACCTCTAATCGACTAGTGTCTAGTGTCGTCGATCTAAGCAATCAACCCCCGGTCGGTGTAGCTAATTACTATGTTAATTCTAATTGATTAATTCAAGCTCATGCACACATTCTTAATCATGCAACCCAATACGGTCGTTGAAGTCGACAAAACCAACAATGCTAGCTAATAGGGTGAATTAATCAATTGAATCATGAAAATCACAACACTAGAAACATATACACCCAAATCCTAAGCTAATTATGCAATTACTCCACAATTACACTAAACACCCATCAAAACATCCACACCCAAGGCAATAAGAGCTTAGCCCATGGTTCTAGAAGAGAATCTCATGGCTACAACAACAAATAACATCAAACTAATGATAAAATAGCAAAGGATTGAAGAAATTAAGAAAATACTAAATTGAATTACAAAATAGAATAATATCACCTTGATCATGAGAATTTAGCTACAAACCGATGTAATAGACGATGCCCGATGATAATCGTAGCTTGATTTGAAGTAAAAACCACTAATATATCTAATCTAGTGAAGAAATTAAACTAATCTATGAAGAACACCTACTACTATGTGAATGTGTGTGAAGAAAGCTTGTAAAAGGAGTAAGGCTCCTTTCTAAAACTCAAATTGGAGCTATTTATAGTTGGGGTAGAAGTCTTGGATGAAATTTGCACTTAGATCCCTCGAAAATGGAGAAAATGGGCCAAAACCCCCGAGAATCATGTCACCCGGCCGGGTGGATTCCACCCAGGCATCCCACCCGGCCTAAATACGAACCTTGGAGCAAATTGGCCTTGCCCGGGTAGAATCCACCCGGCCGGGTGGGTTTTACCCGGGCAAAATCTTCGGTGGGTGAACTAATCCAAAATGTGGGTGTACAGCACTGTGGCCGGGTGGAAGTAACCCGGCCGGGTAGAAATGTGGTCCGGCATCGTCATTTTTCGTTCCGTTGTATCTCGAGCTTCCGACCTCCGATTGACTTGATTCTTTTTTTCATTCCACTCCATTTTTCGAGACGAATCCAATGGTGCAATCCTCTCTTCAGTACAGTGGAGTATGGTCGGTGTTTTGCTTTCAAAATACATCGTTTTTCCTACAAAATCGACAAAACACTACCTTTCTCTTATTTTGACCAAAAGAATGATAATCAATCAATAATTCAATGAAATCAACATCAAATGAGCTTCAAATATGCATCTAAATCATGTAAATTCCACCCGAATAAGACCCCTCCCAAAAACAGATTCGAAGCCCTGGTCGATTACCCGATGTGTATGCGAGAAAAGAGGTTGCGTGCACAAATGACCAGAAACTTGAAAAAGATGATGCCGTCAGTCGAGATCGATACAACTTCAGAGTTGTATGAAAAATTAATCAGAATATGCACGTAGGTTGCATTGAAGAAAGGTCTAACTGAGGACATGTTTGAAGTAATTCTTGGAATGGGTGGAATTGCAAATTTCCAAGACTGGGAGATGGAACAACTTGAAAATAGTGGTGTTAAGGATTACTCAGAGCTACTCCCAGCGCATGCCTTGATTGCTCTTGTAAAAAGGATGCTGAATATTTTGGATGACTTGCTGTTTTCGGAAGCAAAGTCAAGTGTTGGTGTTCAAGTCCCAGAGACTGATCTTGCAGAGGACGAGTTGATGCAAGATGTTGAGCCAGTAGAAGAGTCGATGTCTACTAATCCGATTACTGATCTTGAGAATGTTTCAGATCAGATGAGAGGTCTCGTGTTCGAGTTCCAAGTAGAACATGCACATGGTCCAAGGTGCAATGTTGGACAAATCACCAGACAGATAGAGAAATATTTTCCATTTGAGACGTGTGCTTACACCACCAGATTAGTTGAATTGGTGAAAAGAGACTCACATGCTGCTGAAAGAAGAGCTAAGGAAGCAAGGTTAGCTATTGTTCCTTACTGTCCTTTATTGAACTTAAAAGCCATAGCTGGAAGCGTCATTCCAGAAGATGAAGTAGTAGAAGACTTGGTCTTGACTACTGATCTGGAAGACAAGTTAGTTGAAGCTCAAGTTTTGGATGAAGACGAGCTCATGGATGAAGCTGTTCCGGAAGATAATATTCCAATTGAAGCTGATCAATCGACTCAAGTAATTCCAACTGCGTTTTTAGATGAGTTGAAGATGGATTTGAAGCAAGTGATTCAGTCATCTGTTGATGAATTTTTGAAGTCAGATGTAAAGCAAGTTCTAGAAGATCAGAATAAATCTCTTGTTGATAGTTCTAAGGAACTGATCATTGGTGAAGTGAATCAGATGGATGCTACATTCAGACAAGAGATGTACACTCAGCTAGAAGACTTCTTGCAAAGACAGATCAATTATTCTGAGAATTGTTCTATTGATTTTACGAGAGTATTGGCTGAAGAATCTAAGAAAATGGAAAATATTTATCGTGTGAAGATTGAGATAGCAGACGAGCAGAAAAAAGAAGCACAAGATCAGTTGGTGCAAGCAAGAGCTCTACTGACAAAAATGACTGAAGAAAACAGATTGCTCAAGCTGACTGCTACTCACTTCAAGAATGAATTCACATTTTATTCGAAGAAATTGGAATATACAGCTGATCGTCTTGAGAAGATGAGTCAAGACAAGACACATCAAAAGCAGATTGATAGAGCTGCTGAGTTGATGAAGGAAGCTGTTAAGGACGAAATGACTCGCTTTATCTCTCTATTCACTCTTAAGGCAAGTGATGAAGCCAAAAAGGGGGAAGAGAAAGAAGAGGTGAAAGCTGCTGAACCTGAGATTAAAACTGTTGTTGCTGCTACAGAAGAGACTGGTAGGCCAACAAGAAGAAGAGGTAGACTGGTAAAGAAAGCAGATCTAGAACAGATCAGTGCTAGTGCAGAAGAGCAGAAGAGACAAGCTAAAGGCAAGTCTATGGCTACTGAAGAGGTTTAGACAAGGCGAGTTGTGAAAAGAAAGTTGGTTATGTTAGAACCAAAAGTAAAAGAGTATATAGGTCAGATCATTGTTGATCTAGATGAGACAGAGATTCTGAAGAAACGGAAGATTGAAGATGATCGTTACGCTAACAAGAAGGTGTTAGGTAAACACATCAAGAATCTGCAAAAGATGAAAGTTGATCCAGATCAAATTGAAGATGCCCAAATAGACAAGTCCATTGACAATGAGCATAGAGATGCTTGGGTGATTGTCAAGTTGAAATGGGAATTAGATCACTGGATTATTCGCAAGTATGGTGATGCAGACTGCAAAGAAGAGTTATATGCTGTGTTTGACAAGTTCATGGAAGCTGAAGATGAAAATTTATGGAACTTGATCATGCGCATTGCAACTGTTGTTGGTTATAACATCTTAGTTCCTGATTTTCCTAAGTGAGAAACTCCACTACTAGGTTTTGGAAAGCGAATCGACTTCAACAAGGTGAAGAAGTTCGAAGAAGAGTTGCTCGAGAAGGAGAAGATAGACAATGAAGATCATATCTCAGACATTCACAGAAGAATTCTCGATGCATTCTGCATTCCGAATCCAGACATTGGAAATATCAGTGAGTAAGTTTGTAAGTACTTTACTTGTTTTCTTATTATTTTGTCTAAGTAATTGTAATCTACTTATCTACTGATATGAATGAAAAGATAACATATTTTGAGAAGATAACTACTTAACTGATCTACTAACTTAAAATAATTCAAGTAGTTTTGGCTTCATCAAAAAGGGGAAAATTATTGGGATATGAATCCTGATACAAGTCCTAATTGATGTTGAAGTAGTTTTGATAAGCCAAGAAGTAGACTTGAATATATTTCTAAGTGTTGACTGATATAGTTATGGAAGTCGTCTTGTGAAGATCAGTAGAGTACAAAAGTATGAAAGAAAAGATTAAGTGTGAAAGAAAAGACTGGTACGTTTTTATAAGTACTATGTTATGTTTATGATGAGCGAATTAAACGATGTATAGAAGCTCATAGTTCATATGTTGTGATTATATTGATGTATAGACTTAAGGTGACTAAGTTGATTTATAAAGCTTAATGTAATGTAATAATCTTGTTAAGATTAGATGATAGGACTAGTATAGATTAGTTCTGTATCGAAGTCTACTACTGAAGATGTCTACTGAAGATAAGAAGACTCGCGACTAGACAAGACGAGTGAAGAAGAAGACTGAAGATTTGTCTAAGTATGGAAGACTAGACAAGTGCGCAAAAGAAGAGAAAATCTACTTAAATCAGAAACGCGTATGAAGTATATATATTGAAGAGTTAGTTATGGAATAACTAATTAACTGAAGAAACGCGTGGAAGGATAAGAAGAAACAGTTATAATTCAGTTATCAAGAAAAGTTAGTTGGATAACAAACTGTTCTTGATGTTCAGAAGTCTATAAATACTTGGAGGTATTCTACGATTCAAGACTACTGAAACTCGATATACTGAAGCAAATTACGAAGGAGAAATCAAAGCAAAGAAACTCACAGAGTACAAGTTCAGAAAGTTGAAGCCAGAAGACAAGTGACAAATTCGAAGAAGGCTACTACTGGACTAGAGAAGTTTTTCTTTATTGTTTTTTGTTCAAGTTGCTAGATACTTGTAAATCACTAGTTGTTAGATCGAAGAAACACTTGGTAGTGTTATCGAGAAGATCGAAGTCTTATTTCTTGGGACTTAAAGCCACAAGAACACACTACTCGAAGAGAAGAGTAATAAGAATTTCATAACTGGGTTTGTGAGAGTGGATGTAGACAAGTTGTCGAACCACTATAAATCTTGTGTGTTGATTTACTTTACTGTTTTATTTGTTGTTTGATTGATTACTTGTTTAATTGATTATAACTGCATATAGAATAGACAAGTTAAGTGTTCATAACAGAAGTTCATATTCGAGATATTAGTTGAGTATAAATTGTTAAGGGCTCATTAATAAATCTGATATTTTCGCATTGTGTACTTTGATATATTGAAAGATTTTGAAAAGACTATTCACCCCCCTCTACACATTTTCCTAGCTTACTCAATATTATCTACTCAACTAGGGACCTACACATTCTTATTTCATTCTTTTTTCATTATCATTCCATTCTTAAATTTATTTCATTCAACCCTAATATTATTACATCATACCAATCATGTCGTAAAGGTTACAATATTGTCATTTTTTTTATTTTTTTTTAGGATACATCAGGAGGAAAATATACACTAAGAATCACACTCCACTCCTCATATATTCAGGAATTTCATTTTCAAACCACTCGAAAGGTATTGAAATATTCCTTGCTTCCTGTGCTAACTTATGAGCCATCTGATTTCCTTCCCTGTTAATAAAAACACAGTCCCAGCACAGCAAATCTTTTAAAAACTTACGGATTCTAAGAACAAGCCTCTTTTCCATACCTTCAACTTCGAGATTTGCATTGATCGCGTTTATGGCTGATAAAGAGTCCATGCGTAACCCCGATATTTTAATGAGTCTATTCGAGCACTTCTCTAACCCAAACTCCGCTGTTGAAAGTTCAGCTGCCACAATTGATCCTGGATTATTGATACGTTTACCTCCTGCAAATACCAAAGTATCATCTCCTTTAAAAACAGCAAACCCCACAGCGTAAAATTGGTTATTTGAATTAAACGCAGCATGTGTGAACAGCGTATACCCTTCCCTTTCATATTCTCCCAGGAGTTTCCCAGCTTTTGAATCCTTTCCGAAGTGATGTAAATCAGATTTCAAGAAATCATGCCAAAAATCAATCGCCCATTTCACATCAAACTCAATTGGAATTTTGGACGGGGCTCTGTTTTTCTCTTTCAAATGCGTCCATTTACATCTTTCCTTCCAAATACCCCACGCAGCCATCAATACGAAAGAAACAAACTGTTTATCATAGTGATCCTTTATAGCCAAAAACAATTGCTTTAAAGATCCTTTCATAAAAAATTTCAAATCCTTCCAAACCCCTTGTTTCTTCCATGTATTTTTTGCAAAAGTACATTCGAACAAAACATGTTTTGAATCAGCATAGAATGCACCACAACAATGACAAAAAGGATCCATAGGGATGTGATGACTTACAAGGTTTCCTTCTGTTGCCAAAGTGTCATTCATAACCTTCCACCCAAAAATTCGAACTTTGGCAGGAATCTGAAGCTTCCACATAAAATCCCAAAGTGGCTTCGAGGTGCCTTTGCCTGAAGAGGAAGCAATCTCACTCATCCACTTTGCTCTCAACTCCTGAAGTGCTAAATGGTAGCCCGATGCAACTGAGTAATTCCCCGAAGAATTATCTAGCCAAAAACGTTGGTCTTCACAATTAGGGTTTAGTAATGGAATTTGCAAAATAGCATCAGCTTCAATGGGCCAAAAAGCATTTCGGATAAGATTTTCATTCCAAGTATAATCCGGCAACAAAAACCGATCAACTTTTGAAGCACTTGCAATTCGAGAAAGGATACGGCCATCTTGAAAATTAAGCATCCATCGATCTTTAAAAATGGATATAGTTTTTCCATTTCCAATGCACCATCTAATGCCAACTTCTAAAATATCCCTACTACATATCATTGATCGCCATAGAAAGGAAGGATTATAACCCAAATCCGCCCCCAAAATATCATTCCGTTTAAAATATCGAGCTTTGAACAGTCTTGAAACTAGGGCTTCTGGTCTTTGCATAATCCTCCAGACTTGTTTAGCTAGCAATGCTTTGTTAAAAGCCGACATTTTCCTGAAATTAAGGCCTCCCTCCTCCTTCTGTCTGCACATCTCGTCCCAAGGTTTCCAATGAACCTTTCTAATTTCTTCATTGGATCCCCACCAAAACTTTGCCATCATCCTTTCCATGTCCAAGCATATCGAGGTTGGAATACGAAAACAAAACATTGCATACACCGGAACAGCCTGCAAAACTGATTTGATGAGGATTTCTTTTCCCCCTTCTGAAAAATATTTGTGATTCCAAGAGTTAATTCTTTGACGAACACGATCCACCAGATAACTGAATTGAAATCTTTTTGCCTTGGCTGAGAAAGTAGGGAGCCCCAGATAAACATCAAAGCCAGTAGAAACCCGGACTCCCAAATTCTGCATCACTGTGTCTTTGTTCTTTTCAATAGTCTTTGGACTGAAAAGAATTGCCGATTTCTCAAAATTAACTAATTGCCCTGAAGCATCAGCATATATCTTGAGACTGTTCTTGAGTACGGAACATTCCTTCTTAGATGCTTTTAAGAAAATCAGGCTGTCATCTACAAAGAACAAATGAGATATAATAGGCGCATCCCTAGCAATTTTAAGACCTGAGAGCATCTCCTGATTCCTGGCATTTATCAGAATAGAAGAAAGACTCTGGGCACAAATAACAAACAAAAACGGTGATAACGGATCCCCTTGTCTCAAACCACGTGATGGTTGAAAATATTCCATGAGGTTTCCATTGATGCAGATATTGTATGTAACCGATGAGACACATTCATGAATTAGATGAATCCATTTGGGGGAGAAACCAATTTGTGCCATAGCTGCTCGAAGAAAAGGTCATTCCACTCGATCATAAGCCTTACTCATATCCAATTTTAAAGCAGCATATCCATTTTTACTTTTCGAAGATCGAATCCAATGAAGACATTCAAATGCTATCAAGATGTTATCCGAAATAAGCCTTCCCGGAATGAAAGCACTTTGGTAAGGGTCAATCATATCATCCATAAACAACTTCAGACAGTTTGTAATCACCCTAGAGAGAATGCGATAACAGACATTGCAAAGACTAATAGGACGAAATTGCATAACATTCACTGGAGTCTTAACCTTAGGTATTAGAACAATTGTAGTTTTGTTCCACATCTTTAGAGATTTTCCAAAGTTTAAGTGTTCCAGAATTTGTTCAGTTACCTCCTCTCCAATTGTTTGCCAATTAGTTTGATAGAAGGAAGCTGGAAAACCATCAGGGCCCGGTGCTTTCCACGGATTAATATCTTTAACTGCTTTAGAGACTTCCTCTCGAGAAAAAGGCACATCGAGCATTCTAATTTGCTCATCCGAAATCTTTTTGCACATATGACTAGTTGCTTCAAGTATACATTGCTCACTCGGATTACCAGAATTGAACAAGCCACCAAAATAGTTGAGAAATGTTTCCTGAATTTGCTTGTCATCATAAACCCAATCACCCGTCTCCCGTTGAAGTCTTGTAACCATATTCCGACACTTACGTTGAGTAGCCCTATTATGGAAAAACCGAGTATTCCTATCTCCTTCCTTTAGCCATGATATTCTTGATCTCTGCTTCCAATACCAATCCTCTTGGGAGTACAGTTTTTCCAATTCCTTTTCCAACAAATCAACACGATTAAGATCAGGAGTATTGTTCTCATTGTCTACTTGTCATCTGATCTATTCTTGTGTGTGAGTAATCCTTTGTTTAAGAGTTCCTCCTTTGCTCTTAGCCCACTTTGAAAGAGCTTGACTACAATTTGTTAAAGATTCCTGCAAAGGACTTCCACTGCCTTTGATCACCCAAATTTTCTTGATTGTATCTTTGAAGTCCTGCTCTTTGATCCAGTGATTTTCGAAACGAAAGTTTCTGCATTTTTTGCTTGGGCCAAACGTGGATTGAGAGTCACATGAGATCAAAATCGTTCGATGGTCAGACCCCATAAAATAAAGAGAATTGGCTTTGTATGAGGGAAACAACTGAATCCATTCCGAGTTGGCTACATATCTATCAAGCTTCTCTTGAATAAACTCATTTCCTTTTCGCTTGTTAGTCCAAGTAAATTTAGGTCCATGAATTCTTAGGTTTGATAAATGATTATAATCAAGTGCATCCTGGAATCCCAGCAACCTTTCCAAAGGTTTTTTATTTCCTCCCTTCTTTTCAGACTGATATAAAGTTTCATTGAAGTCCCCCCTACTAACCAAGCACATTCCTCCAAATGATTGTAATTTTTAAGCCTCTTAAGTAATTCCCAAGAAAATTTTCGATCAAACAAGTTTGAGTTGCCATGGAATCCCGTAAATCTCCATTTAAAACTATCATGCGAAATAAAGCAATCAATATGGGCACTAGAGTAGGACAAAACATCCAACACCACATTCTTCCATAGCATCATAAGACCACCCATACAACCATGCCCATTAACAGAAAAACAATACTGAAAACTAAGTTTAACCTTCAGAAACTCAGCCCTAGACAAAGAACATTTAGTTTCTGAGATAAACAACACATCAGGATGAAAATTAAAGACAATCCTACTAAGATAATTGAACGCCCGTGCACTACGAACACCACGAGCGTTCCAACAGATAGCTCTCATTCCCCACGGCGGGGCTGTTCAACTTCAGCCTCCGCCTTATCATGAATCACTATGGGGGTGCCAATGTAATCGCACATACTTCTCGCCTTTTTGAATAACCCTTCAGCCTCCTTCACAATCTCCCCTTCAGACCAACCTCGTACACTGCCCCAGAATTCCATCATCTCTCCGGACGTTTCCCTCAAAGCTCTCTTCTTATATGGCAACACACCACTGTGAGCAGACTCCGCCCCCTCAGTAACCACATTATCCATTATCATAACATCCGTTTCCACCATTGCATGTCCATTTTGATTTTCCTGTGCATAGATCAGAGCAAAAGGGGACTCCCCTTCATAGATAATTTCAACAAACGACTCATAATCACAAGAAGATAAGTCCTTTCCAACATAATGAGTCACTCTATATTCATTGCCATTATCAATTCCCGAAAGGGGTTCCTTCACAGTACAATGTTGGTAGCCAAAAGGAACAGTGAACGACAGAGGGGCTAGAAACATACCAGTACGGGGATCAAAACAACCCTTAAAAGAAGAAGTCCCCTGGTGTTGCATGTTATCAAGACCTTCTTTTCCTGGCATTAAGTCCTCGAAATTTTTGACCACTTGTCTTTAATGATTCCCAATCTCTAATCTGGTTTCCACCTCCTCATCTTCAATCAAAATCGCCTTGCCCTTTGAGTCTGGGCGCGCCTCTTCCTGAAGTAACTCTTTTGTTCTTGCCTGGTCTCCTTCCCCAATTTTAAGCATTTAAAAGAAACTGTCCAACGCCTCCACAGAAGGACTCTTTTTTTTCTCAGCTTGGAGTCAAGCCGGGAAGAAACGATGTTGTTTGATCGATTCATCAGACTGGCCAAACCCAAGGATACATTCTTTTTCAAAATGATCCAGCATACCACATAAAGAACAAAAGCCTGATAATCTTTCATACCTAAACACTGTTGTGACAGGTTCATCCTCCACCGTTATGTAGAAAAAGCGGCACAATGGCTTGGTAACGTCCATCAGGACCCGAATCCTCAAGCACTCGCCCCAAGCCTCTTCCCCCTCCTTGGCGTCTACCTCCAGTACCTCTCCAACAATGCTTCCGATTTTCATCCCCAATATTTTACTCATCGCATAAAGTTGGAGTCCATGGACCTGAATCCAAAAAGGCACCATGCAAAGAGAGAGTTGAGAGAGTTTTTCACCTCCATGCAGAGGCTGAATAGCAAGAAGAGACCGGCGCAGATTCCATGGCTGACGATCAAGAACCTCTTTGAGATCGGAAGCTTCAGCAAAGGACAGGAGAAAAAGACCCTCTCCTATACCCACTACCTTTAGTGGAGTTCGTAGACGCCATGATCTACCCAGAAGATCTCTCAACTCGGCAATGCTGATGGGTCGAGGGGCTACAAAACGCATAGCCACTGAGTTTTTTGGGATTGCAAGCTCGGTGCGGTGCGCCACAATGTGAGTAGTTTCTTTGGTAGAGATTCTGAAATTTTTCATCATAAGATTGAGGGAATCCGCCATTTTCAAGGGCTCAAGAAAACGAAAAAGAAGAAGGAGAAAGTGTTTTGTAAGTGAAATGGAGGTGAATTCCTCAACCCAGTATATAAAGGAGTTTTCTACACAAATCTGTGTGTACAAAACCACTACGAATGAACCCACTAAACAGCCAGAATTCGAGGGTTTTGGGAAAAAAAATCTCCCAAAATATTTTCGCCCAATCCTGAAGAGGCTGTTCATATTCTTGTCTCAAACCTAATGAACACTCCCTTGTTCACTCCCAATGAATACGCGAGTCTGTGGCAGAAGGGAAAAAGCAAATTCCCCCCCCCCCCCCTTAAATCTAATGATTGGAAACAAAACACACACCGAGGCAAAAAAACGAACAGAAAGAGTGTGGAAGAGGAGAAACGAAAATCAAGATAAAATGAGGGGTAAAGGCTTCGACAAAATCTTGGAAGATGAACCGACGGAAGAGAAGTTTCACAAAGGGATTATTTATGGGAAAGCAAGAGAATTCTTAGAGAGAGAAATTCCTGAGGTTTTAGTACAATATTGTCATATTAGTATTGTTTAAAAATACAAGTCAATGAATAACACTGATCCATCTCTACGTTAATTAATTTTTCCATCATTTGGAATGATCTATAATGAACAGGTATATATATACACACTAGTGCACCACCCGCGTACTACGCGGGAATTGAATACAAAGATTTTTTTCGTTTTAAATTTAATAAAATATAAATTCTAAACACTTCTATGTAAAAAAAATGCATTGATTGAAAAAACAAAATAACAGGCCAAAGAAATTCAAATCCAAAGTCATAATATAATTTAAAAAATTTACAACACATGAAATTAACACTTCCTGCTCGACCATTTAATCCTCTTTCCTTTCTATGAAATAAAATTGAAAAAAAAAATGGAAGCAAACAAAAAAAATTTAATAAATAGTGAAAGAATGGGAAAAATTTGTAGAAAAAAAAATGGAAGTAAAACCAAAAAAATATAATAAAGAGTATGAGATGAAATTACAGAGGAAGGCAAGTAAGAAAATAAAATTGAAAAAAAAAAAAAGAAGCAAAGAAAAAAAGTTAATAAATAGTGAAAATTGCAGGAAAAAAAAAAAAGAAATAAAACCAAAAACATGAAACCTTAAAAAAAAAAAAAAAAGTACTGCAACAGAAGACTAAATAAGAAGAACCGAAAGAAAAAAAACTAATTACTCTCAATTTTTTAAATCAATCAAATCACAATTCTATAAATCATATGAAAGATGAACAAATATAAGAAACTCCCCGGAATTAGAAAAATTCAAATCTAAAGTTTCGTAATATAATTTAAAAAATTTACAACACATGAGATTATCGTGATAGACCATTCAATCATCTCTCTCCTTTCTATTACATAAAATTGAAATAAAAAAAACATAATAATAATAAGAAGATAAAAAATGAGAAACCCTCAAATGAAATTGCAGTAAGATATATACATAAGAGAGAAGATATGAAATTGAAAAAAAAATGGAAGCAAAGAATTTTTTTTAATAAATAGTGAAAATTGCAGGAAAAATAAAAAGAGGTAAAACAAAAAACATAAGAAGATAAAGAATCAGAATCCCATTTTCTATGATCCAAAATTGCATGAATCCTGAAATAACAAATTAAAAATAAAACAAAAAACCACCAGAAAAAGAACTCAAAACGTGAGAGAGAATGTAGAGAATAAAAATAGATAAATGAAGGAAAGAATGAAAAGAAGTGACAATAAAAATGGATAAATAATTATAGAAGTTGAGAAGATTATTATACTAAACCCCCAAATCCAAAAACATATTCTGTGATTTCTGTCTCTTTCTATGAGATGAAATTGCATCTTTCTATGAGATGAAATTGCAGTAAGATACATAGAAGATATTAAATTGAAAAAAAAAAATTAATAAATGGTGAAAATTGCAGAAAAAATAAAAGGAGGTAAAACAAAAAACATAAGAAGATAAAGAATGAAAATCCCTTTTTCTATGATCCAAAATTGCAGGAATCATGAAATCACAAATTAAAAATAAAACAAAAAACCACCCAAAGAAGAACTCAAAACGTGAGAGAGAATGTAGAGAGTAAGAATAGATAAATGAAGGAAAGAATGAAAAGAAATGACAATAAGAATGGATAAATAAAAGGAAATGATAGAAGTTGAGAAGATTATTATACTAAATCTATTTAGCGCAAATCCACAAACATATTCTATGATTTATGTCAGACAAATGAACACGAATGAGAGAGAAAAGAAAAATGAAAAAAGAAAACTTAATTTTGTAGATAAGAAAGAAAAAAACCGATGATAACTGTTTGGCAAAAAATTTAAAAAATCATAATAAAAACTGACTCACAGAATTGCAGTATTTTAAATTAAAAGCTAAAGAAGAATGCCACGTAGGAGAGATAAAAACTGTGAAATATACAATGTAAAGATATATATTTACACAATTATAACTGAATACTTATAGCAATAATATCTAGTGGGAATAAAATTTAAACCAAGGGGGTGTATTGGCTGTGGACTCTATACAATTTTTTTAGACTTTCAAAGTTTGGGAGAATTCAATTCGAATTTTTAAAACTAAATATCTAACCTTCAATTCAAGCAAATTCCCCAGTACCCCCTAATTTCAATTTCAATTTTAATTTTTTATTTATATTTTATCTGCACTCGTTCATTTAGGGCATGTTTGTTTTGGAACTCACACGTCCGGACGTGGAACGTAACGTCCCCCATCTTGTTCTAATTCGGGATTTCAACATACAATTATATCTACACCTAAAAATACCTACATATTTTACTATTATAATAATACAACATCACCCACTCTTATTAATTAATTGATTTGACATAAAGTTACATCCTATAATACAACATCACACACTCTTACACAATTGATTTGACATAAAGTTACATCCTATCCTACATAACATTCCAAAACAAACGAGAAAAAAACTATTTACGTTCCATAACTTTTACCTTTTTTGAAAATCGTCCCAAAATAGTTAAAATTTTAATTTATGTCCCATAACTTTTTTAATTGCTTAATTTACGTCCAATTTCGTCGGAGTTAAAAAAAAACACTGAAAATCCCTAAATTTAATATAGAAACGACGTTGTTTTGGTCATCCCGACGTAAATGGAATGTAAATTAAAAAAGTTATGGAACGTAAATTAAATTTTTAACTAAAACGGGATGTTATGCGAAAAAGATAAAAATATTCAATAAATGAGTACATTTAACTATAAAATTAATCTAACATTTTAATATTTATATTTATTAAACAAATAAAATTATAGCATCTATTTATTAATATTTATATTTATTAAACAAATAAAACTATATCATGAGAGAAAACTATAGCATCTATTTTTTTTTTTTTTTGTAGTAATTAATTAATAGGAAAACTATAGCATCTATTCTTTTCATTGAGAGATTACATTATACACAAGACAGAGGAAAAAAATACTAATTTTTTTTCTCCATGAATACAGTAATTTCTCTAAATTTAGCATTGAATGAAATTTTTTAATGCAAATTTGTATAAATTAATTACCCCTGAAAAAGGACAACTTGCATTTAAACAAATAAAACTATAGCATCTATTCTTTTTTTTTTTTTTTTGTTATTAATTAATTAATAAAAATTATATTAATAAATATAAGTTTAATACATGTAAATATAATTTTGATAAGTGTTTGTTAAATATATATATAAGTTTAATAAATATAAATATAAGTTTAATCTAAATTAAAGGCAAGTGTTTGTTGTTCAATTACCTTTATATTTATTAAACTTGTATTTATTAATATAATTTTTCTATTAATTAATTAATACTAAACAAAGAAAATAATAGATGCTATAGTTTTATTTTTTTAATAAATATAAATATTATGTTCGAAAAAAAATATAAATATTAAAATGTTAGATCAATTTTATAGTGAAATATACACATTTGTTGAGTATTTTTATCTTTTTCGCATAACGTCCCGTTTTAGTTAAAAATTTAATTTACGTTCCATAACTTTTTTAATTGCTTAATTTACATCCCATTTACGTCGGAGTGACCAAAACGACGTCGTTTCTATATTAAATTTGGGGATTTCCGGCGAATTGTTTTAACTCCGACGAAATTGGACGTAAATAAAGCAATCAAAAAAGTTATGGGACGTAAATTAAAATTTTAACTATTTTAGGACGTTTTTCAAAAAAAGTAAAAGTTACGGGACGTAAATAGTTTTTTTTCTCCAAAACAAACATACATAATCACTGTTCATCAACATTTCTCCATCCAAGATTTCTCCATGCGGATTTCCCCCATCCTACATAATCCCAAAACAAACATGCCCTTAATGAGTTCACCCCCAAATCATTTTTTTACTACGATTATCTTCATTCGTTCATTTAATGAGTTCACCCCAAATAATATTTTACTACAGATATCTACACTTGCTCATTTTAATAATTCACCCCCAAATCATTTATTTTTACCACAGTTATCTCCTCCCGCTAATTTTATGAGTTCACTCCAATTTTTTTTTTTTAAATAATCACATTTAAAAGACTATATTATCCTTTTATTAATTTACAAAAAATATAATAAAATAAACTCTAATTTATATATTTACAATCTACAGCCGAGTTATTGTCGAGTTACTGTCGATTCACCACCAAGTCACCCATATTTTTAAAACAAAATCGTAAAAATATAATGAATAAAAAACTATAGAATTTAGCCACAAATCTCGATTTTTTTCTTTTTAATTTTTCTCTTTTCCTCTTTCCCTTTTTTCTTCCATTTTCAATTGTTTTCCAAATTTTTTATTTCTTCATTTTTTTTCCTTTTACTTTTTTTTTCCTGCCTTTCTTTTCCATTTTTTCCATGTGTATATTTTTAATTTTAATACAAAATATTATTATAGGTATGATTTTATTATAATCGGTCGGCGGTGCACCTGAATTTCAATTTTAATTTGATGAGTAAAGGACCTGCCGGAAATCCATGTCGGTCGGCGGGTGACTAAACTACCACCATGCCCGAGCACCCTCTCGACGGCGACGACGACGCTTCCGTCCTGCTGCTGAAGCCCGAGACCCTCCTTGAATCGCAATCGCGATTCTTCACTTCCATGACAATCAACATCATCTTCCATCTCGACCACGATCTTTGGCGGTCGAAATCCTCTGCTCATTTCGACCACCGACGGGACTGCTTCGATCAATCTCTCTTGGGTTCGCGATCTAGTAGCTTCTTCGGCATCAATAGCGCTCGCCTGCAACACTCGAATTGACGCCACCTCGCTCTCTACGTTCATCTATGCTAAAATCGAAGTTAAATTGCTTCGTCTACTTCACCTTGCTCCTGCGCAGCCTCTTCCTCCGGCTGACGACGGCCCGAAGAAGGACTGTGAGTATTTTTGGGATATTCATCCATCCCCTAATCTAATTGTAATTTTTTATGTTTAGTTTTGATGGCTAAAACCAGATCAGTAGAGTAAAGATTTAGTATAATAATTTGTAATCTAGTATAAGGTTACCTAAGTTGTTCTTATAAAGCTTAAAAGTATTGAAATAAGTCTAAATTTTAGTCAAGTGGATCAGCTGTATGTATATCAGCTGATACCACATCTGGATAAACACGCGCACGCTCAAGACTCTAAAGAGTAGAAGACTATAAATATTAGAAGACCTCGAAGCTCATTAGAGAAATCAGATTGAAATGTTAACGTTGTTGTATACCTTATCAACTGAAAGAAGTTATATGATAATTTGCTAACAAATTAGAAGAAGCATTCAACAGATATGAGCTCACCTGATCTTGTCGAAGAGAAAGCCTTAATGGGTATTAAAGTCAAGCTCATCTAAACTTCAGATGACAGTTAGCATTAAAGATGAATAGCAACTTGAAGAAGTAGCAATTCATTAATGATGCACTGAAGGCAAAGATAAACAGAAGACAAAGAGAATATCAGACCTGTTCTGAATCGCTCTATCAGAAGACAAGATAGATAGTCTAACAACGTAGTTGATGTGGACCAATAAGAATGCAACAACACAGCTACAGAGTTGACTTGGACTAGGAATGGAGAGATCTTTTGTAGAATCGTACAAGCATTAAATGGACATTTAATGCACATTACCATTAAGGTAATATCGTACCAGAACGCAGAATGAACATCTACTCATGAAGATCTCTAACCAAAAATGGAAGATTTGTTGCAATGGCTAGTTTCTCACCAACGGCTAATTTGAAGCTCAAATCATCTATAAATACAACACTTACTCTTTGGAACAAGTTACAGAAACTCCATTAGCAAGAACTCTCGAAATCAGAAGATATCAAGAACACTACGCATCCTGAATTAATATCGAGTTCTTTAGAGCTAGAAAATCATTTCTATCCTTAAGCTCTAAGTTTCCGATCCTAAGCCAGCTTATAGATTCATACCTTTAGTGCTTAAAATAGCAGTGTGATTTTGATCACATTGAGTTGGTTATTAACATACTTTACATTTTCCAGTTTAGAACCAGTTGTAAAGGGTACTTGTTCTCTAACAAACAAGTAGATCCGTATATACATAAAGTTGTGTATCTTGATCAAAGTTCTCTCTTCGCACTCTAAAGTTAGCAAGGAATATAATTTCACTATTTGATTAGTGAGAGTGGACGTAAAACAAGTTGTTCGAACCACTATAAATATTGTATTCATTTACAACTTTATTTACATTCTTTATATTGTTTATATTGTTCATATTTAATAAAATACATAAGTTTTCAAAAGAGTCAAAATCCAAGTATAGTTTTATAAATCATGTATCAGCTAATATCATTCATAGTTTTAAAGATATTCTTTAAAAGGTTTTCATAATACCCACGAGTCTAAACACTTAGGGCCTACATATTTTCTGCATCTATAGGTGTTAAGATAGCTTTCCAACATGACCAGCTGATTTAAGCAATCAGTATGTTTGTTATCTTGATCTACTATAACACACTCGCACTTTAGATCAGATCATCTTACTTGCATCAGACGATAGAACATCTAGCTATTCTGATTCTCTCATCTGATCAAACACGCAAAAAGTTTTTAAATACAGAAAGTCTGTTCACCCCTCTCTAGACTTTTTCATCGATACTCCTTTTGGGACCAATAAGTGGTATTAGAGAAGTGGTTCTAACGAGCTACTGTGTTTGTTAGTTAACTTCTAAGGAAGAAGTTCTTGTAGCTCACTAGAACAGATCTATTTGTGAAAACCCTATTTTCATAAAACTCATACATATTTCATAATGGGTTATGATTCTTACACTCGTAATTTGCCTAAGTTTTCTATAGATGAATATGACTTCTAGAAGGCAAGAATGGAGGTTGCGTTCAGCCGGATACATGACCTATCACCGTAATGGCTCCTAATACAACCACAAGTAACCCAGAGGTTCCTGTTGGTCAGCTGGTGCCAAAACCTAGAGTTGATCTCACACAAGATGAAGCAAAGCAGAACAACCTCGACCGTATAGCTAAGAATATGATTTTAACTTCTGTTCCTAATGTATATGATGGTAAAATTGTTCGTCTTAAATCAACCAAAGAAATGTGGGATACGTTAGCTATCATGTGCGAAGGCACAAAGGAGGTTAAGGAAAATAAGCTCATTACGGCAGTTCAGAAGTTTGACAACTTCAAAATGCTGCCTGGTGAGAATATTTACCAAATGGACAATAGATTTACCAGAATATTAAATGAAATCGAAGATCTAGGTAAAACATACATGAAAAGTGAAGTCAACGCTAAAGTATTGTATGCCTTATACTACAATAAAACAGCTAAATTCCAACAGAAAAATTCCAACGATTTTTTGCATTTTTTTCGTTGGATCTCGTTGCCCGGTCAGCGAGTCGGGGGGTCAAGGGGGGCGACGTCCCCCTTGCCTGGGGGTCCGGGGGGGCGGAGACGCCCCCGGCCCAACGGTATGCAGTATTGGGCTTTAAGCCCAAATTCGGTGTTTTATCTCAGTGCTATATATATGGTCTTTGAGATCTGTAATCTGTAACCCTAATTAGTAATAAAATTCGTTCTCCTCTCTGCCCGTGGACGTAGCCAATTCATTGGTGAACCACGTAAATCACTTGTCTTCTTTACGTTTCTTGTTCATGCTCTATAATCCTATTATGTCACAACAAACTGGTATCAGAACCTGGTCGTTTCGATCAAGTTTTTTTTTTCCGCACTGTTAGGGTTTTTGGAGCCGATCGAGAACGTCTGCTTTCAACGTAAAGGTTGACAAATTCACCGGGAGAAATAGTTTTGGCCTACGGCAAATAAAGATGCGATCTCTGCTGAAGCAGCAGGGTTTGTGGGCGCCGCTATCAGGAAAACCTAAATCTGAGGATGTAACTGAAGAAGAGTGGAATACCCTAGAAGAAAAGGCCCACTCGACTATCATGCTATGTCTGTCTGACGATGTTATCATCGAGGTTGCGGATCAGGAAACTGCCGATGGTCTCTGGAAGAAGTTAGAGAGTCTCTACATGACGAAGTCTCTAACCAACAAATTGCTTCTGAAGCAACGTCTGTTCCGTTTACGCATGCAGGAAGGTACATCTCTTCGGGATCATCTAGATAAATTAAATAAAATTTTACTAGATTTGCGTAATATTGATGTTAAAGTAGAAGATGAGGACGCTGCTTTAATTCTGTTAGTATCTTTGCCTGAATCGTATGAGAATTTTGTTGAATCGTTCATTACTGGGAAAGATACTCTGTCTCTGGAAGATGTTCGATCTGCTCTCCACAGCAGAGAAGACCGTCAACAGGCAACTGGCTCGGCCACAGAAAATCAGGCATCGGGGCTGTATGTTACGGGTAAGGGACAAAAGAAATCTGGGAAGAAAACTGGGAAGCCGAATCAGAAAGGTTCAAAAGGTCCTAAACCCGATGACATCTGCAATTACTGTAAAGAACCAGGGCACTGGAAGAATGATTGTCCTAAGAAGAAGAGGAAGCAGGAGAAGAAAGATGGTGTCGGCGGTTCTGCAGCTGTTGCAGAAACTGATACAAATTCTGAATATGATCTGGCCTTGGTTGCAGCTGGACAGTCACATCGTAATGATGTGTGGGTTCTTGATTCTGGGGCATCATACCACATTTGTCCTAACAGGGAGTTCTTCTCGACCTATGAGCAGATAGATGGAGGAAATGTTACCATGGCTAACAGTGCTGCCTGCAAGGTGGTTGGGATTGGCTCAGTCAGGATACGGACACATGATGGGGTATTCTGCACCTTGGATGAAGTCAGGCATGTTCCACAGATGACGAAGAATCTGATATCATTGAGTCTCCTTGACAGCAAGGGTTTCAGTTTCAAAGGTGAAGGTGGAGTTATGTATGTTTGTCAAGGTTCAAAGGTGGTTCTGACAGGCTTGAAACGTGGTACCTTATATTATCTGCGAGGTTCCACTGTGACAGGTTCTGCTAATGTTGCATCATCTGAGGTTCAGACCATGGATATGACCAGGTTGTGGCATATGAGGCTCGGTCATATGGGAGAAAGAGGGATGCAGATTTTGTCTAAGCGGGATCTTCTTTCTGGGCATAAAGTGCAGAGTCTTGAATTCTGCGAACATTGTGTATTTGGGAAGCTTCATCGCAGCAAGTTCCCAAAGAAGGCAGTTCATCAGACCAAGGGGACTCTTGACTACATTCATATGGATTGTTGGGGTCCGTCACGTGTTGAGTCTATTGGAGGCCACAGATATTTTGTGTCTATGATTGATGACTACTCAAGGATGACTTGGGTAATTATGATGAAACACAAAAGTGAAGCTTTCAAGAAATTCAAGCAGTGGAAGGCGTTGGTAGAAAATCAGACTGGGAAGAAGATCAAGAGATTGCGAACTGATAATGGCCTGGAGTTCTGTTCGTCTGAGTTCAATGAGTTCTGCAAGGATGCAGGGATTGCTCGACACCACACTATCCGACATACACCGCAGCAGAATGGTGTGGCAGAGCGCATGAATCAGACATTGCTGGAGAGAGCGAGATGCATGCTCTCGAATGCTGGTTTGGCTAGAAAGTTCTGGGCAGAAGCAGTAAACACGGCGTGCTATCTGATCAACCGTGGTCCACACACTGGCATTGATTGCCAGACACCTTATGAGGTATGGTCTAATAAACTTGCAGATTATTCTTTGTTGAAGGTTTTTGGCTGTACTGTTTACTATCATGTTAGTGAGGGTAAATTAGAACCAAGAGCTAAGAAGGGTATATTTGTTGGTTTCGGGGATGGAGTTAAGGGATATAGAATCTGGTCACCTTCAGAGAATAGAGTTATATTCAGTAGGAATGTGATTTTTGATGAGAATTCTATGCTTAACCCCATTGTGAAGTCTGTTTGTACAGAAAATTGTAGTAATGTTAAACAGGTGGAGCTGCAAGTCACTCTCGATGAGAGTAAATCACAACTCCAAGGTGGAGAAGATCAACATACTACTGCTGAAAGTACAAGTTCTGATGTTCATCCAGAAGCTCGCCAGACAAGCATAACTGTTGATAGAGCTAGGAGAACAGGCGTGAAGCCTCCTGTGCGGTACGGTTTTGAGGATATGGTGACTTATGCATTACAAGTCGCTGACGAGGTGGAAGAGGAAGAACCATCTGCAGGTGAACCATTCACCTACAGAGAGGCTGTTTCATGCAGTGAGTCGGCCCAATGGCTCGCTGCAATGAGAGAAGAGATGGAATCACTTGCCAAGAATGAGACTTGGGAGCTAGTCAAACGGCCTAAGGAGAGGAAGATTGTTACTTGCAAATGGATATTCAAGAGGAGAGGAAGATTGTTACAAAGCTCGGCTAGTTGCAAGAGGGTTCACACAGAAGGAGGGGGTTGATTATAATGAGATATTCTCACCAGTGGTCAGACACACTTCCATCAGAGTGTTACTAGCAATGGTGGCACATCAGGATTTAGAACTTGAGCAACTAGATGTGAAGACAGCTTTTCTACATGGAAAGCTTGAAGATGATATCTACATGACTCAGCCAGAGGGGTTCCAGGTTCCGGGGAAGGAAGATTATGTTTGCAAGTTGATGAGGTCTCTATATGGGCTAAAGCAGTCTCCATGGCAGTGGTATAAGAGGTTTGATAGTTACATGATCCAGTTGGGATACAACAGGAGTCCGTATGATTGTTGTGTGTACCACAATAAAGCTGATGATGGTTCCATGATCTATCTCGTCCTGTATGTGGATGATATGCTCATAGCTGCGAAGTCCAAGTCTGATATTCAGAAGTTGAAGGATTTGCTCAGTGCTGAGTTCGATATGAAGGATTTGGGTGTTGCCAATAAAATTTTGGGAATGGAGATATATAGGGAAAGAGAGAAGAAGAAGCTTTTCTTGTCACAAAAGAGTTACATTCAGAAGATCTTGTCGAGATTTGGCATGTCTACCGCCAAGCCTATTGATACTCCAAGTGCTACAAATATTCACTTATCCACTGATTATGCACCAAAAAACTGTAGCTGAGCAGGTGTACATGTCTCGAGTCCCATACTCTAATGCAGTAGGGAGTTTGATGTATGCTATGGTCTGCACTAGACCAGATCTTGCACATGCTGTTAGTGTTGTCAGCAGGTTCATGGGACAACCTGGAAAGGAGCATTGGCAAGCTGTGAAGAGGATTTTTCGTTATCTCAGAGGTACGTCTAATGTTGGTCTCATTTATGGAGGTGATGCTCACGTTTCTGTGACTGGTTATTCTGATTCTGACTATGCTGGAGATGTTGATAGTAGAAGATCTATGACTGGTTATGTTTTCACTCTTTGTGGTTCTGTTGTTAGTTGGAAGGCAACTCTGCAGGCTACAGTCACTTTGTCTACAACTGAAGCAGAGTATATGGCACTGACAGAAGCTGTTAAAGAGGGAGTTTGGTTGAAAGGGCTTGTAGGTGATCTTGGTCTACATCATGATCAAGTTATTGTATTCTGTGACAGTCTGAGTGCAATCTGTTTGACCAAGGATCAGGTCCATCATGAGAGGACCAAGCATATTGATGTGAGGTATCATTTTCTGAGGAATGAGCAGAGAATCAAGGTGATGAAAGTAGGTACTGCTGATAATCCTGCTGACATGTTCACCAAGCCGGTCCCACATAGCAAGTTTCGACATTGTTTGAACTTGCTAAATGTTACAAGCTGTTAGTTCCCCCTTTCCTGGGGGTCCGGGGGGGCGGAGACGCCCCCGGCCCAACGGTATGCAGTATTGGGCTTTAAGCCCAAATTCGGTGTTTTATCTCAGTGCTATATATATGGTCTTTGAGATCTGTAATCTGTAACCCTAATTAGTAATAAAATCCGTTCTCCTCTCTGCCCGTGGACGTAGCCAATTCATTGGTGAACCACGTAAATCACTTGTCTTCTTTACGTTTCTTGTTCATGCTCTATAATCCTATTCTGTCACAACAGATTCCAACAGAAATTCCAGCGAAAATACGACCGTTGGAAAAGTGAGCGTTGGAATTGCAAAATTCCAATGAAAAATCCAACGGAAAAAAATTCCGATGGTACATTCCAACGGATCTTGATCGTTGGAGTTTTCACCTATTGAAATTTCTTTCCAACGTAAATTCTATCGACAAATCCAACAGTAATTTTCCCGTTGGAATTCTTTCCAACGAATTTTGACCGTTGGATTTTAGTTGTTGGAAATTATAAATGTAAATTCCTACACTAATTCCAACAACAAAAAAAATTGTTGGAATTTTGATTCCAATGGATATGTATCGTTGGAATATTCAACTATTGGAAATTTTCCGTCACAAAATTCATAATCAATTACAATAGTTATTGACCATCATTCTTGGAATTTATTATAAAAATTATTAAATTTTCATTGTTATATGAAAAAGTTCTATCAAAATCAATCGAAATTACACAATATATAACCATTACAATTTAAATATATAATAACTTCAAAGTTAAATACTCCCTCCATTTTTTAATAAGTGTCACTTTGGCTTTTTAACTAATTTTAAAATAAGTGTCATTCTAGAGTTTTTCCTTTAATTTTGACTATTTTACCCTTATATATTTACCATAAATATTTTTCATAAATAAATTCCACAAAAATTGTTTATACCAAAATTAATTTGATTATGAATACTAACTACATTCTTGACCACATTCTTTATCAAATAAAATTTCTATATTAAAATTAGTATAATTAATGAAGGGTAATATAGACCACAATTTATTATCTTAATTTGTTGAAAAAAGCTAAAATGACACTTATTAAAAGATGGAGGGAGTACAATTTAAAGTAACTAGCGTCATAAAAAAAATAATAAGTTCTAAACATTATAATCATAATTGATGTCTATGTGCTCATCAACCTTCCAATTCACGTCACCAACAAAAATATTCTAATTTATGACCTAAATATTAACTCCTAGAAATCGTCATCTTCATCATCATAATCACCATCATCCATACCAATCACGGCATGATCATCCTCTTCATTCTAATTTACATTATCATCATCATCTATGATCTCAGCGTCACGAAAAGACACACCTGAAAAAGATGCATCATGGTTAACGTTGAATGAAGTGTTGTTCATCTTCTAAAAAAAAACTATGTACTGAGGCTAATTCACTCTCAACAGTAGTCAAACGAGATCTTAAAAAAATAATAAGAAACACAATGGTTGTGGAGGTCACATAATTTGTATAATTAATAAACAATTTAAATGTGATTGCTACAAACTTAGACGACAACAAAATATCAATAATTTTAATATGTATCAGATCATATTAAGTGCTTCGACATTAGACATTTTTTCTTTAAGAAAAAAATATGATGAAAAACACAATTTTTGTCATTTTTTCTAAAAACAAAAAAATCTTATATATTCATCAGAATTACAAGTAGACGAAATTTAAATTAAATTCTCTCATCCAAGTTAAAGTATAAACAACTTCATATTCTTTTCTTTCTCATTTTATAATAATATTTACACACGTATATATAGATAACTTCACAATTTTAAATGAGGGCAAACTAAAATATATTTACATGTCTAAGAAAAAGTTAAAACTTAATTCTTCTCACGCACCCATATATACCTATATATATATGTAATTACACACACATCACTGTAATATATATATATATATATATTCGCACCCATCACACACGTAATCCACATATAGATATATGTATATATATATATATATATACTCACACAAAACACACACAATACATATATAATATATATACACACGCAACACACACATATACTCACACACAACACACACATAAAGAGATATATATACTCACACACACCACACATATATACACACACAGAGAAATATAAATTACAGTTTCCCAAAAACAAAAATAATAATAATTAATAATAACATCAAAGTGTAAAAACTAAGAAGAGAGAAGAAAATTCTCACCTTCTATGAGAAATCATCGAATAAATCGAACTGATAAGCACGGAAGGAGTAAAAGGGTTTGAAAGTGAATTGATATAGGAAAATAAAAGAATCCAAATAAATACAGAGGCGCCGATCGAGTAGAAGGGTTTGCGAGATATTTAAATATATGAAAAAAAGGAATTAAGGGGTAAGAATATATCTATATGGAAATTTGAATAAAATCAAATCTTTCCTAATCAAAATTTCGTGAATCCCGCCTATTTAGGCTCCATCTAAATCTATAGGATTTATTAATAGTTTACATTAATCTAATTATAATATAAATGACCAGCGTATAATTTATTAAATTCTGATTAAAAAATCTAGAATATTATTTCAGATTTGATTATATATTTTTATGTTTTTATATTTTTCTAGATTTTATATTTTTTGTATTTTTAATTAATTAATTATGTTTTAAATAATTTTAAAGTGAGAGTGTTTTTATCACTAAATTATGAGAATAATTCCAACAGTCCAATATTGTTGGAAATTCTATTGGAATAATTAACAAAAAAATTCAACAATAATATGGTGTTGGAAATTCCGTTGGAATTAAATATAAAAATATAATTTTATTTCAAAAAATAATTCCAACCGTCTAGCACCAATGGAATTTCCATTGGAATAACTAAAATAAATTCCAACGATATTCGTATCGTTGGAAATTTTGTTGGAATTAAATATAAACAAATCATTTAATTTAGCGAAACCATTCCAACTTTTTGGTGTCGTTGGAATGTTTGTTGGATATTTCTTTAAAAAAATTCCAATGCCTTTTCCAACGGTAAATTCCAACGGTTTCCACGAGGTGTTGGAATCTCTGTTGGATTTTTCCAACAGTGGCTTATGTCGTTGGAAAAACTGTTGGAATTTTAAAAATTCCAACAATTTATTTTTTCGTTGGAATTTTTCCGTTGGAATTTCACTGTTTTCTTGTAGTGAATTACCTATGATTTGGCAAACGAAAGTTTGGATTATAAAAGAGAACAAAGATTTTAAAAACGGGTCTGTTCAAACCCTATTTCAAACTCTCAAGGCTCACGAATATGATGTTGATAGAGTAGCTGATACAGGTGACGAACAAGCGACAACCTCTTCTTCTAAAGCTGTAGCTTTTAATTATAGCTTCAGCAGCCGCCAAAGGGATCTAGCCATTGTAGCAAAGAACCCAAAGTGAGAGAAGATGTGATTCCTTATGATCTTAGCTTACAAGAACATATGGCCTTGATGATGAAGAGATTTTACAAGCTTCAATCTCTGCATTGTAAATATAAAAAGTTCTATAAAGATAATAGAGATAAGAAAACTAACCATGCAGGAGGCTCATCATCATCCTATAAGTCCAACGACCGATCAGAACGCACTCCTGAGTGTAGAAGGCAGGAACCTAGTTCCTCCAGAAGAGAAGAGTCTTCTGATCGTAGATGAAGTAGCAGAAGAGATGCTACTCCTACCAAAAGCTCAAGGGATGGTAAGGACTTAAGTTATACATGTAATAAACCTGGTCATTTTAGTGTTGAATGTCCAGAACTTACACCCAAGGAGCGAGATGAGCTGAAAGCTAGAAGGGAGAAGATTCTCCAGAAGAAAGGTCATGTTAGCTGATGAGGACAGTAGTCATTCAGATGATGATCTACCCTCATGATGCGAATCAAGATTTCTGAATAATGGAGATGAAACTCTGTTAGATGATCATTGCATGATGGCTAGAGAAGAAAAAGACTTAAACTCCAAGACTATTTAAATACACTCTTCTTCTTACTCACACACAGATGAGTCCGACTCATCTGACGCCGATTTTAAAAATCACCTTCAGTTCACTTGTGAACAATTGAAGATTGGCAACATCAGCTTATATGGTTGTTGGGGATGAAACGATGAAATTGAGAGGTGAAATTGCACAGTTGAAAAAGCAAAAGTCAGAAGCAGATCCTAAGCTTGTGATAATGAATGAGAGATTGACCGAAGAGCTATCTCAGCTTAAGGATTAGCACTCAATTCTGACTCACGTGCATAAGAATCAGCTGACGACTCATGCTACTGAAACTGAGGAATTTCATGTTCTCAAATGCACATATGATGAACATCTCAGTAACCATGAAGAGCTAATAAAATAGAAGAATCTTTTAGATCTAAAGGTAGCCGAGATTAACAGAGCAAGGGAAGCTCTTAATCAGATCAATGGTTTTTTTAGAAGTCTTAAAGAAAAATCAGGAGTAGGTCATAAAGTAAAATTACTATTCTACCATTTTTATACAAATATTATCATTATAAAAATTAAATAAACCAATCAAAAAAAAAATTTAATAATAAATGTACTGAAAGTACTCACTTGCACGGTCCAACAGCCGTGCACGGTTGTACGGTCGATACTCAGTAAACCGTGTAATCCAAACAATGTGCTGTAAGTGCTCACTTTCACGGTTCAACAGTCGTGCACGGTTGCACGGTCAATACTCAGTCACTCGTGTAAATCGAAACATGTACTGGAAGTACTCACTTGCAAAGTCCAACAGTCGTGCACGGTTGCACGATCGATACTCAGTAAACCGTGCAATCCAAAAAAAATGTGTTGTAAGTGCTCACTTTCACGTTCCAACAACCGTTCTTGGTTGCACGGTCGACTTGGCGGCGTTAGTGGAGTGCGTGTTTGCAGGGGGGAAGAAAACCAACGTATTCGTGTTCTAGGTTTAGGTTCATTTGACATTTTTTTGGTTTAATTTAATTTGTTTTTTTATTGTTAATTTTTATAATAATATAAGGGTAAATATGTAGTTTTACAATTATATATTTTAATTAAATTAATAAATATAATAATTTTTATTATTAAATTAAGGATAAAAATGTAAAATTTAAATTATAGTCTATATATTTTAATTAATTAAATTAATTATAAATACGACACCATACGACAAATACGATGAATATGTTCAACACAAAGTATATAAAAGGTATCATGTAATCAAATTTAAGCCTTTAAATTTAATTTTTAATGGTTTAAATTTAATTGACTACGGTAGTCATACAACACCATAAGACACTTTGACTACATGTATGAGCTCCCCTTAAAGAAAATACTAGTATTATTAATATACTATGCAACAATTAAAATCCAATTACATTATTCCTGGATTTTCGACCAAGAATTCTCAAGACTTGTATACTAATGAAACCAAACAAAAACTACCGAAAAAAAAAATTACCAATATAATTATAATATATATAAAAAACAAGGAACCGTAGTTCAAAAGCCATGTCCGAACTCAAAACCTTGATTCACAAACATCGGGCGCCTCCAAGTGAGGGTTGAGCACCCCCGCCGCCAGAGTTGGAATATTTCTCATCAGCCCTCGTAGTAATCTTATTTCTCAACTCCTCCAACGCCGCCGCGTACTCCTCCAACTCCTCCACCGTCTTCCCCTCAAGACCGTCGCACCACCAAAATCCATTGCCGCCGCCAGCAGCGGCGTATTCCTCCCCTCGCTTCTTTTCCACTTCCACCTCCCTACAAACATCCGCGTGCTGTACGTTGTAATCCCTCGCAAACCCCGGCTGCGTCTCGGCCTCACAATCCTCGGCGCCCTCGCCTCTGCGGAAGCGCTCGATAACCGCGTCGGCCTTTGGGTGGCCGAAGGAGAAGACGTGGTTACCGTAAGAGCGTATGATAATGGCAATTTGGGCCCCAGTAAGAATGCATAATTCACTAGCTTTTTTGAACAACCCTAATCGCCTTTTGGAGAACGTGACTTGACGAGAAGTCAATTTTTCGATTTTCTTGATTTCAATCTTCCTTCTTCCCTTGCTTGTCCTCTTTTTCGCATCATCTTCCATGTTTCCAATAAATTCAAGAAACTTGAAATAATTTGGGGGGGGGGGGGGGTTTAGGGCTCTAATATATAGATCGATGATGAATTTCACATATGGAAATCAGATTTTAGTGAAATTAATGCAATATTCACTTTCCTACTTTATCCTCTTTCTCTCTTGAAATAAATAAACATGTGTTGTTCTTTTAATTTTAGTTGCCTTGTTTTAATTAACTTACCCTTATTAATAAACTTTTTAAAAGGAAAAAATTTACTTTCACCAAAGTTTACCTCAGATTTGGTCACCACATTTAATCATTATCAAAATTGATTACTCAATTATTCTTTTCTATCAAAATTATCACCGAAGTTTTGGTCACCCACATTTAGTCATTATCAAAATTAGTCACTCACTTATTCATTTTCTATCAAAATTGGTGTTGATGTTAATCAATCTGTCATTCTTTAATTCCTAAACCCTGTTTTTATAATTATGATGTGCACTTCCATAGTTTATAATTATTGTATTCACTGTGGTTAGCAATTATTCACTTTCCTATTTTATCCTCTCTCTTAAAATAGATAAGCACGTGTTCTTTTAATTTTCTTGAGTTGCCTTGTTTTAATTAATTTACGGCTTAAAATAAATAAGCACGTGTTCTTTTAATTTTCTTGAGTTGCCTTGTTTTAATTAATTTACGGTTATTAATAAACTTAAATTATTTTGTAATTAACACCTTTCTTGCATATTAAAGGTTGCAATATTGTCATATTAGTATTGTTTAAAAATACAAGTCAATGAATAACACTGATCCATCTCTACGTTAATTTTTCCATCATTTGTAATGCTCTATCAATGAACAATGAACAGGTTTATATACACACACTAGATGAGCATACGCAAATTGCTAATAAAAATTAGTATTTATAATATATTGTATATTTAAATTATTTTACGCAAATTGCTAATAAAAATTAGTATTTATAATATATTGTATATTTAAATTATTTTAAAAGATAAAATCTAAATAAAAAAATTCGAGAAACAGAATGGAATGAGACAAATAATTTTCTTTCTTTTAAAATCAATAAATTAAATTTAATAATATATTTACTTTAATAATTGAGTAATTTCTCATATAAGTCTTTTTTTTTCCTTTTAAATCTATTAATGTTAAATATAGTAAATATTCACTATATATTTAACATATAATTATAATTATTTAAAATCAACTCAACATTAATTATGATGACACCTATATAATACCATACACAATGACATTTAAAAATATAATATATCATACAAAATTAAGGGATGGATCGGACAAAATTAATGAGAAGACAAATAAAACTCCCTATTAATATATAATATATAGTGGGATATATATATTTACACAATTATAATTGAATACTTATAGCATTAATATCTACAAAAGAATAAAATTTAAACTAAATATCTAACATTCCATGTAATAAAGTTGAAAGGATCTCAATATTCTTACCTTATACTCCCTCAGTTTTTTATTAAATGTCACTTTGCCTTTTCAATATTTTTTTAAATAAGTGTCATTCTACACTTTTTTTCTTCAAGTTTGACAATTTTACTCTTGTACATTGTACTCCCTCCATATATTTTCTTTACCTTGATTTAAGTTTTTTCTCTTTTGAATATAGTACTATCACTACAAAATATTACTGAAAAGGCATCGGCAAATGGCAACGGCAGGCCGGCCGATGCGAAAAGGGGACGACATTTAATGCCCGATGCGAAATGGCATCGGCATTTAATGGCCGATGCAAAATGGCATCGGCAGTGGGCCCCGATGCCATTTGGTAACGGCCCCCCCGATGCAAAATGGCATCGGCAGTGGGCCCGATGCCTTCCCCGATGCCCTAACTGAGTATAAATCGACCACCCCTCTCTTCCAGAACGTAACAGCCGCAACCCCCCTCCCCCAAACCTCCATTTTTGCGATTTTTTCACCTCCACCCTCAAAAATCACATTCGTTTGCGGATCGAACTCGGTTTTTGGTTATTTGTGTTCTACACTTCGACGGGAGCATTTCTACGGTAATTTTTTTCGTTTTCATTGGTTAAATTTGAAGCATATGTGTATATATAGTTTTAGTATATATATACATATATGTTGTATGTATATATAAAATTGTTAGAAGAATTGTTAATTTTTATGTATGCATGTGTTAATTGTTAGAATTTATAAATTGTTAATTAATTATGTTGTGTTAGGCATGTATTTATATGTACGTATGTTTTAATAATTAAGTTATATGAATTTATTTGTTAATTAGGGTGTTAGAATTATATTTGTGTTATATGTCTATATGAATTTATTTGTTAATTAGGGTGTTAGAATAATTATTAGAATATAATTAGAATTATATTAATTGATTTTAATAGAGTTGGGAAATGAGACGTTGGTTGTTTGTGTGTTGTAGCTAGACGTCGATTGACATGGATTATTCAATTCGTAGTTGAATGTATAGTCCAAGATTAGTGAATGGGATTAGGGAAAACCTGAGTGACATCAAAATAGTTATAAAGTTTCTAAACAAGAATCATCACCAGGTGATACCAAAGAAGAAATATATACTCAGATCAACCTGGCCATGTATTTTTCAATAGTCTGGAGAGTGTGTATATGCATGAACATGAGCCTTGCTTCACTGATTGATTTTCTAGACAAAATATAATCTACATCGTGACCATGAGGGTCAGTACGGACAAAATAGCACTTAACACCAGAGTTTGTAGCCTTTTCCTCAATTTCATTTTTCTTTAAACACTGTACAACGGTCAGAATGGAGAGTGTAGTTAATTCACCAACACAATTTTAGATAGATTAACAAGTTATCACCCTTTTCTTTAGAGAGGAGAACTTCCATAAGATAACAAAACTACAAGTACTAAACATGCAGAACAACATAAGATCAAGGTAGTTGTTTGTATAAAATGTTCCTTTTAAGTTCATATATAATGTTTTTTAATTGTTACAATTAATGTTCAATGTTAATAATGTTTTAATGTTCATTTTGACAGATGAGTGGTCGTCGACATGGTTCTGGACATGGTTCTTCTGGACATGGGCGAGGTAGAGGTAGAGGTAGAGGTAGAGGAGAGCCGGTGGATGAGACACCGACTGTGCAGATACAACAGGGTTTTTATATGCCCGATATGACTTCGATAATGTTGTCCCAGATGCCCGGAATGAACCCACATTCCTATTACACTCAGGTGCCTCAGGTGCCTGAGTTGCCTCATATGGTTCCACATCCACAGGAACAATCCCCTCCACCGATACATTCGCCAGTTAGACCTCCGTCTGTCGGGACACAGGCCAGCATGTCGACTGATGCACCCGACAGTCGCATCCGACTATTTATCTACCAGGATACGTAAGTGTATTATATTTAAATTTCATTAGACGTATGTATAACATGTTTATTAATAATTTTTTATTTATTATAAAATACGTGTAACAGGTTGATGCCTTCAAATTTAATTTCGAGGACGATCAAATCGATAATGTACCGGAATATGGAGCTTGGTGCACACGCCTGGGCTATGGTATCACCCGGCACGGTACAGCGGTGGTGGGATACATTCCAGGTATAAAATAACTTTACATTAACATTTTGTTATTTTGTTATATTAATTCGTTAATTAATTTTTTTTTGCAGACCGAGGTCAGGTGGGACCCTGAAGCCACATCTTCTACAGAGGTGTACCAACTCTTTCTTCAAAGAGCTGCAAGTCGGTACACTAACATGTTATCAAAAATCAAGAAGGCGTGGGTGAGGGATAACAAGAGGCCGAGGTGGGATGTGAATGTTTGGAACGACTTAGTTCGTAACTGGAACAATCCCGAAACAATTAAGAAGAGCGAGAAGGCTCGTAAGAACCGCTTATCCGAGCCTGGAGGTCCGGGTACTGGCCATGGTACTCATAAAGGCGGAGCTCGTGGAGCAGCAGAGGTCGCACGGCGCATTGTAAGTATTTGTGGTCAATTATATATAATTAATTTTAGTTAATTATTTAGTTTATTTATTCGTATATGTCTTCGATTCAAAATACAGGAGGAGAGGATGGGACGCCCTGCATACGACTGGAAGATAGTTGAATATTACCACCGTTACGAAAACGGGACATACACTTGTTGCCATATGGTGATTTACTTGTAAGTGTGTACATATATATATATATATATATATATATATATATATATATATATATATATATATAACAAATATATATTTAATTGTACTTGAAAATGTATTAACCCACTTTTAAATGTGCACGTATAGGACCAGATACAGGACGAGCTCACCAATAATACTACAAGAGATCCGTCAGATGAACCTAGTTCAGAGGATTGTTCCCAGGCCCCACCTATACCCGAGATGTCTGAACTGTACGTGAAGAAGGTCGGCAGGTCTCATGGACGTGTTAGGGGCCTTGGACAAGTAGGCAAGAACAGACGGGTCTCCTCCGGTCCTGGCGAGACGTCAAGTGGTACGGCTTATGGACGATTCACCCAGGAAGACATGAACAGTGCTATTGCTGAAGAACGGAGAGTCAATGAAGATAGAGAGCAACGCTTACTAGAACAAATGCGGCAGCAGGAGGAGCGCTTACGCAAGCATTTTGAGGAGCAGCTTGCAATGATGATGGGACAGATGGGTGGGACGGGTGGGATGGGTGGGGAGCCGAGGCCGCCGAGGCCGTCGGGGGCGTCGCACAACGTTCGTGATAGTAGCCAGGTTCAGGATCGGGATGATGGTGGTGGTGATGAGGAGTGATACATTTTTATATTACTTTGTTACGTGTGATGTTATTATATTACATTGACGTTGAGGAGTAATTTTTATTTTAATGTTGTGTGTGATGTTATTATTTTAATTGACGTGAACATGCTAATTATGATTATAATTAATGTTGTTTGTGATATGATGTTATTTTAATTGAAAATGAACTAGAGAATAATTTTATAATAGATGAAAATATTTTTAAAGTTACCTTTATGTTAAAAAAAAAAAGAAAATATTTTTAATTATATGGATAAGTGAATTCATATTTTTAAATGGATAAGTGAAAATAATTATATATATTTAATGTTGTGAATTGAAAATTAGAATGAATTTAAATGATGTGATTAGAATAAATTTAAATGTATAAGTGAAAATAATTATATTCAATGTTGTATGTAATTATAATGTTATGAAATTAAAAATTAGAATGAATTTAAATAGTGCGAATTGATGCCATAAATAGATTATTTAATTTGAAAAACATAATTTAGAAATAATTATGATATGCTTTGATAAATAATTTAATAAGCAACAATTAAAGTTAGAATGGATTGAATTAATTAAAGAATTAAAATGTTGTAAATTGAGGATTGGAATAAATTTAAATAGTGTGAATTGATACCGTAAATAAATTATTTAATTTGAAAAACATAATTTAATTAATTTGAAAAACATAATTTAGAAATAATTATGATATGCTTTGATAAATAATTAATTTAATAAGCAACAAATAAAATTAGAATGGATTGAATTAATTAAAGAATTAAAATGTTGTAAATTGAGGATTAGAATAAATTTAAATAGTGTGAATTCATACCGTAAATAAATTATTTAATATGAAAAACATAATTTAGTTAATTTGAAAAACATAATTTAGAAATAATTATGATATGCTTTGATAAATAATTTAATAAGCAACAATTAAAATTAGAATGGATTGAATTAATTAAAGAATTAAAAACTCAAATTAAATTGAATATATATTAATTGCATTCACAACATGTCGACTAAAAGCTCCTAGCCTAAACGGCACACAGGGGGCGCTCAAAAGCCTTCGAGACCGCGAGGTCCCGAGTTCGAACCCCACAAATCGCGAAAATGGCTAGATTTCCGAAAAATGGGGTGGCCCAGCGGTGGGGGTTGGTGTTGGTGGCCTATCGACCTGGGTTCGAAACTATCGACCTGGGTTCGAAACCCAGATTCGGCTTTTTTAAATTTTAATAAAAAAGCATCGGCAGTGGGCCCCGATGCCATTTGGTAACGGCGGTTGCCCCGATGCGAAATGGCATCGGCTTTCCCGATGCGAAATGGCATCGGCAGTGGGCCCCGATGCCATTTGGTAACGGCGACCTGCCGATGCCATTTCACATCGGTTTTCCCCAAATCCGATGCCATTTAAATGACATCGAGCATATTGGCATCGGCACACTGCCGATGCCTTTGCCGTTGCCTTCGTCTTTGGGGACGACAGATCCGATGCCTTCCCCGATGCCATTTCTCCATTATTTTGTAGTGTATAACATAAATCATGCATAAACCTTAATTATTGTATACATAAATATCATCTACAATATTGACCACATTCATTACTAAACATAAATTTAATATTAAAATTAATTATCATTAATGAAAGGGTAAAATAATCCATGATTATATATCTTAATATGTTGAAAATTGTTAAAATGACACTTATTTAAAAGTGGAGGGAGTAATTTTTTTTCTTAGTATCCTTTAAAAATACAAGTCAATGAATAATAGTGATCCATCTCTACGTTAATTTTTCCATCATTTGGAATGCACTATCAATCAACAATGAACAGGTTTATATATACACACTAGATGAGCATTCGCAAAATTCTAATAAAAAATACTCCCTCCGTCCAATTTTATTATGCCTACTTCTCCGAACACGAATTTTAATGAATATTAATTAGTTTATCTATAAAGTAGATAAGTTGAGGGTATGATGGGGTATTGTGGGGTCCATTTATAAATAAATGATTGTTTGTTAATAAAGTGAATGACAAAGTGAGTAAATAAGTGATCGTAGGAGGGTGGAGATAAAGTAGTATATATAGTATTGTTTCCAAAAAGGGTATGAGCATAATAAAATTGGACAACAAAAAAATAAAAGTGAGAATAATAAAATTAGACGAAAGGAGTAGTATTTATAATATATTGTATATTTAAATCATTTTAAAAGATAAAATCTAAATAAAAAAATTCGACAAACAGAATCGAATGAGACAAATAATTTTCTATCTTTAAAAAATCAATAAATTAAATTTAATAACATATTTACTTTAATAATTGAGTAATTCCTCGTATGAGTCTTTTTTTCATTTAAATCTATTAATGTTAAATATATTAAATATTCACCATATATTTAACATATAATTATAATTATTTAAAATCAACTCAACATTAATTATGATGACACCTAGATAATACCATACCAATGACATTTAAAAATATAACATATCATACAAAATTAAGGGAAGGATGAGACGATATATCAGCAAAATTAATGAGAGGGTAAATAAAACTCCCTATTAGTATATAGTGGAATATATATTTACACAATTATAATTGAATACTTATAGTTGCACAGTCAATACTCAGTCACTCGTGTAAATCGAAACATGTACTGCAAGTACTCACTTGCACAGTCCAATAGCCGTGCACGGTTGAACGATCGATATTCAGTAAACCGTGCAATCCAAAAAAATGTGTTGTAAGTGCTCACTTTCACGTTCCAACAGTCGTGCCTGGTTGCACGGTCGATATTCAGTAAACAGTGCAAACCAAAAAAATGTTATTTTCTTATTCACGTGCTCAAGCCACATAGGGCAGCGGCTAAGCGGCGTCAGTGGAGTGCGTGTTCGCGGGGGGAAGAAAACTAACGTATTCGTGTTCTAAATTTAGGTTCATATGACATTTTTTTGGCTTAATTTAATTTGTTTTTTTATTTTTATTTTTAATAATAATATAAGGGTAAATAGGTAGTTTTACCATTATATGTTTTAATTAAATTAATAAATATAATAATTTTTTTTATTAAATTAAGGATAAAAATGTAAATTTTAAATTATAGTCTGTATATTTTAATTAATTAAATTAATTATAAATACGACACCATACGACACATATTTTCAACACAAAGTACAAAGGGTATCAGGTCATCAGATTTAAGACTTTATATTTGATTTTTAATGGTTCAAATTTAATTGACTACGGTAGTAATACGACACCATTCTCCATCTAGGTTTAAACTTTTAAGGAAAATTTAGTAGTTTAAGAAAAAGACAGTAATAATATACACATTCTCTATCTAGATTTAAACTTTTGATTAATTAAATTAAATTTAGTAGTTTAAGAAAAAGGCAGTTATCAATCATGTAATGCACGTTCTTACTAGTTGAAGATTTGTATTCAGATTATTGACTTATTTTTCGAAAAAAATCATGAGAATACTAGAAGTTGAAACATTAATACTGCAGTTAATAGTATTCAAAGAACTTTTGACACATTAATTTGTTTTGTGGTTTAAAAAAATTAGAATTTTTTACAATTCTTTTGTATGTGATATAAGTAAAATAAAAAAAAAGACATACAAATTGTGATTAATAATGTATCAAATCATTTTACAAATTGAAGAATAAGACTGGGGAAGAATTAAAAGAAATGATACATATAGTATACATATAGTTCAAATAGGGCGACGGTTTATTATAAATATATTCATTAGGGCAACGGTTTTGGCAAGGGGCCCACTCCCGTTGCCATTTTAGCAAGGGGCCCATTACTCCCGTTGCCTTTTAGCGAGTGGGGTCCCGTTGCCATTTTGCAAGGGGACCACTCCCGTCGCCTTTTGGCGAGTGCAACACACGTTGTTGTCTTTTTCGTTGCCAAAAAGGGACCACGACAACATCCGTCGCCTTTTTTCTGACAGTAACCAAATCAGTTGACAATTGACAACTGCCGCTACCCTGGCTAATATTCGATGTCTTTTAGACAATTTTTTTGTAGTGCATGTATGAGGTCCCCTTAAAGAAAATACTAGTATTATTAATACTATGCAACAATTAAAATCCAAATTCTCAAGACTTGTATACTAATGAAACCAAACAAAAACTACAGAAAAAAAAAAATACCAATATAATTATAATATATATAAAAAACAAGGAACCGTAGTTCAAAAGCCATGTCCGAACTCAAAACCTTGATTCACAAACATCGGGCGCCTCCAAGTGAGGGTTGAGCACCCCCGCCGCCAGAGTTGGAATATTTCTCATCAGCCCTCGTAGTAATCTTATTTCTCAACTCCTCCAACGCCGCCGCGTACTCCTCCAACTCCTCCACCGTCTTCCCCTCAAGACCGTCGCACCACCAAAATCCATTGCCGCCGCCAGCAGCGGCGTATTCCTCCCCTCGCTTCTTTTCCACTTCCACCTCCCTACAAACATCCGCGTGCTGTACGTTGTAATCCCTCGCAAACCCCGGCTGCGTCTCGGCCTCACAATCCTCGGCGCCCTCGCCTCTACGGAAGCGCTCGATAACCGCGTCGGCCTTTGGGTGGCCGAAGGAGAAGACGTGGTTACCGTAAGAGCGTATGATAATGGCAATTTGGGCCCCAGTAAGAATGCATAATTCACTAGCTTTTTTGAACAACCCTAATCGCCCTTTTGGAGAACGTGACTTGACGAGAAGTCAATTTTTCGATTTTCTTGATTTCAATCTTCCTTCTTCCCTTGCTTGTCCTCTTTTTCGCATCATCTTCCATGTTTCCAATAAATTCAAGAAACTTGAAATAATTTGGGGGGGTTTTAGGGCTCTAATATATAGATCGATGATGAATTTCACATATGGAAATCAGATTTTAGTGAAATTAATGCAATATTCACTTTCCTACTTTATCCTCTTTCTCTCTTGAAATAAATAAACATGTGTTGTTCTTTTAATTTTAGTTGCCTTGTTTTAATTAAATTACCCTTATTAATAAACTTTTTAAAAGGAAAAAATTTACTTTTAGTCACCAAAGTTTACCTCAAAGTTTACCTCAGATTTGGTCACCACATTTAGTCATTATCAAAATTATCACTCACACCGAAGTTTACCTATTTTCAAATTTGTCACCCACATTTAGTCATTATCAAAATTGGTCACTCACTTATTCATTTTCTATCAAAATTGGTGTTGATGTTAGTCAATTTGTCATTGACTAATGGAGAAGAAAGGGTTTTGAATCATAATTTTTTTGACATCATTCTCCTCCTTTAATTCCTAAACCTTAAACCTAAAAAAAAAAAAATTCAATTTCTATTGATAAAAATTAATAAACTAAACCCTAAATTTTTTTTTTAGAGTGAATTACATCATTATATCAAACTTAGCTATTTACTGAGAAAGAGAAAGGAGTAACAGTTTATCAAAACAATTAAGCCAGGAATGTATTTTGATATACTCTATTTTTATAATTATGGTGTGCACTTCGATGGTGGTCATGTGCTAGTTTGATATACTCTGTTTTTATAATTATGATGTGCACTTTGATGGTTTATAATTATTGTATTCACTGTGGTGGGAAAATTTTAGTTTTAGTCCTATAAGTTTGATACATTTCAAAATAAATTCCAACTTTACAAAATACGTCCTTTATCTTTCAATTTAATCCTTTTTTACATCAATTTTAATCCTTTATCTTTGTAATGAATTAAAGTTGCCTGAATATTCTCTTTTCGGTGGAATGTGCTGACTTGATACCACATTTATTTAAAAAATGCCATGTCATCTGCCACATGATCTTGCAAAATGCCATGTCATCTGCCACATGATCTTGCATTGTACATTTACTGATCTTGAGAGCATGATAGTGCATGAATGTGCTGGGATTTTTAAGCAAGGAATTTTAAGCCAGGAATGTGCTGTGATTGAGAGCATGATCTTGCATTGTGGCTAGCTGTTCCACATTTTTTACATTTACTGACATTTTGTCTCCTTTTCAGTTTCACTTGCTTTATCAAAATATTTTTTCAGATATAAAAATAGGGTAGAACCAACCTTAATATTAACATTTAACCAATGGAGAAAAAACCTAAACCCTACCACAGGAAAAGTCGTGTACTTACCCCTGTAGATGTGGAGGTAACGGTAACCCTTAGTTAGAGTTTTTTTTCTTTGTTTCAGAATGTGAATGGGTGAGTATGTCTTGTTCAGGTTTGATTTGTGACCATGGAATTTTGTATTATTTACAAAGTTTGCCATTATATTTTCCCTCCAAAGATAGGATGATGTGGCAGATGACATGAGATTTTTTAAATAAATGTGTACCAAGTCAGCACATTCCACCGGAAAGAGAATATTCAGGCAACTTTAATTCATTAGAAAGATAAATGATTAAAATTGATGTAAAAAAGGATTAAATTGAAAGGTAAATGACGTATTTTGTAAAGTTGAAACTTAAATGATTTATTTTGAAATGTATCAAATTTATAGGACTAAAACTAAAATTTTTCCCACTGTGATTGGCAATTATTCACTTTCCTACTTTATCTCCTGTCTCTTGAAATAAATAAACATGTGTGCTTTTAATTTTCGTGGAGTTGCCTTGGTTTAATTAACTTACTGTTATTAATAAACTTAAATTATTTTGTTGTTGAATTCTCGTGTTTTTGTAATTAACACCTTTCTTGCATATTAAAGGTTGCAATATTGTCATATTAGTATTGTTTAAAAATACAGTCAATGAATAATATTGATCCATCTCTACGTTAATTTTTCCATCATTTGGAATGCACTATCAATGAACAATGAACAGGTTTATATATACACACTAGATGAGCATCCGCACGTAAAATGTTAATAAAAATTAGCAATTATAATATATATTATATTTAAATCATTTTAAAAGATAAAATCTAAATAAAAAAATTCGAGACAAATAACATATAATTTTCTATCTTTTAAAATTAATAAATTTAATTTAATAACATATTTACTTTAATAATGCAGTAATTCCTCATATAAGTCTTTTTTTCCTTTAAATCTATTAATGTTAAATATAGTAAATATTCACCATATATTTAACATATAATTATAATTATTTAAAATCAACTCAACATTAATTAATGACATTTAAAAATATAACATATCATACAAAATTAAGGGAAGGACGATATATAGCAAAATTAATGAGAGGGCAAATAAATCCGAGCCTCTTTCCAAGTGATTCAAATTTCTTCCAGTTTTTAGAATTGTAATTCAACCTCTTTTGTGTCATGATTAAGTCCAACATAGATTTTTATGAAAGAGAAAAAAAAAATACACTTTATTTGTACGATATTTTGAAAATTGTCCATCATTATTGTATTCTCAAAAGTGAAGATTTGTAAATTTATGGAATATATGATTGTATTTTTTTTCATTTCGATATTTAAATTCCTTTTACAACTATTTATAAATTTAGATATATATTTAATACCTCAATTTAAATTTGTGTTGCTTAGTCAATATCGAACTTATATTACCAAACTTATCGAATTTAAATAAAATAATGTAAAACCTCTCATTAATTAATTATCAATACAATTATGTCGGAAAAATTAAATAATTATCAATACAATTATGTATGTATCAAATTTCATATTAAAATTGTGAAATTGTATTTTGCTCAATAAAGATATTTTAGTTGACGTGTATTGTTATCAATTTATATATATAATAAATTTGATTAAAATATGTAAATTTAATAAATTGAAAATACAAGAAAAGTATATGTAAGTTTATGAATCCCGTGTGAATCAGCAAGGACCACCTTGCAAGGCTAAATACTCTTGGGTGACCGATAGCGAAGTAGTACCGTGAGGGAAGGGTGAAAAGAACCCCCATCGGGGACCTCACATCAATAACCCGGCCCCTACCACCTATAGGGAGTTTTAAACAAGTTTCTTTTGAAGTAGATACCTGAATGCCGAGTATAGCTCGTAACAATCTATCTTCGGGGGCATACGAGGATTGAGTATCTCATTTCATTGTTTCTCACATAATTAAATCTTGATAGATTTAATATTTTGTAAATTATTGACTTGTTAATATGAAAAGAATTACAGTATGAAATATTTATTGTGATTGTGTAGAGTGCAGAAATTTCCCACATAAATAAGAGATATATATATATATATATATTCACTTATATAAATCATTTATTCATGGTACATATGTTATTTACATATTTTAATTCTCGGATATTTACAAATGGAATAAAGACGATATATTTAGCTTTAATGGAATTTATATATATATATATATATATAGTTAAATTCAGTAAATAATTGACCAATAAGACGGAAATAGAATAAGTTTCGCAATATGTACTTAAATAGAATTCATATATAGGAAATATAATTAAATGATCACATATATAACTTTAATTCAATCAATCCATCTAAATACGTCTCTTAATTTAACAATCTATATTTTTAAATTTAAGGCATAAAGATAAATAAGGATATGTACTTAAATTCCAATTTCACTTAACTAAGGAAATCGAATTTAATGAAAAAATGGAAATAATTTTGGTTAGTTAATATTGATTAATTTAATGCAAATAATTTTATTCAATTTAGATATTTCATTCCTTTTACAACTATATGTAAATTTAGATATTTAATACCTCAATTTAAATGTGGGTTGCTTATTCAATATCAAATTTATATATTACCTAATTTATCGAATTTAAATAAAAGAAATGCGAAACCTCTCATTTATTAGTAATGAATTATTTTATATTTAGGAAATTATTAACTACACTATACCTAAAAAAATTTAAAAGATTAATTTAGGTTAAATATAATTGAATTTTTTTTTTTTATTAAAATAGATCCATTTATTGAAAGAGAAGAGTTAAAAGTGCTAGAAAATTGTGCATACTTGAAAATAAGGGCAAGAACTTTGATCAAGGTTAGTACTTTAATTTTTTTTAAATTTAAATTATATTAATATTTAAATAAATAACTTGATAATAAAAAAAATATCGATTAAGAATTAATTATTTTTTTAATTTTAATATTTTAAATGTCAATTTTAACACTACAAAAGAGAAAAATAACTTACAAGCAATAAACACTCAAGGTTTATAATTATGTAATTTATATTGCTACAATATATTTTTTTAATAGAATAACAAAGTTTTTTTTTCATTAGAATAACAAACTTACAAATTTATACCCATTTTAAAATTTTCTTAATTAATAAATTAAAATATAATATAAATTTATTTCAACCCCACATAAAACGCGGGTCTTATACTAGTGGTATATATTTATGAATATCTTTTGGTTGATACATTTGTCGAATTAATTAGTGATTCATGCATAGTATTAAATATGGTCCATGTATTTGTGTTAAATACATATTGTATCTCCTGTAAATACCACATGTATGGAGTCATTCACAAATAAGGCAAGAAGTTAATATAAAAATTAAATATTCAATATTTGAGGCATGAGCTTCTTTTAGCTAATCATTATGCTTACATGATGCTCCAACAATATTAATAATGAAGTTTAACTTGGTGAAAAATTGATGGACGAGAATCACTTCATTTGATGCAGCAACTAATGTCAATTGGAAGCGATGTGCAAAACAATGAACATATATAATAAGCATATGAAATATTACCATCGTACCTTTGTCCCCGAATATTTTTAACATCAAGATCATGTCTAGATAGAACAAAAGTGATACATTCTTAATTTTAATGTTGATGCAAAATGTCTCTAACATGAACAAGTCCAAAGAAACATTTTTGTACACATCCATTTTTATCCACAAATCTCAAGACAATTCACATTTTCTCCTTCTTAGATTCACCTCTAATTAACTTCATCGATCAATAATGCTTGACTTTAGTTGTCATAACATGTAGAATTTATTTTTGTACATTTGGTGATGTGTACATATAATGCATTTTTTGAAGTTTTATCCACAACTTCTCTTATTTTAGTCATTGTAAGAAGATGCAAAATTTAGTAATTCTAAAAAGTTTACTCGATTAGTTGATGTTATAGATTCATTTAACACTGTAAAGAACATTCTTGAAATGCAAGCCATTTGGTAGTTTCTATTGAACTTTTTAAATAAAATCTATTTTTAGCAACTTCTTAGGAAGTGTTTTTTTTCCTTTAAGTGTGAGCAATATGTGCTTGTTTGTTCATTAGATTTGTGCATGCTCACTCAATATCCTGATGTGGTTAAGTGAGTTCTTTTCTGATATGTGCCAAAAAAAAAAAAGAACATTTAAGGTCGTCACTAACCTTCTTCCATTATCGAAACTAATAGTAAATGCATCTAAACCGGGAGGTCCACAATGTGAAACAAAAATTATGGTATATAAAATACAGCATCTATGCTGGGAGAATACTCCAACCATAACAGGAATAACTTACACCGCGAGGCCTGAATTAAAACTATGAGAATGTTTTTCTCCAAACTTTGAATATGTTGAAAGTATTATTTGGTATGGTCCAACTTTGATATATGCTATTATAACTACTTCACAAAAACCCATGTGAGATATGACGCGCATCACGCGCTTTGTGCAGGCGATTCCACCTCGGTAAGGTGCAAAAATTTCCTCCCCAGCGTGCGATTTTATTTCTGAAGGAGAGAGATTCTAGGGTTCAAGGGCAAAAGGAATTTTGGGGATTTTTTGCCAATCACTGGTGATTAGGCCCTTCATTCTTGATTACTTTGGCGTAGAAGAGTTAATGTGTCGGAATAATCATGATTTCTGCCCAATCATCATGGTATTAGCGTGATTTTGTGGCCGACTTCGTCGGATTTTTGATAGTCCCAATGCAACGTTTCCAATTCTTTGGAGGTTTTTTCGGGTTAAGTGCACGGTGTGCTCAGACCTACACACTTATCGATTTGCTGGTATTGGCCATTCTGGCGGTGGCTATGACTATATTTCGGCGGGGAAAGATATACACTGAGTGCAACCCTCATCATTTCGATTTCTATTCTGAAGCTATTTCACACTATCCATCCGAAAATGGTTGAAAATTTGCAGCAGCCTTTCATAAAGGTTAGCTTGGCAGAAATGGTAAATGTTTCTCTTGATGTGGAGGAATGAGAACTCATTCTCCCTAAAAATGCCCTTTTAGGACGATTTATTATAAGGAGACAAGGGACGCTGAAGGATACACTCCAACTGCTGAAGAAAATATGGCGGATAGAAGGGGAAGTCAAGATCACTCAAATGGGAGAAGGATACTATATGTTCGTATTCGAGGATGATTTGGACTGGAGTAAGGCCTTCTATTGCCACCCATGGATACGTCAATGGGCCGATGCTGATCTTATCCAAAATCAGAGGAGATGAAGAATCATCCGACTTAGTTATCACAACTATCCCACTGTGGATTCAGATCCATGGTTTGCCTATTTATTCCATGACGAAGCCGGTTGCTTTCAAGTTGGGGGAAAGGTTGGGTGACATCATTGAAATCGATTGTCCTGAAGGAGAGACGGCCTGTGGGAGATGCTTACGTGTTAGGGTTCTGTTTGATATGAATCAACCTCTTCACAGGAATACCTACATAACCATCAAGATGAAGAAAATTCTTCTTCCACTAAGGTACGAAAAGCTAGGTTCTTTCTGTTCTATCTGTGGTCTTTTTTCTCATATTGAAGAAGACTGTCCAACTAAGTTCAATGAAAATGGACAAAAATCGAATGATGAGAAGGACTATCCTACATGGTTGAGGGCGGAGGGGCAAAAAGGTCCAAACCAAGCACAATATGAATTTCTAAGGAGGAAGTCCCAGAATACTGAATCATCTTTTGTCCAAGTGAATGAGGAGAATGAAAGGAATCAAGCTGAGGCTGATGCAGCAGGGGAAGTCAACCAGTTTATCAATAATGAAGGCTTTACTGGAGCAATTGAACAGTGGAATGATAATACAAAATTTCATGATCAGGAGGTCAACTATTTTGTGGAAGAGGTATTGGCTGGCGTGGAAATGCTAGGGGCACAACAAAATAGGCTCATCACATATGAGATTGATCATGTGATGGCCGAAATTGAACATGTTCGTGTTCGAGGATGATTTGGACTGGAGTAAGGCCTTCTATCGCCACCCATGGATAATCAATGGGCCAATGCTGATCTTATCCAAAATTAGAGAACATGAAGAGACATCCGACTTAGTTATCTCAACTATCCCATTGTGGATTTAGATCCATGGTTTGCCTATTTATTCCATGACAAAGCCGATTGCTTTCAAGTTGGGGAAAAGGTTGGGTGACATCATTGAAATTGATTTTCCTAAAGGAGAGACGGTCTGGAGGAGATACTTACGTGTTAGGGTTCTGTTTGATATGAATCAACCTCTTCACAGGAATACCTACATAACCATCAAGAGGAAGAAAATTCTTCTTCCACTAAGGTATGAAAAACTAGGTTCTTTATGTTCTATATGTGGTCTTCTTTCTCATATTGAAGAAGACTGTCCAACTAAGTTCAATGAAAATGGACAAAAATCGAATGATGAGAAGAACTATCCTACATGATTGAGGGCGGAGGGGCAAAAAGGGCCAAACCAAGCACAATATGAATTTCTAAGAAGGAAGTCCCAGAATACTGAACCATCTTTTGTCCAAGTGAATGTGGAGAATGAAAGGAATCAAGTTGAGGCTGATGCAGCAGGGGAAGTCAACCAGTTTATCAATAATGAAGGCTTTGCTGGAGCAATTGAACAGTGGAATGATAATACAAATTTTCATGATCAGGAGGTAAACTATTTTGTGGAAGAGGCATTGGCTGGGGTGGAAATGCCAGGGGCACAACAGAATAGGCTCATCACATATGAGATTGATCAGGTAGTGGCCGAAATTGAACATGAGGTGCCAATCCAACACATCTCGGAGATAAGTTTATACGGGCCACAGAGAAAACTGCAGATCGGAGAAGGGCTGGGGGCAGGAAAGGGGCCTATATTTCAAGCAAAGATGCAAGGAAATGGCAAAGAAAATGTGATTCCGGAGCTGGTAAGTGCAGAATACTATATTCCAAAACAAATGATGTAGAACCAGTACACTAAAAGCCAAAAGAAACGGGGCAGACCGAGCAAGGCACAACTACAACTTGCAGCAGCTCACAGGGAGAACAATGGCAGTGGGGAGGACTCGAGAACCAGTGGTACAAAGAGGCACAAGAGCGATGAAGACACCTTAAGCTCTCGGAGGGTGGAGTCTGGTGAATACCAGCTCCGCCAACGTAAATGATTGTTAAATGTTGGAATACGTGTGGACTTAGGGGCCAAACGCATTCAGTAGACTTAGGCAGATTAATGCTCTATATAATCCATGTATTTTGTTTAATATGGAATCTAGGGTGCCTTCTAGGATAGCCAAGATTTGACAAAGTATGTTACATTTTGACTTTTGTTTTGTTGTGGATCCTGTTGGCACAAGTGGTGGTTTGATCCTCTTTGCTAAGAATGAAGTAAATGCTATTTTGAGTTCTTATTCCAGTGGACACATTGATATTTCTGTTAGAAGTCAAGATATGGAATGGCAATTTACTGGTTTTCTGGGGAATCCTAATATTCAACTTAGACAATCATTTTTTGCAACTTCTCAATAGAATTCGACAATCACACCCCCCTCCCCAACAAATCGTGGGTGGTGGGGGAATAGTTTAATCTCATTCTCAATTCTTCTTAAAAACAGGGGGAATCTTACAAGGTTTGGTTAGAAGCAATATGGATAAATTTAGAGACATTATCAACTCCTTAGGTCTACATGACCTGGGATATAGTGGTCCCATTCATACTTGGACAAACAAAAGAAAGGCTAATCATCTCATTAAAGAAAGGTTGGATAGGTTCCTTGCAACATCACAGTGGATTGAATTTTTTCACAAACACAAATTGGAAAATCTCCATTGGTTTGGATCTGACCATAGGGTCATAAAACTTCAAATATTTAGACAGATTATGAGATGGAGAGCTGTGGGAGGAAAGCTCTTTAAGTTTGAAAATGTTTGGCTTTAGGAAGACAATTTCAAAATTGTTGTATCTGGTATTTGGGAGAGGTTTGCAGGACATGAGCATTTGCCATTTTTGCTTCAGAATAGTGGAATTGAGATGGCTAAATGGGCTGCAAGTGAAGTGGGAAGTTTTGAGAAAAGAATAAAGAGTCTTATTTCAGAAATTCACAGGGTGGATACAGAGGGGAGAAGTGAGGAGTGCAATACTTTGGAAAAGGAATTGGAGAAATTGCAATCCCAACAGGAAGTATTGTGGCACCAACGAGCTAGAACAAATTGGATGAAAAATGGGGACAAAAATACCACATACTTCCATAGAAGAGCTACGGAGAGGAAGAATAACAATGCTATTCATAAGCTCAAAAATCAGATGGGAGAATGGGTAGAAACAAAGGAAGGAATTATCAACCTTATGCAAGATTTTTATGGGGACCTGTACAAATCAACCAATCCATCTGTGGATTCCATTGATAGAATTACAAGGCTTACCAAAAAACCAGTCTCACAACAAATGAATACCTTTCTTGATCAAGATTTTAGTCCTAAAGAGGTGGAAAAGGCTGTCTTTGAGCTCCATCCAAACAAAGCTCCTGGTCCGGATGGGTTCAATGCAAAAAAAAAATTCAGGAATTCTGGGACACGGTGGGATCCAATGTGACAAATGAAATTCTGAGAGTTCTTAATTCCAAAGATGGTATGGAGGACTGGAACATGACATCCATCACTCTGATTCCAAATGTTAGAAATCCGGCTAATCTTACAGATTTTCGGCCGATCAATCTGGGCAATGTTTGCTACAGAATTGCGGCCAAAGTTATAGTTAATCGGTTGAAAACAATCATGCCTAAGATTGTGAATGAGCAACAAAGTGCCTTTATCCAGAATATGCAGATTACTGATAATGTGTTTATTAGCTTTGAATGTATACATTGGATTAGAAGCAACAAAAGCAATAAGGGATATGCAGCATTAAAGCTTGACATGAGTAAAGCCTATGATAGAATTGAATGGAGTTTCCTCAAAAATCAAATGGATAAAATGGGCTTCTCAAGGAAGATGATTGACTTGATTCTAAAATGTGTATCTTCAGTATCATACACCTTCAAGATGAATAATGAATTGGTTGGAAATATCAAGCCTTCGAGAGGACTGAGGCAGGGAGATTCTCTCTCCCCATTCTTATTTGTGTTATGTGTAGAAGGGATATCCAACTACATCAATCAGAAAGCATTGGAAAGGAAGATTGAAGGAATCATAATTGCTAGAGGAGCCCTGACAATCACTCACCTTCTGTTTGCGGATGATAGAATCATCTTTTGTCAAGCTACAAAGGAGAATGAAAAGGAAATTAAATGCATATTGGATTACTATGAGAAGGCTACAGGACAAAGAGTGAATTTCGATAAATCAACCATCTGCTACAGCCCCAACACATTAGATAACAATAAGAACTTTTTCAAGAATACCCTAGAAATCAGGGTTTCTCATGGAAATCAAGTCTATCTTGGACTTCCAACCTTTTCTTTGAAAGGAAAGAGAATGCAGTTCTCATACTTGATAGATAGGGTTTCTCTGAGGGAGGAAAGGAAGTGTTGATTAAGTCAATTTTACAGGCAATCCCCACGTATGTTATGTCATGCTTTCAGATTCCAATCCAAATTTGCTCACAAATGGATTCTTTGATAGCCAATTTCTGGTGGGGGGATAAAGAGGGAGCACGGAAGATACATTGGAAAAATTGGGACAGCTTGTGCAAACAAAAAGGTGAAGGAGGTTTGGACTTTAGACAGATGCATATGTTCAACCAAGCCCTTTTAGCAAAGCAGGTATGGAGATTGATTGATAATCCAAATTCTCTTATCACAAAAGTATTTAAGGCAAGATATTTTAAGCATGATGATATAATGAATGCACAAATTGGGAGCAATTCATCATTTGTTTGGAGATCCTTGTGTGGGAGTAGAGAGATTCTTAACAGAGGAATTTGTTGGTTAATTGGAAATTGCAGAATTGTTACTCTAAGAAAACATGCCTGGGTGCAAGGGTGCAAGGGCTGAATGAGGGATTCATTCGATCTAACATTGTTCATGGGATCTTGGTCTCAAGCCTTCTTACACAAGACATACAGTGGAGAGAAGACATTGTCAGACTAGGGTTTCTTCTTTTTGAGGCAGAGGCAATTCTCAGAATGGAAGTAGGGGAAGTGGAAGAAAAGGATAGAAGGTTTTGGGTTCATGAACCAAGTGGACAATACTCAGTGAAATCTGGATATAGAGTAGCTAGACTTATATACCAAGAGTGCAAAGATATACCATCCTCTTCGAATCAATCTGAAACACATCTTTGGTGGAATAAGATCTGGAATTTGAATGTGCCACCAAAGATTAGAATCTTTGCATGAAAATTATGTCAAGGGTTAATAGCAATGGAAGGAAACCTTGCTATGAGGCACATCCAAATTCATCACGTTTGTGGTTTATGTGGAGCTTCCATGCCAAACACGAATCATGCTATCTTTCAATGCCAAAATGTTCGAAATATTTGGAAAGTTTTGAGTATGGATCAGTTGATTAAAAAATGAGCTCATTTGACATCTATGCAACTTCTGTCATTTCTTTTTTACTGCAAAACATGTCCTCTACATGAGGAAATCATTATGGTTGCATGGAGAATTTGGCGTGAAAGATGTAGGGTTTTGCATGACCCCAATTTCATGCATGGGCATCTGAATGTTAGGATTGTAGATATAGTGCTAGGATATCTTCGAAGCTTCCAAGATAATGAGATTAGCCAGGGCAGAAAGAAGATGAACGCTGCTAACTTCTGCGCGGTTGATGGAGATGGACATGATAGGCTGTGCATTGAAACGGACGCAACTTTCAACGCTGAAGTTAGAAAATTTGGAATAAGGGGTGTCTTATATCATACTTCCAGAAATATAAGCCATTATTTTTCCAAAGTCATACCACCTCATCGTAGCCCGTCGGGGGCTGAGCTAGAAGCAATATGGACAGGGCTTAAGGAGGCACGACGAATGGGCTTTACAGAGATTATCCTAAAATCAGATTCGCAGCAAACCATACAACTTATTGAGGGAGGTAAGCGAGGAGCTGGCCCCGAATTCAGGAAGGCATGCAAGATTAGGCAACTCTCGCTGGAATTTATTGTGTGCAAATTCGGTTACCTCCCACGGGTCAATAACGTGAAAGCGCACAAGTTGGCGCAAAGTGCGGTTTACTCTACCACTTCACACGACTGAAATGTAGTAGTTCTCTTGAAAGTTTAAGGGTGGATCGAGATTCTGGGCCTTTGCGGCCTTGGCGGTATTTTCATCTTACTCCTACTTTCTCCTAAAAAAAATTTTATAACTACTTCACGTTTTTCAATATAATACTTCTATATTGGTGGTCGTAATTTCAGATCACGTTTTAATAATTGAATATTAAATATCTTATTGATTTCAACCTTCAAAGATTTTGTATGACAACTTTCATCGTTATGTATACATGAATTTATCTGTGATGCTTGAGTTTTTTCATTTTTTCTTTTAAAGAAAAAATTCTATTGTATGTGACTTTTTCATCTACAAAAGAATCAAATACAAATTAATTAATTAGAATACTACATTAAATTCCAAATTATAACTATTAGTCAACCATTACTTATATGATTATTATGTATCTTTAAGCTACAAAGTAAATTTAAAAAATATAGCAATTAATAAGCGAAGGACTAATTTTAAACAATTATGGATTAAATATTTGAAGAATAAATAAAATTATAAATTAACAAATAATAAATTAAAATAAATAATATATAAATATAAATTAAATGTGTATTTGCAATTGCGGGAAAATTCAAATTTGAAATCATATCACACAAATACCTATAGGCTATAAATCATTAGAGATGTCTATCGGGCTGGCCCTAGCCCTATAGGGCCAGTCCTACAGGGCTACGGGTTAAACGGGTTAGGGCCTTAATCGGTTCATATTTAACGGTCCTGCAATTATTGGGACCTACCCTAACCCTAGCGGGCCACGGGCTAAATGGGCCACTAACGAGCTACAATATTTTATTTTCTTTTAAAATTAAAGGTCCAAATTGGCATGTCCAACAAAAAACTAAAATAGAAAAATATATAATTAGTTAATGATCGGTAAATGAGAAAACAAAAGTATAATTTAAATACAATTCTAGAACTAATTGATCCTTAATATGGTCAAATAAATCTAAACAAATATCATAATCTAATACAAAAATAGTAATAATGACTAATGGATGGTAATGGGCTACTTAATGTTTATAGTTATGACTATGGACCAAATGACCCAAAATTTATTTGCAAGTTATTTATTAAAAAAAAAAAAGAATAATAACTCGAGTTAGCGGGCTAGCCCTGTAGACCTACGGGCTGGCCCGGTTTAGCCCGCGGGCTAACATGTCCGGGTAAAAAAAGCCCAGATTTAAACGGGCCTATGATTCATGAACCCTAACCCTGCATTTTTCAGGGTTAAACGGGTCGGCCCGATTAGCCCGACCCGGATAAACATCTCTATAAATCATACATAAAGTCAATCCTCAATTTGAAGTCATATCACACAAATATCTATAAATCATACCTAAAGTCAATCCTATAAAATATAAACCTTAGATAGATATCTATAATTCCTATATAAAATCTATAACATAAAATTAAATTTTATCCAACTTAAACCTCAAAACAAACTCAAATACATACCAGTCATTCGAATTTTGAAATCCACAAGATTTAAAAATTTTCAAAATTCCAAAATAAACATACCCTCAAATAATTGCAGGCGTATGTAGCTCGAGTTTGTGTGAGTTTTCTGATTTTGAAAGGAATTAACTCATTAAAAATGAGAATTAGTTAAGATTAAGGTAAATTAACTTCATCTCAACTTTTATAGGCTATAGCTATTCGATAGTTAAGATTAAAGATAGATTATGCTTTTAAATCTGTTAAGTTTAAATATCATCATAATTCCAGTCTAATCAGTCTTAACTATAAAATAAGACATTGAATTTGTACCTCCTTGATTGTTTGATACACTCCCTCGATTGATACACTATTCCCAAATATAAAGATTACTAAATACACTCTCCATGAATTGTCTAAAATACCATATTCGACCTAAAGCGTTGTTAGTAAATACACCCCACTTTCTTCTTTTCTTCTTCCTCCTAATTTTTCTCATTTCTTTCTCCTTCCTCCCGTTTTCTTTCTTATTTTATTCTTCATCCTTCCATTTTTTTTCTTCTACAAAAGACTTCTCATCCACTCCCCCGCCCCTACCTCATCGTCACCACCCACCAGTCCACCACCCTCTCCCTACCTCCTCCCTCCCCTCCAAACCCCTCCCCGCCCAACCTCTCCCTACCTTCCCCACTTTCATTCTCCCTCTTGCTTCGACGGTAAGATTTTTCTTACTTTCTTTTTTAATATTTTTTTTATTTTTTAATTTTTTATGAACTGGTTTGAAATTATGTTAATTTTTTATAATTTCTTATCGACAAATTTTACAACTTTCGGTTACTCATTATTGAAAATTATGAAAAAAATAATTTTTTTTCGTCACACTAGTCTTGAAATCTACACTATTTTTTGACAAAAAAGTGTGAATTTTGACACTGATTTATCGAAAAATGTCGAAAAAAAATCTTGAGACTTTTTTTAAAATTTCAACACGGATTGGATGGAGGCAGTGGTGGGGGCAACATCGACTGCTGTTGAATGTTGGTGGTGTATCTACTAAATTAGAAATTGTGGTAGTTATTTTACAAAATTATTACAATTATAAATAAAAAGGAGTGTATAGAACAAAGACTGGAGGTGTAAATAACCCTACCCTTATAAATTTGAGGCAAAAGCCTATTATGCAGTGGGCATGGGCCCTCCACCGTACCGTACTTGGACTTTTAAATGGGTTGTAGTTGTTGGGTTGGGCTAGCAGTTGGCATGCTGGCCTGGCAGCCTATATGAAAAAAGCGTGGTGTATTTGCCTCTCCATGAATGTTATATGCACCCCCGATACATGTACCCAAAAAACACATATAGATGCACTTTCCACAAATTATTTAATATACCTTTTTCTCTCAAAATTACATATGATAAATGCACTCCCACTCATACCCTAATTTTTCTCTTCTTCCTCCCTCCCACCTATCCAACCCGTTGCCGCCAACAAGCCACCCTTCGCCGAACGCCGCCCAGTGCCCAGTGCCGCCGACGCATGTCGTCCTTCGCCCTAGCCATCGTCACCTTCGCCCTCCTCCTTCCTCGTTTTTTATTTTATTTTTCATTTCTGTGCACATAGGCGGCGACGCCACCGCCTTACCCCACTCGAACCGACGTCTCCTCCTCCCTTCTTTTTTTTAATTTGTGCAACAAGCAGCGGTGGCGGTGCCCCCGTCGCCCAGTGACGCAACTGCCGCCCTAACTTCCGCCTCCCTGAATCCCACCCAAGCCGCCCGCGAAACAGGTAGAGTTTTTTTTTTTATTATTTTCGACAATTTCTTGTTGAAAATTTTGATTTTTTTTTAAATGTTTTGATAAAATGTTGTCGACAAGGGTGTATTTCGTCGACAAACTATAGTCGAACATGTTCGACACTGGTTTATCGTTTTTTTTTATAGATTTCTAAGTTTTTTTTTAAAAAAATATATAAATTTATGGGTTGGTTTTGTGTGAAATATTGCATGTATGCATTTTACTCCAATTAGCTTAAAGTTAAAATCATAAGCCCATTTAATTTAAAAGTTAAAATAAATATCGCTGCTAATCACTTTAATTTAATCTCAATATATATTTTAATATACTTTAATTTTTTGACAAAATAATTAAAAAAACAGTCTTTTTTATTCATTTGAAAAATAAACTAAATAATCAAAATATTTAATATGACTTGGATTGCTACATGCATATTTAATACTACATATTATAATGTAAGTTATTACATCAATAAAAACACTACAAAAAATAGTTTACTACATAAAAGAATATGTATTACTATATAAAATAGTTTGTGTTATTACTACATGTACTAATGTGTAACTACATAAAAAACTATATATTACTACATACTACAATTCGAATTACTACATTGAAAAGTGTTTGTTACTATATGTAACATTATCAAATGATTCAATAAAAGAATCGGTATTATAACATATATGGTTATTGTGTATTACTACATGCAATAATATATACCTATATGTTACTACATATTATAATGTGGATTACTACATCAACAAAAACACTAGAAAAAATATGTTACTAAATAAAAGAATTTGTATTACTATATAAAATAGTTTGCGTTATTACCACATAAAATAATATGTGTGTTACTACATATTACAATTTGAGTTACTACATTTAATATTGTTATGTTACTACATTAAAAAAAAAAAATCGTCAACCGTTTGAGAGATATGAAAGAGAAGACGAACTGACAGAAAATAATTCGAAAAGATAAAAATAAAACATGCATACGACAAAAAAATAAAAAATAAAAAAATTCACAAAATTGGGTCAAATATTCCGGTCAAAATTAAAACACAAGTGGGTGAGTAGACAAATAAATTAAGAATTGGCCTAAATGAATTAAAGTGGCCCAATAATATATATTTCCAACTCATTGACTTAATAAGTCAATATTTATAGCCAATTGATTTAATAAGTCAATATTTCATTAATTGGCAATATTGCATACAAGTTTTTGTGTAAATTTATTTGTCCTGCAGCGGATCGTGGAGCGTTGGCAGAGTTGGGGCAGCAGGTGCTTCCTAGGGATGGCAATTTAACGCGTCCCGCTCCCGACCCAATTTAGATGGTTTTTTTACTTTTGATCGGGTTCGGTTCGGTTTTCCCCGAAAACCGAAAAAAAAATTGGTGATGGGGCGGGGGTGGTATTTATTAAACCCGCCCCGATATTTGTTTATTTATAATACTAAATATCATAGATAAATTTAAATGTAATATATATTGTTGGGAATAAAATGAGATATGTTTTAATTCAATACCAAAACCCCCTGAGACATGCCTAAGTCAAAGATTACTATGTTCTAATAATGTTAGAACATATAGCATAAGGTTAGATGAGAAGCTAATATGTTAGGCAGCTCTTAGTTGAATAGATGCACAATTTGAGGGGGAACATATGCTTTGAAGTCTATCAAGATCAAGTCCCCTCAAGGCTCAAATTCTGGAAAGATTGTTATGTCTACTGATAGACAAGTATGCTGAAAAGATGTTCAGCAGAGTTGTCTCAGCAAGTTAAACCAGAACAAGTGTTCTGATGTTTAAAGGACCAACCATGCTGAAGTGATGAAGACAACTATACCCTAAAAACCTTCAAAGAATCATGCTAAGATCACATGCAAAGGAAGCAAAGGGAAAGAGCCAAGTCATCTGAAAAGAGCAAGTCAACTATGCTGATAAGCAAGTCTGCTGATAGTGATAAGCAGAGTTGTCCATTTGATAAGGAATGTTGTCCTATCATTGGAGCAACCTTCAGAAGCCATGTCCAAGCTTAATCAAGTGAATCTTGAAGTCAGACATTGGGAAGAGTGCTGCAGAATGAAGACAAAGTCTAAACAGCCGTTTATTTCCCAAATGAGGACATGTCACTATCAAGAATCTGTCTTCTAAGTTGAAGAAATCAAAGAAGACATTTATGGACATTTGGGGCTGCCTCTTCAACGGACAAATCCTTCATTTGTCTATAAATACAGAAGTGTGAAGACCATTTGAAAGTACCTCAACACAATCCAACTTGACAACTATCCTACAAGCAAGAGTGCTTTCAAGCTTTCAAAAGACTACCTTAGTCTTCAAACACTTCTTCTAAGTTGAACTTCATTGTATATCTATACAAAGCTTAGAAAGATATCCTATCCTTATACACTGATCTTCATTGTAAAGGATATCTCATTAGTTGGAACCTTACTTCAATCCTTACCCCTATCAAGTGAGAAAGTGAGAAGGTTGTTGTAGTAGTAGAAGTGGACTGTTGAGAGAAGAACAGTTCAGTTCTGAGTTGAGAAGAGGGTACTAGGACTCTAGACATCCTAGGGATCAATTCACCAAGGAGTGGTGCTCTTGATCAAGTGCACCTTGGCACTATAAAACAAGTTAATTCAAAGAGTGAAGGAATTATCCTGTTAAATCAGGGAAAGTGGATATAGGAGCTTGAGTCTCTGAACCACTATAAATTCTTGTGTTGATTTACTTTCAAAATATTTTCATACATTCAACACTACACACAAAACTGATCTTTCAAAGGACACATATTCAAAGACTGTACAAAAGACATTTGGACAAGTTCCCTGAAAACTGGATTAATTGACTAAGTGATTTCAGAACTTAAAAGGAGTTTAAACCAAAGGGCCAACCACTAATTCCGCACATATAACTCCCTTAGATAGTTAACCAACTAAGTACTCAATAGTACTTAGTAGTTTGATTATCTATAAAGAGTTAATCATCTTCAGCAGAGTTGTCCAAGACAACATTGCTGATCTCTGGTTTGATCAAGTTTGAAAAGAAATTGCATACAAGTGTATTCCCCCCCCCCCCCATACACTTGTTATATACTCCTTTCAGGACCAACAAGTGGTATCAGAGCAGGGGTTCAAAGACCACTGCTTCTGAAAATCCATCTTGGTTTTTCAAAATCATACATTTGGTGTGGTCAATGAACTGATCTATCTGAAATCCTATTTGATTGTTGACTGACTGATTGCTCTTGAGATATGGCCAACAACAATCCTGCTGTTCCACCTCCTGTTGTTCAAGGATTGGACAACATGGCCACAAATCCAGTCAACCACATCTCACATCATAAATTGCCCATGTTCTCAATAGACAACTATGATTTCTGGAAAATCAGAATGAGAGCTCATCTAGCATCTCTACACACTGACATGTTGAGGGTGATCACAAGAGGTCCTTTTGAGTTCACTCAAGTAAATCCCAGGGTCACTGAAGCTCAAAGAGCAGATACAAGGGAATTGATTCCCAAAGATGAAGATGACTTCACTGCTGATGAAAAGAGGAAGGATAATCTGAATTATCTTGCAATGAATACCCTCTATCAAATAATTCCAGATGCAATCATGGGAAGAGTCTACCACTGCACAACTGCCAAAGAAATTTGGGATACTCTTGCAGAAATGTGTGAGGGTACTGAAAAAATCAAGGAGAATAAGCTCCAAGTAGTTGTGCAGAAGTTTGAACAATTCACAATGGAGTCTGAGGAATCCATTGACAAATTTGCTGGAAGATTTACTGATGTGATGAATGAGATCAATTCATTGGGCAAGGTGTACTCCAAGAGAGAGGTTGGATTGAAGATCTTGAGAAGTCTCACTCAAAAGTGGGATGTCTATGCTGTTATGATGCAGAACACCAAAGATCTCTCTACCATGCCCATGCAACAAATCTTCTCTGAACTCAAAGCTTATGAGTTCGATCTCAATAGAAGAAAGCCTGTTGAGGAACCTTCAATTCCTACAAAGGGAGTGGCATTCAAAGCCAAAACTGCTGAACCAGAAACGCAGTCCACTCCTAGATCATCAAAGTCAGTCTCCAAGACTGAAATGAAGGAGGAACTAGCCTTGATGGCTAGAAGGTTTGAAAAGTTAAACTTTAGGTTTGGTAGATACAAGAAATTCTACCAAAACAACAAATTCAGGAGAAGATACAACTCTCCTGAAGCTCAGGCTGAGGTCAAGAAGCCTGAAGAGAAAAGATTAGAGGACAAGTACTCTGATAGGAGAAGGTCCAGTAGAGCTGAACCTTCATCATCAAAAAGAAGAGATGAACCCAAGAAGGATGATGATGAAGACCTGTGCTACAATTGCAAGAAGAAAGGGCATTTCCAGTATGACTGCCCTGAATTAAACTCTAAGGAAAGAAGAGAAAGACAAGCAAAAAGAGACAGAAAGTTCACCAACAGAAAAGCAATGATGGCTGGCGAAGAATCTGATAGTGCTGAAAGCTTCAACTCTTCTGATGGACTGTTCTCAAATAGTGATGATGATGATGATGTGTGCAATATGGCTCTTGAGGATGATGAGGTATCCTCTACTTCTAGCTCTCCTCATTCATCTCACAAAACACTAGTGAGGTCAACCTGAAACACTCCCTTGGAAAGTTGATGGAAGATTTCACTATGTTACAAGAATTTCATGACAATTGTGTGAGAGAAAATGAAAGATTGTCAATTGAGCTTGCTAAAAACTCTGAGTTGGTTGTTGATGTCAAGTCTACTTAGTTGTATCGACAAGTCTTGAGAGAGCTTGAGGAAGCAAATCTCAAGATAGTTGACCAACAAAATGAGATTGATGATCAACTTCTCTCTCAGAAGAGAAAAGATTTTGAACTGAAAATTCTTCAAGCTAAATTTGAAAACCTCTCACATGATTATGATATTCTAAAATCAAGTGAAGAGAGCCTGAAATTAAAGATGTCTGCTCTGAGAAGATCCACTAAAGCAATAGAGGAAATTCAGAGTTACCAAAGACCTATGGCTCAAAGAAGTGGATTAGGTTTTGATCCATTTGAATCTTCACCGTGTCTTAGTGTTGCTACTACAAGTAACACTAAGAGAATCTTTGTAAAATCAGTGGCACAACAAGCTGAAAATGAAATGATTCAGCCACTGAACAAAGGAAAGGGCAAAATGGATGATTTGCCAACTCAAGTGCTTCAGGAGACTAGGCCCAAACCTAAGGAAATGGCCAAAGTCCCTGAACACAAGAGGAATGTTGGTTAGCAGAGTAGACCCAATGGAAGGGCAACTCTCCTGAACAAAGTTCAGATGAGTTATCCAAGGTATAATCAGCCTAGGCCAACTCTACTGAGAAAGCCTCAGCTGAATAGACCTAAGGACAACCATCCTCAAAGGCAAAATAAAATGAGACAACCAAAACCTTTCATGCCAAAGGGTAATGGTCACAAAAATGACTTTCCTCAAAGATTCCCTCAAGTAGCACAAAGAACTCATAAGTTCAGGAGGATTGACAACTCTCCTGAAACTTACAAAGTCAACACTTTCACACATACTTTTCCAAAGGCATTTAAGGGAAAGACTGTGTATGTTGATGCTAGAGGAAAACAACTTAGCCACCTTGAATCAATCAGGGTCATTAGGCAAGTTTGGGTTCCTAAAGGTACAGCTAACCTCTCAAGACCCAAAAATTAAAAGGGTGCCTAAACCTATCTAAATGCAGGTACCAATGGGCCACAAGAAGAGGAGTATGAGCAAAAAATCAGCATGGTACCTTGATAGTGGATGTTCAAGGCACATGACTGGAAACAAGGAGCTCTTCACCGATTTTATTGAAAAAGAAGGCCCAAATGTCACATTTCGAGACAGCTCACTAGCAACAACAAAAGGTTATGGTACTTTGATGATTGGTAACATCAAAGTATCCAATGTATCTTTTGTGGCTGGTCTCAAATATAATCTCCTAAGTATCAGTCAATTATGTGATAAAGATTTCAATGTTGAGTTCTCAAGTGGAAAATGCTTAATCAAAGATAAAACTCAACAAATTCTATTGACTGGAACTAGAAAGGGAAATGTGTATTTTGCAGACTGGGACAAGTCTATTGATGCTGCATGCTTCATTGCTAAGAGTTCTAGTGAACAAAGTTGGTTATGGCATAAAAGACTAAACCACCTGAACTTCAAAACAATGAATAAACTTGCTAGAAATGCATTAGTTAAAGGACTACCTAATGAGGTCTTCATTAAAGAGCATGTCTGTAAACCATGCCAAGAAGGAAAACAATTCAAAGCCTCATTCAAAGGAAAACCAGTCATTTCTACTGAAAGGGTACTTGAACTTTTACATATGGACTTATTTGGACCAATTACCCCTGCAAGTATAAATTGTAGAAAATACACATTGGTGGTAGTAGATGACTTCTCTAGGTTCACATGGGTAGTATTTCTCCTTAATAAGAAGGAAACACAAGTCAAACTCCCTGAACTGTTAAAGAGATTGTCAAATGAGAAAACCCTTAGTATTATCAAGATAAGATCTGATAAAGGCACTGAGTTCATAAATTCATACATCAATGAGTATTGCACATCTAATGGAATAGCTCATGAAACCTCAGCAACTAGAACTCCTCAACAAAATGGAGTTGCAGAAAGAAGGAATAGAACTTTAAAAGAAGCTGCTAGAACCTTAATTGTTGATTCTAATCTACCTAAGAGGTTTTGGGCTGAAGCTATAAACATTGCATGCCATACTCAAAATAGATGTTTTATTACCAAGGGGCAAGGCAAAACCCCCTATGAACTCTGGAAAGGAAGAATGCCTAAAGTGTCATACTTTCACATATTTGGTTGCAAGTGTTTCATTCACAACAATGGGAAAGATCAGTTGAAAGCCTTTGATAGCAAAGCTGATGAGGGAGTATTCCTTTGATATTCTCAAATCAGTAGAGCTTTCAGGGTCTACAACAAGAAAACCCTTGTAGTGGAAGAAACACCTCATGTTGTGTTTGATGAATCTTCTCATGAGTTCAGGAACAAGGACTTAGAAACAGAAGAAATCACACAAAGGACAACCAGATTGAGTCTAAAAGACAAAGACACTGAATTCATAGATGTTATCTAAGCCAACCTCCCTGAAAACCTCCCATTGGACAACAATCCTGAAGGCAACCTTCCTGAGGCAAACCCCACTGAAGAAAATGGTGAACTGGATGATCAAATCCCAGTTCACATCCAGGTAACAACTACCAATGAAGAAGCAGTCCCTGCTGAGGTAGTTAATGGGTTAAATAATTAAGGGGGAACAATCTATGTTGAAAATGCCAATATCCCTGATATTGAGGACAACACCCCTGATTATGATCCTGAATTAGATCCTGCATTAAACTTTCCTGAATTTTATGATCAAAATGACCCAACTTCAGTAGAGGACAACTCTACTAAAGAGATCAGAAAAAGGAGGACTTGGTTGTCTGACCATCCTACTGATCTAATACTTGGTGACCCAAGTATAGGAGTCAAAACAAGAAGATTTCATGGTGAAAGTGCTCTATTTTGTTGTTTCTTGTCAGAACAAGAACCAAGTGACATTGAAGTAGCACTTCAAGATGCCAATTGGATCACAGCCATGCAGGAAGAGCTGAACCAATTCACCAGAAATGAAGTATGGGAGCTGGTGGATAGACCTTCACATCAAGATGTCATTGGAACCAAGTGGGTGTTCAAGAACAAAAAGAATGAGAATGATGTGATTGTCAGAAACAAAGCAAGACTAATGGCAAAGGGCTATTGCCAACATGAAGGCATTGACTATGATGAGACATTTGCATCTGTGGCAAGGCTAGAAGCAATAAGGCTCTTTCTAGCCTATGCAGCCCACAAGAGGTTCAAAGTGTACCAAATGGATGTCAAGAGTGCCTTTATGAATGGAGTCTTGAAAGAAGAAGTCTATGTGGAGCAACCACCTGGTTTTGAGGTTGGAAATCAAGTTTACAGACTGAAGAAGGCTCTATATGGACTCAAGCAAGCCCCTAGGGCTTGGTATGATACACTGTCACAATTCCTCTTGGATCATGGATTTATCAAGGGAACTGTGGACAGAACTCTCTTTAGAATCAATGAAGGAGAGGACATCTTGCTTGTCCAAATTTATGTGGATGACATAATTTTTGGATCCCCCAATGAGAAGTTGTGTGAGAAGTTCTCAAAGCTTATGCAAAGCAAGTTTGAGATGTCCATGATGGGGTTGATGAACTTCTTTTTGGGTCTTCAAGTCAAGCAATCAAAAGAAGGGATCTTCATCAACCAAGCTAAGTACACTAGAGAAATGATCAAAAAGTTTGGGTGTGCAACTAGCAAGCCAGTAAGGATCCCAATGAACACAAATTGGAAGATGGATCCTGATGAGAGTGGTGTCCCAACCAACTCTACTGAGTATAGAGGAATCATTGGTTCACTTCTCTATCTCACTGCTAGCAGACCTGACATCACCTTTGCAGTAGGTGTTTGTGCAAGGTTTCAAGCAAATTCTAAGAAAAGCCATCTTGAGGCTGCGAAGAGGATCTTGAGGTATCTCAAAGGCACTGAGAATCTAGGCCTTTGGTACCCTGCTGATGACAACATTGAGTTAACTGGCTACTCAGATGCTGACTATGGAGGCTGCAGAATTGACAGAAAGTCCACTTCAGGGACTTGTCAATTCTTAGGCAACAAACTCATATCATGGTTCTCCAAGAAGCAGAACACAATGGCTACTTCCACCACTGAAGCTGAATATGTTGCAGCTGGAAGTTGTTGGGCTCAAATCCTTTGGTTGAGACAACAACTAAGAGACTACAATGTCAACTCTGCTGAAGTGCCTATATTCTGTGACAACAATAGTGCCATAGCAATATCACAGAATCCAGTTTTGCACACAAGATGCAAACATGTGAACATCAAGCATCACTTCATCAGAGATCATGTGGAAAAGAAAGACATCAAGTTGGTCAAGATCCACACAGATAACCAAAAAGCTGATATATTGACAAAGCCACTTGCAGAGGCAAGATTTCTAGAGCTATCAGCAGAATTGGGACTACTTGATCCAGGGAAGTTGGACAAGTAAATCAATTGGAATTAATGAGAGAAAAGGAAGCAAAAAGGGTTTTTCAGTGGACTTGGTCAAGTCTACTGAAACTCAGAAAAGATGACCTCAAATGTTCAGGACTCTTGTCCATTGAATTTCAGGACAGTTGTCCACATCTTTTCAGGACACTTGTCCATGTGGGGTCAGATAAGTTGTCTTGGCTATCAAACCATTTCTTGGTATGATAAGCACCTATTTTGGGCAATCATTGCCTATTTTGATATCTGTCCCATTCCTTTTACAGATATCACCTTTTTGGGATTTTAATTTGTCCCCCACCTAAAAGGTCGCTGTCCATGCATTAAATGCCAAGATTTAACTCTTGTTTGCATTAAACATTTCAAGCCATGATCTATCTCGAAAACTCCCCAAGCATTAACCAATATTTAATAACTTCCACATTTGAATAGAAAACAGTTTTTCACTGTTTCATTGGTTATTGACCATTGGATCAAAATTGGCCAACTCCCCTGAAATCAATCTTGGCCGTCCAAATTGATATTTCCACTTTTATCCATCGTTGAAAACCCTTGAGACTCACCAACTCATTGACAAACATTCTTTTTAGAATATTCACAAGTCTTAAGAACCCCTCACAAACACTTCTTCCTCAAGTATTCGAAACCCTAGCCTTCATTTCTTCAAAAAATCTCAAACTCACTCAAAAAATCCTTTCTGAATCTTCAATGGTTCCCAAAGCTAGACCTGAAATGATCATTGACTTCTCCAACAAGGCTTTAGACCTTGATTTTGGATATTTGAGCAACAAGAACAGCCTCATCTTTGAGCCCATTGTCTCTTTTGAGAGTGAGGATCCTGAAATCACTCCAACTCTTAGATGGCTGAGAAGAGCTGGACTCAATAAGTTCATGGAGGAAAGACCAAGCTCTTGTTTGGAGAACTATATGGCTGAGTTCTTTGCTTTCCTCAAGTGGAGAGGCAAGCCTGAAGATGGAGAAGTTGCTACCAGATTGTCTTATGTGGCAGAAGGAGAAGAGAAAGAGAGATTTCACAGGGTAAAATTCTCTACAGAAGACCTTGAAGGATGTTGGGAATAAAATGAGATATATTTTGATTCAATACCAAAACCCCCTGAGACATGCCTAAGTCAAAGATGATTATGTTCTAAGAATGTTAGAATATATAGAAAAAGGCTAGATGATGAGCTAATATGTTAGGCAGGACTTAGATAGTTAGATGCACAATTTGAGGGGGAACACATGCTTTAAAGTTCATCTAGAACAAGTCCCCTCAAGGCTCAAATTCTGGAATAATGATCAAGTCCACTGAAGGACAAATATGCTGATCAGAAGAGTTGTCCAGACAAGTTGTCTCAGCACAATCAATTCAGAAGAAGTGTACTGAAAGCTTGAGGTCAACCATGCTGAAGAGACAACTACACCCTAGAGATCCTTAATGAATCATGCTAAGATCACTTTGAAGTGAAGCAAAGGGTAAGAGCCAAGTCATCTGAAGAAGAGCAAGCCAACCTTGCTGATAAGCAAGACTGCTGATAGTGATAAGGAGAGTTGTCCAGTTGATAAGGAATGTTGTCCTATCATTAGAACAACCTGCAGAAGCCATGTCCATGTCCTAACAAGAGAATCTGAAAGTCAGACATTGGGAAGAGGGCTGCAGAATGAAGACAAAGCTTATACAACCGTTTATTTCCCAAATGAGGACATGACACTATCAAGAATCTGTCTTCAAAGTTGAAGAACTAAAATAAGACATTTATGGACATTTGAGGCTGCCTCTCCAACGGGCAAATCCTTCAACTGTCTATAAATACAGAAGTGTGAAGACCATTTGAAAGTACCTCAACACAATCCAACATTTGACAAGAACTCACAAGCAAGAGTGCTTTCTAGATTTCAAAGACTATCTTAGTCTTCACTCACTTCTTCTAAGCTGAACTTCATTGTATACCCATACACAAGCTTAGAGAGATATCATAATCCTTATACACTGATCTTCATTGTAAAGGATATCTCATTAGTTGGAACCTTACTTCAACCCTTACCCCTTTCAAGTGAGAAAGTGAGAAGGTTGTTGTAGTAGTAGTAGAAGTGGTAGGAGCTGACTGTTGAGAGAAGAACAGTTCAGTTCTGAGTTGAGAAGAGGGTACTAGGACTCTAGACATCCTAGGGATCAATTCACCAAGGAGTGGTGTTATTGATCAAGTGCACCTTGGCACTATAAACAAGTTAATTCCAAGAGTGAAGGAATTATCCTGTTCAATCAGGGAAAGTGGATGTAGGAGCTTGAGTCTCTGAACCACTATAAACTCTTGTGTTGATTTACTTTTCAAGTACTTTCATACATTCAACACTGCACACAAAACTGATCTTCCAAAAGATACATACTCAAAGACTGTGCAAAACCTACTTGGACAAGTTCCCTGAAAACTGGACTGTATTGAATTGACAAAGTGATTTCAGTAACTTTAAAGGAGTCTAAACTAAAAGGGCCAACCACTATTCCGCACATATAACTCCCTTAGATAGTTATTCAACTAAGTACTCAATAGTACTTAGTAGTTTGATTATCTTAGAAGAGTTAATCATCTTCAGCAGAGTTGTCCAAGACAACCTTGCTGAGCTCTGGTTTGATCAAAAGTTGAAAAGAATTGCATACAAGTGTATTCCCCCCCCCCCCCCATACACTTGTTATATACTCCTTTCAGGACCAACAAGTGGTATCAGAGCAGGGGTTCAAAGACCACTGCTTCTGAAAAGCCATCTTGGTTTTCAAAATCACATATTTGGTGTGGTCACTGAACTGATCTATCTGAAATCCTTGATATCCATTGTCTAACCTTTTTCCTTGAAGAAATGGCAAGAGGAAACAACAACAACAACCAGAACCAGCAACAAAATCTTGATCAGATCATAAATGCTGCAGTTCCACCTCCTGCTGTTCAAGGATTGGACAACATGGCAACTAATCCAGTCAATCACATATCTCATCACAAATTTCCCATGTTCTCAATTGATAATTATGATTTCTGGAAAATCAGAATAAGGGCTCATCTTGCATCTCTTCATACTGATATGTTAAGAGTGATCACAAGAGGTCCTTTTGTGTCCACCTTTGTCAATCCCAGAGTCACAGAGGCTCAAAGGGCAAACACAAGAGATGTGCTACCCAAAGATGAAGATGACTTTCTTAAAACAAGTGAAGAGAGCCTGAAATTAAAGATGTCTGCTCTGAAGAAATCCTCTAGAGCAATAGAGGAAATTCAGAGTTATCAAAGACCTATGGCTCAAAGAAGTGGATTAGGTTTTGATCCATTTGAATCTTCACCTTGTCTTAGTATTGCTTCTATAAGTAACACTAAGAGAATCTTTGTTAAGTCCGTGGCACCAACTGAAAATGAAGATAAACAGCCACTGAACAAAGGAAAGGGCAAAATGGATGACTTGCCTACTCAAGTGCTTCAGGACACTAGGCCAAAACCTAAGGAAATGGCCAAAGTCCCTGAACACAAGAGGAATGTTGGTCAGCAGAGTAGACCCAATGGAAGGGCAACTCTCCTGAACAAAGTTCAGAGGAGTTATCCAAGGTATAATCAGCCTAGGCCAACTCTACTGAGAAAGCCTCAGCTGACTAGACCTAAGGACAACTATCCTCAAAGGCAAAATAAAATGAGACAACCAAAACCCTTCATGCCAAAGGGTAATGGTCATAAGAAAACCTTTCCTCAAAGATTCCCTCAAGTAGCACAAAGAACTCATAAGTTCAGGAGACTTGACAACTCTCATGAAACTTACAGAGTTAACACCTTCACACATACTTTCCCTAAGGCATTTAAGGGAAAGACAGTGTATGTTGATGCTAGAGGAAAACAACTTAGCCACCTTGAATCAAACAGGGTTATTAGGCAAGTTTGGGTTCCTAAAGGTACAGCTAACCTCTCAGGACCCAAAAATCAAAGGGTACCTAAACCTATTTAATTGCAGGTACCAATGGGCCACAAGAAGAGGAGCATGAGTAAAAAGTCAGCATGGTACCTTGACAGTGGATGTTCAAGGCACATGACTGGAAACAAGGAACTCCTCACTGACTTTATTGAAAAAGAAGGCCCAAATGTCACATTTGGAGACAGCTCACAAGCAACAACAAAAGGTTATGGTACCTTGATGATTGGTAACATCAAAGTATCCAATGTATCTTATGTGGCTAATGTCAAGTATAATCTCCTAAGTATCAGTCAATTCTGTGATAAAGATTTCAATGTTGAGTTTTCTAGTGGAAAATGCTTAATCAAAGATAAGACTCAACAAATTCTATTGACTGAACTAGGAAAGGAAATGTGTATTTTGCAGACTGGGACAAGTCTACTGATGCTGCATGCTTCATTGCTAAGAGTTCTAGTGAACAAAGTTGGTTATGGCATAAAAGACTAAACCACTTGAACTTCAAAACAATGAACAAAATTGCTAGAAATGCATTAGTTAAAGGACTACCTAATGAGGTTTTCATTAAGGAGCATGTTTGCAAACCATGCCAAGAAGGAAAACAGATTAAAGCCTCATTCAAAGGAAAACCAGTTATTTCTACTGAAAGGGTACTTGAACTTTTACATATGGACTTATTTGGACCAATTACCCCTGCAAGCATAAATGGTAGAAAATACACATTGGTTGTAGTAGATGACTTCTCTAGGTTCACATGGGTAGTATTTCTCCTTAATAAGAAGGAAACACAAGTCAAACTACCTGAACTCCTTAAGAGATTGTCAAATGAGAAAAGCCTTAGCATTATCAAGATAATATCTGATAAAGGCACTGAGTTCATAAATTCATACATCAATGAGTATTGCACATCTAATGGAATAGCTCATGAAACCTCAGCAGCTAGAACTCCCCAACAAAATGGAGTTGCAAAAAGGAGAAATAGAACCTTAAAAGAAACTGCTAGAACCTTAATTGCTGATTCAAATTTACCAAAGTGGTTTTGGGCTGAAGCTATAAACACTGCATGCCATACTCAGAATAGATGTTTGATTACTAAGGGGCAAGGCAAAACCCCATATGAACTCTGGAAAGGAAGAATGCCTAAAGTGTCATACTTTCACATCTTTGGTTGCAAGTGTTTCATACACAATAATGGGAAAGAACAGTTGAAAGCCTTTGATAGCAAAGCTGATGAGGGAGTATTCCTTGGATATTCTCAAATCAGTGGAGCTTTCAGAGTCTACAACAAGAAAACCCTTATTGTGGAGGAAACACCTCATGTTGTGTTTGATGAATCTATTCATGAGTTCAGGAATGAGAACTTGGAATTAGAAGAAATCACACAAAGGACAACCAGACTGAGCCTAAAAGACAAAGACACTGAATTCATAGAAGTTGTCCAAACCAACTTACCTGAAAAACTCCCATTGGACAACAATCCTGAAGGCAACATTCCTGAGGCAAATCCCACTGAAAGAAATGGTGAACTGAATGATCCAATCCCAGTTCACATCCAGGTAACAACTACCAATGAAGAAGCAGTCCCTGTTGAGGTAGTTAATGGGTCAAATAATCAAGGGGGAACTCAAAATGTTGAAAATGTCAATGTCCCTGACATTGAAGACAACACCCCTGATTATGATCCTGAATTAGATCCTGCATTCAATTATCCTGAATTTTATGATCAAAATGACTCAACTTCAGTAGAGGACAACTCTACTGAAGAGATCAGAAAAAGAAGGACTTGGTTGTCTGACCATCCTACTGATCTAATACTTGGTGACCCAAGTATTGGAGTCAAAACAAGGAGATTTCATGGTGAAAGTGCTCTTTTCTGTTGTTTCTTGTCAGAACAAGAACCAAGCGATATTGAAGAAGCACTTCAAGATGCCAATTGGATCACAGCCATGCAGGAAGAACTGAATCAATTCACCAGAAATGAAGTTTGGGAGCTGGTGGATAGACCTTCACATCAAGATGTTATTGGAACAAAATGGGTGTTCAAGAACAAGAAGAATGAGAATGAAGTGATTGTCAGAAACAAAGCAAGACTAGTGGAAAAAGGCTATTGCCAACATGAAGGCATTGACTATGATGAGACATTTGCACCTGTGGCAAGGCTAGAAGCAATAAGGCTCTTTCTAGCCTATGCAGCCCACAAGAGGTTCAAAGTGTACCAAATGGATGTCAAGAGTGCCTTTCTGAATGGAGTCTTGAAAGAAGAAGTCTATGTGGAGCAACCCCCTGGTTTTGAGGTTGGAAACCAAGTTTACAGACTGAAGAAGGCTCTATATGGACTCAAGCAAGCCCCTAGGGCTTGGTATGATACACTGTCACAATTCCTCTTGGATCATGGATTCAGCAAGGGAACTGTGGACAGAACTCTCTTCAGGATATCTGAAGGAGAGGACATCTTGCTTGTCCAAATTTATGTGGATGACATAATTTTTTGATCCCCCAATGAGAAGTTGTGTGAGAAGTTCTCAAAGCTTATGCAAAGCAAGTTTGAGATGTCCATGATGGGGTTGATGAACTTCTTTTTGGGTCTTCAAGTCAAGCAATCAAAAGAAGGGATCTTCATCAACCAAGCTAAGTACACCAGAGAAATGAACAAGAAGTTTAGGTGTGCTACTAGCAAGCCAGTAAGGATCCCAATGAACACAAATTGGAAGATGGATCCTAATGAGAGTGGTGTTTCAACCAACTCCACTGAGTATAGAGGAATCATTGGATCACTCCTCTATCTCACTGCCAGCAGACCTGACATCACCTTTGCAGTAGGTGTTTATGCAAGGTTCCAAGCAAATCCTAAGAAAAGCCATCTTGAGGCTGCAAAGAGGATTTTAAGGTATCTCAAAGGCACTGAGAATCTAGGCCTTTGGTACCCTGCTGATGACAACATTGAGCTAACTGGCTACTCAGATGCTGACTATGGAGGTTGCAGAATTGATAGAAAGTCCACTTCAGGGACTTGTCAATTCTTAGGCAACAAGCTCATATCTTGGTTTTCCAAGAAGCAGAACACAGTGGCTACTTCCACCACTGAAGCTGAATATGTTGCAGCTGGAAGTTGTTGTGCTCAAATCCTTTGGTTGAGACAACAACTCAGAGACTACAAAGTCAACTCTACTGAAGTGCCAATATTTTGTGATAACAATAGTGCAATTGCAATATCACAAAATCCTGTCTTGCACACAAGATGCAAACATGTGGACATCAAGCATCACTTCATTAGAGATCATGTGGAGAAGAAGGACATAAAGTTGGTCAAGATCCACACAGATCATCAAAAAGCTGATATTCTAACAAAGCCACTTGCAGAGGCAAGATTTCTGGAGCTATCAGCAGAGTTGGGATTACTTGATCCAGGAAAGTTGGACATGTAAAACCCATTGGAGTTAATTGGAACAAGGGGAATTAAAATGGTTTTAAGCAGACTTGGTCAAGTCTACTGAAGTTCAGAAGAGATGATCACAACTACTCAGGACACTTGTCCATTGAATCTCAGGACACTTGTCCACATCTTTTTAGGACATTTGTCCTAGTGGGGTCAGATAAGTTGTCTTGGCTATCAAACTATTTTCTTGGTTTGATAAACACCTATTTTGGGTAATCATTGTCTACTTTGATATCTGTCCCAATTACAGATATCATCACTGTGGGATTTAATTTGTCCCCCACCCAAAAGGTCATTTTCCATGCATTAAATGCCAAGATTTAACTCTTGTTTGCATTACACTTTTCAAGCCATGATCTATCTCGAAAACTCCCCAACCATTAACTAATATTAAATAACTTCCATGTTTTGAATAAAACCAATAACTCACTGTTACATTGGTTTTTGACAATAGGATCAAAACTGGCCAACTCCCCTGAAATCAATCCTGGCCGTCCAAGTATGGTTTTCCATTTTTGACAACAGTTGAAAACTCACAAAAACTCACCAACTCATTGACAAACATTCTTTTTAGAATATTCACAAGCCTTAAGATCCCCCACAAACACTTCTTCCCAAGCATTCGAAACCCTAGCTCTTATCTTCTTCAAACTCTCTCAAAACCTTCTCAAATTCATTTCTGTAAACTTCAAATGGCTCCCAAAGTTAGACCAGAAATGATCATTGATTTCTCCAACAAGGCTCTAGACCTTGATTTTGGATACTTGAGCAACAAAAACAGCCTTCACTTTGAGCCCATAGTATCTTTTGAAAATGAAGACCCTGAGATTACACCAACTTTGAGATGGTTGAGAAGAGCTGGATTGCAGAAGTTCATGGAGGGAAGACCAAGTTCTTGCTTGGAAAGCTACATGGCAGAGTTCTTTGCCTTTCTCAAGTGGAGAGGTAAACCTGAAGATGGTGAAGTTTCCACAAGGCTTTCATATGTGGCAGAAGGAGATGAGGAAGAGAGATTTCATAGAGTGAAATTCTCTTCAGAAGATCTTGAAGGAGCCTTTGGATTGCCTTTTGAAGGAAGGAATCCAGAATTTTATGGTGTTGATCATGAAGAGGAGATAGCACAAGAATGGCTTTTGGTTCCAGGTCCCATCTCTTCAACACAAAACAAGAAGACTCTCAAGCCAAAATTTCTCAACCTCTTTGAGGTAGTTGCTAAGAGTCTCTTGAGCAATACTGGAAGCTTGGAACAGGTCAGCCATCCAAGAATCAGAATTATGGCTGCAGTTATTGATGCTAGTGACAAAGGCATCAAGTTTGATTGGAGGACTTTCATCATGTCTGAGATGATGAATGAAAAGGCCAAGTTTAAGGTGAAAAGGACAAGTCTTCTGAATCTGCCAGAAGTGCTGAAGGTCCCAAGTCCACTGAAGATGTTGAAGAACTATTTGCTGAAGGATTTGGACCTGAACCTAAGAAGAAGACAATTGTCCTAGCTTATGATCCATCAAAGTTGTTTCATGAAGGGTATGGCAAAGACCCTGAAACTCAACAGAAACTGGCCATGATGAGGGCCCAAGAGAAGATGGATCTGATGGATGAAGCACAAAGAGCAAGAGATAAAAGAAGAGCAGACTTTCAGAAGCCAAGAAGAAAGAGAGCAACTTACAACAAAATGAAGCCACAGCTATTGATCCCTATGGACACCAAATATCCTCACTTGGATAAATGGGTGCCAATTCAGTTGAAAGACTCATGGGAGGAAGCCAAAAGGGAGTTTGTCTATGACTACTATGTCATTGACAGATGGAATGGAAAAGATGCCAACTCCACTTTTGCTGAGTTCATGATAGAGTATTACAGAGAGCTTTATCAACAACTACTTGCAGCTGCTGATATTGCAAGATTTGAACTCACAGCTCCCAAGCCAATCATATACATGCCTCCAAAGCTTGAAGGATGGATTGACCAGGCAAGGATCCTGAAGGAATTTACTGAGATCCTCAAGCTGAACAAGATGGTTCTTGGACCCAAGGGAACAAACCAAGAAGCCATGGCATTGAAAAGAAGAGTGTGGGCACAATATGGGATGGTGCCACCTCCTGAGGATGATCTCTGAAAATGGCAAAGTCTTCTGACTTTTTTTTTGGATAAAAACTTATCTTATCTGAAGATATTTTTTTTAATTGGTCAAATATGCTGAAATTTGGACGAGCCTGCTGATGTGGTGTGCATTGACATGCTGTTTGCTCTGATATGCTTTGGTTGCTCTGATACAAGCATTTGTCTTGATATCCAGTATTCTGCTCTGAAACTTGAAATATTTTGGTTTAGCTCTGATACAAGAAGATGCTCAGAAACTTGAAGATCTATATACTCTTAAGTGTTTAGTTGTTTTGCTCTAATACTCTAGATCTTATGATTAGTATATGCTCTGAATAGTTGTAATAAAATGATCAATTGTAATGATATCTTGAATTCATGCTCTGATAAGTTATCTTCAACTATCAACATGCTTGTAATGATTTTTATATGAATGATAGTTGAACTACCTTTGAATCAAGATACATTATTACAGAAATCTCTCTATGCCTATATTTGAAACCTATGTGCAACATGAACAGTGAGTACACTAACACATTGCTTTTCAGGAATATTGACCTTAGTCATGTCTTCTGAAGATAAATGTAATAGGTGTAGCTAAGTCACTTTTGCATAGAATGTATAGGTTTTGGCATCATCAAAAAGGGGGAAATTGTTGGGAATAAAATGAGATATGTTTTGATTCAATACCAAAACCCCCTGAGACATGCCTAAGTCAAAGATGATTATGTTCTAAGAATGTTAGAACATATAGAAAAAGGCTAGATGATGAGCTAATATGTTAGGCAGCTCTTAGATAGTTAGATGAACAATTTGAGGGGGAACACATGCTTTAAAGTTCATCTAGAACAAGTCCCCTCAAGGCTCAAATTCTGGAATAATGATCAAGTCCACTGAAGGACAAATATGCTGATCAGAAGAGTTGTCCAGACAAGTTGTCTCAGCACAATCAATTCAGAAGAAGTGTACTGAAAGCTTGAGGTCAACCATGCTGAAGAGACAACTACACCCTAGAGATCCTTAATGAATCATGCTAAGATCACTTTGAAGTGAAGCAAAGGGTAAGAGCCAAGTCATCTGAAGAAGAGCAAGCCAACCTTGCTGATAAGCAAGACTGTTGATAGTGATAAGGAGAGTTGTCCAGTTGATAAGGAATGTTGTCCTATCATTAGAACAACCTTCAGAAGCCATGTCCATGTCCTAACAAGAGAATCTGAAAGTCAGACATTGGGAAGAGGGCTGCAGAATGAAGACAAAGCTTATACAGCCGTTTATTTCCCAAATGAGGACATGTCTCTATCAAGAATATGTCTTCAAAGTTGAAGAACTAAAAGAAGACATTTATGGAAATTTGAGGCTGCCTCTCCAACGGGCAAATCCTTCAATTGTCTATAAATACAGAAGTGTGAAGACCATTTGAAAGTACCTCAACACAATCCAACATTTGACAAGAACTCACAAGCAAGAGTGCTTTCTAGATTTCAAAGACTATCTTAGTCTTCACTCACTTCTTCTAAGCTGAACTTCATTGTATACCCATACACAAGCTTAGAGAGATATCCTAATCCTTATACACTGATCTTCATTGTAAAGGATATCTCATTAGTTGGAACCTTACTTCAACCCTTACCCCTTTCAAGTGAGAAAGTGAGAAGGTTGTTGTAGTAGTAGTAGAAGTGGTAGGAGCTGACTGTTGAGAGAAGAACAGTTCAGTTCTGAGTTGAGAAGAGGGTACTAGGACTCTAGACATCCTAGGGATCAATTCACCAAGGAGTGGTGTTATTGATCAAGTGCACCTTGGCACTATAAAACAAGTTAATTCCAAGAGTGAAGGAATTATCCTGTTCAATCAGGGAAAGTGGATGTAGGAGCTTGAGTCTCTGAACCACTATAAACTCTTGTGTTGATTTACTTTTCAAGTACTTTCATACATTCAACACTGCACACAAAACTGATCTTCCAAAAGATACATACTCAAAGACTGTGCAAAACCTACTTGGACAAGTTCCCTGAAAACTGGACTGTATTGAATTGACAAAGTGATTTCAGTAACTTTAAAGGAGTCTAAACTAAAAGGGCCAACCACTATTCCGCACATATAACTCCCTTAGATAGTTATTCAACTAAGTACTCAATAGTACTTAGTAGTTTGATTATCTTAGAAGAGTTAATCATCTTCAGCAGAGTTGTCCAAGACAACCTTGTTGAGCTCTGGTTTGATCAAAAGTTGAAAAGAATTGCATACAAGTGTATTCCCCCCCCCATACACTTGTTATATACTCCTTTCAGGACCAACAAAGGAGCTTTTGGATTGCCCTCTAAGGGAAGGAATCCAGAATTCTATGGTGCCGGCCATGAAGAAGAAATAGCTCAAGAGTGGCTATTAGTTCCAGGTCCTATCTCCTCAACCCAACACAAAAGAACTCTCAAGCCACAATTTCTCAACCTCTTTGAGGTAGTTGCCAAAAGTCTTTTGAGCAACACTGGAAGCTTGGAGCAAGTTAGCTTTCCAAGAATCAGAATAATGGCTGCAGTTATTGATGCCAGTGACAAGGGCATCAAGTTTGATTGGGGGACCTTCATCTTATCTGAGATGATGAAGGAAAAGGCTAAATTTAAGGTGAAAGTTCACAATAAGGTTGTGTTGGAAGGGAAACTCAAGTATTGCACCAGGGCAAGCTTGTTGATTGAGAGATTTTCCCACTATTCTCAAATGCAAACCTTTGCAAAGCCCCTCCCTGCCCAGAAAATCATGTTCAGAAAGCTCAGCAAGAAAACTGAGCAAAGGAGGATGCAATTGGCCAAACCTGCTGAAGTAAAGGATGAGGAAAAGCCAAAATTGAAGAAAATGACAAAGGCCAGAGTTGTCAAAACAAGGAAAGTGTCTCAAATCCAATCAGAAGAAACTTCAGGAGCTTCAACTGAGATTGAAGAGGTTGCTGAAGAGGGAGTGCATGTGCCTTCTGATCACTCAGAAGAGTTGAGGCAAAGATACAATGAGACTAGACAAAAGTCTAAGGGTGAGAAGAGGATCAGGGAAGTTGTCCCTGAGAAGGATGGAGAAGGGAGTGGGAGCAGTAGGGCAAGCAAGGGAAGGGCCAAGCCTACTGAAAAAGTGTTGGAACTTCAAGAGCAAAAGTCTCTCCAACTAGCTCTAAGGGCAGGGCTGAAAGTAGGACAAAATCTAAGTCTAGGACCAATTCTTCTGGTTCTGGAACTCCAGAGTTCAAAGTCCCTGAAGGTCAACCTATTGAGGCCAACCTCCCTGAAACCCAAAATCCTGAGCCCAACTCCCCTGAAACCCACATAACCCCCACAAATCAACCCATCACACCTCTTAATCTTACAAAGAGATATTCTCTAGAAGGGAGTGTGCAAAGAAGTGGCATAGATGTGCTAGCTGACTTAGCAGTAGATGAGACAAGATTGCAATCTCCCCTTGACTCATCCATGCTCAATTATTCAAAGTTCTTAGAAGCTGCACTTCATGAACCAACCCCCCTGAGCAAAGCCCCTTCAGATCCATTGCTCTCAAAAGCAACTGAAGCAAACCTTGCAGCACCCAACCCTTCTGAAGCCAACCCCCCTGAACTTAAACTCCTTAAAGCCACTTTAGGAGAAACCAGAGCCAACTCCCCTATAACCCAAAGTCCCAATTCCAGTGGAGATGAGGATGAGTATACTTATGAAAGTATGCTCAGAGGAGGAGCCAAGGCTACTGTGGATAGTTTGTACCCACAACTTGCTGAATTTCCTAGAATCCAGAAGATGTTCCATGATTTGAGGATGCTTGTGGATGTGAAAGACAAAACAATCATGGAGATATCACAAGTCATTCAAGATAAGGGTGCAAACTGGTGGCAAGTAGAGGAGAGTAGACTGCTAAACTTTGTTGGTGTGTTAAAGACAAGATTCCTCATTGATGAGGAGGTTTTTACAAAGTTAGTGGATGAAAAGATCATTGAGGAGAAGGAGAGAAAAGCTAAGGGCATTAGACACCCTGATAGTAGCTCAAATGATGATGACTCCCCTGATGATCCCTCAAATCCCTCAAATCCCAACCCTCCTGAAACCAATCCCAACCCTCCTGAATCCAAACTGCCTTCAACCCCTCTCTTAACCTATCATAGAAAAGGCTCTGTTTCATCAGAGGTGTTGACCAAATATACATCTGTCAATGAAGGTTCTTCTGAACCCAAGGCACAGCCTAAAGATGTTGAGGTTCCTATTATAAAGGCTGGTTTGATTAAGGCCTATTCAGTGTCAGGAGAATTGGACACTGATCAGCCCTTAATCATTCAGGATGACTCAGTGGCTGCTGAAATAAGCACTGTGATCTCCCCACTACTGCCATCTTTGAACCTTGTTGAAGGTGGAGATGTTGCAGGTCTAGGAGAAGGTGTTGAAAAGGAGAGTTTAGTTGAAAAATCAGAGGGAGTTATGGATGATAGAGAGGTAGTCATCACTAAGATAGTGAGTGTACCACAACATGAGGGTGGTATAAGTGAGGAAGGACAGGTTATTCTTGAAGTCAAATCTGAACTTCAAGAATCCCTTGAGGAGAGGAGGCCTGTTCCTTTATGTGAGGAAATCAATATTGAAGGGAGAAAAGAAATAGTTGAAAATGAGAAGAAGACTGCTGATGTATCAGAGTCTTATGCAAAAGAAACTGAGGGTGATGAGTGTGTTTTCACTAACCCTTTTGATTTTTCTGAATTTGTAGGTATCTCTTTTGACCAAATCTTTATAGATGATCTCTTAACAGATGCTCCAATCCATGTTGATTCTGAATCAGCACAAGCCTTACTTGGTATGCAATCAACAAAGTTGGACTCCTTGGCTTATCAAGTCCAAACAGCTCATGCAGAAACCTCTGGAGCCTTGGATGAGCAAGGAAGAACTTTGGCATCTGTAGAAATGAGATTGACTGGCTCTGAAGATGTGGTGCTACCCATATTAGAGGCAAGGATAAGTGGAGTGGAATCTGGTCTTCAAACCATTTCCACTGAGGTCCACAAAGCTAAAACCACTATGGAGTCAATCTCAAAGGAGGTCAAGAAGGATCAGAAGCTACTAAGAGATAACCACAATGCAAATGTTCAAGCTATCAGACTGACCATCAAGCAAGCACTTGGAAAGAAGACTGCATTGCAGAAGAAAAGAGCAGAGGCACAAAGGCTTACAATGGTGAAAGCAGCTTCAGAGAAATTTTCCCAAGAGGTGATGGCCAACATTGCTGAAGGTGCAGTGGCCAACCTCACTGAACTTCTTAAAGCACAACTTGATGCATCTCTGAAAGCAACCATGGAGGAGGTTGTCCAACAAAAGATGAAGCCTGTTCTAGCTTTCCTTAGCTTGAGCAGTGATAGGATGCAAAATATACACAATGAGTGAGCTCAAACCTCAGTGTTTTGATGCTGCCAAAAAGGGGGAAAGGGAAAGAGCAAGAGCAAAAGGTGTCTTGGTTATTGGGAGTCCAGTTAAGGGAAAGGACAAAATTGCTAAAGAGAAAGGAAAAGAGCCAGCAGTGCTGAACTTGGATGATTTGGATGAAGAGGAGCAGTTAGCCATAGCTTTGAAGAACTCAATGGCCTCAGCTTAAGAGGAAAGAGTTAGGCTACAGCAAAGACCAGGAGGAGAGGTGTCTGGTTTGGACAAGGATGCTGAAGGTGTCCAAACTAGAGGAAAGATCAAGAAGGTCAAGGGAAACAAAAGAAAGGCTGAAACATTCACTGACTTTCCCAACAGCCTTGATCTCCCTCCTGAGTTCAGAATTGATGATGAGCCTACTTCCAAAAAGGCCAAGAGTACTGAAAAGGACAAAACTGCTGAAGTGTCCAAGACTGCTGATATTGTCAAGTCTTCTGAAACTGACAAGTCTACTGAAACCAAGTCCACTGAAGGTGATAAAGATGTTGAAGAGCTATTTACTGAAGGATTTGGACCTGAGCCCAAGAAGAAGACAATTGTCTTAGCTCTTGATCCATCTAAGTTGTTTCATGAAGGGTATGGCAAAGACCCTGAAACTCAACAGAAACTGGCCATGATGAGGGCCCAAGAGAAAACTGGCCATGCTGACATTGCAAGATTTGAACTCACTGCCCCTAAGCCAGTTATTTACATGCCTCCAAAGCTTGATGGATGGATTGACCAGTCAAAAATCCTGAAGGAGTTTCTGGAAATCCTCAAGCTAAACAAGATGGTTCTTGGACCCAAGGGAACCAACCAAGAAGCCATGGAGCTGAAAAGAAGAGTGTGGGCACAATATGGGATGGTGCCACCAAAGGAGGATGATCTCTGAAATGGCTAAGTCTTCTGACCTTTCTGTGCTAACATGGATGAAAACTTATCTAGGTTGAAGATTTGTTTTAATTGGTCATCTATGCTGAAGTTATTCAAGAATGTTGTCATGTGTTTGCTCTAATCTATCTTTGCATTGACATGTTGTTTGCTCTGATACTCAAAGATCAAGATGTTATTAAGTGATAAGTATATATTCTCTGATCTATTGTGAACTATGTAATAGTGTTTTAGGTTCATGCTCTAATATGTTAAATTCAACTATCAACATGCTTGTAATGATTTTCAAATGAATGATAGTTGAACCTATTTTGAATCAAGAAACACTGATACAGAAATGTCTTTATGCCTATCTTTGAAACCTATTTGCAACATGAATGGTGAGTACACTAACACATTGCTTTTCAGGAAAATTGACCCTAGTCATGTCTTCTGAAGATAAATGTAATAGGTGTAGTCAAGTCACTTTTGCATAAAATGTTTAGGTTTTGGCATCATCAAAAAGGGGAAAATTGTTGGGAATAAAATGAGATATGTTTTGATTCAATACCAAAACCCCCTGAGACATGCCTAAGTCAAAGATTACTATGTTCTAATAATGTTAGAACATATAGCATAAGGCTAGATGAGAAGCTGATATGTTAGGCAGCTCTTAGTTGAATAGATGCACAATTTGAGGGAGAACATATGCTTTGAAGTCTATCAAGATCAAGTCCCCTCAAGGCTTAAATTCTGAAAAGATTGTTATGTCTACTGATAGACAAGTATGCTGAAAAGATGTTCAGCAGAGTTGTCTCAGCAAGTTAAACCAAAACAAGTGTTCTGATGTTTAAAGGACCAACCATGCTGAAGTGATGAAGACAACTATACCCTAAAAACCTTCAAAGAATCATGTTAAGATCACATGCAAAGGAAGCAAAGGGAAAGAGCCAAGTCATCTGAAAAGAGCAAGCCAACTATGCTGATAAGCAAGTCTGCTGATAATGATAAGCAGAGTTGTCCATTTGATAAGGAATGTTTTCCTATCATTGGAGCAACCTTCAGAATCCATGTCCAAGCTTAATCAAGTGAATCTTGAAGTCAGACATTGGGAAGAGTGCTGCAGAATGAAGACAAAGTCTAAACAGCCGTTTATTTCCCAAATGAGGACATGTCACTATCAAGAATTTGTCTTCTAAGTTGAAGAACTCAAAGAAGACATTTATGGACATTTGGGGCTGCCTCTCCAACGGGCAAATCCTTCATTTGTCTATAAATACAGAAGTGTGAAGACCATTTGAAAGTACCTCAACACAATCCAACTTGACAACTATCCTACAAGCAAGAGTGCTTTCAAGCTTTCAAAAGACTACCTTAGTCTTCAAACACTTCTTCTAAGCTGAACTTCATTGTATATCTATACAAAGCTTAGAGAGATATCCTATCCTTATACACTGATCTTCATTGTAAAGGATATCTCATTAGTTGGAACCTTACTTCGATCCTTACCCCTTTCAAGTGAGAAAGTGAGAAGGTTGTTGTAGTAGTAGAAGTGGTAGGAGCTGACTGTTGAGAGAAGAACAGTTCAGTTCTGAGTTGAGAAGAGGGTACTAGGACTCTAGACATCCTAGGGATCAATTCACCAAGGAGTGGTGCTCTTGATCAAGTGCACCTTGGCACTATAAAACAAGTTAATTCAAAGAGTGAAGGAATTATCCTATTAAATCAGGGAAAGTGGATGTAGGAGCTTGAGTCTCTGAACCACTATAAATTCTTGTGTTGATTTACTTTCAAAATATTTTCATACATTCAACACTGCACACAAAACTGATTTTTCAAAGGACACATATTCAAAGACTGTACAAAAGACATTTGGACAAGTTCCCTGAAAACTGGATTAATTGACTAAGTGATTTCAGAACTTAAAAGGAGTTTAAACCAAAGGGTCAACCACTAATTCCGCACATATAACTCCCTTAGATAGTTAACCAACTAAGTACTCAATAGTACTTAGTAGTTTGATTATCTATAAAGAGTTAATCATCTTCAGCAGAGTTGTCCAAGACAACATTGCTGATATCTGGTTTGATCAAGTTTGAAAAGAAATTGCATACAAGTGTATTCCCCCCCCCCCCATACACTTGTTATATACTCCTTTTAGGACCAACATATACATTCAAATTTATCTATGTATATGAAGTTAATATCATATTAAATATGTAATTAATGTGGATAAAGTTGGTACTAGAGTGTATTAAATATTAAGGCAGTAGGAAAATTTGAATTAGTATTTGAGTCTATTAAATAATAAATATATTCTTACTTCCTACTTCTTAGGGCACTACCGCACACGCTAGCCACATTCACATTAATAGATTTATTTCAAAACACTCAACATGACTTTTAACCTTCCCGTAAAAAATAATGATGGCAGATTTATGTTAATATCATAATTACCATTACACCTCTTCACATTCCAATGTATCTTTAGATACGAAACATTTTTTGAGGTCTGAACAAGAATTTACATCTCTCATATCCATTTCTTTACTCCTTCTCCACATTAGAGTTCTTGTTTCTTAAGCAACAAAACATGTCTAATCATATATTTTTTTCTCTTTATTTCTTCCGCAATCAAAAGTCATGGATAGTCCATCAACTCAATCCATAGCAATTGAAGATGCTTCTCAAAATGAAGAAGATGATAATCCAGGGTCCAATGTGCCTACTCAATCTGAAAATTTCTCACATGCAGAAGCAGAGGATACCAACATTGAAGATAACGAAACGCCTAATCAGAGAGGGAAAAGGCTTAAGAGTCTTGTGTGGAATCATTTTGTGAAATTGACTATTGAAGGAAAAGACAAGGCCAAGTGCAATTACTGTCAAAAATTACTTGGTGGTGATTCAAAAAATGGAACGAGACATTTGCATGATCATTTAAAGAGATGTCCAAATCGCAACCAGTTTGATATAAGGCAAAAGGTTTTAGTGAACAATCTCAAAAAAAAATGAAGTAGGCACTTATTCATTTGATGAAGCTATTGTGAGGCGAGAACTTGCAAGCATGATTATTATGCATGAATATTCACTCATTATTGCAGAGCATGTTGGGTTTAAAAGATATTCCATGACCCTACAACCTTTGTTCAAAGTTCCTTCAAGAAATACTGTGAAGAGCGACATAATCAAGATCTTTTATTGTGAAAGAAAGAAGACCATGAAGATTTTAGAAAAAAATGACAGTAGAGTGGCCATTACAACCGACATGTGGATTTCAAGCAATCAAAAAAGAGGATTCATGGTTGTTACTGCACATTTTATTGATGGCAATTGGGCAATGCAAAGTCTAATATTAAGGTAATAACCCTTATTTAATTTATGTCAATGGTGTTTGAAATATTAATTGATGAATTTTTTTTCTAATTATTTAAGTTTATATATGTGCATGCACCACATACTAGTGAAGTGTTATGTGAGACTTTCCTAGATTATTTGATGGATTGGAGTGTGGATACTAAATTATCAACTATTACAGTTGATAATTGTTCCACAAATGATGCATTGATAAATAATATTATTGGTACACTGGATAGGAGTAATTTGATCAGATCGGGTTCATTGATACATATGCGATGTTGTGCACATATTCTAAACTTAATAGTGAAAGATGGATTATATATTATTAAATAAAGGATTGATAAGATTCGTGAGAGTGTTGTTTTTTGGACTGCAACTCCTAAGAAGATGGAAACATTTGAGGAAGCAGCAAGACAATTGCAGATTCCAATAACTAAAAAGTAAGCTCTTGACTGTCAAACTAGATGGAATTCTACTTTTTTTATGCTTCGAACTGCCATTTTGTACAAAGATGTTTTTAGTCGATTGAAACAACGTGAGCCTCAATATAAGCATTTACCTTCTGATGGTGCTTGGGAATTTGCAAAAGAAGTTTGTGAAAGATTGAAAGTGTTCTATGATATCACTGAATTGTTCTCTGGAACGAAGTATCCTACGGCTAATATGTATTTTCCTAACATTTGTGAGATTCGTCTAGAATTATCAGAGTGGCTTAATTGTCAAAATGAGATTATTTCAAAAATGGCAGCTTCTATGTTGGAAAATTTTGAAAAATATTGTGGAGCTATTCATGAAATGATGGGGGTTGCAGTTGTTTTAGATCCTAGATATAAGATGACTTTGCTTGAATATTATTTTCCTAAGGTTTATGGAAGTGATTATGTTGTCCAAATTGAGAATATAAGTCAACTTTGTTATAACTTGGTGAGTGATTATCAATTAGCCCTTGATTCTGGGTCTGGTGAAGGGGATTCAATAAGAATAGATTATACTCATTTAGGTGGAGGTAAAGATAAAATGTCAGATTATGATTCATTTATGAGGGCAAAGAAAAGATGCAGAACATCATTAGTTAAGACAGAATTGGATAATTATTTAGAAGAGGATGTCTTACCAAGAGTTGGAGATTTTGATATTTTATTATGGTGGAAGATACATGGAGTTAAATATCCTACACTTCGAGCTATTGCAAGAGATATATTGGCCATTCATGTATCTACTGTTGCCTCTGAATCCGCTTTCAGTACAAGTGGTAGGATAGTGAGTCCACATCGTAGCAGACTTCATCCAAAGACATTGGAGGCATTAATGTGTGCTAGGAGTTGGCTTTGGGCAGCTGAAAATAATGGTAACCATTATGTGACAATATTTTACTTATTTTATTGATTTTATTATTCTTATTATCACTGCATAAACATGATGTGTGTTATAATTTAGTTAATTGTTAGATGGGAATGCAACGCCTTCCGATGGTTATGCCACCATATATGATGAGATTGATTCGGATGGTGAATGTATTGTTTTTATATTTTTTATGTTAATATTAATAACAATTGATTTATAAATCAAAATTTTGAATATAAGTTATAATTGCAGGGACTATCATGGAATAATAGTGAAGGTCAGAAGGTGTGCGGTGCAGCAGTAACTTGAAGATTCATATCAAGCAAATTTCAAGTTCTTCATCAAACTTTTGTAACTTTTTGTTTAAGAAGAAATGTTGTAGTTTGCATTGCTTTTGGTGAACATATTAATATTTGCATTGTTGTTTAATTTAAATATTGTTTTGCATTTTGCAAATGTTGAAATTTATGCAGCAAAGCGGCAGGAATATGCTGCAATTTTTTATTATAGAAAATATTATGTGGTTTGTATAGTTTAATATTTGCAGGGTTTTTTATACTCTAATTCTATATAATATAATTAATATATTGATGAAGATTAAAAAAGTTTGGGTTTTCGGGGTCGGGGTCGGGGATACCCGAGTCTGTTGGGGAGGGGGTTTAAAAAATTAAAAAAAATCGGGGTATGGGACGGGGTCGGGGATGAAAAATCACTATCGGGGTCGGGGTCGGGTATGTGTAAAACCGGTCCCGAACCGCCCCGTTGCCATTCCTAGTGTTTCCCTGAAATTAATTAGGGTTAGAGTTAGATTGTGTTTGAATTTTAGGGGAAGTGTATCTACCCTAAGATATTTTATAAAATGACAAATGGGATGTTTTACATGTATATTTAATTAATAAATGATGGGAGAGTGCATCTAACATTCATAGAGGGGCATATAATCCACACCAATGAAAAAAAAGTATGTGGGCTGGAAAAATAGCTCCAAACCCCGGGCAAAAAAATGGCTTGAGTGGGTCAACCTGTCGGGTCAAATCGTCCTATTTGTTTTCGGGTCACCAAAACTCCGAGTCTCCGAGGTATGCGGGTCGTGCTCATTTTGACTACTATAAGACTCATAAATAATTATATAATTAATACTCCCTTTGTACCTGCGAAAGTACGTAACTCATTTTGCTATTTTGAGTGTTCCACCAAAAGTTACTCATTTCATTATTTGATAACACCCACTATCGATCTTTTTCTACTTTTCATCTTTCCTATGTCTTTCTACTTCTCTCTCTACTTTTTTTTCCTATTTTTCTACCTCAACAATCCACTACATATATAATATTTTATTTTTTTAATTAATATGCAAAAAGTAAATGGACAACTTTCGAAAAAATGGAAAGAGTATAATAAATGTGATTGTCTATGGGTAGTGGCAGCAGTGGTAGGAAAATCTTTTCGCTAATATGACAGTGTGTTGTATGGAAAATTTGGAAGATGAACAATAATGGGATCTTCAATGGCAGATTGACAGCCAACCGGATATTTCAAAATGCATTGAAGGTATCGTATAATGTGCAGGGGCGGACCCAAGTGTTACTTGGGAGGGGCCTTGGTCCCCCTCATCCCCTCTCTATTTACCAGTAGTATGGTATGCATACTGCAACAATTTAGAAAAATATTGGTTAATAATTTGTTAGTTACCACACATCTTTTAATGATATATTAGTCTTTAAAGTTAACATATGTATATAATCTTCTAATTTTAAGTTTTACTAATTTGAAATGTAAAATTAACTATGAATATAATGAAAGAATATTGCGATTGTATTATTAATTGAAATAATTAGTGATTAGTCTTGAGTAGTATTTTATAAGTAAAAGTAATATTTTGTGTAAATATATAAATATTATAAGAGTAAAATTTATGGGGAAGTTACATTTTTTTTGGAATGTGTAAATTGTGGAACGGACGACTAAAACGGGCGTACAAATAATTGTGAAACGTAAAAGTACTTAATAAAAAATTAGTCACTACTTGATTTTCGGCCCCCCTCCCTATTCAATCTTGGATCCGCCCCTGATAATGTGCTTCACATCCAAGTTGCAGTAGGCCTATTTTGTTCCAAGAATTGGATGTTGTTTTTCAGTTTATTTCATTTAATTTTCCACTGTGTTACATTATTATTTTTTAGTTCCACTTGTACTCTTTGAGTAATATTAGCACATCTTAACCTTAAAAAAAAAAAAAAAGAAGAGATTATGTTTCATGCATGTACAAGATAATTCATAGTCCCACTCCCTTCTATAATTCAAATGTATTATCACTTTATTAAAAAAAATAATGTCTTTTTTATACATTTATTAGTTATTGTTATTTAATGAGTTTGAGGATAGTTGTTGGAGAAGAAACTTAATTAATTAACATTCAATAGTGTGAACATCTAAAATACATTTAAATTTACTAGGTGGTGGTACGTACAATTTTTTTTTATCAAAAACATATTATATAGATTATAAGAGAAAGCTTTGAATAACACTGTTGATAGTGTTACATGTTTTTTTTTAATACTTTTGAAATTTAAATAATACAAAAACCTATAAAAATTGTGATTTCATACAATTTTTGTGATCGTATAATTTTTTTGAAATTTAAGTATTACACAAATGTATGAAGAAGAGATTGAAATGGTCAGTATTTCGTGGTTAGCGTGTGATGTTTTGAATTTGACCATATATAAAACAACATTATTTGTTCAAGAAAACAATACCCATTAGACCCTTATTTTTAATTAAAAATATGATTGCTCAACATCGTGTTCAAACAATCATGATTGGATCCTTTCATTTCAAAGTGATTTCGATGTTCTACAAAATGTTAGGTTGAAGCTCCTTCAATTTAATTAATGAAATCTACATAGTGTTTTGGATGAGTTTACTTGGCAAGTCTTCCTCTTACCATTTCGTTTTAAAAAAATTGTTGCATTTTGTTACGATTGTCAATGATAATTCCATTTTGACTAGACGTCTCCAATCACAAGCAAAATAATCGATCACAATTCAATCCAACGAAAGCATGGCAATTCACAAATATAAACGAAAACGAAAAACAGAGCACAAGAACGATTTAAGTGGTTCGATCAACGTGATCTACATCCACTGGACACACGACTTCAATTTGATTAGTATAAGAGATGTTTACAAACACTCATCACTCGGAAAGGGAATTTATCCTCACTTCGTTCGTGAACTCTCAAAACGAATGCTCGTACGCGTCAAAGATTACAATTACAACCAATGGGGTATTTATAGGTTGCCAATGGTGATTGCAGCGTGCTCTGAACGCGTGTAGATTGCCACGTGGATTCTGTTACAACCATGTAACAATCTCACACCTTCAGCGTGACTCAATCTGAAATGACCTCCTTGCCCTTCACTTATGTTTGCAACAAGACGACCCAACACTTAGCCAAAAATTAACTCTGCTAAGAGAACTCGACTGATCTGGTCCAACCTGTCTGGTCTTCCCAACTCGTCTACTTCTTCGCAACACCATCTCATCTGATTCGACTCCTCCACATCATCTGATCTGGTCTAAGTTAACTTGTCTGACTCCACCAGCTGATACGCCCAACAGCTGAGTCCTTCAGAAGACTTCTATCGACTATGTACCTCGACTGATCTGCCCAACAGACGAGTACAGTAGTAGACTAGAATCTACCTGACCTTACCAGATGAGTCGCACTCGTCTAGTCTAGGAGATTTGAGATAAACCTCACACATTTAATCTTAAATCTTATTTTAAAAAGTTTGTTATCTTAAATTTTATACTACAAATCTTCCTAAATTACACATCTATAATCCCTACATTTTCTTTTAAAAAAAATTCATTCTTCACCTCATCTTTAATAATAATGAAGAGTAAATTTATAAAAAAAAAAAATCAAAACTTAGATTTCTTAATTTTATACAAAACAATAAAAATGACAAATCATTCTGAAACTGAGAGGCTAGTTGTAGAAATAAAAGTAACATACATCATACATGTATCATGTATATATGTTATCCTCATTCATGATTTCATGCGATGGTCAACTGATTATGATTTTTCATTAATTTAATATCATGTCATGACAACCTTCTTTTTTTAATTAGTTTAGAAGGCAACGATATGATCAAATCTCCATACATCTTTGCTCAATCTAAAATGAATATTTAGGCTGTGTTTGGAATCCCATCTTGCCGATTTTTCAGAGTTTTATCATTAGAATTTACCATTAAATTACACATCCACCCTATTATTCACTTGTATCAACCATTTTTCACTTTACTAGTTTCCCACTTTCACTTAACAATATTAGTTATTTTCAGTGAACAGTATTGATTGGATTGTTTCTATTAAATATTATTATAATTGCTAACTATTGACCTTAATTGTTAAAAAAAAATTTGGAATAGAAAAAAATATAGTTGTTTACCTACTTTCTAAAATAATATAACCATTTATTAGTGAAAATACATATATATACAACGTCGTTGAAATGTCCAAACAATTATACTTACAAATAAATTATTGTATACAGTGTGACTTATGAATATGTTGTGTGATCGACGTGGGCGGTGGCAGCGAGAAGAGTGACTGTTGTGCTTGTGGTTGGTGGAGATTGCAACGAAGCCACACTAACACAGGAGAAAGGGGGTCGCGGGTAGGCCTTGTACCAGATTGATCGACGCTTGAAATGTCCTTTTCAATACTTAGACTCGCTAAAGGTGTGTTTGTTTTGGAATTTTAAATTCGAATTTGAAATTTTAAAATTCAACTCATGTTCTACATACTTTGGGATAAAATACCTATAACCCCTATATAGTGTATACACTTATAAATTTTATAATATAAATTTAAATTATAGTACTCTACTTAAATTTCAAAAGAAACACATAATTTTAAAGTCCTTAAAACAAACATTCCCAAAATCCTAATTAGCGTCATTAACCTCCGTCGACCAAAGCAAAAATGCCCTTAAAATTTTAAAATTCTAAAAAGAACAAAATATAAGCATACATACGTAAACATGGTGGATCTACAGATCGTGCAACTTTGTCATAAAAATTTAATTGACTTTAAAAAAAAAAAAAAAAACTATATCTTCTAAAAGAATTGGTTTGCGTACAGTTGCAAACAGTTGACTTTACATGATTCCACGAGACCACGACTAGATTCAGAGTCATTTTAAAAGATTCATTACTCCCGTTTAAAGATTCTCCTCCCAAATTGTTATACTCATTTTTTTTAAAAACGAATTTAAATGAATATTAATTAATTTAAATTAAATAGATTGGAAGTATAATAAAATATGGTAGGTCCAATTTTTTTTTTTCTCCAAATTTTTCATTGCTCAAATGTTTTGCCTACAAATATTGAAGGAGCCTTCAATACTACACAGATCCTTTGAAGAATGGGGACATAGCCAAAACATCAAATAAGATTACAGGTTTCGCGTATATATAATGAGAACAGAAACATAGCTATAAGATTTATGTAACAGCTCCAAAAACATTAATAGGATCATGTCCCCATTCTTCAAAGGATCTGTGTAGTATTGAAGGCTCCTTCACCGATATTCATCCCAAGTTCGATTCTTGATTTTCTCAACCGCGTCCTCCGCCACCAAATTTGCATTGCTGAAAGTAGTTGTATGGTAGGTCCACTTATAAATAAAGTAAATAACAATTTAAATAAATAAATAATAATTAAAATTTGAAGGGTGGAGATAAAATAGTGTGAATGATTTAAAAAAAAAAATGAACAAAATAAAATTAGACAATAAAAAAGTAAAGTAAGAATAATGAAATTAGACACAAAATTTCCTATATTTTTAGAGGCCCATATATAAGTATATATGCCCATATATAAGTATATATATATATATAATTATATATAAATTAAAAATATTAAAAACTAAACTCATAATTAATTATGTATGACAATAGGACGGTTCAATCCGGGCCCGCCCGCATTAAATCTGTTTCGCATAGGTCGAGTTAGGACCCGATCAATAGTGGCGGATACAAGATTACAAGATTTCAAATTCGGGGTAGAAAATATTAAGTAAACTAGTACTTATTTAATAATAAAAGTCATACAATTCGAGATTTTTTTTTCTACCTAACGTTAAAATTAAATTTCAATTACAACAGAGACCGACGAATCCTCATGTTTTTAAAACGATATATGAATTTTTAGAAAAATATGATATCATAATCGGAAATTTGTAGAAACACGTCATTCTCAACAAAAGTAACCAAACTGTCATTTAATAATTGATGACATATTGTATTTCGCAACTTATTTTTTACATAAGTAACAAACAAAACAAAATGGCCCATCTTTCTCAATATTAATTGATCACCCATACATCTTTCTCGAAGATCGGGTTATTTTTTCGTTGTCTTGATCAGTTTCTTTGACATAAATTTATCTTTCGTCATCTCCTAATTTAATTAGATAGTAAATTAGCAATTATAATTTAACATATTAGCAATTATAATTTCACAATAAAAAAAATCAAATTATTGTCTATTTTAAGTTTTAAACTAAATTAATTTAGCATAATGTAGCAAATTAACATTTATAATACAAACCCTAATTCATAACTTATACAGTAATTTAGTAATTATTATATAAATCCTAACTCATAAATTAAACCCGATAACCAAAACAAATACTAGTATAAATAAACATATTTAATAAAAAATAAATTAAATTTAAAGAATTACTTACCTTCAATAAACCAGGGCCTTGCCAAACTGTTCGGTGAAGTGGGTGAAATGAGAAGCTAATATTATGGCTCATAAGCTAGCAAGGAACTATCAAAGTCCTTATTATTGAGTCGAGCATCCATCTATTGTGGATAGTCTTTTCGATACTTTATGTTCATGTTTTTTGAATAAATGGGTGTTTAATGTTTATACTAAAAAAAAAAAAAAAAGACTATACAAGACTAAATGCATTTTAATGGGTTGACTTCTCACAATTGTGGGGGTGCAGCCGCCGTCTTTTAATGGACTCTCTCTTACAATTATTATTATGATTATTTTTTTGTTTTAAATATAAAAAAAAAAAAAAAAAAAAAATTGGGATACAATGTACCTCATGTTCCATTCTCCCTCTACCATTGTCGATCAAGTTGGTATGAAACAGATTATGATTTTTATTGAATCTGCCCCGACCCATTAAACCGTCTCCAACTTGTCAGTTTTTACACTTATTTATGCATGGAAAGTAAGAGAATGTACTAAAGTAAGATTGTGTTTAATTAGTTGGAGGGATTTAGTATGGATTTTAAATTTATAGTCTAAATCAACTCCACTTATTTGGATTAAAAAATAATTGAATGAATTTTAAATACTTAACATCTTGTTTAGTTAAAATTAAGAGAATTTTAAATTCTCACTAAAACCATGTCATTTGAAATCCATCTATTTTTAAATCATTTCATTTGAAATACCTTCTTAAAACAAATTTCCTCATCCAAACACAATCTAAGGGCATGATTGGTATGCGGTAATAGGCTTGGAATTGAATGAGCATTCATGGGCTCATTCCTAATCTCACGATTGGTATATTTTTTTACGTGGAATCCCAATTCCTTAAGGAATGGTGATTCCCAAAAATAAAGAATTCTGATTCCTCTCCATCCCCCTGTCTTTCCCCATTCCATGAATCGAATTATATTTTATTTTATTTTTTAAAATAATCACTCAAATTTGTTTTTTACATAATTATCCTTTTGAACAATTAACTCAGTTCTCCAACCCTAATTCACAATTAAATACGGCGATTTATAATTCAACATTCTTCCACCCTAATTTGAGAGAGAAGACGCTGAGAAAATAAAATTTGTATTGTTTTTTCTCTCTATATATGTGCAAAAGAGAAGACGTCGTCACTCTCGTTCATGAACAATCAATGTCCTCTATAAACATAAACGGGTTTTCATTAAAAATAATCCTCAAATTTGAATTAAATATGGGAGTGGGGTACAGCATGAAGGTCGGCGACAGAAAGGTGGGAGACGACGGCGCAGTTCAGTTGGGGGAGAAGAAGAACCGTGTTTTTTTTTAATTTAATTTACTTAATTTTTAATTATTTTTACTTTTAGTTAATTGAATAAATAATTCAAATCAGAAAAGGATATACATGAGTGATAAAAATGATATTATCCCTATATTTTAGTTATTTTTATATTTATTAATTTATATTATTAGTAGAGATGAGTGCGATTATTTCATACGTTGATGGTATTTTAGTCATTTAAGATAAAATATATACATTATTTTGCATTTCATTTTAGTGTACCAATCAGGAGAATGGAATCAATCAATGAATTGCTTTTCCATTCTTAATCGATACCAATCATGGGAATGCTCATTCAGACCTCATTCCATTCAGACCTTCATTCCATTCTTGAGTTCATTCCATTCAGCCTTAAATTCATTCCATCATACCAATCATGCCCTAAGTGTATTAGAAAATTTTAAGGTAAGAGTTATGAAAAATATATTTTTTAGTGTGAAAACTATGGAACATATAAAAAATAAGTGTGAAATTGAGTTGTGATAGAGAGTAATAGACATGTTCAACCGGAAGAAACCGCTGGTTACGGTTACGGTTTTCTAACCGCCGGTTCGGTTAAAAACCGGCGGTTAGGCGGTTTTGTTTTTTTCTCCGTTTTTTGCTCGTTTTCACTCCGTTTTTGCTCGTTTTTTGTTCGTTTCAACTCTTTTGTTAGAAACTACATTACTAGAATTTAATAAAAATTATATAACTTAAATTTATACATAAAAAATAGAAGAATTGTGTATTAAAAAAAAAAAACCGGAAAACCGGCGGTTTCGATTTGCCAAAACTAGCAACCGAAACCGAACCGCCATTTTCCGGTTACGGTTCGATTTTTGAACCGTAACCGGCGGTTAAAATCCGGCGATTTTGCCGGTTCGGCGGTTAAAAATCGCCCATGTCTAGAGAGTAATATTGTGTGTATTTAACTTCCACCATCCCAAAGGAATTTGTATCTTTGGAATGACACATTTTAAAAAATGTGTAATCAATGATGTTTTAAGAAATAGTTTTCTAAACGTTTATGAATAAAATAAAGTATAAGGTGCCTATTAAAATTTTCAATCACCCTAGTATTATGTTTTCAGGAAAAAAAAAAAAAAATCAATTCTATAATGAACCTGCACGCATACAATACAAAAAAAAAAATCATTTTTATTTCTTCAAAGCTTTATGCCATCTCCAGTCACGAACTCTAACATGACGATCTCTAAACTCTAAAATACATTATTTTGTACTCATTTTACAGACTTTTTCCAATCATAAAACACTACATCTTACTCTATTATTTTATTCATTTTCAATATATTTCGATCATCAAATAATATACTAATATATTTATCTTAATTTTTAAATTAATTTATATAATTAAATATTCAATTAGTAAATTAAATTATAAAATTAAATATTATTAATTTTATCAAAATCATAAAATGTCAATAAATTTATAATTTTCAAATACGGAGTATTACTTTTATTAAAAACTTAAATTAAAAAATTAAATATTATTGATTTCATCAAAATATTACTCTGTTTTCGACCTTTCCTTCTTCGAGAGCAACAAAAAATTTGGCGCAAAAGGAGTATGACGAGTAGGGATGGCTCAGGCGGGATTGATCAATTTGACCCGTTTTTAGCGGAACTTCTCCATTTGGATCTAACATTCCGTCGTACTAGCGTATCATTTTTTTATTATTTGTATTTCTTTTCAGTTTATGTTCACTTATTTTAATATGTCGATGTTATGTATAGCTATGTAATGCATTTATGTTCGTTTTAATATGTAATGTATTTTATAGTATTTAATAGGTAATGTATGTTTTATTGGTAATAATAATACACACAAAAAAAAATATTAAATTAAACAACTAAAATCATATTATAAATTAGTATAACAATAGAATTATAAATATTAATAAAATAATAGATGTAAAATATAGAGTTTTGAATAGTGAACTTCATATAAAATTCACTATTCAAAACAATATTTCAAATCTTCAAAACAGAGTACGGTTGGAGGATGAGCAAACTCCATTTTTGGAGTTTAACTTCATTTTATCCTACCATTGGAGTTTAATTTTTTTTTTTTTTTTTTGTGTGTATTATTATTACCAATAAAAAAATAATAGTATAAAATACAATAAAACATACATTACATATTAAACAAAACATACATTTCATATTAAAATGAACATACATGAATTACCTAGCTACATATAACATCGACATATTAAAATAAGTTAACACAAACTGAAAAGATATACAAATACAAATAATAAAAAAATGATACGTTGGAGATTTAAATAAAAGTAATATTTGAAAATTATAAATTTATTGAAATTTTATGATTTTGATAAAGTCAATAATATTTATTTTTATAATTTAATTTACTAATTGGATATTTAATTGTATAAATTAATTTAAATATTAAAATAAATATATTATTTAATGATTGTAATATATTAAAAATGAATAAAATAATAAATAGAGTAAGATATAGAGTTTATGGTTGGAGTGTTAGAAATTAATATACAAGAATCAATTCCCCACCTCTCTACAAGTTCGGACTTTTAGATGAGACAGAATTCTTTCATGGTATCAGAGCAAATCGGGTAAAACGACCTGGGTTCGATTCCTGTTGAAAGCACTCCACCCATTTAAATTGTCCACTCGATGGGCCTCCTTCCCAAAAAAAATGGTAAGATGTGTTAATCCGGCCCATGAGTGAGGGGGAGTGTTAGGAATTAATATAGAAGAATTAATATACAATATTTTTAAAATAGAGTACGAAAAACTGTATTTTAAAATTTAAAGATTTTTTTTTTTTTATAATTTGTGGCTGGAAATGGATTACCGCAACAAATACACAACTTCATAAATTCCAAACCCCATCAAATAATTTATATCTATAAGCATATGAATTTTTTTTAACTTCACCATCGAAATATATTGATTTGTTTTAGTATATCACAACATTTATTGATATACATTTGTATAATTTTTTATTTTTCTCAACCAATAATAAAGTAAGATTTATTTTATTTAGTTTTTAATTTTAATTATTTTTCCATTATCATTGCTCCTAAATATATCCGTATATCAAAATAGAAAAAAAAAGGTTTACGAGTGGACCGTAAAAGTAGAAAGAAAAAAAAAGTTGAGAATGGTAGGAGGAGAAAAGATAGAGAGATAGAAAGAAAAAAAAAATGTAAAGAGAAATAATGGAAATTGCAAAAAAAAAAAAAGAATTAGTAATCGAAATCGAATCGGCAAACCGTCGGTTACGGTTACGGTTTTCGAACCGCTGGTTTGGATTTTTTTTTCTCCGTTTTCGCTCGTTTTTTTCGTTTTAGCTCATTTTTGAGAAAATACATTACTAGAATTGAATAAAAATTATATAACTTAAATTTATACATTGAAAATAGAAGAGTTGTGTATTAAAAAAAATTAAAAAAACCCGTCAAAATCGATCAAACCGACGGTTTGCGATTTGTCAAAATGTAAAACCGAAACCGAACCGGCGGTTAAAAACTGTCGATTTGGCTGGTTCGACAATTTTCCGGTTACGGTTTGAGCATGTTTACACTGCCCCACAACCCTTATCACTCATCTTCCTCGTCCTACTCATATAGAAGACACCACCAAGGCACCAACACCTTTGGTCGCTGCCTACGTATTCTTAATTTTTTATGGTGATTGATTAGTAGATTTGTTAACCATTTTTTATGTTTTATTTTTTAGGTCTAATTTGTTGTTTAATTTATTTGAAACATTAAAACATAAGTAAGGTTTTAATAAAAAAAATTGGTAGGAATTTTATTATTTTAAAGATAATATTTTAAATTTATTTGATTATTTTAAAATAACTAAATAGTTTAATAAAATTTATTTTGTACTTTTTTTTGTTTGATATCAAAACTTTATAGTATATATTTATAAATAATAATATAATTTTTTATTATAATTTATAGATTTGTTTTGGTAGTAGTTTTTTTTAAGTTAATTAAAACTAAAAAAAGTAGAAAAATATTATTATTAGCTAGTATTATTTATTATTTTATTTCCAAATATGTACCTAACTAGAAATATCAAACTTAACATACAAAGATATTACACCTAGGTAAAGAAAATAAAAGAAAACTTAAATTGCATGTCACATCAACTATTGCAGATTGATAGACCAATTTCAAAATTTATACAAATATAAATGACTAAAATTAAAAAGTGTAAAACGTCTGGACCAAAAAAAAAAAAAAAAGTCAACTTAATGGACTAAAAAATCTTTAATCCCTTGTAAATGATATCTTAAAAGGGCGCGGTTAAAGACACCCACCATTGTATTGAGGACACCCACCAGGAGTTTTTTTTTGGAAAAAGGGGTATGTAAACTGTCTATCTTACCCCTCCTTGAAATTTTTAAAAATAACAGCGGATGAGTACACCCACCACTGTATCTATCGCGGGAAAAGGAGGGGTCGATCAAAATTCTCATTCCAAAACTTTCCAAAAATTGCAAAAATGATTTTGAGTGGGGAAGAACTCGAAAATGGCCGATAGTGATGCAAAAGTGACTCGTGGGGGTGCCAAATATTCATTTGTAAAGTTGTTTAACATGTTTTGAAGGTTTTTTAGTTTTGAAAATGAAAGTTTTTTTATGTGTAGGGTTTTGTTGTATTTTGTTAATTTAATCTTGTTTTTTTTTTTTTTTTTTTGCATAATATTAGTTTATAATGGTATCTAGTTTAAATAGTATGCATTTAGGACATACATTTTGACAATATGAATGGCATTTGCTTGAATCGAAAAAAAACCTTTATTCGCGTCTGGTTTCGCGAAGAAGACGATGATGTTCGTGTTTTTTTTTCGGACAACGATGCTTTGTCCGAAAAAAAAAACATGAACATATTTATGTTGTTCACATATAAATTTCGAACATTGGTCATTTGTGTTGAAGAAATTTTCGAACATTGGTCATTTGTGTTGAAGAAATTTTCGAACATTGGTCATTTGTGTTGAAGATATTTTCGAACATTGGTCATTTGTGTTGAAGTTATTTTCGAACATATGTCATTTGCGTGGAATAAAATTTCGAACATTTGTCTCTTGTTTTGATGTTATTTTCGAACATTTGTGTTGTGAATGGAAGGTAGTTTCGAACATTGGTATTTTGCATGGTAGTTATATTCGAACATTTGTACAATTTTTTTGTTTTGAATTTTAGGATTTGAATGATGATAAGGATGACGTTTGGGTGGATGAATATGGAGTTGAAGAGGAATATGATGATGATGATGAGTGGTTGGAAGAATCTGCTATTCAAATGGAGAATGATGATGTTATGGATCCTGACGTCCGGGGTCGTGAAATAATTATGGACTACACGGACGTTTTCACGAATATGGCTTTGTTTGAGTCTCGTGACATACTCTTGTCTTGGGTGCGTCATACGGGGAAACAACACAACATAGTTATTGTTGTGAAGCATTCGAATAATGGACAAGGGAATAAAAAGACACGTATTTTCTTGACGTGTGAGCGTGGCGGTGCGTATCGTGAAAAGAAGAAGCCCGCGACTCCTAAGAAGAATGCTAAGAAGAATGAGGGGGAAGAAGAAAAGAAAGGAAGGGTTACGGGCACCAAGAAATGTGGGTGTCCGTTTATGTTGAAGAGTACAGAAGAAGCTCAATGTGAGTGGAGATTGGAGGTGAAATGCGGTACACATAACCATCCAATATCCCATTACCTTGAGGGTCATTCTTATGTCGGCCGTCTAACTACGAGGAAGAGGAGTTCGTAATTGAAATGACCAAATTACACGCTCCTCCTAAATTTGTATTGTCTAGGTTGAAGAAGAAGAATGTGCACAATCACTCGACTCTTCGAACGATCTACAATGCAAGGTCGAAGCATAGAATCCATCGATATTGTGGACGTAGTCAGTGGCAATATTTGACGAGTCAACTTGTCGAGCACAAGTACTTTCATGCCACGCGAAGATGTGAGAAGACAAACACTTTTAACGAGTTATTTTTTGCACATCCCGTCTCACTCCAATTAGTGCATGCTTTTCCGAAGGTCCTCATGATAGATTGCACATACAGGACGAATAGGTACCGGTTACCTTATTTGGAGATTGTGGGAGTTACATCGACTGGGATCACATTTTGTGTTGCGTCGGTGTACCTAATGGATGAGAAAGAATAAAATTATCAATGGGCATTGAAGGTGCTACGAGTCGTGTTGGGATCATCTTCTCTTCCGGATGTTATTATCACGGACCGTGAACTTACATTGATGAATGCTGTGGCCAAGAAATTTTCAGAAGCCCGTCATTTTCTTTGTACATTCCACATTGATCGGAATGTGTTAGCCAACTGCAAGGGTGAATTTAAAGATGTCAAAAAATGGGAGGTATTCAACTTTCATTTCAACCATTTATGGAGGTCCGATACCCAGTCCGACTTTGAAGAAGCTCTTCGAGAGTTCAAGTCCAAATTTCCGAAAAAGTCAGTGAATTACGTGTTGAAGAGTTGGATTACCCCTTATAAAGAGAGGTTCGTAAGGGATTGGACGAATGAAATTATGCACTTTGGCAACACCACAACCAACAAGTATGTTTATACTTTTGTATTTATTTAAAGTAATGCTTTTATTTTGTAAGTTGTTTAACGTTTTAAATTTTCGCTTATTAGGGTAGAAAGCCATCATGCCGCCTTGAAAAGAATGCTCGACAATTCCTTAGGAAATTTCGAGACGTGTTGGGAGAAATGTCACACTCTATTCGAGGCATGCCATGTTGCAATTAAAGCCTCCTTAGAAAAGAGTTAGAATGTTGCCCAACATAGGTTCTCGTCAAACGTTTTTAATTATTTACGAGGGGTGGTGTCGTTGGTGGGTCTAGAAAAGATCTTTGTTGGAATGAAGGTGATCAAACGACCCGAATTTGATCCTAAAGAGTGCCAACATATCTTGAGAAAGGTATACGATTTGTCCTGTGGTCATGAGATCGAGGAGTATGTTTATTGTGACAAATCGATACCCGTGAATGCCATTGATCCCTTCTGGAGGAAGCTGGATATGGAGCCTACCCCAACCACCACACCGAAAGATCCTCCTACCATCCACAACAAAAATCGGTTTGAAGATGTCGTAGACGATATGGCTGAGGTTTATAAGAGCTTCTCTCCAGATGAGCAACTCATCTTCTTGAGGCGTATGAGGGAGCTTGCAAACCCCGAGACTACGACTCTTATTGAGCCACCCCCTAAGGAAGACACTCGTAGTCGACCCAAAAAAGTAAAGAAGAAGAAGAAGTCTGATGCGTCCACCAAACGTGAGCCGAACCTATTTGAGCTTGTAGAGAATCAAGTTGTAAGTTGCTCGGTACAAAAGGAGCAGACGATCATCACAGTAGATAACTCGCTCTCATCCCCGTCCTTCCAAAAGAAAAGGATTCCACAAAAACAACCGGTAATTCTCAACCCTTGCATGTTTATTTTTTTGGTGATTTATAGATGTGTTTATTTTTGGTGATTTGTAGATATGTTTATTTTTTGGTGATTTGTAGATGTGTATATTTTTGGTGATGTGTAGATGGGTGTATTTTGGTGATGTGTAGATGGGCGTATTTTGGTGATGTGTAGATGGGCGTATTTTGGTGATGTGTAGATGGACGTATTTTAGTGGTGTGTAGATGGGTAATATTTTGGTGTTTTATAGATGTGTAATATTTTGGTGATGTGTAATGTGCGTAGGTATTCCATCGGCGTACCCGACAATCCGAAGGAAGTGACTTCATCGGAAGTTTACCGACCATGCATCAACCCTACATTGTCGATATCAAGAACGTAAAGGGTGATGGACACTACGGTTTTCGAGCAGTGGCTGGGCTTATGGGATGGGGGGAGGATGAGTGGGCGAGGGTTCGGATAGACTTGATGAATGAACTGTCCTGTAATCTAACGTTGTACATCAACGTGTTCTTGTTGAATGATTACGTCCATGTTGTGCTTGTAAATTTGAATTGCTTTACGGAGTTTGCACATAAAAAACATTGGTTTGTGTTGCCGTACATGGGATATCTAGTGGCATCACACTATAATGTGGCGGTGGTGGTTCCTGATACACGTCTATCCCTTACGTATCTGCCATTCAACAAAGAACCTCCTCAAGAACCGAGGAGTATTTGGTTGGGATTAATTAATGAGAACCATTTCGTCCAGGTATTTGATTGCATTTATTTACACATATATGTTGCATTAGGTATATATAACATATAAATTGTTTATACGTGTAGGTTACGATGGGTGCTAGTCGCACTTTGCCCCCGGTCATTACTTCATGGAAGCATGAGCATCAACACATTGCGGACGGATGGAAAAATGGTTATGCGTCCGGAGGAATTAGATGATAGTGTGTGGATGTGGTTACCATCTTTTATTAGTTTTTGTGGTTAAAAACTTTGGAACCATTTACTTTTGGTGTAATTTGTGTACAAATTATAAAAAAACAACATTTATAGATAATTTGTGTACAAATTCTTGACGTATGTATGTTTAGAACATGTATTTTAAGCAACGTTACAATGGATGATTGTGTAATTTAATTGCTCTATTTTTTGAATGGATGATTGTGTTTGAATGAGGCACTACAATGGTGTTAAAAGTATAATATGGTGTATAATTAAAACCTCTAGTTGTGATCATTTTTTCGAAAATTTGCAAGTTGTTCGAACATTACATCCGGACAACATAACAATGTTCGAAAAATATATGATGTTCGGTGCGTATTTTCGAACATTGAACAAATGTTCGAAACTAATTCCCCAACATGATACCAATGTTCAAAAATTACTTCCCAACATGATACAAATGTTCGAAAATATTTTTCGCAATTTTTACTTGGTCGAATTTCAAACCCAAAACACTCTGTTGGGAACAAATTTTCGAACATATGTCCAATGTTCGAAAATTAATTCCCAACATGACACCAATGTTCGAAAATAAGTTCCGCAATTTTTACTTGATGAATTTCAAACCCAAAACTCTCTGTTGGGAACAAATTTTCGAACATATGTCAAATGTTCGAAAATTAGTTCCCAACATGACACCAATGTTCGAAAATAAGTTCCGCGATTTTTACTTGGTCGAATTTCAAACCCAAAACTCTCTGTTGGGAACAAATTTTCGAACATATGCCAAATGTTCGAAAATTAGTTCCCAACATGACACCAATGTTCGAAAATAAGTTCCGCGATTTTGACTTGGTCCAATTTCAAACCCAAAACTCTCTGTTAGGAACAAATTTTCGAACAAATGCCTAATGTTCGAAAATTAGTTCCCAACATGACACCAATGTTCGAAAATAAGTTCCGCAATTTTTACTTGGTCGAATTTCAAACACAAAACTCTCTATTGGGAAGTAATTTTCGAACATTGGGCATTTGTTCGAAAATTACTTCCCAACATGATACAAATGTTCGAAAATAAGATCCGCAAGTTTTACTTGGTCGAATTTCAAATCCAAAACTCTCTGTTGGGAACAAATTTTCGAACAAATGCCCAAAGTTCGAAAATTACTTCCCAACATGATACAAATGTTCGGCAATATTTCTCGGACATTCGTCTTTTTGTTCGAAAATTTATCATTTACCATGTGGGTGTCCTCATCCATATAACATAAAAATGTGGGTGTTCTCATCCGAAATTTTTAAACCATATAACATTATAAAAACCATATAAAACCATTCAATAAATACAACATAACATTATATAAACCAGTCAACTTACCATACAAAACACTAAAAAGTATCATTCTAAATTACCAAAACTACCATAATAAAAATAACATTGTCAAGTTTTTGTTCAAAATGATATAAAACAAGTAAACGGCCTCAAGAACGCCTAGCCTTGCCCCGACCTCTTCCACGTCCACGACGAGCACTTGACGATAACGATACCTCTGCTCCTACATCATCCGAATTTTATCTACCAATCTGCCTCACAACGTCTTCAATCTTTTGCATTACCCCATCCATTGTTAACGGCTCGTCGTTCCTCCACTTCTGCAACAACAAGTTCAATTCAACCTTTGCAAAATCTTCCAAGTGCCATGACTCGGCCCTACGTGGAGGCTCACGAGGAGGAAGTCTCCTATTAGACGTACTTGAAACGAAAGGACGACCGTTAGCGAGGTACCAATCAATATAGCCATCACTGCAATCCGAATCTTGGATACAACGCTCACCAAGTCTATCCTCCGTAAGCATGTGTGCGTCCCACGTAGAAAAGTACTCCGCCATAGCACCCCACACTAGCTTCGTTTTCTTGGATGTGGAACTGGTCCTCTTAACACGGGCAGCAAGCGGCTTCTCAAGAACGGTTTGCACGTACCCGAACTGTCTAAGAACTCTATCCGGCATGTACGACTCAACAATATCTCCGCACACAATGCACCCATGAAAGTAAGATACCTCGTCCAATTGATGGTTTTCTCGTACGGGACGATATGGATTCCAGTTAACCTACAACACCAAATTAAATAAAAAATGCAACTTTATCTTAAAAACAAATAAACAACAGACAAATATATTAATTTGGTTCCCAACGTACCTCGCTTGCTAGGAGGGTATCTAATCTCTCTCTAAAACCTCTTACTCGGTCGACACAGGGACCTGTATGAGCTTCGGGTGCATAACGCATCGACAGTGGATCCGTAAGTTTAAAGTCTGGATTATGAGGCGGCAGGATCAAAGTAGGGAAGTGCTCATAAATCGAAGCCTGAAAGTACAATATTAGGTCAATATCAAATGAAAAACAAGAAATTTTAACCAACTTATTTAAAATATATCAATACCTCCAATAACGTAAGGTAACCACCAATTTGCCGACACTTGAACTTTGACGCCATTCCTAATTGTCTATACAAATAGGCAAGTGTTGCGGTACCCCAAGCATAGTTTGAAAATTCTGCCATGTCGTCGGTATACTGCAACCACTTTACGTGAACACGAGTACCACTTTTGTCCGGAAACAAAGTGGTCCCAAACATGCACAACACAAATGCTCGTGCTGAATACAACACCTCATCCTGGTTGTCCGAGGTCATCATGGGCACAAAAGTCTCCCTTAGCCACGCTAGCTTCATGGAACCCCTCGTTGCCCACTTAATGCTTCTTTGGCTTCTACTAATGATAAACCCAAATATTTCATCAAACAATTTGAAGTCAATCATGGTCATCGTCGAACTCCCAATTCAATAGTTTGGTCGCATGACAATGACACTTCAACACATCTCGCTCATCACCCAACCATATGAATTTGGCTATATGTTCTTGGAAGCTGGTGAGAAGGGGAGGTGCGGTTACCAATTGCCGATCAACCTTCACGACTCTTCTTTCTTTCTCTCTCTCATCATCTCCCTCCGCCTCTTCCTCTTCCTCGTCCTCTCCATCTCCCTCATCGTTGCCCTCCTCCTTGTCTTGATCATCTACTTCCGGTTCTTGTTGAGTGGGCTCTTGAGGATTGTAATCTTGTGGAATTGCCTCTTGAGGGTTGGCCTCTTGTGGATTGGACTCTTGAGGAGCGGCCTCATCGCTAATATGTTGCTTCTTTTTCCCGTTGGAAGCAGTCGGTCGAGCCCTACTAACACCCTCTAGAAAAACATAAACAATATGCCAAAAATATGAAACAATTAGCTTACGCACGAAAAACATTCATGAACATTCACTCCATATTCGAAACTTATTCATGAACACTAAAACCATGTGCGAAAATTAAATCTTAACAAACAAGCATTGTTCGAAACTAAAACCAAAACAAACAAGCCATGTTCGAAACTTAATACATGTTCAAAACTAAAACCAAAACAAACAAGCAATGTTCGAAAATTATACCAAAACAGACAAGCCATGTTCGAAACTCAATACATATTCGAAACTAAAACCAAAACAAAGAAGCAATGTTCGAAAATTATACCAAAACAAACAAGCCATGTTCGAAAATTATACCAACACAAACAAGCCATGTTCGAAACCTAAACCAAAACAAACCAGCCATGTCCGAAAATTACTTCCGGACAACTATCACATGTTCGAAAAACCAGTCCAAAACATTGCAATCGTGCTAAACCATGCCAATTAGATGTCCATTGGTTTATTTTCATCCTAACACATAAAAAATTGATACATTCTACACATAAATATGATTATAACACAAAAAACCAACTTTAATCAACACATGCATGAATTAACACCAAATTCAAAAAACAAAACTTAAACCCTACAACAATAAAATCAATGTTTCAATCAACAAAAACCAAAATTAAACACGCGTCCTCCTCTTCTTCTCAAATATAAGCAAGAAAAACTAACTTTTAACCATTTTTGCAAAAAAGAAAAAAATGTATCCTCCTCTTCTTCTAAAAAAAAATGACGCGCCCGTGTTCTCTCTCTTGTTCGACGTCGCAGGTGAAATAGAGTGTATTGATTTTTTTTTTATTTTTTTTTTTTGGGGACGGGACGGTGCAGGTGGGAGTGGGGGAGAAGAGTGGGGAATAGGGGAGAAGAGTAGAGTGGGGGAGAAGTTTGGGGAAGATGGGAGGGGTGGGTGTACCGAAAGGAGAGAATGGAGGGAGGGAAATAAATTTTAAGGGAAATTTTGACTTTTCCACGTGGGTGTCCTCATACACACTCATCGCGTGGGTGTCCTCAATAGGTCGGTGTGTGTCTATAACCGCACCCATCTTAAAATAGTTGGTACAAGCTAGACTCAAAGTTTTTTAGAAGCCCATTTAGTTAAATTGACTCGGACTTTAGCTTTTTTGTAGACCTTTAAACCCAACATCAGACTAATCTATTTAACTCAATATATATATATATATATATATATATATATATATATAATATTATTTTTTTACCATTTAATAATTTTTTAATATATAATATACTAGTATGTGATAATTATTAAATAAATAAAAGTAAAACAATAAAGTAATAGTTATTTGAATATTATTATTTTTTTACCATTTAATAATTTTTTTTCTATTTTCTTTGGTAAATTGTAATAGTTGAGAAGAACATTTGAATATTACTTCCTCCGTCCCCCAATTATTTTCACACTTTTCATTTTAAAATGTTCCACAATTACTTTCACACTTTTAAAATGAAAATTCTTTATATATTTCATCTTCACAATATTCTTAAATTTACACAAATGTCATTACTTTTTCTCCACACTTATACAAAAGTCAACTCATTTATTTACTTTATACATAAAAGTTTACAAAATTATCCCTCAAAATTCTCATTAAATTTACTTTGCTTATTCCACGTGCCACTTCTAATCATAAGACGGAGATAGTATTTTTTTTTTTTTTGACCATTTGGTAATTTTTTTTTTAGAATTTATACTTTTTATATTTTGATGATAATATAAGTGTTTTAGTTTGATTTTTATGCACTAAAAATGTTTTAGGGCTTGACTTTTTTAATTAATAGACCAGATCGGACCTTAAAAAAAAAAAAGTTAAAGTAAAAAATTTATATATAAGGCCCAAACTTTTGTTTCTATCTACTTTGAAATGGAGAGAGATTAATAGGAGAGAGAAATAGAATTCATTTTCTTTCATGTTGATTAAACAGAAAGGGATAAAATGGGGAGATTAAGTTAGGATTTGTACCAAATATCCATACACCTTGTAGCTAAGTTAGTAATTTCTTGTACATAGGAGTAATAAAACACAATAATTTGAGTGTTGACTTTTTTTTGTTTTTTTGCTAGCAAAATCTCTATAAATACCAAACAAATTTGATAGATTGTATTCGTATCTCTCTCTCTCTCTCTCTCTCTCTCTCGTTTTTTTCTCCATTCCACAATTTATTATTCAACGAAAAACCAGTACGTAGTTAAAGAGGACTGAAAACAGAGATCTCCATCCAACGGTCACAATTATATTCAGGTCTCTCTCTCCCCCTCTCTCTCTGTACACATTCATGATACATATATTTATGCTTATAAATCCCAATTCAATTGCTACAAACTTCAGTAAATTGGAACTTTGATTTATTTTTTCGTAAATAAATGATTTAGGTATCATCGTCGAGTAGGATCTATCTTTTATTTCCGGTCAATTTCAGACTGTGCGGTGCGATTGGTGATTCGAAACAATGATATTCGGCGAAAATTCTTGTGAAATGATGATTATTTGGAGTATTACATTAATCAATTTTATACTCAAAAGTCGTGTTACTTCAAATTTGAGTTCACACCACATCGTTGTCGTTTAGTTTAATAATTAGGTGTGGCCTCCCTCATTAAGTTTTGTCCTCATTTTATCCCAATTGAATTCAGCCTGTACACAGGTAGAGTTCTTATTCGAATCGATCACCTCAACTTGTTTATATTAAGAAATGAGCTGAGCTCTCGATTTACCGACGAATCGCCTTGAGTTAAAAGGCTCGATATTTTATTAAAAAAATCTTGTCATTCCATTAGGCTTGTTAGACTGAAGTTTTACTCGATAGGCTCGTTTGCGAGTCGAGTCGATCTCTAATCTCGAAAAATACTCAATTCGAATTCTAATTTCAAGTTTTGACTCAGCTCGACTCAAATAACAAGTCAACTTAAAATACCTAAAATGTCCTCTGACCAATTAAGGATGGTGATCGTGAGACATATAATTATATGTTAAATTTGGGTGAAAGATTTAATAATTTTCTCAGCATTTGACATTTTTTAAACATATTTAAAGTTGCCAACTTGCCATGTTCATTTGACGGAAGCTAAGTTTACTTTGGATGATAGATACAATGTTTATGTATTTTCTTTCATTTCAGTATTACAATTGGTAGTTGTAATAATAATTTCATGCAGGCATTGATATATATCTGAGAATTAACTAAATAATTGTTACAGGGCTGCAAAAATGGCATCAAATGCAACAGTGAAATGTCCAGCACCGATGAAGGCAACCTCTAACGGTGTCTTCCAAGGAGACGATCCCCTACATTTCGCGCTTCCTCTCTTGATACTACAGATATGCCTCGTCGTTGTGCTCACTCGAGTACTTGCGTACTTTCTCAAGTTTCTCAGACAACCACGCGTCATTGCTGAGATTATTGTAAGTTCATTTGCCTTTTCGTATGCACAACAATGATAATTCAAAAAAAAAATGAACTTTGCCCCTACTAGAATGTATAATTAATAATTGCCTTTCTTTGCTCAATGTTTAGTTAATCACCATCACTTTTTATTTATTTATTATTATTATTGTTATTGTACTTGCATGATTTCTTTTCCAATGATTCCTAACACTTTATTTGGTTTCTTGATTGCCGTTGATGTATCTTTAATTAATCACCATTAGATTTTTTTAGTGGTTGGTGTATGTTGTTCACAAGAATATTAATTCACACCTCTAATTTAAAAAACCATATATTACAAAATGTCGAATTGCCCATTTTGGCCCAACTGTTCATCAAAATTATGATGGATTATGCTTTTAATTTAAAACATGAAGAAACAAATCTTGACTTTAGACTAGTAGTTGATCAAAATTGGAAAAAATAATCTAGGCACAAAATAATCCAGAAATTCAACTATTTTTGAAGCTGTCATATGACTTTAATCTCATCTGTCTTATTTGCTTTTTGTGCAATTCATTAGTGAGTTATTAAAATTATTCACAAACGATCTGTCGGAGAACTAATATAAATGAACTGATTTCACATCATTAGAAGTTTGGACGTTTAGATGAGATACTAATTTGATCATGCACAGGGAGGAATTCTGCTCGGTCCATCAGCTTTAGGCCGCAACAACAAATACCTCAATACCGTTTTCCCAAAACGAAGCCTGACAGTCTTGGACACTGTCGCCAATCTCGGTCTCCTATTCTTTCTATTCCTCGTTGGCCTCGAAATCGATCCAGCCTCTCTTAGAAGAACAGGAAAAAAAGCACTGAGCATCGCTGCTGCTGGAATTACTCTCCCATTTGCTTTAGGAATCGGGACTTCGTTCGTCTTCAGGGCCACCATTTCCACAGGCGTAAGCCAGGCCCCGTTTTTAGTATTCATGGGAGTCGCCCTCTCCATCACTGCCTTCCCTGTCTTGGCCCGTATTTTAGCTGAGCTTAAGCTCTTAACTACGGACGTTGGTCGAATGGCCATGTCAGCAGCTGCTGTCAACGACGTGGCAGCGTGGGTCCTACTTGCTCTGGCAATCGCCTTATCAGGAACAGGCCGTTCTCCCTTAGTTGCAATATGGGTGTTCTTGTGTGGATCCGGCTTTATAGTCTTGTGCATTTTTGTGGGACCTCCGATTTTCAGATGGATGGCTCGACAGGGCGAGCCCGTAGACGAGTTATACATATGTGCAACATTAGCTGCTGTTTTGGCCGCAGGGTTTGTTACAGACATGATTGGAATTCACGCGCTTTTTGGGGCTTTTGTTGTTGGTGTTGTCGTCCCAAAGGAAGGAGCGTTCTCGGGAGCTCTCGTGGAAAAAGTTGAGGATCTTGTATCCGGACTTTTCCTTCCTTTGTACTTCGTATCGAGTGGGCTGAAGACGAATGTGGCTACCATTCAAGGGGCTAATTCGTGGGGACTACTTGTGTTGGTCATTGTTACAGCATGTGCTGGAAAGATTGTTGGCACTGTTTTGGTTTCTCTCTGGTGCAAAATCCCTTTCAAAGAGGCGATTACTCTTGGTTTTCTGATGAATACTAAAGGCTTAGTGGAACTCATTGTCCTCAACATTGGCAAAGACAGAGGGGTAATATAATTTAGGGAAAGTTGCTTTCGATCCTGTCGACTTTGACGAATTGAACATAGTTCTGTAACTTTCAGTTCTTGACATTTTATCCGGTAATCGCTGTAGTAGGTGAAACATCTGGCTGGTCTGATTAGTCGAATGAATGTTTCACCTCTTACGGCTGGTCACTTGACTAAATTATCGAAAAAATGAAAATTACAGAACTATTTTCCCTATACTTTACTATACACTTGTCTGAAAAGTTAAATTTGCACTCATTTCATCATTTTCACTCATTGTGATCATGTGTAGGTTCTGAATGATCAAACGTTTGCAATCATGGTCCTCATGGCTTTATTCACGACATTCATAACGACGCCAATTGTCGTGACGATATACAAGCCTGCGCGAATGGCGAAATCAGAGTACAAGCTCAGAACTATTCAGAGGAAGCAATCAAACACACAACACAGACTATTAGTCTGTTTCAACACCTCAAGAAACATTCCATCTTTGATCAATCTCATGGAGGCCTCACGTGGCACGGGAAACATACTTCGCGTCTATGCAATGCACCTGATGGAGCTTTCCGAAAGATCCTCCGCTATACAAATGGCTCACAAAGCACGAAAAAACGGGATGCCATGTTGGAACAAGCAGCAGCAGGACTCCGACCCAAACCAAATCGCGATTGTTTTCGAGGCATTCCAGCATCTCAGCCAAGTCTCTGTCCGCCCAACAACGGCTATCTCATCAATGTCGACAATGCACGTTGATATCTGCAATAGTGCTGCGAAAAAGAAGGTGGCATTGATAATTCTCCCTTTCCATAAGCATCAGAGGCTGGACGGGCGGTTGGAGACCACACGACCCGAATTGAGGCAAGTTAACCGGAGGGTTCTTGAGCACGCCCCGTGTTCAGTTGCTGTTTTTATTGACCGGGGGCTAGGCGGGACGTCTCATGTTTCTGCAAGCAACATTGATTTTACCATAACAGCCTTCTTTTTCGGGGGGCATGATGACCATGAGGCCGTTTCCTATGCTGCCCTCATGGCAGAGCACCCTGGCATCAATCTGAACGTTGTTCGTTTCGTTGTGGAGGGCGGAGCTGCCATTCAGCTCAATGTGGACAATCTGAACAGGCCCGAATCTAGATCGGATGACCAAGTGTTTCTTGAGGAGTTTAAGGAGAAAGTATCGGGCAATGGTTCGATCAGAATTGAAGAGATATTGGTGAACAATGTAACAGAAACAGTCGACGCAATGAAGAAGTATGATCGATGCAATCTGTTCGTCGTAGGACGAATGCCAGAGGGGCAGTTAGTTGCAGCACTTAACAAAAGAAACGAATGCCCGGAACTAGGACCTGTCGGAAACTGGCTGATTTCGCACGAGTTTTCGACGTTAACATCGGTTTTGGTTGTGCAGAAGTATCGTAGACAGTTAACGGGAGACTCGCTGCATTCACTCAAGATAGAAGATACAACTGAACAGGAGTCTGATTCACAGTAATTCTTCACTAGTGCCAATAAGTGTTTATATGTCAAAAACAAAAAATCTTTAGTGCTTAAATCAAGTACTGTATTGGATCCTCTGTTCTCATTGTGTTTTATATGATCGTTTTTATTGTCTGCATCATGCTTGATGATTGTATTATGTATGCATCGATGAAATGAAATACCAAATGCAATTGAAAATTTGTCTAACCTTGATTTTTTTTTTTTTTCAGAAAAATTTACGAGTTTAAATGTGTCAAATTAAAATTTAATGTCCTAAATATTACCGTATGTAAACTGGTGTAAACGAGCCGAGTAGTGCTGAGCTCGAAACTCGACTCGATTGTTATACTCGAAGCTCGAAACTCGATTTGGTTGAGCCTAAAATTTTTAGGATCGAGCTCGGCTCGACTCGATTTGATTACCTATATAATTTTTAAAATTAATTTTAAAACATATTTTTTTCTAAAATAAACTCGAGCTCGATTCGATTACTTGTATATAAATATAAATTACATATTAATGGCAAAAAAGTAGATCTTGTTCAAGCTCGATTAGGCTCGCGGGCCTTTCGAGTCGAGTATTTATGAGCTCGAACTCGATAGCTACTCGAGTAGCTCGAAACTCGACACGATTAACTTCGAGTCGATTTCGATCTTTTTCCGAGTCGAGCACGAGTAGTTCGCAAATAGGCTCGACTCACTTACACCCCTATGTAAACATATGGTCTTATCAATACACAAATGTATAACTCCCCGAGAATTTCAATTGCGCTCGTATTCATCATTGTAGAAATTGGGTTCAAGCTTTCTCCAGTCCCTTCTCATCAATGGACTCTTGACATATACGAAGGAGTGCGATTCGTTCGAGAAATTCCTACTCTATCTAAGTAATTAAGCACTCACAACAGTAGAAGGAGAGGGACGCTCATGCACGCCCACCACCTCAACCGGTTTCATGAATGAGACAGAACCCCACTATAAAATTTACACTTCACTTTTCTTTCAAAACATTATTCGGGTACGGTTTTTAGCTCAAAGATCATATGTTTTATATATGATGAGACCGTCTCAAATTTTTTGTTTTACCAAATTACCCCTTATCAACAAATATATTTATTTGATCATACGGCTTTGATATGGAATCAGATGGTGAGTTTTTTATAGAGGAAATATTTGTTTTAGTCCTTTAAGTTTGAGTGATTCCAAAATAAATCCTTTAAGTTTTTAACTTTACAAAATACATCCTATATCTTACAAGCTATTAATTTTAGTCCTTTTTAAAATCTATTTTAGTCCTTTAAGTTTAAACTCCAATTTTAATCATTTAAATATAATAAAATTAAAAAATACTGATTTAATGTATATTTTTTTAAAATCATCATTAAAATATTTTTTAAAATTAAATAAAAACATCATTAAAATCTAAATTATACTCAAATTCTACCTAGCCATTTTTCCCTAATTAATTAAAAATATAAAAATTCGAAAATGAAAATAAAAATAAAAATAAAAATATATACTAAAATCTAGAAAATTGAAAGAAAAATATAAATATGTTTAAAAAAAAAGGGGACAACTCCAACTGCCCATGTCATATTCTCCAAATGTAAATTATAGTATGATTTATATAATAAATTGAACGAGATTATACGAGATTTTATGTAGCTGTAGACCTCCCATCCAAGAAATTATTTCCCGAACTAAATTGAACACAAGTATAATTAAATCTACACTCTATAAGTAATTACTGTGATAAACATAATATTAAATCATATAAAAACGCATTTCAATTAATTTAATGCACATTTATTAAGTTTTGAAATTCTTATTTAAGCTTGTTTGATAATTATATGAGTCGAACTAATATGAGCTTTAATCGAGTCGAGATTAATTTAAACCCTAAACCCGTGTCATATTCTCCAAATGTAAATTATAAATTATTATATAAATCATATAATTTACATTTGGAGAATATGACCGGGGTAGTTTGTTGGTCCTGAAAGGAGTATATAACAAGTGTATGGGGGGGGGGGGGGAAATACACTTGTATGCAAATTCTTTTCTAATTTGGTCAAACCAGAGCTCAGCAATGTTGTCTTGGACAACTCTGCTGAAGATGATTAACTCTACTAAGATAATCAGACTACTAAGTACTATTGAGTACTTAGTTGAATAACTATCTAGGGGAGTTATATGTGCGGAATAGTGGTTGGCCCTTTTTGGTTTAGACTCCTTTAGATTGTGAAATCACTTAATTAATTCAATACAGTCCACTTTCAGGGAACTTGTCCAAATCAGTTTTGCACAGTCTTTGAGTGTTTATCCTTTGAAAGATCAGTTTTGTGTGCAGTGTTGAATGTATGTAAGTACTTGGAATGTAAATCAACACAAGAGTTTATAGTGGTTCAGATACTCAAGCTCCTACATCCACTTTCCCTGATTGAACAGGATAATTCCTTCACTCTTGGAATTAACTTGTTTTATAGTGCCAAGGTGCACTTGATCAAGAACACCACTCTTGGTGAATTGATCCCTAGGATGTCTAGAGTCCTAGTACCCTCTTCTCAACTCAGAACTGAACTGTTCTTCTCTCAACAGTCAGCTCCTACCTACCACTTCTACTACTACAATCTTCTCACTTTCACTCTTGAAAGATATGAGGATTGAAGTAAGGTTCCAACTAATGAGATATCCTTTACAATGAAGATCAGTGTATAAGGATAGGATATCTCTCTAAGCTTGTGTATGGATATACAGTGTAGTACAGCTTAGAAGAAGTGTATGAAGACTAAGATAGTCTTTGAAAGCTTTGAAAGCACTCTAGCTTGTAAGAACTTGAGGTTAGATGTGCTTGGTTGAGGTTGAAGTTGGATGCTTTCAAATGGTCTTCACACTTCTGTATTTATAGACAAATGAAGGATTTGCCCGTTGGAGAGGCAGCCCCAAATGTCCATAAATGTCTTCTTTCAGTTCTTCAACTTAGAAGACATAATCTTGATAGTGACATGTCCTCATTTGGGAAATAAACGGCTGTAAGAGCTTTGTCTTCATTCTGCAGCACTCTTCCCAATGTCTGACTTTCAGATTCTCTTGTTAAGACTTGGACATTGCATCTGAAGGTTGTTCCATTGATAGGACAACATACCTCATCATTTGGACAACTCTTCTTATCACTATCAGCAGTCTTGCTTATCAGCAAGGTTGGCTTGCTCTTCTTCAGATGACTTGGCTCATACCCTTGTTTCACTTCAGTGTGATCTTAGCATGTTGATTTGTAGTTCTTTAGGGTGTGGTTGTCTGTATATCTTCAGCATAGTTGACCTTAAGCTTTCAGAGCACTTGATCTTGATTACTTGTACTGAGACAACTCCTCTGGACAACTCTCCTGATCAGTATAGTTGGTCTTCAAAAGACTTAGTGTTGAATCCAGAGTTTGAGCCTTGAGGGGACTTGATCCTGATGGGCTTCTAAGCATATTTTCCCCCTCAAATTGTGCATCTAATCATCTAAGAGCTACCTAACATATTAGCTCCTCATCTAGCCTTTATACTATATGTTCTAACATTTCTAGAACATATTCAATTTGACTTTGGCATATCTCAGGGGGTTTTGGTATTCAATCAAAACATATCTCATTTTATTCCCAACAATTTCCCCCTTTTTGATGATGCCAAAACCTATACAACTTATGCAAAAGTGACTTAGCTACACCTATTACATTAATCTTCAGAAGACATGACTTAGGTCAATTATCCTGAAAAGCAATGTGTTAGTGTATTCACCATTCATGTTGCAGATAGGTTTCATAGATAGGCATAGAGAGATGAGTGTTTCTTGATTCAAAGTAAATTCAACTATCATTCATTAGAAAATCATTACAAGCATGTTGATAGTTGAAATAAACATATCAGAGCATGAATCATTAACACTAAATACATCAGAGCATTTCACTATACAAAGTTTTTAGTATCAGAGCAGAAACACTAAAACACTTAGTAGTGATTGGATCAGAGCAAATCATCAGATATCAGAAAATCATGCTTATATCAGAGCAATCCAAAGCATATCAGAGCAAACAGATTTTCACAGCACACCACATCAGCACTCTTGACCATATTCCAGCATAGTTGATCAATTAAGATAGGTCAGAAGACTTAGCCATTTCAAAGATCATCCTCAGGAGGTGGCAACATCCCATATTGTGCCCACACTCTTCTTTTCAAGGCCATGGCTTCTTGGTTTGTTCCCTTAGGACCAAGAACCATCTTGTTCAGCTTGAGGATCTCAGTGAATTCTCTCAGAATCCTTGCTTGGTCAATCCATCCTTCAAGCTTTGGAGGCATGTAAATGATTGGCTTGGGAGCAGTGAGTTCAAATCTTGCAATGTCAGCAGCTGCAAGCAATTGTTGATAGAGCTCTCTGTAGTATTCTATCATGAACTCTGCAAAAGTGGAGTTGGCATCTCTTCCATTCCATCTGTCAATGACATAGTAGTCATAGACAAACTCCCTTTTTGCTTCCTCCCATGAGTCATTCAGCTGTTTTGGTACCCATTTATCCAAGTGAGGATATTTGGTATCCATTGGAATCAGTAGCTGTGGCTTCATCTTGTTGTAGGTTGCTCTCTTTCTTCTTGGCTTCTGGAAGTCTGCTCTTCTCTTGTCTCTTGCTCTTTGTGCTTCATCCATCAAGTCCATCTTTTCTTGGGCCCTCATCATGGCCAATTTCTGTTGTGTTTCAGGGTCTTTGCCATACCCTTCATGAAACAGCTTTGATGGATCATTTAGCACTACTACTTTCTTTTTCTTAGGTCCAGGTCCAAAGCCTTCTTCATACAGCTCCTCTACATCTTCAGAAGCTTTGACACTTTCAGTGGACTTGGTCTCAGTAGACTTGTCTTTTTCAGAAGACTTGTCTTCTTCAGCGGTCTTGGATATCTCAGCATTCTTGGGCTTTTCAGCAGTTTTGGCCTTCTTTGAGATAGGCTCATCATCAACAACTCTGAATTCAGGTGGAAGGTCAAGGCTGTTGGGAAAGTCAGTGAATGTTTCAGCTTGTCTTTTCTTTCTTTTTGCCCTCTTGATCTTTCCTCTAGTTTGGACACCTTCAGCATCTTTGTCCAAACCAGATACTTCACCACCTGGTCTTTGCTGTAGCCTTACTATTTCCTCTTGAGCTGAGGCCATAGAGTTTTTCAAGGCAAGTGCTAATTGCTCCTCTTCATCTAAATCATCCAAATTCAGCACTGCTGGCTCTTTTCCCTTTCCTTCAGGGGCTTTGTCTTTACCATTTCCTCCTTTGACTAGGCTTCCAATTACTAAGGCACCTTTTGCCCTTGCTCTTTCCCTTTCCCCCTTTTTGGCAGCATCAAAACATTCTGGCTTCAGTTCACTCATAGTAGATGCCAATAAGGACTGGGCTTAGGTTAGGGACTTCATTTCCTCCAACAGATATACATTCTCATCATGTATATTTTGCATCCTATCACTGCTCAAGCTAAGGAAAGCTAGAACATGCTTCATTTTCAGTTGGACAACCTCCTCCATGGTTGCCTTAAGAGATGCATCCAGTTGGGCTTTAAGAAGCTTAGTGAGGTTGGCCACTGCACCTTCAGCAATGTTGGCCAATACCTCTTAGGAAAAATTTTCTGAGGCTGCTTTCACCATAGCTAGCCTTTGCTCTTCAGCTCTTTGTCTTTGCAGGGCAGTCTTTCTTCCAAGAGCTTTCTTCACCACTGACCTCAAAGTCTTCACATTCCTGTTGTGATTGATTCTTAGCAAAGATTGCTCTTTCTTCACATCCTTTGAAACTGATCTCATGGTGTTTTTAGCTTTGATAACTTCAGTGGAGATGGTTTGCAGACCAGTCTCAACTCCACTGATCCTTGCCTCCAAGGTAGGTAACACCACATCCTCTGAGCCAGTTAGCCTCATTTCTACAGATGCCAAAGTTCTTCCATGCTCATCCAAGGCTCCAGAAGTTTCTGCATGGGCTGATTGGACTTGGTGAGCCAAGGAGTCCAACTTCTCTGATTGCATCCCAAGCAAGGCTTGTGCTGATCCACTATCAACTTGGATGGGTGCATCTGTTAGGAGTTCATCTGCAAAAATTTGGTCAAAGGTTATACCTGCAATATCAGACAAATCAAACGAGTCAGTAAAAACACACTTGTCTCCCTCCAATTCTTTTTCATAAGACTCTGATACATCAGCAGTCTTCTTCTCATTTTCAACTAATTCTTTTCTCCCTTCATTAATGATTTCCTCACTTAAAGGTACAGGCCTCCTCTCATCAAAGGATTCCTGAAGTTCAGATTTGACTTCAAGAATAGCCTGCCCTTTCTCACTTATATCACCCTCATTTGGTGGTACACTTACTATCCTAGTGATCACCACATCTCTTTCATCTACTACTCCCTCTGGTTTTTCAGCTATCATCTCCTTTTCAACTCCTTCATCTAGACCTGCAGCATCTCCACCTTCAACAAGGTTCAAAGATGGCAGTTGTGGGGAGATCACAGTGCTTATATCAACAGCTACTGAGTCATCCTGAATGATTAAGGGCTGATCAGTGTCCAACTCATCTGACACTGAATAGGCCTTAACCAAACCAGCCTCTAAAATAGGAACCTCCACATCTTTAGGCTGTGCCTTGGGTTCAGAAGAACCTTCATTGGCAGATGTGTCTTTGGTTGTGTTACCACCCTTGGTCAACACCTCTGAAGATACAGAGCCTTTCCTATGATAGGTTTTAGGAGGGTTGGATAATCTTTCAGATACAGAAGGCTTGGGGAGATTGGCTTGAGGGGTTTCAGGAGGGTTGGGTTTTGGGGGTTTGAGGGATCATCAGGGGAATCATCATCATTGGAGCTACTTTCAGGGTGTCTGATGCCCTTAGCTTTTCTTTCCCTCTCCTCATTAATCTTATCAGCTACCAGCTTTGCAAATACTTCCTCATCTATGAGAAATCTTGTCTTTGAAACTCCAGCAAAGTGTAGCAATCTGTTCTCCTCCACTTGCCACCAGTTTGCACCCTTATCTTGGATGACTTGTGATATCTCCATCATAGACTTGTCTTTTACATCAACAAGCATCCTTAGATCATGAAATGTCTTCTGAATTCTTGGAAATTCAGCAAGCTGTGGGTACAGACTGTCTACAGTAGCCATGGCTCCTCCTCTGAGCATACTTTCATAAGTATACTCCTCCTCATCTCCACTTGAATGGGGACTTTGGGTTATAGGGGAGTTGGCTCTGGGTTCTCCTAAAGTGGCTTCAGGAAGGTTTAGTTCAGGAATGTTGGCTTCAGAAGGGTTGGGTGCAATAGAAGGTGCTTCAGTTGCTTTTGAGAGCAATGGATCTGAAGGGGCTTTACTCAGGGGGGTTGGCTCAAAGAGAGCAGCTTCTAAAAGCTTTGAATAATTGAGCATAGATGAGTCAAGGGGAGAATGTAATCTAGTCTCATCTACTGCTATATCTGCTAGCACATCTATCCCACTTCTTTGCACACTCCCTTCAGGAGAGTATCTCTTTGTAAGATTGATGGGGGTGATAGGTTGATTGGTTAGGGTTATTTGGGTTTCAGGGGAGTTGGGCTCAGGATTCTGAATTTCAGGGATGTTGGCCTCTATTGGTTGACCTTCAGGGACCTTGGATTCTGGAGTTCCAGAACCAGATGAGTTGGTCCTTGACTTGGATTTGGTCCTGCTTTCAGCTCTGCTCTCTCTTAAAGCAATTTGTAGAGACCTTTCCTCTTGAAGCTCCAACACTTTGTCAGTAGGCTTGGCCCTTCTCTTGCTAGCCCTACTGCTCCCACTTCCTTCACCATCCTTCTCAGGGACAACCTCCCTGATTCTCTTATCACCCCTAGACTTCTGTCTAATCTCATTGTATTTCTGTCTCAGCTCTTCTGAATGATCAGAAGGCACTTGCACACCTTCTTCAGTAACTTCTTCAATCTCAGTTGAAGCATCTGAGGACTCTTCTGAAATGATTTGAGACATTTTCCTTGTCTTTACCACTCTGGCTTTTGTCCTTTTCTTCATTTTAGGCTTCTCCTCCACCTTTTCTTCAGCAGGTTTGGCCACTATCATCCTCCTTTGCTCAGTTTTCTTGCTGAGCTTTCTGAACAGAATCTTTTGGGTTTGCATTTGGGAATAATGGGAAAATCTCTCAATCAACAAGCTTGCCCTGGTGCAATACTTGAGTTTCCCTTCTAGCACAACCTTGTTATGAGCTCTCACTTTAAACTTGGCCTTTTCCTTCATCATCTCAGAAATAATGAAGGTCCTCCAATCAAATTTGATACCCTTGTCACTGGCATCAATGACTGCAGCCATAATTCTGATTCTAGGATGGCTGACCTGCTCCAAGCTCCCAGTGTTGCTCATGAGACTCTTAGTGATTACCTCAAATAAATTGAGAAATTTAGGCTTGAGAGTCTTCTTGTTTTGTGTTGAAGATAGAGGGCCTGGCACTAATAGCCATTCTTGTGCTATGTCATCTTCATGGCCAGCACCATAAGATTCTGGATTCCTTCCTTCTGAAGGCAATCCAAAGGCTCCTTCAAGATCTTCTGAAGAGAATTTCACTCTATGAAATCTCTCTTCTTCATCTTCTTCAGCAACATAGGACAATCTGGTGGAAATCTCACCATCTTCTGGTTTGCCTCTCCATTTGAGAAAGGCAAAGAACTCAGCCATGTAGTTATCCAAACAAGAGCTTGGCCTTTCCTCCATGAACTTCTGAAGGCCTGCTCTTCTCAACCATCTCAGGGTTGGAGTGATTTCAGGATCTTCACTTGTAAATGATACTATTGGCTCAAAGTGAAGGCTGTTCTTATTGCTCAAATACCCAAAATCAAGGTCTAGAGCCTTGTTGAAAAAATCTATGATCATCTCTGGTCTAACTTTGGGAGCCATTGAAAATTACAGAGATAAAATTGAGAGAGTTTGAAGAAAATGAGCTAGGGTTTCGAATACTTGGGGAAGAAGAGTGTGTGGGGAGTTCTTAAGAATTGAGAATATTCTAAAAAGAATGTTTGTCAATGAGTTGGTGAGGTTTGTGTATTTTCAACGGTTGTCAAATATGGAAAAATAAACTTGGACGGCCAGGATGAATTTCAGGGGAGTTGGCCAGTTTTGATCCAATGGTTAAAAACCAATGTAACAGTGACTTGTTGGTTTTATTCAAAACGTGGAAGGTATTTAATATTAGTTAATGGTTGGGGAGTTTTCGAGATAGATCATGGCTTGAAAAGTGTAATGCAAACAAGAGTTAGATCTTGGCATTTAATGCATGGAAAACGACCTTTTGGGTGGGGGACAAATTAAATCCCACAGAGATGATATCTGTATTTGGGACAGGTATCAAGGTAGACAATGATTACCCAAAATAGGTGCTTATCAAACCAAGAAAATAGTTTGATAGCCAGGATAACTTATCTGACCCTACAAGGACAAGTGTCCTGAAGAGATGTGGACAAGAGTCCTGAGTTTCAATGGACAAGTGTCCTGAGTGATAGTGATCATCTCTTCTGTACTTCAGTAGACTTGTCCAAGTCTGCTGAAGATCAATTCAGCTCTTTTACTCCCACTAATTTCAATGAGTTTTACTTGTCCAACTTCCCTGGATCAAGTAAACCCAACTCTGCTGATAGCTCCAGAAACCTTGCCTCTGCAAGTGGCTTAGTTAGAATATCAGCTTTTTGATGATCTGTGTGAATTTTGACCAACTTTATATCCTTCTTCTCCACATGATCTCTAATGAAGTGATGCTTGATGTCCACATGTTTGCATCTTGTATGCAAGACAGGATTTTGTGATATAGCAATGGCACTATTGTTATCACAAAATATGGGCACTTCAGTAGAGTTGACTCTATAGTCTCTTAGTTGTTGTCTTAACCATAGGATCTGAGCACAGCAACTTCCAGCTGCAACATACTCAGCTTCAGTGGTGGAAGTAGCCACTGTGTTCTGCTTCTTGGAAAACCAAGATATGAGCTTGTTGCCTAAGAATTGACAAGTCCCTGAAGTGGACTTCCTATCAATTCTGCAACCTCCATAATCAGCATCTGAGTAGCCAGTTAACTCAATGTTGTCATCAGCAGGGTACCAAAGGCCTAGGTTCTCAGTGCCTTTGAGATACCTCAAGATCCTCTTTGCAGCCTCAAGATGGATTTTCTTAGGATTTGCTTGAAATCTTGCACAAACACCAACTGCAAAGGTGATGTCAGGCCTGCTGGCAGTGAGATAGAGGAGTGAACCAATTATTCCTCTATATTCAGTAGAGTTGGTAGGGACACCATTCTCATCAGGATCCATCTTCCAATTTGTGTTCATAGGGACCCTTACTGGCTTGCTAGTAGCACACCCAAACTTCTTGATCATTTCTCTGGTGTACTTAGCTTGGTTGATGAAGATTCCTTCTTTTGATTGCTTGACTTGTAGACCCAAAAAGAAGTTCATCAACCCCATCATGGACATCTCAAACTTGCTTTGCATTAGCTTGGAGAACTTCTCACACAACTTCTCATTAGGTGATCCAAATATTATGTCATCCACATAGATTTGGACAAGCAAGATGTCCTCTCCTTCAGGGATTCTGAAGAGAGTTATGTCCACAGTTCCCTTGGTGAATCCATAATTCAAGAGAAATTGTGACAGTGTATCATACCAAGCCCTAGGGGCTTGTATGAGTCCATATAGAGCCTTCTTCAGTCTGTAGACTTGATTTCCAATCTCAAATCCTGGTGGTTGCTCCACATAGACTTCTTCTTTCAAGACTCCATTCAGAAAGGCACTCTTGACATCCATTTGATATACTTTGAACCTCTTGTGGGCTGCATAGGCTAGAAAGAGCCTTATTGCTTCTAGCCTTGCCACAGGTGCAAATGTCTCATCATAGTCAATGCCTTCATGTTGGCAATAGCCTTTTGCCACAAGTCTTGCTTTGTTTCTGACAATCACATCATTTTCATTCTTCTTGTTCTTGAACACCCACTTTGTTCCAATAACATCTTGATGTGAAGGCCTATCCACCAGCTCCCATACTTTATTTCTGGTGAATTGATTCAGTTCTTCCTGCATGGCTGTTATCCAATTGGCATCTTGAAGTGCTTCCTCAATATCACTTGGTTCTTGCTCTGACAAGAAACAACAGAAAAGAGCACTTTCACCATGGAATCTCCTTGTTTTGACTCCAATACTTGGGTCACCAAGTATGAGATCAGTAGGATGGTCAGACAACCAAGTCCTTCTTTTTCTGATCTCTTCAGTAGAGTTGTCCTCTACTAAAGTTGAGTCATTTTGATCATAAAATTCAGGATAATTGAATGCAGGATCTAATTCAGGATCATAATCAGGGGTGTTGTCCTCAATGTCAGGGTCATTGGCATTTTCAACATTTTGAGTTCCCCCTTGATTATTTAATCCATAAACTACCTCAGCAGGAACTGCTTCTTCATTGGTAGTTGTTACCTGGATGTGAACTGGGATTGGATCATTCAGTTCACCATTCCTTTCAGTGGGATTTGCCTCAGGAGGGTTGCCTTCAGGATTGTTGTCCAATGGGAGTTTTTCAAGTAGGTTGGCTTGGACAACTTCTATGAATTCAGTGTCTTTGTCTTTTAAGCTCAGTCTGGTTTTCCTCTGTGTGATTTCTTCAGATTCCAAGTTCTCATTTCTGAACTCATGAAAAGATTCATCAAACACAACATGAGGTGTTTCTTCTACAATAAGGGTTTTCTTGTTGTAGACTCTGAAAGCTCTACTGATTTGAGAGTATCCAAGGAATACTCCTTCATCAGCTTTGCTATCAAAGGCTTTCAGCTGATCTTTCCCATTATTGTGAATAAAACACTTGCAACCAAAAATGTGAAAGTATGACACTTTAGGCAATCTTCCTTTCCAGAGTTCATAGGGGGTTTTGCCTTGACCCTTAGTTATCAAACATCTATTCTGAGTATGGCATGCAGTGTTTATAGCTTCAGCCCAAAACCTCTTAGGTAAATTAGAATCAGCAATTAAAGTTCTAGCAGCTTCTTTTAAAGTTCTATTCCTTCTCTCTGCAACTCCATTTTGTTGAGGGGTTCTAGCTGTTGAGGTTTCATGAGCTATTCCATTAGATGAGTAGTACTCATTGATGTATGAATTAATGAACTCAGTGCCTTTATCAGATCTTATCTTGATAATGCTAAGGCTTTTCTCATTTGACAATCTCTTTAACAGTTCAGGCAGTTTGACTTGAGTTTCCTTCTTACTAAGGAGAAATACTACCCATGTGAACCTAGAGAAGTCATCTACTACAACCAATGTGTATTTTCTACCATTTATGCTTGCAGGGGTAATTGGTCCAAATAGGTCCATATGTAAAAGTTCAAGTACCCTTTCAGTAGAGATGACTGGTTTTCCCTTAAATGAGGCTTTAATCTGTTTTCCTTCTTGGCATGGTTTGCAAACATGCTCCTTAATGAAAACCTCATTAGGTAGTCCTTTAACTAATGCATTTCTAGCAATTTTGTTCATTATTTTGAAGTTCAAGTGGTTTAATCTTTTATGCCATAACCAACTTTGTTCACTAGAACTCTTAGCAATGAAGCATGCAGCATCAGTAGACTTGTCCCAGTCTGCAAAATACACATTTCCTTTTCTAGTTCCAGTCAATAGAGTTTGTTGAGCCTTATCTTTGATTAAGCATTTTCCACTAGAAAACTCAACTTTGAAATCTTTATCACAGAATTGACTGATACTTAGGAGATTGTATTTGAGACCAGCCACATAAGATACATTGGATACTTTGATGTTACCAATCATCAAAGTACCATAACCTTTTGTAGTTGCTTGTGAGCTGTCTCCAAATGTGACATTTGGGCCTTCTTTTTCAATAAAATCAGTGAGGAGTTCCTTGTTTCCAGTCATGTGCCTTGAACATCCACTGTCAAGGTACCATGCTGACTTTTTGCTCATGCTCCTCTTCTTGTGGCCCATTGGTACCTGCAATTAGATTGGTTTAGGTACCCTTTGAGTTTTGGGTCCTGAGAGGTTAGCTGTACCTTTAGGAACCCAAACTTGCCTAATAACCCTGATTGATTCAAGGTGGCTAAGTTGTCTTCCTCTAGCATCTAAATACACTGTCTTTCCCTTAAATGCCTTTGGGAAAGTGTGTGTGAATGTGTTAACTCTATAAGTTTCAGGAGAGTTGTCAAATCTCCTGAACTTTTGAGTTCTTTGTGCTACTTGAGGGAATCTTTGAGGAAAGGCTTTCTTTTGACCATTACCCTCTGGCATGAAGGGTTTTGGTTGTCTCATTTTATTTTGCCTTTGAGGATAATTGTCCTTAGGTCTAGTCAGCTGAGACTTTCTCAGAAGAGTTGGCCTAGGCTGATTATACCTTGGATAATTCCTCTGAACATTGTTCAGGAGAGTTGCCCTTCCATTGGGTCTACTCTGCTGAGCAACATTCCTCTTATGTTTAGGAGCTTTGGCCTTTTCCTTAGGTTTAGGCCTAGTATCCTGAAGCACTTGAGTAGGCAGATCATCTATTTTGCCCTTTCCTTTGTTCAGTGGCTGAATTACTTCATTTTCAGTTTGTGCCACTGATTTAACAAAGATTCTCTTAGTGTTACTTGTGGAAGCAACACTAAGACAAGGTGAAGATTCAAATGGATCAAAACCTAATCCACTTCTTTGAGCCATAGGTCTTTGATAACTCTGAATTTCCTCTATTGCTCTAGAGGATTTCTTCAGAGCAGACATCTTTAATTTCAGGCTCTCTTCACTTGATTTAAGAATGTCATATTCATGTGAGAGGTTTTCAAACTTGGCATTTAGAATTTTAAGTTCAAAATCTTTTCTCTTTTGAGAGAGAAGTTGATCATCAATCTCCTTTTGTTGGTCAACTATCCTGAGATTTGCTTCCTCAAGCTCTCTCAAGACTTGCTGATACAACTCAGTAGACTTGACATCAACAACTGCCTCAGAGTTTTTGGCAAGTTCAATAGCCAATCTTTCATTCTCTCTCACACAATTATCATGAAATTCTTGCAGCATAGTGAAATCTTCCATCAACTTTCCAAGGGAAAGCTTCAAGTTGACCTCACTATTGCTTTGTGAGATGAATGATGGTGAACTAGAAGTAGAGGATACCTCATCATCCTCAAGAGCCATGTTGCAGACATCATCATCATCTTCACTGTTGGAGAATAGTCCATCTGAAGAGTTGAAGCTTTCAGCACTATCAGATTCTTCACCAGCCATCATGGCCTTTCTATTGGTGAACTTTCTGTCCCTTTTGGCTTGCCTCTCTCTTCTCTCCTTAGTGCTTAATTCAGGGCAATCATACTGGAAGTGCCCTTTCTTTTTGCAGTTATAGCACAGATCTTCATCATCTTCTTTCTTTGATTCTTCTCTTCTTTTTGATGATGAAGGTTCAGCTCTACTGGACCTTCTCCTATCAGAGTACTTGTCCTCTGATCTTTTCTCTTCAGGCTTTTTGGCTTCAGCCTGATCTTCAGGAGAATTGTACCTTCTCCTGAATTTGTTGTCCTAGTAGAATTTCTTGTATCTACCAAACCTTGAATTTAACTTTTCAAACCTTCTAGCCATCAAGGCTAGTTCCTCCTTCATTTCAGTCTTTGAGACTGATTTTGATGATCTTGGAGTGGACTGCATTTCTGGTTCAGCAGCTTTGGCTTTGAATGCCACTCCCTTAGTAGGATTTGAAGGTTCCTCAATAGGCTTTCTTCTATTGAGGTCGAACTCATAAGCTTTGAGTTCTGAGAAGATTTGCTGCATGGGCATGGTGGAGAGATCTTTGGTGTTTTGCATCATCACAGCATAGACATCCCACTTTTGAGTGAGACTCCTTAAGATCTTCAATCCAACTTCTCTCTTAGTGTAGACCTTGCCCAATGAGTTGATCTCATTCATCACATCAGTGAATCTACCAGCAAACTTGTCAATGGACTCCTTAGACTCCATTGCAAACTGTTCAAATTTTTGCACTGCCACCTGGAGCTTATTCTCCTTGATCTTTTCAGTACCCTCACACATTTCTGCAAGAGTATCCCAAATTTCTTTGGCAGTTGTTCAGTGGTAGACCCTTCCCATGACTGCATCTGGAATTGTTTGATAGAGAGTGTTCATTGCTAGATAATTCAGATTATCCTTCCTCTTTTCATCAGCAGTGAAGTCATCTTCATCTTTGGGGAGCATCTCTCTTGTGTCTGCCTTTTGAGCCTCAGTGACTTTGGGATTGACAAATGTGAACACAAAAGGACCTCTTGTGATCACTCTCAGCATATCAGTGTGTAGAGATGCAAGATGAGCCCTCATTCTGATTTTCCAGAAATCATAGTTGTCTATTGAGAACATGGGCAGTTTGTGATGTGAAATGTGGTTGACTGGATTTGTAGCCATGTTGTCCAATCCTTGGACAGCAGGAGGTGGAACAGCAGCATTGTTGTTGGCCATATCTCAAGAACAAAGAGTCAGTCAACAATCAAATAAGATTTCAGATAGATCAGTTCAGTGACCACACCAAATATATGATTTTGAAAACCAAGATGGCTTTTCAGAAGCAGTGGTCTTTGAACCCCTGCTCTGATACCACTTGTTGGTCCTGAAAGGAGTATATAACAAGTGTATGGGGGGGGGAATACACTTGTATGCAAATTCTTTTCTAATTTGGTCAAACCAGAGCTCAGCAAGGTTGTCTTGGACAACTCTGCTGAAGATGATTAACTCTACTAAGATAATCAGACTACTAAGTACTATTGAGTACTTAGTTGAATAACTATCTAGGGGAGTTATATGTGCGGAATAGTGGTTGGCCCTTTTTGGTTTAGACTCCTTTAGATTGTGAAATCACTTAGTTAATTCAATACAATCCAGTTTCAGGGAACTTGTCCAAATCAGTTTTGCACAGTCTTTGAGTGTTTATCCTTTGAAAGATCAGTTTTGTGTGCAGTGTTGAATGTATGTAAGTACTTGGAATGTAAATCAACACAAGAGTTTATAGTGGTTTAGAGACTCAAGCTCCTACATCCACTTTCCCTGATTGAACAGGATAATTCCTTCACTCTTGGAATTAACTTGTTTTATAGTGCCAAGGTGCACTTGATCAAGAACACCACTCTTGGTGAATTGATCCCTAGGATGTCTAGAGTCCTAGTACCCTCTTCTCAACTCAGAACTGAACTGTTCTTCTCTCAACAGTCAGCTCCTACCACTTCTACTACTACAATCTTCTCACTTTCACTCTTGAAAGATATGAGGATTGAAGTAAGGTTCCAACTAATGAGATATCCTTTACAATGAAGATCAGTGTATAAGGATAGGATATCTCTCTAAGCTTGTGTATGGATATACAGTGTAGTACAGCTTAGAAGAAGTGTATGAAGACTAAGATAGTCTTTGAAAGCTTTGAAAGCACTCTAGCTTGTAAGAACTTGAGGTTAGATGTGTTTGGTTGAGGTTGAAGTTGGATGCTTTCAAATGGTCTTCACACTTCTGTATTTATAGACAAATGAAGGATTTACCCGTTGGAGAGGCAGCCCCAATTGTCCATAAATGTCTTCTTTCAGTTCTTCAACTTAGAAGACATAATCTTGATAGTGACATGTCCTCATTTGGGAAATAAACGGCTGTAAGAGATTTGTCTTCATTCTGCAGCACTCTTCCCAATGTCTGACTTTCAGATTCTCTTGTTAAGACTTGGACATTGCATCTGAAGGTTGTTCCATTGATAGGACAACATACCTCATCATTTGGACAACTCTTCTTATCACTATCAGCAGTCTTGCTTATCAGCAAGGTTGGCTTGCTCTTCTTCAGATGATTTGGCTCATACCCTTGTTTCACTTCAGTGTGATCTTAGCATGTTGATTTGTAGTTCTTTAGGGTGTGGTTGTCTGTATATCTTCAGCATAGTTGACCTCAAGCTTTCAGAGCACTTGATCTTGATTACTTGTACTGAGACAACTCCTCTGGACAACTCTCCTGATCAGTATAGTTGGTCTTCAAAAGACTTAGTGTTGAATCCAGAGTTTGAGCCTTGAGGGGACTTGATCTTGATGGGCTTCTAAGCATATTTTCCCCCTCAAATTGTGCATCTAATCATCTAAGAGCTACCTAACATATTAGCTCCTCATCTAGCCTTTATACTATATGTTCTAACATTTCTAGAACATATTCAATTTGACTTTGGCATATCTCAGGGGGTTTTGGTATTCAATCAAAACATATCTCATTTTATTCCCAACATAGTTGGAGTTGTCCCTTTTTTTTAATACATATTTATAATTTTCTTTCAAATTTCTAGATTTTATTATGTATTTTTAATTTTTATATTTTTAATTAATTAGAGAAAAATGGCTAGGTAGAATTTGAGCATAATTCAATTTTAATGATGTTTTTATTTAATTTTAAAAAATATTTTAATGATGTTTTTAAAAAAAATATACATTAAAATCAGTATTTTGTTTTCAAATTTTATTAAAGTTTTCAAATTTTATTATATTTAAATGATTAAAATTGGAGTTTAAACTTAAAGGACTAAAATAGATTTTAAAAAGGACTAAAATTAATAGCTTGTAAGATATAGGATGTATTTTGTAAAGTTAAAAACTTAAAGGATTTATTTTGGAATCACCCAAACTTAAAGGACTAAAACAAATATTTCCTCTTTTTTATAGAATCAACCACCTATATAAAATATTTGTACATGCTAAAGTGTACAAGTAATTTATGCATACGGTGAGTTTCATAAAAAAAAAATCACAATCGGGTTCTATATCATTACTCATATACAGTTTATGACACATCATCAATATAAATTCTCTATTACTCAGTATTATATAAGGGAAAAAAAAAAACCACAAATTAACGCATCATCGATATAAACTCCCTATTAGTATAGGGATATTATAAAGTGTTCTTTTGGTGGGTTGTGCAAACATTTTATGCTCAATTAGCTAGCTTTAATATTTGATAATTAGGGCCTACTATTAATGGAATCATCACTAATTAGTCCAAGATTGGCTGATCAACTGCAATGCGTAAAGGTGTAAATTGACTTGCACTGCTACAAACTTTTCCAAGCTCCATTATTCAAAGATACGCTGACACCATGTTTTTTAACTTAAGCATAATTTTTAGAATATTCCTTATTGGATAAATTAATGTTAAAAGGATTATTTTAGGGGTTGGTCTGCTATGAACTCGAGTGCATGTTGTGCACCCTAGTCCATGTTGCACTTTTCAATTTTACTGACTTACACTTTTTGGTAAATGGTGTTGTACTTTTCAATTATTAAACTGTATATATAATAATATTTTTAGTCATAGTGACTTACACTTTTTAGTAATATTGTGTTGTACTTTTCAGTTTAATAACATACACTTTTCTTTAGACTAGGGTGCACAACATGCACTCGAGTGCTTACTAGACTTTACCTTATTTTAGCTGCATTCTTTGTGATAGTGGGTTAAAAAAGTTAATTATTGCTCGGCACAACTCTCTCTCTCTAGAAACTCTCTCCCTTCTCTCTAAAACTGTCGTACACCTCCTTCTTCAACCCAATTTCAATCACCGCCTAATCAACAATAACCACCGTCTAAATAATTCGTCGCCCACTTCCTGCATAGAAGTAAGTCGACGCGCCGTATCGCTGCCTGTAGCGCCGCATCGCCGCTATGTTCAGATTTTTCAGTGGGTGAAGGAGTTTTTTTTTTTAGGGATTTTGTTGGGATCAATGGGTGAATCTCCCCGTCGGAGCCACGGTGGCCGATCGGGTGAGTCATCCGTTTGATCCCATTTTATTTTCGTTTTTATCCTTTTGCATGTTATAGATCTAGTGTTTTTTTAGTTTCTTTTGCTTCCTACGTTGTTATTTTCCGTTTACTGTATTTTAGTGTTTCCCCTGTTGTTTTGGTTTCCTCCCAGATAAGATGGGTTTTCTTCCCGTTTACGGGTTTCCCCACTTTAGTTTTTTCCCTGTTGTTTTGGTTTCCTCCCTAATAAGATGGGTTTTCTTCCCGTTTACGGGTTTTCCCATGATGGCGCTTTGTTGTGCCTGTTAGGAGCTGGTAGCCCTTGGGTCTGTACTTATATGATTTGGAAGATTTGTAGTACGAGTCGTTGTGTGCGACAATCTGTTCCTTCTCTGGAGCCGATTTGCTATCTTCTTAGATCGCAGAATTTCAAGGAATGTTGGCTTCATTGATGATCCTTCCACCCTCTCACGGTTGAGTTTGGAATATGTGGTCTTTTGGTAGAACTCTACTTTAAGGATAGGTGAGGGCGTTGAAATGTAATTTATTCCCTATCTGTAATTCTACCTATTGTCAAAAAAAAAAGTTAATTATTGCTCCTTCCAATTAATTATCTCATTATTTTTGTACATTTTTCTTATTGAAACGTACCACTTTAATTTGTACACTTGAAAAAAAAAATGCATTTATAAATTCCACTCTTATTTTCAGCCCTTCATAATATTTACATATTTACCCAATGTATTATTCTTGGGCCAACACACACCCCAGTTCAACCCATTTGAAAGGGTTAGCAATTAGCATCACCCTTTAGGACAGTGAAGATCACATATTCTACATTGGTATTAATTTCATCATGTATTACATTATCGTTAAAACATGAAACGTGTGATTAATAATTTGAAATTTCCTTTGTTACAAGCTGTAAAATACAAAATAAGAAAAAAAATTATAGTATTCCACAATCTGTGGTTCATACATTTTTTTTATGCCACTGTATTCGATTCAAGAATCGATTAATTCGAGGTTCATACATTATTATTAGTTTACTCTTGCAATTTCATCATAGATTCTCATTCTCCACTTTGTGGCAGTGGCATAAGAATGTTATGAGTGCATGTAATAACTTATGTAAATACCTAACATTAATAAGGCAATGACATTCATCCAATGTGGAAGTTATATCATCACACCAAATAGTGGAGTCATTAATTTGAATTAACTTTGTACGAAAGAAACCAATTGCACATTCCTACTTTTGCGTGGTATTATACACACCCTACGTTTGGTGTATTGCATTTTGAATATATATTTACCATTTGACTTACTTACTTTGGTAGGGTTGATTACTTCATTAGTTAAAGATAAATTAGTAATCAGATCCTTAAGATAAATGTCTAATCAGATATAAAATAAAATTTATATCAACATGTAAATACGCATTCAATAGTGTTATGAAGTAATGCAAATTAATTGTCTTAACTGATTTTAATGCATGATAAAAGAAGAAGCTGAAGTCGTCTGTTTGGTTCTGATCAGCTGAGGGAGATTGGTCAACTCAGCTGATAGGCTTAGTCATTTGATCTGGAGTCATCTCACCTGATAGAGTAAGGACAATTCTACTGAGTCCATGTCTTCTAGCTACTCTTATCAGCAGAGTTGAGGTCCAAGTTGTCTGTGCCAAATCAGCTGAATCAGCTGAGTCAAGTCTGCTGATTCTATTAGTTTCAGAGTTAGTTGTATATTCAGTTATTCAGTTCATGGCATTTATAGAATTAGTTAGTGGCAGTTCATTTAGGCATTGTTCATCTATTTATACCCCTTAGCTTGCATAGTTATAGGTTAATCGTGAGATCGAAATAAATTGAGTGAGCAAGTAATTTATTGAGTGATATTCTTGTAATCTGTAAACACTTGTTCGAAGTTAGTGAAGATAAGCATATATCCTCCGTGGACGTAGATCACATTGATCGAATCACGTAAATCGTGTGTTGTTCTTTTCTTTGATTCATTTGTGTTCTTGTATGTTGCTTGAGATTATCATTTGAATTTAATTTGTATTGAGATAAATTATAACAAATTGTGTGTATACTAAATGATCGAAAGACACACATCATTCCGATTCAACTTGAGCATATATAAATCTCATTATATCTTTCCAATGGGCAGGGCATGCATTTGATATTATTCAATTTCATTATTTACTTGATTACACTACACGTACATTGTTTGCAATCATGCATGTTCCACCGAGAAAGGGAAAAGCAAGCCAATAAGTTTAATTCTTATGCATTTTTATATTTTTCATCGACCCTACAACTTGTTAAAGTCGCTGATTAATTGTTTATTAAGTCGCTATCAATTTTGTTTTATAAAGGAGGACACATCAGCGATTTTTAGAGAAGCAATCATATTCATAAGGCGAATGAAAAGAAAAGGGAACAATAAGTAATCAAACCAAATCATTCGCTAAATTCAAAATTCAACTTTAAAAAAAAAATTATTTTAGCTAGTTCGTAAGTGGAGCCTTGGTTAGCTAAATGATAATTAATGATTTGAGCATAATATATAAATTGCATATTTTTAATGATAAATATAAAAATATGTAATTAAACTTATTTAATTAAATATAATTATAAAAATTAGTAGAAATATATGATTTTTTTAAAAATATATACTTTATATATATAATGAATTTGGTTAATAATTAAATTTACAGTTGATATTGTTGTGCACGTTTAATTGTTAGGTTCAATGAAATTCGAAAAAACATGTGAAACAATAATATATTTAATGAATAACCTTAAGTCATGCTCGAAAATAAACAAGTTAAGCTCAAACACTTTAATGTTCGACGTGACTCATTTTGATTATATCTCTAGCCACACTACGCTGACAAAGTGGGATAACTCAAGTGGTTCACTACCTAGGCCTTAGATCCTGGGTTCGAATCATAAACAGGTCTAGCCACACTACGCACAACGGCACAAGATATAACCAAGAGAAAAAAGTGTGTAGATAGTAAGTATTTGAATTAGGTTAAAAAAAAAGTCTTGCCAACTTTTATTTATATTTTTTTATAAAAAAAAAAAAGGTTAATTCTAAATAAATTTCACTATTGTTAATCTCAATATCAATTTAATCACAACTTTCGAGATTTTTATTTAAAAAAAATTCAACCTTTCATGTTATTGCAATTCGATACATGTTTTTTTTTTTCGTCCGACAATTGATGACGTGTCTTGTCGGAGCTCGTGTATACTTACCACGTCAGAGGAAAAAATGTGCATTAGATTACAATAACATGAAATGTTTTGTTTTTTTTATAATAATCTCAAAAGTCGGAATTAAATTGATACTAAAAATAAATGTCAGTGAATTTATTTAAAATTAAATTAAAAAAAAAAAGTTATTCTGCAATATTCAAATGTGTTCCAAAACACCCCTTTAAGAATGAAGAGCAAAGAAAGATATAACGAGCCTAGTGACGGAAGCCAACTTTTCATCATCTCGACTTTTAAGGGTTGTTTAACATGCTTATTTAATTAAATTTTTCATACGGATTTTTAATATAGTACTCCCTCCATTTTTGAATAAGTGTCATTTTAACATTTTCCAACAAATTAAGATATTAAATTGTGGTCAATATTATCCTTCATTAATGATAAATAGTTTTTATATTAAATTTTTGTTTAGTAAAGAATGTGGTCAAGAATGTATGTGATATTCATATATACAATATTTATGATTTTTCCATGATTTATGCTACTATATTAATTGAAATTGAAGGCAAATTAATTATAAGGGTAAAATTGTCAAAATTAAAGAAAAAAACATAGAATGACACTTATTATAAAAATAATTAAAAAGACAAAGTGACACTTATTTAAAAGTGGAGGGAGTATTTATTAGTGTGAAAATTGTTTAAAATTTATTTGTTTATTTAATTTTATAGAATTTAATTGTATTATTTACACTAAATCGATTAATTACACTTGATTTGATATAATTTTTTTTTTTTTGAAGAAATGAGAATTTTTTTTAAGTAAAAAGAAATCTCAAATGTATTGTTAAGTAATTGAAAAACTATTGGAACATAGGCCCAAGAAATGTCAAGCCCATTTTTTCTTGGTCAATTGTCGTGAACGAATTAATGGGAAAGTCCACGGTTATACGTACATACAGGTTTAATGAGTACACCCATTGAGATTTTATTTTTACAAATTAATTGCATGTAAAATGTCAATTCTACCATTTGTTAAAATTAAATCAATTTCTCGTGATTAGTACACCCACCCCTACTTCACGAGGGAGGGAATCGTTCCCAACCATCACCACCACGCCAAATATCATCCACCATCACCATATAGAGTTGGTCTCTTGTGCATAGGGTGCACGTGCACCCTATGCAAATTTTCAACAACAAAGTAACCGCTGAATTGACGGTTACGATACTTGGAAACAGATATAAGGTCACAGGTTCAAAACCTGTGTCCTGAAATATTTTTTTTTTAATTAAAATAATTTTGTGATCTTCTTTTTTAATTAAAATACCACTTTTCAATAATAAAAATTACACTTTTCAGTTAAAATATCCACCACTTTTCAATAATGTGTCCTGAAATATTTTTTTTTAATTAAAATAATTTTGTGATCTTCTTTTTTAATTAAAATACCACTTTTCAATAATAAAAATTACACTTTTCAGTTAAAATATCCACCACTTTTCAATAATAAAAATTACACTTTTCAGTTAAAATATCCACCACTTTTCAATAATAAAAATTACACTTTTCAGTTAAAATATCCACCAATTTTCAATAATAAAAATTACACTTTTCAGTTAAAATATTCACCACTTTTCAATAATAAAAATTACACTTTTCAGTTAAAATATCCACCACTTTTCAATAATAAATTTTCCACTTTTCAGTTAAAATATCCACCACTTTTCAATAATAAAAATTACACTTTTCAGTTATAATAAATTTTCCACTTTTCAGTTAAAATATCCACCACTTTTCAATAATAAAAATTACACTTTTCAGTTAAAATATCCACCACTTTTCAATAATAAAAATTACACTTTTCAGTTAAAATATCCACCACTTTTCAATAATAAAAATTACACTTTTCAGTTAAAATATCCACCACTTTTCAATAATAAATTTTCCACTTTTCAATAATAAATCAAAACTAACAAAATTACCAAATATTACAATCTTCTTCTTCAGCCTCCTAACACCAAACACCACCACCGATGTCTTCCACTACTGTTCAGCACTTTTGCCACTCCTTCTCCATATTCTCCCTCGCTCTAGCCGAAAAACACTCTACCGCGGCGATATCCATCGTCTTCTCCGGCGAAATCCATTGTCATCTCCATATTCTCCCTCGCTCTAGCCGGAAAACACTCTACCGCGGCAATATCCATCGTCTCCTCCAGCGAAATTCATCGTCTTCTCCGGCGAAATTTTCAGTTAAATTGCGGTGGTTACAGATGTAGAAAAAAAAAAAAGGGAGAGAGAAAGAAAGATGAAAGGAGAGAAAAGGCGTGGGAAAGAGAGAGAGAAAGAAAGATGAAAGTAGAGAAAAGGCGTGGGAGAGAGACAGAGAAAGGAGAAAGGAGAAGAGTTACAGGAGAGAGAGAGAGAGAAAGAAGGAGAAGAGTTACAGGAGAGAGAGAGAAAGAAGGAGAAAGAAAAAGAGTAGAAAAAAAGTGGTTAAAAAAAAGTCGTGTGCACCAAACTAAGTTTGGTGCACAGGGTGCATATGAGAATTTCTCCACCATATATGGGAACGGAAAAAATGAAACGATAGTCTAATTCAACTAGGGGTGGTTTGGTACGGTATACCGACCACACTGAACCATACCGTTATCATATTGAAAATTTCGATATTGAAAAAATTCGTACCGATACTGTACCGTAATTACGGTACGGTATATCAGTATACCGTACCATATCGGTATATCGATTCATATCGAAAATATTGAACCATTGTTTCATATCGAAATACTGGTATACCAATTCATATCGAAAATATTAGGGGTGAAAACGGATTGAATATTTCCCGACGGATCCGGAACCGTATCCGGTCGGATACGAATTCGGTATAAAAATTTAGTATCCGGGCGGATACGGATTCGGATACGGATAGTTGACTTCGGATTCGGATTCGGAATACATAATATCCGACCGTATTCGAGTTTTCCCATATTTTATCGGATATTATCCGGATAATAAATTCGGATACCCGAATTTTTTAATATATTTTATATTAATTTTATTAAAGCTCTATTATAACTTATAACATTATTGGGCATTATTAAAAATTAAAAAGCCTAAACCCTCACCCGCGTCCGCCGCCCACTCCTCCTTCCCTTCCCTTTTTGGCCCCTGCACGGCTGCACCCCCAGACCCGACCCCCGTCGTCGACCGCCCGTCCCAGCCCCCATCTTGACGTCGCTGCCACCCTGCATCCCGAGCCCCGATTAGATTCAGAGAAAATTTAAGGTACAAATTGTTAAACTCCACTAAATGAAATGGAGGAAAATTGAGGAGGTGGTTCTTAGTGTGCTTGTATTAAGGAATTATGTTTTAGACTTGTGTTTGATGGTGTGCTTTATTCTTCATTAATCATTAGCATTAGTTAAAACTTAAAAGAAACGTATGTATGTTGCGTGGGCAATTCTTACGGTAGTCACATTTTACAAAGTGACTACGCAGTCACTTTGTCGAATCGCGCCATGTGGCGTCGTAACCTTAAAAACGACCTGCTACCTGTCATACATGTTTCAGTTATTTTTAGCATTATTTAAATTATATTTTGTTATTTACTATATTACCCTTCTTTTTAAATTTTATTTATATTTTACCTGCACCCACTAATTTAATGAGTGCACCCCCTAATCATATTTTTACTACAATTATCTGCACCCGCTAATTTAATGAATTCACCCCCTAATCATATTTATACAACAATTATCTGCACCCGCTCATTTAATGAGTTCACCCCCAAATCATTTCTTTTTTACAACAGTTATCTACACCCGCTCATTCTATGAGTTCACCCCCAAATTATTTTTTACCACAATTATATGCACTAGCTCATTTTATGAGTTCACCCCCAAATTATTGTTTTACCACGGTTATCTGCACTCGCACATTTTATGAGTGCACCCCAAAATATTTTTTAAAAAATAATCACATTTAAAAGACTATATTATCCTTTTATTATTTTACACAAAATATAATAAAATAAACTCTAAAAAATCAATTCACCACCAAATCACCCGTATTTAAAAAAAAAGCGTAAAAATATAATTAATAAAAAACTATCAAAATTAGCCACAAATCTCAATTTTTTTCTTTTTAATTTTTCTTCCCCCTCCTCTTTTTCTTTTTTCTTTTTTCTTCCCATTTTCAAATTTTTTTTCAAATTTTTTATTTCCTTGTTTTTTTTTTCTTTTCCTTTTTAAATTTTCCTGTCTTTCTTTTCCTTTTTTTGCATGTGTATTTTTTAAATTTTAATACAAAATAATATTATAGGTATAATTTTATTAAAGTCGATCGGCGGTGCACCTAAATTTTAATTTTAATTTGATAAGTAAAGGACCTGTCGGAAATCCATGCATGTCGGCGGGTGACCCAGCCACCACCATGCCCGACCACCCCCTCAACGGCGACGGCTGCGCTTCGGTCTCGGCCGCTGAAGCCCGAGACCCCTCCTCGAATCGCAATCGCGATTCTTCACTTCCATAACAATCGACATAATCTTCCATCTCGGCCACGATCCATGGAGGCCGAAATCCTCTCCTCATTTCGACCACCGACGCGACTGCTTCGATCAATCTCCCTTGCGTTCGCGATCCAGGAGCTTCTCCTACATCAACGACGCTCGCCTGCAACTAGGGTTGTAAACGAATCGAATAATTTTGCTCGATTCGGTATTCGTATTCGAATTTTGATATTCGTATTCGAAATTTTATGATTTGAATTCGAATACAAATATTTTTTTTGATTCGACTAATAAACGAATACAAATATAAAATTATGATATTCGATTCGATATTCGTAAGTATTCGATTCGAGATATATATATATATTATATTTATATATTATATAATATTCTTAAATAATTTAATAAATAAAAAATTAAATATTTATTTATTTATAAAATTACACGGAAGACTAACAGTCAAAACCCTATTTCAATTTTCACTTTTCAGTGTTTTCACCTCTAGTCCTCCACTCCGCCTCCCCAGTCCACAATTCCTTTCTTTTTCAATTTTCATTCATCAGTCGTCGGCGCGCTCCCCTTTGTTCCTCTCTGTTTCACCGCGCCACCCTTCTCCTCTCTATTTCACTGCACTACGCCGCCCCATCCTCTCTATTTCGCCATTGTTTCGTCGCGCCAGGTCCTCCCCGTTTCGCCGCGCCGCGTCGCCCCCCCCCCCCCCCCTCTCTGTTTAGTCGCGCCGCCCCTCCTCTCGCGGCGTGGTGGAAACTACTATTTCAAGACATCGGCGACCTATTGAAGATTTGAAGGTATAATTTTTTGTTCTGCCCTATTATATTAGTCACTAGATTAATTAATATGAAAGAGTGATATAGTGATTAGTGAGTAGGTGAGGATCAGATTATTCCTATGGTAGCTTTTTACCATTTCAATCTTGTGTGCATTAATTTCAGAGCTTATTAGGAAAAAATCTTTACAGATTAGTAATTTTTTTTACAGATTAATTACTTTTCTAATGGAGCATACATTTGAAGAAGGCGAGGATAAAGTGGAAGAGCATGAGGTAAATATCGTATATTAGTCCAATATCAAGTGAATGAAATCTGTGACTGACCGATTAATTAATTTTTATTTATTTCTTAGTATGAACTACTACTGCTACTACTGTGTTGAAAGTTGGTTTTATCAAGTTGTGGCTCTTTGTAGAGAGAGGGTTGTTGGCAGTACGTAGCTTATTAGTGTTTTTCTTGTTTTATTTTATAAATGGTCATTGGGGGCAAACTTTGTTTTTTGTTGGTTTGTTTTATATGTTTGGAGCCACAAGCAGGTAATCAATTTCTAACTCTGGTTATATAATTCTTTTATCATCTATCTGGTTATATAATTCTTTTATCCTCTTTCTGGTTATATAATTATTTTATCCTCTTTAAAAAAAAGTATGAACTAATATTAGAAACTCTTATTAAATGGATACTGAAATATTATGTATTAACATTTCAAGATTTAATTAAACTCTTGTATTGATAGGTGGTGATAAATGCGGTCGAGATAAATGATAATGGAGGTGACAACACAAATGACGACGTTGATGGTAACCTACAAACTAGAGATGTGAATGTTGATGGGGAGAACAATAATGAAGAAGGTAACAATGCAAAAGATGGTGAGGGAGAAGATGATAAAGGCCAACTTGAAAGGAAAAAAAGAAAGAAAATTTCAAAAGTTCACGATGATTTCATTGAAGTGGAAGAGAATGGGAGTATAAAATTGCGATGCATTCATTGCAAGAAACTTCTTTCTAAGTCAACTACCGGCACAACAAGTCATCTTAAAAATCATTTAGGAAGGTGTTTGCAAAAGAAGCTACACAATGAAAGACAAAGGACATTGCAATTTCAGCCTGTCAAATCCAAGTTTGAGATGAATCCTTTGTCAAATGGTAAATATGATCATATGAAGCAAAGAGAGGCTGTTGCCCATTGGATTTTAATAAATGAGCAACCATTTAATGTTGTGGAGAATTGTGGTTTTACTTTCATGTTAAGTATCAACCAACCACAATTTGAGAAGATTTCTCGTGCCATTGCTAGGAAAGATGTTATTAATGTGTATGAGATTGAGAAGAAAAAGTTGCAGTTGATGTTGAAAGACATCGATAAGATTTCATTGACCACTGACATTTGGAAATCAAAGGTGCAAAAGATTTCTTATATGTGTGTCACTGGTCACTTTGTTGATGCACAGTGGCAACTTCACAAGCGACTTCTTAGCTTCATACCTCTCCCTCCTCCACATGCTGGTAATTTTTTTGTTTATCGTTGTGATTCATTTTTCTTATAAAACAAGTGATAAAAATTATGTGACATTTTTCTTATAATTTTTTTGTTTACCGTTGTGATTCATTTTTTTAGGTGTTGATATCTTTGATGGGCTTATGAAGTGTACAAAGGATTGGGGGATAGAGCATAAAGTGTTTACTATCTCTGTGGACAATGCCTCGAACAATGATGCAGCACTTCGAATTGCTAAAACTACATTTTCTAAGAGTCGTAAGTTGCCATTGGATGGTAAGTTGTTTCATGTTCGGTGTACTGCACATATATTGAATCTTGTTGTTCAAGATGGTCTTTTTGAAATTAAAAGAACTATTGAAGATGTCAAAAACAGTGTGCGGTTTATTAACCAATCAGAGTCTAGGTTGAAGAAATTCTCTGATGTTGTGCATCATTTAGGAATTCAAGTAAAAAAGTTGATCATTGATTGTTCAACTCGTTGGAATTCTACTTATGAAATGTTAGTTGAGGCATTTAGAGTTAAGGATGCATTTCCTATATTTAAAGAGGGGGAGCCTTTATATCATTGTTGCCCTAGCTTTGATGATTGGAACAAAGTGAAGGATGTTATTGACGTTTTAGAGGTTTTTTATGAAGCAACTCATGTAATTTCTGGAGTTGATTACCCTACTTCTAATGCTTATCTTGCTGTTATTTGGAGAGTCAAACATGTATTGAATGAAAAAGAAAATCATGTTGATGAGTTTATTAGGGTGATGATTAGAAAGATGAAGGAAAAATTTGACAAATATTGGGGAGATTGTAATCTTTTGATGGCTATTGGAGCAATACTTGACCCCAGGTTCAAAATGAGATTGGTTGATTTTGCTTTCAATAATATATATAATGAAGTGGATGCACGAAAAAATGTGATGAAGGTTCGAGATGCATTGTATAGTTTGTTTTTTGAGTATGTTGAAGTTGATCAAGCAAGATCCCGAAAGCTTGCCATTTCAGAAAAATGTTCTTCTACATGTGAACACTCCGTATCTAAAGGAAAGTTTGTGCCTTCTGGTTTATCTTTGTATGATGCATATTTAGACACTGTTGAGGTTCATAGACCTTCAAAATCGGAGCTGGACATTTACTTGGAAGAGGGGGTTTTTAGATGTCAAGATGGAGATGCTAGTAAAGAGTTTGATGCTTTAGCTTGGTGGAAATCTCAAGAATTGAAGTTCAAAGTTTTATCCAAGTTAGCTCGTGATGTTTTAGCTATTCCTATAAGTACAGTGGCATCAGAGGCCACATTTAGTGCAGGAACTCGAGTGTTGGATCCTTATCGTTCAAGGTTAACTCCTGATATCGTGCAAGTTTTGATTTGCGGAGGAGATTGGATTCGTCAACTTCACGGGATTAAGAAGCCCATTATGACACATGTGAGTTATATTTTTTATTGTGCATGTTTCGATTAATAAACTGAGTTTTAATTGGTTTTTATTTTTATTTAGGAGCAAGAAGAGCCTATTGATGTCATGTTGCAAACTTGCAAGCCACTTGATTTGCAAGAGTGATGGATGATTGGTGTTCTTTTGAAGACTTTTTATGAAGATTGCTATTTTATTATTTGTATTGTTACTGTAATGGGATTTTATGGTTTGTAATGGGATTTTATGGCTTGTAATGGGAGTTTAAATAGCAAAATTGTCACTTTAGTATTTATTATAATTAATGTTTTCCTCCACAAATTTTTCGAATCGAATATCGAATCGAATATTCGAAAAATATTATTTAAAAATATACGAATCGAATACTCGAATCGAATCGAATACTATCGAAAAACTAATCGAATATCGAATCGAATTTATTATTCGAAAATTAAACGAATACGAATACGAATACGAATATTCGAATACTTTAACGAATCGAATCGAATACAGTGGTATTCGCTTCGATTCGTTTACAACCCTACCTGCAACACTCGGATCGACGCTGCCTCTCTCTCGTCGCGATCCAGGAGCTTCTCCGACATCAACGGCGCTCGCCTGCAACACTCGGCAATGACTCGGTTGTAGATTGTAAATGTATAAATTAGGGTTGATTTTATTATATTTTGTGTTAATTAATAAAAAAAATAATATAGTCTTTTAAATGTAATTATTTTTAAAAAAATATTTTGGGGTGAACTCATAAAATGAGCGGGTGCAGATAATTGTGGTATAAAAATAATTTGGGGGTGAACTCATAAAATGAGCGGGTGCAGATAACTTTGGTAAAAATATAATTTGGGGGTGAACTCGTGTAGATAACCATTGTAAAAAAGAAATGATTTGGGGGTGAACTCATAAAATGAATGGGTGCAGATAACTATGGTAAAAAATGATTTGGGTGAACTCATAAAATGAATGGGTGCAGATAACTATGGTAAAAAATGATTTGGGGTGAACTCATAAAATTAGCGGGTGTAGATAATTGTTGTAATAAATTATTTTATTGTATAAGGATAAAAATGTAAATTTACAATAATATATTTTAATTAATTTAATTTAATAGAAAATACAAATTTATGACACATTACGACAATACATATCGTAAAATTTACAAAAGGTAACAAGTTATCAAATCTAAACCTTTAGATTAGATTTTTAATGACTTAGATTAACTGACTACGGTAGTCATTACGACACGTTACGACACCCTGACTACATATAGAAGGTCCCATGTTGCGTATGGTTTTAATGTTTTCATGAGTGGATGATTCTTTGGCTTAGGAGTAGTTTGTTGATTGCTTTATTCATGCTTGGGTATAATATTATATATGTCTTCTTAGGCGTTATGTTGTGTTGGAGTGGTGATGTTTACGAAGGATATATTTTGATGATTTCATGTTTGTTGATTTTTTATGTGTTTCAATCACATTTTGATGATTTCCATTTGAAATATATTATCCGATTATAGTTATTCGAATCCGGCCCGGATTTGTCCGATATCCGTTTCGTATCTGTATACCGAATATTCCGAATTCGTATCCGAATCCGGCTTTTCCGTATCCGACTCCGAATTCGAGAAAAAAATATGGTTTAGGATACGGTATAAGCACTATCTGTCCGTATCCGATCCGTTTTCACCCCTAGAAAATATTGAAGCATTGTTTTATACCGAAATTAATTATTTAAGGTTTATTTTATTTATGTTTTAATAATTAAAGTTATTTTAATTTTAAAATAATACTATAAAATTATTATTTTATTTAGGTTTCCGTATTTCGGCATATCGATATACCGTTTCATACCGATACCAAAAAAAATTCGGTATACCGAAATACCACGGTATGATCATTTTTCATACTGTTACCGTACCGAAAATTTCGATATTTTTTCGGTATGAAAAGTTCGGTATACCGAAATTTTGGTATATTTACCCACCCCTAAATAAAACTATTTCTTTTAAATCTGTTCTTCGATCAACCAATTACGAAAAATACAAACATTTTCGACAAAAAATAACGAAATAGATCGTAAATCTCTGAAAAAGAATAATACAGATTTTCAAAAAAAATAAAAATACAACCATTCGGTAGTAATTTTCAAATTAAAAGAATCTCGATTTTAAAACCCAATAAACAAAATAATCAAAAAACTCAATAAACTGCATCAAAGCGATGAAAATCTCAATAAACAGCGATCTAAAACCCGCCATAGAAACCAGCGTCGGCTGCGCACGATAATGTTATGAACTAGAAGGAGAGAGTGGAAACATGATACAACAGATTGACAGATAAAAATGAAAATTTCGGTTTGAAAATTCGATTATTGTGAAAGAAGATAATGTAATTACGGGAGATGGGTAAGGTAAAAGTGAGTGCATGGATTTCTTTCTTTGTTTAAGGTGTATACGAGACTTTTTCTTTAATACTCTCTCCGTCTCGTACTTGATGACCCATTTTACCATTTTGGGTGTTCGATACTGATGACACGTTATTTAAAATAGCAAAAATGATTTTAAACAATCCCCTTAAAATATCACACTGTATGATTTAAAAAAATATAGACCTGGATTTCTAAGGCCACATATCATGCCCCTCACCACCAGGTCACCATTATGGTCGTGGAGTGCTTTAGGTGCCCCTTGTGTGACGGTTAGGTTAGGAGCTTTAGTCGTCATATTTTAAATGCAATTTATATATTTCTCTAATAATTTCTATTTTTTCTTCTTTAACTCAATTAATTTAATAAATTACCTACTTGTTGGGATTAAAATGAGATTTTGATTAAGATACTAAAACCCCTTAAGACATGCCAAGTAAGATAAGTCAAAGTTGAATGAATATGTTTCAGGAATGTTGGAACATATAGATCAGACTAGTTTAGAAGCTGACATGTTAGGCAGATCATAGTTGATTTATTAGATGCATAAGTTGAGGGGGAACACAAGCTTAGAAGATTACAAGAATCAAGTCCCTCAATGGCTCAGAATCAAGTTGATCCCAACACTGCTGATATGCTAAATGACCAACTGTGCGTATGATCAAGCCAGTTCAGTAAAGAGACAACCTCCCTGATGATCATTTCAGAAGAACACATCAAGAAGACCAAGTATGTTTATGTGTATGTCAAAGTTCAGATGAGATGTCCAGCAGAATTGACCAAGCACACTTAAGCCAGAAATGTTCTAAGGCAGAGGCCAACTATGCTGATAGGGTCAAGACCACTGATATGAAAGCAAGGATGCTTAAGAGCTATCAATTAATGATCAGTGAAGTCAAGGAGCCAACTCAACTGAAGAGAGCTAGCCAACACTGCTGAAAGACCAATTCAGCTGAAAGTGATAAGCAGATATGTCCTGATGATAAGGAGAGTTGACCCTTATCAAGGAACCAGTGATCAGAAGTGATGTCCATGTTTTGAACACTGAATCTTCAAGTCAGACATTGGGAAAAGTGCTTCAAAGTGAAGATAAGAAGCTTCCAGCCGTTTACTTCTCAAATTAAGGACATGTCACTTTCAAGAAACCGTCTTCAAGTTGCAAAGTTCAAGGAAGACAAATATAGACATTTTGAGGTTGTATCTCCAACGGACATAACCTCATCTTGCTCTATAAATACTGGAGTATGGAGACCATTCAATGTGTGGAAACTACAAGCATTCAAGCCTACAAGCCTTAAGCTTTCTCAAAGAATATTTCATTCTTAGAGTTTCCATACACTTCCAGTTACCAACTAAGCTGAACCTATTGTAAATCATACAAAGCTTATAGAGATATCATATCCTTACATATAGCTCAATTGTAAAGGATATCTCACCCTAGTTGGAACCAACATCAACCCTTAAACCTTTCAAGGAAAGTTAGGAGGATTGTTATAGTAGAAGTGTAAGAACTAGAACTGTCAAGAGAAGAACAGTTTAGTTTTGAGGTGAGAGAGAGTACTAGGACTCTGAATTCCTAGGGATCAAGGCGCTAAGGAGTAGTGTGGTTGATCAGTGCACCTTGGCACTATAAAACAAGTTGATTCCAAGAGTGAAGGAATTATCATGTTAAATCAAGGAAAGTGGATGTAGGAGCTTGAGTCTCTGAACCACTTTAAACTTCTTGTGTTATTTACTTATAAGCTATTTCATACAAGTAACACATTCATACACTGCACACAAACATACTTTCAAAAGATATACATCACAAGTTGTGCAAAACTGTTTTGGGACAAGTTCCCTGAAAAGCAGTTAAGTGTTAAGAAAGGATTTCAAAATCAAAAGGAGTTTAAATATAAATGGTCAATCATAATTACGCACATATAACTTAATTAGATAGTTATTCAACTAATTACTTCATAAGTGCTTAGTAGTTTGATTATCTTGATAAAGTCATACATACTCAGGAGAGTTGTCCAGGACAACCTTGCTGATAAGCCTGATTTGTTTAAAAGAAGAAAAGATTTGCATACACAAGTGCATTCTCCCCCCCCCCCCACCCCACCCCCACCCATACACTTGTGTCATACTCCTTTCAGGACCAACACTTATGTATTAACTCAATTAATTCAATTTCTTACTTATACTTATGTATTAACTCAATTAATTTAATAAATTACTTACTTATGTTACAAATTAATTGTTTTATTTACAGTGATTTCTTTTTTTTTAATAAATTACTCAATTAATCATTATCATCTTCACTTCAATATTAATAACACACAAACAATATGAATTAAAATCATTAAAATCATTCTCCAATTAAAATAACTTCACACGTACTCTACATTAAAAATAAATCATTTGCAACTTCAATTTAAAATAAACAAAACGACATAACTTAAAATGTATCAATCATCACCACCATTACCACCAGCATCGTCATCATGATCATCAATCCTATCACCCTGAACGTTACCCGACCCCCCCTAAACTGGCTCATAATTAATGTCATATGTAGCGCAAACTCCTGACGTAAGCGCTGCTCGTTTGAGTGACTGATTGCTGCAGTTCTAGGCGTAAGAGACGCTCTCTCTCTTCATTAGCCCTCCGCTCTTCCAAAAGAGCATTGCCGATGTCGGCCTGACTTAATCGTCCAAACACCTAATTTTTCCTTCCCAAATCGAATTCGGATTACTAGTGGCAGCTTCAATAAATTCATTTACTCCACTAATAAATTCGGTGTTCATAATCCCATATATCAATCTTGGACCATACATCCAACTACGACTTGAATAATTCATGTCAATCACCTCGATCTGTTTCAAATTGATTGTTAATATTTAAACATTTCGGCAGAGTTTCGTCTAAATCTATTGTATTCCCAAATATTTAAGTTCCTAGTGCATCCATTTCTGACTCTAGTAAAATTACTCAAGTCGGAACGCACAATCTACAAAACACAAATAACTCAACCCGGCCTCCAACATCATTTAATTTCACTTATTCTAACGATTATAACATTAATTATAACAATTAACACATGCATGCATAACAATTAACAATTAACACATACATGATAACAATTAATAATTAAATTATAACAATTAACACATACATGCATAAAAATTAAAAATTAAATTATAACAATTAACACATTCATAACAATTAACAATTATTTAAATTTCATCAAATGTAAAAATAAAATTATAATCTCAACAATCTTAATCCTATAACAATATACATATTTTTCTAACAAAATTACAATCTTAAGAATCCTAACATTACACATTACAAAACTATATATATATATATATATATATATATATATATATATACAATACATATATATATATAAACAACTTTTAATTTAATCAATGCAAACACATAAATTTACCGTAGAAATGATCCCCTTGAAGTGTAAAACACAAATATCCTAAAATCAACCCCGATCTGTAGCTCCGACAACAGCGGTGGCGCCGTGAATGTGGCGACCGCGGACTGTGTTTTTTTGGGGGTGTGCTTCGGTAGAGTGAAAAATGGGAAAGGGGGAGTTGCCTTAAATTGGGCCTTAGACGAGGGCATTCACGAGGGCCCCATCCCCTAGCCAATCAGCGAGTGGGGGCCCGTCGCCAATTTACGAGAGCCACAATGCACTCGCCAATGAGCGAGTGCAATACACGTCGTTGCCCATACGCGAGTGCACCTTTTTCCACTCATCAATATGCGAGTGTGATTCCATCCCTTGCCAATTCCCTCTTTATTTGTGCCCCTAGTTAGATCCCTCGTCAAACGGTAAGGGTTCAATCTCCCTCTTTAACTCCCTTCTTTATTTGAGCAAATTTTTATAGTGAATCTTTACTATTCTTACTTTATCTTACACAATACTAATAAACAATTCATTTATTAAAATTCGTGCTTAGATTTGAATTATCAAGTATGGGACGGGGGGAGTATAAGATAGAAGATTCGGTGAAGCTACATTTTATTTTACATTATTGTTGAAGAAATTGGGTTTATTCAATTTCTTAATATATTTAATTGATTATGATTTAATCAATTATTTGAGGGTATGGATATTTAATTTTCGAGAAATTAAATGTCATAGAATCGTTCTACTCTCGGAGATGATCGTAGTATATTTAAAATCTCTTAACCGAATTTCGGTGAGTGAGAAATTAATGTATGAAGATTAAAACTTATAAGTGATGTATTGAGATTAGTGTTAATAACTATCCCACATTGATAAATGTGAGAATTTATCTCCTCCTTATTAATAAGAGTTAGTTAAGAGAGTTCAAATTGTAGTGACTATTGAACCATTCAATAAGCAACACGCGCGCGCGCGCCGCCCGCCCGGCTGAGCCGCGTCCGGGGGCCTTGGACCTTGAATCTTGACAATTAGACTTTGGGCTTAGGTTTGGGGGCCCATATATATTTTTAGAGCTCCAAAGTTTTGAGTTTTGGCCCACACGAGCCCAATACGAATCTAGCCTAAATCTGATTTGAAACTGCAGTGGTGGCAGTTACTGCCATAAATGCCCGCCTACTCCCTACCTGAGTGGCACTGCCTATAAATAGGAGTGTATTGTTTTGGAAAAATTAGGGGAAATAACTATTAGAGTCACCTCACCCCTACTTTTCTCTAATAGAACCTAACTTATTTTTTTATTTCTAATAAGATCAAATTGGACCTAAATAGACCAATCTGCCCTTTTAATTTAATTTTTCGAATTAATTAATATTAGTAAACATTTAAAATTTCAAATCCTTCCTAAAAAGAAGGTCTTCACATTTAATTGGCTTCCAAATTTCAAATCATTCCTAAAAAGAAAGTCTTCACTCTTCACATTTAATTTAATTGAGATATTTCACCTAGAAACTTAATCTGCAAAAAAGTATACAGTTATACAACAATAACTAAATACGATAATGCGTATTAAAATGCATATAGATAATTTTGCATAAAAACATGCAAACTAAAGTGCATTATAAACATATGTATATTGAAGTTTATGTGAATTACATCCAATATTATGCAAACTAAAGTGCATTTCGAAAATTTTGCATAAAAACATGCAAACTAAAGTGTAGTCTAATCATATGCATATTGAAGTTCATGTGAATTACGTTCAGGAGTATGCAAATTAAAGTGCATTTTAATAATATGCATATTGAAGTACATATGAATGACATAAAAAGTATAGTCATTTCAATGCATATTATTACAGATCTAGTGGATGGGTGAGAGCAATCATAAACAACAAATTAAATTTCTGGAAACACGCACCTCTAAATTCATCCATTTAAGCAACGCAACGACTGGGATCCGCGGAGCACATGTAGAAATTTAAAATGGATGAAATAAGCATTGGCAGAAGAGGGACTACAAAATCCAAAGCTGATGATATAAATTTAAAGGAAGTATTTGTATAGAGTAAGTCAAAATACATTTTTTCAATCAACACTAATCATTAGGGCCACCATCTGGGCTTTGGATATGTGTAGCCAGTCTTCTTGAGCATCTCAAAGAAGTCCTCCTCATATCATCATCATCCTTTTTACGGTCATCATAAAAAATAACCTTGAGTACATCCAAATAGTCCATCAAGCCCCTTTTTGTCTCCTCCTCTTTTTCTTTCTCTTTCTCTTTGAATGAGGCGGGCATTTGGGGTCATGTATAAGAAGCACCTGTGTACCTGAACCCATCAATATCCTCAATCCTCTTTTCCTTCCCAAAATCCACAAGATCTTCAACAATCTCATCAACATTTTCGTCCATAGCCCTAAATTTCTTTGCTTCTGGTTCAACAGCCGTTCCAGCTTCAAAAGCCCTAACTTTGTTTCTTCTATCAACAGCGTCATTTTGGTCATGAGAGGAACAAGGGTGGTGTTCAGGAGGTGTGTAGAACACTGATTCGTCTTCCATGGGAGGAGAAACCATCACGATCTCGGTAGGTTCGGCCGGCGTCGGGTCGGGCAGTGAAAATTGGTCCGAATTCGAATGGGCAAAATGCTCCACCATAACAAGGTCGGCGAATTTCGCCTCCTGCGAAGCGGCACAATTCAATTATCCAACCAAATCTTCCATCTCTTTTGTTGCTTCCTTGCGTTCCCTCGTATATTGTTCTACTCAGCTTTTTGAATTTTGATCTAAGTCGCAGAAAATTCAATTAAACCGATTTTGATTATGATTTTGATGATATGAATTTCCTATTTTGCTTTCTGAACGATTTCCAAAAATGAATTTTAAGATTTCGAAATTGGGAAAGTCAAAATTTTCTATAATATGCCCTGTAATTCGGGAATGTTTAAATGTTTAATTTTCAAATGTTTAATTTTCTATAATATCACCTTAACTTTGAAAATTAAGGAATTTAAAATTTGATTTAAATGTTTAATTTTCAAAGTTAAGGTGATATATGAACATTAAGGGTAATTATGGTTTTTTAACTCTAATTTGACCCAATTAGAAAAATTAAAAAGTGGTAGTTTATATTAGCTTAAGGTTCTATGAGAATGACTGACTCTATTAGGGGATAATCTCGAAAAATTACAACAATTTTAGCAAGCATCAAAACACTTGAAAATATAGGAATGCATTGTTTTGGAAAAATTACAACAATTTTAGCAAGCATCAAAACACTTGAAAATTTCTAGCAAAATTGCATCCTGTTTTCCAGCATTCTGCATTGCATTTTAGAGTGCAGTCCAATTTAAACGTGTTTTCAGTTCTTCGGAGTTTTGTACGTTGCGGTGTTGCTCGTGCAAAGACGAAGTCGTTTTACCTTTCGAAACATCTCGTCAATCCGTGAACACCAGGCGGGACGTGTTTGTTTTACAGGAAAAGGTATAACCTTGACTCGACTTTTTCCTTAACCTTTTTCTATTTTTTCAGTGCTGCTAATCCAAAGAGTTTGGACCTACTTTTCAAAGAAAACGTTTCTACTATTCCAAGAAGCTGTTCAAAGAAGAAAGTTGCCTCTTTTGAAAAACTTGAAGATTTTGTAATTCTTTAATTCTGTCATTTTATTTATTTCCTTCTTCTGGTAAATCATTGTTGGTAATATAAATTCCAACCATTATAACTCATCATCACTAATTTCAATTTAAAAATAGTAGATTCTGATTATATTTTTCATGTGCACATTTCGATCGACTCGATTGTTTTTAGTTCCATTACCATACTGTAAAAACCGGATTAAAATTGTGTTTTTAATCAATATCCGAATCCAAATAGATATAAAAATTAATTGAATCCAGATATATATACTCTATGTTGAGCTCCTTTCCAATACCAGGATCAGGATAAGTTCCAACACGACAAAGTGGGATAGTTCAAGTGGTTAGAGCACTACTACCTAAGCCTTAGGTTCTGGGTTCGAGTCATGGGGAGGGGAAAAAAAGGGATGGGTATTTAACTTCCATCAAAAAAAAAAAAAAAGGATAAGTTCCAACACGAGCTTTTTATGATTTTGAATTCTACTTTTGTATATATGTTTAAATATCTATGTTCATACTTTAAGGGTGGAATCAGGAAAATAAAATAGGATATACTATGCTAGGTTAAACAAAAACTTACATTTTTTTTAAAACCTTAAGGTTATGTTTATTTTTAATTTGAAAATTTAAAATTTAACACTGATTCTACTTTAAAATTCTAGAATTCGAATTTTAAAACATAATTATATATGTTGGGATTTAGCTCAAGTGTTGTTATGATCATTGGGCCTTCACACAAAGGTCCAACTTATTGTTGCTCTAAGCCTCTAGTTCTTGTTAGCCTTTCCATTTATACTGCGTCGCCCTCTTTATTAACAATGAGACGCGTGATGAAAACATAAGTACTTATTTAAGTATATATTTGTGAGTATGTCTTTGTGTTTTTCCTTTGTGTTTCTCTTTGTGAGTCTTTGTGATTGTGATTCCTCCAAGTGAGGTGGAACACTTGTCTTTGTGTGTTTTTCTTTGTGGACTAACTTTTACGTACGAGAATAAACTTGTGTGTTGTCTTTTGCAGGTACGTGAAAGAGGGTTGGGCGATGATAATTAATTAATTGTGAATTTTGGATTGTAGTTGGGGATGGCAAAAAGGGTGGAGAATGTTGAGATTTAGCTCAAATGTTGTTTTGGTCATTGCGCCTTCACACAAGAGCCCAACTTATTGTTGCCCTAGTTCTTGGCATCATTCTCATTTATACTGAGTCACCCTCTCCATTAACAATGAGACGCGTGAGATTGGAGGGTGAGAGAACAGTAAAGGTGAAGTGCTACCCATCTTAGTTCTTTAGTTATCTTCACTACGTCCCAATACAATCCGACATGTGTCTGAACCCGTTCGTGTGAGTTAAGTGGCGGTCGGCGGCCGAAACCCAACAATATAAATACTTATAAATTTTATAAAAGTTAACTTTATAAATATCTATCAGCCATATATACATATAAAATCAAGTGAATTTTAAATTTTAATATTTGTAATAGTATATATTTGTTTTAGAATTTAAGTAAATTAAATTTATGTCAAAATTATCAAAACAAATATACCCTAATGTTGTACATTTTTTATTTAATTAGTTTAAATGATTTAATATTTTTATCTTATACGAGTAATTTATGGGTCTCACTAAATTAACTATGTATAAAATTCAAAAGATTATTTTAAATTTGTTTTTGTTAAGTTTATATATTTGGTTTAATTTTTTGTGGACGCAGTGAGTTAATATATGTCCAATTTCATTTTTTTTAAGCAACAAATTATTAGGTGGTCAATTTTTATTTTTTTAAATATGAAAAATAAAAAAACAAAGAGAAAAATTTAAATGACTGTGGGTAGGCTACAGTCCGTTCCAGCCATTTCATAGTTCTGTCTTGATACCTGAATATCACAAATGATGTATCTTTAGATTATTTAGTATATGCACAATTAAGTTCATTTGTACATGTTTTAGACATCTATCTTAAATTGAGTGGTTATTCATTTATCTTCAACTAATTTATTGAGGTAAAAAGATCACGTAGTTGACTAATATATAACTATGTTATTAATTTATGTGTAGCGCATGTTAAGTCACGTTATCATGAAGTTTGGTAATTGCATGAGTTGAGACGACGTTAAATTTTTAACATAAGATAGATACAAGTTGAGGTTGCTTCAATGTCGATCCATGTTGTCACTATATATTGAAGTGCTAATTACATTACGTGATTGCAATTAAGTTCTTTAAAAGTTGACATAAATTTAATTATACTATAAATTAAGGATTAATCAAACAAATCCATTGGTAATTAACTTGGCCCAATGATAGATTTTGTCATTTGTTAATAAAACTAGCTAATTATGTCATTTTATTATTCTACTTCTCAACTACTTACTTGTTTAACATTGTTTGAAACTTATCAGTTACCCCTCCATTTTATATAGTTTGTCTTTTGTGTCTTAAATGTTGTTTTAAAAAAATTATCGATTTAGCTTTCTAAATTACGTTTATGTAAATCTCTGTAACTTTTCATTTTTTTGAAAATATATTTATGAGTGTAAATTGTGGTAATTTATTGAAAAAGAAATAAATGAAAGAAAAATATTACTCTTAAAGGTTAAATGTGGAGAAAAATATTAATATCTTTTTAAGTTTTTACTTTATCAATTTGCAGATTGTTCAATTTGTCCTTTTTATTTCAATTTACACATTTTAGAAATTTTAATGAAAATTTTGATGTTTTGATTTTTAAATTAAAATTTTTATATTATACATTTTATAATTTTTCATTTTAATTTGAATGAGTTTTCTTATTTTTACTGAGGTTTTTAGATTTACCAAAAGAGACGTAAATTAAAAAGGTTTAAAAATTAAAAAATATAAATTAAATTAGGTCTAAGTTATCGAATATAAAATAAAATTTTCTCGTAAATGTGCCAAGAATATATGTTTATTTATTTTATACAAAATGATAAAATTGACAATCATTTTGAATTGAAGGGAGTAAATATTACCCTATGGTATGAATAATGTTATATCATATGTAGTATGTGCATTTGGTCAAGTATTTCATTTTATTAGATAATTATAACCTGTTAAATTAGTATGTTATATAATTAATTAATTTTTAAAATATGGAGTTGTTAATTTTATTTTGACAGGTCCAATTTACAACGGATATGCAAGACTTTAAAAACATGGCCACAAACGCAACACATGCACATGAGATTAACCAGTTGCTATAGCCTATTGCTATAAACGCCAACACCAAAACAATTTTTCATTTTCTATTCTTACACATTACCATCAATGAAAAAAAAAAAAAAAAGGAGAGAAAGAGATTCGATGGCAGTTGGGGATATTATTTACAAGAACAAGAGTCTTATTTATCCACACCTCGAACCGGGTTCGGACCGGGCCCGGTTTATCCCCATACAAAATGAAGTAGCAATTAGTAATTTCTATGAACATTGTTGGTTGCTACAGAAAAGGAATCATTGAGAATCATACTCTGTTCTAGTTTCTTCTTTCAAAGTTTTCAGTGAATCTCCGGTTAACCGGCTCCGGTATTGCTGCACCACCAGAACGGACGCCGACGTCGACAACTCCGGCGAAATCAGCAAGTTCCCCACCGGTCCTAGTTCTGGACATTCACTATTATTCTTGTTAAGAGCTGCTGCTAATTCACCCTCCGGGATTCTTCCAACCAAGAACAGATTACAGCTTTTGAATGTACGAATCATATCAACCACTTGAGCAGCATCACTCACATCTGATTCTTGAAATTTAATCGAACCATCGTTCGACACTTTTTCCTTAAACTCGGCAATATATTCTTCATCATTCGATCTCGTCTCAACCTTGTTGTTGCTATCATCATTGATATCCACTTCAACGACGTTCCCAACAATCGCAGCATTCACGAGGAAACGAACGACGTTGAAGCGAATGCCAGGGTGCTCAGCCATGAGCGCCCCGTAGGCGAGAGCTTCGCGATCATCAGGCCCACCAAAGAAGAAAGCTGTAATATTGTAATCCACATTGCTTGCAGGAACATGAGAGGATCCACCGAGGCCACGGTCAATCAAAATACCAACTGAACACGGGGCGAGCTCGAGCACCCTTATGTTCACGTGCCTCATCTCAGCACGTGTTGTCTCCAAATGTCCATCGAGCCTCTGATGCTTATGAAATGGGAGAATTATCATTGATACCCTCTTCCTCTCGGCGCCATCGCATATGTCCTCGTGCATACTGGACATGGCGGAGATGGCAGTCGTTGGTTGGATCGAGACGTGGTTAAGATGCTGGAAGGCCTCGAACGCAACGATGATTTGGTCTGAATCCATGCTCAGCCCCTTGTTCCAAAATGGGAGCCCATTCTTTCTGGCCTTGTGAACCATTAGTATTGCGGATGACCTTTCTGAAAGCTCCATTAGGTGCATTGCGTAGACGCGAAGTCCGGCCGCTCGTTTCCCAGTTCCACGCGACATCTCCATCAGATTGATCAGCGACGGGACGGTTCTTGAGCTCTGGAAACAGGCTAAGAGACGGAGTTGACTGCTCGTTTCTTTCCCCTGAATACATCTGTTTTTGTACTCTGATTTCGCCATTCGAGCTGGCTTGTATACGGCCATAACGATTGGTGTGGTTATGAATGTAGTGAATAACGCCATTAGAACAAGAATGGCAAACGCTTGATCATTCAAAACCTGGATTTAACAAAATTAATGTATGTTTTTTAAACAAAAGGAGTATTAAAGAAAAGCAATTAGTTAGTCACGTACCCCTCGATCTTTTCCAATGTTGAGGACGATGAGCTCGACTAAGCCTTTAGTGTTCATCAGGAAACCAAGTGTAACTGCCTCTTTGAAAGGAATCTTGTAGCAGAGAGAAACAAGAACAGTGCCCACAATCTTCCCAAAACATGCTGTAAAAATAACCAACACAAGAAGCCCCCACGACTGTGCCCCTTGAATAGTGGCTACATTCGTCTTCAATCCACTCGATACGAAGTACAAAGGAAGAAACAGACCGGACACAAGATCCTCTACTTTTTCAACGAGAGCTCCGGCGAAAGACCCCTCTTTCGGGACTAGTACACCCATAACAAACGCCCCAAAAAGAGCATGAATCCCAATAGTATCAGTCACCAATCCAGCTGCCAACACAGCAGCCAGAGTAGCACAAATGTATATCTCATCCACCGGCTCGCCCTCAGGGCAACGCCTTGCCATCCATTTGAAAATCGGAGGGGCAAAAAACACGCACAAAACTATGAACGCTGAGCCACACAAAAAGACCCACAATGAAACAATGGGCGACCCTGAACCCGATAGAGCTATTGCCAGAGCAAGCAGAATCCATGCTGCCACGTCATTGACTGCAGCTGCTGACATGGCCATTCTCCCAACATCAGTGGTTAAAAGCTTAAGCTCGGCTAGAATACGGGCCAAGACAGGGAAGGCGGTGATGGAAAGCGCCACTCCCATGAATACTAGGAACGGAGCCTCACTTGCTTCTTTTGAGATAGTTTTTCTAAGTACGAATGAAGCCCCAATTCCTAATATGAATGGGAGAGTGATTCCTGCAAGAGCTATGCTTAATGCTTTTTTCCCTGTTCGTCTAATGGACTTGGGGTCAAGCTCAAGGCCCACAAGGAATAGAAAGAAGAGGAGACCGAGATTTGCAATGGTATCGAGAACTGTAAGGCTCTTTGGAGGAAAGATAGTGTTGAGATACGCTGTATTGTGACCAAATGCTGATGGACCAAGTAGAACTCCTCCCTGCAGTTAGGACAGTATAATTCATCAACATTATTTCATATTTTCCCATCATTATTATATGCATTCTGATTCTCATTACTGTGGATGTTAATGTTCTAGCAAATATTTGATCCAGTACTTATATTAAAGATGGTCAAAAAAATCAGAAGAATTCTGTTTATGCAGAGTCTCAATGTTTACTCATAATGTTTTCAATCGAAACAGAACAGCTTAAGAAGTTAAAAGATTTCATCAATAATTAGTTACTCCATCTTTTATAATACAAGAATAAGATGTAGGTGTTCTGGTTTTTCAACCAGAACCAGAACAGAGCAGCTTATGTAGTCTAAAGATTTCATCATTAATTAATTACTGTTTAACAAAGTCAGAATCTAAGCCGATCATGGCCTTTAAAGTACCAAAAGAGACGTAGATAAATCCCCGAGTTTGTCCTAGTGGTGTAGGTTGATAGATCAGTCCATACAAAACTTTGTTCTGGTTTCAATCGGCACCCAACTAATGGATGATGATATTGGTCTCTAAAATTAGTCAACCGGATAACGAGACATTATAAAAAAAAAAAAAAAAACGAAAAGAGATGTAGGTGTTCATTTGTTTAAAGCTCTAGGACAAGGAATCTCCTGTGACATCAAACATCATGCATAAACCACTATAGAAACAATGATGGCCCTCACTACAAATCCCTTTCCTAAATAAATAATTAATATTAATTAAGAATCCCCCTCATCATTTAGAAAGTAAGGCTGTGGTGACTTGTTTATAGTATAAACTAAAGGACAGTACGATAATAATGAAAAGAATTGAACTCACGATAATCTCAGCAATCACACGCGGCTGGCGTAGTGGCCTGAGAAGATACGCAAGCCCTCGAGTCAGAACCAACACAAGGCATATCTGTATGATCAGTAAAGGAAGTGCATAATGCAGAGGGTCGTCCCCTTGGAACACTCCGTTTGACGTCGCCTTCATCGGTTTACATTCTGCTATATGAGCAGCCATTTTCGCAGCAAAATATCACAAAATATCAACCTGCATGATATGATCATTAGTTAAAACACACTTATAATAATCGATCTCTTATATTCTTTTGAAAAACTAATTAATTTTATTGGCACTGTTTAAGTTTAAGGAATTAAATTGCAGCAATTAACGTGACAACGACAACACGAGAGTCATAATAATACATACTTGTCAACTATTTAAATTTTTCTGGCATTTAGGTAGAAGAGGACAAAGCTAAGATCCTATATATGATAGGAAAAACAGAGAAAAGTATACGCTTCAGATTGACTTAAAGAGAAATAAAGTGTGAAATCGGCAATTTAAAATTATTTATGGTCATGACTAAGGACTCTGGTTATTTACTACTTATTCATATATACCTCCACTGGTTCAAACCTCAACTTCATGAAATTTCAAAGGGAGAAACATGGACGCAAAGTATACCTATCGATACACTTATTTATTTTTTATCTATTTTCAAATGAATCCTGTACCTAATCCATTCCAGAGAAGAAATGTGGTATATACGTGAAAAAACAGAATAAAATATCCTAACTGAGTAAATGTATTGGGAATCAATCTCAACACGTCAAGCAATAAACAAATTTCAGAAACGATCTAAACAAATCCGGATTTTCGAACGGGGCGTAAAGTGTGCATTTGTTATTTTGACGATGTATAAACACAGAAGAATGTACGTGTAGGCAGAGAGAGAGAAACAAACCTGAATTGCGGGGAATTATTTGGCAAAACCTCTGTGCATTGTACGTTGAATTAGAATTGTGAGGAATTATATGAGTGTAAATGAAGAGAGAGAGAGAAGAGCTGTTTGTTCACTTGTTCCGCGGATTGTGGGATAACAGAAAGTATCTGCACACAGATGGCGAGGTGTTTGTTCATCTTAATCTCACGATGCGGCCTATGTATAGAGTAACCAAATATTTGCTCTCCCCAAAATGCCCTTTCCATAATAAATTAATGACTCAGGTACACCAAGATTCAATTCAATTATTTATGATTATCATTATCATTGACCAAATTCACGTATTAGCGATTCTATGTTTTTGAAATCGAGCTTCAAATCTTCAATTACCATTATTAACCAACTATAAAAAAAGTCAACGGTCAACATAAGTTCACCTGTTCATGAGAAGATTGTACGAACAGTTGACGACTAGATGATATTCAGAAACGCGAGAGGGATAAAAAGTTGATAAGAAGAGTAAGTAATGTTTTCAAGACAAAGAGCTCGCCAGACGAGGAAAGTAAGTCTTGCTCGTCTGCAGGGGCGGACCCAGGAATAACTAGTGAGGGGGGCCAATATAAAAAACGAAGAAAATTAAAAAGAATATCAAGTTCAATTAAAAATTGATAGAGTAAAAAAAAATATACATAATATATATATATATATATATATATAGAACCCGATGTTGGATTTCTTATGAAATAAATCACTTGTACACTTTAGCACGTACAAATATTTTATGCACGTAGTTGGTTTCACATATAAGAAATTCATCATCGGGTTCCATATCAAAACCGTATGTGTATATATATATATATATATATTCAAAGTTTCAGTATCTGACCTAAAAATTGACTAATTTGGGGGTCCCAATTAAACAGAATAAAGCTTTGAACTTATAATTTTCATAAAATATACTAATATATAATATATACATTTTTTTTTTTTGAATAGATGACCCATATATATACTAGTGAATTACAAAATATTGAGGGGGGCCATGGCCACCCCCAACCTAGGCGTGCGTCCGCCCCTGCTCGTCTGGTCATAATTATGAACGAAGAGGCAAGTCAGGATAAGGATCTGGGTGTAAAACATACATATTAAATGTTCATTAAATGTCCTAATTGGAGAGAAAAACTAGGTGGAATGACATGTGACACACATTTAAAGTCAAATAAATTAAATGTAATCTTGACGACAATTAATATATAAATGTAATATAAATAATCAATTCAGGGCAAATTCAATGCCATCTAAATTCATTCTACAAAATCGCACTCTTTTTTTCAATCACAAATTCTCTCAACTTACCTTAGACTTAAAAAAAATGTGTGATAATTGATTATTCAACCCACATATACACAATCACAATACGGTTGTCAGCACACTCCTTGTCTGTATGTAACTATACATAAAGACGAAAAATTGATATCAATTTTAATTGAAATGTTCCCTAAAAAAATATATTTAATTGAAAAGTAAGACTGATTTTAAATAAAATATTTTTTTAAATATGCATAAAAGACGCAATCGAAAAATAAATTTTGGTTGAACTCTATTCAATTTTATTATTTCTAAATTTTGACCGATTTATTTACCTACAATGGTAGTAATTGGATTGAATTCAAAATTTCGACCAACTTATGGGATCAAAATTAAAATGTGTATTCCATCAGGACCAAAATCAAAATTAGTCCAACTTAAAGGATTAAAAAAACTATAATCCTTATTTTTACTTCTATTTTATACGTAATTAATGCCTTGATCGATATATTTTTTTTTTCTTGGAAACGAAAATTTCGATATGTAAAGAATTACGGAGTATATAATATTATTACCATGTCGAAAATTTGAATGACTGAAAATTGATATATCAACTCTGTTGTGTGTAACTGTGTATATATAAAAACAATTGAGATAATATTGTGCAACAGCTGCATCACTCAAAACATAAAAAACAATACTAACATTCAAAGTTGAGACCTCCTGTACGTAGTCAGGGTGTTGTATGGTATCGTAATGACTATCGTAATCAATTAATATAAGCCATTAAAAATTTAATTTAAAGGCTTAAACTTGATGACCTGTTACCTTTTGTATAATTTACGGTATGTATTCATCGTATGTGTCGTAATGTGTCATAAATTTGTATTTTCTATTAAATTAAATTAATTAAAATATATTATTGTAAAATTACATTTTTATCCTTATACAATAAAATAATTTATATTTATTAATGTAATTAAAATATGTAATATTAAAATTACATATTTACCCTTATGATATTAATAAAATTAATAACAAAAAATAAATCAAATCAATTTACAGTAAAACCTCTATAAATTAATAACTTTGGGACCATGTAATTTTATTAATTTAAAGAGGTATTAATTTATCGATAAATTAATATTTATTAATTAAAAGAGAGACTTTTGAAATTCAACAATTTTGGTGCATATGTATTGAAAATAAATGAATTCATATATGTTTCATTGATTATATTCATGCAATTCTTTGTAACTAATTAAATATATTCATTGTATACATATTTACATTAATTTGTCACACTTAAATATATTCATGCATGGTGAATGAAACATCTTCTTATCTAAAAGGCATCGCAAAATCATCCATAAATGATCAAATGCGTAAAACATTATGTGAGCATAAGAGAGACCATCCCTGATAGACTCAAAAAGATTTACAAGAGTGGATTGATGAAAAATATCATTTGAAAGTTAGTCAAGGTACAATAGATTCATATTTTAGCAAATTACCATAATATTTATAATTGTAATATTTATGAATTATTAATTTAGACTTTTAATGGGACCTAATATTTATAAAGGAATTTTTCAAAAAATTATTATCTTATTATCTTATCGAATTTGATGATTTTTTACAAAGGCCCAAGTCGGGACCGAAAGATTTTATTATTTTAGATAGTTTATTAATTTATAGAGGTTTTACTGTATTAACAAAAAAAATCAAATTAAACCTTAAAAAAATTAAAATCTAGTTAATACATGCGTTTTCAATTTCTAGCGTATTTTTCCTCCCTGCGACCCATCATCCGCCGTTTGCCAGCCTCCGCCGCTCAGCTTCCGCACCGTGAGCAGTCGATTGGAATTGAGCGAGCCGCGAGCAGTCGATTGGAATTGAGCGACCGTCGAAGAAAAGCTCCTTCTTGTTTCTTGGAGTGAGCGAGTCGCGATTGTGGATTGGAGAAGCAGAATCAGTGAGAAAAACTCATTCTTGCTTCAAACCTTTGCTTCAAACATGATAATGGCGATTGAGAGCTTCAAACTGAATCAATTTGGGGGAGAAATAAATCATTCTCAAACCTCTTAAGAATCGTGCCGACTAATTGAAATTGGAGAAGAAAAAAAACATAATTTTTTATTTAACTAATCTATTATTTAATTAAATTTTGGATTGAATTATTTAATTTTAAAAATAATAATATTTGTATAAAGAAAGGGTAGAACAATAATTTTACTTAATATATATATTAAAAATAATTTAAATAAAAAAAGGGTAATATAGTAAATAACAAAATACAATTTAAAAAATTATATAAATAACTCAAATCTGTATAACAGGTAACAGGTCGTTACGACGTTTACGACGCCACGTGGCGCGATTCGACGAAGTGACTATGTAGTCACTTCGTAAAATGTGACTACCGTAAGAATTCCCCTTCAAAGTTATAAAAAGAAAAAAAGAAAAAAAATTAGAATAAATTTACCATTCAGGACAATAAATAATTAACTTTACCAGCATCACTCTGTGAAAATAAACAAGGGTTTTTCTTAGTGTAGTCAAATTGTACAAAGTGACTTTATAGTCAGCACGTTTAATCGCACCACGTGGCGTCGTATGCGTCGTATGAAGATGTTACCTGTTATACAGATTTAAATTAATTAAATCATTTTTTAAATTGTATTTTGTTATTTACTATATTACCATTCTTTTATTAAAATTATTTTTAAAATATATATATACTATATATTAAGCAAAAAAAAAAATACTATTCTACCCTTTTTTTTATATAAGCAAAATTACTATTCTACCATTTTTATACAAATATTATTATTATAAAAATTAAATAAATTAAACAAAAAAATAATTAAATAATAAATGTACTGGAAGTACTCACTTGCATGGTCCAACAACCGTGCACGATTGCATGGTCGATACTCAGTAAACCGTGTAATTCAAACAATGTGTTGTTAAGTGATCACTTTCACGGTGCAACAGTCGTGCACGGTCGATACTCAATCACCTATGTAAATCGAAACATGTACTAGAAGTACTCACTTGCAAGGTCCAACAGCCGTGCACGATTGCATGGTCGATACTCAGTAAACTGTGTAATCCAAACAATGTGTTGTAAGTGCTCACTTTCACGGTTCAACAGTCGTGCACGGTCGATACTCAATCACCTATGTAAATCGAAACATGTACTGGAAGTACTCACTTGCACGGTCCATCAGCCGTGCACGATTGCACGGTCGATACTCAGTAAACTGTGTAATCCAAAAAATGTGTGGTAAGTGCTCACTTTCACGGTCCTACAGCCGTGCCTGATTGCACGATCGATATTCAGTAAACCGTGCAAACAAACAAAAAAGTTATTTTCTTGTTCACGTGCTCGAGCCACAAATAGGGCAGCGGCTTGGCGGCGTTAGTGGAGTGCGTGTTCACTGGGGGCGAAGAAAACCAACGTATTCGTGTTTTGGGTTTAGGTTCATATGACTTTTTTTTTAATTTAATTTAATTTTTTTATTAATTTTAATAATAATATAAGGGTAAATAGATAGTTTTATCATTATATATTTTAATTAAATTAATAAATATAATAATTTTTTATTAAATTAAGGATAAAAATGTAAATTTTAAATTATATATTTAAATTAATTATAAATACAACACCATACGACACATACGATAAATATTTTCAACACAAAGTACAAAATGTAGCATGTCATCAAATTTAAATCTTTAGATTTAATTTTTAATGGTTCAAATTTAATTGACTACGGTAGTCATACACCCTACGACACTTAGACTACATGTAGGAGATCCCAATAAACAATTACTAAAGTTGGGCAATTACCATTCGAGGAAATAAATAATAAACTTTTGCCAAACTTGATATTGCAATTAATGTGATATGATATATTCTCAATTATCATATAACAAAACAAGGTAGCTAGCTAGAAAATATGACGATATACACTGCAAATAGTTATGCCAAATTTTAGAAAGAAAAAAATAGCACACAGAAAAATATTCAACTCTATCGGAAATTAACAGAATACCACTCTTAAGAATTATAACATTTGTAAATAAGTAAGAGACATGGCATTCACTAAAAGTGGTTAAGATTTACATGCGCTTGAGAGAGCTAGTTATGACTTTAAAATTATAAAATTTGAAATCGTTGACGGATAGTAGTGTATGTTGGTTTTGAAATTTTGATATATTGGTGTTTTAATGAGTTATTTAAAAATGTATAAAATAGATTGTATTTTTTTTTTTTTTTGAAGTAAATAAAATAGATTGTATTGAAAAATTAATAATATGTTTATAAGTAATTTTATGTGTGATTTGAGATTCGTAATTTTAAAATTTTAATTTTAAAGTATAAGTTCATCCATGTGAAATTAGGAATAAGATTGAAAAGTACATCGAAGTTGAAATCCCGACACCAAAGAAGCAAATTTAAACTTAAATTGTTTTTTTTACGGACATTAAAATTCTTTGAACGAGACAATTAATAGTTTAAATTTATTTTTTTACGGACATTGAAATTCTTTGAACGAGACAATAGTTCTATGAAGTCAAAAGATAATAGTAGTACCTTTTTTAAGAAGAACTTTGAAAACATTTATGTGGTTTGTTTCTGATTAATCATTGGACCCAAAAAAAATCTCCACCTTTTATTGAGGGAGTGAATTAATATATATAAATAAGAGAATCAAAATATTCAGCATGATTCGGATTAACAGACGTTTAAATTACACAATTTTATTGGGATTTGGATGTTGATCCAAGTTTGACTAATTTTTTTTTATGTAATGTTCCATTAATAGTTGAAATTGGATAGAAATTGTAAATTAGCAAAAGTTTGTTTGTCCCACATTGGGAAAATTATAAGAATTTGAGTTACTTAGGTGGCAGGTGTAACACATGGGACTTGAATGGGCGACTCGGATTAACGGGTCAGATAAGGCATCGGGTTAACTCGTGAGGCAACAACAATTCACGTGTAGGTGAACTCAGAATCGACGCGTCGGTTTGGACCTGAACTGTCGAAACGCAGTTGTATTCATGCAAACAAGTGTGATCCGATCCATTTGATTTGAATTTAATCAAATAGGCACAATTTGACGTTGGTTGATCATGTGATTCAGAAAGTTACAGCTTTGTACCAAAAGCCCCCACAACTCTTCAACAATTACAAATAGATATCCAAGCCTACAAATTGCATACAAAAGCCACCACAACTCTTCAACAATTACAAATAGATCTCCAATTTGCATTCGAAAGCCACAAGCACAATTACAAATAGATCCCCAATTTGCATTCGAAAGCCACAAGCATTCAAGGCATTTCAAGCCTACAAATTGCATACAAGCATTCTAGCTTTGTAGATCTAGCTTTGTACGTAGATCTTGCATTAAAGTCTATTCGAAAGTTTTTAATACTCATTTACGATTCGTCGATATCTTTCAATTTACAATGCAGCAAATTGCACCAATGTATACAGGGACGGAGTCGGAATTCAAATTAAAAGGGGTCAAAATTTAAATTATCAAAATATTGGTTACCTATAGTAAAATTTAACATCACAAAATCATACATTTTGTTTACCAAGTATCAACAAAAAAAATTCATACGTCAAAAAAAAAAAAAAAAATCAACATGTTTTTTCATTATACTAACCAACTTTGCATCTTATTATTGAATTTTTTTCTAAAAAATAATATATTAAAACAAAACAAGAAAAATATATAGATTAACATCATCAAATAAAAGCATGTAGCTCAGTAACTTTAGTTTAAAGAAAATAATAGTATATTATTGTATTGTCTTACACTATAAATTATAATCAACAAATTTATTTAAATTAATAAATAATTGAAAACAATTACTCCGTACAACAAAATATCTTTAACATTACCGACATTATAATTCACTAGAATGGAAACAATAGAGTGTTTTTTTCTTTTTAAAGAGATGTCAAATTGAAATCCCAAAAGTCTTATGCAGTAGAAAGAGAAAAAAAAAATCAACAATATGAGTTGACTAATAAAGTGAGGACCAAATTAAAAAGAAACAAAAGGCCATATACTCTAGGTGCTTTGAAAGAAAAAAGAGTTGGGTATGAAGCAATCGTGTGATTTATATATAAACTCTAGCATCGAATTTCGTGTTAAGTTTGTGTATGCCTATCATCTTCGTCTAACTACCACCTTCATCTTCGTTTATATCAGGCAATGTTAAAGCACGACAATCAACATAACTTCAAGCAAAGATAGGTTATGTATATATGGTTGGATGAATTAAGTTGGTGTAGGATTGCTACTTGAAACAAATTTGTTTCCCATCTCTTATAAAATCTTTATAGCGAAACATAACAGATTTGTAAGTCCTAAAGCAATGTGATACAGTATATGGTGAATTTTTTTTTTTTAGAAATTAAAAAATCAAAACTTAAAAATAAAATTAAGGCAGTGAAATAGTTCAAGTAGTTAAGAATATCATTGCCTAAATCATGAGGTCATGAATAGGATTTGGGAAGACGTGAAAATAGAAAAATAAATCATTAATTAAATAAAAAATAGAAAAATATTGCAAAATTTTGGGAAAAAATGACTATAGAACAATGAATCATTAATTAAAAAAAAATATAAAATGAATAATGATATACTGAATACTGATATCCAAAATTTTGAAAAAATATGATTGAAACTTTATTAAAAAAAATTATATTTAATATAAAATTTTAGAAATTATTCTAACATATTTTTATGCATATATTTCATTAAAATCAGATTAAAATTTTGTTGTTTTCAACTTCTACTTAATTTATATATATATAGTTGTTAGAATCATTAGTTTTCAAAGCAGTTAGACTCACATTTTTTCTAGAAAAAAATGTTTCTAGATTTTTAATAGAGTTCAAATATGCTCTAAATATATATAATAAAATATAATTAATATCAAAATGTAATTAGTACTAACACGGTGATGATTTATGAGGTTCAAATCTGTTATAAAATGTCTTTTTTTTTTTTGAAATAATTATAATATAGTAATCCTGAATATAGTTATGCATATAATTACTCGAATTAACAATAAATACCTACATCATTTTTTTTCTTTTTCTATTTCACAGAAAATGAAAATGTAATACGTTTAAAATAATTCTTCTAACAACTTGGATAAACTTTTTTTATTTTATTAAATAAGATGGTATTTTCAAAATATTTGCTAGTAGAGTCTAGTTTAATTGAAAATTATCAAACTCACTTTCAAGTATGCTCTTCATTTCATAATACCCTGAAGTTTCAGGTATCAAATCTTGTTTGCAAATTATTTGATATTTTGCAGATTTTAAAATTGATTAATAGTTTTCGTTTTCCTAATTTATCCTAATATTAATTAATTGGGTCTTAAAATTGATGTGTAATTCATGAGAAATTACGAGCAATTGATATTGACAAAATATTGTATAAACTAGTTTCACGGTGTGAAATTGGTTCCGCAACTAAAATGTATTGTTCGTAATATTAAAGAATATATATAACTTAAGTTACTGAAAAATATTAGTCATAATACAAAAGAGTTTCACTTAAATTACGTATTAATCATAACGCTAAAGAGTATTGATTGTAATGTTAAAAGTATTACTTAAAATTTTGAAATGTATTAGTCGGGTATCACTTAAAATAATAAAATGCAATCACTTAAATTACTTAAAGATACTAATTGCATGAATCCATATTCATGGTGGAAAACTTGTTCACACCAAACCAAATCATAAATATTAATATGAGAATATTAACTAAAAGACTTGTTAAAAGAAGCCAGACAATTCAAATAGTTAGGTTAGTGTGGTCACAATTTCAAGTCACTTGAAAGGAAAAAAAAAAACACTAATTTATATAAGACGATCTTATATATGGAGTATAACTTATATTATATAATCAATGAACCTATAATGACTCTACTCTAAATCTCTAATAATGTTTTAAAGGCAAAGTCGGGTTTAACTACTACGTGACCGTCTCACCCACACGATAATTAAACTCTGTCAAAGTAAAAATGACAAGGGTTGAAAAAATATTTTAAAAAAATAAAATATTTATTATGTATTTTTAAATAGGACGACACTAAACATCCAGATTTTAAATATATAAAAAGTCAAAAATACCCTTTATTAAATATTATAATACTCTCTCCTATTCATATTATAAGTCGTTTTAACTTTTCGTTTTATTTGTAAAATATAAGTCGTTTTGCACTTTTCAATGCAAATTAATTGCATTTATTCTAAATTTACCATTAAGATCAATAAATATTTACATACATGTATTTTATTTAATAAGAATTACAAGCATTGATTAAGGGTAAAATGAGAAGTCAATTTTTTTTTTTTTTAAGGGTTGCACTCTTGTGTACCAGTTACATGTACGTAACTGGATCCAATAACCCATTCCATTTACTATATTATATCCAATAACCCATTACAAATAACACATGACTCATTTACTATATCAATTTAGCACATAGATTTTTGGGGAAATTTTTGTTAGAGTCATTTCACTCAAACTTTTTTCTAATAGGAAATAGGTTTTTTTTTTTTTTGTTTCTAATATGATCAAATTGGACATAAATAGACCAATCTGCCCTTTTAATTTAATTTTTTTCGAATTAATTAATATTAGTCAAACATTTAAAATTTCAAATCCTTCCTAAAAAGAAGGAAAAAAAAGTCTTCACATTTAATTGGCTTCCAAATTTCAAATCATTCCTAAAAAGAAGATTTTCACATTTAATTGAGAGATTTCACCTTCCAAACTTAGGAGGGTGTATCCAATTGAGATTCTGTTGGATTTTTTTGAACTTTAAAAAGTCAGTGGATTTAGAAAATCCATAGACTCTATGCAGAGTTTGACTGACTTTTTTATTGATTTATATGGATTTTTATAGATTTGACAGCATTCTGAAATACACATTTTTTTATTGATTTACATGGATTTCCATAAACTACGCCTCTAAAACCTAGTTCAAAAAAAAATAATATTATTTATCATTATTATTCTCATCTTCAATTTCATCACAGTTATACCTCATCCTCATTTTCACATAATTAGCAATACTAGTTCTCCATGCATTAGCTTAAGTTCTTTGTTGCAGTTGTCTTTGAGAAAGCAATTCTAAATTTTCCTCTTTCATGTCGAGATGTGGTGAATCTTGATCTTCTTTATATTCGACTGGAAATCATCAGAGCGACCTTCTTTCCAAAGAAAGTTATGTAATCCAGCGAACTTGTAAATTGCAATTTGAAAATACCAAAAATTCGATTGAATAATTGCATTTCTGGAGTGACGACCCTGACCACCAAAATCTTTTAGATGATATCGAACACCACGTAATGGGGAATTGACGTCGATTAGATATTATTGACGGTGTCCGATATACTATAATTTTTAAAGAAATAACATAATTTTAAAATACAGAGATGTAATTTTTTTTCACGATAATAATGGTGGTGAAGAATCTGTAATGCTTATCAAAGAAAATAGTTAACACACAGTTTTTTTTTTCTTCTCTTTCAGAGTCTTCTAAGAGAATCCGTTGAAATCTCTACTTTTAGAAGAGATTTTGATTAGTGAAATGTATTTATATTTTTGAAAGAGAATCCAACGAAATCCATAGCGTATTAAAATCCATAGATTGTTGAATACCTAAAGATTTCTAAAGACTTTTTAAAATCCGTATTGAATACCTCAAAATTTTGAACGACTTTTAAAAATTTGGATTGAATACCCCACATTTTAAAAGTCCAAAAAAATTCAACAGGATCTCAATTGAATACACCCCCTTAATCTGCAAAAAAATATACAGTTATACAACAATAAGTGAATAGGATCAGTGACGGAGCCAGAAAATAAAGATTGGGGGGCCCGATTAATATTACTATAAAAACATAATAGACAAAAGTTTTAGGTTCACACAAGTCATAAGTGTTACTCAAAGTAATAATATTATACTTCACTTATTAAATAATTTCATTGTAACATTGTCAATAATTTCATTCTATTAATTTAAATGGAATAAATTGGCTTTAGTTATGTTTTGAAAGAACATTTGATTGTTTCAGTTCAGAAGAGACGAAAAGGTTTCAAAATTTTTAAAATATGATTATCATAAAAACTAAAAAGATAAATTAATAATCATCTTTTTAAGGTCAATTTTTGTATGCAATTATATATATATATATATAATTGAATTTATAATCCTCACATCAAATTAAAATTGTAGTTCAATTACATTAATTACACTATGCAATTGAATTACATTAATTACACTATGCAAATTGTAGTTCAATTACATTAATTACACTATGCAATTGAATTACATTAATTACACTATGCAAATGAGCGTGTACAAAAAGACATTAATTACACTATGCAATTGAGTGTGTACAAAAAGAAAAAAGTTATTGTAATTGGGAGGAATTGAACCATAGTCTTTGGACTATAGAGATTTTTTTTGAAAATGGACAACCACTGGACCAATGTTATTTAGGAGAAATAATCAGTATATATATAGTAAAATATTTAGAAATGGGTGGGGGCCCAGTGGCCCCCCTGGCCCCCGTGTCCCTCCGTCATTGAATAGGATAATGCGTATCAAAGTGCAAATAGATAATTTTGTATAAAAAGCATGCAGACTAAAGTGCATTCTAAACATATGTATATTGAAGTTCATGTGAATTACGTCCACTATTATGCAAACTAAAGTGCATTTCGACAATTTTGCATAAACACATGCAAACTAAAGTGCAGTCTAAACATATGTATATTGAAACATAAAATCAAGAAAATCCTAAAGTGAATAAACAATATGTATATTGAAGTGCATATGAATGAGATTATATACATTCATAAAAAGATATTAATCACACCTCTTTCACAATAATATTTTTAACAAAATAGAAAAAAAAACAGAGTACCCGAAGCATGAATCATTCAGTAGTTCAGAAACCACTCACAATCTTCAAGTGTGAAAATAAATTTTGAGTCTCAATTCAAGAAGCAAATTGAGTAGGAATAGAAATTGATACTTTTGATAACCAATATGCATAGCCATAACAATGGCGGAACCGAGCATGAATGACTCAAATGGCTGAATAAACAGCCACTGAAAAGTGTAATGTTCCTCTGTTTTGGAAGATGGAGTTTTTTCTCCGCTGATCGATTGAAAGAGATAGCGGTTGGTTTGAAGAACATCAGAGAAAGATTTTTGTTGTCGGTGCGAAGTCCATCGGGAAAAGAGAATTTAGATGAGCTGCTGTCGGAAGGCTTTCTGGAGAAAACTAAAAATTGGGGATTGTTAATAGAGTCGTGGGCTCCGCAGAAGGAGGTGCTCGACCACAACGCGCTGGCCGAATTCGTGACTCACTGCGGAAGGAGCTCGGTTATGGAAGCGTTGTCGTTTGGAGTGCCGATGATCGGTTGGCCAATATAAGGAATTGAAAGAATTGGGATTTGGGGAAGCGGAAGAATTGCGATGGAGATAAATCTATTATCGAATCTGCAGGAACTTTTCGAAATCAAATTTTGGAAATTCGAAATTTGGAAAGTCGAATACTTTCCGATTCTACGAGGAATTCCATGATTTGTGAAGATCCATGATTTTATGAGGAATTCCATAATTTGCGAAGATTTTGGAAACTCAGTGAATTAAGGGGAATGTAACCTAAATTGTAGGATTTTGACTAAGCAAGTTTTATGGAATTTAAAATATGCAGTTAGTTTTTATTGACGAAAATATATTAAGGAGGGTGTATTCAATTGAGATTCTGTTGGATTTTTTTGGACTTTTAAAATATGGGGTATTCAATCCGGATTTTTAAAAGTCTTTAGAAATCTTTAGGTATTCAACAATCTAGGATTTTAATACTCTATGAATTTTGTTGGATTCTCCTTCAAAAATATAAATAAATTTCACTATTCAAAATCTCTTCTAAAAACTAGAGATTTCAGCGGATTCTCTCAGAAGGCCCTGAAAGAGAAGAAAAAAAAAAAACTTTGTTGTTCTTCTAACAAAATTTCAAAGTCTCCTTCAAAAGCACATACAGACATTCTTACTGTAATTCGAACCACAAAATCCTACACAACCCTATTCTTCAAACGAAATAATATCAAGAAACGTAACTATGTTCTTCAATAAGCATCACAGATTCTTCACCATCATTATTATCGTGAAAAAGATTAGTATTTTAAAATTATGTTCTCTCTTTAAAAATTATAGTATATCGGCACAGTTGACACCGTTTAGGTTAGCAATAATATATTCTCGATCGCCTGATTTATAGCATTAATGCCAACTTTAAGATTTCAAGAACATTTATTCACGATCTTAAAGTTAGCACGTTGTTCGATATCATCTAAAAGATTTTGGTGGTCAAGGTCGTTACCCCAGAAATGCAATTGAGTTATTCAATCTTCAAATCGTCATTCACAATTTTCAAAACCCACCTTTGTTCCCATTTCAAACACAAGCAGAGTTAGTATTAGCTGGATTACATAACTTTCTTCGGAAAGAATGTCATGAATTTCCAATCGAATATGAAGAAGATCAAACATCTCGATGGAAGAGAAAATTTGGAATTGCTTTCTCAAAGCCAATTACAACACAGAACTGAAGCCGAGGTATAACCGTGGAAATGAAGATAAGAATAATAAGGATGAATAATAAAAAAAATTTGAACTAATATATTTTTGGTATTTTTTCTAAATAATTTAGATAATTTTTTTTTATATATAAGTGTGTTCGATATACGTTTGCATCCATAGTTTTAGGAGCGTAGTTTATGGAAATCCATGTAAATTAATAAAAAAATGTGTATTTTAGAATCCTGTCAAATCTATAAAAATTCATATAAATCAATAAAAAAGTCAGTCAAACTTAGGGTTGGCAACGGGACGGGTATGGCCTGTCCCAGGACCCGCCCCGCCTCAAAACCCGTCGAAACCCGCCCCGTCCCGTCCCGCGAACCCGGCGGGTAAACCCGCCCCGCCATAATTTATTTATTTTTTTAATAAAAAAGAACTGTTATTTAAATAAAATAACACATTTAAAATCTGCTCTTAAAATCACAATAAAACATCAATTCCAACATTAAATAGAACATAAAATCTTAAAAAACATACATATTGTTCAATGCAAAATTAACCTAACAAAATCAAATGCATAACACAATTAATATCTCAATTCTCAACACTCGTTGATAGATAATTCTTCACGTACGTTTTCTTCCTCGAATTAGAAAGGCAGAAAGCAGTGCGTGTGTATGTTCGGTTATTGTGTAAACCTTACAATTAGAATTTAGAAAGTTTTTTTAATATATATTTATTATACTAATATATATATATATTATATTTTTTAATTATTATATATATGCGGGTCGGGTTCGGGTCGGGTATATACAATCCCATTACCCGTCCCATACCCGGCGGGTATTCGTTGACCGGATATTTATCCGCCCCGAAACCCGTTTGACCGGGTATTTACCCGCCCCGTGCGGGCCGGTTTCATGCGGGTTCGAGTTTTTACCCGTCCCATTGCCAACCCTAGTCAAACTCTGCATACAGTCTATGGATTTTCTAAATCCACTGACTTTTTAAAGTCCAAAAAAATCCAACAGAATCTCAATTGAATACACCCTCCTAAGTAATTAGATTAAGGGTATAATGGGACTTTTGGCTTTAATTTGACTTTATTAGAAAATTATACAACTTGATGTTTTTATTAGCTTTAAGGGGTTCTAATAATGACCTTATTAGAGAATAATCTCTAGAGTTTTTCATGGACATTTATTTTACTTCAATTAATTTTTTTTTGATTAAAAAATAATACTCCATTAATTTTTTAATTTTTTATTTTACATATTTATATTTCTCTTTTTAATATTATTTTTAAATTTATTTTTCTTCCTATTTATCATTTGTGTTTCAAATGATAATTTTTTTTCACGTACTTTCTTGTTATGCCGCAAATAATTATTCTAAAATTTTAAAGTCTAATAAATTTTTTTAAAAATAATATTAATTATTTTTTTAAGTATTAAATAGTATAATAATAATTTGTTTTAAAAAATAAAACTCACATCTCTGCGGGTGTTCAATTCTGTTGGTACTATTTTACTTTAATTAATTGGTTATCCTTTCAAAATTTTACTTCATTCCTTACAAATTTTACTTCGTTTTACATTGTTTAATTATTTTTTTCATTTGAACTTTCAATTTTTAATCACTTTATTTTATTTTTTATGAATATAGTATTTTTTAGTTTATAAGTGTTATGATAACAGTTGATAAGTATTATGGTATATTATTAGTTAATATGTAGTACTGTACGTATTAGTTCATATACAGTATAATACTCCCTCCGTTTTTTAATAAGTGTCACTTTAATTTTTTAACTAATTTTAAAATAAGTGTCATTCTAGAGTTTTTTCTTTAATTTTGACTATTTTATCCTTATTCATTTACCATAAATGTTTTTCATTAATAAATTCCACAAAAATTGTTTATACCAAAATTAATTTGATTTATGAATACTAGCTACATTCTTATCTACATTCTTTATCAAACAAAATTTATATATTAAAATTAGTTATAATTAATGAAGGGCGATATCGACCACAATTTATAATCTTAATTTGTTGAAAAAAGCTAAAATGACACTTATTAAAAGATGGAGGGAGTATTAGTTTATATTGGTACAAGTTCTAATGTTTTTGAGTTTCGAGTTCACATACTTTATGCTACTAGTTCAAATATTGTATAGTATTAGTTCACATACTCTATGATACTAGTTTAAATATAGTATAGTATTAATTCACAAAGTATTAGTTCATATATTAAATAATATTTTTATACCCACATTAATATTTAGTACTATACAATATATTAACTAGTACTATACCATAGGCGTACTAATACTATATCGTATTTAAACTAATACGGAATATTATACTTAACAAAAAATACATAACTTAACCCATTCATAATTTCAGGCATACCATGCAAATTAATAAATCAATATTAACTAACTAGTAAGAAGAACAAAAGTGAAAATGAACACACTGAACACACAATTCAATTAATAGATACGATCACATTCAATAAACATATGAATTCATCAACACGGCGATGACCACAAAGAAAATAATAAAGCTGATGCAATATTATGTTGGTTTCTTCCCCAATTCTCCACTCATTTAAATTTCTAAATATAATTTTTATTTTTCAATTAGATTATGTTATTAATTAGTCTTAAAAAAATAATCTACTAGCTTTAAAAAACTTGTAACAAATCATTGTAGAAATAATGAAAACATAACAAAAGAATCTTAGTTATTATAAATCGGATTAAAGCTAGAAAGTGAGCATGTCATATTCATACATTTATACCAAAAATAGAAAAAAACTTTCGATTTTTTTTGTATTTTTTTTCTAAATTTTGGTCATTTTTTTTAAAAAATAAAACTAAAATTTTTATTTCATAATTTTATTTTTGAGTTTCATTTTTTTTTATATTCCATTGTTTTTTTTATATTTATTTTTTGAAAGTTAAAAAATAGAATAATATTTATAATTTTAATGAGTTGTATTTTAATTTAATTGATAAAATGTTAATATAGTTTTTACATGTATTTTTCTTTTATAAAAATGGGGAGGGGTGAAGTTAATAAAAAAAAGGGTAAATAACTAATAAATTGGATTTAGTTATATGTATATAACTTGACATAAGTGTCTAAAAGAAGGGAGTGTGGACTTATTAAAAAAAGGTGGGTAAATAGAAAATTGGATCCAGTTACATATATGTAACTTGTACACATAAGTACTTGTCATTTTTTAATATATGTGCATGAATTAGGATGACATATATTTTGACAGAAGGAATATATTTTTTTAACGAAAACACTACGATAAAATTACTTCTTTTTTTTTTTAATCAATTATGATGACTGTCCTGAATAGCCATTTTTTCGTATAACTTTGTACTAATTTAGAGGGATAATTGCAATACTATAGTACAACAAATTAAGAAAGTCAACATTTCCCTGATGATATCATCCAACTATTAATGTATAAAATTTAATGCTACAATAATACAGTAATAATAATCATACGACTTATCCACTTCTATATTTATACAATATATACTTTTAGAATACACTTAAAAGTCGCAATCTAAATGCAAATTATAGTAAGTTTGTTTAAGATAATTAGTTGAATAGAAATTAGGAACTCCTATGCACATTGCCGTAATTGCGGATTCTACGTACTACGAAAAATATAAAAGAATATTTTGGTTTTAGAATCTATGGGGATGGATCGAATATAAACCCATAGTACCATATCATTAAATAATAAGTGTAATATTTTTTTGACATTTTATTTAATCAAAAATTATTTGGTGTGAACAGATAAAATAGAGTATTGATATAAATAAAGAACAAAGAAAGAAAAAAAAACGAGTAAAGAAATGAAAAGTTGAAAACTCAACGCTATTGGGATAACAATGAAAATTGGAAATTCGAAGTCAGACATAGAATCATTCTTTTTTTTTTTTTTATAAAATTCGAAGTGTACTATCCCACGTCATAATTACAGTATTATTAAGAATTAATATAAAAAAATTAATTCAATATCTTTTTCAAGTATAAATTTTTAGATTAAATAAAAATTTGGGCTTACGGCCACGCGTTTTAAATTTAATTTCCGTTAAAAGCAATTTTATACTGTACCTATTAAATTTTCTATTCAATGATCTATTTTTAAAGGGTAGACAATTGAAAAAATATATTAGAAAATTAATATAAATGAATTAATATAATCAATTATTTATAAAATTGTGACCAAATCATCTTTCAAAATTAAAAAAGTACATTATTGTGTAACATGATACTATACGTTGAGACCGACCTAAATTATGTACTGTATATTTTATTCACTTATCCATTCAATTTGAATCTTTATCTATCTAATATTTTAATCTATTCACTTATCCATTCAATTTGAATCTTTATCTAATATTTTAATCTATGAAATAAATCTTGGTTGAAAATTTATCCAAGCTGGGAATACATCCTCGTAATCTACAGTTTCATTGTGAATGAATAACATTTAAAAAAAAGAAACATTTTTTAAATAAGAGATATTGGCGAAGATCCCAAGGTGTATATTCGAATATCCCATAAATTGGTCCAAATGGATATAAGTAGTTACTCTTTGCCATGGTTTGTGGAGTAACTTTTAATCTTAAATTTTATTTTATCATTTTAGCTATTTTTTCAACCTATTACACCTTTCTCGTTTAGTTTCGTAATAATAAATAGGTCACGACTAAACAAACCCCAAATAAATTATACTGTACACCATAAAATTTATTTTTAAATTTTTACGTATATCCTAATTTTGAATAATAATACTCAAATTAAAAAATATCCCGAAAATCTTTCTCCCCTACGCGGTGAAACAAAAAAAGAAAAAATTAAATTCAAGATATTTTAAAAATTAACAAAAAAAAAAAAAAAAAACAATCACAAATATTAAAATCCTAGATTTTAATAAAAACTAACAAAATTGCATAAAAAAATGAAGATTAAGTGTACTAAATTTATTCATTTTGTTTGATAGAAAACTCCCAATATTAAATATGTTAGAACTCCCCTTTTCATACTTGAACTCGCTTTTTTTTTTCTTATTTCACCGTGTTTCTTCAATTTCATAAGTGGAGAATGATTTTTTTGTAATTTTTATTTTTTTTAGAATTTAGTTATAATTGCCTAAAATTGATGTACGGGTATTAATTTTTTTTTTAAAAATACATTTTATATGAAGTGTGTATAGAAATTGGAATTATAGGGTATGTACAGTAGAACCAGGGGTTTGTTTAGTCATGGCCTAATAAATATAAGTTGACATTTTTTTTTTTACATAATACTCTCTTCGTTCCTATTTGCTAAAAATATAGAATTAAAGAATATATTTTTTTATATATTTATTTTTCATCAATATTTTTTTTTAATAAGATAAAAATTAATATAGAAAGAATAAAATATCAACTTATTTTATTAAAAGAAGAAAAAGAGGATATATTAATATATTTTTAATTTAATAAAAAAAATTGTAGAAATTAAATAGGAGTGATTCAGAGATATTGGTGATAAAAATAGTAAAAGTGAGAAATTTTAAAATAAAATTTAAGATAAAAAGCGATTGATTTTATAAAACTGAAAGTAAAACAAGGGAGTATGATTCAGCAATGCAATGCTATAAATAATCTATTAGAAACAAAGATTAGTTCAAAGGATGTGATGGTAATTCTAAATTGGAGATGTCAATTAATTTTGTAATGTAAAAAAAATAATAATAAAAATAAAAATCGCCTGATCACCACCTGGTATTGACTTATTTGAACACGTAAGGTTACATGTGTGATTAAAATTATGGTAGAATTAAATTATTTAGGGTGTTGCTCTATATACACTCACTAACTTATTTTGTGCACCTAATAATAGGTTCAATAACTTTATATTTTGATTTTTCTAAACCTTTTTTTTTATTAAACACACTCCCCATAAATGATCAATTTTACCTCCTGCTTCAATTTTATCTTTTTTGTCGATCTCATTTAGTAGATATGTTGAAATATATATGATTTGACAAAATATCTCGTTAAACTCAAATTGAATTAACTTTATATTTTGTTTTTTCTAAACTTTCTTTTGGGTTGGTCTGCTATGGACTCGAGTCCATGTTGTGCACTCTAGTCCATGTTGCACTTTTCAGTTTTACTGACTTACACTTTTTGGTAAATAGTGTTGCACTTTTCAATTATTAAACTGTATAATAATATTTTTAGTCATAGTGACTTACACTTTTTAGTAATATTGTGTTGTTCTTTTATTAAACACTCCCCAGAAATGATCAATTTTAACTCGTGGTTCAATTTTATCTTTATCGTCGATCTCATTAATTAGTAGATATATTGAAATATATATGATTAGACAAAATATCTCATCGGACTCAAATTGAATTGCAAATGGTGTATCTATCAGTCAATTGATATACACACAATCAAATACTCCCTCCGTTCAATTTCATTATTACTACTTTCCTTTTTTGATTGTCCAATTTTATTGTGCCCATACCCTTTTTGAAAACAATATTATTCATACTACTTTATCTCCACCCTCCTACCATCACTTATTTACCCACTTTGTCATTCACTTTATTAATAAACAATCATTTAGGTTTAATTATCCACTTATTTTGAGTTAATCGAGCTTACCAAACTAAATGTAAAGATACACATCCACTTTAATTTTACACCCACCACATTGCATGCACACAATTATTCAAAATGGAGATCGCACCCACCTAGGCCAGAATATTTGCCCCTTTTTGATAAAAATCAATAGAACAAATTGTCTCTTTTTGGCTAGTCTAATCGAACAACAAAAGGTGTTAGTTACGTTAAACCACTCAAGTCGAATAAAGGATATTTGTTCGGCCAGTCCAATGGAACAAAATATTAGAATTGTATTCTTGTTTAAATGTCCCACGTTGTCTATTTTGATGTTATAGACTAATTGTACTTCATACATATCTCTTGTAAATTCATTAAATTAAATATTATTACTTCAAAATATATTTGTTCTACACAAAAGACACATATTTGGACGTTGGTTATGTGATCAGGCTACTATGCTCTTTTCTTTATTAATTTAAAACAAAATTTGATTTTATTAACTTACTTTTCATTTTTAGCTAGTGATATTTTTGTCTTATGTTATTCTTTTATGCCTTGTTTGAATTTGCACTACAAGAAAACTGACTTTTAATGACAACATTCTCTCATTATTGTTTCTCTAGCTAAAAAATTTTAGTGACAGGAATTTAAAAATTAATGACAGGACCTCCCACTAAAAGTCAATTACCGTCACTAAAAACTTTTAGCTAGAGAAGCTATAATAACAGGAATTATGTCACTAAAAGTCATTTTTCTTGTAGTGTTGATAGCTAAGATTAAGTGTAGATTAGCTCAATCTCAACTCTTATAGGTTGTTTGATAGTTAAAATCAATGATAAATTATACTCCCTCCGTCCCGTGATTACTTGCACACTTTCCTTATTTGGACGTCCCAAAATTACTTGCACACTCTTAATATGGAATTACCCCACAAAATTAATACCCTTCCAACATCATTTTATTTTCAAAATTGCCACCATCTTTTTACATACATTTTACTTTACCCCTCATCATATTCACTTTACACCTCACCAAATTACCTAAAATACCCCTACTTTATCTTACATCACCAACCACTAAATTCACTTTTTTTAAACAACGTGCCGATCAAACCATGCAAGTAATTCTGGGACGGAGGGAGTACATCTCAACTCTTGATAAGTAGATTATGCTTTAAAATCTGTAAAATTTAAATATCATCATAATCTCAATATTATCAGACTTAGATATCAAGTACTACGTATTAAAGAAATTAGAGGTTGAATCACTTGGGTGCAGGTGTGTGAAAGGACAAAGAAGAATAAACGTGTTTATAAAATCAATGATATTCTACTTATAATGTTAAAAGGTTATATAAATATTCTTTTTATTTAAGTGCATCTTTTTTACAAAAAAAAAAAAGTGTGATTGTTCTAATTGAAAAGGTGGGTGTAAACAGGGTGAGCATTTATTTATTTGAAGCAAACGTCTATTATCATTAAAAAAATTACCTTTCCATTGGGAAAGACTTTTAAGTATTATTTGAAGCACAAGTGAAAGAAGGTGAATGTGAAATAAGCTTGTTGTACTTCTTCGCAATGAAGAAGACAACAAGAAATCTGAAAAGATGTATAACATGAGTTCAAAGTCTGTTTTTCGTAAAACTCAGAAGACCAAAGGATCAGAGCCGGTCCTGAGATTTTGTGGGCCTGGAGCAAACAAGAAAAATGGGCCCCTTATCTCAATACATAAAGTTGTTAGTCCATTTAATTTTTTTTTTTTGAAGGACCATTTAATCTTTTTTGTAACATAGTGGATCGTAGATATGTTTTTAACAATTTAATTTAGAAAAAACTTATTTCAAAAACTTATTTCAGCTGATGTCGCGGTCTTAGTATTCTATAAGCAATTAAGGCATTATGATAGCAACCCAAAACATTTACAAATTCAAGAATCTCAATAACAATAATTTTTTTTTTTGTTGATGATAAAGTAACTTGCAACACTTTTAGTTCGGAAAATAAATCATTTTAATCAATATCCAAAGAGTTGTCATGCTTCAAAGTATTCCCTAAATTCTCACAACATTCTTTTAATTTATTATTATCCAAAGATTTTAATTTATTTGAATCAAATAAAAATCCAAAAATATCATCATATGTTTGCAATTGTTCAAATCTATTTTTTAAGGCAGCAAAAGTAATAGCAATAGAAACATCAACAACAATAAAGTAAATATAGAGAATTAGAGATAAAAGAAACTAAAATAATAATTAAAAAAAATGAATAATTGAAAAACTGAAAAGGAAAGTCGGATGTCGATTTCCAAACTTGATCACCGATCTGATGTCAAGATGAGATATAGCCACTTGAATGTAACAAAGTATATTGGAATGGAAATTAGAAATATGGAATACAAAGTTTGAAAGCACTATAGACAATTTATAGGCACTTACTCTTGTTGTTTTCCATACGCCTACTGTAGTGTTCATTTAATTAGATATTGGGCTTTGACCCTTGGGGATAATTGCTATGGTCATTTTCAAGAAAGAGTGCATAATAAATTCACACTCCTTATTTAATATTTTACCGTTGTAATATTATTGTAAATTTTAAATTAGATATTCATATTCATTATCTTTTTTATACCTTTTAATTTTTTTTTTAATATTATATATATATATATATATATATATAAAAGTAGGCCCCTAAAAATTTGGGGCTCAGGGCAGTCGCCCCTCAGGCCCACCCGGTGGGCCACCACTGCAAAGGATGAAGGAAATAAGAAAATGCAATCCAAAGAAATGAGAGTTCAAGTAAAGTTTATGGGTTAATGCCACAATTGTGACAAACTCGGCCATAAAACGATCGAATGTAGAAAATAAAAAAGGGACCGAACTAATATGGTGAATGATGAATACATTGTCATTGTGGTATTCGAAGTGAATAAGGTGGATTCAAACTCATATGAATGGTGGATTGATTCGGGTGCTACTCAACATAGCTACCCGACATATTTGTTCATCTAAAGAGTTGTTTAGCGTCCTTAATGAAAATGTGAATAAAGAGAAGTTCTTCATGGGAAATTCAACCACTTCTGAAGTTAAGAGCAAAGAAAAGATGGTCTTGAAATTCACCTCAATTATAAATTGACCCTAAATTACAATGTGTTGTATGTACCAGATATTCATAAGAATTTAGTGTCTGAATCTTTGTTGAATAAGCATGATATCGTATTGTAATACAGTCAAATAAGGTTATCTTATTTAAAAATGGAGTGTTTGTTGATAAGGGCTATGAGTGTGATGGGGTACTTAAGTTCAATGTAATGACCATCAACAAAAAAACATGAATACAAATGATTCTACTTCTATTTATTTGCTTGAGTCATCTATTAATGGTCATTTGGGACATGTTAATTTTAATTCATTAGGGTATGTTTGAATGTTTTACGTGATATTTTGAAGTATTTCAAAATTCTGAATATTTGTAATGATATGTGTTTATTTTGCGAATAAAAAGTACTCCCTCCGACATCACAATATCGTTCAAACTTTTCTTTTGTGTGATATTTCACAATAACTTTTAGACCCTTAAAATGAAAAACAATTATCCTTTAAAATTTTACTTATTATTACTTTTTTTTTTTTTTGAGGGGGATTATTACATTTTTTTAATATGTGTGTTCATCTACATGTGAAAGATTGTAGGATGAGAAGAATATTATTAAGTATAAATGCAATGAAAAAGTAAGAACCACAAGTCGGCCAAAGGTAATAATCGCAACCAAACACTAAAACATAGGGGGTGTTTGCAAACCCTATAAACAGCTTAGAAGCACTTTTCAAAAGTTAAAGTTGTGAGAGGGTAGCTTTAAAAAAAAGTGATTCTAAAAGCAGTTAGTTGTGTTTCAAAACACACCCATAGAAGGGTACGGTTATCAACACTTCCGTGTTTGTTAACTACACTTTCCCATTCACTTGTTATTTAATTAAATAATGTTATAAAATACTCATAATACCCTTTTAGTTACAAATCTTAATTTCTAGCTTAGTAGATACACCACCTCTGTTTAATTAAATGTAGACGCTGTCGCTAACATCACCTTCGTCCAATCGGTGTCGGAATCTCAGAAAAAAAAATCATAAATCTACTAAAAATCTTTTCTCAGTTTTTTTTTTACATTCTTCAACAAATCAATGTTGAAATATACATTCTTTTACTTTGTACGATACTTGTTTTTCAAAAAAAGTCAATTTTTTTCATAATTTTTGATAAAGAGTAATCGAAAATTTGGTGTTTGTCGACAAAAACTGATCGAAAAAAAAAACTTACCTTACTATCCGTGGGAGGGTGTGTAAATAACCGTACCCAACGTAGAAACAAAAGCACAGGCAAAAAGCCGAAACAACCAATCAAGTTGTGGCCTCAAGAAAAATCAGGCCCAATAAACAATACGCCCAAAACTAGCAACAACAAAAAACAAACAGAAACCTATGGCCACGGTTATACACACAGACTTATTGAGGACACCCACCAGCAAAAAAAAAAAAAAAACTAATAAAAGAGTAAATGAAATGTTCAATATACCCTTTCATGAAATTTTAAAAGAAAAAAAAAAAACGACAGATGAGTACATCCACCATTCATTTTGCGGAAGAATCGCCCCCACCATCACCATAATATATATATTAAAAAAACACTAACAATAAAAAATTGTAAGAAACCAAAATTTTCAGAAAAAATACAAAAATTATTGGATTCGGTAAAACTTTCGAACAAACACACAAATTTCGAAAAAAAAATCGGAAAAAGTAATTGGTTTCAGCAAATAGTTTCTGACAAATAAAAAAATTCGAAAAAAGTAATTGCATTCAGCAAAAAAGGTTTGGACAAACACAAAAAATTCGGATCTGTAAAAACCCTAAGGTGATGTTTATTTTTTGTTTTAAAAACCAGAATTTGGATTTTAAAATCCTAAACATGTTTTATTTCAGGATTTAAAAAGAGTTTATTGCTGCTTAGGTGCCATTTTCACCCTCCCACTCTATATAGGTGTCATCTTTTTTAAAAATTGACATTAGGTGTCAAATTCACCCTGAAAAACCCAAATTGCCCTTATTAAACAACTCCTCCCATCTTCTTCTTTCTCCTCTCTCCTCACACATTCTTTGATTTTTGCAGATGTCCCATCAATGCAATATGAATTTCAAAACCACTCTTAGTATTACATCCAATTTATCCTTCAACTCTAGTGCAAGAACTAGTCGAGGTGGCTAGATAATCGTGTTTTAGGCATTCTCGTCTGCAAAACTTCCGGCAGCGGTGATGGAGGCTCGACAGCCATGGCGAAGCAGCGGCGGCGGCCATGGAGACTCAATCGCCATGGCGAAGGTTCGACGCCAAAGTTCAAGGCGATGGAGGCTCGTCGGCCATGGCGAAGGCCACCATCTTCGTCGGAGAAAAGCACAGCAGCGACGGTAAGCCACGACGACGGACTTCGTCTTCCGCGGCGGGCATGGCAAAGCAGCGGAGCTTGATGCAGACGGGCGGCGACCGTGGTGGGGCGGCGATCTGAAGAAGACGAAGCCGCCTCCATGGACGACGTCGCCGATCTGCTTCGGACGAAACAGCCGCACTGCGTCGGAGACGAAGACTCGCTCGCCGGAGGTTCTCCCACCCGCCACTCCGACGATCTGCATCTTCGATCTTGAAGAAGGCCTCCCCCACTGCGCCGCTCCCACCTGTTCTCGCCTCCGACGCTGTACATCTCGCCGGAATTTTCTCAGGCGGCGGCCTCAAAATTGCTGGGGCATGGACTAGGGTTTCCTCACCCCATTGGGCCTGTTAGTGGGCTAGTTTTTTTTTTTTTTTTTTTGAATTTGTTTTTTTATAAATGCAAATAAATTATTCGTTGGTGCAATTTAAATTTTTCGTTGGTGCAAATAAATTATTTGTTGGTGCAATTAAAATTTTATTCGTTGATGCAAATCTTTCTTTGTTGATGCAAATTATATTTGCTCATTGATGCAAATGTTATTTTTATATTTACTTTGTATTATTTTTTTGATTTTGTGAGTTTTATATTATTTTTTAATTTTTTGTGCATTTATTTTCGAATTTTTTGTTATTTTTCGAATTTTTTGTTATTTTTTTTTGTTAATTAAAATTGATTGTTAGAAAAAAATGAATCTCACACGTGTTGTTACCCAAAAAAATTTACTCGAACAAAAATAATCTGCATCAATGTTTAAATTTTTTTTCATTTTTCAGAATACAACATCATCGTTTTTTGTACATGCTTGACTCTATTTGTTCTATTTTTTTTTTCCATTATTTCACTATTCAACCAAAATAAGCTCAACTTTTAAAAAAAAAAAATACAAAACTAAATTCTCAAAAAATACGAAGAAAAATTCAACAACGAAAAAAATAAATTTGCATCAACGACGGTAAATTATTTGCATCATCGGAGAAATTATTTGCATCAACAAAGAAATTATTTTGCATCAACGAATAAATTATTTTGCACCAACAAATAATTTATTTGCACCAACCGCTCTAGTAAAAAAAATAACATTTTTGTTTCATCTAAAAAACAATTCTAAGTGTCTTCAAGGGTGTTTTAATTGAAAGAGTGGGGGCACATTAGGGGTGGGAAACCATAGCCCACTAGCAGGCCCAAGTGGGATGTGGAAACCCTAGCCCCTACCCTAGCCGCCGCTTGAGAAAATTCCGGCAACAATTTGTGGAAGAAAAAATCCGGCCTTCGTCTCCATCTTCATCGACCGTCATCGTCTTCAATTTGTGGAAGAAAAAATCCGGCCTTCGTCTCCATCTTCATCTTCATCGACCGTCATCGTCTTCAATTCCGGCAACAATTTGTGGAAGAAAATTCCGGCAACAATTTGTGGAAGAAAAAATCAGTTACAAATCCAAAATAAAAAACCTCACCATCGTCTTCAAAAATCAAAAACCAAAATAAAAAATCAATTAACAGATACAGATCAAAAACCATTGTCTTAAAAAATCCAAAATTAAAAAACCTCACCCATGAATTCCGACGGCGGAGGGGCGTCGTTCACAGATCTCGACGACCACGAAGCCCAACCTTCACGATCTGTGCCGCGACGGTCTAAAAAAAGGCCAGATATCTTCGTCGGGAAAAATGGCCAGATCTAAAAAAAACAGATTGGGAAATGGCCAGATCATCTAGGAAAAATGGTCCGGAAAATGGCCATTCATCTTCGCCATCGACGACCAAACCTGTGATTGTGATCGGGAAAAGCTTCATCTCCGGAAAATAGCCATTCATCTTCGCCATCGACGACGGAGCTTCAAGGGCAGCGACCATGGAGTTCAAGGCGGACGGCCATGGTGGGGGCGTCGATGGCAAACAGCTTGGCCATGGCGATGGTGGTGGTGGTGGGCCGTTTTCGCCGGAGGTGGCGGTTTTTTTTTTTTTTTTGAAAACGATGAGTTGTGGAGAGAGAGGGAGTGGGAAGAAGATATGAGATGACATCTTTCTTACTTTCCTCCTCTATAAGGGTAAGGATGTAATCTTCTCCTCTATAATAAGGGCAAGAATGTAATCTTGACCCCTAAATAGCACCTATAGGAGTTTTTTTTTCTTTTGTAGCACTTAATGGGTTTTGTCAAGTCCAAAAGACACTAGAATAGAATGGCCCCATTTAAAAACCGATTTTCAAAACTCACTCAAAACCACACATATCAAACATATTGATTTGACATAAAATTATACTTATATAATATCACTTCAATCATTATAATTTTTCTTAACAATAATATAATAATACTACAATAATATAATACATTCAATTATTACACAATCAACTAATCATTATAATCTCACTCAACAATAATAAAATAATAAAATTTCATCTAATCTTACACATTTATTTGATATAAAGTTAAATCTTCTACTATTCCAAAACTCAAAAGAAACACACATATTACTATTCATCAAGGTTTAAAAAACTCAGGATTTCAAAAATCGGTTTTCAAAACCATCCAAAGCCCAAAGTAAACATCACCTAATAGTATTTTTTTCAGAAATCATAATCCAATTTTTTCTGGCGGCTGGGCGACGTGACAGAACGGGGAGGTGGGCGACAGCGGCCTTGAGACTGTAGAGATGTTTATTCGGGCTGGCCCGTTTAACCTTGAAAAATGCAGGGTTAGGGTTCATGAATCATAGACCCATTTAAATTCGAGCTTTTTTTACGCGGATCGATTAGCCCTCGGGCTAAACCAGGTCAGCCCGCAGGTCTACCAGACCAACCCGCTAGCCCGAGTTATTACCCAATTTTTTTAATAAATAACCTGCGAAATTTTTTTGGGTCATTTGGCCCATAGTCATAACTGTAAGCATTAAGTAGCCCATTATTATTCATTAGTCATTATTACTATATTTTTTTTATTAGGTTATGATATTTCCTTAGCTTTATTTGGTCATATTAGTTCTAGAATTTTGTTTAAATCATACTTCTGTTTTCTCATTTATCGATCATTAACTAATTATATATTTTTATATTATATTTTCTCTTTGGACGTGTTAATTGGGACCTTTAATTTTAAAAGAAAAAAAATTATTGTAGATTGGCCCGTTAAGCCCGTGGCCCGTTTAGCCCGTGGCCCGCTAGGGTTAGATTTAGGGTTAGGGTTAAGTCCCAACAATTGAAGGACTGTTAAGTATGAATCGATTAAAGCCCTACCCGTTTATCCCGTAGTCCTGTAGGGTTGGCCCTATAGGGCTAGGACCAGTCCGATAGACATCTCTACTTGGAAGGTGAAAGGAGGAGGTAGGCGACGACGACCTTGGGAGGAGAGGGAGGAGGGCGGCGCGATGGGGAGCCAGTGGCCAAAGGTGTCTGCGACGCACGATTGGAGGGAGAAGCGGGTGGGCGCCGCCGCCGCCTGGAAGGGAGGAGAGAGAGGAGGTGGGTGTGCTTGAAAATAAGCGAAGGAGAGGGAGAAAGAGTATAATTAGGGTTTAAAATGGAAGGGGTATTTTAGATCTTTTCACGTGGACGTTCTCATCTCATGATGTGTGTTTAGTCAGTTGGTGTCCTCAAAGAGCATTTGTGTGTGTATAACCCCGAAACAGGCAAACAGCAAAACCTATTGCCCTCAACAAGACAAAAATGGGCCCAAAATCTCTTTTTCCTATCAAAAAGAGTCCAAACCAATGTTTTTAAGCATTTATAGAGTTTGATGTCTTGATTTTTTAAAATACAAATTAAAAGTTTTTAAAATAAAATTGATTTTTAACTGAAAAACACCAAATTCAATTATTAAATCTCAAATCAAATATGCTTAGTTAAGTATACTTACTTTTGGTTTTAATTAAATCAAATCAAATGTTCAAACTACCTTTCTTTCATTTTTAAATAAAATAATTCACTTATTACATCTACTTCTGAAAATTAAGTTCATCTTCAATTACAAACTTTAAAATTAAGATTTCTAAACTCTAAAATACACATTTTTATACTCTACTTTAAAAATCTTCTCCAACAATGAAACTATATATCTTAACCCCAAGGAGTTGGCTTAGTCGTATAGGCTTGAGACTTAGGAGTTTGCATCGGATACCCGAGACTTCAAAAAAAAAAAAATGAAACTATATATCTTACTCTATTTATTATTTTATTCATTTTCAATACTCAGTATATTACTATAAAACGATGCATGTTAGTATTTTCTTTTCAATTTGTGTTGACTTATTTTAATATGTCGGTGTTATATATAGTTAGGTAATGCATGTATGTCCATTTTAATATGTAATGTATTTCATATTTAATATATAATGTATGTTTTATTGTATTTTACGTTATTTTTTTTGTTGGTAATAATAATATAAAAAAATTATAAATTAGTATAACAATAGAATTGTAATTATATTTAATAAAAGAACTCTAATTATTAATATAAAATTGTAATATAGAATTGTAAATATTAATAAAATACTCCCTCTATCCCATAATAACTTTCACACTTTCCTTTTTGAAACGTCTCACAATAACTTTCACACCCTTAAAATGGAAAAAATTTATAAACTCCACCCTCACAATAACCTCAATTTTACACAAATGTCATTACTTTGTCTCCACACATTAACAAAAGTCAACTCATTTATTACTTTATACATAAAGTTTTACAAAATTACCCCTCAAAACTTCACTCATTATTACACTTTCTTAATTTGTTTGTCCATCTACCTATGAAGATTAATATGGGACAGAGGGAGTAATAGATATAAAATATAGAGTTTTGAATAGTGAATTTCATATATGGAATTCACTATTCAAAAACTATATTTCAGATCTTCAAAATACAGTACGGTCTAAGAAAGGCGGAACTCCATTTTTTAAGTTTAACTCTATTTTAGAGGGGTTGGAATTGCTCTAAGACACCATTTTCTTTTCTGTCGCGACCTTTCCGACAGAACCACCACCACCCATACATTGTTGAAGCCAAAACAAACACAAATATTCTTTCATTAATAACACAAGACAACGGATCAATTTTCTTTCACCAACTGAATAAACCAATATCGAAAATGACAACAATTTTCGAGAAAAATAACCGAAGACAGTTATCAATTTTAAAAAATGAACTCGAAAAATACCACAAAATTCGAAAAGACCAGAAATTTTGAAGAAAAAAAAAGGCAAAAATATTTGAAAAAATGGTAAATTATAAAAAAAAAAAAAACCAAAATACGACAAAAAATATCAAACAAAAAGGGTTTTTTTTTTAAATAGTGAACATTTCTCCATGAACTTGATGGGTAGTGGGTAGGGTGAAAATAGGTCAGGCAAGACTTTACATGAAAAGGCCTAGCTTATTTAAAAAAAATTAGCCTTATTTAAAAAAAATTAGCCTAAGTCTGACCTATTATTTGTGATAGGCTTTTTTTATGGGTTTGACTCGACATTTTTAGTAAATAGGTCAGGCCTACGAGCCTTTTAGAAGTATTTTTAAAATTTATTTAATACGAAAATTTAAAAATGCAATTTAATATTTAAAATTACAAATAAATTTACGATCAAAGTGAGATAAATTCAAATAAAAACTAAAAAATGATTTCTCAAGTAATAAAATAAATTTACTTTAATTTATCATTAATGTTAGTATTATATTTTAAAAATTATTTTATTATAAAAAATATATAAATATTTATCTACAATTATTTATATATATATATAATTTTAAATAGGCTGGCCATAAGGCCTTAAGCCTGACCTATTTAAGTAAATACTTTTTAAAAAGTCTTAGTCTAGCTCATGTTATAAATAAGCTAGACCGTAGGCCCTGTCGAGTGGCCCGACCTATTTTCACACCTAGTAGTGGGGGATTGGTGCGGTGGAACAAGGCACTAATCAAATGAGAGAGGTCTGCTAAGAGAGTGGGTCTTTTTAATAATTCTGAGGGTTCAAATAATCGTGGCCGAGCACAAATGATGAAAGACCCAAATGGACATTTAGCCGTAGCCTCAAGGAAAAAAAAGCCTAAAACTGTAGGGCACGGTTATACACACACGACTTTGTTGAGTACACCCACCAAGATTTTTTTTTTCAAATTCATTACAGGTGAAATGTCAGTTCTACGACTTCTACCCTTTGATTAAAATTACATAATTATCGTGATTAGTACACCCACTATTCCATTTCACGGAAAATTCATCGCCACCATCACCACACCATCCGCGGAAATCATCACCCAACAACACATGAAATCCCAAAAACACTAATATTGGACAAATTTATCAAACAACTTATTTCGTACTGTTTGAATGAAGACAAACGGCGCTTCAATTTATTTCGTTAAACAAATTTCAAATGCATATATTGTATTAAATTATTTTTTTAAATACATTCAAAAAAGAAACGTGAAAAATTTACAGTGGACGGAGGGAGTAATATTCTATTAAAAAAACTCAAAAAACATCCAACACCAACTAGAAAAATTTTGAAACAGAAAAAACTAAAAAAATACTCAAACAAACTACAGAAAAATAAAGTAAAATAAATCACTCAACGTCGGTTTCAGTCATCTTCATCAACCAGTGTAAAACAAATTACAATTTTGGACAAAAAAACATTTGAAAAAGATACTAATTCTTGAAAAAAAATATAGATTTTCGAAATATGCCCCTAAAAAATTTCGAAAAAGGAAAATGGAAAAAAGCACAAATTCGAGAAAAAAAAAAACTGAAAAACAGCAAAAAAATCGAGAGAGGGCAAAAATAAAAAGAAAAGCGAAAAAATCAACGGCCGGCGTGGCATGGAGAAGGGGCGACATCGGCCGCTTGGAGGAGGGTCGACGGCGGCCGCGTCGCATGGAGAAGAGGGTGGACGGCGGCCGCTTGGAGGTGGGTGTCCATGTCTTGTGCGTGAAAAATGAGGGAGGGAGAGGAAGAGGGTACCTAATTAGGGCTTTGAAGAGGAGGGGTCTTTTAGATTTTTCACGAAGTGTGTACTAATCTTAGGAATTAGGACGTGTGTTTAGCTAGTGGGTGTTCTCAATAACCCTGTGTGTGTATAACCGTGGCCTAAACGGTAAGCTCAAAACTGGCAACAAAGGGCACGGTATACACACACGACTTTGACAAGTACACCCACATTAACTTTTAATTAATTTAAGACATGTATGAAATGTTCGAACTACCCTTTTTTCATCTTCAAATAAATTCGCCTTTTGAGTACACTCAGGCCATGTTTGGTTCCCTGGATTAGGGAGGATAGAATTTTTAATTCTGATTACACTACAAAAAAGAGGTGTTTTACCGACGGATATGCCGACGGATATTCAGTCGGTATTGGCTTTTGCCGACGGATTTACCGACGGATTTTATCCGTCGTCGATGAATTGGTCGGTATGGGTTACCGACGGAAAATATGCGTCCGTCGGATTCAAACCAACCCGTTTTCAAACCGGGTCGCCTGTACCGACAGATTCAATTCCGTTGGCAGTCAAGCCAACCCGTTTTCAAACCGGGTCAAGTTTCCGTCGGTAGAGCCGTCAGTATATTTTGGACATAAATTTTATTATTTTAATTTACCGACGGAATTTTCCGTCGGTAAGTACCAAAATTTTTTAAAAAAAATGATATTCCGTCGGCTTGCCCGTCGGTATTACCGACGCTAAACCGACGGAATTTCCGTCGGTAAGTACCAAACATTTTTAAAAAAAATTATATTCCGTCGGCCTGTCCGTCGGCATTACCGACGCTAAACCGACGGAATATTCCGTCGGTAAGTACCAAAATTTAAAAAAAAAAAATATATATTTGTGATCAGAATCCGACCCGATCAAAATTGCTTAAATAATTCAATACACAAATCTACATTAGATCCAACAGAATAAACAAAATCGAACTCAGTTGGGTGACATAAATCTACATTAGATCCAACAGAATAAACAAAATCGTCGTCCTTTGCTTGAGCAAACAGCAACTTGTTGGTTGATTTTTGAAACATTATTTTCAATATCATCCTTTTGGCTTTAGGCGTTGCTTCAGATTTTATTAATCTAGCAATCTTTGTGTGTGTTGTAGTATTGAGTAGGAGATCAGACAGCGGAGTTTGAGAAATTAAAGACAGCTCCACAACCTATTTTTCACATAAGGAAATTAATTAATATATAAAATTACAAGAGGATTATAAGATAAATCGTTTAAAAAAGAATTACAAGAGGGTAAGAATCTTATTTTCCATTTATTCACAGAGTAAGAATTAGATCAGTTTAATTACCAGGAAAGAGAAAAACTTGATTAAACTGTCCTTCGCCGACTCCATCCCTGCCATTTCAAAATCAATTCCAAAGAATCAAAATTCAATTGTCATTTTATATATTTAAACATAAATTAAATTATCATAAAAATTGAACATACCTCAACAATACTACGAGATCAAGTAACTTCATTAGGCTCGCATAGTTTCGGTCGGTCTCAGCAAATATTCGATATGCTGGTAGTTCAAAGATAAGAGATTTAGAGTACAATAAATAAATGTTACTACTCCTACAAATAATTAGCGCGCCAAAACCATCCACAAAATTTCAGAGTATAAAACACAGTTAAAAACTACATATTTTTAAACGAAAATAAAAAAAACTACAATACAAAACCTAAAGTACAACATAAAACAAACGTATTCCTACATCTTCTTAAACGAAAATCATCACTTACAGTAAAAAACTCAAAACAGAACCGAAATTATATTTTCAATAAAAAAATCCAAAAGTATCACAAAATTAAAGGTACCACTCATATGCAATCGTATCATGTCTAACCAATTTGGACAGTGACAGTAGAATACATTATCCATCTACTTAAGAACTTTTAGCACCCAAGCCTTCCATTAATTTCGTATATTACATGGCTAATGACGTTTCAATCTTGATGTGTAAAATGAAATATAATATTAAAATAAATAAGAAATAGAAAATTCAAACTCCCTCTAGATAAAACACGTAAAAAAACCAATTTTACTCCACAAGTGACTTTATATTTCTTAATATGTCAATTCATAAAGATTATACATTTCATTTATGCTCGTTTTTCTCCTATTTTTCAAACTTGAAAATGAAATAATTTTTTTTTGGGTTCGATACCACTTTATTTTTTCGAAAATTAAAAGAAAAAATGACTTAATTAATTAAAGATATAGCCATTAGAGAGTACTGTATAAGAACATTTTTTAGCATACAAATTCATTAGATGGTTACTTTTTGACTTTTTAAAACAGATATAATCAAATTTGACCAAGTTGTGGGTATACTTAATAATTTTTAAGTGCAAATATCCTCATAGGAAAATCCAAAACCCTAATTTTTTTTAGATATGTAAAAACGTACCTTTCAAACGAAGACGGCGACGGCAGAGGAGGCGGTGGGCGACGACTTTCTTGGAGAGAGGATGGGCGACGACTGCAGGTAGGGAGGATGGGCGGCGGCCGCGGCCACGGCAAGGAGGGGATGGGCGGAGACTGCTGGTATGGAGGAGGGTGTGCGAACGGTCGCAGCGAGAAGGAGCACGAACGACCGGAGAAGGAGATGGCGCCGCTGCGAACGTGGGCAAGGGGCAGCGTGAGACGGTCAGAAGGGGATGCGTGGAGTGGGGGAGAGGGAGAGACATAGAGAGAGGGAGGGAAAATACGCGTGAAATGAGAGAAAGTTACATTTATATTCGGAAATGGCGACGGATATGTCGGTCGGCTTTGGCTCGTTGCCGTTAGCGACGGAAATGGCGACGGATATGTCGGTCGGCTTTGGCTCGTTGCCGTTAGCGACAAAAATGGCGACGGATATGTTCCGTCGGCTTTGGCTCGTTGCCGTTAGCGACGGAAATGGCGACGGATATGTTCCGTCGGCTTTGGATTTTTATAACCAATTGATAAATAATTAAATTATAAGTTATAACATAACCAAATGATAAATAATTAAATTATAATTTATAACCAAATGATAAATAATGAAATCTTATAAATTGTACAAAATAAAATAGCTTATTTACATTAATTTAATATTCATCTTCATCTTCGTCTTCATTTTCATTATTTGCCACATCTTCCTCTTCCTCCTCATCTTCTTCATCCTCCCTCTCGTCATGTTCATCCTCCTCCTCATGTCCACTATCGTTTTCAATAACAATCAATTGTGGATTTGCAGCCGTCAAGTCTACCGAAAGATTAAAATCTCCTGCAAACACTTCAGTTTGATTCTCTATTTGTTCCATTTGAAACGGAGGTTCATCTTCATCTTTGTTTTCCTTTTGGGGGACCTCCACCATTGACCTTGCCTTCACTTTGCAAACAACGTGCCATTCTCTATTACGTTTTCCAGCTCCTGGATACGTGCAGTAGTAGACTTGAGATACCTGAGAGGCAAATACAAACGGATCAACCCCGCTATACTTCCTTTTCGAATTAACATCCACAAGCTTGTACTCCGGATGAATTTTGGTTCCTAAAGGGGATGTGTCAAACCAATGGCACTTGAACAACATTACGGTTTTCACTGGATATCCCGGATATTCAATTTCAACGACTTCGTGCAACACCCCAAAGTAATCACTTGCATCTGCATTGTAATTCGCACCCCTAAGACAAACACCACTGTTGTTAGTCGTTCTTGTTGATGCATACTCTGATGTATGAAACCTGTAGCCTTTCACAATATAGCCGTTGTAAGTCCTCACACGCCGTAGTGGTCCTTTGCTGAGATCCTGTAAGAACCGGCTCTGAAAATCGTGCGATTGTCCCTATACGTACAGTTAAAATTAACATTAATCAAAACAATTATTTGTTCACGTAAAATTCAATTAATGATACTCACATAACGTTGGAACCATCGGGCAAATTGACGTTGAAGACTAGTATCTATGTCTCTATCTGAGATGTTTTGATCTGCATGTCGTAGTTCTTGTGTATACATCCTAATAATTCACAACACAATTAGATGATAAATAACGTACGTTTAGTGCTATTTAATTAGATGATAAATATATGAAATACTTACTCAATGTAAGGCTGAACTTCATCACAATTCAATAACACGTACGTTTGTGCTATTTCAGCCTCTGTGTTTGTTGACCAATGTCGTTCAGTGGCTTTTCCTATAGGTCGCCCTTTAGACTTGAATACAGAGAGCATGCCATCGACTTCTTGTTGCGTACCTCTACCATCGAAGTTACGTGGTTCATTCCTGATCCTCGTGTTGACATGGTCTTCAAAATAATATGAACAAAACATGAAAACCTCTTCATTCAAATATGCATTAACAATCGATGCTTCGACGTTTGCCTTTTGTTTAGCATTGCGCTTCAAGTTGTGGAGATACCTAAAATTATAATAGTTAACAAATTAAAATAAGGCTTCTTATACTAAAAACTAATTAAATGAGAGAAATAGAATTGTTCACCTCTCAAATGGGTACATCCACCTGTACTGCACTGGACCACCAATCCTAGCTTCATACACTAAGTGAACAAGTAAGTGTTCCATCGAGTCAAAGAAGCTAGGTGGGAAAAAACGTTCCAACTTACACAAAATAACTGGAATGTCTCGTTCCAAACGATTCATATCATCAACCTTGAGTGTTGTAGATGTTAAATCTCTAAAAAAGAGACTTAATTCAGTGACAACCCTCCACACATTCAGAGGAAGAAATTCTCGAAACGCAATAGGTATCAAGCGCTGCATAAAAACATGACAATCATGACTCTTCATCCCTGCAACTTTGCCTTTTGTTGTGTCTACGCATCGACTCATGTTTGACACGTAGCCGTCTGGAAATCTTAACTCTTTAATCCACCTACACAATTCCTGTTTTTGTGCCTTATCTAGTGTGTAGCAAGCCTTTGGATATTTACCTGTACGGGTATCCTGTTCCAACTCATCACGGCGACAGATAGTGTTCAACTCTTCCCTGGACTTTGAAGTATCTTTCGTCTTGCCTTCTGTGTTCATGATTGTGTGAAACACATTGTCAAACACATTCTTCTCAATGTGCATGACATCCAAATTGTGTCGGATCAATAGTGAACTCCAATATGGCAAGTCCCAAAAAATACTCTTTTTCTTCCAGTTACCTGAGATTCCTTTGTTGTGTTCTTCTGCATTTTCCTCCGTAGTTTTTTTCAAATCCGTCCACTCAATCTCATGTAACAGCCTTTGTCCTGTACGATTAATAAATGTTAGAATAAATGTAACCTAAAAAAACATGTTAAAATAAATGTATAAAATACCATTTCGAAGGGGCGGTCGATTATTTGTGACTGTTCTATTCTTCGTGAAGTCCACCTTATTCCTTCGAAATGGATGATCTCGAGGTAAAAACCTTCGGTGATTATCGAACCATGAAACTTTTCTACTCTTCGGGAGACTGAAAGCTTCAGAATATTCCATACAATACGGACAAGCTTGCTTTCCGGCTGTACTCCACCCGGACAACATAACATATGCAGGAAAGTCGCTAATGGTCCACAATAAAGCAGCACGCATCGTGAAGTTCTGTTTCCTAGAAACATCATACGTTTGGACTCCGTTATCCCATAGGAAGATCAAGTCTTTAATAAGAGGCTGGAGATAAACATCAAGTTTATACTTTGGATTCGACGGACCAGGCACCAATACAGTCAGAAACATTGTTTGAGGTTTCATGCACATCCATGGAGGTAGATTATACGGAGTCAGTATCAGTACTCAAGCCTAATCTCACATTCCTCGGTTCACAAGCAAATCCTGGAAACACGTTATCAAGGTGTTTCCAGGCTTCAGAGTCGGACGGATGTCTCATATCCCCAGCCTCAGTATCTTCAGAATTTCTTGCATGCCACGTAATGTGTTGAGCTGTAGCACTAGATTGAAACAATCTCATTAAACGAGAAATGATAGGAAGATAATACATCCTCTTATGTGGCACTTTCTTTTTTGTCTTGCTCGATTGACCACCTGGTCCCTTCCGTCGTGGCTCTTTGTACCGGGGATGGCCACACATTCTACACATAAGAAGATCGCTATCGTCATCACCCCAGTATAACATGCAACCATTCACACAACAATCAATCTTCTCAACCGGCAAACCCATATTCTTCATCAGTTGTTTGCTCTGATGAAACGTCGTAGGTACTTTATTATCGACAGGACAAATCTCACTGCATAATTGTGTCATTTGCTCATATGCTCTGTTAGATAGCTTGTTCTCCGTCTTGATAGCCATAAGTCGAGCATTAAATGACAACTGAGAATGAGAATCACACCCTGGGTACAAATCTTGATCGACTAATTTAGCATCTCATAAAACTGAAATGCTTCATCCGTTGGTTCCTCCTCTATATTTGACATACCGGCTTCCATCACCATTGTTTGATACATATCGGGTTCTTCCATCCCAAACTCTTGATCGTTACTGGTGCCGACATGCTCAACGTGTACTGGTTGTTCATAAACTGTAGTAGTGTAATAGTACAAGACTTGATCAAAATTATAAGGCCACCGTTGTTCGCCATGACTTGCCCAATTATAGTAATTATCAACGAACCCATTCATAACAACGTGTACTAAGACTTCATCAATGCTTTTAAATGATCTATTCTGACATTTCTTAGCATTACACGAACACCTAATACAATCCTCAGACATGTAATGTGGGTGTAGCTTTGCAAATTCAACAAATGACACGAGTTTATCATAAAATTCAACATTCACATTTCCTAAAACAAGCCTAGGAGTACAATACATCCACCGACGATCCGACAATTCCATCTGTTAAACAATTTGACCAAATTAAAATTACACACTAAAAATTAAACACTAAAAGTAAAAATTATGTAGTAAAATTACACACTAAAAAATTAAACACCAAATTAAAATTACACACTAAAAATTAAACACTAAAAGTAAAAACTATGTAGTAAAATTACACACTAAAAAATTAAACACCAAATTAAAATTACACACTGAAAATTAAAATTACACACTAAAAATTAAACACCAAATTAAAATTACATTTCATAAAAATTAATTGCAGTAAAACTATGTACACTTAATTAATAGAAAAACATACCTTAAATTTTCGCTCCAATCCAAATTTTTCCCTTAACTTTTTGCTCCACTCCAAAATTTTCGCTTGTTTTGAGGTTCGGGAACAATTTTCAATACTACATGCCGACGAAAATGTCATTCCGTCGGTATATCCCGCGCCTAAATTCCATCGGTATTGACAATACCGACGGATAATTTCAGTCGGTAACACCGATTTCAAATGTATGTCAAATCTGCCAGATTCCGTTGACCAATTTTCAGTCGGTATTCCCATTGCCGACGGAAATTATCCGTCGGCATTGAACATGTGTCTATACCGACGGAATAACTTTTCGTCGGTAAAAGACGCGTATAAAAAAAAAAAATTACAGAAAAATACATACACACTCAAAACAACCTACTTCTTAACAAACATAAAAAAACAAAAAAAATACAGAAACTCATGTCTTCATCTTCCACATTCATGAAAATTGTGGTATGCCATTGTGGAAAAGAAGCTCGTGTGTGCATTTCGAAGCAAGAAAAAAGCAGAGGTAGACTATTTTATACTTGCCCAGATTCACTAAGTGGTCTTGGATGCTCCTTTTTTGTTTGGGCCGATGAACACGAAATCCACGGACAAGGAACGTGTTCACACGGAATGTTTCCGGGCATGCTGAGGAGAATTGACTCACTTTTGCTTAAAAATCAAGAGCTCAACAACAAGCTGAATAATGCAAAAGTAGTTGGTGAAATCTATAAGGATTCATCTGACTACCTAACATCAGAAGTAGAATTTCAAGCTGGACAAGTTCAAGAGCTAAAGAAGCAGAGAAACTTTCTTATCATGGCCATAATATTATGTGTTCTACCCTATATGTTCAAATTTATAGGCTGGATGTAATCCTAAGTTTATGTCTCTAATATATATTGCTAAATTTATGCCTCTAATATGTATTGCTAAGTTTATGTAATGCTAAGTGTATGCATGTAATGTAACCACAACAACAGCCTTTCTTCAAGGCAATTTTCAATGAAAATGTTGTTTATCTATCACATAGAGTCTCCCATCACATTCACATTCACATAAACACAAACATGAAAAAACAGAGTACATTCAAACATAAATGAAGATCCAATACAGATGACATCCAAAATCACACATAAAACATAACTAAAATTAATATACACATTCTTAACACATAAAACACACATAACTAAAATTAAACAACTAATACTTAAACATAAAAGTAAATAGTTCAACAATAATGCAGATAAAAATAAATAGTTCTACGAGACATAAAAGTAAATAGTTCTACGAGACATAAAAATAAAATTGTTCAACAGAAATAAAAAATAAATTGTTCAGAGACACTCAATCACCAAAGTTCCACAAATCAAGATCATCGTCGGCGCCACCACCGAACTGCTGACCCATGATGTCATCATCCTGCTACATGGTCGGGACATAGGCTGGGGGGGATGAGGGGCCTGAGGGGGCTGGGGGAACAGACACGTTCACGTTGGCCGTCGGTGGAGGAGCTTGCATGGTTCTCTGATAAACCTCCTCGATCCTCTCGTCCGACCACCCCATCTCTCGACCCATATTCACATGCATCACATGCATGTAATGGTTGAATTGTGCCATCGTCATATCAGGAGTTGGGGTGGAAGATACGGAACCCTGCGATGCCGTCTGGGACGGACCAGCGCCGGACCTGACATCAGCGCTCATACGACCAAGGCCCAGAACTCGTCCGCGGGTGGTGGGGGCAACTTCCAAATAAGCCCGGTCCACCTCCTCGACTGTAGGGGCACTGCTGGTTCCGGCTTGAGTAGGGTCGACTTGAGTTCCGATCTCGGCCATCCTCTGGTTCATCTCCAACTACATAATTAATAATTTTAAATTAATAGAATAAATTATAAAAAATGTATTTAATTAAACACTTTTATTACTTACGTGGAGGTTAGTTGTGCGCCCGTATGTGGATTGCTGTGTATCAGCATTAAACGGATGAGCAATGCTCATCCGGTCCAAGTGAGTGGGTACACGCCCCGTATCCCGTTCCTAATAATTAAATTTATGTATTATATATATTAAATATATAATTAAATTTATTGAAATTAATTAAAAAAATAATAAACACTTACAATGACCATCGACTGCTCAAGGATGGACCGGGCTCCAGTCCGATGCCTGGACATCCCACCCCCAACGTCGGATCTCCGGTTGGCCTTAGCAATCTCACACTTCCTGATGTACTCAGGATCCAGCCACTCCCTCGTCAATGAATCCCACAACACAACATCATTATCATCCTTATCCAAGCTCTGCGTCGTCCCATCGCTCCGCCATGCCATTCTCCATTTGTACATTAAATCCTTATACCGCTCTTGCGCTGATTTACTGAAATACCTGAACATAGCCTGGTCTGAGTACATATTCCGATCCCAAGTGGCTTGTTTCTGCACATATAATAAATTGTTTATTATTGAACAAATTAACAAACATTAATTAAATAATTAAGTAATTAATTACTACCTGAAATTCCTTGAAGTACGCCAACTTTTTTTGTTTTGGGACCTTCGACCAGGTAATTGCACCCGCATAGATCGGTAAAGAGCCAAAAGCAATCGTGCATGCCCTGGAGACCTCGTTACCAGGTAACAATCTGTGACATTAATTAACAAACAAAACACATTATAAATTAAAACGAATGCGAAATTAATTAATTATTAATTATTAAACAATAAAAGTATTTAATTACTTACACTCCTCCACCTGTAACCCAAATGCGCTCCCGGCCATCCCGAGCAGGAACAACAGGATGGTCCCGGACAGACGAATGAGACGACGACTGAGGCGACGGGTGTGGAATGGGTGGCGGAGGCGACGATAATGGTGTTCGTGGCAGTATAGGCGGCGCCTCGGGTCTAAGTTTGGACCGGCTCTTGTTTGATCGGCTACGTGACCCGGAGGCCCCGTGAGATCCCGAGCCACCAGAGGCACGAGCACCATCTCCAGTCATCTATTTAATTTAAACATTTAAATTAATAAATTATATATATAATACTAATTAATTAATAATAAATTTCTTAATTTAATAAAAAACAATAATCTAATAAATTAAAATTTAATCCCTAAATAATAACCTATTTTAATCAATAATAACCTATTTTAATCCATAATAACCTATTTTAATAAATAATTTTTTATTCAATCAACAATACCTAATTTAATCAATAATAACCTATTTTAATAAATAATTTCCTATTTTATTCAAAAATAACTAATTTATTAAATAATTTCCAATTTTAATTAGCAATTTTCTATTTTAATTAACAATCTATAACCTAATAAATTTAGTAACAATTTTTTCTAACTTAAAAATAACAATTTCCTAATATAATTAACATAGCCCCTAATTTAATCAATAATTTCATAATTAGTAAATCAACAATATTAATCTAGCTAATTATAACGTACAATATCATAATTTAATTATGTAATTAACTCCACTCCAACGTATATGCAAATTAAACAATAATATCCACTATATATATAACATCAATTATGCAAAACATGCAATATCGATCTTAACAAATCACATCAATTTATTATAAATAACTATATACATCAACTATATATAGGCAATTATCCACGTACAATATCAACTAATTAATTAGATATATCAACTACATATATTCAAACTAATTAACTATATACATCAACTACAAACAATTTCATATTAATCTATATAACAAATTAAATTAACAAATGCAATTTAATTCATAATTATAGGCAATACAATATAACTGAAAAATTAATTACTAACAAATTAAGAAAGCGTATCGTATACATTTTCTAATCGAGAGTTCACCTCGCCAGAGCCTCTTCGCGCGATGAAGACGAACGAACACGAAACAGGGAGGAGGGACAATAGAAACAAGGAGGAGGGGGGAGCTTTTCTTTTCTTTCTCTCGAAAGAGAAAGAGTAATCTGTCTTCAGTTTATATACAAAAAAAAAATTGCTTTTAACGACGAAAATTTCCGTCGGTAATGACCAGATTTAATTTTGGGAGTCGGTCAAGAGGCGGTTAGTTAATGCGGGTCGGTTACCGACGAATATTTCTGTCGGTAACGGCGAATTTAAATTTATCCGCGCCCGTTTAAAATTATCACGCGAGGGGCCAATAATATGGCGCGGTTACCGACGGAAAATTTCCGTCGGTAACCTTAATTTACAATACCGACTGAAAAATCCGTCGGCCGGTGACCCAAAAACGACACCGTGTAGAGAGTTCTGAGTGTCCGTCGGCATTCCGTCGGAAAAGCCGACGGAAATTGAATTCCGTCGGCAGAGTCTTCTGACTTTCAATTCCGTCGGTAATCCGTCGGTACAGCCGTCGGAAAGGTAATCCGTCGGTATACTTCCGTCGACATAACCGCGCATTTTTGTAGTGTTAATCATATGTTTTGTTTGTTTGATTAAAGCCCGAGAAAACATAATAGCCCGAGTTGCTTTTTTGATTTATCCTCTATTGGCGTGATTATTGATCTAGGCAAATGGGGTAAGATTAGTTGTCAAACTAACTTGTCAATTATGGGGTGAAGGTAAAATACCATTTTTATCCTTACTTTTTTGAACAAAAATACCGAAACATCCTTAAACATTTGGGTAATTACACAATGGCTTGGTACATCACTTTGAGCCCTATTTCGAAAAAAAAAATTACATCTTGTGGCTTTCATTTTTTTTTTTTTAAAACATCCCAAAAAGTTAAAATTTTAATTTACGTCTCAAAACTTTTTTAATTGCTTAATGTATGTTCTATTTTCGTCGGAGTTGTAAAAATTCACCGAAATTTCTCAAATTTAATAATCACGTGATAAAAAAAACGATGTTATTTTGGTCACTTGAACGTAAATGTGACTTAAATTGAACAATTAAAGAAATTATGGAGCGTAAATTAAAATTTTAACTAAAACATGATCTCCAAATGTGTACAATTCACTATAAAATTAATCTAACATTTTAATTATCCTTAGTTTATGTTATACAACCAAATAAAATATAAACAAGATTAGATGAGGCTAAGAAAAAAAATCATTTCTCAATTTAAATGTAATTTTTTCATTTATTAGAAAATTTAAAATTAATACTCTCAAAAGTTAAATTTTGTAACTTTGAAATTATAGTTGTATTCATATATGTATGTTTTATTTATTTATAAGACTATTTCTATATATATTGAATAGTTGAATTAAAGGTGCATATTTGAGTGCATTATATGTTCATAATGGATATTCATATTTTATGATAACTGAATTTGCTCATCTGGTGTTTTTGGTGTAATTACTATTTAAATATAATGTCAACATACCTTATGGTGTGTAATTACTAAACTGAATGTCAAGAGAGAAACTCTGGTCGGGTGTTGAGTGAAAGATGTAATGGAATTGAAAATGCAATCAGGTCGGTTGTTAAGATAAATAATGAAAATATTATTTAATTAATGGCCTCAGGGGTAGAAAGGTAAATTACCACATTTATCTCATTTATCCTTGAATCCAAACACAAAATAGAACTTATCTATAAGTAACTTCAAAATTTAATCAATTAATCCAAACACAAATTTCAATTCAAAAATTAATAATTCAAACAGTGCAATCTCATTCAATCCTATTATAACTTATCCATCCTAACCTGTAAAGCAAACGGGCCTTCATAGTATTTCTTCACAGGTTCAAAACTTCTGTTTTTAAACACGACCACCACCAATCAAAACCACTAGATGGCCACACCATTTTCATGAAAAATTAAAATAAAATGAATTGAGTAAGAATTCAATAATAAAAACTCTTAAGAAACACAAATTTCAAAAAAAAAATTGTTAGTCCAAGATTTCGATAAAAAAATCTGCAAATTCGAAAACCCTTATACATTATCATTTTTGGATTTGTACAAACCCTTATACAGTATCATTTTTTGATGTAAAATGAAACTTGCAAGTCCGACGACGGTCTTCTTTGCATGGTGGGGGCGGGCGGCGGCCGCCTTCTTCTTCAAACCACGACGGCGATGTTCTTCAATTGAAGGCGGCAATGTTCCTCAAACGAATCTGACAGCGGCCTTCTTACAGATCCGACAATGAGTTTTTACAGATTCAACAACGATTTTTTAAGAGTTCAGGGAAAAATGGGTGTACCTTTAAGAACAAAAAATGGGAAGAATTCTAGGTTTTAATTATACGGTAGTTTTTTTTTTTTTTTTGAAAACATACGGTAGTTTTTTTAGAAAAGGATAATTTTGGTTTTTTGGTGGGTGGTGTAGTGGGTGTCCTCAACAAAGTCGTGTGTGTATAACCGTGCCCGACATCAAATAACAAACATAAGCCTATTGCCCTCAACAAGGCCAAAACCATCCCAAAACCTCCCTTTAGTATAAAAAGTCCAATCCCATCTTTGTAATTATACTCTATAACGTTTATAAATATTTATAGAGTTTGATGTTTGCGATTTTTTTCTTTCTTTTTTCGAAAGCATGTGTTGAGTTTTTAAATATGAATTCTGAAATTTCAAAACATTAAATTCAATTTGTAATTCTCAAATGGTTAAACTCACGGGTGTATTGGTCGTGGATTCTATAGGATTTTTTTGGACTTTCAAAGTTTGAGGGTATTCAATTCGAATTTTTAAATGTCTTTAAAAATTCTGAGGTATTCAATACGGATTTTAAAAAGTTTTTAAAAATCTTTAGGTATTCAAGAATCTATGAATTTTAATACTTTATGCATTTTGTTGGATTCTCCATAAAAAATATAAATAAATTTCACTATCCAAAATCTCTTCTAAAAACAAGAGATTTCGAAGGATTCTCTCAGAGAACTCTGAAGACAAAAGATCAGAAGTAGAGATGACAATATTGACCCGACCCGCGAGTACCCACCCCATCCCGCAAGCTTTGGGTCAGGTCGGATTTGCCCCGTATTGAGTATGGGTCGGACCTGGGTCTTATTTCCGACCTGCGAGTATTCGACCCGCCCCGAATTAATATATAAACTTTATATAGTATATATATATATATATATATATTATTAATAATATATATATATATATATAATATTAATTAAAAAAACACTTTACATAAAAAAAAAAAAACTTTTCGCATCAATACCGGAGTTTATGAAAATCTATCTATCTAAATCATTAAAAAAAAAATATTCCACAATCCTGTCAAGTCTATGAAAATCTATATAAACCAATAAAAAAGTCAGTCAAACTCTGCATAGACTCGATGAATTTTATAAATCTACTTACTTTATAAAGTCCAAAAAAATCAATAGAATCTCAATTGAACAATGATAATAATACCTTCTTTTTTTTCCAAAATTTTTAGATGCAACTTTAAGAAATAAATGTAATTCGTGTGCTACAACCTGGTCGTATTTACATACGGTAAAGTCTAGTATGCACTCGAGTGCATGTTGTGCACCCTAGTCTAAAGAAAAGTGTAAGTTATTAAACTGAAAAGTACAACACAATATTACTAAAAAGTGTAAGTCACTATAACTAAAAATATTATTATATAGTTTAATAATTGAAAAGTGCAACCATTTACCAAAAAGTGTAAGTAAATAAAATTGAAAAGTGCAACATGGACTAGGGTGCACAACATGCACACTCGAGTCCATAGCAAACCAACCCTTTTCATACACATTTATATTTTTAAATGTACTTACTTATTTACCAATATGTGAGGGAGTCATGTATGGACGAATACCCAATTTTATTATTTAGACATATTTATTTAAAATTTGATAGAGATGTGTTTCATAAACTAAAAATTTACTATAAATAAATGAGATATATCTTCTATAACTTTATGCCAAACTAATATAGACACTAGCTTCCTCAAAAGACAAAAGATTAAGGACATGTTTGCACCAACAAATATTTTAGAGGGTGTTTGATTTCGGTTGTGGCTAATTGGAGCACATTCACATAGGAAAAAAAAGTGAATGAAACAAATTTTGTGAATAGTACATATACGTTTGAATTGTACGTGTTGAATTGGATGTAGTTTTATGTTAAATCAATGTATACTTTTGAGTGATGATAATGTATTAATTTATTATAGATAATATGAAAGAAAAGAAAAGTAAGAGAAATAATAAGTTGGTGTAAAAAAAATATGAGAAAAAATGAGTGAATGATAGAAAAGTAGTGATTATGAGTAGAAGAAATATATGAGATATAGTGGGTGTTTGGAAACATTAGAAGTTGCTTAATAAGTTGGTGTAATAAAAATATAAGAGAAAATGAGTGAGTGATAGAAAAGTATTGATGTTATATAGTAATATAGTTGTATGTGTATATTATCGATAGATGTGTATTTGGATTGAAGAAATCGTAAATTCGAAAAGTAATCAATAAAAGACTTTCAAATCAAATCTATTTATTAAAAATGTTAGGTCAAACCTTAAAAAAACCGTTTATGACAGACCATGAACCAAACTTGAATTAAAAAATTATATACTAGGCCCAATTTTTTTAAAGCCTAGCCTAATCCATTCCCACCTAGGGATGACAATTTCAACCCGTTCCACTTCGGGCCGTATTGAAAATTGAAATGGGGACGGGTCTGGGTATCACTCTCGCCCCGTGACCTATTTATATATATATATATATATATATATATATATATATATATATATATTTTACTTATAACATGTTTATTAATATATATATAACAATAATTCAAATTCATATATATATTTTAGGTTAATATAAATTGATAAAACATAATATCAAATACAATATGATATTTCACCTAAAAAATTATAACAATATCAACCTCTTTATAATGTGAAAATAAATTTATAAACATGCTTCTAAAACTATTTTATTTATTTTTAATATTTCTTTTAAAAAGATATTTATTATTTTTAGAAAAATATTTTTTAAAGTTTATAATGGATCACCCCGCCCCATGACCCGAGCGGGACGCTCCACCCCGAACTTGTATTAAAACGGGTTGAGTCCGGATATCCAGGTACTCAGCCCGACCCGGTCCAGTGTCATCTCTAAGACAATTATTCTATTCATATAAAAAAATAATTATTTTATTCACACGAAAAAAAAAACAATTTTATTACTCATAAAGTTGACAAGTCAGACAAACATAAGGAAAGAGAAATATGATAAGGAAGGGGGTCACAAATTGTAGTATCACACTACAAGTGATAGTAGGGATATTTATATTATAAACATGTAGAGAGAGAAGCTCTTCCCACTCTCTTAAATTCAATTATCACATGCGCTTATCTATTTTTTTGTTTACAAATTAAATACCCATCCCTTTTCCCCTCTCCATGACTCGAACCCAGGACCTAAGGCCTAGGTAGTGGTGCTCTAACCACACGCGCTTATCTATTGTCTTATAACTGTGGTTTAGGGGTGTAATTACTTTTGCTGCCTTATCTTCCATTCCATACGCGACAATTTAATTCCCCCAGACACCAGGCCCATAAGAGTTCTTGTGTGCCTCGGTTTGTGATGTTGGGATATCGCTCGGGATTGGCCAGCTTGGCCGATCACTTTGGGTATTTTTACCCCTCTTCTGGAGAAGTTTTTCTCATACCTTCTCTCATCTTCATCTCTTCTTAGCTTTTCTGGAATACTATTTCCATGGCGGATCAACTCCACCATCTCTACAGTCGTCTCTCCATTGCGGAGAAGGCAAATAGGCGCGTGAATATCAATGAAGGAGCCCTAGCTGCTCCCACTCACCTCCTCCTGGGACGATTCACCATCAAAAGAAGGTTTACTGCTACCGATCTTGCAAACACTGCCCGTAGGGTCTGGAGACTCAAAGGTGGCCTCACTACAGCTCAAGTGGGGGAAAACCTGTTCATCTTCAGGTTCACCAACCTGGTGGAACGTAACAAGGTCAACTACAAAGAACCTTGGACCATTAATGGGGCCTGGTTGGTGCTCGCCAAACTCACCGGGGCTGAGATCCCGGCAAGTCTGAAGGTGGACAAAGCTCCGACCTGGGTACAGCTGCATGGCCTCCAACTCCAGATGATGACTGATGTTGTTGGAAGGGAAGTGGGTGCTGGTTCCAAAACGAGTTTGGTGAAAGTCTAGAGGGGGGGGGGGGTGAATAGACTTTCAGATGTTTAAAAACTTTTTCTTGATTCAGATCAGATGAGACGATCAAATGAGTTATATACTAAATCGTCTGAATGCAAATAAGATGTTCTGATCTATAGAGTGCGGAAGTGTATATAACAGATTAAGATAACAACGTTACTGCCTGCTGAAATTAGTTGGTGAGTTTGAGAGCTATCTCAAAAGCTATAGGTGCGGAAATGTGTAGGCCGTAAATGTTTAGACTCGTAGATTGATATGAAAACCTCTTTTTAAAGAATGACTTTAAAACAATGTATGCTATCAACTGATATGATATTTGCTGATTTGTAAAACTTACACTTAGTGGATTTTCACTCTTTTGAAAATAATGCTTTTATCAAAGTATGCGCAATATATATGAATACATAATGATAAATAAAGCAATAAGAACATAGATATTTATAGTGGTTCGGATCTAAATATCCTACAACCACTCTCTCTAATCAGATAGAGAAATTCACTATCTTGCTGCTTTATAGTTCCAAGAGAAGACTTGTGATAAAGAACCTCAACTACTTTTTGAGGCTACGGATCTACTTGTTGGTGAGGTAACAAGTAACCTTTACAACTGGTTTCTTAACTGGAAATGTAAAGAGTATGTTAATAACCAACTCTGTGTGCTCAAAAACAACACTGCTAATCTAAGCACTAAGAATATGATTCTTTAAACGGCTTAGGATCGAAAACTTAGAGCACTAATGATAGAAATCTTTGCAGGCTCTAAAGAACTCGACACTTAGAATATTTCTGGGTAGGCTGTTCTTGATATCAGCTGAATGCGAGAGTTCTTGCTTGTATATGGTTTCCGGTACCTTGTTCCAAAGAACAAGTGTTGTATTTATAGGAGATTTGGGCTTCAAACTGGCCGTTGCAACAAATATTCTATTTGTAGGTAGAGATCTTCAAGAGCAGATGGTATCTTTAAGTTCAGGTACGATGTTACAAAAAATGGTAACTTGCATTTAATACTTGTACGACTCTGCAGAAAGATCTGTGTTTCCTAGTCCAAGTCAACTCTATAAACTTGTTGTCGAAACACCATTGGTCCACATCGTCCGAGTTGTTGAGCAACTGTCTTGTCTTCTGATTGAGCAATTCAGAACTAGTCCGACATTCTCTTTGTCTTCTGTTATTGTAGCCTTCAATGCATCTTTAATGAACTAACACTTCTTCAAGGCGCTTCATCCATAAATGCTAACTGTCATCTGAATCTTCAAATTATCTTGACTTGAATATACTTTAAGGTATTCTTCGACAAGATCAGGTGAGCTCATATCTGCTGAATAGTCTTCTGATCTTCAGAGCAGATTATCATATAGTTACTTTCAGTCTATAAGGTATACAACAACCTTTATATCTGATTATCATATAGTCTTTAGTTTTCTTCTCTTTAAGTCTTGAGCGTGTGTGTGTTAAAACAGGGGAGTAATTAGCTGATATACATACAGTTGATTACTCATACTTAGACACTTCAATACTTCCAAGCTTTATAAAACAGCTTAGGTAACTTAGTTCTAGATTACAAATTATTGATGATCTGGTTTAGGCCATCAAAACTAAACTTATAAATTGCAATCAAATTAAGGATTGGATGAATATCCCAACTATTTCCCCATTTTTTATGAAGCCAAAACTAACTAAGCTAAGTTATCAGATCAGTTAGCTAATAATTTGAAATCATCAAAGGTTAGAAAATAAAAGAATCAGAGCACTAATACACAAAACATGTTTAAGTGCAATGCAAAAAAAAAAAAAAAAAAGCATCAGAGCTATTCTAAACTTAGTATCAGAGCATAAAACTTTCATGCTTTGAATTAGAGTATGAATAACCTTATCTGGGCTAATCTATTATGTATCACAGTGATACAAAAATGTATCAGAGCTTAATACTTAGTATCAGAGCATATCTTTTACTACCTCCGTCCCGTGATTACTTGCACACTTTCCTTATTGGGACGTCCCAAAATTACTTGCACACTCTTAATATAGAAATACCCCACAAAATTAATAACCTCACAACATCATTTTATTTTCAAATTTGTCACTCATTTTTTCCATACATTTCACTTTACACATCATCAAATCCACTTTACACATAATCAAATTGCCTAAAATTCCCCTCCTTTATCTTACATCATCAATCACTAAATCAACTTTTCTTAAACAACATGTCAGTCAAACTATACAAATTATCCCGGGACGGAGGGAGTAATATTTTAGAGTGCAGATGGCTTATAAAGAAGACAATGAGTTGTTGTCTGAAGCTGGAAAAGTAAGTACTTGTATTAATCAGAGCATAAGGAAATGATTACAAATACAAAGTAAAAACTTTAGCTTGAAATGATTGTCTTCAATATTCGCCAAAAGCTTGGTAGACTCTCTTCTTCACTTCTCGAACAATCTGTTTGTCTCAGATCTTCTCCATTAGAACTATGCTATCCAAGATCATGTTTGCTTCTCTCATATCCTTCTTTCTGTGAACGGTTCTGGCAGCTTCCCATTCAGGAAAATAAGGTAGAATGATGTTGATATTCTTATCAGCAGCTTCCTTTATTATGATCCCTAAAAGTTCTTCATCTTTTTCTATGAGAAATCCTTCGAAGCACTTGAAGGCTTTCTCCTGATCTTGATCTCCCCATCTGTGTGCAAGATAATAAATTATATGCCATTCTTTCTTCAAATTCAGTCATCTCAGATTATGAATTGGATCAAGGAATTCATCAATCTGCTGATTTGTAGGCTGTGGGAGTCCTTCTAGATCATCTTCAATACCTTCAACAATTGGCTCTTCAGATTATTTCTTCTCTTTCAGTAGAGTCTTCCTTCTCTTAAAGTTTGCATCAAATTGAGCAGATTTCTCCCTCTTCAGCTCTATTTGACGTTGTTCCTCATCTATTTATTCAGGGCGTCGAGACCCTTTCCTTAATGCAATTGGAACATTGTCATCTTCATCATCAAGCTGGATAGAGGGTAATGCAAGTTGTGCTAATTGATCTGTTGCGGGTTGCTTGTGCATCTGAATGTTTTCTTTCCTTGTAGCAACAACATCAACAACATGTGCTAAGGCAAGATCAGACAATAATAGAGTAGATGAGGAAGGAATTTCAGAAATTCCCCCTTGATTAGAAATTCTCTTTATCTGGTCCTCCTGACTTCTGATTTTCTCTTCTGCATCTGCTAATCTCCTAGCCAGATCAGTCTGAGATTCAGAAAATTTATTCAACACTTCAGCTGCTTTCTTCAACTCATTTGACACTTGATCAGATAACTTAGCTCTGACCTCTTCTTCCCCCCTTTTGACTTCAGCAATATAGGAAGTGAGTGCTTAAGTAAGCTTCTCGAATTGATCAGAGTTGGCATAGTTGGCATTGTTCAGAATGGTAGTTGCCTTCTGTTCCATCCTTTTAGTGGCTTTTGCAGCAGTCTCTTCTATAATTCGATCAATGTCCGGAGCAGCTGGGGCAAGTTGAAGTCTCAACTTTAAATCTTCAGTAACCAGAGTGAGTTGATTCTTGGCCAGTTGAAGACTTCCAATTTCTTCTTCCATCTTCATGGTTTGATCTTTCGCCATCTCTAGTTGTTTTGTCAGCTCAACTTTCTTAGCAGTAGCCATTCTGTCTAATTCAACATACTTCTTCTGCAAAACCGAAGTAGAGGCTTGCTCACGTTCGTGACTTCTCTTCAGCTCATGCTCCTTTAGATCATCAATGGTTGACAACAAGGCAGTTTTGTTTTCATTTTCCATTGTGCCTGTGGCTTTCTCCATTTGATCAGCAGATTTGTGGAGCACTTCATCCACACTTTTCATTATAGCATTTGTAAGATCAGCCTCAAAATACTTGTCCATGTTCTTTCGAAAAACTTTGTATATATTCTCAAAGTTTGACTTTTTTGAAGCAATCAATTGTGTAGAGGAGTCTCGAATTTTGGGGGCTAGATCGTCATACATCAGCTGAGAAAGTTCACTCAACACTTGGCTCATTAAAGGAAAATCAATACCATCTGAACGAGCAACGATGGCAGAGGATGTTCCAGCCTGTTGATCTTCAGGTGCAACTTTGAGTGACTGAAGCAGCTCTTCAGTAGTTCTTGTTGGTCCCTGAACGAGTAGTGAATGAGATTAAAGTCTAGAGGGGAGGGGTGAATAGACTTTAAAACTTTTTTTGAGTAAATGATTTGAAACCCTTCTGATTTTCTAAGTCAGCTGGACTACAAGTCTGCTGGTCCAGATGACTATAGTAATCTGATAGAGTGATGTATGCGGAAATGTGTAGGCCCTTTTATTTAGACTCGTTCGAGTGTTCTCTTGAAAACCTCAATTAAGTGTTTTAATGAAATACTCAGCTGATGCTAGTTTGAAAGATGTATGTCCTTATTTTGCAAAGGTATTTCAAAAACATAGTATGCACTATAATAAGATAAATATGAAATAAACTGAAAGTAAAGTGTAGATATTTAAATGACACCGTAGGTTTATAGTGGTTCGGATTGCAGGTCCTACGTCCACTCTCACGATTCCAATCGTGATGTTAATCCCTTAATTTCCCGAAAATTACAGGAGCTTGTCCTTTATAGTCCCAAGAGAAGGACTTTGAGATCTGAACAGTTCCAAACTGTTACGGTCTCCACAAGTGATTGATGAGCACTTGCACTCTTACAAGGGTTCAAAAACTAAACCTTTCGGTGAGGGTTTTGGATTTTTGAATGGATACAACTAATGGTTCAAGCTTATAAAACTGCTTAACCACTATGCCTAAATCAAAGAGTTTACAATGTAGGTTTGGATTCAGGTTCTTTGGTTGGATGAGGAAATAACTTAAGAGCTAGAAGTATTCTAATGCTTTTCTGGGCTCTTGAGAATTCCTTTGAATGTGAGGCTTTTTGGCTTGATTGCTTGAATATAGCTTCAGAATTCTTGCTTAGTATTTCCCGTCTTTGTTCTTCCTCATCTTCTTGTATTTATAAGGAGGATTGGAGCAACTAGTGACTTGTCTCGTTTTTCAACACTTTTTAAGTACTTTACAATTCGAGCCCCACAAGCGTATGGGTCCGATTGTAGTACGTAAGTACGACCAAGTAGTTTGTTCGTTCCAAGGATTTAATTAAGTGCAAGCGAATCCCTAAAGTTACGAGTATGCATGCTATTGTAGTAACTACACGTGTTTGTTTGGATTTTTGGAAATAAGAACAAAAGTATTAAACTAGATTAACTAAAGTAATAAGAAATAGTGACTAGAAATAATAAGCTATCTAACTTTCGTTGGAAAGTGCAAGAGAAGTGTATTGCCTCGGGTGTTTCCGTTTTGTGAGTAATTAATGAACTAGTGAACCAATTACATGAATTAGCTATGAATTCAGATTAAGCTAAAGGTTATCACATATGTGTGCAAACCCCCTCGAAAGGCATATGCTAACAACGTACATTGATTAGCAATTATAGGATCTAACCAAATACCATAAGCGCGTAAGATAGTGTTTTATAAATACTTTCAACACGGTTACTAATACTTATAAAACGCCCTCTCACCAAACTCCTAGACGACCTCTATTCATTTAGTGTCTAAAGTTTTCGGTCTAGCAATTAACCCTCTCTCAGTTAAGCTAATTACTACTTATCTTCTATTCAATTCACGAAAGCTCACACTCACACCCCAATCATGCAAACCCAACTCTCGTTGCAATTAACATAATTGAAAATGTTTGCTAATAGGGTTGATCAATCAAATGAATCAATCAAAATACAACTCTAGAAACATAATATCCCAAATCCTAACCTAATCATGCAATTAATCCACAATTACACTAAACACCCATCAAAACATCCACACCCAAGGCAATTGGAGATTAACCCATGTTTCTAAAAGAGAATCTCATGGCTACAACAAAAACAAGCATCAAACTCATAGCATAATAGTAAGTAGTTGAAGAATTTAAGAAATTACCAAATTGAAATGCAAACAAAAGTAATATCACCTTGATCATGGAATTGTAGCTACAAAACGATGTAATAGACGATGCCCGATGATAATCGTAGCTTGATTCGAAGTAAAAACCACAACTCTATCTAGTTCTATGAAGAATTAAAACTAAAAATGAAGAACACTACTAACTATGTGTTTGTGTGTGAAAAATTGCTTGTTAAAAGAGTAAGACCTCTCTAAAATTCAAATTGAGTCTATTTATAGTTGGGGTAGAAGTCTTGGGTCAATTTTACAATTAAACCCTTGAGATATGGAGAAAATTGGCCAAAACCCCCGAAAATTGGGGGGTGCCTCGGCCGTGGCCCTGTTGTTCAAATTTCAGGCCAAGGTTTTTTCTCGGCCGAGACTGAACGCTCGGCCGTGGCCTTCAAATCTTCCAATTTTTTGCTCGGCCGAGACTGAACGCTCGGCCGTGGCAAATTTTCTTGATACTCGGCCGAGACTGAATGCTCGACTGTGGCCTTGGACTTCCAGAATCTGGTGCAATCTTCAACTCGGCCGAGACTGAACGCTCGGACGTGGTCTTCAATGCTTCGTTTTTATTTTGCTCGGCCGAGTTGGTAACTCGGCCATGGCCTTCAATTCACCTTCTCTGATCATTTAGCTCGACCGATACTGCACACTCGGTTGAGTTCCACCCTTTAGTTTGTTTTGTGCATATTTTACAACCCTGATCTCCGATCGACTCGATTGTTTTTGCTATTCCACTCCATTTTTCGAGCCGAATCCAATGGTGCACTCTTCCTTTTGGTCCAGTGAATTTTGGTAGGTGTTTTGCTCCCAAAATCCATCGTTTTTCCTACAAAATCGACAAAACACCGCCTTTCTCACAATTAAATCAAATCCTCCACAATTGGCCAATATAATGTGAAAATACAAGAAATATAGGCTCTACATATGCACTAAATTCATGAAATTTACACCCGAAGCAACTAGCCATTGGAGTTGACTAGCCGTTAGCAATCTTTCCTTGTTTGTTGTTGATCCCTTGATTCTAGTTGATTTGATCTTGATTGCTTCAATTCTGGAATCTTCGTCAATCTTCTATGTATAGTAAGTCTTCGTTTGAAATTTGTAAGATGACTTGGAATCTTGTCCTTAGCCGAATCCTCTTGACGAGCTACTAGTCTGCTGGTGTTATCCTCTAGTCGTCTGGTAAACTCATCTGGCCTAATATCTTCTGTCTTCTGTTATAAGATGAGTATTGCTCTTATGATCTGGGCAATACTTGTGCTGACTTTGGCCATCTTCGTCTTGGAAATTATCAGTTAAGTAGGTATACAAACACCTTACTTAGTTGTTCTTCAAGGATCTTCTAGTCTTTAGGTCTTCTACTCTTCATCTCTTGGGATTGCACATGTAGACTCGGACTGTGTTATCAGCTGAGATACATACAGCTGAATACATAAGACTAGAACAGAAACTGAGCTGATCTAAGCAATATCAGCTAATCCTATTACATTTGTTTTATAAACTTTAACTGTTTTAGCCATCAAAACTATCCTATCACATCAAGAGGCTTAGGGTGAATTTATATCCCAACAATTTCCCCCTTTTTGATGAAGCCAAAACTATCTTGATAAATGCTCTTATGTATTATAGAGGATAAGAGTTTATAAATTGTAATATAATGGCTCTGATGAAGACAATGAGAATTTGTCTTGTAAGTTAAAAAGAACTAATACTTATATATAAAACGATTTAGAGTTTACAGATTACAAGCTTTAGTTTCTTTGAACTTCTTGAGTAGTCTTCATCAGGTCTTCAGATGCGGTAGGCAAGATACAGACGAGTGCGAATATCTTCCATGTGCTGCAGGTCTGTAACATTCTCTTCAATGTAGATTTTCTCCAGAATTCTCTTGACTTCAGCCATGTCTGTTCTTCCAGAATCCAGAGTAGGTGGCTTCCAGACAGGATATTCAGGAGTTAGAATTCTGTATCCTAGAGCTTTAGCTGATTTGATTGTTTCTGTCCAAAGTACTTCATCTTCAAATTCCATAAATTGAGTGAATTGAAGAAACTCTTCTTCATAAGTGGAGAGAGGGCCGAATTGTCTAACTATGTGGTGAGCTAGCTGCCATTTCTTCTTCAGCGGGTACCATCTTGGTAACTCATCTGGAAGTACCAGCATATCCACATAGGTGATGTCTGTTATCCGATCACTTTCTTCTTTTTCCTTTTCCTTCAATGCTTTCCTGATCTTGGCCAATTTTCTCTCAAATTTTTCTTTAACAGCCTTCGCATCATTTGGTTTCTTCTGTTTGAGCTCTTGGGCTTCTTGCATCTTTCTTTTCTTCAGCTCTTAAGCTTCTTTCTCTTTTGCTGTAGGTTCTGCTGAGACCGTAGGTTCTGCTGAGGTTTCAGCTGCCTTTCTCTTTCTTGTCATTCTCCTGTCTGGAGTTGACTCTTCTGTAGCAGCGATTTGAAGCTTAGTAGTATCTTGGGCCTCATCTTGAACAACTTCCTTTCCTTTCCTGTTCTTGATTTTGCTTTTCAAACCTCCCAAGGTTTCAGTCAAGTCATCTTGAGCTACAACTAGCTCAGCCTGCTGGGCAGTAGATTTCTCCAGAGCGTTTATTAACACATCTTCCCCCTTTTTGACTTCAGCAAGAGCAGCCGCAAAAGGTTTCATAGCATTTAGAATTTCAACTTGAAGAGTCTGCTTGAGAGCCATGTCATTGACTCTGCTGACATGAGTGAGTTAAGTGATATTGTGCTCCAGAATTTGAGCATGAGAAGCAGGGGCAGATGCCTTTTCCAACTGAGCTGTTAGAAGTTCCAGTTTGTCAGCTATCTGCTTCAGCTGAGCTCTCAGCTTCTCATTTTCTTCAGCTGCCGTTGTGAGAAGAGCTTGTCCTTATGCAGCTCTGGCTTTAGCATCTTCTAGCCTAGACTTGTAGATGATCTCCATGCGTGTAGTTTCATTGGAGTATAGATCAGCAAACATTCTGGCTCTGTCTGCTGTCTTCTTGATCTCACTGTTGAGATACTCATCTATTTGGTTATGTAATGCCTCACTAAATTTGTCATCGATGTCATAAATTTGGTTGGTCAGGCGAGTTCTCTGCTCTTGAGCAGCCCTTTCAATGTATCTGGCCAGCTGCATGCCTAGCCCTTTCTCAAAGTGTTTGTCTATTGCTTCCCTGACTTGAGCACATACGTCTGCTCTAATATCAGTAGACGAAGTAGAGGGAGAGGCAGTACCTTGAGGATCCTGTTGTGGCATCTGGATGGTGTTTGGATTGAACACGACCAATGCTAGGCCTTTCTCTTCTGAAGTTAGATAGCCTCCATCCAGAAAGTTTGCTGTTGCATCCACCAGATGAGCAAAAAGTCTTCTTTCCTTTTGGATTGGTTGACAGATGAAGTGTTCGAGCTCATTTTTAGGCATGAAATGAGCTGGAATCTTCAGTACCTCCTTTTCTTCTTCTTCAACCTCAGCTGCATCAGCTGACTGATCCAAGTTGTCAGAGACTAGGGGGTCCTCTGGTGCTGGAATTGTTGGTCCCCGAAAAACAAGACGATTCGAGTATAGATCAACTGACTTGATGTCTGCTGATGGTGTGGAAAATAAACTAACTCTTCAAAGTAACTAGTCTGCTGATTTCACTAGGGGCCTAGGACTAGTTAGTCGGCTGATTAATTACCTATCGGAGTTAAGTGCAGAATTTTGTAGTGTGCCCATAAAGATTATACTCGTCTACTGCTTAAATAAAGTTTGTAAAACAGTTTATGCACAAATATGTATGAAATGACTTGAAAATAAAGTGCAGGTAACGTAAATAACACATTAATTTATAGTGGTTCAGATATATGATCTTACGACCACTCTCACGATCCAATCGTGATGTTTATCCCTTTAATTTCCCGAAAATTAACAAGGGCTTGTCCTTTATAGTCCCAAGAGGAGGACTTTGAGATCTGAGCAGTTCCAAACTGCTACGGTCTCCACAAGTGAGTTGAGAGCACTTGCACTCTTTACAGTGATGAACACTCAACTTGACTTCTAGGGTTTTATGGTAAAATGTGGGTTTCGTGTATATGAACTAGATGAGAATTTTCCTTACAATCTGTTTTAGCCTCATGCTAGGATTGGGAAATTCTCTCTAAGCTATGGATATATTTGAGTGGCTAAACTGGCTTAGATGTTATGAGTTCACTCATTGGGGATGAGGTGAGGCGTGTTGAATCTTCATGAACGATCTTCTTGAGCTCTTCTTATTTCTGGAATTTAAGAACTTTGCTCGACCTCTGCATCTCACTCTCTTCACACTCCCCCGTGATGTATGAACTGAACTCATTTATATAGTGTTGATGTTTGAATGTTACCATTGGATGATAGCAATCAAATCTCCACTAATTCGGAATTGGCAATCTCTTGATTTGATATGATTGAATATTACCATTGTCATGTAATTTCAATCATATCTTTGACTTTCCTTTCTTGTGCACGTATCTTGTCAAATCCTTGACTTCAACTCTGATTGGTCTTCCCTTAATTGTGTAAGATGACTTCTACTCAGCTGATGTAAGATGACTTCTACTCAGCTTGTGTAAGATGACTTCTACTCAGCTGATGTAAGATGACTTCTACTCAGCTTGTGTAAGATGACTTCTACTCAGCTTGTGTAAGATGACTTCTACTCAGCTGATGTAAGATGACTTCTACTCAGTTTGTGTAAGATGACTTCTTCTCAGTTTGTGTAAGATGACTTCTACTCAGCTGATGTAAGATGACTTCTACTCAGCTTGTGTAAGATGACTTCCACTCAACTTATGTAAGATGACTTCTACTCAGCTGATGTAAGATGACTTCTACTCAGTTTGTGTAAGATGACTTTTTCTCAGATTGTGTAAGATGACTTCTACTCAGCTGATATATACTCATCTTACTCTTCTTATCCTATAAGATGAGTTCAACTCATCTTATCAGGAGACTTCTGGTCTTGGTCTTCTCTTCTCTTCTTGAGCATTGGCATGTCTTCTCTTCTTACCAGAGTCCTATCTATTACAAGATGTATAATAAAGTTGTATATACAATACAACTTATCCTATTACATGTTTGATTTGGTTTATCAAAACTAAACTAGGGATATACATATCCCAACACAAGTGTCACAAGGGCATGAGCGGCTCCCAACCTTTTCAATCAGAGCAAAGAAACTCCAATTTGGATACCTTCTGGATAGAGTCAAAAAATGGGTGGAACAGTGAAAAACCAAAGATTTCTCAATTGGAGGTAGAGAAGTATTGATCAAGATTCAAGGCAGTCCTCCAAGCCATTCCAACTTATGCTATGGGTTATTTTCGAATCCCTATTTCTATTTGCTCAGCCATTGAGAGAACCTTAGCCAGGTTCTGGTGGGGATCCAGGAGATTGGAGAATAAATTGCACTGGCTGAAATGGCGTGACTTGTGTGATGATAAGAGCTTGGGAGGAATGGGATTTCGTCAGCTAGACCATTTCAACCAAGCACTTCTAGCTAAACAAGTGTGGAGAATCTTGATTAACCCGACATCATTGATAGCAAGAATTTTCAAGTCCAGGTATTTCAAACATGAATCCATTATGGAAGCAGAAGTGGGTTCAAACCTGTCTTATGTCTGGCGATCCATGTGCTGGAGCAGAGAAGTGGTGGATAAAGGGATGCGATAGAGGGTGGGGAATGGTAAAAAAATTCATGTGTTCAAAGACGCATGGGTGAACAACTTGGATTCTAGTAGAATTAATTCAAGAATCACATCGGGGTCGAAGGTGGGACGTTTTATAAATAGGGAAGGGGTTTGGGATGAAGAAATGCTCTCTAATGCTTTTTTGGGATTAAAAAAGGAAGCATTACTACAAGTTTCGATAGGTGGATCTGAAGTGAAGGATGATTTATTTTGGAAATATGATCACAAAGGAGAGTACAAAGTGAATTCTGGCTATCATAGTGCAAGAACTATCACCAACAACAGCAAATATATGGAAGAAAGCTCGGATACAATCAGTTTGGCATTTGAACCTGCCACAAAAAATTTGAGTCTTTTGGTGGAGGGTGCTACACGATTTCATCCCAACACCTGGAAATCTATTTCGGCTGCATATTCCAGTGAGCCCCAATTGCGAAGAATGTGGTTACCAATTGGGGTCGACCACCCATATTCTCTTCCATTGCTACAAAGTTAAACAGGTATGGAAATTTTGGGGCTACTGGGAATTTCTATAAACTATGGAAGGTCTTTCAGCGTGGGAATTGGCAAGAATTTCACAAGAAAGATTAGATAAGAAGGAGTATGAACGTTTTGTGATGATAGCATGAGGTATATGGACTAAATTGTGCAAGATCAGTCATACTCAAAATGGTGGTAAGGGATCATGCTACACACTCTCGTATCTGCAATGGACATTGTGTTATCTGGAGGACTTTAGGAAGTGGAGAACGGAAGATCGTCTGACGGAAAATACGGGGAGGAATCAAAGTACGAGAGGGAAATCATTTGCTTATGATCTTACCATTGATGTTGATGCAGCCTTCAACAAAGAGAACAACAAGTTTGGCATTAGAGGTCTTATCCGTAACGAAAATGGGTCTACTATAGACTCCTTTAGCAAAAGCATCAGCCAAACGGGGTCAGTTTTGGGGGCGGAATTACAAGCTATTCTGGAAGGAATTAAACATGGATTAGCCCTCTCTCCACGTTCCATTAGAGTCAAATCGGACTGCCTGGGTGGGGTCAAAATGATTAACACTAAGATGACCTCTCGTAATGTGGAAGGGATTATTTTGGATAGGATCTGGGAACTTGTGGAACGATTCGTAGTGTGCGACATTATCCACCTCCCTCGATCGGCAAATCAGCGAGCTCACGGTGCGGTGCTATCTTCAGATTCTCACGATTGATTTGATGGTCTTTCTTTTGGATGTAGATAGCTTGGTGTGAAGACGGATCTCTCTTGACATGATGTTACGACTCTTCTGGTTCTGCTCCTAAAAAAAAAAAGTTGACAAGTTTTTACTATCCTTATTTTATCTCTCATAATACTAATAAAAAATTTATACATTAAAATGTGTTTATAAAATTTAGGGACCCTTAAGTAAGAAACGAAGAGAGTATTCACTAAAACTCGTGCTCAGAATAATGAGTATAATAAATTTGAAGGGAGGGAGTTAACTTGATATTTTAAATGAAAAAAATCTTTATATATAAAAGGAGGAAAGTTCTCTTCCATGTTTGACATGTGGCTATCCTGCTTGTGACACGTGGCTCTCCTATGTGGCACTATCTCAATTCTCACGTCTAACATGCTGAAAAGTGGCATATAATGCAAAATCTTTGAGGAAAAGAAAAGACACCGAGAGACACGGGGAGAAGTTGGAAAGGTTTTCAAATTTTTAACGCAGGTCTGAATTAATGAATTTTAAAAAAGAAGAGTGATAGAGACGCTGGAAAACACTCGTGTTCTTAGTGGATTCCCAAAGAGACGGGGAAGGAGAGAGAGAATATTGAATGGGGTTTTCCAAAATTTTAAGCGATTTCAGCAATGGACCTGTTGCTCAACTGCTGCAGAACACAGGTATTAGAGACTCCTTTTTTTTTTTATCTGTTGGTCTGATTTTAGGGTCAGAATTATATCTATATGCGTGTTTAATTGTTTTGAGAAGAGATAAAGAGGTACATGAAAAATTGAAACCCACACACCAGTGGAGTGTTGGATTTTTATTCGCAATGTCCATTAAAGAAGAACAAGAGAAACGCTTTGGAATTTTGTTGGCAAATCTACTTTCCATTCTCCTTTAGATCACGTTGGTAATGAGTATGATAAGAAGAAAAGAACTTAACAGGTGGGATGGGTTTTTTTTTTTTTTTTTTACATCGTGGTTTATAATGAAACTTCTGCAACATGGGCTATTCACCGTTCACTCTCGTCCTTCAGGTAGTAGGTATACTGCAATTTTTATTCACTCTGAATTCAGTTCTTGGTTTTTATTGATGGACATTTAATTCTTATATTTTGGTTGCAACCTTTTTGTAATGTCCGTTACTTTTCTATCTAATAATAATTAATTTATTTAACTAAATATTAGTTAATTATACTTATTTAAAATGAAACTTGTAACCACTCCCCCATCATGATAACATTTTGGTTACTCCTCCATATTAATGAGGAAATGAAAAGTCATCTAACTCAAATATAGGGGCATTCCTTTTCTAATCATCTCTCTCCCACACGCGTACAAAAAAAATCAGTTTATTCTCTCATCATTCTTCTCTCTCAAACAAAGGAAGCATTCCATTTTTTCCTCTCGTTGGTATTGATTTTTCTTGCAGAGGTTGATTTGCTTTAAAGTTAATTCTCCATACTTCTCTAGATTCAAACTTTCATCAATTATTTGATTATGCAAAATTGGCCACACTATCGAGTTTCATTCTTCTAGCCTAATTAGTATTAAAATTGGCAGATTCTTTTTCCTCTCACATACTGTCAATATATGCATGCGCTGTGTGTATGTCTATATATAGTGATAACATGCTTTGTTTCAATATTATTATAAAATTGTTCTAGGCTTTTGTTTCATTATTATTATAATATTATTTTTGTTATTAAAGAGTTGGGATGGTCATTGATTACAGCAAACAGAAGTATATATACAGTAAAACCTCTCTATAGTCATATCCTTGGGACCACAAAAAAATATTCCTAAATGGGGGTTATTCCTAAATAGAGTTATAAGGTTTTTTTTTTTTTAAATGCATGTATATTATATAATGGTATAATTAGTAGATACATGTACATGATGTAATGTGTTGAACTTAATTGAACTAATTTACTCACGTAATATGAAAATACAATACTCAAGAGTCACCCACCATAGATGCATGTACTTGCTTTTGATTGCTTTAATTTTTTCATCTATAAATACTATGTATAATACATTTTTTTTTTTATCAATTACATCAAATCAACATTTTCTTCACGCATATAATGGCACCAAAAATAGAAAAGAGAACTCAAATGAGTGAAAAAATTCGTGTGGACGAGCTAATGCGCACACGCAAGTTGAAGGATAAGGTTACAACACAAAAGATTAAATCATTGTCACAATCAACCTTGAACAAGTATTTTAAATCAACTTAAATCTATTGTAAAATTATATATATTATTATAATTTATTCCTAAATGGAGATGTATTTCTTTATGTTGGGACTTGAAAAAATATGAATTATGACAATATGAAGTTTATTCCAAATTATAACTGGTCCCAAGTTGGGACCATGAATTTTTATTCCTAAAGAGACTTTATTCCTTAATAGAGTATTCTTTTTGAGAGGTTTTACTGTATATTGTAAAGCCATACTTGATTTGATTTTCATCTTTATTCACTAATTAATATTACTAATAATATTAGTAGGTAGTTTGATTCATTTGGTGTTATTATCTATTCTATTAAATTAGGTTAAATTGATTTGGGAATTAGGTTATTTGATTTGAGAATTTAGGGTTTCTGATTTAGGAATTTTGATTCCCCAAATTGACTTATCACTATTTTCTATTTAGTCCTCCAATATTTTAACCCTTGCAATTACGCCCCTAGGTTTGTAATAAAAAATCATTGCTACGCAAGTGTTTCGATTAGTTACTTTCTTGAATATTATGTTAATTAGTCGTACACGATAATCAATGCAAGGCAACAAAAATTACGAGGACTAGTTCGTGCAAGGTTCACGTATCGTTAGTAGCTACTATCGTCTATCGAGGTGGGTTTTAATTGCCTTATTCTCTACGGTGGTTTGTAGAGCTCTATTGCATTTGTTATTCATTATTTAATATTTTAGATAAATGTTTGAGTTATTTGTTTACTATGTGAATTCATTTCTATTGTTATTCTATTGGCAAAGTTATCATTTTATTGGCAAAGTTATCATTCTATTGGCAAAGTTATCATTATATTGGCAAAGTTTGTGGCAAAATACATTATATATTGGCAAAGTTTGTGGCAAAGTTATCTAATAGCCAGGGGCTCCAAATGGGGTCTGGGACCGACGGGTCTTCGGGTGCGACCCGCCGTGCTCACTACGTGTGGGAATACCTTAGTCATTTATTTGGCTTTGGGAAGGTCCACAAACTCTATAGGCAAAGTTGGCAAAGTATCAATGGCAAAGTATATGTGACAATGTGAATGCTATTTACTATGTCTCGATTGCTTGATTATTTATTTTTAATATTAAGTATTGAATGACTTAGATCCACTGAGTGTGCTTTCATGCTCACCCCCATCAAATTATCAATTTCAGGTTGAAGAGTTGGACGGCGAGGAACTGTGATGGGAGACGATCTTCATTAATTAAGAATAAAAATTATGGATGATTTATGCTTGTTATCTCGGATTATGTTTTGGTTCTTAAGTTTTTAGTTATTTAAGTTAATCGTGAACTTTCCACTTGAACCTAATTATAACTATTTTTTCGCTGCTTAGTTAAAAGAACTTTTTAAATAATAGTCGTTACACTCTTTATTTTACCGTTGTAAGTTTAGTTAGTTAATTTTGGCACGTTAAAATTAGTTATTTCAACTACTTTTGAAAATGTCTGTATTTTTAAAATTGGGGTGTGATAGTGTGGTATCAGAGCGGGTCTACGTTCTTGTAGACTTGCTAAAAAAAAAATTTTGAGTCGAGTTGGTTAAAATAAATAAAAGCAATGTCGTCCATCACCGCCTCACCGCTCTAGCTCCTCAAGGTACATGTTATTACATTTTGCTATTTTAATTCACCATGTTAAATTCTCATGCTATTATGCCACGTTGAATTAATTGTGTTATGATATTTTGCTATATCGATTCATTATATGCGAATTCTTCATGCTATTATGTTACAAGTTATGATCTATGGTATATGATTATTTCAGTTGCATTTATATTTATTGTTCAAGGTTTATTTATTAAAGATCACTTAGTGCAAAGACAATATATGTGTTACGCAAAAATGTAATGTAGTTTAGAGCTTTCATAGGTTATGGCTGATATTCCACAAGGAGGCGCTAACCATGTCAATAATGAGGCTCCAGCTCTCAATCCGGTTAACAACGGGCCCCTTAACTTTCAAAACAATGCGGGCATTGTGGAACAATTTCGTCGTTATAAGCCGCCCACCTTTAATGGACGTGACAGACCAACAGTTGTGGAGGAGTGATTTCGGGCTCTTGAGCGTGTCTTTCACCTTATTAAATGCACGGATCAACAACGTGTGGCATGTGCCGAGTTCCAATTAGTGGAAGATACTGACCATTGGTGGGAGGGCTACTGGAGAACAAGACCAGAGGAGGAGCGCGATGCGCTTACGTGGGATACATTTAAGGAAATTGTCATGCACAGGTTTTACCCTGATACTTATCGTGAGAGAATGGAGTCAAAGTTCTTCGAGTTTCAACAAAGGAATCTGACTATTGAGCAGTATGAAAGACAATTTTCCCGGTTAGCCCGTTTTGCCCCTCACATGGTGGACACTGAACGTAAGAAGGCTCAGAAATTTAAGAAGGGACTGCGACCAGAAATACACAGCATTCTTGCTAGTCACGGAGATATGTCCTTCAGTGACTTAGTTACGAGGGCAGAGGAAATTGTTGAGAGCCAACATAGCGAGAACCCTAACCGAAGGCCAACTGAACACCAAGGGAAGAGGAAATGGGATGGCCAATCTCAGATCAACAACAACAACCTGAACAAGCAAGGAAGATTCTAAGGTAACTCTACACCTACACGACCTCAGAGTAACTTCACACCGGGCAGATTCCAGGGCGGGACAAGAGCAAATATCCAGCCTATTAAGTCAGCTTGTGCAAAATGTGGAAGGAATCATAGAGGAAAGTGTCTTGCCGGACAAGGGAAGTGTTTCAGATGCCATGAGCCAGGTCACACAGCCCCCTATTGCCACAACTTCGAGAAACAGACTTCTCCTTCTACACCTAAGGGAAACACTCGAGTGTTTGCTATGACTACTGGCCTGGAGTATGAAGGAGGCAATGAACCAAATACCATGACAAGTATGATAATGCTAAATGAAGTTCCTATTCTAGCTTTGTTCGATACTGGTGCATCACATTCTTTTATTTCTTCAAAGTGTTGTGATAAGATTGGTTGTAAAGAAACTATTAAGGTTGGAGCCTTAGATGTTGGTATTCCATCGGGAAAGTCGTTTATTACGGATACTATAGTTAAGGGGGTAGATTTGAACATTGGTGGTAAAAGCCTAGATGCCAAATTATATGTCATAGAAATGCATGATTTCGATGTAATCTTAGGCATGGATTGGTTGACTAAATATAAAGCACGTCTCAATTGTCATAATAGAGAAGTGGTGTTAAAATTGTCGAATGAAGATGAATTGGTATTCTTTGGTACGAAGACGGGTATTACGACCCGAGTTATATCCGCAATGAAGGCCATAAAGATACTGAAGAAACGAGATTGTCAGGGCTATTTGATCAACGTGATGGGAACATCGACTCGTGATGTAAAGATTGAAGATGTGCAAGTGGTTCGTGATTTCCAGGACGTTTTCCCGAAAGATTTACCAGGGATACCATCAGAACGACAAGTGGAGTTCACCATATATTTGTTGCCGGGATCAGCACCTGTGTCCAAAGCACCGTACCGGATGGCACCGAAAGAACTGGAGGAGCTCAAAGTGCAACTACAAGAGCTTTTAGACAAGAAATTTATTCAACCGAGTGTTTCGTCGTGGGGAGCACCTGTGTTATTTGTGAAGAAGTAGGACGGAACGATGAGGATGTGTATCGACTATAGAGAATTGAATCGACTCACCATCAAGATCAAATATCCATTGCCAAGGATTGAAGATTTGTTCGATCAGTTGAAAGGGGCTAGTGTTTTCTCCAAGATCGATTTGAGGTCGGGTTACCACCAGTTGAAGGTCAAGGATAGTGATACATCGAAGACGGCATTTAGAACACAATATGGTCATTATGAGTTCGTAGTGATGCCATTTGGATTAAGCAATGCTCCAGCAGTATTCATGGATCTAATGAATCAATTTTTTCACTCATTTTTAGATCGGGTTGTTATTGTCTTTATCGATGTTATATTGATTTACTCGAAGAATAAAGAAGAACATGAGGAGCACTTGAGAATTGTTTTAGAGGTGCTTCGCAAGGAGAAGTTGTACGCAAAGTTCAAGAAATGTGAGTTCTGGTTAGATCGAGTTTTGTTTCTTGGGCATGTGATCACTGCACAACGAATAGAAGTTAATCCGTCAAAGGTGGAAGCAGTTAGAGAGTGGAAGGCACCTAAGAACGTGAATGAGGTTCGTATCTTCTTAGGATTGGCGGGGTACTATCGAAGATTCATTGAAGGTTTCTCTAAGATTTCGTCACCCATGACTCAATTAACGAGAAAGGGAGAAAAGTTTGTATGGACCGAGAAGTGTGAGGAGAGCTTTCAAGAGTTGAAACGGAGGTTAGTCACGGCACTCGTACTTACGATTCCAGGTGTATCTAAAGGGTTCGTCATTTACACTGACGCGTCGAAGCAAGGTTTAGGATGTGTTCTGATGCAACATGGCAAGGTAATTGCTTACGCTTCGAGACAGTTGAAGATCCACGAAATGAACTATCCTACTCACGACTTGGAATTGGCTGTTGTGGTTCATGCACTGAAGATTTGGAGGCATTACTTATATGGTGCAAGGTGTGAGATTTATACAGACCATAAAAGTCTGAAATATTTTTTCACACAAAAAGAGTTGAACATGAGGCAACGAAGATGGCTAGAATTGGTGAAAGATTATGATTGCACAATTAATTACCACCCCAAAAAGCTAACGTGTTAGCAGATGCATTAAGCCGCAAAGTTAGAGGAGAGTTATCATGCCTATTGACACGTCAAGACGATTAAGTGAAAGACTTTTCTTAGCTGAAGATAGAGATCGTGGAGCCGCCAAGTAAGGTTGAAGCAATTGTGGCAGCAATGGTTATTCAACCTTTATTGTGAGATAGAATTAAGGAAGCACAAGACAAAGATGGGTTCTTGATGAAGATGAAGAAGCGCGTATAAGACGGGAATGCAAAAGGGTTCATATTGGCACCCGACGGTGCACTTACTCTCGAGGGATGACTATGTGTACCAAAAGATGAGGATTTAAGAAGAGAGATATTAGAAGAAGCTCATTGTACGTCGTATACTGCTCATCCCGGAGGAACGAAGATGTATTGGGATTTGAAGACTATATTTTGGTGGAGAAACATGAAAGAAAGAATCGGGGTATTTGTGGAACGATGTTTGACATGCCAATAAGTGAAAGATAGCTGAGCATCAACGACCAGCGGGATTACTAAAACTGCTTGAAATCCCAGAGTGGAAGTGGGAGCACATCATGATGGATTTCGTAGTAGGTTTGCCATGATCGACTAAAGGAAATCGCGCAGTTTGGGTCATCGTTGATAGATTGACTAAGTCTGCACACTTCTTACCAGTTAAGATGACTTTTGGTATGGACCAGTTTGCACAATTGTACGTTCGAGAGATTGTGAGGCTCCATGGGGTTCCTGTCTCGATTGTATTAGATCGGGATACCAGATTCACTTCTAAGTTTTGGAGGACTTTACAAGAAGCTATGGGGACCAAGTTGAATTTCAGTACCGCTTTTCATCCACAAACTGATGGACAATCTGAAAGGACTATCCAGATTTTGGAAGATATGTTGAGAGCATGCGCGTTGGATCTTAGTGGAAATTGGGAGTCGTACTTACCACTAGTGGAGTTCGCCTACAACAATAGTTTTCAAACAACGATTGGAATGGCTTCTTATGAAGCGTTGTATGGAAGAAAATGTAGGTCTCCAGCTTATTGGGATGAAGTTGGTGAAAAGAAGATTTTAGGACCATAAATTATTGAGCAAACGGTTGACGTGATACGAAAGGTTCGAGAAAGAATCAAGATAGCTCAAGATAGATAGAAGTCATATACCGACAAGCGAAGAAAAGACTTGCAGTTCATTCAAGAAGAGAAGGTGTTCTTGAAGATCTCACCTACGAAGGGAGTTATCAGATTTGGTGTCAAAGGGAAGCTTAGACCAAGGTATATTGGTCCTTTCGAGATTTTGGAAAAAGATGGTGATCTAGCTTATCGACTTGCTCTACCTCCGACACTTGCTGCGGTACACAACGTTTTTCACGTATCCATGTTGAGGAAGTAAGTTCATAATCAAAGTCACGTCATCAACCATGCAACTTTGGAGATCAACAAAGATATGACATATGAAGAGGTTTCCGAACTCATTCTAGAAAAGAAGATTCACAAGCTATGTAGCAAGGATGTGGCCCTTGTCAAAGTACAATGGAGTCGACATGGAAAAGATGAAGCCATGTGGGAACAAGAAGACGAGATGCTAGCGAAATACCTAGAGTTCTTTTCGTGAGGTAAGTTTTTAAATTTCGAGGACGAAATTATTTTAAGTGTGGTAGAATGTAATGTCCGTTACTTTTCTATCTAATAATAATTTATTTATTTAATTAAATATTAGTTAATTATACTTATTTAAAATGGAACTTGTAACCACTCTCCCATCATGATCACATTTTAGTTACTCCTCCATATTAATGAGGAAATGAAAAGTCATCTAACTCAAATAAAGTGGCATTCCTTTTCTAATCATCTCTCCCACACGCGTACAAAAAAATCACTTTATTCTCTCATCATTCTTCTCTCTCAAACAAAGGAAGCATTCCAGTTTTTCCTCTCGTTGGTATTAATTTTTCTTGCTGAGGTTGATTTGCTTTAAAGGTAATTCTCCATACTTCTCTAGATTCAAACTTTCATCAATTATTTGATTATGCAAAATTGGCCACACTATCGAGTTTCATTCTTCTAGCCTAATTAGTATTAAAATTGGCAGATTCTTTTTCCTCTCACGTACTGTCAATATATGCGCCGTGTGTATGTCTATATATATTGATAACATGCTTTGTTTCAATATTATTATAAAATTGTTCTAGGCTTTTGTTTCATTATTATTATAATATTATTTTTGTTATTAAAGAGTTGGGATGATCATTGTTTACGGCAAGCAGAAGTATATATATATTGTAAAGCCATACTTGATTTGGGTTTTATCTTTAGTCACTAATTAATATTACTAATAATATTGGTAGGTAGTTTGATTCATTCGGTGCTATTATCTATTCTATTAAATTAGGTTAAATTGATTTGGGAATTAGGTTATTTGATTTGAGAATTTAGGGTTTCTGATTTAGGAATTTTGATTCTCCAAATTGACTTATCACTATTTTCTATTTAGTCCTTCAATATTTTAACCCTTGCAATTACTCCCCTAGGTTTGTAATAAAAATTCATTACTACGCAAGTGTTTCGATTAGTTACTTCTTGAATATTATGCTAATTAGTCGTACACGATAATCAATGCAAGGCAACGGCAATTACGAGGTCTAGTTCGTGCAAGGTTCACGTATCGTTAGTAGCTACTATCGTCTATCGAGGTGGGTTTTAATTGCCTTATTCTCTACGGTGGTTTGTAGAGCTCTATTGCATTTGTTATTCATTATTTAATATTTTAGATAAATGTTTGAGTTAATTGTTTACTATGTGAATTCATTTATATTGTTATTCTATTGGCAAAGTTATCATTCTATTGGCAAAGTTTGTGGTAAAGTACATTATATATTGGCAAATTATCTAATAGTCAGGGGCTCCAAATGAGTGCTACACGATTTCATCCCAACACCTGGAAATCTGTTTCAGCGGCATATTCCAGTGAGCCCCAATTGTGAAGAATGTGGTTACCAATTGGGGTCGACCACCCATGTTCTCTTCCATTGCTACAAATTTAAACAAGTATGGAAATTTTGGGGCTACTGGGAATTTCTAAAAACTATGGAAGGTCTTTCAGCATGGGAATTGGCAAGAATTTCACAAGAAAGATTAGACAAGAAGGAGTATGAACGTTTTGTGATGATAGCATGGGGTATATGGACTGAATTGTGCAAGATCAGTCATACTCAAGATGGTGGTAAGGGATCATGCTACACACTCTCGTATGTACAATGGACAGTGTGTTATCTGGAGGACTTTAGGAAGTGGAGAATGGAAGATCGTCTGACGGAAAATACGGGGAGGAATCAAAGTACGAGAGGGAAATCATTTGCTTATGATCTTACCATTGATGTTGATGCAGCCTTCAACAAAGAGAACAACAAGTTTGGCATTGGAGGTCTTATCCGTAACGAAAATGGGTCTACTATAGACTCCTTTAGCAAAAGCATCAGCCAAACGGGGTCAGTTTTGGGGGCGGAATTACAAGCTATTCTAGAAGGAATAAAACATGGATTAGTCCTCTCTCCACGTTCCATTAGAGTCAAATCGGACTGCCTGGGTGGGGTCAAAATGATTAACACTAAGCTGACCTCTCGTAATGTGGAAGGGATTATTTTGCATAGGATCTGGGAACTTGTGGAACGATTCGTAGTGTGCGACATTATCCACCTCCCTCGATCGGCAAATCAGCGAGCTCACGGTGCGGTGCTATCTTCAGATTCTCACGATTGATTTGATGGTCTTTCTTTTGGATGTAGATAGCTTGGTGTGAAGACGGATCTCTCTTGACATGATGTTACTACTCTTCTGGTTCTGCTCCTAAAAAAAAAAGTTGACAAATTTTTACTATCCTTATTTTATCTCTCATAATACTAATAAAAAATTTATACATTAAAATGTGTTTATAAAATTTAGGGACCCTTAAGTAAGAAACGAAGAGAGTATTCACTAAAACTCGTGCTCAGAATAATGAGTATAATAAATTTGAAGGGAGGGAGTTAACTTGATATTTTAAATGAAAAAATTCTTTATATATAAAAGGAGGAAAGTTCTCTTCCATGTTTGACATGTGGCTATCCTGCTCGTGACATGTGGCTCTCCTATGTGGCACTATCTCAATTCTCACGTCTAACAGACTAAAAAGTGGCATATGATGCAAAATCTTTGAGGAAAAGAAAAGACACCGAGAGACGCGGAGAGAAGTTGGAAAGGTTTTCAAATTTTAAACGCAGGTCTGAATTAATTAATTTTAAAAAAGAAGAGTGATAGAGACACTGGAAAACACTCATGTTCTTAGTGGATTCCCAAAGAGACGGGGAAGGAGAGAGAGAATATTGAATGGGGTTTTCCAAAATTTTAAGCGATTTCAGCAATGGACCTGTTGCTCAACTGCTGCAGAACAAAGGTATTAGAGACTTTTTTTTTTATATGTTGGTCTGATTTTAGGGTCAGAATTATATCTATATGTTTGTTTAATTGTTTTGAGGAGAGATAAAGAGGCACATGAAAAATTGAAACACACACACCAGTGGAGTGTTGGATTTTTATTCGCAATGTCCATTAAAGAAGAACAAGAGAAACACTTTGGAATTTTGTTGGCAAATCTTCTTTCCATTCTCCTTTAGATCACGTTGGTAGTGAGTATGATAAGAAGAAAAGAACTTAACAAGTGGAATGGGATTTTTTTTTTTTTTTTACATCGTGGTTTATAATGAAACTTCTGCAACATGGGCTATTCACCGTTCACTCTCGTCCTTCATGTAGTAGGTATACTCCAATTTTTATTCACTCTGAATTCAGTTCTTAGTTTTTATTGATGGACATTTAATTCTTATATTTTGGTTGCAGCCTTTTTGTAATGTCTGTTACTTTTCTATCTAATAATAATTAATTTATTTAACTAAATATTAGTTAATTATACTTATTTAAAATGAAACTTGTAACCACTCCCTCATCATGATCACATTTCGGTTACTCCTCCATATTAATGAGGTAATGAAAAGTCATCTAACTCAAATAAAGGGGCATTCCTTTTCTAATCATCTCTCCCACACGCATACAAAAAAAATCACTTTATTCTCTCATCATTCTTCTCTCTCAAACAAATGAAGCATTCCAGTTTTTCCTCTCGTTGGTATTGATTTTTCTTGCTGAGGTTGATTTGCTTTAAAGGTAATTCTCCATACTTCTCTATATTCAAAGTTTCATCAATTATTTGATTATGCAAAATTGGCCACACTATCGAGTTTCATTCTTCTAGCCTAATTAGTATTAAAATTGGCAGATTCTTTTTCCTCTCACGTACTGTCAATATATGCGCCGTGTGTATGTCTATATATAGTGATAACATGCTTTGTTTCAATATTATTATAAAATTGTTCTAGCTTTTGTTTCATTATTATTATAATATTTTTTTGTTATTAAAGAGTTGGGATGATCATTGTTTACGGCAAGCAGAAGTATATATATATATATATATATATTGTAAAGCCATACTTGATTTGGTTTTTATCTTTATTCACTAATTAATATTACTAATAATATTAGTAGGTAGTTTGATTCATTCAGTGTTATTATTTATTTCTATTAAATTAGGTTAAATTGATTTGGAAATTAGATTATTTGATTTGAGAATTTAGGGTTTCTTATTTAGGAATTTTGATTCCCCAAATTGACTTATCACTATTTTCTATTTAGTCCTTCAATATTTTAACCCTTGCAATTACGCCCCTAGGTTTGTAATAAAAATTCATTGCTACGCAAGTGTTTCGATTAGTTGCTTCTTGAATATTATGCTAATTAGTCGTACACGATAGTCAATGCAAGGCAACGACAATTACGAGGACTAGTTTCTGCAAGGTTCACGTATCTTTAGTAGCTACTATCGTCTATCGAGGTGGGTTTTAATTGTCTTATTCTTTACGGTGGTTTGTAGAGCTCTATTGCATTTGTTATTCATTATTTAATATTTTAGATAAATGTTTGAGTTAATTGTTTACTATGTGAATTCATATATTTCTATTGTTATTCTATTGGAAAAGTTAATTTGTGGCAAAGTTATCTAATAGCCAGGGGCTCCAAATGGGGTCCGGGACCGACGGGTCTTCGGGGGCGACCCGCTGTGCTCACTACGTGTGGGAATAACTTCCAACTCTGTGATTATTTCAGTCCATAGAAATTCATAAAAGAATTAGGGCATTTTGTGCTGCATTGGATGCAATAAACAAGTGTCTATCTGAAGCAATTTGTGCCTTATCACGTGGTAGACTGGACGGTGAAAGCATTGGGCTTACACTCTAGGAATGAGATCTTGGAAACATCAAATACTACCCTGAAATCAGGTATTCAGTACTTGCTTATATATGTTTATGCAAATTTTCTTCAATAAACCAAGAGTATTGTCAGTTCTGTCTTGTTGGAAAAGAAAAGGACACTACTGCCTCTAATTTTACAAATTTGATGGCATGCCAATATGAAAATGTAAATTAAATGACAATTGGCTCGTGGATTTTGTGAAAATGGCGAATCTTTATTTTTGAGAGTCTATTTATTATTTTACAGCATACATGTCAAAGTTTTAAAATCATTAAGATGATATCAAGTAGAATAATATGATATAAAGGTGTATTTTAGTTGACTTTTTCATTGTGCTCTATTTTGAAATCTCCATTTTACACTCAAAATTTTAATTGCTCAACTTGGTATTTATATTTTGGGTAAAATGCAAGTTTGGTACCAAGAGAATGTTTCAAAAATAATTTTGGTCCCACGTTCTTTTTTGGTCCCATTTTTTGCAAAAATGGTCCCAACCGTTAAATACTTAACGGTTAAGTGATATTGAAAAAATGGTCCCAAAGCAAAAAATGAGAAAAAATAACACATCGCAATTTTTTTGTAATAATTTGTGTAAATTTGAAAAAACGTAGTATATAATAATTTATATCAAATTTAAAAATTAAGAAAATATTATAGAAAATCTAATCATTTAAAAAGACAAAAAAATTAAAATTATCAAATCAATTAATATTTTAGGTAAAATCTGTTAAATTAAAGAATTTGAATAATTAAAATTTGAAGATATTATTTTTTTATTTATAAAATCATAAAAATTTATTACGGAGTATATAGATTTTTAAAAAATATCAGATAAAGTCTTCCAAAAATTCATTTAACATATTAAGTCATCTCAAACAAAATAATAATGCTTTCAAAATCAAATCGTTAGATTTAGTTTTAAAAAAATTAATAATATATCTCAAAATTAAAAAATTCGGTTCAAGCAATATCACACCACGAACCCATGGTGATCACCGACACGCACCACCAGCTTCAACAGAGGAAATAATAATTGAGATAGAATGAGAAAAAATCAAGAACGATTTGATGTGTAATTTCAGTGAATGTGGTTTGTCTACTTCGATTTGGGGGGTTTAAGTGAGGGTTTACGATTTGAGTAATTTAAGTGAGGGTTTGCGATTTGAGAATGCTTAATGAGTGTTTCACCTTTAATTTTTTCTGAATTTTCAAGTTGGATTCGTGTGGTTTTATTTGGGGGAGATTATTTTAGGGGTTTTTTAAAATTTAAGGTTATTTTGGAGCATTTGATTAAAATAGAGCATTTGGAGATTTTATTTTAGATGGTAAAATCTCGTGGGACCTTTTTTTGTGCAAAATAGGACCATTTTCGCGAACACGAATCTCTTGGGACCAAATCTGCATTTTCCCCGTCTTTTGGGACCAAATATGCATTTTCCCGATCTCTTGGGACCAAATCTGCATTTTCCCGTTTTTGACATTAACGATGTGTGTGCTTCACACTCACAATTCCGTTAATTTTTTACGGAAAAATCTTTTGGGACCATTTTCGTGAACAGAAATTCTCTTGGGACTATATTTGCATTTTACCCTTTATATTTTTTATGTTCCGATAAACAAATAAGAAATATACCTAAATTTGTTTTGAATTAATATGATACGCCTCTTCGGGTGTATAAGAGGCGTCAATGATGAAGAGAAGTTTATTTTGTAGAATTATGTTATTTCTTTATTTCCTTTCCAACTTATTTCATTTCCAGCTTATTTCCTTTCCAGCTATTCATTTTGCCTATTTTAGTAGCAATTGGCCCATGGGCCATGAACTCATACAAATACTATGTTACCCTGCTTTTGGGATTATTGATTAATCATTATTTCGGTTATTAGCTTGGACGGGAGTAACTCCCGGGAATTTAAGTGTTTCTTCTTCCTTAACTCCAACAATTTGGTCCGACCTACTCGATTGCCATTAGGGGTGTAAGTGAGTCGAGCCAACTCGCGAGCTACTCGTGCTCGACTCGGAAAAAGATCAAAATCGGCTCGAAGTTAATCGAGTCGAGTTTCGAGCTACTCGAGTAGTTGTCAAGTTCGAGTTCGAGCTCATAAATACTCGACTCGAAAGGCTCGCGAGCCTAATCGAGCTTCGACATTATTTACTAATTTTCCATTAATATATTATTTATATTTATATACAGGTAATCGAGTCGAGTCGAGCTCGAGTTTGCTTTAGAAAAAATATGTTTTATTATTAATTAAAAAAATTATATAGGTAATCGAGTCGAGCCGAGCTCGAGTTTATCAAGTTTCTTGTCGAGTTGAGCTCGGTCTTTAAAATTTTAGGTTCGATCGAGTCGAGTTTCGAGCTTCGAGTATAACAATCGAGTCAAGTTTCGAGCTCAGCACTACTCGACTCGGCTCGTTTACATCCCTAGTTACCATGACTCGAAGTAAGGGACGTATTGACGCTTTGGAGAAGGAAGTCAAGGGCTTGGGTTCTGGGTTAGCTGATGTCCATGTCGCGATCTCCGCGTTGAAGTCCTCTATCAAAGACCTCACAAAGGAGTTCGAAAGTGTGCATGGACTGCAACGCGGGAAATCACCAGTTATTGAGAGCACGTCGGCCACTGCCAACGGTGGCATTGACGGCCCGCTTGTGCGACACCTGATGGGCTCGCTCAAGCCGTCCCTGGCCAAGCTGGAGTTACATGGATTCACAGGGGATAATCCCTCCGCTTAGATCGCTCGCGCGGAGCAATTTTTCCGCATCGACAACACTCTTAAGGATATCAAGTTGGAATATGTGCTGATTGCAATGGAAGGCACGACTCTGCATTGGCTCCAATGGCTCATGGGGGATAACCCTACCCTGAGTTGGCAGAATTTTTCATTGGAGCTCTTGCGTCACTACGGTGATGATCCCCGTGCAAACCCTTGTGAGGCCTTGGGCCTGACGCGTCAAACGGGCTCAGTGGATGAGTATGTGGATCTTTTCATAACTCATTTGGTCGACGTTCCGTCCTTGGCGAAGCCTGATGCCTTGGGATTTTTTTCTCGCGGGCCTGAAGGAGGATATTCTCATATGGATTCGTTCACGGGATGCGGAGGACATCTCTTCCGCGATGCATACAGCGCACGAGATCGAGCGAGAGTTGAGGGGGACGGTTACACGGTCGTTCTACTTTCCAAACCGTTCCTCATCGGTGTCTCGACCACTACCCTCGAACGGGTACTCTCGCTCAACCGGGGTTTTCCCTAAATCGAACCCTGGCAATCAGTTCTCGGCCCATTCGTCGACATCTCGGCCTCCGGAGTTGGCGGGATTGGTTGCCTCTCCGCAGGGCCATCAATCGAAATTCATGTCACCATCTGAGTATAGAGATTTGCGCACTAAGAGTCTTTATTTTCGTTGTCGTGAGCCCTACAACCCTTTGCACGTCTACAAGAACCATTCCTTGAGAGTCATGGTGGTGATAGATGATGACGATGAAGGTGATTTGGAGGACTCAAATCTCGTTATGCCGCCTATGGACGACTCTTTAAATGACTTACAGGCTTGCCATTTATTTACTGCCACTGCGTGTGGGTTTGACGGTCATCAGACGATGAAGTTGCGAGGGGTCATTAATGGAAAGGACGTGGTGGTTATGATTGATAGTGGCGCGACGCATTGTTTTATTTCTCCTAAGATTGTGTCGTCGCTGGGTATTCCGGTGGATTCTTCTTCGACCTTGCCCGTTCCACTCAGTGACGGTAAGGATACGAATACGGTTGGGGTGTGTGATGAGGTGTCGGTTACACTGGGGCCGATAACTTTTAAGGTTCGGGCATTCGTCTTTCCGGTCAGCGGGGTAGATATCATTTTGGGGGTTTTATGGCTTTCGACTTTGGGAGAGGTGCGAGCAAATTAGGCTTCTCTCACTATGGCCTTTATGTATAAGGGGTTACCGATGTGTCTTCATGGAGAACCGAGCCTGGAATGCCGACAGATATCGCTTTCGTCCCTAGTGAAATTAGAGGATGTGGACTCAGTTTTGCTGATTTGTTTGATGGACCTTTCGACGGCTGATGTTCAGGAGAATGACAGGCTGCCTCCTGATCTTCAGCGGCTCCTCGCTGAATTTCGGACATCCTCGAACCCTTGCCTGGGCTGCCGCCCCCTCGAGACTTTGACCATTGCATTACTCTACAGCCGTCGGCCAGTCCTATCTCGGCTCGGCCGTATCGTTACTCTGATGCCCAGAAAGATGAAATTGAGCGCCTCGTCCGGGAAATGCTTTCTGCAGGAATTATTCAGCCTAGTACGGGACCCTTCTCGAGTCCGGTTTTGCTAGTCCACAAGAAGGATGGAAATTGGCGGTTCTGTGTGGATTATCGTGAGTTGAACAAGTGTATTGTCCCAGACAAGTACCCAATCCCAGTGATTCGGGAATTATTGGATGAGCTACATGGTGCAAAGTGGTTTACTCATTTGGATTTACGGGCTGGTTATCATTAGATTCGCATGGCACCCGAGGATGTTCCGAAAATAGGGTTTGTACACACTCCGGATATTACGAGTTTTTGGTTATGCCATTTGGTCTCATGAATGCCCCCTCCACGTTTTAGTCGGTTATGAATGATTTGTTCCACCCCTTACTGCGACAATTTGTGTTTGTTTTCTTCGATGACATCCTCATCTATAGTCCAAATTGGGTTTCTCATCTTTGTCACCTTCGTCAGGATTTGGCTCTTCTGGCATCGGCCTCTTTTGTGGTGAACCCCAAGAAGGGTGCATGGGGCCGCTCTTTAATTGATTATTTGGGTCATGTAGTATCAGCTGAGGGTGTGCAAATGGATCCCTCGAAGGTGGCAGTCGTCCTCAAATGGCCTGTTCCGAAATCTCTCAAGGCCATCCTGGGCTTTCTCGGCCTCACATGTTATTATCGTCGTTTTATTCGGGGTTATCGTACATTGGCACAGCCTCTTACGACCCTTCTCAAGAAGAACCTCGATGATAGGTTTGTCTGGACGTCGGAAGCTCAATCGGCCTTTGAGTCCCTGCAGCGTGCCCTCACCTCGGCTCATGTGTTGGCCATTCCTAATTTTGTAGAGAATTTCTATATCGAGTGTGATGCTTCGGGCCACGGGTTGGGGGTTGTTTTGATGCAGTCGGGTCACCAATGGCCTACTTTAGCAAGACCCTTTTTGGTATAAACCTTCTCAAATCCACCTATGAGAAGGAACTCATGGCACTCGTCCTCGTAGTCATTCATTGGCGACCGTATTTGTTGGGCCGTCACTTCGTTGTTTGCTCGGATCATCACAATTTGTGGCATCTCTTAAAACATGCTATTGCATCGCCGACACAGTAGTATTGGGTCTCAAAGTTGATTGGATTACGCTCTCTCCCGTCGTGATTCGGAGGTCTAGTGTGCGGCCGTGTCCATTCCACAGTGGTTAGAGTGGTCTGCATTGGGCCACGCAATCCGGGCTGATGCTTGTTACAGCTCGATCATCCATGCCCTCGAGGCGGGGGAAACAATCAATCAGCCATTTACATTTGTCAACGGTATCCTTTATTATAAGGGTCGTCTTGCGGTTCCTGTGGGATCACCTTGGGTCGATCGTTTTTTGTCTGAATTCCACTAGACTCCTACCGATGTCCATGTCAAGGCCTTCCGTACGTATCGTCGGTTAGCTGCCAATGTTTATTGACCATCAATGATGAAGGTTGTTACTCGTTTTGTCGTCGAGTGTCTAGTTTGCTAAAAGTCCAAGGCCGATACTCGTTTCCCTGCGGGGTTGTTACAACCATTGCAGATTCCGGAGAAAATTGGGAGGATGTTAGTATGGATTTTATTTCCGGGCTTTTGCGTTACCAACATTGGGACATAATTTTAGTGGTGGTGGATCGTCTCTCCAAGGTGACTCACTTCATGGGATTCACTCATCCGTATACGGCCAGGGTAGTGGCAACCGTTTTTTATCGTGAGGTGGTCCGTATCCACGGGATTCCCCGTTCGATCGTCTCCGATCGAGACCTGGTCTTCTTGAGTGCCTTTAGGAAAGAATTGTTTGCAGCTTCGGGCACCCAGTTACATATGAGCTCCGCTTACCACCCGGAGATGGATGGTCGGTCCGACGTAATGAACCGTTGCCTCGAGACCTATTTACGTTGTTTTACTTCTGATCACCCTAAGCAATGGGGTTGTTGGCTGCCGTGGGCGGAATATTGCTTCAACACGTGTTTTCATTCCGCTACTGGTCGAACTCCTTTCGAGGCTGTGTATGGCAGATCGCCTCCAACTATTTCCCAATGGCTGCCAGGCGAGATCTGCGTCAAGGCTGTGGCGGACGAGCTGGGTGATCGAGATAACATTTTACGCCAACTCCGCTTCCATTTGGAGCGTGCCCAGCCGCGCATGCAACGGACTGCAAACAAACATCGCCGGGACGTCTCGTTTGAGGTTGGGGACCGAGTTTTTCTAAAGTTTCGCCCGTATCGCCAACTGTCCCTTTTCAAGAAGTTGAATGTGAAGTTAGTGCCTCGCTATTTCGGGCCCTTTACGGTCGAACGACAGATTGGAAAGGTCGCATATCGCTTACACTTGTCGGATGGGACGAGTGTGTATCATGTCTTTCATGTTTCGCAGCTCAAGGCGTCCATCGGGGACCACGCCGTGGAATCCTCCCTCCCTGTAGACTGTTTCAGCGAATCTGCAACCTTCGTCCCCAAGTCTATTCTCCGCAGTCGTTGTATTTGGAGGGGTACGAAGCGCATTTCTCAGGTTTTGGTGGCATGGCAGCATCGCCCCGAAGAGGATGCCACTTGGATCGATGTCTCCGTTTTCCGCCAGCAGTTCCCTTCATTTCGCCTTGAGGACAAGGCGTCTCTTGAGGGGGAGGGAATTGATACGCCTCTTCGGGTGTATAAGAGGTGTCATCGATGAAGAGAAGTATATTTTGCAAAATTATGTTATTTATGTTATTTCTTTATTTCCTTTTTAGCTATTCATTTTGCCTATTTTAGTAGCAATTGGCCCATGGGCCATGAACTCATATAAATACAGTGTAATCCTACTTTTAGAATTATTGATTAATCATTATTTCGGCTATTAGCTTGGAGTTGGACGGGAGTAGCTCCCGGGAATTTAAGTGTTTCTTCTTCCTTAACTCCAACATAATATAAGTGTTTCTTTTAGAAAAAAAAATGTGTATCTAATTGCAACACGATGAAAGGTTGGGGTATTATACAATAATCGTAAAGGTTGTGATTAAATTGATATTGAGACTAAGGGGGGTGTATTGGTTGTGGATTATGTAGGATTTTTTTGGACTTTCAAAGTTTGGGGGTATTCAATTTGGATATTTAAAAGTCTTTAAAATTTTGATGTATTCAATACGGATTTTAAAAAGTTTTTTAAAATCTTTAGATATTCAACCGTTTATAAATTTTAATACTCTATGAATTTTGTTGGATTCTCCTCCAAAAATATAAATAAATTTTACTATAAAAAATCTCTTCTAAAAACCAGACGGATTCTCTCAGAGAACTCTGAAGACGTAGGGATGACAATATTGACCCGACCCGCGGGTACCCACCCACCCTGCGAGTTTTGGGTCAGGTCGGATGTATTGAGTATGAGTTGGATCTAGGTCTTATGCCCGACCCGCGGGTATTCGACCCGAATTAATATATAAACTTTATAATATATATATATATATATATATATATATATATATTGGTAAAATATTTATATATATATATAATATTAATTTGAAAAAAACTCTTCGCATCAATATCGGAGTTTATGAAAATCTATGTAAATCAATAAAAAAAAAATTCATAATTCTGTCAAGTCTATCAAAATTCATATAAATCAATAAAAAAAAAGTCAGTCAAACTCTACATGGACTCTATGGATTTCCACGTACTTTTTAAAGTCCAAAAAAATTCAATATAATCTCAATTGAATACACCCCCTAAATGTAATGTGTTTATTTAGAATTAACCCATAAAAAAGTGTATTTCACAGTTCTGTCAAGTTTATGAAAAATTCATATAAATCAATAAAAAAAATCAGTTAAACTTTGCATGCTAATTTAATTGAATTTTAAATTTCTAAAGTTATAGGGTGTAATTGTATTCTCAAATAATTTTAAAAACTTTATAAGTTATGTATAGAGTATTGTTGAGAATTTTAGAGAAGTTTTAATAATCTTTATAATATATATTTGCAAACATTTTTTACAGCCACGTGGCACTAATTCATTGGTTTATCTCAATCTCTCTCTTCTCAAATCACTCTATTTCAAAATCCCTGAATTCTCATTCATTCTACACTTTTCTTTTAATCTCATCCATTCATTTTAAAACTTAATCTTGACCCTACATTCTTAATCTTATTTTCTATATAAATCCCCCATCTCTTCTCAAAATCCCTAATTTCTCATTCATTCTCAATTTTACTTTTTATGTCATCCATTGATTATAATAAATTTATTGAAGATTTTTTATCCCTAATTTCTCATTCATTCTCAATTTTACTTTTTATGTCATCCATTGATTATAATCAATTTATTGAAGATTTTGTATTTTGATAATCAATTTATTGAAGATTTTGGATTTGTATTTTGATAATCAATTTATTGAGGATTTTGGATTTTGAAGATTTGAAGATTGTCTATTGATCAATAGAAATCCAACAATTCGTCAAAATCCCTAATTTCTCATTCATTCTCAATTTTACTTTTTATGTTATAATCAATTTATTGAAGATTTTGTATCCCTAATTTCTCATTCATTCTCAATTTTACTTTTTATGTCATCCATTGATTATAATCAATTTATTGAAGATTTTGTATTTTGATAATCAATTTATTGAAGATTTTGATAATCAATTTATTGAAAATTTTGGATTTGTATTTTGATAATCAATTTATTGAAGATTTTGAAGATTTGAAGATTGTCTATTGATCAATAGAAATCCAACAATTCATCTACTCAATGATTGTGACTTTGAAAATTGTGAAGAATGTTGGTCCTAAAAGGAGTATATAACAAGTGTATGGGGGGGGGGGAATACACTTGTATGCAAATTCTTTTCAATCTTGATCAAACCAGATATCAGCAATGTTGTCTTGGACAACTCTGCTGAAGATGATTAACTTCTTAAAGATAATCAAACTACTAAGTACTATTGAGTACTTAGTTGAATAACTATCTAAGAGAGTTATATGTGCGGAATAGTGGTTGGCCCTTTTAGTTTAAACTCCTTTAGATTCTGAAATCACTTGGTCAATTCAATACAGACCAGTTTCAGGGAACTTGTCCAAATCAGTTTTGCACAGTCTTTGAATGTTTATCCTTTGAAAGATCAGTTTTGTGTGCAGTGTTGAGTGTATGAAAGTACTTGAAAGTAAATCAACACAAGAGTTTATAGTGGTTCAGAGACTCAAGCTCCTACATCCACTTTCCCTGATTTAACAAGATAATTCCTTCACTCTTGGAATTAACTTGTTTTATAGTGCCAAGGTGCACTTGATCAAGAACACCACTCTTGGTGAATTGATCCCTAGGATGTCTAGAGTCCTAGTACCCTCTTCTCAACTCATAACTGAACTGTTCTTCTCTCAACAGTCAGCTCCTACCACTTCTACTACTACAACCTTCTCACTTTCACTCTTGAAAGATATGAGGATTGAAGTAAGGTTCCAACTAATGAGATATCCTTTACAATGGAGATCAGTGTATAAGGATAGGATATCTCTCTAAGCTTGTGTATGGATGTACAATGAAGTTCAGCTTAGATGAAGTGTTTGAAGACTAAGATAGTCTTTGAAAGCTTTGAAAGCACTCTAGCTTGTAAGAACTTGAGCTTAGTTGGTTTGTGTTGAGATTAGTTGGATGCTTTCAAATGGTCTTCACACTTCTGTATTTATAGACAAATGAAGGATTTGCCCGTTGGAGAGGCAGCCTCCAATGTCCATAAATGTCTTCTTTCAGTTCTTCAACTTTGAAGACAGTTTCTTGATAGTGACATGTCCTCATTTGGGAAATAAACGGCTGTAAGAGCTTTGTCTTCATTCTGCAGCACTCTTCCCAATATCTGACTTTCAGATTCTCTTGTTAGAACTTGGACATCACTTCTGAAGGTTGTTCCAATGATAGGACAACATTCCTCAATATTTGGACAACACTCCTTATCACCATCAGCAGTCTTGCTTATTAGCAAGGTTGGCTTGCTCTTCATCAGATGACTTGGCTCTTTCCCTTTATTTCTCTTGAAGATAATCTTAGCTTGTTTCTTTGAAGATCTTTAGGGTGTGATTGTCTTTTTATCTTCAGCATAGTTGACCTCAGGCTTTCAGAGCCCTTGATCTTGATTAATTGAGTTGAGACAGCTCCTCTGGACAACTCTCCTGATCAGCATACTTATCTTTCAGCAGACTTGATCATGATTCCAGAGTTTGAACCTTGAGGGGACTTGTTCTTGATGTACTTCAAAGCATATGTTCCCCCTCAATTTGTGCATCTAATCATCTAAGAGCTACCTAACATATTAGCTCCTCATCTAGCCTTTATATTATATGTTCTAACATGTCTAGAACATATTCAATCATAACTTAGGCATGTCTCAGGGGGTTTTGGTATTCAATCAAAACATAACTCATTTTATTCCCAACAATTTCCCCCTTTTTGATGATGCCAAAACCTATACAGCTTGTGCAAAAGTGACTTAGCTACACCTATTACATTAATCTTTAGAAGACATGACTAAGGTCAGTTATCCTGAAAAGCAATGTGTTAGTGTATTCACCATTCATGTTGCACATAGGTTTCATAGATAGGCATAGAGAGATGAGTGTTTCTTGATTCAAAATAAGTTCAACTATCATTCATTAAAAGACATTACAAGCATGTTGATAGTTGAATTTAACATATCAGAGCATGAATCATCAACACTAAATACATCAGAGTATTTCTTTCTAACAGTTCAACACATATACAAGATTTTCAACATCAGAGCACAACCTTGTATCAGAGCACCAATCTTATATCAGTACAAATATTAACACTTCAAGACATATACAAGATTTTCAACATCAGAGCACAGAGCTTGTATCAGAGCAATCCATATCAAGTCAGAGCAAACAGATTAGCACACCACATCAGCAAACTTGACCAATTTTCAGCATAGTTGATCAATTAAGATAGGTCAGAAGACTTAGACATTTAGAGATCATCCTCTCGAGGTGGCACCATCCCATACTGTGCCCACACTCTCCTCTTCAAGGCCATGGCTTCTTGGTTGGTTCCTTTAGGACCAAGAACCATCTTGTTTAGCTTGAGGATCTCAGTGAATTCTCTCAGAATCCTTGATTGATCAATCCATCCATCAAGCTTTGGAGGTAAGTATATGATTGGCTTGGGAGCTGTGAGTTCAAATCTTGCAATATCAGCAGCTGCAAGCAATTGTTGATAGAGTTCTCTGTAGTACTCAATCATGAACTCAGCAAAATTGATGTTGGCATCTCTTCCATTCCATCTGTCAATGACATACTGATCATAGACAAACTCCCTTTTTGCTTCCTCCCATGAGTCATTCAGCTGAATTGGCACCCATTTATCCAAGTGAGGATATTTGGTGTCCATTGGGATCAATAGCTGTGGCTTCATCTTGTTGTAAGTTGCTCTCTTCCTTCTTGGCTTCTGGAAGTCTGTTCTTCTCTTATCTCTTGCTCTGTTGGCCTCTTCCATCAAGTCCATTTTCTCTTGGGCCCTCATCATGGCCAGTTTCTGTTGTGTTTCAGGGTCTTTGCCATACCCTTCATGAAACAGCTTTGATGGATCATTGAGTACCACAATCTTTGTCTTCTTTGGTCCAGGTCCAAAGCCTTCTTCATATAAGATTTCCACATCTTCAGTGACTTTGGTACTTTCAGTGGACTTAGTCTCAGTAGACTTGTCTTTTTCAGCATTCTTGGGCTCTCCAGCTGTTTTGGCCTTCTTTGAGATAGGCTCATCATCAATAACTCTGAATTCAGGTGGAAGATCAAGGCTATTGGGAAAGTCAGTGAATTTCTCAACTTGTCTCTTCTTTCCTTGGGCCTTCTTGATCTTTCCTCTAGTTTGGACACCTTCAGCATCCTTGTCCAAACCAGATACTTCACCACCTGGTCTTTGTTGTAGCCTCACTTTTTCCTCTTGAGCTGAGGCCATAGAGTTCTTCAATGCCAGTGCTAACTGCTCCTCTTCATCCAATTCTTCCAAGTTCAGCATTGCAGGCTCTTTTCCCTTTCCTACAGGGGTTTTGTCCTTCCCTTTCACTGGACTCCCAATCACTAAGGCACCTTTTGCCCTTGCTCTTTCCCTTTCCCCCTTTTTGGCAGCATCAAAACATTCTGGCTTCAGTTCACTCATAGTGGATGCCAATAAGGACTGGGCTTGGGTTAGAGACTTCATCTCCTCCAACAGATATACATTCTCATCATGTATATTTTGCATCCTGTCACTGCTTAAGCTAAGAAAGGCAAGAACAGGCTTCATTTTCTGTTGAACGACCTCCTCCATGGTTGCCTTAAGAGATGCATCCAATTGGGCTTTCAGGAGCTCAGTGAGGTTGGCCACTGCACCTTCAGCAATGTTGGCCAACACTTCTTGGGAAAACTTTTCTGAGGTTGCTTTGACCATAGCTAGCCTTTGCTCTTCAGCTCTTCTCTTCTGCAAGGCTGTCTTCTTGCCAAGAGCTTGCTTGATTGTCAATCTGATAGCTTGAACATTTGCATTATGATTGTCTCTTAGCCTTTTTTGATCCTTCTTGACCTCCTTTGAGATGTTTTCCATACTGACTTTGGCTTTGTGAACTTCAGTAGAGATGGTTTGAAGACCAGATTCTACTCCTTCAATTCTTGCTTCCAATGTGGGTAGCACCACATCTTCAGAGCCAGTTAGTCTCATTTCAACAGAAGCTAGGGTTCTTCCATGCTCATCTAATGCTCCAGAAGTTTCTTCGTGAGCTGTTTGAACTTGTTGAGCCAAGGAATCCAACTTCTCTGATTGCATCCCAAGCAAGGTTTGTGCTGATCCAGTGTCAACTTGGATGGGAGCATCTGTCAAGAGATCTTCTGCAAATATTTTATCAAAGCTTATCCCTGCAATATCAGACAAATCAAAAGCATCAGTGAAAACACACTTATCTCCCTCATTTTCTTTTTCATAAGACTCTGATACATCAGCAGTCTTCTCCTCATTTTCAACTATTTCTTTTCTTCCTTCAATAAAAGTTTCCTCACTTAAAGAAACAGGCCTCCTCTCATCAAGGGATTCTTGAAGTTCAGATTTGACTTCAAGAATAGCCTGTCCTTCCTCACTTATACCACCCTCATATGTTGGTACACTCACAATCTTAGTGATAACTACCTCTCTTTCATCCACAACTCCCTCTGATTTTTCAAATCTACTTTCCTTTTCAACTCCTTCTCCTAAACCTGCAGCATCTCCACCTTCAGCAAGGTTCAAAGATGGCAGTTGTGGGGAGATCACAGTGCTCATATCATCAGCCACTGAGTCATCCTGAATGATTAAGGGCTGATCAGTGTCCAACTCTTCTGACACTGAATAGGCCTTAATCAAACTAGCCTCTAGAGAAGGAACCTCCACATCTTTAGGCTGTGCCTTGGGTTCAGGAGAACCTTCATTGGCAGATGTATCCTTGGTTGTGTTACCATCCTTGGTCAACACCTCTGAAATGACAGAGCCTTTCCTATGATAGGTTCTAGGGGGGTTGGAAAGTCTTTCAGAGACAGGAGGCTTAGGGAGATTGGCTTGAGGGGTTTCAGGAGGGTTTGGTTTTGAGGGGTTTGAGGGATCATCTGGGGAGTCATCATCATTGGAGCTACTATCAGGGTGTTTGATTCTCTTAGCTTTTCTTTCCTTCTCCTCCTTAATCTTATCAGCTACCAGCTTTGCAAAGATTTCCTCATCAATGAGAAATCTTGTCTTTGAAACTCCAGCAAAGTGTAACAATCTGTTCTCCTCCACTTGCCACCAGTTTGCACCCTTATCTTGGATGACTTGTGATATTTCCATCAAGGATTTATCTTTTACATCAACAAGCATCCTTAGATCATGAAAGGCCTTCTGAATTCTAGGAAATTCAGCAAGTTGTGGATACAAACTGTCCACAGTAGCCTTGGCTCCTCCTCTGAGCATACTTTCATAAGTATATTCCTCCTCATCTCCACTTGAATGGGGACTTTGGGTTATAGGGGAGTTGGCTCTGGGTTCTCCTAATGTGGCTTCAGGCAGATTAAGTTTAGGAATGTTGGCTTCAGATGGGTTGGGTGCAGTAGAAGGATCTTCAGTTGCTTTTGAGAGCAATGGATTTGAAGGGGCTTTACTCAGGGGGGTTGGCTCAAAAAGTGCAGCTTCTAATTGCTTTGAGTAATTGAGCATAGATGAGTCAAGGGAAGATTGTAATCTTGTCTCATCTACAGCTATGTCAGCTAGCACATCTATCATACTTCTCTGCACACTTCCCTCAGGAGAGTATCTCTTTGTGAGATTTATGGGAGTGATAGGTTGATTGGTTGGGGTTATATGGGTTTCAGGGGAGTTGGGCTCAGGATTCTGAATTTCAGGGATGTTGGCCTCCATTGGTTGACCTTCAGGGACCCTGGATTCTGGAGTTCCAGAACCAGATGAGTTGGTCCTTGACTTTGATTTAGTCCTGCTTTCAGCTCTGCTCTCTCTTAGAGCAAGTTGTAGAGACCTTTCTTCCTGAAGCTCCAACACCTTGTCAGTAGGCTTGACCCTTCTCTTGCTAGCCCTACTGCTTCCACTCCCTTCCTCATCCTTCTCAGGGACAACCTCCCTGATCCTTTTATCACCCCTAAACTTTTGTCTAGTCTCATTGTACTTTTGCCTTAATTCTTCTGAGTGATCAGATGGCACTTGTACACCTTCTCTAGCAACTTCTTCAATCTCAGGTGAAGCATCTGAGTTCTCTTCTGAGATAATCTGAGACATTTTCCTTGTCTTCACCATTCTTGCTTTAGTCCTCTTCTTCATCTTTGGCTTCTCCTCCATCTTTGCTTCAGCAGGCTTGGCCATTAACATCCTCCTTTGCTCAGTTTTCTTGCTGAGCTTTCTGAATAGAATCTTTTGAGCTGGGAGAGGCTTTGCAAAGGTTTGCATTTGGGAGTAGTGGGAAAATCTCTCAATCAACAAGCTTGCCCTAGTGCAATACTTGAGTTTCCCTTCTAGCACAACCTTATTGTGAGATTTCACTTTGAATTTTGCCTTTTCCTTCATCATCTCAGACATGATGAAGGTCCTCCAATCAAACTTGATGCCTTTATCACTGGCATCAATGACTTCAGCCATGATTCTGATTCTTGGATGGCTGACCTGCTCCAAGCTTCCAGTATTACTCAAGAGACTTTTAGCTACTACCTCAAAGAGGTTGAGAAATTCTGGCTTGAGAGTCTTTTTGTTTTGAGTTGAGGAGAGAGGGCCTGGTGTCAATAGCCATTCTTGAGCTATTTCTTCTTCATGACCAGTGCCATAGATTTCTGGATTCCTTCCCTCAGAAGGCAATCCAAAAGCTCCTTCAAGATCTTCTGAAGAGAATTTCACTCTATGAAATCTTTCTTCCTCTTCTCCTTCAGCAACATATGACAGTCTGGTGGAAACTTCACCATCTTCAGGCTTGCCCCTCCATTTGAGAAAGGCAAAGAATTCAGCCATGTAGCTTTCCAAGCAGGAGCTTGGTCTTTCTTCCAAAAACTTTTGAAGACCAGCCCTTCTCAACCATCTCAGGGTTGGAGTAATCTCAGAATCTTCACTTTCAAAGGAGATTATGGGTTCAAAATGAAGATTGTTTTTGTTGCTTAGGTATCCAAAATCAAGGTCTAGAGCCTTGTTGGAGAAATCTATGATCATCTCTGGTCTAACTTTGGGAGCCATTGAAGATTGCAGAGATGAAATTTAGAAAGTTTTGGGAGAGTTTGAAGAGAATAGGTTAGGGTTTCGAATGCTTGGGAAAGAAGAGTGTGTGGGGAGTTCTTAAGACTTGAGAATATTCTAAAAAGAATGTTTGTCAATGAGTTGGTGAGTTTTGTGTATTTTCAACTGTTGTCAAATATGGAAAGATACACTTGGACGGCCAGGATGAATTTCAGGGGAGTTGGCCAGTTTTGATCCAATGGTTAAAAACCAATGTAACAGTGACTTGTTGGTTTTATTCAAAACGTGGAAGGTATTTAATATTAGTTAATGGTTGGGGAGTTTTCGAGATAGATCATGGTTTGAAAAGGTGTAATGCAAACAAGAGTTAAATCTTGGCATTTAATGCATGGAAAGCGACCTTTTGGGTGGGGGACAAATTAAATCCCACATAAATGATATCTGTAGTTGGGACAGGTATCAAGGTAAACAATGATTACCCAAAATATGTGCTTATCAAACCAAAAGAATAGGTTTGATAACTAGGACAACTTATCTGACCCTACAAGGACAAGTGTCCTGAAGAGATGTGGACAAGAGTCCTGAATGTCAATGGACAAGTGTCTTGAGTAGTTATGATCATCTCTTCTGCACTTCAGTAGATTTGTCCAAGTCTACTGAATATCAATTCAGCTCTTTTACTCCCATTAACTTTAATGAGTTTTACTTGTCCAACTTCCCTGGATCAAGTAAACCCAACTCTGCTGATAGCTCCAGAAACCTTGCCTCTGCAAGTGGCTTAGTTAGTATATCAGCTTTTTGATGATCTGTTTGGATCTTGACCAACTTTATATCCTTCTTCTCCACATGATCTCTAATGAAGTGATGCTTGATGTCCACATGTTTGCATCTTGTATGCAAGACAGGATTTTGTGAAATAGCAATGGCACTATTGTTATCACAAAATATTGGCACTTCAGTAGAGTTGACTTTGTAGTCTCTCAGTTGTTGTCTCAGCCAAAGGATTTGAGCACAACAACTTCCAGCTGCAACATATTCAGCTTCAGTGGTGGAAGTAGCCACTGTGTTTTGCTTCTTGGAGAACCAAGATATGAGCTTGTTGCCTAAAAATTGACAAGTCCCTGGAGTGGACTTTCTGTCAATTCTGCATCCTCCATAATCAGCATCTGAGTAGCCAGTTAATTCAATGTTGTCATCAGCAGGATACCAAAGGCCTAGATTTTCAGTGCCTTTGAGATATCTCAAGATCCTCTTTGCAGCCTCAAGATGGCTTTTCTTAGGATTTGCTTGAAACCTTGCACAAACACCTACTGCAAAGGTGATGTCAGGTCTGCTGCCAGTGAGATAGAGGAGTGAACCAATTATTCCTCTATACTCAGTAGAGTTGGTTGGAATACCACTCTCATCAGGATCCATCTTCCAGTTTGTGTTCATTGGAATCCTTACTGGCTTGCTAGTTGTACACCCAAACTTCTTGATCATTTCTATGGTGTACTTAGCTTGGTTGATGAAGATTCCTTCTTTTGATTGCTTGACTTGAAGACCCAGAAAGAAGTTCATCAGTCCCATCATGGACATCTCAAACTTGCTTTGCATTAGCTTGGAGAACTTCTCACATAGCTTCTCATTGGGGGATCCAAATATTATGTCATCCACATAAATTTGGACAAGTAAGATGTCCTCTCCTTCAGAGATTCTGAAAAGAGTTCTGTCCACAGTTCCCTTGGTGAATCCATGATCCAAGAGGAATTGTGACAGTGTATCATACCAAGCCCTAGGGGCTTGCTTGAGTCCATAAAGAGCTTTCTTGAGTCTGTAAACTTGGTTTCCAACTTCAAAACCTGGTGGTTGCTCTACATAGACTTCTTCCTTCAAGACTCCATTCAGAAAGGCACTCTTGACATCCATTTGGTATACTTTGAACCTCTTGTGGGCTGCATGGGCTAGAAAGAGCCTTATTGCTTCTAGCCTTGCCACAGGTGCAAATGTCTCATCATAGTCAATGCCTTCATGTTGGCAATAGCCTTTTGCCACAAGTCTTGCTTTATTTGTGACAATCACATCATTTTCATTTTTCTTGTTCTTGAACACCCACTTTGTTCCAATAACATCTTGATGTGAAGGCCTATCCACCAGCTCCCATACTTCATTTCTGGTGAATTGATTCAGTTCTTCCTGCATGGCTGTGATCCAATTGGCATCTTGAAGTGCCTCCTCAATATCACTTGGTTCTTGTTCTGACAAGAAACAACAAAAAAGGGCACTTTCACCATGAAATCTTCTTGTTTTGACTCCAATACTTGGGTCACCAAGTATTTGATCAGTAGGATGGTCAGACAACCATGTCCTTCTTTTTCTGATCTCTTTAGTAGAGTTGTCCTCTACTGAAGTTGAGTCAATTTGATCATAGAATTCAGGATAATTGAATGCAGGATCTAATTCAGGATCATAATCAGGGGTGTTGTCCTCAATGTCAGGGACATTGGTATTTTCAACATTTTGAGTTCCCCCTTGATTATATGACCTGTTAACTACCTCAGCAGGAACTGCTTCTTCATTGGTAGTTGTTACCTGGATGTGAACTGGGATTGGATCATTCAGTTCATCATTCCTTTCAGTGGGATTTGCCTCAGGAAGGTTGCCTTCAGGATGGTTGTCCAACATAGAGTTTTCAGGTAGATTGGCTTGGACAACTTCTATGATTTCAGTGTCTTTGTCTTTTAGGCTTAGTCTGGTTGTTCTTTGTGTGATTTCTTCTGATTCCAAGTTCTCATTCCTGAACTCATGAGTAGATTCATCAAACACAACATGAGGTGTTTCTTCCACAATAAGAGTTTTCTTGTTGTAGACCCTGAAAGCTTTGCTGATTTGGGAGTATCCAAGAAACACTCCTTCATCAGCTTTGCTATCAAAGGCTTTCAACTGATCTTTCCCATTATTGTGAATGAAACACTTGCAACCAAAAATGTGAAAGTAAGACACTTTAGGCATTCTTCCTTTCCAGAGTTCATAGGGGGTTTTGCCTTGCCCCTTAATAATCAAACATCTATTTTGAGTATGGCATGCAGTGTTTATAGCTTCAGCCCAAAACCTCTTAGGTAATTTTGAGTCAGCAATTAGAGTTCTAGCAGCTTCTTTTAAAGTTCTATTTCTTCTTTCTGCAACTCCATTCTGTTGGGGAGTTCTAGCTGCTGAGGTTTCATGAGCTATTCCATTAGATGAGCAATACTCATTGATGTATGAGTTAATGAACTCTGTGCCTTTATCAGATCTTATCTTGATAATGCTAAGGCTTTTCTCATTTGACAATCTCTTTAGAAGTTCAGGCAGTTTGACTTGAGTTTCCTTCTTATTAAGGAGAAATACTACCCATGTGAACCTAGAGAAGTCATCTACTACAACCAATGTGTATTTTCTACCATTTATGCTTGCAGGGGTAATTGGTCCAAAAAGGTCCATATGCAACAGTTCAAGTACCCTTTCAGTAGAGATGACTGGTTTTCCCTTAAATGAGGCTTTGATCTGTTTTCCTTCTTGACATGGTTTGCAGACATGCTCTTTAATGAAAACCTCATTAGGTAGTCCTTTGACTAATGCATTTCTAGCAATTTTGTTCATTGTTTTAAAGTTCAGGTGGTTTAATCTTTTATGCCATAACCAACTTTGTTCACTAGAACTCTTAGCAATGAAGCATGCAGCATCAGTAGACTTGTCCCAGTCTGCAAAATACACATTTCCTTTCCTAGATCCAGTCAATAGAATTTGTTGAGTCTTATTCTTGATTAAGCATTTTCCACTTGAAAAATCAACATTGAAGTTTTTATCACAGAATTGACTGATACTTAGGAGATTATACTTGAGACCAGCCACATAAGATACATTGGATACTTTGATGTTACCAATCATCAAAGTACCATAACCTTTTGTAGTTGCTTGTGAGTTGTCTCCAAAAGTGACATTTGGGCCTTCTTTTTCAATAAAATCAGTGAGAAGTTCCTTGTTTCCAGTCATGTGCCTTGAACATCCACTGTCAAGATACCATGCTGACTTTTTGCTCATGCTCCTCTTCTTGTGGCCCATTGGTACCTGCAATTAGATAGGTTTAGGTACCCTTTGAGTTTTGGGTCCTGAGAGGTTAGCTGTACCTTTAGGAACCCAAACTTGCCTAATAACCCTGATTGATTCAAGGTGGCTAAGTTGTCTTCCTTTAGCATCTAAATACACTGTCTTTCCCTTAAATGCCTTTGGGAAAGTGTGTGTGAATGTGTTAACTCTATAAGTTTCAGGAGAGTTGTCAAGTCTCCTGAACTTTTGAGTTCTTTGTGCAGCTTGAGGGAATCTTTGAGGAAAGGCTTTCTTATGACCATTACCCTTTGGTATGAAGGGTTTTGGGTGTCTCATTTTATTCTGCCTTTGAGGAAAGTTGTTCCTAGGTCTATTCAGCTGAGGCTTTCTCAGAAGAGTTGGCCTAGGCTGATTATACCTTGGATACTTCCTCTGAACATTGTTCAGTAGAGTTGCCCTACCATTGGGTCTACTCTGCTGACCAATATACCTCTTGTGTTCAGGAGCTTTGGCCATTTCCTTAGGTTTTGGCCTAATCTCCTGAAGCACTTGAGTAGGCATAACATCCATTTTGCCCTTTCCTTTGTTCAGTGGCTGAATTATTTCATTTTCAGTCTGTGCCACTGACTTAACAAAGATTCTCTTAGTGTTACTCACAGAAGCAACACTAAGACAAGGTGAAGATTCAAATGGATCAAAACCTAATCCACTTCTTTGAGCCATAGGTCTTTGATAACTCTGAATTTCCTCTATTGCTCTAGAGGATTTCTTCAGAGCAGACATCTTTAATTTCAGGCTCTCTTCACTTGCTTTAAGAATATCATATTCATGTGAGAGGTTTTCAAACTTGGCATTGAGAATTTTAAGTTCAAAATCTTTTCTCTTCTGAGAGAGGAGTTGATCATCAATCTCCTTTTGTTGGTCAACTATCCTGAGATTTGCTTCCTCAAGCTCTCTCAAGACTTGTTGATATAACTCAGTAGACTTGACATCAACAACTGCCTCAGAGTTTTTGGCAAGTTCAATAGCCAATCTTTCATTTTCTCTCACACAGTTATCATGAAATTCTTGTAACATAGTGAAATCTTCCATCAACTTTCCAAGGGAAAGCTTCAAGTTGACCTCACTATTGTTTTGTGAGATGAATGATGGTGAACTAGAAGTAGAGGATACCTCATCATCCTCAAGAGCCATGTTGCAGACATCATCATCATCATCACTGTTGGAGAATAGTCCATCAGAGGAGTTGAGGCTTTCAGCACTATCAGATTCTTCACCAGCCATCATGGCCTTTCTGTTGGTGAATTTCCTATCTCTTTTGGCCTGCCTCTCCCTTCTCTCCTTAGAGCTTAATTCAGGGCAATCATACTGGAAGTGCCCTTTCTTTTTACAGTTATAGCACAGATCTTCATCATCTTCTTTCTTTGATTCTTCTCTTCTTTTTGATGATGAAGGTTCAGCTCTGATCTTTTCTCTTCAGGCTTTTTGACTTCAGCCTGTGCTTCAGGAGAGTTGTATCTCCTGAATTTGTTGTCCTGGTAGAATTTCTTGTATCTACCAAACCTTGAGTTTAACTTTTCAAACCTTCTAGCCATCAAGGCTAGTTCTTCCTTCATTTCAGTCTTTGAAACTGACTTTGATGATCTTGGAGTGGACTGCATCTCTGGTTCAGCAGTTTTGGCTTTGAATGCCACTCCCTTAGTAGGATTTGAAGGTTCCTCAATAGGCTTTCTTCTATTGAGGTCGAACTCATAAGCTTTGAGTTCAGAGAAGATTTGTTGCATGGGCATGGTGGAAAGATCTTTGGTGTTTTGCATCATTACAGCATAGACATCCCACTTTTGAGTGAGACTTCTCAAGATCTTCAACCCCACCTCTCTCTTGGTGTAGACCTTGCCCAGTGAGTTGATTTCATTCATCACATCAGTGAATCTACCAGCAAACCTATCAATGGATTCCTCAGACTCCATTGCAAACTGTTCAAATTTCTGCACAGCAACTTGGAGCTTATTCTCCTTGATCTTTTCAGTACCCTCACACATTTCAGCAAGAGTATCCCAAATTTCTTTGGCTGTTGTGCAGTGGTAGACTCTACCCATAATTGCATCTGGAATTGTTTGGTAGAGGGTGTTCATTGCTAGATAATTCAGATTATCCTTCCTCTTTTCATCAGTAGTGAAGTCATCTTCATCTTTGGGTAGTACATCTCTTGTATCTGCCCTTTGAGCCTCTGTGACTCTGGGATTGACAAAGGTGAACACAAAAGGACCTCTTGTGATCACTCTCAACATATCAGTATGAAGAGATGCAAGATGAGCCCTCATTCTGATTTTCCAGAAATCATAGTTATCAATTGAGAACATGGGCAATTTGTGATGTGAAATGTGGTTGACTGGATTTGTGGCCATGTTGTCCAATCCTTGGATAGTAGGAGGTGGAACAGCAGCATTGTTGTTGGCCATAATTCAAGAACAAATAGTCAGTCAAAATACACTAAGGATTTCAGAGAGATCAGTTCAGTGACCACAGCCAATATGTGATTTTGAAAACCAGGATGGCTTTTCAGAAGCAGTGGTCTTTGAACCCCTGCTCTGATACCACTTGTTGGTCCTAAAAGGAGTATATAACAAGTGTATGGGGGGGAATACACTTGTATGCAAATTCTTTTCAATCTTGATCAAACCAGATATCAGCAATGTTGTCTTGGACAACTCTGCTGAAGATGATTAACTTCTTAAAGATAATCAAACTACTAAGTACTATTGAGTAATTAGTTGAATAACTATCTAAGAGAGTTATATGTGCGGAATAGTGGTTGGCCCTTTTAGTTTAAACTCCTTTAGATTCTGAAATCACTTGGTCAATTCAATACAGACCAGTTTCAGGGAACTTGTCCAAATCAGTTTTGCACAGTCTTTGAATGTTTATCCTTTGAAAGATCAGTTTTGTGTGCAGTGTTGAGTGTATGAAAGTACTTGAAAGTAAATCAACACAAGAGTTTATAGTGGTTCAGAGACTCAAGCTCCTACATCCACTTTCCCTGATTTAACAGGATAATTCCTTCACTCTTGGAATTAACTTGTTTTATAGTGCCAAGGTGCACTTGATCAAGAACACCACTCTTGGTGAATTGATCCCTAGGATGTCTAGAGTCCTAGTACCCTCTTCTCAACTCAGAACTGAACTGTTCTTCTCTCAACAGTCAGCTCCTACCACTTCTACTACTACAACCTTCTCACTTTCACTCTTGAAAGATATGAGGATTGAAGTAAGGTTCCAACTAATGAGATATCCTTTACAATGGAGATCAGTGTATAAGGATAGGATATCTCTCTAAGCTTGTGTATGGATGTACAATGAAGTTCAGCTTAGATGAAGTGTTTGAAGACTAAGATAGTCTTTGAAAGCTTTGAAAGCACTCTAGCTTGTAAGAACTTGAGCTTAGTTGGTTTGTGTTGAGATTAGTTGGATGCTTTCAAATGGTCTTCACACTTCTGTATTTATAGACAAATGAAGGATTTGCCCGTTGGAGAGGCAGCCTCCAATGTCCATAAATGTCTTCTTTCAGTTCTTCAACTTTGAAGACAGTTTCTTGATAGTGACATGTCCTCATTTGGGAAATAAACGGCTGTAAGAGCTTTGTCTTCATTCTGCAGCACTCTTCCCAATATCTGACTTTCAGATTCTCTTGTTAGAACTTGGACATCACTTCTGAAGGTTGTTCCAATGATAGGACAACATTCCTCAATATTTGGACAACACTCCTTATCACCATCAGCAGTCTTGCTTATTAGCAAGGTTGGCTTGCTCTTCATCAGATGACTTGGCTCTTTCCCTTTATTTCTCTTGAAGATGATCTTAGCTTGTTTCTTTGAAGATCTTTAGGGTGTGATTGTCTTTTTATCTTCAGCATAGTTGACCTCAGGCTTTCAGAGCCCTTGATCTTGATTAATTGAGTTGAGACAGCTCCTCTGGACAACTCTCCTGATCAGCATACTTGTCTTTCAGCAGACTTGATCATGATTCCAGAGTTTGAACCTTGAGGGGACTTGTTCTTGATGTACTTCAAAGCATATGTTCCCCCTCAATTTGTGCATCTAATCATCTAAGAGCTACCTAACATATTAGCTCCTCATCTAGCCTTTATATTATATGTTCTAACATGTCTAGAACATATTCAATCATAACTTAGGCATGTCTCAGGGGGTTTTGGTATTCAATCAAAACATAACTCATTTTATTCCCAACAAAGAACTTTGAAAATTTTGAAGATCGTGAAGAAATTTTGAAGATTGAAGATTTTTTTAATTTATGTATATTTCTTCTTACATTTGAAGATTTTTGTAATTTACGATTGTCTCTCATCTTCTCAATAGAAATCCAACAATTCGTCTTTTGTGATTCGTCTTTCTTGATGTATCAAATTTTATAAATCCAAAAATTTAATATTTCGATCTTTTTACTTTTTTAAATCCAACAAATCCATCTTAATTGTCATAATTCAACCATTCGTCTTCCTTGATGTATCAAATTTTATAAATCCAAAAATTTAATATTTCAATCTTTTTATTTTTTTAAATTCAACAAATTCATCTTAATTGTCATAAATTTAATCTTTATATCTTTTTATTTTTATAAATTCAATTTAAGCTTTTGTTAATAAAATTACTCCAACAAATGTAAATTTAATCTTATATTTCTAAAATTACTCCAACAATAAGATTTGATTTTTTTTTCTATTTAATCTATCTTAATAATATTTAAATAAATTTAATTTTAATCTTATTCCTAAAATTACTCCCACAATAAGATTTGATTTTTTATAAATTCAAAAATTTAATATACACTTAATTTTTATAAATCTAACTTAAATAAATTTAATCTATCTTAATATTATCTAAATAAATCTATCTTAATAATATCTAAATAAATTTAATTTTAATTTTATTCCTAAAATTACTACAATAATAAAATTTGATTTTTTTCCTATTTAATATATTTTAATAATATTTAAATAAATTTAATTTTAATCTTATTCCTAAAATTACTCCAACAATAAGATTTGATTTTGATGTAATTTATATTGACACATCATTTAAATTTTATATTTCTAATAAAATAAAAAAATATTACAAATATATAGTCTTTTCTATTTTTATATATATATGATGTAATTTATATTGACATAACATTTAAATTTTAATATTTTTCATAAAATAAAAAAATTTACAAATATAGAGTCTTTTCTATTTTTATATATATATATGATGTAATTTATATTGACATAACATTTAATTTTTTATATTTTTCATAAAATAAAGAAAATTAAAAGAATGTAAAATCTTCTAATTAAGTTTGATTAGTATAAATACAAGAAATTTTGTGAGAAATTTTAAAATAACATAATTGAATAAATTGAATTTTTTATTTTTTTAAAGGAAGAATTTGAAGAAAATAATGATTGAAATAGAGTGAAAGAGTATAAATTTAAAATATCTAAAAAAAAATTATTATTAAATGATTTGTAAAGATAATTATTTAAAATAAAAATTTATAAGAAAATAAAATGAATATACTAATAATTATTTAATAAAATAAAATGGGTTTGTCTACTATGGACTCGAGTGCATATTGTGCACCCTAATCCATATTTCACTTTTCAGTTTTACTGACTTACACTTTTTGGTAAATGGTGTCGCACTTTTCAATTATTAAACTGTATAATAATATTTTTAGTTATAGTGACTTACATTGTACTTTTCAGTTTAATAACTTACACTTTTCTTTAGACTAGGTGCACAACATGCATTCGAGTGCATACTAGACTTTACCAAATAAAATTTATTAAATCTTGAAATGTAGTTATATAATTAACCTAGAATTTAAATTTAAATTACTCATCAGACTAATTGTACAAAATATTACAAAGCCACTTACCTTCAGTGAAAAATCTCGCCATCCGCTGTCTAAATGAGACCTGGAGGCTGGAACTGATGGTGGGTTACATGGTTACTCATGTTGGATATTTTAATGGGCTTTCACTTTAATATTTTCAACAAATGCTATGCCTTAATTTTTTAATTTTTTTTTCTTTAGAACTTTTTTGGTAGACTATTTAAATCAAAATATAATGACTTAATTCAGTGTTTGAACTTTGAATGAATGTAATTATGTAAATATATTTGGTAGTTGGAGTCATATAATTATAAGACAAATACTTATGTATCATTTACATACCTGTACTCTGGATCTAATTTTCTATTTACCTTTATTTTTTTTAATAAGTTCACAATCCCTTTTTTTAGACACTTATGTGTACAAGTTACTAAATTCAAGTTATTAGTTATTTACCCTATTTTTAATTATAATTATAATTATACACCGACTATTGAGTTATCAATGAATCACCACAAAGTCAAATATTATTCTATTTTTTTAACTTTCAAAAAATAAATATAAAAAAAATCGAATATAAAAAAAAAATATTGAAAAAAAATATGAAACTCAAAAATAAAATTATGAAATAAAAATTTCAGTTATTTTTTTCAAAAAATGACCAAAATTTAGAAAAAAAAATACAAAAAAATCGGAAAAAAAAGGAAACTAAACTAAAAAAATTCAATTTTTTTCTAATTTGGGTATAAATGTATGAATAGAACATGCTCACTTTCTAGCTTTAATCTGATTTATAATAACTAAGATTATTTTGTTATGTCTTCATTATTTCTACAATATTTGTTAAAAGTTTTTTAAAGTTGTAGATTATTTTTTAAAACTAATTAATAATATAATCTAATTGAAAAATAAAATTTATATTTAGAAACTTAAATGAGTGGAGAATTGGGGAAGAAACCAACATAATATTGCATCAACTTTATTATTTTCTTTGTGGTTATCGCCGTGTTGATGCATTCATATGTCTATTGAGTGTGATCGTATATATTAATTGAATTGTGTATTCAGTGGGTTCATTCTCACTTTTGTTCTTCTTACTAGTTAGTTAATATCAATCTTTTAATATTGATGTATTATTTGCATGGTATGCCTGAAATTATGAATGTGTTAAGTTATGTATTTTTTTGTTAAGTATAATATTAGTTTAAATACGATATAGTATTAGTACGTCTATGGTATAGTACTAGTTAATATGTTGTACAGTATTAGAGACTAATGTGGATATAAAAATATTATTTAATATATGAACTAATACTATACAATATGTGAATTAATATTATACTATATTTGAACTAGTACCATAGAGTATGTGAACTAATACTGTACAATATGTGAACTAATATTATACGGAGTACTATATTTGAACTAGTATCATAAAGTATGTGAACTCGAAACTCAAAAACATTAGAACTTGTCACAATATAAACTAATATTATATTGTATATGAACTAATACGTACAATATTGCATATTAACTAATAATATATCATAATACTTATCAACTGTTATCATAACACTTATAAACTAAAAATTATATTCATAAAAAACTAAAATAAAGTGATTAAAAAACGAAAGTTCAAATAAAAAAAATAATTAAACAATTTAAAACGAAGTAAAATTTGTAAGGAATGAAGAAATTTTTTTAAAGGATAAGGTGAAAATTATACACCAATTAATTAAAGTAAAATAGTATCAATAGAATTGAACACTTGCACTAAGAAATGAGAGTTTTATTTTTTAAAATAAATTATTATTACACTATTTAATACTTAAAAAAATAATTAATATTATTTTTAAAATTTTCTTATTAGACTTTAAAATTTTAGAATAATTATTTGTGGCATAAAAAGAAAGTATGTGAAAAAAAATTATCATTTGAAATGATAAATAGAAAAAAAAATATATAAAAAATAATATTAAAAAGAGAAATATAAATATGAATTGGAGTAAAATAAAAAAAATTAATGGAATATTATTTTTTAATGAAAAAATTAAAAAAAAAAATTCATTGAAGTAAAATAAAGTCCCATGAAAAAAACTATGTGTTAAATTGATATAATAAATGGGTCATGTGTTATTTGTAATGGGTTATTGGATTGGATATAGTAAATGGGTCATGTATTATTTGTAATGGATTATTGGATTGAATATAGTAAATTAGTCATGTGTTATTTGTAATGAGTTATTGAATCCAGTTACATACATGTAACTGGTACCCAAGAATGCAACCCTAATTATAATATATAACATGACATATAAAATACAATTTTTACCATGACTCTTACTTTCTCCGTGAAGAATATTGGTATGCTCGATTTTTTATTTTTTTTTTTTTTGCTGGTTTTGGATGAGACCGTCTCACAAAATACGAGTCTCCCTTGACCCTTATATAAAAAGTAATAATGTTTCAGTAAAAAGTGATATTGTTTAAGTAAAAAGTGAGTGTTAGTCATTTTTATTAAAAACATTATTACTTTTTACTCCGTATCACTTTTTTTACAAACAAAAAATCTGAAAGAAAAAATGAATTATCCTACCTAAAATTTTAAAATATGGGTTAAAAGGGATCCGTCTCATGAATCTTTATTCGTGACGGTCTCACACAAATTTTTGTTTTGTTTTTTTTTTTGTCGTGGGTTCTAATCGGTTGGATTTAATTGCAATTTTTGTTATTTGTTTGCTTAAGTGGAATACTTAATTCGTCTACCTAGTAAATTAAAAAAGCTAAGAAACGTTGGGGGGGGGTGTTTTATTTTGGGATTATGTAGGATGGGAAAATTCGGATGAAGAAATCTTGGATGGAAAAATCTTGATGAATAGTGATTGTGTATGTTTATTTTGAAATGTTAAATAGGATAGGATGTAACTTTATGCCAAATCAATTGTATAAGAGTGTGTGATGTTGTATTATAGGATGTAACTTTATGTCAAATCAATTAGTAAGAGTGAGTGATTTTGTATTATTATAATAGTAAAATATATAGATATTTTTAGGGGTGGATGTAATTGGATGTTGAAATCCGGATGTGAAATCCCGAACTAGAACAAGACATGTGTGAGTCCCAAAACAAACATGCCCTTATTTTCCTAGGTGTTTGGTTTGGATTGATCAATCCGTATTTAGATTGACCATTCAAAATCCAATTTAATCTCTCTCAATACAAATACAAATTAAAATATCAATTAATTCGTATAACCTTAGGGGGTGTTTGTTTTGGGACTCACCCGTCCGGACGTAACGTCCCACGTCCTGTTCTACTTCGGGATTTCACATTCGAATTTCCCCATCCAACTAGGGGTGTGCACCGGTCCAAAACCGGACCGGGACCGGAATCTTCACTATTGCATGGACCGGAGACCGGACCGTAATTAATCCGGTCCGGTCCGGGTTTGGACCGGATTTTTTTTTTTTTTTAAGTTTTTTTTTCAAGTTTATGGAAGTAAAAAAAATATTGATGAATTCGTGTATGAAAATCAAAGTGTTGCTCTTTATTTAAAATCAATCTACGTCAATGTTAATTTTATTTATATTATTATTAATGATTTTTTGACCCTAAAAATAAATTAAATATGTTCGTTAAATTATATATTTGAAAAAATGAAATAGATCTCAACAATTTTACCTCACATCCTCACCAATTACTTGGTTTTATAAAATAAGTGAGAGTATATTAGTAAAAAAGTATATAAAAAAAAAATAAAAAATTCCGGTCCAAACCGGAAAACCGGAATCTAAAATTTGAAGGATCGGAGACCAGACCGGAAACTACCGGTCCGGTCCGGTCTTATTTTGTGCACTCCTACATCCAACTACATACACCCCTAAAAATACATATACATCCTACTATTACATCTCATCTAACTACTCTTACACAATTTGATTTGATATAGGGTTGGTCTGCTATGGACTCGAGTGCATGTTGTGCACCCTAGTCCATGTTGCACTTTTCAGTTACTGACTTACACTTTTTGGTAAATGGTGTTGCACTTTTCAATTATTAAACTGTATAAGTAATAATTGAAAAGTGCAACACCATTTACCAAAAAGTGTAAGTTAGTAAACTGAAAAGTGCACATGGACTAGGGTGCACAGCATGCACTCGAGTGCATACTAGACTTTACCTTTGATATAAAGTTACATCTCAACTTACTCAAAATCCCAAAACAAACCCACACAATTACTATTCATCAGAATTTCCCCATCCAACATAATCCCAAAATAAACATCGCCTTATATACCTATTTTTATATTATCACACCACTATTTTTTTTAATCTCATTTATCTCTCATACTTTTTTTTCACACTCATTCTCTTTCATATTTTTCTATGCACTAATAAATTATTACAATATCACCTTAGATTTGACATAAAATTACATTCACCCATACCTAGACATGGGCAACGGTTCCAAACCGCCGGTTTCGGTTAGAAACCGGCGGTTACGGTTTTAGTTTTTCGGCAACCGTAACCGAACCGCGAACCGCCGGTTACGGTTACGGTTTTCAAACCGACGGTTTCCCGGTTCGGCGGTTTATTTTATTTTATTTTTTTTTTGCTCGTTTTCGCCTTTTTTACTTTTTTCGATCGTTTTCGAGTCTTTTTTCGATCGTTTTAAGTTAAAATTATTTTTACAACTTAAATTATACTCGTTTTAACCTTTGTTAATTGTTTTTATAAATTATATATTGTAAATTGTAATTTTAACTTTAAGTCTTTAACTAACTAATTATTAATATTATTAAGTTATAAACTATAAAGTATTAAATATTAAGAGAATAAATTTAAATTATATAATGTGATTTATGTGAGTGATAAAAACTTCAAAAAATAAATTAATTATAATTTACAACTTACAAAGTTACAACTTACGTCTTACAACTTGAAAAAATAAATAAAACTTATATAAACTCAAAACTTTAGAATTACATTTACAAATTACAACTTATAAATACAACAATAAATTACAAAAAAATTGGGGAGGGGAGGGGTTAAAAGAAATTGGACTTGAGCTTAATTTTAAATATTAAACTTAGAAATTCTAAGTTCAAGAATTTTAAATTAAGTTGCCTACGTATCCAAATTCAACGGAAATTGGAATCAAAGTCCACGTAGTTCTCTTACCTCAACTTACCTCAACTCGATTCTTCATTCTTCACTTCCGCCCGTAGAGGTCCATTCCTCGTCTTCTTCATTTTCATCTTCTAACGATTGAGCTCTTTTTTCGGCTCTTATCCAATCATCAAGTAAGCATTGGTTCTCTACGTTTTCAACGGTCATATTGGACCTCGTTGCATCCAAAGTATAACCTCCTACACTAAAAGCTTGCTCAACGGCAACGGTTGAGGCGGGAGCCGCAAAAATTTCTCTTGCAAGCATTGACATTGCCGGAAATACTTGAGTCACCGTCGACCAACATTTTAATATGTCAAAGTCTTCTTCCATATTTTCCATTGATGTATTCCTTTCATAGCTTTAAATACACTTTTAATCTGGAACGTTACGATTTTTTTTTTTTAAAATTTAAATACACTTTTAATCTGGACCGTTGAGATTCAAACGGTCAACAGACCTGGACCGTTGAATCGCCAACGGTCAGATTTTTTAAATTGAAACCGGCGGTTAACCGGACTGGCGGTTTAACCAGCGGTTTGGCCGGAATTTTTTTTTTTTTTTTTTTAAATTCCGAAAATTGGCCCATTTTTCACCTATAAATACCCTATTTTCTCTTCTCATTTTTCACACCTCAACTCTCTTTTCTCAATTCTCTATTTCTCTCTTATTCTCTCAACTCTCAAGTCTATCTCATTTTTTTCAAATGGCAAACGAAGGATCATCCCGTTCATCCGGAGTTACTAATGTACGTCAACGTGATGAAGAAGAAGTCAATCAACCGCAACCTCGAATTCAACAAAACTTTCACCCTAGTTTGGAAAATCACTTTCGTGTGAGTGATATAAATCCAATAGACAATACACGTGAAGTTTGTTGTAACTATTGTCAAAAAATATATAAATTTAGGCGCGGTGGAGGATACGAAACTTTCAAGTCACACATTGAAAGAGTTCATCCGGAGGTATTGGGATTTCCCCCTGGCCCCTTGATTCTAGAGAATCTAGACTTCTAGTTTAGTATTATTATTTATTAGTATTTCACTATTTCATTTATATATTTGAAGTATTTAGTTTATTTTTATCTTGTCTTTTGAATTGTAACTTGTAAGTTGTAAACTTGTAAGTTGTAACTTTGTTCTTTAAGTTTACTACTTTACTTTAAGACTTTAAATGTTATTTATTTAAGTATGTTAGTAATGTTACTAATTTACTATGTATTAAGTTTAAGACTTAAGTGAAATGTTAAGTATTTAATTTATAAATTATATTTATCTAATTTCAGTATTTAATTTAAATATTTGTATATAAAAATTAAAAAAATTAAAAAAAAAAAACCGGAAACCGCCGGTTAATCGGGAAACCGTCGGTTTCACATGGGAAGAACCGTAACCGAACCGGGAAAATACGGTTATGGTGCGGTTTCGGCGGTTCGGCGGTTAGAAACCGCCCGTGTCTACCCATACCTCTCAATCTCTATCCAAATACAATTTAAACACAATTATTATTATTCATGGATGACCTCAATCCACTTTATTCAATCTCAATCCTAATCCAATAATATCACAATCTCTAACCAAATACACCCTTTGTCCATCAAAATCATACTCATTTTTTAAAATACTTGTTAAAAAAAATTAATTATAAAGAAGATATGTGGAGTAACGAGTAAAGAATGTTGTTGGTTGATCGATCTTATTAATAAAGTAGAAAAAAAATACTCGATAGTTAACTATTTAAATAGAATGAGCATATTTTTTGTGAACCAAAAAAAAAAATATAGAACCGAGCATATTTTTCGTGGACGGAGGAAGTATTACCTAAGGCGGTGTTTGTTTTTGGATTGGCCAATCCGGATTTGGATTGGCTCAATCCCAATCCAATCTCTCTCAATCCAAATATCAATCCACCCCTATAATACACCTATACACTTATTTTTATACAATCAAATCACTATTTTTCTTTTCAATCATTCATTTTTTTTCATATTTTTTTCTCTTTCTTACTTTTCTTTTACAGACTCTTTCTCTCTCTTACTTTTCTTTCTCTTACTTTTATTTCATACACTCATTCTCTCTCCTATTTTTCTTTCACTACTAATAAAGGAATTTTTTTATTTTAGTCTTGTAAGTTTGTGTGATTCCAAAATAAATCCTTTAAATTTTAACTTTACAAAATACATCCTACATCCTACAAGCTATTAATTTTAGTCCTTTAAGTTTAAACTTCAATTTTGATCATTTAAATATATTAAAATCTAAAAACTTTAATAAAATTTGAAAAAAAATATTTAGTAAAATAAAATAATTAAAAACCAACCAACCAAATAAAATATAAAATTATTATATAAATCATAAATAAATCTAATTTTAGCAAAATAATAGTAGTATCAAATATATTTATTTAAAATAAGAATTTTTTTGTCAAAAAATTTATGAAGATATTAAATTTCAAAAAATAGAAATATAAAATTTTAAAAATGAAATAATTATAATTTTTTATTATATTGATAAATCAAAAAAATATAATGTAAACCATAGGTAAATTTTAAAAATAAATTCAAATTTGAATATTTCATCATTATATCAATATAATTTGCATTTGGGGAATATGACGGGGACGGAGTTGTTCTTTTTTTTTAATACATATTTATAATTTTATTTCAAATTTCTAGATTTTAGTATATATTTTTCTTTTTCTTTTCGGATTTTTATATTTTTAATTAATTATGAGAAAATGGCTAGGTAGAATTCGAGCATAATTCAGACTTTAATGATGTTTTTATTTAATTTTAAAAAATATTTTAATGATGTTTTAAAAAAAATATACATTAAAATAAGTATTTTTTTTTTCAAATTTTATTAAAGTTTTTAGATTTTATTATATTTAAATGATCAAAATTGGAGTTTAAACTTAAAGAACTAAAATTAATAGCTTGTAAGATGTAGGACGTATTTTGTAAAGTTAAAACTTAAATGATTTATTTTGGAATCACCCAAACTTAAGGGACTAAAATAAATATTTCCTCCTACTAATAATAATAAAATATTATAACATTACTCTTATGTAACATAAAGTTACATCTCCCCCTATTTTTCAATCTTTAATCAAACACAACTTATACACCATTACACTTTTAGTAATATTAGATTGCATTTTTCAGTTATATATTACTTACACTTTTTATTAATATTGTGTTGCATTTTTCAATTATACTATCTTATAATTTTTAATAATATTGTGTTGTAATTTTTTTTAATTACTTCAAATGGATTAAAATAAAATAAAGAGAGAAAAAATTCATGTTAATAAAAAAAAAGAACAAAAAAGATTTTTTAATTATTTGAAAGAGTCAAAAAAAAAAAAAAAAATGCCACGGAGTCGAGTTCTTATTACACTCACTCCATAGGAGACTTTGGCTACATGTACTTATTTTTATACAACCATATCACTTTTTTTCCTTTTAATCACAAATTCTCTCTCATACTTATGTTCACCACATTAATTTTATCTTCTACTTTTCTTTCTCACATTAATTACTCAACTAGCTAGCAATAATCAAATAATACAACATCACTATTGATTTGACCTTAAAAAAAACTTTAATTAGAACCTATATAAAAATAAAGAGTTAGTATCCTGTGCATGGTGTGCACATACACACTATGCACTTGTCAATCATGTATGTATTAATAAAAATAAAAATATACAACTAAATTTTCGTTGTCCAAATGGTTACAAACATTTCACCTAAGTAAGAAGTTACAGATTCGATTCCTATCGATTCTTAAATAATAATTTTTTTTTTTTTTTTTTTTTTGTTTTTACCGTGACCATTCCATTTTTTAAATAATAATTTTGTTTTAAAATACAACTTTATTTTTGTAATTTTTCCATATCTGTTTTTTTTTTTAAATATAACTTTTCAATAATAATATTTACCACTTTTCAGTAACAAAATTAACATTTTTCAATAATAATAATCACCACTTTTCAGTAACAATATTTACATTTTTCAATAATAATAGTTACCACTTTTCAATAATGAGAATTACACTTTGAGTTGCACTCTTGTGTACCAGTTACATGTATATATATAACTACTATATTAAATCCAATATATGTAACTACTATATCCAATCCAATAACCCATTACAAATAACACATGACCCATTTATTATATATAATCCAATAACACATGACACATTTACTATATTAATTTAACACATACATTTTTTTATTGGCTTTTATTTTACTTCAATTAATTTTTTTTTAATTTTATCATTAAAAAATAATACTCCATTAATTTTTTAAAATTTTATTTTTTTATTTTACTCCATTGATATTTATATTTATCTTTTTAATATTATTTTTTAAATTTATTTTTCTTCTGTTTATCATTTGTGTTTCAAATGATAATTTTTTTAACGTACTTTCTTTTTATGTCATAAATAATTATTCTAAAATTTTAAAGTCTAATAAGAAAATTTTAAAAATAATATTAATTGTTTTTTTAAGTATTAAAGAGTATAATAATAATTTGTTTTAAAAAATAAAACTCCCACCTCTTTTAGGCAAGTGTTCAATTTTATTGGTACTATTTTACTTTAATTAATTGGTGTATAATTTTCACCTTATCCTTTTAAAATTTTACTTCATTCCTTATAAATTTCACTTCGTTTTACATTATTTAATTATTTTTTTTATTTGAACTTTCATTTTTAATCACTTTATTTTAATTTTTTATGAATATAATTTTTAGTTTATAAGTGTTATGATAACCGTTGATAAGTATTATGATATATTATTAGTTAATATGCAGTACTGTACATATTAGTTCATATACAGTATAATATTAGTTTATATTGGTACATGTTTTAATTTTTTCGAGTTTTGAGTTCACATATTTTATGGTAATAGTTCAAATATAGTATAGTATTAGTTCAGATATTGTATAGTATTAGTTCACATACTCTATGGTACTAGTTCAAATATAGTATAGTATAAATTCAAATATTGTATAGTATTAGTTCATATATTAAATACTCCGTAATATTTTTATACCCACATTAATCTCTAGTACTATACAATATATTAACTAGTACTATACCATAGGCGTACTAATACTATATCGTATTTAAACTAATATTTATATTTAACAAAAAATACATAACTTAACACATTTATAATTTCAGGCATACCATGCAAATTAATACATCAATATTAAAAAAATGATATTAACTAACTAGTAAGAAGAACAAAAGTGAGAATGAATCACACTGAACACATAATTCAATTAATAGATACGATCACACTCAATAAACATATGAATGCATCAACATGACGATGACCCCAACGAAAATAATAAAGCTGATGCAATATTATGCTGGTTTCTTCTCCAATTTTCAACTCATTTAAGTTTCTAAATATAAATTTTATTTTTCAATTAGATTATATTATTAATTAGTTTTAAAAAATAATCTACAATCTTAAAAAACTTGTAACAAATCAGATATCATTTTAAAAATAATGAAAACATAACAAAATAATAGTGAGCATGTCATATTTATACATTTATACCCAAATTAGAAAAAAATTGAATTTTTTTAGTTTAGTTTTTTTTTCAATTATTTTTGTATTTTTTTCCTAAATTATGGTCATTTTTTTAAAAACAAAACTGGAAATTTTATTTCATAATTTTATTTTTGAGTTTCATATTTTTTTAATATTCGTTATGTTTTTATATTTATTTTTTAAAATTTAAAAAAATAGAATAATATTTGACTTCGTGGTGATTCATTGGTGAATCGATAGTTGGTGTATAATTATAATTTTAATGAGTTGTATTTTAATTTAATTGATAAAATGGTAATATAGTATTTTACATGTATTTTTCTTTTAAAAAATTTGGGAGTGAAATTAATAAAAAAGAAGGTAAATAACTAATAACCCATGTAAAAAATTGGATTTAGTTACATGTAACTTGTACATATAAATGCCTAAAAGAAAAAGAAAAAAAAAAGAGTGTGGATTTATTAAAAAAGGAGGGTAAATAGCCAGTTACATGTATGTAACTGGTACACATAAGCAATTGCCTTACACTTTTCAGTAACAAAATCTACCACTTTTCAATAGTGAGTTACACTTTTTCAGTATATTTTTCAGTTAAAAATATCTACCACTTTTCAATAATAAGAATTACACTTTTCAGTTCAAATATCTATCACTTTTCAATAATAATAGTTACCACTTTTCAATAATGAGAATTACACTTTTGAGTAACGAAATCTACCACTTTTCAATAATGAGAATTACATTTTTCAGTTAAAAATATCTACCACTTTTCAATAATACGAAATTACACTTTTCAGTTCAAATATCAACCACTTTTCAATAATAAGAATTACACTTTTCAGTTAAAATATCTACCACTTTCAATAATGAAAAATGTAATAATAAGAATTACACTTTTCAGTTAAAATATCTACCACTTTCAATAATAAAAATTACATTTTTCAGTTAAAATATCTACCACTTTTCAATAATAATAATTACATTTTTTAATAACAAAATCTACCACTTTTCAATAATAAAAATAACATTTTTTCAGTTTTAATAATAATTTTAACGGTACAATTTATAATTAAATATACCAGTTTTAATTAATTAAATTAGCAATGATAACATTAGCAAAATAAATATGAAAATTATAGATTAATTAATAATTGTAAATTAATTAATAGTTGAAAATATAGATAGATAAAAATGAGAACGGTAATTAATTAATAATTGCAAATTAATTAATTAGGTAATGGATTATAAATAAATTAATTAAATAGAAAAAAAAAATTGAAATTATAACAGGAAGTAAAGAAAAATGAATAATAAGTTAGAGTGAGAGGATAAGGACAAAAGCATGTTTACCAAACTTGTTTTGGTGCACATGGTGCATTCGAGAATTTGTCAAAAATAAAAATTGTGTAGCTTTCACTTCACTTTCACCGGAACAGGGGAAGTATAATACTTTCTCCGTCCACCTATAAGCTTTCAATTTTACCATTTTAGTTTGTTCGTCTATAAGTTTCTGATACCCTTTTTTATAAATACTTTTAATTTTTTTATTCTTATGCTTTAATTTATATCTTATTTTTTCTCTCTATCTTTCTCATATGTATTATCTAATCATTTATCTTTATTTATGTGTAAAAAAATAATGGAAAGTTTTTAGATGGGCGGGGGTATTAATTGGTTAGTACAGAAGGGGCATATGAGAATGAGAGCACAATAGAGGCCGACCCGCTTTGATTGTGTTGACAAAAACCCATCTCCCATGGGGCCCTGTCTATATACCCCTCCAACCTTGTTAGATATACTCCCCCAACTAATTTATTAATTTAATATTAACATAATATACCCATTTTACCCCTTTTAATAAAATAGTAAAAATACACATGTTAGATACACTTCCCAATTTTTAAACCGTAAACGACACAATGACAACCGCCGTCCGCCGTCCCGTCCCCGCCGGCCGACAATACCAACAAAACAATTCCAAAAAAAAATGCAACAGATCCTCAAAATTCAAAAAAAAAAAAAAACTCACAAATCTCAAATTTATAATTTTCGACGCACCAGGGTCGACCATCTACACTCTCGTCGGCAAATTGTGGTCGACGAGAGTGTATATGGTCGACCCATCAGGAAAAAATCATTTTAAAAAAAAAATTCGACACACCAGTGTCGATGATATATCCTCTCGTCGATAACATTTTGTTGGCGAGAGGGTAAATCATCGACACTAGTGTGTCGAAAAAAAAAAAAAAGAGAAGCAACAGCGTGTAAAGAGAGAGAGGACTTGGGGGTGGGAGAATAACAGATAAAGAAAAAAAAAACCTGGGCCGTGGGGTGAGCGAGGATGGCCGACGACGGTGGCCGTGGGTGGGGGAAGGCACGGCAGCGGCGGCGTCGCGAGGAAGGAGGGCGGCGCCGCTGCGATGTTGCAGAAAATGGGGGAGCAGCGCCGCGATGGTTGCAGAAAAGGAGGGGGTCTGCGCGGGCGGCTTCGAGCTTCAGGCGGCGGTTGCGAGGGGCTTCAGACGGCGTGGTTGCGAGCGGCTTCAGGCGACGGCGATGGTTGCTGGCAGCGGCGATGGGTTGAAGGAGGAAAGGTGAAGAATGAAAAATGAAGAAGTGGGAAGATGAAGGAAAAAATTAGGGTTTGTGTTTGTAGGGGTGCATTTAACATGACCAAAATTAAGAGAAAGGGGCATTTTTGACATATTAGGGGGGAGTACATCTAACCTAATGTATTTTTAGGGGAGTACAAAAATCTGGGGAGTATATCTAACAAGGTTGGAGGGGTATATAGCCAGGGCCCTCCCATGGTGCCCAACCAAGAATCAAAGAAGAAGTAAAAACCAAACAACAGTTACAAAAAGTTAAAAGATTCTCTTCCACAGCAACAGAGAAGCAGCAGCAGCAAGTTAAACCAGATGGGCAAGTCGAGTAGTACGTGGGAAAGAGGAAAAAAGAAGTGTTTTTTTATCTTCTACTAAAAAAGAGAGAGAGATGAAAAGTGGGAGAGCGCCAGCTGAAAAGGAAAAGGAAGAAAAGGGAGACAAATTTGGCGAAAAGTTGGGGAGGGTGGGGAAAAGAGGGGGACACACTACTCCAGTAGCATCCTTTTGGAGACTTCAACAATTGCAGCAAGATTCTTGCAACCCTCCACATCCTTGTATTTCTGCAAGAAAACTTGCTGCCACCCTTTGGGACCTCCAACTTGATCAGATGCACCACGGCGGCGGCGCCCCTCTTCCTAGGCTGCGCCGCCTCAACCACGATCCTTCGCCTGGTTCACTTTATCTGGTAATTTTGTTTTCAAATAATTGTGGTAAAGGCGTTAGTTAAGTAAGAACAGGAAGAGGAAGTTGTGTGATCTGTTTTTCCCTAATCTGATTGGCTTGTTTTGGATTTTACTGTTTGGGTTTGGAATTAATGTTAGAGACACATTTATTTTTCTGGTTAATAAGTTGTTGGTGAAATTGTCTTGTGGTAGTTGGCTTTATTAACTTTTGCAAATCTGAATTAATTTAAGCCACAACCTAATTTAGGTTTCTATAACCTATCAATCTGTTAGGTTTTTTACATTCTGCAGTTTGTGAATGTTGTTGTGAATTATCTTCAACTATGTGTGAGGACTAATACCTCTGAATTGTTTATGTTTACCTATTTCTCCAATGGTTACTGAGTTTCGACATAAGAAGAAACTACAATAGGAAGTGTTCTTCTTGAACCAGATGCTTTATGTTAGCTGTTAATTTCTTCACCCAAGTCTTGATTTTCTATTCCCTGATGTTTTGTCATTATTTTATTGCCAGCCAGAAAGTTCTAACGGCGTGAGGAGGCATGCTGCTGCATCGCTAATGCAACGTCATCAGTCAGCTGAGAGAAATAATCATCATGCTTTACAACCTGTATCACCCGCCAGTTACGGTAGCTCAATGGAGGTACCAACATTTTCCCCCTTCCTTAAATCACAGTCTAAGTATCTTTGGTTATAATAGTGCACTTGAGAATTTTCGTTTCATAAATATATAAGAAACCAATGGCTTTCACGGGCACTTGTTTAGACTTGTTTCATGGAGATTCGTTGCCATGTCCTTGTTTGTATACATTGGACATTAGAGTAACTAGAAACCCCACACATAACAGATAGTCAGTCCTACAGCTGTATCGAAAGCTCGTTCTCCTTATGCCAACACATTCTTAGTCGGTGTAATCAAATTTCAATGTTAGAAATGAATGTTCTAGTGGGATATATAGAGATGACCATACACAAACATCATAGCTGATCCTGGTTGTCCTGTAAAGACTCTTATTTCCATTTTGTTTCTCTTCGACTTGCTTGTTAACGCATGAATAAATATCCTGTTTACTAATTTGAGTTAACAACTTATATTACAACATCGTCAGAATTAAGTATGCAAAGGCAGTTACAATACGTTGACCTCGATGATGAAATCAAGAAATAGAAATATAGAGGATTAAGTAAAGGAAGCAAGAAATGAAAGTTCACATGTATTTTTGCTTCTGTGAGTGAGAATTCATTTGGTCCAAATCCAAACATTTTGATGAGTTATCTTTCATACTCACTCAATATGAAATTAAATGTCCCTATTTCCTTTTTTGGATGTCCACAAATAATGTCATATCCTGAAGCTGCACCTTTCTTTCCAAAAGTATCCTGTCACGTATTGAAATCCAATTTTTTAGGGTATAATTGTGAGTATACTGAAAACTCTTTTTATTTCAAAATGCTAGAGCAAGTGCTAATAAGAGGGAGTTTCATGCTTGTCTTCTTTCAGTTTCAGTTTCCCCTCGTGTCTTTTACATTGAATGTTTGGTAATAAAAAATCAAAAAAAAAAATAACTAGCAGACAAATTTAAGACATTGAGATGATAAATTTCTCTAACATGACGACCTATTCCTTCGTTTGATCTGCCATACAAACCTGTAAGGTCCAGAAAATACAATAATAATATTTGGGATAATATCATTTTTGGTTCCTAAAGTTTACACTTTCCCAATTTTGGTCTCCGTCTTTCACTTACTGTCAAATTTGATCCTGGAAATACAATTTTACTTCCACTTTTGGTTAGTTGACCGTCAATTGACTGATGGAATCAACTATTTGGGGGGTGTTAAATGTAATAATTTAAAAATTATTAATTACATTTTTGCCCCAAATATATGATTTCGTCAGTCAACTAACAATGGGACCAAATGCGGGGTAAAAGTGTACTTCAAAGATCAAACTTGTTTGTGAGTGAAAGGAGGGGACCAAAATTTAGAAATGGATTAAGTTTACGGGCCAAAAGTGATATTATCTCATAATATATGCACTCTGCAATTATTTTTATTTTCAGATTATGTTTCTCAAGTGCTTTCCTATTGCAGATCGCACCCTATAATCCAGCAGCAACCCCAACCAGCTCCATCGAACTGAAAGGGAGAAATGGAGAGGCGGGTTACAGCTTAAGAACATCAACCGAACTGCTTAAAGTTTTAAATCGTATCTGGAGCCTCGAAGAGCAGCACGTTTCCAACACCGCTCTCGTTAAATCATTGAAGAAAGAATTAGGCCATGCCCGAGCCCAGATCAAAATATTGCTCAGAGAGCAACAAGCTGATCGACATGACATGGATGAGTTGGTGAAGCAATTAACAGACGATAAAGCAGTTAGGAAGAACAAGGAGCAGGACAGAATCAACACAGCTGTTCAGATTCAGTCCATGAGGGACGAAGTGGAGGACGAGAGGAAATTAAGGAAACGGTCTGAAAGCCTCCACAGGAAGTTAGCCAGGGAGTTGTACGATGTTAAGACAACTCTAACTAAAATGTCTAAAGAGCTGGAGAACGAAAGGGGGTCCCGCGTTCTGTTGGAAGATCTTTGCGATGAATTTGCTCTTGGAATAAGGGGTTATGAAAAGGAAGTACATGGTCTTAAACAAAAATGTGACAAGGATTGGACGGAGAGAGGTGATCGTGATCAGCTGATTCTTCATCTGTCTGAAACATGGCTCGATGAGCGCATGCAGAAAAATTTGGAAAACGGGCATGGTGTTGGAGAAACGAAGTCTGTTGTGGAAAAACTGAGCTCCGAGATTGAAGCTTTTCTACAGGCTAAAAGAACTGCCAGTACTACTAAGATTAATGGCAACCAAGTGACGAAAAATTCTACTTTTCGAAGAAGTTCTCTTGAATCGATCCCTCTGAATATGGCTGTGAGTGCTCCCCGTGATGAGGAGGACGAGGATGGTAGTGATTCTAATTGTTTTGAACTCGAAAAAATGGCCGAATCCACGTTAAAATACCAAGGAAATGAGCATCAGAAAACTCGTAGTGATGAAACTATGAAGCAAAAACAGGGCAAGAAAAATCACGGGCCTTCTGAGAAGACAACGGGCCTAAGTCCATCCGGTTTGCTGGTGAAGTTTGAAGAAGACGAACCTCATGAAAGTAAGAATCTAGTCGAAGATGCGGAGGGCATTCCACATAAGCTTGAGAAGAGTGATGCAGTAAAAGAAAGCAGCTCAGAAGGAAAGAGTGGATTGAATTCCAATTATATGATGGAAAATTTAATCAGAAACCACTATTTGTTGTCAGAAGGTGGGAGCAAGCAAACTGATCGAGATCACGGGCTTCCTTCGTCTATTTGGAGGAGTCAGCCCAGCCCCGTACGCCATTGGACTGAGAAGCTACCGTCTCCTGATATCAATGCTTCCGAGTCATCTTCCAAACTTCATCCGGATTTGAAGGAGGGTAGTTTAAAGGCGAAGCTATTTGAAGCAAGATCGCGGGGCCAACGCTCACGCTCGCGGATAAAAGCTTCGATTATCCCGTCTTCTAGAAAGGAGTGACTAATTGTGTTCTTTTCATACATGCTTGGAGTTTTCTCATCACATGGGAGATGAGCATACAATGTTGAAATGTATTCTGAAGGTAATCTCTAATTAAGCATATATATATATATAATGGTTGTGGTCTGTCGAATTAAAGATTTGGATTGAGTGAATCAATGTTTTGTATCTAAACTGGTTCAGATAGATGCCTTGTAAGAAACTATTTATTAGAAATTGAACTGCAATTATATAAGATAGAAAAATAGGAACATCAATTATGATAGAAAATACTTAGTTATTTGTTGACATGATATAATAAGAAATATACATTAATTAAAAAAGAAATCATATTATAATATATGACATGTTAATACACAATATGATACGATTAAAAAAGGGTTAATTCTAAATAAATACACGACATTTAGTCTCAATATCAATTTAATCACGAACTAAAACTTTATAAAAATAAAAATAAAACTTCAGAAGAGAAGAAAGCGTCTTCTCTTAAACTCAATCAAGTTCTTTTTCTCAAACTCAATTAAGTTTTCTTCTTTTCAAACTTAATCAAGTTTTTCTTCTTTCCTTTCTCAAATTCAATAAAATTCTTCTATGCGTCTTTCTCACTTTTCAAATTCAATCAAGTTTTCTCTTCTAACCCTAAAAATCAAAATTCTCTAAAAATCATTCAAAAAAACTCAGGGGGTGTTTGCAAATTATACTCACAGCTTAAAAGCATTTCTCAAAAGCTAAAGTTGTGAGTGAGCCGCTTTAAAAAAAAGTGATTCTGCCCCCATCAATTGAGTTTGCAAACACCCCTTCAATCAAGTTCTTCTCTTCTAACCTCCACCCACAGTGGACCTCAATTAATTATTGGTTTATTTCTTCAAGAATTCTTCAATTATTAAATAATTTTATCAATTTATATGCTTTATGAAGAAAGGAAAATATTCTAGAAATTAATGTGTTTAACACTAATGATTACTGCAACAAAAATATTCTAGAATTTTTATTTTTTTTTTGAAGTATTCTAGAAAATATTTTAAAAAAATATATGTAGAGTTAGACTGTTAATGTACAAAACATTTGCAATTGTAGGCTATAAGTATTCAAGTTTCATGTTACAAAAATAACAGATCAACAACACCATCACTTTCACTATCACCCCTACCAATACACTCATGCCTTATTTTGTCATTTTTCTTGCGTTTGCAATCTCTTTCTTTTGAATAGAGGACGCAATCTCTTTCTTTTGAGTAGAGGTGTTGGTCATCATAGACCCACTCCACTAACTTCGGCTCCATTTGCTAATTTTCCAACCAAAATATATAGAAAAATAGTCTTCCATGTACAAAAATAAAAAAATATATAAGGAATGACAAATCTCTTGACAATTTTTTTTTTCTTTTTTTTGGATCTTTAGATTAGTTTTATCTATGATTTTAATTTTTAGGGTTATAAGAGAATAACTTGATTGATTGAGTTTGAGAAGTGAGAAAGACGCATAAAAACTCTAAGTTTGATTTTTTTTTCCATTTTTTGGATTTTTAGTGTTAGGTTCTACCCTTATGATTTTTATTTTTAGATTTAGGGCTTGTTTGGTTTTAAGGATTAGGCAAGATAGATTTTATTTTCCCACATTTTCCTGCATTTGGTTTGTTAGTTTCAAGCCCTAGACTCTTTTCGGCCCGAGACTCTTTTCTCATGTAATTCTGCAGTTGCGTGATTTTCTGTTCGAGGGGGAGAGGTAAGTTAATATTGTCCAGGTGACTCAACATTGAAGAGGTATTGTTGAAAGTCCAAATTGTCCTCCAATTTTTTAATTTTTTTTGAGAACCCAAATTTAATTATTCTTACTCACATATTTAATGGAGTATAATATTAGTGCATTTCATTTATTTTAAAATATAATATTAAAAAATCTACATTATAATTTATATATATACGTGTGTAAATATATCATTATTATTTAAATGATGGTTAAGTTTAAATTAACATGAGTCACTCTTGTGTGCACCCAATTATATGGTGCAATTGAGGTACAATTTTAATTTAATGTAAAAAATAATAAATAAAATTAATCAACAATTAAAAATATATTTAAATCACTTAAAATTCAATTACATGTATATACTTAATTACATATAATAATTTTTAAGCTTCATATTGCATATGTATTTAACATTTTTTTGGCATCAACGAATTTGAAATGAAATAAAACAATATAATATTTAGTAGGTTAAATTCTGAAAATAAAACAAAATTATATTAAAAACATAAAAGTATAATAAAATAAATAAAAAAGTAAACAAAGGGCATACTTGACAATTACTAACTTATCACTACAATACTTAAAATTGAATCCATCAATCCAAACATATACATAAATTAAAAATATTATAATCCAAACATTGTAATCCCACTAAATCTTATCCTAGTATATCTATCCTGTCTAACAAACCAAACGAGACCTTAGAAGATAAGAACTTGATTGATTGAGTTTGAGAAATGAGAAAGACGCAGAAAAACCCTGAGTTTGAGAAGAGGCAGCAGAAGAAGCGGGAGTTTTATTTTTGAGAAAATTGCGTTTTTGGTCCCACCAACCATGGGTTGGTTGGGATTTGACCTATGGGTTTCGGAATTGGTCCCGTTAGATTTTTTTTTATGCATTTTTGGTCCCGCCGTTAATTTAGCCCTCCAAACTAACAGCCGTTGCACTTTTGATCCCACACAATATAAACCATTAATCCTTTATGTTTTGAAGTAATTAAAATTGGTAAATTTGGTGCCACATATATTAAAAAAAGCCACATCATCATGCCACATCACTTTATATTAAAAAAAATAGAGCCAATAACACCCAAAAATATTCTATACACACTCCATAATTTTACATACAAAAATAGATGTATATAAAATGACTAAATAACCCTTATATAAATAAAGAGTAAAATAATTTAAAAAAATAACTTGAAAATCTAAAGAAAAAAAATGTAATTAAAATTTAAAAGTATTTTAAAAAACTAACTAAATCTTTAAAAATAATTAATTTACATTAATTAATTAATTTTTTTGAAAAAAATCTTAGAAAATTAAATAGAATATGAAAAAAAAAAAAATCAAAACAAAATTAAAGAATTAAATTTAAAATATTGAAAAAATCAATAAAATGTAAAAAAAAAGGTAAATTAAAAAAAATCATTGAAAAAGTAAGATTTTTTTATTTAATTTTCGTTTTTAAAAAAATTAATCATTAATTGGTATTTTTAATTTAATTATTTTATAAATTTTATTTGATTTATTTAATATTTTTAGATTTCATTTGGATTTAATTGATTTTTTCATTTAAATATTTTTTTAATATTTAGTTGATTTTTTAAAATATTTTTAAATTTTATTTAGTTTTTCGTATTATTGAGTATTTTTTAATTAATTTTTAAAATTTATATATTGTTTTAATGATTTAATTGAATTTTAAATTATATTTTTAGTTTTTATTCAATTTGTATTTGTTTTGAGGGATAAAAGGTAAATAGGAAAGAATTTGGGGTGTGTTTAGTAATAAAAAAATATTTTTAAATATTGGTGGGGTGTGTATAACATTTAAAGATTGTATAACATTTTATGGCGGTGTTAGTAGTCTCACCCAAAAAAATTATTTGCATCTAGTTATAAGTTTCAATTAATAGAAAAAATTAAAATTCATATAATTAACATCGATCATTCATAACTTATCATCCTTTGGTTTTACTTGTGAAATTTATTTTGTTTCATATTTTTTCAAGGTATTTTTTCAAATTATTTTACTCTTTATTTATGTAAAGGTTACTTAGTCATATTATATACATTTATTTTTGTATTTAAAATTATGGGGGGTGTATATAATATTTTGGTGTGTTATTAGCTCTATTTTTTTTTTAATATAAAGTGATGTGACATGATGATGTGGCACCAAATTTACCAATTTTAATTACTTCAAAACATAAAGGATTAAAATTGATGTAAAAAAGGATTAAGATTGAAAGGTAAATGATGTATTTTGTAAAGTTGAAACTTAAAAGATTTATTTTGGAATGTATCAAACTTAGGACTAAAAATTCAAAGTTTTCTCTCCAAAAAATCTCAAAACTCTCGTTAACCCTAGTTCGCATCAAACAACAAAAAATTCAAGTTGATTGTGGTCTCGTAAAATGTTGCGGAGGAAGAACTTAGTGAATACGGCATAGTAGATTACGGTATGTATATGTATACCCTATTTTTTCCTTTGGGTTGAGTTTGTGTTGTGCTTAGGGTTAAATGGGAGTTTAATGGTTTATATCGTGTGGGACCAAAAGTGCAACGGCTGTTAGTTTGGACGACTAAATTAACGGCGGGACCAAAAATGCATAAAAAAAAAATCTAACGGGACCAATTCCGAAACCCATAGGTCAAATCCCAACCAACCCATGGTTGGTGGGACCAAAAACGCAATTTTCTCTTTTATTTTTATTTTTATAAAGTTTTATTTTTATTTAAAAAAAAGAATTATGGAAAATCTGACAAGTTCCGGCAAGTCACATCATCGATGGTTGACCGGAGAAAAAAAATGTGTTAGGTTAGGGTTTTTTACGTGATTAAATTGATAGTGGTGTATTTATGTAGAATTAATCCATAAAAAAAATACAAAATTTTCAATAAAATTAAAAAATAACAGGTTATCTACAATTTTATTAACCGGTTGACATGCTGCCACTCCAATTTTGGATATTTCTTTTTATTTCTTATCAAATGAATGACATTTCCTTATGAATAACATATGCTTTGACACGATAAGAACAAAATACGATAAACTCAAATAATAATATGCAATTTTCGTATTGTATTCGTGTCATGCCATCGTATCATATCCGAAATTACCACCTCAAAATTACCAAATGAGAAGATTTCCTATTTTTTTTGGTGTGATAATTGGGTTGTAAAAGTTCATTCGAACTCAAATACTAGTACTATTTAGAATGCCCAAAAACATCAGCCCATCGGACTCCATAAACTAACGTAATTTTAACTCCCCAAAAAGGATATAACTGGATTTAAGGGTTGGTCATCTGGAATTAATGGTATTACTGGCAACAATTTTGAGTTTCCAATTTATATTCCATCGTCTAGAGCATGACAAGTGGACGATAAACATATATCGATGGAGGTGTGTGGAGGATTTTCAGAATTTTGAAATCCAAAATCTAAAATTAAGTGAATTTTTAAATTCTAATGTTTTTTTTTTTTTTTTTTTGTGTTTATTTTGAGATTTTGTTTATATAGGTTTTATATAAGATTGGTAGATATTTATAGAATTGACTTGGGCAAAATTTATAGTTATTTGTAGGATATAATTTTAAAATTCTAATTCCAAAATTTTAAAATAGATATAATATAGAATTTCAAAATCCCAAATTCAAATTTTACAACAAAACAAAAAACAAACCTAAGGTTAATGAAAAGGCCGTATTGATTTTAAGCTCAAAGCCTCAAAGGTAATAGGAATGATTCTTTCTCTCGTAAAATTCTTGTAAATTTAGAGACACATAATATGATTTTTATTTTCATTCATTATTTTTTCTCACTCTCTGTCCTTCTACATAACTTTTATTTGAATTAGATACAGGTTTAAAAAAAATGATTATTTATATAAAAAAAAGAGAGAGAGAGATTTAAAGGTGAATATAAAGTAGTGTGTATAACATTTTTTTAAAAAAAATTAGAATTATAAAATTGATAAATAAAAAGGAATAGTGAGAATTAAAAAAATGAAGTGATGAGATATGTGTTTATTATCTCACTCTAAATTTAAATGAATTTTGTAGGCTGAGATTTTTTTTTATGTATAATATCTACAAAATTAACTAATTATTTGGTGGAATATACTCCTAAAAGGCTAGAAACTCAATTATTAGAGATTAGTTCACAAAAAGACGCCCAACGGCCAACACAAATCAAAACGCAATCTTTGAACTTCTTTTTAAAGAAAATTTTAGTAAATTAATTAATTAATTAATTACTCAGGATCATGAATCAACAACATTATCTTGAAAAGTCGTGATTAAGGAACTTATCACATTCTAAAATCTTCTCTCAATTAATAGTCTGAACATCTGGACCCATAGAATAAAGGAAAATCTTTGCGTAGCCTCACTTCATTATCATGTCTGCATAATCTAATTAATATATAGTCAAACCACATACAAATTAAAACAATTTCCTTCTTGAGTTTCTTTTTCTTTTCTAGCTTGTACAAAAAAAAGTATGCTTACCCATAATTATTAAAATAATATGTATATATATACATATTCATATTATTATTAGGAGTATTGATGAAATAATATATAGAATTAAAGTGACAAAAAAACAATGGAAGAACATATGCTTGTTAAAGATGGTGCATTGACCAATCATGCATGCAAGGAAAAGTATAGAGGATTAATATGGAAAAAGAATGAAGGATTAATATAGAAAAAGTAAATATGTCTTCTAGTGTACGTGGTCTTTCCCGTAAATAAAGCAATATAAAGTAATTACATTATAAAGATAATACAATAATTATTATTATTACAAAGAGTCTTCAACCAAAAAATGGCAATTGGGTATTTCAAGAATTGGTGAATATATTAATAACATTATCTTCTTTTTCTTTAGTAGGTCTTAAGCTTTAATTGAAGTAATTATATATTGTATAATACTCCAGTATTTTATCTCTGTTCTTTCTCTCTAGCTTAAGACAACTTCATCTTTCCATGTACAATGGGAAGATAGATGAAGTGGCTTTAATTTATTCTAGTATTATGCAAGGGGGTAATACATAATCCCTCCATTTCAACTTAGATTGTTCATTTGCAAAAAACAGATGTCTCAATTTAGACTGAACATTTCTTTTTGATAATAAAACATTTTTTTACTTTAAATTGCATTTTTCAAATATTTCAAAATTACATCACATGTCATTACTTTATCACTCTAAATATTTAATTATTTACTCCTTTCATTTCATAAAGTTTCTCGCATTTCTCATTTTGTATAGAATTAAGAAACACCTCATTAATTTTTTTATTTTTTTTCTCTTTTTTCTTTTCTATCATTAATATATTTCCAAAAAAATAGATATTAATAGGGATAGTTCGGAAAGATTATTGGTAAAAATAGAAAATGCGATAAACATTTTAAAACAAAATTTAAGATCAAATGTGATAAACTTTATGAAACGGAGGGAGTACTTTATTACTAAAAAGAGTTGCATACCTTCTACTTTATCCCTTTAAATATTAATAAATAACTTTCACATTAAATTATGCATATAAATAGTAAATGCACCATCTAACTTGAAACGAGGGGAGTATATAAGAAATATTTATTCTAAGTAAAAATATATACTGTATTATTTTTCTAAGCCGATTGTGAACTAAAGAATTCGGATCAGAGAGTATATATGTAAGAATCTCACACTTGTTGCCTTAACTTGATTTCCTTTTTTTTTTTAAGAATTTAAAAGTAGAGTGTGCAATGGACGGTTTGGTTCGTAAATCAAAGTATAAATTGTTTTTTTTTTTAATTGTAAAACAAACTTTATTTATAAAAATCGTTTGATTTGAAACTATAATATTTCGGGCGGTTTTAACCGAACCAAAATTTTGTTCATTTTTTCCACACAATAATTAATAAATATATAAAATGCAATCTCGACAGAAAACGTATAAAAAAAACTGGGTAGTGAGAGGAGATCGAGTGACTGAGTGAGAGCACTGAGCATCCAAGCAGAGATACAAAATATAGAAGAAGAATAGGAAGGGATGTAGGGTTTCTGATCTGCCCTTTAGGCTTGGATGGTTTGGTTTTTTCTGTTTTTTCATTAGTGAAAACGTAAATCAAATCATACTAAAAAAAATTTAATTTTTAAAACTGTAAATCGAATCGTAAATAAAAAATTGAACCATATTTAAATGATTTGGTTCCGTTTGAACCATACTTTGCACACCCTACTCAAAAAAGTAGATTGAGAACTTTTTGTTAAATTACATTACTATGAATAATATAAATCGGATTTTTATCATATGCTATGTTTGCTAGATATGTTAGATATCTATGATTTAGACACAAATATCTTAAACTTAGATTAAACCGCAACTGATGTGTTTGGATTATTTTATATAAATACACTTCATTTGAATGTTTATTTTAGGTTGATAGATTCAACCTTCCAAATGTTTAAGGGCATTGGTGCACAAAGAGAATTTAAAGCTTTCTAGATAATTACTTGATTTCATTACCTGTCCACTTAATTTTTTAATTTATTTTTGCATGTTATTTTAAATGAATGTCTTGTTCTGTCTCTTCTTGGTTTTGATCAATACAACTCAATATTCCCTCTTTTGAATTATTGGAAAAAAAAATGTAAAAAGTTGAACAGCATTATTCGAGAATATTAATTAAAAAAATATGTTACAGACTTACAGAATTAAAATTTTAAGCATGCATCCACGGAAAGATACATTCTAATAAGAAAAAACTAGATGAGGGCATAGTGATAGGGCACCTGTCAACCGCTGAGAATACCAAACAAACCATAAATTCTTTTTCCCTATACTGTATTTCTAAATTTTTAGGGTTTTGTCCGAAAGATTCTGAAAATCTTAGGAAGTGACGTGAGCTTTTTTTCAAAAATCACTTCATTGGTTATTGTACAAAGTCGACCATAAATCAGAGCTAGCTAGCTGTGTATTTATACGATTATTAGATCCAATTATACATGTACACAACTTTTTAAAAAAAAATAAAAAATTGAATAAGCTAATTTGATTTTCAGCCCCACTACCTAGACGGATCTAGTAGTAACAAAAATGTAATTCTTAATAAAATGTAATGTACAAACAATGGTATAACACGAATTTAAATTGATGAATATTTATTTAATTTGAGAGGTGTTGGTAGAAGGTAGATGGACATAAAAAGTAAAAACACAAGAACTTAAACATTCTCTACTTCCAATACAAAATGAAGATGGAATACAAAATGAATTAAATAAATAAAGAAGAAGAACGAAGATCTAGGGCAGCTAAGAAGGTGTCGGAAATTGCAACCACGAGACATGCCTCTGCCTAGGAACTTGCTGCTGCCAGTACCAAACCCCAACAAACACATAGCTTTGTCCTAGCTAGCTCACTGCCTCCCACAAACCCTATCAACACACACCTGGTTAATTAAAAATCATACAACATATATTCATAAATAAATAAAAAGTCATATAATTAAAATGATTATGCTAGAAGAGAAAAAACCCTAGCAGAAGTTTCAGGGAACATGGGATGTATTCTTTGAAAATGAAAAAAAAAAAAAAAAAAAAAAAAAAGAGTAAAAGGTAGGGAGCTCCCTTCAGTCCAAAAAAAGGAAGATTAGGGTTCAACTTGACTCCCGCGACATTCACTCAGTTGAGGAGTAGCAACTCGGTGAGCTTACTCAGCATTTGAATGAATGAGTCAGCAGCAAATAGAACCCTACTTCACCCCCTCTGCTTGGACTAAAGAAAGCTCTCTCTCTCTCTCTCAAACCATATTTAATTCAAAATTTAAAGAAATTCCTGATAACCCATTCTTTCTACTAGTAGATGAAGAGAGCTAATTTCATTTGGAGAGATGTTGAGAGAGAATGGTATTGCTATTGGTTTTTCTCTTAAGACAAGATAATAATGTAGAGGTGATACACTGGCTTTATATAGATAAGAAAGGTGGGAAGAGATTAATTATATATGGATTAATTAAAATACGTACGTACAGTATATTATTTTCTTTGATTCATGATATATATCCTCACAACTTCCCATTTCAAGGCCCATCACTTCTTTTTTGCAACTTGGGGCTTTCATTTTTTCAAGTCCCACATTAAAAAAAAAAAAAAAAAAATAAAAGGATTTATGACTATATAAAAGGGTGTACTAGTATTCCTATTGATCTGAAATCCAAAAGAAAATTGAATTTTGATCTAGCTCAATTGCATCATGTAATTGCATCAGGTAAACCATTAACAATAATTTCTTTTAAAGTATTAATATGTTATGATCATACCAAAATTAAATTCGCTCTCCATGCTACTGTAAAAATACGTCATATGATATGTGTAAAATTACTAGAATATACTAATAAATTTTGAATTTTTTTTTTAATTGATCACTAGTTAGTGGAGATCTAAGGAAAAAGCTATATATATCCTCGCCCAAATCAGTAGTTTCTCAGGAAGGCTACACTATCTCCCAAAAGAGTACTCCATAATTTGACAAAATCCAATTGTTTTTATAAAGTTAATAACGTCGACTGAAGATCAGAATTACCCCAATATAAATAGAATAGTATAGATAAATCATCAAATTAATTATAATAAGATAATTGCATCCCCTTAATTCCTTTAGCACAAAATACCACTCCACTACATATTCCTTTAGGGCATGTTTGTTTTGGGATGAAAAATTCGGATTTGGAATTTCGAAACTTCACCCCGTTACAGTTTGAGATTTTGATTTAGAATTTTAAAATCTCACCCTATAACACTATAAAAGTCAACTCTATAAATACCTATAAACCCTATATAAATACCTATAAAACTTATAATCCTATATTATAAAGTTAAATCCTACCCTACATAAATCTCAAAACAAACACAAAACATAAAAAACATTGGAATTTTGAAATCCACTAGATTTTGAAATCCGAATTTCAAAATCCTCGAAATCCCAAAACAAACATACCCTTAATATACATCACATCATTTGTGCAATATAATATAATCCTTCAGATCAAAGATGCTGTCCCCTATAAACTACTTATAAATTAACTCAAACATGGAAATGGAAAAGATCTAGCTACACAAGTCCACAAAAATTAATAACTATTTTATCAATCAATTCTTCGGTCACAAGTTACTCCCTCAGTGAAATGTGTTTATTTAGGTATAAAATGGAGAATAAAATAAAATAGATAAATTAAAGAGAAGATATAACAAGTATGGTGAAATATATTTTTCAAAAAATGAAATACGAACACTTATGTGTACAATTCAAAAAAAAAAAATATACATTACTTCATGTCGACGGAGAAAGTATTTTATTTTATATCATAGTATAAGACAAAGTATAATTATATGTTGTTTGTATACCACATACAGCTAATGATATTATAAAAATTAGTAATTATTATTGCTCAAGATAATTAATTAAACTTAATATTTGTAAGAACAAATATTATTATTCAAGTTTCACGGTGTAGAAAATGTACATAATATATTTTCTTCACCGTGACTATAGAACACACATGATCATATGTGCATTAAAAGTAATGGAACACAAAACAATATCACTTGTATATGTCATGTGTATTGCAAATTAATACTCTGTATTATTTTATTGGAGTAGTATAAAGCGAAAGATAATTCAATAAAGTTTTTGATATAATCTTCTACAGGTGGTTTCCACTTAGGCTATAAGAAACACACTTTTTAAGTTGTAACCCTAATTTGAGGGTGGTTTAAAATAGGCTTTTTGCGGATTAATAAATATTAATGCAGTTTCTTGGAAAATTACAATTTGATATCTTGTAAGCCTATATATTAATCAAAAAATGTGTGTCAGAGAGAGAGATGACACAAAGATTAAGTAGATGTACTAAACAAGAGTTAAGTACAATCAACAGTTAATGTATTAAATCAATGCAAGAAACCAAAGTACATGGTACCCATGTTTTAAAATGGTTGAAACAAGGGTTTATGTGCTGTATCACTGTGTAGTTTCCATAATTGGAAAGAACCTCTTTGGACATAAGGACACAACATCTCTTGAGGAGTGTCAATTTTCTAATCACTTTGCCAGTCTCACTTTAATTTCGGAACAGTACTCCAAATATTTATTTATTAATAAAACTTTACCTCTCAAATTTAATTTTTCATAACTTTTCTAGTTGGATCTACTATAGATATATATGCCTATATGGGAGTGGGACTACAGACTAGTACTGGATGTTCCAGCTTGGATAAAAATAAATACAGTATATAATATCCCTTAAATTAAACCGATTATATATCAAATTAGTAATTATAATAATTACTGGCTAGAATGCTTAATTAAATAATGTGAGAAACTAGGGAAAATGATTTTTTATTTATTTATTTTTTGACGGGGAAAATGATTTTATCATGTTAGTTAATTTGTTTTTTCGGCTCGTTTCACTTTTTCTAATTGAAATTAATTTGTCCGGTAACTCTCAAAGTTCATTATTTTTTTGTCTTTTGACTGACCCAAGGGTGTGAGGGTTAGGTTTTGAACTTATATGGACTGTTATCCCATTAATATTTAATATTTATCTCATTATTAATTCAACATGACAAAGTGGGATAGCTCAAGTGGTTAGAGCACCACTACCTAGACTTTAGGTCTTGGGTTCGAGTCATGGGGAGGGAAAAAAAGGGAAGGGTATTTAACTTGTAATCAAAAAAATTTATTAATTCAACATTTTCTTACTTGAAAGAAAAAAAATAATTTTTTTTTACTCCTTTAAAATACTCCCTCAAACATCTCTTATTTACATTTTATGTCATTTCCTTTTACACACTAATTAAAAAAATTCTCACCAATAAAATTAAATTACATATTATATCCCTCTTAAAAAATTATTTTATCACCATTGTAATACTAATAAGCAATTCTTACATTAAAACTTCTTACGTGCAAATAATAAATGTTCAAAGGGAGTATCTTTTAATTGAAAAAAAAATGAGATGTGACTTGAAATATAAAATGTACAAACTAATATTACAAAAAAAAAAAAAAAAAAACCCAAATAATTTTGTGTATATATATAGATATACTCAATATATAATTGTGTTGTAATTAATGAATACTCGATCCTATTCACCACCATATATATAAGTAAAGTTAGAAAAAGAGAGGTAGGAAGAATGGAGTAATAATGGAGCTAGGGAATTTGTGTTGGTGTGCATATATTGTGGAGGAATTCATGAGATCACATGAGAGATTCTACTAGCTATAGCAGCAGCAGCTCATTACAAAATTTGGGGTCTTGTCAAACTAAAAAGGCTGTCTGAAGGCTTACCATTCTCAATACAATTTCATTTCATATCACATTACTTGTCCAATCAATATTTTCTCATCTGTCCATCACAACCACCAACCCACCCACTAATTTATTTATATATCTACTCTTATACAAACTTGTTAGTAGGATGCAAGCTGTTTCACCCTATGCATTTCAATACCTTTCAACTTTCAATTATACTCTATCCATCATTTCCTCCTCGGTATAAATATACTTTATTCGTCTCGAGATAACTTATATAGTTTGAACGTTACCTTTTTAAAAAATGAAATTTAGTGATGGATGACGTAAAATAAGAGATACGGAGTATATTTTAGATAATTTGATGAGATGTAAAGTGAATTTAATTTGTAAGATATAAACTAAGTGAAATGTATAAAAAAATTGAGTGATAATTTTAAAAATAAAATGATATTGTTAGATTATTAATTTTGTTAGATTATTAAAAGTGTGTAAATAATCACGAAAGAGTGAAAGTAACATTATATGGGTAGGAATTTGCTAAAATATAGATATAAAAAAGAAAAGGATAAAAATAGGTGGTAAATATAGAGACTATGAAAATTATATTTTATTGAATGAATTATAGAGTTTACAAGGGAGTATTTATAGATACAAGTTATATCATATCTAAAACATATGTAATGGATAAACATTCGATATTTACAAGTGATATAATATTAAAAGATACATCCATATTTTAAATAATATTATATGCCTAATATTAAAGAGAGAATTTTATTTCATAATTTCCATTTTTTAATTTATGATTTTTTTTTGTAAGCCATGTAATTCATTTTGGGGTGATTAAACCAAATAAATGGCACTCTCTGTCTTAAATCAATTTTTTCTCCTAAAATAAATTTCACAAAAATTTCAATGTTAATCTTACCCTCTATGTTATTACATTTTACTATACAATATTCTTACTTATTAATTATCACTTTCTAAAAGTGTAAAGATCTCAATATTATTATTTTATCATTTTTTTTTAGCTTCTCTAAAACATTCCGATTCTATAAAATATGTGTGAAAAAACTAATTTGGGTGGAGTGTAAAACTTGCGATGGTGTGTGTGTTTAAGGCAGAGGGGCATTTCTCATTCGAAACATGCATTGTCGCTTGTTACTTGTGGAAACCATGTGCTGTCCAGGAGCCTCATTTTATTATTCAATGTATGTGACTTTAGACCTTTATATATATGATTAATATTTTTTCAATCAAGGCTGATTTTGTAAAAGAAAGGATTTTTTTTTTTTAATTTTGTGAAGTTGAATGTTAATTTTAGACCCAATAGAGATCGATCATGAATCATGATCCATTGATCCGTTTTATTAAAAAAATAATTTTCCATCTCTATAGATTTAAAATTTTAAATGAGATAAAATTCTTTTATAGTATAATTTAAACACTTTTTTAGTTTAATTTCTGGTGAAAATAATTTCACTCATTTTATTAAATTGTTCATTATCTCATTTTTAAATGATAGAGATAGTAATTCAACTCTTGAGTGTGGAGGAATATTAAAAAATTAATATACAAGAATTACACATTTTCAACTTCAAACTTTAAAATTAGACATAACTATTTTTGTCTGTTCTTATGAAATACAGTAATTATTTTATGAACTCAATATCCAGTAAAACAGGTAAGAGAGTGTTTGGTCTAAAACTTTAGAAGTGGGGAATAATAAAAAATGTAAAATAAATGTTTGAAAGAATACTCCATCCGTTCCAAGATTTTGTGCATGGTTTGATCACGAAAATTAAGAAAATAGAATATACTGATGTGTATAGTAGAATAAAGGAGGGGTATAATTAGTAATTCATTGACTAAAGTGAGTGAAAATTTGACTAAAATTTTAAATTGAGTTAAGTTGTGGGCCCAAGTAAAATAAAGGAGGGGTAATATTGGTAAAAATTATGTGAGTTATTTCCATTTTTAGAGTGTGCAAATAATGTTGGGACGCCCGTTAAAAAAAGTGTGCAAATAATCACGGGACGGAGGGAGTACTTTATTTCCTTGCAATAATAACCTCATTTCCTAGGTTAAAACTAAATAATCACCAATAATAACCTCATTTCCTAGGTCTAACTAATGTTGATTAGATTTAAGGTTAAAAATATCGATAAGTATATTAATATCAATAAATTTTAAAAATTGTAATAATTTAATTAAAAAATTTATAATACATAAATTTAATAAAAAAATGTCAATACATTTACATCCGTGATAAATTTATATACAAATAATATACAATGTTATTTTATATAATATTTTTTAAATTTATCGATATTTTCTCAATTTTTTCTCAATTTTTTTTTATATTCTTTCGACATTTTATCGGGGAAAATTTCAAAATACATCCTGTAACTTAGATCGATTCCATTTTAAATCCTTTATGTTTTCACTTTTTCAAAATACGTTCTAAGGTGTCCAATTTACGTCCTGTAACTTAGGACAATTTCATTTTAAATCCTTTAAGTTTTCACTTTTTTCAAAATACGTCCTAAGATGTCCAATTTACATCATTTTTTTATCGAAAATTAATTTTTTTCTAAAAGCTGTCATGCGCGGCTCAAACTTTTGTTTAAAATTGGGGCTTCCGGCAAATTTGGTTATTGGGCACTTTAGGACGTATTTTGAAAAGGTGAAAATTTAAATGATTTGAAATGAAATCAACCTAAGTTACAGGACGTAAATTGGACAAAAGGAAGTAAATTGGACACTTTAGCATGTATTTTGAAAAAGTGAAAACTTAAAGGATTTAAAATGGAATCAAGACTTATTTTGAAATTTTCACCATTTTATTGATATTAGTTTCGATATTACTATTACATATTGATATATTCATTTTTTTATTAATATCGTGAAAATATAATTTCTACCCACATTAATATCGGTGCCACAAAAAAAAATAGATATATCAATATATGTCAAAAAAATATCACGATATTTCCGTACCTGATTAGATTAGATGTTGCAAATTAAATTTAACAGTTGAAAGGTTATAAAAATAGAAATGACAAGCTTTATGATTTAATTTGAATGTTATTCGTAAGAATGGAATGGCGGGGCACGAATCAATTGATGCGACGTGACCCTTTGGATGCAGTTAAAATAAACCAAAACGAATATTTCAGTGTTTGAATATTCATTTTCCTCAATAATAAAAGTTTAAATATTCATTATTTGGTTGATATATTATTTGAATTGTAAATTACTCGGTTCATCCTTTAAAAATTGTTCATTTATTTTATTCATGTTAATTAAAAAATATAGTATTCCATCCGTTTTGAAATAATATACACGATTTGATCGACACACTTTTTAAGAAAATACGAATTTAGTACTTTCTCTGTCCGTAAGCTTTCTGTTACTTTTTGGCACAAAAATTAAGAAAAATGATTACTCATAAATAATAGATATAGTACAAGTGATGTGATTGAGAGAAGGTGAGAGATAGAGAAAAAAAGTAAGATATAAAAGGAAGTATAAGAAAAAATATTTGTGAATATGTAGTGGAATGGGATATCATGACACTCCTATTTGGCTATTTGATTTCGAATAAAAAAAATGTTATCGAAATTTAAATTTTCATATTTAAGTATGAAATTAAATCAGTACTGTTTTCTGTTCCGACTAAAACGGAAATGGACTGGGGTTATGAACTTATAATCTGATGATCGAGTCGATTCCATGATTATAAGTTCATTCCATACCGGACTGAGCCGGAATAGGGTTATATACATTCTCAACATCAATTACTTGTACTCATTTTTCATGGAGTACAATTTTACCTTGTACGAAAAATTTGTTCAGACCATTATCATTATTCAATATGTAAGTATAGAGAAATGTATTTAGAAAAAAATAAAATTGGGTGCAAAATGACATTATGTTTACGAGTATGTAAATTTACATGGTTGTTTGCAAACATAATGCCCTTCTATTGCAACCCCGCCGTAGTTAGGTAAATTTTTGGTTCTTGTATGAAACCAGCTCAGGTAATGATAATACCAACGAGTTGCGTCGTGGACTCGTTATTTAAGAGTGTGTTTCTTTCTAGATTTTAGATTTGAAACTCTTAGTGGATGTTTATTTTAGGATTTCGAGTATTTGAATTTTAAAATCTTAATGAGTTTTATGTTTTGGAATTTAAATAGGACGGTGTTTAATTTTATGTTATAAAAATATAGGTGTTTATATATAACCTATATGTATTTGTAGGGTAAATTTTGAAATCTTAAATATAAATTTTAAACTAGAATATGTGTGTGATTTTAAAATCTCAAATTTTAAAATTTCATCCTAAAATAAACATTCTCTTGAGATGTAGACAATTTCTAAGAGGTTAGTTCGTATTGAGCGTAAAACTCTGATATTAAACGGGAATTCCAAAAGTGATACTCCCTCCGTCCCGTGATTACTTGCACACTTTTCTTATTGGGACGTTCCAAAATTACTTGCACACTCTTAATATTGAAATACCTCACAAAATTAATAACCTCACAACATCATTTTATTTTCAAATTTGCCACTCATTTTTTCCATACATTTCACTTTACACATCATCAAATTCACTTTACACATCATCAAATTACCTAAAATACCTCTCATTTATCTCACTTCATCAACCACTAAATTCACTTTTCTTAAACAACGTGTCGATCAAATTATGCAAGTAATTCCGAGACGGAGGGAGTAGTTCATAAAATTAAAGAGTAGTAGGTCTTATATATAAGATCCCCTTACATAATTTTGTTTTATTTAGAGAGAGTACTAATTGAGTACCGAATGGGTAGAGTGGACGTGCATTAACGGTATGTTTGTGTTAGGACGACCAGGAATAATGGATGTTTATAAAAAAATAAAATTAAAAGCCCTTTATTTTTTAATTTTAATTTGCATATATAGATCCAAATGAAATGGTGCAGTGCAGTAGAAGTGTATTGGGCATGGAAGCCAGGGATGCACCCCCTGTGTAAACGGGAGGAGAAAAAAAAGAAAAGAAAACACAAGTACCAATGCCTCATTCACACACCAGCTACATCATTCGACTCAGTGGACAAATGGGGTTGTCCCATGAAATGACATCCTGCAACTAAAACAGCTGTTTTCTTTCCCCCCTCCTTTTTTTTTTTTTAATTATTATATTATAATATCCTGCTTTTTTATTTTTCCACTTCTCAAATCATCTCTATTTTTGAATTCTCATTCAATCAAATGTTTTGTATGCATCTCCTACCTTCACCAATTTTTAATATGCTCAAACAAAATTGAAAGGAGACAACAACTCATATTAAAATATTTTATACATCAAATATAATTAATTTACATAAATTTGAAAAAAATATTATGGATTAAATATGAGTCAATCGAGTTAATGCGGATCAAACTTAAATAAAATATATATTTTCACTTTCAAATTTTTCCTCCGTTCAATTTTATAATTCTCATTTGAATTGGACACAAGTTTTAAGAAAAATTTATTGTTTATATAAAAAATGAAAATTTGAGGGTGGAGATAAAGTAGAAATAAAGTAGTGTATGAGAGTAGTGTTTTCTTTTTAGGAAATGAGAATTTTAAACTTGGACAGATAATAAAGGAAAGTGAGAATTATAAAATTGGACAGAAGGAGTATTGTTTTACTATATAGTCAAAACTATGTTACTACATGACCATAATATTGTTAATACAAGACCAAAAAATTATTACTACAAATCCAAAAATATTATGAACGCCTAATTCTCAGGACGAATTTTTTAGATTTTTTTTGACATGTAATAGTACACTTTTGGTCTTGCAATGATAATATTTTGACCTTATAGTAACAATATATTCGTCGTGTAGTAAACCACCTGCGTGTGATCCGCATATTTTATAAAATGTTAAAAAGTAGTAATTTTTATTTATCTTATTCTCTTCAATGGATTAGTACACCTTCAACAAAAAATTATTTTATATATTACTATAATACTAATAAATAACTTTCATATTAAATCTTGTGTCAAACTTAAAGGGCAACATAATTTTCAGAACACTTAATGTTTAAAAGGGGCAACATAAAATGTTTAAAAGTAGTAATCTTGAACACTTAATTTTCAGAACGAGGAACGGACGAAAGAAGTACAAGTTATTGTCTTTTTTTCAATTTTTTTTTTGGTTAAAAGCAATTTCATTCATACGAAGTAACTACTCCGTTCGTGCACATAAAATGTGTCTATTTTTTTTTTAACTGTTTACATAAATTCTATATTTCATTTTTTGAAAAACATACCTCATCACACTTACTTTATTTACTTTTTATTCTTTATTTTATTATTTACTTTTAATACTTTGTTTATAAATATGTAATATTTCTTTAAATTTGTAAAAAAAAAAAATACACTTTAAATGTCCGGAATGAGTTTTTTTTTTTTTATGATGAAAGATACTAACTTTTCTAATAAAATAAAATAAATTTTGTCTTAGCACGAAACAAAATTTGTGTTGACAGTCGCACGATAATCTCTTGTACTAGCAAAGCTATCTCAAGTCATATTAAGATCGACCATTCAACAGTAACTTGTAGCTAAAATAAATTTTAAATTTATATTTTTGATAATTGATTGAACTCTGATTATGAGATTCAATGTGACGCTATATGGGCCATATGGCAGACTGAAATTAATAATACCTTTTTTTTTGGACGGGGAAATTAATAATACTCCACCAGTCTACATAAAAGTCTTCATGTTATCTTTTCTAGGTTGTTCATCAGATTTTTTTTTTTAATATATTCTATGACACTTACTCTATACTTTCTCCGTTTTCTGCCTAATGTCATTGGCTACAAATTTTAATAAATGAATTGTTTATTAGTATTATGAAAGATAAAACGAGGTTGAATTTTCAACCTTTTTTTTTTTACGGGTAAAGACTTTTCAACTTTATACTAAATAAGGAGTAGTAAATAAAGTAGTGACATTTATTGTAATATTATGATATAATTTTGAGAGGATTGTTTAGACGTACTTTTGCTATTTTAGGTAATGGGTCAAACCAAAATGACAAAATGAGTCATTAAATAGGGGATGGAGGGAGTATCTCTTTACTATTTTTTTTATTTTATTTATAAATAAACAATACAAAGTATATTTTTTTAAAAATATACGTATACATATACATTATACATATACGGATAGAGTATTACTTCCTCTATCCAGTAAAATTTTGTTCACTTCTTTTTATACATGTTTTTAAAAAAATTATATTTTAATTGGTAAAGTCTAGTATGCACTCGAGTGCATGTTGAGCACCCTAGTCTAAAGAAAAGTGTATGTTATTAAACTGAAAAGTACAACACAATATTACTAAAAAGTGTAAGTCACTATGACTAAAAATATTATTATACAGTTTAATAATTAAAATGTGCAACACCATTTACCAAAAAGTGTAAGTTTGTAAAACTGAAAAGTGCAACATGGACTAGGGTGCAAAACATGCACTCGAGTCCATAACAGACCAACCCATTTTAATTATAAAAAATATAGGTGGGATATATAACGAGTAAAAAATAAGTTAACTATTTAAATAGAATAAACATATATTTTGTGAATCCAAATATGAGTTTGAACAAAATTTTACCGGACGGAGGGAATATTATTTATTTTTATATATGAAATCATAAATAGGAAGGAGCATATTTGTATATGAATAGTAGTAGGTGATTTGGGGAAGCATATTTATTGTAAGTGAAGTGTTGAGCCAATTTGTTTGAGTTGTCAATTGTGTTTTTTCCAATCCAAGTTTACAGCTCATGAAAATGGAAACTATCTACAGAACACACACACTGTTGTTTATCATTATATTATTGACAACTCACACGTTGCCATTGTCCTTGCACCACTTCTTTCTTTAATTAATACTCCATTTCTTTTCTCAAATTCTTCTTTCATTTAATTTTTTTTTTATCGGTAAAGAAGTGCTTTTATTGCAAAATTTGGTTATGAAGTATAACCAGTAGTTTTGTACATGCAAACAAGCAGAAAGAAAGTAACCAAATTACTTGCAGAACAACATCTGCAGTTCATAATTCGAAAAGCTTAATGGGGTTCGTCCTCCAATCGTCAAAGGTCCTATTTAAAAACGCCTCTTTCATTTAATTAGTACAGTATTTTTTTGGTTATTGCCATTGCTATAAATGTCCTCCTCGTCTACACTTAATACACATTTTTCTTTGTGCGCGAGTTTTAAATAATATTGACTTTATTGTAAAACATGTCTAGTTGGAGACGAGATTTTTTGTTTGTCTTGTGCGATTTTTTTGAACATACGTGTTTAACCCGCAAATTTTCAACCACTTTTATATTAGGTGCAATATTAATTGCATGTACATTTTTGTTATACTATAAATTATGTTGAACAATATTATTTAAATTAATAGCTAGCTATATATATACCCACATATTAATGTAATATTGTTTGATTTATAATGTAATAGTACTGCTTACTATACATAGTGATACAGTACTATTTAACATACTACATAATACTCCAATGGAACTAGAATCCTGGAGTTGAAGCATAATCGGTATATTAAATTAGTAGTAGTACATGGGTGAAGCGTGAAGGTGGTCGTTTTGTCGAAAGAAGTCCATGTTCAATTTTAAAGTAATCAAAAAGTAGCTTTTTTTTTTTAAATTTCCAGGAACATTGTAAAGCTTAATTAAAAAAGGTTTTGTAATTGGGCAACATAAATGTGCAAATAATTAGAATAACAAATATTATTGTTGACAGCATTTCATGAGTGGATTATTCTCCTGTGCAAAATATCTGCTATTGATATAGAGTACATTTTATGGCTTCGTGCATGAATCAGGACATGCCCCCATTTCATGTACAAAAATTGAAGTAAATCTGCCACCTCTAAAATTTTTATGAATATTAATTACTTACTATCACTGTTTCAATTACTTTAATTAATATGTCTATGTTTGCTTTTATAAGACTCATAAAAATGAAATAAGGAGGATTAATATTTGTAATATATGTGCAAAGCATTCAAGGTTGAAAATATTGGTATTAACTATTAAGTGACCTCTTGCTACTAAGCGATTAATTCCCAGATCTACCCCTCTTCTTCGATTAACTAGTGTTATTTTTTTGTCATTCTTAAATTTTATTTTTGAGATTAAGAAAAATAAAGATTTTTCTAGATTTGTTCTAATTTCTATGTAGACTAATTGAGTCCAATTTCATATACATAAATGTTATGAATTTATTTATTTTTTCATTATTTTTTGTCAGATAAATAAAAAAAATCAGAATATATCTTTCCACAAGTCAAAGCAAAAAAAAAAATGAAAATATCGAAATCTTAAATTTATAAAAATATCAATTGAAATATTAATATTCATATTGTAAATCTTAATTAAAAGTTATGATTAACTTTTAATACATAAATTTGATAAAACAATTAAACAAATTTTACGTCTGGGATAAATTTAAACACTAAGCCTTAAATTTACATAAAATATATTACTAGTTTAAATTGTTATCCCATATGATATTTATAATTTTTGATATTCTTTCAATATTAAGCTCGATATTATTTACAAATATTGAAGAAAAATATCGATGATCACAAAAATTGAATATATAGTGAATATTATTAAATATTTTCCTCATTAAAAGCATTTTAAAAAGTAAAATTTATACATGACAAATTGACAACTTATAATGGGTTCACATGTTTGTTCGAGCTTTAAAAAAAATAAAAGAATTAATTTAAATTCTCTGTCCTTTTTATTTGTTTCTTATAGCCCTTCATTCATTTCTGAACATTTATTTACTTTTAAAATAAAACCTTTTCCCATACAAAAGCAAACTAAAAGAAAGGTGTTAGAGAATCCAGGAAATGCAAAGATTCTGGAAGTGGTATATTATTTAATTTTATAGTATATATTAATGGAAAAAAGGTAGTGGTATAGAGAATTAATTAAGTAGAATGAAGAGATATACCTCAACCTCATTTGTGAAGTGGTAGGTATCATGCTAGCTATAAATTAATTAATTAATTAATAGCATCATTAAATTCCTCATGTCGGAAATTAGGTAATTAAATATGTTGATTGTTATGCCTAAATACGGCATAATTCATGACGGGACAGCCCAGCACTTCACATTTGACTGTTTAAGAATCAAGAATATTTTTAATTTATTTAAATTATCCATATATAAAGCTTAATTGGGTCATGGAGAAGAAAGAAAATTACTCACCGTACACCTTTAAATTCCTCATTACATTTTGACACATTAATTAAATTAATTAATTAAATAATAAATATAATACAATTGATGTGATTGAAAAAAAAAAAGATGAAGAGAAAAGTAAGATATTAAATACTTCCTCCGTCCCCGAATTTTATGCACATTTTGATCGGCACGGAGATTAAGAAAATAGAATAAAGTGATGTGTAAGGTAAAATAAAGGAGAGGTATTATTGATAATTTATTGACTAAAGTGAGAGATATGACTAAAGAGAAAAGAGATTTAACTAAAGATAAAATAAAGGAGTATTATTGATATTATTATTTTCTTTTTTGGAGTGTGCAAAAAATATTGGAACGCCCATTAAAAAAAATGTGCATAAAATCTTTGAACGAAGGGGTTAAAGTGTAAGAATAAAAAAGTTAAAAGATATTTGTCAAACAATTATAAAAAGCTTATACACGTATGATACACAAATGAAAAATTATAGACGGAAATAGGGAATATATGAAAGCTTACATAAGTTCTATAATGAACTCAACTATATATTTTAACATACAAAAATATCATTGCTTTTAATTGAGAACAATTTATATAAAATATTGGAAATGCAATATTAACACATCTAAAGAAGGAATAATATAATTCGCGATTTCTCATGATTAATAGGGTTAATTCTAAAAGAAAAGAAATCGCACAAAACAAGCGGTAAAAACACATGCAAATCATGTGTTGTCATATGTACCAATATGTTTTACTATATAAACAAATAAGTGTCGCAATAATATATACTTGTTCGTATAGTAACAATTTAATATATTAAAAAATGTGTTACTGAAGAAGAAAAACGTGTTACTACATGAAAATAAATTAGTATATACGCGATAAAAATCTAGATTTAAAAAAATAAATAAAGAAAAAACCAAGTTTAATTAAAGCGTAAGACGAGAAATGCTAAAAAGTAAACATGGAGAAGAAAGGATCATTCAGATACGCGAGGAAAAATAAATGAGCAGAAGGAAGAAGTGAATAAGATTGAGTAATATTTTACATAAACTTTTGCATACTTAATTACATTCAACATTTGTATGACTTAAACATCAAATAATATCTAATTTATTTTATGTATAACAAATTTAATCTTGGGACTTTTTTTGGGATCATATTTACCGGAATAGCAATAATAAAAAAAAAAAAAAAGTCGGTATTGTATTTGTAGATCAAGTTAGCCGGAAAAGCTCAATTTAGGCTAAATGTCACGTGTTGGGCCCATTATCGTGATGAACAATAATTCGGCCCAGCTATGAATTTTATGTTATTCAGGCCTTGTTGTTTATATGGTGTTGGGCCCATTATGGTGTATGATCATTGTATGGCAATAATGGCATTATGAATTTAAAAAAAAAAAGAAAAAAAGTGAAGTTTATAAGGGCACAACTTCTGTATGCATATAGAACAACATTTACTAGCTTTGCTTGCAATAAATGATTCAAAATACTAGCAAATTAAGGAAAAATTATGAATTTTCCTCAGGCTGTTTCTTAACTAATTTTTTGTTTTTCTTTATACATCATGAATTCGTTTAGGTTGGACAAAGTGGGATAGCTCAAGTGGTTAGAGCACCGCACCTAGGCGAATTCGTTTAGGTTGGATAAATTGGGATAGCTCAAGGTCCTGGGTTCGAGTCACGGGGAGGGGAAAAAAGGGATGGATATTTAACTTCCATAAAAAAAAAAAAAATGAATTCGTTTAGGTTGTGTTTGGATGAGAGAATTTTATTTGAGGAGGTAAATCCCAATCCAATCTCTCTCAATCCATCTCAATCCAAATCCAAATTCAAATACCAATCCACCTAAACAAAAATACATTTTCCTCAATTAATATATTATCTAGACCTTTTACTTTAAAATAAAAATATTTGATGCCAATAAATGACAAATTTGTTATGAATAATATTTATTTGTATGAATGTCCATTTGAGACCTATAAATAGGAGTGCAAATGTTATAGTAATCACTTGAAGTTGAATCAAATATTTATATACTCCTTTTACATATTGTTCTCTTTTACATACAAAGTTATAAGTTTAAGTTGTTTCACAACACGTTATCAGCACGAAGCTCGTAAAATATTTCTACCGGCGAAATTCAGATAATGATACATTCCAGGTATTGTACGGAGGTATGTATTGAAATGTTTAGAATATTTTATCTTACAATATTTATTTATCATCTCTTATTTCATTACTATTTTTATAATTATGTTATTTTACAATTAATCAATATCTTGTTTATTTAGTTTCCAACATGTCAAACTTGATAAAATTTAAATTTGTGGCTCTTGATATTATTGAAAAAAATTTATAATGAATTCTTGATGTTGAAATTCATTTGGATGCCATGGGTCTAGGGGATTCCATAAAAGTGGCAAATCAAGCATATAATAAAAAATATGGCCAAAGGCCCCGAAGCAATGATTTTCCTTTGCCACTATCTTGATGAAGGATTGAAAGTTGAATACCTCACGGTGAAAGATCCACTTTAATTGTGGATAAATCTTAAAGAAATATATGATTATAAATCCGTGAGTGAGTACAATTCAATTATGTTCAGAATCACTTCTCAATTGAAATTATGTGGAGAAAATATTAGTGATGATGGTTTGCTTGAAAAGTCATTCTCCACATTTCATGATTCTAATGTGATCTTGCAACAACAATATCGGGAGACGGGGTTTACTAAGTATTATAAACTAATTTCATGTCACTTGGTGGGTGAGAAAAATAATGAGTTTTTTTTATGAAATATCGGGCATCGGACGAGAACGTGGTTTTGATCGAGACAAATATCAAAATGATTATAATACTCGTCCGAATTTTAAAGGTCCTCAAAAGGGAAAGCAAATTTTTGAACATTAAAGGAAAAGAGAAAATAGTTGAAACAAATTATGTGAATAGTGAATTCGATAATGAAATGATTGACATAACACAATTTGATGTTGTTGATGATCTTACCCGCTCTAAAGGTGGTAATTAGAGTGTTATAATACTCAATCACAATTTTCTTCGATAATCTATTATTAATGTTTGTTTTCTTATATTATGCAATATCTTAATATTTCTCTTCTTTATAATACAAATGGCTATTGCATTTTCATAAAATAAAAATAAATAGATTGTAAACATCTTACTTTATATTTTTTTTATTTATAAAAGATATAAAAAATGGTATGATGATCAACATTTAAGTAAGAATATGGAAATCTATGTCTCGTGGATAGTGTTTTTACGCACACTATAAGAAATTCTTCTCACATTTAAAATGAGGAGAAGCGAATATATAAATACAATATATGGTAGTAAAAAAATAATTGTAGGTTTTGAAAGAGCCACTATTCAATTATTCGAAGGGACAAAATTCATAATCAATGATGCCTTATCCTCTGGAAAGTCTCAAAGAAATTTATTGAGTTTTAAAGATATTCGTTTGAATTGATATCATCTTGAGACTACTAATGAAGGCAATCTTGAGTATATTAACATTACTACAATTGTTGCGGGAAAGAAATGTATATTGGAGAAGTTACCCGCTTTGTTCCCGGGATTGTATTGCACGAGCATAAGAACAATTGAAATTTATGTCATAGTAAACCAAAAGGTTACTACTAAATTTAATGTTTGGCACGACCGGTTGGGCCATCCGGTTCCATAATGATGCGAAAAATTGTAGAAAATTCATGTGGGCATCCATTGAAAAATCGAAAAATCCTACAACCCAATGAAATTTCATGTGCTGCTTGTTCCCAAGGAAAATTAATTATAAAGCCATCACCAGCTAAATTTGAGCATGAAAATTTTATGTTCTTATAACGAATTCAAGGGGATATATGTGGACACATACATCCGCTGAGTGGGCCATTTAGATATTTTATGATTTTGATTGATGCATCGACTAAGTGGTCACATGTATGCTTATTGTCATCTCGCAATTTAGTTTTTGCAAAGTTATTGGGACAAAATAATACGATTGCGAGCACAATTTCATGATAATGCAATTAAGAGTTTAAGACAATTCGCCTTGAAAATGTTGGTGAATTTTCATCTCAAAACTTTCAATGTTTATTGTATATCAATTGAAATACATATTGAGCATCTAGTTGCTCATGTCCATACATATATAACATTTTGTGTTGAATCACTTATAAAACGTATTCAATTGATTGTCCGACCAATATTGATAAAAGATAAACTCCCTATTTTAGCTTGGGATCATGTTATATTGCCTACGACAGCACGTGTGTGCATCATGCCAACAAGTTATCATATCATTTCCCCCGTACAAATGGTTTAAGGTCAGGAACCAAATATATCCCATCTAAAAACTTTTGGATGTGTTGTATATGTACCGATTGCTACACCACAACGCACAAAGATGGGTCCCCAAAGGAGAATGGGGGTATATGTTGGGTATGAATCTCCGTCTATTATTAAATACTTAGAACCATTGACCGGAGATCTATTCATGAAAATGTTTGGTAATTGTCATTTTGATGAAGACAACTTTCCCAACATTGGGGGGGAAAAAGTAAGCAGCTGGAAAGGAATATTTATTGAAATGAATTATCATTGAATTGCATGGATCCTCGTACAAAGTAGTGTGAACTTGAAATTGAAAAGATAATTCATTTGCAAAAGATTGTGAATCAACTACGAGACACATTTACTGACCTTAAAAAAGTTACAAAATCTTATATTTCAGCTGCTAATGCTCCTAATAGAATTGATGTCCTTTAAGGACCATCTTCCATGGCAAATGAGTCTACGGCACGCTTGAAGCGTGGTAGACCTCTTGGTTCCAAAGATAAAAATACTCAAAAAATAAAAGGAGCAAACATTGAGGATGGTCATAATGTGAACAATCCTGTTGAAAAATCTGACATACTACTTAAAGTCCCAGAAAATGATATTTCAGGCGCCCAAAAATGATGAAATATCGACAAATTATGTCAAAATAGGAGAAAGATGGAACCGAAATGAAATCGACGTCGACAATATCTTTGCATATAATGTAGTGCTTAATATAATGGAAGATGATGAGGATTCTGAACCTAAATCTATTGATGAATGTAGAAAACGAGATGATTGGCCAATGTGGAAAGATGCAATAAATGCAAAATTTCAATCTCTTATTAAACGAAAAGTTTCGGACCTTTTGTCCGTACACCTAATGGTATAAAAATCGTGGGGCATAAATGAGTAATTGTGCGAAAAAGAAATGAGAAAAATGAAATCGTGAGGTATAAAGCACGGCTTGTCGCACAAGGTTTTACCCAAAGGCTAGGTGTTAATTATGAGGATACTTATTCTCCTGTGGTGGATGCAATAACTTTTCGTTATTTAGTAAGTCTGGTAGTGCAATAAAAACTTGAAATGCGTCAATTAGATGTCGTTACAGCATATTTATACGGCTCATTAGAGAAAGATATTTATATGGCAATCCCCGAGGGATTAAAGGTACCGATAATGAAAAACGAGAATTTTCAAAACATGTATTCAGTCAAGTTGAGCAAAACCTTATATGGATTAAAGCAATTTGGTCGCATGTGGTGCAATTGTTTGATTCATTCTTGATTAAGGAGGGGTATAACAATGATTATATATACCCTATGTTTTTATTAAAAGATCTGGATGTGAATATGTGATTATTGTTGTATATGTTGATAATTTGAATATCATTAGGACACCTACATAGTTATCAAAGGCCGTGGCTTCCCTTAAGAGGAAATTTGAAATGAATGATTTTTGTAAAACAAAATTTTGTTTGGGTTTTCAAATTTTATACTTTGATAATGAGATTTTTGTGCATCAATCCACTTATGTTATGAAAGTGTTGAAACGATTTTATATGGATTAAACACATCCTTTAAGAACACCTATGGTTGTGCGTTCACTAAATATAGCGAAAGATCCATTTCGACCTCGCGAAGAAAATGAAGAACTGTTTAGTCTAGAAGTACCATATTTAAGTGCAATAGGTGCACCAATGTATCTTGCTAGCAACATTAGGCCTAATATATCATTTGTTATTAATTTATTAGAAATATATAATTCTTCTCCAACTCGTAGGCATTGGAATGAGGTTAAACATATTTTTCGATACCTTAGAGGGATAATTAATATGGATTTATATTTTTCAATCTCATCAGAACCTTGTTTAGTTGGTTATTCAAATGCAGTTTACTTATAAGATTCGCACAAAGCCCGATCGTAAACAGGTTATTTGTTCACATATGGAGGTACAACTATTTCATGGCGTTCTGTTAAACAAACTATAGTTGCTACTTCATCTAACCATGCAAAGATCCTAGCAATTCGCGAGGAAAATCGTGAATGTGTTTGGTTGCATTCCGTCACACACCATATTTGCAGGCAGTGTGGATTAAACTCAGTGAAAGATAACCCAACTGTGATATATGAAGATAATGATGCATGTATTGCCCAACTAATGGAAGGATTTATCAAAGGTGATAGGACAAAACATATTGATCCTAAATTCTTTTTTACTCACGATCTTCAGCAAAAGGGTGACATCAGTGTGCAACAAATTCGTTCAAGTGATAATTTGGCAGATTTATTTACCAAGTCTTTACCTACTTCAACGTTTGAGAAATTGAGGTACAAAATTGGAGTGCGTCGTCTTAAGGATATGAAGTGATGTAATCATCAGGGGGAGTTAATACGCGTTTCTTCTCATTGGATTTTAACTAGGCATAATTTTATCTAATGGACATTCAAGGGGGAGTGTTATGAATAATATTTATTTGTATGAATGTCCATTACTTCCTCCTTCATATCCACTATGTGTCCTTTGGTTGTTCATGTACCACATTTATAGTGCACCTCTCATTTCATCTTCTCAAGCTTGTATTGAGACCTATAAATAGGGGTGCAAATGTTATAGTAATCACTTGAAGTTGAATCAAATATTTATATACTCCTTTTACATATTGTTCTCTTTTACATACAAAGTTATAAGTTTAAGTTGTTTCACAACAAAATTATTTTAAAAAAACTAAGGTTGTGTTTGAATGAGGGGATTTGATTTGAGAAGGTATTTCAAATGATATGGTTTTAGTGAGAATTTAAAATATTCTCCATTTTAACTTAAAAAGTGTGTGAGCAAAAATCTAAGTATTTGAAATTCATTCATAATCATTTACATTTAACAAGGGCCTAGAGAGATGGGAGAGCTTCTCTCTCTAGAGAGTTGATCTTCCCCTTCTTCTCCACCGGACTCCACCGCTCGCCACCGTCGGTCCGCCGTCAACGCCGCCGTTTCTGCCTCCGTTGTCGTTCCGCCGCCGCCGCCAAACGTCTCTCCGGCTTCGTCTGGTTTTTTGTTTTTTGCAAGATTTAGGAAGCAGATCCTCATATCTACTTTGTTTTAGCCCGGAAGTCGTCGTCGCCGTCTCCGCCACTCCGATCGTTCTAGTTTTTCCCTTCTATTATGTAGTTATTCTTCGATTCTTGTTACAGATCAACGTAGAAATTATCCCTAACGGAGCCACGGTGACCGCTCGAATATTTCTTCGTTGATCCTGTTTACTATTTTCTGGGTAATTTTTTGGTGCTTGTCTAGTTTCGTTTTAGTTGAGGCTTGTTGATTCCGTTGCACCTTATGCATCTTCTCCCCGTTATGGGGCTCTGTTGTGGTTGTGGGTGTCCTTTTTGGTGGTTGGGCTCCTTGAGATAGACTCGAGAGCCCTTGGGTTCTGGTTCTTGGGATCTGGTACTTAGTGGAACTTTGTGTATTTATTTTGTTTCCTATTCTTGATTTGAGAACATTTTAATGTGGGGTTGTCTCGTTTTGAAGATTGGAGACCTGTACATCTTTTAAGACAAAAGGAAACTCGCCTTTCCTCTTCTCGCGATTGAAGTGGACTGCGATACTATGATGATCCGCATTGGTTTGAAGATCAAGATCTTGAGTTCGTGATTTGTAATTTTTAATTTATGATCTTGTAAACCCTCCCTAAAAAAAAAAAAAATCCATTCATAATCTAAACAAGTGGAGTAGATTTAGATGGTGGATTTAAAATCCATAGATCAAATCTCTCAATCCAAATGGAGCCTAAAATATTTTAATTCAACCATAATGTAAAACAATTCAATGAAATCACTTAAACAAAATAAAAATGAAATAGTTTTTCCTAATACTAAATAAAATAAACATTAAATATGACCATGTTAGAGTTCTTTAAATTGCATATTGATCTACTAGCTAGTCTCCACTGCATTGTCATCATGTCCAAGCCTCCTCAATCTTAAATATTTAAATTCATGAAGGGTGAGCAACACAACTAGCTCGGTGGGGACCCGTTTGTCAATGTTAAATACAAATCATAAAAATCATCATCGAATACTATAACACACTGTAAATTTAACAAGGATCCACAAGTGATCCGAGCTACTATAGAAACTGTTGAACATATCATATTATAAAATTGTAGTTGTTGACCGTTGACTATGGAATGTCGCATTTAGACAATAATAATTCACATTCAAACATTTAATAGATAAAAATGCAATTTAAATAAAGATCCCCACCTCGAATGTTGATAGAAAATATGCAATATAATTCTATTGTTGATGTGTCTTATTCACTACGTCTCCTGTAAAAATAATTAAATAACAAGTCTTAAATTTATTATTATTATTCGAAAACGGTGTATATATAATATCTTAGTTAATTTAATAAATAAAAAGTATAATACTTTTAAAATATAAACCTGTCCTTGAGTGACAAAGGATAGAAATCAGTTAGATTTCGGTAATTCATTAAGTCAAAAGTTTGGACTAACTATACTTACTTAATAAAAGGGAAATTGGCTTTATTTATTTAAAAAAAACACCTCATGCCAATATGCCATAAGTTCACATGTCCAACCAGAGGCCGGAGAGCCGTTAAAACTTTGTCCGGGAAAATCCTCCTTAGGGACAAAACCCAGGTCAAGGGAAAAGGTACTCCTCTCTAAGTAAAGACTTACTGAAACGAAAATAATCAGTGTTCATATACATATACAGAAAAGGGGAAATTAAATCCAGACACTGCCCTCTCAAAACAGACGAGGCGGCCTGGGTCTTCGATATAGAGTCTGCTGCCTGGTTCGCTTCCCTGTAAATATGAGTGAAGCGGATAGACATGTCCTCCAAAAGATGTCGAGTGACGCTCTAGAGGCGCCGAAACCTCCAAGGAATAACGAGAATAAGTCCCTACCAAGTCCTGACTGCCAATTCCGAATTAGATTCTACCCATAAGTGTCTCCAACCTTGGTTATGGGCAAACATAATAGCGTATAGACCCGCTGCTATCCCTACCTCAAGAGGGAAACCCAAATCGACGTTACGAGCGAAAGCCGCAACCAAGAACTCCCTCGAATTACAGAACAAAGCCCTAGCGTAGAGAGCCTCTGAAGAAGAGAGACAACTATCATCCACGTTCACCTTGTACCAACCCGGATCCGGAGGAAACCATCTAACTGAGACCGGGACCCGTATAGACTGAGGGCGACACTGAACCCCCAAGGCATGGCACACCGCCAGGCCTCTAACCGAACCATCCATGTGTCCCTTGGAAAGGCCAAAAGGCTCACGTACTCCTGAAAGGACAAGAGTCAAACACCTATGAACAGATGGACCTGCCCCATCAAAGACCACCGTGTTATGAACATGCTAGATGACCCAAACAACTGTGAAAAAGACATGCCCAAGGCCTGCAGAAAGATATCATGGAATTCTAACTCAAAGTATAAAGTAACATGGAAGTAGGAACCAATAATGGAAAAAACCTGGCATGCAAAGCTGCAATCACAAAGGAGGTGATCAGTGGTCTCCTCCGCAACTCTACAAAGGGGACACAAAGATGGACCCGAAACCCTTATACACTATAAAAAATAATTCGTAGGAAGCTTACCCCAGATAGCCATCCAGATGACTGTTGAACGACGCATCAGAATGAAACTATGTTGGGAATAAAATGAGATATGTTTTGATCTAATACCAAAACCCCCTGAGACATGCCTAAGTCAAGTTGTGTATGTTCCAGAAATGTTAGAACATATAGTATATAGGCTAGATGAGGAGCCAATATGTTAGGCAGCTCTTAGTTAATTAGATGCACAAGTTGAGGGGGAACATATGCCTTGAAGTCTATCAAGAACAAGTCCCCTCAAGGCTCAAAGTCTGGAATCATGATCAAGTCTGCTGAAGGACAAGTATGCTGATCAGAAGAGTTGTCCAGACAAGTTGTCTCAGCACTATTAATTCAGAAGAAGTGTACTGAAAGCTTGAGGTCAACCATGCTGAAAAGACAACTACACCCTAAAGATCCTTAATGATTCATGACAAGATCACTTCCAAGAGAAGCAAAGGGTAAGAGCCAAGTCATCTGAAGAAGAGCAAGCCAACCTTGCTGATAAGCAAGACTGCTGATAGTGATAAGGAGAGTTGTCCAAATGATGAGGAATGTTGTCCTATCATTAGAACAACCTTCAGAAGCCATGTCCATGTCCTAACAAGAGAATCTTAAAGTCAGACATTGGGAAGAGTGCTGCAGAATGAAGACAAAGTCTATACAACCGTTTATTTCCCAAATGAGAACATGTCACTATCAAGAATCTGTCTTCTAAGAAGAAGAAGACATTTATGGACATTTGAGGCTGCCTCTCCAACGGGCAAATTCTCAAATTGTCTATAAATATAGAAGTGTGAAGACCATTTGAAAGCACCTCAACAGAATCCAACTACACAAGAATTCTGAAGCTCATAGAACTTTCAAAGCTTTCAAAGACTACCTTAGTCTTCAAACACTTCATCTAAGCTGAACTACATTGTATATCCATACACAAGCTTAGAGAGATATCCTATCCTTATACACTGATCTTCATTGTAAAGGATATCTCATTAGTTGGAACCTTACTTCAACCCTTACATCTTTCAAGAGTGAAAGTGAGAAGGTTGTAGTAGTAGAAGTGGTAGGAGCTGACTGTTGAGAGAAGAACAGTTCAGTTCTGAGTTGAGAAGAGGGTACTAGGACTCTAGACATCCTAGGGATCAATTCACCAAGGAGTGGTGTTCTTGATCAAGTGCACCTTGGCACTATAAAACAAGTTAATTCCAAAGAGTGAAGAAATTATCCTGTTAAATCAGGGAAAGTGGATGTAGGAGCTTGAGTCTCTGAACCACTATAAACTCTTGTGTTGATTTACTTTCAAAGTACTTTCATACATTCAAAACTGCACACAAAACTGATCTTTCAAAGAATACATACTCAAAGACTGTGCAAAACCTATTTGGACAAGATCCCTGAAAACTGGACTGTATTGTATTGACTAAGTGATTTCAGAAACTAAAGGAGTCTAAACTAAAAGGGCCAACCACTATTCCGCACATATAACTCCCCTAGATAGTTATTCAACTAAGTACTCAATAGTACTTAGTAGTTTGATTATCTTAAGAGAGTTAATCATCTTCAGCAGAGTTGTCCAAGACAACCTTGCTGAGCTCTGGTTTGATTAGATTGAAAAGAATTTGCATACAAGTGTATTCCCCCCCCCCCATACACTTGTTATATACTCCTTTCAGGACCAACAAACTACCCCAGATCCTAGAAGACCAACTGACCCGAGGGAGGGGATGTCGAAGAAATTCATATGCCATACTCGAAGTCAGTTCCCCAGAGATTTAAGACGACCATACTATATGATTCAGACCTCTAGCAACATGAATGCCGAGAATATCCTCCACAATATCTGTGCAGGTCATAATAAATGCTAGCGAAAAGTGCCAACGATCATCATAGAAGAAATACCCTACCTTACTAACAAAAGAATCAGGAAGAGGGCTCTACAAGCTAAGACAATCCGAAATGACATAACCAAGCCAATTTTCGTGCCAAAAACTAACCCTCAAGTTGCGGCCCACTACCCAGCGTGACCCATCAAAGAGGCGGTGGAGGTGTTTGCAGATCCCAGAGCCAATAAAAGAAACCCTTTCATAAGGTCGAAGATGCCCGACCGACGTCACAAACCGACGATGAAGAATACCCATATCCTCAGAAGAGTTCTTCAGAATTTCCCAACAGCAAGAGACCGAAATCCGGGACCACCCTTGTTGAGGGGTACAACAACGCTCCCAACTAACCAAACAAGAATTATTCCTTCGGTTAACATCATCGATCCAAAGGAAGTTCTTCATGGCCCTCTCAACAGACTTCAACAGAGGCATGGACCAGCGGTAAACCATTATAGTATGAACCGGGAAAGCATAGATGACAGAGTTTATGAGGCAACGACGCCCTGCAAGGCTGCAAGAGAGAGGGAGCTGCCCTTCCATCTGCTAAACTTTCCAATAATCGAGTCTGCTAACTGCTGCAGATGGGCCCTACGTGGGGCACCCCGGAAGATAGGGACACCAAGGTAAATGAAGGGCATGGAGCCCGTAGTAATACCAGTCTCACGAGCCATACCCTGGCGGATTCGAAGATTAATCGAAGACCCTTGGCGGGCTGAAGATCTGCCCAAACATCGATCCATAGGCCAGTAGGACTTGCTTAAGGGAAAGAATATTGGAAACAGTTGCCTAAGCGAAAGTCATGATGTCATCTGCATATAGGAGATAACGAGGAGCGCTAGGAATAGCAGAAATACGACCCTGCTAGATGTCCCAATCAATCCATCTCCCAAGAGCCTCCTCAACAATGCAGAAAAGAAGTGGAGAGAGGGGGTCACCCTGTTGAACCCCCCTTGAACAAGAGAAGAACCCCACCGACATCCCATTAACCAAAATAGATATCGTCGACGAGGCCAAGACCGAACTTACCATCTGAATAAATGACTCACATAAGCCCATAAGATGGAGCATAACGAAAAGAAAATAATAGGAGATCCTATCAAAAGCTTTGATCATGTCAATTTCAAAGCCATATAACCCGAAACCCTCAGATTATCAAGAGTATTAACAGTCTCGGAGGCCAAAGCAACACAGGTGTGAATCCTCTTACCCGGTACAAAGCCAAACTGGAATGGAGTAAGACAGGAGCCCACAAAAGTACCTAGTTTAGTAGCCAAAATCTTCATGAAGCAAGAGTTAAAACCCACTAGGATAACATGAGTCCTAAAAAAAAGTGTCTGACGGCCTCACACACATAGGAGGTAACAATATCCCAACAAGTCTAAAAGAAACCTTCTCCAAAACCATCTTGCGGTTCACATCCCCCTTCCAAAGAAAGTTCCTCATAGCAGACTCCACCTGACGGAGTAAAGAACTGGGCCACTTGTAAACCATCATTGAATGCACTGCACATGCTGTAATGACTGAGTTAATCAGGCAGCGATGGCCAGCAAGGGACAGCGAACTACCTTTCCATCTACTAAACTTTGCTATAACAACATCTACCACCAGCTGTAAATGCACATTCCTAGGACTTTGATTCGGGTGGAAATTGCATGACTTTAGTGCATATTTGGAGCTTATATTTCTTGTATTTTCAAATTATATTGACCAATTGTGGATAATTTGATTTAATTGTGAGAAAGGTAGTGTGTTGTCAATGTTTGTAGGTAAAATGAAGCTTTTAGGAGCAAATCATGTGCCTATAACTCACTGGACTGAAGAGAAGATGACACCATTGGATTCGTCTCGAAAAATGGAGTGGAATGAAAAAAAATCAAGTCAATCGGAGGTCGGAAGCTCAAGATACGATTGGACGAAAAACGACGAGGCCGGACCACATTTCCACTCGGCCGGGTCACTTCCACTCGGCCACAGTGCTGTGCACCCACGTTTATGATTAGTACGCCCATTGAAGGTTTTGGCCGGGCAGAACCATCTAGGCGGGTCACTTTGGCCCGACCATGCCCTGTGCCATCAAAACTTTTGTATTTTGGCCGGGTAAAACCACCCGGCCACGCCCTGCTCGCTCCGTTTCGTTCGTATTTTGGCCGGGTGGCATGCCCGAGTGGTACCACCCGGCCGGGTGAGATGAAATTCGGGGGTTTTGGCCAATTTTCTCCACTTTTGAGGGACCCAAGTGAAAATTTCATCCAAGACTTCTTTGCAAACTATAAATAGAGCTCATTTGAGTTTTGAAAAGAGTCTTACTCCTTTCACAAGCTATTCTCACACACATTCACATAGTAGTAGGTGTTCTTTATAGTTTAGTTTAATTTTATCATTAGATTAGATAGAATAGTGGTTTTTACTTCAAATCAAGCTACGATTATCATCGAGCATCGTCTATTACATCGTTTTGTAGCTACATTTTCATGATCAAGGTGACATTACTCTATTTTGCAATTCAATTTAGTCATTTCTTAATTTCTCCAATCTTTTGCTATTTTACCATGATTTTGATGTTATTTGTTGTTGTAGCCATGAGATTCTCTTCTAGAACCATGGACTAATGTAGGTCCCGAAGATGAGTTAATATCGAGGGAAGCTAAAGAAAATGTCTAGAAGGGGGTGAATAGACTTTTCTAAAATCTTTCGATATATCAGAATACAATATGCGGAATACGAAATTAAACAATGAGCCCAATTAAAGTTTATACTCAATCTTCAAAATTCGAGAACTCTGTTCTATACTCAACTAGTCTAGTTCAGTTAAGTATGTAAACAATTAAACAGTTAAGCAATTAAACACAAATAAAACAGTAAAGTAAACAACACACAACAATTTTATAGTGGTTCGACAACTTGTCTACGTCCACTCTCACAAACCCAGTTGTGATGTTTTTACTAACTCTTCCAATAGAGTATAGTGTGTTCTTGTAATTTTAAGTCCCAAGAAAAAGACTTAGATCTTCTCGAATATACTACCAAGTATATCTTCGATCTTACTAGAGATTTACAAGTATCTAGCAACTTGAAAACAATAACAAAAACTAAAACTTCTCTTTTCAGTAGCAGTCTTCTTTGATCTTCACTTGTCTAGCAGACTTGCTTTCTGAACTTCAATAAACTCTGAGAGTGTAAACTTCAAATGCTTCAGTAATTCTTCAGTATATGGATTTGCAGTCTTCAGTAATCAGTATTTCAGTAGTCTTCAAATAATAAACACCTTGAGGTATTTATAACCTTCCGAATTCAAGAACTTAGTTAGTTGTAACCAACTCTTCTTGAAAACTAACTTCCAACAGAATCTTCTTATCCTTTCACGCGTTTCTTGTTAATTAGTTATTTCTAACTAACTCTTTTAATCCTTATCTCTTGTACGCGCTTCTCTTTTACTTCACTTCTAGTTGACTTATCTTGTTAAGTCTTGTATACGCACTTGACTAGTCTTGTAGTCCACCTGTCTTGTTTAGTAGACTTCAATCCTTCTTGTCTGGTCTTCTTCTTGTGCGATCTTTAATAGTAGACTATTCTAATCCTAACAAGACTATTACATTACTTTAAGCTTTTCTGAATTATAAAGCTTAGTCAACTTATAAACTATACAATGATTCTATCTATTACATTCAAAAATCATGAGCTCTATACAATGATTATTTAGCTCAAAAACAATCTAACATGTATACAAATAACAAATATGAAGTAATAATACGATATCAACTTATAAGTACTTGTCTTTCATATGTGAACTCATGTGAACTCTACTGGTCTGTTCAAGATGACTTCAACTTAACTAGACTAGATCAGTCAACACTTAGAAAAATTCAAACTACTTTTGGCTTATCAAAACTTCATCTTTTATCATCATGTAGGACTTGTTTCAGGATTCATATCCCAACAATTTCCCCCTTTTTGATGAAGCCAAAACTACTTGAATATTTTCTTAATAGTAGACTAGTTAGGTAGTTATCTTGTCGTCTTAACATCAAATAGTACTTATATTTTCATTAATTCAAAAATAATACCAGTAGATATTACACATACCAAAAAAAAACAAATCAAATAAAATAACGCAAACTAATCAGTTATGTTACCTCCTTCAAGATTAGGAACACAAAATGCATCTAGGAGTCTTCTGTGGATTACTCTGATATGCTCTTCATCATCAATCTTCTCTTTATCCAGTAGCTCCTCTTCAAACTTCTTGATTTGATTAAAATCAACTATTTTTCCAGAACTAGTCATAGGACATTTCCATCTTGGAAATACAGGAACTAAAATGTTGAAGTTTGCTCCAGCAGATATCCTCAAGATCAGGTTCCATAGCATCTTGTTCTGACCTTCCATAAACTTGTCGAACATAGAATACAGCTCATCTGGACTTTCAGAGTCACCAAACTTCCTGATTATCCAATGATCAAGTTCCCATTGCCTCTTCACTTTCATCCATTCAGATCGATGTTCTCTATCAATGAAGTAGTCAATGAACTGATCTTCCATCTGATCTTCATCTGCTTTCAGCTTCTACAATCTTTCAATGTGTTTACCAATCTTCTTCTTGCTTGCATAGTGAGCTTCATCATTTGGATCAGCAACCTTCTGCTTCTTCTCAACTATCGCAGTAGGTTCTTCAGTTTCAATAGCTAACTTTCTCTTAACTCGTCTAGTCTGAACCTCAGCTTCTGGAGATGCAACACCTTTGCCCTTCTCCAATCTTTTCTGCTCATCAGCTTTAGCTTGCTCAAGCTCTGCAGTCTTGACTAGCTTTCTTTTAGGTCTTCTGAGCTCTTGCATCGCTGTAGCCGCTTCCTTCTCTTCCGGTTCAGCAGACTTATCTTTCTCAACTTTACTAGCCTCTTCCCCCTTTTTGGCTTCATCATTAGCCTTAAGAGTAAATAGACTTGTAAAGCGAGTCATCTCTTCCTTTACAGCTTCCTTCATCGCCTCAGCAGCTAACTCGATCTGCTTTTAATACGTCTTGTCATGACTCATCTTGTCAAGACGATCAGTAGCCAATTCTAGTTTCCTTGAGCTTGAAACTAGTTCATCCTTGAAATACGTAGCTGTTTGGCGAAGGAGTCTGTTCTGCTCTGTTAGCTCTGTGAGAATAGCTCGAGAACGCACCAACTGATCTTGTGCTTCCCGTCTCTGTTCATCAGCAATCTCAATTTTGACCCTGTAGAGCCTTTCCATTTTACTTGACTCTTCAGCTAACGAACGAGCAAATGAGATAGATCTCTTTTCAGAGAAATCAACTTGTTTCTTCAGGAAACTTTCAACTTCAGCATACATCTCTGCTCGGAAAGTTGAGTCCATCTTGTTGACCTCTCCAACAATCAACTCTCTTGAGCTGTCAACAAGCGTTTGGTTCTGCTCAACTAACATATCTTTGACTTTTGAGTGCAGGAACTCATCTATAGCAGAATGTACAACTTCTTTCAAATCTGACTTCAACTCTTCAAGATAGCCTTCAGGAAAAGCTTGAGTAGACGACTGAGCTTCTTGAACTTTCACCACAAGTTCATCTTCTCTGAACATAACAGCGTCCATGAATTCATTGTCTTCTTTTCCAAACTTGAAAGAGTCAACTTCTTCAGAACTGTCAGCCTCCTCTTCAGCTTGATTAGGAGCATTTTCTAACTCCAATAAGGGTTCTGAAGTCTGAACAGCAATATCAGCAACTTCTGGCTTTACCTTTTCTTCTACCAGATCAGTTTGAGTTCCAACATCGAACGAGAACTCTTCTATCAGAACACTATCAGGAATGCTCAACATCCTTTTAACAAGATCAACTAAGGCCTTGCGAGGGAATAGTTCTGAGTGGTCTTGAACACCACTGTTCTCTTTTTGTTCCATCTCCCAATCCATAAAATTGGAGATTCCACCCATGCCTTGAATGACCTCAAAAAGATCATCTGTTGAAGATTTCTTCAGTGCAAACCACGTGCATATCCTGACGAGTTTCTCAAACTGTTCTGAGGAAGTGTCGATGTCAAGAGTTGAGAGCTTCTTCTTCAAATTCTTGGACACTCGAGCTCGAACTCTCTTCTCTCTTAGACACATCGGATAGTATACCAAAGATTCGAATCTAGCTTCAGACGGGGTCTGAGTAGGTGGGGTCCCTAACTCAGCTGTTGCAGTGTCAACTGGCGTCTTGTCTGAAGTAGATGGGTTCGAGGGTTCAACATATTCTGTTGAAGGTAAAGAGGGAATTTGGAGTGTGGTTTCTGGGGGCTGCGATGTGGCTTGGTTTGGTGTGACAACTGTCGGAGTATCAGTTGTATCTTGTATGGGAGTGTTTTCGGGATGACTGGCTCTAAGCGGTAGTGCTGCCAGTACTTGTGAGGTTGAGGGTTGAGGTCTAGGCCTAGATCAATGTGATCTAGCCTTGGTTCGAACAGAAGAGAGAGAGAGAGAGGAATTGACAAAGATTGAGAAGAGGTACCAACCTGAGGACTCAACTCGTTTTGATGAGTAGGCGACCCAACTCTTACGAGTGTGTACATTTCAGGAATTTGAGCACTTGGCACCTTCTTTTGTTCAGACTCCTCTTCCGACTGAGTTTCCTCTGAGTCAGCTGCACTAGACTCAGCTCTCGCAATCTCCTCCGATTCTTCATTATTGGACCCGTCTTCTGAAGAACTAGACGAGTCAGCATACGGCAAAGCTGCTGAATCATCAACCTGAACTTGCCTTGGGGCAGATGGCCTTGCAGCAACTTGCTTCTTTAGCGCCTCCTTCTTCAGATAGAACTTCAATGGGTGAAAGGGTTTTCCTTTGCTCCAATCAGACTTGTTTGGCAACAACAAGGGTAGCAAGATACTCAGCTTGTTGCCAAAACCAACAACATTCGACACCACCCAACTGCAAGAGTCGGTGTCAACCCTAACACTTCGCTCGAAATACATAATCCGATCAGCTATCAACTTGAACCAATTACCCTCCGTGATTCCGTCATATATTGTCGCCATCACTCTCGCCTTGCCTAGAGTGACTGAATCATGAGAGCCAGTGGCACATAACAACATTTTTCTTGCTATGTCCAGAAGGGTGCGATATTTCTCAAGGAGTTCCCCCTTCTTGACAGCTGGAATTTTGCCATCCGGTTTGAGCCTCAATTTCCTTCCACAGAAAATGCTCAAATACCTCATCTCCTGCCCGGTAGCATAGTTTTCCACATCAATCGTTCCGATGGGCAACTTCAAATGATTGAACAAAACCTCGCGAGTGAGTTCAACTCGACTCGATCCAATGAAAGATTCGATCACATCACCTCGCCTGGTGGCGTTGGCATAGAATAGCAACACTTCTTCTTCCAATACCACTTGAGGGAATGCTTCCAGATACAACTTCAATCCACATTGAATGCATTTGTTGATGATTTCTTGGTTTCCAGCAGTGTGAAGCCCTTTGAAGAACATCGATGGCTCCACATGCACTTTCCCTTCTGTAGTGAACTGGCCAAGATCAAACTTAGCTTGCATGTTAGTTCTCACATCAAATAGAGAGACAATCGACATATTCAGTAGATAGAGTAAGAACAGGGGAGTTTGATTTTGCAAAGAAGTTTTGAGAGCAAGAGTAGGAGAGTTATGAAATCGTTGGTCAAGTTGTGTGTGGAAGATGGGCTTTGTTAGAACTGAAATTCCAATCCAACGACCAAGATTGAAGGATTAGATCCAACGGTTGGGGCCTTTGGTATTCAGTTACGGAATCGAGAATATTATGTGATTTGATATTGTAAAATTTGAAATCCGTCTCTTCTTAGTTAGGACAGGGGAGTGAACTCATCTGACCTAGTGTAGTCGAGTGCGAACTGGGTGTATACACCTCATTAAAATGGGAGTGTATAAATCCAATTCTAGGGTTTTCAAATTTTAGTATTATCGAATTACTATAATACCCTTCATTCGTTTTGAGTAAACACTTAGTATATTTTAATCAAAAGAAACACTTAGCTTGTCTGTTCGAGTCCATCCAGAACAGACGAGTAGACTTAAGCTTCACAAGACGAGTAGACTTATGAGCACCAGTCGAGTTCCTCCTTCGACTGTGCTTGTCTATTCTGAACGACGAACGACTTCATCTACCTATCTTATCATATGTAATGTGTAATCGTAGGTACAAGTAGTGTAAAATAAATAAGATGAATATCATTCTAAAGCAATGATCAAGGTTTCGAACAAGATGACTTATAACAAACATAAGAGTCAACATAAGGATATTTAAGAAATCATAGATTCCCCCTTAAATGTTTATTCCCTTAGTATTACCCTCAGCTTTACCAGCTTCCTCATTGGGTTGTTTGGTCATCTGGTCTCCTTGTATACCTGTCTGTTGAGTGAGTAGTCGAGTGCTCTGTTCTAGTGATCTTGTCTCCATTTTTCTTTGATGTACCTGTCTTGGTTAGTACATAGCTATTGGCAAGTAGGGTCTAAATCAATTAGCCCTAGACTAATGCATAACTCACGAAATCGTGCCTCAGCTAATGGTTTTGTAAAAATATCAGCTCTTTGAAAATCAGTATGAATCTTTTCCATGAGAATATCCTTCTTTTCTACATGATCACGTATAAAATGATGCTTCTCATCAACATGCTTACAACGTGTGTGCAAAACAAGATTTTGTGTAATGGCAATGGCACTATTACTATCACAGAAAATAGGAACATTTGATTCATGTATGTTGTAATCTCTAAGTTGTTGCATGAGCCAGAGTAGTTGACTACAACAGCTACCAGCAGCCATGTACTCGGCTTCGGTGGTAGAAGTAGCAACACTAGTCTGCTTTTTAGAAAACCAAGAAATGAGTTTTGTGCCTAAAAATTGACAAGAACCAGATGTAGATTTCCTATCTATTCTACAGCCTCCAAAGTCTGAGTCTGAATAGCCACTTAAGGATAGATCATCATTTGAGGGATACCATATACCACGATTGATGGTCCCTTTCAAATATTTTAAGATCCTTTTGGTGGTTTCCATGTGACTTTCCTTTGGATTGGCTTGGAAACGAGCACAAACACCAACAGAGAATGCAATGTCTGGTCTACTAGCAGTCAAGTACAGTAAGGAACCAATTAATCCACGATAATGAGATTGGTCAGTACATTTACCGTTTTCATCTGGATCCATTCTGTAAGTTGGTTGCATTGGTACGCCAGTAGACTTACAAGTCTTAATCCCGTACTTGTCTAGAAGATTTCTAGTGTACTTTGCCTGATTTATGAAAATCCCTTCTGGGGTTTGTTTTACTTGAAGTCCAAGAAAGTAATTCATTTCACCCATCATTGACATTTCAAATTTACTTTGCATGAGTGTTGAAAAACTTTCACTCAGCTTTTTGTTAGGTGACCCAAAAATGATGTCATCTATGTAAATTTGGACGAGTAAAATGTCCTTCCCTTCTTGTCTTCTGAACAAGGTTCTATCGACCTTGCCCTTAGTAAAACCATTTTCTAATAGAAAGAGAGAGAGAGTATCATACCATGCTCTTGGAGCTTGCTTTAGTCCATATAAGGCCTTCTTCAATCTGTACACCTAGTTGCCTTTGACTTCGAAACCTGGGGGTTGTTCAACATACACTTCTTCCGCAAGAATACCGTTAAGAAATGCACTTTTAACATCCATTTGATATACAGTAAACTTCATGTGAGCAGCATATGCAAGGAACAATCGAATGGCTTTTAGTCTAGCAACAGGAGCATATGTTTCATCATAGTCTATGCCTTCAGCTTGTGAATAGCCTTGGGCAACTAGTCTAGCCTTATTCCTAACGACTATATCATTCTCATCTTTCTTATTTTTGAAAATCCATCGAGTGCCAACTACATTATGATGTTTCGGCCTATCGACAAGTTCCCAGACGTCGTTTCGAACAAACTGGTTCAACTCGTCTTGCATAGCGATGATCCAATTACTATCAGCCAATGCCTCTTTAACAGTGGTAGGCTCAATAGCAGAGAGGAAACATCACCAGCAAAACATAGTTGGACTAGGCTGTTCTTGCGACTCAAAGAGTTGTCGTCTAGTCTTCACACCAATAGTAGAGTCACCAATGATATTTTCAGTATCATGCGCAGATTTCCATGTTTTCCTATTCTTAACAGGAATACTATCATCATCTATATCATGTACAGCATCATGCATGTCAACATCATTTGTATCATCAATAGATTTACTAGGAGTAGTAGAGTCAACTAGGGCAGGCATGTCAGCTGGTCTAGGAGACTTACCTTGAGCACTTACCTTCTCTTTGTCATCAGACTCGAGAGCTTTCATGAATGGATTGTAGGCTTGAACGGATTCATATACCTCTGAGTCTTTGTCAGATTCGATCGTTAGATCAGTTACCTTCTTACTGATCTTGTCGGCAGACGAGTCCTGTCGAGATTCATCGAAAACCACATGTGGTGTTTCTTCCACACAAAGAGTTGAGTAGTTGAATACCCTAAATGCTTTGCTAGTCGAGGAGTATCCTAAGAATATCCCCTCGTCTGCTTTAGCATCGAAAGCATTCAACTTGCTCTTTCCATTGTTGTGAATGAAACACTTACAACCAAATATATGGAAATATGAAATTCTGGGTTTTCTACCTTTCCAAACCTCATAAGGTGTCTTGCCTAGAGCTTTGTTGATCGCGCTTCTGTTCTGTGAATGGCATGCAGTATTGATAGCTTCAGCCCAAAACTTTTGAGGAGTTTTGTACTCAACTAGCATGGTTCTACAGGCTTCTTTGAGAGTTCGATTCCTTCTTTCAGCTACACCGTTTTGTTGTTGCGTCCTAGCTGCACTCGTAAGATGCTGGATACCACGTTTAGCACAAAAATCTTGGATATAGCAATTAATGAACTCAGTTCCCTTGTCACTACGAATCTTGACAATAGACTGGTTCTTCTCAACTTGTAACTTCTTCAACAGATCAGACAGAAGTGTTTGTGTATCACTCTTCTTGTGTAGGAAGACTACCCAAGTAAACTTAGAATAGTCGTCTACAACAACAAGTGTGTACCTTCTACCATTCAAGGTTGGAGGAGTTATAAGACCATGAAGATCCATATGTAGAAGTTCTAAGACTCTACTAGTTGAGAGAGTAGGAATTGACTTAAAAGAACCTTTAACCTGTTTACCCTGTTGACAAGCTGTGCATACATGTGACTTGTAGTAAACTTCATTGGGAATACCTTCCACAAGGTAGTCTCTGGCTATCTTATTAAGAACCTTAAAGTTTAAGTGACATAGTCGTCTATGCCAGAGCCACCCAAGTTCTTTAGGATTCTTAGTAAGTAGACAGGTGTCCCTCGGACAACTGTTCCAATTCACTATATACACACTTCCTTGTCTTACGCCGACTAGTAGGACTGTGTGTGTCCTTTTGTCAATGATCTGACATTTGCGGCTTTTGAACTGCACCTTGTATCCACGATCACAAACCTGTGAAACAGAGAGTAAGTTGTATTTCAAACCTTCAACATATGAGACATCTTGTATCTCTACGTCTCCATTCCGGATGTAACCAAATCCTTTAGTGACAACAGTGGAGCTATCACCAAATATCACTTTTGGTCCTTCCTGCTCATGGTAACTTGATAAGAGAGCCTTGGTACCAGTCATGTGGTGCGAACAACCACTGTCAATGTATCAAGTTTCTCCTACTGAGCCACCCTTCTTATACAAGTCAAGTCGACCCTGCAATGAAGATATTCAATAATTTAGGTACCCATTTGTTTATTGGGGTCCTTGGGGGTTAGTCGAGTTCAGAGGAATCCAAATATACATTGGAGTCTTGAACAAGTTCGATCTTTTAAGCTTTCGCCCATACTTGTTACAAAATAAGACCTTGTTGTCCTTATCTGGCCTATCAGTCGTGTTCGGGTCTACTCTTTGGAGATAGCCTTTCGACTTAATCTCTACTTGAGCAGGCACTGGTCTATGATAGTCAGAATAGGGCTTGTATGCATTAGGTCCATACGGTTTATAGACGCGTTTGGGTCTTTCCTCACTAATAATATCATATGACAAAGGTGGAGGATATAGGACAGCTTGTGTACGATATTTTGGAGCTACCTGTCTAGGTCTAGACGAGTAGAGCTGAGACTGCCTTATGAAAGGAGGTCTAGGCTCTTGTCGTCTAGTCTGTACCTGTCTAGTACTCGTCTCCTTAGGATACCAATCCTCGTATCTGACCTGGTTGGGTCGTCCACGATTAGTGGTCCTTTGAAGATTAGTTCTAGGTGGAACAGGCTTGTTGTTACCATTCTTTTTACTTCCCTTGGTAATCGGAATGTTAACTTGAGTCTGTTTAGGTGCAGTACCTTTATACGGGGTTCCAATATCGTATATCATTGGTCCTTTTCCTTTATCATTTGGCAAAAGTCTTGAGTTAGTAGTAGTAGGGTTCTTAATGACTCGAGTAGACGAGCTAGATGTCTCAGCACCTATACCTGTCTTGTCACCTGGATCTCTATACCTATCTGACAGTTCAAGGTTAATCTTTGAGGAGTTAACCAGGTCAGTAAGTTTGAGATCTAATGTGACAACCTCGGTCTCTAAGAACTTATTACGTTCTTCAAGTCTATTGCACTTGCTCTTTAAAATATTGAATTCATTTCTCTCAGTTGCATGTGTCTTAAGTAGGTCTTGATATAACCCGTCTGTCAATGCACACTTTTCTTTGAGTTGTCTCAACTCTTCAGTCAAGCGTTCATTTAGGACTGTTACAATATGATCTACTTTAGACTGAGCTTCCTTAAGATCAATGATTTCTTGTTTTAATGCAATGTTCTCATCACTGACTTCGATGAATGCTTGGTTAGCAAGTAGAAGGTCGTCTTCAATAGCACTAGTCGAGTGCTGAAGACTACTTCCTACTTCACTACTAGCAGTGTCACTTTCATTAGTTTCTGAATCATCACAAGATTGAAAGGAAGTAGCAGATGATACCTCTTGGTCGATTTTAGCCATACATCATAGACCATCATCTACTATGAATGCTTCATCGTGATCTCGATCAGACGAGTGACTAGATAAGGACGATGGCAACTCGTCTGAATCCGAATCAGAGTCATCATTGGCCATCATTGCCTTCTTGCCACGGTTGTATCTTCTTTCCCTTCGAGCTTTACGTTCTTCTCGATCGTCAGTGCTCAGGTCTGGGCATTCATATATGTAGTGACCTGGCTTTTCACAGTTGTAGCACAAGAGATCATTAGTAGCCTTTTTAATAGGAGATTTATCCCTACGCTTATCACGTCTATCAGAACACTGAATCTTCCTATCGTCAGACTCTCTATCTCGCCTATTACCTTTCGAGACTTCGTCTCTCCTTTCGGACGAGTTTCGGTCTCGTCTAGTCTCAGACGAGTTCTTAGAAGTAGACGCCCTATGATCTCTATAGAACTTCTTATATCTACCGAAACGTTTATTTAGCCTATCAAACTTTCTAACCATAAGGTTCACCTGATCCTTCAGACTAAGATCAGTATCTAACTCGTCTTTCACAGAAGTAGACTTAGTCTTAGACCTGTCTACCTTAGAGGACTTAGAAGAGCTAGACTTAAAGGCAACGTTCTTAGATACAGCATGTTCTCTATCACTACTGACTGCAGGTTCATCTTCGTCTAGATCAAACTCATGAGCCTTAAGAGTTTGAAGCATGGTCTCTGCACTCCACTTGTCTATATCTTGGGTATTCTTAACAAGCATCTTTACCATTTTCCAACGAGGATCTAAGCTCTTAAGAATCCTAAGATTGATTTCACGAGGAGTATATGTTTTACCAAGAACTTCAAGATCATTCATAATCTTAGTAAAACGAGTATCCAGCTGGTCGATAGTTTCGCCAGCTTTCATCCGAAATGATTCAAATCTTTGGACAGCAGTGGAGAGTTTGCTCTCTTTGATCAGGGATGTCCCTTCACAAATGATAGCTAATCTGTCCCACATCTCTTTGGCAGTTTTACATTTTAACACCTTTCCTAGATACTCGTTAGGAAGTGTGTGTAAGTTGTAATTTTTTGCCAAACTATCCAAATTATTTTGACGCATTTCTTCTGAGGTTAGATCTGACCTGGGTTTCTTGACGAGTGTGCCAATTGGTTTGTCTTTATCAAGATTTGCAGTATTTGGAACCATTGTCACGATCGGACCCTCGGTCACAACAGAAATCATTAGATCGTGCGTGGAGCTGAAAATCGCTTCAATACGCAGTTTCCAGTAGTCGTAGTCCTGAACCTGGAACTTGGGTAACTTGTTAGCACTTATTTCAAGAGACATGTTAAGCAGGTAGATTAGTGCTCCAGTTATATGATCAAGAAGCAGATAGATCAAGAACAGGGAACAAGAAACAGATAGAACAAGAATGTTGATCAAGAACACGTAAGCAAGTACCATCACGGACCAAGACTTCACCCTAAGTCTTAAGTCGGTTATCAAGAAACAGCAGTTCGTAAACTACTGCTCTGATACCACTTGTAGGTCCCGAAGACGAGTTAATATCGAGGGAAGCTAAAGAAAATGCCTAGAGGGGGGTGAATAGACTTTTCTAAAATCTTTCGATATATCAGAATACAATATGCGGAATACGAAATTAAACAATGAGCCCAATTAAAGTTTATACTCAATCTTCAAAATTCGAGAACTCTGTTCTATACTCAACTAGTCTAGTTCAGTTAAGTATGTAAACAATTAAACATTTAAGCAATTAAACACAAATAAAACAGTAAAGTAAACAACACACAACGATTTTATAGTGGTTCGACAACTTGTCTACGTCCACTCTCACAAACCCAGTTGTGATGTTTTTACTAACTCTTCCAATAGAGTACAGTGTGTTCTTGTAATTTTAAGTCCCAAGAAAAAGACTTAGATCTTCTCGAATATACTACCAAGTATATCTTCGATCTTACTAGAGATTTACAAGTATCTAGCAACTTGAAAACAATAACAAAAACTAAAACTTCTCTTTTCAGTAGCAGTCTTCTTTGATCTTCACTTGTCTAGCAGACTTGCTTTCTGAACTTCAATAAACTCTGAGAGTGTAAACTTCAAATGCTTCAGTAATTCTTCAGTATATGGATTTGTAGTCTTCAGTAATCAGTATTTCAGTAGTCTTCAAATAATAAACACCTTGAGGTATTTATAACCTTCCGAATTCAAGAACTTAGTTAGTTGTAACCAACTCTTCTTGAAAACTAACTTCCAACTGAATCTTCTTATCCTTTCACGCGTTTCTTGTTAATTAGTTATTTCTAACTAACTCTTTTAATCCTTATCTCTTGTACGCGCTTCTCTTTTACTTCACTTCAAGTTGACTTATCTTGTTAAGTCTTGTATACGCACTTGACTAGTCTTGTAGTCCACATGTCTTGTGTAGTAGACTTCAATCCTTCTTGTCTGGTCTTCTTCTTGTGCGATCTTTAATAGTAGACTATTCTAATCCTAACAAGACTATTACATTACTTTAAGCTTTTCTGAATTATAAAGCTTAGTCAACTTATAAACTATACAATGATTCTATCTATTACATTAAAAAATCATGAGCTCTATACAATGATTATTTAGCTCAAAAACAATCTAACATGTATACAAATAGCAAATATGAAGTAATAATACGATATCAACTTATAAGTACTTGTCTTTCATATGTGAACTCATGTGAACTCTACTGGTCTGTTCAAGATGACTTCAACTTAACTAGACTAGATCAGTCAACACTTAGAAAAATTCAAACTACTTTTGGCTTATCAAAACTTCATCTTTTATCATCATGTAGGACTTGTTTCAGGATTCATATCCCAACAACTAAGATCTTATTACCTTGGGTGTGAATGTTTTGATGGTTGTTTAGTGAAATTATGGATTAATTGCATGATTAGCTTAGGATTTGGGTGTTTATGTTTCTAGTGTTGTGATTTCATTGATTCAATTGATTAATTCACCCTATTAGCTAACATTGTTGGCTGTGTCGATTACAACGATCGTATTGGGTTGCATGATTAAGAGTGTGGATGTGAGCTTGGATCAATTGATTAGAATTCACATAGTAATTGGCTTAACCGACCGGGGGTTGATTTCTTAGATCGACAACACTAGACACTAATCGAATAGAGGTCGTCTAGGAAATTAGTGAGAGGGCGTTTCATAAGCATTAGTAACCGTGTTGAAAGTGCTTATGAAACACTATCTTAGGAGCTTATGGTATTTGGTTAGATCCTATAATTGCTAATCAATGCACGTGTTCACGCCTCACGAGGGATTGGTCTACACATAGGAGTGATAACTTTTAACTTAACCCATAGTCTTAAGTTCATTCATGTAATTGATTCGTTAACTCGTTTAATTACCCACAAAACAGAAGCACCTGAGACAATACCGTGCTCTTGCACTTTCTCTCGAAAGTTTGATAGTTTGTTATCTCTTGTGTTCGTTTCTTCTAGTTTCATACTTGTATTTTTAATTCCCGAAAATCTAACAAACATGTGTAGTTAGTACAATATCATGAATACTCTAAACTTTAGGGATTCACTTACATTCAACTAGATCCTTGGACGAACAAACTACTTGGTTGTACTTACGTACTACAATCAGACCCATACGCTTGTGGGGATCGTATTGTTACGCGTGTAAAAAGTGTTAAAAACGATACAAGTCAATGGCGCCGCTGCCGGGGATCTAAGCGAGTGTTATTTGTGAAACTTAGAGTTTGTTGAGTGTTATTGATAGTAGCATTTCTTTTTCGTTATTTTGTTTTTCGTCTCTCTTTGTGGGCTTTGATACTTGTCTTTTGTAGGTGTATGATCACAAGATCACGAAGAGGAAATTTGGAACCATTGGATTTTGAGATCGAAGCACACGCAAGAAGAAGAAATCGAAGTAGAAACCAACAAAGAAGTAGAAGAGGATCATTGTGTGATGGAGAACAATGAAGAGATGAATCCTCCACCTCTAAGGGAGGATGAGCTTCAAAAGAGGATCCACAAGTTGGGAATCCACAAGGAGGTAATCCACCTCAAAACCCTCAACCAAATCTTCAAAATCTCAATTCACAATATCCACCTCAAAACCACCTTCCATATCAAGGATACTATCCTTACCCTTACCCACCTCCACAACAAGCTTACTATCCACCACTTCCACCAACACCCTTACCCTCCAAACCAATATCCTTCACCTCACCGAATTCAAGATGAGTACATTCCTCCTCCTCCACATTTGGAAGAGCCTCGACATGCATGGAGGGCATATGAGGGAATATTTTGAGCCTCAACCGAGGGAGTACTATGATGAGTTGGCAAGGCCAAGAGTGGAGGTGAACAATTATGAAATTAGTGCCTCTTTGCTTCGGATGTTGAGGGATAAGCAATTTTAGGGGAGAAATGAGGAAGGATTTGAAGAAGATCCCAATGGTCATCTTGCTCAATTCTTAGAGATCGCCAATACTCTAATTTAATCACGATTTTTATGATTATTGTAAAAAAACTTGAACCTTCATATATGCCGGTGAACAATTGATGATGTGAAAAAAAAAAATTGTAATCTGACGTGGCAAGCTCCGGCAAGCCACGTCATCAACACTGTGTAACATCGTTCTGTTTTTCACTTAAACATTAGTAAGCACACTTTAAATAATTTTTGGAACATATGTAGGTAATTGATGTGTGATATGATATGGTATGCACAATGCTATATAAATCTAATCATGCGGCACGACATGTGACAATATTTACTGCGTCGTGTTGGGTAAATTTAATGTCAAATTATATGTATTTGATCATGAACTATTTCTTATATCAATGCTGGGAGAGTTACTTTAATGTCCATTTTACTTACAGCATTATTGGTATAATGAAATGATATTAGGGTTGAATGGAATGAACTCAAGAAATGCAATGATGATGAAAATGAATAAAATAAGAATAGTAATTTTTATGATTAGTATTGGGAAGGCATGAAAAAGGTAAGGAATCTCTAAAATTTATCTTAAATGATTAAATTATCCTTGAACATGTATTATTTTTAAAAACATATAAATTATTTAAAATCTATGTAATTTTTTAATAATTTTGTAAAAGTTAAAATTTCTTTTATTTTTTACATATTCTTCTGCGTAAATTATTTTATTATAAAGTTATTTTTTAACTTCAAATTATAATTAGTCGTTGTTAAATAATTTCAATTAATAAGGAAACTAACTACAATTTTTTATGACAAGTAAAGTAAATTATTAAAATAAAGTTACAAAAAAATATCAAGAAATAAGAAGGTCGTTGCTTCTATTGTTGTTGTTATAGTTAAATTAGGGTTGAGGATAATTATGTAACTTAAAAAATTAATGAATATAAATTAGTCAAAATAATTAAAAATAATCATAAATAACCTTTCACGGAATGAAATAGATAAAATTAGGAGGAGGGAAGGAATCACTATTCTTAAATTATCGACGAAAATTTATTTTTTATTTTTTTAAATACTGACGGAAAATTATTTTTTATTTTTTTATAAATAAAAAAAGGAGGCAGTTTGGACCCGGGCCCAACAAGCCAACGGGGTGGCCCGAACCCGGCCCAAACACAACCCCCTCCAAGCCCAAGCCTGCAAGGGGGCATGTACATAATTGGCCGAATTTTCAGCCATTATGAGACTCGAACCCGGGTGTGTGGGCGCCTAGTGAAGGACGCCTACCACTCAAACAAGTCTGTTTTTCGTTTATAATTGTAATATTAAAGGGAAGTTACACTATAGGACAATCCATCCTTAGTCTTTAAGATTAAAAACAATTTTTATTAGAGTTTCAATTAAGGACAAAATACACTTAGATGTATCATTATACCTTAAGTTACAATTAATTTCGAATTTTAAAAATATTTAATTTCATTAATCTTAAATGAGTATGGATATTTACAAAGTATTAATAACTTAGTAGCAAAAAGTTTTTTTTTTTTTTTTTTAGCAATCATACCAAGAGTACATCAAATGTTCTAAGAATTACATCTCCTAATATATTGAGGAATATTATTTTCAATCCAATAGTAAGGATCTGAAACATTCCAAGCAAACTTAGCAACCAAATGGGCAATCCTATTGTCTTCCCTCGGAATATGATCACAAGCCCATTTTGGTTGCATTCCAAAATATCTTCTTATTTTGATCACAGTCTCATTTTCCAAACCATCAAGGGATATGGACTGCTGAATGGCATCAATAGCAATTGCAGAATCCATACATAGGTTGGAGACTTTCTTGCCACACATTAAACACATATTCATGCCAATCTCGACTGCTCTAAGCTCAGCGACAACGATAGAACCGGGATTCTTAATACGTTCACCTCCTGCAAACACCAAATCCCCTTTCTCATTAAACAGGGCATATCCGATCGCAAAAAAACCCCTATCTGGGTTGAATGCAACATCCACGCATAGACAATCCTTCAATCCATTTAGCCTCTTTAGAGAATGGCTACTTGATTTCTGGTTGAAGTCAAGTGAACCAACATTGAGAGAATCACGCCAATAATCAAGTGCCCATTTAACTTCAAAGGAAGGCAATCCCGAGTCATAAGATCTTACCACCCTTTCTGTATGCAACCATTTGCACCTTTCCTTCCAAATTGCCCAAGCAATAAGAAGGATACGCGGAAGAAGATCATTTTTCTTAAGCAAGACCGAAGAAAGAAGCTGGATAATATTACCAAGCACCCAACCCTTCACAATATCCCACATACCTTGTTGTTTCCACACATCTTTAGCAAATACACATTTGAAGAGGACATGTATGGTATCAGCAAAAGAGCCACCACAGCAAAGACAAAAGGGAGGAATAGGGACATGATGACGAACCAGATTTCCTTCAGTTGCAAGAGATTCATTCATCATTTTCCACCCAAAAATACGAATCTTAGGAGGGAGCTTGAGTCGCCACATAGCTGCATTTAATTTCTCCAAACAATTTTTCCCATAGGAACCTGCCAGAAACACCTTCCGCACCTCGCAAGAAAGAGAAACCGCAACCTCATATCCTGAAGCAACAGAATAACAGCCAGAACTCGTTTTTGGCCAATATCTTTGGTCTTCCTGATTATGATCTAACCTTGGCACCTTAAGAATGACATCACATTCAATTGGGAGAAATGCTTGTGATAAAAGATCTACATTCCACTCATTCTGGGAAGAAACAAACCGATTAACCATTGAAGCACTAACAATTCGGGAAAAGATTTTGCCATTATCAATACCTTGAACCCATCTATCTTTAAAGACATGCACCGAATTTCCATTTCCAATCCTCCAACGCAGCCCCTGATCCAAAATATCCCTACTCCAAACCATTGATCTCCATACAAAAGACGGGTTAGAGCCCAATTCTGCATTTAAAACATCCGTCTCGCGATAGAACTTAGTTGCAAAAAGTTATACATGTAATGATTGTAGTATATTGGTTAAGGCTATTTCACTTTTACGTAAGTCTTGAATTTTATTCTAAAACTTCATTTTATTAATATTTTTATTCTTATTGCCTATGAAATTAGCGTGGATTCAATTTCTTCTATTTTAAATCAATTAATTACATTAATAATTTCTTATTTTTAAATAAAAAAAAATCCCCATTTTACATAAATAAATATTGTCATTTAATAGATAAACATTGCCATTTAATAGAGTAAAATTTCTATTTATAGTTGCATAAGTTTTGCTTCAATATTTGTAGCGTGAGTTCAATTTCTTCTGACAATATTTTAAATCAATTAATTATTATTTTTCATTTAGATATATTAAATTTTTCTTCATTTTATCTCGATTAATTTTTTTTTTTTTAACTGGACCTCTCAAAATTTTGCTCCATTCCATCTTATTTAATTATTTTTTTCATATAGAACTTCATTTTTTTTAAATTTTGATTCACTGGCGTTTTTATTTATATTTGCATTTGTTCATTCTTTTAACATACACTAAAATTGATGGACAAAAATTTTAATTTTTTTTTTCGCTCTCCTTGCTTATATTTTTTTAATCTTTATTTTTGTGACAAAAATTTGCATGAAATCAAAATTTCTTAATTTTTTTAATCATTTAGACTTATTCTACCTTTTGTTATTAACTTTAACTTTAGTTTAAAAGTGTTATGGTATAGTTTTAGTTGAAAATGTGTATGGTATTAGTCTGTATAAAATATAGTATTCATTCATATACATGTATAAACTTTAATATCTTCCAGTTTTAAAGTATATTATAGTATTTTTACATGTTCTAAACTTGAAATATGTATAGTATTGGTTCACATATGATATAGTATTAGTTTATATACAATATAGTATTAGTTTCCACACACTATAGTACTAGTTCAATATAGTATTCGATCAGTATAGTTTCCATACACTTAAATGTCTTTCAGTTTTGAAGTATACAACACAGACACGGTAAGGGCATAATTGTACACAACAATCATTTGTTTATTTTATTTGTGAACGAATATTATACTGTATATGAACTAATAATATATTGTATGTGAACTAATAATATATTAAATGTGAACTAAAAATATATGGTTGGACCTTAATACCAAAATAATATAAATAGTAATTGTTGATATACTTGAACGGGTTAGACAAAGTCAAACTATACAACATATGAGTTAATACTACACTTTTTTTGAACTAATACGAACAACTATATTCACACGTTGTGAACACGAAAGAATCGGGCCACATTTTCTTCCTGCAAAATATATAAAAAGAGAGAAAACAAAAATCAGCTCATTACTTTATATCGAAAAGTAAACATATAAAGTAACGAATCACAATGTATCAATTAAAACTATATATATAATGACTCTAGAAACCAAATACTTAAAGACCAATCTAGTAGTGCATGAACCACTTCATGATAATTTATTAGTTAGCTTGTTGGTATAGTATAATACCAAGTATTATTAATTAAAAAAAAAAAGTCATGCCAAATATATAAGAAAGACTAGCTACTAGTACACATTAGATTTATGGTATAAACAACTCAACCACAGAAAAATAATAAGATGCTTAAATGCACTTAATATAATTAACTCGACATCATTTATTACTTTTTTTTTCTTTTTCTTGTGACTTAACTCTTAAACATAACGTGTGCCGTAAAAGGCAACAACAAGTATATATATACGTAACATATATATATATATATATATCATACCCAGAGGAGTGGCATAAAATCTAGAGTACGATATAAATAATACAAATAAAATTTTATTAAAATAAATTCTATATGAACATCCTTTCAGTTTGTCCAAAAAAATTTATTTTCAGAACACAAAAAATTGAGTAACCGCAATTGTGCACAATCTAAAAGAATAATGGAGCAATTAGGAGTGAAAAATCGAGCGATTTGAGAGTGGGAAAACGATTTATAGTGAACAAATTTGAAACAAACAAAGAAAAAAAAAAAAAAATACTCGTGACTCGGTAGTGGGTGTACAATTAGAATTTTAATGAGCTGCATTTTAATTTAATTGATAAAAGGGTACTATATTTTTTATTTTAAAAAAATTGGGGGTGAACTCATAAAAAATGGGGGTAAATAACTGTAACTTATTTGAAAATTTACCAAATTGGGGGTGAACTCATAAAAAAATTGGGGTTAATAACTGCAACTTATTTGAAAATTCAGTCCATAGCCCATAGGTATCCTCTAACCCATTTTCGATCAAGTTACATGAATGTAATTGGTATACACAAGTATTTGTCATCTTAAATATATAAATTCAACCAAATAAATTTGAAAAGACTGGAAGATTTTATTCCTCGATTATCGCGCTAATTTCAATTCAAACAATTTTCCTAAATTTGAAGATTTCTGTCCATGTTCATATCTTTCTATATTCAATAATTTTCTTATTAATAAAAAATATACTTTAATTAAATATTCATATTCTTATTATTTTGCATACCATATCTTTATTAAAATATAAATTATATTATGAAATACTTAATAAAATTAATTCATTCAAAAAATTATTTTACTCGATACACCTCTAAAAGTGTTTAAATAATTTGTTGAACAACTTGTATTAACAAATACTTGTTGAATAAGTTTATAATATTTTTACAAGATATATTCCAAATATTTTGTTATGTTTGAATATTCTTTAAAATTCAAGCATATATGCAACATATATCTTTTTATATACGCATATATGCATATTTTATTATATGCAACCGATAATAAGCATATATGCAACATATATCTTTTTATATACTTGTTTTTTTATATATGCATGATTGCATATACTTTAATATTTGCATGTGTTATTTTAGTTATGAAAATTGTCAAATATAGTCATAAATATATTGAATAATATCTTTGCATATAAAAATAATGTATCTCATATCAAAATAATTTAACTAGGTAATTATTTGATTGTAGATTATTAAATTTTCCTAGATTTGTAGTTAAGTTATAAAAAATTAATATTAAAAAATTTAAAAATAATAATATGTAGGGGAGTTACTACTAATTTTATGGGAAAGTTACAATTCACATTACGTTTTAATTCACTCATCATTAATATAATTAATATTATTAATTTTATACATGTCAACTACATTGCACTATTATTTCATGGGGAAGTTAATTGACATCGTCCAAATCTTAATATTGACCTTTTTCAAACATAAAGAACCATCTTTATCAACCGTGTATTCAATTATCATTTTATATTTTTCATATTATAATATCATATATTTGGATAATTTTAGAACAATATATATTTATTGCAGTACTCGAAATTAATCTAATTTTGGAGAAGGATCGATTGCAGACGAATAGATGGCCATCGAATTGAATGATTCAATTAGATTTAAATTCGAAAAAGGAAAGAGAAGCTGAAATTTTGGGAAAGGGTGAAATATTGCTAAAAGACTTTTAAATTGAATTCTTTAAATTAATTCGAATTAAGACGAATAGATGGCCATCGAATTGAATGATTCAATTAGATTTAAATTCGAAAAAGGAAAGAGAAGCTGAAATTTTGGGAAAGGGTGAAATATTGCTAAAAGACTTTTAAATTGAATTCTTTAAATTAATTCGAATTATATAATAAGCAGGGTATGAAATTTGTAACTGATTTTGATCTTAATTGTTTTGTTTAAAATTTTTGTCACAATTTGTTTTTGCAGATTTTGGTTTGTAAAAAAAGTGATAATGTTTAAGTAAAAAGTGATAATATTTTTAACAAAAGTGACTATCACTTTTTACTTAAACACTATCATTTTTTGCTCAAACATTATCACTTTTTATTTATAAGGGCCGTCTCACGGATCTCATTCTATGAGACGGTCTCACCCAAGACTAGTCCACTTTTGACAAAAACTTGTGTGAGACCGTCTCACAGATCTTTTTCTGTGAGACGGGTCCTTTTAACACATATTTCAAAAATTTGAGTAGGATAACTCATATTTTTTTTTTCAGATTTTGGTTTGTAAAAAAAGTGATAATGTTTAAGTAAAAAGTGATAATATTTTTAACAAAAGTGACTATCACTTTTTGCTTAAACACTATCACTTTTTGCTCAAACATTATCACTTTTCATTTATAAGGGCCGTCTCACGGATCTCATTCTATGAGACGGTCTCACCCAAGACTAGCCCTTAACTTTTTAATTTATAAATTGTAAATGTATTTTTTTTTTTATTAAAATTCTAAAATTCATATGTATAAATTTTTTGTTTTTGTTTTGATTAAACATTATTTCACTTATATTAATCACTAAATTTGTGACTTATAATTATTGTAATTTTTTTATATTTATAAATTATAAATGTAATTTTATTTTTAATTCTTTTGTTTTTTTAATAATTCTTTTATTTTTTAATTCACACATTAAAGACTTAATTATCATATAAACTAAATGAATATAAAAATTTAATTATAATATAAAATTTTATAATTTAATAAATAATTTCCTAGCTAATTTAATCAACAAATTTTCTATTTTAATCAATTATAATTTTCTAGCTAACAAATTTTCTAATTTAATTAATAATTTAATTTTTACACAAATTTTCGTCTAATCACAAATTTTTTTTAAAATTTTTTATTATTTTTTAATTTAGTGATTAGAGATAGAAATTTTCGTCGGTAATCACCAAAAATTTTATCGGTAATCACGCGTATTTGTTTGTTTTTTTTTTTTTTTGTGATTACCGACAAAATATCCGTCGATAATTACCGACATAAAATAAATTTCGTCTGTAAATCAGTTGACTTTGTTAATTCGTAGGTATTTCGCAGTTTTTTTGTAGTGATAGAACATAATTGTACAATATTACCATTTCATCTAATTAATTACTCCCTCCGTTCCACAAGTGTTTGCACCACAAAGTGGGTACACTTTTTAAGAAAAAAATGTAATGAGTGGAGTGTTGAGGGGTAATTTTGTAAAATTATATTAATAAAGTAAAAAGGTGATTGAAAAGAGAGAAAAAGTAATGGCATTTTGTGTAAATATGTGAATCGTGGAGTTTATGAGAGAGTTTCCTTTTATACTTTTATAGGTGTGGAAACAATTGTGGAACGGATAAATAAGGTAAGTGTGCAAATAGTTGTTGGACAGAGTGAGTAGTTATTAGGAGTAAGTCAACACACATAATATGAAAAAAATCGATTCCCTCGATCTTAAATCGTGTATACTACGGAGTATCTCATAAAGAACATTCATAAAAATCGCATTTTCCAAAATAAATTTAATAACATTCATTGTTTCAGAATCCAACCAAATCTACTCATTGTTTCAGAATCCAACCAAATCTACGCATAAAATTGTCTTAATATTTTTGGATAATGTATTTCGGGACCATTAATATTGTTCATTTAGTTCTCTGTATAGAATAATGTTAATAAGTAATCAAAAACCCTCTCCTTTTGTTTCCTCTCTCTAGAAAAAACAATTGTGAGTATCCCTTAAAAATTCACCCTTGAATTCCGATTATATCTTATTCTGGTTGGTTTGGATGGTTTTTTTTCTGAGATTGCCTTTTCAAAATACCCTTTACACAATCTTTTTCTTGGTTTGTGCATCTTCGACAATCATTAGTTTTTTCTTGGAATCCACCAACTTGGCGTCTGAGATTTTTGAGCGTGCATATTACGCATGTGAGGTTTATCTCAAGTCTCCTAGACTAGACGAGTGCTACTCGTCTTGTGAAGATCAGGTAGATTCTACTCTACTACTGTACTTGTCTGTTGGGCAGATCAGTCGAGGTACTTAGTTGATAGAAGTCTTCTGAAGGACTCAGCTGTTGGGCGTATCAGCTGGTGGAGTCAGACAAGTTAGCTCAGACCAGATCAGATGAGTTGGAAGAGTCCAAACAGATGAGATGGGTGTTGCGAAGAACAAGACGGGAAGACCAGACAAGTAGAGGTCTGACCAGACTAGTTGAGTTCTGTTAGCAGGGTTAATTTTTGGCTAAGTATGGAGTCGTCTTGTCTTGCGAAGACAAGTGAAGGGCAAGGAGGTCAATTCAGATTGGGTCACGCTGAAGGTGTGAGTTTGTTACACGGTTGTAACAGAATCCACGTGGCAACAGAGCACGCTTTCAACACACGCTGCAATCACCTTGAATCCTATAAATACCCCATTACTTGTAATTGTAATTCTTGACGCGTACGAGCATTCGTTTTGAGAGTTGAGAGTTCACGAGTGAAGTGAGGATAAATCCCTTTCCGAGTGATGAGTGTTTGTAAACATCTCTTATACTAATCAAATTGAAGTCGTGTGTCCAGTGGATGTAGATCACATTGATCGAACCACTTAAATCTTCTTATGCTCTGTTTTTCGTTTTCGTTTATATTTGTGAATTGCCATGCTTTCGTTGGATTGAATATTGGCCGATTAGTTTGCTTGTGATTGGAGACGTCTAGTCAAAGTGAATTATCATTGACAATCGTAACAATTGGCGCCGTCTGTGGGAATCGGAAACGAGAGGAATCGATTGTCAACCATTAATCAATTGCCAGATCGAAGATGGAGAATTCGACCAAGTATAATATTGAGAAGTTCTCAGGCACGGGTGACTTTGGGCTGTGGAGAGTCAAGATGCAGGCTCTCCTAGAACAGCAAGGCTTGTTCGACGTGCTCGAAGAGTCTACAGCCCCAGCTGGTGAATCTGCAACAGCTGCTGCTGAAAGGAGCAAGATGCTCAGGAAAGCTCGAAGTAATATTCTGCTCTGCCTTGGTGATAAGGTTCTGAGAGAAGTTGCTAAAGAGAAAACTGCGAAAGAGGTCTGGGACAAGCTAGGTAAACTTTACATGGTTAAAACCTTAGCTAACCGTCTCTATTCGAAACAGAAGCTTTATGCCTTCAGAATGGTGGATGACAAACCCATTCCGGATCAGCTTGATGAGTTCAATAGAATTCTTGATGATCTAGAGAATTTAGATGTCAAGTTAGAGGAAGAGGATAAGGCTCTAATTCTATTGAGTGCTCTCCCTAAGTCCTTGGAAATCTTAAAGGATACCATCTTGTATGGTAGGAAGGAAAGTATTACATTGGAGGATGTAATGCTGGCTGTCAAGTCCAAGCTGCTGCACAACAAGACGTCTCAAGTAGACAAGGTCAGTAGCGGAGAAGGATTGACAATCAGAGGTGGCCAGAAGCGATCTGGTGCCAAGAAGGGGTCTAGTCAACCCAAAGGAGCTGATAAGGGAAAATCAGCTGTGTCCAATCAAGGTGAGGCAGTGTGCTACCATTGCAACAAGCCTGGGCACTATAAGAATGCTTGTCACAAATACAAGCAGTTCTTGAGGAAATCTGGTGCCAATACCTCTAATGACAAGAATCAAGCTAATCAGACTCAAGTTGAGAAGGAGCAAGAAGGCTACGAGTCTGCTCAAGCGCTAACCATCACAACCTCTACAGAACAGCAAGCATGGATCCTTGATTCAGGGTGTTCTTTCCATATGACTCCAAGACGAGATTGGTTTCATGACTTCAAGCAACAGAAGGGCGGTTCTGTTCTGCTTGGGAATGATCACACTTGCAAAGTTGTTGGAGAAGGTAGTGTTCACCTGAAGATGTTCGATGGGGTAGTAAGAATACTCAAGAGTGTTAGGTACGTACCTGAACTCAAGAGGAATTTGATCTCACTTGGGATGCTGGATTCTATGGGCTATAAATTCCAGTCTGCTGATGGAGAGCTCAGTGTGTCAAAGGGGGAGCTGACTGTCCTGAAAGGCGAGAGAAGAAGTGATCTCTACTTTCTTAAGGGAGAAACGGTAGCTGGTAGATCAGATGTAGCGGAGGTGCAAGACAACTCGATGTTGTGGCACAAAAGACTAGCTCACGTAGGCGAGAAGGGCCTAGTGGAGTTGTCTAAACAAGGTCTGCTTGGCAAAGACAAGATCACTCAACTCGACTTGTGTGAGTCTTGTATTCTTGGTAAGTCCAAGAGACTTAAGTTTGGTAAGGGTGTTCACTCTACCAATGGGATCATGGACTATGTCCATTCTGATCTATGGGGGCCAGCGAGGAATCAGACGAGGTCTGGTGGAAAATACTTCCTGTCTATCATAGACGACTACTCAAGAAAGGTGTGGGTGTCTATTCTCAAGTCGAAGTCAGAAGCATTTGAGAAATTCAAGGAATGGCTCATTAAATGTGAAAATGTCACAGGCAAGACTCTCAAACATTTGAGAACTGATAATGGTCTGGAGTACCTATCAGACGAGTTCAATGCGTTCTGCAAATCGAAAGGAATAGTACGGCATAGGACTGTGCCAGGGACCCCTCAGCAAAACGGAGTAGCTGAGAGGATGAACCAGACACTACTTGAGAGAGTCAGGTGTATGTTGAACAGTTCTTGTCTGCCGAAGGTGTTTTGGGGAGAGACTGTGTCTACTGCAGCCTATTTGATAAACAGGAGTCCTTCCTCGGCTGTGCAATACAAAACCCCAGAGGAGTTGTGGTCTGGACGTGCAGCCGATTACAATCATTTGAAGGTATTTGGATGTCAAGCTTATGCTCATGTCAAGCAAGATAAGCTTGAGCCTCGAGCATTGCGATGCGTGTTTGTTGGGTATCCTTCAGGCGTGAAAGGATACAGGTTATGGTGCCTCGAAGCTGGGATGCAGAAATGTATAATCAGTAGAGATGTTACGTTTGATGAGAGTCGGATGCCTCTATCAGAATAGACTAGTACGAGTACTAGTGCAGCTGATAACCAACCAGACGAGACACAAGTCGAGGTGGAGCAAGTTGACTCCACAAGACCAGTTGGAGATGATATTGATCCAGATGAGGAGGGCGATCCTCAAAGTGAGAATGATCTTCAACATTATCAGCTGGCACGGGACAGAACCAGACGAGAAGTCCACCCACCTCAGAGGTATGGTCAAGCTGACATAGTCTCATTTGCATTATGTGCAGCTCTTGAGGTGGAGTCTCTGGAGCCAAAGTCTTATTCAGAAGCCATTAGCTGCCACGACAAGGAGAAGTGGATAGTTGCTACGGAGGAGGAGCTGCTTTCTTTGAACAAGAACCAGACATGGGAGATTGTTCAGAGGCCCAAGAACAAGAAGTTGGTTGGGTGCAAGTGGATCTATAAAAAGAAGGTGGAGGCTCAGAGGGGTGGCAGACTTAGATACAAGGCGAGGCTTGTAGCTAAGGGGTTTACACAGAAGGAAGGTATCGATTTCAATGAAATCTTCTCACCTGTTGTGAAGCATTGTAGCATCAGAATCTTGTTAGCTATGGTCGCTCAATTCGAATTGGAGCTACATCAGATGGATGTGACCACAGCTTTCTTACATGGATCTCTAGAAGAGAGGATCTACATGAAGTTACCAGAAGGGTTGGACATAGAAGAAGGGGAAGACAAGGTCTGTCTGTTGAAGAAGTCCCTCTATGGCCTCAAACAAAGCCCTAGACAATGGTACTTGAGATTTGATGAGTACATTTGCTCAGCTGGTTTTACAAGGAGCTTGTACGACAGCTGTGTCTATTTCAGACGGGTTAGGACTGGTGTTACCTATCTTCTGTTGTATGTTGATGACATGTTAATAGCAGGCGAGTCTATTGACAGTGTTAATCAAGTTAAGGAGATCCTCAAACAGGAGTTTGAGATGAAAGATCTTGGTGAAGCCAAAGTGATTCTTGGGATGGAGATCAGTAGACTAGACGGGTCTATTCTGCTGAGTCAACCTACTTATCTTCAGAAGGTGTTAGAGAGGTTCAGAATGCATAAGGCAAAGACTGTCTCTACTCCTATTGGCCAACATCATCGTTTGTCCAATCAGATGAGTCCCAGGAACAGCCAAGAGCGAACTCAGATGAGCAAGATACCTTGTGCCAGTGCTGTAGGGAGTCTAATGTATGCTATGGTGTGTTGTAGACCAGACTTGACTCATGCTATGAGTGTGATCAGCAGATATATGAGTGATCCAGGCTTAAGCCATTGGGAAACGATTAAGTGGGTTATGAGATATGTTCTGGGATCAGCACAGACGTGTCTGAAATTTCAGAAGATGCCAAGTGAGGGGGATGCACTTGTGGGATACGTTGATGCAGATTACGCAGCAAATGTTGACACTCGGAAATCCTTAACAGGATATGTGTTCACTCTATTTGGTACGGCAGTGTCGTGGAGGTCTATTCATCAATCCGTAGTTGCATTGTCTACTACTGAAGCGGAGTACGTGGCCTTGACTGAGGCAGTTAAGGAAAGCATGTGGCTGAAAGGGATTCTTAAGGAATTTGGTTTATCTCAGAACAGTGTGACTGTCTTCTGTGATAATCAAAGCGCAATTCATCTCGCAAAGCATCAGGGGTATCACGAGAGAACCAAACACATTGATGTGAAGATAGCTACTGAGGAGAACCCTGCTGATGCATTTACTAAGGCGTTACCAAAAGAGAAGTTTGGTTTATGTCTCAGGTCAGTTGGTTTGCATTAGTGACCTCTGCGGAGAAGGCTACTAGTCTGGTGGAGGCAGATTAGTAGTAGAATCTGTCCTTTGAGAAGGATAGATCGGAGCTGTTAGTTCAAGGTGGAGATTTTGAGCTAAAGGTGGAGAATTGTGAGGTTTATCTCAAGTCTCCTAGACTAGACGAGTGCTACTCGTCTTGTGAAGATCAGGTAGATTCTACTCTACTACTGTACTTGTCTGTTGGGCAGATCAGTCGAGGTACTTAGTTGATAGAAGTCTTCTGAAGGACTCAGCTGTTGGGCGTATCAGCTGGTGGAGTCAGACAAGTTAGCTCAGACCAGATCAGATGAGTTGGAGGAACAAGACGGGAAGACCAGACAAGTAGAGGTCTGACCAGACTAGTTGAGTTCTGTTAGCAGGGTTAATTTTTGGCTAAGTATGGAGTCGTCTTGTCTTGCGAAGACAAGTGAAGGGCAAGGAGGTCAATTCAGATTGGGTCACGCTGAAGGTGTGAGTTTGTTACACGGTTGTAACAGAATCCACGTGGCAACAGAGCACGCTTTCAACACACGCTGCAATCACCTTGAATCCTATAAATACCCCATTACTTGTAATTGTAATTCTTGACGCGTACGAGCATTCGTTTTGAGAGTTGAGAGTTCACGAGTGAAGTGAGGATAAATCCCTTTACGAGTGATGAGTGTTTGTAAACATCTCTTATACTAATCAAATTGAAGTCGTGTGTCCAGTGGATGTAGATCACATTGATCGAACCACTTAAATCTTCTTGTGCTCTGTTTTTCGTTTTCGTTTATATTTGTGAATTGCCATGCTTTCGTTGGATTGAATATTGGCCGATTAGTTTGCTTGTGATTGGAGACGTCTAGTCAAAGTGAATTATCATTGACAATCGTAACAACGCAGTTGGGGATTGGGTTTCTGGTTAAGACGCTTGGAGTGCCTTCTCGATTCTGTGAAAACCTCAATGGGGATTGGTTGGTTTTGGCGTGTGCAAAATGGCTTTCTGGGAGCCAGCTTTCCCCAACTCTCTCTCTCTTGCACGCTGGTTTCGAAAACCAAGGGGCTGGTATTGGGGATTGGAGGCCTATATAAGCTGGTTTATGCCTTCATACGAAATCACTTTTCATTTCCTCTCCTTTCATCTATTGTGGTGTTTATTGCTATGGCTGAGAATATTCAAGAAGCTTTTGAAACTTTCTCTCTTGCTGACCATGAAACCACTAACATTGTGGTTCAGCAAACCGAGTTCGTCCCCCCAAAAAATGTGTTGGCTCTCCGGTTCGTTGCTAGGCGAAAGATTGCTCCACGTGAGTTGAAATCTCTTCTTCAGAGAGTGTGGTCACTGAAACATCCTTTAACAGTTTCGGCTGTTGGTGTTGGCATTTTTCTTCTTGATTGTGCAGATGTGGTGGAAATGAAGAAAGCCCTGCATGGTCAACCATGGAACATTAGGAGATCCTTGGTGGTCCTCAAGCTGCTGCAAGGGCATGATCGTCCTTCTACTTTAAACCTGGTGCATGTTCCTTTTTGGGTCCAGATTCATGGGCTCCATTTTAACACAATGTCCAAATAAATAGGGATACGTGCTGGAGGCATCATGGGGGAGGTGTTGGATGTTCAGACGGTTAAGGAAAATGAAGTGTGTGGTGAGTTCCTTAGAGTTCGGGTTGTTATTGATGTATCTAAACCATTATGCAGGTGTTTCTTCATCACTGTTGAACAAGGAAAATCTGCGGCGGTTTTTCGTTATGAACGCCTGTCTGACTTTTGCTATCTTTGTGGTCACCTTGACCATGTGGAAAAAGATTGTGGTATGGCTATGGGCAGAACGGATTCTTGGTGCTCTTCTCATAGGTTCTTCCCTGAATGGCTGCGTTCTGATCATCCCTCGGGACCTTCAGATGAGGACATGCAAGGTTTTTTAAACCTTGTTGAAAGGGGTGTGGAGGATCGGTCTCAGACTCGGGTTGCTCCAGAAAATGGTGAAAAAGATCAGACTGCTCTGGATGATGAGGCTAGAAGAAGGGAGAAAGGTAAGGGTGTGATGGTGGAAGATGATATTGATCATCTTAATCTTAGCATGGGCCCCAGTGCTAGAAAGGGAGTGTATCGTTTTGCTGATTTAATGGACCAGGATGGTGGTTGTAGGCATTTTGAAGTTGGGGGTGGTTCGAATAAAGGCCCCAGATGGGATCCGGTTTCTGGTATGTTTTTGGATCCTCTTTCTTTTGTTGTTCCATCTCATTTTGAGTACAGGTTGTTCAAGTTGCCTCTGTGGGGAAAGGATAATGGGATGGACTACCGTGTTGTTCACCATGTTGGTCGAAGCTTCAGGTCTTATGACTTTGATGAATTTGTGGAAATCATTAGGCAAGGGGAAATTCCATACATTCCTATTTTTGAGGACCTTCTCAGAACATACTCGGAGGATGGTGGCACATGCGGTAAAAAACATGCAAGGGTGGATTCTTTTGATTCTGATTCGTTGTTTAGCTCAACTGCACCTTGCAAAAAGAGGTGTTTTCCAGCTCGTGATACTCATTGCAAAGAACAAAAAATGTGGGAGGAATATGCAAGTAGGAACCGAGATGATGGGGAGCTTAAGAGAGCTAAAGTTCTGGCGGAGGAGCTTGGTGCGGAGATTAAGACTATGGGAAAGGCGGAGACCGATTTGAATCGGCTCCGCCATGATGAATGAGTATCTTATGTTGGAACGCGCGAGGAATCAGTAGTCCTCGTGCGTTCAGTTGTCTTAAGCGTCTTGTTATTACTTATCGTCCGTATCTTTTCTTTATTTGTGAAACTAAGTGCACCAAAGTCAGGGTTGAAGCCCTTAGGATTATGCTAGGATTTTCTTATGCTTTCAATGTTGATTGCTGTGGTTTGTCAGGAGGCCTTTGCCTCTTTTGGAATGATTGGAAAGTACACCTTTTGTCTTTTTCTTTGGGCCATATCGACTGCCAAATTGATGATTCTTTTCAATGTTGGCGCTTTACGGGTTTCTATGGGAACCCATCTATGCAGCTCCGCCATCACTCCTGGACACTTCTTAAATGACTCAAGAATCAAACTTCCTCAGATCATATACCTTGGCTAATTGGGGGGGACTTCAATGAGGTGCTTTTTCAGCACGAAAAAAAGGGGGTGATCCAATTCATATTAATCGCATGCTACAATTTCAAGATGCATTGGAGCATAACAACCTTAAAACATTGAAGTCTAATGGCCCTAAATTTACTTGGATTAACAAAAGAAAGGGTAATGATCTAATTAAAGAACGGCTGGATCGCTTTGTTGCTAATAAAGATTGGTTTACTGTGTTTCCCTATTACACAACTAAGACTCTTGATTTTTTGGGTTCCGATCATCGACCCATTCTGCTCAAATATGATCAGCCCCCTTCGCCAAAGAGAGTTCACAATGCCAAGTCTTTCAAGTTTGAGAATCATTGGCTAAAGGAGCCTGATTTTAAGACCATTATTCTTCAAGCTGGATCGAAGATGGACTGTTTACATAATATGGATGGAATCCTAGACCCCATTCGGACCTCACTTTGTGATTGGGATAAGGATAAAGGGGGTTCGGTCCATTCAAGACTGAAAGGAGTTGCTGCTCAAATTGAATCCGAGCTAAGAGACGACAACATGGAACCTAATTTTGCTAAGGTTGATTCACTTGAAAAAGAATTTTTTAAGCTGCAATCTCAGCATGAAATTTATTGGAAGCAAAGAGCTAGAGTTGATTGGCTTCGTGAAGGGGATCGTAATACGAAATTTTTCCACTCAAAGGCTACCTCTAGAAGAAAAAGAAATCTCATCCAATCGATTCTGAATCATGAAGATGTGGAATTAAAAATAACTCAAGACATCTCTCTTTGTTTTGTCCAGTCTTATCAGGATTTGTTCACCTCTTCTGAGCCAGGCAATGATGATATTCTTAATGCTACCAGTGCCTTAACATGCTCGGTTTCTAGTGAGACTGCCTCTCTTTTGGATGCACCCTTCACTAAGGGTGAAATTGATAAAGCGGTTGGAGACCTCAGCCCTTGGAAGGCTCCAGGGCCAGATGGTTTCCCAGCCTCTTTTTATCAATCCAATTGGTCAGAAATTGGGGCTCAAATGGCTAAACTTATGTTGGATGTCTTGAATGGGGAGGGCTCTTTGGATTCATGGAACAAAACTATTATTTCTCTCATTCCAAAGATTAAGAATCCTTCAAAGGTAATTCATTATCGCCCAATTAGTCTATGCAATGTCAGTTATCGTATCTTGGCTCGTGCTATTACTAACAGATTGAAAGGCTTCATGAATGATATCATTGATCCTTTTCAAAGTGCTTTCATACCAAGCAGGCTTATAACTGACAATGTACTTGTTTCTTATGAGGCTATGCACTGGATTAAAGCATCCAAGAGCAAGGAGGGTTATGCTGCTTTAAAACTTGATATGAGCAAAGCCTATGATCGGGTTGAATGGTCTTTTCTGGAGGCGGTGATGCTTAAATTAGGGTTTTCCTCAAAATGGGTTTCCCTCATTATGAAATGCCTCTCCTCTGTCCAATACCAGATCAATGTGAATGGAGAATTGTCCTCTTCTTTTTCTCCATCTAGGGGGATTCGTCAAGGCGATCCACTATCGCCTTATCTTTTTGCTTTATGTGCTCAGTGCTTATCTTCTATGATTTCTAGAAGCATTGAAGTGAGAAATTTTCAAGGTGTCAAAATTGCAAGGACTGCCCCTATCCTTTCTCACTTATTTTTTGCAGATGATAGTTTGATTTTCCTCAAAGCCACCCCAGCAAATAGCTTCATATTGAAAAAGAACTTGTACAAGTATGAGAGAGCATCAGGACAGTTGGTGAATTTTGATAAGTCTGCTATCTCTTTTAGTCCGTTCACTAAAGCTGAAAATCGGGAAAGAGTGGCAGCAATTCTGGGGGTTCGGAGGACACAAGGTCATAGCATTTATCTTGGTCTTCCCACTTTTTCTATCAAAGCTAAACGATTGCAGTTTGAATATCTTGTTGATCGTATGCGCCAGAAAATCAATTCATGGAATCATCGTTTTTTTTCAGAAGGTGGAAGGGAGGTTCTGATTAAAGTCGTTCTTCAAGATATTCCCTCATATGCCATGTCGTGTTTCCGGATTCCAACTTCTATTTGTGCCAAGATGGAGAGCTTAATGGCCAAATTTTGGTGGGAAGGTAATTTGAATGGTCAGAAGATGCATTGGACCAAATGGAGGGATTTGTGCTATCCTAAGGACAAAGGAGGTTTAGGTTTCAGAAGTATGATCCTCTTTAATAAAGCTTTGCTTGCCAAGCATATTTGGAGGATGATTAGTAATCCTGATACATTGATGAGTAAAATCTTCAAGGCTAGATATTTTAAAAATATGGATTGCTTTGATGCTGGTCTTGGATCAAATCCTTCTTTTGTGTGGAGATCTATCATTTGGAGTAGGGACATTATTGATCAAGGTTGTCGATGGAGGATTGGAAATGGGGAAAAAATTCGCATCCTTAAGGATAGATGGATTTGGAATACAGAAACAGGGATTCCATCTTCCAGAATGGTGAGTGCCTCAACAGCAAAACGATTTATCACCAATGATTATATGTGGAATGTTGATCTGATTCATCAGGCTTTCCCCCTTTATGAGGCACAGGCCATTCTTGCCACCCCTCTCCATGGTGCTGATAAGGATGATATTATTTTTTGGCCAGGCAATTCGAAGGGCATCTACTCAGTGGCTGAGGGATATCATCTTGCTAAGAAAATTGAGTGGCAGGCGCTGCACAAGGAGGATGATGGGCCATCAGATCCCAACTCTGATGATCGAATATTCAAAACAATCTGGAAATTAATGATTCCACCCAAAGTTCGTATTTTTGGTTGGAAAATGATGCATGAGATTGTAGCAGCTGAAGGCAATCTTGCTAGGCACCATGTGCCTATTAATCCTGCCTGCTCCCTCTGCGGTTTCTCATATGCGGATACTATGCATGTACTGTGTTGGTGCCCACAAGCTAAAGCAATCTGGAAGCAGCAAAAGTTATGGCAACCTCTCAAAGAATCGGCTAGTGGGTATGTGATTGATTTCTTCTTTAAACTCATGCATCTACTCAATAATCAGGAGATGGAAATGTTTTTTATTATTGCTTGGGCCATATGGAGAAATCGTTGTCAATGGACGCATAAAACTGATAAGCCTAAGATTGGTGAGGGTATATCCATGGATGTTCAATGGGCATTAGATTACCTGCATGATTTAGGATCTGCAAAAAGGCTCAGTTTGAGAAAACAATCTCCTGGAACTAATGATATGAGTGCATCACTGGATAGCCATGATTTTAGTCTCTTTACGGATGCTGCGTATGCTGAGAATAGAAACTTTTTTGCTGTTGGTTATGCTTTGATCAAGGATTATAATAAAGTAATTATCGCTGGTTACAAAAGAATTGATCATCCAGGTTCGGTTTTAGCAGCGGAGCTATTAGCAATACAGGTTGGGTTGGACAGATGCCTAGATGGAAATTTCTAAATCAAAAGAATTTGCTCCGACTCCTCAATAGCTATTGGGGCCATTAGAGCTGAGATTCATCTTAATGGTTTAGAAAAAAAAGTGGTGGTGGATATCCAGAATAAGCTAAGATCAATCCTAGTGTGGGATTATCAACATGTGCACCGGAATAAGAATCAACTTGCACACATTCTGGCTCGGAAAGCTTTTGTCTCTTCAGGTCCTTACGATTGGATTGGAGAAGATAATGTTAATTTCTTCAAGGAGAATTGGTTGTAATTTTTTCGCCTTGTTTTATTTTTCAAAAAAAAAAAAAGAATAATGTTAATAATATATTTTTCAATACTCTATTATACCAACAACATATATGTTATTTGTGCATTATGCAAATATTAATATATGACTTTTTTTATATGTCACAGTTATATTTATGTATACCCGTTATTTACAATTTGCATTTACCTATCTTTTCTGCAAATCTATTTTACTGACATATTATTATATAATACTAGTGTAGAACCCGTGTATTACACGGAATTTTAAATAATTTTTTAAAAATTTAATAATAAACTTTTTATTTATTTACTTAATTTAATTTTTCATATTTTTATTTTATATGATAAATTATTATAATTATATTTAAAAAAAATGATTTCGCAGAATTATAGTAATTATTTTGTTAAAAAAATTTAACATTTTTTTCAATTATATTTATTATATCATTGTATTATAATATAAAAGTTTAATTAATATAATATTTTGACATCATCAATTTAAACTCTAGGGGATTCTATATTATAGAAGTAGTGTATTATGTATATATAACAAATTTGTTAATCCTGTAAAATAATATAATTATATAATAAGTTTTACATATATATTTTCGAGCTCTATTTTTTAAATACATTAAACTTATAATAAATTTAAAATAATTGCAAAAAAAATTACTTGAAATATAAGATAAAAGTAATTATAAAATAAAATTTAATAACTAATTAAATAAATAAAGAATTGTCCACACCAATAAAAATACATTTTAGATTGTATTTTACTCAAAAGTACATTAAATATTTCAAAAATAAATTAAGCTAAAGAATAAAATGAATACTACACTAAAGTTAAGTAATTATAAAATAAAAGTTAATTTAATTAGTCAATATTAAAATAATAAGAAATTCAACCTTTCATATCAACCACTAACCCGTTAAATAAAGTAAATAATTAATTAGAAAAAAAATTCAATAGTTAATAAGAATATAATATTTTGAAAGAATCATATCTTACTCAACCAATAATTTAATTACACATCATACTTTTTAAAATTAGCAACTTCATTAAATTATGACACACAAGTCAAATCAACCACAAAATTGACACATCATCAATTTAAACTCCATATCTTTACAATGTATATTTCACAGTTTTTTTGTATCCTACGTGGCTTTCTCTCCTCATTTTATTTTGAAATTCTGCATTTATGTGAGTCGGTTTTTTATAGTTTTTTTTTTCTTTTGCAGATTTTTATTTAAATGCTTTTGACAGTTTTTTTTTTAAATTCCGCATTCCTATTATTTTATATTTTTATATTTATTTTTTTTAACCGTTTTAATTTTAGATAAGAATCTGTTCATTCTTAATATTCCTCATTTTTATTCTGTCTCTTCTTCCTCCCTACATTCTCTTTCAGTTTCTCTTTTTCTTCTCTCTCAATTCTTCAATATAAATGGTGTCTGTTTTGTTCATCTCTATTTTCTCTGTTGCCAACTTTCTGTTTTATGATCCGCCCTCTTCTTCTTGTGCAGTATATTCTCTCTCAGTTCCACCCTACATTCAGCCTCTTCTTCTTCGATATAGCTACGGGATGGTTTTTTTTTTTTGGATAACGTTGAGTTTGGTTCTCTTTTAACTTTTTTTTATTTATTATTCAATTTCTCGATATAAATTGTGTTAAATTTGTATGTACATTATTTGTGATTTTTTTTTTTGTAATTCAATATGATTTTTTTTATAAGTACATAAATTCCAAAATCTTATTTTTCTTTTTAGTTTCGATTTTCTTTATGGTGCATAATTTTTTGATGTTCCTTTTTTTTTATTGGTTTAAAATTGTTATTATTTTTTAGCTTTATACATTTTTTTACGAACAATAATATTTTTTTTTCTGGGTTTAATTGTTATTATTAGTAGCTTCCACATTTTTTTACATCTTAAATGGAAAAAGTAAAGTTTTACTGACTCATATAAGAGGGTATTGAATTATCAACAAGAAGAAGAAAAAACATTAGTTGTCCTATTAATTTTTTATGATTGTTGAGATTTTTTGCAATTCCTATGACCCTAAATTTATTATGAAAATTTTCTATAGTTCAATCTATCAACAAATGATAATGTATGAGAAAACTAAAATATGTGCATCGTAATAAGTTCATAAAAAATTAAAGAAAGTTGGAGAGTATTTTAATAAAAGATTATTTAAAAGTACATTGCTCATATTAATTTAATTAATCTAAATATCACATATTACTCCAAATGTTAATCTTTTTATTAATTACCTTCTTAATTTTTTCACAGTTTTTCTCTATATTTTCTCTAATCTTTTTATTTTGAAATTCTGAATTTGTATGAGTCGATTTTTTTCTGTTTTTTTTTTTTTTTTGCGGATTTTTATTTAAATGTTTTTTGACTTTTTTTTTTTGAAATTCCACATTTCTATTATTTTGTATTTTTATTTTATATTTTTTTGTAACAACTTTAAATTTTGGATAAGAATCCGTCCATTCTTAATATTCCTATTTTCTTCGTTGGCCGACTTCCTGTTTTATGATTTCCTGTGTTTAATCACCTCTTCTTCTTTTGTATATTCTCTAAGTTCCTCTCTACATTCAGGCATCTTCTTCGGTATATTCTCTCTTCTCTCCATTTTTCTATACATTCTCTCTATCAGTTCTTATGCCGCCACGCAATGTATTAATGTTTTGGCGGACTTCCTATTTTATTATCTGAGTTTTTTTTTTTTTTTTTCAGTCTGGGGGTGATTTTTTGGATAATGAGTTTTAGAGATCGTTGAGTTTGTTCCTTCTCAATTTATATATATATTTTATTATTCAATCTCTCGATATAAATTGTGCTAACGTATATATTAATGTTTTACTGGGTTTCTGTTTTATAATGTTGATATGTGATGATTTTTTTTTTTTTAGTAATTCAATATATGATTTTTTATAAGTACATAAATTTCAAAATCTTATTTTTCTTTTCAGTTTCAATTTTCTTTATGGTGCATAATTTTTGCTGCATTTTCTAAACCGAATGGAGTATATAAGATGTTTTTTTTATTGGTTTAAAATTGTTATTATTTGTAGCTTTACATTTCTTTACTAAAAATAACCTTTTTTTTTTTTCCTGATTTAATTATTATTCGTAGCTTCCACATACTGACTAATGAAATCAAGGGTATCGAATTATCAACATAGATAAGAAAAGACATTAATTGTCCTATTAAATTTTCATGATTGTTGAGATTTACAATTAGTATGAAAATTTTCTAAAGTCCAATTTACGTATGATAATGGATGAGAAAACTAAAATATGTGCATTGTAATAAGTTCATAAAAAATTAAAGAAAATTGAAAAGTATTTTAATAAAAAATTATTTAAAAGTACATTGCTCAAATTAATTTAATTAATCTAAATATCACAAATTACTCCGAATGTTAATTTTTTATTAATTACCTTCTTAATTTTTCTTTTGAATTATTATTTTAAATAAGTTATAATTAATGTTGATAATAAGTTATTGTTATTATACATATAAATCATAAAATCAATTAAAAAAAATTACTATAATTAATTTGAATTAATCATTTAAATAAAATGTTTATTTTAATTAATTTGAACTAATCATTTAAATAAAGTGTTTTTTTTATCCTGCGTAGTACGCGGGTACTGCACTAGTTAGTATATAAGGGGATGTATTATGATTAACAAATATAGAGATTTTGTATATTTCTTTACACATTTTAAAATTGAAATTTATTGCCTTAATATATACTTCATCCGTTTTTTTTATAAGATGTTTTAGATTTTTTACCATGTTTATTTCAATTATGTCCTCCCTTTAACTTTGGAAACAATCATAATTTCTAAATTACTCTAATTAACTAATCTTAAAGTCAAATCTTTTTTCTATATAAACTTTCCATGTATATAAAATATTTAATGTGTATTATGGAATGAAATTAATAAAATTAAAAACCTCCTTTATTATCTAAGGTATATTTCCTTTCTTAATTCTAATAAAGTAATCTAAAACATCTTATAAAAAAAAAAATATATATTTAATGTGTATTATGGAATGAAATTAATAAAATTAGAAACCTCCTTGATTATATAAGGTATATTTCCTTTCTTAATTCTAATAAATTAATGTAAAACATCTTATAAAATAAAAAGTAAAATATTTAATGTGTATTATGGAATGAAATTAATAAAATTAAAAACCTCCTTTATTATATAAGGTATATTTCCTTTCTTAATTCTAATAAATTAATCTAAAATATCTTATAAAAAAAAGTAAAATATTTAATGTGTATTATGAAATGAAATTAATAAAATTAGAAACCTCCTTTATTATACAAGGTATATTTTCTTTCTTAATTCTAATAAATTAATCTAAAACATCTTATTAAAAAAAAAAAAAAACAGGGGGAACCTACACACGCTCATAATTCCTAAAGATGGATTTGAGATTAAAATAAATCCTATAAATTTGCTCAAAATTCATTCCTAATCAAATTAAAACGTCAGCTTAAAAGGTCCTTAGAAGAGTATTGGTTTCTTGTCTCTCTATAGTGTTCATTCAAAACTCTTGTTATTAATGGGGAGGGCCGATTCAGGCATACCAGAACGCTATTTGGATTTTGTATTTGGATTCGACGATGCGAAATACTCTGACAGGACACCAGTGCTTCAAATCGTCGACCCTTCACAGTTGGTGCGCAAGGTGAAGCGTAGCAGGAAACTCCTTTTACCCGAACTTACAGGTAATAGCTAGCTAGTGTTTTTTTGCCTATATAATTTTCTATGATGGAATTGAAATTTTAATTGATGTTTGAAAATTTCTAACCTTTTGTAGGGCCACGGGTGAAGAGTATATACATAAGCTCTTTGATTTTAGCGGCAAGGAGTTCATATTTTCGTAAGGTAATAATATACCTTCATCTTTTATTTACTTTTTCACCCATATTTATATAATAGTATTATCTTCATTTATTACTTTGCAGTTGTTTGAGTCCGATCAGAAGAATGTTACAATTCAGATTGAAACCTCAGGTGAACTGATCAAGTTTAATTCTACTATTAATATCAACCAGTTAATTAAGAATGGTATGGTATGGTATGATTTGAATGAGTGCAGAGGAAGCGCCTATGATGGATATGTTGAAATATGTTTATAGCAATACTCTGCCAACTACTTTGGATGCCTTGTTGGATCTGTTGGTGATAGCTGACAAATTTGAAGTTCCTTCATGCTTGAGGGACTCTACTCGAGCATTGCTAAACTTGCCGATGACTTGTGAATCGGCCTCACTTTATTTGGAACTTCCTTCAACTCTCTTGATGTCCCCTCAACTTCAGCCACTTGCAGATGCGGCCAAGCACTTCCTTGTTTCAAAGTTCAAGGATTTAGACAAGTACGCATCCATCTTTATTTCTTTGACGAATTTATATGTTTTGGTTGAAGAATAATCAGGAAGTGGTTCTTTTATCTTTTAAGTCCTTCATGCTCCATATATGTTATTATTATTCTGCCACTATATTCCATCAGTTCACTTTATTTTTTAATAATTCACCAGGTTTACAGAGGAGGTGCTTAACCTGCCTTTAAACGCTTTCCAAGCACTTGTATCCAGTGATGAGTTGGAAGTGACTTCGGAGTATGTTGTGTACAATTTTGTTTTAAAATGGGGGGATAAACATTATCCTCATGACTTGGAGAAAAGACGAGGGATATTGGAAACCCATCTATTCCATACTTGAATCTTGCATAGACATTGATTGCAAAGTTGCTTCTAAGATAGTTATTCGCGCACTCGCTTTCAAGGCTGAGACTCCGCATCGAAAATGTGTTCTAGCTGCTGTAGAGGAAGGCAACGCTGCATCTCGACAATTTGTGGAGCGTGCATACAAATATCGACCTATCAATGTGATTGAACTTGCATTGCCGTATAAACAATGTATAGTTTATATTCATTTCAAGAGGGAGAAGTTAATACGCCTCTTCCCCCAGGGTGTAATAACGTCAGACGTTTTCTACTTGGGTGAGCAAAAACTTATCTTGTTTTTGGCTGGGTCTACGAATGGGTGGATCAATTTCTTGCAGTGTTGTTAACTATGAGATTCAATTAAAAATGAAGCCCTCAGAAGAGTTTACGAGTTGGGTGAAAGGAAGCCACGTGTTCACTAAATCGGAAAATACAAAGTTCCTTGATAAAAGTGTGTATTGGAGTGAATTCATAAGTAATGACAGCTGTTACTTCATCAACGACTTTCTCCATTTGAGGGCAGAACTCACGATGAAGAAATGATTAGTTTCATAACCACCTTTTTTGTCAATGCTGAACGCCTTTTCCTGTTGTACACCAATTTTTTGTGTTAATCTCTTCAGCAGTGTATTTAATTTCTAGAAGAAGATTATGTATTGGTTTTAGTATTTGTGCAAAAAAACAACTATGCCGTTTAACTTAAATTTGTAGTCTACACTTTTGTAGTTTAGCGCAGGATCGAACTGATTTAGGGGAGTGGGGTCTTCCTTGATTTTAAATATTTTTCTCTCTATAAAAATTATTTAACCTTTTAGTTTATATGTCTTCACTTTCATGATTCGTAACTCTATAGCATGTTATAATATGAGATGTTTTGCCGCTTTAGTTGTATATATTTTTTTTATTGAAGCCGTGACAATTTTAAGAACCCTCTCTCTTTTTCTTTAAGGTCATGTTTCATAACTTATACTCCCTCGTCCAATTTTAAAATGTCCATAGCAAAGTGGTAAATAAGAAGTGATGATAAGAGGGTGGATATAAAGTATTATGAATAATATTATTTTAAAAAGGGTATGAACATAATAAAATTGAACCAAAAAAAAGTGGAAATAATAAATTGGACGGAGGGAGTATTAAATTTAGATTAACTCTATCTCAATTTTATAATTTACTAGCTTTTTACCCGCATTTTACGCGGGGTGAATTTATTAAAATAATAATTTTAAACATTATATTAATTTTTATATTTTTTCATTGTTAAAGTATGTGAGAGTTAAACTTTTTCACGTTTAGTATGTTCTATTAATTTTATCTGTCTTGTCCCAATTTCCAGATTTCCATCTGATTTATTAATTTTAGGGTTAATTTCTCACTCTATGTTTTCTCTAATAGAACCTAGAGAATTTTTTTTGTCTAATTGATTTAAATTGAAATTTCTAAGACATTTTTGCCCTTTTATTAATTTGAAAAAATTTGAAATCATTAATTTAAATAATTAAGTCAACTAAATTCTGTAATCAAGCATTCCAAAATTATGGACCTTCCAAAATTTAAATTTAATGGACCTTCCAAAATTTAATTTTTTTTCTAAAACGTAGATAACCACAATTATTTCGTTTCATTTTGTGTAGCTTTGATATTCTAGCGTTGTGCATTTAATTACACCGATTTTGAAGACATACTGTGCCTTTTCCGATGACGAAGAAATTTATGAAGGACAAGATGCATATACACCAGGTAATATATGCAGAAAAAAAATGCATATACACCAGGTAATATATGAAGGACAAGATGCATATACACCAGGTAATATATGAAGGACAAAATGCATATAAACATGACAAATATGCATACATATATAAAGGAATGTAAACATGACGACAAATATGCATACATAATTCAAAATATGATGATTATTTTGCATATAACTTTATACATAATTCAAAATATGATGATTACGTTGCATATCATACTCGATTGAAATAGAATGACTATTTTTGAAAGCTGACCTAAAAAATCATGTATTTAAAAAACAAAATCTACAAAAATCTGGAAGAATCTTACCCAAATTCGAACTCATATGTTACAATGGTGTCGATTTTGATGCTTCAAATGTTAAAAAATAAATGGAAACACTCGGGGCTTCGTCTTCGTCGAACCGACCACCACTGCGAACACCGTCTGCGTCGAATCGGCCATCACCACGGAGAAGATGAAGCAGGTCACTTCCCGCCGCCGTCTGTAACGAACACCGTGCACGTGCCGCCGCTCCTTCGTCATGGCCGTCGCTGGAAGAAGAGTTTCCCCTTCATCACTGTAAGAAGATTGACTGTCGCCGCACAGATAGGTCGCCACGAAAAATAGATGAGTGTGTTTGCGGCCTCCATCATCCTCGTACCAGAACAATGACTCAAAAATTGAATTTGAAGATGGAATTTGGGAAATTTTATTGTTTTGATTTCAGTGCATAACAAAAAAAATTCGGTGCGTAACAAGAATTTGAGGGAATAATTTTTAAAATCGAATTTGGAAAGTCATTTAATTACGGGAAACATGAGCTAATTTCTAGGATGTTGACTCTGCAAGTTTTATGGAATTTAAATAATTAAATAGATTAAATAATTAGATTAAGGGTATAATGGGATTTTTAACTTTATTTTGACTCTATTAGAAAAAATATACAACTTGAAGTTTCTATTAGATTAAGGGGTCCTAATAATGGACTTATTAGGTAATAATCTCTTAATTTTACTTTATTGATTTTCAAATTTAGTGACAAGTTATTTTGATATGTAGTATTATACATTTTTCATGTAGTAATATTTTTTATTTAATGAAAGTAATATTTTTTTACATGTAGTAATATGTTTTTGTTCATGTATTTTTTTTAATTTGTTGTCATATTTTTTTTCCTATTCATGTAATAATAATTAATATTGTTTATACATGTAGTAGTTTAATTCTGTTATTGTAGTAAAACATTTTTTTTTTTTAAAATGTAGTGACAAGTTTTTTGATATGTAGTATCATACATTTTTTATGTAGTAATATTTTTGATTTAATGAAGTAACATTTTTTGTACATGTAGTAATATATTTCTGTTCATGTATTTTTTTAAATCCGTTGTTATATTATCATTTTTTTATTCATGTAGTAGTTTAATTATGTTCTTTTAGTAAAACATTTTTTTTCAAATGTAGTGACAAGTTTTTTGATACATAGTGGTATTATACATTTTTCATGTAGTACTATTTTTTATTTAATGAAACAACATTTTTTGTACATGTAGTAATATGTTTCTATTCCTGTATTTTTTTAAAACCTGTTGTCATATTAAGAGAAATATTTCTATAATTTAACATATTATATTTTAATTAAATAAATTTATTTACGTTACTTAATATAATGTACATATTTTATTATATTATTGTGTACATGCATATTTATTGAGAACCCTCAAAATTAGCTTAAGATTTTTAACTTTTAGTTAAATGGGCCATGATTTTGGGCTTTTGCCTAAATTGGGTAAAATGCATGCATGAAATATTTCATGCAAGACTAGCCCAAACTTTTTTTTATTTCAATAGGCTAGGAGGGTGTATTCAATTGAGATTCTGTTGGATTTTTTTGGACTTTAAAAAGTCAGTGGATTTAGAAAATTCATAGACTCTATGCAGAGTTTGACTGACTTTTTTTATTGATTTATATGGATTTTTAGAAATACACATTTTTTTATTGATTTACATGAATTTCCATAAACTACGCCCCTAAAAAATTATTATTTATCATTATTATTCTCATCTTCATTTTCATCACAGTTATACCTTGACCTCATTTTCACATAGTTAGCAATACTAGTTCTCCATGCATTAGGTTGTCTTTGAGAAAGCAATTCCAAATTTTCCTCTTTCATGGGGTGAATCTTGATCTTCTTTATATTCGACTGGAAATTCATCAGAGCAACCTTCTTTCCGAAGAAAGTTATGTAATCTAGCGAACTTGTGAATTGCAATTTGAAAATACCAAAAATTCGATTGAATAATTGCATTTCTGTGGTGACGACCTTGACCACCAAAATCTTTTAGATGATATCGAACACCACGTAATGGGGAATTGACGTCGATTAGATATTATTGACGGTGTCCTATATACTATAATTTTTAAAGAAAGAACATAATTTTAAAATATAGAGATGTAATTTTTTTCACGATAATAATAATAATGGTGGTGAAGAATCTGTGATGAGAATATAGTTAACACAGTTTTTTTTTTTTTCTTCTCAGAGTCTTCTAAGAGAATCCGTTGAAATCTCTACTTTTTAGAAGATATTTTGATTAGTGAAATTTATTTATATTTTTGAAAGAGAATCCAACGAAATCCATAGAGTATTAAAATCATAGATTGTTGAATACCTAAAAATTTTTAAAGACTTTTTAAAATCCGTATTGAATACCTCAAAATTTTGAAAGACTTTTAAAAATCCGGATTGAATACCCCCAGATTTTAAAAGTTCAAAAAAATCCAACAAAATCTCAATTGAATACACCCCTTAGATTAATGGTAAATTATGCTTTAAAATCTAAAATGTTTAGATATCATCTTAATATAATTTTAATCAATCTTTGCTATCAAACGTGGTTCCTGAAAGAAACTAATCAAAGATTGCACTACTGAGTGAGAGTTCTAAATTAAACTTGGTGAAATGACACAGCACAGGGAAATATTACGATTTAAATATTTTTATTGCAATTTTTCGTACTTGAATTATTTCTTTTAATTTATTTATATAATATAACAAATGAGTGTTTTGCTTAAAAAAAATCTTTTTTTATTAGTACAAATAAAGTAAACTCAACCTTCTCCAAATTAATCAATTTAGAGTAAATTAAATATTTGAATTTCAAATAATTCTCACACTAATTAGAAGAGAGCTGTGAGGATTTACCAATAAAAATAATTTTCTTCGACATAGCTAAAAAATATATAGATTCGTGAATGATGTGAATAGTACCATTGGTGGTTAGAAGATAGTCTTCGACATTCCCAAGTAGGCGGATAAGCAGGACTTTAAACGACTATAAGCCATATCTTTTTTTCTGATGGGAGTACCCAACGTTAGTTTCTTGAATCAGCCCATTTTTTAATTGATGAGGTATTGCATTGTTATCTGGTATAATCAAATAAATTCTTTTATGATTATTGTTGATAAGATAATTTGATATTTTGTTGGGTGCGGTACCGTATGCCTTATTATGAGCTTGTGGTACGTTTTCTTAGTTGTGATAGAAGAAGGTGTGGGGTAGTGGATAAAAAAAGACAAAAATGTTATGATAGGGCTGCTGTATACTCAAGTACACGGTGTACTTGAGTTCAACTATATAGGAAATATCGAGTATATATAGAATAAATAACGCAATACTTAATAAAAGTCACGGTAGCCTAATGATTGTCCTTGGATTGTCAAAGTAAAAAAAATAATAAAACGTGTAAAATTAATAATAATTTTAAAAAAAAAAATTTAGCACCAGTTTTTCTAGATTATGAAAGTACAAGTACAAATAACCAACACTTTTCAATATAGTAACATACACTTTTCATTAAAAAAACAAAAATACACTTTTTACTTATAATAACATACACTTTTTCAACAAAAAAAAAGTTGAAACAAAAATCAAAAAGAAAAAAAAAGTCAAAGTTTGACCGTTGAACGGTCAACGGTCAACATTTGACTAGTCAAAGTCTACTCAAGTACACTACTTGAGTACATACAAGACTGTTGGTCCCAAAGTTGAGTTTTAGATTGAGTATGCTAAGAAAAAGTCTAGAGGGGAGGGGTGAATAGACTTTTCAAATTCTATCAAAATATCAGAGTTATAAGTGCGGAAATGTGTTCTGTATGTTACTGCTCTTAGAATCAGATCAGTAATCAACAGTTAGCTTTTATACTCAACTTTTCTTTAAATCTTTCCTTTAGAAAACTTACTGTTCTTGGTTAAACAAATATATCAACACATAATCAAAACAGAAAGTAAAGAACACAAGATTTTTATAGTGGTTCGACAATTGTCTACATCCACTCTCACAACTCCAGTTGCGATGTTTTATTACTCTTTTCTTCTTGACTACTTGTAGTTTAGAGTCCCAAAATTAAGACTTCGATCTTGTCGATTATACCACCAGGTATATCTTCGATCAACTAGTAATTTCACAAGTAACTAGCACACTTGTTTACACAATACAAACTTAAAATGAAAAGTAAAACTTCTCTTTGTAGTAGCCTTTGATTCTTCTCTTCAGATCTGTGGCTTCTCTTCAGCACGATCTTCTTGACTCTGTGAGTGCTTGAATACTTGAATGCTTCTTGATTGCTCTTGAATACTTTGAGTAGCAGTAGTCTCAGTAGTCTTTTCAAGTAGAAGATCACACGGTATTTATAAGCAATAGTATGACAGTTAGCAGTTTGTGAACTAACTCTCAACTAACTCATAACCGTTTCTTGTTGTAACTTCCTTCTTTTTGTAACCAACTTAAAACTTATCCATAAGTCAGCATATGTCTTCAAATATATCCAGTTACGCTTCAAATAAGTCATCCAAACTTATTCTTCAAATAAACCAACTCAGCACAGTAAACTACTCTTCTTAGTTTTACTGCTCTTGGTCAATCAGCACAGTTCTTCCAAAACTGTTCTTACTTCCTTCAAAAACTTCTTTTAGTCTTCTGAGCTTCAACTTGACTTCTCTTGATAATCTTCATATCCTGAAGTAGTCTTCTGATATCTCTTAGTCATCTTTCTTCAATCTAATCTACTGTTCTAAACTTTTATAATGCTGAAATACAATAGAATATAACTTTACAAATATAAAACTCATCTATACATCAACTGAACTACATACACATGAGTATAACTAAGTCCTATACTATAAGTTGTCTATACAATTCATTCATCAGCTTAGTTCTTAAACAGTTCATATATCAGATTACTAAAACATAAGATCAGTAAACTCAGACTTCATATCACATTAAGATCAGTAATCCTAATTCATATAACTCAGTTAGAATAACATATAATCACATATATTATTAACTCTAAGTTGCTTTTGGCCATCAAAACATATAATCATCAATTAGAACACTGTTTATAGGATTCATATCCCAACAATTTTCCCCTTTTTGATGAAGCCAAAACTACTTAAACATTCACAGATCAGTAGTTAAGATATATAGTTAATCATAACAGTTCATCAATTCAAAAATCAGATTAAGATTCATATTCAAAATAAGATCAGATATTATACATACTTCAATTAAGACACATAAATACCAAATAAAAATATAAAGATAAGGTTAAGAAATGTTATCTCTTCAGCATAGTCCTTCATCTTCAATCTTCATTAGGAATTCTGAATGCCAAGTACATTCTATTCTTGATTTCCATCATGTGCTTATGATCAGATATGCCTTCATCTTGAATAATCTTTGAAATAATGTTTCCAACTTCAATCAGATCAGGTTCTCCATTCTCTAATCTTGGAGGTTCCCAAACAGGTTCTTCTGGACAAATAATCTGAATACCTGCACTAGCAGCCAATAATAAAATATGTTCTCAATCATTTATTACTTTACCTTCCCCCTTTTTGGCTTCATCATACAACTCCCTAATATACTTAAGTTGTTGAATGATTTCACCCTTTAAGATGTAGGTAAGGTCATGAGTATATTGTTTAGTAGATACAACACCAAGTTAGGTTAAATATACTCTGCTGATTTTTATCACTTTTTCAACATTATGAACTACTTATCTGGATTCAGCTGAGTATTGTGATCAGCTGAGTATAACTTCCTTGAAGATCAGATCACTTCTGGGGATCAGCACAGTAATCTAAGATCAGTTCTTTAACTTTTTTTTTTTAGTATTACTTTTTCGATGTTTAGATCACTTTTCAGTATCAGCACAGTAACATAAGATCAGTACTGTGTTCAGATCAGTTCCCCCTTCAGTAGAGAACTCTTCTTCTGTGCCTGTTTCACCTTGGTAGAAGTATTAGTTCATGCATAAATGGTGAAATACAATACAGATTAGTATAAAATAATTAAAATAGGTCTTTGTAAGGTTTGTTCTAAGGTGATTAGTGCTCTGAGTCAACATACATGATATTTTAGAAATCACAGATTCCCCCTTAAATGTATATTCTCAATTCCCTCAGCTTTACCAGCTTCCTCATCGGGATTTAGGCACCTTAGTAACCTTTTTACCTGATTGTGATGAATGTAGAGGTCTTGACATGGTCTGTTCTTCAGAATTACCCTTCTTGGAGTACTGTTCTTGATATCAGCTCAGTACCTGAAATGTTAGTGTACAACTCTATATACATGCAGGATCCATGTCTATCAATCCTAAACTTATGCAAAGCTCTCCAAATCTAGTTTCAGCCAAATGTTTTGTGAAAATGTCAGCTCTCTGAATATCAGTATGGATATTTTCCATCCTAATGTTTTTCTTTTCAACATGATCCCTAATAAAATGATGCCTAACATATACGTGCTTACATCTAGTATGTAAAACGGGATTTTGAGTGATGGCAATTGCACTATTGCTGTCACAGAATATAGGTACATGAGATTCCACAATATTGTAGTCTCTTAGTTGTTGCATTAGCCAAAGAAGCTGACTACAACAACTTCCTGCAGCCATATATTCTGCTTCAGTGGTAGAAGTTGCCACACTTGTTTGTTTCTTTGAAAACCATGATATGAGCTTAGAACCTAAGAATTGGCATGAACCAGAAGTTGATTTTCTATCTATCCTGCAACCACCAAAGTCAGAATCTGAATAACCACTTAGGGATAAATCATCATCTGCAGAATACCACAAACCTCGATTAATGGTACCCTTTAGATATTTCAATATCCTTTTAGGAGTCTCCACATGACTTTCTTTGGGATTGGCCTGAAATCTAGCACATACACCTACTGCAAATGCAATATCTGGCCTACTAGCAGTCAAATAGAGTAGAGAACCAATTAAAGCTCTGTAATAGGATTGGTCAGCAGACTTACCTTGATCATCTGGATCCATTCTGTATGTTGGCAGCATTGGTACTCCAACTGTTTTACAGGTCTTGATACCAAATTTATCTAACAAATTTCTTGTATATTTTGCTTGATTGATAAAGATACCTTCAGATGATTGTTTTACTTGAAGACCAAGAAAATAAGTCATTTCTCCCATCATTGACATTTCAAACTTGCTTTGCATGAGCTTTGAAAAGCTTTCACTCATGCTTTTGTTAGGAGATCCAAATATTATATCATCAACATAAATTTGGACTAATAAAATGTATGTACCTTCTTGTCTTCTGAACAAAGTTCGATCCACTTTGCCCTTAGTAAATCCATTTTCAACTAAGAATAGAGAAAGAGTGTCATACCAGGCTCTTGGAGCTTGCTTCAGACCATATAGTGCCTTCTTCAACCTGTATACTTGATTACCATTTACCTCAAATCCAGGAGGTTGTTCTACATAAAATTCTTCAACAAGTATACCATTCAAAAATGCACTTTTCACATCCATTTGATACACAGTGAATTTCATATAAGCAGCATAAGCAAGAAACAATCTTATAGCTTCTAATCTAGCCACAGGGGCAAATGTTTCATCATAGTCAATACCCTCTGCTTGAGAGTAGCCCTGAGCCACTAATCTGGCTTTGTTTCTCACAACAAGATCATTCTCATCTTTCTTATTTTTGAAAATCCACTTTGTACCTACCACATTGTGATCAGTAGGTCTCTCTACGAGTTCCCATACATCATTTCGAGTAAACTGATTTAATTCTTCTTGCATAGCCATAATCCAGTTACTGTCAGATAGAGCTTCTTTCACATTAGCAGGCTCAATAGAAGATAAGAAGCAACACCAATAAAACAGAGAATTACTTGGTTCAGGCTTAGAATCAAACAGTTGTCTTCTGGTCTTAACACCTTTATTGGATTCACCAATAATCAGATCAGTAGAATGAGCAGATTTCCATGTTTTTCCAGTTTTAACAGGAATACTTTCATCATCCACATCATGTATATCAGAATCATCAATATCAATATCATCATTTTTAGCAGGTTTATTCACAGGAGAACAGTCAACCAATTCAGGCATTTCAATTGGTCTAGAAGACCTACCTTTGTCTTTTACCTTTTCTACATCATCATCTTTGTTTAGAACATTCAGAAATGGATTGTAGACTTGTACAGATTCATAGACTTCAGTCTCTTCATTGTCTTTATCAGTTTGAATGGTCAGATCATCAATTTTCTTACTGATCTGATGATCAGCAGAGTCCTTTACAACTTCATCAAAGACAACATGGGGTGTTTCTTCTACACATAGAGTAGAGTAATTAAACACTCTAAATGTTTTGCTAGTAGAAGAATATCCTAAGAATATTCTCTGATCAGCTTTAGCATCAAAAGCATTTAATTTGCTCTTTCCATTGTTATGAATAAAACACTTACATCCAAAGATATGAAAATATGAAACTCTTGGTTTTCTACCTTTCCATACCTCATAAGGAGTTTTACCATGTACTTTGTTGAATGCACATCTGTTCTGAGTGTGACAGGCAGTGTTGATTGCCTCAGCCCAGAACTTCTGTGGTGTGTTGTACTCTGCAAGCATTGTTCTGCATGCTTCCTTTAGTGTTCTGTTTCTTCTCTCAGCTACACCATTTTGTTGGGGTGTCCTAGCTGCACTTGTCAAATGCTGAATTCCAGACTTAGAACAAAATTCTTTAATATAACAGTTTATAAATTCAGTCCCCTTGTCACTCCTGATCTTGACAATGGGCTGACCTTTTTCTACTTGCAACCTCTTTAACAGATCTGGTAGTTGGGTTTGTGTGTCACTCTTTTTGTGTAAGAAGATTGTCCAAGTGAATTTTGAATAATCATCTACCATAACCAAAGTGTACCTTCTACCATTCAGTGTAGGGGGTTTTATTGGACCATGTAGATTCATGTGCAAGTGTTCTAAGACTCTACAAGTAGAAAGAGTGGGAATTGACTTAAAGGAAACCTTTACATGTTTACCTTTTTGGCAAGCATCACACACTTGTGACTTGAAATAGATTTCATTATGGATACCTTCAACAAGGTAGTTTCTTGCAATCTTGTTAATAATCTTAAAGTTCATATGACATAGGCGTCTGTGCCATAGCCAGCTGATTTCTTTAGGACTCTTAGAAAGAAGGCAAGCATCCCTAGGACAACTATTCCAATTTACAATGTAGACACTGCCCTGTTTAACTCCAACTAGTAGAATTGTATGTGTTCTTTTATCCCAGATTTTACATTTGGTGCTTTTGAAGTAAACTTTGTAGCCCCTGTCACAAAATTGAGAGACAGATAACAAATTATATTTCAGACCTTCAACATATGAGACATCTTGAATCTCTACACCTCCATTCTTGATGTATCCAAATCCTTTTGTGACAGCCATGGAACTATCTCCAAAGATCACCTTTGGTCCTTCCTTCTCATGATAGTCAGAAAGAAGAGTCGTGGTACCAGTCATGTGGTGAGAACACCCACTATCTATGTACCAACTTTCTCCAACTGAACCACCTTTCTTGTAAAGATCCAGTCGACCCTGCAAGTAGTGATCTTAATAATTTAGGTACCCTTTCTTTATTGGGGTCCTTGGGGGTTAGTAGTAAGAGGTATCCAAATGAACATTGAAGATTTGAATAATTGAGACCTCTTAAGTTTTTTTACCATGCTTATCACAGAACAGTACTTTGTTGACCTTATCCAAATTATTAGCAGACTTAGGATCTATTTTTTTGAGATAACCTTTCCTTGGTTCTATCCCTTTTTCAGGAAGATCAGTATGTCTGTAATAGTTTGCATAAGGCCTAAAAACCTGTGGACCATACGGCTTATAGATGCGTTTTGGTCTTTCCTCTCCAATGATATCATAAGACAAAGGTGGAGGATAAAGAACAGGTTTGTTATGATAATGAGGCACAAATTTCCTAGGTTTAGTTGAGTACAGCTGAGACTGCCTTATAAAAGGAGGTCTAGGCTGTTTCCAACTTGCCTGTGGTTGTCTTGGCCTACTGTTCTGAGTCTGCCTCTTCTGATTCCAGGACTTTTCAGCTCTGGTCAGAGGAGTAGAACTCTTCTGGTATGGTCTTGACTGTACTGGTCTAGATCCATTCTTCTGTTTACCATTCTTGGTAGTAGGAGGAATGTATTTAGACTGTACTTTAGGTTTTGGATCATTATCATAGGTCATAGGTTCTTTTCCTTTATCTAATTGCAAAGAACTTGAACTAGCTCCAGTAGTGTTCTTAATGCCTGAAGTAGAGGAACTAGGCAGATCAGTACCTATTCCACTTTTATCATAAGGAGCTCTGTATCTGTTTGATAATGTTTGATTAATCTTAGAAGAGTTAATCATCTCAGATAGCTTCAGATCCAAGCTCAGTACTTCAGATTCTAAGAATCTATTGCGCTCTTCAAGTTTTTCACATTTAATCTTTAAGTCATTGAACTCATTTGTCTCTTTAGCTTGTGTATGGAGCATACCCTGATATAACTTGTCCATAGATGCATACTTTTCTTTGAGTTGGGACAACTCTTCTGATAGCCGTGCATTTAGAACAGTTATATTAGGATCCACTTGCACTTGAGCTTCTCGAAGACTAATGATTTCTTGTCTTTAAGATATGTTCTTATCACTGATTTCCATGAATGCTTTGTTAGCTGGTAGGAGGTCTTCTTCATTCACTCCATTGGAATGATGAAGACTACTCCCTACACTACTATCAGCAGTGTCACATAAATCAGAATCAGAATCAGATTCATCACAAGATTGAAATGATGTGACAGATGATACCTCTTGATCTATTTTTGCCATCATGACTAGTCCATCATCTGCAATGAAGACTTCTTTCTCACTGCTAGAAGGGTAATCAGAAGAAGACGATGGCAACTCATCTGAATCCGTATCAGATTCATTGTTGGCCACCATTGCCCTCTTACCCTTTGCATATTTGCGATCTCTCTTTGCTTTCCTTTCTCTTCTGTCTTCAGAACTCAGCTCAGGACATTCATGAATGTAATGACCTGGCTTTTCACAGTTATAACACAGAGGTTCATTAGTAGTACGTTTAGAAGGAGAATGATATCGGTTCCTGTCCTTTCTATCAGTAGAGTTTCTATCCTTCCTATCAGCAAAGTTCCTATCTCTTCTTTTCTCATTAGAGATCGCATCTCTCCTTTCAGAAGATTTGTGATCCCTTCTGGTCCTAGAAGAGTCCCTGTTATTAGAGCCCTGAGTGTCCTTATAGAATCTTTTGTATCTACCATACCTCTTGTTAAGTTTATCAAACCTCTTAATCATTAAATTCAACTGATCCTTAAGATCAAGATCAGTACTCTCTAGTTCATCTTTTATGCTTGAGGACTTAGACATAGATGATCTAGACTTCTTAGAGGTAGATGCCTTAAGTGCAATACTCTTAGAGATTTCCTTAACCCTATCACCGCTTACTATTGAATCTTCTTCATCCAATTCAAACTCATGTGCCTAAAGGGTTTGGAAGGTGGTTTCAGCAGACCAGGTATCTATGTCCTGTGTGTTTTTAATGATCAATTTGACCATTTTCCACCTGTCATCTAAAACCTTAAGAATACGCAGGTTGATCTCCCTATTGGTGTAAGTCTTTCTTAAAACATCCAAGTCATTCATAATCTTTGTAAAGCGAGTATCGAGCTGGTCTATTGTTTCACCAGTCTTGATTTTGAATGATTCGAACCGCTGGACAGCAGTGGATAGTTTGCTTTCCTTTATAAGAGAAGTTCCCTCACAAATGATAGCTAACTTGTCCCACATCTCTTTGGCTGATTTACATTTAACCACTTTCCCTAGATATTCGTTGGGAAGGGTGTGCAAAATGTAATTCTTTGCCAAGCTGTCTAAGTTGTTCTGCCTCATCTCTTCAGTAGTTAAATCTAACCTGGGTTTTGGCACGAGAACACCAATGGCTTTGGAAGGCTCCAGATTTGCAGTGTTGGGTATCATGGTAGTGATTGGCCCTTCTTTGATCACAGACATCATTAGATCATGGGTTGAACTGAAAATGGCCTCCATCCTCAGTTTCCAATAATCGTAATCTGCAACTTTGAACTTTGGAAGATTATTGATGTTAGTTTCTTCCATGATAGAACAGACAGTTAAGATCAGTAATATGGCAAATAGGTTCAGATAGTCAAGAAAGATCAAGAAACAATTATCAGTAATGAGAGACAATTAGACTTTCCCCAAAGTCTACAAGGTTATCTAGAAACAACAGTCCAAAGAACTACTGCTCTGATACCACTTGTTGGTCCCAAAGTTGAGTTTTAGATTGAGTATGCTAAGAAAAAGTCTAGAGGGGAGGGGTGAATAGACTTTTCAAATTCTATCAAAATATCAGAGTTATAAGTGCGGAAATGTGTTCTGTATGTTACTGCTCTTAGAATCAGATCAGTAATCAACAGTTAGCTTTTATACTCAACTTTTCTTTAAATCTTTCCTTTAGAAAACTTACTGTTCTTGGTTAAACAAATATATCAACACATAATCAAAACAGAAAGTAAAGAACACAAGATTTTTATAGTGGTTCGACAATTGTCTACATCCACTCTCACAACTCCAGTTGCGATGTTTTATTACTCTTTTCTTCTTGACTACTTGTAGTTTAGAGTCCCAAAATTAAGACTTCGATCTTGTCGATTATACCACCAGGTATATCTTCGATCAACTAGTAATTTCACAAGTAACTAGCACACTTGTTTACACAATACAAACTTAAAATGAAAAGTAAAACTTCTCTTTGTAGTAGCCTTTGATTCTTCTCTTCAGATCTGTGGCTTCTCTTCAGTACGATCTTCTTGACTCTGTGAGTGCTTGAATACTTGAATGCTTCTTGATTGCTCTTGAATACTTTGAGTAGCAGTAGTCTCAGTAGTCTTTTCAAGTAGAAGATCACACGGTATTTATAAGCAATAGTATGACAGTTAGCAGTTTGTGAACTAACTCTCAACTAACTCATAACCGTTTCTTGTTGTAACTTCCTTCTTTTTGTAACCAACTTAAAACTTATCCATAAGTCAGCATATGTCTTCAAATATATCCAGTTACGCTTCAAATAAGTCATCCAAACTTATTCTTCAAATAAACCAACTCAGCACAGTAAACTACTCTTCTTAGTTTTACTGCTCTTGGTCAATCAGCACAGTTCTTCCAAAACTGTTCTTACTTCCTTCAAAAACTTCTTTTAGTCTTCTGAGCTTCAACTTGACTTCTCTTGATAATCTTCATATCCTGAAGTAGTCTTCTGATATCTCTTAGTCATCTTTCTTCAATCTAATCTACTGTTCTAAACTTTTATAATGCTGAAATACAATAGAATATAACTTTACAAATATAAAACTCATCTATACATCAACTGAACTACATACACATGAGTATAACTAAGTCCTATACTATAAGTTGTCTATACAATTCATTCATCAGCTTAGTTCTTAAACAGTTCATATATCAGATTACTAAAACATAAGATCAGTAAACTCAGACTTCATATCACATTAAGATCAGTAATCCTAATTCATATAACTCAGTTAGAATAACATATAATCACATATATTATTAACTCTAAGTTGCTTTTGGCCATCAAAACATATAATCATCAATTAGAACACTGTTTATAGGATTCATATCCCAACAATTTTCCCCTTTTTGATGAAGCCAAAACTACTTAAACATTCACAGATCAGTAGTTAAGATATATAGTTAATCATAACAGTTCATCAATTCAAAAATCAGATTAAGATTCATATTCAAAATAAGATCAGATATTATACATACTTCAATTAAGACATATAAATACCAAATAAAAATATTAAGATCAGTAATCCTAATTCATATAACTTAGTTAGAATAACACATAATCACATATATCATTAACTCTAAGTTGCTTTTGGCCATCAAAACATATAATCATCATTTAGAACATTGTTTATAGGATTCATATCCCAACAAAGACTTTGGCTTAAGAATAATAAGTGGAAGATAAAGTAGTGAATAATGTTTGTTAGAGAGAAGAAAATGATAAAATTTAGTTTTTCACTTTGGACTATTGTTAAGTGCAATAATAGTACTCTTACATTTATTTATAAAACTGTAACAGACATTAAATTGTGTGTTATTGTCTTTGTATTTTGCATGCATTAATGTGTATTACTGTTTTTGCATTATTTATAAAATTAGTGTAAGACCCGCGTTTTACACGGAGTTGAAATAAATTTATAATATATTTTAATGGGTGGTGCTAAACATCCAGAATCTGGATATCCAAAAAAGGGCAGTTTGGTAATTTTATGTTTTAAGTTGTGTTAAAATGACAAATATACCCTTAAGTGTAAAAATCATATTTTTCGAATTAAATAATAAAATCTGACTTTACTCTCTCTCTCTCTCTCTCTCTCTTTTTGTTTTCAAGGCAGTAATAATTACACACACCAATCCATTTCAAATGTTGTACTCCCTCCGTCCCACAACTGTTTGCACACTTACCTTATTTGTCCGCCCCACAATTGTTTGCACACCCATAAAAGGAAACTTCTTCATAAACCCCACCCTCACAATATTCACAAAAAAAAAAAAAAAAAAATGCCATTACTTTTACTCTCTTTCCAATCACCTTTTTACTTTATTCATATAACTTTACAAAATTACCCCTCAACACTCCACTCATTACACTTTTTTCTTAAAAAGTGTGCCCACTTTGTGGTGCAAACACTTCCGGGACGGAGGGAGTATTTAATTACACTCCATCTCTATTTCCTTCTTCCTTCTTTCCTAAGAACTCCATCTTCCTCAAACGAAAAACTCCATTTTTATAATTTTGTGCTGGAAAAAAAAATAAAAACTTCGTCTTCTTCGTCAGAATGTATAGCCAATCGGAAAAAAAGATTGAAAATTTTTACGTCGTCTTCAAAGGCGTACGAGTAGGTATATACGATAGTTGGAGTGATTGTGCTCCACATGTCCTCGGATTCAAAGGATCCTTGTACAGATCTTACCGGAGTGAAGAAGAGGCTATCGATGCATACACATCCTTTTTCTAGCAGAGGTCGTATGGTGATGATTCCTATTTCCAGCAGAGGTCGTATAGAGATGATTCAATTTCGAATCTTGGATTAAATGTGAATGAAGATGAAACGAAGGAGGTTGCTTCAAGTTCTTATCAGCCGACAAGAATCCGAAATGGCCTTATGCAATATTACCAGTCTTTAGCCATTCTTGTTCCTATACTTCTGTTTTTTTGTTTTATTTTTGGAATTGTAGGTGGTTTTGCAAGTTTGTTTTTTTGGTGTTCATTCTATAATTGTAAAATGTAATATGCATTTCTAGCCCTCAATCAAGCTATGCAATGTTATTTTTTAAAAGTGTGTTTATTGTTAGATTAATTTGATGAATTTACTGGAATTTATTATTTTTAAAAAGTGTGTTTATTGTTAGATTAATTTGATGAATTTACTGGAATTTAAAAGAATCGACGATTGTTAGTGAAATTGAGGAAGATTACAACTTAAATTTCATTAATGAATTCCTTTGATAAGAATTGGAGATTTTTCAAAAGATGTTAATTTGTGTTAATTTGGTTAAGATATGAAATTTTTCAAAAGATGTTAATTTGGGGATTTTTACAAGTGAGAGATTTTAATATGTTTAGATTAATTTGATAAATTTATTGCAATTAATAAACTTCAAACAAGATTACATCCCAAAATTGGTGTTAGTCGCTTTAATGGTGTTGTTAATTTAGTTGTTTATCTTACAAAACACAATAAATAAAGTAAGGGTAAACCGACTAATTAATAGCAAAAAACGATTTCATTTGATCATTTCGATTAGAAAATGGTGGGGAAGATTACATCCCACAATGACAAAAAAAAAAAAAACTAAGATAAACATAAACATAAATTTAAAACAAACACCTAATTAGTAGATAAACTTAACCATCATTCTAATCACCACCACCCTGAACGCTGTTTTCCATATCGCCTTCATTGCCTTCAACGCCTCCGCCGCTACCGCCACTGACACCGCCACCGCTACCGCCACCGCCACTTTCTTGATCTCGAACAGTTGAATCAGAGAGCACAATCACTGGAATTTCCTTGACCTTATGAGCTTCAACAAAGAACTCATAAATCCTATGCAAGGGATCCTCGTTCAGGATCACATTGCTCAATGATTGTGGTGTGCAGTGAAACAACAATCTCTTCATAAAAAGCTTCACTTCATCTTTGAGTTCTTCGTGTTGCCTCTTTGTGTACTCGTACATTGACAAGAGACCTTTCGGGGAGGAAGACACAAACTCTTGAAACTTACCTGACTTTGAAGGTGTTCTTGCCATTTGGAAGAAATTTAGGGTTTAGAATTGAGGATGGATGTAGGGATGAATGAAAACACAAATGGCTAAGGGTATTTATATTGTCATCCCAATAGAGCTTTGCAACCTTTGGCATCCCCCAAATCATCATCATGACGCATACCCCCACACGCAAAAAATTAAAAAATTATCATTGCCTACATACCCCATAATTTATTCATTAATTAACCGTTAATACAAAAACAAAATTAAACCTAAAGTCGTATTCACTTAATCTGAACAAAATTAAAATTAATTAAGATGAAAGTAGATGAAATTAATTAGAGTATTACTAAATGAAAAATTAAGATGAAAAATAGATGAATTAATTACAGATTTAAGAATTTTTTTTTTCTTGTTATATAATATTCGAATTTACTTGAAATTAGGAAATATTAAAGTTAAAATAGATGACATTATTTCCATAATATTCAAATTTACATTGTAAAAATTTACATACTTATAATTTGACGAATTTACCTTGTTATATATAATATTCGAATTTACTTAAAATTAGCAAATATTAAAGTTAAATTAGCAAAAACTTTTTCTATAATATTCGAATTTACCTTGTAAAAATTTCCATACTTATAATTTGACACTTTGTCCAAATTTACACTTTGTCAAAATTTCCATACCTTATAATTTGTTTGTAATTATGGACTTTGAAACTTTGTCAAATTTACCTTATAAAAATTTCCTATTTATAAACAAAATTGAACATTTATATTATTATTGTGATATAAAATTAAAAGTGCAAAATTAAAATACAAAATCACATTGAACGGTTGATATTCAATTGCATAACAAAAGGGGGAAAATTTTCAACCGATCAAGGGCTAGCTATATGCCCATACATACTTATATAACAAAAAAACATAATTAAAATACTTAAAGAGTCCATCATCCATCATACTAAAACATAAAAATAAAATATACATAAACAGGTAAAAAAAAAAGCCCTTCACACCTCCACCTTCAAACCCCAAAGCAAATTTTGTGTTGTACATCGTATGCAGCAACGGCTTCATCCAGATCAGCGTTCACCTCCGCACGTAGGACTTCATCCTCTATCTCCATGACCCTACGCTCCAGAGACTGACGAGCGTCGAGTAAACCTTGAAGCATGTCCTAACGCTGCCTTAGAAAACGTCTCTCGGCCTGGTGCCTCAACCGCAACTGATGCACTTCACAGCGGTTGTTCTGGACAATTTTCATTAGGCTAGTGAAGTAGTCCTAGAAATACAAAACAAAAGAAATCAATCAAACAACAAAATAATAAAACAATAGATATGTAGAAAATAATTCATCACAGAAACGAAAGAGAATGAGAGATTGATTTTGTCAAGAATCAAATAAACCCTACCACCCCCTTAGACATTGATTTTGGATGATGAATGTTTGAGAGAATGAGAGATGAGAGATGAGAATGTATGTTTTGAGGATGTGAGTGACCCAATTTATATTTGAAATGAAAGGGTTTATGAAAGATTAATTTAATTTAAATCTTAATCGGACATTAAAACTAATTAAAATCGTAATTTAAATCTTAATTTAACATAATTAACCTAGGTAAAGATAATATTAATTTAAATTTTAATCGGACATTAAAACTAATTAAAATCGAAATTTAAATCTTAATTTAATTTAATTTAAGTTAAGTAAATATAATATTATTTGAAAGAAGATAATGTTAATTTAATTTAATTAAACTTAACTTAATTTAACTTTAGTAAAAATAATACTACTCGAATTAAGGGTTTAGGGTCCGATTACTCGATTCAATGTGTGGTTTAGGGTTTAGGGTCCGATTACTCGTTTCAATGTGTGGTTTAGGGTTTAGGGTCCGATTACTCGTTTCAATGTGTGGTTTAGGGTTTAGGGTCTGATTACTCATTTCAATGTGTTGTTTAGGGTTTAGGGTCCGATTACTCATTTCAATGTGTGGTTTAGGGTTTAGGGTCCGATTACTCGTTTCAATGTGTGGTTTAGGGTTTAAGTTTTAGGTTTTAGGGTTTAGGGTTCGATTACTCGTTTCAATGTGTGATTTAGGGTTTAGTATCCGATTACTTGTTTCAATGTGTGGTTTAGGGTTTAGGGTTCGATTACTCATTTCAATACAATTACACTTAAAATTATGTTTAGTGTCCGATTACTCGTTTCAATACAATTACACTTAGAATTACGTTTAGTGTCCGATTACTCGTTTCAATACAATTACACTTAGAATTTAGTGTCGTATTACTCGTTTAATTACACTTAGAATTACGTTTAGTCTCCCTATTTTTTTTTCTTTTAAGATTAAATTGAATTAAATGTTGTACAATTACACTTAGGTCTCCCTAATTTTTTTTCTTTTAAGTGTAGATTAAATTTAATTAGATTAAGTGTAGATTAAATTGAATTAAATGTTGTACAATTACACTTAGGTCTCCCTAATTTTTTTATCTTTTAAGTGTAGATTAAATTAAATTACATTAGATTAAGTGTAGAATTACAATTACACTTAGAATTACGAATTGTTAGAATTAAATTAAGTTAGATTGATGTCAATTAAGCTAGGATTAGGATTGTTAGGATTAAATTAAGCGGTAATTAAGTTAGATTAAGGCCAACCGACTTTGTAAACCCTCCATATCTCACTTAAGTTAGATTAATTCAAGCTGTAATTCAAAATCAAATCAAATCCCCGTCAAATCAATTACATTGCATTTAAACCTCTCTCTCTCTCTCTCTCTTGTCCACGTTCAACCCCCCACACGCCTCCACGTAATTAATTACTGCATGCGTTACGTTTTCGATTCATGGCCGGCAACTGCCAGTTGTTCCATAGCCGCCATAATTAGCCCCGGTTTTCAAGGCGTAATCATTACATAACCCACTCACGCAAGTTCTATTCACTCCACCGTTTAAAATGAACGATCAAGATTGAGGTGAACAAATTTAATCAACGACTGATATGAATTTGGTGAGGATCAAGGAAGATAAGTGAATATTTAGGGAGATCAAGCAATGTGTTTCAATTCAATCAACAGAATCAATGCTCCCATAGACCATTCCAGTTTCTACAACAACTTCATCGTTGTTAATTTTCGGATGAGGTGGTGTTGAGCGACCTTGAATATTATCTTCGTCAACGGAATCATCGATGTTAACTGTCGGATGAGGTGGTGTTGAGTGGCCTTGAATATTCTCTTCGTCGTCGGAATAATCTCCAAAAATTGATTGAAGTAATTCACGATCAGCCATATATTGTTGAATGGAGGATGAAAAAGTTGTTCAAATTTCGTGTAGGGTTGATAATGGCGGAAGCTTAAGTTTTTTTTTTTTTTTTTGTTTAACAGACAAAATGGTGATAATGGTGTGAACTTAAGTTAATGGCAATGGCTTTAATGGTGGGAGAAAGAGAAAGAGAAAGAGTGTGGGAGAAGAATTAATCATCACAATAAATTAAATGCGCCGTCAAAACATTAAATTAAATGCAGACCCAATATTTAATTCTATTAATTCTGACGCATGCAGTTTTAATTAATTTATTAGTGTTATGATTTTATTTAATTATATTTTATTTTTGAATTTTTATGTTTAACGTTTGGTTTGGAGTCTATATAAAATTTATTTGGTGTTAGTAGGTTTAGGTAATATAAAAGAAATAATTTTAAAAAAAATTTAAAACTCCATATCTTTATTAATGTTTTATTTGCATTCTAACTTGTATAAAAAAAGTCAAAAATAAGGCTAAATAAAATTTAAAAATAGTAGAAAATCAACTTAAATCTTTAAAACTAATTAAATTAATTATTTTAGCTTTGTTTAATTTTAAAGATTTACGTGATTTTTTATAGGTTTTATTTATATTTTTCATATTAATTTGAATTCTTATTTTTTAATTTAATTATTTTTGGCAATTTATTAAATAAGAAATAGTTGGGGGGTGTATAGTAAATGATTTTTAAATTTTAGTGTGGTGTGTTTAATATTTGGGGTGTGTATAACATTTTATGGGGTGTATTTTAAAAAATGACTTGTGAAACCTGTTGTAGCAGGTAACTGGACCAAAATCAAAATAAATCGAAACTTAATGGACTAAATTCAAAAAGTGATAATCTGATGGACTAAATTCAAAATTGTGGTAACTTAATGGACTAAAAAAAATATAATCCCTAAAATTTTGAAGTCTTTCATAGATTTCAATTCAATGATATATACATTTTAAGAAATCTTTTACATAAATTTGTAAAATTGCTCAAATATTTTAATCGGATGAAAAATGACAAATTCAATGTCTCCAATTTGAATGAAGAATGATAACAATTTTGTGTTTATTTTTTATTGTTATTACATGTACATTTATTTATGTCATGTTCTTTTCTCTAATGCATGTATAAAAAAAAGCAAAAAATAAAATGAATGAGGGTGAATTTTTTTTTAAATGAAATAATTAAAAAGAGAGAGATTAAGTTAGAGGGGCCGTGGTCGAGAGAGAGGGAGAGAGAGATTAAGTTAGAAGTTGATTCTAAGTTTCAAGTTTATATAATTTTTTATAATTTGATTCTATATATAGTTTCAAACTTAAAGTAGAGAATTTTGTAAATTTATAAACAAAATAAGGTGAACTCTAGTTTCAAGTTTATAGAATTTGGGTACCCAAGTTTCAAGTTTATAGAATTTTTGTTCTTTTGACAATTTGATTTTAAGTTTCAAGTTTTTATATTTGATTCTATAGTTTCAAACTTAAAGTAGAAAACTTTGTAGATTTATAAACAAAATAAGTTGAACTCGCGAGAGAATCAAATCAATAGAACAATAAAAAAAATTGTAATATTGAATTTTGTGTAAATTGTGATAAATTGAATATTCACATTTCCAAGAAATATGAATGTTTCATTTCCATTGTACATCTTATAAATAAACAGAAATATGTTACATTACAGATTTGCAACATAAAAAAAATACTCACATATTTGATTTAAAGAACTTAAATCCTAAACGTCAATGTTTGATTTAAAATGAATATTACAAATTTGAATGTTTGATTTCATGGTAACAAAATTTTTGGAAAGAACCAAAAATATGAAATGCTTTAGCATTTCTCATTCATTCTCATCCTATACAAAAAAGAATTTAGAAAAAAGAAAATGGACTTGAGAAATGTTTGAGGAGTGATGGAGTGAATTGAAAAAAAATGAGAGAGGTAAGTTACTATTATAGTATTAAGATGTGCATGCATTAATATGTGCAACTCTTTGGTATTTTGTGTGTTATTCTCTTGATTTTTTTATGTGTTATTGTGCTGGTATGACTTAGGCAGCAGTACTATAACCACTTGAGCTATTCCAATTTGTTATTAATGTGTGTTACTATTTGATATTTGATGTGTTATTGTCTTGGTTTTATTATACAATACTGTCATTCGTTAATGTAGGTTAGTGTCTTAATATTTTGTGTGTTACTATTTTTATTTATTGTGTTTTGATTTTATTTATTTTGCGTTGAGTATTTTTTTGATTTGATTTTAAAAACTCAATAAATTCAATTTTATAAATATGTATAACCCCTTTACCTACGCGCATAATTCGTATAGATAGATTTGAGATTAAATTAAATCCTACTATAATTTAAATTTTGAAATTTACCGAGTATCCTCAAAATCCCCTCTTGATTCAAAACAAATCCAAAAGTAAGCTCTGGTGATTATGGGGACTGCCGATTCGAGCGGCTTAGGAATACCTGAAACTTCTTTGGATCTCTTATTTGGATTGGACGACGCCAATTTCTCTGATAGAACTCTGCTGCTTCAAATCAAGAGTGATGATGATCATAACCCTTCACACTTGGTGCCCAACGTCAAGCCTCGCTGGAAACTCCTTCTAACTGCGTACTACTGTTTTTGCCTATATAAGTTCTCTTTAAATGTAGGAGGTAAATTACTTTTATGGATGATTTATGGTGGTGTTTACTTTCTATGATGAAATCTTAATTGATATTTGCATTTTCGAAATTTTGTGTAGAGCCACGGGTGAAGAAGACTATACGCATAAACTCTTTGATTTTAGCGGCAAGGAGTTCATATTTTCGTAAAGTATATCTTCATCTTTTACTTATTTTTATATGCAGAATAATATTGTACCTTTATTATGTTCATTTACTATGCATGCAGCTGTTCTCGAATGGCATGCTTGAGTCCCAGCAGAAGAATGTAACAATTCAGATCGAAACCTCTGGTAGTGTAATTCCCACTATTAATATTTATATGTGTTAGGAATTAATATACAAGAATTAATTCCCCACCTCTCTACAAGTTCGAACTTTTAGATGAGACGGAATTCTTTTATGGTAACAGAGCAAACCGGGCAAACGACCTGGGTTCGATTCCGGTTGAAAGCACTCCACCCATTTAAATTGTCCACTCGATGGGTCTCCTCCCCAAAAAAGGGTAAGAGGTGTTAATCCGGCCCACGAGTGAGGGGGAGTAATTAATATACAAGAATTAATTCCCCACCTCTCTACAAGTTCAAACTTTTAGATGAGACGGAATTCTTTCAATATGGAATTTTGCCAATATTTATGTTGTTGAGTTCTTTTATTTCAATCACGTAATGGCATTATTTGAATATGTGCAGAGGAAGCGCCTATTATGGATTTGTTGAAATATGTTTATAGTAATAATCTTCCAACTACTTTGAATGCCTTGTTGGGTCTGTTGGTGATAGCTGATAAATTTGAAGTTGCTTCATGCTTGAGGGACTCTATTCGAGCATTGCAAAACTTGCCAATGACTTGTGAATTGGCTTCACTTTATTTGGAACTTCCTCCAACTCTTCTGATGTCCCCTCAACTTCAGCCACTTGCAGATGCAGCCAAGCACTTCCTTGTTTCAAAGTTCAAGGATTTAGACAAGTACGCTCCCATCTTTCTTTGTTTAGTGTAGCTCTGACGAATTTATATGTAGTCCACTGGTTCACTTTAATTCCTTCATGCTCCATGTTACTATATATATTGCTGTAAGGATGTCCCTTCTACCTTAGTTTGATCAGGTTTTGGATTTTGCATCAATTCATTTTTTATTTTTTTTGTTGTAATAATTAATTAGGTTTACAGAAGATGTGCTTAACATGCCTTTACTCGCTGTCCAAGCACTTCTATCCAGTGATGAGTTGGAAGTGACTTCAGAGTGTGTTGTGTACAATTTTGTTCTAAAATGGGTGCATAAACATTATCCTCATGACTTGGAGGAAAGACGAGGGATATTGGAAACTCATCTACTCCATCTTATACGTTTTCCATTCATGACTACAACAAAGCTAACTGAAGAAGTTCAAAGTTGCATCGACATTGATAGCGAAGTTGCTTCCAAGATAGTTATTCGTGCTCTCGGTTTCAAGGCTGAGACTCCGCATCAAAAACGTTGTCTTGCTGCAGAGGAAGGCAATGCTGCATCTCAGCAATTTGTGGAGCGTGCATACAAACATCGACCTATCAATGTGATTGAACTTGCATTGCCATATCAACAATGTATAGTGTATCTTCATTTCAAGAGGGAGAATTTAATACGCCTCTTCCCCGAGGGTCAAATAATGTCAGAGACTTTCCACTTGGGTGAGCAACAACTTGTCTTGTTTGGCAGATGCGCTTTAACTAATCATCAATGTTTTTGGCTAGCTCTAAAAGTGGTTGGATCAACTTCTTACTGTGTTAACTATGAGATCCAATTAAAAATGAAGCCTTCAGAAGAGTTTAGCAGTTGGGTGAAAGGGACCCACACATTCACTGAATCGGAAAATACAAAGTACCTTAAACATGTCTTTTGGGATGAATTCATAGGTGATGACAGTATTTACTTCATCAACAACATTTTCCATGTGAGGGCAGAACTCACAACCAAGGTTCAATGATGTTCATGACACACGGTATGTTCAGTGGTTGATGCATTTTTTGTATTTTTGACAAAGGTTCAATGGCTTAGCGACAATTAATCAGAAATACAACCACGCAAGGGCTTTTATTATTCACCAATTTTTTTTTATGTTGGTCTAGTCATTTTGAGTGTATCTGTTTAACAGTGTGTTGTATTCCTAGATGATTATATTTTGATTTTATGGCGTGAACTTAAATTTGTAGTTTATTGCGGAAATTGAAGGAATGGATTTAGTGGGGGCAAAATTAAGATTGTGGAATTTGCAAGAAGAATATTACTTCCTCCGTCGGTCCGTCCCAGCATTTTTTTGCATAGTTTGACTATTAAGGAGTTTAAGAAAATTGAATATGGTGATATGTAAGGTAAAATAAAGGAGGGATATTATTGGTAATTCATTGAATAAAGTGGTTGGAGATTTGACTAAAGTTACAAATTGAGTTAAGTTGTGGCCCAACTAGAGTGACATTTTTTAAATTAGATGAATGTTGTAAGTAATGTGTAAAAATTATGTGAGTTATTTTCTTTTTTAAAGTGTGTAAATAATGTGGAGAAGTTTCGTTAAGAAAATTGTGCAAATAATCACGGAAGGGAAGGAGTATATACAATTTTAAAATTTTAAACATGAATACTTTTTGGCTCTGATGCTTTTCAAAACATCGAGTGATCACTACACATCAATTCTTTGATTTTAGAATGATCAAGTCTTTTTTCTTTTCTTTTTTTCGTCTACTTAAGTTAAATTATTAATCTTTTGCCTTAGTTTTCTTTTTTTTTCAAAATATTAAATTTGATGTGTATTTATTATTTATTCTAGTTGTTCTCAGATGGTTTTTCCTTTAATTTAAAATTAATGAAATTTACATTAATTTGTTCAAATAAAAGAATTTTTAAAAGTATCTTGGGACCTTCTATATGTAGTTAGGGTGTCGTAACGTGTCGTAATGACTACCGTAGTCAGTTAATCTAAGTCATTAAAAATCTAATCTAAAGGTTTAGATTTGATGACCTGTTACCTTTTGTAAATTTTACGATATGTATTGTCGTAATGTGTCATAAATTTGTATTTTTTATTAAATTAATTAAAATATATTATTGTAAATTTACATTTTTATCCTTATACAATAAAATAATTTATTACAACAATTATCTACACCGGTTAATTTTATGAGTTCACCCCAAATCATTTTTTACCATAGTTATCTGCACCCATTCATTTTATGAGTTCACCCAAATCATTTTTTACCATAGTTATCTGCACCCATTCATTTTATGAGTTCACCCCCAAAATCATTTCTTTTTTACAACGGTTATCTACACCCGCTCATTTTATGAGTTCACCCCCAAATTATATTTTTACCAAAGTTATCTGCACCCGCTCATTTTATGAGTTTACCCCCAAATTATTTTTATACCACAATTATCTGCACCCGCTCATTTTATGAGTTCACCCCAACATATTTTTTTAAAAATAATTACATTTAAAAGACTATATTATTTATTTATTAATTAACACAAAATATAATAAAATCAACCATATTTTATACATTTACAATCTACAATCGAGTCATTGCCGAGTTACCGTCGATTCACCACCAAATCACTCATATTTTTAGAAAAAAAATCGTAAAAACATAATTAAAAAAAAACTATCGAGATTAGGCACAAATTTTAATTTTTTTTCTTTTTAATTTTTCTTCCCATTTTCAATTTTTATTCCAAACTTTTTATTTCTTCGTTTTTTTTTGTTTTCTACTTTTTTTTTCATTAGTATATTTTTTAGTTTTAATACAAAATAATATTATATGTATGATTTTATTATAATCCCTCCGTCCCAGTGAAAGCTCCTCATGAGTTTCGGACACAGAGGTTAAAAAATATGATATAATAAGTGGATGTATGAGAGGTGATGTGATTGAGAGAGAGAAGAATATAATGAAATGTGAGAGGGAATAGTTTGGCAAAAAAGGAATGAGTAACTTTCATTGGGACAAACGAATAAGGAAAGTTGGGCAGCTTTCAATAGGAAGGATGGAGTAGTCAGTAATACAAAAAGTAATAACCAGTAATACCATAAACAGTAATCAGTAATACCATTAACAATAATTAGTAATACCACGAACATTAATCAGTAATACCATCAATATTAATCAGTAAAATTTTATACAATAACAAATAATTTCACACATCTAATTATATTCAATAATACAAAAAATAATTATCAGTAATACCATGAACAGTAAGTAGTAATGCCATGAACATTGAATAGTAATATCTCATACAATAACAAATAATTCTAGAAATCTAATTATATTCAATAATACCAAAAACAATTATCAGTAATACCATAAACAATAATATGTAATACCAAAAAAATAATAATAATAATCAGTAATAAATAATTTCACATAATCAGTAATACCACAATTAATAATCAATAATCATTAATATTAATTCAATAGTGTATTAATAGTAATACCGCAATCAATAACTAGTAATACCAGTATCAATAATGCCAATAACAATAATACCATAAAAAAAGTGGAGAGAGTGCAGATCGGGGTGTACTAAAGAAAATAGAGGGTGCACATTACCAAGCCCAATTGAAGGAAACCCTAGCCCAATGGGAGGGTACCCTAGGTCAGTATTCATCGCTTGGGATTTCATCAGCAAGGTCACCGGCTCCGAGTGTCGTCCGATCAGAGATCCATCAGCAACATACTCACAGTCCTCCGTCGGGCCGTCGTCAGCCGGAGGAAGAGGCTGCGCAGGAGTAGGGTGAAGAAGACGGATGAAGCAATGTAGCTTCGATTTGGACAGAGATGAACGACGAGAGAGAGGCAACGTCGATCCGAGTGTTGCAGGAGAGCGTCGTTGATGTAGGAGAAGCTCCTGGATCGCGAACGCAAGGGAGATTGATCGAAGCAGTCGCGTCGGTGGTCGAAATGAGGAGAGGATTTCGGCCGCCATGGATCGTGGCCGAGATGGAAGATTATGTCGATTGTTATGGAAGTGAAGAATTGCGATTGCGATTCGAGGAGGGGTCTCGGGCTTCAGCGGCCGAGACCGAATCGCCGCAGTCGCCGTCGAGGGGGTGGTCGGGCATGGTGGTGGCTGGGTCACCCGCCGACATGCATGGATTTCCGGCAAGTCCTTTACTCATCAAATTAAAATTAAAATCTAGGTGCACCGGCGATCGACTTTAATAAAATTATACCTATAATATTATTTTGTATTAAAATTAAAAAAATACACATGCAAAAAATGGAAAAGAAAGACAGGAAAATTTAAAAAGGAAAAGAAAAAAACACAAGGAAATAAAAAATTTGAAAAAAAAATTGAAAATGGGAAGAAAAAGAGGAGGGGGAAGAAAAATTAAAAAGAAAAAAATTGAGATTTGTGGCTAATTTCGATAGTTTTTTATTAATTATATTTTTACGCTTTTTTTTTTAAAATATGGGTGATTTGGTGGTGAATTGATTTTTTAGAGTTTATTTTATTATATTTTGTGTAAAATAATAAAAGGATAATATAGTCTTTTAAATGTGATTATTTTTTAAAAAATATTTTGGGGTGCACTCATAAAATGTGCGAGTGCAGATAACCGTGGTAAAACAATAATTTGGGGGTGAACTCATAAAATGAGCGAGTGCAGATAATTGTGGTAAAAAATAATTTGGGGTGAACTCATAGAATGAGCGGGTGTAGATAACTGTTGTAAAATAGAAATGATTTGGGGGTGAACTCATTAAATGAGCGGGTGCAGATAATTGTTGTAAAAATATGATTAGGGGGTGAATTCATTAAATTAGCGGGTGCAGATAATTGTAGTAAAAATATGATTAAGGGGTGCACTCATTAAATTAGTGGGTGCAGGTAAAATATAAATAAAATTTAAAAAGAAGGGTAATATAGTAAATAACAAAATATAATTTTAATAATGCTAAAAATAACTGAAACCTGTATGACAGGTAGCAGGTCGTTTTTACGGTTACGACGCCACATGGCGCGATTCGACAAAGTGACTGCGTAGTCACTTTGTAAAATGTGACTACCGTAAGAATTGCCCAAGTATCTTTATAGCTATTTCTATGTTCGATTTTTGCCTACACTTTTGTTTGAAAGGAAAAAAGTAGTACGACTGTTGATGAAGGGAAGAGGGTTTCACAGCGAAGACATCGTCTACGGTGCATCGCCAGAGAATATTTGTTTGTTTTTGAAGACGGACGACAGAGTACTCGAACTGTTGGTGCAAATTATTTCGTCGTTGATGAAAATATTTTCTTTGTTGATGCAAATTTTGTTTCTACGTTGTATGGATTTCTCTTCGTATTTTTTGCGAATTTAGTTTCGTATTTTTTGTTATTTTTATTTTTGAGATTTTATTTTGATATTTTTGTAGATTTGTGAAAGAGGGAAAATTAAAATTATTTTCTAAAAGAAAAAATAAAAATTGGAGGAAGATTGAAGAAATAAAAATCAATTGAAATGTTAAAGTTTAAAATTCATTTTCATATTTTTTTGAGTTTTTTTTATATATTTTTGTTGATTTGTAAAAGAAGGAAAATTAAAATTATTGTGAATTTGTTGATTTTGTGAATTTTATATTAATTTATGTATTTCTTGTTAATTAAAATTATTGTTAGATAAAAATGAAAATTGGAGGAAGGTTGAAAAATTAAAATTATTGTAAAAAAGAAATGTGAAAATTGGAGAAAGATTGAAGAAATAAAAATCAGTAGAAAGGTCCCAACATAATTCAACAATCTTATATAATAAAAGGAGGGAAGGACTCTCTAGCCTTCCGCCATGTGGCTCTCCTCCTTGTGACACGTGGCAATGACTGAATTGTGTTTATGTTATAATTTCGACGTGTGTCATTTTGTTTATGCCACGCGTCTCTCCATGTGTTGCCTCATGTATAAACCGTAGATGGGGGTTACAAAACATCAATTCACCTCATGTATAAACAGTGGGTGGGGGTTACAAAACATCAATTCACACCTCATGTATAAACCGTTAGGTGGGGGTTACAAATTCTTTTCAGTCTAATCAAACCAGAGCTCAGCAAGGTTGTCTTGGACAACTCTGCTGAAGATGATTAACTCTCTTAAGATAATCAAACTACTAAGTACTATTGAGTACTTAGTTGAATAACTATCTAGGGGAGTTATATGTGCGGAATAGTGGTTGGCCCTTTTAGTTTAGACTCCTTTAGTTTCTGAAATCACTTAGTCAATTCAATACAGTCCAGTTTTCAGGGATCTTGTCCAAATAGGTTTTGCACAGTCTTTGAGTATGTATTCTTTGAAAGATCAGTTTTGTGTGCAGTGTTGAATGTATGAAAATACTTTGAAAGTAAATCAACACAAGAGTTTATAGTGGTTCAGAGACTTAAGCTCCTACATCCACTTTCCCTGATTTAACAGGATAATTCCTTCACTCTTTAGAATTAACTTGTTTATAGTGCCAAGGTGCACTTGATCAAGAACACCACTCCTTGGTGAATTGATCCCTAGGATGTCTAGAGTCCTAGTACCCTCTTCTCAACTCAGAACTGAACTGTTCTTCTCTCAACAGTCAGCTCCTACCACTTCTACTACTACAACCTTCTCACTTTCACTCTTGAAAGATGTAAGGGTTGAAGTAAGGTTCCAACTAATGAGATATCCTTTACAATGAAGATCAGTGTATAAGGATAGGATATCTCTCTAAGCTTGTGTATGGATATACAATGTAGTTCAGCTTAGATGAAGTGTTTGAAGACTAAGATAGTCTTTGAAAGCTTATGAAAGCACTCTAGCTTGTAAGAACTTGATATTGGAGGTGCTTTGTTGAGGTTGTAGTTGGATGCTTTCAAATGGTCTTCACACTTCTGTATTTATAGACAAATGAAGGATTTGCCCGTTGGAGAGGCAGCCTCAAATGTCCATAAATGTCTTCTTTCAGTTCTTCAACTTTGAAGACAGATTCTTGATAGTGACATGTCCTTATTTGGGAAATAAACGGCTGTTAAGACTTTGTCTTCATTCTGCAGCACTCTACCCAATGTCTGACTTTCAGTTTCTCTTGTTAGGACATGGACATGGCTTCTGAAGGTTGTTCCAATGATAGGACAACATTCCTCATCATTTGGTCAACTCTCCTTATCACTATCAGCAGTCTTGCTTATCAGCAAGGTTGGCTTGCTCTTCTTCAGATGACTTGGCTCTTATCCTTTGCTTCTCTTAAAAGTGATCTTGGCATGATTCATTGATGATTTCTAGGATGTAGTTGTCTCTTCAGCATGGTTGACCTCAAGCTTTTAGTACACTTCTTTTGAGTTGATTGTGCTGAGACAACTTGTCTGGACAACTCTTCTGATCAGCATATTTGTACTTCAGCAGACTTGATCATGATTCCAGACTTTGAGCCTTGAGGGGACTTGTTCTTGATAGACTTCAAGGCATATGTTCCCCCTCAACTTGTGCATCTAATTAACTAAGAGCTGCCTAACATATTAGCTCCTCATCTAGCCTATATACTATATGTTCTAACATTTCTAGAACATACTCACCTTGACTTAGGCATGTCTCAGGGGGTTTTGGTATTAGATCAAAACATATCTCATTTTATTCCCAACAATTTCCCCCTTTTTGATGATGCCAAAACCTATACAGATTGTGCAAAAGTGGCTTAGTTACACCTATTACATTTATCTTCAGAAGACATGACTAAGGTCAATAATCCTGAAAAAGCAATGTATTAGTGTACTCACTGTTCATGTTGTAAATAGGTTTCAAGATAGGTATAGAGAGATTTTTGCAATGATATATCTTGATTCAAAGGTAGTTCAACTATCATTCATATAAAGATCATTACAGGCATGTTGATAGTTGAAGATAACTTATCAGAGCATGAATTCAAGAAATCATTACAATGGTTCAAAGCATATACTATGTATAAGATCTAGAGTATCAGAGTTTAAAACAACTTAATCACTTCAAGCATGTCTAGATCTTTCAAGTAACATAGCATCTTTAAGTATCAGAGCATAAGCCAAAACACTTAGCAGTATTTGGATCTTTAAGAGTAATAGCATCAAGTATCAGAGCACAGAACTTCATCAGAAAATATCAGAGTAATCAGATCATTATCAGCAATCTTGACCATATTTCAGCATAGTTGACCAATCAAAAAGGTCAGAAGACTTAGCCATTTCAGAGATCATCCTCAGGAGGTGGCACCATCCCATATTGTGCCCATACTCTCCTTTTCAAGGCCATGGCTTCTTGGTTTGTTCCCTTAGGTTCAAGAACCATCTTGTTCAGCTTGAGGATCTCAGTGAATTCTCTCAGGATTTTTGCTTGGTCAATCCATCCATCAAGCTTTGGAGGCATGTATATGATTGGCTTGGGGGCTGTGAGTTCAAATCTTGCAATGTCAGCAGCTGCAAGCAATTGTTGATAGAGTTCTCTGTGGTTCTCTATCATGAACTCAGCAAAAGTGGAGTTGGCATCTCTTCCATTCCATCTGTCAATGACATACTGATCATAGACAAACTCCCTTTTGGCTTCCTCCCATGAGTCATTCAGCTGAATTGGCACCCATTTATCCAAGTGAGGATATTTGGTGTCCATTGAGATCAGTAGCTGTGGCTTCATCTTGTTATAAGTTGCTCTCTTCCTTCTTGGCTTCTGGAAGTCTGCTCTTCTCTTATCTCTTGCTCTTTGTGCTTCATCCATCAAGTCCATCTTTTCTTGGGCCCTCATCATGGCCAGTTTCTGTTGGGTTTCAGGATCTTTGCCAAACCCTTCATGGAATAGCTTTGATGGATCATTAGCTAGGACAGTTGTCTTCTTCTTGGGTTCAGGTCCAAATCCTTCAGCAAATAGTTCTTCAACATCTTCAGTGGACTTGGTGCCTTCAGCATCTTTGGCAGATTCAGAAGACTTGTCCTCTTCAGCAGCTTTGGCCTTCTTTGAGATAGGCTCATCATCATCAACTCTGAATTCAGGTGGAAGATCAAGGCTGTTAGGAAAATCAGTAAATGTTTCAGCTTGTCTTTTCTTTCCTTTTGCCCTCTTGATCTTTCCTCTAGTTTGGACACCTTCAGCATCTTTGTCCAAACCAGATACTTCACCACCTGGTCTTCGCTGTAGCCTCACTCTTTCCTCTTGAGCTGAGGCCATTGAGTTCTTTAAAGCAAGTGCCAATTGCTCTTCTTCATTCCATTCTTTCAAGTTCAGCACTGCTGGCTCCTTTCCCTTTCCTTCAGGGGCTTTGTCTTTCCCTTTCACTGGGCTCCCAATTACTAAGGCACCTTTTGCCCTTGCTCTTTCCCTTTCCCCCTTTTTGGCAGCATCAAAACATGCAGACTTCAGTTCACTCATAGTAGTTGCCAATAAGGACTGGGCTTGGGTGAGAGACTTCATCTCCTCCAACAGATATACATTCTCATCATGTATATTTTGCATCCTATCACTGCTCAAGCTAAGGAAAGCTAGAACAGGCTTCATTTTCTGTTGGACAACCTCCTCCATGGTTGCCTTAAGAGATGCATCCAGTTGGGCTTTCAGAAGTTCAGTGAGGTTGGCCACTGCACCTTCAGCAATGTTGGCCAACACTTCTTGGGAAAATTTTTCTGAGGCTTCTTTCACCATAGCTAGCCTTTGTTCTTCAGCTCTTTGTCTTTGCAGGGCAGTCTTTCTTCCAAGAGCTTTCTTCACCACTGACCTCAATGTCTTCACATTCCTATTGTGGTTGATTCTTAGCAAAGATTGCTCTTTCTTTACATCCTTTGAAACTGATCTCATGGTGTTTTTAGCTTTGATGACTTCAGTGGAGATGGTTTGTAGACCAGTCTCAACTCCACTGATCCTTGCCTCCAAGGTAGGTAACACCACATCTTCTGAGCCAGTTAGCCTCATTTCTACAGATGCCAAAGTTCTTCCATGCTCATCCAATGCTCCAGAAGTTTCTGCATGAGCTGTTTGGACTTGGTGAGCCAAGGAATCCAACTTCTCTGATTGCATCCCAAGCAAGGCTTGTGCTGATCCACTATCAACTTGGATGGGTGCATCTGTTAAGAGTTCATCTGCAAAAAATTGATCAAAGGTTATACCTGCAATATCAGACAAATCAAATGAGTCAGTAAACACACATTTATCTCCCTCAATTTCTTTTTCATAAGACTCTGATACATCGGCAGTCTTCTCCTCATTTTCAACTATTTCTTTTCTCCCTTCAATAATGATTTCCTCACTTAAAGAAACAGGCCTCCTCTCATCAAGGGATTCCTGAAGTTCAGATTTGAGTTCAAGAATAGCCTGCCCTTCCTCACTTATATCACCCTCATTTGGTGGTACACTCACTATCCTAGTGATGACTACCTCTCTATCATCCTCAACACCCTCTGGTTTTTCCACTAGATTCTCCTTTTCAACTCCATCACCTAGTCCTGCAGCACCTTCACCTTCAACAAGGTTCAAAGATGGCAGTTGTGGGGAGATCACAGTGCTTATATCAACAGCCACTAAGTCATCCTGAATGATTAAGGGCTGATCAGTGTCCAACTCATCTGACACTGAATAGGCCTTAACCAAACCAGCCTCTAGTACAGGAACCTCCACATCTTTAGGCTGTGCCTTGGGTTCAGAAGAACTTTCATTGGCAGATGTATCCTTGGTTGTGTTACCACCCTTGGTCAACACCTCTGAAGATACAGAGCCTTTTCTATGATAGGTTCTAGGAGGGTTGGAGAGTCTTTCTGAGACAGAAGGCTTAGGGAGATTGGCTTGAGGGGTTTCAGGGGGGTTGGGTTTTGAGGAGTTTGAGGGATCATCAGGGGAATCATCATCATTAGAACTGCTTCCAGGGTGTTTGATGCCCTTTGCTTTCCTTTCCCTCTCCTCATTAATCTTATCAGCTACCAACTTTGCAAAAACCTCCTCATCAGTGAGAAATCTTGTCTTTGAGACTCCAGCAAAGTGTAGCAGTCTGTTCTCCTCTACTTGCCACCAATTTGCACCCTTATCTTGAATGACTTGTGATATCTCCATCATAGACTTGTCTTTTACATCAACAAGCATCCTTAGATCATGAAATGTCTTCTGAATTCTTGGAAATTCAGCAAGTTGTGGATACAAACTGTCTACAGTAGCCTTGGCTCCTCCTCTGAGCATACTTTCATAAGTATACTCCTCCTCATCTCCACTTGAATGGGGACTTTGGGTTATAGGGGAGTTGGCTCTGGGTTCTCCTAATGTGGCTTCAGGAAGGTTTAGTTCAGGGATGTTGGCTTCAAAAGGGTTGAGTGCAATTGAAGGAACTTCAGTTGCTTTTGAGAGCAATGGATCTGAAGGGGCTTTACTCAGGGGGGTTGGCTCAAAGAGTGCAGCTTCTAAAAGCTTTGAATAATTGAGCATAGATGAGTCAAGGGGAGAATGTAATCTTGTCTCATCTACTGCTATATCTGCTAGCACATCTATCCCACTTCTTTGCACACTCCCTTCAGGAGAGTATCTCTTTGTAAGGTTTATGGGGGTGATAGGTTGATTGGTTGGGGTTATATGGGTTTCAGGGGAGTTGGGCTCAGGATTCTGAATTTCAGGGATATTGGCCTCCATTGGTTGACCTTCAGGGACCTTGGATTCTGGAGTACCAGAACCAGATGAGTTGGTCCTTGACTTGGATTTGGTCCTGCTTTCAGCTCTGCTCTCTCTTAGAGCAATTTGTAGAGACCTTTCCTCTTGGAGCTCCAACACTTTGTCAGTAGGCTTGGCCCTTCTCTTGCTAGCCCTACTGCTTCCACTACCTTCACCATCCTTCTCAGGGACAACCTCCCTGATCCTCTTATCACCCTTAGACTTTTGTCTAGTCTCATTGTATTTCTGCCTCAACTCTTCTGAATGATCAGAAGGCACACTCACTCCCTCTTCAGCAACTTCTTCAATCTCAGTTGAAGCTCCTGAATTCTCCTCTGAGGGGATTTGAGACAGTTTCCTTGTCTTTACCACTCTGGCCTTTGTCCTCTTTTTCAATTTTGGCTTTTCCTCCACCTGCTCTTCAGTAGGTTTGGCCATAAGCATCCTCCTTTGCTCAGTTTTCTTGCTGAGCTTTCTAAACAGAATCTTTTGGGCTGGGAGAGGCTTTGCAAAAGTCTGCATTTGTGAATAGTGGGAAAATCTCTCAATCAATAAGCTTGCCCTGGTGCAATACTTGAGTTTCCCTTCCAGCACAACCTTGTTGTGGGCTTTCACCTTGAACTTGGCCTTTTCCTTCATCATTTCAGACATAATGAAGGTTCTCCAATCAAACTTGATGCCTTTGTCACTGGCATCAATAATTGCAGCCATGATTCTGATTCTTGGATGGCTGACTTGCTCCAAGCTTCCAGTATTGCTCAAGAGACTCTTAGCAACTACCTCAAAGAGGTTTAGAAATTTTGGCTTGAGAGTCTTCTTGTTTTGTATGGAAGAGATGGGACCTGGAACTAAAAGCCATTCTTGTGCTATTTCTTCTTCATGATCAGCACCATAAAATTCTGGATTCCTTCCTTCTGAGGGCAATCCAAAGGCTCCTTCAAGATCTTCTGAAGAGAATTTCACTCTATGAAATCTCTCTTCCTCCTCTCCCTCTGCTACATATGAAAGTCTGGTGGAAACTTCACCATCTTCAGGTTTACCTCTCTATTTGAGAAAGGCAAAGAACTCAGCCATGTAGCTTTCCAGACAAGAGCTTGGCTTCTCTTCCATGAACTTCTGAAGACCAGCTCTTCTCAACCATCTCAGGGTTGGAGTAATTTCAGGATCTTCACTTGCAAATGATATGATGGGCTCAAAGTGAAGGCTGTTCTTGTTGCTCAGGTATCCAAAATCAAGGTCTAGAGCCTTGTTTGAAAAGTCTATAATCATCTCTGGTCTAACTTTGGGGGCCATTGAGATTACAGAAATGGATTTGAGAGAGTTTTGAGAGAGTTTGAAGAAAATGAGCTAGGGTTTTGAATACTTGGGGAAGAAGTGTTTGTGGGGGATCTTAAGACTTGGGGATATTCTAAAAAGAATGTTTGTCAATGAGTTGGTGAGGTTTGTGCGTTTTCAACTGTTGTCATAAATGGAAAACACACTTGGACGGCCAGGATGAATTTAAGGGGAGTTGGCCAGTTTTGATCCAGTGGTTAAAAACCAATGTAACAGTGAGTTATTGGCTTTTATCCAAAACGTGGAAGTTTTTAATATTAGTTAATGGATGGGGAGTTTTCGAGATAGATCATGGTTTGAAAAGTGTAATGCAAACAAGAGTTAAATCTTGGCATTTAATGCATGGAAAGTGACCTTTTGGGTGGGGGACAAATTAAATCCCACAGTGATGATATCTGTAATTGGGACAGGTATCAAGGTAGACAATGGTTGATAGCCAAGACAACTTATCTGACCCCACTTGGACAAGTGTCCTGAAGAGATGTGGACAAGGGTCCTGAATTCCAATGGACAAGTGTCCTGAATAATTTAAGCTATCTCTTCTGAACTTCAGTAGACTTGACCAAGTCTGCTGAAATTCTTATCAGTTTCCATACCTCCCATTAACTCTAATGAGTTTTACTTGTCCAACCTCCCTGGATCAAGTAAACCCAACTCTGCTGATAGCTCCAGAAACCTTGCCTCTGCAAGTGGCTTAGTTAGAATATCAACTTTTTGATGATCTGTGTGGATCTTGACCAACTTTATGTCCTTCTTCTCCACATGATCTCTAATGAAGTGATGCTTGATGTCCACATGTTTGCATCTTGTGTGCAAGACAGGATTCTGTGATATAGCAATGGCACTATTGTTATCACAAAATATTGGCACTTCAGTAGAGTTGACTTTGTAGTCTCTGAGTTGTTGTCTCAACCAAAGGATCTGAGCACAACAACTTCCAGCTGCAACATACTCAGCTTCAATGGTGGAAGTAGCCACTGTGTTTTGCTTCTTGGAAAACCAAGATATGAGTTTGTTGCCTAAGAATTGACAAGTCCCTGAAGTGGACTTTCTATCAATTCTGCAACCTCCATAGTCAGCATCTGAGTAGCCAGTTAGCTCAATATTGTCATCAGCAGGGTACCAAAGGCCTAGATTCTCAGTGCCTTTGAGATACCTCAAAATCCTCTTTGCAGCCTCAAGATGGCTTTTCTTAGGATTTGCTTGGAACCTTGCACAAACACCTACTGCAAAGGTGATGTCAGGTCTGCTGGCAGTGAGATAGAGGAGTGAACCAATTATTCCTCTATACTCAGTAGAATTTGTTGGAACACCATTCTCATCAGGATCCATCTTCCAATTTGTGTTCATTGGGATCCTTACTGGCTTGCTAGTAGCACACCCAAACTTCTTGATCATTTCTCTGGTGTACTTAGCTTGGTTGATGAAGATTCCTTCTTTTGATTGCTTGACTTGAAGACCCAAAAAAAAGTTCATCAACGCCATCATGGACATCTCAAACTTGCTTTGCATTAGCTTGGAGAACTTCTCACACAGCTTCTCATTGGGGGATCCAAATATTATGTCATCCACATAAATTTGGACAAGCAAGATGTCTTCTCCTTCAGAGATTCTGAAGAGTGTCCTGTCCACAGTTCCCTTGGTGAATCCATGATCCAAGAGGAATTGTGACAGTGTATCATACCAAGCCCTAGGGGCTTGCTTGAGTCCATATATAGCCTTCTTCAGTCTGTAAACTTGATTTCCAACCTCAAAACCTGGTGGTTGCTCCACATAGACTTCTTCTTTCAAGACTCCATTCAGAATGGCACTCTTGACATCCATTTGGTACACTTTGAACCTCTTGTGGGCTGCATAGGCTAGAAAGAGCCTTATTGCCTCTAGCCTTGCCACAGGTGCAAATGTCTCATCATAGTCAATGCCTTCATGTTGGCAATAGCCTTTTTCCACAAGTCTTGCTTTGTTTCTGACAATCACATCATTTTCATTCTTCTTGTTCTTGAACACCCACTTTGTTCCAATAACATCTTGATGTGAAGGTCTATCCACCAGCTCCCATACTTCATTTCTGGTGAATTGATTTAGTTCTTCCTGCATGGCTGTGATCCAATTGGCATCTTGAAGTGCTTCCTCAATATCACTTGGTTCTTGTTCTGACAAGAAACAACAGAAAAGAGCACTTTCACCATGAAATCTCCTTGTTTTGACTCCTATACTTGGGTCACCAAGTATTAGATCAGTAGGATGATCAGACAACCAAGTCCTTCTTTTTCTGATCTCTTCAGTAGAGTTGTCCTCTACTGAAGTTGAGTCATTTTGATCATAAAATTCAGGGTAATTGAATGCAGGATCTAATTCAGGATCATAATCAGGGGTGTTGTCCTCAATGTCAGGGACATTGGCATTCTCAACATTTTGAGTTCCCCCTTGATTATTTGACCCATTAACTACCTCAGCAGGGACTGCTTCTTCATTGGTAGTTGTTACCTGGATGTGAACTGGGATTGGATCATTCAGTTCACCATTCCTTTCAGTGGGATTTACCTCACGAGGATTGCCTTCAGGGTTGTTGTCCAATGTGAAATTTTCAGGTAGATTGGCTTGGACAACTTTTATGAATTCAGTGTCTTTGTCTTTTAGGCTCAGTCTGGTTGTCCTCTGTGTGATTTCTTCTGATTCCAAGTTCTCATTCCTGAACTCATGAATAGTTTCATTAAACACAACATGAGGTGTTTCCTCCACAATAAGGTTTTTCTTGTTGTATACCCTGAAAGCTTTACTGATTTGAGAGTATCCAAGGAATACTCCTTCATCAGCTTTGCTATCAAAGGCTTTCAGCTGTTCTTTCCCATTATTGTGAATAAAACACTTGCAACCAAAAATGTGAAAATATGACACTTTAGGCAATCTTCCTTTCCAGAGTTCATAGGGGGTTTTGCCTTGCCCCTTTGTGATCAAACATCTATTTTGAGTATGACATGCAGTGTTTATAGCTTCAGCCCAAAACCTCTTAGGTAAGTTTGAATCAGCAATTAAGGTTCTAGCAGCTTCTTTTAAAGTTCTATTCCTTCTTTCTGCAACTCCATTTTGTTGGGGAGTTCTAGCTGCTGAGGTTTCATGAGCTATTCCATTAGATGTGCAATACTCATTGATGTATGAATTAATGAACTCAGTGCCTTTATCAGATCTTATCTTGATAATGCTAAGGCTTTTCTCATTTGACAATCTCTTTAGGAGTTCAGGCAGTTTGACTTGTGTTTCCTTCTTATTAAGGAGAAACACTACCCATGTGAACCTAGAGAAGTCATCTACTACAACCAATGTGTATTTTCTACCATTTATGCTTGCAGGGGTAATTGGTCCAAATAAGTCCATATGTAAAAGTTCAAGTACCCTTTCAGTAGAGATGACTGGTTTTCCTTTAAATGAGGTTTTAATCTGTTTTCCCTCTTGGCATGGTTTGCAAACATGCTCTTTAATGAAAACCTCATTAGGTAGTCCTTTAACTAATGCATTTCTAGCAATTTTGTTCATTGTTTTGAAGTTCAAGTGGTTTAATCGTTTATGCCATAACCAACTTTGTTCACTAGAACTCTTAGCAATGAAGCATGCAGCATCAGTAGACTTGTCCCAGTCTGCAAAATACACATTTCCTTTCCTAGTTCCAGTCAATAGAATTTGTTGAGTTTTATCTTTGATTAGGCACTTTCCACTAGAAAACTCAACATTGAAATCTTTGTCACAGAATTGACTGATACTTAGGAGATTATACTTGAGACTAGCCACATAAGACACATTGGATACTTTGATGTTACCAATCATCAAAGTACCATAACCTTTTGTTGTTGCTTGTGAGCTATCTCCAAATGTGACATTTGGGCCTTCTTTTTCAATAAAATCAGTGAGGAGTTCCTTGTTTCCAGTCATGTGCCTTGAACATCCACTGTCAAGGTACCATGCTGACTTTTTGCTCATGCTCCTCTTCTTGTGGCCCATAGGTACCTGCATTTAGATAGGTTTAGGTACCCTTTGAGTTTTGGGTCCTGAGTGGTTAGCTGTACCTTTAGGAACCCAAACTTGCCTAATAAACCTGATTGATTCAAGGTGGCTAAGTTGTTTTCCTCTAGCATCTACATACACTGTCTTTCCCTTAAATTCCTTTGGGAAAGTATGTGTGAATGTGTTGACTCTGTAAGTTTCAGGAGAGTTGTCAAATCTCCTGAACTTTTGAGTTCTTTGTGCTACTTGAGGGAATCTTTGAGGAAAGGCTTTCTTATGACCATTACCCTTTGGCATGAAGGGTTTTGGTTGTCTCATTTTATTTTGCCTTTGAGGATAGTTGTCCTTAGGTCTATTCAGCTGAGGCTTTCTCAGAAGAGTTGGCCTAGGCTGATTATACCTTGGACAATTCCTCTGAACATTGTTCAGGAGAGTTGCCCTTCCATTGGGTCTACTCTGCTGACCAACATTCCTCTTATGTTCAGGAGCTTTGGCCACTTCCTTAGGTTTAGGCCTAGTCTCCTGAAGCACTTGAGTAGGCAGATCATCTATTTTGCCCTTTCCTTTGTTCAGTGGCTGGATTACTTCATTTTCAGTTTGTGCCACTGATTTAAAAAAGATTCTCTTAGTGTTACTTGTTGAAGCAACACTAAGACAAGGTGAAGATTCAAATGGATCAAAGCCTAATCCACTTCTTTGAGCCATAGGTCTTTGATAACTCTGAATTTCCTCTATTGCTCTAGAGGATTTTTTCAGAGCAGACATCTTTAATTTTAGACTCTCTTCACTTGATTTAAGAATGTCATATTCATGTGAGAGGTTTTCAAACTTGGCATTTAGAATTTTCAGTTCAAAATCTTTTCTCTTCTGAGAGAGTAGTTGATCATCAATCTCCTTTTGTTGGTCAACTATCCTGAGATTTGCTTCCTCAAGCTCTCTCAAGACTTGTTGATACAACTCAGTAGATTTGACATCAACAACTACCTCAGAGTTTTTAGCAAGTTCAATTGCCAATCTTTCATTTTCTCTCACACAATTATCATGAAATTCTTGTAACATAGTTAAATCTTCCATCAACTTTCCAAGGGAAATCTTCAAGTTGACCTCACTATTGTTTTGTGAGATGAATGATGGTGAACTAGAAGTAGAGGATACCTCATCATCCTCAAGAGCCATGTTGCAGACATCATCATCATCATCACTGTTGGAGAACAGTCCATCAGAAGAGTTGAAGCTTTCAGCACTATCAGATTCTTCACCAGCCATCATGGCCTTTCTATTGGTGAACTTTCTGTCTCTCTTAGCTTGCCTTTCTCTTCTCTCCTTAGAGCTTAATTCAGGGCAGTCATACTGGAAGTGCCCTTTCTTCTTGCAATTGTAGCACAAGTCTTCATCATCATCTTTCTTTGGTTCTTCTCTTCTTTTTGATGATGAAGGTTCAGCTCTACTGGACCTTCTCCTATCAGAGTACTTATCCTCTGATCTTTTCTCTTCAGGCTTCTTGACCTCAGCCTGAGCTTCAGGAGAGTTGTACCTTCTCCTGAATTTGTTGTCTTGGTAGAATTTCTTGTATCTACCAAACCTTGAATTTAGCTTTTCAAACCTCCTAGCCATCAAGGCTAGTTCCTCCCTCATTTCAGTCTTGGAGACTGACTTTGATGATCTTGGAGTGGACTGCATTTCTGGTTCAGCAGTTTTGGCTTTGAATGCCACTCCCTTAGTAGGATTTGAAGGCTCCTCAATAGGCTTTCTTCTATTGAGGTCGAACTCATAAGCCTTGAGTTCAGAGAAGATCTGTTGCATGGGCATGGTGGAGAGATCCTTGGTATTCTGCATCATTACAGCATATACATCCCACTTTTGAGTGAGACTTCTCAAGATCTTTAAACCAACTTCTCTCTTGGAGTACACCTTGCCCAATGAGTTGATCTCATTCATCACATCAGTGAATCTACCAGCAAATTTGTCAATGGACTCTTCAGACTCCATTGTGAATTGTTCAAATTTCTGCACTGCCACTTGGAGCTTATTCTCCTTGATTTTCTCAGTGCCCTCACACATTTCTGCAAGAGTATCCCATATCTCTTTGACAGTTGTGCAGTGGTAGACTCTTCCCATAATAGCATCTGGAATTGTTTGGTAGAGGGTGTTCATGGCAAGATAATTCAGATTATCTTTCCTCTTTTCATCAGTAGTGAAGTCATCCTCATCTTTGGGAATCAGTTCCCTTATGTCTGCTCTTTGAGCCTCTGTGACTCTGGGATTGACAAAGGTGAACACAAAGGGACCTCTTGTGATCACTCTCAACATATCATTGTGCAGAGATGCAAGATGAGCCCTCATTCTGATTTTCCAGAAGTCATAGTTGTCTATTGAGAACATGGGCAATTTGTGATGAGAAATGTGGTTGACTGGATTTGTGGCCATGTTGTCCAATCCTTGGACAGCAGGAGGTGGAACAGCAGCATTGTTGTTGGCCATATCTCAAGAATACACAGTTAGTCAACAATTGATAGGATATCAGATAGATCAGTTCAGTGACCACACCAAATATGTGATTTTGAAAACCAAGATGGCTTTTCAGAAGCAGTGGTCTTTGAACCCCTGCTCTGATACCACTTGTTGGTCCTGAAAGGAGTATATAACAAGTGTATGGGGGGGGAATACACTTGTATGCAAATTCTTTTCAGTCTAATCAAACCAGAGCTCAGCAAGGTTGTCTTGGACAACACTGCTGAAGATGATTAACTCTCTTAAGATAATCAAACTACTATGTACTATTGAGTACTTAGTTGAATAACTATCTAGGGGAGTTATATGTGCGGAATAGTGGTTGGCCCTTTTAGTTTAGACTCCTTTAGTTTCTGAAATCACTTAGTCAATTCAATACAGTCCAGTTTTCAGGGATCTCGTCCAAATAGGTTTTGCACAGTCTTTGAGTATGTATTCTTTGAAAGATCAATTTTGTGTGCAGTGTTGAATGTATGAAAATACTTTGAAAGTAAATCAACACAAGAGTTTATAGTGGTTCAGAGACTCAAGCTCCTACATCCACTTTCCCTGATTTAACAGGATAATTCCTTCACCCTTTGGAATTAACTTGTTTTATAGTGCCAAGGTGCACTTGATCAAGAACACCACTCCTTGGTGAATTGATCCCTAGGATGTCTAGAGTCCTAGTACCCTTTTCTCAACTCAGAACTGAATTGTTCTTCTCTCAACAGTCAGCTCCTACCACTTCTACTACTACAACCTTCTCACTTTCACTCTTGAAATATGTAAGGGTTGAAGTAAGGTTCCAACTAATGAGATATCCTTTACAATGAAGATCAGTGTATAAGGATAGGATATCTCTCTAAGCTTGTGTATGGATATACAATGTAGTTCAGCTTAGATGAAGTGTTTGAAGACTAAGATAGTCTTTGAAAGCTTATGAAAGCACTCTAGCTTGTAAGAACTTGATATTGGAGGTGCTTTGTTGAGGTTGTAGTTGGATGCTTTCAAATGGTCTTCACACTTCTGTATTTATAGACAAATGAAGGATTTGCCCGTTGGAGAGGCAGCCTCAAATGTCCATAAATGTCTTCTTTCAGTTCTTCAACTTTGAAGACAGATTCTTGATAGTGACATGTCCTTATTTGGGAAATAAACGGCTGTTAAGACTTTGTCTTCATTCTGCAGCACTCTACCCAATGTCTGACTTTCAGTTTCTCTTGTTAGGACATGGACATGGCTTCTGAAGGTTGTTCCAATGATAGGACAACATTCCTCATCATTTGGACAACTCTCCTTATCACTATCAGCAGTCTTGCTTATCAGCAAGGTTGGCTTGCTCTTCTTCAGATGACTTGGCTCTTATCCTTTGCTTCTCTTAAAAGTGATCTTGGCATGATTCATTGAGGATTTCTAGGATGTAGTTGTCTCTTCAGCATGGTTGACCTCAAGCTTTTAGTACACTTCTTTTGAGTTGATTGTGCTGAGACAACTTGTCTGGACAACTCTTCTGATCAGCATATTTGTACTTCAGCAGACCTGATCATGATTCCAGACTTTGAGCCTTGAGGGGACTTGTTCTTGATAGACTTCAAGGCATATGTTCCCCCTCAACTTGTGCATCTAATTAACTAAGAGCTGCCTAACATATTAGCTCCTCATCTAGCCTATATACTATATGTTCTAACATTTCTAGAACATACTCACCTTGACTTAGGCATGTCTCAGGGGGTTTTGGTATTAGATCAAAACATATCTCATTTTATTCCCAACAGTTCATATTCCATTATTAATTAACTAATAAATATTAAGTAAAAAGCATACAAGAAGAGGTTGGTAGATGATCAATCTCTAACTTGGGTTTATGATCCATTTTCCAATTTCATATGATGGAAATCAAGGCAGGCTTGAATCCCAATTATCGAAAATAATTTTCTTTTTTTCTTATCGATCATCTAAAATCTATTGGCATTTCCTGTTGCTGGTACTTAATAATTTAATTTAATTTTTGTTATTTACAGTATGCAAGAAATATATAAGAACTACCATGATCAAAACTCAGGTTGGTTGGGATGCTGCAAGCGTGCAACAATAGAAAATGGTTAGCTCTGTGATTCTAATTTTTATTTATTTACATTATCCTAATGCGAGTTATTTAGTGGATCTTAAGCCTACATAATTCTTCAATTAGCATATGAAGTATTTGACAAAAGGTGATCACAATAGAAATTATTTGAATTTCATTGGAGAGTTGCTACTCCTACGTATTAGCATCTCTTATATTTTCTTTTAAAAACATACATATATTTGTTCATCTTGAATAGACTTACCTTGCAAATTCTGAACAATGTGTGCTAAGTTTGAATATGATCAGTTGCAAGAAATATTTTATTTTTCTCCTACAATTTTAGCAACGTTCGTATGTCCCAAAATGTAGATGGAGGGCTTGCTAATTTGCACTGATCTAAAATTATGCTAATCCTTTTTTCTACTAGCATTTTAATTGTTTGACTTGAGTATAAAATAAATGAGAAAAGCACATTTAGCATTCCTAGTTTCATGTTTGGATTTCCTTCATGCAATAACAACTTCAAGAAATATTTTACAAATATAGAAAAAAGAGACAGTAGGACATCTGTGTGTGTAAAAGAGCATTGGAATAAATTGACTTTGCTTTTAATCCTTAAATATTTGCATATGGATCATATATAGTTACTTCATGCTTTTGTTTGTACTAACATATTATAAACTCTTCCAAAATTATATTGTTATATCTCTTTGGTATAACTTTGCTCACCTCAGTGTATTACTCTTATGTTATTCGGTGCAGACTCTTAACAGGGATCGTGGTTATTCATTGTGTGTAAATGTACATGGGTTTATTAATTTATATATTAGGTTAAACTTCAAGCTAAAATTTAACATTAATTATATCTGATTTTTCAGATTATGAACACGCCATGCGATTGCTTTTTTTTTAGGAGCAGGCAAGCCAACAACATATTGACAGTGAGTCCCAATTACGTACCGAAAATACTTTTTTTTCTTAATGTTGCAGTTTCATCTTTCTATCTTAATGTTGACGGTGAGGCAATAATGTTGTTTTGATTTGCAGGTTTCGACTCCATATTAAAAAAAATCGTAAGTTTTTTTTTTTTTTTGTTTCTGAATTTTTGTTATGATTTTTAAGATTTTTTTATATGTAGCTTTTCTTAATTTGGTTATTGTTTGTGGTTTGACATCGTTCATCATTTGTATCCATTGAAATTCAGTTGAACTTTGTATTTGTTTGATGATGTAGAGTTGAAGGAAAATATATTTTATTTACGTTTTACCTTAGTGGAGAGGAAGCACATCCTCCTATCTCTGGCATCACTACTACTACTATTGCTCTTTTATTCTTGCTTTAAGCAATCTTTGCTAATAATAATATTTTATATGCTAAGAAACTTATGAAGTAAGTTTTTTAAAAATATATTTGCATGTAAAATCTCAATGACATTTTTTCTTTGATTATATATATGCCCTTGGCTACGCCATTATGTTTTATATATGTCTAGGATTTTGGTTAAAAAAATGTTACATTTGAAAAGTACAATGATATCATTAAATTAATTATGAGTTGTTTTATTGTTGAATGTTTTATGAAGAAATATGGTTGAATGACTTAAGATTCATGAAAAGTTATTTAAATTTGCATAGTTAAAAGAGATCCAATAATATATAAAAATATTGATTTGTAGCATAATGTAGAGTATCAATAAGTTTAGCTCAATCATTCGAACAAGATAGGTTCACTGAAAATGAAAACTTTATTTGTCTTATGATGTTTTATTCTTGAAATGATATCTCAAAAGTAACAACAAATGACTTTATATATACTTGGTTAATATTTTCAACTTTAGAACGTTTACAAACAAAATGAACTCTACTTTTGTATGATTTGTTTTAATTATATGTCATGTCAAAATTGAGGGATGAGACACTAGTCACTACGGCTATTGATGATGACATACATAATACGACCAAGAACTACAATGGTCGATTTGAGCAGAAGCCCTCCAACAGCTTATCTTATGCATAAAAAATGCTACTTGACCAACTTTCTTCTTCTTTAGTGGCAATACAAAATCTGAAAAAAAAAAAAAAAAAGGCACCAGAGTCCCTAACTAGAATCACGGAAAAAGCCAAGTACACAAAGAGCTCTTATAGTTCAAAGTGAGCTAGGATTCTAATTGTTTTATATTGTTTGTATTTTTTTTGACTAATTTTTAAAATTTGATGCAGTTATAGAGTTTGTATAAATTAGCAGGGCTTTAATACAGTGGTCAAAGAGAAAAAAAAAGTTATATTGCTTACATGAGGAAGAGCAAGAGAATGGGTGTAAGACATCCATCATTCAATATATTGTCGAGAAACATATTTTCGCAACGAAGGATTTGGCGAGGTTGTTGCTATGTTTATTGTCTTCCAATGCACCTACCCATTTGTTCTATTTCATACAAATTCATTCTTTTTTTTTTTTTGGAATCTATTAGAAATATTTCGGATCGAAGATGAAAGAAGGAATGGGGAAAGTAGCGGTAGTTGATGGAGCCACTGCGGCGCTGGTGGGGTGTTTATAAGGCGTGCCCTAATTCACGATTTGAGCGCTCGACCCGAAGGCCCACCCCATTTGAGGATAACGGGTATCCATCCGAAAAAGGAGTTGTTGGATTAAATGACCCACATGTTGAGTGAAGAAGCTGATAAATTGGATTTAAGGTTTAAATTCAACCTTGTGGTAAGCAATTTAGAGAATCTCGATTTTAATAAATTGAGAGTTAAAACAGGAGAAACTCTAGCAGTTAGTTCAATTCTACAATTGCATTTAAAAAAAAAAAAAATTACAACAGGCCCGTGCATCACACTGGTAAAAACTAGTTTAAACAAATAGTAGCTAGTAATCCTATGTGTCATTTTACACATATTACTAACTTTTTTAAAAGGTAAAGTAAGGTGTGAAAAACACCTAATAAATGAAAGTAAACTTATAAAAAATAAAGGGTTAATTCTAATTAAATAAATACACAACCTTTAGTTTCAGTATCAATTTAATCACGACCTTTACGGTTACACATATTCTTTTCTTTCTTTTTTTCACGTCAAATTACACTTTATAGAAATAAAAATAAAACTCCTACTTCTTCTGCGTCTTCTCAACTTCTCAACTCAAGAGTTTTTGTTATGCGTCTTTATCGCTTCTCAAACTCAATTAAATTATTCTCTTCTAACCCTAAAAATCAAAATTATAAGGATAGAACCCAAACATTAAAAATCGCAAAAAAAAAAAAAAAAAAAGAAATTGTAAAAAATCCTAAATTTTTTCTTTCTAAATACTACACTATTGATAGGTACATTCAAGCCTATTAGAATGACATTCAACCAATGGTAGAAGGATGTGGCCCATATCTGACGGGGAACCAATCAAACCGTCCCCTTACAAGAAAATGTCTGGAAGATCCAAGAAGACGAGTAAGAGAGGTCTTGAGGAAAATCCTATAAATTCTACAAAATTGACAAGACATAAGATACAAATGACTTGCTCTATATGTAATGTAGTGGGCCACAACAAAAAAGGTTGTCCCCGTGCAAAGGACCCAAAATTCAAAAGACTAGAGAAATTGCACAAAATTGACAAGACATGAGATACAAATGACTTGATCTGTATGTAATGTAGTGGGCCACAACAAAAAAGGTTGTCCCCATGCAAAGGATTCAAACTTCAAAAGACCAGAGAAATTGCATGTAAAATTGTGTTTATGACCATTTATACTGATTTTTTTGGAATATGTTTGTCATGTTTGAAGAAAAATGGCAAACCACACTATTTATATGAAGGTAAGTTTCTTATTTTATTAAACATTTGTATATTTCTCATAACTATATTATTATATTCATTCTTACAGCGCCTTCTTCTCAGAAGAATGTTGTATATGTGAGTGGAGTGTGTCAAGTACTATGAAAGGTAGAGTAGAATAAGAGGTGGAATAGGTGATAGTGGAAGTGTAATTTTTGTAACATGAAACAAGAAGAAGAACATGATTGAGTTTAAGAAGAAGAAGAACTTGATTGAATTTGAGAAGAAGAAGTGTTGATCCCAAAACGAGTATAGTGACAGTCTAAGGGGGGGGGGGTGCATAGACTGTCTAGATTTTAAAAACTTTTTTGTGTTTCAGATTAGATGAGACGATCAAATGAGTTATATACTCTATCGCCTGAATGCAAATATGTTCTGATCTTTCAGAGTGCGGAAATGTAATATAGCCGATTAAGATAACAACCTTATTTACTGCTGAATTTAGCTGGTCAGTTTGAGAGCTGGTAACAAGTAACCTTTACAATGGGTTTCTACAAACTGGTAATGTAAAGATGTGTGTATAACCAACTCAGTGTGTTCTTAAACAACACTGCTAATCTAAGCACTAAAGATAGGATTCTTTAAGCTGACTTAGGATCGGAAACTTAGAGCACTAAGGATAGAAAACTTGCAGCCTCTAAAGAACTCGACACTTAAGATATTTCTTGAAACTAGCTGTTCTTGATATCAGCTGTATGCAAAATGAGAGTTCTTGCTTGTATGGTTTCCGGTACCTTGTTCCAAAGGCAGATTTGAGCTTCCAACTAGCCGTTGCAATAAATCTTCCTTTTGTAGGTAGAGATCTTCATGTGCAGATGAGCAATTCTGGTTCAGGTGCGATGTTACAAAAAATGACAATTTGCATTAAATGCTTTGTACGGCTCTGCAGAACGATCTTTGTCCCTTGGTCCAATTCAACTCTTGTGGTTTGTTGTCGAAAAATCATTGGTCCACCTCAATAGAGTCGTTGAACGACTGTCTTGTCTTCTGATTGAGCAATTCAGAACTAGTCTGACATTCTCTTTGTCTTATATATTCAATGCCTCTTCTTTCAAATACTTAGCATCATAAATGAACTAACACTTCTTCAAGGTGTTATATTCATAAATGCTGGTTGTCATCTGAATCTTCAGATGAGCTTGACTTGAATATACTTTAAAGCTTTCTTTGACAAGATCAGGTGAGCTCATATCTGCTGAATGACCTTCTGAATTTGAATGCAGATTATCATATAGTTACTTTCAGTCTATGAAGGTATACAACAACCTTTAGATCTGATTTTACTAATGAGCTCTTGATGTCTTCTAGTCTTCTTCTCTTTAAGTCTTGAGCAGAGTGTGCATTAACATAGATGAGTAATCAGCTGATAGATATACAACTGATTCCTCAAACTAGACTTAGACATATTTCAATACTTCTAAGCTTTATAAAACAACTTAGGTAACTTACTTCTAGATTACAAATTATTGATCTAACTTGTACTCTACTGATCTGGTTTTGGCCATCAAAACTAAACTATAAATTGCAATCAGATTAGGGACTGGATGAATATCCCAACAAGAAGAACTATATTGAGTTTGAGAAGTGGGAGTTTAATTTTTATTGTTATAAAATTTTATTTTTATTTCTATAGAGTGTAATCTGATGTAGAAAAAAAAAAGAATATGTGTAATCTGACTAGGCAAGTTCCGGTAAGCCACACCATCAATTGTTGGCCGGAGGAAAAAAATTGTATCTAATTGCAACACGATGAATGGTTGAGTTTTTTTTACAATAATCGTAAAGGTCGTGATTAAATTGATATTGAGACTAAAGGTTGTGTATTTATTTAGAATTAACCCAAAAAATAAATAACAAAATAAGAAATTAAAGAAAGGGTTAATTCTAAATAAATACACCACCTTTAGTTTCAATATCAATTTAATCACGAGATTATTGTAAAAAAACTCCAACCTTTCATCGTGTTGCAATTAGATACACATTTTTTCTTCGATGAATAATTGATAATGTGACTTGCCGAAACTTACCACGTCAGATTACACATATTCTTTTTTTATTTATTTTTTATTTTTCACATCAGATTACACTAGAAATAAAAATATAACTTTATAAAAAATTAAAAATTAAACATTATAAAAAATTAAAATAAAAAATAAAACTCCCACTTCTTTTGTGTCTTCTCTTCTTCTACCTCTTTCTCACTTCTCACTTCTCACTTTTCAAACTCAATCGAGTTCTTCTCTTCTATCCCTAAAATCAAAATCATAAGGGATAGAATCCTACCACTAAAAATGCAAATAATTTTTTTTTTGTCAAGAATCCTAAAAAGTTGGGTTGTTTGAAAGTAGAGTGAAGTTTGTAAACCCTAAACCCTACAAAAACTCCAAGTAAGTGAAATCTTTTGACTTTGTGTATTTGAGTGTTTTGCACTTGAAATACATAAACATTCTTCTTGTCCTTATTAATTTTTTTATTTTTGTAGATGCATGGATGACTATTTTTCTATATATTGGCAACATGGTGGAAAGTTTGACAGGGAACCTTTAGACCTCAACACATTGCATATATGTAGATAAAGTTGGTTATTTTGATTTAGTTCAAGGAAGTTAGGGAGATGGGTGCAACATGTATTGAAAAAATAATAGTTGAGAAGATAAGAAGAATTTGATTGAGTTTGAGAATCAGAAGAACTCTATTGAGTTTGAGAAGCGAAGAAGGAGAAGGAGAAGATGCAGGGGACTTTTTTTTCTTTTTTTTTTTCTATAAAGTGTAATTTGATGTGAAAAAAATAATATTTGTAATCTGACGTGGCAAGTTCCCACATCATCAATTGTTGGTCGGAGAAGAAAAACGTGTATCTACTGCAACACGATGAAAGATTTGAATTTTTTACAATAATCATAAAGATCGTGATTAATTTGATATTGAAACTAGAGGTTGTGTATTTATTTAGAATTAACCTTTAAAGAAAATTATCACTATATTAGTCTTTAAATATTTTAATACTTAAAATAAAATAAAATACTCAATTGAATTTATATAAAAAAAAAAAAAAATTAAACTAAACTATTGGCTAAGTATCGGAGGAGAGAGAATATTTTCTATCTAGCTAATTCCCCATTCCGACTTATGTTATGTGTATCCCCAAATTGAAGTGGGCCTTCCTCCATCAATTAAAGTTGCTTGTTTCCGGGTTGGGGGTATATACCCCTCCAGCTTTGTTTAATAGACTCCCTCGATACACATACTTCCCTTAAAATACACTTAAGATAGATGAACTCTCTCTAAATTATCTATTATATCCCTTTCTCTTAAAATTATGTATGATAAATACACACCCCCTTAAATCCTAATTTTCATTCTTCTTCTCCACCCTTTCCTTCTTCCCCACCCTTATTAAACCCTAAAACCATTTTCTTCTCCAACCTACTCCTGCCCCAGCCGGCCACCACCGTCCGCCGCGGCCTTCCAGCGCTTGCCGTCGCTCCATCTTCTTTTTTTTTTTTTTTTTTTTATTGCTCCATCTTCTTTCTCTCTCCAGGGCTCCAACCGCCTCCTGCCCCAGAAGCCAGCCTCCGTTCCCCCAAGTCCGTTGCGGCCCTCCCTTTAGCGTTCACCGCCGCTTCGTCTTTTTTTTTTTTTTTATATTCTGCAACAAATTAAGCGGCGGCGCCGCCACCCTCCCCAGCGCCGCCGCCTCCGCATCTTCCCCCGCCTTCCGCCGCCATAAACCCCACCCAAGCCAGCCAGCCGCCGGCGAAAAAACAGGTTTGTTTGTTTTTTTTTTTTCCGACTATTTTGGATCGCCCAAATATAATCCCATCGACAATAGATTATCGACGAGAGTGTTTTTAGGCGACCCAAAATGGCCGAAAATTTCAGTTTTCTTAATTTTTTTTTTAATTTTTGGTCGACAAACCAGAGTCGACCCGAGTATTTTTGGTCGACAAACCAGTGTCGACCGGAGTGTTTTTGGTCGACTCTTGTCGACTTTGGTTTGTTAAAAATACTAAGAATTTTATTTTATTTTTAAGTTTATTTTTTAATTTCTAAATTTTATTCGAGGGATTGATGGTGGCTGCCGAAGGTTGGCGACGGCCAGAGGGGCGGCAGCGACGGCGACGGCCAGAGGGGCGGCGGCTAAGGAGTGTTAGAATTAGGGTTAATGTGGCTGCCTAATTAGGGTTTGTGTTAGAATTAGGTTAGGATTAGTTTAAATTTTGGGGGTGTGTATGTATCCTTTGTATTTTATTATAAGGGTAAATTAGGTATTTTGTATGAATATTTAATTAATAAAAGTGAAGGGGGCGTGTATTAAACAAAGCTGGAGGGGTATATACCCCAACCCCTTGTTTCCTCTTTTTCTGGCCCTGCCTATATACTCCTTTTGTTCTGGCCCTGCCTCCATCAATTAAGTATTGGTAGGCCTGATTATTTAAAGATAAGGGCTTTATCTTGGCTAATGGGCCGTTTGGTGGAAATATTGGAAGCCCACAATTTAAGCTTGGCCCTCTACAACTTAAAGACAAATTCACATTTTTAATCTTGCAAAAAGGGGTGAGATTATTTATCTTGCAAAAATACGGAGCATTGGTGAAGTGCAAAATACCATTCCTACCCTCCATATATAAACTCCAAACCCTGGGTTTTCCTCACAAATTTCCCTTTCAATTTTTTGTGCGCCTCTTCGTCCCTCACCGGCGATTTTATGTTGGAAGCAAATCGGCTGGCGAGTTTGCATCTTCAACATTCACATATATAAACCCCAAACCTAGGTGTTCCTGACAACCCTTCGATTCACTTTGTGCGTCTCTTTCCCGGCGTGAAATAGGCGATTTTATGTTGGAAGGAAATCGGCCGACGACTTCGCATCTTTCCAAGAGTGGAGAAGGGATCTGTGCGTGATAGGCGACCTTGCGCTGTTGTTGTCGTCGGTACGCTTTACTTTTTTATCTTTATTTTTCGTTGAGATGCAACTATCATTTGATTCGACTAAATTTTTTGCTAGGGTTTGTGGGATAATTCTTCCAAATCGGCATTTGCGATTGTAAGCTTGTGGTGTTTCTGCTAGGGTTAGTATTATGTCTTATCTTGTACTGTTTTTATGTAGGTTCGTATTGTGAAGCCCTATATGCAATAATGTGTTGTTGGCGAGCATTCTTTGATATCCAATGTGTTTGTTTTTTTTATCCGTTTTACAGTCAATCGTTTGTGCTTGCATGTGATTATTTCATTAAAAAATGCTTAAAAGTTGTGAGGAGGGTTGTGTATGCTTCCCAAGTTTGATGTTATAGAAGATCTACCAATGGGGTATGATAGTTGATTATTCATCTGCAAAATACATTGAGTGTGGTCTGTTTGTGATATCAATAAAACAGAAGTAATGCAGCATAAACACACACAAACAACGATCACAGACAGACCACACTCAATGTATTTTGCAGTTTGGTAGGTATAGATAAATTAATGCATGATGTACTGAGAAACTGCACTGTCAACGCACTGTTGTGTACTTGTGTTATTTTGTATCAATGGTGATTTACACTAGTGCTATATGCCTGACTTGCCATAGTAGAAACATTAACTAATCACAAGTGTATTCCAACACATTTCTAATATGAATGTTGACCATGTCTTTCTAATGTTGCAAGTCATGTGTTCAATTCATTGTAATACATGCAAACATTGTCTGCAGCATATTGCAATTTTGATTGCATGTCAGTAACTTGAATTTTCCAGTAATCAAAAGGGACTACTTCTACTTCCCATCTAAATAATTTCTGGAGCTTGGGAGTAAAATTGACATGGGATGGAAGAATCTTATGCCTTGACCAGACAGGATAATTCTTGTACTGTACTTTTCAACTTTAACAACTTGGAAAAAGAACTAATTAACCTAAACTTTTTGGGTAGAACAATTTTTTCCTAATAATTTATTTCAATTTCTTCTGATGGTCCTCCAGTTAGTTTCAAGAGTCTCAGAATACTTTTGACTTTTAACCATTACAGTCATTGAGTTTGTCTTATTCTGTCTATACTTCTATAAGCTTGTTCGGGCATAAAACTAGTTTACTCTGCTCACTTCCCAGTTTCCATTTGTGCTCGAAAATCCAAAGCTGCAATAGAGGGCAGTGCTTGTGGTGAATTAGAGGAAATAAAATCTGGAATATCATCAGTGTTAGCTCTTTGAATGTCCAAATCTGAAAGATTGTTGTCCCGGAAAGGAGACTCATCACCAGGCAATTGTTGATATGGAAATGTATCCGGAAAGAAATGCACATCTCTTGAAACAAAAATCCTACCAGATTCCACATCATATAACTGGTACCCCTTCTTACCAACTACATAGCCGATGAAAACACATCTGTGTGACCGACAATCAAACTTTGATTTTTATGGGGTGTCACATTAGCAGCATAAGCCAAACACCCAAAAGGCTGAAGCCTTGTATAATCTGGCAACACTCCATAAATCATTTCATAAGGAGTCTTCCACTTTAACACAGATGTAGGAACTCTATTCACTATAAATGCAGCAATTAAGACTGAGAAAGGCCAAAATTTAATTGGCAAATGTGATTGGAAAAGAACTCTATTCACTATAAATGCAGCAATTAAGACTGAGAAAGGCCAAAATTTAATTGACAAATGTGATTGGAAAAGAACATGTCTGGCTACCTGCAACAAAAATTGATGTTTTCTCTCTACCACACCATTTTGTGGCGGTGTATAGGCACACGATGTTTCATGTAAGATGCCACACTCTTGGAACAATTCTTGGCATTCCTTATTAACAAACTCGGTTCCATTATCACTTCTGAACCTCTTAGTTTTGGAATCAAATTGTCCGTCCACCATCTTAATGAAATTCCTAATCAATCTAGGTTTGCATCAAGAAAACCGAAGTACCCCTACTATAATCATCAACCAATGTTAAAAAATAAGAGGTGTTTGTAAGAGATTCATCTTTTGTAGGACCCCAAACATCCATGTGTATTAACTCGAAAACTTGCAAACTTTGGATAGAGCTATGACCAAAAGAAAACCTGTGATGCTTTGCTTTGAAACAAACATCACAAGATTTTATTTCACTGATATCATCAAGAGTACAATTATCAGAAATAAAGGACAAATGCTTCAGAGAAGAGTAAGAAACATGTCCTAGGCACCTATGCCACTTATTTAAAGATGTAGTAGAAACTTCACTAACTAAGGAATGTGAAGTATTATTCTTCAATATGTAAAGACTTCCAACCAATTCTCCTTCCCCGGCCCAACAATTCTCTCAGTCTTCTGGTCCTGAAATTGACAAGTAGTAGATGTAAAAGTACATCTCAAATGTGAAGCTCCACATAACTGACTCACGGACAAAAGGTTGTACTTGAAAGAAGGAATATACAATACATCTTTCAAGATTATATCAACCGAGATCATTACTTCCCCTGCATAAAACACCTTCACTATGCTTCCATCAGGCAAACAAACAGTAACCCTATTTCGTAATACCTTGACATTATGCATTATTTTAGGCTCAACAAACATATGTCTACTAGCTCCTGTGTCAATAATCCATTTGCCATTTTCTACACCAGCAATTAAAGGTAAAGCAAAATGCAAAGAAGGTAAATTTGTGTTACCTGCAAAACTTGCAAATTGCGCAAACTCCCCACTCTTCTCCTTTCCTTTAATGAATCTGGTCACTTCTTCAAGTTGCTTCATCACCATAGTTAAATCAATAGAAGCAGGTCCAGTGCCTCTCTTTTCAGTTGATAATTTGTACAAAAATTATAAAAAGCTAAAAACAATTAATTAATTTAATTAGTTTTGAAGATTTAGTTGATTTTTTACTATTTTTGAAGATTTTTAATAAAAAAAAAATCAACTCAATCTCAAAAAATTATTAAATTAAATAAAAATATAAAAAAATCAACTAAATTTTCAAAACTAATTAAATCAATTTTTTAGCTTTATTAAAATTTTGAAGATTTAGTTATTTTTTATGGGTTTTATTAATATTTTTCATATTAATTTGAATTCTTATTTTTTTAATTAAATTATTTTTGACAATTTATTAAATATGTTTATAATTTTATTTAACTTTAATTGATTTTAGATTTTTTTTTAGCATTTGGAGTGTGTATAATATTTACGGGGTGTTAGTAGGTTCATATAATATAAAAGAAATATTTAAAAGTAAAATAAAATAAAAAAATTTAAAATTTTAATGATTTATTAATATTTTATTTGCATTCTAATTTCTATAAAAATATCAACAATAATTGTGGTGTGTATAACATTTTATGGGGTGTGTGGTGTGTTTTAAAAAATGACCTGTTAAACCTGCTGTAGCAGATAACTGGACCAAAATCAAAATAAATCGAAACTTAATGGACTAAATTTAAAAAATGGTAATCTGGTGGACTAAATTAAAAAACGTGGTAACTTAATGGACTAAAAAAAATATAATCCCTATGGAAATGACACTTAATGCGATTTTGACTCTTTTAAAACTTATGTATGAAGAATATATATATGCAGTATGAATAAAATAATAAATAACACAAGTATTTATTGTGGTTCAGAACAACTTGTCCTACATCCACTCTCACAGTTCCAACTGTGATATTAATTCCTTAAAAATGATCATTGTTGCTTTATAGTTCCAAGAGAAGACTTTTGATCTCGATACACTCAACCTCGAGTGCAATTGGATTTATTTGTTATTAGGAGAACAAGTACTCTTACAACGGGTTGATTGAATAATCAAACTAACTTATAAAAGTAAGGTTTGGTTTCTTCGAAATGTACCAACTAGTGTGATGAACAAAGAGGCTCAAACAACAATTTTCTAAGCTAAGGATATGAAATCAATACAGACTTAGATTCAAAAACTTAGAGTTATAAGATTCTAAGGATTGAATACTGGTTATAAAGAACTTAAGAGAATTCAGAAAGCTTTGATGTTCTTGAGGTATGCTGATGGAAGTCCTTGCGTGGAGTTTCTGCCCATTGTTACGATGAACAATATCTTGTATTTATAGAGAATTGAGCACGAACTAGCCGTTTGGAAAAAAACTAGTCGTTGCATCAAATCTTCTAAGTATGGGTCGAGATCTTCATGGAGTTGATCTTTCCTTTAATTCTGGTACAACAATACCTAAAAAGGTAATATGCATTAAATGCAGTTGTACGACTCTGAATGGTCTCTGAAATCCTAGTCCAAGTTAACTCAATAACTGTGTTGACATCTTATCATTGGTCCACGTTAGTTGGGTTGGTTAGACTTACAGTCTTGTCTTTAGTTGAGTCTGTCAGATGAGGTCCGACATTCTCTTTGTCTTCTAATGAGTGTTGCCTTCTTTAATGGATTTTGTTATCTGATTCATCAGATGATCAGTCTTTAAGGCATGACAAGATCTGATATTGGTCCATATCAACTGGAATCTTCTAGTTTGCTGATCTCATGTAGCTAGTCAGCTGATAAAGGTATACAAGAACATTTCAGTCTGATTTCACTAATTAACTCGATGTGTCTTCTAGTTTTCAGTCTTCTACTCTTTAAATCTTGAGCATACGCGTGTTTAACCAGATGTGGTATCAGTTGATATACATACATCTGATCTCACATGACTTAAGACTTAGAATCTATTCTATCTACTAAGTTTTATACAAACAACTTAAGTAACCTATTAAACTAGATTACAAATTATATCTAACACTAGATTACATGATCTATTTTGGCCATTAAAACTAATATATATCTATCTAATCTAATTAGGGGTAGGATGAATATTCCAACATAAAATGATAGTAAAGTAGTGGATAATGCAATTAATGTGTATTACTGTTTTGATATTCTGTATAATATGTGCACGCGTTAATATGTGTAATTATTTTATGTATTACTCTCTTGATTTTTTACGGACGGTCATGTATTAGTGTGTGTTACTAGTTATTTTGTATGATATTAATATTCAATTCATTAATTTGTGTTGGATTTTAAAAACTCAATAAATTCAATTTTATAAATACAGTATGTATAAAGCCTTACCTACAGACGCGCCAAATTCCACTAATTCCTAAAGATAGATTTGAGATTAAATCCATTCCGGAATCAAAACGTCAGCTCAAAAGGTCATTACTCATTAGCTTCCTTTACTAGACTCTTGGTTTCTTCATTCAAAACTCTTGGTTATTAATGGGGACGGCCGATTCAGGAATACCAGAAAGTTGTTTGGATTTTGTATTTGGATTCAACGAATTCTCTGATAGGACACTACTGCTTCAAATCGTCCCTATTAGGTAGGGGTGTAAGTGAGTCGAGCCTACTCGCGAACTACTCGTGCTCGACTCGAAAAAAGATCGAAATTGACTTAAAGTTAATCAAGTCGAGTCGAGTTTCGAACTACTCGAGTAGCTACCGAGTTCGAGCTCATAAATATTCGGCTCGAAAGACTTGCGAGCCTAATCAAGCTTCAACAATATTTACTATTTTGCCATTAATTTATAACTATATACAAGTAATCGAGTCGAGTCAAGCTCGAGTTTATTTTAGAAAAATATGTTTTACAATTAAGACTAGTCTTGGGTGAGACCTAGGGCTATTATTCGAGTCGAGTTAAGCCGAGTATTTGAAGTTCGAGCTCGGCTCGATAACATTGACGAGCTAAGAAACGACCTTGACTCGACTCGTTAAAGAGTCTAACGACCCTATCGAGCTGAGCCTAATGGAATTAAAAGAAAAAAAAATAGATATTGAGCCTAACAAGTCGAGCTCGATCCGGCTCGTTAGTAAATCGAGTATCTAACGAGCTCGAGCTCAGCTCATTTAACGAACGAGTCGAGCCGAACTCGAGTCTTAAGGAGCTGAGCCGAGCTCACTGAGACCGTCTCACAGAATGAGATTCGTGAGACGGGTCTCCCTTAACCCTCATATATAAAAAGTGATAATGTTTGAACAAAAAGTGATATTGTTTAAGTAAAAAGTGACAATTACTTTTGTTAAAAATATTATCACTTTTTACATGAACATTAGACATGCGTAAAATCGAACCGCCAAACCGGCCAACCGGCCAAACCGCCGGTTACGGTTTAAAAATCGAATTGAAAGTGTGTGTGCGTGCGAAATCAGAGATGTTGTCTGTTGTGTTGGCACAATCCACACAACACTATGCAGCGGAAATTGAATTGCACGTAGTGAAAATGGAAGTATTCAAAATTTGCGTAGATTATAAAATAATCTACGCTGTTCACTATAAAAATATGTGAAACGAGTACAACCTCTTTGAGGTGTATAATTACACTACGAAAGTGTATAAAGATTTACTAGATCCTATGAAACTATCTCCCTCATAGATCTAATCACATAACCGAGTAAATAAGACTATGTTCTAACACACTATTATTCGGGTTTACAATAATGTGAAAAACTAGAAGAAGAAACAAAAGTTTTCCTAACTAGAAGCGTATATAGCGTTCAATAGAGTAGTAGTCGATTTTAGCTTTCCTTCTTGTGTATCTTGTGTTGAGGGCAACTTCTGTATTTATAGGCTTCATCCACGAACTGCCATCAACTCCCATGATCGCCTCAACCTTGAGATCATGCGGTTGTAATAACTTCTCACTCCCACGCAGTGGCATGACTTGGTGTTGCCCACTGTCACATCCCGATTTTAGGGCCTAGATGAAAACATACTTTGAGTGCTAATGAAATTCGAATTTATGAATTTATAAAAGATTTTGCAGCGGAAGATTAAGTAAAACTCAAATTTCTTAAAGAAAATTATTACCAAACTTTAATTTTTCAAGTAAGGATCAAAAGCTGGTTTCAAAGAAATCAAATAGTGCATTAGTGAACAATTGAGTCTAACTCGAGATGCAACTAACTTATTAAAAGCAAAAATAATATAAGGAAAAACATTGCATGACTAGACATCCACTTCCACCGTCCCTCCACCGCAACTCCGTCAATCTGTAAAATATTAAATTCATTGGGGTGAGCAAAACAACTAGCTCAGTGGGATCCCCTTTGTCACAATTAAATATCAATGCAAACGTAACCATCAACTCACAAACATGCGTAAATAATCTTCCATAACATAAGTCTTCCATATATTGACCAAGTAAATTGGCCAATCTGTATATTGACCAAGTAAATTGGCCAATCTGTATACGATGGAGTTGCCCCCAAGGATCTTACCATCCCGGACCGTAGTCCCCGCTAGCTATAACGACCTTTCCGTCGAAATAACCCATAATATCGTAAACATAGATTCATGTAGCTAAGAAACAATTAAATTCACATACCATTTAAGGGTGACAAAGTGAAAACATAGTAAGAAAACCCCACCTCGAATTTTATGTCGTGGATGTAGTGCGTGCAATGAAAATAACTTTGACCCTCTTGTAGTCGACTTCCGTGATTTCAAAGTAGAATAAATAATTCTGAAATTTTATTTTGTATGAAAATATTTTTATGCGTATGTTTTTGTTTTGTAAATATGATTCTCTATTTATAAGAGAGGAAATAAATTTTCTTGAGAGAAAAGTTAGGAAATCTATCAATATTTGATTTTATCTTATTTTAGGCAAGATGATGATGATGATAATAATAATAATAATAATAATAATAATAATAATAATAATAATAATAATAATAATAATAATAATAATAATAATAATAATAATAATAATAATAAGGCACGTTATATGGAATTTTTTTGAAATCAATTGATAAGGCAGCATTTAAATTTAAATTTGGGTTTGAAACAAACCCACCACGTTATATGGAATTTTTTTTAAACAACGGTGGAAACAAAATAACATCGAATTTAATAATAATAATATGTAAATAAGAAAATTAGAAATTTCAAATTTTAAATATAAGATTGAAGTTGAAAAAAGGTTTAGTTGTGATTTGAGAAAGAATATTAGGCACGTGAATATAATATATATATATATATGAAAATATATTTTGTATTCAATTTCTAAATATTTTATAATTTTCAAAATCAAATGAAATCTTTTTAATGCGTATAAAATTTTTAGGGGTGTTACACCCACATCTTCTAACTGCTTTGGAGACATTATTAGACAACAAGCGTAAGATAAGAGTTAGTGAGAAAAGGAAGGGCAAATTCTGATGTTGTCATGAGTGTTGGGAACATTAAACACAACACTCGGCTGTTAGTGTTGGATCATTAAACAAAACACTCATATCAACATCAACAATCTCCCCCAATTTGACCTTTCTACATCAACACAACTGAAGTTCACACAACAGAAATATTGATTAAGAAGTTTACACAATTGATATTCCAAAAATATGAAGTAACAATTTGTATAAGATCAAATTAAAGTAAACAACATCTAAACCAAAAACTTGTTTAGATTTAAATAACTCAGGCAAAAATAAATCCTAAATAATTAAAGAATTTAAATAACAGAGTTTGAGAAATAAAAAAACATCAGTACAAAGCTTTTACAACAAAGAAAGAACTGAATTAACACATGGGAAAGGATTGGGCTGAAATGTGTTTCAGTTGCATCTCCATAATCTGCATTTACTCCCCCATAGTGTAAGCTCTCCCCCTGTCTTCAAGCTCATCATGTATCCAAATCACCATAGAGATCCTGGATGTCATGTTCATCTCCCTCGGTCATTGCAGTGTCAGCAGCAGGTTCATCAGTTCGGCCAGGAACTGAATCTGGTTCATCTACAGCAGGAGCAACAATGTTAGTGGGCTAATTGTGTGAACTGTTAGATACTCCCCATGTTGAAGTGGAAAGAAGATCCATCCAAAATTTCGTTTGGACTAGAAGATCCTCCACAGAGTGCTGCAAATTAAGAATGGAACCCTGCAAAATATCAATCTGCCTCATAATGTAATGTGAAGATAAATAGATAGAGGAGGCAACTCCTTCTGGAGGCAGTGTGGTATTGTGGAAGGGATCATTTGCTGGAACATTACTTGGGCCTGCTTCATCATCATTCCTTCTCAAAGGAAGATCAACCACCCTTTCACCTTGGATGAGGAACTGATTTGAGATGCTGAAACTTGGGACATAGGTGCTTACAGCCTCATCTTCATATCTCTCAAAGGCTTTGTCCATCAAGTATTTGTATACAAGGCATGGGTAAGGTAGTATACCTCTTCCAGACATATCAGACTTGAAGGTCATCATATTGGAGAAAATAACCTGCCCTAGGTTAAACCTTTTCAAGTGCCAAATCTTGTACATCAATACAACCTGTTCTAAGATGAGAGTGGTGTTGTTTGTAGTAGGCAGCCAATTAAAACACACCAACTTATGCAAAACAGAATATAGACTAGTGAGTTTAGAGGCCAAAATTCTTCTTCTCCATTTTGTGATTACTCCCCCGGTCAAGATGTTTATCATCAAATCATAATCAGTAACAACAAGATCCTCCATAATTTTAGTTTTAAGCAAAATATTGATCCTCCTAGGGGTAATCATATGCCTATTTCCTCTAAACCAAAAATGTCCATATCTTGTAGAGTTTGGATCACCAGCAAATTGAGGGATGTTTGCATAGAATTCATAAATCCAATCAACAATATAAGGACAAGAAAATTGTAAAGCATTCAGTAATGATCTTTCTTTAAGCCAATCAAGCAAATTCATTTCCTCAAAGTCAGGAGTTCTAATCAATCTTTCACTTAGAATCTGCCTAGTTCTTATGGTTCTATACTGTATGCTCGACTTATCATTGTAATCTTCATCAGAATCACTATTCCTATCATCAGAAGAGAAAAATACCTCATTTTCATCCTCTTCTGAAGAACTGGATGACTGTTCAGGATCTGACGGTTCTGGTGTTGCCATCGGAGAGGCAACACTTTCAGGCTCTCAGAGCCTTTTTTATCGTCGGACTGGTGGAGTGGGTTCACTTTCCTCCTCCATTTCCTCAGCAACTTTGTCTACATCCCCTTCATTAACAGCCACCTCTTCTTCCACTGGAGGTGCAAGTTGTTCGGCCTCTGTTTCTGGTCCTGATTCAGAATCAGACACCGCAATGGGTTCGGATGAATTTCCATCAGTTCTGGGCTTCTTCGTTCCAGTATAGTCAACAATCTTGCCCAGATTCCTTTGGGACTTTCTCTTTCCACCCGACCATCTTTGTGCAGTTGGAACAGCAACGACCTTCTTTTTGCCTTTTTTCTGCCGATGAAGTCTCTCGAACTTAGCGACCAAAACTTCTTCATTAGAGGATTCCGGCTGAGTCTGCATGTCCATATCGCCTTTGAACATGGCATTATCCAGTGTTTCTCCTTCAAGCACTAAAACAGGGTGTGCTGTTTTTAGGCTTAGGGTTTCGAAGGCATCTTTCAAGGTGTTGAAAGGGGTGCCCAGAGGAAAGTGTAGGGTAACTGGAGTGATTTCAGGTGCGGGAGCTTCAGATGAGGGCTCATTTGGTGGTTTGGAGGTTGAAATTTCTGCAGTAGCGTTCGCATTCGCGATTTCAGTGCGAATGTCGTATGGATTGTAGGGAACAATTTCAAGTGGAGTTGCTTGTGTGGGAGTTTGTTTAGTAGAAAAGGGAACCACGATGGTTCCGACGGTGAATGATGGAGAGTTTGGTGAGTTTGATGATGCCATTTCAACAAGGAGATTGAGAGGGTTTGGAGAAATTTTGTCGCTTGAGTTTGAGTTCAAGTGTGCAGCAGTGATCTGAGGAGTGTTAGAAATATTAGGAGTTGTACACACAAAACAAGACAACAAAAGTTAATTCTTGAGACCTTTCGAATTCTTACAGATAAATGCAAATCAGAATTCAAGCAGTGTGAGTCAAAAAATGATGTGACATAGGAACTAGATATACTCGAGTGTTGTAAATAAAATTAAGAGTAGTAATTACCAGGCTTAAATGAATTAACAAAGTTTTTCAAGTATTTTCCAACACTGTAATGGAGAATCATCTTATATGGAGAATTGAGAGGAAGGAGTTACACGATTTTGGAGAGTGAGGGAAGTGAAGTAGTGGAAGTAACTTCCCCACTAATTGATCGTGGTTAACAGGGAGAATAAGAGTTCTGAAAAATAAAATTTAATAAAATGCGGAATATATAATAACTGAAATAAAACAAGGCAAGACTAAGTCAAATTAAATATTTTAGAGTATAATATTTAATAATTATAAAAAAAGAACTAATTCCACGAAAATTGGGATAAGAATCTGAATTAACGAGTGTTTTGACTATTGATGGCATTCTATACACCTCAACACAGTTTTTTCATGATTTTTCATCATATGTGTTGCTCTAATATTTTTATCTTTTTATCACACTTCACATTGATCCATCTTTTGAAAAGAGTGCATCGTAGCAGCGAACTCCGTGCCCCATAGTTACTCAATGGATTTGTGAATATATTGATGTAGTTTATATCACCTTTTGAAAAGAGATCATCGTAGTAGCGAGCTCCGTGTCCCATAGTTACTCAGTGATTTATAAAGCATCTAATACGTGATTTTTCTTTTGTAGCATTTGAGAGGTGTATAGGCTCTTTAGTATTTTTCACAAGTCATTCAGAATTCAAATATCAATCACAAGGAATTTCATTAATTCAATAATTACGAAAATTAAAGCAAGGAAACACATAAGAGACTTATCTTAGTGTTGTCTCAAATGCTACCGCATTTGATACAACACCCTTGATCATATTTTCAGATATTGCATAAACCAAGAGATTTTTGAAGAGATGAAAACCTCTTGTCATCAAGAGCTTTAGTAAATATATCAGCCAATTGTTTTTCAGTAGATATGTACTCCAACTTAACCACTTCCTTTTCAACAAGATCTCTTATAAAGTGTTGTCTAATACTTATATGCTTTGTTAATGAGTGTTGCACTGGATTTTTTGAGATATTTATAGCACTAGTATTATCACAGTACACATTTAAAACATCACTAGGTAAGCCATAATCATGAAACATTTTTTGCAACCAAAGTAATTGAGTACAACAACTCCCTGCTGCAATGTATTCCGATTCAGTTGTTGATTGAGACACACAGTTCTGTTTTCTGCTGTGCCAAGAGATTAAGTTGTTTCCCATATAGAAGCAGCCACCACTTGTGCTTTTCCTATCATCACAGTCTCCTGCCCAATCTGCATCACTGTATCCTATTAAGGTACAGTTTGTGTCTTTGCTGTACCAAATACCTAAATCACATGTACCTGCAACATACTTAATGATTCTTTTAACAACATTCATATGTGATTCTTTGGGGTTAGCTTGGTATCTAGCACATAAACAGACACTAAACATAATATCAGGTCTGCTGGAACTCAAGTATAGCAGACTACCTATCATGGACCTATACAGTGTTGAGTCAACATTTTGGCCAACATTGTCCTTACTCAGTTTCTGAGTTGATCCCATAGGTGTTTTCATGTGTTTAGCACTCTCTAATCCAAACCTTTTTACAAGACTTTTAGCATACTTACTTTGTGAAATAAAAATCCCATCTTTTTGCTGTTTGATTTGCAATCCTAGGAAGTAATTTAAATCACCAACCATGGACATTTCAAAGGTAGATGTCATCTCATTCACAAAGTGTTTAAGCATATTGTCACAAGTAGAACCAAATACTATATCATCAACATAGATTTGAGAAATCATAATAGCATTTTTATCATGTTTGATGAACAGTGTTCTATCAGCTTCTTCTCTTACAAAACCAAACTCAATCAAGAAATCTGTCAATCTTTCATACCATGATCTAGGTGCTTGTTTTAAGTCATATAGAGCCTTTTTCAATTTATAGACATGATCAGGAAAATCAGGATTTTCAAAGCCTTTAGGTTGTTCAACATAAGCTTCTTCATTTAGAATACCATTTAGAATGGCAGCTTTAACATCCATTTGGTGCAGTTTTATATCAATATAGCATGCAATGGCAAGTAAGAGCCTAATAGATTCAATTCTAGCAACAGGAGCAAATGTTTCATCAAATTCTACACCTTCTACCTGTGTATACCCTTGAGCAACCAACCTAGCTTTGTTTCTAATAATATTTCCCATCTCATCAGTCTTGTTTTTGAAAATCCATTTAGTCCCTATAACATTAACATGGTCTGGTCTAGGAACTAATGTCCACACATCATTCCTAACAAACTGATTAAGTTCTTCATGCATAGCTTCAATCCAATTCTCATCATCTAATGCTTCTTTAACAGTTATAGGCTCAATTTCAGAGTGATAGCATTCATGATTAACTTTACTACACATGCATGACATACATATAGATCTTACCACATCCTTTGAGTTCATACCCATTCTTCTTTTGGTTTGAACACCTATAGACTGTTCACCAATGATTTGGTCTTGAGGATGGTATTTCTGAATCCTTATGGAAGGAGTTTTCTGGAGATTATACAGATTTTCAGGATCTGTATTATCAGATGTTTCTTCTGGTGTGTCATTATACTTCTCAACATTCTGAACCTGTTCAACATTTTCAGTATTGATTGGTAAATTAATCAAGTCTGAAATGTCTTCATCTTCAATACTTTTACCTGTAATGCTTGTATCATCATCAAAAACAACATTTGCAGATTCTTGTACAGTATCAGTCCTAAAGTTATAAATTCTATAGGCTTTGCTGTTTCTCGAGTAACTAAGAAATAAACCTTTATCACTCTTTGAGTCAAACTTATGTAACTGATCCCTGTCATTCAAGATATAACATACATAACCAAAAACATGGAAATATTTCAGGTTAGGCTTTCTATTGTTCAGAATTTCATATGGAGTTCTAGTAGAATCTGTTCTAATATAAACTCTATTAGCAATATGACAAGCAGTATTAAGAGCTTCTGCCCAAAATCTTTTGGATAAGTTCTTAGAACATAACATGACTCTAGCCATTTCTTGAAGTGTTCTATTCTTTCTTTCTGCAATGCCATTTTGTTGAGGAGTTTTAGGAGATGAAAACTCTTGTATTATTCCTTTAGATTCACAAAACTCAGTAAAAACACTATTTTTAAATTCTCTTCCATGATCAGACCTGATTCTGCATACTTTAGAATTGAAAACATTCTTGAATCTTTTATACAGAATTTTGAAAATGGAAAAAGTTTCAGATTTATCTTTTAAGAATTCAATCCATGTGAATCTAGAGTAATCATCAACCACAACTAAAGAGTACCTTTTACCTCCAATGCTTTCTGTTTCCATAGGACCCATAAGATCCATGTGCAGTAATTCGAAGCAATGTTTGGTTGAGCAATGTCCCAACATTTTGTGAGACACCTTGACCTGTTTGCCTTTTTGACAAGGTCCACAAACCTTGTTATCTGAGAATTTCAGATCTTGTAAACCTGTAACAGCTTTCAATCTAACAAGTTTATCAAGTTGTCTATAGTTAGCATGTCCAAGTTTGTGATGCCATAAAGTACTATCATCAATTTTAACCTTATTGTAGATAAGTTCAGATTCAATGAGGTAGCAATTATCAGCAGATCTGTTTCCCATCATGATACAATCAGAATTTTTGTCTAGTACATAACCTGAGTTCTTATCAAACTTAACATGCAAATCATCATCACATAATTGACTAATACTTATAAGATTGGCCAGTAATCCATCAACATGCAGAACATTGGATAACTTAGGAAAACCAAGAACATTCAATGTCCCTTTACAATTGATTTTTTCTTTTGATCCACCACCATAAGTGACATTACCACCATTGTAACAGTATAATCAGTGAAATAATCAATTTGACCTGTCATGTGTTTAGAACAGCCACTATCAAAGTACCATAATCCAGGTATACATGCTTTTAGAGACATATGAACAACATTACAAGATGTATTTTCTTTTGGAATCCATGCAGAATTATTACTATGTGGTCTTGAATGTTGAGTCATTCCAGGCAATACAGAATTTTTCAGATGGTTTTTCTTCTTCAAACATTGAGGACTTTTATGACCCTTTTTGAAACAGTAATGGCATATAGCATCTTTTGCATTAATCTGAGTCTTAGCTGAAACACTAGAATTGTAATTCACTTCAGCTTTTACAAAAACAGTAGGTTTCTTAGGGTCAGACTTCTTTGAATTTTTACCTTGATTGCCAATACCTGTTTTTCTTGAGTTGTTGGTCATAAGAGAGTCTTCCAGTTTGTTCTTTCCTTCAGAAAATCTTTTAAAGCTCAGTGAGGCTTCCTTCAACCTTTCTTCAAGTTTAGATATCTCAATATCTTTTCTTGTTAGAATACCTTCAAACTTGGTAATAGATTCTCTTAAATCAGAATTTTCAAAGTTCAGAGACTTAATGATGTGGTTAAGTTTCTCATTTTCAGAAGATATTTTGCAAACTTTTTCATTAGTTAAAGGTTTTTCATAAGAATATTTCTTAAAATCAAGAACAGACACATCTAGTCTTTCTTTAAGTTTAGAAATTTCCTTATCCTTCTTTGTTAAAAGACTTTCCAGTTTGAAAACAGTATTAGACAAGTCTTGAATGTCAGCATTTCTTCTGGATAAACCTGCTTTATTTGATGTACCTGTTTCATTAACAGAACTTGTGAAACAGTTAAGTTCTGGTGCATTATTATTCAGTGATTTCCCAAATGATGGCTCATTTGTCCTCACATCATAATAATCGTCCAGATCATCATCAAAAGTATCATCATACAGAATTCTAGCAGAGAAAGCTTTTTCAATATCTTTTTCAGGATCATGATCAACATCAGACTCATCACTTAAAGTAGCACTGAAATTAAGTTTCTTTTTGAGAATGGTGTTAGCACATTCATTAGCATAATGATCATATCCAGAACATGTATCACATTTAACATTCTTCCTATAATCTTGGTCAGATCTAAACCTGTTTCCTCTTTCTAATTGTCTAGAAGGATTAAAAGTGTTCTTCCTAACAGGCAATTGTTGAGTATTATTAATTTGCACCTTAGGTTGAATGTTGTCTTTGAATCTCTTATTCTTCATGAGAGTCTTAAACTGTCTAGTAATAAATGCCATGTAATCAGGATTATTCAAGTATTCCTTAATATCATCTTCATCAGAATCAATTTCAGTAACATAGGGAGACTTTCCAGAACCTGATGATGCAGATGATGAGGCATCACCTCTGAAAACAAGCACTTTCTTTTCATTATCAGTCTTTTCAGAAATGTTCATCTCATAAGTTTTCAAAATACCAATCAATTCATTTTGACTTAACACATCAGTATCCTTAGCTTCTTCTATAGCACATATCTTAGGTTCAAAACGTTTAGGAACTGATCTAATAATTTTATGTACTTGTAGGTCCTGAAAGTTGAGTTAATATCGAGGGAGGCTAAAGAAAATGTCTAGAGGGGGTGAATAGACTTTTCTAAAATCTTTCGATATATCAAAATACAATATGCGGAATAACGAAATTAAACAATGAGCCCACTACAAGTTTATACTCAACTTCTTAATTCGAGAACTTCTGTTCTATACTCAACTAGTCTTGTTCAGTTATGTATGTAAACAATTAAGCAATTAAACAAAACAGTAAAGTAATCAACACAAACAATTTATAGTGGTTCGACAACTTGTCTACTTCCACTCTCACAACCCAGTTGTGATATTTCCACTAACTCTTCCAATCGAGTACAAAGTGTATGTAGCAAGTATCTAGCAACTTGAAGTGAAGAGAAAACGCGTATCTAGCAACTTGATAAAAACAACAAACAAAAACGAAAACTTATTCAGTAGCAGTCTTCTGGTATCTTCACTTGACTTCTGACTTGCTTTCTGAACTTCAATGAACTCTGAGAGTAACTTCGAACAATTCTTCAGTATGTAGCTTTAGTATACGTATTTGCAGTAGTCTTTAAAATGATAAACACCTTGTGGTATTTATAGACTTCAACTTCAAGAACTTAGTTAGTTGTAACCAACTCTTCTTGAAAACTAACTTCCAACTGAATCTTCTTATCCATCCACGCGTTTCAGTTAATTAGTTATTCCATAACTAACTCTGTAATCTTTATCTTTACACGCGTTTTCTCTTCACTTCAAGTTGACTTGTCTTGTGGAGTCTTGTATATGCACTTGTCTTGTAGTCCACCTGTCTTGTGTAGTAGACTTCAACCCTTCTTGTCTGGTCTTCTTGTGCGATTTACAACAGTAGACTATTCTAATCCTAACAAGACTATTACATTACTTTAAGCTTATACCATAGCTTAGTCAACTTATAATCTATACAATCAATCTATCTATTACATTCAGAAATCATGAGCTCTATACAATGATTATTTTATAGCTCAATAACAATCTAACAGTTAATATAAACATATATGAAGTACTTATAATTTCGTACTTATCTTTTAATATTTAAACAACACTTGTCTTTCCATGTGAACTCTACTGGTCTGTTCAAGATGACTTCTTCTTAACTAGACTAGATCAGTCAATACTTTAGAAAATATTCAAACTACTTTTGGCTTATCAAAACTTCATCTTTTATCATCATTTAGGACTTGTCTAGGATTCATATCCCAACAATTTCCCCCTTTTTGATGAAGCCAAAACTACTTGAATCTTTTCTTAATAGTAGACTAGTTAAGTAGTTATCCTGTCTTAACATCAAATAGTACTTATATTTTCATTCATTCAAAATAAGAACAATAGATATTACACATACTTCAAAAATCAATCAGAGCAAAAAAAACTTAATCAGTTATGTTACCTCCTTCAAGATTAGGAACACAAAACGCATCTAGGAGTCTTCTGTGTATAACTGAAGTATGCTCATCATCATCAATCTTCTCTTTATCCAGTAGATCTTCTTCAAACTTCTTGATTTGATTAAAATCCACTCTTTTGCCTGAGCTTGACATAGGACATTTCCATCTTGGAAACACAAGAACTAGAATATTGAAGTTCGCTCCAGCAGATATCCTTAAGATTAAATTCCTTAAGATCAAATTCCATCTAAGATCTTGCATAGCTTCCGCAGCTTCTTTAGCTTCTGGTTCAGCACTAGACTTAGCTTTCTCACCTTCAGCAACAACTTCAACTCGGCTTGTCTCTTCCCCCTTTTTGGCTTCATCAGTCGCCTTGAGAGAGAAAAGAGAAGTGAAACGAGTCATCTCTTCAAACATAGCTTGCTTCATCAGGTTTGTAGCTTTTTCAATCTGCCTTTCATGAGAACCATCTTGACTCAACTTGTCTAGTTTGGTCGCCACCAACTCCAGCTTTTGAGTAGACAAGTTCAACTCATTCTTAAAATGTGTTGCAGTCAGACGTAACTTCCTGTTCTCTTCAGTCATAGCATTGATAATCTCTCTTGCTTGAGCTAGCTGATCATAGGCTTCTTTTCTTTGAACATCAGCTACTTCAATCTTAGCTCTATAAACTCTTTCCATCTTCCTGGATTCAGTGGCTAAGACTCGAGCAAAATCGACTGAGCTCTTCTCCGAATATTCAACTTGATTCTGGAGAAATCCTTCAATCTGATTAAACATCTCTTGTCTGAAATCATTATCCAACTGGTTGACCACATTCATGATCATCTCTTTTGAACTTGTCACAAGGACACTGTTTTGTTCAACAAGAGCCTTCTTTAACTCAGACTTGAGAAATTCATCGATAGATGACTTGATAACAGCCTTCAAGTCTTCTTTCAACTCATCTATTGAAGCGGCTTTGATTGCTTGAGACGATTGACCAACTTCAACATGAGTAGCCTCTTCCATAATCTCATCATCTGGAATTGATAACACTTCTACCAACTGACCTTCTGGAGCAGCAGTCAAGACCTCGTCTTCAACTACTTCAGCTTCTGGAAGCACACTTCCAGCAATAGCTTTCAGACTGGGCAAAGGACAATAAGGCACCATAGCTAACTTAGCTTCCTTAGTCCTCCTTTCAGCATCAGCCAAGTCCTTTTTCAACAAGGCGTGCAGCTTCTCCATGTATCCACAAATTTCAATGGGAAGCAATAGATCAGTATATCGATTGATAAAAGCAAAATCTGACCTTGGACTGTCAGCATGTTCCACTTGGAATCTGAACACAATGCCTCTCAACTGGTCTGAGACATTGTCTAACTCTACTATAGGATCAGTAGACTGGGTCTCCTCAGCTGGTGCATCTTCAACCATAACTACATCTTCTTCAAAATCAGCCTCTGAAACCTGAACACCCATATCAAATTGCGATTCTGAACACATCAAATCATCGGAAATGTTCAGCAATCTCTTCGTAAGAGCAGTAATGGCATGAGCTGGAAATAACTCTGAGTGGTCTCGAACACCACTGTTCTCCTTCTGTTCCATCTCCTAATCCATGAAGTTTGAAATTCCACCTTTTCCTAAGATGACTTCGAAAAGATCATCTGTTTCAGACTTCTTCAATGCCACCCAAGTGCATATTCTTAGAAGCTTTTCAAACTGCTCTGACGAGTAGTCGACTTCGACAGACGAGAGCTGCTTCTTTAAATTCTTGCTCATCTTCGAACGGACTCTCTTCTCTCTTAAACACATGGGGTAGTAAACCAAGGACTCGAATCTATGTTCAGAAGGGGTCTGAGCAGGTGGGGTCCCTGCCTCAGTTGTTGCAGTGGCAACTGGAGTAATTTCTGAACTAGATGGGATGGGGGGTTCAACATTTTCTGTTGAAGGTAAGGATAAAATTTGGTCTGTGGTTTCTGTGGGCTTTGATGTGTCTAAGATTGGTGTGACAACTGTCGGAGTATCAGTTGTATCCATTATGGAAGTGTTTGGGGGTAGGCTGGCTCTCAGCGGATGTGCTGCCAGCACTTGTGAGGTTGAGGGAATAGGTCTAGGCCTAGGTCGATGTGACCTTGCCTTGGTTCGAACAGAAGAGAGAGAGAGAGGGGTATTGAAATAGATGGGGATGAGGTACCAACCTGAGGACTCGACTCTTCTGGAGGAGGGGGCGTTCCAATTCTCACCAGTTTATACATTTCAGGTACTTGAGTACTTGGTTCTTTCTCATTTTCGAACTCCTCTTCCGACTGAGTCTCCTCAGAGTCATCTGCACTAGACGAGTCTTGTGCAGCTTCCTTAGACTCTTCTTCAACAGACTCATTTTCCGAAGAACCAGTCGAGGCAGCATACGACAAAGCTTCCATGGGGTCAATCTGAGCTTGCCTAGGTGCAGCTGGCCTAGCAGCAGCCTGCTTCCTCAAAGCCTCCTTTTTCAGATAAAATTTCAAAGGATGAAATGGCTTACCCTTACTCCATTCCGACTTGTTTGGCATCAATAAAGGAAATAGAATGCTTAGCTTGTTTCCATATCCAACCACATTCGATACCACCCAATTACGAGTATCGGTGTCCACCCGAACACTTCTTTCGAAGTACATCATTCGATCCGCGATGAGTTTGAACCAATTACCTTCGGTAATACCATCATATATGGCAGCCATTACCCTTGATTTTCCCAATGTGACAGAATCATGGGAACCAGTGGCACATAGAAAAATTTTGTTGGCTATGTCAAATAGGGTGCGATACTTGTCTAGGAGTTCCGACTTCTTGACGGCAGGAAGCTTGCCATCTGGTTTCAGCTTCATCTTCCTTCCACAAAATATACTCAGATATCTTGTCTCTTGCCCGATTGCATAATTCTCCACATCAATTGTTCCGGTGGGCAGCTTCAGATGCTCGAACAAGGCTTCTCGAGTGATTTCCACTCGACTTCCACCAACAAAAGATTCGATTGTGTCTCCTCGTCTAGTGGCGTTGGCATAAAATTCCAGCACTTCCTCCTCCAAGACGACTTGAGGAAACGCCTCCAAATAAGGTTTTAGGCCACATCTGCTGCATTTGGCTAGAATTTCTGCGTTTCCATCTGTGTGATTACCCTTGAAGAACACAGACGGTTCAATATGCACTTTGTTGTCGGAGATGTATCTGCCTAGGTCGAATATAGCCTGCATGTTAGTTCTCACATCGAAAATAGATCGAATCAACATAGTGATGACTGGGTAACAACAGAATAGCTTGGAATTGCAAAAAAATGCTTGAAAGTAGGGGAGTTAGGAAATTGTGGGGCAAGACGTGTGAGAGAGTTGGGTTTTGTTCAAAATTGAATTGTACTTTGAACGGCCAAGATCTAAGGATTAGATCCAACGGTTGGGGCTTTTGGTATTCGGTTACGGAATCGAGAATATTATGTGATTTGATATTGTAAGATTTGAAATCCGTCTCTTCTTAGTTAGGACAGGGGAGTGAACTCATCTGTCCTAGTGTAGTCAAGTGCGAACTGGGTATGTACACCTCATTAAATGGGAGTGTATAAATCCAATTCAAGGATTTTCCAAATTTTAACATTATCGAATTACAATAATACCCTTAATTCGATTTGAATAAACACTTAGCATATTTCAATCAAAAGAACACTTATCTAGTCTGTTCGAGCCCATCCAGAACAGACGAGTAGACCTAAGCTTCACGAGACGAGTAGGCTTAAGTGCACAAGACGAGTTCCCCCTTCCACTGTGATTGTCTATTCTGAACGTCGAACGACTTCATGTACCTATCTTATCATTTGCAATGTATACTCGTAGGTACAGGTAGAGTAAAATAAATAAGATGAATATCAATCTAAAGCAATGATCAAGGTTTCGAACAAGATGACTTGTAACAAACATAAGAGTTAACATAAGGATATTTAAGAAATCATAGATTCCCCCTTAATTGTTTATTCCCTTAGTATTACCCTCAGCTTTACCAGCTTCCTCATCGGGTTGTTTGGTCATCTAGTCTAGCCTTGTATACCTGTCTGTTGCTTGAGTAGACGAGTGCTCTGGTCTAGTGATCTTGTCTCCTTATTTCTTTGATGTACCTGTCTGGTTAGTACATAGCTATAGGCAAGTAGGGTCTAAATCAATTAGTCCTAGACTAATGCATAACTCACGAAAACGTGCCTCAGCTAATGGTTTTGTAAAAATATCAGCTCTTTGAAAATCAGTATGAATCTTTTCCATGCGAATATCCTTCTTTTCTACATGATCACGTATGAAATGATGCTTCACATCAACATGCTTACAACGTGTGTGCAAAACAGAATTTTGTGTAATGGCAATGGCACTATTACTATCACAGAAAATAGGAACATTTGATTCATGTATATTGTAATCTCTAAGTTGTTGCATGAGCCAGAGTAGTTGACTACAACAGCTACCAGCAGCCATGTACTCGGCTTCGGTAGTTGAAGTTGCAACACTAGTCTGCTTTTTCGAAAACCATGAAATGAGTTTTGTGCCTAAGAATTGACAAGAACCAGAAGTAGATTTCCTATCTATTCTACAGCCTCCAAAGTCTGAGTCTGAGTAGCCACTTAAGGATAGATCATCATTGGAGGGATACCATATACCACGATTGATGGTCCCTTTCAAATATTTTATAATCCTTTTGGTGGTTTCCATGTGACTTTCCTTTGGATTGGCTTGAAATCGAGCACAAACACCAACAGAGAATGCAATGTCCGGTCTACTGGCAGTTAGATACAGTAAGGAACCAATTAATCCACGATAATAAGATTGGTCAGCACATTTACCGTTTTCATCTGGGTCCATTCTGTAAGTTGGTTGCATCGGTACGCCAGTAGACTTACAAGTTTTAATTCCGTACTTGTCTAGAAGGTTTCTAGTGTACTTCGCCTGATTTATGAAAATGCCTTCTGGGGTTTGTTTTACTTGAAGACCAAGAAAGTAGTTCATTTCACCCATCATTGACATCTCAAATTTACTTTGCATGAGTGTTGAAAAACTTTCACTCAGCTTTTTGTTAGGTGACCCAAAAATGATGTCATCTACGTAAATTTGGACGAGTAAAATGTCCTTCCCTTCTTGTCTTCTGAACAAGGTTCTATCGACCTTGCCCTTAGTAAAACCATTTTCTAATAGAAAGAGAGATAAGGTATCATACCATGCTCTTGGAGCTTGCTTTAGTCCGTACATGGCTTTCTTCAATCTGTACACCTGATTGCCTTTGACTTCGAAACCTGGGGGTTGTTCAACATACACTTCTTCCGCAAGAATACCGTTAAGAAATGCACTTTTAACATCCATTTGATATACAGTAAACTTCATATGAGCAGCATATGCAAGAAACAAACGAATGGCTTCTAGTCTAGCAACAGGAGCATAAGTTTCATCATAGTCTATGCCTTCAGCTTGTGAGTAGCCTTGGGCGACTAGTCTAGCCTTATTCCTAACGACTAAATCATTCTCATCTTTCTTATTCTTGAAAATCCATCTAGTGCCAACTACATTATGATGTTCCGGCCTATCGACAAGTTCCTAGACGTCGTTTCGAACAAACTGGTTCAACTCGTCTTGCATAGCGATGATCCAATTACTATCAGCCAATGCCTCTTTAACAGTGGTAGGCTCAATAGCAGAGAGGAAACAACACCAGCAAAACATAGTTGGACTAGGCTGTTCTTGCGACTCAAAGAGTTGTCGTCTAGTCTTCACACCAATAGTAGAGTCACCAATGATATTTTCAGTATCATGCGCAGATTTCCATGTTTTTCTATTCTTAACAGGAACACTATCATCATCTATATCATGTACAACATCATGCATATCAACATCATTTATATCATCAACAGATTTACCGTGAGTAGACGAGTCAACTAGAGCAGGCATGTCATCTGGTCTAGAAGACTTACCTTGAGCACTTACTTTCTCTTTGTCGTCAGACTCTAGAGCTTTTAGGAATGGGTTGTAGGCTTGAACGGATTCATATACCTCTGATTCTTTGTCAGATTCGATCGTTAGATCAGTTACTTTCTCACTGATCTTGTCGGCAGACGAGTCCTGTCGAGATTCATCGAAAACCACATGTGGTGTTTCTTCCACACAAAGAGTTGAGTAGTTAAATACTCTAAATGCTTTGCTAGTTGAGGAGTATCCTAAAAATATCCCCTCGTCTGCTTTAGCATCGAAAGCATTCAACTTGCTCTTTCCATTGTTGTGGATGAAACACTTACAACCAAATATATAGAAATATGAAACTCTGGGTTTTCTACCTTTCCAAACCTCATAAGGTGTCTTGCCTAGAGCTTTGTTGATCGCACTTCTGTTCTGTGAATGGCATGCAGTATTGATAGCTTCAGCCCAAAACTTTTGAGGTGTGTTGAATTCAGCTAGCATGGTCCTACAGGCTTCCTTGAGAGTTCGATTCCTTCTTTCAGCTACTCCGTTCTGTTGTGGTGTCCTGGCTGCATTAGTAAGATGATGGATACCACGTTTAGTACAGAAATCTTTGATATAGCAATTAATGAACTCAGTTCCCTTGTCACTACGAATCTTGACAATAGACTGGTTCTTCTCAACTTGTAACTTCTTCAACAGATCAGGCAGAAGTGTTTGTGTATCACTCTTCTTGTGTAGGAAGACTACCCAAGTAAACTTAGAATAGTCGTCTACAACAACAAGTGTGTACCTTCTACCATTCAAGGTTGGAGGAGTTATTGGACCATGAAGATCCATATGTAGGAGTTCTAGGACTCTACTAGTTGAGAGAGTAGGAATTGATTTAAAAGAACCTTTAACCTGTTTACCCTGTTGACAAGCCGTGCATACATGTGACTTGTAGTAAACTTCATTGGGAATACCTTCTACAAGGTAGTCTCTGGCTATCTTATTAAGAACCTTAAAGTTTAAGTGACAGGGGCGTTTGTGCCAGAGCCACCCAAGTTCTTTAGGATTCTTAGTAAGTAGACAGGTGTCCCTCGGACAACTGTTCCAGTTCACTATGTACACACTTCCTTGTCTTACGCCGACTAGTAGGACTATGTGTGTCCTTTTATCAATGATTTCACATTTGCGGCTCTTGAACTGCACCTTGTATCCACGATCACAAAACTGTGAAACAGAGAGTAAATTGTATTTCAAACCTTCAACATATGAGACATCTTGGATCTCTACGTCTCCATTCCGGATGTAACCAAATCCTTTAGTGACAGCAGTGGAGCTATCACCAAATATCACTTTTGGTCCTTCCTGCTCATGGTAACTTGATAAAAGAGCATTGGTACCAGTCATGTGGTGCGAACAACCACTGTCTATGTACCAAGTTTCTCCTACTGAGCCACCCTTCTTATACAAGTCAAGTCGACCCTGCAGTGAAGATATTCAATAATTTAGGTACCCATTTGTTTATTGGGGTCCTTGGGGGTTAGTCGAGTTCAGAGGAATCCAAATGTACATTGGAGTCTTGAACAAGTTCGATCTCTTAAGCTTTCGTCCATACTTGTTACAGAATAAGACCTTGTTGTCCTTATCTGGCCTATCAGTCGAGTTCGGGTCTACTCTTTGGAGATAGCCTTTCGACTTAATCTCTACTTGAGCAGGCACTTGTCTATGATAGTCAGAGTAGGGCTTATATGCATTAGGTCCATACGGTTTATAGACACGTTTGGGTCTTTCCTCACTTATGATATCATATGACAAAGGTGGAGGATATAGGACAGCTTGTGTACGATATTTGGGAGCTACCTGTCTAGGTCTAGACGAGTAGAGCTGAGACTGCCTTATGAAAGGAGGTTTAGGCTCTTGTCGTCTAGTCTGTACCTGTCTAGTACTCGTCTCCTCAGGATACCAATCCTCGTATCTGACCTGGTTGGGTCGTCCACGATTAGTGGTCCTTTGAAGATTAGTTCTAGGTGGAACAGGCTTGTTGTTACCATTCTTTTTACCTCCCTTGGTAGTCGGAATGTTAACTCGAGCTTGTTTAGGTACAGTACCTTTAGATGGAGTATCAATATCGTATATCATTGGTCCTTTTCCTTTATCATTTGGCAAAAGTCTTGCGTTAGTAGTAGGGTTCTTAATGACTCGAGTAGACGAGCTAGATGACTCAGCACCTATACCTGTCTTGTCACCTGGGTCTCTATACCTATCTGACAGTTCAAGGTTAATCTTAGAAGAGTTAACCAGGTCAGTAAGTTTGAGATCAAGTGTGACAACCTCGGTCTCTAAGAACTTATTACGTTCTTCAAGTCTGTTGCACTTGCTCTTTAAAACATTGAATTCATTTCTCTCAGTTGCATGTGTCTTAAGTAGGTCTTGATATAACCTGTCTGTCAATGCACACTTTTCTTTGAGTTGTCTTAACTCTTCAGTCAAGCGTTCATTTAGGACTGTTACATTAGGATCTACTTTAGACTGAGCTTCCTTAAGATCAATGATTTCTTGTTTTAATGCGATGTTTTCATCACTAACTTCGATGAATGCTTGGTTAGCAAGTAGAAGGTCGTCTTCAACAGCACTAGTCGAGTGCTGAAGACTACTTCCTACTTCACTACTAGCAGTATCACTTTCATCAGTTTCTGAATCATCACAAGATTGAAAAGATGTAGCAGATGATACCTCTTGGTCGATTTTAGCCATGCAGCATAAACCATCATCTACTATGAATGCTTCATCGTGATCTCGATCAGATGAGTGGTTAGACAAGGACGATGGCAACTCGTCTGAATCCGAATCAGAGTCATCATTGGCCATCATTGCCTTCTTGCCACGGTTGTATCTTCTTTCCCTTCGTGCTTTGCGTTCTTCTCGATCATCAGTGCTCAGGTCTGGACATTCATATATGTAATGACCTGGCTTTTCACAATTATAGCACAAGAGATCATTAGTAGCTTTTTTAATAGGAGATTTGTCCCTACGCTTATCACGTCAGACTCTCTATCTCGTCTATTACCTTTCGAGACTTCGTCTCTCCTTTCGGACGAGTTTCGGTCTCGTCTGGTCTCAGACGAGTTCTTAGAAGTGGACGCTCTATGATCCTTATAGAACTTCTTGTATCTTCCGAAACGTTTATTGAGCCTATCAAACTTTCTAACCATGAGACTCACCTGATCCTTCAGACTAAGATCAGTATCTAACTCGTCTTTTACAGAAGCAGACTTAGTCTTAGACTTAGACCTGTCTACTTTAGAAGACTTAGACGAACTAGACTTAAAGGCAACGTTCTTAGACACAACATGTTCTCTGTCACTACTGACTACAGGTTCATCTTCGTCTAAATCAAACTCATGGGCTTTGAGAGTTTGAAACATTGTCTCTGCACTCCAAGCATCTATGTTCTGGGTATTCTTAACGAGCATCTTTACCATTTTCCATCGAGGATCTAAGCTCTTAAGAATCCTAAGATTGATTTCACGAGGAGTATATGACTTACCAAGGACTTCCAGATCATTCATAATCTTAGTAAAACGAGTATCCAGCTGGTCGATAGTTTCACCAGCTTTCATGTGAAATGATTCAAATCTTTGGACAGATGTGGATAATTTGCTCTCTTTGATTAGGGATGTCCCTTCACAAATGATAGCTAGTCTATCCCACGTGTCTTTGGCAGTTTTGCATTTCAACACCTTTCCGAGATACTCATTCGGAAGTGTGTGTAAAATGTAATTCTTTGCCAAACTATCTAAATTATTTTGACGCATTTCCTCAGAGGTTAGTTCTGACCTGGGTTTCTTGACGAGAGTGCCGATTGGTTTGTCTTTGTCGAGGGCATCAGTATTTGGAACCATTGTTACGATCGGGCCCTCTGTGACAACAGAGATCATTAGGTCGTGCGTGGAACTAAAGATCGCTTCCATTCGCAACTTCCAGTAGTCGTAGTCCTGGACCTGGAACTTGGGTAACTTGTTAGCGCTGATCTCAAGAGACATGATTTCAAGAAATAAGTGCTAAGCAAATTTATGATTAAGAAGTAGTTAGTTCAAGAACAGGGAACAAGAAACAGATATATCAAGAATATTGATCAAGAACACGTAAGCAATTACAATCACGAACCAAGACATCACCCTAAGTCTTAAGTCGGTTATCAAAAAACAGCAGTTCGTAAACTACTGCTCTGATACCACTTGTAGGTCCCGAAAGTTGAGTTAATATCGAGGGAAGCTAAAGAAAATGTCTAGAGGGGGGTGAATAGACTTTTCTAAAATCTTTCGATATATCAGAATACAATATGCGGAATAACGAAATTAAACAATGAGCCCACTACAAGTTTATACTCAACTTCTTAATTCGAGAACTTCTGTTCTATACTCAACTAGTCTTGTTCAGTTATGTATGTAAACAATTAAGCAATTAAACAAAACAGTAAAGTAATCAACACAAACAATTTATAGTGGTTCGACAACTTGTCTACGTCCACTCTCACAACCCAGTTGTGATATTTCCACTAACTCTTCCAATCGAGTACAAAGTGTATGTGTTCTTGTTCTTTAGAGTCCCAAGAAAAAGACTTAGATCTTCTAAGACTATACCACCAGATACGTCTACGATCTTACTAGAAATTTAACAAGTATCTAGCAACTTGATAAAAACAACAAACAAAAACGAAAACTTATTCAGTAGCAGTCTTCTGGTATCTTCACTTGACTTCTGACTTGCTTTCTGAACTTCAATGAACTCTGAGAGTAACTTCGAACAATTCTTCAGTATGTAGCTTTAGTATACGTATTTGCAGTAGTCTTTAAAATGATAAACACCTTGTGGTATTTATAGACTTCAACTTCAAGAACTTAGTTAGTTGTAACCAACTCTTCTTGAAAACTAACTTCCAACTGAATCTTCTTATCCATCCACGCGTTTCAGTTAATTAGTTATTCCATAACTAACTCTGTAATCTTTATCTTTACACGCGTTTTCTCTTCACTTCAAGTTGACTTGTCTTGTGGAGTCTTGTATATGCACTTGTCTTGTAGTCCACCTGTCTTGTGTAGTAGACTTCAACCCTTCTTGTCTGGTCTTCTTGTGCGATTTACAACAGTAGACTATTCTAATCCTAACAAGACTATTACATTACTTTAAGCTTATACCATAGCTTAGTCAACTTATAATCTATACAATCAATCTATCTATTACATTCAGAAATCATGAGCTCTATACAATGATTATTTTATAGCTCAATAATAATCTAACAGTTAATATAAACATATATGAAGTACTTATAATTTCGTACTTATCTTTTAATATTTAAACAACACTTGTCTTTCCATGTGAACTCTACTGGTCTGTTCAAGATGACTTCTTCTTAACTAGACTAGATCAGTCAATACTTTAGAAAATATTCAAACTACTTTTGGCTTATCAAAACTTCATCTTTTATCATCATTTAGGACTTGTCTAGGATTCATATCCCAACAGTACTAACCTTTGATTTGATATTGGATCTCCAAGAGAATGAGCTTCATTTGAAATCTCAGTCAGCTTCTCGTTATAAGATGAAATGTTTTCATCTTCTTTCATCCTTAGATTTTCGAACTTGGTTCCAAGCATACGTAGTCTGGTCCTTCGTACACTATCCGATCCTTCACAATGTTCTTGCAGTCGATCTCATGCATCCTTCGATGAAATGCAGTTTGATATGATTTTGAACATTGAGGCATCAGTTGAGGTGAAGATTGCATTCAACGCCTTTGAATTGTAACTTGCAGTTGTGATTTCTTCAGCCGTCCACTCGAGCTCTCTCTTGATCTGAGCTTCATTGTCTTCATCCGCAACAGTTCTTGGTTGAGTCCAACCAGCAAGAACACTCCTCCAGGCTCGTTCATCAAAGGATTTGATGTACATTCTCATCTTTGGTTTCAAGAAAGCATAGTTTGTGCAATCTAGAATCAGAGGTTTTAGTGCGGGTGAAAGTGGATACTCCATTTCAAATTTACACACTCTAAGCAGAATCTCTACTTAAGTGTATCAAGTAGTTGGCTCTGATACCAACTGAAAGTGTGTGTGCGTGCAAAATCAGAGATGTTGTCTGTTGTGTTGGCACAATCCAAACAACACTATGCAGCGGAAATTGAATTGCACGTAGTGAAAATGGAAGTATTCAAAATTTGCGTAGATTATAAAATAATCTGCGCTGTTCACTATAAAAATATGTGAAACGAGTACAACCTCTTTGAGGTGTATAATTACACTACAAAAGTGTATAAAGATTTACTAGATCATATGAAACTATCTCCCTCATAGATCTAATCACATAACCTAGTAAATAAGACTATGTTCTAACACACTATTATTCGGGTTTACAATAATGTGAAGAACTACAAGAAGAAACAAAGGTTTTCCTAACTAGAAGCGTATATAGCGTTCAATAGAGTAGTAGTCGATTTTAGCTTTCCTTCTTGTGTATCTTGTGTTGAGGGCAGCTTCTGTATTTATCGGCTTCATCCACGAACTGCCATCAACTCCTATGATCGCCTCAACCTTGAGATCATGCGGTTGTAAAACTTCTCTCCACCACTCCTAGAATTTAGGGACTTGTTATACCATGTCTAATAACTTCTCACTCCCACGCAGTGTCATGACTTGGTGTTGCCCACGTCTTCTAACTGCTTTAGGAACATCATTAGACAACAAGCGTAAGATAAGAGTTAGTGAGAAAAGGAAGGGCAAATTCTGATGTTGTCATGAGTGTTGGGAACATTAAACATAACACTCGGCTGTTAGTGTTGGATCATTAAACAAAACACTCATATCAACATCAACACGAATCGTAACCGGAAAATGGCAGTTTGATTACGGTTTGGCATTTTGACAAACCGCAAACCGCCGGTTTGGCCGGTTTTGGCGATTAACCGGTGGTTTTTTTATTATTAAAAAAAATTAATTTTTTAATACACAATTCTTTTATTTTGAATGTATAAATTTAAGTTATATAATTTTTATTTAATTCTAGTAATGTATTTTCTAAAAAATGAGTTAAAATGAACGAAAATGAACGAAAATATAGATAATATTTTTTTTAAAAAAAGGATAAAACCGCCAAACCGGCTGCTTTCGAACCGAACCACCGGTTCAAAAACTGTAACAGTAACCGGCGGTTCGCGGTTCGGTTACGGTTCGCCGAAAATGAAAACCGAAACCGACGGTTTTCAACCGGCGCCCATGTCTAATAAACATTATCACTTTTTTTACAAACCAAAATCTGAAAAAAAATATATATATATGGGTTATCCTACCTAAAATTTTGAAATATGGGTTAAGGGGGATCCGTCTCACAGAAAAAGATTTGTGAGACGGTCTCACACAAGTTTTTGCCTTACGATTAATTTTGAAAATTATATAGGTAATCTAGTCAAGTCAAGTTTTTCGAGTTTCTTATCGAGTCGAGCTCGATCTTTAAAATTTTGGCTCGATTGAGCCGAGTCGAGTTTCGAGCTCAGCACTACTCGACTCGTTTACACCCCTACTATTAGGTATGGATCCTCTATCTTCTCTAGTTGCTTTCACGGTCTCTACAGGTCCTCGCCCGTCTTCTTTTGCCTCCCGTGGCCGTGGTTCTAGGTTTTCTTTCGGTGGTCGTGGTCCTGGTCAGAGGCGCCCACCTCACTGCCAAATATGTCGTCAAAATGGACACTACGCTAACGTGTGTCCAGATCAATTTTCCACCTCCTCTGCTCCCCCTCCGTCCAAACCTCTAGTTTCGCAAACTATTCCCTCGACCGCGGAACCTTGTTGAGGCTTTCTCTGCCTCCTGTTCCATTTCAGAACCGCATACCTCAGATTGGTACTTGGACACCGGTGCGTCGGCACATATGATGCCCTCATCTAACCAATTGGATGCTCCTTTGCCTTATATAGGTTCGGATATGGTTGTCGTTGGTAACAACGCCATCTTACCTATTTCTCATATTGACTCTTACTCCATCATTGATTCTCTTTCGTTAAATGGTGTTCTAGTTGTTCACGGTCTCACTAAAAACTTACTTTCGGTTAGTAAATTGTCTGTTGATTCCCCTGTTATTATTATTTTAACGATGTTTGTTTTGAAATTCAGCATCGGGATACTCGGGAGATTCTGGCTCGAGGAAAGCGTAAGAATGGCTTGTATGTGTTGAGTAGTGTTCAAATGGCTTTGGTTGTTGTGCATAAGCCTAATGCATCTTTTGAATTGTGGAACTCGAGACTTGGACACGTCTCCTTTGATACTATCTCTATTTTGCGTAGTTTAGGGCGTATTTCTACTACTTCTTTGTTACCGAAACCTATTATTTGTGATTCTTGTGAGCGTGCTAAGAGTAAATGTCTCCCATTTTCTTTAGACATTAAACGCTCTTCGTGTGTTTTGGACCTTATACACTGGGATTTATGGGGGGCGGCGCCTGTGACATCTGTTTCTGGTTTTCGTTATTATGTTATATTTATTGATGATTTTTCACGGTTTACTTGGCTCTATCCCTTACGAAACAAGTCTGATTTTTGTGATGTATTACTTCAATTTCATGCTTTGGTTGTAAATCAATTTTCCTGTCAAGTTAAAACCTTTCATAATGATGGTGGCACAAAAATTTACAATAATAAAGTTAAGGATTTTTTAACAAAACTGGTATTCATCACACATTTTCTTGTTCGTACACGTCTGCCCAAAATTGACCGGGTCGAGCGTAAACATCGTCATATATATTACTGAAATAGGTCTTGCTATGTTTTTTCACTCTCGTGTTCCTTTAAAATTTTGGGTTGAAGCTTTCAGTAGTGTTGTGTATGTTATTAATCGTCTGCCCACTAAGTTGCTTGAGATAGATCTCCCTTTGAGCTACTCTTTTCCACTCCCCCCAAATTATGAAAATTTTCACCCTTTTGGCTGTCGTGTCTACATACCCTTGTCTTTGAGATTATGCTGCTCATAAGTTTGACCCTAAGAGTACGACTTGTGTTTTCTTGGGTTATAGCAGTTCTCACAAGGGGTTTCGTTGTTACGATCCTATTTCCTTCCGCGTATATATTTCTCGGCATGATAAATTTGATGAAGATTTCTTTCCTTTTTATAATGTTGCAGGAGGATCCTCTCAAGACTCTCTACCCGTTGCAGAGTTTTTGGAGCCGGCTTGGTCACCTAACCTTTCGGCGTCTCTCCCAGGCTCCCCTCCCCTAGTGCCGAATGGATCTCCTTGCACCCTTTACTCCGACGATCCCTCCATTTGGGCTCCTCCCAATACCTCCCCTGTTGATGTTGTCATACCTGAAGTGCCACCCACCCCTCTCCCTGTCTCAGGCGCTCCTCAGCCCATCTCTATCCATCTAATGCAAACTCGTGGAAAGACTGGTATCTTTAAGACTAAGCATATTCCTAGTTATACTTGTACTTCTTTTTTTAATTCTCTCCTTGTAGTAAATGAGCTTCGTGGTATAAAATCCGCCCTTAAACCCCCGGAATGGGTAGATGCCATGCATGAGGAGCTCTCTGCCTTGTCCTCAAATCATACTTGGGATCTAGTGCCTCGCCCTAAAAACACGAACATTGTGGGCTCTAAATGGGTATTCCGAACCAAGTTCCTGGCTGATGGTTCTGTCGAGCGTTATAAGGCGCGTCTTGTTGCCCAAGGTTTCACTCAATTTTCGGGTTTTGATTACTCTCTCAAGTTCAGCCCGGTAGTACGGGCGTCTATAGTGCGCATTGTGCTTTCTTTGGCTGTTTTGAATAATTGTCCCCTTCACCAGCTTGACGTGAAAAATGCTTTCCTAAATGGAGTTCTATCCAAACCTGTTTTCATGGAACAACTTCCTTGTTTCATTGACGTTAAATTTTCGGATCATGTTTGTTGCCTCAAAAAGGCCTTGTATGGGCTTAAACAGGCCCCTCGTGCTTGGTTTCAACGCCTTAGTGACTTCCTCTTAAGCATTGGTTTTGTTTGCAGCAAATCATATTTGTCATTATTTATTTACATTCGCGGTTCTCATACCTTATATTTGTTAGTTTACATTGACGATTTCATTTTAACTGGTAATTTTGTTTCGACTTTACAGACTTTCATCACTCGTCTTCGTAAGAAGTTTGCCATCAAGGACTTGGGTACGTTGAATTATTTTTTGGGTCTTGAGGTTTCTTACACCCCTCTTCTAGTCTCTTCTTAAATCAGGCTAAATATACTCGTGATATCCTCAAGCGAGCTGCCCTTGAGGATTGAAAACATGTTAATACACCTCTCATCGTCGGCTTCTAGCTCTCCCAAACTAGTCCCTTGTTCGATGATCCCACTCTTTACCGATCTTTGGTCGGTGCTCTCTAAAGGGGCGGAATCATGCCTATGCTTGGGGGCCATGACCCCCCTCAACTTTTTTTTATATATATTATATGTACTAGTAGTTATTAAATTAAATTATAAGTTAATTAGTTTTGTTATTAAATAGACTTAGTTCTTAATTGGGCCAACATTTAATTGTTCGGGCCTTTTAAGTTATAGACTTTAGCCCAAATATAAGTATTAAAATATATTTTGATTTCTTATATTTTAATTAATGGTATAAATTAATACTCCCTCCGTCCCGTACTTGAAGGCACAAATGAATTGGGCACGAGTTTTAATTAATGAATTGTTTATTAGTATTGTGTAAGATAAAGTGGGGGTAGTAAAGACTTTTCAACTTTATAAATAATAATAAAGTTACTTTTTAGTGTAATAAAGTAGTGGCATCTGTTGTAATATTTTGATGTTTTAAGGAGATTGTTTAAAAATGTTTTTGCTATTTTAGGTAATGTGTCTTCAAGTATGGACGCCCAAAATGGTAAAATGTGCCTTCAAGTATGGAACGGAGGGAGTACTAATTTTTAAAAGACAAACACTAAATATTAATGAATATTTCAATTAACAAATTCTTGTATGTAAATTGAGAGCATACTCACTTAATTATATTTTAAGTGATTTTGATATATTCTCAATTAATCAATTGAATTTTTGACTCATCAAAATATAATCAAGTCAAAATTGTGGCCTAATTATGTAAATGTGGTTCATTTCAATTCCTTATATTTTAATGATTAGAATTAGGGTTCATAATTTATTTTTCATTAGTTAAGTTTCTTTTTTCGTTTTAACAAGTTCACAACACAAGTAGTAGAAACACATACACAATTTTTCAAGATTTCATATTCTTTTTAAAAATTTAATTTTTTATATCATTCATTATTATTTTTAATTTTCAACTCAAATGATTATAGATTATAGAATTTTACATTTAGATATTTCAGACCACGAATAATGATATAAATATATAATATTTTAATTTAATTAACAAACATATAATAATGTCAAACAATATTATATTGCCCCCTGCCCCCCCCCCCCCCATTGTTGATCCTGGGTCCGCCCATGTCTCCAATACCTTACCATTACTCGTCCGGATCTTAGATTTGTTGTTAACCTTATTAGTCAGCATCTGCATAGCCTAACGATTGACCATTTTCAGGCTATTAAATGCATTGTGCGCTATGTAAAGACCATACTCTCATATGGTCTTTCTTTTACATGGAGCACTCCCCTTGATGTGGTTGCTTACTATGATGCTGATTGAGCCCGTTGTGTTGAGACTCGACATTCTACTTATGGTTATTCCATATTTTTTTTTTGTGGCAACCTTGTTTGACATCGACTACCACTTTGTTTGGGAGCTTGTTTCATCAAGCAAATTGAGTACTCAATTTATATCTTCCGATCTCCAAATTGCAAATATACAAAGGCTCTTCCTCGCCCTCTCTTTGAATTCTTTCGAGCCAAGTTGCGAGTCAGTCTTCATCCCGCGTCTTGCTTGAAGATGGATGTTGGCATAAATCATTGATTTATTGCTTATTCCTAAATTGTGAAGATTTGATTTATTTACATATCAACAATTATGGAATCACAATTAAATTTAGTTAACTAATTCCCTATTTAGATTAAGAAAGTCTTTGTACCTAGTTGGTATATATTCACGGCTGTACTCATTATTCAAGTTAATGAAAATCACAATTAATTTACTCTAATAATATACATACAAATGAGAAGAGAACTTTTCATATATAAAAACAATACCTGCAATATTATATTTGTATATATTCTAACTAGATTAACACTCGCTTATTACGCGGAAAGTCAATAAAAATAAATATTTATATTATAAATAATTTTATAAAGTAAATTTCAAATAAAATGGGTGAGAAACAGACGAAATGAGACATTTAATTTTTAATATTTAATAAATATGAAAATAACTTTTAAAAAATTTATAACATTTCGAAAAAAACAATTTAAGTAATAATAAAATAATTCTTAATAAATTGTAAGTCACCCTTCAATATCAACCACAACACTTAAATAAATAAATATTAGGGTTAATTGCTAATTAAATCACAACATTTTCCTCATTTGAAATTTAATCTAAACTTTTAGATAATTTCAAATAAATCACAAACTTTAAATATTGTTGCAATTTAAAAATTTTGACAATTTCAATTTTGTTTGGATCTAACATAATTTAGACTTCTTAATGACATAACAACACCTTAATAAAACAATTTTTTTTTTTTAATCAAACCAAATATCATAAGATATGATTTAGGGACAAACTGACAAAGTAGACTTCTAAGAAGTCTTATTTGCAATAATATTTAAAGTTGGTGATTTCTTTGCAATTATTTTAAGGTTTAGATAAGATTGCAAATGATCGAAAGGGGGTGATTTAATTTGCAATTAACCCTTTTTAAAATTAACAACTTTATTAAATTATGACACATAAGTCAAATTAACCACAAAATGACACATAAGCCAAATTAACCACAAGATGACACATCATCAATTTAAACTGCCTATTAGTATATAAGGGTGTGAGAATTATATTCAATCACCGTTAATGAGATGATAAGAGTGGTCCACTATATATAGGGATTACAAGAGATATACAAGGAAATAGATAAACAAGAAAATAAATATAAACCATAAATAAAAGATTGCTACCTATAATATATTATACTATTCCTATAATACATTATTCTATTATATTCTCTAATACCCCCGGTCAAGCGAAGCTGGGAATGTAAATGAACACGAGCTTGGTACACAACAATCTGAAGCGAGTTTGAGATAGAAACTTCATGAAGACATCCACAAAACAATGCACTTTTGTTGTCACAGAGCAGGAGAAATAACGGAAATTCAAAATCACCAAATAAGACATGCCAAGGCGCAAAAAAGTGAGAAGCAAATGGATTGAAACACCGAAATCCTTTGAAGGATGAACGATGACAAAAAAATAGGCAAGAAACACTTGCAAGTTTTGTGGAAACAATTGAATCGAGCACAAACAAGATAGATAGGAAGGGCGCGAAGCCAATAAAGTCGGCCATGGGCTCTCTACAGAGAGAGGAAAGTAGAAGAAGAAAGATGTAGCGTGAAGCTATAGAGAAAATTAGAGTGTATGTGAGTGTGACTAACACCATATGAGTGAAAACAGTCATGGAGATAACTTGATCGACCATGAGAGGGAATGAGGAAACGTGCTCGCTCGAATAAAAAAAATTAGGGGGGGACGAGGAGACTTGCTCGCTTGAGAAGAAGAAGGGGGGACGAGGAGACTTGCTCGCTCGAGAAGAAGAAGGGGGACGAGGAATACAAGCTCGTCGGTGGCGGCTAAAAGCGGCCAAGAGAGGGAACGAGGGAGACCAGCTCGTTCGAGATAAAAAAAAAAAAAAACAAGGCGGCGACGAGGGATACCTGCTCGTCGAGGACGCCGAAAAAATTGAGAAGAAAGGGGAAGGGGCAAGGCGGCGACGGGGGATACCAGCCCGTCGGAGACGCCGAAAAATTGAGAAGAAAGGGGAAGAGGCAAGGCGGCGACGGGGGATACCAGCCCGTCGGAGACGCCGAAAAAATATGGAGGAGGAGAAAAGAAAAATAGGGAGGAGAAGAGAAGGGTTTCAGTGTATTAGGCTGATACCATGTGAGAATTATATTCAATCATACAAGGAAATAGATAAATAAAGAAATAAATATAAACTATAAATAAAGGATTGCTACCTATAATACATTATAATATTCCTATAATATATTATTCTATTATATTCTTGGATATAAAGATGTGTATATTGTGAGGTGGATATTGATTAATGTTTTCATTTAAAGTATGTATAAAGTGTACAAATTCGATTTACATGCATAATTCCTATAGATAGATTTGAGATTAAATTAAATCGTATGATGAAAAATTTGAAATTTACCGAATATGCTCAAAATCCATTCCCGAATCAAAACGTCTTCTCATAAGAGAAGAGTCTTGATTTCTTCTCTCTCTTCATTCATAACAATAACTCTGGTGAATAATGGGGACGGCTGAATCGGGCGGCTTAGGAATACCAGAAAGTTGTTTAGATTTTGTATTTGGATTGGACGACCCCAAATACTCTGATAGGACTCTGCTGCTTCAAATCGTCGACAATGCCAATAGTGATGATGATAATCCTTCAAAACTCCTTTTAACTGAACTTACAGGTACTAGTATTTTTGCCTATATTATAGGAGTTATGGCAAGATTTATGATGGTGTTTACTTATGATGAAACTTTAGTTCATATTTTGAAAATTTGTGTAGAGCCTCTGGTGAAGACTATACACATCAACTCTTTGATTTTAGCGGGAAGGAGTTCATATTTTCGTAAAGTATACCTTCATCTTTTATTTATTTTTACACCCATTTATATATAAGATTAAGATACCCTTCTTATTATTAATTAGTTTATTTACTATATACCTGTTCTCGAATGGCATGTTAGAGTCCGAGCAGAAGAATATAACAATTCAGATCGAAACCTATGGTGAACTCAAGTTTAATTTCCACTATTATTAATATTTATGTATGTTAAGTTCTTTTATTTCAACTAATTAACAATGGTATGCCATGATTGAATTTGTGCAGAGGAAACCCCTATTATGGATTTGTTGAAATATGTTTATAGTAATAATCTGCCAACTAGTTTGAATGCCTTGTTGGATCTGTTGGTGATAGCCGACAAATTTGAAGTCCCTTCATGCTTGAGGGATTCTACTCAAGCATTGCAAAATTTGCCAATGACTTGTGAATCGGCTTCACTTTATTTGGAACTTCCTCCAACTCTCCTAATGTACTCTCAAGTTCAGCAACTTGCAGATGCGGCCAAGCACTTTCTTGTTTCAAAGTTCAAGGATTTAGACAAGTATGCACCCATCTCAATTTAATTTCTTGATGAATTTCTATGGAGCGACTTTAATTTGTTTTGTGTTTTTCATGATTTTGGTTCTTATATTCTTTTAAGTCATTCATGCTCCATGTTACTATTGCTACAAATTATTACTCTATTATTATTATTCTGCTACTATACACCATAAGCTGTCCTTCCTACCTTAGTTTGATCAGGTTTTGGATATTGCATCAATTCACTTTCTTTTTTCTTTTTTTCAAATAATTAACCAGGTTTACAAAAGAGGTGCTTAAATTGTCTTTACCTACTGTCCAAGCACTTTTATCCAGTGATGAGTTGGAAGTGATTTCAGAGTATGGTGTGTTCTATTTTGTTCTAAAATGGGTGCATAAACACTATCCTGACTTGGAGGAAAGACGAGAGATATTGGAAACCCATCTACTCCATCTTATTCGTTTTCCATTCATGACTACAACAGAGTTAACTGAAAAAGTTCAAACTTGCATCGACATTGATAGCGTAGTTGCTTCTAAGATAGTTATTCGCGCTCTCGCTTTCAAGGCTGGGACTCCGCATCGAAAACGTGTTCTAGCTGCAGAGGAAGCCAACGTTGCATCTCGGCAATTTGTGGAGCGTGCATACAAACGTCGACCTATCAATGTGATTGAACTTGCATTGCCATATCAACAATGTATAGTTTATCTTCATTTCAAGAGGGAGAAGTTAATAGGCCTCTTCCCCCAGGGTGTAATAATGTCAGACGTTTTCCACTTGGGTGACCAAAAACTTTTCTTGTTTGCCATATGCGCTGTACCCTCCAATCCTGAGCTTCAACATCGTTTTTTGTGGGCTCTAAATGTGGTTGGATCAAGTTGTTGCAGTGTTAAGTATGAGATTCAATTAAAAATGAAGCCCTCGGAAGAGTTTAGGAGTTGGGCGAAAGGAAGATACACGTTCACTGAATCGGAAAATACAAAGTACCTTGTAAAAAGTGTGTTATGGAGTGAATTCATAGGTGATGACAGTTACTTCATCGACGACATTCTCCATATGAGAGCAGAATTCACGACAAAGAAATGATTAGTTGGATTTGATATGCATGGGTGGATAAATAGGCGGCACATTTTGTTCATGAGACCACTATGTTCGGTAATTGATGACTTTTTTGTGTGTTTTTACAAGTTCAATGGCTTAGTGACCATTAATCACAAGTACAATATATGCTCAACGACTTTTACTGTTGTTCTACACCAATTAATCATCTGTAGCCAGGGCAATATAATCTCTTCAGCAGCGTATTTAATTTCTAGAAGATTATTTATTGGTTTTAATACCAACTAGCTATGGCGTGAACATTTGTAGTCTTAAGACTTTTAATTTTTGTGTTGCTCCAATCATGCTCCATGTTACTATTACTTTTAAAGTTGTCCCTTCTACCTTATAAGTTTGATCAGATTTTGGATATTTTTTAATGATTAATTAGGTTTACAGAAGAGGTGTTTAACCTGCCTTTACTCGCTATCCAATTCAGAGTGTGTTGTATTTAATTTTGTTCTAAAATGGGTGCATAAACATTATCTTGACTTGGATGAAAGACGAGGGATATTGAAAATGCATCTATTACATCTTATTCGTTTTCCATTCATGATTACAATAAATGATGAGTCGGGATTATTGCATATTTTTATGCTTTAATTGAATACTGTATCATATTTGAATTAATTTGGTATTCCAGTGTATTTTTCCGACTTATTGACCTTCAATCACCTTGATATTTTATTTTCGCATTCAATTCCGGTAAAATTATTCTTTTAAATGTAATTTATTTTTTTAAAAAAAATATTTTAGGATGAACTCTAAAAGGAGTGGGTGTGGTAAAAAAAATTTGGAGGTGTGAACTCATAGAATGAGATGAAATTAAAATTGGTGCGTACCGATACACTCGTATGTACCCAAGTATCACCCTAAACATATATAATAGACTTAAAATTAGATTATTATTTCTTAAAAGTTAAAACTCAAAAATATAATTTTGAGACGAATTAATGATATGAGAATTAAAATAAATTATCAATAATTTTTTTTATCAAAACCCCACTCATTATTATACTTTCTTAATTTACGTGTCCACCTACCTATGAAAGTTAATACGGGACGGAGGGAGTATATATTTTCATCAATTCACAGGAGCCGTTCATTTTTCTTTTAGTAAATTTTGGTAAATTTGACTATTAATTATCATTAAAAAAAATATTTGTTCATACTTCATACTGACTATCCATTTTTGTTGATGAATTATGGACCTTTTGGATTAATTGCTTAATTGTAGGGTCTCAACTTTTTTCTAATATATTTATACCCTTCATTTCATGGTTCATTTTCATAACACATCTCCATTCGTGTTCGATTATTTTGGAGAACAATGATTATTTTATAAGTTTTCAATGTATTATTCTTGAATAAGATTATGTAGATTTGCATTATAGTCGATTCTGTAAATGTATATTTTTATATATATATGAAGTTTAGTTGTAAACTTTTTATTTTATCCATCAAGATTTGAAGGCTCGTTGAAGATTTTTTATCCATTCATTGAATATTTGAAGATGGGAATGACTTGTGTGCAAATCTTTTATGTGTAATTATGTGTAAATCTTAAAATAGGAGGTGAATCTCGCTGATTAAGGTATACATTTAAAGAGCCAAATTAGTGGGTCAACCCGCTTTCTAAGCGGGTCACGGAAGTAGAGAAAATAAGTACTCCTATCCTAAATTGCTAACTAATGATTAAATTCTAATAATTTACTGTGGTCTAATGGATTAGGAGTCCATCTTCTTTATTGATGGTCTTGAGTCCGGTCTCCACTTACTTTTCCTTTTTTTTTATGAATGGTATTTTAAATGCAAAATTGAAAAGGTATTACACACAATATTATGTTATTACACTTATCACACAATTCCACTCAACAATTAGTAGTATAACAATTTTATTTGAAATATTATTACATCATTATACTTGACAGTATTACGTTATTACACTTGACAATATTACGCAATATTTTTATTTTTTTTTAAGTCTCAGAAATCCGATCCAAGGACCGGCTAATCCCGGGGAACCAATCCCACCGGCCACGGGGGATGCCGTTTAAAACCAGAATTTTGAACTCTGTATAGACTGGCCCAATAGAAATTGTCACACTTGATAATATTAGACTGAATGGACTCGCCTTGGCCAAATAGAAATTGTCACACTTGATAATATTAGACTGAAAACATATTATATTCAAAAGCACGCTCTTCATCTATTTTACAACCAAATTTTGTTGTCGGAGCATCATAGCAAAACTGAAGCAATATTACAAACAAAAACATAAAATAGTATTACAAACAAAACATGACGGTACTACATGATAAAATATAACAGTATTACATGATAAAACATAACAATATTACAATCAATTATACCAAAATTCTATCACCTGGACATCAAACAATATTACAAAACAAAAACATAAATAGTATTACAAACTAAACATAACAGTACTATATGATAAAGCATAGTTGTATTACAATCAATTATACCAAAATTCTATCACCTCGACATCCTCCTCTTCTTCTCTAAACCCATTATCAACCACTTCATCATTATACAATATTACATTATACACATAAATAGTATTACAAGCAAAATGTAGTAGTATTACATGATAAAACATAACAATATTACATTCAATTATACCCAAATTTTATCAATGGAGAACCTCCTCTTCCCTAACCACATTATCCACCACTTCATCATCCTCACTTCTTGCCCTTGTTTTTTTTGTTCCCATTGTTGTCACATTATTTTGACAGTATCACACTTAAAAGGCATACAATATTACATTATACACACAAATAGTATTACAATCAAAACGCAATAGTATTACATGATAAAGCACAACAATATTACATGCAATATACCCAAATTTTATTATTATAACATCCTCCTCTTCTTTCATCCTAACCACATTATCCACCACTTCATCATCCTCAAAAAAATATATCATGTCTATATATAGACTATTAGACTGAGAGACGGGGTGGATGGGTGTTTTGATTTGTTTGTTTTAACATCAGATTCCAATTTTCTTTCTTCTTGGTTATTTCATTTTTTGAAAATCACACACTCACTATAGAAAAAACTGTTCTGTTTCTCTTGATTTCAGTTTCAGGCAGAATAAAAACAAGAGAGAGAGTTAAAAGGATCGAAGGAAGGGTTCTAGAAGGAAGAAGAACAAAGGAAAATCAAAATTGATAAGTTTGTGAAGAATTTTGGCTGGGTGTTCTTCTACATTGCTGTCACCAGGGCACTAATTAAAGAGGGAAGCATCTGCACAGTTTCAAGCTTGCCATATCCCCACAATGAGCACACAAAGATTGTGATAAATTCAAATGAGCATCCAACCCAAAAAATTTGTAGCATAAATTTACCCTTTTAACAAGATTTAACTGTATATAACCAACATTCTAGTTCTACCTCAACCCGGTGTAAACAAACTGATTTTTATTGATACTTTTGGACAAGAAAATAATTGCATACCTGTTGTTGTCTAGCAAACTTGTTCTCTAAATTCACTTGTTTGCTTCCTTACATAGGTCACGAAATTAGGAGATAAAATAAATAAACAAATTAGAAATAGTACAACAGAGGGAGCAAGCACACCAAGAGGTTGATCTATCATTTAACAATCAACTACATGTGTTTTATTTTTCTTAGGATGGCCGTTGATAAGAGCATTTACAAATTCCTATTGGTAAGGAGATTTACTAAAAGGAGACTAATCCAATGGATAGCAAAAAGAATGCAGTAATTATACATGCTAGAAGAATACACTAGATTTATGTTGAGCTAACAAAATGCACGCATTAAATTTAAAGATAAACTTAAACTTAGGTCTACAGAGTTGCTACATAATTTCAGTCTTCAGATTTAAATTAAGGTGCTTATGTCAGATTTAGATACATAGGATGCAACAAATATGAGTAAAAATATAGAGGAAACCACAACCTTAAAATCAATTATGAGTACAAATATAGAGGAAACCATAACCTAAAAGAAATAGAGCAATCATTATCTACTATTAAGTAATTTAATACGCACGACGTCAAACAGAAAATACCCCCAATTTAAGTACCACGCAGCGCATCAACAGCAACATCGATATAGCACAAGCAGAACCCCAAATTCTACTTCAAACCCTAATTATCTTTCCATTTCAGTTCTTAATTACATGGTCGCTACTGAGTTGACCAAAATCCATAATCCGATCACAGAGCACCGCGCCCGCAGCCTTCGACGCCGGAGAGAGAACTGCGACGACAAAGAAACTTCTCTCGTATCATATTTCGGAGCCGTAATTTGTGAATCTCATGAGGTGTGGATGCAACATTTTAGCCAGAATCTAAGATGCCCTATACTCAAAAGGCGTCGATATGTGGGAATGAAAGGGCGAGTGAGGGAGAGAGGGTCTCGGCCAAGAGCATGAACAATAGGGATTTTTTTTTTTTTTTACAAATGATTCAAGAAATGAAAGAGATCAAAACATCAAATCTTCTTCTTGGATCTTGTAATGACATCTTCTCCACTCCATTCATACGGAATTGAAGAGATGAAAGCTTTATGAGCAAGTCCATGAGCAAGCATATTATTTTTCCGATTCACATGACGATAATCCCACACTAGGATTGATCTAAGCTTGCTCCGTATTTCCTGTACTATCTCATTCTCAAAACCATCCAACTCAACCTCAGCCAATAACGCTGAAATTGCCATTATCGAGTCCGATCTAACTCCTTTGATTTGCAAATTCTTTGAAACACAGCATTGAAGTCCTCTTCTCATGGCCAAAAGCTCAGCTGCAAGAACCGTCCCAGGGTTAGATATTCTTTTTTATCCTGCACAAATGATGGTGGTCCTGTTTTTAAGAAGAGCAAAACCAATGGCGAAAAATTGTTTTTCTGGATTAAAAGCCGCATCAGAAAATAGAGTGTAATCCACACTTGCCATTTGATCTTGTTGATCACCTCTTGCATCTTTACCATTTCCTCCCAAGATCATATTTTTTGAGTCATCTATGTAATCAATTGCCCATTGGACGTTAGTTGCAAATTTCCCAATTCTTCTCAATCCATCTAAATTATGGCTCCATTGGCATCTATTCCTCCATATGCCCCAGGCGATAACAAACACCAATGCAGCTTCTGCTTTGCTCATTTCTTCAAACAATTTTAAGAAGAAAACAAATACACATGTCTTCTTAATATTTTTAATAGTATGCCACAAGCCATGCGTTTTCCATATTTCCTTAATTTTAGGGCACCAAAATAAAGCATGCATCGTATCAGCATAAGAAAAGCCACAAACACAGCAAGATGAATAAATGGGAATATGGTGCGATGCTAAATTACCTTCTGTAGCCACAATGCCCTTCAACATTTTCCACCCAAAAATGCGAATTTTTGGTGGAATCTTCATTTTCCAAATGATCTTGTATAGTCCATTTATTTTTTGGAAGTTTGAAGGACCGTCTTCCCTAATAGCATGCTCCTTTCTGTCCATGGAAAGGGCAAAATGATATCCAGAAGCAACCGTATATTTTCCAAGAGATGTTAAAGGCCACCATAGCAAGTCACTTTTGTGTCTACCAATCAGAGGAGTTTCAATAATAGCTTTTGCTTCAAAAGGGTGGAAGGCCTGATTAATAAGATCAACATTCCATGCATAATCATTAGATATGAACCTGTTAACCGTCGATGAACTTACCTTCTTTGTTGATGGAAGTCCAGTATCCGAATTGAGGATCCATCTATCTTTTAAAATTCGAACACGTTCCCCATTTCCAATTCTCCATCTACACCCTTTCTCAATGATATCCCGGCTCCAATAGATTGATCTCCATATAAAAGATGGGTTGGAGCCTATACCAGCTTCAAGCAAGTCTTCATGTTTAAAATATCTTGCTTTAAAGATTTTGCTAACCAAAGAATCTGGCTGGCTAATAATTCTCCATGCTTGTTTATCTAACATAGCCTTATTAAATAAGACCATCCTTCGAAATCCCAAACCACCCTCCTCTTTTGGCTGAGAAAGAGTACTCCATTTTGTCCAATGCATTTTGCCAACCTCTATTTGCCCTCCCCACCAAAATTTTGCCATTAATCTTTCCAGTTCCGCACAAATTGATGTAGGTATGCGAAAGCAAGTCATCGCATATGACGGGACAGCTTGTAAAACAGCTTTAATGAGAACCTCTCTACCACCTTCCGAAAAAAACCTATGATTCCATGAGTTGATTTTTTGACGAACTCTATCAATCAAATAGCCAAATTGCAATCGTTTAGCCTTAAGTGAAAAAGTTGGCAACCCAAGATTGATCTCATGGCCCTGTGTCTTTTTTACTCCTAAAATGGAGGCAACCCTTGCTTGGTTGTCCTTCATAGTGAAAGGACTAAAAGATATGGCTGATTTATCAAAGTTAATAAACTGTCCCGATGCCCTAGAATAGATGTACAAACACTGCTTCAAATAAAAACTAACCCGGGGATTAGCTTTTATAAAAATCAGGCTATCATCAGCAAAGAAAAGGTGTGAAAGGACCGGAGCCGATCTTGCAACTTTTACTCCCATTATCTTTCCTAAAACAACATTTTTTGAGATCAAAGATGACAGACTTTGAGCACAGATTGCAAATAAGTATGGGGATAAAGGATCACCTTGTCTAAGCCCTCTGGATGGTGTAAAAGAATGAGACAAAGCACCATTGAAACAGACACTGTAGTGGACGATCGATACACATTTATGAATAAGCTCAACCCATCTTTGCGAAAAACCCATGCATCGCATTGATTCTCTAATGAAAGACCATTCCACCCGATCATATGCTTTGCTCATATCAAGTTTCAAAGCAGCGTAGCCCTCTTGACTCTTGGAAGATCTAATCCAGTGCATGCCTTCATATGCAACAAGAACATTATCCGTAATAAGCCGACCCGGAATAAAAGCACTTTGAAAAGGGTCAATGATGTCATTCTTGAAGCATTTCAATCTGTTTGTAATGGCACGAGCTACAATTCTGTAACTAACATTGCATAGACTTATTGGTCTAAAATGGGAAATCAAGGTTGGATTCTTAACCTTCGGAATGAGCGCAATAGTTGTGTCATTCCATCCTTCCAACGAGTTACTGCCATTCAAGAATCCCAAAATGGATTTTGAGATATCACTTCCAATAGTACTCCAATTTGATTGATAAAAGGAAGCAAGGAAACCATCAGGACCCGGAGCTTTCCACGGGTTAAGATCACTAACCGCTTTATCAATATCAATTTTAGTAAACAGTGCATCCAATAGTAATGCCCCATCCGCTGGAACTGATTTTGGCAAAGCCTCAGTCGCCCTAAGAGTATCCAATCTGGAAGGATGAGATGAAGTGAATAAATCTTTAAAATAATCCACAAAGCAGGCTTGCATATCATTAGCATTTGTAATTTTCACTCCATCTGCATTTTGAATGGCCCCAATACGATTTATTGCCCGTCTTGAACAAGCCTTAGCATGAAAAAACTTAGTATTGCGGTCCCCTTCACGCAACCATTCCACCCTTGCTCGTTGTTTCCAATATATCTCCTGTTGAGACCGAAGTTTGTTAATTTTTTTTTCCAAAATCCTAATTCTTCCCAAATCAGGATCAGTAACATCATCTTTCAATTCAGTCTCGATGGCATCATTAGCTTGTTTAATTCTGGAGTCCAACGATCCCCCTTTCAACTTCGCCCAATCACCCAAAGACACCCGGTAAGCATTAAGTTTTTCCACAACAGTTCCTTGATTATCCTTTCTTTTCCAGATTTTAGAAAAAACACCTTTAAAATCACTCTCTTGTAACCAATGATTCTAAAATTTGAAACCCCTTGTTTTAGGACCTTCTGTGCGATTCGAAATTGGAAGAATACTTAACAAAATAGGACGATGGTCTGATCCATGAAAGTCCAACGCCTTGGCTTTAAAATTTGGAAATAATTTAAGCCAATTTCCAGTAGCAACAAACCTATCCAACTTTTCTTTGATTAATGCTCGCCCACTTTGTTTATTAAACCACGTAAATTTAGGTCCCGAACACTTCAAAGTTTTTAAACCATTGTGGTCTAAAGCTTCCTGAAAAAGCTGGATCCTTCTCAAGTTAATGCATTCACCTTCTTTCTCTTCATGTTTATAGAGGGTTTCATTGAAATCGCCTCCGACAAGCCAAGCAGAATGATAACTATCATTATATTGATTAAGGCGTTTTAATAAATCCCATGAAAAGTGTCGTTGTGATGAAATTGGATTTCCGTAGAAGCCCGTAAAATGCCAACAATGTGCAATGTCATCAATGGAACAATCAATATGACCCAACGAGTAAGATAAAATAGTCACCTTCCATTCATTCCAAAACAAGCAAAGACCACCTGAACATCCCCTACTGTCCACATTAAAAGCATGATGAAAACCTAATTTACTCCTAAAATACTCCACTCTATGCTTGGAGTATTTAGTCTCACAAACAAACAACAAAGACGGATGAAACTTACTAATAATACTACTAATAGACCCAAACGCACGAAAATTATTAATTCCCCGTGCGTTCCAACAAACTATGCTCATTCCTGCTGGCGGAGCCGAGTCTCGTCGGTCTTCACCTTACCATTCATCTTGATCTCCTTCCCCACCTCTTCAGCCAGCTTCCTCGCTTTTTTAATCCCATCCGCCGCATTCTGCAAAGTGTTAAAATCCTCCCACACCTCATTCTCCACACAGCCTCCCTCCCGTTTGTAGAAAGCCCTCTTCTTGCATGGCCCAGTAGAACTAAACATAGAATCATCATCCGAAGTCTCCTCCCTTGCATGGTTCTTTCCAATCCATCCCCGAATGTCATCATCATTTTTCAGAAGCCCCTCAAAAACTGGAACATATGGCGCCTCACCCTGACGAATAATTTCCACATACTCATCAAAGTCGTAAGCTCGGAAACTTCTCCCCACATGATGGACTACACGATAGTGACTTGTTCGTATTTTTCGGATAAGTTCCCAAGTAGATTTTCGTTCCAAGGACTTAATTGAGTGAAAGTGAATCCCTAAAGTTATAAGTTTTCATGCTATTGTAGTAACTAAACGTGTTTGTTGGATTTTCGGGAATTAAAACACAAATATTAAACTAAATTAACTAAGATAAACAAGAAATAGACAAAAGTAATAATAAGCTATCTAACTTTCGAGAGAAAGTGCAAGAGAAGGGTATTGCCTCGGGTGCTTCCGTTTTGTGGGTAATTCAATGAGTTAACGAATCAATTGCATGAATGAACCTATAAATATGGGGTAAGCTAAAGGCTATCACTCGTGTGTGTAGACCAATCCCTTGTGAGGCTTAGGTGAACACGTGCATCGATTAGCAATTATATAGTCTAATCAATACCATAAGCTCCTAAGATAGTGTCTCATAAACACGTTCAACACGGTTACTAATGTTTATGAGACGCCCTCTCACTAATCTAATAGACGACCTCTAATCGACTAATGTCTAGTGTCGTCGGTCTAAGCAATCAACCCCCGGTCGGTGTAGCTAATTACTATGTTAATTCTAATTGATTAATTCAAGCTCATACACACACTCTTAATCATGCAACCCAATACGGTCGTTGAAGTCGACAAAACTAACAATGCTAGCTAATAGGGTGAATTAATCAATTGAATCATGAAAATTACAACACTAGAAACATATACACCAAATTCCTAAGCTAATCATGCAATTAATCTATAATTACACTAAACACCCATCAAAACATTCACACCCAAGGCAATAAGAGTTTAGCCCATGGTTCTAGAAGAGAATTCCATGGTTAAAACAACTAATAACATCAAACTCATAGTAGAATAATAAGAGATTGAAGAAATTAAGAAAATACCAAAATAAATTGCAAAATAGATTAATATCACCTTGATCATGAAAATGTAGCTACAAAACGATGTAATAGACGATGCCCGATGATAATCGTAGCTTGATTTGAAGTAAAAACCACTAATCTATCTAATCTAATGAAGAATCTAAACTAAAAATGAAGAACACCTACAACTATGAGAATGTGTGTGTGGAATTGCTTGTAAAAGGAGTAAGACCCCTTTTTAAAACTCAAATTGGAGCTATTTATAGTTGGGGTAGAAGTCTTGAATTAATTTTGCATTTAGGCCCTTGAAATATGGAGAAAATGGGCCAAAAACCCCGAAAATGAAGTGACCCGGCCGGGTGGCTCCCACCCGGGCATGCCACCCGGCCAAAAGACGAAGCAACACACTTTGGGGCCTTGCCCGGGTCGAAACCACCCGGCCGGGTGGGTTTCACCCGGGCAAAATTCGAAGCAACTTAATTTTTGGCTCTGCCCGGGTCGAAGTGACCCGCCCGAGTCGTTTCTACCCGTGTGTGCTTTTTCGTCTCTTCGTATCTCGAACTTCCGACCTCCGATTGACTCGATTCTTTTTTTCATTCCACTCCATTTTTCGAGACGAATCCAACGGTGCACTCCTCTTCCTGATCCAGTAAAGTATGGTTGGTGTTTTGCTCCAAATTCCATCGTATTTCCTATAAAATTGACAAAAACACAACCTTTCTCTCATTTTGGCTTAAACAATCATATTCAATGTATAATTCAATGAAATCAACATCAAATGAGCTTCAAATATGCATCTAAATAGTGTAAATTCCACCCGAATCAACTCCCCCAAACTTAAAGTGTTGCTAGTCCTCGAGCAACGAAAGAATTACAATGTGAGGGTGAAATTTACAACTAGATGATCAATGAAAGATCCCACGTATCAAATGACATGAAATGAATTCTTCTTCCTCAAGATACATTCTCAAAAATGATCACAAGTTCAATATTGAAAATCAAACTAATTACCTCACACATGCTCAACATACAATAACAAGTGATGGTGATGACAATATCCAAATGCTTCAAGTTCAACTCACAAGATATAGTGTTTCTCTCAAACACTCAAACAAATTAAGGACAATAGACACTCATCAATCAAATCATGCATTGCAATTACCATAAGCTTGCCCAAGCTCTACCATCTTTCCACCACAAACATGTTCAACTATGAGATCAATAGGTCTTAACCAAGGACGTAACGTTGGCTCTTTGGACGGGGTATGATGAATATGGAGGAAGTGACTTGTCTAGTGGAGAACGAAAGTTGTTTTTCAACACATCAAACTTATGCTCATAAGGTTTATACACCTTCATTCTCACTTTTCATTCAACTTTCTCACAAGCAATCATCTCCTCATCTTTTTGTAGAAAATTTCTTTTCTTTTTAAGCTCTTGGGGCTCATTGTCCCTCTTTTCTTTCTCAATTATTTTCTTTTCACTTCCATCTCTTTTTTTTCTCTTTTCACAACTTTGCCAATTTTCTCTTCAAACCAAAGGCACTAAAGCACATGTTTTTCCACTTTCTTTTTATTCTCCACTATATTTGGATATCAAAGGCTCAAAAGGCTAAGTGGTTAAACATTGTAGGTTGCCAAGAAAATGGGAACTCAAGCTCAAACGGGCTAACTACGGAATATTTCTTTGGTTATTGGGAAAATTTTGGCTAAGTGACGTGTAGTACGAAAGATGGCCTACATCATATCTCAAAGTATCACACAAGTATGATCTCAAGCAAGGACTTGGGCAAGTTCTAGAAAAACAAGTAATGAATTGATTCACTCACAAATGAAATAACCGGATTAATGCTCGGTTCAAAGCTCAACTCTCACCGGTTCATTCAAGACTCAAACATTCATCAATCACCACCACACATAACTCATTGTGCATGCAAAACATCCATAGGCAACAAGATGACAACAACACAAACAAGATGATTCATTCCAATCATGTACACATTCAAGGAATCAAATTCACAACAAATCACCATCAAATGTGTCTCAATGATCATTAAAGCTCAAATTACACACATACACAAGAATACACATTGGTGTCAATAGAAAATGTAAAAACGAACATACCCCCCCCCCCCCCAAACTTTTTCATTGCAAAGCAATTAAAAGTTTGGAAAAATAGTGTTGCATTGATATTGACACCAAGTGCTAACCATACAAATCTACACACATGGGCCACTATCCCATCAATTAACACTAAGAGTAGCTAAGCAATCAATATTATGAACAAGAATATAAATTCCACTACCCCCCAAACTTAGTAATTGTTATGCAATTCCTGCTACACCTTCTTCTTAGCACAAAGTTCCACTTTCAATCCACTTGTCCATTCGATCCAAGCTTCTCCAACTACATCAAAACTCACAAACACATCAAACTAAACTAACAAAGCAAATAAAATGAGCAAGAAATGAAATAAAGCAAGTAAAAAAATGGGTTGCCTCCCATTTAGCGCTAGGTTTAACGTCCTATGCCGGACGGAACTTAACAAGTTCATACTTCCCTTTCTTTGAATGGAGGATGATAGTGCTTGACATTGTGCTCATCGGTGATGAACACTTCATCCTCCTCACTTTCCAACGCAATGCCTCCTCCATAGACCAATTTCTTCATGACCAACATTTTTCGTTCTTTGAGCTTCATCTTTCCAAGGACTTCCATCACTCCCAAAGTGCACCATACCACCTTATCTCCAATTTCAAATCCCTTCTCAATCTTTCTCTCCTTTCGATCTTTTCCTAGACATCCTACAAATGAGCACAATCAACAAAAATTAATGATATTCTTCAAATTATCAAAGAATTATACATTGCATGTGACTTCTTTCAATTAGACATCAAGTTTTCACACTTAATTCTAGTCAAGACATGAACTTTCCTATGCCCATTCACATACAACCACAATTCTTCTTTAATTTTTTTAAATACCAACAGTTTTCTCTCACTTTCTTCACAAAAATCATGCTCACCAAGTGTTTGTAGAAATGCTTGAAAGAAAAATCTTCACCAAATCAAACAATAACACTTCTACTAACTCCAAAATAGCATGTGTAGGCATTCTTAAACAAAATCCAAGCTTTAGAACTAACATGCTCATCAATTAAACACAACATGCTCAAGAACACCATTTTTCTCATGAAAGCATAAATTCACAATTCTACCTCTAAATCCTTCAAATTTCTCCATGGGTATTTGAAATTAAGACTTGCTATTCAACATTTATCAATAATTACCCATAATACACAAAGCCCATGGAAGAAACACCAAAGAAATCAACAAACCCATGTCAAATTTTGAATTTTCGTCACTTCCCAAAAACATGCAAGAAAAACCTTCAAAAACTTCTAAATCATGCTCATTCTTGCAAATAAATTGGGGGAAATGAGTTACATACCTTGGGTCTTGATTTTCTTGGTGAATTCCTCAAGAAAAATTGAAGAAAAGTGAGAAGAAAACAAGGGAGGGGAGAGTGCCGAATTCTTGTGCCCTTTTCAAGAAAGAATGTGTGTGTTTTGAGTGTGGGGAGGGTTTTATAGAGTGTGTGAATGTGTGGGTAGGGTTTGAGTGTAAATGGGTTTGGGTGGAGAAAACTTACCCGGGTCGAAATGCCCCGCCCGATTAAAAATTCCAACTGGCCGGGTGACACGCGACATGGCCGGGTGACATCCAACCCGGTCACTTCTCTTTGCTACGCGTTTCGGCCGGGTAACACCCACCCGGCCGGGTAACACCCACCCGGCCGGGTCGCCTTCTACCCGGTCACTATTTTTTTTTTCATTGCCTTCGTGTTTCGGCCGGGTAACACCCACCCGGCCGGGTCATCTTCACCCGGGCACTACCATTTTTTCGTTTCTTTCGTCTTTTGGCCGGGTAACACCCACCCGGCCAGGTTGTTTCCACCCGGGCACCCCCTGAAAATCTCAAATTTTGGGTTTTTTGGGTCAAAACTTCACCACTTGCTCAATTACACTCAAAATCTCTTCATTCCATGACAAGTTCACACTTTCACTCCATAAATAAATCACCACTTCATTGATCGTGCATGGTTCTTGGTGTCAATCGAATTACAATACGAACATACCCCCCCAAACTTTTTCTTTGCAAAGCAAATAAAAGTTTGGAAAAATAGTGTTGAAAAAGAGATTGTCACCAAGAACTTGCAATCATTTCAATGGCAAACAATATTCAACCAATCACAAAATAGCTCACAACCAATATTCAAAATCATTTCACCCAACAATCAATAATGTCAACAACCACCATGCATCTATATTAAACACAAGTCAAGAATTATATGTCACACCACTATTCATCAATGACAAGTGTTCAAATTTATCACAACTCAAGCACAATATATCACAAGAAAATTTCCCTACCCCCCCCCCCCCAAACTTAAATATTGCAAAGCAATCTTAAGTTTGGGACGGGGTGTACCTCATGATGGCTATCAACTCCAATCTTCGTTACTTCTCAAAACTTTCATCCACGACGTACAACTTCCATCCCGTGGGTAATTTGTTACCTACCAAGAGAGTTCTTCACAAAAAGAATATCAACTACTCACACTTATTTGAACAAAAAGAGAAATAAAGCAAGTAAAAATGGGTTGCCTCCCATTTAGCGCTAGGTTTAACGTCCTATGCCGGACGGAACTCCTTTAGTTCAAGGATCACGAAGCCCAATCACATGTACTACCCCCTTGTTGGGAAGAGAATAATAATGCTTCACACGGTGCCCATTCACCTTGAATTCTTCCCCTTGCTCATTCACGAGATCAAGAAAACCCGTGGGATATACTCTAGTTACATGAAATGGTCCAAACCACTTGGACTTTAACTTCCCGGGGAAAACACTTAACCTTGAATTGTAAAGGAGAACCTCATCACCCACTTCGAAGATTTTCATGGACAAACGGGCATCATGCCATCTCTTAGTCTTCTCACGGAACAATTGTGAGCTTGCATATGCATCCTCACGAAACTCCTCAAGTTCATGCAATTGAAGTACCCTTTTCTCACCACACAAGTCACTATCCAAATTCACCTTTCTCAAAGCCCAAAGTGCTTGGTGCTCCACTTCAACGGGAAGGTGACATGCCTTTCCAAAGACTAATTGGTAAGGCGACATACCAAGTGGAGTCTTATATGCCGTCCTATACGCCCAAAGTGCATCCGGAAGCTTGCTAGCCCAATCTTTCCGGCTAGTGCTCACCGTCCTTTCCAAGATTTTCTTGATATGTCTATTTGAAACTTCGGCCAACCCATTGGTTTGAGGGTGATATGGAGTTGCTACTTTGTGTGTGACACCATACTTTGCAAGTAGCTTTTCCATCAATTTGTTCACAAAGTGGCTCCCACCATCACTAATGAGAGCTCTTGGAACGCCGAACCTAGTGAAGATCCCCTTCAAAAAATTCATGACGGTGTTAGCATCGTTGGCCTTAGTAGCAATGGCCTCTATCCATTTTGACACATAATCAACTCCAAGTAGAATATATGTGTACCCATTTGAAGATGGAAATGGTCCCATGAAATCTATCCCCCAAACATCAAATAATTCGACCTCCACAATGTTTGTCAACGGCATCTCATTTTTCTTAGAAATCCCTCCACTCCGTTGACATTTGTCACATCTCATCACAAACTCTTTGCAACTCCGGAATACCCATGGCCAATAAAATCCGGATTGGAGTACTTTCAAAGCCGTCTTCTCACCCCCATAATGTCCTCCACATGAAGATGAGTGACAATGGGTCATGATGTTCTCCCATTCTTCTTTTGGAACACATTTTCGGATGATTGAATCAACTCCCCTCTTCAAGACAAAAGGTTCGTCCCAAATGTAACTCTCCACATCCTTCAAAAACTTCTTCTTCTCATAAGTGTTAACACCAAATGGTATGCTTCCACTTGCTAAGTAGTTAGCTATATCCGCGTACCAAGGTGCCTCATCATGAATTTTTCCCACAAATGATCCTTGGACACGGAACAAACGCTCATCCGGGAATTCTTCTTTCACATCCCCAAACTCTTCTTTGGACTCTTTAGCCTTCTCAATCCGAGACAAATGGTCGGCTATAACATTTTCACTCCCCTTCTTATCCTTGATCTCAATGTCGAATTCTTGAAGAAGTAGGATCCATCGGATTAATCTTGGTTTTGCATCCTTCTTCCCCATGAGATAACGGATAGCGGCGTGGTCCGTGTAAACGATAGTTTTCGCACCTACTAGGTAGGGTCGAAACTTATCGAAAGCGTACACCACCGCTAGAAGTTCCTTTTCCGTAGTGGTGTAATTCAATTGAGCTCCATTGAATGTTTTGGATGCATAGTATATAGCCCGGAAAATCTTCTCCCTTACTTGGCCAAGAACTACCCCCATTGCCACGTCACTAGCATCACACATCAATGTAAACGGTTCCTTCCAATCCGGTGCTACTAAGATGGGAGTGTTGATCAATGCTTCCTTCAAGGCACTAAAAGCATTTAAACAAGCATCATCAAAAACATAAGGAACATCTTTCTCAAGTAAGTGTGAGAGAGGCTTAGATAAATTAGAGAAGTTTTTAATGAACCGTCTATAAAAGCCGGCGTGCCCCAAGAATGAACGAATTCCTCTCTCGTTAGATGGAGGAGGAAGCTTCTCTATTGCCACTATCTTTGCCCGATCAACCTGCAAACCTTGAGAAGATATAAGATGACCAAGTACCACCCCCTCTTTGACCATGAAATGACACTTTTCCCAATTAAGGACAAGGTTGGTATCTTGGCATCGTTTAAGCACTAACTCCAAATGCTCCAAACATGTATCAAATGAGGTACCAAAAACAGAAAAATCATCCATGAATACTTCCATTACCTTCTCAATTAAATCATGAAAAATCGACATCATGCACCTTTGGAATGTTGCCGGTGCATTACATAACCCAAAGGGCATGCGTCTCCAAGCAAACGTTCCATAGGAACATGTGAAGGTGGTCTTCTCTTGGTCTTCGGGAGCAATCATTATTTGATTGTACCCGGAATAACCATCGAGGAAACAATAATAAGCAAAACCACCAAGTCTATCAAGCATTTGATCCATGAAGGGGAGGGGAAAGTGATCCTTGCATGTAGCTTTGTTCAACTCCCTATAATCTACACACACTCTCCACCCGGTTGCTACCCTTGTAGCTATTACCTCATTTTGATCGGTTTTTATGACCGTCATGCCCCCCTTTTTAGAAACAACATGCAATGGTGAAACCCATGGACTATCACTTATGGGAAAAATCATGCCCGAATCTAAGAATTTGATAACCTTTTTCCTAATAACTTCTTGCAATATAGGATTTACTCGTCTTTGAGGTTGGGCTATGGGTTTAACATCACTCTCGGTCCTAATCCTATGCATGCATATAGATGGATTAATACCCTTCAAATCATCAATGGTCCAACCTAAGGCTTTCTTATTCCTAGCAAGCACAACTAACAATTTTTCTAACTCAACATCATTCAACAAAGAGGAAACGATAACGGGGTACCTCATTTCGCTATCCAAGTAAGCATACTTGAGGTGCTCCGGTAATGGCTTCATCTTTTCCTTCTTCTCTTCCGGGCTTTGTCCTCCTTCAACGGGGGTATGAAGTGGTAAGATTGGAGGTCTCCTTCTCATCTCCATGGCATCCACTTCTTCTATTGAATCCCTATGAGAGCTTGGCAACAAATCATTAGAGACAATCAAAGAATCACATAAAAATGAAGAAAGGGAATGAGTTAAAGAAGAGTTAGAGAAATCTTCCCATTCATCTTGCACCATGTTGTCCACAACATCTAGGAAATTGCAAGACTCCACTTCTCCAATCTCTTTCAAAGACTTGTAGATTGAAAATGTGATTTCTTCATGATTGAAGCTCAATTTCAATTCCCCTTTCTTCACATTGATCATTGCCTCCCCCGTTGCAAGAAAAGGTCTTCCCAAGATCAACGGGACATGCTCATCTTCCGCCATGTCAAGGATGACGAAATCCACGGGACCCTCTTCATCTTCACTACCTTCAAGGAACTTATCAAAACTCGTCTCCTTATAAAACTCCCCCAAACTTGAGTTTTGCTCAAGTTTGGGAGTTTGCTTCAATTTGTTATCATCTCCCGGATCTTTCAATGGGACTTTTGGTAATGGCTCTTGCACATAAATGTCACATTCTTGGATGGAGGGGGATTCCTTCTTTCTTGGGGAACTCTCAATTGAGCCATACTTGGAGAAAATCACTTTCTCTCCATTCACCTCCAATGTTACCTCTCCTTTTCTCAAATTTATGTTTGCTCCCCCCGTGGCAAGAAACGGCCTCCCAAGAATCAATGGGATATTTGCATCTTCTTTCATATCTAACACCACAAAGTCGGCCGGAATGATGAACTTGTCAATCTTCACCAATACATCTTCAATGATCCCTTTAGGATGGGTGATGGAACGATCCGCTAATTGGAGAGTAATTGATGTGGGCACTACTTCTCCAAGTCCCAAACGCTTGAAGATTAAAAGTGGCATCAAATTGATGCTAGCTCCCAAATCACAAAGAGCTTTCATCATGGGACCATCACCAATCTCACATGGGAGAATGAAACTACCCGGATCCTTGAGCTTTTCGGGAGGAGTTCGTTGAAGGATAGCACTACACTCTTCGGTCAACTTGATCTTCTCATCTTCCACTAGTTTCTTCTTGTTTGCTATTGCATCCTTTAGAAACTTCATGTAATGAGGTACTTGCTCTAAAGCATCCGAAAGTGGAAGATCAATGTGGATTTTCTTGAAGATATCCAAAAACTTCCCAAACTTCTCATCCATTTTCTTCATGTATCTTCCCGGGTATGGAAGTGGCTCATATGTAATGGGCACCCCCCATTTATCACAAGGTACCTCAAGCTTCTTCTTCTTCAAATCTTTTGCAATTCTCCACTTTGGAATTCTTGGAGCAACCTCTCCACTTCCAACTTTCTCTATCCTCTTCTTTTCCTCTTCCTCCCTTTCTTTTGCCTTCAACACTTCACCCTCTTCCAATTCAATTGAAGAAACTCCATAATGTTCACCACTTGAAATTGTAATAGCATTACAATGCTCACGTGGGTTTACCTCGGTGTTTGAGGGCAATTTACCCTTTGTATGTTGAGATCCAATGGAAGTTGCCAATTGACCCATTTGGAATTACATTGATTTTTGATTACTCATAAGTTGGCCAATCATGGATTCCATTAATTTTTGGTTACTCGTGAGTTGAGCAAGCATCGATTCGGTAGATTTTTGGTTACTCACAAGTTGGGCAAGGATGGAGTCGGATGCTTCGGATTTCTTCTCACTTGTCTCCATTCTCTTCATGAGGAGTGCAAGAAGCTCATCCGTGGAGGATTTCCCTTCTCCACTTGGTAGTTTTTCTCCGGGATCAAATCCGGGAGGAAATTGAATAGCACTTTTAGGATTGGAATAGGACAAATTCTCATTCCTCCGAAAATTCGGGTTTTGAGGGGCTTGGTATTGAGGAGATGGTCCCCCTTGTCCTTGAGATGATGAAGGTTGCCCTTGGAATCGGTTTTGAGGAGGAGCTTGATATCCTTGGCCACGATTTTGATATGGTGGTTGGCCTTGATATTGTCGGTTCCCTTGAAAATTTTGTGGATATCCTTGTTGACCCATGTATTGCACTTCTTACATATGTCCCAATTGAGGATCTTCTTGCACAAAAGACAAATGATTATCTCTTGTTTGAGATAAAACATTTACCTTTTCAATGAGTGTAGACATCATTGCTCTTATGCTATCATTAGCATCCACTTGGGCTACCCGATTTTGTGCTCCACGGTCCACTCTCGTCTTGAAAGTATTGCTTGCTATCCCCTCTATTATGTCATTGATCTCCTCTACCGACTTCATCCAAATTGAACCCCCCGCACAAGCATCAATGTGGTGTTGATCTTCCAATCGTAACCCACCAATGAACCAACATGTTGTTTGTTCTATTGGGAAACCATGATGGGAGCATGTGATGAGAAGACTCGTAAACCTTTCCCATGCTTCTTTGATTCCCTCATTTGGACCTTGTTGGAACGTAGAGATCTTTTGCTTGACTTCCATCGTCTTTGAAGGAGGGTAGTACTTCAATAGAAATATTTTCTTCAACTCTTCCCACGTCCTCACTTCTCCGGCGGGAATGCTTGATTGTAGCCAAGCTTTTGCTTTCCCCGACAATGTAAATGGAAATAACCTCATCTTTTTAGCATCTTCCGACACTCCGTTTTGCTTGAGAGTGTCGGCTATCTCCAAGAATTGAGCAAGATGTTCATTCGGGTCTTCCTCAAATCCTTCCTCCGTCCTTCCTTCAAATTGTCTCTCCCTCAACATCCTTAATAGAGAGGCACTAATCTCGAAGTTGTTCGCCTCCACCCTTGGTCTTGCCAACCCATCGTAATGCTCCCTAGGTTGAGGCTCAAAATATTCCCTCATTGGCCTTCCATGGTACACACGTTGAGGTTCTTCTATATGTGGAGGAGGAGGGATGTATTCCTCTTGAATGTGTTGAGGTGGTGGATATTGATGAGGTTGAGGGTAAGGGTGTTGAGGTGGTGGATATTGATGGGGTTGAGTTGGTGGATAGTAGGCTTGTTGTGGAGGTGGATAGGGGTAAGGATTGTATCCTTGGTATGGAAAGTGGTTTTGGGGTGGATATTGTGGATTGGGAAATTGGAGATTTGGTGGAGGGTTTGGAAGTGGATTCCCTCCAACTTGGTTTGCAACTTGGTTGTTCTCTCTTTGAGGATCATCATCTCCATTTGGTGGAGGATTCATCTCTTCAATGTTCTCCATCTCAAAATGCTCTACTACTCTTTGATGGTTTCTACCTCGATTTCTTCTCCTTGCGTGTGCCTCGATCTCAAGATCCAATGGTTCCAAATTTCCTCCACGAGATCTTGTGATCATACACCTACAAAAGACAAGTATCAAAGCCCACAAAGAGAAACGAAAAACAAGATAACGAAAAAGAAATGCTACTATCAATAACACTCAACAAACTCTAAGTTTCACTACTAACACTCGCTTAAATCCCCGGCAGCGGCGCCATTGACTTGTTCGTATTTTTCGGATAAGTTCCCAAGTAGATTTTCGTTCCAAGGACTTAATTGAGTGAAAGTGAATCCCTAAAGTTATAAGTTTTCATGCTATTGTAGTAACTAAACGTGTTTGTTGGATTTTCGGGAATTAAAACACAAATATTAAACTAAATTAACTAAGATAAACAAGAAATAGACAAAAGTAATAATAAGCTATCTAACTTTCGAGAGAAAGTGCAAGAGAAGGGTATTGCCTCGGGTGCTTCCGTTTTGTGGGTAATTCAATGAGTTAACGAATCAATTGCATGAATGAACCTATAAATATGGGGTAAGCTAAAGGCTATCACTCGTGTGTGTAGACCAATCCCTTGTGAGGCTTAGGTGAACACGTGCATCGATTAGCAATTATATAGTCTAATCAATACCATAAGCTCCTAAGATAGTGTCTCATAAACACGTTCAACACGGTTACTAATGTTTATGAGACGCCCTCTCACTAATCTAATAGACGACCTCTAATCGACTAATGTCTAGTGTCGTCGGTCTAAGCAATCAACCCCCGGTCGGTGTAGCTAATTACTATGTTAATTCTAATTGATTAATTCAAGCTCATACACACACTCTTAATCATGCAACCCAATACGGTCGTTGAAGTCGACAAAACTAACAATGCTAGCTAATAGGGTGAATTAATCAATTGAATCATGAAAATTACAACACTAGAAACATATACACCAAATTCCTAAGCTAATCATGCAATTAATCTATAATTACACTAAACACCCATCAAAACATTCACACCCAACGCAATAAGAGTTTAGCCCATGGTTCTAGAAGAGAATTCCATGGTTAAAACAACTAATAACATCAAACTCATAGTAGAATAATAAGAGATTGAAGAAATTAAGAAAATACCAAAATAAATTACAAAATAGATTAATATCACCTTGATCATGAAAATGTAGCTACAAAACGATGTAATAGACGATGCCCGATGATAATCGTAGCTTGATTTGAAGTAAAAACCACTAATCTATCTAATCTAATGAAGAATCTAAACTAAAAATGAAGAACACCTACAACTATGAGAATGTGTGTGTGGAATTGCTTGTAAAAGGAGTAAGACCCCTTTTTAAAACTCAAATTGGAGCTATTTATAGTTGGGGTAGAAGTCTTGAATTAATTTTGCATTTAGGCCCTTGAAATATGGAGAAAATGGGCCAAAAACCCCGAAAATGAAGTGACCCGGCCGGGTGGCTCCCACCCGGGCATGCCACCCGGCCAAAAGACGAAGCAACACACTTTGGGGCCTTGCCCGGGTCGAAACCACCCGGCCGGGTGGGTTTCACCCGGGCAAAATTCGAAGCAACTTAATTTTTGGCTCTGCCCGGGTCGAAGTGACCCGCCCGGGTCGTTTCTACCCGTGTGTGCTTTTTCGTCTCTTCGTATCTCGAACTTCCGACCTCCGATTGACTCGATTCTTTTTTTCATTCCACTCCATTTTTCGAGACGAATCCAACGGTGCACTCCTCTTCCTGATCCAGTAAAGTATGGTTGGTGTTTTGCTCCAAATTCCATCGTATTTCCTATAAAATTGACAAAAACACAACCTTTCTCTCATTTTGGCTTAAACAATCATATTCAATGTATAATTCAATGAAATCAACATCAAATGAGCTTCAAATATGCATCTAAATAGTGTAAATTCCACCCGAATCAGATAGTCCATTCCATTGTCTTCTCCCCAAAGTGGTATTTTAAAGAGCCTGTATTCATGGTCAATCGGCACAATAAAGTTCAACGTTTCCAAAAACATACCTGTGATGGGATCCCATCTATGCCTTTTTATGGAGCTCGACCCTTCATCCATACCTTTACGCATACCACCTTGCGTCATGAGGTCAGCAAAGCGATGAACCTCCCTTCTGGGCCTTGGTCCAGTCCCCAACCGGAGAGAATCCACATCATCTTCAATAATCGCCTCTTTCCCTTTAGCCTTCCTTTTCTCCTCTATAGTTTGATTCTCACCAACTGGATCTAACTGTTGAACCCTTCTTTGAACCGGTCCAAGAAACATTTGCATGTCCTCCTCAGTGGGCCCTTTCAGATGATCAACTCTCAGCCATTTAGAAAAAAACCTATGACTCTGACGCCACTCCACCGTCCTCCCTAAAGCCAGGCCACATTCCTCCTCTACATGATCTAGGTGTCCACAAAGATAGCAAAAGTCAGAAAGATGCTCATAACGAAAAATAGCAGCTACCTTTTCCTCATTAACAGTGATAAAACAACACCGACTGAGTGGCTTTGTCACATCAACAATCACCCGGATTCGCAGAAAATCGCCCCTAACATCATCGGCTGTCACCAATCCCACCTCAATGACTTCTCCAATCACCGCACCAGCACAAACACCAATTTGCTTTGACATAGCACTCAGCATCAAGCCATGCACTTGGACCCAGAAAGGAACGAAGTGGATCTTGATGTTAGAAGGCCGATCCTGCACATGCATCTTCTTCAGGACAACCAAAGAACCACGCAAGTTCCAAGGTTGGCGAAAAATTGCCTTCATCATCTCCCCTTCATCAGAAAAGTCAAGAAGGAAGAGGCCAACTCCTATGAAAGAGACCCGCAAGATTGATTTTATCTGCCATACCCTCTGCAGCAAATTCCTAAGCTCTGCAGAAGTGATTTTTCTCCGGGCAATAAACTTGAGCACAAGAGCGTTTTTTGGAACACCCATTTCATCTTGTTGGACAATGATGTTGGTGGTTTCATGATCGGCCAAAGAGAAATTTTCAAAAGCTTCATACATATGTTCCGCCATGTTAAGAGAAACTGAAAAGTTTTGGTGTTTAGAGAGAAAGTGAGAGTTGTGAATCCATTTAATGATCTCAGTGGGTTTAAATAGGCCCAAAACCACCAATGTAGACTCCTTGGTTTGCCAAACCAGCGTGCGAAAGGAGAGAAGTGGATTGAAGCTGGCAGCAAAACCAAAATGCAAGTTTTTCTTTTGAAATCCACCAATCACCATTTAGGCAAATCCCACACTCTAGATATCAAACTCGAAGTTCTAAACCCAACCCCCAGTAATTACTTGCGTATTATACACGCCCCAAAAAAACCCAATCGACAATCACCAAGAAACGAGAAAAAACAATGATTGCCTCAAGAACACACTCCAATGAATTTTTCTGATAAAACCCTTACAAATTCTCAAATATAAAAGCCACAAAATTATCCAAGTTGCATCGAATCCAAAAAAAATAAAGTTCTAGGCAAAAGGTTAATAATCATAAAATCAGAAACAAAAGTTTCGATTCGGATGGAAGAAACTTTTACACCAAAATTTTTAGGAATGCTCACAATTGATTTTCTTAGAGAGAGAAAGCAATTGGAGAGGTGATTTAATGCAACTATATCGATGTTGAACAATAGGGATTTGAGAATTTAAGAACCCAAATCTCCTAAATGGGGTCAATAAAAAAAGAAAAAAAAGCGGTTAAATGGGTCACGTGTACAACCCAAATCTCCTAAATGGGCATTTGCACGTATTTACACGTAAGATATTTGCACAAAAGTTTTTGCGTTTGAAGATTCGTGTTATCATCAGAAGTTTAGAAAGTTTAGAAGTTTAAAGAGTTTGTTGAATTTTTTATTTTTTATTTTTGAATGTTTCAAGATTCTTTTGTAGATTTATAAATAAATGATCATTTGTTAATTTTATTAATTTTTTTCTATTCTATTTCTTTGATTTAATACTTTAACATTTTTTTTTCATTTTTTTCATTTATGTTTTATTCGTTATGTATTTTTGTCTAATTTTTAATTTTTTTTTAATTGGGTGTGTCTATATTTTCTCTTTCTCTCTATTCTCTCTAGCACTCTACTATTTAATAGTAGTATTTTATTTTTCTTTCCAGATTTGCTCGATTGGCCTAGCTATTCATTTTAGAAAGCTTTATGTAAGAATATAATTCACTGTCTCTCTCATTCCACAAATGTCAATGATATACATATGAAATCTCTCTAATCTAGGCTATCATCAAGGAGTAAATCTACGCCTACCATATATAAAATATTTACATATTTCTATCTATTACACCCCCGCAATCGAAGCCGGAGGTTGAAGAACGCTGAGATTGGACCTGAATTCCTCAAATAAAATCTGGGGCAGCCCTTTCGTGAATATATCAGCTATTTGAAACCGAGAAGGTACATGTACCACCCGAACTTGACCCCGAGCCACCTTTTCCCGAACGAAGTGAATGTCCATTTCAATGTGCTTACTACGTTGGTGTTGAACCGGATTTCCCGAAAGGTAAATTGTGCTCACATTATCACAATATACCAAGGTTGTTGTCGGTATGGGACAATGAAGTTCAAGTAGTAGGTTGCGGAGCCAGCAAGATTCAGACACCACATTGGCAACACCTCGATACTCCGCCTCGGCACTAGAACGTGAGAGTGTGGACTGTCGCTTAGCCGACCACGAAATCAAGTTGTCGCCCAAAAATAAACAATAGCCGGACGTCGAGCGCCGAGTATCTGGACATCCACCCCAGGCAGCATCCGTATATGCCACAAGCGAGGTGACAGAAGACGGATATAGATGAAGGCCGAAGTTAAGAGTCCCCTGAATGTATCGTAGGATCCGTTTAACTGCAACCATGTGCACCTCTCGCGGATCATGCATGAATAGACAAACCTGTTGAACAGCATACACGATGTCGGGCTTAGTGAACGTCAAGTACTGTAACGCCCCAGCAAGACTCCTGTACAACGTGGGATTTGAAATCGGTGGACTCTCGGAACCCCCAAGTTTAGGTTTGGTGTCAACAGGAGTCACCGAAGGCTTGCATGTGGAGAGGCCGGCGCGATCAATCACTTCAGTGGCATACTTTCGCTGGGACAAGAACAAACCCCCAGCGTGAGATGAAACTGCAATGCCCAAAAAATAATGCAGCGTCCCCATGTCTTTCATAGCAAACTCTGAACTGAGTTGGGAAATAACTGAACGACGAAGTGTGTCCGACGACGCCGTTAAGATTATATCATCCACGTAGAGAAGTAAGTAAGCCACTTGGTTATCCTGGCGATAGACAAATAATGAGTGATCCGACTTACTTCTTACACCCAAGAGTAAACACAAAATCTGAAAATCTAGTGTTCCATGCCCTAGGAGCCTGTTTCAATCCGTACAAAGATTTCTTCAAAAGGCACACATGATCTGGGTAGTTGGAGTCTCGAAAACCAAAGGGTTGATACATGTACACTGTGTCTGAAAGAGTGCCATGAAGGAAGGCATTTTTTACATCAAGTTGGTGGATGGACCACCTCTTCGATAATGCCAAGCTCAACACAACCCGGATGGTCGCAGACTTTACAACCGGACTAAACGTCTCCCCACAATCAATGCCAACATGTTGAGTTTTTCCATCACCTACAAGACGGGCCTTATGCCTCTCAAAAGAACCGTCAACACGTTCTTTATGATTAAAAATCCACATTGAACGAATAATATTCACACCAATAGGACGGGGAACCAACTCCCACGTCTTATTTGAAATAAGAGCATTATATTCATCACACATAGCCAATTTCCAATTCGGGTCGTTTAAGGCAGCCACTGGATTTTTAGGAATGGGGGATTTTGAGGTGGTAGATAGGAGATTAAAATGGCGCTTAGGCCGAACAATACCCCGTTGACTCCGAGTCACCGGGCGAAGAGAGGAGGGAGGTAACACCTCCGGATTTGGAGTAGGACCCGACGTACCCGACTTAACTTGGATAGGCACGGGTGGGAGAGGTGGGTCGGTCTGGGAGAGATGATGGGCGATATATGGAGAAGGCGAATCATCGGACGAATTTAAGGTAGAAGTGAGATGAGGAAGGATTTCCGCAAATGGGAACCTGGATTCATCAAAAATTACATGGCGACAAATAATTATTTTCTTTGTGACCATATCAAAACACTTATAGCCCCTATGATTCAGTTGATACCCCAAAAAAACACACGGAGCCGAGCGTGGTTGAAGTTTATGGATAGTGGTGGATGGGAACAACGGGTAACACAAACACCCAAATACACGTAGATGAGTATATGATGGGTCCTTGTGGTAGAGGTATTTGAGAGGGGTAGCAAAAGACATGTGTTTGCGAGGAAGGATATTTAGAAGATATGTAGCCATGAGGAGCGCATGATGCCAAAAGGACCAAGGTACTTTCGAATGCGCAAGAAGAGTACGAATCATGTTATTTATAGTGCGAAATTGTCGTTCAGCTTTACCATTTTGAGGGGAAGTATGAGGGCAAGAGAAACGAAAAAGCATCCCATGTTCTAAACTGAAATCCCAAAACGATTTATTATCAAACTCCCGCTCATTATCGCATTGAAAAGCTTTAATGTCTCTTTCGAATTGGGTACGAATTAATGCACGAAAAGACAGGAAAACAGAAAACACCTCGGATTTATGGGAGATTGGATACGTCCATAGGAAATTAGAATAATCATCAAGAAATAAGATATAATAGCGATGCCCCATAGCACTTAACACAGGAGACGTCCACAAATCACAATGTATGATATCAAATGGCAACAACGATGTGGTAGTAGACATAAAAAACGGTAAACGAATATGTTTTCCAACATAACAAGAAGCACACACCCGATCAACAGTGGGTTTATTACAAGTAATAAAATTATTCTGTCTAAGAGAATTAAAAACAGAAACACCCGGATGACCTAAACGGTCATGCCATATAGACGGAGAAATGGCAGCAAAAGCAGATGATGAGTGTGGCCTAGAAGGATTGATAGGATATAGCGCCCCCCGACTGTCACACCTCATTAGACGCGTCCCCGTCCGAAAAACCTTAACAGAAAACCCAAAAGGATCAAATTCAATTGAAACAGAGTTATACGTAGTAAATTTTCGAACAGACACTAAATTTTTAACAATCCCAAGAGCATGAAGAATATTGTTTAAGGTAAAAGGGGGATGGGGAGGGGGTAACGTAGCATGCCCAATACCCGAAACCGGAATAGATTGACCATTACCAACAAGAATACAATGATTACTGCTCAAATTTAAATATGACGAGAGAGTACCTTGATTCGACGTCATATGTGAGGTAGCCCTTGTATCCATGTACCAAGTGGGATCTGGTTGAGACAAACCAAGAGTGTACATAGCAGCCTCAATGTCGGTTGGGGTCGGAGAAGCTTGGGCCGAAAATACCTGTGGGCGGGGGCCAAGGAGGCCAGGGCTTTGAGGCATGGGCGGACGCGTCCCAGACGAAGGACGAGACCAAGGGGCAGTCGGATACGGGCAAGGTGGAGTTGGCCATTGCCACTGCCAAGGCCAAGCCTGCGATGCACTCGGCCACTGTGGAGACCAGGGAGGACGGCAATACGTAGGGGAAGGAGCAAATCCCCTGCCACCCTTGGGACTCTTCTTCTTTTGAGATTTCTTCGGCCTAGGCTGCCGTGGCTGGAAGGACCCATCGGATAAAGGAGGAGCAGTGGATGCGACCATTGCAGCCCCAGACACAACCTTTTTCGCAAGGCCCGCTTCCTCCAAAACTATCATTGAACGGGCCTGGTAAAACTTCGGGAGCGGATCACTTTGGCGAAGTAGCGTTCCGACACTAGTGTAGGCATCCGTGAGTCCTGCCACCAGTTGCAATACTAGACGATCATTAGAAACAGGGGCCCCAACATTCTTGAGTTGATCTGACAATATTTTTAGATGTTGGCAATACGCAGAAGCAGTGGGAAAATTCTCCATAACAGTATTGGAGAATTCTTGCTCAAGAGTCATAGCCCGAGAATTCTTATTATCTTGAAAAATATCTCGCAACCGTTGCCACGCGATCAACGCAGTCGAGTCTGGTTCAAGAATCGTATGGAGTAGATCGGAGGAGATTATTGCATAAATCCATTGAAGGACAGTGGCATCGAGAGTCAGCCACATCTCCTTGTCCTCAGTGGTGGTAGGGGCCGGAGCAGGGGGGTCAGAAGGAATGATGTGATGCAAAACCCGATGAGATCGAGCATGGATCTTAAACAGTTCAGCACAAGTGGCATATTGAACGTTTTCCATCTCAAGAATAATGGATATGAGATCGAACATGGATCTTAAACAGTTCAGCCCAAGTGCCGGATGGAAATTAGATTTGGTGGTGTTGGTTGTCATGGCAAAAGAGGAAAGAAAGAGCAGAATGAGATGGAGAAACGGCTAGGGCGCAGCGGAGAGAAAAACCCTAGACTCGTGATACCATGTAAGAATATAATTCCCCGTCTCTCTCATTCCACAAATGTCAATGATATACATATGAAATCTCTCTAATCTAGGCTATCATCAAGGAGTAAATCTACGCCTATCATATATAAAATATTTACATATTTCTATCTATTACTTTAGATCTCTCAAATTATTTTTTATTTCAATTTAGTTTATGTTTCAATTCAAGTTCATATTTGTAATCAATTATAATCTATTATGTCCCCCGGAATTAGTCTGTCCAAGATCGGATACCCGAGACTTCAAAAAAAAAAATTATAATATATTATGTCAATTTAATACTCCCTCCGTCTCAACTTAACTTTCATACCTACTTTTTCGGTCCTTTATAAACTCTACTCATACAATATCTAAAATATTATATTTAATGTTATTATTTTTATGGTACATACATACACACAAGTCAACTCACTTATTTATTTTTTTTATAAAATTATACCTCAAAATTCTATTTATAATAATATTTTTAAAAAATAGGATGAACAGTAAGTATGAAAGTTAAGTTGGGATGGAGGGAGTATAATTTATCAAGTAATTTTTTATATCAAATTTAATTATAATCAAGTTTTGCAAGGTGTGGATTAATGAAAAATCCATACAATTTTGTCATCCAATGTTAGATAATCCAAGAACATTGTATTTGAATGTAAATTGTATGTTGTTCATGATGCCATTGTTACTGATGTATGAAGACTACAATTAAATTTTTTTTAGATTATTATATTTATGTAGTTTTCAGAACTAAACTTAATTTAAAATTAATTAATTTCATCATTTGATTTGACATTTAAAATAAATTATATAATAATATCGACTTATATTATTTTGAAAAGATGTAATTTAAAATTGTAGTAAAAAGAATGTAGTCAGTGTTAGTTTTTTTTTTCCAATTCAATCATTTTAAAACCGATTCCTAAAATATTGCTAATTGTACCACTAAATACTCCTGCATTTATTAATGATATCCACAATTATTAATAAACTTTAATTAAAAGTACATATAGTAAATTAATTTTCATCATATTAGTTAAACTATTTTAACCATCTTAGGAATAATTTAAAATTTTAGTCAATATCTTAGTTAATTATTGTTAATTTTTACCATTTTAGTAATAATTTAAAATTTTAGTCAATGCTAATTTTTTTTTTTTTCAATTCAAACAATTTGAAATTGATTTCTTAAACATTGCTAATTGTGTAGCACCAAATACTCTTGCATTTATTAATCAAATTTACAATTTAATGATGAGATTTAATTAATTGTTGACAAGATCAATTTAATAAAAAATTAATTATAATTTCAAATTTAAGTCAATACTTATATTTATCAATTAATTTTATTTTTATATATCTAAATCCTTAATTATTTTATTTTGTTATTCAATATAATTTTTTTTCTATTGTTGCTTATTGTATGTTTATGATCTGTTGTGGAATTCAAGTTTATTGGATTATAATTTTATCATTTTTTATTAATTTGAAAATATGTGAATTTATTTAATTTTAAAAAAGTAATCAAGTAATTTTTATCATCTTAGTTAAATTATTTTAATCATTTTAGTAATAATTTAAAATTTTAGTGAATGTAAGTTTTTTTTTTTTTTTTCAATATCTTAGTTAATTATTGTTAATTTAAACTATCAAAGTAATAATTTAAAATTTTAGTCAATGTTTATTTTTTTCAATTCAATTAATTTTGTAATCGATTTCTTAAATATTGTTAATTTTACAACCAAATACTCCCGCAGTTACTAATTATATCCACAATTATTGATAAGATTTAATTAATGGTTATAAATGAATGATATAATTTTTTTAATCTAAAAACTGTGGGAACTTTTTTAAAATTCTCTTATGCAAAATTCTTTAATTTTCTAAATGGTTGATAGAAATTCTATTTATACCAACTCATTTTCTAAATGGATGATAGAATTTTTTTAATCTTAAAACTATGAAACTTTTTAAAAATTAAACCTTATGCAAAAAAATTACAAGTCTTTTATAAATTATTCAGTTTTTTTGCATATGATAAATTATTTTTTCTAAACGTGTTTTTGTAGTTGGAAGTGAACCGGAAGGTATCGGAGGCAGAGGCTTAGGCTCACCCGAATCTGGGAGGTGGTAACTGGAATATCAATTTGAGAATTGCATGAATATTTTATTTATTTTTAAGTTTATTTTAGTTTGCATGAACACTTTATTTTATTTTAAGTTTGTAGTTTGTTTTTTATATTTATTTTACTTTGAATAATTTAGTGATAAGACTATAGTGTTTGGAGGTGATTTTCTTCAAATATTACCCGTTATTCCAAAAGGAATGAGGTAAGATATCGTTCACGCTACAATCAATTTATATAATTTGTGGAATAATTGTACTATTTGAAAAGTTACAAGGAATATGCGATTGCAGAACTTTGGATCCGATAAAGTTGTACATGAACTTAATAATTATTTTGGATGGATAACATCTATTGAAGATGGTAATATAGTGTTGGTCCTGAAATGAGTATATAACAAATGTATGGGGGGGGGGGAATACACTTGTATGCAAATCTTTTTCAAACTTAATCAAATTAGGCTTCAGCAAGGTTGTCCTAGACAACTCTTCTGATATGAATAACTTCCAGAAGATAATCAAACTACTAAGTACTATTGAGTACTTAGTTGAATAACTATCTAAGTAAGTTATATGTGCGGAATTGTGGTTGGCCCTTATGTTTAAACTCCTTTTAATTCTGAAATATTCTTAACACTTAATCTGTTTTCAAGGGACTTGTCCCAAAACAGTTTTGCACAGTCTTGAATGTATGTCTTTTAAGATCAGTTTTGTGTGCAGTGTATGTATGTGTTGGTTGTATGAAAGTACTTGAAAGTAAATCAACACAAGAGTTATAGTGGTTCAGAGACTCAAGCTCCTACATCCACTTTCCCTGATTTAACAAGATAATTCATTTCTCTTGGAATTAGTTTGTTTTATAGTGCCAAGGTGCACTGATCAACCACACCACTCCTTGGTGCCTTGATCCCTAGGAATTCAGAGTCCTAGTACTCTCTTCTCAACTCAGAACTGATTGTTCTTCTCACAACAGTGAGTTCCTTACACTTCTACTACAACAACCTTCTATCTCTCTTTAGAAATGTATAAGGGTTGATGTTGGTTCCAACTTGGTATAGATATCCTTTACAATGAGCATAGTGTATAAGGATAGGATATCTCTCTAAGCTTTGTATGGATATACAATGAAGTTCAGCTTAGGTTGAAGTGTTTCTGGAAACTAAGAATGTTCTTATGAAAGCTTTGAAGTTTCCTCAGCAAATGTAGGATAATTGAATTGCTAGTTGGTGTCTTCAAATGGTTTCCACATTTCTGTATTTATAGAACAAGATGAGGTTATGTCCGTTGGAGAGACAACCTCAAAATGTCTTGTTGGGAATAAAATGAGAAGTGTTTTGATCTAATACCAAAACCCCTTGAGACATGCCTAGTAAGTAAGATAGAATGCATGAACATGTTTCAGGACTGTTGAAACATGTAGCCTAAAGACAAGTAGAGAAGCTGGTATGTTAGGCAGCTCTTAGATATACAGATGCACAAGTTGAGGGGGAACATATGCTTTGAAGTCTATCAAGATCAAGTCCCCTCAAAGGCTCAAGTCTGATGTGTCCCAAGTCTGCTGAATGGACAAGTATGTTGATCAAGAATAAATGAATTGTGGAACAACATATCTGAAAGTTAGGCATGCCAAATGCATCATCTAGACACAACCTACTAAGGCATTCTTGCTCAGGAGGTTTGTCCAGAAGAGTTGTCTCAGCACACTTGTACCAGAACCATGTCAAGGTGATCCCAACCTTGCTGATATGGTCAAGGACATCTACTCTATGTCATAAATGCACAAGATCTATTCTAAGGAAACATGGATAGAGAAAGAGCCAAGTCATCTGAAGAGCCCAAGTCAACCTTGCTGATAAGCAAAGTCTACTGATAGTGATAAGCAGAGTTGACAAAGTGATAAGGAAAGTTGTCCTTATCTTAGGACTAACATCAGAAGCCATGTCCATGTTTGATCAAGTGAATCTTGAAGTCAGACATTGGGAAGAGTGCTGCAGAATGAAGACAAAGTGGTTACAGCCATTTATTTCCCAATTGAAGGACATGTCACTATCAAGAATCAGTCTTCCAGTTTGAAGAGCTCAAGGAAGACATTTATGGACATTTGGGACTGCCTCTCCAATGAGAAAATTCTCAAATTTGTCTATAAATACAGAAGTATGAAGACCATTTGAAAGCACCTCAACCTTGACAAGAATATCCAACTATCCTACAAGCAAAAGTGTTTTCAAGCTTTCAAAGAGACTGTCTTAGTCTTCAAACACTTCATCTAAGCTGAACCTCATTGTATATCCATACAAAGCTTAGAGAGATATCCTATTCTTATACACTGAACTTCATTGTAAAGGATATCTCATTAGTTGGAACCTTACTTCAACCCTTATACCTTTCAAGAGAGAAAGTTAGAAGGTTGTAGTAGTAGAAGTGGAAAGAGCTGACTGTTGAGAGAAGAACAGTTCAGTTCTGAGTTGAGAAAGGGTACTAGGACTCTTGACATCCTAGGGATCAATTCACCAAGGAGTGGTGTTATTGATCAAGTGCACTTTGGCACTCTAAAACAAGTTAATTCCAAGTGTGAAGGAATTATCCTGTTAAATCAGGGAAAGTGGATGTAGGAGCTTGAGTCTCTGAACCACTATAAATTCTTGTGTTGATTTACTTTCAAGCATTAACATTCATTCAACACTGCACAAACTGAACTTTCAAAGACATACTCACAAGACTGTGCAAGAACATATTTGGACAAGTTCCCTGAAAACTGGACTGTTTGATTGAAGAGATTTCAGAACTTAAAGGAGTTTAAACTAAAGGGCCAACCACTAATTCTGCACTTATAACTCACTTAGATAGTCATTCAACTAAGTACTCATTAGTACTTAGTAGGTTGGTTATCTTCAAGAAGTTATACATCTCAGCAGAGTTGTCCAGGACAACCTTGCTAGAGTCATACTTGGTTAAGTTTGAAAAAGATTTGCATACAAGTGTATTCCCCCCATACACTTGTTATATACTCCTTTCAGGACCAACAGGTGGTATCAGAGCAGGGGTTCAAAGACCACTGCCTCTGAAAATCCATCTTGATTTTCAAAATCACATATTTAGTGTGGTCACTGAACTGATCTATCTGAAATCTTATTAAGTGTTGACCAACTATTTCTTTCTGAGATATGACCAACAACAACAATGTTGTTCCTCATGATGTTGTTCAAGGAATCAACAATATGGCCACTAATCCGGTCAACCACATCTCATATCACAAGCTACCCATGTTCTCAATTGAGAACTATGACTTCTGGAAAATCAGGATGAGAGCTCATCTTACATCCCTTCACACTGACATGTTGAGAGTGATCACAAGAGGACCCTTTGTGTTCACTCAAGTCAATCCTAGAATCACTGAAGCTCAAAGAGCAGGCATAAAGGAAATGATTCCTAAGGTTGAAGATGATTTCACATCTAAGGAGAAGAGAAAAGATAATATGAATACTCTCTATCAAACTATCCTAGATGCAATCATGGGAAGAGTCTACCACTGCACAACTGCCAAAGAAATTTGGGATACTCTTGCAGAAATGTGTGAGGGTACTGAGAAGATCAAGGAGAATAAGCTCCAAGTGGCAGTACAAAAGTTTGAACAATTCACAATGGAGTCAGAAGAGTCCATTGACAAGTTTGCTGGTAGATTCACAGATGTGATGAATGAGATCAACTCCTTGGGCAAGGTGTACTCCAAGAGAGAAGTTGGATTAAATATCTTGAGAAATCTCACTCAAAAGTGGGATGTATATGCAGTAATGATGCAGAACACCAAGGATCTCTCCACCATGCCCATGCAACAAATCTTCTCTGAACTCAAAGCTTATGAGTTCGATCTCAACAGAAGAAAGCCTGTTGAGGAACCTTCATTACCTACAAAAGGAGTGGCATTCAAAGCCCAAACTGCTGAACCAGAGATGCAGTCCACTCCTAGATCATCAAAGTCAGTCTCCAAGACTGAAATGAAGGAAGAACTAGCCTTGATGGCTAGAAGGTTTGAAAATCTGAATTCAAGGTTTGGTAGATACAAGAAATTCTACCAAGACAACAAGGTCAGGAGAAGATACAACTCTCCTAAAGCCAAGGCTGAAGACAAAAGGCCTGAAGAAAGGAGATCAGAGGACAAGTACTCTGATAGAAGAAAGTCCAGCAGAGCTGAGCCTTCATCATCTAGAAGGAGAGATGAGCCAAAGAAAGATGATGATGAAGACCTTTGTTATAACTGCAAGAAGAAAGGACACTTTCAATATGACTGCCCTGAACTCAGCTCTAAGGAGAGAAGAGAGAGGCAAGTCAAAAGAGATAGAAAGTTCACCAATAGAAAAGCCATGATGGCTGGTGAAGAATCTGATAGTGCTGAAAGCTTCAACTCTTCTGATGGACTGTTCTCAAACAGTGAAGATGATGATGATGTGTGAAACATGGCCATTGAGGATGATGAGGTATCCTCCACTTCTAGTTCACCATCATTCATTTCACAAAACACTAGTGAAGTCAACCTGAAACTTTCTCTTGGAAAGTTAATGGAAGATTTCACTATGTTACAAGAATTTCATGACAACTGTGTGAGAGAGAATGAAAGGTTGTCAATTGAGCTTGCTAAAAAATCTGAGTCAGTAGTTGATGTCAAATCTATTGAGTTGTATCAACAAGTCTTGAGAGAGCTTGAGGAAGCAAATCTCAGGATAGTTGACCAACAAAAGGAGATTGATGATCAACTGATTTCTCAGAAGAGAAAAGACTTTGAACTAAAAATTCTTCAAGCAAAATTTGAAAACCTCTCACATTAGTATGATATTCTTAAATCAAGTGAAGAGAGCCTGAAATTAAAGATGCCTGCTTTGAAGAAATCCTCTAGAGCAATAGAGGAAATTCAAAGTTATCAAAGACCTATGGCTCAAAGAAGTGGATTAGGTTTTGATCCATTTGAATCTTCACCTTGTCTTAGTGTTGCTTATACAAGTAACACTAAGAGGATCTTTGTTAATTCAGTGGCTCAACAAGCTGAAATTGAAATAATTCAGCCACTGAACAAAGGAAAGGGCAAAATGCATGAATTGCCTACTCAAGTGATTCAGGAGACTAGGCCCAAACCTAAGGAAAAGGCCAAAGTCCCTGAACATAAGAGGAATGTTGGTCAGCAGAGTAGACCCAATGGAAGGGCAACTCTCCTGAACAATGTTCAGAGGAGTTATCTAAGGTTAGATCAGCCTAGGCCAACTCTACTGAGGAAGCCTCAGCTGAACAAACCTAAGGACAACTATCCTCAAAGGCAGAATAAAATAAGACAACCAAAGCCCTTCATGCCAAAGGGTAATGGTAATAGATATGCCTTTCCTCAAAGATTCCCTCAAGTAGCACAAAGCACTCATAAGTTCAGGAGATTTGACAACTCTCCTGAAACTTACAGAGTCAACAATTTCACACACACTTTCTCAAAGGCATTTAAGAGAAAGACAGTGTATGTTGATGCTAGAGGAAAATAACTTAGCCACCTTGAATCAATCAGGGTAATTAGGCAAGTTTGGGTTCCTAAAGGTACAGCTAACCTCTCAGGACCCAAAACTCAAAGGGCACTTAAACCTATCTAATTGCAGGTACCAGTGGGCCACAAGCAGATGAGGAGTATGAACAAAAAATCAGCATGGTACCTTGACAGTGGATGCTCAAGGCACATGACTGGAAACAAGAACCTCCTCATTGATTTCATTGAGAAAGAAGGCCCAAATGTCACATTTGGAGACAGCTCACAAGCAACAACAAAAGGTTATGGTACCTTGATAATTGGTAATATCAAGGTATCCAATATGTCTTATGTGGCTGGTCTCAAATATAATCTTCTAAGTATAAGTCAGTTCTGTGATAAAGATTTCAGTGTTGAGTTCTCAAGTGGAAAATGCTTAATCAAAGATAAGACTCAACAAACTCTACTGACTAGTACTAGGAAAGGAAATGTGTATTTTGCTGACTAGGACAAGTCTACTGGTGCTGCATGTTTCATTGCTAAGAGCTCTAGTGAACAAAGTTGGTTATGGCATAAAAGGCTAAACCACCTGAACTTTAAGTCAATGAACAAACTTGCTAGAAATGCATTAGTAAAAGGACTACCTAATGAGGTTTTCATCAAAGAGCATGTTTGTAAACCATGCCAAGAAGGAAAACAGATCAAAGCCTCATTCAAAGGAAAACCAGTCATTTCTACTGAAAGGGTACTTGAACTTCTGCACATGGACTTATTTGGACCAATTACCCCTGCAAGCATAAATGGTAGAAAATACACATTGGTGGTAGTAGATGACTTCTCTAGGTTCACATGGGTAGTATTTCTCCTTAATAAGAAGGAAACACAATAAAACTCCCTGAACTTCTAAAAAGATTGTCAAATGAGAAAAGCCTTAACATTATCAAGATAAGATCTGACAAAGGCACTGAGTTCATAAATTCATACATCAATGAGTATTGCACACAAAATGGTATAGCCCATGAAACTTCAGCAGCTAGAACCCCTCAGCAGAATGGGGTTGCAGAAAGAAGAAATAGAACCTTAAAAGAGGCTGCTAGAACTTTAATTGCTGATTCAAGTTTACCTAAGAGGTTTTGGGCTGAAGCTATAAATACTGCATGCCATACTCAAAATAGATGTTTGATAACAAAGGGGCAAGGCAAAACCCCTATGAACTCTGGAAAGGAAGATTGCCTAAAGTGTCATATTTCCACATATTTGGTTGTAAGCGTTTCATTCACAACAATGGGAAAGAACAGTTGAAAGCTTTTGACAGCAAAGCTGATGAGGGGATATTCCTTAGATATTCTCAAATCAGTAGAGCTTTCAGAGTCTACAACTGTAAAACCCTTATTGTGGAAGAAACACCCCATGTTGTGTTTGATGAATCTACTCATGAGTTCAGGAACAAGAACTTGGAGACAGAAGAAATCACACAAAGGACAACCAGACTGAGCTTAAAAGACAAAGATACTACCTTCATAGATGTTGTCCAAGCCAATCTCCCTGAAGTCATAAGGTTGGACAACAATCCTGAAGGCAACCTACCTGAAGAAAACCCCACTGAAGGAAATGGTGAACTGAATGAACCAATCCCAGTTCACACTCAGGTAACAACAACTAATGAAGAAGCAGTCCCTGCTGAGGTAGTTAATGGATCAAATAATCAAGGGGGAAACAATAATGTTGAAAATACCAATGTCCCTGACATTGAGGACAACACCCCTGATTATGATCCTGAGTTAGATCCTGCATTAAATTTCCCTGAATTTTATGAGCCTAGTGACTCAACCTCAGTAGAGGACAACTCTACTGAAGGGATCAGAAAAAGAAGGACTTGGTTGACAGACCATCCTACTGATCTGATACTTGGTGATCCAAGTATAGGAGTCAATACTAGAAGATTTCATGGTAAAAGTGTTTTATTCTATTGTTTCTTGTCAGAACAAGAACCAAGTGACATTGAGGAAGCACTTCAAGATGCCAATTGGATCACAGCAATGCAGGAAGAGCTGAATCAATTCACCAGAAATGATGTATGGGAGCTGGTGGACAGACCTTCACATCAAGATGTTATTGGAACCAAGTGGGTGATCAAGAACAAGAAGAATGAAAATGATGTGATTGTCAGAAACAAAGCAAGACTGGTGGCAAAGGGTTATTGCCAATCAGAAGGCATTGACTATGATGAAACATTTGCACCTGTGGCAAGGCTAGAAGCAATAAGGTTCTTTCTAGCCTATGCAGGCCACAAGAGGTTCAAAGTGTACCAGATGGATGTCAAAAGTGCCTTTCTGAATGGAGTTTTGAAGGAAGAAGTCTATGTAGAGCAACCACCTGGTTTTGAGGTTGGAAACCAAGTTTACAGACTGAAGAAAGCTCTATATGGACTCAAGCAAGCCCCTAGAGCTTGGTATGATACACTGTCACAGTTTCTCTTGGATCATGGATTTATCAAAGGGACTGTGGACAGAACTCTCTTCAGAATCACTGAAGGAGAGGACATCTTGCTTGTCCAAATATATGTTGATGACATCATATTTGGATCCTCCAATGAGAAGCTTTGTGAAAAGTTTTCAAAGCTTTTGCAAAGCAAGTTTGAGATGTCCATGATGGGGATGATGAACTTCTTCTTGGGTCTTCAAGTGAAACAATCAAAGGAAGGAATTTTCATCAATCAAGCTAAGTACACCAGAGAGATGATCAAGAAGTTTGGGTGTACCACTAGCAAGCCAGTAAGGATCCCAATGAACACAAATTGGAAGATGGATCCTGATGAGAGTGGAGTTTCAACCAACTCTACTGAGTATAGAGGAATCATTGGTTCACTCCTCTATCTCACTGCCAGCAGACATGACATCACCTTTGCAGTAGGTGTTTGTGCAAGGTTTCAAGCCAATCCTAAGAAAAGCCATCTTGAGGCTACTAAGAGGATCTTGAGGTATCTCAAAGGCACTGAAAATCTAGGCCTTTGGTACCCTGCTGATGACAACATTGAGCTTACAGGCTACTCAGATGCTGATTATGGAGGATGTAGAATTGACAGAAAGTCCACTTCAGGGACTTGTCAATTCTTGGGAAACAAGCTCATATCTTGGTTCTCTAAGAAGAAGAACACAGTGGCCACTTCCACCACTGAAGCTGAATATGTTGCAGCTGGAAGTTGTTGTGCTCAAATTCTTTGGTTGAGACAACAATTAAGGGACTACAATGTCAACTCTGCTGAAGTGCCTATATTCTGTGACAACAATAGTGCCATTGCAATATCACAGAATCCAGTATTGCACACAAGATGCAAACATGTGGTTATCAAGCATCACTTCATCAGAGATCATGTGGAGAAGAAGGACATTAAGTTGGTTAAAATCCACACAGATAATCAAAAAGCTGATATATTAACAAAACCACTTGCAGAGGCAAGATTCTTGGAACTATCAGCAGAATTGGGATTACTTAATCCAGGGAATTGGACAAGTAAATCAAATGGAGTTAATGAGTGAAGGGGGAACTGAAAGAGGTGATCAGCAGACTTGGTCAAGTCTACTGAAACTCAGAAGAGATGACCTCAATTATTCAGGACACTTGTCCTTTGAAATTCAGGACACTTGTCCACATCTTTTCAGGACACTTGTCCATGTGGGGTCAGATAAGTTGTCTTGACTATCAAACCAAAGCTTGGTTTGATAAGCACCTATTTTGGGTAATCATTGCCTATTTTTATATCTGTCACATTCCTTTTACAGATATCACCTTTATAGGATCTATTGTGTCTCCCACCCAAAAGGTCACTTTCCATGCATTAAATGCCAAGATTTAACTTTATCTCGAAAAACTCCCCAACCATTAACCAATATTAAATACTTCCCACGTTTTGAATAAAAACAGTTTTCACTGTTCCATTGGTTATTAACCGTTGGATCAAGTTTGGCCAACTCCCCTGAAATCAATCCTAGCCGTTCAAACTTGATTTCCACTTTTGTAAACCGTTGAATTTCCTTAAGACTCACCTACTCATTGACATACATTCCTTTTGGAATATTCACAAGTCTTAAGAAGCCTTCAACTTCACTTCTCCCCCACGCATTCAAAATCTTCTTGAAACCCTAGCTTTCATCTTCTTCAAACACTCTCAAAATCTCTTATTGTTTCATCAATGGCCCCTAAAGCAAGACCAGAAATGGTCATTAATTTCTCAAACAAGGCTCTAGACCTTGATTTTGAATACCTCAGTAACAAAAATAACCTCACTTTTGAACCCATTGTTTCATTTGAGAGTGGGGATCCAGAGGTTATCCCCACCCTTAGATGGCTTAGGAGAGCTGGTCTCAGAATGTTCATGGAGGAAAGACCTAGCTCATGCCTTGAAGATTATATAGCAGGATTCTTTGCTTTTCTAAAGTGGAGAGGCAAGCCTGAGGATGGTGAGGTTGCTACAAGACTGTCTTATGTTGCAGAGGGAGATGAGGAAGAAAGATTTCACAGGGTGAAATTCTCTGAAGAAGATCTAGAAGGAGCTTTTGGATTGCCTTTTGAGGGAAGGAATCCAGAATTCTATGGAGCTGAACATGAAGAGGAAATAGTCCAGGAGTGGCTATTAGTTCCTGGTCCCATCTCTTCCACTCAACACAAAAGAACTCTCAAGCCAAAGTTTCTCAACTTGTTTGAAGTTGTAACAAAGAGTTTGTTAAGCAACACTGGGAGCCTAGAGCAGGTCAGTTTTCCCAGAATTAGAATTATGGCTGCAGTGATTGATGCCAGTGATAAGGGCATCCAGTTCAACTGGAGAGAATTCATCTTGGGTGAGATGATGAAAGAAAAAGCAAAGTTTAAGGTAAAGGCTCACAACAAAGTTGTGCTGGAGGGAAAGTTGAAATACTGCACAAGGGCCAGCTTGCTGATTGAGAAGTTCTCCCACTATTCAGAGATGCCTACATTTGAAAAACCTCTCCCAGCCCATAAAATCATGTTCAGAAAGTTGAGCAAAAAGACTGAACAAAGGAGAATGATTCTGGCCAAACCTGTTGAAGTAAAGGTTGAGGAGAAGCCTAAGTTAAAGAGGAGAACTAAGGCAAGAGTTGTAAAGACAAAGAAACTGTCTCAACTACCCTCTGAAGACACTTCAGGAGAATCTACTGAGGTAGATGAAGTTGCCAAAGAGGGAGTGCAAGTTCCTTCTGATCACTCAGAAGAGTTGAGGCAGAAATACAATGAGACAAGGCAAAAGCTTAAAGGAGATAAGAGGTCCAGAGAAGTTGTCCCTGAGTTGGAAGAAAGTGGAAGCAGTAGGGCTAGCAAGAGAAGGGTCAAGCCTACTGAGAAGATATTGGAGCTTCAGGAGTATAGGATTCTCCAAATTGCTTTGAAGGAGAGCAGGGCAGAAAGTAGGACTAAATCTAAGTCCAGGACCAACTCTTCTGGTTCTGGAACCCCTGAGTCCAAAGTCCTTGAAAGCCAAGCACTCAAGCCCAACCTTCCTAAAACCCAAAATCCTGAGCCCAACTCCCCTGAAACTCATGTTACCCCCACAAACCAACCCATTACCCCTCTCAATCTTACAAAGAGATATTCTCCAGAAGGGAGTGCACAAAGAGGTGCAATTGATGTGTTAGCTGATCTTGCTGTAGATGAGACAAGACTACAATCTCCTCTTGACTCATCCATGCTCATTTATTCAATATTCTTAGAAGCTGCACTTTTAGAGCCAACTCCCGTGAGTAAAGCCCCTTCAGAACCATTGCTCTCAAAAGCAAATGAAGCAACCTTTGTAGCACCCAACCCTTCTGAAGCCAACCCCCCTGATTTCAACCTCCCTGAAACCAGAGCCAACTCCCCTATAACCCAAAGTCCCCACTCAAGTGGAGATGAGGTGGAGTATACTTATGAAAGTATGCTCAGAGGTGGAGCAAGGGCTACTGTGGACAACTTGTACCCACAACTTGCTGAATTTCCTAGAATTCAGAAGATGTTCCATGACTTGAGAATGTTGGTGGATGTCAAGGACAAAACAATTATGGAAATTTCTCAAGTCATCCAAGACAAGGGTGCAAATTGGTGGCAAGTAGAGGAGAGCAGATTGCTACACTTTGCTGGAGTACTCAAGACAAGATTCCTCATTGATGAGGATGTTTTTGCAAAGTTGGTAGATGTCAAAATTGCAGAAGAGAAGGAGAGACTTGCTAAGGGTATCAGGCACCCTGATAGCAGCTCAAATGGTGATGACTCTTCTGATGATCCCTCAAATCCCAACCCTCCTGAATCCAATCCCAACCCTCCGGAATCCCAATTGCCTTCAACCCCCCTCTTAACCTATCATAGGAAAGGCTCTGTATCTTCAGAGGTGTTGACCAAAGCTGCTGACACAGCCAAAGATGCATCTGCCAATGAAGGTTCTTCAGAACCCAAGGCACAACTTAAAGATGTTGAGGCTCCTATGTTAGAAGCTGGTTTGATTAAGGCCTCATCAGTGTCAGAAGAGTTGGACACTGACCAGCCCTTAATCATTCAGGATGACTCAGTGGCTGCTGATATAAGCACTGTGATCTCCCCACAACTGCCATCTTTGAACCTTGTTGAAGGTGGAGATGTTGCAGGTTTAGAGGAAGGAGTTGAAAAGGAAAATATAGAGGAAAAACCAGAGGGAATTTTGGATGAAAGAGAGGTAGTAATCACTAAGATTGTGAGTGTACCAACAAATGAGGGTGGTATAAGTGAGGAAGGACAGGTTATTCTTAAAGTCAAATCTGAACTTCAAGAATCCCTTGATGAAAGGAGGCCTGATCCTTTAAGTGAGGACATCAATATAGAAGGGAGTCAAAAAGAAGTTGAAAATGAGAAGAAGACTGATGATGTATCAGAGTCTTATGCAAAAAATACTGAGGGTGATGAGTGTTTGTTCTCTAACCCCTTTGATTTTTCTGATATTTCAGGTATTTCTTTTGACCAAATCTTTGCAGATGATCTCCTAACTGAAGCACCAATCCATGTGGATTCCAGCTCTGCTCAAGCCATTCTTGGAGAGCATTCAGCTAAATTGGATTCTATTGCTCATCAAGTCCAAACTGCTCATGCTGAAACTTCAGGAGCCTTGGATGAGCAAGGTAGAACTTTAGCAGCTGTTGAAATGAGGCTTACTGGATCTGAGGAAATTGTTCTTCCCACTATTGAGGCAAGAATCAGTGGAGTTGAATCTGGTTTGCAAACCATCTCCACTGAAGTTATGAAAGCAAAAACCAGCATGGATTCAGTTTCCAAAGAGGTAAAAAAGGAGCAGACTTTGCTAAGGAGTAACCACAACAAGAATGTGAAAGCATTAAGATTGGTGGTTAAGCAAGCTCTTGGAAAGAAGACTGCTTTGCAGAAGAAAAGAGCTGAGGAAATGAGGCTAGCAATGGTGAAGGCTGCCTCAGAAAAATTCTCACAAGATGTAATGGCCAAGATTGCTGAGAGTGTAGTGGCCAACCTTACTGAGCTTCTAAAGTCACATCTTGATGCATCCCTTAAAGCAACCATGGAAGAAGATGTTGAGCAGAAAATGAAGCCTGTTCTAGCATTCCTAAGCTTAAGCAGTGACAGGATGCAGAATATACATGATGAGAATGTATATCTGCTAGAAGAGATGAAGTCCCTGAACCAAGCCCAATCCTTGATGGCAACTACCATGAGTGAGCTCAAACCTCAATGTTTTGATGCTGCCAAAAAGGGGGAAAGAGAAAGAGCAAGGGCAAAAGGTGCCTTGATAATTGGTGGTTCAGACAAAGGCAAGGACAAGGTTGCTGAAAGCAAGGGAAAGGAACAAGTAGTGCTGAATCTGGATGAACTAGATGAAGAAGAACAGTTAGCCATAGCCTTGAAGAATTCAATGGCATCAGCACAGGAAGAAAGAGTAAGATTGCAGCAAAGGCCAGGAGGAGAGGTGTCTGGTTTGGACAAAAATTCTGAAGGTGTTCAAACTAGAGGACAGATCAAGAAGGCCAAGGGAAATAAAAGAAAGCCTGAGACATTCATTGACTTTCCCAACAGCCTTGAACTTCCTCCTGAGTTCAGAATTGAAGAAGAAGAGCCTTCCTCCAAAAAGGCCAAATCTACTGAACAAGTCAAAATTGCTGAAGTTGACAAGTCTTCTGAGATTGTCAAAGTTGTTGAAGGTCCCAAAGATGTTGAAGTGCTATTTGCTGAAGGCTTTGGACCTGAACCTAAGAAGAAGACAACTGTCTTAGCTCATGATCCATCAAATTTGTTTAAGGAAGGATATGGCAAGGATCCTGAAACACAACAGAAGCTGGCCATTATGAGGGCCCAAGAAAAGATGGATCTGATGGAAGAAGTTAACAGAGCAAGAGACAAGAGAAGGGCTGATTTTCAGAAACCAAGGAGAAGAAGAGCTACTTACAGCAAATTGAAGCCACAACTACTGATCCCCATGGACACCAAATATCCACACTTGGATAAATGTGTGCCAATTCAGCTGAATGATACATGGGAAGAGGCAAAAAGGGAGTTTGTCTATGATTATTATGTCATAGGCAGATGGGAAAATGAGGATGTGAACTCCACCTTTACCAACTTCATGATTGAGTTTTACAGGGAGCTGTATCAGGAACTTCTTGCAGCTACAGATCTAGCAAGAATTGAATTCATTGCCCCTAAGCCAATCATATACATGCCTCCCAAGCTGAATGGGTGGATTGACCAATCAAAGATCCTTCAGAGTTCCTTGAGATTCTCAAACTAAACAGAATGACACTAGGACCCAAGGGAACTAACCAAGAAGCCATGGAGTTAAAGAGAAGAGTGTGGGCACAGTATGGGATGGTGCCACCTGCTGAAGATGATCTCTGAATGGCTAAGTTTTCCTGACTCTTATGTGCTGAAAACTTATCTTGGTTGCTGATTTGTTGGATTGGTCATCTATGCTGAAATTGCTCAAGTGTGCTGATATGTTTTTGCTCTGATATTCAAAGATGAATGCTCTGAAAATGTATCTTATTTTAGTTTATGCTCTGATGTAATGTTTCATGCTCTGATATGTTTGTTTCAACTATCAACATGCTTGTAATGAACTTCAAATGAATGATAGTTGAACATATTTTGAATCAATAAACATTGTTACATGATCTCAACTTGTCTGATGTGTCAACCTATTTGCAGTCTGAATGGTGATTACACTAACACACTATTTTTCAGGAAAATTGACACTAGTCATATCTTCTGAAGATAAATGTAATAGGTGTAGTCAAGTCACTTTTGCATAAAATGTATAGGTTTTGGCATCATCAAAAAGGGAGAAATTGTTGGGAATAAAATGAGAAGTGTTTTGATCTAATACCAAAACCTCTTGAGACATGCCTAGTAAGTAAGATAGAATGCATGAACATGTTTCAGGACTGTTGAAACATGTAGCCTAAAGACAAGTAGAGAAGCTGGTATGTTAGGCAGCTCTTAGATATACAGATGCACAAGTTGAGGGGGAACATATGCTTTGAAGTCTATCAAGATCAAGTCCCCTCAAAGGCTCAAGTCTGATGTGTCCCAAGTCTGCTGAATGGACAAGTATGTTGATCAAGAGTAAATGAATTGTGGAACAACATATCTGAAAGTTAGGCATGCCAAATGCATCATCTAGACACAACCTACTAAGGCATTCTTGCTCAGGAGGTTTGTCCAGAAGAGTTGTCTCAGCACACTTATACCAGAACCATGTCAAGGTGATCCCAACCTTGCTGATATGGTCAAGGACATCTACTCTATGTCATGAATGCACAAGATCTATTCTAAGGAAACATGGATAGAGAAAGAGCCAAGTCATCTGAAGAGCCCAAGTCAACCTTGCTGATAAGTAAAGTCTACTGATAGTGATAAGCAGAGTTGACCAAGTGATAAGGAAAGTTGTCCTTATCTTAGGACTAACATCTGAAGCCATGTCCATGTTTGATCAAGTGAATCTTGAAGTCAGACATTGGGAAGAGTGCTGCAGAATGAAGACAAAGAGGTTACAGCCGTTTATTTCCCAATTGAAGGACATGTCACTATCAAGAATCGGTCTTCCAGTTTGAAGAGCTCAAGGAAGACATTTATGGACATTTGAGACTGCCTCTCCAACGGGCAAATTCTCAAATTTGTCTATAAATACAGAAGTATGAAGACCATTTGAAAGCACCTCAACCTTGACAAGAATATCCAACTATCCTACAAGCAAAAGTGCTTTCAAGCTTTCAAAGAGACTATCTTAGTCTTCAAACACTTCATCTAAGCTGAACCTCATTGTATATCCATACAAAGCTTAGAGAGATATCCTATCCTTATACACTGAACTTCATTGTAAAGGATATCTCATTAGTTGGAACATTATATACTTCAACCCTTATACCTTTCAAGAGAGAAAGTTAGAAGGTTGTAGTAGTAGAAGTGGAAGGAGCTAACTGTTGAGAGAAGAACAGTTCAGTTCTGAGTTGAGAAAGGGTACTAGGACTCTTGACATCCTGGGGATCAATTCACCAAGGAGTGGTGTTATTGATCAAGTGCACCTTGGCACTCTGAAACAAGTTAATTTCAAGAGTGAAGGAATTATCCTGTTAAATCAGGGAAAGTGGATGTAGGAGCTTGAGTCTCTGAACCACTATAAATTCTTGTGTTGATTTACTTTCAAGCATTAACATTCATTCAACACTGCACAAACTGAACTTTCAAAGACATACTCACAAGACTGTGCAAGAACATATTTGGACAAGTTCCCTGAAAACGGAACTGTTTGATTGAAAAGATTTCAGAACTTAAAGGAGTTTAAACTAAAAGGCCAACCACTAATTCCGCACTTATAACTCACTTAGATAGTCATTCAACTAAGTACTCATTAGTACTTAGTAGGTTGGTTATCTTCAAGAAGTTATACATCTCAGCAGAGTTGTCCAGGACAACCTTGCTAGAGTCATACTTTGTTAAGTTTGAAAAAGATTTGCATACAAGTGTATTCCCCCCCCCCCATACACTTGTTATATACTCCTTTCAGGACCAACATGTCTATATTTTTCTTCCTTGAGCTCTGCAACTGGAAGATAGATTCTTTGAAAGTGACATCTCTTTATTTTGGGAAGTAAACAGTTGTTTACTATTTGTCTTGACTTTGTAGCACTCTTCCCAATGTTTGACTTCAAGATTCACTTGATCAAACATGGACATCACTTCTGATCATTGGTCCTATGATAAGGACAACTTTCCTTATCATCTGGACAAGTCTGCTTATCACTTTCAGCAGACTCTGCTTATCAGTAGTGTTGGCATTGCTCCTTCAGATGACTTGGCTCTTTCTCTTTAATCATCATGTCTTGATGGTCTTTGAACATTTAAGCCTTCATATCAGTAGCTTTGACCCTATCAGCACAGTTTTGCCTTTTCCTTGGAACTGTTCTGGTTCAAGTGTGCTGAGTCATTGCTGCTGGACATCTCTTCTGAATTATTGACATATACTTCAGTATACTTGGTCTTATTGATGTATTCAGTTCAATTGATTTTTAGAGAGATTGATCTATTACTGAGCTAACTTGATCAACACAGTTGATCATTTAGGTACTTCAGCAGACTTGGGATCAATTTGATTCTGAGCCTTGAGGGGACTTGATTCTTGTAATCTTATAAGCATGTGTTCCCCCTCAACTTGTGCATCTAAATTTACTAAGAGCTGCCTAACATTCCAGCTTCTCAACTAGCCTTAACTACATGTTTCAACATTCCTGAAACATGTTCATTTATATTTGACTTCTCTATTTGGCATGTCTTAAGGGGTTTTGGTATATTAATCAAAATTCTCATTTTATTCCCAACATATAGGATCATAAACTGAATGTATAAATTTATGAGGATATTTTGTTGAAAGACGGTGATAATTTGATAGCTACTATTGTTAATATCATTTATCCTGATTTTAAGAATTTGATGGATGATCATGATTATTTTTAAATTAAAGTAGAGTTATTTGTGCACCTATGTTAGATGTTTTTTGTCAATAAATAAGAACATGTTGGTCACATACTTATTTGAGTTTTGACAGTTCTTGCAAATCTGATTTGAATGTTGATAATTGATGTGATGTGCATTCTGAATTTGAAAGTTGTAACATCAGTGATGTTATTAAGAAATATAGATCATTCAAGGGGCTTGTGCAATGGAACTAGTCTTGTGTCATTTTTTTATTTTATTTTTTCTAATTTTTTTCCTAACGTTTAAAATTTTGCATTTATTTTATCTAAAAATTATAATCTAATATTTGGTTTTATATGTAGGTTGATTATAATCAGGTTGAGTGATAAGATTATTGAAGCTAAGGTTATAATTGGAAGTAGTGTTGGACAATTAACATTGATACCAATCGATTGCTTCTAATTTTAGATTGACTTTCATGTTTCAATGTAAGACAATTTTCATTGTCATATGCTGTAGGTCCCCAAAGTTGAGTTAATAACGAGTAAGCTAGTGAAAATGTCTAGAGGGGGGTGAATAGACTTTTCAAAATTCTATCGAAATATCAGAATACAATATGCGGAATACGAAATTAACAATGAGCCCAATTCAAGTTTATACTCAACTTCTTAATTCGAGAACTCTGTTCTATACTCAACTTGTTTAGTTTAGTTATGTGTGTAAACAATTAAGCAATTAAACCAAACAGTAAAGTAAACAACACAAACAATTTATAGTGGTTCAACAACTTGTCTACATCCACTCTCACAAACCCAGTTGTGATGTTTCCACTAAACTCTTCCAATTGAGTACAAGTGTATATTCCTGTCTTTTAAGTCCCAAGAAGAAGACTTAGATCTTCTAAGACTATACCTCCAGATATGTCTATGATCTTACTAGAAATTTAACAAGTATCTAGCAACTTGATAAAACAACAAAAACTAAAAACTTATTCAGTAGTAGCCTTTTGAATTCTTCACTTGTCTTCTGGCTTCTTTCTGAATCTTCAATCTCTGCGAGTAATCTTCAATATATCTTCAGTATGTAGCTTCAGTATGCGTAGTTGCAGTAGTCTTCAAATGATCACCATCATGAAGTATTTATAAACTTCAATCATCAAGAACTTAGGTAGTTGTAACCAACTCTTCTTGAAAACTAACTTCAACTGAATCTTCTTATCCTTCCACGTGTTTCTTGTTATGAATTAGTTATTCCATAACTAACTTTTATCCTTATCTTTATACGCGCTTCATTTAGACTTTTAAGTTTGACTTGTCTAGTATGTCCTTGTCTTGTCTTGTAGTCCACCTGTCTTCTCAAGTAGTAGACTCCAAGTCTTCTTGTCTGGTCTTCCTTGTACAAACATCAATAGTAAACTATACTAAACCTATCAAGACTATTACATTACTTTAAGCTTTCATAATACAAGCTTAGTCAACTTATTATCTATACAATCAAACTAATCTATTACATACGAAAACATGAGCTTCTATACACTTCAAATAGCTCAATAACAACCTAACATATACAAATAGCACATATGAAGTATAAACAATATACAAATTTATAAGTACTTTATCTTTTCATGTGAACTCTACTGGTCTTGCTCAAGATGACTTCAACTCAACTAGACTAGATTAGTCAACACTTAGAAAATATTCAAACTACTTTTGGCTTATCAAAACTTCATCTTTTATCTTTTCATCATGTAGGACTTGTTCTAGGATTCATATCCCAACAATTTCCCCCTTTTTGATGAAGCCAAAACTACTTGAATCTTTTCTCAATAAGTAGACTAGTTAAGTAGTTGTCTTGTCTTTAAACATCAAAAGTTGTTATCTTTTCATTCATTCAAAATAATACCAGTAGATATTACACATACTTCGAATATCAAAAATAACTAAGTATCAGAGCAAAAAAAACTTCAAATATAAATCAACTAATCTGAAAGAGTACCTCCTTCTGGATTTGGAACGCAGAACGCATCAAGGAGTCTCTTATGAATAACACAGATATGATCTTCATTTTCAATCTTCTCCTTCTCGAGTAGTTGTTCTTCAAACTTCTTGATTTGATTCATGTCAACTCTTCTACCTGAGCTTGTCATGGGACATTTCCATCTAGGAAATTTAGGAACAAGAATGTTGAAGTTTGCACCAGCAAAAATCCTTAAGATTAAATGCCACAACATTCTGTGTTGACCTTCCATGAATCTGTCAAACAAAGAATACAGTTCATCTTGTCCTTCAGCATCTCCAAATTTGCGAATGATCCAGTGATCAAGTTCCCATTGTCTCTTCACTTCAATCCATTCAGCTCGATGCTCTTTATCTATGAAGTGATCAATGAACTTGTCTTCTATCAGATCTTCATCAGCCTTTAGTTTCTGCAAATTCTCAATATGCTTTCCAATCTTCTTCTTGCTAGCATAGTGAGTCTCATCATTTGGATCAGTAGACTTTTGTTTCTTCTTAGCTATTGCAGTAGGCTCTTCAATAACTAACTTCCTCTTAACTTGTCTGGTCTGAATCTCAGCTTCAGGAGACGGTTCAACACTTTTGCCTTTCAACTTTTTCAGCTCTTCTGCTCTAGTTTGTTCAACTTCAGCAGTCTTGACTAGCCTTCTCTTAGGCCTTCTGAGCTCTTGTATTGCTTCAGCAGCCTCCTTAGCTTCTGGTTCAGTAGACTTCTCAATAATACTTGACTCTTCCCCCTTTTTGGCTTCATCAGTAGCCTTAAGAGTGAAAAGACTAGTAAATCGAGTCATTTCTTCTTTTACAGCTTCCTTCATAGCTTCAGTAGCTTTTTCAATCTGCTTTTGATGAGAACTGTCTTGACTCAACTTGTCCAGTTTGGTTGCCACCAACTCCAGCTTTTGTGTAGACAAGTTCAACTCATTTTTGAAATGTGTTGCAGTCAAACGCAGCTTCCTGTTCTCTTCAGTCATAGCACTGATAATCTCTTTAGCTTGTGCTAACTGATCATAAGCTTCCTTTCTCTGAACATCAGCTACTTCAATTTTGGCTCTATAGACTCGTTCCATTTTCTTGGATTCAGTAGCTAGAACACGAGCAAAATCAACTGAGCTTTTCTCCGAATATTCAACTTGATTCTGGAGAAATCCTTCGATCTGTTTAAACATCTCTTGCCTGAAGTCGTTGTCCAACTGATTGACTTCATTCAAGATCATCTCTTTTGAACTTGTCACAAGGACACTGTTCTGTTCAACAAGAGTCTTCTTAAGTTCAGTTTTGAGAAAATCATCGATAGTTGACTTGATGACAGATTTCAAATCTTCTTTCAAGTCATCTATCGAGGCGACTGGGATAGCTTGAGACGACTGAGCTTCAATCACATTTTCTTCCTGAACTTTCTCAATAAGTTCATCTTCAGTAAACATAACTGCATCCATGAACTCATCATCTTCTTCTCCTAGTTCAAAAGACTCAATGTTTTCTGAACTTTCACCTTCTTCTTCATTTGAACCACCTTCAAATACCAAAATGGGTTCTGAAGTCTGAACAGCTATCTCAGCAACTTCTGGCTTGATCTCATCTTCCACCAGATCAGTCTGGGTTCCAACATCGAACGAGAACTCATCTTCTATAACACCATCTGGAATACTCAACAATCTTTTAACTAGATCAACCAAGGCCTTGCGAGGGAACAGTTCGGAGTGATCCTTAACTCCACTGTTTTCCTTTTGTTCCATCTCCCAATCCATGAAGTTGGAGATTCCGCCCATGCCTTGAATGACTTCAAAAAGATCATCCGTAGAATATTTCTTCAGAGCAAACCAAGTGCAAATCCGCACGAGCTTCTCAAACTGTTCTGAAGCAGAGTCGATGTCAAGAGTCGAGAGCTGCTTCTTCAGATTCCTGGATACACGAGCACGAATTCTCTTCTCTCGCAGACACATCGGATAATACACTAGGGATTCAAATCTAACATCAGACGGGTCCTGAGTAGATGGGGTCTCTAACTCAGCTGTTGCAGTGGCAACTGGCGTCTTGTCTGAAGTAGATGGGTTGGAGGGTTCAACATATTCTGTTGAGGGTAAAGAAGAAGTTTGGACTGTGGTTTCTTGGGGCTTTGATGAGGCTAGGTTTGGTGTGACAACTGTAGGAGTATCAGTTGTATCTTGTATGGGAGTGATTTGGGGATGACTGGCTCTAAGCGGTAATGCCGCCAGTACTTGTGAGGTTGAGGGTAAAGGACGAGGCCTAGATCGGTGTGATCTAGCCTTGGTTCGAACAGAGGAGAGAGAGAGAGATGGAATTGACAAAGACTGTGAAGAAGAACCAACCTGGTAACTCGTCTCTTCTGGTGGAGGTGGAGTACCAATTCTCACAATCCTGAGAACTTGAGTAGATTGATCATCAGTCTCCTTCTCTTCATCAACATCCTTGTCTGAATGAGTTTCTTCCGAATCACCACCACTTGACTTAGCTTTCGCAGGAGCCTCTGATTCTTCATCATCGGACTCATCTTCTGAGGAGCTAGTTGAGTTGCCATAAGGTAAGACGTCTGAGTCGTCTACCTGAACACGTCTTGGGGCAGCTGTCCTTGCAGCAGCTTGCTTCCTCTGGGCTTCCGATTTCAGATAAAATTTGAGAGGATGGAAGGGCTTACCTTTACTCCAATCCGACTTGTTTGGTAACAACAAGGGGAGTAGGATACTCAACTTGTTGCCATATCCAACCGTATGTGACACCACCCAACTACTAGAGTCGGTATCAACACGAACACTCTTCTCAAAGTACATCATTCGATCGGCTATCAGTTTGAACCAATTGCTCTCCGTGATTCCGTCAAAAATAGCTGCCATTACCCTTGTCTTGGCTTGAGTGACCGCGTCAAACGAACCAGTGGCACATAGAAGCATCTTACTTGCTATGTCCAGAAGGGTGCGATACTTCTCCAATAACTCGGCCTTCTTAACCGCAGGGGCCTTGCCGTCTGACTTGAGCTTCATCTTCCTTCCACAAAAGATGCTCAAATATCTCATCTCTTGTCCAGTGGCATAGTTCTCCACATCAATCGTTCCGATGGGCAGCCTTAAATGCCTGAAAAGCACCTCACGAGTGAGTTCAACTCGACTCGTTCCTATGAAAGATTCAATTTCATCTCCTCGTCTTGTGGCGTTGGCATAGAACATCAACACCTCTTCCTCCAAGACGACTTGAGGAAACGCCTCCAGATAAGGCTTCAATCCACAACGCGAGCACTTATCAAGGATCTCCTGATTTCCAGCAGTGTGAAGTCCTTTGAAAAACATCGAAGGTTCCACATGCACCTTGTTCTCCGAAATATACTTTCCAAGATTGAACCTCGCTTGCATGTTAGTTTGCACATCGAAAAGAGAAACAATCGACATCTTTAGTGAGTAGAGTAAGAACTGGGGAGGTTTGATTTGCAAGAAATTCGAGAGCTTAAGCAGGGGAGTTATGAAAACGTAAGGCAAGTGAGTGTGGAAGATGGGTTTTGAGAAAAACTGAAAAAAATTGATCCAATGACCAAGATTGAAAGATTTAATCCAACGGTCGAGACCCTTGAAATTCGGTTACGGAATCGAGAATATTATGTGATTTGATATTGTAAGTTTTGAAATCCGGCTCTTCTTAGTTAGGACATGGAGTGTACTCATCTGACCTAGTGTAGTAGAGTAGGAACTGGGTGTATACACCTCATTAAGAATGGGAGTGTATAAATCCAATTCTAGGGTTTTCAAAATTTAGCATTATCTAATTACTATAATACCCTTAATCCGTTTGAATAGACACTTAACATATTTCAATCAAGAGAAACACTTAGCTTGTCTGTTCGAGTCTATCCAAAACAGACGAGTAGACTTAAGCTTCACAAGACGGGTTGGCTTAAGTATATAAGACGAGTTCCCCCTTCGTCTGTGCTTGTCTATTCTGAACGTCGAACGACTGTGTGTACCTATCTCATCGTTTTCAATGTGTAATCATAGGTACAAGTAGAGTAAGATAAATAAGATGAATATCAATCTACAGCAAAGATCAAGGTTTCGAACAAGATGGCCTTAACGAACATAAGAGTCAACATAAGGATATTTAAGAAATCAAGGATTCCCCCTTAAATGTTTATTCCCTTAGTATTACCCTCAGCTTTACCAGCTTCCTCATCGGGTTGTTTGGTCATCTAGTCTAGCCGTGTATACCTGTCTGTTGCGTGAGAAGTCGAGTGCTCTGGTCTAGTGATCTTGTCATCTCTTTTCTTTGATGTACCTGTCTAGTTAGTACATAGCTATAGGCAAGTAGGATCTAAGTCAATTAGCCCTAGACTAATGCATAACTCACGAAATCGTGCCTCAGCTAATGGTTTTGTAAAAATATCAGCTCTTTGAAAATCAGTATGAATCTTTTCCATGCGAATATCCTTCTTTTCTACATGATCACGTATGAAATGATGCTTCACATCAACATGCTTACATCGTGTGTGTAAAACAGGATTTTGTGTAATGGCAATTGCACTATTACTATCACAGAAAATAGGAACATTTGATTCATGTATGTTGTAATCACGAAGCTGTTGCATGAGCCAGAGTAGTTGACTACAACAGCTACCAGCAGCCATGTACTCGGCTTCGGTAGTTGAAGTTGCAACACTAGTCTGGTTTATAGAAAACCAAGATATGAGTTTTGTGCCTAAAAATTGACAAGAACAGGAAGTAGATTTCCTATCTATTCTACAACCTCCAAAGTCTGAGTCTGAATACCCACTTAAGGATAGATCATCATTTGAGGGATACCATATACCACGATTGATGGTCCCTTTCAAATATTTCAAGATCCTTTTGGTGGTTTCCATGTGACTTTCTTTTGGATTGGCTTGGAATCGAGCACAAACACCAACAGAGAATGCAATGTCTGGTCTACTGGCAGTTAGATACAGTAAGGAACCAATTAAGCCACGATAATAGGATTGGTCAGCACATTTACCGTTCTCATCTGGATCCATTCTGTAAGTTGGTTGCATAGGTATGTCAGTGGACTTACATGTTTTGATCCCGTACTTGTCTAGAAGGTTTCTTGTGTACTTCGCCTGATTTATGAAAATACCTTCTGGAGTTTGTTTTACTTGAAGTCCAAGAAAGTAGTTCATCTCACCCATCATTGACATTTCAAACTTACTTTGCATGAGTGTAGAAAAACTTTCACTCAGCTTTTTGTTAGGTGACCCAAAAATGATGTCATCTACGTAAATTTGGACGAGTAAGATGTCCTTCCCTTCTTGTCTTCTGAACAAGGTTCGATCGACCTTGCCCTTAGTAAAACCATTTTCTAATAGAAAGAGAGATAGAGTGTCATACCATGCTCTTGGAGCTTGCTTTAGTCCATATAAGGCCTTCTTTAATCTGTACACCTGGTTGCCTTTGACTTCGAAACCTGGAGGTTGTTCAACATACAATTCTTCCGCAAGAATACCGTTAAGAAATGCACTTTTAACATCCATTTGATATACAGTAAACTTCATGTGAGCAGCATATGCAAGGAACAATCGAATGGCTTCTAGTCTAGCAACAGGAGCATAAGTTTCATCATAGTCTATGCCTTCAGCTTGTGAATAGCCTTGGGCGACTAATCTAGCCTTATTTCTAACGACTAAATCATTCTCATCTTTCTTATTTTTAAAAATCCATCGAGTGCCAACTACATTATGATGTTTCGGCCTATCGACAAGTTCCCAGACGTCGCTTCGAACAAACTGGTTCAACTCGTCTTGCATAGCGATGATCCAATTACTATCGGCCAATGCCTCTTTAATAGTGGTAAGCTCAATAGCAGAGAGGAAACAACACCAGCAAAACATAGTTGGACTCGACTGTTCTTGCGACTCAAAGAGTTGTCGTCTAGTCTTCACACCAATAGTAGAGTCACCAATAATATTTTCAGTATCATGCGCAGATTTCCATGTTTTTCTATTCTTAACAGGAACTCTATCATCTTCTATATCATGTACATCATCATGCATGTCAACATCATTAGTATCAGATTTACTAGGAGTAGTAGAGTCAACTAGAGCAGGCATGTCTACTGGTCTAGAAGACTTACCTTGAGCACTTACTTTCTCTTTATCATCAGAGTCGAGAGCTTTTAGGAATGGGTTGTAGGCTTGAACGGATTCATATATCTCTGAATCTTTGTCAGATTCGATCGATAGATCAGTTATCTTCTTACTGATCTTGTCGGCAGACGAGTCCTGTTGAGATTCATCGAAAACCACATGTGGTGTTTCTTCCACACAAAGAGTTGAGTAGTTGAATACCCTAAATGCTTTGCTATTCGAGGAGTATCCTAAAAATATCCCCTCGTCTGCTTTAGCATCGAAAGCATTCAACTTGCTTTTACCATTGTTGTGAATGAAACACTTACAGCTAAATATATGGAAATATGAAACTCTGGGTTTTCTACCTTTCCAAACCTCATAAGGTGTCTTGCCTAGAGCCTTGTTGATCGCGCTTCTGTTTTGTGAATGGCATGCAGTATTGATAGCTTCGGCCCAAAACTTTTGAGGAGTGTTGAACTCAGCTAACATGGTCCTACAGGCTTCTTTAAGGGTTCGATTCCTCCTTTCTGCTACACCGTTTTGTTGTGGTGTCCTAGCTGCACTAGTTAGATGCTGGATACCACATTTAGTACAAAAATCTTTGATATAGCAATTAATGAACTCAGTTCCCTTGTCACTTCGAATTTTGACAATAGACTGGTTCTTCTCAACTTGTAACTTCTTCAACAGTTCAGGCAGAAGTGTTTGTGTATCACTCTTCTTGTGTAGAAAGACTACCCAAGTGAACTTAGAATAGTCGTCTACAACAACAAGTGTGTACCTTCTACCATTCAATGTTGGAGGAGTTATTGGACCATGAAGATCCATATGTAGGAGTTCTAGGACTCTACTAGTTGAGAGAGTAGGAATTGACTTAAAAGAACCTTTAACCTGTTTACCCTGTTGACAGGCCGTGCATACATGTGACTTGTAGTAAACTTCATTGGGAATACCTTCAACAAGGTAATCTCTGGCTATCTTATTAAGAACCTTAAAGTTTAGATGACAAAGGCGTCTGTGCCAGAGCCACCCAAGCTCTTTAGGATTCTTAGTAAGTAGACAGGTGTCCCTCGGACAACTGTTCCAATTCACTATGTACACACTTCCTTGTCTTACGCCGACTAGTAGGACTGTGTGCGCCCTTTTGTTAATGATTTCGCATTTGCGGCTCTTGAACTGCACCTTGTAACCACGATCACAAAACTGAGAAACAGAGAGTAAATTATATTTCAAACCTTCAACATATGAGACATCTTGGATCTCAACGTCTCCATTCCGGATGTAACCAAATCCTTTAGTGACAGCAGTGGAGCTATCACCAAATATCACTTTTGGTCCTTCTTGCTCATGGTAGCTTGATAAGAGAGCCTTGGTACCAGTCATGTGGTGCGAACAACCACTGTCTATGTACCAGGTTTCTCCTACTGAGCCACCCTTCTTATACAAGTCAAGTCGACCCTGCAATGAAGATATTCAATAATTTAGGTACCCATTTGTTTATTGGGGTCCTTGGGGGTTAGTTATGTTCAGAGGAATCCAAATATACATTGGAGTCTTGACCAAGTTCGATCTTTTAAGCTTTCGCCCAAATTTGTTACAAAATAGGACCTTGTTGTCCTTAACTGGCCTATCAGTCGAGTTCGGGTCTACTCTTTGGAGATAGCCTTTCGACTTAATCTCTACTTGAGCAGGCACTGGTCTATGATAGTCAGAGTAGGGTTTGTAAGCATTAGGTCCTTACGGTTTATAGCCGCGTTTGGGTCTTTCCTCACTAATAATATCATATGATAAAGGTGGAGGATATAGGACAGTTTGTGTACGATATTTCGGAGCTACCTGTCTAGGTCTAGTCGAGTAGAGCTGAGACTGCCTTATGAAAGGCGGTCTAGGCTCTTGTCGTCTAGTCTGTACCTGTCTAGTACTCGTCTCCTTAGGATACCAGTCCTCGTATCTGACCTGGTTGGGTCGTCCACGATTGGTGGTCCTTTGAAGATTAGTTCTAGATGGAACAGGCTTGTTGTTAGCATCCTTTTTACCTCCTTTGGTAATCGGAATGTTAACTAGAGCTTGTTTAGATGCAGTACCTTTAGAAGGAGTTCCAATATCGTATATCATTGGTCCTTTTCCTTTATCATTTGGCAAAAGTCTTGCTTTAATAGTAGTAGGGTTCTTAATGACTCGAGTAGACGAGCTAGATGACTCAGCACCTATACCTGTCTTGTCACCTGGGTCTCTATACCTATCTGACAATTCAAGGTTAATCTTTGAAGAGTTAACCAGGTCAGTAAGTTTGAGATCAAGTGTGACAACCTCGGTCTCTAAGAACTTATTACGTTCTTCAAGTCTATTGCACTTGTTCTTTAAAACATTGAATTCATTTCTCTCAGTTGCATGTGTCTTAAGTAGATCTTGATATAACCTGTCTGTCAACACACACTTTTCTTTGAGTTGACTCAACTCTTCAGTCAAGCGTTCATTTAGGACTGTTATATTAGGATCTACTTTTGACTGAGCTTCCTTAAGATCAATGATTTCTTATTTTAATGCAATGTTTTCATCACTGACTTCGATGAATGCTTGGTTAGCAAGTAGAAGGTCATCTTCGACTGCACTAGTCGAGTGCTGAAGACTACTTACTACTTCACTACTAGCAGTGTCACTTTCATCAGTTTCTGAATCATCACAAGATTGAAAAGATGTAGCAGATGATACCTCTTGGTCGATTTTAGCCATGCAGCATAGGCCATCATCTACTATGAATGCTTCGTCGTGATCTTGATCAGTTGAGTGACTAGATACGGACGATGGCAACTCGTCTGAATCCGAATCAGAGTCATTATTGACCATCATTGCCTTATTGCCACGATTATATCTTCTTTCTCTTCGAGCTTTACGTTCTTCTCGATCGTCAGTGCTCAGGTCTGGACATTCATAAATGTAATGACCTGGCTTTTCGCAGTTGTAGCACAAGAGATCATTAGTAGCCCTTTTAATAGGAGATTTATCCCTATGTTTACCACGTCTATCAGAACGTTGAATCTTCCTATCGTCAGACTCTCTATCTCGTCTGTTACTTTTCGAGACTTCGTCTCTTCTTTCGGACGAGTTTCGGTCTCGTCTGGTCTCAGACGAGTTCTTAGACGTAGATGCTCTATGATCCCTATAGAACTTCTTGTATCTTCCGAAGCGTTTATTGAGCCTATCAAACTTTCTAACCATGAGACTCATCTGATCCTTCAAACTAAGATCAGTATCTAACTCATCTTTCATAGAGGCAGACTTAGTTCTAGACTTGGACCTGTCTACCTTAGAAGACTTAGAAGAGCTAGACTTAAAGGCAACGTTCTTAGATACAGCATGTTCTCTATCACTACTGGCTAGTGGTTCATCTTCGTCTAAATCAAACTCATGGGCTTTAAGAGTTTGAAACATGGTTTCAGCAGTCCACGTATCTATATCTTGAGTGTTCTTAACAAGCATCTTTACCATTTTCCAACGACTATCAAGACTCTTCAAAATCCTAAGATTGATCTCACGAGCAGTATAAGACTTACCAAGTACTTCCAAATCATTCATGATCTTAGTAAAACGAGTATCCAGCTGGTCGATAGCTTCACCAGCTTTCATCCGAAATGATTCAAATCTTTGGACAGCTGTGGAGAGTTTGCTCTCTTTGATTAGGGAGGTCCCTTCACAAAGGATAGCTAGTCTGTCCCACATCTCTTTGGCAGTCTTACATTTTAACACTTTTCCTAGATACTCGTTAGGAAGGGTGTGTAAAATGTAATTCTTTGCCAAACTATCCAAATTATTTTGACGCATTTCTTCTGAGGTTAGATCTGACCTGGGTTTCTTGACGAGAGTACCAATTGGTTTGCTTGGGTCAAGAACCGCAGTATTTGGAATCATTGTAACAATGGGTCCTTCTGTGATGACAGAGATCATTAGGTCGTGCGTGGAACTGAAAATGGCTTCCATTCGCAGCTTCCAGTAGTCGTAGTCTTGAACCTGGAACTTGGGTAACTTGTTAGCACTGATTTCAAGAGACATGTTATAGCAAGTAGATTAGTGCTAATCAGTTATATTATCAAGAAGCAGACAGATCAAGAATAGGGAACAAGGAACAGATAGAACAAGTATGTTGATCAAGAACACGTAAGCAAGTACAGATCAAGGACCAAGACTTCACCCTAGGTCTTAAGTCGGTTATCAAGAAACAGCAGTTCGTAAACTACTGCTCTGATACCACTTGTAGGTCCCCAAAGTTGAGTTAATAACGAGTAAGCTAGTGAAAATGTCTAGAGGGGGGTGAATAGACTTTTCAAAATTCTATCGAAATATCAGAATACAATATGCGGAATACGAAATTAACAATGAGCCCAATTCAAGTTTATACTCAACTTCTTAATTCGAGAACTCTGTTCTATACTCAACTTGTTTAGTTTAGTTATGTGTGTAAACAATTAAGCAATTAAACCAAACAGTAAAGTAAACAACACAAACAATTTATAGTGGTTCGACAACTTGTCTACATCCACTCTCACAAACCCAGTTGTGATGTTTCCACTAAACTCTTCCAATTGAGTACAAGTGTATATTCCTGTCTTTTAAGTCCCAAGAAGAAGACTTAGATCTTCTAAGACTATACCTCCAGATATGTCTATGATCTTACTAGAAATTTAACAAGTATCTAGCAACTTGATAAAACAACAAAAACTAAAAACTTATTCAGTAGTAGCCTTTTGAATTCTTCACTTGTCTTCTGGCTTCTTTCTGAATCTTCAATCTCTGCGAGTAATCTTCAATATATCTTCAGTATGTAGCTTCAGTATGCGTAGTTGCAGTAGTCTTCAAATGATCACCATCATGAAGTATTTATAAACTTCAATCATCAAGAACTTAGGTAGTTGTAACCAACTCTTCTTGAAAACTAACTTCAACTGAATCTTCTTATCCTTCCACGCGTTTCTTGTTATGAATTAGTTATTCCATAACTAACTTCTATCCTTATCTTTATACGCGCTTCATTTAGACTTTTAAGTTTGACTTGTCTAGTATGTCCTTGTCTTGTCTTGTAGTCCACCTGTCTTCTCAAGTAGTAGACTCCAAGTCTTCTTGTCTGGTCTTCCTTGTACAAACATCAATAGTAAACTATACTAAACCTATCAAGACTATTACATTACTTTAAGCTTTCATAATACAAGCTTAGTCAACTTATTATCTATACAATCAAACTAATCTATTACATACGAAAACATGAGCTTCTATACACTTCAAATAGCTCAATAACAACCTAACATATACAAATAGCACATATGAAGTATAAACAATATACAAATTTATAAGTACTTTATCTTTTCATGTGAACTCTACTGGTCTTGCTCAAGATGACTTCAACTCAACTAGACTAGATTAGTCAACACTTAGAAAATATTCAAACTACTTTTGGCTTATCAAAACTTCATCTTTTATCTTTTCATCATGTAGGACTTGTTCTAGGATTCATATCCCAACATATGCTAAGTCCAATAAAAGTCAGAGACAATCATTTTCTCATATAGGTGTTTATTTTTTATTTTATTTTTGTAGAAGCCTATATTTAGTCACAATCAATTCTATGTAGTTGTAATCCCAGTCCAAAAAAAAAAAAAAATTATATGTAGTTATATTTAGAATAACGAATCATGATATATGGTTTGAAGATATTATTATGTCATGACAACAATCGTGAGTGTAATATCACAAAAAATATGTTTCATGAAGTTTTTAGGTACGTGTGATTTTATAATAATTTAATATTTAATTGTTTCACAATTTTTTTAGAGTATTATTTTCTATTAAACTATTGTTGATATTACATTATTAAATTATTTAAATACTATTGTAATTGATCTCTTATTGAATTACTTTACCATTGTTTAACACTTTAGAATTATTTTATTTAATAATTTTTTCATATCATAGATATACTTACATGTCAATATTAGACATTAATTTTATATACTTATACAGTTATACATAATTAGTTTATTGTAAATATAAATATTAAACTTATATTAATATACTTCGTCCATTTTGTGATAACTTGCATACCTTAATCGATCCACATTTTAAGAAAAGTAAATTTAGTGGGACATAAGGTCAAATAAATGAGGAGTGTTTTAGGTGATTTAATATGGTGTAAATGTGATTTAGTGGGATGTATGAGAATATGTGGGTCCAAAATGAGTGACAATTTTAAAAATAAAATAATGTTGTGAGAGTAATAATTTTGTATTATTTCCGTATTAAAAGTTTACAAATAATTTTAAGGCTTCCTAATAAAAAAAAGTACAAGTAATTATGAGATGGGAGAGTATAAAATATTGATTTAACTAAATTTTAAGCAAAAACAATTTAATCTAAAACACATAGTATTTGCAAAATCTTAAAAACTACTGTATTACAATATTTCTAAAAATTTAATGTAATATAAACGGTATAAAAAATATGAGTTAGCTAATAATATGTAGTATATTTTTAAAAATAAGTTACTGATACGTACAGCACGGGTACCCTAGAAGTATTCTAAATCTGTATATTGTACTCCCTTCGTATATAGTTTTCCACTTTCACGTTACTATAAGCTTCTCATTCCATTTTTTACATATATTTTTTGATACATTTATCCAATTAAGAACCAAGAATATAATCTTTTTAAATAAGGACAAAAACACATGTTAATAACCTTTTATGCTCTTATATTTATATATGAAAATTAATTTATTAATTAAAGAACAAGTCTTCATCTTCCTTATTTATCGCCATATATTCAACCACATTCCACACAATAAAGTTTCCTTCCGTTTAATTAGGCAGCTATGGAAATAATAATCTACGACCCTCTGGTCATCGTCTTCAATGGTGGTGCCGGCAGCGGCAGTGATGGTGTGGCGGAGCTGCGGAGGCGATTGTGCACGTGTGAGTGTATTTTGGGGTGGTTTGTTTTGAGTTTTAATATTGGGCGGGTAAATGAAAATATTTTATGGAAATACATACACACTAGGTCCAGTTCTTGTTTGCTTCATTTCTCATGATTTCAGATTTCAATAATTAACAATTAGTAGTACATATAAATTTTATGTTTTTAAGATCCATAATTAATTGTTTAGTAATTGTTCATCATTGTTATGTTTAGTTTCGTAAAAAAATGCACATACATTCATAATGTTGTTGAGGAATGCTTCTTCATATAGAGAATTTCAGAAGACAAAACCGAGTACTTGTACGACTTGTGGCAAAAAAGGCAAACACGATTCTTTGACGTGTGCAGCTGTTTTTGGAACCGACAAGACTAATACTTCTCATTAGAATTATGTAGGTTTTTTACCTTTTTTTTAGTGTGTTTTTTACTGTTTTGAAACATCTTATTGAGTATGCAGTTCTGATTTCAATAATTACGACTGATTTGTTTTAATTTATTTGCAGAATTTTCGTTGTTAAGTTTAATTGGTTTATGTATTGATTTTTTTTAAATAGAATTATGTCATAATAATTGATATCCCTTTTTTCACTTAACATTCCACAATCATATGTAAATACTGCATCATTTCTTTAATACTTATAGTTATCAATAGATTACGATCTGTTTAAATGCAGATATGGTCTGCATGTCAAGATATAATATGCAAAACAAACTACTAATATGTAGATCTAGCACACTTATTTTATGCATTAAATCATTTGTATTGCATAATTTATGTTATTTTTCTGCACAGTTAATATGATTTGCAGATACTTGTTGTTTATTTTTCATATTTTTTCTCTGCATTACTTGGTGTCATATTATTGTTGTTTTCGTATTCATTAACAACAAAAATAATTGAAAAAAAAATTTAATGTATAAAGTATATGTTTCAATATACAAAATTTTCATTTATTTTAATTAATTTTTATTATTAATGCACATCAGACTCATAATATGCAACGAATATAAAGAAACTGATTGCATTATTTAAAAAATATGCAGAATTTATGTTTGTCCTTCTGCATAGTATTATGTGTGCAAAAAATCTTATCTCATTCTGCATAAAACGAAAGTTGTTTACATTCTCATATTCAGCTCAAAATAATCATAAATAGTGCATAAAAAGAAAGTTGTTTGCTGGTACCGTCACCAAAATATCTGAAGCTATATCGTCTGAAATTATATCTAATAACCTTGAAAAATGCATCATTTTTTTAATGGTTTCTGGCTTTCTGCAGAAGAAAAGAAAACAAATATTTGTTATAATAAACAATGAATATAAATTCCATGTAGTGTAGTTCTTTGTACTGCAATTCAAAGATTTAATTGAATATGAAATAAATCAACCGTTTAGGTTGTGGTAGTGGAGTAAATTTTGGTTATTCATTAAACAACAGTTACATGTAGTGGGGAAGTTGAGGTATAAACGTTTTTTTGGTGGTGGAGAATGTGTGACATCTAATGGGTCATATGTATTAATGAGAATTTAATTTTAACTTCAATGTATTATAACATTATTACAAGATAATATAAATTTTTCTACACTAATGAAATAATAAATAAACATATTTTTTCACATTACATATTTTTCTTTATATGACATTTATTTTATGTTGAATTGATATATATAAAAATAATATTTTAATTTTTTAAACGTCAAATTTATAATATAAGGTTGTTTTTTTCTTTTATGCAATAAAGTTGCATAATTTAAATTTAGTATTTCATGTGTATCCTATTTAAATTATATTCAATTTTCAGTAATATTATATAATATAATTACTTGATTTTGCTTATATAATGAAATAAATAAATACAAAAGTAATGACTCAATTATTTTTCTACAGATCAATTAATGGAATTGACGTTAGTTTTAGGAAAGTTTTAATTTTGGATGTCTTAAATGATTAGCGCAATTTTCGAAAGGGGATTTCACATAAAAGGTCATTTCACCTAGTGTTTTTTTAAATAAAGACATGATTCAAAATAGTTTCAGAATAAGGACAAAATGGCACATAAATGTACCATCATGCCCTTAATACATAAATTCGGAATTAATATGGAGAAATTCTTTAAATGTTTGAAATTTAAAGCTGACTCTATCAGCTCATTAATTCCAAGAATTACGCAATTAATTAAAATCTTATGTTTGAAATTTAAAGCTGACTCTATCAGCTCATTAATTCCAAGAATTACGCAATTAATTAAAACCTTCCTAAAATTAATTAACACCGATCAGAAGAGCTTAATTTTGTGCAGAATTTTGGGGTTTTCCAATTTGTGAAGAAAGGAAACCGTGAAGTACGGAAGAAGACGAAGTGAGAAGTGAGAAGAACATTTTGCTCCCTAGACCATGGTTGGAAAAGTAATATAAAAGCTAAATCTACATAATAAAATGAATAATGCAGAACAATGAAAGCTAAAACTGCATAATAAAATGAATAATGCAGAACAGTGAAATCTAAAACTGCATAATAAAATGAATAATGCAGAAAAAATAGTATGGTGTCTTCATATTAGAATGTGATTATGCAGAAATACATATACATATGCAAAATAAGATCTGCATTATCCCTTGACCAAACCAATAACAAATAATCATGAACTACATTTCAGCAACGCGCACGTAAATCATCACAATTACACGAAAACGGAGCAAATTGAACCTAAATTAAAATCATCTCAAAAAATCCTAAAATTCTTTGCAAATTATGTGTGTACGTGTGGAATTAAAAATCATACCCTTGGCAAAACTCTTCATCTGACCCTTGGAATTAAAAGTTTCTACTGTATCTCCGGCGGCTTCGCGTCCGTCATCCATAATGAAGAAATCGGTGAAGTTTGAATCCCCTAGGAATATAAAGAAACGATCGCGTGGAAAGTCTCTTGATCATGTGCAATCGAAAGAACAGATCGAGGAAACAATTATGGAAGAGCAAAGGAGACGAGACCTTATAGCCATGGTCGTCGTTGAAAGAGAGGAACAAGCCTCTAAGCAGCAGAAACTTTGAGAATCATCGGAAATCAGTTTTTGGGCGTGAGGGGTCACCCAAAACTGAAACAGAAACTAAAAGAAGAAAAAGATCCCTCGATTTCAAGAGGAAATCGAGGATTGTTGCTTCACCAATTTGAAATCTATGGCCAATCTTTGGAGATGCAGCGGGATTATGTTTGATTCATCATGGATTAACCAAAAAGCTTGAAGATTTGAGTTTTCCGGCCAAGAAACCCGTTCTTTAATTATTTAATTATTTAATATAAGGGTATAATGGGTTATTAACATGCGTTTTTGTCCTTTTTTAAAAAGATTATAAAAGTTGTCTTTATTTAAAAAGCTAGGTGCCTAAATGGCCTTTTTTATAAATTTTCTCTTTTGGAAAAGTTGATAGACAAGCATTTAAATTTTAAAACTAATTGACTTTCTATATATTAAATTCGAAATTTAAATAGTAAGGGCATGATGGTACATTTATGTTACATTTTGATCTTAATTTGAAACTATTTTAAACCATGTTCTTATTTAAAATCCCCTTATTTTATCATACTTCATCTAATACTCATCTATTATTTTCTCTCTCACCAATCACCATCTCACTTATATTTTATCTATTATTTTATCATACTCCCTCCGTCCAATTTTATTATGCCCACTTCTCCGGGCACAAATTTTAATAAATATTGATTAGTTTATTAATAAAGTAGATAAGTTGAGGGTATGATGGGGTATTGTGGGGTCCATTTATAAATAAATTATTGTTTATGAATAAAGTGAATGACAAAGTGGGTAAATAAGTGATGGTAGGAGGTGTGCATGGTTCGGTTTGGTTAACCAAACCGCCCGCAAATCGTAAACCAAACTATAAATCATTCTTTTTTGGCCAAATAATCAATTTTAACCTATACTTTTCCATTTTTAACAAATCTATCACATATTTTTCTTTTTAAATAAATTATACCTATACTTTTCATTTTTTCTTAAATCTAGCACATACTTTTTTCTTAACCAAATTATACTTATACTTTTTATTTTTTTTATTAAATTTAGCACATACTTTTTTACTCTTATCTAAATTATACCCACACTTTTTATAAACATAATTAATAAACATACCTTATGTTATAAAAAAAAATCTAAAATTCTATAATAATATTTTTTAATCAAGAAAATATAAAAAATTAAAAATTATTTAGAGAATCTCAAACCATTATTTAAAAAAAAAAGTTGTACTCCCTCCATTCAAAAAAAGTATGTTCGATGGAGGGTGTACAATTTATTTCAATTACTTTATTTTTTTATATATATTTTATAAATCTATTTTTAATTCAATAGTTTTAGATAATTTCAATTCTCAATTATTTTTAAATTTAAACATATTTAAGATATATTTTTTGTTTTTAATTAATTATTAGATAAGTTTTTCATTTTTTTCTTGTATTTTAAATTACTTGATAAAAACATTTGCTAAAATTGATAGAACATAAAAGGTATGTGGTACATTTGATTAAAAATGAAAAGTATGGGTATGAAACAAAAAGTTTGTGCTAAATTTAATAACAAAATGAAAAGTATGGGTATAATTTAGTTAAAAAGAAAAGTATGTGCTAGATTTAGTAAAAATTGAAAAGTATGAGCTAAAATTGATTATTTGACCTTCTTTTTTTTCAAAACCATAAACCAAACCGTATTTATAAAAACTGTTCGGTTTGAAACCATAATATTTCGGGCGGTTTGGTCGGTTTTGACCGAACCGTAGTTTTGCTCATTTTATTCCCTATACACAATAATTAATAAAAATGTAAAACACAATCTCAATAGAATAGACAAAATTAAATCCCAATAATCCAAAATATAATTCGAATAGACGAAATGCTATTACAACGTTCACAAACTAGTTGTTAAAAAATAACTAAATAACCACAAAAAGAAACAACAAACTTTTGTCTTCTTGGAGATTTTAGATTGACCAGATTGAGTGAGACTGTGAGAGGCTGAGAGTGTTATGCACGTAGAGGTGCTAAATACTAAATAGAAGAGAATGAGTTGGGTTTCTGGGCAATTGGGCTTGTCGGCTTGAAAAATGTGTTGAGTTTACTAGTTTAGGGATTATATAATATAGAGACTATAAATCTATAATATATATAATATTTATTTAGATAATATTATATAATATATATATATATATATATATATATATATATATATATATTATATAAAACAAGTTCGGTTTTTTGCGATTTTTTATTTGTGAAAACTGTAAATCAAACCATACTAAAAAAAATCAATTTTAAAAATTATAAATCGAACCGTAAACTTGGTTTACGAACCATATTTAATGGTTTGGTTTGGTTCGATCGGTTTGGTTGGTCTAAACCATACTTTGCACACGGGGGAGGGTTGTTGAGATAAAGTAGTATGAATAATATTGTTTAAAAAAAGGTATGAGCGTAATAAAATTGGACAACCAAAAAAGGAAAGTTGGAATAATAAATGGAGGGAGGGAGTATTTTTTATTCAATAGAAAGACAGAAAAAAAAAAAACCCTACTTCTAAACCCAGCGGCCGCGAATCCTTTCACCCCACAAACCCAATTCGCGCGGCGGCGGCTCCACCACGACGTCGGTGCACCTCCACGCACCGGCACGACGGTCGCAAGTCGCACCTCCGGTCCTCCCCGCACGGCGTTAACATCTCTTCCTCCTTGAGTCTTTTCGGTATCTAATTTTGCTAATTGTTGGATTGGGTATATTGTTAACTTTGTATTTTTGGGATAGCTTAACATCACTGTTGTCCTTTTCCATTTTAGCTGATTAATTTCTGCTATTGTAAATTAGATTTTGATTAAGAATACATATGTATATATATATGATCGATTAATACGTGAGATGATGACTTTTAATTTGAAGAATTCATGTAATCTAAATATATGATCAGTACGAAGTGAGTAGGTTAGAATTCAATTTACCACTTTTAATTTGAAGAATTGTATTCTAAATAGATGCAATTTATTATTAGGCTATATCAGTTGAGGATTATTTGAACTTGATGAATTTTATTTTATGTTTTATTATATTGTTTTGAAGTCTTAATTTTATTATGTTAACGTATTAATTTTTGTATCATGCTATCATAATAGCATTCAAATATTGAGATATCTTTTAAAAAAAAAAAATTGAGATATATATATTTTTTTAGTTATAAAATAATTAGGGCTGGACTGGGCCCGTTAGCAACTTCCGAAAAAATGAACAGTCCGGTGGGCCGGTACCGATCGGCCCGGCCCATTTGACTGTCAGAGGATTTATTCTGAGTTACTATTAATATGGATTAACGTGTGTTGATTTGATTGTCAAAAAAAAACGTGTGTTGATTTGATTTTAAAAACTCAATCAAATCAATTTTATAAATATGTACTACATGCATAATTGCTATAGATAGATAGATTTGAGATTAAATTAAATCCTATAATTAAAATTTTGAAATTTACCGAATATCCGCAAAATCCATTCCTGAATCAAAACATATACAAAGGTCAGCTCAAAATCAAGACTCTCGGTTTCTTTTCTCTCGTTCATTCTCACCAATAACTCTGGAGACGGCTGATTGATTCAGGAATGCCAGAAGTGGATATTTCATTTGGATTCGACAACGCCAAATACTCTGATAGGACTCTGCTACTTCAAATCGTCGCCAATAAACTTTCAAAGGTTGTGCGCAAGGTGAAGCGTCGCAGGAAACTTACAGGTACTAGTGTTTTTTTATGGTGGTATTTACTTTCTATGATGGAATTTTAATTGATACAGTATTTTTGCAATTGGTTTGGTTGTTTGAAAATTTGTGTAGAGCCACTCGTAGTACCCATCAACTCTTTGGTTTTAGGCGCAAGGAGTTCATTTTTTAAGAAAGTAATATACCTTCATCTTTTATTTATTTTTTCACCCATTTATATATATAATATTATACTTTATTATTATGTTCATTTACTATGTAGCTGTTCTCGAATGGCATGCTTGAGTCGGAGCAGAAGAATGTAACAATTCAGATCGAAAAATCTGGTGAACTCACGTTTAATTTCCACTATTAATATTTATATATTTAGTTGTTATTTTTCAATTAACCAATTAAAAATGTTATGACATGATTTGAATGAGTGCAGAGAAAGCGCCTATGATGGATATGTTGAAATATGTTCATAGCAATACTCTGCCAACTACTTTGGATGCATTGTTGGATCTGTTGGTGACGGCTGACAAATTTGAAGTCCCTTCATGCTTGAGTGAGACTACTCGAGCATTGCTAAACTTGCCGATGACTTGTGAATCAGCCTCACTTTATTTGGAACTTCCTCCAACTCTCCTCATGTCCCCTCAACTTCACCCACTTACACATGCGGCCAAGAACTTCCTCGTTTCAAAGTTCAAGGATTTAGACAAGTAATTTCTCTATTTGGTTCTTTTAAACTCCATGTTAATATTGCTCTACACTATGGAGTATTATTCTACTCCTATACACCATAGTGTATATATATTTTTTTGATATTTTTTTTTTTTTAATGATTAACCAGGTTTATAGAAGAGGGGCTTAACTTGCCTTTACCGGCTATCCAAGCACTTGTATCCAGTGATGAGTGGGAAGTGTCTTCAGAGTATGCTGTGTTCTGTTTTGTTCTAAAATGGGTGCATAAACATTTTCCTAACTCTAAGAAAAGACGAGGAATATTGGAAACCCATCTACTCCATCTTATTCGTTTTCCATTCATGACTACAAAAGAGTTAACTGAAGAAGTTCAAACTTGCATCGACATTGATAGCGAAGTTGCTTCCAAAATAGTTATGCGCGCTATCACTTTCAAGGCTGAGACTCCACATCGAAAACGTTGTCTAGCTGCTGCAGAGGAAGGCAACGCTGCATCTCGGCAATTTGTGGAGCGTGCATACAAACATCGACCTATCAATGTGATTGAACTTGCATTGCCATATAAGCAATGTATAGTTTATCTTTATTTCAAGAGGGAGAATATAATACAGCTCTTCCCCGAGGGTCGAATAGCATCAGAAACTTTCTACTTGGGTGAGCAAAAACTTGTCTTGTTTGGCAGATGCTCTGTATCCACCGAATCTAAGCGTCAATATTTTTGGCTTGGTCTAGAACTGGTTGGATCAACTTCTTACTGTGTTAACTATGAGATCCAATTAAAAATGAAGCCTTCAGAGGAGTTTAGGAGTTGGGTGAAAGGGACCCACACGTTCACTGAATCGAAAAAAACGAAAAAAATAAAGTACGTTGGAGGTGTCTTATGGGCTGAATTCATAGGTGATGACAGCAATTACTTTATCAATAACTTTCTCCATGTGAGAGCAGAACTTACGACCAAGGAATGATATAGGTGGATGAATAGCTGGCACATTTTGTTCATGAGACACACTATGTTCAGTAGTTGATGATGTCTTTTTGTAGTTTTGACAAGGTTCATTGGCTCCAGGGCTTTTACAGTACACCAATTTTTTTGTATTTCTCTAAAGCAGTGTATTGTATTTCTAGATGATTATTTCTTGATTTTGTGCAAAAAACCAACTATGGCGTAAACTTAAATTTGTAGTCCTGAATCCTGATCGACTTTTGTAGTTTAGCGCAGGAATTAAAGGAATGGATTTGGGTGGATAAATAGTCGACACATTTTGTTCATGACACACAGTATGTTTAGCGCGGAATTAATGGTTAATGCATTTTTTAAAATTTTGTTCTGAAATTTGTAAAAAACAATAATATTATACGATTTTAAAATTTTAAACATGAATAAGCACTTCTTGGCTCTGATGCTTTTCAACTGGAGTGATCAAATACTATACACATCAATTCTTTGATTAAGTTGTTCTCAAATGGTTTTTCCTTTGATTTTAAATTAATAAAATTTACATTAATTTGTTCAAATAAAAGAATTTGCTAAAAGTATATTTATAGCCATTTCTATGTTCTGTTTTTGCCTACACTTGGGTTTGTAAGGAAAAAAGTAGTTATTTACTTTTAGCTCCATGTTACTAATTGTTATGCTAGTAGTGGTTATACTATTTCATTGTGCACATGTACCTCCAATTTAAGTTTTAAAGTGGTGCAATAATACTTGTTTTTCTATCTGTCCCGAACCACATTTAAGGAAGAAATGTTTAACTTGCCTTTAGCTAATTTCCAGAGAGTCGTATTCGGTGATTAGTTATGGGTAGCTTCAGAGTGTGATATATTTGATATGGTTTGAAATATATTCCCTCCCCGTTCACCACATAAGTGTTCCTGTTTCATTTTTTAAAATATATACTCAATTGTATATTTGATATGAAGAACAACATTTTGTATATTCTGAAACTGAAAAATTAAATTGTATTATTAAATCATTAACATTTGAAAATGATGATTTAAGAAATTCAGTTTTAAAACTTGAGAGTGTTCTGACCAAGAAAGATTGTGAGATTGAAAAACTTGAAGAAAAGATGAAGGAAGTGTCTTTAAGCTTCAAGAAATTCTCTGAAGGAAAAGCAAAACTGGATGAATCACTGCTGATCAACAATACAAGGAAATCAGGTATTGGTTATAAAGGTAAAGCTGTTCTTAGTTCTCAAAGTAATGTATCTACTGTTTTTGTCAAAGCTGAACTTGAAAGTAATGCTACTGTTTCTACAAAAACTCTTGTCAATGTGAAAGAACTTGTGTTTAATTATTGCTTTAAAAAGGGTCACAAAGCTCATTACTGTTTAAAAAGACAAAATGATTTGAATGCTACTGGATTGTCTAAAATGACACCACACACAAAGCATCATTCACAGAAAACAGAATGGATTTCTAAAAATACTATCTGCAATGTTGTTCATATGTCTTTGAAAGCATGTGTTCCTGGTTTATGGTACTTTGACAGTGGTTGCTCAAAACACATGACAGGTTAAATTGATTATTTATCTGATTATAAAGCTTATAATGGTGGTAATGTTACTTATGGAGGTGAATCTAAAGGAAAGTTCATTGGTAAAGGAACCTTAAATGTTCCTGGATTTCCTAGATTACCTAATGTTTTACATGTTGATGGATTACTTGCCAACCTTATTAGTATAAGCTAGTTATGTGATGATGACTTGCATGTAAAATTTGACAAAAATTTATGCTATGTACTTGATGAAAATTCTGATTGCATTATGATGGGTAATAGATCTGCTGATAATTGCTATTTAATTGAGTCTAAAGTCAGCTGCAATAGTGTGAAAAATGATGAAACTACTTTATGGCATCATAGACTTGGGCATGTTAATTATAGACAAATTGGCAGATTAAGAAAATTTCCAGCGGATATTCATGTAGTTTCATCATTGATTTCAGCGGAGATTCCAACGCTTACTTTTCCAATGGCCGTATTTTCGTTGGAATCTCCGCTAGAATCAATGATGAAATTTTCCAATGATATTCATGTAGTTGGAAATTTTGTTGGAATTAGAGATAAATATATAATTCAATTTAGGATAATCATTCCAACTGATTGGTGTCGTTGGAATGTTTGTTGGAATTTATTTTTTAAAAATTTCAATGTCTTTTCCAACGGTAAATTCCCACGGTTACCACAATGTGTTGGAATCTCCGTTGGATTTTTCCAACGGTGGCTTGTGTTGTTGGAAAAACCGTTGGAATTTTAAAAATTCCAACGATTTATTTTTGCGTTGGAATTTCACTGTTTTCTTGTAGTGAGAATGGAATAGCAGAAAGGAAAAATAGAACTCTTCAAGAGATGGCTAGAGTTATGCTATGTTCCAAGAATTTGGCTAAAAAATTTTGGGTTGAAGCTCTAAATACAGCTTGTCATATTTCTAATAGAGTCTTGATTAGAACAGATTCTAATAATACTCCTTATGAAATACTGAACAATAAAAAGCCTAATCTTAAGTATTTTCATGTATTTGGCTGTGTTTGCTACATCTTAAATGATAGAGAACAATTGCATAAATTTGACTCTAAAAGTGACAAAGGTTTTTTCCTTGGTTATTCAAGGAACAGTAAAGCCTATAGGATCTATAATCTCAGAACAAATATTGTCCAAGAGTCTGTAAATGTGGTCTTTGATGATAACACAAGTATTACAGGAAACAATATTGAAGAAGATGTCTCAGACTTTATTGACAGTCCAATACATTTAGACAGAACAGATCAGATCCAAAATGATGAGCAGAATGAGGGAACACACACAGACACATCTGCTGAAGTTACAGAAAATTCAGAAAATCTGTACAATCTGCATAAAACTCCTTCAAGGAGAGTTCAATAGAATCATCCACAGGAGTTGATAATAGGTGATCAATCTACTGGAATTCAGACCAGAAGGAGGTTAGGTATGAATTCAAAAGACGTGGTAAGATCTATTTGTATGTCTTCTGTGTGTAATAAGGTAAATCATGAGTGTTATCATTCTGCAATTGAACCTAAAACAGTAAAAGAGGCTTTAAATGATGAACATTAGATAGAAGCCATGCATGAAGAATTAAATCAGTTTGTTAGGAATGATGTATGGACTTTAGTACCTAGGCCAGATCACACAAATGTTATTGGTACTAAATGGATTTTCAAAAACAAAACTGATGAAATAGGAAATATTATCAGAAACAAAGCAAGGCTTGTTGCTCAAGGATATACTCAAGTAGAGGGAGTAGATTTTGATGAAACATTTGCTCCAGTTGCTAGAATAGAATCCATTAGACTTTTACTTGCTATTGCATGCTTTATCAACGTAAAACTATACCAAATGGATGTTAAAGCAGCTTTTCTAAATGGAATCCTAATGGAAGAAGCTTATGTTGAACAGCCAAAAGGCTTTGAAAATCCAGAATTTCCTGATTATGTGTTCAAATTAAAAAAGGCTTTATATGGCTTGAAACAAACACCTAGAGCATGGTATGAAAGATTAACTGATTTTCTGATTGAATTTGGTTTCACTAGAGGAGAAGCTGATAGAACACTATTCATTAAACATGAGAAAAATGATATTATGATTGCTCAAATTTATGTTGATGATATAGTATTTGGTTCTACTTGTGATGATATGCTCAAATTGTTTGTGAATGAAATGACATCTACTTTTCAAATGTCCATGGTTGGTGATTTAAACTATTTCCTAGGACTGCAAATTAAACAGCAAAATGATGGTATTTTTATTTCACAAAGTAAATATGCTAAAAGTCTTGTGAAAAGATTTGGTTTAGAGACTGCTAAACACATGAAAACTCCTATGGGATCAACTCAGAAACTGAGTAAAGATAATGTTGGCCATAATGTTGACCCAACATTATACAGATCAATGATAGGCAGTCTTCTTTACTTGAGCTCCACTAGGCCTGATATCATGTTTAGTGTATGTTTATGTGCTAGGTATCAGTCTGATCCAAAAGAATCTCACATGCATACTGTAAAAAGAATTATTAGATATGTTGCAGGAACTTGTGACTTAGGCTTATGGTACAGCAAGGATACAAATTGTTCCTTAATTGGCTATAGTGATGCTGACTGGGCAGGAGATACTGATGATAGAAAGAGCACCAGTGGTGGCTGCTTTTACATGGGAAATAATCTCATATCTTGGCATAGCAGAAAACAGAACTGTGTATCAAAATCCACAGCTGAATCTGAGTATATTGCAGCAGGAAGTTGCTGTACACAACTACTTTGGTTACAGAAAATGTTGTGTGATTATGGTTTACCTTGTGATACTCTAACTGTTTATTGTGATAACACTAGTGCCATAAATATATCAAAGAATCCAGTGCAACATTCTTTGACTAAGCATATTAGTATAAGGCATCATTTCATAAGAGATCTAGTAGAAAAAGAGGTGGTCAAGTTGGAATACATTTCTACAGAAAAACAACTTGCTGATATATTTACCAAAGCTTTAGATGATAAGAGATTCTCCTCTCTAAGGAAATCTCTTTTTTTTTATTACAAGTTAAATACCCATCCCTTTTCCCCTCCCCATGACTCGAACCCAGGACCTAAGGCCTAGGTAGTGGTGCTCTAACCACTTGAGCTATCCCACTTTGTCAACTAAGGAAATCTCTTGGTTTATGTGATATCTGAACAATGTATCAAAAGTGTTGTACCAAATGCGGCAGCATTTGGGACAACACCAGAGTAGTTCATTTAATTATTTCCTTGTATAAATTTCGTAAGTGTCAGATTTAACATAATTCTCTATAATCTTAGTCTAGAAGTCTTAAATTGAGTCATGTGGAATATGAGAAAAGCTTGTACAATCTCTCAAATGCAAAGGAAATCACAAATTAGATGCTTTGAAAATCACTGAGTAACTAGGGACACGGAGCTCACTACTACGATGTTCTCTCTTCTAAAGGTGATATATATTGCATCAAATTAATCACAAATCCATTGAGTAATTATGGGGCACGGAGTTCGCTGCTACGATGCACTCTTTTGAAAAGATGGATCAATGTGAAAATGTGATAAAAATTAAAAGTGCAACACATATGAAGCAAATTCATGAAAAAACTGTGTTGAGATGTACAAAATGCCAACAATCTATTCAACACCTGACTCGGACTTATGATTTCGATTATTTGTAGAATTAATTAATTTCTGATAATTATTATTTTTATTATCTGCAAATATTTATCTGAATCTATTTATTTTATTTGTTCAGTTATTATTTAACCTTTTCATTTATTTATTCTATTTTTTCAGTAATTATTCTCCACAACACACTACCTATTTAATGGAGAGATGTTATTCTTCCACTCTCTTCGTTTCAGTTTTTTTATGAAATCGTGTATCAACTCCCGCCTGGAATCCTCTATAAATTGATCTCGTATGCATGATGAATTTTATACTCTCAAACTTAGATCAAATTTTAGAACACTCATTCATAGGGTATATTTTTTGGCATACGTGTTACTTCACAATTTGGTATACTGGAATTTGAAATTCTTGCATTCTAATCTCTTAATTCCAGAATACGAAAGGACTAATTAAATTAATCCTTACTTTTGCAGGTGCTTATCATCAATCATACGCAAGCAAGGCTCAGTTCACAATTTCAAAATTCAAACAGCTTCTGCGATTTTCACTCTAACACTCAAAATTACATCTCTAATGGCGATAATCACTGAAATTCCCGATTCTCCGGCACCTGGGTCACCGTCGTTCGTCGTGGGAACAATGGATGTTCCGTTCGAACCCGAAACCTCTGCTCTACCACTGGTGGTTTACAACCCACTCGACATCTGAAGCGAAATGGCAAATGCTGCTAAAATCCCAGAACTTGTAAGTGCCTCTCAGATTGATCACTCATCCCCAAAATCATCCACCTTCCAAAAATCATTTCCTCTTGGAACCTCCTTTGAGAAACTGAAGAAGGCATATCATGCCCTAGCCCGTAAAACAGCATCCCCAACCATTATCTTGGAGGGAGAGATTCTCGATAATGCGATGTTCCAAGATGATTTACCAGCGGTGGAGAGTAATGATGTGCAAATGGAAGATATCTCTTCGTCTGATGAGGAGATTTTGGCAAAGAAGCTTGCTTGATTAAGACAAAAGAGGAAGTTCACGGCTAAGAAGGCAAAAGCTCATGTTCCAGTTGCTCGAAAATGGCCCGGTGGTCGCCGCGTCTCTTACAGGACTCTTGGAAAAAGAGTAGACTACACCAGAAAGAAGAAGCCCAGAACGGACGGAGGGAAAGTTCAACCAATCGTTTTATCTAACTCAAAATCTGAGGGGGAGCCTCAAGATGTCAATGATATCATTGACAACTTCACTGAAGCCGTAACAGTTGAACATGCAGATGAAGAAATCACCAAGACTCGGGCAGTACACAAAAAGCCTCGAAAAGCTCGTGATGTTGCCCCTCCGATAGCACCATCCGAAGGCTCAGACTCGCCTTCAATTCACACTCCTCTGCTCATGAGGAAGAGGTACACATTTCTTCTGATACAGATTTTAGTGATGAAGATGTTGTTGAGTACAATGATAATACGAGTGCACAGTATAAAACAATTCGAAATAGGATTATACTCAATGAACGGATTTTAAAAGTTTCTGATTTTGAGGAAGCAAACTTAATGGATTGGTTTAGGGAGAGGTCAATATTAGATGCATTATTATTTGCTGTGCCTTATGTGGTTGATTGGGTTCATGAATTCTATGCCAATCTTAGTTAAAAAACAGGGAATACGAATTCTAGGAAGTATGGATGTGTACCTTTTAGGGGTCTTGAGATTATCATCACTCCTAGAAAAATCAATAAGATGTTGAAAACTAGAATCATGGAGGATCCAGTTGTTACTGATTTTGATATGATGATAAGTGTACTTACTGGTGGAAGAATTACACATTGGGTGCCTAAATTGCTTGCTTCTCGTTTGACTAGTCTGTATTCAGTGTTGCATAAGATTGTGTGTTGCAATTGGATTCCGTCTACAAACAACACAACTCTTACTTTCGAACAGGCTGTCCTACTCTATAAGACAAGTTATATTTCAGAACATGATGAACTTCACTTGCAACATGTCTGGTAGAGGCCTACTTCCATATCCTTGTTTGATTTATAAATTGCTGACCGAAAAGGAGTTCCAAAGATTGGAAACTGAAGTTATTTGTGGGTATGTTCCGAGCTTCACAATTTCACCACAGCTTCTGCTTCGTGGTGGTGAAAGAATTGTGGATTTGCCAATACCAAAAGCCTCTGCTTCCAGAAGTGTTAACTCAGATGTGCCCTCAACCTCCACAACACATCCACCCTCAGGTTGTGTTGCCTCTGTTTATTTATCATCTCATTTCATTCTCAGACAGGTTGATATACTTCAAGGCACCATAACAAATCTCCAGAGCACAGTTGAGGACTTGCTAATCCAAAAACAGTTCTGGGAAGGGCTGCTTTCTACCTCAACAGGGGGAGTAAGTGATGTTGATGTTCACAATTCTGAAGCAGCTCCAGTCCAAGCTCAAGAAGGTCCCACTGCTGTCCCTGTTCCAAACCTTAACACTGATGATGTTCCAAACAATGGTGAGATGCAAGAGGCTGCCAACAACGAAGCTGACGATGAAGCACAAGACATTGAGGATCTCTATGGAGATCTCAATGTGGATTGAAGGCTTGAAGAATGGGGGAGTTTAGAGTATGGGGGAGTTCGTGCAGATTATGAAGATGCAGCTGATACAATCAGCCCAATCCTCCTCTTTACTGCTCTCATTTATTTCCTCACTTTGTAAAGTTTGTACTTATGTTCTTTAATTTTATGTTCCACATACAATTTTATTTTTGCTTCTGTTCTGATTGTTCTGGATGTTGTGAACATCAGGGGTGTTGATGTAGAAAGGCCAAATTGGGGGAGATTGTTGATGTTGGAATAGGTGTTGTCTCTAATGATCCAACATTTCAGTTGAATGTTGTACTAATTGTTCCAACACCTAAGACAACATCAGAATTTTCCCTTTCTCCTTTTACTAACTCTAACCTAACTTGTGTTGCTTAGTGATGTCCCAAATGTAGGTAGAAGACGTGGGCAACACCCAGGTCAAGCAGTTGCACGGGAGTGAGAAGTTACTAAGCACCAATATGCAAGTTCCTACAAATATGGAGTGTGAAGGGAAGTTACAAGAACTACCTTGATCCAATGGCTGAGATGATTAAGGGAGTTGTAAGAGTTGCAAGGCAGTTCGAATTCAAGCCTATAAATAGAACTCACTGCCTTCATTACAAAGGACAACAAGAGAGAAAGCTAAACAAGATTACCATCTATGGAATGCGCAACGCTTCTAGTTAGAAAAATACTTTGTTCTTTCTTGTAGATTAGTGCACACTTATAAACCCGAATATTTGTGTACCTAATCATAGTCTTAGTATTAGAATTTATGTTAGATCTATAAAGGAGATAGTTGCATATTTTCTAGTATTATTTTCAAACTCAATCTGAGTTGTAGTTGTTCAAAACCTTACGAGGTTGTTGATTTGTTTCACTGATATTAAAGTTAATATAAGTGATTCGTGTAGATTAATTTTTAATCTACACAAATTTTGAAATACTTCTTTGCAAAGTGTTGATTTAAATTTCCGCTGCTCATTGTTGTCTGGACTCTGCCATCACTACAGACAACATCTCTGTATTCCGCACGCATGCACACTTTCAAAAACGTTATATAGCTGCTGCAGAGGAAGGCAACGCTGCATCTCGACAATTTGTGGAGCGTGCATACAAATATCGACCTATCAATGTGATTGAACTTGCATTGCCATATGAACAATGTATAGGTTATCTTCATTTCAAGAGGGAGAAGTTAACACGCCTCTTCCCCGATGGTCTAATAATGTCAGAGGGTTTCTACTTGGGTGAGCAAAAATTTTACTGGTTTGTCAAATGCTTCTTCCATTCTAATATTCAACAACATCGTTTTTGGCTGGGTTTAGAACCGGTTGGATCAAGTTGTGGCAGTGTTGACTATGATATTCAATTAAAAATGAACCCTCAGAAGAGTTTAGTAGTTGGGTGAAAGGAAGCCACACGTTCACTGAATCGAGTAAATCAAAGTACTTTGATAAAATTGTGTTATGGAGTGAATTCATAGGTGATGACAGTAGTTACTTCATCAACGACTTTCTCCATATGAGGGCAGAACTCACCACCAAGAAATGATTAGTTGCACATTTTGTTCATGAGACAAAACTATATATGTTGGGTAGTTGATTACTTTTTTGTGTTTTTCACAAGTTCAATGGCTTTGTGACCCATTCATTAATCACAAGAACAATGCTCAACGGCTTTTACTTTTCTACATCAATTTTTTGTGTTGGTCCAATCATTTTGTAATCTCTTCAGCAGTGTATTTAGTTTTTAGAAGATTATTTATTGGTTCTAATATTTGTGCAAAAACACAAGAGTCTATTAGTAAGTAGATACATTTCCCACAAGCATATATAGCAATTAGTTCCTTTTTTTTTTTTTCTTGCATGTACCCCCTTCTCGTTGTTTTTATGTTTGCAGACTTTTGTTTCTGTCTAATAGCCTGCAGTGGCCTACACGCATTGTAGCATTCTCCTACCCAATTTTTTCAGAATTTCTATTCGTTCTCCATAGCTAACTCGACCACCATTTTTTTGTGTCTAAATAAACTGTTTTAATGCTTTTGGAAATATATTTCTATATGCTCCTACTTTCGAATTTTTGTCAATATCACAAATGGACCATACACATGACATGAGAGGATATTTTGTGTGTTCTTGGCGGGGAAATTTTTATTTTAGTCCTATAAATCCTTTAAATTTCAACTTTACAAAATATGTCATTTACTTTTCAATTTCAATCTTTTTTTATATTTATTTTAGTCCTTTATCTTTTTAAAGAATTAAAATTGTCAAAATGCCAATTAAAAGCTATAATTTCGGAACCTTTTACCTTTAATCCTAAATCATCATCTTACCCAATTAACAATTAAAATTCTGATTATTGATTTTAGTTTAAAATAAACTTCAGTTATGATTTAATTTAAGTGAAATTTTAATGAGTTTAAAATATTAAATATTTTATTTTCACTTGAATTATGCTCGAATTCTATCCAGCCACTTCCCCCTAATTATGCTCGAATTCTATCCAGCCACTTCCCCCTAATTAATTAAAAATATAAAAATCTGAAAATAAAAACAAAAACATATACTAAAATAAAAGCTTGGGATGAGAATTGGTCTTGAATACTTATTTCTACTGTTACTTCTGGTCATTATGGTACCTCTAGTAGTCTGGTACCGAAATATGTTTGTTTTTGTTTGAAATTTTATTATGAATAAAAAATATTTTTTGTCTAATAAAAAAGTATATACTTCTTCAATTTTAATTCTTTCTAATGGTAGGTTTAAGAAACATACAGCGACTTCGAGTTTCTTATTTCAGAATATTTCTCTCCCAGCCATCGGTCTCCTCTCCATTTTATTTAAATAGCATATTTAAAAAAAAAAAGTGAGTGATGATGGGGCGGCGCGTGTATACCCGCCGGGTTCGTGGGACGGGACGGGGCGGGTTTAACCGGGTATTGAGGCGGGGCGGGTAACGGGTCTAAAAAAATTTGACGGGGCAGGTCCTGGGACAGGCCATACCCGCCCCGGACTCAACGTTTTTATCCAGAAACGCGACGCCCCAAAGCGTTTTACAATTAAAAAAAAAGGGCTAGTCTTGGGTGAGACCGTCTCACAAAATGAGATCCGTGAGACGGCCTTTATATATAAAAAGTGATAATGTTTGAGCAAAAAGTGATAGTGTTTAAGTAAAAAGTGATAGTCACTTTTGTTAAAAATATTATCACATTTTACTTAAACATTATCACTTTTTTTACAAACCAAAATCTGGAAAAAAAATATGGATTATCCTACCCAAAATTTTGAAATATGGGTTAAAAGGATCCGTCTCACAGAAAAAGATCCGTGAGACGGTCTCACACAAGTTTTTGCCAAAAAAAAAAAACTTTTTATTTTTTGACGTAATTTTCAAATTATTTATTTAATATATAATAATCTAATAAAAAAACCTTTTTTTGTTAAATAAGTTTTATATTTTCAAATTTTTAAATATTTTTTTGTTAAACTGGAAGTTTTGTACTTTTCAATTTGAGTAAATAAAATTTTATTAAATATTTTATTTGAATATAAGTTGAGACACCTAATCACATTTCAATTTTTTTTTTAAATTAATTTATTTAGTGTTTATTTTTTTTAAAACTTAAAGACTAAATTTGATTTTAAAAAGGACTAAAATTAATAACTTAATTATAAGATATGGATGTATTTTATAAAGTTAAAATTTTAAGAATTTATTTTGAAATCATTCAAATTTAAAGGACTAAAAAAAATATTTTCCCTCAATATGATAATATGACTGGGTGAGTTGTAAATAAGTTGACTAGTGTTCAACTCGAAACCCGATTCGATTGGATTCGACCGAGCCTAAAAATTTTAAGTTCGATAAAAAATCGATAAACTCGAATTTATCTCGACTCAATTACTTGTATATTTTTAAAATTAAATGTAAAATATTGTTTTTAATATATTTAATGATAAAATAAACTTGAGCTCGACTCGACTCGACTCGATTACATGTATATAAATATAAAGGTAAAGTCTAGTATGCACTCGAGTGCATGTTGTGCGCTCTAGTCTAAAGAAAAGTGCATGTTATTAAACTGAAAAGTACAACACAATATTACTAAAAAGTGTAAGTCACTATGACTAAAAATATTATTATACAGTTTAATAATTGAAAAGTGCAACACCATTTACCAAAAAGTGTAAGTCAGTAAAACTGAAAAGTGCAACATGGACTAGGGTGCACAACATGCACTCGAGTCCATAGCAGACCAACCCAAATATAAATTATATATTAATGAAAAAATAGTAAATGTTGTTCAATTTCAACTAGGCTCGCTAGCCTTTTGAACTAAATAATTATGAATTCGAACTCGATAACTACTAAAGTATCTCAAAACTCGACTCAAATTAAATTCAAGTCGAATATGAGTACCTTGTGAGTTGACTCAACTTAGTTACACGCTTACGGTCTTAGGTTCTGGTAACGTATGCCTTATTCTGTAATATTACAATTAATGTAAACGCTTTAATATGTGTAACTCTTTTGATATATTTGTGTATCACTCTCTTGATTTTTGACTGACTATCATGTATTATTGCTTGTTATTGTTTCCATATTTTGTATAATACTAATATACATTAATTTGTGTTAGATTTTAATTTGGATGGGGAAATCCTTACCTACATACGCATAAGGGGATGTTGATTTTGGATGGGGAAATCCTGATGTATAAGGGGATTTTTGTTTTGGATGGGGAAATCCTGATAAATAGTTATTGTGTGTGTTTGTTTTGGGATTTTGAATAGGATGAGATGTAATTTTTTGTCAAATCAAATTATGTAAGAGTTGTTGGATGGGATGCAATAGTATGATGTATATATATGTATTTTTAGGGAAAGTCTTATATGCACCATACACACCAAAGTGATGTGGTGCACATAATTTTTTATCCTATCCATTTCTGACCCGCTTTCAACCCGCCTAGATCTGTCCAGTATAGTATATAAAGTCTTTTTTTCTCTCTTCCCTGCTCTCTCTCAGTTCTCTCGAGTCTCGATGTCGCCGTCTCCGCCGTTCTCAAATCCACCCAAAGCGGTGGCGCTACTGAGTTGAATGTGTTCCATTTTGGGCTGTATGATTTTGATATGGAATTAGTAGATCTTTTTGTGGTGGATGAATTGTAGCAGTTATAAAATTCTTAGATTATTTGTGATTGAATTCGATTTTAATTTGAGGATATCGCTCCTGGTAAAATAAATTGAGTTGTAGAAATTGATGTAAAGATTTTCTTGTGGATGTATTCAGATCGGAGTATTGATTTGGAAACAATTTTCTCCGACCGCTTATTTACCCTTTTGTCGGCCACCGCCGACATCCAGATTTCTCTTAGCATTTATAAATTATGTACAAGCGATTGATCTATCTGTATTAATAATATACGACACCACAGCTGACCGCGGCCGACGCTGCCGTTGGTGTTGTGGGCAAGCGTGTGGAGCTTTTGTATATGCTTAACTAATGATGATTAGTTGGTGATATGAATTTTGTATGTCAGTATGGGAGAGAGGGCAACCATATCACGTGTGAGTAAATGTTTTTAGTTGTCAACACTCAAGAGCCAACTCACTTATATTTTATTAATAAATATTGGTGATTATGTTATTGAAAAGTGTAGTTTCTTCTCATTGAAAAGTGGTAATTTTAGTTTTGAAAAGTGTGTGGATTCTTATTGAAAAGTGGTAATTTCTAATACTGAAAAGTGGTAAACATTATTAGTGAAAAATGATAATCTCTAATACTGAAAAGTGGTAAACATTATTAGTAGAAAATGGTAATCTCTAATACTGAAAAGTGGTAAACATTATTAGTGAAAAGTGGTAAACATTATTAGTGTAAAGTGTTAATCTCTAATACTGAAAAGTGGTAACTATTATTACTGAAAATTATTAGTGAAAAATGGTAAACATTATTAGTGTAAAGTGGTAATCTCTAATATTGAAAAGTGGTAACTATTATTACAGAAAAGTAGTAATCTCTAATACTGAAAAGTGGTAACTATTATTAGTGAAAAAATGTAAACATTATTAGTGAAAAGCGGTAACTATTATTAGTGAAAACTAAAAAGTGGTAATTTCTAATGGGGGAGTTGCACCTAAAGACACCCCACTAAGTGTTTAGGCTAATTAATCCATTTGACTTTTAATAAAACAATTAGAACCAAATTCAAAATTTTATGACACATATACCCTTGAATTGCCTTATATTTTGATAATGCATAATTAGTCAAATGAATTTAAAATTTAAATTACAAATGCACAAAACTTTCCCCGCATTTCAAGATAGCTACCTTCCTTAATTCCCTACCTTCCTAAAAGGTTTTTTGCATTGAATGCAATTAATTTTACAGAATCTTTGAGCAAAATTACACTCATCCTACGAAGAAGGAAGAAGGGTTTTCTCTGCATAAACGAGTTCAAGGAAGAAGGGTTTTCTCTGCACGGGAATATAGTTTTCGCGGAGACAAAGAAGAGTTGACAGCTGTAGACAACTGTGAAGGTTTGTATTTTGCCTCTTAGTTTTTTATATAATGTGCGTATGAACTACATAAGTTTCTTGATTTGTTTGGTGTGTGATCGTTGTCGATGTGTGTGCGATCGGTGTGGGGTGGAGTATTACAGTTATTAACTAATTTTATTTTTATATAATGTCTACTGATCGTCTTAATGTTTAGATGAGTTGAATATATTTTTCATTTTGGCTGAAATCCGTAGTAGTTTAGGGTTATTTACAAATTCATATGTTTAATAGTTTTGAATTTTTAGGTAATCGTTTTTTTAGTCTGTTATTGTGAACTTCAAATTTCCCAGTTGAAAAGATGATCTTGTGTTTTGCATCTTATTGGGTGGATGGCCAGAATTAAATATACTCCGGTTCGTATTGATGGAGAAGAAGGGGATCGAAAGAGGAAGAGAACCAATGATGATAGTGAACATGCAAGGAACTACAAAACCAGAGGTATAATGTAATTGGGAAAAACGAATTTAATGTAATAAGTATTGCAAGTTGCGGATGAAGCTGCACATATGTATGCTGGTTTCATTCGGCTGGTGTTTAAGTGCATAGTAGCAAAACATTAATACACATTACATGTACATCACTGCATTTAAAACATTGTGCAGCAATATGCAATATAGTTTGAGAAGTGAATCATTTCATTTAGAGTTTATATGATGTTTCATAGACAATGGGTGCATAGTATATGTACATGTCTACACTTGACATCCAGAGTATGGTGAATTGAATGAATACACTTTTTATATAATGATGTTCGTGTTGTTGCTTTAAGTGAAATGTATATTCTAGATGGTTACGACATGTGTTCATCATAGTTGATTATGTTTTTATTGGGGGCTGTTGCATATAACACATTTTTTTGTTTACAATTTCTGTCATATTACCGTTGAAGGGTCTTCAGCCAAGAGCAAGTCAGTTGAAAAGAAAAAAGGAAAGTGAAAAGGTCCGACAAACTGTATAAGCATATTAATTTTACATTACTGTAACTGTGCAATTAGAATACTTTTCATAAATAATTCATTGTAATTAAAATTAAAAATTTGTGTCAAATGCAGTGGATAATGATATTAAGAAAGTCATAATGTCTTCAAACTCTGGTAAAATTGCTCTTAATTATAGTAATTTGTGTAAAAGTATAAATCTGCATTTTCTATGACAAAGTGGGATAGCTCAAGTGGTTAGAGCACCACTACCTAGGTCTTAGATCCTGGGTTCGAGTCATGGGGAGGGGAAAAATGGGATGGGTATTTAATGTAATTCAAAAAATAAATCTGCATTTTCTATGAACTAATGCAGATGGAATAATTTATGCAGCAAACACACGGTACACTGGATTGTGGTGTGGTTGTTTGTAGATTAATTGAGATTTTTTTGAGAGGGGCAGAGCCAACGAATGCAGCGTTTGGTCGAGATGATGCAAGCAAGATGCGTATCAGAATGGCAAAGACATTCGTTGATTCGATTCGAACCACGTGGGATTGAATATGTAGAGATTGTGTGTCGTGTCGCTTAGTACCTAATATTAAAACTGTTGACGTATGCTTTTGCTTGATTATGTATTTATTAGATTTAATATGTGTAGATGTTGTTAATCCTTAAATGCCTTAACATTATCAACAACATCTTAATTTGACCTTCCGAGATTTTTTCTAAGTCTTTTCTGAAATGCTACATTAAATGTTGATCTAAATGTTGTCGCATTTCTGGCAGGATCTAGAAGCTTCTACAAGGATCTGGAACCTGGAAGATTCCAGAACATTGAAGAACATGCTAGAACAGCCTGGAACCATTTAGAACGACCTGGAGCATTCAAGAAGGATCTAGAAAGATCATGAAAGTTGAGTTCCTAAAAAATAGGATCTCAATATGGAAGCCTCTAGAATCAGCATCCCACTTCTATAAATACCGATTGAAGGCTTCTCAAATCAGTGTACTCTATTCGATCAATTTCCTAGACCGAGCGTTCATCCCTGTTAGGAATTGTGGCCAGTAGTTTTACCTTTTATAGTTCATACGTTCGTATCCCACCCGTATGACTGTGTGCTTCTCTTATCTATCGAGAGTGTAATCATAGATAGACTAGCATTTCGACAGTGTGTAATCTCTTATACACTTAGTTCGTTTTTAGAACAAGGCACCTGCCTCGTTTGTAGTTTCAGTTGTGAATGTTATTGCTGTAACATTTCACACAACATTTGTACTTGAAGATAAGTATTGAATTTCGCCGTAAGGCTCGCATAGATTTTTATTTATAAAATCTATGTGAAAAATTATTTCCATTGTGTCACGTTTGTTTTTAGTGTTTCAAGTCTTCCGCTGTGTGAATCTTAATTTTTGATATTTTGTTAGAATCAGTGTTGTACAATTTGTCACAACATTTAGTACAGCATTATACTACTTAAACTTAAACACTTCATACACACCACACTTTCAGTTGGTATCAGAGCCGATACTTGATGACACTAGGTTAGATCTTTGGTCAAGTGTGTTTTTAGTGTAGGTTAGCAATTGAAACACATCACATATCCACGGCACTTAGGCCACCCGTTTTAGATGGATCGAATTACGCTTATTGGAAGCCTAAGATGTGTATGTACATCAAGTCAGTTGATGAACGTGCTTGGAGGACTGTACTTACAGGTTGGGAAGCTCCAAAAAGACCAGCAGACGCAGATGGTGAAATACAACTTAAGAGAGAAGTTGACTGGACGGCTGATGAAATAACAAGAGCAAGCTACAATTCTAAAGCTTTAAATGTTATTTTTACTTCTGTTGATGTTTCAATGTTTAAAATTATATCTAACTGTTATACTTCTAAAGATGCATGGGACAGGTTGCAAGAGCATTGTGAGGGTTCAGAAAGTGTTCGAAGGACTAAGCTTCGAATGTTGGGGACAAAATTTGAGAATCTCCGAATGAGGGAAGATGAAACAATTACAGCCTACAATGAAAGGTTAAGTGAGATTATCAATGAATCACATTCTCTTGGTGACCCTATTTCTAATGTTAGAGTAGTTCATAAGATATTAAGATCTGTTCCTAAAAGATTTGATGCTAAGATTTGTGCTATTGAAGAAGCAAAAGATACAGATAAGTTAAGTCAAAATGAATTAGTGAGTATAGTTAGAACTTATGAGATAAACACTAATCAAGCTGATGAAGCTAATGCTGATAAGAAAGTTGTGGTTTTTAAAGGGGAAACATCAAACACTTCTGAAGTTCAACCTATCATTACTGAAGTTGATTCTGATGAAGAATTGCTTGATGAATGCCTCAACAATCCTAACAACATTGCCTTGCTCACTAAGCAATTTAATAAGTTTCTTAAGAAATCTGTGAACAAATCTAGAAACATCCAGCCTAAGATTCAAATCAATACATCAACACCTCAACCAGAAAGGAGGAAAGGTCAATTCACACCAAGACCATCAAAGAGTGAAGGTAAACCAAGGTATGATCCTGAATTTCGAAAATCAGTTCAATGCAATGCTTGTTCTGGTTATGACCATTATGCAAATGAATGTGTCAACACTAGACTTAAGCAAAAGTTGAACTTTAGTGCTACCTTGAGTGATGAATCTGATGATGATGATTTTGATGAGTTAAATCAGAATGAATATTCTAATTTTACCAGAATTGATTATAATGATTCCTCTGATGATGATCTGGATGAAACAAATTCTGATGTTGTACCTGATGCTTCAACATCTACAGCAACATCAGAACAGAGTCACCCAGATTTGAACTGTTTTAATGGTTTGGTTGATGATGCAGGAAAAAGGACTGATGACAATGAACACCAAAAGTTGTTAGATGATTGGAACAATCAGAAACTCACTCTTAATTCCCTGAATAAAGAGAATGAGGATCTGAAGGACACAATCACCAAGCTAGAGGTTATCCTTACCAAAAGAGATCTGGAAATCTGTAACTTAAAGGAGAAATTGATAAATTCCACCTTATGTTTCAAGAAATATTCCAAGAGTGCTTCTGAGGCAAATAATGATATAGCTACTGGTAAATCTAATAATCTTGGTTTAGGTTATGATGGTACTACTGCTTCTATTTCTGATAAATTTAGAAAACCTGTGAAATTTGTGAAGGCAAATGTTGACACATCTGATGCAACATCTGCACAAACAGATACTCACAAGGTTAAGAGGAAGTATATCTGTCATTACTGTTTCAAAGTTGGTCATATTCGTCCTTACTGTATAAAATTGTTTGAAGAACAGAAAACTTTGAAAATGCTGCATAACAAACTGTCACATACTGGTAAACAGTTTATAAGATCTGCATGGAAACCAAAAACTACCTGTAATGTTGTTCACACCTCCTTAAAAGCATGTCTACCTGATCTATGATATTTTGATAGTGGTTGTTCTAGACATATGACAGGTCGTACTGATTTCTTATCTGATTATGTGACCTTGAATAGTGGTAGTGTTACATATGGTGGAGGTTCTAAAGGAAAGATTGTTGGTAAAGGAACTTTGAATGTTGAAGGTTTTCCTAAGCTTAAAAATGTCTTACATGTTGATGGCTTACTTGCAAATCTGATTAGCATTAGTCAGTTTTGTGATGATAATTTGCATGTGAAATTTGATAAAGATTCATGTTATGTTCTTAATAAAGATGAAGTTTGTGGCATGACTGGTACTAGGTCAGCTGATAATTGCTATCTTATTGGAACAAATATGTGTAACTTCTCAAAATATGATGAAAATATCTTCTGGCATCAAAGATTGGGTCATGCAAATTACAGAGCAATGAAGAAACTAATCAAAGCAGATGCAGTAAAAGGAATTCCAAAACTGAAGTTTCACAATAACACTGTATATGGACCATGCCAAAAAGGTAAGCAGGTAAGAATGTCGCACAAAATGCTGTCACATTGTACTACACATCGATGTTTTGAATTACTGCACATGGACTTGATGGGTCCTATGGAAACTGAAAGCATTGGAGGAAAAAGGTATTCCTTAGTTGTGGTAGATGATTTTTCTAGATATACCTGGGTAGAGTCTTTAAGAGACAAATCTGAAGCATTTGCTGCATTTAAAATTCTTTATAAGAGGTTCAAAAATGTGTTTAACTTGAAAGTTGGCCGTATTAGAACTGATCATGGTAGGGAATTTGAAAACAGCATGTTTAATGATTTTTGTGATAAAAAGGGTATCTTGCAAGAATATTCATCTCCTAAAACTCCACAACAAAATGAAATTGTTGAAAGAAAGAATAGAACTTTAGAAGAAATGGCTAGAGTTATGCTTACATCCAAATGTCTTGCTAAGAAATTTTGGGGAGAAGCATTGAATACTGCATGTCATGTTATTAATAGGGTTTTTATTCGTTCTGGCACAAGTCAAACACCTTATGAGATTTTGAACAACAGAAAACCAAGTGTGAAATATTTTCATGTATTTGGTTGTGTGTGTTATATTTTGAATGATAAGGATCAACTTCATAAGTTTGATTCTAAAAGTGATAAAGGTTTCTTTTTAGGCTATTCTAGAAATAGTAAAGCTTATAGAGTATATAACCTTAGAACTAACACTGTTCAAGAATCTGTTAATGTTGTGTTTGATGATGATAAAGGTCTTACAGATGACAAAGATGAAGAAGATGTATCACAGGTTACTGACACTTCTGAGAATACACTGAAGTCTGAAAATGTTGCACCAAATGTTAACACATCTGGGTCAACATCTACAGAACAGTCAGTTGCAACTTCACAGAATGACCAGTACATCCCCAAAACGAATCCTTCTTCAAGAATAGGTAAAAGTCATCTTTCTGACCAGATCATAGGCGATGCTACAGTTGGAGTGCAAACAAGAGTTAGAGTAAGATCAAACAAGGTAGATGTGGTAAGAACAATATGCATGTCTTCTATGTGTAACATTGTAAATGTTGAATGCTATTTATCTGAAATTGAACCTAAGAGTGCTAAAGAAGCCTTAACTGATGAAAACTGGATTAATGCTATGCATGAAGAACTTGGTCAGTTTGAAAAAAATGAAGTGTGGACACTTGTTCCAAGACCTAGTCATACTAATGTCATTGGAACAAAGTGGATATTCAAGAATAAAACTGATGAATCTGGTAATATTGTTAGAAACAAGGCTAGGTTAGTAGCACAAGGTTACACCCAAGTTGAAGGAGTTGATTTTGATGAGACTTTTGCACCTGTTGCTAGGATAGAATCTATTAGATTGTTGCTAGCTATTGCATGTTTTATTGATATTAAACTTCATCAAATGGATGTAAAGGCTGCATTTCTAAATGGCATATTGAATGAAGAAGCATATGTTGAACAACCTATAGGTTTTGAAGATCCACAATATCCTGATCATGTATATAAACTTAAGAAAGCATTGTATGGTCTTAAACAAGCTCCTAGAGCATGGTATGGTAGGCTTACTGACTTTCTTTTGGAATATGGATTTATTAGAGAAGAAGCTGATAGAACTTTGTTCATTAAGCACACTGAAGGAGATTTACTTATTGCTCAAATATATGTTGGTGACATTGTGTTTGGTTCTACTTGTGATAAAATGTTGAGTAACTTTGTTGAGGCAATGACTGCAACATTTGAAATGAGTATAGTTGGAGATTTGAATTATTTTCTAGGTCTTCAAATCAAACAATGCAGTGATGGTATTTTCTTCTCCCAAAGTAAGTATGCTAAGAACTTGGTTAAAAGATTTGGTCTTGAGAATTCAAAACCAATGAAAACTCCTATGGGATCCACTTTGAAACTTTGCAAAGATAGTGCTGGAACAGATGTTGATCCAACACTTTACAGATCCATGATAGGTAGTTTACTATATTTAACCTCTAGTAGACCAGATATTATGTTGGTCCCTGAACGAGTAGTGAATGGGATTAAAGTCTAGAGGGGAGGGGTGAATAGACTTTAAAACTTTTTCAAACAGAGTTGAGAACCTCTTCTGATTACTATGTCAACTGGACTGCAAGTCTGCTGGTCCAGGTGACTATAGTGATCTGATTGAGGAGGTTATATGCGGAATTATGGTAGGCCTGGTTTAGACTCGTTCTTATAGTTCTTATGAAAGTGTTCAACTTGTTTTGCTTAATGAAAATACTCAGCAGATGCTGGTTTGAAAGTTATGGCCTTGTTTTGAAGGATGTTGAAATCACAGTATGCACTATATAATAATGTATGTAAAGACAGAAATGTAAAGTGCAGAAAGTAAATAACACCAGATTTATAGTGGTTCGGATATACGTTCCTACGTCCACTCTCACGTCCACACGTGATGTTTAATCCCTTTAATTTACCACAAATTACAAGGGTCTTGACCTTTATAGTCCCAAGGTTAGGACTTTGAGATCTGAGTCGTCCTAACAACTACGGTCTCCACAAGTGATTGTAAGCACTTGCACTTTGAGGGTTTCAAAAACTTTAACCTTTCGGTGAGGGTTGGGGTTTTTGAAGGTGTATCCAACTAATGGTTCAAGCTTATAATTTGCTTAACCACTATGCCTAAAACAATTGATATACAATATGAACAGGTTTCAGGTTCTTAAGGGTTGGATAGAAATCACTTAAGAGCTATAGATAATCTAATGGTTTCTGGCTCTTTTGAGAATTCTTAGAACAGTATGGCTTTAGCTTTGATTGCTTGCTTGGCTTGTTGAATTCTCTCTTGTGACTTGTTACTTTGTGATTTCTCATCCTCTTGTATTTATAATGGAGATTGGTTGCAACTAGCCGTTGGAGTTGACTAGCCGTTTGAGCAATCTTTCCATAATAGCTTGATTCCTTGATTCCAGCCGCTTGATTTCTTCAATCCTGGGATCATGTCAATCTTCTAAATAAGGTAGGTCTCCGTTTGAATTGCAAGATGACTTGGGAATCAGCCGAGTCCTGGAAGAGCACATAGTCTTCTGATCTGTACTTCTAGTCTTCTGACTACTCTTCTGGCCTTAGGTCTTCTGTCTTCTGATATCAGTAGAGTAACACTCTTCTGATCTGGAAATTGTTTATGCTGTATTAGGCCATCTTCAATCTTGGACTCCATCAGATAAGTAGGTATACAAGCACCTTAACTTATCTGGTCTTCAAGGATCTTCTAGTCTTCATGTCTTCTACTCTTCTCATCTTGAGGATAGGCATGTAAGCCAGGACTGTACTGATCAGCTGATATCAATACAGTTGATCACACAAGACTAGTCTAAGCTGTTCTATACAATTCAGCTGATCCTATTACATTTATAAACTCTAAGTGTTTTGGCCATCAAAACTATTCTAACATCAAGTGGGGCTTAGGGTGAATTTTATATCCCAACACTTTCCCCCTTTTTGATGAAGCCAAAACTATACTTGATAAGTGCTCTTAATGAATTAAGATAAGAGTTTATAACATGCTAAGACTGAAGTATCTGATGAAGACAATGAGAGTTTATCTTGTAAGCAAAAAGGACTATAACTTGACTATATATAAAGCTTTTACACATTACAAGTAATAGTTTCTTTAAACTTCTAAAGTAGTCTTCATCAGGTCTTCTGATCTTCAAATGCGGTAGGCAAGGTACAGACGAGCTCGAACTTCTTCCATGTGTTGTGCGTCTGTAACATTCTCCTCTTCATAGATCTTGTACAGAATCCTTTTGATTTCTATCATGTTGGCTCTTCCTGAATCCAGAAGGGGTGCATCCCATTTGGGTTCTTCAGGAGTTAGGATTCTGCAGTTGTCAAGTCCTTTGGCTGTCTTGACAATCTCTTCCCAGAACTCTGGATCTTCAAAGTTCATGAACTGGGAGAATTGGAGAAATTCTTCTTCATAAGAAGGGAGAGGGCCAAATTTCCTTACTATGTGGTGTTGAATTTGCCACTTCTTCTTCAGGGAATACCATCTTGGTAGCTCATCTTGAAGGGCTAAGTAATCCACATAATTGCTATCAAACACCAGGACTTTGTCTTCTTGTGCTTTGTCCTTCATTGCTTTCCTGAGTTTGGCAATTCTTCTTTCAAATTTGGCTTTGACTGCCTTCGCATCATTCAGCTTCTTTTGCTTAAGCTCTTGAGCTTCAAGCAACTTCTTTTTCTTCAACTCTAGAGCCTCTTTCTCTTCTGTAGTAGGTTCTGCTGGAGCTGACTTCTTACTGGTCTGAGCTGACTGAGCTTGCTCATCTGCCTTCCTTTTCCTTGTCATTCTCTTTTTAGGAACTTGTTCTTCAGGGGCAGTGATCTGAAGAGTCTTGGCAGGAGCTTGAGTGGGTGCTTGAGTGTCTTCTTGAGCAATTTCTTTGCCTTTGCCTTTTTCTTGCCTGTCTTTGATTTTGCTCTTTAAACCACTTAAGGTTTCATTCAGCTCATCTTGAGATACTACCATTACAGCATGTTGTGCAGTAAACTTCTCAAGAGCTCTTATCAACATATCTTTCCCCTTTTTGGCTTCAGCAAGTGCAGCCGCAAAAGGCTTCATGGCATTCATGATTTCTACTTTCAGAGTTTGTTTCAGTGCCATGGCATTAACCTTGTTGACAGCAGTAATGTGGGATATACTGTGTTCCATGATATGAGAAAGAGAATTGGTGGAGGAGGCAGCTTCGAGCTTTTCTGTAAGTGCTTCCAACTTGGTTGCTGTCTCCTTCAGCTGAGTCTGCAGTTTCTGATTCTCCTCTGCAGCTGATTTAAGAAGAGCTTGACCTTCAGTGGCTCTTGCTTCAGCATCTTCAATTCTTACCTTGTAGGAGGTCTCCATGCGGTGCATCTCATCAGTGTAAAGATCAGCCAACATTTTGGAGGTGTTAGCTGACGACTTCTGATAGGTACTCAAGTATTCCCCTATCTGCTGATGAAGTGCTTCACCAAACTTGTCTTCAATATCAAGGATCTGGTCACGAAGACGAGTCTTCTGTTCCCTTGCAGCTTTCTCAACATATCTTCCTAGCTGCAGGCCTAAACCTTTCTCAAAGTGCAAGTCTATTGCAGCTTTGACCTAGGAGCAGATGTCTGCTGTATGATCAACATATGGGGTAGAAGATGAGGTAGTACCTTGAGGCTTTGGATGAACAATTAGTGTTTTGCCTCTCTCCTCAGCTGATAGGTAATCTTCATTGAGGAAGCAGGTAGTGGCCTTAGTCAGATGGGTCATGATTCGTCTGCTTGCATCCTCTGATTGATCAATGAAGTGAGTCAGATCCCCTGAAGGCTTGAAGTGAGCTGGAACTCTGACTACTTCTTTGTCGGCTGGTGCAACTGAGTCTTCTGCAGGGGCAGCTGAGTCTTCTGCAGGGGCAGTTGCAGTTGTGTCTCCCACTAAGGCTGGTGCAGCCGAGTCTTCTGCCAAGGTAGGTGCAGCTGAGTCATCTACCAATTTCTTTTCAGCTGTCTGCTGATCCGATGGGCCTTCTGGGACAGAGACATCAACTGTGGGGATTCCCAGAATCCGGTTGCAAACTGCAGTCAGTGCTTCGTCTGATAGCAGCTGAGCAAAAGATCGAACTTGAGCTACTTCCTTTTGCTCCATCTCCCAGTCGAGGAAGTTTTCCTTTCCTCCCATTCCTTCCATGACCTCAAGAAGGTCATCTACATCATCTCTTCTGAGCTCAATCCAAGTGCATATCCTGCGCACTTGTTCAAACTGGATTGATTCCTCATCAACTCCAGGTGTAGTGGACTTGAGCAGGTTGGCTATCTTCATCCTCATTATCTTCTCTGTTGTGCACATGGGGTAGTGCACCATTTTGAACTGAGGTTGAGAGGGGCCAGCTTGATCCATGTCTGCTGGTGCTATGTCTTCTGGAGCAGATGGGGCAGAGATGATAGGGGATTGGGTAGCTGGGGTATTTTCCTCTGCTGTGTGAGTATCAGCAGGGATTTGGGGAGTGATATCTTCTTGTTGGGTAGGAAGTTGGGATTGATCTTCAGTGATTTGCTCATCAGCAGGGTTTTGGGTCTGCTGGTCTGGTTCAGTTTCTACTTGAAGATTAGTAGATGGTTTAGCTTGATGATCTTGGACATCTGCTGTTTGAATGTCTGCAGGGGTTGTGGATATGATCTGATTTTGATCATCAGCATGGGATGTGGAGGTGGTTTGAGGTTGGTTGTCTGTTGTTTGAACATCAGCAGGGTTAGGCTGGGCTTGTTCCTCTGCTGTGTGAGTATCAGCAGGGATTTGGGCATCAGTGTTTGGAGGTTCAGATGGGTTGGACTCATCAGAAGGGTTGAAGGATGAAATAGGGGCTATGCTCATTGGAGTAGGGAGCCTGGATTTCTTGGCTTTCTTTGTGAAAGAAGAAGTGTTCTTCTTTCTCTTCTGACCCTTTGATAGCTTAGAAGGTGTGAAAGTGAGAGAGGGATTAGAAGTACCTGCCTTTTTCAAAGGAGAGGCAGTGGGAGTGGCATCTGAATCAGATGGGGAGATGAGCCCTGATCTTATCAGATATCTTCTTTGTGCTAGGGTCTGATTGTCATCATCATCCTCAGCAATCTTCTTTTGAGCCTCTTCTTTGGATGACTCCTTTTCTTCTTCAGCAGCAGAGTCATGAGCAGACTCTTCTGCCTCTTCAACAACACCTTTGGAAGATGCTTCAACTAACAGCTTCCTCTTCTCTTCTTTCAACCTTGCTGCCTCAGCAAGAGCTTCCTTCCTCAAGTAATATTTGGAGATGTGGAAGATCTTATGAGGTCCCATCTTGTATTTTCTTGGGAGTACTTCTGGAAGGATGATACTCAGCTTGTTGACAAAGCTGACAGTAGAGGTCACCTTCCATTCCTTAGATTGTAAGTCCAAGGATACCTTCTTGGCCTCAAGAGCAATTATGTCCAAGAAAAGTCTTTGCCAGTCTCCATCAATCTGATCCCAGATTGCAGCCATTACTCTAACCTTTAGAGTAGTCACAACATCATGACTGAATGTGTTTCAAAGCAACATCTTGCCTGCAATATCCATCAGGGTTTGAAACTTAGGTAATAGTTGGGATTTCTTGAGTCCAGAGGCATCAATAGCCTTGACGTTCCCATCAGTGAACATCTCCATGTATTCTTTCTCTTTACCCATAATATAATTGGAGATATTGATCTTCCCCCTTGACAAACCGAACAGTTCCTGGAGGATTTCCCTTGTTACCTTGACCTTGTGTCCACCCATGACACCTTCAACACACGATCCCTTCATCACAGCGTTTGTATAGAAAGCCAGCACATCTTGTTCATAAACATTGGTGGGTGCTGCTTCCAGAAAGTCTCGAAGGTTGAGGTTGATGCAACGAAGAAGGATTTCCTTGTTTGCAGCTGTGTGTTTGCCTTTGAAAAACAGAGCATTCTCTGTGAACATCTTCCCTTCCTTGGACCACTTTGCAGCATCCAAGGTGCCAGTGCTCTTGGTCTTCTCGTCGTAAATTTCGATAATTGCCATAGTAGTGTTTGAGTGTTAGGTTTTGAGAGCTTGAAAGAAATTTGCATAACGAGAGAGTATTGAGAGTAATTGAGTAATCTGAGCGAAAGGGTTTGGAAGAGGTTTAAGGGTGTGTATATATACTCCAGCAATTCTTGAGATTTGCATAATCCAACGGTCAGATTTGGTTTAATTGTGGAGTAGAGCCCAAGATTTTCCTTCTTTGATTTCGGGCTTTTCTTTAAATTTGCCGACTGAATTTGCCATGTGGCAATAGTTGATTTGCTGGCAATTTGGTAATTGAGTATTAATGACATCATTACCAAAAATAGTCGTTGTGACTAATTTTGTGGCAAGAATTGATCATCAAGGCCGTTTTTTATAAGTGAATTACATTCATTATATAGGCCAATTTGTTTAATTACATTCAGGAATAAATCTAGAATGAATTACATGATCAGAGATAGTCATTAATCTCTAAAATCAAGTGATCTGATCAGCAGAGTGAGGTCTTCTGATTTCTTCAAGAGGTCTGCTGATTTTCCTTGAAAGTCTTCTGGTCAGCTGAGTTGGTCTTCTGATCAGCTGAGTGGAGGATTGAGATTTGCTGAGTAAATCTTCTGTGCTTTGAAGGTCCAACCTGGCTTGATGGATCCTTTAGTGTTGCTGTGATGATCCAGCCTGGATGATGGATCTTCCAGCTTTATTGTGAGTGATGATCCAACCTGGTTTGATGGATCTTCCAGCTCTATCTCTGAACCATGTAGGACCATCAAATCAATATGATGATCAGCCTGGATGATATCCCACTGGTTCAAGTTGCCCTCACCATCTGATGTTCCACATCATCAGATGGGTTGTAGCATCTAATGTGTCCTTTTTGAATTTCTTCGCTTCTCTTGAAAGAGAAGGAAGATTGGAAGAGGCTTCAATGGAGTAGAAGAGAGGGCCATGGACTTGGTCTTCATGTTTTGTTTAGACACAGTAGCCTTTGATAACAAGCTCTCCATGTAGAACTTCCCCCTGGAGAAGAAGCTCTGCTTGCTTGCTACTTTGTTCTCTGCATCTCTCTTTCCTCTAGTTTTCAATAAGGACTTCTCTCCTTCCTCTAGTTTTCATAGGCATACTCATGTTGAGTAAGCCAAGTGTGCTGATCTGCATCATCTTCATCTTCTGGACAAATCTTCATCTCCTTCACCCAAGACCTTGGTTGAAGGATGATCTCTATTCCATCTTTTCTTTCGATCTTCTCCATACCTGAAACAAAAATAATAGTTAGTGATTTGTGTTCTTAGGTGTTCTCATAACTTCCTCCTTTTATAGGGGTAGAAATGAGGTAGTGGAGTGAAAGATGACAAAACTATAGAGTTGATAGGTCTAAATTTCTGAAAAGTTACTTCTTAAGATCAACAATGAGATTCTTGATCTAAGGGTTCACATTTAAAGATATTCAGACTTTATCTTATGGAATGCAGAAATTATAAATTTTGAGCAAGAGTTATTTGAGATCCGTACAGTGCATGCATACTGTTGAGTCGGTGAGGATGGTGTATTAATCCAACCAAGTATAACTCAATAGTACACTGTATGTATGTATATAAATAAAGTATTTTATGAAGAATAGTTTATTATTATACATAGCATACATTGCTTGGAGTAAAGAGATCAAATAACTTTGTTCAAGTCTGCTGTATATATATATATATGATATGCAATGCAGATTTTAGAGTATTTCATCAAGGATTCTTAAGGTATCATTGATTCCCCCTTGATTAGATGACTCTAGGTTTTCCCTCAGCTTTATTTGTCTTCATCGGGAAAGAACTTACTTGAAGATGAGGGTGTCTATTCACCTCATCTGATCCTCCTAGTCTGCTGCACTTAGATCAGCTGAGGTTTTCAGCTGATCTTTCCTTCTTCATGTGCTTGGGTCCAGGAGTCCTAAGCTGTAGCATGGGGTCTTGAACCTTTCTTCAGCTAGGGGCTTAGTCAAGATGTCTGCTCTTTGGATATCTGTGTGAATTTTCTCCATCTTGATGTCCTTCTTTTCAAGGTGGTCTCTTATGAAGTGGTGTCGGAAGTCGACATGCTTGCACCTTGTGTGGAGGACTGGATTTTGAGTGATGGCAATGGCACTGCTGCTATCACAATAAATAGGGACTTCTCTTGCCTCTACATTGTAATCCTTGAGTTGTTGAACTAGCCAGAGCAGCTGACTACAACAACTACCAGCTGCCATGTATTCTGCTTCAGTGGTGGAGGTTGCAACTGAGGTTTGCTTCTTAGAGAACCATGATATCAGCTTGTTGCCTAGAAATTGACAGGTTCCAGATGTGGATTTCCTATCAATTCTACATCCTCCATAGTCTGAGTCAGAATAGCTACTCAATTCTAGATTGTCATCAGCAGGGTACCATAGTCCTAGGTTGACTGTTCCTTTTAGGTACTTGAGAATCTTCCTTGCTGCTTCTAGATGACTTTGCTGTTCCTTTTAGGTACTCCTACAGCAAATGTTATGTCTGGTCTGCTAGCTGTAAGGTATAGTAGAGATCCAATCAGTGCTCTATATTCAGCTTGATCAACTGCCTTTCCAGACTCATCTGGTTCCATTTTGAAAGATGTCATCATTGGAATCCTTGCAGTCTTGCTTTGTAGAGCTTTGAATCTTTCTAATAGGCTCTTGGTATACTTGGACTGGTTGATGAAGATCCCTTCTGAACTCTGCTTGACTTGAAGTCCTAGGAAGTAATTCATCTCACCCATCATGCTCATTTCAAACTTTCCTTGCATAAGTTCAGAGAACTTCTTGCACATCTCTTGATTGGGTGATCCAAATATAATATCATCTACATATATTTGCACCATTAAAATGTCTTCTCCTTTTTGTATTCTGAAAAGAGTTCTATCAACTTTGCCTTTTGTATATCCATTGTCAAGTAGGAATTGTGACAATGTGTCATACCAAGCTCTAGGGGCTTGTTTTAGACCATAGAGAGCCTTCTTCAGTCGATATACTTGATCACCTTTTTCAAATCCTGGAGGCTGCTCTACATATACTTCTTCTACCAGAATACCATTTAGAAAAGCACTCTTGACATCCATTTGATATACTTTGAAGCCCATATATGATGCATAAGCTAGAAATAGTCGAATAGCTTCTAGTCTGGCTACTGGAGCAAAGGTTTCATCATAGTCAATCCCTTCAGATTGTGAATATCCTTTTGCAACTAGCCTTGCCTTATTTCTAGTTATCACATCATTTTCGTCCTTCTTGTTCTTGAATACCCACTTTGTTCCTACTACATTGTGGTTTTCAGGACGATCTACCAATTCCCAGACTTCATTTCTTTCGAATTGGTTTAGTTCTTCTTGCATAGCAGTGATCCAATTGCTATCTGTCATTGCTTCTTCTATGTCAGCTGGTTCAATGTTGGATAGGAAGGCACACCAGCAGAACATAGATGATTGTGAGTTCTGATTCAGTTGTCTTCTTGTCTTGACACCTGATTCTGCTCCTCCTAAGATGAGGTTTGATGGATGATTGTTTCTCCACGTATGCCTCACCGGAGTATCTGCATTGGATGAGCTTGGATTCTCATCTGTTCTAGTGCCATCAGGAGGGTTTACTTGATTAGGTCGATCATCATCTGTATCTTGTGTATCAAAGAGATCATTCCCCCTGGCATTTGGGATTGGTGCATCTTGATTCTGGTCAGCTTGCCCTGCTTGAGTCTGAGATCTAGTGACAGGTCTATGAGGCTTATCTTCCTCTGGTTCTTCAGGAAAAGGTTCATTGACTTCAATGAACTCATCTGGCTTGGACTTGATCACTAGATGTCTCATCTGATCTGCAGCTGAGTTTGTTTCTACTGCACTCTTTTCACAAGATTCATCAAAAACAACATGAGGTGTTTCTTCCACAAGAAGTGTTCGTTTGTTGAGTACTCTAAATGCTTTGCTAGTAGAGGAGTATCCTAAGAATATCCCCTCATCTGCTTTGGCATCAAAAGTATTCAACTTACTCTTCCCATTGTTGTGAATGAAACACTTACAACCAAATATATGAAAGTAAGATACTCTAGGTTTTCTTCCTTTCCACAGTTCATATGGGGTTTTCTCATGAATTTTGTGAATACCTGACCTGTTTTGAGTGTGACAAGCTGTGTTGATGGCTTCTGCCCATAGCTTCTTAGGAGTGGAGAACTCAGCAAGGAGTGTTCTTGCAACTTCTTTGAGTGTTCTGACTCTTCTTTCAGCTACACCATTCTGTTGTGGTGTTCTTGCTGCACTTGTCTCATGCTGAATACCATTAGAAGTACAATAGGCAATAATATAAGAGTTAATGAATTCAGTGCCTTTGTCACTTCTAATTTTCACAATTGGTTCTCCTTTTTCTACTTGGATCCTCTTCAATAGTTCAGGGAGCTTTTGCTGTGTTTCACTCTTCTTGTATAAGAAGATAACCCAAGTAAACTTGGAATAGTCATCTACAACAATAAGAGTGTACTTCCTCCCAGTTAGAGTGGTTGGAGTGATAGGTCCAAAGAGATCCATGTGAAGCAATTCAAGAACTCTGCTGGTTGATGCTGTCTTCTTGGTCTTGAAGGAGACCTTTGTTTGCTTTCCTTGTTGACATGCATCACATACCTGATCTTTACAGTAGAGTTCATTAGGCAGACCATCAACTAAGGATTCCCTTGCTAACTTGTTCATAGTCTTAAAGTTCAGATGACTAAGGCGTTTGTGCCATAGCCAGCTGACATCTTTAGGGCTCTTCACAAGCAGACATGTATCCTTAGGACAGTTGTTCCAATTTGCAAGATACATACTTCCCTTTCTAGATCCTGTTAGAAGGTTTTGTTTTGTTCTTTTATCACTTATGAGACACTCATCTTTAGAGAATTTGACTGAATAACCAGTGTCAAAAAAATGAGAAATAAATAATAAATTAAACTTAAGACCTTCTACATATGATACATCATGTACCTCAATGTCACCATTTTTCAGGGTGCCATATCCTTTTGTGTTACCATGCGCGTTATCACCAAAGAAGACTTTTGGACCTTTCTTCTCTATGTAGTTGGTCAGCAGGGCTTTGGTTCCTGTCATGTGAGTTGAGCATCCACTATCTATGTACCAAGTTTCTCCTGCTAGACCTCCTCTTCTGTATAGGTCCCTCCTTTCCTGCAAGAAAAGTTAAGTCTTAGGTACCCATTTTGTCTTGGGTCCTTGGGTGTTAGTACTACCCTTGGGAACCCACATACACATTGGTCGTTTGAACAACCTTGAGCACTTGAGTTGTTTCCCTCGGGCATCACAGAACCAAATATTACCAGTCAGCACCTTGGACTGATCTGATTTGTTCTTAGTGTCAGCTAAGTAATAGTCAAATGGTTTCCCTTTATAGGAGTGTACATACATGATCTTTTGACTAGTTACATTCGACCTGGGTGCATTAGCTGGACGATACACACGATTATATGGACCATACTCTTCTGTTCTCACAATATCATAAGAGATAGGGGGTGCAAAGAGAACAGATTTGTTGGAAGAAGACTTCTTCTTCTTGGCTGGAGCAGCATACAGCTGAGACTGTCTCAAACGAGATGGTCTAGGTTGTTTGTTGTTCCTCTGTACAGGCTTGGGGTTAGCTTGTCCTTTACCATTTTTGGTTTTGGGATAGTTAGCCTTAGCTGGTACAGATGCCTTTTGGTTCATATTAGGTTCATTGTGTTTAGAACACTCACCATTTTCATGTGTCTGAGTAGTGCACTTGTTTAGTGTACTACCCCCAGCTGGAGAGGATGTAGATGGATTAAGTTCATAGCCAAAACCCGTCTTATTGCCATTTGATCTATAATACTCAGAGATACTTTCAATAGTAGTAGAAGCTTTATTGAACTCTGATATCTTTTGATTTAGGCATTCCTTCTCCTTTTCTAAGAGTTTGTGTGCTTGGAAGAGGTCATCGAACTTGGATTGTAGTGAACGAAGTTCCTTAGTTTCTAAAGCTTGAGTTTGTAACATTCCCTCATACAACTGAGTTATTGTGGTATTTTCTTCCTTAAGAAGCTCCACTTCTCTGGTCAATCTTTCATTCATTGTGACCAACTCAGGGGTGTTATCAAACTTAGTCTTTTTCAACTTAGTAATTTCTTTCCTTAGATCCTTGTTCTCCTCTTCCACTTCTATAAAAGCTCTAGTGGCAATATCCAGATCACCTTTTACCTTTCTTAAAGATTGATAATAGGTGTCTTCTGATTCGCCTTCAGATGAGTTGATCTCATCTGATTGTGAAAAAATAGGTGAATGGAAAGTTGTAGTATAGGAGTTTACCTCATTTTCACCTATGGCCATCATAGCTAGATCATCTGAATCATCTGAGAAGATTTGACAGTCTGGTGATGTAGGGAGTTCATCACTTTGATATTCAGATTCTTCAGTCACCATAGCTTTCTTGTCTGAATTTCTCCTTGGCCTTCTTTCTTCTTTGTCATCCAAATCCAGCTCAGGACATTCATAGACATAGTGTCCTGGTTTGCGACAGTTGAAGCATGATCCAGGTTTCTGATTTGAGTTGCCTTTCCTCGGAGGAGTGGCATCTCTTCTTCTAGATCCTCGGCTGTCAGATGACTCCACATCCTTTCTAGGATGTCTTTCTGGTGTTCTTTCTCTGGAACCTCTGGAGGGTGAACTTGCTCTTCTATCTTTGTAGTTTCTATAGAATTTTCTATATTTGCTGTTGAGAGTGTTCATCCTTTCGAATCTCTTGATCATAAGAGCCATTTGTTCCTTCAGACTCATGTCTGATCCTTCACAGTCTTCTGTTTTCAGAGAGGTCTTGCCAGATGAGGTACTTGCAGCTTTTGTATTGGCTGCCTTGAAGGCTACAGTCCTTGAGGTAGATGGAGTTGCAGTTGGCTCATCACTTCCTGAGTTTTCTTCTCTTTCCAGATCATATTCATGGGCTTTTAGGTTCTGAAATAGAGTTTGAGCAGACCATTTCTTGATATCTTGAGTATCTTTGATGATGATCTTCTTGAGTCTCCATTTCTTGGTTAGAGAGTCTAAGATCTTTAGATTTTTCTCTCTATTTGTATATTTCTTGCCCAGAGATTCTATCTCATTGATGATCTTGGTAAATCTATTGTCTAGCTGATCAATAGACTCTTCTGGTTGCATCTTGAAGTGTTCGAACTTCTTGACTGCTGTAGACAACTTGGATTCCTTGATCAGCTCAGTTCCTTCACAGAGAAGTGCCAATGCATCCCACATCTCTTTAGCTGAGTCACAGTGGATTACCTTTGCAATGTACTCATTTGGAAGAGTTTGCATTATGTAATCTTGAGCAATGCTGTCAAGATTAGATTGCTTCATCTCTTCTGGAGTGAGGTCCTTCATAGGCTTGGGGGCAAGCTCTCCAACTGGAATTTCTGGATCACCATTTGCAGTGTTGACTGCCATGATGGTGATTGGGCCTTCAGTGATTACTGACCACATCTTGTAGTGGACTGATGTGAGATTCTTCCTCATCCTGATCTTCCAGTAATCATAATCCTCAACTGAAAACTTAGGTAACTTTCGCATATTAGCACTCATGTTGTATGAGTTTTCAAAAACAAGTTTTTCAAAAAGAATAGATCTGTTCAAGAGGACTACAGAAAGACTCCCTCAAGTCTTCTGATAATCTAGAGACAGTAGTCCGTTAGAACCACTGCTCTGATACCACTTGTTGGTCCCTGAACAAGTAGTGAATGGGATTAAAGTCTAGAGGGGAGGGGTGAATAGACTTTAAAACTTTTTCAAACAGAGTTGAGAACCTCTTCTGATTACTAAGTCAACTGGACTGCAAGTCTGCTGGTCCAGATGACTATAGTGATCTGATTGAAGAGGTTATATGCGGAATTATGGTAGGCCTGGTTTAGACTCGTTCTTATAGTTCTTATGAAAGTGTTCAACTTGTTTTGCTTAATGAAAATACTCAGCAGATGCTGGTTTGAAAGTTATGGCCTTGTTTTGAAGGATGTTGAAATCACAGTATGCACTATATAATAATGTATGTAAAGACAGAAATGTAAAGTGCAGAAAGTAAATAACACCAGATTTATAGTGGTTCGGATATACGTTCCTACGTCCACTCTCACGTCCACACGTGATGTATAAAACTATCATGCCATTGTTTACAATTGCTGCAAGTCTCGAATAAATTGTAGGGTTATCTCATTTTTGTTTACAGATTGTAGATTGTTTTTAAATTTGTTTACAGATTGTAGATTGTTTTTAAAGTGCTCAAATCTATGTATTTATGAAAAATAAATGTTTTCTAAATTAGCGCGTTTTATTATTAGCGGATCCACTTTGAGGGTGCATAATAATTCTTTTGAGTTCTTGAACCATTGGATAAAGCTTGAGATGAAAACTATATTTTTATGTAACTATTAAATAAATAGGTTAGTTTATTTTTTTATAATCGAAGCCCATTTTCTTCCGGTTTATATGTATTAGTATTACATTTGTAAAATCACCATTTATCTAACAATAATATTTTGACTATTTACATATAGATATTTTAAGATACATTATTTTTTATTTATTTTAGGGAACGGGGATTAACGTAATTTCATTGCATCCACGACCTTCGTGTAAGGTGGAGTTTAATTGCTTTAAATTCTACAATAGTTTAGTAGTGATTTAATGCGTAGTTATTCTTGATTAAATGTTTTAAATAACTTATCGAGGTGCATGTTGTGTAAATTGATTTATAGTCAATATTCAATTGCTAAAGTTTCTAATAGCCAGGGGCCCTAATAGGGTCCGGGATTGACGAATCTTCGGGTTTAACCCGCCGTGCTCCATAACAAAGTTGAATTCTACGTGTGGGAATACCCAAGTCATTAAAAAAATGACAACGGGAAAGGTCCACAATCTCCACGTGTGGGAATACCTTAGCTAATAAAATGGCTTTGGGAAGGTCCACAAAACATTAATTAATGACAAAGTCTACGTGTGAGAATACATTGGTCATTAATTTGTCTTTGGGAAGGCTCACAGAACTCTATGACAAAGTTTCAATGGCAAAGTTGGCAAAATATTAATGGCTTCGATCCTACTGAGTGTGCTTGCATACTCATCCCAATATTTAACATTTTCAGGTGGAAGAGCTGGTGTTGAGGAGAGGTGGTGGATGTCCGTCAGAGTTTATTATACGAACTTTATGAATTTTAAAGTGTTTTGCCATTCTGAATTTTAGGAGATAATTCAATTTAGACATGATTAGTGTTTTAAATTAAATTATTTTTCAATGTTCTTTATTTTATCGAGTCTTCCACTATTATTCAAACAATTTTATTTGTAAATAAGTTTGAAAAACTCATTCCTTTAGTTAAAAAATTTCCGTTCTTGCCCTTTACTTTAATTTATCATATCATTCTTGCAAAATCTACATTTATGAAAATTGGGGCGTGACAGAATGGTATCAGAGCGGGTCTACGTTCTTGTAGACTTGTTTAAAAAGAAAAATATATATATATATATATATATATATATATATATTTTGAGTTAAGTTATAATTTAAAGTGCATTTGATTAAGAGTAAATATTTGGTTGTCCATCACCGCCTCACTGCTCCAGCTCCTTAAAGGTACAACTTACTATGTTTTCATTCTAATTTGCACACAAAATTTTGAATCTATTATGTCGCTTTCACTGTTATATTTTTTAAATGTCTTAAACAAACTATGTCACATGCTAAGACCATGCTAAGCTTATGTTAAATTTCAAACTATTCTCAACCTCAACATATGCAAACGTATAAATCTCTGAATTTCGAGGACGAATTTTTTTGAGTTGGGAAGTATGTAATACCCGCAAATTTTATGTGTATATATGTATATATAATTATTTAATTAATTTTACGATTTTATTTTATTAAGATAGTGACTCAGAAGCTTTGATTTATTTATATTTATATCATTTAAGTCCAAGCCCAAGTCAAAGTGAAATTCTAAGCCCAACTTTTCTTTACATATTTATATGAGATCTTGCCCTAAACCCTGGCACAAAAAAAAGTCTACAATCTCAGTTTTTGGATCGGCCGCTCTTGGTAGGATTTTTCTTCCATATTCTCTTGTTAAATCCAATAGTTTGTTCTACGCTTGTAACTTGTTATTTGTCCATTTGAGTTTTTATATATTGATGTATAAAACTATCATGCCATTGTTTACAATTGCTGCAAGTCTCGAATAAATTGTAGGGTTATCTCATTTTTGTTTATAGATTGTAGATTGTTTTTAAATTTGTTTACAGATTGTAGATTGTTTTTAAAGTGCTCAAATCTATGTATTTATGAAAAATAAATGTTTTCTAAATTAGCGCATTTTATTATTAGCGGATCCACTTTGAGGGTGCATAATAATTCTTTTGAGTTCTTGAACCATTGGATAAAGCTTGAGATGAAAACTATATTTTTTTGTAACTATTAAATAAATAGGTTAGTTTATTTTTTTATAATCGAAGCCCATTTTCTTCCCGTTTATATGTATTAGTATTACATTTGTAAAATCACCATTTATCTAACAATAATATTTTGACTATTTACATATAGATATTTTAAGATACATTATTTTTTATTTATTTTAGGGAACGGGGATTAACGTAATTTCATTGCATCCACGACCTTCGTGTAAGGTGGAGTTTAATTGCTTTAAATTCTACAATAGTTTAGTAGTGATTTAATGCGTAGTTATTCTTGATTAAATGTTTTAAATAACTTATCGAGGTGCATGTTGTGTAAATTGATTTATAGTCAATATTCAATTGCTAAAGTTTCTAATAGCCAGGGGCCCTAATAGGGTCCGGGATTGACGAATCTTCGGGTTTAACCCGCCGTGCTCCATAACAAAGTTGAATTCTACGTGTGGGAATACCCAAGTCATTAAAAAAATGACAACGGGAAAGGTCCACAATCTCCACGTGTGGGAATACCTTAGCTAATAAAATGGCTTTGGGAAGGTCCACAAAACATTAATTAATGACAAAGTCTACGTGTGAGAATACATTGGTCATTAATTTGTCTTTGGGAAGGCTCACAGAACTCTATGACAAAGTTTCAATGGCAAAGTTGGCAAAATATTAATGGCTTCGATCCTACTGAGTGTGCTTGCATACTCATCCCAATATTTAACATTTTCAGGTGGAAGAGCTGGTGTTGAGGAGAGGTGGTGGATGTCCGTCAGAGTTTATTATACGAACTTTATGAATTTTAAAGTGTTTTGCCATTCTGAATTTTAGGAGATAATTCAATTTAGACATGATTAGTGTTTTAAATTAAATTATTTTTCAATGTTCTTTATTTTATCGAGTCTTCCACTATTATTCAAACAATTTTATTTGTAAATAAGTTTGAAAAACTCATTCCGTTAGTTAAAAAATTTCCGTTCTTGCCCTTTACTTTAATTTATCATATCATTCTTGCAAAATCTACATTTATGAAAATTGGGGCGTGACAGAATGGTATCAGAGCGGGTCTACGTTCTTGTAGACTTGTTTAAAAAAAAAATATATATATATATATATATATATATTTTGAGTTAAGTTATAATTTAAAGTGCATTTGATTAAGAGTAAATATTTGGTTGTCCATCACCGCCTCACTGCTCCAGCTCCTTAAAGGTACAACTTACTATGTTTTCATTCTAATTTGCACACAAAATTTTGAATCTATTATGTCGCTTTCACTGTTATATTTTTTAAATGTCTTAAACAAACTATGTCACATGCTAAGACCATGCTAAGCTTATGTTAAATTTCAAACTATTCTCAACCTCAACATATGCAAACGTATAAATCTCTGAATTTCGAGGACGAATTTTTTTGAGTTGGGAAGTATGTAATACCCGCAAATTTTATGTGTATATATGTATATATAATTATTTAATTAATTTTACGATTTTATTTTATTAAGATAGTGACTCAGAAGCTTTGATTTATTTATATTTATCTCATTTAAGTCCAAGCCCAAGTCAAAGTGAAATTCTAAGCCCAACTTTTCTTTACATATTTATATGAGATCTTGCTCTAAACCCTGGCACAAAAAAAAGTCTACAATCTCAGTTTTTGGATCGGCCGCTCTTGGTAGGATTTTTCTTCCATATTCTCTTGTTAAATCCAATAGTTTGTTCTACGCTTGTAACTTGTTATTTGTCCATTTGAGTTTTTATATATTGATGTATAAAACTATCATGCCATTGTTTACAATTGCTGCAAGTCTCGAATAAATTGTAGGGTTATCTCATTTTTGTTTACAGATTGTAGATTGTTTTTAAATTTGTTTACAGATTGTAGATTGTTTTTAAAGTGCTCAAATCTATGTATTTATGAAAAATAAATGTTTTCTAAATTAGCGCGTTTTATTATTAGCGGATCCACTTTGAGGGTGCATAATAATTCTTTTGAGTTCTTGAACCATTGGATAAAGCTTGAGATGAAAACTATATTTTTATGTAACTATTAAATAAATAGGTTAGTTTATTTTTTTATAATCGAAGCCCATTTTCTTCCGGTTTATATGTATTAGTATTACATTTGTAAAATCACCATTTATCTAACAATAATATTTTGACTATTTACATATAGATATTTTAAGATACATTATTTTTTATTTATTTTAGGGAACGGGGATTAACGTAATTTCATTGCATCCACGACCTTCGTGTAAGGTGGAGTTTAATTGCTTTAAATTCTACAATAGTTTAGTAGTGATTTAATGCGTAGTTATTCTTGATTAAATGTTTTAAATAACTTATCGAGGTGCATGTTGTGTAAATTGATTTATAGTCAATATTCAATTGCTAAAGTTTCTAATAGCCAGGGGCCCTAATAGGGTCCGGGATTGACGAATCTTCGGGTTTAACCCGCCGTGCTCCATTACAAAGTTGAATTCTACGTGTGGGAATACCCAAGTCATTAAAAAAATGACAACGGGAAAGGTCCACAATCTCCACGTGTGGGAATACCTTAGCTAATAAAATGGCTTTGGGAAGGTCCACAAAACATTAATTAATGACAAAGTCTACGTGTGAGAATACATTGGTCATTAATTTGTCTTTGGGAAGGCTCACAGAACTCTATGACAAAGTTTCAATGGCAAAGTTGGCAAAATATTAATGGCTTCGATCCTACTGAGTGTGCTTGCATACTCATCCCAATATTTAACATTTTCAGGTGGAAGAGCTGGTGTTGAGGAGAGGTGGTGGATGTCCGTCAGAGTTTATTATACGAACTTTATGAATTTTAAAGTGTTTTGCCATTCTGAATTTTTGGAGATAATTCAATTTAGACATGATTAGTGTTTTAAATTAAATTATTTTTCAATGTTCTTTATTTTATCGAGTCTTCCACTATTATTCAAACAATTTTATTTGTAAATAAGTTTGAAAAACTCATTCCTTTAGTTAAAAAATTTCCGTTCTTGCCCTTTACTTTAATTTATCATATCATTCTTGCAAAATCTACATTTATGAAAATTGGGGCGTGACAGAATGGTATCAGAGCGGGTCTACGTTCTTGTAGACTTGTTTAAAAAAAAATATATATATATATATATTTTTTGAGTTAAGTTATAATTTAAAGTGCATTTGATTAAGAGTAAATATTTGGTTGTCCATCACCGCCTCACTGCTCCAGCTCCTTAAAGGTACAACTTACTATGTTTTCATTCTAATTTGCACACAAAATTTTGAATCTATTATGTCGCTTTCACTGTTATATTTTTTAAATGTCTTAAACAAACTATGTCACATGCTAAGACCATGCTAAGCTTATGTTAAATTTCAAACTATTCTCAACCTCAACATATGCAAACGTATAAATCTCTGAATTTCGAGGACGAATTTTTTTGAGTTGGGAAGTATGTAATACCCGCAAATTTTATGTGTATATATGTATATATAATTATTTAATTAATTTTACGATTTTATTTTATTAAGATAGTGACTCAGAAGCTTTGATTTATTTATATTTATCTCATTTAAGTCCAAGCCCAAGTCAAAGTGAAATTCTAAGCCCAACTTTTCTTTACATATTTATATGAGATCTTGCCCTAAACCCTGGCACAAAAAAAAGTCTACAATCTCAGTTTTTGGATCGGCCGCTCTTGGTAGGATTTTTCTTCCATATTCTCTTGTTAAATCCAATAGTTTGTTCTACGCTTGTAACTTGTTATTTGTCCATTTGAGTTTTTATATATTGATGTATAAAACTATCATGCCATTGTTTACAATTGCTGCAAGTCTCGAATAAATTGTAGGGTTATCTCATTTTTGTTTACAGATTGTAGATTGTTTTTAAATTTGTTTACAGATTGTAGATTGTTTTTAAAGTGCTCAAATCTATGTATTTATGAAAAATAAATGTTTTCTAAATTAGCGCGTTTTATTATTAGCGGATCCACTTTGAGGGTGCATAATAATTCTTTTGAGTTCTTGAACCATTGGATAAAGCTTGAGATGAAAACTATATTTTTATGTAACTATTAAATAAATAGGTTAGTTTATTTTTTTATAATCGAAGCCCATTTTCTTCCGGTTTATATGTATTAGTATTACATTTGTAAAATCACCATTTATCTAACAATAATATTTTGACTATTTACATATAGATATTTTAAGATACATTATTTTTTATTTATTTTAGGGAACGGGGATTAACGTAATTTCATTGCATCCACGACCTTCGTGTAAGGTGGAGTTTAATTGCTTTAAATTCTACAATAGTTTAGTAGTGATTTAATGCGTAGTTATTCTTGATTAAATGTTTTAAATAACTTATCGAGGTGCATGTTGTGTAAATTGATTTATAGTCAATATTCAATTGCTAAAGTTTCTAATAGCCAGGGGCCCTAATAGGGTCCGGGATTGACGAATCTTCGGGTTTAACCCGCCGTGCTCCATTACAAAGTTGAATTCTACGTGTGGGAATACCCAAGTCATTAAAAAAATGACAACGGGAAAGGTCCACAATCTCCACGTGTGGGAATACCTTAGCTAATGAAATGGCTTTGGGAAGGTCCACAAAACATTAATTAATGACAAAGTCTACGTGTGAGAATACATTGGTCATTAATTTGTCTTTGGGAAGGCTCACAGAACTCTATGACAAAGTTTCAATGGCAAAGTTGGCAAAATATTAATGGCTTCGATCCTACTGAGTGTGCTTGCATACTCATCCCAATATTTAACATTTTCAGGTGGAAGAGCTGGTGTTGAGGAGAGGTGGTGGATGTCCGTCAGAGTTTATTATACGAACTTTATGAATTTTAAAGTGTTTTGCCATTCTGAATTTTTGGAGATAATTCAATTTAGACATGATTAGTGTTTTAAATTAAATTATTTTTCAATGTTCTTTATTTTATCGAGTCTTCCACTATTATTCAAACAATTTTATTTGTAAATAAGTTTGAAAAACTCATTCCTTTAGTTAAAAAATTTCCGTTCTTGCCCTTTACTTTAATTTATCATATCATTCTTGCAAAATCTACATTTATGAAAATTGGGGCGTGACAGAATGGTATCAGAGCGGGTTTCTTGTAGACTTGTTTAAAAATATATATATATATATATATATATATATTTTGAGTTAAGTTATAATTTAAAGTGCATTTGATTAAGAGTAAATATTTGGTTGTCCATCACCGCCTCACTGCTCCAGCTCCTTAAATGTACAACTTACTATGTTTTCATTCTAATTTGCACACAAAATTTTGAATCTATTATGTCGCTTTCACTGTTATATTTTTTAAATGTCTTAAACAAACTATGTCACATGCTAAGACCATGCTAAGATTATGTTAAATTTCAAACTATTCTCAACCTCAACATATGCAAACGTATAAATCTCTGAATTTCGAGGACGAATTTTTTTGAGTTGGGAAGTATGTAATACCCGCAAATTTTATGTGTATATATGTATATATAATTATTTAATTAATTTTACGATTTTATTTTATTAAGATAGTGACTCAGAAGCTTTGATTTATTTATATTTATCTCATTTAAGTCCAAGCCCAAGTCAAAGTGAAATTCTAAGCCCAACTTTTCTTTACATATTTATATGAGATCTTGCCCTAAACCCTGGCACAAAAAAAAGTCTACAATCTCAGTTTTTGGATCGGCCGCTCTTGGTAGGATTTTTCTTCCATATTCTCTTGTTAAATCCAATAGTTTGTTCTACGCTTGTAACTTGTTATTTGTCCATTTGAGTTTTTATATATTGATGTATAAAACTATCATGCCATTGTTTACAATTGCTGCAAGTCTCGAATAAATTGTAGGGTTATCTCATTTTTGTTTACAGATTGTAGATTGTTTTTAAATTTGTTTACAGATTGTAGATTGTTTTTAAAGTGCTCAAATCTATGTATTTATGAAAAATAAATGTTTTCTAAATTAGCGCGTTTTATTATTAGCGGATCCACTTTGAGGGTGCATAATAATTCTTTTGAGTTCTTGAACCATTGGATAAAGCTTGAGATGAAAACTATATTTTTATGTAACTATTAAATAAATAGGTTAGTTTATTTTTTTATAATCGAAGCCCATTTTCTTCCCGTTTATATGTATTAGTATTACATTTGTAAAATCACCATTTATCTAACAATAATATTTTGACTATTTACATATAGATATTTTAAGATACATTATTTTTATTTATTTTAGGGAACGGGGATTAACGTAATTTCATTGCATCCACGACCTTCGTGTAAGGTGGGGTTTAATTGCTTTAAATTCTACAATAGTTTAGTAGTGATTTAATGCGTAGTTATTCTTGATTAAATGCTTTAAATAACTTATCGAGGTGCATGTTGTGTAAATTGATTTATAGTCAATATTCGATTGCTAAAGTTTCTAATAGCCAGGGGCCCTAATAGGGTCCGGGATTGACGAATCTTCGGGTTTAACCCGCCGTGCTCCATAACAAAGTTGAATTCTACGTGTGGGAATATCCAAGTCATTAAAAAAATGACAACGGGAAAGGTTCACAATCTCCACGTGTGGGAATACCTTAGCTAATAAAATGGCTTTGGGAAGGTCCACAAAACATTAATTAATGGCAAAGTCTACGTGTGAGAATACCTTGGTCATTAATTTGGCTTTGGGAAGGCTCACAGAACTCTATGACAAAGTTTCAATGGCAAAGTTGGTAAAATATTAATGGCTTCGATAATACTGAGTGTGCTTGCATACTCATCCCAATATTTAACATTTTCAGGTGGAAGAGCTGGTGTTGAGGAGAGGTGGTGGATGTCCGTCAGAGTTTATTATACGAACTTAATGAATTTTCAAGTGTTTTGCCATTCTGAATTTTAGGAGATAATTCAATTTAGACATGATTAGTGTTTTAAATTAAATTATTTTTCAATGTTCTTTATTTTATCGAGTCTTCCACTATTATTCAAACAATTTTATTTGTAAATAAGTTTGAAAAACTCATTCCTTTAGTTAAAAAATTTCAGTTCTTGCTCTTTACTTTAATTTATCATATCATTCTTGCAAAATCTACATTTATGAAAATTGGGGCGTGACAATTGGCTTTTCCTATAGGTCACCCCTTAGACCTGAATACAGAGTGCATGCCATCGACTTCTTGTTGCGTACCTCTACCATCGAAGTTACGTGGTTCATTCCTGATCCTCGTGTTGACATGGTCTTCAAAATAATATGAACAAAACATGCCAACCTCTTCATTCAAATACGCATTAACAATCGATGCTTCGACGTTTGCCTTTTGTTTAGCATTGCGGTTCAAGTTCTGGAGATACCTAAAATTATACTCCCTCCGTCCCTTACTTGAAGCTACATTTTACCATTTTGGGCGTCCCATACTTGAAGCTACATTACCTAAAATAGCAAAAACACTTTTAAACACTCTCCTTAAAACATCACAATATTACAACAAATGCCACTACTTTATTACACTAAAAAGTAACTTTATTACTATTTATAAAGTTGAAAAGTCTTTACTACCCCCACTTTATCTTACACAATACTAATAAACAACTCATTTATTAAAACCCGTGCCAATTTGGTTTGTAGCTTCAAGTATGGGACGGAGGGAGTAATAATTAACAAATTAAAATACGGCTTCTTATACTAAAAACTAATTAAATGAGAGAAATAAAATTGTTCACCTCTCAAATGGGTACATCCACATGTACTGCACTGGACCACCAATCCTAGCTTCATACGCTAAGTGAACAGGTAAGTGTTCCATCGAGTCAAAGAAGCTAGGTGGGAAAAAATGTTCCAACTTACACAAAATAACTGGAATGTCTCGTTCCAAACGATTCATATCATCAACCTTGATTGTTGTAGACGTTAAATCTCTAAAAAAGAGACTTAATTCAGTGATAGCTCTCCACACATTCAGAGGAAGAAATTCTCGAAACGCAATAGGTATCAAGCGCTGCATAAAAACATGACAATCATGACTCTTCATCCCTGCAACTTTGCCTTTTGTTGTGTCTACGCATCGACTCATGTTTGACACGTAGCCGTCTGGAAATCTTAAATCTTTAATCCACCTACACAATTCCTGTTTTTGTGCCTTATCTAGTGTGTAGCAAGCCTTTGGATATTTACCTGTACGGGTATCCTGTTCCAACTCATCACGGCGACAGATAGTGTTCAACTCTTCCCTGGACTTTGGAGTATCTTTCGTCTTGCCTTTTGTGTTCATGATTGTGTGAAACACATTGTCAAATACATTCTTCTCAATGTGCAAGACATCCAAATTGTGTCGGATCAATAGTGAACTCCAATATGGCAAGTCCCAAAAAATACTTTTTTTCTTCCAGTTACCTGGGATTCCTTTGTTGTGTTCTTCTGCATTTTCCTCCGTAGTTTTTTTTAAACCCGTCCACTCAATCTCATATAACAGCCTTTGTCCTGTACGATTAATAAATGTTAGAATAAATGTAACCCAAAAAAACATGTTAAAATAAATGTATAAAATACCATTTCGAAGGGGCGGTCGATTGTTTGTGACTGTTCTATTCTTCGTGAAGTCCACCTTATTCCTTCGAAATGGATGATCTCGGGGTAAAAACCTTCGGTGATTATCGAACCATGAAACTTTTCTACTCATCGGGAGACTGAAAGCTTCAGAATGTTCCATACAATACGGACAAGCTTGCTTTCCGGCTGTACTCCACCCGGACAACATAGCATATGCAGGAAAGTCGCTAATGGTCCACAATAAAGCAGCACGCATCGTGAAGTTCTGTTTCCTAGAAACATCATACGTTTGGACTCCGTTATCCCATAGGAAGATCAAGTCTTTAATAAGAGGCTGGAGATAAACATCAAGTTTATGCTTTGGATTCGACGGACCAGGCACCAATACAGTCAGAAACATTGTTTGAGGTTTCATGCACATCCATGGAGGTAGATTATACGGAGTCAGTATCAACGGCCACAAAGAATACTTCTTTCCATAACTCCCAAACGGTGAAAAACCATCAGTACTCAAGCCTAATCTCACATTCCTCGGTTCACAAGCAAATCCTGAAAACACGTTATCAAGGTGTTTCCAGGCTTCAGAGTCGGACGGATGTCTCATATCCCCAGCCTCAGTAACTTCAAAATTTCTTGCATGCCACGTCATGTGTTGAGCTGTAGCACTAGATTGAAACAATCTCATTAAACGAGGAATGATAGGAAGATAATACATCCTCTTATGTGGCACTTTCTTTTTTGTCTTGCTCGATTGACCACCTGGTCCCTTCCGTCGTGGCTCTTTATACCGGGGATGACCACACATTCTACAGATAAGAAGATCGCTATCATCATCACCCCAGTATAACATGCAACCATTCACACAACAATCAATCTTCTCAACCGGCAAACCCATATTCTTCATCAGTTGTTTGCTCTGATGAAACGTCGTAGGTACTTTATTATCGACAGAACAAATCTCACTGCATAATTGTGTCATTTGCTCATATGCTCTGTTAGATAGCTTGTTCTCCGACTTGATAGCCATAAGTCGAGCATTAAATGACAACTGAGAATGAGAATCACACCCTGGATACAAATCTTGATCGACTAATTTGAGCATCTCATAAAACTGAAATGCTTCATCCGTTGGTTCCTCCTCTATATTTGACAAACCGACTTCCATCACCATTGTTTGATACATATCGGGTTCTTCCACTCCAAACTCTTGATCGTTACTGGTGCCGGCATGCTCAACGTGTATTGGTTGTTCATAAATTGCAGCAGTGTAATAGTACAAGACTTGATCAAAATTATAAGGCCACCGTTGTTCGCCATGACTTGTCCAATTATAGTAATTATCAACGAACCCATTCATAACAACGTGGCATAAGACTTCATCAATGCTTTTAAATGATCTATTCTGACATTTCTTAGCATTACACGGACACCTAATACAATCCTCAAACATGTAATGTGGGTGTAGCTTTGCAAATTCAACAAATGACACGAGTTTATCATAAAATTCACCATTCACATTTCCTAAAACGAGCCTAGGAGTACAATACATCCACCGACGATCCGGCAATTCCATCTGTTAAACAATTTGACCAAATTAAAATTACACACTAAAAATTAAACACTAAAAGTAAAAACTATGTAGTAAAATTACACACTAAAAAATTAAACACCAAATTAAAATTACACACTAAAAATTAAAATTACACACTAAAAATTAAACACCAAATTAAAATTACATTTCATAAAAATTAATTGCAGTAAAACTATGTACACTTAATAGAAAAACATACCTTAAATTTTCGCTCCAATCCACATTTTTCTCTTAATTTTTTGCTCAACTCCAAAATTTTCGCGTGTTTTGAGGTTCGGGAACAATTTTCAATACTACATGCCGACGGAAATGTCATTCCGTCGGTATATCGCGCGCCTAAATTCCGTCGGTATTGACAATACCGACGGATAATGTCAGTCGGTAACACCGATTTCAAATGTATGTCAAATCCGCCAGATTCCGTTGACCAATTTTCAGTCGGTATTTACATTGCCGACGAAAATTATCCGTCGGCATTGAACATGTGTTTATACCGACGGAATCACTTTCCGTCGGTAAAAGACGCGTATAAAAAAAATAAAAATTAATATACGCATTCTTAACACATAAAAATTAATATACGCATTCTTAACACATAAAACATCAATTTTGGAGGGATTTTTCTTACCTGTTGGAGGGAAAATGAAGCACCTCTATATATATACACACTCCAATCACACTCAAAACAACATACTTCTTAACAAACATCAAAAAACAAAAAAATACAGAAACTCATGTCTTCATCTTCCACATCCATGAAAATTGTGGTATGCCATTGTGGAAAAGAAGCTCGTGTGTGCATTTCGAAGCAAGAAAAAAGCAGAGGTAGACTATTTTATACTTGCCCAGATTCACTAAGTGGTCTTGGATGCTCCTTTTTTGTTTGGGCCGATGAACACGAAATCCATGGACAAGGAACGTGTTCACACGGAATGTTTCCGGGCATGGTGAGGAGAATTGACTCACTTATGCTTGAAAATTAAGAGCTCAACAACAAGCTGAATAATGCAAAAGTAGTTGGTGAAATCTATAAGGATTCATCTGACCACCTAACATCAGAAGTAGAATTTCAAGCTGGACAAGTTCAAGAGCTAAAGAAGCAGAGGAACTTTCTTATCATGGTCATAATATTCTGTGTTTTACCCTATATGTTCAAGTTTATAGGCTGGATGTAATCCTAAGTTTATGTCTCTAATATGTATTGCTAAATTTATGCCTCTAATATGTATTGCTAAGTTTATGTAATGCTAAGTGTATGCATGTAATGTACCCACAACAACAACCTTTATTCAAGGCAATTTTCAATGAAAATGTTGTTTATCTATCACATAGAGTCTCCCATCACATTCACATTCACATAAACACAAACATGAAAAAACAGAGTACATTCAAACATAAATTAATGAAGATCCAATACAGATAACATCCAAAATCACACATAAAACATAACTAAAATTAATATACACATTCTTAACACATAAAACACACATAACTAAAATTAAACAACTAATACTTAAACATAAAAGTAAATAGTTCAACAATAATGCAGATAAAAATAAATAGTTCTACGAGACATAAAAGTAAATAGTTCTACGAGACATAAAAATAAAATTGTTCAACACCCTAAAAAATAAAAATTGTTCAAAGTCACTCATTCACCAAATAAGAATATATCAAGGTCATCATCGTTGCCAACGAACTGCTGACCCATGATGTCATCATCTTGCATGGTCGGGACATAGGCTGAGGGGACTGGGGGGGCTGACACGTTCACGTTGGCCGTCGGTGGAGGAGCTTGCATGGTTCTCTGATAAACCTCCTCGATCCTCTCGTCCGACCACCCCAACTCTCGACCCATATTCATATGCATCACATAGATGTAATGGTTGAATTGTGCCATCATATCAGGAGTTGGGGTGGAAGATACGGAACCCTGCGATGCCGTCTGGGACGGACCAGCGCCGGACCTGACATCAGCGCTCATACGACCAAGGCCCAGAACTCGTCCGCGGGTGGTGGGGGCAACTTCCAAATAAGCCCAGTGCACCTCCTCGACTGTAGGGGCACTGCTGGTTCCGGCTTGAGTAGGGTCGTTTTGAGTTCCGATCTCGGCCATCCTCCGGTTCATCTCCAACTACATAATTAATAATTTAAAATTAATAGAATAAACTATAAAAAAATGTATTTAATTAAACAATTTTATTACTTACGTGGAGGTTAGTTGTGCGCCCGTATGTGGATTGCTGTGTAGTCTCGTTAAACGGATGAGCAATGCTCATCCGCTCCAAGTGAGTGGGTACACGCCCCGTCTCCCGTTCCTAATAATTAAATTTATGTACTATATATATATTCTAAATAATTAAATTTATTGAAATTAATTAAAAAATTAATAAACACTTACAATGACCATCGACTGCTCAAGGATGGACCGGACTCCAGTCCGATGCCTGGACATCCCACCCTCAACGTCGGATCTCCTGTTGGCCTTAGCAATCTCACACTTCCTGATGTACGCATGATCCAGCCACTCCCTCATCAATGAATCCCACAACACAACATCATTATCATCCTTACCCAAGCTCTGCGTCGTCCCATCGCTCCGCCATGCCATTCTCCATTCGTACATTAAATCCTTATACCGCTCTTGCGCCGATTTACTGAAATACTTGAACATAGCCTGGTCTGAGTACATATCCCGATCCCAAGTGGCTTGTTTCTGCACATATAATAAATTGTTTATTATTGAACAAATTAACAAACATTAATTAAGTAATTAATTACTACCTGAAATTCCTCGAAGTACGCCCACTTTTTTTGTTTTGGGACCTTCGACCAGGTAATTGCACCCGCAGAGATCGGTAAAGAGCCAAAAGCAATCATGCATGCCCTGGAGACCTCGTTACCAGGTAACAATCTGTGACATTAATTAACAAACAAAACACATTATAAATTAAAACGAATGCGAAATTAATTATTAAACAATAAAAGTATTTAATTACTTACACTCATCTTCCAACCCAAACGCGCTCCCGGCCATCCCGAGCAGGAACAGCAGGATTGTCCCGGGCAGACGACTGAGACGACGGCTGAGGCGACGGGTGTGGAATGGGTGGCAGAGGCGACGACAATGGTGCTCGAGGCAGTATAGGCGGCGCCTCGGGTCTAAGTGTGGCTCGGCTCTTCCTCGATCGGCTACGTGACCCGGAGGCCCCGTGAGATCCCGAGCCACCAGAGCCACCAGCACCATCTCCAGTCATCTATTTAATTTAAACATTGAAATTAATAAATATATAATACTAATTAATTAATAATAAATTTCTTAATTTAATAAAAAACAATAATCTAATAAATTAAAATTTAATCCCTAAATAATAACCTATTTTAATCAATAATAACCTATTTTAATAAATAATTTTTTAATCAATCAACAATACCTAATTTAATCAATAATAACCTATTTTAATAACTAATTTCCTATTTTATTCAACAATAACTAATTTAATCAATAATTTCCAATTTTAATTAACAAATTTCTATTTTAATTAACAATCTATAACCTAATAAATTTAGTAACAATTTTCTAAATTTAAAATAACAATTTCCTAATATAATTAACAAAGCCCCTAATTTAATCAATAATTTCATAATTAGTAAATTAACAATATTAATCTAGCTAATTATAACGTACAATATCATAATTTAATTATGTAATTAACTCCACTCCAACGTATATGCAAATTAAACAATAATATCCACTATATATATAACATCAATTATGCAAAACATGCAATATCGATCTTAACAAATCACATCAATTTATTATAAATAACTATATACATCAACTATATATAGGCAATTATCCACGTACAATATTAACTAATTAATTAGATATATCAACTACATACATGCAAACTAATTAACTATATACATCAACTACAAACAATTTCATATTAATCTATAAAATAAATTAAATTAACACATGCAATTTAATTCATAATTATAGGCATTACAATATAACTTAAAAATTAATTACTAACAAATTAAGAAAGCGTATTCATAATTATAGACATTACAATATAACTTAAAAATTAATTACAAACAAATTAAGAAAGCGTACCGTATAGATTTTCTAATCGAGAGATCACCTCGGCAGAGCCTCTTCGCGCGATGAAGACGAACGAACATGAACGATAGAAACATGGATTTTTTTCTTTCTCTCGAAAGAGAAAGAGTAATCTGTATTCAGTTTATATACAAAAAAAAATTGCCTTTACCGACGAAAATTTCCGTCGGTAAGGGCGAATTTAAATTATTCCGCGCCCGTTTAAAATTATCACGCGAGGGGCCAATAATATGGCGCGGTTACCGACGGAAAATATCCGTCGGTAACCCTAATTTACAATACCGACTGAAAAATCCGTCGGCCGGTGACCCAAAAACGACACCGTGTAGAGAGTTCTGTGTGTCCGTCGGCATTTCCGTCGGCATTCCGTCGGCAGAGTCTTCTGACTTTCAATTCCGTCGGTAATCCGTCGGTATAGCCGACGGAAAGGTAATCCGTCGGTATACTTCCGTCGGCAAAACCGCGCGTTTTTGTAGTGTATATATATAATTTATTTTACCAATAATATATATATCGAAAGTATTTTACCAATAAAAAAATTAAAAAAAAATATATATATATATATAGGGAAAATATCAATTTTGGTCACTCAGTTTTACCTCTTTTCATATTTGGTCACCCACATTTAGTCACTATCAAAATTGGTCACCCAGTTATTATATTCTATCAAAATTGATCACTCTGTTAGTCAATCTGTCATTGACTAACGGAGAAAGAGTTTTGAGCCGTGAAATTTCTCAAAACCTAAGGTTAAAAAATTCTCATGCATCTCCCAGAACTAATGAAACAAACACAGAAGCAAGAATGAAACATGTGCAAAAATTACCAATATTTACATTATATTTATAATAGATCAGAAGGAATTCTGATGCATCTTCTAGAACGTGATTCAATCAACCATGTTGCTGGTTTACTTTTTATTTTATAGATAATTAGGAAATGAGAAACTCAGGAAATAAAAATTTATTTTAATTAATTTCAAATGCTAATTGTTTGACTAACATTTCAAGAAATCTGCAATAATGATCTTAATAGAAAAATATTTAGAATGAAAAATAAGTTTATGAAATTTTCTTGAATGGATAATTTTAGAAAATTCTTTACAATTAATTTTCACCACAAATTATACTCCAATAATTATAAATAGGGAAATGAATTGAAATAAGTTTATATCTCCAATTATTATACAAATTCAATATGAAACCAAGAATTGGAAAACAGAGTACAATTGTTAAAAAAAAAAACCAGAGTACACAGTTTCATTCTATCTCTTGAGTTTCTCATTTCCTGTAAAATAAAAAGTAAACCAACAAAAATGAATTCTTAATTGAGTTAAATAATTATTAAAAACTTACTGAATTGTTTTTACTCGGGGAAGTTGATTGATTCACGTTCTAGAAGATACATGAGAAAGAATTCTCATTATCTATAAAATAAAAAGTAAACCAACAACATGGTTGATTGAATCACGTTCTAGAAGATGCATCAGAATTCCTTCTAACCTATTATAAATATAATGTAAATATTGGTAATTTTTTGCACATGTTTCATTCTTGCTTCTGCGTGTTTGTTTCATTAGTTCTGGAAGATGCATGAAAAATTTCACGGCTCAAAACTCTTTCTCCTCCGTTAGTCAATGACAGATTGACTAACAGAATGATCAATTTTGATAGAAAATAATAACTGGGTGACCAATTTTGATAGGAACTAAATGTGGGTGATCAAATATGAAAAGAGGTAAAACTGGGTGACCAAAATTGATATTTTCCCTATATATATATATATATATATATATATATAAAGTTTATATATTAATTCGGGACGGGGCGGATACCCCACGGGTCGGGCATAAGACCCAAACCAGACTCATACTCAATACGGGGCGAATCTGACCTGACCCAAAGCTCGCGGGTCGGGTCAATATTGTCATTCCTACTTCCGATTTTTAGTCTTCAGAGTTTTATGAGAGAATCCGTTGAAATCTCTTGTTTTTAGAAGAGATTTTGGATAGTTCAATTTATTTATATTTTTGGAGAAGAATCCAACAAAATGCATAGAGTATTAAAATCCATAGACTGTTGAATACCTAAATATTTTTAAAGACTTTTTAAAATCCGAATTGAATACCCCCAAACTTTAAAAGTCCAAAATAATCCTACAAAATCCACAACCAATACACCCTTTTTAGTGTGGTAAATATAATGTATTTAAAAGGTGCTTATGAACATATCTATTTTTAGTGTGTTAAGGGGTGTGACAATACACAATGTTTATTAGGAATAATTACATTTAGAGTCATTCTATAAGACCATTAAACAATTAAAGACACAAATTATGAATAATACAATTAAAGTCAATTTCACAATTGAAAATCCTATAATGCCCTTTGTGTCTTAAAAACTCAATTAATTACATACTCAACGAATTACCCCAAATTGAGGAATTTAAGAGAGGATTGTTTGACATTCCTTCCGGCAGTTACATTCCTTCCACAAGGGCGCAATTCGTGGTAATCAATGCATCGTCTAAATCAATCCAGTGATGATGACCTTCCATATTTTAGGCATTTCACTTATTAGAGACTAATTAGGATTAAGATTCAAGACATTTGATTTTCAAGTTCTACACTTTTCTATATTTCGTGTTTGATATATATTCAATCTTATATTTCTTTTTTGGACAACAATGGAGAATGCTATAATTCTCAAAATCGACCAAGATGGTAGATGCAAGTTGGTCCGCGTAAATCATCAATCAATATACCAGAGTATACTAGATAAAATAAACGGTTTATTTTTGTTTAATATTCGACAATGAATGCAATAAATTTAAAATAGTGAGGATAACTAGGTTTTGGTCATTAGAAGGATATCCGTATGAGGTGAAGTTATATTCTTCTAATTCCAAAATCTGGTCCTTTATTCCATTATATCCGTATGAAAAACTTCCTATTGTAAACGGTTTTTTCGTCGGTGGTCGATTTCATTGGGAAGTTAAATTTGATGGTGGAGTCTATAAATTGGCATCGTATGGCATGAAGAATTATGCTTATGAATTAATAGATGTTCCGAATTTTATTCTTCCGACATGGCATATAGTTTTTCGGGCATTGGACGAGACGAGTATTACTGTTTATTCTAGCAAACTTAGCCCATAAGAAAATGGAGTCAATAAGTTTTTTCTTTAGATGCTCATATTAACGTATAACGGTAATGAGAGTACCTGGTCAAGCCTAACAATATTCAAGGAGGAAGGTTTACCGTATATGTTCAATATCAATCTGATTTGCTTTTTAAACTGCTTGAATACGTTTATCATGTTTAAGGAGAATCCAAGTGACAAATTTTGCTTTTATGATATCCTGAAAAGAGAATTTCATGTCTTGGATTGGTTAGATAAAGCACCAGATGTCGAATGTACGTACAACATTTTGCCTAGTCTCGTTTCCCCATTCCCAAAAAATAGATATTAACATATAGTAGTAATATATTTGTAATGTATTTTTTTATGTGGAAAATGAAATAGTCGTTTATTATATATAGTTTTGTAATCTAAATCTCAATCTAATATGTAATCTACTCTATGTTGGTATTTTACTTATTCACCTAAATGCAGTTACACTTGCACATTGCAATTTTAAATGCATATCAACTAAACATATGCTCATGATACTACAATTGTCACATACACAATGCAATTAGTACCACATACTGATGTTCCATATGATTGTAATGTACATTTTGGTACCTAGGTAATGAAATCTTTGTTTATTATATGTTTTTTTGAAATCTAAACCTAAATCTAACGTATAAATCGATCTATATTGTTATTCTAAGTATATCCCGTAATGCAATTGTCACATACACAATGCAATTAGTATCGCATACTGATGTTCCATATGATTATTGTACTACATTATATGATTACTATTATGCAGTGGTCAATTATAAATTTTATTTGATGTTCTATATGTGTAATATGCACTGCGTACAATACATGTGCAGAAATGGATACATATAACAAGACTTTGGTTAAAATAACAAACACTCAGTGCAAATCCACTTCCATTATCTGAAATTATTCTAACATCAATGGCGCATAAACATCGGGGGAATATGCGTCTTTACAAAGTAACGTCTTGAATATCCAACCAATAAACAATACTATTGTCAATTTCAAACAAGACATAATTATGATTTGAACTTTATCTGGTTCCCCATTCTTCAAATTGACTTCTTTCAACGACCTAATTTCATCCTGAAGTTGAATATTCATCTGATGAAAGCACTCCAACTTTTCCTCCAGTTCTATTATCTTTGCGCGTTCTTCGTTTAGTTTCTTTAACAGTCTAGAAATAATATTCATTCCTCTTTCGCACAGTGGTTGATCAATCCATTGGAAAAATCTGCAAAAGTCATCTCTCCAATTTTATCAAAATTAATATATATTTGTATATACGTAGTAAAAAATTAATATATAATTGAATAAAAACAGACTTCGTCATACCGGATAAGCGTCGCATCCGAAAAATCTTCTTCCCACATTTTCACTCTTCCAAGACGTGACGACTACTGCATTCCTATTGCAATATCACCTTACATATCCACGGTTGTTGATGTCAAGAGACATTTTATGTTGTACAATAAGAGAAGAGGCGGTTGTTTTGATTTTTTATGATTGAAATAGTGTTTAGAAACATATTCATAAAACTCTACATTTATATAGAAAGTTTCATTTAATTGCTAATTTGAACAAATTAATCGCCGTAATTACATTGAAGTTATTAAGGTATAATTTTTTTCTTTAATATTCTGATGTATACTTATTGTAGTTGTCTATTGTTTTATGGACATTAATTAAATTATGAGGTTAGAAATGTACTTTTGCATCTATAATTGCTCCTTTTTGTAACTACAAATAAAAATGTTTTTTTTTTGTTAAAACACTATGTAATTAATGTTATTGCCCCATGTTTATTATTGTGTGGTAATTGAGTATATATCCACAACTTATTATTAAATGTCTTTAAAAGCACACATATTAACACACTAAATTTTTAATGTGTCTACATAATACTTTTTATGATATTTATTTTATAGTGTGATAAAAGCAAGGTTGTAAAAGTCAGAAATCATTAATCGGGCGGTTGGGGACCACCTAGCGCCTAGGCACACCACTTGTTTTTTTTAATAATTATATAATATATACTCCCTCCGTCCCATAATAATTTTCATAGGTAGATGGAGATAGATATTAAGAAAGTGTAATAATGAGTGGAGTTTTGAGGGGTAATTTTATAAACTTTTATGTATAAAGTAAATAAATTAGTTGACATTTATGTATGTGTGGAAAAAAAAATAAAGACATTTGTGTAAAATTGAGGATATTTTAAATGTGGAATTTATAAAGAGTTTTCAATTTTAAGGGTGTGAGAGTTATTGTGGGACGTTCTAAAAAGGAAAGTGTAAAAGTTATTGTGGGACTGAGGAATTATAATATAATAATATTATTATATGCGTGAATGATGGATAAAAGGTTACAGTTTATAGAGGCGGTGTGGAGTGACCCAGACATTACTATTCACGATAAGAAACTCCAAATAATATCAAACAAACCACCCCTAGTTTTTAAGATTCAAGCTAAATTTTTTAAATGATTCTATTAAAGACAAAATGATACATAATTGTATCAATTTACCCTTGTTTTACCATTAATTTTAAATTTTCAAATCATTAAATTAATTAATGTCAAATATGCAAAGTCAAACCTCTTAAATTTTAAAAATCTATGAGATTATCCCTTGATTATAGCGCAATTTCCAATTCAAATTACTTTCCTAAAATTCGAGATCATACTTTCTGTCTGTCCACATTCATATTTTATATATTCAATAATTTTCTTATTAATCAAAAATATACTTTAATTAATTAAATATTCATATTGTTATTATTTTGCATACTATATATTTATTAAAATATAAATTATATTATGAAATACTTAATAAAATTAATACATTCAAAAAAATTATTTTACTCGATACACCTCTAAAAGTGTTTAAATAATTTGCTAAAAACTTGTATTAACAAATATTTGTTGAATAAGTCTAATATTTTTGCAAGATGCATATTTTTATTTATATGCAACCGACAAGTCCATATACTTTCAAATATGCATGCGTTTTTTTATATATGCAATCGATAATTACATATACTTTCAAATATGCATACCATTAATTATGTGCACATTCGTTTCACACATTCAATTACTCGCTCGATTCTCAAGGTGTGTTTTCTGCATGTTAGTTTAAATCTTTGATGTACTGAAAAATTAGAATAAACATAAATTATTTCGAATTTCATTGGAATTTTTAACACAAAGGTCGGATTGACCTGTAGTCTTATACGTAATGCGCAACTAATGTGCATATATTCATAGTTTGGTGCATATATATAATATGTGCATTGCTTATTAATAGGAGATGCATATATCTAATATGTGCATTGCATAAGAATAATATAACACTTTATCCTCCATTTCATCATGTTTTCATTTCAAATAGGCAAGAGTGCAACTTGCAATAACCCATAACATGACTTTCAAACTGAAATGACATTACACAATAGTTCAAATAATAAAACACGTCTCTAAATTGCATTCAAAAGTAAGCAAACACGTCTCTAAATTGCATTCAAAAGTAAGCAAGCACGTCTCTAAATGGAGTGCATCCAACACAAGCAGATATTGAACAGTAAGAGAACCGTTATCGAAATAATGAATTCCTTCGAAATTCCACTCCATAGTGGGTATCGAATCGTAGATTTTCTCCGCCAATTTCTCAATCCCTGCAAAAAGGTGTATTTTATTGTGCAAAGGAAATTACATAGAAAGCAGAGCATTGCGTAAAGAGAAAGTGATTCTTGATTTTATTGTGCACCCATAGAAGTAAAAACAGACCAAATTAAACCCTTCTTTCTAATCTTAAACTCATTCTTTCCCAATTTTCTTTTCATCAAACAATTAACAGGCATTAAACAATCATCCACAATCCAAAAAAGGCCCTTACAAATAGACTAAATTCAGTGACGTTTGTAAGAGAAGTAGCAATGACGACACTAGAAAGAGCATGTTCACCGAGATGGCAAAAAAAGAAAGACAATGAGAGAAATTAGTCAAATTTTCAGAAAATCCGTCCTCCTCACCTCTGCAACCACAAAATCGTCGGGATCGACACATTTTTGAACAGATCGGCCCGTGCCGCCGCCACAAAGCATCCGGTCTCGACGCTCGGTGCCCGACATCCCTCTCTCTCCAATCGACGCACACCCTCACCACGATCTTGCCGTCGATTCCGCCTGTGCGTCAATTACATAGCTTGTTGGTGCGTCAATCGACCGCCGTGTTCGCCTCGCCGCTCACACCGCCATTGATGTTCAAGACCGCCTCGGCTACGACCGCCCCAGTAAGACCGTTGATTGGTTAATTAAGAAAGCGAAATCCGTCATTGATGAGCTCACTCATCAGTCCGTCGTCTCGGTTGTCCAAGACTCACCCAGATTCAAAATAAGGGAGGTGGCCATTAGGGATTTGTGAGAAATGAGAAATGACGTGAAATTGATTATGATAGAGTATATTATTAGATTTAATTGTTGATTTAATAAAGAAAGAGTATAATTGGGATTTTATGACCTCTTTTCGTCTTAATTGTTTTACTAAATTTTTTTAGCTTATATTGTTTATAGGTCTTATGGGTTGTCTTATATTGTTAATAAACTCAAATAAATAAAAAGATAGATAAAATAAAAATTTAGTCTAGACTCTAGTAGATGATGGAGACTAAAATATCCAAGCTATTGATCCAACACTTGTTTCAAATTGTAAAAAAATGACTAAAAGGATGAAGAACCCCTTCTAGTGTGTGTAACTATGTGAGTTTTGCTTGTGAAATGGGGCATGAATGACCAAATATCTAAAATGAGTATTTATATTCTTAGGGTAGGATTTTTGGAGGTGTGTTGCTCTTAAAACTCTAAGGTGGTGTTTGGTTTAGGATTGATTTGGATTGTGGTGGATTGGATTGAGATTTGAGTAATCCATGAATAGTAATTGTGTGTAAGTTGTGTTTGGTTAAAAATTGAGAAGTAGGAGTAGATTTAACTTTATGTCACATCAAAAGTGATGTTATAATATTATTGTTAGTAGTGAAAGAAAAGTAAGAAAGAGAAGAAAGTAAGAGAGAGAATGAGTGTGTGAAAGAAAAGTAAAAGAGAGAAGAAAGTAGGAGAGAGAGTGAGTGATTTGATTGTATAAAAATATGTGTATAGGTGTATTATAAGAGTGAATTTGTATTTGAATTGAGATTGATTGAGAGAGATTGGATTGGGATTGGGCCAATCCAAATCCGAATTGGCCAATCCCTAAACAAACACCGCCTAAGGGTGTGTTTGGCTTGGGATTAATCCGGATGGGTCATCCCCCATCTCATCCCTCTCCATCCAAATACAAATTTAAATACCTATCCACACTTATAATACATCTACATATCTATTTTTATACAATCACATCATTCTTTTTTTTTTTTCAATCACTCATTCTCTCTCTTACTTTTGTTCCACAAATTAATTCTCTACCTCCTACTCCCTCCGTCCGCTTATAAGCTTCCCATTTTACCATTTTGGTCCGTCCGCCTATAAGCTTCCCATACCTTTTTTGGTAAGTACTTTTTCTTACACTTCACTTTATATCTTATTTTTTCTCTCCATCTCTCTCCTCTCTCAATCACATCACTTGTACTATATCTATTATTTAATCACTTTTTTTAATCTTTGTGCCAAAAAGTAACGTGAAGCTTATAGGCGGACGGAGGGAGTACTTCTTTACTCACACTAATTACTCCACTAACTAACAATAATAAAATAATAACACATCTGATATAAAGTTCTCCATTCACACCTATTTTTTAATCTCTATCCAAACACAATTTTTATTCAATTACTCCCTCCGTGACGAAGTTGGATAGCTCAAGTGGTTAGAGCACCACTACCTAGGCTTTAGATCCTGGGTTCGAGTCATGGGGAGGGGAAAAGGGATGGGTATTTAATGTAATTCAAAAAAAAAAAAAAATTACTCCCTCCGTCCATGAAATGTAGCCCCATTTGCCTCATATTATTTGTCCACCAAATGTAGTCCCATACACTTTATGAAAACTATCACCCTTCAACTCATCACTTAATTACTCAATTTGCCATCAACTTTATTTAAAAATAATCACTTTATTCACAATGGACCCCACAATACCCTTACTTTATCTACCTTTTCCTTAAAACTTATGCCCCACCTCAATGGGACTGCATTTGATGAATGGAGGAAGTATTATTTATGGATTACCATTATTCATATTTTTCTAATCCTCATTTCATCCACCACAATCCTTAACCAAACATACCCTGATAAAATGAAAATTATGACTAAAACTCTTGAAAATGAGTCAATTGGGCCGGGTGAGTGAACAGGCTGGCCGGGTCACCGGTCAGGGTGAGAAGGTGTACTCGCCCTCTTGATTCACGCATGGGGCCGGTTGATGAGACATCAAGCTTAATTTCTTCTCTTCTGGGCGCATCAATTCATGGCTGAACTCAGGGACGGAACTACACATGCCTTCAGGTTGGCCCTGCCCCCCCTAGATTTTTTATTCTTTCTACTAGTAGTATTATATAGGTACTCCATATATTTGTATAACACTACAAAATACAATAAATATGTCAAATTGGATTAATGGGCCTACTCCTTATTTATTAGTTGACCCAATTAATTAGGCTGTTCAGAACTTTTTAGTCACATCTTTCAATCCAAATTTTTAATTTTTAATTTAAAACATTTTTATTTGTCATTCTTTATTATTATTATTTCATTTTTAATTTCACATGATTATAAATTATACATTCTGAAAATTTATGCATAATTCCACTGTAATTCTCCTCTCTTGTTTCGAAATATAGCTTTTTTTTACTAATTATTTATCATGGTATATTGTTTCGTTCTATACAATTGCTATAATTTGAATGGAATATCATTTTTTTTACAAGTTATCTATTAATGTATATTGAAACGCAAATTAAAAAATTGTAGTCTTAATTATAGATAATGTATATTGAGACGTAAATTAAAAAATTGTATAGTCTTAATTATAGATAATGTTCGGGACATTTTAAAGTTTAATAGTATAAAGACATATTTATGCATTTTAATATTTATATACTCCCTCCGTCCACGAAAAGTAGTCCCATTTGACACATATTCTTTGTCCACCAAATGTAGTCTCATACACTTTATGGAAACTATCACCCTTCAACTATCACTTAATTACTCAATTTGCCATCAACTTTATTCCTAAACAATCACTTTATTCACAATGGACCCCACAATACCCTATAATACCCTTACTTTATTTACTTTATCTACCATTTTCTTAAAACTTGTGCCCCATCCCCATGTCCCTACTTTTCATGGATGGAGGGAGTATATAAATGAAAATATGAAATATCTCAATTTAAAACCGAACATTATACTAAACTCTATTGGCCCCCTCACTCAAAATTCTAGTTCCGTCCCTGGGCTGAACTTGATTGTCACGGAGCTCGAGGTCTCGTCTCAGTACACAAATGCAGGCTGTTCAATGTTATGCCATCTCTCTAATTTATCCACGCGCTAAAGTAATGAGATGGGACCTAAGCTGAAAAGTGGGTGCACCCTCGAAGATGAGATGACGTACAATTGCTTCTTTGCAGGTTTAATTAAATGAAGTTGGTTCTTAAATCTGTCAATTCAACATGCCTGCTTCCATTTCTCTCAACAATATTCACCATTTCAATTTTCAATTTTGTTTGTTTTTACTCTCTTTCTTCCTTCGTTCCACCTTATCAAAATTAATGTTGGTGTTTTTGTTTTTAACATCTTTCTTTTTTCTACAAAATACACAAAATATCACATTTTTTTCCAATAAAGTGAATTAATTCAAAATTGAGCAATAAACACAAGAAATTATAGAAAACTTAAGCTTATTATAATTATAATGTGTCATAAAATCATGCAAATTTCATCTGAATCACGTTTAAAGGGTAAACACGAGGAAATAATCGGGATAAACAACACCAACGAAACGGGGGACGATCAGTAGGAAGTCGGGATGACAGGAGGGATCGACACCACCATCAGTCGAAAAGATATGGAGATTCACACAAGGGCAAGAACAAGATAAGACAATAAGAAAGTGATCAAGAAAATTTCAAGGACTTGGAAGAAGGAAAAGGGTCGCAAGGGCGAGATAACCCATTCGCTTACCAACCAAACCCTTTCAAGCGAGACGGCTCGACGTCGAAGTTTGAGGAAGAGGAAAGCATGCGATATGATGATTCAAGTTCAGACGGACGATGATCTATGAAGAGTCAGAGAACAGAACGGCCCCGAGACCACGAACCTGTTTGTTTTGGGACTCACACGTTCGGATATGTCCCCCGTCCTGTTCTAGTTCGTAATTTCACATCCGGATTTCACCATCCAACTCCATCTACCCCTAATAATACATATATATTATACTATTATAATAACACAACATCATACTCCCTCCGTCCCCCTATAAGTTTCCCACTTTCTTTTTATGGATGTCCCACAATAAATTTCCCATTTCATATTTTTTCATTTTTGGCATATGATTTTCTCTCTCCCAATCACATCACTTACACTTTATCTATTATTTTATCATAATTCATCTCACACTCATCTATTATTTTCTCTCTCACCATCACATCACTTGTACTACATCTATTATTTAATCATATTTCTTAATCAAAACAACCAAAAGAAAGGGGAAACTTATACCGGGACGGAGGGAGTATATTCTTACACAATTGATTTGACATAAAGTTACATTATATATAATTCCTCCGTCCCTGAAAAAGCTTTCATTTGATGGAACGAAGTTTAAGAAAAAAGTATAATAATTAGAGTCTTGAAGGTAATTTTGTAAACTTTTATATATAAAATAAATAAAATAGTTTGATTGAGTGCATGATGGACCACAAAAGATATTGTATGAAGGGTAAATACGTGTATATCGTGAGAGTGACTATGAAAACTTTTCAGGGACGGAGGTAGTATTATAATACAACATCACTCACTCTTACACAATTGATTTGATATAAAATTACATCCTATCATACTCAAAATCCCTAAAACAAACACAAATAATCAATATTCTCATGCTACATAATCCCAAAACAAACACCCTTCAAATGAATTCAAATGGATTTTCCAAAGTTCGGAGGAGACGATGCAATTAAATGGCTAGATAAGGCAGAACAATACTTCGACAATAAGAAAGTTCACACCAAGGACATGGTAATTAATTATAATTTTTAAATTTTTAAATCTATCCATATTCTACTTTATAATTAAATATAAAATTTAAAAATCTAATCCTATAAATATCTATAAATTTTATAAAAGACAATTCTATAAATATATACAAATCTTGTATATCTTGTATATATACCTATAAACTCTATGAATAGTACTCCCTCCGTGCCACTATAAGTTTCCCACTTTCCTTTTATAGATGTCCCACTATAAGTTTTCCATTCCATTTTTGGCATATTATTTTCTCTCTCCCAATCATATCACTTCATCTTTATCTATTATTTTATCATACTTCATCTAATACTCATCTATTATTTTCTCTCTCACCATCACATCACTTATACTTTATCTATTATTTTATCATATTTCTTAATCAAAACACCCAAAAGAAAGGAGAAGTTTATAGCGGGACGGAGGAAGTATTACATAAAATTAAATTCTACTATATCTATATATATATAATAATAGCATAGTGTACTTTCCCGCCCATTTCTCACTTTTTTTTTTTATCTTTGCATTCTCATTTTTCGAGAAGGCTTTTGACTTTCTCAATAAGCAAACCCTTCAAATTCTCTTCTTTCTCTTTAGCGTTGATTACAAAATACAGAGAACACTACAGTAAATAAGCTCTACAACCAGGTGCAGAACTTGAAATGATAACATCACTTTGGAGTATAAAAAACGTTTCTTACTCTGACATCTCACTACTCTCTCTCTCTCTCTTCTTCTCATTCTTTTAAATCCATCCCTTTCATTATCAGTTGAAATATTGCATTCCCGTTGCAGAAATCAGCGATGGGCGTTCCCTACCGCCGCGATTTCCTCCATGTTGGCAACGTTAGTCGGCTGTGGCATTAATTAGGCGGGCCTAGACGACCCTATTCTGCCTAATCGTTGATATTGGAGGTGCTAAGAAAGGGCAAAAAAATCCCACCCAATATGCCTGTTGTTGCTCGCTCCTGCAGACATGAGAGAGAGACTGCTGCTGCAGTTCTTTGGAGCGGCGGTTGAAGAGGTGGATTTGCTAATCTGCAATCTTTGCTATCGAGAATAAACGCAATCTACTGTATGTAATGTGGGCGGCTAATGAGAAATGAATTAGTTTTTTAGTTTTATTTTATTAATTAGGGTTTACTAATTAAGAAATTTTTTGGGATGTATGTGTAGAATTAGTCCAACCTCCCTCTCACTCTCATTTTCATTTTCATCGCAGCAGCACCCACCCATTCTCTTCTCTGTGCCGCCCTTCTCCCGGCGTCGCGCTGCCCCTCCGCAGCCACGCAGCGCCACCTCTTCCATCCCAAGACACGCACGCCGCCAGCCCCCGGCTCCCGCCTGCAGCATTACGCTACCGTCGCGTCGCCTCCGTAGCGCCGCTGTCAGCCTCTTCTCTTTCCCTCCGCATCCGCCGCGCCCTCCTTATCTACTCCTGTCAATTTTGAAATTTTATGTAAGTTTTTTTTTTTGGATCTATAGATTTCTGTAAATTTAAAAAATAGATCTAAAGATTTCTGTAATTTTTATGTGTTTGGTTAAAGATTTAGAACATTTTCTATAACCAAACATATTTTTAAAAATGATTTTCCTTATTGTTGTTGTTTTTGAAATTTTTGTTCGAAATTATTATATTTTGTTAATTTTGTTTTTCGAGATTTATTCCTCTTTTCGAAAAATATTTCCCAAAATTGTTGTTTTTTTCAACAATGTTAATTAAAAAATTTAAGATTTTTTTAAATGCAATTGTTGTCTATACTTTTTCAATGATCTATTTTTGTATTTTATTTAATGTTTGTTAGTTTGCATTTTAATGTTGGTATTTTATAAAATTTTGTTTATTGTAGAATGAAATGGTTAATATTATTTTATTAATTAATGAATCAATCTATCTATATATATATAAAAACAGCATAGTTGAATCCCGGTCAATTCCCGCCAAAATGGTTGTGGGCCCAAGTTTTCTCTCTCTCTCTCTCTTTTTTTTTAAGTAAAGGTCTAGCTATTTTAGTTTTTAGCTTATATCACTCTTTAAATCTTTTTTTTTATTCTATTCTTAGTCCAATTACAAATTAATTATTAAAAAATATTTGTAATTAAGTATACCCCTATAAATTTTAATTATTAAAAAATATTTTTAATTAATTTATGTATATTTGTACATATACTTTCATTTCTCAATTTTGTATATAGATTTTAATTAATTATAAGTTAAAATTTGTATGAGATAGTTTCATGAATCCTTCGTAAAATTGAATTTTAATTAATTACTTTATTTCGTCAGAAGCTTCCAATCTTTTCATTTAGATGTCTCACAAAAAAAATTCTCATTTTATTTTTGTGTATACATTGTGACTCCACCCCTTTTTACTCTTAAATTATTCTACACTCCATTTTATTCTCTCTCTTCAATCGTATCAATTTTACTACACCTCATTTTATATTAATGTTTTTCAAATTCTGTGATAATTAGACGGATGGAGTAATATTCCATCAATAATTATAAGTGAAAATAGATTTTAAAAAATGTAATTGAAGCTTCATTCACAAGATGAAAACAATGATATGGTAGTATTGTTCTTCAAATTCGATAAAATTCAATCATTGAAAATTTTAAATTGCACGAATGTATTCTATAAATAATTAATTAAAACTTATTAATAATCAATCCGTCGTGCAACGCACGGGAGAATTACTAGTTGGTACAAAATTCGAGTAGTGGACAGTTAGCAAACGATGAAGCTTTCTCATGAAGTCAAACCATTCAAATTCAAAGTTGAAAGGGTTTTTAAATTTTACTCCATATCTCTCTCTCTCAAATTATACCACGTCAATATCTGTTCAATTCATTTCCTTAATTATTTTCTCCTTCCAGAATTTTATACTCCCTAGGACCCGGTATAAGTTTCTCATTTCTTTTGGGTGTTTAGATTAAGAAATATGATAAAATAATAGATGTAGTATAAGTGATGTGATGGTGAAAGAGAAAATAATAGATTAGTAAGAGATGAAGTATAATAAAATAATACATAAAGTAAAAGTGATGTGATTGAGAGAGAGAGAGAAAATAATTTGCCAAAAATGGAATGGAAAACTTATTGTGGGACATCCAAAAAAGGAAAGTGGAAAACTTATAGTGGGACGGAGGGAGTATCATTTTACTAAAATTAGTTTGATTCAACATCTTTTCAATTCCTTCATCAATTATTTTCTTCTTCCAGAATTTTGTACTCCAACATTTATTAAAAACATCCGTCCCATTATTAATTAATGGAATATTTCCTTATTTGTAAAAAAACAACTTTCTGCTCTTTTAAAAAAAACTCACTCAAACATCTTTTATGTACACCACATCCAAATGTCATTACTTTTTACCCTCCCCCATTAATTAAAGATTCTATTTCCAATAAAGTTGAATTATCCATTATATCCCCCATAAAAAGTCATTTTATCACTTTTAATACCAATAAACAATTTTACATTAAACTTCATGCAAACTGTAATTGTTCCATTAATAATGAGACGGAAGGAGTATCATTTTACTAAAATTAGTTTAATTCAGACTGCTTTGAAACTCACTCAAACATCTTTTATGTACACCACATCCACATGTCATTACTTTTTACCCTCCCCCATTAATTAAAGATTCTATTTCCAATAAAGTTGAATTATCCATTATATCCCCCATAAAAAGTCATTTTATCACTTTTAATACCAATAAACAATTTTTACATTAAACTTCATGCAAACTGTAATTGTTCCATTAATAATGAGACGGAAGGAGTATCATTTTACTAAAATTAGTTTAATTCAGACTGCTTTGACTTCAATTCGTAATTTTTAAAAGTTGTCAACCCCAAAAGTTATTGTTCTCATTTTATTCCTGATATATAATTTTTTTTGTTTGTAGAATAAGGTTCCAAGCAAGCTCCATAAATAGGGGGAGACTTCCCTCATTCTGTGCACGAAGGTACCTTTTGAATGCGCATCAAGTTCATTGTGACATATATATGATCTCTTTGGAGCCTATACTAAATGCATCACCACAACTTCACTATTTATTCTTCTATCCTATGTTCTATGTATGATTGTATAAACCAAACGATTTTGTAGGGCACTTGGACTATTCTGTTTTGTTAAAAAAATATTATTCATCGTATTATCTTTAATACAACTTCAATGTTCTTCTCTCCTATATTTTAAGTTTGTATAAATTAAATAATTTTATATTATTTAGAGTAATATCTATATATATATAATAATAGCATAGTGTACTTTTCCGCCCATTTCTCACTGTTTTTTTAATTTTTTTTTTTATCTTTGCATTCTCATTTTTCGAGAAGGCTTTTGACTTTCTCAATAAGCAAACCCTTCAAATTCTCTTCTTTCTCTTTAGCGTTGATTACAAAATACAGAGAACACTACAGTAAATAAGCTCTACAACCAGGTGCAGAACTTGAAATGATAACATCACTTTGGAGTATAAAAAACGTTTCTTACTCTGACATCTCACTACTCTCTCTCTCTCTCTTCTTCTCATTCTTTTAAATTCATCCCTTTCATTATCAGTTGAAATATTGCATTCCCGTTGCAGAAATCAGCGATGGGCGTTCCCTACCGCCGCGATTTCCTCCATGTTGGCAACGTTAGTCGGCTGTGGCATTAATTAGGCGGGCCTAGACGGCCCTATATGATCTCTTTGGAGCCTATACTAAATGCATCACCACAACTTCACTATTTATTCTTCTATCCTATGTTCTATGTATGATTGTATAAACCAAACGATTTTGTAGGGCACTTGGACTATTCTGTTTTGTTAAAAAAATATCATTCATCGTATTATCTTTAATACAACTTCAATGTTCTTCTCTCCTATATTTTAAGTTTGTATAAATTAAATAATTTTATATTATTTAAAGTAATATTGAGATAATAGTATAGTGTTGGGACACTTGGACTATATGGCTTTGTTAAAATAAATATTAGTTGTATTATAACTATTATCTTTAATAAAAAAATTTAAATGATTGATATTTATAGTTATATATTAAAATTAAATTTAATATAAAATTTATTTTAAAAAACTCAAAATGTGGATTGCAATTTTTTTTAAAGCAAAATATGAAAGTGTAACTAAATTAGACTAGCTTGATTTAACCGGTTATGAATTATGATTTTATAGCATATTGAATTAAATGATTTCTTTTGTGCAATGTTAATTGTGTATACATTTTTTTAAATCAAGATTGTAATATATGAATTATTATATTATATGTTGTATTAATAATGAAATCGATTGGACTTAATTGTCTAATTAAATTATTCTTTTAAAGAAACAATAATAACTTTTGTAATACACAAATAATATTTAATACCGAGCATTATATAGAGTATATTAATTGTCTAATTAATATATCACTGTCTTTTTTATTTTAAATTATTCTTGATTTATGAAACAATAATAACTTTTGTAACACACAATTAATATTTAATACAGAATATTATATAGAGTATATATTGACCGTGCAACGCACATATGAATTATTAGTTTAAATTCTAAAACAAACACAAAACATACATTTCATCAGAATTTTACGGCATGATTGATATAATGAAATGATATTATGGCATGATTGATATGATGAAATGATACTACGTATTAGGGTTGAAGGTAATGAATTCAAGAATGAAATGATAATGGGAAATGAATAAAAAAATAATAATTCTTATAATTGGTATTGAGAAGGAAAAAAATATACTCTATTCCTTATGTGATTTTAATCTCATGATTGGTATGTTATAATGAAATGTAAGGAATTTTTAAAATTTATCTTAAATGACTAAATTATTCTTGAACATGTATTATTTTTAAAAACATATTAATTAATTAAAAATTATGTAAATTTTTAATAATTTCGCAAAACTTAAAATTCGTAAGGAGTATTATTTTTTTTTACATTTTCTTCTATGTAAATTATTTTATATTTTATTATAAAGTTATTTTTTAGCTTCAAATTATAATTAGTTGTTAAATAATTTCAATTATTAAATAAATCAACTACAATTTTTATAACAAGTAAAGTAAATTATTAAAATAATTAGAATTGAGGATAATTGATAATTATGTAAACTTAAAAAATTAATGAATATAAATTAGTCAGAATAATTAAAAATGTCCTTAAATAACCTTTCATCAAGGAATGGAATAGATAAAACTACGGGGAGGGAAGGAATCACTATTCTTAAATTTTTGGGAATAATCATTTCATTTGTAATGAGTATTCAATACAACAAAACTTACCAATCATAGGATTAGAAATATAATTAAGAATGTACATTCCATTCCTACTTCATTCTTTCGTACCAATCATGCCGTTATGGTTGAATGAAGTGAATTCAAGAATGGAATAATAATGAGAAATGAATGAAATAAGAATGCCAATTCTTATGATTGGTATTGAGAAGGAATGAAAAATATATTCCTTATGTGATTTTAATGGTATGCTACAATGAAATGTAAGAAATTTTTAAAATTTATCTTAAATGACTAAATTATCCTTGAACCTGTATTATTTTTAAAAACACACTCCTATAAATTAATTAAAAACTATGTAAATTTTTAATAATTTTGCAAAACTTAAAATTCTTACAAAGTATTATTTTTTACCTATTATTCTATGTAAATTATTTCATATTTTATTATAAAGTTATTTTTTAGCTTCAAATTATAATTAGTTGTTGTTAAATAATTTCAATTAATAAATAAATCAACTACAATTTTTTTATAACAAGTAAATTAAATCATTAAAATAATTAGGATTGAGATAATTATGTAAACTTAAAAAATTAATAAATATAGATTAGTCAAAATAATTAAAAATATCCTTAAATAACATTTCATTAAGGAATAAAACCAGGGGAGGGAAATAATCACTATTCTTAAATTTTTGGGAATAATCATTACATATGAAATGAGTATTCAATATGTTGGTCCTGAAAGGAGTATATAACAAGTGTATGGGGGGGGGGGGGAATACACTTGTATGCAAATCTTTTTCAAACTTAACCAAGTATGACTCTAGCAAGGTTGTCTTGGACAACTCTGCTGAGATGTATAACTTCTTAAAGATAACCAACCTACTAAGTACTAATGAGTACTTAGTTGAATGACTATCTAAGTGAGTTATAAGTGCGGAATTAGTGGTTGGCCCTTTAGTTTAAACTCCTTTAAGTTCTGAAATCTCTTCAATCAATCAGTCCAGTTTTCAGGGAACTTGTCCAAATATGTTTTGCACAGTCTTGTAAGTATGTCTTTGAAAGTTCAGTTTGTGCAGTGTTGTATGAATGTAAGTACTTGAAAGTAAATCAACACAAGAGTTTATAGTGGTTCAGAGACTCAAGCTCCTACATCCACTTTCCCTGATTTAACAGGATAATTCCTTCACTCTTGGAATTAACTTGTTTTATAGTGCCAAGGTGCACTTGATCAATAACACCACTCCTTGGTGAAATGATCCCTAGGATGTCAAGAGTCCTAGTACCCTTTATCAACTCAGAACTGAACTGTTCTTCTCTCAACAGTCAGTTCCTTCCACTTCTACTACTACAACCTTCTAACTTTCTCTCTTGAAATGTATAAGGGTTGAAGTAAGGTTCCAACTAATGAGATATCCTTTACAATGAAGTTCAGTGTATAAGGATAGGATATCTCTCTAAGCTTTGTATGGATATACAATGAGGTTCATCTTAGATGAAGTGTTTGAGACTAAGAATGTCTTTTGAGGACTTTGAAGCTTCAGAATAATCTGATAGTTGGATGGATAGTGGATGCTTCAAAATGGTCTTCACACTTCTGTATATATAGACAAATGAAGGATTTGCCCGTTGGAGAGGCAGTCCTAAATGTCCATAAATGTCTTTCTTGAGCTCTTCAAACTGGAAGACAGATTCTTGATAGTGACATGTCCTTCAATTGGGAAATAAACGGCTGTATCAACTTTGTCTTCATTCTGCAGCACTTTTCCCAATGTCTGACTTCAAGATTCACTTGATCAAACATGGACATGGCTTATGATGATTAGTCCTAAGATAAGGACAACATTCCTTATCACTTGGACAACTCTGCTTATCACTATCAGTAGACTTTGCTTATCAGCAAAGTTGGCTTGCTCTCTTCAGATGACTTAGCTCTTTCCCTTTGCATGGATGTCTTTATGCATGATTGATGATCTTTTGTATTCATACTATGGAATTAGTGTCCTTGACCATATCAGCAAGGTTGGGATCTCCTTAACATAGTTCTGGTATAAGTATGCTTGATCTTCATAAGGATTGTTCCACAATCCATTCACTCTTGATCAACATACTTGTCCATTCAGCAAACTTGGGACACATTTGACTTGAGCCTTTGAGGGGACTTGATCTTGATAGACTTCAAAGCATGTGTTCCCCCTCAACTTGTGCATCTATATATCTAAGAGCTGCCTAACATGTCAACTTCTCAACTAGCTTTATGCTATATGTTCTAGTCATACTTAGAACATAATCATATTTCACTTAGGCATGTCTCAGGGGGTTTTGGTATTAAATCAAAACACTTCTCATTTTATTCCCAACAATTTCCCCCTTTTTGATGATGCCAAAACCTATACATTTTATGCAAAAGTGACTTGACTACACCTATTGCATTTATCTTCAGAGGACATGACTAGAGTCAATTTTCCTGAAAAAAGAATGTGTTAGTGTACTCACCATTCAGACTGCAAATAGGTTTCAAGGATAGGCAAATTGAGATAATAGCATGCTGTTTCTTGATTCATAAAAAAGGTTCAACTATCATTCAAATAATTTGACATTACAAGCATGTTGATAGTTGAATTAACTTATCAGAGCATGAATCAAATAAACCTTACATCAGAGTATAAAATAAACTAATATACATTTTCAGAGCATTAATCTTTGAGTATCAGAGCAAAAACATATCAGCACACTTGAGCATTTTCAGCATAGATGACCAATCCAACAAATCAGCAACCAAGATAAGTTTTCATCCATTTTAGCACATAAGAGTCAGGAAAACTTAGCCATTCAAAGATCATCTTCAGCAGGTGGCACCATTCCATACTGTGCCCACACTCTTCTCTTTAACTCCATGGCTTCTTGGTTAGTTCCCTTGGGTCCAAGTGTCATTTTGTTTAGTTTCAGGATCTCAAGGAACTCTTGAAGGATCTTTGATTGATCAATCCACCCATTCAGCTTGGAAGGCATGTATATGATTGGGTTTGGGGCAATGAATTCAATTCTTGCTAGATCTGCAGCTGCAAGAAGTTGTTGATAGAGCTTCTTGTAAAACTCAATCATGAAGTTGGTAAAAGCGGAGTTCACATCCTCATTATCCCATCTGCCTATGACATAATAATCATAGACAAACTCCCTTTTTGCCTCTTCCCATGAGTCATTCAGCTGAATTGGCACCCATTTATCCAAGTGTGGATATTTGGTGTCCATGGGGATTAGTAGCTGTGGCTTCAATTTGCTGTAAGTAGCTCTTCTTCTTCTTGGTTTCTGAAAATCAACCCTTCTCTTGTCTCTTGCTCTGTTAGCTTCTTCCATCAGATCCATCTTTTCTTGGGCCCTCATCATGGCCAGCTTCTGTTGTGTTTCAGGATCCTTGCCATATCCTTCCTTAAACAACTTTGATGGATCATGAGCTAAGACAGTTGTCTTCTTCTTAGGTTCAGGTCCAAATCCTTCAGCAAATAATACTTCAACATCTTTGGGACCTTCAGCAGTTTTGACAATTTCAGAAGACTTGACAACTTCAGCAATTTTGACTTGTTCAGTAGATTTGACCTTTTTGGAGGAAGGCTCTTCTTCTTCAATTCTGAACTCAGGAGGAAGTTCAAGGCTGTTGGGAAAGTCAGTGAATGTCTCAGGCTTTCTTTTGTTTCCCTTGGCCTTCTTGATCTGTCCTCTAGTTTGAACTCCTTCAACATTTTTGTCCAAACCAGACACCTCTCCTCCTGGCCTTTGCTGCAATCTTACTCTTTCTTCCTGTGCTGATGCCATTGAATTTTCTTCAAAGCTATGGCTAACTGCTCTTCTTCATCCAATTCATCAAAATTCAGTACTGCTTGTTCCTTTCCTTTGCTTTCAGCAATCTTGTTTTTGCCCTTGTCTGAGCCACCAATAATCAAGGCACCTTTTGCCCTTGCTCTTTCCCTTTCCCTTTCCCCCTTTTTGGCAGCATCAAAGTATTGAGGTTTGAGTTCACTCATAGTCGTTGCCATCAAGGATTGGGCTTGGTTCAGGGACTTCATCTCTTCTAGCAAATATACATTCTCATAATGTATATTCTGCATCCTGTCACTGCTCAAGCTTAGGAATGCTAGAACAGGCTTCATTTTCTGCTCAACAACTTCTTCCATGGTTGCTTTAAGGGATGCATCAAGTTGTGCCTTTAGGAGCTCAGTAAGGTTGGCCACTGCACTCTCAGCAATCTTGGACATGACATCTTGTGAGAATTTTTCTGAGGCAGCCTTCACCATTGCTATCCTCATTTCCTCAGCTCCTTTCTTCTGCAAAGCAGTCTTCTTTCCAAGAGCTTGCTTAACCACCAATCTTAATGCTTTCACATTCTTGTTGTGGTTACTCCTTAGCAAAGTCTGCTCCTTTTTTACCTCTTTGGAGACTGAATCCATGCTGGCTTTTGCTTTCATAACTTCAGTGGAGATGGTTTGCAAACCAGTTTCAACTCCACTGATTCTTGCCTCAATAGTGGGAAGAACAATTTCCTCAGATCCAGTAAGCCTAATTTCAACAGCTGCTAAGGTTATACCTTGCTCATCCAAGGCTCCTGAAGTTTCAGCATGAGCAGTTTGGACTTGATGAGCAATAGAATCCAACTTAGCTGACTGCTCTCCAAGAATGGCTTGAGCAGAGCTGGAATATACATGGATTGGTGCTTCAGTTAGAAGATCATCTGCAAAGATTTGATCAAAAGAAATTCCTGCAATGTCAGATAGATCAAAAGGGTCAGAAAATAAACACTCAGCACCCTCAGTATTTTTTGCATAAGACTCTGATACATCAGCAGTCTTCTCCTCATTTTCAACTAATTTTTGACTCCCTTCAATAATAATGTCCTCACTCAAAGGATCAGGCCTCCTTTCATCAAGGGATTCTTGAAGTTCAGATTTGACTTCAAGAATAACCTGTCCTTCCTCACTTATACCACCCTCATTTGTTGGTACACTCACAATCTTAGTGATTACTACCTCTCTTTCATCCACAACTCCCTCTTGTTTTTCCTCTATATTTTCCTTTTCAACTCCTTCTACTAAACCTGCAACATCTTCACCTTCAACAAGGTTCAAAGATGGCAGTTGTGGGGAGATCACAGTGCTTATATCAGCAGCCACTGAGTCATCCTGAATGATTAAGGGCTAGTCAGTGTCCAACTCTTCTGACACCGATGAGGCCTTAATCAAACCAGCTTCTAGCATAGGAGCCTCAACATCTTTAAGCTGTGCCTTGGGTTCAGAAGAACCTTCATTGGCAGATGCATCTTTGGCTGTGTTACCAGCTTTGGTCAACATCTCTGAAGATACAGAGCCTTTCCTATGATAGGTTAGGAGAGGGGTTGAAGGCAATTTGGATTCAGGAGGGTTGGGATTGGTTTCAGGAGGGTTGGGATTTGAAGGATCATCAGGGGAATCATCACCATTTGAACTGCTATCAGGGTGCCTGATACCCTTAGCAAGTCTCTCCTTCTCTTCAGCAATTTTAACATCTACCAACTTTGCAAAAACATCCTCATCAATGAGGAATCTTGTCTTGAGTACTCCAGCAAAGTGTAGCAATCTGCTCTCCTCTACTTGCCACCAATTTGCACCCTTGTCTTGGATGACTTGAGAAATCTCCAAAATTGTTTTGTCTTTGACATCCACCAACATTCTCAAGTCATGGAACATCTTCTGAACTCTAGGAAATTCAGCAAGTTGTGGGTACAAGTTGTTCATAGTAGCCCCTGCTCCTCCTCTGAGCATACTTTCATAAGTATACTCCTCCTCATCTCCACTTGAGTGGGGACTTTGGGTTATAGGGGAGTTGGCTCTAGTTTCAGGCAATGTGGCTTCAGGAAGGTTAAATTCAGGATGGTTGGCTTCAGAAGGGTTGGGTGCTACAAAGGTTGCTTCAGTTGCTTTTGAGAGCAATGGTTCTGAAGGGGCTTTACTCAGGGGAGTTGGCTCTAAAAGTGCAGCTTCTAAGAATCTTGAGTAATTGAGCATGGATGAGTCAAGTGGAGATTGTAGTCTTGTCTCATCTACAGCAAGATCAGCTAACACATCAATTGTACCTCTTTGTGCACTCCCTTCTGGAGAATATCTCTTTGTAAGATTGAGAGGGGTAATGGGTTGGTTTGTGGGGGTAACATGAGTTTCAGGGGAGTTGGGTTCAGGATTTTGTGTTTCAGGGAGGTTGGGCTTGATTGCTTGGCTTTCAGGGACTTTGGACTCAGGGGTTCCAAAATCAGAAGAGTTGGTCCTGGACTTGGATTTAGTCCTACTTTCTGCCCTGCTTTCCTTCAAAGCAATTTGGAGAGTCCTATCCTCCTGAAGTTCCAATATCTTCTCAGTGGGCTTGACCCTTCTCTTGCTAGCCCTACTACTCCCACTTCCTTCCAACTCATGGACAACTTCCCTGGACCTCTTTTCACCCTTCTTCTTTTGCCTTGTTTCATTGTATTTTTGTCTCAACTCTTCTGAATGATCAGAAGGAACTTGCACTCCCTCCTTGGCAACTTCATCTACCTCAGTAGATGCTCCTGAAGTGTCTTTAGAGGGTAGTTGAGACAGTTTCTTTGTCTTTACAACCCTGGCCTTTGTCCTTTTCTTCAACTTAGGCTTCTCTTCAACCTTTTCCTCAGAAGGTTTGGCCATCAACATTCTCCTTTGTTCAGTTTTCTTACTCAGCTTTCTGAACATTACTTTCTGGGCAAGGAGGGGCTTTGCAAAGGTTTGCATTTGAGAGTAATGGGAAAACCTCTCAATCAGCAAGCTTGCCCTTGTGCAGTACTTTAGTTTCCCTTCCAACACAACCTTGTTGTGAGCCTTCACCTTGAACTTGGCTTTTTCCTTCATCATCTCATTCAAGATGAATTCTCTCCAGTTGAACTTGATGCCTTTATCACTGGCATCAATCACTGCAGCCATGATTCTGATTCTAGGAAAACTGACCTGCTCTAGACTCCCAGTGTTGCTTAACAAACTCTTTGTAATAACCTCAAAGAGATTGAGGAATTTTGGCTTTAAAGTCCTCTTGTGTTGTGTTGAGGAGATGGGACCTGGAACCAATAGCCACTCCTGGACTATTTCCTCTTCATATTCAGCTCCATAAAATTCTGGATTCCTTCCCTTAGAGGGCAATCCAAAAGCTCCTTCTAGATCTTCTTCAGAAAATTTCACTCTGTGAAATCTTTCTTCCTCATCTCCCTCAGTTACATATGACAGTCTTGTAGCAACCTCACCATCTTCAGGCTTTCCCCTCCACTTCAGAAAAGCAAAGAACTCAGCCATGTAGTTTTCAAGGCAAGAGCTTGGTCTTTCCTCCATAAACTTCTTGAAACTAGCTCTTCTCAGCCATCTAAGAGTTGGGGTGATCTTAGGATCCTCACTTTCAAAAGAGATTATTTTTGTTACTGAGATACCCAAAATCAAGGTCAAGAGCCTTGTTTGAGAAATCAATAACCATTTCTGGTCTTGCTTTAGGAGCCATTGAAGTAGCAGTAACAAATTTTGAGAGAGTTTGAGAGTTTTTGAAGAAGATGAAAGCTAGGGTTACAAGAAAGTTTTGAATGCGTGGGGGAGAAGTGAAGTTGAAGGCTTCTTAAGACTTGTGAATATTCCAAAAAGAATGTATGTCAATGAGTAGGTGAGTCTTAAGGCAATTCAACGGTTTACAAAAGTAGAAATCAAGTTTGGATGGCTAGGATTGATTTCAGGGGAGTTGGCCAAACTTGATCCAACGGTTAATAACCAATGGAACAGTGAAAACTGTTTTTATTCAAAACGTAGGAAGTATTTAATATTAGTTAATGGTTGGGGGGTTCTCAAGATTGATAATGTCTTGAAATGTTTAATGCAAACAAGAGTTAAATCTTGGCATTTAATGCATGGAAAGTGACCTTTTGGGTGGGAGACAAAATTGATCCTATAAAGGTGATATCTGTAAAAGGAATATGACAGATATCAAAATAGGCAATGATTACCCAAAATAGGTGCTTATCAAACCAAGCTTTGGTTTGATAGCCAAGACAACTTATCTGACCCCACATGGACAAGTGTCCTGAAGAGATGTGGACAAGTGTCCTGAATTTCAATGGACAAGTGTGCTGAATAATTGAGGTCATCTCTTCTGAGTTTCAGTAGACTTGACCAAGTCTGCTGAACACCACTTTTAGTCCCCCCTTCACTCATTAACTCCATTTGATTTACTTGTCCAACTTCCCTGGATCAAGTAATCCCAATTCTGCTGATAGTTCCAAGAATCTTGCCTCTGCAAGTGGTTTTCTCAATATATCAGCTTTTTGATGATCTGTGTGGATTTTAAACAACTTGATGTCCTTCTTTTCCACATGATCTCTGATGAAGTGATGCTTGATGTCCACATGTTTGCATCTTGTGTGCAGCACTGAATTATGTGATATTGCTATGGCACTATTGTTGTCACAGAATATTGGCACTTCAGCAGAGTTGACATTGTAATCCCTTAATTGTTGCCTCAACCAAAGAATTTGAGCACAACAACTTCCAGCTGCAACATACTCAGCTTCAGTGGTGGAAGTAGCCACTGTGTTCTGTTTCTTAGAGAACCAAGATATGGGTTTGTTTCCCAAGAATTGACAAGTCCCTGAAGTGGACTTTCTATCAATTCTGCAGCCTCCATAGTCAGCATCTGAGTAGCCTGTAAGCTCAATGTTGTCATCAGCAGGGTACCAAAGGCCTAGATTTTCAGTGCCTTTGAGATACCTCAAGATCCTCTTAGCAGCCTCAAGATGACTTTTCTTAGGATTGACTTGAAACCTTGCACAAACACCTACAGCAAAGGTGATGTCAGGTCTGTTGGCAGTGAGATAGAGGAGTGAGACAATGATTCCTCTATACTCAGTAGAGTTGGTTGGGACACCATTCTCATCTAGATCCATCTTCCAATTTGTGTTCATTGGGATCCTTACTGGCTTGCTAGTGGTACACCCAAACTTCTTGATCATCTCTCTGGTGTACTTAGCTTGGTTGATGAAAATTCCTTCCTTTGATTGCTTGACTTGAAGTCCCAAAAAGAAGTTCATCATCCCCATCATGGACATCTCAAACTTGCTTTGCATGAGCTTTGAGAACTTTTCACAAAGCTTCTCATTGGAGGGTCCAAATATGATGTCATCAACATATATTTGGACAAGCAAGATGTCCTCTCCTTTAGAGATTCTGAAGAGAGTTCTGTCCACAGTCCCTTTGATAAATCCATGATCCAAGAGGAACTGTGACAGTGTATCATACCAAGCTCTAGGGGATTGCTTGAGTCCATATAGAGCTTTCTTCAATCTGTAGACTTGGTTTTCAACCTCAAAACCAGGTGGTTGCTCCACATAGACTTTTTCTTAAAGACTCCATTCAGGAAGGCACTCTTGACATCCATTTGGTACACTTTGAACCTCTTGTGGGCTGCATAGGCTAGAAAGAGCCTTATTGCTTCTAGCCTTGCCACAAGTGCAAAGGTCTCATCATAGTCAATACCTTCAGACTGGCAGAAGCCCTTTGCCACTGGTCTTGCTTTGTTTCTGACAATCACATCATTTTCATTCTTCTTGTTCTTGAACACCCACTTGGTTCCAATAACATCTTGATGTGAAGGTCTATCCACCAGCTCCCATACATCATTTCTGGTGAATTTGTTTAATTCTTCCTGCATTGCTGTGATCCAATTGGCATCTTGAAGTGCTTCCTCAATGTCACTTGGTTCTTGTTCTGACAAGAAACAACAAAATAGAGCACTTTCACCATGAAATCTTCTAGTTTTGACTCCTATACTTGGATCACCAAGTATCAGATCAGTAGGATGGTCTGTCAACCAAGTCCTTCTTTTTCTGATCCCTTCAGTAGAGTTGTCCTCTACTGAGGTTGAGTTACTAGGCTCATAAAATTCAGGGAAATTTAATGCAGGATCTAACCCAGGATCATAATCAGGGGTGTTGTCCTCAATATCAGGGACATTGGCATTTTCAACATTATTGATTCCCCCTTGATTATTTAATCCATTAACTACCTCAGCAGGAACTGCTTCTTCATTGGTAGGTGTTACCTGAGTGTGAACTGGGATTGGTTCATTCAGTTCACCATTTCCTTCAGTGGGATTTTCTTCAGGTAGGTTGCTTTCAGGATTGTTGTCCAACCTTATGACTTCAGGAGGTTGGATTGAACAACATCTATGAAAGTAGTATCTTTGTCTTTTAAGCTCAGTCTGGTTGTCCTTTGTGTGATTTCTTCTGTCTCCAAGTTCTTGTTCCTGAACTCATGAGTAGATTCATCAAACACAACAAGAGGTGTTTTCTCCACAACAAGGGTTTTACAGTTGTAGACTTTGAAAGCTCTACTGATTTGGGAATATCCAAGAAATACTCCTTCATCAGCTTTGCTATCAAAGGCTTTCAACTGTTCTTTCCCATTGTTGTGAATGAAACACTTACAACCAAAGATATGGAAATAAGATACTTTGGGCAACCTTCCTTTCCAGAGTTCATAGGGGGTTTTGCCTTGCCCCTTTGTTATCAAACATCTATTCTGAGTATGGCATGCAGTGTTTATATCTTCAGCCCAAAACCTCTTAGGTAAATTTGAATCAGCAATTAAGGTTCTAGCAGCTTCTTTTAAGGTTCTATTTCTTCTTTCAGCAACCCCATTCTGCTGAGGGGTTCTAGCTACTGAAGTTTCATGGGCTATACCATTTTGTGTGCAATACTCATTGATATATGAATTTATGAACTCAGTGCCTTTATCAGATCTTATCTTGATAATGCTAAGGCTTTTCTCATTTGACAATCTCTTTAGAAGTTCAGGGAGTTTGACTTGAGTTTCCTTCTTATTAAGGAGAAATACTACCCATGTGAACCTAGAGAAGTCATCTACTACCACCAATGTGTATTTTATACCATTTATGCTTGCAGGGGCAATTGGTCCAAATAAGTCCATATGTAAAAGTTCAAGTACCCTTTCAATAGAGATGACTGGTTTTCCTTTGAATGGGGCTTTGATCTGTTTTCCTTCTTGGCATGGTTTACAAACATGCTCTTTAATGAAAACCTCATTAGGTAGTCCTTTTACTAATGCATTTCTAGCAATTTTGTTCATTGTTTTGAAGTTCAGGTGGTTTAGTCTCTTATGCCATAACCAACTTTGTTCACTAGAACTTTTAGCAATGAAGCATGCAGCATCAGTAGACTTGTCCCAGTCTGCAAAATACACATTTCCTTTCCTAGTTCCAGTCAATATGATTTGTTGGGTTTTATCTTTTATTAAGCACTTTCCACTTGAGAACTCAACATTGAAATCTTTATCACAGAATTGACTGATACTTAGGAGATTATCTTTGAGACCAGCCACATAAGATACATTGGATACCTTGATGTTACCAATCATCAAGGTACCAAAACCTTTTGTTGTTGCTTGTGAGCTGTCTCCAAATGTGACATTTGGGCCTTCTTTTTCAATAAAATCAGTGAGGAGTTCCTTATTTCCAGTCATGTGCCTTGAACATCCACTGTCAAGATACCATGCTGACTTTTTGTTCATGCTCCTCTTCTTGTGGCCCATAGGTACCTGCAATTAGATAGGTTTAGGTACCCTTTGAGTTTTGGGTCCTGAGAGGTTAGCTGTACCTTTAGGAACCCAAACTTGCCTAATAACCTTGATTGATTCAAGGTGGCTAAGTTGTCTTCCTCTAGCATCAACATACACTGTCTTTCCCTTAAATGCCTTTGGGAAAGTATGTGTGAAAGTGTTAACTCTATAAGTTTCAGGAGAGTTGTCAAACCTCCTGAACTTATGAGCTCTTTGTGCTACTTGAGGGAATCTTTGAGGAAAGGCATTCTTATGACCATTACCCTTTGGCATGAAGGGTTTTGGTTGTCTCATTTTATTCTGCCTTTGAGGGAGGTTGTCCTTAGGTCTATTCAGCTGAGGCTTTCTCAGTAGAGTTGGCCTAGGCTGATTATACCTTGGATAACCTCTCTGAACATTGTTCAGGAGAGTTTCCCTTCCATTGGGTCTACTCTGCTGACCAACATTCCTCTTGTGTTCAGGGACTTTGGCCTTTTCCATAGGTTTGGGCCTAAGTCTCCTGAAACACTTGAGTAGGAAATTCATACATTTTGCCCTTTCCTTTGTTAAGTGGCTGAATTATTTCATTTTCAGCTTGTTGGGCCACTGATTTTACAAAGATTCTCTTAGTGTTACTTGTAGAAGCAACACTAAGACAAGGTGAAGATTCAAATGGATCAAAACCTAATCCACTTCTTTGAGCCATAGGTCTTTGATAACTTTGAATTTCCTCTATTGCTCTAGAGGATTTCTTCAAAGCAGACATCTTTAATTTCAGGCTCTCTTCACTTGATTTAAGAATATCATACTCATGTGAGAGGTTTTCAAACTTAGCTTGAAGAATTTTTATTTCAAAGTCTTTTCTCTTCTGAGAAAGCAGTTGATCATCAATCTTCTTTTGTTGGTCAACTATCCTGAGATTTGCTTCCTCAAGCTCTCTCAAGACTTGTTGATACAACTCAGTAGACTTGACATCAACTACTGACTCAGAGTTTTTAGCAAGCTCAATTGACAACCTTTTATTCTCTCTCACACAGTTGTCATGAAATTCTTGTAACATAGTGAAATCTTCCATTAACTTTCCAAGATAAAGTTTCAGGTTGACTTCACTAGTGTTTTGTGAAATGAATGATGGTGAGCTAGAAGTGGAGGATACCTCATCATCCTCAATGGCCATGTTGCACACATCATCATCATCTTCACTGTTTGAGAACAGTCCATCAGAAGAGTTGAAGCTTTCAGCACTCTCAGATTCTTCACCAGCCATCATGGCTTTTCTGTTGGTGAACTTTCTGTCTCTCTTAGCTTGCCTTTCTCCTCTCCTTAGAGCTTAGTTCAGGGCAGTCATATTGGAAGTGCCATTTCTTCTTGCAATTATAGCACATATATTCATCATCATCCTTTTTAGGTTCATCTCTCCTTCTAGATGATGAAGGCTTAGCTCTGCTGGACCTTCTCCTATCAGAGTACTTGTCCTCTGATCTTTTCTCTTCAGGCTTCTTGACTTCAGCCTGTGCTTCAAGAGAGTTGTACCTTCTCCTGAATTTGTTATCTTGGTAGAATTTCTTGTATCTACCAAACCTTGAGTTGAGTTTTTCAAACCTTCTAGCCATCAAGGCTAGCTCTTCCTTCATTTCAGTCTTGGAGACTGACTTTGATGATCTAGGAGTGGACTGCATTTCAGGTTTAGCAGCTTTGGCTTTGAAGGCCACTCCTTTGGTTGGTAATGAAGGTTCCTCAACAGGCTTTCTTCTGTTGAGATCGAACTCATAAGCTTTGAGTTCTGAGAAGATTTGTTGCATGGGCATGGTGGAGAGATCCTTGGTGTTCTGCATCATTACAGCATATACATCCCACTTTTGAGTGAGACTTCTCAAGATCTTTTGTTGGTCCCTGAACGAGTAGTGAATGAGATTAAAGTCTAGAGGGGAGGGGTGAATAGACTTTAAAACTTTTTCAATTAAAGAGTTGAGAATCTCTTCTGATCTCTATGTCAGCTGGACTACAAGTCTGCTGGTCCAGATGACTATAATGATCTGATGAAGAGATTAAATGCGGAAGTGAGTAGGCCTGTTTGTTTAGACTCGTTCTTGAGTTCTTTTGAAAATACCAACTTGATTATTTAATGAAATACTCAGCTGATGCTGGTTTGAAGATTATGGCCTTGTTTGAATACAGTTGAAAACACAGTATGCACTATAGAGATATATGAATAGACAATAAAGTAAAGTGCAAAATGTAAAAGACTCCGGATTTATAGTGGTTCGGATATACGTTCCTACGTCCACTCTCACGTCCTAACGTGATGTTTAATCCCTTTAATTTACCAAAAATTACAAGGGCTTGTCCTTTATAGTCCCAAGGGTAGGACTTCGTGTCTTCGTGATTTAGCTGTTGAATTCTCAATAGAATGTGGCTTTATGCTTGCTTGCTTGTTTAGCTGTTGAATTCTCACGTTGTGACTTCGTGTCTTGTGATTTCTCATCCTCTTGTATTTATAGGGAAGATGTGCTGCAACTAGCCGTTGGAGTTGACTAGCCGTTGAGCAATCTTTCCATGTTGGGTTGATTCCTTGATTCCAGCCGCTTGATTGCTTCAATCCTGGGATCATGTCAATCTTCTAAGTATGGTAAGTCTTCATTTGAAATGCAAGATGACTTTGGGAATCAACCGAGTCCTGGACGAGCACCTAGTCTTCTGATCTTCACTTATAGTCTTCTGACTACTCGTCTGGCCTTATGTCTTCTGATATCAGAAGAGTGTTGATCTGGCAATTCTTTGTGTTGTGTTAGGCCATCTTCAACTTGGACTCCATCAGATAAGTAGGTACACAATCACCTTACTTATCTGGTCTTCAAGGATCTCCTAGTCTTTATGTCTTCTACTCTTCTCATCTTGAGGTTGTGCATGTAAGACAATACTGTGCTGATCAGCTGAGATCAATATAGCTGATCACACAAGACTAGTCTAAGCTGTTCTATACAAAGTCAGCTGATCCTATTACATTTATAAACTCTAAGTGTTTTGGCCATCAAAACTATTCTAACATCAAGTGGGGCTTAGGGTGAATTTATATCCCAACAATTTCCCCCTTTTTGATGAAGCCAAAACTATACTTGATAAATGCTCTTAATAAATAAGATAAGAGTTTATAAAATTAAAAAGATGAAGTTTCTGATGAAGATAATGAGAATTTGTCTTGTAAGCAAAAAGAACTAATACTTGAATATATGAAGCTTTTACATATTACAAGTGTTAGTTTCTTTGAACTTCTAAAGGGTCTTCATCAGGTCTTCTCTTGTTCAAATGCGGAGGGCAAGGTACAGACGAGCTCGAACATCTTCCATGTGTTGAGGGTATGTAACATTCTCTTCAAGATAGATCTTCTCCAGGATGCGCTTGACCTCTATCGTGTTTGTTCTTCCGGAGCCCAGAGTAGGTGCATCCCATTTTGGTTCTTCAGGAGTTAGGATTCTGCAGTCAAGTTCCTTGGCTGTCTTGACTACTTTTGTCCAGAACACTTGATCTTCAATCTTCACGAACTGACTGAACTGAAGAAATTCATCCTCATAAGTAGGGAGAGGGCCAAATTTACTTACTATGTTGTGTTGGATTTGCCACTTCTTCTTCAGGGGATACCATCTTGGTAGCTCATCTTGAAGGGCTAATAGATCCACATATGTGCTGTCAGTTACCAGGGCACTTTCTTCCTTTTCTTTCTCCTTAAGTGCTTTCCTGAGTTTGGCCACTTTCCTATCAAACTTGGCCTTGACTGCCTTCGCATCATTTAGCTTCTTTTGCTTAAGCTCCTGAGCTTCAAGCATCTTTCTTTTCTTCAGTTCTTGAGCCTTTTTCTCTTCTACAGTAGGCTCTGCTGGAACTGATTTCTCACCTTCCTTTGCTTGCTCATCTACCTTTCTTTTCCTTGTCATCCTCTTTTCAGAACCTTGTTCTACAGGGGCAGTGAGTTTCAGACTCTTGGCTGGGCCTTGAGCTTCTTCTTGAACAACTTCTTTGCCTTGTCTGTTCTTGATTTTGCTTTTCAAACCTCCCAAGGTTTCATTCAGCTCATCTTGAGATACTACCATTACAGCTTGCTGTGCAGTAGACTTCTCCAGAGCTTTTATCAACACTTCTTCCCCCTTTTTGGCTTCAGCAAGAGCAGCTGCAAAAGGCTTCATGGCATTCAAAATTTCCACATACAAAGTTTGCTTGAGAGCCATGGCATTGACCTTGCTGACATGAGATAGGTGGGAGATGCTGTGCTCTAAGACTTGAGCATGAGTGTTGGAAGAAGAGGTAACATCGAGCTTAGCTGTAAGAGCTTCTAGTTTGGTTGATGTCTCCTTCAGCTGAGTCTGCAGTTTCTCATTCTCCTCTGCAGCTGATTTAAGAAGAGCTTGACCTTTAGTGGCTCTTGCTTCAGCATCTTCAATCCTGGTCTTGTAGGTGGTCTCCATGCGGGTTATCTCATTAGCATAGAGATCAGCAAACATTTTGGATCTGTCAGTTGATTTCTTCATCTCAGTGTGCAAATACTCCTCTATTTGTTGATGAAGTGCCTCACCAAACTTGTCCTCGATATCAACAATTTGGTCGTGAAGACGAGTCCTCTGCTCCTTAACAGCTTTCTCAACATATCTTGCAAGCTGCAGGCCTAAGCCTTTCTCAAAGTGCAAGTCTATTGCAGTTTTGACCTGGGAGCAGATGTCTGCTGTATAATCAACATATGGGGTAGAGGTGGAGGCAGTACCTTGTGGTTTGGGATGTAGAGCATTTGGAGCTACTATCAATGCTTTGCCTCTCTCTTCAGCTGATAGGTATTCTTCATTCAGGAAGCTGGTAGAGGCATCAATCAGATGGGTAATGATCCTTCTTCCTTTATTATCTGATTGGTCAATGAAGTGAGTCAGATCATCCGTAGGCTTAAAGTGAGCTGGTACGGTTACGACTTATTTTTCAATCTCCTCTGTTTCAGCTGGTGCAGCTGAGTCTTCTGCCAGTGCTGGTGCAGCTGAGTCATCTGCCAATGTTGGTGCAGCTGAGTCATCTGCCAAAGCTTTGTCGGCTGCCTGATGATCTGATGGGCCTTTTGGGACAGAGGGATCTTCAGAGGGGATTCCTAGAATCCTTTTGCATACCTCGGTCAGGGCCTCTGCTGGTAGCAGCTGAGTAAATGACCGGACTCGAGCAACCTCTTTTTGCTCCATTTCCCAGTCGAGGAAGTTAGCTTTTCCTCCCATTCCTTCCATCACTTCAATGAGGTCATCCACCTCATCCCTTCTGAGCTCAATCAAAGTACAAACCCTCAGTACTTGCTCAAATTGAGTTGACTCCTCATCAATATCAGGTATAATAGACTTGAGTAGATTAGCTATCTTTAGTCTCATGATTTTCTCCCTTGTGCACATAGGATAGTGCACCATGCTGTACTGAGGATGAGAATGAGAAGGGCTTGCTGGAGCCAGGTCTGCTGGTCCCAAGTCTTCTTGTGCAGATGGGATATTGTGGATAGGTGATTGAGTGGATAGGGTATGTTCCTCTGCTGTGTGAGTATCAGCAGGGTTTTGGGGAGTGATATCTTTGGGTTGGGTAGTAGGTTGTGATTGATCTTCAGTGGGTGGTGCATCAGCAGGGGTTTGAGTCTGCTGGTCTGGTTCTTCTTCTACTTGAAGATTAGTAGGTGGTTGAGTTTCTGGAGCTTGGTCCTCTGCTGGTTGGATATCAACAGGGGATTGAGAGGGTTTCTGGGTTTGGTCATCTGCTGTTTGAGTATTAGCAGGAGTCTGAGGGGTAGATATGTTTGGGTCAGATGATGTTTGGAGCTTGTCTTGATCCTCTACTGTGTGAGTATCAACAGGGATTTGGGTATCAGTGTTTGAAGGTTCAGATGGGTTGGCAGTTTCAGTAGGGTCAAAGGATGAAATTGGGGCTATACTCATGGGAGTAGGGAGCCTGGATTTCTTGGACTTCTTGGTGAAAGAAGAAGTGTTCTTCTTTCTCTTCTGACCCTTGGATAATTTAGAAGGAGTAATTGTGATTGAGGGGTTAGAAGTACATGTCTTCTTCAAAGGTGAGGCTGATGGAGTGGCATCTGAATCAGATGGGGAGATGAGCCCAGATCTGATCAGATATCTTCTCTGTGCTAAGGTCTGATTATCATCATCATCATCCTCAGCAGTCTTCTGATGAGCCTCTTCTTTGGAAGGCTCCTCTTCCTCTTCAGCAGAGTCATGAGCAGACTCTTCTGCCTCTTCAGCTGCATCTTTGGAGGATGCTTCAGCCAACCTCTTCTTCTTTCCTCCTTCAACCTTGCTGCCTCAGCAAGGGCCTCCTTTCTCAAGTAATATTTGGAGATGTGAAACTTCTTAGCAGGACCCATCTTATACTTCTTTGGGAGTATCTCTGGAAGGATGACACTCAGCTTGTTGACAAAGCTGACTGTGGATGTCACCTTCCACTCCTTGGATTGCAGGTCTAGAGTAACCTTCTTGGCTTCAAGAGCAATTCTATCCAAGAAGAGCCCTTGCCAATCCCCATCAATCTGATCCCAAATTGCAGCCATAACTCTAACCTTCAGAGTGGTAACAGCATCATGACTAAAAGTGTTGCCAAGCAGCATCTTGCCTGCTATGTCCATCAAAGTCTGAAACTTGAGATCAAGTTGAGACTTCTTAACTCCAGAGGCATCAATAGCCTTGACTCTTCAACTAGTAAACATCTCCATATATTACTTTTCTCTTCCCATAATGTAAGTAGAGATGTTTACCTTCCCCCTTGGTAGGTCGAACAAGTCTTTGAGAATATCCCTAGTGACTTTGACCTTGTGTCCACCCATAATACTTTCAACATATAGGCCTTTGGACACTGCATTCGAGTAGAAAGCGAGCACATCTTGTTCGTACACATTGGTTTGTGCTACTTCCAGAAATTCACGGAGTTTGAGATTGAGACATCGAAGAAGAATCTCCTTATTCTCATCAGTGTGCGTGCCCTTGAAAAACAGAGCGTTCTTAGTGAATACCTTCCCTTCCTTAGACCACTTTGCTGCATCTAGAGTGCCTGTGATCTTGGTCTTCTCATCATAAATCTCAATGATCGCCATTCTGAATGTTGATTTGTAGGTTTAGAAAGCTTGAAAGAATGTTCAGAACGAGAGTGATTGAGTGCGTTTGAGTTTTGTGAGCGAAAGGGTTTGAGGAATGGCTTAGGGGTTGTTTATATACTCCGACAAATCTCGGTTTATGCATTAATCCAACGGTCAGAAATGATTTAATGTGGAGTAGTACCCAAGAATTCCCTCTTAGTCTTCAGCCCATTCCTTTAATTTTGCCGGCTAAATATGCCATGTGTCAATTGATGATTCGCTGGCAAAATAGTAATTGAGTACTAATGACATCATTACTAAATTTTAGCAAAAGTTGATCATTCAAGGCCGTTTTCTATAAGTAAATTGCATTCCTTATATAAGCCGAATTCCTTAATTACATTCAGAAACAAATCTAGAATGAATTACATGATCAAAGATGAACATTAGACTTTTTGTTGAGATGAAAGTGATCTGATCAGCAGAGTAAGGTCTGCTGATTTGCTCGAAAAGTCTGCTGATTTTTCTTGAAGGTCTTCTGGTCAGCTGAGTTGGTCTTCTGATCGGCTGAGTAGAAGTTTTATGTTGCTGAGTAAATCTTCTGTGTCTGATTATCCAACCTGGTTTGATGGATCTTTCAGCACTTCCCCCTTAACCATGTGGAACCATCAAATCAATATGTAGCTGGTTAGCCTAGATGGTATCCCACTGGTTCAGGTTGCCCTCACCATCAAATGTTTCTTCACCATCAGATGGGTTGTAGCATCTAATGTGTCCTTGTTGAATTTCTTCGCCTCTCTTGTAAGAGGGAGAAGATTGGAAGGTGCTTCACTGGAGTGTGAAGAGAAAGGCAGGAACTTGGTCTTCTTGATTGGTTTTGACAAAGTAACCTTTGGTAACAAGCTCTCCATGTAGAACTTCCCCCTGGAGAAGAAGCTCTGCTTGTTTGCTACTCTGTCCTCTGCATCTCTCCTTTCTTTTCTTTTCAACAAGAACATCTCTCCTTCCTTTTCTTTTCAGAAGCATACTTATGTTGGGTAAGCCAAGTATGCTGATCTGCATCATCTCCATCTTCTGCACATATCTTCAATTCCTTCACCCAAGTCCTTGGTTGAGGGATGATGTCCATGCCATCTTTCCTTTCGATTTTCTCCATACCTGAAACAGAGATAATAGTTAGTAATTTGTGTTCTTGGTTATTCCCATGACTGCCTCCTTTTATAGGGGTAGAAATGAGGTGGTGGAGTGAAAGATGACAAAACTATTGAGTTGATAGGTCTGAATTTCTGAAAAGTTACTTCTTAAGATCAACAATGAGATTCTTGATCTAAGGGTTCACATTTAAAGAGATTCAGACTTTATCTTGTGGAATGCAGAAAATTATAGATTTTGAACAAGAGTTATTTGAAATCCGTACTCAGCTTGCATACTGTTGAGTCGGTGAGGATGGTGTATTAATCCATCCAAGTATAACTCAATAGTATACTGTATGTATGTATAGTAATAAAGTATTTTATGAAGAATAGTTTATTATTATACACATGCACACATTGCCTTGAGTACATGCTCCAAGTAACTTTGTTCAATTTTTCTGAAGATATAGATTTAAAATGCAAATGATAGAGTATTTTATCAAGGATTCTTAAGGTATCATGGATTCCCCTTGATTGAATAGCTCTATGTTTTCCCTCAACTTTGTTTATCTTCATTGGGAAAGTACTTACCTGAAGATGAGGGTGTCTATTCACCTCATCTGATTTTCCTAGTCTGTTGCAGTTGTATCAGCTGATCCTTGCTCTTCATATGCTTGGATCAAGGAGTCCTAGGCTGTAGCATAGGGTCTTGAATCTTTCTTCAGCTAGGGGCTTAGTCAAGATATCTGCTCTTTGGATATCTGTGTGAATTTTCTCCATCTTGATGTCCTTCTTTTCAAGGTGATCTCTTATGAAGTGGTGTCGAATGTCGACATGCTTGCACCTTGTGTGGAGGACTGGATTTTGAGTGATGGCAATGGCACTGCTACTATCACAGTAGATAGGGACTTCTCTTGCCTCTACATTGTAATCTTTTAGTTGTTGAACTAGCCAGAGCAGCTGACTACAATAACTTCCAGCTGCCATATATTCTGCCTCAGTGGTGGAGGTTGCAACTGAAGTTTGCTTCTTTGAGAACCATGAAATTAACTTGTTGCCTAGGAATTGACTTGTATTCTGAAAAGAGTTCTGTCAACTTTGCCTTTTGTGTATCCATTGTCAAGGAGGAATTGTGACAATGTGTCATACCAAGCTCTAGGGGCTTGCTTTAGACCATAGAGAGCCTTCTTCAGACGATATACTTGATCTCCTTTTTCAAATCCTGGAGGCTGCTCTACATACATTTCTTCTACCAGAATACCATTTAGAAAAGCACTCTTGACATCCATTTGATATACCTTGAAGCCCATATATGATGCATAAGCTAGAAATAGTCGAATGGCTTCTAATCTGGCTACTAGAGCAAAGGTTTCATCATAATCAATCCCTTCAGATTGTGAGTATCCATTTGCAACTAGCCTTGCTTTATTTCTAGTTATTACATCATTTTCGTCCTTCTTATTCTTGAATACCCACTTTGTTCCTACTACATTGTGGTTTTTAGGACGATCTACCAATTCTCATACTTCATTTCTTTCGAATTGGTTTAGTTCTTCTTGCATAGCAGTGATCCAATTGCTATCAGTCATTGCTTCTTCTATGTCAGCTGGTTCAATGTTGGACAAGAAAGCACACCAGCAGAACATAGAGGACTGGGGGTTCTGATTCAGTTGTCTTCTGGTCTTGACACCTGAGTCTGCTCCTCCTAAGATGAGGTTTGAAGGATGATTGTTTCTCCATGTATGCCTCACAGGTGTATCTGCATTAGATGAGCTTGGATTCTCATCTGCTCTAGTGCCATCAGGAGGGTTGACTTGATTTGGTCGATCATCATCTGTATCTTGTGTGTCAAAGAGATCATTCCCCCTTGCATTTGGGATTGTTGCATCTTGATTCTGGTCAGCTTGCTCAGCTTGGGTTTGAGATCTAGTGACAGGTCTGTGTGGTTTATCCTCCTCTGGTTCTTCAGGAAATGGTTCATTGACTTCAATAAACTCATCTGGTCTGGACTTGATCACTAGTTTCCTCATCTTATCCGCAGTTGAGTCTGTTTCTACTGCACTCTTTTCACAAGATTCATCAAAAACAACATGAGGTGTTTCTTCCACAAGAAGGGTTCGTTTGTTGAATACTCTAAATGCTTTGCTAGTAGAGGAGTATCCCAAGAATATCCCCTCATCTGCTTTGGCATCGAAAGCATTCAACTTACTCTTCCCATTGTTGTGAATGAAACACTTACAACCAAATATATGAAAGTAAGATACTCTAGGTTTCCTTCCTTTCCACAGTTCATATGGGGTTTTCTCATGAATTTTGTGAATACCTGACCTATTTTGAGTGTGACAAGCTGTGTTGATGGCTTCTGCCCATAGCTTCTTAGGAGTAGAGAATTCAGCGAGGAGTGTTCTTGCAGCCTCTTTGAGTGTTCTGACTCTTCTTTCAGCTACACCATTCTGTTGTGGTGTTCTTGCTGCACTTGTCTCATGCTGAATACCATTAGAAGTACAATATGAAATAATATAAGAGTTAATGAATTCAGTGCCTTTGTCACTTCTAATTTTCACAATAGGTTCTCCTTTCTCTACTTGGATTCTCTTCAATAGTTCAGGAAGCTTCTGTTGAGTCTCACTCTTCTTGTATAAGAAAATAACCCAAGTAAACTTGGAGTAGTCATCTACAACAATAAGAGTGTACTTCCTTCCTGTAAGTGTGGTTGGAGTGATTGGTCCAAAGAGATCCATGTGAAGTAATTCAAGAACTCTGCTGGTTGATGCTGTCTTCTTGGTCTTGAAGGAGACCTTTGTTTGCTTTCCTTGTTGACATGCATCACATACCTGGTCTTTACAGTAGAGCTCATTAGGCAGTCCATCAACTAAGGATTCCCTTGCTATAGCTTGTTCATAGTCTTAAAGTTCAGATGACTAAGACGTTTGTGTCATAGCCAGCTGACATCTTTAGGACTTTTCACAAGCAGACATCTATCCTTAGGACAGCTGTTCCAATTTGCAAGATACATACTACCTTTTCTAGATCATGTTAGAAGGTTTTGTTTTGTTCTTTTATCACTTATGAGACACTCATCTTTAGAGAATTTTACTGAGTAACCAGTGTAGCGCCCCGTTCCCGAAACGCCCGACCCTCTGTGGTCTAAGCATATCGAGCCCGGGTCGCCACTAAGTGTACCAATTTCTGAACTTAAAAATTCCTTTCATTCGAGTAAATAAACCTTCATGGCAGCGGTAAAGTAAATAGTTGAGAAAATAATGTATTGCAGTAGAATCATTTTTAAAGTTGTTTACAAAGGAATTTAAAGCTTTAATAATACTTTGAACTATTGCAAGTAATTAGTAATTCTTCAAATGCAACTAACTTCAAAAATGATACTAGGGAAACCTCGTGTCGCTGCAGCTTCCGTCCCTCAATCTCAAAACCTGAAATATTAAATTGGATATGAGATAAATCTCAGTGGATAACCTGCATGGTGTTAGTCGTTTGGCAGTATACAAAATGTATTATTACGAACCAGACCCATCGGCCATTTCTCATTTGACTACATAAGTCTATTTGCCCGATAGATCCGTCGATCCTTAACCCGTAGGTCCAAGGGCCTGTTTGACTACATAAGTCTTTACCGGATAGACCCGTCGGTCCTTAACTCGTCAGTCCAACGGTCTTTAGATTCGAAGATCCGAAATAATCATAATTCATCAGTTGGTTTATATAATAAACACAATCGCATACACCAACTGACGACAAAACATTTACAACTGCACTGTAGATAATGTTACCCACCTTTTAACTTTATAGATAAGTTAGAACTGTCTTTGAAATCCTTTTGACATTGAACTAAAGTTTGTTGGGACGTCCCGAACCTCTGGTCCGCAGCACTTCACCTAGCACGTTCTTTTGAAAGTTTAATCATTATTGGACCTCTTGATTCTTAAATTACAAAACAATATTCTTCTTATCTTTTTAAGTCTTATACATCTTTCATAAATTATCACATAGATAATACATTGAAGTCCTAAATCAACTCATGACTTTAACACATGTTCATTTCCTTTTAAACACTCATACGTAACTAACTTATACTAATTGATAAATACTACATTAACATAGTTGACATATACCCAAATCCACATAAATGAACCCCATGAAATTTGAATGAACTCATGTGCAACATAAGTATACAGGAAATAGAAATCTTATTTGTTTCTCATACTAAGATCAAGGCTTTGACCAATATATATATGTAACATGCTTTAACATTTTAAATTAGACTAAGCATCAATGATAATTTAATACAAGTATAGATAAAAATCATAGATAATCAACTAAGAATCAAAAGTCAAAACACTACTATTCCTTTAAGAACACAAATGACATTAAAGTGGCATGCTTTCAAATTAGCATATAGACTGCATCATTTGACACATATAATAAGATTATAACATTCTTGGAGGAAAATAAAAGCAACAATGTTTACATGTTCGAAAGGCTGTATTTTAACAAAACTCTATCATAAATTTGATACCTTATTTCTATTCAAACAATAAATGGTAGCATAATCAAAACTATATTCTTTGCATCTATAGTTACTTTGTATCCTCTCTACTAAGATATAAATTCATGAACAATCATATTTATATAGTAAGAATCTAAATATGCAGCAGTACTAAACTAATAATCATCATGATGGCGCAAATACAAACATAACTAAATTATCCACATTTTAACCATCAATCGTACACACATACATATTCCTCCTTCTATTTCTTCACATATGCAAATATAATTAGGACTCTCACACTATTGCTAATTTCTTAATCTACATACATACATGAACATAGGTTCAAAAAGTTAGGGAGTAGAAGTTACATAAATGAAATAGTGCAATAACATACCAAGTTGGAGGAGAAACAAAGAGAAAAGGCTATGGTAATTGTAAATCAGCGACGACGACTTTCTATTGAAGATTACGGCATCGTTGAAGGTAACACTCGATGGTGTTATTCAATAAAATTGGCTGAGGGCTTCTCTAGCACTTATTAAGAGGGTTATTTTGGTTTTGGTTACGACTATGTAGATTGGGTGGGTTCAACAACAGCCATGGTGGTTGCGCTTCGACTATTTAAGGATATTGCCGCTAGTGATGGTGGCGATTAGCAACAGTAGGATGGTTTTTGGGCTAGATTGACTTAGGGCTTTTTCACCTCTAATTGTGGGCTTTATTTTGGTATATGGATTGAGCCATTCCGATGCCGGAGCGGCGACGGCAGCGGCATAGAGAAGGAGTGGTGGTTGATGGACGGTGACGGCACCGTGAGTATGGGAGTGAAGAGGGGACAACGAATTTGTAAGGAGTGTGGTGTGGCTTTTCTCTCATACCAAATAAGGAAAAAAGAGTCAATATTTATAGTTGGTTTCCTTCAACGATTTAGAGAGAATAGATTAAGATAGGTAGAGTGACTCATCAATCCTAGGCTATGCATAGGCTATAGACGTGGATGGGGTAAATTCACTTCCCTTATTTTATTTTATGTGGCAAGGAATTAAGCCACCTCTCATCTAATCTTACGAGGATGGTTCTGGATTTAATAGGGAATTGATTTAGTGGGGAAGGGCTGCAGCTCTCTATTATTATTATTATACTAGTTTTTTGCCCGTGCGATGCACGGGTCTACTGTATATTTTTTTTTAATCGATAAAAATATCATCAATTTTGGAGTACATAAAAGTTTTATTTTCCACAACTCTCCTAACAACATTACTCAAAACTTTCACTCTCCTAACACCATATATATTAATATACTATAACTAAAACAGAGGAGACTAATATAGTTTGGGACGATACTTGTAAACGTTTCTTGTTCTGTATTCCCAAAAGTGTAGACAACAAATTAAAGTTCTCCATTTCAGAAAATTAAATACTAAGAAGGAAAAAAATGTGATCCATTGAAGATAAGCAAATGATGAACACTATACCATCCCAATCAAAATCAATCTATAAATCATGCGTTCAACAAATACTAAAATTGTACGACAGTTCAAACTCAAAAATTGTTTTGCATAGCAGGAATGAGTTCAGTTAATGGGGAAGACTACAAATGATCCTCCGTCGTGATAAACATTAATTATGCGACAACATCAAGGTTTGCTTGGAAATCTATGCATTTACTGAACCCAGTTGAGATTTAGTTATGTGATCTTAATGTTGACGAATTAATAATTGTGTCCATTTCCCTATAGACTATGAGTAACGACACGTTTCATGGGTTTAATTAATTATAATGTTCCATAAAAGAAGATTATATGTACGTGTCCCTGGTAGAGGGTCCAACACCAAGGTTAGCCATATATAAAAAAAATACATATCCATTAGAAGACAATAAATTAAATAATGCACAAGACCAGCATAAATTAAATCTTAAAAAACAAACCGAACAATTATTTTTCAAGTCAGTGACTTTGGTATCTACATGCACCTTTCTAATTAAAGATTTAAGTGTCCCAATTGAAAAAAATACTACAAACAACATTAATTATTTATAAGCTATACCAAACCAGAATCAGATACACCACCATTCATCTTCCACAAAGAGAATTTAGACTTAATCATGCATATACATGTAGAGAAACAATTAGTCACATAAACAAAGAAATCCGAGAAATGGAGAATACACCTGTGTTGACTCGATCTCACCACCTCTACTTTAGAGTTTGCCGCTTGTCAATTCCTTTGGATTAATTCTTTGAAATCACGAATTAGAGTACCAAACCTTGGTCGTCTCTCTATTTCTCTTTTGTTCTTCTTCTTTAAGATTTCTCTCTTCTTCCCACCCCATTTGAACTGCACAAGGAATACTTCAGTGATTACCATTCAGAAAATTTAAAGTCTCAGCATAATATTTTTTTTTATCAGACAAATTACCATTCCACTAAGTAGATAATGAACAGTACATATGGTTTCCAAATTAACAGTATGAGAAATGCCATTTTGAGAAGTCGGAATTATAAAGGTTTGATCATATGAGATAAAATTTTAAATGCCCAGTGCTTATCGTGGGTCTGCAACCCATTCAGCATAAACACAGCTCCTGTTAATTGTTTCCTTCCTTGACTGTCAACCAACTCCACAATCTTGCTTTGAGCTCGATCCATCTTCATTTTCCCTTGAGATTTCTTTGTTTTTGAATATATGCTCATTTTGTCATTTCCATATTAGCAGCCATACTATTCTATTCCATTCCAAAGTCTCAGCATAATTAAAAATGAAAGTTCACTAACAATATGCGAGTTACTTTATTGGCTGTAAAATTGACAAAGTGATTAACCGATTAAAATGACAATGTAGTGGTATCAATACACGCACTCAATCAATACTAAAATAGCATCAAATAAAACCGTGTGATTTGGTCTTTATTCATGCCCATAATTTTTGGGATTAGTTTAGTTGACCTCCCTTGTATAATAGATGAGGCAAATTAATTACCTTTGTAGTATATATATTTGTATTTCATCAAAAAATATACAAATATTACCTTATAATTGTATCAACCTTTGCAAACTGAAACCCTATATCTACGTGTCCCTTCTCCTTCTTCTATACTCGTCGTTTTCTTCATCCACCTCAACACCCACCCTCCTCTCCCAGGCCTCAACACCTGATACAGTACTCCTATTGCAACTCCAATTCATCTAGGAATTACCTCCTATGGAAGAGTCAGATTTTTCCTCTTTCTCATCAGTCAAGGGGGCTCGTCACTTTTATTGACGGATCTCGTCTAGCACCACCGACTGAAGTGGTTATGGATGATTCCAAATTCGACGTATCTCTCATGGAGCATTCAGGATCAGAGATTTGTGAGTCTCGTCTTTTCTTCCCTAAAAAGAGGAATTCATGTTTGTTGTCGGTCTGGATAGCTCTCGAAGATCACTTTAGCCCTCAATCCAATAACCGATTTGTGGCTGAATGTGGTCTTATAATCAAATTAGTGAACTCAGGTAGAGAGAAACCAAAGGAGCAACGTTTTATTTCTAATCATCAATTATGAAACCGTAATAATTATTTTTAAAACTGAAAGAAATAATAGAACATTAAAATTGTAACTTAAATAATAAATTAGAATGACTCCACGTAGGGGTGGGAATAGGCCAGACTTTGGTAGGCTTTAAGAAAAAAAGTCTGGCTTGTTATATATTTCTTAGACCCGAGCCTGGCCCATGGCCTGTCATACGCTTTTTTTTTAAAGGCTAAAGCCTGGCCTTTTTAATAAATAGGCCTGGCCCGAAAGCCTTTAAAGGCCTTTTAATCTTATTAGCGTATTTTTTAAAAAAAAAATCTACAACAGTATTATCATCAAATTATAAAAATTAACTATTTAAATCTCAAAATGAAGAAATGGAAGTAATAGAATGGTCAAAAAAAAAAATCAAATATTTTATCAACTATTACAAAGAAAAATATAACTAGTATTACTAAATTTTCTTACTTATTTATTTAAAAATCACATATTATATAAGTATATACTTATAATATATATATATATATAAATGTGTGTGTGTGAAGTTACATAGGCCGGCCTGTTGGGCTTAAAAAGGCTTACGAAAAAGCTTGAGCCCGGCCTATTTAGCTAAATAGGCTTCTAAAAAAGCTTGAGCCCGGCTTGTTTATTAAACGAGCCGAGCCAAGCCGAGCTTTAATAGGCCGAGCCGTAGGCCCCTGTCGGGTAGCCTGACCTATTCCCACCCCTAACTCCACGTGTCACATGTCGTTTTAAAAAAACTGAAAGAAACAATAGAGCATTAAGATTGTAACTGAAATAATAAATTAGAAAGACGATGTGGCAAAATCCTAGTATGAAAGTGCCACGTGGAACAACACATGTCGAAATTTTAGGTTGAACAAAATGACACATGGCAGCACCAGGAGAGACACATCCTCCTTTTATATATATAGATTATGATATGCTTAGTGGTAGGGGTTCTTAATACAAGGGAAATATACAAGTGAGATTAAATAAATATTTATTTGGTTTGAAGATTATTTAATTAATTAATTAATTGGTATAAGATCCTAAATATAATTAGTTTTGTAATAATTTTTATTTACATTATTTAAATTAAGTAACATGAATCTATAATTCTATATAAACACTATTTATCATATTAGTGTTCCAATAGAACTTATAATTAATTTCAAATCTTATTCTTTTATTTTCGCTAGAAGTGCAACCGAATCCAAATAGCTCGTTCCGATCCCCTGCAAATATATTTTTCCGTAGAACTAAAAACTGAGTTAGCAAAATAATTCAATAGATCATTAAAATATATTTTAAGAATTATAAATATGCACGAATGGTTTTGGGGTATTACAACCAGTGTCACTAAAATGAGAAACTGATAATAAATTGAATTTTAAACCTTCTACATATGATACATCATGTACCTCAATGTCACCATTTTTCAGGGTGCCATATCCTTTTGTGTTACCGTGCGCGTTATCACCAAAGAAGACTTTTGGACCTTTCTTTTCTGTGTAGTTGGTCAGCAGGGCTTTGGTTCCAGTCATGTGAGTTGAGCATCCACTATCTATGTACCAAGTTTCTCCTGCTTGACCTCCTCTTCTGTATAGGTCCCTCCTTTCCTGCAAGAAAGGTTAAGTACTACCCTTGGGGACCCACATATACATTGGTCGTTTGAATAACCTTGAGCATTTGAGTTGTTTCCCATGGGCATCACAAAACCAAATCTTACCAGTTGACACCTTGGTCTGGTCTGATTTGTTATGTGTGTCAGCTAGGTAATAGTCAGATGGTTTCCTTTTATAGGAGTGTGTGTAGATTATCTTCTGACTAGTTACATTCGGCCTAGGTGCATTAACTGATCGATGCACACGATTATATGGACCATACTCCTCTGTTCTCACAATATCATAAGAGATAGGGGGTGCAAAGAGAACAGATTTGTGTGAAGAAGATTTATTCTTCTTGGCTGGAGCAGCATACAGCTGAGACTGTCTAAATCGAGATGGTCTAGGCTGTTTGTTGTTCCTCTGTACAGTCTTGGGGTTAACTTGTCTCTTACCATTTTTGGTGTTGAGATGATTATCCTTAGCTGGTACAGATGCCTCTTGGTTCATATTAGGTTCATTGTGTTTAGAACACTCACCTTTTTCATGTGATCGAGTAGTGCACTGATTTGGTGTACTACCCTCAGCTGGAGAGGATTTTGATGGATTAAGTTCATAATCAAAACCCATCTTATTGCCATTAGATCTATAATATTCAGAGATACTTTCAATAGTAGCAGATGCTTTATTGAACTCTGATATCTTTTGATTAAGGCATTCCTTCTCATTTTCTAAGAGCTTGTGTGCTTGGAAGAGATCATCGAACTTAGATTGAAGTGAACGAAATTCCTTAGTTTCTAAGGCTTGAGTTTTTAACATCCCCTCATACAACTGAGTTATTGTGGTATTTTCTTCTTTAAGAAGTTCCACTTCTTTAGTCAATCTTTCATTCATTGTTACCAACTCAGGGGTGTTGTCAAACTTAACCTTTTTCAACTTAGCAATTTCTTTCCTTAAACCCTTGTTCTCCTCTTCCACTTCTATGAAGGCTCTTGTGGCAATATCGAGATCACCTTTTACTTCTTCCAAAGATTGGTAATAGGTATCTTCTGATTCGCATACAGATGAGTTTATCTCTTCTGTGTGTGAGAAAATAGGTGAATGGAAAGTTGTTGGATAGGAATTTACCTCATTTTCACCCATGACCATCATAGCTAGATCATCTGAATCATTTGAGAAGATTTGACAGTCTGGTGATGAAGGAAGATCATCACTTTGATATTCAGATTCTTCGGTCACCATTGCTTGTTTTTCTGAATTTCTTCTGTCTCTTCTTGGCTTTCTTTCTTCTTTGTCTTCTAAATTTAGGTCTGGACATTCATAGACATAATGTCCTGGTTTATGACAATTGAAGCATGATCCAGGTTTCTGATTTAAGTTGTTTCTTCTTGGAGGAGTAGCATTTCTTCTTCTAGAGCTTCGGCTGTCAGATGACTCCACATCCTTCCGAGGGTACCTTTCTGGTGTTCTTTCTCTTGATTCTCTAGAGGATGAACCAGCACTCCTATCTTTATAATTCCTGTAGAATTTTCTATATTTGTTGTTTAGAGTGTTCATTCTTTCAAATCTCTTGATCATGAGGGCCATTTGCTCTTTTAGGCTCATATCTGATCCTTCAAAGTCTTCTGTTTTCAGAGAGGTCTTGCCAGATGAGGTGCTTGCAGCTTTTGTATTTGCTGCCTTGAAAGCCACAGTCTTGAAGGTAGATGGGGTTGCAGTTGGCTCATCACTTTCTGAGTTTTCTTCTCTTTCAAGATCATATTCATGAGCTTTTAGGTTCTGAAATAGAGTTTGAGCAGACCACTTCTTGATATCCTGAGTATCCTTGATGATGGTCTTCTTGAGTCTCCATTTCTTGGTTAGAGAGTCTAAGATCTTCAAATTTTTCTCTCTATTTGTATATTTCTTGCCTAGAGATTCTATCTCATTTATGATCTTGGTAAATCTATTGTCTAGCTGATCAATAGACTCTTCTGATTGCATCTTGAAGTGTTCAAACTTCTTGACGGCTGTTGACAGTTTGCTCTCCTTGATCATCTCAGTTCCTTCACAAAGGAGTGCCAATGCATCCCACATGTCTTTAGCTGTCTCACAGTGGAGTACTTTTGCAATGTACTCATTAGGGAGAGTTTGCATGATGTAATCTTGAGCAATGCTGTCAAGATTTGATTGCTTCATCTCTTCTGGTGTGAGATCTTTCATAGGCTTGAGGGCAAGTTCTCCAACTGGAATGTCTGGATCACCATTTGCAGTGTTGACTGCCATGATTGTGATTGGGCCTTCTGTGATCACTGACCACATCTTGTAGTGGACTGATGTGAGATTCTTCCTCATCCTTATCTTCCAGTAATCATAATCCTCCACTGAAAACTTAGGCAACTTACGCATGTTAGCACTCATGCTGTATGAGTTTTCAAAAACAAGTTTTTCAAAAGGTAGATCTATTCAAGAGGACTACAAAAAGACTCCCTCAAGTCTTCTGATAATCTAGAGACAGTAGTCCGTTAGAACCACTGCTCTGATACCACTTGTTGGTCCCTGAACGAGTAGTGAATGGGATTAATGTCTAGAGGGGAGGGGTGAATAAACTTTAAAACTTTTTCAATTAAAGAGTTGAGAATCTCTTCTGATCTCTATGTCAGCTGGACTACAAGTCTGCTGGTCCAGATGACAATAGTGATCTGATGAAGAGATTAAATGCGGAAGTGAGTAGGCCTGTTTGTTTAGACTCGTTCTTTAGTTCTTTTGAAAATACCAACTTGATTATTTAATGAAATACTCAGTTGATGCTGGTTTGAAGATTATGGCCTTGTTTGAATACAGTTGAAAACACAGTATGGACTATAGAGATATATGAATAGACAATAAAGTAAAGTGCAGAATGTAAAAGACACCGGATTTATAGTGGTTCGGATATACGTTCTTATGTCCACTCTCACGTCCTAACGTGATGTTTAATCCCTTTAATTTACCAAAAATTACAAGGGCTTGTCCTTTATAGTCCCAAGGGTAGGACTTTGAGATCTGAGCAGTCCTAACTACTACGGTCTCCACAAGTGATTGGAAGCACTTGCACTTTTACAGGGGTTCAAAAACTTAACCTTATGGTAGGGGATTTGGGGTTTTTGAATGTATCCAACTAATGGTTCAAGCTTATAAAATGCTTAACCACTATGCCTAAATCAAAGAATATACAATATGAATAGGATTCAGGTTCTTTGGTTGGATGGGAAATCACTTTAGAGCTAGAAGGTGTTCTAAGGATTTCTGGGCTCTTGGAGAACTCTCAATAGAATGTGGTTTTATGCTTGCTTGCTTGTTTAGCTGTTGAATTCTCACGTTGTGACTTCGTGTCTTGTGATTTCTCATCCTCTTGTATTTATAGGGAAGATGTGCTGCAACTAGCCGTTGGAGTTGACTAGCCGTTGAGAAATCTTTCCATGTTGGGTTGATTCCTTGATTCCAGCCGCTTGATTGCTTCAATCCTGGGATCATGTCAATCTTCTAAGTATGGTAAGTCTTCATTTGAAATGCAAGATGACTTTGGGAATCAGCCGAGTCCTGGACGAGCACCTAGTCTTCTGATCTTCACTTATAGTCTTCTGACTACTCGTCTGGCCTTATGTCTTCTGTCTTCTGATATCAGAAGAGTAACACTCTTCTGATCTGGCAATTCTTTGTGTTGTGTTAGGCCATCTTCAACTTGGACTCCATCAGATAAGTAGGTACACAAGCACCTTACTTATCTGGTCTTCAAGGATCTCCTAGTCTTTATGTCTTCTAATCTTCTCATCTTGAGGTTGTGCATGTAAGACAATACTGTGCTGATCAGCAGAGATCAATACAGCTGATCACACAAGACTAGTCTAAGTTGTTCTATACAAAGTCAGCTGATCTTATTACATTTATAAACTCTAAGTGTTTTGGCCATCAAAACTATTCTAACATCAAGTGGGGCTTAGGGTGAATTTATATCCCAACATCTTTAATCCAACTTCTCTCTTGGAGTACACCTTGCCCAAGGAGTTGATCTCATTCATCACATCTGTGAATCTACCAGCAAACTTGTCAATGGAATCTTCTGACTCCATTGTGAATTGTTCAAACTTTTGTACTGCCACTTGGAGCTTGTTCTCCTTTATCTTTTCAGTACCCTCACACATTTCTGCAAGAGTATCCCAAATTTCTTTGGCAGTTGTGCAGTGGTAAACTCTTCCCATGATTGCATCTGAAATTGTTTGATAGATAGTATTCATAGCTAGATAATTCAGATTATCTTTCCTCTTCTCTTCAGATGTGAAGTCATCTTCATCCTTAGGAATCATTTCTCTAATGTCAGCTCTTTGAGCTTCAGTGATTCTGGGATTGATTTGAGTGAACACAAAAGGTCCTCTTGTGATCACTCTCAACATGTCAGTGTGAAGGGATGCAAGATGAGCTCTCATCCTGATTTTCCAGAAATCATAGTTCTCAATTGAGAACATGGGCAGCTTGTGATGTGAGATGTAGTTGACTGGATTAGTGGCCATATTGTTGATTCCTTGAACAACATCATAAGGAACAGCATTGTTGTTGGCCATATCTCAAAAAGAAATAGTTAGTCAACAATTAATAAGATTTCAGATAGATCAGTTCAGTGACCACACCAAATATGTGATTTTGAAAATCAAGATGGATTTTCAGAAGCAGTGGTCTTTGAACCCCTGCTCTGATACCACTTGTTGGTCCTGAAAGGAGTATATAACAAGTGTATGGGGGGGGGGGAGGAATACACTTGTATGCAAATCTTTTTCAAACTTAACCAAGCATGACTCTAGCAAGGTTGTCTTGGACAACTCTGCTGAGATGATAACTTCTTAAAGATAATCAACCTACTAAGTACTAATGAGTACTGACACGTGTTTTTACCAACACGTTCCCCTCAAGTATAAGAGGTTCGCGTGTAATAAAAGCAAGGCCCGGTTAAATTATCGATCCGTGGGACTAGATTGATCAAGTAGCCTTAGTGTGTATGTTGTTCTTTGAATATAATGAAAATTCATGTTTTGTGCAAGGAAATGTAAATGAAACTCACAAATAACAACTAATGATAAGCAAATAACTAAGAAGAATACGATAGAAATCAATTGAGGAGGGGTAGTGTTCGGGTGTTTGTCCTTGTTTGAAATCGATGTTAATAGTTGAAGTTTATTTGTAATTCATTGGATGGAATTTGGTAGAAGCAATCACTAAGCATATATCATGTGAAGAACCTAGGATCGAGAGGATGAATAGAGATTTTCTTACCCGGGTAATCACATAACTAGGGGGTTCGACTCTACCTACGTTATACTAACTAATCCCTAATTATGCTTTTCCACTTGAATACTCATAACCAAACTCATATGGCCTTCTCACTAACCACTCAATTGTTAATTCAAGCAATTAATGTAGATAAATGGGGTTCTAATGTAAATTACCCAACTCTCGTTGCGATAACCCAATATTTAATTATTCACTCGATTCCCAACCCTCGATTATACTATCTACCCCGATTAACCAACTCTCGTTGCATTAATTGAGTTTCTAATACAACCTAATAATTGAGTTCTTGCAAATAATCTAACAAAGCCCATAAACCTAACCAATAACCCTACCAATGAATTCCACAATTAAATTCAAACTAAAACATTAATTCCCTCACAATTCTATAACACCCAAACACCAATTTCCTTAGCCCATGGCTAATTTAATGAATTTAAGGAAATAAATGAGAAATTCAACATACCCATAATAAATAACACAAGAATCTTCAATAAAAGTAAAGGTATCACCTCTTTGAATGAAATTGTAGACAAAAACCTTAAAGTGCTTCAATGGAGTCTTCAATCCTTTCTTGAAATTGAAATTACAACCCACAATAACAATTAAACTAAGAAAATTCACTCAATTCTATGGCTAGATTAAGAAAAACGAGCTAAAATCGAGCAAGTTGATGAAATTTGGATGTGTAGGGAGCTTGTGTGGCCTCCAATGGCTTCCCCTTTGCAAAAATGAAAATGGGAGCTTAAATACCCTTCCCAAAAAGCTTGGCACGTGTCCGTAGGTCAAAAGAGAGAGAAGGTGAAATTTTCAGGTGGGGCACGGCCGTGCACGGGGCTCGGCCGAGCTGCCCGTGCATAAAATCGTGCACGCGATTTTTCTCTTCAGGAGCACGGCCGTGCTTTTGTCTCGGCCGTGCCCTAGGCACTTTCCTCCTTCATCGAGCTCGGCCGAGCTTGTGTCTCGGCCGTGTCTCTTCCTTCCCAAAAAGTCTCGGTCTCGAGCTCCTCTTCTCCGAGACGAGGGCTCGGCCGTGCACCCCTTTTCCTTCTTCAATGCCAAAAAGTCTCGGTCTCGAGCTCCTCTTCTCCGAGATGAGGGCTCGGCCGTGCACCCCTCCAGCTTAATCCTCGTTTTGCTCATAACTTTCGATCCGGGTGCCCGATCGACTCGATTCTCGTCTCATTTCGACCCTCTTCTTGCTGCCTTTCTTGTGGTTGTCTCATTGGATTGATCCAACGGCTGGATTTCTCGTGATTTGCTTCGAAACTCCTTGCTTTACCTAAAAATCAAACAAGACATTCATGTATCAACATATCTAACAATTAGCTCATGATTACACGAAAGTTGTAAGAATTTCTTGATATCTAGAGCATAATTCACCCATAATTCGAGCAATCCCACGACAAATCACCCCCCCAAACTAGACGATTTGCTTGTCCCCAAGCAAAGAAAGAAAAGAACCAAGGAGAGTGATTGTGAAGAATTTGGACCATGGATTCAACTAAAACAATGATATGATCAAGTGAGCTCCCAATGAACAATTATCAACCATGAATTCCCTTACCAACTTCATGCATGTTGTGATTAAAACAAATCAAAATCAAACACTTGATTCACAATCCTCACAAGAAGTGTTTCACTCATTCACACAAATAAATTGAGGCATGTTTTCACTCATCAATTGAATCACATCACATAATCCCGTAAGCTTGCCACAAATCTCATCTATCTATCACCTTGTTATGCTTATCAATAGGATCAAAAGGGCTTTGCACGGGACGTAACATTGGCTCTTTGGAAACGGTAGGAAGAATTTGGAAAATGTGACTCGACTAGTGGAGGACAGCGAACAATTTTATTTTTTTATTTTTTATTTTTCTCATTCTTTCCAACCAAACTATCCATCTCCTCACTCTCAAGAATTTTCTTCCTTTGTTTCTTTCAAGAGTCAACTTTTGCTCTTAATCTCATGTTTTTGGGAGATCACCTCTTGATTTTTTTTTTTCAATCTTTTCACAATCTTTTCTAGAGGCTCCCATTTTCTTATCCCTTTCTTTTGTTTTTCATATTTTCTTTGTTTCTTTGCTCAAACACCCCACACACATATCAATCAAAACTCATATTTTTCCACTTTTCACTTGTCCTCCACTCGTAAAGGGCAAAGGCTTATAAAGTTCAAGAGGTTAAACATTGTAGGTTGCCAAAAGATGAAGTTTTAAGGCTCAAATTGGCTCAAATTGGCTAACATTCCCACTCAATTTCTTTTCTCAAATCCCCTTTTCATGCATTTCTTTTCACGTTCATTCCCTTTTCTCATCAAGAAAATTTTTGTTAGGCCTCTCAAATTCACACAATCATCAACCACAATGACTCACATGTGCTCGGTGCAAATTTACTTTTAAAAAAACGAACAATGTTGGTCCTGAAAGGAGTATATAACAAGTGTATGGGGGGGGGGGATACACTTGTATGCTAATTCTTTTTAACTTTGATCAAACCAGAGATCAGCAAGGTTGTCTTAGACAACTCTGCTGAAGATGATTAACTCTTCTAAGATAATCAAACTACTAAGTACTATTGAGTACTTAGTTGAATAACTATCTAGGGGAGTTATATGTGCGGAATAATGGTTGGCCCTTTTAGTTTAGACTCCTTTAAAGTTCTGAAAATCACTTAAACAATCAAACAATCCAGTTTCAGGGAATTTGTCCAAATAGGTTTTGCACAGTCTTTGAGTATGTATCTTTTGGAAGATCAGTTTTGTGTGCAGTGTTGAATGTATGAAAGTACTTGAAAAGCAAATCAACACAAGAGTTTATAGTGGTTCAGAGACTCAAGCTCCTACATCCACTTTCCCTGATTGAACAGGATAATTCCTTCACTCTTGGAATTAACTTGTTTTATAGTGCCAAGGTGCACTTGATCAAGAATACCACTCTTGGTGAATTGATCCCTAGGATGTCTAGAGTCCTAGTACCCTCTTCTCAACTCAGAACTGAACTGTTCTTCTCTCAACAGTCAGCTCCTACCACTTCTACTACTACTACAACAACCTTCTCACTTTCTCACTTGAAAGGGTTAAGGATTGATGTAAGGTTCCAACTAATGAGATATCCTTTACAATGAAGATCAGTGTATAAGGATTAGGATATCTCTCTAAGCTTGTGTATGGATATACAATAGGTTCAGCTTAGAAGAAGTGTATGAAGACTAAGACAGTCTTTGAAAGCTTTGAGAGCACTCTTGCTTGTAGGATAGTTGGATATTCTTGTCAATTGTTGAGGTGCTTTCAAATGGCCTCCACACTTCTGTATTTATAGACAATTGAAGGATTTGCCCGTTGGAGAGGCAGCCTCAAAAGTCCATAAATGTCTTCTTTTAGTTCTTCGACTTTGAAGACAGAATCTTGATAGTGACATGTCCTCATTTGGGAAATAAACGGTTGTTTAAGCTTTGTCTTCATTCTGCAGCACTCTTCCCAAAGTCTGACTTTAAGATTCTCTTGCTAGGACTTGGACATGGCTTCTGAAGATTGTTCCAATGATAGGACAACACTCCTTATCAACTGGACAACTTTCCTTATCACTATCAGCAGTCTTGCTTATCAGCAAGGTTGGCTTGCTCATATCAGATGACTTGGCTCTTGCCCTTTGCTTCACTTGAAAGTGATCTTAGCATGATTCTTTGAAGATCTTTAGGGCTTTGTTGTCTTTAATTCTTCAGCATGGTTGACCTCAAGCTTTCAGAAGATTTGATCTTACTTAACTTTGCTGAGACAACACTCCTGGACAACTCTCCTGATCAGCACACTTGGCCTTCCTAAGGCTTAGTGGTTGTTCCAGAATTTGAGCCTTGAGGGGACTTGTTCTTGATAAACTTCAAAGCATAGGTTCCCCCTCAAATTATGCATCTATTAAACTAAGAGCTGCCTAACATATCTGTTGGTCCCTGAGACGAGTGTAAGATCAGCTGACTTGATGTCTGCTGATTGTGTGGAAAATAAACTAACTCTTCAAAGTAACTAGTCCGCTGATTTCACTAGGGGCCTAGGACTAGTTAGTCGACTGAATAATTACTTATCGGAGTTAAGTGCGGAATTGTAGTGTGCCCATAAATATTATACTCATCTATTTAATTTAAATACAGTGTGTAAAACAGTTTATGCACAAATATGTATGAAAAGACTTGAAATGTAAAGTGCAGAAATGTAAAAAACACATTGATTTATAGTGGTTCGGATATACGTTCCTACGTCCACTCTCACGTCCACACGTGATGTTTAATCCCTTTAATTTACCCAAAATTACAAGGGCCTTGTCCTTTATAGTCCCAAGGGTAGGACTTTGAGATCTGAGCGGTCCTAACGGCTACGGTCTCCACAAGTGATTGTAAGCACTTGCACTTCCCCCACAAGTGATTGTAAGCACTTGCACTTGAACTCCACAAGTGATTATAGAGCACTTGGACTCTTTACAGTGATAAACACTCAACTTGACTTCTAAGGTTTTATGGTAGAAGGTGGGTTTTATGTATATGAACTAGGTGAGAATTTCCCTTACAATCTGTTTTAGCCTCATGCTAGGATTGGGAAATTCTCTATAAGCTATGGATATATATGAGTGGTTGCACTGGCTTAGATGGTATGAGTTCACTCACTGGGGATGAGGTGATGCGTGTTGAATCTTCATGAATGATCTTCTTGAGCTCTTCTTATTTCTGGTGTTTATGACCTTTGCTCGACCTTTGCATCTCACACCTCTTCACCCTCTCCCAATGATGTATGAGTTCATTTATATAGTGTTGATGTTTGAATGTTACCGTTGGATGATAGCAATTCAAATCTCCACTAATTGAGGAATTGACAATCTCTTGATTTGATATGATTGAATATTACCATTGTCATGTAATTTCAATCATATCTTTGACTTTCCTTTCTTGTGCACATATCTTGTCACTCCTTGATTTCAGCTGTGATTGGTCTTCCTTTAATCGTGTAAGAAGACTTCTACTCTGCTGGTAAGAAGACTTCACTCTGCTGGTAAGAAGACTTCTACTCTGCTGGTAAGAAGACTTCACTCTGCTGTTTTTACTCAGCTGGCTTTACACAACTGCTGTTTCTTCTCAGCTGCTGTCTTTACTCAGCTGGTTGTAAGACGACTTCTACTCAGCTGATGTAAGACGACTTCTACTCAGCTGATGTAAGATGACTTCTGGTCTTGGTCTTCTCTTCTCTTCTTGAGCATTTGACAAGTCTTCTCTTCTAACCAGAGTCCTATCTATTACAAGATGTATAATAAAGTTGTCTATACAATACAACTTATCCTATTACATGTTTGATTTGGTTTATCAAAACTAAACTAAGGATATTTATATCCCAACAATATCAACTTCTCATCTAGCCTTTATTCTATATGTTCTAACATCTCTAGAACATACTCAATTTGACTTAGGCATGTCTCAGGGGGTTTTGGTATTGAATCAAAACATATCTCATTTTATTCCCAACAATTTCCCCCTTTTTGATGATGCCAAAACCTATACATTCTATGCAAAAGTGACTTAGTTACACCTATTACATTTATCTTCAGAAGACATGACTTAGGTCAATTATCCTGAAAAGCAATGTGTTAGTGTACTTACTGTTCATGTTCCACATAGGTTTCAAAGATAGGCATATAGAGATTTCTGTAACAATGTATGTAGGTCCCCAAAGTTGAGTTAATAACGAGTAAGCTAGTGAAAATGTCTAGAGGGGGGGTGAATAGACTTTTCAAAAATCTATCGAAATATCAGAATACAATATGCGGAATACGAAATTAACAATGAGCCCAATTCAAGTTTATACTCAACTTCTTAATTCGAGAACTCTGTTCTAAACTCAACTAGTCTAGTTCAGTTACGTATGTAAACAATTAAACAGTTAAGCAATTAAAATAGTAAACAACACAAACAATTTATAGTGGTTCGACAACTTGTCTACATCCACTCTCACAAACCCAGTTGTGATGTTTCCACTAAACTTTTCCAATCGAGTACAAGTGTATATTCCTGTCTTTTAAGTCCCAAGAAGAAGACTTAGATCTTCTAAGACTATACCTCCAACTTGATAAAACAACAACACTAAAAACTTCTCTGATCTTCAGTAGTAGCCTTTTGAATTCTTCACTTGTCTTCTGGCTTCTTTCTGAATCTTCAATCTCTGCGAGTAATCTTCAATATATCTTCAGTATGTAGCTTCAGTATGCGTAGTTGCAGTAGTCTTCAAATGATCATCATCATGAAGTATTTATAAACTTCAATCATCAAGAACTTAGGTAGTTGTAACCAACTCTTCTTGAAAACTAACTTCAACTGAATCTTCTTATCTTTCCACGCGTTTCTTGTTATGAATTAGTTATTCCATAACTAACTTCTTCATCCTTATCTTTATACGCGCTTCATTTAGACTTTTAAGTTTGACTTGTCTTCTGTAGACTAGTATGTACTTGTCTTGTAATCCACCTGTCTTCTAAAGTAGTAGACTTCAACTCTTCTTGTCTGATCTTCCCATGTGATCTTCAATAGTAGACTATACTAATCTATCAAGACTTGTTACATTACTTTAAGCTTTTATAATACAAGCTTAGTCAACTTAGAATTTATACAATCAAACTAATCTATTACATTCAAAATCATGAGCTCTATACAACATTTATCCATAGCTCAATATCAATCTAACAAATACAAATAGCATATATGAAGTATAAACAATATACAAATTTATAAGTACTTTATCTTTTCATGTGAACTCTACTGGTCTTGCTCAAGATGACTTAACTCAACTAGACTAGATCAGTCAACACTTAGAAAATATTCAAACTACTTTTGGCTTATCAAAACTTCATCTTTTATCTTTTCATCATGTAGGACTTGTATTAGGATTCATATCCCAACAATGTATCTTGATTCAAAGTCAGTTCAACTATCATTCATATGAAAAACATTACAAGAATGTTGATAGTTGATATTAACATATCAGAGCATGAATTCAAGATACTATTACAATTGATCATTTCATTACAACTATTCAGAGCATATACGAAGCATAAGATCTAGAGTATCAGAGCTTAAGCAAATTAATCACTTCAAAGTATCTAGATCTTCAAGTATCAGAGCATCTTCTAGTATCAGAACAAAAACCAAAACACCTATCAGTATTTGGATCTTCAAGAGCAAATCATCAGATATCAAAGTAAATACTTGTATCAGAGCAACCAATGCATATCAGAGCAATTAGATTATCACACCACATCAGCAATCTTGATCAACTTTCAGCATAGTGGACTAATAAAAAAGGTCAGAAGAGTTAGCCATTTCAGAGACCATCCTCAGGAGGTGGCAACATCCCATATTGTGCCCACACTCTTCTTTTCAAGGCCATGACTTCTTGGTTAGTTCCCTTGGGTCCAAGAACCATCTTGTTCAGCTTGAGGATCTCAGTAAATTCATTCAGGATCCTTGTCTGATCAATCCATCCTTCAAGCTTGGGAGGCATGTATATGATTGGCTTGGGAGATGTGAGTTCAAATCTTGCAATATCAGCAGCTGCAAGCAATTGTTGATAAAGCTCTCTGTAGTACTCTATCATGAACTCAACAAAAGTGGAGTTGGCATCTCTTCCATTCCATCTGTCAATGACATATTGATCATAGACAAACTCCCTTTTGGCTTCCTCCCATGAGTCATTCAGCTGAATTGGTACCCATTTATCCAAGTGAGGATATTTGGTGTCCATTGGGATCAGCAGCTGTGGCTTCATCTTGTTGTAAGTTGCTCTCTTCCTTCTAGGCTTCTGGAAGTCTGCTCTTCTCTTATCTCTTGCTCTTTGTGCTTCATCCATAAAATCCATCTTTTCTTGGGCCCTCATCATGGCCAGCTTCTGTTGAGTTTCAGGGTCTTTACCATACCCTTCATGAAACAGCTTTGATGGGTCATTCAGCACCACTACTTTCTTCTTCTTAGGTCCAGGTCCAAAACCTTCTTCATACAGCTCCTCTACATCTTCAGAAGTTTTGGCACCTTCAGTGGACTTGGTCTCAGTAGATTTTTCTTTCTCAGAAGACTTGACCTTTTCAGCAATCTTGGACACTTCAGCAGTCTTGTCCTTTTCAGCAACTTTGGTCTTCTTGGAGATAGGTTCATCATCAATAATTCTGAATTCAGGGGGAAGATCAAGGATGTTAGGAAAGTCAGTGAATGTCTCAGCTGATCTTTTCTTTCCTTTGGCCTTCTTGATTTTTCCTCTAGTTTGGACACCTTCAGCTTCTTTGTCCAAACCAGACACTTCACCACCTGGTCTTTGCTGTAACCTCATTTTTTCCTCTTGAGCTGAGGCCATTGAATTCTTCAAAGCAAGTGTTAACTGCTCCTCTTCATCCAATTCTTCCAAGTTCAGCACTGCTGGTTCCTTTCCTTTTCCCTCAGGAGCTTTGTCCTTACCCTTGACTGGGCTTCCAATCACTAAGGCACCTTTTGCCCTTGCTCTTTCCCTTTCCCCCTTTTTGGCAGCATCAAAACATTCAGGCCTTAGTTCACTCATAGTTGATGTCATCAAGGACTGGGCTTGGGTCAGAGACTTCATCTCCTCCAACAAGTATACATTTTCATCATGTATGTTCTGCATTCTGTCACTGCTCAAGCTTAGAAAAGCTAGAACAGGCTTCATCTTTTGTTGAACAACCTCCTCCATGGTTGTTTTTAGAGATGCATCCAGTTGGGCTTTAAGGAGCTCAGTGAGGTTGGCCACTGCACCTTCAGCAATGTTGGCCAACACTTGTTCGGAAAACTTTTCTGAGGCTGCTTTCACCATAGCTAGCCTTTGCTCTTCAGCTCTTTTTCTCTGCAGGGCTGTCCTCTTGCCAAAAGCTTGCTTAATGGTCAATCTGATGGCTTGAACATTTGCATTGTGATTGTCCCTTAACATTTTCTGATCCTTCTTGACCTCCTTTGAGATTTGCTCCATACTGACTTTGGCTTTATGAACTTCAGTGGAAATGGTTTGAAGACCAGATTCCTCTCCTTCTATCCTTGCCTCTAGTGTGGGTAGAACCACATCTTCAGAGCCAGTTAATCTCATTTCTACTGATGCCAGAGTTCTTCCATGCTCATCTAATGCTCCAGAAGTTTCTGCATGAGCAGTTTGAACTTGTTGAGCCAAGGAGTCTAACTTCTCTGATTGCATCCCAAGCAAAGCTTGTGCTGATCAACTGTCAACTTGGATGGGAGCATCTGTCAAGAAGTCATCAGCAAATATTTGTTCAAAACTTGTACTTGCAATATCAGACAAATCAAATGAGTCAGTAAAAACACACTTATCTACCTCAATTTCTTTTTCACAAGACTCTGATACATCAACAACCTTCTCCTCATTTTCAACTATTTCTTTTCTCCCTTCAGTAATAATATCCTCACACAAGGAATCAGGCCTCCTCTCATCAAGGGATTCTTGAAGTTCAGATTTGACTTTAAGAATAGCCTGTCCTTCCTCACTTATATCACCCTCATTTGGTGGTACACTCACTATTCTAGTGATCACCACATCTCTCTCATCTACTACTCCCTCTGGTTTTTCCACTAACATCTCCTTTTCAAGTACATCACCTAGTCCTGCAGCATCTCCACCTTCAACAAGGTTCAGAGATGGCAGTTGTGGGGAGATCACAGTGCTTATTTCAGCAGCCATTGAGTCATCCTGAATGATTAAGGGCTGATCAGTGTCCAACTCTCCTGACACTGAATAGGCCTTAACCAAACCAGCCTCTAATACAGGAACCTCAACATCTTTAGGCTGTGCCTTGGGTTCAGAAGAACCTTCATTGGCAGATGTGTCCTTGGTTGTGTTACCACCCTTGGTCAACACCTCTGAAGATACAGAGCCTTTCCTATGATAGGTTTTAGGAGGGTTTGAAAGTCTGGCTGATACAGAAGGCTTGGGTTGAAAAGATTCAGGGAGGTTGGCTTGAGGGGTTTCAGGAGGGTCGGGTTTTGAGGGATTTGAGGGATCATCAGGGGAATCATCATCATTGGAGCTACTATCAGGGTGTTTGATGCCCTTATCTTTTCTTTCCTTCTCCTCAATGATTTTATCATCTACTAACTTTGAAAAAACTTCCTCATCAATGAGGAATCTTTTGTTTAAAACTCCAGCAAAGTGCAGCAATCTGTTTTCCTCTACTTGCCACCAGTTTGCACCCTTATCTTGGATGACTTGTGATATCTCCATCATAGTCTTATCCTTCACATCAAAAAGCATCCTTAAATCATGGAACATCTTCTGGATTCTTGGAAATCCAGCAAGTTGTGGATACAAACTGTCCACAGTAGCCTTGGTTCCTCCTCTGAGCATACTTTCATAAGTATACTCCTCCTCATCTCCACTAGAATGGGGACTTTGGGTTATAGGGGAGTTGGCTCTGGGTTCTCCTAATGTGGCTTCAGGAAGGTTGAGTTCAGGGATATTGGCTTCAGAAGGGTTGGGTGCAGTTGGAGGTACTTCAGTTGCTTTTGAGAGCAATGGATCTGAAGGGGCTTTACTAACAGGGGTTGGCTCATGGAGTGCAGCTTCTAGTAACTTTGAATAGTTGAGCATAGATGAATCAAGGGGTGATTGAAGCCTTGTCTCATCTATTTCTAAATCAGCTAACACATCTATCCCACTTCTTTGCACACTCCCTTCAGGAGAGTATCTCTTTGTAAGATTAATGGGGGTGATTGGTTGGTTGGTTGGGGTTATGTGGGTTTCAGGGGAGTTGGGCTCAGGGTTCTGAATTTCAGGGATGTTGGCCTCTATTGGTTGACCTTCAGGGACCTTGGATTCTGGAGTTCCAGAACCAGATGAGTTGGTCCTTGACTTGGACTTGGTCCTGCTTTCAGCTCTGCTCTCTCTTAGAGCAAGTTGTAGAGACCTTTCCTCCTGAAGCTCCAACACTTTATCAGTAGGCTTGGCCCTTCTATTGCTGGCTCTACTGCTCCCACTACCTTCACCATCCTTCTCAGGGACAACTTCCCTGATCCTCTTATCACCTCTAGACTTCTGTCTAGTCTCATTGTACTTCTGTCTCAACTCTTCTGAATGATCAGAAGGCACACTCACTCCCTCTTCAGCAACTTCTTCAATCTCTGCTGAAGCTCCTGACTTCTCTTCTGAGGGGATTTGAGACATTTTCCTTGTCTTCACTACTCTGGCCTTTGTCCTCTTTTTCAACTTTAGCTTCTCCTCCACCTTCTCTTCAGCAGGCTTGGCCATTAGCATCCTCCTTTGCTCAGTTTTCTTGCTGAGCTTTCTAAACATGATCTTCTGGGCAGGGAGAGGCTTTGCAAAGGTTTGCATCTCAGAATAGTGAGCAAACTTTTCAATCAGGAGACTTGCCCTTGTGCAATATCTCAGTTTGCCTTTCATCACAACCTTGTTGTGAGCTTTGACTTTGAACTTGGCCTTTTCCTTCATCATCTCAGACAGGATGAAGGTCCTCCAATCGAATTTGATGCATTTGTCACTAGCATCAATCACAGCAGCCATGATTCTAATTCTGGGGTGGCTGACCTGCTCCAAGCTCCCAGTGTTGCTAAGCAAACTTTTAGCAACAACCTCAAACAGATTAAGGAATTGTGGTTTGAGAGTTCTCTTGTGCTGTGTAGAGGATAATGGCCCTGGAGTAATAAGTCATTCTTGAGCAATTTCTTGCTCAAGTCCATTTCCATAGAATTTAGGATTCCTTCCCTCTAAAGGCAATCCAAAAGAAGCATCAACCTCTTCCACTGAGAATTTCACTTTATGGAATCTTTCCTCCTCTTCTCCTTCTGCAACAAAAGATAGTCTTGTTGCAACTTCACCATCTTCAGGTTTGCCTCTCCATTTTAGAAAGGCAAAGAATTCAGCCATGTAAGATTCAAGGCATGAATCTGGCTTCTCTTGCATGAACTTTTGGAGGCCTGCTCTCCTCAGCCATCTTAGAGTTGGAGTAACTGCAGGTTCTTCACTCTCAAAAGAGAGGATTGGCTCAAATGTAAGGTTGTTTTTGTGACTTAGATACCCAAAGTCAAGGTCTAAGTCTCTATTGGTGAAATCAACAACCATTTCAGACTTAGCTTTGGGAGCCATTGAAGATAACAAAGATGAATTTGAGAGAGTTTTGAGAGAGTTTGAAGAAGATGAGAGCTAGGGTTTCGAATACTTGGGGAAGAAGAGTTTGTGGGGGGGGGGGGGTCTTAAGGCTTGAGAATATTCTAAAAAGAATGTTTGTCAATGAGTTGGTGAGTTTTGTGTATTTTCAACGGTTGTCAAAAATGGAAAACACACTTGGACGGCCAGGATTAATTTCAGGGGATTTGGCCAGTTTTGATCCAAAGGTCAAAAATCAATGTAACAGAGAGTTATTGGTTTTATTCAAAACGTGGAAGCTATTTAATATTAGTTAATGGTTGGGGAGTTTTCAAGGTAGATCATGGCTTGAAAAGTGTAATGCAAACAAGAGTTAAATCTTGGCATTTAATGCATGGAAAGTGACCTTTTGAGTGGGGGACAAATTAAATCATATAAGGATGATATCTGTAATTGGGACAGATATCGAAGTAGGCAATGATTACTCAATATAGGTGCTTATCAATCCAAGAAAATGGTTTGATAGCCAAGACAACTTATCTGACCCCACTGGGACAAGTGTCCTGAAATGATGTGGACTAGTGTCCTGAGATTTAATGGACAAGTGTCCTGTATAATTGAGGTCAACTCTTTTGAGTTTCAGTAGACTTGTCCAAGTCTGCTGAAAGTCATTCCAGTTCCCCTTACTTCCATTAATTACAATGGGTTTTACTTGTCCAACTTCCCTGGATCAAGTAATCCCAACTCTGCTGATAGCTCCAGAAACCTTGCCTCTGCAAGTGGCTTTGTTAGAATATCAGCTTTTTGATGATCTGTGTGGATCTTGACCAACTTTATATCCTTCTTCTCCACATGATCTCTAATGAAGTGATGCTTGATGTCCACATGTTTGCATCTTGTGTGCAATACATGATTTTGTGATATTGCAATTGCACTATTGTTATCACAAAATATTGGCACTTCAGTAGAGTTGACTTTATAGTCTCTGAGTTGTTGTCTCAACCAAAGGATTTGTGCACAACAACTTCCAGCTGCAACATACTCAGCTTCAGTGGTGGAAGTAGCCACTGTGTTCTGCTTCTTGGAAAACCAAGATATTAGCTTGTTGCCTAAGAATTGACAAGTCCCTGAAGTGGACTTTCTATCAATTCTGCAACCTCCATAATCAGCATCTGAGTAGCCAGTTAACTCAATGTTGTCATCAGCAGGGTACCAAAGGCCTAGATTCTCAGTGCCTTTGAGGTACCTCAAGATCCTCTTTGCAGCCTCAAGATGGCTTTTCTTAGGATTTGCTTGAAACCTTGCACAAACACCTACAGCAAAGGTGATGTCAGGTCTGCTGGCAGTGAGATAGAGGAGTGAACCAATGATTCCTCTATACTCAGTAGAGTTGGTTGAAACACCACTCTCATCAGGATCCATCTTCCAATTTGTGTTCATTGGGATCCTTACTGGCTTGCTAGTTGTATACCCAAACTTCTTGATCATTTCTCTGGTGTACTTAGCTTGGTTGATGAAGATTCCTTCTTTTGATTGCTTGACTTGAAGACCCAAAAAGAAGTTCATCAACCCCATCATGGACATCTCAAACTTGCTTTGCATAAGCTTTGAGAACTTCTCACACAGCTTCTCATTGGGGGATCCAAATATTATGTCATCCACATAAATTTGGACAAGCAAGATGTCCTCTCCTTCAGAGATTCTGAAGAGTGTTCTGTCCACAGTTCCCTTGGTGAATCCATGATCCAAGAGGAATTGTGACAGAGTATCATACCAAGCCCTAGGGGCTTGCTTGAGTCCATATAGAGCTTTCTTTAGTCTGTACACTTGGTTTCCAACCTCAAAACCAGGTGGTTGCTCCACATAGACTTCTTCTTTCAAGACTCCATTCAGAAAGGCACTCTTGACATCCATTTGGCACACTTTGAACCTCTTGTGGGCTGCATAGGCTAGAAAGAGCCTTATTGCTTCTAGCCTAGCCACAGGTGCAAATGTCTCATCATAGTCAATGCCTTCATGTTGGCAATAGCCTTTTGCCACAAGTCTTGCTTTGTTTCTGACAATCACATCATTCTCATTCTTCTTGTTCTTGAACACCCACTTTGTTCCAATAACATCTTGATGTGAAGGTCTATCCACCAGCTCCCATACTTCATTTCTGGTGAATTGATTCAGTTCTTCCTGCATGGCTGTGATCCAATTAGCATCTTGAAGTGCTTCTTCAATGTCACTTGGTTTTTGTTCTAACAAGAAACAGCAGAAAAGAGCACTTTCACCATGAAATCTCCTTGTTTTGACTCCTATACTTGGGTCACCAAGTATTAGATCAGTAGGATGGTCAGACAACCAAGTCCTTCTTTTTCTGATCTCTTCAGTAGAGTTGTCCTCTACTGAAGTTGAGTCATTCTGATCATAAAATTCAGGATAATTGAATGCAGGATCTAATTCAGGATCATAATTAGAGGTGTCGTCCTCAATGTCAGGGACATTGGCATTTTCAACATTTTGAGTTCCCCCTTGATTATTTGACCCATTAACTACCTCAGCAGGAACTGCTTCTTCATTGGTAGTTGTTACCTGGATGTGAACTGGGATTGGATCATTCAGTTCACAATTTCCTTCAGTGGGATTTTCCTCAGGAGAATTGCCTTCAGGATTGTTGTCCACAGTGAAGTTTTCAGGAAGTTTGGCTTGGACAACATCTATGAATTCAGTGTCTTTGTCCTTTAGGCTCAGTGTGGTTTTCCTCTGTGTGATTTCCTCTGGTTCTAAGTTCCCATTCCTGAACTCATGAATAGATTCATCAAACACAACATAAGGTGTTTCCTCCACAGTAAGGGTTTTCTTGTTGTAGACCCTGAAAGCTCTACTGATTTGAGAATATCCAAGGAATACTCCCTCATCAGCTTTGCTATCAAAGGTTTTCAACTGTTCTTTCCCATTATTGTGTATGAAACACTTACAACCAAAGATGTGAAAGTATGACACTTTAGGCAATCTTCCTTTCCAGAGTTCATAGGGGGTTTTGCCTTGCCCCTTAGTGATCAAACATTATTTTGAGTATGGCATGCAGTATTTATAGCTTCAGCCCAAAACCTCTTAGGTAAGTTTGAATCAGCAATTAAGGTTCTATTTCTCCTCTCTGCAACTCCATTTTGTTGGGGAGTTCTAGCTGCTGAGGTTTCATGAGTTATTCCATTAGATGTGCAATACTCATTGATGTATGAATTTATGAACTCAGTGCCTTTATCAGATCTTATCTTGATAATGCTAAGGCTTTTCTCATTTGACAATCTCTTTAGAAGTTCAGGCAGTTTGACTTGAGTTTCCTTCTTATTAAGGAGAAATACTACCCATGTGAACCTAGAGAAATCATCTACTACAACCAATGTGTATTTTCTACCATTTATGCTTGCAGGGGTAATTGGTCCAAATAAGTCCATATGTAGAAGTTCAAGTACCCTTTCAGTAGAGATGACTGGTTTTCCTTTAAATGAGGTTTTAATCTGTTTTCCCTCTTGGCATGATTTGCAAACATGCTCCTTAATGAAAACCTCATTAGGTAGTTCTTTAACTAATGCATTTCTAGCAATTTTGTTCATTGTTTTGAAGTTCAAGTGGTTTAATCTTTTATGCCATAACCAACTTTGTTCACTAGAACTCTTAGCAATGAAGCATGCAGCATCGGTAGACTTGTCCCAGTCTGCAAAATACACATTTCCTTTCCTAGTTACAGTCAATAGAGTTTGTTGAGCCTTATCTTTGATTAAGCATTTTCCACTAGAAAACTCAACATTGAAATCTTTATCACAGAATTGACTGATACTTAGGAGATTATACTTGAGACCAGCCACATAAGACACATTGGATACTTTGATGTTACCAATCATCAAAGTACCATAACCTTTTGTAGTTGCTTGTGAGCTGTCTCCAAATGTGACATTTGGGCCTTCTTTTTCAATAAAATCAGTGAGGAGTTCCTTGTTTCCAGTCATGTGCCTTGAGCATCCACTGTCAAGGTACCATGCTGACTTTTTGCACATGCTCCTCTTCTTGTGGCCCATTGGTACCTGCAATTAGATTGGTTTAGGTACCCTTTGAGTTTCGGGTCCTGAGAGGTTAGATGTACCTTTAGGAACCCAAACTTGCCTAATAACCCTGATTGATTCAAGGTGGCTAAGTTGTCTTCCTCTAGCATCTACATACACTGTCTTTCCCTTAAATGCCTTGGGGAAAGTATGTGTGAATGTGTTAACTCTGTAAGTTTCAGGAGAGTTGTCAAATCTCCTGAACTTATGAGTTCTTTGAGGAACTTGAGGGAATTTTTGAGGAAAGGCTTTCTTATGATCATTACCCTTTGGCATGAAGGGTTTTGGTTGTCTCATTTTATTTTGCCTTTGAGGATAGTTGTCTTTAGGTCTAGTCAGCTGAGACTTTCTCAGAAGAGTTGGCCTAGGCTGATTATACCTTGGATAACTCCTCTGAACATTGTTCAGGAGAGTTGCCCTTCCATTGGGTCTACTCTGCTGACCAACATTCCTCTTATGTTCAGGAGCTTTGGCCACTTCCTTAGGTTTTGGCCTATTCTCCTGAAGCACTTGGGTAGGCAGATCATTCATTTTGCCCTTTCCTTTGTTCAGTGGCTTAATTACTTCATTTTCAGTTTGTGCCACTGACTTAAGAAAGATTCTCTTAGTGTTACTTGTAGAAGCAACACTAAGACAAGGTGAAGATTCAAATGGATCAAAACCTAATCCACTTCTTTGAGCCATAGGTCTTTGATAGCTCTGAATTTCCTCTATTGCTCTAGAGGATTTCTTCAGAGCAGACATCTTTAGTTTCAGGCTCTCTTCACTTGATTTAAGAATATCATATTCATGTGAGAGGTTTTCAAACTTAGCATTTAGAATTTTCAGTTCAAAATCTTTTCTCTTCTGAGAGAGAAGTTGATCATCAATCTCTTTTTGTTGGTCAACTATCCTGAGATTTGCTTCCTAAAGCTCTCTCAAGACTTGTTGATACAACTCAGTAGATTTGACATCAACAACTACCCCAGAAGTTTTGGCAAGTTCAATAGCCAATCTTTCATTTTCTCTCACACAGTTATCATGAAATTCTTGTAGCATAGTGAAATCTTCCATCAACTTTCCAAGGGAAAGTTTCAGGTTGACCTCACTATTGTTTTGTGAGATGAATGATGGTGAGCTAGAAGTAGATGATACCTCATCATTCTCAAGAGCCATGTTGCAGACATCATCATCATCTTCACTGTTGGAGAACAGTCCATCAGAAGAGTTAAAGCTTTCAGCACTATTAGATTCTTCACCAGCCATCATGGCCTTTCTATTGGTGAACTTTCTGTCTCTTTTGACTTGTCTTTCTCTTCTTTCTTTAGAGTTCAGCTCAGGGCAGTCATACTGGAAGTGCCCTTTCTTTTTGCAGTTATAGCACATGTCTTCATCATCCTTCTTCTTTGGTTCTTCTCTTCTTCTTGATGATGAAGGTTCAGCTCTATTGGACCTTCTCCTATCAGAGTACTTGTCCTCTGATCTTTTCTCATCAGGCTTCTTGGCCTGAGCTTCAGGAGAGTTGTACCTTCTCCTGAATTTATTGTCCTGGTAGAATTTCTTGTATCTACCAAACCTTGAATTTAACTTTTCAAATCTCCTAGCCATCAAGGCTACTTCCTCCTTCATTTCAGTCTTGGAGACTGACTTTGATGATCTTGGAGTGGACTGCATTTCTGGTTCAGCAGTTTTGGCTTTGAATGCCACTCCCTTAGAAGGATTTGAAGGTTCCTCAACAGGCTTTCTTCTGTTGAGGTCGAACTCATAAGCTTTGAGTTCAGAGAAGATTTGTTGCATGGGCATGGTGGAGAGATCTTTTGTATTTTGCATCATTACAGCATAGACATCCCACTTCTGAGTGAGACTTCTCAAGATCTTCAATCCAACTTCTCTCTTGGTGTAGACCTTGCCCAAGGAGTTGATTTCATTCATCACATCAGTGAATCTACCAGCAAATTTATCAATGGACTCTTCAGACTCCATTGTGAATTGTTCAAACTTCTGCACTGCCACTTGGAGCTTATTCTCCTTGATTTTCTCAGTGCCCTCACACATTTCTGCAAGAGTATCCCATATCTCCTTGGCAGTTGTGCAGTGGTAGACCCTTCCCATGATTGCATCTGGAATTGTTTGATAGAGGGTATTCATTGCAAGATAATTCAAATTATCCTTCCTCTTTTCATCAGCAGTGAAGTCATATTCATCTTTGGGTAGCACATCTCTTGTGTCTGCCCTTTGAGCCTCTGTGACTCTGGGATTGACAAAGGTGAACACAAAAGGACCTCTTGTGATCACTCTTAACATATCAGTATGAAGAGATGCAAGATGAGCCCTCATTCTGATTTTCCAGAAATCATAATTATCAATTGAGAACATGGGAAATTTGTGATGAGATATATGATTGACTGGATTTGTTGCCATATTGTCCAATCCTTGAACAGCAGGAGGTGGAACTGCAGCATTTATGTTCTGATCAGGATTTTGCTGCTAGTTCTGGTTGTTGTTGTTTCCTCTTGCCATTTCTTCAATAACAGGTTAGACAATAGATACAAAGGATTTCAGATAGATCAGTTCAGTCACCACAGCAAATATATGAGTTTGAAAACCAAGATGGCTTTTCAGAAGCAGTGGTCTTTGAACCCCTGCTCCGATACCACTTATTGGTCCTGAAAGGAGTATATAACAAGTGTATGGGGGGGGGAATACACTTGTATGCAAATTCTTTTTAACTTTGATCAAACCAGAGATCAGCAAGGTTGTCTTGGACAACTCTGCTTAAGATGATTAACTCTTCTAAGATAATCAAACTACTAAGTACTATTGAGTACTTAGTTGAATAACTATCTAGGGGAGTTATATGTGCGGAATAGTGGTTGGCCCTTTTAGTTTAGACTCCTTTAAAGTTCTGAAAATCACTTAAACAATCAAACAGTCCAGTTTCAGGGAATTTGTCCAAATAGGTTTTGCACAGTCTTTGAGTATGTATCTTTTGGAAGATCAGTTTTGTGTGCAGTGTTGAATGTATGAAAGTACTTGAAAAGCAAATCAACACAAGAGTTTATAGTGGTTCAGAGACTCAAGCTCCTACATCCACTTTCCCTGATTGAACAGGATAATTCCTTCACTCTTGGAATTAACTTGTTTTATAGTGCCAAGGTGCACTTGATCAAGAACACCACTCTTGGTGAATTGATCCCTAGGATGTCTAGAGTCCTAGTACCCTCTTCTCAACTCAGAACTGAACTATTCTTCTCTCAACAGTCAGCTCCTACCACTTCTACTACTACTACAACAACCTTCTCACTTTCTCACTTGAAAAGGTTAAGGATTGATGTAAGGTTCCAACTAATGAGATATCCTTTACAATGAAGATCAGTGTATAAGGATTAGGATATCTCTCTAAGCTTGTGTATGGATATACAATAGGTTCAGCTTAGAAGAAGTGTATGAAGACTAAGACAGTCTTTGAAAGCTTTGAGAGCACTCTTGCTTGTAGGATAGTTGGATATTCTTGTCAATTGTTGAGGTGCTTTCAAATGGCCTCCACACTTCTGTATTTATAGACAATTGAAGGATTTGCCCGTTGGAGAGGCAGCCTCAAAAGTCCATAAATGTCTTCTTTTAGTTCTTTGACTTTGAAGACAGAATCTTGATAGTGGCATGTCCTCATTTGGGAAATAAACGGTTGTTTAAGCTTTGTCTTCATTCTGCAGCACTCTTCCCAAAGTCTGACTTTAAGATTCTCTTGTTAGGACTTGGACATGGCTTCTGAAGATTGTTCCAATGATAGGACAACACTCCTTATCAACTGGACAACTTTCCTTATCACTATCAGCAGTCTTGCTTATCAGCAAGGTTGGCTTGCTCATATCAGATGACTTGGCTCTTGCCCTTTGCTTCACTTGAAAGTGATCTTAGCATGATTCTTTGAAGATCTTTAGGGCTTTGTTGTCTTTAATTCTTCAGCATGGTTGACCTCAAGCTTTCAGAAGATTTGATCTTGCTTAACTTTGCTGAGACAACACTCCTGGACAACTCTCCTGATCAGCACATTTGGCCTTCGTTAGGCTTAGTGGTTGTTCCAGAATTTGAGCCTTGAGGGGACTTGTTCTTGATAAACTTCAAAGCATAGGTTCCCCCTCAAATTATGCATCTATTAAACTAAGAGTTGCCTAACATACCAGCTTCTCATCTAGCCTTTATTCTATATGTTCTAACATCTCTAGAACATACTCAATTTGACTTAGGCATGTCTCAGGGGGTTTTGGTATTGAATCAAAACATATCTCATTTTATTCCCAACAAACACATCCCCCCAAACTTTTTCATTGCTATGCAATTAAAAGTTTGGAACATAAGTGTTAAATTAAATTGCACCAAGCACTATCAATTGGTCACCACCAACACCATATCACATATACATTCACCATCAATGAAATCAATCTATAGCAAACAACAAACCAATATTCTAAGAAAATCTCAATCACCACTTGTCTTTGCTCATATGAAATAAACTCCAAGTACCAAAAATTAAAGAAAGATTTCCCTACCCCCCCCCCCCAAACTTGAGCATTGCCAAGCAATCCAAGTTTGGGAAAGGGTGTACCTTCCATGATGGCTATCACCTCCTTTCACTTTCTCAATTTATCACTTCGAATTGGTTCCACTTTGATATCTTTCTTCTCCCCTTTAGACCACACATCCATACGAATGTACCTACAACCATCAAGCTCATCCAACCATCAAAAGCATCATCTAAAAACATAAAAGAAACTACACTATGAAAGCAAGTAAAAATGGGTTGCCTCCCATTTAGCGCTAAGTTTAACGTCTTCAAGTCGGACGGAGCTTAAGTCACTCAACTATATTCAATGTAGTCAACATTCACATCCCCGATTTGAGTAGGGGAAAGGTATTTCTTGATTCGATGCCCGTTTACGGTGAAGTGCTCATCCTTGGTGTTTTTCAACTCAACCACTCCATTGTGGAAAATTTTCACAATCTCAAAGGGTCCACTCCATGTAGAATTGAGTTTCCCGGGAAAGAGCTTCAATCGTGAGTTGAAGAGAAGCACTTTGTCACCCACTTGAAAATGCTTCTTCTTGATTCTTTGGTCGTGCCACATCTTCGTCTTCTCCTTGAAGATACGAGAGTTCTCATAAGCATTCTCCCTAAACTCTTCTAGTTCATGGAGTTGAAGAAGTGTTGGGATATAAATTCACCCTAAGCCCCACTTGATGTTAGAATAGTTTTGATGGCCAAAACACTTAGAGTTTATAAATGTAATAGGATCAGCTGACTTGTATAGAACAGCTTAGACTAGTCTTGTGTGATCAACTGTATTGATATCAGCTGATCAGCACAGTCTTGGCTTACATGCCTATCCTCAAGATGAGAAGAGTAGAAGACATGAAGACTAGAAGATCCTTGAAGACCAGATAAGTTAAGGTGTTTGTATACCTACTTATCTGATGGAGTCCAAGATTGAAGATAGCCTAAAGCAGCACAAAGAATTACCAGATCAGAAGAGTGTTACTCGACTGATATCAGAAGACAGAAGACCTAAGGCCAGAAGAGTAGTCAGAAGACTAGTAGTACAGATCAGAAGACTATGTGCTCTTCCAGGACTCGGCTGATTCCTAAGTCATCTTGCAATTCAAACGAAGACCTACCTTATTTAGAAGATTGACATGATCCCAGGATTGAAGCAATCAAGCGGCTGGAATCAAGGAATCAAGCCATTATGGAAAGATTGCCCCAACGGCTAGTCAACTCCAACGTCTAGTTGCAAGCAATCACCACTATAAATACAAGAGGATGAGAAATCACAAAGAAAAAAAAAGTCACAAGAGAGAATTCACAAGCTAAGCAAGCAATCAAGCAAAAAGCCATACTGTTCTAAGAGTTCTCCAAGAGCCAGAAACCATTAGAATATCTATAGCTCTTAAGTGATTTCTATCCAACCCCTAAGAACCTGAAACCTGTTCATATTGTATAATCATTGTTTTAGGCATAGTGGTTAAGCAAATTATAAGCTTGAACCATTAGTTGGATACACTTCAAAAACCCCAAACCCTCACCGAAAGGTTAAAGTTTTTGAACCCCTCAAAGTGCAAGTGCTTACAATCACTTGTGGAGACCGTAGCTGTTAGGACGGCTCAGATCTCAAAGTCCTAACCTTGGGACTATAAAGGTCAAGACCCTTGTAATTTGTGGTAAATTAAAGGGATTAAACATCACGTGTGGACGTGAGAGTGGACGTAGGAACGTATATCCGAACCACTATAAATCTGGTGTTATTTACTTACTGCACTTTACATTTCTGTCATTTCATTAACTATTATATAGTGCATACTGTGATTTCAACATTCTTCAAAACAAGGCCACAACTTTCAAACCAGCATCAGCTGAGTACTTTCATTAAGAAAAACAAGTTAACACTTTCATAAGAAACTAAAAGAACGAGTCTAATCAAGGCCTACCATAATTCCGCATATAACCTCTTCATTCAGATCACTATAGTCATCTGGACCATCAGACTTGTAGTCCAGTTGACATAGCAATCACAAGAGGTTCCCAACTCTCTTGAAAAAGTTTTAAAGTCTATTCACCCCTCCCCTCTAGACTTTAATCCCATTCACTATTCGTTCAGGGACCAACAAGTGGTATCAGAGCAGTGGTTCTAACGGACTACTGTCTCTAGATTATCAGAAGACTTGAGGGAGTCTTTCTATAGTCCTCTTGAACAGATCTATTCGTTTGAAAAACTTATTTTTGAAAACTCATACAGCATGAGTGCTAATATGCGAAAGTTGCCTAAGTTTTCAGTTGAAGATTATGATTACTGGAAGATCAGGATGAGGAAGAATCTCACATCAGTCCACTACAAGATGTGGTCAGTAATCACAGAAGGCCCAATCACCATCATGACAGTCAACACTGCAAATGGTGATCAAGAAGTTCCAGTTGGAGAACTTGTTCCCAAGCCGATGAAGGATCTCACACCAGAAGAGATGAAGCAATCAAATCTTGATAGCATTGCTCAAGATTACATAATGCAAACTCTTCCAAATGAGTACATTGCAAAAGTAATCCACTGTGAGGCAGCCAGAGAAATGTGGGAGGCATTGGCACTTCTCTGTGAAGGAACTGAGCTGATCAAGGAATCCAAGTTGTCTACAGCAGTCAAGAAGTTCGAACACTTCAAGATGCAACCAGAAGAGTCTATTGATCAGCTAGACAATAGATTCACCAAGATCATCAATGAGATAGAATCTCTGGGCAAGAAATATACTAATAGAGAGAAAAATTTAAAGATTCTAGACTCTCTAACCAAGAAATGGAGACTCAAGAAGACCATCATCAAGGATACTCAAGATATCAAAAAGTGGTCTGCTCAAACTCTATTTCAGAACCTAAAAGCTCATGAATATGATCTGGAAAGAGAAGAAAACTCAGGAAGTGATGAGCCAACTGCAACCCCATCTACCTTCAAGACTGTAGCCTTCAAGGCAGCCAATACAAAAGCTGCAAGTACCTCATCTGGCAAGACCTCTCTGAAAACAGAAGACTTTGAAGGATCAGACATGAGTCTGAAGGAGCAAATGGCCCTTATGATCAAGAGATTCGAAAGGATGAACACTCTCAATAGCAAATATAGAAAATTCTATAGAAACTACAAAGATAGAAGAGCAAGTTCACCCTCCAGAGGTTCCGGAGAAAGAACACCAGAAAGACATCCTAGAAAGGATGTGGAGTCATCTGACAGCCGAGGATCTAGAAGAAGAGATGCCACTCCTCCAAGGAAAGGCAACTCAAATCAGAAATCTGGATCATGCTTTAATTGTCGCAAACCAGGACATTATGTCTATGAATGTCCTGAGCTGGATTTGGATGACAAAGAAGAAAGAAGGCCAAGAAGAAATTCAGACAAGAAAGCTATGGTGACTGAAGAATGTGAATATCAAAGTGATGAACTCCCTACATCACCAGACTGTCAAATCTTCTCAGATGATTCAGATGATCTAGCTATGATGGCCATAGGTGAAAATGAGGTAAATTCCTATACTACTACTTTCCATTCACCTATGTTTTCACAATCAGATGAGATAAACTCATCTGAAGGCGAATCAGAAGACACCTATTATCAATCTTTAAGAAAGGAAAAAGGTGATCTGGATATTGCCACTAGTGCTTTTATAGAATTGGAAGAGGAGAACAAGGATCTAAGGAAAGAAATTGCTAAGTTGAAAAAGACTAAGTTTGATAACACCCCTGAGTTGGTCACAATGAATGAAAGATTGACCAGAGAAGTGGAACTTCTTAAGGAAGAAAATACCACAATAACTCAGTTGTATGAGGGGATGTTAGAAACTCAAGCTTTAGAAACTAAGGAATTTCGTTCACTGCAATCCAAGTTCGATGACCTCTTCCAAGCACACAAGCTCTTAGAAAAGGAGAAGGAATGCCTAAATCAAAAGATAACAGAGTTCAATAAAGCTTCTACTACTATTGAAAGTATCTCTGAGTATTATAGATCAAATAGCAATAAAATGGGTTTTGGCTATGAACTTAATCCATCTACATCCTCTCCAGCTGGGGGTAGTACACCTAACAAGTGCACTACTCAGACACATGAAAAGGGTGAGTGTTCTAAACACAATGAACCTAATATGAACCAAAAGGCATCTGTACCAGCTAAGGCTAACTCTCCTAACACCAAAAATGGTAAAAGACAAGCTAACCCCAAGCCTGTACAGAGGAACAACAAACAGCCTAGACCATCTAGCTTGAGACAGTCTCAGCTGTATGCTGCTCCAGCCAAGAAGAAGAAGTCTTCTTCCAACAAATCTGTTCTCTTTGCACCCCCTATCTCTTATGATATTGTGAGAACAGAAGAGTATGGTCCATATAATCGTGTGCATCGTCCAGCTAATGGATATACAAAAGGTATGACACATTGTCACAATTCCTACTTGACAATGGATATACAAAAGGCAAAGTTGATAGAACTCTTTTCAGAATACAAGAAGGAGAAGACATTCTAATGGTACAAATATATGTAGATGATATTATATTTGGATCACCCAATCAAGAGATGTGCAAGAAGTTCTCTGAACTTATGCAAGGAAAGTTTGAAATGAGCATGATGGGTGAGATGAATTACTTCATAGGACTTCAAGTCAAGCAGAGTCCAGAAGGGATCTTCATCAACCAGTCCAAGTATACCAAAAGCCTATTAGAAAGATTCAAAGCTCTACAAAGCAAGACTACAAGGATTCCAATGATGACATCTTTCATAATGGAACCAGATGAGTCTGGAAATGCAGTTGATCAAGCTGAATATAGAGCACTGATTGGATCTCTACTATACCTTACAGCTAGCAGACCAGACATAACATTTGCTGTAGGAGTATGTGCTAGGTTTCAAGCAAACCCAAAGCAAAGTCACCTAGAAGCAGCAAGGAAGATTCTCAAGTACCTAAAAGGAACAATCAATCTAGGACTATGGTACCCTGCTGATGACAATCTAGAATTGAGTGGCTATTCTGACTCAGACTATGGAGGATGTAGAATTGATAGGAAATCCACATCTGGAACCTGCCAATTCCTAGGCAACAAGTTGATATCATGATTCTCTAAGAAGCAAACTTCATTTGCAACCTCCACCACTGAAGCAGAATATATGGCAGCTGGAAGTTGTTGTAGTCAGCTGCTCTGGCTAGTTCAACAACTCAAGGATTACAATGTAGAGGCAAGAGAAGTCCCTATCTATTGTGACAGCAGCAGTGCCATTGCCATCACTCAAAATCTAGTCCTCCACACAAGGTGCAAGCATGTCGACATTCGACACCATTTCATAAGAGACCACCTTGAAAAGAAGGACATCAAGATGGAGAAAATTCACACAGATATCCAAAGAGCAGACATCTTGACTAAGCCCCTAGCTGAAGAAAGGTTCAAGACCCTATGCTACAGCTTAGGACTCCTGGACCCAAGCACATGAAGAAGGAAAGATCAGCTGAAAACCTCAGCTGATCCAAGTGCAGCAGACTAGGAGGATCAGATGAGGTGAATAGACACCCTCATCTTCAGGTAAGTACTTCCCGATGAAGACAAATAAAGCTGAGGGAAAACTTAGAGTCATCTAATCAAGGGGGAATCAATGATACCTTAAGAATCCTTGATGAAATACTCTACAATCTGCATTGCATATCATATTTATATATATATACAGCAGACTTGAACAAAGTTATTTGACATCTTTACTCTAAGCAATGTATACTATGTATAATAATAAACTACTCGTCATAAAATATTTTATTTATATACATACATACAGTATGCATGCACTGTACGGATTTCAAATAACTCTTGCTCAAAATTTATAATTTCTGCATTCCATAAGATAAAGTCTGAATATCTTTAAATGTGAACCCTTAGATCAAGAATCTCATTGTTGATCTTAAGAAGTAACTTTTCAAAAATTCAGACCTATCCACTCTATAGTTTTGTCATCTTTCACTCCACTACCTCATTTCTACCTCTATAAAAGGAGGAAGTTATGAGAATACCTAAGAACACAAATCACTAACTATTATTCTTGTTTCAGGTATGGAGACAATCGAAAGAAGAGATGGAATGGAGATCATCCTTCAACCAAGGTCTTGGGTGAAGGAGATGAAGATTTGTCCAGAAGATAAAGATGATACAGATCAGCATACTTGGTTTAGCCAACATAAGTATGCCCATGAAAACTAGAGGAAGGAGAGAAGTCCTTGTTGAAAACTAGAGGAAAGAGAGATGCAGAGGACAAAGTAGCAAGCAAGCAGAGCTTCTTCTCCAGGGGGAAGTTCTACATGGAGAGCTTGCTATCCAAGGCTACTATGTCAAAACATATCAGGAAGGCCAAGTCCATGGCTCTCTCTTCGACTCCATTGAAGCCTCTTCAAATCTTCCTTCTCCTTCAAAAGAAGCGAAGAAATTCAAAAAGGACACATTAGATGCTACAACCCATCTGATGATGAGGAACATCAGATGGTGAGGGAAACCTGAACCAGTGGGATATCATCCAGGCTGATCATCAAATTGATTTGATGGTCCTACATGGTTCAGAGGTAGAGCTGGAAGATCCATCAAACCAGGTTGGATCACCACTCACAACAAAGCTGGAAGATCTATCATCCAGGTTGGATCATCACAGCAGCACTGAATGATCCATCAAGCCAGGTTGGACCTTCAAAGCACAGAAGATTTACTCAGCAAATCTCAATCCTCTACTCAGCTGATCAGAAGACCAACTCAGCTGACCAGAAGACTTTCAAGGAAAATCAGCAGACTTTTTGAAGAAATCAGAAGACCTCACTCTGCTGATCAGATCACTTTATTTTAGAGTTTAATGACTATCTTTGATCATGTAATTCATATTAGATTCATTCCTGAATGTAATTAAAGAAATTGGCCTATATAAGGAATGAAATTCACTTATAAAAAACGGCCTTGATGATCAATTCTTACCACAAAATTAGTCACAACGACTATTTTTGGTAATGATGTCATTAATACTCAATTACCAAATTGCCAGTAAATCAACTATTGCCACATGGCAAATTCAGCCGGCAAATTTAAAGAAAGGTCCGAAATCAAAGAAGGAAAATCTTGGGCTCTACTCCACAATTAAACCAAATCTGACCGTTGGATTATACAATTCTCAAGAATTGCTGGAGTATATATACAACCCTTAAAACATTCCTCAAACCCTTTCGCTCACAAATCTCAAATTGCTCTCAATACTCTCTCGTTCTGCAAATTTCTTTCAAGCTTTCAAAACCTAACACTCAAACTCTACTATGGCAATCATTGAAATTTACGACGAGAAGACCAAGAGCACTGGCACCTTGGATGCTGCAAAGTGGTCCAAGGAAGGGAAGATGTTCACATAGAATGCTCTGTTTTTCAAGGGCAAACACAAAGCAGAAAACAAGGAGATCCTTCTTCGCTGCATCAACCTCAACCTTCGAGATTTTCTGGAATCAGCACCCACCAATGTTTATGAACAAGATGTGCTGGCTTTCTACTCAAATGCTGTGATGAAGGGATCTCACGTTGAAAGTGTCATTGGTGGACACAAGGTCAAGGTAACAAGGCAAATCCTTCAGGAACTATTCGGCTTGTCAAGAGGGAAGATCAATATCTCCAACTATATTATGGGAAAAGAGAAAGAGTATATGGAGATGTTCACTGATGGGAGAATCAAGGCTATCGATGCCTCTGGACTCAAGAAATCCCAACTAGAACCTAAGTTTCAAACCCTGATGGATATAGCAGGCAAGATGCTGCTAGGTAACACATTTAGTCATGATGCTGTTACTACTCTAAAGGTTAGAGTTATGGCTGCAATCTGGGATCAGATTGATGGAGACTGGCAAGGGTTGTTCTTGGATAGAATTGCCCTTGAAGCCAAGAAGGTAACTTTGGACCTTCAATCAAGAGAATGGAAGGTGACATCGACAGTCAGCTTTGTCAACAAGCTGAGTATCATCCTTCCAGAAGTACTCCCTAGAAAGTATAAGATGGGACCTCATAAGACCTTCCACATCTCCAAGTATTACTTAAGGAAGGAAGCTCTTGCTGAGGCAGCAAGGTTGAAAGAAGAGAAGAGGAAGTTGTTGGCAGAAGCACCTTCCAAAGATGTAGTTGAAGAGGCAGAAGAGTCTGCTCATGACTCTGCTGCAGAAGAAGAAGAAGAGCCATCCAAAGAAGAGGCTCAAAAGAAGACTGCTGAGGATGATGATGACAATCAGACCTTAGCACAAAGAAGATATCTGATCAGATCAGGGCTCATGATCTCCCCATCTGATTCAGATGCCACTCCCACTGCCTCTCCTTTGAAAAAGGCAGGTACTTCTAATCCCTCTCTCACTTTCACACCTTCTAAACTATCAAAGGGTCAGAAGAGAAAGAAGAACACTTCTTCTTTCACAAAGAAAGCCAAGAAATCCAGGCTCCCTACTCCAATGAGCATAGCCCATATTTCGTCCTTCAACCCTTCTGATGAGTCCAACCCATCTGAACCTTCAAACACTGATACCCAAATTCCTGCTGATACTCACACAGCAGAGAAACAAACTCAGCCTCAACTAACCCTTGAACCACAATTGCCTACCCCTGCTGATGTTCAAACAGCAGACAACCAACCTCAAACCACCTTAACATCCCATGCTGATGATCAAACTCAGATCACATCCACAACCCCTGCTGACATTCAAACAGCAGATGTCCAAGATCATCAAGCTCTACCATCTACTGATCTTCAAGTAGAAACTGAACCAGACCAGCAGACCCAAAACCCTGCTGATGAACAAATCACTGAAGATCAATCCCAACTTCCTACCCAACAAGAGGATATCACTTCCCAAATCCATGCTGATACTCACACAGCAGAGGAAAATGCCCCAGCTACCCAAACTCCTACCATCATTATCCCTTCTGCTCCAGAAGACATGGCACCAGCAGACCTGGATCAAGCTGGCCCCTCTCAACCTCAGTTCAGAATGGTGCACTACCCTATGTGCACAAAGGAGAAGATAATGAGGATGAAGATAGCCAACCTGCTCAAGTCCACTACTCCTGGTGTTGATGAGGAATCAATCCAGTTTGAACAAGTGCTTAGGATATACACTTGGATTGAGCTCAGAAGAGATGATGTAGATGACCTTCTTGAGGTCATGGAAGGAATGGGAGGAAAGGAAAACTTCCTCGACTGGGAGATGGAGCAAAAGGAAGTTACTCGAGTTGAATCTTTTGCTCAGCTGCTATCAGACGAGGCACTGACTGCAGTTTGCAACCGGATTCTAGGAATCCCCACTGTTGATGTCTCTATCCCAGAAGGCTCATCAGATCAGCAGACAGCTGAAAAAGCAAAGATGAAGGAATCAGCTGCACCAGCCTTGGTGGAAGTCTCAGCTGCCCCTGCAGAAGTCTCAGCTGCCCCTGCAGAAGACTCATCTGCCCCTGCAAAAGTCTCAGCTGCACCAGCTGACAACGTAGAGTACTAGCTCCCTTCATGCCAACAGCTGACCTGTCTCACTTCATTGATAAAGGAGAGAAGATCATGACACATCTGGTTAAGGCCACTTCCACATTCCTCAATGAAGAATATCTTTCAGCTGAAGAAAGGGGCAAAGCAATAATTGTTCATCCAAAGCCTCAAGGTACAACCTCTACCTCTACCCCATCTGTTGATCACACAGCAGACATCTGCTCCCAGGTCAAAGCTGCAATAGACTTGCACTTTGAAAAAGGTTTAGGTCTACAACTTGGAAAATATGTTGAAAAAGCTGTTAGGGAGCAGAGGACTCGTCTTAATGACCAAATCCTTGACATCGAGGACAAATTTGGTGAGGCACTCCATGATCATATAGGAGATTACATGAGTCTCATTCAGAAAAGAACAGCTGACGTCTCCACAATGTTTGCTGATGAGATCTCCCAAATGGAGGCCGCCTACGAGTCAAGAGTTAAAGATGCTGAAGCAAGAACTGCTGAAGGTCAAAACCTTCTTAAGGCAGCTGCAGAGGAGAATGAAAAACTGCAGACTCAGCTGAAGGAGACAGCAGCCAAGTTGGAAACACTTACAACTAGATTTGAAGCTACCTCCTCCTCCAATTCTCATGTTGAAGTTCTTGAGCACAGCATATCACATCTGACCCAAGTTGGCAAAGTCAATGCCATGGCTCTAAAGCAGATCCTGATGATAGAGATTCGAAATGCAATGGTACCTTTTGCGGCTGCACTTGCTGGAGCCAAAAAGGGGGAAGATGTGTTGATAAAGGCTCTAGAGAAGTCTACTGCCCAGCAAGCTGAACTGGTAGTAGCACAAGATGACTTGACTGAAACCTTGGGTGTTTTAAAGAGCAAAATTGTTGGTCCCTGAGACGAGTGTAAGATCAGCTGACTTGATGTCTGCTGATTGTGTGGAAAATAAACTAACTCTTCAAAGTAACTAGTCCGATGATTTCACTAGGGGCCTAGGACTAGTTAGTCGACTAATTAATTACGTATCGGAGTTAAGTGCGGAATTGTAGTGTGCCCATAAATATTATACTCGTCTATTTAATTTAAATACAGTGTGTAAAACAGTTTATGCACAAATATGTATGAAAAGACTTGAAATGTAAAGTGCAGAAATGTAAATAACACATTGATTTATAGTGGTTCGGATATACGTTCCTACGTCCACTCTCACGTCCACACGTGATGTTTAATCCCTTTAATTTACCCAAAATTACAAGGGCCTTGTCCTTTATAGTCCCAAGGGTAGGACTTTGAGATCTGAGCGGTCCTAACGGCTACGGTCTCCACAAGTGATTGTAAGCACTTGCACTTCCCCCACAAGTGATTGTAAGCACTTGCACTTGAACTCCACAAGTGATTATAGAGCACTTGGACTCTTTACAGTGATAAACACTCAACTTGACTTCTAAGGTTTTATGGTAGAAGGTGGGTTTTGTGTATATGAACTAGGTGAGAATTTCCCTTACAATCTGTTTTAGCCTCATGCTAGGATTGGGAAATTCTCTCTAAGCTATGGATATATATTTGTGGTTGCACTGGCTTAGATGGTATGAGTTCACTCACTGGGGATGAGGTGATGCGTGTTGAATCTTCATGAATGATCTTCTTGAGCTCTTCTTATTTCTGGAGTTTATGACCTTTGCTCGACCATTGCATCTCACACCACTTCTCTTCTCCCAATGATGTATGAGCTCATTTATATAGTGTTGATGTTTGAATGTTACCGTTGGATGTTAGCAATTCAAATCTCCACTAATTGAGGAATTGACAATCTCTTGATTTGATATGATTGAATATTACCATTGTCATGTAATTTCAATCATATCTTTGACTTTCCTTTCTTGTGCACATATCTTGTCAATCCTTGATTTCAGCTGTGATTGGTCTTCCTTTAATTGTGTAAGAAGACTTCTACTCTGCTGGTAAGAAGACTTCATTCTGCTGGTAAGAAGACTTCACTCTGCTGGTAAGAAGACTTCTACTCTGCTGTCTTTACTCAGCTGTCTTTACACAGCTGCTGTTTCTTCTCAGCTGCTGTCTTTACTCAGCTGACTTTACACAGCTGCTGTTTCTTCTCAGCTGCTGTCTTTACTCTGCTGTCTTTACTCAGCTGGCTTTACACAGCTGCTGTTTCTTCTCAGCTGCTGTCTTTACTCTGCTGTCTTTACTCAGCTGGCTTTACACAGCTGCTGTTTCTTCTCAGCTGCTGTCTTTACTCTGCTGTCTTTACTCAGCTGGCTTTACACAGCTGCTGTTTCTTCTCAGCTGCTGTCTTTACTCAGCTGGTTGTAAGATGACTTCTACTCAGCTGATGTAAGGCGACTTCTACTCAGCTGATGTAAGATGACTTCTGGTCTTGGTCTTCTCTTCTCTTCTTGAGCATTGACATGTCTTCTCTTCTAACCAGAGTCCTATCTATTACAAGATGTATAATAAAGTTATCTATACAATACAACTTATCCTATTACATGTTTGATTTGGTTTATCAAAACTAAACTAAGGATATTCATATCCCAACAAAAATCAAGAACAGGCAAGGCAAAGGCAAAGAAATTGCTCAAGAAGATACCCAAGCACCCACTCAACCTCCTGCCAAGACTCTTCAGGTCACTGCCTCTGAAGAACAAGTTCCTGAAAAGAGAATGACAAGGAAAAGGAAGGCAGATGAGCAAGCTCAGTCAGCTCAGACCAGTAAGAAGTCAGCTCCAGCAGAGCCTACTGCAGAAGAGAAACAGGCTCTAGAGTTGAAGAAAAAGAAGTTGCTTGAAGCTAAAGAGCTTAAGCAAAGGAAGCTAGATGATGCGAAGGCTGTCAAAGCCAAATTTGAAAGAAGAATTGCTAAACTCAGGAAAACACTCAAGGACAAAGCACAAGAAGACAATGTCCTGGTGTTTGATAGCAATTATGTGGATTATTTAGCCCTTCAAGATGAGCTACCAAGATGGTATCCCCTGAAGAAGAAGTGGCAAATTCAACACCACATAGTAAGGAAATTTGGCCCTCTCTCTACTTATGAAGATGAATTCTTCCAATTCTCCCAGTTCATGAACATTGAAGATCCAGTGTTCTGGGAAGAAATTGTCAAGACAGCCAAAGGACTTGACAATTGCAGAATCCTAACACCTGAAGAACCCAAATGGGATGCACCCATTCTAGACTCAGGAAGAGCCAACATGATTGAAATCAAAAGGATTTTGTACAAGATCTATGAAGAGGAGAATGTTACAGACTTGCAGCACATGGAAGAAGTTCGAGCTCGTCTGTACCTTGCCTACCGCATTTGAAGATCAGAAGACCTGATGAAGACTACCTTAGAAGTTTAAAGAAACTATTACTTGTAATCTGTAAAAGTTCTATCTATATTAAAGTTCTAGTTCTTTTTGCTTACAAGACAAACTCTCATTGTCTTCATCAGATACTTCAGTCTTAGCATGTTATAAACTCTTATCTTATTTCATTAAGAGCATTTATCAAGTATAGTTTTGGCTTCATCAAAAAGGGGGAAATTGTTGGGATATAAATTCACCCTAAGCCCCACTTGATGTTAGAATAGTTTTGATGGCCAAAACACTTAGAGTTTATAAATGTAATAGGATCAGCTGACTTGTATAGAACAGCTTAGACTAGTCTTGTGTGATCAACTGTATTGATATCAGCTGATCAGCACAGTCCTGGCTTACATGCCTATCCTCAAGATGAGAAGAGTAGAAGACATGAAGACTAGAAGATCCTTGAAGACCAGATAAGTTAAGGTGCTTGTATACCTACTTATCTGATGGAGTCCAAGATTGAAGATGGCCTAAAGCAGCACAAAGAATTACCAGATCAGAAGAGTGTTACTCGACTGATATCAGAAGACAGAAGACCTAAGGCCAGAAGAGTAGTCAGAAGACTAGTAGTACAGATTAGAAGACTATGTGCTCTTCCAGGACTCGGCTGATTCCTAAGTCATCTTGCAATTCAAACGAAGACCTACCTTATTTAGAAGATTGACATGATCCCAGGATTGAAGCAATCAAGCGGCTGGAATCAAGGAATCAAGCCATTATGGAAAGATTGCCCCAACGGCTAGTCAACTCCAACGGCTAGTTGCAAGCAATCACCACTATAAATACAAGAGGATGAGAAATCACAAAGAAAAAAAAGTCACAAGAGAGAATTCACAAGCTAAGCAAGCAATCAAGCAAAAAGCCATACTGTTCTAAGAGTTCTCCAAGAGCCAGAAACCATTAGAATATCTATAGCTCTTAAGTGATTTCTATCCAACCCCTAAGAACCTGAAACCTGTTCATATTGTATAATCATTGTTTTAGGCATAGTGGTTAAGCAAATTATAAGCTTGAACCATTAGTTGGATACACTTCAAAAACCCCAAACCCTCACCGAAAGGTTAAAGTTTTTGAACCCCTCAAAGTGCAAGTGCTTACAATCACTTGTGGAGACCGTAGCTGTTAGGACGGCTCAGATCTCAAAGTCCTAACCTTGGGACTATAAAGGTCAAGACCCTTGTAATTTGTGGTAAATTAAAGGGATTAAACATCACGTGTGGACAAGAAAGAAGGCCAAGAAGAAATTCAGACAAGAAAGCTATGGTGACTGAAGAATCTGAATATCAAAGTGATGAACTCCCTACATCACCAGACTTTCAAATCTTCCCAGATGATTCAGATGATCTAGCTATGATGGCCATAGGTGAAAATGAGGTAAATTCATATACTACTACTTTCCATTCACCTATTTTTTCACAATCAGATGAGATAAACTCATCTGAAGGCGAATCAGAAGACACCTATTATCAATCTTTAAGAAAGGTAAAAGGTGATCTGGATATTGCCACTATAGCTTTTATAGAAGTGAAAGAGGAGAACAAGGATCTAAGGAAAGAAATTGCTAAGTTGAAAAAGACTAAGTTTGATAACACCCCTGAGTTGGTCACAATGAATGAAAGATTGACCAGAGAAGTGGAACTTCTTAAGGAAGAAAATACCACAATAACTCAGTTGTATGAGGGGATGTTAGAAACTCAAGCTTTAGAAACTAAGGAATTTCGTTCACTACAATCCAAGTTCGATGACCTCTTCCAAGCACACAAGCTCTTAGAAAAGGAGAAGGAATGCCTAAATCAAAAGATATCAGAGTTCAATAAAGCTTCTACTACTATTGAAAGTATCTCTGAGTATTATAGATCAAATGGCAATAAGATGGGTTTTGGCTATGAACTTAATCCATCTACATCCTCTCCAGCTGGGGGTAGTACACCTAACAAGTGCACTACTCAGACACATGAAAAGGGTGAGTGTTCTAAACACAATGAACCTAATATGAACCAAAAGGCATCTGTACCAGCTAAGGCTAACTCTCCTAACACCAAAAATGGTAAAAGACAAGCTAACCCCAAGCCTGTACAGAGGAACAACAAACAGCCTAGACCATCTAGCTTGAGACAGTCTCAGTTGTATGCTGATCCAGCCAAGAAGAAGAAGTCTTCTTCCAACAAATCTGTTCTCTTTGCACCCCCTATCTCTTATGATATTGTGAGAACAGAAGAGTATGGTCCATATAATCGTGTGCATCGTCCAGCTAATGCACCCAGGCGGAATGTAACTAGTCAAAAGATCATGTATGTACACTCCTATAAAGGGAAACCATTTGACTACTACTTAGCTGACACAAACAACAAATCAGACCAGTCCAAGGTGTTAACTGGTAAGATTTGGTTCTGTGATGCCCGAGGGAAACAACTCAAGTGTTCAAGGTTGTTCAAACGACCAATGTATATGTGGGTTCCCAAGGGTAGTACTAACACCCAAGGACCCAAGACAAAATGGGTACCTAAGACTTAACTTTTCTTGCAGGAAAGGAGGGACCTATACAGAAGAGGAGGTCTAGCAGGAGAAACTTGGTATATAGATAGTGGATGCTCAACTCACATGACAGGAACCAAAGCCCTGCTGACCAACTACATAGAGAAGAAAGGTCCAAAAGTCTTCTTTGGTGATAACGCACACGGTAACACAAAAGGATATGGCACCCTTAAAAATGGTGACATTGAGGTACATGATGTATCATATGTAGAAGGTCTTAAGTTTAATTTATTATCTGTTTCTCATTTTTGTGACACTGGTTACTCAGTTAAATTCTCTAAAGATGAGTGTCTCATAAGTGATAAAAGAACAAAACAAAACCTTCTAACAGGATCTAGAAAGGGAAGAATGTATCTTGCAAATTGGAACAGCTGTCCTAAGGATACATGTCTGCTTGTGAAGAGCCCTAAAGATGTCAGCTGGCTATGGCACAAACGCCTTAGTCATCTGAACTTTAAGACTATGAACAAGTTAGCAAGGGAATCCTTGGTTGATGGTCTGCCTAATGAACTCTACTGTAAAGATCAGGTATGTGATGCATGTCAACAAGGAAAGCAAACAAAGGTCTCCTTCAAGACCAAGAAGACAACATCAACCAGTAGAGTTCTTGAATTGCTTCACATGGATATCTTTGGACCTATCACTCCAACCACTCTAACTGGGAGGAAGTACACTCTTATTGTTGTAGATGACTATTCCAAGTTTACTTGGGTTATCTTCTTATACAAGAAGAGTAAAACACAGCAGAAGCTCCCTGAACTATTGAAGAGGATCCAAGTAGAGAAAGGAGAACCAATTGTGAAAATTAGGAGTGACAAAGGCACTGAGTTCATTAACTCCTATATTATTGCCTATTGTACTTCTAATGGTATTCAGCATGAGACAAGTGCCGCAAGAACACCTCAGCAGAATGGTGTAGCTGAAAGAAGAGTCAGAACACTCAAAGAAGCTGCAAGAACACTCCTCGCTGAGTTCTCCACTCCTAAGAAGCTATGGGCAGAAGCCATCAACACAGCTTGTCACACTCAAAACAGGTCAGGTATTCATAAAATACATGAGAAAACCCCATATGAACTGTGGAAAGGAAGAAAACCTAGAGTATCTTACTTTCATATATTTGGTTGTAAGTGTTTCATTCACAACAATGGGAAGAGTAAGTTGAATGCTTTTGATGCCAAAGCAGATGAGGGGATATTCTTAGGATACTCCTCTACTAGCAAAGCATTTAGGGTACTCAATAAACGAACCCTTCTTGTGGAAGAAACACCTCATGTTGTTTTTGATGAATCTTGTGAAAAGAATGCAGTAGAAACAAACTCAGCTGCAGATCAGATGAGACATCTAGTGATCAAGTCCAGACCAGATGAGTTCATTGAAGTAGATGAACCTTTTCCTGAAGAACCAGAGGAAGATAAGCCTCATAGACCTGTCACTAGATCTCAGACTCAAGCAGGGCAAGCTGACCAGAATCAAGATGCACCAATCCCAAATGTAAGGGGGAATGATCTCTTTGACACACAAGATACAGATGATGATCGACCAAATCAAGTCAACCCCCCCGATGGCACTAGAACAGATGAGAATCCAAGCTCATCTAATGCAGATACTCCCGTGAGGCATACATGGAGGAACAATCATCCATCAAACCTCATCTTAGGAGGAGCAGACTCGGGTGTCAAGACAAGAAGACAACTGAATCAGAACTCCCAATCATCTATGTTCTGCTGGTGTGCTTTCCTGTCCAACATTGAACCAGCTGACATAGAAGAAGCAATGACAGATAGCAATTGGATCACTGCTATGCAAGAAGAACTAAACCAATTCAAAAGAAATGAAGTATGGAAATTGGTAGATCGTCCTGAAAACCACAATGTAGTAGGAACAAAGTGGGTATTCAAGAACAAAAAGGACGAAAATGATGTGATAACTAGAAATAAAGCAAGGCTAGTTGCAAAAGGATACTCTCAATCTGAAGGGATTGACTATGATGAAACCTTTGCCCCAGTAGCCAGACTAGAAGCCATTCGACTGTTTTTAGCTTATGCATCATATATGGGCTTCAAAGTGTTCCAAATGGATGTCAAGAGTGCTTTTCTTAATGGTATTCTGGTAGAAGAAGTATATGTAGAGCAGCCTCCAGGATTTGAAAAAGGTGATCAAGTATATCGACTAAAGAAGGCTCTCTATGGTCTAAAGCAAGCCCCTAGAGCTTGGTATGACACATTGTCACAATTCCTACTTGACAATGGATATACAAAAGGCAAAGTTGATAGAACTCTTTTCAGAATACAAGAAGGAGAAGACATTCTAATGGTACAAATTTATGTAGATGATATTATATTTGGATCACCCAATCAAGAGATGTGCAAGAAGTTCTCTGAACTTATGCAAGGAAAGTTTGAAATGAGCATGATGGGTGAGATGAATTACTTCCTAGGACTTCAAGTCAAGCAGAGTCCAGAAGGGATCTTCATCAACCAGTCCAAGTATACCAAAAGCCTATTAGAAAGATTCAAAGCTCTACAAAGCAAGACTGCAAGGATTCCAATGATGACATCTTTCAAAATGGAACCAGATGAGTCTGGAAATGCAGTTGATCAAGCTGAATATAGAGCACTGATTGGATCTCTACTATACCTTACAGCTAGCAGACCAGACATAACATTTGCTGTAGGAGTATGTGCTAGGTTTCAAGCAAACCCAAAGCAAAGTCACCTAGAAGCAGCAAGGAAGATTCTCAAGTACCTAAAAGGAACAGTCAATCTAGGACTATGGTACCCTGCTGATGACAATCTAGAATTGAGTGGCTATTCTGACTCAGACTATGGAGGATGTAGAATTGATAGGAAATCCACATCTGGAACCTGCCAATTCCTAGGCAACAAGTTGATATCATGATTCTCTAAGAAGCAAACTTCAGTTGCAACCTCCACCACTGAAGCAGAATATATGGCAGCTGGAAGTTGTTGTAGTCAGCTGCTCTGGCTAGTTCAACAACTCAAGAATTACAATGTAGAGGCAAGAGAAGTCCCTATCTATTGTGACAGCAGCAGTGCCATTGCCATCACTCAAAATCCAGTCCTCCACACAAGGTGCAAGCATGTCGACATTCGACACCATTTCATAAGAGACCACCTTGAAAAGAAGGACATCAAGATGGAGAAAATTCACACAGATATCCAAAGAGCAGACATCTTGACTAAGCCCCTAGCTGAAGAAAGGTTCAAGACCCTATGCTACAGCTTAGGACTCCTGGACCCAAGCACATGAAGAAGGAAAGATCAGCTGAAAACCTCAGCTGATCCAAGTGCAGCAGACTAGGAGGATCAGATGAGGTGAATAGACACCCTCATCTTCAGGTAAGTACTTCCCGATGAAGACAAATAAAGCTGAGGGAAAACTTAGAGTCATCTAATCAAGGGGGAATCAATGATACCTTAAGAATCCTTGATGAAATACTCTACAATCTGCATTGCATATCATATCTATATATATATACATCAGACTTGAACAAAGTTATTTGACATCTTTACTCTAAGCAATGTATACTATGTATAATAATAAACTATTCTTCATAAAATACATTATTTATATACATACATACAGTGTACTATTGAGTTATACTTGGTTGGATTAATACACCACCCTCACCGACTCAACAATATGCATGCACTGTACGGATTTCAAATAACTCTTGCTCAAAATTTATAATTTCTGCATTCCATAAGATAAAGTCTGAATATCTTTAAATGTGAACCCTTAGATCAAGAATCTCATTATTGATCTTAAGAAGTAACTTTTCAAAAATTCAGACCTATCAACTCTATAGTTTTGTCATCTTTCACTCCACTACCTCATTTCTACCTCTATAAAAGGAGGAAGTTATGAGAACACCTAAGAACACAAATCACTAACTATTATTCTTGTTTCAGGTATGGAGACAATCGAAAGAAGAGATGGAATGGAGATCATCCTTCAACCAAGGTCTTGGGTGAAGGAGATGAAGATTTGTCCAGAAGATAAAGATGATGCAGATCAGCATACTTGGTTTAGCCAACATAAGTATGCCCATGAAAACTAGAGGAAGGAGAGAAGTCCTTGTTGAAAACTAGAGGAAAGAGAGATGTAGAGGACAAAGTAGCAAGCAAGCAGAGCTTCTTCTCCAGGGGGAAGTTCTACATGGAGAGCTTGCTATCCAAGGCTACTATGTCAAAACATATCAGGAAGGCCAAGTCCATGGCCCTCTCTTCGACTCCATTGAAGCCTCTTCCAATCTTTCTTCTCCTTCAAAAGAAGCGAAGAAATTCAAAAAGGACACATTAGATGCTACAACCCATCTGATGATGAGGAACATGAGATGGTGAGGGCAACCTGAACCAGTGGGATATCATCCAGGCTGATCATCAAATTGATTTGATGGTCCAACATGGTTCAGAGGTAGAGCTGGAAGATCCATCAAACCAGGTTGGATCACCACTCACAACAAAGCTGGAAGATCCATCAAGCCAGGTTGGACCTTCAAAGCACAGAAGATTTACTCAGCAAATCTCAATCCTCTACTCAGCTGATCAGAAGACCAACTCAGCTGACCAGAAGACTTTCAAGGAAAATCAGCAGACTTTTTGAAGAAATCAGAAGACCTCACTCTGCTGATCAGATCACTTTATTTTAGAGTTTAATGACTATCTTTGATCATGTAATTCATTCTAGATTCATTCCTGAATGTAATTAAAGAAATTGGTCTATATAAGGAATGAAATTCACTTATAAAAAACGGCCTTGATGATCAATTCTTGCCACAAAATTAGTCACAACGGCTATTTTTGGTAATGATGTCATTAATACTCAATTACCAAATTGCCAGCAAATCAACTATTGCCACATGGCAAATTCAGCCGGCAAATTTTAAGAAAGGTCCGAAATCAAAGAAGGAAAATCTTGGGCTCTACTCCACAATTAAACCAAATCTGACCGTTGGATTATACAATTCTCAAGAATTGCTGGAGTATATATACAACCCTTAAAACATTCCTCAAACCCTTTCGCTCACAAATCTCAAATTGCTCTCAATACTCTCTCGTTCTGCAAATTTCTTTCAAGCTTTCAAAACCTAACACTCAAACTCTACTATGGCAATCATTTAAATTTACGACGAGAAGACCAAGAGCACTGGCACCTTGGATGCTGCAAAGTGGTCCAAGGAAGGGAAGATGTTCACAGAGAATGCTCTGTTTTTCAAGGGCAAACACAAAGCAGAAAACAAGGAGATCCTTCTTCGCTGCATCAACCTCAACCTTCGAGATTTTCTGGAAGCATCACCCACCAATGTTTATGAACAAGATGTGCTGGCTTTCTACTCAAATGCTGTGATGAAGGGATCTCACGTTGAAAGTGTCATTGGTGGACACAAGGTCAAGGTAACAAGGCAAATCCTTCAGGAACTATTCGGCTTGTCAAGAGGGAAGATCAATATCTCCAACTATATTATGGGAAAAGAGAAAGAGTATATGGAGATGTTCACTGATGGGAAAATCAAGGCTATCGATGCCTCTGGACTCAAGAAATCCCACCTAGAACCTAAGTTTCAAACCCTGATGGATATAACAGGCAAGATGCTGCTAGGTAACACATTTAGTCATGATGCTGTTACTACTCTAAAGGTTAGAGTTATGGCTGCAATCTGGGATCAGATTGATGGAGACTGGCAAAGGTTGTTCTTGGATAGAATTGCCCTTGAAGCCAAGAAGGTAACTTTGGACCTTCAATCAAGAGAATGGAAGGTGACATCGACAGTCAGCTTTGTCAACAAGCTGAGTATCATCCTTCCAGAAGTACTCCCTAGAAAGTATAAGATGGGACCTCATAAGACCTTCCACATCTCCAAGTATTACTTAAGGAAGGAAGCTCTTGCTGAGGCAGCAAGGTTGAAAGAAGAGAAGAGGAAGTTGTTGGCTGAAGCACCTTCCAAAGATGTAGTTGAAGAGGCAGGAGAGTCTGCTCATGACTCTGCTGCAGAAGAAGAAGAAGAGCCATCCAAAGAAGAGGCTCAAAAGAAGACTGCTGAGGATGATGATGACAATCAGACCTTAGCACAAAGAAGATATCTGATCAGATCAGGGCTCATGATCTCCCCATCTGATTCAGATGCCACTCCCACTGCCTCTCCTTTGAAAAAGGCAGGTACTTCTAATCCCTCTCTCACTTTCACACCTTCTAAACTATCAAAGGGTCAGAAGAGAAAGAAGAACACTTCTTCTTTCACAAAGAAAGCCAAGAAATCCAGGCTCCCTACTCCAATGAGCATAGCCCCTATTTCGTCCTTCAACCCTTCTGATGAGTCCAACCCATCTGATCCTTCAAACACTGATACCCAAATTCCTGCTGATACTCACACAGCAGAGGAACAAACTCAGCCTCAACTAACCCTTGAACCACAATTGCTTACCCCTGCTGATGTTCAAACAGCAGACAACCAACCTCAAACCACCTTAACATCCCATGCTGATGATCAAACTCAGATCACATCCACAACCCCTGCTGACATTCAAACAGCAGATGTCCAAGATCATCAAGCTCTACCATCTACTGATCTTCAAGTAGAAACTGAACCAGACCAGCAGACCCAAAACCCTGCTGATGAACAAATCACTGAAGATCAATCCCAACTTCTTACCCAACAAGAGGATATCACTTCCCAAATCCCTGCTGATACTCACACAGCAGAGGAAAATGCCCCAGCTACCCAAACTCCTACCATCACTATCCCTTCTGCTCCAGAAGACATGGCACCAGCAGACCTGGATCAAGCTGGCCCCTCTCAACCTCAGTTCAGAATGGTGCACTACCCTATGTGCACAAAGGAGAAGATAATGAGGATGAAGATAGCCAACCTGCTCAAGTCCACTACTCCTGGTGTTGATGATGAATCAATCCAGTTTGAACAAGTGCTTAGGATATGCACTTGGATTGAGCTCAGAAGAGATGATGTAGATGACCTTCTTGAGGTCATGGAAGGAATGGGAGGAAAGGAAAACTTCCTCGACTGGGAGATGGAGCAAAAGGAAGTTGCTCGAGTTGAATCTTTTGCTCAGCTGCTATCAGACGAGGCACTGACTGCAGTTTGCAACCGGATTCTAGGAATCCCCACTGTTGATGTCTCTATCCCAGAAGGCTCATCAGATCAGCAGACAGCTGAAAAAGCAAAGATGAAGGAATCAGCTGCACCAGCCTTGGTGGAAGTCTCAGCTGCCCCTGCAGAAGACTCAGCTGCCCCTGCAAAAGTCTCAGCTGCACCAGCTGACAACGTAGAGATTGAAAGAGAGGTAGTCAGAGTACCAGCTCCCTTCATGCCAACAGCTGACCTGTCTCACTTCATTGATAAAGGAGAGAATATCATGACACATCTGGTTAAGGCCACTTCCACATTCCTCAATGAAGAATATCTTTCAGCTGAAGAAAGAGGCAAAGCAATAATTGTTCATCCAAAGCCTCAAGGTACAACCTCTACCTCTACCCCATTTGTTGATCACACAGCAGACATCTGCTCCCAGGTCAAAGCTGCAATAGACTTGCACTTTGAAAAAGGTTTAGGTCTACAGCTTGGAAGATATGTTTAAAAAGTTGTTAGGGAGCAGAGGACTCGTCTTAATGACCAAATCCTTGACATCGAGGACAAATTTGGTGAGGCACTCCATGATCAGATAGGAGATTACATGAGTCTCATTCAGAAAAGAACAGCTGACGTCTCCACAATGTTTGCTGATGAGATCTCCCAAATGGAGGCCGCCTACGAGTCAAGAGTTAAAGATGCTGAAGCAAGAACTGCTGAAGGTCAAAACCTTCTTAAGGCAGCTGCAGAGGAGAATGAAAAACTGCAGACTCAGCTGAAGGAGACAGCAGCCAAGTTGGAAACACTTACTACTAGATTTGAAGCTGCCTCCTCCTCCAATTCTCATGCTGAAGTTCTTGAGCACAGCACATCACATCTGACCCAAGTTGGCAAAGTCAATGCCATGGCTCTAAAGCAGACCCTGATGATAGAGATTCGAAATGCAATGGTACATTTTGCGGCTGCACTTGCTGAAGCCAAAAAGGGGGAAGATGTGTTGATAAAGGCTCTAGAGAAGTCTACTGCCTAGCAAGCTGAACTGGTAGTAGCACAAGATTACTTGACTGAAACCTTGGGTGGTTTAAAGAGCAAAATCAAGAACAGGCAAGGCAAAGGCAAAGAAATTGCTCAAGAAGATACCCAAGCACCCACTCAACCTCCTGCCAAGACTCTTCAGATCACTGCCTCTGAAGAACAAGTTCCGGAAAAGAGAATGACAAGGAAAAGGAAGGCAGATGAGCAAGCTCAGTCAGCTCAGACCAGTAAGAAGTCAGCTCCAGCAGAGCCTACTGCAGAAGAGAAACAGGCTCTAGAGTTGAAGAAAAAGAAGTTGCTTGAAGCTAAAGAGCTTAAGCAAAGGAAGCTAGATGATGCGAAGGCTGTCAAAGCCAAATTTGAAAGAAGAATTGCTAAACTCAGGAAAACACTCAAGGACAAAGCACAAGAAGACAATGTCCTGGTGTTTGATAGCAATTATGTGGATTATTTAGCCCTTCAAGATGAGCTACCAAGATGGTATCCCCTGAAGAAGAAGTGGCAAATTCAACACCACATAGTAAGGAAATTTGGCCCTCTCTCTACTTATGAAGATGAATTCTTCCAATTCTCCCAGTTCATGAACATTGAAGATCCAGTGTTCTGGGAAGAAATTGTCAAGACAGCCAAAGGACTTGACAATTGCAGAATCCTAACACCTGAAGAACCCAAATGGGATGCACCCATTCTAGACTCAGGAAGAGCCAACATGATTGAAATCAAAAGGATTTTGTACAAGATCTATGAAGAGGAGAATGTTACAGACTTGCAGCACATGGAAGAAGTTCGAGCTCGTCTGTACCTTGCCTACCGCATTTGAAGATCAGAAGACCTGATGAAGACTACCTTAGAAGTTTAAAGAAACTATTACTTGTAATCTGTAAAAGTTCTATCTATATTAAAGTTCTAGTTCTTTTTGCTTACAAGACAAACTCTCATTGTCTTCATCAGATACTTCAGTCTTAGCATGTTATAAACTCTTATCTTATTTCATTAAGAGCATTTATCAAGTATAGTTTTGGCTTCATCAAAAAGGGGGAAATTGTTGGGATATAAATTCACCCTAAGCCCCACTTGATGTTAGAATAGTTTTGATGGCCAAAACACTTAGAGTTTATAAATGTAATAGGATCAGCTGACTTGTATAGAACAGCTTAGACTAGTCTTGTGTGATCAACTGTATTGATATCAGCTGATCAGCACAGTCCTGGCTTACATGCCTATCCTCAAGATGAGAAGAGTAGAAGACATGAAGACTAGAAGATCCTTGAAGACCAGATAAGTTAAGGTGCTTGTATACCTACTTATCTGATGGAGTCCAAGATTGAAGATGGCCTAAAGCAGCACAAAGAATTACCAGATCAGAAGAGTGTTACTCGACTGATATCAGAAGACAGAAGACCTAAGGCCAGAAGAGTAGTCAGAAGACTAGTAGTACAGATTAGAAGACTATGTGCTCTTCCAGGACTCGGCTGATTCCTAAGTCATCTTGCAATTCAAACGAAGACCTACCTTATTTAGAAGATTGACATGATCCCAGGATTGAAGCAATCAAGCGGCTGGAATCAAGGAATCAAGCCATTATGGAAAGATTGCCCCAACGGCTAGTCAACTCCAACGGCTAGTTGCAAGCAATCACCACTATAAATACAAGAGGATGAGAAATCACAAAGAAAAAAAAGTCACAAGAGAGAATTCACAAGCTAAGCAAGCAATCAAGCAAAAAGCCATACTGTTCTAAGAGTTCTCCAAGAGCCAGAAACCATTAGAATATCTATAGCTCTTAAGTGATTTCTATCCAACCCCTAAGAACCTGAAACCTGTTCATATTGTATAATCATTGTTTTAGGCATAGTGGTTAAGCAAATTATAAGCTTGAACCATTAGTTGGATACACTTCAAAAACCCCAAACCCTCACCGAAAGGTTAAAGTTTTTGAACCCCTCAAAGTGCAAGTGCTTACAATCACTTGTGGAGACCGTAGCTGTTAGGACGGCTCAGATCTCAAAGTCCTAACCTTGGGACTATAAAGGTCAAGACCCTTGTAATTTGTGGTAAATTAAAGGGATTAAACATCACGTGTGGACGTGAGAGTGGACGTAGGAACGTATATCCGAACCACTATAAATCTGGTGTTATTTACTTACTGCACTTTACATTTCTGTCATTTCATTAACTATTATATAGTGCATACTGTGATTTCAACTTTCTTCAAAACAAGGCCACAACTTTCAAACCAGCATCAGCTGAGTACTTTCATTAAGCAAAACAAGTTAACACTTTCATAAGAAACTAAAAGAACGAGTCTAATCAAGGCCTACCATAATTCCGCATATAACCTCTTCATTCAGATCACTATAGTCATCTGGACCAGCAGACTTGTAGTCCAGTTGACATAGCAATCAGAAGAGGTTCCCAACTCTCTTGAAAAAGTTTTAAAGTCTATTCACCCCTCCCCTCTAGACTTTAATCCCATTCACTACTCGTTCAGGGACCAACAAGAAGTCTCTTCTCCCCCATCAATTTACTATCCAAATTCATCTTTCGAATGGCCCAATATGCTTTGTGCTCTAACTCCACGGGCAAGTGACACGACTTTCCAAAAACAAGTTGATATGGTGACATGTTCAAAGGAGTCTTGTAAGCCGTACGATAGGCCCACAATGCGTCATCGAGTTGGATGGCCCAATCTTTCCTATTGACCTTCACCGTCTTCTCTAAGATTTGCTTGATTTAACGATTAGAAACTTCCGCCAATCCATTTGTTTGGGGATGATATGCCGTAGCAACTTTGTGTTTCACCCCATACCTTTCAAGCAACTTTCCCAACAATTTGTTCACGAAGTGGGATCCTCCATCGCTTATCAAACATCTTGGGACTCCAAAACGTGAGAACACGTTGTTCTTGAGAAATTGGATCACGACTTTTGAGTCACTAGTCTTTATGGCAATAGCTTCCACCCACTTTGAGACATAGTCCACACCCACAAGTATGTAACTACACCCAAATGATGGGGGAAATGGACCCATGAAATCGATTCCCCATACATCAAATACTTCCACTTCAATGAAGATTGTTAGTGGCATCTCATCTCTTTTAGTGATCGTCCCCATTCTTTGACATCGGTCACACCTTTGTACAAATTCTCTACTATCTTTGAAGATAGTAGGCCAATAAAAACCCGATTGTAGGACCTTCATCACCGTCTTGGAGACCCCAAAATGTCCACCACAAGGCATTGAATGGCAATGTGTCAAAATGTTTTTGACTTCCTCTTGTGGAACACACCTTCTAAGAATAGAATCCACTCCTCTTTTCAATAAAATAGGATCATCCCAAATGTAGTATTTCACATCTCTAAGAAACTTTTTCTTAGCATACCTAGGGATGTCCTCGGGTAGCTTCCCACAAGCCAAGAAGTTGGCAAAGTCCGCATACCAAGGTGTGCTCACATCAACTTCCATCATCGGATTCATCTCCACATAGTCAATCTCCTTTATACCAAAGAGCTTTTCATCCGGAAACTCCTCCTTTACCTCACCATCTTTCTCTTCAAAATCCTCTTCTCTCTCAAGACGTGACAAGTGATCCGCTATCACATTCTCACTCCCTTTCTTGTCACGGATCTCTATGTCAAACTCTTGGAGAAGCAACACCCAAAGGATCAATCGAGGCTTAGCATCTTTCTTGCTCATAAGATATCTAATGGTCGAATGGTCCGTATACACAATTGTTTTCCCTCCCCCCCCCCACCAAATAGGGGCGAAATTTATCAAAAGCATACACGACTGCCAATAACTCTTTCTCCGTGGTGGTGTAATTTGCTTGGGCCGGATTAAAGGTCTTGGAAGCATAATCGATTGCTCAGAACTTCTTTTCTCGGACTTGTCCAAGAACTACTCCCATTGTGAAGTCACTTGCATCTCCCAAGAGCACAAAGGGTTCACTCCAATCCGGACTCACTAGGATAGGTGCGGTGATCAATGCCTCCTTAAGAGCCTTGAAAGAAATCAAACAATCATTAGTGAACTCAAAAGGCACATTTTTCTCAAGTAAGTGAGATAAGGGTTTAGAAAGCTTAGAGAAATCCTTGATAAATCGACGATAGAATCCGGCATGACCAAGGAATGATCTTATCCCTTTCTCAGTAGATGGTGGTGGTAATTTTTCGATGGCTACCACCTTAGCACGATCCACTTGCAACCCCTTTGATGACACGTGGTGTCCAAGAACAATCCCATCTCTTACCATAAAATGGCACTTCTCCCAATTTAAAACGAGATTAGTATCTTCACACCTCTGTAAAACAAGCTCAAGATTATGTAAGCAAGAATTGAACGACTCTCCGAAAACGGAAAAGTCGTCCATAAACACTTCCATAATATTCTCAATAAGCCCATGAAAAATTGCCATCATACATCTTTGGAAGGTAGCCGGGGCATTACAAAGCCCAAATGGCATATTTCTCCATGCAAAAGTACCATATGAACAAGTAAATGTTGTCTTTTCTTGATCCTCCGGGGCAATCATGATTTGATTATACCCGGAGTATTCGTCCAAGAAACAATAAAATGCAAATCCACTAAATCTATCTAGCATTTGATCAAGAAAAGGCAATGGAAAATGGTCCTTGCATGTGGCCTTGTTAAGTTCACGGTAATCAACACACACACGCCATCCCGTGGCAACCCTAGTAGCAATCAATTCATTATTATCCCCATGTATGACCGTCATTCCCCCTTTCTTAGACACTACATGTAATGGTGAGACCCATGGACTATCCGAAATGGGGAAGATCATTCCCGAATCAAGAAACTTAATCACCTCTTTCCTAATTACCTCTTGTATGATAGGATTCACTCTTCTTTGATTTTGCACAATGAGCTTCTTATCTTTTTCTAAACGAATTTTATGCATGCAAATCGAGGGGTTTATGCCTTTTAAATCTTCAATAGACCACCCTAAAGCCGATTTATGCTTCTTAATGACAACAAGAAGATCATGCAATTCACTATCATTTAAAAGGGAAGAAACGATTACCGGACACTTTCCATCATCTTCAAGAAAGGCATATTTGAGATGATCCGGTAGAGGTTTCAAGCCTTTTTTCTTTCCTTCCGATTTCTCCACTCCTTCCACGGGTTCCCTTAGAGGTGGTGTTGGGAACTTCTTTCTTCCCCAAACTTCATTGACATCCTTCTTCTCATAAGATTTCCTATCATCAACACAATCAAGTGAAAATTCATCATTTATAATATCAAGAATATGAGTATAAAAAATATTAGGAGAGAAAGGGTCAAGAGATTTTTCAAGTGTCTCTTGGACACAAAGTTCTACAACATCGATTGATTTGCATTCAAACTCCTCGGATGGATGTTTCATGGCTTCATATGATTTCACAACGAGCTTTTCCTTGCCAAGCTCCAATGTCACTTCTCCCGTGTAGGTGTTCACCACCGCTCTAGCCGTGGCTAGAAAAGGCCTCCCTAGAATCAAGGGCACACTCTCATCCTCTTCTATATCCATCACCACGAAGTCCGCTGGAAAAACAAAGAAGGCAATTTACAAATATAAGAATGAGAATAGAAAATAGAGCACACATAGATTTAAGTGGTTCGATCAACTTGATCACTCTTATCCTAGAATCAAGGGCACACTCTCATCCTCTTGTTCCTTTCAGCAGTAGTACGTTGTTGCAGATTCACCATCTGGGGCTATAAACTCTTGAGCACGTCGAACAAACCTTGATGTTCTAGGAGAGCCTACATCTTGACTCTCCACAACCCAAAGTCACCGGTGCCTGAGAACTTCTCAATATTATACTTGGTCGAATTCTCCATCTCCAATCTGGCAATTGCTTTGTGGTTGACTCTCGATTTCCACAGACGACGCCAATTGTCAGTAATTATCCCCTCAGATTAGACGTCTCCAATCACAAGCACAATAATCAGACCACAGTAACAATCCAACAAAGAAGGCAATTTACAAATATAAGAATGAGAACAGAAAATAGAGCACACACAGATTTAAGTGGTTCGATCAACTTGATCTACATCCACTGGACACACGACTTCAATCTTGATTGATAAAAGAATGTTTATAACACTCAACACTCGGAAAGGGATTTCTCCTCACTTCACTCGTGAACTCTCAACTCAAGAACGAATGCTCGCAAGCGTCAAACTTTTACAATTACAAGATATGGGGTATTTATAGAAGCCAAGGATGATTGCAGCGTGCACTGAATGCGTGATCATTGCCAACCTGAATTCTGGTACAACCTCCTAACAAACTCACACTTTCAGCGTGACCCAACCTGAATTGACCTCCTTGCCCTTTACTTGTTCCTTGCAAATAAATGACACAATCAAAACACCTATCAGAAGACCTCCCTCTTCTTATTACTCTTCTGATATCCCAACACTTAGTCAAAAGACTAACTCTGCAAACAGAACTCTACTGATCTGATCTGACCTATTTTGATCTTCTCATCTCAGCTGATCCTAAGCAACACCTTCTCCTCTGATTGAATACTCAACTCATCTGATCAGGTCTAAGTTAGCTTACCTGACTCCTCCAACTGATACGCACAACAGTTGAGTCCACCAGAAGACTTCTATCAACTAAGTACACCATCTGATTCTCCCAACAGCTGAGTACTTCAGCAGACTAGACAACTCTTCTGATTTTCACCATCAGGTGAGTAGTGTTAGGAAATAAACACACGCACACGATGACGATAAGAAAATAACACGAGATTTGTTTACCCAGTTCGTCTTTCGACTACGTCTAGGGGCGATGCCAAGCTAGATATTTCACTATGTATTTTGGATGCGCAATGATTACAAAGGGAGAACATCTATTTATAATAGAAAACTTGCTATAATTAACCCTACGCTTATTAGGAAAAGACTTGTTCACTACTCCAAGCCATTAGGAACAAACTTGCCATAATTAACCCTAAGCCTATTAGGAAAAGACTTGTTCCCTACTCCAAGCGAACAAACTTGCCATAATTAACCCTAAGCCTATTAGGATCAAACTTGTCCTACACTCCAAGCCCGTTAGGATCAATTCAGGCTCCACACTCCAACAATCTCCCACTTGGAGACTGGATTCTCCATGTAACCATATATTCTTGATTCTCCTCCCGTATCCACCTGGCATCGCCGGGCATTATCTTCAAGTTCCAACGAAGACAAAAGCTCCTTTTATTTTAGCACAAGTTCAACAAACTCCACCTTGATAAAATGAAAGAAAACTCCATTGTCTTCATCGACAAACATGATTCTTAAACCAAAGAACCAACATTCTCAACATAGAGAATACCTACTCCACTATAAGAGTAGAACACTTAGAATCACCCATTCTAAGAATTTCTTTCGGCATTGTCTTCACCGACAAACATGATTCTTAAACCAAAGAACCAACATTCTCAACATAGAGAATACCTACTCCACCATATGAGTAGAACACTTAGAATCGCCCATTCTAAGAATTTCCTTCGGCATTGTCTTCACCGACAAACATGATTCTTAAACCAAAGAACCAACATTCTCAACATAGAGAATACCTACTCCACCATATGACTAGAACACTTAGAATTACCCATTCTAAGAATTTCCTTCGACATTGTCTTCACCGACAAACATGATTCTTAAACCAAAGAACCAACATTCTCAACATAGAGAATGCCTACTCCACCATAAGAGTAGAACACTTAAAATCACCCATTTTAAGAAGAATTTCATTCGACATTGTCTTCACCGACAAACATGATTCTTAAACCAAAGAACCAACATTCTCAACATAGAGAATACCTACTCCACCATAAGAGTAGAATACTTAAAATCACCCATTCTAAGAATTTCTTTCGGCATTGTCTTCACCGTATTCGTCTGGCATCGACAAGCTTTATCTTCAATTTTCAAGGCCAATTGAAGCTATGCATAGCTTCAACTTCTCTAAGGTCGCAACCTTAGTAAATAACAAGTAGTAGTTAAAGGACGAATACCTATTAGGTGCACGTCACTCTCTAACTGGTCTCTGCAGCAGATTCTCCAATGGTGGTGGGGTCCTAGGTTCTTCAATAAGAACCTCTTCTTCATTCTGACTCTCCTTACTCCCACTAGAGTTTGAGATGTCTAACTCAAACTCTTGGGTATTGGTCTTGTCAGAATCTGATGCCTCCAATCTGTTCTTGTACATAACCTGTTCATTGAAAACTACATTTGTGCTGCGAATAATCTTTCGGTTATTCTCAACTCAATGTGTATAACCGAACTCATCACCACCATAACCAATGAACGTACACTTAACAAATTTAGCATCACTGCAAGAGTAGAATGATACTCCAGAATCCAACACCCAGTATTCTACCGGACAACTGACACTAAAGACCAACGCTTCTCCAACATCAATTGTGGTTGCGTTTGCTGTCTTCTTCTCGTTCTGTCCCTTCCTGTTTTTCTTGGGTGATGAACACTGGTTCCTGTAATGACCAAAGTCATCACAATTCCAGCACTGGATTGAGTCTTTATCATTCTTGGATTGACTCTTTCCTCTGGACTCTGATCTGCCACGATTGATCTTGTCAGAATCTGATGCCTCCAATTTGTTCTTGTACATAATTTGTTCATTGAAAACTACATCTCTACTGTGAATAATCTATCGGTTATTCTCATCCCAGAGTTTATAACCGAACTCATCACCACCATAACCAATGAACGTACACTTAACAGATTTAACATCATTGCAAGAGTGGAATGATGCTACAGAATCCAACACCCACGATCCTATCGGACTACTGACACTCAAGACCAACGCGTCTCCAATATTAACTTTTGTTGCGTTTGCTGTCTTCTTCTCGCTCTGTCCCTTCATGTTTTTCCTGGGTGCTGAACACTGGTTCCTGTAGTGACAAAACTCATCACAATTCCAGCACTGGATCGAGTCTTTATCTTTCTTGGATTGACTCTTTCCTCTGGACTCTGATCTGCCACGATTCTGCCTACCCTTCAATCTGCCCCCTTCTTCCGTGTTCAACGTTGACCCTAAAGTGGATCCAGATTCTTTCCTGCGAACCTCCTCGCTAATCATCAGATCACCCACTTCGACAAGCTTCACTTTATCTTTCGCGGATGAAGCGCTAACTGTGGCAGCCCAACTATCTGGCAAAGAAGATAACAAAACTAAAGCAAGTACCTCGACACTGAAGTCGATCACGACAGAACACAACTGTCCAATGATTCTATTGAACTCTTTCAGGTGTTGCTGCACGGGTGTGCTCTCCGACATCCTGAGGTTGAACAACCGTCTGATCAAGTGAACTTTGTTCGCTGTTGTGGGCTTTTGATAGATCTTCTCCAAGATTTGCAGCATCTCCCTTGCGGACTTGGCTTTAGTCGTTTGATAGGCTACGTTCATGGTCAGCGATAAGCGTATTGCACTCATTGTCTTTATGTTCAACAGATTCCACTCCTTTAGTTCCATCTTTTCGGGTTTCTCCTTCTCCTTTAGGGGCACATACAAATTTTTACTGTAAAGGTAATCCTCGATCTACATCTTCCACAACCCGAAATTCGATCCGTCAAACGGCTTGATTGAAATATTCTCGCCGCCCATCGTGTCTGCTCCCTCTGAACCCGAGGCTCTGATACCAGTTGTTAGGAAATAAACACACGCACACGATGACGATAAGAAAATAACACGAGATTTATTTACCTAGTTCGTCTTTCGACTACGTCTGGGGGCGATGCCAAGCCAGGTATTTCACTATGTGTTTTGGATGCGCAATGATTACAAAGGGAGAACATCTATTTATAATAGAAAACTTGCCATAATTAACCCTACGCTTATTAGGAAAAGACTTGTTCCCTACTCCAAGCCATTAGGAACAAATTTGCTATAATTAACCCTAAGCCTATTAGGAAAAGACTTGTTCCCTACTCCAAGCGAACAAACTTGCCACAATTAACCCTAAGCCTATTAGGAAAAGACTTGCTCCCCACTCCAGGCTCGTTAGGATCAAACTTGTCCTACACTCCAAGACCGTTAGGATCAATTCAGGCTCCACACTCCAACAAGAAGAACTCATCTGAATCTCGAGATTATGAGATAAACCTCACAATTCTCCACCTTTAGCTCAAAATCTCCACCTTGAATTAAACAACTCCGAACTATCCTTCTCAAAGGACAACCTCCACTGATTACTGTGAAAATTGCTCGAAATTCTTGTATTTAATATGCATAATTTTATAGGATTTCGTGCATTATTTACACTAAATTGATTAATTGCACATGATTTGGAGAAATGGTGTTAGTTTGCTATTGTTGTAGGTAAAACGAGGTGTTTTGAATCAAATAACTAAAAATCCAGCCGTTGGATCGAGTCCATGAGTTAACCACATGAAAGAAGGTGAAGTGAGGGTCGTAACAAGACAAGAATCAAGCCAATCAGACACCCGGAGCAAAAGATATGAACAAAACAAGAAGAGGTTGGAAGAGGGGAACGACCGAGCACACGGCTCGAGCAAGGCGTGCTCGATACCATGACTTTTGGAACGAAGGGGGGAACGACCGAGCCCGAGGCACGGGAAAGACGTGCCCGATACAGCAACATTTCGAAAGTCAAGAGGCACGACCGAACCCCTTGCACGGCCGAGCTCCAAAAAAATGAATTTAAATGAATTAAAGCAAAATTATGCAGCTGGAATTAATTGCAGGCCCAAACCCATTATCTAAAAAAAAACATGCTGCCATTACTTTGTGATGAAAGGCCCATTTGCATTCATTTATTACATGTGGGGGCAGTGCCGTGAGCAAGGGGAGGCCCAATTAGTCAATGGACGTGGCAAAAAGCAGCTGGAAATCTTATGGCCTAAGGCCCATTTCACCTCAAATTAACAAATTACAGCCCACACTCAAGCTGGGAGACATAGGCAAGGGAGCAGTTCGGCGCATAGGGCACGCAGCTAATTGGGGAAACCATCCTTCCTCCACCACCTCACTCAATGCATTTAGTATAATTTTATTAGCTACTTTTTAATGGTGTATTTTGTTTTATTGTAAGTGTTAGAGGATTTAAAGATCAATTGAGGCGATACCTTTCTTAAATTTAATGTTTTATTATTTATTTTTCATAAGCTTGCTTTCTTTTATTAATTTAATTATTGACTAGGTTTGTTGGTGTTTGAGTGTTTTGATTTGTGATGGAATTTATGTTATTAGCTTAATTTTAATTGTGTAATTCATTGGAGGGAATATTGGTTAGGTTTATGGGTTTTAATAGATCATTTGCTAGAACTCAATTAATAGGTTATATGTGAAACTCAATTAATGCAACGAGAGTTGGTTAATTGGGGTAGATAGTATAATCGAGGGTTGGGAATCGAGTGAATTGAGCAAATATTGGGCTATCGCAACAAGAGTTGGGTAATTTTCATTAGAACCCCATTTATCTACATTGATTGCTTGAATGAAAATTTGAGTGATTAGTGAGAAGACCATAGGAGTTTGGTTGTTAGTATTCAAGTGGAAAAACAGAAAGATGGATTAATTTAGTTAATTAGATAGAGTAGAATCCCCTAGTTGTGTGATTACCCGGGTAAGAACGCCTCTATTCATCCTCTCGATCCTATGTGATTTATTAGACAAATGCACTCGTGATTGCTTCTATCAAGTTCCACCTAATGAATTACACATAAAAGTTGACTATTAACTCAATTTTCCACACAATGACGAACACCCGAACACTACTTCTCTCCATTTGATCTTGATCATCATTTTACTTGTTTTTCTTAGTTAGTATTTCTCTTGTTGATTTTTGCATTTAGTATTTATCGCCCACCCCCATGCTCGTTCACTATAATTACGCATCAACACATAACATTAAGGCTACGCTAGCAAACTAGTCCCGTGGTTCGATAATTTAACCGAACACTTACTTTTACTACGAGGAACCTCTTACACTTGAGAAGTGAGTATTGAAAAATATGTGTCAAGTTTTTTATGTTTGAAAAATCTCCACCTTGAACTAAACAGATCCGAACTATGCTTCTCAAAGGACGGCCTCCACCACTGCTCTTCTGCCACAAGACTAGCAGCCTTCTTCTCAAAGGACACTAATGCAAACCAACCAACCTAAGACATAAACCAAACTTCTCTTTTGGTAATACCTTAGTGAATGCATCAGCAGGGTTCTCCTCGGTAGCTATCTTAACCACCTGGACTGTACCCTTCTCCACAATATCTCTTAAAAAGTACAAATTCACATCAATATGCTTGGTTCTCTCATGATACCCCTAATTCTTTGCAAGATGAATTGCACTTTGATTATCACAGAAGACAGTCACAGTGTTATGAGATAAACCAAACTCCTTCAGAATTCCCTTCAGCCAAATGTTTTCCTTAACTACTTCAATCAAGGTCACATACTCTGTTTCAGTAGTAGATAAGGCAACTACAGATTGATGAATAGACCTCCAAGACACATCCATACCAAACAGAGTGAACACATATCCTGTTAAGGACTTTCTAGTGTCAACATTGACTGCATAATCTGCATCCACGTATCCCACAAGTACATCCCCCTCATTTGGCATCTTCTGAAACTTCAGACTCTTCTGTGCTGACCCCAGAACATATCTCATGACCCACTTAACCGTTTCCCAATAGCTTAACCCTGGATCACTCATATATCAAGTCTGGTTTACAACACACCATAACATACATTAAACTCCCTACAACACTGGTATAAGGTATCTTACTCATCTGAGCTCTCTCTTGGCTGTTCCTAGGACTCATATGATTGGATAATCGATGATGTTGACCAATAGGAGTAGAGACAGTCTTTGCTTGATGCATTCTGAACCTCTCTAACACCTTCAGAAGATAAGTTGGCTGACTCAGCTGAATAGACCCATCTACTCTACTGATCTCCATCCCAAGAATCACTTTGACTTCACCAAGATCTTTCATCTCAAACTCCCGTTTGAGGATCTCCTTAACTTGATTAACACTGTTAATAGACTCTCCAACTATTAACATGTAATCAACATACAACAGAAGATAGGTAACAACAGACTCAACCCGTCTGAAATAGACACAACTGTTATACAAACTCCTTGTAAAACCAGCTGAGCAAATGTACTCATCAAATCTCAAGTACCATTGACGAGGGCTTTGTTTCAGGCCATAGAGGGATTTCTTCAGCAGACACACCTTGTCTTCCCCTTCCTCTATGTCCTACCCTTCTACTAACTTTATATAGATTCTCATCTGATGCAGCTCCAATTCATATTGAGCAACCATAGCTAACAAGATTCTGATGCTACAATGCTTCACAACAGGTGAGAAGATTTCATTGAAATCAATACCTTCTTTCTGTGTAAATCCCTTAGCTACAAGCCTCGCCTTATATCTAAGCTTGTCACCCCTCTGAGCCTCCACCTTCTTTTTATAGATCCACTTACACCCAACCAACTTTTTGTTCTTGGGCCTCTGAACAATCTCCCAGGTCTGGTTCTTGTTCAGAGAAAGCAGCTCATCCTCCATAGCAACTATCTACTTCTCCTTGTGGTGGCAGCTGATGGCTTCTGAATAAGACTTTGGCTCCAGAGACTCCACCTCCAGAGTTGCACATAATGTAAATGAGACAATGTCAGCTTGTCCATACCTCTGAGGTGGGTGGACTTCTCTTCTGGTTCTGTCCCGTGTCAGTTGATATTGTTGTAGATCATTCTCACTGTGAGGATCGCCCTCCTCATCTGGATCAATATCATCTACAACAGGTCCTCCGGTGTCATCAACATGCTCCACCTCGACTTGTGTCTCGTCTCGTTGGTTATCAGCCGCACTAGTACTCGTACTAGCCTCTTCTGATAGAGGCATCCTGCTCTCATCAAAAGTAACATCTCTGCTGATAATACACTTCTGCATTCCAGCTTCAAGGCACCATAACCTGTATCCTTTCACACCTGAAGGATACCCAACAAACACGCATTGCAATGCTCGAGGCTCAAGCTTATCTTGCTTGACATGGGCATAAGCTGCACATCCAAATACCTTCAAATAATTGTAATCAGATGCATGGCCAGACCATAACTCCTCTGGGGTTTTATACTGCACAGCTGAGGAAGGACTTCTGTTTATCAAATAGGCTGTTGTTGACACAGCTTCTCCCCAAAACGCCTTTGGCAGACCAGAGTTGTTCAACATACACCTGACTCTCTCAAGAAGCGTCAGATTCATCCTCTCAGCTACTCCATTCTGCTGAGGGGTCCCTGGCACAGTCCTATGCCTCACTATTCCTTTCGATCTACAGAACGCATTGTACTCTTCTGATAGGTACTCCACACCATTATCAGTTCTCAAATGTTTGAGAATCTTGCATGTGACATTTTCACATTCAATGAGTCATTCCTTGAATTTCTCAAATGCTTCTGCCTTCGACTTCAGAATAGAAACCTGTTGGGAATAAAATGATTTTGATTTAGATACCAAAACCCCTGATTGATGATGTTCAGATTAGTTGAGATATGCTCAAGTGCAGTTCAGATAAGTTGTCTCAGAACACTTGAGTAAGTAGAATGCTTAAGTTAAAAATCTCAGGAATGTTGTGAGATTTTAGAGTTCAGGATAGTTGTCCAAAGCTGGAATGTTAGGCAGCTTGATAAGTGTTAAGTCTCTAGGCCAAAGTTGCTGAACTTTTAGGACAAGCTGACCAAGTGGACAACTAAGCTGAAGAGATCAAGAGTGTTAAGGCAATGCTCATAAATGCAAATGATCAGAATAGTTGAAGTACAAATGATCAAGAGCATTGAATGCCAAAGCTCACAGAAGACACATTCAATGAAGCATTTATTGCCAATCATGCCTGAACCAAGCATTAAAGACTTAAGGCATTAAAGAGTGAAGCATTGAATGAATGTTGGAACATTCTAAATTGCAGCAGGAATGTTCAGGGAGCTTGTCCTATCTGACCGTTGGTTGAGTGCAGATTCTGCCACAAATCAACCTTGGGAAATGTGCATATTTGGAATCTGACACAAGTCATCTCAGCCGCATTTTTCAGAAGTCAACACATTCATTCAAGCAACCATTGAAGAGGCCTTTTACACAGTGGATAAAAGGATGCCAAGCTTCATAGCCGTTTCAATGGTGCTACAAATAGATAAGTTTGAATTGCTATCCCTCCAACGGTTAGTTGTTCAAATTTACCTATAAATACAGAAGTGATCAAAGGATTCAAACACCCAACTACAAGCTATCAAACTACCATCAAGCTTTCAAAGGAAACCTAAGCTGTTCCTCAGAATCCCATGTTTCCTGAATCACTTCATTTAGCTAAGCCAATCCTTGTAATCATCCAAATCTTAGCATTGAGATATCCTAAGCCTTTACAACTGTTCTTATTGTAAAGGATATCTCTATTAGTTGGAACCAAACCTCAAACCCTTATCTCATTTAGTGAAGAGAGAGTTTGTTGTAGAAGTGAAAAGTTAAGGACTGTCATTGTGAAACACAGTCTTAACTCAGAAGAGATTGAGCACTAGGACTCAGATTATCCTAGGGATCAAAGCACTAAGAGAGTGTTGTTGATCAGTGCACCTTGGCACTATAAAACAAGCTAATTCCATTTTGAAGGAATTATCCTGTTCAATCAGGGAAAGTGGATGTAGCAGCTTGAGTCTCTGAACCACTATAAACTTGTGTGCCATTTACTTATTGCACTCTTTATTGTATCTACTTTTAATCATATTTCAAAGAGCAAAACTCAGTAAGTTAAGAAAAACTGTTTTGGACAAAGTCCCTGATAACTGTATCTTTTCAGAAATTAACTTGGAGTATTTCTTTAAGTCAAAAGGCCAACCACATTCCGCACTTAACAACTCTTTTAGATATTTAGCCTACTGATCACTCTATAGTGATCAATAGGACAAGTATCTATCAAAGTTCACACTCAGACTTACTGTAAGATAACTTGCCTGATAAGACCAGTTTGTTCAAAAAGGAAGAATTTGCATACACAAGTGCATTCCCCCCCCCCCCATACACTTGTGTCATACTCCATCAAGGACCAACAAGTGGTATCAGAGCAGGGGTTCATAGACCACTGCTTCTGAAAATCCAACTGATTTTCAAAATCACATTATTTCTGTGGTCACTGAACTGATCCAAATTTCTGAAAAACCTATTTGTGTTCATCTGATTCTACTATTATAGAAATGGCTAACAATGCAGTTCCAGGAGATGTTGTCAACACCATCAACAACATGGGTCCAAACCAAGTCAATCATATTTCTCATCACAAACTGCCAATGTTCTCAATTGAGAACTATGATTTCTGGAAGATCAGGATGAGAGCACATCTTGCTTGCCAGCATGATGAGATGCTTAAAGTCATCACCAGAGGGCCCTTCACATTCACTAAAGCAAATCCCAAGCTCACTGATGCTCAGAAAGCAGATCCAAGGGAGTTGCTGCCAAAGGATGAAGATGAGTTTACAACTGAGGAAAGAAAGAGACACAACCTGAACTACATTGCAATGAATACATTGTACCAGACTATTCCAGATGCAGTGATGGGAAGAGTATACCACTGCACAACAGCTAAAGAAATTTGGGACACATTAGCACTCATGTGTGAAGGTACCCAAAAGATAAAAGAGAACAAGCTTCAAGTGGCTATCCAAAAATATGAACAATTTTCTATGGAGCCCAATGAAACTATTGATCATCTTGATGGCAGATTCACTGACATCATGAATGAGATAAACTCTCTTGGCAAATTCTATGCCAAAAGAGAAGTTGCTTTGAAAATTTTGAGAAGTCTCGCATCCAAGTGGGACATATATTCTGTCATGATGCAAAATACCAGCAATCTTGACAACATGCCTATGCAGCAAGTATTCTCTGAACTCAAAACATATGAGTTTGATTTGAACAGAAAGAAGGTACATGATGAGCCAACCTCCTCAAGCAAAGGTGTTGCCTTCAAAGCTGCTGAAACAGAAAAGAAAAATACTCAAAGATCCTCTCAATCTGTTTCAAAATCAGAAATGAAGGAGGAGCTGGCACTCATGGCAAGGATATTCAGCTCTCCTGACAACAAATCAGAGGACAAAGTCTCTGATGAAAAGAAAGAAGACAGATATGCTGACAGGAAGAAGTACATCAAAGGTGAACCATCATCATCAAGGAGGAAGGAGTCCTCAAGCAAGAAAAATGATGATGAAGATGTGTGTTACAACTGCCAGAAAAAGGGTCACTTTCAGTATGATTGTCCTGACCTAAGTGCCAAAGAAAGAAAAGAAAGGCAGAATAAAAGAGACAAGAGGCTGAACAACAGGAAGGCCATGGTAGCTGGAGATTCAGCAAGTGAAGAGAGTGTCTACTCTTCTGATGATGGACTATTCTCCAACAGTGACAGTGATGATGACTGTCAAATGGCATTTGAGAATGAAGAGGTATGTTCATCTTCCAACTCTTCTATTAACACACATGAGTCCAGTGAAATCCACTTGAAACTTAACTTTGGGAAGTTACTTGAGGATTTCACCAGGCTACAAGAGGTATGCAATATGGCACTGAGAGAAAATGAGCTTTTGAATTATAAAGTTCAAACTCCCAACCTTCCTGAACCAGAGTTTGACATTAAATCAACTGAGTTGTATCAGCAGACTGTGAGAGAACATGATGAAATGTCTCTCAAAGTCACTAAACAACAAAAGTTGATTGATGAACAAGAACTGGCCTTGAGGAAAAAGGATTTTGATCTTAGAATCCTCCAAGCTAAATTTGACAATCTCTCCAGTGAATTTGATACTCTTAAATTAAGTGAGGGGAGCTTAAAAATGAAGATGTCTGCCTTGAATAAATCTGCTAAAGCAATAGAAGAAATTCAAGGGTTTCAAAGACCATTTGCTCAAAAAGGTGGATTAGGCTATAATCCATTTGAACCCTCACCTGGTCTTAGTATTGCCTCATCAAGCAATTCTAAGATGACTTTTGTAAGATCAGTGGCTCAACAAAATGAAATGGAAGTAAATCAACCACTGATCAAGGATAAAGGTAAAGGAATTTTTATACCAACTCAAGTAAACAATGTACCTAAACCCATACCTATGGAAAAGGTTAAATGCATTGCTTATAAGAGAAATGAGGTTCAGAGAGGTAGAACCAATGGAAGGTCAACCTATCTGAATCCTCAGAGGAGTTGTCCAAAGTCTGTTCAGAAAAGGCCAACTCAAATGAGGCAACCTCAACTGAATGGATTAAGGCCCATCCCCTCTGACAGGTATAAAACCTTCAGGAAGCCTGGACCTTACATGCCAAAAGGAAAAGGCCATCCAAAACCATATCCTCAAAGGTCTTACCAAGCTGCACCTAAGTCTAGTAACTTCAGGAGGAATGTCCCAAAGAAATTCACCAACTCTCCTGAACCTTACAAGGCTAACACTTATACACAGAAGCCACCCAAGGCATTTAAGGGTCAAACTGTGTATGTAGATGTAAATGGAAACCAAGTCAGTCACTTTGAGTCAATCAGAGTAATTAGGCAGATTTGGGTTCCAAAAGGTACAACTAACCCTCTAGGACCCAACATTCAAAGGGTACCTAAATTTTGACTTTGTAGGGTTGCAAGGACCACAAGAAGAGGAGAAGCATCAACAAGAAAACAGCATGGTACTTGGACAGTGGATGTTCAAGACACATGACTGGGAACAAAGAGCTTCTCTCAGAATTCATAGAAAATGATGGTCCTTCAGTAACCTTTGGAGACAGCTCTCAAGGGATCACAAGAGGCTATGGTACATTAAACATTGGTAGTGTCAAAATTACTGATGTCTCATATGTCCAAGGCCTGAAATATAACTTGTTGCCTATAAGTCAAATTTGTGATAAAGGATATTGTGTTGAATTTGCACCAAATGAATGCATTATCAGAAACAATTCAACACAACAGGTGCTACTAACAGGGGTGAGAAAGGGAAATGTCTATTTTGCAGATTGGAGCAAAACCCCTGAAGCAGTTTGTCTTGTTGCCAAAAGCACAAGTGAGCAAAGCTGGCTGTGGCACAGAAGACTAAACCATCTGAACTTCAAAACCATCAACAAGATTGCAAGAAACTCTCTAGTTAAAGGGCTGCCAAATCAAGTGTTCACCAAAGAACATATATGCCAACCATGTCAGGAAGGAAAGCAGATCAAAGCTTCATTCAAAGGAAAGCCTGTCATTTCAACTGAGAGAGTTCTTCAACTACTGCATATGGATTTATTTGGTCCAATAATCCCAGTAAGTATAAATGGAAGAAAATATGCATTAGTTGTTGTTGATGATTTCTCCAGGTACACTTGGGTGGTATTCCTGCAGAACAAAAAGGAGACTCAAGTCAAGTTACCTGAATTGATGATGAGATTGAGTAATGAAAAGGGCCTAAGTATTGTCAAGATTAGATCAGACAAAGGCACTGAATTCATAAACTCATACATCAATGAGTACTGCAGCAAGAATGGCATCATTCATGAGACTTCAGCAGCAAGAACACCTCAACAAAATGGGGTTGCTGAAAGAAGAAACAGAACCTTGAAAGAAGCAGCAAGAACATTGATTGCTGAATCAAAACTGCCTAAAAGGTTCTGGGCTGAAGCCATTAGCACTGCATGTCACACTCAAAACAGGTCCTTAATCACCAAAGGACAAGGTAAAACTTCATATCAATTATGGAAAGGTAGATTGCCCACTGTTGCTTACTTTCACATATTTGGTTGTAAGTGTTTCATTCATAATAATGGGAAGGAGCAATTGAAAGCTTTTGACAGCAAAGCTGATGAAGGAATATTTGTTGGATATTCACAAATCAGCAAAGCTTACAGAGTCTACAATTGCAAAACCCTTATTGTGGAAGAAACACCTCATGTTGTGTTTGATGAATCTATTAATGAGTTCAGGGAAAGAAACCTGAATATTGATGACATAACACAAAGAACAACCAGGTTAAGGTTTCAAAGCAAGGAAACAGTGTTTGTAGATGTTGCCCAGCCTAAACTACATGATAATAAAAAACTGGACAACCTACCTTATTGCAATCAACCAGAAACCAATCAACCTGAAGGTGATATTGAACTGACTAACCCAATCCCAGTTCAAAACCAGGTAACAACTACCAATGAAGAAGCAGGCAATGTGATTCGGGTGGAATTTACACGTTTAGAGGCACATTTGAAGCATGTTTTGATGTGGATTTCATTGATTTATGCATTGATTATGATTGTTTGAGCCGAAATGAGAGAAAGGTTGTGTTTTGTCGATTTTATAGGAAATACGATGGAATTTGGAGCAAAACAGCAACCATACTTTGCTGGATCAGGAAGAGAAGTGCACAGTTGGATTCGTCTCGAAAAACGGAGTGGATTAGCCAAAGGAATCGAGTCAATCCGACACCCGAGGCGAAAGATATGCACGAAACGAGAAAGGGCCGAAGCCGACCAAGCGAGAGCACGCCCGAGACGAGTGCTCGAGCAAGTGCACATCGAAACCGAAGGATTTTGGCTGAAGAGAGGGCACGGCCGAGCACCTTGCTCGGCCAAGCTACTGCCAAGAAAAGTTGAAGGCCACGGTCGAGCACGCCTCTCGACGAGGACGACCTCGAGACCGAGAAACTTTGGTCGACAACGCCTCGGCCGAGACAAGGCCACGGCCGAGCACTCCCTTGCCCTGCTCCACATCGCCTCGGCCGAGAAGCAGTCACGGCCGAGCACTCCCCGTTTCCCCTGTCCGCCGAGCACGGCCGAGCCGCTTGCTCGGCCGAGCACCTGCAAGTAAAAAGGCCGTTTTGCACGGCCGTGCCAATCCCATTTTCGGTGCTTTTTCCACATTTTGGCCATTTTTTAGGGACCAACTTGCAATTTTGCCATCCAAACCCTACCCAAACACTATTTAAACCCCTTTTCTTGAAATCCAAGGCATTCTCCCCCAAATTCACACATAGTTACACATACTTGGAGGTGTTTTGGCCATTTCTCTCTCAATTCTTCACCAAATCAAGGAAGAAAGGATGCAATAGCTCCCAAATTCCATTCCCTACCACATTCTAGACTAAGCTTTCTCTTTCTTTTCCTTTTTATTTAGTTATTTCATTTGAATTGTGTAATTTGATTATGCTAGTTATTAGCTAAACACTTTGTGGTTCTAAGGCATTGTAAGACTTGGATTTATGTTTATGAGTAATTTCTTGCTTTAATTGGTGTTTGCTTCTTATTTGCATGTTTAATTATCCATTGTCAAGCATGTTGTTATTGGCCATGATGATTTGCTTATCTATTGTTAATTGGAGTAAGATCGAGAGATTTATTTCATTTAATCGTATGCAAGCATGCAACCCGATATTATTATGAGCTCGAGAGAGGATTAATTATCGGAGAGGGAATCGAATGGTCTTAGGAGCTATTTTAGGCGGTGTAATGTTTGTGAGGTAGAAATACGAGCCTATGTTGCATTGCGGCTTTGGTTAATTAGATCGAGAGATTAATTAATCCTTCTTGTGTGATCACCCTATATGAGATAAACTTAATGGCCATCTAAACGAGATAACATTCATAAACGGACATCTAAGTGTTACCATCGCCTTGGAACCCACCTTTTCTCTTTGAATTTCAATTCGTTTACGTTCGTCTTACTTATTTGCATGTTAGTTGATCGATTTTGTATTTACTCTTCATTACTTATTTGTGACACATAGTTAGGTAATTTTAGAGTAATTCACACCACTCAAATTATCGATCACGTCTATTTAGAACTCGACTAGCAAACTACCCTTTTACGCTTAACCTTCTCGTGGGATCGACTTCGTGCTTATCACGCTACAATAGACGTCGTACACTTGCGGTTGTTTATTTAGTGTTGCATAACGCGTGTATCAAGTTTATGGCGCCGCTGCCGAGGAGGTTTATGAGCTCTAGAGTGTAGGCTAGGAGAGTTTTAGTTTAGACAATTTATTTGCTTTCTTTATTTTGCAAAAATCCAAAAAAAAAATTTGTGTTTGTTATCTTGATCTTAATTGTATATCTCACTCTCGTTTATTCTTTTGATAGACATGGTTTATGATCACACGATCTAGGAGGAACCACCAAGAAGTGCTACCTTTAGATCCGGAGATTGAGGCCAATTGTCGAAGAAGGAACGTCGAAAGGAGAAGACTAGAGTTGGAAAGAATGAACCGAAGGGAAAATCCGGTTGAAGAAGAGGAGGAACTTGAGAATCACGGGGTTGAAGGAGTCGAGGAACCTAACGGGAATGGAGGTAACCGACCTCAAGGGGTGCTAAGGGACAACTTTTATCGTAGAGTTGAAGAGAACATTGGGATGGAAATAAATGTAGAGCAACGGGAATCAACGAGTTTTGAGAGACCACTTCCGCCCTATTCCTAGACCATATGGAGGAGCGGGTCGAGAACCCATTGATGCTCATAACTTTGAGCTCATGCCGGCCTTAATCATGATGGTTCAAAATAACCAGTTTGGAGGATTGTCAAAGGAGGATCCTAACCTCCATTTATCTCAATTCTTAGAGATAAGAGGAATGGTTAAGATCAATCGTGTCCCTCAAGATTACATCCGTCTCCAATTGTTCCCATTCTCCCTCCGTGATCGTGCAGAGCAATGGTACATGTCTCTTGATCTAAGGACAATCGAAAATTGGGTCGATCTTGTAGATGCCTTCCTCATGAAGTACTTCCCTCCAAGCAAGACCATCAAGATAAGAGGAGAAATTTCTTCCTTCATGCAAGACGATGATGAGTGTTTAGCCGAGGCTTGGGAACGCTTCAAGGATCTCATAAGGAGTTGTCCTCAACATGGGTTCTCAAGAGACCAATTGATTTGTTATTTCTACAATGGGATGGACCATCGAACGAGAGTGATGGTGGATGCCTCGGCCGGTGGAGGTTCTTTGCTAGGAAAGACGACGGATGAGGGTTATGTGCTTTTGGAGGAGATGGCTAAGAATGGCAACCAATGGCCATCCGAGAGAAGACAAAACCGGAAGGTTGCCTCAACCCAAAATTCGGAAGAAAGTGTTAACTTATCCAATAAAGTGGATAAGCTAATCTCTTTGATGACGGCCAAAGCACTAGTGGAGCCCAATAATGATCAATATGAGGAGGCCCATTTCATGAACAACCAACGGGGTCGTCATTTTCGAGAGAGAGGTTGTGGAGAAAGACAAACCCATGGGAACTATCACTCCTCTAATCCGAACCAATACCATCCCGGCTTGAGAAACCATTAAAACTTCTCTTATGCCAACACAAGGAACACCATCATACCACCTCCGAATTTCAACGTAAGAGATGGTGAAATTGTGGAATCTCCATCAAAGTTGTCCTTGGAAGAGATGTTTGGTGCATTCATGGGAGAAACGAAGAATTTCATGAAAGAGACTAAGCAAGATGTGGCAAAGATATGGCAAAAACTTGATGAGCATGGTGAGATGATCAAAGATGTGACTACTCACATGAAAGCTATGGAAAAGCAAATGGGCCAACTTGCCACCATCATTGGAAAGCAACACGTTCCGGGGCAATTCCCCTCTAACACGGAGCTAAATCCTAAGGAGCAATGCAACGCCATAAGGCTAAGAAGTGGGACAAGCTACGAAGGGCCCAAGATGCCGTTAGAGGAGGAAGTGGTAATGGCACCCGAGGGTGTTAACAAAGCTGATGGCTTAGTGAAAGAGAAAGAAGGGGAGAAGAAGAGTGGGGAGGCAATACCTCTTTTGTTTAGTAAAAATGTAATGCCCCTCCCATATCCTCAAAGGATGAAGAAGAAGAACTTGGATAGCAAGTTTGTCAAGTTTGCGGAGATGTTCAAGAAACTCCATATCAACATCCCTTTCGCCGAAGCTCTTGAACAAATACCACATTACTTCAAATTCTTGAAGGAGATAATGTCACACAAGAGGGAAATGGAGGCATATGAGACGGTGCATTTAGCCGAACATTGTAGCTCCATAATTCAAGCTAAGCTACCTCCAAAGCTTAGGGATCCCGGATCCTTCACTTTACCATGCACTATTGGAGATAGAGGTACATTAAGAGCCCTATGTGATTCGGGAGCAAGCATCAACCTCATGCCATTGTCACTCTTCAAGTCACTTGGTTTAGGAGAGCTCACACCAACCACAATGAGCCTCCAATTGGCGGATAGGTCTATGACATACCCTTTGGGTATAACGGAGGATGTATTGGTCAAAATTGACAAGCTCCTCTTTCCGGTAGACTTTGTGGTTTTGGATATGGAGGAAGACAAAAGCACTCCATTGATATTGGGAAGACCATTTTTGGCAACCGGAGGAGCTATTATTGATATGAGGAATGAAGAGTTGGAGCTTCGAATGAACCAAGAGATAGTTATTATTGACATGTTTAGAACTATCAAACTCCGAAATGATGAGAATGGAGAGTATGGGTTTCCCAAGGGAGATTACCCCCCAATACCCATGAGAGAGGAGGTGGAAGAAGAGCCTAAGATCAATTTTTTGAAAGAGGACCCCCAAGTGGAAGAGAATGAGTTGAAGATGGGCAAGAAGGCCAAGTTTGGGGGAGTTTTCTTCAAAAACTCCCCCAAATCAAGAAAAGCTACTTGTGCAAGCTTGGGGATGAATGAGGCATCAACCTCCTATGACATGATTGAAGAGCCGGATGGGCTAGCTAGTGGATGTTTTGATGGACTTAAGAAAGTTGTATGGGCAAAGAAGGTCAAGAACAAGGATGACAAGGGGGTGACTTGATATTCCCCTCAAAGAGGAACCGTCCGGCATAGGACGTTAAAAATAGCGCTTCTTGGGAGGCAACCCAAGGTTTTATTGCTTTCAAGTTTTTATTGCTTTAGTAGTGTTGATAGCTTGGTTTATTTTGTAGGTATGGATGAAGAGTATTATGGATAGCAAATCTTGGAGAATGAAGAAGAAGCAAAGCCAACTTTGGAGTGGAGGAAGCAAGTGTTGCAATCGTGATCTTTGAAGAAGCATTGGATATGCAAGGAGGGGGGTAACAACTTGTAGCCCCAAACTTAGAATTTATACATAGTAAAATTCTAAGTTTGGGGGAGTTATTTTTATTTTTTCTACTAGTTGTTACCCTTGCACCGGTTCGTCATTCTACTTGTGTCACATTTTGCACCGGCACACACTTGACTTGTACATGATTATATTGATTAAGTTAGTTTTGATCACATGTTGGGTAGTGGATACTTGGTGAAATGTGAGCATGAATAGTCATTGAGATCCATTGTTGAGTAGTTGTGATGATGTCTATTTGCTTTGAATGTAGGCATGCTTGGTGTTGGATATAGTATCATGTTGTGTTCATATTTGTGAGCTTTGATAGCATGGATGCATGATGTGTTGTTGTTTGGGAACATTGGATGAATGTGAGAGTTTTATTGAATAAACCGGTGAGAATTGAGCCATAAATCGAACATATAATCCGGTTTAGTTCATTTGAGAGTGGACTATGTTATTGCTAGTGATCCTAGAACTTGCCTAAGTTCTTGTTTGAAAGCATGATTGTGTGAGATGATGTGATATGATATAGTGTTGGTCCTGAAAGGAGTATATAACAAGTGTATGGGGGGGGGAATACACTTGTATTCAAATTCTTTTCTTACTTGATCAAACCAGAGCTCAGCAAGGTTGTCTTGGACAACTCTGCTGAAGATGATTAACTCTTCTAAGATAATCAGACTACTAAGTACTATTGAGTACTTAGTTGAATAACTATCTAGGAGAGTTATATGTGCGGAATAGTGGTTGGCCCTTTTAGTTTAAACTCCTTTAGATTCTGAAATCACTTGGTCAATTCAATACAGTCCAGTTTCAGGGAACTTGTCCAAATCAGTTTTGCACAGTCTTTGAATGTTTATCCTTTGAAAGATCAGTTTTGTGTGCAGTGTTGAGTGTATGAAAGTACTTGAAAGTAAATCAACACAAGAGTTTATAGTGGTTCAGAGACTCAAGCTCCTACATCCACTTTCCCTGATTTAACAGGATAATTCCTTCACTCTTGGAATTAACTTGTTTTATAGTGCCAAGGTGCACTTGATCAAGAACACCACTCTTGGTGAATTGATCCCTAGGATGTCTAGAGTCCTAGTACCCTCTTCTCAACTCAGAACTGAACTGTTCTTCTCTCAACAGTCAGCTCCTACCACTTCTACTACTACAACCTTCTCACTTTCACTCTTGAAAGATATGAGGATTGAAGTAAGGTTCCAACTAATGAGATATCCTTTACAATGAAGATCAGTGTATAAGGATAGGATATCTCTCTAAGCTTGTGTATGAATATACAATGTAGTTCAGCTTAGAAGAAGTGTATGAAGACTAAGATAGTCTTTGAAAGCTTTGAAAGCACTCTAGTTTGTAAGAACTTGAGGATAGATGTGCTTGGTTGAGGTTGAAGTTGGATGCTAGTTGGATGCTTTCAAATGGTCTTCACACTTCAGTATTTATAGACAAATGAAGGATTTGCCCGTTGGAGAGGCAGCCTCCATTGTCCATAAATGTCTTCTTTTAGTTCTTCAACTTTGAAGACAGAATCTTGATAGTGACATGTCCTCATTTGAGAAATAAACGGCTGTAAGAGCTTTGTCTTCATTCTTCAGCACTCTTCCCAATATCTGACATTCAGATTCTCTTGTAAGAATATGGACATGTCTTATGAAGGTTGTTCCATTGATAGGACAACATTCCTCATCATTTGGACAACTCTCCTTATCACTATCAGCAGTCTTGCTTATCAGCAAGGTTGGCTTGCTCTTCAGATGACTTGGCTCATACCCTTTGCTTCACTTCAAGGTGATCTTAGCATGTTGAGTTGCAATTCTTTAGGGTGTGTTTGTCTTCAGCATAGTTGACCTCAACTTTCAGAGCACTTGATCTTGACTTCTTGTACTGAGACAACTCCTCTGGACAACTCTCCTGATCAGTATAATTAGTCTCAAAAGACTTAGTGTTGTATCCAGAGTTTGAGCCTTGAGGGGACTTGATTTAAATGAACTTCTAAGCATGTGTTCCCCCTCAATTTGTGCATCTAATCATCTAAGAGCTACTAACATATTAGCTCCTCATCTAGCCTTTATACTATATGTTCTAACATTTCTAGAACATATTCAATCATGACTTAGGCATATCTCAGGGGGTTTTGGTATTCAATCAAAACATAACTCATTTTATTCCCAACAATTTCCCCCTTTTTGATGATGCCAAAACCTATACAGCTTGTGCAAAAGTGACTTAGCTACACCTATTACATTAATCTTCAGAAGACATGACTAAGGTCAGTTATCCTGAAAAGCAATGTGTTAGTGTATTCACCATTCATGTTGCACATAGGTTTCATAGATAGGCATAGAGAGATGAGTGTTTCTTGATTCAAAATAAGTTCAACTATCATTCATTCAAAAATCATTACAAGCATGTTGATAGTTGAATTTAACATATCAGAGCATGAATCATCAACATTTAATACATCAGAGTATTTCATTCTAACAGTTCAACACATATACAAGATTTTTCAGTATCAGAGCATAAACTTGTATCAGAGCACCAATCTTGTATCAGAACAAATACTAACACTTCAAGACATATACAAGACTTTCAACATCAGAGCACAGAGCTTGTATCAGAGCAATCCATATCAAATTAGAGCAAACAGATTAGCACACCACATCAGCAAACTTGATCATTTTTCAGCATAGTTGATCAATCAAGATAGGTCAGAAGACTTAGCCATTTCAAAGATCATCCTCAGGAGGTGGCAGCATTCCATATTGTGCCCACACTCTTCTTTTTAATGCCATGGCTTCTTGGTTGGTTCCCTTAGGTCCAAGAACCATCTTGTTTAGCTTAAGGATCTCAGTGAATTCTCTCAGAATTCTTGCTTGGTCAATCCATCCTTCAAGCTTTGGAGGCATGTATATGATTGGCTTAGGAGCTGTGAGTTCAATTCTTGCAATATCAGCAGCTGCAAGCAATTGTTGATAGAGTTCTTTGTAGTATTCTATCATGAACTCAGCAAAAGTGGAGTTGGCATCTCTTCCATTCCATCTGTCAATGACATATTGATCATAGACATACTCCCTTTTGGCTTCCTCCCATAAGTCATTCAGCTGAATTGGTACCCATTTATCCAAGTGAGGATATTTGGTGTCCATTGGGATCAATAGCTGTGGCTTCATCTTGTTGTAAGTTGCTCTCTTCCTTCTTGGCTTCTGGAAGTCTGCTCTTCTCTTGTTTCTTGCTCTGTTGGCCTTTTCCATCAAGTCCATTTTCTCTTGGGCTCTCATCATAGCCAGTTTCTGTTGTGTTTCAGGGTCTTTGCCATACCCTTCATGAAACAGCTTTGATGGATCATTGAGTACCACAATCTTTGTCTTCTTTGGTCCAGGTCCAAAGCCTTCTTCATATAAGATTTCCACATCTTCAGTGACTTTGGCACCTTCAGCAATGTTTGCCACTTCAGAAGACTTGTCCTTTTCAGCATTTTTGGGCTCTTCAGTAGTTTTGGCCTTCTTTGAGATAGGCTCATCATCAATAACTCTGAATTCAGGTGGAAGATCAAGGCTATTGGGAAAGTCAGTGAATTTCTCAACTTGTCTCTTCTTTCCTTGGGCCTTCTTGATCTTTCCTCTAGTTTGGACACCTTCAGCATCCTTGTCCAAACCAGATACCTCACCACCTGGTCTTTGTTGTAACCTCACTCTTTCCTCTTGAGCTGAGGCCATAGAGTTCTTCAATGCAAGTGCTAACTGCTCCTCTTCATCCAATTCTTCCAAGTTCAGCACTGCTGGCTCTTTTCCCTTTCCTTCAGGGACTTTGTCCTTACCCTTAACTGGGCTTCCAATCACTAAGGCACCTTTTGCCCTTGCTCTTTCCCTTTCCCCCTTTTTGGCAGCATCAAAACATTGGGGTTTTAGCTCACTCATTGTTGTGGCCATTAGGGATTGTGCCTGATTTAGGGATTTCATTTCTTCCAACAAATATACATTTTCATCATGTATATTCTGCATCCTGTCACTGCTCAAGCTAAGAAAAGCTAGAACAGGCTTCATTTTCTGTTGGACAACTTCCTCCATAGTTGTTTTAAGAGATGCATCCAATTGGGCTTTGAGAAGCTCAGTGAGGTTGGGGACTGCACCTTCAGCAATGTTGGCCAATACCTCTTGGGAAAACTTTTCTGAGGCTGCTTTCACCATAGCTAGCCTTTGCTCTTCAGCTCTTTGTCTTTGCAGTGCAGTCTTTCTTCCAAGAGCTCTCTTTACCACTGACCTTAATGTCTTCACATTCCTATTGTGGTTGATTCTTAGCAAAGATTGCTCTTTCTTAACCTCCTTTGAAACTGACCTCATGGTGTTTTTGGCTTTGATAACTTCAGTGGAGATGGTTTGCAAACCAGTCTCAACTCCACTGATCCTTGCCTCCAAGGTAGGTAACACCACATCCTCTGAGCCAGTTAGCCTCATTTCCACAGATGCCAAAGTTCTTCCATGCTCATCCAAGGCTCCAGAAGTTTCTGCATGAGCTGATTGTACCTGGTGAGCCAAGGAATCCAACTTCTCTGATTGCATCCCAAGCAGGGCTTGTGCTGATCCACTATCAACTTGGATGGGTGCATCTGTTAAGAGTTCATCTACAAAGATTTGATCAAAGGTTATACCTGCAATATCAGACAAATCAAAAGCATCAGTAAAAACACACTTGTCTCCCTCCAATTCTTTTTCATAAGACTCTGATACATCAGCAGTCTTCTTCTCATTTTCAACTATTTCCTTTCTCCCTTCAATAATGATTTCCTCACTTAAAGGAACAGGCCTCTTCTCATCAAGGGATTCTTGAAGTTCAGATTTGACTTCAAGAATAGCCTGCCCTTCCTCACTTATATCACCCTCATTTAGTGGTACACTCACTATTCTAGTGATCACAACCTCTCTATCATCTACTTCTCCCTCTGGTTTTTCCACTATCATCTCCTTTTCAACTCCTTCACTTAGACCTGCAGCATCTCCACCTTCAACAAGGTTCAAAGATGGCAGTTGTGGGGAGATCACAGTGCTTATATCAGCAGCCACTGAGTCATCCTGAATGATTAAGGGCTGATCAGTGTCCAACTCATCTGACACTGAATAGGCCTTAACCAAACCAGCCTCTAAAACAGGAACCTCCACATCTTTAGGCTGTGCCTTGAGTTCAGAAGAACCTTCATTGGCAGATGTGTCATTGGTTGTGTTAGCATCCTTGGTCAACACCTCTGAATTGACAGAGCCTTTCCTATGATAGGTCTTAGGAGGGTTGGAAAGTCTTTCAGATACAGAAGGCTTAGGGATATTAGCTTGAGGGGTTTCAGGAGGGTTGGGTTTTGAGGGGTTTGAGGGATCATTGGGGAAATCATCATCATTGGAGCTACTATCAGGGTGTTTGATTCCCTTAGCTTTTCTTTCCTTCTCCTCCTTAATCTTATCAGCTACCAGCTTTGCAAAGATTTCCTCATCAATGAGAAATCTTGTCTTTGAGACTCCAGCAAAGTGTAGCAATCTGTTCTCCTCAACTTGCCACCAGTTTGCTCCCTTATCTTGGATGACTTGTGATATCTCCATCATAGACTTATCTTTTACATCAACAAGCATCCTTAGATCATGAAAAGTCCTCTGAATTCTTGGAAATTCAGCAAGTTGTGGATACAAACTGTCCACAGTAGCCATGGCTCCTCCTCTGAGCATACTCTCATAAGTATACTCCTCCTCATCTCCACTTGAATGGGGACTTTGGGTTATAGGGGAGTTGGCTCTGGGTTCTCCTAAAGTGGCTTCAGGAAGGTTTAGTTCAGGAATGTTGGCTTCAGAAGGGTTGGGTGCAATGGAAGGTGCTTCAGTTGCTTTAAAGAGCAATGGATCTGAAGGGGCTTTACTCAAGGGGGTTGGCTCAAAGAGTGCAGCTTCTAATTGCTTTGAGTAATTGAGCATAGATGAGTCAACTGCTATATCTGCTAGCACATTTATCCCACTTCTTTGCACACTCCCTTCAGGAGAGTATCTCTTTGTAAGATTGATGGGGGTTATAGGTTGGTTGGTTGGGGTTATGTGGGTTTCAGGGGAGTTGGGCTCAGGGTTCTGAATTTCAGGGATGTTGGCCTCTATTGGTTGACCTTCAGGGACCTTGGATTCTGGAGTTCCAGAACCAGATGAGTTGGTCATTGACTTTGATTTGGTCCTGCTTTCAGCTCTGCTCTCTCTAAGAGCAAGTTGTAGAGACCTTTCTTCTTGGAGCTCCAACACTTTGTCAGTAGGCTTGGCCCTTCTCTTGCTAGCCCTACTGCTCCCACTTCCTTCACCATCCTTTTCAGGGACAACCTCCCTGATCCTCTTATCACCCCTAAACTTAGTGTGTGGGGAGTTCTTAAGACTTGAGAATATTCTAAAAAGAATGTTTGTCAATGAGTTGGTGAGTTTTGTGTATTTTCAACTGTTGTCAAATATGGAAAGATACACTTGGACGGCCAGGATGAATTTCAGGGGAGTTGGCCAGTTTTGATCCAATGGTTAAAAAACCAATGTAACAGTGACTTGTTGGTTTTATTCAAAACGTGGAAGGTATTTAATATTAGTTAATGGTTGGGGAGTTTTCGAGATAGATCATGGTTTGAAAAGGTGTAATGCAAACAAGAGTTAAATCTTGGCATTTAATGCATGGAAAGCGACCTTTTGAGTGGGGGGCAAATTAAATCCCACAAAAATGATATCTGTAGTTGGGACAGGTATCAAGGTAGACAATGATTACCCAAAATAGGTGCTTATCAAACCAAGAGAATAGGTTTGATAACTAGGACAACTTATCTGACCCTACAAGGACAAGTGTCCTGAAGAGATGTGGACAAGAGTCCTGAATGTCAATGGACAAGTACCCTGAGTAGTTATGATCATCTCTTCTGCACTTCAGTAGATTTGTCCAAGTCTACTGAATATCAATTCAGCTCTTTTACTCCCATTAACTTCAGTGAGTTTTACTTGTCCAACTTCCCTGGATCAAGTAAACCCAACTCTGCTGATAGCTCCAGAAACCTTGCCTCTGCAAGTGGCTTAGTTAGTATATCAGCTTTTTGATGATCTGTGTGGATCTTGACCAACTTTATATCCTTCTTCTCCACATGATCTCTAATGAAGTGATGCTTGATGTCCACATGTTTGCATCTTGTATGCAAGACAGGATTTTGTGAAATAGCAATGGCACTATTGTTATCACAAAATATGGGCACTTCAGTAGAGTTGACTCTGTAATCTCTTAGTTGTTGTCTCAACCATAGGATCTGGGCACAACAACTTCCAGCAGCAACATATTCAGCCTCAGTAGTGGAAGTAGCCACTGTGTTTTGCTTCTTGGAGAACCAAGATATGAGCTTGTTGCCTAAGAATTGACAAGTCCCTGAAGTGGACTTTCTGTCAATTCTGCATCCTCCATAATCAGCATCTGAGTAGCCAGTTAACTCAATGTTGTCATCAGCAGGATACAAAAGGCCTAGATTTTCAGTGCCTTTGAGATATCTCAAGATCCTCTTTGCAGCCTCAAGATGGCTTTTCTTAGGATTTGCTTGAAACCTTGCACAAACACCTACTGCAAAGGTGATGTCAGGTCTGTTGGCAGTGAGATAGAGGAGTGAACCAATTATTCCTCTATACTCAGTAGAGTTGGTTGGAATACCACTCTCATCAGGATCCATCTTCCAGTTTGTGTTCATTGGGATCCTTACTGGCTTGCTAGTTGTACATCCAAACTTCTTGATCATTTCTCTGGTGTACTTAGCTTGGTTGATGAAGATTCCTTCTTTTGATTGCTTGACTTGAAGACCCAGAAAGAAGTTCATCAGTCCCATCATGGACATCTCAAACTTGCTTTGCATTAGCTTGGAGAACTTCTCACATAGCTTCTCATTGGGGGATCCAAATATTATGTCATCCACATAAATTTGGACAAGCAAGATGTCCTCTCCTTCAGAGATTCTGAAAAGAGTTCTGTCCACAGTTCCCTTGGTGAATCCATGATCCAAGAGGAATTGTGACAGTGTGTCATACCAAGCCCTAGGGGCTTTCTTGAGTCCATAAAGAGCTTTCTTGAGTCTGTAAACTTGGTTTCCAACTTCAAAACCTGGTGGTTGCTCTACATAGACTTCTTCCTTCAAGACTCCATTCAGAAAGGCACTTTTGACATCCATTTGGTATACTTTGAACCTCTTGTGGGTTGCATAGGCTAGAAAGAGCCTTATTGCTTCTAGTCTTGCCACAGGTGCAAATGTCTCATCATAGTCAATGCCTTCATGTTGGCAGTAGCCTTTTGCCACAAGTCTTGCTTTGTTTCTGACAATCACATCATTTTCATTCTTCTTGTTCTTGAACACCCACTTTGTTCCAATAACATCTTGATGTGAAGGCCTAGCCACCAGCTCCCATACTTCATTTCTGGTGAATTGATTCAGTTCTTCCTGCATGGCTGTGATCCAATTGGCATCTTGAAGTGCCTCCTCAATATCACTTGGTTCTTGTTCTGACAAGAAACAACAGAAAAGAGCACTTTCACCATGAAATCTTCTTGTTTTGACTCCAATACTTGGGTCACCAAGTATTTGATCAGTAGGATGGTCAGACAACCAAGTCCTTCTTTTTCTGATCTCTTCAGTAGAGTTGTCCTCTACTGAAGTTGAGTCAATTTGATCATAAAATTCAGGATAATTGAATGCTGGATCTAATTCAGGATCATAATCAGGGGTGTTGTCCTCAATGTCAGTGACATTGGTATTTTCAACATTTTGATTTCCCCCTTGATTATTTGACCCATTAACTACCTCAGCAGGAACTGCTTCTTCATTGGTAGTTGTTACCTGGATGTGAACTGGGATTGGATCATTCAGTTCACTATTTCCTTCAGTGGGATTTGCCTCAGGAGGGTTGCCTTCAGGATGGTTGTCCAACATAGAGTTTTCAGGTAGATTGGTTTGGACAACATCTATAAGCTCAGTGTCTTTGTCTTTTAGACTTAGTCTGGTTGTCCTTTGTGTGATTTCTTCTGATTCCAAGTTCTCATTCCTGAACTCATGAATAGATTCATCAAATACAACATGAGGTGTTTCCTCTACAATAAGGGTTTTCTTGTTATAGACTCTGAAAGCTCTACTGATTTGAGAGTATCCAAGAAATACTCCTTCATCAGCTTTACTGTCAAAGGCTTTCAGTTGATCTTTCCTATTATTGTGAATAAAACACTTGCAACCAAAAATGTGAAAGTAAGACACTTTAGGCAATCTTCCTTTCCAGAGTTCATAAGGGGTTTTGCCTTGCCCCTTAGTGATCAAACATCTATTTTGAGTATGGCATGCAGTGTTTATGGCTTCAGCCCAAAACCTCTTAGGCAAATTTGAATCAGCAATTAAGGTTCTAGCAGCTTCTTTTAAAGTTCTATTTCTTCTCTCTGCAACTCCATTCTGTTGAGGAGTTCTAGCTGCTGAGGTTTCATGAGCTATTCCATTAGATGTACAATACTCATTGATGTATGAGTTAATGAACTCGGTGCCTTTATCAGATCTTATCTTGATAATGCTAAGGCTTTTCTCATTTGACAATCTCTTTAGAAGTTCAGGCAGTTTGACTTGAGTTTCCTTCTTATTAAGGAGAAATACTACCCATGTGAACCTAGAGAAGTCATCTACTACTACCAATGTGTATTTTCTACCATTTATGCTTACAGGGGTAATTGGTCCAAAAAGATCCATATGTAAAAGTTCAAGTACCCTTTCAGTGGAAATGACTGGTTTTCCTTTAAATGAGGCTTTGATCTGTTTTCCTTCTTGGCATGGTTTGCAAACATGCTCTTTAATGAAAACCTCATTAGGTAGTCCTTTGACTAATGCATTTCTAGCAATTTTGTTCATTGTTTTGAAGTTCAAGTGGTTTAATCTTTTATGCCACAACCAACTTTGTTTACTAGAACTCTTAGCAATGAGGCATGCAACATCAGTAGACTTGTCCCAGTCTGCAAAATACACATTTCCTTTCCTAGTTCCAGTCAATAGAATTTGTTGAGTCTTATCTTTGATCAAGCATTTATCACTGGAAAACTCAACATTGAAGTCTTTATCACAGAATTGACTGATACTTAGGAGATTATATTTGAGACCAGCCACATAAGATACATTGGATACTTTGATGTTACCAATCATCAAAGTACCATAACCTTTTGTTGATGCTTGTGAGCTGTCTCCAAATGTGACATTAGGGCCTTCTTTTTCAATGAAATCAGTGAGGAGTTCCTTGTTTCCAGTCATGTGCCTTGAGCATCCACTGTCAAGGTACCATGCTGTCTTTTTTCTTATGCTCCTCATCTTGTGGCCCATAGGTACCTGCAATTAGATTGGTTTAGGTACCCTTTGAGTTTTGGGTCCTGAGAGGTTAGCTGTACCTTTAGGAACCCAAACTTGCCTAATAACCCTGATTGATTCAAGGTGGCTAAGTTGTCTTCCTTTAGCATCTAAATACATTGTCTTTCCCTTAAATGCCTTTGGGAAAGTGTGTGTGAATGTGTTAACTCTATAAGTTTCAGGAGAGTTGTCAAGTCTCCTGAACTTTTGAGTTCTTTGTGCAGCTTGAGGGAATCTTTGAGGAAAGGCTTTCTTATGACCATTACCATTTGGTATGAAGGGTTTTGGTTGTCTCATTTTATTCTGCCTTTGAGGAAAGTTGTCCCTAGGTCTATTCAGCTGAGGCTTTCTCAGAAGAGTTGGCCTAGGCTGATTATACCTTGGATACTTCCTCTGAACATTGTTCAGTAGAGTTGCCCTACCATTGGGTCTACTCTGCTGACCAATATTCCTCTTGTGTTCAGGAGCTTTGGCCATTTCCTTAGGTTTTGGCCTAATCTCCTGAAGCACTTGAGTAGGCATAACATCCATTTTGCCCTTTCCTTTGTTCAGTGGCTGAATTATTTCATTTTCAGTCTGTGCCACTGACTTAACAAAGATTCTCTTAGTGTTACTCACAGAAGCAACACTAAGACAAGGTGAAGATTCAAATGGATCAAAACCTAATCCACTTCTTTGAGCCATAGGTCTTTGATAACTCTGAATTTCCTCTATTGCTCTAGAGGATTTCTTCAGAGCAGACATCTTTAATTTCAGGCTCTCTTCACTTGCTTTAAGAATATCATATTCATGTGAGAGGTTTTCAAACTTGGCATTGAGAATTTTAAGTTCAAAATCTTTTCTCTTCTGAGAGAGAAGTTGATCATCAATCTCCTTTTGTTGGTCAACTATCCTGAGATTTGCTTCCTCAAGCTCTCTCAAGACTTGTTGATACAACTCAGTAGACTTGACATCAACAACTGTCTCAGAGTTTTTGGCAAGTTCAATAGCTAATCTTTCATTTTCTCTCACACAGTTATCATGAAATTCTTGTAACATATTGAAATCTTCCATCAACTTTCCAAGGGAAAGCTTCAAGTTGATCTCACTATTGTTTTGTGAGATGAATGATGGTGAACTAGAAGTAGAGGATACCTCATCATCCTCAAGAGCCATGTTGCAGACATCATCATCATCATCACTGTTGGAGAACAGTCCATCAGAAGAGTTGAAGCTTTCAGCACTATCAGACTCTTCACCAGCCATCATGGCCTTTCTGTTGGTGAACTTTCTGTCTCTTTTGGCTTGCCTCTCTCTTCTCTCCTTAGAGCTTAATTCAGGGCAATCATACTGAAAGTGCCCTTTCTTTTTGCAGTTATAGCACAGATCTTCATCATCTTCTTTCTTTGATTCTTCTCTTCTTTTTGATGATGAAGGTTCAGCTCTACTGGACCTTCTCCTATCAGAGTACTTGTCCTCTGATCTCTTCTCTTCAGGCTTTTTGGCTTCAGCCTGATTTTCAGGAGAGTTGTACCTTCTCCTGAATTTGTTGTCCTGGTAGAATTTCTTGTATCTACCAAACCTTGAATTTAGCTTTTCAAACCTTCTAGCCATCAAGGCTAGTTCTTCCTTCATTTCAGTCTTTGAGACTGACTTTGATGATCTTGGAGTAGACTGCATTTCTGGTTCAGCAGCTTTGGCTTTGAATGCCACTCCCTTAGTAGGATTTGAAGGTTCCTCAATAGGCTTTCTTCTATTGAGATCGAACTCATAAGCTTTGAGTTCTGAGAAGATTTGTTGCATGGGCATGGTGGAGAGATCTTTGGTGTTTTGCATCATCACAGCATAGACATCCCACTTTTGAGTGAGACTCCTTAAGATCTTCAATCCAACTTCTCTTTTAGTGTAGACTTTGCCCAGAGAGTTGATTTCATTCATCACATCAGTGAATCTACCAGCAAACTTATCAATGGACTCCTCAGACTCCATTGCAAACTGTTCAAATTTATGCACAGCAACTTGGAGCTTATTCTCCTTGATCTTTTCAGTACCCTCACACATTTCAGCAAGAGTATCCCAAATTTCTTTGGCTGTTGTGCAGTGGTAGACTCTACCCATAATTGCATCTGGAATTGTTTGGTAGAGGGTGTTCATGGCAAGATAATTCAAGTTATCTTTCCTCTTCTCATCAGTGGTAAAGTCATCTTCATCTTTTGGGAGTACCTCTCTTGGGTCTGCCTTTTGAGCCTCAGTGACTTTGGGATTGACAAATGTGAACACAAAAGGACCTCTTGTGATCACTCTCAGCATGTCAGTGTGTAGAGATGCAAGATGAGCCCTCATCCTGATTTTCCAGAAATCATAATTATCAATTGAGAACATGGGCAGTTTGTGATGTGAGATGTGGTTGACTGGATTTGTGGCCATGTTGTCCAATCCTTGGACAGTAGGAGGTGGAACAACAGCATTGTTGTTGGCCATAACTCAAGAACAAACAGTCAGTCAATATACAATTAGGATTTCAGATAGATCAGTTCAGTGACCACACTAAATATGTGATTTTGAAAAACAAGATGGCTTTTCAGAAGCAGTGGTCTTTGAACCCCTGCTCTGATACCACTTGTTGGTCCTGAAAGGAGTATATAACAAGTGTATGGGGGGGGGGAATACACTTGTATTCAAATTCTTTTCTTACTTGATCAAACCAGAGCTCAGCAAGGTTGTCTTGGACAACTCTGCTGAAGATGATTAACTCTTCTAAGATAATCAGACTACTAAGTACTATTGAGTACTTAGTTGAATAACTATCTAGGAGAGTTATATGTGCGGAATAGTGGTTGGCCCTTTTAGTTTAAACTCCTTTAGATTCTGAAATCACTTGGTCAATTCAATACAGTCCAGTTTCAGGGAACTTGTCCAAATCAGTTTTGCACAGTCTTTGAATGTTTATCCTTTGAAAGATCAGTTTTGTGTGCAGTGTTGAGTGTATGAAAGTACTTGAAAGTAAATCAACACAAGAGTTTATAGTGGTTCAGAGACTCAAGCTCCTACATCCACTTTCCCTGATTTAACAGGATAATTCCTTCACTATTGGAATTAACTTGTTTTATAGTGCCAAGGTGCACTTGATCAAGAACACCACTCTTGGTGAATTGATCCCTAGGATGTCTAGAGTCCTAGTACCCTCTTCTCAACTCAGAACTGAACTGTTCTTCTCTCAACAGTCAGCTCCTACCACTTCCACTACTACAACCTTCTCACTTTCACTCTTGAAAGATATGAGGATTGAAGTAAGGTTCCAACTAATGAGATATCCTTTACAATGAAGATCAGTGTATAAGGATAGGATATCTCTCTAAGCTTGTGTATGAATATACAATGTAGTTCAGCTTAGAAGAAGTGTATGAAGACTAAGATAGTCTTTGAAAGCTTTGAAAGCACTCTAGTTTGTAAGAACTTGAGGTTAGATGTGCTTGGTTGAGGTTGAAGTTGGATGCTAGTTGGATGCTTTCAAATGGTCTTCACACTTCTGTATTTATAGACAAATGAAGGATTTGCCCGTTGGAGAGGCAGCCTCCATTGTCCATAAATGTCTTCTTTTAGTTCTTCAACTTTGAAGACAGAATCTTGATAGTGACATGTCCTCATTTGGGAAATAAACGGCTGTAAGAGCTTTGTCTTCATTCTTCAGCACTCTTCCCAATATCTGACATTCAGATTCTCTTGTAAGAATATGGACATGTCTTATGAAGGTTGTTCCATTGATAGGACAACATTCCTCATCATTTGGACAACTCTCCTTATCACTATCAGCAGTCTTGCTTATCAGCAAGGTTGGCTTGCTCTTCAGATGACTTGGCTCATACCCTTTGCTTCACTTCAAGGTGATCTTAGCATGTTGATTTGCAATTCTTTAGGGTGTGTTTGTCTTCAGCATAGTTGACCTCAACTTTCAGAGCACTTGATCTTGACTTCTTGTACTGAGACAACTCCTCTGGACAACTCTCCTGATCAGTATAATTAGTCTCAAAAGACTTAGTGTTGTATCCAGAGTTTGAGCCTTGAGGGGACTTGATTTAAATGAACTTCTAAGCATGTGTTCCCCCTCAATTTGTGCATCTAATCATCTAAGAGCTACCTAACATATTAGCTCCTCATCTAGCCTTTATACTATATGTTCTAACATTTCTAGAACATATTCAATAATGACTTAGGCATGTCTCAGGGGGTTTTGGTATTCAATCAAAACATAACTCATTTTATTCCCAACATATAGGCCATCTTGTTCTAAAAGAGTCACTTAGCCAAAATTTCCCAAAATCGAAGTAATCTTCCGTAGTAAGCCCCTTGAGCTTAATTCCTCATTTTCTTGGCAAACTACAATGTTAACCACTTAGCCTTTTTAAGCCTTTGATACCTATATCTAGTGGGGGATGAAAGACAAAGTGGAAAAACATGTGCTTGAATGAATATCTTTGGTGGAACGAGAAATTGGGAAAGTTGAAAGAAAAAGAGAAAGATGAAAAGAAAATCAAGGAAAGAAAAGAGGGACAAAGAGCCCCAAAAGCTTGAAAAGAAAAATGGTTCAAAAGATGAGGTGATGAATGCTTGAAAAAGAAAGGAAAATGAAAAGTGAGGATGAAGTTTGTAAGCTTTGAAAGTGAAAGCACACATTGTAAAACAACAAGCTTTGTCCTCCACTAGAAGAGTCACAATTCCCAAATTCATCTTACCTTGTCCAAAGAGCCAATGTTACATCCTTGATTAAGTCCTATTGATCACATTGTTGAGCATTTGATTGTGTGTAGAAAGTAGAAGTTGGGCAAGCATATGGTGATTGCATAGCATAACTTGGTTGATGAGTGCATTAATATCCTCAATTTGTTTGTGTGTTTGAGAGAAACACTTTGTCATGTGAGTAGAGGACTTGAGCATTTGGATTATGTTTCCCATTCACAATGTGTTGTGTGTTTATGCATTCTTTGATCCATGAGTGTGAATTACAATAGTGAGCCTATGACCTTCATTGAGAAATGCACTTTGAGAAAGAGATATCATTACATCTTACTTTGCATGTGTGAATTACATTGAACATTCCATTGTGATCATTCCACCCTCATTGCTTTAAGTGCTTAGTTGTTTGAGGACAAACAACATTTTAAGTTTGGGGGAGTTTGATTCGGGTGGAATTTACACGTTTTAGAGGCACATGTGAAGCATGTTTTGATGTGGATTTCATTGATTTATGCATTGATTATGATTGTTTGAGCCGAAATGAGAGAAAGGTTGTGTTTTGTCGATTTTATAGGAAATACGATGGAATTTGGAGCAAAACAGCAACCATACTTTTCTGGATCAGGAAGAGGAGTGCACGGTTGGATTCGTCTCGAAAAACGGAGTGGATTAGCCAAAGGAATCGAGTCAATCCGACACCCGAGGCGAAAGATATGCACGAAACGAGAAAGGGCCGAAGCCGACCAAGCGAGAGCACGCCCGAGACGAGTGCTCGAGCAAGTGCACATCGAAACCGAAGGATTTTGGCTGAAGAGAGGGCACGGCCGAGCACCTTGCTCGGCCGAGCTACTGCCAAGACAAGTTGAAGGCCACGGTCGAGCACGCCACTCGACGAGGACGACCTCGAGACCGAGAAACTTTGGTCGACAACGCCTCGGTCGAGACAAGGCCACGGCCGAGCACTCCCTTGCCCTGCTCCACATCGCCTCGGCCGAGAAGCAGTCACGGCCGAGCACTCCCCGTTTTCCCTGTCCGCCGAGCACGGCCGAGCACCTGCAAGTCAAAAGGCCGTTTTGCACGGCCGTGCTCCGTGCACGGCCGTGCCAATCCCATTTTCGGTGCTTTTTTCACATTTTGGCCATTTTTTAGGGACCAACTTGCAATTTTGCCATCCAAACCCTACCCAAACACTATTTAAACCCCTTTTCTTGAAATCCAAGGCATTCTCCCCCAAATCCACACATAGTTACACATACTTGGAGGTGTTTTGGCCATTTCTCTCTCAATTCTTCACCAAATCAAGGAAGAAAGGATGCAATAGCTCCCAAATTCCATTCCCTACCACATTCTAGACTAAGCTTTCTCTTTCTTTTCCTTTTTATTTAGTTATTTCATTTGAATTGTGTAATTTGATTATGCTAGTTATTAGCTAAACACTTTGTGGTTCTAAGGCATTGTAAGACTTGGATTGATGTTTATGAGTAATTTCTTGCTTTAATTGGTGTTTGTTTCTTATTTGCATGTTCAATTATCCATTGTCAAGCATGTTGTTATTGGCCATGATGATTTGCTTATCTATTGTTAATTGGAGTAAGATCGAGAGATTTATTTCATTTAATCGTATGCAAGCATGCAACCCGATATTATTATGAGCTCGAGAGAGGATTAATTATCGGAGAGGGAATCGAATGGTCTTAGGAGCTATTTTAGGCGGTGTAATGTTTGTGAGGTAGAAATACGAGCCTATGTTGCATTGCGCCTTTGGTTAATTAGATCGAGAGATTAATTAATCCTTCTTGTGTGATCACCCTATATGAGATAAACTTAATGGCCATCTAAACGAGATAACATTCATAAACGGACATCTAAGTGTTACCATCGCCTTGGAACCCACCTTTTCTATTTGAATTTCAATTCGTTTACGTTCGTCTTACTTATTTGCATGTTAGTTGATCGATTTTGTATTTACTCTTCATTACTTATTGGTGACACATAGTTAGGAAATTTTAGAGTAATTCACACCACCCAAATTATCGATCACGTCTATTTAGAACTCGACTAGCAAACTACCCTTTTACGCTTAACCTTCTCGTGGGATCGACCTCGTGCTTATCATGCTACAATAGACGTCGTACACTTGCGGTTGTTTATTTAGTATTGCATAACGCGTGTATCACAATGCTGAGGTAGTAAATGGATCCAATATTCAAGGGGGAACCAATGAAAATGTCAACTCATCTGACAATGAGGACAATACCCCTGAATATGATCCTGAACTTGATCCTTCAATTAACTTTCCTGAATTTAATGAGTCTAGTGATCCAACCTCAGATGAGGACAATCCTCCTGAAGGGATCAGGTCTAGAAGGACTTGGTTGCAAGACCACCGAACTAGCCTGATACTTGGTAATCCAAGTGAAGGGATCAAAATTAGAAGATTTCATGGAGAAAGTGCTTTGTTTTGTTGTTTCCTTTCAAAACAGGAACCAGGAGATATTGAGGAAGCACTACAAGACACCAACTGGATCATAGCCATGCAAGAAGAGCTGAACTAGTTCACCAGAAATGAAGTGTGGGAGCTGGTAGATAGGCCAACTCATCAAGATGTCATTGGAACCAAATGGGTGTTCAAAAATAAGAAAAATGAAAATGACATCATTGTGAGGAACAAAGCAAGACTGGTGGCCAAGGGATATTGTCAATCTGAGGGGATTGATTATGATGAGACCTTTGCTCCAGTGGCCAGACTTGAGGCAATCAGACTCTTCTTAGCATATGCAGCTCACATGAGATTCAAGGTATATCAAATGGATGTGAAGAGTGCATTTCTCAATGGGGTGCTAAAAAAAGAAGTATATGTTGAACAGCCCCTAGGCTTTGAAGAAGGAGACAAGGTGTACAGGTTGAAGAAAGCCCTCTATGGCTTAAAACAAGCTCCAAGAGCTTGGTATGACACCTTGTCACAGTTCCTTCTAGATCATGGTTTTGTCAAAGGCACTGTTGACAGAACTTTGTTCAGAATCTGTGAAGGAGATGATATTTTGTTAGTCCAAATCTATGTGGATGACATTATATTTGGATCTCCAAATGAGAAGCTGTGTGAAAAATTCTCCAAACTCATGCAGAGCAAATTTGGGATGTCCATGATGGGATTGATGAATTTCTTCTTAGGACTTCAAGTCACTCAATCAAAGAAGGGAATATTCATCAATCAGGCCAAGTATACAAGGGACATGATCAAGAAATTTGGATGTGCTACAAGCAAGCCAGTCAGAACTCCTATGAATACTAACTGGAAAATGGATCCTGATGAAAGTGGAGAATCAACAAACTCCACTAACTATAGGGGAATCATATGATCCTTGCTATATCTCACTGCAAACAGGCCTGATATCACATTTGCAGTTGGAGTGTGTGCAAGATTTCAAGCAAATCCAAAGAAGAGGCACCTTGATGCTGCCAAGAGAATCCTAAGATATCTCAAGGGATCTGAGAATCTTGGATTGTGGTATCCAGCTGATGACAACATTGAGCTCACTGGATATTCAGATGCAGACTATGGAGGATGTAGAATTGACAGAAAGTCCACCTCTGGAACATGTCAATTCTTGGGCAGCAAGCTTATCTTATGGTTCTCCAAGAAGCAAAATACAGTTGCAACTTCAACAACTGAAGCAGAATATGTAGCAGCTGGAAGTTGCTGTGCTCAGATACTTTGGCTCAGGCAGCAACTTAGAGATTATAAAGTCATCTCAAATGAAGTGCCAATATTCTGTGACAACAATAGTGCAATTGCCATCTCACAGAATCCAGTGCTCCACACCAGATGCAAGCATGTGGATATCAAGCATCACTTCATAAGGGACCATGTGGAGAAGAAAGATATCAAGCTTGTCAAAATTCACACTGATAAGCAAAAAGCTGATATCTTGACTAAACTATTGGCTGAAGCAAGGTTCTTAGAACTCTCGGCTGAATTGGGTTTACTTGATCCAGGGAAGATGGAGAAATGAAGAAAGAAAGCTCAAATGAAGGGGGAAGTTCATTAAGTTGAACTTCAGCAAGGTTGACCAACCTCACTGAAGCAGTTTGCCAAACAGGGAAACTCAGCAAAGTTATCCTTATGGTGTTCAGCAATGTTGGTCAGGAGCTTTGTCCTAGTGGGACCCAGTCAGCAACATTGGGACCCACTCAGGCATGTTGGTCAGACAGTTTGACCAAGAGTGAAGTCAAAACAAATCTCAGGATGGTTGTCTGAGTAAATTGGATAATTATTGCTATTTTTAGCATTGATTAGACATTTAAAAGGTTTCTTGGTCTAAGAGTAGGCTATTTTAGGATGGCGTGTGCTATAAAGATTTTTGCCACCAAAATGGCAAATCAACATTTAATGCAAAATCTTAATTAAGATTTCATGATTTCTTGAGCCATCATCAAGGCCATTGATTTGCATTAAAACTCCATCAAACCGCCTAAAGCCCACTACCCCACTTTATCCAATTGGTTTTAATTTTTACCCACTGTAATTATCTATTAACCAATGGTTAATAAATACCCCACATATTTAAGCTCCTCGATTTTTACTTCCTTCCTCACGCACTCATAATTCAAAATTCACAAGTCTTTGAAAACCTCTCAAAACCTGCAATTTTTCTCCAAACCTTTCTATCTCTCAAATTATCCATGGCTCCCAAAATTAAGAGAGAAGAACTTGTAGATTTCAATGATTCCTCTTTGGACATTGATTTCTCTTATCTTAGCAACCCAAACTCTCTTTGGTTTGAAAAGCTGGTAGCTTTTGATAGTCCAGACACAGAAGTTCATCAAGTCCTCCAATGGCTAAGAGAGGCAGGGCTAGAGAAATTTCTTGGCACCAAGCCTGATTCCTGCCTGAATCCTTTCATGGCAGAATTCTTTGCCCATCTCAGATGGAAGGGCAAAAAGGGTGATGTGTGCACCAAGCTGACATATGCTGAGGAAGATGAAGATGAAGAAAGCCAACACACCATCATCTTCACTGCTGAGGATCTGGATGCTAGCTTTGGGCTACCATCAGAAGGCCAAAATCCAGAAATTTACAAAGAAGGAGATGATCAGGAGTTCTACTATCCATGGATGATAGTACCCAAGAAACTTGTAAGTGCTCAAAACAAGAACACCTTAAGGCCTGTTTATAGGCACTTGTTTGACTGTGTTGTGAAGAGCTTGTTGAGCCACTCTGGAAGTGTTGAACAAATCAGTATGCCAAAGCTGAGAGTAATGGCTGCTGTGATTGACTCTGCTGAGAAGAGAGTCAAGTTCAACTGGAAAAGCTTCATTCTGGACAAAATGATGAATGAGAAGTTTAAGTTCAAAGAGGTGAAGCACCACAAGGTGGTGGTTGATGGGAAACTCCAGTTTTGCACAAGAGCTAGCTTGCTCTTAGAAAGATTTGCACATTATACTCACCTCCAAGCCAAACCAAAGCCTTTTCCTGCCCAAAAAGTGATGTTTAGGAAGCTGTCTTCCAAGACTGAGAAGAGGAAGCAAGATGCAGCCTCCAAGAAAGCTGTAGCTGTTGTACCAGCAACCAGAGCCTCTCCAAGAAAAAGAAAAGCCCAACCAGTGAAATCTCAGCCAAAAATGAAGAGGATGAAGAAGATTCTGAGTGAATCTTCCCCAGAAAGTGAGTCTAGAAGTGGAGGTGCCACTTCTGAGGAGATTGAGAAGGTTGCTGATGAAGGAGTCAATCCCCCTGAAGAGGGTGAAGAATTCAGAGAGGTTGTCCCCTTACAGCCTGAGACTGTAACAGAGTACAGGGACCTTGATAAGCCCACAAGGTCTGAAAGGAGGAGAATTATCAAAACTTCTGAGAAGCAGAAGTTGATGGAAGAGGAAAAGAAAAAGAAGGAATTTTTCAAGGAGATTAGACAGGCAAGTAAGTCTAACTCCAAGTCCAAGTCCAAACCCAACAGCCCTGAAGCCAATTCTCCTGATATTCAGTCTAGAAGAATATCTCCAAGGCATGAGGAAGAGGAGTGCAAGACTCCTGAAGATGCCCCAATTGTGACCAAAAAGGTCTATTCTCCTGAAGGTGCTCCTGATAGGTCAGGAATTGATGTGCTGGCTGATTTAGCCAATATTGAAGACAGGCAGATCTCCCCACTTGATCCCAGATTACTCTCCTACACCAAACTTCTTGAAACTGTTCTTCAAGAAGGTGATCAAGTTGTTCTCCCACCCATTCCAGCCATTCCAATTACCTCTTCAGGCACATTGCTCTCAAAAGCACCTGAATCCCAACTTGTCTTAAGCTCTTATGAACCCAATCCTTCTGAACCCAACCTACCTGAATCCCAGTTCAACCTACCTGAATCCCAATCCAACCCCCCTGAAACCCAATCCAACTCTTCTGATGGAGATGATAGTGGTGAAGAGTACACCTATGAGGGGATGTTGAGGCAGATTGCAAGAGCTAATGTGGATGAATTATATCCAGGATTGAAGGCATATCCTAGGCTGCAACAACAGTTCTATGATCTCAGAGCACTTGTTGAGATCAAGGATAGAACAATTGTGGAAATAGCTCAAGCTATTAAGGATAAGGGTGCTAACTGGTGGCAGGTTGAAGAAAATAGGCTATTACATTTTGCAAATGTAAAGAAGACCAGTGTGCTAACCACTGAGGCCTTATTTTGCACCATTGTTCATGAGAAGGTGCTTGCTGAGAGAGAAAGAATTGCACAAGGAATCAAGCATCCTGATAGCCCATCTGATGATGATAATGATGATGATGACGACAACACCAATCCCAATCCTCCTGGCCTCAACTCTGCTCAGGTACATTACTTGACCTATCATTCTGTTAAGGACTCTGATCATTCAGAGGAGTTGACCAAAGATGGTAACTCAGTCCAAGATGCATTGGCCAAGGATGGTTCTTCTGAGCCTGAGGCACAGCTTGACAATGTTGAGACTTCCATAGGAGAAACTAGTTTGGCTAAAGCCTCATCAATGTCAGGACAGTTGGACATTGACCAGCCTTTAGTCATTCAGGATGACTCAGTGGCTTTGGGATGCCCAAGCACTGTGATCTCCCAACAACTGCCCTCTGTGGATCCTGTTAAGGATATGGAGGTGTCAGGTTTAGGAATGGAAGGAGTTGAAAAGGCTGATAGTGTTGAAAAATCAGAGGGAGATGGTGAGGATGATTGTGTGATTACTGGTTCCTTGAGTGCACCAATTATAGAGGGAGATGAAGTAGAAATATTGGGTGCAGACCAATATGAGAGTCAGGCTATTCTTCAAGTCAAATCTGAACTTGATGAATCCCTTGGTGAAAGGAGGCCTGATTCTCCAATGAATGTGAGTCCATCTTATGTGAATGAAGAAGAAAATAATATAGTTGAAAATGAGAGTATAGGTGCTGATGTATCAGACCTATTGGGAGATAAAAAGAATGAGGGTGTTGAGGGAGTTTTTACTAACACTCTTAGTTTTGCAGATTCAGTAGTTGTTACCCTTGAGCAAATTTTTGCAGATGCTTCCCTTACAGATATACCAGTTGATGCTGACATTGACCTTGAAGCAGTTTCAGCAAATGTGTCCACATTGAATAAGATGTACTTTGAACAAGCCAACACCACTGAGGCTGGTTTTCAGATTGCTACTCAGACTGCATCCATTATTGAAGAGCGATCAGAAAAGTTGGATACACTTGTCAGGGAAGTTGGGAAGGCACATGCTGCAACAGTGGATACTCTAGATGGCCAAGGCAAAACTTTAGCCTCTGTGGAGATGAGGCTAACTGGCTCAGAAGAGGTGATCTTGCCCACATTAGATGGAAGAATTTGTGGAGTTGAAACTGGACTGCAAACAGTTTCAACAGAAGTAACAAAGGCAAAGGATGAGATGGTGAAGTTCACAAAATCTGTGAAGAAAGAGCAGCATAACCTCAAGAATCTCTACAAGGACAATGTGAGAGCTCTAAGAAGGACTATCAAGGATGCATTAAGGCAAAGGACAGCTGCTCAGAGGAAGAAGGCTGAAGAATTGGAAGCTGCAATGGTGAAAGAAGCTACAGAGAAGTTCACTGTTGAACTTATGGCCAAAGTGTCTGATCAAGTTGTGGCCAACCTCACTGATCAACTTCAGGCCAAACTTGATCAATCACTGAAAGCCACTTTGGATGCCATTGTTGCACAGAAGATGAAACCTGTTCACTCTTTCTTAAGCATGGCAGATGACAAGATGCAAAACATTCATGATGAGAATGTCTATTTGCTGCAGGAGTTAAAGTCCCTCACTCAAGCTCACTCACATCTCTCTGTTTCTATGAGTGAGTTAAAGCCCCAGTGTTTTGATAATGCCAAAAAGGGGGAAAGAGAGAGAGCTAGAGCAAAGGGAACCTTGGTTATTGGTGAATCAAAGGGAAAGGAGAAGGTCCCTGAGATTGAGGAAGAGGAAGAAGAAGACATTGGGAAAGGCAAAGGCCCAATGAATATTGAGTATTTAACTGAGGAAGAGCAGATCCAAATTGCTGTCAAGGAGTCTATGATGTCAGCAATGGAAAGTCAGGCAAGAAAGCTTCAGAGGCCTGGTGGTGAGTCTGCAGGACTTGACCCTAAGGAGAAGGTTGCTGAAGTAAGGGGAAAGGTGACAAGGGCATCTGAAAGAAAGAGGAAGGAATTGCAAGCCTTCAATGAATTCCCAACCAGCCTGACTCTGCCATCAGAATTCCAGTCTGAAGAAACAACTCCAGTGAGGCAGTCTAAGAGGTTGAAGAAAGCAGCCAAACTGCCTGTTATTAAAGAAGAAGATGTTGAAGAAGAAGAGCAGGACAAAGAGCCTGAAGTTAATGTGCCCAAGCTTGCTGATGATCCTTCTAAGCTGTTTGAAGAAGGATTTGGAAAGGATCCAGAGACACAGGAGAAGCTAGCTCTTCAAAGGGCTAAAGAGAGAATGGATCAGTTGGTTGAGGCCAACAAGGCAAGAGATGAGAGGAGGGCAAACTTCAAAGCTCCAAGAAGGAGGGCTTCTTACAGAAGACTCAAACCACAGATGTTGCAAAGATGGGACACTCAGTACCCTCACCATGACAAGTGGGTTCCAATCTCACTGAATGATGCATGGGAGGAGGCCAAGAGAAGTTTTGTATATGACTTTTATGTCATTGGGAAGTGGCTTGAAGAGAGTGTGGATGAAGTCTTTGTGCAGTTTATGTTTGAGAACCATAGGGACCTCTACCAGAAGATGTTTGCAGCAGCTGAGATGGCAAGAGTGGAGTTCAAGGCCCCTGGTCCTATTCTGTACATGCCTCCAAAGTTTAATGGGAACCTTATTGATGAGGGAAAGATTCTGGAAGAGTTCATCAATATCATGAGGATGGAAAAGATGAAGATTGGCCCTAGAGGATCCAACAAGGATGTTTGGGAGTTGAAGAAAAGGGTTTGGGCTCAATATGGCATTGCTCCTCAAGATGATGGAACTCTATGATGGATAAGTTCATTTCTTCCCTATCTGTTTTTATGATTTTTATGACTGTTGTTACTCTGCTGTATCAGTCTAGTGAGTCCTTTTAATTTTCGGATCTGTAATGCTCTTTGATTTATATGAAAGGATCACTATGTTTCTATCAAGAGATAACAACTCATTATCTCAACTAACCTGACATAACATATCTACTTGATTTATTGTGCTAAAAGTTTCTTTCAGGAAAGTTGACCAGATCACTCACCCTGAAGGTAAAGTATAGTATAAGTCAAGTTCCCTTTGTAATAGGTTTTGGCATCATCAAAAAGGGGAAAATTGTTGGGAATAAAATGATTTTGATTTAGATACCAAAACCCTTGATTGATGATGTTCAGATTAGTTGAGATATGCTCAAGTGCAGTTCAGATAAGTTGTCTCAGAACACTTGAGTAAGTAGAATGCTTAAGTTAAAAATCTCAGGAATGTTGTGAGATTTTAGAGTTCAGGATAGATGTCCAAAGCTGGAATGTTAGGCAGCTTGATAAGTGTTAAGTCTCTAGGCCAAAGTTGCTAAACTTTCAGGACAAGCTGACCAAGTGGACAACTGAGCTGTAACGCCCCGAATCCGGAATGCAGCCTTTAAGGCTCGAACACTCTAAATTCGAGTCGCCACTTAGTGACTGAAAATCCGAACTTGAAAATTTCTTTAAAAATATAATAACACAAGTGAATCGATAAGAGTTTTGCAGCGGAAATAATTTAAAGACAAATATAAGGTTGTAGTGTGGCCCATTTGTTTAAAAATTAGATAATGATGAGCAGTAATTGTTTTAAAGATAGCATACATAAAATTCATCGAACGACTTTTAGAAAAGTTCGTCACTCGGCATACGAATGTAATTGTCTCCAATGTGTAGCAATATCACTTAGTATAATGAGCATTAATCATATAAAGTCTTATCGCATTTTAATTATTGGGAAACTTTGTGTCATCCCTGCTGCAACGCCGGCTCCTCTCGATCATAACCTGAAAATATTTAGTTTTGGGGTATGAGATAAAAATCTCAGTGGATATCCTTGTACGCTGCTACACAGATTGGCAGTATGCCGAAATAATTATTATTAGTATTTTATCGTAAATAATTCTTATTCATATTGCATTCACATTCATATCATTGATAATAATTCTCATCATTTCCTTCACCATTGTGGGACGACACTGATAACGACTTATCACGTGTAATCCCAATCGTCTCCTTTTATATCACCATTATATTCTCATCATTTCCTTTATCATAGGGGGGGACAACACTGGCAACAACTTACCACGTGCAATCCCCATCATCTCATCTCCTTTATCATAGGGGGGACAACACTAGCAACAACTTACTACGTACAATCCCCATCACATATCTTGACTACAAAAGTCTGTTGACTACGAAAGTCTTTTATCATAGTGGGACCACACTGGCAACGACTTACCACGTGCAATCCCCATCATCTCCTTTGACTACAAAAGTCTGTTGACTATACAAGTCTTTTATCATAGTGGGACCACACTGGCAACGACTTACCACGTGCAATCCCCATCATCTCCCTTGACTACAAAAGTCTGTTGACTATACAAGTCTTTTATCATAGTGGGACCACACTGGCAACAACTTACCACGTGCAATCCCCATAAACACTTCCCACCTCCTTCGTGAAATCGAAATTCATATATCACATATCATAATATCATAAAATAAGTGCATCATAATTTATTCTTGTATTCTTATTCATAAACGGAAATCGAAATTTACGCAAATAGCACATAAATGGGTTGTGTGTTAAAACCTGTGTAGTTTTCTCGATTTAGGCTGTGATATGGATTCGAATTCGTGTGGGAACCTGGGGGATCGATCAAGGATGAAGTTGGATCGAGTTCTTCAAGGATTGTGCAAGAAAATTGAAGAACAAGTTAACAAACAGAATCTGGAAAATAAAAGACAGCAGCAAATTAATTAAGAAGGAGGTGGTGTTCTTCATTTTCTTGGATCGTATGGACTTTCCTTCAACGAAACGAACCCGAATCATCTCGGATGCATTAACGGCTGTCTAAGGCTGCTAAGCTTTACCGGAACGGTAGGAATGATCAACCTTCTCTTATGATTTAAGAGGGATCAATCAATGAAAGACATAGTATATATGAAGAGGGGTGTTCTTACCTTGGGCATGGTTTCGGCAGACGTACTAACTCTCTACAATTTCTGTAGAGTTTAGGCTTGTATTTTGGAGAGAGAGGTGAAGAGAGAAGCTGGAGTGAGGTAAAGTATATATAGAAGGAATGGAGTGTGAATATTGGCCGACTATGAATAGTATATTGGTGAGGTGGACCAAAAGTGACCACATGAGCTTTTTGTGGTTAAAATTAAAGTAGTAGATATTTTATTTATCGCGGCATTCGTTAGTACTCGGTATTTACTACAAAGTTCTTACTTATTTTTGTGTTAGTTTTTCACGGAAAATTACACGAGAGCTATAAATATTTATTTAGGATTTATGGCGATAAAATCGTCGCGCTTCGAGACAAAAATTATTTAATTAATTATAACATTTGACTTAAGACTTTTTATATTATTTCTATATTAATTCTAGTATTAATTTAATAGCAAATCATCAAAATGACTCGTAACCAAAAATAAAATTAGATAAGACAAACATTATATCACATACACACGCAAAGCAGGATAATCAAAGAAATGTAATTTTCACATAGGAGGTGTTGTATCTATGATCAAGCAAGTAAATATTTTGTATTAAAACTAAGACAACAATGCATTATTATTTATTAAAACATATTATGCTTTGTTTAGTCTTTTATCATGAGGTTTCATAAACTAATTTGTAAAGTTATTAATTAAACTTCTTTCATTTTAAATATTCATTAAACCATATATTTTATTTATTTCTTTATTATGTGCTAGGAGTGCTCCCGGATCAGAATGCTCGTCCGTCTTCCTGAAAATCAAATCTCTTGATAACAAATAACGATGTTAATATAGTAGAAATACTCTTAAATAATTTATTCTTTTATTTCATATCAATTTTGGGACGGGGTGTTACATCCCTACCCCCTTAACAGAATTTCGTCCCCGAAATTTCGCTTATTCATTTTTCACATCTCTTAGTGCTCGTTGACTACACAAGTTTTCTTAAAAAGGGTAATCAAATTTATTTCTAATATTTTATACTTCAAACTCCATAACCATATAAGTTGCATTCACCAATATATATATCTTATTTAGTAAAATTTATTTGGCCTCCATCTTATCCTATGTAAATATATATAAATATATTTATATTTCAACCTCTCAAATTTTTCAGAATTCTCATATTAAACATGCATATTTAATATTTATATTTTAACACTTTAGTTTTCAAGCTTCCTTTAAAGTTATCGAATATAAAAGTTTAGAAAGCTTCAGTACGAAATAATATGTATGTAGGTGAAATCGAGTACTAGTAATATGCCTAACGTGATTTATTATGTGTCGGTTTCGTTACCTTCCTCGAGGATAGCATTTACCACAGCCCATTCTTGATGATCTTATCCCGAGACACTCCTTATTGGTAGCGGTATGATTTGGTTGTCACCGAATTGATTAATCCTCAACGGTGGTCGTTCAAATAGTTCTTCAGGACATTCTCTAATCTTGTGTCCCGGCCAACGACAGTTGTAGCACACTCCCTTCCCAAACTAGCATTCTCCTCCGTGTCCCTTGTTTCACTTGGGACATAGTCGGTGGTTCCTTGGCCTAACTCCAATGGCAAAATTATTTCCATTCGTATGTGGGTTTTGGTTCCTCTTAAAGTTAGGTTGCAAATTTCGGTTAACTAATAGTGTCGCGGGGATTGGCTTAAATTCTAATCCCATGCCGATGGAAATAATTAGTGCTCGGTCGAAGACCTCGTTGTAGTTCATAAGTTTTAGCCCGGCTACAGTACCTCCAACTTCAGGTCTCAAACCCCGTTCAAACCGCCTTATTTTCTTCTCATCGATCTCCACCAGATGTGGAGCATATCGTGACAACTGATTAAATTTCCTCTCATATTCTGTCACTGAGAGAGTTTCTTGTCGCAGGTTCACAAATTCTTGTTCCTTCTGATCGCAAAGAACTTGCGGGAAATACCTATCCATTACTGCCTGCTTGAATTCCTCCCATGTCAAAGATTGTCTTCCTTCAGCATTCAAGGTTCGGTCGTAAGATTCCCACCACTGGGCAGCATCTTCTCCAAGTTGAAACTGCGCACAAGAGACCTTTTGTGCATCAGTCAGAACCATATGTTTATAGATTCGCTCCAGACCAGCAATCCACTCTTCAGTTTCCATAGGACCCTCTTTCCCATTTAATTTTGGTGGTTTCATACGTCGAAACTGTTCGACAAATTCGTTGGCTCTAAGTGGCGAGTGACGCATAGGTACAAGTGGTGGTGGGGTTTGTTGTTGCATAAAGGTTTGGAGAGAGTTGAAGAATTCTCTTGCCATGTCGGCTCCAGAGATAATGTTAGGGGGTTGTTGTCCTACTGATTCTTCGGAAGGGTCCTGAGCACGATTCCTAGTAGCTCGTCCACGTCCGCGTGATGCCACCTAAAGGATTGAAAAGAAAAGAATATATTACTTCATATAGGTGTGACGAAACTTTCAAAAACAGAACCCAAAAAATCGTAACGACAAGGTACTAGCACCAGTTCTACTTTGAGAGTACACAGTACATTGGACACACACTGTCTAGATTCAGCGGCACAATGACGGCACGTCGTCGTTTGTATGTTAGGGAACCATTGATCGCATGTCATTAAAGCGACATTTAGGTAAAAGTAACGGATAGAATAAAGCAAACCCACTTGAAGTAAGTTGCAGAATATAATATATATAATGATTAAAACGTGGAGTGACCTTCTCCATCGAAAAAGAACAACAATCCCAATAAGATAAAACAAGATCATATGCATCTAGCCTTTTCGAGTATATATAGTGAAATAGGGACTGATGTCAAAATAAAATAAGACTTTTAGGTCCGTCTTATTTTTCAAAAGGAAAAAATATATATATCATAAGTATCGTGAACGCATATGAAATACTTTTATAAACTTGCACTCGTACTATATGAAACAGGTAAATTAATCATATCATAACACTTTTCACTTTGTAAAAGATCATTTCATAATCATTGTTTACTTCATAAACTTATCGTATCAAACATAACTTATTTTTCTTTCCTTTCCATAACTTTGTCGTATCAAGACACAATCTCATTTCGTAACTTTCATAGACAATGCAATTTCTACTTTCATAACATTATCGTATTATAACTACTATTTAGAAACTTTAAAAACTTACATACCTTGAGGGCGCTTCGGCTGCAGCAGGAGACACATTTTCCCACGGGTTATACATTTTAACATTATCTTAATATTTTTGACATACTTTAGTATAAGACTTACTGAACCAAATTTCTCTTACTTGTACATATGTATAAAGATAAATATATTTTTTTTTTTTTGAAGGACTTTTGCGGAAAGACTTAACCTTTTAAAAATAAACATTTTGAAAGAAGAGAAAATAAATAATTTTGGCCGAAGGTTTGAACCTAGGCTCTGATACCACCTGTAACGCCCCGAATCCGGAATGCAGCCTTTAAGGCTCGAACACTCTAAATTCGAGTCGCCACTTAGTGACTGAAAATCCGAACTTGAAAATTTCTTTAAAAATATAATAACACAAGTGAATCGATAAGAGTTTTGCAGCGGAAATAATTTAAAGACAAATATAAGGTTGTAGTGTGGCCCATTTGTTTAAAAATTAGATAATGATGAGCAGTAATTGTTTTAAAGATAGCATACATAAAATTCATCGAACGACTTTTAGAAAAGTTCGTCACTCGGCATACGAATGTAATTGTCTCCAATGTGTAGCAATATCACTTAGTATAATGAGCATTAATCATATAAAGTCTTATCGCATTTTAATTATTGGGAAACTTTGTGTCATCCCTGCTGCAACGCCGGCTCCTCTCGATCATAACCTGAAAATATTTAGTTTTGGGGTGTGAGATAAAAATCTCAGTGGATATCCTTGTACGCTGCTACACAGATTGGCAGTATGCCGAAATAATTATTATTAGTATTTTATCGTAAATAATTCTTATTCATATTGCATTCACATTCATATCATTGATAATAATTCTCATCATTTCCTTCACCATTGTGGGACGACACTGATAACGACTTATCACGTGTAATCCCAATCGTCTCCTTTTATATCACCATTATATTCTCATCATTTCCTTTATCATAGGGGGGACAACACTGGCAACAACTTACCACGTGCAATCCCCATCATCTCATCTCCTTTATCATAGGGGGGACAACACTAGCAACAACTTACTACGTACAATCCCCATCACATATCTTGACTACAAAAGTCTGTTGACTACGAAAGTCTTTTATCATAGTGGGACCACACTGGCAACGACTTACCACGTGCAATCCCCATCATCTCCCTTGACTACAAAAGTCTGTTGACTATACAAGTCTTTTATCATAGTGGGACCACACTGGCAACGACTTACCACGTGCAATCCCCATCATCTCCCTTGACTACAAAAGTCTGTTGACTATACAAGTCTTTTATCATAGTGGGACCACACTGGCAACAACTTACCACGTGCAATACCCATAAACACTTCCCACCTCCTTCGTGAAATCGAAATTCATATATCACATATCATAATATCATAAAATAAGTGCATCATAATTTATTCTTGTATTCTTATTTATATGTCGATGTTTGTTTAGTTCAATTCAGAATACACCAACAGTCCATATAACATTTACATCGGCAATACAGTAGTGACACCCACCTGGTTAACTTTTAAGAATAGTTACAAACTTCTTGAATGATTTTAGCAAGCGTAACGCAGAGACCGTCCGAGCTCTGATTAGGCCGCACTTCGCCTAGCACGTTTCCTTGAATATGTATTTATTATAAGAACTCTTGATTCTTAAAATTACATAACAATTTTCCTTCATGAAAAATCTCATAATCACATGAAAAAATAATATTGAAACAATAAATTAACCAAACACATTTTAACATGTATCAATTGGTGTGTTTAATAACTAATAACAATACATGGAGATATTTATCATCTATACTTTAAATACATACTTTACTTAATAATTTTAAAAGAAGCAACATATAAAATAAGATCATTAAACTTCAATCATTCAAAAAGCATCACTTTTTATCAATTCCAGTCCTAGCTACTTATGGAAATATTGAAACTATTGAAAACACTTGAAAATGCATTAGAATGTCAAAAGAATTATGTTTAAATGTATGGCAATTAAACAGAAGGTGTATTTATGCATATTTCAAAACTGGTCCCTGGTAGCTAGTTATGGAACATAAAATACTGAATTTTCTCGTATATTCGTCAATTAATTCCCGTCAAACGGATAACCCAAATAACATTTTTCTTTGAGTTAATTGAACTATATGATGTTAAGTTTACTGGAAATGAAAGGGTTTGTGAAAATCGCGTCCCAAAGTTTAGTAAAAAGGACTCCGAAGTATTGAACCCGAAATGAAGATGCTCTGTTTTTTCCAGATTTCCCAGCATACTGCCCAATTTTCAAAATCGAATATCTCTCATTATACCTTATCAATTCGTGTTATTTTTTGTATTTAAACTCTCCACTGTATGAAGATTATTCCCTCTTTGGTTTTGAGTCAAAATCATTTTTCTATTGAAAGATATGCACTCCCAAAGTCACTGCATTCAACACAAAATTCCAGCTTGTATTGTAAACTTTGAAAAATCATTGTATACACTTAAATCACGTTTTCAACCAATAAAACACACCTAAAGTATAACATGCATATTATAAAACATATATATCACAAGTTCCACAAGATTCGAGTACCGAGAATCATAAACGGAAATCGAAATTTACGCAAATAGCACATAAATGGGTTGTGTGTTAAAACCTGTGTAGTTTTCTCGATTTAGGCTGTGATATGGATTCGAATTCATGTGGGAACCTGGGGGATCGATCAAGGATGAAGTTGGATCGAGTTCTTCAAGGATTGTGCAAGAAAATTGAAGAACAAGTTAACAAACAGAATCTGGAAAATAAAAGACAGAAGCAAATTAATTAAGAAGGAGGTGGTGTTCTTCATTTTCTTGGATAGTATGGACTTTCCTTCAACGAAACGAACCAGAATCATCTCGGATGCATTAACGGCTGTGTAAGGCTGCTAAGCTTTACCGGAACGGTAGGAATGATCAACCTTCTCTTATGATTTAAGAGGGATCAATCAATGAAAGACATAGTATATATGAAGAGGGGTGTTCTTACCTTGGGCATGGTTTCGGCAGACGTACTAACTCTCTACAATTTCTGCAGAGTTTAGGCTTGTATTTTGGAGAGAGAGGTGAAGAGAGAAGCTGGAGTGAGGTAAAGTATATATAGAAGGAATGGAGTGTGAATATTGGCCGACTATGAATAGTATATTGGTGAGGTGGACCAAAAGTGACCACATGAGCTTTTTGTGGTTAAAAATTAAAGTAGTAGATATTTTATTTATCGCGGCATTCGTTAGTACTCGGTATTTACTACAAAGTTCTTACTTATTTTTGTGTTAGTTTTTCACGGAAAATTACACGAGAGCTATAAATATTTATTTAGGATTTATGGCGATAAAATCGTCGCGCTTCGAGACAAAAATTATTTAATTAATTATAACATTTGACTTAAGACTTTTTATATTATTTCTATATTAATTCTAGTATTAATTTAATAGCAAATCATCAGAATGACTCGTAACCAAAAATAAAATTAGATAAGACAAACATTATATCACATACACACGCAAAGCAGGATAATCAAAGAAATGTAATTTTCACATAGGAGATGTTGTATCTATGATCAAGCAAGTAAATATTTTGTATTAAAACTAAGACAACAATGCATTATTATTTATTAAATCATATTATGCTTTGTTTAGTCTTTTATCATGAGGTTTCATAAAATAATTTGTAAAGTTATTAATTAAACTTCTTTCATTTTAAATATTCATTAAACCATATATTTTATTTATTTCTTTATTATGTGCTAGGAGTGCTCCCGGATCAGAATGCTCGTCCGTCTTCCTGAAAATCAAATTTCTTGATAACAAATAACGATGTTAATATAGTAGAAAAACTCTTAAATAATTTATTCTTTTATTTCATATCAATTTTGGGACGGGGTGTTACAGAGCTGAAGAGATCAAGAGTGTTAAGGCAATGCTCATAAATGCAAATGATCAGAACAGTTGAAGTACAAATGATCAAGAGCATTGAATGCCAAAGCTCACAGAAGACACATTCAATGAAGAATTTATTGTCAATCATGCCTGAACCAAACATTGAAGACTTAAGGCATTAAAGAGTGAAGCATTGAATGAATGTTGGAACATTCTAAATTGCAGCAGGAATATTCAGGGGGCTTGTCCCATCTGACCGTTGGTTGAGTGTAGATTCTGCCACAAATCAACCTTGGGAAATGTGCATATTTGGAATCTGACACAAGTCATCTCAGCCGCATTTTTCAGAAGTCAACACATTCATTCAAGCAACCATTGAAGAGGCCTTTTACACAGTGGATAAAAGGATGCCAAGCTTCATAGCCGTTTCAATGGTGCTGCAAATAGACAAGTTTGAATTGCTATCCCTCCAACGGTTAGTTGTTCAAATTTGCCTATAAATACAGAAGTGATCAAAGGATTCAAACATCCAACTACAAGTTATCAAACTACCATCAAGCTTTCAAAGGAAACCTAAGTTGTTCCTCAGAATCCCAAGTTTCCTAAATCACTTCATTTAGCTAAGCCAATCCTTGTAATCATCCAAAGCTTAGCATTGAGATATCCTAAGCCTTTACAACTGTTCTTATTGTAAAGGATATCTCTATTAGTTGGAACCAAACCTCAAACCCTTATCTCATTTAGTGAAGAGAGAGTTTGTTGTAGAAGTGAAGAGTTAAGGACTGTCATTGTGAAACAAAGTCTTAACTCAGAAGAGATTGAGCACTAGGACTCAGATTATCCTAGGGATCAAAGCACTAAGAGAGTGTTGTTGATCAGTGCACCTTGGCACTATAAAACAAGCTAATTCCATTGTGAAGGAATTATCCTGTTCAATCAGGGAAAGTGGATGTAGCAGCTTGAGTCTCTGAACCACTATAAACTTGTGTGCCATTTACTTACTGCACTCTTTATTGTATCTACTTTTAATCATATTTCAAAGAGCAAAACTCAGTAAGTTAAGAAAAACTGTTTTGGACAAAGTCCCTGATAACTGTATCTTTTCAGAAATTAACTTGGAGTATTTCTTTAAGTCAAAAGGCCAACCACATTCCGCACTTAACAACTCTTTTAGATATTTAGCCAACTGATCACTCTATAGTGATCAGTAGGACAAGTATCTATCAAAGTTCACACTCAGGCTTGCTGTAAGACAACTTGCCTGATAAGACCAGTTTGTTCAAAAAGGAAGAATTTGCATACACAAGTGCATTCCCCCCCCCCCCCATACACTTGTGTCATACTCCACCAAGGACCAACAAAACCCACGCCTTTCTTGAGTAGTCATCTATGATAGACAAGAAGTATCTACCACCAGACCTCGTCTGATTCCTAGCTGGCCCCCATAGAGCTGAATAGACATAGTCCATGATCCCATTAGTAGAGTGAACACCCTTACCAAACTTTAACCTCTTGGATTTACCAAGAATGCAAGACTCACACAAATCCAGCTTTGTGATCTTGTCCTTGCTAAGCAAACCTTCCTTAGACATTTCAATTAGGCCTTTCTCACCTACATGAGCTAGTCTTCTGTGCCACAACATGGAGTTGTCTTGCACCTCTGCTACATCTGATCTACCAGCTACTGTATTTTCCTTAAGAAAGTAGAGATCATTTCTTCTCACACCTTTCAGGACAGTCAGCTCCCCTTTTGACACATTGAGCTCTCCATCAGTAGACTGGAATGTATAGCCCATAGAATCCAGCATCCCAAAAGATATCAAATTCCTCTTAAGTTCAGGCACATACCTGACACTTTTGAGTATTCTTACTACACCATCATACATCTTCAGGTGAACACTACCTCTTCCACAACTTTGCAAGTGTGATCATTCCCAAGCATTACAGAACCACCCTTCTGAATCTTGAAATCATGAAACCAATCTCTTCTTGGAGTCATATGGAAAGAACACCCTGAATCAAGGTTAGCACTTGAGCAAACTCATAACCTTCTTGCTCCATATCTTCTTGAGTCTGATTAGCTTGATTCTTGTCATTAGAGGTTTTGGCAACATATTTCCACAAGAACTGCTTGTATTTATGACAAACATTCTTATAGTGCCCAGGTTTGTTATAGTGGTAGCACACTACATCACCTTGATTGGACACAACTGATTTTCCCTTATTAGCTCCTTTGGGTTGACTAAGCCCCTTCTTGGCACCATATCTCTTCTTGCCGACTTTGATTGCCAATCCTTCACCACTGTTGCACTTATCTCCTTGAGATGTCTTGTTGTGCAACAGTTTGGACTTGACAGCCAGCATTACATTCTTCAATGTAATACTTTCCTTCCTACCATACAAGATGGTGTCCTTTAAGATTTCAAAGGACTTAGGGAGAGCACTCAATAGAATCAGAGTTTTATCCTCTTCCTCTAACTTGACATGTAAATTCTCTAGATCATCAAGAATTTTATTGAACTCATCAAGCTAATCCGGAATGGGTTTGTCATCCACCATTCTGAAGGCATACAACTTCTGTTTCGAATATAGACGGTTAGCTAAGGTTTTAACCATGTAAAGTTTACCTAGCTTGTCCCATAATTCTTTCGCTGATTTCTCTTTAGCCACTTCTCTCAGAACCTCATCACCAAGGCAGAGTAGAATAGTCTTTCGAGCTTTCCTTAACATCTTGTTCCTTTCAGCAGCAGTTATTGCAGATTCACCCGTTGGGGTTGTAGACTCTTCGAGCACGTCGAACAAGCCTTGTTGTTCTAGGAGAACCTGCATCTTGACTCTCCACAACCCAAAGTCACCGGTGCCTGAGAACTTCTCAATATTATACTTGGTCGAATTCTCCATCTCCGATGTGACAATTGCTTTATGGTTGACTCTCGATTCCCACAGACGACGCCAATTGTCAGTAATTATCCCCTCAGATTAGACGTCTCCAATCACAAGCAGAATAATCAGACCACAATAACAATCCAACAAAGAAGGCAATTCACAAATATAAGAACGAGAACAGAAAACAGAGCACACGCAAATTTATGTGGTTCGATCAACTTGATCTACATCCACTGGACACACGACTTCAATCTTGATTGATAAAATAATGTTTACAACACTCAACACTCGGAAAGGGATTTCTCCTCACTTCACTCGTAAACTCTCAACTCAAGAACGAATGCTCGCAAGCGTCAAACTTTTACAATTACAAGATATGGGGTATTTATAGAAGCCAAGGATGATTGCAGCGTGCACTGAATGCGTGATCATTGCCAACCTGGATTCTGGTACAACCTCCTAACAAACTCACACTTTCAGCATGACCCAACCTGAATTGACCTCCTTGTCCTTCACTTGTTTCTTGCAAACAAATGACACAATTAAAAGACTTATCCGAAGACCTCCCTCTTCTGATTACTCTTCTGATATCCCAACATTTAGTCAAAAGACTAACTCTGCAAATAGAACTCTACTGATCTGATCTGACCTCTTCTGATCTTCGCATCTCAGCTGATCCTAAGCAACACCTTCTCATCTGATTGAATCCTCAACTCATCTGATCAGGTCTAAGTTAGCTTACATGACTCCTCCAGCTTATACGCACAACAACTGAGTCCACCAAAAAACTTCTATCAACTAAGTACACAATCTGATTCTCCCTTCTCGCAACAGCTGAGTACTTCAGCAGACTAGACAGTTGTTCTGATTTTCACCATTAGATGAGTAAAACTCATCTGAATCTCGAGATTATGAGATAAACCTCACATATCCTTATTATTATGTTTATTTACTACCCAGTTATTCTCAAATGGTATGCTGAAGAATGCAACAATTTAGATAGAAGCCTCGGGTGACCTCTAGTTTTATTTCCACTTTTAATATTTATCTATGCTCTCAGATTGTAAAATTTGCTTGATTTTGATCTGTTTTATTATAAAAAAATGTAGGGAGTCAGCCATTTCTGTATAAAGAATTAAGAATGGTATGGCATGATTTGAATATGTGCAGAGGAATCGCCTATTATGGATTTATTGAAATATGTTCATAGCAATAAACTGCCAACTACTTTGGATGCCTTGGTGAATTTGTTGGTGATAGCTGACAAATTTGAAGTCCCTTCATGCTTGAGAGAGATTGTATTCGAGCATTGCAAAACTTGCCAATGACTTGTGAATCATCATCACTTTATTTGGAACTTCCTCCAACTCTCCTGATGTCCCCTCAACTTCAGCCACTTTCACATGCGGCCAAACACTTCCTTCTTGCAAACTTCAAGGATTTAGACAAGTACGCACCCATCTCAATTTTTCTGTTTAATTTGTTTCTATGTAGTCCACTGGTTGACATCAATTTGTTTTGTGTTTTTCTTGATTTTGGTTCTTTTATTCTTTTAAGTCCTTCATGCTCCATGTTACTATTGTTGTCCCTTCTACCCTAATTTGATCAGGTTTTGGATATTCCATCAGTTCTCTTAATTTTTGAATAATTCACCAGGTTTATATTGGAGGTGATTAACTTCCCTTTACTCGCTATTCAAGCACTTCTATCCAGGGGCGGTGCCACGTTGGGGCCAGGGGGTTCAGTGGCCCCCCACCATTTTTTTTTTTAATATATATATTGTAAATATTTTATAGTAATAATTATATATATTATTCTCGTCGTACGTGTATATATATATATATGAAAATAAAAGTATTATTTTTATTTTTTGAGACATACATATCAAGTATAGATGAATAAATAATAAATGCTTGCATACAAAGTTTGGAAGGAATAATATATTTTTTCATGTATTTTTTACTTAAATTTGTTTCTTAATACACCAAAAGTAAATTATTTCTTCAACAGAGTCAATAATATAGATTGATGGTGTATTTGAGAATTATTGTCTAAGTTTTTGCTAAGAATCGCAAAATATTTTAGCAATTTTTAAATTGTTTCGCTTCATTTTGAATCGAACTATCAAAACTTAAAAACAAAATGAAAGACATCTTGTTCAATTTAATTTAATGAAATGTATTGACAATTTTATCATGTAAAATTTCGATGAGTATAATAAGTACATATTATTTTATTTTTAATGTAATGTTAATCGGGCCCCCTATCGAGATTTTCTAGCTCCGTCACTGCTTCTATCTAATGATGAGTTGGAAGTGACTTCAGAGTGTGTTGTGTACGATTTTGTTCTAAAATGGGTGCATAAACATTGTCCTGGCTTGGATGGGATATTGAAAATGAATCAACTCCATCTTTTTCGTTTTCCATTCACGACTACAATAAATGACGAGCCTGAATTATTGCATATTTTTGTACTTTAATTGAATATTATATTTGAATTAATTTGGTATTTCAGTGTATTTTTTCGACTTATCATTATGTGCCCTTCAATTACCTTGATGTTTTATTTTCATATTTAATTCAGGTAAAATTTGATAACGAGCCTTTATGAGAAGAATTTGACCCAACACCGAAGGACTCAATATTGGGCCAATGAGATAAATCCATGCAAGAAGTAATTTGGAATGAAGCCCAATCAAGTGTCTAGGTGGGCCGTGAGTGTTGTGAAATTGAAAGAGGAGAAATATGGCCCAGGCTATATACCCCTCCAGACTTGTTAAATATACCCCAACGATTCATACACCCCCCTCAAAACGAATTATGTTAAATGTACTCCCCACAAAATATCAAATTTGTCATTTTCTCTCAAATTTGAACATGATAAATGTACTCCTATTTAAAAACCTAATTTCCTCTTATTTCCCCTTTTTCCTCCCCTCCCACCCCTTCCTCACCCCTTCCTCTTCTCCCTTCGTCCAACGCGCCCATCGCCGCCCTCAACCACCCGCAACCGCCCCCCTCCCTCCCCCCCCCTCTCTCTCTCTCTCTCTTTAAATTTTTGCTTCAATCGACGGCGGCGCCGCTCCTCCCTCCCCCAGCGACGCCGCCGCCGTCTCCTCCCCAAGGCCGCGTCGCCGCCTAAACCCTAAATACGCAGGTTTGCCTTTTTTTTTCTGCTTCAATCAACGACGGCGTCGCTCTTCTCTCCCCCAATGACGCTGCCGCCTCCACCTCCCCAAGGTCACACCCCTCCTCTCTCGCTCAGCCGCTTGAACCTAAACATGTAGGTTTGCCTCCTTTTTTTCCGACGTAATTAATGTGTTCTAAAATAAACACTTTCGTCGACAAATTATTGTCGACGAAAGTGTTTATTTTCGAGCACATTTTGTCGAAATATTTCAATTTTATTTTTATTTTTTCTTTCGACAAAATATTGTCGACGAAAGTGTTTTTATTCAACACATTATCGTCTAGTCGTCGACCACATGCCTTATTTTCGACAAACCAGTGTCTATCGACACTTGTTTGACGAAAATAAGGTCAATTTTTTTTTGAGTTTTTGTTGGGTTTTTTGTTTTGTTGGAAATGGCGGCGGTGAAAGATGGAGGCGGGGGTGGCATGTGGGTGTTGGCGGCGCTGCAAAAATTAGGTTTAGAGTTTTTTTTTAATTTTAGGGTTAGGGGGTGTATTATCTAATTATATTTTACTTAAAGGGTAAATTGGGTATTTTACATGTATATTTAATTAATAAATTGAGAGTGGAAGTATACTTAACAAGTCTAGAGGGGTATATAGCCTGGGCTAGAAATATTTGGTGGGTTTGACTATATGCACCTCCATTTCGGTGAGATGTACTCCCCTAATCAGTTTATTAATAAAATAATAGGGTAAAAAACCAGAAATACCCTTCATTAAAATACAGCATACTAAATGCACCCCCTACTGTCATTTCTTTCACCTCTCCCTAAACCACTACTTCCGGCTGCCGCCGACACCATTTCCGACGATCTTCAAACAAACAAAATCACGAAATTCCGAAATATACTTTAAAAAATTACAATTTTATTTTTATAAATTTCGACCAACCAGTGTTGACCATGTGCACTCCCGATGTGTCGATGGAAGTGAATATGGTCGAAAAAAATAATTTTTTTTTAAATATTTTCGACCATGTAATATCGACTAAATACAATTTGTCGACCAGAGTGTATTTTGTCATATTATATAGTCGATTTTTTTTAAAAAAAAAGTAAAAAAAATCGACCCTTTATTGTCGACCATGTACACTCTCATCGACAATAATGAAAGGGTTGAATTTAAAATTTATCGACGAGAGTGTATATGGTCGACAATAAAGGGTTGAATTTTAAAAAAAAGGAAAAACTTACTGGGAGTGGGGAGGCCGACGGGGGCGACGCTGGTGGTGGGGAGAGGGGCGGCCGATGGGGGCGATGTCGGTGGTGGGGAGTGGGGCGGTCGACAGTGGGGAGTTAAATAAAAATACAGAAAATTCTTACAACGGTCAACGGAGGAGAGGCCGCGGCAGCGGGTGCGGGGTGGGGAGAGGAGGCCGCGGCAGCGGAGGTATGGGAACAATCAAGAAACAAAGAAAAAAAAGGGCAGTGATGGGCCGCGACGGTTGGGGTGGGGGCGGGGGCTACGACGTCGGATGGACGGGGGAGGAGGGTAGGGGTAGGCATAAAACCGAAAAACCGAACCGAACCGACGATTTTCGGTTTATTTGGTTCGGTTTATTCGGTTGAAATTTTTTAAAATTTCGGTTTTTCGGTTCGGTTCGGTTTATATTCTCTAAAAACCGAATAAACCGAACCGACCGAACTATAAATAAAAATAAATATAATTAATATTTATATATATATATATATATAAATATATATAAAACCCTATAACAGTAAACAATTAAACATTCATTTCCATTTCTGCCGTTTCTTTTCCATTTCTGCCGATTCCCCTACTTCCACCACCGTCGTTCGCGTTCGGCCACCACCGCCGTTAGGCCCACCAGAGCCGTCTTTGACGTGTGCCTCTCTTCCACCACCGCAGTATGTTCTGCTTTGCTTGAATGCCCTTTTATTTAAGTTATATATGCTAGTTTTGTTTTGGGATTTTTAGATTATGTTTTTAGATATTTGATTTCATTGAATATAAATTGGAGATCTACTCCAACATATTAATTATATTTTCAGATTTGTTGTAATATATTATTTAATTTATTTTACAGTAAATTATTTAACATATTTAATAGCAGATTTTTGTATATTTTATAAAGATTGCTTACATTTTGTATTGTTGTTTTGATTTACAACATATTATCTATAAGTTGCATGCCTTTCAAATTTGGTGAAAATGATGGGTTTAAGGATGTGATGTATAATGCTTGCGACCCTAAATGGTACTTGAAAGAATGAGAGTTTTGATAGAGTGTTTACTATTATAGTAGACAATGCTCCTTCAAATGATACTGCAGTTTCATATTTGAAAGAACAAATGAGTGATTGGGGTAGTACCATTCTTAAGTGTGAATTCATTCATATGAGATGTGTTGCTCATATAATCAATTTAGTTGTAACTGATGGTTTGAAAGAAATTGAGATTTTGGTATTGAAAATTAGGGCTGCAGTACATTATGTGAGACAATCCCGACTAGGTTGAAGAAGTTTAAGGAGGGTGTTGAACATGAGAAAATTGAGAGCAAAAGTTTGTTGTCTCTTGAACACAAGATGAAATAGTACTTATTTAATGTTGGAGTCTCCTCAAAAGTTTGAAAAGGCCTTAATAGGTACAATTTACATTATCCCAACTTTAAAACTGGGTTTAATTTGGGGGAAAATCACTCAAATCTACAATTTGGAATCCTATAGTACACAAAACTACCATCATAAAATTATATTACTTAAATCTACAAAAGAGGACATAAAATTACTAGTGTGCCCCTCCTTTTCAATATTTTATTAATTATTAATCTTAGTTTATGTTACGGTGTGTTATATTAATTATTACACTATTAATTAAAATTATTATTTTATATTTATTCAAATTTTATGCAAAAATTATTTATTTATTCAGAATTTTTTTTATTACAGATTTTTTAAAATCAAATTGAGAAATTAGTTTTTTAATATTATAAGGGATTGAGAAATTAATTTGTTTTTATATTATATTTGAAATTAGATTTTATTCAAAAATTATTTACATTCAAATTTTAAATTATAAAATAATTTTTTATTTCTATTTTATTTAGATTTTTTACACATTGCATATCAACAACAAACAATGCATACTACACATTGCATATCAATAACAAACATTGCATACTAGCAATAAATAATGCATATAGGAGTGAATGATGCATATTTACAACACACATTGCATACTAACAACAAACAATGCATATATAGAGTGAATGATGCATATTTGCAACACATTGCATACTAGCAACAAACAATGCATAAATTGTGCACATTCACAACAAACAACACACATTTACAACAATACGTATATCGAGTAAACTGTGCAAAAAGAAATACATTTTTTCCATCGTACGCCAATACTTAAAACATAGTCAATATATTGTCTTTAAAATGAGCAGAATTTAAATGCTACCATTGATTTATAATTAAAAGAAAATTGACATTCACACATCATTTCTTACAATTTAAAGTCTTATTAAAGAGGCTCAGTCTTTAGGGATGAGAATGAAAGTCAAATAGGCAGAGCAACATGTTCTTGTGTACAAAACTTAATGTAGTAGCCTCAAATATGCAGCAATGTGTTCTTTGAGCCATTGTCCAAACTTAATGATTTTGTAACATCCTTCCCCTCTTGTGGATTTGGTGCTGAAAGAGAATCAAGACATTAGATAAATTGCATTACAAGTTCTACGCTTCAGAAACTTGAGACTTTAGGCAAAAGAATCTTGCACTCATACTCTGTTTTTCATTAAACATATACAATTGATTTCACCATACTTCTGTGAGTGATGGAGAGGCAGAAAATAGTCCAAATAGAAGCAGTAGGAGCTTCTCTTCATGTCAAGAAGAAATCGATGAATGAGACATGCTTCATCAAGAAACAAAAGACTGAATATAAACAAAATTCTTCTCTATATTACTTTATTTTTATTCCAAAGTTATTAACACTCTAATTACAATATACAGTAACTAATTCCAAAACATAATATCAATTATAATTGACATACCAACAAATTCCAATATCTTCAGTACATAGAATAAATGCACCCCAAATAAATATCTTCGGATTGCTCAAAGCACTCTACAATAAAATCCCCAAAAAATGCAAGAAGCTTAAAGAAAAGTTACAAAAAGACACACACCTTAAAGAAGACGAGATGAAACACATTTACAAGAAGCTTCCAGTTCCAACAATTGCACCACCTCCTCAGCCATTGTCGCCACTGTAAGTTCTGTAACCACCAAAATTCGCCATCCACTTCACAAATCTAGGGTTTGTAGCCGCCTTCGAATTTTATCCTCAGATCTATGGTTTTTTCGTTCCCGATGCAAGTGGGAGATCTGATGAGTCATGTGTTCTCCGTTCACGACGACGGCGCTTCACGTGCAGAGGCTTGAGGTTTCGCGGCGCCGCCTCCGTCTTCCATCGTCGTTGTCGAACCATAGAACGACGTCCCCCTTGTCGAACCCTTCCTTTCTCTGGTTTTGTTCCTCTAGTTCCACCCTAGATCCGCCGCTCCACCCTATTTCTCTGAAGAAACCCATCGATTTGTCGCCCATTGCTAACGCCGCTCATCGATTTTTCGCTGCCGCCGTCCCCATTCTGCTATCCAGAAGGAACCCCGCAGCCGTTGGCCATTTCTCAAAATATCGCTTAAACCCCTTTCAGTTCAGTTCCGATGAGAGAGAAGATTTGAGAGTTTCATATGGTTTGAATGAGGGAAAGAAACGATGGAGTGGGAAGATGTGACTTTTGAGTGGAGAGAGAAATGAAAGTTTTAAAATGTAATTGAGGGTATACGGTAGAGGGATATAATTGGGTTTTCACATGAATTTTGTGGTTTTAAATAATACCCAAATATTTTTGCAGTTTTGAGCACCGAGGGGTTATATTTTGTAGATACTAGTAAATATTCACGTCCTAGGATAATTTGGAGAAAGGTGTCCCTTCAAAAGTAATATATTTATATTTTATTTGTTTATAATTTCAATTCATATGTTATAATTTTATTTTGATCGTTGTGTTTTCTTTTGTAGGTTTTCGAGAAATGGCTTTTGAGGAATCAACCGATGCATGAAGATTTGTACTGTTTTTTAAAACTTATGTAATATTTAAGGATTTGTAATGAGATTTTATTGTGTGGGATTTGTGATGAGGTTCTATTATGTGGGATTTGTTTGATTATGAACTTGAATTTATGTGGGATTTGTAATGAGATTATATTATTTGTGTGATTTGAATTTATTATGTAGCATTTGTTACGTAGAATTTTGTGGATTACTTTTATTATGTAGAATTTGTTAGGTAGAATCCTTAGAATTTGTTATGTAGAATTCTGTGGATGAACTTCTATTACGTAGAATTCTTCTGATATTGCAGATTCTGTGGCTGAACTTTAGAATTGAATTTTTTAAAATATTTATTTGTTTAAATAATTTTTTTTTTAATTTTAGGCAGGAAAAATTCGGTTCGAATCAAACCGAACCAACCGAATTGTAATTCGGTTCGGTTTTTATATAATTTCGATTCGGTTCATTTTTTTAAAACTTCGGTTATTTCGGTTCGGTTGAAAAAAGGTCAGAACCGAACCGAACCGACCGAATGCCCACCCCTAGAGGAGGGGGCGGCCAGACGGGGGTGGGAAAATTTTACAACAACGAAAAGAAAAATTGTGGGGGAGGGGACGCGGAGGCGGAGGCGAGTATTTATCTTAGACCGATTTTAGGGGAGGGGGTGCATCAATGGTGGGGGAAAATTTTACAGCAACAAAAGAAAAATTAGATTGAGGGGGGTGCATCTATCTTAGACCGATTTTAGGGGGGGTGCATCAATTGGGGCAGTGCATCCATCTGAAATGGAGGTGCATATAGTCAAACCCATATTTGGTGGCAGACCCATTTAGTAAGAAGCAGCCGTGTTGTGGAAATCTATATCTATATATATATAAAAAGAGGAGGATAGTGGCCGTTCCCGCCTAAATATATAAAGTAATAAAATATTGTTGTAAATTGTAATGGGCCTTCTATTGTAATTTTTTTTGAAAATCCCATTAAAAATATTAGTAGTCCACTGCAGTTGCAAACTATTCCACTTGCGCCTTTTGATGTAACCGAGGAAAAAGGAAATGAAGTAAATTCACATTTTGGTCACTTTCATTACATTGTCATTCGTCTTCTTCAAATCGCATGTCTTCAGATCCGTCATTATTTCAGAGTAATATTACATACTCTTAGCTTCAAACGGATGCACTCGCTGCGGCCAGCCCGGATCGGCCGTCGCCCACAGCCCAGCCCGTCTCCAGCCAAGCCGCCTGTCGCCGACTCGCCGCCAGCCCAGCTTCCCGTCAAGGTTTTTTTCTCTCTTTTTTTTCCTTTTTGTTCCAATTCTTACAATTCTTGATTTTTGTTCTTCTGCTCATATTGTTCATCTTGGATTTTTTTAAAATTTTATTTGATGAAAGAATTATAATAGGGGTGAAAATAGGTTTGATTTTGGAGTTTTTTGGGATAGGGGATGCAACTTTTTTTATTTGTGAGGAAGACAGAAAACATTTTTTTGGTTAGTGTTTTTTTTTTTTTAATTTCTGAAACTTTGATACATATTCAGAAAAAAATTCCGAAAATCTGCTTTTTTTTTTTTTTTTTTTTATGTTTTATAAATATGAATCTGCTGATTTTTTTGGTAAGTATGGTTGACTCGGTGGAGGGGCTGCGGTGACTCGGTGGAGCCTCAATTACAGATTGTTAATATATAAATTAAAAATTAATGTTGATTGTGTAATATTTCCTGATGCTATTTCTTCTTGATTTACTTTGAATTGCAGTATAACTTCTTCAATATTCTCTTAGAATAACAATGGAGTAGTCGAATTACATTCTCCTCTATAAATGGAATGCGCCCTTTGAAGCCCTTTGAAGTAACCTAGGAAAGGTACGTAGCAAATTCACATATTTGGCCACTTCTTCAAATCTCATTTTTCATGTCTTCGTATCGGTTACTGAATCGCCGTTGTTACCATTGGCACAAAAAACTTGGTAGCCATGTCCCCTTCCACTCTCCGTCGCACGCACACGATGAAAATTTTAGGGATTTGTTCACAAAAGATACTTATTCAACAACCATGCAGGCCGCTGCCCCCACCGCAGTCACCACCCCGAGAGTGTTACCACCCTGAGAGTGTTCACCTTCACCGCCCGCAATCCCAACTCCTCTGTCTCCGTGAGTTTGCAGTTTTCAATTTTGCATTTGTGAGTTTGTAGATTTTGTTATCAATTTCAATTTCAGTAGCATATTTGTGGAATTTTATAAATTTCCATTTCTTGGTATTGTACTATTGTTAGTTAATGTTTGACTAGCTAGATTTTTGAGTTACAGATTTTGAGAGCAATAATCATATTTAAATGTATCTCACATAAACACATAATATAAACACATAATGTATTTTAATAGGAGTTGCGGCTAGAGAATACGGCATACAATGTGGGCTTTCGGGCTTCAACGGCATGCCTTGATTGTGAAGAGAGCCAATACAGAAGAGGAGGTCATGCCTAAGGTTAAATAAATGGTTGACTATCACAGGAGAAAACTAATGAAGATTGGTTATAAAAGGAGGTCATTTTTTCGAGAGGATGCAAAGATGTCTTTTGAGAGTTTGCAGGATTGGCCAGGTAAACAGTAAGTTGCATATAGTTGAGAGCAGTGGAAAAGCAAATGTGACACTGATATCATCTTTTATATATATATACACATGTTGAATGGTTGTCGAATATGTCTACATTACAAATATTGTTACTTTTGTCTTTCTCTACTAATTTTATAAAATGTTGTCATTTTATCTCATATTTCATAAAATTGATATATGTTTTTAATATAATTATATGATAGAAGTTCTATTTTTCTTAGTAAAATTATAAAATGAAGTTGTATGAATGGACGTATGAATGGATTTTCAGTTGGTATCGGTTTTAACATCTTTAGTTTGGTGATTTTGATTTAGAGAATGACAGACAATATAAGTTGAGGAGAATAAAGTGATTAAACTGTGATTCAATATTTTTTATAAGTTTTGGGTTGAACAACTTTTGGTGCATTGCAAACAGGAAATGTAACGAGACTCAATAGCAGTGAGTATCTCCATCGAGTTGCTTATGCATTGTGTTGAGTTTAAATAATGTTTCTCTTCAACATTTATATGCTTTGTTAGAGAGAGTTAAAGGTTACGCGTTGTTTGAGTCCCACTACTTGAATATCAGTACGTATAAAGGTAAAAATTGGTATGTATCCAAGAACCAAAAGATTTACCGTGCATTATTTTCTTCTTAATTTTGAGTCTTTTTTTGACATTATTTTGCAGGTAACGCAAAACGGAGGAACAATTTTTTCAAGAGGATGCTATGATGTCTTTTTAGAGTATCGAAGATTGACCAAGAGGTAAAATTGTAACAGACTGAGATATTATGACTTACTTAGTGTTAAGTGTCAAGTTGAATGTTGTAAAATTGTAATAGATTAACTTATCTATTTATGTATTGTACCTACAAACATTAGTTGGGTGGTTAAGTTGTAATAATTGAATTTGAGATTTATTTGTAGCAAGTGTACTGCATTGTTAAATGAGTGATGAGTAATCACAAGTATTATAGTAGTAGTGGCTTCAAGTTAAATTGGCAATACAGGTTACTAGGCTGAGATAATCATTTTCATTATACATGTTTCTTTTTCAGTTTATAAGTGTTTCAGAATAAAAATTCACTACAAGAAATTTGAGAAATTGCGACGAAAAAAATCGTCATAAAAACCCCATTTTTCGTCACGAAAGTTGTTCGGCGACGAAATTTTTCGTCGCAAAGAATGTCACCAAATGTGCGTGGCGGTAGGTAAAATGTGACGTTATTTTGATTCGTCACTAAAAGTCATCATTTGATGACGATAACGGTCATCGTCATTATATCATTCATCTATGGTGACATATAAATCATCACATTTGGTGTTAAAATTTCGTCATTTAATATGATATTTCGTCACTAAAGGTTAGAATTTTCACAACGATTTAATTTATTGTCACTAAAAATTATTTTTTTGTGACGATTGTCCATCTATTACTAACCTTATCATATTTTAGTGACATTATTTTTTGTTACAATTAGACTAACTATTTTGTCATATTTTGTATATTTCATCACAATAGAGTTGTTCTTTCGTGACAAAATGTTGTTCGTTGTTATATGTGTGTATATATAATGACGACAAAATTTGTCACTAAAAAGTATGATTTAGTGACAATTTTTTTACTGTCACTAAATGGTGTGGAAATTGTGACAAATTATTTATGTCATTATAATGTACTATTTAGTGACAAAAACGGTGATTGTCAAAAAAAGTTTAGTAACGATGACAACATATTTTTTGTCGTATTTCAAATCTTTCGTCATGAAAGAATTACACTATAGTGACAAAGCTTTGATTGTCATTATATATTTAGATATAACGACAATACAATTCGTCACCCAGTATAAGACTTTAGTGACAAAATGCTCAATGTTGTTAAAAGATGTGAGAATGGTGACAATTTTTTTTTTTTTTTGTCATAATAAAACATTTTTCAATGACGAAAATGATAATTGTCCCAATTTTTTTAAACTATAGTAACAACATATATCATCATTATAAATTAACATTGACAATATTATTTTATAGTAATTTTATAAAAAAAAAGAAAAAATATTTACGACAATAAATAATTTAAAGATAAAAAAAATTGCATTGATAAAAAATCATTTTTAGAAAACTTAACAACTATAACAAGAAATATTTGTTTATTACTTAATGAAACCAAAAAAGAAAAAAATATGTATATTTATAAATAAAGTTTATAACTCTATCCCTTTATCATTCAAAAAAGCCATTAATTTCTCAATATTTGCATCTTAAACAACCATCTTTGCATCTTGTGCAACCATTTTTGCATTCAAAACAATCCACTATGTTCAAAACAGTCAACTGTGTTTTGAGTTCTTGCACCTGAGCTTCAAACTCTTTCAACTTTTCTTTCGCGTCTTGTGTTGAGTCTGCTTGGAGGCTTTGGACCATAACCAAGACCTTTTACATATCCAGTTCCATGACCCAACACCTGCAATACTATCTCATATGCACTCTTTTCGATTCCGAGCTCAATATATTCTTCTCGCTTTTTTTTCATCATCTCCTAACAATTTAGTATAAAGAGAAGTAAATTACCATCAATTTTAGTAATAAAAGTAAATCTCATAAATATTTATCACAATTTATTTTTAAGTAATATGGAGTACATTTTTATCCACAAAAACCCATAAATATTATTACTACCAATAAACAGAAAAGAAGAATTGAACTGTAATATTTAAGCAAAAAGAAGAATTGAACTGTAATATTTAAGCAAGTAGAATTGAAGACTCGCTTGCATTGTAATTTTAATAAGGAGAAAAAATAAGTTTCAATATCGCCACAAAAGCACCCTTTAATTATTAACAACGTATATTTACTAAGGGGATAAGATTGAAAACTTGTTATTAGAGTATTATATATGTTAAATATGTCTACATTACTTACCCAATTTTCTTTTGCCTCGCTGGATTTTCAACCATTTTTCTCTGATTTGTGTGTACGTTCATACAAGTCAATTCGATCACATGGTTCTCCAGCTAACTCACGTTCAGACTACGTACATAACAAAATAAGTTAATACTTGATCATAATAGACAACAATTAGTATACTAATTTACAAACTGAAATATAATAGAACTAATCAATATAATCAAAATACTTAGGCATATATATCCACAACTATCCTCATCAAAATTCTTTTCACTTATCAAAGTTCATACACAAAGACAAATATAATGACAATTACATCAATTTGAGTTGGTGTCAATACAAATTCCATAAATTCATATTCTTTTAAATATAACAAGAATACATACATAGTCTAATTTCACATGAGCAACACATGGCTCCAATATTACAAATTACAACATATACATATGCACAAGTTTGTAGGGAAATGATTTAACCAATAAGAGTCACAGATCAACTCTAAAATAACTTAACTGAAAACAGAAATTTCGTTGAGCAAATTTTTTGGTTTTTTTTTTTTATGCAGAAAGCAAATCCCAACAAATGCATGCATATACCAGGGATTGAAATCAATGAGCAAACAAATCATGTATGCATCCAATTTACTGAAATCAAAGTGGTTTATTAACAACTCCAATTAACTTAAATCAAAGAGCACACCTTCGTTTCCCATGTAATTTTATCCCAAAAAAATCTAATTCTATTACGTTAGAGATTTTTTTTTAAGTTTAGTATATTGTTTTAAATATTGAAAACTCTATAACCTAACTGTAGTAATTTTTACATCTCCAATTAAAATTAAAATTTGTTGAAGAAGAATTTTCACTTTAGACTCCACAAAATAAAAACAAAAACCCAAAATAAAATCACAATCAGCAATCCCAACAAATGCAACAAACCCTAAACTTCATATTGAATCAAAATTTCTCAAATCTCAATTCCAATTCCTAGCGTTGTAGGCGCCACGCATGACTCACGATTCAGGACAACATGCTTACCTTTTGTCTCTTACTGACGAGAGGCCGGCGGGCGAAGGGAAGTGAGGTTGTGTTGGCTACATGGCTGCGTTCGAAATAGATGCGGGAGAAGAGTGCAGGGTGTGCGGTGCCGACCGGCGGCGACCAAGCCACAGCGGCAGCGACACTACACAAGGCAGGGGCGGCGGCGCTTTGATCACAGAGACAGCGACGATCGAAGGTGGTGGCGCAGATCAGTCCCAGACGCGGTGGACTACGTGGCGGCGGCGAGATCTGGCCGTGCACGAAGACGGCGTCGCACTCTCTGTATTGGCGCCCACACATACATGTTGCGATCTATTTCTTATGACCAGGGGGAGGTCTACAACTTTAGGCAGCGCGCGACTATATATGGTGGTGGAAGGCGGGCGATGGCGGAACCCAGCTCGAGACCGACCAAGCACCATCGAGAGCGCTTGAAACGGGTCTACTTCATTTTATTGGAATAAGTTAGGGTTTTAACCCTCAATTTTGGGGGGAAATTTGGTGGAAAAATTTTCATTTTATGGGGAAGAATCGAGTTTGTTGATATTTTTTAATTTTTTTGATTTGACAGTGGGGGGAAAGAATTGAGTCATTATTTCACTTCTAAAATTAATTAGAAGATTAAAAATTATGAATAATATTGTATGATAAATTTAAAAAGAAAAAAAATTGTAAAAAAAGAAGAAGAAGATTATTTTAAAAGATATGGTGAGTATTGTGAGACAAATTGAAAAATAATAAAAATTAAAAATTAAAAAAAAATATGTATATATATATATATATATATATAAAAATACCAAGTATAATTGTTATAAATTAAGGTAGAAAATTACAAGTACATATTATTTGTTAGGAGTACAAAGTATCCCTATTAAGAGTACGAAGTATAATAGTTTTTACTATATGAAGGGGGTGTTTGCAAACTCTATAAACAGCTTAAAAGCACTTCTCAAAAGTAAAAGTTATGAGAGGGCAGCTTTAAAAAAAGTGATTCTAGAAGTAGTTTGTAGAGTTTGCAAACACCCCCAAAGTATCACTTTGCACCCTATGGTGATACGAGAACAACGAAGCAAAGTACATTAGGGTCGGTTCACCGATTGAGTGTTGATTCACTAATCAGTTTTTCTATAATATAGTTTCCAGTGATCTGGGTTCCACTACGCCTACGGTGATATGAGACCAAGAAAATGAAGTACATTAGTGTTGGTTCACTGATCAGTTTCAATATAATATGGTTTCTAGTGATTTAGATTGTTGTACAGTGATACGATGAAACAAATTATGTTAGTGTTGTTCATTGATCAATTTCATTGTCACACGATTTCTGGTGATATAGGTAAATGTACAATATGAGACTAACAAAACGAAGTATGTTAATGTCAACTCACCTATTAAGTATCAGTTCACTGTAATATTGTTTCTAGTGGTCTATGTTCAGTGTAATATGGTTTCTGAAGAGGAGGTATTATATATACACATTTTTTCAAGTAATAAATCAGCTACAAATGTTTCCCCTATCAAATTAATACTCGTATTGAATGAGGCATCCATCTCGGACAGGGGTGTAAATGAGTCGAGACGAGTATTGCTGAGCTCGAAACTCGACTCGATTGTTATACTCGTCTCGATTACATTTACATAAATGTAAATGATATATTAATGCCAAAATATAGTAAATATTGTCCAAACTCAATTAGGTTCGCAAGCCTTTCGAATCGAGTATTTATGAGCTCGAAACTCGACTCAACTCGATTAATTTCGAGTCGATTTCAATCTTTTTCCGAATCGAGCACAAGTAGCTCGCGAGTTGCCTCAACTCACTTACACTCCTAGTCTCGGACACCCAAGCTATCGTGATTATTAATTAAGGGGCCATAATTATTTGTTTATTCACACACGTGTATGTGAAATATATAAAACTATTAATACATTTAACAAATTTGTTTATGCTTTGATGTCAAATACTCTTCCTTTCTTCTTAACTTTGAATGTGACATTTTTTTTTATAATTTTTTTTATAGAAAATCTACATCTTTATTAAACATAGACAAATATTTTAACTAAAACATATCCACAAAATTATTAAAAAAATAAGTGTCTTTTTATTATTAAATAACATATTTGTTCCATGTAGTTAGAAAAAAGATTCGGTTCATATTAAATAAAATCATATTTTTATTTTATTTTATTTAATAAAATCATATATTTATGTATTATAAATAAATATTATTAGCTTAAAAAAAATACATATTATGGAGTATTAATAATTTGTATATGATGGGGGAAATAATTTAGGAAAATAAGTATCAAATACTAAGTGAAATTTTTGGGAGATTAGCGGGAAGAAATGGCGGTCACAATTAAGCGCTACATTTTTTTCCCGAAATCTGAAATCCTTTGAATCTGAAATTCTGAATCCTTCAGCCTTCGAAAAACAAAGAAAATTGAAATCCTTCAAGTTGGTGCCCCTTGCTGTCGCGCCGCCTATACTAGCAGTCACACTGCTCGCCCCTTGCTGTCGCGCCGCCTATACTAGCAGTCACACTGCTCGCCCCTTGTTCTCACAGACGCAAGGGATGCTCCGTTCTACGCCATTTAGATCCCGACGACCGTCGTTCTCTTCGAGTTAGAGTTTAAGCCCTCGTTTAGGTCTCCGATCCCTCTCGGGTATCTAATTTTACTAATAAAAATATTAAAATTTGTCTAAATTTGTTGCTTGTTTTGTTAATAAACACAATGATGTTTTTAAACTTGTATTATATTTTATTTTAGAGCCTGGATTCATAATTGAATCTTTGTTGAGATCTTAATTGGTCGCTTCAGGCTGCGGCGCTTCAGGCTGCACTCCACTGCCATGTCCGTCGGGCCATTGGTCGCCTCACCTCGCGACACGGCGCACTCACCGTCCCTCAGTCGTCACATTCGGTCGCCCTCTCCCGCTCACGTTGACTTACCTCGTGCTTTCAATTAATTTCTCTCTCTTCCGTTATATTTCGTTCCTTCTCCATCGGTCTTGATCATTTAGTAAGTTTCTCTGATTTGATTCACATATGTTTCTTCGATTAATTATGAAATTTATGAATTGAAGTTGTTTTCCTTGTATATAGGAACTCTTTCACCCTGTATTGCAGAATTGAAGTTTCTGGTTAACCTAGTGTGATAGATTGCCAGTGTTTTTATATGAATACTTGTGACTAGGTTGATTTACTTGGTGGAAATGTTCAGATCGAGTCATTAGACACTTTTGGTAGAAACTCTGAGAGGCTTGCATTTGATCACCTAGTGTGATAGCTAGATTGCCAATGTTTTACATGAATTTCAAGTCCTGCTAATTTTCCTAGAGTTGAATAAGATAACTTTATTTTGTACTTTTCATGACATTGACTCGGAAGAATATATTTCATTGCAATATTTAGTTATGCTAATTTTCCTAGAGTTGAATAAGATAACTTTATTTTAGTTATGCTAATTTCTTTCCAAGTTTTTTAAGTGTAATTTCTTCAGTTTTTGTGAACGTTCCTCCCTGTTTCGGGAAAATGATTCAATGGAAATATGTACAGAGTCCTTACATTGAATATTATTCTAGAATTGCATAATTGTAGGATAATTGTGGTATCAAGCTCAAGCCGATGCTCGTATTCTTATTTCTTGTTTGATTGTTGAAAAATGGAAGGTTGGGAAATCTAGAACGAATGACACAAAGATTCGCAGAGCTGACTACTATGGCACATAGAGGGGAAGTAGAAGCTACAGTGACCAATGTGATTATAAGCTCATCTCTAACATATTATTTACTATTAATTAAAACATATGAATTCTGCTTGCCTGTGATGTTTGGTTTTATTTTGTTTTGCACAATGTTTGATACCTGGGTTCAATATGGGCTTGTTTTTGTTTAATTGAGATCAAGCTCGGTTATTCACATTTACCCTAATACTCGCTCCAAATATAGTAGTGTCTTCTGTTCTAACTTATATGCTCGTCCTCTGCAGCCTTTACCTCCTGCAGAGGGGAAGGAATTGAAAGAAACGTTACAAGGTATACTTGGATAAGGGAAGAAAGTAAAGGTTGATCAGAAGGTGATTATAAATATTTTAACATTCATATCATTTCTCTTCTGTTGATGCGAATGCTAACGTCCAACATTTTCCCTAAATCGACAGATTGATCCCAATATTCTTGGTGGAATTTGGAAAACAAGTTCTGGTGTGATAAACTATTTTGTTTAGGTTGTGAAAAGCTTTTCATCAGGTAAAAGAGAGGGAGGAGACTTTATGGCCGCATGTGTATCAACAAAAGGGGAGTGGATTTTTTGTGTTGGTGAAAATAGTTATGCTGCTGCCTTAATTTATTTATACCATTTGCTACCATAGTTTCACGGAATTATTTAACTTATATGCAGAAAATTAGGTAAAGAAGGATCCTTAAGTTGTGGCTCGCGCAGTTGATCGTAGCCAGGGACAGTTGTCTTGCAAGCATAAACTGAGCGGTTTTTTTTTATTTCAGCCTCTTTTTAAATTAGTTGATTTTCTAGTCAAGAGATTGGGACCTGTACTTATTTGATGTTACACATCCTCTGTTTGAATTTTCTGTATATGAAGAATAACTTTTTTTATTGGTTTGGTGTTGCTCTTCTCTAGAATTCTTCTCTGTTTGGGTGCATTGATTTGAAGACATCGATGGAGAAAATAGCTGTTGTAACAGAGAAAATTAGAAAGTAAGTCATATATTTTCCTTTCTTTATCCTTTTTCGTGTTATTGTTATTAAATGTAGGAAGTAAATTTGTGTGACATGTATACAATTTGGGGATTCAACTGACTACTTTATTTTATTTCATGTGGTTATGAGTAGAATTATGTGTGTAGAGGTTTTACAATGCAAAATCAGAGGAAATTTGCTTCTATTTAATGAAAGGTACTCCAACATAAATTGATAAGAGAACTTTTGAGGATGTTAATGAATCTGGGTAGATGAGGTTTGTGATATTATTAAACATAGGTTTGCTTTGTGGTCTGTGAGCCATAGCTTGTTTAAGGGTTTGTCATTAGCTGATGTAGTTAGAAACGGGTGTTTAGCATTCTAGTTCTAGTTTTTGCCTTTATTGGCACTATCATTTTATTATTGTTGAGGGATTCCTCATTCCTATTTCTGCAGGAAAAAAAAAAAGAAAAAAGAAGACATTGTAGATAATAATCATCATATTACCTGAGCTCATTCTTGCATATCAATCCTTTGATTTTTGCAGAAATATTATGGTTTGTGATACTCCAACTTTAGTTGTATGCATTGACAGCTTAAATATTTCTTGAAGCATTATGTCTAATACTTGTGTTTCCCAACTTTCCATATTTTCAAATATTGTGAAAAGTGGAACTTGATTTATATTTTATTTGTTTTATGAGTGCAACATATCTAGAATATTTGTTAAAAAGTGCAACATATCTAGAGACTTTAAAAAAAAATATAGTGATGTAGCAATATTTTTGTCCCGCATATTTTCAAAATTGATTTTTGTTTTTGTTTTGCAGGTTACATCATGAAGTGTGGTTATATACTTTGTAATATAGCTTATATACTAGTTTTTGTATATGAAACTAATGTACTAATGTTCATTGTTTTTTATGGGTGAAGAAAAAATAAATTATACTAGTGTGGTTTTTGTTATTTAGAAATTAATATTATAAATTCTTTTTATGATGTTTCAAATTTTATTATAAATTTTAGTATTAATAGGTAATGTTTCAAACTCAATAAATATAATATTATATCAAGAATTTAATATAATTATTAGATGCTAAAAGCATTTTTTGATACTAAATAATTCAACCTTTTAGTATTAAAAATATGTATTGATATAATATATATAGTATCGATAAATATTTTGAATACTATAAATAAAATATACTATCATAAAAAATTGATTAATTATTTGATACTAAATAATTATTTGATACTAAAGTAAAGGTTAAATCTTTTAGTATCAAAAAATATTTATTGATAATATATTTTAGTATCGTTAAAAAAAATTGATACTAAAAATACAATGTAGAATTAAAAAAAATTGATACCATTATCCGATACTAAATATTATTTTGATACTAAAGAGTTCAATCATTTAATATCAGAAAATATTTATTGATACTTTATGTTTAGTATCGGTAAGATACTAAATACAATTCTGATACTAAAGAGTTCAATCCTTTAGTATCAAAAAATATTTTTTGATACTTTATGTTTAGTATCGGTAAAAATTTACGATATTATAAATACATTGTTTTATCAAATTTTGTATCAAAAAAAATCCATTAGTATCAGAAAACATTTGTCGATACTATATATTTCTGATACTAAAGGGTTACCCTTTGGTATCAGACTTTTTTTTTCTGATACGCGGTCTTTAGGATCGGGAGTATAGGTATCGGAAGTGGTATCGGAAATAAATTTGATACCAATACCCTTTGATATCAAATATTTCATCTTTTGTATCAAAAAAAATATGATGCTGAAAACCTTTTTTTTTTGTAGTGTAATGACAACAATAGAATGTCACAAAGATAAAAATTTAATGTTTGTGTAACAAATGATGACGAAATTCATGCGTCACCAAAAGATCGATATGAAATTTATGATCCTCTTTTGTGAAAAATGACAAATGATTATTAATTGTCACCATATATAAATATTGGTGACGAAAGAATGTGTCACTAATTATTTTGAACAATTAATGACGAAACACAAAATTGTCATGAAAATATTATATTATATGACGATGATTATCGTCACTAATTACAATGAATATCGTCGCCAAATAATATTGTGACGAAATAATATTAATCGTCACTATATATAAATATTGATGACGAAAGGATATGTCACTAATTACTCCGAACAATTAATGATGAAACATAAAATCGTCATAAAAATATTGTATTATATGACGAATATGATAGTCACAAATACTATGAATGTCGTCACCAAATAATATTGTGACAAAATAATTGTGTCACTACTTATTTTGAATAAATAATGACAAAACATAGCATCGTCGTGAAAATATTATTTTTCATGACGATGAATATCGTCACATATTATTATAAATTTTGTCACCAAAAATTTTTGTGACGAATTTCTTATTGTTGTCATGATATTTTCAAATTGGTGACGAAAAAAGATATTATTGGTGACAAAATAAAATTTCGTCATGAATAAAAATATTATTGGTGACAAAATAAAATTTTGTCACGAATTCTAGTTATTAAGTGATGAAAAATAAATTTGTCACGTTTAATTAACAAATTGTGACGAATTTGGTGTCGTCACGAAAAAATTCGTCATGTAAAGTGTAATTTCCTGTAGTGATTAATAAAACGTAATGCATAAATCTCTTTACATCAAACCTATATACTAATTTAATAAATGTAATTTTAATTTTCTTTTTTAACATGAAGTTGTAGGTTTTTATACAACTCTTTTCTAAACATTCAATCAAAATGAAACCTAGCCTAATTCAAATATTAAGGCTGAGTTTCATATCATGTGTGGAACCACCTCATACAATACTGAATTCATCATAACGAAATTACTTTACTTTACTATATATATGTATAATTTTAGGACTTTCTGTCTAAATATTTAATTAGAAGTTCTAAATGTAAATATTATTGCACATCACTAATTATTTTTAACAATATTATAATAAAAATCATAAGTCGTGCATCGCACGGGTGAAATACTAGTTAAAATAAGAAAAAAAGGTCAACGCGGAGGAAGTAAGTAGCAAGGATGAAAATATCGGTACCTGTAGAAATATTGAGACCTTAAATTTGTGGAGATATCAATGGATATATCGATATCGGTAAATTTTGAAAATTATAAAAATTTAATAACAAACCTTTAATACAAAAATTAACAAAACAATTTGAATACATTTTATATCAGTAATAAATGTATATAAAAAATAATAATATACAATGTTATTTCATATGATATTTATCGATATTTTTCGAGATTTGTCGACATTTTCTCAATATTTTACCGATATTATCCGATATTTATCGATATTTTCGATTTTTTTACAAATATCGTGGAAATATCGGTTCTTCCTAATATTGATATCGGTGAACACGAAAAATGGATATATCGAAGATATATTGGGGGTATTTCCGGATATTTTCATCCATGGTAAGTAGTAGTCGTGAGATTGAGGAGGGAGCAACAATTGTAGACATTGGAGGGGAGAGAGGGTGGTTGTGCCTTTTTGTGAGAAAAGAGGAAACAATGATTTTGATTTTATTTTTATTCATTGTTCTTTTAATTATGTTTGGTAGGTAAACTGTTATTCTAGTCCGAGGATGTGAAATCTTATTTTAATTATAGTTTTTTTTATTAAACGATTCACGGTTTATCTCGATTCCTGTTTAGATTTCGTTATTCTTTTGATTAAATGTTATTCATGTTTTGATTTAGAAGTTTAATAGGCTTTGATTTGGACAAAATGTGTCGTCCTATCATAAATCGACACGTAGCGTCCGGGTAAATTATATCTAATACGATTATATAATTATTCATTTATTTGTCTTTATTATTGTATTGATTGTGGGCTTTTGAGATATTGAGTTTGACCAAGAATGGGCCCAAACACATAAGGGTCAAGGAAAATGGGTTGGATCGGCCCTAAGGAGAACAAGTTATGAGCTTTTCGTCTTTGTAGGAGGATTGTTGGACCAGAATCTGGAATTTAGGTATTCAAACCTGGAGGGCTCGAGCGCCTCCAGGACCTCGAGGTTTAAAACACTGAAACTTGCTCACAAGGCTTTGACTTCATCATGCAGATAATGAGTGGCAAGAATATTGCACCTGTCCCCCCTTTTATCTGAGCTCAGACGTTACATTGATGAAATATTAAATGAAGTAAAGGCTCTGGTGTATAGAGAAGACCTCACCGTTTAAGAAGTAACCATAGAAACGAGGAGTGAGGAAGTTGTGGGCTTAGCCCACAATGTGGGATGTTGAGGAAAAAGGGGAAGTGGATAACCGTTCCCCAAAAGGTACACTATATAAGGAATTTATACGTCATTTCTGAAAATATAACGACTTAGACACTTAACCAACAGAAAAGTGTCCTGACATTCTTTCCGACGGAGCTGTAAGAGCTGAACCTAACTTGAAATACTTAGAAACCCTGTTTACATCCGATTACTTTCACTTTGAGATATTACTAAGGTGTTTTTACACGAGGACTCCTCCTCAACGCCATTCTAAGATCATATTGCTAACTTGAGCGTCAGAGTCCCAACGCCGGAGACCTCTCTGGTGGATTTTTGCAGGTTTCGAGGCTATTTGGAAACGAGGAGTGCGGTTATTATCCAGTGGATGCTTGCGTAATCTTGAACGTAAAGTTAGGCAACTGTCCCAACCGTTGTATGTTATTTTTGGACACATCAGGCTTAATCACCCGATTTATGAGTAGGAATAGTTTGGGAGACCTGGAACACTAGAAATATGATGATGTTTGAGGGTGGGGTGTTTTATAAGACCAAATTCAATAGAGAATATAAAAATCAATATGTGGTCTTGTGGGAGAAATTTAATAGCTCCAAACTCTTCAATCTCGGCATGGTAATGTGATCCGTATTTATGCATCACTACTTAATCATGGGTATACACTGGATGAATCCACAGTGTATGATGATTCATGTTGTAATTTTATATGGGTTGAGTACTCCTGTACTCAAAGCTATATAAAGGAAATGTTTTACTATTTAAAAAAAAAGGTTTGATCACCCGATTTTATTCCTATATCATTTCTAGCTATTCTATGATTTGTAATCCGTAATTGTTATAATATTTGTGGAAATTGTAGCAACTAAGGCAAAGCACCTTAAGAATAATATATCACGTCTAGGTTGTATGAAATGAGTGTCTCGTATTCATAGTCTAATTTATCCTATTGTTTTAGTTCTTGAATGCGTTTTTTGAGTTGAACCTTGAATACATGTTTTAGGGTTATTCATAGGGATAGATTAATTTGGAGTTGTACTTTCTAATTAATTAAACATAAGAAACATTAAAAATTGGTAGAATTAATTAAAGAGAAGTTATCCGAGGCAAGATTGTTCTCATTATTTGAAATCTTATTAATTTTAATTGCACTTCTTTTTATTAGTAGTTAATTAATCATTCAACCATAATCCTCCCATTTTACTGCTTTACAACACGAATTTATTCGATTAAATTACATTGTTCCATGTGGGATCGACCCTTACTTACCCTACTATACTAGTGGATCGATTAAGGAATTATTTTTGGGTGTCGGCGACAACACACCAATAGAGTTAACTGAAAAAGTTCAAAGTTACATCGACATTAATGATTGCGAAGTTGCTTCAAAAATAGTTATTCACGCTCTCGCTTTCAAGGCTGAGACTCCGCATCGAAAACGTACGTTGTCCAGCTGCAGAGGAAGGTAACATTGTATCTCGACAATTTGTGGAGCGTGCATACAAACATCGTCCTATCAATGTGATTGAACTTGCATTGCCATATAAACAATGTATAGTTTATCTTCATTTGAAGAGGGAGAACTTAATACGCCTCTTCCCCGAGAGGAGGTCGAATAATGTCAGAGATTTTTCACTTGGGTGAGCAAAAACTTGTCTTGTTTGGCAGATGTTGTGTATCCCCCAAATCTAATCTTCTTCATCGTTTTTGGCTAGCTCTAGAAGTGGACGTTCACTGAATTAAAAAGAACAAAATATAAACCTAGAAAACAAATATTGAGATACGATATAATCTCACAAATATATACAATATATAATACTATATATTAAGATTAAAATTAAAATTGAGATAAAATTAAGATTAGATAAGATATTATATTTTTGTGGATTATTGTCTTTATTTATTATGAGTTATGCGTGTTGATTTGATTTTAAAAACTCAATAAAATCAATTTTATAAATATGTATAAACCCTTGCTACAAGCATAATTCCTATAGATAGATTTGTGATTAAATTAAATTAGATTTGGTGATTAATGGCTACGGCCGATTCGGGAATACCTGAAAGCTCTTTGGATCTTTCATTTGGATTCGACGACGCCAATTTCTCTAATAGGACTCTGCTGCTTCAAATCGTCGACACTGCCAATAACCCGGTTGTGCGCAAGGTGAAGCGTAGCAGGAAACTCCTTTTAACTGAACTTACAGGTACTAGTATTTTTCCCTATATTATAAGTTCAGTGTTTGCTTTCTTATGATAGAAAATTTATTTGAAAATTTGTGTAGAGCCACGGGTGAAGACTGTACACATCAACTCTTTAATTTTAGCGGGAAGGAGTTCGTATTTTCGTAAAGTATACCTTCATCTTTTATTTATTTTTTCACCATTATAATATTGTAGTATTGCTTGTGTCCGGCAGAGAAGAATGTATTATTTATTTTTTCACCCAATTATGTGGTGGAGTATAATATTGTAGTTCATTTACTATTTACTATGCAGCTATTCTCGAATGGCATGCTTGAGTCCCGGCAGAAGAATGTAGCCATTCAGATCGAAACCTCTGGTAGTTTAATATTTATTATATATGAGTTCTTATTTTTCAACCAATTAAGAATAGTATGGCATGATTTGAATGAGTGCAGAGGAAGCGCCTATGATGGATATGTTGAAATATGTTTATAGCAATACTCTGCCAACTACTTTGGATGCCTTGTTGGATCTGTTGGTGATAGCTGACAAATTTGAAGTTCCTTCATGCTTGAGGGACTCTACTCGAGCATTGCTAAACTTGCCGATGACTTGTGAATCGGCCTCACTTTATTTGGAACTTCCTTCAACTCTCTTGATGTCCCCTCAACTTCAGCCACTTGCAGATGCGGCCAAGCACTTCCTTGTTTCAAAGTTCAAGGATTTAGACAAGTACGCATCCATCTTTATTTCTTTGATTAGTGTAGCTCTGATGAATTTATATGTAGTCCAATATTGGTTGACATTAATTTGTTTTGGTTGAAGAATAGTTAGGAAGTTGTTCTTCCTTCATGTTGTAAATTGTTATTATTATATACCATAAGCTGTCCCTTCTACCTTAGTTTGATCAGGTCTTGGATATTCCATCACTTCACTTTTTTTTTTTAATAATTCATCAGGTTTACAGAGGAGGTGCTTAACCTGCCTTTACTCGCTTTCCAAGCAATTATCTCTAGTGATGAGTTGGAAGTGACTTCAGAGTGTGTTGTGTACAATTTTGTTCTAAAATGGGTGCGTAAACATTATCCTGACTTGAAGGAAAGACGAAGGATATTTGAAACCCATCTACTCCATCATATTCGTTTTCCATTCATGACTACAACAAAGCTAACTAAAGAACTTCAAACTTGCATCGACATGGATTGGAAAGTTGTTTCCAAGATATTTATTCGTGCTCTCAGTTTCAAGGCTGAGATTCCGCATCGAAAGCGTTGTCTAGCTACAGAGGAAGGCAACAGTACTGCATCTCGGCAATTTGTGGAGCGTGCATACAAACGTCAACCTATCAATGTGATTGAACTTGCATTGCCATATCAACAATGTATAGTTCATCTTCATTTCAAGAGGGAGAAATTAATTTGCCTCTTCCCCGATGGTGTAATAGAGTCGGAGACTTTCTACTTGGGTGAGCAAGAATTTGTCTTGTTTGGCAGATGCTCTGTAGCCTGCGAATCTAAGGCTCAATATTTTTGGCTTGCTCTAGAACTGGTTGGATCAACTTCTTACAGTGTTAACTATGATATCCAATTAAAAATGAAGCCCTCTGAAGAGTTTAGGAGTTGGGTGAAAGGAAGCCGCACGTTCACTGAATCGAAAAAAACAAAGTACCTTAAACATGTGTTATGGAGTGAATTCATAGGTGATGACAGTTACTTCATCGACGACTTTCTCCATATGAGGGCAGAACTCACGACAAAGAAATGATTAGTTGGATTTGATAATGATGTTCAGTGGTTGATGCATTTTTTGTATTTTTGACAAGGTTCAATGGCTTAGCGACAATTAATCAGAAATACAACACTCAAGGGCTTTTATTATTCACTAATTTTTCATGTTGGTTTAATCATTTTGAGTGCAATACAAATATCTGTTCAACAGTGTATTGTATTCCTAGATGATTATATATTGATTTTATCATGTCGTGAACTTAAATTTGTGTTTATTGCGGAAATTGAAGGAATGGATTTAGGGGAGGGGTCATTTAAATATTTTCGTTGATGATAATTAGTTGTGGAATTTGCAAAAAGTACTGTACAATATTATATAGTACTATCGATCATTTTAAAATCTTAAACTTGGATAAACTTTTGCCTTCGTTTTTATTTTCGTTTTTCTAAATATTAAATTTGATTTGTATTGACAAAGTGGGATAGCAAGTGGTTAGAGCACCACTACCTAGGCCTTAACTTCCATAAAAAAAAGGGATGGGTATTTAACTTCCATCAAAAAAAAGATTTGATTTGTATTTATTATTTATTATAGTTGTTCTCACATGGTTTTTCCTTTTAAAATGAATGAATTTTACATTAATTTGCTCAACTAACAATGGCTTGCTTCTTTGTAGAAGAAATTTCTTTTATGAATTTGTCAATGATCTACAGACTAGTCTGTTATAGCAATGATCTCTTGATTAAAAGCTTAAACAGTTGCTCGAGCTATTCTTACCCCACTAGAAATGGGTACACAAATTATCAATACTAGTTTTTTACCTGTGCAATGCACGGGTCTGTTTTAATTTTGTTTTGTATATCGTTTATTTAAATATCGTCGATCATTTTTTGTAATACTGTTTTTTGTGGCTTTGTATAGGTTGAATCATAATTTATTTGGTTAAACTCTCATCTAAAAAAACATTAATCTTGAACACTCCATAAAATTTGATTAAGTAACTAAGAAACAGTTTAGAAAATCAAAATTGTAGCAAGCCTCATATTGATTGAAATAAAAGGAGCTTGTGTACAGTAGAATTCGCACATACTACTCTGTAGATATTTTTTTTAAAAAAACATGCCAATCCCATCTTTATCTCTAATTCATAGCATGTCAATCTCATCACATTTATGAATATGAATAAGAGAGCTTCTCCCGATACAGAATTTTAATAAAGTACCACATTGGCCTGAATAACACTCAATACCCAGTAACCAAACTGCAATTAAAAATCAACACACCACATAATGAACTAAAGAGGGGAAATTCATTTACCTCCGTTTGCCAATAGAATGAATAAACAACTGATACGACCATAGATGTAATCCATAAACTATGACATAACCACCATCAGGTAAGTAAACCACTTCGATATTTTCTTCCCCGCATTCTCCGTACATGCCCACTACGTAGATTTGATTAATCAATCAATCAAAACCATTTATATTAATAAATAAAGGACATTAATCTTAACCACGATCAGGTAATTTCTGAATATTTTTCCTTTGTCACATATGACTCTCTTTCAGTTATTACTCATTGAATTATCAACTGCCGTTAGAAAATTAGACAAAGTTGTGGGAGGAAATTAGCTTGTTTAAAATGAATTCGACCAAAACAGAGGAAGATAGGTTTTGTAAGAATGAAAGGGGGTGATTATTTTATGTATCTTAGAAATACTCTCCTTCTCACAGTAACAGTAGTTGAAATCGATATCAAACTGAAATAAGAGTACTATGTCATGATTAATCTCCCCTGAGTCAATTAAATAAGCTATTGGCCTATCAAGGCTTCTTGTTCCTCCAACTTACAAATTCTCAACTCACACCCCTTCTAGAATACTCTATCCATCTCCGAACAATGGTAGCTCGTGTCACCTTCTCTTTCACTTCTTTTGCAATCCAACCCAACAAAAAGTTCAGCAACATATATATTTATTCAATCAGCTTCTTTACAACTTGCCTTTATCAATGCTACAATTTCAATACTAAGGTTGTCGTTCCCTAAAAATAGGTCACGTTTATTTACTTGAGTAATAGCGGAAAGAAATTTGTAACTAAAGCAAGCAAATGGGCCTTTTTCTAATTAGTAAAACTATCTTAATTTTCATCTTACCTGTTTTAATTTTCGTTTTCTTCCGGCTTGCTCCAAACGTTGTTCCCAAAATCGAAATCGTTATTAAAACCTCTCTGCTTCACCATCCTTATCCTAGCTTTTGCGTGCAATAAATTAGAATTGTTTTCAGGCACTCTGTTTTTGTAAGATTTATTCATTCAAAATCCAAATTTAGAAAATTAACATTCCCCATCTTCCATAATTAGGCTCTTACCAAGACTTTAAATTGTCTCTTTTCCCATCAAATGCTTGTCTGCACAAGTAGAAGTTATTAGAAGCATATTCAGTTATTCAATGAAAATGTCCACGAATAGTTAACATATTTAGACCTTGCCAACAAAATTATAGTATAGGGAGGGAAGTACTCACCTGCTCAATGATTTTGCTACTTGGTACAATGTTATTAACATTGATATATTCAGGACTTTCAAATTCAAGGTGCTGCATAATAGACACACACGTGCAAATCATGATGCACCCAATGTGAAGCCAAAATTAGTAGCAAATGCACAAGTTCCAGCCACTTAGAGGAAAATTAAAAGAAAATCCAAGACATTCCATGCGGCATGATGAACCTTTAAACAACAGATCAACAACAAAATTCAATATTGTTTTACTATAAATGACTGCACACAAAGGGTTTATCACCCCCGACAACCACATGTATTCATAAACTGCATTGTTTTACACTTTCTCTCCATGATATTTCCATTAATAAGATTATTATTACTCAGCATTGTTCAACAAATAAAAATTAAACTGTAATTAAGTATATGTATTAGAATCATAAAAAAATAAATCACCCATGCCATGCCATTTTATTTGTATTCTGAAAGTGGTAAGTTAGACAAAATACGTTGGAAAGACCCATCAGTTAAGCATTTAAATTTTGAAATTGAACCACATAGTAGCATATTTTGTTAGAAATAAGATAAGATAATGCATAATAAGAACAAACCACAAACAACTCAATGCTTTAACACACCAAACATGACATCACTGCCAATTATAAATTTTTTAGCAAGTGTTGGGAAATTTGATAGAAACTAATAGGATTAAAAAAAAACTAACTTCGGGGTGAATTTTTGCTCCAGCTTTTCTGGAAAGATTCCTTCATGACAGAGTGATTGATAAAAGGATGGCCCATTTTAAAATCTTGAATCATTGGCATCTCTTTCAGGGCATCACTTGTTATCAAACACTTGGTGAGCACAATGTCATTCACCACAATTTTCAAATTTGCTTAGTTTAAACTTAAATTCAGTTAAATCCAATAAATGGAAATCAACTAACAACAAATCAAATAATATAATAATATCAATTCAACCCATGTTTCTGCAACCTATTTCAGTACATGAGGATGTTTTACTCACCATTCACCAATATCAACGACACGATTTTTTAACAAAATACAATAGCTGGACCTGCAATTAGGAATGTGGACAAATACGAAGAAGCAACATTTGGATCAAATATCAATCTTCCACCTAAACTGAATCTCTGCAACATTCAACAAAAAGAAAGAAATCAAACTTTATGAGTGTCCCTAAGAGTTATTTTAGGCATTGCATCAAACACTTGGTGAGCACAACGTCATTCACCACAATTTTTAAATTTGGTTAGCTGAACTCAAATTCAGTTAAATCACTTTGTTCAATAAATAGAAATCAACTAACAACAAATCAAATAATATAATAATATACTCACCCTTCCTGTGTTGTGACTTGCGAGTTCAATAATCTGATCCGAAATCGGTCTTGCCTCATATTTTATTACCGCTACAACCAGCAACACGTAACTAACAATAGAAAATAAACTATATGTTGGGTTGAAAACGAACACCATGCACTACCTTCGATTTCGGTTGGGTGGGCTTCTTGGGATGTATTACTGTATTAGGTTGTTCCTCGTTTAGATACGGATTTAGAGACGAGAAAATGTTGTTTTTAATTAAGAACGAAATTATAAACGGATTTTTGACCCGGATGTAAAACAGGTCGTTAATCGCTTAGATACGGATTTAGAGACGATAAAATGTCATTGTTAAATAGAAACGACATTTGAAACATATTTTTGACCCGAATATAAAACGGGTCGTTCATCGTTTAGATACGGGAATATACAGTGTCAAATTCCGTCTCTCATTATAAACCGAAAAAAGTAGGTCTCAAATCCGTCTCTTATTAGAAATGGAATTTAGAAAACCGTTCCTGACATTAGATACCATGTGATTAGGAACAGATAGAAAATGGTTCCAAAATCCCTTTCTAACCTATTTAGAGACAGTGTTTATGGTATCTAATTCGTCTCTAAATCACAGTTTTTTTTGTAGTGAACTAACAATAGAAAATAAACTATATGTTGGGTTGAAAACGAACACCATGCACTACCTTCGATTTCTTTGTCCTACGGTCGAGCGTGTGGCCGACGTGGTGTGCAAGGATGACGAAATTCGTCGGAAGATAGGCGGCAGAGAAAGCGAACGACGATTTAGTGGGAGAATGTGAGAGGAGGTGGAGAAGGTCGAGAGGCCGACGAAAGAAAATGCGTTGAAATATAACTGCTCAAATTTTGAATAGACAAACGTTTCAAATGGCTTTAACACGTTTCAATTTTGCTTCACTACTTGCAAAACGTTGACACACTACGTGGCAAAACAATGACAAATAGCAGAAATATATTGACACATGGCAGAAGTAGAAAGGGTCTCAAATGCACAAATGTCGAAAGCGGGAGAGACCTCATTCTCCTTTTATATATATATATAGATTCTTACAAATGGCACATGGGATACGAAAACATGTCATTGCGTTTGTTGGAATAGTTTGGAGGATTGTCTTAAATAAGAATTTCCAGGACACCCTAAGGCTATGTTTACTTTTGGTTTTAAAAACCAGGTTTTAGATTTCAAGATCCTAAACCCGTTTTATTTCGGGATTTAAAAATCAATTTTTAAAATTCACTCAAAACCACACTATTAAACATATTGATTTGACATAAAGTTATATATATATAATATAACTCCAATCATTATAATCTTTTTCAACAATAATATAATACGTTCAATCAACTAATTATTATAATCTCACCCAACAATTAATACAATTTCATTCAATCTTACACATTGATTTGACATAAAGTTAAATCATCCACTATTCCAAAATTCAAAAGAAACAATCATATTACTATTTGTCAGGATTTCAAAAACCCGATTTTTGAAACAAATCAAAGCTCAAATTCAACATAACCTAAAAGAACATCTTAAACTTCCAACCTTGTAGCGTTTTAGCAATCCCATCTCTTACCAGTGGAAGGAATATTTAATGCTAATGGATTTTTATACTTCCCATGTTGACCATTAATGTCTTTAATGATGTTATTAGCAATTTTTAAACTTATATATTTAATAATTATTTTTAAAATACTAGATTTTCGATCACCCGTGCGATACACGGATATTAACTGTATCTTTGAACAAAATGTCTATCTTTCTCCTTTTTCATTTATGTCATCTATAAAAACACTTGTACAATGCACGTGTCTCATCGTCTATTTTAATTTTCTTATAGTCAGTAATATAATAAGTATACATACATAGATATGTTGAAACTTTCACATAGATAGAAATAGTTCAAAGTATGTGTTGCTACTCGTACAATTACAGTTTGCATATTTAAGAAAATAAAATCTTTAGTATCACTTGCTACAAAAGATCTATCTTTCTCCTCTTCCATTTATTGCAATCTATAAAAACACTACGAATTAAGTTGTGTAAATGCTTTCTTTTTTTTTTCAATTTTTCGACTAATCATTTTTCAAATTCTAGATAAGCTGTGTTTGTATTTTATTCGCACCAAAATAAAATACTAATACCAATTTTTTATAATACATCATACGTAGAGCAAGATGCATTTCTGATTGAGAGATGTTTTCTCTGGCTCAAGTCTAATGGTCAATAGTTCTGTACCATAGCCTGAAAAAAGCAAACCAGGGGCCACTGTACATTAGAAATCGAAGAGATCCATGACTCTCATTTCAGCAATTATAAGGTCATTATAATCTCATTAACTAGATTTCAGTTTCAAAATTAATGGACTTTTAATTTCACAATATATCTTGATAGAAAATTTCCAATTATAAGGTTATTAAAACCTCATTAACTGAATTTCGGTTCGGCTTCAGAATTATGGACTTTCAGTTTCACAATAAAAAATGGTAGAAATTGTTTAAATTGCCAATGGAGGTGATATATCAAGTGCTTCAGATTTATCAAATTAGATATATAAATACATATACAAATTTGAATAATAATCGTCTCATTGATAATACATCTTTTTGTGTCAATATAATTAGGGCATGTTTGTTTTAGAATTTTGAGGATTTTGAAATTCGGATTTCAAAATTTAGTGAATTTCAAAATTCGAATTTCAAAATCTAGTGGATTTCAAAATTCTAATGTTTTTTATGTTTTGTGTTTGTTTTGGGATTTAAATAGGGTAGGGTTTAACTTTATAGTATAGGATTATAGGTTTTATAAGTATTTATATAGGGTTTGTAGGTATTTATATAGTTGACTTTTATAGAGTTATAGGGTGGGATTTTGAAATCTTGAATCAAAATCTCAAACTGTAACGGGGGTGGAGTTTCGAAATCCCAAATTCGGATTTCTCATCCCAAAACAAACATGCCCTTAATGTATTGTCAAAAGACTATGTTCATAAGCAAGATTTAAATAACAAATTATTCATAATGGCAGTACCAACACTACATTTTATTATCCATCAATATATAGACTCATAAAAGAGTTGTTGGGATATGAATCCTAATACAAGTCATAATTGATGAAAGAAGTAGTTTTGATAAGCCAAAAATAGACTTGAAAATATTTCTAAGTGTTGACTGATCTAGTTATGGAAGTCGTCTTGTGAACAAGATCAGTAGAATACATATGAAAAAAAGAAAAGACAAGTATATTTTATAAGTACTATGAAAGAAGTTTTATATAGGTTGTGTAGGTCCCTAGTTGAGTAGATAATATTGAGTAAGCTAGGAAAACGTCTAGAGGGGGGTGAATAGACTTTTCAAAATCTTTCAATATATCAGAATACACAATGCGGAATATCAGAATTAATAATGAGCCCAACAGTTTATACTCAACTAATTTAGATGAACACTGATCTTGTCTTGTCTATATGCAGTTTTAATCAATTAAACAAGTAATCAATCAAACAACAAATAAAACAGTAAAGTAAACAACACGAGATTTATAGTGGTTCGACAACTTGTCTACATCCACTCTCACAACTCCAGTTGCGAAATTCTTATTACTCGATCTTCTCTTCGAGTAGTGTGTTCTTGTGGCTTTAAGTCCCAAGAAATAAGACTTCGATCTTCTCGATTATATCTCCAGATATATCTTCGATCTAACAACTAGTAGTTTTACAAGTAACTAGCAACTTGAACAAAAACAATAAAAGAAAAACTTCTCTAGTCCAGTAGTAGCCTTCTTCGAATTCTTCACTTGTCTTCTGGCTTGAACTTTCTGAACTTCAACTCTGTGAGCTTCTTTTACTTTGAATATCTCTTTAGTAATTCTCTTCAAAATCTCTTAGAATCAGTAGTCACGATTACCCATAACCGTCAAATGCTTTGAAGTATTTATAAGCATCCAGAATCAAGAACATTCTGTTATGCAACCAACTTTTCTTGATAACTGACTTCTAACTGTTAATCCTTATCCTTCCACGCGTTTCTTCAGTTAATTAGTTATTCCATAACTAACTCTTCAATATATATCTTCATACGCGTTTCTGACTTAAGATTTTCTTCTTCCACTTGCGCACTTGTCTAGTCTCCATACTTAGACAAATTCTGACTTCTTCTTCACTTGACTTGTCTTGCGCATCCAGTCTTCTTTTCTTCAGTAGACTTCGATATAAAACTAACACTATACTAATCCTATCATCTAATCTTATCAAGACTATTACATTACATTAAGCTTTATAAATCAGCTTAGTCAACTTAAGATCTATACAATAATATATAAACATGAACTATGAGCTTCTATACATCGTTTATCTTGCTCATCATAAAAACCTATATTCAATACTTATAAAATCGTACTTGTCTTTCAATCATACTTAAACTTTTCTTCCAAACTTATGTACTCTACTGATCTTCTCAAAATGACTTCCATAACTAGATCAGTCAACACTTAGAAATATATTCAAGTCTTCTTTTGGCTTATCAAAACTACTTCAACATCAATCAGGACTTGTATCAAGATTCATATCCCAACAGGTTGTATGATAAGCTTATAATCATTGTATAGAAGTTTATGTTTACGTTTTATATTGATGTATAGTCTTAAGGTGACTAAGCTGGATTTATAAAGCTTAAAGTAATGTAATAGTCTTGTTAAAGATTAGATTGATAGGACTAGATTAGTTCTATGTATATGTGTAAGTCTACTACTGGAAGAAGACTTCTGCAAGACAAGACAAGTGCTGAGAAGACTGAAGAATTATCTAAGTGTTGAAGACTAGACAAGTCAAGTATGCTTAAGTCAAAAACGCGTAAGTGATGATAAGGAATGAAGATATGAAGAGTTAGTTATGGAATAACTAATTAACTGAAGAAACGCGTGAAAGGATAAGAAGAAAAAGTTTCGAAGTTAGTTATCAAGAAAAGGTTGTTGGATAAACAAACTTATCTTGATTTCTAAAAATCTATAAAGACCTGAAGTTATTCAAACGGTTATGACTACTGACTACTGATATACTGAAAACACTGAGAGATTAAAAGCGTTCGTTAAGAGAAGTATTCAAAATAAAAAGAAAACTCGCAGAGTTGAAGATTCAGAAGTGAAGCCAGAAGACAAGTTCACATTCAAGAAGGCTACTACTGAATTAGAGAAGTTTTTTTTTTAAATTTGTTGTTTGTTCAAGTTGCTAGTTACTTGTAAAATAGCTAGTTGTTAGATCGAAGATATATCTGGAGATATAATCGAAAAGATCAAAGTCTTATTTCTTGGAACTTAAAGCCACAAGAACACACTACTCGAAGAGTGGATGTAGACAAGTTGTCGAACCACTATAAATCTCGTGTTGATTTACTTTACTGTTTTATTTGTTGTTTGATTGATTAATCTACATATAGAATAGACAAGTTTAGTGTTCATACAGAAGTTCATTTCGATATTAGTTGAGTATAAATTTTAAGGGCTCATTGTTAAATCTGATAATTCCGCATTGTGTATTATGATATTTTGAAAGATTTTGAAAAGTCTATTCACCCCTCTCTAGACGTTTTCTTAGCTTACTCAATCTTATCAACTCAACTAGGGACCTACAAGAGCCATGAAACCTAGAATCATAATTTATTCACATAGTCTAGAAGTCAAATTAATTTTTTTAAACGACGGAACATAAAAAGTACAATATTTGTTTAAAACGTTTTATTATCCATTAATGGTCTATTAAATGAGTCGATGGGTTCCTTAAAATTACAATCTAATTCAATTGGTAACATTGTGAACATACAATGCAATCTCATGTCTCGTTTTTACCAATCAAAAGACCGAGACGTATTCTGATAACTCAAGTAATTGTGTGATCGATCATATATAAGTTTAGACATACGGGGTATAATGGAAATGAGTTAAATTTATTGGGGGAAAACCCAAGCCGAATATTTCGATCCAAGAAAATCAAATACTGCTTAATTAAATAGGCACCCAAAAAAACAAACCGATTATAGATATTCGAAACAATGAGCTAATTTAAATGTAACAAAGTCAAAGAAACTTGGGCTATTTGTTAAACACAATTCTCTTAAGACTAAAACTGGTCCTGCCCCAACAATTTTTTTTGTAAATAAATAATAATTTTATTTATTAAAATATATATTTATCCACATATGAAAGTGGATAATAAGGGGAGCAGTTATTATGATAACCTCCTAATAAGAAAATTAAGCGGGATTTTCACATCTCCTAACATAGAGAGAATTATGTTATCTTCCCTCTCCTAAGACAGAATACAGAAACTGGGGCTTATATATTCTGTATAATACACATAACATTAATACATCTAAAAAGGCACTTACATTGTGAGCATTGGAAGCAATTTGTGGGATTCACGTGATTGAGTTTCTAGTTTGGAGGATCACTGTACATATGTGGAATTCAAGAGGGTTTAGGAAATTTTCCGCTGCATTGAGAATTACACGTTAGTAATTCTAATTATCATTAATTGATTCCAACATATGGTATCAGAGCCAATAATCTAATTAAGCATATAATTAATTTTCTTACGTAATTATCAGTTTGAAATTCATGTGTTAGAGTTTGTGAACATTAAATAAGTTTTAATGGTTTTATGGGTATGACTCGAAAATAATTAGAATATTTAATGTTTTTTTTTAACTTTACGTTATTTGATGGTGATTTATAGTTTATCACTCTTTTATTATCATGTAAGGATATTCTGATTGCATAGCTCATGATTTAATTGGAGTTAAAACTCGAGCTAAGACAATTTCAAGAGAACTTATTGTAGTTTTCCGATATGAATTATGTGTAGATTGGAAAGTGATAATTTTATGAAAATTATTGACATGATTGGGTAAAAAGATACTAGTAAACTAGTCGTTGGAATGGCTTGTTTACATGCTAAAAATGATTTCGGGGATCCGACGTTCTTAGCTTAAGAAGTTGGAGCAACATTCAGATGGAGAACCCTGATCTGTAATTTTTTTCCCATTATTTTTCATAATATTGGAATTAAAGTAGTACTACAAGAGTGCATAAAATACATCGAAGATTATCCGAAATTTTCAAGGATATTGTCTAATTGTGTAGTTGAAACAAGATCTTTCTAGAATAACCATTGTAGTTGGTTTATTATACTTACAATAGTTTTTTGATTACCTGAACTACTTTGGGTTGTTTTAACTTATGACATGATTGTGTTTTATTGAGTTTATGCTGATAAATGTTTAAGCATGTAGATTCATGTTGTTGAGTGGGAGTTTTAGCTATTTTTTTTGATTAAATGCTAGAACTAATTGTGTTCATGTTTTGAAACTGAATCTGTTAATTGATGATACTTAGTGAGATTGATAATTAATAGCTCTAAGTTATTTTTCGATATCAAATTTTGTGTCAAAATTTTCAGATGTCAGTTAGCTTACTATTGAACATAGTGATGCATAAATGAATATTAACTTGTTGAATCACTTCGATTATTAATCAGACAATGGCTACAAAAGTTATCCTTGTTGAGTTGAACTAGATTGAAAAACTCGGTGACGATAATTATGAGACGTGGCGTCTTGATATTTTGAATGTTCTTGGAGAACATGATGCATTGGATGTTATCAGCCAAATTGTGGAAATCTTAAAGTTGGGATGAGGACTCAAATTAGAGAAGATCAAAAGGGTTACCAAGCTTGGAAAATGAAAATTTCCATAACTTGTGATATACTGGTCAACTCATTCAATGATGATATGATCTACAATTGTGAGTTATACCCTACTGCATATGATATTTGGGTATATTTGAAGGAAAACTGATGGAGATATTGATGAAAATCAATATTAATATTATATTTAGGAGATTTGTTTTGATTTCATTATATTTAGTATTTATATGTTTCTTATTTTTCAAGTATTTCATATTATAAATAGATAAGTTTTAGATTGTTATGATCAGGGAGTTGGAATTTATTAATAAAATATGAGAGTTTATCTCGGTATCTCTTTTACGGTATTATTCGTGAATCAACGTATATGAGTTTTATCACTTTTCCGGATATTCGTAGAATCAACGGATTTGTGTGTTCTTCGTATTTATTGTCTTTTTTATACGTTTCCGTTGCTGCATTAGGTACGATTCTTGATGATGGTTTCGAGATTTCAACCGGTTTAGAATAGTGACTAGGTACGATTCTTGATGATGGTTCCGAGATTTTAACCGATTTACGATACTATTCGTGATGAGCAATCAACGTATGAAGATGATAATATGCAGATCTTTCATGGTGAATATAATGGATCACCAATTTTCGATCAATATTTTGATGAAGATTGTGGTTATGATGGACCACCAATTTTTTATAAATATTTTGATAAAAATTATGGTTATGATGGACCACCATTTTTCGATAAATATTTTGATGAATATTGTGGTTATGATTTACCACCAGTTTTCGATGAGTTTGTTGATAGGTTGGTTGATGGTGTTGATGATGGTTATTGTGGCCCCCCAATTTTTTATGAGGCAAAAGAGAAGGGAAATATTTTTGTAGTTAAGAATGTTTATGTTCATCTCAACATTTCTGACTTAACGATGGAGGTTTTTATCGTCTTATGGCCAAAAGAATACAATGATGCACCAGCTCGTCTTCGTACCTTTTCGATGAGAACCAACATGATTCGAGGGCGAATCATCTTCAAGAAGAGGAGAATGATAGACATATTGATGAGAATCAATATTAATATTTGATTAAATATTAATTTATGCTTATATTTAGGAGATTTGTTTTGATTTCATTATATTTAGTATTTATATGTTTCTTATTTTTCAAGTATTTCATAGTATAAATAGATATGTTTAGATTGTTATGAAGGAGTTGGAATTGATTAATAAAATATGAGAGTTTATCTCGGTATCTCTTTTACGGTATTCTTCGTGAATCAACTTATATAAGTTTTATCACTTTTCTGAATATTCGTAAAATCAACAGATTTATGTGTTCTTCGTATTTATTGTCTTTTTATACGTTTCCGCTGCTGCATCAAAAAGTATGGTAATTTTTCATCTTCGAGGTACATAAAATTCAGGACCTAATCCAGTCACTTTCAAACAAATTGGAACAATTAAGGGTCAACACGACTCTTAATGAAAGTGTCAAAATTTTCTCTTATACAGCTCATAATGTTGAGTTGAAAGACGAGGGACTTAAATCCATAAAGTCTTCATCAAGTGTTCTGTTTGCTGAGTCCAATTGTATAAAGGCTTCGATCTCTAAACGAAAAAGGATATGGGAAGAAAGTAAAAAAGATAAGAGGTCTAAACCTGGACGTACTTCTATTGATATTGGAATTAATCATACTTCTAGGATAAATAAGAAAAATAGGTATGCTAAAAATAAAATGGATAAGAGTAAGATTAAATGCTTCAGATGTCGTAAGCTTGGTCATTTTGCTCGTGAATGCCCTAAGTCCAAGTGGGATAAGAGAATTCTTCTATTTTTTGGTGTTTAAGCATAATTGTCTCTGGTATTGTATCACTAACTGGACCTTATCCTAGTGGATCATAGATTCAAGAATGATAGACAGTTACCTTGAGACCGTGGAACATTTTTTCGAGTTCAAAAGGGGGACAAGATGGATTTGTGTGGTGAACTTAACTCAAGTTGAAATCAATGAATTTGCAAACTTGAGATGACAATGGTCATTATTTCATACTGAATATTTTTTATTTGCTTTAGAGATTATTTAGAATCTCACCTATGTATTTATTCGTCTATGATTTGGGATATGATTTTCTGTTATTTTTAAACATGGTTTGGTGATAAGCATTGACAATGTAGTATGATATTGTAATTTTTCATCTTAAAAGTTTATATGGTTATGATTTATAAGAGAACAACTATTTTAGTTCTATTTTAGCTAAATTGAGTGTTTGTTCCTCTAGTAATGCTTGAGTTATGGATGAAATTTGGTATGCTAGATTAAGTCATGTTGTGCAAGATTAGGAGAACTGACTTGTGAAAGAAGGACTACGGTGTTCGCCTTTATAAATTGAGTTTTTTACACGTTGATATTGACTTACTCATAAGTGACTGAAAAATTATTTGATTAAACTATTATTGCTAATTCTTCATTGCATATATTTCGTTATGATAAATGTGATTTCGTAAATGTCAAATAACATGGAGCTGGTTGTTTTCAGTTTTTTCGTCCATAATGTTTCACGTATTGGACTTGTCCATACAATTTCTCAAAGTTTAGGCATTTGGATTGCTTTAGACATTATCTAATAGAGGTTGAGAATAAAAAAAAAACACACATTTAAAGATTTTAAGAACCTATAGCGCGTGAATGTTTATCCAACAGTTCAAGGAACTGTGTAATGAAAATGACATAATTCGACAATTGTCAAAACCTTATATTGTTGCACAAGGATCTGACTGTCAGAAGGAGTACACGTTGTTGGATATGATAAGATCCATGATGGCAAAACTTTAACTATCATCTTTGGGAGATGAGTTGTTAATATTTGTCAATATTTTTTGAATAAAGTTATTCATAGATATATACTCCAACTTCATTAGAACTCTGAACGAGCGAAATACCTGTTCTTGAGTAATTTTTTGTATCTGAAAATTCGCAACTTATATATTTGATTCTACGAGTCAGTATGAAAAGTTGGGTTTGAGGGTTTAGAAATGTATCTTCATAAGGATATTGTGCTAAATCTGAGCGATACATGTTGATCGAAGATTGTGGAGTTGGGAGTGTGACATTAGATAGAATCACATAATACTATTTTTCTGAGAATTTCCTAGTATTAGAAGCATTTGGTATGCTAAACCATTTTTGATTGAAATAATAACTCTCCATCATATCCAAGTGGGAGTGATTTACTTAATGTGATATTTGATTGAAGTTTACCCATTGAAGATCGGATGGATCTTGATGAGAGTAAATATCTAGAAAAGATGTCACATAATTTCAATCTGAAAATTTTAGGAAATGTATGTTTGAGAGACATCATGATATTGAAGGACATGCCTTCTATGTATCTTCAGAAAATGAGATAATTTTTTAGTGAATGAGGAAGAACCTACAAACGTTTTAAAGGTTCTAGTTCGTTCTACAAGAGGCTATTGAAAGAAAAAATGGAAGAAACGACAGAGTCGATAAGTTCAAACCAAGTTTGGAAACTTGTCGATCTTTCATCAAAACACAAAGTAATTGAGAATAAATGTAACGCCCCCAAAATCCCGGTGGGCGCTACGGTTTGAAAGAGCACTTTTTGACTTAAATAAATTCAAGCGGAAGACTTTTCAATAAAAGATACATGAGTTTTTTTTTTTTTAAAAGGATACTGTGCTTGTGCTTAACTCGTGTATCACCCACATTTCTAAGCCAAACGTGTACTTGACTAAAACATTATAAAATTCAAAATCATTATATAAGTGGTGTAATGTCTAAAATACTTTAACATTAGAAGATACGACAATTTGCAATAAGGTTGTCACACGTGAAAATTAACTTTTAAAGAGTAGACAAACATCCTAGTGGTTTAAATAGGTTCGATCAGTTGACCTAGTAGTTCATACTTAATTATGGAATTAAACTTAAAGATAACATGAGTCATAATAATACTAAATACGTTTCTTACGTAAAACTTAAAACTTTAGGAGAACGTTTATTAAAGCTTGCCCAGTCAGTCACACGTCCTCCTCGTCGTCTACGAAACCTGAAATGATTAAAGTAGCATCATGAGTCTTCTCCAGGAGGAGAAGCCCAGTGGGATAACATTTACTATACATGCACATTAAAAAGGCTAATTAATATGTCAATCGAGTACACGCCGAGTCCCATGAACCCGACTTACTTCACACAGAACATGGTCCGAAGACTTATCTGTTGCTCACACAGAGCATAATCCGTAGACTTGCTTATTTCACACAGAGCATAGTCCGTAGGCTTGCTTATTTCACACAGAGCATAGTCCGTAGACTTGCCTATTTCACACAGAGCATAGTCCGTAGACTTGCGAGCAAAGTTCGCCAACTTGCTAATTCAAACAGAGCATAGTTCGTAAACTTGCTAATTCACACAGAGCATAATCCGAAGATCTGCCTGCTCGTATTCACACATAAATTAATCTAAATAATGCAAATGTAAATAAATGTTACCCACTTTTGTCGTTCGGTGATAGCGGGCTAGCCTCTTGAGGATCCGACTGACTTGCACTGCACTCGACACATTTACTTAACTTTTAGGTTTAAAGTATATATATATATATTCATATATCTTCTTGTACATATATCTATATAGGTGACACTATCAAATTATCAATAAGTTTAGAACATCTCTATTTAAGTTTCGTCACATATCAAATGGTCAAACCTAGTTATGAAGCTAGTTGGAATCACATGAAAATACACATTGGAGAAGATAAATAAATTAATCTTAAGCACCTTTAAATTTTAAAGTGTATTATAAAAATGTTTCAATCATACGTATAAGTCCAATTTGTTTATTCTGGAAAAATATTAAATTTTCAATAAACAATTTATTCACAAAATTCTGTTAAACTCATTTCATACGTTTAAAAATCTAAAAAGACAGCCTGTAGTAAATTATTTATCATAAATCATAGAAAATCTTAAAATTCATAATTATTGTACAGTAGACTCCAAACATACAGTGGTGCAACATAATAAAATTTTCATTTAAAAATGACTTATAGAATATTACTTATAAATTTTGTAAGACCGTTGAAAAACAAGACCGAAATGGACTGTGACAAGAGATTTTCTAGAATTTGTTAAAACTTTTTCGTTTCTTATAAAAATGTAAGGCCAAAACCTACACAACTATAAAGGCCAGTAGCAATATCTATAAAAACATTTCATTTTAATATTATCCATTGTTATTTAATCTTGTATTTCTTTTGAACATCAAAACGCTTTACTTTTATAAAGAAACAAACACTGTTTGTTAGAAAAATCATTAAAAATATAATATAAATCCAAATGTGTCTAGGTAAACTTCTTATGAAAGCCAAGACACAGTAAGTTAACATAGTCAAAAATTAGCTCCAAAAAGCAGTTGTGTGAGGTTATTTTTGTAATCTCAACCCAAAAATAAGGCAGTTTTTCACCTCTGTTGTACAGTGCCTCAAAGAAAAATCCAATATAATTGAAAACACCTCAAACAAACTTGGTGTTTTAACCTCATATCCCAGGTTTCAATTACCTCAATGTGGTAAAATGGTTTGAGCTAAAACATTGGGGAACGGGCTGTACTCTTTTAAAATTAACATGTAATAACAAAAAAAACTTTTCAACCTATTTTAAAACATTCATGCCTCAAACGGATATCCCAGTACCATAGGAAAAGGTGTTCATAAAAAAAAAAGACTCAAATCACACATGCAATGGCAAATACCACATGCAATCAAAATACAAGCTTCAATATGAGTCACCTAGTATGCAAATCGCATGAGTTCAATAAGAAATTCAACACAAATTACACAGGGAATAACCAGTAGGGTACACAAATTACACAGGGAATAACCAGTAGGGTGTAAAGTGGGTAAAATGAACTCAAATCACACATGCAATGCAATGACAAATACATCATGAAATTTAAATATAATCTTCAATGAGTCACACTGTATTCAAATCTTCACAAGTTTAACAAGAAATCAACACAAAATTCAACCACCAGAACATTTTTATACTTCAAATAGAAATGACTCAATAACCACAAAACAAGAGCCATCTAAAAATAACAAAATCTACTTCGCTTGGAGATTATGGCGTTGATTGGGCTTGTGCAGTGAAAGTTTGAGGAGAAAAGGGTTTTGAGATGAAAGAGATGAAAGAAGGAAAGGGGTAGGAGAAAAAAGAGTTTTCAGAGAGAGAAGAGACAAGTGAAGTGAAATGAAGTGAATGAGGATCCTTCGTATTCCGATGCTTTAAATAAGAAGTTTTGGTTAAATTTTAATTTAAAAGAATATAAGCATTCAAAATGTAATTTAACATTATTTTATTATTATTATTTATAAATACTTTTTATTTATCTTTTATATTAATAATTTACTGGATAAGTTATTTAATATTTAATTCATCCTGCAAGACTCTGTACAACTCATCGAAAACATTAGTTCATAACTTTTGGTCACTAAACTTTACCACTTTTCACATTTGATCATCCCCATTTCATCACTATAAAAATTGGTCACTCACTTATTCTTTCTCTATCAATTTTGATGCTGCTGTTAGAGAATCCGTTATTTACTAACGGAGAAAAGGTTTTGAGCGCACAAATTTTATTTTCCCTCTTTTAATTCCTTACCCCTACACTCTCAAACTTTTTTTTTTAAAATTCTGGTGTGTGGTTAAGAAGGCATTGTGGGCCGCTGCTAGAGCAACTAGAATTCAAAGCTTCAAGTAATCCTTCCCAGTGTCCATAACATACTTCAATGCTTTTTCAAAGTGTGATATCTTGACCAATAACATGTGTGAGAGCTTCAACTCACTCATTCTTCCGGCAAGAGACAAACCAATAATCTCCATGCTTGAAACAATTAGAAACATTATCATGGTGAGACTGCAAGTGAATAGAGATGCTGCAGAAAAATGGGATCATAATCAAGTTGACACTACAAAAAAAAATATGAAGGAAGCAGCTGAATGCATTTCTATGAAATCAGATGATTGACATTTTCAAATCATGGGACGATTCGACCAATACACTGTAGACATATCACAAAAATCATGAAGTTGTAGAAGATGAGATTTAACAGGATTCCCTACAAGGGTCGGACTTTGGTTATGGCTAAGGTGGGCTATATCCCATCCAACTTTTTTTTTTTTAAATTATATATATAAAAATTAATTTAAAATATTTTATGGAAAAAAATCCAAATTAATTAGATTCTCTGATTGATTTCATCCGATGTGTTTATAGTTAGGCCTATTTTGGTTTGCTTGATTAGGTTGGATTAGGCATGATTGACTTTTTATTCTCAACTAATCAAATGTTTGGTTTGATTGATTATGGCCCGGGATTAATGCAAGGCCAGACAATTTTATACTAATTTTCATGCATATGTGGGATTATTAATCCTAGGAGAGAGAGGTGAGTTAATTTATCCAACATTATCCCATCCATCAATTCAAACTAACCCAGGGCTCGTTTGCTTTACAGGTTGGGATAGATAAGGTATGATAGGATTAAATAGGATTGCATTATTTTTTGAATTGAGATTTGTGTTTGAATTGATGGATTAAATTATCTCACCTTCTCTTTGGGACTAATTAACACCCAAATGCATGATTATCAAGGATAACAATCTCGGGCCAATTATAATCACGGGCTATATTCAAGTAAACCAAACATGGAAATTATAGGGATAAAACAATATATCCTATCTAATCTAATAAACCAAACATGTTAGTGTATAGTCCGAATCCCTACTTAATTGTGTTCAGCCCATAGTATCAAATTAATGTTAAGTTGTGATAATTCACATATTATTTTGATTTATTAAAATATATATATATTTAAATAATACTCTCTCTATCCCATTATTATTTGAATATTGGTTATCATTAATATTTAAACATTTGCTCTTTACTTCTTTGAAAATCTCCCTTAAACATATACTATTATTTACACCCTATATCATTACTTTTTATACACAAACAAAAAGTTAACTTTATTACTTTTTAATATTAATAAACGTTTACTTAATAATGAGACGGAGGGAGTGAAAAATATTAAGTATATTTTTATCTAGGTGATTTTACTAATTAAAAAATGATTTGTTTAAGAATGGAACCGCAACATATTATAAATTTGATATGCATTCTTAATAAAGTTTACAAAATTTGTTAACTATTTCTGAAATATCCTAAAAGTTAGTTAATACAAATAAGGTGCAAGCGTATAATCTGATTACGAAATGTATTCATCTTGTTTTGACACTTAATGTTACCACTACGACCATCAAACAAACATTTTCAGTTATAAGTCACGTCAATAGGTGTTCTTCAAAATAAAATGGAGAATGACAATCTTTAAAATTCTATGATTGTTTATATTAAAATATAATTGTTTGAAAATGTTGATTCTAATTCTATTATGAATGAATTCTACCGGATAAAAAATCTAATGATGCAACTTTTGTAAAAAAAATAAAAATTACCATTGTTTTAGCCTACCCTAAATTTTATTTCTGGCTCCTCCCTTGATCCCCTATAAACATGCTATTTTAGCTGAAATAATATGTTTACAGGAATCCCTGTTAAATCCCATCTTCTACAGCTGATATAACATGTTTACACGCAATGTCTGTTAAATCACATCTTCTATAACTGCATGATTTTTGTGATATGTCTACATTGTGTTGGTCGAATGGTCCCATGATTTGAAAATATCAATCATCTGATTTCATAGGAATGCATTCAGCTGCTTCCTTCATATTTTTTTTTGTAGTGTCAACGGCATATTGCATCATCCCATTTTTCTGCAGCATCTTTATTCACTCTCTTTACAAGCCAGTCATATGTTTTTTCATCTAAGTCGTTGCTTCCATTCTAGCATTGAAGCTTTGAATTCTAGTTGCGCAGCGGCCCACAATGCCTTCTTAACCACACACCAGTAAAGAGAGGGAAAATAAAAGTTGGCACTCAAAACCTTTTCTCCGTTAGTAAATGACGGATTCTCTAACAGCAGCATCAAAATTGATAGAGAAAGAATAAGTGAGTGGCCAATTTTGATAGTGACGAATAAGTGAGTGACCAATTTTGATAGTGATGAAATGTGGGTGACCAAATGTGAAAAGTGGTAAAGTTTAGTGAACAAAAGTGATATTTTCCCATTACATAAAATCATATATCTTTTAGATTTCAATTAATTTGTCATTTAATACTTAAAAGAGATATTTTAATTTCTAAAAATCATGAAATGCAAATTTAAACAATAAATGATTTCTCAATCAATGAAAAGATAGACTGGTGGGTCTATAGTGAGGCGGAAAAGTTCAATTAGTAGAAAATGATGATAGATAAAGACATTGTGCTTACGTTAAACGGTAGGGGTGAAAACGGATCGAATATTTCCCGACCGATCCGGAACCGTATCCGGTCGAATATGAATTCGGTATAAAAATTTAGTATCCGGACGGATACGGATTCAGATAGTTGACTTCGGATTCGGAATACATAATATCCGACCGTATTCGAGTTTTCCCATATTTTATCGGATATTATCCGGATAATAAATCCGGATACCCGGATTTTTTAATATATTTTATTTTATATTTTATATTAATTTTATTAAAGCTCTAATATAACTTATAACATTATTGGGCCTTATTAAAAATTAAAAAGCCTAAACCCTCACCCCAGCGTCCGTCGCCCACTCCTCCTTCCCTTCCCTTTTTGGCCCCTGCACGGCTGCACCCCCAGCCCCCGACCCCCGTCGTTCTGGTACAATCCAAGATCCTTTAATGATGCTTGTTAATGCGAAAATTGGAGATAAAATATTGGTTGTTTTTTGAGCTTTTTTGGTTATTTAATTAATGATAAGAGAATCTGTTTTGCTATCTAAAGATGTATATCTTTAGATTTTGAGCAAGTTACCTACTTAAGCATTCTGCATTAAGATTACTTTTTATGAGTTTTGAGCATATGGATTCTGGGATCTCTCTCTTTATTATAATTTATTATGTTGCTATAATTGGGCGAACTGTGAATCAGATTGGGCAAATGGAAGGAGATCCACTGTCGCCGATCAACCTTGCCGTCGGTGAGATGTCCGCCGCCGCCTATTCACATCCTTTGAATGTCCTTCCCAAACCTAGCACATCCATCCAAGAAATTAGGTTAGATCCTCACTTTAATTTAATCTGAATTAATTCAAGAACTCATTAATTTTTCTGCTTTGTTTCATATTATTTCTACATCGGAAGTGTGGTTGTATCATCTACAGCAGAAAATCCCATTGATGTTGATGCAATAGATAAAGAAGTGCATGCCGAGCCTCAAGCAAAGAAACAAAAGAAGACTACATCGGAGGTTTGTAAGCACTTTTTTAGGGCCAAGGAAACCATTGAGGAGGATGGCAAGAATACTGAGATAGTTTGGGCACACTGCAGTAAATGCAAACACAAAGCTAGAGGTGAGAGTATAAATGGAACAAAAGCATTATGGAACCACTTGAAGAACAAACACAATATTTTGCCCGGTCAACAACTACTGAAAGTGGAAAAGAAAGACAGTGTCACAACTGTTGAACCTTATAGGTACGATCAAGAAGCTAGCTTGAGAAAATTTTATATAGCAATAATCATGCATGAGTATCCTTTCAATATAGTTGAGCACGAATACTTTGTTGAGTTCCTAAAGTCTTTGCGTCCAAGTTTTCCAATGAAGAGCCGCATCACCGTTAGGAAAGAACTAATGGAGATCTTTACACAAGAAAAGGAAAAACTCTATGAATATTTCAAAACCGTGAAATGTCGCTTTAGCACAACTATGGACATGTGGAAATCAAATCAAAACAAAGGATATATGTGTGTCACTGTACACTGGATTGATGAAGATTGGCACATTCAGAAGAGAATCATCAAATTCATACATGTAGGAGGACGACATACATGTGCTAAGTTGTTAGAAGCATTCATTGCTAGTGTTGTTAGATGGTTTATTGAGAAGAAGTTATTTTCTCTAACTCTTGATAATGCATCTGCAAATGACGTTTGTGTTAAAGATGTTATTTCTGGGCTTGGAAAAATATGCCCCCTCATTTGTGATGGTATTTTCTTTCACGTGAGATGTGCTAATCACATACTCAATCTTGTTGCTAGAGATGGTCTTGCTGTAATTGCAAGTGCAATCAAGAATATTCGTGCTTTTGTTGTAGCTATAAAGAGCTCTCCATCACAGTGGGAGGAGTTTATGAAGTGTGCAACCGAATGTCAATTGGATATAAAGAAAGGTGTTGCACTAGATGTAGCTACAAGGTGGAACTCCACCTATCATATGTTGATGGATGCTTTATATTACAAGAATGCTTTTCATAGGCTTCTTGTCTTGGAGCGCCACAGGTATGAGAAGATTGCACCATCAAATGAAGAATGGGATAAAGCTTTATCTCTTTGCAAATGCTTGAAGAAATTCAATGATATTACTGAGCTTTTGTCTGGCACGTTGTATCCGACTGCAAATCTGTTTTATCGGAACTTTTGTGAGATTAAACTTTTGCTAGGAGAGTTGCTTGTTAGATATGATATCACCAATGGCAATGCCTATGTCTGTCAAGTTTGATAAGTATTGGAAGAAGTCAAATGTTGCTCTTGCTGTGGCTAGTTTTCTTGATCCTAGATTCAAGAAAAGGATCATAGAATATTTCATGAAAAAGTTTCATGGTGAGCTCGCATATGAAGCTGAAACGGATAAGATAATGAAGATTGTGAGACAACTATATCAACAGTATGCTTGTGATGCATCGAATGTCACAAAGAGCTCTGTTATTGTTGCTAGTCATGGTGAAACTTGTGAAGCAAGTTCTATATTTATGGAAAAAGACAACGATGAATTTGAGAGTTACTTATACGACAGTGAGGGGGCTGGTGCAACAACAAATGACTTGGAGAAATACACGGCAGAACCTCCGTTAAAGGTGCCTAAATCTGAAAATTTTGATATTTTATCTTGGTGGAGGGTCATCAACAGGAATACCCTATTCTCTCACGATTTGCTCGTGATGTGTTAGCCATACAAGTGTCAACTATTGCTTCTGAATCTGCATTCAGTGCCGGTGGTCGTGTTATAGATCCATTTCGTAGTCATTTGGATCCTGATATGGTAGAAGCACTAGTTTGTACTAAGGATTGGATAGCTGCATCCAAACAAGGCTATTTTTTTAACTTCTTGTCATTTTATATTATAATTATGTATCTATAATCCTCTTATGCATTTTCTTATAAAAATTTCAGGTTCTCAAAAAAATATTGGATCCATTGTTGCTGATCTTGATGTTTTGGAAACACTTGTTGCAAATATGGGGGATGAGGTTTATCATTATTACTTCTTAAATTATAATTGGTTTTCATGTTAGTTGCAAACTTGAAATACTAACTGCTTACACAAAAAAAACATAGGTTGAAGAAGAAATGGACAGTGATGAGGATTGATGAGGATCCGAGAGTTGAGGCCTCCATTCGATGTTCATGAGTGGATGTTGCGTATGGTTTTAATATTTTCATGAGTGGATGATTCTTTGGCTTAGGAGTAGTTTGTTGATTGCTTTATTCATGCTTGGGTATAATATTATATATGTCTTCTTAGGCGTTATGTTGTGCTGGAGTGGTGATGTTTACGAAGGATATATTTTGATGATTTCATGTTTGTTGATTTTTTATGTGTTTCAATCACATTTTGATGATTTCCATTTGAAATATATTATCCGATTATAGTTATTCAAATCCGGCTCGGATTCGTCCAATATCCGTTCCGTATCCGTATGCCGAATATTTCAAATTCGTATCCGACTCCAAATTCGAGAAAAAAATATGGTTTATATAGGATACGGTATAAGCACTATCCGTCCGTATCCGATCCATTTTCACCCCTATTAAACGGTAGTGAGGTGGACCATTGTGCTTACGTTAAACGGTCCTAAGGGCCACCTCACTGGTGGACCATTGTGCTTACGTTAAACGGTCCTAAGGGCCACCTCACTACCGTTTAACGGTCCTAAGGAACAAACGGTATCTAAATGAGGTACGACCCGTTTTACATTCAGGTTAAATCAGTTTTTTCCCGAACCCAGCCCACCAACCCAACCCAACCTGAAGCCTACCCCAACTATTTAAATGACCATTTATTCGGGTCAAATCAATTTTTTCCCGAACCCAGCCCACCAACCCAACCCGAAGCCTACCCCAACTATTTAAATGACCATTTATTTGGTCTGTGTGGGAATTGAACCCTGGTGGGCGAGTGCCAGCAATGGGCACTCGCCACTTGGACAGATAACTCTTTTGTTTTCTATTTTAATATTAATTATATAAGCATATTCATTAGTGATATATATATATATATATATATATATTCTCATACAAAAGATATTTTCATATAAAATATATGAAAGATATAACATAATATTATTATTATTATAGCAAATATATTTGATTTTTTATTTTTACTATTTATTAATTAAATAAAAGAGTAAATAAATTAATATAACTCAATTTACACATTCTACAACCCTATTCTCAATTATTAATTATATATAAAAAAAAATATCTCCCCTTTCACCTCTCAAAAAAAGAATCTTAGTCTTCGGTTTCAAGATAAGCTGCCGGAATAATTCTTGATTCCTAAATATAATGTACGTTTAATATGCATCAAATACTCCTCATGGAATGTTAGAGCATTAGGCTTAAAACGCCTGGAATCCAAATTGAGGAACACTTTGGGTAAATTAAGATTGTATTTGGGTAAATTAGGGTGTGTACTTTATATATATATATATATATATATATATTATTAAATAGTAAATAATAATTAAATTAAAAAGGTTTTGATTTTATTTTTTTATTTAATTTTACATTTGACTAATTAGATACAGATTAGAGACGGTGGTATTCGTATCTAATCCGTATTTAAAACTCTCGAAACTAAAAGTCGTATCTAATCCGTTTATAATGAGAGATAGTTTTATTTTCGGTTTCAAATCTCGATTTTTTTTAACAAATTCGTAACTATTAGAGACGGATTAGGTGTCTGTCTCAAAATTTCAGTATCAAAATCAGACTTTTTTTGTAGTGGTAGTTTTGTAATTCTATCTTATGTATGTTGATATGTTGTTAGCTAGAAAACAATAATGAGTATATTTAGGTGAAAATATTTATAGAAATTGTTCAGAGAAGTTACTTGGGTTGTCTCAAAAACATAGTAAAGAGACTTCTAGAACAGATTCAAAATGGATGCATGAAAGCATGTTGATACTCTTGTTGTAAAAGACGAGTCATTGAATTGTAATGAGTGTCTGAAGACTCAAAGATGGAATGTTAGTAGTACTATATGCGAATGCAATTGAAAGTCTGATGTACGCTAAGATGAGCGAACATCCAGATGTATGATGAATTCAGCAGTTGGTTTAATTACTAGATATCAATTCAATTCAGAATAAACACTTGTGACGGTGTAAGAGATTGTAAGATATCACACTACAAGAAAATTGTTTTTTTTAGTGACATAAAGGATAAAATGCAAATTTGGTCCCAAAGAGAATTTTTAAAAAACAGTTTTAGACCCACGTTCTTTTTTTATCCCTTTTTTTTTTTTTTGCAAAAACAGTCCCAACCGTTAAATATTTACCTTTCTGTTAGGTGTTAGGTAACATAGTCTGAAAATTATAAAAATATATATAGAATTTGATTTATTTTTTTTTGAAACACAACAATCTGAATATAATTTAAAAATACCAAAAAAACAAATAAATGTAAATTCTAATATTTAAATAAATTAATAAAAAGATTATATTAAAACTGAAATATTTACAAAAATAAAAATAAAAAAGTAAATCGGAAAATATTGAAGGTACAAAAAAATTGAAATTTGAAATATACAACCTGTATTTAAATATAATCTAAAAATTCAAATTAACTATTTTAACCCATATAATGTGGATATAATTTAAAAATACAAAATAAATAAAAATTTTACAAACCAAATTAATTTATGTAAGTCTAAAACTAAATAATTATTTATAGAATTGGAATATAATTTAAAAATACTAAAAATATTTTTTTCAAACCAAATAATAATCTCAGGTAAATTATGAAATTGATATAAAATTGTGAATATAATTTGAAGATACAAAATATAATTCATAAATATTAAATGATTATCAAATGGAATTCTAAAATATTAATTACAACTATTTTAAATGTAAATTCAGAAAAAATATAATTAAAAAGCAAAGATAACAAATCCAGTATATAAAAAAAAACCTGCGTGTATATATATATATATATATATATATCACCTCCCCCACCCCTGTTCTTCTTCTCGTCGGCGAACATCCCCATCCCCGGCCATTCCAATCGTCGCCATCGCAGCCACTCCAGCCCATTCTCGTCACCACCTAGCCTCCACCACACCTCAATAACACCGCGCCATCATCGTTACCCCCAAAACTGATGAAAAATCTGGATACGAAATTCAAATCCGATCACAAAATTCACAAAGGCTACCTACTCTAGCCTTATCTCAGTTTTAGGAATCAAAGCTCCTTATCAATTTCAAATTTTGACCACTCCTTCATCCCCAATTTTACGATTTTTCTTCGTGATTATTGGCAATTTTTTACAATTTTCTTAAACTTGTTTTTCTGAATTTTTGTATTCCTGTTGATGTTTGGGAGTGGAGCCGGAGGCGTGGGGTGAAATTGGATGGTGCTGCTGGTGACGGGTGTGGCGACGGGTGGTTGTGAAATTTGAGATTTTGGTCCAATGTTGGAGGAAAACAACCCTCGGCTCGTGAGCGTTTTTTTTTTCTAGGTACTTTTGGAATTTTCGAAGAATAGAGTAGGGGAAGGAAGGGATTGGGACAACGTATATGGGAGGAGTGGGAGGAGCAATGGTTTATCGGGAAGTCTGACACGTATTTTTACGCTCCTATCAAGTATAAAAGGTTCGTAGTTATAAAAGTAGTGTCCGGTTAAATATCGATCCACGAGACTAGAATGCTAAAGTAGCCTTAGTGATACGTATTACTCTTTGAATATAGTATTATAGTGTGAAATCATGGTTTGTGCTAAGAAATGTAAATTAAACTTCCAATTAACAATTAATGATAAACAAGAACGAAAGTGATGATGATGTAAATTAAGTGATGAGAGAGAGTGTTCGGGTGTTCGTCCTTGTGTAGAATAGATGTTAATAGTCGACTTCTGTGTGTACTTTATTGGATGGAACTTGGTAGAAACAATCACTAATGTATTTGTCTACTAAATCACCTAGGATCGTGAGGATGAATAGAGACGTTCTTACCCGGGTAATCACACAACTAGGGGGTTCTACTCTATCTAATTAACTAAACTAATCCCTCTTTGTGTTTTTCCACTTGAATACTAACAACCAAACTCCTATGGTCTTCTCACCAATCACTTAAATTTTCATTCAAATAATTAATGGGGTTCTAATGAAAATTACCCAACTCTCGTTGCGATAACCCAATATTTACTCAATTCACTCGATTTCCAACCCTCGATTATACTATCTACTATGATTAACCAACTCTCGTTACATGTATCGAGCTTCTAATACAATCTACTAATTTTTTTTTTTGACAATACAACAAGGATAATACAAAGATACTCTTAAAATAAAGAGTGAGATGAGACTAAATCTTTGAGATACTGTGGACAATCATCTTCACACCAATCTTGAGGCGATGAAGTGTTATAAGCACTCTGGGCTAGTGTATGAGCAATTTTATTATTTTCTCTTGGCACCTTTATGCAATCCCACACTAGGACATGTTGCATAAGATACAAAATTTTGCTCACCATCCTTCTTTCTAATGCCCCTACTTCTCCGAAACCCATTATAGCATCAATAGCATCCGCTGAATCTGATCTTATTTCCTGAATTTGGACATTTCTTCCAATACATTTCTCCAGTCCAGCCTCAATGCCCTTTAATTCTGCTCCACAAACTGTGCCATTATTCAAAACCCTTTTTGCTCCTGTTATAATAATGTCTCCCTCTTTGCTCAGAACCACATATCCAATAGCAAAAAAGTTATTGTTAGGTTGGAATGCTGCGTCTGTATATAGCACATTCCCATTTCTTCTTATGTTCCCGTATTGTTTTGATTCTGCCACAGCATCAACCATGCCAGTATCCACCTTTTTGACATTCATAAACTCATTCCAGTAAGAAACTACCCATGCTACCTCAAATTTGGAACATGAAGGTTTATGCACATAGGTATGTATAACCTTGCATCGCTCCTTCCAAATAGCCCAAGCCACCATCACAATTAGAGCCATTTGGTTGCCCTTCATATGACTCAAACACCAGACCACAAAATCTCCACAATCACCCTTTAATGCCTCTTTAATCTCATACCAAAAACCTAAGCACTTCCAAGCTTTTTTAGCATATGGGCAGTTGAAAATGCAATGCAGTGTATCAGCCCAGAAAAAACCACATAAAGCGCACTTAGGATAAACAGAAATATGTTTCATGGCCAACCTACCCTCTGATGCAATCATGTTGGAGGCTAATTTCCAGCAAAAAAATACGTACCTTTGGTGGGACTTTATGCTTCCAAATCTTGTCGAACATGATCGATTTGTTTTTTGGATTGGATGCACTGGCCATATTCGAACAGGTGTTCCATTCTACCATTCGTTCGGATAATGAATAGCCCGATGCAACCGAATACCTTCCATTTGATGTTTCTGCCCAATATAATTCATCATTTTCTTCAGCTCCCAGCGTTTCCATCTCCAATATCCTCTCAGCTTCGAATGGTAAGAAAGTTTGTCGTATTAACTGTTCATTCCATCCCCCATTAGAAAGGACAAAGCGGCTAACAGGAGATGCACTTGCTATACGTGAAGAAATCCTCCCGTTTTGAAGCCCACATACCCATCTATCTTTGAAAATCTGGACATCTTTGCCACAACCAATCCTCCATCTTCCCCCAAAATCCAACAACTCCCTACTCCATATAAGAGACCTCCAAATAAATGATGGATTTGAGCCCACCTCAATCTCAGATAATGAAGAATGTTTGAAGTACCTTGCTTTAAAAATCCTTCCCATCAGACTATTAGGCTTCGTGATGATCCTCCAGAGTTGCTTTGCTAACAAAGCTTTATTAAAATGGACCATATCACGAAACCCCATTCCACCTTTCTCTTTCAGATCACACATAGCACTCCATTTTCTCCAATGAATTCTATTCCCTCTCTCATTATTGCCCCACCAGAAATTAGCAATCATTTTTTCAATGTCCAAACAAACTGAAGCAGGAACTCGAAAACAAGACATGGTATATGATGGAATGGCCTGTAGGACAGCTTTGATCAGAACTTCTCTACCACCCTCAGAAAATTGCTTGTTGTTCCAAGAGAGCACCTGCTTTTTCACTCTCTCCACCAAATAATTAAATTTCAATCTTTTTGCTTTGGGTATCATGGTTGGGAGGCCTAAATACAGATCATGACCCTGTGATGATTGAATCCCAAGGATAGTTTTTGCTTGATCAACATTTGCCTGGCAAGTGAGATTACTAAAAGTAATCGAAGATTTGTCCCTGTTCACCAACTGGCCTGAAGCTTTTTCATATGTGTAGATCACATTGGCCATTGCTTGCACCTCCTTTTTTGATGCTTTGAAAAAGAACAAGCTGTCATCTGCAAAGAACAGATGTGAAAGCACAGGTGCTGATCTTGCAATTCTAATGCCTGAAACCTGCTTAGAATGAACCATTGAAGAGACAATGGAGGAGAAAACTTGGGCACAAATGACAAATAAGTAAGGAGATAAAGGATCTCCTTGCCTTAAACCTCGAGAGGGCACAAAGAAGGCTGACATGGAACCATTGATCTTTATGCAATACTTCACAGAAGTAATACATTTCCATATTAAATTGATCCATTTCTGAGAGAATCCCATGATTTCCAGAGTAGTCTTAAGAAAAGACCATTCTATTCTGTCATAAGCCTTTGTCATATCAACTTTCAAAGCAGCATACCCTATCTTGCTCTTTGTTGTCTTAAGGTAATGCATACCTTCGTAAGCCAAAAGAATGTTATCTGTAATGATTCTTCCAGGTACAAAGGCACTTTGGTTCTGATCAATCACACTCCCCAAAATATGCTTTAGTCTATTGTTCATTGTTCTAGCCAATATTCTGTACCAAACATTGCAGAGACTAATCGGCCTGTAATGATTTGGCAATGATGGATTACCAACTTTTGGAATGAGTGTAATAATGGTATGATTCCAATCTTGTAAAGAACCTTCTCCATTAAGAACCTGAAGGATAGCACTTGAAACATTATCCCCAATCACACTCCAGTTGGCTTGAAAAAAGGATGCTGGAAATCCATCCGGGCCTGGCGCTTTCCATGGTGAAAGATCTTTAACAGCCTTGAATACTTCATTCTTGGTAAATGGTGAATCTAGCATGTCAATATCCAGGCTAGATAATTTACCTGATAAGAATTGAGTAGCCCTTCTAATATCAACAACTGATGGCTGTCCTGAAGTAAACAATTCTTCATAGTAGCTCTTAAATGTCAATTTGATCCTCTCCTCCTCATACTGCTAAATCCCATCAGAATTTTGCACCTTCGAAATCCTGTTCACTCTTCTCCTCATATTAGCCCTGGAGTGAAAGAACTTTGTGTTTTGGTCACCATCTTTAAGCCATGACACCCTAGCCCTTTGTTTCCAGAACCACTCCTCCTGTGATGAAAGTCTAGCTAGTTCAGCCTCTAAAGATCCCACTCTATCCATGTTTGGAACCACATCTTCATTGTCCAAGATCTTCTTCATTTCTTGCTGGACCTGTTTAATCTTGTAAGAAAGTGTACCACCCTTGTTCTTTGCCCAATCACTCATCAACTTGCCACATTGTCCTAGCTTATCTGGTAACTGCAATTGCTGATCATGCTTATTCCAGGCAACACACAAAACTTTATCAAAATCTGACTCTTTCATCCAATAATTCTCAAATTTGAAGGTTGTAGAGGGTGTTCTCAAATTTGTTCTTTGTCCTCCAAGATCAATCATAATGGGTCTATGATCTGATCCTAGAAAACTCAGATTCTTTGCATTGTAGTTTGGAAACATCTCAGACCAGCTGTCATTTATCAGAAATCGATCAATCTTCTCTTTGATGTACTGGCTACCCTTTCTCCTATTATGCCAAGTAAATTTCGGGCCATACATCTTGCAAGTTTTAAGAAAATTGTGCAACACAGCTTCTTGAAAAGGATAAGTCCTTGTTGTTCTACAGTCTAGACCTCCCTTCTTTTCATGATTAAACAACACTTCATTAAAATAACCACCAATAATCCAAGAATTAGGAAGAGTTGGTAAGTAATTCTTTAGTCTTTTCAATAGTTGCCAAGAAGCATTTCTTTTATTAGCATTTGGGTGCCCATAGAATCCTGTAAACCTCCAAGTACCAAAGGTTTCAGAAATTTGACAATCTATGTGCCCTTTCGAGTAAGACAAAATAGAGACATCACATTCATTCCATAGAAGCATTAATCCACCAGAACGACCATTAGCATCCACATAAAAGCCTGAATTAAATCCTAACTTAGTTCTAACAACATTTGCAAAAGTAGAACTACACTTGGTTTCAGAAATAAAGAAAATAATTGGACGATGCATCCTAACAAGCTGGTGAAGCCTTTTGAACGCACTCGGGTTGCATATACCCCGTGCGTTCCAACATATGATCTTCATTCATCATGGCAGGGTTGAGTGACCTCAACCTCTGCCATATCTGGATATCCAAGCGCAGTGCCATAAGTTTCCAGCATACTTTTCGATTTCTTGAAGAAGATCAAACTCAAGCTATCAATTTCAGTTCTAACTCGTTCTGCCCCATCAAATTCCGCAAGGTCAGCAGAGAAATCCCTCCACAATCTCTTTTTCCCAGCTTTCATGTCATTTGGTATGAGAATATCCCCCCCACCAGTTGAGTTTTCAACACTAGCATCCAAAATTTGTGCCTCATTCAACATATTCTGGCCAACCTCCTCCCTATATGGTACATATGGCTCCTCCCCTTCATGAATGACTTCAACAAAGTCATTAAAATCAAAAGCCCTAAAATCTCTTCCAACATGATGAATCACCCTATAATCTTTCCCATTGTCATTTTCAGGGCCCAAAGTGGTTCTTTTGCCATTCTATATTCAAAACCAGCCGGAATGGTGAAATTCAAGGGTTCCAATATCATACCTGTTCTTGGGTCCACCTTTGCTCTGCCCCGACCAACAGCTTCCTCTCCAATGTCCCCCCTTGGCATGAGTTCCTGAAAATTGTAGACCACTTCTCTCTCAAACTGACAATCACGGACATTGACATCAATTCTTCTCCTCCTAGACTCAATCTCTTGCTGCTCTGCCTCCTTCCATAGCTCATGCACTCCTTCATCAAGTAAAATAGCTTTGCCTTTTCTCCTTCTTCTTTCTCCAGAATCCGTGCATGTCTGTCTCCCCACCTCACCTTCAACTTGTCCTCCTGATCCCTCCCTGTTTGCAATGTTTTCTTGACCATCACCCCTTATGTGGAGGACCATCTGCTCTCTTTGTACCCCCTCTTCTTCCTGCCTCTCCTCAATTGCTACATTCTGCACTTGAACATCTCCACCATCACCAGCATTATCACTATCATCATCATTAGTACCACCAAAAACCAAGTCTACATCCACATTAACACCCATGAGTCTAAAAAAGTTGTGCATGTCACTCAAAGATGGATTTTTTTGCTTGTCTGCACGAAGCCATTCTGGGAAAAGCTTATGTGCATCAATCCATTCATCATCCCTATCTCTAGCTTGAAAACAACCTTTAACAGAGTGGTTAAGGTGTCCACAGAAGGTACAAAAATCTGATAGCCTCTCATATCTAAAAAACAGAACATATTTCACCTTATTTACTGTGAGATAGGTGAAGCGGCACAAAGGGGCCATCGTACTCAGAAGAACACGAACACGCAAAGATTCTCCCCAAGCTTTTTCTCCATCCTTTGCATCAACCAGCAGCACAGCCCCTAAAATCTTTCCAATCCGTTCTCCAGTGATTTTAGACATTGCATGCACCGGGAGCCCATGGATCTGGATCCAAAAGGGTACTTTATCCATCTTCATGGTTGCAAATCTTTCCACGCCAGTGAGTTGTCTGAGCACCATTAGAGACCTGCGCAAATTCCATGGTTGCATGTCCATTACCTCCTCCATATCTCCCACTACTGAAACTGTAATGGGGGAGGCTATCTTCCAAGAAGATAAGAGAAGCCTCTTCAGTTCAGCCGTATTAAAGAAGCGTCTGGCCACAAATTTAAGAGCGACAGATGTTGTGGGGATGAGGAGCTCATCATTGTGGAGTTCTGTGTTAGAACCTTCTTTTTCTGAAATAGTACAAGCACGCATTTGTTCCTGGATAGCCATCGCCATGAGAGAAGAATTTGTTGCTAAATCGTATAAGAGAAGAAAGAAAGTTGAGTGTGACTCTATGCATTCTCTCATCCTCAAATATATAGAGCCCTTACTGCGTATAAAACCATGGGAGAGAAGAATAACCATTGGGTTGTGATGGAAAGTTGTTTTCTGTCGAATTTTTGAACCAAGATTTCGGCTATCCATTGTTATAACCAATGCTAATGATGATCCTTCAAAACAGCCTCTTTCAGACTACTCAGCCATTGTTCCATTCACGGCCATTCCATGAGCAAGTTTGTTTCACGCTCTTAGAAATCGCAGTGTGTGATACAAATAAATCCAATGATGAGGAGGATTTTTGTTTCCCATTGTAATCCAAAAGGCAGAGAGGATGTTTGTAAAAATCGCAGCACACAATTAATGAGGGTATAAAACCAAATTGAAATTTGGAGGAAAAAAAGGGGAAATCCTTTCCCAATGTAATGATATGAATACAATCTACTAATTGAATTCTAGCAAATGATCAATCAAAACCCATAAACCTAACCAATATACCCTCCAATGAATTACACAATCAAAATCAAGCTAATAGCATTAACTCCATCACAATTATACAACACCCAAACACAAGAATGCTTAGCCCATGACTAATTTAATGAAATTAAGGAAGAAAAGTGATAAAATCAACATACCCATAAGTAATAACAAGTAAATGCTTGAAAATAGTAAATGTATCACCTCTTGAATGGAAAATGTAGACAAAAACCTTAAAGTGCTTCAATGAAATTTTCAATCATTTGCTTGAAATGAAATTACAACCCAAAATAACAACTAAACTATGAAAACTACTAATATCTATGGATTAAACTAGCTAATTTGAGTGAAAGATGATGCAATTTGGATTTGGGGAGCTTGAGTGGTCTCCAATGGCTATCTCCTTCTTCAAAAACGAAAAAAAAAAAAAAAAAACTCTTTTTACACTCTTCCCAAAGTGTCTTGCACATGTCCCTAGGTCAAATGGGGGAGAAGACAAAATTTTCGTACGGGCACGGCCGTGCAAGGGAACTCGACCGTGCTGCCCATGTGAAATCGTGCGCGCACTTTTGCACTGTCAGGAGCTCGGCCGTGCTTATATATAGACTCGGTCGTGCACTCCACTTTCCTCTCCGAGTCGGGCTCGGTCGTGCTCTACAATTTTCCAAAAGTCACGGTAACGAGCACACCTTGCTCGAGCCTCGTGCTCGGCCGTTCTCTTTGATTTTCTCAAATTTTCGGTATCGGGCAAGACGTGCTCGAGCTTAGTGCACGACCGTGCTACCAACTCAGCAGTTTTGCACCTTTCTTGTTTTGCTCATATCTTTTGATCCGGAGATCCAATCGGCTCAATTCTTGTCTCGTTTTGACCCTCTCTTCGATGCCTTTCATGTGATTGACTCGTTGGATTGATCCAACAACTTTATTCTCCGTTATTTGCTTCGAAGCTCCTTGTTTTACCTAGAAATCAAGCAAACACAATCATGTGTTACTAAGTCGATAATTACAATCCTTTCACACGATTTTGCAATCATTATGCAACATTCAAAGCATAATTCATCCACAAATTCGAGCAATCTCATGACAAATCAAAGTCGCCAAAAATTTCCGCCACAAGGGAGAGACGGGAGACTGGCCGGAAAACCTGTTCAATGGGTGGGGCTGATATTTTAATATTTAAACTTTTGTATTAAAATAATAAATTTTTGAATTGAGTTTAATTTAGTAAAATAATTACAGTTACCAGTGCGTGAAGCTCACACACCTTTTCTGTTAGTATTTAACGGATAAATTTTCATGGGACCAAAAGTGATGGAAAAATGACCAAAATTGTGAGGGAGCATTTTCTTGGGACCAAAATCAATTTTCTTGTAGTGTCAGAAATGTACTACAGATAATTTGAACTTGAAAGGGTATATAGAGACTGTGCAAGCAGAGCTTGTGGCATGTGAATTTGTAAGTACAAGAAACAGTTTGGGTACTAAATTTCTTGAAATTTAAAAAAGTATGAGTTGTGCCGATTCACTATGAAATTAAACACTCCATTGTGAGCTGTAACAATTCATTGTTGAATTAAACAATCTAGTGGAAGTTAGCAATTCACTATGGAATTAAACACTCTAGTGGGAGTTTTAGTAGTTCATTGTGGAATCAAATACTATAGTAGGAGTTGTATCGATTTATTATAGAATCAAACACTCCAGTGGGAGAGTTTAAACGATTCACACTCCAGTGGGAGTTGTGGTGATTTACTACCGAATCAAACACTTCAGTGGGAGTTGTAGTGATTCATTGTAGTAATCAAAGTAGTTAAAGCTTACACTCGAGATTTCGAGTTTCATGAAAAACCAAACAAATTAGATACAAAATGTTGACTTTGTCGAAACACTAAAAGAAGAAATAGTGATTCTTAAATACATGGCTACTCACTTGATGTTTGTAGATCCTCTTGTCAAACATATTCCCGAAAGATATTTTGACATCTAAGATTTTGGGTTTGTGTGGATTTGAACATAATGCGTTGTAATTATTAATTTTGTTGATCATTTATGTACTGTGAATTATATGATGTTTCATATAATAGTATGTCGACAAGTAAAGATTGACTCTCTCATATGAGCAATTGCCTCTAACATCGAGGTATGTGCGAGATGAGATTATTTAAGAATAATCGTAATAGATCTTACCACAAATCTATTTAACTTGTTATGAAGCTAAATCAATGGATTTTATGAACAATAGTGGGAGGAAATTCAAGTTAAGTGTCAAGGATACACTTGAACTTTGATTTATACGATGTCAAATAAAAGAATGACATACGCTTCCATCTTAGGAAGTTAAGATATCGTGACATGTGTTTCATACCACATGTGCTAAGATGACCATAAGGAAATGAGAAATATATCCATATTTTCTCATTGTATGAGGTCTTGAGAGTTAAGAAATCCTCTAATAAGTACCCTTAAGATTTTTTATTGTATTCTTAAGTTTTCACTCTAATGTTGCTACTTTAGCATGTTACCAATATCTATAAGTTATATAGCTATGCGGTGCATGTCTAGAAAAGTAGATATAGTGGGTGTCTGAAGATATGGGTGTAAAAGGAAGGACGTCTTTATTAACATATGTTCTATTGTGTTCATTGATCGATCAATCGAGTTGAGAACTTGATTATGAATACATAGATTTGATAAAAGGTTGAATATGCTCTTATGTTCAAAGGGATATATTGAAAGAGATATGTCAACTTATGTTAAATTCAAAGAGTTTTGGGGTATAACGAGTTTTGAAATCTTCATATAAAACTGGTTGAGTTGTTATATATCCTTAACAAGTGTATAACATGAAAACTCATATTCTCGAGGGTCACACAATTTATTTGCACGTATGAAAATGTGTTATGTGATGGTAGACATATGTGAAATAAATGAGTTTAAGGTTCAACTTTATATGTGAGTGGGAGATGTAAATAAATAATGATTTTATTTATTAAGATATATATTTATCCACATATGAAAGTGGATAATAAGGGGAGCAGTTATTATGATAACCTCCTGATAAGAAAATCAAGCGGGATTTTCATATCTACTAACACAGAGAGAATTCTGTTATCTTTCCTCTCGGGATTACATGTTTTGTATAATACACATAAAATTAATACATCTAAAAAAAGGGCACTTAGATTGTGAATATTGAATGAAAGCAATTCATGGGATACACGTGATTGACTTTCTGACTTAGAAGATCACAGTACGTATGTGAAATTCAACCTGATTCGAGACATATTCCTCTGCATTATGAATTACATGTTGATAATTTTGATTTCTAATTAATTAATTCCAACATTTTTTCCAGCTATGCCAACTTTCAAAGATAACATTCCAAGTATTAATAGATTATGCAGTTGGACGAACACAAATTAAAAGTACAAAATTAAATAAGGGAATCAAATTAATTCCTGGATTTCTTCCTCGACTTTGAGTGAGCACCGACAACAACCTCTTTAACAACTGCACCCTGATAACTTGAGTCATTGCTTGCAGACCCGTGAGTAGACGTCACAACATGACTTTGTTTACAAATGCCTGAATATATCCAGTAGCCATTCGTCAGGTTAACAATTTTTGCTTGTGCTTTAGAGACACCTTGAACATAATTAGTTTTATAGGCGCGGGTTGAATAATAATAATAACTGCTTTGGAGAATTATAGATTTGGAGAATTATAGATTTTTAGGGAGAGTGAGAAGAGTAGATGAAGAGGCACAAAGTTAATGAAAATTGTATGTAAAAAAAGAGTGACACATGACATAGTTCTTAGTGACACTTGGCAGGCATAGAAAAACCCTCGTCCTCCTTTTATATATATAGATATAGATTCTTAGTGACACTATGTAATAGCCCTCGTCCTCCTTTTATTTATATAGATTATATATAAAGTATAAGTACGCCCCGAAATCTCGGGATCGTTAGGGCGATCTCACCTCCCGTCCTAGCTAAGGGCCACCTCTAATGGTGTACATAGTAGATACAAATTGAATAGAAAATAGTGTGTCTTTCAGTCATTTGATATACATACAATCAAATATATCTTTGAGTGTTGGGTATAAATTTTATTTTAGACCTGATTAAACATTTATCTTAAGGCCGATTATCCATCAGTCTTAGGTAATTTATTGTATCAAAATGGACCTAAGGGTGGTTGAAAGAGTTTTTTGATATCATAAATAATACTCCCTCCATCCCTGAAAAGCTTGTGTTGCTTTTGATACGGAGTTTAAGAAAAAAGTGTAATGATTAGAGAGTTATGGGTAATTTTATAATTTTTTATATATAAAGTAAATAAAGTAGTTAAATTAAGTGTATGATGAGCCTCAACATTAATGACATGAAGGGAAAATGTTTGTACATAGTGGAGTGGATATTATGCTTATTGTTTTAATTTAAGGGTATGCAAACTTTTGAGGGATAAACTGAAAAAGAAAATATGAAAACTTTTGATAAACGAAGAGTAGTAAATAAAATCCAATAAATTTGACATTATTTTTATTTTTTGAAGTAAAATTTGATACTCCCTCCGTCTAATTTCATTATTCTTACTTTCATTTTTTAATTGTCTAATTTTATTATGCTCATACCCTTTTTAGAAACAATACTATTCATACTACTTTATCTCCACCCTTCTACTATCACTTATTTACCCACTTTGTCATTCACTTTATTCATAAACAATCATTTATTTATAATACCCCATCATACCTTCAACTTATCTACTTTATGAATAAACTAATTAATATTCATTAAAATCCGTGTTCGAAGAAGTGGACATTTTAAAATTGAACGGATCGGAGGAAGTATTACTTAAAAAATTTAATTTTAAAATGAGCAATACTTGTGTAAAATATTTTACAAATAGACTAATTAGAGTAATTTCAAAAAAATTGTGGTACTCAAGTTTTATCTAAGTTTTTGTGTTCAAATAAATTAACCCAAAAAAATCAATCCTATAAATATAGAGTGGAAGGAAGCGTACAAATTCGATCTACACGCATAATTCTTTATACATATATCGACAAAAACTCATATCAAATATTTTAGACATGAAGGTACCTAATTAAGATAAATTTGAGATTAAAATTTGTGGATCAAATTTAGGTTAATGTCGATTAATGCGGGTCAAATTTAACTATTAATTTTTTTTCTCTTCAAGTATTGTTTTACTATATGACCATAATTTTGTCACTACAAGCACATGTGATTTACTACATAACCAAAAGTGTACTACTACATGTTAAAAATATTCTGAAAATTTGATCAAAAAATTAAATGTCCAAAATATTTTTGGATTTATAGTAGACTAGTTGTACACTTTTAATGTTGTAGTGACGATATTTTGATCATGTATTAACATAGTTTTGATCATGTAGTAAAATAATATTTGAAAGCGAAAATATATATTTTAATTAAGTTTGACCCGTGTTGACTCGCGTTGACCCGGATTTGACCCACTAATTTATGTCTCAAATTTATTTATATTTCATACTTCCTCACTTTCTTATTTGTCTGGTCCACCAAAAGTATGATCATTTCTCTTTACGAAAACAATCACTTTATTTTTATCTAACAATAATTCCACAATCACAATACCCTTACTTTACTTTATTATTTTATCTACTATTTCTTAATATATGTGCTCAAAGGCATGAGTATATACTTTGGGATTCTATGTTTTTGAGTTAAATTCCTACAATTAAAATTTTGAAATCGGCCGAATTTATTCAAAATTTTGATAGGGGATATTTGTTTTGGAATTATGTAGAACATGGGAAATTCGAATGGGAAAATCCTGAATGGAGAAATTACAATGAATATTGATTATGTGTGTTTGTTTAGGGATTTTGAATATGATAGGATGTAACTTTATGTCAAATCAATTGTGTAAGAGTGGGTGATGTTGTATGGAGTATAATGTAATTTTATGTCAAATTAATTGTGTAAGAATGTACGATATTAGTATTATTATAATAGTACTCCCTCCGTCCCAAGATAACTTTCATAGGTAGATGGACACGTATATTAAAAAAGTGTAATATTGAGTAGAGTTTTAAGGGGTAATTTTGTAAAACTTTATGTATAAAGTAAAGAAATGAGTTGACTTTTATGTATGTGGGGAGAAAAAGTATGTATGTGGGGTGAAAAAGTAATGACATTTGTGTAAAATTGAGAATATTGTGAGGATGGAGTTTATAAAAAGTTTTTCATTTTAAGGGTGTGAAAGTTATTGTGGGACGTTCCGAAAAGGAAAGTGTGAAAGTTTGTGGGACGAAGTTTTTATTATTAGGGGTGGATGAAGTTGGATAGTGAAATTTGAATATGAAATTCCAAACTAGAATAGGACCGGACTTGTGAGTCCCAAGACAAAGGGAAAATATCACTTTTGGTCACTGAACTTTACCACTTTACAGATTTGGTCACCCACATTTAATCACTGTCAAAATTGGTCACTCACTTATTTTTTTTAATCAATTTTGATGCTACTGTTAGTGAATCCGTCATTTACTAACGGATGAGAAAAGGTTTTGAGCACCAACTTTTATTTTACCTCTTTTAATTCCTTAACCCTAAACCCCCAACCCATTTTTTTTTAATTTTTTTATTGAATTTATCTTCAATTAATATTACTGGTGGATTATCAACCCCGAATAATTATAAATGGAGAAATCAATTCTAATAATTAACTATTTTGAAATAAGTTTCTATTCTCAATCATTATACAAATTGAATATGAAAATAAGTAATTGAAATATTATTCAAATAAGTCTGAAAAACGAGTACAAAAACAAGTCTGAATAATTTTCAACCACAGTGAATACAATAATTATAAACCATCTAACTACACACCATAATTATAAAAACATGGTACATAACTAGTACATGACCACCACAATTTGACTAATTTGGCTTGCCATCATACTCACTTGTTTTTTCTTTGGTATTTTCCTGGTCATTTTGATGAACCACTGCCACTCTTTCTTATGTGACATATGTAATTCACTCCTCATTTCACAATAATTGGATTGTGTATCTTGATGATTGAAAAACCTATAAAAATAAGAAATTAGTCATGTAACATTACAATAATTATAAACAATAATTATAAATGACATTTTAAGACAAGACACATTCACATTTGCTCCATTGTGATTTTTTCTTTTCCTGCCATCTCCTGAGTTTCCCATTTCTTGATTACCCTATAAAATGAAAAGTAAACTAACAACAACAACAATGAGATGATAATAAATCATAATTGAGTTATATGATTATTAACAACTTACTATGCAGCTTTTATTATGTTCATTTGTTATCATCTCAATGAGATGATAATAAATCATAATTGAGTTTCCCACTTTTCACATTTTTTATCACTCACATTTATAAACAGCTTAAACAACTTACTGTGTGAAAAAAAAAAGTGAAAAGTGGTAAAATTTAGTGACTAAATGGTTTTATTTCCCCCAAAACAAACAACCACTTATTGAATCAAAACATACCCAAAAGTCATAAGCTTCCTTTAGAAGACTCTTGGGTTTCTTCTCTCTTCATTCATAACAATTACTCTGGTTATTAATGGGGACTGCCGATTCGGGCGGCTTAGGAATACCTGAAAGCTCTTTGGATCTCTTATTTGGATTCGACGACGCCAAATACTCTGATAGAACTCTGCTGCTTCAAATCAAGAGTGATGATGATAACCCTTCACAGTCGGTGCGCAACGTCAAGCCTCGCCGGAACCTCCTTTTAACTGCCACTACAGGTAAATCTTTGTTGTGGGTGAGGGCTGGGTAGATTTATAGTGGTTTTTCCTTTCACAGTTTCTCTATGATGAAATTTCATTTGATATAATTGCATGTTGTTGTTTGAAAATTTGTTACTTTCTGTAGAGCCACGGGTGAAGACTATACACATCAGCTCTTTGATTTTAGCTGCAAGGAGTTCATATTTTCGTAAAGTATACCTTCATCTTTTATTTATTTTTTCACCCATCCATTTATATATAAGAGTATAATATTGTACCTTTATTATGTTCATTTAATATGCAGCTGTTCTCGAATGGCATGTTAGAATCCGAGCAGAAGAATGTAACAATTCAGATCGAAACCTCTGGTAGTTTAATTCCCACTCCACTATTAATATTTATGTGTGTTGAGTTCTTTTATTTCAACCAATTAAGAATGGTATGTCATGATTTGAATCTGTGCAGAGGAAACCCCTATTGTGGATTTGTTGAAATATGTTTATAGTAATATTTTGCCAACTAGTTTGAATGCCTTGTTGGATCTGTTGGTGATAGCTGATAAATTTGAAGTCCCTTCATGCTTGAGGGACTCTACTCGTGCATTGCAAAAGTTGCCAATGACTTGTGAATCAGCATCACTTTATTTGGAACTTCCTTCAACTCTCCTGATGTACTCTCAAGTTCAGACACTTGCAGATGCAGCCAAGCTCTTCATTGTTGCAAACTTCAGGGATTTAGACAAGTATGCACCCATCTTTAATTATTTCTTTGTTTATATGTAGTCCAATATTGGTTGACATTAATTTGTTTTGGTTGAAGTATATATAGTTAGGAAGTGGTTCTTTTATTCTTTTAAGTCCTTCATGCTCCATGTTACTATTGCTGTAAATTGTTATTATTATATACCTTAGTTTGATCAGGTCTTGGATATTCCATCACTTCACTTTATTTTTTTTTAATTATTCACCAGGTTTACAGAGGAGGTGCTTAACCTGCCTTTACTCGCTATCCAAACACTTCTCTCTAGTGATAAGTTGGAAGTGACTTCAGAGTGTGTGGTGTACGATTTTGTTCTAAAATGGGTGCGTAAACATTATCCTGACTTGGAGGAAAGACGAGAGATATTGGAAACTCATCTACTCCATCTTATTCGTTTTCCGTTCATGACTACAACAAAGCTAACTGAAGAAGTTCAAACTTGCATGGACATTGGTTGCGAAGTTGCTTCCAAGATAGTTATTCGTGCTCTCGGTTTCAAGGCTGAGACTCCTCATCGAAAACGTTGTCTCGCTGCAGAGGAAGGCAACGCTGCATCTCGACAATTTGTGGAGCGTGCATACAAACGTCGACCTATCAATGTGATTGAACTTGCATTGCCATATCAACAATGTATAGTTTATCTTCATTTCAAGAGGGAGAATATAATACAGCTCTTCCACCAGGGTCGATTAGAGTCGGAGCCTTTCTACTTGGGTGAGCAAAAACATGTCTTGTTTGGCAGATGCTCTGTATCCACCGAATCTAAGCGTCAATATTTTTGGCTTTCTCTAGAACTGGTTGGATCAACTTCGTACTGTGTTAACTATGAGATCCAATTAAAAATGAAGCCTTCAGAGGAGTTTAGGAGTTGGGTGAAAGGGACCCACACGTTCACTGAATCGGAAAAAACAAAGTACCTTAAACATGTCTCGTGGGCTGAATTCATATGTAATAACAGTAATTACTTCATCAACAACATTCTCCATGTGAGGGCAGAACTCACGTCTCACGACCAAGAAATGAGTAGTTGAATATGAATGTTCAGTAATTACTTTAATGTGTGTAGTCTAGACTTCTGTTGTTTAGTGCAGGAATACAAGGAAGTGATTTAGGGGAGGGGTTGCACTACTGAGAATGAAATTGCACAGCACAGGGCTTAGTTGTGGAATTTGCAAAAAGTACTGTACGTTTTTGTGGTAATTATGAGAAATATTATACAGTACACAATCATTTTAAAATCTTAAACTTGTTTAATCTTTTGCCTTCGTTTTTATTTTCTTTTTTCTAAATGTTAAATTTGATGTGTATTTATTATTTATTGTAGTTGTTCTCAAATGGTTTTTCCTTTTAAAATGAATGAATTTTACATTAATTTGTTCAACTAACAATGGCTTGCTTCTTTGTAGAAGAAATTTCTTTTATGAATTTGTTAAAAGTATACTTATAGTGAGATGTTGAAGATTAATTGCGGCCAAGGAGTTCGACATTGCACAATTACATGTCCGTTATATGTGTAGTATAATTATTACAGTATTTGACAGAAAATCTGTTTTGGTCTTGCAGGTCCCAAAATAGTCAAGTTTTTCAATTTAATTCCTTTAATTGGTCCGATTTTGATCTCAAAGTTCCTAGAATTTGAATTACGTATTAGAAAAAAAAATGTGGTGAACATTTACGTATTAATAAAAAAAAATCAAATAACACAAATATGTTATTCAAATCATAATACTAACTACATAAATTAAAACTATATATTTAAATAATAAACTTATTAAAATCTAAAATTAGGCAATATGGAGAGAAAAAATCCCAACATAATCTTCAACTAAAAAATAATATATCGCTAATTTCCTCAAAACATCACCATTTAAAATAGCTCTAACCAACTCATCTCTACCTTCATTGATCGTGCTAAAAAAGACGTCAATCAATTCATGATTTTTTATTAGTATATGACACACAACTTTGATAACTTCTGATATAGTAAGATTGACAATCTTTCGTACCTCTGAATCAATTTTTTGTCTTTTTTCTAAAATCTCAGCATCAACTCCAATTACTTTACATAAAACTTGGCTGTCAGTATCAATTTCACTACCAATAATTGAAGCCGCTTTAATATCTGCCATCATCGTCAAATTATAAGAACTTGCACTATTTCTTCTCTTTCTTTTGTTTGTGAACTATTTCATTGTTTGGAGACTGTAGAGGAGAGAATGAATCACCAAAGTCCTCAAGACCATTTTTCATTTGATCTTCATAAAAGTTATATTGATATTTTTGTCTTAAGCTGATGGACTTAATATAATATTCTATTTTTTTAGAATAATACCCAAAAACCAATTTACGAATTGCATTATGTTCAATCAAAGAGATAATATTGCAACATTTTTTTTTCTCCGTGTCAACCTAGTCTTACCATTGTTGAGAATGAATCACAAAATCTGCATAATAAACATTTACTACAATTAAGATATATATAGGTTCATCCATTAATAAGGAGTATAAGAGATGTTATAAAATTAGCATATAACAAAGTAGAACGCATATAGCAGTAGAGGGACAACAACAAACCACACACGCCAACCGCATAAACCAACCGAAGCAATATATATATATATACTCTTATTTTTTAATAAGTGTTATTTTTATGAAATTGATTGGAATTAAAGAAAGGGTATATGTATTGATAAGTCATAAGTATACACTTAAATAATAAATGAAGATTTTAATCACATTAATTAATTTTAAATCTTTCCAAATTCTTTAATCAATCTTTTTTTAATTATTTCCAAAGTAAAAAATGAGGAGTTTTTCTAAAGTTAAAAAGAGAATAATGAGAACAAATGTATTGATAAGTATACCCTTAAATAAAATAAAGGAAGATTTTATTCACATTAATTAATTTCAAATCTTTCCAAATTCTTTAATCAATCTTTTTCAATTATTTTCAAAGTTAAAAATTAGGAGATTTTTTTAAGTTAAAATAGAGCATAACGGGAACAAATAGTATAAAAAAGAGTTGGTCTGCTATGCACTCGAGTGCATGTTACACTTTTCAGTTTTATTGACTTATACTTTTTGGTAAATGGTGTTGCACTTTTCAATTATTAAACTGTATAATAATATTTTTAATAATAATTAAAAAGTGCAACACCATTTACCAAAAAGTGTAAGTCAGTAAAACTGAAAAGTGCAATATGGACTACGATGCATAATATGCACTCGAGTGCATACTAAATTTAATGTATAAAAAATTCTAAAACATCACTTATTTATCCACCAGAGAAAAAGGCTAAAACAACCTTTATTAAAAAAAAAGGAAGTATATACAAACCGGGGCGGAACCAAATTTTAATATTATATATATATATATGAGTTCAAATAGAGAAAACTTCATAGAACGGTGTTAGGGTATGAATAAGTGAATAACTTAAATAATTGCAGAGAGTAAAGATGAAACGTGAAAAGAATCAACTATTAAATTTTTACTTACCTTTTTCGAGTTCTTTCTCTTCTTAAATTTTCTCTTAAGCTTGAATTAGGGTTGAAGAATTATGTTAATAAATATCTTATTTAATGGCGTGGTGTATGGTTGGAAAAATAAGTTTATAAAAATTCTATTTATTTGTTAGGATGAATAATTTTGTAAAAAAAAAATATGAGTAATATTTAATTTTAGAAAATAAAATAAAAATCGATTCCCTACCAAATGGAATGAATAAAGATGGAGTCGAGTGAAATTACAATTTTTGGTGACTCCAAATAAATAAAAAATACATATCAATTGTAAAATTAAATTAATTTTTTTTTTTGACAGGGAAAGAAAAGCTCAAAGAGCTACATGATCAGCAAAGTAAGCAGGCAAGACAGATGTCGGCAAAGATTCAGAATAAAACTCATTAAAACAAGAAAAGCTATAAAAAGCTAGCTTATGAGCTCGCATGTTGCCTGATCTCCTCTTCCACACAAATTCCACTTCTGTAAACTGTCTTCTCAGGACCCGAATGTCGGCCAACACCAGTCCCAAATAAGTAAGATCCGGCTTAGAATTCAACAGTGCATTAATAACACATTGGGAATTAGATTCCACTACTAGCAATTGTTCACGCCTCTCAGCAGCCCACTCCATGCCTCTCTTAATTGCCATTGCTTCGGCTACATCTACTGTCCAGTCTGCCTGCGGAATGAGAGAAGAGAACGTCTGTTCTATTTTTACGCTAATAAAGTTCTCAAAATTTTTACTAAAATCTATTTCAGCGCCACTTTGTCGTACAAAGCTTTCCCGCCGCCTTCATCCGCCACTGTTGTTCCCTTCCCCCTCAGATCCAACACCTCACTCTCCTCACTACCATTGGAATTCATCGAAAAAAAAAAATATATCGTACCCTTATTTTGAAAATTATAATTCCATTTTGGATAATCATTTGTAATAAAATAATATATACTCCGTCCGTCCGGATTAACTTTCATACTTACTGTTTGCCCCTTTTAAAAAAATATTATAATAAATAGAATTTTGAGATATAATTTTATAAAAATAAATAAATAAGTGAATTAACTTGTATATGTACTATAAAAATAATGACATTAAATATAATATTTATGAATGGAATTTTTAAAAGACCAAGAAAAAATAGGTGTGAAAGTTTCTATGATACGGGGGACTTTGAATTAAGAAATAATAAGAGATTATTTACCAATAGAGTCATTATCACCACACATTCAACAAATTGCAACAACTACTTAAAAGTTTGTCTATTTGCTTCATTATGGATTCAAAAAACCATAATTACCCTTATGCATTCAAATTGGTTTAAATTTTCGAAAAAGCTACTATATCAGATATTAATTTAGTCTTGGCAAAAAATTCGCGTTTCATTTAATTCATCAACATTAGGTTACATAATTGGATATTAATTCAGATAGTTATTATTGCCACAATTATCGCCTTTAATTCAATTCCTCAATTCTGTGAATTTCCAATTTTTGATTTCGAAAAGCTTCTGCAGAATCGATCCAAACACGAGTTTCGAAAATCGATAGTGATCTTCAATCCAAATCATATGCATCGCTCGTCTTCAATCGCAATCAATTCTTCAAACCAATTCAACTGCATCGTACGTATATTCATTTCAATTCCTTAATATTAATCATGTATTTTTTGATCCAATTCTTTTTCCTTTCCATTCATTTGGATTTCGTCCGTTTCATCGATATTGTGTATCCTCGATTTGTATATCAAAACTGCATTGTACTTTTAATTGGTTTATCAATCCATTATTTGTATATTAATCTCACCCCAATTCCACAGGCATCTCTGATTCTAGAAGACTTGACATGGATTATATCGTATTCTGCAAGTTCGAATGTAATGGGAAGAACAAACTTATTCGCGTATCTGAATCGACAACTTATGCAGATTTGGTTGCTGAAACAACAGGTCCAACTTATACAGGTCCAAATGAATTGGGGTAGAGAAGTTTGGGTTGATGGAGAACCTCATGTAAGATTAAGGTAATGCTATATCTTATCAAATGTATGCACAACTTTGTTATGCACATTTCCGTGCATATACTACATGCATACACACATGTACTGTGTCCTGCAATTGCATACCACGATGCATATTATATTTGACACGATGTATTGTATCCTGCAACTTCATTGTCATATGCACTATGAAATTCATTAGATGTAGTCCATGTCTTGATTTTTATGCATCTTTTAGTGCACATTATAATGTGTATACCTACTTTTTAGGAGAATTTTAAAATTTTGGAAGGTGCTGAAATTTCGCATTTTCGAAATTCTCCCTTAATCTATAATTATGGTATTTAGTTAACTTGTGAATTTGAATTAAAAAATCCGAATTGTTTGAAATTAGTAAAAGGGTATAACTGTCTTAGATTTTTTTATTTGATGTTATTAGACAAGAAATTATGTTGTAGATTTTATTAGATAAAACTAGTAGTGAAATGACATTATTAATTATTTACCCAAATAATAATTTATTTCTAATTGATTTCTACCTACCTTAATCTTATTCTTAGATACACGCATAATTCCAAGATTTGAAATTAAAATAAATCGTATAATTGAAAATTTGAAATTTACCAAATATCCTCAAAATCCGTTCCTGAATCAAAACATATGATACGTATAAAAGGTGAGCTAAGCTTAATTTCTTTAGAAAACTCTTGGTTAAAAAAAATAAAAAATCCATAAGAATAACTTGTGAATAATGGGAACGGCGGAAGGAATACCAGAAAGCTGTTTGGATTTTGTATTTGGATTCGACGACCCCAATTTCTCTGATAGGACTCTGCTGCTTCAAATCGTCGACACTGCCAATAACCCTTCAAAGGTGAAGCGTCGCAGGAAACTTAAAGTACGGTTGGTGCGCAACGTCAAGCCTCGCCGGAACCTCCTCGTAACTGCCACTACAGGTACTACTCTTTTTGCCTATATATAATAAATAGTAAGTGTTCGTGTTTACTTTCTGAGGTACTACTCTTTTTGCCTATATATAATAAATAGTAAGTGTTCCTGTTTACTTTCTGAGTGTGATAGTTTGAAAATGTATGTAGTGCCACGGGTGAAGACTATACACATCAGCTCTTTGATTTTAGCGGCAAGAAGTTTATTTTTTCGTAAAGTAGGCCGTCTATACCTTCCTTCATCTTTTATTATTAATTTTTCTATCCATATATATATATTATGTTCATTTACTATGCAGCTGTTCTCGAATGGCATGCTAGAGTCCCAGCAGAAGATTGTAACAATTCATATAAAAACCTCAGGTGAAATATTTCCACTATTAATAAATATTTATATGGAACAATGGTAAGATATGATTATTTGATTGTGTATGTGCAGAGGAAGAGGCTGTTATGGATTTGTTGAAATATGTTTATAGTAATAATCTTCCAACTACTTTGAATGCCTTGTTGAATCTGTTGGTGATAGCTGACAAATTTGAAGTCCCTTCATGCTTGAGAGACTCTACTCGAGCATTGCAAAACTTGCCGATGACTTGTGAATCAGCATCACTTTATTTGGAACTTCCTCCAACTCTCCTGACGTCCCCTCAACTTCAGCCACTTGCCGATGCGGCCAAGCACTTCATTGTTGCAAACTTCAACGATTTAGAAGAGTACGAACCCATCTTTCTTTGTTTAGTACGTGTAGCTATGGTGAATTTGTTTTGGAAGTGATTTTTTTTTATTCTTTCAAGTCCTTCTTCATGCTCCATGTTTTCTACCCTAGTTTGATCAGGTCTTGGATATTCCATCAATTCACTTTATTTTTATAATAATTCATCAGGTTTACAGAGGAGTTGCTTAACCTGCCTTTACTCGCTATCCAAGCACTTGTATCCAATGATGAGTTGGAAGTGACTTCGGAGTGTGTTGTGTACAATTTTGTTCTAAAATGGGTGCATAAACACTATCCTGACTTGGAGGAAAGACGAGAGATATTGGAAACCCATCTACTCCATCTTATTCGTTTTCCATTCATGACTACAACAGAGCTAATTGAAGAAGTTCGAAGTTGCATCGACATTGATTGCGAAGTTGCCTCCGAGATAGTTATTTGTGCTCTCAGTTTCAAGGCTGAGACTCCGCATCGAAAACGTTGTCTAGCTGCAGAGGAAGGCAATAGTACTGCATCTCGACAATTTGTGGAGCGTGCATACAAACGTCAACCTATCAATGTGATTGAACTTGCATTGCCATATCAACAATGTATAGTTCATCTTCATTTCAAGAGGGAGAAATTAATTTGCCTCTTCCCCGATGGTGTAATAGAGTCGGAGACTTTCTACTTGGGTGAGCAAGAATTTGTCTTGTTTGGCAGATGCTCTCTAGCCTGCGATTCTGAGCTTCAATATTTTTGGCTGGCTCTAGAACCGGTTGGATCAACTTCTTATTGTGTTAACTATGAGATCCAATTAAAAATGAAGCCTTCAGAAGATTTTAGCAGTTGGGTGAAAGGAAGCCACGCGTTCACTGAATCGTAAAATACAGAGTACCTTAATCATGTCTTATGGGATGAATTCATAAGTGATGACAGTATTTACTTCATCAACAACATTCTCCATGTGAGGGCAGAACTCACCACCAAGAAATGACTAGTTGGATTTGATAATGATGTTCAGTGGTTGATGCATTTTTTGTATTTTTGACAATTAATCAGAAATACAACACTCAAGGGCTTTTATTATTCACTAATATTTCATGTTGGTGTAATCATTTTGAGTGCATTAATACAATATTCCTAGATGTGTTTATTGCGGAAATTGAAGGAATGGATTTAGGGGAAGGGTCTCCCTAGGATTTTAGATTGCAATACTGAGTGAGAGTTATTTACTTGGTGGAGAATGAAATGGCACAGCACAGGCCAAAATTAAGATTTAAATATATTCATTGATGATAATTGGCCAAAATTAAGATTTAAATATATTCATTGATGATAATTGGTTGTGGAATTTGCTTGAGTTAACTATGAGGAATATTATATGATTTTAAACATGAATAAGCACTACCTGGCTTGATGTTTTCCAATACCAAAACAGAAGTATCACCACCACCACTTTTTTTTTCGTAAAGTCGGCTGTAGTTAAATTGTTAATCTTTTGCCTTCGTGTATCTTTTTTTTCAAAATATTAAATTTGATGTGTATTTATTATTTATTGTAGTTCTTCTCAAATGGTTTTTCCTTTTAAAATTAATGAAATTTACATCGACTTCTTCAACTAATAATGGATTGCCTCTTGAGTTAGGGGAGGGGTTGCACTATTGAGTTAGAGTTCTTCAATTGATGGAGAATGAAATGGCACAACACAGGCCAAAATTAAGATTTAAATATTGTTGCGTCGCAAAAGAACGCGATGTGATATCGAATTCAATGGCTGGGATTAAGGTTTCTTCGAGCTTGAATTAATACTCCTGGGCGAACGTCCTTGCAAATATTCCTCTTCCAAACTCCCAAAAACCTGCACAAACACGCCGGAAGGGATTCCGGCGTGGAATCTCCGATCACTACAAAAAACACCTCAATTAACAACCAATTAGAGACCGTAAAAATGGTCACTAAACGCATTAGAGACCGTTTTTGGTTGGTCACTATTAGGTTCGTTTTAAATATTTTGAGACCGTTTTCATGTATCGGTCTCAAATTATAGACCGATTTTTTTAGGTCTCTAAATTGTAGCGGTCTACAAACAGTCTTAAACAATTGGTCGGCCCGAACTTTTTTCGGGCCCTGAGACGGTCTTTAATTTAGAGACCGCCACATCCGGTGTCGAACCCCGACTCACGCGCCCGAACTAAACCCACACCTGACCCGAATCGAACCCGCACCCACACCCGCACTGACCCACCCGACCGAACCGAACCCACAACCACACTGACCCGACCCACCCACCCGACCGAACCGAACCCATACCCGACCTGACCCAACCCACCCGACCCAAACCCACGCCCACTTTATTTAAATGACCATTTATTTGGTCTTGGTGGGAATTGATCCCGGGTGGATGGGTGCCCAGTAACTTTGACAAGTAATTGTCTTGTGTAATTTTTAAAATTAATTATATATATATTAATTAATTTCTTTATTATATACTCTCTCCATCCCACTATAAATTCCACAATAAGTTTCTCATTCAATTTTTTTTTTCATATTATTTTTTCTCTTCTCCTTCCCTTTCTCAATCATATCACTTATATTTTATTTATAATTTTATTATATTTAATCTCATACTCATCTAATATTTTTTCTCATTAATTTATTTCTCTCATCTTTTAATATTCTAGTATCAATTCTTTCAAACAGAATCTCAAAATAGAAAAACCCAAAAATTACCTTAACTTAAATTCGGTGGAGACGATTGATAACCAACAGGCGGCGGCGAAGAGGCGGCATCAGCGACATCTTCCTAAGAACAGGGACGGAATTGGATTCGTCGCAGCTAGAACCGACAATTTGGGCCCGATCCGATGGGCTGGCTCGGTCAACCCAAAACATAGTATGGGTTGGGCTCTAAAATTAGAGGCTCATATAGAACTGGGCCTATTTGGCCTGACCCGATGGAACCGGTGGGCCTAATGGGCTAGGCTAAATTTGGCCCGCTGGCCCATGGACAGCGCGTTTGGCCCGATCAATATTTTTTCTTTAAACAAATAGATAATTAAAATAAGTAAAGTATTTTATATTTAAATATTATTGTGTTTTTATTTTATTTTGACTTTGAAATTTGAACTTGTGAATTGTTTATAATTTTATTTGAAATTGTTATAGAGTGTAATGTTATACTGATTATGACCGTTTATGAATTATGTATAGTTAATACTTTAGTATTGCATATTTTTAATTATTATTATTTGTATAAATAAAAATTATATGTGAGTATGTGACCAATACAACATATATATATATATATATATATATATATATATATATAATTTCATGGGCTGGGCTGGCCCGCTAGTCTAGTGGGCTAGGATGGGCTCACATTTTATAGGCCTGAAAAATTCATGGGCCGGCCTGACCCAATCACGAACATCGCTTGGCCAGATGGGCCGGGCCGGACGACCCAATTTGCCAGCTCTTGTCGCTGCAAGAGAGCAAGAGAGAATCGCGAGGGCAGTGAGAAATTGCATAGGGTGAAAGTGAAAGAGGCGGTACAAATGAATTAGGGTTTATAGATGGGTTACAAACGGGTTTATAAACGGCTTAGAGACCGTATTCACAAAACGGTCTCTAAATGAGCGGGCAAAAATGGCGGTCAAAATAAAATTTGGGAATTGGAATTCTTAATACCAATTAAAGACCGCTAATGCGGTCTCAAAACAAAATTTAAAATCTGAAATTTAATTTCGGGTTAGAGACCGCCAATACGGTCTCTAAACGGTCTGAATACATAAAATTAAAGACTGAAATGAAATCGGTCTCAAAATTCGTAATTTTTTCAAAATGGTCTCAAATCAGTCTTTATTTGAGACCGTTTTATGACGGTCTCAAAACTTTGGTCTCTAATTTAAGCATTTTTTGTAGTGGATGCTCAAGTCAGATATGTCCTCGGGAGGATCAAAGAGGAGCTTCCCTAGAATGGAGGGAGAGCTCTAGCAAGAATCGAATAATCTCAAGGTGTTTTGTGTGCTTTCTTGTGTCAAGAATGCAAAAAATGTGTTGTATCGATGATAATGATTCTAACTGCTATGTTAATTGACTTAAAACTGCTTAAAAAACGTACCTTGGGGAAAATGTAGTTTTTTCCCCTTTTCTCTCAACCACCCTCCCCTAGACTCGGTCTAGGGGTTTATCTTCCTCACGTCAGCCCACCTTCCTAGATTCTTGGCTTCCGCTGCTATCTCCTAGCTCCAACTTCCCCCTATCTCGAGGACACCTTCTTGACTAAGACTAAATCCACTCGGTCTTGTAATTGGGCAAAAGGTATGGGCCAAGAGATATGGGTCGAGAGTTAAGCCCATCTTCTTTAATTATCTTCTCAGGGCTCAGGCCCTCTTCAGATATACCTTACTGATTCGGGCCACTCTAAGGGTCTGTTCTCAATATAATTGGACTCCTAAGAGGCCCATTGAACTATTTACAAAACATATAATTAAGGGTGGATTAATCATATCACAAAATTAGACATAAATACCGAATGAGGATAACTTATCGTTTACTCACGTGTCGTCTCCTCATAGGGTGACATATTTTGGCCGCATCAACCACTCCCCCTACTCTCGTAAAGTGTCTCCAACTTATGAGAGTAGGAAGAAGAAGATGAGTTAGCCTCGGTACCTTTTCAACACAACTCTTTGATTTTTAGGCTTTTCTTAGCCATGAAAATACGTAGAGCTCAGACCCTGAGAAGGGCATCATAAAATTTTTATATCAATGAAATTAAATCCCAGAGAGCATGATATGTCACTTCGGAAAATTGTATCCCTCGTGACCTCGGGCCCTAGGGAGCATGATGCCTTTAATCCTCTAAAACCGGGTCGGTACTCACTCATCCGGAAGCTTCCAACAATAGACCTCCTCATTTATCCTATTGGGATATGAATCCTATAAACAATGTTCTAGTTGATGATTGTATGTTTTGATGGCCAAAAGCAACTTGAAGTTAATGATATATGTGGTTCTGAGTCATTCTAACTAAGTCATATGAAATAAGTTTACTGATCTTAATGAGTTATGAAAACTGAGTTTACTGATCTTAGTATGTTACTGATATGATATATGAACTATTAGGAACAAAGCTGATAAATGTATTGTATAGACAACTTATAGTATAGGACTTAGATGTACTTTACTGTATATAGTTCAGTTGATGTATATATAGGTTTTATATATGTGTAAGTTTGTATTCTATTGTATTCAGTATTGTAAAAGTTTAGAACAGTAGATTGGAACCAGATCAGAAGACTAAAGAAGACTAAGGAAGATCAGAAGACTACTCTAGAGTAAGAAGACTGTCAAAAGGAGTAAGATGAAGCTCAGAGATACATGAGAAGTATTTTTGAAGAAGCAGAACAGTTTTGGAGAACTGTGCTGACTGACTAAGAACAGTAAAACTAAGAAGAGTAGTTTACTGTGCTGAGTTAGTGTAATTGAAGAATAAGTTTGGAAAACTTATTTGAAGCGTAACTGAAGATATATTAGAAGATATGCTGACTTGGAAAGATACGTTTTAAGTTGGTTACAAAAAGGAAGTTACAACAAGAAACGGTTAAGAGTTAGTTGAGAGTTAGTTTCACAAACTGCTAACTGTCATACTAAAGCTTATAAATACCGTGTGATCTTCAACTTCTAAGACTACAGATACTATTACTGATCTAAGAGCAAACAAGAGCAATCAAAGTATTTGAAGCATTCAAGAACTCACAGAGTTGAAGGAGATCAAATCAAGAAGAAGCCACCGTACTGAATTGAAGATCCAAAGACTACATTCTAGAGAAGTTTTACTTTACTATTTTAGTTTGTGATTTGTTGTAAACAAGGGTGCTATTTACTAGTGAAATTACTAGTAGATCGAAGATATATTTGGAGATATAATTGATAAGATCACAGTCTTAATCTTGGGACTTTAAGCCACAAGAAACTCAAGAAGGAAGAGTTTAATAAAACATCATAACTGGAGTTGTGAGAGTGAATGTAGACATTTGTTGAACCACTATAAATCTTGGGTGTTGATTTAATTACTGTTTAATACTCCCTCCGTCCGCCTATAAGCTTCCCACTACTTTTTGGCACAGAGATTAAGAAAAGTGATTAAATAATAGATATAGTACAAGTGATGTGATTGGAAGAAGGAGAGAGATAGAGAGAAAAAGTAAAATATAAAGTGAAGTGTAAGAAAAAGTACTTACCAAAAAGGGTATGGGAAGCTTATAGGCGGACAGACTAAAATGGTAAAATGGGAAACGTATAGGCGGACGGAGGGAGTATTTGTTTAACATACATATTCAAGATCTAAATCTAAGTTGAGTATAAAACTGAAACTGGAAGTACTGATCTGACCCAGTAAGAACAGTACTGTTCAGAACACATTTCCGCATTAAAACCCTGATATTTTGAAAGATTTTGAAAAGTCTATTCACCCCTCCCCTCTAGACTTTTCCTAGCTTACTCAACTTTGGGACCAACAAGTGGTATCAGAGCAGTAATTCTTTGGATTGCTGTTTCTTGATAACCTTGTAGACTTTGAGGGAAGTCTTTCTGATTGTTGTCATTGATTCTTGATCTTTATCAATACTTGTCTATCTGAATCTACTTGCTATACTACTGATCTTATATGTTTGATCAGTCATAGATGAAACTAACGTAAACAAACTTTCTAAGTTTAAAGTTGCAGATTATGATTACTGGAAACTGAGGATGGAGGCCATCTTCAGCTCAACTCATGATCTGATGATCTCTGTGGTCAAAGAAGGACCAATCACTACCATGGTGCCAAACACTGCCACACTGGATAAATCAAAAGCTGTTGGTGTTCTCGTTCCTAAACCTAGGTTAGAATTAACTTCGGAAGAAATGAAACAGAACAATTTGGACAATTTGGCTAAGAACTATATTTTACATACCCTTCCCAACGAGTATCTGGGAAAAGTATTAAAATGTAAGATTGCCAAAGAAATGTGGGATCGACTAGCTGTTCTTTGTGAAGGGACATCCCTAATAAAGGAAAGCAAGTTATCCACAGCTGTTCAGAGGTTCGAATCATTTAAGATGAAGGCTGGTGAAACAATAGACCAGTTAGATACTCGTTTCACACGTATTATGAATGACTTGGATGTGCTAGGAAAGACATATACCAATAGAGAAATCAACTTGCGTATACTTAAGTCTCTAGATGACAGGTGGAAAATGGTCAAGATGATCATTAAAACTACACAGGATATAGATACCTGGACTGCAGAAACCACCTTCCAAACACTTAAGGCACATGAGTTTGAATTGGATGAAGAAGATCCCATAGTTAGCAGTGATAGGGAGAAGGAAATCTCCAAGAGTATTGCTTTTAAGGCATCTACCTCTAAGAAGTCTAGATCATCTATGTCTAAGCCTTCAAGCATAAAAGATGAACTAGATAGTACTGATCTTACTCTTAAGGATCAATTGAACTTAATGATAAAGAGGTTTGACAAACTTAACAAGCGTTATGGTAGATATAAGAGATTTTATAAGGATTGTCAGGGCTCTAGTAACAGGGACTCTTCTAAGACCAGAAGGGATCACAAATCTTCTGAAAGGAGAGATTAGGTCTCTAATGAGAAAAGAAGAGATAGGAACTCTGCTGTTAGGAAGGATAAGAACTCTATTGATAGAAAGGATAGGAACCGATATCGTTCTCCTATTAAACGTTCTACTAATGAACCTCTGTGCTATAACTGTGAAAAGCCAGGTCATTACATCCATGAATGTCCTGATCTGAGTGGTGAAGACAGAGAAGAAAGGAAAGCAAGGAGAGAGCGCATATTTGCCAAGGGTAAGAAGGCTATGGTGGCACACAATGATTCTGATACGGATTCAGATGAGTTGCCATCGTCTTCATCTGAGTAACCCTCTAGCAGTGAGAAAGAAGTCTTCATTGCAGATGATGGACTGGTCATGATGGCTAAAATCAATCAAGAGGTATCATCTGTCACTTCTTTTCAATCTTGTGACAATTCTGACTCTTGACTCTAATTCTCATGACACTGCTGATAGTAGTGTAGGGAGTAGTCTTCATCATTCCAATGGAGTGACTGAAGAAGACCTCCTACAAGCTAATAAAGCATTCATGGAAATCAGTGATGAGAATATTTCTTTAAAACAAGAAATCATTAGTCTTCGAGAAGCTCAAATAAAAGTGGATCCTAATATAATTGTCTTAAATGCACGTCTATCAAAAGAGTTGTTCCAACTCAAAGAAAAGTATGCATCTATTGACAAGCTATATAAGGATATGCTTCATACACAAGCCAAAGAGACCAATGAATTCAATGATTTAAAGATTAAATGTGAAAACAATAGTGCAATAACTATCTAAAAAAATCTAGTGTTACACACAAGATGCAAGCATGTGGACATCAAGCATCACTTCATAAGAGATCGTGTGGAGAAGAAGGACATCAAATTGGTGAAAATCCACACAGATCACCAAAAAGCTGATATACTGACCAAACCTCTTGCTGAAGCAAGGTTCATGGAGCTTTCAGCAGAGTTGGGACTTCTTGATCTAGGAAATATGGACAAGTAAGCCCAATGGAGTTCACCAATCAAGGGGGAACAAGAATTGTTCTTAAGCAGACTTGGGCAAAGTCTACTGAAACTCAGAAGAGATGACTCAAAGTTGTTCAGAGAAGTTGGACAGATCAATTCATTGATATGGGCCCACTTCAGGAGATTTGGGTCAGGACACTTGTCCATGTGGGGCCAGATAAGCTGAAATGGATATCAAACAAAATCTAGGTTTGATAAGCACCTATTTTGGGTAATCATTGCCTATTTTGATGGCTGTCTCATTCCTCTTAAAGCCATCACCTTTACAGATATTTAATTTGTCCCCTACCCAAAAAGTCACTTTCGAAACATTTAATGCAAAGATTCAATTCTTGTTTGCATTAAACAATTATAGCCCACAATCTACCTTGATAACTCCCCAGCCATAATAAGCCTCAACTTTACATCCCACGTTTTGATAAAACAATTTTAAAACCTTGAAATCATATTTCAACCGTTGGATCATTAATTGGCCAACTCCCCTGAATTAATCCTGGCCATCCAATGTTGATTTCCCTTTTTGTAAACTGTTCAATTGCCTTAAGACTCACCAACTCATTAACATACATTCCTTTTGGAATATACTATAAGTCTTAAGAAGCCCAATCCTCTCATTCTTTCCCACGCACACTTTCAAACTCTAACCTAAACTCTCAAAACCTCAAGCTTTCTTACAGTTCATCCATGACACCCAAAATCAGACAAGACAAGCTTGTTGACTTCTCAAATGAGAAGTTGGACATTGATTTTGAGTATCTTAGCCACAAAAACAACCTAACCTTTGAACCTATCATCTCTTTTGAGAGTGAACTCCCAGAAGTAACACCCACTCTTAGATGGCTAAGAAGAGCTGAGTTGCAGAAGTTTATGGAGAACAAGCCAAGTTCATGCTTGGAGCAATACATAGTTGAGTTCTTTGCCTTTCTGAAATGGAAATGTAAGGCAACTGGAGGAGAAGTATCTACAAGATTGACTTATGTAGATGAAGGTGAAGAGGAGGAGAGTTCACACTCTGTCACATTTTATGAGGAGGACCTAGAAGGTGGCTTTGGATTGCCTTCAGAGGGAAGGAATCCAGAAACTTATGAAGCTGGACATGAACAAGAAGTTGCACAAGATTGACTCAAAGTTCCAGGTCCATTATCCTCCACACAGCACAAGAACACTCTCAAGCCTGAGTTTCTCACACTTTTTGAAGTGGTGACAAAAAGCATTCTGAGCAACACTGGAAGTCTAGAGCAAGTAAGCTTGCCAAGAATCAGAATCATGGCTGCTGTGATTGATGCCAGTGACAAAGACATCAAATTCAACTGGAGAGACTTCATCATGGGGGAAATGATAAAGGAAAAGGTCAAGTTCAAGGTGAAAACCCACATGAAGGTGGTGATGGAAGGGAAACCTCAGATACTGCACAAGAGCAAGCCTCTTGATTGAAATATTTTCCCACTACTCCCAGATGCAGACCTTTGCCAAACCTCTTCCTGCTCAGAAAATTATGTTCAGGAGACTTTCCAAGAAGTCTGAGAAAAGAAAGATGCAAGTGGCCAAACCTACTGAAGAGGTGATTGAGAAGAAACCCAAAATGAAGCCAAGGACAAAGGCAAGAGCTGTAAAGACAAGGAAAATGGCTCAAATTCTATTAGAAGAGGATTCTGACACTTCAGCAGAAGTGGAAAAAGTTGTTGAAGAAGAAGTTAACTTGCCATCAGACTTTGAAGAGCTAATGGAAAAGTTCCCAATGGCAGTGGTGAAAAAGAAGAAGGGTGAGAAGAAGCAATCTGCTTCTAAGAAAAGGGACAGGGAAGTTGTCCAAGAAGAGGAAGGAAGTGTAAGTTCCAGGGTAAGTAAGAGAAGGGCCAAGCCTTCTGAGAAGATGCAAAACTTGCAGGAGGAGAAGACTTTAAGGATTGCTCTCAAGGAGAGTAGAGATGAAAGCAGATCAAAGTCCAAGTCCAACTCCCCTGAAGCTGGAACTCCAGAGTCCAAGTTCCCTGAAGCCCATCACACAGAGCCCAACTCCCCTGATACCCATAAAACCCCTGAAAACCAACCTATCACTCCCTTAGACCTCACCAAAAGATATTCTCCAGAGGGAGCAGCTCAGAGGGGTCCAATAGACATCTTAGCTGATATTGTAGTAGATGAGTCAAAGCTTCACTCACCTCTTGACTCAGACTTGTTCAACTATTCAAAATTCCTTGAGGCTGCAATGTTAGAACCCACTCCCCTAGGAAAAACCCTTTCAGGACCATTGCTCTCAAAAGCACCTGAACTATCCCTTGCTGATCCCAATGCTCCTGAACCTACCCCTGAAGCCAATCCTACTGAAATTGTTGCCAACTCCCCTATAAACCAAAGTCCCCAGTCAGAAGGAGATGAGAAGGAGTATACCTTTGAAGCTATGCTCAGAGGTGGAGCAAGAGCAACTGTAGACAGCTTGTACCCCAATCTTGCTGAATTTCCAAGATTGCAGAAGAATTTCCATGATTTAAGAGCTCTAGTTGGCATCAAAGACAAAACCATCTTGGAAATTGCTCAAGCCATACAAGACAAAGGTGCAAGTTGGTGGCAGATTGAGGAGAGTAGACTGCTTCACTTTGCTGGTGTACAAAAGACAAGATTCCTGACAGAAGAAGCTGTTTTTGCAAAGTTAGTGGTAGACACAATTGCTGAAGAGAAGGAAAGAATTGCTAAAGGGATTAGGCATCCTGATAGTAGTTCAAATGATGATGATAGCAATGATGATCCTACAAATCCCAACCCTCATGGTCCTCAAGAAACCAAGATTCACTATCTCACATATGCCAGATCAAAGGGCTTTGTCTCTTTAGAGGTGTTGACCAAAGATGGTAACACAGCCAAAGATGCATCAGCCCATGATGGTTCAACTGAGCCTGAGGCACAGCTAAGTGATGTTGAGGCTTCCCTAAGTAAAGCTAGTTTAGTTAAAACCTCATCAGTGTCAGCAGAGTTGGACACTGACCAGCTTTTAACCATTCAGGATGACTCAGTGGCTTTGGTATGCCCAAGCACTGTGATCTCCCAACAACTGCCTTCTTTGAATCTTGTTGAGGATGTATTGGTTCACATTAATTTGTTTTGGTTGAAGAATAGTCAGGAAGTGCGTGGTTCTTTTATTCTTTTAAGTCCTTCATGCTCCATATATGTTACTATTGCTGTAAATTGTTATTATACTATAAGCTGTCCCTTCTAACTTAGTTTGACCTGGTCTTGGATATTCCATCACTTCACTTTATTTTTTAAATATTCACCAGGTTTACAAAGGAGGTGCTTAACCTGCCTTTACTCGCTATCCAAGCACTTCTCTCTAGTGATGAGTTGGAAGTGACTTCAGAGTGTGTTGTGTACAATATTGTTGTAAAATGGGTGCGTAAACATTATCCTGACTTGGAGGAAAGACGAGGGATATTGGAAACTCATCTACTCCATCTTATTCGCTTTCCATTCATGACTACAACAAAGCTAACTGAACAAGTTCTAACTTGCATTGACATTGGTTGCGAAGTTGCTTCCAAGATAGTTATTCGTGCTCTCTGTTTCAAGGCTGAGACTCCGCATCGAAAACGTTGTCTAGCTGCAGAGGAAGGCAACGCTGCATCTCGACAATTTGTGGAGCGTGCATACAAACGTCGACTGATTGAACTTGCATTGCCATATCAACAATGTATAGTTTATCTTCATTTCAAGAGGGAGAATTTAATACACCTCTCCCCCGGGGGTAAAATAATGTCAGAGACTTTCCACTTGGGTGAGCAAAAATTTGTCTTGTTTGGCGGCGGATTATCTGTAACCCCATCTAAGGTTCAGAATTTTGGGCTGGGTTTAACATGGTTGGATCCACGCCTGAAATCTGTCTTTGTTAACTGTGAAATTCAATTAAAATGAAGCCCTCAAAAGAATTTACAAGTTGGGTGAAAGGAAGGTACTTCTTTCATAATAATAGTAGATGGTTAAGATCAAACTACTTAAAAAAAGATGTCTTATGGAGTGAATTCATAGGTGATGAAAGCAGTTACTTCATCAACAACTTTCTCCATTTGAGGGCAGAACTCACAATGAATTGAGTAGTTGGATGTGATATGGGTTGATGACATGCACTATGTTGAATGGTTGATCGTTTTTTTGTATTTTTGACAAGGTTCATGGATTAGTAATTAGTACAATGCTCGGTTTTTAGTGTGCACCAATTTTTTGTGTTGGTGCAATCATTTGTAGCACAATATAATCTCTTCAGCAGTGTATTTATTTTCTAGATGATTACTTATTGGTTTTAATATTTGTGAAAAAAAAAAACTAGTAATACTTAAATTTGTAGTGGGGTCTCTCTTGGATTTTAAATATTTTTCGCTTCTGTTTAATATAATTGTTAAATTGAAATATAAATGTTTTTAGGAAAAAATTGTTTAAATATTTTAATATTCAGTTTTGTATTTAATTATATTTTAAAAATTGCTAAAAGTTACTCTCTTGTCCAATTTCATTGTTCTCACTTTCCATTTTTTGTTGTCCAATTTTATTATTGCCATTAACTTTTTAAAAATAATACTATTCACACTACTTTATCTCCACTCTCCAACCATCACTTATTTACTCAAATTGTCATTAACTTTATTCATAAACAATTACTTTACCTAAATGGATCCCACAACATTTCATCATACCTCAAACTTATTTACTTTATACATAAACTAATCAATATTCATTAAAACTCGTGTCCGGAGAAGTGAGCATAATAAAATTGGACGGAGGGAGTATTAAATTATTTAGGGCCAATATCTGATAAGTCCATTTCACACATTGAAAAAGCATAGAAAGACAAGTTTTATTTTTAATTCGAATAAGGTCAAAATGGGTGATAAATATACTAAACTACCCTTCTAATATTTAAATTCGAAAATAATTATTTAATTACTTAGTCAACCATTTTTTAAACTTAGGTAAAGCAAACATTTAATTCCTCATATTAATTACGTTTACATATTAGCAATAATAATAAAGTGATAAATATCCCATTAATTTCGGGATTTTGAAATTGCATTTTGAATTCGAAATTAATTGTCAAAACTTCATCTTCTTCGAAATTTTCACGAAGACAACTTCCTAGAATGTATTGTGAAGTCAACTTTATTGATGTAATTCCTAGAATGTATTGTGAAATCAACTTTATTATTGATGGCCAAATCTATTTATATTATATCTTAGGTATTATACTGGTTTATGCAGAATGAATTTATAGTTGTAGTGAATGTGCAGAAATATATTCCATTTTTAAGGGACGAATGCAATGGATATTACATAATGAAACATATGCTGCTGCATTTGTTTGTGATATATGTAATAATATAAAATATAGTTATTGATTTTGTAATTAGATCGAATTACTTTGAAAATTAAACTAATCTCAATTGAACTAAATTAACGATGCTAGTATGAGCATGTTTTCAAATTTTTTATGTTTTTAACGTAAGACAAATCAATATTTATGATGTTAATTTTACTTATTATATACTTTTTGAAATATATATAGAAACATAAGTAATATAAAATATGCACATATAAAAATATATTAAAACTGGTGCATACAGTAATATCATATGCAATTATTTTGTTGCAGATGCCTTCCTACAAACAATAATATGCAATATAAATAATATATATGTAATAAAATGTTCTAAAATATTATTTTTATTTAAAAAATATTAGGAATAATGTATGCTTTGTGAGTGGAAAATTGAGAATTACAAATTAATAAGATAAAGAAAATCGTACTAAATAAATACAGAATTGAGTTTTGAAACTAAATTTAACCAAAATAATATGAATGCATTATATTTTTTATATATAAAAAAGAAAATTGATTGCTTGACTTTCCTATTTAACGGCGCTTTGTGTTCATCTTCTCCGACGGCGACGACGATGGCAATGGCTTGGGTGAGAGAGATCGATGTCGACGACGACGACAATCTTCACACCTTTGTTACATTGATTCTTCGACCTTATCTCCGGCGACTCCCACTTCTTCCCCGCCGCTGATGTCGTCCCACCACCGCCATGCACCATCTTCAATTCTGCCTTTTTTTAACCAATTCAATTTCTTGATTGTTGATTCGTGTGAAAGGAGAGAGCCATTTGGATTCGGGAGAATGGCGGTCGATCTAGTGGCAAGGCGGCCGTGGTGAGTGCGGCAGCAGCCATGGTGGGAGCAATCTAGAGTTATGGTGGAATTGGTGAAAATAATGGCATTAATTCGAAAATTATACTAAATAAATACAGATTCTAATTGAGTTTTGAATCAGTCATTATGGAAGATGGAAGTTTTTGAAATTCCATAAAAGGTGGATTTAAATTTATAATAATGTCATTAATTCGAAAATTATATTAGTTGTCAAACTAAAGGGAATAAATGGGAATCTATGTTGGTTTTGGATCTTCTACGTAATTATTTAAATTCTTTCATTTCTATGTTTTTTGGTCTTATGAAATGACTCTTAGAGATATTAATCCATTTCACACATTGAAAAGTCCATTTCACACATTGAAAAAGCATAGAAAGACAAGTTTTATTTTTAATTCGAATAAGGTCAAAATGGGTGATAAATATACTAAACTACCCTTCTAATATTTAAATTCGAAAATAATTATTTAATTACTTAGTCAACCATTTTTTAAACTTAGGTAAAGCAAACAAACTGATTGTAAAGCCATTTTGACACTGTTTAAGATTTTTCGATACAAAATAATTAAAAAAATTGAATATAAAATAATTTAAACAAACTTGAGTATTTTTCTATAACTTATGTAAAAAAACAATTGTAATTTTTTTTTAATTTCTTAAATGCTTAATAAGATTTAATTAGTTTTGGGGAATTTTTTTCTTTAAAGTTTAAACCATACTGTATTAGCTAAATTAATAGAACACATTACTCATCTAAATATGCTTAGGACTTAGGAGATCCAATTTTAACTTTTGATTTTTAAATGGATTCATTCCTAATTTGCATTCCTTACCATCATAATTCGATTACCAAAAATATAGAATTATAGAATTCTCATTCAAATTTTAATAAATAATAAAATTTCAATTAAATACTATATATTCTATAATTAAAAATTTGAAATCTACGTACCGAATTTCTTCAAAATCTTTTTCATAAGGTTTCTTTACAAAACTGTTGGTTTCTTCTCTCTCTATTCATTCATAACAACTCTTGTGATTAATGGGGACGGCCGATTTGGGCGGCTTAGGAATACCAGAGAGCTCTTTGGATTTTTTGTTTGGATTCGACGACGCCAACTACTATGATAAGACTCTGCTGCTCGAAATCGTGGACAATGTCAAGAGTGATGATGATAACTGTTAGGAATTAATATACAAGAATTAATTCTCACCCTCTCTACAAGTTCGGACTTTTAGATGAGACGAAATTCTTTCATGGTATCAGAGCAAACCGGGCAAACGATCTGGGTTCGATTCCTGTTGAAAGCACTCCACCCATTTAAATTGTCCACTCGATGGGCCTCCTCCCCAAAAAGGGTAAGAGGCGTTAATCCGGGCCACGACAAGTTCGGACATTTAGATGAGACATAATTCTTTCAATAACCCTTCACAGTTGGTGCGCAACGTTAAGGGATGGTGGAACCTCCTTTTAACTACCACTACAACGTTAAGTGAGATATGAATTTTTGAAAAATTCACGTTTTTGGGGCTATTTTGAAAATATTCAGAAATTTTGTGGGTTGCTTTATAAGAATTAGATGTTCTCCAGGGGCCATTCTGAAATTTTTAAAAATGCTGAGTCAAAACCTGGTCAACCCAGCGAGTTTACTCACTCTGAAATCGAGTTGACCCGGTCAACTCGAAAAAAAAAACTGAACGGCATGTGCATTACACGCGCGGCGCGTGGGGCTGTTTTTCAGCGAAAGAAGAAGTTGTACGCTCTTTAAAACTTGTTTCGGCTCGTTTAGGCTCGTTATAACTCCGTTTTTAGTTCTGAAAATTTCCGTGAGCTCCGTTTTTCGTGTAAATTCTTAATTTTCATAGTATAAAGGTATTTGAACAAATAAAAGTTTAAGTACTTATTTATCTATAAGAATGAGAACCTTGGTTGGACTTATTTCACTTGTGAATTGACTATACGCGTTGAATTAAACTTCTTTGCGTAATTATGGGCTTGAAATTCATGTGTTCGAGTTTGTAAACATTAAATATGTTTTAATGGTTGCTCGTTTTATGGGCATGACTCGAAAATAATTAGAACATTTAATGTTCAATAAATTCGAGATAATGGAGTTAAGCTCCATAATTTTAAGAATTACATGATTAAGAGCTAGATTTTTTTTGGAACTTTATGTTACTTGATGGAGATTTATTGTTTATCACTCTTATATTATCACATAAGAATATTCCGATTGAATAGCTCATGATTTAATTGGAGTTGAAACTTGAGCTAAGATAATTTCAAGAGAACTTATTGTACTTTTCTGAGATGAAATGTGTCGATTGGAAAGTGATCATTTTATGAAAATTAATTGACATGATTGTGTAAAAAGATACTAGTAAACTAGTCGTTGGAATGACTTGTTTACGTGATAAAAATGATTTCGGGGATCCGACGTTCTTAGCTTGAGAAGTTGGAGCAACATTCGGATGGAGAACCCTGATCTGTAATTTTTTCCACTATTTTTCATAATATTGGTACTAAAGTAGTACCAAAAGAGTGCATAAAATACATTGAAGGTTATCCGAAATCTTCAAGTTAACTGTCTGATAGTGTAGCTGAAACGAGATCTTTCTGAAATAACTATTGTAGTTGATTTATTAGACTTTCAGTAGTTTTTTGATTACCTGATCTACTTTGGGTTGTTTTAACTTATGACATGATTGTGCTTTATTGTGTTTATGTTGATGAATGTTTAAGCATGCAGATTCATGTTGTTGAGTGGGAGTTTTAACTATTTTTTTGGATTAAATGCTAGAACTAATATTGTTCATGTTTTGGAGCTGAATCTGTTAAATGATGATACTTAGTGAGATTGATGATTAATAGCTTTAAGTTATTTTTCGATATCAAATTTTGTATCGAATATTTCAGATGTCAGTTAGCTTAACATTGAACACAGTGATACATAAATGAACATTAACTTGTTGAATCACTTTGATTAAAAACCAGACAAACGCAATGGTCGCTGAGTTAATTAAAAATAAAAAAACTCAAAGGCGATAATAATGACACATGATGTCATAATTAAATTTTTTTAATGTTCTTGGAAGAACATGATTCATTTGATACTATCAACCATGTTATGGATGATACTGAAGTTAGGATGGAGACTCAAATTATTAAGGGTCAAGAGACTTACCATAATTGAAAGGTATTCACATAACTTGTGAAATTCTGGTAAACTCGGTCATTGACGACATGATCTATAATTGTGAACTACACCGTACTGCCTATGATATTTGAGAATATTTGAGAATATTTGAAGGAGAATATTGTGAACTACACCGTACTGCCTATGAGAATATTGTGAACTACACCGTACTGCCTATGATATTTGAGAATATTTGAAGGAGAAGTATGGTGATACTTCATTTTTTAGAAACATCAAATTCGGGATCGAATCCGATCACTTCGTGAAAATTGGGAACACTTGAGGGTCATTATAAATATTTGATGAAAGTATTGAGACTTTCACTTAGACACCTCAAAACACTGAGTTATATGATGAGTGACTTGAAGTTGATTAAGTCTACATCTAATGTTCTCATTTCTGAATCCAGTTCTAAACAAAAGAGATACTGGAAAGAAAGGACATAACTAGTAGCCTAAGACCGGGCACACTACTGGAAATCTAGATATCAATTTTAATGCTAAGAAGAATAAGGATAAGAAATATGTTAAACTGAAAATGGATAAGAGTGAAATGACATGCTACAGATGTAACAAGCGTGATCATTATACTCGTGAATATCCTGAGTCCATGATGGACAAGGTAGTTCATTCTGATTTTTGGTTGTGGCATAAATGTCTTTAGTATTGTATTTGATTCGGGTGAAATTTACACGATTTAGATGCATATTTGAAGCTCATTTGATGTTGATTTCATTGAATTATACATTGAATACGATTGTTTAAGCCGAAATGAGAGAAATGTTGTGTTTTGTCGATTTTGTAGGAAATACGATGGAATTTGGAGCAAAACACATACCACAAGTGATCGGACCGGAAAGAGGAGTGCACGGTTGGATTCGCCTCGAAAAACGGAGAGGATTAGCCAAAGGAATCAAGTCAATCCGACATCCGAGGCGAAGATTAGACAAGGAAACGAGAGAACGAGCCAAAAACCACATGGCCGGGTAGACATCACCCGGCCGGGTGGAATTGCCTCGGCCGTGTAGCCTCAACCCGGTGGGAGGTGCACAATGGATGGGTTCGTAATTGGCCCGGGTGGAACCCACCCGGCCGGGTGGGATTCTACCCGGGCAAAGCCAATATTGAGGAGGATTGTGTTTCGCACGGGTGAAACCCACCCGGCCGGGTGGTTTCGACCCGGGCAAGGCTGAAATCTGCTTTGGTTAGTATTTTGGCCGGGTGGCATGCCCGGGTGGGAGCCACCCGGCCGGGTCGCGTCAAGTTCGGGGTATTTCGACCATTTTCTCCAATTTCGAAGGGCTAAAGTGCAAAAACTCATGTTTGGAATTCTTACAACATATAAAAGGAGCCCTATTTCAATTTTTGGAAATACACAACACCTTGGAGAGCAATTCACACACAATCACACATAGTTATAGGTGTTTTTCATATTTTTGCAATTTGATTTCATAGATAGCTTAGATTCTTGTTTATTTCAACAATCCAAGTGAAGATTACCATTGGGCTTTGTAAGTAATTGAAGTTTGTAGCTACATTTCAAGTTTTAAGGTGATATCTCTTTAATTCTCATTTCAATTTCCCAATTCTCTTATTTCTTGCATTTGATTTCTTAATTGTGATGGAATTTGTGATTTCTTGCATTCTAGCCATTGATTTCTATCTTAGAACCATGGGCTAAGTCTTAATTGCCTAGGGTGTTGAAGTTTTGGTGGTTAAGTGGTGTAATTATGGATTAATTGCATGATTAGCTTAGGAATTGGGTGTATATGCTTCTAGTGTGGTAATTTGCATGATTCAATTGGTTAATTCACCCTATTAGCTAGCATTCTTAGTTGTGTCGATTTCAACGACCGTATTGGGTTGCATGATTAGGAATGTGTGTATGAGCTTGAATTAATCGATTAGAACTAACATAGTAATTAGCTACACCGACCGGGGGTTAGATGCTTAGATAGATGACGCTAGACACTAGTCGATTAGAGGTCGTCTATTAGATTAGTGAAAGGGCGTCTCATAAACATTAGTAACCGTGTTGAACGTGTTTATGAGACACTATCCTAAGATCTTATGGCATTGATTAGACTATATAATTGCTAGTTAATGCACGTGTTCACCTAGGCCTCACAAGGGATTGGTCGACACACACGAGTGATAGCCTTTAGCTCTACCCAACGCATTAGATTTAATTTGTGTAGTTTTGCCCAATAATTCACCACACAACCTACAAAATGGATACACCCGAGGCAATACCTTCTCACCTTGCACTTTCGAAAGGAAGTTAGATATCGTGTTATTGCTTTCGTTCGTTTCTTCGTGTTTAGTTCATCTAGTTTAGTACTTGTTTTTATATTCCCGAAAATCCAAACAAACAAGTTTAGTTACTACAATGGCATGATAACTTGCAACTTTAGGGATTCATTGGCACTTAATTAAATCCTTGGAACGAAATTCTACTTGGGAAAACTTATCCAAAAATACGAACAAGTCAGTATTTCCGTCTAAATCTTATGATTGAGGATTACAGACACAGGAATGACAGGCCATTGACTAAAGACATATGAGCATTTGTAGATCTCTGTCTATTCTAAGAAAGACGAGATTGAATTGTGTAGGAAACAGAGCTCGAGTTAAAGTTTAAAGACTCGTAAAACTTGAGATTGACAAAGGTCAATGTTTCATAATGCATGATGTCTAGTTTGCTCTAAATATCACTCAAGATCTCACCTCCAGACCTGTTCTTCTATGATTGAGATGTGATTTTGTTGGTCCCAAAAGTTGAGTTAAGATTGAGTAAGCTAAGAAAAAGTCTAGAGGGGAGGGGTGAATAGACTTTTCAAATTCTATCAAAATATCAGAGTTTAAGTGCGGAAATGTGTTCTGTACAGTACTATTCTTAGAATCAGCTCATTACTTAACAGTTAGCTTTTATACTCAACTTTTCTTTAAATCTTTTCTTTAGAAAACTTACTGTTCTTGTTCAACAAATATATCAACAGTTAATCAAATCAAACAGTAAAACAATAAAGAACACAAGATTTTTATAGTGGTTCGACAACTTGTCTACATCCACTCTCACAACTCCAGTTGCGATGTTTTATTACTCTTTTCCACTTGAGTACTTGTTATTTAGAGTCCCAAGATTAAGACTTCGATCTTGTCGATTACACTTCCAAGTGTATCTTCGATCAACTAGTAATTTCACAAGTAACTAGCACACTTGTTTACACAATACAAACTTAAAACGAAAAGTAAAACTTCTCTTGATGATAGCCTTTGTTTCTTCAATCAGATCTGTGGCTTTTCTTCAGTTCTTCAATCTTCAACTCTGTGAGTGCTTGAATACTTGAATACTTCTTGATTGCTCTTTAATAGTAATTGTATCAGTAGTCTTTTCAAGTAGAAGATCATACGGTATTTATAAGCATTAGTATGATAGTTAGCAGTTTGTGAACTAACTCTCAACTAACTCATAACCGTTTCTTGTTGTAACTTCCTTCTGTTTGTAACCAACTTATCTTATCTTTCAAGTCAGCATATCTTCAACAATATCTTCAGTTACGCTTCAAATAAGTCATCCAAACTTATTCTTCAAACAAACCAACTCAGCACAGTAAACTACTCTTCTTAGTTTTACTGCTCTTGGTCAATCAGCACAGTTCTTCCAAACTGTTCAGCTTCCTTCAAACTTCACTTGATTTCTTCAATCTCTAAAATAGTCTTCTTAGTCTTCTTTAGTCTTCTGACTTCCATCTAATCTACTGTTCTAACTATTACAATGCTGAATACAATAGAATACAACTTTACAAATATAAAACCTATCTATACATCAACTGAACTACATACAGATGAGTATAACTAAGTCCTATACTATAAGTTGTCTATACAATACTTCCATCAGCTTAGTTCTTAAACAGTTCATATATCAGATTAGTAAAATACTAAGATTAGTAAAACCAAACTTCATATCATAATAAGATCAGTAATCTTAATTCCATATATCTTACATAAAACAACATATAATCACATATACCATTAACTCTATAGTTACTTTTGGCCATCAAAACATATAATCATCAATTAGAACATTGTTTATAAGATTCATATCCCAACAATTTCCCCCTTTTTGATGAAGCCAAAACTACTTAAACATTAACAGATCAGTAGTTAAGATATATAGTTAATCATAATAGTTCATGTTGGGATATGAATCCTAGAACAAGTCCTACATGATGATTAAAGATAAAAGATGAAGTTTTGATAAGCCAAAAGTAGTTTGAATATTTTCTAAGTGTTGACTAATCTAGTCTAGTTGAGTTGAAGTCATCTTGAACAAGACCAGTAGAGTTCACAAGAAAAGACAAGTGTTATTAAAAGATAAGTACGAATTTATAAGTACTTCATATATGTTTATGTTAACTATTAGTTTGTTATTGAGCTATGAATAATTGTTGTATAGAGCTCATAATGTTTTGAATGTAATAGATAGATTGATTGTATAGATTATAAGTTGACTAAGCTGAATTATAAGGCTTAAAGTAATGTAATAGTCTTGTTAGGATTAGAATAGTCTAACTACTGAAGATTGCACAAGAAGACCAGAAGAAGAAAGGAAGAAGTCTACTACTCAAGCAAGGTGGACTACAAGACAAGTCAAGTGCATCTACTAGACTAAACAAGACAAGTAAACTTGAAAAGAAGTTTGTTACAGAAACGCGTATAAAGATAAGGATCAAAGTTAGTTAGAAATAACTAATTCATAACAAGAAACGCGTGGATGGATAAGAAGTTTCAGTTGAAGTTAGTTTTCAAGAAAAGTTGGTTACAACTACCTGAGTTCTTGAAGATTGAAAGTCTATAAATACTTCGTGGTGTTTATCATTTGAAGACTACTGCAAACACGCATACTAAAGCTACACACTGAAGAATTATTTGAAGCTTACTCTCAGAGTTTACTGAAGTTCAGAAAGAAGCCAGAAGACAAGTGAAGAATCAAGAAGGCTACTATTGAAGACAGAGAAGTTTTATTGTTTTTGTTTCAAGTTGCTAGATACTTGTTAAATTTCTAGTTAGATCATAGACATATCTGGTGGTATAGTCTTAGAAGATCTAAGTCTTCTTATTGGGACTTAAAATCACAGGAAAATACACTTTGTACTCGATTGGAAGAGTTTAGTGGAAACATCACAACTGGGTTTGTGAGAGTGGACGTAGAGAAGTTGTTGAACCACTATAAATTGTTTGTGTTGTTACTTTACTGTTTGGTTTATTGTTTAATTGCTTAATTGTTTAAACTACTTAACTGAACTAGACAAGTTGAATATAGAACAGAGTTCTCGTATTTTGAAGTTGAGTATAAACTTGAATTGGGCTCATTGTTAATTTCGTTATTCCGCATATTGTATTCTGATATTTCGATAGATTTTTGAAAAGTCTATTCACCCCCCCTATAGACATTTTCACTAGCTTACTCGTTATTAACTCAACTTTGGGGACCTACAAGTGGTATCAGAGCAGTAGTTTACGAACTGCTGTTTCTTGATAACCGACTTAAGACTTAGGGTGAAGTCTTGGTCCTTGACTGTACTTGCTTACGTGTTCTTGATCAATACACTTGGTATATCTGTTTTGTACTCCCTGTTCTTGACCTATCTGTTTCTTGATCATATAACTGATTAGCACTAATCTACTTGTGTAAACATGTCTCTTGAAATAAGCGCTAATAAGTTGCCCAAGTTCCAGGTTCAGGACTACGACTACTGGAAACTACGAATGGAAGCGATTTTCAGCTCCACGCATGATCTAATGATCTCTGTTGTGACCGAGGGTCCGATAGTGACAATGGTCCCAAATACTGCAAATCTTGACAAAGACAAACCAATTGGCACCCTCGTCAAGAAACCAAGGTCTGATCTAACCTTAGAAGAAATGCGTCAAAATAATTTGGATAGTTTGGCGAAGAATTACATCTTACACACTCTTCCTAACGAGTATCTAGGAAAAGTGTTAAAATGTAAAACTACCAAGGAGATGTGGGATAGGCTAGCAATCATTTGTGAAGGGACATCCCTAATAAAAGAGAGCAAGCTCTCCACAGCTGTCCAAAGATTTGAATCATTTCGAATGAAAACTGGCGAAACTATCGACCAACTGGATACTCGTTTTACTAAAATCATGAATGACCTTGAAGTTCTTGGTAAAACTTATACTCCTCGTGAAATCAATCTTAGGATTCTTAAGAGCTTAGATCCTCGATGGAAAATGGTAAAGATGCTAGTTAAGAATACCCAAGACATAGATGCTTGGAGTGCAGAGACCATGTTTCAAACTCTGAAGGCTCATGAGTTTGATTTAGACGAAGATGAACCACTAGCCAGTAGTGATAGAGAACATGCTGTATCTAAGAACGTTGCCTTTAAGTCTAGCTCTTGTAAGTCTTCTAAGGTAGATAGGTCTAAGTCTAAGACTAAATCTACTTCTGTGAAAGACGAGTTAGATAGTGATCTTAGTCTGAAGGATCAAGTAAACCTCATGGTTAGAAAGTTTGATAGGCTGAATAAACGTTTCGGTAGATATAAGAAGTTCTATAGAGATCATAGAGCGTCCACTTCTAAGAACTCTTCTGAGACCAGACGAGACCGAAACTCGTCCGAAAGGAGAGACAAAGTCTCGAAAAGTAACAGACGAGATAGAGAGTCTGACGATAGGAAGATTCAGCGTTCCGATAGACGTGATAAGCGTAGGGACAAATCTCCTATTAAAAAGGCTACTAATGATCTCTTGTGCTATAATTGTGAAAAGCCAGGCCATTATATATATGAATGTCCAGACCTGAGCACTGACGATCGAGAAGAACGTAAAGCTCGAAGGGAAAGAAGATACAACCGTGGCAAGAAGGCAATGATGGCCAATGATGACTCTGATTCGGATTCAGACGAGTTGCCATCGTCCTTATCTAGTCACTCGACTGATTCAGATCACGATGAAGCATTCATAGTAGATGATGGCCTATGCTGCATGGCTAAAATCGATCAAGAGGTATCATCTGCTACCTCTTTTCAATCTTGTGATGATTCTGATACTGATGAAAGTGACACTGCTAGTAGTGAAGTAGGAAGTAGTCTGCAGCACTCGACTAGTGCTGTTGAAGACGACCTTCTACTCGCTAATCAAGCATTCATCGAAGTCAGTGATGAGAACATTGCATTAAAACAAGAAATCATTGACCTTAAGGAAGCTCAGTCTAAAGTAGATCCTAATGTAACAGTCCTAAATGAACGCTTGACTGAAGAGTTGAGACAACTCAAAGAAAAGTGTGCATTGACAGACAGGTTATATCAAGACCTACTTAAGACACATGCAACTGAGAGAAATGAGTTCAATGTTTTAAAGAACAAGTGCAACAGACTTGAAGAACGTAATAAGTTCTTAGAGACCGAGGTTGTCACACTAGATCTCAAACTTACTGACCTGGTTAACTCCTCTAAGATTAACCTTGAATTGTCAGATAGATATAGAGATCCAGCTGACAAGACAGGTATAGGTGCTGAGTCATCTAGCTCGTCTACTCGAGTCAATAAGAACCCTACTACTACTAACTCAAGACTTTTGCCAAATGATAAAGGAAAAGGACCAATGATATACGATATTAGCACCCCTTCTAAAGGTACTATACCTAAACAGACTCGAGTTAACATTCCGACTACCAAGGGAGGTAAAAAGAATGCTAACAACAAGCCTGTTCCATCTAGAACTAATCTTCAAAGGACCACTAATCGTGGACGACCCAACCAGGTCAGATACGAGGATTGGTATCCTGAGGAGACGAGTACTAGACCGGTACAGACTAGACGACAAGAGCCTAGACCTCCGCTTATAAGGCAGTCTCAGCTCTACTCGTCTAGACCTAGACAGGTTGCTCCAAAATATCGTACACAAACTGTCCTATATCCTCCACCTTTATCATATGATATTATGAGTGAGGAAAGACCCAAACGCGTCTATAAACCGTATGGACCTAATGCATACAAGCCCTACTGTGACTATCAAAGACCGGTGCCTGCTCAAGTAGAGATCAAGTCGAAAGGCTATCTCCAAAGAGTAGACCCGAACTCGACTGATAGGTCAGACAAGGACAACAAGGTTTTATTTTGTAACAAATATGGGCGAAAGCTTAAGAGATCAAACTTGTTCAAGACTCCAATGTATATTTGGATTCCTTTGAACTCGACTAACCCTCCAGGACCCCAATAAACTAGTGGGTACCTAAATTATTGAATATCTTCATTGCAGGGTCGACTTGACTTGTATAAGAAGGGTGGCTCAGTAGGAGAAACCTGGTACATAGACAGTGGCTGTTCACACCACATGACTGGTACCAAGGCTCTCTTATCAAGCTACCATGAGCAGGAAGGACCAAAAGTGATATTTGGTGATAGCTCTACTGCTGTCACTAAAGGATTTGGTTACATCCGGAATGGAGATGTCGAGATTCAAGATGTCTCATATGTTGAAGGTTTGAAGTACAATTTACTCTCTGTCTCACAGTTTTGTGATCGTGGTTATAAGGTGCAGTTTAAGAGCCGCAAATGCGAAATCATTGACAAAAGGACACACACATTCCTACTAGTCGGCGTAAGACAAGGAAGTGTGTACATAGTGAATTGGAACAGTTGTCCGAGGGACACCTGTCTACTTACTAAAAATCCTAAAGAACTTGGATGGCTTTGGCACAGACGCCTCTGTCATCTAAACTTTAAGGTTCTTAATAAGATAGCCAGAGATTACCTTGTGGAAGGTATTCCCAATGAAGTTTACTACAAGTCACATGTATGCACGGCTTGTCAGTAGGGTAAACAGGTTAAAGGTTCTTTTAAATCAATTCCTACTCTCTCAACTAGTAGAGTCTTAGAACTTCTACATATGGATCTTCATGGTCCAATAACTCCTCCAACCTTGAATTGTAGAAGGTACACACTTGTTGTTGTAGACGACTATTCTAAGTTCACTTGGGTAGTCTTTCTACACAAGAAGAGTGATACACAAACACTTCTGCCTGAACTGTTGAAGAAGTTACAAGTTGAAAAGAACCAGTCCATTGTCAAGATTCGTAGTGACAAGGGAACTGAGTTCATTAATTGCTATATCAAAGAATTTTGTGCTAAACGTGGTATCCAGCATCTTACTAGTGCAGCTAGGACACCACAACAAAATGGTGTAGCAGAAAGAAGGAATCGAACTCTCAAAGAAGCCTGTAGAACCATGATAGCCGAGTTCAACACACCTCAAAAGTTTTGGGCTGAAGCTATCAATACTGCATGCCATTCACAGAACAGAAGCGCGATCAACAAAGCTCTAGGCAAGACACCTTATGAGGTTTGGAAAGGTAGAAAACCAAGAGTTTCATATTTCCATATATTTGGTTGTAAGTGTTTCATTCACAACAATGGGAAGAGCAAGTTGAATGCTTTCGATGCTAAAGCAGACGAGGGAATATTCTTAGGATACTCCTCGACTAGCAAAGCATTTAGGGTATTCAACTACTCAACTCTCTGTGTAGAAGAAACACCACATGTGGTTTTCGATGAATCTCGACAGGACTCGTCTGCCGACAAGGTCAGTGAAAAGGTGATTGATCTAACGATCGAATCTGACAAAGATTCGGAGATATATGAATCCGTTCAAGCCTACAACCCATTCCTAAAAGATCTCGACTCTGATGACAAGGAGAAGGTAAGTGCTCAAGGTAAGTCTTCTAGACCAGTTGACATGCCTGCTCTAGTTGACTCTACTACTCCTGGTAAATCTGTTGATGATACAAATGATGTTGACATGCATGATGCTGTACATGAAATAGATGATGATAGTATTCCTGTTAAGAATAGAAAAACATGGAAATCTGCGCATGATACTGAAAATATCATTGGTGACTCTACTATTGGTGTGAAGACTAGACGACAACTCTTTGAGTCGCAAGAACAGCCGAGTCCAACTATGTTTTGTTGGTGTTGCTTCCTCTCATTTATCGAGCCTACCACTGTTAAAGAGGCATTGGCTGATAGTAATTGGATCATCGCTATGCAAGACGAGTTGAACCAGTTTGTTCGAAACGACGTCTGGGAACTTGTCGATAGGCCGGAACATCATAATGTAATTGGCACTAGATGGATTTTCAAGAATAAGAAAGACGAGAATGATTTAGTCGTTAGGAATAAGGCTAGACTAGTCGCCCAAGGCTACTCACAAGCTGAAGGCATAGACTATGATGAAACTTATGCTCCTGTTGCTAGACTAGAAGCCATTCGATTGTTCCTTGCATATGCTGCTCACATGAAGTTTACTGTATATCAAATGGATGTTAAAAGTGCATTTCTTAACGGTATTCTTGCGGAAGAAGTGTATGTTGAACAACCTCCAGGTTTCGAAGTCAAAGGCAATCAGGTGTACTGATTGAAGAAAGCCTTGTACGGACTAAAGCAAGCTCAAAGAGCATGGTACGATACTCTATCTCTCTTCCTTTTAGAAAATGGTTTTACTAAGGGCAAGGTCGATCGAACCTTGTTCAGAAGACAAGAAGGGAAGGACATCTTACTCGTCCAAATTTACGTAGATGACATCATTTATGGGTCACATACCAAAAAGCTGAGTGAAAGTTTTTCAACACTCATGCAAAGTAAGTTTGAAATGTCAATGATGGGTGAGATGAAGTACTTTCTTGGACTTCAAGTAAAACAAACTCCAGAAGGTATTTTCATAAATCAGGCGAAGTACACTAGAAACCTTCTAGACAAATACGGGATCAAAACATGTAAGTCTACTGGCGTACCAATGCAACCAACTTACAGAATGGATCCAGATGAGAACGGTAAATGTGCTGACCAATCCTATTACCGTGGTTTAATTGGTTCCTTACTGTATCTAACTGCTAGTAGACCAGACATTGCATTCTCTGTTGGTGTTTGTGCTCGATTCCAAGCCAATCCAAAAGAAAGTCACATGGAAACCACCAAAAGGATTCTGAAATATTTGAAAGGGACCATCAATCGTGGTATATGGTATCCCTCAAATGATGATCTATCCTTAAGTGGCTATTCAGACTCAGACTTTGGAGGCTGTAGAATAGATAGGAAATCTACTTCTGGTTCTTGTCAATTTCTAGGCACAAAACTCATATCTTGGTTTTCTAAAAAGCAGACTAGTGTTGCAACTTCAACTACCGAAGCCGAGTACATGGCTGCTGGTAGCTGTTGTAGTCAACTACTCTGGCTCATACAACAGCTTAGGGATTACAACATACATGAATCAAATGTTCCTATTTTCTGTGATAGTAATAGTGCAATTGCCATTACACAAAATCCTGTTTTGCACACACGATGTAAGCATGTTGATGTGAAGCATCATTTCATACGTGATCATGTAGAAAAGAAGGATATTCGCATGGAAAAGATTCATACTGATTTTCAAAGAGCTGATATTTTTACAAAACCATTAGCTGAGGCACGATTTCGTGAGTTATGCATTAGTCTAGGGCTAATTGATTTAGATCCTACTTGCCTATAGCTATGTACTAACCAGACAGGTACATCAAGAAAAGGAGACAAGATCACTAGACCAGAGCACTCGTCTATTCACTCAACAGACAGGTATACAAGGCTAGACTAGATGACCAAACTACCCGATGAGGAAGCTGGTAAAGCTGAGGGTAATACTAAGTGAATAAACATTTAAGGGGGAATCTTTGACTTCTTAAATATCCTTATGTTGACTCTTATGTTTGTTAAAGGTCATCTTGTTCGAAACCTTGATCCTTGCTTTAGATTGATATTCATCTTATTTATATCACTCTACTTGTACCTTAGATTATACATTGCAAATGATAAGATAGGTACATGAAGTCGTTCAACGTTCAGAATAGACAAGCACAGGCGTAGGGGGAACTCGTCTTGTGTGCTTAAGCCGACTCGTCTTGTGAAGCTTAAGTCTACTCGTCTGTTCTGGATAGACTCGAACAGATAAGCTAAGTGTTCTTTTGATTCTACAATACTAAGTGTTTAATCAAAACGGATTAAGGATATTATAGTAATTAGATATTGATAAATTCTGAAAACCCCTGAATTAGATTTATACACTCCCATTTAATGAGGTGTATACATCCAGTTCACACTCGTCTACACTAGGTCAGATGAGTTCACTCCTCTATCCTAACTAAGAAGAGGCGGATTTCAAAGATTACAATATCAAATCACATAATATTCTCGATTCCGTAACCGAATACCAAAAGCCTTAACAGTTTTGATCAAAACCCCCACATTCTCACACGTCTTACTCCTCAATTCCCTAATTCCCTTACTCTCAAGAAGTTATTTTCTCTCTATTTTCAAGCAATCTGATTGTACTCATATCATCGCTATGTCTATTCGATCAATTTTCGATCTAAGAACCAACATGCAGGTCACATTTGACCTAGGCCGGTACATCTCCGACAATAAAGTAAATGTTGAACCGTCTGTATTTTTCAAAGGAAATCACTCAGATGGCAATGCCGAGATCCTGACCAAATGCACCAGATGCGGGCTAAAGCCGTATTTGGAAGCATTTCCTCAAGTCGTCTTGGAGGAGGAGGTGCTAGAGTTTTATGCTAATGTCACCAGACGAGGTGATACAATCGAGTCTTTCATTAGTGAGAATCGTGTGCAAATCACTCGAGAAGCACTGTTCAAACATCTAAAGCTGCCCACCGGAACAATTAATGTTGAGAATTACGCACTTGGGCAAGAAGTTCGATATTTGAGCATTTTCTGTGGCAAGAAGCTGAAACCGAAACCAGATGGCAAGTATGCTGCAGTTAAGAAGGCAGATCTTCTAGAAAAGTATCGCACATTATTGGATATAGCCAGCAAAGTTTTGCTAAGTTCTACTGGTTCTCATGACTCTGTGACTTTTGGAAAGACAAGGGTTATGGCTGCGATATACGATGGTATTTCTGAAGGTAACTGGTTCAAGCTAATTGCAGATCGAATCATGTACTTTGAAAGAAGTGTTCGAGTAGATGACAATACTCATAATTGGGTGGTGTCTACGGCTGTTGGATACGGTAATAAGCTAAGTATTCTATTTCCTCTTTTAATGCCAAACAAGACAGAATGGAGTAAAGGAAAGCCATTCCATCCTTTAAAGTTTTACTTAAAGAAGGAGGTCCTGAAAAAGCAAGTTACTGCTAGGCCAGCTGCACCTAGGCAAGCTCGAATTGATCCCATGGAAGCCTTGCCTTGTGCTGGTGCGTCTGGATCTTCAGAAGATGAGTCTGCTGGAGAAGAGTCGATAGAAGCTGCACAAGTCTCATCTCAAGAGGACTCTGAGAAGACACAGTCGGAAGAGGAGAAAGAGCCAAGTTCTCAAGTACCCGAGTTGTATACGTTAGTGAGAATTGGAACACATTCTCCTCCAGAAGAGTCGACTTCCAAGGTTGGTACTCCCTCTCAAGATATTTCTTTTTCTCCCTCTTATGTTCGAACCAAGGCAAGATCTCATCGATCTAGGCCAAGACCTATTACCTCAACCTCACAAGTGCTGCCAGCACATCCGCTGAGAGTCAGCCTACCCGAAAACACTCCCAAAATGGACACAACTGATACTCCTACAGTTGTCACACCAAACCTAGACACGTCAAAGCCCCAAGAAACCACAGACCAAATTCTATCCTTACCCTCAACAGAATATGTTGATCCTATTATCCCATCTACTTCAGATAAGACAACAGTTGCCACTGCAACAACTGAGATAGAGACCCCATCTACTCAGACCCCGTCTGAAGTTAGATTCGAATCCCTGGTCTACTACCCCATGTGTTTACGAGAGAAACGAATCCGTTCGAAGATGAGCAAGAATTTGAAGAAACAGCTCTCATCTGTCGAAGTCGACTACTCTTCAGAACAGATTGAGAAACTGGTTAGAATATGCACTTGGGTGGCCTTGAAGAAGTCTGGTACAGATGATCTCTTCGAAGTCATCTTAGGGAAAGGTGGCATTTCTAACTTCATGGATTGGGAGATGGAGCAGAAGGAGAATAGTGGTGTTCGTGACCACTCAGAGCTTTTCCCAAATCATGCTATTACTGCTCTTGCTAAGAGGTTACTGGGTATTTCTGATGACTTGATGAGTTCAGAATTTCAGTTTGATGTGGGCGTTCAGGTTTCAGAATCTGACTTTGTGCAAGATATTGTGATGATTGAAGCTGAACAAGCTGAGTTGATCCAGTTTACTGATCCGGTCATAGAGCTAGACAATGTCTCAGATCAGTTGAGAGGCATTGTGTTCAGATTTCAAATGGACCATGCTGACAGTCCAAGGTCAGATTTCAATTTTATTAATCGATACACTGATTTGCTACTTCCCATTGAGATATGTGGATACATGGAGAAGCTGCACGCTTTATTGAAGAAGGATTTGGCTGATGCTGGAAGGAAAGCTCATGAAGCAAGGTTAGCTATCATTCCTTACTCTCCCCAACTAAACCTAAAAGCTATTGCTGGAAGTGTGTTTCCAGAGGCTGAACTAGTTGAAGACGAGGTCTTGACTACTGCTCCAGAAGGCCAGTTGGTGGAAGCTTTATCGATTCCAGGTGATGAGATTATGGTAGAAGCTGTTCATGTTGAAGTTGGACAAACATCTCAAGCTATCCCAGCTGCTTCAATAGATGAGTTGAAAGATGACTTGAAAGCTGTCATTAAGTCGTCTATTGATGAATTTCTCAAGACTGAATTGAAAAAGACTCTTGTTGAACAGAACAGTGTCCTTGTGACAAGTTCAAAAGAGATGATCATGAACGAAGTCAATCAGTTGGACAATGATTTCAGGCAAGAAATGTTCAACCAGATCGAAGGATTTCTCCAGAATCAAATTGAATATTCAGAGAAGAGCTCAGTCGATTTTACTCGTGTTCTAGCTACTGAATCCAGGAAGATGGAAAAAGTATATAGAGCCAAAATCGAAGTAGCTGATGTTCAAAGAAAAGAAGCCTATGATTAGTTAGCACAAGCAAGAGAGATTATCAATGCTATGACTGAGGAGAACCGGAAGCTACGTCTGACTGCAACCCATTTTAAGAATGAATTGAACTTATCTACTCAGAAGCTGGAGTTGGTGGCGACCAAACTAGATAAGTTGAGTCAAGATGGTTCTCATCAAAGGCAGATTGAAAGAGCTTCTAATCTGATGAAGCAAGCTATGATGGAAGAGATGACTCGGTTCACTTCTCTATTCTCTCTCAAGGCATCTGATGAAGCCAAAAAGGGGGAAGAGATGAGACGAGTTGATGTTACTCCTGAAGGTGGAAAAGACAAATCTAGTGCTGAACCAGAGGATAAAGATGCTGCTGAAGCTATACAAGATCTTAGAAGGCCTAAGAGAGGCAAAGGCAAGTTGATTAAAACTGCAGAACTTGAGCAAGCTAAGCAAGCTAAGGCTGAAGCAGATGAGTTGAAGAAGAAGGAGAAGGGCAAGGCTATTGCATCTCCTGAAGCTGAAGTTCAGACAAGATCTGTATCAAAAAGGAAGTCTATTCATATAGAAGAACCTACTCCTGAGACAACAATCATGAAGAAGCAAAAGGTTGTTGATCCAAGTGATGAAACTCACTATGCTAGTCAAAAGAAAGTTGGAAAACACATAGAGAATTTGCTGAATCTAAAGACTGATGAAGATCTGATGGAAGACAAGTTCATTGACTACTTCATTGACAAAGAACATCGTCAAGAATGGATGAAAGTGAAGAGGCAATGGGAACTTGATCACTGGATTATCAGAAAGTTTGGAGATTTTGATAACTCTGAAGACCTGTACTCTGTATTTGACAAATTCATGGAAGGACAGCATAGGATGCTCTGGAATTTGATCATAAGGATATCTGCTGGTGCAAACTTTAATATTCTTGTTCCTAGTTTTTCGAAATGGAAGTGTCCCATGACTAGTTCTGGAAAAAGAGTTGATCTAAATCAGATCAAGAAGTTCGAAGAAGAACTACTCGAGAAAGAGAAGATTGAAGATGAAGATCACATCGGAGCCATTCACAAGAGACTCCTAGATGCATTCTGTGTTCCAAATCCAGAAGGAGGTACTCTTTCTGATTAGTTGATTATATGGTTTGATATGAAAGTTTTTTTTGCTCTAATACTTAGTTGTTTTTGATGATTAAAGTATGTGTAATATCTACTGGTATTATCTTGAATGAATGAAAAGATAAAGTACTATTTGGTGTTAAGACAAGATAACTACTTAACTAGTCTACTATTGAGAAAAGATTCAAGTAGTTTTGGCTTGGGATATGAATCCTAGAACAAGTCCTACATGATGATTAAAGATAAAAGATGAAGTTTTGATAAGCCAAAAGTAGTTTGAATATTTTCTAAGTGTTGACTAATCTAGTCTAGTTGAGTTGAAGTCATCTTGAACAAGACCAGTAGAGTTCACAAGAAAAGACAAGTGTTATTAAAAGATAAGTACGAATTTATAAGTACTTCATATATGTTTATGTTAACTATTAGTTTGTTATTGAGCTATGAATAATTGTTGTATAGAGCTCATAATGTTTTGAATGTAATAGATAGATTGATTGTATAGATTATAAGTTGACTAAGCTGAATTATAAAGCTTAAAGTAATGTAATAGTCTTGTTAGGATTAGAATAGTCTAACTACTGAAGATTGCACAAGAAGACCAGAAGAAGAAAGGAAGAAGTCTACTACTCAAGCAAGGTGGACTACAAGACAAGTCAAGTGCATCTACTAGACTACACAAGACAAGTAAACTTGAAAAGAAGTTTGTTACAGAAACGCGTATAAAGATAAGGATCAAAGTTAGTTAGAAATAACTAATTCGTAACAAGAAACGCGTGGATGGATAAGAAGTTTCAGTTGAAGTTAGTTTTCAAGAAAAGTTGGTTACAACTACCTGAGTTCTTGAAGATTGAAAGTCTATAAATACTTCGTGGTGTTTATCATTTGAAGACTACTGCAAACACGCATACTAAAGCTACATACTGAAGAATTATTTGAAGCTTACTCTCAGAGTTTACTGAAGTTCAGAAAGAAGCCAGAAGACAAGTGAAGAATCAAGAAGGCTACTACTGAAGACAGAGAAGTTTTATTGTTTTTGTTTCAAGTTGCTAGATACTTGTTAAATTTCTAGTTAGATCATAGACATATCTGGTGGTATAGTCTTAGAAGATCTAAGTCTTCTTCTTGGGACTTAAAATCACAGGAAAATACACTTTGTACTCGATTGGAAGAGTTTAGTGGAAACATCACAACTGGGTTTGTGAGAGTGGACGTAGACAAGTTGTCGAACCACTATAAATTGTTTGTGTTGTTACTTTACTGTTTGGTTTATTGTTTAATTGCTTAATTATTTAAACTACTTAACTGAACTAGACAAGTTGAATATAGAACAGAGTTCTCGTATTTTGAAGTTGAGTATAAACTTGAATTGGGCTCATTGTTAATTTCGTTATTCCGCATATTGTATTCTGATATTTCGATAGATTTTTGAAAAGTCTATTCACCCCCCCCCCTCTATAGACATTTTCACTAGCTTACTCGTTATTAACTCAACTTTGGGGACCTACAGTTCATCAATTCAACAATCAGATTATGATTCATATCAGATCAGATATTACACATACTTCAAGTAAGTCACATTATCACAAAAATACCAAATAAAGAAAATAAAGATAAGGTTAAGAAGTGTTATCTTTTCCAGCATAGTCCTTCATCTTCAGTCTCTATCAGGAATTATGAATGCCAAGTATAATCTGTTCTTGATATCCATCATGTGTTTATGATTAGTGATTCCTTCATCTTGAATAATCTGTGAAATAATGTTTCCAATTTCTGAGTAATCTGGTTCACCATCTTCAAGTCTTGGAGGTTCCCAAACTGGTTCTTCAGGACATAAGATCTGTATTCCTGCACTAGCAGCTAACAACAAAATATGTTCCCAAAAATCTCTTGATATATTCATCATGAATGCATCAAAGTCAGAATATTCATCTTCCTTGCTTGAATGGTCACCAAATTTCTTCACAATAAAATTAGCAATCTGCCATTTCTTTTTCAAATTATTCCAGAACTCCATATCTTCTGGATCAACCACAAATTCCATAACTTGTTCATCCAGAACAGTTCCAACATATTTAGACTTCATTTTCTTTTTCAATGCAGTAACTCGATTATCAAACTTCTTTCTTGTAGCTTCTGCATCTTTCATCTTTTGTTTTCTAATCTGTTCAGCAGATCTTTTCTCAGTCATTTCAATTTTCTTCTGAGCAAGCATTTGATTATGCTTCTCAACTGATTCAGCTATCAGCACATCACTTGGTCTATTATCAGTAACAACATTTTTCAGCTTGCTTTTAGACCTGGTAATCCTTCCAGTCTCTTCAGTCTCTTCTTCATCATCAACAATAAATTTCCTTTTTCTTTTTCCAGAAGAAGATTCAGCAACAACATGTTTCTGAGTACCAAGTTCTTGAATTTCAGAATCAGGATTGATTCTTAATTTCAGACTAATGATTTCTTCTTTCAAATCATCAATACTAACTTTCAACTTATCTTGACTCACAACCAATTGAGCTTGTTGTGTTTGAGTCTGTTCCATCACTTTCATCACTTTTACTTCCCCCTTTTTGGCTTCATCTTGCCATTCCTTCAAGGGTGTCAAAAGTATCTCTACTTTCTTTTGCAGCTCAGTAGAAAGTGATTTTTCTTGTAATCTATGCAGATCATAGATTTTATTCATAGTGAATTCCATTATTTTGTCATAAGAATTTGCAGCAGTCAAACTTTCCAGTTTCTCAGTTGCTTGTTGAAATCTTTTCAAAGTATCATCCAGCTTACTTTGTAACTCTTCATTATGCTTTTTCAACATTTCAAAGCTAGAGTTATTTTGCTCAGTTCCAGTAGGAACATCTCTTACTGTCTCATTAAGCACAGTATTTTCAGCAGCAATGCCTGGTGTGCTTTCCAACTCATCAGCACCCAAGTCTTGTTCCACTAAAACTTCAGTTTCTTCAGCTACAACTGTGTTCTCAAACATCTCAGTTGCATTGGTATCAGCTTCATAATCAGCTTCCATATCAGCTTCATAATCAGCCTGATTATCAGAATTTCTAACTTCAGCATCATCAACATCCATGTTGACATCAGTATCAACATCTACATCAGCAGACTTAACCATGGAATATTTGCAACCAGTTATTCTTTCAATCAACTGAATAACAGATTCCAAAGTTGATAACTCAGTGTAAGAATCAACATCTGCAGCTTCTTTCTGTTCTTGTTCCCAATCATGAAACACAGAAAGACCACCCATACCTTCAGCTACAACCATCAGCTGATCTAGACCAATGCTTCTAAGATATACCCAAGTACCTATCCTTAGAAGTTGCTCAAAGGTCTTAGTGCTGTCATCTAAACCATGAAAACATTTGAGAAGAGCATTTCTCACCTTAAATCGGATCCTCTCTTCCTTATCACAAATAGGATAATCCATCAAGAACACTGATTCAGGTTGGATAAACTCAGGTTCTGGGGAGGATGTAATTTCAAATGGTTCAGAGGAAGGTTTATGTTCATGCTCAGTAGATTGATCATGAACTGGTTCAGATTCAGGTTCAGGAGAAAAATGTGGAGTAGAAGAATGGTGAGGATTAGATTGAGGAGTGGAATGAAAAGTAGTGTTCTGAGGGGTTGAGGAAGGAGTGTTCTGATGAATAGGAGAGTAGTGAACTGATTCTTCAGAACAGGAAGGCTCAGCTTCAAGGGGTTGGGCTTGAATAGAATGAGAGGTTGAGGGAGAAGGGGTAGTGTTCTTGAGGACTCTTCTGGGTCTAAGAACACCAGAAAGTCTTCTTATGTGAAAGAATAAGACTTGAAGAACTTACCTCTTCCACATAAGATTCCTTCACAGCGGCAACGGACTCTTCTGACTTTTCAGAAACGGCCCTAGCTGATCGACCTCTTCGTAATCCAGCTGGGTGAGGATCATGCCTAGCCTTCGTTCTCAACTCCGGCTCATCGTTGTCAGAACGGAACATAGAACCACCAGATTCTTGAGGTTGATTCCTCTGGCTTTGTTCAAACATAGTAGACTCCTTCTTGAACAAGAATTTGCCCTGATGAAATCTTTTTGGACGGCTCCAATCCATCTTCCTTTCAGCTAATTGAGGCAACAATATGCTCAATTTATTTCCAAAACCCATCAAGGATTTAATGGAAAATTCTCTAGTGACCTCATCAAATACCACTTTCTCTCTTTCAGCTAACAATCTGCCAAGCAGAAATCCTTGCCAATCACCATTGACACGATCAGTGATTACAGCCATAATGCGAATCTTGAGATTGGTTAGGGCGTCTTGACTGAAATGTTGCCCTAACAAGCATTTTCCAGCAATATCCATCAACAATTGCATACCTTCTGGAAGCATATCCTTCTTCAAATTAGACAATGTCGCTGGGTCAACATTCAACCATCTGCCCACTCGAACCTTCTCTTGCCCTGCCATATAGCTCAGAATGTCTATTGGCCCGTCTGGTAGATTGAACGCGATTCCAAGGGTTTCTCTGGAAATGACAACCCTGTGGCCAGAAACCATCGAACGAATGTTGTTTGAGTCACCCTGCACCTGAAGAAAGAATTCCATCGCCTCAGGTTCGTAAACCTTCACAGGAAATGATTCTAGGTATTTCCGTAGCCCGCATTCTTCACACATGGTGAGAATGGCTTGATTCTCTGCTTTCTGTCGTCCGTCGAAGTACACAGAATTTTCAACGAAAATTCCTTTATTTTTACTCGATCTTGCTGGATTGAACGTACCTACAACTTCATTCTCTTTGTTAAGAATGTCAATAATCGCCATAGAGTAGAAATGTAGAAGTGTAGATGAACAGAGTAATGATAATTGAGAAAGCTTGAGGTTAGAGAGTTTTGCAGAGAGATTTTGAGTAATGGAGAAGAAGAAGTTAATGTGATCGTGTAAATCTAAAATCAAAGCAAATCTAGGGCTTGGATTGATTTTGATTTCCACGTTGTGTGGTTTGGATTGAGTTTATTAGACAAGTGAAAATTGGGAAAAACGTTCCAGATTCATAACATCCCAAATCCAATTTGGAGCCAACTTGTGTTGATAAATACACCTTTTAAATTAGGTTAAAAATAGAGGAGTGTATTAATCTTCTCTATAAATAATCTAATTTTGAACAGACCTTGACTTAGAAGTACTCTAAGGCAAAATACTGTTCTGATGTGTATCAGCACAGTTGTTTTCCATACACACTATACTTCAATTTCTTATTACTACTTTATTGAATTTTTACTTATCTGGGTTCAGCTGAGTACTGTGATCAGCTGAGTACTGTTTTGAATATCAGCTCAGTAGTTGGGTCAGCTCAGTAATCCTCAGATCAGTTCCCCAACTCTTCTGATTTTCACCCTTTTGATATAAGCACAGTACTTTCTCAGATCAGTACTGTAAATGATCTGTAGACAGATTTCCCTGTAATCAAATAAGCTCTGTAGACAGTTTAATCAGAATCAGATCAGTTCTGTAGTTTGAATGATATTGTAGTCAGAATAGTTCTGTAGACAAATCAATTCAATAATCAGAACATGTCTGTAGACAGATTTGTACTGTAATCAGATCAAATTTGTAGACAGATCACATCTGTAATCAGATCAGTTCCCCCTCCAGTGGAGAACTCCTCTTCTGTGCCTGTTTCACCTTGGTAGAAGTGTTAGTCCATGCATAGATGGTGAAATACAGTACAGAATAATAAAAAATAATTAATATAGGTCTATATAAGGTATGTTCTAAGGTGTCTTGTGCTCTGAGTCAACATACAGGATTTTTCAGAAATCATAGATTCCCCCTTAAATGTATATTCTCAATTCCCTCAGCTTTACCAGCTTCCTCATCGGGATTTAGGCACCTTAGTAACCTTTTTACCTGATTGTGATGAATGTAGAGGTCTTGACATGATCTGTTCTTCAGAATTACCCTTCTTGGTGAACTGATCTTGATATCAGCTCAGTACCTGAAATGTTAGTATACAGCTCTATATATATGCAGGATCCATGTCTATCAATCCTAAACTTATGCATAGCTCTCCAAATCTAGTTTCAGCCAAAGGTTTTGTGAAAATGTCAGCTCTCTGAATATCAGTATGTATCTTTTCCATCCTTATGTTTTTCTTTTCAACATGATCCCTAATAAAATGATGCCTAACATCTACATGCTTGCATCTAGTATGTAAAACGAGATTTTGAGTGATGGCAATTGCACTATTGCTGTCACAGAATATAGGTACATTAGATTCCACAATATTGTAGTCTCTGAGTTGTTGCATGAGCCAAAGAAGCTGACTACAACAACTTCCTGCAGCCATATATTCTGCTTCAGTGGTAGATGTTGCCACACTTGTTTGTTTCTTTGAAAACCATGATATGAGCTTAGAACCTAAAAATTGGCATGAACCAGAGGTTGATTTTCTATCTATCCTGCAACCACCAAAGTCAGAATCTGAATAACCACTTAGGGATAGATCATCATCTGCAGAATACCACAAACCTCGATTAATGGTACCCTTTAGATATTTCAATATCCTTTTAGCAGTCTCCACATGACTTTCTTTGGGATTGGCCTGAAATCTAGCACATACACCTACTGCAAATGCAATGTCTGGCCTATTAGCAGTTAAATAGAGTAGAGAACCAATTAAAGCTCTGTAATAGGATTTGTCAGCAGACTTACCTTGATCATTAGGATCCATTCTGTATGTTGGCAGCATTGGTACACCAACTGTTTTACAGGTCTTGATACCAAATTTATCTAACAAATTTCTTGTATATTTTGCTTGATTGATAAAGATACCATCAGATGATTGTTTCACTTGAAGTCCAAGAAAATAAGTCATTTCTCCCATCATTGACATTTCAAACTTGCTTTGCATGAGCTTTGAAAAACTTTCACTCATGCTTTTATTAGGGGATCCAAATATTACATCATTAACATAAATTTGGACTAATAAAATGTCTGTACCTTCTTGTCTTCTGAACAAAGTTCGATCCACTTTGCCCTTAGTAAATCCATTTTCAACTAAGAATAGTGAAAGAGTGTCATACCAGGCTCTTGGAGCTTGTTTCAGACCATATAGTGCTTTCTTCAACCTGTATACTTGATTACCATTTACCTCAAATCCAGGAGGTTGTTCTACATAAACTTCTTCAACAAGTATACCATTTAAAAATGCACTTTTCACATCCATTTGATACACAGTGAATTTCATATAAGCAGCATAAGCAAGAAACAATCTTATAGCTTCTAGTCTAGCTACAGGGGCAAATGTTTCATCATAGTCAATACCCTCAGCTTGAGAGTAGCCCTGAGCCACTAATCTGGCTTTGTTTCTCACAACAAGATCATTCTCATCTTTCTTATTTTTGAAAATCCACTTTGTACCTACCACATTGTGATCAGTAGGTCTCTCTACGAGTTCCCATACATCATTTCGAGTAAACTGATTTAATTCTTCTTGCATAGCCATAATCCAGTTACTGTCAGATAAGGCTTCTTTCACATTAGCAGGCTCAATAGAAGATAAGAAGCAACACCAACAAAATAGAGAATTACTGGGTTCAGGCTTAGAATCAAACAGTTGTCTTCTGGTCTTAACACCTTTATTGGATTCACCAATAATCAGATCAGTAGAATGAGCAGATTTCCATGTTTTCTAGTCTTAACAGGAATACTTTCATCATCCACATCATGTATAACAGAATCATCAATATCAATATCATCATTTTCAGCAGGTTTATTCACAGGAGAACAGTCAACCAATTCAGGCATGTCAATTGGTCTAGAAGACTTACCATTGTCTTTTACCTTTTCTACATCATCATCTTTGTTTAGAACATTCAGAAATGGATTGTAGGCTTGTACAGATTCATAGAGTTCAGTCTCTTCACTATCTTTATCAGTTTGAATGGTCAGATCATCAATTTTCTTACTGATCTGATGATCAGCAGAGTCCTGTACAACTTCATCAAAGACAACATGGGGTGTTTCTTCTACACATAGAGTAGAGTAATTAAATACTCTAAATGCCTTGCTTGTAGAAGAATATCCTAAGAATATTCCCTGATCAGCTTTGGCATCAAAAGCATTTAATTTGCTCTTTCCATTGTTATGAATAAAGCACTTACATCCAAAGATATGAAAATACGAAATTCTTGGTTTTCTACCTTTCCATACCTCATAAGGAGTTTTACCATGTACCTTGTTGAATGCACATCTGTTCTGAGTGTGACAGGCAGTATTGATTGCCTCAGCCCAGAACTTCTGTGGTGTGTTGTACTCAGCAAGCATTGTTCTGCATGCTTCTTTTAGTGTTCTGTTTCTTCTCTCAGCTACACCATTTTGTTGGGGTGTCCTAGCTGCACTTGTCAAATGCTGAATTCCAGACTTAGAACAAAATTCTTTGATATAGCAGTTTATAAATTCAGTCCCCTTGTCACTCCTGATCTTGACAATGGACTGACCATTTTCTACTTGCAACCTCTTTAACAGGTCTGGTAGTTGGGTTTGTGTATCACTCTTTTTGTGTAAGAAGATTGTCCAAGTGTACTTTGAATAATCATCTACCACAACCAAAGTGTACCTTCTACCATTCAGTGTAGGGGGTTTTATTGGACCATGTAAATCCATGTGCAAGAGTTCTAAGACTCTACAAGTAGAAAGAGTGGGAATTGACTTAAAGGAAACCTTTACCTGTTTACCTTTTTGGCATGCATCACACACTTGTGATTTGAAATAGATTTCATTAGGGATACCTTCAACAAGGCAGTTTCTTGCAATCTTGTTAATAATCTTAAAGTTCAGATGGCATAAGCGTCTGTGCCATAGCCAACTGATTTCTTTAGGACTTTTAGAAAGAAGGCAAGCATCCCTAGGACAACTATTCCAATTTACAATGTAGACACTGCCCTGTCTAACTCCAACTAGTAGAATTGTATGTGTTCTTTTATCCCAGATTTCACATTTGGTGCTTTTGAAGTAAACTTTGTAACCCCTGTCACAAAATTGAGAGACAGATAACAAATTATATTTCAGACCTTCAACATATGAGACATCTTGAATCTCTACATCTCCATTCTTGATGTATCCAAATCCTTTTGTGATTGCCATGGAACTATCTCCAAAGATCACTTTTGGTCCTTCCTTCTCATGATAGTTAGAAAGGAGAGTCTTGGTACCAGTCATGTGGTGAGAACACCCACTGTCTATGTACCAAGTTTCTCCAACTGAACCACCTTTCTTGTAAAGATCCAGTCGACCCTGCAAGTAGTGATCTTAATAATTTAGGTACCCTTTCTTTATTGGGGTCCTTGGGGGTTAGTAATAAGAGGTATCCAAGTAAACATTGAAGATTTGAATAATTGAGACCTCTTAAGTTTTCTACCATGCTTATCACAGAACAGTACTTTATTCACCTTATCCAAATTATCAGCAGACTTAGGATCTATTTTTCTGAGATAGCCTTTCCTTGGTTCTATCCCTTTTTCAGGAAGATCAGAATGTCTGTAATAGTTTGCATATGGCCTAAAAGCCTGTGGACCATACGGCTTATAGATGCGTTTTGGTCTTTCCTCTCCAATGTTATCATAAGATAAAGGTGGAGGATAAAGAACAGGTTTGTTATGATAATGAGGCACAAATTTCCTAGGTTTAGTTGAGTACAGCTGAGACTGCCTTATGAAAGGAGGTCTAGGCTGTTTCCAACTTGCCTGAGTTTGTCTTGACCTACTGTTCTGAGTCTGCCTCTTCTGATTCCACTTTTCAGCTCTGGTCAGAGGAGTAGAACTCTTCTTGTATGGTCTTGACTGTACTGGTCTAGATCCATTCTTCTGTTTACCATTTTTGGCATTAGGAGGAATGTATTTAGACTGTACTTTGGAGTTTGGTTCATTATCATAGATCATAGGTTCTTTTCCTTTATCTAATTGCAAAGAACTTGAACTAGCTCCAGTAGTGTTCTTAATGCCTGAAGTAGAGGGACTAGGCAGATCAGTACCTATTCCACTCTTATCATAAGGAGCTCTGTATCTGTCTGATAATGTTTGATTAATCTTAGAAGAGTTAATCATATCAGATAGCTTCAGATCCAAGCTTAGTACTTCAGATTCTAAGAATCTATTGCGCTCTTCAAGTTTTTCACATTTAATCTTTAAGTCATTGAACTCATTTGTCTCTGTTGGGATATGAATATCCTTAGTTTAGTTTTGATAAACCAAATCAATCATGTAATAGGATAAGTTGTATTATATAGACAACTTTATTATACATCTTGTAATAGATAAAACTCTGGTTAGAAGAGAAGACATGTCAATGCTCAAGAAGAGAAGAGAAGACCAAGACCAGAAGTCATCTTACATCAGCTGAGTAGAAGTCGTCTTACATCAGCTGAGTAGAAGTCATCTTACAACCAGCTGAGTAAAGACAGCAGCTGAGAAGAAACAGCAGCTGTGTAAAGACAGCTGAGTAAAGACAGCTGAGTAAAGACAGCAGCTGAGAAGAAACAACAGCTGTGTAAAGACAGCTGAGTAAAGACAGCAGAGAGAAGTCTTCTTATACCAGCAGAGTGAAGTCTTCTTACCAGTAGAGTAGAAGTCTTCTTACCAGCAGAGTGAAGTCTTCTTACCAGCAGAGTAGAAGTCTTCTTACACGATTAAAGGAAGACCAATCACAGCTGAAATCAAGGATTGACAAGATATGTGCACAAGAAAGGAAAGTCAAAGATATGATTGAAATTACATGACAATGGTAATATTCAATCATATCAAATCAAGAGATTGTCAATTCCTCAATTAGTGGAGTTTTGAATGCCATCATCCAACGGTAACATTCAAACATCAACACTATATAAATGAGCTCATACATCATTGGGAGAAGTGAAGAGGTGTGAGATGCAGAGGTCGAGCAAAGTTCATAAAGTCCAGAAATAAGAAGAGCTCAAGAAGATCATTCATGAAGATTCAACACGCATCACCTCATCCCCAGTGAGTGAACTCATACCATCTAAGCCAGTTTAACCACTCATATATATCCATAGCTTAGAGAGAATTTCCCAATCCTAGCATGAGGCTAAAACAGATTGTAAGGGAAATTCTCACCTAGTTCATATACACAAAACCCACCTTCTACCATAAAACCTTAGAAGTCAAGTTGAGTGTTTATCACTGTAAAGAGTCCAAGTGCTCTATAATCACTTGTGGAGTGCAAGTGCAAGTGCTTACAATCACTTGTGGGGGAAGTGCAAGTGCTTACAATCACTTGTGGAGACCGTAGCCGTTAGGACCGCTCAGATCTCAAAGTCCTGCCCTTGGGACTATAAAGGACAAGGCCCTTGTAATTTTGGGTAAATTAAAGGGATTAAACATCACGTGTGGACGTGAGAGTGGACGTAGGAACGTATATCCGAACCACTATAAATCAATGTGTTATTTACATTTCTGCACTTTACATTTCAAGTCTTTTCATACACATTTGTGCATAAACTGTTTTACACACTGAATTTATTAAATAGACGAGTATAATATTTATGGGCACACTACAATTCCGCACTTAACTCCGATAAGTAATTAATCAGCCGACTAACTAGTCCTAGGCCCCTAGTGAAATCAGCGGACTAGTTACTTTGAAGAGTTAGTTTATTTTCCACACAATCAGCAGACATCAAGTCAGCTGATCTTACAGTCGTCTCAGGGACCAACAAGTGGTATCAGAGCCGTGTGTTCAAAAGACCATTGCTTTGAATTTTTGATTTTCGAAAATCTGCACTTTTTCTGTTATTTTCAGAATTTAGCGTGTGAGTACACTTTTTAAAGTGGAATTGATATTTTGAATCGAACTCACTGCTATGCAGTGATGTGTAATTCTTTTTGGCCAAATTCCATCGTTTGAGCCATCAAAAACACGTTTTACTGTTTTCAATGGTCACCTGAATAGATCCATTTTTGAAAAACTGTTTTGCATGCACTTTTGTTTTCATAAAAATCATACTTGCATGTATTTGGATTATTGTGTGTTAAGAACAGGTCAACAACTAAGGGGGAACTTTAGTTCAACTGAGTTCTAGCCCTATCTGGATCTACACGCGTATGAGCAAGAAGAGGAGATCAAGATGATCAAGTTGTTAGAAGACCTGAAGGCAAGAAGAGCTTAATTGGAAGTCGTCTGATTTGCAACATATCAGCTGAAGAGTAGATAAGAAGACCTTTGTAATAGCTGATTAGGTGAGTCTGTGCTTGTAAAGTGCAATATTAATAAAACTCATCTTTTTAGCTTTTGGAGATAACATCTAGTTATCTCATCTGATGACAACTTCTCATTGTCCTCATACAAAAGCCTTCTGTTTTTACTCTTCTGCACTATTATATGGACTCTAGCACTGTCTGTTCTTTATTGCTTCAGTTTAGTGTTAGATGATTTGGTTATATCAAAAATGGGGAAATTGTTGGGATATGAATATCCTTAGTTTAGTTTTGATAAACCAAATCAATCATGTAATAGGATAAGTTGTATTGTATAGACAACTTTATTATACATCTTGTAATAGATAAAACTCTGGTTAGAAGAGAAGACATGTCAATGCTCAAGAAGAGAAGAGAAGACCAAGACCAGAAGTCATCTTACATCAGCTGAGTAGAAGTCGTCTTACATCAGCTGAGTAGAAGTCATCTTACAACCAGCTGAGTAAAGACAGCAGCTGAGAAGAAACAGCAGCTGTGTAAAGACAGCTGAGTAAAGACAGCTGAGTAAAGACAGCAGCTGAGAAGAAACAGCAGCTGTGTAAAGACAGCTAAGTAAAGACAGCAGAGAGAAGTCTTCTTATACCAGCAGAGTGAAGTCTTCTTACCAGCAGAGTAGAAGTCTTCTTACCAGCAGAGTGAAGTCTTCTTACCAGCAGAGTAGAAGTCTTCTTACACGATTAAAGGAAGACCAATCACAGCTGAAATCAAGGATTGACAAGATATGTGCACAAGAAAGGAAAGTCAAAGATATGATTGAAATTACATGACAATGGTAATATTCAATCATATCAAATCAAGAGATTGTCAATTCCTCAATTAGTGGAGTTTTGAATGCCATCATCCAACGGTAACATTCAAACATCAACACTATATAAATGAGCTCATACATCATTGGGAGAAGTGAAGAGGTGTGAGATGCAGAGGTCGAGCAAAGTTCATAAAGTCCAGAAATAAGAAGAGCTCAAGAAGATCATTCATGAAGATTCAACACGCATCACCTCATCCCCAGTGAGTGAACTCATACCATCTAAGCCAGTTTAACCACTCATATATATCCATAGCTTAGAGAGAATTTCCCAATCCTAGCATGAGGCTAAAACAGATTGTAAGGGAAATTCTCACCTAGTTCATATACACAAAACCCACCTTCTACCATAAAACCTTAGAAGTCAAGTTGAGTGTTTATCACTGTAAAGAGTCCAAGTGCTCTATAATCACTTGTGGAGTGCAAGTGCAAGTGCTTACAATCACTTGTGGGGGAAGTGCAAGTGCTTACAATCACTTGTGGAGACCGTAGCCGTTAGGACCGCTCAGATCTCAAAGTCCTGCCCTTGGGACTATAAAGGACAAGGCCCTTGTAATTTTGGGTAAATTAAAGGGATTAAACATCACGTGTGGACGTGAGAGTGGACGTAGGAACGTATATCCGAACCACTATAAATCAATGTGTTATTTACATTTCTGCACTTTACATTTCAAGTCTTTTCATACACATTTGTGCATAAACTGTTTTACACACTGAATTTATTAAATAGACGAGTATAATATTTATGGGCACACTACAATTCCGCACTTAACTCCGATAAGTAATTAATCAGCCGACTAACTAGTCCTAGGCCCCTAGTGAAATCAGCGGACTAGTTACTTTGAAGAGTTAGTTTATTTTCCACACAATCAGCAGACATCAAGTCAGCTGATCTTACACTCGTCTCAGGGACCAACAGTCTCTTTAGCTTGTGTATGAAGCATACCCTGATATAACTTGTCCATAGATGCATACTTATCTTTGAGTTGGGACAACTCTTCTGATAGTCGTGCATTTAGAATAGTTATATTAGGATCCACTTTTACTTGAGCTTCTCTAAGACTCATGATTTCTTGTCTTAAAGATATGTTCTCATCACTGATTTCCATGAATGCTTTGTTAGCTGGTAGGAGGTCTTCTTCATTCATTCCATTGGAATGGTGAAGACTACTCCCTACACTACTATCAGCAGTGTCACATAAATCAGAATCAGAATCTGATTCATCACAAGATTGAAAAGATGTGACAGATGATACCTCTTGATCTATTTTTGCCATCATGACTAGTCCATCATCTGCAATGAAGACTTCTTTCTCACTGCTGGAAGGGTAATCAGAAGAGGAGGATGGCAACTCATCTGAATCCGTATCAGATTCATTGTTAGCCACCATTGCCCTCTTACCCTTTGCATATTTGCGATCTCTCCTTGCTTTCCTTTCTCTTCTGTCTTCAGCACTCAGATCAGGACATTCATGGATGTAATGACCTGGCTTTTCACAGTTATAACACAGAGGTTCATTAGTTGAACGTTTAGTAGGAGAGTGATATCGGTTCCTGTCCTTTCTATCAGTAGAGTTTCTATCCTTCCTATCAGCAGAGTTCCTATCTCTTCTTTTCTCATTAGAGATCTCATCTCTCCTTTCAGAAGATTTGTGATCCCTTCTGGTCCTAGAAGAGTCCCTGTTGTTAGAGCCCTGAGTGTCCTTATAGAATCTTTTGTATCTACCATACCTCTTGTTAAGCTTATCAAACCTCTTAATCATTAAGTTCAACTGATCCTTAAGATCAAGATCAGTACTCTCTAGTTCATCTTTTATGCTTGAGGACTTAGACACAGATGATCTAGGCTTCTTAGAGGTAGATGCCTTAAGTGCAATGCTCTTGGAGATTTCCTTAACCCTATCACCACTAACTATTGGATCTTCTTCATCCAATTCAAACTCATGTGCCTGAAGGGTTTGGAAAGTCGTTTCAGCAGACCAGTTATCTATATCCTGAGTGTTTTTAATGATCAATGTGACCATTTTCCACCTTTCATCTAAGGCTTTAAGGATACGTAAATTGATCTCCCTATTGGTATAAGTCTTACCTAAAACATCCAGATCATTCATAATCTTTGTAAAATGAGTATCGAGCTGGTCTATTGTTTCACCAGTCTTGATTTTAAATGATTCGAACCTCTGGACAGCTGTGGATAGTTTGCTTTCCTTTATAAGAGAAGTTCCCTCACAAATGATAGCTAACTTGTCCCACATCTCTTTGGCTGATTTACATTTAACCACTTTCCCAAGATACTCGTTGGGAAGGGTGTGCAAAATGTAATTCTTTGCCAAGCTGTCTAGATTGTTCTGCCTCATTTCCTCAGTAGTTAAATCTAACCTGGGTTTTGGCACGAGAACACCAATGGCTTTTGAAGGCTCCAGAGTTGCAGTGTTGGGTATCATGGTAGTAATAGGCCCTTCTTTGATCACAGACATCATTAGATCATGGGTTGAACTAAAGATGGCCTCCATCCTCAGTTTCCAGTAATCGTAATCTGCAACCTTGAACTTTGGAAGTTTATTGATGTTAGTTTCTTCCATGATAGAGTAAGCTGTAAGATCAGTAGTATGACAAATAGGTCAAGAAAGACAAGTAATATCAAGAAACAGTTATCAGTAATGAGAGACAATTAGACTTTCCCCAAAGTCTATAGGGTTATCTAGAAACAGCAGTCCAATGAACTACAGCTCTGATACCACTTGTTGGTCCCAAAAGTTGACTTAAGATTGAGTAAGCTAAGAAAAAGTCTAGAGGGGAGGGGTGAATAGACTTTTCAAATTCTATCAAAATATCAGAGTTTAAGTGCGGAAATGTGTTCTGTACAGTACTATTCTTAGAATCAGCTCAGTACTTAACAGTTAGCTTTTATACTCAACTTTTCTTTAAATCTTTTCTTTAGAAAACTTACTGTTCTTGTTCAACAAATATATCAACAGTTAATCAAATCAAACAGTAAAACAATAAAGAACACAAGATTTTTATAGTGGTTCGACAACTTGTCTACATCCACTCTCACAACTCCAGTTGCGATGTTTTATTACTCTTTTCCACTTGAGTACTTGTTGTTTAGAGTCCCAAGATTAAGACTTCGATCTTGTCGATTACACTTCCAAGTGTATCTTCGATCAACTAGTAATTTCACAAGTAACTAGCACACTTGTTTACACAATACAAACTTAAAACGAAAAGTAAAACTTCTCTTGATGATAGCCTTTGTTTCTTCAATCAGATCTGTGGCTTTTCTTCAGTTCTTCAATCTTCAATGTTGGTCCCTGAACGAGTAGTGAATGGGATTAAAGTCTAGAGGGGAGGGGTGAATATACTTTAAAACTTTTTCAACAGAGTTTGGAACCTCTTCTGATTGCTATGTCAACTGGACTGCAAGTCTGCTGGTCCAGATGACTATAGTGATCTGACTGAGAAGGTTATATGCGGAATTATGATGGGCCTGGTTTAGACTCGTTCTTATAGTTCTTATGAAAGTGTTCAACTTGTTTTGCTTAATGAAAATACTCAGCTGATGCTGGTTTGAAAGTTATGGCCTTGTTTTGAAGAATGTTGAAATCGCAGTATGCACTATATAATAATGTATGTAAAGACAGAAATGTAAAGTGCAGAAAGTAAATAACACCAGATTTATAGTGGTTCGGATATACATTCCTACGTCCACTCTCACGTCCACACGTGATGTTTAATCCCTTTAATTTACCACAAATTACAAGGGTCTGAGCCGTCCTAACAGCTACGGTCTCCACAAGTGATTGTAAGCACTTGCACTTTAAGGGGTTCAAAAACTTTAACCTTTCGGTGAGGGTTTGGGGTTTTTGAAGTGTATCCAACTAATGGTTCAAGCTTATAATTTGCTTAACCACTGTGCCTAAAACAATTGATATACAATATGAACAGGTTTCAGGTTCTTAGGGGTTGGATAGAGATCACTTAAGAGCTACGGATAATCTAATGGATTCTGGCTCTTTTGAGAATTCTTAGAACAATATGGCTTTAGCTTTGATTGCTTGCTTGGCTTGTTGAATTCTCTCTTGTGACTTCTGTGTATGTGATTTCTCATCCTCTTGTATTTATAATGGAGATTGGTTGTAACTAGCCGTTAGAGTTGACTAGCTGTTTGAGCAATCTTTCCATAATGGCTTGATTCCTTGATTCCAGCCGCTTGATTGCTTCAATCCTGGGATCATGTCAATCTTCTAAATAAGGTAGGTCTTCGTTTGAATTGCTAGATGACTTGGGAATCAGCCGAGTCCTGGAAGAGCACATAGTCTTCTGATCTGTACTACTAGTCTTCTGACTACTCTTCTGGCGTTAGGTCTTCTGTCTTCTGATATCAGTAGAGTAACACTCTTCTGATCTGGAAATTCTTTGTACTGCTTTTAGGCCATCTTCAATCTGGGACTCCATCAGATAAGTAGGTATACAAGCACCTTAACTTATCTGGTCTTCAAGGATCTTCTAGTCTTCATGTCTTCTACTCTTTTCATCTTGAGGATAGGCATGTAAATCAGGACTGTGCTGATCAGCTGATATCAATACAGTTGATCACACAAGACTAGTCTAATCTGTTCTATACAAGTCAGCTGATCCTATTACATTTATAAACTCTAAGTGTTTTGGCCATCAAAACTATTCTAACATCAAGTGGGGCTTAGGGTGAATTTATATCCCAACAATTTCCCCCTTTTTGATGAAGCCAAAACTATACTTGATAAGGACTCTTAATGAAATAAGATAAGAGTTTATAACATGCTAAGACTGAAGTATCTGATGAAGACAATGAGTGTTTGTCTTGTAAACAAAAAGGACTATAACTTGAATATATATAAAGCTTTTACAGATTACAAGTAATAGTTTCTTTAAACTTCTAAGGTAGTCTTCATCAGGTCTTCTGATCTTCAAACGCGGTAGGCAAGGTACAGACGAGCTCGAACTTCTTCCATGTGTTGTACATCTGTAACATTCTCCTCTTCATAGATTTTGTACAGAATCTTTTTTATTTCAATCATGTTGGCTCTTCCTGAATCCAGAAGGGGTGCATCCCATTTGGGTTCTTCAGGAGTTAAGATTCTGCAGTTGTCAAGTCCTTTGGCTGTCTTGACAATTTCTTCCCAGAACTCTGGATCTTCAAAGTTCATGAACTGGGAGAATTGGAGAAATTCTTCTTCATAAGAAGGGAGAGGACCAAATTTCCTCACAATGTGATGTTGAATTTGCCACTTCTTTTTCAGGGGATACCATCTTGGTAGCTCATCTTGAAGGGCTAAATAATCCACAAAATTGCTATCAAACACCAGGACCTTGTCTTCTTGTGCTTTATCCTTCAATGCTTTCCTGAGTTTGGCAATTCTTCTTTCAAATTTGGCTTTGACTGCCTTCGCATCATTCAGCTTCTTTTGCTTAAGCTCTTGAGCTTCAAGCAACTTCTTTTTCTTCAACTCTAGAGCCTCTTTCTCTTCTGCAGTAGGCTCTGCTGAAGCTGATTTCTTGCTGGTCTGAGCTGACTGAGCTTGCTCATCTGCCTTCCTTTTCCTAGTCATTCTCTTTTCAGGAACTTGTTCTTCAGGGGCAGTGATCTGAAGGGTCTTGGCAGGAGCTTGAGTAGGTGCTTGGGTGCCTTCTTGAGCAATTTCTTTGCCTTTGCCTTTTTCTTGCCTGTTCTTGATTTTGCTCTTTAAACCACCCAAGGTTTCATTCAGCTCATCTTGAGATACTACCATTTCAGCTTGTTGTGCAGTTGATTTCTCAAGAGTTCTTATCAACATATCTTCCCCCTTTTTGGCTTCAGCAAGTGCAGCCGCAAAAGGCTTCATGGCATTCATGATTTCCACTTTCAGGGTTTGCTTCAGTGCCATGGCATTAACCTTGCTTACCGCAGTAATGTGGGATATGCTGTGCTCCATGACATGAGCAAGAGAATTGGTGGAGGAGGCAGCTTCGAGCTTTTCTGTAAGTGCTTCCAATTTTGCTGCTGTCTCCTTCAGCTGAGTCTGCAGTTTGTCATTCTCCTCTGCAGCTGCCTTAAGAAGGGCTTGACCTTCAGTGGCTCTTGCTTCAGCATCCTCAATTCTTGTCTTGTAGGTGGTCTCCATGCGGTGCATCACATCAGTGTAAAGATCAGCAAATCTTTTGGAGGTGTCACCTGATAGTTTCTGATAGGTACTCAAATATTCTCCTATCTGCTGATGAAGTGTTGCACCAAAATTGTCTTCAATGTTAAGAATCTGGTCATGAAGACGAGTCCTCTGTTCCCTGGCAGCCTTTTCAACATATCTTCCAAGCTGCAAGCCTAAGCCTTTTTCAAAGTGCAAATCTATTGCAGCTTTGACCTGGGAGCAGATGTCTGCTGTATGATCAACCGATGGGGTAGAATATGAGGTAGTACCTTGAGGCTTTGTATGAACAATTAGTGCTTTGCCTCTCTCTTCAGCTGATAGGTAATCTTCATTGAGGAAGCAGGTAGTGGCCTTAGTCAGATGGGCCATGATCCGTGTGTCTGTATCTTCTGATTGATCAATGAAGTGAGTCAGATTTTCTGAAGGCTTGAAGTGAGCTAGTACTCTGACTACTTCTTTGTCAGCTGGTGCAGCTGAGTCTTCTGCAGGGGCAGTTGCAATTGTGTCTCCCACTGAGGCTGGTGCAGCCGAGTCTTCTGCCAAGGTAGGTGCAGCTGAGTCATCTACCAATGTCTTTTTAGCTGTCTGCTGATCCGATGAGCCTTCTGGGACAGAGACATCAGCTGTGGGGATTCCTAGAATCCGGTTGCAAACTGCAGTCAGTGCCTCGTCTGATAGCAGTTGAGCAAAAGATCGAACTTGAGCAACTTCCTTTTGCTCCATCTCCCAGTCGAGGAAGTTCCCCTTTCCTCCCATTCCTTCCATGACCTCAAGAAGGTCATCCACATCGTCTCTTCTGAGCTCAATCCAAGTGCATATCCGAAGCACTTGTTCAAACTGGATTGAATCCTCATCAACTCCAGGTGTAGTGGCTTTGAGCAGATTGGCTATCTTCATCCTCATTATCTTCTCCTTTGTACACATTGGGTAGTGCACCATTCTGAACTGAGGTTGAGAGGGGCCAGCTTGATCCAGGTCTGCTGGTGCTATGTCTTATGGAGCAAATGGGGCAGAGAGGATAGGGGATTGGGTAGCTGGGGTAATTTCCTTTGCTGTGTTAGTATCAGCAGGGATTTGGGAAGTGATATCCTCTTGTTGGGTAGGAAGTTGGGATTGATCTTCAGTGATTTGTTCATCAGCAGGGTTTTGGGTCTGCTGGTCTGGTTCAGTTTCGACTTGAAGATCAGTAGATGGTTGAGCTTGATGATCTTGGACATCTGCTGTTTGAATGTCAGCAGGGGTTGTGGATGTGATCTGAGTTTGATCATCAGTAGGGGGTGTGGAGGTCAAGCCAAGTTTGGTTGTCTGCTGGTTGAGCATCAGCAAGGTTAGGCATTTGGGGTTCAAGTGGGAGTTGAGGTTGAGTTTGTTCCTCTGCTGTGTGAGTATCAGCAGGGATTTGGGTATCAGTGTTTGGAGGTTCAGATGGGTTGGACTCATCAGAAGTGTTGAAGGATGAGATAGGGGCTATGCTCATTGGAGTAGGGAGCCTGGATTTCTTGGCTTTCTTTGTGAAAGAAGAAGTGTTCTTCTTTCTCTTCTGACCCTTTGATAATTTAGAAGGTGTGAAAGTGAGAGAGGGATTAAAAGTACCTGCCTTTTTCAAAGGAGAGGCAGTGGGAGGGGCATCTGAATCAGATGGGGAGATGAGCCCTGATCTGATCAGATATCTTCTTTGTGCTAAGGTCTGATTGTCATCATCATCCTCAGCAGTCTTCTTTTGAGCCTCTTCTTTGGATGGCTCCTCTTCTTCTTCAGCAGCAGAGTCATGAGCAGACTCTTCTGCCTTTTCAACAACATATTTGGAAGATGCTTCAGCTAACAACTTCCTCTTCTCTTCTTTCAACCTTGCTTCCTCAGCAAGAGCTTCCTTCCTCAAGTAATATTTGGAGATGTGGAAGGTCTTATAAGGTCCCATCTTGTATTTCCTTGGGAGCACTTCTGGAAGGATGATGCTCAGCTTATTGACAAAGCTGACTGTTGATGTCACCTTCCATTCTCTTGACTGCAAGTCCAAGGTCACCTTCTTAGCCTCAAGAGCAATTCTATCCAGAAATAGCCCTTGCCAATCTCCATCAATCTGATCCCAGATTGCAGCCATAACTCTAACCTTTAGAGTAGTCACAACATCATGACTGAATGTGTTTCCAAGCAACATCTTGCCTGCAACATCCATCAGGGTTTGGAATTTCGGTTCAAGTTGAGATTTCTTGAGTCCGGAGGCATCAATAGCCTTGATTCTCCCATCAGTGAACATCTCCATATACTCTTTCTCTTTTCCCATAATATAGGTGGAGATATTGATCTTCCCCCTTGACAAGCCGAATAGTTCCTGAAGGATTTCCCTTGTTACCTTGACCTTGTGTCCACCCATGACACCTTCAACATATGATCCCTTCATCACAGCGTTTGCATAGAAAGCCAGCACATCTTGTTCATAAACATTAGTTGGTGCTGCTTCCAGAAAATCACGCAGGTTGAGGTTGATGCAACGAAGAAGGATCTCCTTGTTTTCTGCTTTGTGTTTGCCCTTGAAAAACAGAGCATTCTCTGTGAACATCTTCCCTTCCTTGGACCACTTTGCAGCATCCAAGGTGCCAGTGCTCTTGGTCTTCTCGTCGTAAATTTCAATGATTGCCATAGTAGAGTTTGAGTGTTAGGTTTTGAAAGCTTGAAAGAAATTTGCAGAACGAGAGAGTATTGAGAGCAATTTGAGAATTGTGAGCAAAAGGGTTTGAGGAATGGTTTAAGGGTTGTATATATATACTCCAACAATTCTTGATCTAACGGTCAGATTTGGGTTTAATTGTGGAGTAGAGCCCAAGATTTTACTTCTTTATTTCGGGCATTTCTTTAAATTTGCCGGCTGAATTTGCCATGTGGCAATAGTTGATTTGCTGGCAATTTGGTAATTGAGTATTAATGACATCATTACCAAAAATAGCCGTTGTGACTAATTTTGTGGCAAGAATTGATCATCAAGGCCGTTTTTTATAAGTGAATTACATTCCTTATATAGGCCAATTTGTTTAATTACATTCAGGAATAACTCTAGAATGAATTACATGATCAAAGCTAGTCATTAAACTCTAAAATCAAGTGATCTGATCAGCAGAGTGAGGTCTTCTGATTTCTTCAAGAGGTCTGCTGATTTTCCTTGAAAGTCTTCTGGTCAGCTGAGTTGGTCTTCTGATCAGCTGAGTGGAGGATTGAGATTTGCTGAGTAAATCTTTTGTGCTTTGAAGTTCCAACCTGGCTTGATGGATCCTTCAGTGCTGCTGTGATGATCCAACCTGGATGATGGATCTTCCAGCTTTATTGTGAGTGGTGATCCAACCTGATTTGATGGATCTTCCAGCTCTATCTCTGAACCATGTAGGACCATCAAATCAATTTGATGATCAGCCTGGATGATATCCCACTGGTTCAGGTTGCCCTCACCATCTGATGTTCCTCATCATCAGATGGGTTGTAGCATCTAATGTGTCCTTTTTGAATTTCTTCGCTACTCTTGAAAGAGAAGGAAGATTGGAAGAGGCTTCAATGGAGTCGAAGAGAGGGCCATGGACTTGGTCTTCATGTTTTGTTTAGACACAGTAGCCTTTGATAACAAGCTCTCCATGTAGAACTTCCCCCTGGAGAAGAAGCTCTGCTTGTTTGCTACTCTGTCCTTTGCATCTCTCTTTCCTCTAGTTTTCAATAAGGACTTCTCTCTTTCCTCTAGTTTTCATAGACATACTTATGTTGGTTAAACCAAGTATGCTGATCTGCATCATCTTCATCTTCTGGACAAATCTTCATCTCCTTCACCCAAGACATTGGTTGAGGGATGATCTCCATTCCATCTTTTCTTTCGATCTTCTCCATACCTGAAACAAAAATAATAGTTAGTGATTTGTGTTCTTAGGTGTTCTCATAACTTCTGTTGGGATATAAATTCACCCTAAGCCCCACTTGATGTTAGAATAGTTTTGATGGCCAAAACACTTAGAGTTTATAAATGTAATAGGATCAGCTGACTTGTATAGAACAGATTAGACTAGTCTTGTGTGATCAACTGTATTGATATCAGCTGATCAGCACAGTTCTGATTTACATGCCTATCCTCAAGATGAGAAGAGTAGAAGACATGAAGACTAGAAGATCCTTGAAGACCAGATAAGTTAAGGTGCTTGTATACCTACTTATCTGATGGAGTCCCAGATTGAAGATGGCCTAAAAGCAGTACAAAGAATTTCCAGATCAGAAGAGTGTTACTCTACTGATATCAGAAGACAGAAGACCTAAGGCCAGAAGAGTAGTCAGAATACTAGAAGTACAGATCAGAAGACTATGTGCTCTTCCAGGACTCGGCTGATTCCCAAGTCATCTTGCAATTCAAACGAAGACCTACCTTATTTAGAAGATTGACATGATCCCAGGATTGAAGCAATCAAGCGGCTGGAATCAAGGAATCAAGTCATTATGGAAAGATTGCTCAAACGGCTAGTCAACTCCAACGGCTAGTTACGACCAATCTCCATTATAAATACAAGAGGATGAGAAATCACAAAGAAAAAGTCACAAGAGAGAATTCAATAAGCCAAGCAAGCAATCAAAGCTAAAGCCTTACTGTTCTAAGAATTCTCAAAAGAGCCAGAAACCATTAGATTATCTGTAGCTCTTAAGTGATTTCTATCCAACCCCTAAGAACCTGAAACCTGTTCATATTGTATATCAATTGTTTTAGGCATAGTGGTTAAGCAAATTATAAGCTTGAACCATTAGTTGGATACACTTCAAAAACCCCAAACCCTCACCGAAAGGTTAAAGTTTTTGAACCCCTTAAAGTGCAAGTGCTTACAATCACTTGTGGAGACCGTAGCTGTTAGGACGGCTCAGATCTCAAAGTCCTAACCTTGGGACTATAAAGGTCAAGACCCTTGTAATTTGTGGTAAATTAAAGGGATTAAACATCACGTGTGGACGTGAGAGTGGACGTAGGAACGTATATCCGAACCACTATAAATCCGGTGTTATTTACTTTCTGCACTTTACATTTCTGTCTTTACATACATTATTATATAGTGCATACTGTGATTTCAACATTCTTCAAAACAAGGCCATAACTTTCAAACCAGCATCAGCTGAGTATTTTCATTAAGCAAAACAAGTTAAACACTTTCATAAGAACTATAAGAACGAGTCTAAACCAGGGCCACCATAATTTCGCATATAACCTCCTCAGTCAGATCACTATAGTCATCTGGACCAGCAGACTTGCAGTCCAGTTGACATAGCAATCAGAAGAGGTTCCCAACTCTGTTGAAAAAGTTTTAAAGTCTATTCACCCCTCCCCTCTAGACTTTAATCCCATTCACTACTCGTTCAGGGACCAACAAGTGGTATCAGAGCAGTGGTTCTAACGGACTACTGTCTCTAGATTATCAGAAGACTTGAGGGAGTCTTTTTGTAGTCCTCTTGAACAGATCTTTTTGAAAAACTTGTTTTTGAAAACTCATACAGCATGAGTGCTAACATGCGAAAATTGCCTAAGTTTTCAGTTGAGGATTATGATTACTGGAAGATCGGGATGAGGAAGAATCTCACATCAGTCCACTACAAGACGTGGTCTGTAATCACAGAAGGTCCAATCACCATCATGACAGTCAACACTGCAAATGGTGATCCAGAAGTCCCTGTTAGAGAACTGGTTCCCAAGCCCATGAAGGATCTCACACCAGAAGAGATGAAGCAATCAAATCTTGATAGCATTGCTCAAGATTACATAATGCAAACTCTTCCAAATGAGTACATTGCAAAGGTAATCCACTGTGAGTCAGCCAGAGAGATGTGGGGAGGCATTGGCACTTCTCTGTGAAGGAACTGAGCTGATCAAGGAATCCAAGTTGTCTACAGCAGTCAAGAAGTTCGAACACTTCAAGATGCAACCAGAAGAGTCTATTGATCAGCTAGACAATAGATTTACCAAGATCATCAATGAGATAGAATCTCTGGGCAAGAAATATACAAATAGAGAGAAAAATCTAAAGATCTTAGACTCTCTAACCAAGAAATGGAGACTCAAGAAGACCATCATCAAGGATACTCAAGATATCAAGAAGTGGTCTTCTCAAACTCTATTTCAGAACCTAAAAGCTCATGAATATGATCTGGAAAGAGAAGAAAACTCAGGAAGTGATGAGCCAACTACAACCCCATCTACCTCCAAGATTGTAGCCTTCAAGGCAGCCAATACAAAAGCTGCAAGTACCTCATCTGGCAAGACCTCTCTGAAAACAGAAGACTGTGAAGGATCAGACATGAGTCTGAAGGAACAAATGGCTCTTATGATCAAGAGATTCGAAAGGATGAACACTCTCAACAGCAAATACAGAAAATTCTATAGAAACTACAAAGATAGAAGAGCAAGTTCTTCTTCCAGAAGTTCTAGAGAAAGAACACCAGAAAGACATCCTAGAAAGGATGTGGAGTCATCTGACAGCCGAGGATCTAGAAGAAGAGATGCCACTCCTCTAAGGAAAGGCAACTCAAATCAGAAACCTGGATCATGCTTCAACTGTCGCAAACCAGGACACTATGTCTATGAATGTCCTGAGCTGGATTTGGATGACCAAGAAGAAAGAAGGCCAAGAAGAAATTCACACAAGAAAGCTATGGTGACTGAAGAGTCTGAATATCACAGTGATGAACTCCCTACATCACCAGACTGCCAAATCTTCTCAGATGATTCAGATGACCTAGCTATGATGGCCATAGGTGAAAATGAGGTAAACTCCTATACTACTACTTTCCATTCACCTATTTTTTCACAATCAGATGAGATAAACTCATCTGAAGGCGAATCAGAAGACACCTATTATCAATCTCTAAGAAAGGTAAAAGGTGATCTGGATATTGCCACTAGAGCTTTTATGGAAGTGGAAGAGGAGAACAAGGATCTAAGGAAAGAAATTACTAAGTTGAAAAAGACTAAGTTTGATAACACCCCTGAGTTGGTCACAATGAATGAAAGATTGACCAGAGAAGTGGAGCTTCTTAAGGAAGAAAATACCACAATAACTCAGTTGTATGAGGGGATGTTACAAACTCAAGCTTTAGAAACTAAGGAACTTCGTTCACTACAATCCAAGTTCGATGACCTCTTCCAAGCACACAAGCTCTTAGAAAAGGAGAAGGAATGCCTAAATCAAAAGATATCATAGTTCAATAAAGCTTCTACTATTATTGAAAGTATCTCTGAGTATTATAGATCAAATGGCAATAAGATGGGTTTTGGCTATGAACTTAATCCATCTATATCCTCTCCAGCTGGGGGTAGTACACCTAACAAGTGCACTACTCAGACACATGAAAAGGGTGAGTGTTCTAAACACAATGAACCTAATATGAACCAAAAGGCATCTGTACCAGCTAAGGCTGACTATCCCAAAACCAAAAATGGTAAAGGACAAGCTAACCCCAAGCCTGTACAGAGGAACAACAAACAGCCTAGACCATCTCGTTTGAGACAGTCTCAGCTGTATGCTGCTCCAGCCAAGAAGAAGAAATCTTCTTCAAACAAATATGTTCTCTTTGCACCCCCTATCTCTTATGATATTATGAGAACAGAAGAGTATGGTCCATATAATCGTGTGCATCGTCCAGCTAATGCACCCAGGCCGAATGTAACTAGTCAAAAGATCATGTATGTACACTCCTATAAAGGGAAACCATTTGACTATTACTTAGCTGACACTAAGAACAAATCAGATCAGTCCAAGGTGCTGACTGGTAAGATTTGGTTCTGTGATGCCCGAGGGAAACAACTCAAGTGTTCAAGGTTGTTCAAACGACCAATGTATATGTGGGTTCCCAAGGGTAGTACTAACACCCAAGGACCCAAAACAAAATGGGTACCTAAGACTTAACCTTTCTTGCAAGAAAGGAGGGACCTATATAGAAGAGGAGGTCTAGCAGGAGAAACTTGGTACATAGATAGTGGATGCTCAACTCACATGATAGGAACCAAAGCCCTGTTGATCAACTACATAGAGAAGAAAGGTCCAAAAGTCTTCTTTGGTGATAACGCGCATGGTAACACAAAAGGATATGGCACCCTTAAAAATGGTGACATTGAGGTACATGATGTATCATATGTAGAAGGTCTTAAGTTTAATTTATTATCTGTTTCTCATTTCTGTGACACTGGTTACTCAGTCAAATTCTCTAAAGATGAGTGTCTCATAAGTGATAAGAGAACAAAACAAAACCTTCTAACAGGATCTAGAAAGGGAAGTATGTATCTTGCAAATTGGAACAGTTGTCCTAAGGATACATGTCTGCTTGTGAAGAGACCTAAAGATGTCAGCTGGCTATGGCACAAACGTCTTAGTCATCTGAACTTTAAGACTATGAACAAGTTAGCAAGGGAATCCTTAGTTGATGGTCTGCCTAATGAACTCTACTGTAAAGATCAGGTATGTGATGCATGTCAACAAGGAAAGCAAACACAGGTCTCCTTCAAGACCAAGAAGACAGCATCAACCAGCAGAGTTCTTGAATTGCTTCACATGGATCTCTTTGGACCAATCACTCCAACAACTCTAACAGGGAGGAAGTACACTCTTATTGTTGTAGATGACTATTCCAAGTTTACTTGGGTTATCTTCTTATACAAGAAGAGTGAAACACAGCAGAAGCTCCCTGAACTATTGAAGAGGATCCAAGTAGAGAAAGGAGAACCAATTGTGAAAATTAGAAGTGACAAAGGCACTGAATTCATTAACTCTTACATTATTGCCTATTGTACCTCTAATGGTATTCAGCATGAGACAAGTGCACCAAGAACACCTCAACAGAATGGTGTAGCTGAAAGAAGAGTCAGAACACTCAAAGAAGCTGCCAGAACACTCCTTGCGGAATTCTCCACTCCCAAGAAGCTATGGGCAGAAGCCATCAACACAGCTTGTCACACTCAAAATAGGTCAGTAGAAACAAACTCAGCTGCAGATCAGATGAGACATCTAGTGATCAAGTCCAGACCAGATGAGTTCATTGAAGTAAATGAACCTTTCCCTGAAGAACCAGAGGAAGATAAGCCTCATAGACCTGTCACTAGATCTCAAACTCAAGCAGGACAAGCTGACCAGAATCAAGATGCACCAATCCCAAATGCCAGGGGGAATGATCTCTTTGACACACATGATACAGATGATGATCGACCAAATCAAGTCAACCCCCCTGATGGCACTAGAACAGATGAGGATCCAAACTCATCTAATGTAGATACTCTTGTGAGACATACATGGTGGAACAACCATCCATCAAACCTCATCTTAGGAGGAGCTGACTCAGGTGTCAAGACCAGAAGACAACTGAATCAGAACTCACAATCATATATGTTCTGCTGGTGTGCCTTCCTATCCAACATTGAACCAGCTGACATAGAAGAAGCAATGACAGATAGAAATTGGATCACTGCTATGCAAGAAGAACTAAACCAATTCGAAAGAAATGAAGTCTGGGAATTGGTAGATCGTCCTGAAAACCACAATGTAGTAGGAACAAAGTGGGTATTCAAGAACAAGAAGGACGAAAATGATGTGATAACTAGAAATAAGGCAAGGCTAGTTGCAAAAGGATATTCACAATCTTAAGGGATTGACTATGATGAAACTTTTGCTCCAGTAGCCAGATTAGAAGCCATTCGACTGTTTCTAGCTTATGCATCATATATGGGCTTCAAAGTATATCAAATGGATGTCAAGAGTGCTTTTCTAAATGGTATTCTGGTAGAAGAAGTATATGTAGAGCAGCCTCCAGGATTTGAAAAAGGTGATCAAGTATATCGACTGAAGAAGGCTCTCTATGGTCTAAAACAAGCCCCTAGAGCTTGGTATGACACATTATCACAATTCCTACTTGACAATGGATATACAAAAGGCAAAGTTGATAGAACTCTTTTCAGAATACAAGAAGGAGAAGACATTCTAATGGTGCAAATATATGTAGATGATATTATATTTGGATCACCCAATCAAGAAATGTGCAAGAAGTTCTCTGAACTTATGCAAGGAAAGTTTGAAATGAGCATGATGGGTGAGATGAATTATTTCCTAGGACTTCAAGTCAAGCAGAGTTCAGAAGGGATCTTCATCAACCAGTCCAAGTATACCAAGAGCCTATTAGAAAGATTCAAAGCTCTACAAAGCAAGACTGCAAGGATTCCAATGATGACATCTTTCAAAATGGAACCAGATGAGTCTGGAAAGGCAGTTGATCAAGCTGAATATAGAGCACTGATTGGATCTCTACTATACCTTACAGCTAGCAGACCAGACATAACATTTGTTGTAGGAGTATGTGCTAGGTTTCAAGCAAACCCAAAGCAAAGTCATCTAGAAGCAGCAAGGAAGATCCTCAAGTACCTAAAAGGAACAGTCAACCTAGGACTATGGTACCCTGCTGATGACAATCTAGAATTGAGTGGCTATTCTGACTCAGACTATGGAGGATGTAGAATTGATAGGAAATCCACATCTGGAACCTGTCAATTTCTAGGCAACAAGCTGATATCATGGTTCTCTAAGAAGCAAACCTCAGTTGCAACCTCCACCACTGAAGCAGAATACATGGCAGCTGGTAGTTGTTGTAGTCAGCTGCTCTGGCTAGTTCAACAACTCAAGGATTACTGTAGGTCCCCAAAGTTGAGTTAATAACGAGTAAGCTAGTGAAAATGTCTAGAGGGGGGTGAATAGACTTTTCAAAATTCTATCGAAATATCAGAATACAATATGCGGAATACGAAATTAACAATGAGCCCAATTCAAGTTTATACTCAACTTCTATGTTCGAGAACTCTGTTCTTATGAATACTCAACTTGTCTAGTGTAGTAGCAGTTTAAACAGTTAAGCAATTAAAACAACTAAAACAGTAAAGTAAACAACACAAACAATTTATAGTGGTTCGACAACTTGTCTACATCCACTCTCACAAACCCAGTTGTGATGTTTCCACTAAACTCTTCCAATCGAGTACAAAGTGTATATTCCTGTCTTTTAAAGTCCCAAGAAAAAGACTTAGATCTTCAACAGACTATACCTCCAGATATGTCTATGATCTAACTAGAAATTTTACAAGTATCTAGCACCTTGAAAAATAACAAACAAAAACTAAACACTTCTCTGATCTTCAGTAGTAGCCTTTTGAATTCTTCACTTGTCTTCTGGATTCTTTCTGAATCTTCAATCAAACTCTGAGAGTAATCTTCAATATATCTTCAGTACGCTTCAGTAGTCTTCAAATGATCACCATCATGAAGTATTTATAGACTTCAAACATCAAGAACTTAGTAAGTTGTAACCAACTTTTCTTGATAACTATCTTCAACTGAATCTTCTTATCCATCCACGCGTTTCTGTTACGAATTTAGTTATTCCATAACTAACTTCTATCCTTATCTTTATACGCGCTTCTAACTAACTATCTTTACGTTGACTTGTCTTGTGTAGACTAGTATGTACTTGTCTTGTAGTCCTCCTGTCTTGAGTAGTAGACTTCAACTCTTCTTGTCTGGTCTTCCTTGTTCAATCAGTAGACTATACTAACCTATCAAGACTATTACATTACTTTAAGCTTTCATAATACAAGCTTAGTCAACTTATAAACTATACAATAAAACTAATCTATTACATATAAAAACATCATGAGCTCTATACAACATTTAAATAGCTCAGTAACAAACTTAAACAAATACTGTAAACACATATGAAGTACTTATAAACTGTACTTATCTTTTCATGTGAACTTATGTGAACTCTACTGGTCTGGTACAAGATGACTTAACTCAACTAGACTAGATTAGTCAATACTTAGAAAATATTCATACTACTTTTGGCTTATCAAAACTTCATCTTTTAATCATCATTTAGGACTTGTCTAGGATTCATATCCCAACAATTTCCCCCTTTTTGATGAAGCCAAAACTACTTGAATCTTTTCTCATAAGTAGACTAGTTAAGTAGTTATCTTGTCTATTAACATCAAATAGTACTTATCTTTTATTCATTCAAAATAGATCAGTAGATATTACACATACTTCGAATAAGAAAAACCTAAGTATCAGAGCAAAAAAAACTTCAAAAAAAAAAAAAAACCAACTAATCTGAAAGAGTACCTCCTTCTGGATTTGGAACTTGAAATGCATCAAGGAGTCTTCTGTGAATAATACTGATGTGATCTTCATCATCAATCTTCTCTTTCTCGAGTAGTTGTTCTTCAAATTTCTTGATTCTATTGATGTCAACTCTTTTACCTGAACTTGTCATAGGACACTTCCATCTTGGAAAGCTAGGAACGAGAATGTTAAAGTTTGCTCCAGCAGAAATCCTTAAGATTAAATTCCATAACATTCTGTGTTGACCTTCCATGAACCTATCAAACACGGAATACAACTCATCTGGTCCTTCCGAGTCTCCATACTTGCGAATAATCCAATGATCAAGTTCCCATTGATTCTTCACTTCATTCCATTCAGCTCTATGTTCATTATCTATGAAGTAATCAATAAACTTGTCTTCCATTTGATCTTCATTCACCTTCAGCTTTTGCAATCTTTCAATATGTTTTTCAATTTTCTTCTTGCTAGCATAGTGAGCTTCTTCTTTTGAAATTGCAAACTTTCGTTTCTTCTCAACAATCTCAGTAGACTCATCTTCAATAGCTAACTTCCGTTTGACTTGTCTAGTCTGAATCTCTGCTTCTGGAGATGCAACATCTTTGCCTTTCTCCAGCTTTTTCAACTCAGCTGCTCTAAGCTCTTCAAGTTCAGCTTTCTTGACTAGCTTGCCTCTCTTAGGCCTCCTAAGCTCTTCAATAGCAGTTGCAGCAGCTGCAGTAGCTTTCACATCAGATTCAGTAGACAGTTCAATTTTACCAACTTTTTGAACTTTACTCGTCTCTTCCCCCTTTTTGGCTTCATCAGTAGCCTTGAGAGTGAATAGAGAAGTAAATCGAGTCATCTCTTCTATCATAGCTTGCTTCATGGCTTCAGTAGCTAGCTCAATCTGCTTTTGCTGCGACTTCTCATGACTCATCTTGTCTAGTCGATCAGCAGTCAGCTCTAGCTTCCTCGAACTTGAGATTAACTCACCTTTGAAATGAGTAGCTGTCTGTCGTAGAAGAGTGTTTTGAGCAGTTAACTCATGAAGAACTGCTTGAGAACGCACCAACTGATCTTGTGCTTCTCGTCTTTGGTCATCAGCAATAGCAATCTTCACTCTGTAGAGTCTCTCCATCTTGCTGGACTCCTCAGCTAATGATCGCGCAAACGAAATAGATCTCTTTTCAGAAAAATCTACTTGTTTCTTCAGAAAATTCTCAACTTCTGCATACATCTCAGTTCGAAAGGTTGAGTCCATCTTGTTGACCTCACCAACAATTAACTCTCTTGTGCTGTCAACAAGTGTTTGGTTTTGCTCAACAAGTACATCTTTCACCTTCGATGCAAGAAACTCATCAATTGCAGAATGAACTACTTCTTTCAAGTCGGTCTTCAACTCATCTAGATAGCCATCTGGAAATCCATGAGTAGACGACTGAACTTCAGCTTTCACATCCTTGTGAACAAGTTCATCTTCAGTAAACATTTCAGCATCCATGAATTCCTCATCTTCCACACCTAGTTCAAAAGACTCAGACTCTTCTGAACTCTCAGCATCTTCTAACTCCAAAGTTGGTTCATCAGTCTGTATACCAACTTCAGCAACCTCTGGTTTCGGCTCATCTTCCACCAGATCAGTCTGGGTTCCGATGTCAAATGTGAACTCATCAACCAGAACACCATCAGGAATGCTCAACAGTCTCTTAACCAGATCAACTAGGGCTTTGCGTGGAAATAGTTCAGAGTGATCCTTAACTCCACTATTTTCCTTTTGTTCCATCTCCCAATCCATAAAATTGGAGATACCACCCATGCCTAGAATGACCTCGAAAAGATCATCAGTTCCAGACTTCTTTAATGCGAACCAAGTGCAAATTCTGATCAGTTTCTCAAACTGTTCAGATGAGTAGTCGATGTCGACGGATGCGAGTTGCTTCTTCATATTCCGAATTATCTTCGAACGAATTCTCTTTTCTCTCAAGCACATCGGATAATAAACCAGGGATTCAAATCTGACTTCAGACGGGGTCTGAGTAGATGGGGTCTCTAACTCAGCTGTTGCAGTGGCAACTGTCGTCTTGTCTGAAGTAGACGGGTTGGAGGGTTCAACATTTTCTGTTGAGGGTAAGGGTAGAATTAGGTCTGTGGTTTCTTGGGGCTCTGACGTGGCCAGGTTTGGTGTGACAACTGTCGGAGTATCAGTTGTATCCTTTTTGGGAGTGATTTCGGGTACACTGGCTCGAAGCGGTAATGCCGCCAGTGCTTGTGAGGTTTGGGGAATAGATCGTGGCCTAGATCGATGTGATCTAGCCTTGGTTGCGACGGGGAGAGAAAGAGGAAATGAAATAGACTGAGAAGAAGAACCAACCTGAGGACTCAACTCGGCTGGTGAAGTAGGCGAATCGACTCTCACTAGTCGATAGACTTCGGCACCGGACTCTTCTTCCTTCTCTGAGTGAGTCTCCTCTGAATCATGTCCACTCGACTCAGCTTTCGCAGCTTCCTCCGAAACTTCATCATCTGACTTATCTCCAGAAGAACTAGATGAGTCTCCATAAGGCATTGCCTCCGAGTCATCTACCAGCACTTGTCTTGGGGCAGATGGCCTTCTAGCAACCTGTTTCCTCAAAGCTTCTGCCTTCAAATAGAACTTGAGCGGATGAAACGGCTTGCCTTTACTCCAATCAGACTTGTTCGGCAATAACAGGGGTAAGAGAATACTTAGCTTGTTGCCATATCCAACAGTCTTCGACACCACCCAATTAGCCGTGTCCTGATTCACCATAACATTCCGTTCAAAATACATAATCCGATCAGCGATTAATTTGAACCAATTTCCGTTTGTGATTCCGTCATAGATTGCTGCCATCACCCTAGTCTTCACTTGAGTGACCGAATCATGAGAACCAGTGGCACATAGTAGCATCTTGCTAGCTATGTCCAATAGTGTTCGATAAATTTCCAACAATTCAGCTTTCTTGACGGCTGGGGCCTTGCCATCCGGTTTAAGTTGCATCCTTTTTCCACAAAAGATGCTCATGTACTTCATCTCTTGGCCTAAGGCATAGTTCTCCACATCAATTATTCCAGTGGGCAACCTCAAATGCCTAAGTAGCACCTCGCTATTGATTTCAACCCTGTCTGATCCAATGAACGATTCGATACCATCACCTCGTCTGGTGGCGTTGGCATAGAACATTAATACCTCCTCCTCCAAGACGACTTGCGGAAAGGCCTCCAGATATGGCCTTAATCCACACTGGATGCACTTAGACAAAATCTCCTTGTTGTCATCCGTGTGTAGCCCTTTGAAAAATAACGAAGGCTCCACATGAACCCTTCCTTCAGTAGTGTATCTGCCTAAATCAAACCTCGCTTGTCTGTTGGTTCTGACATCAAAGAGAGAAACAATCGACATAGTAGTATGAACTGAAGAGATTTGAGTTAGCACGAAATCAATTTGAGAATCAAACAGTTGTGAAAAACGTGAGGCGAGTTGAGTGAAGCAGTTGAGTTTTGTTAGAACAGAAATTTTGATCCAATGGTCAAGATTGAATGCATGGATCCAACGGTTGGGGCTGTTGGAATTCTGTTTACGGAATCGAGAATATTATGTGATTTGATATTGTAAATTTTGGAATCCGCCCTTCTTATTGGTTAGGACAGAGGAGTGTACTCATCTGACCTAGTGTAGAAGAGTAATGCGCGAACTGGGTGTATACACCTCATTAAAATGGGAGTGTATTCATCCAATTCTGGAAACTTTCAATTTTCATTACCAAATTACCATAATGTCCTTAATTCTTTGTGAGTAAACACTTAGCATATTTCAATTAATAGAAACACTTAGCTTGTCTGTTCGAGTCCATCCAGAACAGACGAGTAGACTTAAGCTTCACAAGACGAGTTGGCTTAAGCACACAAGACGAGTTCCCCCTTCGCCTGTGTTTGTCTATTCTGAACATCAAACGACTTCATGTACCTATCTTATCATATACAACGTGTAATCGATAGTACAAGTAGAGTAACAATAAATAAGATGAATATCAATCGAGAGCAATGATCAAGGTTTCGAACAAGATGACTGTTGACAAACATAAGAGTCAACATAAGGATATTTAAGAAATCAAAGATTCCCCCTTAAATGTTTATTCCCTTAGTATTACCCTCAGCTTTACCAGCTTCCTCATCGGGTTGTTTGGTCATCTAGTCTAGCCTTGTATACCTGTCTGATGTATGAGTAGACGAGTGCTTTGGTCTAGTGATCTTGTCTCTTCTTCTTGATTTACCTGTCTGGTTAGTACATCGCTATAGACAAGTAGGGTCTAAATCAATTAGCCCTAGACTAATGCATAACTCACGAAATCGTGCCTCAACTAATGGTTTTGTAAAAATATCAGCTCTTTGAAAATCAGTATGAATCTTTTCCATGCGAATATCCTTCTTTTCTACATGATCACGTATAAAATGATGCTTCACATCAACATGTTTACAACGTGTGTGCAAAACAGGATTTTGTGTAATGGCAATTGCACTATTACTATCACAGAAAATAGGAACATTTGATTCATGTATGTTGTAATTACGAAGCTGTTGCATAAGCCAGAGTAGTTGACTACAACAGCTACCAGCAGCCATGTACTCGGCTTCGGTAGTAGAGGTAGCAACACTAGTCTGCTTTTTAGAAAACCAAGATATGAGTTTTGTGCCTAGAAATTGACAAGAACCAGAAGTAGATTTCCTATCTATTCTACAGCCTCCAAAGTCTGAGTCTGAATACCCACTTAAGGATAGATCATCATTTGAAGGATACCATATACCACGATTGATGGTCCCTTTCAAATATTGCAAGATCCTTTTGGTAGTTTCCATGTGACTTTCTTTTGGATTGGCTTGGAATCGAGCACAAACACCAACATAGAATGCAATGTCTGGTCTACTAGCAGTTAGATACAGTAAGGAACCAATTAAGCCACGGTAATAAGATTGGTCAGCACATTTACCGTTCTCATCTGGATCCATTCTGTAAGTTGGTTGCATTGGTACACCAGTGGACTTACATGTTTTGATCCCATACTTGTCTAGAAGATTTCTAGTGTACTTCGCCTGATTTATGAAAATACCTTCTGGAGTTTGTTTTACTTGAAGTCCAAGAAAGTAGTTCATTTCACCCATCATAGACATCTCAAATTTACTTTGCATGAGTGTTGAAAAACTTTCACTCAGCTTTTTGTTAGGTGACCCAAAGATGATGTCATCTACGTAAATTTGGACGAGTAAAATGTCCTTCCCTTCTTGTCTTCTGAACAAGGTTCGATCGACCTTGCCCTTAGTAAAACCATTTTCCAATAGAAAGAGAGATAGAGTGTCATACCATGCTCTTGGAGCTTGCTTTAGTCCATATAAGGCCTTCTTTAATCTGTACACCTGGTTGCCTTTGACTTCGAAACCTGGAGGTTGTTCAACATACACTTCTTCCGCAAGAATACCGTTAAGAAATGCACTTTTAACATCCATTTGATATACAGTAAACTTCATGTGAGCAGCATATGCAAGGAACAATCTAATGGCTTCTAGTCTAGCAACAGGAGCATATATTTCATCATAGTCTATGCCTTCAGCTTGTGAGTAGCCTTGGGCGACTAATCTAGCCTTATTTCTAACGACTAAATCATTCTCATCTTTCTTATTCTTGAAGATCCATCGAGTGCCAACTACATTATGATGTTTTGGCCTATCGACAAGTTCCCAGACGTCGTTTCGAACAAACTGGTTCAACTCGTCTTGCATAGCGATGATCCAATTACTATCAGCCAATGCCTCTTTAACAGTGGTAGGCTCAATAGATGAGAGGAAACAACACCAGCAAAACATAGTTGGACTCGGCTGTTCTTGCGACTCAAAGAGTTGTCGTCTAGTCTTCACACCAATAGTAGAGTCACCAATGATATTTTCAGTATCATGCGCAGATTTCCATGTTTTCCTATTCTTAACAGGAATACTATCATCATCTATATCATGTACAGCATCATGCATGTCAACATCATTAGTATCAGATTTACTAGGAGTAGTAGAGTCAACTAGAGCAGGCATGTCTACTGGTCTAGAAGACTTACCTTGGGCACTTACCTTCTCCTTGTCATCAGAGTCGAGAGCTTTTAGGAATGGGTTGTAGGTTTGAACGGATTCATATATCTCTGAATCTTTGTCAGATTCGATCGATAGATCAGTTGCCTTCTTACTGATCTTGTCGGAAGACGAGTCCTGTTGAGATTCATCGAAAACCACATGTGGTGTTTCTTCCACACAAAGAGTTGAGGAGTTGAATACTCTAAATGCTTTGCTAGTTGAGGAGTATCCTAAAAATATCCCCTCGTCTGCTTTAGCATCGAAAGCATTCAACTTGCTCTTTCCATTGTTGTGAATGAAACACTTACAGCCAAATATATGGAAATATGAAACTCTGGGTTTTCTACCTTTCAAACCTCATACGGTGTCTTGCCTAGAGCTTTGTTGATCGCGCTTCTGTTTTGTGAGTGACATGCAGTGTTGATAGCTTCAGCCCAAAACTTTTGAGGTGTGTTGAACTTAGCTAACATGGTCCTACAGGCTTCTTTAAGAGTTCGATTCCTTCTTTCTGCTACACCGTTCTGTTGTGGTGTCCTAGCTGCACTAGTGAGATGCTGGATACCACGATTAGTACAAAATTCTTTGATATAGCAATTAATGAACTCAGTTCCCTTGTCACTTCGAATTTTGACAATAGACTGATTCTTCTCAACTTGTAACTTCTTCAACAGTTCAGGCAGAAGTGTTTGTGTATCACTCTTCTTGTGTAGAAAGACTACCCAAGTGAACTTAGAATAGTCGTCTACTACAACAAGTGTGTACCTTCTACCATTCAAGGTTGGAGGAGTTATTGGACCATGAAGATCCATATGTAGGAGTTCTAGGACTCTACTAGTTGAGAGAGTAGGAATTGACTTAAAAGAACCTTTAACCTGTTTACCCTGTTGACAGGCCGTGCATACATGTGACTTGTAGTAAACTTCATTGGGAATACCTTCTACAAGGTAATCTCTGGCTATCTTATTAAGTACCTTAAAGTTTAGATGACAGAGGCGTCTATGCCAGAGCCAGCCAAGTTCTTTAGGATTCTTAGTAAGTAGGCAGGTGTCCCTCGGACAACTGTTCCAGTTCACTATGTAAACACTTCCTTGTCTTACGCCGACTAGTAGGACTGTGTGCGTCCTTTTGTCAATGATTTCGCATTTGCGGCTCTTGAACTGCACTTTATATCCACGATCACAAAACTGTGAAACAGAGAGTAAGTTATATTTCAAACCTTCAACATATGAAACATCTTGTATTTCGACGTCTCCATTCCGGATGTAACCAAATCCTTTAGTGACAGCAGTGGAGCTATCACCAAATATTACTTTTGGTCCTTCTTGCTCATGGTAGCTAGACAAGAGAGCTTTGGTACCAGTCATGTGGTGCGAACAACCACTATCTATGTACCAGGTTTCTCCTACTGAGCCACCCTTCTTATACAAGTCAAGTCGACCCTGCAATAGATGATATTCAATAACTTAGGTACCCATTTGTTTATTGGGGTCCTTGGGGGTTAGTCATGTTCAGAGGAATCCAGATATACATTGGAGTCTTGAACAAGTTCGATCTTTTAAGCTTTCGCCCATATTTGTTGCAAAATAAGACCTTGTTGTCCTTCTCTGGCCTATCAGTCGAGTTCGGGTCTACTCTTTGGAGATAGCCTTTCGACTTAATCTCTACTTGAGCAGGCACTTGTCTATGATAGTTAGAGTAGGGTTTGAAAGCATTAGGTCCATACGGTTTATAGACGCGTTTGGGTCTTTCCTCACTTAAAATATCGTATGATAGAGGTGGAGGATATAGGACAGCTTGTGTACGATATTTTGGAGCTACCTGTCTAGGTCTAGACGAGTAGAGTTGAGACTGCCTTATAAATGGAGGTCTAGACTCTTGTCGTCTAGTCTGTACCTGTCTAGTACTCGTCTCCTCAGGATACCAGTCCTCGTATCTGACCTGGTTGGGTCGTCCACGATTAGTGGTCCTTTGAAGATTAGTTCTAGATGGAGCAGGTTTGCTGTTACCATTCTTTTTACCTCCCTTGGTAATCGGAATGTTAACTCGAGCTTGTTTAGGTACAGTACCGTTTGAAGGAGTTCCAATATCGTATAACATTGGTCCTTTTCCTTTATCATTTGGCAAAAGTCTTGCTTTAATAGTAGTAGGGTTCTTAACGACTCGAGTAGACGAGCTAGATGTCTCAGCACCTATACCAGTCTTGTCACCTGGATCTCTATACCTATCTGACAGTTCAAGGTTAATCTTTGAAGAGTTAACCAGGTCAGTAAGTTTGAGATCAAGTGTAACTACCTCGGTCTCTAAGAACTTATTACGTTCTTCAAGTCTGTTGCACTTGTTCTTTAAAACATTGAATTCATTTCTCTCAGTTGCATGTGTCTTAAGTAGGTCTTGATATAACCTGTCTGTCAACGCACACTTTTCTTTGAGTTTACTCAACTCTTCAGTCAAGCGTTTATTTAGGACTGTTATATTAGGATCTACTTTTGACTGAGCTTCCTTAAGATCAATGATTTCTTGTTTTAGTGCAATGTTTTCATCACTGATTTCAATGAATGCTTGGTTAGCAAGTAGAAGGTCGTCTTCGACTGCACTAGACGAGTGCTGAAGACTACTTCCTACTTCACTACTAGCAGTGTCACTTACATCGGTTTCTGAATCATCACAAGATTGAAAAGATGTAGCAGATGATACCTCTTGGTCGATTTTAGCCATGCAGCATAGGCCATCATCTACTATGAATACTTCGTCGTGATCTTGATCAGTTGAGTGGCTAGATACGGACGATGGCAACTCGTCTGAATCCGAATCAGAGTCGTCATTGGCCATCATAGCCTTTTTGCCACAATTATATCTTCTTTCTCTTCGAGCTTTACGTTCTTCTCGATCGTCAGTGCTCAGGTCTGGGCATTCATAAATGTAATGACCTGGCTTTTCACAATTATAGCACAAGAGATCATTAGTAGCCTTTTTAATAGGAGATTTGTCCCTACGTTTATCACGTCTATCAGAACGTTGAATCTTCCTATCGTCAGACTCTCTATCTCGTCTGTTACTTTTCGAGACTTCGTCTCTCCTTTCGGATGAGTTTCGGTCTCGTCTGGTCTCAGACGAGTTCTTAGACGTAGATGCTCTATGATCCCTATAGAACTTCTTGTATCTTCCGAAGCGTTTGTTGAGCCTATCAAACTTTCTAACCATGAGACTCATCTGATCCTTTAAACTAAGATCAGTATCTAACTCATCTTTCACAGAGGCAGACTTAGTTCTAGACTTGGACCTGTCTACCTTAGAAGACTTAGAAGAGCTAGACTTAAAGGCAACGTTCTTAGATACAGCATGTTCTCTATCACTACTGGCTAGTGGTTCATCTTCGTCTAAATCAAACTCATGGGCTTTAAGGGTTTGAAACATGGTTTCAGCAGTCCACGTATCAATGTCTTGAGTGTTCTTAACAAGCATCTTTACCATTTTCCAACGACTATCAAGACTCTTCAAAATCCTAAGATTGATCTCACGAGCAGTATAAGATTTACCAAGTACTTCCAAATCATTCATGATCTTAGTAAAACGAGTATCCAGCTGGTCGATAGTTTCTCCAGCTTTCATCCGAAATGATTCAAATCTTTGAACAGCTGTGGAGAGTTTGCTCTCTTTGATTAGGGAGGTCCCTTCACAAAGGATAGCTAGTCTGTCCCACATCTCTTTGGCAGTCTTACATTATAACACTTTTCCTAGATACTCGTTAGGAAGGGTGTGTAAAATGTAATTCTTTGCCAAACTATCCAAATTATTTTGACGCATTTCTTCTGAGGTTAGATCTGACCTGGGTTTCTTGACGAGAGTACCAATTGGTTTGCTTGGGTCAAGAACAGCAGTATTAGGAACCATAGTAACAATAGGTCCTTCTGTGATAACAGAGATCATTAGGTCGTGCGTGGAACTGAAAATGGCTTCCATTCGCAGCTTCCAGTAGTCATAGTCCTGAACCTGGAACTTGGGTAACTTGTTAGCACTAATTTCCAATGACATGATTTTGTAAGCAGATCAGCGCTAAAGAAAATTATGATCAAGAAGCAAATAGGTCAAGAACAGGGAGCACGAAACAGATATAACAAAAATCTTTGATCAAGAACACTTAAGCAACTACAATCAAGGAACAAGACTTCACCCTAAGTCTAAGTCGGTTATCAAGAAACAGCAGTTCGTAAACCACTGCTCTGATACCACTTGTAGGTCCCCAAAGTTGAGTTAATAACGAGTAAGCTAGTGAAAATGTCTAGAGGGGGGTGAATAGACTTTTCAAAATTCTATCGAAATATCAGAATACAATATGCGGAATACGAAATTAACAATGAGCCCAATTCAAGTTTATACTCAACTTCTATGTTCGAGAACTCTGTTCTTATGAATACTCAACTTGTCTAGTGTAGTAGCAGTTTAAACAGTTAAGCAATTAAAACAACTAAAACAGTAAAGTAAACAACACAAACAATTTATAGTGGTTCGACAACTTGTCTACATCCACTCTCACAAACCCAGTTGTGATGTTTCCACTAAACTCTTCCAATCGAGTACAAAGTGTATATTCCTGTCTTTTAAAGTCCCAAGAAGAAGACTTAGATCTTCAACAGACTATACCTCCAGATATGTCTATGATCTAACTAGAAATTTTACAAGTATCTAGCACCTTGAAAAATAACAAACAAAAACTAAACACTTCTCTGATCTTCAGTAGTAGCCTTTTGAATTCTTCACTTGTCTTCTGGCTTCTTTCTGAATCTTCAATCAAACTCTGAGAGTAATCTTCAATATATCTTCAGTACGCTTCAGTAATCAATATTTCAGTAGTCTTCAAATGATCACCATCATGAAGTATTTATAGACTTCAAACATCAAGAACTTAGTAAGTTGTAACCAACTTTTCTTGATAACTATCTTCAACTGAATCTTCTTATCCATCCACGCGTTTCTGTTACGAATTTAGTTATTCCATAACTAACTTCTATCCTTCTCTTTATACGCGCTTCTAACTAACTATCTTTACGTTGACTTATCTTGTGTAGACTAGTATGTACTTGTCTTGTAGTCCTCCTGTCTTGAGTAGTAGACTTCAACTCTTCTTGTCTGGTCTTCCTTGTTCAATCAGTAGACTATACTAACCTATCAAGACTATTACATTACTTTAAGCTTTCATAATACAAGCTTAGTCAACTTATAAACTATACAATAAAACTAATCTATTACATATAAAAACATCATGAGCTCTATACAACATTTAAATAGCTCAGTAACAAACTTAAACAAATACTGTAAACACATATGAAGTACTTATAAACTGTACTTATCTTTTCATGTGAACTTATGTGAACTCTACTGGTCTGGTACAAGATGACTTAACTCAACTAGACTAGATTAGTCAATACTTAGAAAATATTCATACTACTTTTGGCTTATCAAAACTTCATCTTTTAATCATCATTTAGGACTTGTCTAGGATTCATATCCCAACAATTACAATGTAGAGGCAAGAGAAGTCCCTATTTATTGTGATAGCAGCAGTGCCATTGCCATCACTCAAAATCCAGTCCTCCACACAAGGTGCAAGCATGTCGACATTCGACACCACTTCATAAGAGACCACCTTGAAAAGAAGGACATCAAGATGGAGAAAATTCACACAGATATCCAAAGAGCAGACATCTTGACTAAGCCCCTAGCTGAAGAAAGGTTCAAGACCCTATGCTACAGCTTAGGACTCCTGGACCCAAGCACATGAAGAGAAAAGATCAGCTGAAGACCTCAGCTGATACAATTGCAGCAGACTAGGAGGATCAGATGAGGTGAATAGACACCCTCATCTTCAGGTAAGTTCATTCTCGATGAAGACAAATAAAGCTGAGGGAAAACTTAGAGTCATCTAATCAAGGGGGAATCAATGATCCCTTAAGAATCCTTGATGAAATACTCTAAAATCTGCATTGCATATCATATATATATATATATATATATATACAGCAGACTTGAACAAAGTTATTTGATCTCTTTACTCTAAGCAATGTATACTATGTATAATAATAAACTATTCTTCATAAAATACTTTATTTATATACATACATACAGTGTACTATTGAGTTATACTTGGTTGGATTAATACACCATCCTCACCGACTCAACAGTATGCATGCACTGTACGGATTTCAAATAACTCTTGCTCAAAATTTATAACTTCTGCATTCCATAAGATAAAGTCTGAATATCTTTAAATGTGAACCCTTAGATCAAGAATCTCATTGTTGATTTTAAGAAGTAACTTTTCAGAAATTCAGACCTATCAACTCTATAGTTTTGTCATCTTTCACTCCACTACCTCATTTCTACCCCTATAAAAGGAGGAAGTTATGAGAACACCTAAGAACACAAATCATTAACTATAACTTTTATTTCAGGTATGGAGAAGATCGAAAGAAAAGATGGAATGGTGATCATCTCTCAACCAAGGTCTTGGGTGAAGGAGATGAAGATTTGTCCAGAAGATGAAGATGGTGCAGATCAGCATACTTGGTTTAGCCAACATAAGTATGTCTATGAAAACTAGAGGAAAGAGAGAAGTCCTTATTGAAAACTAGAGGAAAGAGAGATGCAAAGGACAGAGTAGCAAACAAGCAGAGCTTCTTCTCCAGGGGGAAGTTCTACATGGAGAGCTTGTTATCAAAGGCTATTGTGTCTAAACAAAACATGAAGACCAAGTCCATGGCCCTCTCTTCAACTCCATTGAAGCCTCTTCCAATCTTCCTTCTCTTTCAAGAGTAGCGACGAAATTCAAAAAGGACACATTAGATGCTACAACCCATCTGATGATGAGGAACATCAGATGGTGAGGGCAACTTGAACCAGTGGGATATCATCCAGGCTGATCATCATATTGATTTGATGGTCCTACATGGTTCAGAGATAGAGCTGGAAGATCCATCAAACCAGTTTGGATCATCACTCACAATAAAGCTGGAAGATACATCATCCAGGCTGGATCATCACAGCAAACCCCTTTCCTCTACTCAGCTGATCAGAAGACCAACTCAGCTGACCAGAAGACTTTCAAGGAAAATCAGCAGACCTCTTGAAGAAATCAGAAGACCTCACTCTGCTGATCAGATCACTTGATTTTAGAGATTAATGACTATCTTTGATCATGTAATTCATTCTAGATTTATTCCTGAATGTAATTAAACAAATTGGCCTATATAAGGAATGTAATTCACTTATAAAAAACGGCCTTGATTGATCAATTCTTGCCACAAAATTAGTCACAACGGCTATTTTTGGTAATGATGTCATTAATACTCAATTACCAAATTGCCAGCAAATCAACTATTGCCACATGGCAAATTCAGCCGGCAAATTTAAAGAAAGGCCCGAAATCAAAGAAGGAAAATCTTGGGCTCTACTCCACAATTAAACCCAAATCTGACCGTTAGATCAAGAACTGTTGGAGTATATATACACATCCTTAAACCTCTCCCAAACCCTTTCGCTCACATTACTCACTTGCTCTCAATACTCTCTCGTTCTGCAAATTTCTTTCAAGCTCTCAAAACCTAACACTCAAACTCTACTATGGCAATCATTGAAATTTACGACGAGAAGACCAAGAGCACTGGCACCCTAGATGCAACCAAGTGGTCTAGGGAAGGGAAAGTTTTTACTGAGAATGCTCTGTTTTTCAACGGCAAGCATACAGATGAGAATAAAGAGATCCTTCTTCGCCGCATCAACCTCAACCTTCGAGATTTTCTGGAAGCAGCACCCACGAATGTTTATGAACAAGATGTGCTGGCTTTCTACTCCAATGCTGTGATGAAGGGTTCTCACGTTGAAAGTATCATAGGTGGACACAAGGTCAAGGTAACAAGGGAAATACTTCAGGAACTGTTCGGTTTGTCAAGGGGGAAGATCAATATCTCCAACTATATTATGGGAAAAGAGAAAGAATACATGGAGATGTTCACTGATGGGAAAGTCAAGGCTATTGATGCCTCTGGACTCAAGAAATCCCAACTATTACCTAAGTTTCAAACCCTGATGGATATTGCAGGCAAGATGTTGCTTGGCAACACATTCAGTCATGATGCTGTGACTACTCTAAAGGTTAGAGTAATGGCTGCAATCTGGGATCAGATTGATGGAGACTGGCAAGGGCTTTTCTTGGACAGAATTGCTCTTGAAGCCAAGAAGGTAACTTTAGACCTTCAATCAAGAGAATGGAAGGTGACATCAACAGTCAGCTTTGTCAATAAGCTGAGCATCATCCTTCCAGAAGTGCTCCCAAGGAAGTACAAGATGGGACCTCACAAGACCTTCCACATCTCCAAATATTACTTAAGGAAGGAAGCTCTTGCTGAAGCAGCAAGGTTGAAAGAAGAAAGGAGGAAGCTGTTAGCTGAAACATCTTCCAAAGATGTTGCTGATAAGGCAGAAGAGTCTGCTCATGACTCTGCTGCTGAAGAAGAAGAGGAGCCATCCAAAGAAGAGGCTCAAAAGAAGATTGCTGAGGATGATGATGACAATCAGACCCTAGCACAAAGAAGATATCTGATCAGATCAGGGCTCATCTCCCCATCTGATTCAGATGCCACTCCCACTGCATCTCCTCTGAAAAAGGCAGGTACTTCTAACCCCTCTCTCACTTTCACACCTTCTAAACTATCAAAGGGTCAGAAGAGAAAGAAGAACACTTCTTCTTTCACAAAGAAAACCAAGAAATCCAGGCTCCCTACTCCAATGAGCATAGCCCCTATTTCATCCTTCAACCCTTCTGATGAGTCCAACCCATCTGAACCTCTAAACACTGATACCCATACCCCTGCTGATACTCACACAGCAGAGGAACAAGCCCAGCCCAAATCAACCCTTGAACCTCAATTGCCTAACCCTGCTGATGCTCAACCAGCAGACAACCAAACACAGACAACCTCCACACGCCCTACTGATGATCAAACTCAGATTATATCCACAATCCCTGCTGATAGTCAAACAGCAGATGTCCAAGATCATCAAGCTCAACCATCTACTGATCTTCAAGTAGAAACTGAACCAGACCAGCAGACCCAAAACCCTGCTGATGAACAAATCACTGAAGATCAATCCCAACTTCCTACCCAACAAGAGGATATCACTTCCCAAATCCCTGCTGATACTCACACAGCAGAGGAAAATACCCCAGCTACCCAATCCCCTATCCTTTCTGCCCCATCTGCTTCAGAAGACATAGCACAAGCAGACCTTGATCAAGCTGGCCCTTCTCAACCTCAGTTCAGAATGGTGCACTACCCCATGTGACAAACAGAGAAGATAATGAGGATGAAGATAGCCAACCTGCTCAAGTCCACTACCCCTGGAGTTGATGAGAATTCAATCCAGTTTGAACAAGTGCTTAGGATATGCACTTGGATTGAGCTCAGAAGAGATGATGTAGATGACCTTCTTGAGGTCATGGAAGGAATGGGAGGAAAGGAAAACTTCCTCGACTGGGAGATGGAGAAAAAGGAAATTGCTCAAGTTCGATCTTTTGCTCAACTGCTATCAGACGAGGCACTGACTGCAGTTTGCAACCGGATTCTAGGAATCCCCACAGCTGATGTCTCTGTCCCAGAAATCTCATCGGATCAGCAGACAGCTGAAAAGACATTGGTAGATGACTCAGCTGCACCTACCTTGGCAGAAGACTCGGCTGCACCAGCCTCAGTGGAAGACACAATTACAATTGCCCCTGCAGAAGACTCAGCTGCCCCTGCAGAAGACTCAGTTGCACCAGCTGACAAAGAAGTAGTCAGAGTACCAGCTCACTTCAAGCCTTCAGAAAATCTGACTCACTTCATTGATCAATCAGAAGATGCAGACTCACGGATCATGACCCATCTGACTAAGGCCACTACGTGCTTCCTCAATGAAGATTACCTATCAGCTGGAGAGAGAGGCAAAGCACTAATTGTTCATACAAAGCCTCAAGGTACTACCTCATCTTCTACCCCATCTGTTGATCATACAGCTGACATCTGCTCCCAGGTCAAAGCTGCAATAGACTTGCACTTTGAGAAAGGCTTAGGCTTGCAGCTTGGAAGGTATGTTGAAAAAGCTGCTAGGGAACAGAGGACTCGTCTTCGTGACCAGATTCTTGACGTTGAAGACAAGTTTGGTGCAGCACTTCATCAGCAGATAGGAGAATACTTGAGTACCTATCAGAAGTTGTCAGCTGACACCTCCAAAAGGTTTGCTGATCTTTACACTGATGAGATGCACCGCATGGAGACCACTTACAAGACAAGATTTGAAGAAGCTGAAGCAAGAGCCACTGAAGGACAAGCTCTTCTTAAAACAACTGCAGAGGAGAATGAGAAACTGCAGACTCAGCTGAAGGAGACAGCAGCCAAGTTGGAAGCACTTACAGAAAAGCTCGAAGCTGCCTCCTCCACCAATTCTCTTGCTCATGTCATGGAGCACAGTATCTCCCATATTACTGCTGTCAACAAGGTTAATGCCATGGCACTGAAGCAAACCCTGAAAGTGGAAATCATGAATGCCATGAAGCCTTTTGCGGCTGCACTTGCTGAAGCCAAAAAGGGGGAAGATATGTTGATAAGAACTCTTGAGAAATCAACTGCACAACAAGCTGAAATGGTAGTATCTCAAGATGAGCTGAATGAAACCTTGGGTGGTTTAAAGAGCAAAATCAAGAACAGGCAAGAAAAAGGCAAAGGCAAAGAAATTGCTCAAGAAGGCACCCAAGCATCTACTCAAGCTCCTGCCAAAACTCTTCAGATCACTGCCCCTGAAGAACAAGTTCCTGAAAAGAGAATGACAAGGAAAAGAAAGGCAGATGAGCAAGCTCAGTCAGCTCAGACCAGCAAGAAATCAGCTCCAGCAGAGCCTACTGCAGAAGAGAAAGAGGCTCTAGAGTTGAAGAAAAAGAAGTTGCTTGAAGCTCAAGAGCTTAAGCAAAAGAAGCTGAATGATGCGAAGGCAGTCAAAGCCAAATTTGAAAGAAGAATTGCCAAACTCAGGAAAGCAATCAAGGACAAAGCAAAAGAAGACAATGTCATGGTGTTTGATAGCAATTATGTGGATTATTTAGCCCTTCAAGATGAGCTACCAAGATGGTATCCCCTGAAGAAGAAGTGGCAAATTCAACACCACATAGTAAGGAAATTTGGCCCTCTCACTTCTTATGAAGAAGAATTTCTCCAATTCTCCCAGTTCATGAACTTTGAAGATCCAGAGTTCTGGGAAGAAATTGTCAAGACAGCCAAAGGACTTGACAACTGCAGAATCCTAACTCCTGAAGAACCCAAATGGGATGCACCCCTTCTGGATTCAGGAAGAGCCAACATGATTGAAATCAAAAGGATTCTGTACAATATCTATAAAGAGGAGAATGTTACAGATGTGCAGCACATGGAAGAAGTTCGAGCTCGTCTGTACCTTGCCTACCGCATTTGAAGATCAGAAGACCTGATGAAGACTACTTTAGAAGTACAAAGAAACTATTGCTTGTAATCTGTAAAAGCCTTATATATATTCAAGTTCTAGTTCTTTTTGCTTACAAGACAAATTCTCATTGTCTTCATCAGATACTTCAAGTCTTAGCATGTTATAAACTCTTATCTTAATTCATTAAGAGCACTTATCAAGTATAGTTTTGGCTTCATCAAAAAGGGGGAAATTGTTGGGATATAAATTCACCCTAAGCCCCACTTGATGTTAGAATAGTTTTGATGGCCAAAACACTTAGAGTTTATAAATGTAATAGGATCAGCTGACTTGTATAGAACAGCTTAGACTAGTCTTGTGTGATCAACTGTATTGATATCAGCTGATCAGCGCAGTCCTGATTTACATGCCTATCCTCAAGATGAGAAGAGTAGAAGACATGAAGACTAGAAGATCCTTGAAGACCAGATAAGTTAAGGTGCTTGTATACCTACTTATCTGATGGAGTCCCAGATTGAAGATGGCCTAAAAGCAGTACAAAGAATTTCCAGATCAGAAGAGTGTTACTCTACTGATATCAGAAGACAGAAGACCTAAGGCCAGAAGAGTAGTCAGAAGACTAGAAGTACAGATCAGAAGACTATGTGCTCTTCCAGGACTCGGCTGATTCCCAAGTCATCTTGCAATTCAAACGAAGACCTACCTTATTTAGTAGATTGACATGATCCCAGGATTGAAGCAATCAAGCGGCTGGAATCAAGGAATCAAGTCATTATGGAAAGATTGCTCAAACGGCTAGTCAACTCCAACGGCTAGTTACAACCAATCTCCATTATAAATACAAGAGGATGAGAAATCACAAAGAAAAAGTCACAAGAGAGAATTCAACAAGCCAAGCAAGCAATCAAAGCTAAAGCCTTACTGTTCTAAGAATTCTCAAAAGAGCCAGAAACCATTAGATTATCTATAGCTCTTAAGTGATTTCTATCCAACCCCTAAGAACCTGAAACCTGTTCATATTGTATATCATTTGTTTTAGGCATAGTGGTTAAGCAAATTATAAGCTTGAACCATTAGTTGGATACACTTCAAAAACCCCAAACCCTCACCGAAAGGTTAAAGTTTTTGAACCCCTTAAAGTGCAAGTGCTTATAATCACTTGTGGAGACCATAGCTGTTAGGACGGCTCAGATCTCAAAGTCCTAACCTTGGGACTATAAAGGTCAAAACCCTTGTAATTTGTGGTAAATTAAAGGGATTAAACATCACGTGTGGACGTGAGAGTGGACGTAGGAACGTATATCCGAACCACTATAAATCCGGTGTTATTTACTTTCTGCACTTTACATTTCTGTCTTTACATACATTATTATATAGTGCATACTGTGATTTCAACATTCTTCAAAACAAGGCCATAACTTTCAAACCAGCATCAGCTGAGTATTTTCATTAAGCAAAACAAGTTAAACACTTTCATAAGAACTATAAGAACGAGTCTAAACCAGGGCCACCATAATTCCGCATATAACCTCCTCAGTCAGATCACTATAGTCATCTGGACCAGCAGACTTGCAGTCCAATTGACATAGCAATCAGAAGAGGTTCCCAACTCTGTTGAAAAAGTTTTAAAGTCTATTCACCCCTCCCCTCTAGACTTTAATCCCATTCACTACTCGTTCAGGGACCAACAACTTCCTCCTTTTATAGGGGTAGAAATGAGGTAGTGGAGTGAAAGATGACAGAACTATAGAGTTGATAGGTCTGAATTTCTGAAAAGTTACTTCTTAAGATCAACAATGAGATTCTTGATCTAATGGTTCACATTTAAAGATATTCAGACTTTATCTTATGGAATGCAGAAATTATAAATTTTGAGCAAGAGTTACTTGAAATCCGTACAGTGCATGCATACTGTTGAGTCGGTGAGGATGGTGTATTTATCCAACCAAGTATAACTCAATAGTAAACTGTATGTATGTATATAAATAAAGTATTTTATGAAGAATAGTTTATTATTATACATAGTGTACATTTCTTAGAGTAAAGAAATCAAATAACTTTGTTCAAGTCTGCTGTATATATATATATATATGATATGCAATGCAGATTTTAGAGTATTTCATCAAGGATTCTTAAGGGATCATTGATTCCCCCTTGATTAGATGACTCTAAGTTTTCCCTCAGCTTTATTTGTCTTCATCGGGAATGGACTTACCTGAAGATGAGGGTATCTATTCACCTCATCTGATCCTCCTAGTCTGCTGCAATTCTATCAGCTGAGGTCTTCAGCTGATCTTTGCTCTTCATGTGCTTGGATCCAGGAGTCCTAAGCTGTAGCATAGGGTCTTGAATCTTTCTTCAGCTAGAGGCTTAGTCAAGATGTCTGCTCTTTGGATATCTGTGTGAATTTTCTCCATCTTGATGTCCTTCTTTTCAAGGTGGTCTCTTATGAAGTGGTGTCGAATGTCGACATGCTTGCACCTTGTGTGGAGGACTGGATTTTGGGTGATGGCAATGGCACTGCTGCTATCACAATTGATAGGGACTTCTCTTGCCTCTACATTGTAATCTTTGAGTTGTTGAACTAGCCAGAGCAGCTGACTACAACAACTACCAGCTGCCATGTATTCTGCTTCAGTGGTGGAGGTTGCAACTGAGGTTTGCTTCTTAGAGAACCATGATATCAGCTTGTTGCCTAGAAATTGACAGGTTCCAGATGTGGATTTCCTATCAATTCTACATCCTCCATAGTCTAAGTCAGAATAGCCACTCAATTCTAGATTGTCATCAGCAGGGTACCATAGTCCTAGATTGACTGTTCCTTTTAGGTACTTGAGAATCTTCCTTGCTGCTTCTTGATGACTTTGTTTTGGGTTTGCTTGAAACCTAGCACATACTCCTACAACAAATGTTATGTCTGGTCTGTTAGATGTAAGGTATAGTAGAGATCCAATCAGTGCTCTATATTCAGCTTGATCAACTGCCTTTCCAGACTCATCTGGTTCCATTTTGAAAGATGTCATCATCGGAATCCTTGCAGTCTTGCTTTGTAGAGCTTTGAATCTTTCTAATAGGCTCTTGGTATACTTGGACTGGTTGATGAAGATCCCTTCTGAACTCTGCTTGACTTGAAGTCCTAGGAAATAATTCATCTCACCCATCATGCTCATTTCAAACTTTCCTTGCATAAGTTCAGAGAACTTCTTGCACATTTCTTGATTGGGTGATCCAAATATAATATCATCTACATATATTTGCACCATTAGAATGTCTTCTCCTTCTTGTATTCTGAAAAGAGTTCTATCAACTTTGCCTTTTGTATATCCATTCTCAAGTAGGAATTGTGACAATGTGTCATACCAAGCTCTAGGGGCTTGCTTTAGACCATAGAGAGCCTTCTTCAGTCGATATACTTGATCACCTTTTTCAAATCCTGGAGGCTGCTCTACATATACTTCTTCTACCAGAATACCATTTAGAAAAGCACTCTTGACATCCGTTTGATATACCTTGAAGCCCATATATGATGCATAAGCTAGAAACAGTCGAATGGCTTCTAATCTGGCTACTGGAGCAAAAGTTTCATCATAGTCAATCCCTTCAGATTGTGAATATCCTTTTGAAACTAGCCTTGCCTTATTTCTAGTTATCACATCATTTTCGTCCTTCTTGTTCTTGAATACCCAATTTGTTCCTACTACATTGTGGTTTTCAGGACGATCTACCAATTCCCATACTTCATTTCTTTCGAATTGGTTTAGTTCTTCTTGCATAGCAGTGATCCAATTGCTATCTGTCATTGCTTCTTCTATGTCAGCTGGTTCAATGTTGGATAGGAAGGCACACCAGCAGAACATAGATGATTGTGAGTTCTGATTCAGTTGTCTTCTGGTCTTGACACCTGAGTCAGCTCCTCCTAAGATGAGGTTTGATGGATGGTTGTTTCTCCATGTATGCCTCACAGGAGTATCTGCATTGGATGAGCTTGGATTCTCATCTGATCTAGTGCCATCAGGAGGATTGTCTTGATTAGGTCGATCATCATATGTATCCTGTGTGTAAAAGAGATCATTCCCCCTGGCATTTGGGATTGGTGCATCTTGATACTGGTCAGCTTGCCCTGCTTGAGTTTGAGATCTAGTGACAGGTCTATGAGGCTTATCTTCCTCTGGTTCTTCAGGGAAAGGTTCATTTACTTCAATGAACTCATCTGGTCTGGACTTGATCACTAGATGTCTCATCTGATCTGCAGCTGAGTTTGTTTCTACTGCATTCTTTTCACAAGATTCATCAAAAATAACATGAGGTGTCTCTTCCACAAGAAGGGTTCATTTGTTGAGTACTCTAAATGCTTTGCTAGTAGAGGAGTATCCTAAGAATATCCCCTCATCTGCTTTGGCATCAAAAGCATTCAACTTACTCTTCCCATTGTTGTGAATGAAACACTTACAACCAAATATATGAAAGTAAGATACTCTAGGTTTTCTTCCTTTCCACAGTTCATATGGGGTTTTCTCATGAATTTTGTGAATACCTGACCTGTTTTGAGTGTGACAAGCTGTGTTGATGGCTTCTGCCCATAGCTTCTTAGGAGTGGAGAATTCAGCAAGGAGAGTTCTGGCAGCTTCTTTGAGTGTTCTGACTCTTCTTTCAGCTACACCATTCTGTTGTGGTGTTCTTGCTGCACTTGTCTCATGCTGAATACCATTAGAAGTACAATAAGCAATAATATAAGAGTTAATGAATTCAGTGCCTTTGTCACTTCTAATTTTCACAATTGGTTCTCCTTTCTCTACTTGGATCCTCTTCAATAGTTCAGGGAGCTTCTGTTGTGTTTCACTCTTCTTGTATAAGAAGATAACCCAAGTAAACTTGGAATAGTCATCTACAACAATAAGAGTGTACTTCCTCCCAGTTAGAGTGGTTGGAGTGATAGGTCCAGAGAGATCCATGTGAAGCAATTCAAGAATTCTGCTGGTTGATGATGTCTTCTTGGTCTTGAAGGAGACCTTTGTTTGCTTTCCTTGTTGACATGCATCACATACCTGATCTTTACAGTAGAGTTCATTAGGCAGACCATCAACTAAGGATTCCCTTGCTAACTTGTTCATAGTCTTAAAGTGCAGATGACTAAGACGTTTGTGCCATAGCTAGCTGACATGTTTAGGGCTCTTCACAAGTAGACATGTATCCTTAGGACAGCTGTTCCAATTTGCAAGATACATACTTCCCTTTCTAGATCCTGTTAGAAGGTTTTGTTTTGTTCTCTTATCACTTATGAGACACTCATCTTTAGAGAATTTGACTGAGTAACCAGTGTCACAAAAATGAGAAACAGATAATAAATTAAACTTAAGACCTTCTACATATGATACATCATGTACCTCAATGTCACCATTTTTAAGGGTGACATATCCTTTTGTGTTACCATGCGCGTTATCACCAAAGAAGACTTTTGGACCTTTCCTTTCTATGTAGTTGGTCAGCAGGGCTTTGGTTCCTGTCATGTGAGTTGAGCATCCACTATCTATGTACCAAGTTTCTCCTGCTAGACCTCCTCTTCTGTATAGGTCCCTCCTTTCCTGCAAGAAAAGTTAAGTCTTAGGTACCCATTTTGTTTTGGGTCATTGGGTGTTAGTACTACCCTTGGGAACCCACATATACATTGGTCGTTTGAACAACCTTGAACACTTGAGTTGTTTCCCTCGGGCATCACAGAACCAAATCTTACCAGTCAGCACCTTGGACTGATCTGATTTGTTCTTAGTGTCAGCTAAGTAATAGTCAAATGGTTTCCCTTTATAGAAGTGTACATACATGATCTTTTGACTAGTTACATTCGGCCTGGGTGCATTAGCTGGTCGATGCACACGATTATATGGACCATACTCCTCTGTTCTCACAATATCATAAGAGATAGGGGGTGCAAAGAGAACAGATTTGTTTGAAGAAGACTTCTTCTTCTTGGCTGGAGCAGTATACAGCTGAGACTGTCTCAGACGAGATGGTCTAGGCTGTTTGCTGTTCCTCTGTACAGGCTTGGGGTTAACTTTTCTTTTACCATGTTTGGTGTTGGAATAGTTAGCCTTAGCTGGTACAGATGCCTTTTGGTTCATATTAGGTTCATTGTGTTTAGAACACTCACCCTTTTCATGTGTCTGAGTAGTGCACTTGTTAGGTGTACTACCCCCAGCTGGAGAGGATGTAGATGGATTAAATTCATAGCCAAAACCCATCTTATTGCCATTTGATCTATAATACTCAGAGATACTTTCAATAGTAGTAGAAGCTTTATTGAACTCTGATATCTTTTGATTTAGGCATTCCTTCTCCTTTTCTAAGAGCTTGTGTGCTTGGAAGAGGTCATCGAACTTGGATTGTAGTGAACGAAGTTTCTTAGTTTCTAAAGCTTGAGTTTGTAACATCCCCTTATACAACTGAGTTATGGTGGTATTTTCTTCCTTAAGAAGCTCCACTTCCCTGGTCAATCTTTCATTCATTGTGACCAACTCAGGGGTGTTATCAAACTTAGTCTTTTTCAACTTAGTAATTTATTTCCTTAGATCCTTGTTCTCCTCCTCCACTTCTATAAAAGCTCTAGTGGCAATATCCAGGTCACCTTTTATCTTTCTTAAAGATTGATAATAGGTGTTTTCTGATTCGCCTTCAGATGAGTTTATCTCATCTGATTGTGAAAAAATAGGTGAATGGAAAGTAGTAGTATAGGAGTTTACCTCATTTTCACCAATGGCCATCATAGCTAGATCATCTGAATCATCTGAGAAGATTTGACATTCTGGTGATGTAGGGAGTTCATCACTTTGATATTCAGATTCTTCAGTTACCATAGCTTTCTTGTCTGAATTTCTCCTGTCTCTTCTTGGCCTACTTTCTTCTTTGTCATCTAAATTCAGCTCAGGACATTCATAGACATAATGTCCTGGTTTGCGACAATTGAAGCATGATCCAGATTTCTGATTTGAGTTGCCTTTCCTTGGAGGAGTGGCATCTCTTCTTCTAGATCCTCGGCTGTCAGATGACTCCACATCCTTTCTAGGATGTCTTTCTGGTGTTCTTTCTCTGGAACCTCTGGAGGGTGAACTTGCTCTTCTATCTTTGTAGTTTCTATAGAATTTTCTATATTTGCTGTTGAGAGTGTTCATCCTTTCGAATCTCTTGATCATAAGAGCCATTTGCTCTTTCAGACTCATGTCTGATCCTTCAAAGTCTTCTGTTTTCAGAGAGGTCTTGCCAGATGAGGTACTTGCAGCTTTTATATTGGCTGCCTTGAAGGCTACAGTCTTTGAGGTTGATGGAGTTGCAGTTGGCTCATCACTTCCTGAGTTTTCTTCTCTTTCCAGATCATATTCGTGGGCTTTTAGGTTCTGAAATAGAGTTTGAGCAGACCATTTCTTGATATCTTGAGTATCTTTGATGATGGTCTTCTTGAGTCTCCATTTCTTGGTTAGAGAGTCTAGAATCTTTAGATTTTTCTCTCTATTAGTAAAATTTCTTGCCCAGAGATTCTATCTCATTGATGATCTTGGTAAATCTATTGTCTAGCTGATCAATAGACTCTTCTGGTTGCATCTTGAAGTGTTCAAACTTCTTGACTGCTGTAGACAACTTGGATTCCTTGATCAGTTCAGTTCCTTCACAGAGAAGTGCCAATGCTTCCCACATCTCTCTAGCTGACTCACAGTGGATTACCTTTGCAATGTACTCATTTGGAAGAGTTTGCATTATGTAATCTTGAGCAATGCTATCAAGATTTTACTGCTTCATCTCTTCTGGTGTGAGATCCTTCATCGGCTTGGGAACAAGTTCTCCAACTGGAACTTCTGGATCACCATTTGCAGTGTTGACTGTCATGATGGTGATTGGGCCTTCTGTGATTACTGACCACATCTTGTAGTGGACTGATGTGAGATTCTTCCTCATCCTGATCTTCCAGTAATCATAATCCTCAACTGAAAACTTAGGCAACTTTCGCATATTAGCACTCATGCTGTATGAGTTTTCAAAAACAAGTTTTTCAAAAGAATAGATCTGTTCAAGAGGACTACAGAAAGACTCCCTCAAGTCTTCTGATAATCTAGAGACAGTAGTCCGTTAGAACCACCGCTCTGATACCACTTGTTGGTCCCTGAACGAGTAGTGAATGGGATTAAAGTCTAGAGGGGAGGGGTGAATAGACTTTAAAACTTTTTCAACAGAGTTTGGAACCTCTTCTGATTGCTATGTCAACTGGACTGCAAGTCTGCTGGTCCAGATGACTATAGTGATCTGACTGAGAAGGTTATATGCGGAATTATGATGGGCCTGGTTTAGACTCGTTCTTATAGTTCTTATGAAAGTGTTCAACTTGTTTTGCTTAATGAAAATACTCAGCTGATGTTGGTTTGAAAGTTATGGCCTTGTTTTGAAGAATGTTGAAATCGCAGTATGCACTATATAATAATGTATGTAAAGACAGAAATGTAAAGTGCAGAAAGTAAATAACACCAGATTTATAGTGGTTCGGATATACGTTCCTACGTCCACTCTCACGTCCACACGTGATGTTTAATCCCTTTAATTTACCACAAATTAAAAGGGTCTTGACCTTTATAGTCCCAAGGTTAGGACTTTGAGATCTGAGCCGTCCTAACAGCTACGGTCTCCACAAGTGATTGTAAGCACTTGCACTTTAAGGGGTTCAAAAACTTTAACCTTTCGGTGAGGGTTTGGGGTTTTTGAAGTGTATCCAACTAATGGTTCAAGCTTATAATTTTCTTAACCACTGTGCCTAAAACAATTGATATACAATATGAACAGGTTTCAGGTTCTTAGGGGTTGGATAGAGATCACTTAAGAGCTACGGATAATCTAATGGATTCTGGCTCTTTTGAGAATTCTTAGAACAATATGGCTTTAGCTTTGATTGCTTGCTTGGCTTGTTGAATTCTCTCTTGTGACTTCTGTGTATGTGATTTCTCATCCTCTTGTATTTATAATGGAGATTGGTTGTAACTAGCCGTTGGAGTTGACTAGCCGTTTGAGCAATCTTTCCATAATGGCTTGATTCCTTGATTCCAGCAACTTGATTGCTTCAATCCTGGGATCATGTCAATCTTCTAAATAAGGTAGGTCTTCGTTTGAATTGCAAGATGACTTGGGAATCAGCCGAGTCCTGGAAGAGCACATAGTCTTCTGATCTGTACTTCTAGTCTTCTGACTACTCTTCTGGCCTTAGGTCTTCTGTCTTCTGATATCAGTAGAGTAACACTCTTCTGATCTGGAAATTCTTTGTACTGCTTTTAGGCCATCTTCAATCTGGGACTCCATCAGATAAGTAGGTATACAAGCACCTTAACTTATCTGGTCTTCAAGGATCTTCTAGTCTTCATGTCTTCTACTCTTCTCATCTTGAGGATAGGCATGTAAATCAGGACTGTGCTGATCAGCTGATATCAATACAGTTGATCACACAAGACTAGTCTAAGCTGTTCTATACAAGTCAGCTGATCCTATTATATTTATAAACTCTAAGTGTTTTGGCCATCAAAACTATTCTAACATCAAGTGGGGCTTAGGGTGAATTTATATCCCAACATTCAACTCTGTGAGTGCTTGAATACTTGAATACTTCTTGATTGCTCTTTAATAGTAATTGTATCAGTAGTCTTTTCAAGTAGAAGATCATACGGTATTTATAAGCATTAGTATGATAGTTAGCAGTTTGTGAACTAACTCTCAACTAACTCATAACCGTTTCTTGTTGTAACTTCCTTCTGTTTGTAACCAACTTATCTTATCTTTCAAGTCAGCATATCTTCAACAATATCTTCAGTTACGCTTCAAATAAGTCATCCAAACTTATTCTTCAAACAAACCAACTCAGCACAGTAAACTACTCTTCTTAGTTTTACTGCTCTTGGTCAATCAGCACAGTTCTTCCAAACTGTTCAGCTTCCTTCAAACTTCACTTGATTTCTTCAATCTCTGAAATAGTCTTCTTAGTCTTCTTTAGTCTTCTGACTTCCATCTAATCTACTGTTCTAACTATTACAATGCTGAATACAATAGAATACAACTTTACAAATATAAAACCTATCTATACATCAACTGAACTACATACAGATGAGTATAACTAAGTCCTATACTATAAGCTGTCTATACAATACTTCCATCAGCTTAGTTCTTAAACAGTTCATATATCAGATTAGTAAAATACTAAGATCAGTAAAACCAAACTTCATATCATAATAAGATCAGTAATCTTAATTCCATATATCTTACATAGAACAACATATAATCACATATACCATTAACTCTATAGTTACTTTTGGCCATCAAAACATATAATCATCAATTAGAACATTGTTTATAAGATTCATATCCCAACAGATTTATTATTTCATTTAGAGATGGTTGTGAATAGTATAAACAATGTAGATTATGGTACTAAACATTTATATGAATATGGTTTGTATGAGAACAACAACTAGTTTTATGAAACGAGTTCATAGTTACTAAAGGTTTGTTCCTCTGGCAATGCTTGAGTTATTGATAAAATTCGGTATGCTAGATTAGGTCATGTTGTGCAAGATTAGGAGAACTGACTTATGAAAGAAGGACTACAATGTTCGTCTTTATAAGTTGAGTTTTTAACACGTTGATATTGTCTTGCTCATAAGTGACTGAAAAACCATTTGATTATTGTTAATTCTTCATTACATATATTTCGTTATGATAAATGTGATTTTGTAAATGTCAAATAACATGGAGCTGGTTGTTTTCACTTCTTACGTTGATAATTTTTCACGTGTTGGACTTGTCCATACAATTTCTCAAAGTCTAGGCATTTGGATTGCTTTAGACATTACCTAATAGAGGTTGAGAATAAAATGCACAATTTTAAAGGTTTTAAGAACCTACAGAGCGTGAATGTTTATCCAACAATTCAAGGAACTGTGTAATGAAAACGACATAATCCGACAATTATTAAAACCTAATACTGTTACACAAGGATGTGACTGTAAGAAGGAGTACACGTTGTTGGATATAATAAGATCCATGATGGCAAAACTTTAACTATCATCTTTGGGAGATGAGTTGTTGATAATTGTCAATGTTTTATGAATAAAGTTATTCGTAGATATTTACTTCAACTCCATTAGAACTCTGAACGAGTGGAATACCTGTTCTTTAGTAATTTTTTGTATCTGAATATCCGCAACTTATATACTTGATTCTACGAGTCAGTATGAAAAGTTGGGTTTTGGAGGTTTAGAAACGTATCTTCATAAGGATATTGTGTTAAATCTAAACGATACATGTTGATCGAAGATCGAGGAGTTGGGAGTGTGACATGAGATAGAATCATATAATACCGTTTTTCTGAGAATTTCCTAGTATTGGAAGCATTTGGTATGCTAAACCATTTTTGTGATTGAAATAATCACTCTCTATCAGATCCAAGTGTGAGTGATTTACTTAATGTGATATTTGATAGAAGTTTACCCATTAAAGATCGAATGGATCTTGATGAGAGTAATTATCTAGAGAAGATGTCACAGAGTTTCAATCTGAAACTTTTAGGAAACGTGTGTCTAAGAGACATCATGATATTGAAGGACATGTCTTCTATGTATCTTCAGAAAATAAGATAAGTTTAGTGAATGAGGAAGAACCTACAAACGTTTCAGAGGTTCTAGCTCGTTCTACAAGAGACTAATGAAAGAAAGCAATGGAAGAAACGATAGAGTCGATAAGGTCAAATTCAAGTTTGGAAACTTGTCGATCTTTCATCGAGACACAAAGAAATTAAGAATAAATGGATTCTCAGATTATTAAAGAGACTGATGGGTCTATAGTGAGATAGAAAAGTTCACATGGTAGAAAATAATTATACTCATGTGGGGGTGTATAACCTTTTTCCGCCTGTTGTGAAATTTACCTTGATTCGTCTACTTCTGGCTAGATTTAGAATTACATTAGAATGGACGTTTAAACTGTGTTTTCTCAAAGAATAGTTGGAAGAAGAAATCCACATGTTGAGATAAGTAGGATTTCATTCTTCAAAGAAGAGGATAATGTTTGTGAATTGATGAGATCGATTTACGAACTTAAACAATCCTCAAGATAATGGTACTTGAGACTTCATTGAATTATTGTCTCATATAACTTTGTGATGATAGACAAAGACCATTGTGCTTACGTTAAACGGTCCTAAGTAATTTTGTAATTCTATCATATGTATGTTGATACGATGTTAGCTGGAAAACGATAATGAGTATATCTGGTGAAAATATTCATAGAGATAGTTCAAGGAAGTTACTTGGGTTGTCTCAAGAGACACAGAAAGAGACTTCTAGAACAGATTCAGAATGGATGCATGAAAGCCTATTGATACTCTTGTTGTAAAAGATGAGTTATTGATTTGTGATAAGTGTCAAAAGACTCAAATGTGGAATGTTAGTAGTACTATATGCGAATGTAATTGAAAGTCTGATGTATGCTAAGATGAGTGAACATCCAGACGTATTATGAGTTGTTGGTTTGGTTAGCAGATATCAATTCAATTCAGTATAGACACTGGTGACAGTGTAAGGGATTGTAAGATATCAGAAATGTACTACAGATTAATTTGAACCTGAAAGGGTATATAGACATGTACTATCCACTGTGCAAGCAGAGTTTGTGGCAAGTGCATCTGTAAGTACGAGAAATAGTTTGGGTAAGACATTTATTAAATCTTTTGAAAAAGTAATCAGTTCATTAGGAGCTGTAACGATTCATCGTAGAATCAAACACTCTAATAAGAGTTTTAGCGATTCACTATGGAATTGAACACTCCAGTGGAAGTTGTGACGATTCATTGTTGAATTAAACGCTCTAGTGGGAGTTGTAGCAATTCATTGTGGAATCAAACACTTTAGTGGGAGTTATACCGATTCTTTGTTGAATCAAACACTCTAGTGGAAGTTGTAACGATTCATTGTGGAATCAAAAACTCTAGTGGGAGAGTTGTAACGATTTACGCTACCTTGAGAGTTGTAACGATTCATTGTAGAATTAAACGCTCTAGTGGGAGTTGTAGCAATTCATTGTGGAATCAAACACTTTAGTGGGAGTTATACCGATTCATTGTTGAATCAAACACTTTAGTGGAAGCTGTAACGATTTACTGTGGAATCAAACACTCTAGTGGGAGAGTTGTAACGATTTACACTACCTTGGGAGTTGTAATGATTCACACTCCCGTAGGAGTTGTGGTGATTTACTAAAGAATCAAACACTTCAGTGGGAATTGTAGTGATTCATTGTAGTAATCAAAGTAGTTAAAGTTTACGCTTAAGATTCCGAGTTTCATGAAAAACCAAACAATACAAAGTTTTAACTTTGTGTAAACTTTAAAAGAAGAAAATGTGATTCTTAAATGCATGACTACTCACTTGATGTTTGCAGATCCTCTTGTCAAATATATTCCTGAGAGATGTTTTAGACATCTAAGGTTTTGGGTTTGTGTGGATTTGAACATAGTGTGTTGTAGTTGTTAATGTTGTTGAACATTTATGTATTGTGAATTATATGATGTTTCATATAATAGTATGTCGACAAGTAAAGATTGGCTCTCTCATACGAGCAATCGCCTCTGACATCGAGGCATGTGCAGAGATGAGATTATTTAGGAATGATCGTAATAGATTTTACCACAAATCTATTTAACTTGTTACGAAGCTAAATCAACGGATTTTCTGGACTATAGTGGGAGGAAATTCAAGTTAAGTGTCGAGGATACACTTGAATTGTGATTTACACGATGTCAAATAAAAGAATGACATACGCTTCCATTTTGGGAAGTTAAGATATTGTGACATGTGTTTCATACCACATGTGCTAAGATGACCATATATAAGGAAATGAGAAAGATATCCCTATTTTCTCATTGTATGAGGCCTTGAGGGTTAAGAAATCCTCTAATAAGTACCCTTGAGACTTTTTACTGTATTCTTAAGTCTTCACTCTAGTGTTGCTACTTTAGAATGTTACCAATATCTATACGTTATATGGCAATGCGGTGCATGTCTAGGAAAGCAGTTATAGTGGGAGTATGGAGATATTAGTGTAATAGGAAGAACGTCTTTATTAACATGTTCTATTGTGATTCATTGACCGGTCAATCAAGTTCGGAACTTGATTATGAATACATAGATTTGATAAAAGGTTGAATATGCTCTTATGTTCAAGGGATTGAAAGAGATATGTCAATTAATGTAAAATTGAAAGAGTTCTGGGGTATAACGAGTTCTGAAATCTTCATATAAAACTGGTTCAGTTGGTATATATCCTTAACAAGTGTATAACATGAAAACTCATATTCTCGAGGGTCACACGATTTATTTGCCTGTATGAAAATGTGTTATGTGATGGTACACACATGTGAAGTAAATGAGCTTGTGACTCAAACTTGTGAATGGGAGATGTAAACTAATAAATAAATAATTAATTAATATTAATTACTATTTATTTATTCCACACATGAGTGGATAATTATAAGGAAGGAAGTTATTTAGATAACTCCTTATATAAGAAAATCCAACTGGATTTTCTATAACAACTGAATATGGAATTCTGTTCTCACCGCTCCAAAGAAAAAGACAGAATATACAGAAACAAAGATGTCTATATTCTGTACAATACGCATCATACACACAGATACTTGTAAGGACACTTAGATTGTGGATATAAGAAGCGATTCGTGAAATTCATGTGATCGTGTTCTGACTACGTACGAGGATCACAATACGTATGTGGAATTCAACCGAGTTCTAGAATCTTCCGCTGCATTGAGAATTACAGGTTGGTAATTCTAATTCTGATTTCTCGATTAATTAATTCCAACAGATATTTTATGGGTGAATAATTAGCCGACACATTTTGTTCATGTAACAGCAGTATGTTTAGTAGCTTATTACATTTTTTGTATTTTTGACAAGGTTCAATGGCTTAGCGAAAATTAATCACAATTGCAATGGTCAACGGCTTCTACTATTCACGCCAATTTTTTTGTGTTGGTCTAATCATTTTTAGTGCAATACAATCTCTTCAGCTGTGTATTTAATGATTATTTATTGGTTTTTAATATTTGTGCAAAAAAAAACTATTGCGTGAACTTAAATTTGTAGTCTAGACTTTTGTAGTTTAGAGCAGGAAGTAATTTAGGGAAGTGGGGTCTCCCTTTGATTTTAATATTTTTCACGTTATAAAAATATTTAACTTTTGTAGTTTATAAGACTTCACTTTCATGGTTATTGGTTAACTCTATGTGGCCGGATATTCACACCTAAGTTTTTTATAAATGAATCCACTTAATTTTTTAATTGTATAATTTTTTGATGTGCCCGCCAAGTAGTTTGGCATTGCACGCTTCAAAGCTTAACCCAAGTAGATGTCCGCCGTTTTATCATTGTGAAGTATATTTATTATTCGAGATAAAATCTATTTTGGTCCAGTAACCTTTTCCTTTTCCTCAACCGGTACCAAAAAGTTTAAAAAAATAAAAAACAATTTAATCCTGAAACTCCTTTAATTGGTCTGATTTTGATCTTAGAGTCTCTAAAATTTTATGTTCGATGTCATTTTGGTGCAAGTTTTTGGAACATGAGGTGTAAATTGATCACATAACTTGAAAAAGGTAAAAACAAAGTCGTACTTCAAATTTGGCAACTTTAGGACCAAAATTGGGGCAATTTATTTTGGAAACTAAGACAAAGGTTATGGAACCAAAATAGATTTGAACTCGTTATTGTTCTATTCTATGGGCATGTTTGCTTCATGGGTTTAGGGGGGTTTAGTGATGGGTTTGATATGTAAACCCATCTTCTCCCATGTTTGATTTCTCATAACTTTAAACACCTTGACTCGTCTTTATAATTTGACCCGGTTTTTATAAACTAGATTCCATGGGTTTAGATAACCTAGCCTCCCCCTGGGTTTAGATAACCTAGCCTCCCCCTTGGGTTTATCTAGCCAACCTACACATCTAAACCCATCTTATCCCAATCCATGAAGCAAACATGCCCTATGTGGTGAATTTCTATGTTTTGTTTTTGTGTACATGATGGTTTGGAGAGAAAGGAGTAGCTCCTTATTTGTAGCTCCATGTTACTAATTGTTTATGCTACTAATGGTTAGTATTTCATCTGTCCACATACAAAGAATTTTTTTAAATTGAACATTAAAATTCAAGTGTATCAATACATTCAATTGTATGAAAGAATTTGTCCTTCAAAATATATTTATTCTGCATGGTAACCGGAATCATAATATATACATATCCCTTTTAATTTGATTATTTTAATTATTTTTCCACTGCCAATTCTGGGCAAAACCTCCAGAGTGTTCTCCTAAAATTCAGGACCCTACCAACCGTGCCCAGCCATGACATCTCCCTCTAAAACACCAGTTGACGTTCCAAGCCTGACCACCGCTGCAACCCCGACTAGCTCGACTACTCCGATTGCATTCAATATTGCTTTGCAAGCCTCTCTTAAACTCACCTCCACTATGCAAGGGCAGAGGCAGGATAAAAAATTTGGGTGGGCTGAAAGTCTAAAATAAATACTGTATACAAAATTAAGGTAATTTTTTTTTTTTTACATAAGCTGTGCCCTACGATTCTTTATTCGATATAATTCATCGATAATAGAATCAGAATCAATGTCTTCAAATAATTCTCTTTCAATATAGCCGACCATATATAGAATCTGAGAAATAATCATTCTCCATTTTATTTCGAATAACAGTCTTAACATACTTTATAGCTGAAAATGCTCGTTCGGTCGTGGCAGTGGTAACAGGAAGTGTCAAAACAAGTGAATCAATCTTTTAATCAAACCATACACTTGCATCTTATTTGTCTCGGTTAATAACATAACACATTACTATTGTTCTTTCTACACCACAATTTTTTTTATTCACATGTAGGGACCTGTGGTGTAGGAATTGATAATGAAAAACATGAATAACTCAATTACTACTTTATTGGATTTCATCCACCCACAAGCTGCTAAGCCATTTACAATATTTTAATAACATATTGACATTTTCTAATAATATAACATGTACCAATATATGGCTTGTTGCTGGTATGCACTAACCAAGAAAAACATGATATACATCATACACTCTTGAGTATTGAAAACAGAGTAATGGCAAAAGCTCAAGAAATATTAATTTGGAGCGGCGATGGCAATTATCAATTTATCAGAGGAGCAATTCAATAAAGGGGTAAGAAATAATTCCAATTACCTAGTGAACCAAGTTGGGGCGGCCGACGGCAACTAGCATAGGAGGCGCAGGATGCAGAGTGGTCGTCAATGGCAGATTGGTGCACTAAATCGCTATTATTTTTTCAAGTTTGAAATTTGGGGTTTTGTTTAGGGTTTGTTATTTAAATTAATTTTTTTAAATTATATAAAAACTTAGATATGTGTATATTATAAATTTTAAACCAAAATTGATTGTGAACTCTTCTTCCTATTTCCTTAGAGGTCCAGTGTTCGAATGGGCTGGACTGCAATTTATATTTTATTTCTTATTTCTTATGTATAATTTTTTTTTTTAAAAGTAGGGTGCCCACCTTAGCCATACCTATCCTCCGCCCTTGCGACTATGATCTGTTCGGCTACCTTGATACAGTAGTTCCTTACCAACGGTCGAGCGTCTCTAGGGGGTCACATCCTTGTCCTACGCAACTAACTACATAATCCAATCAAGGGGGCTGGCTCGATTACATATTACAAGTAGGAGATCAAAGGCATCGTTGACAAACTGGCTCTGCTCTGCGTCGCCTATGATTCAGAAGATATAACCTGAACGTACTTAACTACCATTGTTGTTTGGATCGTAGCCAAATGATTGATAAAAGAGATTGTATCAAGAATTTTGCTAGACTTGATAATTGACCACAACCCCTTAACCTTCCAAATATATTTCACAAAACTACAAGAAAGTAAAGTGTGTACATAGAGGAAACAATGTGCTTGTGTTGGGAAATGGTGATTCACCAAGTTCCCCTCCGTCGCTACGATGTCCAACAACAACTTCTATAAGAAAATGCGAATCTTTGGGGGTATATTGAGTTGCTAGATTTTACCCCACCGTGTTTTCATCACAACACCATTTGAGCAGTATATGACTCTCCAATGTCCTTGTATGTCAATAGCTAGATTTGACCGAGAAAACACCTTTTGGGTCCGGCTTCCAAAATCTACTATCCTCGCAGGTTGAACCTCCGATATGCATTAGCAAGATCGCCTCGTGCGGTCTCCGATGGAAGGAAAGTTGCCTTGATCGATAAGATCCTTATTCCAAGTACTCCCGTGCATGGGGTGATATATATGAGATGCATTCAAAACTCTGGAGAATATACGTACGTCCCTCATTGAGGCCAAAAACCCACCTATCTTTGAAGATTTCTATAAGCTGCCCATTGCTAACTCGCCAGTGAAGACCATCATCAAGTAAATATTTGCTCCACATAAGGGAGCGCCAAATATATGAGAGGTTTGAACCCAAAATTACCTCCAAGAAATCACTATGTTTGTAGTATGGTGCCTTAGAAATTCTTGCAGCTAACGAGTCCTCATTGTTCAAGAGACCCCAAAGTTGCTTAGTAAGGAGTGCTTTATTAAAATACTCAAGTTTACGAAAGCCTATTCCACCTTCTGAGTTAGACTTACATAAGAAATCCTAGCTTTTCCAGAAAAAAATAGTTGCCCGCGCGTACTTTACAACACATAAAATAGCCAACCGCGCGTGGTAAATACGAGTCGATCCCACATGAAAGAGTTAGTGTAAAAGTGATATTTATTGGTACGACTCTATCTAGACATGATTGATTTTCAAGAAAGGTTTAAAAACTAAAACTAATTCTAATAATGTCTATATATATCAATAAAAAGCAAAGTAAAACTAGTCAAATCTAAATCAACAACAAGCTAATGAAATGAAAGTAATAAGAATATGATTAAATTCACTACATGAAAAGTAAACGGACGGGGAAGAAAGGTGATATGGCGCTCAAAATTGACATAAGCAAAGCTTATGACTGTGTGGATTGGCATTATCTTGATAGCATTATGAGACGTATGGGGTTCTCTGACCAGTGGATTGGCTGGATAAACATGTGTGTTTGAACGGTGAAGTACTCTTTCCTCATAAACGATGGATGTGTGGGCCAATAGTGTCGGGGCGTGGTTTATGACAAGGTGACCCCCTATCTCCTTATCTATTTATTTTGTGCACAAAAGGTCTATATAGTCTCTTACAAGCAGAAAATAGAAGGGGCCATGCATATTCATGGCAGCCGTATTTGTAGAAACGCACCTTCGGTATCCCACCTTATGTTCGCCGATGATTGTCTCCTATTTTGCCAAGCCTCGAGAGAGGAATGCACAACTATGAAGCAAATCCTGAATTTGTATGAAATGGCATCTGGGCAGGCCATTAATTATTCAAAATCTGGAGTTTTCTATAGCCAAAACGTCACGCCTGATTCTAGAGATGAGCTGAATAATATTCTTGGGGTACAAAATCCACTTAACAGTGGCAAATACCTGGGGTTGCCTTCGTTAATCGGGAGGAGCAAGAAGGAGGTGTTTCAATATATTAGAGAAAATTGTGGAATAAATTGCAAGGGTGGAGAAGCAAACGGCTCTCGAGGGCGGGCAAGGAGGTGTTATTGAAATCAGCCACTCAAGCCATACCAGCACACTGCATGAGCATTTTCCTCCTACCAACAGGACTCTTGGATGAGTTGCAGCGTATGATGAATGGCTTCTGGTGGGGGCATGGGACAAACCCGAAAAAAGGAATAAAATGGGAGTCGTGGGATTCTTTGTGCACGTTCAAGGCGGGCGGCGGAATGGGGTTCCGGAATTTGCATCTCTTTAATGTTGCAATGGTTGGAAATTAGTTGATGAGCCACAAGCACTGTTGGGCAGAATACTAAAAGTAAAATACTATCCACATTCTGATTTCTTTTCCGCATCGTTGGGTTCCAATCCAAGCTTCACTTGGAGAGGAATTCATGAAGCAAAAAACCTGGTTCAACGGGGAACGAGATGGAAAATTGGCGGAGGAGAGAGCGTTCAGATATGGGGTGATCCTTGGATCAATAGGGACCAATCATTCCATATCTCAACGCAACCGGTGCCTACTTTCGAGGATATGATAGTGCAAGATTTATTCGTCCCTGGTTCAAGATGTTGGAATGTGGATTTAATTAGTCAGGTGTTCACCGAAGATGATTACAAAAGCATTTTAAAAACCACTCTGGTGCCTTCGGGAGTGGAAGACAAGATGGTGTGGCACTTCTCAAACAATGGAAAGTATTCAGTTAAATCGGCCTACCAATTGGCAACGAGAATAATGTCGGATAATTGGGAGATTGTGGATTTCCCATGGAAATGCATTTGGCGAGCACAGGCTCCACCCCGAGCCAAAGAATTTTTCTGGAGACTATGTAAGGGTTGGCTCCCTCTGAGAACCAAACTTGCCAAGAGGGGTATAGAGCTGACTCCGGAATGCCCGGTATGTAAGAATGGAGAAGAAACGATCTGGCACAGTTTGGTTGATTGTGAATTTGCAAAGGGTTGTTGGCAAGAGAGCGGCCTATGGAACATGTTTGTGCGAAAGGTTGAGGAAATAACGGACCACACAGGTCTCTTCTTGGGGTTGGTAGGCGACATGCAATGCGAAACACAGGGGAGGCTTATCACTATTGCATGACAGATATGGAAAAATAGAAATGAGGCCTTGTGGAACCAAACTCAACTGAGCGTGTAGCAAGTTGTTCATAGAGCCAACTGCTTCCTCGCAGAATGGAGAGTTGTACGAGGGAGGGTGGAACGGCCAAATATTCAACGTTGTACAAGGTGGCACAAACCAAAACCCAACTATGTAAAACTCAACGTCGATGTAGGGTTTTTTTGAAGAAGACATGATCACTGGTATAGGAATGGTGATCAGGGATGAAGACGGAGCTTTTGTCGGCGCTCGGACAATGGAAGCCTCAGGTTTGATGAGTGTCGAAGAGGGCGAGATATGGGGCGTGATAGAAGGCATGCACTGGGCGAAATCCTTAGGCTACACGTGCGTGCTCGTGGAGACGGACAGCTTACGAACCAAAGATGAGTTACGGAAAAAAGAGCAGCACATGAACGAGATTACTTTTGGAAATTTAGGCGACAATGGGAGACGGTTTCTGGCCTCCAACACTGGATTTGAGGTCCTCTATGTGTGTCGAAATGCTAATACTTTAGCACATTCTCTTGCAAGGAATTCTCGCTACTTTGAGAGTCCTCGCTGTTGGGTAGAGCTTCCAAACTTTGTGGATGTCCTACCTGATTTTTTCATTAGCTGTTCGTAATAACATTTAAGTTCCAAAAAAAAAAAGAATATGGTTAAAAATATTAATTAAGGGAAAATGTGGTTCCAAGGCAAATCCAAAACTTAGAAATCCATTTACGACGAATGACTCATTTAATTGACAATTAAATTTGTCCTCTTATAGGGTTATCACTAAATAATGAATTAAAAGATTTATCAATCCAATTAATTCAAAGAAAATATCACACAATAGTCAATCCTCTCTACCGAGCATCACTAACTAATGAATTAAAAGATTTAACAATCCAATTAATGCAAAAAAAATATCACACAATAGTCCATCCTCTCTACCAAGCATGTATCTCTACCAAGCATACATCATATAATTATAGCTCTTAAGATCAACAATACTCTCCCAATAGTTAATCCTCTCTCGAGATCATAATAAATTCGATTTCATTCTTATGTTTAATTAATGAGATAAATCTCTCAATCTTAACCCAATTAACAATAGGTAAGACACATTATCATTACCACTAATAACATGCTTTCGAATAAGAATTAAACATACAAATAAGAGACAGACATCATTTAAAGTACAATATTAATTCATAAACTTCAATTCAAATATTTACAAGTTTTAAAACGAAAAGTGTTCTTACATAATTTCAAATACAATAAAAGGAAAAATAACTAAATTAAATAAATAAAAGAAAAAGATAAATTTTAGATGAGTGTAGATGATGAAGTGTGCAAATCTCATATTATTCTACCATCTCCAAATGAAGAACAACTTCCACTAAGGGGTGAGTATGTGTAAAATAGCTGCTCCTCAAAGTGAAAAGGGTTCCCAATTTCCTTTCTCTCCTCTGTTTTCTCCGACAATCATGGAGTAATGGGCTTGGGCTTGGGCTTGGGCTTTAGGTAATAAATTAAGGGCCACGGCTAAATGCCTCCCTCTTTTTTATGACTTCACCCTCAGTTTACTTCTTTTTTTAAAAGTCATACAGTATAAAAAAACTGTATTACCTTTTTATCAATTAATTAAAATATAAATAAATAAAATCCTAATTGTACACCCCCACCACCTGCAGCCCGAGTTGTGGAATGTGGACGAGTCGCCACTGAATAAATACTCCCTCGTCCCGTGATTATTTGCACACTTTCCTTAAGGGGTGTCCCAACATTATTTGTAAGCTCCCAAAAAAGAAATAACTCACATAATTTTTACGAGAAAAATTTATTTTTAGTCCTATAAGTTTGATACATTCAAAAATAAATCGTTTAAGTTTCAACTTTACAAAATACGTCATTTATCTTTCAATTTTTGTCCTTTTTTACATCAATTTTTATCCTTTATGTTTTGTAGGAATTAAAATTGGTAAAGTTGGTGCCACATATCATCATGCCACATCACATTATATTAAAAAAATAGAGCTAATAACACCCTAAAATATTCTATACACACCTCATAATTTTAAATACAAAAATAAATGTATACTCCGTATAAAATAACTAAGTAACTCTTACATAAATAAAGAGTAAAATAATTTTAAAAAATTAAATAACTTGAAAAAATATGAAACAAAATAAATTTCAGAAGCAAAACCACAGGGTGTTACATATGTTAATTATGTGAATCTTATTTTACTCTATTAATTGAAACGTATAACTAGATGAAAATAATTTTTTTGGGTGAGGCTACTAACACCCAATACAATGTTATACAAACTTCAAATGTTATACACACTCCACTAAAATTTAAAAACCAATTTTTATTAATAAACACACCCTAATTATTTTCAATTTACCCTTTATTCCTCAAAATAAATACAAATTGAATAAAAAATAAAAATATAATTTAAAATTCAATTAAATGATTAAAAATATAAATTTTAAAAATTAATTAAACAATATTCAATAATACGAGAAACTAAATAAAATTTTAAAATATAGTAAAAAATCAACTGCATATTAAAAAATATTTGAATGAAAAAATCAATTAAATTCAAATAAAATCTAAAAATATTAAATAAATCAAATAAAAATTATAAAATAATTAAATTAAAAATACCAATTAATGATTCAATTTTTAAAAAAATTAAATAAAATAAAAAATGAAATAAAAATCAACTCAATCAAAAATAAATATTAAGAAAATTAAATAAAAAAATAAAATCTTACTTTTCTATTGATTTTTTTAATTTACTTTGTTTTAATGTTTTATTGAATTTTTCAATAATTTTAATTTAATTTTTTTTTTGATGATTTATTTTTTAAGATTTTTTTCAAAAAAATTAATTAATTTATGTAAATTAATTATTTTTAAAGATTTTGTTAAATTTTTTTAAATACTTTTAAATTTTAATTACAGATTTTTCATGTTATTTTTTTAAATTATTTTTCTCTTTATTTGAAGATACACAGAAGATAGGAGGAAGGGTAGAACTTGCAAAAAAAAACATTCAGAAATCAAAGAAAAAATTTGATCTCATGATACCATGTTTAAATGTGTATATTCAACTCAAAGTATAAAGTGTGAGGAGTACACTATATATGGAGAGCTCCACATTCTAGAGCTTTCTATCTAACAATAGTTTGTTAAATATGTAACTACCCTTCTATATGTATAGCGTGTATGTATACTACAAGTGTGTGTTTCACATGTGTTGTGTGTTGCATGCATGCGCCCTGTTTGCCCTGCTCACCTTCATTTCGTATACTTCAACAAGCCCCAGAAGAAATCAAACCACCGAAGCTTAAGATAACTTGAACCAAGAGAGAATATGAGCAAACCTAGCTGGAGCAATAAGTTTTGTTAGAAGATCAGCTGGTTGATCTTCAGAGGTGATGAATCTAATCTCGAGCGTGCCACTCTGAACTTTCTCTCTAAGGAAATGGACGTCCACTTCAATATGTTTAGTACGAGAGTGGAAAGCCGGACTAAAAGCCAACGTGATAGCACCTTGGTTATCACACCATAGTAAGCTGGGAGTAGTGACTGGAATGTGAAGCTCCTTGCAAAGACTAGCAATCCATATGAGATCTATCGTAGCAAGAGCAAGGGTTCTATATTCTGCCTCTGTGCTGCTGCGAGCTACAACCGATTGCTTTCTTGAGCTCCATGAGAGTAAGTTGTTCCCAAGAGTGATACAAAACCCTGAAGTGTTGCGCCTGTCATCAATACTCGAAGCATAGTCTGCATCCACAAAGCCTTGCAACCTGAAATCAGAAATGGGAGAAAATGAAATGCCATGAGATAGAGAGCCTTTATGATAGAGAGCCTTCGTTAACGTCACTAAAAATGAAGTACGTGTTTTCAAGGCCAGAAAAGTTCTGATCAAACCTCTTATAACACTTAACTGCTCTATGAAATTTACGACCACACAATTGGCAAACAACTTTAGGTTTAGAATAAACCCTATCCTTTCCATTGTTTCTATTCACTTCTCTAGAAACAAAGATGTATGTAAAGCAGGAGAGATAGTACCTCCTTGAAGTTGAATAGAGTGTGAGCTATGATTCAATAAACGAACCTCATATGCTTGTAGGATAGACTGAACCTCAGGAAGGGATGGAATGGATCCACGAGTGGTGAGTGAGACAACTATTGCATCAAAGTCTGCACCCAGGCCTCCAAGGATGTATAACACCAATTCATCATCCTTAATTGGTTGGCCAGCATGAAATAGCCCATCAGCAATGGATCTCATCTTTAAGATGAAACTGTCGATACTCAGATCACCTTTCCTCTGAGTTTGAAGCTGAAGTCGTAGGATCATAGCCTTGGCACTCGATTGAGATTGAAATAACAGCTCAAACACCAACCAGAGCTGAAACGAGTGCTCATATCGACTAACATAACCAAGCATGGATTCAGATACTGAGCTTAAGAGCCACCTGAGTAGAAATTGATCTTTCCTTTGCCAAGAGATCGAATCCGACGTAGAGTGAGATGGATTCGGTGGAACAGCCGTGTACAACAGAACATCTTCAAAGTTATGAGCACGAACTGAGGCAAGGACTTGATTTCGCCAAAACGAATAGTTATCATTGTCAAGACGAATCGATAACATAATGAATCGAGGAAGAGTAGGAGAAGAAGGTTGAGTAGCCATAGATCAAAGGACACTTAGGACAAAGTTGAATACGAGCGGAAGAGAGGGGACCGGGAGTTGAATTAGCGAAGAAGATACAAAGAGAATGGCGATTATGGGCGATGAAAATGTGAAGAAGATGAAGAACAGAGCGGTTTCTGAGTTTTGAAGATACACAGAAGATAGGAGGAAGGGTAGAACTTGCAAAAAAAACATTCAGAAATCAAAGAAAAAACTTGATCTCATGATACCATGTTTAAATGTGTATATTCAACTCAAAGTATAAAGTGTGAGGAGTACACTATATATAGAGAGCTTCACATTTTAGAGCTTTCTATCTAACAATAGTTTGTTAAATATGTAACTACCCTTCTATATGTATAGTCTGTATGTATACTACAAGTGTGTGTTTCGCATGTGTTGTGTGTTGCATGCGCCTTGTTTACCCTGCTCACCTTCATTTCGTATATTTCAACAAGTATAATTAATCAAAACTGAGTAAACATAAATGAAATTCTATTAAATTAAGATTAATAAGAAAATCATTCGAATCACTTACCCCTTTAGAAATGGGTACACAAACTCTTGATATTCTTACAAATGACATGTGTGATACTAAAAGCATGTCATTGCATATATTGGAATAGTTTGGAGGATCGCCTTGATTGAGAATTTTTAGAACCCTAAGGAGCCGTTTGGTGGCTATGTTAAATGCAAGATTGTGGAGTTAACATGGCTCATCATGTGTTTGGTAGTAACATAGGGGCCCTAGCTAACACTTAAGGCCCGCGTGAAATACACAGCAAATCCAAGTTTACGTGTCTGGCCAAAATGGTGTGTTTCATAAACTCGTCTCTACAGTAAACCTTCAAATGACTAAAATACCCTTCAAATTTAAATAGGACCTTTACTCCCTTCTTCCCCAAAAACGTTGTTGTGTGACCTAGGATTTTTTTGGACGATTTTTTGGGCATAAAAACTCATCGAATTAGACGAGGTTGCTGGTATGTTTACCCCAAATCCTGCACTAGCGTGCCCTAGTTCTGCTCTGGTGGATCTTAGCAATTTTGACGATTTGGGTGAAACTCATCTTCTCCATTTCGTCGAACTGAATTTATTTGTTAATCTGAGACAATCTTCATCGCCGCCGTTAATTTCCTAATCTCTGCAACAGTCTCCACCGCAGTCGACTAAGACCGATTTGAAGAAAGCTTGATACTCCACTCCTCCGCCACAGTCGAACAATGACTGATTTGAAGGGAATCCGATTTTTCTTTTAATGTGGATTTTTGTTGTTTTGGGCATTTTGTGAATTCAAAGAAAAGGTTTGGACATTTTTATTGATGAATATGGAATTCATAGATGGCTGGAGAAGTTGTTACAGCAGTGGTCATCTCTAATTTTTGGGCAAACCCCACTTTCCCGTCGGTGGCATCATGTGAGAGAAGAGAGCTACGAAGAAGAGGGGTAAATTTGGATTTTAGGAATGTATTGAGGTTAGTATAGTAATTTTATTAAATTTTACACATTGACCAAGAATAATATTTGCAGCCACTCAAATTATACCAAACATGTGGTTATTCATCTCAAGTGTTGTTAACTTTATTTTAATCTTCCAAATTTAATTAACATAAGTTAAATTCACTTGCTACCAAACTGGCCTTAAGAGAACTCCTTAAACTTCCTACTTGCAGCTTTTTAGCAATCCTATCTCTTAGCACAGTTGGAGTAATATTTAATTCCAATAAATTTTTATACTTTCCAAAAAATATTGACAATTAATGTCTTTAATGATGTCATTATCTTTGCTAAAAAATGATGCCATTATCAATTAAACATATTAATTTTTTTTACATTCTACTTATATATTTTTTTTATTAGTATTATAAAAGATGAGGATAGTAAAAACTTTTCAATTTTATAAACGTACATTTATGACAAAAAACATCACAATTTTAATCATTAATGTTAAGCGAACATTTTTAATCTCATCTTCTGCACAAATTTCTAGAAGGATTTTTTTAAAAAAATATTATCATTAATTTTTCTTTATCTTCTACCTTAACTTAATTATCGTACATTCAAATTATAATTTCAACTATAAATATTTATTTGCCTTCAAGTGGTCTATCATGAGACTATGAGTCTCATGATGTTTTAGCTTGCTTTTTATATTTTGCTCTCAGAATATGAGAATATCTACAACCACTTCTGAAATTTCTTCAATTACTTTTTTGATTCCCTCCAGTTAATTATTTATTTTAAACTTTTCTTTAATTTATTTTCTTTTAAACTTTTCTTCAATCATTTTACAGTTTCAATTAAATCTAAGATTATTTTATTTTACAGTGTTCTTTTACAATTTTCTTTTACTATTTTTTTTACAATTTTCTTAAATTTTTTTCTCTCTTTTCAATTATTTAGACTATTTTAAGTTTCTATTTTATTTATATGAAAGAAAGAAAAAAAATATATTTTATGTTTAGGAGATTCTTCTTTTTAAATTGTATTCTAATAATGTCAAATAATAATATTCTAATTTACCGTCAATCTCAATGTTAAATATTGAGAAAAACATAAATGGGGTGATATAATTATTCACTATTAATCAAATTCAAATCTCTAAAATTATGAAAAAATAATCTTTTAGAGATATTTTCTTTATCTGATATAATTTTGTTTTTCTTATAATTAATTTTCATTGCTAACGGTAATAAACATTGATTTAATTCTTTTTTTTTTTTCGAGTTACAATATAGAGAAAATTTATAAAAAAGGACCTAGCTTCTTAAATAAAGACAACTTTTATAATCTTTTTAAAAAAGGACAAAAACATGTGTAAATAACCATTTATGCCCTTACATTTAAATTTGAAGAATAACTATTTAATTTATATAATAATGGAACAAGTCATACATTCCATATATTTCGCCAGCATTCTGTTTAATATCACGCATATGGAAATAAGAATCTCACCTTCCTTATTTCGTTTGCAATCTGCACGATTCATACGAATTTTCAATTAAAGCAATCCTAATTTCCCAAAAACCGCCTTAATTCAGAATTCCTCGTCCCTCAGAATCTGTTTATCGTGTTCTGCATTTTTTCTAGTTTATTGCATCGCCTTCTTTTCTAGTTTATCGTCCCTCAGAATCTGTTTAAATCATACACATTTTTATCAAGATTTCAAAACTCAAAATTTTAAAAATCAAATTTCAAACTGTCGAAAGCCCAAATCTAATTTAGAAAAAGTATAGCCTTTAATCACGCGATCAAGACACTGGACTTTTTCTCTTATTTCCACTCCCGGTTTCTTTCATGGTGCCGGGCCGGCCATTATCAGAAAATATCATAAATTAAACCCCTAACTTTGAAATATCATAAATCCCCATGATCGCAAATCTCGATTAGGTTTCATCAATTGATGAAACGCATCTCGTTCGTCTCCTAACTCGCCGATGGATTTCACCGAATTGGAAGCAATCGAGGGTTTGCGTTGGTCGTGGCATTCATGGCCCACTTCCTGGCCCGAAGTTCACCGACTGCACATGATCAAGAGACTTTCCACGCGATCGTTTCTTTATATTCCTAGGGGATTCAAACTTCACCGATTTCTTCATTATGGATGACGGACGCGAAGCCGCCGGAGATATAGTAGAAACTTTTAATTCCAAGGGTCAGATGAAGAGTTTTGCCAAGGGTATGATTTTTAATTCCACACGTACACACATAATTTGCAAAGAATTTAGGATTTTTTGAGATGATTTTAATTTAGGTTCAATTTGCTCCGTTTTCGTGTAATTGTGATGATTTACGTGCGCGTTGCTGAAATGTAGTTCATGATTATTTGTTATTGGTTTGGTCAAGGGATAATGCAGATCTTATTTTGCATATGTATACGTATTTTTGCATAATCACATTCTAATATGAAGACACTGTACTATTTTTTCTGCATTATTCATTTTATTATGCAGTTTTAGATTTCATTGTTCTGCATTATTCATTTTATTAGATTTCATTGTTCTGCATTATTCATTTTATTATGCAGTTTTAGATTTCATTGTTCTGCATTATTCATTTTATTATGCAGATTTAGCTTTTATATTACTTTTCCAACCATGGTCTAGGGAGCAAAATGTTCTTCTCACTTCTCACTTCGTCTTCTTCCGTACTTCACGGTTTCCTTTCTTCACAAATTGGAAAACCCCAAAATTCTGCACAAAATTAAGCTCTTCTGACCGGTGTTAATTAATTTTAGGAAGGTTTTAATTAATTGCGTAATTCTTGGAATTAATGAGCTGATAGAGTCAGCTTTAAATTTCAAACATAAGGTTTTAATTAATTGCGTAATTCTTGGAATTAATGAGCTGATAGAGTCAGCTTTAAATTTCAAACATAAAAAAAAATTTCTCCATATTAATTCCGAATTTTATGTATTAAGGGCATGATGGTACATTTATCTGCCATTTTGTCCTTATTCTGAAACTATTTTGAATCATGTCTTTATTTAAAAAAAACACTAGGTGAAATGACCTTTTATGTGAAATCCCCTTAAAATTAAGTTATGGTTTTTATTAGGGCATGATGGTACATTTATGTTACATTTTGTCCTTAATTTGAAACTATTTTAAAACACGTCTTTATTTAAAAAAACACTAGGTGGAAAGACCTTTTATGTGAAATCCCCTACAATATATATACCCACTCTTTTCTCTTTCTCATAACTTGAATCCAGGATCTAAGATCTAAGGGTATGATTGGTATGTGGTAATAGATTTAGAATGGAATGAGCATTCATGAGTTTATTCTTAATCTCACGATTGGTATGTTTTTTTATTTGGAATCGCGATTCACAGGGAATGGTGATTCCCAAAAATAAAGAATTGTGATTCCTCTCAATCCCCCTGTCTTTCCCCATTCCATTCTGAGTGGAATTAATTATTTTTTAATTTTTTAAAATAAAATCATCACTTATATTTTATTTTTACAAAATTATCCTTCTTAATAATTAAACAAGATATTCATTAATCACGATCTTTAATCAAAACCTTGAACCCTAATTCACGCAATGATTTTCATAAACCTAATTCTCTAATCTCTACAACCCAATTGACGGCTTCACGCAAGAAAAAAGATGTCAAGGAGTGAAGGACGTTGATTCTCTAAGAAAGAAGAACTAGACAGATGAATTAGAGAAATATCCAGAAGTTCTGTTCTATACTATATATCTGAGCGTGTATATATATATATATATATATATATATATATATATATATATATATATGAAACAAAAGAAGAAGAAATAATTATAGATATAGTTGCAGTTTAATTGTGTTCATTCATGATTTGAAAAGATATAATATATATATATATATACATATATATACACATATTTAATTGTGTTCATTCATGATTTGAAAAGATATAATATATATATATATACATATATATACACATATAACAATATATATGATATATGCATATATATACAGAAATGATATGGAGCCCATAATGGGTTCCTTATGGAGCCAAATTGATGATGTGGCATTATCCACCTCATTCTATTTAATTAATTAATACTTATTTAAAAAATATATGATAGATCTCCTAAAATATAGAAAAGTCACGCATGTTTCCTAATATTTAGGATGAAAAAATTTATGTGGATAATAATTAGTTTATAATTAATATTTATTATATTAATATAACATTAAACTCACGCCACATATATTATTATTATTATTTAGGCATAATTATATTTAGATGAAAAATATATTATCAAATCTTAATTGAATCTTAGGGTTTAGGGTTTTAGGGTTTTAGGGTTTAGGGTTTTAGGGGTTTAGGGTTTAGGGTTTAGGGGTTTTAGGGTTTAGGGTTTTAGGGGTTTAGGGGTTTAGGGTTTAGGGGTTTTAGGGTTTAGGGTTTAGGGTTTTAGGGGTTTAGGGTTTAGGGGTTTTAGGGTTTAGGGTTATGTAAATTAATGTAGTCATGTATATTTTAATAAATATACTTAGTGTAAAAAATTGCTACATAATTAATAAATATTTATTGTACTTTATTTAAAAAAAATCATTCATTTATATATTTTATTTTTTTAATAACAAAAATGTAAAGTTAAAGTTATAAAAAATAATGACTACATTAATTTACATAACTCTAAACCTCTAAACTCATAAACCCTAAAACCCTAAACCCTAAACCCTAAAACCCCTAAACCCTAAACCCCTAAACCCTAAGATTCAATTAAGATTTGATAATATATTTTTCATCTAAATATAATTATGCCTAAATAATAATAATAATATATGTGGCGTGAGTTTAATTAATGTAATATTAATATAATAAATATTAATTATAAACTAATTATTATCCACATAAATTTTTTCATCCTAAATATTAGGAAACATGCGTGACTTTTCTATATTTCTGGAGATATATCATATATTTTTTAAATAAGTATTAATTAATTAAATAGAATGTGGTGGATAATGCCACATCATCAATTTGGCTCCCTAAGGAGCCCATTATGGGCTCCATATCATTTCTAATATATATATATATATATATATATATATGAATCGTTTCTTGATTGCAGAAGGGATCGTATGATGTTCACTATTTTTTCTAAATTAAAAATTATTTATCTAAAATTTTATTTTTATATTAATAATAGCATATTGACTAATTTAATATATTTTTATAAATATATATTGAAGGGTATTTTAGTCATTTAATATAAATCATGTACATTATTTTGCATCTCATTTATTATACCAATTATGAGAATGGAATCAACCAAGGAATGATTTTTCCATTCCTAGTTAATACCAATCATAAAAATTTCATTCAGGCCTTCATTCCATTCAGGCCTTCATTCCATTCATTAGTTTATTCCATTCAGTCACAATTTCATTCAGTCATACCAATCATGCCCTAAGACTTTGTTAATGGTGCTCTAACTACTTAATCTAATTTGTTTACTTTCTATTTTAAAAATCAAATATCTATTACTCCATCCGTCCAATTTTATTATGCCCATTTCTCTGATGAGATGTTAATGAATATTGATTAGTTTATTTATAAAATAGATAAGTTGAGGATATGATGAGATGTTGTGGGGTCCATTTATAGGTAAAATGATTGGGTAAATAAGTAATGGTTGGAGGGTGGAGATAAAGTAGTGTAGATAGGTAAATAAGTAATGGTTGGAGGGTGGAGATAAAGTAGTGGAGATAGTATTATTTCCATAAAAGGGAATGGACATAATAAAATTGGACAACCGAAAAAGGAAAGTGGGAATAATTGGATGAAGGGAGTATTATACATTGACGGACGCGAATTTGCCATAAATATAATTAAGGAAATTTACTTATTCAAATTAATCTTATGATCTTACAAAATTTATATTTTGTATTATTTAACTTAGTCAATATCGGTGGATGGATCTTGATACTACTAATTTCTTATTATAATTTTATTTAAAGCATTTCTTATTTAACTTAACATTTTATTTTATTTTGTGTACAAATGTTTATTAACACGTGAGAAAATTAGATATACATACATAAAATTTTCAATCTAAAGGTGATCAATTTGTCGATTTTTATTATACTCAACTTTTGATTTTAATTAAAATGAAGTATCTTGAAAATTCAAGATATTTCTTTAAAGTTAATAAAAACATATAAAAAATATGTTTATTGCTTAGTCAATAAACATGTTTTCAAAATGTTACGGTTATAATAAATTTAAGAATCTTTAATACGTTGCTAAATTTATGGAATTATTATATTGGTCAATTTAGATAAATTTATCGATTTTGATTGATGAATGTATAATATGTTAGAAATATGATTTTAAATATAAGTCTATTACAATACACTAAATAATCGAAAATTAATACCTAGCTAATTACCAAATTTTAGTAAAGATTATAAAAATAATAATGAGAATTTGTCACTACACTACAAATTTAATGAGATAGAAAGTGATAATTACGATTTCCTAATTAGTTAGCATGTTTAAAAAAAAAAGTTAGCATATTAATTCTAATTAAATATTGGAATATTAAATATTTTAAATAAGAATATTTATTTAAATATTATAAAAATACTTAATACAACTATAAATTTAAAATATTAATATCAATTTTATTTTAGTTCCGCGTAATACATGGGAGTATAGGGGCTTTTTTTTTTTTTTTTTTGTTACAAGTTAAATACCCATCCCTTTTCCCCTCCCCATGACTCGAACCCTAAGGCCTAGGTAGTGGTGCTCCAACCACTAGGGGCTAGTTCAATCTTATAAATAAGGATAAAGCAAACAATTCCGATCTACACGTATAATTCGGTAATTCCAATACATATATTTGAAATCGTCAATTGAAATCCACCGAATTTATTCAAAATCCATTATTGAATCAAAAAACATATCCAAAACTCATAAATAAGCTTCCTTTGGAAGACTCTGGGGGTTTCTTCTCTCTCTCTCTTCATTCAAAACAATAACTCTGGTGATTAATGGGCGGCTTAGGAATACCAGAAAACTCTTTGAATCTTTTATTTGGATTCGACAACGCCAAATACTCTGACATGACTCTGCTGCTTCAAATCGTCGACCATGCAACTACAGGTACTTTACTTTTTTGCGTATATAATATATGTTCCTTTTTTCATGATGAAATTTTATTTCATATTTGCATTTGTTTGTTTGAAAATTTGTGTAGAGCCACTGGTGAAGACTATACGCGTCAATTCTTTGATTTTAGCGTCAAGGAGTTCATATTTTCGTAATGTATTAATTATACCTTCGTCTTTTATTTATTTATTTTTTCATCCATTTATATCGAGTATGGAGTATTTATAATATTGTACTATGTTATGTTCATTAACTATGCAGTTGTTGTCGACGAATGTCACGAATGACATGTTAGAGTCCCACCAAAAGAATGTAACAATTCAGATTGAAACCTCAGGTGAACTCAATCTGTATATTGTTGGGTTTGATGCATTGTTATGATATTGTCCTCTTTGGCCAAACCCTCGCTGATTTGTTTTTACGAGGAGTTTTTTTTTTTTCAACCAATTAACATTGAATATGTGCAGGGGAAGCGCCTATTATGGATTTGTTGAAATATGTTTATAGCAATACTCTGCCAGCTACTTTGAAAGCCTTGTTGGATCTGTTGGTGATAGCTGACAAATTTAAAGTCCCTTCATGCTTGAGGGACTGTAATCGAGCATTGCGAAACTTGCCAATGACTTGTGAATCAGCATCACTTTATTTGGAACTTCCTCCAACTCTCCTCATGTACTCTCAAGTTCAGACACTTACAGATACGGCCAAGCACTTCCTTGTTTCAAAGTTCAAGGATTTTGACAGGTACGCACCCATCTTGCTAGCTTTGTTTAGTGTAGCTATAGCTCTGATGAATTTATATGTAGTCCAATATTGGTTCACATTAATTTGTTTTGGTCATGCATGCTCCATGTTACTATTGCTGTAAATTGTTATTATTATATACCATAAGCTGTCCCTTCTACCTTAGTTTGATCAGGTTTTGGATATTCCATCAGTTTCACTTTTTTTTTTAATAATTCATCAGGTTTACAGAGGAGGTGCTTAACCTGCCTTTACTCGCTTTCCAAGCACTTCTCTCTAGTGATGAGTTGGAGGTGACTTCAGAGTGTGTTGTGTACAATTTTGTTCTAAAATGGGTGCATAAACATTATCTTGACTTGGAGGAAAGACGAGAGATATTGAAAACCTATCTACTCCATCTTATTCGTTTTCCATTTATGACTACAACAGAGTTAACTGAAGAAGTTCAAAATTGCATTGACATTGATTGTGAAGTTTCTTCCAAGATAGTTATTCGTGCTCTTGCTTTCAAGGCTGAGACTCCGCATCGAAAGCGTATTCTAGTTGCAGAGGAAGGCAACAGTACTGCATCTCGGCAATTTGTGGAGCGTGCATACAAACGCGGACCTATCAATGTGATTGAACTTGCATTGCCATATCAACAATGTATAGTTTATCTTCATTTCAAGAGGGAGAACTTAATACACCTCATCCCCGAGGGTCGAATAGAGTCCGAGACTTTCTACTTGGGTGAGCAAAAACTTGTCTTGGTAGGCAGATGCTCTGTTAACCCGGTATCCAAGATTCAATTTTTTTGGCTGGCTCTGGAAGTGGTTGGATCAGCTTCTTGCAGTGTTAACTATGAGATTCAATTAAAAATGAATCCCTCAAAAGAGTTTATAAGTTGGGCGAGAGGAAGCCACACATTCACTGAATTGGAAAGAAGAAAGTACCTTAAAAATGTCACATGGAGGCAATTCATGGGTGGTAACAACAATACTTACTTCATCAACAACTCTCTCTATGTGAGGGCAGAACTCACGACCAATGACTAGTTGGACATTTTGGTCATTAGAGAGAGATACTATGTTCAGTGGTTGATGATTTTTCTAATTTTTTACAAGGTTCAATTAATGGTTTTGCTGTTCTACACCAATTTTTTTTTTTGTTTTGTGTTGGTGTAATCATTTTGACTGCAATACAATTTCTCTTCAAATTTCTAGATGATTATTTATTCATTTTAATATTAATTTGTGCGAAAACCCAACTATGGCTTGAATTTTAATTTGTCGTCCTATGTAGATAATGTGTTCTAATCGAATGCGAGTGTAAAATAATAAGGATAGATAACTAACAACAAAGATAGATAACTAACCTACTGATTGTTTATTAGTTGATCAGTTGAACAACTATCTACTCAACTGTTAGTGCGGAATTGTGTAAGCCCTAAATATTTAGACTCGTGGACTGAATGAAAACCTTTTACAAATAATGACATTGTTTAAAATAATGACTATATCAGGCTCAGCTGACTTGATGTCTCCTGATTATGAAAACTATACTTGTGAGTTTTGACTCTTTTGAAAACTTATGTTTATGAAATATATGCAATAATCAACATATGATAAGAAATAAAACAGTAAATGAACACAAGATTTAAAGTGGTTCAGACTCCTCGTACTACGTCCACTCTCACAGTTCCAACTGTGAAGTTAATTCCTTAAAAATGAGTCTTTGCTACTTTATAGTTTCAAGAGAAGACTTTGACCTCGATACACCACTTGAGTGCAATTGAGTCTACCTGTTATTGTGAGAACAAGTACTCTTAGAAAGCTGGTTGAAAATCAAACTTAACTTCTAGAAAGAAAGTAGGGTTTGAGTTTTCTAAATGTACCAACTAGCGTGATGAACAAAGAACTCTAAAGGATTCAGTATGCTTGAGTGATGAACTTTACTCAACTGATTTTGAATTCTTGCGTATAATTTTCGTAAGTTGTTACATGCACAACATCTTGTATTTATAGAGGATTGAAGCTCGAACTAGCCGTTGGATAAACTAGCCATTGCAACCAAATCTTCCAGGAATGGGCTCGAGATCTTGGAAGGCTAATTTATCTTCAAGTTCACCATATCTTCAAGTTCCAATGCATAAATTTGTCAAAGTATTGGAAGGCTACTTTATCTTCAAGTTCACCATATCTTCTGGCAAGATAGTAGATGATGTACCACTTCTTCTTTAAGACGAGCCATGTTAGTTTGTGCTCATCATCAATGAAATCTTCATTGATGCTATCTTTCAGCTCTGACTTCTCTTCTTTTGATTCTTCTACTATAGGTTCAGAGCTCTTCTTCCTTTTGTTTTGAACATTCTTCTTTCTGATGTAAGAACCCTTCGTTTTAGCGGTTTGCTTCCTTTTCTTTTGCCTTAGACGGATCTCCTCTTCTGATAGAGTCTTCTTTTGAATAATGAGAGTATCGTCTTCATCATCTTCTTTCTCCCCATCAACTGATTCAGTGATAGGTTGAAGAGCTAGGATTGCTTGCTTCCCTCTAGAATCAGCTTTGGCTAGAACAAATTCTCTACTTTCACTAAATCTGAATTCAACATATTAAGTGTTGAAACAATTGATAAGTCTTGTGTTGTTCCCCCTTGGTTGATGAGGGTCTTCACTTGCTCTTATGATGTTGCCAATCTCTTGGCCAACTCAGTTTGAGCCTCTTCTACTCTCTTAGCTTGCTCTTCTGATGCAACCATTTGTTCAAATAACATAGCCCTAGCCTCATCTTCCCCATTTTTGGCATCATCAAGGCGGGTGGTGAGAACTTTGGTAAGTGTAATGAATTCATCTTTAAGAGTAGTTGTGAAGTTGTGCAGCACAACAATTGAGTCTTCACGGAGATGATTAGTAGTTGTTGATGCTACTTCTCGTGCAATCTTGTTTGCGTCCTGAACAGAAGATAAGGTGGATAGCTTATCATTCAGTTGAGTGATAAGGTCTTGAAGTTTGGATTCCTTCAACTTCAATTTGTCTTTCTGTGACTCTAGCTCGAGGTTAAGGTCATTCAACCTGTCTAGCTGTTTGGCAATATCTCTTTTTTGCACTTCATCTATTTTCTCCATCTAATCTAGCTTAGACATCAAACGCTGAGTAGATGCATGTTCTCGTTCTTGGCTTCTCTTCAGCTCTGCTTCCTTATAATCATCCATCACTTTCATCATCTCGGTCCTGAAGGTATGATCCACGTTGGTGAAAGTTTTAACCAGATTTTCAAAATGTAGATTCATGAAATCTTGAACTTCCTTCATGATGGCACTACTTGGATCATTTGTAAAGTATTTGTTCATGCAAAATATAAGTATTCTTGAGATGGTCTCCTCGTCTAATTCTTCTCTTTTTCGTAGACGGAGATTGAGACAGTTAAATTGAGGATTCAAATCATCGAAGATGTGGTAAGATAAGTCAGCTATCATCTGACTCAGTAAAGTAACACTTCTTGTGTTCCGCTTATGAGTGTACATCTTCAGTTGACGGTCTTGATGCGCTCTGATATACTTCTGGTCGAACGGAGATGTTAAAGGAGTTTCAATTTCAGATTCTTTGGCAAGAAGATCCCATTCTTCCCATTCCTCTGTTGTTATACTTGGAACTGAATATGGAGTGGGAAGACGAGCAAGTTGGCTTGAAAATACAAGCTCAACTGATGTCGCATGAATGCGTTGCTTATTAGCCTCGCCTGATCTTAAAGTCTTGAGTTCTTCAAGGCGCTCGGCAACAATCTTATTCCTTCCAAAGGCACAAGTGTTCAAATCTACATCTTCATACAGAACAGGAATCACAGCTACTCATTCCTCGAATAATATCTTCTCCTCAGCTCTAGGAGCTGGCTGTTGAACATTCTTGGATCCCTGAACCTCTGAGATCGGAGATTGTGAAGGTTTAGTTGTTGCAATTGCTTGCAACTGATCAAGTTGAACATTGAACGGTGCTTCAACTAATGTAGTGATTGTTTCCATCACCAAGTCACTTACAACATTTATCACTGATGCCTCCGAGTCTAAGGAATCATCTTTTGCATTGACTTTAGATGTTTGCATATCTTCAGTCTCTAGCTCAGCTGATCGCTCAGCTTCCTTGCTAGACTGTTTGACTGAACATCCAGCCAAATCAACGTTCCCTCCTTTCTAATCTTGTGAAGGATTTTGATTGTTGGTTTTATTTTCTTCAACTTCGGACCTTGGTCCATCATTGTTGTGATCATTTATATACTCAGCAATCTCCTGAACATGTGGTTTCAGAAGTTGTACAAGCTTCCTAGGAACAAGCATAGAGAGTGTATCATCAGATGATAGATCGAAAAGATCTTCGATTTTAGCAGATTCAGTCTGCTCCAACTCCCAATTGAAGAAGTTATCAGTTCCACCCTTCTCCTCGATAACAGTAAGAAGTTTGTGAAAACTTCCTCTCCTCAGCTGCCTCCATGTCTAAATTCTTAGGACAGATTCAAAGGTAACCACGTCCACCATCAGCTCAGGAAAATCGGCCTTAAGCATTGCACCAATCTCGATGCGTATGAATTGTTCAGTTCGGCCGATGGGGTAGTCTGAAAGGTTTGGGTTGTAAGGAATTATTTTAAGTATTAACTCGTTTGTTAGATCTATTGGGTCTGATCGAGCAACATCTGTTGCGGTTTCTATGTTAGAGGGAGATGGGGATGTTGAGATTTAAGCATAAGATTTTATTATCTCAACCGTCGTCTCCAAATGGTGAGTGATATGGGCAAGTGCCAGTTCAACAGAAATAATATCTGTTGAGGGTAAAGGAATTTTATCAACTGTAGAAGTATCAACTGATTGTATAGGTTCTTTTTAGCTTGGATCGGGCAAGCTAAGGTTTTTAAGTTGGGGTAGAGGTGTGTGGATTGAAGGTTAGGTTTGTTGGACATCAGATGATGGGATATCAGCTGAATCTACTTGGGCTTGGGGAGATGGTTTTTTGTGTGAAGGTTGGGGTGTCAGCTGTTTGGGGGATGGGGTTTTGGATGCTGGAAGTTGGGATGAAGGGGGTTCAACAACAAGGGGAGCAGACGAGGAAGTGAGTTTTAGTCGTATAGTAACCTTGGATTTTGGTTGGGTAGGTTTGGGAGTTGATGTGGCTTCAACCTCCTCAGCTGCTTTGACGTTGTCATCTGAAGTAGTTGCTTCGGACGATGAAGATTCCTTACGAGCTGGAGGTGGAGACTTGACCACCTTTGAATTCAACTTGGCCTTCTTGGCAGTTGGAACTGGAGGTGTAGCATCCTTTTGTGACTTGGGCAGGCTTAGACTTCTTTGCCTTCTCCGAGACAAACATCCACTTGGAATGCTGAAAGGGCTTACTCTTTCCCCAATTTGTCTTGTTAGGCAACAGATAAGCAAGAAGCATGCTTATCTTGGAACAGTAAATGATTTTGACAGTTGGGTACCGCACTCCATCAACTTTCCCAATCTTCTTGGCCTCTGCTGCATATCTCGACATGAATTACCTTGGCCAATTGATCTTTGCCTCATCCATTATAGCCATCATGATCCTAACCTTAGGCAAGGATAGTCCATCATGACTATATGAATGTCCCATTAACATCTTACCAACCACATCCATAAGTGGTTGATACCTTTGCTTCAACATAAATTCTTCAAACTCGTAGCTTTTGCACTTACAAAATTTTCATCCAAGAACTCCTTCAGGCCAGCTGACTCTTCTCCGGACTTGTAGTTCTCTGGATCGGGATTTCCTTCCTCTTTCATCTTGAAAAGTTCATCAAAAACTTCAGGAAATATTTTCACCTTATCCTTTCCAGCAAAAGATGAAAGATGTCCATCTTTATGGTCGTATAGGTAGAGGTTGAACATGGCTACATCTTCCTCTAATAACAGTTTTGGGACTGCTTCCAGGTATGGTCGATGCCCAGCCCTAGAAAGACGATGAAGTACGAACACTTGATGATCGTCTTGGGGAGCCGTAAAATATAAGGCTCATTTCGAATGAATACGATATTTGAGGATCAATTCATGAGGGTTGAATTTGTGGTCAGCAACAACAATAACCTTGTTCAATTTTCTTAATTTTTGATATAGTGGGAAAGTTTGAAGGTTTTGAAAACAGATGAGTAAAAGAGTGCGTAAAAGTGAAAATAAACCTAAGTTACAACATATATATGAAGTGAAAATATTAATTGAATGGTTTAGATTGATTCGTAAAAAACAGATGAATGGTTAAAATTAGATTAGATTATAGTTGATATAACGGTTATAAAAGAAAGACCTTTGAGTTACTGTGGATTTCAGATATATATTAAATTACACTTTATTTACCCAAAATACAAATATTTCGCGTCCGCATTTAATGAAAGTGTACACGATTGGACGGTTTGAAAAAGTAGTGTCAGTAGTGCGCGTAAAATAATAAAGACTAATAATTACTAAAAACAGAGAATGTTTTATGCAATAAATTCAGTTTTCTAAGTAAAAAATGCAATAAATAATACTCCCTTCGTCCCATGATTAATTGCACACTTTCCTTATTGGGACGTCCCAAAATTACTTGCACACTCTTAATATGGAAATACCCCACAAAATTAATAATCTCACAACATCATTTTATTTTCAAATTTGCCACTCATTTTTTCCATACATTTCACTTTACACATCATCAAATCCACTTTACACATCATCAAATTACCTAAAATACCCCTCCTTTATCTTACATCATCAACCATTAAATCCATTTTTCTTAAACAACGTGCCGGTCAAACTATACAAATTATCCCGGGACGGAGGGGAGTAACAGACAATAAATATAAATGATTGAAATTAAATGAGTTAGGTAGAATTTATATGTATCAATTGTGTATTGTGAACAACTGATGAACATGTCATTTAGTTAATGATTTGATCCACTTGTTGAAATTACTTCTTGTATCAACTGAGTTTCCCCTTCAATTGATAAGCACTTTTTGAACTAATCTTCCAGCTGATAAGATACCAACTTACCTGATCTCAATTAAAAACTTTAGCAGGGGTGAATATCAAAGTAGATGAATAGATGGGAATGGGTGAATATACATAATATACTAATTAAATAATAAATAACGAGTATATATATGTACAAAAGCAGATGAGTTATTGATCAAGGATCTTTAAGGAATTTTAGCAAATTTCCCCTAGAATAAATAACTCTATAAAGTTTCCCTCAACTTTAACCAACTTCGTCATCGGGAAACAACATATACCTTAAGATGAGCAGGTCAATTCAAGTCATCTAAACGCATGCTTCTGGTCTAAGCCGATCCTGAAACGATCTGACTATCAATTGATGTCTTCTCAACTGATTGCTTTGAAATATCCAATTCCAAAAGTCATAAAGAATAACAACTCCTTAAACCTTATCTCAACAAGTGGTTTAGTTAGCATATCCGCTCTTTGGATATCAATGTGTGTATCTTTTTCATACTAATATTCTTCTTCTCTACATGATCTCTAATAAAATGATGTCTAATATCAACATGCTTACATCTAGTATGGAGAACCACATTTTAAGTAATGGCTATTGCACTGTTGTTGTCACAATATATAGGAACTTCCTTAGCAACAATGTTATAATCCCTTAGTTGCTGACTTAGCCACAACAACCGACTATAACAACTACCAGCTGCCATATACTCGGCTTCGATAGTGGAGGTAGAAACTGAAGTTTGTTTCTTGGAGAGCCAAGAAATCAACTTGCTTCCTAGAAACTGATAAGTGCCAGAAGTAGATTTTCTATATATTCTCCACCCTCCGTAGTCAGAATCTGAATAACCACTCAAATCCATATTATCATCTGATGGATACCATAATCCTAAATTGACTGTACCTTTCAAATACTTCAGAATTTTCTTAGCTACATCTAAATGACTTTGCTTGGGATTTGCTTGAAATCTCGCGCAAACTCCAATAGCGAAGGTGATATCTGGTCTACTGGTAGTGAGGTACAATAATGATCCAATCAGGGCTCTGTAGTCTGATTGATTAACAGACTTGCCTTCCTCATCTTGTTCCATCTTAAAAGCATCATGGGGACCCTACACGGTTTACTCGTCTGTACACCAAACTTTACAATTGAATTCCTTGTGTACTTAGACTGACAAAGTAATATCCCACTTTGACTTTGCTTAACTTGTAGACCTAAGAAGTAGTTCATCTTACCCATTATGGACATCTCAAATTTGCCTTGCATCAACTTTGAGAACTTGTCACACATCTGCTGATTGGGAGAACAAAAAATGATATCATCAACATAAATCTGAACCAATAAGATATCATTACCTTCTTGAATCCTAAACAATGTCCTATCAATGGTACCTTTTATGAATTCATTATCAATTAGGAACTGGGATAGTGTGTCATACCAAGCTCTAGGAGCTTGTTTCAGTCTGTAAAGAGTCATCTTTAAACGATATACTTGATTACTTCTTTCGAAGTTGAGAGGTTGTTCAACATAAACTTCCTCCACAAGTACTCCGTTTAAAAATGCACTCTTCATATCCATTTGGTACACCTTAAATCCCATATAAGATGCATAGGCTAGGAACAGTTGAATAGACTCAAGACGTGCGACAGGTGCGAAGGTTTCATCATAATCAATCCCTTCTTATTGTGAATAAACCTTAGCAACAAGTCTAGCCTTGTTCCTTGCTATGCCATTTGGTTCCAATGACACTTTGATGTGTAGGACGGTCTACGAGTTCCCATACTTCGTTCCTTGTGAACATATTGAGCTCTTCTTACATTGCTACTATCCAATTACTATCTTGAAGTGCCTCTTCGATGGTTGCTGGTTCCTTAAGAGAAAGAAAACAACAATAACAAAAGAGAGATTATGTAGAATGAGCAGATTGGTTAGTCTTCTAATATCTAGTTTGGACACCAGAGCTTGAATCTCTTATAATCAGATCATGTGAATGATCCTTCATCCAAACATGCTTTGGATAAGTTCCATCAGATGGGTTAGAAACATCATTTGTATGTGTGCCACCATCAAGATTTTGACATGGGTGTGTCTCAGCTGGATCATCAACTTGAGTATCACTTGTCGGAGTAGCATCAACTGTTTTCCCCTACTTGAGTAGGTTCTGTATCAGCTCTGGAGGAGCTTCATTTACAGTTCTCGTCTGGGATATAGTTGTAGCTCTCCTCGGCTGATCATCTTCATCATCATAAAAAATATTAGGTATATAGACTTTGACATAGTCTTTGCAATTTGACCTTTTCTTTTTAGTGATTTCCAATGCTTTGATCTTTGCAATTTGACATAGTCTTTGCAATTATGGACATCTCAAATTTGCCTTGCATCAACTTTGAGAACTTGTCACACATCTGCTGATTGGGAGAACAAAAAATGATATCATCAACATAAATCTGAACCAATAAGATATCATTACCTTCTTGAATCCTAAACAATGTCCTATCAATGGTACCTTTTATGAATTCATTATCAATTAGGAACTGGAATAGTGTGTCATACCAAGCTCTAGGAGCTTGTTTCAGTCTGTAAAGAGTCATCTTTAAACGATATACTTGATTACTTCTTTCGAAGTTGAGAGGTTGTTCAACATAAACTTCCTCCACAAGTACTCCGTTTAAAAATGCACTCTTCATATCCATTTGGTACACCTTAAATCCCATATAAGATGCATAGGCTAGGAACAGTTGAATAGACTCAAGACGTGCGACAGGTGCGAAGGTTTCATCATAATCAATCCCTTCTGATTGTGAATAAACCTTAGCAACAAGTCTAGCCTTGTTCCTTGCTATGCCATTTGGTTCCAATGACACTTTGATGTGTAGGACGGTCTACGAGTTCCCATACTTCGTTCCTTGTGAACATATTGAGCTCTTCTTACATTGCTACTATCCAATTACTATCTTGAAGTGCCTCTTCGATGGTTGCTGGTTCCTTAAGAGAAAGAAAACAACAATAACAAATTGAGATTATGTAGAATGAGCAGATTGGTTAGTCTTCTAATATCTAGTTTGGACACTAGAGCTTGAATCTCTTATAATCTGATCATGTGAATGATCCTTCATCCAAACATGCTTTGGATAAGTTCCATCAGATGGGTTAGAAACATCATTTGTATGTGTGCCACCATCAAGATTTTGACATGGGTGTGTCTCAACTGGATCATCAACTTGAGTATCACTTGTCGGAGTAGCATCAACTGTTTTCCCCTACTTGAGTAGGTTCTGTATCAGCTCTGGAGGAGCTTCATTTACAGTTCTCGTCTGGGATATAGTTGTAGCTCTCCTCGGCTGATCATCTTCATCATCATAAAAAATATTAGGTATATAGACTTTGACATAGTCTTTGCAATTTGACCTTTTCTTTTTAGTGATTTCCAATGCTTTGATCTTTTCAATCAAAGGTTCTACTGTCTCAATTGTCTTCTCAACAGTAGATTCATAAAAAAACATGTAGTGTTTCTTCCACCACAAGGTTTCGTCTATTAAACACTCTGAAAGCTTTGCTAACTTGGGAATATCCAAGGAAAATTTCTTCATCAGCTTTGGCATCAAAAGCATTTAACTGATTCTTACCATTGTTGTGAATGAAACACTTACAACCAAAAATATGAAAATAAGAAACACGGGGGTTTCTACCTTTCCAGATTTCATAAAGAGTTTTACTATGTCGTTTGTAAATCATGCTTTTGTTCCGAGTATGACAAGTTATGTTGATAGATTCAGCCCAGTACTTCTTTGGTGTATCAAATTCAGTTATCATTGTTCGAGCAGCTTCCTTGAGGGTACGATTCCTCCTTTCAGCTACTCCAGTTTGTTGAGGTGTTCTAGATGAACTTGTTTCACGCTGAATACCATTGTTAGCACAATAAGTAATAATAGACAAGTTAAGAAATTCACCACCTTTATCACTTCTGATCTTCACAATCGAAGTTCCCTTTTCATTCTGAATCTTCTTCAACAGCTCAGGAAGTTTCATCTGAGTTTCGCTTTTCTTGAATTGAAAGGTAACCCAAGTGTATTTTGAATAATCATCCTCTGCAACAAGAGTATACCTTCGACTACTCAAGGTAGCTGGATTGGTCGGTTTAAACAGGTCCATATGAAGTAGTTCAAGAACTCGACTGTTGGATGCTTTGATTTTACTTTTCATAGGAACTTTGGTTTGCTTACCATTTTGACATGCATCACACACCTGTTCTTTACTAAAAACTTCATTAGGTAGTCCATTAACTAGTGACATTTTTGTGATAGTGTTTAGAGTTTTAAAGTTCAGATGACTAAGCCTCTTGTGCCAAAGCCAACTGACTTCTTTAGAACTCTTAGCCAATAAGCAAGTTTCACTAGGACAGTTATGCCAGTTTGCGAGATAAACAGTCCCTCTTCTGCTTCTAGTGAGTAGTACGCGTTTACTATTCTTGTCCTTGATTTTGCAACCATTAGATGAGAATTCAACGATATTTATACCCTATCACATAATTGAGAAACAGACAATAAATTGTGTTTTAGACCATCAACTTAAGATACATTAATTACCGATATATCACCGTTGATTATGGTTCCAACTCCTCTTGTTTTAAATATATAGTTATCACCAAAAACAACTCGTGGACCTCTTTTCTCTTTGAAGTTCGTGATGAGGTGCTAGGTTCCACTTATGTGCCGTGAACATCCTGAATCGATGTACCACATCTCAGCTTCTGGACATCCTCTCATATATAGATCCACTCGTACCTCTTCCTCGATGGTCATGAATGCTTCTTCTATTTCTTCAGACTCATCTCCATCAGATAAGAACCCTGATTCGCATGACGAAGGTAGATAATCATCATTTGAATCACTATCTTCATCAGCTAACATTGCTCTTCTCTAAGACATTGTTATGTCTCTTCTAGCTTTCTTTTCTTCGCTCTTCTTGGGGGTCAGTTCTGGTCATTCAACACTGAAATGACCAGGTTTATTACATGTATAACATAAATCTTTACCTTCCCTTGAGCTTCTTTTAGGCGTAGCATCTCGTCTGCTACTTCCTCTTCGATTAGTTGACTCTTTATCTCTTTTGTATGAGCTTTTACGATTTAGAGCCTTTTCTGATCCGTCCTTGGACTTATATGATGTGCTCTCACATGCATGGTTAGCCTTCTTATTCTTATAATCATTCTAGAAGCACTTGTACTTACCATGCTATGTGTTTAGCTTATAATCCTTCTTTTAGGTACGTATGTAGACTTTTGAAGGACAAACTAAAAAGAAAAATATGAAAACTTTTCAGGGATGGGGGAAGTATGATTTTTTAAAAAAAAATACACTAATAGAACTAAAAAGACATTTAAAATTTTTTTGGACCAGATCTATTTATTAAAAAGGTCAAGCCAAACCTTAAAAAAAAGTCTATGATAGGTCATGGGCCAGGTTTGGGCCTAAAATTTATATAAGAGACTAGACTATTTTTTGTAAAGCCTACCTAAGTCTGGACCATTCCCACCCCTACACGTATTGCACGGAAGGCTCGTAAAATCAATATTTATAATATAAAGTACTTAAATAATTTGAAGAATATAATTCGTAATTTTAAAATAATTGTAAATAATACCCCCTCCATTTTTTAATAAATATCATTTTGACTTTTGAAGTATTTTTAAAATACATGTCATTCTGAATTTTTTTTACTTTATAAATTTGACTATTTTACCCTTATTCATTTACCACATATATTTTCCATAAATGAAAATGGTGGAATAAATAGTTTGCAAAAATCAAGGAAAATCATAAATACTACTCACTCCGTTCCGTGATTACTTTCACATGTAAAGTGACACACAAAATAAGAAAAGTGAATTTAGTGGGGATTTTGAGGGGTAATTTTGTAAACCTTTATGTATAAAGTAAAGAAATGAGATGATTTTTGTGTAAGTGTGGAGAAAAAGTAATGATATTTGTGTAAAATTGAGAATATTGTGAGGGTGAAGTTTATAAAGGGGTTTCCATTTTAAGGGTGTGAAAGTTATTGTGGGACGTCACGAAAAGAAAAGTTTGAAAGTAATTGCGGGACGATGGGAGTAGTATTATTTATACCAAAATTAATTTGGTTTATGAATATTGACTACATTATTGGTCAGATTCTTGGATTGGTTTTATATAGAATCAATTATATACAAGGAATTGAGTTGACTTGGTCAACAATCAATGATTGACCGTTGACTTTGTCAACTTTTTTTTTGTAATTTTTTTTTTGTTGGTAATTTTTTTTTAAAAAACGTGTGTGTTGAAAAGTGTAAGTCACTATAATTGAAAAATGGAACACAACTTTAAATGAAAAGTGTAAGTCATTATAACTAGAAAGTGCAAGTTAATATAATTGAAAAGTGTAACACAATATTTTTAATGAAAAATATAAGTTATTATAACTAAAAAGTGTAACATAATTTTTACTGAAAAATGCATGTCTATATAACTATAAGGTGCAATATAAAATTACCAAAAAGTGTATATCAATATAACTGAAAATATTATTTTAAAAAGTGTAAATCACGACAATTAAAAGTAACGCTAAAAAAAAATTTACTAAAAAAAAAAAAAAATTGACCAAATCAATGGTTGACAGTTGAATTTCATATATATATTATTTTCTTTACCAAAATTAGTTACTAGTTATAGTTATAATTAATGAAAGGTATTATTATAACCATAAATTTATAAAGTTAAATTGTTGTAAAAAGCCAAGATGACATATTAAAAAAGGGAAGGAGTAGTTTTTTATATATTTTAGTTTCTGTAATTCCAATTTTAAATATATAAGCATTGCCGTCAATAATTTATTGAAGTAACCTATAATAATAAAATTAGATATGATATAAATTTAATTTATCTAGAAATGGTATGTATTTTTTCTACGTAATTAGTATAATAATATAATTAATTATTTACTGATTGTCAAACCTTCCAAAAATTACTAAATTTTAAGTAAATATGCAATAAAAGTATTAGTTCCTTAACTACACGCATAATTCCTCAAATTTTGAAATTAACCAACTTTCCTCGAAATTCATTCTTGAATAAAAAAGTCGGCTCATAAGGTCATTAGATTCCTTTATAAGAGTCTTGGTTTCTTGTCTCTCACTCTATAGTGTTCATACAAAACTATTGTTATTAATGGGGACGGCCGATTCAGGAATACCAGAAAGTTGTTTGGATTTTGTATTTGGATTGGACGACCCCAATTTCTCTGATAGGACTCTGCTGCTTCAAATCGTCGACACTGCCAATAGTGATGATGATAACCCTTCAAAGCGTTGCAGGAAACTCCTTTTAACTGAACTTACAGGTACTATAGTATTTTTGCCTATATTATATATGATGGTGTTTACTTATGATAAAACTTTAGTTCATATTTTGAAAATTTGTGTAGAGCCTCTGGTGAAGACTATACACATCAACTCTTTGATTTTAGCGGCAAAGAGTTCATATTTTCGTAAAGTATACCTTCAAATCTTTTATTTATTTTTTCACCCATTTATGTATAAGATTATTATTAATTAGTTCATTTACTATATAGCTGTTCTCGAATGGCATGTTAGAGTCCGAGCAGAAGAATATAACAATTCAGATCGAAACCTCTGGTAGTTTAATTCCCACTATTAATATTTATATATGTTGAGTTCTTTTATTTCAACCAATTAACAATGGTATGTCATGATTTGAATCTGTGCAGAGGAAACCCCTTTTGTGGATTTATTGAAATATGTTTATGGCAATATTTTGCCAACTACTTTAGATGCCTTGTTGGATCTGTTGATGATAGCTGACAAATTTGAAGTTCCTTCATGTTTGGAGGACTCTACTCGAGCATTGCTAAACTTGCCGATGACTTGTAAATCAGCATCACTTTATTTGGAACTTCCTCCAACTCTCCTCATGTCCCCTCAACTTCACCCACTTGCACATGCGGCCACACACTTCCTCGTTTCAAAGTTCAAGAATTTATTCGAGTACACACCCATCTCAATTAATTCTCTGTTTAATGAATTTCTTCCTTAATTTGTTTTGTCTTTTTCATGATTTTGGTTCTTTTATTATTAAACTATTACTATACACCATAAGATGATGTCCCTCCTATCTTAGTTTGATCAGGTTTTGGATATTGCATCAATTCACTTAATTTTTTTTTAATGATTAACCAGATTTATAGAAGAGGGGCTTAACTTGCCTTTACCGGCTATCCAAGCACTTGTATCCAGTGATGAGTTGGAAGTGATTTCAGAGTATGTTGTGTTCTATTTTGTTATAATGTGGGCGCAAAAACATTATCCCAACTTGAAGGAAAGACGAGAGATATTGGAAACCCATCTACTTCATCTTATTCGTTTTCCATTCATGAGTACAAAAAAGCTAACTGAAAAAGTTCAAACTTGCATCGACATTGATAGCGAAGTTGCTTCCAAGATAGTTATTCGCGCTCTTGCTTTCAAGGCCGAGACTCCGCATCGAAAACGTTATCTAGCTGCTGTAGAGGAAGGCAACGCCACATCTCGGCAATTTGTGGAGCGTGCATACAAACGTCGACCTATCAATGTGATTGAACTTGCATTGCCATATCAACAATGTATAGTTTATATTCATTTCAAGAGGGAGAAGTTAATGCGCCTCTTCCCCGAGGGTCTAATAATGTCAGAGACTTTCCACTTGGGTGAGCAAAAATTTTTCTTGTTTGTGACATGCGTCGTACCCTTGTTCAAAACTGAGCTTCAACATCGTTTTTGGCTGGGTCTACATATGGTTGGATCAAGTTGGTGCAGTGTTAAGTATGATATCCAATTAAAAATGAAGCCCTCAGAAGAGTTTAGTAGTTGGGTGAAAGGAAGCCACACGTTCACTAAATCTGAGAATAAAGAGTTGACTGAATTCACAGGTGATGACTCCAGTAATTACTTCATCAACAACATTCTCCATGTGAGGGCAGAACTCACCACCAAGAAATGACTAGTTTTTGTTCAGTAGTTGACGACTTTTTTGTATTTTTGAAAGGCTTAGTAACAATTAATCACAAGTACAATGCTCAACGCCTGGCTTTTACTGTTCTACACCAATCATTTGTAATCTCTTCAGCATTACTGTGTTTCATTTATAATCTCTTTTAGCAATACTCCATTATTTATTGGTTTTAATATTTGGGCAGAAAACCAGGCCTGAACTCAGAGCAGAATCGATTTAGGGGAGTGGGGTCTCCCATGGATTTTAAATATTTTTCATTTTATAAAAATTAGGGATTAAAGATTTGTGGATTTTAATTTTATTTTTTTGTAATATGCAGCATTTTCTTTTATTTGTATATTTTTATATTAATTAAATTAAAGATTTATTTATATTTATTAATTTAGAAAATTTATGAATATTAAATAATATTTTAAGAAATCTGAAAATAAATTGTAAATAATATTTAAAATACTACTCCCTCCGTCCCACAAGAATTTGCACACTTTCTATAAATGGATGTCCCATACCAATTTGCACACTCCATAAAAGAAATATCTTCATAACCCCCACCATCAAAATATACTCTTATTTACCCATATGCCATTACTTTTCCACACTCAATCTACTTTTTACTTTACTTTATTTATAAAACTTTACAAAACTACCCCTCAAAACATCACTCATTACACCTTTTCTTACACATTTTTTAAATTGTGTGTCCACCCAAGTGTGCAAGTTTCTATGGGACGGAGGGAGTAGTAAATGTTTTTTTTTTTCAAAAAAATTGAAATATTATACAATACCGAAAAAATAATAAACCAAATAAGTTCATTCCTAAATTAATTAATGGTTAGAAAAATAAATTAAGTTACCTACTTAATCATTATAAAATTCATCAACTTACCTAATTAAAAAAATCTATAATTACTCCCTACATCCACCAATGTAGTCTCATTGAGGTGGGCACAAATTTCAAGGAAAAATGGTATTATAGAGTATTGTGGGGTCCATTGTAAATAAAGTTGATGACAAATTAAGTAATTAAGTGATGATCGAAGTCTTAAGTATGATCGTTTTCATAAAGTGTATGAGACTACATTTAATGGACAAATAATATAAGGCAAATGAGACTACATTTCATGAACGAGTGGAGTATAAAATAAGTATTAGTAGAAAATTATTTATTTTAAAATAATCGAATAAATATACAAAATTATCTCTAAAATATTGAAACTCCCAAAAAAATAATATATATATATATATTTAAACTGTAAAAAAATTTCAATATATATAAATATTTAAAGGAAAAATCTCATACACACTAGGTTTTCCCCTTTCTAACTTTCTTCCTCACTTTACGCTTTCTTCCTCTCTACGAGAAAGACATCGATTTCCAGTTCATCCCGACTTCTCCGTCGGCGAGCACAAGCAACCCCCCTTCCTTTCTCTCAACATAAGCCCTAATTCTTTTTCCCCAAATTCAAAATTCATTCATAAACTAACTTAATTTCCAAATCTCGCTCTGCAGCCTTTCGGCCAAGTCCCAGCCTTCGAAGACGGAGATCTAAAGCTCTTCGGTACAAAAATCAATATACAATTTCATAAATTCATAATCATTCACACAATTTAACTATTTTTTGTGCACAGAATCAAGGGCGATCAATCAATACATCGCGCAAGCCTACAACGAGAAAGGAACATCGTTGATCTGCAACGATGCGAAGAAATCGGCGGTGGTCTCTGTTTGGTCAGAGGTTGAATCGCAGAAGAAAAAAAATGTATGGTGTATGGAGGCGGTGCGAGTTGTTGCTTAATTTTAATTCCTTTTTTTTTTGTATTGAAAAGTGTAATTTTTATTATTGAAAAGTGGTGGATATTTTAACTGAAAAGTGTAATTTTTATTATTGAAAAATTGTGGATATTTTAACTGAAAAGTGTAATTTTTATTATTGAAAAGTGGTGGATATTTTAACTGAAAAGTGTAATTTTTATTATTGAAAAGTGGTGGATATTTAACTGAAAAGTGTAATTTTTATTGAGAATTTTTATAAAAAAGACCATTTATACACCTAGCTTCTTAATAAAGGACAACTAATATAATCTTTTTAAAAAAGGACAAAATCATATGTTAATAACCATTTATGCCCTTACATTTAAATTTGAAGATTAACTTATTAATTTATTTAATAATGGAACAAGTCATACATTCCATATTTTTCGCAATCACATAGAGGCATTCCGTTTAATATCACTCATATGGAAATAAGAATCTCACCTTCCTTATTCGTATGCAATCTGCACGATTGATAGGAATTTTCAATTAAAGTAATCCTAATTTCGCAAAAACAGCCCTAATTTAGAATTCCTCGTCCCTGTCGTTTGTTGATCGTGTTCTGTATTTTTTCTAATTTTAGCTGCAGAATTTGAATCGATGGATTGTGTGGTAATTCTGAAAATCGAATTCAATGGGAAGACTAAGTTGGTTCGTGTTAGTCGATCTTCACTGTATGCAGATGTTGTGAATCAAATCATCGGTATGTGGCCTACGTTTTTTTTTTTTCAATAGTATATCAATGTCGTATTCAGTTGGTAGTATTAATAATTGTTGTTTGGCATCGGACGATGATTTGGGTGGATTAATTGAGTTTTGTCAGTTTTCTTCAGAAAAACTAGTTAATGTCTATTTAGATTTTAAAAATTCATCTGTTCCCATTGTTGCGCACCAGAATTCTGAAAATTTGGAAAATAGGGCAATAGATTGTAATGACAGTCAGTGTAATGTTCCACACAGATTTCTGGAGATGTAGAAAGTAATTCTACAAGAGAGAATCTTATTGTTAATTATTATGCATCCCAAAGAGTATCTGTAAATCAAAACAAAAATATTGTATCCAGTGTATCAAGCCACGATCATCCAAATTTCAATTCTACTGAATTTATGGGAGTGGGTAGCGTACCAAAGTTTGATATAAGTCCACCTGATAAAACTAAGACCTACTTGTCTGATCATTGGGGAAAAATCATGAAAATTGGTGAACTTTTTGTTGGTGGTGCACCTGAGTTTAGAATTGAATTGATAAAGTATTCAACTAAACTTAATTTCAAGTATGTATTTTTGAAAAATTTCCCTAGATATATACATGTCGTGTGTTCTGAGAAAGCTGCAACTAGTTGTGATTGGTTCATAAAAGCCAAACAATTGCCCATGAATACTGGATTTGTGTTGTCCAAAGCCAATCTCATACACAAATGTGTGGGTAACCTTCTACTTGGAAAAAAGAATAGGTTTGGTGTGAAACTTCTAAAAGAAATCCTCTTGCAAAGTGTTAGGGGCAATCCTACTATCACTGTAAAGGAAGTGATGATATACATCAAGCTGAATTATGGATTTGATGTTACATATTCTAAAATTTGGCGCGGAATTGAAGCTGCACGGGATGAGATTTTTGGCAGCTATGACGAATCGTATGATCAATTACGGTGGTATAGTGATGCGGTAAAACGTACTAATCCAGGTAGTATAGTTGACCTGGAGAAAAACAATGTGACTAACCATTTTGAACGAATCTTCATCTCGTTCAACGCTTGTAAGGAAGGATTCAAAAAATTTAGGCCATTGCTTTTTATCGACGGGACATTTTTAAAGGGGAGGTCAAAAGGTGTTCTACTTGCTGCCACGGCGAAGGATGGTGACAATGGTAAATTTCTTTTCATTATTCATTTCTTTACTGTTTATTTATGAAGTTTAGTATCTTTGTCATTCTGCTAATTGTTGAATTTTATTATCAGATTTTGATTTCTGCAGAATATTTTGCTTCTAGCTAATATGAAATATCTGTTATTATAAATTTAATTTGTCCTGACCTGCAGATGTGATTTATGTATTAAACGGATGAATTAATTTTTCCAGATTTCTAATAGGAGACTTTGCTTTTTTTTTTTTGTATAGGTCTGTTTTCAGTTGCTTTTGCAATTGTTTCCGCTGAAAACAGAAGCAATTGGGCTTGGTTTCTAACTAAACTTCGCGACCTCATTACTCACCCGAAAAATGTAATTTATATCTCCGACAGAAATACGGGTTTGATGTCTGCATTTTATGACGTATGGAGTGAACCTGCCCATTTTTACTGTTTGTACCATCTTTTATCAAACCTTAAGGGTCGATATGGGGGAGGATGGAATACACAACATCGTGAGAATATGGCTGATTTGTTTAGGCAGTGTGCATACGCTCCAATAACGAGGATTTTCAACGAAAAGATTGAAGAATTTAAGAAAGTTGGAGGTCGAATTGCTGAGGAATGGCTTCAAGATCTGCCCTACGAAAGATGGGTTGTTGCACACATACCTCACCTTAAGAGATATGGAGAGATGACGTCAAACGCTGCCGAGTCGTTTAATTCATGGATCCGTGAAGCTAGAGGTCTGCCCGTAACTTATATGATTGACTCTATAAGGAAAGAAATATTTAGATTGTTTGTGGAGAGGCGAGAAAATAGCAATAAGTGGACAGGTTTGTTAGTTCCGAGCAAAGAGCAACTTTGGAATGAGTTGGGGAATATTAGTGCATCATGGTCCGTATCTGTATATCCAAATGGACAATTTGAAGTGTCTTCAAAACCCACAGTCACTGTTGATATTGCATATAATATATGTACGTGTTTTGATTGGCAAATCAAAGGCTTTCCATGTGCACATGCAGTAGGTGTTATAAAAAAGCATTGCACAACCATTAATAATGTTGTTGAAGAATGCTTTTTCACCTCTAGTTACAAGCAGTGTTATGCAGCTGACCTTATACCTGTCCCACAAACTGAAAGATACGAGTACAGGTATACGAATGATGAAGAAAAGATTCTACCTCCTATTCTGCATAACCCACCAAGAAGACCAAAACAAAAGAGGATAACTTCATATGGAGAATTTCGGAAGACAAAACCGAGTACTTGTAAGACTTGTGGCAAAAAAGGCAGACACGATTCTTTAACGTGTGCAACTGTGTTTGGAACAGACAAGACCAATACATCTCATTAGAATTATTTTTAGGTTTATTACTGCCTTTTTTTTTACTGTATTTAGACATCACGTATTGAGTAATATTTCTTATTTCAATAATTTCGTCTGGGTTGTTTTCATTTATTTACTGAATTTCTGTTGTTAAGTTTAATTGTTTACCTTTACAGAATTTTATTATGTCATTTATTTACTGAATTTCTGTTGTCAAATATAATTCCACAAACATATGTAAATACTGAATCATTTCTTTTGATCTTAAAGTCAAAACAGAAATATAATATGCCTAAAAGCATATGTTTTCTGCATGCAAAGTTGTATTATGCAAAACAAATCAACAATATGCAGAAACTAAAAGAGTATTCTAGGCATTCAATCATTCTTATTTCAAACGCACTATTATGCAAAATGTATATTTGACATATTACATATTATTATTCATTGTGCAGAAAATTTATTGATTCTACATTTGAATAAAAGCAGACCATTCAACTTGCAAAAAAATGCTAGTATTGTATCACTATTTTCTCGGATTAATTAAAAACAAAAACAAAAAAATTATTTGAAAAAAACTTATTCTATCAATTATACGTGTCAATGTTTTGAAATTTTATTTAAATTTTCATTAATGTTTAATAATATTCCAATTTAAAATATAATGTGCAATAATTTCAAATAGCAAGATTGCACAATTAGAAATTTATTCAGAATTTAAAACTTTCCTTCTGCATATAATTATGTGTGCAGAACAATAATATTAATATATGCATAAGAATAATATATTATGGTTATTTGGTTATTTTTTCATGGTAAATTAAAGTTACTTACACTACCATATTAACAATTATGCAGAATGTACATTCTTAAAAATTTCATATTAGTATGTATTGTGCAGGAAAGCTCCTCTTTTTCTGCATATGACTAAAAAAAATAACATTTATGCAGAACAATATAATTATTTCTGCACAACCAAATATTATTATGCATATGTGATTATGTTAACAATGGAAAGTTAAGTTGTTTACACTGCCATATTCAGCTACACATGATCATAAATATTTAAACCATTATTGTAAAAATCTAGGAATTTATGTTTATACATCTTAACTTTTAAATGGAGAAACAAGACTTTCAACATGCTTATACGTATGTTGAATTCGATAAACCCTATCAACATCTTCTAAATGGAAGATTTCCTTCTTCACAAAATCATACGACGAAAATGCTCCTCTTGGATCGATTCTGAACATCAATTTAGTTTTGTTGTTGTTCAAGAATTGTATCGGTACAACTTTATAATTAGACGGCATCATCCCTTCTTGTGAAATCGTAAACTTGTTCCACTTTGATCCTGAATTAGAGTAAGATAGTATATGCATTTCAAAATAATATATCATAATCCCATCATGTCTATTTTCAAGACGACTCCCATAAACAACTAGATTGTTGTCATCTAAAGCATCAATTCTTAAAGAACAAGTTTCACACTCAAAATCCAGTAAATCTATCCAACCATAACTCTTTTCCTTCAAATCAAATGTTCCAATTGCATAAATACCCTCACCCTTATTAAAATGCCAATGAAAAATACCACCTACGAAATGTGCATTAGAAGATGGTGGATTTTTTAAGGGAAAGCAATCAACATTATACCAAATGTTTACATTCCTAGAAAACAACTTAACCTCTGTTTGAAAACCCCCACGAATTAAAAAACGAGTAAATCGTATAATTATATAATCATCATTTTCCTCATCGTAACCCAATCCAAAAAATAACCATGCATCAGAAAATGGAGGAGGAAGTTTTGTAGGTGCATTACGAATTATCAATCTCTCTTTTGTAATAAGATTTGCCAATGAATAAGTATCGTGAATATCACATAATAGTACTAACCCATTGTAGCTACCAATTATCTCGTAATGCTCATAACTTGCATTGTATACTCGTTGAAATGATATAATATCATTAGGCTCGAACAAGTAGCATACAGGCGGGTACGCAATACTTTTCTTATGAATAAGTGAATAGCAGATTCCAGACTTCATATTCCTTAGATGTTCTTTAACAAACGAACGAGAAGAAATCAATTCATTCCATGCTCTTGACACAATTTTGAGAAGCTTTAGTCTCTTTCCTGGAACCCTCACCAAAATTTCAGAAGCTATATCATCTGGAATGATATCTAATATCATTGAAGAACTCATTTTTTTTTTTTTTTTCTGTACAATAAACGAAATGATGAATATAATTTTTGTTTAGTGAAGTGTACTTCTTGGTAATGCAATTCAAGTATATATATTAGTATATTTGATAGTGCAATAAACAACTCAACCGTTTAGGTTGGGGTAGTGGAGTAGTATTTGGTGATTTATTAAACAACAGTTACAAGTAGTGGGAAAGTTGAGGTGTAAATGTTTTTGTTAGTGGAGAATGTGTGAAATATAATGGGTCATAAGTATTAGTGAGGTTCTTATTTTAACTTCACTGTATTATAACATTTTTAAAAAAATGCAATATATTTTAAAATTATAATTGCACAACGAGTTTAATTTAGTATTAATGAAATTTAAATTTAAATTATAAATTTAATGTAACGTCAATTGAACACTAAGATGTTACTTTTTTATTTTGCCACTTCATGAAGTAGAATTGCATAATTTAAAATTTGTCTTTCAATGTGTATATTGACATTATATACAATTATCCATAATATTATATAATATAATTTTTTTATCTTTCTTATGAATTAAATAAATAAATATAATATAATTCTTTTGTATAAGGAAAAAATTTATTCTGCATTTAAGACCCATGAGTTTGATACATGACTTAAAAACAATATATCATAAATTACTGGAAAAGATGTATGTTCAATCTATTTGATTTATTTTGGATTGTTATGTGTCATACAATATCTATTCTTTTTTTTATGATTTTTGTTAATTTTGATTAACTGCTTTTATAATTATGTACACGATATATATATATATATATATATATATATATATATATGAGTCAAAGGATTTTGATTTTTTTTATTTTCATAATTATTCATTAAAATAACCTTAACTTATAACAAATTATTACAAATAATCAAATTACAATCGATATCTCATTTATTCGATTATGAAATCAACTAATCATCTTCAAATCTCTAAAACATATATTTGAATAAATTCCAACAAACAAACATTATTAAAGATATCTTAAACCATATAATCACATTGTTGCATATTTTCATTGAATTAATGTTCTTCTCTTTCTTCTTGTAATCGTAGTTTGTAATATCTCCATTCAAATATGCATTCTTAGCTTTTAATCCAGCGATCTCATCTTCCATCTTCATAACCTTTCTTTCCAAACACATAATCGTTATTTCTAGACGATCTGTATTTGATTTCTCCTCATTCAATTTACTCAGTAAACCTGGAATGATACTTTTTGCTCGGTCACATAGAGGAGGATCAATCCAACGGAAAAATCGACAATAGCCCGAACTCTAACAAGACAATATAAAATTGTTAAAAAAAAAATTATTATGAAATTTATTATAGTAATCGAAGGTGCAGAAACTTTAAATATTAAAAATATATTGATAAAATTATTCTTCATCAAAATTTTGTTAAATAATTAGTTGAAATCTTACCGGATAAGCTTCACAACCATAAAACCTTCGTCCAACGTTCTCGTTCTTCCACGAAGTTACAATTACTGCATTCCGATTGCAATAACATCTAACGTTTTCAAAAGTATTCCTACTGACATACTCACCAATTCTCGCCATATGCGTGCAAATGAAATCTATATTCTATTATGAATTTTTTTTTTGAATCTGTTTTTTTTTTTTAAGTTTGCATAGAATGTTATGTAGAATGATAAATCATATACTCCCTCCACTTTTAAATAAGTGTCATTTTAACAATTTTCAACATATTAAGATATATAATCATGGACCATTTTACCCTTCATTAATGATAACTAATTTTAATATTGAATTTATGTTTAGTAATGAATGTGGTCAATATTGTAGATGATATTCATGTATACAATAATTAAGGTTTATGCATGATTTATGTTATAGTACTATATTCAAAAGGGAAAAAACTTAAATCAAGGTAAAGAAAATGGAGGGAGTACAATGTACAAGGGTAAAATTGTCAAACTTGAAGAAAAAAGTGTAGAATGACACACTTATTTAAAAAATATTGAAAAAGGCAAAGTGACATTTAATAAAAAACAGAGGGAGTATAACAGTACAAACCCTAGTTTGTATTTAATATGGAAGTTTGAACATTCCATAATCATCGAAATAAGCAATGATGTATTAATATTGGATTATATTTATTATATTTGGAAAAAAAAAAATCTGCATGCTTACTTAAATTTCGCATTTTAAGTCAAATTTTTATGTTAAATACAAATTAATTCAGATTTGGTTCTTTTATAATTAATATACTCTATTCATTTGCAATAAATAATTAAACATAATTCTTTTTTCATAAATCATACCATTAATATATTATATTCATATCTTAATTTAACTTAGCAAGTGATATATTGTTTCATATTATAATGACATATACAAATATTAAAAAAATAAGATGTGAAAAAAAAAAGAGAAGATTTCACCATTAATTGTTCTAAAAAAGCAACTTATATACTAAAAAGTCATCGATTCATAAGATATGAAACTTGCAAACACCCTAAAACAACATATGAAAAACACGAGGTCACTGGTCTTAAGATGAAACATCAAAAAAAGTTGCAAAACATCAGAAAAAATTGTTCTTGAAATTTAGGAATATCTTCTTCATATTCAAACGTGAACATATCGAAATGGATCGACAAAAGCCCCAGCAATCGTTACTCGCATATCCGCTGCTTCATCGTTGCAAAAACTAAAAAGCTGAATTGGGAGGCTCCTACCCTCGTAAAAAGTACTCTATTAGCTTGCACACCACAATACCAAAGTCGAGTGTCCCCTGCCCCTACTGCATGATTTCAGATGGAATGGGATCCTTGCCCTTTCTTTTTAAAAGTGGATGCTTAGGGCAACACTTATTGAAAATCGTTATTAACTTTGCCTCGACGTACTTAACCTACAATCATTCACAAATATTTTATAAAGCCATTTATACGTAATCTAAAATGATACATATACAATATATAATACATATTCCATAAACAATATATTAATATATCATTAATAAAATATTTATCATGCATATTTCTATATTTAGATGTATACAATGCTTTCTGTATATAAGGTTTTAATAACTCAATTATAGTGCAATACTAAATCGTAAAAAATGTAAAATATTAGTCATTATAATCTTCTTAAATAACATACCAGTAGTTTAGCGTGTACTAAGTAGTGATCTTTCGCACCCTTCGATCTCGGACGAAGCGAATTATAGAATGTCCATTCACTGCTTCGGAGGTCCAACTTCAAAAGGGTCCAATGACCTGTAACGTTTGTTCTGGACATTGAATCACATTGGCTCACGATCACGGGGAAAAGCAAAACGTCTTTATCAACAACATCATCCAAATATTTTTCAATAAGAGTCGAAAAACATTTCTGCTTCGATATATCCCTCTTGGTGATCAATGACTACATTTCAAGAACTACATTAATAAAATTCCATAATTGTTTTAAAAAATATATGTCACATAAAATTGTACATACCCAGCAAGAAGAGGTAAATACAGTTACACGAGCAGTAGTTGGACAACGCTAATACAACATCTTACGTACAACTTCAGACCACGCATCTATCACCTATTTATATAAAACCAAAAAATAACTTAGAAAATTTTATGCAACATATTTTTCTCAATATATGACAAAAGAAAACAAAAACTCGAAAAAAAAGATCACCTCGTTGTCAACAGTTTTGTTGTTAATTAGACTAATGACCATCCCTACAGTAATGCTTGTCAATTGTCCATTCCCCATATAAATCACTTGACTGCATTGTACAAAGATGAAAAATTATAAAAAACTAAGATAATTCCATACATATAACAGCTATTGAATTTGGTTTGTAAATAAGTTAAATTACCTTTCACCATTTTTCTTCAACTCACTGAAAATGTGATCCTTCAACTCATTAGGACAATTTTTGACGGTCAGCAAACGGTTGTCAAATGGATATTTCACATTCTTTTTGCATTTGGGAATTGCATCAGCCTTCTCATCTTCAATATCGTCGACATCAGTTATCTCGTGCACACGTAACAGATCTTGGGTCGGAATTTGAGGGCTCATCTGCACAGACTTCCTATCACCTGCAAGAGTTCTACTCCCCACACGCAGTATCAATGAGCTAGGGTCAACCACTTTTTTCTTCTTTTTATCAACAAGATCTTTAGGAGATGGAGTTTTCTCGGATGCCTGTCCAACTTCAGCACTTCCCCTATTAACTTCTGCATGAATCTTCTCACCAGAAGACTTCTGCAATTCTGCATTCTCAATTTCATCGATTTGATCAAGCACTTCTTGATCTTCATAAACAGTGTTGATCTTGCACGGTGTTCTTATCATAGCTGCCTCTGTAGTCAAAAGCTGAATCTCCAGCTCCAGCCTATCTATTATCTCGTTCCTTCCTTTCCTTTCAAACTCATAAAAAGACAGTTTCTTCTCCATATCCTTCTCGAGATTGTCAAGCTTAACCACTAATTCTTCAACTTTCTTGGATTTCAACTCGTTATCCAGCATCAAAACCATTATCTATCGACGTAACTCTTCAGCTGTCTCTCCATGCCTTATGTCATCACCAAAACCAGTAATTGGATTAACATCATTAACATCATCAACTGCCTTATTCACCCTGTCAAAGTTAGGGGATTCGAATGTTGTTCCATCTGTATTCAGTTCAGTATTCTTCAGATCACTGCAAACTTTCTTGACAATATCCTCATAAGATGCCCCATTAGAAATAGTCGTGAAATCGTTACCAAGATCAAACGAAGGCCCATCTTCAAACATAACATCATTCACCTTTGATGTTGAACCAACTGATAAACCATCTGTTGTAGACTTCTCATTGACCTTCGTCACGTTATCAATATTACTCACTGCTTCTGCACCCCTCAATGACCTTTCTGCATCTCTAAATTTAGCCAGCTCAGAGAATTTCTGCTTCTCCCAATGTGCAGCCTTCAAAATTCCAGTTGACACCTGAAGATAAATATTAATATAATTAATAAATAGTCATCTCCTCAATATTTATGCAACTTATTTATATTTTGGATACAGAAGGCTAGAAAAAAACACAGTTCGCACCCGTGAATGCCTATGCAATTTACCACGAGAAATTGCATAATTTAAATCATGCAAATCCCATTTCAGAAATCTTGGGAATGCCTTCTCGTCAATTGGATCAACCCATGTGGTGTGCTCGCACAACCAATACTGCATAAACACTTGAATATATTAATAAATAAATATTGCATCTATTATAGTAAGATCAGAATACTAAAGAATGTTTATATACTGGTAAAAACATTGCGCATCCACCCACCTTCAAATCTTTACTCTTTTTGATCTGAGTAATTAGGACTTCAACAATGTAACTGCTCCAATCATAATTGCACATTTCGTAGAAATCTTCAAGGTAAGACGTAAGAAACTAAGGAACGGCCCCACTTCTGACTGGACAGAGTATACCTGCCATTACGTAGGTACATAACAAACGTGCAACATCCTGAATCGACTACTTATCCGTTCGATGGCTGAATTCATTTATCTTTCTTTTTATAATATTTTTGTACAGGGGAAAGTATTGGTCTTGACCTTCTAATTCCTCACTGAAACACCTTTGTATCCATGCAGGATGAGTATAGTTAGTTCCCCTCATTTTGACTTTCTCCTCACCAGAAACAATACCAAATATCACTTCTGCATCATGTTTGTTAACCCTCAACTCTTTAGATGAAACTAAGAAATGCTCAGAATCTTCATCAAAGTTTCTTACAATCTCTATTATATCCTCCTCAAACGTTGATGTATTCTTAATCATCTCCATATTTCCATTTATTAGAATAGACTCCAACAACAACAAAAAAGGGGTATGTTTTAGCTCTATGTAGTGATCTTGTCTCAATTCAAACTGCTCCAGATCATAGAATGATGTTCTCAAATTCGATTTGTAATAGTTGTTCTTTGAAACAACATTTACATTATCTTCAAGACAACAAAGAAAAAATATGTTAATTCGTAGAGTCAGCATACATTAATCATTCTGCATATGTTAACATAACTTTATGCAATATACTAATTAACAAATCAAGATACTAACCAAATTTGTTCTTAATTTTCACATATCGATACTTCTTCGTAGACTTATGCTTCATTTTCACATCATCTTCGCTTTTCACATCATCTTCACTTTCCACATCATCTTCGCTTTCCACATCTGCATATATTTCAATTAAATAATATGTAAAAGTTTTACATTTACTTATTAAAAATACCAAATAACTTACACTCAGAATCTGAAGAACAAATCTGAACCTTCCTTTTCTTGCTTTCTTCATCGCTTTCAAAATCTAAATAAAAATCAAATAAATACTTTATGTTTCCCTTTTTGAGTCATATATGAAATTCTTTACACAACTTTGACCCCATAATATATAAAATTGATGACTTACCCGAATCTGAAGGTATAATAACACCCCTTACAATATGCTCACCTATATTATGAATATGTAGAATAATTAATAAGTAAATACAATTACAGACAATATTTAACTTTAAAATTAGATTTTGTAACATTTACGTTTCCCGTGTTTATCCTTCTTATATTTCTTTTTGCTACTTGAAGCTGCAAACAAGGATACAACACTATATTGGATTTGCATATTATACTAAAAAAACATGTCATTTAACAAATATCTATCTAATAACCTCATTATAATGCACATAGTAGACATACAGAACATATATTCACATCTTTTACATCTGGTTTTCATGATCTCAACCTTTGGGGACTTCTTTTCTTCCCTTTTTCTTTTTTGTCTTTCATCCCCATCCCGTATTTGTATTCCCTTTTGTTTATCTCTGCCCATGTCTGCATATACGAAACAATTGTAAGTTATAAGCTGAACAATATCTTTTTCTTATGTCACAAAGTTGGAAAACAGAGCATAAATTGAATAAACATACACCTCAAGTCGAAACATAAACATATAGGGTTTATATTATAAATTTTCACAATTTTGTAAAATAAATTATTTGTTATGCATATAAATTAAAGATGTCCATCAAAACCCAAGTTCTGGAGAATATTCTACCCCAGTTAACACAAAAATTTCACAACTTTTATGTTCCCTAAATGCATGTTACGATTACAGGGTTTATTCAAAAAAAAATAGAATGTATGATTATTATGCTTTAGGCCTAATCTATCAATTTACAAAACCATCCATTCTTTTTGTCAAAAAACAGAGTGTGTCATACAAGATTCCATTTTTTCTGTGAGTTAACAAAACTTTCATCAGATTTCCATCCAACAAAATTAAAATAAAGAAAGATGCAGAATAGACACAAAATATAATGAAAACATTATAACTCACAACCAGTTAGTACGATCGATTTACGCTTTTAGCTCCTTGATAAACCTTCCAGCTAGACTGAATCTGCACAATGTCCTTCTCACTTATCACTTCATCTTCTTCAGTACTTCACGTTTTCCTTTCTTCACAAATCGAAAAACCCTAAAATTCTGCACAAAATTAAGGACTTCTGACCGGTGTTGTTGAGAGAGTTTAATTTTTGGAAGGTTTTACTTAATTGCGTAATTCGGGGATTTAATGAGCTGATAGACACGGTTTTAAATTTCAAACATTTAATGATTTTCTCCATATTAATTCCGAAATTAGATATTAAGGGCGTGATGGTACATTTATGTTACATTTTGTCCTTAATTTGAAACTATTTGAAATCAGGTCTTTATTTAAAAAAACACTAGGTGAAAAGACCTTTTATGTGAAATCCCCATTTTTATTATTGAAAAGTGGTGGATATTTTAACTGAAAAGTGTAATTTTTATTATTTAAAAGTGGTGGATATTTTAACTGAAAAGTGTAATTTTTATTATTGAAAAGTGGTGGATATTTTAACTGAAAAGTGTAATTTTTATTATTGAAAAGTGGTGGATATTTTAATTGAAAAGTTAAAATTGTTTTAATGTTTTAATTAAAAAAGAAAGTCACAAATTTCGAACCTGTGACCTTATACTTATCTTCACTTGTTGTAACCCCTGGACCAACAACCATCTTATTATTGACAAAGTGGGATAGCTCAAGTGGTTGGAGCACCACTACCTAGGCCTTAGGTCCTGGGTTCGAGTCATGGGGAGGGGGAAAAGGGATGGGTATTTAACTTGTAACAAAAAACAACCATCTTATTATTAATTTTCGTTTTTCTGACTTGATAAGGGTTGCCCTGTGCATTAGTGTGCATGTGCACACTGTGCACAGGAGACCAACTCATTTTAAATAAATTAAAAAAATCTCAAATATTTTAAATTCTAAAAAATTCTCAAATAAATTCAAAATCCCCCAAATATCATTAAATTAATTAAAGTATATTTATGAGAATTTTTCCAATTAGAGTCATTTATATAGCCTATACTACAAATAACAATAACAAGTTTAAATACTTTCTATTAGATTCAAAATGAAGTTTAAAAAAAAAAAATCCTATTTTGCCCCTTTTTTTTATTAGAACTTTGGGCTAATTCGAGGAGGATAGTGTTTTTTCTATATGTTTATAGTTAAAGCCATATGAGACAATGCATGAGTAATTATATTATCCAACAACTTCAAGTTTGTGTGAATGGTGGTATCTCTTATTTTAGAAAATTGTTTCACTTATTTTGTTTTCAGTTTTTGGGTCTACTCACTGTGTGAGTGGATATGCGACCATTCTTGTTTGTCATGTATAGATTTAGTGTTATTCAATTTGTTGATCTCTTGGTCGTGCTAATTTTATGCCATTTTATGAGAGGCTTCAGTTATTGATCTATTCTCTAGAGTTAAGAATTGATACAGTTGGTAGTTGTAAGCACATTAATTTTACACCCATCAAATGGCAACACGTGGACAAATATATATCAAAATCAAATTAATTTACTATTTAAAATTTGATAATTTAATTAAATTAATTCTCGAATTAAATAGTTAAATTAGTGATATTTAATATACACGATAAAAGTCGGTCAAATTATACGAGTATCGAAATACTCGTAATTGGTAAGAATAAATGTGACTTACCATATATGGGGGAAATCAAATCGCATCTCTTCAAAAAGGGAAGATAATTAAATTAAAACCAATCAAGGCAATCAAATCGGCTCGGCCAATAAGAAGGCGCCACGTGGCATGGTAAAGAGGGAAAGTCTTCCCTCTCCCACCTTATAAATAGGGTCCTCCTCATTCATTTGAAAACACAACACGAGAAGCTTCAAGACTCTAAAGTTCTCTGTAGAGATTTAGAGTGTTCTTCAGCATTCGGAGGAGCTTTAAAGGCAATCTTCGTGCAAAGCGGTCAAAAGCAGCGTTCGATTCGAGATCAAGGTGCTAAGCCCCTCAATTCGGCATTTCTTCAAGGAAGTTCTTCGTGGATCATCAATGATCTTCAAAGGCATTCTTCGTTCGATTCGAGATCAAGGTGCTAAGCCCCTCAATTCGGCGTTTCTTCAAGTCAAATTCAAAGGCGTTCTTCGTCACCTTCGAAGGTGTTCGTCTGAAAGCTCTCCAAATCAACGTATTATCCAAAATAAGACGTCAAGTCCTTGGATAAACGTTACAAATTTTCAAATTCAATCGTGGTCAAGATCAAAGTGAGGATCACGCCACAAAATCTTCAAAGTCAAAGTCAAGATTCGAAGAGAAGAATCAGAGGAATAAATTAGAGACTTGTAAATCCCCAAATTTCTCGGTTTAATCCGGAGTAAATAAAATTGTATTTCAAATTCGTGTTTTTATATTAATTTCACGAAATTTGTTGTTACAGTAGTATCTTGACTTTCTTAACCAATATTTTTAGAGCTGTCAATTTGGGTCCGACCCGATGGGCCAGTCCGATCAACCCGAAACTCAGTATGGATTGGGCTCTAAAATTAGAGGCCCATATAGAACTGGGCCTATTTGGCCCGATCCGATAGGCCCGACGGGCCTAATGGGCTAGGCTGGATTTGGCCCGCGGCCCATGGACAGCCCATTTGGCCCGATCAATCTTTTTTCTTTAGCCAAATATATAATTAAAATAAGTAAAATACCTTATATTTAAATATTATTGTGTTTTTATTTTATTTTGACTTTAAAATTTGAACTTATGAATTATTTATAATTTTATTTGAAGTTTTTATATAGTGTAATATTATACTGGTTATGACATTTATGAATGATGTAGAGTTAATAAATTAGTATTGCATATTTTTTTATTATAATTATTTGTATAAATAAAAATTATACGTGAGTATGTGACCAATACAAATTATATTGGTTATTTATACGTGAATATAAATAAAATATACTCCCTCCGTCCCATACTTGAAGGCACATTTTACCATTTTGGGCGTCCCATACTTGAAGACACATTACCTAAAATAGCAAAAACACTTTTAAACACTCCCCTTAAAACATTACAATATTACAACAAATGTCACTACTTTATTACACTAAAAAGTAACTTTATTACTATTTATAAAGTTGAAAAGTCTTTACTACCCCCACTTTATCTTACACAATATTAATAAACAATTCAATCATTAAAACTCGTGCCCAATTGGTTTGAGCCTTCAAGTATGGGACAGAGGGAGTATAATTTTTGCTAACAATTTTTTTAAAAAAAAATTATTTCATGGGCTGGGCTGGCCCGCTAGTCCAGCGGGTTAGGATGGGCTAGGCTGGGCTCACATTTTATAGGCCCGACTAATTCATGGGCCGACTCGACCCAGCCCACGAATATTGCTTGGTCCGATGGGCTAGGCTGGATCAGGCGGCCCGATTTGCCAGCTCTAAATATTTTAGATGAGATTGTGAATATTAGAGATCATATATAATGATAAAAATACATTTTATTTGAGAAAAAACAATGCATTCTTGTGTTGATAATTGTATGGTCCTTAAATGATAATGCATCTTTTGGTCTTTATTAATTCTATTGCTATGAACGTTCAGAGGGAATTCTATTGCTATGTTCAATCTTGATCTTGAGCTTTTGAATTGGACATTAGTAACTATGTTCCTTTTGTAGATGTTGTTAATCCTTAAATGCTTTAACATTATCAACAACATCTTAATTTGACCTTCCGAGATTTTTTCTAAGTCTTTTCTGAAATGCTACATTAAATGTTGATCTAAATGTTGTCGCATTTCTGGCAGGATCTAGAAGCTTCTACAAGGATCTGGAACCTAGAAGATTCCAGAACATTGGAGAACATACTAGAGCGGTCTGGAACCATTTAGAACGACCTGGAGCATTCAAGAAGGATCTAGAAAGATCATGGAAGTTGAGTTCCTAAAAAATAGGATCTCAATGTGGAAGCCTCTAGAATCAGCACCCCACTTCTATAAATACCGATTGAAGGCTTCTCAAATCAGTGTATTCTATTCGATCAATTTCCTAGACCGAGCGTTGATCCCTGTTAGGAATTGTGGCCAGTAGTTTTAACTTTAAGATCATACGAAGTATCCCACCCGTATCGCTGTGTGTCTTCTTATCTATTGAGAGTGTAATCATTAGATAGACTAGACATTTCGACAGTGTATAATTTATACACTTAGTTCATTTTTAGAACAAGGCACCTGCCTCGTTTGTAGTTTCCGTTGTGAAGGTTATTGCTGTAACATTTCACACAACATTTGTACTTGAAGATAAGTATTGAATTTCGCCGTAAGGTTCGCATAGATTTTTATTTATAAAATCTATGTGAAAAATTATTTCCATTGTGTCACGTTTGTTTTTAGTGTTTCAAGTCTTCCGCTGTGTATCTTAATTTCTGTTATTCTGTTAGAGTCAGTGTTGTACAATTTGTCACAACATTTAGTACAATATTATTCTACTTAAACTTAAACACTTCATACCAGCACACTTTCAGTTGGTATCAGAGCTGATACCTGACGACACTAGGTTAGATCTTTGGTCAAGTGTGTTTTTAGTGTAGGTTAGCAATGGAAACACATCACATATCCACGGCACTTAGGCCACCCGTTTTAGATGGATCGAATTATGCTTATTGGAAGCCTAAGATGCGTATGTACATCAAGTCAGTTGATGAATGTGCTTGGAGGACTGTACTTACAGGTTGGGAAGCTCCAAAAAGACCAGCAGACGCAGATGGTGAAATACAACTCAAGAGAGAAGTTGACTGGACGGCTGATGAAATAACAACAACAAGCTACAATTCTAAAGCTTTAAATGCTATTTTTACTTCTGTTGATGTTTCAATGTTTAAAATTATATCTAACTGTTCTACTTCTAAAGATGCATGGGACAAGTTACAAGAGCATTGTGAGGGTTCAGAAAGTGTTCGAAGGACTAAGCTTCGAATGTTGGGGACAAAATTTGAGAATCCCCGAATGAAGGAAGATGAAACAATTACAGCCTACAATGAAAGGTTAAGTGAGATTATCAATGAATCACATTCTCTTGGTGATCCTATTTCTAATGTTAGAGTAGTTCATAAGATATTAAGATCTGTTCCTAAAAGATTTGATGCTAAAGTTTGTGCTATTGAAGAGGCAAATGATACAGATAAGTTAAGTCAAAATGAATTAGTGAGTATACTTAGAACTTATGAGATAAACACTAATCAAGCTGATGAAGCTAATGCTGATAAGAAAGTTGTGGTTTTTAAAGGGGAAACATCAAACACTTCTGAAGTTCAACCTATCATTACTGAAGTTGATTCTGATGAAGAATTGCTTGATGAATGCCTCAACAATCCTAACAACATTGCCTTGCTCACTAAGCACTTTAATAAGTTTCTTAAAAAATCTGTGAACAAATCTAGAAACATTCAGCCTAAGATTCAAATCAACACATCAACACCTCAACCAAAAAGGAGGAAAGGTCAATTCACACCAAGACCATCAAAGAGTGAAGGTAAACCAAGGTATGATCCTAAATTTCGAAAATCAGTTCAATGCAATGCTTGTTCTGGTTATGGCCATTATGCAAATGAATGTGCCAATACTAGACTTAAGCAAAAACTGAATTTTAGTGCTACCTTGAGTGATGAATCTGATGATGATGATCTTGATGAATTAAATCAGAATGAATATTCTAATTTTACCAGAATTGATTATAATGATGATCTGGATGAAACAGATTCTGATGTTGTACCTGATGCTTCAACATCTACAGCAACATCAGAACAGAATCACCCAGATTTGAACTATTTTAATGGTTTGGTTGATGATGCAGGAAAAAGGACTGATGACAATGAACACCAAAAGCTGTTAGATGATTGGAACAATCAGAAACTCACTCTTAATTCCTTGAATAAAGAGAATTAGGATCTGAAAGACACAATCACCAAGCTAGAGGTTATACTTACCAAAAGATATCTGGAAATTTGTAACTTAAAGGAGAAATTGATAAATTCCACCTTATGTTTCAAGAAATATTCTAAGAGTGCTTCTGAGGTAAATAATGTTATAGCTACTGGTAAGTCTAATAATCATGGTTTAGGTTATGATGGTACTACTGCTTATATTTCTGATAAATTTAGAAAACCTGTGAAATTTGTGAAGGCAAATGTTGACACATCTGGTGTAACATCTGCACAATCAGATACTCACAAGGTTTAGAGGAAGTATATCTGTCATTACTGTTCCAAAGTTGGTCATATTCGTCCTTACTGTATAAAATTGTTTGAAGAACAGAAAACTTTGAAAATGCTGCATAAAAAACTGTCACATCCTGGTAAACAGTTTATGAAATCTGCATGGAAACAAAAAACTACTTGTAATGTTGCTCATACCTCCTTAAAAGCAAGTCTATCTGATTCATGGTATTTTGATAGTGGTTGTTCTAGACATATGACAGGTCGTACTGATTTCTTATCTGATTATGTGACCTTGAATAGTGGTAGTGTTACATATGGTGGAGGTTCTAAAGGAAAGATTGTTGAAAAAAGAACTTTGAATGTTGAAGGTTTTCCTAAGCTTTAAAATGTCTTACATGTTGATGGCTTACTTGCAAATCTGATTAGCATTAGTCAACTTTGTGATGATAATTTGCATGTGAAATTTGATAAAGCTTCATGTTATGTTCTTAATAAAGATGAAGTTTGTGTCATGACTGGTACTATGTCAGCTGATAATTGCTATCTTATTGGAACAAATGTGTGTAACTTGTCAAAGTATGATGAAAATGTTTTATGGCATCAAAGATTGGGTCATGCAAATTACAGAGCAATGCAAAAACTAATCAAAGCAGATGCAGTAAAAGGAATTTCAAAACTAAGGTTTCACAATATCACTGTATGTGGACCATGCCAAAAAGGTAAACATGTAAGAATGTCGCACAAAATGCTGTCACATTGTACTACACATCGATGTTTTGAATTACTGCACATGGACTTGATGGGTCCTATGGAAACTGAAAGCATTGGAGGAAAAAGGTATTCCTTAGTTGTGGTAGATGATTTTTCTAGATATACCTGGGTAGAGTCCTTAAGAGACAAATCTGAAGCATTTGCTACATTTAAAATCCTTTATAAGAGGTTCAAAAATGTGTTTAACTTGAAAGTTGGTCGTATTAGAACTGATCATGGTAGGGAATTTGAAAACAACATGTTTAATAATTTTTGTGATAAAAAGGGTATCTTGCAAGAATATTCATCTCCTAAAACTCCACAACAAAATGGAATTGTTGAAAGAAAGAATAGAACTTTACAAGAAATGGCTAGAGTCATGCTAACATCCAAATGTCTTGCTAAGAAATTTTGGGGAGAAGCATTGAATACTGCATGTCATATCATAAATAGAGTTTTTATTCGTTCTGGCACAAGTCAAACACCTTATGAGATTTTGAACAACAGAAAACCAAGTGTGAAATATTTTCATGTATTTGGTTGTGCGTGTTATATTTTGAATGATAGGGATCAACTTCATAAGTTTGATTCTAAAAGTGATAAAGGTTTCTTTTTAGGCTATTCTAGAAATAGTAAAGCTTATAGAGTATATAACCTTAGAACTAACACTGTTCAAGAATCTGTTAATGTTGTGTATGATGATGATAAAGGTCTTACAGATGACAAAGATGAAGAAGATGTATCACAGGTTACTGATAGTTCTGAGAATACACTGAAGTCTGTGTTGCACCGAATGTTAACACATCTGGGTCAACATCTACAGAACAGACAGTTGTAACTTCACAGAATGACCAGTACGTTCCCAAAACGAATCCTTCTTCAAGAATAGGTAAAAGTCATCCTTTTGACCAGATCATAGGCGATGCTACAGTTGGAGTGCAAACAAGAGGAAGAGTAAGATCAAACAACGTAGATGTTGTAAGAACAATATGCATGTCTTCTATGTGTAATGTTGTAAATGCTGAATGCTATTTATCTGAAATTGAACCTAAGAGTGCTAAAGAAGCATTAACTGATGAAAACTGGATTAATGCTATGCATGAAGAACTTGGTCAGTTTGAAAGAAATGAAGTGTGGACACTTGTTCCAAGACCTAGTCAATAGTCATACTAATGTCATTGGAACAAAGTGGATATTCAAGAATAAAACTGATGAATCTGGTAATATTGTTAGAAACAAGGCTAGGTTAGTAGCACAAGGTTACACCCAAGTTGAAGGAGTTGATTTTGATGAGACTTTTGCACCTGTTGCTAGGATAGAATCTATTAGATTACTGCTAGTTATTGCATGTTTTATTGATATTAAACTTCATCAAATGGATGTAAAGGCTGCATTTCTAAATGACATTTTGAATGAAGAAGCATATGTTGAACAACCTATAGGATTTGAAGATCCACAATATCTTGATCATGTATATAAACTTAAGAATGCATTGTATGGTCTTAAACAAGCTCCTAGAGCATGGTATGGTAGGCTTACTGACTTTCTTTTGGAATATGGCTTTATTAGAGGAGAGGCAGATAGAACTTTGTTCATTAAGCACACTGAAGGAGATTTACTTATTGCTCAAATATATGTTGATGACATTGTGTTTGGTTCTACTTGTGATATAATGTTGAGTAACTTTGTTGAGGCAATGACTGCAACATTTGAAATGAGTATGGTTGGAGACTTGAACTATTTTCTAGGTCTTCAAATCTAACAGGGCAGTGATGGTATTTTCTTCTCCCAGAGTAAGTATGCTAAGAACTTGGTTAAAAGATTTGGTCTTGAGAATTCAAAACCAATGAAAACTCCTATGGGATCTTCTTTGAAACTTTGCAAAGATAGTGCTGGAACAGATGTTGATCCAACACTTTACAGATCCATGATAGGTAGTTTGTTGTATTTAACCTCTAGTAGACCAGATATTATGTATAGTGTGTGTGTTTGTGCTAGGTACCAAGCTAATCCAAAGGAATCACACCTGAATGCTGTGAAGAGAATTATCAAGTATGTTTCAGGTACAAGTGACCTTGGAATCTGGTACACCAAGGACACCAACAACATTTTGATTGGTTATAGTGATGCTGATTGGGCTGGAGACATAGATGATAGAAAGAGTACGAGTGGAGGATGTTTCTACATGGGAAACAATCTTGTATCATGGCATAGCAAGAAACAGAATTGTGTTTCACAATCCACTGCAGAATCTGAGTATATTGCTGCTGGAAGCTGCTGCACACAACTCTTGTAGCTGAGCAAGATGTTCCATGATTATGGTATTGAGAATGGTATACTTACTATCTTTTGTGATAATACTAGTGCCATTAACATTTCTAAAAATCCTGTACAACACTCACTCACAAAACACATTAGCATAAGACACCATTTTATGAGAGATTTAGTAGAGAAGAATATTATTAAGTTGGAGTATGTAACTCCTGAAAAACAGAATGCTGATATTTTTACAAAAGCCTTAGACCATGAGAGATTCTCCACCTTGAGGAAATCTCTTGGCATGAGCACTATCTGAAAAGAATTCGGATGGATGTTGTCACAAATGCGAAAGCATTTGGGACAACATCATGGGTTGTATAAATTTTATAAGTTGAATTTATTTCTTACTTAGTTAAATAATTCCTTTGTAAAATATCTACGAATCTAAGAACCTTGGAGTGCAAAAATAAACGTCTTACACCTCTCAAATGCATAAAAATGAGAATGTTATTAGCATACTAAAAGATGTACCAAATCACTGAGTAACTATGGAGCACGGAGTTCACTACTACGATGCCTTCTTTTCAAAAGATGATACTTGGTAAAAACATCAACATATTTGTAATCCATTAAGTAAGTATGGGGCACGGAGTTCGCTACTACGATGTACTCTACAGGAACAATGGATCAATACAAATTAGATGTTATAACACAAAAAAAAAAATATGGTGCAACACAAATGAAGCAAATTCATGTAAAAACCGTGTTGAGGTGTTTGTAACAGTTTTGAGCACAACATTGCCTGATTCGAATTTATTTTTATCTGTTGTAATTATTTATTGAGATTCATTTTATTTATTTAATTAATTACTGACTCACATCTATTTTTTTTCTTCAGATTATGCGATTTTTATTCTGGAAGCTTCTTTAATTTTAATTAATTTAATTAATTGATTTATCCCACTAATTAACCATGATCTAGGTTGTGGCTAAAAATGTGGAGCACTATCGAAATTTCTAGATTAATTCTTCTGTTTTATTTTCTTAACCTCCAACTACATTATTCTCTCTATAAATATCGAACATAAGATGCCATTCATTTACTAATTGTGATTTCAAAATTTGTTGAGTACTAAGATTGCAGAATTGATTTTTGGTTGTGTATATCTCAAAGAAGTGTGTGCAAATTCCCATCCTATACCTTGAAATTCCAACCGCCTAACTTAAATGGCTGGAAGAAACTCGAAATCCTCACAATCTCACTCTGATTCGAAAAATTCATCCCACTCTCGCACAAATCCTCTTGAAATTCTTGCTTCCATGGCTTCACAAAACTCTACCTCGTCAAATGCTGATTTGAATGTCTCTGCAACACCATCAACAACCGCTCCCACTCCTCAAACCACTCCTCAAACAAACTTTCCTCAAGATGCAACCGTCGAACAGGTCACTAGGGCTATCGAAGAGGTGTCTGATACTCTTCGAACTACTGGTCATCTGCCCGTGATGACTTTTGGAGATATCACTGTGGATATCTCAAGCTATTTGGCTGATCAAACCGCCCAAATGGCTTCTGCTTCAAAAAGCCCCAAATCACCTACTGTTCACGAACCGCAAACTGGAAATGTTGAAGCTTCTGTTGAAGAAGAAGAAGCTACTGCTACGTCTGACCCTGAAGACGTTGAAATGGAGGAAGCAAACATCTCTGAAGGTACAAACTCCTCACTCTCTGTTTCAGATGAGTCTGCCCCCATTCCTCTCAAGAAGAATGCACAGAAAGGCAAAAGACAGAGAAGCCCTGTACGAAGAAGGAGATCAAACCGCGTATTCACTCGTGTGGATTATTCTGAATCCATGAGGAAGAAGAAGAAAGCTGGAGATGATGCTGGTGAACCCATCCAAGTGTTCACAGACTCTGAGGAAGAAGCTCTTGCTGTTGCTGAGAAATCCAAGAAAACAAAGACTGTTGTTGCTGAGAAATCCAAAAAGAAGGTTGTTGCTGAAGAGAAAGGGAAAGGAAAGTTTGTTGCTGAACCAAAAGGCAAAGAGAAGATGATCATTGAAGATGAACCTGCTAAATCAGATTCCAACTCTGATTTTGAGAGATGCTTGAGAGGCATACTGCAGTCTCTAAAGAAAAATGTTGAGCATTATGCTGCTGCAAAAGAAGCTGCACCAGAACCTGAAGATGGTGGCAGTGGTGATAGCTCTTCCAGTGCAGAGAGCAGCCCTGATCAGAGCTCTCCTAAAAGCTCTACACCAAGCTCAGATGACCTTGTTTCTGAAGAGGAAGGTATTTCTGATTCTCTTGAAACTCTAGAGAATAGGTTGGCCATTTATTATAAGAGAAAACTGCTGATAGAGAAGAGGATTAATATACCTGACTTTGATAGCAAAGGCATGATTAGTTTCTTAGAGGAAAGGAATTTGATGCATGCTGTGAACTTTGGTGAATCTTTCTTGACAAATTGGGCCTATGAATTTTATGCCTGTATGAAAAAAAGCACTGGTAGGAGATCATCTAGGTGGTATGGGACTGTTAATTTTAGGGGGAGGGATGTACCTTTTACTCCTGAATTGATAAATGAGTTTTTGGAAATTCCCAATGTTGAGGTTGATGAAGAACCTGACATAGATGTGGTCATTTCTGCTATAACTGGTGGTAGGGTAGTTAAATGGACTAGATAGATGCTAGCCAAAGACCTCACTTCCCTACATTCTGTGTTATACAAACTCATTATCTACAACTGGATTCCCACCACAAACACTACCAAGATCACAAAGGATCAAACTATTTTGATGTATAGGATTTCTGTGCTTAAGAGATTCAATTTAGGCCTTACAATTTTCCAACATATGATGAGATTTACTGGGAGAGTTTCTGAGAAAGGCAACCTACCCTATCCTGTTCTGATTTCCAATTAGTTGAGGCATCATGGATTTGTTGCAAAGAACACTGATGTGTTAAGGGGGAGAGTTCCATTATTGGCCATAGCTCCTGCCTTACTCACTGGGGATAGAGTCATTGATCTGCCTTTGATTGCTCCTGGTACTGAACATCAGCACAGACCCTCTACTTCTGCTCAACCAGAACCTTCCAGACCCTCAACTACTGATCATCCAGAATCATCCAGATCAAGACAGATAAATGCAACCCCAAATGTTGAGAACATCCGTATCAACATTTCTGGTAATGTGTATCTTTCACAGGAATTCATCAAACTCCAACTCCAACACTTGCAGGAAACAATTGATGAGCTCCAGTTCCTGAAGGACAGGTGGACAAATCTGCTTTCACCTACAACAGGGGGAGTACCACCACCATCAAACTCCAATGTGGTGATTGAAGAATTGAATGATGATGGAGTTCCAGCTGCTGCTGATACTGGTGATGGACCTGATGCTGCTGGAGATACTGCAGTGACTGATGTAGTTGCACACCTTGCATCTACTTACTTTGTTGATGAAGGAGATGATGATGATGGTGCTGAGATGGACACCTTGTATGGTGATCTTCATAGAGGAAGCTGCTAAGACATGGGGAGATCTGAATTCCATAATGGCTATGGTGCAGGAAGATGATGCTGCAGCTTTTACCACAACAATATATGTCATTTATTCAGTTCAATCTCTGTAATTAATGTTTAAGTTTGAATTCTGAAATTCTGATACACTTGTTATTTATTTTTCTAGATGATAGGCTGTTTATTGTCTTTACAACTTGCTTAACTATGGTTCCACTTGATGATATTTGTTTACTGCCCTTGCTTAATTTGTTTACAGGTTATCATGTGTTCTACTGCAGGTTGTATAGTGTTAGTGTCTGCTTATTTTTTTTGTTTATTGTTTTTGCTCTGATGTTTGTTTTTTGTTAATGTCTTACTTAGATTCTAAGTTAATTCTTCTAGTTCAACTTATGATCTTAGTAAAGTTACTTATGTTGTGAATAAGTGTAGTGTTTATACTTGTTCTATTTTGGATAAAATTTATCTTGATCTTATGGCACGGATCATTGTAAAATTATCCTTGATCTTCGTTTGATTTGATCCAACGATTACAACAGGTATTGTCTTGACTAGTACTTAGCAATGATGTCGACCTAAACTAAGTACATAATACTGAGTATGTATAGAAATATATGTGCATCAGGTGTGTTGTAGTCGAAAGGTCAAATTGGGGGAGATTGTAGATGTTGTTAATCCTTAAATGCCTTAACATTATCAACAACATCTTAATTTGACCTTCCGAGATTTTTTCTAAGTCTTTTCTGAAATGCTACATTAAATGTTGATCTAAATGTTGTCGCATTTCTGGCAGGATCTAGAAGCTTCTACAAGGATCTGGAACCTAGAAGATTCCAGAACATTGGAGAACATACTAGAGCGGTCTGGAACCATTTAGAACGACCTGGAGCATTCAAGAAGGATCTAGAAAGATCATGGAAGTTGAGTTCCTAAAAAATAGGATCTCAATGTGGAAGCCTCTAGAATCAGCACCCCACTTCTATAAATACCGATTGAAGGCTTCTCAAATCAGTGTATTCTATTCGATCAATTTCCTAGACCGAGCGTTGATCCCTGTTAGGAATTGTGGCCAGTAGTTTTACCTTTTAGATCATACGAAGTATTCCACCCGTATGGCTGTGTGTCTTCTTATATATTGAGAGTGTAATCATTAGATAGACTAGGCATTTCGACAGTGTATAATTTATACACTTAGTTCATTTTTAGAACAAGGCACCTGCCTCGTTTGTAGTTTCAGTTGTGAAGGTTATTGCTGTAACATTTCACACAGCATTTGTACTTGAAGATACGTATTGAATTTCGCCGTAAGGCTCGCATAGATTTTTATTTATAAAATCTATGTGAAAAATTATTTCCATTGTGTCACGTTTGTTTTTAGTGTTTCAAGTCTTTCGCTGTGTATCTTAATTTCTGATATTCTGTTAACCTTTCATTGTGTTGCAATTAGATACACATTTTTTTTCTTCGGTCAACAATTGTTGATGTGGCTTGTCGGAGCTTGCCACGTCAGATTTTCCATAATTCTTTTTTTTTTTTAAATAAAAATAAAACTTTATAAAAAAAAAACTCTCGCTTCTTCTGCATCTTCTCAAACTCAATAGAGTTCTTGGGCTCACTTCTCAAATTCAATCAATCAAGTTATTCTCTTCTAACTCCAAAAATTAAAATCATAAGGGATATAACTTAACACTAAAAAGAAAAAAAAAATCAAACTCAATAAATAGAGTTCTTATGCGTCTTTCTTACTTCTCAAACTCAATTCTTCTCTTATAACCCTAAAAATCAAAATTATAAGAGATAAAACTAACCTTAAAAATCCCAAAAAAAAGAAAAAAAAAATTGTGAAGAGCTTTATCATTTCTTATATATATATATATATTTTTTTTTTTTAGATGAAAGAATATTTTTTTATATATTGGTTGGAAAGTTAGCAGCAGAAGTTAGTGGAGTGGATCTATGATGACCAACACCTCTACTCAAAAGAAAGAGATTGTGTCCTCTATTCAAAAGAAAGAGATTGCAAACGCAAGAAAAATAACAAAATAAGGCATGAGTGTATTGGGAGGGGTGATAGTGGAAGTGAGGGTGTTGTTAGTACTCAAGAGAGCCGTGCTAATGAAACATGAAACAAGTTGATGATCTGTTATTTTTGTAACATAAAACTTGAATACTTGTAGCTTACAATTGCAAATGTTTTGTACATTAAAAAGTCTACTTTTAGTATGCTACATATATTTTTTTAGAATATATTCTAGAATACTTCAAAAAAAAAAAAATTCTAGAATATTTTTGTTGCAGTAATCATTAGTGTTAAACAAGTTAATTTCTAGAATATTTTTTTCTCTTCATAAAGCATATAAATTGATAAAATTATTTAATAATTGAAGAATTCCTAAAGAAATAAATCAATAATTAATTGAGGTCTACTGTGTGGAGGTTAGAAGAGAAGAACTTGATTGAGTTTTTTTTTGAATGATTTTTAGCGGATTTTGATTTTTAGGGTTAGAAGAGAAGAACTTGATTGAGTTTGAAAAGTGAGGAAGACGCATAGAAGAACTTTATTGAGTTTGAGAAGGGAAGAAGAAAAATTTGATTGAGTTTGAGAAGAAAAAGAAGAACTTGATTGAGTTTCAGAGAAGACGCAGAAGAATTGAGTTTCAGAGAAGACGTAGAGAAGCATAAGTTTTATTTTTATTTTTATAAAGTTTTATTTTTATAAAGTTTTATTTTTATAAAGTTTTATTTTTATTTCTATAAAGTGTAATCTGATGTGGAAAATAAAAAAAATAAAAAAGAATCTGTGTAATCTGACGTGGCAAGCTCCGACAAGCCACATAATCAATGGTTGGCCGGAGAAAAACAAAATGTGTATCTAATTGCAACACGATGAAAGGTTGTGATTTTTTACAATAATCATAAAGTTCGTGATTAAATTGATACTGAGACTAAAAGTCGTGTATTTATTTAGAATTAACCTATTTTTTAAAGATTTTATTTAATTTTTATTTAATTTTTTTCAGATATAATTAAAAACCCAATTTAATTATTTTGAAATTTTAGTTTATTTTTTTCATTCAAATACTTTTTTTATGATTTATTTGATATTTTAAAATATTTTTCAACTTTTATTTAATTTTTTTTATATTATTGAATTTTTTTTTCGAATGATAATTTTTTTTTTTTCGGATGATAATTTTTAAAATTTTTTTATATATATATTTTTAAGATTTAGTTAATTTTAATAATGTTATTTTGGTTTTTATTTATTGTATTTTGTTTTAAGTGTTAAAAGGAATAAAAATTTATTTTTAAAGGGTTATAAAGGTCATTTCACTACTAGTTTTTTCTAATAAAACCTACACCATAAATTCTTGTCTAATAGAGTCAAAATTAAAAATCTTAGACAACTTTACCCTTTTACTAATTTGACACAATTCGAAATATTTAATTCAAATTACAGGGTCAACTAATTACCATAAATATAGATTAAGATATTCTCGAATAAAGCGAGATTTAAGCACCTTCCAAATTTTTAAAAAATTCCTAAATAGTAGGTATTCTAATTAATGTGTTTCACTTGCTTAGCTTCGAGAATTCTGCAGAATATTGATTTTGTTTCAGCGATTGTTCATCGTTATCTGCATTTTTCGGGGACTAGTACTTCGATTCTGCAAAATCTTATGTATGCACAATATATATGCACAGAACTGTGCATAAAACACGTTGTTCATACATTTGATAAGTAGCAAACAAAAGAGTTGAAAAAGTAAATAATCATCCAAGTTTACATAAGAATACTCAATAAAATATAGCATTAACTAAATCTTATATAAAGTTCTCCATCACCCCAAACTTCTCGAGCACGATCCGGACAATGCACGAATATTTGCATATGTATCCGGTATGCCTGTGGGTATGCACACTACATATGCACGGATATGTGCATAGAACGTTGTTCGTACATTTGATAGGTAGAAAATAAAGGGTTGAACAGTAATTCATCATCCAAGTTTACATAAGAAAACTCAATAAAATATAGCATTACCCTTAATCTTATATGAAGTTCTCCATCACCCCAAACTTCTGTAGTCCAATCCACAAAATGCATAGGGAGTTGAATATGTACACAGTATGCATAATCGGTGCCTACTACATATGTATTGTAATAGACATATATTTACACACTCGATAGATTACCTTGAGAACTTAGAGGACGCATATTTGTTATTTCAGCCAACAAATCTGCAAAGGATGACGATTCAGTCAATCGAATCAACTTGTTCTTCCCATTGAAATCAACCTTGCAGAAAATTATATAATCCATTTGAATCCTGGACGATATCGACAGTCTGTCCAATGCAAATATATTCGAAAAACAATTAATTGATGTACCAGAATACCTAATCTACAATGCAAGAACTAAAAATCAGAATAATAAATTTACGATGTCAAATGCGATATGAATTGTGGAGTAACAACAATGACTGCATATGATTAAGGAATTCAATAATTGGCTTCAGGATATGAACAATAATCGAACGATAAAAAAACAATAGACAAGTATTGGAGACGTACCAGAATCTGGATCTATTGAAAAATGCAGTTCCTAATTCTGATTTCAATGCATAATCGAAAATGACAAATTGAAATCGAAATTGATAATCCAATTTGGAAAATATCTTAGTCTGATTTCATTGCATATTCGAATCTCGTAAATTGAAATTGAAGATGGAATTTGGGAAATTTCCTTAATTTGGTTTAAGCGCATAACAAGAAACTTCGGTTTTAATTTTCGAATTTGGAAAGTCAGAAACTTTCTGTTAATCAAGACTAAATTCCAGGAATTCATTTTAAAATTCATATTAGTTTAAATTACGATTTTTTTAAAAAATTTTATTTTAAGGGTATCATGGGTAATTTATCTTTGATTTGTCTCTATTAGAAAACTATTGAAGTTGGTGTCTCTATTTGCTTAAGGGGTGTTAATAGTAGACTTATTAGGGAATAATCTCATTTGTAAATTTTAGTGGAGTGTGTTTAACATTTGGGGTGTGTATAACATTGTATGGGGTGTTAATAGCCCCACCCTAAAAATTATCCTCTAGGTTTGTTGGTTTGTATCAGTTTTGCCGAGGGGCGCGGCTAAAGGCACCCGGGTTTCCTATGAGTACACCCACGCGATGAGGACACACGCAAAACGGATGAGGACACCCACCTGGAAATCTAAAAAATAACCTCCTCATTTCAAACCCTAATTAAATCTTATCTTCCTCTCTTTCTCACACAAAAAGTGCACCCACCTCCCCTCCCCCTCCCTCCCAATCGGCCCGCCGCCCACCACCACTCCCTCCCAATCGGCGCCGCCGCCCACCACCCTCCCTCCCTAGCGGCGCCGCTCCTCCCCTCCCCACGCGGCGACAGCGCCGCTCTTTCCCTCCCCTCCCCACGCGGCGACAGCGCCGCTCCTCTCCTCCCCTCCCCACGCGGCGAACGCCCACTTTCTTCGTCGAACCGCCGCCGCCGTTGGAGGAGACCACCGCCCCTTCCCTCGTCCGCCACTGCCCCTGTCTCCTGTTGCTGCGTTTTCTTCTTCGAACGCCGCCGTCGCTGGAGAAGGGCGAATCCTACGCCACCGCCCTTGCCCTCGTCCGCCACCGCCACTGCCCCAGCCCTCGCCGCCATCGTTTCAAGGTAGGTTTTTGTATGAAAATTAGGGTTTTTAGATGTTGGAGAATTATTTTCGAACATATTGAGTATGTTTTGGAAACATTTTCGAACAATCTGTGTTTGTTTTGAAAAAAAATTAGAACATTTTGTTTTTGTTTTGGAAAATATTTCGAACATCTTGTTCGATTTTTTTTTTCGGAAAAATTTAAGTTGTTTTGAATATTTTTTCGAACACATTGAGTTTGTTCATTAAAAAATTTCGAACAACTTGAGTTTGTTGGGTAAAAATTTTCGAACAAGATGCCCAATTTTTTTTTGGACAAATGAAAGTTGTTCATGAATTTTTTTCGAACACATTGAGTTTGTTGGGTAAAAATTTTCGTACATCTTAATTTTATTCGGTTAATATTTTCGAACATCTTAAGAATTTTTTTTTATTATTTTTGTTGATTTTTTGTGTTTTGTTGAAGAATGACGTTTATTTTGGTGGTGGTGGACATGAATCTGTCGTGAAATAGAAGCGGTGGATGTACTCATCCGGCGTTTTTTTTTTTAAAGTACAAGAGGGGTAAATACGTCATTTCGCATCACCCTTGTGACAAAAAAAAATTCCCCTGGGTGTACTCATAGGAAACCCGGGTGCCTTTAGCCGCGCCCTTTGCCGAGACCCACCACTCATTTATCTTTTGTACGGATTGTGCTATTTATGTTTTGGACGGTTTGTGCTCCAATTTCTTTGAATTTAGTTTTTTTTTTTTTTTGGTTATATGACCACATTGCTTTAAATAGTTTCCCACACTAATCTCGTTTAAAAAATATTTTAAATTCATACTCCCTTCGTCCCAAAAAAATTATTTTGCAATACACATATTAAATATATGCATCTCCTTTTAACATGCAATACACATATTACATATATGCACCAAACTATGAATATATGCACATTGTTTGTGCATTACGTGTAAGACTACATGTCAATCCAACCTTTGTGTTAAAAATTTCAATAAAATTCGAAATAATTTATTCTAATTTTTTAGTACATCAGAGATTTAAAGTAACGTACAGAAGATGAAAATGAAACAAACACCTTGAATGTGTGAAACAAATTTGTATTTTAATTATATAAAATTAAATATTAAACAATTTTAAACTATCAATGTTGGGCATATTGACATTTCCAAATATAATAAATTAAATATATTTATAAAAGTGGTATGCAACATATTTTTGTATGTCAATGAGGATATGCAACAATTTTTTGCATGTCAATGAGAATATGAAACATATTTATGGAATCGAATTGGGAGATTAATAATTTTTATAAATTTTGGAAAGTTATAAATGGGTAGAATTTTAGAAATATTTTTACAAATTTTGTTTTTTAATAGTTGACTTTATAATACTAATTTTGCTGAAATTAATTTTTTAAAATTTGAAATCCATTTTAATTATGAAGTCGGTAGATTAGGAATGATAGTTTTGAATTTGAAAACTTAATTAACTCGCACAAATTTCGAGAATATCATATCAGCTGCATTATTTGAAATTAATTACTAACATAAGGGCATAATTGTACATCTAAGTTGGATTTTGTATTTAGTTGAAACTATAATAAAAATTAGCTTGAATTTTAAGAGTAGGGGTGAATTGTCCTATATTGTTTTTCCCCGAATTATTTTAGTAATTTTGCCAAAAAAAAAAAGTGTCCAGAATATTTTTGGATTTACAGTAATACACTTTTGGCTTTGTAGTGATAAAATTTAGGTCTTGTAGTAACATAGTTTTGATCATATAGTATAATAATATTTGAGAGTGAAAATAAATATTTTAATTAAAGTTGACCCATTTTGACCCGCGTTTGACCCACGAATTTTGAACGAATTTACCTTATTTGATTAATATTGCATTTTGTGTATAGTAAATATATAAATATAATTTAAAAAATTATTTAATTAACTTAAACATGTAGAACATGTAGCAGGTTCATAAGACGCATACGATGCCACGTGGCGCAATTCGACATAATAACTACGGTAGTCGATTTGTATAATTTAAATACCGTAAGAAAAACCCAACTTTTCGGTCCAAGAACTTGCGGGGTCTGATTTAAAGTCAGAACCTTGTGCTCTGTATAGACTGGCCTCATAGAAGTTGTTTGCTTCTTAAAGGGTTCAAACCTGAGATCTCGAGAGTAGCACACTCCTAAATCTCAAACCTACTCAAGCCTACACCATTATGCAGAGACGGACGCAGGTAATGCCCAGGGGGGCCCGTGGGCCCCCCCACCAATTTTGTAAATTTTCTGAGGGTATTTTCGTAATTTCACATATATAAATATTTAAATAATATTAATAATAATATATATATATATATATAAATTATATATGGTAGTATGAGTTATATATGGCGGCCCAGTACTTGGAAAGTGGTTGCATAGTCGGCTACTAATATTCGCAATTTCAAATCATCGTGCAAAGTAATTAAATAAGTAATTCAATTAAAAAACAGAGTGTCTCCTCCTTTTCATTCAACGCACGCAGCAGAGCTTTCAAAACAGAGATCAAGAAAAATATGTCCCATTAATTTTATATATTGAAGGTAAAATTTGTTTATTATTTATTTAACTTTTTTTTATCTTTCTTTATTATTTTGGTTGGTCCACCGCAATTATTTTTATTCTATTCTTTTGTCTTCTTATTGAATTTAGGGTTTTTCAGATTTTAGGGTTTCTCAAAATTGTCTCCACTTAAAAATTTTGATATGAAATAAATTGTATATTCATCTTGTTAAAATTTCATTTTTTATTTTTTATTTTTGATTTTTTTTATTGTTAATATTTGGCCCCCGACTTGAAAATCCTGGGTCCGTCACTGCCATTATGTCAACTCTTTGGGGTTGTGATGGCGATACTTCTGTTTTGATATTGGAAAACGTCAAGCCCAGAAGTGCTTGTTTTAGTATTGGAAAACATCAAGCCAAGAAGTGCTTATTCATGTTTAAAATCGTATAATATTCTCCATATTAGTTACCTCAAAGATGTACACTACTTTATGCAAATTCTACAACAAATTATCATCAGTCAATGAAATATTTAAATCTTAATTTTGGCCCTTTCATTCTCCACAAGTGAAGAACTCTCCCTACTTAAATCGTATATAGTGCAATCTTTGATTAAAGAAATTGTCACGACTTCAAGAACAAAATATATACAACTAAAAGGCCGGGGCAAAAGCAAAACATCTCATACTATAACATGATATAGAGTTACGAATCACGAAAGTGAAGACTACAAATTTAAGTTAAACACCATAGTTGTTTTTTGGCATGCACAAATATTAAAACCAATACACTACTGAAGAGATTATATCGATCGAGCCATTGAACCTTTCAAAAATACTGAGCATATATAGTGCATCTCATGAACAAAATGTGGCAGCTGATCATTTCTTCGTCGTGAGTTCTGCCCTCACATGGAGAAAGTCGTTGATGAAGCAACGGCTGTCATCACCAATGAATTCTGTCCATAAGACAACTCCTTCAAGGTACTTTATATTTTTCGATTGAGTGAACGTGTGGCTTCCTTTCACCCAACTCGTAAACTCTTCTGAGGGCTTCATTTTTAATTGAATCTCATAGTTAACAACACTGCAAGAAATTGATCCAAGCATTCGTAGAGCCAGCCAAAAACAATGTCCAAACTTAGGATTGGAGGGTAGAGAGCATCTGCCAAACAAGATAAGTTTTTGCTCACCCAAGTGGAAAGTCTCTGAAATTATTACACCCTCGGGGAAGAGGCGTATTAACTTCTCCCTCTTGAAATGAATATAAACTATACACTGTTCATATGGCAATGCAAGTTCAATCACATTGATAGGTCGATATTTGTAGGCACGCTCCACAAATTGTCGAGATGCAGTACTATTGCCTTCCTCTGCAGCTAGACAACGTTTTCGATGCGGAGTCCCAGCCTTGAAAGCGAGAGCGCGAATAACTATCTTAGAAGCAACTACGCTATCAATGTCGATGCAAGTTTGAACTTTTTCAGTTAACTCTGTTGTAGTCATGAATGGAAAACGAATAAGATGGAGTAGATGGGTTTCCAATATCCCTCGTCTTTCCTCCAAGTCATGAGGATAATGTTTATGCACCCATTTTAAAACAAAATTGTACACAACATACTCCGAAGTCACTTCCAACTCATCACTGGATACAAGTGCTTGGATAGCGTTTAAAGGCAGGTTAAGCACCTCCTCTGTAAACCTGGTGAATTATTAAAAAATAAAGTGAACTGATGGAATATAGTGGCAGAATAATAATAACATATATGGAGCATGAAGGACTTAAAAGATAAAAGAACCACTTCCTGATTATTCTTCAACCAAAACATATAAATTCATCAAAGAAATAAAGATGGGTGCATACTTGTCTAAATTCTTGAACTTTGAAACGAGGAAGTGCTTGGCCGCATCTCCAAGTGGCTGAAGTTGAGGAGACATGAGAAGAGTTGGAGGAAGTTCCAAATAAAGTGAGGCTGATTCACAAGTCATCGCCAACTTTTGCAATGCTTCAGTACAGTCCGTCAAGCATGAAGTAACTTCAAATTTGTCAGCAATCAACAATAGATCCAACAAGGCATCCAAAGTAGTTGGCAGAGTATTACCATAAACATATTTCAACAAATCCATAATAGGTGTTTCTTCTGCAAACATTCAAATCATGCCATACCATTCTTAATTAATTGGTTGATATAAATAGTGGAATTAAACTTGAGTTCACCTGAGGTTTCAATCTGAATTGTAACATTCTTATGCTCAGAGTCAATCAACTGCATAGTAAATGAAGATAATATTATACTCCACTACATAAATTGGTGAAAAAATAAATAAAAGATTTGATGGTATACTTTACGAAAATATGAACTCCTTCCCGCTAAAATCAAAGAGTTTATGTGTATAGTCTTCACACGTGGCTCTACAAATACAAAAGGTGAGAAATTTTCAAACATCAATTAAAATTTCATCATAGAAAGTTATATAAGCAAAAAAACACTAGTACTAGTACCTGTAATAAGTTCAGTTAAAAGGAGTTTCCTGCTACGCTTCACCTTGCGCACCAACTGTGAAGGGTCGACGATTTGAAGCACTAGTGTCCTGTCAGAGAATTTGGCGTCGTCGAATCCAAATACAAAATCCAAACAGCGTTCTGGTATGCCTGAATCGGCCGTCCCCATAGTTTTGAATGAACGGAGAGAGAAGAAACCAATAGCCTTTTAAGGAAGTTAATCACCTTTTTGAGCTGACGTTTTGATTAGGAATGGATTTTGAGCAAATTTTAATTATAGGATTTATTTTAATCTCAAATCTATCTTTAGGAATTATGAGCGTGTGTAGATAAGGGTTTAGACATTAATGCACATGAGTCATATGACATATCATACAAAAAAAAAAATTAAGACACCTTTTTTGAAATAATAATATTCACAGTAACCCTCCCATCATCACTTATTTACTCAAATTGCCACTAACTTTGTTCATAAACAATTACTTTACCTATTGTGAGAATAGGTATGTGATCACCGTTAATGAGGTGATAGGAATGATTCACTATTTATAAGAGTATTTACAAAGAGATAATTAAGGTAAATACAATAACCATATATACAAAGATATGGACTAAATTAAAATATATTATTCTTATATTATTATTTCCTATTATATATTATTCCTATATTATTATTACAAAGAAAAGGCATCAACCCAGAAGTGGGCAGGCATGCTCGCCTGAAATAATAGAGATAGCCCAGTTTCAGTGACATGGCGATGTTTGCGTTCAGCGCGACCATTCTACTGAGGAGTGTAAGGACATGAGATGCGATGGTGGATGCCATGGTCGGCAAGAAATCCGCGAACACGACCATTAACAAACTCAGTGCCACCATCACTCTGGAAAGCCTTAAGAGAAGTGGAAAACTGATTGCAAACAAAGGTGTGAAACCGAACAAACACATCGTAAAAATCAGACTTGGCGTACAGAGGATAAAGCCAAGTGAATCTGGAGAAATCCTCCACAAATATGACATAGTATTTAAAACCATCATTCGAAGCAACAGGGGCAGGTCCCCAAAGATCACAATGAACTAAATCCAACACACGAGATGCTCGCCTCACATTTATTGCAAACGATAAGTGTTTACTCTTAGCCAACTGACATGGAGTGCATAAGTACGGTTTGGGCAAAACAGAAGTAAGAGACAGCAAACCCATTTTATTCAACAAATTAATTAGAGAAATAGGAACATGGCCTAATCTACGATGCCAACACTCAAAAGAAGCCTTCAGCGACGAGCTCCGTAAAGCAGCGACCAAGGCTGGAGTACCCTACTCCAGGGCATAGAGTCCTCGACTATGCCGACCCCTCGCCAAGGGTTGCTTGGTCGCCCGATTCCGAATGACAAACGAGTCATTAGTAAACAAAACATCAACAGGAAAATCTGAAGTAAGCTTACTGATGGGTAACAGTTTCTTAGTAAGATGTGGAACGACGAGCACATCTAACAAACGAACATCCTTATTAACCGAACACGACCCAACATGAGTGATTGGAATAGTAGAACCATTAGCAACAATAACATTGTCGTTACTAGAATACGGGTGAGGATTATCCAGATCAGCAGAGCGAGGAGTCATGTGAGCAGACGCACCGCTATCAAGGAACCAATCAGAGGCCGGAGGCTGCGAGATGTGACACTGAGAGTCAAGAGCATGGGCAAGGTTGGCCGCTGAGGGGGCAGGGCGAGCATAGCGGTCTGGGCAGTGGTTGGCATAATGGCCTTGTTGTCGGCATATCTGGCAGGTAGGAGGACAGCGAACAGAAGCCGAGCCACCAGCCGAGGATCTAGTGGTCGCCTGGCCACCAGAATTCCGAGGGGAGAAGTTACGGGATTTGGGACCAAGGCGAGAAGGTTTACCCGAGCGAGCAGAAACAGAGAATGCTGGAACGGGCGAGGACGAGGAGTCCATCGAACGAGTAAACTGGTCATAGTTTAAGGCTTGATGGATCAGATCCTGAAAAGCAGGCATGGGCGACATAGCCATGCGAGTGTCAGAGAAGCCAGCGAACTGGGGGCCAAGACCGGTAAGAAACCAATGACACTTGTCGTCATCATCAACAGGCTTACCAATGGAGGCGAGTTGATCGCAAAGAGCACAAAACTTCTTGTTGAAGTCGTCGACAGAAGTGGTTCCACGACGAAGGGAGAGGAGTTGATTCCGCAGTTGAGTAATACGGGAGACCGAGGTGTGACTGTAGGCAGCCTCGAGGGCGGCCCAGACGGAGCGCGAGGTGGCACAGCCGATGACCTCGGCCATGGCTTCTTCAGAAAGGCAGGAAAGAAGAAGACTAAGGATCTTCTGATCCTTCTCAAACCAAGCGATGTAGGCTGGGTTTGGAGCCGATTCACCAGATGTGGTGATCGATTTCGCCGGAGCGGGTGTCGTGCCATGAACGTGAGAGATAAGATCATGACTTGACAGGACCGGGACCACCTGATTACGCCAGAGCAGGTAGTTGGAGGATGACAACTTGATTGTCAAGAGATGAACCAAAACATTGAGAGGAATGGTGGGGGGAGTAGGAGCCGCCGCCGCCATGAGGAGGGAAGGGAAGAAATTTAGCGTGAGGCTTTAGAGATAAAATTAGGGTTTCGATGAGTCAGACTGATACCATGTGAGAATAGGTATGTGATCACCGTTAATGAGGTGATAGAAATGATTCACTATTTATAAGAGTATTTACAAATAGATAATTAAGGTAAGAGATAATTAAGGTAAATACAATAACCATATATACAAAGATATGGACTAAATTAAAATATATTATTCCTATATTATTATTTCCTATTATATACTCCCTCCGTTTTTTAATAAGTGTCACTTTGTCTTTTTAACTAATTTTAAAATAAGTGTCATTCTAGGGTTTTTTCTTTAATTTTGACTATTTTATCCTTATTCATTTACCATAAATATTTTTCATTAATAAATTCCACAAAAATTGTTTATACCAAAATTAATTTGATTTATGAATACTAGCTACATTCTTAACTACATTCTTTATCAAACAAAATTTATATATTAAAATTAGTTATAATTAATGAAGGGTAATATTGACCACAATTTATAATCTTAATTTGTTGAAAAAAGTTAAAATGACACTTATTAAAAGATGGGGGGAGTATTATTCCTATATTATTATTCCCGATTACCTATAAATGGACCCCACAACATCCCATCATACCTCCAACGTATCAACTTTATACATAAGCTAATCAATATTCATTAAAACCCGTGCCCAGAGAAATGAACATAATAAAATTGGACGGGGGAGTATATGTTAGGCAATAAATTTCAATTTTAAAATGGGTAAAGAAATATATGAAATCTTTGTATTTGTTGGTGATAAACTCATAATACATATTAATAATATGCAAGTAAAATAAATTTACAAAAGAGATAAGTAAATGCAAATTGTAAATATCGGGCATGCATAAATATAACCGTGATATGCAAAAAAAGTACTTCCTCCGATTCAAAAAGTTTGTCGCATTTCTCATTTTGTATAGAATTAAGGAACATATTTTTTTGACACATTTACCCCTTCTTAATATTTCCCTTTTCTTCTCTCTTTTTTTTTTTTCCACCTTCCTTAACCACCAAATGTCATTAATATATTTCCAAAAAAATAGGGGTAATTTAGGGAGATCATTGATAAAATTAGGAAAAGCGACAAATTTTTTGAAACAAAATTTAAGATCAAATGCGACAAACTTTATGAAACGGAGGGAGTAATATGTTAATGTTTGCATAATGTACAAATAACATATACATTGCTTGCATAATAGAGTATTGATAAATATATTATTAATATTATTCTGCCAGAGAACTAAATGAACATATTAATTGTCTCCAGATGCATTATCAAAAAATATTACAGTAAGACAATTTTGTGCGTAGATTTGATTGGATTTGGGAACAATGAATGTTCTTAAATTTGTTTTGGAAAATGCGGATTTTTAGAAATGTTCTTTATGAGATACACGATTTAAGAGGGAAGCAATGTTTTCCATATTATATGTGTTGACTTATTCTTAATAACTACTCCTCTGTCCACCAAAAGTGTGCTCACTTTTTTTTATATATGTTTTTTAAAAAATCATATTTTAATTATAAACAATATATTTAATATAATGAGTATAAAATATATTTGGTAGATACTCAATCTTGTTAGTAAAGTAGAAAAAATATTCAAAAGTTAACTATTTAAATAGAATAAGCACCCAAAAAAAGAAATGGGCACACTTTTGATGGACGGAGGGAGTATAATTATTTAGATGAAAGGACAATATTGTACAATTAAGTTCTATTTTGAATTTAATTGTAACTTTAATTAAACATTGGTCCTAATTGTAAAGACTATAAGTAAAATAGACCTTAGAGTAACTACCCCAGATATAAGAAATATGCAGTTCATTTTTTTTTTAAAGGAAAAAAGGTTATACTAAGAATTATGGAGTACCAGGAGTACTCTAGAAAACTAGTCCAGTTACAACTTCCAAATGTAATTACAGTGCCAAGAAATGAAACAACACCAGATCAGGCTACTATCTAAATAAGGACCCTTGTGTGTAGGCTGCTCTCAGACTAGCACACCAGTCGTGAAAAGAGGTCGAGCTAGAGCATTCTTTATGTAGACAAAAAATACTCCAGGCCTTTGTTCTAATTTCGTCAAACAGTTTTTTCCGGTTTCAGCTCCTCGTTTGAGAAGATCTTCTTATTTCTAGCGTTCCATACAAACCATACCGTCAAGCACCAGATGCATTCCAAGATGGACTTTTTACGCTTGAAGCCGGCAATACCACAGAATTGATGAAAGTGTGAAATTATGTCATTCTGCATCGGTGAGCTATTGTCGAACCATGAAAAAATCAGCCTTCAGACTTTATTGGCCATGTCGCAGCCAACAAACAGGTGGTGGGAATTTTCTTCGCTGGCTCCACATAGTGCGCATCCCAAGTCGACTTCATTACCCAGTGGCGATCCGTCCTCGTAGCACCTTCCAGGCCAACCCCGAATATTTTAGAGGTATCATTTTATTCCAGATCATCTTAATTGCAGTTTGGGCCTCTACACTAAGTACCTGTGTTTGCGCTACCAACTCAAAACCGCCATAAGCTGACTTGGGGCTATATGTGCCGTCAGCAGAAGCTTTCCAACACCAAGTATCCAATGTCGAGGCCTGCAGATTTAAATCCTCCAGCGATCTGCCCAGTTGTCCCGCGAGCTGCTCTTCCCAGGAGAAGAGAGGTCTTCTCCATTGTATATCCTAGTTCCATCTGCCGTTAACCCAATTCCCCGATTCACTGATTCGTGCCTTCTTGTTGACGCATAATGAGAAAAGCCTTGGGTATAGATCTTTTAGGGCTGGTTCATCCGACCACCTATCACGCCATAGAAATGTATCACTGCCGCTCCCAAGAATCCTAACCATGTTGTTGCCGAACCATGCATTTTGTGCGTTTTCAGTAAACAGACTTCTAAGCATGTTCCACCAACTTGAATACTGATTTCTGTTCGCCTCTACTTCTGGAGCACCCGACAAATAAATATTGTACTTAGAATCGAGGATTCTGACCCACAATGCTTTGGGTTCCGTACGTAGCCTCCACACCCACCTGCCAAGAAGAGATATGTTAAATAAATCAAGATTTCGAACACCAAGTCCCCCGACTGGCTTAGGTCTACAAATATCATTCCATGAGACCCATGGAATTTTTTTAGAACACACACCTTCCCCCCCCCCCAAAAAAAAAAGTTACGTTGCAATCTAACTAGCTGACTCAAAGTTTGTTTAGGGATGCGATATAGAGATAGATAATAGATAGGCAACGATACGAGAACCGCATTGAGTAATGTGATCCTTCCACCGTTTGTCGATCCTCCCACATCTTAATTCTGTTTTTCACCTTCTCCACCACCCCTTTCCAAGCATCTGTCTTTTGATGATTAATTCCCACCTGAATCCCGAGGAAATTCATTGGGAGTGACCCCACACAGCATCCTAAGAACGCTTCCATACCATGTTGTACCTCCGAATCCACATTAAGGCCGAGAAGGCTGCACTTAGAAAAAATGATTTTCAGTCCGGATAATCTTTCAAAATTTATCAGCTAACACTTGAGAGCCCAAATATTTTTCGTGATAGCCTCCCCCACCAAAATAGTGTCGTCGGCATATTGGAGATGTGTAACCGGTATCTCATTTCTCCCTACTCTTACAGCGTCATAGATGCCTGCTGAAGTGGCTTTGCGAATGAGTGCGCTTAGGCCTTCAGCCGCGATAATAAAGAGAAGCGGAGATAGAGGATCTCCTTGCCAAAGCCCCCGCTGAAGATGGAATTCGGTTGATGGGTTGCCGTTGACAAGGACAGAAGCGGAAGCCGATGAAACGCATTCCCGAATCCACTTACGCCATTTAGGAGAAAAGTCCATACTCCTCAACATGTCATCCAAGAAGTTCCAGTCCACCGAATCAAAGGCTTTTGCAAAATATATATTGAGAAATAGCCTTTCCAACTTCCTCTTCTTTGCTTCATCGATGAGTTCATTGAGCACGAGCACTCCGTCTAAAATCTGCCTTCCGTGTACAAACCCAGATTGCGTCTCTGAAATCACCGACCCAGTAACCTTTGATAGCCTTCTTGCCAACATCTTCGCAATGATTTTGTAGTAACAATTAATCATCGAGATGAGCCGATAATCATTAATGCATTCCGCATTCTACTTTTTTGGAATAAGGGTAATGAAGGATAGATTGAAGCCTTTTACAAATTTCCCGTTTAAGTGGAATTCGTCAAACAAATTCTGGAAATCACCCTTCAACACGTCCCAATTTGCTTTGATGAATGCAATCGTGAATCCGTCCGGCCCAGGCGACTTTGAGGGTTCACAACACCAAACTGCTTCTCTAATTTCCTCGGCTGTGAAAGCTGCTGTGAGCATAAGGTTATCCGTTGCACAGATTTTATGCAAGGCCAAGTCGTGGGGGATTGATTCACGTATTATGCAACACCAAAATACACAACCGCAAGTATACGGTGTATATTGTAGCGTGATAAGTACGAGGTCGATCCCACAGAGAGGTGTAGTGTAAAAGTATAGTTTGTTGATGTAAGTTCTAAATAGACGATGATCGATAAGTTTGAAATGAAGTAATTACCCCTAATTATCTACCAAAGTGTCACAAATAGACAATTAAAAGAGTAATAAATAAATCGATCAACAAGTGCTCATGCAAATCAAAGAAACGAGAAATAAACGAGTAAAAATTCTAATAAGAGAAGGTAGTTTCTAAAGCACATGCAATACTAATGAATCCATCTATGATTAACAATTTGCTCAAGTGGTGTTGTGCATTTTTCTATAAGATTGATCACAAAATAATGATTTAAGAGTTCTCTCGATCCAAATAACACAAAAGAAATACAATCCAACTTAGTATCTCTACCTATATTGCATCATAAAACTCAATTAACACCTAAGATCATCACACATCCTCCTAATCATTGATCATCTCTCGATCTCTCAATAAAATTAGGTCAAATACTTGCAATCAATTAATCAAAAGAAATTTCTCAATCCAATTTCAATTAACTAAGATTAATACATCACTATTGTACACTAATGACATGTTTTGCAATGGAAATCAAGCATTCAAATAGAATTAAGCCACACAAACACCAAATAAGCAAAACATTAATTCATAAACTTCATCAAAAGTATTTACAAGGCCCTAGAACCAAAAGTGTTCTAGTCAATCAACAACATAATCCAATTAACAAAACCAAATGAAATAACTAAATAAAAAGAGAGAGAAATAGAAAGCTTAGTCTAATGGATGGTGTGGAATTGAATTTCAAAGCTTTTGAGTCCTTCCTTGCTTGATTTGGTGGAGAAATGAAGAATTTGATGCCAAATACCTCCAAGTGTGTGTTTGTATGTGAGAAATTCTTAAGAATTGGGGAAGGTCCAATTGATTTCAAGAATGAGGGTATTTATAGTGTTGGGGTAGGGTTTTGGGATAAGTTTTGCACTTAAGTCCCTAAAAAATGGCCAAATTTCACTAAAAACCCCGAGTTAGAAAGTGGCTCGGCCGGGCGATAACTTTGTATATTGAATTTGGGCCAAAATACGCGCAGGGGTGCATTTATCAAAAAGCTGGGTGCATATCGGCCTGGCCGGGCGAAAAAAGTGGCCCGGTCGGGCGGAAGTTTTGTATTGCTTTTCGGCCTCCAACTTCGTCCCTCCGTATCTTGAGCTTCCGACCTCCGATTGACTCGATTCTTTTTTATATTCCACTCCATTTTTCAAGCCGGATCCAATGTTGCACTCCTCGTTTTGGTCCAGTGACTTGTGGTAGGTGTTTTGCTCCCAAAATTCATCGTTTTTCCTACAAAATCGACAAAATACAACCTTTCTCTTATTTTGACCAAAACCATCATATTCAATCCATAAATCAATGAAATCAACATCAAAATGAGCTTCCCATGTGCATCTAAAGTGTGTAAATTCCATCCGAATCAAACCCCACCAAACTTAAAATGTTGTTTGTCCTCAAACAATTAAGCACTTAAAGCAATGAGGGTGGAATGATCACAATTAAATATTCAATGAAAATCACACATGCAAAGTAAAGTGTCACGACCACATTTACCAATCTAAACATAATATGAATTCAAAAGAAATACAACATTTAAACCTACTATATGATTATATTTTTCTTTAACAATAATATTACATCATTTCACACCCAGCAGCCACCTATTTGCATTCATTTATTTTCAAATACCAGCAACACATAAAGCCTTTAAATCGATAAACTAGTATGTCCTAGATTATACACTATCATACATATTCAAAAGGAACACCATATATAACAACGAAAGCAAATTAAACAAGCCACGATCCTGCCCAACAGGTCGTCATCTATGTACACAAATACTCAAAGCCTTGCAAGAGCTCCACAACTTGTCCAATAAGTTTACGCAGTCGTATCTCATCAAAGTAACCTACAATGCATAAACTACGTGAGATAAATCTCAGTAAGCAGAAATTATGCATGATAATATGATCCTGTAAAAAATCCTTCTCATATACATTCTTTCAAAACCACCTAGTTCAATTTCTAACACTCACCTAATTCGATCTTTAACACTCGCCTAATTCAATTTCTAACACTCGCCTAATTCGATTTCTAACACTCGCCTAGTTCAATTTCTAACACTCGCCTAATTCAATTTCTAACACTCGCCTAGTTCAATTTCTAATCAATTGCTGGGAACCCCAATCTTACCGACATACACTGACATAAGCTCAATATACATACCATCACATGACCAATATAAATATAACCCAAACTTACAACTTCATTCCTTTGCAGATAAAACACATCATTTATTTTCATGGTATGCTAAATGCAATGCAATGCAACATATGATATCTCACAAAATCACATGTTGTTGAACTCACAGGTTCAATCCTCAATAACCATTGAATTCACACGTCCAACTCAAAATAATCATGGAACTCACAAGATCATTTCACAATTCGCGTAATATCCACGTATCATCATTTAACACTCAAATTTCATAGTTAATGAATATTCACATATCACCAATCAATACGATTAATTCAAAATATACTATGTTTATGAAGAAAAAAACTATTTACGTCCCATAACTTATAACTTTTTTTAAACATGTCCCAAAATAGTTACGGAGTAAAATTTTAATTTACGTCCCATAACTTTTTCAATTGCTTAATTTACGTCCAATTTTTGCTGGAAATCCCCAAATTTATGTAAATGAGATGTAAATTGAGCAATTAAAGAAGTTATGAGACGTAAATTAAAATTTTAACTATTTTGGGACGCTATGCGAAAAAGATAAAAATATTCAACAAATGTGTACAATTCATTATAAAATTAATGTAGTTTATGTTATACAATCAAATAAAAAAAAATTATTTATTCATAAATTAACTTATTTTAATATAAAAAAATAATTTATTTATTCATAAATTAATTAATTATTATAAAATCAATTAACTTACCTAATTCATTATTAGAAAAATTATTAACTTACCTAATTAGAAAAAAATTATAATTACAATATAAGTATTATAAAATTATTTATTTATTTTAACGTAATCAAATAAATATAAAAATTTATCTAAGTATTACACAAAGTAGGTCCACATATTTTTGTACGAACTAATATCAAATTAAAAATTATATAATAAAAATGAAAAACAATAAAATTAATAAATTGTTAAAAAATATATTGTTCATCATCATTTTTCAATTACCGTGGGTAAGGTTAAGGGGTGAGAATTTTGGATATATTTGAGTATTTTTTGATTTATTTGGGGATTTTAAATATTTGTGGATTTTTGTATTTATTTAAAATATTAAAATAATTGTTAAGTTTTAATTAATAAGAGTTTTTGACAATTTTAATAAAAAAACTTATTTGGAATTTTTATTATTTTAAAGATAAAATTTATATTTATTTGAGTATGTTAATTGATTTTTTAAATTAGGTTAATTGATTTTTTAAATAATTAATTAGGTAAGTTAATTGATTTTTCTAGTAATTAATTGACTTAGAATAAATCTTGATTTTTTTCATATTAAATTTTTTTTTGATATTATGATAAATTATTTAGTTATTTAAATATTATTCTAAATTTATTTTCATATATTTTAAAATATTATTTATTATTTTAATTAATATTCATAATTTATTTTATAATACTTATATTGTAAATTATATTTTTTTTCTAATTAGGTAAGTTATTATTTTTTCTAATAATGAATTAGTTAAGTTAATTGATTTTTATAATAATTAATTAATTTATGAATTATTTTTTTATTTGATTGTATAACATAAACTACGTTAATTTTATAGTGAATTATACACATTTGTTGAATATTTTTATTTTTTTCGCATAACGTCCCATTTTAATAAAAAATTTAATTTACGTCTCATAACTTCTTTAATTGCTTAATTTACGTCTCATTTACATAAATTTGGGGATTTCCAGTGAAAATGAGACGTAAATTAAGCAATTGAAAAAGTTATGGGACGTAAATTAAAATTTTAACTATTTTGGGACGTTTTTCAAAAAAGGTAAAAGTTACGGGACGTAAATAATTTTTTTCTCCGTTTTTTTTTTCACAAATATTAAAGTCAACAATTTTTCATCTATAAATTAAGGAGGGTGTATTCAATTGAGATTCTGTTGGATTTTTTTGGACTTTAAAAAGTCAGTGGATTTAGAAAATCCATAGACTCTATGCAGAGTTTGACGGACTTTTTTATTGATTTATATGGATTTTCATAGATTTGACAGGATTCTAAAATACACATTTTTTTATTAATTTACATGGATTTCCATAAACTACACCCCTAAAACTATCAATGCAAACGTATATCGAACACATTTGTATATAAAAAAATTTATCTAAATTATTTAGAAAAAATACCAAAAATATATTAGTTAAAAAAAAATTATTATTCATCATTATTATTCTCATCTTCATTTCCACGATTGACTTGTGTAGTAATTGGCTCTGAGAAAGCAATTCCAAATTTTCTCTTCCATGTCGAGATGTGGTGAATCTTGATCTTCTTCATATTCGATTGAAAATTCATGACATTCTTTCCGAAGAAAGTTATGTAATCCAACTAGTACTAACTCTGCTTGTGTTTGAAATGGGACAGAGGTGGATTTTGAAAATTGTGAATGACGATTTGAAAATACCAAAAAATCTCTCGCGAAGATTGAATAACTCAATTGTATTTCTGGGGTAACGACCTTGACCACCAAAATCTTTTAGATGATATCGAACACCACGTGCTAACTTTAAGATCGTGAATAGATGTTCTTGAGATCTTAACGATATACTATAATTTTTAAAGAGAGAACATAATTTTAAAATACAGAGATGTAATCTTTTTCACGATAATAATGATGGTGAAGAATCTGTGATGCTTATTTATTGAAGAACATAGTTACGTTTCTTGATATTATTTCGTTTGAAGAAGAGGGCTGTGTAGAATTTTGTGGTTCGAATTACAACAAGAATGTCTGTATGTGCTTTCGAAGGAGACTTTGAAATTTTGTTAGAAGAACAACAAAGTTTTTTTTTTCTTCTCTTTCAGGGCCTTCTGAGAGAATCCGCTGAAATCTCTAGTTTTTAGAAGAGATTTTGAATAGTAAAATTTATTTATATTTTTGAAGGAGAATCCAACGAAATCCATAGAGTATTAAAGTCCATAGATTTTTGAATACCTAAAGATTTTAAAGACTTTTTAAAATCCATATTGAATACCTCAAAATTTTGAAAGACTTTTAAAAATCCGGATTGAATACCCCAGATTTTAAAAGTCCAAAAAAATCCAACAGAATCTCAATTGAATACACCCCTCTAAATACACTGCTGAAGAGAGATTGTATTGCAATCGAAATAAAAAATTGATTTCTCCACCCATATCATATCCAACTAGTCATTTCTTGCTCTTGAATTCACATGGAGAAGGTTGTTGATGAAGTAATTACTGTCATCACCTATGAATTCAGTCCACAAGACATTTCCAAAGTACTTTGATGTTAACGATTTAGTGAACATGTGGCTTCCTTTCACCCAACTTATAAACTCTTTTGAGGGCTTCATTTTTAATTGGATCTCATAGTCAACACTGAAAGAAGTTGATCCAACCAGTTCTAGACCCAGCCAAAAATATTCAAGCTTAGATGTGATTACAGAGCATCTGCCAAACAAGACAAGTTTTTGTTCACCCAAGTGGAAAGTTTCCGACTTTATACGACCGTTGGGTAAAAGATGTATTAAGTTCTCCTTTTTGAAATGAAGATAAACAATACAGTGTTGATATGGCAATGCAAGTTCAATCACACTGATAGGTCGACGTTTGTATGCACGCTCCACAAATTGCCGAGAAGTAGCTTTGTCAGAAAGACAACGCTTTCGATGCGGAGTCTCAGCCTTAAAAGCAATAGCGCGAATAACTATCTTTGAAGCAACTTCGCAATCAATGTCGATGCAAGTTTGAACTTCTTCAATTAGCTTTGTTGTAGTCATGAATGGAAAATGAATAAGATGGAGTAGATGAGTTTCCAATATCCCTCGTCGTCAGGATAATGTTTACGCACCCATTTTAGAACAATATTGTACACAACACACTCTGAAGTCACTTCCAACTCATCACTGGATACAAGTGCTTGGAAAGCGAGTAAAGGCAGGTTAAGCACCTCCTCTGTAAACCTGATGAATTATTAAAAAAAAAAAAAAGTGAAACTGATGGAATATCCAAAACCTGATCAAACTAAAATCATGAAAAACACAAAACAAGTTAAAGTCAACCAGTGGACTACATAGAAATTCATCAGAGCTACACTAAAACAGAATAATTAATGAGATGGGTTCGTACTCTTCTAAATCCTTGAAGTTTGCAACAAGGAAGTGCTTGGCCGCATCGGCAAGTGGCTGAAGTTGAGGGGACGTCAGGAGAGTTGGAGGAAGTTCCAAATAAAGCGAGGCTGATTTACAAGTCATTGGCAAGTTTTGCAATGCTCGAACAGAGTCTCTCAAGCATGAAGGGAACTTCAAATTTGTCAGCTATCACCAACAGATCCAACAAGGCATTCAAAGTAGTTGGCAGAGTATTGCTATAAACATATTTCAACAAATCCATAACAGGAGCTTCCTCTGCACACAATCAAGTCATATCTTACCATTGTTCCATATAAATATTAATAGTGGAAATTAAAGTTGAGTTCACCTGAGGTTTTGATCTAAATTGTTACATTCTTCTGCTCCGACTCTAGCATGCCATTTGAGAACAGCTGCATGAACGTAACAAGAGTATATTATATATTATATGGTATATAAATGGGTAGAAAAATAAATAAAATATGAAGAAGGAAGGTATAGACGGCCTACTTTACGAAAAAATTAACTCCTTGCAGCTAAAATCAAAGAGCTAATGTGTATAGTCTTCACCCGTGGTTCTAATTTAAAAAAAAAAAAAAAAAAGTGACAAATTTTGAAACAACATGCAGCAATTATATCAAATAAAATTTCATCATGGAGAAACTCAGACCATAAATAAATCTGCCCAGGCCCTCTTATTCTCATATATGTTGTATAGGCAAAAACAGTAGTACCTGTAGTGGCAGTTAGAATTAGGTCCCGGTCTAGCTGTGAAGCAGCAGAGTCTTTGGTTGGGTGGATTTGGGCTCATGGATTTCAAATCCACCATCCAAATCCACTCCACTTGTTTGGATTATCAATGGATTTCAAATACTCAGATTTTTGCTTACACTATTTATAGTTAAAATTGAGAGGATTTGAAATCCTCACTGAAACCATGTCATTTGAAATTCATCTATTTTCAAAATCTTTCATTTGAAATATCTCCTCAAATCAAATACCTTCATCCAAACACAACCTCAGAGAATTTGGCGTCGTCGAATCCAAATGAAATATCCAAAGAGCTTTCAGGTATTCCTAAACCGACCGAATCGACAGTCCCCATTAATTACAAGAGTTTTGGGAGGTTATTGTTATGAACGAATACAGAGAGAGAAGAAACCAAAGAGTTTTCTAAAGAAACCTTTGAGCTCACCTTTGGATATGTAACATATGTTTTGATTCAGGAATATATTTTGAGGAAATTCGGGTAGATTTCAAAATTTTAGTTATTGGATTTAATTTAAACTCAAATATTTGAATAGGAATTGTTCGTGACTTCGAGTAGGTAAGATTAGGTTTTGTTTATATTATGAATATAATATTATAAAATTTTATACTCCCTGCATCCCATATTAATTTGCATAGATTGACACAAATATTAAAAAAGTGTAATAATGAGTGGGATTTTGAGGGGTAATTTTGTAAACTTTTATGTATAAAGTAAAGAAATGAGTTGACTTTGTGTATGTGTGGAGAAAAAGTAATGATAATTTGTGTAAAATTGAGAATATTGTGAAAGTGGAGTTTATAAAGAATTTTCCATTTTGAAGGGTGTAAAAGTTATTGTGGGACGTCTAAAAAATGAAAGTGTGAAAATTATTGTGGGACGGGGGAGTATCTTTTAATATTATTATGATTCATATTATCTCTTACTCCATAATATTTGAGGTAAATATTTATTCTTATCTTCTAAATATAGATATAAATACACGTTTTACAATTATTTAATGAAATTATAATTTTATAGTCGGTATATGGAGAGAGTAAATTTCCGGAAGCTGCATCCTCCATTAATTGGAATCTATTAATCAAAATCATACACGGTTCCTCAACAAAGATCGGTTCTTCTTCCCCAAGCTTTCATCCATAGCTGCTCCGTCATCGGATAAAATTGTATGGACACCAACTAAAGACAAGTTAAACATCTCTTCCTTGTATGGTGCACAAATGAAATAGTAATCAAGTATTACGGCAACAATTTAAACCTTAAGTTTGATTAATAGTAACAATTAAATTGGAAGTTCATGTTACGGTATAAATTTTACACCTAATGTCCCAATATTAACTTGCATCGAAAGAACACCATATATACTTTTAATTCTGAGACCAAAATTGAATCAATTAAAGGAGTTATGTGATTAATTAAAATTAAAATTTTACTTTTGTAGGACATGTTACGGAAAACATTACAGAACCAAAATAAATTTTATCTACATGCAATGTCGAACAGGGAAATGGTTTAAATAAAGCTCAAGAGTCGACTCTTGTGATAAGTTTAGCCATAATCGACTACAATCTTTGAAGCAGCCTCGTAAAAGAAACTTCTTGTACAAAGAGGCAAGCAATTGTTAGTTGAACAAATTAATTCTATAAATTTCATTAATTTTAAATGGAAAAACTTAACTTCACCTGATGCTTCAATTTTTATGCTTACATGTTGCTGCTCAGAATCCCTCAAATTTAATATTTTGAACAAAGAAAAATGAATGAAGGCAAAAGATTAATAATTAATTTAATAAGATAATTATTTAAATTTTAAATTAAAATTTTATGAGAAAATAAAACGAATCTATGATTTTGAAATAGCCATTTTTGTTGACTTCACCCTCAAATTATATAAACAATTGGCCATAGTTAATTACACCTCCGTTTTTATTGACTTCACTGTCCAAATTATTATTTTTAAAAAATTACACCTAAAATTACTATAGTACTCTTCTATTAATTTAGAGAAAATATAATACAATCAATCATAATTTATATATAAACAATTGTCCACAGTTATTTACACCCCCGCTTTTATTGACTTCACCCCAAATTTTTTTTAAAGTTACACCTAAAATTACTATAATGTCCTTCTATTAATTTAGACAAAATATAATAAAATAAATTACATAATTTATATATAAATATTTGGTCACGGTTATTTACAAACCCCCCCTCCCGCCCGTTGACTTCACCCCATATATTTTTTATAGTGCCCTTCTAATAATTTAAACAAAATATAATACAATCAATCATAATTTATATAGGCAAATTCTTATATACACTCGCGTGTATATACACTCTTCAATTTCATTAATTTACTTTTTTCGGTGCAGATAAGGGCGACGGCTTGGGATGCAACCTTAAACGGACGGTGAGGCCTAGACGAACAGCGAAACAGACGCACGTGAAATCGGCGAAACAAATGCGGCGACGACGAACGAGGCTATGGCGGCAAGACTTTATGCGGCAATGAAGAAAGGCTATGGTGGCGAGGCTTTGAGCAGCGACCGACGAGGATGGGAGAGGAGTGGGTGTCCCAAGCGGCGTATTTTATTTTTCACGCTATATTGTTTGAGAGAATAAGAGGAGGATTATAGTAATGTTGGAGTATTTTCGGTCATTCATGGGGTGTGTCCTAATCGTACGGGGTGTGCACTAAAATTCGTGTGTGCGTATAACCAACTACTAATTATTGTTCATGGTATTACTGATTACTGTACATGGTATTACTCATAATTATTTTTGGTATTATTGAATATAATTAGATGTGTGAAATAATTTGTTATCGTATATACTGTTCATGTTATTACTCATAATTGTTTTATGTATTACTGAATATAACTAAATGTGTGGAAGTATTTGTTATTGTATAAGATATTATTGATCAATGTTCATGGTATTATTGATAATTGTTTTTGGTATTACTGAATATAATTAGATGTGTGAAATTATTTGTTATTGTATAAAATGTTACTGATTAATGTTCATGGTATTATTTTTTACTATTCGTGGTATTACTAATAATTATTTTTGGTATTATTGAATATAATTAGATGTGTGGAATTATTTGTAATTGTATAAGATATTACTAATTATTGTTTATGGTATTACTAGTTACGGAAATGATATAGAGCCCACCAATTGTGCCCACCAGTTTTGCCCACCGCCTATGTGGCATTACCACGTCAATAAATTCTTATTTATATTTAATTTAAACTTAATCTAATATCAATATTTTATTTTTTTATCCATATCAATATTTTAAAAAATCTTTTTTTATATTTAATTTAATATTATCTCTATCAAATTACACTAACTAACGCCATAAATCTTTTCTCAAATCTTTCCATCACCATTAATTTTTTCTCAAATCTTATATCAATATTTTATTTTATGCGTAACTAACGCCATAAATCTTTTCTCAAATCTTTCCATCACCATTAATTTTTTCTCAAATCTTATATCAATATTTTATTTTATGCGTAACTAACCCATTAATCTTTTCTTAAATCTTTTCTATCACCATCTTATATCTATATCATTTCCGTAAAAATGACTACATTAATTTACATAACTCTAAACCTCTAAACTCATAAACCCTAAAACCCTAAAACCTAAAACCCCTAAACCCTAAACCCCTAAAACCCTAAACCCTAAACCCCCTAAACCCTAAACCCCTAAAATCCTAAACCCTAAAACCGTAAACCCTAAGATTCAATTAAGATTTGATAATATATTAATATTACATTAAACTCACGCCACATATAAGATTTGAGAAAAAATTAATGGTGATGGAAAGATTTGAGAAAAGATTTATGGCGTTAGTTAGCGTAATTTGATAGAGATAATATTAAATTAAATATAAAAAAAGATTTTTTAAAATATTGATATGGATAAAAAAATAAAATATTGATATTAGATTAAGTTTAAATTAAATATAAATAAGAATTTATTGACGTGGTAATGCCACATAGGCGGTGGGCAAAACTGGTGGGCACAATTGGTGGGCTCTATATCATTTCCGTTACTAGTTATTACTTATTTTATTACCGACTATAATAAAATTAAACCTATAAAATTATTTTGTATTAAAATTTTAAAAAATACACATGAAAAAAATGGTTATATCCTAAGCGTCCTTCTCCTTCCGTCGCGTTCCAAGTCGTCTGTCCCTGTTTCGATTGTAAGTTAGAAAAACAGATTTGTTGCCTCCTCCCCATTTCTGTCGCCCCTCCGTCGTCAATTTTCTCCTACATTTCTCAACCTCAAAATTCAGATATGTAAGTATTTTTTATTCTTCTAAACTTCTCAATTTCAAAATCATTGATTTGTAGAAAAAATTGGTGGGTGTCCTTCTCAATCTTGTGCGTGCATATAATCTTGGCCTTTCATTAGATTTGTGCAACTCATTAAAGTTTAACACAATATTATAAAAAAGTGCAAATCAATATAATTGAAAAGTGCAACACAATATTACTAAAAAGTGTAAGTCCATAAAACTGAAAAGTGCAACACAATATTTACTAAAAAATTTAAGTCAATATAAATAAAAATATTATTGTAAAGTGTAGGACACTACAATAGAAAGGTGTAACACCATTTACCAAAAAGTGCAAGTCACACAACTGAAAAATGTAACACAATATTATTAAAAAGTGCAAGTTACTATAAATAAAAATATTATTGTAAAATGTAGGACACTACAATAAAAAAGTGCAACACCGTTTATCAAAAAGTACTGTAGAACTCGAACCCGCAACATTTTAGTAAAACAAGCATATAGTACACTTGATATATATACCATTAGGCTACAACCTAATTTCGTCTTTATCAATATATATACGATATTTTGGACTCGAGTGCACATGGTACACTCGAGTCCACAGGAGGCCTACTCCTATATAAATTAAGATTGATTGTATTATATTTTGTTTAAATTAATAGAAGGGCACTATATAAGGGGAACAGTGGGGAACCACCTGCTCAATTTTTCCTCACTCAATATTCCTACAAATTCTCCGATGGATTTTTTTACCTCTGTGGCCGTAGGTCTAAGGCCGGTAAATTTATGGAAAAGCTCCACGAAGGGGTTCAAGAGTTGAGAGATTATTACTTTTTTGTTACTAACCCTTCATCTTGGGAGTTTCCTCATGAGAGATGGATTTATGAAAATTCGGGGGTGCCCTATCCTACCCTTACAGCCTACACCCCTCAAAATCAGCTGTAATGGAAAACCTTAATGATCATGTTAAGGCTAGAAGATTTTTTGATATAATGGGCATATGCAAGAATCCTCGAGCTTTGTCCCATTTCGGTTTTGGTCGTCAAGGTTATACTTTGGGCCCGGACAATGGTAACATCATCCTCTATAACTGTTGGTATTTGTTTCTCCATACTTTTGTGTGTTTAACCCTTGTTTTCCTTTCTGGCAATTATGAGTTAGTTGTCACAAATCTCTAGAGATGCTGCTCCTCATGCCATAGTTAACAAACCTCCCGTCCCTACTCGTGAAAGTTCCTCCAAGGCTCCAGCTCCTTCTGACTCGGGAAGGCCGGCTCCAGGCTCAGTTGCTAAGAGGACTCGGTCCTCCACGGGTAAGCTTGCTCTCGACTCAGGGCTTCCAGACTCGGGGGCTTCTAAGAAGAAGAAAGTCAGAGGGGAATCAGTCGTTTCTCCCTCAGATGCCATTGGTCAAGATTCGCCTCCACCTGCCGATATCGATTGTTTCACTAACTTTGTCTACCGTTATCTCCCCACAGCTACCCTCAAATCACTGGAGGGATTAACCGCTGAAGAAAAGATGGTGCAGGCGGCCCATTGCTTCTCCCAGGTACTTTTCCACTTTCCATTTCTCCAATACTTTCCAGCGTTTAAGTAAATGTGTTAACCTTCATTTTGTTGTTTCTCTATAGTTTGGGTTTCTTTACTCAGGAGTATTTGATCAAGCCTTCGAGTCCCTCCAACGCTGTGATGACCTCCGTAGTCAAGTAGATCAAGAATGAGTAAAGAAGGATATGATCGAGGCCGAACTTCATGCAGCGGTGGCTGAGAAGAACAAGGTCCAGAAGCAGAATCGGGCTCTATCCGGGGAAGTCTCTTTCCTCCGTTCTAAAGTCGTCGAGCAAGGATCTAAACTCCAACGTCTAGAGGCAGAGCTTCCTTCGAAAGGGGTAAAGTTATGTATTGACTCTTTGTTTACCTCTGAGGTGGGACAAGCATTCTTGGGGAACTTGCACAAGGAATGGTTGGAGGCTTTCCTCAAGAGTGCAAGTTTTCTAGGGGCCATGGGGGCTTATATCCCTCATTTCATCGATCATGAATTCTCCAATTCTGTGGCGGAACATTCTTCCAAGGGCTTTTATGGTAACTATACACGTGCTCTCTGATTGGAAGAGTTGGCTGACCCTCCTAAATTCCCTGGGGATCCTAAAGAGGACATCAATACCCCTTGGTGGCTAACGGGTAGGGTTGTAAACGAATCGAAGCGAATACTGCAGTATTCGATTCGATTCGTGAAAATATTCGAATATTCGTATTCGTTTAATTTTCGAATAATAAATTTGATTCGGTATTCGATACTATTCGATTTGAGTATTCGATTCGAATTTTTTTAATACATATTCTAAACATTATTTTTCAAGTATTCGATTGAAATTGATTCGTATTCGATACTATTCGATTTGACTTGAAACTATTCGATTCAAAAATTTATGAATTTTTTTTTAAAAATAATAATTTAAATAATATTATAGGACATGAGACAAATATACATTTAAAAATATATTTATGTATATATATTATAAATATAATCGAATACTTACGTATATCGAATCGAATATCATAATTTTGTAATTGTGTTCGTTTATTAATCGAATTAAAAAAAAATTGTATTCGAATTCGAATCATAAAATTTCGAATACGAATATCAAAATTCGAATACAAATACCGAATCGAGCAAAATTATTTGATTCATTTACAACCCTACTGTATGGCATGAGGAAGGCAATATCCGAGCTGAATGAGGCATCTTTAGAGGTGAAGGATCTACAAACTGCAGAGAATCTTGAGTATCCCATGCATCTGGCCAATACAGACCCTTTGATGACTGTAGTTGTCGATGCTTCGGAGGCCAGAGAGGAGGGGGTGGCTCCTGTGGCCAAGAGGATGGAGTTGGTGGTGATGAAAGAGCAGTTGGGGATGGTGCTTTCCATCCATCTTGATGAATTCCTTTTCAGTTCTTGTTATAAACTATTTATTTTTGTGCATTTTTTATACAATATAACAATACATAGGGCATTCGTGCCCTATTGGTATTTTCAGGGGACTCCACACCCCTGGGTGTTTCTATGGAGGGCTGGGATTCTATATCCCTAGCCTCGAATGGTTTTAATTATCCTATATCTCCTCTCTTTTCATGGTACCTGCACTTCATATCTCATTGCATGCATATATGTATTACTCTTCATTCACAAACATATTATATGTTATGTTTAGGATAGTAAGTTTATATTGTCATTAGCATTTCTTAGTAAATTCATGCGGTACATATCTCTAGTATCTCTCTAGCACATATAGGCTTTGAGACTTTATTATTAAAAATAGAAATTCTAAGATATACCAAATATCTAGGGTGTATAGTGCTCCGGCAGGTAAGATCGGAGATGCCAGCGGCGGCGGGAGCGGATTGGCCCCTGATGAAGTAACCAAAGGTTATTTCCCTATGTTTCTATTCACAGGGAATCCAGGAGGGGGCGGAGGAAAAGCAGGAGGAACAAATTCTCCTTTCTCTTTGGTCTGTTTAACGAGATCTTGTTCTCCACCCATATTTGTACGAAGTTCTCTCACGCCTTAAATCAAGAACTTCCCACAGACGGCGCTAATTGTTGCGTCAAAAAATAACGCAGTGTGATGTCGAATCCAATGGTTCGGATTAGGGTTTCTCCAAGTTTCAATTATCACTTCTGGATATGATCTCTTGCGAACGAACCTCTTCCAAGCTCCCAAAAACCTGTAAAAACACACCGGAGGGGATTCCGGCGTGGAATCTCCGACGCTAAAGTCAGATATGTTCTCGGGAGAATCAAAGAGGAGCTTCCCTAAGATTGAAGGGAGAGCTTTCGCAAGAATGGTGTAATTTCAAGGTGTTTTGTGTGCTTTTTTGTGTCAAGAATGTAAAAATGTGTTGTATTGATGATAATGATCGTAAGTGCTGTGTTAATTGACTTAAAACTACTTGAAAATGTACCTTGGGGAAAAGGTAGTATTTTCCCCCTTTCTCTCAACTACCTTCCCCTAGACTCGGTCTAGAAGCCTATCTTCTCCACGCCAGCCCACCTTCCTAGATTCTCGGTCCCAGCTGCTACCTCCTAGCTCCAACTTCCCCCCTATATCGGTGGCCTCTTCTTGACTAAGACTTAGTCCACTCGGTCTTGCATTTGGGCCAAAGATACGGGCCGAGAGATACTCCTGGGCTTGGGCCAGGGATATGGGTTGTACTAATCCGGGGCGCTTCCTGAGCCTGTTCCCAATATAATTGGACTCCTAAGAGTTTCATTGGACTATTTACAAAACATATAATTAAGGGTGTATCAATCATATCACAAAGTCGGATATAAATACCTAACGAGGATAACTTATCGTTTGCTCACGTGTCGTCTCCTCATAGGGCGATATATTTTGGCCGCATCACAAATTATACAACAATGCCTTTTTCGCTCACGATTATTGCGTCGTAGTTTTTTTTTCTTAGAATCATGGATTGTTGATTATTTTCATAATTTTTTTGAGTAAGTCTCTTGTTATACCAGTTTAAAATCACTTCCGAAATCAGCATTTGAGTTCCGTGCTAAGCTTGAATTAATTTTCAAAAAAATCACTTTAAGGTGGAGAATGAAGAATTAAAATTGAATTTTTCTAGAACTATATTTAGAATTCTCTAGAGTAAAATTCATTACTTTTTGTTCTTCTAAATCTGATAGTTGGCAGACAACCACTTTTTTTTTTATATATTATGATTATTATCTACGTTATTAAATAGCTCTCTAGAAATTCCAAAGTATGCTATAAGTACGATGAGTTGTATTTACATTTTTATTGAGGTCTTCAACATAACATTCTTATGGTCTGACTTGACTTTTTCTAAAGGCAACCAAATCAATAACAGCAAACACAATTTGAATCTTAATAAAATAAAGAATTTAGAGAGCTGAGAAAAGAAAAATGAAGTTGAGAAATTTAAGAAATAATGGGAAAGAAAAAAAATATATATTCCTAAATTTAGGGATTGGTTTGGTCTCTTTAAATTTAGTAGATTATTGCGATAACTGATTCAATCGAACTCTTTACTACGTATTTATGTTGTTTTCTTTAGATTTTTTTAGATCGATTGGATAGGAGATCCAACCGAATCCAATACTAAACTCAATACTAAACTAAACTAAATTCTACTAGTAACCTACACTACTTGTAAAATTAAATTTCCTATTTTTTCCATAATAGTATTTTTTTTTTAAATAATTAAAAAAAAAAGTGACAGACTTGTCTGTATTGCGGTCAAGGGCCTCCACCATGCAAATAACCATCACGTCACGTTGATCACGTATAATTTGTCCTTATCCTTAAAATTATGTAGATAAATTAAACAAACGCAAAATTATGTAGATAAATTAAACAAACGCGGAAACGGTAGTAGTAAATGGGATCGGACAGAATGCGTAAACAATAGATTTTATTCACATTAAGAGCTAAAATTCACACTCCTACTACAATTAAAACTAAAAAAAATCTAGCAATACAATTAAAGCCAAAATTGTGTTTAATATATTTAATATGCCCTCACTAATGAAATTAAAGTAGTAATTACACATTAATATATTTTACCTTCATCCCTCATAAATAGCAGAACATTAAATTGAATCATAATTTCCAAAAACTCAAGATGTTTTATTCTGTCAATCTTCCCATCAATCTTCCAAAAACTCAAGATGAATTATAATTTCCAAAAAACTCAAAATTGAATTAAATGCGATTCCATCAATCTTCCCATTCCTATCAATCTCACGATCCGTAATAGAAATTGCATTTCCAAAAAAAATTTGACCGCGTGCGGCCCCTGCCATCTCTCCGATGAAGACAACGGCTTCCACATCTTTGACGAGCCTTGTTCGAGGGCGGCTTCCATCTGTGCCAACCGCCGCAGCCTCCATCTTCGTCGTTGGCGACCGATCTGTTTTTGCAGTTGCTGTGGCGACTGATCTGTTTTTGCACTTCGTAATCGCGATTTAGAGGTGAGTGGTCATCTTCTTCCATTGCAAGTCATGGCTTCATACCTGCAATTTAGGTCTAAAAAAGGGGCAACATTATTGGTCGTCTTCTTCCCTCACAAATAGACTTTTATTGTTGTTTTGTTCGTGAATTCGGTGTTCGTGTCGTCGATTCCGTCAATACTGAGTTTCATTTCGGCTTTGAAATTGCTGATTTGTGAGTTTTAATTTGAGGATTAGGTTTCGTGAATTGGAGCTCTCTCTCACGCACTTAAAGTTTTATCGGCGATTTTGTTCGGTGTTTAATTCGCCGACGATTCATCCTTGAACGGTGTTGCGGATTGTTGTTGTTGTCCATTAATTCCGGTGATTTGTGGATTGAGGATTCAGTTTGAATTTTGTGTTGTCGATAAGTTACTCTTTTCATCGTATCCGAAGTCGATTCACCTTCGATTTTGAGGAATTCAGCATGCAATTTTCGTTGCATATGTAAACCCAATTTATTGCCTATATTTGTATGTATATGCAATTACTTAAGTGTTATGCAATTTTTATGTTGTTATGTGCAATTAGATTTTTGCAATTTTCATGTTACTTTATGCAATTATAAAATTACGAATAAATACAGTACACCAAATTTCAATTTCATAATGTGTAAATAAATATACAAATCGTAAATAACTAGTATGTATGTGTAAATGATATGCAAAAAAATCATTTATTAATATTTACTAATAAATATTTTATTAAAAAGAAAAAAATATATTATTAACAATATGAATATGCGCTTAAAAGAAGTATGAATGCAGTTGATTAACGTACCGTGACTAAAAAACAAAATGAATATGCAGCTTGAATTCAGTTTTTTAGGAATGTTTTGAATTTTTTAAAGTGTGTTAATTAACGTATTTTAGATATAATATTTTGGAAAGGTGTGTATTTATGGAAAATCTTAACATGTGGGAAGTAAAATTGATTACGAATTTTAAATTAAAAAATGGTTGACTAATTTTACATGACCATACAATCAAGATTATCAAATATAATGAATGCAAGGGTATTTGTATCCACCAATTTTCGAATTTGGATCTAATTTTTTTATCATAAGTCAATTGGATTAATTAGCCTAAACACCTAGTGAAGTGTCTCTAGGTGCATAAGTGTGTTCATAGGGTTACACTCTTGTGTACATATATGTAACTGGATCCAATAACTCATTACAAATAACACATGACTCATTACTCTATCCAATCCAATAATTCATTACAAATAATACATGACCCATTTATTATATCCAATCCAATAACTCATTACAAATAACACATGACCCATTTACTATATCAATTTAACACATAAATTTTTTCATGGACCTTTATTTTACTTCAATTAATTTTTTTTAAATTTTTTCATTAAAAAATAATACTCCATTAATTTTTTAAAATTTTATTTTTTTTATTTTACTCCTATTGATATTTATATTTCTCTTTTTAATATTATTTTTTAAATTTATTTTTCTTTCTATTTATCATTTGTGTTTCAAATGATAATTTTTTTTCAGGTACTTTCTTTTTATACAATAAATAATTATTCTAAAATTTTAAAGTTTAATAAGAAAATTTTAAAAATAATATTAATGATTTATTTAAGTATTAAATAGTATAATTGATGTGCCAAAATTTGCACGAGAGGATTGCGTGTCCTCTGAATTAGATGTCCCACTCTTCGAACACGTACAATCACTTCAAATATGCTGCCCTCACTCGAAATCTTCAAGAACCTGCAAAGAACACGCCGGAGGGAGGTCCGGCGTGGACATTCCGATGCCTAAGTCAGTATAGGGCTTATCAATATCCCCCAAGGATCTCGAGATCCTTGATGAATCAAATAAGTTCTCAAAGAATATCAGAGAGGTGTTTCGTGTTTAGTATATCAAGTTTTGTAATATAAGAATGTCTAACCTGGAAATCTCCTTGGATTTACCTATTTATAGAGATCCTTCCTCGAGAGGAAGTCAAGCCTTCCTCTTCTTTCGGAGCTGCCCACAAGACTCGGCCCTGCTGAGTGGACGAAGTCTTCCTTTCTCTCCACTCCCTGAAGATTCGGCAACACTCCTTCGTAGTGGACTTGGTTCCCTAAGATAAAGGAGGATAAGGTCTTCCTTTTATCAAGTCTGGACCGAAAATGGCGGAATCCCCCTACATTTAAGGCTCACGACCTTATGTCAAAACTGATTCTTCCTGAAGCTTCTTTCCAGATGGAGCTCCCTCCAAAGGGATCTCCAGAGGGGATTCTTCATCAGAGAGTATTATATAATCTAATCCTTCCACTTTTATTTTATCCACTATACACGTGTCGACTCCTTATTAGGTAACATTTTTAGGCCGCATCAATAATAATAATTTGTTTTAAAAAATAAAACTCTGAATCTCTCTTAGCTGTTCAATTCTATTGATACTATTTTACTTTAATTAATTGGTGTATAATTTTCACCTCATCCTTTCAAAAAATTTCTTCATTCCTTACAAATTTTACTTCTTTTACATTGTTTACTTATTTTTTTCATTCGAACTTTCATTTTTTAATCACTTTATTTTAGTTTTTTATGAATATAATTTTTAGTTTATAAGTGTTATGATAAGTATTATGATATATTATTAGTTAATACGCAGTATTGTACGTATTAGTTCATATACAGTATAATATTAGTTTATATTGTGACAAGTTCTAATGTTTTCGAGTTTCGAGTTCACATACTTTATGGTACTAGTTCAAATATAGTATAATATTAGTTCATATATTGTACAGTATTAGTTCACATATTCTATGGTACTAGTTCAAATATAGTATAGTATTAATTCACATATTGTATAGTATTAGTTCATATATTAAATAATATTTTTATACCCACATTAATCTCTAGTACTATACAACATTTTAACTAGTACTATATCATAGACGTACTAATATTATATCGTATTTAAACTAATATTATACTTAACAAAAAATACATAACTTAACACATTCATAATTCCAGGCATATCATGCAAATTAATACATCAATATTAATTAACTAGTAAGAAGAACAAAAGTGAGAATGAACACACTAAATACACAATTCAATTAATAGATACGATCACACTCAATATATAAACATATGAATGCATCAACACGGCGATGACCACAAAGAAAATAATAAAGTTGATGCAATATTATGTTGGTTTCTTCCCCAATTCTCCACTCATTTAAGTTTAATTTCTAAATATAAATTTTATTTTTCAATTAGATTATGTTATTAATTAGTCTTAAAAAATAATCTACAACTTTAAAAAACTTGTAACAAGTTAGATATCATTATAGAAATAATGAAGACATAACAAAATAATCTTAGTTATTATACCCAAATTAGAAAAAAAAATGAATTTTTTTAGTTTAGTTTTTTTTTTCCAATTTTTTTTTTCCTAAATTTTGGTCATTTTTTGAAAAAAAAAAACTGAATTTTTTATTTCATAATTTTTTTTTTGTTTTTTTTATATTTATTTTTTGAAAGTTAAAAAAATAGAATAATATTTAACTTCGTGGTGATTCATTGGTGACTTGATAGTCGGTGTATAATTATAATTTTAATGAGTTTTATTTTAATTTAATTGATAAAATGGTAATATAGTTTTTTAACTTGAATTTAGTTACATGTATTAACTTGTAACATAAGTGTCTAAAATAAGGGAGTGTGGACTTATTAAAAAAAGGAGTAGATAGTGGTGCTCTAACCACTTGAGCTATCCCATTTTGTCCTAATACTTGAGGGAATTGTTTAGATACACTGTTGACTCGGTATTTTGCGTTCAATAAGTGTGATTGTTGATTTTAATTTTTTAAATTTTTTAGAATTATTAAAGACTGCTTCGATGGATCTTCTCGCTTTTATAACAAAACCCTACCTAAGTTACAACAACTAAATGATCATCAATATACAAGATTTGGAACTTACAATCAAAGTTAGGATATACTCCCTCCATCCCACAAATTTGCACACTTTTTATATATGGATGTCTCATATTTTCATAACCCTCCCTCACCCTTAAAATATACTCATATTTATCCATATGTCATTACTTTTCAACACTCAATCTACTTTTTACTTTACTTTATTCATAAAAATTTACAAAATTACCCTTCAAAACATCACTTATTACACTTTTTCTTACACATTTCTTAATATGTGTGCCGTCCCAAGGGCGCAAATTCCTCTGGACGGAGGGAGTACAATATATTGGACAAGGTCCATTTGAATAAATGAAGTTTTGTAAATAAAATAAAAAATGAATATGCTCAGTTGGCTTGCCCCTTGGCAATGCTCCATGCAGTTGCAAAAACTATGGAGGCAAAGTTTTTATTGGCAATTTGATGTCCAAACACATACGTTGAACTTCACAAAGCAGAACTTCAGAAAATCATTATTACAGCTTAGCGAGGCTTCTTAAAAACTGAAAGAACATACAAACATGTTATAAAATTGTTGAGAAGCATACAAACATTTGCATAATTTCATCATAATCATAAGTTACGTACATACGAGGAGATATTAACAAGCAATCCATCCATTCACATCAAGAACGACAAACTTAATTTACCCACAGTTGCTGCATCATTAGATACATGGAAACAGAGCTTCTTATTGCCCAAACGTACTAGAAAATCCTTGCTAAATGCATCACTAGAAGTTAATCTATGTAATCTATCACTATCATCAATGGATATATTATTTCATCAACCCAACATAAATCAAATTATAAACTAATAGATTAGGAAAAGTAATGCACTAAATTATATTAACAGTAAAAAACAATTGACAAATTTATTCCAAGAGTACCCGTACCCAGCATAAATCAAATACAATTTCGGAAAAGACACGACATTGTCGTCTCCAATGCATAAGAGATTAAGAACACACCTCATCTTTAACCCTGTGGCATTGTCGTCTCTGCCTATTGTACATTGAAGAAGAGGGTAGCTCGTCTAGTTTTGAAGATGGACATTATTGGAATTATGTTTATTCAACGAGGACATTTCCGTAAAATCCTTTTTTAATTGTCCATGTAGTCACACCTCCTATAAGTTACCAAACGTCTATGTTTTTCACAATCGGACATTAGTCACCTTTGGGCCAATCTTGGGCCTATATGATAAAATGAGGAAAAGAAAATCTTCATATATGAGTTTTACACAAAATTGTGAAAGTTGATAATGAATTGTGTCAAACTAAGCAGTTTCCTTGGCTTTATATACAGCCTCTAAGAAACAAGTAAGAGAGGTAGTTGTAACTACCCAGAACCTAACTAACAACCAATTAGTCAACTAACTTCAATACGCCCCCTCAAGATGGAGCATGTAGATCACGAATGCCCAACTTGCAACGAAGAAATTGAAATCGATCTGCTCCAAGCGCTTTGGTGAAAATGTCAGCAATCTGGTTTTCTGTAGAAATTTTGCACGGCTGAATGACACCAAACGCAACATTTTCGCGCACAAAGTAACAATCCATCTCAACATGTTTGTTCCTTTCATGAAAGACTGGATTAACGGCTATATGGCGCACTACTTGGTTGTCGCAAAAAACTAGGGTAGGACGTGTCAAAAATACCCCAAAATCCTGTAAAAGCCAGCGTAGCCAAACAACTTCACATGTCGTTGTTGCCATGGCCCTATATTCTGCTTTGGCTGAAGAACGAGAAACCACGGATTGCTTTTTTGTTCGTCGGGAAATAGGCGATCCACCAAGACTGATAAAGTAATTAGTTGAAGATCGTCGAGTAAACGGGCAAACAGCCCAGTCGGCGTCGCAATAACACCGCAAATCAAGGCCTCCGTTAACCGAGAGAAAAATGCCCTGACCTGGAGTACCCTTTAGATATCGCAGAACTCGTTTTGCAGCTATCATGTGGCTAGCTCGGGGTTGTCCAAGAAATTGGCTAAGTTGACTTACCGAGTACACGATGTCTGGCCGAGTGACGTTTAAATAAAGCAAGCGACCAATTAAGCGTCTATATCGAGATGCGTCGACGAGGGGACTATCGTCGATGGGCGCAAGCTTCAAATTTTTTTCCATGGGGAATTTGCATGGTCGGCCTCCTTGAAGGCCACTCTCTTCCAAGATATCCAAAGTATACATGCGTTGACTCAAAACAAACCCTTTGGGAGAACGAGCAACCTCTATGCCTAGAAAATACTTCAAAGGGCCGAGGTTTTTTATGCTAAATTTGTCATTCAAAAAACGTTTCACGAACTCAATATGGGAGGTGTTGTTTCCAGCGAGGAGAACATCATCAACGTAGATCAAAGCAGAAACAAATGTGGGTCCTTTGCGATATGTGAATGGAGAATGGTCGGCATGTGATTGTCGAAATCCAATGGTGATGAAAGCATGAGTGAATTTTTCATACCAATTACGCGAAGTTTGATGAAGTCCATAAATGGATTTTTGTAACTTGCACACCTTAGCATCACCTGTCTTAGAAAAACCTTGAGGTACTCTCATATAAACGTCCTCATGCAAGTCTCCATGTAAAAACGCATTATTGACGTCCAACTGATGGACTTCCCACTTGTATTTTGCGGCGACAGCCGACAAACATCGAACTGTTACCAATTTTGAACCGGGCGCAAATGTCTCATGAAAATCAACTCCTTCGATTTGTGTGAAGCCTTTTGCGATTAAACGAACTTTGTATCGCTCTATGTCTCCATTTGGTTTGTATTTAATTTTATAAACCCATTTAGAGCCCACAACTTTCTTTCCAAAAGGCAAGGTCGTCAAAGTCCAAGTCCCATTTTGCTCCAAAACGTGTATCTCTCTTTCCATGACATCTCTCCACAGTGGATCACGGGCGGCCTGAGAAAAATGTTTTAGCTCATCACGCGATGTGATGATCGATAGAAATACTTTGTGAGGGACAGAAAAATTATTATACGAAATATAACGAGATAAAGGATGCACAGCTGCTAAATTAATGGCAGGTTCCGAATGATCAACCGAAGGATGGAGGTTGGTGACATAGTTATCCAGGTGCTTTGGTCGCTTCTTAATTCTCTCACTTATGCGATGGCTGCGAACAACCTCTTCTGAGGTAGGGGGTTTGCCAAGCGAGCAAGTTACATCACGTTGTTAGCCAGGCGGGACAGGAGGTCCTGAGGTAGTATTGTGGTCGCCAGGCGAGGAGATAGGTTTTGGTTCGCCAGGCGAGGAGGTTGGTTCAAGGTATTGTGGTCGCCAGGCGAGGAGATAGGTATTGTAGACTGGTGTGATCATCCCTCGGATGCGAGCGCAAGCCATATCAATAGAGACGTCCAAATCCAGGTTTTCGCTTCCTCGGAAGGGAAGCATATCTTCAACAAAGGTCACATCTCGCGAGGTGTAGAACTTGTGAGTATTCAAGTCAAAAACCTTGTAGGCCTTTTGTCCCATTGAGTAGCCGACAAAAACACACGCACTTCCCCGCTTGCCAAATTTATCTTTTCGTCGGTTCTCATGCGCGTAGACAAGGCAACCGAAAACTTTAAAATGATCATACAGGGGCTTTCTGTCTATGAGTCTTTCAAAGGGGTTTGGTTGGAGATGATGGGGGACGGCCGTCGGTTAATGATGTAAACGGCCGTGAGGATACACTCACCCTAAAAATCTATGGGTAATCTCGACTCAAAACGCAAGGCTCGTGCCACTTCTAAGATGTGTCGGTGCTTGCGTTCTACAATGCCATTTTGTTGTGGGGTATCTGTGCATGAGGTTTCTAAGAGAATTCCATTAGCATTGTAGTATTCAATTAAAATAGAAAAAATAAATTCAGCGAACATGTTTGATGCATGTTCCAAATTGATTTTTAATCATATTATGAAAATTGACCAACTTTGTGGGAATATCTGATTTCCGTGCCACAAGAAATACCCAAACATTTCGACTAAAACCACCAACAATAGAGATAAAATAACGAGATCCACTAAAGGTATAACATTTATATGGTCCCCAAATGTCGCAATGGATCAAATCAAAACAATGTATTGTTTTACTAATACTAACAGGAAAAGGTAATCGGGTTTGTTTAGCCAAAATGCAAGAATCACAAAAGGAATTATTTTGCATAGAATTTTTCAGAGAAAGGATGTGTTGGATTTTTCCGTTTGGGGCATGCCCCAAACGTTTATGCCATAGGTTTGTGTCTCCCAAGACGGTCAGCACGACCCCTTCAGCTTTCTAGGGATCAAGATAGTATAAACCATTGCTAAATCTACCCACTCCAATCACTTTCTTGGAGGGTAAGTCATGTAAAACACAAGAGTCAGCAAGAAATGTATAAGAACAGTTTAAATCGCGTGTAAGGCGATTTACAGAGAGAAGATTGCAATGGAATTGAGGTAATAATAAAACATTTTTCAAGATCAGTCCATTGCCAAGAATTGTGGATCCTATGGCATGGACTGGAAGGATATCTCTGTTTGGTATTTTGACGGACGGACTTGAATTCGACTGAACGACGTCAAACAATATGTCAACGTTGCTCACAATGTGTTCGGTGGCACCAAAATCTATAATCCAAGCTTTGGAATTATCCGTCGACGTACCTACCATGTTGGCCAAGGGATCAGTCGATGTCTTTACTTCATTTCCCAGCTCAGACCTCATGTACCGCGTTAGACGGTCCAAATGGTCGGCAGTCAACCCGGGGACGGCAGACTCCACGCGACCAACATGTGCGGCCGAGGGTCGCATGCTACGTTTGGGATTCCCACTAGTGGATCCTCGCATCGACCGTCCGGTTAGAAACCGCCGGTTACAGTTTTCGAAAATCGGTAATCGTAACCGAACCGCCGGTTTGCCGGTTACGGTTTTTAACCGCCGGTTACGGTTAAAAACCGCCGGTTTGCCGGTTTGCTTTTTTTTTTTTTTTTAATTTTTTAAATATTATCTCCGTTTTCGCTCGTTTTCACTCCGTTTTTGTTCATTTTTTATTCATTTTAACTCATTTTTTAGAAAATACATTACTAGAATTGAATAAAAATTATATAAATTAAATTTATACATTAAAAATAGAAGAATTGTGTATTAAAAAAAAAAAATTTTTTTTTTTTTTTTTTAAAAACCGGCGGTTAACCGTCAAAACCGGCGGTTTGCGGTTTGTCAAAATGTCAAACCGTAACCGAACCGCCATTTTACGATTACGGTTCGGTTTTTAAACCGTAACTGGCGGTTTTGCCGGTTGGCCGGTTTCCCGGTTACGGTTTGAACATGTCTACGTGGACGTTGCTCAATTTTATGTGCCTCGACGGTTCCAGTTTGGAGGATAGCCAACGAGCTCAAAATAGGTGTCAATTGAATTGTTCGTTCTTCCACAGTGCGAGTAGCTGCGACTATCTTTGGTATTTGGTGGGCGAAGGACAGTTTCTTGAATCTTCTTGGCCTGGGTTTGGAAGGCAGCAGTTTTAGGGATGGCGTTGCGAGAAGTGGTTATGGAACGATGCTGCTCGTCCTCGGATATTAAGTGGTAGGCCATACCAGGAGTGGGTATGGGTCTTGTTCCCAAGATTTGGGACCTTGAGGAGTTGTAAACATCATCTAGACCCATGAGGAAATCATACAAATGGTCTCAATCTCGGCTTTCTGCCAAATGGTCCCAAAACACACTTGGTTCCATCGGATGAACAATTGGGCACGTGATTGATCGATGTAGCTTCGTCCCATATGTGTCTAATCTTGCTGTAGTACCCAGAGACCGACTGTCCCTCTTGACGGGTTTGGCTAAGGGCGCGACGCATCTCGTAGGCTCTAGGGGCACTCTACTTGCCGAACCGTTCTTCCAAATCTTCTCATATCTCTGTTGTCGTCTTGTATTTGACGCTTTGTCGCAGTTTTGGCTCCATACTACTAAACAACCATCCTTTCACCATTGCGTTAGCACGCTTCCAGTATGGTAAGTACGGGTCTCCTGCGGACAGAATCAGAATCTCCCATCAACAAATCCGAACTTATTTTTGGCGTACAAGGCGTAGATCATATCGTCGACCCAATCTCCATAATTGGTGTCCTTCAATAAGGACCCAACGAATATATCTTCGGGCTTATCCGAAGCGTGGAGAAAGTAGGGCGACATTGAGTCTATGATTACTGACTTACTGTTGCTGCTGTTGCCATCCTTCTCGTCGCTTTCATCTTTGTTCGTCATGGCGGAGGGGAAGGTCAGGGTTAATCACTCCGAATTTTGGAATTTGCAAAATCTTTGTTTCCTTGGCTTTATATACAGCCTCTAAGAAACAAGTAAGAGAGGTAGTTGTAACTACCCAAAACCTAACTAACAACCAATTAGTCAACTAACTTCAATATATCTTAGATAGTCATCTGAACTATCAAAGGTGGCCCTAAATTATACTCCTTCTGTTCCATACTTGAAGATCAATTTTACCATTTTGGGTGTTCCATACTTGAAGACACTTAACTAAAATAGCAAAAACACTTTTAAACAATCTCATTAAAACATCATAATATTACAACAAATGTCACTATTATTACACTAAAAAGTAACTTTATTATTATTTATAAAGCTGAAAAGTCTTTACTACCCCACTTTATCTTACTCAATACTAATAAACAATTCATTCATTAAAATTCGTGTCCAATTGGTTTGGGACTTCAAGTATAGGACGGAGGGAGTAGTTTGTATCAATAAAAGAATTTTTTGTAAAAGATGTCATGAAAAAGTTTAGCAAAAACATAACGTACACATACATGAGTACTCAATTAGCAAAAACATTGTATGTCGCTATGTAATTGATAGGTAGCAGTACCATGAAGAATATTAAATGACCAACAAAATAAAATTCAAAAAGTAATAAAAATTATTTCATTTTGGACCCATCTTTAAAAAGATTCAAAGTTGCAATTAAAAACAGCAATATCAGAATCATAGAATTCAAACATGATGCTTATAATTAATCTCATATGTTCTCGTTGATCTAAAGAATCACAGTCAACATGAATCAACAACCAAACAAACAATGGAGTAAATAACAATTGTGAATAATTCACATATCATACTAAATTAAACCATAAGTTAGTATACGACTTTACCTCAGTGGGGATGGAACCCAAATTATAGATGGGGCCCAATACTGTTCAACATAATGTTCGTTTCTAAAATTTAGATATTTCATATTTCTATCGTGATAGATCAATATTCATTATTAGACATATTAATTAAAATGCATAAATAAGTCTTTATTCTAGGTCTATTACAATTTAGAACATCTGTATTGCATGGAAATCATCTACACTAATAGACAATTTGTACGAAATTAATCTTCCATTTTATTTCAAGTATAGTCTTAATTAATTAAATTTATATATATATATATATATATATATATATATATAAAAGCAGAAAAACAATCGCTTCGAGCTTAGTTGAAACTTAGTAATAGTATTGCTATATAATGAAATAATGTGAAATGATTTTGCACATAATTATTTTTAATTAGAGAAACAGAAGAGTGGAATTACGCATAAATATGTCAAAATTTGTAATTTATAATTATATGAAATTAAAAATGAAAATGAAATAAAAATAAAGAATGACAAATAAAAACGTAAAAATTAAAATAATAAGATTTGAATTGTGGGTTGTAACTAAAAGTTTAATTAATCTGCCCAAAGGAATATGTCCAATTAATATATATATATTAGCTAAGGAAGATCGTCCCTCCTCATTAAAATGTATGGTCTGATGTCAGTACATGTTCCTAGTAAAAGACACTTAAACGACAACAAATGTATAATTAGGGAAAAAAAAATAGTTGGGCTGAATAGGAGTATTCCATTTAAATTTTTTTTAAAAAAAAATCTATGCCTAAATATTTTTTTCTATATATATATATTTATACCCCAACCGATTTGTGTTCCAGAAACTTCTAGCTAGTTTTGTATATGCTCGACAACACCTATATATACATCCTATATGTTCTTCTGAAGTTCATTACTTGAACAGAAACATAGTTCTTCTTCAAACATTTATAGTACCTCTAATTAATTCTGATCTCTCCATATATATATATTTTTCCGAAAATCTTCAAATGGCAACCATGTCGACATCGTTCAACCGTGTGATTACCCTTCAAAAAGGAAAACCCTCTACCGATAAGGAGCTGCAACACCGCAAGGGTGAAATCAAAGTGGTCCATTCGCAAGTTGAGAGGTTTGCTGGATCGTGTGTCATGTCGCCGCTGCCGCAATCAGTACCACTGCCTTTGTTCTTCAAGAATAAGGTAGTCTTCTTTTTCTTCATCTCCATTGATGCAGAAATATGGCGCTCTGATTTCCATGGTTAAAGATTTTTATAAATTATTCTTTTCGATAGGATTTGTTGGGGTGATCGAAGATATAGCTAGCAATGAGACAGCGTCTACTTAAAAGAAGATTAGATCGCTGAATGAGAAAGAAAACAGTACTCTATTTCACCCTCTTATATATGCATAAAACTCTCATTGTAATCTTTTCTGTATTACGAATTCTCTTGTCGTCAAACGACAAGGCTACTAGTGGACTTGGTGATTCAAAAGGGTTTTCTGCCTCATCAACACTTGAGTGCATGTTGTACACTCTAGTACAATTTTTTTTTTTTTTTTTATTATTATAATTATGTTACCTATAAAATATAGATCTTTTTATTTCATTTTTTTTCTTCATTTTATTTCATTTTTTGCTTTTTTTTTTTTCGTTTCGTTTCTTTTTATTTAATTTATTTTGATTATTTTACCTTTTTTTTTTACTTAAAAATATACACATTCTCCATTTAAATTAAATTTTTAAGGAAAATTTTTATTCAATAAAAAGTGCAACACAAAATTACTAAAAAATGTAAATCAATATAACAAAAAAATGCAACACCATATTTACTAAAAGTATAAGTTAGTATAACTAGAAGTGAAATACTATATTTCTGAAATGTGCAAGTCGATATTACTGAAAAGAGCATCACAATATTAATGAAAAGTGTAAGTCAATATAACTGAAAAGTGTAAGAGTTTATAACTGAAAAGTGCAATAAATTTTTTTACTGGAAAGTGCAACACAATATTATTAAAAAGTGCAAGTCAGTATCACAATTTTTAATAAAAAGTGTAAGTTATTAAACTGAAAAGTGTAACAAAATATTACTAAAAAGTGTAAGTCACTATAAATAAAAATATTATAATACATTTTAATAATTGAAAAGTGCAACACAATTTTACCAAAAAATGTAAGTCATGAAAAAGTGCAAGTCAGTACAACTGAAAAGTGCAACATGGACTAGAGTGCACAACATGCACTCGAGTCCATAGCAGACCAACCATTTACATTATCGTCTTTTATTTATTTATTTTATTTATTTATAGGAAGAGAAAAAATTTACGTTTCTTGCCAACTCTTTCACATTATCGTATTAATTATGGGTTCACAAGCAAGATTCTTGAAATTTTAATTTGTTTCTGAAATTAAATTTTTTTTATTTTATTTTTTTATGTAAGGCTCATTAATTCAATCATTTTGCTTTTATAAGATGTATATATGATTTATTTTCTTTTCTACTTATTAGATTTGGTTCTTCCTAGTTATGTCATTTTCCTAAAAATTAAAAGTTTCCTAGTTCTTGGTTTTCCAGATGGATTTTGTGCACTACAAGAAAAATGGGTTATGTTGACATTTAGAAATGTAATTATAGTTTATCTAATATACTTTCAAACTATCATGATATTTAATAAAAATGTCATCCATTCTAATGTAAGGATAGACACCAACCCTATTTTGACATTCTTAAATGTATTGATAAAATTGTTTAAACTACACTTAATTATTATATTAATCTCTTAATATTAATTAATAATACAATATTAAATGTCATGATAGATTTATTATTAAAATCATTTTTATTACCCTAATTCTCGATATTAATTAAAACTACATGATTAAGTGTCATGTTACATTCATATTAAAACTATTTTTTATTATTACAAATTTTAAATATTAATTAATAATACACTATTAAACGTCATGATTGTTTTTTATAATATATATATATATATATATATATATAATTGCAATAAGATACGGAGCACCAAATTCATAATAATATTGATAATAATTAAATAATAACAACAATAATAATAAATTAGAAAATATATTATACAAAGGAATAATATTAAGATATCTTCTCAATAGCTACAGTAAAGTTTAACAAAGTAATCAATGACATACAAAACTTGATAACATTTCTATACAAATACCCAAAAAAATCTCTACATATAAATCATTTTAAGAAAAGAAAGAAATTAAACTGTGAATGGAGATGAACAAACCGACAAACTTCGTCTTCCGATCATTTTAGCAAATAACTTCTCTAGAGATGAACAGATCGACAATCTTCATCCTTTTAAGTTCGCACATTCTACTACTCTTGAATCCTGAATAGATGAACAAAATCGACATTTAGTTTGAGGATCAAAATAAGTTTTCAATAGGCATATAAATAAAGGAAAAAAAAACATATTTAGAAAGTTCTTAGATAGTTAGATACAAAAAATATCATATCATTGTTAAGTCAATTTCTTTCAAAAGCATTCTAGTGTACATGGATCACTCAACTTCACTAACCATGTAGATAAATTCATGCAATTCTACTCATGACAGCAAATTATGAAGTTCATAATTTAAATATTGTAGTAGCACTTTGGATAAACACTCTGTAACGCCCCGAATCCGGAATGCAGCCCTTGTGGCTCAAACACTCTGAATTCGAGTCGTTACTTAGTGACCGAAAAACCGAACTTGAAAATTTCTTTAAAGTATATAATAACACAAGTGAAATAGGAAGAGTTTTGCAGCAGAAAACAATTTGAAGGCGGATGTAAGTTGCAATGGGAGTAGTGTGGGCCCATCTATTTAAAACTTAAAATCCATAATATAGGAAACAAATGTTTTATGGAAATTATACATATAAATCATCGAGCAACTTTTAGGAAAGTTTGTTACTCGGCATACGAATAAACCCGTCCTTATGCGAGCGGCATCATTTATTTTAGTGAGCACGAATAGTATAAAGTTTCGTAGCATTTTATTTATCGGGAAACTCCGTGTCATCCTCGCTACAGCTCCGGCCCCTCAAAGTTGAAACCTGAAAATGTTTAAGTTGGAGGGGTGTGAGATAGAAATCTCAGTGGATATCCTGTACGCTGTTATACAGATTGGCAGTACACCGAAGTAATTAATATTAGTATTTTATCGTAAATAATTCTTATTCTTTTGGATAGTGAATTTGTTATTCACTGAGGATTCATTGTATATTCTTATTTAATCATCATATATCATACTTATCATAAATCATATGTCATACTTATCATATATCATGTGGGACACTGGTAGCGACTCTACCACATGCTACCCCCTAAACGCTTCCACCTCCTCCTGGGACACTGGTAGCGACTCTACCACATGCAATCCCCATAAACACTTTCCCACCTCCTCCGTGAAACTCATATTTGGGACACTGGTAGCGACTCTACCACATGCAATCCCCATAAACACTTTCCCACCACCTCCGTGAAATCGTGATTCATATATCATAATATTATAATTTCATATAATAATTATTATTGTATTCTTGTGTTCTTAGTTATATGTTCGTATTTATTTAGTTTAGTTCAGAATACACCAACAGTCCATATAACATTTACATCGGCAGTACAGTATTGACACCCACCTCGTTAACTTTTAAAGAAAAGTTACAAACTTCTTGATTATATTTTAGCAACCACAACGCAGGGACCGTCCGAGCTTTGATTTGGGCCGCACTTCACCTAGCACAATTTTCGTATTATTTTTTAATGATCCTTTTTCATTCTCGATTATTTATAATTTTTATAAGGGTTGTCGTAATAATGCATGTAATCATTTGTGAAGCAAAACATTCTTTCTTTGATCTTAAAATATTGGAATAATATGTATAAATATACGTAATATTTGTTTGTTCACTTGAGAATTTAGCGAGGACGTTAAATCTCGTTCTTTAGGCTTTATAATAAAAGAGGTGTTATTTTTCGCATTTTATCAATTCTGGTCCTAGCCGTCCATGTGGAACGTCGTGATTTTTGTAACACATTGTCACAGGTTGTTTGGTCGAGGAAATTACTGGTGAACGTATGGCGATTAAACAGAAAGTGTATTTTATGCAAAATTTCGAAACTCGTCCTTGTTAGTTGGTAAAAGGGCATAAAATAGTTGAATTTTCTCCTATGTTCGTGATTTTATTTCCGTCAAACGGATAACCCGAAAAACATTTTTCTTCGAGGTAATTAAACTACGTTACTTCTAGTTTAATGGCAATAAAAATTTTCGTGAAAATTGTGTCTCGAAGTCGGGTAAAAACGGCCCTAAAGTTTGGACCTGGAACACCACTGTCCTGTTTCTGATTTTTTTCCAGATTGCTGTCACATTTTCAAAAACCCAATATCTCCCAATTTACTCGATCAATCTGAGTCATTTTTTGTATATGGACTCCCCACTGTATGAAGATTATTTCCCCTTTGGTTTTATGTCAAAATCATTTTTATCTTAAAAGATATAGGCTCCTAAAGTTGCTGTTTCCAACATCAAAATTTTTAGTTTGTTTGCTGGGTTTCAAAACGTTTTATGTACAATTAAGTTCGTGTTTCCAGCCAGTTAACATGCCGAACACATATCTTTATCACTATAACACATATATAACACAAATCCCACTGGATTCAAGCACCGAAAGTCATGATCGTAAACCGAAATTTCGCAATTAGCACATAAAAGGTTTGTGTGTTAAAACCTGTGTAGTTTCTGGCTTAGACCGTGGCTTTGGAGTTGGAAACGTGTGGGAACTTGGAGGATTGATTGAGGATGTTGTTGACAAGATTTCCTTCATCATTTTTGCAAGGAAAATGACGGAGAGTTAGAGGTGAACTTTGAAAAAGAAACAGGGGATGAAGTAAAAGAAATGTGTGGTGTTTCTTTCTTACTTTTGTCTGAGTGTACGAACTGGGCCTTGGGATTTCTTTACTCTGACCGCAACTGGAAGGGGGAGAGGTGCTTCTTTCCGGAGCTTGACGAGAACGGATGGAAGGTTGAGGAAGAATTAGACAAAGACGGAGAGTTATTTCTTACGGTAATGGAGGCCTGATTTTGAACGTTGGGATTCCATTTTTACAGCGCTTGGGCAAGCTTGGAGAGGGGTGTGTGAGTGAGTTCGCTCTGATGGAGGGGTCTTATTTATAGGACAGTTTGGGGGAGATGATTGAAACAGTAAATGGCGACGTGGTCATCCCCTGTCCATATGTGTTCAGATGCCCTTTCAGATATTGAAAAGGGGTATTTCCCAATTTTATTCTCACGTTAGTAACTCCTGGGTACTTTACCTAGGAACAATTAAAAATCAATTGTTTTAGAATTTTTTGTGAAAACTTAATGGCTTAATTCTAACGTGGGTCTCCCTTTTACTTATACTTTTGCATTATATTTGTATCTTAATACTATAGTTCTTGTTAAGTAAATTTACGGGATAATTATAATTAATTGTTTTAGAATTTCTAGGGATTTGACCCTCGCGTTTTGAGACGAAATTATTTATTATTTCTTTATTTTGATTTCTCGTTTAAATGGTATTCCAAATTCGTCGAAATATTCGATTTCTTTCTACGAATGGAATTTAAAATTTCCTCTAAACGTTTTATGATTAAAATATTCTTTTAAAGTGCTAGAAGTGCGCTCGACTCAAAATGCTCGTCCGATTCCTGTAAAATTCAAAATCTCGAAGCATATATATCCAAAATTTGTCAAGTAAAATATGCTAGAAATAAAATTCTCTTTTATTTAATTTATTTAAGTGTTGTTCATTATTATATTTGGGACGGAGTGTTACATCCTCACCCCCTTAAAAGAATTTCGCCCCCGAAATTTCACTTACTAGTTCCTCCTAGGCATCGCGGGTATTTGGCTAAAATCTCGTCCTCTCTTTCCCAGGTGGCTTCTTCCTTCCCATGTCTACTCCACTGAACTAACACTAGAGGTATCTCTCGATTCCTCAAGACGTGAAATTTTCTCCCCAAAATGGTCATTGGTATTTCCTCGTAAGTTAAGTCGCGGCCTATCTCTATGTCTCTAAAGCTGATGACATGATTCGGATCGGTCACGTACTTTCTAATGTTAGAGACGTGGAAGACGTTATGTACTTGAGACAGTTCGGGCGGTAGTGCTAAGCGATAGGCTACATCTCCAACCTTATCCAAAATATCAAATGGTCCGATATAGCGAGGCTTCAATTTGCCTCTCTTTCCAAAACGAATCAATCCCTTCATCGGTGCAACTCTAAGGAATACTTTCTCGCCAATCTCGAATCGTAAGTCCTTCCGTCGACTGTCGGCATATGATTTTTGGCGATCTTGTGCCATCTTGATCCTCTCCTTGATCTTCGAAACAATTTCCACTGATCTCTCTACGAGTTCTGGTCCGAGAATTTTCCGAACTCCAACTTCATCCCAACAAATGGGCGATCTACACTTCTTCCCATAAAGTGCTTCAAATGGTGCCATTTGTATGGTAGCTTGATAGCTGTTGTTGTAAGCGAACTCCACTAAGGAAAGATGAGTCTCCCAGCTTCCTACGAGATCCAAAGCACATGCTCTCAACATGTCTTCCAACGTTTGAATAGTCCTCTCCGACTGTCCATCTGTTTGAGGATGGTACGCAGTACTGAAATTTAGATTAGTTCCCAAGGCTCGTTGTAGGCTCTTCCAAAATTTAGAGGTGAAACGGGGGTCTCTATCGGAAACTATCGAAACTGGTACTCCATGTAGTCTGACTACCCCTTCGATGTATAGTTGTGCGAGTTTGTCCAACGAGTACGTCATTCGAACGGGAATGAAGTGTGCGGCTTTAGTGAGTCTGTCCACGACAACCCAGATGGCGTCGTGATTTCTTATGGTCTTAGGAAAACCCGTGACGAAATCCATGGTGATATTCTCCCACTTCCACTCCGGCATCTCTAAAGGGTGTAGCAATCCTGAGGGTCGTTGGTGGTCTGCTTTAACTTGTTGACAAGTTAAACATCTTTTGACGAAGTGAGCTATTGTTCGCTTCATACCTCTCCACCAAAAGTTCTCCCTCAATCCGCGGTACATCTTTGTTTCCCCAGGATGTACAGTGTAAGGGGTGTTGTGCGCTTCATTGAGAATTTCGTTCCTCAAGTTTTCGTCTTTGGGCACACAAATCCTATTATTGAACATTAGTGTTCCGTCGGTGCCGATGACAAAGCCTGGGATGTTTTCTTTTTCCACTCGTATCCTTATTCCATCGAGGAATTTGTCGCCTCGTTGTGCATCCCTGATTCGTTCTCTCAAGGTTGGTTGCAATGTAAGTGCAAAGATCATGGAATTCGCACAACATTGTGTTGAAAATTCCAGATTCATTCGAGAAAGTTCTCCAATCAGTGATTTTTGTGTGGTCGGCACGACGTCGAGTTTTGTGCTTCCTTTCCTACTCAAGGCATCGGCTACCACATTCGCCTTCCCAGGATGGTAATGGATAGTGCAATCGTAATCCTTCACCAATTCAAGCCATCTCCTCTGACGCATATTTAGTTCTTTTTGTGTGAAGAAGTACTTCAAGCTTTTGTGGTCTGTATAGATCTCACACTTGCCTCCGTACAAGTAATGTCTCCAGATCTTTAGTGCATGAACCACAGCAGCTAACTCCAAATCATGCGTCGGGTAGTTTTGTTCATGTGTCTTGAGCTGTCGAGATGCATATGCAACGACCTTCCCTCGTTGCATAAGGACACATCCTAGTCCGGATAAGGATGCATCTGTGTAGATAACAAATCCCTCGGATCCATCTGGAATAGTTAGTACTGGTGAGGAGGTTAATCTCTTTTTCAACTCTTGAAAACTTTCCTCACAAGTAGGTGTCCAGATGAACTTCTCCGTCTTCTTCGTTAACTGAGTTAACGGCTTCGCAATGCGTGAGAAATCTTGTATGAACCTTCGATAATAGCCCGCTAATCCAAGGAAACTCCGAATTTCGTTGACATTAGTCGGTGTCTTCCAATCCATTATGGCCTCTAACTTTGCCGGATCCATCTCGATTCCCTTTGCCGAGACGATGTGTCCTAAGAACACGACTCGATCAATCCAAAATTCGCACTTGCTGAATTTTTCGTACAACTTTTCGCGCTTCATTGTTTCTAGGACCGTTTTGAGATGTTCTTCGTGCTCCTCCTTGCTCTTAGAGTACACGAGTATGTCGTCGATGAATACGATGACAAACTGATCTAAGTACTGATGAAAAACTCTATTCATCAAGTCCATAAAGATTGCTGGAGCATTCGTTACTCCGAAGGGCATTACTGTAAACTCATAATGCCCATAGCGTGTTCTAAAAGCTGTCTTCGGAATGTCACTTTCTTTAACCTTTAGTTGATGATACCCAGACCTCAAATCGATCTTCGAGAATACACTGGCGTTCTTCAACTGGTCGAACAAGTCCTCAATTCGCGGTAAAGGATACTTGTTTTTTATGGTCAAATCGTTGAGCCCTCGGTAATCAATGCACATACGGAAAGATCCGTCCTTCTTTTTCACAAATAAAACTGGCGCTCCCCAGGGGGACACACTAGGCCTGATGAACTTCCTTTTCAACAAGTCCTCTAGTTGTTCCTTCAACTCCTCCAATTCTCTTGGCGCCATTCGGTATGGTGCCTTTGATACTGGCGTGGCTCCAGGTATCAAGTCAATGGTGAATTCTATCTGACGATCAGGGGGCATCCCGATTAATTCTTCGGGAAATACGTCGAGATAGTTTCTCACTATCGGAACTTCGGTCGGCGATTCCTTGTCCTTCTCTGTCGTAATGTGGAGTAAGTACCCTTGACATCTTCCTTTCCGTAATAATTTCATAGCCTTGATTGCGGATATCACTCGTGCTCCCGTCCTAGCCTTGATTCCGCGAAAGGTGAAACGTTGGCCGTCGTCTGTTTCAAAATCAATTTCGCGTTCCGAGCACTTTATCACGGCTTTGTTTCTCGTCAACCAATCTATTTCCAAAATTATATCAAAATCTTTCATGTCAAGTATGTGAAAGTCAGTTTTGATTTGGTGATCATCCAATACTATGTCCAACCCTCTCACTTGGGTTTCTATTTTTATCGTATCTCCAGATGGAACACTTACGCTTAAGGCATTTCCTCTCACTCCCACGATTCCTACTTTCTTTCTAAACCTTTCAGACATAAAGGAGTGAGATGCTCCTGTATCAAATAATACAGACGCAGGCACCTCAAGCACAAGTAATGTACCTGCTAGGGTTTCGTGCTGCTCGGGTTGTTCCTAGTGCTCGATCATTGGCCCTTCGCCATCTCCTTCACTTTTGAGAATAGCATTTACTTGGGCACGTCTCCTCTGGCCTTGGTTGGGTGGACCCCTTCTTGGTGGTCCGGGCAAGCGGTTGTTCGCTAAGAGTGGCTGTTGGGTCTGATAGTTACCTGTAGGCGGGGGTCGGTACTGATTGTTTCCCATAGGCTGGTAGTTCGGGTTATTCATCATTGGAGATTGGTTCTTCGGTGGTATGGGACATTCAGTAATCTTGTGTCCCACTTGATGGCATCGGTAACAAGTCCCAGTTCCTTGGAGACAAGTTCCAGCATGTTTCTTTCCACAGTTGGAACAGTTTGGTATGAATGTCGGGGCTTTGAAATTATTTCCTCTTGGTGGGGGGTCCGGGTTCCTTTTGAAGTTCGGCTGCCAGTTGCGGTTAACAGATGTAGTTGTCGGGGTCTGTTTGAACTCCAAACCCAAACCGATTGAAATAATCAGTGCTCGGTCAAATACTTCATTGTAGCTTGGTAGTTTCAGTCCTGCTACTACTCCTCCGACTTCGGGCCTTAAACCCCGTTCAAACCTTCTTGCCTTCTTTTCATCAATCTCCACCAGATGTGGAGCGTACCTTGACAGTTGGTTGAATCTCCGCTCATACTCAGTTACTGAGAGAGTCCCTTGTCGTAGGTTGACAAATTCTTGTTCCTTCTGATCGCATAAAACTTGTGGAAAGTATCTTTTCATGACTGCTCGTTTAAAATCTTCCCATGTCAGAGTCTGCCGCCCTTCGGCATTTAAAGTCCTTTCATATGATTCCCACCACTGGGCTGCATCTTCCATCAACTGGAACTGTGCACAAGATACTTTTTGTGCATCTGTCAAAGTCATGTGTCGATAGATGCGTTCCAGTCCTGCAATCCATTCCTCTGTGTTCATGGGACCTTCTCTTCCATTCAACTTAGGTGGTTGTAGTCGTCGAAACTGTTCGACGTAGTCATTGGCCCTGGGCACCATATGTGGCATCGGTGCATTTGGTGGTGGTGGTGGCGGTGGCGTCTGTTGTTGCATGTAGTTTTGTAGAGAATTAAAGAATTCTCTTGCTATGTCAGCCCCAGATGCCGCATTAGGTGGTTGTTCTTGTTCAGCGTTTGGTGGTTGCTCTTGTCCCACGGAACCCTCTGATGGTTCTCGGGCTGCCTGTCGAACGATACGAGGTCGTCCGCGTCCACGTCCACGTCCACGTCCATTGGGTGGTGCCATACTAAAAGTAGTTAAAGTCTGAAGAGAAAGATCGTATATTTACATTATATAGGTATGAGAAAATTCAAAAACAGAACCCAATATCATTAATTTACATGGTACTAGCACCAGTTATTCATTAGGAGTACACATAACATCGGAACATACTGTGATCAATCAGCTGCACAATGATGGTACTCAACTTTTGTAAGGTCGGGAACCATTGACCCATGAAATTTTATGTGATAATCAGGTAAAAATAACAGGTAGAATAAAGCAACCCACATAATATGAGTGCAGTAGATATATATACATCAAAGTAGTCGGAGAGTTAGACTCCTTACATCATATCATAGACTACAAAAGGCATCACATAATATAATGCTAACACAACGCATCCTCACATCAAATCGGTATGCGTGCGACAAAAGGAGTGGTCAAAAGGAGCGGGTAATCTAGGGCTGCTACAGAATGTAGGCCATACTTCTGACTAGTACTATAGGTCAGGTGATGTGTAGGTTAGGTTTTCTATACTATATAGGCATATCTAAATATATATAAGGGTGGTCATCTAGAAACCGGGAGGGTGGCTGGGTCCCGCTCCGTCAGATGGAGCATAAAAGTCAGGGACAAAAAGTGCATCGTCACTGTCGCTCTCATCGTCTGGTGGCATCTCGACATCCGGTATCTCATCCTGAACCTGTCCATGAGGGTCTCCAATCGGTCCTGGGGCAACAGGTCCTCCAGCTAATCCACTAGCTTCCCAGTGGGCAACAGCGCTAATGTGGTTGAGTCTGGCTGACTCAAAGTGCCTATCCGCACGCTCATCTGAGACGATGGATATATACTCCTGCGTAATGACGCCGTTCCTATAAATATCTGCACCCATACGACCTAATACTGCATCCTCGCGAAACACTCTCCCCATGGCTGCATCGGCATGGGCGGCAGCGGTGGCCTCCTCCGACAGTCGTCGGCTTTCGCTGGAAGCCGTGATCCCTCGAATGACCTCAGTAAAGAAGGCCTCTATGTGGATGTGTCCCTCTGGGATCGGGTCATACATCGTCATGCGGTGAAGAATAACCTGTGCTATAAGGCGATAGGGCTCGCTAACCCCGTTAGCAAAACGTGTGGCCGCGACGAGGTCTGAATCAAAGAAATCTACGGTAGCGGCGTTCGCACGCAACTCACGGAAACGAATAACGTACGCTGTAATCAACTCCAGGGCATACTGAACTACGTTACGGTAGCGATCAACGATGGTCATGGCTTTCCTAGGAAAAAAAAAGGGGAAGGGCTAAAGTCAGTATCATATGGGGGGGATGTAACACAGTTTTTTTTTTTTTTTTTTGTATGGAAAGCTTTTTAACACCTTGGGCACGTAAGCACATAATTTCACACATATTTCAAATATCTCAAATAATCAGGTTAGACAAATTTTTAGTATATTCTTTGTATTTTATAAACTTTTCTTATCAAAGTGCAACTTATAATATCCCATTCTCGTAACTTTCGTATGTTAGGCTTAGCCGAGCTCTCGTAAGTTCTTTGTATACTTGTTAGTTAAAAATCTACCCTTAAAAGTAATAACGTACCTTGAGGGTGCTTCAGCTGCGACGAGGTGACACATTTTCCCACTAGTAACCAAGTTCATGTAGTTTTTAACATGCATGTAATGTGAAAGTCTTGAAAAATAATTTATACATAAGAGGGTTTACTTGTTTTACTTAAAAGTTTTAGCAAGAAGGTAATATTTTAAATTTACTAAAAATTTTTTTTTTTTTTTGGTTTGGAACTTAGGCTCTGATACCACCTGTAACGCCCCGAATCCGGAATGCAGCCCTTGTGGCTCAAACACTCTGAATTCGAGTCGTTACTTAGTGACTGAAAAACCGAACTTGAAAATTTCTTTAAAGTATATAATAACACAAGTGAAATAGGAAGAGTTTTGCAGCAGAAAACAATTTGAAGGCGGATGTAAGTTGCAATGGGAGTAGTGTGGGCCCATCTATTTAAAACTTAAAATCCATAATATAGGAAACAAATGTTTTATGGAAATTATACATATAAATCATCGAGCAACTTTTAGGAAAGTTTGTTACTCGGCATACGAATAAAACCGTCCTTATGCGAGCGACATCATTTATTTTAGTGAGCACGAATAGTATAAAGTTTCGTAGCATTTTATTTATCGGGAAACTCCGTGTCATCCTCGCTACAGCTCCGGCCCCTCAAAGTTGAAACCTGAAAATGTTTAAGTTGGAGGGGTGTGAGATAGAAATCTCAGTGGATATCCTGTACGCTGTTATACAGATTGGCAGTACACCGAAGTAATTAATATTAGTATTTTATCGTAAATAATTCTTATTCTTTTGGATAGTGAATTTGTTATTCACTGAGGATTCATTGTATATTCTTATTTAATCATCATATATCATACTTATCATAAATCATATGTCATACTTATCATATATCATGTGGGACACTGGTAGCGACTCTACCACATGCTACCCCCTAAACGCTTCCACCTCCTCCTGGGACACTGGTAGCGACTCTACCACATGCAATCCCCATAAACACTTTCCCACCTCCTCCGTGAAACTCATATTTGGGACACTGGTAGCGACTCTACCACATGCAATCCCCATAAACACTTTCCCACCACCTCCGTGAAATCGTGATTCATATATCATAATATTATAATTTCATATAATAATTATTATTGTATTCTTGTGTTCTTAGTTATATGTTCGTATTTATTTAGTTTAGTTCAGAATACACCAACAGTCCATATAACATTTACATCGGCAGTACAGTATTGACACCCACCTCGTTAACTTTTAAAGAAAAGTTACAAACTTCTTGATTATATTTTAGCAACCACAACGCAGGGACCGTCCGAGCTTTGATTTGGACCGCACTTCACCTAGCACAATTTTCGTATTATTTTTTAATGATCCTTTTTCATTCTCGATTATTTATAATTTTTATAAGGGTTGTCGTAATAATGCATGTAATCATTTGTGAAGCAAAACATTCTTTCTTTGATCTTAAAATATTGGAATAATATGTATAAATATACGTAATATTTGTTTGTTCACTTGAGAATTTAGCGAGGACGTTAAATCTCGTTCTTTAGGCTTTATAATAAAAGAGGTGTTATTTTTCGCATTTTATCAATTCTGGTCCTAGCCGTCCATGTGGAACGTCGTGATTTTTGTAACACATTGTCACAGGTTGTTTGGTCGAGGAAATTACTGGTGAACGTATGGCGATTAAACAGAAAGTGTATTTTATGCAAAATTTCGAAACTCGTCCTTGTTAGTTGGTAAAAGGGCATAAAATAGTTGAATTTTCTCCTATGTTCGTGATTTTATTTCCGTCAAACGGATAACCCGAAAAACATTTTTCTTCGAGGTAATTAAACTACGTTACTTCTAGTTTAATGGCAATAAAAATTTTCGTGAAAATTGTGTCTCGAAGTCGGGTAAAAACGGCCCTAAAGTTTGGACCTGGAACACCACTGTCCTGTTTCTGATTTTTTTCCAGATTGCTGTCACATTTTCAAAAACCCAATATCTCCCAATTTACTCGATCAATCTGAGTCATTTTTTGTATATGGACTCCCCACTGTATGAAGATTATTTCCCCTTTGGTTTTATGTCAAAATCATTTTTATCTTAAAAGATATAGGCTCCTAAAGTTGCTGTTTCCAACATCAAAATTTTTAGTTTGTTTGCTGGGTTTCAAAACGTTTTATGTACAATTAAGTTCGTGTTTCCAGCCAGTTAACATGCCGAACACATATCTTTATCACTATAACACATATATAACACAAATCCCACTGGATTCAAGCACCGAAAGTCATGATCGTAAACCGAAATTTCGCAATTAGCACATAAAAGGTTTGTGTGTTAAAACCTGTGTAGTTTCTGGCTTAGACCGTGGCTTTGGAGTTGGAAACGTGTGGGAACTTGGAGGATTGATTGAGGATGTTGTTGACAAGATTTCCTTCATCATTTTTGCAAGGAAAATGACGGAGAGTTAGAGGTGAACTTTGAAAAAGAAACAGGGGATGAAGTAAAAGAAATGTGTGGTGTTTCTTTCTTACTTTTGTCTGAGTGTACGAACTGGGCCTTGGGATTTCTTTACTCTGACCGCAACTGGAAGGGGGAGAGGTGCTTCTTTCCGGAGCTTGACGAGAACGGATGGAAGGTTGAGGAAGAATTAGACAAAGACGGAGAGTTATTTCTTACGGTAATGGAGGCCTGATTTTGAACGTTGGGATTCCATTTTTACAGCGCTTGGGCAAGCTTGGAGAGGGGTGTGTGAGTGAGTTCGCTCTGATGGAGGGGTCTTATTTATAGGACAGTTTGGGGGAGATGATTGAAACAGTAAATGGCGACGTGGTCATCCCCTGTCCATATGTGTTCAGATGCCCTTTCAGATATTGAAAAGGGGTATTTCCCAATTTTATTCTCACGTTAGTAACTCCTGGGTACTTTACCTAGGAACAATTAAAAATCAATTGTTTTAGAATTTTTTGTGAAAACTTAATGGCTTAATTCTAACGTGGGTCTCCCTTTTACTTATACTTTTGCATTATATTTGTATCTTAATACTATAGTTCTTGTTAAGTAAATTTACGGGATAATTATAATTAATTGTTTTAGAATTTCTAGGGATTTGACCCTCGCGTTTTGAGACGAAATTATTTATTATTTCTTTATTTTGATTTCTCGTTTAAATGGTATTCCAAATTCGTCGAAATATTCGATTTCTTTCTACGAATGGAATTTAAAATTTCCTCTAAACGTTTTATGATTAAAATATTCTTTTAAAGTGCTAGAAGTGCGCTCGACTCAAAATGCTCGTCCGATTCCTGTAAAATTCAAAATCTCGAAGCATATATATCCAAAATTTGTCAAGTAAAATATGCTAGAAATAAAATTCTCTTTTATTTAATTTATTTAAGTGTTGTTCATTATTATATTTGGGACGGAGTGTTACATCCTCACCCCCTTAAAAGAATTTCGCCCCCGAAATTTCACTTACTAGTTCCTCCTAGGCATCGCGGGTATTTGGCTAAAATCTCGTCCTCTCTTTCCCAGGTGGCTTCTTCCTTCCCATGTCTACTCCACTGAACTAACACTAGAGGTATCTCTCGATTCCTCAAGACGTGAAATTTTCTCCCCAAAATGGTCATTGGTATTTCCTCGTAAGTTAAGTCGCGGCCTATCTCTATGTCTCTAAAGCTGATGACATGATTCGGATCGGTCACGTACTTTCTAATGTTAGAGACGTGGAAGACGTTATGTACTTGAGACAGTTCGGGCGGTAGTGCTAAGCGATAGGCTACATCTCCAACCTTATCCAAAATATCAAATGGTCCGATATAGCGAGGCTTCAATTTGCCTCTCTTTCCAAAACGAATCAATCCCTTCATCGGTGCAACTCTAAGGAATACTTTCTCGCCAATCTCGAATCGTAAGTCCTTCCGTCGACTGTCGGCATATGATTTTTGGCGATCTTGTGCCATCTTGATCCTCTCCTTGATCTTCGAAACAATTTCCACTGATCTCTCTACGAGTTCTGGTCCGAGAATTTTCCGAACTCCAACTTCATCCCAACAAATGGGCGATCTACACTTCTTCCCATAAAGTGCTTCAAATGGTGCCATTTGTATGGTAGCTTGATAGCTGTTGTTGTAAGCGAACTCCACTAAGGAAAGATGAGTCTCCCAGCTTCCTACGAGATCCAAAGCACATGCTCTCAACATGTCTTCCAACGTTTGAATAGTCCTCTCCGACTGTCCATCTGTTTGAGGATGGTACGCAGTACTGAAATTTAGATTAGTTCCCAAGGCTCGTTGTAGGCTCTTCCAAAATTTAGAGGTGAAACGGGGGTCTCTATCGGAAACTATCGAAACTGGTACTCCATGTAGTCTGACTACCCCTTCGATGTATAGTTGTGCGAGTTTGTCCAACGAGTACGTCATTCGAACGGGAATGAAGTGTGCGGCTTTAGTGAGTCTGTCCACGACAACCCAGATGGCGTCGTGATTTCTTATGGTCTTAGGAAAACCCGTGACGAAATCCATGGTGATATTCTCCCACTTCCACTCCGGCATCTCTAAAGGGTGTAGCAATCCTGAGGGTCGTTGGTGGTCTGCTTTAACTTGTTGACAAGTTAAACATCTTTTGACGAAGTGAGCTATTGTTCGCTTCATACCTCTCCACCAAAAGTTCTCCCTCAATCCGCGGTACATCTTTGTTTCCCCAGGATGTACAGTGTAAGGGGTGTTGTGCGCTTCATTGAGAATTTCGTTCCTCAAGTTTTCGTCTTTGGGCACACAAATCCTATTATTGAACATTAGTGTTCCGTCGGTGCCGATGACAAAGCCTGGGATGTTTTCTTTTTCCACTCGTATCCTTATTCCATCGAGGAATTTGTCGCCTCGTTGTGCATCCCTGATTCGTTCTCTCAAGGTTGGTTGCAATGTAAGTGCAAAGATCATGGAATTCGCACAACATTGTGTTGAAAATTCCAGATTCATTCGAGAAAGTTCTCCAATCAGTGATTTTTGTGTGGTCGGCACGACGTCGAGTTTTGTGCTTCCTTTCCTACTCAAGGCATCGGCTACCACATTCGCCTTCCCAGGATGGTAATGGATAGTGCAATCGTAATCCTTCACCAATTCAAGCCATCTCCTCTGACGCATATTTAGTTCTTTTTGTGTGAAGAAGTACTTCAAGCTTTTGTGGTCTGTATAGATCTCACACTTGCCTCCGTACAAGTAATGTCTCCAGATCTTTAGTGCATGAACCACAGCAGCTAACTCCAAATCATGCGTCGGGTAGTTTTGTTCATGTGTCTTGAGCTGTCGAGATGCATATGCAACGACCTTCCCTCGTTGCATAAGGACACATCCTAGTCCGGATAAGGATGCATCTGTGTAGATAACAAATCCCTCGGATCCATCTGGAATAGTTAGTACTGGTGAGGAGGTTAATCTCTTTTTCAACTCTTGAAAACTTTCCTCACAAGTAGGTGTCCAGATGAACTTCTCCGTCTTCTTCGTTAACTGAGTTAACGGCTTCGCAATGCGTGAGAAATCTTGTATGAACCTTCGATAATAGCCCGCTAATCCAAGGAAACTCCGAATTTCGTTGACATTAGTCGGTGTCTTCCAATCCATTATGGCCTCTAACTTTGCCGGATCCATCTCGATTCCCTTTGCCGAGACGATGTGTCCTAAGAACACGACTCGATCAATCCAAAATTCGCACTTGCTGAATTTTTCGTACAACTTTTCGCGCTTCATTGTTTCTAGGACCGTTTTGAGATGTTCTTCGTGCTCCTCCTTGCTCTTAGAGTACACGAGTATGTCGTCGATGAATACGATGACAAACTGATCTAAGTACTGATGAAAAACTCTATTCATCAAGTCCATAAAGATTGCTGGAGCATTCGTTACTCCGAAGGGCATTACTGTAAACTCATAATGCCCATAGCGTGTTCTAAAAGCTGTCTTCGGAATGTCACTTTCTTTAACCTTTAGTTGATGATACCCAGACCTCAAATCGATCTTCGAGAATACACTGGCGTTCTTCAACTGGTCGAACAAGTCCTCAATTCGCGGTAAAGGATACTTGTTTTTTATGGTCAAATCGTTGAGCCCTCGGTAATCAATGCACATACGGAAAGATCCGTCCTTCTTTTTCACAAATAAAACTGGCGCTCCCCAGGGGGACACACTAGGCCTGATGAACTTCCTTTTCAACAAGTCCTCTAGTTGTTCCTTCAACTCCTCCAATTCTCTTGGCGCCATTCGGTATGGTGCCTTTGATACTGGCGTGGCTCCAGGTATCAAGTCAATGGTGAATTCTATCTGACGATCAGGGGGCATCCCGATTAATTCTTCGGGAAATACGTCGAGATAGTTTCTCACTATCGGAACTTCGGTCGGCGATTCCTTGTCCTTCTCTGTCGTAATGTGGAGTAAGTACCCTTGACATCTTCCTTTCCGTAATAATTTCATAGCCTTGATTGCGGATATCACTCGTGCTCCCGTCCTAGCCTTGATTCCGCGAAAGGTGAAACGTTGGCCGTCGTCTGTTTCAAAATCAATTTCGCGTTCCGAGCACTTTATCACGGCTTTGTTTCTCGTCAACCAATCTATTTCCAAAATTATATCAAAATCTTTCATGTCAAGTATGTGAAAGTCAGTTTTGATTTGGTGATCATCCAATACTATGTCCAACCCTCTCACTTGGGTTTCTATTTTTATCGTATCTCCAGATGGAACACTTACGCTTAAGGCATTTCCTCTCACTCCCACGATTCCTACTTTCTTTCTAAACCTTTCAGACATAAAGGAGTGAGATGCTCCTGTATCAAATAATACAGACGCAGGCACCTCAAGCACAAGTAATGTACCTGCTAGGGTTTCGTGCTGCTCGGGTTGTTCCTAGTGCTCGATCATTGGCCCTTCGCCATCTCCTTCACTTTTGAGAATAGCATTTACTTGGGCACGTCTCCTCTGGCCTTGGTTGGGTGGACCCCTTCTTGGTGGTCCGGGCAAGCGGTTGTTCGCTAAGAGTGGCTGTTGGGTCTGATAGTTACCTGTAGGCGGGGGTCGGTACTGATTGTTTCCCATAGGCTGGTAGTTCGGGTTATTCATCATTGGAGATTGGTTCTTCGGTGGTATGGGACATTCAGTAATCTTGTGTCCCACTTGATGGCATCGGTAACAAGTCCCAGTTCCTTGGAGACAAGTTCCAGCATGTTTCTTTCCACAGTTGGAACAGTTTGGTATGAATGTCGGGGCTTTGAAATTATTTCCTCTTGGTGGGGGGTCCGGGTTCCTTTTGAAGTTCGGCTGCCAGTTGCGGTTAACAGATGTAGTTGTCGGGGTCTGTTTGAACTCCAAACCCAAACCGATTGAAATAATCAGTGCTCGGTCAAATACTTCATTGTAGCTTGGTAGTTTCAGTCCTGCTACTACTCCTCCGACTTCGGGCCTTAAACCCCGTTCAAACCTTCTTGCCTTCTTTTCATCAATCTCCACCAGATGTGGAGCGTACCTTGACAGTTGGTTGAATCTCCGCTCATACTCAGTTACTGAGAGAGTCCCTTGTCGTAGGTTGACAAATTCTTGTTCCTTCTGATCGCATAAAACTTGTGGAAAGTATCTTTTCATGACTGCTCGTTTAAAATCTTCCCATGTCAGAGTCTGCCGCCCTTCGGCATTTAAAGTCCTTTCATATGATTCCCACCACTGGGCTGCATCTTCCATCAACTGGAACTGTGCACAAGATACTTTTTGTGCATCTGTCAAAGTCATGTGTCGATAGATGCGTTCCAGTCCTGCAATCCATTCCTCTGTGTTCATGGGACCTTCTCTTCCATTCAACTTAGGTGGTTGTAGTCGTCGAAACTGTTCGACGTAGTCATTGGCCCTGGGCACCATATGTGGCATCGGTGCATTTGGTGGTGGTGGTGGCGGTGGCGTCTGTTGTTGCATGTAGTTTTGTAGAGAATTAAAGAATTCTCTTGCTATGTCAGCCCCAGATGCCGCATTAGGTGGTTGTTCTTGTTCAGCGTTTGGTGGTTGCTCTTGTCCCACGGAACCCTCTGATGGTTCTCGGGCTGCCTGTCGAACGATACGAGGTCGTCCGCGTCCACGTCCACGTCCACGTCCATTGGGTGGTGCCATACTAAAAGTAGTTAAAGTCTGAAGAGAAAGATCGTATATTTACATTATATAGGTATGAGAAAATTCAAAAACAGAACCCAATATCATTAATTTACATGGTACTAGCACCAGTTATTCATTAGGAGTACACATAACATCGGAACATACTGTGATCAATCAGCTGCACAATGATGGTACTCAACTTTTGTAAGGTCGGGAACCATTGACCCATGAAATTTTATGTGATAATCAGGTAAAAATAACAGGTAGAATAAAGCAACCCACATAATATGAGTGCAGTAGATATATATACATCAAAGTAGTCGGAGAGTTAGACTCCTTACATCATATCATAGACTACAAAAGGCATCACATAATATAATGCTAACACAACGCATCCTCACATCAAATCGGTATGCGTGCGACAAAAGGAGTGGTCAAAAGGAGCGGGTAATCTAGGGCTGCTACAGAATGTAGGCCATACTTCTGACTAGTACTATAGGTCAGGTGATGTGTAGGTTAGGTTTTCTATACTATATAGGCATATCTAAATATATATAAGGGTGGTCATCTAGAAACCGGGAGGGTGGCTGGGTCCCGCTCCGTCAGATGGAGCATAAAAGTCAGGGACAAAAAGTGCATCGTCACTGTCGCTCTCATCGTCTGGTGGCATCTCGACATCCGGTATCTCATCCTGAACCTGTCCATGAGGGTCTCCAATCGGTCCTGGGGCAACAGGTCCTCCAGCTAATCCACTAGCTTCCCAGTGGGCAACAGCGCTAATGTGGTTGAGTCTGGCTGACTCAAAGTGCCTATCCGCACGCTCATCTGAGACGATGGATATATACTCCTGCGTAATGACGCCGTTCCTATAAATATCTGCACCCATACGACCTAATACTGCATCCTCGCGAAACACTCTCCCCATGGCTGCATCGGCATGGGCGGCAGCGGTGGCCTCCTCCGACAGTCGTCGGCTTTCGCTGGAAGCCGTGATCCCTCGAATGACCTCAGTAAAGAAGGCCTCTATGTGGATGTGTCCCTCTGGGATCGGGTCATACATCGTCATGCGGTGAAGAATAACCTGTGCTATAAGGCGATAGGGCTCGCTAACCCCGTTAGCAAAACGTGTGGCCGCGACGAGGTCTGAATCAAAGAAATCTACGGTAGCGGCGTTCGCACGCAACTCACGGAAACGAATAACGTACGCTGTAATCAACTCCAGGGCATACTGAACTACGTTACGGTAGCGATCAACGATGGTCATGGCTTTCCTAGGAAAAAAAAAGGGGAAGGGCTAAAGTCAGTATCATATGGGGGGGATGTAACACAGTTTTTTTTTTTTTTTTTTGTATGGAAAGCTTTTTAACACCTTGGGCACGTAAGCACATAATTTCACACATATTTCAAATATCTCAAATAATCAGGTTAGACAAATTTTTAGTATATTCTTTGTATTTTATAAACTTTTCTTATCAAAGTGCAACTTATAATATCCCATTCTCGTAACTTTCGTATGTTAGGCTTAGCCGAGCTCTCGTAAGTTCTTTGTATACTTGTTAGTTAAAAATCTACCCTTAAAAGTAATAACGTACCTTGAGGGTGCTTCAGCTGCGACGAGGTGACACATTTTCCCACTAGTAACCAAGTTCATGTAGTTTTTAACATGCATGTAATGTGAAAGTCTTGAAAAATAATTTATACATAAGAGGGTTTACTTGTTTTACTTAAAAGTTTTAGCAAGAAGGTAATATTTTAAATTTACTAAAAATTTTTTTTTTTTTTTGGTTTGGAACTTAGGCTCTGATACCACCTGTAACGCCCCGAATCCGGAATGCAGCCCTTGTGGCTCAAACACTCTGAATTCGAGTCGTTACTTAGTGACTGAAAAACCGAACTTGAAAATTTCTTTAAAGTATATAATAACACAAGTGAAATAGGAAGAGTTTTGCAGCAGAAAACAATTTGAAGGCGGATGTAAGTTGCAATGGGAGTAGTGTGGGCCCATCTATTTAAAACTTAAAATCCATAATATAGGAAACAAATGTTTTATGGAAATTATACATATAAATCATCGAGCAACTTTTAGGAAAGTTTGTTACTCGGCATACGAATAAAACCGTCCTTATGCGAGCGACATCATTTATTTTAGTGAGCACGAATAGTATAAAGTTTCGTAGCATTTTATTTATCGGGAAACTCCGTGTCATCCTCGCTACAGCTCCGGCCCCTCAAAGTTGAAACCTGAAAATGTTTAAGTTGGAGGGGTGTGAGATAGAAATCTCAGTGGATATCCTGTACGCTGTTATACAGATTGGCAGTACACCGAAGTAATTAATATTAGTATTTTATCGTAAATAATTCTTATTCTTTTGGATAGTGAATTTGTTATTCACTGAGGATTCATTGTATATTCTTATTTAATCATCATATATCATACTTATCATAAATCATATGTCATACTTATCATATATCATGTGGGACACTGGTAGCGACTCTACCACATGCTACCCCCTAAACGCTTCCACCTCCTCCTGGGACACTGGTAGCGACTCTACCACATGCAATCCCCATAAACACTTTCCCACCTCCTCCGTGAAACTCATATTTGGGACACTGGTAGCGACTCTACCACATGCAATCCCCATAAACACTTTCCCACCACCTCCGTGAAATCGTGATTCATATATCATAATATTATAATTTCATATAATAATTATTATTGTATTCTTGTGTTCTTAGTTATATGTTCGTATTTATTTAGTTTAGTTCAGAATACACCAACAGTCCATATAACATTTACATCGGCAGTACAGTATTGACACCCACCTCGTTAACTTTTAAAGAAAAGTTACAAACTTCTTGATTATATTTTAGCAACCACAACGCAGGGACCGTCCGAGCTTTGATTTGGACCGCACTTCACCTAGCACAATTTTCGTATTATTTTTTAATGATCCTTTTTCATTCTCGATTATTTATAATTTTTATAAGGGTTGTCGTAATAATGCATGTAATCATTTGTGAAGCAAAACATTCTTTCTTTGATCTTAAAATATTGGAATAATATGTATAAATATACGTAATATTTGTTTGTTCACTTGAGAATTTAGCGAGGACGTTAAATCTCGTTCTTTAGGCTTTATAATAAAAGAGGTGTTATTTTTCGCATTTTATCAATTCTGGTCCTAGCCGTCCATGTGGAACGTCGTGATTTTTGTAACACATTGTCACAGGTTGTTTGGTCGAGGAAATTACTGGTGAACGTATGGCGATTAAACAGAAAGTGTATTTTATGCAAAATTTCGAAACTCGTCCTTGTTAGTTGGTAAAAGGGCATAAAATAGTTGAATTTTCTCCTATGTTCGTGATTTTATTTCCGTCAAACGGATAACCCGAAAAACATTTTTCTTCGAGGTAATTAAACTACGTTACTTCTAGTTTAATGGCAATAAAAATTTTCGTGAAAATTGTGTCTCGAAGTCGGGTAAAAACGGCCCTAAAGTTTGGACCTGGAACACCACTGTCCTGTTTCTGATTTTTTTCCAGATTGCTGTCACATTTTCAAAAACCCAATATCTCCCAATTTACTCGATCAATCTGAGTCATTTTTTGTATATGGACTCCCCACTGTATGAAGATTATTTCCCCTTTGGTTTTATGTCAAAATCATTTTTATCTTAAAAGATATAGGCTCCTAAAGTTGCTGTTTCCAACATCAAAATTTTTAGTTTGTTTGCTGGGTTTCAAAACGTTTTATGTACAATTAAGTTCGTGTTTCCAGCCAGTTAACATGCCGAACACATATCTTTATCACTATAACACATATATAACACAAATCCCACTGGATTCAAGCACCGAAAGTCATGATCGTAAACCGAAATTTCGCAATTAGCACATAAAAGGTTTGTGTGTTAAAACCTGTGTAGTTTCTGGCTTAGACCGTGGCTTTGGAGTTGGAAACGTGTGGGAACTTGGAGGATTGATTGAGGATGGAGTTGACAAGATTTCCTTCATCATTTTTGCAAGGAAAATGACGGAGAGTTAGAGGTGAACTTTGAAAAAGAAACAGGGGATGAAGTAAAAGAAATGTGTGGTGTTTCTTTCTTACTTTTGTCTGAGTGTACGAACTGGGCCTTGGGATTTCTTTACTCTGACCGCAACTGGAAGGGGGAGAGGTGCTTCTTTCCGGAGCTTGACGAGAACGGATGGAAGGTTGAGGAAGAATTAGACAAAGACGGAGAGTTATTTCTTACGGTAATGGAGGCCTGATTTTGAACGTTGGGATTCCATTTTTGCAGCGCTTGGGCAAGCTTGGAGAGGGGTGTGTGAGTGAGTTCGCTCTGATGGAGGGGTCTTATTTATAGGACAGTTTGGGGGAGATGATTGAAACAGTAAATGGCGACGTGGTCATCCCCTGTCCATATGTGTTCAGATGCCCTTTCAGATATTGAAAAGGGGTATTTCCCAATTTTATTCTCACGTTAGTAACTCCTGGGTACTTTACCTAGGAACAATTAAAAATCAATTGTTTTAGAATTTTTTGTGAAAACTTAATGGCTTAATTCTAACGTGGGTCTCCCTTTTACTTATACTTTTGCATTATATTTGTATCTTAATACTATAGTTCTTGTTAAGTAAATTTACGGGATAATTATAATTAATTGTTTTAGAATTTCTAGGGATTTGACCCTCGCGTTTTGAGACGAAATTATTTATTATTTCTTTATTTTGATTTCTCGTTTAAATGGTATTCCAAATTCGTCGAAATATTCGATTTCTTTTTACGAATGGAATTTAAAATTTCCTCTAAACGTTTTATGATTAAAATATTCTTTTAAAGTGCTAGAAGTGCGCTCGACTCAAAATGCTCGTCCGATTCCTGTAAAATTCAAAATCTCGAAGCATATATATCCAAAATTTGTCAAGTAAAATAGGCTAGAAATAAAATTCTCTTTTATTTAATTTATTTAAGTGTTGTTCATTATTATATTTGGGACGGAGTGTTACACACTCCCACAAGTTAAAGTCAAAGTAAACGAACAAATATCAATCCTAATGCTCAAACTGCATCTCCACTTAGTTGAAGGGGCAATAGCCAAACCCACCCTTGGCTATGCAAAGGGCTGAACTATAAAACCCCTCAAGCAAAAGACAAAAACTTATAAGGCAATAAACCCCACAACCCTACATGCAACTCAAACCTGAACAAAACCCATTATCTGCTCATTGCAAAGCCCAAACATACAGAGCCCCAACCATACCCAAGCTTACAAAAAGTCAAAAACACGTAGCATTTTTCATAATTTTCAAATATTGCAGAAACATGATTTGAGGACGAAAAATTTATTAATGAAAAACAAAATGCAGCAGTTGTATTACCAATTTAGATCGAACTTGGGCAGATGATCTCTTCCCAGTTCTTTGCTTCATGAGTTTTTTAGATCTAGCTTTCTTGTTTACTTCCTAAAATTGAATTGAAGAACAAAAATTAATAGATGCAGATTCTATTTTAATTTATTTTATGCGCTATCCTTTTATCCAGTTATTGTTCTATAAAATTAACCAAAGGAACACCTACCATCTTCCCATAATTTTCTTTCAAACAATGTTTCCAATATTTCCATTTATCCCAATGGATGACAAAACTCACTTCTCTGCGGTAGTAGAAATATGAAATAGTAACTGCATCACACATTCATGTTATTAAACTAACAAAAAAGCTCAAATATATACACATATAGATGAGTGATAAAATGCAGCAAAACAAGAAAAATATGCAGTATTGACAAAAGAGAGGAATAGAGCCTGTAAAAAAATAGAAAAGAAGAAACAAAAGCCCATCATTTGAACAAAGCAATTGATACATCAATTCAGAGCTCCAAGGAGATTCCAAACAAATCTCTGGCAACACCAAGAAGAAGAATAAGGCTTTAACAGCTACCATAAGAAAATCGAGCAAGAAGGATTTGTGAGGCAATGTATAAGGCTCTGCCCTAAAGGATGCCCCCGACCTAAAAGGATGGGAGAATGAGTGACCCTTAAAGATAAGGTCGACCCTAGCTGATTTTACTAGCTAACCCAATAGCTGTAATTAAATGAATAAAGCATTCTTACAAAGCTAATATCAGAATTAATTAATTTTGACGTGCAACAATAAATAGTTTAAAAAAAGATGAATTAAGTATTCTTACCAACCTAATGTTAGAAGGTTGCAAAGCTCGAGGAAAAATATGAGTGAAGAAGAAGACCCCAAATTTCAGATAACAAATATTCCATGCCCTAGTTTACATAATTCTGGTGATTTAAACTTGAGAACAATTGAAACTATAACACAAACTAAAAATTAGTGTGCTTAAACACCTAATTCTCCAACAGTTGATTGAGATAATTGATTTAGTTCATCCCCTGAAATCCAACCTCTCCATCAATTGATAATTGAATTTCCAAATATATATTTGAGCCTCTCTACATTTTAATTCAATTTCCATCACAGTAGCATAATACGAAAACAAGAATCAGGAAGGGGGTGAGACCAAATAATCCACCAAAAAGATGATCAAAGATACAAAAAAATCACAAGAAAAGAATATACCTCGATTCAGAGCGCCTCCTCTCAAGCCAAATTCTTACTCTTTTCAGACGATTAAAGGGCTCTCAAGGCGGCGCACAAAAACAGGAAAATAAGTTCGGTTCGCACGAAGAAGGGAAAAATAATTAAGGTTTGCGTTACTGGGGTTCTCCTTCTCCACCCCTTTTTCCACGAAGCGTATAATCAGGGACCCATTTTATTTACGTTTTATAATATTTATATACTCTTTATTATTTACCTTTTCAATTCTTTAAAATAAAAATTAACCAACAATTTTTATTATACCAGTTTGCTCACAAAGCCCAATAAAGGCATAAATTTTTAATTATTATTTAATTACTTTCCATTTATTGGTACTACACCAATAATTTTGTAATTATTTGTTAAAAAATATAAATGATTTTACTATTTTAAAAAAAATCATTTTAGTTAATTATTTGTATGAAATCGTAGATATTAATAATATTAAAAAAAATGTCATTCAAGAATAGTTAAAAGAAATAAAAAAAAATCCTTCGTTTAAATAAATAGGCCGTTTTTAAGAGTTTAAATAAACTATATTAATTAAAATAACTTTTTTTAAAACTATATTAATGCTAATAATACAGTATTCAAAATGTCCTAATATGTTGTATTATGACACTTAGTTAATAATGTATTAATAAGTCATAGAATAGTGTAGTTTTAGGTTATGAAAAGTTAGTGTAAGAATAGATTAACTTTCAATACACATCTTTTATAGTGTATTAAAATTAATGTAGTATTATGCCTTTTTTCTTGTGGTGGGATTCTTAGCATTTAGCTTGTTTTGCTCTAGAAAGTGTTTCATGGTGGTGATTAGGACTGCAAATTTAATTTTATACATAAGTTTTGCACAACAACGCGGCTAGCTTATTACTTATTGTTTATTACTTAGATTAGTTCTTAATGGTAGTTACTTGTACCAATAACTACTTTTTCTTTCTTTATAAACTAGTCTATATATACTACTCACCATACTCTTGTCTCTCTCAATTGAGAGAGTATTCTAAATCTACATGGTATCAGCCTAATTCTTGGGCATCTTCTTCTTTTTCTCTCCCTCAAATCTCGTTCTTGTTTTCTTCTTCAATGGCGGATCCTCCTGTTCCCACCACCTCTGTTTTTTATGCCACTCTAACCCTCCATGCGATGACGCATCTTGTTACAATCAAGTTGAAACCCACGAACTATCCCATGTGGTATCGTCAAGTTTTTCCGCTTCTTGTTACTCAAAAATTCTTGCCCTACGTTGATGGCTCTACACCGGCGCCTCTTGCTACCATAACCACTGTCGGGGTCTCCGCGCCCAATCCTCTCTATACTTCTTGGTTTTCTAGAGATCAAACCGTTAGCGTTTTCTTAACCTCCACTCTTACCGAGGAGGCCATGGCCGTTACCGTTGGTTGCTCATCGTCTTTAGATATCTGGAAGGCTCTTGTCGAAGCCTTCAATCAGCCTTCCAAGGCTCGTGAATTACGACTTAAAGATGAGCTTCAACTTATCAGAAAGGGTTCAAGATCGGTTTCGGAGTATGGCGCGGTCTTCAAGAATCTGTGCGATCAACTCTCTTCCGTGGGCTGCACTCTAGACGCAACTGATAAGTCTCATTGGTTTCTTCGTGGTCTAGGCCCGGAATTTCATGGTTTCTCCACAGCACAGATAAACATTTCTCCGCTCCCCTCCTTTTCGGATCTTCTTGCAAAAGCTGAATCTCATGATTTGTTTACAAGATCTCTCGAGACACCATTCTCCTCATCTCAGTCGCCTGCCTTTTTTACTCACTCTTCGGTCTCCTCTGTGCTAGGTCGCCCTTCTGCTCGCCAGCAATTTGGTCGAGGTCAACCCTCATCTTGTGGTCGGAGTCAGTAAGGTCGTGGTCTTGGGCGAGCAAGATCAACTCCTCGATGTCAGATTTGCCGCTTTGATGGTCACTATGCTTCTTCTTGTCCCCCAACGATATGAGTCCTCTACTCCTGGTCGTCAGGCGAATACCGCTGGTTCTGTTTCTCGCCACGATCCTTCTCGCCTCTCCAATCATTCAGATTGGTATGTTGACACGGGAGCTTCATCGCACATGGTTCCTTCCTCCACAGTCCTTGACTCTTCCTAGCCTTACACTGGATCTGACAGAGTAGTTGTGGCAAATGGTAATACCCTTCCGATTACTCATACTGGTACACATTGTTATAATCCCAACTTGTCCTTTAAAAATGTTCTAATAGTTCCATCCCTTACTAAAAACCTTCTTTCTGTTAGCAAATTAACCAATGATTTTTCTGTTCGTCTTATTTTTTCTAATGATTCCTTTGAAATTCAGAATCGGATTACAGGTACGACCCTAGCTCAAGGCAAACTTGATCATGGTCTACATGTTCTAGACAAATGCCACCCTATTTTCGCTGCATCTTTACGTGCTCTCTCAACCTGTAGTTCTTTTGATATTTGGCATAATAGACTAGGTCATGTTCATTTTGATGTTGTAAACTTGCTTTAAAATAAAGTTTACATTTCTACTACTTTCTTGCTTCCTCGCCCTGTTATTTGCTCACCATGTCAAAAAGCTAAGAGTACTCGGCTATCTTTTACTTTAAACACCAAATGTGCCTCTAATACTCTTGATCTCATTCATTGTGACTTGTGGGGTCCCTCCCCTGTCAAATCCCATGATGGTTTCCTCTACTATGCTGTGTTTATTGATGATCACTCTCGTTTTACATGGTTTTACCCTCTTCGTCAAAAATCTGATTTTGTTTCTACCTTTGTTAACTTCAAAATTTTGGTCGAAAATAGATTTGATCGTAAATTAAACATTTTCAATCGGATGGTGGAACTGAATTCACCAACCACAGATTACGTGATATCTGTCTTTCCTCAGGAATCATTCACACTATGTCTTTTCCTTACACACCAGCCCACAATGGTCGGGCAGAACAAAAACATCATCATATAACTGAAATGGGTCTCACCCTTCTGTTCTCTTCATCCGTTCCAACCACCTTTTGGGTTGAGGCGTTTGAATCGACTGTCTATATAATCCATAGGCTTCCTTCCCCCGTTCTTTGCTCCAAAACTCCTTATGAATTGCTTCTCTCTAAACCTCTGTTGTATGATAACCTTCGTGTCTTTGGGTGTTGTGTTTATCCGTGTCTTCGCTCATATACCACTAACAAATTATATCCTCGAAGTATTCCTTATGTTTTTCTAGGCTATAGCTCGCTTCATAAAGGGTTTTATTGTTTTGATCGCACTACTTCTCGCACATACATCTCTCGCCATGCTCGCTTCGACGAGAACAACTTCCCGTTTGCTGGGAACTCTTCTCGCCTCTCTTCGTCACAGCTCGACATCTCTACCTTTGATTCTTGTCTGCCAGACACTGTTTTATCCTTACCTGCTCCTGTTCGCCCTGATGCTTCCTCTCCGGACCCTTGCTCGCTCTGTCTCCAACCTGATATTCCTCAACAACCGTTAAATGACCCTCCTCGACAAAATCTTTTTCCTCGTATTGCTCGCCTGGCCATTCGGCCCATTCCCGTTCCTCGCCCGCGAGCTCCATCTCCTCCTCCTCGGCCTCGTGTTTGGCCAGCCACTACTCCCACTCACTCTATGCGCACTCGTTCTCAAGATAGGATTTTCAAAATCAAGCATCCTATAATACTTCTCTCCTTATCACCAGTTCTCTTCTCGCCGCAGTCCATTCTAATACAGAACTAAAAACCTTTTCCTCAGCTGCAAAATCTCCTCATTGGCTAGCAGCAATGGACGATGAGCTTCAAGTTCTTCAGGAAAAAAAAAACTTGGGACCTTGTTCCCCCTCCTCCTGGTGCAAACATTGTGGGATCTAAATGGGTTTTTCGAACAAAATTCCTTGCAAATGGCTCCATTGATCGTGACAAAGCCCGCCTGATCGCTCAGGGCTTTACCCAACTCCCTGGCTTTGACTATGATCACACTTTCAGTCCAGTTGTAAAATCAGCCACTGTTCGTGTGGTTCTCTCTCTTGTGGTTATGAACAACTGGTCGCTTCATCAGTTGGATGTTAATAATGTCTTTCTTCATGGTCTCCTTCAAAACCCTATCTACATGCGACAACCCCCTGGTTTTGTTGATCCTCTTCGCCCTAATCATGTTTGCAAACTCAACAAAGCTCTTTATGTCTAAAGCAAGCCCCTAGGGCATGGTTTCAACGCTTCTGTGATTTTTTGCTCGCCCTTGGATTTACAGAGAGCAAATCCGACACCTCGCTTTTCATCTTCATCTCAGGTCGTACTATTCTATACCTTCTTGTTTATGTAGATTATATAATTGTAACTGGAAACGATCAAACCTTCATTATTCGTCTCATTTCCAGGATCAATTCGGAATTTGCCATCAAGGATCTTGGTCGCCTAACTTACTTCCTAGGATTGGAGGTCACCTATACTACTCGAGGGCTCTTTCTCGGCCAAACCAAATACGCCACAAACATTCTTACTCGTGCCAACATGCTCGAAAGTAAACCGGTAGCAACATCTCTTTCCTCCACTGATCTTCTTCGCATCGATGGGACTCCCTTCTCCGATCCCACTCTCTTTCGCTCTCTGGTTGGCGCTCTGCAATACTTAACTATTACGCGACCAGATCTCTCCTTTGTTGTTAACATTATCAGCCAATTCTAGTCAAAACCAACAACATATCATTTTCAGGTTGTTAAAAGGATTCTTCGCTACGTCAAAGGCACTTTAGATCTTGGCTTATCCTTCTCCTCCGGTCCAACAAAACTGCTTGCCTACTCCGATGCAGATTGGGCTCGATGTCTCGACACTCGCCGCTCCACCTTTGGGTATGCTATCTTCCTAGGCCCAAATCCGGTATCTTTGGCAGCCAAGAAGCAACCCACAGTCTCACGATCAAGTTGTGAATCTGAATATCGTGCCATGGCGACCACCTCCTCAGAAATCATGTGGTTATGCTCGCTCCTAAAAGAACTCTGGGCTTTGCCTAAACAACCTCCAACACTCCTATGCGACAACAAAAGTGTTATTTTCTTGTCTCAAAACCCGGTAGCTCACAAGCGAGCAAAACACATTGACATCGACTATCATTTTGTTATAAAGCTTGTTACTTCTGGTCGCCTCATCACTCAATTCGTTCCTTCCACCTTCCAGCTCGCCGATATCTTTACAAAAAGTCTTGCTCGTCCTCTATTTGATTTCTTTAAACACAAGCTCTGCGTCTCCTCACATCCGCTTCGCTTGAGGGGGAATATTAGTTAGATTAGTTCTTAATGGTAGTTACTTGTTAGTTGCAACTACCAATAACTACTTTTCCTTTCTTTGTAAACTAGTGTATATATACTACTCATCATACTCTTATCTCTCTCAATTGAGAGAGTATTCTAAATCTACATATTGTATTACTGATTATTAAATGTGAGGAAATACCTATGGTATTAATAATTATTGATTATGATATTATTGATTCTTGTTTATATTATTGATTATTGATTGGGATATTACTGGTCACTTAAATTACTAAAAAGTATTTGTCGATATATTGAATAAGTAGCACGAAAAATTAACTTTGGAAGGCAAACATATCGTTGATATTTTATTGATCTTCGCTATGGTTTATAAACGGTATATACACATAAAAATTCATTAATATAAAGTTAAATCCTAATCTATTTAAATTTCAAAACAAATACATACCATTAAAAGTATTAATTGTATCTAGGTTTCAACTACAGAATAATAATGTGCAAGGAAAAGGGATGGTTATATGGACCTTTATAACACTTCTCTTTTCTTAGAAGGAACTTTAACACTATTAATTGTATCCACTCCCTCCGTTTCTAATTACATTGTCCATTTTTCATTTCGATATACCCCTTATTAGATTGTTCCTTTCTAAAATGGCAAAAAATATTAATGTTATTATTTCTAATTATCTCCTTCAAATATCTCACATCAAATATCTTTACTTTTCCAACGGAAAATCATCTTTTTTTTTTCTTTTTTTATTCTCTTCAATTGACTGAATCATCTACAATAAAAAATTATTTTATCATTTATAATACTAATAAATAACTATCACATCAAATATTGTGTAAAACTCAAAAGGGCATATAGTACGTGGAAGAATTAGTAATTTAAAAAAAGTATTGTACCTATTAGTAAGACACTCTAAAAAGTTGAGTATTAATGTCTATCTATCATATCCACTACAAAAAAACACAAACATTTGCGACGACGGATTGACAACGACCAGAAATATGTTGCTATTGGCGATGAAATTGACATATTTGATGAAGTTAACAAAATTTGCGACGGAAAAAAAGGTCGTCATAATTTGCAACGGATTTTGTGACGATTTGTTATTATTAATTTTTTGCGATGGATTTAGTGACGTTTTTTTAATAATTTTTTTTTTTTGCAATAGATTTAGTGTCGATTTTTTTAAAAAAAATTGAATTCTTACGACGGATTTTGCGGCGATTTTTTTTTTAATATGCACATTTATATTATTTATATCAACAATTAATCAAAAGATTTTCCAACCCAACTGGTCAAGGACCGTAATAAATACAACGGCCGCAAATTTAAACACAACGGTCGCAAATTAAAACAATATTGTTCCATGTCGGGTGGGTTGGGTTCGGGTCCAGTCGGATTTAGTTTTCTTTTAAAGTATTACTGTCGTAAATTTTATTAAATAATTTTTTTTAAAAAATGTCGTGAATGCCTTCTCTAATTTTTGAGATTAGCTTACCAGCGATGACCAAAATTTCCTCGCAAACACGATGTGAGACCGTTTTTTCGCCGTAAATCATGACGTTTTTTGTAGTGATCTAAAGTGTATTTGTTATTCTATTTTTGTGATGAATTACTTTGTTGTCCACTAGATATATATATTATTGTCATGCGGCTGTCAAAAACATATATCCTTATTAATTGAACATTTCTTTATTTAGAAAAAATAATTTTTTACTCCTTTAAAAAAAAACTTTTTCAAACATCTTTTATTTACACAATATTGTCATTACATTTTACACACTAACAAAAGTTCTCTCTTCAATAAAGTTGAATTACCTATTATATCCCTCTTAAAAAGTCATTTTATCACATTTAATACTCATAAACAATTATAAAGTAGTGAACCAGATACTTGTTAGATCCAGTTAAATTAAACTTCAACGTTCTCACGAAAATCAATAGATCAAAGCCAAGTCAAGGTAAAACTTTTTCCCGCAAGACAAATGTGTTATGGCTAGTGCTCACAGAATTGACGTAATGTCCCCAAAGGTAAAACGGCTTACAACTCTGATACAGTAGCACCATTGTACAAAGTAACCACTGTACAAAGTAGCAACAAACGTACTTGAAAGATTTAGAGAACTGAACAACTAGGGTACGAAAATAAGAAAGCAAAAGGTTGTGGAAAAACTATATTGTTTAAGAATGAGAGACATGATATTTATAGGCAAACCCTCACTCGTGGGAGTTGATCGAAAACGTGGTAAGCCCATGAAGATAGTGGGCGAAAATTGTGGCAATCAACAGACTTGAAGCCTAAATGTCCAGGTTCAATGCATGAACGAGTTTGAAATTCAAATTCGGATAAGAATTCTAGAACCTTCCGCCTTCTGAATCCTTCCGAAAATATTAACTTAAATGTACATGGTTTGGTCCATTTTTCAATGCGCCTAATTGGGTTAGTCCAATTGCAAACAGAGTTTTTTGAGTTTTAGGGTCTCCAAAAAGATAGATGGGCCCCATAGACCACCAATTGTCGATTGTCAAATTCAAATCTGGGTCCGAGATGAGCCGGGCAACGCACGGTGTTTGGGGGTGTGTACCCATTTACCATAGTTACCTCAATGTACACTTTAATGTTTAAAAGGCTTTCAAAACTTTTGTAAACTTTTCATGTGGGACAAGGTGAGACATTTCACCTTTCCACTCAAACTCATCATTTATTTCAAAAAGATGTTTAACCACTCATCTTAATAAATTAATTTCTCACTCATCGAAATTCGATTTTGAGACTTTAACGTTCACCTACTCCGCGAGTGGATCAACTATATCACATTTAATTTCTCAATAATTAACGTTTAGTCCATCAAATAATTTTTGTCAAACATGGGTGTCAAAACCCTTAATTTCCAACAATACCCACTACAGGCCAAATAGCTGGAAAAAAGTGTAACGAACTGGAATTGTTGAAACTAGCATATTGGAAGACCAATTAGGTGAAGTAACCGTGAGTAGCTACGATATTATAAGTTTCTTTCTCTTAATCGAATTTGTAATCTTTATTAGCAGATTCATTTTATGTGGTTTTTCTGATCCAACTAGAAGTTACCAAGAAATCATGCATAGCACTGAATAGAGAGCCGATGAATGCACAACCTACACCTAACATGTTAAACGGATGCATAAGAATGTTGTGCTCGGCCTGGAATTCATTAACCATGTTGAAAGTATAAAAAATTCTTAAAAAAATTTCGTACAAACGCTAAATGTTTAATTAGTAATGGGACGGAGGGTGTACTATTCATGTCCCATGTTAATCTCTCTCTTCCAATGTAGTGGAAAAAGCAACTACGGCGTGCGCTAAAAACCTATTTGTGATTCAACAATTATGATTAGGTAGCTCTTTGGAGGAACCCTCTTATTCATTGCATATCAAGTTTCAACAACTAGATCTGTTCATTACATCATGTATAATATTTCCATATACTCATTTCCTCCCCTAATGATAATCATCTTTTATTTTTGACAAGGTCTTGTATAAACTCGATTCCTTATCGATTCCTTATAATCAAAAGTCAATTTTTTTTTTTTTTTTTCGAAAAAGTATATGTTAAAAAGTGTAAGTTATTATAACTAAAAAGTGCAACACAATATTATTGAAAAGTGTAAGTTGCTATAATTGAAAAGTGCAACACAACTTTTAATGAAAAATGTAAGTCATTATAACTAAAAAGTACAACACAATACTACTGAAAAGTGCACGTCTATATAACTAAAATGTGCAATATAACATTACTAAAAAGTGTATGTCAATATAATTTAAAATATTATTTTAAAAAGTGTAAGTTACTACAATTAAAAAGTGTAACAAAAAACTCAATTTCTTATATAGACTCAATTCCATAAGAGACCTACCCTTTATTTTTTTTCACAAACTAATAAAACATTATTTATGGTACATAAATAAACTTTCAAATGTAATAAACAATAATAAAGATGTTGTATTCTCAAACAATCTTATTACTAGAAATTAAATATGCATACTCCACATGTTCTACTCCATCAATGTTGTGTTCTACCGCAAGAAGTTGGTCTAGTGGTGTGTAGGCTTGGGATTTAAAAGTGTGCTCAGTGCAAACAATTTATATGAGGTCAGTCCATATAGAGTGTAAAATTTTAGCTTTAAACGGGACCCCCGCAAGTGTGCGATGGGATTGGTCCCCCGAATTAGTCGGTTCTTAAATCGGATATCCGAAACTTTAAAAAAAATTAATGTTCAACAATCTAAAAGACACATTTGAAGGAATTATAATTGACAAATTTAATGCCACATATATTAAAAAATGTCACGTCATCATGCCACATCACTGTCTCTCCTATATATATTAAAAAAATAGAGTTAATAACATCTCAAAATACTCTATACACACTTTATAATTTAAATACAAAAATAAATGTATGTAAAATAACTAAGTAACCAGGCCTTACATAAATAAAGAGTAAAATAATTTTAAAAAATAACTTAAAAAATCTGGAAAAAAATGTAATTAAAATTTAAAAGTATTTTAAAAAACTAACTAAATCTTTAAAAAAAATGTAATTAAAATTTAAAAGTATTTTAAAAAATGTAATTAATTTTTTTAAAAAAATTATACATGTATTTATTATTATTTAATAATTTAAACATCCTTAAATGTAAATTAAAATGGATGATATTTTGTACGTTTATTTTTTCACTTTAATTGTCCTTTTTATTTTTCACACATATTAAGAACAAAATTATTTAATAGTATCTCTTAGAAAACAAAAGACGATATGTTTTGATTTCAGTGTGTATAAAAATTAAAGAACTCTCATTTTAGACTGTTTTAGACCATTTTACCCTTGATCAATTTTATCTTTTTAGGCCTTATTTAATAGATATGTTGAGTTATTTGCGGTAAGTTTGAATATTTCAATTGATTCATACTGAATGGTAAATAACATGTTTTTTTTATCATTTAGTATACCGTCAATTGAATATCTTTTGACGTATTGGATAAAAAAAATATTTTAAACCAATAAGACATCTATCCTACTAAATAGAACCTTGATTTATTTATTTTCAGAATCTATTTAATTTTCTAAGAATTTTTTCAAAGAAATTAATTACATTTTTTAAAAGATTTAGTTAGATTTAAAAATACTTTTAAATTTTAATTACATTTTTTATTTTAGATTTTTTAAGTTATTTTTTAAAATATTTTCTCTTTTTTTAATATAAGGGTTACTTAGTCATTTTATATAAAATTATGGGGGTGTTTATAGAGTATTTTGGATTATTAGCTCTATTTTTAAAAATATATATATATAGTGGCATGGTGATGTGGCATTTTTTTAATATATATGGCACCAAGTTTGTCAACTTTAATTCCTTCAAAACATAAAGAATTAATATTGATGTAAAAAAGGATTAAAATTAAAAGATTAAAAGATAAATGACGTATTTTGTAAAGTTGAAATTTAAAGAATTTATTTTAGAAATTTTTAAACTTATAGGACTAAAAATAAAATTTCCTCAAGAAAGTCAAAGCGCCAAAATGAAAAAAATTGTTTTAGGGCCCAAATGAAAGCCAAAATTTTGTCATTCAATGAAAACAAAAAATTTCATCGTAAGGTTGTGGTTGATTGGAGATGTAATGACATCTCGTGGCTCATCTTTCACTTCTACATCCATGCTTTCCTTCTTTGTTTGAGTAGTATTGTTTGATTTAATTAATATTCATAAATATGATTATTTCCATTGATCTAGAATTGGAAGAAAAAACAAATACTCTCAAATATCATTAAATAATCGTAATTTTGTCATTTTACATTCTCCCAAAATAAATGAGACTGTATTTTAGAACGAACAAAAAAAGAATAGGAGAAGACCATCATGAGTATATATTAGGGACATTACTCAAGTTTATATGACCAATTTTTTCAAATAATTTAATCATGGCACAAATAATTTAATCATGGCAGTTGAAATCACTAAGGGTTCAAGTATGATTCGAGGTAAAAATTAAATGGGAGCAAAAAGTAGCCAAAAAAGAGAGAAAATGATTGAAAGTGTATGAGTGCAACACCACTTTTACGGACACTAGAAGGTTCAATGAATTCTTTACATTTTCCCTACAAAATATACCGTTGCGATGGTATTGATCTTATAAAATGACAATCCAAGAAATATTTGTTCAACCTGCTACTAAATGGGAAATCACAGAAGTATCCAATTCATCTTGTTATTTCGTCTGTTTAGTTTCTCTTCTTTGATTCACTGCTTCAACAGCAACTTGGATGAATTTTTAGATGCCATTCTTCATGATCATGCTTTCAAAGTTATGATGCACCAACGACCCCATACGGGTGCCCTCTATACCGCCTCTCTCCCAGCAAATTTAGCAGGGATTAAGGTTTCAGTTGTAGGGCTTCGAAGCACGACTCTGTGGAGAAAAGGTGCCAATTTCAGCAATTTCATCATTCCACCAAAAACCCTTCCCGTCCCATACGTCAAAAGACTTGCCATAGTTTACCATAACCTGGGCAACTGCTCTTCTTTATATTACAACTTATCAGGGTACTCATTCACAAGTCCTGTTGTGGGTTTTCTAGTATACAACGCATCGCATTTGGGCAGCAAGAACGTGTCGAAGATTGAGCTCAACACAATGGGGAATCCCATTTCTATACAATTCAAGAATTCAACTATAACCGAACAGAGAAATCGAAGGAGAAAGTGTGCTACTTTTGGGGCTAAAGGGGAAGTTTATATCAGTGAGATGAGCGTACCTGATGTGTGTTACAGCAGAAGTCAAGGGCATTTTTCAATTGTTGTTCCTTTGAAGAAGCAGCAGATGTGGGCCTTCTGGGTTATCGGGTTTCTAGCTGGATCCATAGGACTGATCTTGGTGGTGTTAGCTGGGACCATGGCTATTAGATCGTTCGTACACAAGAGAACTAAAGAAATGGAAAGGGAAGCAGATGACGGAGAGGGCCTGCAAACGTATTGGATCGCTAGCAGCAAACTGCCACGAGCTGAAGTGATGAGAACTCAGCCCATCCTTGAGAGTACAACTCTTCCGAATCCTAAGTTGTCTTGGTATGCTTAGTATTCTGTGCATCGTTTTCTTGTACCTTCTCTTTTGAGGATCTGTTCATCTTCTAATGTTTCAACATGTTCAACCATTAGTCTCTGCAAAACAAGGTTACACCACTTGTATATTGTTTAATTGATTTGCTTAGTATATCGACAACTGCAACATGCATAAGTTTTCTACAACTATTGTGATGGTCCAAAGGACAACAAGCTAAGTCTTCTTATGGTTGCTCTGTAGCATTTTTAAAATCCAACTGAAACCCAGTTAAAAAAGAATAGCTTGAAGGCCTAATGTTGAAGTGTGTTTTGTGTGTGTGTAAAAGAACTCGCCTAAAATTTCAAAAGGAGAGGTGAAAAAGAATGGCAAAATCAGTAACTAATTAACAACATTGGCTGAAAGTTAACAGCAAGCTTTTTATCATATGTAGATCACCTCAAAGCAAGTGCAAGCACTCCAAGGACACAAAACTGAAACTCAAAAGACAGACATTTGGCATGTGTGTAATAAAACTTAATTTCAGGACAAAATTGGATACAGATTTATATATAGGCAAATGTGTATTCAGTATGCTACAACATTCACAAATAAAATAAATCCTGAGTATATTGAGGCATATGACCATGAAACTCAATTCTCTCATGAAGTGGAAACATTGCAATAGTTAAAATTATAGTAGAATGTGTTTACAATCCAACAATCTACACAACTACTTTTCATTACATAGTAATGCCTACAATTGAAGCAATCGGCAGAATGAGAAAACTGAAATATAACTTGATATGCATATAAACATCAACATACATCAAGATGATCGATCCTCTCCTTCACTCACATGGAATCAAATGAATCAATAAAAGCTGAATAAGCAAAATAAGATACCAAATAGATGTAGAAATCAGCTAAAGATCTCCATAGCAATGAAGATAGTAATTTGGAACATTAACATCCATTTAACATTCAAAAGATATGTTCCTATTATTAGCTGCATACAAGAAAACATAGGCCCCGACATTCTTTTGCTATGAGCAAGCAAGAAATCCTCATAAAGAAACAAAATACAACTCAAATTCAAATAAAAGATCCATCAATTCCAATAGCCAAATACCAACCAAACCTCAATCTAATTCGCACTACACTGTGGCCTTTCGCGCAAGCTTGGACCACTCAGTGTGATAAGCTCCAGGGATATCAACTCTCTCATATGTATGTGCTCCAAAGTAATCCCTCTGAGCCTGCACAAGGTTAGCAGGAAGTCTTGCACGCCTATACGTGTCGAAATACTGCAAACTTGCAGACATTCCGGGAACACTAACTCCCTTCTGAATTGCCACACCAACAACTCTCCTCCATGCTGCTTGCCTCTGCACCATCTCCCTCGCAAAATCGGGGTCCACCAACAAATTTGCAAGTCCCGGATTCCTCACATACGCCTGCTTAATCCTATCCAAGAACACGGCCCTAATGATGCACCCACCTTTCCAAATCCTAGCTAATTCACCCAAGTTCAATCCCCATCCCTTCTCCATACTCTTGGCCCTCAACAAATTCATTCCTTGCGCATAGCTACAAATCTTGGAAGCATAAAGAGCTTGCCTGACATCATCAATCAACTTCTTCTTATCTACACCAGTAACATTGTTAATCTCCTCCTTCAAACCTTCCCTCCTGAAAATCTCAGCAGCTTCCTCTCTCTCCTCCTTCAATCCACTCATGTACCTACTATCCAATGAAGCAGCAATGGTGGGAGCTGCAATGGAGAGCTCAGCCGCTTGCTGCACAGTCCACTTTCCAGTGCCCTTCATCCCTGTTTTGTCCAAAATCTTATCCACCAAATGCCCCTTCCCTGATTCCTCATCCTTCACCTTGAAAATATCCGCAGTGATTTCAATCAAAAAACTTTCCAATTCCCCACGATTCCACTCCCCAAAGATCTCCGCCAACTCCTCATTCCCCAACCCACCAACGTTTTTCAACACATCATACGCCTCAGAAATCAGCTGCATATCACCATATTCAATCCCATTATGCACCATTTTCACAAAATTCCCAGCACCCCCTTCCCCAATGTAAGTAACACAAGGGCCATCATCCACCTGCGCCGCAACTTTCTCGAGAATATGATGAATATTCAAATAAGCCCTGTGGGAGCCACCGGGCATCAAAGAAGGCCCGTAGCGTGCGCCATCTTCTCCGCCGGAAACCCCCATCCCTAAATAAAGCAATCCATTATTAGCAGCATCGACCATACGTCGCTCGGTGTTCTCGTACCACTCGTTTCCTCCGTCAATGATGGTGTCGCCGGGCTCCATGTAGGCGGAGAGAGCGGCGATGGTTTGGTCGACGGGAGCTCCGGCTTTGACCAGGATGATGATGGAGCGGGGTTTAGTGATTGAGAGAACAAAATCCTTGGGATTGTACTGGCCGTAGAGCGGCAGTTGGCCTTCGCGGTGGGCGCGATCTAGGGTTTCGTCGACTTTGGACGTTGTGCGATTGTAAACGGAGATCGGAAAACCTTTCTCGGCGATGTTGAGGGCGAGGTTTTGGCCCATTACGGCGAGGCCCGCAAGCCCGATTTGGGACAAGGCAGCTGATTCCATCGCCGATGTGAGCTGAGCTTAGTTAGAGTGAGAGGGATTCGAAATGAAGAGAGAGAAAGAGGGAGTTGGGTTTAGAGAGAGAGAGAGAGAGAGAGGGGATGAGAAATTTGATAAATAAATAGATACGAGGAGTCAGATATTATGTTGAATGACGAAAGTGGTGTTATTGAATCCATAGTGATGGGTGGTAGAGAGGGGAAGAGATGAAGGGGTTTTAGGTAAATTGATGGTGAGATTCCAAGGCGGGTGGGCGGACTCATCGAGGAGTGAAGGGGTGGTGGCTCTGAGCTACCAACGAGAGGTCGCCCTCCTATTTTAAGTTTAGTTACGATACTTTCTAGGTGGCGGCATACGTCGTCGTTTTTATCCTAACTTTCCAGTTTTCTAGTTTGGTTTTGGTGGTAGGTATGTCAAGGATAAATGAAAAGGAGATTTTCACCCTCTTCTTTTTTTACTTTTACACCTTTTATAACGAAATTTTGTTTATTACTTTCTCAATCTAATTTTATTATGTCAACTTTTTCGGACACAGAATTTACTAAATATTAATTAATTTATATTTAAAGTAGATAAGTTGAAGATAAAGTAGATGATAGAAAGTTGTGGAATCTATTTATATAGATAAAGTGATTGTTTATTAATAAAGTTAATAACAATTTAAGTAAATAAGTAATGTTTGAAAGGTGGAGATAAAGTTGTATGAATATTAAAATTTCCAAACAAGGAATTGGAAATAATAAAATTGAACAGCCCAAAAAAGAAAAGTGAAAATTATAAAATTGATAGGAGCGAGTACATTTTTACATAAAATTGTTTTTTAAAATTTTACTCCCTCCGTCTTAAATAAACTTTCACACCTACTTTTTCGGTGATTTAGAAACTCCACTCATACAATATCTAAAATATTGGAGTATATTTAATGTCATTATTTTTATGGTACATATATACACAATTCAACTCACTTATTTATTTTTTTATAAAATTATATCTCAAAATTCTATTTATTATAATATTTTTTAAAATGGAGTGATCAATAAGTATAAAAGTTAATTCGGGATGAAGGGAGTACTTATTATATTACATTTACATGTCTATTTTTACACAATTACATCAATTTTTTTTTTTTTTTTTTCATTTCAATCAATCATTTTACTTTTCTTCTACACATTAATTTTCTTTCTTTATTTTCTTACTCACATCCATTACTTCATTAACTAATAATAATAAAATAATACAACATCACTTTTTAATTTCACATAAAAATTAAAAATCTTAATTCACCCCTATTTTTCAATTCTTATCCAAACACATTTTCCAATTCTTATCCAAACACATTTAATATTCACTGCCTTTTTTATCAAATTATTTTAATAAAAAAATATACAAATACAATATTTATTGTTTTAATCTTTAATCATCTTGTATAATTTTAATTTGGAAATGAAATTTTCGTCGATAGCGAAAAAAAAAATAAAAAATCAATCCTTAAATTGAGAAAGAAACAAAAATTGAATTCTAAATTAAGACATTGGTAAAATGGGTCGGACTAAAAATATGATCTTCATATGAAAATTTTCTACAAATTAAATAATTAAATGTAGTTACATGTAAAAAAAATTAGAAAAGCTAATTTAATTTAATAAATTAATATAGTTGTATAAATTAAATACTCCCCAACTTTCATTTATAGTTTGTTCAAATGAAAACTACACATCTTTTTTTCAAACTTATTTTTATATCGAGACATATGAGAGTGTATGAATTCAGGACACCTGTGCAACCAGTTTTCTAAGAAATTCCTATTTCGAACTCAATAGACAAAACAGGCTTCTTCTTGCTCTATTGTACACGCTATTGTAAAAATAGACTGATAAATTTGTTTTCGTTAATAATGGAAATCATAGAACTACTTACTAGCAGTGCCCCACATTGATTTTCATTGCAATAAGTTTCTTGCGTGACATGAATTCCGGACACTTGATTTCGACATGATAGTCCTTATCTAATTCTTCTTCACGCTATTGAAAATAATAGACTCACAAATTTGTTTATGGGAATCTAAATAAACGGGACTTACATTGTCGCGTCGTTACATCCGCAACGAGGAAAAACTGAAACTCCAGCACCTGCACCTAAAACTAACACAAGAAGTACATGCGTATAAATTACATATATGTGTGCAAATACAAGTATACAACAAGGAATACACTGTGATACAAAGAAAAAACAAAATCCTCCGGTTTTCTTGCTTATCTATGATGCTCTTTCCCACTCACTCAGTGTAGCAACATGGATCGGCATAACCCACATATGCCACAAGGACACCCGGCTTCAAAACTAATTTGCCCATTCGTGGTGAACATGAAACATTTGTGTCTATAGTTACAACATGAAAATCATCCTACACCTATTTTTAAGTTAACAACAGTCGGAATTGTCTCGACAGTTTGTTCATCAAACACACATAGCAGCCCTGGACCTTGCAAGGGAATGGAGCAGGCAGTTGAGACATGAAAAAATTATCATTTCTACCCACTCTATTCTCCCTGCCTAAATTTTTTCTCAACTGCTAGACCTTTTCAAATAGAGCATGTACAGATCTAGCTAACCTTGGGAGAGGAATACCAAGACTAAGATATAAATCTACGAGAGACGACCCGACTTCATATTCCTCCATACCTAAAAAAAAAAAACAGCAAGTAGATATTAGGGGAATCAAACAAACACCTATAAATTCAGCCAAGAAAGGGATGTTCTAAAAAATATATATGCATCTTAGTTTGGCAGGAGTATTATCACTGTTTTCGCAGTAAGATATACAATATGATATTATTTTTGGTTTACCCAAAGACCAGCCAATCAGTTTATCATTCTCAGATGTTTTTCTGACGTTTCACATAGAAAACGCCTATGGCCACATTTTGTTGCTTCTTTATTGACTACTTCTCTCAACTTATAGGTCATATTTAGACATATTCTCCCTATTGCTTTATGAAACTACATTTGGCACAATAAAACTCATAGCTGAATTTAAAAGCAATAGAGTTTCTCTTCCTTATTTGGTGATGAATTTAAAATGACATAAACTGAGTATTATGTACTTATATTCAGTAAATTTATGTTCATGCATTATCATATATCCGGTCTTAGTCATCGAAAAGGGTGGAGTATTAAATAGAAAAATATCCTACATGGGGTAGTCATTATGGTCAAGATCTTTGAAAGAAAGACTTAAAACAATCTCTGTTCATCACTGAGTTGTAAACTCATGAAAATTGATATCAAACAAAATAGCCAACCTGAATCTTTACTTATTGTGAATTTTCCTTGATTTCCAATGACTTGGTAAATATACGGCTGCATTATGTGGACAACCGAAAAACCGGACAAGATTTTGGCAATCCCGTCCTGCTGTTTCTTCACTGTGAACTGCACTCAGATTACTCAAATAAGTCTTTCCTGCATATATGTAACTGAGCTGCTGGCACAAGAGCACAGTTAAACCAATGCCCACTGAAACACTAGCGATAAATAGGTAAACGAGAACGAGTCCTCTCACAGGTAGGAAAACTGCTGATCTCAATAAAACAAGAAGTTTATGTTTTAAGACACCGAAAATCAACTCAGTATTAGTAAACACACTCAATTGGCTGAGAGTCGTATGCTCAATAGATGGCCAGATATGAACTGCTGAATAAAGAGACAGAATAGTGACATAAAGCGTGCTGATTACTGTAGATATGAGAAAGAGAATAAAACACCGATGATTTGCAGCACCCACACAGTTCCCAATCTGCACATATCAAGGAATTCGGTTATTATACATATAAATCACTTAGCATATTAGGGAAAATTTGTTTTTTTTTTAAGTCCTGTAAGTTTGCCCATTTTTGCTTTCAGGACACTCCACTTTTCGTAAGTCGTAACTGAATTTTGTCCCATTAACTTTCAAAACTCAACTTTTCAGTGCGTTAATTGGCTACAAAAACCAGCTGTAGCAGGTCAAAGGACTAAAATTTTGAATTTTGAAAGTTAACAGGACAAAATTCAATTCGAGAAAGTGGAGTGTCCTGAAAGCAAAAATTGGCAAACTTAAAGGACTAAAAGAAAACATTTTCCCTACATAGGAGTATAACAGATGTGTCACCCCACAAAGGTAATAGTTTCGTAATTTTCAATCTCTTCGTCCATATCTATTATCTACACTTTTAAGTAAAATACTGCTCTTAAGGGCTATCTAAACACATTTGATATACCTAAAGTTTGTGCACTCTTGCTGGTTAGAGTGATTACTAAAGGCATTATATTGTTTTCACATGAGACCAAAATTATATTGTGCAGAGGAAGGATTGCATTTAGACATTGTGCAGAGGAAGGATTGCATTTAGACATAAAACATTTTACCACGAAAAGAAAAATATTCCAAGACTTACAAAAGGGCAGTGATGATCCATGTCTAATATGCAAATTCCACATGAGCGACAGTGGTGGGCCCTAGACGATTTCGGTTTAGAACAATAATGGCAGAAAGTATGATTTTCCAGTCCACCTTTCCCCACTGCTGGATAGCTACCCCAGACTATTATTGGTGGAAGACCAGCAGGTCGAAATGCCGAAAGGCAAAATGTAGACAAAGTACATGTAGACAAAATTCCTGCCACTGTGTAGTGCAGAACACCACAGAAGTAACTAATTGAGAAGAGGATAGGACTAAGAGCCCAAACGGAAGCACCTGTATCACCAATATCAGTAAATTAAAAAATATGCTGTACTGAAATCAAGAAAAGAGAAATATATGTTCAGCTTAGATTAAATAGTGGAGTATATATTAACAACTGTGAAGAAATCAATTATACCAAAGAACAAAGCACCTTTAGGCATGACTGGGACTTCGTCGTGTTTTCTATGTGATAATGTATAGTTTGGAAATTTCTTAGCTAATGCTAAGTTCCGAACATTACTGCAATAATAACCAAATTTCAACACAAAATGCTTTCAAGTATTGAATCATTCATAATTCAACATCCAATGCTTTTCATGGAGGACTCAGGATTCATGTAGCAGATTGTGCAAGTATTTAAGACGTCAACCTTAATAGAAGGTCCCATGCAGCATGGCTAAAATAACAAATTCAGAGATACAAACTACTGGCAAGTTATCATCAATTTAATTATTATTATCTAGACAAGAACAAGGAAAGGAAATTTAGCTAGATCCAGTCCCATGTGAACTGGTTGAAACTAAATGTTAAGATGCCAAAATCCACGATGATAATAAATTATTCAGCAAGTCTAAATTTGAGCTGTCAATAAGGCTATTAAGTATCACCTGAGCTTTGACAAAACAAGATTTACTAAGCATAACTCTATGGAATCACACTTAGACAAACTTTGGGTATGATAAGCAGGAGGGTTGAGCAACAGTAATCAAGATATGCCCATGCTTACTTATAAAGAATAGCATAAATAGAATGACGATGCTAACAAAACCCCGGTCTCGCCAGCGTCTTAATCCTATGTATGTGTCATCACTTTTCACCACATTTTGCTTTGTTATGGCTCCACACCAGCCGCATTTGAAAATAGCTGCAGAAGGAGAAACAAGAACACGAAGCCCACAACCCCAACAAGTTGTTTCAAGGTCCACATCAGCGGTAGCCAAGTGATTATCCTCCTGCATTTGGATATAGGATAAGCAAGCATCCACGTAAGGGCTCGTATATGAATGCTTGGTGCTTTCAGCAGGTGTGGATATGAGGAATTTATAGAATAAGATCATGATAATGTCTTCAAATGTCCATAAAAGCATATACCATTAAAAAAAATCTGTTTTCCCACTACTGTGAGCATAAAATAGATTTGACACAATACAGAGACTAAAGAACAAATTTTATCCTCATTCTTGTTCAGTTGAACATTGATAAAAATAGGCATGTAGCAAGCATAAGATGCAACATCTACACTTCGGTGGTGCTTACTTTGGGTTTTAGGTGGTTGTGAAAATCGATTTTTAAAATCTGGTTTTTTTAAATTATGATAAATAGTAATATGTGTGTGTTTCTTTTGGATTTTCAAGTACGGAAGAATTTAACTTTATGTCAAATGAGTGTATAAGATTTAAGTTTATGTCAAATCAATAAGCATGTTTTATACGGATGGATTGGGGTGATTTTTAAAAACCTAATTTCAAATCACAAAGTAAAACCAGTGTACGATCTTAAACTCAAACACAATTTTTTAAACCGAAAGTAAACCCCTCCTTAGACAAAGTTGGGAGCAACCCAAAGACCTCGAGTTATTCCCCTTTATAGGCGATGCAGGGCTAAATTGACTAACAAGTTGCAGCAAGAGAGCATAAAATCCATCTACTCAAATCCATGGGTGCATTTCTGAATCTCTGATGAACTATATTTACATGCAAAATAGAATTATCAAGTCAACGCAAAACATACCATGAATTCTTGAAGGAAAAGGAAAAGATCTATTCCAAACAACACCGAGTGAATTAAAATACAATCTCAAATAGATAAGAAAATTAGGGTCGGATGCTTGAGAATATTAGAAAATTTCAAACTGCGCATGTAAAATTACTTGTAATTAATTATGTATATCCTAGGTTTCAATTAATGCGAACATTAGCACCTGAACGCCGTCGCTTCCGCCGGAGCTGCGACTGCGGGAGTACGATAAATCCATGCTTCGCCCGAAACAACTTGAAAATATGAAGAAAAAGAAATTTGAAGAAATGGGGATTATACGGAAATCCTTTAAATCAGTTATTTCTCAAAATAATAGACTCCTGCTTGGTCGTACGCGCCAAATGCAGCAGGGTCTAATGAGAGATTATACGGAGAAAGAATTTAATCTAAGGCCCCAATTGACTTCTTTTTGTGAACGGAATAAAGCTTTAAAAGTCATTAAAAGTGAGAGAATTAATTAAAAACAAATTAAATTATTTTTCAAAATTAAATTAGTGTTTTTTTTTTTTTTGACACCTAATGTTTTTATTCAGCACAAGTGCAAATGTTTGGGGGAATCACCTCCACAAAATCTGGTGGATCATCTCAATTAAAATGGCATCCGTAGAAACGAGAAGTCTTAGCAATAACATGTGCATACCTATTAGCATCACGTTTTACAAATGAAATTGCAAAACTAATTAATTAATTTAGTAACATCTTGCGGCTCTTGATAAAATCTCCAAAGGAAGAATCACGTGATACATGGGAATAAATCTCATCTGTAACTCGTTTTGCATCTCCCTCAATAATGACGTTCGGCAATTGTAAAAAGCGCACCCAAGATAATGCCTCCATAAAACCTATAGCTTCTCCGGTCGGTACATCGACACATCCTTGTACTACCTGCGAACAGGCAACCACAAACTCTCTGTCGCCATCCTATAGAACCATGTCAACTCCAGTTTCGTTGTTGTCCGAGAAAAAAACATCGTCTACATTCACTTTAAAACCTCACCGAGCAGGCATGTGCTATCCCAAACACCAATTTGTACCATTTCTGCTAACTCGTGGTTCGCGCACCTGCAACCATTCGAGCAGCACCTGAAAGCCCTCCTCAATAGCTCGTGCAGGGGTTACACATTCGCCCGACCAATACCTCTTATTATGTTGCCTCCAAATCTTTTAGGAACAGGCCTTAATATCTTATGAACTACTCTAACATTAGAAATAGGGTCACCAAGAGAATGTGATTCATTGATAATCTCACTTAACATTTCGTTATAAGATGAAATAGTTTCATCTTCCTTCATTCAAAGATTCTCAAACTTTGTCCCCAACATTCGAAGTTTTGTCCTTCGAACGCTTTCTGAACCTTCACAATGCTCTTGCAACCTGTCCCATGCATCTTTAGAAGTAGAACAATTAGATATAATTTTAAACATAGAGGTATCAATAGAGGTAAAAATAGCATTTAATGCTTTAGAATTGTATCTTGTTGTTATTATCTCATCAGCCGTCCAATCAACTTCTTTCTTGAGTTGAATTTCACCATCGACATCTGCTGGATTTTTTGGTGCATTCCAACCTGTAAGAACAGTCCTCCAAGCACGTTCATCAATTGACTTGATGTACATTCGCATCTTAGGCTTCCAATAAGCATAATTTGAACCATCTAAAACGAGTGGCCTAAGTGCAGTGGATATGTGATGTGTTTCCATTGCTAACATAAACTAAAACACACTTTAAGCAAGGATTTAAACCTAGTATCGTCAGGTGTTGGCTCTGATACCAACTGAAAGTGTGTGTGGGGTATCTAGTGTTTAAGTGAAAAACGGAACAATGTTACACTGAATGTTGAGACAAATAGTATAGCATTAACTCTAAAAGAATATAAAGAAGTAGACACAGCGGAAGACTAAAACACAAAAACAATAAGAACACAATGGAATAATTTTAACATAGATTTTATTAATAACAAAACATATGCTATGCCTTACTGCGAAAACAACTTAACTTGTAAGTTTACTAAAAATGTCGTGTAAATGTCTAAGCAATTACTTCAACATTACACAAATAGAAACTACAATAGAGGCAGATGCCTGAATCTGTAAAGAGACTTAAGTGTTTGATCACTGTCTAAAGAAATAATATGATCTATGATTCCCTCTTAATCGATACAAGACTAGAACTAAATACACTTGAAGGTATGGTATCCCTCGGTGTATATTAAATGATACAACTACTGACCATAACTCCTAATAGGGTTGAACTCTGAAAAAGGTGTTACTCGAATAGTGCATGCATGCTTTGTAATGAAAGTCTCCAACGGTATTTATAGAGAAATAGTCTAATTCTAGATCCTTCCATATGAGATCCTATTTTTTATAGAGAAATAGTCGAATTCTATATCCTTCCATATAAGATCCTATTTTTTTATAGAGAAATAGTCGAATTCTAGATCCTTCCATATGAGATCCTATTTTTTAGGATCTCCACTTCCACGATCTCTCTAGATCCTTCTTCCATCTTCCAGGTCATTCTAAACTGCTCCAAACTCTTCTAGCACGTCCTCCAACATTTTGGAATCTTCCAGATTCCAGACTCTTGTAGAAGCTTTTAGATCGTCCCTGAATGTGAGAGCATTTAGTTCAACATTTAATGTAACATTTAAGAAAGGACTTAGAATAAATCAAGGAAGAAATTAAAATGTTGTTGATAATGTTAAAAGCATATAAGAGTTAACAACATCTACCACCTGTCACCTTAAAATAAAACATATTTCATACAAGTATCCAACGTAAAATAAATCAAAATGAATGAGAGTTTAAGCAAATATTTGTCACTCCACGCAGCAGCATTCGAGTATTATATAATCAAATCCAGTAAAACAAAGATATAAAACAATGTAAAAGATTTCTCAGATATGTTCAGTTTGGAGATCGAATGAATACAAAAGCTATTATTAGATCACACAATTAGAAAGATTGCTTCTAATAAGAACCCAAATCTTACACTACAAAAAACGCAGCGTTTACCGACGGAACTACCGACGGAATTGTGGTCGGTAGGCGTGGTTTCCGACGGAACTACCGACGAAATAATTCAGTCGGCTCTAGTCTCGTCGGCCCGGTTTACCGACGGAAATTTTTATTCCGTCGGTAGTCCCGACGGAATAAATCAGTCGAGTCTGCCGACGGATCTCATTCTGTCGGTAGTCCGAATGACCCGTTTTGAAACCGGGTCTGATTTCTGTCGACAATTCCGTCGGTCGTCCGTCGGTACTACCGACGGAAATTTATTTTAGCATTTTTTTTTACAAAAATGTAAGTCAACTTGAAAAAATAAATAAAATAACGCGCGTGGTCGGACTCGACCCGACCCGGACCCCGACCCGGCCCGACCCGCGATCTGTTATTAAGGCCACCATTTTATTCTGGCCTTGCTAGGAATCGAACCCGATCTGTTATTAAGGCCACCATTTTATTCTGGCCTTGCTAGGAATCGAACCCGGTGTGTGGGCGCCTAGTCAAGGGCGCCTACCACTCGGACAGGTGTGTTACTTGTTCGTAATTGTAATATTAATTGTATATATACTCATTTTCGGCCCTTTTTTTTTTTAAATTCACAAAATTAATTTCTTTCATATATATCAAATAATTAAATTTGTAATCTATAATTTATATTTTTTAAAATACTAAAATATTCATATTTTAACTAAAATACTAATATTTTTTAGTAAAAAAATCATTTTTTTGCTAATTATTTTTTAAAAAATTTCAAAAAATTAATTTCATTCACATAAATTAAATAATTAAATTTGCAATCTATAATTTATATATTTTTAAATACTAAAATATTCATTTTTTTTTACTAAAATATTCATTTTTTTGCTAATTATATTTTAAAAATTTTCAAAAAATTAATTTCTTTTCACAATTTTTAGTTGTAACTTAATGATAAATAAATATTTTTAAATTGTACATCTAATAAAATAATTAGCTTACATTATATAATTTATTATTCATCTTCTTCCTCTTCATCTTCTTCATCTACATTTTCATTATTTGTCTCATCTTCCTCCTCTTCATCCTCCTCCTCCTCCTCTTTGTCCTCTTCATCATCCTCTTCATTTTCATCATCTTCCTCATTTCCATTATCGTTTTCAATTTCGATCAATTGTGAATTTTCAGCCGTCAAGTCTACGTGGATATTCAAATCTTCCGTAAAGACTTCAGTTCTAGCCTCTATTTGTTCCGTTTGAAACGGAGAATCATCTTCATCACTCCTTTCCTTTGTAGGGACTTCTACCATTGATCTTGCCTTTACTTTGCAAACAGCGTGCCATTCAATTTTACTACGTGATCGTACTGGATACTTGCAGTAGTATACTTGAGATACTTGATGGGCAAATACAAATGGATCATTCCCGCTATAGCTCCTTTTCGGATTAACATCCACGAGTTTGTACTCCGGATGAATCCTTGTTCCTGAAGGGCCTGAATCAAACCAATGACACTTGAACAACACTACAGTCTTTGCTGGATATCCCGGATATTCTACTTCAACGACTTCATGCAACACCCCATAGTAGTCACTTGCATCTGCATTGTAGTTTGCACTGCTAATGCAAACACCACTGTTGGTAGTCGCTTTTCTTGATGCATACTCGGATGTATGAAATCTGTAGCCCTTAATCAATAACAAAATCACGTTATTAATGAAATCAATAATTTACAAAACTAATTAATAATGACTTAATTTAAACAATAACAATAATTACTATATTAATCAAACCGTACAACACCCCTACTTATAAGAATAATTACTAATTTAATCAACAATAATAACCTAGTTTAATTATCAAAACGAACTAACAAGAAAACTACACTATATATTTGAACTAACATACATTAATTAATTACAATTAACCAATAAAAAACATATAATCCACGTACTAACATATATTTGAATTAATTATACATATATATTCATCAACTACGTACATGAAATTTTATAATAATTAACATGCAATTTATAATAATTCAATAACAGTTTTATAATAATTAACATGCAATTTATAATAATAACAGTTTTATAATAATTAACATGCAATTTATAATAATAATAGTTTTATAATAATTAACATGCAATAATTAATACAATAACTTAATTAAAATTAATTAAGAATTTATAAAATGTACCGTTTAAATTGAAGAAAATTGGAGTAGATAATCGTTATGCCCTTTGTCGATCAATCCACGCACCACGCACAAGAAAATCCAATCCACGAACAGAGGAGACGAACAGGGAGAGGGAGACGAAAGACAAAAAAAAAAATTCCTCAAAGAGGAACTGCCCCTTCGACAGTTCTTATAAAAAAAAATAAAAATTTGGCTACCGACGGGTATTTCCGTCGGTAGCACGCGAATATTAATGCCACGCGTCTTTTCATTGGTATCCGAGGCGGTGGGTCAAAGCGGGTTGGCTACCGACGAATTTTTTCCGTCGGCAGTCGAAATTTGAACGACCGACGGAAAAATTCCGTCGGGAAGCAAGGCTAAAACGGCACCGTTTGGCCGCGGAATTGAATTCCGTCGGGAAGTCGGTCGGACGGTCCCGACGGATCTTGGATTCCGTCGGGAGTCAGTCGATTCAAAAATTCCGCCGGTGATCCGTCGGAGCGGCCGACGGAATGGATTCCGTCGGTAGCCTTCCGTCGGCAAACTCCGCATTTTTTGTAGTGTTATATCAGTATTGATTTTTCAGATCTAACCTCAGTGCTCCCGTACAGATTCAAAATCGAAGTCTCTGTGACGCCAGTGCACATTTTGGGTTTAAATAGAATACAAAAGTATAAGTTGTGGGCAATTCTTACGGTAGTCACATTTTACAAAGTGACTACGCAGTCACTTTGTCGAATCGCGCCATGTGGCGTCGTAACCGTAAAAACGACCTGCTACCTGTTATACAGGTTTCAGTTATTTTTAGCATTATTTAAATTATATTTTGTTATTTACTATATTACCCTTCTTTTTAACTTTTATTTATATTTTACTTGCACCCACTAATTTAATGAGTGCACCCCCTAATCATATTTTTACTACAATTATCTGCACCCGCTAATTTAATGAATTCACCCCCTAATCATATTTTTACAACAATTATCTGCACCCGCTCATTTAATGAGTTCACCCCCAAATCATTTCTTTTTTACAACAGTTATCTACACCCGCTCATTCTATGAGTTCACCCCCAAATTATTTTTTACCACACTTATCTGCACTCGCTCATTTTATGAGTTCACCCCCAATTATTATTTTACCACGGTTATCTGCACTCGCACATTTTATGAGTGCACCCCAAAATATTTTTTAAAAAATAATCACATTTAAAAGACTATATTATCCTTTTATTATTTTACACAAAATATAATAAAATAAACTCTAAAAAATCAATTCACCACCAAATCACCCATATTTTAAAAAAAAAAGCGTAAAAATATAATTAATAAAAAACTATCAAAATTAGCCATTTCCATTTTTTGCATGTGTATTTTTTTAATTTTAATACAAAATAATATTATAGGTATAATTTTATTAAAGTCGATCGGCGGTGCACCTAAATTTTAATTTTAATTTGATGAGTAAAGGACCTGCCGGAAATCCATGCATGTCGGCGGGTGACCCAGCCACCACCATGCCCGACCACCCCCTCGACGGCGACGACGGCGCTTCGGTCTCGGCCGCTGAAGCCCGAGACCCCTCCTCGAATCGCAATCGTGATTCTTCACTTCCATAACAATCGACATAATCTTGCATCTCGGCCACGATCCATGGCGGCCGAAATCCTCTCCTCATTTCGACCACCGACGCGACTGCTTCGATCAATCTCCCTTGCGTTCGCGATCCAGGAGCTTCTCCTACATCAACGGCGCTCGCCTGCAACACTCGGATCGACGCTGCCTCTCTCTCGTCGTTCATCTCTGTCCAAATCGAAGCTACATTGCTTCATCCGCCTTCTTCACCCTGCTCCTGCGCAACCTCTTCCCCCGGCTGACGACGGCCCGACGGAGGACTGTGAGTATGTTGCTGATGGATCTCTGACCGGACGACACTCGGAGTCGGTGACCTTGCTGATGAAATCCCAAGCGACGACTACTGACCTAGGGTGCCCTCCCATTGGGCTAGGGTTTCCTTCAATTGGGCTTGGTAATGTGCACCCTCTATTTTCTTTAGTACACCCCGATCTGCACTCTCTCCACTTTTTTTTATGGTATTATTGTTATTGGTATTATTGATACTGATATTACTAGTTATTGATTGCAGTATTACTATTAATACACTATTGAATTAATATTAATGATTATTGATTATTAATTGTGGTATTACTGATTATGTGAAATTATTTATTACTGATTATTATTATTTTTATGGTATTACATATTATTGTTTATGGTATTACTAATAATTATTTTTGGTATTATTGAATATAATTAGATTTGTGGAATTATTTGTTATTGTATGAGATATTACTATTCAATGTTCATGGTATTACTAATAATTATTTTTTGTATTATTGAATATAATTAGATGTGTGAAATTATTTGTCATTGTATAAAATTTTACTGATTAATATTAATGGTATTACTGATTAATGTTCGTGGTATTACTAATTATTGTTAATGGTATTACTGATTACTGTTTATGGTATTACTGGTTATTACTTGTTGTATTACCGACTACTCCCTCCTTCCTATTGAAAGCTACCCAACTTTCCTTATTCGTTTGTCCCAATGAAAGTTACTCATTCCTTTTTTGACAAACTATTCCCTCTCACATTTCATTATATTCTTCTCTCTCTCAATCACATCACCTCTCATACATCCACTTATTATATCATATTTTTTAACCTCTGTGTCCGAAGCTCATGAGGAGCTTTCACTGGGACCGAGGGATTATAATAAAATCATACATATAATATTATTTTGTATTAAAACTAAAAAATATACTAATGAAAAAAAAGTAGGAAACAAAAAAAACGAAAGAAATAAAAAGTTTGAAATAAAAATTGAAAATGGGAAGAAAAATTAAAAAGAAAAAAAATTGAAATTTGTGCCTAATCTCGATAGTTTTTTTTTAATTATGTTTTTAAGATTTTTTTTCTAAAAATATGAGTGATTTGGTGGTGAATCGACGGTAACTCGGCAATGACTCGGTTGTAGATTGTAAATGTATAAATTAGGGTTGATTTTATTATATTTTTTGTTAATTAATAAAAAAATAATATAGTCTTTTAAATGTAATTATTTTTAAAAAAATATTTTGGGGTGAACTCTTAAAATGAGCGGGTGCAGATAATTGTGGTATAAAAATAATTTGGGGGTGAACTCATAAAATGAGCGGGTGCAGATAACTTTGGTAAAAATATAATTTGGGGGTGAACTCATAAAATGAGCGGTGTAGCAAACCGTTGTAAAAAAGAAATGATTTGGGGGTGAACTCATAAAATGAATGGGTGCAGATAACTATGGTAAAAAATGATTTTGGGTGAACTCATAAAATTAGCGGGTGTAGATAATTGTTGTAATAAATTATTTTATTGTATAAGGATAAAAATGTAAATTTACAATAATATATTTTAATTAATTTAATTTAATAGAAAATACAAATTTATGACACATTACGACAATACATATCGTAAAATTTTCAAAAGGTAACAGGTCATCAAATCTAAACATTTAGATTAGATTTGTAATGGCTTAGATTAACTGACTACGGTAGTCATTACGACACGTTACGACACCCTGACTACATATAGAAGGTCCCATAAGTTGTATTGATGTTACTTGTTAATACTCTCTTTAGCACCAGATATATACTCTAGTAACCAATGTTTAGCATGTGTATAAGATATAGAACAAGACCAACCATTCGAGAACTAGAGAAGAGCTACCAATACTACTACTTTTTGGTAAGGTCAGCATAGTTTTACTGCCCACATCATAAGTAAATACAAATAAATGATAATTGGATTAGTTTTCAAATCAAGCAGAAAGTAAACTTATAAGAATCATTGCACAAGGCCACCCTAGCTAATACTAATGGATGGCATTGTTCTTTGATATTTTCCTTCATAGAAACAGGTAATTAAAATGGAACAATTTCCTTCATCAATCAGCCACTGTAATGCATCAAGCCTGGTTGATGTTTTAATCCCAATGACTAGATCTGCATTTGAAGATGATGCAAGTGATAATATCCTTGCTTTTGGCCATGTGGCATGAATGCTTCCCCACATCTTAAAGTAGAAACGGCGGCTACCATATATATTCCCATCACTTTTGGAGTGCGGCTGTTCCCATACGTACGTAGTGTACATTCCGATTTGAATATTGCAAACATTCAGAAACATGTAGAGAGTTTTGACTAGAATTGTCAACTGCATCATTTTCAATTAAACTTTAGCTTCTATATATATAAAATAAGGAAAAGCCTGATAAGTATATTTTCTCCTCACCAATCTTGAAAAATATGCACATATCAATCAACAAAATCTAAGTAGCCTGTCAAATAATATCGAACTAATATAGAACGTTCTTTGCCTTGCTCAAATTTGTTCAGTCATGACCTATTGTTAATTGTTGTACGTGCTTTTCATGGTTGAATCGGATGTGGACTATTTATTAGCACGAGACAAACATGTATAATGATCGGGGTTTATTACGTGTTTAGGGAGTGTTTATATAGTGATTTTGATGATCTAATGAAGAACAATAAGAACAATCAAGAACAATGATATAGCTTCTTGGAGAAGCTAAAAGCTTGAGAGCTTTGGGAGAGTTTATTGCTTGGGTTGGGGTGATTTGGTGGAATTGTGTAACTTCTGTACAAATGAGCCCCCTTTTAGGCATTATATAGTGGTTTCTGGGGGCTGCCCGCCCTTTACACGTGGCACGCCCTTATTGGACCTGTCTTCTGCCCGAAAAGGTGATTTGATGGCGCATTTAATGCTAAACCGCCTCTGGTGCTCGTCCTCGCCGAGATGCCGAGGAGCTGGGTCACGGTGGTCGCCGGAGGACCTGATCATCTAGGAAGGTGGTCGCCCAAACCTTCGAGGTGTGTGGTCGCCACGCTTCATGCTGTCTCCCAAGGCTTCAACACTTAGACTTTCTCTAGCTACAAATAGGTGCGTGCTCGCCACACATTTGGGCGAGCAGCTAACTAAAACATGTGCTCGCCAACATCTTTGAGCGAGCACTTAAACATATTAAATACATCTATTCTATTACATTTTCTTGGTCTTGTTGACTAGTCGTCGCACGACTTGTTGACTGGTCCTCGCCACGTAAGCTGGTGACTAGGATTGACTTGTCAAAGATTGACTTCTTTGACTAGGTATAACATTTGCCCCCTGGTCGCCTTTCTTCGTATTCGCAGAATGGTAAGGCGAGCAGTATGGTCGTCTTGGAATGTGAGATTGTTTGACAACAAAATCAAATTTGGGATCTTGATGACGTGAGATGGAGGCGGTCGCCTCGTCTCCAGCGCCGAGCACGATTATCGAAGCAACTTTTAATAATGACGGATCTGACATGTGTCAGGCGTGTGAACGGCGCCCGAAATTTGAAAAGCGCGCGTGGGGCGCGTGCCGACCTCAAAGGTCGCGCGTGGGGGGCACTTTCCGAACTCGATTTTCGGAAATGACCCCAAATTTTTGGAGAAATTATGATTTTGACCCCGTTTTTTGCAAATAGGTCCCTGCACAACACTTGCCTATAAATAGGACTTTCTTCCTCATAAGAACACTTTCACATTTCTGCAAATTTTGAATTTCTCTCGAGCTTCCTTCCAAGCTTCTCTTTAAGCTTTTCCGGCGTGTTTTATGGTGGTTTTCGATTGACAAAAAGGTAAACAACTCACATTTTCTTCTTTAAAACTTCTTTCTCCCCCATTTCTATAGAAAAAAATGGAGGTTGGTGGCTCCGGTGGTGGCTCCGATGGTGGTCCGCCGCCGTTGGTTGGTGGTTCTGAAAATTCCGGCGGCGGAGACCGTTTGGCTTTTGCCTTGATGGAGAGGGCATCCACCTCGGACTCTAGGATCCACTCCCCCGAACCCATAAATGTTGGAGTCCGCAATCTTGGAAAGGCAGTGGTCGTCGACGTTGACGAGCTCGACGAATCCGATAGGGACGATGCCGACAATGATGCCGAGGAGGGTGATGCCAAGGAGGGCGGCAGCGAGACTGATTCTGATCTGCGCGACCAGGGTCTGGATCGAGGGTTGGGCGAACAGATAGAAACTGCCAAAGTCGAGGAGACCTTGACGAGGAGTCTCCGCGAGGACTTCGAGGAGGTTGTTCAATATGCGGAGAGCATAAAGGACATCTTGAGTGGTAGGGAAAATTTGGATGGCGACGAGGTCTCGAGGGAGGCCTATTACAAGTATTTTTGCGATTACCTTCCTCGAGAGGTTCCTCGCCCGCATCGAGAAGCTTTCCAAACAATGTACGAGGCGAGCAAGTATGCGAGCAAAGTCTCCTTGGCCCAATTAGAAAATTCACGGAAGAAGTATCAACTACCGGCCGACGTTTGCTTCTTTGTTCCTCGCCAGGATGAGAGGGCCGACCAGCCGCCAGAAGGGATGGTCGCCGTCAACATCGGCATGATGGAGGCAGGGCTGAGGTTCCCCCTGCACCCCAGTATTTCAAACTTCTTACATTTCTTAGGGGTGGCCCCTTCTCAGATTTTGCCGAACGGTTGGTCGAACCTGATCGGAATCCTAACACTGTTCGGCCTGGTGGCGGCCGAGAACGGATGTCGGAACACATGGCTTAGCCCGAAAGAGATTAACTATCTCCTTCAGGTGGCCGAGGCCGGAGAGAAAGTGGGTCGTGGATATTATTACGTGAGAGGCCGTGATAACTTCAAGTTGGTTGAAGGGGTTCCCAACAAAATTAGAGATTGGAAGACCAACTGGTGGTGGGTAGCCGGGGACTGGAAAAGTCCAGTGAGGCCGAATGGATCCTCTGCTCGCATTCCCCTCGAGACTGAATATCAAAGAATTCGTGGTAAGTTTTTTTATTTCTGCTCGTTCTTGTCTATACTGAATAACTCCTCGCTCTTGTAGGTGAAACTGCTCGCAAGAAGACTGCCGTTCACCGTCTCACGCCCATCTTCCAATACCATGTTTGCTGAGTTCTCAATCGTCGCTACCTGGAGAGGTCCTGTCGCTTTCTGAACAGGGAGTGTATGCGCGAGCGAGCAGGTCTCAGAGTACCTCCTCATCACTTCACTCGAGAGTTCCCTCCAGGTATCAACATATTTCTAAGTTGTGAAATTGCTCAAGTTTTGTGAAATTGCTCTTCGTAAACGCTGACTTCTCGCCTTTCTTTCTTAGTAGTGGTTCCAGAGAGAGTTGTCACTTATCTTCCTCCCACTGTCGAGGTTGATCGCATAAAATCGAGCAGGATGATGCAACAAGCAAGGATGCTCCGCGAGCGTAAGATAGTTGATGGCACCGACAAGAAAAGGAAAGGGGTGGAGACCTCGGGGGCTCCACCCAAGAAGGTTGCTAAAGCAACCCGAGGGGGTTCTTCTCGCCCACCTGCTACCGAGCAGAGGGGCGAGCCAATTGACGAACAGAGGGCTTCGCCGAGGAGGTCTCCTCCGAGGGGCAACTCGCCTCCCCCCACACAGGTCGTATCCCCTCCTCCCAGAAGCACGCGATCGCGCGAGACTGCTGCGAGCTCGTCGGCCGGGCAGAGGGCTCAGGGAGATAACACTCTTCTCGGCTGGGATGCCGATAGGGTTGCCAAGTAAGTCTATTATTAACAAGATTTGGGAAAATTTTCAAGTACCTTTTTCTAACTTTTTCCTTCTTTATTAGGGTTGCCGACTACCAGTTCGTCGAACCTTTCAACGGGAACCTCCTCGGCTTCTACCGATCGCGGGATCCGGTCGACAAAGAGCCTCTGAATCCGCTGGCACTTAGGGCCGTGAAGAATCTGCCCCGATCGTTGACGACCACGCTGGTCGACGAAGTGAACAATCACAACTCCTTGGAGAATGCGCGCCTGGTCGCCATTGATCTGAGCCGGGCATCCTACACTATGGAGAAACTCGCCAGCCAGATCACCGAGGGTCGCAAGGTCAGCGAAGAGAGGAGCGCAAAGCTCGCCCAAATGGCCAAGGCTAAGGCTGTCGTCGAGAGGCAGCTGGTCGCTTCTAAGGAGAAGGTGGTCGACCTTGAGACAAAGCTGGCCGATGTCGAGGCAAAGTTGGCCGATTCTGAGGCCCAACTTGAGACGGTTCGAAAGAAGGATCAAGAAGATCTCCAAGAGATCGAACGTCTCCGTGCTCGCCTCAAGACTGCCGAGGACGAGGTAAGAACTCTTACAAACAAATCTGCAACTGATGAGGAAGAGTTGGCCACTCTTCGGCAACAGCTGGTTGACATGACGGATGAACGAGATGAAATTGATGAGCTCGCTGGGGGCGTGGCCATTTTATCGGTGGCGCTCACTGCCCACGGGCTCATTCATGCGCTTAAAGAAATTCATCCGGAAGTGGACGTGATTTCGCTCGGCGGGTTTTTGGACGACCTCCTTATGAAGGAAAACCCTCAGCCGGAAACTGAACTCCCTCTGCTTCCGTTGATGAAATTGGGACTCCAGTTCCCTCGACTTTTGGGTGTTCCGGTACTTTTCTCGGATCCTCCACGAGCCTCCCCACCTCAACAGGGCGAGCAAAGTGCTCCTGCTAAAGTGGAGGCTGTGAATGATGAGGGGGAAGCTGGCGAGCAAGATGCTCCTGCCGAGGAGAATGCTCCGGGAGCTTAGTTTACTTGTATTTTATTTTTGTTTTTAGGACTGTTCGGCCACTAAGGCCTCTTTTGTGATTTCAGCCTCTTTAAGGCTTTTTTAATGAATGGAAACTTTTTGCTTAAGATGTGTTTGCTTATTTTGTTTAATATTGAGTGATCGTTCTCGATACTGCTTTTCAATTTATGTTATGATTATTTTTTGCAAGCATTTTTTAATAAGTACTTTTGAAATTACCTTTTGTTTGTTTTCGAGCATCTTTTAAGAAAAAGTGATCGTCTTTCCTTGCGAGCATCTTTAAAAAAGAGTGCTCATCTTTCCTTGCGAGCATCTTTAAGAAAGAGTGCTCGTCTTTCCTTGCGAGCATCTTTAAGAAAGAGTGCTCGTCTTTCCTTGCGAGCATCTTTAAGAAAGAGTGCTCGTCTTTCCTTGCGAGCATCTTTAAGAAAGAGTGCTCGTCTTTCCTTGCGAGCATCTTTAAGAAAGAGTGCTCGTCTTTTAGAGTTAACCATTCGTCGGTTGAACTCTTTTGTTTGATAGGTAGTGATCGTCGTCGCCACTACTTTGCAAGCATCTTTAAGAAAGAGTGCTCGTCTTTTAGAGTTAACCATTCGTCGGTTGAACTCTTTTGTTTGATAGGTAGTGATCGTCGTCGCCACTACCTTGCGAGCATCTTTAAGAAAGAGTGCTCGTCTTTTCTTTCCTAGATGGCTACGCAGAGCCTTTTCTAAAATTTCTAAAATTATCTAACACTTGACGGAAATTTAAAACTTGTATTGAAATGATGACTAGATACAAACTATACAAATATAAAGAAATTAAAAACTTACTGATAATACTTCTTCAGCTTGACCGCGTTCCATGGGTACTTGCTCGGCTTGCCCTCGAGATCTTCTAGCTCGTACGATCCGTTCAGGAGTGTGCGCGTTATTCGGTACGGACCCTCCCAAGTCAGGCCAAGTATGCCAATGGACTGCTCCGTCGCCCTCCGAAGTACGAGCTGGCCGATAGTGAATTGGCGAGCACGTACTTTGGTGTTGTAGTAGCGTTCTGACCTTTGCTTGTAGACCACGTTCTTCTCGTCCGCTGTTAGCCTTCGCTCTTCTAGGAAGTCCAAGTCGGAGAGCTGTGCATCGTTATTCAACTGCTCGTCATAATTTGCCACTCGAAAAGTGGGGACCTGCCCCTCTGCTGGTATGACAGCTTCGGTTCCGAACGCGAGCGCGAACGGAGTTTCACCAGTAGAATTCCTCGTGGTCGTCCGATATGCCCACAGAACCATGTGCAGCTCGTCCGCCCATTTGCCCTTCAATCCATCTAGCTTAGCTTTCAAGGTGTGCTTGATGATTTTGTTGATCGCCTCTACTTGACCATTTGATTGTGGATGATAGGGTGTTGAAAAAAGTTTCTTGATGTTCCACTCTGAGCAGAAATCCAGCATGTCTTGACTTGTGAATTGACGTCCGTTGTCGGTCACTATCGCTCGTGGTAGGCCGAACCTGCAAATTATGTTTTTCCAAATGAAGCTTGTCATCTGGGCCGTTGTGATGGTCTTCAATGCCTTCGCTTCGGTCCACTTGGTGAAGTAATCGACTGCTACGACTACGAAAGTTACCCCCCCGACGCCAGGCGGGAAAGGTCCGATGATGTCGATGCCCCACTTCGCGAAGGGCCAAGAGCTGTAGACGGAGATGAGCTCGTCTAGAGGTGAGTGAATGGCGGGTGCAAAAGCTTGACATCTCTTGCACGCCTGGGCGTAATGAATTGCATCCTTCTTCAGTGTTGGCCAAAAGTAGCCTTGCCTCATGATCTTTAAAGCGAGCGCTTGCCCCCCTATATGATTTCCACATGATCCATCGTGGATTTCGTGCATGACGATCTTCGCTTCGTCTTCTCCGAGGCATTTCAATAAAGGCATTGAAAAACCCCGTTTGTACAGCTGGTCGCCAAAAACAGTGTACCTTGTGGACCTGAGCTGCAATCTGGTCGCTTTCACTTTGTCCACCGGGAGCTCGCCGGTCTTGATGTACTTGATGATCGGCGATCTCCAGTCTTCGTCGCTGGTCGCTTCAACCTGTAAAATTTGACCTCTGTTCACCGATGGGGAAGAAATTTTAGTGATGGTTGCTTCTGAAAATATTGCCTCCCCCTCTGAAGTGGCCAGCCGAGCTAACGCATCTGCTTGCGTATTCCCCTCCCTAGGGATTTGCTCGATGTGGAATTGATCAAATTGCTCGAGTAATCCTTTCACTAGCTCTTGATATTTTATCATTTGATCGCCGCGAGCCTCGTAGTCGCCCGTGATTTGACATACAACCAGCTGAGAGTCAGAAATTTTTTTCAGTTTTCTGGCGCCTACGGCCATAGCCATCTTGATTCCTGCAACCAGAGCCTCGTACTCTGCTTCGTTGTTGGTCGCCCGATACTCGAACTCGATCGCCGAAGCAAACGTCTGTCCGGTTGGGCTGGTGAGGACAACTCCTGCCCCTGCTTTGGTGCTCGTCGACGAGCCATCGACGAACAGTGTCCAAGGAAGTTCGATTCCCTCGTCCAATTTCTCTGGGAAAGTGAGCTCTACAATGAATTCTGCCAGCACTTGTCCCTTGATTGTCGTTCTGGGTGCGTAGGTGAGCCCAAATTGCCCGATTTCCACCGACCATTTCAAAAGTCTTCCAGTGGTATCCGGACGATGCAGTGCTCGTCGGAGAGGAAAAGTTGTGAGGACGACCACCTCGTGGTCGAACAGGTACTGCCTTAATTTTCTGACGCTCATGATTAGTGCGTACGCCAATTTTTCCATTGGAGTATATCTCAACTCCGCATCTCTCAGTGTCTGACTTACGTAGTAGATAGGCAGATGTGTGCTCCCCTCGGCTCGGACGAGCACTGAACTGATCGCACAGTCAGTGGCCGCCAAGTATAGATACAAAATTTCGCCGGGGACTGGCTTAGATAGGACCTTTGGATCCGATAGATATTCCTTCAATTTCTCGAAAGCTTTCTCAAACTCATCGGTCCACTCGAACTTTCCTTTTTTCAAAGCGTCGAAAAAAGGTTTGCAACGATCGCCCGTTTGTGCAATAAATATGTTCAGCGATGCAAGGCATCCTGTCAACCTCTGTACTTCTTTCACGTTCCTTGGGCTTTGCATATTAATGACTGCTTGAATTTTACTCGGATTTGCCTCGATGCCCCGCTGGCTAACCAGGTGCCCCAGAAATTTTCCTGAGCTAACTCCAAAACTGCATTTTTTCGGATTTAACTTCATGTTGTACTCTTTCAAAATATCAAATGTCATGGCAAGGTGGTGTAGGTGATCCTCTTTCCGTAAGGTTTTGACAACGATGTCGTCGATATAGACCTCCACCATCTCGCCGATGTGTTTCTCAAACATCTTATTTACCAGTCTTTGGTATGTTGCCCCTGCGTTTTTCAAACCGAAAGGCATTCTCTTCCAGCTATACATATCGAGCGCAGTCATGAAGGCCGTATGTCGCTGGTCGTCGGGATGCATTGCAATCTGATGGTACCTTGCGAAGGCATCCATGAAAGTTAACATCTCGTGCCCCGCTGTATTGTCTACAAGGTGATCAATGTGGGGCATCGGAAAGTGATCTTTTGGACAGGCGTCATTTAGATCTGTGAAGTATATACACAATCTCCACGACCCGGTCGTTTTTTTGACGAGCACTGGATTTGCCAACCACTCGGGATCAGTTCCAGTTTTCTCGATTAATTTGTTGTCGATCAATTTCTTGATTTCGACCGCCAACGCCGCACTTTTATCAGGCCCAAATTTTCTTCGTTTTTGGGTGATAGGTCTCCTTGCTGGATCAATATTCAATCTGTGGCAGGCATGATTCGTGGGAATGCCCACCATATCTTCGTGCGACCAGGCGAATGCATCGATGTTTTCTTTAAAAAATGCGACCATGTCTAATCGCAAATGTTCTGGTAAATTCGAACTAATGAATACCTCGAGTTCTGGACGAGCTTCGTTTAAATGAATGGTTTCAAGGTCCTCCGCTGAAGTTGCCCGCTCTTTAGGCTCCTTCCAACGAGGATCCTCGATTCCGAACTCCGGCTCAAAACCTAACCTAGGCTCCAGATCTGGAATGTTTTCTGGAAACTGGTCGTCGGGGAGCTGGTCGCCCGAATCTGTCTGCTCGTCGATTTCCATTGGGGTGTGGTCGTCCACTTCCATGGAGGCATGCTCGTTCGCCTCCACTTGGTGGTCGTCGGAACTACGACTGCACTCCCCAACTTCAATCTTTCGGTACTTGCTAGGAAGACCCTCCAAGTAGTGCACTTGTTCTGTTTGTGTTTGACACTCAATATACTTTCCAATCATAGTACTTTCCTTAGAATGACGCTTTGCAAAACGGACGAGACACTCCCTCGCCCGCGTCTGATCGCCCTTGACGGTTATAACACCCGCCGGGGTCGGAAATTTTACACAGTAGTAATAAGTAGAAACGGCCGCCTTGAACTCGTTGAAGAAAGGTCGGCCGAGGAACACATTGTAGGACGATGGCATGTCGATGATCAAGAAGTCGAGCTGTCTAGCATGGTGCATTTCTGGCTCTTTCGACGATGCCAACTCCAGGGATAGTCTGATTTTCCCAATGGGAAGGTTGCGCGTATCCCCAAAACCTACGATTATATCATCGCAAGGCTCGATGTATGCTGCATAATCACCGAGAGCATCCAGAGTATGCTTGAAGAGGATGTTGGTGTATGCCCCAGTGTCGACCATCATGCGATGGACGTTGGTTCCCATGATCTTCCCCGTGATGACCAAAGCATCATTGTTTGGGTGCACCACGCCGTTCAGGTCGTCGTCCGAGAAAAGGATTTGGTGAGATAGAGGCTTCTCGGCAGTCGGAGCGACGCACACCTGATGGACATTGTTCAGTGCTCGCTGCTCACTCTGAGCTCGGCGAACAAATAGAGCTTTCCCGGATTGAGTCCCTCCCAAAGGGCCTTGTATCACATTACAGGCTCCGCCCACGTTATCGATGTCGCCTCCTGGATTTTGTGGCATGGGAGGAGTCAGTTTGGGACGATTCAAATGTTGGCGCAGGTCGTCGCGACGTTTCTTCCCCCTGTTGTCGCCATTTCCAAGAGGCTTGATGAACTGGGCGAGCTTGCCCTCACTGTACAGCTTGAAAAGGTTTCTCACCAAGTCTCGGCACCCATTGGTGTGGTGGCCGATGGAGTTGTGGTAGTCACAGAATTTGCTACCATCTAGGTTGTCGTCGCTTGTATGCATTAGCTTGGCATGGGGGAGCAGATTCTTTCCCCTGACAGCATTGAAAATGCCCCTAGGATCAAGAGAGAGAGATTCTCTGAACTGTATGATCTCAGGAGACTCCTCGAAAGGCCTGAAGTTCGCTGGGTGAGCACTGCCAGCTTGAGTGGTCGCCTTCTTGGGCTAGGACGACTCCCCAGTGTTTGTATTTTTCTTGGGCCAGACCCTCTTGGACGCCTCAGGCTGCTCGTTAGCCTTGGCGGCGTCCATGATTTCTTCCATCTGAAGGAAGTTCCCAGCCCTCATGCGGAAGTCCGCATAAGAGACTGGGAAAGTAGTGTGCATAGATTCCCAGAGCTTGGAACCTATCCTTAGACCGGAAACAGCCAAGATCAGCTTTGTCTCGTCGTTTACGGCCTCCCCATCGATCACCAGCCTGTCAAAGCGCTCGATGAAGTCCTTGCCCGATTCATTGATGGACTGGCGAACGTTCGCCAAACGTTGCTTTGAGGCTGGGCGAGCAGCAATATACCCGAAGTAGGTCAAGAAGTATTATCCCAGCTCAATGAATGATGTGATAGAACCGGCACCCAAGGTTGTGTACCAACGATGAGCCCGGTCTCCCAGAGTTAGGGAGAAGTTCCTGCACTGGGTGGCGTCCGTTGCCCCGATTGAGGCCATGTAGTTTGAGTACTTGGACAGGTGCACTCTGGGGTCGGACATCCCGTCGTATGCTGCCATGGAAGGCATTTGGATCTTTCTTTGAATGGGGGCGGTGAGGACCGCAACACTAAGTGGAGGAGCGGGCAGAGTGATTGGTGGGGTGGTCCCTTGCTTCGAGGCGACCACCTCTGCTCGCAAGGCCTCCATCTCCAACTTCATCAATTTTTGGGTCTCGAGGAACTGGGCGATTTGCCCCTCCTCGGCGGTCTGTGCTCGGGGGACGACGACCTCGTCGCGTCGGCTCCCTTGGGATGCGGCCGGGCGATCATCATGACGTGATCGCCTGGGAGAATGCTTATCAGAGTGGTGGCTGCGATAACTCTTCGCCGGAGCTCGCGAGTCCTTCCCTGGTCCCACTCGATAGAGAGCTGAGACTCTGTCGCCCTGATCTCTCTTGTCAGCGCGATCCCTGTGGTGGGCCCTACCTGGTCGGCCATCAACATTGAAAGGCACTCGGCGAGGTGCCCTCCGATCTCTGTCATCCATCCGGTTGAAAACCGAATCCCGGTGTCGCGAGTCTCCCATGTGGCTATTGTGGGAGTGCTCATCGGCTTTGCTCTTTCCTTTATCTTGGGGGCGAACAGGGTGTGAGTGATAGGAACGGTCATCCTCATTCCCCTTGGCTTTGCGAGCTTTGTCGAAGGCCTGATCTTTGGCCTTCTCCAGCTCTTCTTTTTCATTCTGCCTCCTCTTCTCCAAGAGGTAGTCAGAAAAGTCCTTCAAATGTTGGGGATCATTCAGAATGTCCCCCATGTTCAGATTTGCAAACGGATTCACCGGCGGCGCCGGAGGGCGTTCGTTCCCTCCGGATGGTAAGATTCCGTCTTGAGGAGTATGATGAGACATCGTTTAAAGAGTGTCTCCTGGGGATTATTACAAGGATATGACTGTTCTTAAGCTTTCGACGCTTAAAAACAAAAGATTAAAGTTCTTACGCAGAAGAACGTGCTATTACAACTACTTACTAGCAAAGTAACAACAACTAAAGCTTGAAAACAAGATTACATGGAGATCAAACTCAAAAATATGTCTCGAATATCGCAAATATTCAAGAACACGAAGAACACTAAAATATGTAAACAAAGCTTTAAAAGGTGGAACTACCGATTAAAAACCTGAAAACGGAGTTTGCAAACCGATCGCTCGATGATCGGTCGAAACTGAGAGTGATGAACACGTAAAAGGACCCCTCCTTCTAGCGCCAAATGTTGTACGTGCTTTTGATGGTTGAATCGGATGTGGACTATTTGTTAGCACGAGACAAACATGTATAATGATCGGGGTTTATTACGTGTTTAGGGAGTGTTTATATAGTGATCTTGATGATCTAATGAAGAACAATAAGAACAATCAAGAACAATGATATAGCTTCTTGGAGAAGCTAAAAGTTTGAGAGCTTTGGGAGAGTTTATTGCTTGGGTTGGGGTGATTTGGTGGAATTGTGTAACTTCTGTACAAATGAGCCCCTTTTAGGCATTATATAGTGGTTTCTGGGGGCTGCCCGCCCTTTACACGTGGCACGCCCTTATTGGACCTGTCTTCTGTCCGAAAAGGTGATTTGATGGCGCATTTAATGCTAAACCGCCTCTGGTGCTCGTCCTCGCCGAGATGCCGAGGAGCTGGGCCACGGTGGTCGCCGGAGGACCTGATCATCTAGGAAGGTGGTCGCCCAAACCTTCGAGGTGTGTGGTCGCCACGCTTCATGCTGTCTCCCAAGGCTTCAACACTTAGACTTTCTCTAGCTACAAATAGGTGCGTGCTCGCCACACATTTGGGCGAGCAGCTAACTAAAACATGTGCTCGCCAACATCTTTGAGCGAGCACTTAAACATATTCTATTACATTTTCTTGGTCTTGTTGACTAGTCGTAGCACGACTTGTTGACTGGTCCTCGCCACGTAAGCTGGTGACTAGGATTGACTTGTCAAAAATTGACTTCTTTGACTAGGTATAACATTAATGATACCAACTCTCTTTTCTTCTCAATATGCTACTACCTTTTTCTAATAGCATTGGTGAAACATCAAGATTCAAATGCACCCAAGGGTTTTATCCTTCAAAAATTAAACCATTCTATATTTACAAAACATTTTCAATGTAACTACTCGTGAATATATCTTAAAACTGGAGTACAATATTATTCCATACCATGAAATCCCAATTTAATCGCCAACTACCTAACATGCGTATACTCCAAGTATATCTATACAATTCCTACCTGAACGTACGGTATTTAATCAAATGCGGGTCATCGACGGCCGAGAGAATATCGGAAAAGGTGAAGCACTCGTTCCCATCGTAGACAGGGGGTCGAGAAGAAGACGCTATCGTGCTCTCACTGTCTCGTAAAACCGGACGCGTGTACAACGGCTATTTTATCGGGGAATCTAAATTCCAGTGGAAGAAAATGAGTGCTCAGTTTAAATTACATGAGTTGTTTTATTTTTTTATTCAGAATAATGATTTTGAATTTTGATGGAAGGTTGCTTGTGTTGTGATCGGTAATTGTTGGAGGTTTGGGTTGTGTAGAATTTATTGATTTTGAGAATTGAGGTTATATATATATATATATATACACTAGTATTAAGACCCACTAGTATTAAGACCCGCAAATTTCGGGGGATTGGAAAAAATTATATTACTATTATTTAATAAGATTTTATATAATTTATTATTTTAAAATATATTTGATGATAATTAATGTATTTGATAATTCATGTCTAATAATATTTTTGTACTCATACATATGAGGTATGAAGGTATAGTAGCTTGAATTGAAATTACACGAAGGGATGAAATATCGTTGAGTATACAAAATTATATTTTGTTTAGAGAACCTAAAAGTTTGTACAATAATATAGAGAACATTTGTCAGCAGTATAATTAAAATCATATTCATAGTATAGTATATAAAGACACGATTTATGTAAAACAATTCAATAGGATTTATGTAAGATTATAATGCAGAATTTTAAAATGGAGAATTTAGAGATATATCGTATAAAAATAGACTCAGAATTAAACATTCGTACATTGAACATACGTTTGTACATTAATGGATTAATATGTTTGAATACTTTCCACCACTAAGAATTTAAAAGGAGTGAACCTATTTCAAGAGATCAAAATCGTCAAACTCATCTCAATCTACTCCACGTCTTCATCCATTTCTTTCATTCTGCTCTGCTAAACCATTAAATAAGAGAAGAAGAAATGTAAGATTATGAAAAAAAACATAATAAAAAGAAGGCAAAGTGGAACATTTAAGATTTTTAATATTAGGTTCAATCAAGTTACTGCATACAATTATTCAAGAAATATACCTCTACTTCAAATCGTCCCTCAACAATTAGAAAATGAAAATTAAATTTCAAATTCTATTGTAAATAGTCGTGCCGCGAAAGTGTCGAAATACAAAATACTCATTCACTAACGTATAGACACATGCACAAACAAAGTAAAAATCTGAAATTTTTCGAGGAAAAAAAGGTTTGATGATTGAACCTCAAAATTGGCGAGATAAAAGTAAAAATCTGAAATTTTTTCTAAGGAAAAAAAGGTCTGAAATTGGCGAGATAATGGCCGAATAGAATCCACTGGATGGAAATATTAGGAATATAATATTATAAAGATTTGTATCTTTTAATATTATGATTTATCCTTATCTTTTAGAATATTTGATGTAAATATTTATTCATATCTTGTAAATATAGATACATTTTGTATCTATAAATACCTCTCTTGTAAACACTTTAAATTCACTTAATGAAATTATAATTTCCCTATTCATTGTTTCTCTATATGGTATCAACGAGTCAATTGGCTCACGCCCCGATCCATCCTTAGCCGTCGTTCGGTTCCATCACCGAACAAACCCACGGTTCCCAAGAAGCTTTGTCTTCTTCCCCACTCCTCTTCAATCTTCAAACAGCCTCCCTCCATAACCGCCTACGGAATTTCTTAATTCTTTAATCACAGCCTCCAATTTATTCAATTCCTCTCAGTTTGTTACAACTGCTCCCCTCATATACACCTTTGCCGTTCAATCCAACTCCAGCCTCCAATATCAATCAATTATTTCTTTAATCAACCGTGCACTTTACCCTCTCCACTGTGATCAAACTCCCTTCCAAATTAATTCCTCCTCCCTTGCTGCACAAATAGGTCAGATGGGCCAGATCCACCACTCCCCTTCTACATGCACCCCCAACTCTGGTAAATACACCCCCATCACCCCAAATACCGAAAACCCACCTCTCGCCCACCCTATCCAGCCTCCAGCTGCTCTTGTGCCGCCAAACGCTCCTCCGCGACCCCCCGCACCACCTTCACCACCTCCGGCCTTGCACAGATCCAGTATGGTCACTCGGTCTCAAAACAAGATCTTCAAGCCCAATTCAAGGTATTGTCTTACATCGGCTTTACCTTCTGATACTGAACCAAGTTGTGTTTCCCAGGCCTTGAAAGATGAACGGTGGAGGGAAGCCATGTCCTCCGAGTTTGATGCTCTTCTCAGGAATGGAACTTGGGATTTGGTTCCCCCTGATGAGTCTCAAAATATAGTTGGCTCCAAGTGGGTCTTTCACATCAAACGCAAGCCTGATGGGTCCCTAGATAAATTTAAAGCACGCCTTGTGGCCAAAGGTTTTCATCAGCGTCCGGGTGTTGATTTCTTTGAAACCTTCAGTCCTGTTGTCAAACCTTCAACTGTTCGAGCTGTTCTCAGTATTGCAGTTACTCGAAATTGGCCCCTTCAACAGTTTGATGTGAATAATGCTTTTCTTTATGGTACCCTGTCTGACACAGTCTACATGGCACAACCCCCTGGTTTTGTTGATAAAACTTTTCCGTCCTATGTTTGTAAACTGCATAAGTCCATTTATGGTTTAAAACAAGCACCTCGTACTTGGTATTATGCTCTTAGGACGTTCTTGGAAGGGATTGGATTTATTCACACAAAGTCTGATGAGTCTCTTTTTGTGTACAATAAATCTGGTGTTATTGCATATTTCCTTGTGTATGTTGATGATCTGATTCTCACAGGAAATAATATTCCCTTCCTCACTCGAGTGGCTACGGACCTTGGTACAAAATTTTCAGTGAAAGATTTGGGCCCCCTTTCCTACTTCCTAGGTGTGGAAGTTCTTCGTACCAAGAAATCATGCTTTCTTTCCCAACGAAAGTATGTGGTTGATCTCCTTACTCGGTATAACATGATCACCTCCAAACCAGTTCAGACTCCACTATCCACCTCAGCTCATCTCACTCTTTCGGATGGGACACCTCCTGCTGATGCCACTCAATTTCGTCAAGTACTCGGTAGTCTTCAATATCTCCAACTCACCAGACCTGATATTGCATTTGCTGTTCACAAGTTATCTCAGTTTATGCATGCTCCAACCACTACTCATTGGGGTGCAGTTAAACGTCTTCTTCGTTATTTAAATGGGACTCGAGATGTAGGAATAACCTTGAAACCTAAACCTTCCTCATCTCTACATTGTTTTACTGATGCTGATTGGGCCGGCAACAGTGATGATCGTACTTCTACAAGTGCTTACATTGTATTTCTTGGGGCTAATCCTATTTCATGGTCTTCAAAGAAACAAAAATCAGTTGCTCGTTCTTCCACGGAAGCCGAGTATCGTGCCATTGCCTCCGCTGCCTCTGAAGTTCAATGGTTAAAGTCCTTATTTCATGAATTGTGTTTCTCAGTTCCGACTCTTCCTGTTATCTACTGTGATAATATTGGGGCCACTTATCTCTGTTCAAATCCTGTCTTTCACTCTCGAATGAAGCATATTGCAATTGATTTTCATTTTGTTCGAGATTTGATCAAGACATCTCAGCTTAGTGTCTCACATGTTTCGTCTGCAGACCAACTTGCTGATGCTCTCACCAAGCCATTACCTCGTGCTCGACTGCAACTACTTATGACCAAGATTGGACTCTCCTACGGTGCTCCATCTTGAGAGGGCGTATTAGGAATATAATATTATAAAGATTTGTATCTTTTAATATTATGATTTATCCTTATCTTTTAGAATATTTGATGTAAATATTTATTCATATCTTGTAAATATAGATACATTTTGTATCTATAAATACCTCTCTTGTAAACACTTTAAATTCACTTAATGAAATTATAATTTCCCTATTCATTGTTTCTCTATAGGAAATTCGGGGATCGCTAGATGGCATTTTGTACTTTACAAATGCAGAGAGAATTATGATTGTTCTGGAATATATGATTACATGAATATGCATAAGTCATAACTGATAATGGCGATTGATAAAAAATATGACATTTCAATTGTCATGTCATTACTGAAATATCTTCCCTTCAATTGAAAAATGCTTCTCACATCTTCCCATCAATTGAAAAATGCTTCTCACAATTTTTCACTATTTTTTTAAACCAAAATCACTGTACAAACCTACGTACATACGAAACATTAAGTTAGCAATTTTAGTGACAACTAACAGAAAATGATTCTCCTCTCAAAAAAAAAAAAAATAACGAATTCTTGTGGTGTTTCTACCTCTTTGCCCTCCAGCAAGCACCGATATGGAAGACACCTATATACAAAAAATGAAAGAATAGAAAATGAGTACCATGAAGATGAGTAAGATAGATCGACCAGAAAATCAATTGAAGCAATAATGAGTACGGATAAGAAAGGCGAGAAAACCCAATTAGCAATAGAGGACAATAAAATAGGAAAATCAGACATTGACAGAAAATTAAGAAGACGATTTCAACCATAAATGTGATGATATGTCGAAGAAGCAGCGCGAGAAATACAATAAGACGGACGTACAAAATTTGAAAGACGGAAGTTGTAAAATGAAAACTGTAAAAACCCGGAAAAAAAGGGAGAGAGAGAGAGAGAGAGAGTGGAGATAGAACAAAAAAGAAAAATATAAAAGAATTCATAGAAAATTGTAAAAGATAAAAGGAGAAAAATGAGAGAACTAAAAAAAATAATTAAAAAAATTGTAAAAGAAAACAACCGAGTAAAAAGGGAGAACTAAAAAATAATTTAAAAAATTGTAAAAGAAAACAACCGATAAAAAAGGGAGAGAGAGGAGAGAGAATGAAAAAATAAATGTTAAATTTTAAGAAAATTAGAAAATTAAAAAGGAAGAAAACTGAGAACCAAGTAAGATAGAGAAGATTCAGAAATAGTAATTAAGGGTATATATATATATTAACTAGAGTAAGACGCGGGATTGAAATAAATTTATAATATATTAATTAAAAAATAATCTTTAAAACATGTATAGATTTTGATTTTTTTTATTTTATTAAAAAGATAAAATTTAAAATGTAATTGTAGCAATATAAATAAATAAATATATATATATATATATATATATATATATATATATATATAAATAGAATAGATAATTCTATGATATCTATTAGTATGGTCCAATAGTAATGGAATTTTTGTGTAAAATTGAAAATATTGTGAAAGTGAAATTTATAAAGAGCTATGAGTTGGTGTGAAAGTTATGGTGAGATGTTACGGAAAAAAAATGTAAAAATTATTAATGGACATCCTGAAAAGTAAAATGTGAAAATTATTATGATTAGTTGCAAAAAAAAAAAAAAAACACCACTTTTAGAGTGTTTATAAATTACTAACATAATATTTTCTTTGCAAGTTGGTACACCATCTTTTTAAATTTTGTAATTCAATGGCATCTGTCTATTTTTTTAACAACAATTAAATTATGATGTAGTTGCTGAGGTGTCACATAAATGTCACGACTATGAATATATATATATTAATTGTAAAACGTTTCTAACTAAAAACAATACTAAAAAGACATTTTAAAATTAAAAAAAAAACTTTGCCTAAAAAAAAAAAACTAAAAAATCATAAACCAATTTTTTAAAATTAATTTTTCTTTAAAACTCTAGTTGTGTTTGGTTTGGGATTTGTCCATCCGGATTTGGATGGGCCATCCAAATACTCATCCAAATACACATTCATTCCTATAATACACCTACAAACCTATTTTTATACAATCACATCACTATTTTTTTCTTTTAATCACTCATTCTCTCTCCTACTTTTCTTTCACGGGTTGGTCTGTTATGGACTCGAGTGCATGTTATGCACCCTAGTCCATGTTGCACTTTTCAGTTTTACTGACTTACACTTTTTGGTAAATGGTGTTGCACTTTTCAATTATTAAACTGTATAATAATATTTTTAGTAATAATTGAAAAATGCAACACCATTTACAAAAAGTGTAAGTCAGTAAAACTGAAAAGTGCAACATGGACTAGGGTGCATAACATGAACTCGAGTGCATACTAGACTTTATCTTCTTTCACACATCTATTCTCTCTCCTACTTTTCTTCCACACATCTATTCCCTCTCTTACTTTTCTTCCACACATCTATTCTCTCTCCTACTTTTCTTCTACATATTTATTCTCTCTTCTACTTGATTTGACATAAAGTTCTCAATTCACATCTATTTTTCAATCTCTATCCAAACACAACTATTAATCAACTCAGTTGTGGGCCTGAGGGGCGACCGCCCTGGGCCCCGAATTTTTAGGGGCCTACTTTTATATATATATAATTGATTAATATTTTTTAAAAGAAATTAAATGGTAAAAAAAATATAATTAATCTGAATATCTAATCTAAGTTTACAATAATATTATAACGGTAAAATATTAAATATGAATTTATTATGCACTTTTTTTCAAAAAATGACCATAGCAATTACCTCAAGGGTCAAGGCCCAATATCTAATGAATGTCACTACAGGAGTAGTGTCTATAAATTATCAGTGTGCTTTCAAATTTTGTATTCCATATTTTTAATTTTCATCCAAAATTGCATTCAAGTGGTTATATCTCATCTTGACATGGAATATGTGATCACGATTGGCAATCGACATTTGACTTTCCTTTTTCAGTCTTTTTTTTTTTATTATTCTTTTAGTTTCTTTTATCTCTGATTCTGTATATTTACTTTATTGTTTTAATGTCTATTGTTATTTAGTTATCAATTTTTTACTTTTTAAATATAAATATATTTTCTAAAAAATATGAATCTGGTAGTGAGAAAAGAAAAAAAAGAAAGAGATCTAAACAACTAATTTTATCACAAAAAGGAGCATTGAATAAATTTTTTCCGAAAAATTTAGGACAATCCAAATATATTGATTAAAATGATTTATTTTCTGAACTAAAAGTGTTCGCGAGTTACTTTATCAACAGAAAAAAAAGATTGCTATTGAGATTCTTGAATTTGTAAATGCTTTTTGGATTGCTATCCTAATGTCTTAATTGCTTATAGAATATTATTGACTATTCATGTGACCTGACATCACCTGAAAGAAGTTTTTCTAAATTAAAATTGTTAAAAACATATCTACGATCCACTATGTCACAAGAAAGATTAAATGGACTAACAACTTTATATATTGAAAAAGATATGCTAGAACAAATTAACTATGAAGATATTACTGATGAATTTGCTCCTCAAAATGCTAGAAGAAGTCATTTTAGAAGATTTATTTTTAAACGTTTATTCATTTTTTTAATATGTGCATATATTTCACTTATTTTATTTGATGTTGTTTAAAGAAGGGCCCATTTTTCTTGTTCGCCCTAAGCCTACAAAATCTCAGGACCGGCTCTGAATCAACTACTATTCATGGATTACCCCATCCATATTTTTCCAATCCTCATCCTCATCCCCATCCCATCCACCACAATCCCTAACCAAACAACACCTAAAGAATAGGATTGCGTCCTCCACAAAAAATAATCTAAAATTTACATATTATTTTTACTTTTGAAAAAAAAAATTATATATCAGTTATGACATTTACGTGAACATTTGTGTAGCGCTTCAATGCGGCTTCGACATTCACATCATTTATGTGTTGCAGAAGAATAGACAGGTGTATCAAATTGCACAACTTAAAAGGGTGGTGTATCGAATTGCAAAGAAAAAAAAAGAAAATATGTTGTAATTGATAAATAACCTAAAGATGACGATTTATATTGCAATTAACTCAAATTATTATGGAACAGTTGGAGTACAAAATAATACACAAAAATGTTTTTCTATAAATTTTATAATTATTACTATAAAATAAAATATTGTATTTAATATTTTCACACAATAATTGGTTTAATATAATCAATTAATTTACGAATTTTGGGGTATATATACAAATTACATAAAAAATAGAAAAAAATTATGAAAGAAATATAATATTGTTAATTATTAAAATAATAATATTACCATATTTTTAAAAACATAACCGATCATGATGACATTCATAATTATATGTTGAATTGAAATTATTTGTAATAACATCAATTTTAATTAGGGTTGTTCATGAAAGAATACTTAATTAGTGTTATTCATTAAAGAAGAATTATAAATTTAATTTAGAAGGCAGGGAATTTAGCTAGCTGATTAAAAATTAAAAGATTTGGTTGATACTTTTTTTTATGTTAAGATATTAAAATGACAATCAATTAAATATTTTCTTTAGTCAATAATTATATAAATTAATAACATAAATAATGATTGACAATTATTATGTAACATACTTGAATAATTAGGGTGATATCAATGTTAAAGAGGTATATTAAAGTGATACCAATGTTATAGAATTTTAAAATTTTATTTTACACATTTTATAATTTTTAAGTTTAATGAAATTTTTAGAATTATTATTTTTAAGATTTTAAATTTAAAGAACGTAAATTGAAAAAATGATGTAAATTAAACACTCTACGTAAATTTAAAAAAAAAATGAAAATTTAAAATATATAAACTGAATTAAATCTAAGTTACATGTTGTAAAACGAAATGTTCTCCAAAGATATGCTATTTTTCTTTGAAACTAATTTTTAGAATTTAATGTTTGTCGAGAATAATAGGATTCAAGTTGACTAATGGACATTATATAAATTAATTTACTTATATCAAGTATCCTTAAATTAAAGTAAGGTATATTAATCATGGTTGGAAAATACAATTATATAAATTGAATTTTCAGACACACAAAAATACACTTGCAAAATTTAAAATAATACTCCATTTGAGCTAATGGATTAAAAAAAAAAAAATTCATAAAAGTGAATCTCCATTCTAGATTTGTCAATTATGTTACTAATATATATAAGTGTACTGTATTTTTAGAGAGGGTACATTGAAAAATGAGTACAAATCTCAAATTGAATTCCATTAAGAGATTTTGGGGAAGGTAACACTATTGATTTTGGGGAAGGTAACACTATTAACTAAACTTTAATGTTCTTATTCTTAATAATATAATTAAATAGTAGAATAGACTTAATAAATAATAAATTGCATGTGCACAAACACTTGTCAAACTAATATTATAACGGTAACAATTAAGTGAGTAAATTATGCACCAAACAATTAAGTTTTTATCATATTAGCATTATATATAAGTCTTTTACCATTCATTAAAGCTAATCATATGTAAATCTTCAATTTTACTTTAAATATATACATAAGATGTTAATAATGATTGTTGAAATAATGTTGTAATAAATCAATTAATAATTTTTTTTGAAGAAATTAGGTAGCAATTTTAGATTCTTTCTTAAATTTCGCTAAGTAATTAATTTTCAAGTATTTTAAACCATCTAAGAGTTTTATATTAATAAATTAATATTAAATGTGCACAATTATACCTATTATATAAAAAATAATTAATGACTAATCACAACAATTTAGAAAATAATGCAATCAACACATTTTGATTAAACGTTTTATCATATCATATATTTTAATTTTTAAAATATGAAATTTGGTTCAAGTTAAAAATTATGTATAGTCGTGATATTGACAAAAATTTGAATGTAAATATATATAAATTTATTTCCAAAAAAATTAAAATGATTAATTATTTAGACACAAATTATACATTTCAATATATCTCCTAATTAAATATTATGGGAATCTAGTATTATAGGTTAATAGGACTATAGGAGTACATCCATTGAAATCCTTCATTTAATGTAATTTATTTATTCTAAATAGTATACACAATCTAATTTATTTTCTAATTAAGTATTTTAAAAATCAATATAACAATTGCAAGATTAATGAGATTTAATTGAATAATTTCCTGTAAATCATACCGATAATTTATACACGTGTTTTATAATGTAATTTTCTTATTCCCTAAAATTATGTACATTAGCAAAAAATAATGAGATTTACACATAATTACATACGCAAAGTTTAAGAAAATGATCTATGATATATCAAGGATAATTTACATAATTGAAAATAATGAAATTGACGTCTAAACTTATCGGTGTAACCATCTTGAAACCATTAGTGTGTATGGATGATCAATTGTTGCAAATGTTCATGAATTTGATGATATTTTTGCAGATGTTTTCATAACCTTCAATAATCTTCATTCGAATCTGATTAAATCTTGAAAACCTTCATAAATCTTCGGGTGAATCAGATGAAATCTTGAAAACCTTCATGAATATGATGAAATCTTCAAACCTTGACATACAAAATTTAAAAATCAATAACTAAATTACACATCTACCAAAAAATACAAAACATACATAATAGATTATATAAAAATCTTTATAATTATATGGTAGAACAATATAAAAAAAAAAATTTAAAGTGTGAAGAAACCCTAAAAATTTATGTGTAAACATTGAGTGGTTGATATATATGAAAGAAAGGGCCGGGGTTGGGGTTTATATAGGAGTAAAAACTAAAGATAAAGAGTTGAGATTAAAACTTAAAATGAATGGTTAAGATTAGAATATAAAGTTAAAATGAATGAGAGGGGAGGATTTTTGAAATGGAGAGATTTTAGAAAAAAAGTTTAAATAGAAGGAGTGTGGTTGTGACACATGTCACTTTATAGGTTTGTAAATATATAAGATTAAGATGGAGAAGTTGTTAGATGGAGTAGCGTAGACTCGTAGATTTGATAATGATGATGGTGAACCTGTTATTTCTACTACATCGGAGGTGAGGTTAGAGAAATCAGATTATTTGGTCGTGAATTAGGGAGAAATCAGTCACGGCTAATTTGAGAGGTTTTCAATTGTTAGTATAGATGTCCTAGAGACAATCACTATAAGGACGTTGTACTTGATCATATATTCAGTTATTTAAGTATTATTGACGTCAGTAATAATATTCGGTGATACACTTATAGAATGTTATGTTTGATTGTTTGCATTTATTCTTATATGTGTTCCCATGAACCAATGATGTCATTGAGATGTGAGATCTCGATTGACTATATCATGGTTCTTAAAGTAGCCTCAATCAAGGATCATCGAGATTGGGATATCGATGATGCGATTGAGATTGGGATATCGATGATGCGATTGAAATTGGTGTGCGATCTGCATCATTTCCTTAGAGGATGTAGTGGTTTTCACAACTACGAGATACTAAGTATCTCATGATGGATGCACGTATACTTTGAGAGTATTGGCTTGCCCAATCGAGAAACCGTTTGATGTATTCTATTTACGTGTCTACGGGAATATCGATTTGTGGAGCAATGTAATGTCCTTCGACTTGAGGTCAATAAACGCAACATGTATGGTGTGATGGGCTTTGACCATGACCGACGCTTGCACTCCTAACGAGGTAGATTAGGCATGTGTTGGGCACACCATAAAGTACATGTGCGCGGTAGTTGAGCCAAGAATAGGATTCATTCCTCAAATAGATTTAGAGAGAATACTCGTCTTCTCATAACTAATTGGATCGTTAGTCATTGGCCAATGCACGTCACATTTGGAATGGTGTTCAAATGCGACAATGTGATCAATTAGTAGAATGCGATAACGTGATTAAATTATTGGAATAGACACTTCATCATGTTCTAGATTTAATCGAAGTATTCGTGAATGAAATGATCATATCATTGTGAGCTTCACATTACAGGTTGTTGCTATTTCCTCGCAACGTACCTCACATATTGAGATTGTCTGGTTCATTGTCTAGGGTTCTGCTAAGATTGTTAGTTTGACTAATCGCTTGATATGTGAGGGCCTATGGGTCACACAACAAGTAGTCCTAATTTACGAATTAAAGTTGGATGAATTAATTATTTGATTTGATCAAGATATTTAATTTATGGAGAAATATAGAATAATTCTATTGGATATAATTATAATTTATTTAATTAAATTAGATTTAATTAATAAGATGATATATTAGATATATCATAAATATGGTAAAATATATATTTGGGCTCAAGGCCATGTACACAGATAGGGTTTCTGTTTTACTATATAAATACCTCTAGGGTTAGAGGTTCTGAGTTGTAACATTTTATCACTCATAATATATCTCCGGTTCTCTCTATAGATTTCTCCTAGCGAATTCTTTTAGAGAATTCTAATCTGGATCACAAGTTCGTAGACGAGGATTACGTGGATACCGTAGTAGAGGATCTCGCATACGAATTACTGTAAGGATTATTTAACGCTTTAATTATCCTTCAATTATGTTATACCGTCATATCAGAAATCTGTGTTGGTGAACAAAATTTTCAACTTTCGCTGCTACGAGCATGGTGTTCGTACCTCGAAAACCCATCAGTTTGAACTTGTGGAGTGCTTGACAAGCTTTCTCCAGCTCTAAGAAATTTGTCAAAGTGGGCCACAGTAATGCAAATCGGACGGATTTGTTGGGTTTGGGGCAGGTGAAATGGGGATGGGGTGGGTTATGCACTAATCTTTTTTTGTGTTTAGTGTGCATATGAAACTTTCCCTCCCTCCCTCCCTTCACCACACATTTCGAGCCAACACACCCGTCAAATTGCACAGTAAATTTGAGTTTTTTTATTTGGAATAATGTTTTTTTTTTTATTATTTTGAATGGAGAAGTTGTTAGATGGGGTAAAGCGGACTCAAATATTTGATGATGATGGTAAGCATGTTGTTTGTACTACACCAGAGGTGAGGTTGGAGAATTCAAATTCTTTGACCGTGATTTGGGAGAAATCAGTGGGTAACGGCTAATTGAAGAGGTTTTCAGACTATCCTTATCGGTTCCCCTTAACAAATGTTGTTGATGTTGAAATAAGTGTTTTATAAAATGATCCAACACTAAAAGCCGAGTGTGTAATTAATATTTCCAACACTTATGACAACATCCGAATTTTCCCTTCCTTTTCTCACTAACTCCGATCTTACACTTGTGTCCAATGTGAAAGGTTTCATCACAGTTGAAGCACATTTTCTGCTTCCTCCTTTCCTCCATTTCAGCAGGTGTTAACCTCTTAGCAAGAGGTATCTTATTGCCTCCAATGACCACATTTCTCTCATAAGGTTTCACCTCATTCTTGCTTTTATCCCCATTTTGCCACTGAGGTTTGACAGAAGGATTCCATGGAGTTTTATTATACCTTGTCCTTGTAGCTCTCTCTCTCTCTCTCTCTCTAGTATAATTTGCTCTTGTCTGATAGCTGATTGAATAGCTTCAGACAGAAATTTAGGCTGAAAACTCCTCACCATGTGACTGATCTCTTCCTTCGGTACACTGATGAAACTCATAGTATAATACTCCTCAATTTTCCATGGTACCATTGTTGTCATGAAGGATTTCAATTCCTCAAATTCCTTCACATAATCCAAAACAAAGGTGACTTGCTTCAATTTGTTGAATCTACCAATAAGGTTTTCATCCTCCACATTAATAAACCTTTTGTACACTAATCTAAGAAATTGCTCCCAAGACAAATCATCCCTCCCATCCACATAATTTTCAGCAACATCCTCCATATTAAAAGCTGCAAGTATGATCTTATCCTTGTCTGGTATTGGATTGAACAAAAAATATTTATGGCATTTTCTGATCCATGATCTAGGTTTATCTCCTTTAAACTTAGGAAAATCCATTCTAGGTTTCCTGTTTTGATTAAAGAGTTCACTAGATCTAGTGGTAATATTCATCTCAACATTCTTATTCCACTCAATCACCGCAGTCTCCAAATCTAGAGTAGAAATATGAGGAAGTTTAGTTTCATACCTCTTAACTGAGTGATTTACCACTTTTGGTATAGCTCTAGCTCCGGATCGTTCAACTGAAAGAGTATCCGAGCTTTTAGGAGCACCAATCCCTCCTGATTGAAACAACCGAGCTTGAGGAGGTGGTGTTGGCTACAATCCAGTACCAATTTTATTTGGCGAAACTTCCCTTGGTACTCTGATATTAACCTCACCAATCCTCACACCTTCTACCTCGTCATTCTCCACCATAAGAGCTTTTCCTTTGTTAGAGCTAAGATGCTTAAACAATTCAGCCAGTTGCTCTCTCAGCAACTCTAATTCTCTCGCTTGATCCTTCGTCTGCTGATCAAAGCCCTTAAGCAACTCATTCCTTCCCTCCACTTGATCCTTCTGCAGATCATCCATCTGTTCTTCGATCGACACCACTCGAGCTTCAACTAAATCAAATTGTGATTCCAATTGACTGATCTGATCTATATTCGACACCATGATTCACACAGCTAGCATGATAACTTGGCTCTGATACCACTGAAACGCTTAAGGTAAGCGATTCAAAACTCGCGAACAATTTTAGTAGAAATGGGGAAAAAGTTGAAGAGAAATTGGAGGGATAAAGACGTTTATTCTCATATATGATAGTTCTGAAACCAAATGGGTTGGGTCATGGGTTTATATAGACCCGACCAACGCCACAAAAACAGTACAAAGTCGCATACGCGACTTTATTAAATCACAAACATCAATTATAAACGCCCTAGTTAATACACCATGCTAATACACCCACATATACAACATCACTCCCTTCGTCTTCTTCAACTGAACGTGAATTTTTAACAATGGACTGTAGGAGGGCGGCGAGCGGGCGGGTGGAGCAGGCGGAGCGGTGGCCGTGGAGGAAGAACGCAGTGGAACCCAGCGGCTGCCGCCGAGACAAAGGTGGGCGACGCCTCACTGTGTGTAGATCGCACACAGTGATTGTGTGGAATTAGGGTTCAGGGGTTGACTAGGTTTTTGAGAGAATATGGGGGAGGAGATGATTTGAAAGAAGAGAGAGATGTGTTTCACCGTGTAAAATGATGTAGGGTAATTTTTAAATTTTAACCCTCAATCTGTACCTAATAGTAATAGAATTTGAAGCTTGTATATAATTGTAATATGGTCTTGAAAAATGACTCTAAGGTTGTGTTTGGATGACGGAATTTGATTTGAGGAGGTATTTCAAATAAAAGGGTTAAAAATAGATGGATTTCAAATGACATGGTTTTAGTGAAGATTTAAAATCCTCTCAATTTTAACTAAAAAGTGTGTGAACAAAAATCTTAATATTTGAAATCCATTCATAATCCAAACAAGTGGAGTGAATTTGGATGGTGGATTTAAAATCCATAAATCAAATCCCTTCGTCCAAATGGAGCCTAAGAATAAATAAACTCAAAGATTAATACTATTAACTAACTACTAAGAGAAAGAAAAGTGAGAAGGAACACAGTGAACACACAATTAATATATATGGTCACACTCAATAAGTTTATGGATGCATCAATATGATAACAACAAAGAAAATAACAAAACTGATGCAATATCATGTTGGTTTCTTCCTCAATTCTCTATTCATTTAATTTTCTAAATATTAATTTTAATCTTCAAGTTGATTATATTATTAGTTCAAAAAAATACAACTTTAAAAACCGGTAACAAACTAGATATGGTTACAAAAACAATGAACACACAACAAAATAATCTTAGTTACTATGAACCAGATTAAGGGGCTAAAAGTGATCATGCAATCTCCATAAAAAAATTTACTTTATGTATTCCACATTTTACCTTTTATTAAATTCAATTAAATAATCATGACCACATATAACAAGAGGTGTAAATTTTGCTTACCTCATCATACCATATTGAAAAAGTTTCATCATCACCATAAAAAACACTAATCCATAAATTTGTCAGCTAGCAATCCATACAGATATTATTACACAAAATGATGCACAAAAGTTTATCTACATATCATCGAGCCCATCTACCATGAGGTTTAAACATGAAACAACTGATCACGAACAAAATCTAAATAACAAAAATCATATGTTATAAATGAATTAAAGACAAAGGAAACAGAAGTGAGATCATACAATGTTGATTTCTACTAGACATTTCAAAGTGAGAATAAAGATGGTCTATTAAGTTTGATACATACTCCACTATTGCAAAAGCTCTCAGGCCCATTTTATAGCCTCTTGTTTGAAATAATCTCCAAAACTAAAATTTCAAAAACACATTCCAAAATTTAACTACTGCTGCTTGTACTAAATAAAAATTTCATCTGGCTCTTGAATAGGAGTGTTCAAAAAAAAACTCGGACCGAAAAAAAGATTGGAACCGGACCGGACCGACTGGTTAGTTTCCAGTCCGGTCTCCGGTCCGGCAAATTTTGGATTCCGGTCCGGACCGGTTTGGACTGGAATTTTTATTTTTTTATTTATTTTTATATTTTTTTACTAATTAACTCTCATTTATTTTTCAAAACCAAGTAATTGGTGAGAATGTGTTGAGATCTATTACATTTTTTGCAAATATATAATTTAACAAACATATTTAATTTAATTTTAGGGTCAAAAGATCATTAATAATAATGTAAAAAAAATTCAAATGAAGAGCAAACATTTTAATTTTTATACACAAATTCATCAATCTTGTTCTTGCTTCCATAAACTTGAAAAAATATTTTAAAAAATAATAAAAAAATATTCGGTCCAAACCAGGACCGGACCGAAATTTACCGGTCCGGTCTCCAGTCTGCCCTTTAGCATACATTCCGATCCCGGTCCAAACCGGTCCCGGTCCGGTTTTGGACCGGTGCACACCCCTACTCTTGAATAAGGTGACAACCTATGCTGTCAAAATGTTGCATGGTACTATCCAACCCATTAAGAAAATTCCTTAAAACAGTATCATCTTCTAAGACATCATTGACATTCAACTCTCCTACCAACTTTTCATATGTTTTCTTGTATCGAGCATCAGCAGCTGCTCTTAAAGCATCCCACGAAACTCTTTCACCATGTTTCAATTTCAACACCTCCGGAAGGATGGATTTATATAAGCTAAGCAAAGCTCCAAAAAATTTCATCGGATGCAAGGGTGGGTCATGGTCCTGAACCTGGGCAGGGCCTGAACTTGGGCGGGGCCTAGCCGAGGCCTGAACCTGGTCCTGGTGCGGGTCCGGGGGCGGGGGCTGGACCATTTCATAAGTGTCGTCCTCAGTAATACCTGGAAATAATTTTAAAATTTTTAAATATCATAATTGTAAATTTTTTTAATTTACAATTACCAATTCGGCGCCCGAATCGCAAATCTCCCAAGGCCATATTCGCAAATTCCATTAACGTTATCTTCCTGAGAAATCTCGTCCGGCATACTCTTGATTTATAATTAACAATTTTTTATGGAGCCCAGTGTTTAATGAAGCAAATCGATTTCCTTGGAAAACTACAAAAACAAATTTAAAATTTAAAATAAAAAATTATTAAAAATAAATAAAATTGTTACCTACTCACAAATTGTTTTGGTTGTATTCAATGCGTCCAATATGCAGTTAGTGAAATCAATTGTCTCCTGCCTCAAGCCCACTTGCATATCATCATAAAAATTTGATAACGTATTCATTGGGCAATGGTGTGCAAACTGTCAATAATTGTCGACTTGCATCATTTTCATTAACCATTGAAGATGGAACTTCAATAACACTGAATTTCGGTTTAATAAAGACAAACAATAGAATGAATCAAGATTTCCATAAAATAAGGGAATTTCAGTTTAATAAAGACAAACAATAGAATAAGAGATGCAAATATAATAAGATCTAATCAAAACACTTAATGTTACAATTAGTTCTAGTCTCACACTACAAAAACGCGCGATTTTGCCGACGGAAGTATACCGACGGATTACCTTTCCGTCGGCTATACCGACAGAATTGAAAGTCAGAAGACTCTGCCGACGGAATTCAATTTCCGTCGGCTTTCCCGACGGAATGCTAACGAAAATGCCGACGGACACACATAACTCTCTACACGGTGTCATTTTTGGGTCACCGGCCGACGGATTTTTCAGTCGGTATTGTAAATTAGGGTTACCGACGGATATTTTCCGTCGGTAACCGCGCCATATTATTGGCCCCTCGCGTGATAATTTTAAACGGGCGCGGAATAATTTAAATTCGCCCTTACCGACGGAAAATTTCGTCGGTAACCGACCCGCCTTTACTAACCGCCTCTTGACCGACTCCCAAAATTTAATGTGGTCATTACTGACGGAAATTTCCGTCGGTAAAGGCAATTTTTTTTTGTATATAATCTGCACACAGATTACTCTTTCTCTTTCGAGAGAAAGAAAAAAACTCCCTGTTTCTATCGTTCGTGTTCGTTCGTCTTCATCGCGCGAAGAGGCTCTACCGAGGTGATCTCTCGATTAGAAAATCTATACGGTACGCTTTCTTAATTTGTTAGTAATTAATTTTTAAGTTATATTGTAATGCCTATAATTATGAATACGCTTTCTTAATTTGTTAGTAATTAATTTTTAAGTTATATTGTAATGCCTATAATTATGAATTAAATTGCATGTGTTAATTTAATTTGTTATATAGATTAATATGAAATTGTTTGTAGTTGATGTATATAGTTAATTAGTTTGCATGTATGTAGTTGATATATCTAATTAATTAGTTGATATTGTACGTGGATAATTGCCTATATATAGTTGATGTATATAGTTATTTATAATAAATTGATGTGATTTGTTAAGATCGATATTGCATGTTTTGCATAATTGATGTTATATATATAGTGAATATTATTGTTTAATTTGCATATACGTTGGAGTGGAGTTAATTACATAATTAAATTATGATATTGTACGTTATAATTAGCTAGATTAATATTGTTGATTTACTAATTATGAAATTATTGATTAAATTAGGGGCTTTGTTAATTATATTAGGAAATTGTTATTTTAAAGTTAGAAAATTGTTACTAAATTTATTAGGTTATAGATTGTTAATTAAAATAGAAAATTGTTAATTAAAATTGGAAATTATTGATTAAATTAGTTATTGTTGAATAAAATAGGAAATTATTTATTAAAATAGGTTATTATTGATTAAATTAGGTATTGTTGATTGAATAAAAAATTATTTATTAAAATAGGTTATTATTTAGGGATTAAATTTTAATTTATTAGATTATTTTTTTTATTAAATTAAGAAATTTATTATTAATTAATTAGTATTATATATATATATTTATTAATTTGAATGTTTAAATTAAATAGATGACTGGAGATGGTGCTGGTGGCTCTGGTGGCTCGGGATCTCACGGGGCCTCCGGGTCACGTAGCCGATCGAGGAAGAGCCGAGCCACACTTAGACCCGAGGCGCCGCCTATACTGCCTCGGACACCATTGTCGTCGCCTCCGCCACCCATTCCACACCCGTGGCCTCCGCTGTCGTCTCAGTCGTCTGCCCGGGAGCATCCTGCTGTTCCTGCTCGGGATGGCCGGCAGCCCGTTTGGGTCAATAGAGGAGTGTAAGTAATTAAATACTTTTATTGTTGAATAATTAATAATTAATTTCGCATTCGTTTTAATTTATAATGTGTTTTGTTTGTTAATTAATGTCACAGATTGTTACCTGGTAACGAGGTCTCCAGGGCATGCACGATTGCTTTTGGCTCTTTACCGATCTCTGCGAGTGCAATTACCTGGTCGAAGGTCCCAAAACAAAAAAAGTGGGCGTACTTCGAGGAATTTCAGGTAGTAATTAATTACTTAATTATTTAATTAATGTTTGTTAATTTGTTCAATAATAAACAATTTATTATATGTGCAGAAACATGCCAAATGGGATCGTGATATGTACTCAGACCAGGCTATGTTCAAGTATTTCAGTAAATCGGCGCAAGAGCGGTATAAAGATTTAATGTACGAATGGAGAATGGCATGGCGGAGCGATGGGACGACGCAGAGCTTGGGTAAGGATGCTAATGATGTTGTGTTGTGGGATTCATTGACGAGGGAGTTGTTGGATCCTGCGTACATCAGGAAGTGTGAGATTGCTAAGGCCAACCGGAGATCCGACGTTGGGGGTGGGATGTCCGGGCATCGGGGTGGAGCCCGGTCCATCCTTGAGCGGTCGATGGTCATTGTAAGTGTTTATTAATTTTTTAATTAATTTCAATAAACTTAATTATTTAGTATATATATTACATAAATTTAATTATTAGGAACAGGAGACGGGGCGTGTACCCACTCACTTGGACCGGATGAGCATTGCTCATCCGTTTAACGAGAGTACACAACAATTCACATACGGGCGCACAACTAACCTCCACGTAAGTAATAAAATTGTTTAATTAAATACATTTTTTTATAGTTTATTCTATTAATTTAAAATTATTAATTAATTATGTAGTTGGAGATGAACCGGAGGATGGCCGAGATCGGAACTCAAGTCGACCCTACTCAAGCCGGAACCAGCAGTGTCCCTACAGTCGAGGAGGTGGACCGGGCTTATTTGGAAGTTGCCCCCACCACCCGCGGACGAGTTCTGGGCCTTGGTCGTATGAGCGCTGATGTCAGGTCCGGCGCTGGTCCGTCCCAGACGGTATCGCAGGGTTCCGTATCTTCCACCCCAACTCCTGATATGATGGCACAATTCAACCATTACATCCATGTGATGCATATGAATATGGGTCGAGAGTTGGGGTGGTCGGATGAGAGGATCGAGGAGGTTTATCAGAGAACCATGCAAGCTCCTCCACCGACGGCCAACGTGAACGTGCCTGTTCCCCTAGCCCCCTCAGCCCATGTCCCGACCATGCAGGATGATGACATCATGGGTCAGCAGTTCGTTGGCAACGATGATGACCTTGATATATACCTCTATGGTGATTGAGTGACTTTGAACAATTTGTTTTTTTTTTTTATGTGTTGAACAATTTTATTTTTATGTCTCGTACAACTATTTACTTTTATGTCTCGTAGAACTATTTATTTTTATCTGCATTATTGTTGAACTATTTACTTTTATGTTTAAGTATTAGTTGTTTAATTTTAGTTATGTGTGTTTTATGTGTTAAGAATGTGTATATTAATTTTAGTTATGTTTTATGTGTGATTTTGGATGTTATCTGTATTGGATCTTCATTTATGTTTGAATGTACTCTGTTTTTTCATGTTTGTGTTTATGTGAATGTGAATGTGAATGTGATGGGAGACTCTATGTGATAGATAAACAACATTTTCATTGAAAATTGCCTTGAAGAAAGGCTGTTGTTGCGGTTACATTACATGCATACACTTAGCATTACATAAACTTAGCAATACATATTAGAGGCATAAATTTAGCAATACATATTAGAGACATAAACTTAGGATTACATCCAGCCTATAAATTTGAACATATAGGGTAGAACACAGAATATTATGGCCATGATAAGAAAGTTCCTCTGCTTCTTTAGCTCTTGAACTTGTCCAGCTTGAAATTCTACTTCTGATGTTAGGTGGTCAGATGAATCCTTATAGATTTCACCAACTACTTTTGCATTATTCAGCTTGTTGTTGAGCTCTTGATTTTCAAGCAAAAGTGAGTTAATTCTCCTCACCATGCCCAGAAACATTCTGTGTGAACACGTTCCTTGTCCGCGGATTTCGTGTTCATCGGCCCAAACAAAAAAGGAGCATCCAAGACCACTTAGTGAATCTGGGCAAGTATAAAATAGTCTACCTCTGCTTTTTTCTTGCTTCGAAATGCACACACGAGCTTCTTTTCCACAATGGCATACCACAATTTTCATGGATGTGGAAGATGAAGACATGAATTTCTGTATTTTTTTGTTTTTTGATGTTTGTTAAGAAGTAGGTTGTTTTGAGTGTGGTTGGAGTGTGTATATATAGAGGTGCTTGATTTTCCCTCCAACAGGTAAGAAAATTCCCTCCAAAATTGATGTTTTATGTGTTAAGAATGCGTATATTAATTTTTATGAACAACCAGTACACGTGGAGCATGTCGGCACCAGTAACGATCAAGAGTTTGGAGTGGAAGAACCCGATATGTATCAAACAATGGTGATGGAAGCCGGTATGTCAAATATAGAGGAGGAACCAACGGATGAAGCATTTCAGTTTTATGAGATGCTCAAATTAGTCGATCAAGATTTGTATCCAGGGTGTGATTCTCATTCTCAGTTGTCATTTAATGCTCGACTTATGGCTATCAAGACGGAGAACAAGCTATCTAACAGAGCATATGAGCAAATGACACAATTATGCAGTGAGATTTATCCTGTCGATAATAAAGTACCTACGACGTTTCATCAGAGCAAACAACTGATGAAGAATATGGGTTTGCCGGTTGAGAAGATTGATTGTTGTGTGAATGGTTGCATGTTATACTGGGGTGATGATGATAGCGATCTTCTTATGTGTAGAATGTGTGGCCATCCCCGGTACAATGAGCCACGACGGAAGGGACCAGGTGGTCAATCGAGCAAGACAGAAAAGAAAGTGCCACATAAGAGGATGTATTATCTTCCTATCATTCCTCGTTTAATGAGATTGTTTCAATCTAGTGCTACAGCTCAACACATGACGTGGCATGTAAGAAATTCTGAAGATACTGAGGATGGGGATATGAGACATCCGTCCGACTCTGAAGCTTGGAAACACCTTGATAACGTGTTTCCAGGATTTACTTGTGAACCGAGGAATGTGAGATTAGGCTTGAGTACTGATGGTTTTGCACCGTTTGGGAGTTATGGAAAGAAGTATTCTTTGTGGCCGGTGATACTGACTCCGTATAATCTACCTCCATGGATGTGCATGAAACCTCAAACAATGTTTCTGACTGTATTGGTGCCTGGTCCGTCGAATCCAAAGCATAAACTTGATGTTTATCTCCAGCCTCTTATTAAAGACTTGATCTTTCTGTGGGATAACAGAGTCCAAACGTATGATGTTTCTAGGAAACAGAACTTCACGATGTGTGCTGCTTTATTGTGGACCATTAGCGACTTTCCTGCATATGTTATGTTGTCCGGGTGGAGTACAGCCGGAAAGCAAGCTTGTCCGTATTGTATGGAACATTCTGAAGCTTTCAGTCTCCCGATGAGTAGAAAAGTTTCATGGTTCGATAATCACCGAAGGTTTTTACCTCGAGATCATCCATTTCGAAGGAATAAGGTGGACTTCACGAAGAATAAAACAGTCACAAACAATCGACCGCCCCTTCGAAATGGTATTTTATACATTTATTTTAACATGTTATTTTGGGTTACATTTATTCTAACATTTATTAATCGTACAGGACAAAGGCTGTTATATGAGATTGAGTGGACGGGTTTGAAAAAAACTACGGAGGAAAATGCAGAAGAACACAACAAAGGGATCCCAGGTAACTGGAAGAAAAAGAGTATTTTTTGGGACTTGCCATATTGGAGTTCACTATTGATCCGACACAATTTGGATGTCATGCACATTGAGAAGAATGTGTTTGACAATGTGTTTCACACAATCATGAACACAGAAGGTAAGACGAAATATACTCCAAAGTCCAGGGAAGAGTTGAACACTATCTGTCGCCGTGATGAGTTGGAACAGGATACCCGTACAGGTAAATATCCGAAGGCTTGCTACACACTAAATAAGGCACAAAAACAGGAATTATGTAGGTGGATTAAAGAGTTAAGATTTCCAGACGGCTACGTGTCAAACATGAGTCGATGCGTAAACACAACAAAAGGAAAAGTTGCAGGGATGAAGAGTCATGATTGCCATGTTTTTATGCAGCGCTTGATACCTATTGCGTTTCGAGAATTTCTTCCTCTAAATGTGTGGAGGGCTATCACTGAATTAAGTCTCTTTTTTAGAGATTTAACGTCTACAACAATCAAGGTTGATGATATGAATCGTTTGGAACGAGACATTCCAGTTATTTTGTGTAAGTTGTAACGTTTTTTCCCACCTAGCTTCTTTGACTCGATGGAACACTTACCTGTTCACTTAGCGTATGAAGCTAGGATTGGTGGTCCAGTGCAGTACAGGTGGATGTACCCATTTAAGAGGTGAACAATTCTATTTCTCTCATTTAATTAGTTTTTAGTATAAGAAGCCTTATTTTAATTTGTTAACTATTATAATTTTAGGTATCTCCACAACTTGAAGCGCAATGCTAAACAAAAGGCAAACGTCGAAGCATCGATTGTTAATGCATATTTGAATGAAGAGGTTGGCATGTTTTGTTCATATTATTTTGAAGACCATGTCAACACGAGGATCAGGAATGAACCACGTAACTTCGATGGTAGAGGTACGCAACAAGAAGTCGATGGCATGCTCTCTGTATTCAAGTCTAAGGGGCGACCTATAGGAAAAGCCACTGAACGATATTGGTCAACAAACACAGAGGCTGAAATAGCACAAATGTACGTGTTATTGAATTGTGATGAAGTTCAGCCTTACATTGAGTAAGTATTTCATATATTTATCATCTAATTAAATAGCACAAACGTACGTCATTTATCATCTAATTGTGTTGTGAATTATTAGGATGTATACACAAGAACTACGACATGCAGATCAAAACATCTCAGATAGAGACATAGATACTAGTCTTCAACGTCAATTTGCCCGATGGTTCCAACGTTATGTGAGTATCATTAATTGAATTTTACGTGAACAAATAATTGTTTTGATTAATGTTAATTTTAACTGTATAGGGACAATCGCACGATTTTCAGAGTCGGTTCCTACAGGATCTCAGCAAGGACCACTATGACGTGTGAGGACTTACAACGGCTATCTTGTGAAAGGCTACAGGTTTCATACATCAGAGTATGCATCAATAAGAACGACTAACAACAATGGTGTTTGTGTTAGGGGTGCGAATTACAATGCAGATGCAAGTGATTACTTTGGGGTGTTGCACGAAGTCGTTGAAGTTGAATATCCGGGATATCCAATGAAAACCGTAATGTTGTTCAAGTGCCATTGGTTTGACACATCCCCTTTAGGAACCAAAATTCATCCGGAGTACAAGCTTGTGGATGTTAATTCGAAAAGGAAGTATAGCGGGGATGATCCGTTTGTATTTGCCTCTCAGGTATCTCAAGTCTACTACTGCACGTATCCAGGAGCTGGAAACGTAATAGAGAATGGCACGCTGTTTGCAAACTGAAGGCAAGGTCAATGGTGGAGGTCCCCCAAAAGGAAAACAACGATGAAGATGAACCTCCGTTTCAAATGGAACAAATAGAGAATCAAACTGAAGTGTTTGCGGGAGATTTTAATCTTTCGGTAGACTTGACGGCTGCAAATCCACAATTGATTGTTATTGAAAACGATAGTGGACATGAGGAGGAGGATGAACATGACGAGAGGGAGGATGAAGAAGATGAGGAGGAAGAGGAAGATGTGGCAAATAATGAAAATGAAGACGAAGATGAAGAAGATGAATATTAAATTAATGTAACCTAGCTATTTTATTTTGTAGAATTTATAAGATTTAATTATTTATCATTTGGTTATAACTTATAACTTAATTATTTATCATTTGGTTATAACTTATAATTTAATTATTTATTATTTGGTTATAAAAATAGAATGAAAATAAATAAACGATTTTTTTATAAAAAAAAGATCCGTCGCCATTTCCGTCGTCAACGACAACGAGCCAATACCGGCCGATATATCCGTCGGCATATCCGTCGCCAACGGCAAAAAGTCAAAGCCGACCGATATATCCGTCGGTATATCCGTCGCCAACGGCAAAGAGTCAATGCCAACGGATATATCCGTCGGCATTTCCGAATATAAATGTAACTTTCTCTCATTCCACGCGTTATTTCCCCCACCTCCACCTTCTTATTTTCCCCCTCACACATCACACATCACGACTCGTTTCCCCTCTCAATTCCATCCCTGCACTTTGATTCTCACTACCATTTCTACATTCCTCCTATAGTTTGGTCGGCCTTCTCTCATTTCCGACGAGCGGCGGCGGCGGTCTCGGACTCAGAATGGGCAGCTTCGGCCGAAGCGGAGGCGATGCCTCGCTTGACCAATCGACGGTGACGGAGCAGAGCGGAAATTTTGTGTAACTTCAACTTAGGTTTTGATTTTCTGAGTGAAATGTGGATATTTAATTTTTTTTTTTTGTATGTAACTTTTTTTTTTTTTTTTTGAAAATTCTTCAATATTCCGGGTGTGAAAAGTGAAATCTTTTCAGTTTCGTTGAGATCTTGGTTGGGTTTCGTTGTTTACTGACTTTATTTCGTGTTGCTTTTTTTTTACAGTGTTAAACAGATGTGAGAAGTTTTGGTAAATTTGTCAAGGTAAATAGAGACTTGTAGGGTAAATTTTCGATTATTTTGCTTAAATTTGCTTTTTGTGACACTGTTAAACAGATGTGAGAAGTTTTGGTAATTTTTGAGATAATTTACTTGACAAGCATGAGTTTGGAAATTGTGCAGTTTATCTACAGTTTTAATAATTGTTAATAGCTTCTTTTGTTTTTTTTTCCTTTTAAGTATCAGTTCATGTATTTTCGGACAAGAGTATGCTGATTGTTGGTCCCAAAATTTGAATTAAGATTGAGTAAGCTAAGAAAAAGTCTAGAGGGGAGGGGTGAATAGACTTTTCAAATTCTGTCAAAATATCAGAGTTTTTAGTGCGGAAATGTGTTCTATACAGTACTGTTTTTAAGATCAGCTCAGTACTTCACAGTTAGCTTTTATACTCAACTTTTCTTTAAATCTTTTCTTTAGAAAACTTACTATTCTTGTTCAACAAATATATCAACAGTTAATCAAAACAAACAGTAAAGAACACAAGATTTTTATAGTGGTTCGACAACTTGTCTACATCCACTCTCACAACTCCAGTTGCGATGTTTTATTACTCTTTTCCACTTGAGTACTTGTTGTTTAGAGTCCCAAGATTAAGACTTCGATCTTGTCGATTACACTTCCAAGTGTATCTTCGATCAACTAGTAATTTCACAAGTAACTAGCACACTTGTTTACACAATACAAACTTAAAACGAAAAGTAAAACTTCTCTAGTAATAGCCTTTGATTCTTTTCTTCAGTTCTGTGGCTTCTCTTCTGGTTCTTGATCTTCAACTCTGTGAGTGCTTGAATACTTGAATACTTCTTGATTGCTCTTGAATAGTAATTGTATCAGTAGTCTTTTCAAGTAGAAGATCACATGGTATTTATAAGATCTAGTATGACAGTTAGCAGTTTGTGAACTAACTCTCAACTAACTCATAACCGTTTCTTGTTTTGTAACTTCCTTCTGTTTTGTAACCAACTTATCTTATCTTTCAAGTCAGCATATCTTCAACAATAACTTCAGTTACGCTTCAAATAAGTCATCCAAACTTATTCTTCAATCCAACTAACTCAGCACAGTAAACTACTCTTCTTAGTTTTACTGCTCTTGGTCAGTCAGCACAGTTCTTCCAAAACTGTTCAGCTTCCTTCAAAACTTCACTTGATTTCTTAGTCATCTTTAGTCTTCTGACTTCCATCTAATCTACTGTTCTAACTATTACAATGCTGAATACAATAGAATACAACTTTACAAATATAAAACCTATCTATACATCAACTGAACTACATACAGATGAGTATAACTAAGTCCTATACTATAAGCTGTCTATACAATATTTCCATCAGCTTAGTTCTTAAACAGTTCATATATCAGATTAGTAAAATACTAAGATCAGTAAACTTAAACTTCATATTCACATTAAGATCAGTAATTTTATACTTCATATAACTCACATATAATAACATATAATCACATATATCATTAACTCTAAATTTACTTTTGGTCATCAAAACATATAATCATCAATTAGAACATTGTTTATAGGATTCATATCCCAACAATTTCCCCCTTTTTGATGAAGCCAAAACTACTTAAACATTAACAGATCAGTAGTTAAGATATACAGTTAATCATATAGTTCATCAATTCAAAAATCAGATTAGGATTCAAAATAAGATCAGATATTACACATACTTCACATAGTCACAGAAATACCAAATAAATAAAATAAAGATAAGGTTAAGAGGTGTTATCTTTTCAGCATAGTCCTTCATCTTCAGTCTCTATGAGGATTTCTGAATGCCAAGTATAATCTGTTCTTGATATCCATTATGTGATTAAGATCAGTTATGCCTTCATCTTGAATGATCTATGAAATCATGTTTCCAATCTCTAAGTAATCTGGTTCACCATCTTCAAGTCTTGGAGGTTCCCAAACTGGTTCTTCAGGACATAAGATCTGTATTCCTGCACCAGCAGCTAATAACAAAATGTGTTTCCAAAAATCTCTTGATATATTCATCATGAATGCATCAAAATCAGAATATTCATCTTCCTTGCTTGAATGGTCACCAAATTTCTTCACAATAAAATTAGCAATCTGCCATTTCTTTTTCAAATTATTCCAGAACTCCATATCTTCTGGATCAACCACAAATTCCATAAATTGTTCATCCAGAACAGTTCCAACAGATTTAGACTTCATTTTCTTTTTCAATGCAGTAACTCGATTATCAAATTTCTTTCTTGTAGCTTCTGCATCTTTCATCTTTTGTTTTCTAATCTGTTCAGCAGATCTTTTCTCAGTCATTTCAATTTTCTTCTGAGCAAGCATCTGATTATGCTTCTCAATTGCTTCAGCCATTTGTACCTTACTAGGTCTACTATCAGTAACCACATGTTTCAGCTTGCTTTTAGACCTGGTAATCCTTCCAGTCTCTTCAGTCTCTTCTTCATCATCAAAAATAAATTTCCTTTTTCTTTTTCCAGAAGAAGATTCAACAATGTGTTTCTGAGTACTAATTTCTTGAATTTCAGAATCAGGATTGATTCTTAATTTCAGACTAATGATTTCTTCTTTCAAATCATCAATGCTAGCTTTCATCTCATCTTGACTCACAACCAATTGAGTTTGTTGTGTTTGAGTCTGCTCCATCACTTTCATCACTTTTACTTCCCCCTTTTTGGCTTCATCTTGCCATTCCTTCAAGGGTGTCAAAAGTATCTCTACTTTCTTTTGCAGCTCAGTAGAAAGTGACTTTTCTTGTAATCTATGCAGATCATAGATCTTATTCATAGTGAATTCCATTATCTTGTCATAAGAATTAGCAGCAGTCAAACTTTCCAATTTCTCAGTGGCTTGTTGAAATCGTTTCAAAGTATCATCCAGCTTACTTTGTAACTCTTCATTATGCTTTTTCAACATCTCAAAGCTAGAGTTATTTTGCACTGTTTCAGTAGGAACATCTCTTACTGTCTCATCAAGCACAGTATGTTCAGCAGCAAAGACTGGTGTGCTTTCCAACTCATCAGCACCCAAATCTTGTTCCACTAAAACTTCAGTTTCTTCAGCTACAACTGTGTTCTCAAACATCTCAGTTGCATTTGTATCAGCTTCATAATCAGCTTCCATATCAGCTTCATAATCAGCATGATTATCTGAATTTCTAACTTCAACATCATCAGCATCCATGTTGACATCAGTATCAACATTTACATCAGTAGGCTTAACCATGGAATATTTGCAACCAGTTATTCTTTCAATCAACTGAATAACAGATTCCAAAGTTGATAACTCAGTGTAAGAATCAACATCAGCAGCTACTTTCTGTTCTTGTTCCCAATCATGAAACACAGAAAGTCCACCCATACCTTCAGCTACAACCATCAGCTGATCTAGGCCTAACCTTCTAAGATATACCCAAGTACTTATCCTTAGAAGTTGCTCAAAGGTCTTAGTGCTGTCATCTAACCCATGAAAACTTTTGAGAAGAGCATTTCTCAACTTAAATCGGATCCTCTCTTCCTTATCACAAATAGGATAATCCATCAGGAACACTGACTCTGGTTGGATAAAATCAGGTTCTGGGGAGGATGTAATTTCAATTGGTTCAGAGGAAGGTATATGTTCATGTTCAGTAGAGTGATCATGAACTGGTTCAGATTCAGGTTCAGGAGAAAAATGAGGAGTAGGAGTATGGTGAGGATTAGATTGGGGAGTGGAATGAAAAGAAGTGTTCTGAGGGGTTGAGGGAGGAGTGTTCTGATGAAGAGGAGAGTAGTGAACTGACTCCTCAGAACAGGAAGGATCAGCTTCAAGGGGTTTGGCTTGAATAGAATGAGAGGTTGAGGGAGAAGGGGTAGTGTTCTTGAGGACTCTTCTGGGTCTAAGAACACCAGACACTTTAGTTCTATTATGTGAAAGGATGAGGCTCGAAGAACTTACCTCTTCCACAGAAGACTCCTTCACAGCGGCAACGGACTCTTCTGACTTTTCAGAAACGGCCCTAGCTTATCGACCTCTTCGTAATCCAGCTCGATGAGGATCATGCCTAGCCTTCGTTCTCAACTCCGGCTCATCGTTTTCAGAACGGAACATAGAACCACCAGATTCTTGAGGTTGAGGACGATTCCTCTGGCTTTGTTCAAATAATGTAGACTCCTTCTTGAACAAGAATTTGCCCTGATGAAATCTTTTCGGACGGCTCCAATCCATCTTCCTTTCAGCTAATTGAGGCAACAATATGCTCAATTTACTTTCAAAACCCATCTTTGGAAAATTCTCTAGTGACCTCATCAAATACCACTTTCTCTCTTTCAGCCAACAATCTGCCAAGCAGAAATCCTTGCCAATCACCATTGACACGATCAGTGATTGTAGCCATAATGCGAATCTTGAGATTGGTGAGGGCGTCTTGACTGAAATGTTGCCCTAACAAGCATTTTCCAGCTATATCCATCAACAATTGCAAACCTTCTGGGAGAATATCCTTCTTCAAATTGGACAACGTCGCTGGGTCAACATTCAACCATCTGCCCACGCGAACCTTCTCTTGCCCTGCCATATAGCTCAGAACGTCTATTGGCCCGTCTGGTAGATTGAACGCGATTCCAAGGGTTTCTCTGGAAATGACAACCCCGTGGCCAGAAACAATCGAATGAATGTTGTTTGAGACACCCTGCACCTGAAGAAAGAATTCCATCGCCTCAGGTTCGTAAACCTTCACAGGAAATGATTCTAGGTATTTCCGTAGCCCGCATTCTTCACACATGGTGAGAATGGCTTGATTCTCTGTTTTTTGACGTCCGACGAAGTAAACAGAATTTTCAACGAAAATTCCTTTATTTTTACTCGATCTTGCTGGATTGAATGTACCTACCACTTCATTCTCTTCGTTAAGAATATCAATAATCGCCATAGAGTAGAAATGTAGAAGTGTAGATGTACAGAGTAAGGATAATTGAGAAAGCTTGAGCTTAGAGAATCTTGCAGAAAGATTTTGAGTAATGAAGAAGATGAAGTTAATGGGATCGTGTAAATCAAAAATCAAAGCAAATCTAGGGCTTGGATTGATTTTTATTTTCACGTTGTGTGGTTTGGATTGAGTTATTAGAAAAGGTGTAAATTGGGAAAAACGTTCCAGATTCATAACAGCTCAATTCCAATTTGGAGCCAACTTGTGTTGATAAATACACCTTTTAAATTAGGTTAAAAATAGAGGAGTGTATTAATCTTCTCTATAAATAATCTAATTTTGAACAGACCTTGACTTAAAAGTACTCTAAGGCAAAATACTGTTCTGATGTGTATCAGCACAGTTGTTTTCCATACACACTATACTTCAATTTCTTATTACTACTATACTGAATTTTACTTATCTAGGTTCAGCTGAGTACTGTGATCAGCTGAGTATTCTTTTGAAGATCAGCTCAGTAGTTGGGTCAGCTCAGTAATCCTCAGATCAGTTCCCCAACTCTTCTGATTTTCACCCTTTTTTTTTTTATATAAGCACAGTACTTTCTTAGATCAGTACTGTAAATGATCTGTGGACAGATTTCCCTGTAATCAAATAAGCTCTGTAGACAGGTTAATCAGTAATCAGATCAGATATGTAGATTGAATGATATTGTAGTCAGAATAGTTCTGTAGACAACTCAATTCAATAATCAGAACATGTCTGTAGACAGATTTGTGCTGTAATCCGATCAGATTTGTAGACAGATCACATCTGCAATCAGATCAGTTCCCCCTCCAGTGGAGAACTCCTCTTCTGTGCCTGTTTCACCTTGGTAGAAGTGTTAGTTCATGCATAGATGGTGAAATACAATACATAATAGTAAAGAATAATTAAAATAGGTCTATATAAGGTTTGTTCTAAGGTGTCTTGTGCTCTGAGTCAACATAAAGGATTTTTCAGAAATCATAGATTCCCCCTTAAATGTATATTCTCAATTCCCTCAGCTTTACCAGCTTCCTCATCGGGATTTAGGCACTTTAGTAACCTTTTTACCTGATTGTGATGAATGTAGAGGTCTTGACATGGTCTGTTCTTCAGAATTACCCTTCTTGGTGAACTGGTCTTGATATCAGCTCAGTACCTGAAATGTTAGTATACAACTCTATATACATGCAGGATCCATGTCTATCAATCCAATCGACCCTGCAAGTAGTGATCTTAATAATTTAGGTACCCTTTCTTTACTGGGGTCCTTGTGGGTTAGTAGTAAGAGGTATCCAAATAAACATTGAAGATTTGAATAATTGAGACCTCTTAAGTTTTCTACCATGCTTATCACAGAACAATACTTTGTTGACCTTATCCAAATTATCAGCAGACTTAGGATCTATTTTTCTGAGATAGCCTTTCCTTGGTTCTATCCCTTTTTCAGGAAGATCAGTATGTCTGTAATAGTTTGCATATGGCCTAAAAGCCTGTGGACCATACGGCTTATAGATGCGTTTTGGTCTTTCCTCTCCAATGATATCATAAGATAAAGGTGGAGGATAAAGAACAGGTTTGTTATGATAATGAGGCACAAATTTCCTAGGTTTAGTTGAGTACAGCTGAGACTGCCTTATAAAAGGAGGTCTAGGCTGTTTCCAACTTGCCTGTACTTGTCTTGACCTACTGTTCTGAGTCTGCCTCTTCTGATTCCAGGACAGTTCTGCTCTGGTCAGAGGAGTAGTACTCTTCTGATATGGTCTTGACTGTACTGGTCTAGATCCATTCTTCTGTTTACCATTCTTGGTAGTAGGAGGAATGTATTTAGACTGTACTTTGGATCTTGGATCATTATCATAAGTCATAGGTTCTTTTCCTTTATCTAATTGCAAAAAACTTGAACTAGCTCTAGTAGTGTTCTTAATGCCTGAAGTAGAGGGACTAGGCAGATCAGTACCTATTCCACTCTTATCATAAGGAGCTCTGTATCTGTCTGATAGTTTTTGATTAATCTTAGAAGAGTTAATCATCTCAGATAGCTTCAGATCCAAGCTCAGTACTTCAGATTCTAAGAATCTATTGCGCTCTTCAAGTTTTTCACATTTAATCTTTAAGTCATTGAACTCATTTGTTTCTTTAGCTTGTGTATGAAGCATACCCTGATATAACTTGTCCATAGATGCATACTTATCTTTGAGTTGAGACAACTCTTCTGATAGCCGTGCATTTAGAATAGTTATATTAGGATCCACTTGCATTTGAGCTTCTCGAAGACTAATGATTTCTTGTCTTAAAGATATGTTCTCATCACTGATTTCCATGAATGCTTTGTTAGCTGGTAGGAGGTCTTCTTCATTCACTCCATTGGAATGATGAAGACTACTTCCTACACTACTATCAGCAGTGTCACATAAATCAGAATCAGAACTATCACTATATTGAAAAAAATTTACATTTGATACCTTTCTTACTTCTTTGGCCATGAATGTCAGATCATCGTCTCGATCATCATCGTTGCTGGTGAAGTAACCAGATGAAGACGATGGTAACTCTTCTAATTCCACATCAGAGTCATCATTTTCCATCATTGCCTTCTTTTCTTTGGCATTGCGATGATCCCTTTTTGCTTTCCATTCTGATGTAGAGTAATCGTAGTCTGTAACAAACAACTTAGGTAGTTTTGTAGCATTAGTATCCATGTTTGAAGATAGAAAATATCAGCTACAGTAATGAGATCAGAAATATCACCAAATCTGAGTAGTAAGTAAAATTCACAGATCAGCTCAAAGAGGACAACAAGACTTTCCCTCAAAGTCTTCTTGGTAATCTAGAAACAGCAGTCCTTTCGAACTCCTGCTCTGATACCACTTGTTGGTCCCAAAAGTTGAGTTAAGATTGAGTAAGCTAAGAAAAAGTCTAGAGGGGAGGGGTGAATAGACTTTTCAAATTCTATCAAAATATCAGAGTTTTTAGTGCGGAAATGTGTTCTGTACAGTACTGTTCTTAAGATCAGCTCAGTACTTCACAGTTAGCTTTTATACTCAACTTTTCTTTAAATCTTTTCTTTAGAAAACTTACTGTTCTTGTTCAACAAATATATCAACAGTTAATCAAAACAAACAGTAAAGAACACAAGATTTTTATAGTGGTTCGACAACTTGTCTACATCCACTCTCACAACTCCAGTTGTGATGTTTTATTACTCTTTTCCACTTGAGTACTTGTTGTTTAGAGTCCCAAGATTAAGACTTCGATCTTGTCGATTACACTTCCAAGTGTATCTTCGATCAACTAGTAATTTCACAAGTAACTAGCACACTTGTTTACACAATACAAACTTAAAACGAAAAGTAAAACTTCTCTAGTAATAGCCTTTGATTCTTTTCTTCAGTTCTGTGGCTTCTCTTCTGGTTCTTGATCTTCAACTCTGTGAGTGCTTGAATACTTGAATACTTCTTGATTGCTCTTGAATAGTAATTGTATCAGTAGTCTTTTCAAGTAGAAGATCACATGGTATTTATAAGATCTAGTATGACAGTTAGCAGTTTGTGAACTAACTCTCAACTAACTCATAACCGTTTCTTGTTTTGTAACTTCCTTCTGTTTTGTAACCAACTTATCTTATCTTTCAAGTCAGCATATCTTCAACAATAACTTCAGTTACGCTTCAAATAAGTCATCCAAACTTATTCTTCAATCCAACTAACTCAGCACAGTAAACTACTCTTCTTAGTTTTACTGCTCTTGGTCAGTCAGCACAATTCTTCCAAAACTGTTCAGCTTCCTTCAAAACTTCACTTGATTTCTTCAATCTCTGAAATAGTCTTCTTAGTCATCTTTAGTCTTCTGACTTCCATCTAATCTACTGTTCTAACTATTACAATGCTGAATACAATAGAATACAACTTTACAAATATAAAACCTATCTATACATCAACTGAACTACATACAGATGAGTATAACTAAGTCCTATACTATAAGCTGTCTATACAATATTTCCATCAGCTTAGTTCTTAAACAGTTCATATATCAGATTAGTAAAATACTAAGATCAGTAAACTTAAACTTCATATTCACATTAAGATCAGTAATTTTATACTTCATATAACTCACATATAATAACATATAATCACATATATCATTAACTCTAAATTTACTTTTGGCCATCAAAACATATAATCATCAATTAGAACATTGTTTATAGGATTCATATCCCAACACTGATCTATAAACTTCTTTGTCCTTATTTGTAATTTGACATGCATTGGTTTTATTGGTTTTTTGGTTTGATTTTATTATGGAAGGAGTATGCTTATTGTTTATGCTCTCTCTGATGCTTAAATTGATTTGTGATCACTTCCATTCCAGATATCTTAGTTAGTAAAATTGTAGAATGATTACAGCTCATTGTCACAGAATTTTGATACTTGAATTCGATTACACAGATCTTTTCTTTTATTCCTTTTGTACTTTTGATTGATAATTGTATTTGTAGATTCTTTTATTCAGATGAACTTTATTTTCTGTGATAGAATGAGTCGAATACCAAACGAACAAAAGTATCTGAATCTTTTTGTGAAAATGCCTGAAGACCGATCGAAACTATGCGAGCCTAATGAAGTTACTTGATCTCGTAGTATTGTTGAGGTATGTTCAATTTTTATGATAATTTAATTTATGTTTAAATATATAAAATGACAATTGAATCTTGATTCTTTGGAATTGATTTTGAAATGGCAGGGATGGAGTCGGCGAAGGACAGTTTAATCAAGTTCTTCTCTTTCCTACAAAACACCTGGTATAAATTTTGATTTCAGCAATTTAATAACCCAACTGATCTAATTCTTACCCTGTGAATAAATGGAAAATAAGATTCTTACCCTCGTGTAATTCTTTTTTAAACGATTTATCTTATAATCCTCTTGTAATTTTATATATTAATTAATTTCCTTATGTGAAAAATAGGTTGTGGATTTGCTTAAGCTGTCTTTAATTTCTCAAACTCCACTGTCTGATCTCCTACTCAATACTAAAAGGATGATATTGAAAGTAATGTTTCAAAAATCAACCAACAAGTTGCTGTTTGCTCAGGCAAAGGACGATTTTGTTTATTCTGTTGGATCTAATGTAGATTTGTGTCACCCAACTAAGTTCGATTTTGTTTATTCTGTTGGATCTAATGTAGATTTGTGTATTGAATTATTTAACTTGATGTTCTTCATTTCTTTGGAATGAATTTTGTTATTAGTAATGAATTAATGCAATTTTGATCGGGTCGGTCGGGTCGGATCCCGATCACAAATAATTTTTTTTTTAATTTTTGGTACTTACCGATGGAATATTCAATCGGTTTAGCGTCGGTAATGCCGACGGACGGGCCGACGGAATATAATTTTTTTAAAAAAAAATTTGGTACTTACCGACGAAATCTTGACCCGGTTTGAAAACGGGTTGGTTTGACTGCCGACGGAATTGAATCCGTCGGCACTGGCGACCCGGTTTGAAAACGGATTAGTTTGAATCCGTCGGGAATCCGTCGCCACATACCGACGGAATCATATTTTCCGTCGGTAAACCATACCGACCAATCCATCGACGACAATAGAGGTATCAATAGAGGTAAAAATAGCATTTAATGCTTTAGAATTGTATCTTGTTGTTATTATCTCATCAGCCGTCCAATCAACTTCTTTCTTGAGTTGAATTTCACCATCGACATCTGCTGGATTTTTTGGTGCATTCCAACCTGTAAGAACAGTCCTCCAAGCACGTTCATCAATTGACTTGATGTACATTCGCATCTTAGGCTTCCAATAAGCATAATTTGAACCATCTAAAACGAGTGGCCTAAGTGCAGTGGATATGTGATGTGTTTCCATTGCTAACATAAACTAAAACACACTTTAAGCAAGGATCTAAACCTAGTGTCGTCAGGTGTTGGCTCTGATACCAACTGAAAGTGTGTGTGGGGTATCTAGTGTTTAAGTGAAAAACGGAACAATGTTACACTGAATGTTGAGACAAATAGTATAGCATTAACTCTAAAAGAATATAAAGAAGTAGACACAGCGGAAGACTAAAACACAAAAACAATAAGAACACAATGGAATAATTTTAACATAGATTTTATTAATAACAAAACATATGCTATGCCTTACTGCGAAAACAACTTAACTTGTAAGTTTACTAAAAATGTCGTGTAAATGTCTAAGCAATTACTTCAACATTACACAAATAGAAACTACAATAGAGGCAGATGCCTGAATCTGTAAAGAGACTTAAGTGTTTGATCACTGTCTAAAGAAATAATATGATCTATGATTCCCTCTTAATCGATACAAGACTAGAACTAAATACACTTGAAGGTATGGTATCCCTCGGTGTATATTAAATGATACAACTACTGACCATAACTCCTAATAGGGTTGAACTCTGAAAAAGGTGTTACTCGAATAGTGCATGCATGCTTTGTAATGAAAGTCTCCAACGGTATTTATAGAGAAATAGTCTAATTCTAGATCCTTCCATATGAGATCCTATTTTTTATAGAGAAATAGTCGAATTCTATATCCTTCCATATAAGATCCTATTTTTTTATAGAGAAATAGTCGAATTCTAGATCCTTCCATATGAGATCCTATTTTTTAGGATCTCCACTTCCATGATCTCTCTAGATCCTTCTTCCATCTTCCAGGTCATTCTAAACTGCTCCAAACTCTTCTAGCACGTCCTCCAACATTTTGGAATCTTCCAGATTCCAGACTCTTGTAGAAGCTTTTAGATCGTCCCTGAATATGAGAGCATTTAGTTCAACATTTAATGTAACATTTAAGAAAGGACTTAGAATAAATCAAGGAAGAAATTAAAATGTTGTTGATAATGTTAAAAGCATATAAGAGTTAACAACATCTACCACCTGTCACCTTAAAATAAAACATATTTCATACAAGTATCCAACGTAAAATAAATCAAAATGAATGAGAGTTTAAGCAAATATTTGTCACTCCACGCAGCAGCATTCGAGTATTATATAATCAAATCCAGTAAAACAAAGATATAAAACAATGTAAAAGATTTCTCAGATATGTTCAGTTTGGAGATCGAATGAATACAAAAGCTATTATTAGATCACACAATTAGAAAGATTGCTTCTAATAAGAACCCAAATCTTACACTACAAAAAACGCAGCGTTTACCGACGGAACTACCGACGGAATTGTGGTCGGTAGGCGTGGTTTCCGACGGAACTACCGACGGAATAATTCAGTCGGCTCTAGTCTCGTCGGCCCGGTTTACCGACGGAAATTTTTATTCCGTCGGTAGTCCCGACGGAATAAATCAGTCGAGTCTGCCGACGGATCTCATTCTGTCGGTAGTCCGAATGACCCGTTTTGAAACCGGGTCTGATTTCTGTCGACAATTCCGTCGGTCGTCCGTCGGTACTACCGACGGAAATTTATTTTAGCATTTTTTTTTACAAAAATGTAAGTCAACTTGAAAAAATAAATAAAATAACGCGCGTGGTCGGACTCGACCCGACCCGGCCCGACCCGCGATCTGTTATTAAGGCCACCATTTTATTCTGGCCTTGCTAGGAATCGAACCCGATCTGTTATTAAGGCCACCATTTTATTCTGGCCTTGCTAGGAATCGAACCCGGTGTGTGGGCGCCTAGTCAAGGGCGCCTACCACTCGGACAGGTGTGTTACTTGTTCGTAATTGTAATATTAATTGTATATATACTCATTTTCGGCCCATTTTTTTTTTAAATTCACAAAATTAATTTCTTTCATATATATCAAATAATTAAATTTGTAATCTATAATTTATATTTTTATAATTTATATTTTTTAAAATACTAAAATATTCATATTTTAACTAAAATACTAATATTTTTTAGTAAAAAAATCATTTTTTTGCTAATTATTTTTTAAAAAATTTCAAAAAATTAATTTCATTCACATAAATTAAATAATTAAATTTGTAATCTATAATTTATATATTTTTAAATACTAAAATATTCATTTTTTTACTAAAATATTCATTTTTTTGCTAATTATATTTTAAAAATTTTCAAAAAATTAATTTCTTTTCACAATTTTTAGTTGTAACTTAATGATAAATAAATATTTTTAAATTGTACATCTAATAAAATAATTAGCTTACATTATATAATTTATTATTCATCTTCTTCCTCTTCATCTTCTTCATCTACATTTTCATTATTTGTCTCATCTTCCTCCTCTTCATCCTCCTCCTCCTCCTCTTTGTCCTCTTCCTCTTCATCATCCTCTTCATTTTCATCATCTTCCTCATTTCCATTATCGTTTTCAATTTCGATCAATTGTGAATTTTCAGCCGTCAAGTCTACGTGGATATTCAAATCTTCCGTAAAGACTTCAGTTCTAGCCTCTATTTGTTCCGTTTGAAACGGAGAATCATCTTCATCACTCCTTTCCTTTGTAGGGACTTCTACCATTGATCTTGCCTTTACTTTGCAAACAGCGTGCCATTCAATTTTACTACGTGATCGTACTGGATACTTGCAGTAGTATACTTGAGATACTTGATGGGCAAATACAAATGGATCATTCCCGCTATAGCTCCTTTTCGGATTAACATCCACGAGTTTGTACTCCGGATGAATCCTTGTTCCTGAAGGGCCTGAATCAAACCAATGACATTTGAACAACACTACAGTCTTTGCTGGATATCCCGGATATTCTACTTCAACGACTTCATGCAACACCCCATAGTAGTCACTTGCATCTGCATTGTAGTTTGCACTGCTAATGCAAACACCACTGTTGGTAGTCGCTTTTCTTGATGCATACTCGGATGTATGAAATCTGTAGCCCTTAATCAATAACAAAATCACGTTATTAATGAAATCAATAATTTACAAAACTAATTAATAATGACTTAATTTAAACAATAACAATAATTACTATATTAATCAAACCGTACAACACCCCTACTTATAAGAATAATTACTAATTTAATCAACAATAATAACCTAGTTTAATTATCAAAACGAACTAACAAGAAAACTACACTATATATTTGAACTAACATACATTAATTAATTACAATTAACCAATAAAAAACATATAATCCACGTACTAACATATATTTGAATTAATTATACATATATATTCATCAACTACGTACATGAAATTTTATAATAATTAACATGCAATTTATAATAATTCAATAACAGTTTTATAATAATTAACATGCAATTTATAATAATAACAGTTTTATAATAATTAACATGCAATTTATAATAATAACAGTTTTATAATAATTAACATGCAATTTATAATAATAATAGTTTTATAATAATTAACATGCAATAATTAATACAATAACTTAATTAAAATTAATTAAGAATTTATAAAATGTACCGTTTAAATTGAAGAAAATTGGAGTAGATAATCGTTATGCCCTTTGTCGATCAATCCACGCACCACGCACAAGAAAATCCAATCCACGAACAGAGGAGACGAACAGGGAGAGGGAGACGAAAGACAAAAAAAAAAATTCCTCAAAGAGGAACTGCCCCTTCGACAGTTCTTATAAAAAAAAATAAAAATTTGGCTACCGACGGGTATTTCCGTCGGTAGCACGCGAATATTAATGCCACGCGTCTTTTCATTGGTATCCGAGGCGGTGGGTCAAAGCGGGTTGGCTACCGACGGATTTTTTCCGTCGGCAGTCGAAATTTGAACGACCGACGGAAAAATTCCGTCGGGAAGCAAGGCTAAAACGGCACCGTTTGGCCGCGGAATTGAATTCCGTCGGGAAGTCGGTCGGACGGTCCCGACGGATCTTGGATTCCGTCGGGAGTCAGTCGATTCAAAAATTCCGCCGGCGATCCGTCGGAGCGGCCGACGGAATGGATTCCGTCGGTAGCCTTCCGTCGGCAAACTCCGCATTTTTTGTAGTGTTATATCAGTATTGATTTTTCAGATCTAACCTCAGTGCTCCCGTACAGATTCAAAATCGAAGTCTCTGTGACGCCAGTGCACATTTTGGGTTTAAATAGAATACAAAAGTATAAGTTGTGGGCAATTCTTACGGTAGTCACATTTTACAAAGTTACTACGCAGTCACTTTGTCGAATCGCGCCATGTGGCGTCGTAACCGTAAAAACGACCTGCTACCTGTTATACAGGTTTCAGTTATTTTTAGCATTATTTAAATTATATTTTGTTATTTACTATATTACCCTTCTTTTTAACTTTTATTTATATTTTACTTGCACCCACTAATTTAATGAGTGCACCCCCTAATCATATTTTTACTACAATTATCTGCACCCGCTAATTTAATGAATTCACCCCCTAATCATATTTTTACAACAATTATCTGCACCCGCTCATTTAATGAGTTCACCCCCAAATCATTTCTTTTTTACAACAGTTATCTACACCCGCTCATTCTATGAGTTCACCCCCAAATTATTTTTTACCACACTTATCTGCACTCGCTCATTTTATGAGTTCACCCCCAATTATTATTTTACCACGGTTATCTGCACTCGCACATTTTATGAGTGCACCCCAAAATATTTTTTAAAAAATAATCACATTTAAAAGACTATATTATCCTTTTATTATTTTACACAAAATATAATAAAATAAACTCTAAAAAATCAATTCACCACCAAATCACCCATATTTTAAAAAAAAAAGCGTAAAAATATAATTAATAAAAAACTATCAAAATTAGCCATTTCCATTTTTTGCATGTGTATTTTTTAAATTTTAATACAAAATAATATTATAGGTATAATTTTATTAAAGTCGATCGGCGGTGCACCTAAATTTTAATTTTAATTTGATGAGTAAAGGACCTGCCGGAAATCCATGCATGTCGGCGGGTGACCCAGCCACCACCATGCCCGACCACCCCCTCGACGGCGACGACGGCGCTTCGGTCTCGGCCGCTGAAGCCCGAGACCCCTCCTCGAATCGCAATCGTGATTCTTCACTTCCATAACAATCGACATAATCTTGCATCTCGGCCACGATCCATGGCGGCCGAAATCCTCTCCTCATTTCGACCACCGACGCGACTGCTTCGATCAATCTCCCTTGCGTTCGCGATCCAGGAGCTTCTCCTACATCAACGGCGCTCGCCTGCAACACTCGGATCGACGCTGCCTCTCTCTCGTCGTTCATCTCTGTCCAAATCGAAGCTACATTGCTTCATCCGCCTTCTTCACCTTGCTCCTGCGCAACCTCTTCCCCCGGCTGACGACGGCCCGACGGAGGACTGTGAGTATGTTGCTGATGGATCTCTGACCGGACGACACTCGGAGTCGGTGACCTTGCTGATGAAATCCCAAGCGACGACTACTGACCTAGGGTGCCCTCCCATTGGGCTAGGGTTTCCTTCAATTGGGCTTGGTAATGTGCACCCTCTATTTTCTTTAGTACACCCCGATCTGCACTCTCTCCACTTTTTTTTATGGTATTATTGTTATTGGTATTATTGATACTGATATTACTAGTTATTGATTGCAGTATTACTATTAATACACTATTGAATTAATATTAATGATTATTGATTATTAATTGTGGTATTACTGATTATGTGAAATTATTTATTACTGATTATTATTATTTTTATGGTATTACATATTATTGTTTATGGTATTACTAATAATTATTTTTGGTATTATTGAATATAATTAGATTTGTGGAATTATTTGTTATTGTATGAGATATTACTATTCAATGTTCATGGTATTACTAATAATTATTTTTTGTATTATTGAATATAATTAGATGTGTGAAATTATTTGTCATTGTATAAAATTTTACTGATTAATATTAATGGTATTACTGATTAATGTTCGTGGTATTACTAATTATTGTTAATGGTATTACTGATTACTGTTTATGGTATTACTGGTTATTACTTGTTGTATTACCGACTACTCCCTCCTTCCTATTGAAAGCTACCCAACTTTCCTTATTCGTTTGTCCCAATGAAAGTTACTCATTCCTTTTTTGACAAACTATTCCCTCTCACATTTCATTATATTCTTCTCTCTCTCAATCACATCACCTCTCATACATCCACTTATTATATCATATTTTTTAACCTCTGTGTCCGAAGCTCATGAGGAGCTTTCACTGGGACCGAGGGATTATAATAAAATCATACATATAATATTATTTTGTATTAAAACTAAAAAATATACTAATGAAAAAAAAGTAGGAAACAAAAAAAACGAAAGAAATAAAAAGTTTGAAATAAAAATTGAAAATGGGAAGAAAAATTAAAAAGAAAAAAAATTGAAATTTGTGCCTAATCTCGATAGTTTTTTTTTAATTATGTTTTTAAGATTTTTTTTCTAAAAATATGAGTGATTTGGTGGTGAATCGACGGTAACTCGGCAATGACTCGGTTGTAGATTGTAAATGTATAAATTAGGGTTGATTTTATTATATTTTTTGTTAATTAATAAAAAAATAATATAGTCTTTTAAATGTAATTATTTTTAAAAAAATATTTTGGGGTGAACTCTTAAAATGAGCGGGTGCAGATAATTGTGGTATAAAAATAATTTGGGGGTGAACTCATAAAATGAGTGGGTGCAGATAACTTTGGTAAAAATATAATTTGGGGGTGAACTCATAAAATGAGCGGTGTAGCAAACCGTTGTAAAAAAGAAATGATTTGGGGGTGAACTCATAAAATGAATGGGTGCAGATAACTATGGTAAAAAATGATTTTGGGTGAACTCATAAAATTAGCGGGTGTAGATAATTGTTGTAATAAATTATTTTATTGTATAAGGATAAAAATGTAAATTTACAATAATATATTTTAATTAATTTAATTTAATAGAAAATACAAATTTATGACACATTACGACAATACATATCGTAAAATTTTCAAAAGGTAACAGGTCATCAAATCTAAACATTTAGATTAGATTTGTAATGGCTTAGATTAACTGACTACGGTAGTCATTACGACACGTTACGACACCCTGACTACATATAGAAGGTCCCATAAGTTGTATTGATGTTACTTGTTAATACTCTCTTTAGCACCAGATATATACTCTAGTAACCAATGTTTAGCATGTGTATAAGATATAGAACAAGACCAACCATTCGAGAACTAGAGAAGAGCTACCAATACTACTACTTTTTGGTAAGGTCAGCATAGTTTTACTGCCCACATCATAAGTAAATACAAATAAATGATAATTGGATTAGTTTTCAAATCAAGCAGAAAGTAAACTTATAAGAATCATTGCACAAGGCCACCCTAGCTAATACTAATGGATGGCATTGTTCTTTGATATTTTCCTTCATAGAAACAGGTAATTAAAATGGAACAATTTCCTTCATCAATCAGCCACTGTAATGCATCAAGCCTGGTTGATGTTTTAATCCCAATGACTAGATCTGCATTTGAAGATGATGCAAGTGATAATATCCTTGCTTTTGGCCATGTGGCATGAATGCTTCCCCACATCTTAAAGTAGAAACGGCGGCTACCATATATATTCCCATCACTTTTGGAGTGCGGCTGTTCCCATACGTACGTAGTGTACATTCCGATTCGAATATTGCAAACATTCAGAAACATGTAGAGAGTTTTGACTAGAATTGTCAACTGCATCATTTTCAATTAAACTTTAGCTTCTATATATATAAAATAAGGAAAAGCCTGATAAGTATATTTTCTCCTCACCAATCTTGAAAAATATGCACATATCAATCAACAAAATCTAAGTAGCCTGTCAAATAATATCGAACTAATATAGAACGTTCTTTGCCTTGCTCAAATTTGTTCAGTCATGACCTATTGTTAATTGTTGTACGTGCTTTTCATGGTTGAATCGGATGTGGACTATTTATTAGCACGAGACAAACATGTATAATGATCGGGGTTTATTACGTGTTTAGGGAGTGTTTATATAGTGATTTTGATGATCTAATGAAGAACAATAAGAACAATCAAGAACAATGATATAGCTTCTTGGAGAAGCTAAAAGCTTGAGAGCTTTGGGAGAGTTTATTGCTTGGGTTGGGGTGATTTGGTGGAATTGTGTAACTTCTGTACAAATGAGCCCCCTTTTAGGCATTATATAGTGGTTTCTGGGGGCTGCCCGCCCTTTACACGTGGCACGCCCTTATTGGACCTGTCTTCTGCCCGAAAAGGTGATTTGATGGCGCATTTAATGCTAAACCGCCTCTGGTGCTCGTCCTCGCCGAGATGCCGAGGAGCTGGGTCACGGTGGTCGCCGGAGGACCTGATCATCTAGGAAGGTGGTCGCCCAAACCTTCGAGGTGTGTGGTCGCCACGCTTCATGCTGTCTCCCAAGGCTTCAACACTTAGACTTTCTCTAGCTACAAATAGGTGCGTGCTCGCCACACATTTGGGCGAGCAGCTAACTAAAACATGTGCTCGCCAACATCTTTGAGCGAGCACTTAAACATATTAAATACATCTATTCTATTACATTTTCTTGGTCTTGTTGACTAGTCGTCGCACGACTTGTTGACTGGTCCTCGCCACGTAAGCTGGTGACTAGGATTGACTTGTCAAAGATTGACTTCTTTGACTAGGTATAACATTTGCCCCCTGGTCGCCTTTCTTCGTATTCGCAGAATGGTAAGGCGAGCAGTATGGTCGTCTTGGAATGTGAGATTGTTTGACAACAAAATCAAATTTGGGATCTTGATGACGTGAGATGGAGGCGGTCGCCTCGTCTCCAGCGCCGAGCACGATTATCGAAGCAACTTTTAATAATGACGGATCTGACATGTGTCAGGCGCGTGAACGGCGCCCGAAATTTGAAAAGCGCGCGTGGGGCGCGTGCCGACCTCAAAGGTCGCGCGTGGGGGGCACTTTCCGAACTCGATTTTCGGAAATGACCCCAAATTTTTGGGGAAATTATGATTTTGACCCCGTTTTTTGCAAATAGGTCCCTGCACAACACTTGCCTATAAATAGGACTTTCTTCCTCATAAGCACACTTTCACATTTCTGCAAATTTTGAATTTCTCTCGAGCTTCCTTCCAAGCTTCTCTTTAAGCTTTTCCGGCGTGTTTTATGGTGGTTTTCGATTGACAAAAAGGTAAACAACTCACATTTTCTTCTTTAAAACTTCTTTCTCCCCCATTTCTATAGAAAAAAATGGAGGTTGGTGGCTCCGGTGGTGGCTCCGATGGTGGTCCGCCGCCGTTGGTTGGTGGTTCTGAAAATTCCGGCGGCGGAGACCGTTTGGCTTTGGCCTTGATGGAGAGGGCATCCTCCTCGGACTCTAGGATCCACTCCCCCGAACCCATAAATGTTGGAGTCCGCAATCTTGGAAAGGCAGTGGTCGTCGACGTTGACGAGCTCGACGAATCCGATAGGGACGATGCCGACAATTATGCCGAGGAGGGCGGCAGCGAGACTGATTCTGATCTGCGCGACCAGGGTCTGGATCGAGGGTTGGGCGAACAGATAGAAACTGCCAAAGTCGAGGAGACCTTGACGAGGAGTCTCCGCGAGGACTTCGAGGAGGTTGTTCAATATGCGGAGAGCATAAAGGACATCTTGAGTGGTAGGGAAAATTTGGATGGCGACGAGGTCTCGAGGGAGGCCTATTACAAGTATTTTTGCGATTACCTTCCTCGAGAGGTTCCTCGCCCGCATCGAGAAGCTTTCCAAACAATGTACGAGGCGAGCAAGTATGCGAGCAAAGTCTCCTTGGCCCAATTAGAAAATTCACGGAAGAAGTATCAACTACCGGCCGACGTTTGCTTCTTTGTTCCTCGCCAGGATGAGAGGGCCGACCAGCCGCCAGAAGGGATGGTCGCCGTCAACATCGGCATGATGGAGGCAGGGCTGAGGTTCCCCCTGCACCCCAGTATTTCAAACTTCTTACATTTCTTAGGGGTGGCCCCTTCTCAGATTTTGCCGAACGGTTGGTCGAACCTGATCGGAATCCTAACACTGTTCGGCCTGGTGGCGGCCGAGAACGGATGTCGGAACACATGGCTTAGCCCGAAAGAGATTAACTATCTCCTTCAGGTGGCCGAGGCCGGAGAGAAAGTGGGTCGTGGATATTATTACGTGAGAGGCCGTGATAACTTCAAGTTGGTTGAAGGGGTTCCCAACAAAATTAGAGATTGGAAGACCAACTGGTGGTGGGTAGCCGGGGACTGGAAAAGTCCAGTGAGGCCGAATGGATCCTCTGCTCGCATTCCCCTCGAGACTGAATATCAAAGAATTCGTGGTAAGTTTTTTTATTTCTGCTCGTTCTTGTCTATACTGAATAACTCCTCGCTCTTGTAGGTGAAACTGCTCGCAAGAAGACTGCCGTTCACCGTCTCACGCCCATCTTCCAATACCATGTTTGCTGAGTTCTCAATCGTCGCTACCTGGAGAGGTCCTGTCGCTTTCTGAACAGGGAGTGTATGCGCGAGCGAGCAGGTCTCAGAGTACCTCCTCATCACTTCACTCGAGAGTTCCCTCCAGGTATCAACATATTTCTAAGTTGTGAAATTGCTCAAGTTTTGTGAAATTGCTCTTCGTAAACGCTGACTTCTCGCCTTTCTTTCTTAGTAGTGGTTCCAGAGAGAGTTGTCACTTATCTTCCTCCCACTGTCGAGGTTGATCGCATAAAATCGAGCAGGATGATGCAACAAGCAAGGATGCTCCGCGAGCGTAAGATAGTTGATGGCACCGACAAGAAAAGGAAAGGGGTGGAGACCTCGGGGGCTCCACCCAAGAAGGTTGCTAAAGCAACCCGAGGGGGTTCTTCTCGCCCACCTGCTACCGAGCAGAGGGGCGAGCCAATTGACGAACAGAGGGCTTCGCCGAGGAGGTCTCCTCCGAGGGGCAACTCGCCTCCCCCCACACAGGTCGTATCCCCTCCTCCCAGAAGCACGCGATCGCGCGAGACTGCTGCGAGCTCGTCGGCCGGGCAGAGGGCTCAGGGAGATAACACTCTTCTCGGCTGGGATGCCGATAGGGTTGCCAAGTAAGTCTATTATTAACAAGATTTGGGAAAATTTTCAAGTACCTTTTTCTAACTTTTTCCTTCTTTATTAGGGTTGCCGACTACCAGTTCGTCGAACCTTTCAATGGGAACCTCCTCGGCTTCTACCGATCGCGGGATCCGGTCGACAAAGAGCCTCTGAATCCGCTGGCACTTAGGGCCGTGAAGAATCTGCCCCGATCGTTGACGACCACGCTGGTCGACGAAGTGAACAATCACAACTCCTTGGAGAATGCGCGCCTGGTCGCCATTGATCTGAGCCGGGCATCCTACACTATGGAGAAACTCGCCAGCCAGATCACTGAGGGTCGCAAGGTCAGCGAAGAGAGGAGCGCAAAGCTCGCCCAAATGGCCAAGGCTAAGGCTGTCGTCGAGAGGCAGCTGGTCGCTTCTAAGGAGAAGGTGGTCGACCTTGAGACAAAGCTGGCCGATGTCGAGGCAAAGTTGGCCGATTCTGAGGCCCAACTTGAGACGGTTCGAAAGAAGGATCAAGAAGATCTCCAAGAGATCGAACGTCTCCGTGCTCGCCTCAAGACTGCCGAGGACGAGGTAAGAACTCTTACAAACAAATCTGCAACTGATGAGGAAGAGTTGGCCACTCTTCGGCAACAGCTGGTTGACATGACGGATGAACGAGATGAAATTGATGAGCTCGCTGGGGGCGTGGCCATTTTATCGGTGGCGCTCACTGCCCACGGGCTCATTCATGCGCTTAAAGAAATTCATCCGGAAGTGGACGTGATTTCGCTCGGCGGGTTTTTGGACGACCTCCTTATGAAGGAAAACCCTCAGCCGGAAACTGAACTCCCTCTGCTTCCGTTGATGAAATTGGGACTCCAGTTCCCTCGACTTTTGGGTGTTCCGGTACTTTTCTCGGATCCTCCACGAGCCTCCCCACCTCAACAGGGCGAGCAAAGTGCTCCTGCTAAAGTGGAGGCTGTGAATGATGAGGGGGAAGCTGGCGAGCAAGATGCTCCTGCCGAGGAGAATGCTCCGGGAGCTTAGTTTACTTGTATTTTATTTTTGTTTTTAGGACTGTTCGGCCACTAAGGCCTCTTTTGTGATTTCAGCCTCTTTAAGGCTTTTTTAATGAATGGAAACTTTTTGCTTAAGATGTGTTTGCTTATTTTGTTTAATATTGAGTGATCGTTCTCGATACTGCTTTTCAATTTATGTTATGATTATTTTTTGCAAGCATTTTTTAATAAGTACTTTTTAAATTGCCTTTTGTTTGTTTTCGAGCATCTTTTAAGAAAAAGTGATCGTCTTTCCTTGCGAGCATCTTTAAAAAAGAGTGCTCATCTTTCCTTGCGAGCATCTTTAAGAAAGAGTGCTCGTCTTTCCTTGCGAGCATCTTTAAGAAAGAGTGCTCGTCTTTCCTTGCGAGCATCTTTAAGAAAGAGTGCTCGTCTTTCCTTGCGAGCATCTTTAAGAAAGAGTGCTCGTCTTTTAGAGTTAACCATTCGTCGGTTGAACTCTTTTGTTTGATAGGTAGTGATCGTCGTCGCCACTACTTTGCAAGCATCTTTAAGAAAGAGTGCTCGTCTTTTAGAGTTAACCATTCGTCGGTTGAACTCTTTTGTTTGATAGGTAGTGATCGTCGTCGCCACTACCTTGCGAGCATCTTTAAGAAAGAGTGCTCGTCTTTTCTTTCCTAGATGGCTACGCAGAGCCTTTTCTAAAATTTCTAAAATTATCTAACACTTGACGGAAATTTAAAACTTGTATTGAAATGATGACTAGATACAAACTATACAAATATAAAGAAATTAAAAACTTACTGATAATACTTCTTCAGCTTGACCGCGTTCCATGGGTACTTGCTCGGCTTGCCCTCGAGATCTTCTAGCTCGTACGATCCGTTCAGGAGTGTGCGCGTTATTCGGTACGGACCCTCCCAAGTCAGGCCAAGTATGCCAATGGACTGCTCCGTCGCCCTCCGAAGCACGAGCTGGCCGATAGTGAATTGGCGAGCACGTACTTTGGTGTTGTAGTAGCGTTCTGACCTTTGCTTGTAGACCACGTTCTTCTCGTCCGCTGTTAGCCTTCGCTCTTCTAGGAAGTCCAAGTCGGAGAGCTGTGCATCGTTATTCAACTGCTCGTCATAATTTGCCACTCGAAAAGTGGGGACCTGCCCCTCTGCTGGTATGACAGCTTCGGTTCCGAACGCGAGCGCGAACGGAGTTTCACCAGTAGAATTCCTCGTGGTCGTCCGATATGCCCACAGAACCATGTGCAGCTCGTCCGCCCATTTGCCCTTCAATCCATCTAGCTTAGCTTTCAAGGTGTGCTTGATGATTTTGTTGATCGCCTCTACTTGACCATTTGATTGTGGATGATAGGGTGTTGAAAAAAGTTTCTTGATGTTCCACTCTGAGCAGAAATCCAGCATGTCTTGACTTGTGAATTGACGTCCGTTGTCGGTCACTATCGCTCGTGGTAGGCCGAACCTGCAAATTATGTTTTTCCAAATGAAGCTTGTCATCTGGGCCGTTGTGATGGTCTTCAATGCCTTCGCTTCGGTCCACTTGGTGAAGTAATCGACTGCTACGACTACGAAAGTTACCCCCCCGACGCCAGGCGGGAAAGGTCCGATGATGTCGATGCCCCACTTCGCGAAGGGCCAAGAGCTGTAGACGGAGATGAGCTCGTCTAGAGGTGAGTGAATGGCGGGTGCAAAAGCTTGACATCTCTTGCACGCCTGGGCGTAATGAATTGCATCCTTCTTCAGTGTTGGCCAAAAGTAGCCTTGCCTCATGATCTTTAAAGCGAGCGCTTGCCCCCCTATATGATTTCCACATGATCCATCGTGGATTTCGTGCATGACGATCTTCGCTTCGTCTTCTCCGAGGCATTTCAATAAAGGCATTGAAAAACCCCGTTTGTACAGCTGGTCGCCAAAAACAGTGTACCTTGTGGACCTGAGCTGCAATCTGGTCGCTTTCACTTTGTCCACCGAGAGCTCGCCGGTCTTGATGTACTTGATGATCGGCGATCTCCAGTCTTCGTCGCTGGTCGCTTCAACCTGTAAAATTTGACCTCTGTTCACCGATGGGGAAGAAATTTTAGTGATGGTTGCTTCTGAAAATATTGCCTCCCCCTCTGAAGTGGCCAGCCGAGCTAACGCATCTGCTTGCGTATTCCCCTCCCTAGGGATTTGCTCGATGTGGAATTGATCAAATTGCTCGAGTAATCCTTTCACTAGCTCTTGATATTTTATCATTTGATCGCCGCGAGCCTCGTAGTCGCCCGTGATTTGACATACAACCAGCTGAGAGTCAGAAATTTTTTTCAGTTTTCTGGCGCCTACGGCCATAGCCATCTTGATTCCTGCAACCAGAGCCTCGTACTCTGCTTCGTTGTTGGTCGCCCGATACTCGAACTCGATCGCCGAAGCAAACGTCTGTCCGGTTGGGCTGGTGAGGACAACTCCTGCCCCTGCTTTGGTGCTCGTCGACGAGCCATCGACGAACAGTGTCCAAGGAAGTTCGATTCCCTCGTCCAATTTCTCTGGGAAAGTGAGCTCTACAATGAATTCTGCCAGCACTTGTCCCTTGATTGTCGTTCTGGGTGCGTAGGTGAGCCCAAATTGCCCGATTTCCACCGACCATTTCAAAAGTCTTCCAGTGGTATCCGGACGATGCAGTGCTCGTCGGAGAGGAAAAGTTGTGAGGACGACCACCTCGTGGTCGAACAGGTACTGCCTTAATTTTCTGACGCTCATGATTAGTGCGTACGCCAATTTTTCCATCGGAGTATATCTCAACTCCGCATCTCTCAGTGTCTGACTTACGTAGTAGATAGGCAGATGTGTGCTCCCCTCGGCTCGGACGAGCACTGAACTGATCGCACAGTCAGTGGCCGCCAAGTATAGATACAAAATTTCGCCGGGGACTGGCTTAGATAGGACCTTTGGATCCGATAGATATTCCTTCAATTTCTCGAAAGCTTTCTCAAACTCATCGGTCCACTCGAACTTTCCTTTTTTCAAAGCGTCGAAAAAAGGTTTGCAACGATCGCCCGTTTGTGCAATAAATATGTTCAGCGATGCAAGGCATCCTGTCAACCTCTGTACTTCTTTCACGTTCCTTGGGCTTTGCATATTAATGACTGCTTGAATTTTACTCGGATTTGCCTCGATGCCCCGCTGGCTAACCAGGTGCCCCAGAAATTTTCCTGAGCTAACTCCAAAACTGCATTTTTTCGGATTTAACTTCATGTTGTACTCTTTCAAAATATCAAATGTCATGGCAAGGTGGTGTAGGTGATCCTCTTTCCGTAAGGTTTTGACAACGATGTCGTCGATATAGACCTCCACCATCTCGCCGATGTGTTTCTCAAACATCTTATTTACCAGTCTTTGGTATGTTGCCCCTGCGTTTTTCAAACCGAAAGGCATTCTCTTCCAGCTATACATATCGAGCGCAGTCATGAAGGCCGTATGTCGCTGGTCGTCGGGATGCATTGCAATCTGATGGTACCTTGCGAAGGCATCCATGAAAGTTAACATCTCGTGCCCCGCTGTATTGTCTACAAGGTGATCAATGTGGGGCATCGGAAAGTGATCTTTTGGACAGGCGTCATTTAGATCTGTGAAGTATATACACAATCTCCACGACCCGGTCGTTTTTTTGACGAGCACTGGATTTGCCAACCACTCGGGATCAGTTCCAGTTTTCTCGATTAATTTGTTGTCGATCAATTTCTTGATTTCGACCGCCAACGCCGCACTTTTATCAGGCCCAAATTTTCTTCGTTTTTGGGTGATAGGTCTCCTTGCTGGATCAATATTCAATCTGTGGCAGGCATGATTCGTGGGAATGCCCACCATATCTTCGTGCGACCAGGCGAATGCATCGATGTTTTCTTTAAAAAATGCGACCATGTCTAATCGCAAATGTTCTGGTAAATTCGAACTAATGAATACCTCGAGTTCTGGACGAGCTTCGTTTAAATGAATGGTTTCAAGGTCCTCCGCTGAAGTTGCCCGCTCTTTAGGCTCCTTCCAACGAGGATCCTCGATTCCGAACTCCGGCTCAAAACCTAACCTAGGCTCCAGATCTGGAATGTTTTCTGGAAACTGGTCGTCGGGGAGCTGGTCGCCCGAATCTGTCTGCTCGTCGATTTCCATTGGGGTGTGGTCGTCCACTTCCATGGAGGCGTGCTCGTTCGCCTCCACTTGGTGGTCGTCGGAACTACGACTGCACTCCCCAACTTCAATCTTTCGGTACTTGCTAGGAAGACCCTCCAAGTAGTTCACTTGTTCTGTTTGTGTTTGACACTCAATATACTTTCCAATCATAGTACTTTCCTTAGAATGACGCTTTGCAAAACGGACGAGACACTCCCTCGCCCGCGTCTGATCGCCCTTGACGGTTATAACTCCCGCCGGGGTCGGAAATTTTACACAGTAGTAATAAGTAGAAACGGCCGCCTTGAACTCGTTGAAGAAAGGTCGGCCGAGGAACACATTGTAGGACGATGGCATGTCGATGATCAAGAAGTCGAGTTGTCTAGCATGGTGCATTTCTGGCTCTTTCGACGATGCCAACTCCAGGGATAGTCTGATTTTCCCAATGGGAAGGTTGCGCGTATCCCCAAAACCTACGATTATATCATCGCAAGGCTCGATGTATGCTGCATAATCACCGAGAGCATCCAGAGTATGCTTGAAGAGGATGTTGGTGTATGCCCCAGTGTCGACCATCATGCGATGGACGTTGGTTCCCATGATCTTCCCCGTGATGACCAAAGCATCATTGTTTGGGTGCACCACGCCGTTCAGGTCGTCGTCCGAGAAAAGGATTTGGTGAGATAGAGGCTTCTCGGCAGTCGGAGCGACGCACACCTGATGGACATTGTTCAGTGCTCGCTGCTCACTCTGAGCTCGGCGAACAAATAGAGCTTTCCCGGATTGAGTCCCTCCCAAAGGGCCTTGTATCACATTACAGGCTCCGCCCACGTTATCGATGTCGCCTCCTGGATTTTGTGGCATGGGAGGAGTCAGTTTGGGACGATTCAAATGTTGGCGCAGGTCGTCGCGACGTTTCTTCCCCCTGTTGTCGCCATTTCCAAGAGGCTTGATGAACTGGGCGAGCTTGCCCTCACTGTACAGCTTGAAAAGGTTTCTCACCAAGTCTCGGCACCCATTGGTGTGGTGGCCGATGGAGTTGTGGTAGTCACAGAATTTGCTACCATCTAGGTTGTCGTCGCTTGTATGCATTGGCTTGGCATGGGGGAGCAGATTCTTTCCCCTGACAGCATTGAAAATGCCCCTAGGATCAAGAGAGAGAGATTCTCTGAACTGTATGATCTCAGGAGACTCCTCGAAAGGCCTGAAGTTCGCTGGGTGAGCACTGCCAGCTTGAGTGGTCGCCTTCTTGGGCTAGGACGACTCCCCAGTGTTTGTATTTTTCTTGGGCCAGACCCTCTTGGACGCCTCAGGCTGCTCGTTAGCCTTGGCGGCGTCCATGATTTCTTCCATCTGAAGGAAGTTCCCAGCCCTCATGCGGAAGTCCGCATAAGAGACTGGGAAAGTAGTGTGCATAGATTCCCAGAGCTTGGAACCTATCCTTAGACCGGAAACAGCCAAGATCAGCTTTGTCTCGTCGTTTACGGCCTCCCCATCGATCACCAGCCTGTCAAAGCGCTCGATGAAGTCCTTGCCCGATTCATTGATGGACTGGCGAACGTTCGCCAAACGTTGCTTTGAGGCTGGGCGAGCAGTAATATACCCGAAGTAGGTCAAGAAGTATTATCCCAGCTCAATGAATGATGTGATAGAACCGGCACCCAAGGTTGTGTACCAACGATGAGCCCGGTCTCCCAGAGTTAGGGAGAAGTTCCTGCACTGGGTGGCGTCCGTTGCCCCGATTGAGGCCATGTAGTTTGAGTACTTGGACAGGTGCACTCTGGGGTCGGACATCCCGTCGTATGCTGCCATGGAAGGCATTTGGATCTTTCTTTGAATGGGGGCGGTGAGGACCGCAACACTAAGTGGAGGAGCGGGCAGAGTGATTGGTGGGGTGGTCCCTTGCTTCGAGGCGACCACCTCTGCTCGCAAGGCCTCCATCTCCAACTTCATCAATTTTTGGGTCTCGAGGAACTGGGGGATTTGCCCCTCCTCGGCGGTCTGTGCTCGGGGGACGACGACCTCGTCGCGTCGGCTCCCTTGGGATGCGGCCGGGCGATCATCATGACGTGATCGCCTGGGAGAATGCTTATCAGAGTGGTGGCTGCGATAACTCTTCGCCGGAGCTCGCGAGTCCTTCCCTGGTCCCACTCGATAGAGAGCTGAGACTCTGTCGCCCTGATCTCTCTTGTCAGCGCGATCCCTGTGGTGGGCCCTACCTGGTCGGCCATCAACATTGAAAGGCACTCGGCGAGGTGCCCTCCGATCTCTGTCATCCATCCGGTTGAAAACCGAATCCCGGTGTCGCGAGTCTCCCATGTGGCTATTGTGGGAGTGCTCATCGGCTTTGCTCTTTCCTTTATCTTGGGGGCGAACAGGGTGTGAGTGATAGGAACGGTCATCCTCATTCCCCTTGGCTTTGCGAGCTTTGTCGAAGGCCTGATCTTTGGCCTTCTCCAGCTCTTCTTTTTCATTCTGCCTCCTCTTCTCCAAGAGGTAGTCAGAAAAGTCCTTCAAATGTTGGGGATCATTCAGAATGTCCCCCATGTTCAGATTTGCAAACGGATTCACCGGCGGCGCCGGAGGGCGTTCGTTCCCTCCGGATGGTAAGATTCCGTCTTGAGGAGTATGATGAGACATCGTTTAAAGAGTGTCTCCTGGGGATTATTACAAGGATATGACTGTTCTTAAGCTTTCGACGCTTAAAAACAAAAGATTAAAGTTCTTACGCAGAAGAACGTGCTATTACAACTACTTACTAGCAAAGTAACAACAACTAAAGCTTGAAAACAAGATTACACGGAGATCAAACTCAAAAATATGTCTCGAATATCGCAAATATTCAAGAACACGAAGAACACTAAAATATGTAAACAAAGCTTTAAAAGGTGGAACTACCGATTAAAAACCTGAAAACGGAGTTTGCAAACCGATCGCTCGATGATCGGTCGAAACTGAGAGTGATGAACACGTAAAAGGACCCCTCCTTCTAGCGCCAAATGTTGTACGTGCTTTTGATGGTTGAATCGGATGTGGACTATTTGTTAGCACGAGACAAACATGTATAATGATCGGGGTTTATTACGTGTTTAGGGAGTGTTTATATAGTGATCTTGATGATCTAATGAAGAACAATAAGAACAATCAAGAACAATAAGAACAATCAAGAACAATGATATAGCTTCTTGGAGAAGCTAAAAGTTTGAGAGCTTTGGGAGAGTTTATTGCTTGGGTTGGGGTGATTTGGTGGAATTGTGTAACTTCTGTACAAATGAGCCCCTTTTAGGCATTATATAGTGGTTTCTGGGGGCTGCCCGCCCTTTACACGTGGCACGCCCTTATTGGACCTGTCTTCTGTCCGAAAAGGTGATTTGATGGCGCATTTAATGCTAAACCGCCTCTGGTGCTCGTCCTCGCCGAGATGCCGAGGAGCTGGGCCACGGTGGTCGCCGGAGGACCTGATCATCTAGGAAGGTGGTCGCCCAAACCTTCGAGGTGTGTGGTCGCCACGCTTCATGCTGTCTCCCAAGGCTTCAACACTTAGACTTTCTCTAGCTACAAATAGGTGCGTGCTCGCCACACATTTGGGCGAGCAGCTAACTAAAACATGTGCTCGCCAACATCTTTGAGCGAGCACTTAAACATATTCTATTACATTTTCTTGGTCTTGTTGACTAGTCGTAGCACGACTTGTTGACTGGTCCTCGCCACGTAAGCTGGTGACTAGGATTGACTTGTCAAAAATTGACTTCTTTGACTAGGTATAACATTAATGATACCAACTCTCTTTTCTTCTCAATATGCTACTACCTTTTTCTAATAGCATTGGTGAAACATCAAGATTCAAATGCACCCAAGGGTTTTATCCTTCAAAAATTAAACCATTCTATATTTACAAAACATTTTCAATGTAACTACTCGTGAATATATCTTAAAACTGGAGTACAATATTATTCCATACCATGAAATCCCAATTTAATCGCCAACTACCTAACATGCGTATACTCCAAGTATATCTATACAATTCCTACCTGAACGTACGGTATTTAATCAAATGCGGGTCATCGACGGCCGAGAGAATATCGGAAAAGGTGAAGCACTCGTTCCCATCGTAGACAGGGGGTCGAGAAGAAGACGCTATCGTGCTCTCACTGTCTCGTAAAACCGGACGCGTGTACAACGGCTATTTTATCGGGGAATCTAAATTCCAGTGGAAGAAAATGAGTGCTCAGTTTAAATTACATGAGTTGTTTTATTTTTTTATTCAGAATAATGATTTTGAATTTTGATGGAAGGTTGCTTGTGTTGTGATCGGTAATTGTTGGAGGTTTGGGTTGTGTAGAATTTATTGATTTTGAGAATTGAGGTTATATATATATATATATATACACTAGTATTAAGACCCACTAGTATTAAGACCCGCAAATTTCGGGGGATTGGAAAAAATTATATTACTATTATTTAATAAGATTTTATATAATTTATTATTTTAAAATATATTTGATGATAATTAATGTATTTGATAATTCATGTCTAATAATATTTTTGTACTCATACATATGAGGTATGAAGGTATAGTAGCTTGAATTGAAATTACACGAAGGGATGAAATATCGTTGAGTATACAAAATTATATTTTGTTTAGAGAACCTAAAAGTTTGTACAATAATATAGAGAACATTTGTCAGCAGTATAATTAAAATCATATTCATAGTATAGTATATAAAGACACGATTTATGTAAAACAATTCAATAGGATTTATGTAAGATTATAATGCAGAATTTTAAAATGGAGAATTTAGAGATATATCGTATAAAAATAGACTCAGAATTAAACATTCGTACATTGAACATACGTTTGTACATTAATGGATTAATATGTTTGAATACTTTCCACCACTAAGAATTTAAAAGGAGTGAACCTATTTCAAGAGATCAAAATCGTCAAACTCATCTCAATCTACTCCACGTCTTCATCCATTTCTTTCATTCTGCTCTGCTAAACCATTAAATAAGAGAAGAAGAAATGTAAGATTATGAAAAAAAACATAATAAAAAGAAAGGCAAAGTGGAACATTTAAGATTTTTAATATTAGGTTCAATCAAGTTACTGCATACAATTATTCAAGAAATATACCTCTACTTCAAATCGTCCCTCAACAATTAGAAAATGAAAATTAAATTTCAAATTCTATTGTAAATAGTCGTGCCGCGAAAGTGTCGAAATACAAAATACTCATTCACTAACGTATAGACACATGCACAAACAAAGTAAAAATCTGAAATTTTTCGAGGAAAAAAAGGTTTGATGATTGAACCTCAAAATTGGCGAGATAAAAGTAAAAATCTGAAATTTTTTCTAAGGAAAAAAAGGTCTGAAATTGGCGAGATAATGGCCGAATAGAATCCACTGGATGGAAATATTAGGAATATAATATTATAAAGATTTGTATCTTTTAATATTATGATTTATCCTTATCTTTTAGAATATTTGATGTAAATATTTATTCATATCTTGTAAATATAGATACATTTTGTATCTATAAATACCTCTCTTGTAAACACTTTAAATTCACTTAATGAAATTATAATTTCCCTATTCATTGTTTCTCTATATGGTATCAACGAGTCAATTGGCTCACGCCCCGATCCATCCTTAGCCGTCGTTCGGTTCCATCACTGAACAAACCCACGGTTCCCAAGAAGCTTTGTCTTCTTCCCCACTCCTCTTCAATCTTCAAACAGCCTCCCTCCATAACCGCCTACGGAATTTCTTAATTCTTTAATCACAGCCTCCAATTTATTCAATTCCTCTCAGTTTGTTACAACTGCTCCCCTCATATACACCTTTGCCGTTCAATCCAACTCCAGCCTCCAATATCAATCAATTATTTCTTTAATCAACCGTGCACTTTACCCTCTCCACTGTGATCAAACTCCCTTCCAAATTAATTCCTCCTCCCTTGCTGCACAAATAGGTCAGATGGGCCAGATCCACCACTCCCCTTCTACATGCACCCCCAACTCTGGTAAATATACCCCCATCACCCCAAATACCGAAAACCCACCTCTCGCCCACCCTATCCAGCCTCCAGCTGCTCTTGTGCCGCCAAACGCTCCTCCGCGACCCCCCGCACCACCTTCACCACCTCCGGCCTTGCACAGATCCAGTATGGTCACTCGGTCTCAAAACAAGATCTTCAAGCCCAATTCAAGGTATTGTCTTACATCGGCTTTACCTTCTGATACTGAACCAAGTTGTGTTTCCCAGGCCTTGAAAGATGAACGGTGGAGGGAAGCCATGTCCTCCGAGTTTGATGCTCTTCTCAGGAATGGAACTTGGGATTTGGTTCCCCCTGATGAGTCTCAAAATATAGTTGGCTCCAAGTGGGTCTTTCACATCAAACGCAAGCCTGATGGGTCCCTAGATAAATTTAAAGCACGCCTTGTGGCCAAAGGTTTTCATCAGCGTCCGGGTGTTGATTTCTTTGAAACCTTCAGTCCTGTTGTCAAACCTTCAACTGTTCGAGCTGTTCTCAGTATTGCAGTTACTCGAAATTGGCCCCTTCAACAGTTTGATGTGAATAATGCTTTTCTTTATGGTACCCTGTCTGACACAGTCTACATGGCACAACCCCCTGGTTTTGTTGATAAAACTTTTCCGTCCTATGTTTGTAAACTGCATAAGTCCATTTATGGTTTAAAACAAGCACCTCGTACTTGGTATTATGCTCTTAGGACGTTCTTGGAAGGGATTGGATTTATTCACACAAAGTCTGATGAGTCTCTTTTTGTGTACAATAAATCTGGTGTTATTGCATATTTCCTTGTGTATGTTGATGATCTGATTCTCACAGGAAATAATATTCCCTTCCTCACTCGAGTGGCTACGGACCTTGGTACAAAATTTTCAGTGAAAGATTTGGGCCCCCTTTCCTACTTCCTAGGTGTGGAAGTTCTTCGTACCAAGAAATCATGCTTTCTTTCCCAACGAAAGTATGTGGTTGATCTCCTTACTCGGTATAACATGATCACCTCCAAACCAGTTCAGACTCCACTATCCACCTCAGCTCATCTCACTCTTTCGGATGGGACACCTCCTGCTGATGCCACTCAATTTCGTCAAGTACTCGGTAGTCTTCAATATCTCCAACTCACCAGACCTGATATTGCATTTGCTGTTCACAAGTTATCTCAGTTTATGCATGCTCCAACCACTACTCATTGGGGTGCAGTTAAACGTCTTCTTCGTTATTTAAATGGGACTCGAGATGTAGGAATAACCTTGAAACCTAAACCTTCCTCATCTCTACATTGTTTTACTGATGCTGATTGGGCCGGCAACAGTGATGATCGTACTTCTACAAGTGCTTACATTGTATTTCTTGGGGCTAATCCTATTTCATGGTCTTCAAAGAAACAAAAATCAGTTGCTCGTTCTTCCACGGAAGCCGAGTATCGTGCCATTGCCTCCGCTGCCTCTGAAGTTCAATGGTTAAAGTCCTTATTTCATGAATTGTGTTTCTCAGTTCCGACTCTTCCTGTTATCTACTGTGATAATATTGGGGCCACTTATCTCTGTTCAAATCCTGTCTTTCACTCTCGAATGAAGCATATTGCAATTGATTTTCATTTTGTTCGAGATTTGATCAAGACATCTCAGCTTAGTGTCTCACATGTTTCGTCTGCAGACCAACTTGCTGATGCTCTCACCAAGCCATTACCTCGTGCTCGACTGCAACTACTTATGACCAAGATTGGACTCTCCTACGGTGCTCCATCTTGAGAGGGCGTATTAGGAATATAATATTATAAAGATTTGTATCTTTTAATATTATGATTTATCCTTATCTTTTAGAATATTTGATGTAAATATTTATTCATATCTTGTAAATATAGATACATTTTGTATCTATAAATACCTCTCTTGTAAACACTTTAAATTCACTTAATGAAATTATAATTTCCCTATTCATTGTTTCTCTATAGGAAATTCGGGGATCGCTAGATGGCATTTTGTACTTTACAAATGCAGAGAGAATTATGATTGTTCTGGAATATATGATTACATGAATATGCATAAGTCATAACTGATAATGGCGATTGATCAAAAATATGACATTTCAATTGTCATGTCATTACTGAAATATCTTCCCTTCAATTGAAAAATGCTTCTCACATCTTCCCTTCAATTGAAAAATGCTTCTCACAATTTTTCACTATTTTTTTAAACCAAAATCACTGTACAAACCTACGTACATACGAAACATTAAGTTAGCAATTTTAGTGACAACTAACAGAAAATGATTCTCCTCTCAAAAAAAAAAAATAACGAATTCTTGTGGTGTTTCTACCTCTTTGCCCTCCAACAAGCACCGATATGGAAGACACCTATATACAAAAAATGAAAGAATAGAAAATGAGTACCATGAAGATGAGTAAGATAGATCGACCAGAAAATCAATTGAAGCAATAATGAGTACGGATAAGAAAGGCGAGAAAACCCAATTAGCAATAGAGGACAATAAAATAGGAAAATCAGACATTGACAGAAAATTAAGAAGACGATTTCAACCATAAATGTGATGATATGTCGAAGAAGCTGCGCGAGAAATACAATAAGACGGACGTACAAAATTTGAAAGACGGAAGTTGTAAAATGAAAACTGTAAAAACCCGGAAAAAAAGGGAGAGAGAGAGAGAGAGAGAGTGGAGATAGAACAAAAAAGAAAAATATAAAAGAATTCATAGAAAATTGTAAAAGATAAAAGAAGAAAAATGAGAGAACTAAAAAAAATAATTAAAAAAATTGTAAAAGAAAACAACCGAGTAAAAAGGGAGAACTAAAAAATAATTTAAAAAATTGTAAAAGAAAACAACCGATAAAAAAGGGAGAGAGAGGAGAGAGAATGAAAAAATAAATGTTAAATTTTAAGAAAATTAGAAAATTAAAAAGGAAGAAAACTGATAACCAAGTAAGATAGAGAAGATTCAGAAATAGTAATTAAGGGTATATATATATATTAACTAGAGTAAGACCCGCGTTTTACGCGGGATTGAAATAAATTTATAATATATTAATTAAAAAATAATCTTTAAAACATGTATAGATTTTGATTTTTTTTATTTTATTAAAAAGATAAAATTTAAAATGTAATTGTAGCAATATAAATAAATAAATAAATATATATATATATATATATATAAATAGAATAGATAATTCTATGATATCTATTAGTATGGTCCAATAGTAATGGAATTTTTGTGTAAAATTGAAAATATTGTGAAAGTGAAATTTATAAAGAGCTATGAGTTGGTGTGAAAGTTATGGTGAGATGTTACGGAAAAAAAATGTAAAAATTATTAATGGACATCCTGAAAAGTAAAATGTGAAAATTATTATGATTAGTTGCAAAAAAAAAAAAAAAAAACACCACTTTTAGAGTGTTTATAAATTACTAACATAATATTTTCTTTGCAAGTTGGTACACCATCTTTTTAAATTTTGTAATTCAATGGCATCTGTCTATTTTTTTAACAACAATTAAATTATGATGTAGTTGCTGAGGTGTCACATAAATGTCACGACTATGAATATATATATATTAATTGTAAAACGTTTCTAACTAAAAACAATACTAAAAAGACATTTTAAAATTAAAAATAAAACTTTGCCTAAAAAAAAAAACTAAAAAATCATAAACCAATTTTTTAAAATTAATTTTTCTTTAAAACTCTAGTTGTGTTTGGTTTGGGATTTGTCCATCCGGATTTGGATGGGCCATCCAAATACTCATCCAAATACACATTCATTCCTATAATACACCTACAAACCTATTTTTATACAATCACATCACTATTTTTTTCTTTTAATCACTCATTCTCTCTCCTACTTTTCTTTCACGGGTTGGTCTGTTATGGACTCGAGTGCATGTTATGCACCCTAGTCCATGTTGCACTTTTCAGTTTTACTGACTTACACTTTTTGGTAAATGGTGTTGCACTTTTCAATTATTAAACTGTATAATAATATTTTTAGTAATAATTGAAAAATGCAACACCATTTACAAAAAGTGTAAGTCAGTAAAACTGAAAAGTGCAACATGGACTAGGGTGCATAACATGAACTCGAGTGCATACTAGACTTTATCTTCTTTCACACATCTATTCTCTCTCCTACTTTTCTTCCACACATCTATTCCCTCTCTTACTTTTCTTCCACACATCTATTCTCTCTCCTACTTTTCTTCTACATATTTATTCTCTCTTCTACTTGATTTGACATAAAGTTCTCAATTCACATCTATTTTTCAATCTCTATCCAAACACAACTATTAATCAACTCAGTTGTGGGCCTGAGGGGCGACCGCCCTGGGCCCCGAATTTTTAGGGGCCTACTTTTATATATATATAATTGATTAATATTTTTTAAAAGAAATTAAATGGTAAAAAAAATATAATTAATCTGAATATCTAATCTAAGTTTACAATAATATTATAACGGTAAAATATTAAATATGAATTTATTATGCACTTTTTTTCAAAAAATGACCATAGCAATTACCTCAAGGGTCAAGGCCCAATATCTAATGAATGTCACTACAGGAGTAGTGTCTATAAATTATCAGTGTGCTTTCAAATTTTGTATTCCATATTTTTAATTTTCATCCAAAATTGCATTCAAGTGGTTATATCTCATCTTGACATGGAATATGTGATCACGATTGGCAATCGACATTCGACTTTCCTTTTTCAGTCTTTTTTTTTTTATTATTCTTTTAGTTTCTTTTATCTCTGATTCTGTATATTTACTTTATTGTTTTAATGTCTATTGTTATTTAGTTATCAATTTTTTACTTTTTAAATATAAATATATTTTCTAAAAAATATGAATCTGGTAGTGAGAAAAGAAAAAAAAGAAAGAGATCTAAACAACTAATTTTATCACAAAAAGGAGCATTGAATAAATTTTTTCCGAAAAATTTAGGACAATCCAAATATATTGATTAAAATGATTTATTTTCTGAACTAAAAGTGTTCGCGAGTTACTTTATCAACAGAAAAAAAAGATTGCTATTGAGATTCTTGAATTTGTAAATGCTTTTTGGATTGCTATCCTAATGTCTTAATTGCTTATAGAATATTATTGACTATTCATGTGACCTGACATCACCTGAAAGAAGTTTTTCTAAATTAAAATTGTTAAAAACATATCTACGATCCACTATGTCACAAGAAAGATTAAATGGACTAACAACTTTATATATTGAAAAAGATATGCTAGAACAAATTAACTATGAAGATATTACTGATGAATTTGCTCCTCAAAATGCTAGAAGAAGTCATTTTAGAAGATTTATTTTTAAACGTTTATTCATTTTTTTAATATGTGCATATATTTCACTTATTTTATTTGATGTTGTTTAAAGAAGGGCCCATTTTTCTTGTTCGCCCTAAGCCTACAAAATCTCAGGACCGGCTCTGAATCAACTACTATTCATGGATTACCCCCATCCATATTTTTCCAATCCTCATCCTCATCCCCATCCCATCCACCACAATCCCTAACCAAACAACACCTAAAGAATAGGATTGCGTCCTCCACAAAAAATAATCTAAAATTTACATATTATTTTTACTTTTGAAAAAAAAAATTATATATCAGTTATGACATTTACGTGAACATTTGTGTAGCGCTTCAATGCGGCTTCGACATTCACATCATTTATGTGTTGCAGAAGAATAGACAGGTGTATCAAATTGCACAACTTAAAAGGGTGGTGTATCGAATTGCAAAGAAAAAAAAAGAAAATATGTTGTAATTGATAAATAACCTAAAGATGACGATTTATATTGCAATTAACTCAAATTATTATGGAACAGTTGGAGTACAAAATAATACACAAAAATGTTTTTCTATAAATTTTATAATTATTACTATAAAATAAAATATTGTATTTAATATTTTCACACAATAATTGGTTTAATATAATCAATTAATTTACGAATTTTGGGGTATATATACAAATTACATAAAAAATAGAAAAAAATTATGAAAGAAATATAATATTGTTAATTATTAAAATAATAATATTACCATATTTTTAAAAACATAACCGATCATGATGACATTCATAATTATATGTTGAATTGAAATTATTTGTAATAACATCAATTTTAATTAGGGTTGTTCATGAAAGAATACTTAATTAGTGTTATTCATTAAAGAAGAATTATAAATTTAATTTAGAAGGCAGGGAATTTAGCTAGCTGATTAAAAATTAAAAGATTTGGTTGATACTTTTTTTTATGTTAAGATATTAAAATGACAATCAATTAAATATTTTCTTTAGTCAATAATTATATAAATTAATAACATAAATAATGATTGACAATTATTATGTAACATACTTGAATAATTAGGGTGATATCAATGTTAAAGAGGTATATTAAAGTGATACCAATGTTATAGAATTTTAAAATTTTATTTTACACATTTTATAATTTTTAAGTTTAATGAAATTTTTAGAATTATTATTTTTAAGATTTTAAATTTAAAGAACGTAAATTGAAAAAATGATGTAAATTAAACACTCTACGTAAATTTAAAAAAAAAATGAAAATTTAAAATATATAAACTGAATTAAATCTAAGTTACATGTTGTAAAACGAAATGTTCTCCAAAGATATGCTATTTTTCTTTGAAACTAATTTTTAGAATTTAATGTTTGTCGAGAATAATAGGATTCAAGTTGACTAATGGACATTATATAAATTAATTTACTTATATCAAGTATCCTTAAATTAAAGTAAGGTATATTAATCATGGTTGGAAAATACAATTATATAAATTGAATTTTCAGACACACAAAAATACACTTGCAAAATTTAAAATAATACTCCATTTGAGCTAATGGATTAAAAAAAAAAAAATTCATAAAAGTGAATCTCCATTCTAGATTTGTCAATTATGTTACTAATATATATAAGTGTACTGTATTTTTAGAGAGGGTACATTGAAAAATGAGTACAAATCTCAAATTGAATTCCATTAAGAGATTTTGGGGAAGGTAACACTATTGATTTTGGGGAAGGTAACACTATTAACTAAACTTTAATGTTCTTATTCTTAATAATATAATTAAATAGTAGAATAGACTTAATAAATAATAAATTGCATGTGCACAAACACTTGTCAAACTAATATTATAACGGTAACAATTAAGTGAGTAAATTATGCACCAAACAATTAAGTTTTTATCATATTAGCATTATATATAAGTCTTTTACCATTCATTAAAGCTAATCATATGTAAATCTTCAATTTTACTTTAAATATATACATAAGATGTTAATAATGATTGTTGAAATAATGTTGTAATAAATCAATTAATAATTTTTTTTGAAGAAATTAGGTAGCAATTTTAGATTCTTTCTTAAATTTCGCTAAGTAATTAATTTTCAAGTATTTTAAACCATCTAAGAGTTTTATATTAATAAATTAATATTAAATGTGCACAATTATACCTATTATATAAAAAATAATTAATGACTAATTACAATAATTTAGAAAATAATGCAATCAACACATTTTGATTAAACGTTTTATCATATCATATATTTTAATTTTTAAAATATGAAATTTGGTTCAAGTTAAAAATTATGTATAGTCGTGATATTGACAAAAATTTGAATGTAAATATATATAAATTTATTTCCAAAAAAATTAAAATGATTAATTATTTAGACACAAATTATACATTTCAATATATCTCCTAATTAAATATTATGGGAATCTAGTATTATAGGTTAATAGGACTATAGGAGTACATCCATTGAAATCCTTCATTTAATGTAATTTATTTATTCTAAATAGTATACACAATCTAATTTATTTTCTAATTAAGTATTTTAAAAATCAATATAACAATTGCAAGATTAATGAGATTTAATTGAATAATTTCCTGTAAATCATACCGATAATTTATACACGTGTTTTATAATGTAATTTTCTTATTCCCTAAAATTATGTACATTAGCAAAAAATAATGAGATTTACACATAATTACATACGCAAAGTTTAAGAAAATGATCTATGATATATCAAGGATAATTTACATAATTGAAAATAATGAAATTGACGTCTAAACTTATCGGTGTAACCATCTTGAAACCATTAGTGTGTATGGATGATCAATTGTTGCAAATGTTCATGAATTTGATGATATTTTTGCAGATGTTTTCATAACCTTCAATAATCTTCATTCGAATCTGATTAAATCTTGAAAACCTTCATAAATCTTCGGGTGAATCAGATGAAATCTTGAAAACCTTCATGAATATGATGAAATCTTCAAACCTTGACATACAAAATTTAAAAATCAATAACTAAATTACACATCTACCAAAAAATACAAAACATACATAATAGATTATATAAAAATCTTTATAATTATATGGTAGAACAATATAAAAAAAAAAATTTTAAGTGTGAAGAAACCCTAAAAATTTATGTGTAAACATTGAGTGGTTGATATATATGAAAGAAAGGGCCGGGGTTGGGGTTTATATAGGAGTAAAAACTAAAGATAAAGAGTTGAGATTAAAACTTAAAATGAATGGTTAAGATTAGAATATAAAGTTAAAATGAATGAGAGGGGAGGATTTTTGAAATGGAGAGATTTTAGAAAAAAAGTTTAAATAGAAGGAGTGTGGTTGTGACACATGTCACTTTATAGGTTTGTAAATATATAAGATTAAGATGGAGAAGTTGTTAGATGGAGTAGCGTAGACTCATAGATTTGATAATGATGATGGTGAACCTGTTATTTCTACTACATCGGAGGTGAGGTTAGAGAAATCAGATTATTTGGTCGTGAATTAGGGAGAAATCAGTCACGGCTAATTTGAGAGGTTTTCAATTGTTAGTATAGATGTCCTAGAGACAATCACTATAAGGACGTTGTACTTGATCATATATTCAGTTATTTAAGTATTATTGACGTCAGTAATAATATTCGGTGATACACTTATAGAATGTTATGTTTGATTGTTTGCATTTATTCTTATATGTGTTCCCATGAACCAATGATGTCATTGAGATGTGAGATCTCGATTGACTATATCATGGTTCTTAAAGTAGCCTCAATCAAGGATCATCGAGATTGGGATATCGATGATGCGATTGAGATTGGGATATCGATGATGCGATTGAAATTGGTGTGCGATCTGCATCATTTCCTTAGAGGATGTAGTGGTTTTCACAACTACGAGATACTAAGTATCTCATGATGGATGCACGTATACTTTGAGAGTATTGGCTTGCCCAATCGAGAAACCGTTTGATGTATTCTATTTACGTGTCTACGGGAATATCGATTTGTGGAGCAATGTAATGTCCTTCGACTTGAGGTCAATAAACGCAACATGTATGGTGTGATGGGCTTTGACCATGACCGACGCTTGCACTCCTAACGAGGTAGATTAGGCATGTGTTGGGCACACCATAAAGTACATGTGCGCGGTAGTTGAGCCAAGAATAGGATTCATTCCTCAAATAGATTTAGAGAGAATACTCGTCTTCTCATAACTAATTGGATCGTTAGTCATTGGCCAATGCACGTCACATTTGGAATGGTGTTCAAATGCGACAATGTGATCAATTAGTAGAATGCGATAACGTGATTAAATTATTGGAATAGACACTTCATCATGTTCTAGATTTAATCGAAGTATTCGTGAATGAAATGATCATATCATTGTGAGCTTCACATTACAGGTTGTTGCTATTTCCTCGCAACGTACCTCACATATTGAGATTGTCTGGTTCATTGTCTAGGGTTCTGCTAAGATTGTTAGTTTGACTAATCGTTTGATATGTGAGGGCCTATGGGTCACACAACAAGTAGTCCTAATTTACGAATTAAAGTTGGATGAATTAATTATTTGATTTGATCAAGATATTTAATTTATGGAGAAATATAGAATAATTCTATTGGATATAATTATAATTTATTTAATTAAATTAGATTTAATTAATAAGATGATATATTAGATATATCATAAATATGGTAAAATATATATTTGGGCTCAAGGCCATGTACACAGATAGGGTTTCTGTTTTACTATATAAATACCTCTAGGGTTAGAGGTTCTGAGTTGTAACATTTTATCACTCATAATATATCTCCGGTTCTCTCTATAGATTTCTCCTAGCGAATTCTTTTAGAGAATTCTAATCTGGATCACAAGTTCGTAGACGAGGATTACGTGGATACCGTAGTAGAGGATCTCGCATACGAATTACTGTAAGGATTATTTAACGCTTTAATTATCCTTCAATTATGTTATACCGTCATATCAGAAATCTGTGTTGGTGAACAAAATTTTCAACTTTCGCTGCTACGAGCATGGTGTTCGTACCTCGAAAACCCATCAGTTTGAACTTGTGGAGTGCTTGACAAGCTTTCTCCAGCTCTAAGAAATTTGTCAAAGTGGGCCACAGTAATGCAAATCGGACGGATTTGTTGGGTTTGGGGCAGGTGAAATGGGGATGGGGTGGGTTATGCACTAATCTTTTTTTGTGTTTAGTGTGCATATGAAACTTTCCCTCCCTCCCTCCCTTCACCACACATTTCGAGCCAACACACCCGTCAAATTGCACAGTAAATTTGAGTTTTTTTATTTGGAATAATGTTTTTTTTTTTATTATTTTGAATGGAGAAGTTGTTAGATGGGGTAAAGCGGACTCAAATATTTGATGATGATGGTAAGCATGTTGTTTGTACTACACCAGAGGTGAGGTTGGAGAATTCAAATTCTTTGACCGTGATTTGGGAGAAATCAGTGGGTAACGGCTAATTGAAGAGGTTTTCAGACCATCCTTATCGGTTCCCCTTAACAAATGTTGTTGATGTTGAAATAAGTGTTTTATAAAATGATCCAACACTAAAAGCCGAGTGTGTAATTAATATTTCCAACACTTATGACAACATCCGAATTTTCCCTTCCTTTTCTCACTAACTCCGATCTTACACTTGTGTCCAATGTGAAAGGTTTCATCACAGTTGAAGCACATTTTCTGCTTCCTCCTTTCCTCCATTTCAGCAGGTGTTAACCTCTTAGCAAGAGGTATCTTATTGCCTCCAATGACCACATTTCTCTCATAAGGTTTCACCTCATTCTTGCTTTTATCCCCATTTTGCCACTGAGGTTTGACAGAAGGATTCCATGGAGTTTTATTATACCTTGTCCTTGTAGCTCTCTCTCTCTCTCTCTCTCTAGTATAATTTGCTCTTGTCTGATAGCTGATTGAATAGCTTCAGACAGAAATTTAGGCTGAAAACTCCTCACCATGTGACTGATCTCTTCCTTCGGTACACTGATGAAACTCATAGTATAATACTCCTCAATTTTCCATGGTACCATTGTTGTCATGAAGGATTTCAATTCCTCAAATTCCTTCACATAATCCAAAACAAAGGTGACTTGCTTCAATTTGTTGAATCTACCAATAAGGTTTTCATCCTCCACATTAATAAACCTTTTGTACACTAATCTAAGAAATTGCTCCCAAGACAAATCATCCCTCCCATCCACATAATTTTCAGCAACATCCTCCATATTAAAAGCTGCAAGTATGATCTTATCCTTGTCTGGTATTGGATTGAACAAAAAATATTTATGGCATTTTCTGATCCATGATCTAGGTTTATCTCCTTTAAACTTAGGAAAATCCATTCTAGGTTTCCTGTTTTGATTAAAGAGTTCACTAGATCTAGTGGTAATATTCATCTCAACATTCTTATTCCACTCAATCACCGCAGTCTCCAAATCTAGAGTAGAAATATGAGGAAGTTTAGTTTCATACCTCTTAACTGAGTGATTTACCACTTTTGGTATAGCTCTAGCTCCGGATCGTTCAACTGAAAGAGTATCCGAGCTTTTAGGAGCACCAATCCCTCCTGATTGAAACAACCGAGCTTGAGGAGGTGGTGTTGGCTACAATCCAGTACCAATTTTATTTGGCGAAACTTCCCTTGGTACTCTGATATTAACCTCACCAATCCTCACACCTTCTACCTCGTCATTCTCCACCATAAGAGCTTTTCCTTTGTTAGAGCTAAGATGCTTAAACAATTCAGCCAGTTGCTCTCTCAGCAACTCTAATTCTCTCGCTTGATCCTTCGTCTGCTGATCAAAGCCCTTAAGCAACTCATTCCTTCCCTCCACTTGATCCTTCTGCAGATCATCCATCTGTTCTTCGATCGACACCACTCGAGCTTCAACTAAATCAAATTGTGATTCCAATTGACTGATCTGATCTATATTCGACACCATGATTCACACAGCTAGCATGATAACTTGGCTCTGATACCACTGAAACGCTTAAGGTAAGCGATTCAAAACTCGCGAACAATTTTAGTAGAAATGGGGAAAAAGTTGAAGAGAAATTGGAGGGATAAAGACGTTTATTCTCATATATGATAGTTCTGAAACCAAATGGGTTGGGTCATGGGTTTATATAGACCCGACCAACGCCACAAAAACAGTACAAAGTCGCATACGCGACTTTATTAAATCACAAACATCAATTATAAACGCCCTAGTTAATACACCATGCTAATACACCCACATATACAACATCACTCCCTTCGTCTTCTTCAACTGAACGTGAATTTTTAACAATGGACTGTAGGAGGGCGGCGAGCGGGCGGGTGGAGCAGGCGGAGCGGTGGCCGTGGAGGAAGAACGCAGTGGAACCCAGCGGCTGCCGCCGAGACAAAGGTGGGCGACGCCTCACTGTGTGTAGATCGCACACAGTGATTGTGTGGAATTAGGGTTCAGGGGTTGACTAGGTTTTTGAGAGAATATGGGGGAGGAGATGATTTGAAAGAAGAGAGAGATGTGTTTCACCGTGTAAAATGATGTAGGGTAATTTTTAAATTTTAACCCTCAATCTGTACCTAATAGTAATAGAATTTGAAGCTTGTATATAATTGTAATATGGTCTTGAAAAATGACTCTAAGGTTGTGTTTGGATGACGGAATTTGATTTGAGGAGGTATTTCAAATAAAAGGGTTAAAAATAGATGGATTTCAAATGACATGGTTTTAGTGAAGATTTAAAATCCTCTCAATTTTAACTAAAAAGTGTGTGAACAAAAATCTTAATATTTGAAATCCATTCATAATCCAAACAAGTGGAGTGAATTTGGATGGTGGATTTAAAATCCATAAATCAAATCCCTTCGTCCAAATGGAGCCTAAGAATAAATAAACTCAAAGATTAATACTATTAACTAACTACTAAGAGAAAGAAAAGTGAGAAGGAACACAGTGAACACACAATTAATATATATGGTCACACTCAATAAGTTTATGGATGCATCAATATGATAACAACAAAGAAAATAACAAAACTGATGCAATATCATGTTGGTTTCTTCCTCAATTCTCTATTCATTTAATTTTCTAAATATTAATTTTAATCTTCAAGTTGATTATATTATTAGTTCAAAAAAATACAACTTTAAAAACCGGTAACAAACTAGATATGGTTACAAAAACAATGAACACACAACAAAATAATCTTAGTTACTATGAACCAGATTAAGGGGCTAAAAGTGATCATGCAATCTCCATAAAAAAATTTACTTTATGTATTCCACATTTTACCTTTTATTAAATTCAATTAAATAATCATGACCACATATAACAAGAGGTGTAAATTTTGCTTACCTCATCATACCATATTGAAAAAGTTTCATCATCACCATAAAAAACACTAATCCATAAATTTGTCAGCTAGCAATCCATACAGATATTATTACACAAAATGATGCACAAAAGTTTATCTACATATCATCGAGCCCATCTACCATGAGGTTTAAACATGAAACAACTGATCACGAACAAAATCTAAATAACAAAAATCATATGTTATAAATGAATTAAAGACAAAGGAAACAGAAGTGAGATCATACAATGTTGATTTCTACTAGACATTTCAAAGTGAGAATAAAGATGGTCTATTAAGTTTGATACATACTCCACTATTGCAAAAGCTCTCAGGCCCATTTTATAGCCTCTTGTTTGAAATAATCTCCAAAACTAAAATTTCAAAAACACATTCCAAAATTTAACTACTGCTGCTTGTACTAAATAAAAATTTCATCTGGCTCTTGAATAGGAGTGTTCAAAAAAAAACTCGGACCGAAAAAAAGATTGGAACCGGACCGGACCGACTGGTTAGTTTCCAGTCCGGTCTCCGGTCCGGCAAATTTTGGATTCCGGTCCGGACCGGTTTGGACTGGAATTTTTATTTTTTTATTTATTTTTATATTTTTTTACTAATTAACTCTCATTTATTTTTCAAAACCAAGTAATTGGTGAGAATGTGTTGAGATCTATTACATTTTTTGCAAATATATAATTTAACAAACATATTTAATTTAATTTTAGGGTCAAAAGATCATTAATAATAATGTAAAAAAAATTCAAATGAAGAGCAAACATTTTAATTTTTATACACAAATTCATCAATCTTGTTCTTGCTTCCATAAACTTGAAAAAATATTTTAAAAAATAATAAAAAAATATTCGGTCCAAACCAGGACCGGACCGAAATTTACCGGTCCGGTCTCCGGTCTGCCCTTTAGCATACATTCCGATCCCGGTCCAAACCGGTCCCGGTCCGGTTTTGGACCGGTGCACACCCCTACTCTTGAATAAGGTGACAACCTATGCTGTCAAAATGTTGCATGGTACTATCCAACCCATTAAGAAAATTCCTTAAAACAGTATCATCTTCTAAGACATCATTGACATTCAACTCTCCTACCAACTTTTCATATGTTTTCTTGTATCGAGCATCAGCAGCTGCTCTTAAAGCATCCCACGAAACTCTTTCACCATGTTTCAATTTCAACACCTCCGGAAGGATGGATTTATATAAGCTAAGCAAAGCTCCAAAAAATTTCATCGGATGCAAGGGTGGGTCATGGTCCTGAACCTGGGCAGGGCCTGAACTTGGGCGGGGCCTAGCCGAGGCCTGAACCTGGTCCTGGTGCGGGTCCGGGGGCGGGGGCTGGACCATTTCATAAGTGTCGTCCTCAGTAATACCTGGAAATAATTTTAAAATTTTTAAATATCATAATTGTAAATTTTTTTAATTTACAATTACCAATTCGGCGCCCGAATCGCAAATCTCCCAAGGCCATATTCGCAAATTCCATTAACGTTATCTTCCTGAGAAATCTCGTCCGGCATACTCTTGATTTATAATTAACAATTTTTTATGGAGCCCAGTGTTTAATGAAGCAAATCGATTTCCTTGGAAAACTACAAAAACAAATTTAAAATTTAAAATAAAAAATTATTAAAAATAAATAAAATTGTTACCTACTCACAAATTGTTTTGGTTGTATTCAATGCGTCCAATATGCAGTTAGTGAAATCAATTGTCTCCTGCCTCAAGCCCACTTGCATATCATCATAAAAATTTGATAACGTATTCATTGGGCAATGGTGTGCAAACTGTCAATAATTGTCGACTTGCATCATTTTCATTAACCATTGAAGATGGAACTTCAATAACACTGAATTTCGGTTTAATAAAGACAAACAATAGAATGAATCAAGATTTCCATAAAATAAGGGAATTTCAGTTTAATAAAGACAAACAATAGAATAAGAGATGCAAATATAATAAGATCTAATCAAAACACTTAATGTTACAATTAGTTCTAGTCTCACACTACAAAAACGCGCGATTTTGCCGACGGAAGTATACCGACGGATTACCTTTCCGTCGGCTATACCGACAGAATTGAAAGTCAGAAGACTCTGCCGACGGAATTCAATTTCCGTCGGCTTTCCCGACGGAATGCTAACGGAAATGCCGACGGACACACATAACTCTCTACACGGTGTCATTTTTGGGTCACCGGCCGACGGATTTTTCAGTCGGTATTGTAAATTAGGGTTACCGACGGATATTTTCCGTCGGTAACCGCGCCATATTATTGGCCCCTCGCGTGATAATTTTAAACGGGCGCGGAATAATTTAAATTCGCCCTTACCGACGGAAAATTTCGTCGGTAACCGACCCGCCTTTACTAACCGCCTCTTGACCGACTCCCAAAATTTAATGTGGTCATTACTGACGGAAATTTCCGTCGGTAAAGGCAATTTTTTTTTGTATATAATCTGCACACAGATTACTCTTTCTCTTTCGAGAGAAAGAAAAAAACTCCCTGTTTCTATCGTTCGTGTTCGTTCGTCTTCATCGCGCGAAGAGGCTCTACCGAGGTGATCTCTCGATTAGAAAATCTATACGGTACGCTTTCTTAATTTGTTAGTAATTAATTTTTAAGTTATATTGTAATGCCTATAATTATGAATACGCTTTCTTAATTTGTTAGTAATTAATTTTTAAGTTATATTGTAATGCCTATAATTATGAATTAAATTGCATGTGTTAATTTAATTTGTTATATAGATTAATATGAAATTGTTTGTAGTTGATGTATATAGTTAATTAGTTTGCATGTATGTAGTTGATATATCTAATTAATTAGTTGATATTGTACGTGGATAATTGCCTATATATAGTTGATGTATATAGTTATTTATAATAAATTGATGTGATTTGTTAAGATCGATATTGCATGTTTTGCATAATTGATGTTATATATATAGTGAATATTATTGTTTAATTTGCATATACGTTGGAGTGGAGTTAATTACATAATTAAATTATGATATTGTACGTTATAATTAGCTAGATTAATATTGTTGATTTACTAATTATGAAATTATTGATTAAATTAGGGGCTTTGTTAATTATATTAGGAAATTGTTATTTTAAAGTTAGAAAATTGTTACTAAATTTATTAGGTTATAGATTGTTAATTAAAATAGAAAATTGTTAATTAAAATTGGAAATTATTGATTAAATTAGTTATTGTTGAATAAAATAGGAAATTATTTATTAAAATAGGTTATTATTGATTAAATTAGGTATTGTTGATTGAATAAAAAATTATTTATTAAAATAGGTTATTATTTAGGGATTAAATTTTAATTTATTAGATTATTTTTTTTATTAAATTAAGAAATTTATTATTAATTAATTAGTATTATATATATATATTTATTAATTTGAATGTTTAAATTAAATAGATGACTGGAGATGGTGCTGGTGGCTCTGGTGGCTCGGGATCTCACGGGGCCTCCGGGTCACGTAGCCGATCGAGGAAGAGCCGAGCCACACTTAGACCCGAGGCGCCGCCTATACTGCCTCGGACACCATTGTCGTCGCCTCCGCCACCCATTCCACACCCGTGGCCTCCGCTGTCGTCTCAGTCGTCTGCCCGGGAGCATCCTGCTGTTCCTGCTCGGGATGGCCGGCAGCCCGTTTGGGTCAATAGAGGAGTGTAAGTAATTAAATACTTTTATTGTTGAATAATTAATAATTAATTTCGCATTCGTTTTAATTTATAATGTGTTTTGTTTGTTAATTAATGTCACAGATTGTTACCTGGTAACGAGGTCTCCAGGGCATGCACGATTGCTTTTGGCTCTTTACCGATCTCTGCGAGTGCAATTACCTGGTCGAAGGTCCCAAAACAAAAAAAGTGGGCGTACTTCGAGGAATTTCAGGTAGTAATTAATTACTTAATTATTTAATTAATGTTTGTTAATTTGTTCAATAATAAACAATTTATTATATGTGCAGAAACATGCCAAATGGGATCGTGATATGTACTCAGACCAGGCTATGTTCAAGTATTTCAGTAAATCGGCGCAAGAGCGGTATAAAGATTTAATGTACGAATGGAGAATGGCATGGCGGAGCGATGGGACGACGCAGAGCTTGGGTAAGGATGCTAATGATGTTGTGTTGTGGGATTCATTGACGAGGGAGTTGTTGGATCCTGCGTACATCAGGAAGTGTGAGATTGCTAAGGCCAACCGGAGATCCGACGTTGGGGGTGGGATGTCCGGGCATCGGGGTGGAGCCCGGTCCATCCTTGAGCGGTCGATGGTCATTGTAAGTGTTTATTAATTTTTTAATTAATTTCAATAAACTTAATTATTTAGTATATATATTACATAAATTTAATTATTAGGAACAGGAGACGGGGCGTGTACCCACTCACTTGGACCGGATGAGCATTGCTCATCCGTTTAACGAGAGTACACAGCAATTCACATACGGGCGCACAACTAACCTCCACGTAAGTAATAAAATTGTTTAATTAAATACATTTTTTTATAGTTTATTCTATTAATTTAAAATTATTAATTAATTATGTAGTTGGAGATGAACCGGAGGATGGCCGAGATCGGAACTCAAGTCGACCCTACTCAAGCCGGAACCAGCAGTGTCCCTACAGTCGAGGAGGTGGACCGGGCTTATTTGGAAGTTGCCCCCACCACCCGCGGACGAGTTCTGGGCCTTGGTCGTATGAGCGCTGATGTCAGGTCCGGCGCTGGTCCGTCCCAGACGGTATCGCAGGGTTCCGTATCTTCCACCCCAACTCCTGATATGATGGCACAATTCAACCATTACATCCATGTGATGCATATGAATATGGGTCGAGAGTTGGGGTGGTCGGATGAGAGGATCGAGGAGGTTTATCAGAGAACCATGCAAGCTCCTCCACCGACGGCCAACGTGAACGTGCCTGTTCCCCTAGCCCCCTCAGCCCATGTCCCGACCATGCAGGATGATAACATCATGGGTCAGCAGTTCGTTGGCAACGATGATGACCTTGATATATACCTCTATGGTGATTGAGTGACTTTGAACAATTTGTTTTTTTTTTTTATGTGTTGAACAATTTTATTTTTATGTCTCGTACAACTATTTACTTTTATGTCTCGTAGAACTATTTATTTTTATCTGCATTATTGTTGAACTATTTACTTTTATGTTTAAGTATTAGTTGTTTAATTTTAGTTATGTGTGTTTTATGTGTTAAGAATGTGTATATTAATTTTAGTTATGTTTTATGTGTGATTTTGGATGTTATCTGTATTGGATCTTCATTTATGTTTGAATGTACTCTGTTTTTTCATGTTTGTGTTTATGTGAATGTGAATGTGAATGTGATGGGAGACTCTATGTGATAGATAAACAACATTTTCATTGAAAATTGCCTTGAAGAAAGGCTGTTGTTGCGGTTACATTACATGCATACACTTAGCATTACATAAACTTAGCAATACATATTAGAGGCATAAATTTAGCAATACATATTAGAGACATAAACTTAGGATTACATCCAGCCTATAAATTTGAACATATAGGGTAGAACACAGAATATTATGGCCATGATAAGAAAGTTCCTCTGCTTCTTTAGCTCTTGAACTTGTCCAGCTTGAAATTCTACTTCTGATGTTAGGTGGTCAGATGAATCCTTATAGATTTCACCAACTACTTTTGCATTATTCAGCTTGTTGTTGAGCTCTTGATTTTCAAGCAAAAGTGAGTTAATTCTCCTCACCATGCCCAGAAACATTCTGTGTGAACACGTTCCTTGTCCGCGGATTTCGTGTTCATCGGCCCAAACAAAAAAGGAGCATCCAAGACCACTTAGTGAATCTGGGCAAGTATAAAATAGTCTACCTCTGCTTTTTTCTTGCTTCGAAATGCACACACGAGCTTCTTTTCCACAATGGCATACCACAATTTTCATGGATGTGGAAGATGAAGACATGAGTTTCTGTATTTTTTTGTTTTTTGATGTTTGTTAAGAAGTAGGTTGTTTTGAGTGTGGTTGGAGTGTGTATATATAGAGGTGCTTGATTTTCCCTCCAACAGGTAAGAAAATTCCCTCCAAAATTGATGTTTTATGTGTTAAGAATGCGTATATTAATTTTTATGAACAACCAGTACACGTGGAGCATGTCGGCACCAGTAACGATCAAGAGTTTGGAGTGGAAGAACCCGATATGTATCAAACAATGGTGATGGAAGCCGGTATGTCAAATATAGAGGAGGAACCAACGGATGAAGCATTTCAGTTTTATGAGATGCTCAAATTAGTCGATCAAGATTTGTATCCAGGGTGTGATTCTCATTCTCAGTTGTCATTTAATGCTCGACTTATGGCTATCAAGACGGAGAACAAGCTATCTAACAGAGCATATGAGCAAATGACACAATTATGCAGTGAGATTTATCCTGTCGATAATAAAGTACCTACGACGTTTCATCAGAGCAAACAACTGATGAAGAATATGGGTTTGCCGGTTGAGAAGATTGATTGTTGTGTGAATGGTTGCATGTTATACTGGGGTGATGATGATAGCGATCTTCTTATGTGTAGAATGTGTGGCCATCCCCGGTACAATGAGCCACGACGGAAGGGACCAGGTGGTTAATCGAGCAAGACAGAAAAGAAAGTGCCACATAAGAGGATGTATTATCTTCCTATCATTCCTCGTTTAATGAGATTGTTTCAATCTAGTGCTACAGCTCAACACATGACGTGGCATGTAAGAAATTCTGAAGATACTGAGGATGGGGATATGAGACATCCGTCCGACTCTGAAGCTTGGAAACACCTTGATAACGTGTTTCCAGGATTTACTTGTGAACCGAGGAATGTGAGATTAGGCTTGAGTACTGATGGTTTTGCACCGTTTGGGAGTTATGGAAAGAAGTATTCTTTGTGGCCGGTGATACTGACTCCGTATAATCTACCTCCATGGATGTGCATGAAACCTCAAACAATGTTTCTGACTGTATTGGTGCCTGGTCCGTCGAATCCAAAGCATAAACTTGATGTTTATCTCCAGCCTCTTATTAAAGACTTGATCTTTCTGTGGGATAACAGAGTCCAAACGTATGATGTTTCTAGGAAACAGAACTTCACGATGCGTGCTGCTTTATTGTGGACCATTAGCGACTTTCCTGCATATGTTATGTTGTCCGGGTGGAGTACAGCCGGAAAGCAAGCTTGTCCGTATTGTATGGAACATTCTGAAGCTTTCAGTCTCCCGATGAGTAGAAAAGTTTCATGGTTCGATAATCACCGAAGGTTTTTACCTCGAGATCATCCATTTCGAAGGAATAAGGTGGACTTCACGAAGAATAAAACAGTCACAAACAATCGACCGCCCCTTCGAAATGGTATTTTATACATTTATTTTAACATGTTATTTTGGGTTACATTTATTCTAACATTTATTAATCGTACAGGACAAAGGCTGTTATATGAGATTGAGTGGACGGGTTTGAAAAAAACTACGGAGGAAAATGCAGAAGAACACAACAAAGGGATCCCAGGTAACTGGAAGAAAAAGAGTATTTTTTGGGACTTGCCATATTGGAGTTCACTATTGATCCGACACAATTTGGATGTCATGCACATTGAGAAGAATGTGTTTGACAATGTGTTTCACACAATCATGAACACAGAAGGTAAGACGAAATATACTCCAAAGTCCAGGGAAGAGTTGAACACTATCTGTCGCCGTGATGAGTTGGAACAGGATACCCGTACAGGTAAATATCCGAAGGCTTGCTACACACTAAATAAGGCACAAAAACAGGAATTATGTAGGTGGATTAAAGAGTTAAGATTTCCAGACGGCTACGTGTCAAACATGAGTCGATGCGTAAACACAACAAAAGGAAAAGTTGCAGGGATGAAGAGTCATGATTGCCATGTTTTTATGCAGCGCTTGATACCTATTGCGTTTCGAGAATTTCTTCCTCTAAATGTGTGGAGGGCTATCACTGAATTAAGTCTCTTTTTTAGAGATTTAACGTCTACAACAATCAAGGTTGATGATATGAATCGTTTGGAACGAGACATTCCAGTTATTTTGTGTAAGTTGTAACGTTTTTTCCCACCTAGCTTCTTTGACTCGATGGAACACTTACCTGTTCACTTAGCGTATGAAGCTAGGATTGGTGGTCCAGTGCAGTACATGTGGATGTACCCATTTAAGAGGTGAACAATTCTATTTCTCTCATTTAATTAGTTTTTAGTATAAGAAGCCTTATTTTAATTTGTTAACTATTATAATTTTAGGTATCTCCACAACTTGAAGCGCAATGCTAAACAAAAGGCAAACGTCGAAGCATCGATTGTTAATGCATATTTGAATGAAGAGGTTGGCATGTTTTGTTCATATTATTTTGAAGACCATGTCAACACGAGGATCAGGAATGAACCACGTAACTTCGATGGTAGAGGTACGCAACAAGAAGTCGATGGCATGCTCTCTGTATTCAAGTCTAAGGGGCGACCTATAGGAAAAGCCACTGAACGATATTGGTCAACAAACACAGAGGCTGAAATAGCACAAATGTACGTGTTATTGAATTGTGATGAAGTTCAGCCTTACATTGAGTAAGTATTTCATATATTTATCATCTAATTAAATAGCACAAACGTACGTCATTTATCATCTAATTGTGTTGTGAATTATTAGGATGTATACACAAGAACTACGACATGCAGATCAAAACATCTCAGATAGAGACATAGATACTAGTCTTCAACGTCAATTTGCCCGATGGTTCCAACGTTATGTGAGTATCATTAATTGAATTTTACGTGAACAAATAATTGTTTTGATTAATGTTAATTTTAACTGTATAGGGACAATCGCACGATTTTCAGAGTCGGTTCCTACAGGATCTCAGCAAGGACCACTATGACGTGTGAGGACTTACAACGGCTATCTTGTGAAAGGCTACAGGTTTCATACATCAGAGTATGCATCAATAAGAACGACTAACAACAATGGTGTTTGTGTTAGGGGTGCGAATTACAATGCAGATGCAAGTGATTACTTTGGGGTGTTGCACGAAGTCGTTGAAGTTGAATATCCGGGATATCCAATGAAAACCGTAATGTTGTTCAAGTGCCATTGGTTTGACACATCCCCTTTAGGAACCAAAATTCATCCGGAGTACAAGCTTGTGGATGTTAATTCGAAAAGGAAGTATAGCGGGGATGATCCGTTTGTATTTGCCTCTCAGGTATCTCAAGTCTACTACTGCACGTATCCAGGAGCTGGAAACGTAATAGAGAATGGCACGCTGTTTGCAAACTGAAGGCAAGGTCAATGGTGGAGGTCCCCCAAAAGGAAAACAACGATGAAGATGAACCTCCGTTTCAAATGGAACAAATAGAGAATCAAACTGAAGTGTTTGCGGGAGATTTTAATCTTTCGGTAGACTTGACGGCTGCAAATCCACAATTGATTGTTATTGAAAACGATAGTGGACATGAGGAGGAGGATGAACATGACGAGAGGGAGGATGAAGAAGATGAGGAGGAAGAGGAAGATGTGGCAAATAATGAAAATGAAGACGAAGATGAAGAAGATGAATATTAAATTAATGTAACCTAGCTATTTTATTTTGTAGAATTTATAAGATTTAATTATTTATCATTTGGTTATAACTTATAACTTAATTATTTATCATTTGGTTATAACTTATAATTTAATTATTTATTATTTGGTTATAAAAATAGAATGAAAATAAATAAACGATTTTTTTATAAAAAAAAGATCCGTCGCCATTTCCGTCGTCAACGACAACGAGCCAATACCGGCCGATATATCCGTCGGCATATCCGTCGCCAACGGCAAAAAGTCAAAGCCGACCGATATATCCGTCGGTATATCCGTCGCCAACGGCAAAGAGTCAATGCCAACGGATATATCCGTCGGCATTTCCGAATATAAATGTAACTTTCTCTCATTCCACGCGTTATTTCCCCCACCTCCACCTTCTTATTTTCCCCCTCACACATCACACATCACGACTCGTTTCCCCTCTCAATTCCATCCCTGCACTTTGATTCTCACTACCATTTCTACATTCCTCCTATAGTTTGGTCGGCCTTCTCTCATTTCCGACGAGCGGCGGCGGCGGTCTCGGACTCAGAATGGGCAGCTTCGGCCGAAGCGGAGGCGATGCCTCGCTTGACCAATCGACGGTGACGGAGCAGAGCGGAAATTTTGTGTAACTTCAACTTAGGTTTTGATTTTCTGAGTGAAATGTGGATATTTAATTTTTTTTTTTTGTATGTAACTTTTTTTTTTTTTTTTTTGAAAATTCTTCAATATTCCGGGTGTGAAAAGTGAAATCTTTTCAGTTTCGTTGAGATCTTGGTTGGGTTTCGTTGTTTACTGACTTTATTTCGTGTTGCTTTTTTTTTACAGTGTTAAACAGATGTGAGAAGTTTTGGTAAATTTGTCAAGGTAAATAGAGACTTGTAGGGTAAATTTTCGATTATTTTGCTTAAATTTGCTTTTTGTGACACTGTTAAACAGATGTGAGAAGTTTTGGTAATTTTTGAGATAATTTACTTGACAAGCATGAGTTTGGAAATTGTGCAGTTTATCTACAGTTTTAATAATTGTTAATAGCTTCTTTTGTTTTTTTTTCCTTTTAAGTATCAGTTCATGTATTTTCGGACAAGAGTATGCTGATTGTTGGTCCCAAAATTTGAATTAAGATTGAGTAAGCTAAGAAAAAGTCTAGAGGGGAGGGGTGAATAGACTTTTCAAATTCTGTCAAAATATCAGAGTTTTTAGTGCGGAAATGTGTTCTATACAGTACTGTTTTTAAGATCAGCTCAGTACTTCACAGTTAGCTTTTATACTCAACTTTTCTTTAAATCTTTTCTTTAGAAAACTTACTATTCTTGTTCAACAAATATATCAACAGTTAATCAAAACAAACAGTAAAGAACACAAGATTTTTATAGTGGTTCGACAACTTGTCTACATCCACTCTCACAACTCCAGTTGCGATGTTTTATTACTCTTTTCCACTTGAGTACTTGTTGTTTAGAGTCCCAAGATTAAGACTTCGATCTTGTCGATTACACTTCCAAGTGTATCTTCGATCAACTAGTAATTTCACAAGTAACTAGCACACTTGTTTACACAATACAAACTTAAAACGAAAAGTAAAACTTCTCTAGTAATAGCCTTTGATTCTTTTCTTCAGTTCTGTGGCTTCTCTTCTGGTTCTTGATCTTCAACTCTGTGAGTGCTTGAATACTTGAATACTTCTTGATTGCTCTTGAATAGTAATTGTATCAGTAGTCTTTTCAAGTAGAAGATCACATGGTATTTATAAGATCTAGTATGACAGTTAGCAGTTTGTGAACTAACTCTCAACTAACTCATAACCGTTTCTTGTTTTGTAACTTCCTTCTGTTTTGTAACCAACTTATCTTATCTTTCAAGTCAGCATATCTTCAACAATAACTTCAGTTACGCTTCAAATAAGTCATCCAAACTTATTCTTCAATCCAACTAACTCAGCACAGTAAACTACTCTTCTTAGTTTTACTGCTCTTGGTCAGTCAGCACAGTTCTTCCAAAACTGTTCAGCTTCCTTCAAAACTTCACTTGATTTCTTAGTCATCTTTAGTCTTCTGACTTCCATCTAATCTACTGTTCTAACTATTACAATGCTGAATACAATAGAATACAACTTTACAAATATAAAACCTATCTATACATCAACTGAACTACATACAGATGAGTATAACTAAGTCCTATACTATAAGCTGTCTATACAATATTTCCATCAGCTTAGTTCTTAAACAGTTCATATATCAGATTAGTAAAATACTAAGATCAGTAAACTTAAACTTCATATTCACATTAAGATCAGTAATTTTATACTTCATATAACTCACATATAATAACATATAATCACATATATCATTAACTCTAAATTTACTTTTGGTCATCAAAACATATAATCATCAATTAGAACATTGTTTATAGGATTCATATCCCAACAATTTCCCCCTTTTTGATGAAGCCAAAACTACTTAAACATTAACAGATCAGTAGTTAAGATATACAGTTAATCATATAGTTCATCAATTCAAAAATCAGATTAGGATTCAAAATAAGATCAGATATTACACATACTTCACATAGTCACAGAAATACCAAATAAATAAAATAAAGATAAGGTTAAGAGGTGTTATCTTTTCAGCATAGTCCTTCATCTTCAGTCTCTATGAGGATTTCTGAATGCCAAGTATAATCTGTTCTTGATATCCATTATGTGATTAAGATCAGTTATGCCTTCATCTTGAATGATCTATGAAATCATGTTTCCAATCTCTAAGTAATCTGGTTCACCATCTTCAAGTCTTGGAGGTTCCCAAACTGGTTCTTCAGGACATAAGATCTGTATTCCTGCACCAGCAGCTAATAACAAAATGTGTTTCCAAACATCTCTTGATATATTCATCATGAATGCATCAAAATCAGAATATTCATCTTCCTTGCTTGAATGGTCACCAAATTTCTTCACAATAAAATTAGCAATCTGCCATTTCTTTTTCAAATTATTCTAGAACTCCATATCTTCTGGATCAACCACAAATTCCATAAATTGTTCATCCAGAACAGTTCCAACAGATTTAGACTTCATTTTCTTTTTCAATGCAGTAACTCGATTATCAAATTTCTTTCTTGTAGCTTCTGCATCTTTCATCTTTTGTTTTCTAATCTGTTCAGCAGATCTTTTCTCAGTCATTTCAATTTTCTTCTGAGCAAGCATCTGATTATGCTTCTCAATTGCTTCAGCCATTTGTACCTTACTAGGTCTACTATCAGTAACCACATGTTTCAGCTTGCTTTTAGACCTGGTAATCCTTCCAGTCTCTTCAGTCTCTTCTTCATCATCAAAAATAAATTTCCTTTTTCTTTTTCCAGAAGAAGATTCAACAATGTGTTTCTGAGTACTAATTTCTTGAATTTCAGAATCAGGATTGATTCTTAATTTCAGACTAATGATTTCTTCTTTCAAATCATCAATGCTAGCTTTCATCTCATCTTGACTCACAACCAATTGAGTTTGTTGTGTTTGAGTCTGCTCCATCACTTTCATCACTTTTACTTCCCCCTTTTTGGCTTCATCTTGCCATTCCTTCAAGGGTGTCAAAAGTATCTCTACTTTCTTTTGCAGCTCAGTAGAAAGTGACTTTTCTTGTAATCTATGCAGATCATAGATCTTATTCATAGTGAATTCCATTATCTTGTCATAAGAATTAGCAGCAGTCAAACTTTCCAATTTCTCAGTGGCTTGTTGAAATCGTTTCAAAGTATCATCCAGCTTACTTTGTAACTCTTCATTATGCTTTTTCAACATCTCAAAGCTAGAGTTATTTTGCACTGTTTCAGTAGGAACATCTCTTACTGTCTCATCAAGCACAGTATGTTCAGCAGCAAAGACTGGTGTGCTTTCCAACTCATCAGCACCCAAATCTTGTTCCACTAAAACTTCAGTTTCTTCAGCTACAACTGTGTTCTCAAACATCTCAGTTGCATTTGTATCAGCTTCATAATCAGCTTCCATATCAGCTTCATAATCAGCATGATTATCTGAATTTCTAACTTCAACATCATCAGCATCCATGTTGACATCAGTATCAACATTTACATCAGTAGGCTTAACCATGGAATATTTGCAACCAGTTATTCTTTCAATCAACTGAATAACAGATTCCAAAGTTGATAACTCAGTGTAAGAATCAACATCAGCAGCTACTTTCTGTTCTTGTTCCCAATCATGAAACACAGAAAGTCCACCCATACCTTCAGCTACAACCATCAGCTGATCTAGGCCTAACCTTCTAAGATATACCCAAGTACTTATCCTTAGAAGTTGCTCAAAGGTCTTAGTGCTGTCATCTAACCCATGAAAACTTTTGAGAAGAGCATTTCTCAACTTAAATCGGATCCTCTCTTCCTTATCACAAATAGGATAATCCATCAGGAACACTGACTCTGGTTGGATAAAATCAGGTTCTGGGGAGGATGTAATTTCAATTGGTTCAGAGGAAGGTATATGTTCATGTTCAGTAGAGTGATCATGAACTGGTTCAGATTCAGGTTCAGGAGAAAAATGAGGAGTAGGAGTATGGTGAGGATTAGATTGGGGAGTGGAATGAAAAGAAGTGTTCTGAGGGGTTGAGGGAGGAGTGTTCTGATGAAGAGGAGAGTAGTGAACTGACTCCTCAGAACAGGAAGGATCAGCTTCAAGGGGTTTGGCTTGAATAGAATGAGAGGTTGAGGGAGAAGGGGTAGTGTTCTTGAGGACTCTTCTGGGTCTAAGAACACCAGACACTTTAGTTCTATTATGTGAAAGGATGAGGCTCGAAGAACTTACCTCTTCCACAGAAGACTCCTTCACAGCGGCAACGGACTCTTCTGACTTTTCAGAAACGGCCCTAGCTTATCGACCTCTTCGTAATCCAGCTCGATGAGGATCATGCCTAGCCTTCGTTCTCAACTCCGGCTCATCGTTTTCAGAACGGAACATAGAACCACCAGATTCTTGAGGTTGAGGACGATTCCTCTGGCTTTGTTCAAATAATGTAGACTCCTTCTTGAACAAGAATTTGCCCTGATGAAATCTTTTCGGACGGCTCCAATCCATCTTCCTTTCAGCTAATTGAGGCAACAATATGCTCAATTTACTTTCAAAACCCATCTTTGGAAAATTCTCTAGTGACCTCATCAAATACCACTTTCTCTCTTTCAGCCAACAATCTGCCAAGCAGAAATCCTTGCCAATCACCATTGACACGATCAGTGATTGTAGCCATAATGCGAATCTTGAGATTGGTGAGGGCGTCTTGACTGAAATGTTGCCCTAACAAGCATTTTCCAGCTATATCCATCAACAATTGCAAACCTTCTGGGAGAATATCCTTCTTCAAATTGGACAACGTCGCTGGGTCAACATTCAACCATCTGCCCACGCGAACCTTCTCTTGCCCTGCCATATAGCTCAGAACGTCTATTGGCCCGTCTGGTAGATTGAACGCGATTCCAAGGGTTTCTCTGGAAATGACAACCCCGTGGCCAGAAACAATCGAATGAATGTTGTTTGAGACACCCTGCACCTGAAGAAAGAATTCCATCGCCTCAGGTTCGTAAACCTTCACAGGAAATGATTCTAGGTATTTCCGTAGCCCGCATTCTTCACACATGGTGAGAATGGCTTGATTCTCTGTTTTTTGACGTCCGACGAAGTAAACAGAATTTTCAACGAAAATTCCTTTATTTTTACTCGATCTTGCTGGATTGAATGTACCTACCACTTCATTCTCTTCGTTAAGAATATCAATAATCGCCATAGAGTAGAAATGTAGAAGTGTAGATGTACAGAGTAAGGATAATTGAGAAAGCTTGAGCTTAGAGAATCTTGCAGAAAGATTTTGAGTAATGAAGAAGATGAAGTTAATGGGATCGTGTAAATCAAAAATCAAAGCAAATCTAGGGCTTGGATTGATTTTTATTTTCACGTTGTGTGGTTTGGATTGAGTTATTAGAAAAGGTGTAAATTGGGAAAAACGTTCCAGATTCATAACAGCTCAATTCCAATTTGGAGCCAACTTGTGTTGATAAATACACCTTTTAAATTAGGTTAAAAATAGAGGAGTGTATTAATCTTCTCTATAAATAATCTAATTTTGAACAGACCTTGACTTAAAAGTACTCTAAGGCAAAATACTGTTCTGATGTGTATCAGCACAGTTGTTTTCCATACACACTATACTTCAATTTCTTATTACTACTATACTGAATTTTACTTATCTAGGTTCAGCTGAGTACTGTGATCAGCTGAGTATTCTTTTGAAGATCAGCTCAGTAGTCGGGTCAGCTCAGTAATCCTCAGATCAGTTCCCCAACTCTTCTGATTTTCACCCTTTTTTTTTTTATATAAGCACAGTACTTTCTTAGATCAGTACTGTAAATGATCTGTGGACAGATTTCCCTGTAATCAAATAAGCTCTGTAGACAGGTTAATCAGTAATCAGATCAGATATGTAGATTGAATGATATTGTAGTCAGAATAGTTCTGTAGACAACTCAATTCAATAATCAGAACATGTCTGTAGACAGATTTGTGCTGTAATCCGATCAGATTTGTAGACAGATCACATCTGCAATCAGATCAGTTCCCCCTCCAGTGGAGAACTCCTCTTCTGTGCCTGTTTCACCTTGGTAGAAGTGTTAGTTCATGCATAGATGGTGAAATACAATACATAATAGTAAAGAATAATTAAAATAGGTCTATATAAGGTTTGTTCTAAGGTGTCTTGTGCTCTGAGTCAACATAAAGGATTTTTCAGAAATCATAGATTCCCCCTTAAATGTATATTCTCAATTCCCTCAGCTTTACCAGCTTCCTCATCGGGATTTAGGCACTTTAGTAACCTTTTTACCTGATTGTGATGAATGTAGAGGTCTTGACATGGTCTGTTCTTCAGAATTACCCTTCTTGGTGAACTGGTCTTGATATCAGCTCAGTACCTGAAATGTTAGTATACAACTCTATATACATGCAGGATCCATGTCTATCAATCCAATCGACCCTGCAAGTAGTGATCTTAATAATTTAGGTACCCTTTCTTTACTGGGGTCCTTGTGGGTTAGTAGTAAGAGGTATCCAAATAAACATTGAAGATTTGAATAATTGAGACCTCTTAAGTTTTCTACCATGCTTATCACAGAACAATACTTTGTTGACCTTATCCAAATTATCAGCAGACTTAGGATCTATTTTTCTGAGATAGCCTTTCCTTGGTTCTATCCCTTTTTCAGGAAGATCAGTATGTCTGTAATAGTTTGCATATGGCCTAAAAGCCTGTGGACCATACGGCTTATAGATGCGTTTTGGTCTTTCCTCTCCAATGATATCATAAGATAAAGGTGGAGGATAAAGAACAGGTTTGTTATGATAATGAGGCACAAATTTCCTAGGTTTAGTTGAGTACAGCTGAGACTGCCTTATAAAAGGAGGTCTAGGCTGTTTCCAACTTGCCTGTACTTGTCTTGACCTACTGTTCTGAGTCTGCCTCTTCTGATTCCAGGACAGTTCTGCTCTGGTTAGAGGAGTAGTACTCTTCTGATATGGTCTTGACTGTACTGGTCTAGATCCATTCTTCTGTTTACCATTCTTGGTAGTAGGAGGAATGTATTTAGACTGTACTTTGGATCTTGGATCATTATCATAAGTCATAGGTTCTTTTCCTTTATCTAATTGCAAAAAACTTGAACTAGCTCTAGTAGTGTTCTTAATGCCTGAAGTAGAGGGACTAGGCAGATCAGTACCTATTCCACTCTTATCATAAGGAGCTCTGTATCTGTCTGATAGTTTTTTATTAATCTTAGAAGAGTTAATCATCTCAGATAGCTTCAGATCCAAGCTCAGTACTTCAGATTCTAAGAATCTATTGCGCTCTTCAAGTTTTTCACATTTAATCTTTAAGTCATTGAACTCATTTGTTTCTTTAGCTTGTGTATGAAGCATACCCTGATATAACTTGTCCATAGATGCATACTTATCTTTGAGTTGAGACAACTCTTCTGATAGCCGTGCATTTAGAATAGTTATATTAGGATCCACTTGCATTTGAGCTTCTCGAAGACTAATGATTTTTGTCTTAAAGATATGTTCTCATCACTGATTTCCATGAATGCTTTGTTAGCTGGTAGGAGGTCTTCTTCATTCACTCCATTGGAATGATGAAGACTACTTCCTACACTACTATCAGCAGTGTCACATAAATCAGAATCAGAACTATCACTATATTGAAAAAAATTTACATTTGATACCTTTCTTACTTCTTTGGCCATGAATGTCAGATCATCGTCTCGATCATCATCGTTGCTGGTGAAGTAACCAGATGAAGACGATGGTAACTCTTCTAATTCCACATCAGAGTCATCATTTTCCATCATTGCCTTCTTTTCTTTGGCATTGCGATGATCCCTTTTTGCTTTCCATTCTGATGTAGAGTAATCGTAGTCTGTAACAAACAACTTAGGTAGTTTTGTAGCATTAGTATCCATGTTTGAAGATAGAAAATATCAGCTACAGTAATGAGATCAGAAATATCACCAAATCTGAGTAGTAAGTAAAATTCACAGATCAGCTCAAAGAGGACAACAAGACTTTCCCTCAAAGTCTTCTTGGTAATCTAGAAACAGCAGTCCTTTCGAACTCCTGCTCTGATACCACTTGTTGGTCCCAAAAGTAGAGTTAAGATTGAGTAAGCTAAGAAAAAGTCTAGAGGGGAGGGGTGAATAGACTTTTCAAATTCTATCAAAATATCAGAGTTTTTAGTGCGGAAATGTGTTCTGTACAGTACTGTTCTTAAGATCAGCTCAGTACTTCACAGTTAGCTTTTATACTCAACTTTTCTTTAAATCTTTTCTTTAGAAAACTTACTGTTCTTGTTCAACAAATATATCAACAGTTAATCAAAACAAACAGTAAAGAACACAAGATTTTTATAGTGGTTCGACAACTTGTCTACATCCACTCTCACAACTCCAGTTGTGATGTTTTATTACTCTTTTCCACTTGAGTACTTGTTGTTTAGAGTCCCAAGATTAAGACTTCGATCTTGTCGATTACACTTCCAAGTGTATCTTCGATCAACTAGTAATTTCACAAGTAACTAGCACACTTGTTTACACAATACAAACTTAAAACGAAAAGTAAAACTTCTCTAGTAATAGCCTTTGATTCTTTTCTTCAGTTCTGTGGCTTCTCTTCTGGTTCTTGATCTTCAACTCTGTGAGTGCTTGAATACTTGAATACTTCTTGATTGCTCTTGAATAGTAATTGTATCAGTAGTCTTTTCAAGTAGAAGATCACATGGTATTTATAAGATCTAGTATGACAGTTAGCAGTTTGTGAACTAACTCTCAACTAACTCATAACCGTTTCTTGTTTTGTAACTTCCTTCTGTTTTGTAACCAACTTATCTTATCTTTCAAGTCAGCATATCTTCAACAATAACTTCAGTTACGCTTCAAATAAGTCATCCAAACTTATTCTTCAATCCAACTAACTCAGCACAGTAAACTACTCTTCTTAGTTTTACTGCTCTTGGTCAGTCAGCACAATTCTTCCAAAACTGTTCAGCTTCCTTCAAAACTTCACTTGATTTCTTCAATCTCTGAAATAGTCTTCTTAGTCATCTTTAGTCTTCTGACTTCCATCTAATCTACTGTTCTAACTATTACAATGCTGAATACAATAGAATACAACTTTACAAATATAAAACCTATCTATACATCAACTGAACTACATACAGATGAGTATAACTAAGTCCTATACTATAAGCTGTCTATACAATATTTCCATCAGCTTAGTTCTTAAACAGTTCATATATCAGATTAGTAAAATACTAAGATCAGTAAACTTAAACTTCATATTCACATTAAGATCAGTAATTTTATACTTCATATAACTCACATATAATAACATATAATCACATATATCATTAACTCTAAATTTACTTTTGGCCATCAAAACATATAATCATCAATTAGAACATTGTTTATAGGATTCATATCCCAACACTGATCTATAAACTTATTTGTCCTTATTTGTAATTTGACATGCATTGGTTTTATTGGTTTTTTGGTTTGATTTTATTATGGAAGGAGTATGCTTATTGTTTATGCTCTCTCTGATGCTTAAATTGATTTGTGATCACTTCCATTCCAGATATCTTAGTTAGTAAAATTGTAGAATGATTACAGCTCATTGTCACAGAATTTTGATACTTGAATTCGATTACACAGATCTTTTCTTTTATTCCTTTTGTACTTTTGATTGATAATTGTATTTGTAGATTCTTTTATTCAGATGAACTTTATTTTCTGTGATAGAATGAGTCGAATACCAAACGAACAAAAGTATCTGAATCTTTTTGTGAAAATGCCTGAAGACCGATCGAAACTATGCGAGCCTAATGAAGTTACTTGATCTCGTAGTATTGTTGAGGTATGTTCAATTTTTATGATAATTTAATTTATGTTTAAATATATAAAATGACAATTGAATCTTGATTCTTTGGAATTGATTTTGAAATGGCAGGGATGGAGTCGGCGAAGGACAGTTTAATCAAGTTCTTCTCTTTCCTACAAAACACCTGGTATAAATTTTGATTTCAGCAATTTAATAACCCAACTGATCTAATTCTTACCCTGTGAATAAATGGAAAATAAGATTCTTACCCTCGTGTAATTCTTTTTTAAACGATTTATCTTATAATCCTCTTGTAATTTTATATATTAATTAATTTCCTTATGTGAAAAATAGGTTGTGGATTTGCTTAAGCTGTCTTTAATTTCTCAAACTCCACTGTCTGATCTCCTACTCAATACTAAAAGGATGATATTGAAAGTAATGTTTCAAAAATCAACCAACAAGTTGCTGTTTGCTCAGGCAAAGGACGATTTTGTTTATTCTGTTGGATCTAATGTAGATTTGTGTCACCCAACTAAGTTCGATTTTGTTTATTCTGTTGGATCTAATGTAGATTTGTGTATTGAATTATTTAACTTGATGTTCTTCATTTCTTTGGAATGAATTTTGTTATTAGTAATGAATTAATGCAATTTTGATCGGGTCGGTCGGGTCGGATCCCGATCACAAATAATTTTTTTTTTAATTTTTGGTACTTACCGATGGAATATTCAATCGGTTTAGCGTCGGTAATGCCGACGGACGGGCCGACGGAATATAATTTTTTTAAAAAAAAATTTGGTACTTACCGACGAAATCTTGACCCGGTTTGAAAACGGGTTGGTTTGACTGCCGACGGAATTGAATCCGTCGGCACTGGCGACCCGGTTTGAAAACGGATTAGTTTGAATCCGTCGGGAATCCGTCGCCACATACCGACGGAATCATATTTTCCGTCGGTAAACCATACCGACCAATCCATCGACGACAATAGAGGTATCAATAGAGGTAAAAATAGCATTTAATGCTTTAGAATTGTATCTTGTTGTTATTATCTCATCAGCCGTCCAATCAACTTCTTTCTTGAGTTGAATTTCACCATCGACATCTGCTGGATTTTTTGGTGCATTCCAACCTGTAAGAACAGTCCTCCAAGAACGTTCATCAATTGACTTGATGTACATTCGCATCTTAGGCTTCCAATAAGCATAATTTGAACCATCTAAAACGAGTGGCCTAAGTGCAGTGGATATGTGATGTGTTTCCATTGCTAACATAAACTAAAACACACTTTAAGCAAGGATCTAAACCTAGTGTCGTCAGGTGTTGGCTCTGATACCAACTGAAAGTGTGTGTGGGGTATCTAGTGTTTAAGTGAAAAACGGAACAATGTTACACTGAATGTTGAGACAAATAGTATAGCATTAACTCTAAAAGAATATAAAGAAGTAGACACAGCGGAAGACTAAAACACAAAAACAATAAGAACACAATGGAATAATTTTAACATAGATTTTATTAATAACAAAACATATGCTATGCCTTACTGCGAAAACAACTTAACTTGTAAGTTTACTAAAAATGTCGTGTAAATGTCTAAGCAATTACTTCAACATTACACAAATAGAAACTACAATAGAGGCAGATGCCTGAATCTGTAAAGAGACTTAAGTGTTTGATCACTGTCTAAAGAAATAATATGATCTATGATTCCCTCTTAATCGATACAAGACTAGAACTAAATACACTTGAAGGTATGGTATCCCTCGGTGTATATTAAATGATACAACTACTGACCATAACTCCTAATAGGGTTGAACTCTGAAAAAGGTGTTACTCGAATAGTGCATGCATGCTTTGTAATGAAAGTCTCCAACGGTATTTATAGAGAAATAGTCTAATTCTAGATCCTTCCATATGAGATCCTATTTTTTATAGAGAAATAGTCGAATTATATATCCTTCCATATAAGATCCTATTTTTTTATAGAGAAATAGTCGAATTCTAGATCCTTCCATATGAGATCCTATTTTTTAGGATCTCCACTTCCATGATCTCTCTAGATCCTTCTTCCATCTTCCAGGTCATTCTAAACTGCTCCAAACTCTTCTAGCACGTCCTCCAACATTTTGGAATCTTCCAGATTCCAGACTCTTGTAGAAGCTTTTAGATCGTCCCTGAATGTGAGAGCATTTAGTTCAACATTTAATGTAACATTTAAGAAAGGACTTAGAATAAATCAAGGAAGAAATTAAAATGTTGTTGATAATGTTAAAAGCATATAAGAGTTAACAACATCTACCACCTGTCACCTTAAAATAAAACATATTTCATACAAGTATCCAACGTAAAATAAATCAAAATGAATGAGAGTTTAAGCAAATATTTGTCACTCCACGCAGCAGCATTCGAGTATTATATAATCAAATCCAATAAAACAAAGATATAAAACAATGTAAAAGATTTCTCAGATATGTTCAGTTTGGAGATCGAATGAATACAAAAGCTATTATTAGATCACACAATTAGAAAGATTGCTTCTAATAAGAACCCAAATCTTACACTACAAAAAACGCAGCGTTTACCGACGGAACTACCGACGGAATTGTGGTCGGTAGGCGTGGTTTCCGACGGAACTACCGACGGAATAATTCAGTCGGCTCTAGTCTCGTCGGCCCGGTTTACCGACGGAAATTTTTATTCCGTCGGTAGTCCCGACGGAATAAATCAGTCGAGTCTGCCGACGGATCTCATTCTGTCGGTAGTCCGAATGACCCGTTTTGAAACCGGGTCTGATTTCTGTCGACAATTCCGTCGGTCGTCCGTCGGTACTACCGACGGAAATTTATTTTAGCATTTTTTTTTACAAAAATGTAAGTCAACTTGAAAAAATAAATAAAATAACGCGCGTGGTCGGACTCGACCCGACCCGGCCCGACCCGCGATCTGTTATTAAGGCCACCATTTTATTCTGGCCTTGCTAGGAATCGAACCCGATCTGTTATTAAGGCCACCATTTTATTCTGGCCTTGCTAGGAATCGAACCCGGTGTGTGGGCGCCTAGTCAAGGGCGCCTACCACTCGGACAGGTGTGTTACTTGTTCGTAATTGTAATATTAATTGTATATATACTCATTTTCGGCCCATTTTTTTTTTAAATTCACAAAATTAATTTCTTTCATATATATCAAATAATTAAATTTGTAATCTATAATTTATATTTTTATAATTTATATTTTTTAAAATACTAAAATATTCATATTTTAACTAAAATACTAATATTTTTTAGTAAAAAAATCATTTTTTTGCTAATTATTTTTTAAAAAATTTCAAAAAATTAATTTCATTCACATAAATTAAATAATTAAATTTGTAATCTATAATTTATATATTTTTAAATACTAAAATATTCATTTTTTTACTAAAATATTCATTTTTTTGCTAATTATATTTTAAAAATTTTCAAAAAATTAATTTCTTTTCACAATTTTTAGTTGTAACTTAATGATAAATAAATATTTTTAAATTGTACATCTAATAAAATAATTAGCTTACATTATATAATTTATTATTCATCTTCTTCCTCTTCATCTTCTTCATCTACATTTTCATTATTTGTCTCATCTTCCTCCTCTTCATCCTCCTCCTCCTCCTCTTTGTCCTCTTCCTCTTCATCATCCTCTTCATTTTCATCATCTTCCTCATTTCCATTATCGTTTTCAATTTCGATCAATTGTGAATTTTCAGCCGTCAAGTCTACGTGGATATTCAAATCTTCCGTAAAGACTTCAGTTCTAGCCTCTATTTGTTCCGTTTGAAACGGAGAATCATCTTCATCACTCCTTTCCTTTGTAGGGACTTCTACCATTGATCTTGCCTTTACTTTGCAAACAGCGTGCCATTCAATTTTACTACGTGATCGTACTGGATACTTGCAGTAGTATACTTGAGATACTTGATGGGCAAATACAAATGGATCATTCCCGCTATAGCTCCTTTTCGGATTAACATCCACGAGTTTGTACTCCGGATGAATCCTTGTTCCTGAAGGGCCTGAATCAAACCAATGACACTTGAACAACACTACAGTCTTTGCTGGATATCCCGGATATTCTACTTCAACGACTTCATGCAACACCCCATAGTAGTCACTTGCATCTGCATTGTAGTTTGCACTGCTAATGCAAACACCACTGTTGGTAGTCGCTTTTCTTGATGCATACTCGGATGTATGAAATCTGTAGCCCTTAATCAATAACAAAATCACGTTATTAATGAAATCAATAATTTACAAAACTAATTAATAATGACTTAATTTAAACAATAACAATAATTACTATATTAATCAAACCGTACAACACCCCTACTTATAAGAATAATTACTAATTTAATCAACAATAATAACCTAGTTTAATTATCAAAACGAACTAACAAGAAAACTACACTATATATTTGAACTAACATACATTAATTAATTACAATTAACCAATAAAAAACATATAATCCACGTACTAACATATATTTGAATTAATTATACATATATATTCATCAACTACGTACATGAAATTTTATAATAATTAACATGCAATTTATAATAATAACAGTTTTATAATAATTAACATGCAATTTATAATAATAACAGTTTTATAATAATTAACATGCAATTTATAATAATAATAGTTTTATAATAATTAACATGCAATAATTAATACAATAACTTAATTAAAATTAATTAAGAATTTATAAAATGTACCGTTTAAATTGAAGAAAATTGGAGTAGATAATCGTTATGCCCTTTGTCGATCAATCCACGCACCACGCACAAGAAAATCCAATCCACGAACAGAGGAGACGAACAGGGAGAGGGAGACGAAAGACAAAAAAAAAAATTCCTCATAGAGGAACTGCCCCTTCGACAGTTCTTATAAAAAAAAATAAAAATTTGGCTACCGACGGGTATTTCCGTCGGTAGCACGCGAATATTAATGCCACGCGTCTTTTCATTGGTATCCGAGGCGGTGGGTCAAAGCGGGTTGGCTACCGACGGATTTTTTCCGTCGGCAGTCGAAATTTGAACGACCGACGGAAAAATTCCGTCGGGAAGCAAGGCTAAAACGGCACCGTTTGGCCGCGGAATTGAATTCCGTCGGGAAGTCGGTCGGACGGTCCCGACGGATCTTGGATTCCGTCGGGAGTCAGTCGATTCAAAAATTCCGCCGGCGATCCGTCGGAGCGGCCGACGGAATGGATTCCGTCGGTAGCCTTCCGTCGGCAAACTCCGCATTTTTTGTAGTGTTATATCAGTATTGATTTTTCAGATCTAACCTCAGTGCTCCCGTACAGATTCAAAATCGAAGTCTCTGTGACGCCAGTGCACATTTTGGGTTTAAATAGAATACAAAAGTATAAGTTGTGGGCAATTCTTACGGTAGTCACATTTTACAAAGTGACTACGCAGTCACTTTGTCGAATCGCGCCATGTGGCGTCGTAACCGTAAAAACGACCTGCTACCTGTTATACAGGTTTCAGTTATTTTTAGCATTATTTAAATTATATTTTGTTATTTACTATATTACCCTTCTTTTTAACTTTTATTTATATTTTACTTGCACCCACTAATTTAATGAGTGCACCCCCTAATCATATTTTTACTACAATTATCTGCACCCGCTAATTTAATGAATTCACCCCCTAATCATATTTTTACAACAATTATCTGCACCCGCTCATTTAATGAGTTCACCCCCAAATCATTTCTTTTTTACAACAGTTATCTACACCCGCTCATTCTATGAGTTCACCCCCAAATTATTTTTTACCACACTTATCTGCACTCGCTCATTTTATGAGTTCACCCCCAATTATTATTTTACCACGGTTATCTGCACTCGCACATTTTATGAGTGCACCCCAAAATATTTTTTAAAAAATAATCACATTTAAAAGACTATATTATCCTTTTATTATTTTACACAAAATATAATAAAATAAACTCTAAAAAATCAATTCACCACCAAATCACCCATATTTTAAAAAAAAAAGCGTAAAAATATAATTAATAAAAAACTATCAAAATTAGCCATTTCCATTTTTTGCATGTGTATTTTTTAAATTTTAATACAAAATAATATTATAGGTATAATTTTATTAAAGTCGATCGGCGGTGCACCTAAATTTTAATTTTAATTTGATGAGTAAAGGACCTGCCGGAAATCCATGCATGTCGGCGGGTGACCCAGCCACCACCATGCCCGACCACCCCCTCGACGGCGACGACGGCGCTTCGGTCTCGGCCGCTGAAGCCCGAGACCCCTCCTCGAATCGCAATCGTGATTCTTCACTTCCATAACAATCGACATAATCTTGCATCTCGGCCACGATCCATGGCGGCCGAAATCCTCTCCTCATTTCGACCACCGACGCGACTGCTTCGATCAATCTCCCTTGCGTTCGCGATCCAGGAGCTTCTCCTACATCAACGGCGCTCGCCTGCAACACTCGGATCGACGCTGCCTCTCTCTCGTCGTTCATCTCTGTCCAAATCGAAGCTACATTGCTTCATCCGCCTTCTTCACCCTGCTCCTGCGCAACCTCTTCCCCCGGCTGACGACGGCCCGACGGAGGACTGTGAGTATGTTGCTGATGGATCTCTGACCGGACGACACTCGGAGTCGGTGACCTTGCTGATGAAATCCCAAGCGACGACTACTGACCTAGGGTGCCCTCCCATTGGGCTAGGGTTTCCTTCAATTGGGCTTGGTAATGTGCACCCTCTATTTTCTTTAGTACACCCCGATCTGCACTCTCTCCACTTTTTTTTATGGTATTATTGTTATTGGTATTATTGATACTGATATTACTAGTTATTGATTGCAGTATTACTATTAATACACTATTGAATTAATATTAATGATTATTGATTATTAATTGTGGTATTACTGATTATGTGAAATTATTTATTACTGATTATTATTATTTTTATGGTATTACATATTATTGTTTATGGTATTACTAATAATTATTTTTGGTATTATTGAATATAATTAGATTTGTGGAATTATTTGTTATTGTATGAGATATTACTATTCAATGTTCATGGTATTACTAATAATTATTTTTTGTATTATTGAATATAATTAGATGTGTGAAATTATTTGTCATTGTATAAAATTTTACTGATTAATATTAATGGTATTACTGATTAATGTTCGTGGTATTACTAATTATTGTTAATGGTATTACTGATTACTGTTTATGGTATTACTGGTTATTACTTGTTGTATTACCGACTACTCCCTCCTTCCTATTGAAAGCTACCCAACTTTCCTTATTCGTTTGTCCCAATGAAAGTTACTCATTCCTTTTTTGACAAACTATTCCCTCTCACATTTCATTATATTCTTCTCTCTCTCAATCACATCACCTCTCATACATCCACTTATTATATCATATTTTTTAACCTCTGTGTCCGAAGCTCATGAGGAGCTTTCACTGGGACCGAGGGATTATAATAAAATCATACATATAATATTATTTTGTATTAAAACTAAAAAATATACTAATGAAAAAAAAGTAGGAAACAAAAAAAACGAAAGAAATAAAAAGTTTGAAATAAAAATTGAAAATGGGAAGAAAAATTAAAAAGAAAAAAAATTGAAATTTGTGCCTAATCTCGATAGTTTTTTTTTAATTATGTTTTTAAGATTTTTTTTCTAAAAATATGAGTGATTTGGTGGTGAATCGACGGTAACTCGGCAATGACTCGGTTGTAGATTGTAAATGTATAAATTAGGGTTGATTTTATTATATTTTTTGTTAATTAATAAAAAAATAATATAGTCTTTTAAATGTAATTATTTTTAAAAAAATATTTTGGGGTGAACTCTTAAAATGAGCGGGTGCAGATAATTGTGGTATAAAAATAATTTGGGGGTGAACTCATAAAATGAGCGGGTGCAGATAACTTTGGTAAAAATATAATTTGGGGGTGAACTCATAAAATGAGCGGTGTAGCAAACCGTTGTAAAAAAGAAATGATTTGGGGGTGAACTCATAAAATGAATGGGTGCAGATAACTATGGTAAAAAATGATTTTGGGTGAACTCATAAAATTAGCGGGTGTAGATAATTGTTGTAATAAATTATTTTATTGTATAAGGATAAAAATGTAAATTTACAATAATATATTTTAATTAATTTAATTTAATAGAAAATACAAATTTATGACACATTACGACAATACATATCGTAAAATTTTCAAAAGGTAACAGGTCATCAAATCTAAACATTTAGATTAGATTTGTAATGGCTTAGATTAACTGACTACGGTAGTCATTACGACACGTTACGACACCCTGACTACATATAGAAGGTCCCATAAGTTGTATTGATGTTACTTGTTAATACTCTCTTTAGCACCAGATATATACTCTAGTAACCAATGTTTAGCATGTGTATAAGATATAGAACAAGACCAACCATTCGAGAACTAGAGAAGAGCTACCAATACTACTACTTTTTGGTAAGGTCAGCATAGTTTTACTGCCCACATCATAAGTAAATACAAATAAATGATAATTGGATTAGTTTTCAAATCAAGCAGAAAGTAAACTTATAAGAATCATTGCACAAGGCCACCCTAGCTAATACTAATGGATGGCATTGTTCTTTGATATTTTCCTTCATAGAAACAGGTAATTAAAATGGAACAATTTCCTTCATCAATCAGCCACTGTAATGCATCAAGCCTGGTTGATGTTTTAATCCCAATGACTAGATCTGCATTTGAAGATGATGCAAGTGATAATATCCTTGCTTTTGGCCATGTGGCATGAATGCTTCCCCACATCTTAAAGTAGAAACGGCGGCTACCATATATATTCCCATCACTTTTGGAGTGCGGCTGTTCCCATACGTACGTAGTGTACATTCCGATTTGAATATTGCAAACATTCAGAAACATGTAGAGAGTTTTGACTAGAATTGTCAACTGCATCATTTTCAATTAAACTTTAGCTTCTATATATATAAAATAAGGAAAAGCCTGATAAGTATATTTTCTCCTCACCAATCTTGAAAAATATGCACATATCAATCAACAAAATCTAAGTAGCCTGTCAAATAATATCGAACTAATATAGAACGTTCTTTGCCTTGCTCAAATTTGTTCAGTCATGACCTATTGTTAATTGTTGTACGTGCTTTTCATGGTTGAATCGGATGTGGACTATTTATTAGCACGAGACAAACATGTATAATGATCGGGGTTTATTACGTGTTTAGGGAGTGTTTATATAGTGATTTTGATGATCTAATGAAGAACAATAAGAACAATCAAGAACAATGATATAGCTTCTTGGAGAAGCTAAAAGCTTGAGAGCTTTGGGAGAGTTTATTGCTTGGGTTGGGGTGATTTGGTGGAATTGTGTAACTTCTGTACAAATGAGCCCCCTTTTAGGCATTATATAGTGGTTTCTGGGGGCTGCCCGCCCTTTACACGTGGCACGCCCTTATTGGACCTGTCTTCTGCCCGAAAAGGTGATTTGATGGCGCATTTAATGCTAAACCGCCTCTGGTGCTCGTCCTCGCCGAGATGCCGAGGAGCTGGGTCACGGTGGTCGCCGGAGGACCTGATCATCTAGGAAGGTGGTCGCCCAAACCTTCGAGGTGTGTGGTCGCCACGCTTCATGCTGTCTCCCAAGGCTTCAACACTTAGACTTTCTCTAGCTACAAATAGGTGCGTGCTCGCCACACATTTGGGCGAGCAGCTAACTAAAACATGTGCTCGCCAACATCTTTGAGCGAGCACTTAAACATATTAAATACATCTATTCTATTACATTTTCTTGGTCTTGTTGACTAGTCGTCGCACGACTTGTTGACTGGTCCTCGCCACGTAAGCTGGTGACTAGGATTGACTTGTCAAAGATTGACTTCTTTGACTAGGTATAACATTTGCCCCCTGGTCGCCTTTCTTCGTATTCGCAGAATGGTAAGGCGAGCAGTATGGTCGTCTTGGAATGTGAGATTGTTTGACAACAAAATCAAATTTGGGATCTTGATGACGTGAGATGGAGGCGGTCGCCTCGTCTCCAGCGCCGAGCACGATTATCGAAGCAACTTTTAATAATGACGGATCTGACATGTGTCAGGCGCGTGAACGGCGCCCGAAATTTGAAAAGCGCGCGTGGGGCGCGTGCCGACCTCAAAGGTCGCGCGTGGGGGGCACTTTCCGAACTCGATTTTCGGAAATGACCCCAAATTTTTGGGGAAATTATGATTTTGACCCCGTTTTTTGCAAATAGGTCCCTGCACAACACTTGCCTATAAATAGGACTTTCTTCCTCATAAGCACACTTTCACATTTCTGCAAATTTTGAATTTCTCTCGAGCTTCCTTCCAAGCTTCTCTTTAAGCTTTTCCGGCGTGTTTTATGGTGGTTTTCGATTGACAAAAAGGTAAACAACTCACATTTTCTTCTTTAAAACTTCTTTCTCCCCCATTTCTATAGAAAAAAATGGAGGTTGGTGGCTCCGGTGGTGGCTCCGATGGTGGTCCGCCGCCGTTGGTTGGTGGTTCTGAAAATTCCGGCGGCGGAGACCGTTTGGCTTTGGCCTTGATGGAGAGGGCATCCACCTCGGACTCTAGGATCCACTCCCCCGAACCCATAAATGTTGGAGTCCGCAATCTTGGAAAGGCAGTGGTCGTCGACGTTGACGAGCTCGACGAATCCGATAGGGACGATGCCGACAATGATGCCGAGGAGGGCGGCAGCGAGACTGATTCTGATCTGCGCGACCAGGGTCTGGATCGAGGGTTGGGCGAACAGATAGAAACTGCCAAAGTCGAGGAGACCTTGACGAGGAGTCTCCGCGAGGACTTCGAGGAGGTTGTTCAATATGCGGAGAGCATAAAGGACATCTTGAGTGGTAGGGAAAATTTGGATGGCGACGAGGTCTCGAGGGAGGCCTATTACAAGTATTTTTGCGATTACCTTCCTCGAGAGGTTCCTCGCCCGCATCGAGAAGCTTTCCAAACAATGTACGAGGCGAGCAAGTATGCGAGCAAAGTCTCCTTGGCCCAATTAGAAAATTCACGGAAGAAGTATCAACTACCGGCCGACGTTTGCTTCTTTGTTCCTCGCCAGGATGAGAGGGCCGACCAGCCGCCAGAAGGGATGGTCGCCGTCAACATCGGCATGATGGAGGCAGGGCTGAGGTTCCCCCTGCACCCCAGTATTTCAAACTTCTTACATTTCTTAGGGGTGGCCCCTTCTCAGATTTTGCCGAACGGTTGGTCGAACCTGATCGGAATCCTAACACTGTTCGGCCTGGTGGCGGCCGAGAACGGATGTCGGAACACATGGCTTAGCCCGAAAGAGATTAACTATCTCCTTCAGGTGGCCGAGGCCGGAGAGAAAGTGGGTCGTGGATATTATTACGTGAGAGGCCGTGATAACTTCAAGTTGGTTGAAGGGGTTCCCAACAAAATTAGAGATTGGAAGACCAACTGGTGGTGGGTAGCCGGGGACTGGAAAAGTCCAGTGAGGCCGAATGGATCCTCTGCTCGCATTCCCCTCGAGACTGAATATCAAAGAATTCGTGGTAAGTTTTTTTATTTCTGCTCGTTCTTGTCTATACTGAATAACTCCTCGCTCTTGTAGGTGAAACTGCTCGCAAGAAGACTGCCGTTCACCGTCTCACGCCCATCTTCCAATACCATGTTTGCTGAGTTCTCAATCGTCGCTACCTGGAGAGGTCCTGTCGCTTTCTGAACAGGGAGTGTATGCGCGAGCGAGCAGGTCTCAGAGTACCTCCTCATCACTTCACTCGAGAGTTCCCTCCAGGTATCAACATATTTCTAAGTTGTGAAATTGCTCAAGTTTTGTGAAATTGCTCTTCGTAAACGCTGACTTCTCGCCTTTCTTTCTTAGTAGTGGTTCCAGAGAGAGTTGTCACTTATCTTCCTCCCACTGTCGAGGTTGATCGCATAAAATCGAGCAGGATGATGCAACAAGCAAGGATGCTCCGCGAGCGTAAGATAGTTGATGGCACCGACAAGAAAAGGAAAGGGGTGGAGACCTCGGGGGCTCCACCCAAGAAGGTTGCTAAAGCAACCCGAGGGGGTTCTTCTCGCCCACCTGCTACCGAGCAGAGGGGCGAGCCAATTGACGAACAGAGGGCTTCGCCGAGGAGGTCTCCTCCGAGGGGCAACTCGCCTCCCCCCACACAGGTCGTATCCCCTCCTCCCAGAAGCACGCGATCGCGCGAGACTGCTGCGAGCTCGTCGGCCGGGCAGAGGGCTCAGGGAGATAACACTCTTCTCGGCTGGGATGCCGATAGGGTTGCCAAGTAAGTCTATTATTAACAAGATTTGGGAAAATTTTCAAGTACCTTTTTCTAACTTTTTCCTTCTTTATTAGGGTTGCCGACTACCAGTTCGTCGAACCTTTCAATGGGAACCTCCTCGGCTTCTACCGATCGCGGGATCCGGTCGACAAAGAGCCTCTGAATCCGCTGGCACTTAGGGCCGTGAAGAATCTGCCCCGATTGTTGACGACCACGCTGGTCGACGAAGTGAACAATCACAACTCCTTGGAGAATGCGCGCCTGGTCGCCATTGATCTGAGCCGGGCATCCTACACTATGGAGAAACTCGCCAGCCAGATCACTGAGGGTCGCAAGGTCAGCGAAGAGAGGAGCGCAAAGCTCGCCCAAATGGCCAAGGCTAAGGCTGTCGTCGAGAGGCAGCTGGTCGCTTCTAAGGAGAAGGTGGTCGACCTTGAGACAAAGCTGGCCGATGTCGAGGCAAAGTTGGCCGATTCTGAGGCCCAACTTGAGACGGTTCGAAAGAAGGATCAAGAAGATCTCCAAGAGATCGAACGTCTCCGTGCTCGCCTCAAGACTGCCGAGGACGAGGTAAGAACTCTTACAAACAAATCTGCAACTGATGAGGAAGAGTTGGCCACTCTTCGGCAACAGCTGGTTGACATGACGGATGAACGAGATGAAATTGATGAGCTCGCTGGGGGCGTGGCCATTTTATCGGTGGCGCTCACTGCCCACGGGCTCATTCATGCGCTTAAAGAAATTCATCCGGAAGTGGACGTGATTTCGCTCGGCGGGTTTTTGGACGACCTCCTTATGAAGGAAAACCCTCAGCCGGAAACTGAACTCCCTCTGCTTCCGTTGATGAAATTGGGACTCCAGTTCCCTCGACTTTTGGGTGTTCCGGTACTTTTCTCGGATCCTCCACGAGCCTCCCCACCTCAACAGGGCGAGCAAAGTGCTCCTGCTAAAGTGGAGGCTGTGAATGATGAGGGGGAAGCTGGCGAGCAAGATGCTCCTGCCGAGGAGAATGCTCCGGGAGCTTAGTTTACTTGTATTTTATTTTTGTTTTTAGGACTGTTCGGCCACTAAGGCCTCTTTTGTGATTTCAGCCTCTTTAAGGCTTTTTTAATGAATGGAAACTTTTTGCTTAAGATGTGTTTGCTTATTTTGTTTAATATTGAGTGATCGTTCTCGATACTGCTTTTCAATTTATGTTATGATTATTTTTTGCAAGCATTTTTTAATAAGTACTTTTTAAATTGCCTTTTGTTTGTTTTCGAGCATCTTTTAAGAAAAAGTGATCGTCTTTCCTTGCGAGCATCTTTAAAAAAGAGTGCTCATCTTTCCTTGCGAGCATCTTTAAGAAAGAGTGCTCGTCTTTCCTTGCGAGCATCTTTAAGAAAGAGTGCTCGTCTTTCCTTGCGAGCATCTTTAAGAAAGAGTGCTCGTCTTTCCTTGCGAGCATCTTTAAGAAAGAGTGCTCGTCTTTTAGAGTTAACCATTCGTCGGTTGAACTCTTTTGTTTGATAGGTAGTGATCGTCGTCGCCACTACTTTGCAAGCATCTTTAAGAAAGAGTGCTCGTCTTTTAGAGTTAACCATTCGTCGGTTGAACTCTTTTGTTTGATAGGTAGTGATCGTCGTCGCCACTACCTTGCGAGCATCTTTAAGAAAGAGTGCTCGTCTTTTCTTTCCTAGATGGCTACGCAGAGCCTTTTCTAAAATTTCTAAAATTATCTAACACTTGACGGAAATTTAAAACTTGTATTGAAATGATGACTAGATACAAACTATACAAATATAAAGAAATTAAAAACTTACTGATAATACTTCTTCAGCTTGACCGCGTTCCATGGGTACTTGCTCGGCTTGCCCTCGAGATCTTCTAGCTCGTACGATCCGTTCAGGAGTGTGCGCGTTATTCGGTACGGACCCTCCCAAGTCAGGCCAAGTATGCCAATGGACTGCTCCGTCGCCCTCCGAAGTACGAGCTGGCCGATAGTGAATTGGCGAGCACGTACTTTGGTGTTGTAGTAGCGTTCTGACCTTTGCTTGTAGACCACGTTCTTCTCGTCCGCTGTTAGCCTTCGCTCTTCTAGGAAGTCCAAGTCGGAGAGCTGTGCATCGTTATTCAACTGCTCGTCATAATTTGCCACTCGAAAAGTGGGGACCTGCCCCTCTGCTGGTATGACAGCTTCGGTTCCGAACGCGAGCGCGAACGGAGTTTCACCAGTAGAATTTCTCGTGGTCGTCCGATATGCCCACAGAACCATGTGCAGCTCGTCCGCCCATTTGCCCTTCAATCCATCTAGCTTAGCTTTCAAGGTGTGCTTGATGATTTTGTTGATCGCCTCTACTTGACCATTTGATTGTGGATGATAGGGTGTTGAAAAAAGTTTCTTGATGTTCCACTCTGAGCAGAAATCCAGCATGTCTTGACTTGTGAATTGACGTCCGTTGTCGGTCACTATCGCTCGTGGTAGGCCGAACCTGCAAATTATGTTTTTCCAAATGAAGCTTGTCATCTGGGCCGTTGTGATGGTCTTCAATGCCTTCGCTTCGGTCCACTTGGTGAAGTAATCGACTGCTACGACTACGAAAGTTACCCCCCCGACGCCAGGCGGGAAAGGTCCGATGATGTCGATGCCCCACTTCGCGAAGGGCCAAGAGCTGTAGACGGAGATGAGCTCGTCTAGAGGTGAGTGAATGGCGGGTGCAAAAGCTTGACATCTCTTGCACGCCTGGGCGTAATGAATTGCATCCTTCTTCAGTGTTGGCCAAAAGTAGCCTTGCCTCATGATCTTTAAAGCGAGCGCTTGCCCCCCTATATGATTTCCACATGATCCATCGTGGATTTCGTGCATGACGATCTTCGCTTCGTCTTCTCCGAGGCATTTCAATAAAGGCATTGAAAAACCCCGTTTGTACAGCTGGTCGCCAAAAACAGTGTACCTTGTGGACCTGAGCTGCAATCTGGTCGCTTTCACTTTGTCCACCGAGAGCTCGCCGGTCTTGATGTACTTGATGATCGGCGATCTCCAGTCTTCGTCGCTGGTCGCTTCAACCTGTAAAATTTGACCTCTGTTCACCGATGGGGAAGAAATTTTAGTGATGGTTGCTTCTGAAAATATTGCCTCCCCCTCTGAAGTGGCCAGCCGAGCTAACGCATCTGCTTGCGTATTCCCCTCCCTAGGGATTTGCTCGATGTGGAATTGATCAAATTGCTCGAGTAATCCTTTCACTAGCTCTTGATATTTTATCATTTGATCGCCGCGAGCCTCGTAGTCGCCCGTGATTTGACATACAACCAGCTGAGAGTCAGAAATTTTTTTCAGTTTTCTGGCGCCTACGGCCATAGCCATCTTGATTCCTGCAACCAGAGCCTCGTACTCTGCTTCGTTGTTGGTCGCCCGATACTCGAACTCGATCGCCGAAGCAAACGTCTGTCCGGTTGGGCTGGTGAGGACAACTCCTGCCCCTGCTTTGGTGCTCGTCGACGAGCCATCGACGAACAGTGTCCAAGGAAGTTCGATTCCCTCGTCCAATTTCTCTGGGAAAGTGAGCTCTACAATGAATTCTGCCAGCACTTGTCCCTTGATTGTCGTTCTGGGTGCGTAGGTGAGCCCAAATTGCCCGATTTCCACCGACCATTTCAAAAGTCTTCCAGTGGTATCCGGACGATGCAGTGCTCGTCGGAGAGGAAAAGTTGTGAGGACGACCACCTCGTGGTCGAACAGGTACTGCCTTAATTTTCTGACGCTCATGATTAGTGCGTACGCCAATTTTTCCATCGGAGTATATCTCAACTCCGCATCTCTCAGTGTCTGACTTACGTAGTAGATAGGCAGATGTGTGCTCCCCTCGGCTCGGACGAGCACTGAACTGATCGCACAGTCAGTGGCCGCCAAGTATAGATACAAAATTTCGCCGGGGACTGGCTTAGATAGGACCTTTGGATCCGATAGATATTCCTTCAATTTCTCGAAAGCTTTCTCAAACTCATCGGTCCACTCGAACTTTCCTTTTTTCAAAGCGTCGAAAAAAGGTTTGCAACGATCGCCCGTTTGTGCAATAAATATGTTCAGCGATGCAAGGCATCCTGTCAACCTCTGTACTTCTTTCACGTTCCTTGGGCTTTGCATATTAATGGCTGCTTGAATTTTACTCGGATTTGCCTCGATGCCCCGCTGGCTAACCAGGTGCCCCAGAAATTTTCCTGAGCTAACTCCAAAACTGCATTTTTTCGGATTTAACTTCATGTTGTACTCTTTCAAAATATCAAATGTCATGGCAAGGTGGTGTAGGTGATCCTCTTTCCGTAAGGTTTTGACAACGATGTCGTCGATATAGACCTCCACCATCTCGCCGATGTGTTTCTCAAACATCTTATTTACCAGTCTTTGGTATGTTGCCCCTGCGTTTTTCAAACCGAAAGGCATTCTCTTCCAGCTATACATATCGAGCGCAGTCATGAAGGCCGTATGTCGCTGGTCGTCGGGATGCATTGCAATCTGATGGTACCTTGCGAAGGCATCCATGAAAGTTAACATCTCGTGCCCCGCTGTATTGTCTACAAGGTGATCAATGTGGGGCATCGGAAAGTGATCTTTTGGACAGGCGTCATTTAGATCTGTGAAGTATATACACAATCTCCACGACCCGGTCGTTTTTTTGACGAGCACTGGATTTGCCAACCACTCGGGATCAGTTCCAGTTTTCTCGATTAATTTGTTGTCGATCAATTTCTTGATTTCGACCGCCAACGCCGCACTTTTATCAGGCCCAAATTTTCTTCGTTTTTGGGTGATAGGTCTCCTTGCTGGATCAATATTCAATCTGTGGCAGGCATGATTCGTGGGAATGCCCACCATATCTTCGTGCGACCAGGCGAATGCATCGATGTTTTCTTTAAAAAATGCGACCATGTCTAATCGCAAATGTTCTGGTAAATTCGAACTAATGAATACCTCGAGTTCTGGACGAGCTTCGTTTAAATGAATGGTTTCAAGGTCCTCCGCTGAAGTTGCCCGCTCTTTAGGCTCCTTCCAACGAGGATCCTCGATTCCGAACTCCGGCTCAAAACCTAACCTAGGCTCCAGATCTGGAATGTTTTCTGGAAACTGGTCGTCGGGGAGCTGGTCGCCCGAATCTGTCTGCTCGTCGATTTCCATTGGGGTGTGGTCGTCCACTTCCATGGAGGCGTGCTCGTTCGCCTCCACTTGGTGGTCGTCGGAACTACGACTGCACTCCCCAACTTCAATCTTTCGGTACTTGCTAGGAAGACCCTCCAAGTAGTTCACTTGTTCTGTTTGTGTTTGACACTCAATATACTTTCCAATCATAGTACTTTCCTTAGAATGACGCTTTGCAAAACGGACGAGACACTCCCTCGCCCGCGTCTGATCGCCCTTGACGGTTATAACTCCCGCCGGGGTCGGAAATTTTACACAGTAGTAATAAGTAGAAACGGCCGCCTTGAACTCGTTGAAGAAAGGTCGGCCGAGGAACACATTGTAGGACGATGGCATGTCGATGATCAAGAAGTCGAGTTGTCTAGCATGGTGCATTTCTGGCTCTTTCGACGATGCCAACTCCAGGGATAGTCTGATTTTCCCAATGGGAAGGTTGCGCGTATCCCCAAAACCTACGATTATATCATCGCAAGGCTCGATGTATGCTGCATAATCACCGAGAGCATCCAGAGTATGCTTGAAGAGGATGTTGGTGTATGCCCCAGTGTCGACCATCATGCGATGGACGTTGGTTCCCATGATCTTCCCCGTGATGACCAAAGCATCATTGTTTGGGTGCACCACGCCGTTCAGGTCGTCGTCCGAGAAAAGGATTTGGTGAGATAGAGGCTTCTCGGCAGTCGGAGCGACGCACACCTGATGGACATTGTTCAGTGCTCGCTGCTCACTCTGAGCTCGGCGAACAAATAGAGCTTTCCCGGATTGAGTCCCTCCCAAAGGGCCTTGTATCACATTACAGGCTCCGCCCACGTTATCGATGTCGCCTCCTGGATTTTGTGGCATGGGAGGAGTCAGTTTGGGACGATTCAAATGTTGGCGCAGGTCGTCGCGACGTTTCTTCCCCCTGTTGTCGCCATTTCCAAGAGGCTTGATGAACTGGGCGAGCTTGCCCTCACTGTACAGCTTGAAAAGGTTTCTCACCAAGTCTCGGCACCCATTGGTGTGGTGGCCGATGGAGTTGTGGTAGTCACAGAATTTGCTACCATCTAGGTTGTCGTCGCTTGTATGCATTGGCTTGGCATGGGGGAGCAGATTCTTTCCCCTGACAGCATTGAAAATGCCCCTAGGATCAAGAGAGAGAGATTCTCTGAACTGTATGATCTCAGGAGACTCCTCGAAAGGCCTGAAGTTCGCTGGGTGAGCACTGCCAGCTTGAGTGGTCGCCTTCTTGGGCTAGGACGACTCCCCAGTGTTTGTATTTTTCTTGGGCCAGACCCTCTTGGACGCCTCAGGCTGCTCGTTAGCCTTGGCGGCGTCCATGATTTCTTCCATCTGAAGGAAGTTCCCAGCCCTCATGCGGAAGTCCGCATAAGAGACTGGGAAAGTAGTGTGCATAGATTCCCAGAGCTTGGAACCTATCCTTAGACCGGAAACAGCCAAGATCAGCTTTGTCTCGTCGTTTACGGCCTCTCCATCGATCACCAGCCTGTCAAAGCGCTCGATGAAGTCCTTGCCCGATTCATTGATGGACTGGCGAACGTTCGCCAAACGTTGCTTTGAGGCTGGGCGAGCAGCAATATACCCGAAGTAGGTCAAGAAGTATTATCCCAGCTCAATGAATGATGTGATAGAACCGGCACCCAAGGTTGTGTACCAACGATGAGCCCGGTCTCCCAGAGTTAGGGAGAAGTTCCTGCACTGGGTGGCGTCCGTTGCCCCGATTGAGGCCATGTAGTTTGAGTACTTGGACAGGTGCACTCTGGGGTCGGACATCCCGTCGTATGCTGCCATGGAAGGCATTTGGATCTTTCTTTGAATGGGGGCGGTGAGGACCGCAACACTAAGTGGAGGAGCGGGCAGAGTGATTGGTGGGGTGGTCCCTTGCTTCGAGGCGACCACCTCTGCTCGCAAGGCCTCCATCTCCAACTTCATCAATTTTTGGGTCTCGAGGAACTGGGGGATTTGCCCCTCCTCGGCGGTCTGTGCTCGGGGGACGACGACCTCGTCGCGTCGGCTCCCTTGGGATGCGGCCGGGCGATCATCATGACGTGATCGCCTGGGAGAATGCTTATCAGAGTGGTGGCTGCGATAACTCTTCGCCGGAGCTCGCGAGTCCTTCCCTGGTCCCACTCGATAGAGAGCTGAGACTCTGTCGCCCTGATCTCTCTTGTCAGCGCGATCCCTGTGGTGGGCCCTACCTGGTCGGCCATCAACATTGAAAGGCACTCGGCGAGGTGCCCTCCGATCTCTGTCATCCATCCGGTTGAAAACCGAATCCCGGTGTCGCGAGTCTCCCATGTGGCTATTGTGGGAGTGCTCATCGGCTTTGCTCTTTCCTTTATCTTGGGGGCGAACAGGGTGTGAGTGATAGGAACGGTCATCCTCATTCCCCTTGGCTTTGCGAGCTTTGTCGAAGGCCTGATCTTTGGCCTTCTCCAGCTCTTCTTTTTCATTCTGCCTCCTCTTCTCCAAGAGGTAGTCAGAAAAGTCCTTCAAATGTTGGGGATCATTCAGAATGTCCCCCATGTTCAGATTTGCAAACGGATTCACCGGCGGCGCCGGAGGGCGTTCGTTCCCTCCGGATGGTAAGATTCCGTCTTGAGGAGTATGATGAGACATCGTTTAAAGAGTGTCTCCTGGGGATTATTACAAGGATATGACTGTTCTTAAGCTTTCGACGCTTAAAAACAAAAGATTAAAGTTCTTACGCAGAAGAACGTGCTATTACAACTACTTACTAGCAAAGTAACAACAACTAAAGCTTGAAAACAAGATTACACGGAGATCAAACTCAAAAATATGTCTCGAATATCGCAAATATTCAAGAACACGAAGAACACTAAAATATGTAAACAAAGCTTTAAAAGGTGGAACTACCGATTAAAAACCTGAAAACGGAGTTTGCAAACCGATCGCTCGATGATCGGTCGAAACTGAGAGTGATGAACACGTAAAAGGACCCCTCCTTCTAGCGCCAAATGTTGTACGTGCTTTTGATGGTTGAATCGGATGTGGACTATTTGTTAGCACGAGACAAACATGTATAATGATCGGGGTTTATTACGTGTTTAGGGAGTGTTTATATAGTGATCTTGATGATCTAATGAAGAACAATAAGAACAATCAAGAACAATAAGAACAATCAAGAACAATGATATAGCTTCTTGGAGAAGCTAAAAGTTTGAGAGCTTTGGGAGAGTTTATTGCTTGGGTTGGGGTGATTTGGTGGAATTGTGTAACTTCTGTACAAATGAGCCCCTTTTAGGCATTATATAGTGGTTTCTGGGGGCTGCCCGCCCTTTACACGTGGCACGCCCTTATTGGACCTGTCTTCTGTCCGAAAAGGTGATTTGATGGCGCATTTAATGCTAAACCGCCTCTGGTGCTCGTCCTCGCCGAGATGCCGAGGAGCTGGGCCACGGTGGTCGCCGGAGGACCTGATCATCTAGGAAGGTGGTCGCCCAAACCTTCGAGGTGTGTGGTCGCCACGCTTCATGCTGTCTCCCAAGGCTTCAACACTTAGACTTTCTCTAGCTACAAATAGGTGCGTGCTCGCCACACATTTGGGCGAGCAGCTAACTAAAACATGTGCTCGCCAACATCTTTGAGCGAGCACTTAAACATATTCTATTACATTTTCTTGGTCTTGTTGACTAGTCGTAGCACGACTTGTTGACTGGTCCTCGCCACGTAAGCTGGTGACTAGGATTGACTTGTCAAAAATTGACTTCTTTGACTAGGTATAACATTAATGATACCAACTCTCTTTTCTTCTCAATATGCTACTACCTTTTTCTAATAGCATTGGTGAAACATCAAGATTCAAATGCACCCAAGGGTTTTATCCTTCAAAAATTAAACCATTCTATATTTACAAAACATTTTCAATGTAACTACTCGTGAATATATCTTAAAACTGGAGTACAATATTATTCCATACCATGAAATCCCAATTTAATCGCCAACTACCTAACATGCGTATACTCCAAGTATATCTATACAATTCCTACCTGAACGTACGGTATTTAATCAAATGCGGGTCATCGACGGCCGAGAGAATATCGGAAAAGGTGAAGCACTCGTTCCCATCGTAGACAGGGGGTCGAGAAGAAGACGCTATCGTGCTCTCACTGTCTCGTAAAACCGGACGCGTGTACAACGGCTATTTTATCGGGGAATCTAAATTCCAGTGGAAGAAAATGAGTGCTCAGTTTAAATTACATGAGTTGTTTTATTTTTTTATTCAGAATAATGATTTTGAATTTTGATGGAAGGTTGCTTGTGTTGTGATCGGTAATTGTTGGAGGTTTGGGTTGTGTAGAATTTATTGATTTTGAGAATTGAGGTTATATATATATATATATATACACTAGTATTAAGACCCACTAGTATTAAGACCCGCAAATTTCGGGGGATTGGAAAAAATTATATTACTATTATTTAATAAGATTTTATATAATTTATTATTTTAAAATATATTTGATGATAATTAATGTATTTGATAATTCATGTCTAATAATATTTTTGTACTCATACATATGAGGTATGAAGGTATAGTAGCTTGAATTGAAATTACACGAAGGGATGAAATATCGTTGAGTATACAAAATTATATTTTGTTTAGAGAACCTAAAAGTTTGTACAATAATATAGAGAACATTTGTCAGCAGTATAATTAAAATCATATTCATAGTATAGTATATAAAGACACGATTTATGTAAAACAATTCAATAGGATTTATGTAAGATTATAATGCAGAATTTTAAAATGGAGAATTTAGAGATATATCGTATAAAAATAGACTCAGAATTAAACATTCGTACATTGAACATACGTTTGTACATTAATGGATTAATATGTTTGAATACTTTCCACCACTAAGAATTTAAAAGGAGTGAACCTATTTCAAGAGATCAAAATCGTCAAACTCATCTCAATCTACTCCACGTCTTCATCCATTTCTTTCATTCTGCTCTGCTAAACCATTAAATAAGAGAAGAAGAAATGTAAGATTATGAAAAAAAACATAATAAAAAGAAGGCAAAGTGGAACATTTAAGATTTTTAATATTAGGTTCAATCAAGTTACTGCATACAATTATTCAAGAAATATACCTCTACTTCAAATCGTCCCTCAACAATTAGAAAATGAAAATTAAATTTCAAATTCTATTGTAAATAGTCGTGCCGCGAAAGTGTCGAAATACAAAATACTCATTCACTAACGTATAGACACATGCACAAACAAAGTAAAAATCTGAAATTTTTCGAGGAAAAAAAGGTTTGATGATTGAACCTCAAAATTGGCGAGATAAAAGTAAAAATCTGAAATTTTTTCTAAGGAAAAAAAGGTCTGAAATTGGCGAGATAATGGCCGAATAGAATCCACTGGATGGAAATATTAGGAATATAATATTATAAAGATTTGTATCTTTTAATATTATGATTTATCCTTATCTTTTAGAATATTTGATGTAAATATTTATTCATATCTTGTAAATATAGATACATTTTGTATCTATAAATACCTCTCTTGTAAACACTTTAAATTCACTTAATGAAATTATAATTTCCCTATTCATTGTTTCTCTATATGGTATCAACGAGTCAATTGGCTCACGCCCCGATCCATCCTTAGCCGTCGTTCGGTTCCATCACCGAACAAACCCACGGTTCCCAAGAAGCTTTGTCTTCTTCCCCACTCCTCTTCAATCTTCAAACAGCCTCCCTCCATAACCGCCTACGGAATTTCTTAATTCTTTAATCACAGCCTCCAATTTATTCAATTCCTCTCAGTTTGTTACAACTGCTCCCCTCATATACACCTTTGCCGTTCAATCCAACTCCAGCCTCCAATATCAATCAATTATTTCTTTAATCAACCGTGCACTTTACCCTCTCCACTGTGATCAAACTCCCTTCCAAATTAATTCCTCCTCCCTTGCTGCACAAATAGGTCAGATGGGCCAGATCCACCACTCCCCTTCTACATGCACCCCCAACTCTGGTAAATACACCCCCATCACCCCAAATACCGAAAACCCACCTCTCGCCCACCCTATCCAGCCTCCAGCTGCTCTTGTGCCGCCAAACGCTCCTCCGCGACCCCCCGCACCACCTTCACCACCTCCGGCCTTGCACAGATCCAGTATGGTCACTCGGTCTCAAAACAAGATCTTCAAGCCCAATTCAAGGTATTGTCTTACATCGGCTTTACCTTCTGATACTGAACCAAGTTGTGTTTCCCAGACCTTGAAAGATGAACGGTGGAGGGAAGCCATGTCCTCCGAGTTTGATGCTCTTCTCAGGAATGGAACTTGGGATTTGGTTCCCCCTGATGAGTCTCAAAATATAGTTGGCTCCAAGTGGGTCTTTCACATCAAACGCAAGCCTGATGGGTCCCTAGATAAATTTAAAGCACGCCTTGTGGCCAAAGGTTTTCATCAGCGTCCGGGTGTTGATTTCTTTGAAACCTTCAGTCCTGTTGTCAAACCTTCAACTGTTCGAGCTGTTCTCAGTATTGCAGTTACTCGAAATTGGCCCCTTCAACAGTTTGATGTGAATAATGCTTTTCTTTATGGTACCCTGTCTGACACAGTCTACATGGCACAACCCCCTGGTTTTGTTGATAAAACTTTTCCGTCCTATGTTTGTAAACTGCATAAGTCCATTTATGGTTTAAAACAAGCACCTCGTACTTGGTATTATGCTCTTAGGACGTTCTTGGAAGGGATTGGATTTATTCACACAAAGTCTGATGAGTCTCTTTTTGTGTACAATAAATCTGGTGTTATTGCATATTTCCTTGTGTATGTTGATGATCTGATTCTCACAGGAAATAATATTCCCTTCCTCACTCGAGTGGCTACGGACCTTGGTACAAAATTTTCAGTGAAAGATTTGGGCCCCCTTTCCTACTTCCTAGGTGTGGAAGTTCTTCGTACCAAGAAATCATGCTTTCTTTCCCAACGAAAGTATGTGGTTGATCTCCTTACTCGGTATAACATGATCACCTCCAAACCAGTTCAGACTCCACTATCCACCTCAGCTCATCTCACTCTTTCGGATGGGACACCTCCTGCTGATGCCACTCAATTTCGTCAAGTACTCGGTAGTCTTCAATATCTCCAACTCACCAGACCTGATATTGCATTTGCTGTTCACAAGTTATCTCAGTTTATGCATGCTCCAACCACTACTCATTGGGGTGCAGTTAAACGTCTTCTTCGTTATTTAAATGGGACTCGAGATGTAGGAATAACCTTGAAACCTAAACCTTCCTCATCTCTACATTGTTTTACTGATGCTGATTGGGCCGGCAACAGTGATGATCGTACTTCTACAAGTGCTTACATTGTATTTCTTGGGGCTAATCCTATTTCATGGTCTTCAAAGAAACAAAAACCAGTTGCTCGTTCTTCCACGGAAGCCGAGTATCGTGCCATTGCCTCCGCTGCCTCTGAAGTTCAATGGTTAAAGTCCTTATTTCATGAATTGTGTTTCTCAGTTCCGACTCTTCCTGTTATCTACTGTGATAATATTGGGGCCACTTATCTCTGTTCAAATCCTGTCTTTCACTCTCGAATGAAGCATATTGCAATTGATTTTCATTTTGTTCGAGATTTGATCAAGACATCTCAGCTTAGTGTCTCACATGTTTCGTCTGCAGACCAACTTGTTGATGCTCTCACCAAGCCATTACCTCGTGCTCGACTGCAACTACTTATGACCAAGATTGGACTCTCCTACGGTGCTCCATCTTAAGAGGGCGTATTAGGAATATAATATTATAAAGATTTGTATCTTTTAATATTATGATTTATCCTTATCTTTTAGAATATTTGATGTAAATATTTATTCATATCTTGTAAATATAGATACATTTTGTATCTATAAATACCTCTCTTGTAAACACTTTAAATTCACTTAATGAAATTATAATTTCCCTATTCATTGTTTCTCTATAGGAAATTCGGGGATCGCTAGATGGCATTTTGTACTTTACAAATGCAGAGAGAATTATGATTGTTCTGGAATATATGATTACATGAATATGCATAAGTCATAACTGATAATGGCGATTGATCAAAAATATGACATTTCAATTGTCATGTCATTACTGAAATATCTTCCCTTCAATTGAAAAATGCTTCTCACATCTTCCCTTCAATTGAAAAATGCTTCTCACAATTTTTCACTATTTTTTTAAACCAAAATCACTGTACAAACCTACGTACATACGAAACATTAAGTTAGCAATTTTAGTGACAACTAACAGAAAATGATTCTCCTCTAAAAAAAAAAAAAAATAACGAATTCTTGTGGTGTTTCTACCTCTTTGCCCTCCAGCAAGCACCGATATGGAAGACACCTATATACAAAAAATGAAAGAATAGAAAATGAGTACCATGAAGATGAGTAAGATAGATCGACCAGAAAATCAATTGAAGCAATAATGAGTACGGATAAGAAAGGCGAGAAAACCCAATTAGCAATAGAGGACAATAAAATAGGAAAATCAGACATTGACAGAAAATTAAGAAGACGATTTCAACCATAAATGTGATGATATGTCGAAGAAGCAGCGCGAGAAATACAATAAGACGGACGTACAAAATTTGAAAGACGGAAGTTGTAAAATGAAAACTGTAAAAACCCGGAAAAAAAGGGAGAGAGAGAGAGAGAGAGAGTGGAGATAGAACAAAAAAGAAAAATATAAAAGAATTCATAGAAAATTGTAAAAGATAAAAGAAGAAAAATGAGAGAACTAAAAAAAATAATTAAAAAAATTGTAAAAGAAAACAACCGAGTAAAAAGGGAGAACTAAAAAATAATTTAAAAAATTGTAAAAGAAAACAACCGATAAAAAAGGGAGAGAGAGGAGAGAGAATGAAAAAATAAATGTTAAATTTTAAGAAAATTAGAAAATTAAAAAGGAAGAAAACTGATAACCAAGTAAGATAGAGAAGATTCAGAAATAGTAATTAAGGGTATATATATATATTAACTAGAGTAAGACCCGCGTTTTACGCGGGATTGAAATAAATTTATAATATATTAATTAAAAAATAATCTTTAAAACATGTATAGATTTTGATTTTTTTTATTTTATTAAAAAGATAAAATTTAAAATGTAATTGTAGCAATATAAATAAATAAATAAATATATATATATATATATATATATATATATATATAAATAGAATAGATAATTCTATGATATCTATTAGTATGGTCCAATAGTAATGGAATTTTTGTGTAAAATTGAAAATATTGTGAAAGTGAAATTTATAAAGAGCTATGAGTTGGTGTGAAAGTTATGGTGAGATGTTACGGAAAAAAAATGTAAAAATTATTAATGGACATCCTGAAAAGTAAAATGTGAAAATTATTATGATTAGTTGCAAAAAAAAAAAAAAAAACACCACTTTTAGAGTGTTTATAAATTACTAACATAATATTTTCTTTGCAAGTTGGTACACCATCTTTTTAAATTTTGTAATTCAATGGCATCTGTCTATTTTTTTAACAACAATTAAATTATGATGTAGTTGCTGAGGTGTCACATAAATGTCACGACTATGAATATATATATATTAATTGTAAAACGTTTCTAACTAAAAACAATACTAAAAAGACATTTTAAAATTAAAAATAAAACTTTGCCTAAAAAAAAAAAACTAAAAAATCATAAACCAATTTTTTAAAATTAATTTTTCTTTAAAACTCTAGTTGTGTTTGGTTTGGGATTTGTCCATCCGGATTTGGATGGGCCATCCAAATACTCATCCAAATACACATTCATTCCTATAATACACCTACAAACCTATTTTTATACAATCACATCACTATTTTTTTCTTTTAATCACTCATTCTCTCTCCTACTTTTCTTTCACGGGTTGGTCTGTTATGGACTCGAGTGCATGTTATGCACCCTAGTCCATGTTGCACTTTTCAGTTTTACTGACTTACACTTTTTGGTAAATGGTGTTGCACTTTTCAATTATTAAACTGTATAATAATATTTTTAGTAATAATTGAAAAATGCAACACCATTTACAAAAAGTGTAAGTCAGTAAAACTGAAAAGTGCAACATGGACTAGGGTGCATAACATGAACTCGAGTGCATACTAGACTTTATCTTCTTTCACACATCTATTCTCTCTCCTACTTTTCTTCCACACATCTATTCCCTCTCTTACTTTTCTTCCACACATCTATTCTCTCTCCTACTTTTCTTCTACATATTTATTCTCTCTTCTACTTGATTTGACATAAAGTTCTCAATTCACATCTATTTTTCAATCTCTATCCAAACACAACTATTAATCAACTCAGTTGTGGGCCTGAGGGGCGACCGCCCTGGGCCCCGAATTTTTAGGGGCCTACTTTTATATATATATAATTGATTAATATTTTTTAAAAGAAATTAAATGGTAAAAAAAATATAATTAATCTGAATATCTAATCTAAGTTTACAATAATATTATAACGGTAAAATATTAAATATGAATTTATTATGCACTTTTTTTCAAAAAATGACCATAGCAATTACCTCAAGGGTCAAGGCCCAATATCTAATGAATGTCACTACAGGAGTAGTGTCTATAAATTATCAGTGTGCTTTCAAATTTTGTATTCCATATTTTTAATTTTCATCCAAAATTGCATTCAAGTGGTTATATCTCATCTTGACATGGAATATGTGATCACGATTGGCAATCGACATTCGACTTTCCTTTTTCAGTCTTTTTTTTTTTATTATTCTTTTAGTTTCTTTTATCTCTGATTCTGTATATTTACTTTATTGTTTTAATGTCTATTGTTATTTAGTTATCAATTTTTTACTTTTTAAATATAAATATATTTTCTAAAAAATATGAATCTGGTAGTGAGAAAAGAAAAAAAAGAAAGAGATCTAAACAACTAATTTTATCACAAAAAGGAGCATTGAATAAATTTTTTCCGAAAAATTTAGGACAATCCAAATATATTGATTAAAATGATTTATTTTCTGAACTAAAAGTGTTCGCGAGTTACTTTATCAACAGAAAAAAAAGATTGCTATTGAGATTCTTGAATTTGTAAATGCTTTTTGGATTGCTATCCTAATGTCTTAATTGCTTATAGAATATTATTGACTATTCATGTGACCTGACATCACCTGAAAGAAGTTTTTCTAAATTAAAATTGTTAAAAACATATCTACGATCCACTATGTCACAAGAAAGATTAAATGGACTAACAACTTTATATATTGAAAAAGATATGCTAGAACAAATTAACTATGAAGATATTACTGATGAATTTGCTCCTCAAAATGCTAGAAGAAGTCATTTTAGAAGATTTATTTTTAAACGTTTATTCATTTTTTTAATATGTGCATATATTTCACTTATTTTATTTGATGTTGTTTAAAGAAGGGCCCATTTTTCTTGTTCGCCCTAAGCCTACAAAATCTCAGGACCGGCTCTGAATCAACTACTATTCATGGATTACCCCCATCCATATTTTTCCAATCCTCATCCTCATCCCCATCCCATCCACCACAATCCCTAACCAAACAACACCTAAAGAATAGGATTGCGTCCTCCACAAAAAATAATCTAAAATTTACATATTATTTTTACTTTTGAAAAAAAAAATTATATATCAGTTATGACATTTACGTGAACATTTGTGTAGCGCTTCAATGCGGCTTCGACATTCACATCATTTATGTGTTGCAGAAGAATAGACAGGTGTATCAAATTGCACAACTTAAAAGGGTGGTGTATCGAATTGCAAAGAAAAAAAAAGAAAATATGTTGTAATTGATAAATAACCTAAAGATGACGATTTATATTGCAATTAACTCAAATTATTATGGAACAGTTGGAGTACAAAATAATACACAAAAATGTTTTTCTATAAATTTTATAATTATTACTATAAAATAAAATATTGTATTTAATATTTTCACACAATAATTGGTTTAATATAATCAATTAATTTACGAATTTTGGGGTATATATACAAATTACATAAAAAATAGAAAAAAATTATGAAAGAAATATAATATTGTTAATTATTAAAATAATAATATTACCATATTTTTAAAAACATAACCGATCATGATGACATTCATAATTATATGTTGAATTGAAATTATTTGTAATAACATCAATTTTAATTAGGGTTGTTCATGAAAGAATACTTAATTAGTGTTATTCATTAAAGAAGAATTATAAATTTAATTTAGAAGGCAGGGAATTTAGCTAGCTGATTAAAAATTAAAAGATTTGGTTGATACTTTTTTTTATGTTAAGATATTAAAATGACAATCAATTAAATATTTTCTTTAGTCAATAATTATATAAATTAATAACATAAATAATGATTGACAATTATTATGTAACATACTTGAATAATTAGGGTGATATCAATGTTAAAGAGGTATATTAAAGTGATACCAATGTTATAGAATTTTAAAATTTTATTTTACACATTTTATAATTTTTAAGTTTAATGAAATTTTTAGAATTATTATTTTTAAGATTTTAAATTTAAAGAACGTAAATTGAAAAAATGATGTAAATTAAACACTCTACGTAAATTTAAAAAAAAAATGAAAATTTAAAATATATAAACTGAATTAAATCTAAGTTACATGTTGTAAAACGAAATGTTCTCCAAAGATATGCTATTTTTCTTTGAAACTAATTTTTAGAATTTAATGTTTGTCGAGAATAATAGGATTCAAGTTGACTAATGGACATTATATAAATTAATTTACTTATATCAAGTATCCTTAAATTAAAGTAAGGTATATTAATCATGGTTGGAAAATACAATTATATAAATTGAATTTTCAGACACACAAAAATACACTTGCAAAATTTAAAATAATACTCCATTTGAGCTAATGGATTAAAAAAAAAAAATTCATAAAAGTGAATCTCCATTCTAGATTTGTCAATTATGTTACTAATATATATAAGTGTACTGTATTTTTAGAGAGGGTACATTGAAAAATGAGTACAAATCTCAAATTGAATTCCATTAAGAGATTTTGGGGAAGGTAACACTATTGATTTTGGGGAAGGTAACACTATTAACTAAACTTTAATGTTCTTATTCTTAATAATATAATTAAATAGTAGAATAGACTTAATAAATAATAAATTGCATGTGCACAAACACTTGTCAAACTAATATTATAACGGTAACAATTAAGTGAGTAAATTATGCACCAAACAATTAAGTTTTTATCATATTAGCATTATATATAAGTCTTTTACCATTCATTAAAGCTAATCATATGTAAATCTTCAATTTTACTTTAAATATATACATAAGATGTTAATAATGATTGTTGAAATAATGTTGTAATAAATCAATTAATAATTTTTTTTGAAGAAATTAGGTAGCAATTTTAGATTCTTTCTTAAATTTCGCTAAGTAATTAATTTTCAAGTATTTTAAACCATCTAAGAGTTTTATATTAATAAATTAATATTAAATGTGCACAATTATACCTATTATATAAAAAATAATTAATGACTAATTACAATAATTTAGAAAATAATGCAATCAACACATTTTGATTAAACGTTTTATCATATCATATATTTTAATTTTTAAAATATGAAATTTGGTTCAAGTTAAAAATTATGTATAGTCGTGATATTGACAAAAATTTGAATGTAAATATATATAAATTTATTTCCAAAAAAATTAAAATGATTAATTATTTAGACACAAATTATACATTTCAATATATCTCCTAATTAAATATTATGGGAATCTAGTATTATAGGTTAATAGGACTATAGGAGTACATCCATTGAAATCCTTCATTTAATGTAATTTATTTATTCTAAATAGTATACACAATCTAATTTATTTTCTAATTAAGTATTTTAAAAATCAATATAACAATTGCAAGATTAATGAGATTTAATTGAATAATTTCCTGTAAATCATACCGATAATTTATACACGTGTTTTATAATGTAATTTTCTTATTCCCTAAAATTATGTACATTAGCAAAAAATAATGAGATTTACACATAATTACATACGCAAAGTTTAAGAAAATGATCTATGATATATCAAGGATAATTTACATAATTGAAAATAATGAAATTGACGTCTAAACTTATCGGTGTAACCATCTTGAAACCATTAGTGTGTATGGATGATCAATTGTTGCAAATGTTCATGAATTTGATGATATTTTTGCAGATGTTTTCATAACCTTCAATAATCTTCATTCGAATCTGATTAAATCTTGAAAACCTTCATAAATCTTCGGGTGAATCAGATGAAATCTTGAAAACCTTCATGAATATGATGAAATCTTCAAACCTTGACATACAAAATTTAAAAATCAATAACTAAATTACACATCTACCAAAAAATACAAAACATACATAATAGATTATATAAAAATCTTTATAATTATATGGTAGAACAATATAAAAAAAAAAAATTTAAGTGTGAAGAAACCCTAAAAATTTATGTGTAAACATTGAGTGGTTGATATATATGAAAGAAAGGGCCGGGGTTGGGGTTTATATAGGAGTAAAAACTAAAGATAAAGAGTTGAGATTAAAACTTAAAATGAATGGTTAAGATTAGAATATAAAGTTAAAATGAATGAGAGGGGAGGATTTTTGAAATGGAGAGATTTTAGAAAAAAAGTTTAAATAGAAGGAGTGTGGTTGTGACACATGTCACTTTATAGGTTTGTAAATATATAAGATTAAGATGGAGAAGTTGTTAGATGGAGTAGCGTAGACTCATAGATTTGATAATGATGATGGTGAACCTGTTATTTCTACTACATCGGAGGTGAGGTTAGAGAAATCAGATTATTTGGTCGTGAATTAGGGAGAAATCAGTCACGGCTAATTTGAGAGGTTTTCAATTGTTAGTATAGATGTCCTAGAGACAATCACTATAAGGACGTTGTACTTGATCATATATTCAGTTATTTAAGTATTATTGACGTCAGTAATAATATTCGGTGATACACTTATAGAATGTTATGTTTGATTGTTTGCATTTATTCTTATATGTGTTCCCATGAACCAATGATGTCATTGAGATGTGAGATCTCGATTGACTATATCATGGTTCTTAAAGTAGCCTCAATCAAGGATCATCGAGATTGGGATATCGATGATGCGATTGAGATTGGGATATCGATGATGCGATTGAAATTGGTGTGCGATCTGCATCATTTCCTTAGAGGATGTAGTGGTTTTCACAACTACGAGATACTAAGTATCTCATGATGGATGCACGTATACTTTGAGAGTATTGGCTTGCCCAATCGAGAAACCGTTTGATGTATTCTATTTACGTGTCTACGGGAATATCGATTTGTGGAGCAATGTAATGTCCTTCGACTTGAGGTCAATAAACGCAACATGTATGGTGTGATGGGCTTTGACCATGACCGACGCTTGCACTCCTAACGAGGTAGATTAGGCATGTGTTGGGCACACCATAAAGTACATGTGCGCGGTAGTTGAGCCAAGAATAGGATTCATTCCTCAAATAGATTTAGAGAGAATACTCGTCTTCTCATAACTAATTGGATCGTTAGTCATTGGCCAATGCACGTCACATTTGGAATGGTGTTCAAATGCGACAATGTGATCAATTAGTAGAATGCGATAACGTGATTAAATTATTGGAATAGACACTTCATCATGTTCTAGATTTAATCGAAGTATTCGTGAATGAAATGATCATATCATTGTGAGCTTCACATTACAGGTTGTTGCTATTTCCTCGCAACGTACCTCACATATTGAGATTGTCTGGTTCATTGTCTAGGGTTCTGCTAAGATTGTTAGTTTGACTAATCGCTTGATATGTGAGGGCCTATGGGTCACACAACAAGTAGTCCTAATTTACGAATTAAAGTTGGATGAATTAATTATTTGATTTGATCAAGATATTTAATTTATGGAGAAATATAGAATAATTCTATTGGATATAATTATAATTTATTTAATTAAATTAGATTTAATTAATAAGATGATATATTAGATATATCATAAATATGGTAAAATATATATTTGGGCTCAAGGCCATGTACACAGATAGGGTTTCTGTTTTACTATATAAATACCTCTAGGGTTAGAGGTTCTGAGTTGTAACATTTTATCACTCATAATATATCTCCGGTTCTCTCTATAGATTTCTCCTAGCGAATTCTTTTAGAGAATTCTAATCTGGATCACAAGTTCGTAGACGAGGATTACGTGGATACCGTAGTAGAGGATCTCGCATACGAATTACTGTAAGGATTATTTAACGCTTTAATTATCCTTCAATTATGTTATACCGTCATATCAGAAATCTGTGTTGGTGAACAAAATTTTCAACTTTCGCTGCAACGAGCATGGTGTTCGTACCTCGAAAACCCATCAGTTTGAACTTGTGGAGTGCTTGACAAGCTTTCTCCAGCTCTAAGAAATTTGTCAAAGTGGGCCACAGTAATGCAAATCGGACGGATTTGTTGGGTTTGGGGCAGGTGAAATGGGGATGGGGTGGGTTATGCACTAATCTTTTTTTGTGTTTAGTGTGCATATGAAACTTTCCCTCCCTCCCTCCCTTCACCACACATTTCGAGCCAACACACCCGTCAAATTGCACAGTAAATTTGAGTTTTTTTATTTGGAATAATGTTTTTTTTTTTATTATTTTGAATGGAGAAGTTGTTAGATGGGGTAAAGCGGACTCAAATATTTGATGATGATGGTAAGCATGTTGTTTGTACTACACCAGAGGTGAGGTTGGAGAATTCAAATTCTTTGACCGTGATTTGGGAGAAATCAGTGGGTAACGGCTAATTGAAGAGGTTTTCAGACCATCCTTATCGGTTCCCCTTAACAAATGTTGTTGATGTTGAAATAAGTGTTTTATAAAATGATCCAACACTAAAAGCCGAGTGTGTAATTAATATTTCCAACACTTATGACAACATCCGAATTTTCCCTTCCTTTTCTCACTAACTCCGATCTTACACTTGTGTCCAATGTGAAAGGTTTCATCACAGTTGAAGCACATTTTCTGCTTCCTCCTTTCCTCCATTTCAGCAGGTGTTAACCTCTTAGCAAGAGGTATCTTATTGCCTCCAATGACCACATTTCTCTCATAAGGTTTCACCTCATTCTTGCTTTTATCCCCATTTTGCCACTGAGGTTTGACAGAAGGATTCCATGGAGTTTTATTATACCTTGTCCTTGTAGCTCTCTCTCTCTCTCTCTCTCTAGTATAATTTGCTCTTGTCTGATAGCTGATTGAATAGCTTCAGACAGAAATTTAGGCTGAAAACTCCTCACCATGTGACTGATCTCTTCCTTCGGTACACTGATGAAACTCATAGTATAATACTCCTCAATTTTCCATGGTACCATTGTTGTCATGAAGGATTTCAATTCCTCAAATTCCTTCACATAATCCAAAACAAAGGTGACTTGCTTCAATTTGTTGAATCTACCAATAAGGTTTTCATCCTCCACATTAATAAACCTTTTGTACACTAATCTAAGAAATTGCTCCCAAGACAAATCATCCCTCCCATCCACATAATTTTCAGCAACATCCTCCATATTAAAAGCTGCAAGTATGATCTTATCCTTGTCTGGTATTGGATTGAACAAAAAATATTTATGGCATTTTCTGATCCATGATCTAGGTTTATCTCCTTTAAACTTAGGAAAATCCATTCTAGGTTTCCTGTTTTGATTAAAGAGTTCACTAGATCTAGTGGTAATATTCATCTCAACATTCTTATTCCACTCAATCACCGCAGTCTCCAAATCTAGAGTAGAAATATGAGGAAGTTTAGTTTCATACCTCTTAACTGAGTGATTTACCACTTTTGGTATAGCTCTAGCTCCGGATCGTTCAACTGAAAGAGTATCCGAGCTTTTAGGAGCACCAATCCCTCCTGATTGAAACAACCGAGCTTGAGGAGGTGGTGTTGGCTACAATCCAGTACCAATTTTATTTGGCGAAACTTCCCTTGGTACTCTGATATTAACCTCACCAATCCTCACACCTTCTACCTCGTCATTCTCCACCATAAGAGCTTTTCCTTTGTTAGAGCTAAGATGCTTAAACAATTCAGCCAGTTGCTCTCTCAGCAACTCTAATTCTCTCGCTTGATCCTTCGTCTGCTGATCAAAGCCCTTAAGCAACTCATTCCTTCCCTCCACTTGATCCTTCTGCAGATCATCCATCTGTTCTTCGATCGACACCACTCGAGCTTCAACTAAATCAAATTGTGATTCCAATTGACTGATCTGATCTATATTCGACACCATGATTCACACAGCTAGCATGATAACTTGGCTCTGATACCACTGAAACGCTTAAGGTAAGCGATTCAAAACTCGCGAACAATTTTAGTAGAAATGGGGAAAAAGTTGAAGAGAAATTGGAGGGAGAAAGACGTTTATTCTCATATATGATAGTTCTGAAACCAAATGGGTTGGGTCATGGGTTTATATAGACCCGACCAACGCCACAAAAACAGTACAAAGTCGCATACGCGACTTTATTAAATCACAAACATCAATTATAAACGCCCTAGTTAATACACCATGCTAATACACCCACATATACAACATCACTCCCTTCGTCTTCTTCAACTGAACGTGAATTTTTAACAATGGACTGTAGGAGGGCGGCGAGCGGGCGGGTGGAGCAGGCGGAGCGGTGGCCGTGGAGGAAGAACGCAGTGGAACCCAGCGGCTGCCGCCGAGACAAAGGTGGGCGACGCCTCACTGTGTGTAGATCGCACACAGTGATTGTGTGGAATTAGGGTTCAGGGGTTGACTAGGTTTTTGAGAGAATATGGGGGAGGAGATGATTTGAAAGAAGAGAGAGATGTGTTTCACCGTGTAAAATGATGTAGGGTAATTTTTAAATTTTAACCCTCAATCTGTACCTAATAGTAATAGAATTTGAAGCTTGTATATAATTGTAATATGGTCTTGAAAAATGACTCTAAGGTTGTGTTTGGATGACGGAATTTGATTTGAGGAGGTATTTCAAATAAAAGGGTTAAAAATAGATGGATTTCAAATGACATGGTTTTAGTGAAGATTTAAAATCCTCTCAATTTTAACTAAAAAGTGTGTGAACAAAAATCTTAATATTTGAAATCCATTCATAATCCAAACAAGTGGAGTGAATTTGGATGGTGGATTTAAAATCCATAAATCAAATCCCTTCGTCCAAATGGAGCCTAAGAATAAATAAACTCAAAGATTAATACTATTAACTAACTACTAAGAGAAAGAAAAGTGAGAAGGAACACAGTGAACACACAATTAATATATATGGTCACACTCAATAAGTTTATGGATGCATCAATATGATAACAACAAAGAAAATAACAAAACTGATGCAATATCATGTTGGTTTCTTCCTCAATTCTCTATTCATTTAATTTTCTAAATATTAATTTTAATCTTCAAGTTGATTATATTATTAGTTCAAAAAAATACAACTTTAAAAACCGGTAACAAACTAGATATGGTTACAAAAACAATGAACACACAACAAAATAATCTTAGTTACTATGAACCAGATTAAGGGGCTAAAAGTGATCATGCACTCTCCATAAAAAAATTTACTTTATGTATTCCACATTTTACCTTTTATTAAATTCAATTAAATAATCATGACCACATATAACAAGAGGTGTAAATTTTGCTTACCTCATCATACCATATTGAAAAAGTTTCATCATCACCATAAAAAACACTAATCCATAAATTTGTCAGCTAGCAATCCATACAGATATTATTACACAAAATGATGCACAAAAGTTTATCTACATATCATCGAGCCCATCTACCATGAGGTTTAAACATGAAACAACTGATCACGAACAAAATCTAAATAACAAAAATCATATGTTATAAATGAATTAAAGACAAAGGAAACAGAAGTGAGATCATACAATGTTGATTTCTACTAGACATTTCAAAGTGAGAATAAAGATGGTCTATTAAGTTTGATACATACTCCACTATTGCAAAAGCTCTCAGGCCCATTTTATAGCCTCTTGTTTGAAATAATCTCCAAAACTAAAATTTCAAAAACACATTCCAAAATTTAACTACTGCTGCTTGTACTAAATAAAAATTTCATCTGGCTCTTGAATAGGAGTGTTCAAAAAAAAACTCGGACCGAAAAAAAGATTGGAACCGGACCGGACCGACTGGTTAGTTTCCAGTCCGGTCTCCGGTCCGGCAAATTTTGGATTCCGGTCCGGACCGGTTTGGACTGGAATTTTTATTTTTTTATTTATTTTTATATTTTTTTACTAATTAACTCTCATTTATTTTTCAAAACCAAGTAATTGGTGAGAATGTGTTGAGATCTATTACATTTTTTGCAAATATATAATTTAACAAACATATTTAATTTAATTTTAGGGTCAAAAGATCATTAATAATAATGTAAAAAAAATTCAAATGAAGAGCAAACATTTTAATTTTTATACACAAATTCATCAATCTTGTTCTTGCTTCCATAAATTTGAAAAAATATTTTAAAAAATAATAAAAAAATATTCGGTCCAAACCAGGACCGGACCGAAATTTACCGGTCCGGTCTCCGGTCTGCCCTTTAGCATACATTCCGATCCCGGTCCAAACCGGTCCCGGTCCGGTTTTGGACCGGTGCACACCCCTACTCTTGAATAAGGTGACAACCTATGCTGTCAAAATGTTGCATGGTACTATCCAACCCATTAAGAAAATTCCTTAAAACAGTATCATCTTCTAAGACATCATTGACATTCAACTCTCCTACCAACTTTTCATATGTTTTCTTGTATCGAGCATCAGCAGCTGCTCTTAAAGCATCCCACGAAACTCTTTCACCATGTTTCAATTTCAACACCTCCGGAAGGATGGATTTATATAAGCTAAGCAAAGCTCCAAAAAATTTCATCGGATGCAAGGGTGGGTCATGGTCCTGAACCTGGGCAGGGCCTGAACTTGGGCGGGGCCTAGCCGAGGCCTGAACCTGGTCCTGGTGCGGGTCCGGGGGCGGGGGCTGGACCATTTCATAAGTGTCGTCCTCAGTAATACCTGGAAATAATTTTAAAATTTTTAAATATCATAATTGTAAATTTTTTTAATTTACAATTACCAATTCGGCGCCCGAATCGCAAATCTCCCAAGGCCATATTCGCAAATTCCATTAACGTTATCTTCCTGAGAAATCTCGTCCGGCATACTCTTGATTTATAATTAACAATTTTTTATGGAGCCCAGTGTTTAATGAAGCAAATCGATTTCCTTGGAAAACTACAAAAACAAATTTAAAATTTAAAATAAAAAATTATTAAAAATAAATAAAATTGTTACCTACTCACAAATTGTTTTGGTTGTATTCAATGCGTCCAATATGCAGTTAGTGAAATCAATTGTCTCCTGCCTCAAGCCCACTTGCATATCATCATAAAAATTTGATAACGTATTCATTGGGCAATGGTGTGCAAACTGTCAATAATTGTCGACTTGCATCATTTTCATTAACCATTGAAGATGGAACTTCAATAACACTGAATTTCGGTTTAATAAAGACAAACAATAGAATGAATCAAGATTTCCATAAAATAAGGGAATTTCAGTTTAATAAAGACAAACAATAGAATAAGAGATGCAAATATAATAAGATCTAATCAAAACACTTAATGTTACAATTAGTTCTAGTCTCACACTACAAAAACGCGCGATTTTGCCGACGGAAGTATACCGACGGATTACCTTTCCGTCGGCTATACCGACAGAATTGAAAGTCAGAAGACTCTGCCGACGGAATTCAATTTCCGTCGGCTTTCCCGACGGAATGCTAACGGAAATGCCGACGGACACACATAACTCTCTACACGGTGTCATTTTTGGGTCACCGGCCGACGGATTTTTCAGTCGGTATTGTAAATTAGGGTTACCGACGGATATTTTCCGTCGGTAACCGCGCCATATTATTGGCCCCTCGCGTGATAATTTTAAACGGGCGCGGAATAATTTAAATTCGCCCTTACCGACGGAAAATTTCGTCGGTAACCGACCCGCCTTTACTAACCGCCTCTTGACCGACTCCCAAAATTTAATGTGGTCATTACTGACGGAAATTTCCGTCGGTAAAGGCAATTTTTTTTTGTATATAATCTGCACACAGATTACTCTTTCTCTTTCGAGAGAAAGAAAAAAACTCCCTGTTTCTATCGTTCGTGTTCGTTCGTCTTCATCGCGCGAAGAGGCTCTACCGAGGTGATCTCTCGATTAGAAAATCTATACGGTACGCTTTCTTAATTTGTTAGTAATTAATTTTTAAGTTATATTGTAATGCCTATAATTATGAATACGCTTTCTTAATTTGTTAGTAATTAATTTTTAAGTTATATTGTAATGCCTATAATTATGAATTAAATTGCATGTGTTAATTTAATTTGTTATATAGATTAATATGAAATTGTTTGTAGTTGATGTATATAGTTAATTAGTTTGCATGTATGTAGTTGATATATCTAATTAATTAGTTGATATTGTACGTGGATAATTGCCTATATATAGTTGATGTATATAGTTATTTATAATAAATTGATGTGATTTGTTAAGATCGATATTGCATGTTTTGCATAATTGATGTTATATATATAGTGAATATTATTGTTTAATTTGCATATACGTTGGAGTGGAGTTAATTACATAATTAAATTATGATATTGTACGTTATAATTAGCTAGATTAATATTGTTGATTTACTAATTATGAAATTATTGATTAAATTAGGGGCTTTGTTAATTATATTAGGAAATTGTTATTTTAAAGTTAGAAAATTGTTACTAAATTTATTAGGTTATAGATTGTTAATTAAAATAGAAAATTGTTAATTAAAATTGGAAATTATTGATTAAATTAGTTATTGTTGAATAAAATAGGAAATTATTTATTAAAATAGGTTATTATTGATTAAATTAGGTATTGTTGATTGAATAAAAAATTATTTATTAAAATAGGTTATTATTGATTAAAATAGGTTATTATTTAGGGATTAAATTTTAATTTATTAGATTATTTTTTTTATTAAATTAAGAAATTTATTATTAATTAATTAGTATTATATATATATATTTATTAATTTGAATGTTTAAATTAAATAGATGACTGGAGATGGTGCTGGTGGCTCTGGTGGCTCGGGATCTCACGGGGCCTCCGGGTCACGTAGCCGATCGAGGAAGAGCCGAGCCACACTTAGACCCGAGGCGCCGCCTATACTGCCTCGGACACCATTGTCGTCGCCTCCGCCACCCATTCCACACCCGTCGCCTCCGCTGTCGTCTCAGTCGTCTGCCCGGGAGCATCCTGCTGTTCCTGCTCGGGATGGCCGGCAGCCCGTTTGGGTCAATAGAGGAGTGTAAGTAATTAAATACTTTTATTGTTTAATAATTAATAATTAATTTCGCATTCGTTTTAATTTATAATGTGTTTTGTTTGTTAATTAATGTCACAGATTGTTACCTGGTAACGAGGTCTCCAGGGCATGCACGATTGCTTTTGGCTCTTTACCGATCTCTGCGAGTGCAATTACCTGGTCGAAGGTCCCAAAACAAAAAAAGTGGGCGTACTTCGAGGAATTTCAGGTAGTAATTAATTACTTAATTATTTAATTAATGTTTGTTAATTTGTTCAATAATAAACAATTTATTATATGTGCAGAAACATGCCAAATGGGATCGTGATATGTACTCAGACCAGGCTATGTTCAAGTATTTCAGTAAATCGGCGCAAGAGCGGTATAAAGATTTAATGTACGAATGGAGAATGGCATGGCGGAGCGATGGGACGACGCAGAGCTTGGGTAAGGATGCTAATGATGTTGTGTTGTGGGATTCATTGACGAGGGAGTTGTTGGATCCTGCGTACATCAGGAAGTGTGAGATTGCTAAGGCCAACCGGAGATCCGACGTTGGGGGTGGGATGTCCGGGCATCGGGGTGGAGCCCGGTCCATCCTTGAGCGGTCGATGGTCATTGTAAGTGTTTATTAATTTTTTAATTAATTTCAATAAACTTAATTATTTAGTATATATATTACATAAATTTAATTATTAGGAACAGGAGACGGGGCGTGTACCCACTCACTTGGACCGGATGAGCATTGCTCATCCGTTTAACGAGAGTACACAGCAATTCACATACGGGCGCACAACTAACCTCCACGTAAGTAATAAAATTGTTTAATTAAATACATTTTTTTATAGTTTATTCTATTAATTTAAAATTATTAATTAATTATGTAGTTGGAGATGAACCGGAGGATGGCCGAGATCGGAACTCAAGTCGACCCTACTCAAGCCGGAACCAGCAGTGTCCCTACAGTCGAGGAGGTGGACCGGGCTTATTTGGAAGTTGCCCCCACCACCCGCGGACGAGTTCTGGGCCTTGGTCGTATGAGCGCTGATGTCAGGTCCGGCGCTGGTCCGTCCCAGACGGTATCGCAGGGTTCCGTATCTTCCACCCCAACTCCTGATATGATGGCACAATTCAACCATTACATCCATGTGATGCATATGAATATGGGTCGAGAGTTGGGGTGGTCGGATGAGAGGATCGAGGAGGTTTATCAGAGAACCATGCAAGCTCCTCCACCGACGGCCAACGTGAACGTGCCTGTTCCCCCAGCCCCCTCAGCCCATGTCCCGACCATGCAGGATGATGACATCATGGGTCAGCAGTTCGTTGGCAACGATGATGACCTTGATATATACCTCTATGGTGATTGAGTGACTTTGAACAATTTGTTTTTTTTTTTTATGTGTTGAACAATTTTATTTTTATGTCTCGTACAACTATTTACTTTTATGTCTCGTAGAACTATTTATTTTTATCTGCATTATTGTTGAACTATTTACTTTTATGTTTAAGTATTAGTTGTTTAATTTTAGTTATGTGTGTTTTATGTGTTAAGAATGTGTATATTAATTTTAGTTATGTTTTATGTGTGATTTTGGATGTTATCTGTATTGGATCTTCATTTATGTTTGAATGTACTCTGTTTTTTCATGTTTGTGTTTATGTGAATGTGAATGTGAATGTGATGGGAGACTCTATGTGATAGATAAACAACATTTTCATTGAAAATTGCCTTGAAAAAAGGCTGTTGTTGCGGTTACATTACATGCATACACTTAGCATTACATAAACTTAGCAATACATATTAGAGGCATAAATTTAGCAATACATATTAGAGACATAAACTTAGGATTACATCCAGCCTATAAATTTGAACATATAGGGTAGAACACAGAATATTATGGCCATGATAAGAAAGTTCCTCTGCTTCTTTAGCTCTTGAACTTGTCCAGCTTGAAATTCTACTTCTGATGTTAGGTGGTCAGATGAATCCTTATAGATTTCACCAACTACTTTTGCATTATTCAGCTTGTTGTTGAGCTCTTGATTTTCAAGCAAAAGTGAGTTAATTCTCCTCACCATGCCCAGAAACATTCTGTGTGAACACGTTCCTTGTCCGCGGATTTCGTGTTCATCGGCCCAAACAAAAAAGGAGCATCCAAGACCACTTAGTGAATCTGGGCAAGTATAAAATAGTCTACCTCTTCTTTTTTCTTGCTTCGAAATGCACACACGAGCTTCTTTTCCACAATGGCATACCACAATTTTCATGGATGTGGAAGATGAAGACATGAGTTTCTGTATTTTTTTGTTTTTTGATGTTTGTTAAGAAGTAGGTTGTTTTGAGTGTGGTTGGAGTGTGTATATATAGAGGTGCTTGATTTTCCCTCCAACAGGTAAGAAAATTCCCTCCAAAATTGATGTTTTATGTGTTAAGAATGCGTATATTAATTTTTATGAACAACCAGTACACGTGGAGCATGTCGGCACCAGTAACGATCAAGAGTTTGGAGTGGAAGAACCCGATATGTATCAAACAATGGTGATGGAAGCCGGTATGTCAAATATAGAGGAGGAACCAACGGATGAAGCATTTCAGTTTTATGAGATGCTCAAATTAGTCGATCAAGATTTGTATCCAGGGTGTGATTCTCATTCTCAGTTGTCATTTAATGCTCGACTTATGGCTATCAAGACGGAGAACAAGCTATCTAACAGAGCATATGAGCAAATGACACAATTATGCAGTGAGATTTATCCTGTCGATAATAAAGTACCTACGACGTTTCATCAGAGCAAACAACTGATGAAGAATATGGGTTTGCCGGTTGAGAAGATTGATTGTTGTGTGAATGGTTGCATGTTATACTGGGGTGATGATGATAGCGATCTTCTTATGTGTAGAATGTGTGGCCATCCCCGGTACAATGAGCCACGACGGAAGGGACCAGGTGGTCAATCGAGCAAGACAGAAAAGAAAGTGCCACATAAGAGGATGTATTATCTTCCTATCATTCCTCGTTTAATGAGATTGTTTCAATCTAGTGCTACAGCTCAACACATGACGTGGCATGTAAGAAATTCTGAAGATACTGAGGATGGGGATATGAGACATCCGTCCGACTCTGAAGCTTGGAAACACCTTGATAACGTGTTTCCAGGATTTACTTGTGAACCGAGGAATGTGAGATTAGGCTTGAGTACTGATGGTTTTGCACCGTTTGGGAGTTATGGAAAGAAGTATTCTTTGTGGCCGGTGATACTGACTCCGTATAATCTACCTCCATGGATGTGCATGAAACCTCAAACAATGTTTCTGACTGTATTGGTGCCTGGTCCGTCGAATCCAAAGCATAAACTTGATGTTTATCTCCAGCCTCTTATTAAAGACTTGATCTTTCTGTGGGATAACAGAGTCCAAACGTATGATGTTTCTAGGAAACAGAACTTCACGATGCGTGCTGCTTTATTGTGGACCATTAGCGACTTTCATGCATATGTTATGTTGTCCGGGTGGAGTACAGCCGGAAAGCAAGCTTGTCCGTATTGTATGGAACATTCTGAAGCTTTCAGTCTCCCGATGAGTAGAAAAGTTTCATGGTTCGATAATCACCGAAGGTTTTTACCTCGAGATCATCCATTTCGAAGGAATAAGGTGGACTTCACGAAGAATAAAACAGTCACAAACAATCGACCGCCCCTTCGAAATGGTATTTTATACATTTATTTTAACATGTTATTTTGGGTTACATTTATTCTAACATTTATTAATCGTACAGGACAAAGGCTGTTATATGAGATTGAGTGGACGGGTTTGAAAAAAACTACGGAGGAAAATGCAGAAGAACACAACAAAGGGATCCCAGGTAACTGGAAGAAAAAGAGTATTTTTTGGGACTTGCCATATTGGAGTTCACTATTGATCCGACACAATTTGGATGTCATGCACATTGAGAAGAATGTGTTTGACAATGTGTTTCACACAATCATGAACACAGAAGGTAAGACGAAATATACTCCAAAGTCCAGGGAAGAGTTGAACACTATCTGTCGCCGTGATGAGTTGGAACAGGATACCCGTACAGGTAAATATCCGAAGGCTTGCTACACACTAAATAAGGCACAAAAACAGGAATTATGTAGGTGGATTAAAGAGTTAAGATTTCCAGACGGCTACGTGTCAAACATGAGTCGATGCGTAAACACAACAAAAGGAAAAGTTGCAGGGATGAAGAGTCATGATTGCCATGTTTTTATGCAGCGCTTGATACCTATTGCGTTTCGAGAATTTCTTCCTCTAAATGTGTGGAGGGCTATCACTGAATTAAGTCTCTTTTTTAGAGATTTAACGTCTACAACAATCAAGGTTGATGATATGAATCGTTTGGAACGAGACATTCCAGTTATTTTGTGTAAGTTGTAACGTTTTTTCCCACCTAGCTTCTTTGACTCGATGGAACACTTACCTGTTCACTTAGCGTATGAAGCTAGGATTGGTGGTCCAGTGCAGTACAGGTGGATGTACCCATTTAAGAGGTGAACAATTCTATTTCTCTCATTTAATTAGTTTTTAGTATAAGAAGCCTTATTTTAATTTGTTAACTATTATAATTTTAGGTATCTCCACAACTTGAAGCGCAATGCTAAACAAAAGGCAAACGTCGAAGCATCGATTGTTAATGCATATTTGAATGAAGAGGTTGGCATGTTTTGTTCATATTATTTTGAAGACCATGTCAACACGAGGATCAGGAATGAACCACGTAACTTCGATGGTAGAGGTACGCAACAAGAAGTCGATGGCATGCTCTCTGTATTCAAGTCTAAGGGGCGACCTATAGGAAAAGCCACTGAACGATATTGGTCAACAAACACAGAGGCTGAAATAGCACAAATGTACGTGTTATTGAATTGTGATGAAGTTCAGCCTTACATTGAGTAAGTATTTCATATATTTATCATCTAATTAAATAGCACAAACGTACGTCATTTATCATCTAATTGTGTTGTGAATTATTAGGATGTATACACAAGAACTACGACATGCAGATCAAAACATCTCAGATAGAGACATAGATACTAGTCTTCAACGTCAATTTGCCCGATGGTTCCAACGTTATGTGAGTATCATTAATTGAATTTTACGTGAACAAATAATTGTTTTGATTAATGTTAATTTTAACTGTATAGGGACAATCGCACGATTTTCAGAGTCGGTTCCTACAGGATCTCAGCAAGGACCACTATGACGTGTGAGGACTTACAACGGCTATCTTGTGAAAGGCTACAGGTTTCATACATCAGAGTATGCATCAATAAGAACGACTAACAACAATGGTGTTTGTGTTAGGGGTGCGAATTACAATGCAGATGCAAGTGATTACTTTGGGGTGTTGCACGAAGTCGTTGAAGTTGAATATCCGGGATATCCAATGAAAACCGTAATGTTGTTCAAGTGCCATTGGTTTGACACATCCCCTTTAGGAACCAAAATTCATCCGGAGTACAAGCTTGTGGATGTTAATTCGAAAAGGAAGTATAGCGGGGATGATCCGTTTGTATTTGCCTCTCAGGTATCTCAAGTCTACTACTGCACGTATCCAGGAGCTGGAAACGTAATAGAGAATGGCACGCTGTTTGCAAAGTGAAGGCAAGGTCAATGGTGGAGGTCCCCCAAAAGGAAAACAACGATGAAGATGAACCTCCGTTTCAAATGGAACAAATAGAGAATCAAACTGAAGTGTTTGCGGGAGATTTTAATCTTTCGGTAGACTTGACGGCTGCAAATCCACAATTGATTGTTATTGAAAACGATAGTGGACATGAGGAGGAGGATGAACATGACGAGAGGGAGGATGAAGAAGATGAGGAGGAAGAGGAAGATGTGGCAAATAATGAAAATGAAGACGAAGATGAAGAAGATGAATATTAAATTAATGTAACCTAGCTATTTTATTTTGTAGAATTTATAAGATTTAATTATTTATCATTTGGTTATAACTTATAACTTAATTATTTATCATTTGGTTATAACTTATAATTTAATTATTTATTATTTGGTTATAAAAATAGAATGAAAATAAATAAACGATTTTTTTATAAAAAAAAGATCCGTCGCCATTTCCGTCGTCAACGACAACGAGCCAATACCGGCCGATATATCCGTCGGCATATCCGTCGCCAACGGCAAAAAGTCAAAGCCGACCGATATATCCGTCGGTATATCCGTCGCCAACGGCAAAGAGTCAATGCCAACGGATATATCCGTCGGCATTTCCGTCGGCATTTCCGAATATAAATGTAACTTTCTCTCATTCCACGCGTTATTTCCCCCACCTCCACCTTCTTATTTTCCCCCTCACACATCACACACCACGACTCGTTTCCCCTCTCAATTCCATCCCTGCACTTTGATTCTCACTACCATTTCTACATTCCTCCTATAGTTTGGTCGGCCTTCTCTCATTTCCGACGAGCGGCGGCGGCGGTCTCGGACTCAGAATGGGCAGCTTCGGCCGAAGCGGAGGTGATGCCTCGCTTGACCAATCGACGGTGACGGAGCAGAGCGGAAATTTTGTGTAACTTCAACTTAGGTTTTGATTTTCTGAGTGAAATGTGGATATTTAATTTTTTTTTTTTGTATGTAACTTTTTTTTTTTTTTTTGAAAATTCTTCAATATTCCGGGTGTGAAAAGTGAAATCTTTTCAGTTTCGTTGAGATCTTGGTTGGGTTTCGTTGTTTACTGACTTTATTTCGTGTTGCTTTTTTTTTACAGTGTTAAACAGATGTGAGAAGTTTTGGTAAATTTGTCAAGGTAAATAGAGACTTGTAGGGTAAATTTTCGTTTATTTTGCTTAAATTTGCTTTTTGTGACACTGTTAAACAGATGTGAGAAGTTTTGGTAATTTTTGAGATAATTTACTTGACAAGCATGAGTTTGGAAATTGTGCAGTTTATCTACAGTTTTAATAATTGTTAATAGCTTCTTTTGTTTTTTTTTCCTTTTAAGTATCAGTTCATGTATTTTCGGACAAGAGTATGCTGATTGTTGGTCCCAAAAGTTGAATTAAGATTGAGTAAGCTAAGAAAAAGTCTAGAGGGGAGGGGTGAATAGACTTTTCAAATTCTGTCAAAATATCAGAGTTTTTAGTGCGGAAATGTGTTCTATACAGTACTGTTTTTAAGATCAGCTCAGTACTTCACAGTTAGCTTTTATACTCAACTTTTCTTTAAATCTTTTCTTTAGAAAACTTACTATTCTTGTTCAACAAATATATCAACAGTTAATCAAAACAAACAGTAAAGAACACAAGATTTTTATAGTGGTTCGACAACTTGTCTACATCCACTCTCACAACTCCAGTTGCGATGTTTTATTACTCTTTTCCACTTGAGTACTTGTTGTTTAGAGTCCCAAGATTAAGACTTCGATCTTGTCGATTACACTTCCAAGTGTATCTTCGATCAACTAGTAATTTCACAAGTAACTAGCACACTTGTTTACACAATACAAACTTAAAACGAAAAGTAAAACTTCTCTAGTAATAGCCTTTGATTCTTTTCTTCAGTTCTGTGGCTTCTCTTCTGGTTCTTGATCTTCAACTCTGTGAGTGCTTGAATACTTGAATACTTCTTGATTGCTCTTGAATAGTAATTGTATCAGTAGTCTTTTCAAGTAGAAGATCACATGGTATTTATAAGATCTAGTATGACAGTTAGCAGTTTGTGAACTAACTCTCAACTAACTCATAACCGTTTCTTGTTTTGTAACTTCCTTCTGTTTTGTAACCAACTTATCTTATCTTTCAAGTCAGCATATCTTCAACAATAACTTCAGTTACGCTTCAAATAAGTCATCCAAACTTATTCTTCAATCCAACTAACTCAGCACAGTAAACTACTCTTCTTAGTTTTACTGCTCTTGGTCAGTCAGCACAGTTCTTCCAAAACTGTTCAGCTTCCTTCAAAACTTCACTTGATTTCTTAGTCATCTTTAGTCTTCTGACTTCCATCTAATCTACTGTTCTAACTATTACAATGCTGAATACAATAGAATACAACTTTACAAATATAAAACCTATCTATACATCAACTGAACTACATACAGATGAGTATAACTAAGTCCTATACTATAAGCTGTCTATACAATATTTCCATCAGCTTAGTTCTTAAACAGTTCATATATCAGATTAGTAAAATACTAAGATCAGTAAACTTAAACTTCATATTCACATTAAGATCAGTAATTTTATACTTCATATAACTCACATATAATAACATATAATCACATATATCATTAACTCTAAATTTACTTTTGGTCATCAAAACATATAATCATCAATTAGAACATTGTTTATAGGATTCATATCCCAACAATTTCCCCCTTTTTGATGAAGCCAAAACTACTTAAACATTAACAGATCAGTAGTTAAGATATACAGTTAATCATATAGTTCATCAATTCAAAAATCAGATTAGGATTCAAAATAAGATCAGATATTACACATACTTCACATAGTCACAGAAATACCAAATAAAGAAAATAAAGATAAGGTTAAGAGGTGTTATCTTTTCAGCATAGTCCTTCATCTTCAGTCTCTATGAGGATTTCTGAATGCCAAGTATAATCTGTTCTTGATATCCATTATGTGATTAAGATCAGTTATGCCTTCATCTTGAATGATCTATGAAATCATGTTTCCAATCTCTAAGTAATCTGGTTCACCATCTTCAAGTCTTGGAGGTTCCCAAACTGGTTCTTCAGGACATAAGATCTGTATTCCTGCACCAGCAGCTAATAACAAAATGTGTTCCCAAAAATCTCTTGATATATTCATCATGAATGCATCAAAATCAGAATATTCATCTTCCTTGCTTGAATGGTCACCAAATTTCTTCACAATAAAATTAGCAATCTGCCATTTCTTTTTCAAATTATTCCAGAACTCCATATCTTCTGGATCAACCACAAATTCCATAAATTGTTCATCCAGAACAGTTCCAACAGATTTAGACTTCATTTTCTTTTTCAATGCAGTAACTCGATTATCAAATTTCTTTCTTGTAGCTTCTGCATCTTTCATCTTTTGTTTTCTAATCTGTTCAGCAGATCTTTTCTCAGTCATTTCAATTTTCTTCTGAGCAAGCATCTGATTATGCTTCTCAATTGCTTCAGCCATTTGTACCTTACTAGGTCTACTATCAGTAACCACATGTTTCAGCTTGCTTTTAGACCTGGTAATCCTTCCAGTCTCTTCAGTCTCTTCTTCATCATCAAAAATAAATTTCCTTTTTCTTTTTCCAGAAGAAGATTCAACAATGTGTTTCTGAGTACTAATTTCTTGAATTTCAGAATCAGGATTGATTCTTAATTTCAGACTAATGATTTCTTCTTTCAAATCATCAATGCTAGCTTTCATCTCATCTTGACTCACAACCAATTGAGCTTGTTGTGTTTGAGTCTGCTCCATCACTTTCATCACTTTTACTTCCCCCTTTTTGGCTTCATCTTGCCATTCCTTCAAGGGTGTCAAAAGTATCTCTACTTTCTTTTGCAGCTCAGTAGAAAGTGACTTTTCTTGTAATCTATGCAGATCATAGATCTTATTCATAGTGAATTCCATTATCTTGTCATAAGAATTAGCAGCAGTCAAACTTTCCAATTTCTCAGTGGCTTGTTGAAATCGTTTCAAAGTATCATCCAGCTTACTTTGTAACTCTTCATTATGCTTTTTCAACATCTCAAAGCTAGAGTTATTTTGCACTGTTTCAGTAGGAACATCTCTTACTGTCTCATCAAGCACAGTATGTTCAGCAGCAAAGACTGGTGTGCTTTCCAACTCATCAGCACCCAAATCTTGTTCCACTAAAACTTCAGTTTCTTCAGCTACAACTGTGTTCTCAAACATCTCAGTTGCATTTGTATCAGCTTCATAATCAGCTTCCATATCAGCTTCATAATCAGCATGATTATCTGAATTTCTAACTTCAACATCATCAGCATCCATGTTGACATCAGTATCAACATTTACATCAGTAGGCTTAACCATGGAATATTTGCAACCAGTTATTCTTTCAATCAACTGAATAACAGATTCCAAAGTTGATAACTCAGTGTAAGAATCAACATCAGCAGCTACTTTCTGTTCTTGTTCCCAATCATGAAACACAGAAAGTCCACCCATACCTTCAGCTACAACCATCAGCTGATCTAGGCCTAACCTTCTAAGATATACCCAAGTACTTATCCTTAGAAGTTGCTCAAAGGTCTTAGTGTTGTCATCTAACCCATGAAAACTTTTGAGAAGAGCATTTCTCAACTTAAATCGGATCCTCTCTTCCTTATCACAAATAGGATAATCCATCAGGAACACTGACTCTGGTTGGATAAACTCAGGTTCTGGGGAGGATGTAATTTCAACTGGTTCAGAGGAAGGTATATGTTCATGTTCAGTAGAGTGATCATGAACTGGTTCAGATTCAGGTTCAGGAGAAAAATGAGGAGTAGGAGTATGGTGAGGATTAGATTGGGGAGTGGAATGAAAAGAAGTGTTCTGAGGGGTTGAGGGAGGAGTGTTCTGATGAAGAGGAGAGTAGTGAACTGACTCCTCAGAACAGGAAGGATCAGCTTCAAGGGGTTTGGCTTGAATAGAATGAGAGGTTGAGGGAGAAGGGGTAGTGTTCTTGAGGACTCTTCTGGGTCTAAGAACACCAGACACTTTAGTTCTATTATGTGAAAGGATGAGGCTCGAAGAACTTACCTCTTCCACAGAAGACTCCTTCACAGCGGCAACGGACTCTTCTGACTTTTCAGAAACGGCCCTAGCTTATCGACCTCTTCGTAATCCAGCTCGATGAGGATCATGCCTAGCCTTCGTTCTCAACTCCGGCTCATCGTTTTCAGAACGGAACATAGAACCACCAGATTCTTGAGGTTGAGGACGATTCCTCTGGCTTTGTTCAAATAATGTAGACTCCTTCTTGAACAAGAATTTGCCCTGATGAAATCTTTTCGGACGGCTCCAATCCATCTTCCTTTCAGCTAATTGAGGCAACAATATGCTCAATTTACTTCCAAAACCCATCTTTGGAAAATTCTCTAGTGACCTCATCAAATACCACTTTCTCTCTTTCAGCCAACAATCTGCCAAGCAGAAATCCTTGCCAATCACCATTGACACGATCAGTGATTGTAGCCATAATGCGAATCTTGAGATTGGTGAGGGCGTCTTGACTGAAATGTTGCCCTAACAAGCATTTTCCAGCTATATCCATCAACAATTGCAAACCTTCTGGGAGAATATCCTTCTTCAAATTGGACAACGTCGCTGGGTCAACATTCAACCATCTGCCCACGCGAACCTTCTCTTGCCCTGCCATATAGCTCAGAACGTCTATTGGCCCGTCTGGTAGATTGAACGCGATTCCAAGGGTTTCTCTGGAAATGACAACCCCGTGGCCAGAAACAATCGAATGAATGTTGTTTGAGACACCCTGCACCTGAAGAAAGAATTCCATCGCCTCAGGTTCGTAAACCTTCACAGGAAATGATTCTAGGTATTTCCGTAGCCCGCATTCTTCACACATGGTGAGAATGGCTTGATTCTCTGTTTTTTGACGTCCGACGAAGTAAACAGAATTTTCAACGAAAATTCCTTTATTTTTACTCGATCTTGCTGGATTGAATGTACCTACCACTTCATTCTCTTCGTTAAGAATATCAATAATCGCCATAGAGTAGAAATGTAGAAGTGTAGATGTACAGAGTAAGGATAATTGAGAAAGCTTGAGCTTAGAGAATCTTGCAGAAAGATTTTGAGTAATGAAGAAGATGAAGTTAATGGGATCGTGTAAATCAAAAATCAAAGCAAATCTAGGGCTTGGATTGATTTTTATTTTCACGTTGTGTGGTTTGGATTGAGTTATTAGAAAAGGTGTAAATTGGGAAAAACGTTCCAGATTCATAACAGCTCAATTCCAATTTGGAGCCAACTTGTGTTGATAAATACACCTTTTAAATTAGGTTAAAAATAGAGGAGTGTATTAATCTTCTCTATAAATAATCTAATTTTGAACAGACCTTGACTTAAAAGTACTCTAAGGCAAAATACTGTTCTGATGTGTATCAGCACAGTTGTTTTCCATACACACTATACTTCAATTTCTTATTACTACTATACTGAATTTTACTTATCTAGGTTCAGCTGAGTACTGTGATCAGCTGAGTATTCTTTTGAAGATCAGCTCAGTAGTTGGGTCAGCTCAGTAATCCTCAGATCAGTTCCCCAACTCTTCTGATTTTCACCCTTTTTTTTTTATATAAGCACAGTACTTTCTTAGATCAGTACTGTAAATGATCTGTGGAAAGATTTCCCTGTAATCAAATAAGCTCTGTAGACAGGTTAATCAGTAATCAGATCAGATATGTAGATTGAATGATATTGTAGTCAGAATAGTTCTGTAGACAACTCAATTCAATAATCAGAACATGTCTGTAGACAGATTTGTGCTGTAATCCGATCAGATTTGTAGACAGATCACATCTGCAATCAGATCAGTTCCCCCTCCAGTGGAGAACTCCTCTTCTGTGCCTGTTTCACCTTGGTAGAAGTGTTAGTTCATGCATAGATGGTGAAATACAATACATAATAGTAAAGAATAATTAAAATAGGTCTATATAAGGTTTGTTCTAAGGTGTCTTGTGCTCTGAGTCAACATAAAGGATTTTTCAGAAATCATAGATTCCCCCTTAAATGTATATTCTCAATTCCCTCAGCTTTACCAGCTTCCTCATCGGGATTTAGGCACTTTAGTAACCTTTTTACCTGATTGTGATGAATGTAGAGGTCTTGACATGGTCTGTTCTTCAGAATTACCCTTCTTGGTGAACTGATCTTGATATCAGCTCAGTACCTGAAATGTTAGTATACAACTCTATATACATGCAGGATCCATGTCTATCAATCCAATCGACCCTGCAAGTAGTGATCTTAATAATTTAGGTACCCTTTCTTTACTGGGGTCCTTGTGGGTTAGTAGTAAGAGGTATCCAAATAAACATTGAAGATTTGAATAATTGAGACCTCTTAAGTTTTCTACCATGCTTATCACAGAACAATACTTTGTTGACCTTATCCAAATTATCAGCAGACTTAGGATCTATTTTTCTGAGATAGCCTTTCCTTGGTTCTATCCCTTTTTCAGGAAGATCAGTATGTCTGTAATAGTTTGCATATGGCCTAAAAGCCTGTGGACCATACGGCTTATAGATGCGTTTTGGTCTTTCCTCTCCAATGATATCATAAGATAAAGGTGGAGGATAAAGAACAGGTTTGTTATGATAATGAGGCACAAATTTCCTAGGTTTAGTTGAGTACAGCTGAGACTGCCTTATAAAAGGAGGTCTAGGCTGTTTCCAACTTGCCTGTACTTGTCTTGACCTACTGTTCTGAGTCTGCCTCTTCTGATTCCAGGACAGTTCTGCTCTGGTCAGAGGAGTAGTACTCTTCTGATATGGTCTTGACTGTACTGGTCTAGATCCATTCTTCTGTTTACCATTCTTGGTAGTAGGAGGAATGTATTTAGACTGTACTTTGGATCTTGGATCATTATCATAAGTCATAGGTTCTTTTCCTTTATCTAATTGCAAAAAACTTGAACTAGCTCTAGTAGTGTTCTTAATGCCTGAAGTAGAGGGACTAGGCAGATCAGTACCTATTCCACTCTTATCATAAGGAGCTCTGTATCTGTCTGATAGTTTTTGATTAATCTTAGAAGAGTTAATCATCTCAGATAGCTTCAGATCCAAGCTCAGTACTTCAGATTCTAAGAATCTATTGCGCTCTTCAAGTTTTTCACATTTAATCTTTAAGTCATTGAACTCATTTGTTTCTTTAGCTTGTGTATGAAGCATACCCTGATATAACTTGTCCATAGATGCATACTTATCTTTGAGTTGAGACAACTCTTCTGATAGCCGTGCATTTAGAATAGTTATATTAGGATCCACTTGCATTTGAGCTTCTCGAAGACTAATGATTTCTTGTCTTAAAGATATGTTCTCATCACTGATTTCCATGAATGCTTTGTTAGCTGGTAGGAGGTCTTCTTCATTCACTCCATTGGAATGATGAAGACTACTTCCTACACTACTATCAGCAGTGTCACATAAATCAGAATCAGAACTATCACTATATTGAAAAAAATTTACATTTGATACCTTTCTTACTTCTTTGGCCATGAATGTCAGATCATCGTCTCGATCATCATCGTTGCTGGTGAAGTAACCAGATGAAGACGATGGTAACTCTTCTAATTCCACATCAGAGTCATCATTTTCCATCATTGCCTTCTTTTCTTTGGCATTGCGATGATCCCTTTTTGCTTTCCATTCTGATGTAGAGTAATCGTAGTCTGTAACAAACAACTTAGGTAGTTTTGTAGCATTAGTATCCATGTTTGAAGATAGAAAATATCAGCTACAGTAATGAGATCAGAAATATCACCAAATCTGAGTAGTAAGTAAAATTCACAGATCAGCTCAAAGAGGACAACAAGACTTTCCCTCAAAGTCTTCTTGGTAATCTAGAAACAGCAGTCCTTTCGAACTCCTGCTCTGATACCACTTGTTGGTCCCAAAAGTTGAGTTAAGATTGAGTAAGCTAAGAAAAAGTCTAGAGGGGAGGGGTGAATAGACTTTTCAAATTCTATCAAAATATCAGAGTTTTTAGTGCGGAAATGTGTTCTGTACAGTACTGTTCTTAAGATCAGCTCAGTACTTCACAGTTAGCTTTTATACTCAACTTTTCTTTAAATCTTTTCTTTAGAAAACTTACTGTTCTTGTTCAACAAATATATCAACAGTTAATCAAAACAAACAGTAAAGAACACAAGATTTTTATAGTGGTTCGACAACTTGTCTACATCCACTCTCACAACTCCAGTTGTGATGTTTTATTACTCTTTTCCACTTGAGTACTTGTTGTTTAGAGTCCCAAGATTAAGACTTCGATCTTGTCGATTACACTTCCAAGTGTATCTTCGATCAACTAGTAATTTCACAAGTAACTAGCACACTTGTTTACACAATACAAACTTAAAACGAAAAGTAAAACTTCTCTAGTAATAGCCTTTGATTCTTTTCTTCAGTTCTGTGGCTTCTCTTCTGGTTCTTGATCTTCAACTCTGTGAGTGCTTGAATACTTGAATACTTCTTGATTGCTCTTGAATAGTAATTGTATCAGTAGTCTTTTCAAGTAGAAGATCACATGGTATTTATAAGATCTAGTATGACAGTTAGCAGTTTGTGAACTAACTCTCAACTAACTCATAACCGTTTCTTGTTTTGTAACTTCCTTCTGTTTTGTAACCAACTTATCTTATCTTTCAAGTCAGCATATCTTCAACAATAACTTCAGTTACGCTTCAAATAAGTCATCCAAACTTATTCTTCAATCCAACTAACTCAGCACAGTAAACTACTCTTCTTAGTTTTACTGCTCTTGGTCAGTCAGCACAGTTCTTCCAAAACTGTTCAGCTTCCTTCAAAACTTCACTTGATTTCTTCAATCTCTGAAATAGTCTTCTTAGTCATCTTTAGTCTTCTGACTTCCATCTAATCTACTGTTCTAACTATTACAATGCTGAATACAATAGAATACAACTTTACAAATATAAAACCTATCTATACATCAACTGAACTACATACAGATGAGTATAACTAAGTCCTATACTATAAGCTGTCTATACAATATTTCCATCAGCTTAGTTCTTAAACAGTTCATATATCAGATTAGTAAAATACTAAGATCAGTAAACTTAAACTTCATATTCACATTAAGATCAGTAATTTTATACTTCATATAACTCACATATAATAACATATAATCACATATATCATTAACTCTAAATTTACTTTTGGCCATCAAAACATATAATCATCAATTAGAACATTGTTTATAGGATTCATATCCCAACACTGATCTATAAACTTCTTTGTCCTTATTTGTAATTTGACATGCATTGGTTTTATTGGTTTTTTGGTTTGATTTTATTATGGAAGGAGTATGCTTATTGTTTATGCTCTCTCTGATGCTTAAATTGATTTGTGATCACTTCCATTCCAGATATCTTAGTTAGTAAAATTGTAGAATGATTACAGCTCATTGTCACAGAATTTTGATACTTGAATTCGATTACACAGATCTTTTCTTTTATTCCTTTTGTACTTTTGATTGATAATTGTATTTGTAGATTCTTTTATTCAGATGAACTTTATTTTCTGTGATAGAATGAGTCGAATACCAAACGAACAAAAGTATCTGAATCTTTTTGTGAAAATGCCTGAAGACCGATCGAAACTATGCGAGCCTAATGAAGTTACTTGATCTCGTAGTATTGTTGAGGTATGTTCAATTTTTATGATAATTTAATTTATGTTTAAATATATAAAATGACAATTGAATCTTGATTCTTTGGAATTGATTTTGAAATGGCAGGGATGGAGTCGGCGAAGGACAGTTTAATCAAGTTCTTCTCTTTCCTACAAAACACCTGGTATAAATTTTGATTTCAGCAATTTAATAACCCAACTGATCTAATTCTTACCCTGTGAATAAATGGAAAATAAGATTCTTACCCTCGTGTAATTCTTTTTTAAACGATTTATCTTATAATCCTCTTGTAATTTTATATATTAATTAATTTCCTTATGTGAAAAATAGGTTGTGGATTTGCTTAAGCTGTCTTTAATTTCTCAAACTCCACTGTCTGATCTCCTACTCAATACTAAAAGGATGATATTGAAAGTAATGTTTCAAAAATCAACCAACAAGTTGCTGTTTGCTCAGGCAAAGGACGATTTTGTTTATTCTGTTGGATCTAATGTAGATTTGTGTCACCCAACTAAGTTCGATTTTGTTTATTCTGTTGGATCTAATGTAGATTTGTGTATTGAATTATTTAACTTGATGTTCTTCATTTCTTTGGAATGAATTTTGTTATTAGTAATGAATTAATGCAATTTTGATCGGGTCGGTCGGGTCGGATCCCGATCACAAATAATTTTTTTTTTAATTTTTGGTACTTACCGATGGAATATTCAATCGGTTTAGCGTCGGTAATGCCGACGGACGGGCCGACGGAATATAATTTTTTTTAAAAAAAATTTGGTACTTACCGACGAAATCTTGACCCGGTTTGAAAACGGGTTGGTTTGACTGCCGACGGAATTGAATCCGTCGGCACTGGCGACCCGGTTTGAAAACGGGTTAGTTTGAATCCGTCGGGAATCCGTCGCCACATACCGACGGAATCATATTTTCCGTCGGTAAACCATACCGACCAATCCATCGACGACGGATGAAATCCGTCGGTAAATCCATCGGCAAGAACCAATACCGACTGAATAACCGTCGGCAATTCCGTCGGTAAAACACCTCTTTTTTGTAGTGTCAAGTATGTCTATTCTATATGTTCTTTCGAGTCTCAAGTATGCCTATTTTATATGTTCTTCACATTGCAGTTTCAAGACATTAAGAGCCAAATAAGGAAGTTTTCATAACAGAATTTCCATAACACTGATTAAACGAAGAAGAAAAAGCATATAATATACTCACCAAGAAAAAATCATCACACTGAATCAAGATTTCCATATTTTATGGGAAATTCATTTTCATTAACTATAGATCAAATTGAGTGAATTTTGCCACTATTAAATCAAGTTGAGTTATTTATGGTACCTTTATCCTTAATCAAGAATGTATTTGTGAAAAGTAAAATAAGTAAGATTACATGAATACCCTTATTACATTTTTTTTAACCCAATAATAACCACAACACAATTTGGGTGAAAACATCTGGAATCTGGAATAATATTCCTCCAAAAAAATTCTTGAACAACAACTTTGTTTGTATCTGCAATATGCACTAAATTATGCATCCAAATGATCCTAATTTTGTATCAGAATTACAAGTACTACAAAACATATTTTTGATGTGGTTATATGCACTATATATAGGGGTGGGAATGGGCCAGGCTACCCGACAGGGGCCTACGGCTCGGCCTATTAAAGCTCGGCTTGGCTCGACTCGTCTAATAAACAAGTCGGGCTCAAGCTTTTTTAGAAGCCTATTTAGCTAAATAGGCCGGGCTCAAGCTTTTTCGTAAGCCTTTTAAGCCCAACAGGCCGGCCTATATAACATCACACACACACACACATATATATATATATATTATAAGTATATACTTATATAATATGTGATTTTCAAATAAATAAATAAGTAAGAAAATTTACTAATACTAGTTATATTTTTCTTTGTCATAGTTGATAAAATATTTGAATTTTTTTTTTTTTTTGAACATTCTATTATTTCCATTTCTTCATTTTGAGATTTAAAGAGTTAATTTTTATAATTTGATGATAATACTGTTGTAAATTTTTTTTAAAAAAAAATACGCTAATAAGATTAAAAGGTCTTTAGAAGGCTTTCGGGCCAGGCCTATTTATTAAAAAGGCCCGGCTTGAGCCTTTAAAAAAAGCCTATGACAGGCCATGGGCCAGGCTCGGGCCTAAGAAATATATAACAGGCCAGACTTTTTTTCTTAAAGCCTACCAAGGCCTGGCCTATTCCCACCCTAACTATATATATATAATCATTTTCATCATATTTTCTTTGTTCATCAATGATCTGTGTTATATTATTTCTATTGGAATCCCCTAAAACAAATTGGTTTAAGAGAAGAAGAGTTCAGTTAGATATCACAGCCAACTATGTTGGTCCCTTAATATAGGGTATGCATCAGACGAGTTTCTAAAAATCAGATGACTTGTTGACATCTGATATATAAGTTCAGGTGTATAAAACAAAATTAGCTCTCTATACAGATGACTTGGTCAGCTGACTAATCTAGGAGTCTAGAACTAGAATGCCTGATTACATCAGCTGATAGAGAAGCGTGTGGTGTGTCCATTTATAAAGATTATACCCGTCTATATACTCATGGAAATTAAACACTTTTATTTCATGCATAAACATGTTTTATGATATCACAAGACTTGGTGTCTTCTGATTATGAATTTTCAAATAACAAAACAGATCAGCATATCGGCAGACTTGGTGTCTGCTGATATAAGATATTTTTCCTTTTAAACACTTATGCTAATGTAAACATGCATGTTAAAGTTGTAAATAACACATAGATTTATAGTGGTTCAGATCTCAATATCCTACATCCATTCTCACGATCTCAATCATGATATTAGCCTTCTTGAACACTTTAACGTCCCAAGAGGAGGACGTCTTGCTACTTTATAGTCCCAAGAGAAGACTTGTGATCAAGAACCTCAACTACTTTCTGAGGCTACGGATCTACTAGTTGGTTAGGTAACAAGTAACCTTTACAGTGCTTGAGATGGATTCTTAGTGTGTATAACTCGGTCTATCATCTAAAACTATCATCTAAATGGGAGTATAGATGTGAGGACTCGAGAAAGACTAAGTGTGAGAAATTCCCTTACAATCTGAGTTAGCCTAAAACTAGGATTCAGAATTTCTCTTCTAGGCTTAGGATATATATGATACACTACTGGCCTAGATGAGTTCACTCACTGGGAGATTAAGAATGTAAGAATGCTTTGCTGGATATCTTCTATGAAGGTGTTCTTGAGCTCTTCTGGACTTATAACATTTTGCTCTGCCTTTACATACTTTCTCACACACACTCTTGCCCACTAATGAGTAATGATTTAAACTCATATTTATAGATGGGATTCTGAGATATTACCGTTGGATGATATCTTCAAATCCCTTTGTTTCAGGAAAGCAATCTTTAGATAGTAGTCTATTAATTATTACCGGGAAAAATTTTATATGCACACGCGTGTAGGTACACATATGTTGGGAATAAAATGAGATATGTTTTGATCTAATACCAAAACCCCCCCTTGAGACATGCCTAAGTCAAATTGAGTATGTTCTAGAGATGTTAGAACATATAGTATATAGGCTAGATGAGGAGCTAATATGTTAGGAAGCTCTTAGTTGATTAGATGCACAATTTGATGGGGAACACATGCTTTGAAGTGCATCAAGAACAAGTCCCCTCAATGGCTCAAACTATGGAAACAACACTAAGTCTTTTGAGGTCAACTATGCTGATCAGAAGAGTTGTCCAGAGGAGTTGTCTCAGCTCAATCAATCAAGATCAAGTGCTTTGAAAGACTGAGGTCAACTATGCTGATCAGAAGAGTTGTCCAGAGGAGTTGTCTCAGCTCAATCAATCAAGATCAAGTGCTCTGAAAGACTGAGGTCAACTATGCTGAAGAGATAGAGACAACCACACCCTAAAAATCTACAAATCAACATGCTAAGATCACCCTGAAGTGAAGCAAAGGGTATGAGCCAAGTCATCTGAAGAAGAGCAAACCAACCTTGCTGATAAGCAAGACTGCTGATAGTGATAAGGAGAGTTGTCCAAATGATGAGGAATGTTGTCCTATCATTGGAACAACTTAAGAAGTCATGTCCAAGTCCTAACAAGAGAATCTGAAAGTCAGACATTGGGTAGAGTGCTGCAGAATGAAGACAAAGCCTATACAGCCGTTTATTTCCCAAATGAGGACATGTCACTATCAAGATTCTGTCTTCAAAGTTGAAGAACTAAAAGAAGACATTTATGGACTTTTGAAGCTGCCTCTCCAACGGGAAAATCCTCCAATTGTCTATAAATACAGAAGTGTGAAGACCATTTGAAGCACCTCAACCTTGACAAGAATATCCAACTATCCTTCAAGTCAAAGTGCTTCTAAGCTTACAAAGAGACTATCTTAGTCTTCAAACATTTCATCTAAGCTGAACTACATTGTATATCCATACACAAGCTTAGAGAGATATCCTATCCTTATACACTGATCTCCACTGTAAAGGATATCTCATTAGTTGGAACCATACTTCAACCATTACCCCTTTCAAGAGTGAAAGAGAGAAGGTTGTAGTAGTAGAAGTGGTAGGAGGTGACTGTTGAGAGAAGAACAGTTCAGTTCTGAGTTGAGAAGAGGGTACTAGGACTCTAGACATCCTAGGGATCAATTCACCAAGGAGTGGTGTTCTTGATCAAGTGCACCTTGGCACTATAAAACAAGTTAATTCCAAAGAGTGAAGGAATTATCCTGTTCAATCAGGGAAAGTGGATGTATGAGCTTGAGTCTCTGAACCACTATAAACTCTTGTGTTGATTTACATTCCAAGTACTTTCATACATTCAACACTGCACACAAAACTGATCTTTCAAAGAACCTATACCTAAGATTGTGCAAAAAGATATTTGGACAAGTTCCCTGAAACTGGATTGTATTGACTAAGTGATTTCAGAATCTAAAGGAGTCTAAACTAAAAGGGCCAACCACTATTCCGCACATATAACTCCCCTAGATAGTTATTCAACTAAGTACTCAATAGTACTTAGTAGTTTGATTATCTTAGAAGAGTTAATCATCTTAAGCAGAGTTGTCCAAGACAACCTTGCTGAGCTCTGGTTTGATCAAGCTTAAAAAGAATTTGCAAACAAGTGTATTCCCCCCCCCCCATACACTTGTTATATACTCCTTTCAGGACCAACAAGTGGTATCAGAGCAGGGGTTCAAAGACCACTGCTTCTGAAAAGCCATCTTGGTTTTCAAAATCACATATTTGGTGTGGTCACTGAACTGATATATCTGAAATCCTATAAATTGTTGACTAACTGGTTGTTCTTGAAATATGGCCAACAACAATGCTGCTGTTCCACCTCCTGCTGTCCAAGGTTTGGACAACATGGCCACAAATCCAGTCAACCACATATCTCATCACAAATTGCCCATGTTTTCAATAGACAACTATGACTTCTGGAAAATCAGAATGAGGGCTCATCTTGCATCTCTTCATACTGATATGTTGAGAGTTATCACAAGAGGTCCCTTTGTGTTCACCTTTGTCAATCCCAGAGTCACAGAGGCTCAAAAAGCAGATACAAGGGAATTGATTCCCAAGGATGAAGATGACTTCACTGCTGATGAAAAGAGGAAGGATAATTTTAATTATCTTGCAATGAATACCCTCTATCAAACAATTCCAGATGCAATCATGGGAAGGGTCTACCACTGCACAACTGCCAAAGAAATTTGGGATACCCTTGCTGAAATGTGTGAGGGTACTGAAAAGATCAAGGAGAATAAGCTCCAAGTTGCTGTGCAGAAGTTTGAACAGTTTACAATGGAGTCTGAGGAGTCCATTGACAAATTTGCTGGTAGATTCACTGATGTGATGAATGAAATCAACTCATTGGGCAAGATCTACACCAAGAGAGAAGTTGGGTTGAAGATATTAAGAAGTCTCACTCAAAAGTGGGATGTATATGCTGTAATGATGCAGAATACCAAGGATCTCTCCACCATGCCCATGCAACAAATCTTCTCTGAACTCAAAGCTTATGAGTTCGACCTCAATAGAAGAAAGCCTATTGAGGAACCTTCAAATCCTACTAAGGGAGTGGCATTCAAAGCCAAAACTGCTGAACCAGAAATGCAGTCCACTCCAAGATCATCAAAGTCAGTCTCAAAGACTGAAATGAAGGAAGAACTAGCCTTGATGGCTAGGAGGTTTGAAAAGCTAAACTCAAGGTTTGGTAGATACAAGAAATTCTACCAGGACAACAAATTCAGGAGATACAACTCTCCTGAAGTTCAGGCTGAGGTCAAGAAGCCTGAAGAGAAAAGATCAGAGGACAAGTACTCTGATAGGAGAAGGTCCAGTAGAGCTGAACCCTCATCATCAAAAAGAAGAGAAGAATCTAAGAAAGATGATGATGAAGATCTGTGCTATAACTGCAAGAAGAAAGGGCACTTCCAGTATGACTGCCCTGAATTAAACTCTAATGAAAGAAGAGAGAGGCAAGCTAAAAGAGACAGAAAGTTCACCAATAGAAAGACCATGATGGCTGGTGAAGAATCTGATAGTGCTGAAAGCTTCAACTCCTCTGATGGACTGTTCTCCAATAGTGATGATGATGATGATGTCTGCAACATGGCTCTTGAGGATGATGAGGTATCCTCTACTTCTAGTTCACCATCATTCATCTCACAAAACACTAGTGAGGTCAACTTGAAGCTTTCCCTTGGAAAGTTGATGGAAGATTTCACTATGTTACAAGAATTTCATGATAATTGTGTGAGAGAAAATGAAAGATTGGCTATTGAACTTGCTAAAAACTCTGAGGCAGTTGTTGATGTCAAATCTACTGAGTTGTATCAACAAGTCTTGAGAGAGCTTGAGGAAGCAAATCTCAGGATAGTTGACCAACAAAAGGAGATTGATGATCAACTTCTCTCTCAGAAGAGAAAAGATTTTGAACTTAAAATTCTAAATGCCAAGTTTGAAAACCTCTCACATGAATATGACATTCTTAAATCAAGTGAAGAGAGCCTGAAACTAAAGATGTCTGCTCTGAAGAAATCCTCTAGAGCAATAGAGGAAATTCAGAGTTATCAAAGACCTATGGCTCAAAGAAGTGGATTAGGTTTTGATCCATTTGAATCTTCACCTTGTCTTAGTGTTGCTTCTACCAGTAAACCTAAGAGAATCTTTGTCAAATCAGTGGCACAAACTGAAAATGAAGTAATTCAGCCACTGAACAAAAGAAAGGGCAAAATAGATGATATGCCTACTCAAGTGGCTCAGGAGACTAGGCCTAAACCTAAGGAAATGGCCCAAGCTCCTGAACATAAGAGGAATGTTGGTCAGCAGAGTAGACCCAATGGAAGGGCAACTCTACTGAACAATGTTCAGAGGAATTATCCAAGGTATAATCAGCCTAGGCCAACTCTCCTGAGAAAGCCTCAGCTGAGTAGACCTAAGGACAATTACTCTCAAAGGCAAAATAAAATGAGACAACCAAAACCCTTCATGCCAAAGGGTAATGGTCATAAGAAAGCCTTTCCTCAAAGATTCCCTCAAGTAGCACAAAGAACTCAAAAGTTCAGGAGATTTGACAACTCTCCTGAAACTTACAGAGTTAACACATTCACACATACTTTCCCAAAGGCATTTAAGGGAAAGACAGTGTATGTAGATGCTAGAGGAAGACAACTTAGCCACCTTGAATCAATCAGGGTTATTAGGCAAGTTTGGGTTCCTAAAGGTACAACTAACCTCTCAGGACCCAAAACTCAAAGGGTACCTAAACCAATCTAATTGCAGGTACCAATGGGCCACAAGAAGAGGAGCTTGAGCAAAAAGTCAGCATGGTACCTTGACAGTGGATGTTCAAGGCACATGACTGGAAACAAGGAACTCCTCACTGATTTTATTGAAAAAGAAGGCCCAAATGTCACATTTGGAGACAGCTCACAAGCTACTACAAAAGGTTATGGTACTTTGATGATTGGTAACATCAAAGTATCCAATGTGTCTTATGTGGCTGGTCTCAAGTATAATCTCCTAAGTATCAGTCAATTCTGTGATAAAGATTTCAATGTTGAGTTTTCAAGTGAAAAATGCTTAATCAAAGATAACACTCAACAAATACTATTGACTGGAACTAGGAAAGGAAATGTGTATTTTGCAGACTGGGACAAGTCTACTGATGCTGCATGCTTCATTGCTAAGAGTTCTAGTGAACAAAGTTGGCTATGGCATAAAATATTAAACCACTTGAACTTCAAAACAATGAACAAAATTGCTAGAAATGCATTAGTTAAAGGACTACCTAATGAGGTTTTCATTAAGGAGCATGTTTGCAAACCATGCGAAGAGGGAAAACAGATTAAAGCCTCATTTAAAGGAAAACCAGTCATCTCTACTGAAAGGGTACTTGAACTTTTACATATGGACTTATTTGGACCAATTACCCCTGCAAGCATAAATGGTAGAAAATACACATTGGTGGTAGTAGATGACTTCTCTAGGTTCACATGGGTAGTATTTCTCCTTAATAAGAAGGAAACTCAAGTCAAACTGCCTGAACTTCTAAAGAGATTGTCAAATGAGAAAAGCCTTAGCATTATCAAGATAAGATCTGATAAAGGCACTGAGTTCATTAATTCATACATCAATGAGTATTGCACATCTAATGGAATAGCTCATGAAACCTCAGCAGCTAGAACTCCCCAACAAAATGGAGTTGCAGAAAGAAGGAATAGAACTTTAAAAGAAGCTTCTAGAACCTTAATTGCTAATTCAAACTTACCTAAGAGGTTTTGGGCTGAAGCTATAAACACTGCATGCCATACTCAAAATAGATGTTTGATCACTAAGGGGCAAGGCAAAACCCCCTATGAACTTTGGAAAGGAAGATTGCCTAAAGTGTCTTACTTTCACATCTTTGGTTGCAAGTGTTTTATTCACAATAATGGGAAAGAACAGCTGAAAGCCTTTGATAGCAAAGCTGATGAAGGAGTATTCCTTGGATACTCTCAAATCAGTAGAGCTTTCAGGGTTTACAACAAGAAAACTCTTATTGTGGAGGAAACACCTCATGTTGTGTTTGATGAATCTATTCATGAGTTCAGGAATGAGAACTTAGAACCAGAGGAAATCACACAGAGGACAACCAGACTGAGCCTAAAAGACAAAGACACTGAATTCATAGAAGTTGTCCAAACCAACCTACCTGAAAACTTCACTTTGGACAACAATCCTGAAGGCAATTCTCCTGAGACTAATCCCACTGAAAGGAATGGTGAACTGAATGATCCAATCCCAGTTCACATCCAGGTAACAACTACCAATGAAGAAGCAGTTCCTGCTGAGGTAGTTAATGGGTCAAATAATCAAGGGGGAACTCAAAATGTTGAAAGTGCCAATGTCCCTGACATTGAGGACAACACCCCTGATTATGATCCTGAATTAGATCCTGCATTCAATTACCCTGAATTTTATGATCAAAATGACTCAACTTCAGTAGAGGACAACTCTATTGAAGAGATCAGAAAAAGAAGGACTTGGTTGTCTGACCATCCTACTGATCTAATACTTGGTGACCCAAGTATTGGAGTCAAAACAAGGAGATTCCATGGTGAAAGTGCTCTTTTCTGTTGTTTCTTGTCAGAACAAGAACCAAGTGATATTGAGGAAGCACTTCAAGATGCCAATTGGATCACAGCCATGCAGGAAGAACTGAATCAATTCACCAGAAATGAAGTATGGGAGCTGGTGGATAGACCTTCACATCAAGATGTTATTGGAACAAAGTGGGTGTTCAAGAACAAAAAGAATGAAAATGATGTGATTGTCAGAAACAAAGCAAGACTTGTGGCAAAAGGCTATTGCCAACATGAAGGCATTGATTATGATGAAACATTTGCACCTGTGGCAAGGCTAGAAGCAATAAGGCTCTTTCTAGCCTATGCAGCCCACAAGAGGTTCAAAGTGTACCAAATGGATGTCAAGAGTGCCTTTCTGAATGGAGTCTTGAAAGAAGAAGTCTATGTGGAGCAACCACCAGGTTTTGAGATTGGAGATCAAGTCTATAGACTGAAGAAGGCTCTATATGGACTCAAGCAAGCCCCTAGGGCTTGGTATGATACACTGTCACAATTCCTCTTGGAACATGGATTCACCAAGGGAACTGTGGACAGGACACTCTTCAGAATCTCTGAAGGAGAGGACATCTTGCTTGTCCAAATTTATGTGGATGACATAATATTTGGATACCCCAATGAGAAGCTGTGTGAGAAGTTCTCCAAGCTAATGCAAAGCAAGTTTGAGATGTCCATGATGGGGTTGATGAACTTCTTTTTGGGTCTCCAAGTCAAACAATCAAAAGAAGGAATCTTCATCAACCAAGCTAAGTACACCAGAGAAATGATCAAAAAGTTTGGGTGTACAACTAGCAAGCCAGTAAGGATCCCAATGAACACCAATTGGAAAATGGATCCTGATGAGAGTGGTGTTCCAACCAACTCTACTGAGTATAGAGGAATAATTGGTTCACTCCTCTATCTCACTGCCAGCAGACCTGACATCACCTTTGCAGTAGGTGTTTGTGCAAGGTTTCAAGCAAATCCTAAGAAAAGCCATCTTGAGGCTGCAAAGAGGATCTTGAGGTACCTCAAAGGCACTGGAAATCTAGGCCTTTGGTACCCTGCTGATGACAACATAGAGTTAACTGGCTACTCAGATGCTGACTATGGAGGATGTAGAATTGACAGAAAGTCCACTTCAGGGACTTGTCAATTCTTGGGCAACAAGCTAATATCTTGGTTCTCCAAGAAGCAGAACACAGTGGCTACTTCCACCACTGAAGCTGAATATGTTGCAGCTGGAAGTTGTTGTGCTCAAATCCTTTGGTTGAGACAACAACTAAGAGACTACAAAGTCAACTCTACTGAAGTGCCAATATTTTGTGATAACAATAGTGCCATTGCTATATCACAAAATCCTGTTTTGCACACAAGATGTAAACATGTGGACATCAAGCATCACTTCATTAGAGACCATGTGGAGAAGAAGGACATAAAGTTGGTCAAGATCCACACAGATCATCAAAAAGCTGATATTCTAACAAAGCCACTTGCAGAGGCAAGATTTCTGGAGCTATCAGCAGAGTTGGGTTTACTTGATCCAGGGAAGTTGGACAAGTAAAACTCATTGAAGTTAATGGGAATAAGGAAACTGAAAAGAATTTCAGCAGACTTGGTCAAGTCTACTGAAGTTCAGAAGAGATGGCTCAAATTATTCAGGACACTTGTCCATTGGAATTCAGGACCCTTGTCCACATCTCTTCAGGACACTTGTCCAAGTGGGGTCAGATAAGTTGTCTTGGCTATCAACCTATTTCCTTGGTTTGATAAGCACCTATTTTGGGTAATTATTGTCTACCTTGATCCCAATCCCAATTAAAGATATCATCACTGAAGGATTTAATTTGTTCCCCACCCAAAAGGTCACTTTCCATGCATTAAATGCCAAGATTTAACTCTTGTTTGCATTACACCTTTCAAGCCATGATCTATCTCGAAAACTCCCCAACCATTAACTAATATTAAATAACTTCCACGTTTTGAATAAAACCAATAACTCACTGTTACATTGGTTTTTGACCATTGGATCATAACTGGCCAACTCCCCTGAAACTCATCCTGGCCGTCCAAGTGTATTTTTCCATTTTTGACAACCGTTGAAAATACACAAACCTCACCAACTCATTGACAAACATTCTTTTTAGAATATTCTCAAGTCTTAAAACTCCCCCACACACTCTTCTTCCCCAAGTATTCGAAACCCTAGCTCATTTTCTTCAAACTCTCTCAAAAATCTCACCTCTGTAACCTTCAATGGCCCCCAAAGTTAGACCAGAGATGATCTTAGATTTCTCCAACAAGGCTCTAGACCTTGATTTTGGATACTTGATCAACAAGAACAGCCTTCACTTTGAGCCCATAGTATCATTCACAAGTGAAGACCCTGAAATCACTCCAACTCTGAGATGGTTAAGAAGAGTAGGCCTTCAGAGGTTCATGGAGGAAAGGCCAAGCTCTTGTTTGGACAATTACATGGCTAAGTTCTTTGCCTTCCTTAAGTGGAGAGGCAAACCAGATTGTCCTATGTGGCTGAAGAAGAGGAGGAAGAGAGATTTCATAGAGTGAAATTCTCTTCAGAAGATCTTGAAGGAGCCTTTGGATTGCCTTCTGAGGGAAGGAATCCAGAAGTTTATGGCACTGGCCATGAAGATTAGATAGCCCAAGAATGGTTATTAGTGCCAGGACCTCTATCTTCAACACAAAACAAGAAGACTCTCAAGCCTAAATTTCTCAATTTATTTGAGGTAATCACCAAGAGTCTCATGAGCAACACTGGGAGCTTGGAGCAGGTCAGCCATCCTAGAATCATAATTATGGCTTCAGTTATTGATGCAAGTGACAAAGGCATCAAATTTGATTGGAGGACCTTCATCATGTCTGAAATGATGAAGGAAAAGGCCAAGTTCAAGGTGAGAGCCCACAACAAGGTTGTGCTAGAAGGGAAACTCAAGTATTGCACCAGGGCAAGCTTGTTGATTGAAAGGTTTTCCCATTATTCACAAATGCAAACCTTTGCAAAGCCCCTCCCAGCCCAAAAGATTCTATTCAGGAAGCTCAACAAGAAAACTGAGCAAAGAAGGATGCTTCTGGCCAAACTTGCTGAAGAAAAGGTGGAGGAGAAGCCAAAATTGAAGAAGAGGACAAAGGCCAGAGTGATGAAGACAAGGAAACTTTCTCAAATCCCCTCAGAGGAGAATTCAGGAGCTTCAACTGAGATTGAAGAAGTTGCTGAAGAGGGAGTGAGTGTGCCTTCTGATCATTCAGAAGAGTTGAGGCAGAAATACAATGAGACTAGAAAAAAGTCTAAGGGTGACAAGAGGATCAGGGAGGTTGTCCCTGAGAAGGATGATGAAGGAAGTGGGAGAAATAGGGCTAGCAAGAGAAGGACCAAGCCTACTGACAAAGTGTTGGAGCTTCAGGAGGAAAGGTCTCTTCAACTTGCTCTAAGAGAGAGCAGAGCTGAAAGCAGGACCAAATCAAAGTCAAGGACCAACTCATCTGGCTCTGGCACACCAGAATCCAAGGTCCCTGAAGGTCAACCAATTGAGGCCAACATCCCTGAAATTCAGAATTCTGAGCCCAACTCCCCTGAAACCCATATAACCCCAACCAATCAACCTATCACCCCCATCAACCTTACAAAGAGATACTCTCCTGAAGGGAGTGTGCAAAGAAGTGGGATAGATGTGCTAGCAGACATAGCAGTAGATGAGACAAGATTGCAATCTCCCCTTGACTCATCTATGCTCAACTATTCAAAGTTTTTAGAAGCTGCACTCTTTGAACCAACCCCCATAAGCAAAGCCCCTTCAGATCCATTGCTCTCAAAAGCAACTGATGTACCTTCAACTGCACCCAACCCTTCTGAAGCCAACATCCCTGAACTAAACCTTCCTGAAGCCACCTTAGGAGAACCCAGAGCCAACTCCCCTATAACCCAAACTCCCCATTCAAGTGGAGATGAGGAGGAGTATACTTATGAGAGTATGCTCAGAGGAGGAGCCAAGGCTACTGTGGACAGTTTGTATCCACAACTTGCTGAATTTCCAAGAATTCAGAAGACATTTCATGATCTAAGGATGCTTGTTGATGTAAAAGACAAGTCTATGATGGAGATATCACAAGTCATCCAAGATAAGGGTGCAAACTGGTGGCAAGTAGAGGAGAACAGATTGCTGCACTTTGCTGGAATTTCAAAGACAAGATTCCTCACTGATGAGGAAGTATTTGCAAAGTTGGTATAACCTTTGATCAATTCTTTGCAGATGATCTCTTAACAGATGCACCCATTCAGGTTGATAGTGGATCAGCACAAGCTTTGCTTGGGATGCAATCAGAGAAGTTGGATTCCTTGGCTCATCAAGTCCAATCAGCTCATGCAGAAACCTCTGGAGCCTTGGATGAGCATGGAAGAACATTGGCATCTGTAGAGATGAGGCTAACTGGCTCAGAGGATGTGGTGTTACCTACCTTGGAAGCAAGGATCAGTGGAGTTGAGACTGGCTTACAAACAATCTCCACTGAAGTCATCAAAGCTAAGAACACCATGAGATCAGTTTCAAAGGATGTAAAGAAAGAGCAGTCCTTGCTAAGAATTAGCCACAATAGGAATGTGAAGACATTAAGGTCAGTGGTGAAGAAAGCCCTTGGAAGAAAGACTGCCCTGCAAAGGCAAAAAGCTGAAGAGCAAAGGCTAGCTATGGTGAAAGCAGCCTATGAAAAGTTTTCTCAAGAAGTGTTGGCCAACATTGCTGAAGGTGCAGTGGCCAACCTCACTGAACTCCTAAAAGCCCAACTGGATGCATCTCTTAAGGAAACCATGGAGGAGGTTGTCCAACAGAAAATGAAGTCTGTTCTAGCCTTCCTCAGCTTGAGCAGTGACAGGATGCAGAATATACATGATGAGAATGTATATCTGTTGGAAGAGATGAAATCTCTAACCCAAGCCCAGTCCTTATTGGCAACTACTATGAGTGAACTGAAGCCAGAATGTTTTGATGCTGCCAAAAAGGGGGAAAGGGAAAGAGCAAGGGCAAAAGGTGCCTTAGTGATTGGGAGCCCAGTGAAAGGGAAAGACAAAGCCCCTGAAGGAAAGGGAAAGGAGCCAGCAGTGCTGAACTTGGAAGAATTGGATGAAGAGGAGCAATTGGCACTTGCTTTGAAAAACTCAATGGTCTCAGCTCAAGAGGAAAGAGTGAGGTTACAGCAAAGACCAGGTGGTGAAGTATCTGGGTTGGACAAAGATGCTGAAGGTGTCCAAACTAGAGGAAAGATCAAGAAGGCAAAAGGGAAGAAAAGACAAGCTGAAACATTTACTGATTTTCCTAACAGTCTTGATCTTCCACCTGAATTCAGAATTGATGATGATGTGCCTATCTCAAAGAAGGCCAAAGCTGCTGAAGAGCCCAAGAATGCTGAAGAGGACAAGTCTTCTGAATCTGCCAAAGATGCTGAAGGTCCCAAGTCCACTGAAGATATTGAAGAACTATTTGCTGAAGGATTTGGACCTGAACCCAAGAAGAAGACAACTGTCCTAGCTGATGATCCATCAAAGCTATTTCATGAAGGGTTTGGCAAAGACCCTGAAACCCAACAGAAACTGGCCATGATGAGGGCCCAAGAAAAGATGGATCTGATGGATGAAGCACAAAGAGCTAGAGACAAGAGAAGAGCAGATTTTCAGAAGCCAAGAAGGAAGAGAGCAACTTACAATAAGATGAAGCCACAGCTGCTGATCCCAATGGACACCAAATATCCTCACTTGGATAAATGTGTGCCAATCCAGCTGAATGACTCATGGGAGGAAGCAAAAAGGGAGTATGTCTATGATCAGTATGTCATTGACAGATGGAATGGAAGAGATGCCAACTCCACTTTTGCAGAGTTCATGATAGAATACTACAGAGAGCTCTATCAACAATTGCTTGCAGCTGCTGACATTGCAAGATTTGAACTCACAGCTCCCAAGCTAATAATATACATGCCTCCAAAGCTTGAAGGGTGGATTGACCAAGCAAGGATTCTGAGAGAATTCACTGAGATCCTCAAGCTGAACAAGATGGTTCTTGGACCTAAGGGAACAAACCAAGAAGCCATGGCCTTGAAAAGAAGAGTGTGGGCACAATATGGAATGGTGCCACCTCCTGAGGATGATCTCTGAAATGGCTAAGTCTTCTGACCTTATTGATTGATCAACTATGCTGAAATGTGGTCAAGATTGCTGATGTGGTGTGCCATGATAATCTGTCTCCTCTGATATGCTCTGGATGCTCTAATATAAGTTATTGTGCTCTGATGCTGAAAATCCTGTATTTGCTTTAAATTGTTATAATGAAATGCTCTGATGTAATTAATGTTATTGATTCATGCTCTGATGCTAAAAAACCTGTATTTGCTCTAAATTGTTATAATGAAATGCTCTGATGTAATTAATGTTATTGATTCATGCTCTGATATGTTTATTTCAACTATCAACATGCTTGTAATGATTTTCAAATGAATGATAGTTGAACTTATTCTAAATCAAGAAACACTCATCTCTCTATGCCTATCTATGAAACCTATTTGCAACATGAATGGTGAATACACTAACACATTGCTTTTCAGGATAATTGACCTTAGTCATGTCTGCTGAAGATAAATGTAATAGGTGTAGCTAAGTCACTTTTGCATAAATGTATAGGTTTTGGCATCATCAAAAAGGGGGAAATTGTTGGGAATAAAATGAGATATGTTTTGATCTAATACCAAACCCCTCCCCTCCCCCCCTTGAGACATGCCTAAGTCAAATTGAGTATGTTCTAGAGATGTTAGAACATATAGTATATAGGCTAGATGAGGAGCTAATATGTTAGGAAGCTCTTAGTTGATTAGATGCACAATTTGAGGGGGAACACATGCTTTGAAGTGCATCAAGAACAAGTCCCCTCAATGGCTCAAACTCTGGAAACAACACTAAGTCTTTTGAGGTCAACTATGTTGATCAGAAGAGTTGTCCATAGGAGTTGTCTCAGCTCAATCAATCAAGATCAAGTGCTCTGAAAGACTGAGGTCAACTATGCTGATCAGAAGAGTTGTCCAGAGGAGTTGTCTCAGCTCAATCAATCAAGATCAAGTGCTCTGAAAGACTGAGGTCAACTATGCTGAAGAGATAGAGACAACCACACCCTAAAGATCTACAAATCAACATGCTAAGATCACCCTGAAGTGAAGCAAAGGGTATAAGCCAAGTCATCTAAAGAAGAGCAAACCAACCTTGCTGATAAGCAAGACTGCTGATAGTGATAAGGAGAGTTGTCCAAATGATGAGGAATGTTGTCCTCTCATTGGAACAACCTTCAGAAGTCATGTCCAAGTCCTAACAAGAGAATCTGAAAGTCAGACATTGGGTAGAGTGCTGCAGAATGAAGACAAAGCCTATACAACCGTTTACTTCCCAAATGAGGACATGTCACTATCAAGATTCTGTCTTCAAAGTTGAAGAACTAAAAGAAGACATTTATGGACTTTTGAAGCTGCCTCTCCAACGGGCAAATCCTCCAATTGTCTATAAATACAGAAGTGTGAAGACCATTTGAAGCACCTCAACCTTGACAAGAATATCCAACTATCCTTCAAGTCAAAGTGCTTCTAAGCTTACAAAGAGACTATCTTAGTCTTCAAACACTTCATCTAAGCTGAACTACATTGTATATCCATACACAAGCTTAGAGAGATATCCTATCCTTATACACTGATCTCCACTGTAAAGGATATCTCATTAGTTGGAACCATACTTCAACCATTACCCCTTTCAAGAGTGAAAGAGAGAAGGTTGTAGTAGTAGAAGTGGTAGGAGCTGACTGTTGAGAGAAGAACAGTTCAGTTCTGAGTTGAGAAGAGGGTACTAGGACTCTAGAAATCCTAGGGATCAATTCACCAAGGAGTGGTGTTCTTGATCAAGTGCACATTGGCACTATAAAACAAGTTAATTCCAAAGAGTGAAGGAATTATCCTGTTCAATCAGGGAAAGTGGATGTAGGAGCTTGAGTCTCTGAACCACTATAAACTCTTGTGTTGATTTACATTCCAAGTACTTTCATACATTCAACACTGCACACAAAACTGATCTTTCAAAGAACCTATACCTAAGATTGTGCAAAAAGATATTTGGACAAGTTCCCTGAAACTGGATTGTATTGACTAAGTGATTTCAGAATCTAAAGGAGTCTAAACTAAAAGGGCCAACCACTATTCCGCACATATAACTCCCCTAGATAGTTATTCAACTAAGTACTCAATAGTACTTAGTAGTTTGATTATCTTAGAAGAGTTAATCATCTTCAGCAGAGTTGTCCAAGACAACCTTGCTGAGCTCTGGTTTGATCAAGCTTAAAAAGAATTTGCATACAAGTGTATTCCCCCCCCCATACACTTGTTATATACTCCTTTCAGGACCAACAACATGCTTTGTAACCGCTTCCAGATAATTCTTCTCCGCCTCAGGTAATTCTTCTCCGCCCCAGGTAATTCTTCTCCTCCTCTATTCTTCTCCCTCTCTAATTCTTCTCCGCCTCCCGGTAATTCTTCTCCCTCACTAATTCTTCTCCTCCAACTGCTTTTCCTAACCGCCGGTCGCCTCACCGCCGGCGATATCTGCGGGGAAATGAAAAACCTGTCGCTTTGAGGGGGCTACCGGCAACGCCCGCCAGATAAAAAATGAGGCTCACGATCTGTTTTCATCGGCCAAGGATCCGTTGCCCCTAGAGAATTTTATCATCTTTCAATAATTTCTTTGGGTTCAAATCGGGCTTATAATCTACCGCCTTAGAGTGAATGCAAGCCAAGTTCCAGAAATTGCAGGTTTTCTTGTTCTTTTGTCGCTAAAACTCAGAAAAGGAGGCTTTTTCAATTCAAGGTGAAAAATATTGCGTCGTTTCTCTATGGGCTCAATTTTTTCCTTAATCTTTTTTGAGTTGGCGTGTATTTGATTTTATTCAATATTGGAAGTCTTTTGTTGCAGGGTTTTTGCTAGTTTTATAGGGGGGGTATTGGAATTGTGTGTAGATTAGATGTTATGTTGTCAAGTTTTCTGTAAACAAAAATGAGGTTGATCAAGGAGATCAAAGAGAGAATTTCTGCATTTCTCTCATCAAGAAAGCAAGCGTCTTCTTCAGGCATCAAGAAAGGGAAATTCTTTTCTTTTTTTGCCCCAAATCGTTTTTGTTTTTGTGTTTTTGATTTATTATTGAAAAGTGTAATTTTTATTATTGAAAAGTGGTGGATATTTTAACTGAAAAGTGTAATTTTTATTATTGAAAAGTGGTGGATATTTTAACTGAAAAGTGTAATTTTTATTATTGAAAAGTGGTGGATATTTTAACTGAAAAGTGTAATTTTTATTATTGAAAAGTGGTGGATATTTTAACTGAAAAGTGTAATTTTTATTATTGAAAAGTGGTGGATATTTTAACTGAAAAGTGTAATTTTTATTATTGAAAAGTGGTGGATATTTTAAATGAAAAGTGTAATTTTTATTATTGAAAAGTGGTGGATATTTTAACTGTTATTACTGAAAAGTGGAAATAGTTATTAGTGAAAATTGTTATTTAAGTGTAATTTTTATTATTGAAAAGTGGTGGATATTTTAACTGAAAATTGTAATTTTTATTATTGAAAAGTGGTGGATATTTTAAATGAAAAGTGTAATTTTTATTATTGAAAAGTGGTGGATATTTTAACTGTTATTACTGAAAAGTGGAAATAGTTATTAGTGAAAAGTGTTGTTTATTATTATTGAGAAGTGTTGTTAGTGAAAGACACAGGCCTTGAACCCGTGACCTTATACCTGTTTCCAAATATCGTAACCGCCAGGCTAGCAGTTACTTTGTTGTTGAAAATTCGCGTTTTTGTGTTTTATAGTTGGTCACTGGTCGCATAGGGTGCACGTGCACCCTATGCACAGGAGACCAACTCTTATTACCGTTGTCTAGTAATAATTAATTATCCATTGACTTTCCAATCATTTGAGTACTGTGCTTTGTCAGGATCTAGATGTCTGCTGTCGTCTGATAATATTTGCAAGTGCATAAAGAAAAAGTATTTCTCATTAATTGAAAACTGCCGCGTGGAGCAGAGTATATATACATAAGAATTGGGGCTTTTCAAGTGTGGCCCAATGCTGAAATAAAGAAACAAAATAATTAAATTAGGAAACTAAATATTTGAATAAATAAATATTAGATACGCTGTTCATTATCATCAAATATACTGCTGAATATTTGATGATAGAAGATATACTCCAATACTCCCCCTCAAGTTGGAGTATGTAAATCTCGAACACCCACCTTGTCACGAAGAAAGCGAAAACGATCGGCACCAAGGGCTTTAGTAAAAATGTCTGCCACTTGATTCATTGTATGGACCATGCATGGTTTAATATCGCCATTAGCAACCCTTTCTCGAACAAAATAACAGTCCATCTCAACGTGTTTCGTACGTTCATGAAAAATTGGATTAACTGCAATGTGACGAGCCGCTTGATTATCGCAATAAAGTGGCGTAGGACCAGTTTGGCGAACCCCAAAATCCTCCAACAGCCAACGTAACCAAATAATTTCACACACTGTAGTGGCCATTGCTCTATATTCCGCCTCGGCTGATGATCGAGATACAACTGATTGTTTCTTCGTGCGCCACGAAACGGGAGAGCCCCCAAGAGTGATGAAATACCCAGTAGATGATCGCCTAGTGAAGGGACACCCCGCCCAATCTGCGTCGCAATGTCCTTGGAGATCAAAATTTCCATGGGCCGAAAGAAATATGCCTTGCCCGGGTGTTTATTTCAAATAGCGTAAAACACGATGGACCGCATTGAGGTGACTTTGACGTGGTTGACTAAAAAATTGGCTTAATTGGCTCACCGGGAAGACGATGTCAGGACGAGTTACGGTGAGATACAAGAAACGACCAACCAAGCGTCTATATTGAGTTGCATCAACAAAAGGTGTATCGTCATCAGGGCTTAGCTTAAGGTTTTGTTCCATGGGGAATGCACTTGGCCGACAACCTTGCAATCCACTTTCCTCCAATATATCAAGTGCATACTTGCGTTGACTTAACACGAAGCCTTCAGGGGAGCGAGCAACCTCAATTCCCAAAAAATATTTCAACATACCCAAGTCTTTAATGCTAAACTTATCATCCAAGTATCGTTTAACATAATTTATGTGATCGGGATCATTGCCGACCAAAAGAACATCATCAACATATATAAGTGCGGAAACGTAAGTGGTACCTTTTCGAAAGATGAAAAGAGAGTGATCGACTCATGATTGATGAAATCCGATCAAGAGAAGAGCATGAGTGAACTTTTCATACCAGTTTCGAGAAGCCTGTCTAAGCCCATAAAGAGATTTTTGTAGTTTGCAAACACGTGTTTCGCCTTCTTTTGCAAATCCTTGCGGAATCTGCATATATACGTTCTCACGTAGATCTCCGTGAAGGAAAGCATTGTTGACGTCTAACTGATGCACTTCCCAATTTCGTCGAGCAGCAATGCTTAACATGCAACGAACAGTGACAAGCTTTGCCACGGGGGTAAATGTTTCATGAAAATCAACGCCCTCAATTTGCGTGAATCCCTTTGCGACCAAACGAGCCTTGTAACGCTCTATATCACCATTTGGTTTATACTTTATTTTATATACCCATTTCGATCCGACAACTTTCTTTTCGGGTGGCAAATCAGTTAAGATCCATGTACCATTCACCTCCAAGGCATGAATTTCCTTTGCCATAGCCTCACGCCATAAGGGGTCTTTAACAGCCTGAGAGAAATATTTTGGATCATCACGTGACGTGATGGCCGCTAGGAAAGCCTTATGAGCAGGAGAAAATTTATTGTATGTAATGAAATGGGAAAGAGGATATATCGTCGAGTCGACTGAATTGGCAGTGGATTGTGAATGGTCAATTGAGGGGGGCAAGGAAGTCTCATAAGCGTCCAAGTGTTTGGGACGTTTCTTGGGATGGAGACTCACCCGAGTTTCAATCAATGGTGCAAGCGATGCAATAACATCGACGGTAGGCGCATCGAGAGAAGGTGCAGCGTCGGGCACAGTGGTCCCACTGTCTGGTGCAGGACGAATGCTTGATAACTCGAGTGCTTGATCATCACTTGACGAGGCTCGTCGGATATGAGGGCGAGCTGTGGGCTGAACACGGTCGAGGTTAGGGGCTGGGTCTCGAACAAAATTCTGGGCTCTTCGAAGGGCATCCGCAAAGACTAAGTCGTCACCCCCTTTAAACGGAAATAGGTTCTCAACGAAGATGACATCTCGTGAGCTGAAAAATTTCTGAGTATGTAGATCAAACACTCGATATGCCTTTTGGCCAACGGGATAACCAACGAAAATGCACGCACTCCCCCTTTCTCCAAACTTGTCCTTGCGTCGATTCTCATGCGCATATACTAAGCACCCAAAAACTCGAAAATGATCATATGATGGCATCTTACCGAACAAAACATCGTACGACGATTTATTATTAACAATAGGAGAAGGTAGTCGATTGATAATGTAAACTGCGGTAAGGATACATTCTCCCCAAAACTCAATTGGCAGCCCTGACTCAAATCTAAGTGCTCGAGCAACCTCTAGTATGTGACGATGCTTGCGCTCGACAGCCCCATTTTGTTGTGGTGTGTTTGTGCAAGAAGTCTCCAATAAAATCCCATTAGCCGCATAATAATCAAGTAAAATCGACGCTTGAAACTCGAAGCCATTATCCGAGCGCACTCGTTTGACTGATTGGCCAAATTGAGTTCGAACCATGTTTAGAAATTTAATCAAAGAGGTTGCAACATCAGATTTTCTACGTACAAGATAAACCCAAACACCTCTGCTGTGATCATCAACAATTGATAAAAAATATCGAGCACCACTAAACGCGTCACATTTATAAGGAACCCAAATGTCACAATATAATAATTCAAAACAATGAGAAGTAACTGTTGTGCTAATGGGAAATGGTAAACGAGTTTGTTTAGCTCGAATACAGGAATCGCAAAAGTTAGGGTTCTTTCCACGGGCCTTCAAGGAACAAATGTGTTTTAATTTTCCATCGGAGGCATGTCCCAAACGTTTATGCCATAATTCTGAATCACCAACAACGACTAAGACGGCCCCCTCAATTTTCGACGGCTCAAGGTAGTATAGACCATCACAATGCCTACCTACTCCAATCAGCCTCCTCGAGGGTAAGTCCTGTAAAATACAGAAGTCGCGGAAAAAGGTGAACACACAATTCAATTCATTGGTAAGACGACTAACTGAAAGCAAATTGCAATGAAATTGTGGTATGAATAAAACGCGACTAAGACACAGCCCGTTCCCTAATACGAGTCGACCAATTGAGTGAACCGAAACCATATCACCGTTTGGTATTTTCACAGAAGGTTCTGAATGAGTAGATACGCCATCAATCAATGCACCGGCATGGCACGTAATGTGTTCGGTTGCCCCTGAATCTATGATCCAAGATCGTGTGTGATTTGTCATATGTGACGTCGGTGTCGTCGAAGAAACTGCTCCAGGTTGAAACTCATTGTGCATAAATTCAATCAGCCGAGTCATCTGCTCAGCGGTTAACCCAGGTACGGCAATTGCTTCGTCGACGGCCATATCAAGTTGCAACGGAAAGATAATTTTATGATGGTGAGCAAGTTACCAGAATCGGCGCTCTGATGCCATGATAATATTTGCAAGTGCATAAAGAAAAAGTATTTCTCATTAATTGAACCATGATAATATTTGCAAGTGCATAAAGAAAAAGTATTTCTCATTAATTGAAAACTGTCGTGTGGAGTAGAGTATATATACATAAGAATGGGGCTTTTCAAGTGTGGCCCAATGCTGAAATAAAGAAACAAAATAATTAAATTAGGAAACTAAATATTTGAATAAATAAATATTAGATACGCTGTTAATTATCATCAAATATACTGCCGAATATTTGATGATAGAAGATATACTCCAATATCGTCTTCTCTCATAGGTCCACGTCAGCTCGGATGTGACTTCTCAATTAGTAAAATGGAAGACTTCATCTCAGCTGATTTACTCATCTGATTTTGTGTCTTCTCTTCTGATCTTGACAATTAACATGTTTGATTGTTTCCTCAGCTGTATAGACTTGTCTGGATAGTCAATCATACTTTGTCTCAGTTGTGTGTTTGGCTTTACTCTGATGATCTTGTTGACTCAGTTGATCTTGCCTCAGCTGAACATCAGGTGAGTTCACCCTGCTGAACATCAGGTGAGTTCCACTAATCTGATTTACTATTCTGATCATGGCTGAACATAAGGTGAGTTCCACTCTACTGAACATCAGGTGGGTTCCACTCATCTGATTTACTCTTCTGGTCTCCTGATATTCTCTTCTTATCTTGAGTTTGTGCGCGTTTCTCCTCTATATCACCTAGTTTTCAATACTGCTGATATGACCAGATCCTAATCTATTACAAGATGAATGATCATATTACAAGTATATTTGGTTTATCAATACAAACATAAGGATATAAAATATCCCAACAAATTATGCCTAAGAATCAACCATTAGCGTGGTGCAAGGTAAAATTAAACATGAAAGAACCAATCAATAAACTCTTCTTTTTGGGGTGAACACTCCAATGAAGAATTACGCCAATAAAAGAATATGTGAATATGAAGAATTTTAGAAAACCAAGGCAAAACAACGCCACTCGTGAGGAAATGTACTTCACGGAAAACATCTCAAATCTCATAAGCCCTAAAAAAGAAAATTGCACAAGGTGGAACCAAGATCTGCAAAATCGATAAAAAAAAAAGACGATAAATTTCACAAAAATTGATTTACCTAATGTAATTACAAACACAACATATCGGGAGAGGGTGGGGGCCGAGACTAATGCGGAGGTTGCGCGGGGCGGGTCGGGTCGGGGACGAGGTCGCGGTGGCTGGGAGTGTAAGGAGGGAGGCGGCTGCTAGTGTGGGGAAATAAATTCAAATGAGAGATGAAAATTAGGTTTTGATGGATAAATTAAGAGTTTGGTTAGTAGTAGAAATATTATAGTGAAAATTGTATTTAAGACAATTTGAGGGGGTACATTCATCATAGAATGATTTTAGGGGGTGCATTAATCGGGAGAGTACATCCATCTAAAATGGAGTTGTAAATAGTCAAATCTTTATATGAATTAAGATGGAATATATATATATATATATATATATATATATATATATATATTTTAAATTTAGTTTAGTTATTTTAATAATATATATTATTAAATTATTATTTTATTAAGGTTTCGGTATACCGTTGCATGTCGATTATCGAAAAATTTCAGGTATATACCGAAATACTGCGGTATGACCATTTTTCATACCGTTATCGTACCAAAAATTTCGGTACAATATCATATCCACATTGAACAAGGAAAAAAATGATTTTTCTTATATTTCCATTTTCTCATCAATTTTTATAGAAAATAAATTTACACCTGCTCTTTGAGAAAAAAAATTCATCATTTGAGGTAGAAAATTGGTCTATATAAAAAAAAAATAGTACTAAATGACTAAGAAAAATAACTAAGAAACACTCTAAATACCTCTTAAGTCACTCAATATAAAAAAAATAGTACTAAATGACTAAGAAAAATAACTAAGAAACACTCTAAATACCTTTTAAGTCACTCAATTCAAATGTCAGATCATTGATTTATCGTTGATAGTCTAATTGCAACTACTGTAATGAGAAATTTTCTAATGAGTAGATCAATATATTATAGCAATCTGTCATACTTTTGTCACTGCCCCTAGAAAAACTTTCCTCTAGAAATATATTATAACAAGTTTTTTTCAAAAAATTTGTATTTTTTGGAAGTTTTTCCTCGAAATTTTGAGTATTTTTTTTCTTTTTTGCAATATTCATAGTTTTTTCCAATAATTTTTCTTTAAAATTTTTAAAATAATACAAGTGACTCAGTGATAAACCAACGATGATTCATTGATAACTAGGTGGTGGGTGAACTCATTAAAATGAGGAGTGTATATAATTGTGACTTATTTGAAAACCCAACCATTAATTTATGGATATAATCGGCCCATTTAACATGTACTTATACAAGCATTTACGAAAAAAATTTACTTTATATATTCAACATTTACCTTTTATTAAATTCAATTAAATAATCATGACCACATATAACAAAAGGTGTAAATTTTGCTTACCTCATCATGTCATATTGAAAAAGTTTCATCATCACCATCAAAAACACTAATCCATAGTTTGTGAGCTAGCAATCCATACCTATATTATTACACAAAATGATGCACAAAAGTTTATCTACATATCATCGAGCCCATCTACCATGAGATTTAAACATGAAACAACTGATCACGAACATAATCTAAATAACAAAAATCATATGTTATAAATGAATTAAAGACAAAGGAAACAGAAGTGAGATCATACAATGTTGATTTCTACCAGACATTTCAAAGTGAGAATAAAGATGGTCTTCTAAGTTTGATACATATTCCACTGTTGCAAAAGCTCTCAGGCCCATTTTATAGCCTCTTGTTTGAAGTAATCTCCAAAACTAAAATTTCCAAAACACATTCCAAAATTTAACTACTTCTACTTGTACTGAATAAAAATTTCATATGGCTCTTGAATAGGAGTGTTAAAAAAAAAAATCAGACCGAAAAAAAGACCAGAACGGACCGGACCGACCGGTTAGTTTCCGGTCCGGTCTCCGGTCCGGCAAATTTTGGATTCTGGTCTTCCGGTCAATTTTCCGGTCCCGGTTTGGACCTGAATTTTTATTTTTTATTTATTTTTATATTTTTTTACTAATTAACTCTCATTTATTTTTCAAAACCAAGTAATTGGTGAGAATGTGTTGAGATCTATTACATTTTTTGCAAATATATAATTTAACAAACATATTTAATTTATTTCTAGGGTCAAAAGATCATTAATAATAATGTAAAATAAATTCACATTGACGTACATTGATTTCAAATGAAGAGCAAACACTTTAATTTTCATACACAAATTCATCAATATTGTTCTTGCTTCCATAAACTTGAAAAAATATTTTAAAAAAATAATTAAAAAAATCTGGTCCAACCGGTCCAAACCCGGACGGATTAATTACGTCCGGTCTCCGGTCCGCCCTTTAGCATACATTTTGGTCCCGGTCTAATTTTGGACTGGTGCACACCCCTACTCTTGAATAAGGCGACAACCTATTCTGTCAGAATGTTGCATGGTACTATCCAACCCATCAAGAAAATCCCTTAAAACAGTATCATCTTCTAAAAGACATCATTGACATTCAACTCTCCTACCAACTTTTCATATGTTTTATTGTATCGAGCATCAGCCGTCGCTCTTAAAGCATCCCACGAAACTCTTTCACCAGGTTTCAATTTCAACACCTCCGGAAGGATGGATTCATATAAGCTAAGCAAAGCTCCAAAATATTTCATCGGATGCAAATCTCCCAAGGCCATATTCGCAAATTCCATTATCTTCCTTGCGAAATCTCGTCCGACATACTCTTGATTTATAATTAACAATTTTTTATGGAGCTCAGTGTTTAATGAAGCAAATCGATTTCTTTGGAAAACTACAAAAACAAATTTAAAAATTAAAATAAAAAATTATTAAAAATAAATAAAATTGTTACCTACTCACAAATTGATTGAATTCAATGCGTCAAATATGTGGTTGGTGAAATCAATTGTCTCCTGCCTCATAAAAATTTGATAACATATTCATTGGGCAATGGTGTTCAAACTGTCAATAATTATCGACTTGCATCATTTTCATTAACCATTGAAGAGGGAACATCAATAACACTGATTAAACGAAGAAGTATATAATATACTCACCAAGAAAAAATCATCATACTGAATCAAAATTTCCATAAAATAAGGGAATTTCAGTTTAATAAAGACAAACAATAGAATGAATCAAGATTTCCATAAAATAAGGGAATTTCAGTTTAATAAAGACAAACAATAGAATAAGAGATGCAAATGTAATAAGATCTAATCAAAACACTTAGGCATGATTGGTATAATGGAATGAATTTAAGGCTGAATGGAATGAACTCAAGAATGGAATGAATGTTTGAATAAAATGAGGTGTGAACATTCCCATGATTGGTATTGATTAAGAATGGAAAAACAATTACTTGATTGATTCCATTCTCATAATTGGTATACTAAAATAAATGCAAAATAATGTATATATTTTATTTTAAATGACTAAAATACCCTTCAATATATATTTTATAAAACATATTAAATTAATGAATATGCTATTATTTTAATAAAAAAATTTACATAAATAATTATTTATTTAAACTCGTTGCTGATCTCTACTAATAATATAAATTAATAAATATAAAATAATTAAAATATAGAGAAAGTATCATTTTTATCTCATGTATATCCCTTTTCTCTCTGATTTGAATTAGTCAATCAATTATCTAAAAGTAAAAATAATTAAAAATTAAGTAAATTAAATTAAAAAAAACACAGTTCTTCTTCTCTTTCCACTGTAAAATGCGCCGTCGTCTCCTACCTTTCTGCCGCCGACCTTCATGCCGTTCCCCACTCCCATATTTAATTCAGTTTTGATGATTTTTTTAATGAAAACCAGTTTATATCTATAGAGACTGTAAAATGCGCCGTCGTCTCCTACCTTTCTGTCGCCGACCTTCATGTCGTTCCCCACTCCCATATTTAATGATTTATCAAACATGAACAAGAGTGACGACGTCTCTTTGCACATATATAGAGAGAAAAAATAATACAGAGCGTATTTAATTGTGAATTAGGGTTGGAGAAGTGAGTTAATTGTTGAAAAGGATAATTATGTAAAAATAAAATTTGAGTGATTATTTTAAAAAATAAAATAAAATATAATTCGATTCTACACAGAATGGAATGGGAAAGACGGGAGATGAAGAGGAATCAAAAATTTTTGTTTTTGGGAATCACCATTCCTTAAGGAATTGAGATTCCTCGTAAAAAAATATACCAATCGTGAAATTAGGAATGAGCCTATGAATGCTCATTCCATTCCAAGCCTATTACGGCATACCAATCATGCCCTTAATGTTTCTATCAGTTCTAGTCTCAAGTATGCCTATTCTATATTCGTATGCCTATTCTATGTTCTTCACATTGCATTTTCCAGACAATAAGAGCCAAATAAGAGAATTTCCATAACACTGATTAAACGAAGAAATATGTTTTCTTGTATCGAGCATCAGCAGCCGCTCTTAAAGCATCCCACGAAACTCTTTCATCAGGTTTCAATTTCAACACCTTCCGAAGGATGGATTCATATAAGCTAAGCAAAGATCCAAAAATTTCATCGGATGCAAGGGCGGGTCATGGTCCTGAGCCTGGGCGGCCAGGGCCTGAACGGCTGAACCTGGTCATGGTCCTGAACTTAGTACAGGGCAGGGGCCTGAACCTCGCCGGGGCCTGGCCTGAACCTGGTCCTGGTGCGGTTCCGGGGGCGGGGGCTGGACGATTTCATAAGTGTCGTCCTCAGTAACACGTGCAAATAATTTTTAAATATCATAATTGTAAATTTTTTAAATTTACAATTACCAATTCGGCCCCCGATTCGCAAATCTCCTAGGGCCATATTCGCAAATTCCATTAATGTTATCTTCCTTTGCGAAATCTCGTCCGGCATACTCTTGATTTATAATTAACAATTTTTTATGTAGCCTAGTGTTTAATGAAGTAAAACGATTTCCTTGGAAAACTACACAAACAAATTTAAAATAAAAAATTATTAAAAATAAATAAAATTGTTACCTACTCACAAATTCTTTTGGTTGAATTCAATGCGTCCAATATGCGGTTAGTGAAATCAATTGCCTCCTACCTCAAGCCCACTTGCATATCATCATAAAAATTTTATAATGTATTCATTGGGCAATGGTGTGCAAACTGTCAATAATTGTCGACTAGCATCATTTTCATTAACCATTGAAGATGGAACTTCAATAACACTGTTTAAATGAAGAAGCATATAATATACTCACCAAGAAAAAATCATCATACTGAATCAAGATTTCCATAAAATAAGGGAATTTCAATTTAATAAACACAAACAATAGAATAAAAGATGCAAATGTAATAAGACCTAATCAAAACACTTAATGTTTCTATATGTTCTAGTCTTAAATATGCATATTATTTATGTTCTTTTGAGTCTCAAGTATGCATATTCTATATGTTTTTCACATTGCAGTTTCCAAACATTAAAAGTCAAATAAGGGAATTTCCATAACACTGATTAAACGAAGAAGCATATAATATACCCACCAAGAAAAAATCTTCACACTGAATTAAGATTTCCATATTTTATGGGAATTTCAGTTTCATTAACTATTGGTAGAGCGGAGGAGTTAACTTCTATGAACCTAAGTTAATGAATTTTGCCACTATATTAAATCAAGTTGGTTATTTATGGTACCATTTTTCTTGATCAAGAATGTATTTGTGAAAAGTATCACCCAAATGTATTTGTGAAAAGTTAAATAAGTAAGATTACATGAATACCCTTATTACATTTTTTTTAACCCAAGAATAACTTCAACACAATTTGGGTGAAAACATCTGGAATCTGGAATAATATTCCTCCAAAAAAATTCTTGAACAACAACTTTGTTTGAATCTGCAATATGCACTAAATTATGCATCCAAATGATCCTAATTTTGTTCAGAATTACAAGTACTACAAAACATATTCTTGATGTGGTTATATGCACTATATATATAATCATTTTCATCATATTTTCTTTGTTCATCAATGATCTGTGCCATATTCTTTCTATTGGAATCCCCTAAAACAAATTGGTTTAAAAGGAGAAGAGTTCAATTGGATATCACAGCCAACTATGTTCGTCCCTTAATATGGGGTATGCATCAAACGAGTTTCTGAAAATCAGATGACTTATTGACATCTGATATATAAGTTCAGGTGTATAAAACAAAATTTGCTCTCTATACCGATGATTTGGTCAGCTGACTAATCTAGGAGTCTAGAACTAGAATGACTCAACTGATAGAGAAGCGGGTGCGAAATTTGTAGTGTGCTCATTTATAAAGATTATACTCGCTTATATACTCATTGAAATTAAAAACTTTTATTTCATGTATAAACATATTTTATGATATCAGAAGACTTGGTGTCTTCTGATTATGAATTTTCAAATAACAAAAAACAGATCAGCATATCAGCAGATTTGGTGTCTGCTGATATAAATCAGCAGACTTGGTGTCTGCTGATATAAGATATTTTCCTTTTAAACACTTATGTTAATGTAAACATGCATGCTAAAGTTGTAAATAACACATAGATTTATAGTGGTTCGGATTTCAATATTCTACATCCACTCTCACTATCTCAATCATGATATTAGCCTCCCTGAACACTTTAACGTCCCAAGAGGAGGACGTCTTGCTACTTTATAGTCCCAAGAGAAGACTTGTGATCAAGAACCTCAACTACTTTCTAAGGCTACAGATCTACTAGTTGGTTAGGTAAAAAGTAACTTTTACCGTGCTTGAGATGGATTTTTAGTGTGTATAACTCGGTCTATCATCTAAATGGGAGTATAGATGTGAGGACTCGAGAAAGACTAAGTATGAGAAATTCCCTTACAATCTGAGTTAGTCTAAAGCTAGGATTGAGAATTTATCTTCTAGGCTTAGGATATATATGATACACTCTTGCCTAGATGAGTTCATTCACTGGGAGATTAAGAGTGTAAGAATGCTTTGCTGGATATCTTCTATAAAGGTGTTCTTGAGCTCTTCTGATTTTCTGGACTTAGAACATTTGGCTCTGCCTTTGCATTCTTTCTCACACACACTCTTGCCCACTCATGAGTTATGATTTAAACTTATATTTATAGATAGGATTCTGAGATATTAACGTTGGATGATATCTTCAAATCCCTCTATTTCAGAAAAAGCAATCTTTAGGTAGGAGTCTATTAATTTTTTATTTGATAATGGGGGGAGAGGGACGAAGACTAACGTTCTGCTTTTCCTTTTGATGCCATTGGCGAGTGTCTTAGTAAGCCGTAGACCTTCCATTATGTATTGCGTAACCATAACCTATGTTGGTCTATCGGGCTCTGCCCTCCAAGGCTAAGGGTTTTTCTTTCTTGGTTGAGACCCGGTCCGACCTTCTTGTGTGACTTGAGGCTTGAAATGCTCTTTCCACTTGATTTCCATTTCCTGAGCCTGAAGCGAGAGCTTGCTTTACCGAGAACGAGGCTCTTGCTTCATCAGATGCTATAGACGAGACCACTTATGTCACTTAATTGTCTGGCTTATAGGATACACCTTCTGTCTCTGCCGCAGAATCTGATTTAGTTGAGTAGTTTGCTCTAAAGTGGACGATTGAGCAACAGAAAGAGGTTCGGCGGTGGAAGAGGTTTGATGATCTCCTGCAGACTTCGCGGCACCAGACGCTTAAGGAAGGCACTCTGGGGAAATATCTTTCTTACTTGCCGACAGTGACTCTCTAGTTATGTATGGGTCTCCCGCCTTACCTCGACCCAAAAAGGTGGCAACCGGTTCCGGGATAGCGGACTCTCTTTTTTCCGTCCTCAGATCCAACTAGTAATAATTAATTATCCATTGACTTTCCTATCCTTTGAGTACTGTGCTTTGTCAAGATCTAGATGTCTGTTGTCGTCTTCTCATAGGTCCACAACTCTGATGTGACTTCTCAATTCGTAGAACAGAAGACTTCATCTCATCTGATTTACTCATCTGATCTTGTGTCCTCTCTTCTGATCTTGACAATTAACATCTTTGATTGATTCCTCAGCTGTATAGACTTGTCTGGTTAGTCAAGCAGACTTTGTCTCATTTGTGTGTTTGACTTTACTATGTTGATCTTGTTGACTCAGTTGATCTTGCCTCAGCTGAACATCAGGTGAGTTCCACTCATCTGATTTACTCTTCTGATCATCAAGTGAGTGGCTGAACATCAGGTGAGTTCCACTCAGCTGAACATCAGGTGAGTTTCACTCATCTGATTTACTCTTCTTGTCATCAAGTGAGTTCCACTAATCTGATTTACTCTTCTGGTCTTCTGATCTTCTCTTCTTATCTTGAGCTTGTGCGCGTTTCTCCTCTATATCAACTCCTCTATATCAACTAGCTTTTTCAATACTGTTGATATGACTAGATACTAATCTATTACAAGATGAATGTTGAAGTTGCCTATACAATACAACTTATCTTATTACAAGTATATTCTATTTTGGTTTATCAATACAAATAAGGATATAAAATATCTCAACAAACTATGCCTAAGAATCAACTATTGGCGTGGTGCAAGGTAAAATTAAACATGAAAGAACCAATCAATAAACTCTTCCTTTTGGAGTGAACACTCCAATGAAGAATTGTATAAATGACGCTAATGAAAGAACCAAGGCAAAACAACGCCACTCGTGAGGAAATCTACTTCAACGGAAAACATCCCAAATCTTATAAGCCCTTAAAAAAATTGCACAAGGTGGAACCAAGATCTGCAAAATCGATAGAAAAAAAAAGAGGCAATAAATTTCACAAAAATTGATTTACCTAATGTAATTACAAACACAACACCGGGAGAGGGTGGGGGCCGAGACTAATGCGGCGGGTCGAGTGCGAGGCCGCGGCGGTTTGGAGTGTGAGGGGGGAGGCGGTTGCTAGTGTGGGGAAATAAATTAAAATTAGAGATGGAAATTAGGTTTTGATGGATAAATTAGGGGTTTGGTTAGTAATAGAAATATTATAGAGAAAATTGTATTTAAGACAATTTGAGGGGTACATTCATCATAGAATAATTTTAGGGGGTGCATTAATCGGGAGAGTACATCCATTTGAAATAAAGTTGTAAATAGTCCAATCTTTATATGAATTAGGATGTAATATATATATATGAGAAAGTCTCATATGCACCATACACACCAACCCAATTTTGGTGCACCCTATTTTTAACTGCTTTTTTTCTACAGTTTTTTTTCTCCTCCTTTCTTTTTCTTTCTTTCTTCTATTCTCCATCCTCGAAAACACACTGAGATGAAGACTAATATCTCCTTCATCGTCCATTCTTTTTCTGCTTATTCTTGTTTGACGCTAATAATAATAATAATAATAATAATAATAATAATATTAGCTGCAATTGATATTGATGGTGAGCAATAAAACAATAACTGCCTTCTAAGAAAAAGAGATCCACCTATCAAATCAAAACCATCAAAATAAGAGAATTAATCTAGCACATTGAATGCAAAATTATAGTTACCTGGAGTTAATTAAGGTAGTTAAATTAGGGTTTTCAATGAAAGATGACAATGGCGAGAAAAATGACCGACGACGCAGAAGATGGGATATGTGGAGCAGGAGAATTGAAGGAATAGTTATTTTTATACCGTTGGAGAAAACTCTTCATAAAATAGGAGAGGTATTTTCATTTTTCCGTAAATTTAATTCTTAATTAATTCTTGGTTAAGGATGAGATGGTTTTGGACGGAAAAGTGATAATTTTATTATTGAAAAATATAATTTTTTTTTATTGAAAAGTGTGGTAATTTTATTATTGAAAAATATTAACTTGAAAAGTAGTAATTTTGCTATTGAAAAGTGGTAATTTTGTTACTAAAAAATGGTAAATATTAGTATTATTGTAAAGTGGTATTGAAAAGTTGTATTTAAAAAAAAAAAAAAAACTATTATTATTGAAAAGTGGTAAGTTTGTTACTGAAAAGTGGTAACTATTATTATTGAAAAGTGGTAATTTTATTATTGAAAAGTGGTAACTATTATTATTGAAAAGTGGTAATTTTGTTAATGAAAAGTGTTAATTTTGTTAATGAAAAGTGGTAACTATTATTATTGAGAAGTGATAATTTTGTTACTGAAAAGTTTGAAAAGATTTAACTATTATTATTGAAAAGTGGTAATTTTGTTATTAAAAAGTGGTAACTATTATTATTGAAAAGTGGTAATTTTATTACTGAAAAGTCTTAACTATTATTATTGAAAAGTCGTAATTTTATTACTGAAAAGTTTTAACTATTACAATATTATTAAAAAGTGGTAATTTTGTTATTAAAAAGTTTTAACTATTATTGAATACAAAAAATAGAAACTTGGAAAAACAGAAAATAAATAATACTAGAAACTTGGAAAAACAGAAAAAAAAAAAATACAAAAATTTGATTTTTGAAGTTACAGGATTCGAACCTGCAACCTTCATGCCCACAAAAACTGCTTGAAACCAATGGGACGACAGTTAATTGATTAAGTATTTACTTTTATTAATATATAGAGGGTTTATTTGTACATTAGTGTGCACGGATATATATATTTTTTAATTTAGTTTAGTTATTTTAATAATATAGAGTATATTATTAAATTATTATTTTATTAAGGTTTCGGTATACCGTTGCATGTCAATTATCGAAAAATTTCAGGTATATACCGAAATACTGCGGTATGACCATTTTTCATACCGTTATCGTACCAAAATTTTTGATACAGTATCATACCGTACCGAAAATTTCGATATTTTTTCGGTACGATAAGCCCGATATACCGAAATTTCAGTATTTTTTCCCACCCCTAAGTATATATGCCTATTCTATATGTTGGAACTTCTCAATTGTGAAAAAGGTACCTTCACATTGCATTTTTCAGACATTAAGAGCCAAAAATATGTTTAACGTGAAAACTTATGTAATTTCAACTGTAATAGAAAATTATCCTCAACATGCACCACAAATTAATTAATAACAAAATCATTCAACTGAACGGAGTACAGAAAGAAAAAAAGTTGTCATTAGGCCAAATAATTAAAAAATGTATTTTCTAACTCATTGCAACTTGCTAGTTGCAAATATATATAAGAAAGAGGAAATAAGTTTTTAAAATGCATATAACCAGGAAAAATCACAGGCACCCAAAGCCAATAGCCCAAGAATATATACTTGAATTAGAAGGCAAAATCACAGGTGCTCACGAAGCATTTCAAAACATTGTAGGTCAATACTTGTTATTTCTTGGATCGATGGTAAATGAGCTAGATGATAAGCAATGTAATAACCCCAGAATATCTCGATTCTCAATTACCAAGGTACCTTATGTATCGATAAAAGAAACCCCAATAAATTTCAAACTTGGAACGTCATTTGAAGTCGCAATAATATATGTGGTTTAAAAGGTCCATCCAAACAGTGCTTAGAAGATTCATGTGACTACACACATGATCAAATCTGGATCTAAAATTGAACTCTTAGACGTAGAGAGAGATCGAAATTGTCATTTTCAATTGTAGCAATATTCCGATTTTAATACTCCTATACTTCTTTGCACATCCATCGTATTTAAACGGGTAATGTAGTCCATTATGACATTATTCACGAATAAATACTTCATCGTATTCATAATTTATGTCGTTTTGATATTTCATATATTTTTTTTCAAATTATATGACGTTTTACACTTTTTATTATAAAGTAATTGTATTTATTCCCGATTTACTCTTAAGATTAATTAATATTTACATAAGTATATTATTCTTTTAATGAGAAGTAAAAATATTAATTGGAGGTAATATGAGAAATCAATTATTTTCTTAATATGTGTCATCATCCAAAATTACTTATATTTTGAATAAAAATGAGTAAAAGTTAGAAAATGAAAAATAAAACTCTATTGTGTTGTTAAAAACTCTATTATAAGTTCCCCCGATGTGATTGGAAGAGATAAATGAGAAATTTATTGTGGATATCCATAAAAGGAAAGTATAAAATGAATACTAGCCCTATAGGGCCCTATAAGTTCCCCCGAGTCATTTCACTTAGAGATGTTTATCGGGTTGGCCCTAGCCCTATAGGGCCAGCCCTACAGGGCTACGGGCTAAATAGGTTAGGGCCTTAACCGGTTCACATTTAACGGGCCTACAATTGTTGGGACCTAACCCTAACCCTAGCGGGCCACGGGCTAAACGGGCCACTAACGGGCTACAATAATTTTTTTCCTTTTAAAATTAAAGGTCTCAATTGGCACGTCCAACAAGCAAATAAAATAAAAAAATACATAATTAGTTAATGATCAGTAAATGAGAAAATAAAAGTATAATTTAAACACAATTCTAGAACTCATTGATACCTAAACAAATATCATAATCTAATAAAAAATAGTAATAATGATTAATGGATGGTAATGGGCTTCGTAATGCTTATAGTTATGATTATTGGTCAAATGACCCAAAATTTGTTTTAGGTTATTTATTTAAAAAAAGAAAAAAAAAGGTAACAACTCGGGCTAGCGGGCTGGCCCGGTTTAGCCCATGGGCTATCCGGTCCGGGTCAAAAAAGCCCGGTTTTAAACGGGCCTATAATTCATGAACCCTAACCCTGTATTTTTCAGGGTTAAACGGGCCAGCCCGGTTAGCCCGGCCCGGATAAACATCTCTAATTTCACTCTATGTTTTCTCTAGTAGAACCTAGAGGTTTTTTTTTTTTTTGTCTAATTGATTCAAATTGAAATTTCTAAGACATTTTTGCCCTTTTATTAATTTGAAAAAATTCAAAATCATTAATTTAAATAATTAAGTCAACTAAATCTTGTAATCAGTCATTCCAAAATTTATGGACCTTCCAAAATTTAATTTTTTTCCTAAAACGTAGATAACCACAATTATTTCGTTTCATTTTGTGCAGCTTTGAGATTCTAGCGTTGTGCATTTAATTACACCGATTCTAAAAACATACTGTGCATTTTCCGGTGACGAAGAAATTTATGAAGGACAAGATGCATATACACCAGGTAATATATGAAGAAAAAAATGCATATACACCAGGTAATATATGAAGGACAAGATGCATATACACCAGGTAATATATGAAGGACAAAATGCATATAAAGGAATGCATGTAAACATGATAAATATGCATATGTATAGAAAGGAATGTATGAATGACAAAATGTAATATTACAAAATATGATAATTATTATTTTGCATATAAACATGACGACAAATATGCATACATAATTCAAAATATGATGATTAGTTTGCATATAACATTATGCATAATTCAAAATATGATGATTACGTTGCATATCATACTCGATTGAAATAGAATGACTATTTTGCAAAAAAAATTGAAAAGTGACCTTAAAAATCATGTATTTAAAAAACAAAATCTACAAAAAAATCTGGAAGAATCTTACCCAAATTCGAACTCGTATGTTACAATGGCGTCGATTTTGATGCTTCAAATGTTAAAAAATAAATGAAAACACCCGGGGCTTCGTCTTCGTCGAACCGACCACCACTGCGAACACCGTCTGCGTAGAATCGGCCACCACCACGGAGAAGATTAAGCAGGTCACTTCCCGCCGCCGTCTGTAACGAACACCGTGCACGTGCCGCCGCTCCTTCGCCATGGCCGCCGCTGGAAGAAGAGTTTCCCCTTCGTCACTGTAAGAAGATTGACCGCCGCCGCACAGATAGGCCGCCACGAAAAACAGATCGGTGGGTTTGCGGCCTCCATCATCCTCGTACCAGAACAATGACTCATAAATTGAATTTGAAGATGGAATTTGAGAAATTTTATTGTTTTGATTTCAGCGCATAACAAAGAATCTGTTTTGATCGTACGATGCAGTTGAATTGGATTGAAGATGAATATTGATTTTCCAATTTTTTACTTCAGTTTTGATCGAATCTGCATAAACTTTTCGAAATCAAATTTTGGAAATTCGAAATTTGGAAAGTCTCCGACTTTCCGATTCTGTGACCTAAAATTCAGGAATTCCATGATTTGCGAAAATTATGGATATTAAATATCTGATTTAATATCAATTTCGAATTTTTAAAACAATTTGTATAATAAGGGTAATTTTGGTTTTTTGTGATCAAAATGAAGCGATTAGATAAAATTCGAAGTAGTTGTTCCTATTTGTTGAATGGGCGGTGATAATGACTCTATTGGTAAAAAATTTCTACTATTTTTTATGGAGTATTGTTTTGCACCTCTAATTGCATACTGGAATTTGTGTGAAGAATAATAACAAATGAGAGTATTGGTTAGAGTAGTTGTTATAATTATAACTTTTATTTTAGTAGTTGAAACTACTCTATTGTAAATCACTATTCATTCTCTATTTGTATAGAGGAGGGATTGTAATCATCTCAATCCTCTAATTCACTATTCAATTCATTTTATTTAATTTTTTCATGTGATAAAATTTAACAATTTGTTATAGTTGGGAGTTGGGTTTGGTCAAGGCTTGTCAAATTTATCCATTAAAAAAATTTCAAGTCTACAATAGGAATTTTTCCACATTATAATTGTTCACCTTTAAACTATAAATTGTGCAGTACAATTGGCATAATGTAAAATTTAAGTTGAAATTTAATGAAAGATGAATTTATGAAAGATTCTTGTGGGAACTTGACACAGGGGAAAATAGATTGAAAGACAAATGTTTTTTATTAAAAAAGAATTAAAGATTTATGATAAATTCTTCTCACGATATTTTGTAGTTCAAACTTTAAAAATGCATCTTCAATCGGTTCCACGAGCTTTTACGTTGTAGGTAAAATTTGGTCAAATTTGCTAAAATAGTATAATACAACAAAATCTCTATAAATTAATAAACCTCTCTAAAATAATAAAATCTTCAAATCCATAAGTTAATAAGATAATAATTTTTCGAAAAAATTCTTTATAAATATTAGATCCCATTAAAACTCTAAATTAATAATTAATAAATATTACAATTATAAATATTATGACATGATTTTTTTGAGTGCATGTGGGATGGTTTCGATCTCTTATACTCAGATAATGTTTTACACATTTGATTATTCATGGATGATTTTGTGGTGTCTTTTAGATGAGAAGACATGAGTGAGTGTTATGAATTATTTTATTTTCACATTGAGATTTATATAGTATATTTCATTCACCATGCATGAATATATTTAATTGACTATAATAGTTATTAAAGTGCAACAAATTAATGTAAAAATATATATTTAAGTAATTTCAATGAATTAATGCATGCATCCATGAATATAATAGTTAATTGTATACAATGAATTGATATTATACATGAATATATTTAATTAGTTACAAAGAATTGATTGATACACGAATATAATCAAGGATTGCACTCTTGTGTACAAGTTACATACATGTAACTTGTTCTTATTTAATATTTGAACTAATACTATGCAATATGTGAGCTAATACTATACTGCATTTGAACTAATACTATACTTTATTTGAACTAATATTATATTGTATTTGCCATAACTCATGAGTAGCATTCACCCATTTAGAAAATTGTATTAAATAGGAACAAATTACATGTATGTAACTGGTACACACAAGTATTTGCCTATAATCCATGAAACATATACGAACTCATTTATTTTCAATACATATCTACTAAATTTGGTGAATTTAAAAAGTCTCTCTTTTAATTAATATCTCTCTAAATTAATAAAATTTCATAGTCTCAAGGTTATTAATTTATAGAGATTTTACTGTACTATCATAGTAGATTTAGAGTTTATGTTTTTATTTGTTTTTCTTCTAACAATACTATCATAGTATATATTGTTATGAATAAGCACGAGATTTGTTTATGCAATTCATCTTGCGACTACGTCTGGGGATGATGTCAAGTCAGGTATTTCACTATATTTTTCTGATCCTGATTATAATGAGAGAACATCTATTTATAATTGAAAATTCGCCCTAATTCTAAGCTCATTAGAATCAAATTTGCTCCACATGCCAAGTCCATTAGGATCAAATTTACACTAACTCTAAGTCTATTAGAATCAAACTTGCCTCATACTCCAAGCCTATCAAATTTGTTCTAATTCTAAGCCCATTAGAATTAATTCAGACTCCACACTCCAACATATATTTATTTATTCCAATTTCAAAATAAGATAAATTGACTTTAAATGAAAAAAAATGTAATACTCTCTCGATACGAAAGCTACTCAAGAGTTTTAAACATAGAGATTTGATTCGGGTGGAATTTACGCGTTTTAGATGCACATGTGAAGTATATTTTGATGTGGATTTCATTGAATTATGCATGGAATATGATTGTTTTAGCCAAAATGAGAGAAAGGTATTGTTTTGTCGATTTTATAGGTAAAACGATGGAATTTGGAGAAAAACACATACCACCAGTGACTGTATCAGGAAGAGGAGGGCACCGTTGAATTCGTCTCGAAAAATGGAGTGGAATGAAAAAAAGAATCGAGTCAATCGGAGGTCGGAAGCTCGAGATACGAAGAGACGAAAAAAAACATACCCGGGTAGAATCGACCCGGGCGGGTCAAAACCACCCGGGCAAGGGCAGATTTGAGAGATGTTCGAATTTGGCCCGGGTGAAACCCACCCGGCCGGGTGGTTTCGACCCGGGCAAGGCCAATTTTCCAAGACATTCGTAATTTGGCCGGGTGAGGTGCCCGGGTGAAACCCACCCGGCCGGGTGACAACATTTTCGGGGGTTTTTGGCCATTTTCCCCATTTTTTAGGGACCAACTTGCAATTTTGGCATCCAAACCCTTCCCCAACACTATATAAGACCTCATTCTTGAAACCCAAGACATCCTCCCCCAAATCCACACATAGTTACACATACTTGGAGGTGTTTTTGCCATTTCTCTCTCAATTCTTCACCAAATCAAGGAAGAAAGGATGCAATAGCTCCCAAATTCCATTCCCTACCACATTCTAGACTAAGCTTTCTCTTTCTTTTCCTTTTTATTTAGTTATTTCATTTGGACTTTGTAATTTGATTATGTTAGTAGTTAGCTAAACACTTTGTGGTTCTAAGGCATTGTAAGACTTGGATTGATGTTTATGAGTAATTTCTTGCTTTAATTGGTGTTTGTTTCCTATTTGCATGTTTAATTATCCATTGTCAAGCATGTTGTTATTGGCCATGATGATTTGCTTATCTATTGTTAATTGGAGTAAGATCGAGATATTTATTTCATTTAATCGTATGCAAGCATGCAACCCGATATTATTATGAGCTCGAGAGAGGATTAATTATCGGAGAGGGAATCGAATGGTCTTAGGAGCTCTTTTAGGCGGTGTAATGTTTGTGAGGTAGAAATACGAGTCTATGTTGCATTGCGCCTTTGGTTAATTAGATCGAGAGATTAATTAATTCTTCTTGTGTGATCACCCTATATGAGATAAACTTAATGGCCATCTAAACGAGATAACATTCATAAACGGACATCTAAGTGTTACAATCGCCTTGGAACCCACTTTCTTTCTTTAAGTTACATCCGTTTCACTTTCGTTTTACTTATTTGCTTGGTATTTGATCGATTTCGTCTTTGCTCTTTATTACTTATTTGTGACACTTGTTAGGTAATTTTAGAGTAAATCATCATATTCAAATTATCGATCACGTCTACTTAGAACTTGACTAGCAAACTACCCTTTTACACTTAACCTCCCTATGGGATCGACCTCGTGCTTATCACGCTACAATAGACGTCGTACACTTGCGGTTGTTTATTTAGTGTTGCATATCACGTGTATCAAGTTTATGGCGCCGCTGCCGGGGAGGTTTTTATGAGCTCTAGAGTGTAGGCTAGGAGAGTTTTAGTTTAGACAATTTATTTGCTTTCTTTATTTGCAAAAATCCAAAAAAAATATTTGTGTTTGTTACTTTGAGCTTATTTGTATTTCTCACTCTCGTTTGTTCTTTTGATAGACATGGTTTATGACCACACGATCTAGGAGGAACCACCAAGAAGTGCTACCTTTAGATCCGGAGATTGAGGCCAATTGTCGAAGAAGGAACGCCGAAAGGAGAAGACTAGAGTTGGAAAGAATGAATCGAAGAGAGAATCCGGTTGTAGAAGAAGTTGACGAGGAACTTGAGAATCAAGGAGTTGAGGAACCAAACGGGAATGGAGGTAACCAACCTCAAGGAGTGCTAAGGGACAATTTTCGTCGGAGAGTTGAAGAGAATATTGGTATGGATAGAGATGGTAGACGAAGGGAAGACGAGGAACCACAAAGAGTCTTGAGAGACCACTTCCGTCCTATCCCAAGGCCCTATGGAGGAGCGGGTCGAGAACCCATTGATGCTTATAACTTTGAGCTCAAACCGGCGTTAATCATGATGGTCCAAAACAACCAATTTGGAGGGTTGTCGAAGGAGGATCCTAACCTCCATTTATCTCAATTCTTAGAGATAAGTGGAACGGTTAAGATCAATCGTGTCCCTCAAGATTACATACGTCTCCAATTGTTCCCATTCTCCCTCCGTGATGTGCAAAGCAATGGTACATGTCTCTTGATCTAAGGACGATCGAAAATTGGGCCGGCCTTGTAGATGCCTTCCTTATGAAGTATTTTACTCCAAGCAAGACCATCGAGATAAGAGGAGAAATTTCTTCTTTCATGCAAGACGATGATGAGTCTTTAGCCGAGGCTTGGGAACGCTTCAAGGATCTCATAAGGAGTTGTCCTCAACACGGGTTCTCAAGAGACCAATTGATTTGTTACTTCTACAATGGGATGGACCATCGAACGAGAGGGATGGTGGATGCCTCGGCCGGTGGAGGTTCTTTGCTAGGAAAGACGACGGATGAGAGGTATGTGCTCCTAGAGGAGATGGCAAAGAACGGAAACCAATGGCCATCCGAAAGAAGGCAAACCCGGAAAATTGCTTCTACTAAAGAGTCGGATGATTTTGCTACCTTATCCAACAAGGTAGACAAATTGACTTCGATGATGGCGGCCAAGTCATTAATGGGACCTAGTGACGATCAATATGAAGAGGCCCATTACATGAACAATCAAAGGGATCGTCATTTTCGAGAGAGAGGTTGGGGAGAAAGACAAACCCATGGGAACTATCACCCCTCTAATCCGAACCAATACCATCCCGGTTTGAGAAACCATGAAAATTTCTCATATGCTAACCCACACAATGCCATTCAACCACCGTCGAACTTCAATGTACGAGATGGTGTGAGAGAAGAGTCTTCATCAAAGCTCACTATGGAAGAAATGTTTATAACATTCATGGGAGAGACTAAGAAGTTCATGGGAGAGACGAAGAGTTTTATGACCAAGACTTGGCAAAATTTTGAGAGTCAAGATGAGAAAATTGATCAATTGACAAATGAAGTGATGGGAATCAAGAATGATGTGAAAGCCATTGAGATTCAAGTGGGCCAAATTGCTAATATGGTTGGAAATCAACACAATCCGGGTCGATTCCCTTCAACCACGGAATTGAACCCCAAGGAGCAATGCAACTCAATTAAGTTGAGAAGTGGCACAAGCTATGAAGGTCCTAGGATGCCAAAGGAAGATGGTGAAGAGGAACAAGGAAGGAAAGTTGAAGAGAAAGATGTTGAGAAGAAGAGTGGGGAGGCAATCCCTCCTTTGTTTAGTAAAAATGTAATGCCCCCCCCCCCCCCCATCCTCAAAGGATGAAGAAGAAGAACTTGGATAGCAAGTTTGTCAAGTTTGCGGAGATGTTCAAGAAACTCCATATCAACATCCCTTTCGCCGAAGCTCTTGAACAAATACCACACTACTTCAAATTCTTGAAGGAGATAATGTCACACAAGAGGGAAATTGAGGCGTATGAGACGGTGCACTTAGCCGAACATTGTAGCTCCATAATTCAAGCTAAGCTACCTCCAAAGCTTAGGGATCCCGGATCCTTCACTTTACCATGCACTATTGGAGATGGAGGTACATTAAGAGCTATATGTGATTCGGGAGCAAGCATCAACCTCATGCCATTGTCACTTTTCAAGTCACTTGGTCTAGGAGAGCTCACACCAACCACAATGAGCCTCCAATTGGCGGATAGGTCTATGACACACCCTTTGGGTATAGCGGAGGATGTATTGGTCAAAATTGACAAGTTTCTCTTTCCGATAGACTTTGTGGTTTTGGATATGGAGGAAGACAAAAACACTCCATTGATATTGGGAAGGCCATTTTTGGCAACCGGAGGGGTTATTCTTGATATGAGGAATGGAGAGTTGGAGCTTCGAATGAACCAAGAGATAGTTACGATTGACATGTTTAGAACTATCAAACTCCGAAATGATGAGAATGGAGAGTATGGGTTTCCCAAGGGAGATTACCCTCCAATGCCCATGAAAGAAGAGGTAGGAGAAGAATTGAAGGTCAATGTTGTGAAAGAGGACCCCCAAGTGGAAGAGCATGAGTTGAAGATGGGCAAGAAGGCCAAGTTTGGGGGAGTTTTTTCCAAAAACTCCCCCAAATCAAGAAAAGCTACTTGTGCAAGCTTGGGGATGGATGAGGCATCAACCTCCTATGACATGATTGAAGAGCCGGATGGAGTGGCTTTTGGATGCTTTAATGGCTTCAAGAAGGTTGCATGGGCTAAGAAGTGCAAGAGCAAGGAGGATGATGGGGTGACTTGATATTCCCCTCAAAGAGGAACCGTCCGGCATAGGACGTTAAAAATAGCGCTTCTTGGGAGGCAACCCAAGGTTTTAATTGCTTTGTGTTTTTATTGCTTTAGTAGTGTTGATAGCTTGGTTTATTTTGTAGGTATGGATGAAGAATACTATGGACATCATATCTTGAAGAATGGAGAAGGAAGCAAAACCAACTTTGGAGAGGGGAAGCAAGTGTTGCAATGGTGATCTTTGAAGAAGCATTGGATGTGCAAGGAGGGAGGTAACAACTTGTAGCCCCAAACTTAGAATTTATACATAGTAAAATTCTAAGTTTGGGGGAGTTATTTTTCTTTTCTTTTTCTACTAGTTGTTACCCTTGCACCGGTTCGTCATTCTACTTATGTCACATTTTGCACCGGCGCACACTTGGCTTTCACATGATTATATTGGTTAAGTTGGTTTTGATAATATGTTGGGTAGTGGATTTTTGGTGAAATGTGAGCATGAATAGTCATTGGAATCCATTGTTGAGTAGTTGTGGTGATGTTTATTTTCTTTGAATGTAAGCATGATTGATGTTGGAATATGGTACCATGTTGTGTTCATATTTGTGATCTTTGATAGCATGGATGCATGATATGTTGTTGTTTGGGAACATTTGATGAATGTGAGAGTTCTATTGAATAAACCGGTGAGAATTGAGCCATAAATTGAACATGTAATCCGGTTTAGTTCATTTGAGAGGGGACTATGTTATTGCTAGTAATCCTAGAACTTGCCTAAATTCTTGTTTGAAAGCATGATTGTGTGAGATGATGTGATATGATATAGGCCATCTTGTTCTAAAAGAGTCACTTAGCCAAAATTTCCCAAAACCAAAGTAATCTTCCGTAGTTAGCCCTTTGAGCTTAATTCCTCATTTTCTTGGCAAACTACAATGTTAACCACTTAGCTTTTTTGAGCCTTTGATACCTACATCTAGTGGGGGATAAAAGACAAAGTGGAAAAACATGTGCTTGAATGAATATCTTGGGTGAAAGGAGAAAGTGGAAAAGTTGAAAGAAGTTGAAAAAGATGAAAAGAAAATCAAGGAAAAAGAAAAGAGGGACAAAGAGCCCTAAAAGCTTGAAAATAAAAATGGTTCAAAAGATGAGGTGATGAATGCTTGAAAAAGAAAATAAAATGAAAAGTGAGGATGGAGTTTGTAAAAATTTGAAAGTGAAAGCACAAATTGTATAACAACAAGCTTTGTCCTCCACTAGAAGAGTCACAATTCCCAAATTCATCCCACCTTGTCCAAAGAGCCAATATTACATCCTTGATTAAGTCCTATTGATCACATTGTTGAGCATTTGAGTGTTGTGAAAGTAGAAGTTGGGCAAGCATATGGTGATTGCATAGCATAACTTGGTTGATGAGTGCATTAATATCCTCAATTTGTTTGTGTGTTTGAGAGAAACACTTTGTCATGTGAGTAAAGGACTTGAGCATTTGGATTATGTTTCCCATTCACAATGTGTTATGTGTTTATGCATTCTTTGATCCATGAGTGTGAATTGCAATAATGAGCCCATGACCTTCATTGATAAATGCACTTTGAGAAAGAGATATCATTACATCTTACTTTGCATGTGTGAATTACATTGAATATTCCATTGTGATCATTCCACCCTCATTGCTTTAAGTGCTTAGTTGTTTGAGGACAAACAACATTTTAAGTTTGGGGGAGTTTGATTCGGGTGGAATTTACGCGTTTTAGATGCACATGTGAAGTATATTTTGATGTGGATTTCATTGAATTATGCATGGAATATGATTGTTTTAGCCAAAATGAGAGAAAGGTATTGTTTTGTCGATTTTATAGGTAAAACGATGGAATTTGGAGCAAAACACATACCACAAGTGACTGGATCAGGAAGAGGAGTGCACCGTTGGATTCGTCTCGAAAAATGGAGTGGAATGAAAAAAAGAATCGAGTCAATCGGAGGTCGGAAGCTCGAGATACGAAGAGACGAAAAAAAAACATACCCGGGTAGAATCGACCCGGGCGGGTCAAAACCACCCGGGCAAGGGCAGATTTGAGAGATGTTCGAATTTGGCCCGGGTGAAACCCACCCGGCCGGGTGGTTTCGACCCGGGCAAGGCCAATTTTCCAAGACATTCGTAATTTGGCCGGGTGAGGTGCCCGGGTGAAACCCACCCGGCCGGGTGACAACATTTTCGGGGGTTTTTGGCCATTTTCTCCATTTTTGAGTGACCAACTTGCAATTTTGGCATCCAAACCCTTCCCCAACACTATATAAGGCCTCATTCTTGAAACCCAAGACATCCTCCCCCAAATCCACACATAGTTACACATACTTGGAGGTGTTTTTGCCATTTCTCTCTCAATTCTTCACCAAATCAAGGAAGAAAGGATGCAATAGCTCCCAAATTCCATTCCCTACCACATTCTAGACTAAGCTTTCTCTTTCTTTTCCTTTTTATTTAATTATTTCATTTGGACTTTGTAATTTGATTATGTTAGTAGTTAGCTAAACACTTTGTGGTTCTAAGGCATTGTAAGACTTGGATTGATGTTTATGAGTAATTTCTTGCTTTAATTGGTGTTTGTTTCCTATTTGCATGTTTAATTATCCATTGTCAAGCATGTTGTTATTGACCATGATGATTTGCTTATCTATTGTTAATTGGAGTAAGATCGAGAGATTTATTTCATTTAATCGTATGCAAGCATGCAACCCGATATTATTATGAGCTCGAGAGAGGATTAATTATCGGAGAGGGAATCGAATGGTCTTAGGAGCTCTTTTAGGCGGTGTAATGTTTGTGAGGTAGAAATACGAGCCTATGTTGCATTGGGCCTTTGGTTAATTAGATCGAGAGATTAATTAATTCTTCTTGTGTGATCACCCTATATGAGATAAACTTAATGGCCATCTAAACGAGATAACATTCATAAACGGACATCTAAGTGTTACAATCGCCTTGGAACCCACTTTCTTTCTTTGAGTTACATCCGTTTCACTTTCCTTTTACTTATTTGCTTGGTATTTGATCGATTTCGTCTTTGCTCTTTATTACTTATTTGTGACACTTGTTAGGTAATTTTAGAGTAAATCATCATATTCAAATTATCGATCACGTCTACTTAGAACTTGACTAGCAAACTACCCTTTTACACTTAACCTCCCTATGGGATCGACCTCGTGCTTATCACGCTACAATAGACGCCGTACACTTGCGGTTGTTTATTTAGTGTTGCATATCACGTGTATCAAGTTTATGGCGCCGCTGCCGGGGAGGTTTTTATGAGCTCTAGAGTGTAGACTAGGAGAGTTTTAGTTTAGACAATTTATTTGCTTTCTTTATTTGCAAAAATCCAAAAAAAATATTTGTGTTTGTTACTTTGAGATTATTTGTATTTCTCACTCTCGTTTGTTCTTTTGATAGACATGGTTTATGATCACACGATCTAGAAGGAACCACCAAGAAGTGCTACCTTTAGATCCGGAGATTGAGGCCAATTGTCGAAGAAGGAACGCCGAAAGGAGAAGACTAGAGTTGGAAAGAATGAATCGAAGAGAGAATCCGGTTGTAGAAGAAGTTGACGAGGAACTTGAGAATCAAGGAGTGGAAGGAGTTGAGGAACCAAACGGGAATGGAGGTAACCAACCTCAAGGAGTGCTAAGGGACAATTTTCGTCGGAGAGTTGAAGAGAATATTGGTATGGATAGAGATGGTAGACGAAGGGAAGACGAGGAACCACAAAGAGTCTTGAGAGACCACTTCCGTCCTATCCCAAGGCCCTATGGAGGAGCGGGTCGAGAACCCATTGATGCTCATAACTTTGAGCTCAAACCGGCGTTAATCATGATGGTCCAAAACAACCAATTTGGAGGGTTGTCGAAGGAGGATCCTAACCTCCATTTATCTCAATTCTTAGAGATAAGTGGAACGGTTAAGATCAATCGTGTCCCTCAAGATTACATACGTCTCCAATTGTTCCCATTCTCCCTCCGTGATCGTGCAAAGCAATGGTACATGTCTCTTGATCTAAGGACGATCGAAAATTGGGCCGACCTTGTAGATGCCTTCCTTATGAAGTATTTTACTCCAAGCAAGACCATCGAGATAAGAGGAGAAATTTCTTCTTTCATGCAAGACGATGATGAGTCTTTAGCCGAGGCTTGGGAACGCTTCAAGGATCTCATAAGGAGTTGTCCTCAACACGGGTTCTCAAGAGACCAATTGATTTGTTACTTCTACAATGGGATGGACCATCGAACGAGAGGGATGGTGGATGCCTCGGCCGGTGGAGGTTCTTTGCTAGGAAAGACGACGGATGAGAGGTATGTGCTCCTAGAGGAGATGGCAAAGAACGGAAACCAATGGCCATCCGAAAGAAGGCAAACCCGGAAAATTGCTTCTACTAAAGAGTCGGATGATTTTGCTACCTTATCCAACAAGGTAGACAAATTGACTTCGATGATGGCGGCCAAGTCATTAATGGGACCTAGTGACGATCAATATGAAGAGGCCCATTACATGAACAATCAAAGGGATCGTCATTTTCGAGAGAGAGGTTGGGGAGAAAGACAAACCCATGGGAACTATCACCCCTCTAATCCGAACCAATACCATCCCGGTTTGAGAAACCATGAAAATTTCTCATATGCTAACCCACACAATGCCATTCAACCACCGTCGAACTTCAATGTACGAGATGGTGTGAGAGAAGAGTCTTCATCAAAGCTCACTATGGAAGAAATGTTTATAACATTCATGGGAGAGACGAAGAGTTTTATGACCAAGACTTGGCAAAATTTTGAGAGTCAAGATGAGAAAATTGATCAATTGACAAATGAAGTGATGGGAATCAAGAATGATGTGAAAGCCATTGAGATTCAAGTGGGCCAAATTGCTAATATGGTTGGAAATCAACACAATCCGGGTCGATTCCCTTCAACCACGGAATTGAACCCCAAGGAGCAATGCAACTCAATTAAGTTGAGAAGTGGCACAAGCTATGAAGGTCCTAGGATGCCAAAGGAAGATGGTGAAGAGGAACAAGGAAGGAAAGTTGAAGAGAAAGATGTTGAGAAGAAGAGTGGGGAGGCAATCCCTCCTTTGTTTAGTAAAAATGTAATGCCCCCCCCCCCCCCCCATCCTCAAAGGATGAAGAAGAAGAACTTGGATAGCAAGTTTGTCAAGTTTGCGGAGATGTTCAAGAAACTCCATATCAACATCCCTTTCGCCGAAGCTCTTGAACAAATACCACACTACTTCAAATTCTTGAAGGAGATAATGTCACACAAGAGGGAAATTGAGGCGTATGAGACGGTGCACTTAGCCGAACATTGTAGCTCCATAATTCAAGCTAAGCTACCTCCAAAGCTTAGGGATCCCGGATCCTTCACTTTACCATGCACTATTGGAGATGGAGGTACATTAAGAGCTATATGTGATTCGGGAGCAAGCATCAACCTCATGCCATTGTCACTTTTCAAGTCACTTGGTCTAGGAGAGCTCACACCAACCACAATGAGCCTCCAATTGGCGGATAGGTCTATGACACACCCTTTGGGTATAGCGGAGGATGTATTGGTCAAAATTGACAAGTTTCTCTTTCCGGTAGACTTTGTGGTTTTGGATATGGAGGAAGACAAAAACACTCCATTGATATTGGGAAGGCCATTTTTGGCAACCGGAGGGGTTATTCTTGATATGAGGAATGGAGAGTTGGAGCTTCGAATGAACCAAGAGATAGTTACGATTGACATGTTTAGAACTATCAAACTCCGAAATGATGAGAATGGAGAGTATGGGTTTCCCAAGGGAGATTACCCTCCAATGCCCATGAAAGAAGAGGTAGGAGAAGAATTGAAGGTCAATGTTGTGAAAGAGGACCCCCAAGTGGAAGAGCATGAGTTGAAGATGGGCAAGAAGGCCAAGTTTGGGGGAGTTTTTTCCAAAAACTCCCCCAAATCAAGAAAAGCTACTTGTGCAAGCTTGGGGATGGATGAGGCATCAACCTCCTATGACATGATTGAAGAGCCGGATGGAGTGGCTTTTGGATGCTTTAATGGCTTCAAGAAGGTTGCATGGGCTAAGAAGTGCAAGAGCAAGGAGGATGATGGGGTGACTTGATATTCCCCTCAAAGAGGAACCGTCCGGCATAGGACGTTAAAAATAGCGCTTCTTGGGAGGCAACCCAAGGTTTTAATTGCTTTGTGTTTTTATTGCTTTAGTAGTGTTGATAGCTTGGTTTATTTTGTAGGTATGGATGAAGAATACTATGGACATCATATCTTGAAGAATGGAGAAGGAAGCAAAACCAACTTTGGAGAGGGGAAGCAAGTGTTGCAATGGTGATCTTTGAAGAAGCATTGGATGTGCAAGGAGGGAGGTAACAACTTGTAGCCCCAAACTTAGAATTTATACATAGTAAAATTCTAAGTTTGGGGGAGTTATTTTTCTTTTCTTTTTCTACTAGTTGTTACCCTTGCACCGGTTCGTCATTCTACTTATGTCACATTTTGCACCGGCGCACACTTGGCTTTCACATGATTATATTGGTTAAGTTGGTTTTGATAATATGTTGGGTAGTGGATTTTTGGTGAAATGTGAGCATGAATAGTCATTGGAATCCATTGTTGAGTAGTTGTGGTGATGTTTATTTTCTTTGAATGTAAGCATGATTGATGTTGGAATATGGTACCATGTTGTGTTCATATTTGTGATCTTTGATAGCATGGATGCATGATATGTTGTTGTTTGGGAACATTTGATGAATGTGAGAGTTCTATTGAATAAACCGGTGAGAATTGAGCCATAAATTGAACATGTAATCCGGTTTAGTTCATTTGAGAGGGGACTATGTTATTGCTAGTAATCCTAGAACTTGCCTAAATTCTTGTTTGAAAGCATGATTGTGTGAGATGATGTGATATGATATAGGCCATCTTGTTCTAAAAGAGTCACTTAGCCAAAATTTCCCAAAACCAAAGTAATCTTCCGTAGTTAGCCCTTTGAGCTTAATTCCTCATTTTCTTGGCAAACTACAATGTTAACCACTTAGCTTTTTTGAGCCTTTGATACCTACATCTAGTGGGGGATAAAAGACAAAGTGGAAAAACATGTGCTTGAATGAATATCTTGGGTGAAAGGAGAAAGTGGAAAAGTTGAAAGAAGTTGAAAAAGATGAAAAGAAAATCAAGGAAAAAGAAAAGAGGGACAAAGAGCCCTAAAAGCTTGAAAATAAAAATGGTTCAAAAGATGAGGTGATGAATGCTTGAAAAAGAAAAGAAAATGAAAAGTGAGGATGGAGTTTGTAAAAATTTGAAAGTGAAAGCACAAATTGTATAACAACAAGCTTTGTCCTCCACTAGAAGAGTCACAATTCCCAAATTCATCCCACCTTGTCCAAAGAGCCAATATTACATCCTTGATTAAGTCCTATTGATCACATTGTTGAGCATTTGAGTGTTGTGAAAGTAGAAGTTGGGCAAGCATATGGTGATTGCATAGCATAACTTGGTTGATGAGTGCATTAATATCCTCAATTTGTTTGTGTGTTTGAGAGAAACACTTTGTCATGTGAGTAAAGGACTTGAGCATTTGGATTATGTTTCCCATTCACAATGTGTTATGTGTTTATGCATTCTTTGATCCATGAGTGTGAATTGCAATAATGAGCCCATGACCTTCATTGATAAATGCACTTTGAGAAAGAGATATCATTACATCTTACTTTGCATGTGTGAATTACATTGAATATTCCATTGTGATCATTCCACCCTCATTGCTTTAAGTGCTTAGTTGTTTGAGGACAAACAACATTTTAAGTTTGGGGGAGTTTGATTCGGGTGGAATTTACGCGTTTTAGATGCACATGTGAAGTATATTTTGATGTGGATTTCATTGAATTATGCATGGAATATGATTGTTTTAGCCAAAATGAGAGAAAGGTATTGTTTTGTCGATTTTATAGGTAAAACGATGGAATTTGGAGCAAAACACATACCACAAGTGACTGGATCAGGAAGAGGAGTGCACCGTTGGATTCGTCTCAAAAAATGGAGTGGAATGAAAAAAAGAATCGAGTCAATTGGAGGTCGGAAGCTCGAGATACGAAGAGACGAAAAAAAATATACCCGGGTAGAATCGACCCGGGCGGGTCAAAAACGACCCGGGCGGGTCAAAACCACCCGGGCAAGGGCAGATTTGAGAGATGTTCGAATTTGGCCCGGGTGGTTTCGACCCGGGCAAGGCCAATTTTCCAAGACATTCGTAATTTGGCCGGGTGGGGTGCCCGGGTGAAACCCACCCGGCCGGGTGACAACATTTTCGGGGGTTTTTGGCCATTTTCTCCATTTTTGAGGGACCAACTTGCAATTTTGGCATCCAAACCCTTCCCCAACACTATATAAGGCCTCATTCTTGAAACCCAAGACATCCTCCCCCAAATCCACACATAGTTACACATACTTGGAGGTGTTTTGGCAATTTCTCTCTCAATTCTTCACCAAATCAAGGAAGAAAGGATGCAACAGCTCCCAAATTCCATTCCCTACCACATTCTAAACTAAGCTTTCTCTTTCTTTTCCTTTTTATTTAGTTATTTCATTTGGACTTTGTAATTTGATTATGTTAGTAGTTAGCTAAACACTTTGTGGTTCTAAGGCATTGTAAGACTTGGATTGATGTTTTTGAGTAATTTCTTGCTTTAATTGGTGTTTGTTTCCTATTTGCATGTTTAATTATCCATTGTCAAGCATGTTGTTATTGGCCATGATGATTTGCTTATCTATATTTAATTGGAGTAAGATCAAGAGATTTATTTCATTTAATCGTATGCAAGCATGCAACCCGATATTATTATGAGCTCGAGAGAGGATTAATTATCGGAGAGGGAATCGAATGGTCTTAGGAGCTCTTTTAGGCGGTGTAATGTTTGTGAGGTAGAAATACGAGCCTATGTTGCATTGCGCCTTTGGTTAATTAGATCGAGAGATTAATTAATTCTTCTTGTGTGATCACCCTATATGAGATAAACTTAATGGCCATCTAAACGAGATAACATTCATAAACGGACATCTAAGTGTTACAATCGCCTTGGAACCCACTTTCTTTCTTTGAGTTACATCCGTTTCACTTTCGTTTTACTTATTTGCTTGGTATTTGATCGATTTCGTCTTTGCTCTTTATTACTTATTTGTGACACTTGCTAGGTAATTTTAGAGTAAATCATCATATTCAAATTATCGATCACGTCTACTTAGAACTTGACTAGCAAACTACCCTTTTACACTTAACCTCCCTGTGGGATCGACCTCGTGCTTATCACGCTACAATAGACGTCGTACACTTGCGGTTGTTTATTTAGTGTTGCATATCACGTGTATCAAGATTAAGAAATATAATATAATAAAAATATATATTATAAGTCATTTTATTAAAGGGGAATAATATAATAAAATGTGAAAAATGATAATTTACTAAAAAAAAAAAATTTGATAGTTTTCATTATGAGCGAAAAAAAAATTTGTGTAACTTTTATTGGATGGAAGGAGTACCATTTAAAAATGTGAAAGTCTCAAGTGTACGCAAGTACACCGTGTACTTGAGTAGACTTTGATTGGTCAACTATTGACTGTTGACTGGTCAACAGTCAAACTTTGACCTTTTTTTTCGACTTTTTTTTTTTGAAAAAGTGTATGTTAGTATATTGAAAAGTGTATATTTGTTTTTTAATGAAAAGTGTATGTTATTGAAAAGTGCAATATTATTTTTAATGAAAAGTGTATGTTTTTATAATATGTTATTATAACTGAAAAGTGTATGAAATATAAATGAAAAATGTATCTTATTATAACTGAAAAGTGTATGATATTATAATTGAAAAGTCTATGATCTATTAATGAAAAGTGTATGTACTATTAATGAAAAGTGTTAAGTTATATATTAATGAAAAGTGTATATTATTATAACTGAGAAGTGTATGATATTATAATTGAAAAGTGTATGATATTATAATTGAAAAGTGTATGATAATATAGTTGAAAATATTATTGAAAAATGTAATTTTTTCTGTTAAAAAAAAAAAAAAACGATTTTTTTTTAACAAAAGTCAAAGTTCCGTTGACCGGTCAACGGTCAACAATTGACCAATCAAAGTTTACTTAAGTACACCATGTACTTGAGTACATAACAAGAATTTGGTCGTTGATAATTCAAGATAAATGATGGTATTTTAAATAATGTTGTGAGATGTAAAGTAAAATATATATAGCAAAAACTTGTGTGAGACCGTCTCACGGATCTTTTTCTGTGAGACGGATCCTTTTAACCCATATTTCAAAATTTTGGGTAGGATAATTCAGATTTTTTTTCCAGATTTTGATTTGTAAAAAAAGTGATAATGTTTAAGTAAAAAGTGATAATATTTTTAACAAAAGTGACTATCACTTTTTACTTAAACACTATCACTTTTTGCTCAAACATTATCACTTTTTATATATGAGGACCGTCTCACGGATCTCATTCTGTGAGACGGTCTCACCCAAGACTAGCCCAATATATATATATATATATATGTGTGTGTGTGTGTAAAAATAAAGTGATAATTTTAAAAATAAAATAATGTTAAAAGTGTACTAATTTTATGAAGTATTTTTATATTGAAATTGTAAAAATAATCATGAACATCTAAAAAAAAAAGAGTAAATAATCACTTGAACGTAGGAGTAATATTTTCGAAAGAACCCACAAATAATTTGTTACTAAAAAGCTAAAAAGGAAAAATAAAATGAAATAGACAAGACAACGAGCTGCAAGTTGCAAGAAGAATGAAAGAAAAGTTGACCTGGGAATGGCCGAATGGGAAAGCGACACAAATTTGAGCCACTTTGGGTGGTTGTTCGATCGCCCACTCTAGTTGCTGCTTACAGTTAATTCAGGTAATTTCGTTGGAATGTCCACTCTTTTTGCATACACAAATCAATTTAAATCTCAAGAAAGATCTAGGGTTAATAACAAAATCTGACCTTTCCAATTTTTTTTTTTTTTTCAAACAAAACAAGGTGGGAATTAATGTATTAAGGTATCCCACATCGGATAGACAGATGATCTTGGGTGGGCTTATAAACCTGGGCAATCCTCTCACTTAACACTTGGATTTTAAGTGTAGAGATGATCTTGGGTGGGCTTATAAGCCCTTAACACCTCTCCTCTTCTGCTAGTCACTGGTGTTGACCTGGTCGACTTCAAAATCACTCCTTAATTAAATGCTCGAGTCACGGGTGACAATAAAAGTCACATTTGAATTTGGTATGTTGACCAAAGATTAAAAATCAACGTTAGATTTTTTTAATGTATCGAGGTTGTGTCCAATCGACATGTTTGAATGAAAATGGGTAGTAAGGTGTGACCTTAAAGCTAAATATGGAAAAACCTAAAATGGTTGAATTCAGTGGAATGTTTTCCACAGGTTATGTGGATTTGTTCATCTTGAAAAATCACATTCGAGTAAAAGCTCCACACGAGGAGTGAAAAAGTATTTTATTACTTTTATTGATGATTGTACAAAATTCTGCTACGTCTATCTTTTAAGAAGTAATGACGAAGTTTTAAAAGCTTTTAAACTTTATAAAATTGAAGTAGAGAAAGTAGAGAATCAATTGGATACTCGAATTAAATCAATTCGCAGTGATAGAGGTGGAGAGCACGTAACTCCGTTTGAACAATTATGTGCTGAATAAGGAATAATTCATCAAACGACAGCCCCATACTCACTTGAGTTTAATGGTGTTGCGGAAAAGGAAAAACCGAACACCGAAAGAGATGATGAACGCTATGTTAATCAGCTCTGGTTTACCTCAGAACTTGTGGGGGAAGCCATTCTGTCGGCTAACCACATTCTGAATAAGATTCCACATAAAACTAAGGATCAAACTCCTTATGAAGTATGGAGGAAACGAAAACCTTCATACAAATACCTCAAAGTGGGGGGGGGGGTGTTTGGCTAAGGTTGAAGTACCACTTCTTAAACAAGTTAAAATCAGCCCTAAAATAGTTGATTGTATCTTTATAGGATATGCTTCAAGAAGTAGTGCCTATCGATTTCTGATTCACAAATCTGAAATACATGATATGACAGAGGGTACTACAATTGAGTCAAGGAACGCATTGTTCTTTGAAAACATTTTTCCATTTAAGGAAAAAGAGGAAGTGAGTTCGAATAAAAGAACTCATGAAGCAACAGATGACACTGCTGGTCCTTCCACTCAAGAGAGTGAAGAACCAAGACGCAGTAAGAGAGCTAGAATTGATAAGGACTTTGGTTCAGACTTCATTACTTATGTTTTGGAGGAAGATGAACCTAAAACTATCAAAGAAATTATGGCGAGACCAGATGCACCCCTCTGGAAGAAAGCCATAAAAAGTGAATACAATTCAATTCTACTAAATCACACATGGGAGTTGGTTGATCTCCCTAAAGGTTGCAAGCCCTTAGGATGCAAGTGGATCCTTAGAAGAAAGTACAAAGCAAATGGATCTGTTGAAAAGTACAAAGCTCGTCTAGTTGCAAAGGGTTTTAAACAAAAGTAAGGGTATGATTTCTTCGATACATATTCACCAGTGACAAGAATCAGCTCCATTCGTGTATTAGTCGCTATTGTTGCATTGCACAATCTCGAAATACACCAAATGGACGTTAACACTGCGTTTCTTAATGGTGAGATGGATGCTGAAATATACATGGATCAACCTGAAGGATATGTTGCTCCTGGAAACGAGAAAAAGGTGTGCAAACTCGTTCTATCACTGTATGGACTTAAGCAAGCTCCAAAACAGTGGCATTTGAATTTTTACAATACAATGTTGTCAAATGGGTTTCGAATTAACGAATGTAATAAGTGTGTATATGTGAAAGATACACCAAATGGATTTGTTATCGTATGTTTATATGTCGATGACATGTTAATCATGAGTAACAATCACAATATCATAGTTAATACGAAAAACATGTTAAGTAAAAACTTTGATATGGGATTACCAGATGTGATTCTTGGAATCAAGATTGAGAAAACGTCTAGTGGAATTTTCTTGACACAATCTCACTATGTGGAGAAGGTACTAAAGAAATTTAATGCCTTTGATGATCCACCTGCTAAGACACCTTTGGAACTCAACGTTCACTTGAAAAAGAACAGAGGAGAACCAGTAGCTCAACTGGAATACGCAAGGATCATTGGAAGTGTGATGTACATTACGAATTGTACACGCCCTGATCTTGCATGTTCTGTAAACAAGCTGAGTCAATACACGAATAATCCAAGTCACGAGCATTGGAAAGCACTGAAAAGGGTCCAAAGATACTTCAAGTACACCCTTGAATATGGGCTTCACTACACGAGACATCCAGCTGTAGTCGAAGGATACAATGATGCAAATTGGATATCAGACACTAAAGACTCGTTATCCACTAGTGGATATGTATTCACTATTGGAGGAGAAGCAGTGTCGTGGAGGTCCATGAAACAAACGTGTATTGCCCGTTCCACAATGGAATCAGAATTTATCGCTTTAGACCTAGCCGGCGTAGAGGCTGAATGGCTGCGTAACTTTCTGGAAGACATTCCATGTTGGAACAAACCAGTACCTTCTGTGACGGTACACTGTGACAGTCAAGCTGCAATTGGCAAAGCTATGAATGTCATGTATAACGGAAAATCGAGACACATACGTCGTCGACACAACTCCGTTAGAGAATTGATCTCAACTGGAGTAATATCCATTGATTATGTGAAGTCAAAGGACAATATAGCGGATCCGCTCACGAAGAGCATAAACCGAGATCAATTAAACAAGCTGGTAGAAGGAATGGGTCTAAAACCCACAAGAAAAACCAAAGCAGTGGAAACCCAACCATGATGACTGGAGATCCCAAGAACTTGGTTCAATGGGAAAACTAAATTGTGGAAGTTAGTGATACAACACTTGAAAAACTTGACTATTCCTGACAGCACTATCTCAAGTGTTAACAACCCGTAAGATGTGGTAAAGGTTGAGTCTTCGACTCTTAATGATTCCTAGAGTATAACGGGATACTCGAGAGGAGATCACCTATATAAATGAGAAGTGAGGGCCGCTTCGACCAAACATTTATGAACACAAAGGACGTCCATGGCCAAAACGGACAAAAACGTGAGAACGTTACGAAGTCAAGATTGAAGTGTGCTGACACTGTTGATTAGGTATACACTATGGAGGATTAGTTCAAGGCACTGCGTCCACTAAGCCGCCGGTGTACCCGATAGTGTTTGGCTACGAAAAGTTCAAAGCCAAAAACTACTTTTCCGGATGCACGGAGATCTCAATCGAACTGAACACTGAGTCTGATGTTGTATAGACACGATTTTCACTCATGTGGGGGATTTTTGGAATTAATGTGGGATTAATTGGGTTTTGACACCCTTATGTAATTAATTAATTAGAAGGACTAAACGTTAATTATAAAATAATTAAACGTGACATAGTCGATCTACTCGCGGAGTAGATGAATGTGGTATATTTAATATCTCAAAATCGAGTTAAGGTGAGTGAGAAATTAATTAATGAAATATTCTGGATTATCAGACTTGGTGGCCAAGAACCACCTTTCCACGTTGTGCGTGAATGCAGCGCAAGTCTCTCCACGATTCTTTCCAACCTCCCTCCAGGGTATTCTCAGTCTATAAATACAGACTCTTCCCCTAAAAATTAATCGCTCAATTTTTCCTCTCCTCTTCTGCTACAATGTATTTCTCCCGTAAGAATACACTGTTCCTGTGTTTACAGAATTATTTCTGTGTGTTGCCGGAATATTTTTCGTGTGTGTTCAGTTCGTACCTAGTACGTTCGTTGAGGCTTCGTATACAGTGGTGCTACTGTATACGGAGTAGAAGTCGTTTTACCTTTGGGAACATAACGTCAAACCAGTCGAGCACTACGTGGGCGTATTCTGTTCTGCGGGGAAAAAAGGTTTTCCCTTGACTCGACTTTCTGTTTCCAATATTTTGATATTGCAGTTACCTATTACGCGTAATGTTTCCAACATTTTATACTATGAATCTTGTTCTTTTTGCCTAATGATGCCAAATATTGTGCTGTTGATTCTTCACGTATTATTAATCTAGTTGTAATTGAATGAATAGTGGCGGCTTGTAAGATCTAGAGAGTTTTGGTAGTTAGAATCTTGTTAGCATTCACAAGGATTTTGTTTGTATCACGAGAAAGCCTCTAAAATTGACATCTGCCCGGTAGTTGTTGTACCCTTTTTCACTCTTTTGTTGGTTTATAATCATCTTTCTTGGAACTGTGATTCAAGTAAGAATTACTAATAGTTTGTTGGTGTGTGTGAGAGAGAGAGAGAGGAGAGAGAAAATTTATGTGCAATTTGTGTGGTTGAAATGGATCATCATTCTACATCAGATGAGAATCAGAGAGGGGCATCAGTTGAGATTAGCAAGGACGAAATTGGAATTTCGCAGGTGTTGCTTCGGAGTCCTCGTGGGGCTTCAGCAAGGGTCAGATCTTATTGCATTAAACTTATAAAAAAATTGATTTGAAGTGATTCATTTTAAAACACTATTAACTTTTAATTTTACTACAAAAATTAATTTTAATCACTTTAAAATAATTAGTGTGGTTTGCAAACATACTCTAATAAATATCATTTGTGCATTTAAATATTAATCTTTAATAAATAGTTTAGATATTCATGTTATTAACCAATAGGAATTAACACAAGTCCTCAGCCCATGAAATAAGATCCTGCCCCACCATAATCAAATTAAATCGAATGCTGACTATTTAAAATTTAGCTTGAAAAAAAAATGAGATTGTTTATAAATAAACAAGTTCATATTCAATGATATTCATTTTTTATAATTAAAAAAATAAGCTCAAACATATTCTGTTCCGTCCTTGGCATGAATAGTTGTTATTAACGGACCAAGACATAGAAGCATAGAAAAAAGAAGTGAAAATGTTTAAGTAAAAATTAATAGTCTTTTTTGTTAAAAACATTATCATTTACAGTATAGAGCCATTAAAAAATAATTATGTTTAAATAAAAAATGATAATGTTTAAGTAAAAATTAATAGTCATTTTTGTTAAAAACATTATCATAATTTTTTTTACAGTATAGAGCCATTAAAAAATAATTGGAAGCTAGAAAGATTTATTCTTTAAACATTATCAGACCAAAGAAACTATACACGTTGAATAGACTATTATCTATTCTTTAAACTGTCGTGAATCAGACCAAAGAAACTATACACGTTGAATAGACTATTATCTATTCTTTAAACTGTCGTGAATCAGACCAAAGAAACTATACACGTTGAATAGACTATTATCTAACGGGAACGACTAGCTTGTAAAAAATAAAAAATGGCATAAGTATGAACACTGGAATTCTATTTTGTCTCATTCACGAGGTCGAAAACGTAGGAGATCCGTATTATTTGGGTTTAAAGGCTCGATTTGTTTTATCCGAAATGTCTGTTCTACTGTCCAGTGTGCCAAGCAACCGGCCAACGATCAAATTGCTTCATCATATTGGTGAATCAGACTCCCCCTCAATAGCCGGAATCATTAACGAATGCAGTGAATTTCCAGTTAGAGGGCTTCTGAACTGCTGCACCACCAAAACTGACCCTAAAAACTCAGGTAAAATCAGCAAGTTCCCCACAGGTCCCAACTCAGGGCACTCGTTCCTCGTGTTATTAAGAGCTGCGACTAATTGACCCTCCGGTATTCTTCCTACAACAATCAGATTACTGCGATTATACGTTCGCATCACAGCAACTGCTTCCTCGCCATTGCTTACCGCGTTCTCCTCTAATCTGATCGAACCATCAGTAGACACTTTCCTCATGAATTCTGCAAGAAATTCTTCGTCACTTGATCTAGCTTCAAAACCGTCTTGATCATCCATTTCTAGCTTGATGGTGTCTCCAGCCAATCGAGGGTCCACAACGAAACGAACAACTTTCAAACTTACGCCAGGGTGTTCAGCCATGATTGCTCCGTAGGCGAGAGCTTCACGATCATCATTTCCCCCAAAGAAGAAGACTGTGATGGTATAGTCGACATTGCTTGCAGGTACATGTGTCGTCCCACCAAGACCCCGATCGACTAAAATGCCAACTGAACAAGGGGCATGTTGTAGAACCCTTCGGTTCACGTTTCTCAACTCAACACGAGTGGTCTCCAGCTGTCCATCGAGCCTCTGACGTTTATGGAACGGGAGGACTATCATCGCTACCTTCTTCCTAGCAGCACTATTACAAATATCCTCATGCATGGTGGACATTGATGAGATTGCAGTCGTTGGTGTTACTGAAACATGGCTGAGATGCTGGAAAGCCTCGAAAGCAACAACGATCTGGTTTGGATTGGGATCCTGCTTCCTGTTCCAAAATGGCATCCCGTTTTTTCGTGCCTTGTGAACAGTTAGTATTGCAGATGACCGTTCAGAAAGCTCCATCAGGTGCATTGCGTAGACAAGAAGTCCTTCCTTTTTCCCAATACCACGCGAAACCTCCATGAGATTGATTAATGTTGGAATATTTCTTGCACTATTGAAACAGGTCAGTAGTCTGAGTTGAGTGTCTGTTTCCTTTCTCTGAATAGTTCTGTGCTTATAATCTGACCCAGCCATTCGGGCTGGCTTGTATATGGACGTAACAATGGGCGTTGTTATGAACGTCGTGAATAAAGCCATCAAAACCATGATGGCAAAAGTCTGATCATTAAGAACCTAAAAATGAGTAAAAGGAGAATCAGTCAAATGAAAAATGAAACGAATTAAGGCAAATACAACTAGTTAGATTAGATTTCAATTTGCTAAAATGAGGTAATTTAACAGAAATTAAGTCTTAGATTAATGAATAGTAATTTACCCCTCGGTCTTTCCCAATATTAAGGACAATGAGCTCCACCAAGCCTTTAGTATTCATAAGGAAAGCAAGGGTAAGTGCTTCTTTAAAAGGAATCTTGCATAAGAGAGAAACCAGAAGAGTACCAACAATCTTTCCAACACAAGCTGTAACTATAACCAACACAAGAAGACCCCACGACTGAGCCCCATGAATGGTCGCTACGTCTGTCTTTAGTCCGCTGGATACGAAGTACAGAGGCAGAAACAGTCCAGAAACGAGATCCTCGACTTTTTCCACAAGAGCACCACTTAATGGTCCCTCCTTTGGGACGAGAACACCAAGAACGAAAGCCCCAAAAAGTGCATGAATTCCAATGGCATCTGTGACAAATCCTGCAGCCAAAACTGCAGCTAAAGTGGCACATATGTATATCTCGTCAACAGGCTCACCCTGATGACAACGTTGAGCCATCCATTTAAAAATAGGAGGGGCTACAACTATGCATAAAATTACGAACCCGGAACCACTCAAGAATACCCATAATGAAACGAGGGGAGAGTGGTCAGAGCCTGATAGTGCTATTGCAAGGGCAAGTAGAATCCATGCAGCCACATCGTTGACTGCAGCAGCAGACATAGCCATTCGACCAACATCAGTAGTTAAAAGCTTAAGCTCGGCCAAAATACGAGCCAAGACTGGAAAAGCAGTGATAGATAGGGCCACTCCCATGAATACCAGAAACGGGCCTTGACTTACGCCTGCAGAAATAGTTCCTCTGAGCACAAATGATGCCCCGATTCCTAAAATAAATGGGAGAGTTATTCCTGCAAGGGCAATACTTAATGCTTTTTTCCCAGTTCTTCGAAGAGCTCTTGGATCGAGCTCAAGACCAACCAAGAATAGAAAAAATAATAGACCAAGATTGGCAATGGTATCCAAGACTGTGAGACTTTGTGGTGGGAAAAGTGTGTGAAGATATTTATGGTTGCGGCCTAAAGCTGATGGACCTAGTAGAATTCCACCCTGTGGATACACCATGCGGTAATCAAATTTTATAAGAGAATCACAAAGTAATTAATCTGCTTCATGTAAACAATGTAGCAGCAAACGAGATAATATATGACATATATACTAGTATATCTGCAGCTCTATATCATTAACAAAAACTCAACCAAAGAAATTAAAACAAGAAAAAATATGTTAATGACTGTGAATATCATTTTTTCATGCTGCATCCCCATTTTTGAATTGTAATCACTACAAAAGTTCAATAAGAAATATCCCCATTTTCAAAATATTTGTTTTGTATGTTAGACTTTTGGTAATCAAACGGTGAATGGCTATGTAAGCAGCTATGTAAAGCTTATAAAGTTCTTGAGCTTTTGTCATCGGTCATTAAGAAATATTAAATTCTTAACCTGAATGATGTTAGTACTTAGTATCCAGCTCTGGATATTCCCAATTATTTTATCAAGTATATCTCAACCAGATTGAAGAGTTTGAGGAAATTAAACAAATTGATCATTCTACGTCTGAAATTAAGCTCCATTTTCTTATGTCAGGTTATAAGCATGACTACAGTAAAATCTTGGAGGAGAACCTAATGTGAGTTGAGAAATTAGAATCTACATTCAGTGATGGTGGAATTAATTAGGGGTAAGGATAAAAAGTTTAAAAGGACATGCATTGAGTGAATAATATAAAAGGCTGAAATGACATCTACAAAGAATTGGAGGGAGTGCATTACTAGCAACAACTACATTCATCAAAGATAAACATATAGAAATTTCATTAAAAGAGAAGTAGAATAGAAGAGAAACTCACAATAATCTCAGCAACAACGCGTGGTTGTTTAAGTGGCTTGAGAAGGAATGCAAGTACACGGGTCAGCACAACGACAAGGCATATCTGTAGTATCAACAGAGGAAGGGCGAAATGCAGAGGATCGTCCCCTTGGAAGACACCATTAGAAGCTGCCTTCATCAGTGGTAGACATCCAACAGTTGCATTTGATGCCATTTTGCAGTAAAACAATTCCAAATCAATCAGGAATAACTTGTTTCTCCGACTACTGCCTACATAATTAACAAAAAAACATAAGCAAATAATTTTTTTTCTGAACACTAGATAGAATTTGATGCATTGTTACGAAACAAATATCATTCATATATATGCGCATCTGTCTAGCAGGATATCCCTGAAAAGTGAAAACAAATCAAATTTTCATAAAATCCCCTCAAGACATGTACGAATACAATTTCAACGGAAGCAATTAATCTAGGCATATGACCTGTCCCTATCTATATTTGACTTTAAACATATTAAATTGCGCTTAGAATAAAAAAGCAGGAAGTTCAGGACACGTTAATAACTGCATAACTGCTTCTAATTGAAATCAAACAAAATTAATTATAAAAAGAACAAAAATCTCTGAGGAATTGTAGCTAAAGATTATGGTCCATAATCAATGATCACGCTTATATTATACTATCATATATTTTCAATCAAGAAGTCAAAATTGGATACGCTGCATGTGATTAATCTCTGGTGCAAACTGCAAATACGAGTAAATAAACAGAAAATTAAATTCCTAACTCTGCAGAAGGTAGACTGTGACATCTCCATATCCTAATGGCGGCAATGCCCTTAAATCTTCGTCTAATTTACAAACTCCCACCGAAATCCTCAAATCAAACTTTTTCTTCGATTAACGCGTTTGTTAATAACTACTGACTGTGTGTTCTAATCACCAACACTACTCTATGACTCACTATGAGTACCATTAAATACACACACTCTTGTCTCTCTGTATATAAGAAAAAAACAAAGGAGAGAAAGAAACCTGAATAAATTCTCAGAAGGTAGGAGAAATTCTTCAAGGATGACACCGCCTCAGACTCTTTGAGATTTACAAAAAAAATGCAAGAGTGGAGAGATTTTCTGTAACGAATAGCTCCAGAGATCGTCCAATGGCGGGAGTGGAGAGAGAAGGATTATCAGAGGGAGAAGTGGAGTTGTGTTGCACAAGAAGAGTGTGCAACTTTGAATTTGCTGCAACGAACGAATGTATATATAATATATCCAAATATCTTTGAATAATATTTCTACAAATTTATCGTCTCCGATATTTTCTACCTTGTATATAGGGCTAAAATTCAACTTTTTACCACAATTTTAGGCTTTTTTCACATTAAGTTCCAATTTTTTTAGTCTCATTATTTATCTATTTAAACCATCCAGACTAGTTTAGTTATAGCTTATAGTACTGTTATTTAATCTGTGAGATCTTGAGTTGAGTTTTGAGAATTTAAAAAAAAAAAAAAAAAAAAGTATAATCTTGACAATTCTCCTAAATTCCTTGATAACCGTGTAAAAATGTAGACTATATAATATTATTTTTTATTTTTTTGGCAAATATATGATTAAAATCAAATCAATTGATAAGTTGTGAAACTAAATAGAAAATTTAATAAAATAACTAATATAATTAAAAATACATCTTAAATATAAATACGTTTTATATGGAAACTATGTATTTAGGGGTTGTTTAATAATTAAGATTCGAAAAACATAGTTATTTAGATTCAAATTGATTAAAAAAAATGATGTTCACATATTCAAGTTGTCATATAAGAATAATTGACCTTTACTAGCTAGAATGGTTAAATAGATACTCCATATAAGAATGATCAAAATTATAAACTCAAATTTACATATTTATTTATTATATAATTCAACCTGCCACACAAAACATGTACCAGTATAATTTTATTTACTTGTCATGATTTGTAGACTATTTTCGGAGAATATAAGTAATCTATATGGTACATTTTTTTTGTTGGTTGTTGTTATTCGTAACAAAATAAAATGGTTTTTTTTTTTTCATATTAGGCAAAGTCTTAAATAGAGACGAGTTCATATAAAAATTTAAGTTGATCAGTCTTTTTTTTTTTTTTTAAATTGTATAAGTCATTATAATTGAAAAGTGCAACATAGTATTAATGAAAAATGTAAATCATTATAATTAAAAAGTACAACACAATATTACTTGAAAAGTGCAACACAATATTTTATTAAAAAGTGTAAGTTACTATAATTGAAAATTGCAACACTATAACTAAAAAAATGCAACACAATATTATTTAAAAGTGTAAGTCAGTATAACTGAAAAGTGCAACACAATATTTAATGAAAAATGTAAGTTGTGAAAACTGAAAAGTGCAACACAATATTACTGAAAATGACAAGTCAGTATTACAATTTTTAATGAAAAGTGTAAATTTTTAATAACTGAAAAGTGCAACACAATATTAATAAAAAGTGTAAGTCACTATAAATAAAAATATTATTGTAAAGTGTAAAATACTACAATTAAAAAATGTAACATTATATAATTAAAAAGTGCAATATAACATTACAAAAAAGTATACAATATAACTGAAAATATTATTAAAAAAATGTAAGTTAATAATGAAACACCGTAAAAAAAAAAATGATTAACAAGAAAAATAAAATTAACTGATCAACTCAAGTTACACAAGAGTCACTCCTCATAAAAAGATTGTAGGTGCAATTTCTAAAATATAAATTTGCAAGTAAAAGAAGAATAATGAAGTACTAATAAATTTCGATGCAAGTGCAACTAGCTAGGTAGGGGTCCCCACTCGTGACTTTTCCGGTAAGCCAAACGCGATACCGTTTTAAGTTTATTTGAAATATTTGTTGAATAGTTTGATAATTTTACAATTTTTTTTTTATACTTATCAATTTCAAATTAAGCTTCAAAATTGCAGCAGACATAAAAATATGTTCAAAATTATTTAATAACAATATCGAATCGAACTCAAATTAATAAACTTTTATCCAACGATCCTAAATCAAGTACAGAGTATTGAATAAGTTAGTTTGATTTTAACAAAACTTCAAAGTTCCACAGATAGTAAAAGCTTGGTAAATCTTGACTTTTGGTTTGGCTTCGACTGATTTTTATATCAGTCAACTTTGTACGCCGCTTCTGATTGATTAATTTTCCAGTTTCATAACTGGTGGAATTTTTCACAAGAAATTAAAAAATATATTGTTAGAAAATCAAGTTAGACCAATACAATTATTATTATAACTTATTTCTAACAACAAAATAGTTGGGTTCGAAAAAAAACAATAAAATTGTCAGAAATTCAAGTAATATTGTTGACCTGAAACAGTTAATGACCATTATTAAAAAAAAAATTAATAAGCTTGATAATTCTTGTTAATTAATGACTTGGTGAAAAATTTCAAAGAAACCCAGCCCTTCTTGTAAATTGAAGTTTTTACCATAAAAAAAATTAAATATTGTAGGATCGTTCTACTCTCCGAGTAGATGATCGTAGTATATTTAAAATCTCAAAACTGAATTTCGGTGAGTGAGAAATTAATGTACGAAGTTTAAGACAAAGTGATGCATTGGGAGTAGTGCTAATAACTATCCCACATTGATAAATGAGAGAATTAACTACCTCCTTATTAATAGGAGTTAGTTAAGAATGTTCAAATTGTAGTGACTATTGAACCATTCAATTAGCCACACGCGCGCGCGCGCGCCGCCCGTCCGGCCGTGCCGTGCCGCGCCGGGTCCGTGGGCCTGGGCCGTGGCCTCGGCCTCGGCAATTGGACTTTGGGCTTGGGCCTGGGGCCCCTCTATCTTTTTGAGGTTCTAAAAATGTGGGCCTCGACCCACACGGATTTAGGCAGCCCAAGTCTATGGAAGTCAAGCGGAAGTTGACTTCTGAATTTGAATTTGAAATGTGATTGTCTTAATTGCGTGTGCTGGAGTATTAAGAATGGGAAGTTACCATTCCTGAAACTGCCATATTAATGTGACCAGCCGTTACTGCCTTAAATACCCGCCTGTTCCACACCTGGGTGACACTGCCTATAAATAGGAGTGCATGGTTTTGGGAAAAACTTACTTTTGCATACAACAAAATTCACCTGAGTTTTTCCAGAAAATTGCATACACTATTTTCAGCATTCTGCATAGCATTTTAGAGTGCAATCCGGTTCTAACGTGTTTCTGTTCGCTGGAGCTTTGTGCGCTGTGGTGTTGCTCGTGCAAAGAGGAAGCCGTTTTACCTTTCGAAGCAACTCGTCACTCCGTGAACACTAGCCGGGACGTGTTTGTTTTACGGGAAAAGGTATCACCTTGACTCGGCTCTTTTCCCTAATTTTTCTGTTTCTACAGTGTTGTTTCTTCCCTTTCTGGACCTGCCTTTCTAAGAAGCTGTTCAAACAAGGAAGCTGCCTCTTTTGGAAAATTGAAGAATTCGAAGACTTTGTAATTTCAATTACTGTCTTTTTATTTTCGTCTAAATTATTTGTAAGCCATTGTTGGTAATCTATAAACCAACAATCGTAAAACAAACACGAGAAAAAAAAAAAAAAAAGATACCACAATGGCATCTGACGGAAATGGCTCCGATAACACCCCTATCGACAATACCCTGGTTGAGAACACCTCGAACCCAACTCCAAACGTTGTCCCAAATAACACGTTTTTACCCCCCATGTGTTTTTCCACCCTCTGAAACTCGCAATTTCATGGTGCATGGGGAAAAACCCGAGAAGTTCTCGGGTACTGATTTTAAGAGGTGGCAACAAAAGATGTTGTTTTACCTCACGACACTTCACCTAGCAAGGTTCCTTCGGGAGGATCCGCCTGTTGTCGCTGAAAGTGAAACGGATAATGCTAGGAGGGTCGCATTTGACCAATGGTCTCATGGCGATTTCTTGTGTCGGAACTACGTCCTTGGAGGACTAGTTGACGCGTTGTATATCGTGTACCAACCGGTTCGTACTGCCAAAGAACTGTGGGAGTCTTTGGAACGAAAGTACAAAACCGAGGATGCCGGAACTAAGAAGTTCGTGGTGGCGAGATTTTTGGACTTCAAAATGGTAGATGGTAAATCTGTCGTTGAACAAGTTCAAAAATTTCAGTTAATCCTACATGATATCCTCGCGGAGGGTATGGTCCTTCCGGACGCTTTCCACGTAGCCGCAGTGATTGAGAAACTACCACCTTCTTGGAAGGATTTTAAAAGTTATCTCAAACACAAGCGAAAGGAAATGAGCCTAGAAGATTTGATCGTCAAACTTCGAATTGAAGAAGATAATAAAAGGATGGACGGTAAATCAAATCAAGTCTCGGTTGAGGCAAAGGCAAATTTAATGGAACGTGGTGAATCGTCTAAAAAAACGGAAAAGGCCTAATGACAAAGGTAAAGCACCTGTTCCTGCAAAACCCAAATTTAATGGTAATTACTACAAGTGTGAAAAACCGGGCCACAAAGCAACTGATTGTCGCGTCTCTAAGAAAGTTGATAAAAACAAGGGTAAGGGAGGACAATCAAGTGCTAATGTGGCACAACATAATCTCACTGAAATGGATATGTCTGCTGTTGTGTTTGAGACCAACATGGTTGACAATCCAAAGGAATGGTTCGTGGATACCGGTGCTACTTGCCATGTTTGTTCCGAGAAGAGTGTCTTCTCGACTTATGCTCCTGCTGATGGGAGAAAGCTCCATATGGGAAACCATGCCTCGTCTGATGTGGCTGGTGTTGGAACTGTTGTGCTCAAGCTCACTTCTGGCAAAGAGCTCAAGCTGAAGGATGTGCTGCATGTCCCGGACATCCGCAAGAATCTGATCTCCGGCTCTCTTCTAGTTAGTCATCAGTTTAAACTAGTTTTTGAGTCTGATAAAGTTGTACTTAGCAAGTTTGGACAGTTCCTTGGTCGAGGTTATCTCGAGAATGGTCTATTCAAAATGAGTGTAATGGTTGTAAGCCGTAAAGGCAAGAAAGTTATCAATGAAAACGTTTCTACTTCCTCTTACATCGTGGAGTGTTCCTCTTTATGGCATTTAAGATTAGGACATGTAAATCTAAAATCTATAAAGCGTTTAGTAAATCTTGATTTACTTAAAATGAACAATATTGAAACACCTAAAAAGTGTGAGATATGTGTTGAAGCTAAAATGACAAAGTTGCCATTTACTTCTGTGGAAAGGGACACTGCTCCTCTAGACTTAATCCACACTGATGTGTGTGATTTAAAGTTTGTGCAAACTAGAGGTGGCAAAAAGTATTTCATTACTTTTATTGATGATTGCACAAGATTTTGCTACGTTTATCTCTTGCGAAGTAAAGATGAAGCTATTGAAGCTTTTAAACTTTACAAGAATGAAGTAGAAAATCAACTTAGCACTCGAATTAAGGTGATTCGAAGTGATAGAGGTGGGGAATACGTAGCACCTTTTGAACAGTTATGTGCTGAGTCTGGCATCATACATCAAACTACTGCCCCTTACTCACCTCAGTCTAATGGTGTTGCGGAGAGAAAGAACCGAACACTAAAGGAGATGATGAACGCAATGTTAATCAGCTCGGGTTTACCGCAGAATCTGTGGGGGGAAGCTATACTATCGGCTAACCACATTTTGAACAAAATTCCACACAAAACAAAGGATCTGACACCTTATGAAATGTGGAAAAAGCGGAAACCATCCTACAAGTACCTCAAAGTGTGGGGGTGTCTTGCAAAGGTTGAAGTGCCTGCTCCTAAACAAGTTAGAATTGGCCCTAAAACGGTCGATTGTATCTTTGTAGGATATGCACTCAACAGTAGTGCCTATAGGTTTCTGATTCACAAATCAGAAATACCTGACATGTCAGAAGGCACTATGATAGAATCAAGGAATGCAATATTCTTTGAAAATATATTTCCTAATAAAGATAAAGATGAGGTGAGACCTGAAAATAGAGGGCTCACGTAGAAGCAGAGGCTGTTAGTTCTTCAGCTCAAGAGCATGAAGAACCTAGACGCAGCAAAAGAGCAAAAATTGCAAAAACTTACGGTCCTGACTTCATCACCTTTGTGATTGAAGATGAAAAAAAAAAAAAATTTCTATCAAGGAAGCTCTGTCAAGACCAGATGCATCATTCTGGCAAGAAGCTATCAATAGCGAATTTGATTCTATTCTGCAGAACAATACGTGGGAGTTGGTTGATCTCCCTAGAGGTTGTAAGACCTTAGGATGCAAGTGGATCCTTAGAAGAAAATATAAAGCAGATGGATCAATTGACAAGTACAAAGCCCGTTTGGTAGCAAAGGGCTTTAGACAAAAAGAAGGGTATGATTTCTTTGATACTTACTCCCCAGTAACGAGGATTACATCCATTCGTGTGTTAATTGCGATTGCTGCTTTGCACAATCTCGAGATTCACCAAATGGATGTCAAGACTGCGTTCTTGAATGGGGAATTAGTTGAAGAAATATACATGGATCAACCTGAAGGGTTTATAGCACCTGGCAACGAGAAAAAGGTGTGTAGACTCGTTCGTTCACTGTATGGACTCAAACAAGCTCCAAAACAGTGGCATCTGAAGTTTGATGAAACTATGTTGTCCAATGGTTTCAAGATAAACGAATGTGACAAATGTGTGTATGTGAAAAATACATCAAAAGGATTTGTTATCATGTGTCTTTATGTGGACGACATGTTGATCATGGGCAGCAGCAATGCCATGATCATGGAAACAAAAGCTATGTTAAAACGTAGTTTTGACATGAAAGACATGGGATTGGCTGATGTGATTCTAGGAATCAAGATCGAGAGAAAGTCTAATGGAATCTATTTGACACAATCTCACTATGTTGAGAGTGTGTTAAAGAAATTCAATGCCTGTAATGATCCACCTGCCAAGACGCCCATGTAGCTCAATGTACACTTGAGCAAGAATCGAGGCGATCCGGTTGCACAACTTGAATATGCAAGAATCATTGGAAGTGTGATGTACATTACAAACTGTACACGCCCGGATCTTGCCTGTGCAGTGAACAAGTTGAGTAGATTCACTAGCAATCCAAATAAAGAGCACTGAAAGGCTCTTAGAAGGGTCCTTAGGTACTTAAAGTACACCATTGACTACGGGCTTCATTACACAAGGTTTCCGGCGGTACTTGAAGGGTACAGTGACGCCAATTGGATCTCTGACACGAATGAGTCATTTTCCACTAGTGGATATGTGTTCACTATTGGAGGTGCTGTTGTATCGTGGAGATCAACGAAGCAGACGTGTATTGCCCGGTCCACGATGGAATCAGAATTCATAGCTTTGGATAAAGCTGGTGAAGAAGCCGAGTGGCTTCGAAATTTCCTCGAGGACATTCCATGTTGGAACAAACTCGTGCCTACTGTGATGGTACACTGTGACTGTCAAGCCACAATTGGCAGGGCTTTGAACGACATGTATAACGGAAAGTCGAGACACATACGTCGTCGACATAACTCTGTTAGACATCTGATTTCGAGTGGTGTGATGTCAATTGACTATGTAATGTCAAAAGACAATATAGCGGATCCGCTTACGAAAGGAATAAACCGAGATCAGATGAATAAGTTGCAAGAAGGAATGGGTCTAAAACCCACAAAATAACAACTGAAACAGTGGTAACCCAACCATGTTGACTGGAGATCCCAAGAACTTGGTTCAATGGGAAAACTAAGCTGTGAATGTTGAATTGGAACACTTGGATATTCAAACCATTCCTTAGAAAAGCACAACACCAAGTGTTGTCCCGTAAGATTTGTGGTAAGGCTAAGTCTATGACTTTTAATGGTTCCCAAAGACCTCCGGGAGGTAGAGTATTGCGGGATACTCAATATGGGAGTCCACCTATATAAGTGAGAAGTGGGGCCGCTTCACGAAATGCACTTATGAATTCAAAGGGTGTCCATGGCCGAAATGGACAAAAACGTGAGAACGAAACACGTTTGAGATGTTGTTGTGTCAGCACCGTTGTTTCGGTACACACTAAGGAGGAGTAGTTCAAGGCATCGCGTCCACTAAGCCGCCAGTGTACTCGATGATGTTTGACTACGGAAGGTTCAAGGTCACAAGCCACCTTTCCGGATGCAACAGTGTCTCAATTGAACTGGATTGCGAGTCTGCATGATTATGGGTAGTAATTTCCACTCATGTGGGGGATTGTTGGAGAAATTGGGTTTTTATTCAATTTCTTAATATTTAATTGATTTTAATTAATCAATTATTTGAGGGTATGAATATTTAATTTCCGAAGAATTAAATATTGTAGGATCGTTCTACTCTCCGAGTAGATGATCGTAGTATATTTAAAATCTCAAAACCGAATTTCGGTGAGTGAGAAATTAATGTACGAAGTTTAAGACAAAGTGATGCATTGGGAGTAGTGCTAATAACTATCCCACATTGATAAATGAGAGAATTAACTACCTCCTTATTAATAGGAGTTAGTTAAGAATGTTCAAATTGTAGTGACTATTGAACCATTCAATTAGCCACACGCGCGCGCGCCGCCCGCCTGCCCGTCCGGCCGTGCCGTGCCGTGCCGGGTCCGGGTCCGTGGGCCGTGGCCTTGGCCTTGGCCTTGGCCTTGGATCTTGGCAATTGGCAATTGGACTTTGGGCTTGGGCCTGGGGCCCCTTGCGTGGAAGTTTAAGAATGGGAAGTTACCATTCCGAAACTGCCATATTAATGTGACCAGCCGTTACTGCCTTAAATACCCGCCTGTTCCACACCTGGGTGACACTGCCTATAAATAGGAGTGCATGGTTTTGGGAAAAACTTACTTTTGCATACAACAAAATTCACCTGAGTTTTTCCAGAAAATTGCATACACTATTTTCAGCATTCTGCATAGCATTTTAGAGTGCAATCCGGTTCTAACGTGTTTCTGTTCGCTGGAACTTTGTGCGCTGTGGTGTTGCTCGTGCAAAGAGGAAGCCGTTTTACCTTTCAAAGCAACTCGTCACTCCGTGAACACTAGCCGGGACGTGTTTGTTTTACGGGAAAAGGTATCACCTTGACTCGGCTCTTTTCCCTAATTTTTCTGTTTCTACAGTGTTGTTTCTTCCCTTTCTGGACCTGCCTTTCTAAGAAGCTGTTCAAACAAGGAAGCTGCCTCTTTTGGAAAATTGAAGAATTCGAAGACTTTGTAATTTCAATTACTGTCTTTTTATTTTCGTCTAAATTATTTGTAAGCCATTGTTGGTAATCTATAAACCAACAAAAGATGCATAATTTCACTAAACTTTTATCAATATTACACCTAAAGGTGATGAAACAAGAGCAAATGATTCTCGAACACATTCCAAGACATACTTCAGATATTTCACCCTCAATTTCATTCTATCCTTTTTATATAATTTTTTTTTCTTTTTTAATCTTTAAGTGATTAGGGTACTATTAGATTGATTAGAGCTCCATTTGAATTGGGCCAATAATGGACAATTACTTTGGGTCTGAACAAACTTATAATTATTTTATATAATATGAGTTTAAATTGAGTTCGTATTGAATTACACTCGTTTAGACCTACTTTTTTCGAACTTACTATGGGTCAATCGGATTAAGATCAACAAGCTCTTGAGATGGGTTAGACTCTTTTTTAAGATTAGTCCATACTAAATTGGAGTATTTAGATACTCCCTCCGTCCCACAGGAATTTGCACACTTTCCATATATCGATGTCCCATACCAATTTGCACACTCCATAAAAGGAAATATCTTCATAACTCTCACCCTTAAAATATACTCATATTTACCCATATGCCATTACTTTTCCACACTCAATCTACTTTTTACTTTACTTTATTAATAAAAGATTACAAAATTACCCCTCAAAACATCACTCATTACACTTTTTCTTACACATTTCTTAATATGTGTGCCGTCCCAAGGGTGCAAATTCCTCTGAGACGGAGGGAGTATATATTAGTAGGGCGCGGCTAAAGGCACCCGGGTTTCCTATGAGTACACCCAGGGGATGAGAACACACGCCGTTTGGATGAGGACACCCACCTGAAAAACCCAAAATTACCCCTTTCTCAATTAAAACCCTAAATCCATTCTTTTTCTTCTCATTCAACAGGACACCCACCTTCCACCTTCCACCTCCATTTTCGCCACCTCCGGCGCGGCCCACTTCGCCCACGCCGCCCACCTCGGCGCGGAGGTCGCAGCCCCTTCCTCTCCCCTTAGCGCCCTCCCTGTCGCGCCGCCCTCCACAGCAACCGCCCCTCATTCAGGTGTTTCTCCACCGCCCCTCGTTCGCGGCCGCCCCCCTCATCCCCTCGTTCGCGGTCGCCCCCCTCCTCCCCACAGTCGCGGCCGCCGCCCTCCCTCCTCCCCACAATCGCGACCGCCGCCAACCCCCTCCTCCCCTTCGCCGCGGCCGTAGTGCTCCTCCCCTCGCCGCCGCCGCTAACAGGTAAGTTTAGGTCTGAAAAATTAGAAAAAAATTAGGGTTTTCTGGGAAAAAAAAATTAGGATTTTTTTTGAAGTTTGAGAATTATTTTCGAACATAGCGCGTTTGTTTTGGAAAAAAATTCGAACAACTTGAGTTTGTTTTGGGAAAAATTTCGAACAAGATGTTTGATTTTTTGTTTCGGACAAATTTAAGTTGTTTTGAATTTTTTTTTCGAACATATTGTGTTTGTTTTGGAAACAATTTCGAACAACTTGAGTTTGTTTTGGAAAAAATTTCGAACAAGATGTTCGATCTTTTTTTTCGAACAAATTTGAGTTGTTTTGGAATTTTTTTCGAACATATTGAGTTTGTTTTGAAATTTTTTTCGAACATGTTGAGTTTGTTTTGGAAAAAATTTCGAACATGTTTGTTTTGGAAATTTTTTCGAACAGTTGGTGTTTTGGATTAATTTTTGTTGCAATTTTAAAGTTTTTTTTGTTGAATGGTGGTGGTGGTGGTGGTGGAGAGGTGGTGGTGAAATAGAATAGGTGGGTGTACTCATCTTCTTCTTTTTTCATAAATTTTACCCTAGGGGTATATGGGACATTTCACATGTTCTGAAAAATTAAAAAAATGTTTGGTGGATGTACTCATAGGAAATTCGGGTGCCTTTAGCCGCGCCCATATTAGTATTGTGGATTGAATTGGTCCAATAAAGTCTAGTCTGAATTAGCCCACATGCGAAAGATAAATTGATAATTCTCAACTTCATAGTTAAGCCGGCCCTAATGTGGTTTCTAGTGACGGACCCACTATGGGCCCAACGGGGGCAGTGGGCCCTCTTACTATTTTTTTAAAAAAAAATTATATATTTTTTATTTCGTAATTATTTATGTATTTTTTTATTGAGATATTTTAAGATTACTTGCACACTTCTAATACGAAAATAATTTACAAAATTAATACATTGATCACTACATTATTTTATTTTTAAAATTGTTATATATTTTTTACTCACATTTTCCTTTACACCTCATTGAATCGTTCAAAATACTCCTCTTTTATTTGACCTCACACCCCCACTAAATTCATTTTTCTTAAAAGTGAGCCGGTGAAGCAAGACATCACGAGACGGGGGAGTATAATTTAAGCTCTGCATTTATCTAATACTAGTAACTAATGTCTATGCGCGCAGGGTTGCAATTTAAATTTTAACACCGTTCCGCTTAGTTCGAAGCGGAATAATCAAAATTAATTCCCTTCAAAATATAATAAAAGTCGTTAAATTTAAATTTAATTAAATGAGATATATTGAAAATTTTATACTCCATAATAAAACAATTTTATAGGTATAACATTATTCTGTAAATCGGCCCCCCATCTTGTTCCATTGCTAATCGAGTCTTCATCCCAGTGAAATCGAACGACTGATTTAAAAAAGGTCCATCCAAACAGTGCTTATAATAATCATGTGACTACACACACGATCAAATCTGGATCTAAAATTGAACTCTTAGACGTGGAGAGAGATCGAAATTATCATTTTCAATTGTAGTTTTATAGCAATATTCCGATTTTAATACTCCTATACCTCTTTGCACATCCATCGTATTTAAACGGGTAATGTAGTGATCCATTATCCACGAATAAATACTTTATTCTATTCATAATATATGTCGTTTTAACATTTAGTATATTTTTTTTAAAATTATATGACGTTTTGCACTTTTTATTATAAAGTAATTGTATTTATTTTAAATTTACCCTTATAATTAATTAATATTTACATAAATGTATTCCCTTTTTTTTTAATGAGAAGTACAAATATTAGTTGGGGGTAACATGCGAAATCAATTATTTTCTTAATATATGTGTCATCGTCCAAAATTACTTATATTTTGAATAAAAGTAAGTAAAAGTTAGAAAATGAAAAATAAAACTATTACGTGGATAAACATTAGCAAGTTGTTAAAAATTCTATTATAAGTTCCCAATATGATTGAAAGAGATAAATGAGAAATTTATTGTGTAACATTCATAAAAGGAAAGTAGAAATAGTGAGACGGAGTACTATTTTTATGGAGTATTGTTTTGCACCTCTAATTGCATAACAAATGATTGTATTAATTAAAATAGTTGTTATAATTGTAGTAACTTTTATTTTAGTAGTTGAAAACTACTCTATTGTAAATCACTATCCATTCTCTCTTGTATAGATCAAGGAGGCAAGGGCGGAGCCACATTGGGCCCAGAGGGGCCCAGTGGCCCCCCACCAATTTTTATTTTTTTTATATATATATATGATAATTTTTTTAAATAATTATATGTATTGTTTTAGTAATAATTATTTATATTATATATATATATATAAATGAAAATAAAATTATTATTTTCATTTTAAGTACTAGTATTAAGTTTGGACGGAACTAAAAATAAATGCTTGCATACAAAGTTTGGAAGGAAATAATTTTTTTCCTTTTTTTCATGTATTTTCTTATTAAATTTATTTTATAATTCTTTAATTTTTAAAAAATAGAGTCAATGGATTGATGGTGTATTTGAGATTATTGTCTAAATTTTTGCTAAGACTTACAAAAATGTTCTTAAAATTGAACAATATTATTGATGTTTTTTAAAAAATTATTAGTTTAGTGATTTAAAATTTTTGTACATTTATATTTAACAGTATTATATTGTATGAAACATAGAACATTGTAACACATTAATGTAGCTTCATTTTGAGTTGAAACTACCAAAACTTCTTACAAAACTTAATTGTTTGATTTAATTTAATTAAATGAAATGTATTGACAATTTTATCATGAGAAATTTTAATGAGTATAAGTACATATTATTTTATCTTTAAAGTAATGTTAATCGGGCCTCCAGTCGGAATTTTCTGGCTCCGTCAGTGAAGGAGGGATTGTAATTAGAATGCATTTTATTCAAAAAAAAAAAAACCTGTGATAAAATTTAACAATTTGTTTAGTGAGACGGAGTACTATTTTTTATCCATTCCATGAGCTTTTATGTTGCAAGTAAAATTTGGTCAAATTTGCTAAAATAGTACTATCATAGTAGATTTAGAGTTTATGTTTATATATATTTTTTTTCTTCTAATAGTACTATCGCAGTATATGTTGTTAGGAATAAATACACGCATATGATGATGAAAAAGAAAATAACATGAGATTTTTTTATCTAATTCATTTTGCGACTACGTTTGGGGGCCATGTCAAGCCAGGTATTTCACTATATTTTTCGGATCCTGATTACAATGAGAGAACATCTATTTATAATTGAAGATTCGCCATAATCCTAAGCCCATTAGGATCAAACTTGCTCCACACTCCAAACTCATTAGGATCAAACTTACCGTAACCCCAAGTCTATTAGAATCAAACTTGCTACATACTCCAAGTCTATTAGGATCAAATTTATTCTAACTCTAAGTCCATTAGAATCAATTCGGGCTCCACACTCCAACATATATTTATTTATTCCAATTTCAAAATAAGAGAAATTGACTTTAAATGAAAAAAAATGTAATACTCCCTCACAAAAGCTACTCAAGAGTTTTAAATATAGAGATTAAGAAATATGATATAATAAAATGATATATTTCATTTCATTAGAAGAGAATACTATAATAAAATGTGAAAAATGATATTTTACTAAAAAAAGAATTGATAGTTTTAATTATGGACGAAAAAAAATTGTGTATCAATTATTGAATGGAAGGAGTACCATTTAAAAATAAATATAGTGTTTTTTTTTTTTGAATTACATTAAATACCCATTTCTTTTTTCCCAGGATCTAAGGCCTAGGTAGTGATGCTCTAACCACTTGAGCTATCCCACTTTGTCAAAAATAAATATAGTGTGCTCTTGAATTTACCTTTGACGGCGTGTTTCCTCAATCCTGAATGACTTACAAATCTTAACAAGAATTTAGTGGTTGATAATTCAAGATAAACGATGGTATTTTAAATGATTTTGTGAAATATGACTAATATCTATATATCTATATATATATATATATATATATATAAACAGAATAGTGACTTTCCTAGCAAGTTCCCGTCAAAATATTGTAATAGTAAAATATTGTTTTTTTGTAGGGCCCACCAATAAAATATTATCTTTTAATTATTAAAGAGTATATAAAATGAATATTTATTAATTATGCTCAATTAATTATTTTTGACAAATCTTAATTTTATCCAATATTATTTTGACGTTTATTTTTCAAATAAAATATTTAAAATTAATGGTCCTAAAAAAAATTCTTATACTATTGTATATATACTGTTTATTAACATCAATACATCACACTGTTTATATAAGTTTATTAATTTATAAACCATGGAGAAATACTAGTATTCTTAGTACAAATATATTGTTGAATGAGTAAATATTAGAATCTGACACTCATTTCCCTCTCTTTTTATTTGTTCGAGATAAATGATAATGTCAAAGTCTCATGTGCACTCAAGTACAACGTGTACTTAACTGTCAAACTTTGATTTCTTTTTTTTTTTTCAAAGTTTTTTTATTTTTTTTGAAAAAGTGTATGTTAGTATATTGAAAAGTGCATCTTTTTTTTTTTTGGGGGGAGGGGGGTTGGGTTGTCCTAAGATCTAGGAAGGAGGCGGTAATATATTCATCAGATACGATCCTAGATCAACAACGACTTCTCCACTTCAATCATGTGAACTGGTAGAGTCCGCTCCTCTTTGAGCCAGAGAATGCGCTTGTTTCATTTCCGCTATCGGGGTATATTTGAATTTGCACACTACAAATTCTCCAGAGGTTTTTATAATGTCTCTAACAATGCAATCCTCTGGGCCCACCGTCTTCTTGCTTTCCTGACATAATGCAACCGCAAGTTGGGAATCCGTATGAATTTCGATGCGGCCTGGACACCATTGCTTGGCTTTTAGTAACCCAATCCAGATTGCCATAAGCTCGGCTCCCAAGGCCCCTCTCTGGGGACGGATTTTTTCCGCAAAATTAAATATCGTAGCCCCATCTTCTCGGAAAAGTAATCCTCCCACTCCAAATCTTCTATCCTCTTTCTTATAGGCCCCATCGACTTCGAGAATAAATCTCTCCCCATTTTCTCTTTCTTCTCTATCTGGGTTTGCCTTGGTCAGATGACTGCCTCTCAACTCCTTTTTATTTTGATACTGGAATGCTTCGAGATAATTAAGAACTCTTTCCCCAACTTTAATATCCAATTTTCTCTTCCTCCCTCCAACGTCGTGTAACATTCTACACCTCTCCTTCCATACTCCCCATGTTGTCATGACAGTCCTTTCAAAGAGCCCTTTCCCCATTTCCAAGAAAATTCCTTCCAGGAGGTCACAAGCTTGCGACCCTCTTCCTCTCTTACACACAAATTTGAGGCCGGCTTGCACCCAAATTTTCCTCACCTCTCCACAATGGAAGATAGCATGAGTTGTAGAGGACAGCACCCCTCCACACAATCCGCACCAAGGATCGATAGGAATGTGCCTTCTAGCAAGGTTCCCCTCCGTTGGAACGAAGTCCTTGCATAATTTCCAACAAAAGATCTTTACTTTTGGAGGCACTTTCATGTTCCATATCATGTTCCACCATCTTTCCTTCCTCTCTTTAGACGAAGTTTCCGCCTTTTCTTCATTGTTCCTGAGCTCCTCGATTCCTTTCCTATATCCCGAGCACACCGTGTATTCTCCCATATTGTCGTCAGTCCAAAATCTCGTATCCTCATCCTCCTTATTCCCCACCTGCGTACCAAGGATACATTCGGCCTCGAACGGGAAAAAGGCCATCCTGACTAAATCTTCTCTCCACTCTCTTCTATCATCAATAAAAAAGTTGATATTTGGGGTAGCTGCAATTCTGGACGTTATTCTCCCTTTGTTCAAACCCTGGACCCAGGCGTGCTTGTGAATTTTAACTTTTTCCCCATTCCCTATGGTCCATCTGATACCGCTTTCTAGAATATATCTACTTTTACAAAGTGACCTCCATGTGAAAGACGGGCAGTACCCAGGATCGGTTTCCATAATATCCCCGTGCTTGAAATAACGTGCTTTGAGCACCTTATTCAGGAGAGAGTCCGGAAAACGGATACATCGCCAAATTTGTTTTGCCAGGAGTGCATCATTAAATACATGCATCCGTCTAAATCCCATTCCCCCTTCTTCTTTTGATTTACACAAGTCCTCCCATTTTTGCTAGTGCATCCGCTTACCTCCTTCCTTTTTGCCCCACCAGAAATCTGCCATCACATTCTCCATCTGAGTACACACTTGAATCGGAATTTTAAAGCACATCATTGCATAAGTTGGAATTGCCTGCAGCACAGATTTTATAAGAACCTCCCTTCCTCCTTCTGAGAATTCCTTGTGTTTCCAATTATCAATCCTATTTTTGAGCATGTCAACTAAATACGAGAACTGGATCTTCTTCGCCCTAAGTGAGAAAGTCGGGAGCCCGAGGTATATTTGATGCCCTTGGGAAATTCGAATACCCAGCTCTTGTTGAGTTCTGTGCTTATGTCCCGCCTTAATGAGCGGACTAAATAGAATTGTAGATTTATCAAAGTTAATCATTTGCCCTGACGCTTTTTCGTAATCTTCCAATATTTCGCGTACCTCTTTCCCGCTTCGATCTTTGTTTTTGAAGAAGATAACACTATCATCTGCAAATAAAAGATGTGAAATTGTCGGTGCTTCCCTAGCAACTTTGATACCCTCCAGCTTGCCCCTCGTGACTCTATCTTTCACATATGAGGATAGACCCTGGGCACAAATAACAAATAGAAACGGCGATAAGGGGTCCCCTTGTCTAAGTCCCCTCTTTGGTATAACCTTACCCATCACTGTGTTGTTAATTTTGAAAGAGTACTCCACCGATTTCACACATCTCATAAGCGTATCCACCAGGTTGCTCGGAAATCCCATTTTCTTCATTTGTACTTCCAGAAATTTCCATTCTATCCTATCATATGCCTTGCTCATGTCAAGTTTCATTGCTGCATATCCCATTTTGCTTTTATTATTCCTCAACCAATGCATACATTCATAACCAATTAGAATATTATCCGCGATCTGACGGTCCTTAACAAAGGCACTCTGATGCTCATCAATGATGTTAGGCATGATCCTTTGCAGTCTATTGGCTATTGCTTTTGCTACTATTCGGTAACTTACATTACATAAGCTGATTGGTCGAAATTCCTTCAAGCATGTTGGGGTTTTGACCTTTGGGATAAGGGTAATCCATGTTTCATTCCAACTTTGAATTTCCTTACCGCAATTAAGAATCTCCAGAACTCCTGTCGTGATATCTTCCCCTATTACCTGCCACTGATCTTGAAAAAATCTTGCATTGAATCCGTCCGGGCCCAGTGCCTTTCCGGGGTTTAGGTCGAACACGGCCTTTCGAACTTCCTCCCTGGAGAATTTTTCCATTGAGAAATTGCGCCATCCCGTCCGAAATCATCGGCTCTGTGTGTGATAATATCTTCTCAAGATGTTCATTAGACGGCTCGTTTGTCGAAAACAAACTTTTGTAGTAGTCCGAAATAAGCATCGTGATGTCTTCCTTAGATTCTGCCCACGATCCATCCTCCTTCTGGAGCTTCTCGATTAAATTACGACTTCTCCTCTCCGTTGCCCTTCGATGAAAGTAAGTAGTGTTTCTATCTCCATTAACCATCCACGTCGTGCGTGCCCTTTGCTTCCAAAATTCCTCTTGTTGAGACAACAATTTTTCTAGCTCCTTATCTAAATTCTGATCTTCGTCGTCAAATTCTTCGTCTTCTTCTCCCATATCTCTTAAAAGGACCTGGTTTGAGAGATCTTTGATCCTTTTGTCTAGGTTTCCAACATGTTTTTCTGCCCAAACTTGCAAATCTCCGGCGCATTTCTTTAATTTCATAGGCAGTGACATGGTTTTGTCTAGCCTATTCCAGATTTCCTTGATCTCCTCATTCAAGGAGGGTTCCAAAATCCACGCGTTCTCAAATCGAAAATGTTGGAAACGATCACTTCCCCAGAATCCCGACCGAACCTGCGAATTGAGGGAGATAGCTCTATGATCCGATCCGAACCACAGCGAGGATGAACCCGATAAGAAATCCACAAATTCCTCCAATCCCGATTTGCCACAAACCTGTCTAACCTTTCAAGAATTCTTGAAGCCCCTTTTCTCTTGTTGTTCCACGTGAATGGGGGGCCTTTAAAACCAAGATCCGTGAGTTCATGTTCATTAAGTATATTCCGAAATCTGTTAATACTGTGTTGTGTTCTACCATCTTTGTTTCCCCCTTTTTTCTCCTTGAAATTAAGAATCTCATTGAAGTCTCCCCCAACTATCCAAGCTTGGTGAGAGGAGTGTGTAGACTTAATACGTGTAAATAAATCCATTGTCGAATGTCTTAGGTTTTGATTTGGGGGGCCATGGATACCCGTGAACCACCACTTTTGATCATTGAAGGAAATAAGAGCATAAATATGACAAGTAGAATAGGAGCCAACATAAATTGTTACTTCATTAGTTGCATACAAAATGAGTCCCCCCCCCCCTATTTCCAATCGGTTCCACCACAAAACAGAAATCAAAATTAAACATATGCTTCCAATTCTGCGCTATTCTATGGGGGAGACAGGACTCCATAATAAACAAAATGGAGGGTTTATTTAGGGCTATCACTTGCCTAACTTTCTGGAACGCGTTGGGACCCTTCAAACCCCTCGCGTTCCAACAGGTAGTAATCATGGATGGGGGCGGGGAGGGGTATCATCCTCCACCGCCATGTTCAAGGCTGGTCCCTCTTCTTCACTCTTGTGGCGCTTCTGTCTCGTGGTGCCCTTCCCTTCATCCAGTTCCTCAACCACTTCCATGTCCGTTATAATCTTCAAAGCTCCTGTTGCATGCCTTCCTCTTTTGCCGGTTCCCTTGGGGTATGCCTTGTACAAACTAAGCTTCTTTCCTTGCTCCGAGAGTGCCTGCTGCTCGGTCGTCATCACGGCTTTTCCTTTGTCTTTGTCCTGGGCTTTCCTCAATAAGCCCTTCCCTGCTCCGATCCCCACTCCTTCACTGGTACCTCCCATATGTTCATTATCCATCAAAGCCGCATAGTAGTTAGCTTGCACGATACCCTCCCATTCCGCTCTCATAGTCTGTTCCACTTCCGCGATATACCTGTGTTCATTTTGTTGTAGGATCGTATGAGCCTCATCTTCCAGCACCGAGTTAGCAAATTGCAATGCCTCCTGGCTCGTCTCCTGGTTCTGATTGTGCCACTCCTCCTCAGCCAAAACCAGGCCACCTACCCTAGCATTAGGTCTAATGACAATAGCATTTGCCTCCCTTCGCCTCTCCTCCCTCTGGGGCTGCTGCTGTTGGTGTTTCGGAGCTGGTTCAGGAGCTCTGGCTCCAATAATGTTTCTAAGGTGCTCATATTGAAGTTGGCATAACCCCCGCTGTCCATCCGCCCGGAGCCATATTGGAAACTCGTGGAAACCTCCACTTCTTGGTCCTTCAATCTGGTATCGGATCAAACAATCTTTCTCATTGTGGGATAACAGCCCACAACGATAGCAGAATTCTCCCAGCTTTTCATACCTAAGAGCGACGAGGATAGCTTCCCCACGAATAGTCACGTTGGTACTACGATTCAGAGGTTGATGGAGATCCACCAGAATTCTTACCCGAAGACATCTTCCCCATGCCGCCCCATTTTCCGGGCAGTCCACCTCAATAACATCACCAACCATTTCCCCCAGCCGGAGAGCAAGAGCCTTCGTCATGCAGAAGATAGGGAGGCCATGGAATTGGACCCACATTGGGATGCGAGTGATGTTAAGATCCCTTGGAAGCTCATCTCCTTGAATCTTGGACAGCACCAGCATTGGGCCATTGACAATCCACGGTTGGCGATAGAAGGCTCTGTTGTAGTCGGCTTCCTTCTCAAAGTCCAGCATGAAGTAACCATCGGCCACCAAAATGATTCTCACAGCCCCCTCCGTTTTCCAGATCCTTCTCAAGGAGTTAAGATTCTCGTTCAGGCTCTGAGGGCGACGAATGGTGAAATGCCCCAGGAGAGCGAACTGTGGGATGGCCAATTCCTACTCATTTACATGAATGTTAGCATCTTCGGCATCCGAAATCCTAAAGTTTCGAAGTAGTTCGTTGAGTTGCTCAGCCATCGGAGAAAAATAAGCAGGGTAAAAGGGGGGAATAGGGCACAAGAAAGGCTTGGAAGTGAAGAACTGGAAATGAACTCCCCTCCTATAAATACCCCCTAAAACCGTCCTTCCGACCAATCCCTTGAAAGCAAGGAGCCCAAGAAACCAGGTGATGATAACATTCTTCTCGAAAAACCACCTCCATACGAAGAGGCGTTTGGGAATAATCAAAATATCGGCGTAATTAATCCGCTTAATCACGCCACAATCCGGCCAATAACTCCGATAGGCCTTCCTTCCGACAGATTGAATGCCATACTCCAAAAGCCCTATGATTCTAATGATTACTCGCCCACATGCCTCAAACCCTAGGTCCATCCCCAAATACGCTGTCAGAAAAGAGAATCGCACCTTCTTGTCTGTGTAAATCGCCCGCATCCCTAAGCCATCGCCTTTTCTCCGCGCGTGACGCGCGTTATCCACTCGGATATATATAATGTTGAAAAGTGCATCTTTGTTTTTTAATCAAAAGTGTATGTTACTATATTGAAAAGTGCAACATTGTTTTTAATGAAAAGTGCATGTTATTATAACTGAAAAATGTATGTTATATTAATGAAAATGGCTAGTTTTATTTGAAATATTGCATATATGCATTTCAATCATTCACACTTACATTCTTTATAAATACACCCACTGACAGCTCAACCCACATTTTTTATAAATACACCCACTGACAGTTCAATTCACACCCATAGTTTTTATAAATACACCCACTATCAGAAATTGTACTTAGTCATCTTCTCCGAACAGTTTTCGGCCACCCCAGGCTGCGGCCGAACGCTGCAATTTACGACGGCCTTAATCTTTAAATATTTTCTAATTTCTTTAAATATTCTTTAATAATTATTATGGATCAATGTTATTTTATATTACTACATGCAATAATATATGTTACTATATGTTATAATGTGAGTTACTTAATCAATAAAAATTCTAGAAAACAATACTATATAAAAGAATCGGTATTACTTTATAAAAAATTATATGTTACTACATAGTAGAGTTTGAATTACTACATTGAATATGCGTTTGTTACTATATGTAACTTTATCAAACGATTTGCATTACAACATGGTTATTGTGTTTACTACATGCGATAATATATGTTACTACGTATTATAATGTGAGTTACTACAGTAACAAAAACACTAGGAAAAAACGTGTTACTAAATAAAAGAATTTGTATTAATTATTATATAAAATAGTTTGTGTTATTACTACATAAAATAATGTGTGTTACTACATATTACAATTTGAATTACTACATATAATATCCCGCGTTCGGCAATAAAATAAAAGAAAAAAAAATCACAAAAACTGGTAAAATAAACGGGTTAAAATTTTTGGTCAAAATTAGAACACAAGTTGGTCAGTTGACAAATAAATTAAGAATTAACCCAAATGAATTAATGGTGGCCCAATAATATATATTTTCAGCCCATTGATTTAATAAGTCAATATTTTTAGCATAATTGACTTAATTGGTCATTATTGCATGTATGCAATATTGCATATAAGTTTTTGTGTAATGAAAAATGCATGTTATTATAACTGAAAAATGTATGTTATTATAACTAATATGATATTATAACTGAAAAGTGTATGATCTATTAATGAAAAATGTAAGTTATATATTAATGAAAATGTATGTTATTATAACTGAAAAGTGTATGTTATTATAACTAGAAAGTGTATGACTAATATGACTAATAATAAAAAGGTATGGAATATAAAAGAAAAAGAAAACCTAAAACCATAAACTCACAAGTCGAGCCAGAGGTCGGAGTGTCGTTAAAATCTTGCCTGGGAAAACCCTCCTTAGGGACAAAACCCGAGGTCAAGGGAAAAGGTACACTTCTCTAAATAACAAAGTTTAAACTAGAATAGTGAAAGTACGACAAGTACAAGTGTTCCTTGAAACACCCTCAATCCGTGTCATCTAGCATATTCGACCAATTCTGAAGAGTAGAGTCAGTTGAACCATCCGGCTGCTACTGATTTGGACCCTTCCCAGACCAACGCCTGATGTGTTGGCTAACACCCGCGAGCTCAGTCAAACTAGAATCTTCTACTATAAATGACGCGCTGGCTATATACCTAAGAGAGTCATAATCTGAAGCACTTCGTCCTTTGTTCAGCTCATCAACGTGAGCAACCTTAGAAGCATTTGTGGAGTCCTGATTGGCTTGTTCCCGCAGGTGGGTGAGAAGCGCACGAATCTTCTTAATAGTACGCTTCGACTGAAAAAACACCTTAGTGGTGGTGGAACTCTTCGCTCTAGCGGCGGCCTTTCGAGCTGCCATGACCAAAGGTGGAGCCTTCTATGTGAAAGGCTGATACGTGGAGGTCTATGCCAAATGTATGATCTATTAATGAAAAATGTATGTTATTATAACTGAAAAGTGTATGTTCTATTAATGAAAAGTGTAAGTTATATATTAATAAAAATGTATGTTATTATAAGTGAAAAGTGTATGATATTATAAATGAAAAGTGTATGTTAATATAGTTGAAAATGTTATTGAAAAATGTAAATTTTTCCTAAAAAAAAATAATAATAATAAATAATTCAAAGTTTGACCGTTGACTAGTTAAGGTCCACTCAAGTACACCGTGTAGTTGAATGTACAAGAGACTCACCCAACAATAATTACACAAAAACAAGTTTCAATGTTTGTATTTAAATCAAAATCTTTCCTTCTTATTTGTTACCGCTTAATTTCAACAATTTCTTCTTCTTATTCTTCTTTCTTTCTACCCTAAATATCTTCATCTTTTTATTTAAATCAATTTAATTAATTTTAGTTAATACCGATTAATTTTAATCAATCTTAATTTTAATAAATATAATGTAAATTTAATTTAATTTCAGTTACGTTAATTTAATTTAATTTCAATTAATTTTAATCCATCTTAATTTTAGTAATATATTATTTATTCTGTATTTTTAGATTATCCCTATTTTAGATGTGACAAATCTTATCTCTTCCATATAAATAGGATTCACAAAAATTAAAATAAAAAATATTTCATTCCTCGAAAAAATAATTGATGGATGTTTAGTAAATAAAATTATACTAAATAAATCTTAAAATTATTTTGAATATATATATATATATAATAATTAAATACGATAAAAAAAGATTTGTTGTTTTGAAAAACTAAAAATCGTTTTTCAATAAATGATATAATTTCAACGATTAAAAAAAAAACCATCCAAAAATATTTCCAAATTTATTTTAAAAAAACTTTAGATTTGAATATATAGTTTTTAAATGAATAAGTTTAACAATTATGTATTGGAGTATTAAACAATTTTTTTCATAAAACAAAATTATTTAACGTATGAAATTTTATTTCATAAATTTTAAACATTGTTAAAATTGTTTCTTTTATAAATCATGTATTATTATTTTATAGATAATTAAACTTGTTTATTTTAAAAATCTTGTATTTTGATCTAGATATTATTTAATTTACTAAACATGGATCGATTAATCTTTTGAGGAATACAATATTTTTTAACTTTTGTGAATCCTATATACATGGAAGGGATAAAATGTGTAATATAAAATAGGGATAATCTAAAAATATTTTTTTAAAAAAATATTATGTAGCATTGCCACGCAATAATAACTTATGTAAAAATTATTATTCTCGTAAAATATTAAAGTTAACTTTTCAAAAAATTTAAATTATTTAAGTTAATTATTCGAATTATTTAATTTATTTTAAATAATGTTCATTGATGAAGTAAAGGATTCAGGTTTTAGGGTAAAGGGTTCAGGATTTAGGGTAAATGGTCCGACTACTACTTTTAACGTCTACACACAAATTTCATTAATAAATAAATTTTAACTGTGTATTATGAATTTTTATTTAATACGGTACACTTATCTCTAACTATTCGTTTCTCAACATATAGTGTTTACGATTCAGGGTTTAGGGTAACAGGTCCGACTACTCATTTCAACGTGTACACTTATCCTTCATTAATAAATAAATTTCAAATGTGTATTATAAATTTATATTCAATATGGTACACTTATCTCCGACGACTACTCATTTCTCAGCATATACTGTTTAGGGTTCAGGGTAAAGTGTCCAACTACTCCTTTCAACGTGTACACTTAGATTTCATTAATAAATAAATTTCAAATATGTATTATGAATTTATATTCAATATGATACACTTATCTTAGACTACTCGTTTCTCAGCATATAGTGTTTACGGTCCAGGGTTCAGGGTATTTAGTTTAGGGTAAAGTGTCTGACTCCTCCTTTCAACGTGTACACTTTTAAGTTTCATTAAATCAATTTTCAATAGTGTACACTTATACTTATGAAAAATTAAATTAATTTCCAATGCATGTGTTGATTAAATTAATTTCCAATAGTGTACAATTATACTTAGGGATGATTAAATTAATTTTCAATGTGTTGATTAAATTAATTTCCAATAGTGTACATTTGTACTTAGGAAGATTAAATTAATTTTCAATGTGTAGATTAAATTAATTTTCAATAGTGTACACTTATACTTAGGGAAGATTAAATTAATTTCCAATAGTATAAATTAATTGTCAATGTGTTGAGATTAGTGAGAAAAATTAAAAAAAAAAATTAACGTAATAGTGGTAATGGTGAGAGAAATTAGTGGGAGAATTAAAAAAACTTAACATAATTGTGGTAATGGTGGGAGAAATTAGTGGGATAAATTATTGATTGTTTAACGTTTAAAATTATTAATGATAATATGGAGTAATAATATGTATTGTGAGATTATGATAACATGGAGTAATACTCCCTCCATCCACCAAAAGTAGTCCCATGTGGATGGGCACAAGTTTTAAGAAAAATGTAGATAAAGTGGGATTATATTTTTTTTAGTCCATTAAGTTACCACAATTTTGAATTTAGTCCATCAGGTTACCACTTTTTGAATTTAGTCCATTAAGTTTCGATTTATTTTGATTTTGGTCCAGTTACCTGCTACAGCAGGTTTAACAGGTCATTTTTTAAAATACACCCCATAAAATGTTATACACACCCCAAATATTAAACACACCACACTAAAATTTAAAAATCATTTTTTATTACTATACACACCCCCAACTATTTCCTATTTAATAAATTGCCAAAAATAATTAAATAAAAAAAATAAGAATTCAAATTAATATGAAAAATATAAATAAAACCTATAAAAAAAATCGCATAAATCTTTAAAAATTAAACAAAGCTAAAATAATTAATTTAATTAGTTTTGAGGATTTAGTTGATTTTCTACTATTTTTAAATTTTATTTAGCCTTATTTTTTACGTTTTTTATAGAAGTTAGAACACAAATAAAACATTAATAAAGCAATGGAGTTTTAAATTTATTTTATTTTTCTTTTAAATATTTCTTTTATATTACATGAACGAGTTTATTGCTGCTTAGGTGCCATTTTCACACCCCAACACTATGTAGGTGCTACTTTTTTAAAAACTTGATTTTAGGTGCAAAAACAAGCTGAAAGACCCAAAATACCCTTCCTTAAATTTTCTCTCTCCTTACACAATTACATCTCTCCTTACACACAATTGCAGGCGACGGGTCCCCATCAAATCTTCTTTTTGTCTTTTACATCAATTTGAATTTCAAAATCACTCCCCATATCTTCCATAGAATCCGGTAGATTTTTCAAATTTCATGGTGATTTCATAGTGATTTTTCAAATTTCATGGTGATTTTTCAATTTTTGTCCTTCCATAGAATCCGGTAGATTTTTCTGTTTAGGCGGCGCGGCAAGGTCAGGAATCGGGGTGGGTGGAGGTGATTGTCTGCAAATTTCAACTTTTCGATCATCGATTCTTCAAGAAATCAAAAAAAAAGAAAAAAAATCGTTATGGGGGGTTGATCGTCTGCAAATTTCACCCGACGATCATCGGCGAAACAATGGCGGCGGTGATGGAGGCTCGACAGCCATGGCAAAGCAGCGGCGGCGGCGATGGAGACTCGATAGCCATGGTGAAGGTTCGCCGCCAACGTTCAAGGCGATGGGCGATGGAGGCTCGTTGGCCATGGCGAAAGCCACCATCTTCGTCTGAGAAAAACACAGCAGCGACGGTAAGCCACGGCGACGACCTACGTATCCACCGGCGGCCATGGCGAAGAAGGCGGCGCTTGATGCAGACGGGCGGCGGCCGTGGCCAACGTGGGGGTGGGGGCTAGGGTTAGGGTTTTGGCACTTGGGCCTGATAGTGGGCTAGGGTTTCCATATTAATGTGCACCCACTTTTTCAATCAAAACACCCCTCATTTTTGCCATATGTTAATTGTCTATTTTTTAGATTTTCGATTTCTGATTGTATTTTTGTATTTTAATGAAATTCAAAATGTATGGTTTCTAGCTTTGGAAGAAACGTTTTTCTCTCTTTTCAGAGAATCTTGGAAAGTGCAAGGTTAATTTTTAAAAAAATTGTTGAAGAAGATGAAGATCTCCATGCGGATCTTTTCCTCTCTTTTTTTTTTTATTAAAAGAAACTGTTGTATAAATTAATGGAATGAGATTGATTGTGTTGATGCAAGTAGTTTGTTCGTTGATGCATATAGTTGTTTGTTTGTTGATGTAAATAATCTTTTCCTTGATGCAAATAATTTCTTCATGCAAATTATTTTTTTGTCATTGATGCAAAATTTATTTTTTCGTTGTTGGGATTTTTATTCGAATTTATTGTATAAATTTAAAATTGATTTAATTACAAATAATTACAAGCAAATCACTAACTTTAAATAATCTCCTTTAATTTGTACCCCATGACGTAATTTGTACCCTAATTAAAATTTGCATCAGAATTTTTTTTTTTGCATCAATTAAGAAAAGATTTGCATCAGAAAAAATAATTTGCATCAACTAAGGAAAGATTTTTATCAAACAATTAAAATTTTTACCCAAAAATAAATTTGCATCAACGAACAAAAATAAATTTGCATTATTGAAGAAAATATTTCAAACAAAAAAAAAAATATATTTGCATCGACCAAAATTTTTTTTGCAACAAACATAAAATAATTTGCATCAACCAACAATATTCCTACAATAATAACCATAAATCATACATTTTGAGTTCAATTAAAAATACAAACAGAAACCTAAAAAATAGGCCTAGAACAATCTGTAACAAACATAAAAATGAGAACAGTGCTACATCCAACAAATTTCACCAACTAATGTTACTAGAAAAAAGAAAGAAAAAAAAAAGATTTCAATGAAAAATACAAACAGAAACCTAAAAAATAGGTGCACATTGGGGATTAGAAAAAGTGGGTGTTTTAATTGAAAAAAGTGGGTGCACATTAGGGGTGGGAAACCTAGCCCAGGCCCAATTGCCAAAACCCTAACCCTAACCTTAACCCTCCACCACCACCCCACGTTGGCTGCCGCCGCGCGCCCACACCACGAATGTCGTCGCCGACCGGCCGGCCCCCACCTTCGTCCTCCGTCGCCGAACGGCCCCCACCACGAACTTTCTTCGCCTTCGCCACGCACAGATCAAGGCTCCCTTCATCTTCGTCTTCGTCGGAGTGCTGCAGATCGGCGGCCATGGCGTCTTCGTCGGAATTACAGACGGGTGGCGGCCATGGCGTCTTCGTCGGAGAAAAGCACAGCAGCGACGCTAAGTCACAGCGACGGACTTCGTCTTCCCCGGCGGCCATGGCGAAGCAGCGGAGCTTGATGCAGACGGGCGGCGACCGTGGTGGGGCGGCGATCTGAAGAAGACGAAGCCGCCTCCATGGCCGAGGTCGCCGATCTGCTTCCGTCGGAGGCGAAGACTCGCTCGCCGGAGGTTCTCCCACCCGCAACTCCGACGAAAATGGAGGGGAGAAGGTAATGTTTTTTTTTTTTTTTGGGAGACAATGAGTTGTGGAGAGAGAGGGAGTGGGAAGAAGATATGAGATGACATCTTTCTTACTTTCCTCCTCTATAAGGGCAAGAATGTAATCTTCACACCCAAATATCACCTATAAGTGATTTTTTTATTTTATAGCACTTAATGGGTTTTTCAAGGTCCAAAAGACACTAGAATGGAAATGCCCCTACATGAACCTACTAACACCCCATAAATTTTATATACACTCCAAACGTTAAACACAAAAATCAAATATAGTTAAATAAAATTATAAACATATTTAATAAATTGCTAAAAATAATTAAATTTAAAAAAAAAGTAAGAATTCAAATTAATATAAAAAATATAAATAAAACCTATAAAAAATCATTAAAATCTTCAAAAATTAAAAAAGCTAAAAACATTAATTAATTTAATTAGATTTGAATATTTAATTGATTTTTACTATTTTTGAAGATTTTTAATAAATTAAAAAAAAATCAACTTGAAAAAATTATTAAATTAAATAAATAAAATCTTTAAAATATTAAAAAATCAACTAAACTTTTAAAACTAATTAAATTAATTAACTTTTTTAGCTTTATTATAATTTTGAAGATTTATGTATTTTTATAAGTTTTATTTATATTTTTCATATTAATTTGAATTCTTACTTTTTTAATTAAATTATTTTTGATAATTTATTAAATATTTTTATGATTTTATTTAACTATATTTGATTTTTTAATTTTATTTTTTAACGTTTGGAGTGTATATAAAATTTATGGGGGTTAGTAGGTTTAAGTAATATAAAATAAATATTTAAAAAAATAAAAATAAAAAAATTTAAATCTCTATTGCTTTATTAATGTTTTATTTGCGTTTTAACTTCTATAAAAAAAAGGTTGAAAATAAGGCTAAATAAAATTTAAAAATATTAGAAAATCAACTAAATTTTCAAAACTAGATTTTTTTTAGCTTTGTTTAATTTTTGAAGATTTAGGTGATTTTTTATAGGTTTTATTTATATTTTTCATATTAATTTAAATTTTTATTTTTTTAATTTAATTATTTTTGGCAATTTATTAAATAGGAAATAGTTGGGGGTGTGTATAGTAATAAAAAATAATTTTTAAATTTTAGTGTGGTGTGTTTAACATTTGGGGTGTGTATAACATTTTATGGGGTGTGTTTTAAAAAATGACCTGTTAAACCTGCTGTAACAGGTAACTGGACCAAAATCAAAATAAATCGAAACTTAATGGACTAAATTCAAAAAGTGGTAACCTGATGGACTAAATTCAAAATTGTGGTAACTTAATGGACTAAAAAAAATATAATCCCAAATAAAGTAGATAAAGTAAAGGTATTATAGGGTATTGTGGGGTTCATTGTGAATAAAGTGATTGTTTGTGAATAAAGTTGATGACAATTGAGTAATTAAATGATGTTTGAGGGGTGATGGTTTCCATAAAGTGTATGGGACTACATTTGGTGGACAAAGAAAATGAGGCAAATGGGACTACATTTAATGAACGGAGGGAGTAATATATATTGGGAGATTAAAGATTTGCAGTATATTTTGATCCACGAGAAATCTGGTCACCAAGAGCACATGCGCATGTTTTAATTAAGGGCGCGGCTAAAGGCACCCGAATTTTCTATGAGTACACCCACAAGAATTTTTTTTTGTCTCAATGGTGTTGAGAAATGACGTATTTACCCTCCTATACTTTTAAAAAAAAAGTCGGATGAGTACACCCATCTTCTATTCCATTTCAAACCCGATTCATCATTTCACACTCGAATCACCCGAATCATTCCGATCCAAAAAATTTCACACCATCACCACCAAAACATCAAAAATCTAAAAAATTCAAAATTTCAACAACAAAAATAAAATCGTAATATGTTCGAAAATTTTACCAAAACAAAGTTGAAATGTTCGAAAATTTTAACAAAACAAACTCAATTTGTTCGAAAATAATTTCAAAACAACTTAAATTTGTCCGAAAAATAGAATCGAACATCTTGTTCGAAATTTTTTCCAAAACAAACTCAAGTTGTTCGAATTTTTTTCCAAAACAAACACAATATGTTCGAAAAAAAATTCAAAACAAACTCAATATGTTCGAAAATAATTCCCGAACTACTAAAAACTCTAATTTTCCTAAAATGTTCAAAACCCTAATTTTTTTTTTTTGGATCTGTAACAAAAAAAATCTCAAACCAACATACCTTTTGTATGACGGTGTCGGCGAGAAGAGGGGGAGGGGTGCGGCCGCAAAGGGCATCGGGGTGAGTCGGCGTCGTGAACGGGGTGCAGTCGGCGTCGCGAAGGGCATCGCGAACCGCCGACGAGAAGAGTGGGGAGGGGAAAAGGGTGCAGTCGGCGTCGCGAACCGCCGACGAGGAGAGCGGAGAGGGGGGTGCAGTCGGCATCGCGAACCGCCGGCGAGGAGAGTGGAGAGGGGGGGTGCAATCGGCGTCGCTATTGTGCAGTTGAGGAGGGAGGCGGCCGACGCGATCTGCGACGTGGGCGACACTTTGGGGGAGGTGCGACGTGGGCGGCGACACTGTGGGGGAGGTGCGACGTGGGCGGCGGCGACGGAGGAAGAGGAGACGGGAGAGGAAGGGAGGTGGGTGTACGAGAATTTGAGAATTTGAATCATTTTAGGGTTTTTATTGAGAAAGGGCAATTTTGTGATTTTCAGGTGGGTGTCCTCATCCATTTTTTGTGTGTACTCATCGCGTGGGTGTACTCATAGGAAAGCCGGGTGCCTTTAGCCGCGCCCTTTAATTAATGGGTTAGTCTTGGGTGAGCCCGTTTTACAGAGTGAGATCCGTGAGACGACCCTCATATATAAAAAGTGATAATGTTTGACAAAAAAATGATAGTGTTTAAGTAAAAAGTGATAATCACTTTTGTTAAAAATATTATCACTTTTTACTTAAACATTATCATTTTTTTTACAAATCAAAATTTGGAAAAAAAAATATGAGTTATCCTACCCAAAATTTTGAAATATGGGATAAACGTCTCACACAAGTTTTTGCCTTAATTAATTATCATTATCCATAATTAAGGGTATAACAGTAATTGCGTAATTAATAAAACATTAATTAATTAAAAAAAGTATTACCGGAAAAAAAAAGAAAAAAGGTAAATAATCAGGAGTAATATTTTCGAAAGAACGCACAAATACTCCCTCTGTCCACCAAAAGTGTGCTCACTTTTTTTTATATATGTTTTTAAAAAAATCATATTTTAATTATAAAGAATATATTTAATATAATGAGTAAAAAATATATTTAGTAGATACTCAATCTTGTTGGTAAAGTAGAAAAAATATTCAAAAGTTAACTATTTAAATAGAATAAACACATTTTTTTTGGAGAGTAATTTGTTAGTAAAAAGGAAAAATGAAATGAAATAGACAAGAGAAGAGAAGCAGGTGCAAGTTGGAAGAAGAATGAAAGAAAAGTTGACCTGGGAATGGGAAAGCGCCACAAAATTGAGCCACTTTGGGTGGTTGTTGGATCGCCCACTATAGTTGCTGCTGCTTACAGTTAATTCAGGTAATTTCGTTGGAATGTCCACTCTTTTTGAATACACAAATTTATTAATTAAATCTCAAGTGAAGAAAGATCTAGGGTTAATAACAAAATCTGACCTTTCCACCTTTTTTTTAATTTTGAAACAAAACAAGGTGGGAATGTCAACATCAACCTCTCATTAAACGACTTCTTCAGGCATGTTTCTTTCCTTTTTATAAAAATCCCCTTCGATTCTCATTTGTTTTATACTATGAATCTTGTTCTTTTTGCCTAATGATGCCAAATATTGTGCTGTTGATTCTTCACATATTATTAATCTAGTTGTAATTGAATGAATAATGGCGGCTTGTAAGATCTAGAGAGTTTTGGTAGTTAGAATCTTGTTAGCATTCACAAGGATTTTGTTTGTTTCACGAGAAAGCCTTAACATATGGCTCAAAAATTGACATCTGCCCTGTAGTTGTTGCACCCTTTTTCACTCTTTTGTGGATTTATAATCATCTTTCTTGGAACTGTGATTCAAGTAAGAATTAGTAATAGGTTTGTTGGTGTGTGTGTGTGTGAGAGAGAGAGAGAGAGAGAGGAAATTTATGTGCAATTTGTGTTGTTGAAATGGATCATTCTACATCAGATGAGAATCAGAGAGGGGCATCAGTTGAGATTAGCAAGGACGAAATCGGAATTCCCCAGGTGCTGCTTCGGAGTTCTCGTGGGGCTTCAGCAAGGGTCAGATCTTATTGCATTCTTGTATTCATCTGATTATTTACTTTCAACTTGATTTAGATGAAATTCTGAGTTTGAATGGTTTCAGGTTAGTCTTCATGGAGGGCAGGTTCGATCCTGGAAAACCGAACGCGGTGAAGAGCTGCTATTCTTGAGCACTAAGGTGTGCAAAGCTGATTTTTCGTTTCTGCTTATTTCGAATTAAAGAATGTTTAGGATCTAAACAAGATCTTCGTCGTATGTCCTTAATTGTATGGTGAATTGATTGACAGGCAAATTTGAAGCCACCGGCAGCTGTGAGAGGAGGGATTCCTATTTGTTTCCCGCAGGTATTCTAATTTACAACACTAGTTGTTCATGTCATGGATCTTGATTTTTTAAAAAAATTATAAATAAATGTGTTACGATTTGTGATTAAGTTTGCAAAGAGGGGAACCCTGGAGCAACATGGATTTGCGAGGAACAAAATATGGAGCATTGAAGATAATCCTCCGCCTCTACAGTCTACCGATTCCAGTAACAAGGCATTCATCGACTTGCTTCTTAAATCATCAGATGATGACCTCAAGACTTGGCCTCATAGGTATGATCTGTAATAGTACTTCATACGGTTCAGGATGTCTGTTTATCGACTAATTTGGTTATGAATTTTCGTGTTTCCAGTTATGAATTGCGAGTTAGGGTGATTCTGAGTGTTGATGGATCTCTTAGTTTGGTATCACGTATTCGCAATGTCAATTCCAAGCCTTTTAGTTTCTCCTTTGCCTATCGCACGTATTTCTCCGTTTCAGACATCAGGTAGATCACATTCTTGTACAAGTTATCTTGTTGTTTTTAAATCGAATTTGGAAATGAGTGTGGTGTTTCTTTGAGTTTATTATTTAAGCTCATAACAAAATGCATCTGAAGTTGATTTAAATGACAGTGAGGTAAGAGTGGAGGGGCTGGAGACACTTGACTATCTCGATAACCTGTACAACAGAGAACGTTTTACAGAACAAGGAGACGCCTTGACCTTCGAATCTGAGGTTTTGTTTTGTCTTTTTTTTTAAAAAAAATCTGACCTCAAATCACAAAATATAGCTCTCAATCTGAACTGTTTCTTTCTGTGCTTAGATCGATCGCGTTTATCTTTCTTCTTCGGATGCAGTTGCAGTGTTCGATCACGAGAAAAAGTCAACTTTCGTGATCAGAAAAGAAGGCCTTCCAGATGTTGGTAAGCACCAAACAAAATTGAGTCAGTCTTCTATCCACAAGGTGGTGGATAGTGATACTTTTCAATGAAACAACTAATACTTTATTAAAATACACATTAATTTCCGAGTTTGTATTCATGACAGTGGTATGGAATCCATGGGAGAAGAAAGCTCGAGTGATTCCTGATTTCGGGGACGACGAGTACAAGCATATGCTTTGTGTGGACGCAGCTGCGATTGAGAAGCCGATAACTCTGAAGCCCGGGGAGGAATGGACAGGGCGAGTCGAGCTGTGTGTTGTTGCATCCATACAATAAAAAGAAGGTTATACTAATAGTAGTAACTAACTATGTACTGTTGTAGGTATCTCATTAGTGGCCTTATTTCTGTGTCACCTCAAATAACAATGCTCAGCAGAAGCCCATAATTGTAAGGCGCCCTTTTGCTGTGTTCCATTATTGTGTGTGTATTATTTCAATTCGTTGCAAAAATATGTAAAACAGGTTTGAAAGTTCCATTCAAAATGTGTCAAACACGTTTGAATGTTCTATTATTGTGGCTATGTTGGATTATTTCAATTCATTGAAAAAAAATGTGCAAAACAGGTTGAATTATTCCAATTCATTCTTTGCAAAAAATAAACAAATTGAAATAACAAAAAATATGTAAAACAAGTTGAATTATTCCAATTCAGTGCAAAAAATAAAAAATTTAAATTATCAGAGCCAGGTTTCGATCCTGGGACCTGTGGGTTATGGGCCCACCACGCTTCCGCTGGGCCACTCTGATTTTGTTGTTATGTTTTCACACTATTGAATAATAAAGGATATTGTCACTTATTTTAGTTCAAATATATAACGAGATATTTATTTCCGAAAACAGAGAACATTTTCATGAAAAAAAATTAAAACAGAGGAGTGCGCAAACATTAATTTTAGACAAAGACATGTGAGATGATCTTATAATGAGACGGGTTGCAAATTAGTATAAATTAATACTAATATATGTTCGATAAAACTTTATATACTTTATATTTTCATATCGTTAATTAGTATGTCTCATGAATATATAAAAGTTTATAACATCTCAATTGCATATCATATAAATAGTTGGTCTCCTGTGCACAGTATGCACATGCACACTAATGCACAAGGCAACCCTTATTAAGTCAGAAAAACAAAAGTTAATAACAAGATGGCTGTTGGTCCAGTGGTTACAACAAATAATTCATATTCCCTCTTTTCTTCCACTCAGAAGCTCCTTGAAAAGTGATGATGTGTTGGAAACAAACAACAAATTATACAATGAATGGAGCATCATAAATGCCCTAAACAAAATTGTTTTGTACAAAAAGAAATTAAAAAAACAGAATGAAAGAAACTACATCAAAAAAAAGCAAAAACACTCACCTCCTTCGATGCTTCGACGACGCTCTCCGGTGCGGCGGCAGTAGGAGCGGCGGCGGAAGGAGCACTCACCTCCTTCGATGCTTCGGCGACGCTCTCCGGTGCGACGGCAGTAGAAGCGGCGGCGGAAGGAGCGGCAATCGCAGCAATGAAAGCACCACCACCAGATCTGACGACGTTGATGAATATGAGATCATTGGACTAGTTTATACTTTGAGCGGTTGCGGAGAAAAAGAGGGGAAGAATTTGTAGAAAAAAGGGTAAAAAAAAGCGTGTGCACAGTGTACATTTAAGATTTTCCCTCATATAAATTATCTATAGTTGAGACTATGTATATATTTTTTTCAATTTAATTCTCAATATACAATGATAAGTCATTTGTAAAAAAATCATTTTCCATTCTATTTCGAAGCGTGGTTTCGATGAAGTTCATAATATAAGTGAAATTCAATAAGAAAGTAAATAATAAAATACACATTGAAATCATAACAATAGCATAGAATAAAATACTCCTAATATACAATAATAATTTGCCTCTTATTCTTATTCACATTAAAATATTGGTTTAATTTCATTTTATGTCAACTCTTTTCATACAGTATTACATATGATATGCCTAAAAAATAAATTAATTATTAAACACAATTACAAAAGAATATATAATGCAGGCTCAATCAAAATGAATTCAACATAGCTTCTATTTAAAAGGATAGGTCCAATTAATTAACGAAAATCCAAATAATTAAAAAACCAGTGAATGAGTCGTGAAATATGTATTAGTACCTAGTAACAAAATTTGGAGGGGGCCAAGGCCACCTAGGTCAAGTAAGCATCCAGAATTATAAATCAATGTGTAAATAAACAAGATATTTTTGAATAAGTAAGACACATACAAATAAATATGTATAAATGTTCTAAAATATGTGTAAATAAATAAAACATATATAATACAAATAAGATATACTCCCTCCGTTCCACAAGTGTTTGCACCACAAAATGGGCACACTTTTTAAGAAAAAAGTGTAATGAGTGGAGTGTTGAAGGATAATTTTGTAAAGTTATATGGATAAAGTAAAAAGGTGATTGGAAAGAGAGTAAAAGTAATGACATTTTGTGTAAATATGTGAATATTGTGAGGGTGGAGTTTATGAGAGAGTTTCCTTTTATGGGTGTGCAAACAATTGTGGGACGGACAAATAAGGTAAGTGTGCAAACAATTGTGGGACAGATGAAGTATGTATGAACGTTTTAAGATATATGTAAATAAATGTGTGAACTGTAAGTATCACGACAAAATATGAAAAATAAGGGTTTAGATTAGATGGCTTAATGACATATTTGTAATTTTCATTAGATTTTTTTAATATAAAAATAAGGGTTTAGATGGTTTAATGATAAAATATAAAAAATAAGATATACAAAGTATGTATGAATGTCAATTTCTTTTACAAATGATGAATTTAAAATGAGATGGAAGGAGTATAAAATAAGTTCAAGACACTTAAATGAACTTAAGAGATAAATGTATTGAACTTTTGATCATCTTTCACCCATTTATTATTATAAAATTATTTTTATACACATAATATTAAAAAAAAAAAAAAAACAGAAAATTTTGAAATTGGATACAGTTGTATCCCATGTACCCCTCTGCAAGTCGGAACCTTAACCGACTCGATCGTAGGCCCTTGTGATCCTAACGGATGGCCCATCCTATTTCCACAGCTAACGAGATTGTCACACACAAAACCTCCATTTAATTCTATTATTCGACTCGAATGTTTGTATCATTAGTAGCTTTCTAATTTGATGTCCTATCATATTCATATGGTCGAATGGACAATCCACGTTCCTAGCCAATTTAAAGCAAAGAGGCTGGATTTGTATTTTTCATAAACGTGAAATAGAAAAGCCAATTTTTTTTTAACATTAGAAACATTCATTTCCATGGATAATTACTAGACACTGAGACATGGATTGTATGGTCCACTTCATGCATGCATATTCCTTCTACTCACAAAACAACAAACTTAAAAATACATAATTAGTCATAACCACACAACTTATAATCAATACTGAAGATAATACTACTACCTAAGTACTATTATAAAATGTGTATATCCAAGAAAAGATAAATATTAAATTAAAATAACAAAAGAACAAGAAATGGCGCCATGCAAAGCTCCAAACATAAAACTTTATTTAGGTTATTAACTACCAAAAGGGTAGTTAGAGAATAAAAGATATGTGGGTGTGAATTGATGAGTAGAGCATGGTATGTTTGCAAAGTCATTGGCCTTGAATACTCGGCTTTGATCACATCTGTTTATTTTGTATTTAACATAGGGGTGTAAATAAGCCGAGTGTAATGTAGTTCAAGTTTGTTTAAAATATTATCAAACTTTGAAATTATTGTCTGAACTTGTTTGATCATAATTAAACGAGTTGAGTTCGAACGAATTTTAATCGAGCCGAATATTAAAGAATTAATATAAATGAATTAATTCTCAATCTCTATACAAGTTTAAACTTTTAGACTAGATAAATTTTTTCATGATATTTGAGCCTCAAACTAACTAGTTCATTTATTTGATTTGTGAACAACTATTTTCTTTTTTTTATTAGAGGGTATGATTAAAAAAACATCATAACTGATAGATAATATAGTTATAATATATACTTTTTTGGAAGTTACATCTAATGAAATACTCTAAAATGTGTATTATTCATCTTTTATTAAAAATAAAATTTCAGATTGTGTGTAAATGCATAAATATTTTTACAATTGATCACACAAACAAAAAAAATTGTTATTTTAGAAGTAATGTTTAATAATATATTATTGAAAAGTGAAGTGGTTGTTTGGATGATAACCAATCATTCAAAAAGTGGAGTCATCGTATATATATATATGTGAATACAAATTAATAGTTGGAGCACGAATGCAAAGACCCCACCGGATACTTTTGTAGCTTTCATATCATCATATGCCAATACATACCAATTTCTAGTCTTAATTTTTTAACATTTAGATACTATTAATTGTATTATCCTATTTTTTGTTGAGTCATGTACATGTGTATGCAGTCGATTATTGTATAGTGTAATTTATTTAATTATGCTACACTTTTAACTTAATTTTAATATGATGATCAAAAAAATTATTAATTATTGAAGATATATTAAAATGAGTTAAAATTTATATTTCACTATATATAGATTATTTTTTAAGTATGTTAAATATTGCATATAAGAGGATATAAAGTACACAAAAACTTATACGGTTTGAAATATTTTATACATAAAATATACTCCATCCGTTCCAAGATTGTTTGCACCATTTTATGGGCACGCAAACTAAGAAAAAAGTGTAATGAGTGGAGTGTTGAGGGGTAATTTTGTGACTTTTATGAATAAAGTAAAGTGAATGATTGGATTGAGGGTAAGAGTAATGACATTTTGTGTAAATATGTGAATATTGTGAGGGTGAGGTTTATGAAAAAGTTTCTTTTTAGGTAGTGCAAACAAAGGAAAGAGTGCAAACAATTGTGGGACAGAGGGAGTAGTTAATTAAGGTAAGTTTGGATCAAATCCAGGTTAATGCGAGTCAAGACGGATCAAACTTAACTAAAATATATTTTTCCGCTTTTAAGTATTGTTTCACTATATGACCAAAACTATGTTACTTCTACATGACAAAGTAAATTTGTGGTAAAATTTGCAGGTTAAACTTAATTAAAATAATTTTTTTCGCTCTCAAGTATTTTGTCTTACTACATGATCAAAACTATGTTCTATAAGATTAAAATATTGTTACTACAAGGTCAAAAATGTATTACTACAAATTTAAAAATATTCTAGACACTTAATTTTTTGGGTGATATTGTCATAATATTTTTGATTTATTGTAGTATATTTTTGGCTTTCTTTATAATGACAATATTGTGATCTTGTAGTAATAATATTTAGATTTTTTAGTATCAAAATATTTTTTGATCTTATAATAACATATTTTGACCTTTGTAGTATCATATGTTTTGCCTTGTAATAACATTTTAGCTTTGTAGTGTCAATTTTATGCTACTATAAAATTAAAATATGTTGGAGTACTATATAAGACCAAAAATATTATGCAAATGCAAGGTTAAAACTATGTTAGTATAAGACCAAAAGTGTACTACTACAACTTCAAAAATATTTTGGACACTTAGTCTTTTAGACGAATTTGTTAAAAAAAATAGGACATGTAACAATACATGTTTGGCTAGGAATGACAATTTGAACACGCCCCACCTTGGTCTGCCCTAACCCGTGCTATTTAGGTTGCCCCGTCTAGAGTTGTCAAAACGGGTTAACTGGAAAGACCGTTCATAATCCACCTCCCATCATTTTACGGGTTTTGGCGGGCTGGCCCATGACAGAGACGGGTTGAAAAATGTTCAATCCAACCTATGATGGGTTGCGGGTTAGTTCACAAACTTTATCATTATATATATATATATATATATATATATATATATATATATATATATATATATTCAATGTATTATTATAATAAATTTTAAATAATATATAAATAATTACTAAAAATAAAATTAAAATATGAATAATTTTGGATAATTTATGATTAAATCCATCCAATTGACGTGAATAATTTTAATCTCTTATATTTAAAAAGTAGACCTCAAATATAATTTTTTATATTTAATTGACAAATCAACCGAATTAAAATTTAAACCTTCGAATTATTTAAATTATTATTGTCAATTAAAGGGGGAATCAATATATAACATGCAACGAAAGTTTAATTGACAAATCAACCCAACTATAAGTAGGCAATGTCAATTTACGAATACACATCTCACCACACTCTCTCAATCTACTCATGATAGTTATACTTTTATAAAGAGAAAGTTACAAAAAAAAAAAAAAATTGAATCTACGTAAATTATCAATTCTCTCGCGAAGTCATGTGAATACGTGGGCGACATCGGTGTATTCTCATTATCAAATCTCAATTTTATTTAGTAGGAGTATATTTTTTTGTGATTTTGTATCTTGCTTTAAAATTGAATCCATAAATTTCCAGTTATCACATCTTTACTCACAGTTAGGGGTGGAAGTAGGCTGGGCTACCCGACAGGGACCTACGGCCTAGCCTATTAAGAGCCTTGTTAGGCCTAGCCTATTTATAATATGATCCGGGCTAAGGCTTTTTAAAAAGCCTATTTAGTTAAGTAGGCTAGGCTTAGGTGCTTTATATAAGGCCTAATAAGTTTAACAAGCCGACCTATTTAAGATTATATTTTATATTTATATATATTTTATAATAAGCAATTCTTAAAATTTAGTACTAACATTTATATTAAATTAAATTAAAGTAAGTTAAATTTATTTTAGTACTTGAGAAATCGTTATAATGTTTGTATTTAAACTTATTGTTGTAATGCATTTGTTTTGGTAGTGAATTTTTTTACAACTTTGAATATTGAACTACTATTCGTATTGAACATATTTAATAGGCTTCTAAAAGGCTAGTAGGCCTGACCTATTTACTTAAAAGGCCAGGCTAAGGCTATAAAAAAGCCTATCATAGATAACAGGTCAGACTCAAACTCAATATTTATAAACCAGGCCCCGCCTTTTTCATGTAAAGCCGCCCAGCCTATTTCCACCCCTACTCACAGTTCAACTTAAAAAAGAACGTGTTACTTCCTCGTTCAACCTTAAAAAATAAAAATTTAAAAAAAGTATGCGGTCCAACCCGCTAAAACCCACAATCCATGCGGGTTGGCCCACATAGACCCACCTTTTAACCAGATTTATATTACTCAACCCAACCCACATTTTTTATAGATGGGCCCAACCCGATCCCATTTTGACGGCTCTAGCCCCGCCCCATGCACGTAGTGAATCGGGGCAGGTCAGTGTATCACTCTCGGCCCATTTTTAATATTAATTTTGTTATATATATAGTGTATTATTTTGGGTATTGAAATTCTTTATCGTCCTGATTGTTGTTTTCTCTCCCAACGTAAGTATGTTGTTAACCTTCTGGCTCGCCACATGATTAGTGTGAAGATTGCTTGAAATTCATGTGTTTCTTTTGCATAATTTTGAGGATTTTGTTGCATTATTCACACTAAATTGACTAATTGCACTTGAAATGAGAAATGTATGTGTTTTGCTATTTTTTAGGTAAGTTGAACTTATTTGGAAGCAAAATACGTGTCTGAGAATTCATGAAGTCAAGAAGATAATTGCACCATTGGATGCGTCTCGAAAAAATGAGTGGAATGAAAAAAAGAATCAAGTCAATCGGAGGTCGGGAGCTCAAGATATGATCGATACGATAAAATGCAAAATTGCAGCAGAATCCACTCGGGCAAGCGAGTCAACCCACTCGGTTGACCGAGTGAAATCTGCTTCCAGAGCATTTTCTGGACTTCCATCTCACTCGGTCGACCGTTTGAACCCGTTTCTGCGCGGAAATTCGAGAATTTGAAAGGATTTCAAGGGCTTAAATGCAAATTTCGTCTCAAACATTCTTCCAAGTTATAAATAGCTCCCCAAATCAGATTTTTGAGAGGTTTTGCCTCATTTCTACACACTCCAACCCTAGCTCATTTTGCTACAACATGTGATAAATAGAGGAGCAATTAACTTAGGTTTGAGGAGCTTATCTCCTCAAACACACTCTTCATTTTTATGCTTTCTTAGTTTAGAATCATTTGGGTATTTTATTTTCATGTAAGAATGGAGAAATTACAAGACTTTCAAGGTGATATTTTTCTTTTATTTAAGCTCTGTTTGATAAATTTCTTGTTTATTTCTATTTATTTTGGTGTTTTAGCCATGGGTGTTTCTTCAAACACCATGGGCTAAATATTTTATGTTTTGGGTGTTTGAAACCATGTGAATATTGAATGTGTGAATTGTTTAAGCTTTGATTATTGTTGATATTTGGATTATTGCTTCTCTTATTGGGTTTTATTGGTGCTTTGTGTATTAGCTTCTATTAATCCGTATTTTGAGGCATGTTTAGCGTAGACGAGAGTTACATGAACATGTTTAAATTTATGGTGTGAGTTGTTGATATACAAATGCGTTTATTATACTTTTAATTCGTCGAGAGAGAGTTAATTGTATTAGAACCCCATTAGGAGACATTAATTACTTGAATGGTTATTTGGGTAGTTGACGAGGATTAGGAAGATGTCTTATTACCGGGTTTGGGAACACCTTAGACGTAAGACTATAGTACCCGAAGGGAAACGATTTTCATCCTAGCATCTTGATGCTCTTAGCTAATCCAAATTGAAGCATAAAAACGGTATAAGCAATCCCACTCGATTTCACTAGGTAGAGAACACCCGAAGCATTCCCACACTTGCACTTCTTCGAATTTCATTCGTAGTTGTTATTTACTTTTAATTGTCATTTCCTTGTTTTCTTGGTTAGTAGTTAATTTATTTATTAGGATTGTGTTTAGTTTAATTTAATTCCTTTGATTGCCTCTTAGCTTTAGTTCAAAATGCTCCCGAAACCGTAGCTACATTAGTTATGACGACGTACAACTCTAGGGATCCATTGCACTAGTCTACCTCTCGTGGTTCGATACTACTTGGTCGAAACACTTACGTGTATACTACTACGATCCCTTATGCTTGAGGGGAAGTAGTTAGTCAAACATATGGACTAAAATTTGTTCAAGTCAATGGCGCTGTTGTCGGGGAGGTGACGTAGTGTTATAAGTGGGACTTAGAGTTAGTTGAGTACTAGTGTTAACTACATTACTTGCTTTATTTTATTTTCTTTTTATTTTGAGAAATTTGATACTTTGGTTCTTTGTAGGCGTGCACTTCATTGTGATGGATGGATATAATCAATACCCATTGAATCATTGCTATGATCAACATGGTATGATTTATCCTCCACAACATGTAGATGTGAGCTACGATGATTGGAGGAACTTTGATCATCATTATCAAATGCAACAAGTTTCCTCCTATTATCAAGATTGGAGGAATGAAGAAGCATCACCTCCTCCTCAAGGATATTATCCTCCACCTCCACATCAATACTCTTTTCCTCAACATCCATATCCACCGTATCCATATCTCCCTCCACCACCGATGGAGGAACCTCACCAAGTACACTATCGAGACTTGAGAGAAATTGAGGGTTTGACTTCTACCGATGAGCTCCTTGCACTCATCTTGAAAAAGATGGATGCAAGTGGAAAAAGGATGGAAGCAAATGATAGGAGGATGGAAGCGATAGAATCCCAACTTGGATAATTGGTCATCACCATGAAAGAACTAGAAGAAGAAGGTGACCAAAGTGGGGAGAAGAGTGAAGATGATAAATGCTTGGACAAAAGAGATGAAGAGAAATGTCCCTTGATGGACACGAGCAAAAAAGAACAAGAAGATCTAGAAGCATCGGAATACGACTTGAAGAGTGAAATGAGCATTTCTAAACTTTTAAACTCTTCAATTTACTCTTTAATTGATATTGATGCTTCTATTGATTTTATTTTGCCTCTTGATCGCTTTGATCCAAGAAAAGAAGTTGAGAAAAACTTGAGCATCCATAAGAAAAAAGGAAATGAATGGACAATAATGATGGTGAAAGAGCAAGAGGATCATCCATTGAGAAAAATATGCAAGAATGAGTCTACAATTCATGAGAGCCTCCTTGATTTTGAGGCCAAAAGATCGAAATACAATGGGAATGAGGCCCGATATCCATGGCCATTTCGATGAGAAGTTTGAACTTAAAAGAGTTATGTCCGGCATAGGACGTTAAACCTAGCGCTAAATGGGAGGCAACCCATTCTTTAATTGCTTTCTTTTCATTTATTTTATTTTATTTATTTTAGTATTTTTGTGCTTTGATCTTTGTTGTGGAGTTTTGCTTTGTAGGTTGAGTGTTGTGTTGAGGTTCAAGGATGAAAGTCGAGCATTGGTAAAATTCAAAGATATGGTGTTTTGGTGCTAAAAGATTCAAAGGACAAACGGTTGTGGTGGCTTGCATATTCTTGGTAAGCTCACTTGATGGATATTTTCCTAAGTAACACACTTAACCCCAAACTTTGCATTCAACTAGATAGTTTCATTTAAGTTTGGGGGGATTTCGTGTGTTTACTTTCATTTTTTTTTTGCACCGTTTGTCATAATGTTTTGAGCTTTGGAGGATGAAATATCTTGTGGATTGTTGGTGTTTGATGCTTAATTGATGGTGATTGTTGATTTTTGAAGTTTGGTTGAGTTAGTTGGTATGGATTGATACTTGCTTGTTCATTTGCTTATGTGAATAATCTTGTTTGGTTTAGTTATCTCAATTCATGATTAGACAAGCTTGTAAGCTTTAGAGCCTTTAGACTTTCATATCTTATGGTCTATTTTTCTTCATGTGAGTATCATTCATGCTTGTGTACTCTAGAACTTGCCAATTGTCTTGTTTGAGACTATTTTTTGTGTGAGATCTTTGAAAGTGATATAAGACCATCTTTGTTTTGAATAGTCACTTGGCCAAATTTTCCATACCAAATGAAATTTCTCCGTAGTTAGCCACTTTGAGCCTATTGATCCATTTTCTTTGGCAACCTACAAATTTAGCCTATTTGTCCATCTTGTATGAGCCTAAATTTTCCTATGAACTAGTGGAGCTTGAAAGTTGACAAATGTAGTTGAATTGAGGTGTAATGTGAATTTGGTGGATTTGTTTGGTTGAAAAGTGAAAAGATTGAAAAAAAGAAGAGAAAGGATGAATTGTGAGTTGTACATGAAAAGGATTGAGTTGATGAAAAAAGAAAAACATTGAAAAAGAAAACTCTCTTGTGTACAAACATTTGGTAAAGCTTCAAATTCAAAAGTGTTGATTGGTTGGTGGTGAAGATTGTGCTTTAAAAGAAAGGAGCTAGTGAATTGAGTGGATGGAGAAATTTGAGTTGCAACTTCATCAATTGTAACTTTACTCTTGAGTTTTAGAGATGTTCGACGAGACGTCTTTACTTCTCGCTCCACTAGTTTATGAGTCACTTTATCTAAATCCTTCCTACCTTAACCAAAGAGCCTACATTACAACCAAATGTGAAGTCCTTATTGATTCTTTGATTGAACACTTTCATGTGGTGGAGAACTTAGACATTTGGCAAGCATATGGAGTGCACTTGTGTGATTTGATGTTGAGAGCATACATTTCCTTGATATACACTTTGAGTGATGAGAGATACACTTACTTGTGAGGAAATTATGAATTGAGCACTTAATCTTGCATTGATTTGAGCATAACTTGTGAACTTGTTTGTGGATTTTTGTACCTCTTGTCTTGACTACATTGAGGAAAGTTGACAATCACTCATTCAATTTTGATTGAATTTCTTCGCAATCCTCCCACTTGTTCTATATTTCTTTCGTTGCTCGGGGACAAGCAACATTTTAAGTTTTGGGGGGTTGATTAGTGTGAAAATTGCTTGAAATTCATGTGTTTATTTTGCATAATTTTGAGGATTTTGTTGCATTATTCACACTAAATTGACTAATTGCACTTGAAATGAGAAAGGTATGTGTTTTGCTATTTTTTAGGTAAATTGAACTTATTTGGAAGAAAAATACATGTCTGAGCATTCATGAAGTTAAGAAGATAATTGCACCATTGTATGCGTCTCGAAAAAATGAGTGGAATGAAAAAAAGTATCAAGTCAATCGGAGGTCGGAAGCTCAAGATATGATCGATACGATAAAATGCAAAATTGCAGCAGAATCCACTCGGGCAGGCGAGTCAACCCACTCGGGCAGGCGAGTCAACCCACTCGGTTGACCGAGTGAAATCTGCTTCCAGAGCATTTTCTGGACTTCCATCTCACTCGGTCGACCGTTTGAACCGGTTTCTGCGCGGAAATTCGAGAATTTTAAAGGATTTCAAGGGCTTAAATGCAAATTTCGTCTCAAACATTCTTCCAAGCTATAAATAGCTCCCCAAATCAGATTTTTGAGAGGTTTTGCCTCATTTCTACACACTCAAACACTAGCTCCTTTTGCTACAACATGTGATAAATAGAGGAGCAATTAACTTAGGTTTGAGGAGCTTATCTCCTCAAACACACTCTTCATTTTTATGCTTTCTTAGTTTAGAATCATTTGGGTATTTTATTTTCATGTAAGAATGGAGAAATTACAAGACTTTCAAGGTGATATTTTTCTTTTATTTAAGCTCTGTTTGATAAATTTTTTGTTTATTTCTATTTATTTTGGTGTTTTAGCCATGGGTGTTTCTTCAAACACCATGGGCTAAATATTTTATGTTTTGGGTGTTTGAAACCATGTGAATATTGAATGTGTGAATTGTTTAAGCTTTGATTATTGTTGATATTTGGAATATTGCTTCTCTTATTGGGTTTTATTGGTGCTTTGTGTATTAGCTTCTATTAATCCGTATTTTGAGGCATGTTTAGCGTAGACGAGAGTTACATGAACATGTTTAAATTTATGGTGTGAGTTGTTGATATACAAATGCGTTTATTATACTTTTAATTCGTCGAGAGAGAGTTAATTGTATTAGAACCCCATTAGGAGAAATTAATTACTTGAATGGTTATTTGGGTAGTTGACGAGGATTAGGAAGATGTCTTATTACCGGGTTTGGGAACACCTTAGACGTAAGGCTATAGTACCCGAAGGGAAACGATTTTCATCCTAGCATCTTGATGCTCTTAGCTAATCCAAATTGAAGCATAAAAACGGTATAAGCAATCCCACTCGATTTCACTAGGTAGAGAACACCCGAAGCATTCCCAAACTTGCACTTCTTCGAATTTCATTCGTAGTTGTTATTTGCTTTTAATTGTCATTTCCTTGTTTTCTTGGTTAGTAGTTAATTTATTTATTAGGATTGTGTTTAGTTTAATTTAATTCCTTTGATTGCCTCTTAGCTTTAGTTCAAAATGCTCCCGAAACCGTAGCTACATTAGTTATGACGACGTACAACTCTAGGGATCCATTGCACTAGTCTACCTCCCGTGGTTCGATACTACTTGGTCGAAATACTTACGTGTATACTACTACGATTTCTTATGCTTGAGGGGAAGTAGTTAGTCAAACATATGGACTAAAATTCGTTCAAGTCACCACAATATGTTCATGGCCAAGCTAGTCTAGACTCCTTTGTCTACATTAGTTGTTTTCGCCTTATCTGATGGAACACCTCATGTCGATTCCTCTGTGTATCGTCAAATGTTTGGTAGCCTTTTCTGTAGTATGTTTCAAGGGTTGGGTTGTTCATCCATTAAAGCGGTTTGTGAGCTGGGTTCAAAATGTCGTGAGACAGTTCGGTCCATATTCGGTGTGGACGTTAGAGCATTGAGAAGGCCTTTCCCTAGTACGAGAGGATCGAAAAGGTGGGAATCTAAAATTATGGAAAGTGTTAAAGAGAATCTCATTCATTAATTAAGAACAAATTTATTAATACATATATATATATATTTTTTTTAATTTCACAAAAAAATAAAAATAATTTATCTGTGAACTATTGAAACTGATTATTTTTAGTATTTCCCAATGAGGTATACATTTCAAACTTATTTTCAGAAAAAAAGGATAGAAAATGTAGCAAAAGAAAAGGGCAAGAAAATTTACGGAATCAAAGACACCTAATAAAAGCTTGTAAAAAAAGAAAAAGACACCTAATAAAAGAACTGGAAAAGTTTTGGAAGTAAAGAAAAGAGGAAAAACCACTGTCATATTTTTCATATTTGTCTTTAGCACTACATCCAACTACTAATTTATACCAGTAGTCTGTAGTATTTGTTTTTTGGTTATTTTTTTTCTTATTTTATTTAGTTATCTTGAGAGTTTATTTGTAAATACAAATAACAACTTTCAAAATCACTTATTTTCAAAATTTCTTTCATAGTTTTTGAATAAAAAGTAATTCAGTTTAATTTATAAACACCCCTATTTTTTGTTACTCAATTTTATTTTCCGTCTGTCTTATTCTTTTTTTTAACAAACTGCGAGTATGTCAGTACATTTCACATTTTATTGTAAGGAGTACTTTTTTTTATCCCTCTCTCTCAATCACATCAAATATAATACATTTACTTATTATATTACTCTCTCTCTCAATTGTTTGAACTCTTTTTTTATTAGTTTCACAATTGTTTGTACATTTCAATTTTTTTTTTTTCATAAAACTTACTCTTTCACAATATTCACATATTTACACAAAATATTAGTATTACATATTTTACTTAGTTTATGTGTCTATTAAATAGTGCAAATATATATTTTTGTGTCTATAAAGTTTACAAGTACTCCCTCCGTCCGTCTATAAGTTTCCCATTTTACCATTTTGGTACGTCCGCCTATAAGTTTTTCATACCTTTTTTTTTATGTATTTTTTCTTACACTTCACTTTATATCTTACTTTTTTTCTCTATCTCTCCTCTCTCAATCACATGACTTGTACTATATTTATTATTTAATTATTATTTTTAATCTCTGTGCCAAAAAGTAACGTGAAGCTTATAGGCGGACGGAGGGAGTAGCTTAGGGAATGGAAATGAGTATTTTACTTGTTAACTGTTATATATACTTCAAGTACTGTAACTCATTTCAAAGTTTTCTACTTAAATATCTTTTGTTATTGTACTTGAATTGTTAATGACACTCGCCCCAAAAGCTGAAGAACAAAAAGAAAACCTTCTGCTTCTGGTTATGGCCTAAAAAACAACACCCTTTTGACCCTAATCCCTCTAATTCAAACCTTTTTCCCTACACCATTCTTGGACTCTGCTTCCTTTACACACATTTGAGTATTATATATTTGTCTTGCACCTTTTCTTCCGTTAATTCAACAACAAACAAAAGATGCCTTGTTTGTTTTGAAATTTCAAGAAACAAATGGAAAAACTCCACCTTTACGCTTTGCTGGGAGCCCTCTTCTTCCTCTCTTCAGCTCATTCCGAAACCCTTCTCGAAACTGACAAACAAGCATTGCTCGATTTCTCCAACCAAATTCACAATTTCCGCCGCCCTTTGAACTGGAATGAGCAGGACCCTGTGTGTAAAAACTGGATAGGAATCAACTGCAGTGAAGATGGGAGCAGAGTGGTGTCAGTCCGCCTGCCGGCGATTGGATTTCACGGCCCCATTCCGGCCAACACTTTGAGCCGTTTATCTGCATTGCAGATCTTGAGCCTTAGATCTAATGGCATTAATGGGAGTTTCCCTCTTGATTTTGGTAATCTCACAAACTTAACTTTTCTGTATCTTCAGCACAACAATTTCTCAGGCCCCCTGCCTGCTGATTTCTCTGTTTGGAGGAACTTAACTATTGTGAACCTCTCTAATAATGGGTTTAGTGGTAGCATCCCTCAATCTTTGTCCACTTTGAATCAGCTTATAGCTTTGAATCTTGCAAACAACTCATTATCTGGTGATATTCCTGATTTGAATTTGCCAAATTTGCAGTTGCTTAACTTATCATACAATAATCTTGTTGGCATTGTGCCTAAATCACTTGAGAGGTTTCCAAAGTCTGTGTTTGTAGGCAACAGTGAATCTCTATCTCTATTCAATTTCACAGTTACTCCCATTTTGCAAACACATACAAGGGGTAAAAGTGTAGGAAAATTGAGTGAAAGGGCTTTACTTGGTATTATAATAGCTGTTTCTGTTCTCGGGGTTGTTGGTTTCGGTTTCCTGTTGCTTGTTTGCGTTCTTAGACGAAAGACGGTAGATGATTTTCCGGGGAAATTGGAGAAAGGGAGTGTATCTCCGGAGAAAGCAATTTCTCGTAGCCAGGACGCGAGTAATAAGTTGGTGTTCTTCGAGGGGTGCAACTATGCTTTTGATCTAGAAGATTTGTTGAGAGCTTCTGCTGAAGTATTGGGGAAGGGTACTTTTGGAATGGCTTATAAGGCGATACTGGAGGATGCGACTAGAGTGGTCGTGAAGAGGTTGAAGGATGTGAATGTAGGAAAGAAGGAGTTTGAGCAACAAATGAATTTGATCGGAAGTATTAAGCACGAGAACGTGACTGAGCTCAGGGCTTACTATTACTCCAAGGACGAGAAGCTTATGGTTTACGATTTCTACACTCAAGGAAGTTTAGCTTCAATGTTACATGGTAAATTTGCAATTCTTTTACCTTATTCAGATGAATGTCTTGTTTTTACTGTTTATATTAACCTTTAAAGATCAATATCATAAGCTAAAATGTTCCTAGAGCCAAACACATTTGTGATTTGTTTGTTACTTGTAGGGCCAGGCCGGGCCACGATGGTGGCAATCACCGGGAGCCCGCTTAGGCAATAGGACTAGTTTAGGATATTCTTTCCAGCTTGGACTTATCAATTAGAACAAAAGTGGTATAAATATAAAATATGTGTGTGTGGGTTCAGAATGATCAAAGCATGTTCATGCATCTTAGTCGAACAGACAAATCTATTTGACCCAGTATATTGAATCGGGCTAAATGTCGCTATCGTTTTCTCTATGGCATCATGAATGATGTGTTAAAGAAAAGAAAATACTACTTCTTATCAGATGGTCCACTACTTGTTCTTTCAGCCGCGGCCTATTAGTTCAAAATCAACTTGTGACACAATAGTATGATGTTTATTCATCTGTTTGATTAGAAGCTTTTGTTATTATTCATTACATCATTATTGCTCTAATCACTACTTAAAATTAACAGTAATTTATGACATTTTTTTAAAGAATGTAATGGTAGTCAACTAGAATAAATTATAATCTAACCCATTCCTTTACATAAAACACCATGATTTAGACATTTTTAAATGGTTGAACTTTTTTAGACATTTATTTTTTTATTCAGGTGATGTCCTGGTTTATGATGCTAATATTAAATTACATAATGTTTATTGTTGTCTCATATTTCGGTACAATAACCAGTGCAATATCTATGCATGTAAAAACTAGGGTGAACTTATTTATGTTGAAGAGTAAGTCACCTGTACACCAGTTGTACAGTGCAACTGTACACGACTAATATTTTTCACGGGAAACAACTAATACCATTTGAAAATTCACTTGAGTTGCACGGTATACCTGATATATATAAGACTTTGTCTGTGTTAAAACAAGAAATTTCAGAATTTTGCCTCGTCTTGTGCCGTTTTTAAACCCTAACATGAATTCACATTTGCAGGGAGACGAGGAGACAATAGTCCTCCTCTGAGTTGGGAAACCAGACTAAATATAGCCATCGGTGCTGCAAAGGGCATAGCTCGAATCCACAACGAAAACGGAGGGAAGTTGGTACATGGAAATGTCAAATCATCAAACATATTCCTAAATTCTCAACAATTTGGTTGTGTATCAGATATGGGCCTGTCAGCAATAATGAGTTCATTAGCTCCTCCGATAGCTCGTGCTGCAGGTTATCGAGCCCCAGAGGTGTCAGACACGCGGAAAGCAATGCAGCCTTCTGATGTCTACAGCTTCGGAGTGATCTTACTCGAGCTTCTCACGGCTAAATCCCCCGTTCACACCATTAACGGGGATGAGATTGTCCACCTGGTCAGGTGGGTCAACTCGGTAGTGAGAGAAGAATGGACTGCGGAAGTTTTTGACATCGAGCTTTTGAGGTGTCCCAACATTGACGAAGAATTGGTGGCGATGCTACAGATAGCAATGGCGTGCGTTGTAAGAGTTCCGGAACAGAGGCCTAAAATGTCGGAAGTGGTCAAAATGATCGAGAATATACGTGAGGCTGGTCCGACGAATGGGGAGGCATCATCTGAAGCAAAATCGGAGAATCCGACGGGTGTATAAGAGGAGAGATCACTATGTGTAGCCTCTGTTTATTAGGCCATTTGGTTCGTTCGTTCACCAGCTTGGTGGACAAAGGTTCTTACAAGAAAGAGAGCATTTTAAGGTGGAGTTTGGCGAATTATGTTGTGTCTTGTATGATTGTGGTATGCCTCTGGATATCTAGATTTTTGTTCTTTTTTTCTTTCTTACTTGGTAAAAATTTGTATGTATTTTCAAGCAAACAGGTTATTGACCTATTCTTCTACTCTTCTTCCCCGTATAGATTACCTATTTGTTTTTTATATTTAAATAATTTCAAGGGAAGATTAGGAAAAAAAAAATACAATAAATATACATTATAAAGTATAAAAACGTCAAAAATGAAAGGTAAAAGAGAGAGAAGTGACTCAATTTAATTATTCCCTCCAAAAACAAAAATAAATTTCCTACCCTTCCTCATTTAATTGACTCACATACTTTTTTCACATTATCACTTTATCTATTTTATCATTCTAATTTCTAAATGGTAAAAACTTGTGTGAGACCGTCTCACGGATAAAGATCCGTGAGACGGATTCTTTTAACACATATTTCAAAATTTTGGGTAGGATAATCCATATATTTTTTTTTTTTTCAGATTTTGGTTTGTAAAAAAAGTGATAATGTTTAAGTAAAAAGTGATAATATTTTTAACAAAAGTGACTATCACTTTTTACTTAAACACTATCACTTTTTATATATAAAAACCGTCTCACAGATCTCATTCTGTGAGACGGTCTCACCCAAGACTAGTCTATTCTAAGGAGGGTGTATTCAATTGGGATTCTGTTGGATTTTTTTGGACTTTTAAAATCTGGGGTATTCAATCCGGATTTTTAAAAGTCTTTCAAAATTTTGAGGTATTCAATACGGATTTTAAAAAGTCTTTAGAAATCTTTTGGTATTCAACAATCTATGATTTTAATACTCTATGGATTTCGTTGGATTCTCCTTCAAAAATATAAATAAATTTCACTATTCAAAATCTCTTCTAAAAACTAGAGATTTCAGCGGATTCTCTCAAAAGGTCCTGAAAGAGAAGAAAAAAAAAAATTCTGTTGTTCTTCTAACAAAATTTCAAAGTCTCCTTCGAAAGCACATACCGACATTCTTGCTGTAATTCGAACCACAAAATCCTACACAACCCTCTTCTTCAAACGAAATAATATCAAGAAACGTAACTATGTTCTTCAATAAGCATCACAGATTCTTCACCATCATTATTATCGTGAAAAAGATTACATCTCTGTATTTTAAAATTATGTTCTCTCTTTAAAAATTATAATATATCGTTAAGATCTCAAGAACATTTATTCACGATCTTAAATTAGCACGTGGTGTTCGATATCATCTAAAAGATTTTGGTGGTCAAGTTACCCCAAAAATGCAATTGAGTTATTCAATATTCGCGAGAGATTTTTTTTTGGTATTTTCAAATCGTCATTCACAATTTTTAAAACCCACCTTTGTTCCCATTTCAAACACAAGCAGAGTTAGTATTGGCTGGATTACATAACTTTATTCGAAAAGAATGTTATGAATTTCCAATCGAATATGAAGAAGATCAAGATTCACCACATCTTGCACATGGAAGAGAAAATTTGGAATTGCTTTCTCAAATTCTCAAAGCCAATTACAACATAGAACTGAATCCTAGGTATAACCGTGGAAATGAAGATGAGAATAATAATGATAAATAATAGTAATTTTTTTTTGAACTAATATATTTTTGGTATTTTTTCTAAATAATTTAGATAATTTTTTTTATATTCAAGTGTGTTCGATATACGTTTGCATCATAGTTTTAGGGGCGTAGTTTATGGAAATCCATGTAAATTAATAAAAAAATGTGTATTTTAGAATCCTGCCAAATCTATGAAAATTCATATAAATCAATAAAAAAGTCAGTCAAACTCTGCATAGAGTCTATGGATTTTCTAAATCCACTGACTTTTTAAAGTCCAAAAAAATTCAACAGAATCTCAATTGAATACACCCTCAAGTGTTGGTTGAAAGAGAATGCAAATAAAATGGTTTGAATATTATTGTTTTCAAAATAAAATAGAAATAATGAAATTGTACCAAAAAAAAAATAATTAAGGATAAAATAACTTATTGAACAATGTAAATTGAATTACAGTATTGAGTTACTATTAATTTTCCTACAAAGATGTATGACTCAGTGACGGAGCCAGGAATTTTCGGTAGGGGGGCCCGATTATCATTATTATAAAGATAAAAAAATGTATTTATTATACTTATCGAAATTTCTTATAATAAAATTGTAAATACATTTCATTCCATTAAATCAAATCATCGAGTTTACTTTCATTGTATTTTGTAAGATGTTTTGATAGTCTGCACTCAAAATGAAGCCGAGTAATATAAAAATTGTTAAAATATTAATATTCAATATAATAAAATATAATACATTAATGTGTTCCAATATTCTATAGTTATATAATAATTTTAAATATAAATGTACAAAAAATTTAAAACACTAAACTATTTTTATTTTTAAATTCTCTACTAAAATATTGTTCAATTTTAAAGATATTCTTGTGAATCTTAGCAAAAATTTAGACAATAATTTTAAATATACTATTAATCTATATTATTGACTCTATTAAAAAAAACGGAGTATTAAGAAACAAAATGTATGCAAACATTCATTTTTAGTCCGTCTAAACTTATTATGTATGTAAAAAATGTAAATAATATTTTTATCATCACTTCAAAATCATCATTTATTTACTCAAATTGTCAATAATTTTATTCATATACAAATACATATCATTATTTTAAAAAGAAAAAATTTATTTATATATATATAATAAAATAAAATAAAAAATGGTGGGGGGCCACTGGGCCCCCCTGGGCCCAGTGTGGCTCCGTCTATGTGTATGAGTGTTCCTCTTTGTTGCAGTGGAAGGTGTAAGAAAATGTAGCACTAAACTGTTGGACATGTATAGACAGAAGGTGTAAGAAAATGTAACAGTAAATTGTTGGACATGCATAGACAGGACACGTGTAGTTATATGGAATTAAACACATATCCCTCTTATGATCTTTACTTATTATTCATTTAAATTATTATTTACTTTATTTGATAAATAATTATTTGGGTTAATTCTAAATAAATAAATCACCTTTAATCTCAATATCAATTTAATAACGGCCTTTACGATTTTTTTTAAAACTCCAACCTTCTTTTATCGTGTTGCAATTAGATACACATTTTTTTTTCTCCGGTCAACAATTGATGACGTGGCTTGTCGGAGCTCGCCACATCATATTACACATATTTTTTTTATTTTCCACATAAAAGATTACACTTTATAGAAATAAAAATATAAAATTTTATAAAAATAAAATTTCTCCTCTGCTTCTCAAACTAAATCAAGTTTTCTTCTACCATTCTCAAACTAAATCAAAATCAAGTTATTCTCTTCTAACCATAAAAATCATAAAAAAAAATCATACAAAAGAAAAAAGAAAAAAAAAAAAAAAAAACCCACACATCTAATCCATGACCATTGGTGATTTGGTGGATTATTTTTCAGGAATTCTTAAATTATTTAATTATTTTGTTCAACTAGTTCGAGAACTATAATTTTTTTCGGTGGACCTCAATTAATTAGAGTTTAATTAAGATTAGGGACAATCTATAGACACAACTAGGAAAAGAGACAAAAAATTATAGTATTAGAATTAAGTTCAAATTAATAACCAAATAACCTATTATGCCCTTTATGCTTATAAGACACTAATAATGGAAATTAAAATTAGATTTTAAGTTTTAAATCAATTTAATATAAAATTAGATTTTAAATTTTAAATCATAATATCTCATAACAAAATCATTCCATGGTCAACTATCCAATCTTCGATATCTCATACCTAATCAATAATTCAATACCCAAATCCCATATGCTATACGCAATAATTCGATACCCAAATCCCATATGTTATACGCAATAATTCGATACCCAAATTCCATATGATATACGCGATCACTGCACCAAAATACATAAAATCTGGCGATCATGACCGAAATTCCCAAAATACAGAAAGTTTGATCTGCAATATCTCATCCGATAATCATTCCATTATCAAGGTATGCAATTTTATTCGGTGTTGTCTTAATGCAATAATCAATAATTCGTTTAGTTCATGGTTCTTCCAAATTCATAAAGTCTGATCTTCGATATTTTCTGCATCGTCACTATTTTATATTATGCGATTTAGGGCTTTATTGAAGGAGTTAATTGGAGAAGCTAATTTACAGAATCAGAGATGGAATATGCTATGATTTTAAAGTTCGAATTCGAGGATAAAATCAAGTTGATCCGTGTTCAACAATCTTCAAAGTTCGAAGACATTGTTAATGAAATAATCGGTATGTGGCCCATATTATCGAATTCTAATATAGGCATGTGTTATTCTGTTGGTTGCATAAAGAATTGTTCTTTATCATCTGATTCTGATTTGGTTAGTTTAGTTGAATTTTGCTAGATTTCATCGGAAAAATTAGTTGAAGTTTATGTTTGTTCTACACAGTCTAAGAATTTAGTACTTGATATGCATAATTCACAAAGTTTGGGCGTTAGTTTGGCAATCAGTGATGATCGTGTTAATACTTCTGCATCCCAGACTCAATTGTCAAATATACCTGATAATCGTGTTGACATTGCGTATGTTTTTTTTTTTTGTTTGTTTAGATGATATTTTTTTGCATATGGTTTACAATCTTAGCTTATATGCAACGTATATTTTCACATATGCTCTAAATATTTAGCATATATTTCAATATATGCATTGATTAGATATGTCTTCATTACCAGAATAATGAATCTCATATTAAAATAATGCATACAAATATAAAATTAATATTAAAAGATTCTAATTTACCAATCATAATTATGGGCAATTATTACCAGTTACATTTCATGGAAAGTTACAATCCACAAGTTTTAATTCAATCATCATTTAATTTACCAATCATAATTATGGGCAGTTATTACCGGTTTCATTTCATGGAAAGTTACAATCCACAAGTTTTAAGTCAATCATCATTAATATAATATTATTAATTTTAAATATATCCACTATTCCCCACAATTATCTCACGTAATCCAAACCAACAATATATTTTTGACATTTTCAAACATATTGATATTCAATGGTAATTTTTTTCTATAAATAATATTATAATTACAATTTCTAAAATGAATAGTTTATTTTGATATCCACGTTTGCATAATATGTACACGTCAATATTATAATAATACTTTTTATATATAACATCTATAAACAAATGATTCACGTAATAATACTATGATTATCGTAGTAATCATAAATATAGATAAAAATGGTGTATTTTGCATTCTTACTGCACATATCACAATGTGCATATTTGTTTGGCATATACGTGCGCATATATTCCATTACGATTTGTTCCACGTTACTGAATTAATTACATCATATGTATTTTTTTTTTTTTTTTAAAGAAGCTTCTCCAATACTCCAGCTCTGTTTTAGGAAGGTTTGAAATTCCGAACGCAATTATGACCGAGATTTTCGAGAATTTAATATTTTATCAGTTTCTATTTTGAATTTAATATTTTATCTTATTAGGAAGGTTTGAATTTTCGAACGCAATTATGACCGAGATTTCCGGGAATTTAATATTTCATCGACTCCTGTTTTGAATTTCCTATTTTATCTTAATTGAATATGCAAATTTCGATTTTATTTATAAACGGAGGTTAAAATTGTACTTTTATAAATCAAATTGTCCTTCCTCCTAACTTTTAAAATTTTTGTCTTTATTTCGAATTTCTATAGGTGAAATGTCCTATATACTAATTTCGTATTTGGGTGTATGCTGAAGATAACCTTGTTGGTGGTTTTTTTTTTTTGCAATTTTTAGTTTTAGGTTATGATTTTGATTTTTAGGATTTGAAGAGAAGATCTTGATTGATTGAGTTTGAGAAGTGAGAAAGGGCTTTTTTAATTAATTATTATTGTTTGAAAAAGTATTTAATAAAATATTGTTGTTTGGATTGGGTTTACTAAAATAAACTAGAGCGCCATTACATGGGGCGCTTCTACCTTGAAACTAACAAAGTCTGAAAATGACAGAGGGGTGGTTGAAGTTGCAGGGAAGGGCGCCTTTAAAACTGACGCCATTTGCTCCCATTCTGCACCCCTACTAACAGGCAGTTACAGGCTACTCTAAAACATGTAAGAGGCCAGCCTCTCTCCTCTCTTCAAATACATTTTCCATCCCTCGCCGTTCTCCTCCGAAAAAACAAAAACCTCTTTATTAAAAAGGAAAATAAAAAGAAATTCATCTTAACAATTTTCTTAACAATACTCTTACCTATCTAAGATGAATTTCTTTTATTTTTAATAAATAGGTTTTTGTTTTTAGGGAGGAGAATGGCAAGGGATGGAAAATGTATTTGAATAGAGGAGAGAGAGGCTGGCCTCTTACCTATTTTAGAGTAGTCTGTTAGTAGGGGTGCAGAATGGCAGCAAATGGCGCCAGTTTTAAAGGCGCCCTTCTCTGCAACTTGAGGTCTCATTTTCAGACTTCGTTAATTCCAAGGTAGAAGCGCCCCTTCTAATGGCGCTCTAGTTTATTTTAGTAAACCCACCCCAAACACCAATATTTTATTAAATATTTTTTCAAACATTAATAATTAATTAAAAAAGCCTTACACTCATAACAAGAACTCTGTTGAGTTTGAGAAGCAAAGAAGATGCCGAGAGTTTTATTTTTATTTCTATAGAGTGTAATTTTTATGGTGAGAAGAGAATAACTTGATTTTGATTTAGTTTGAGAATGGTAGAAGAAAACTTAATTTAGTTTGAGAAGCGAGGGGACGCATGAAATTTTATTTTTATAAAGAGTAATCTTTATGTGGAAAATAAAAAAAATATGTGTAATATGATGTGGCGAGCTCCGGCAAGCCACATCATCAATTGTTGACTGGAGAAAAAAAAAAGTGTACCTAATTGCAACACGATGAAAGGTTGGGGTTTTAAAAAAAAAAACCGTAAAGGTCGTGATTAAATTGATATTGAGACTAAAGCTGGTGTATTTATTTAGAATTAACCCTAATTATTTTATTTATAAATGAATTATCTATTTAATTTAAATTAATCAATATTCATAAAAACTCTTGTCGGAATAAATGAACATAATAAATCTGAACGGAGGAGTAATATTTATAAAATATAGCAGTAAACTGTTGGACATGTATATACAGAACAAGTGTAGTTATGTAGTTATTACTTATATAGAATTAAACACATGTCCTCAGTTTTATGATCTTCACTTTTTGTTTTTTACTTTTTTTTTAATAACTTTTTGTACTATCGTTTTAATTTTATTTTAGGCCTTAAGTGAGTCATTCCAATTTATATATTATATAATTAAATTAATATTAATTATTATTATTATGATATTATTAATTATTATTTGTAATATTACCGGTTATTAAATGTGGTATTATTGGTAATTATTTGTGGTATTATTAATTATATGAAATTATTTATTATTGCGCAGGACATTACTAATTATTGTTTATGGTATTACATATTATTTTTGTTATTGCTGAATATAATTATCGTCTATAAGCTCCTCGCTACTTTTTGGCACAGAGATTAAAAAAAGTGATTAAATAATAAATATAGTACAAGTGATGTACGTGGTTGATAGAAGTAGGGGTGTGCACGGTTCGGTTCGGTTCGATTAATCAAACCGTCCGTAAATCGTAAACCAAACTATAAACCGTTCTTTTTTTTTCAAAATAGCAAATCAAACCATATTTATAAAAATGTCATTACTTTCTCTACATTTACATAAAAATCAACTCATTTATTTATTTTATATATAAAAATTTATAAAATTACCCCTCAAAATCTTTCACTAAATTCACTTTTCTTATTTACGTGTTACTTTACATATTGAAAGAAATCATAAAACAGAGTAGTATTATATTAGATTACTTTTATACTAAAAAAAAAAAATGGTGAAAATACAAATTAGCATGATAGTGTAGGTTAGAATTAGTATCCCGACAGCACCACATCCACAATGTCATGTTGTGTACACGCAAGAATCATTTTCCACTACTACCACCATTTCCTTCAATTAAAAAACCCACTACTTTTGACGTAATCAAAATATAATAAGTACCCAACAAAAAGACTAATTAAAAGCATTATCTAGACTGGGTAGTAATTTTTCACCGAGCTGTAAAAGTAAAAAAAAAAAGTAGAGATTTACTGTCGCACATTCACCTGAACTTCCTCTTGGTGGCGGATTTGCCGCTTTTGTTATATCGACGTAATTCCGCCGTCGAGTCGAGAACCGAGTCTCTGTACTTATTAGGCATCGCCACCGCCCACCGTCCTCCCCCTTGTCGATCGCACCACCAGCGGCGCCGTCTCATCCCATTCCGCCGCCTTCGGTTGTGTTGGAGAAATTGGGTTTTTATTCAATTTCTTAATATTTAATTGATTTTAATTAATCAATTATTTGAGGGTATGAATATTTAATTTCCGAAGAATTAAATATTGTAGGATCGTTCTACTCTCCGAGTAGATGATCGTAGTATATTTAAAATCTCAAAACCGAATTTCGGTGAGTGAGAAATTAATGTACGAAGTTTAAGACAAAGTGATGCGTTGGGAGTAGTTTTAATAACTATCCCACATTGATAAATGTGAGAATTAACTACCTCCTTATTAATAGGAGTTAGTTAAGAATGTTCAAATTGTAGTGACTATTGAACCATTCAATTTGCCACACGTGCGCGCGCGCGCCGCCCGCCCGTCCGGCCGAGCCGAGCCGGGTCCGGGGTCCGGGGTCCTGGGCCTTGGCCTTGGATCTTGGCAATTGGACTTTGGGTGGACTTGGGCCTGGGGCCCCTCTATCTTTTTGAGGTTCTAAAAATGTGGGCCTCGACAAGCAGAAGTTGACTTCTGGAATTTGAATTTGAAATGTGATTGTCTTAATTGCGTGAAGTTTAAGAATGGAAGTTACCATTCCGAAACTGCCATATTAATGTGCTGGATATTAAGAATGGGAGGTTACCATTCCGGAAACTGCCTTATTAAGTGCTGGAGGAGTATTAAGAATGGGAGTTACCATTCCTGAAACTGCCAGAAACTACCGTATTAATGGGTGACCAGCCGTTACTGCCTTAAATACCCGTCTGTTCCACACCTGGGTGACACTGCCTATAAATAGGAGTGCATGGTTTTGGGAAAAACACACTTTTGCATACAACAAATTTCACCTGAGTTTTTCCAGAAAAATTGCATACTATTTTCAGCATTGCATAGCATTTTAGAGTGCGATCCGGTTCTAACGTGTAATCTGTTCGCTGGAGCTTTGTACGCTGCGGTGTTGCTCGTGCAAAGAGGAAGCCGTTTTACCTTTCGAAGCAACTCGTCAATCCGTGAACACTAGCCGGGACGTGTTTGTTTTACGGGAAAAGGTATCACCTTGACTCGGCTCTTTTCCCTAACTTTCTGTTTATCTACAGTGCTGTCTTCTTCCCTTTCTGGACCTGCTATTCTAAGAAGCTGCTCAAACAAGGAAGCTGCCTCTTTTGGAAAGTTGAAGAACTCGAAGAATTTGTAATTTCATTTTCTGTCTTTATTTCTTTTCCGTCTAAATTCTTTGTAAGCCATTGTTGGTAATCTATAAACCGACAATCGTAAAACAAACAAGAAAAAAAATAAAAAAAAAATACCATAATGGCATCTGACGGAAATGGCTCTGACAACACCCCTGTCGACAACACCCTTGTTGAGAACACCTCGAACCCAACTCCAAACGTTGTCCCCAATAACACGTTTTTACCCCCCATGTTTTTTCCACCCACTGAAACTCGCAATTTCATGGTGCATGGGGAAAAACCCGAGAAGTTCTCGGGTACTGATTTTAAGAGGTGGCAACAAAAGATGTTGTTTTACCTCACGACACTTCACCTGGCAAGGTTCCTCCGGGAGGATCCGCCCGTTGTCGCTGAAAGTGAAACGGATAATGCTAGGAGGGTCGCATTTGACCAATGATCTCATGGCGATTTCTTGTGTCGGAACTACGTCCTTGGAGGACTAGTTGACGCGTTGTATAACGTGTACCAACCGGTTCGTACTGCCAAAGAACTGTGGGAGTCTTTGGAACGAAAGTACAAAACCGAGGATGCCGGAACTAAGAAGTTCGTGGTGGCGAGATTTTTGGACTTCAAAATGGTAGATGGTAAATCTGTCGTTGAACAAGTTCAAAAATTTCAGTTAGTCCTACATGATATCCTCGCGGAGGGTATGGTCCTTCCGGACGCTTTCCAAGTAGCCGCAGTGATTGAGAAACTACCACCTTCTTGGAAGGATTTTAAAAGTTATCTCAAACACAAGCGAAAGGAAATGAGCCTAGAAGATTTGATCGTCAAACTTCGAATTGAAGAAGATAATAAAAGGATGGACGGTAAATCAAATCAAGTCTCGGATGAGGCAAAGGCAAATTTAATGGAACGTGGTGAATCGTCTAAAAAACGTAAAAGGCCTAATGACAAAGGTAAAGCACCTGTTCCTGCAAAACCCAAATTTAATGGTAATTGCTATAAGTGTGAAAAACCGGGCCACAAAGCAACTGATTGTCGCGTCTCTAAGAAAGTTGATAAAAACAAAGGTAAGAGAGGACAATCAAGTGCTAATGTGGCACAACATAATCTCACTGAAATGGATATGTCTGCTGTTGTGTTTGAAACCAACATGGTTGACAATCCAAAGGAATGGTTCGTGGATACCGGTGCTACTTGCCATGTTTGTTCCGAGAAGGGTGTCTTCTCGACTTATGCTCCTGCTGATGGGAGAAAGCTCCATATGGAAAACCATGCCTCGTCTGATGTGGCTGGTGTTGGAACTGTTGTGCTCAAGCTCACTTCTGGCAAAGAGCTCAAGCTGAAGGATGTGCTGCATGTCCCGGATATCCGCAAGAATCTGATCTCCGGCTCTCTTCTAGTTAGTCATCAGTTTAAACTAGTTTTTGAGTCTGATAAAGTTGTACTTAGCAAGTTTGGACAGTTCCTTGGTCGAGGTTATCTCGAGAATGGTCTGTTCAAAATGAGTGTAATGGTTGTAAGCCGTAAAGGCAAGAAAGTTATCAATGAAAACGTTTCTACTTCCTCTTACATCGTGGAGTGTTCCTCTTTATGGCATTTAAGATTAGGACATGTAAATCTAAAATCTATAAAGCGTTTAGTAAATCTTGATTTACTTAAAATGAATAATATTGAAACACCTAAAAAGTGTGAGATATGTGTTGAAGCTAAAATGACAAAGTTGCCATTTACTTCTGTGGAAAGGGACACTGCTCCTCTAGACTTAATCCATACTGATGTGTGTGATTTAAAGTTTGTGCCAACTAGAGGTGGCAAAAAATATTTCATTACTTTTATTGATGATTGCACAAGATTTTGCTACGTTTATCTCTTGCGAAGTAAAGATGAAGCTATTGAAGCTTTTAAACTTTACAAGAATGAAGTAGAAAATCAACTTAGCACTCGAATTAAGGTGATTCGAAGTGATAGAGGTGGGGAATACGTAGCACCTTTTGAACAGTTATGTGCTGAGTCTGGCATCATACATCAAACTACTGCTCCTTACTCACCTCAGTCTAATGGTGTTGCGGAGAGAAAGAACCGAACACTAAAGGAGATGATGAACGCAATGTTAATCAGCTCGGGTTTACCGCAGAATCTGTGGGGGGAAGCTATACTATCGGCTAACCACATTTTGAACAAAATTCCACACAAAACAAAGGATCTGACACCTTATGAAATGTGGAAAAAGCGGAAACCATCCTACAAGTACCTCAAAGTGTGGGGGTGTCTTGCAAAGGTTGAAGTGCCTGCTCCTAAACAAGTTAGAATTGGCCCTAAAACGGTCGATTGTATCTTTGTAGGATATGCACTCAACAGTAGTGCCTATAGGTTTCTGATTCACGAATCAGAAATACCTGACATGTCAGAAGGCACTATGATAGAATCAAGGAATGCAATATTCTTTGAAAATATCTTTCCTAATAAAGATAAAGATGAGGTGAGACCTGAAAATAAGAGGGCTCACGTAGAAGCAGAGGCTGTTAGTTCTTCAGCTCAAGAGCATGAAGAACCTAGACGCAGCAAAAGAGCAAAAATTGCAAAAACTTACGGTCCTGACTTCATCACTTTTGTGATTGAAGATGAACCTAAGTCTATCAAGGAAGCTCTGTCAAGACCAGATGCATCATTCTGGCAAGAAGCTATCAATAGCGAAATTGATTCTATTCTGCAGAACAATACGTGGGAGTTGGTTGATCTCCCTAGAGGTTGTAAGACCTTAGGATGCAAGTGGATCCTTAGAAGAAAATATAAAGCAGATGGATCAATTGACAAGTATAAAGCTCGTTTGGTAGCTAAGGGCTTTAGACAAAAAGAAGGGTATGATTTCTTTGATACTTACTCCCCAGTAACGAGGATTACATCCATTCGTGTGTTAATTGCGATTGCTGCTTTGCACAATCTCGAGATTCACCAAATGGATGTCAAGACTGCGTTCTTGAATGGGGAATTAGTTGAAGAAATATACATGGATCAACCTGAAGGGTTTATAGCACCTGGCAACGAGAGAAAGGTGTGTAGACTCGTTCGTTCACTATATGGACTCAAACAAGCTCCAAAACAGTGGCATCTAAAGTTTGATGAAACTATGTTGTCCAATGGTTTCAAGATAAACGAATGTGACAAATGTGTGTATGTGAAAAATACACCAAAAGGATTTGTTATCATGTGTCTTTATGTGGACGACATGTTGATCATGGGCAGCAGCAATGCCATGATTATGGAAACAAAGGCTATGTTAAAACGTAGTTTTGACATGAAAGACATGGGATTGGCTGATGTGATTCTAGGAATCAAGATCGAGAGAAAGTCTAATGGAATCTACTTGACACAATCTCACTACGTTGAGAGTGTGTTAAAGAAATTCAATGTCTTTAATGATCCACCTGCCAAGACGCCCATGGAGCTCAATGTACACTTGAGCAAGAATCGAGGCGATCCGGTTGCACAACTTGAATATGCAAGAATCATTGGAAGTGTGATGTATATTACAAACTGTACACGCCCGGATCTTGCCTGTGCAGTGAACAAATTGAGTAGATTCACTAGCAATCCAAATAAAGAGCACTGGAAGGCTCTTAGAAGGGTCCTTAGGTACTTAAAGTACACTATTGACTACGGGCTTCACTACACAAGGTTTCCGGCGGTACTTGAAGGGTACAGTGACGCCAATTGGATCTCTGACACGAATGAGTCATTTTCCACTAGTGGATATGTGTTCACTATTGGAGGTGCTGCTGTATCGTGGAGATCAACGAAACAGACGTGTATTGCCCGGTCCACGATGGAATCAGAATTCATAGCTTTGGATAAAGCTGGTGAAGAAGCCGAGTGGCTTCGAAATTTCCTCGAGGACATTCCATGTTGGAACAAACCCGTGCCTACTGTGATGGTACACTGTGACTGTCAAGCCACAATTGGCAGGGCTTTGAACGACATGTATAACGGAAAGTCGAGACACATACGTCGTCGACATAACTCTGTTAGACATCTGATCTCGAGTGGTGTGATGTCAATTGACTATGTAAGGTCAAAAGACAATATAGCGGATCCGCTTACGAAAGGAATAAACCGAGATCAGATGAATAAGTTGCTAGAAGGAATGGGTCTAAAACCCACAAAATAACAGCTGAAACAGTGGTAACCCAACCATGTTGACTGGAGATCCCAAGAACTTGGTTCAATGGGAAAACTAAGCTGTGAATGTTGAGTTGGAACACTTGGATATTCAAACCATTCCTTAGAAAAGCACAACACCAAGTGTTGTCCCGTAAGATTTGTGGTAAGGCTAAGTCTATGACTTTTAATGGTTCCCAAAGACCTCCGGGAGGTAGAGTATTGCGGGATACTCAATATGGGAGTCCACCTATATAAGTGAGAAGTGGGGCCGCTTCACGAAATGCACTTATGAACTCAAAGGGTGTCCATGGCCGAAATGGACAAAAACGTGAGAACGAAACACGTTTGAGATGTTGTTGTGTCAGCACCGTTGTCTCAGTACACACTAAGGAGGAGTAGTTCAAGGCATCGCGTCCACTAAGCCGCCAGTGTACTCGATAGTGTTTGACTACGGAAGGTTCAAGGTCACAAGCCACCTTTCCGGATGCAACAGTGTCTCAATTGAACTGGATTGCGAGTCTGCATGATTATGGGTAGTAATTTTCACTCATGTGGGGGATTGTTGGAGAAATTGGGTTTTTATTCAATTTCTTAATATTTAATTGATTTTAATTAATCAATTATTTGAGGGTATGAATATTTAATTTCCGAAGAATTAAATATTGTAGGATCGTTCTACTCTCCGAGTAGATGATCGTAGTATATTTAAAATCTCAAAACCGAATTTCGGTGAGTGAGAAATTAATGTACGAAGTTTAAGACAAAGTGATGCGTTGGGAGTAGTTTTAATAACTATCCCACATTGATAAATGTGAGAATTAACTACCTCCTTATTAATAGGAGTTAGTTAAGAATGTTCAAATTGTAGTGACTATTGAACCATTCAATTTGCCACACGCGCGCGCGCGCGCCGCCCGCCCGTCCGGCCGTGCCGAGCCGAGCCGGGTCCGGGGTCCTGGGCCTTGGCCTTGGATCTTGGCAATTGGACTTTGGGCTTGGGCCTGGGGCCCCTCTATCTTTTTGAGGTTCTAAAAATGTGGGCCTCGACCCACACGGATTTAGGCAGCCCAAAGTCAAGCGGAAGTTGACTTCTGGAATTTGAATTTGAAATGTGATTGTCTTAATTGCGTGAAGTTTAAGAATGGAAGTTACCATTCCGAAACTGCCATATTAATGTGCTGGATATTAAGAATGGGAGGTTACCATTCCGGAAACTGCCTTATTAAGTGCTGGAGTATTAAGAATGGGAGTTACCATTCCTGAAACTGCCAGAAACTGCCGTATTAATGGGTGACCAACCGTTACTGCCTTAAATACCCGTCTGTTCCACACCTGGGTGACACTGCCTATAAATAGGAGTGCATGGTTTTGGGAAAAACACACTTTTGCATACAACAAATTTCACCTGAGTTTTTCCAGAAAAATTGCATACTATTTTCAGCATTGCATAGCATTTTAGAGTGCGATCCGGTTCTAACGTGTAATCTGTTCGCTGGAGCTTTGTACGCTGCGGTGTTGCTCGTGCAAAGAGGAAGCCGTTTTACCTTTCGAAGCAACTCGTCAATCCGTGAACACTAGCCGGGACGTGTTTGTTTTACGGGAAAAGGTATCACCTTGACTCGGCTCTTTTCCCTAACTTTCTGTTTATCTACAGTGCTGTCTTCTTCCCTTTCTGGACCTGCTATTCTAAGAAGCTGCTCAAACAAGGAAGCTGCCTCTTTTGGAAAGTTGAAGAACTCGAAGAATTTGTAATTTCATTTTCTGTCTTTATTTCTTTTCCGTCTAAATTCTTTGTAAGCCATTGTTGGTAATCTATAAACCGACAGGTTGGTGAATGGTTTTGCGCTTGAGTTCGTGAGACATTTTTATAAAATAAATAATATATTAAAAATAAAATGAGAAACCTATAGTGAAAATGTGAAATTTATAGTGGGACGGAGCGAGTATATAAATATACCACAAATTTATGAAAGATTAGAACTTCCACCCTTTTTTATTTTTGGCTTAATTCAAATTAAATAATCATTTCACACTACAAAAAAAAGGGTTTTTAGCATCGGATTTTTTTTTATACTAAAAATAAAATATTTGATACCAAAGGGTATTGGTATCAAAAAAAAATTTCGATACCACTTCTGATACCTATACTCCCGATCCTAAAGACCGCTATCAGAAATATATAGTATCAATAAATATTTTCTGATACTAAAGGATTGAACTCTTTAGTATCACAATGGTATTTAGTATCGGGTATCAATAAATATTTTTTGATACAAAATGATTGAACCCTTTAGTATCAAAATAATATTTAGTATCGGATAATGGTATCAATTTTTTTTGATACTACATTGTATTTTTAGCATCAATTTTTTTTAACGATACTAAATATATAGTATCTATAAATGTTTTCTGATACTAAAAGAATTTAACCTTTAGTATCAATTATTTTTTACGACATTAAATATATAGTATCAATAAATATTTTTTGATACTAAAAGATACTCCCTCCGTCCCGTATTAACTTTCATAGGTAGGTGGACACGTAAATTAAGAAAGTGTAATAATGAGTGGAGTTTTGAGGGGTAGTTTTGTAAAACTTTATGTATAAAGTAAAGAATTAGTTGACTTTTGTATATTTGTGGAGAAAAAGTAATGGCATTTGTGTAAAATTGAGGATATTATAAGGGTGGAGTTTATAAAGGATTTTCCATTTTAAGGGTGTGAAAGTTATTGTGGGACGTCCCGAAAAGGAAAGTGTGAAAGTTATTGTGGGACGGAGGGAGTATAACCTTTAGTGTCAGAAAAATATTTAGTATCGAATAATGGTATCAATTTTTTTGATACTACATTGTATTTTTAATATCAATTAATTTTAACGATACTAAATATATAGTATCAATAAATATTTTATGATACTAAAAGATTAAATTCTTTAGTATCAAAATAGGCATTTAACATCGGATAATTATATTAATTTTTTTATACAATATTATATTCATTGTACGTATAAAATGCTAATATTCAATATGATTCAAATCTAGCTTTATTTGCCCTCCATATTACTAATTCAAATATAAAAATAACATTTATCAATAATGAACCACAAGTATATTAGTTTCATATACAAAAACTAGTATATAAGCTCCATTACAAAATATCTAACTTTGATATGTTTTTCAAGACACAATTGAGATGTAAGTAATATTCCTGCTTTGATGGTTCAATGTCTGTTGACAAATCAAAAAGGGAAACATAAGATTAGATTACTATTCAGTGCCACATGATAGCAGTTTGCTTAGTTAAATATTGCGACTACTCAATGAAGAGTTGCTTAAATTAGATATTAATCCCTCTAAAAGGCTAAAGTACATACAACTTTGCACATTTAACCCGAGCCCACGCGACCAATATTTATATTTAAGACAAATACTTATTTACCACACATACATTTCATTTTCAAATCTTGCACCTATCTCAGCTCACAATAGCAATATGAATCATATAATCTAAACTACAGCACTTTCAAATGTTAAACAACATGAATTGAAATTCAAGGCGCGTGATAATAATTCAGTAATAACAACTTTCCTATTATTACCCTGCCGTTTAATAGCAATTTCAAAATAACCTAACACGAGGTGCATTGGACAGGAAAAACTTTCCTATTATTACCCTGTCGTTCAATATCAACTTTCCTATTATTTTGTTAATTACCCATTAGTGAATTTTATATTTAGACTGTGAAGCAAAAAATAAGAGATTGTCCTTACCTGGAAATTAAAAGAATCAAGAAACTTTGAACCTCCAGTATCGTAGAGATCGGAAACATTTATGTAAAGATGACAATATCAAAGCCCGTAGATGCCACACTTAAGGAGATACTGCACCATCTCTGTCCTTGGAAGTCTTCAAACACAGCCATCAAGGAAGTACTTGAAGTACGGAACAAAAAAGTGACCTGATGTTAAGTACAATAACATTATTAAATGTAAAATTTCATTCCTGCTTACTATATAACGAAATGTCCTGCATCTATCTCATTTCATTTTTTAAATCTGGGATAGCGGTTATAATTAGGCTTTAGTGTAAGTTTTTAAATCATAAAACCAAAATTACATGAAATTAAACAATCTGCTTTGAGACCAATCAAGTTATCAATGAGAAAAATCGAAAATAATGCAACGTGAGTCATTAACTTGCTCCACACAATAATTAAACACATATAACTGAACAAATTGAGAAAACCATAGAAACAACATCATACCTTCTCATCAGAATAGTCCTTCAAGGATTATTCACTCTAATCCTCTTCCAAATTTCTCTAACCCGCGCACTGTCGTTGCCACTCCACGCAAAGTCAATGCACGACAGTTTGGTGTAATACTTCTCCTCGCACAGAGGAATTGGGGGTGCCACCAGAGGCTTAGGATCAACTTCACTTTAACTGTGAACCAGAAAATTCTAATTTTGTGACATCATTATCTAGCTAGTATCACATATATGTTAAAACATAATGTCATAGATCCAGGCTTAAGATGTCATAACTTGTGCTTAAGATTATAAAAATAAGAACAGGGAGAAAAAAATGTAGACAATATACAATTCGTTATCCAAAATATGGAAGGGAAGAACAAGTTAATATACTAACAACAGAGGACTTGAACAAAGAAATTCCAGGAGGTTCACAACCAACGTCTTGTCGTAGTGTTTAAATCATGCTTACAAAGGGAAATGATCTTCAGCATTGTTCTTTTTCAGAACATTCTGCACCATAAGGATGAAAATAATCCTAATTGATATGCCATATGCATTCACCTAAATTTTTTTTATTAATAACATAACCATATTGTATTGAGGCAGTAATTCCACAAATGTGTAAGGTACATATATGAAGTGCTTTTGGAAATGAACCAATATTAAAACTAAGATTTACATAAATTCTCTGTATTGGAACATAAATCTTGCCATAGGAATCAACACACGACTGAAGCCTAAAAATACTTAGAAATAAACTGAAATAATTGATGTGATGAAACAAATAATTGCCTAATTAGTAGCTGCATTGCATATACATCATCATTAATTCATTATCATGCCAAAAACATTCCCTTCCCTTGTTCGACAACATTATGATGAAATTTAATCTTTACGGGATGGAAAGCTATTCAAGATGTATAAACTCAATTCTTTTTTATTAAATGTGCATTTTAACATACACTTGGTGTGCATCAACTTGAACAACCAGATGATATACAAAATAAAACGAAGTACATAGCTCTTATTTGATCTATCTTCTCTGTACTCAACTCTTTCCAAATATCTTGCACAAAAATGAAAAATCCATGCACGCCGCTGCTCTGTTCTCATTTTATTTGAAAGATATACAATATCCTCATTCGATGATGGATTTACTGATTTTACGCAAGCTCCATAAACAACATAACTGCGATTAATACCAGAACATTATTAAAACTGAACAACTACTTTGAATGCAACTAATTATCTGACTTGTTAATGAGATCTGCTTCTTCAATTCAGCTATAACACAAGACAAATGCAAGACCGATTAATACCAGAACATTAAAATCGAAAAAATCTAATGCGCCGATCTGAAAAATAGTACTCGTAATTATATAAAACTCATCCAAATTTCCTAAATTAGTGGAAGATAGGGCTAAGAAAATAAATTAAGGCTTACCTGGTAGGGGAAGGAGGCCGACGCGAACGGTGATGAAAGGCGACGAACGACGGTGAACGGCGACGAACGACGGTGAATGACGACGAACGACGGTAAACGGCGACGAAAGGCAGTGTGATAGAGCAGATCCAAAGACGAGTACGGAGTACCTGTACATGTATATGTAAATCGCGAGCACTAAAATATTTCCAAGTGTTTAGTTTACCAACTCTATTAATAATTTATGATCGAGCAATGGATATATGAGAATTAGTATCGGATATCCAATCATTTTTACTATTAAAAATTTAATTAAAAATTATATTATATTAATAAATAAATTATTAATGGTATCAAAAGTTAATCATCGATACCAATCATAATTACTATCAAAAAAAAAAGTGGCATCAATAAAAAATTCATTGATACTAAAAATAAAATTAATAGTGTGAAAAATTTAATTTTCGATACTAATGATAAATAGTATCAAAAAAAAATTATTAGATGCAAAAAAATAAGTGCTATCAATAAAAAAATTTATTAATACTAAAAATAAAATTTATAGTATCAAAATTTTAGTTTTTGATACTAATGATATGTAGTATAAAAAAAAATTATTTGATGCAAAAATAAGTAGTATTGATAAAAAATTACTAATACTAAAAATAAAAATTATAGTATCAAAAATTTAATTTTCGATACTAATGATAAATAGTATCAAAAAAATTATTAGATGCAAAAATAAAAGTGCCATCAATAAGAAAATTACTAACACTAAAAATAAAATTTATAGTATCGAAAATTTAATTTTCGATACAAATTATAAGTAGAATCAAAAAAATTATTTGATGCAAAAAATAATTGGTATCAATAAATAAATTACTAATACTAAAATAGTAATAGTATCGATAAAGTGATGAATGCTATAAAATTAATGGTATCGGAAATTAAATTTTCGAAACCAATGATAAGTAGTATGCAAAAGATTATTTCATACAAAAAATAAGTTGTATCGATTCTATAAAATTAATGGTATCGGAAATAAACCAATGATAAGTAGTATCAAAAATATTATTTGATACAAAAAAATAAGTAGTATCAATAAATAAATTACTAATGCAAAAATAGTAATAGTATCAAAAAAATGTTGGATGCTATAAAATTAATGGTATCAGAAATAAAGTTTCCGATACCAATAATAAGTAGTATAAAAAATATTATTTGATACAAAAAATTAAGTAGTATCAATAAATAAATTACTAATGCAAAAATAGTAATAGTATCAAAAAAATGTTGGATGCTATAAAATTAATGGTATCAAAAATTTAATTTTCGATACCAATGATAAATAGTATCGAAAAAGTATTTGATCATAAAACTAAGTAGTATCAATAAATAAATTTCTGATGCAAAAACAATATTAGTATCACTAAATAACGGATACTATAAATTTGATAGTATCAAAAAAAGAAAATTTGATACCAAGAATAAAGGTAGTATCATAAGATTTTTAGTTGATACCAAAAGGTTAAGATTTAGTATCAGATACCAATTTTCCGATACTAAAAACCTCTTTTCTTGTAGTGTCACTTAATGTTGCAAATTAGACTTATCAAAAGTCTTCTTCATGCTCGAATGTGATGTTTCGAGATCATAAAAAAAATCATTAATTAAAATTGATAATTTATTTGTAATTATTAAAAGAATTTGATGTTTCGAGATCATAAAAAAAATTATTAATTAAAATTGATAGTTTATTTGTAATTATTAAAATGTGTAGTTGAGCGAAATGTTATAATTTATTTTCCAATTAACCATTTTTTTCAATAGAAAATTGGAAGAGAAAACAAAGAAGGTGACAAAATAATTTTTTGGAGACTCAAATCATCTGTTGGGCTTATTGGTTAAGTGGGGCAATTAATATTTTGGGCTAGAGGCCCATTCTTATCTAACGATCTCAAGTTTATTTCTCATGTAGTGTGATCCATTAATCTTTCTTATTACAAGATAAACTCCAATAACTCTCAACCATTCAATAATTTTAAATAAATAAAAAATCACATAACTCATCAATAATCCCAAAATTCAACACTGTAAATATATCAAATAAAATCACATCATATTCGAATAAATCCAATGTCAATTTTTTTTTTTTTTTTTTTAAATCAAGAAAATACTTCACAATCGCTCTATCATATCAAAATAAAGTGTAATAATACTCATATGACTTAAAAGACATACTAAACAGGGCCTACCTAATTCATGGAGATTTAATTACCCAAAAGGGTGGTGGTGCAATTTTTTGTAGTTGACGATCATGGATAGGGCGAATAGTAGTATCTTGAAGCTTGTAAATTCCCATGTCATGCCCTCCATATGTATAATCTTCATCTATTCTCTTCCAATAATCATCCGTGAAGTAAATCGCATTCATCTCTAATTCCGTGTGTTCGATTGTTGGCAACATCGTAGACTGATTTCCACCAAAAAATAAGGTCGAATTATTCAAAGTTTCGACTTTAATCCACTCGTTTCGATCAGCATCGAGTTTGAAGACGTGAAACGCCATTGTCCTGTAAGACACACCAACGGCTCTGCAGCCTCGTCCGTAAGAGTGTCCCCTTCGTACACAACTTTTCCATCGTACCTTACGTACGAATTCACCTATGTACCTCACAACAAGATATATCTGTCCGAGCCGTGATAAGGCCAAGTACCATTGAGAAGAATAGAGATCTTGTGGAAAATTTGGGTTATCATTCAAGATTCTTGGACAAGAATCTTGAATGATCATCTTCTTCACGGGAACAACTTCATTCAAGTCCCACGATGCAACGGAAAGCGGTGGACCTAAGGTAAGGCGAAGGTTGTGTTTGTCGTCTCATGTATGACGACGTCGTAATAGGTCTTACCTTCACGTTCAAGCTTGCTCCATTCTTTGTCTCCGCCTCTACAATAGGCAATTTTTGTGTGAGATTGGAAACTGAAGAGTACTACAACAAAGTAGTTTTTCGCAGAGGGATTGCTAGATAGATCAACTTTTTGGATTTTACGGGACGAAAAGAGAAAGTTTGAATCATCAAACTTTGGGAGGGTGTTTGAAGGTGGGAGGGAAATTCGAGTTCCCGAGAAAGGATAAACGAGAGTAGGGTTTTCATGCTCGTCTAGGTAAGTTAACCATCTATGAGAGGATCCCACACAATCAACAAATTCACCATTTGTAGAAGGAAGCATGAGGAAAGGAGAAGAATCCATATTGAAATTCTGAGAAATATGAATGGTGAGACTAGTGTTATTTATAGAGGATTTGAAAGTATTGTTATTTTATATATGGTAAGTGTACATAAGGAAAGATAAGAGATAAAATTTTGACATAAAAATGGTATGGAAGTATGGTTTTATATATGGTAAGTAGGAAATAAGGAAAGATGGGAGATAAAATATTTGACATAAAAATGATTTGGAAGTACGGTTTTATATATGGTAACGTTTTATGGTAAGTATTTAAAAACGTAAAAAGAATGAAAAAACATTTTAAGAAAAAAAGACAGAAATAAAAAAAAAAAAAAAAGGAGTTGAGATTTTCTGATTTAATATATATATATACACTCCTCAATTTAAATGTAGGAGTTACAATATTACACACAGCCATCTTTTCCGATCCAAACTTCTCCCTGCCGCATGACACATGCAAATTGAATTACAGTATTGAGTTATTAATTTTCCTAGAGATATGTACGAGTGTTCCTCTTTGTTGCGGTGGAAGGGGTAAGAAACTGGACACGTGTAGTTATATGAATTAAACAAATGTCGTATTTATTTTATGATCTTATGTTTATCTCTATTTTTATAAATAACTTATTTATGATCTTATGTTTATCTCTGTTTTTTTTTTATAAATATCTTATTATACTACCGTTTTAATTTTAGTATTTATTGTGATGTTGAATATTATTCAGGATAGTATTATTAATTATTTTTTATTAAAATATGATAAAATTAATATTAATAATTATTGATTACAGTATTATTAATTATTATTTGTGATATTAGTTTGTGTATTACTCCTTATTGTATTTACTATTTCACTTGCAACCTTAAAAAAAAAAAGTCTTAAACAGCGGTTTTAACTTGCATTGCCAGTGTGCACTTATTAAGTGCATTCAAGTTTTCCTAATTAATATATATATATATATATATATATATATATATATTTAAAGTGTTTCACCGGTCTAATATATATATATATATATATTTTATATAATTATTTTATATTTTAAAAATTTTGTTTATACAAAACCAAAACTTATACCACTACAATATATTATACTTCAAATATCAAAACATCATTTATAACAAGTTGTTCATCTCTAACACTAACAACAATAAATCAAAGCCACACAATATATATTCATCTCTAACAAGTTGTTCATCTCTAATACTAACAACAATTAATCCAAGCCACACAATATATATTCATCTCTAACAAGTTGTTCATCTCTAACACTAACAACAATTAATCCAAGCCACACAATATATATTCATCTCTAACAAGTTGTTCATCTCTAATCAAGCCAAGCCACACCATATATATTCATCTCTAAAACTAACAACAATTAATCCAAGCCACACAATATATATATAAACAATTAACAATATATAAACCAATCATCAATTGTTCATCTCTAACATTAACAACATTAATCCTAACAAATTAACATTAATTTATGCTTAAATCCTCACACAAGCATATTATCAAACACCTTGAGTGCATCAAACACCAATATATATACACCATTAATATACATACACTAATACATACAACATGATATATATGCACCAATATACATGATATACATACAACATGATATATATACACCAATATAATTTTTTTTTACCTAAATGGAGGAAACTAGGGCGACGACGGCAGAGCTAGAGCGACGGTGAGCTAGGGCGACGGCGAACGATTTGGGGGAGACGAGTTGGAAGAGACGAATTTGGGGGGAGAATGCTTCTGGAATCTCAAAATCGAGTTCTTGGACAACGATTATTAACCGCATTCCAAGTGTTTACTTGGACAACGGTTCTAAACCACTCTCCAAGTGAGTTTGCATAGTAATTCTTGGACAGCGGTTGTATATTTTTTTAAAGGGTTGGTCTGCTATGGACTCGAGTGCATGTTGTGCACCCTAGTCCATGTTGCACTTTTCAGTTACTGACTTACACTTTTTGGTAAATGGTGTTGCACTTTTCAATTATTAAACTGTATAAGTAATAATTGAAAAATGCAACACCATTTATCAAAAAGTGTAAGTCAGTAAACTGAAAAGTGCACATAGACTAGGCTGCACAACATGCACTCGAGTGCATACTAGACTTTACCTTTTTTAAAAAGGGTTGTCCAAGTGTGCAAGCTTACATGTGTACACAGTGATTATGTGAAATTATTTATTATTCTGCAAGACAATACTGATTATGTTTTTGGTATTAAAAATGACTGTTTATGGTATTACTGATAATTATTTTTTAATATAATTATATGTGTGAAATTATTCGTTATTGTATAAGATATTACTGGTTAATGTTAATGGTATTACTGATTAATGTCGTGGTATTATTGATTACTTTTAATGGTATTACTGATTATTGTTTATGGTATTATTGGTTATTACCGACTATTAATAAAATTATACTTATAATATTATTTTGTATTAAAATTTTAAAAAATACACTTGAAAAAATTGGATAAGAAAGAAAGGCGGGAAAATAAATATTGAAAATGGGAAGAAATAAAGAAAAAGAGTAGGGGAAAGAAAAATGAAAAAGAAAAAAATTCGAGAGAAACATTTGTTAATTGAATACACATGTCCTTAATTTATTTGAGTGTTTGAGAGAAACATTTCATCTTGTGAGTAGATAACTTGAACATTTAAATATTGTCTTTCCCTTTACAATGTGTTGTGTGCTTTAGTGTATCTTTGATCCATGAATGTGAATAACAATAATGAGCTTGTAATCATCTTTGAGAAAACATCTTGAGGAAGATAACTCACCACATCTCACTTTAAATGTGTGATTTTCATTGAGCATTACATTGTGATCATTCCACTCTCATGTTTTAATTGCTTCGTCGTTTAAGGACAAACAACATTTTAAGTTTGGGAGTGGGTGGGGGTTGATTCGGGTGAAATTTGAGTGATTTTAGTGCACATTTGAAGCTCATATTGCTTATGATTTCATTGATTTATTGATCAATTGTGAATACTTTGGTCAAATTGAGAGAAAGATAGTGTCTTTGTCGTTTTTGTAGGAAAAATTAAGATTTCGGGAGCAATACATATTCCATATCTCACTGGACTGAAGAGAGGATTACATCATTGGATTCGTCTCGAAAAATGGAGTGGAATGAAAAAAAGAATCTAGTCAATTGGAGGTCGAAAGCTCGAGATATGAAGGGACGAAGAAGGAGGACGAAATTGGAATAGGGGCCTACCTAATAACCCAAAAGGGTGGTGGTGCAATTTGTTGTAGTTGACGATCATGGATAGGGCGAATAGTAGCATGTTGAAGCTTGTAAATCCCCATGTCATGTCCTCCATATGTATAATCTTCATCTATTCTCTCTCAATAATCATCCGTGAAGTAAATCGCATCCATCTCTAATTTTGGGTGTCTGATTGTTGGCAACATCGTAGACTGATTTCCACCGAAAAACAAGGTCGAATTATTCAAACTTTCGACTTTAATCCACTCATTTCGATCAGCATCGAGTTTGAAGACGTGGAACGTCATTGTCCTGTAAGGACACACCAACGACTCTGCAGCCTCGTCCGTAAGAGTGTCCCATTCATACACAACTTCTCCATCGTACCTGACGAACTCACCTATGTACCTCACAACAAGATATATTTGTCTGAGTCGTGACAAGGCCAAGTACCATTGGGAAGAATAGAGATCTTGTGGAAAATTTGGGTTATCAATCAAGATTATTGGACAAGAATCTTGAATGATCATCTTCTTCACGGGAACAACTTCGTGATTCAAGTCCCACGATGCAACGGAAAGCGGTGGACCCAAGGCGAAGGCTGTGTTTGTCGGCTCATGTATGACGACGTCGTAATAGGTCTTACCTTCGCGTTCGAGCCTGCTCCATTCTTCGTCTCCGTCTCTACAATAGACGATTTTTGTGTGAGATTGAAAACCGAAGAGAACTACAACAAAGTAGTTTTTCGAAGAGGGATTGCTGGATAGAACAACTTTTTGGATTTTACGGGAGGAAGATATAAAGTTTGAATCATCAAACATTGGGAGGGTGTTTGAAGGAGGGAGGGGAATTCAAGTTCCCGAGAAAGGATCAACGAGAGTAGGGTTTTCATGCTCGTCGAGGTAACTTAGCCATCCATGAGAGGATCCCACATACTCAACAAATTCAATATTTGTAGAAGGAAGCATGAGGAAAGGAGAAGAAGCCATATTGAAATTCTGAGAAATATGAATGGTGAGACTAGTGTTATATATAGAGGATTTGAAAGTATGGTTATTTTATATATGTTTTTTTTTTATGCAGGGTTTATAAGATCATAAAATAGAGTTAAAAATCACGAGCCTAAGATCTTGATCTTCAAACCAAACGGATATCGCCGTCCACTCCAATCGCGTGAAGAAGAAAGACGAGCTTCCCTTTGCCTTAACAGGTGTCCAAGTCTCCAATCTTTAAATGAGACAACCCCACACTAACGTGTTCTCATATCAAGAATAGGAAACAGAAAAAACAGACAAAGTTCCACGAGTACACGATTCAAAAGTACTAGAGCACCAGGGCTCTCGAGACTATCTCAAGGAGCCCAACCATAAAAAAAGTCTCACAACCACAACAAAGCCCGCGCAACAGAGATAACCAACAGAGATGAACAAAAACTAAGCAAGCACCAAAATTACCTAAGAAAGCAATAAAATAGGATCAACGAAGAAATACCCGAACGGTCACCGTGGCTCCATTACGGACAAGATCTACGTTGATCCCTAACAAGAACTTAAAAAAATTACACCAGATCTATAGATCTACAACTCAAATCTGCAGATCTACAATTCAAATTTGCAGATCTACAACGAAAACTAAAATAACAGAGGAAGTCGGAGAGAAGCGAAAACAAACAGATTTGAGGCGACAACAAAGACAGAGCAGCAACAACAACAGAGACAAGAACGATAACGGCAACGTGAACGAAGGATCTGCGACGGAGGGCGGTGAAGAAAGGGAGAAGCAACTCTCTAGAGAGAGAAGCTCTCCCTTCTCTCTAAAACCCGTCCCAGATTTTTATATATGGTAAGTAGTAGTACATAAGGAAAGATATATACGAGATAAAATTTTGACATAAAAATGATTTGGAAGTTTGGTTTTATATATGGTAAGTAGTACATAAGGAAAGATGGGAGATAAAATATTTGACATAAAAATGATTTGGAAGTACGGTTTTATATATGGTAACGCTTTATATATGGTAAGTATTTACGTATTCAGGAGTTGATTATTTAAAAAACGTAAAAAGAATGAAAAAACATTTTAAGAAAAAAAGACAGAAATAACAAAAAAAATTGAGATTTTCTGATTTAATATATACTAGTGTAAGATGATTGGGTGTGAGATTGCTCGTATTTGTGCTCATTATTGCTATATTATTGTAGCATTTTGATGTGATTTTGGTCGTAATTGATAGAAATGGTGCTACTAACCTTGTTGTCAAGAAATGTGTTCAAAGTGTAGGAAACAAGGTGAAATAGTCCATTTTAGAAGGAAAACGAGCATTGACGCATGGGAATTGATGTTCAGTTGAAGGACGAGCAAGGAAAACCAAGAAAAATAGAAGAAAAAGTCCAAGGAGCAGAAACCAAACGGGCGGTCGAGTGAGCCCACACTGGCGGCCGAGTGAGGTCGAGTTACATAAGATTTCGAGGGAATTCATCCCACACTGGCGGTCGAGTGAAATGATTTCACATTGGCGGCCGAGTGAGCCCACACTGGCACCCGTTTGGGATCTGGAACCCAGTTTTGTACTGTAATCCATTTTCACTCAGGCGGTCGAGTGAACTCACTCGGTTGGCCGTTTGAACTTACGTTTTTTGGAGAATTTCGTGAATTTTGAAGAACTTCAAGGACCAACTTGTCAATTTCGTCTCACACACTTTTGGAAGGCTTAAATACATCTCAAATCAGATTGTTAGGGAGGTTTTGGCCTCATTTTCTACACACATAAACCCTAGGTCATTTTCCTACAACATGTGATAAATAGAGGAGCAATTAGCATAGGTTTGAGGAGCTTATCTCCTCAAACACACTCTTCATTTTTATGCTTTCTTAGTTTAGAATCATTTGAGTAGTTTATTTTCATGTAAGAATGGAGGAATTACAAGACTCTCAAGGTGATATTTTTCTTTTATTTAAGCTTTGTATGGTAAATTTCTTGTTTATTTATATTTCTTTTGTTGTTTTAGCCATGGGTGTTTTCTCAAACACCATGGGCTAAGCTTTTTATGCTTTGGGTGTTTGAAACCATGTGAATATTGAATGTGTGTATTGTTTATGCTTTGATTATTGCTTCTCTTATTGGGTTTTATTGGTGCTTTGTGTATTAGCTTCTATTAATCCGTATTTTGAGGCATGTTTAGCGTAGACGAGAGTTACATGAGCATGTTTAAATTTATGGTGTGAGTTGTTGGTATACAAATGCGTTTATTATACTTTTAATTCGTCGAGAGAGAGTTAATTGTATTAGAACCCCATTAAGAGACATTAATTACTTGAATGGTTATTTGGGTAGTTGGTGAGGATTAGGAAGATGTCTTATTACCGGGTTTGGGAACACCTTAGACGTAAGACTATAGTACCCGAAGGGAAACGATTTTCATCCTAGCATCTTGATGCTCTTAGCAAATCCAAATTGAAGCATAAAAACGGTATAAGCAATCCCACTTGATTTCACTAAGTAGAGAACACCCGAAGCATTCACACACTTGCACTTCTTCGAATTTTATTCGTAGTTGTTATTTGTTTTTAATTGTCATTTCCTTGTTTTCTTGGTTAGTAGTTAATTTAATTATTAGAATTGTGTTTAGTTTAATTTATTGTCTTTAGATTATTGTTTAGCCTTTTTGCATTCAAAACTCGAAACCGTAGCTACATTAGTTATGACGACGTACAACTCTAGGGATCCATTGCACTAACCCACCTCCCATGGTTCGATACTACTTGGTCGAAATACTTATGTGTATACTACTGCGATCCCTTATGCTTGAGGGGAAGTAGTTAGTCAATATATATTGCCTAAAATTCGTTCAAGTCATAAGACCTGCGAATTTCGCGGGATTGAAAAAAAAAATATTATTATTTAATAAGATTTTATATAATTTATTATTTTAAAATATATTTAATGATAATTATAAAGAGTTAATAAAATAGTGTTCTTACACTAAGCACAGTAAAATAGTGTTCTTACACTAAGCACAGTACACTCTCCGTAGTGTTCTTACACCAAGCACAATACACCCTCTATATTGTTCCTTTTCTAACTTCTTTTATAACTCCCTTCTTTTAGTTAGTTAGTTTGAACAATTATTGGTTAGTTAGTAACTGTTAATTGTGGATTAGCCTGTAAATATGGATTATGGTCTTTTGTATTCTTCAAGAAGAATTTCACGCAATTTATAAAATTCAATTTGTTTTGAGATGTATTTCCTCCCTTACAATTGTAAGATGAATGTGTGATTACATCTCTACATGGTATTGCCAAATCAATCGATCTGATTTCTTCTTGATTCTCTTGAGTTTGTTTGCGACTTCGCATTTTCTTGCCTAATTTTTTTTTTTGAATCCACCTTCATCTTTCTGTATCCATAGCGCCCACCGTCACCGATGTAAATTCATTGGACCCTACTCTTAATCCGTTTTCTCCTCTGGCTCTTCATCAAAATGACAACCATGTTGTCGCCATCGCCCTCAAGCCACTCGACGGCACAAACTATGTTTCCTGGAGCCATGCCGTCAAACGGGGCCTCAGTGTGAAGAACAAAGCCCGTCAAATTGATGGATCTTTGGAAGTTCCCAGTGAAGAAGACGATCCAGTCATATAAGCAGCTTGGGTAAGAGCCAATGATCTCGTTTTAATGTGGATTCTGAATTCTATTGTGGCTGATATTAAGCGTACCCTAGATTACTTCTCTATTGCCATGGATGTTTGAGATGAATTAAAGATTCAATATGCCCTATCTGATGGTACTAGGGTTTATCACCTTGAGAAATCCCTCAGTACCATCAATCAAGGATCTCAGAACTTAGTTTCATATTACAATCAATTTAAGTCTCTTTGGGATGGGTATCTTAGTTTTAGGCATGTCCTTAAATGCTCTTGTGGTGCCATGGATGGCTGTACTTGTGAATTACCCAAACTCATGACCACCACTCAAGAACAGGATGTTGTTTTAAAATTCTTGATTGGCCTGCATGACTCTTATAGTGTTCTTAGAATCCAATTTCTATTGCAATCCCTTTTCCTACTCTTTCCAAGGTCTATGGCCTCTTACTCCAAGAAGAATCCCAAAGAACCTTACACACTACCCCTGATCATATTCATCTTGACTCCATTTCCATGACGGCAAGAAATGCCAAATTTTACAAAGATAAGAAGAAGCCTCTTAAATGTAACCATTGTGATGGTCTTGGTCACACTATGGATATATAATTTCACATCATTGGTTTCCCACCTGGTTGGAGGGGCCCTAGAAGCCTCCCTACCAAGAACCCTCCAAGAAATGCCAACCTTTACATTAAGGATACCCCCATGGAAACCCATCCACTTATTGATCAAAATCTATTTAACAAGTTTGTGAGTTTTTCTAAGATGCACAGTTTAGTGGAGCACAAGGTTATGCCCCATTCTGTGGCAGGAGCCTCTACTGCTCATCTTGAAGAGCACAAAAGCACAACAGATTCAGGTATGTTCTCTAGCATATGCTTACATAATAGCACTGTTTCCACTTGGATTATGGACACTGGGACCACTGACCATATGATATTTAACATTTCTATGTTTACTACCTCTCCATCTATAGCCAATATTAAGATCTCTTTGCCAAACAATACTATTTCCACTGCCACTCATATGGGCAACATTGTTATCAATGAACACTTAACTTTGTATAATGTTTTTTATGTCCCTGACTTTACTTTTAACCTCTTGTCTATTAGTCACTTGACTAGATACTCCAATTGTACTGTGAGCTTTCTTTCCTCACATTATTTTTTACAGGACAACACCACCAATATGGTGATTGGTACTGCTGATCAAGTGAGGGGCCTTTACCTCTTACAAACTGCTCTCCCCTCTAGCAACTTTGCTTTAGGATTTTCTGATCATATTAGTTCTCTTGTTAAGAATGACTGTACCTTTGATCTGTGGCATAAAAGGCTAGGGCACACTTCTAAGAAATGTATGTTGCACATTCCTGAATTGAATGTAAAAGTTACTTATGCTCATGACAATTGTTTCATATGTCCTTTAGCCAAGCAAAAGAGAAGATCTTTCCTTTTAAGTAGACCTGTTTCTAATCATGCTTTTCAATTAATTCACTATGATGTTTGGGGCCCTTTTTCTACTATCTCTACTTCTGGACATAAATTTTTTCTTACTATTGTAGATGACTACAGTAGATGCACTTAGACTTACCTTTTAAGTGCTAAAAGTGATGTTAAAATCTGCTTGCAAAACTTTTATAATATGATCTTAACTCAATTTGGTGTTAAAATTCAAACCTTAAGGAGTGACAATGGTACTGAATTCTTCTTATCTGGCTTTTATCACAACTTGGGGATCCTACACCAAACTTCTTGTGTTGAAACACCCCAACAAAATGGTATAGTTGAGAGAAAACATCAACATTTGCTTCAAGTAGCCAGGGCTCTCATGTTTAAATCTTTTTTACCTCTTAAATATTGGGATGAATGCATTAAAACTGCTACCTTTATTATAAATAGAATTCCCTCTTATACTCTTCAACATAAATCCCCTTTTAAATTGTTGTACAACAAGAAACCTGACTACTCTTTGCTTAGAACCTTTGGTTGTCTTTGTTTTGCCAATACCTTGGTTTCCCACAGACACAAATTTGCCCCTAGGGCAACTAAGTGTGTTTTTATTGGTTACCCTTTATGCACCAAAGGGTACAAACTTCTTGACATTCAATCTGGTAATAATTTTATATCCAGAAATGTTAAATTTTTTGAAAATGTATTCCCTTTTGTTGACAGCATTCCTTCAAAGTCTTTTACAAAACCTGCTACTACTGATTGTGATGATATTGTTGATGATGAGAACATTAACTCCTTTTATTTTCCCAATCACAACACCACTCATCCTGATAATGATCCTAATTTTGAACATGTCCCTGATCAATCCATACTTTATAAAGATGTTAACATTACTGATTCTGCTATTGAAACCAACTCTAGACCTGCTAGGGCTAAAACACAGCCTGCCTATTTGCAACTTTATGAAACATCTTTACCTGCATCTGTGGATCATGCCAAACATAATGCTTCCTCTAGCATTCATTACCCTATACAAGATTTCTTGTCTACCCATAAACTGTCCCCTCATTATAAAGCATTCACTACTTCTATCTCTCAAATTCAGGAGCCAAAAACATATAAAAAAGCTGCTCTTGATGAAAATTGGGTCACTGCCATGAAACATAAATTGAATGCTTTGATTAAAAACAACACATGGACTCTTGTTGATTTGCCCAAAGATAAAAATTGCATAGATTGTAGATGGATCTACAAAGTTAAATACAATTCTGGTGGTTCCATTGAAAGATATAAAGCTAGATTAGTAGCTAAGGGCTTTACTCAACAAAAGGGCATTGACTACTTTGATACTTTTTCTACAGTTGCCAAAATTACTAGTGTGAGAATCTCACTTGCTTTTTCTGTTTCTAGAAATTGGCACATTCATCAATTAGATGTCAATAATGCTTTCTTGCATGGTGATTTAGAGGAAGAAATATATATGATGCCTCCCCTGGTTACTGTTCCAGCAAGGATAAAAGAGTTTGTCGATTAAATAAAAGTCTTTATGGTTTGAAACAAGCTTCTAAGCAATGTTTCACCAAATTAACTACATCTTTAATATCCATTGGTTTCACAAAATCAAAGGCTGACACTTCTTTATTCACAAGACACAATGATTCTGCTTTTATTGTGGTTTTGTGTTGTGTAGATGATCTCATTGTGGCAGACACTAGCCTTGATGACATTAAATCTATTAAGAAACATTTACATAACACATTCACCATCAATGATCTTGGCATTTTAAAGTATATTTTAGGAATAGAGGTTGCTAGAAACACTTCTGGAATAACTCTTTTCCAAAGAAAATATACTCTTGACTTGCTCTATGATTCTGGCTATTTGGGAAGCAAACCCTGTTCCACTCCCATGGATTCTAAACTCATTTTTTACATCCAATCTTCTCCTCTCAAGCACCCTGAGCAATACAAAAGATTGGTTGGTAAGCTGCTTTACCTTACTGCTACCATACCTGATATATCTTATGTAGTACAAATTGTGAGCCAATATATGCAAGCTCCCACTACCTCCCATCTTACTGCTGTCCATGGGATACTAAGGTACATCAAAGGTAATCCTGGCAATGGTCTTTTCTATCCTAAAAATAACACCTCTAAGCTACATGCTTTTTCTGATTGGGGAAGATGTCTTCAAACAAGAACAAGCATCACTGGTTATAACATCTACTTTGGTAAATAACTAATCTCTTGGAAATCCAGGAAACAATCCACTGTTAGAAGGTCATCTGTAGAGGCTGAATACAGGGCACCGACTTCCACCACTTGTGAACTCCAATGGATACACTACACGTTCGGAATCATCGAACACAATATAGAAACACAAAGGGCGGAAATCCAGAATATGGACATACTTGATGAAGTCTTCGGGTTGGACGACAATGAGATTATAAACAGGAATAAGGCAGCCTCTCTTTTGATCCGAGAGCTGAAGAAGAAAAGCATGATCAACTACCAAAAATCAAGGTGTAGGTGGGTGAAAGAGGGAGATTGTAATACGAGTTTCTTCCATAACTACATCAACAGGAGAAGAAAAAGAAACGAAATCCTTAGTTTAATGGTGGAAGGTGAATGGAGTGAAGAAGTCTCAATAGTGAAAAAAAAAGGGTTTTGGACACTTTCAGAGCCACTTTAAGAAACAAGGGACCACCAGACCAATCCCTACAACAGGCTTTGCAAGAAGACATATCTCAACCACAAAAAATGATATGCTTACAGCCCCATTCTCAATAGAAGAAATCCGAGAAGCCTTAAATGCATGCGACAACACAAAAAGCCCTAGACCGGATGACTTCAACTTTGGGTTCTTTAAGGAGTTATGGCATCTCCTGGAACCTGATTTTATACGACTTATGGAGGAGTTCCACACCCATGGAAGACTGGTAAAAGGCTTCAACCCAACATTCATCGTGCTCATCCCTAAAAAAGAGGTTAGTACGGATTTGAACGATTTCAGGCCAATCTCCCTTGTAGGGGAAATCTACAAGATCATAGCAAAAATCCTGGCAAAAAGGTTCGGTAATATTTTACCCTCCATCATCTCAGATGCTCAATCTGCCTTTGTTGGAAAGAGGAATGTCCTGGATAGTGTGGTCGTGTTAAACGAAGCGATCGATGAAGCAAAACGGGAGAGATTGGTACGAGCTTTCCTAAAAATTGACTTTGCAAAAGCCTACGACTCGGTCGATTGGGGCTACTTGGATATCATGATGGAGAGATTCAATTTCAATCCCAAATGGAGGAAGTGGGTAATGGAATGTGTGACGACAGCATCAGCGTCGGTCCTGGTCAACGACAGTCTATCTAGAGAATTCAAATTGGAAAGGGGGTTAAGGCAAGGGGACCCCCTATCCCCTTTCCTTTTCCTGATCGATGCAGAAGGATTGAGCATCCTCATGGAGAAAGCAACTGAAGAAGGCCTGTACAAAGCGGCGGAAATTGGATGGGAAAAAAATTAAAGTCTCACATTTACAGTTTGCGGATGACACAATGCTAATGGGGGAAGCAAGTTTGGAGAATGCCTGGGTAATGCGACGGGTGCTAAGAAACATGGAACTGATGTCCGGATTGAAAATCAATTTCAACAAATGCTCGATTATTGGCGTGAATGTGGAAGGCAATACTCTCAGTGAAATGGCGGAAAACCTTGGATGCAAAGTAGACACCATTCCCTTCACATACCTGGGAATGAAAGTGGGATCAAACCACAGGAAAGCACTGGAGTGGGCTTCGATTGTAGAGAAAATAAGAAACAGGTTAGCAAGATGGGACGACAAGAAGATCTCGATGGGGGGCAGGATCACGCTATTGAACTCGGTTATCTCTTCTCTTCCGACATACTATCTGTCTTTCTACTGTATACCAAAGAAAACCTTGAGTGAGATTGTGAGCCTACAACACCATTTTGTTTTGGGGGGGTGGGAGCAGTGGTAAGAGAGTGGCATGGATCGACTGGAAAAGAATATGTAATATGAAACATCTAGGAGGGCTAGGGATAAGAGATATTAGTATTTTCAACGAAACATTATTGGGGAAATGGGGCTGGAAATTCATAAATGAGAGAAATAGTCTGTGGGTGAGGGTTCTACGGTCTAGATATGGGGTAGCCAGGGGAGACGACTTCGACCTCTTCCCAACAGGAAGGGATGGGAGGGTTTCTCTTTGGTGGAGGGATGTTCTAAATGTGATAGGTGAGAGAAATGGGGGTTGGTTCCATGAAAATTTGACTAAGGTCCTAGGGGATGGGGAAAATCCGTTCTTTTGGGAGGAAAATTGGACGGGGGAAGGAACTCTTAAGGACAGATTTAAGAGATTATACCTGATTAGCATAGACAAGGGGAAAACTGTAGGAGAAATGGGAGTTTGGGAAGGGAATACTTGGAGGTGGACTTGGAGATGGAGAAGGGAACTCTTTGATAGGGAACAAATATCTTTTAATGATCTCTTATCTGTGATGGACAGGTTCAAACCAAAGGCAGGAATTGAAGACTCATGAAAATGGAGAGCATCGAACACATGGGAGTTTTCCACAAAAGAGACATACTCGACCTTATTCAACTAAAACCAAGACACTCAACCGGAAGTCAAGTTGATCCAAGGGTTCAAGACCATATGGAAGAATTTTGCACCCTCAAAAGTCAAGGCTCATGCATGGAGGCTCTTGTGGGGAAGATTGTCGACACGATCTAACTTTAGAAGAAGAAACATCCTCAACCAGAATGACGATTTAGGATGCGTACTTTGTGGCGACAGTGAAGAAACCGAGAAACACATCTTTTTGGAATGCCCCCAAGCATACCAAGTATGGATGGAATGTCTGTCTTGGCTCAAGATCCCGTCAGCACTCCCGGCAAACATCCTGGACAACTTTCTAGGCTTTGGGGGCATGATAAAGTGCAAAATGGGAAAAAGATTGCTACTTGTATATGGCTATGTGTGATATGGCTGATATGGAAATGGAGAAACGCAGTACTCTTAAAAAATGAAACTTTTTCGATCACAAAAGTCAAGGAGGAGTTGAGAGCAAGAATATGGAGTTGGTTCACGATTAAATACCCCACTCGGAACAGTCCATCCTTCAGGTCATGAGTGTTAGATCCAATTAAGTGCATGAATTGAAAATTGTGTAGTGTAAGAGTTAGTACTTCTTTTATCTTTTATATCATGTACACTGATTTTCTCGGGTATCTCTTGTACCCAATATTAATATAATCAAAAAAAAAAAAAGGTGTATGGTTGTAATATGTGAGTCTTTGTCTAATAATGTTTTCGTACGTATGCATGTATAGCTTGTATTTTAAAATGCTTATAAAATTATAAAAAATAAACATAAGAAATTTGGAGCACGACATAGAAAATTAAAGTCACTTGAAATGAAGAATAAAACAATGAAATTGAAATTAAAATAATTACATAAAGTGATAAAATATTATTGAGTATACAATATTATTTTTTGGTAGGAGAATAATTCTGAACTTTAGAGATAAATGTGTAATACTTTGTACAAGTTTTTAGAATAATACAGAGAACATTTTTCATCAGTTTAATTAAAATAATGTTAGTATATAAAGACATAGATTAAATTCTTATCTAATTAAAATGAGTGCTAGATGATTGAAAATAAAGTTGCCCAACTTTTACTTTTAATAATTAAAAGTGTGAGAAAAATTTAAGGAGAGAGAAAAGTAGTCTAAAAAAGTAGTTGATTTAAAAAAAAAAAATTTAATATTGAAGAAAACGGTAAAGAATTAATAAGAGAGAGAAAGGAGAGAGAAAAGTTGTCTAAAAAAAAAGAGGAGAGAGTAAAATAATTATTTAACAAAAATATAAAAGAAAATCGTATAAATTATTTAAGAAAATAATTTATGAAAACAGAAAAGAGAGAGAGGAGAAAAGAAAATTGAATACAAAATAAAGAAAACAATTATTTAAAAAAGAGAGAGAAGAGAGAAATAGAAGTATTTAAGGAAATTAATTTAAAAAAAAAAAGTAATATTGAAAAAACTTAGAAAAAGAGAGAGAAATTATTTAAGAAAAATATAAAAGAAAATTAACCTAAAAAAAAAGGGGAGATAAAGAGAACGAAAAAATAATTGTAAATTCTAAGAAAATTTGAAAAATAGAAAGAAATAAATGTGAGATACCAATATTACCCGAGAAAAAAAAAGGAGATAGAGAGCACCAAAAAAAAATGTCTAAGAAAATTCGAAAAATAGAAAAAGATAAATGTGAGTTGTCAATAGAAAGAAAAGATTTAGAAATAGTAATGAAGGGAAGATATACACTCCTCAATATTTATAAATTTTATGTTTTCAATTGTGGAGTTACAATATTAAGGATGAAGACATCTCCTCAATTTCAATTTATAAATTTTATGTTTTCAATTGTGGAGTTACAATATTAAGGATGAAGACATGCAAATTGAATTACAGTATTGAGTTACTATTAATTTTCTTAGAGAGATGTATGAAAATGTAGCATTAAACTGTTCGACATGTAAATTTTATGTTTTCAATTGTGGAGTTACAATATAAAGGAAATTGAATTACAGTAGTATTGAGTTACTATTAATTTTCTCTATATGTATGAAAATGTAGCATTAAACTGTTGGACACATGTAGTTGTAAGGAATTAAACACATGTCCCTCTCCTCTTCAGTTTTATGATCTTCACTTTTTTTCTTTTTTATTTTTAATAACTTATTATACTTATACTATCGTTTTAATTTTATTTATTCAGATGTGGTATTATTGTTTATGGTATATTTTGTATTATTACTAATTATTTAGGTAAAAACTTATATGTAATATTGACTAATTAAGATAAATTAAATCAAAATTCGTGGTCAATGCCAATCTTAATTAGAATATTTATTTTCACTCTAAAATATTATTTTACTACATGATCAAAATTATATTACTACAATACCTAAATGTTGTCACTACAAGGTCAAAAGTGTATTACTGCAACTCCAAAAATATTGTGGACACTTATTTTTTTGGACAAAATTACTAAAATGATTTTGACTTATTCGGCTACTACATGACTAAAACAATGTTACTACAAGACCAAAATTTTATTACTACAAGATTAAAAGTGTATTACTACATGTTCAAAAATATTTTGAAAACTTAATTTTTTGTGAATCTTGTATGATTGTGGGATGCCTCTGAATATCTAGATTTTTGTTCTTTTATGGTAAAAATTTGTATGTATTTCAAGCAAACAAGTTATTGACATATTCTTCTACTCTTCTTCCCCGTATTACTAGATTAGGAAAAAAAAATACAATAAATATACATTAAAAAGTATAAAAACGTCGTCTAATTTATAAAGAAAATGAAAGGTTTAAACGTCGTCTAATATCACAAGTAGTCATCGGTAATACCACAAGAAATTATCAGTAATACTTTAAACAATAATCAAGAATATCCATAATAAAAATGAACAATGACTAATAAAAAAATATTGTAAACAATAACCATTAATACAATTAGTGAGCTAATAGAAAAGAAAAAAATTTATTCAAGAAACACGAAGTTCAATATTGAATTCATAAAAATACAACAAAATTTGTCCTCGATCTTGAAACTTCAATATTTGTAGACGGAAGCATGAGGAAAGGAGGAGAAGCCATATTCAAACTCTGAGAAATATGAATGGTGAGACTAGTACGTGTTATATATACAGGATTTGAAAGTATGTTTATTTTATATATGGTAAGTAGTATAGTACATAAGGAAAGATATATACGAGATAAAAAAATTTGACATAAAAATGATTTGGAAGTATGGTTTTATATATGGTAAGTAGTGTACATAGGGAAAGATGCAAGATAAAAAATTTGACATAAAAATGATTTGGAAGTATGATTTTATATATGGTAAGTAGAGTAGTACATAAGGAAAGATGTCAGATAAAAAATTTGACATAAAAATGATTTGGAAGTATGGTTTTATATATGGTAAGTAGTACATAAGGAAAGATGGGAAATAAAATATTTGACATAAAAATGATTTGGAAGTACAATTTATATGGTAAGTATTTACATATTTAGAAGTTGATTATTTAAAAAACTTAAAAAGAATGAAAAATCATTTTAAAAAAACAATTTTTTTTTTTTTTTTTTTGGAGGTTTTATGATTTAATATATACACTCATCAATTTCAATTTATTGTTTTCAATTGTGGAGTTACAATATTACACACTAAGCAAGCAACCAATTCCTTCCATGCCTGCTTCTCCGCCTTCAACTTCCTCTTCCATTTTTGTCGGCCATCTTTCCTGATCCGAACTTCTCCTGTTAACATATAGATGGCCCCGATCCGAACTTCTCCTGTTAACATATGCAAATTGAATTACAGTATTGAGTTATTGTTCTTCTTCTTAGAGATGGGAAAGTGGATTCTTATAAGGAGCAAGAAAATGTAGCAGTAAACTGTTGGACACAGGACACGTGTAGTTATATGAAATTAAACACACACCCCTCTTTAGTTTTATGATATCTTTATCTCTGTTTTTTTTTTTTTTAATTTTAGGGCTCAAGTGAGTCATTCTAATTCATATATTCAGATGTGATATTACAGATTATAGTTAGGATTAACCGAGGCTGTGTCACTAATAATTGTACTTGTTATTACTAATTATTTATTGTGATATATGAATATTATTGAGTGTAGTTATTATGTGAAATTATTTATTATTGCGTAAGACATTATTGATTACTCCATTATTTATAATATTAGTATTATTGTTTATGGTATTACTAATAATTATTTTTGGTATTAGTGCATATAATTAGATATGTGAAATTATTTGTTATTGTATAAGATATTACTTGTTAATGTTCATGGTATTACTTATTAATGTCGTGGTATTCATGGTATTACTAATTACTGTTTTGTTTATGGTATTACTAGTTATTACTTATTATATTACTTTGTATTAAAATTTAAAAAAAATACATCTGAAAAAAATGGAAAAGAAAGAAAGGCAGAAAAATAAAAATTGAAAATGAGAAGAAAAAAGAAAGAAAAAAAAGGAGGGGAAAGAAAAATTTGAAATTTGTGGCTAATTTCGATATATATATATTTTTTATGGGCTAGTCTTGGGTGAGACCGTCTCACACAATGAGATGCGTTAGACGGCCTTTATATATAAAAAGTGATAATGTTTGAGCAAAAAGTGATAGTGTTTAAGTAAAAAGTGATAGTCACTTTTGTTAAAAATATTACTCCGTATCACATTTTACTTAAACATTATCACTTTTTTTACAAATCAAAATCTGGAAAAAAAATATGGATTATCCTACCCAAAATTTTGAAATATGGGTTAAAAGGATCCGTCTCACAGAAAAGGATCCGTGAGACGGTCTCACACAAGTTTTTGCCATTTTTTAATTGACGCTAATTCAACAATGACTTTTACAATCTAAAAATTAGGGTTGATTTGACTATATTTCTTCTTGTAAATTAATAAAAGGGTAATATAATTTTTTAAATGAAATTATTTTTAAAAAATTATTTTAAGAGTGAACTCATTAAATGAACTGGTGGAAATAATAAAAAGAAATGGATAGAAAACCCAAATTAGATGGGCCGCGAATTTTTTAATTTGACCCACCCGTTCAATGGGTATAATTTAGTCAAAATTAAATTAAAATTGACTCAAATTTATGTACAACCAACTGCCTAGAAGTACAGTATTACTCTTGTTCTTTTATTAAATTGTCAATTTTCTATTTTTTTTTATCATTTTAAATATTATTAAACACATTATCTACTTTGTAGCTTTAAATATTATTTCTTTAGTTTTCCTTCAAAAGGTTTACATTTTCATTTATTTTTCAATTTTATATTTGACAAAATTTACTATTTCTTTCTATTTTTTTCATTTTTATCTCTTTTTACATTTTTATTGTTTATCCTATTCTACCTTTCCTTCTTCATAATCTATTTATATTAACTATTCACTACACATTTAATATTCGTGAGACAGATCCTTATTTTGACCCCAAACCAAAAACTGCTACAATCGCATTTCATTATGCCATTGTCGGACTCTATGTTCACGCGTCCAACCCATATCAATACTTGTTGTCAAGTCCACACACATACAACATACATCCCACATTAAAAAAAATATGATTATTAAAAAAATATATTCTTATTTATTTTAATAAATTAAAAGGTGATGCGTCGAAAAAGAACGCCTTCGGATATCGATCGTTCCTTTGCGAGCACTATTAATCACGAGTTTTAATCGTCTATTTATCCTTGGCAATCTCCTCGTAAATCTCCCAAGAATCCAAGAATAACCTGCAAAAGTACGTCGGAGGGGGGCTCCGGCGTAGAAGCTCCGACGCTCAAGTCAGAATCGATTGTAGGCGAAATCAAAGAGGAATTCTCCTGTATATTTAGGGAAATTCCGGCTAATTCCGGCTAATACAGTAATATTTCTTCTCAATTCAGTGTGTAGTTCTTGTGAAAGTATGTATAATATGTAAAACGTAAATAAGAATGTAAATATAACCTGTTTATATACCTGGTCCCTCTTCCTTGGATAGAGGAAGACTCTTTCTTCCTATATTTGCTCACATTTCCCTACAAATCCGGGCCAACTCCCTAAATACTCGGCTCCACTCTCTCTCTCTGGACTGACTTCTTCTCTTGACTTAGTTAAGAAGGAATAATCCATACTACGCATTCCCCTTTGGGCCAAATCCTTGGGCCCAAAGGATATTATCCTTCCAATGTGGGCCAAAGGCCCAACCAATCTTATTTCTCTTTAGAAGCCCAGGGGTGTATTAATCCAATCCTTCAAGCTTATTGACCTAATTGAGATTACTATAATTCATCCCGTTTCCACGTGTCGACTTTTCCAGGAGCGACATATTTATCTACATCAACCACTCCCCGCTACTCTCGTAAAATACCTCAAATTTATGAGAGTAGGAAAAAACAAGATGAATTAACCTGAACACCTCTTCGTACAGATCATCGCCATCTTTCCTTCAATATTCTCTTCCATTCCTAGATACACCCAAGTTCAAGTTTCAGAGAGTGTATCATGTCGCCCTGGGAAATTATATCCCTCTCTGAAACCCTCGAGCCCTAGGGAGTTCAAAACTCTTTGAAATTTCCCCACTTCAGGGATATTAGGTGTTATGGCTCGTACTCTGAACCTTAAAGACTCTTAAGTGGCTAACACTTATCACTCAGAAACTCTCAGCCATATCCTGGCTCAATATGGTTTAGATCTCAAACCTCTCGAACTCTTTAAATGATTTACACTTCTCAAAATCTCCAGCCATACCTTGGCTAGTCCAATCAAGGTGGTTCATACACTGAACCTCAAAATCTCATAAGTGTTTCTCATTTACAATCTCATGAGTCTAGTCGCGCGATCTTAAATCGAAACAGTTCATCTCTTTGAATCTCAGAATTGTGAGGGACTCTCTAATTCCCCTCGGCCTCACTCTCCGATCGTAAGAAACTTTAATCCTGCTTTTATACCTCTGAGTTTTTCTTTGGACGGCTAGGGTCCTATATCCCTAGTTTTGAAAACCTCTTATAACTCTGGATGTCACCTATTTCCCTCAAGTCTCGAGGGATATAATGGGTAGAGCTTCTTCTTTAATCATTTTGGGAACTGGACACCTGTTGGGTCATAGAATTACAAACACCATTTCCTGTTTCATATCAAGGACTCTCGCAAATATATCAGGAGTTGGGTTCATATCAAAAACCCACGCAAATATCCCTCGTCTTGAATGTTTTTCGACTTTCCGTGTTTTATCTCATCTCTTCTTACAGCTTACAATACCTGCATATTATCTCCTTGCATGCATGTATATATATATATCTCTATCTCTGTTATGATGCAATACCTGTCCTACTCTTTCTTTACTTATGAATTTAACATGTTTCTAGCATCTTCTTGACACGTAAAGGCTCTAAAGCTCATAGAGAAATCTTAAATAAGAATATAGGGTTTATGTTTTCTGTACTTACTTGGTGACTTGATAATGCTTCTAGTCTGTCTCTTAATACAAGAGTTCTTAGGGATCATATTCTCCCTTAGGTTAGAATTCGTAGGGATTATCCTCTCCCCCTAAGTTGTTTATACTCGTGAGAGCTGTTTATACTCGTGAGAGTTGTTTATACTCGTGAGAGTTGTTTATACTCGTGAGAGTTGTTTATACTCGTGAGAGTTGTTTATACTCGTGAGAGTTGTTTATACTCGTGAGAGTTGTTTATACTCGTGAGAGTTGTTTATACTCGTGAGAGTTGTTTATACTCGTGAGAGTTCTTAGGGATTATACTCTCCCTGAAGTTGGAATGTTTAGGGATTATACTCTCCCAAAAGTTACAATTCGTAGGGATTATACTCTCCCCTAAGTTGTTTATACTCGTAAGAGTTGTTTATACTCGTGAGAGTTTGTTTATACTCGTAAGAGTTTGTTTATACTCGTAAGAGTTGTTTATACTCGTGAGAGTTGTTTATACTCGTGAGAGTTGTTTATACTCGTGAGAGTTTGTTTATACTCGTGAGAGTTTGTTTATACTCGTGAGAGTTTGTTTATACTCGTAAGAGTTTGTTTATACTCGTAAGAGTTTGTTTATACTCGTGAGAGTTTGTTTATACTCGTAAGAGTTGCGAGAGTTGCTAGGGATAGGGTTTATTGGCGAGTTAATTATATCTTCTGCTACTGTACCCCTACTCCCCCTAGCTTTAGAGGCTGTCGTGGATAGAAACTTTAGGAATTGTTCCTAGGCATTTTCTATTCGAATCTTTATGAGCTGGTGTAAGTCTCTTTATTTTGCAATATTTCTATCATGTTATGTTTTAGTTTCCAAAACACGTTCGTTATTTCAGCACTCATTATGCGGACCCCTAACAGTTATCTCATGCAAAGAATCTCAGGAATATCTCAAAACATCATATCTTATTAAATTCACAAACAATAAATGCAAGTCATACCTGACTCATGCCAACCGCCCTACCCCCTCTACCGAGAGGGTAAAATTACCCATCGAATTTCTCAGGGACTCGGCGTCCCTCAACTGTTCACACGTATACTCTTATCTCTGATATACCTCAAGGTCTTGGATACTCAACTCAAGTTTAGGGAGCTCCTAAAGGAAAACTCCTTCATTATGTTCTGGTTCAGCTTAAGAGTGACATGTAAATCTCCAGGCTTACTCGTATATCAGTCTCAAATCAATCCTGTAAAAATACACCAAAAAGGGCTTCCTACATAGGCTCTCCAGTGCTCGGATAAGCGTCATAAGCATCAATTATATAATTCAAACATGAAATAACCAAATAATGTAAATAAAGTCTCCTTTGATCTCAAACCTGAGACCTGGACCCCCTCTAGGACCTCCTATTATGGCAAGACGATTAATTTCTCTAATCTCCAATCTCAGAAGGGGATCAACTTGTTAACCTCTTATTTGTGGAACTCTAGGTGATCCTTGTATAACTGACCTTCCAGGGTGCAGTATTTCAGCCTTAAGGCTCGGGCCTCTCGGGACAGTGGAGCCCCTGGGTCTTTGTTCAGCTCTGTGAGGATTTCTCTCCAGTCTCCTCCAATCATCTCCATCCTTCCATCAACTCTAGTTTTCGGACTTATTATTTCGGTTACTTAGGGCTATTGGCCCTTAAGTACTTCAAAATGCTCAAATCATGTTTCATCACTTTAAAAGGATCATCTCATGCAATATTAAAAATTCATTATCTTTTCAAAAATAAAACTTCATAGCATCGAACAAACAAATCAAATCAACTTCCACTCTAAAAATCATAAATAAAGTGGATCATGCTCACTCAAATAATCTCTTCAAATGAAAATTACAATGAATATTCAATTCTCCATGTTTCATCATAAATGAGTATTTCCAGTACATGCAAGCTTCAAGGTCCTAAACGAGGACATAACTCAAGACATATCCTTGTTTAAAGATAAAAAGGTAAGAAGTATCACTTTTCATTTTTTTGATCTCAAGGACCTGAATAAGCTCAATCTATAATTTGAAATCATATCTAAAGTATAGAAACATGTCAATCATACACAATTTGAAAATAGTTATGCTAGCTTTCGTTTCCAGAACCATAGTCATCATCAATTCTCCCACATAAAGTAGTCATAGAACTCAACATATGAATCACTTACTCATGCTTCTAAGATTTCAAGTAATTCTCAATTCCAATATCATTTATAAAACATCTACATAAATCAATCGTGTAAGCTTAAGGGGACCCTTCTTAATTCAACGGAAAAGAGTAGCCTCGTATCGTATGTGTCAATCTCTTAAAGACATGCTCATAATAATATCTACAAGAATTAACACTTGTACTAACCAGTCGTACTAATGTACTCAGCATATCTCTGCTAGCCCTCACGGACTGGAATACTCCATATCTCTGGTAACCCTCATGGACTGGAATACTTCATATCTCTGGTAACCCTCATGGACTGGAATACTCCATATCGCTGCCAGCCCTCGGGGACTGGAATACTCTATATCTCTGCCAGCCCTCGGGGACCTGAATACTCTATATCTCTGCCAGCACTCGGGGACCTGAATATCCCTCCAGAACCTCTTGCGTTTTCAGCACTCCCAGAGTTCTTAAGGATTTCTGGGCTGGACCTCCTCAAAATTTCTCGAAACAAAAAGGTTAAATAACAATTTGTACCAAGATTTAGTACGTGTTTTGTCAATATTCTAATGCTCATTCAATAAAAGGTGTATTCTCAAGCGAATCTTTCCACATATACCATACATCTCATATTTTCGCAACATATTGATTGAAACGATTAACATCCATGCTAAACTAAATAGATTTACATCCTTCTCCACATCATTTATGCAAATCATAGCATATAATAGTTTATCTCGATCCTATCTATCACAGATAGATTATTCTTCTCACTCAAATTCATGCATATCAACAAGCTTCATTCAAGCATCATATAAGTATTATATTTCACACTAGTATAAATTACTAACAAAGATATTGCATGTTACTTAGTATTTCCTTCACGGATTAATTTCTCAACAATCACTTCTCTTTCTTCAAGCAATATTACAATTGCGATTCACATAAAAATGCAGAGATACCTCCCTTAAGTTTTCAAGTGTGCATCGGTTAGGTGCATCCATTCCCCCCTCTTTTTTGTGAAGCGAAATTCATCTTCCTCTTTTTTCGCATTTCTCTCGAACATTGCTATTTTTTCCGATGCACGAGTCATAAGCATTTTCCAGATTATGCATATATATCTTATCTCCTTTAACATGATCAAGCCAACAATTGGATCCATTTTCTAAGGCCCAATTTCCCTGCTGCTTTCAATCTGTAAAGAAATTAGTCTAAAGGCAAGAGGTTTTGCATTACTGCTAGAATTAGAATTAGCATTACTCCTGTACAATTACTTTTAATCCCAAAGCCAAATTGAAAACTCACAAACATGAAAAGTTTTAGCCAGCAAATAAACAAGTGGCATATTCAACCACAAGCACACTACACCATGCTTATAATAACTGACTTCAACATTATTTTTCTGCCAGCTGAAGGTTGGATTTTTCCGTAGATGGGGATAGAATCAATCAACCAACACATTATTTTAAATAGATAAAAATGCCATCCCATCACATGAAGAATTTTCAATCAGGTTTTCTCATTCATAAATGTTCAGCTTTTCAATAGGTAAGAAACATTATTATGCTGATTTTTACTACAGAAAAAATGTCAGAATCAAACCAAGCTTAAACTTTAACAGGTCGTGCATCAGAAAACTCACAAATCGTTGGATGAGATCACAAATGAACTCTGCCCGGTAAAATTGAATTTATGTTACTCTCAATATTGGTACTAAAAGAGATCACGAGGCATATATATTGTCCACCTAATATAACATCGAAGATTTTTTTTTTTTTTATTTATTTATTTATTTTTATTTTTTTTGGTGTCGATTTTGATCAAGTTTTGAGCACTGCACAAATATATAGAATAGGAACCCTGTTTTGGGATGACAAATATGGAACCCAATGATTATCTACAGAGGTAATGACTCTTCTTTGTTGTTATTGACATATTTAAAGTCTCTTTTTGTCTATTTCCAGCACAAATTTCAGATTTATATTCTCGTACCCTGAGAAAAATCATCCAATTGACATAGGCATTTTTCTAATAAGAAACCGCAACGCATGTGTGATCAATGTCCCTAAGATAACTAGCAAACCTAAGATTTCCACAATTATTCTTTCGAAAAAACATATAAATGAAGTCAGTTTCATGGATTGGCCTTCCACTCACTACATTGATAAGGGATAAATATATCAGTCTACCAACAAGTAGTGGTAGCTTCTCTCTGAGGAATTAGCTCAAACAATTAATAAGGCATAACTCATCTTTTCTTATTTCACGCTCCTGCTTAAATCAGCAAGCCAACAGGAGAAACAAATAAGTTTTCCTATCCAAAACTTACTACGCTAATTTTCGACTAGCAAAACAAGCCAGACATTCTAACCGAGAGCAAGCAAACAGGCAACAAATCTCTCTGGCATAACATCAAACACCTTGAGTGCACATTTGCTCAACTCTCAGACATTAATCAACCAATAGATTATTTTTTGAAAAGACAAATGTAAGAAATATGTAGCTACAACTTCTACAATTTATTCTCATACGCAAGTCCCAGATACGATTTGAGATTAAATTCAAGTCAAGAAGTAAGAATCACATAACCAGGTACTAAATAACTCCATACCTCTTGTTGTTTCAATGGCCAAAAGTGAAAATCACACGAATCGGTCAACAGGTAACATAAATCATAAAGAAATCCATTCTTTTAGCTATATCCATAATCCGCCAATTAAATAATCACATGAGCACTTGTTTGTTTAGATAAAGCATAACTCCATTGTATTCTTATTTTAGTAATCCCAATAAAATCCAAATACTCTGCCATTTTCATTCCCAAATTTCAATGGGTGTTTTACTACTCAATTAATTTTCGTTTATATAAACAGAGAAAAGATGCCTTGACTTCACAAAATCCAAATCTTTATGTTAGAGTTTAGGTAAAATGAGATATTTCATTAACTGTGATCTCACAATTAGAGTGCATTTAGGATAATTCCCTGTATATATACTACCATTCCTCATGAATGTGAAAAATTAGCCGAAACATAGATGGAGCTAATGCTAGTAGCAAAGAGTGGATAACAAACTGCTCCAATAAGATGCCAGCAAGAAACTGAGTAGTATGATTAAAAAGATAAACAGGCATTAATTGTACTTTCAAATAATAACATCAGATTAAGATATCTTATAACTTCCATCATCACAATAAATTCATCTTTCAGATTACTCATTTGCATAAATAAATTCATAAGTTTATTAAAAACTCTGTCACAGCAGCAATCAATTTACGCAGCACTTCAATATTTTTGTCTGAAACAAGGCCTTCTAATTTCAGACAAAATATTAATCATGATATTATGATTATAACATGCTTTACTTCAGAAAAAATGCTTAATTTATTTTCAAGTAACTTTTCCATTCACATAATTGTTCACATCCATGTCCACTGTGTAAAATTATTTGAAACTTATGTAGAGAAATCTAAAAAAGAACCTGTAAAACCTGGCCTAAAGGACTGCCCGTAGACTTTTCTGAACAATAGTTCACCTCCAATTCCATCAATGGAGTTTCCATGCTTCCTTTTGAAACAACCTAAATTAACCATATCAAATGAGAGAGCCTTAGGCTCATCGTAACGCCTCAAATCGGAGTCATCATCGAAGATTCCAGACGATGGAGTGGTTGTGCCTGCCTCTCCCACCTGCACGGCGGCGGCCACTATTTCAGAGAACCAGCACTGAGATTAGTACAACGCGCGTGGATTAGGGCTATTTAGTAGATCTGGGCCTCGACGAACAGCAGTGCGGTGTCGACGAGCCTGAGCGAAACCTGCTTGCGATGGGTGTAGTGTTACCCCGCGTCAGAGGGAGACCGTGGCACATAACGCTAATGACTGCGAATCTAGAGTCTGGGTTTGTGTTTTCAATTCTTCCCACAAGATTACGCTCTTTGTCATTCTCCTACTTCTGTCTTAATTTCTGATCACTTCCGAGTTCCCCATCAATTTCAAGAAGATACCAAAATGTTCTGGGATTTAGGGCATTTGCGGCATCGATGTAGATATAACTAATTTCTTCAATTTCTTGCAGATTCTTGTGCACAGTTCTTGTGCAGATCCCAAAATTCTAGAAATCCTCACGTCCTAGCTCGAATTTCCCACAGACGGCGCCAATTGATGCGTCGAAAAAGAACGCCTTCGGATATCGATCGTTCCTTTGCGAGCACTATTAATCACGAGTTTTAATCGTCTATTTATCCTTGGCAATCTCCTCGTAAATCTCCCAAGAATCCAAGAATAACCTGCAAAAGTACGCCGGAGGGGGGCTCCGGCGTAGAAGCTCCGACGCTCAAGTCAGAATCGATTGTAGGCGAAATCAAAGAGGAATTCCCCTGTATATTTAGGGAAATTCCGGCTAATACAGTAATATTTCTTCTCAATTCTGTGTAGTTCTTGTGAAAGTATGTATAATATGTAAAACATAAATAAGAATGTAAATATAACCTGTTTATATACCTGGTCCCTCTTCCTTGGATAGAGGAAGACTCTTTCTTCCTATATTTGCTCACATTTCCCTACAAATCCGGGCCAACTCCCTAAAGACTCGGCTCCACTCTCTCTCTCTGGACTGACTTCTTCTCTTGACTTAGTTAAGAAGGAATAATCCATACTACGCATTCCCCTTTGGGCCAAATCCTTGGGCCCAAAGGATATTATCCTTCCAATGTGGGCCAAAGGCCCAACCAATCTTATTTCTCTTTAGAAGCCCAGTGGTGTATTAATCCAATCCTTCAAGCTTATTGACCTAATTGAGATTACTATAATTCATCCCGTTTCCACGTGTCGACTTTTCCAGGAGCGACATATTTATCTACATCAAAAGGTATATGAATTTAAATAAAATATAAAATGTAGGTGCAGTTATCTTGAAGCCAGTCTTATATTAGACAAATATTTTTTTATCCAATATAAAAAATTAGAATATTTAAGTAAAAAGTGTATTACTTTTTTCTTAAACACTGTCATTTAAAAAAAAAAAACGTAGTGAAATTTAAGGGAAAAATAGGTTGTTCAACCTAAAATTTTGAAATGTCAATCGAAAGGGATCCGTTGTAAAATAGAAATGACATCTTATCAATTAAATACCACTTTTTACTTATATTTTTCACTTTTAACTTGTACATTATTACTTTTTAAAAATATTAATAATTCTATCAAGTAAAAACTGGCAACAATTAACTCTAAAAACTAAAATAATTAGTAAAGATACTCGTGTACACTACCTCAAAACTAAAAAATGATTCTGTTTATTCAAAGAGTGATAATATTTATGTAAAAAGTAATAGTCGCTTTTTGTAAAATCATTATCACTTTCAACTAAACTTTTATCACTTTTTGAATACGAATAATTATATCAATTAAAAAGAGACAACAATTAACTTTGAAAACTAACACAAAATTTGTAATCATGCCCAGTAAAATATAATCTCATTCATTAACTCATAGGTGAAAAGTGGTCATGTTTATGCAAAAAGTGATAGTCACTTCTATAAAAACATTATCACTTTTCAACCAAACTTTATCACTTTTTGAATAATGATATTTTTCTAAATAAAAAGTGACAATAAACTCAAAAAATTGATGCAATTAATAAAAATAATTATATAATTATATCTACTGACAGATAATCTTACTCACCAATAAACTAAAATTTGTGGAATTTGTCGAACAAAAAACACTTACTCATCAAATTTGTGGAATTATATGAAGTAAAAAGAGAAAACAATTTACTCTGAAAACTAACACAAAATTAGTAATCATGTCCAGTAAAATACAATGTTATTCATTAACTCAGGTGTGAAAAGTGACAATGTATATGCAAAAAATGATAGTCACTTTTAATTTATACTCCATATTTTGATCGAACTTATTGATATTTCCATTTTTTTATTCGTTTTTATATAATAATATTTTAAATTAAAAGTGATTCATCAAATTTTTATAGTGATATTCATCAAGTAACAAATAATATGAAAAATTGATGTAATTAGTGAAGATAATCATGCCCACTAGCAAATAACCTAATTCATTAACTTAAATGAAAAAGTGATAATGTTTATTTAAAAAGTGATGATCACTTTTAATAAAAATATTATCACTTTTTAACTAAACATGGTTACTTTTAGATAGTGATATTATATTGTAAAAAAAAAAATCGTTATAATTAATAAAGATAATCATGTCCACTAACATATTATTCAATTCATTAAATGTGAATGAAAAAAATGATAATGTTTAAGTAAAAAAATAATTATTTTTATAAAAATCTTATATTATTTTAAATAAAAGAGACAATTAGCTCATAAAACTAATACAATTAGTAAAGATAATCATGTCCACTAATATATAATCTCATTTGTTAACTCAAAATTGAAAGGTGATTATGTTTAAGTAAAAAATGATAACGATTAAGTAAAAAGTGATAGTCACTTTTGATAAAAACATTATCACTTTTCAACTAAATATTTATCACTTTTTGAATAGTGATATTCTATTAAATAAAAGTGACAATAAACTTAAAGATTATTGTAATTAGTAAAAATAATCATGTCTATACAATTCTTAGTCTTAAATGCTTGTTGTCAATTGGATAGTAGAATTTTTAATCACTTCTAATTAAAAAAAAAGTTATATAAAATGTATGTATTAATTTTTATTAATATTTTTTAAATAAAAAATACAATTATTTTTAATTAGTTTATAAATCTATACTCCCTCTGTCCACGAAAAGTAGTCCCATTTGACACATATTCTTTGTCCACCAAATGTAGTCTCATGCACTTTATGGAAACTATCACCCTTCAACTATCACTTAATTACTCAATTTGCCATCAACTTTATTCCTAAACAATCACTTTATTCACAATGGACCCCACAATACCCTATAATACCCTTACTTTATCTACTTTATCTACCATTTTCTTAAAACTTGTGCCCCTTCCCCATGTCCCTACTTTTCATGGATGGAGGGAGTATAATTTATGGTTAATTTGATTTATTAACAACGAATGAGTGGGCTTGGGACATGGATCTGTTACGCGAGAGATTGGTGTGTGTGGGGTGGGGGGAACTGGGCTGGGCTGGGCTGAAATGAAATGACGAGGGTAGGGTAGATTAATTAGGGGTTGGGGTATATACCCCTCCAGCTTTGTTAGATACACTCCCCTTCCACTTTTATTAATTAAATATTCATGTAAAATACCACATTTACCCTTTTATAAAATATTAAAGATACATACACCCCCTTTTCAAAACCCTAATTTAATTGAATTAACCCTAATTTTAGGGAAGAAAACCACCGTCGCCACTTCAGCCGCCGGCCGCCGTCAACACCTCCACTCTGGCAGCCGGCCGTCATCAACACCTCCACTCCGGCAACCGGCCGTCGTCAACACCACCATCAAATTTAGAAAATAAAAAAAAAACTTAAAAATTTAAAAAAAAAAACTTATATTCGACCAAAAGCCCAAAAGCCCTCTCGTTACAAACCAGTGTCGACCAAAAGCCCTCTCGTCAACACTGGTTTGTCGATCAAAAACCTCCTCGTCGACACTGATTTGTCGACCAAACACATCCCCGTCGACACTGGTTCGTCGAAAGAATTTAAAAAATAAAAAATAAAAATATACCACAATAAAGGATCGACCATAAACATTCTCATCGATCATTGAGGGTCGATGAGAGTGTTTATGGTCGGTCGACCTGCCGAAAAAAAAAAAAAAAAACCAAACAAACCTGACGGAAGCGGAAGCGGCAGCCGGCGACGGAGGTGGGATGAAGGCGGCTGGTTGGGGGAAGAGCCGGCGGTCGCTCGACAAAAGAGGCGGCGCCGCCGCCTGTTACAAAGACGAAAAAAAAAGGGAGTGCGACGGGGAGAGAGGGGAAGATCGGGCGGCGCGAGGAGGAGGGAGGGGAAGATCGGGCGGCGCGAGGGGGAGGGAGGGGAAGATCGAGCGGCGCGAGGGGGAGGGAGGGGAAGTGCGACGGCGAGAGGGGGAAGGAGGGGGAGTGCGACGGCGACGACAATGGCGAGGGAGGGGGAGTGAGACGGCGAGGGAGTGCGAGCGGGAGCGGCGGCGGCAATGGAGGAGTGAGGCGTGAAGAAGGTGAGGAGAGTGATTTGGGGAAAAAAATGAGGGAAAATAGGGTTTTATGGGGGTGTGCATTTATCACACTGAATTTTAGGATAAAGGGTATAATAGATAATTTGGGGAGAGTGCATCTATCGCAGATGTGTTTTGAGGGGAGTAGTTGTATCGGGGGAGTGTATCTAACAAAGTTGGAGGGGTATATACCCCATCCCATTAATTAGTGGGCCTGGTTTAATGGTTTAAAAAAATCCGGGAATGTGATACATGAGACGATCTCATACAAGTTTTTGCCTTAATACTATATTTTATAATTGGTTTGTTAAAAATAAGTGTAAACTTATCTAATAAATAAAGGAAATATTAAACAAACCTTACATTAAAACTCATGTGAAAATTAAAAGGGTTAATTGCAAATTAAATCACCACCTTTCATTGAATTACAATTTAATCTAAACTTTTAAATAATTGCAAATAAAATCATCACCTTTAAATATTGTTGCAATTTAGACTTCTAGACAATCTCATTTGTGTCCGAATTTAACGTTTCAAGATTAGATCGAAATAAAAAACAATTTTGTTTCATTAAGGAGGTGTCACATCAACTAGCCACGTTAGATTTGGACAAAAATGAAACTATCAAGAAGTTCAAATTGCAACAATATTTAAAGGTGGTGATTTTATTTACAATTATTCAAAGGTTTAGATTGAATTGCAATTCAATAAAAGGTGGTGATTTAATTTGCAATTAACCCAAATTAAAAAGGTACTCCCTCTATTTCTGAAAAGTTACATTTGTTGGAACTTGGAACGTAGTTTAAGGAAAAAGTGTAATAATTAAAATTTTAGAGGTAATTTTGTAAATCTTTTTATATAAAGTAAATAATTTAGTTTGACTGAGTATACAGTGGATCCCAAAAAAATATTGCATAAAGAGTGGGGATTTTTTTTTTAGTCCTATAAGTTTAAGACATTCCAAAATAAATCCTTTAAGTTTTAAACTTTATAAAATACATCATTTATGTTTCAAACTTTAATTTCAATCATTTTTTAATTCAATTTTAATTATTTATCTTTGAAAAGAATGAAGTGGTGACTTGGCACTTCATCTATTAAAAAAAAGGACACGTCATCATTCCACATCATTATTTTTTCTATTAAAAAAAGAAAATAAGAGTTATTTAAAAAAAAAAGAGTTCTCTACACAAAAAAATAGGGATTAAAGATTTTTTAGTCCAATAAGTTGGACTAATTTTGAATTTAGTCCTGACGAATTACACATTTTAATTTCGGTCCTATAAGTATGCTCGGATTTTGAAAATGATCCTTTTACCTGCAATAGTAGGTTACCCACCAGGTCAACTTTCATTTTCTTTTTCTTTTGTAATATGTGGCATTAATTTATATATATATATATATATATATATATATATATCAATTAAAAACTTGTTTTATATTTATTAATTCAGAAAATGATGAATATTAGTTAAAATATTAAATAATATTTTAAAAATAAATTAAGAATAAAATTTAAATACTAAATACAGTAATTTTAAAAAAAAAATCTGAAATATTTTAATATAAAAAATAATTCATTTATTCATAAATTAATTATTAGAAAAATCAATTAACTTACCTAATTAGTTATTAAAAAAATTATTAACTTATCTAATTAGAAAAAAAAAATAATTACAAAATAAGTATTATAAAATTGTTTATTTTTTAATTAATCAAATAAATATAAAAATTTATATGAGTATTACACAAAGTGGGTACGAACTAATATCAAATTAAAAATTATATAATAAAAATGAAAAACAATAAAATTAATAATTTGTTATAAAAAAATATTGTTCATCATCTTTCAATTACCATGGGCAAGGGGTGAGAATTTTGGATATATTTGAGTATTTTTTGATTTATTTGGGGATTTGAAATATTTGTGAATTTTTGTATTTATTTAAAATATTAAAATAATTGTTAAGTTTTAATAAGAGTTTTTGACAATTTTTTTATTAGGTAAGTTAGTTGAATTTTTAAATAATTAATTAGGTAAGTTAATTATAATTTTTTTCATATTATATTTTTTTAGATTTTATGAAAAATTATTTACTTATTTAAATATTATTCTCAATTTATTTTAGATATTTCAAAATATTATTTAGTATTTTAACTAGTATTCATAATTTGTTTGTATTAATAAATATAAATTAGTCTTTAATTGATATAAAAATATAAAATAGATAAATGAAAATGAAAGTTGACCTATTGGGTAACCTACTATTGCAGGTAAAAGGACCGTTTTCAAAATCTGAGCATACTTATAGGATTGAAATCAAAATGTGTAATCCGTCAGGACCAAATTCAAAATTTGTTCAACTTAATGGACTAAAAAATTTTAATTCCAAAAAAATAAATAAATTATTTTGTTCTAAATCAATTAATTCACTCAAATACTCAAACAATTACAAAAGGAAGTGGATATATTTGTAAAAAAAATTGTCATATGATATAATTGTAAAATAAAATAAAATTTTTTTTTACAAAGAAACAACCTTTTAATGTATTAATTAGCTCACCTTATCATCTTTATTTCACCCTCAAGAAAAAAAAATTATCTCTCTAAAAAATGTCTCTCCTAGCTTAGGGTTATGTGTCTCCGCTTTGGTGAGTCAACTGTGATTCTTGAACTGAATCTTTTCAATCTGGGTTCCGGCTGTGAGAATCGGAATCTTGGATAATTCACCTACTTTTGTAGGACCTAGAAAACTACACCCGGTGCATACCCCCTTCATGCCCCCACACCAACCCAAAAAAATCAAAACCTTACCGTCGCACTCTCCTTCTAAAATCCCTCTTTTATTCACCCATTTCACCTCCTTTCGCCGGCGCACCGGAGGTTTCGCCTCTGCCTTTGTCGGTGGCTTTGGTTCCGAGCTCCCCCGAGCTTCAGCGGGTGTTTGTGCTCTCTTGGTTGAGTCTTTATGTGTCCTGTTTGTCCTCTTCCTTTGTTGTTTCTTTCTGTTTCTTTTGCAGGTCCTCGCTGCGGCCTCTGCGAAATGTCAACTGGGGTACTCGAAAATAGGCCAGATCTGGAAGATGAGGAGACGCTAAGCATGGTGGGAGATGAGTCAGTGGTCGGGGGGTCAACACTCTACCTTGTTGGGTGTGTCATTACAAGCAAACCGTTTAATGCTTACGGATTTTTGGAGGCCATGAAAAAGGCGATGAACCCAGCCCATGGTTTCACGGCAAATGAAATTGACAAAAACCTCTTCTCCTTTCAATTTCGGACCAAAACTGACATGGAAGAGGTCCTCTATAGAGAACCATGGCTATTTGAGAAAAATGTGCTTGCCTTGAAAGAGCTAGGGACGGGAGAACAGCCCTCGGCGGTGACCTGCTCAACGGTTCCCTTTTGGATCCGGATGTATGAGTTGTCAGTGATGGCCAGAACACCGGAATGGGTGAGCTTGATAGCTAATAAGTGTGGAAAACTGTTAGAAATAGACAAGAGCTCTCTAGACGGAGTAGCCCGGAGTGTTCGCGTAAAAATTGGTGTGGACCTTCAAAAATCTCTCAAGAAGGGAATAAATCTGGAGATACAAGCAGGCAGAGCAATTGGGATTTCTTTCAAGTATGAGAGACTCCCATCCTTTTGTTATTTGTGTGGTGTTTTGGGCCACATGAGAAAAGAGTGTGACCTAGCTGAGACATCTAAGGAAGTGATGGCAATTCCGGATAACAAACTGCCTTACGGGGAGGGGCTACGAGCATCTCCGACAAAGAAAGCCTCGGTGTCTATCGAGAAACAACAAAAATCAACAGAGCCCACCACTCTCAGGAGACAGCTCTTCGAAAACTTCCGACGAAGCCTAGTGAATGAAAGCAAGGACGAAAAATACAATACGGGGGAGGAAGAACACATGAACTTGGACGACCACCTAGAAACAGAGGAAGCTAGAAAGGAGCTGGAGAAAATTTATGTCCATAAGGGGAAGGCACCTACTGAAGAACTCTCCCCCCCCCCCCTCCCCCACAGGCCCTGTTCCACCCCACAAAACCCCCCACAAACACACAATCCTCCCTCACCTCACACTTACTTATAGACCCCACCACCAACCACAATAATTACGCTTTCAACACACTCATCAATGCCACCACCAAATCACTCTCCCACACCAAATACCCCACTAAACCCACATGTGAGGTATACCCCACACAATTCTATAGAATCCATGCTGTCCCACCACCAAAAACCACCATACCCCCCCAAGCTTTAACTTACCCCACACTCTTATGAACCTTGCACCCCCATTCCCGAGAAGAATATACCCACCCCTATAACAGCAACCAGTCCATAAATCCCAACAGCTGACTTGATTAAACTTTGTCACCCTGTCATGAAAAATACACCTAAACAAACGGCCCACTTAAGCAACCCCAATCCAAACCCAGGATACCACAAAAAACCCCGTCCCTACCAACCCCATACCAAAAACAGCCCAAAGTTGGAACTGGAAAAAAAGAGGAAAAACCACAGTATCACCACTGAGTCACGCCCAGATAAGAAAATAAGGATGGACATTGAGACCACTCAATCTCAGGCAAAAAACCCAACGGTGGAGGCTGCAGCGCAGCCGCGCCGATCGCAATGAATACCCTCAGCTGGAACTGTCGCGGGCTTGGGAACCGGGCGACAGTTCGAGAACTTCGAAAGGTCCTACAGGAGAAAGATCTGGGCATAGTCTTTCTCATGGAAACTCGGCTCAATTGTGCCCAAATGATAAGAATAAACAACACTGTCTTACATTTTGAAGGTTGCTTTCCTATTGACTGCTCGGGCTCAGGACATGAGCGAAGAGGGGGTCTTTGTTTACTCTGGAGAGACCACCGAGTTCTCTCCCTCGTCTCTTTTTCAAGAAACCACATCGCAATGAGAATAGAGACAGGCGAGGATGGCCCATCTTGGACTTTCAGTGGGGTCTACGGGTGGCCTCAGAGGGAACAACGTGCACAAACCTTCCAACTCATCAGACGAATTGCAGCCACTACAGGAAGCCCGTGGTTATGCGTTGGCGACTTCAATGAGGTTCTTTGGAGTTGGGAACAACAAGGAGGCAATTTTAGACATACTTCTCAGATGGAGAGTTTCCGTGACACGGTGGCAGCCCTCGACCTCCAAGACCTGGGTTATTCGGGCCACCGTTTCACTTGGACCAATGGGCAGACGGGGGCAAACAACATTCAGGTCCGGCTCGATCGCGCCTTGGCAAACTCAGAGTGGCGCCAACTCTTTCTCGCCTCTCGGGTCACCAACCTAACCCGTTTCTACTCTGACCATGCTCCCATTTTTGTGGAAGTGCTAGCAGCCCATCCGAATCAGAGCAGGAGAGGTTCCCATAATCGTAAGATCTTTCGTTTCGAGAAGATTTGGTGTGAGAACGATGATTGCATCAATATTGTGGAACAGGGGTGGAACAAGGAGAACCAACAAATTCCTTTCACCACCAGGATTATGCACTGCACAAGCAAACTCAGGAAATGGGGGAAGGAAAATTTTGGGGATATTGGCAGAAGGACGACCCTCGCTCGGGATCGGATCACCTACCTCCAGTCCCAAGTTCAAACGAAGGACATTATCCGGGAAACAAAACACCAACAACGGGTTCTGGGAGAGCTCCTAAAATTGGAAGAAATTTGGTGGTTCCAACGGTCACGGGCCTTGTGGCTTAAGGACGGCGATCGTAATACGTCCTTTTTTCATGCTAAGGCATCTCAGCGGAGGAGGAAAAATTATGTGAGCAGATTATTGAACAATGAAGGTGAATGGGTGGAGGGTCACTCAGAAGTGGAACGTGTCTTAAAGAATTATTTTGTGGAGATGTTTACCTCGGTTGACACTAGTAGAGCCCAAAGGACCACTGAAGCAACAAATCGAAGAGTGTGAACAGCCATGAATGAGACTCTCCTAGAGCCATACACCGCGGCTAAAGTGAGGAAATCACTAAATCAAATGCACCCGGCAAAGGCTCCGGACCCCGACAGTATGCCTCCACTTTTCTTTCAAAAATTTTGGCCTACTATTAATGCTTCTTTTGTTAACACCTGCCTGAACATTCTGAATTTTGGTGTTGATCCCTCCCCCCTCAACGATACTTTTATAGTTCTCATCCCCAAAGTCAAAAACCCCTCCACCCCTAAAGACTTTCGCCCAATTAGCCTTTGCAACGTAATTATCAGAGTGGTCACAAAAGCTATAGAAAACCGCCTCAAGGGCATCCTCCAAGATGTGATCTCACCCACCCAAAGTGCTTTCATTCCTAACTGACTTATCACCGATAATGCCATGGTGGCCTTTGAGATGTTCCATTACCTTAAAAAGAAAAAAAAGGGTAAGAAAGGGTGGGTAGCATTGAAACTCGATATGAGTAAAGCCTATGACCGGGTTGAATGGGGCTTCCTCCGAGATATGTGCTCTAAATTGGGTTTTGACAGTACTTGGATCAATCTTGTCATGTGATGTGTATCTACTGTTTCATACTCAATTCTTGTCAATGGCTCCCCATCTGATAAGTTTGTCCCTAGTAGGGGGCTCCGTCAAGGAGACCCCCTGTCCCCTTATTTGTTTCTTATTTGTGCAGAAGGATTCTCGGCCCTAATCCAACAGGCGGAGACGCGAGGTGATATTTCCGGAGTAAAAGTGGCACGACACGCCACCCAGTCTCTCACCTGTTCTTCGCCGATGATAGCATTTTATTCTTTCGGGCCACTCAAGGGGAGATCGAGAAGGTTAAAGAGATTCTTGCTACATATGAGAACGAATCGGGGCAGTGAGTAAATATGGACAAATCGGAGCTTACGGCGAGCGGGAATGTCCCTGATGGGGTGGTAGCTCAGCTCGGCAGCCAGCTGGGGGCACGACCAGTGTCCTTTCATTCTAAATATCTGGGACTTCCAACAATTATTGGGCGAAAGAAAAAAGAGGTGTTCCAAACGGTGGTGGAAAGAGTGATCAACAGGCTTAAGGGGTGGAAAGAGAAAACACTAAGAAAAGCGGGAAGAGAAATTCTTTTGAAAACAGTTGTCCAAGCTATTCCAAATTACGCTATGAGTTGTTTCTTGTTCCCGAAATCGTTATGTGAAGAGATTGAGAGAAAGGTGGCACAATTTTATTGGGGGGCAGCCCCGGGGGAACGAAAAGTGCATTGGTTGAGTTGGGAGAAGATTTCTCGTTCAAAAGCAAGTGAGGGACTCGGGTTCTGGGAGATGTACTACTTCAACCTTGCCATGGTTGCGAAACAATATTGGAGACTCTTGACCCATGGGAACAATTTGGCTGCACAAATTCTAAAAGCTAAATATTTCCCAAGAGGCAATATTGAAAACGCAACTTTGGGGTATCAACCTAGCTTCCTTTGGAGGAGAATTCTTGCCGCTCGGCCCCTGATTCTCGAGGGCTTATCTTGGAGAGTGGGGAACGGGAGCTCTATCCGTTGCTTTTGGGATAAATGGGTAGAAGGGGAGAGCATCGTCAGCCCACGCTCATCGGATGAGGACAGCCTAAACACTATAGTAGCAGATCTTATTGATGATTGTGGGCCCTCCTGGAATCGGGCCGAGCTGGTGAGGCTGTTCGACCCAGCTGTGGTTGATAAGATTTTGAAGATCCCCCTCAGTCCTAAAAACCCCCCGGACAAGAAAATCTGGTCACCTAGCCGAAATGGCCGTTTCTCAGTCAAATCAGCTTACTTTCTTGCTGTAAAAAAATTCTCCAAATGTGGACATAACTTGGTCTCTCCCAGTAGTAATTCGCCTGATTGGAAAGCCCTCTGAAAGTGCAAAATTCCCCCAAAGGTTTACCACTTCCTTTGGAGAGCGTGCCACGACTCACTTCCAACAAAACTTGCCCTTTCCCGGAGAGGTTTGGCCTCTGACCTCCCCTGCCCAGGTTGTGGCCTTGAGAGTGAAACTATAGCCCATACGCTCCTTCGATGTTCGGTGACACTTAAAACGTGGGGACTGAGCCCCATTCGCATCGCCCCCAGCAGCCCACTCCTTGCTGATTTCAAAACTACTTGCTGGTATATCTTGAATTCTCTTCCAGCCTTTGGTTGCACCACTTTTGCTCTAATTGCTTGGAATTTATGGAAGGCACGAAATGCTTTGATCTTTGATGGGCGAACCCAGGAACCAACAATGATTTTATCTCAGGCTTTCTCCCTGGCGCAATCTTTTGTCCCAGTTTCTGTGAGGGGGCGATCGCGATCGAGCCATGAAATGGAGTAAACAGGGTGGCAAAAACCCAGTCCGGGGCTCGTCAAGCTCAATTCTAATGCGGCTCTTTTTCATGACAGGTCAGTCGGACTAGGTTTTGTGATCAGGAACGAGCAGGGCCGTATCATAGGGGCGGGATCGAAGTGAATGGTGGGGGAGGGTAGCAACACTCATATTGCGGCTCTCGCGATGCGGTTTGGGCTTGAGTTTGCAGCTAGCAAGGGGCTGCAGAACTTGATCCTTGAATCTGACTCAAAAATCCTGATTGAAGCCATCCGGCACGAGCATGAGAACGACCCTTACACGATGCTGCTGGTCGAGGATATACGAGAAGCTGCTCGGCAGACACAGTGCTCTGAATTTTGTTTTGTTAATCGTAATGCTAATCATTTGGCTGATTGTTTGGCCCATTTTGGTACTGTTATTGGTTTTGAAGAATTCTGGAATTGTGAAGTCCCAGACATTTGTAATCGAATTGCTTTCGAAGATGTAAGGCCCAGGCCTACAACTGATTAATTGAATACCATTTTCCTGTTCTCAAAAAAAAAAAAAAACTCAACAATGCAACTGATGCATAACTTTTTAGTAAAATAAGTAATAGTATATTTTAAAAATACACATCTACGCACCCGTTAATGTGATTCTTCTTATATATTCCAATAGATATAAGGTTATCTTTTTAAAAAAAATAAAAATATGAGGTTATCTAAAAAGAGTCTTTATTTGTTAATTTTTTTAAATTCATACTATCAAATTTAATCTTGACTTGAAATATTAATTTATTTAAATTTAAGAGTTAGCGAATAATTTATACATTCTGTATTAATTAATTTTGAGTGATTGAGTAATAATAAAAATTATAGGGACAAATCAAAATTTATATTAAAATATTAGGACAGAATATTGAATCAGACTTTTTGGAGAATAACACAAGCTGAGGAAAAAAAATTGATCTAGTAATTCTGAGACAATTTAAAATTAATTAATTAATACGAAATATATAAATTATTCGTTCACTCGTAAATTTAAACAAATTAATATTTAAAGCTAGGATTAAATTTCATCGTATTAAACTCGTGAGTTATGCATAAAATTTGTTCCCTTCAAAAAAAAAAGTAAGGGTCATTTTTTAATGCATGGTTTGGAGTATAATTTTATTTTTAATGGAACACCCTTAATTGATTTTGAGTGAATTAATTGGTTTGGAGCAAAATATTTTTTTTTTTGTGGGTAGAAAACTCTTTTTTTTTTTTCAATAAAGATATTCTAAAATTAATTAATTAATACAGAATGTATAAATTATTGGCTCACTCTTAAATTTAAACAAATTAATATTTCAAGTTAAGATAATTTATTTATTTTTTGTGTAGAGAACTTTTTTTTTTTTTAAATAACTTTTATTTTCTTTTTTTAATAGAAGAAATAATGATGTGGCATGATAATGTTTCCTTTTTTTTTAATATATGAAGTGCCAAGTCACCCCTTCATTATTTTTAAAGATAAAAGATTAAAATTGAATAAAAAAAATGATTGAAATTGAAAGTTTGAAACCTAAAGGATGTATTTTATAAAGGTTGAAACTTAAAAAATTTATTTTAAAATTTCTTAAATTTATAGAACTAAAAAAAAAAATCCCCATAAAGAGTAAATATGTGTATATAATGAGAGTGAGTGTACAAACCTTTTAAAATCGGAGGTAGTAATTGATTTAAAGATAGACCATTCTTAATTCTATTCCAAATGTCCCAATTGGTATGTTTTTATGTTTGGAATGATCAGTCCTCAAATTTAGGGAATGGTTTTAGCTATTCCTATATATTTATGAATGAGTTTTTTTTTTTTTTAATATTTTACAAAAATATCATAACTTATTATTTATTTTTAACAACATTATTTTATACTTCCAAAAAATAACAAACAACAATAATTATTAATAATTATAATTGTAAAAATAATAATAACATTATTTAATAAAAAATAAATTATAAATTTAATTCTAATAATAAAAATAATAAAATATTTTAATAATATAAATAATAATTCACAACATACTTGTATTAATAAAAATAAAAATATTTTATATAATATTAATTATCTTAAATAATTATAAAAAAATAATATTATTATTTAATAAAAATATTATCATTTAAATATAAAAATCAATAATAAAAGTATTATAAAAAAATATTTAAAATTATAGATATTATTATTAAATACTAATATAAAAATAATAAAAATATATAAAAGTAATAAATATTAGTATTATTATATTAAAAATCGAAAATAATAAAAATATATGTGAGTATTAAAGACCTAATAATTATAATTAATAATAATATTATTATTGTTTAAAATTTATATAATACTCACATTTCATTCCCGATTCATACCAATCATAAGAATGACTATTCATATGTCATTCCATTCAGCCCTTCATTTCATTCACGAGTTCATTCCATTTAGCCACAATTCCATTCAATCATACCAATCACTCACCTAATCCGATTAGTACACAATTAACTCCTTCACTACTCTCGGTTCATGTTTAATTTCATGCATAAATATCCGCCCCCTCTTTAACAACAAAGTTGTGAAAACCAATTCACACCTTTCATATCTTTTACTTTATTTTATTCATAAAAAATTATAAAATTACCTTTCAAAATATTATTTATTACACATTTTTTAAAATGTATGTCATCTCAAGGGTGAAAATTCCTTTGGAATGGAGGGAGTACTACTTTCGTTCTTCAAAAATTTTTATAATTTCATTTTTAATTTGTCGCTCAAAAGTTTGCATACTTTTAAATGAAAACAATTGCCCTCACAAAATACACATAGTTTGTATACTTTTAAATGAAAACAATTGTCCTCACAAAATACACATATTTAGCCATTACTTTTGGAGTCCATCATACACTCAATCTAACTACTTTATTTATTTTATACAATATATAATAATTTACAAAATTACCTCGCAACACTCTAATTATTAGACTTTTTTTTTAAATTTTGTGCCAAAAAAGCACGGCAAACTTTTTAGACAAGAAGGAAGTATATTTTCTCGGTCACTTCAAAAATGTTACCTATTTTACAATTTTAAGTGTCCAATTAAAAGTTATTCATTTACATTTTTTGCTTTTTTTTTTTTTTTGTATCCCTTTAATTACCTCAATAATCCAGCACAAATATAATTATATTTCAGTGTGCAAAAAGTAAATAAAATGGGTGTAACAAAGTAAGTATTAATTATTAAAATTATTTCCTAATATTTATTTAGTCTGGAGTCTAAAATTTAAAGGTCTGTAAATGGGCCTCATATATACCTAGCCTAACCTCTACGCCTCTACACCCGTATTTGGGGTATATCTTATCGCGTTGATTATTGTTGATAGACAACTAATAATTCTCTTGTGCAATAAACATTTTAAAATTGGAGTTGGTCTCCTGTGCATAGTGTGTACGTGCACACTAATGCACATGTTAACTCTCTATGTATGAGTAAGGGCGAAAACTTTTCAGTAACGAAATCTACACATTTTCAATAATAAAAATTACACTTTTTCAGTACACTTTTTTCAGTTAAAATATCTATCACTTTTCAATAATAATAATTACACTTTTCAGTTAAAATATTTACCACTTTTTAATAATAAGAATTACACTTTTCAATTAAAATATATACCACTTTCAATAATAAAAATTACATTTTTCAGTAAAAATATCTACGCTTTTCAATAATAAGAATAATATTCTTTTTAATTTTAATAATAATTTTAACGGTACAATTTATAATTAAATATACCAATTTTAATTAATTAAATTAATTAAGTGATGGATTGATCTATAAAAACGAGAATTGTAAATTAATTAATAATGGTAAATATTGATCGATAAAAATGAGAATTGTAAATTAATTAATTAAATAATAGATTATAAATCAATTCATTAATAAGTTGAGAAAAAATTGGAATTATAACCGTAAATAGAAAAAAATGAGAGAAAATGGGATAATAAGTGAGAGTGGGAGGATAAGAACTAAAGCATGTGCACCAAATCTATTTTGATTCACACAGTGCATTTGAGAATTTCCCATAGTAATATATTTTAGATGTTAATTTTATTTTTATACATGCAATAATGATTTCAAATTAAACATCGTAAAAAATAAATAATTTATAATTATTTATATATATATTTTTAAACTAAATTTAGCTAATTGTGTATATATTGAGTCATTGACCATAAAATTGGACTGGGCCGAACGTTAATAATCAAAGGGCGCGGCTAAAGGCACCCGACTTTCCTATGAGTACACCCATGCGATGAGTACACACAAAACGGATGAGGACACCCACCTGAAAATTTCAAAAATACCCTTCTTCCATTAAAACCATAATTCTTTCTTTCTCTTCTCACATTCAGCCCAGGACACCCACCTCCATTTTTGCTATCTTTGTTGCGGCGGCCCACGCCGCAGCCCCTCCCTCTCCCCTTCGCGGCCGCAGCCCCTCCCTCTTCCCTTCGCGGTCGTTCGCGGCCGCACCTTCTCCCTCCCCACTCACGCCGCGACGCCCGTCGCAACCTCTTCACCACGCCGTCGCGCCGCCGCCCGCCAAGCCTATTCGCACTGACGTCGCTCGCCACGCCGTCCCGTTCGCATTGACGCCGTCTCCCACTCCGCCCGTTCGCATCGACGCCCCCACCATCAACGCCGCCGGTTCGTCGCCTCCTTCCTCGTCCGCCGTTCCAAGTAAGTTTAGATTTCTGAAAATTAGGAAATTTAGGGTTGTGAAAAAATTAGGGTTTTTGGATGTTTTGGGATTATTTTCGAACAATCTATGTTTGTTTTGGAAAAAAATTCGAACAATTTATGTTTGTTTTGGAAACAAATTCGAACAATCAATTTTTATTTTGGAAAAAATTTCGAACATTTTGTTCAATTTTTTTTTCGAACAAATGTAAGTTGTTTTGAATATTTTTTCGAACATAATAAGTTTGTTGGGTAAAAATTTTCGTACATGTAAACTTTGTTCGATTAATATTTTCGAACATCTTAAGATTTTTTTTTATATTATTTTTGTTGATTTGTTGTGTTTTTTGAGATTTTTTTTTTGAAGAATGTTGTTTGTTTGGGTTGTGGTGGTGGAGTGGATGGTTTCGTTGTGAAATAGAAACGGTGGGTGTACTCATCCGTCCTTTTTTAAAAAATGTGCAGGAGGGGTATAAACGACATTTCACGTATCCTCTGTGACAAAAAAAAATCCAGTGGGTGTACTCATAAGAAAGCCGGGTGCCTTTAGCCGCGCCCATAATCAAATGATTATTGGGCTAATCCGAACTTCATGAGTTAAAAATGTTTAATGGGCTGCACTTCTACAGTAAACTGTACGTGAATACCAATTCAAATTTACCGTTTATACTAATTCGGGATTTTTTTTTTTTTTTTTTGGGGGTACTAATTCGGAATTTATTATTTCTATATTTCTATGTGTCATCTCAATTTTTCATTCATTTTTGTTTTCCTAATTTTACCGAATTTCTAATTTTTTTCTTTGTGTAACTGTTTTTTTTCGTGCAGTTTACTCATTTAATTTTAAATTTTTTTTCTTTCTCTCTCTCTTTTTACAGTTTTTTTTGTTTTTTTCTGATTCGCATACGGTTAACTTATCTAATTTTAATTTTTTTTTTATCTAACTTACAATTTAAACTAAGTGTAATGGTGAATAAGAAAAAAAAAAGTTGTACATTAAACTTATAAAATACTATTTGAAATGAATAAATATAATATATATATATATATATATATATTACAATCTCGCGTAATACACGAGTTTTACACTAGTATTGGACTATTTCTCAATATTTACACGTCATTATTCTTTTTGTATCGTTCAAATTTTATTGAAAGTCGTCGAAAAGACCTCAATTCGTAAATATTGGTCTTCGCTCGCTTATTTTGTAAAATCTCGTCCCCCTCCCTTCTTAATCTTATATTTGAATATTTTTTTCGTTTTCTTGGACTAAATCTTTGATTTCACTTAAAAATACATTACATGTATATATAATGAAATAATAATAGTGATAAATAGAGTAGTACGTAGTTGTAACATTTGGCAGCGGACATGGGTCAGCATGTTTGTGAATTAGAGGACATATATATTGTACACCTAACTCAACGAAACATAACGCAACGCCATAAAGAATATAGAATCTGCCTGAAATGTAAAAAGGGTGGGTGGGGTGGGTTATCTATTTAAAAATGTTTTAATGATGAATATAGTACCCATTGTACAAGCTAGGCCCAACAAGCTTAAATACTTCATAACTAATCATAGCCTAATTAACCCTCAATTTGATTAGCTTTAAATAGTTTATTCTAAGACAAAGAAATGTTTTTAATGTGTTGTATTAAAATATATGATATTGTAGGGAGACATCAGCAAAACTGAAACTGAAACCGGATTAACTGGCTGTATCAGCCGGTTTCGAACCGTCGATTTCGGTTTAAAAACTTAATCGTAATCTTAAAATTAAGGTTCAGTTTTAGTTACGGAAATTCAAAATCGAATCCGGCGGTTTTGGGTTAAATCGACGGTCCGACCAGTTAAACCAGTCAAATCGATGGTTTTGCCCTCTTTCAATTATTTTTTCACACAAACCTCTCTCATCTCTTATGTAATACTCCCTCCGTCCAATTTTATTATTCCCACTTTCCTTTTTTGGACTATCCAATTTTATTATGCCCATACCCTTTTTGGAAACATTACTATTCATACTACTTTATCTCCACCCTCCTACCATCACTTATTTACCCACTTTGCCATTTACTTTATTCATAAACAATCATTTATTTACAAATGGACCCCACAATACCCCCATCATACCCCCAACTTATCTACTTTATGAATAAACTAATTAATATTCATTAAAATCCGTGCCCAGAGAAGTGTGCATAATAAAATTGGACGGAGGGAGTAGTTTATTTTCTAAAAAGATGAGGGAAAACGAACAAAAAACAGGCAGAAAAAAAAAATCTCAAAACCGATCAAAATGGTGGTTTTAAACATATGAACATGTCTAGTAGGTAGGGGTGTAAATGACACGAGTTGAGCCGAGTGGTGCTGAGCACAAACTCGGTTGAACCTAATTTTTTTTAAGTTCGAGTTCGACTCGACGAGAAATTCGAAAAACTCGAGCTCGGCTCGACTTAATTACCAATATAATTTTACAACACATTAACACATTTTTCTAATATACATAATGGCAAAATAAACTTGAGTTCAGTTTGGTTCGACTCGATTAACTGTATATAAATATAAATTATTTAATTAATTAAAAATAGTACTCCGTACTAGATATTTTACAAGGTCGATTAACTTAAAATTCAACTCAATTAAATTCAAATTGATTTCAATATTTTTTTGAGTTGAGCAAGAGTGTGCTCGGATCACTTACACCCCATGCATAGAAAAATTCCGTTTAAACTTGCTGCTTAATATAAAAGGTCCAAATTGACATCATAATTCACAAGCTTGGACAATTAATAGTAATACAGTAAAACCTCTAAAAAAAAAATACTCTATTAAAAAATAAACTCTCTTTAAGAGTAAAAATTCATGGTCTCAACTTGGGACCAGATATAATTTAGAATAAACTCCATATTGTCATAATTCATATTTTTTCAAGTCCCAACATAAAGAAATACACCTCCATTTAGAAATAAATCATAATAATATATATAATTTTACAATAGATTTAAGTTGATTTAAAATACTTGTTCAAGGTTAATTGTGACAATGATTTAATCTTTTGTGTTGTAACCTTATCCTTCAACTTGCGTGAAGAAAATGTTGATTTGATGTAATTGATAAAAAAAAAATGTACTTATACATAGTATTTATAGATGAAAAATTAAAGCAATCAAAAGCAAGTACATGCATCTATGGTGGGTGACTCTTGAGTATTGTCTTTTCATATTACGTGAGTAAATTAGTTCAATTAAGTTCAACACATTACATCATGTACATGTATCTACTAATTATACCATTATATAATATACATGCATTTAAAAAAAAAAAAAAAAACCTTATTTAGGAATATTTAGGAATATTTTTTTGTGGTCCCAAGGATATGACTATAGAGAGGTTTTACTGTAGTAATTATGAAAATTTTCACCGACAGAAAAAACCCACATCCTTTAATCACACTCTCATTCTTTCAGTTTAGTGATTTATTTTACCAGCATATAATAACCTATATATACGACATTATTATTAAACTTAGATAATGTAATAACATTAAATACGAAATTAAATTATGAGCGAACACTTAATTTATTGCAGTCCTTTTGTATATCACACAATTTGCGACTCCAGCATTTATAAAGCGTGAAATAATAATTGGCGATTTACCAAACACGTGCCAAAAAATTCTTCACAATTTAATTCTCTATGGAAATTGGAATGAATCCCATGGAAATATTTATTGCAGTGCATGTATATACCTAAAAAAAATGTAGTTTTGGTCACGTAGATGTTACGTGTGTTCAATTTCAATAGGTTCAATATTTTTCGTCTATTAATATTTAATATATACGCACATGAGTATGAGTTTAGAGCTCGTTTGATTGAACTTATAAGCGGTTTAGGAGCTTATAAACAGCTTATAATTTCAATAATGGGATGTTTTTCTATTTAAAAATTAGGTTTTGAATTTTAAAATTTTACACCAATTTTATCTTGGAATTTAAAAGACATGTTTCACCCCAAGAAAATTAACTTTAAGTGACAGGAATTATGTCATTATAACTTTTATAACTAAAAGTCTTTAATGACAAGAATAAACTTTTAGTGACAGGTGTCATTAATTTTCAAGTTTCTGGCACTACAGGTACTTTAGCTAGAGATTTTATCACAAAAAAATCAGTTTTCTTGTGATGTTTTAAAAAATTACTAACAACCTCCTCTATCAATCTTATTAGTTGACGTGAAATTAAATCTTTATAATTTCACTTCAATCATGATAATCTCACTCAATAATAATATGATTGATATATCCAAAAATTCAAATTTATAGAGGGGGTGTGAAATCAATTAATTTATACTTTCCCTTACCCGGGTCATTTGGAAATGATGTCAATTGAGTAGATAATTTAAATGGATGTAGTCGTTTTCAGTGGAAATTGAACACAGAACGTGTAAGCGTAAGCCTGAGACTCTAATACATAAAAGAACCCTAATAATAATACAACAATAATATAGAATTCAATCATTACACAATCACATAATCATTATAATCTCACATATCACTCAACAATTAATAATAGTATAATACAATACAATTTCATTTAATTTCATACATTAATTTGATATAAAGTTAAATATTTTTTTGACTAAAAAACTCAAAAGAAACACACTACTATTCATCACATTCAATTTCAAAAATCAATTCTAAAAAGTGTTTCTTCGTTAAAAACCCGCTTATAAAATTTTAAAATAATCTCTTCACAACATAATGAAGCAATCAATTTTTTTTTTAAAATAAAAATAAAAACCAATAGCCTACATACATATAGTATGACAAATCACATTCCAATGCTTAATATAAGAGCATTAGTTTCCCATTACTACTGCAATACGTATTATAAATTAATTTGTTCTCAATCCAAATATTGTTTTAAATTTTAACCTTTTTCAGTCTAATTTAATTTTTCACCTTTTCGTGCACTCAAAAGGGGCCAAAGGCAGAGATTAATTAATTGCTTTAATTCAAAATTAAGAACAAATTAGGAGGCAAAACTCCTGCAATTCTGATTCTTGACCAGATTTTAGATATTGTTATATTTATGCATGTATTAAAAGCTAGACGACTTATGAACAGTTCTGAACTTATTATGATACATTATACGTGTATAAATATATATAATACGCAAATATTCAACCTTGGTAATTGTGACAGTTGTAGAAAACTGACTGATCCCAGCTAACATATTTACTATATCTAGCTAGTGGGACACTGGGCAGCCAGTAATTGAATTTAAACAATCACACTGCATTCTTATTATGAATTTTGCTCTACAAATTACTTATATATTTTCAGTTTATTTACTCTAAATAGTGTGGTATAGTAACTTTTCAATGTGCATTTCCCCGTTCTCAGTATATATTTTTTATTCGGAGTGTACATGCATGCATTTACGGTTCGTAGTATGTAAACCAATTATAATTAAAAGTAATGCTAAAATGACAAATCTTGTTTCCAAATTCAATCTAAAATAACTATAACTTTTGTTTTGTTTTATTTGAGTTTTATGGAGCTATCACTATAACTTTCTAGTTAAAAATCTTTAATGACAGAGAAAACTGACTTTTAATGACAATTATTTCAATCATTTTTTATTTATGTTATTAAAAGTCAATTTTGATAGTGTTGATTAATGTTGGATTGCATAAAATTTTATTTTATTTTTAATTAATCTTTTATATGTTAATACATTATATGTGATAAAAGTAAGTACGTGTAATATGTAAAAAAAATTAACAAAAATGGGTACAAGGAATCAACACAAGAACATGAAGACAATTAGTATAAGATATTTAACTTAATACATACCGGAAGAAACGGAGTCATAACGTGTAGTGCATTTAATTCTTTTTAGTTCCCAATAAAATTTAAGAAAAAGGGTGTTGGGCGACGAAACATAGTCGTGTCCTTTTTTTCTTTAAATTAGTCTTTTTATTTTTGGGACAATGTGACCCGTGTCTTTTGTTGTCTAACTACTTTCTATTTGGAATTCTTGTTCCACACCCTTAATTCATTTTAGGATAATTAAAATAATCTTGGTACGGTTTCAAATCATCTGTGTCAGTTTAAGTGTTTCATTTTATATTTTACTGTCTGATTTATTGACACGTGTTATATAATAACATAAACGGCGACTATTAAAGATTGAGAAGAATAAAACACCAAGTGAAACACAAAAAATAAAACCGAGAGTATATGAATGTATGTGTACACCAATACATGTATTTATACACGTCTACGTATACTTTGAGTTTCTTAATTTCATGAAGTGATAAATTGATTTGAAAATTAGTGGCACGTGCAAACCCTATTTAGAGAAAAAATTGTAAGCTAGAACCGGCAAGAAGTCATGCACACGAGTGGTGTCAAGTGTATTATATACAGTATTAATTTACTTATTTATATAATTAATTTGTACTTAGATGCATGTTAAATATTGGATTGATTCGTATTTATTGGGGGTCAAGTGAGATTCTAATAAATCAAAAGCTAGAGATGCTAGCTAGAGACGGATTCTTATTATTGTACATTTAATTATTATTTAAGGGTAATCATACTGGGATGTCTGATATGAAATTCATTTGACTGGACGTGGAATGTTACGTTTCTCGTTTTGTTATAATTTAAAATTTAATTTTCATCATTCAACTACATTAATTATCTCTAAAAATACATATTAATTCTATCATTACGTCCTAATCAACTCAAAATCTTAAAACAACACATACTATCATTATGAAATCGAAAAATTATATACGCACACGGATTCATTTTGATTAAAATTATAAGATTTCATAATAAAATATATTTAATTACTTGATAGTAACTTTTTTCGGGGGACGAAATAAATTTATACAAATATTTGAACACACCTTGTATTATGAATCCATATTTTTAATAAGGATTTAGTTTTATATGATAAACAAGTTCAATCCTCAATAAAATTAGTGATTATATAACCATTAAAATTATAGTTGGTGATGATTGAACAATGAAAATGTAGTGTTTTGACATAAATGGTGGGCTGCCTTTTAGAGACTTCAAGGGTGTGCTGCAGGGGATCCCACGTTCATCTTCCCATAATGGGTGCAGTGAACAATAAATGACATGATTTCACTACCTTTTTTTTAAAAAATAATCATAATTATTTAATGGAAGATCACTACTACAAGAAAATATCTAATTGGCTACGGAATATTTTGTAGGCAATAATCACAATTTTGTAGGTATTAACTTTTGCCTACGGAATACCAACGGAAAAAAAAAGTAGGTAATTCGCTCGTAGGTAATTTATTTACCCACGGAAATGTGATCCATAGGTAATTGTCTACCAAAATTTCGTAGCTAATTCATACATTTTCGGTAGGTGATATGATTACTATAATAAATGAAATTTCGTAGGTAAAATATCAACTTCAAAATATTTCGTTGGTAATTCTGTAGGCAAATTTGACAACAAACAATTCGGTGGGCAAATTTTAATATATACTTTTCAATTTTTTTTATTAATAAATTCATTTTTTGGCATTTGCCTACCAAATAAAATCCGTAGCAAATTTTACACGGTGGATTTAGAAAGGGGGTGAACTTATCAGATCATGGATGGAATTATGTAGGGTAATTTTTTTTAATAGCATTATATTTATTAGCCCTCAATTTTTCAGAATATATACCTGTAATTCATTCAAAATAACCAAATAATTCTCTATACGCATAAAATAGTTCCATAAATCGTAAAATAACATAAAAGTGAATATACTAGCCAAAAAAATGCCAACCATTCATATTAAACAACAATTTCAAAACTAGCTATTCTACAACATATTTATTTTTCAGAGTCAAAAGGCAAAATATAAAGTATCTTCCTCTAAACTAGGTACTACAACATCTTCTCTCATCATACCTCGGTAATTCTCTGCAACCTCAGCTCCAGCTTGTTCGAACAGTTCAACCAACGCAGGCAGCTTTACGTAGTATCTCTTTAGACCATCCACGAGAAGTGTATTGTGTGATTTGTGGACGTGCCAGACACACACTAGAGGAACAAGATCGTCAAAGGTTGCCTCTTGCCAAGCGTGTTGCCCGTCTCTCATCTGGTGCTTGAACGCCTAGCAATCCCTTGCCCTATGCCCTTTAGGCCTTACTTGCACCTCACTACAATACCCACACATTTTAACTGCATACTTCTCCATTAGTCGATCAACCCCACACCGCAACTTTTCCAACGCTTCCATTCCTTCATCAGCAAGAAAATATAGTTTGGTTTTTTTATTAACAATTTTAAAAATATAAATCAAATGAATAACTTACATTTACATTCTTGGACTTCTCATTGATAAAAGTCATTCCATCACCTTCTTCGTACGCGTTTTAACATACACCTCACGAGGAAAAGGCTTTCGTCCCAATACTACAACCTACAGAATAACACAAAAAAAATCATTTATATGACCTCCATATCAATGCATATATTGTTAGTTATATTAGATCGAACCCGTAGAAAAGCCAATTACGCATGTATATTGATGACAACTTCGTGATAGGGGACTAATGCAATGAATATTTCAATTAATTAATAAATTAAAAGTCAAGTAATGAATAAGGCTAAGAAAGTGTAAATGCAAAATGTGAATTAAAACTACAACTCATTTTGAAGGCTCCCATTCCAATTTCAGCTGCTTTCCAGATAAGAAAGTAGATGGTTCCTCCTCTCTGTTCTTGTGCTTTCCTTGGCTTTTTCTACTTTGTTCCCCAACAATAAATTTCAGTATGAAAATATGGGCTGAATATCAGTAGTGGAGAATAGCCTGATTTTACAATAATAATGAAAATATGGAAGGGTGGTTAGTAATTAATACTCCACCAGTAATAATGAAAGCCATTTCAGTATAACATTATATAACCAGCCCATATATAATCCCGCTTTCATTATTAGTAGTGGAGTATTAATTACTAACCACCCTTCCATATTTTCATAATTTCTTTTCATGAGTTCTGGATAAATATTCTTTGAACAATGGTTTTCTTCCATGAAACAATACAAGAACATGAATGATGTGCCTATCTTAGTCCAATATGATGATGACATGCATGCATTTATATAAATTTCTTTTCTAAATGATAATTTTTCCTAAAATTCTGATTTTGTCTCTCTACCAAATTCTGCAGGTCTGACTCTTAATTATTTGTTCCTCCCCCCAGCAGATAAAACACAGAGTCGAGTATACAGAGAGAGATTACATTAAATAGAATGTAATTTCAACTAAGCTAAGTGTATTTACATGTTTCCACGCAAATACACACGAAATAAGTCAAGTGGATGTCCTAGAGCTTGTCGAAGATGCATGGATTTGTGATGACCCTGCAGAATCTGCTGGTGGGGGTGTTAATTGTCTGGGTGCAACGTGATCTGATGTCTCTTGTACATTTGAACCATCTATGAGATGACTTTGCCTAAAACTAGCAGAAATCCCGACACCATTTCTTCTTCTAGCCATTCCTACAATAAAAGTTACAAACAAATATGCATCCACAATGTTGATCAATAGTTGTAAACGCAATATATAAGTAAAAATGTCAAATAAACAAACAACTAAATGTATACCATAATGAAAAATACATCCAAAATGTTGATCAATTATTGCTCTGAGTCTCTATTCACAACCAAGCTTATAAATAGTAACAACAAATATTTTCATAATATAAAGAATGAAACTATAAAATTTAGAATATACCCAATTTATCGTTTACCTGCTTACAAGCATGTGATCTTGCAACTGACCTTTTTATGTTCCTATATAAATAAAAAAATTGGTGAGTTTAAATATAAAGAAACCAATTATATTAAAAATAATGAATATATATATATATATATATATATATATATATATATAATGTAGTACTTAATTTCTGAACAACGCATGATATTTTAAAACTCTCTTTGAGCACCTTAAACCAGATTCTGCATTGCTTTGATTAAAGCTGGATAGAGAAACTTATTTAGATTACATGTCCTTGTTTGTTTAGTTGTAGGTATCACATGTACAAATTTCGACTGGATCCCATGACAATAAGAAACAGGGAAATACCGAGTTGATGTGCTTGTGGAAAATTTGCAGACAATTCATCAGCACTAACAACTACTCCTTATGTACACTAACCAAAATGCAATGCTGATAAAAAAATTGAGTAAAACATAGCATAATTGTAGTTATAACTCAATGCACATGTTGAATTCACTGTTAACTTGGACAGAATAACCTAGGAATCAATTCATCATATATACATACATATGTATAGGTAAATCTGCAGCACTCCATTTTCACATGATTTAAAATTCAAAATTCAAATCTACAGATTATAGTGTGTAGCAAAATTGATACCTAAATGCATGATATCAATTTTCTACAACTAGATTAAGAAGGACTGCTCTCAGTCCACTGGGGAATATGTAAGATATGCACCAAGCAATAACAAACTAATAGTATTATAAATATACACCAGAAAATCTGAGATTCAAATAAAGAAAGAGAAAACAATACATATGATGTACTGTAAGATATGCAAAGGACATTATGAATAGAGTTAGTAGACTGTAGAGCAAGAACATATTGACAGCAAACCCATTCCTGCTGCTGCAATTACAAAAAATAAGGCAAATTCCTACTTAATTAATTCAGATATGTCACCATTAATCTATTACTAATTAATATGCTTGTTCATCATGAATCCCAGTTCCCAAATCATCTATATAATATATCCCCTGCTCCTTTCTCTATTTCAGTTAAACAAACAAGGACATGTAATTTTTTTAACTAATCATTGCTTCTATATAATATATCCCCTGCTCCTTTCTCTATTTCAGTCTAAACAAACCACAAAATCATCTACTAAAAAAGACATATAAACTATAAATTAAAGGAGAATTAAAACTAGAGCCAAATTTAAATTTGTTCCAATATCTAATGGAAAATGTTGATATTTTACACTCTAACTACCAACTCACAAATTCATGGCAAATTGTATATCATCTTTATAAAATAGAAGATTGAAGAGAAATCAGAGATAAACTATCAAAAGCTTCCAACATTTTACCTATTTCAGATGAAATTTCCTCAGAAAACAATTATGTTCTAATAGAGTAACCAAAAAAAAAATATTCAAGATATGCAATAGTCAATATCCATAGTTATCTGTATTTAGTAATTTACGTACATTCTTTTTACATTGGGGCTTTTTAAGTCTACCGTGAGAGACTGAAGAGAGAAATCAGTGTTGTACTACGGTGGAGGAGGCGGAAAATATAGAAACAACAGGTCGAACAAAATACCGAATCAAAGAGTAATACCTTAATGGAGTGATTGAAAAATGTTTTCCTCACCACAATCACGCAGATAACTAAAATTCTGCATCAATTGTCTCAGGAATTAGGGTTTCAATTAATTAGTGAGATTTGATGAACATATGTACTCATATAATAGACAAAAAAACCTGATGAAAACTGGAATGGAGATGAAAATATAGTGGTTTCGATTATCACGACGGCAGCAACGGCGAAGCTTTCATTGTGGAATTCAGAAGAGATGGATGAATGGAGATGGTGGAGATGAACAAAACTTGCGCGAATGAAAATTGGGGGAGGGAAACCATTTTTGTTTTCTGATTTTAATTTCATGGAAACAATTTTTATTTTATTTTAATTTCAGGAAAATCATTTTTATTTTCTGATTTTAATTTTGGAATTTTTAATTCCTAGGTACTAGGGTAGATAATACAATTAAAAATAAATAGTAAATAGTTTTTAAGTTCCTAGTTAATTCGGTGGGTAATATAATTAAATAATTTATATATATAAATAGCTACGAAAATTTTTGTAGGTAAATAAAAAAAAAAATCACCTACCATCGTTTCGGTAGGGAAATTCGTAGGCAAATAAAAAAAAATCACCTACCATCGTTTGGTAGGCAAATGTGATTTTTCCCACGAATTATTTTGTAGGTAAATCACCTTAATTTATATATATAAATAGCTAGGAAAGTTTTCGTAGGCAAATAAAAAAAAAAATCACCTACAACCGTTTTGGTAGGGAAATGCAATTTTGCCTACGAATTATTTTGTAGGTAAATCACCTTCGCTTTTTTCCTTGGTAATTCTGTAGGTGAAAATTTGTAAATTAATTCATCAAAATTCGTAGGCAAATCGTAGGTAATCCTCACTATTTAACTATAAAATCATTTCCGTAGAGAAATTTCGTAGGCAATTCAATATTTTCTTGTAGTGGATGTAATTAATTGTATTGAGTGGAATATATTTTTTTAACTTTTCACCCAATGCATCTTTCTCACACAATAGATCAAAAGTAACACGAAATATCAACTTTATTTCAAGATACTCCCGAACTAATTTTTGTTTTAAAAAACTTTCAAAATATATATAAATCTTATTTCACGACACCCTTAATAACAAACAGTTTACGAACTTTGCTAATTCAGCATACATATTCCATTAAAATATGACACATCAACCCAATTTCAATTATATATATCGAGATTTTAGTTAATACTCACAATTAAAAAAAAAAGTATATCTCTGGTTGAAAATAAAAGATCCTTAATACTTAAACGGTTAAGTATAATGCAAATTCAATGTTAAATAAGCCGATTATATTGCATAAGTGAAGAGAAATATGTTAAATGGACAACTTCACTGACAGTGGACAAGTCATCTCAAGTTATCAAATCAGCTGAGTGAGTTTGGACATCTCAGTTGATAGACCATGTCATCTGATAGGAAATTATCTCACCTGCTAATTTTTTGGAAGACAACTCATCTGAGTCTAGGTCCTCTGATCTTATCAGTTTAGTTAAGGACTAAGTCGATCATCTGAGGGCCATGTCAGTTGATAACCAAATCAGCTGAGAAGACAAGTCGTCTGATTCTGATAGTTATCCAAATTAGTTTCTAAACGGTTAATTGATCTGTTGCAAGGCAGTTAGAAGCCGGTTATGAGCAGTTCAATAGAGTTTTATACATCTATAAATACACCTTAGTTAATTTGTGAAAAAGTTGCTACAAGCTGCTAGACATTGAGAGGGCGTTGTGAGATTCCTAGAGTTACTTTAGACAAAAACACTTGTAATTTGTATTATCTTATTCATAATAGTAAAAGTGTGCCTCTATCCTCCGTGGACGTAGATAATTTGATCGAACCACGTAAATTACGTGTCTTTGAGTTGTGTTATTTATTTGTTCATTTCATTTTATTTATTGTGAGTGTTTTGAGTTTATCATTTAGAGTGTTTTGTGTTGAGACAAAACATAAAAATTGGCGCCGTTTGTGGGAAGCAAGATAAACCTTAAGAAACAAGATGGGTTCAATGAAAATGGAAGTAGAGAAGTTAACGGACAAGAATGACTTTGCATTATGGAAGACAAAGATGAAGATACTTTTGTCACACCATGGATTGAAGGATTCTCTAGTTCCTCTTAACCCTACTGCATCTAATGCAGATAAGGCCAAGAAAGAAGAAATGAAGGAAAAAACTCATAATATTGTGATTATGAGTCTTGGAGATAAAGTTTTGAGAGAGGTGATAAAGTTGTGACAGTTGGATAAAAGAAATTGTACAGTCTTTATTTGACACAATTTGTGTCGAGAAAGATGTTTATGAAAAGGAAACTCACATATTACAGGATGACAAATAAGAACACTTGGTGAACAACTTGATGAATTTAACCAAGTTGTTGATGATCTTGAAAACCTTGGAGTATCCTTAGATGATGAAGAGAAGGTTTGCATACTTCTAGACTCATTACCTCCATCCTATGAGATCTTCAAAGATACCCTACTGATTGCTAAGCAATGGAATGTCAACTTTGATAAGGTACTATCAGCTCTCAAAACCAAGAGTTTGCATGTGGCGAATTCAGGAAAGAAGGCAATAAACCAAGGAGAAGGCTTGAATGTTAAGTTTAAGCCTGGCAAAAATGGAAAGAAGAAATTTCAAGGCAATAAAGATGATGCCAAGCCAGCTGATAAATCCAAATATGGATTTATTGAAAGGAAAAAGTGCTACAAATGTCAGAAGGATGGACACATCATAAGAAACTGTCTTGAATTGAAGAAAGTTACTAAGCTTAACAAAGTTGATGTAACTGAGGCAAAAAATGGGTATGATAGTGTTGAAGTAATGAATGTGACTGAAAGCAAGATCTATAATGAATGGGTGTTTGACTTTGGGTGTTCATTCCACACGTGTACCACAAAATCTTGGTTTCAAAACCTAGAGTTGAATGATGTTGGATCAGTGTTGCTAGGCAATGATGAGAATTGTATTGTGAAGGGCATTTGTTCTGTTTGAATGAAGATGTTTAATGGAAAACATGTTATTCTAACCAATGTCAGATATGTTCGAGATTTAAAGAGGAACCTGATTTCTCTTGACACACTCAATGATATGGGGTATGAATTTAAAACAGATGAGAGACTCCTGCTCATGACCAAAGCTGATAGAGTTGTGATGCAAGGCAGAAAAGAAAATGGGTTGTACTCTTTAATTGGAGAGACTATCATAGGATCAGCCGATATTGCCATGAGTGCTGAAGATGTTATGTTTTCGGCACAGAAGACTAGCATATGCTGGTGAGAAGGGTCTATTGGAGCTGTCCAAGAAGGGGGTCTTCTCAGAGAAGATGATTAAGAGTCTGAAATTCTGTGAGTTGTGCATTCTTAGCAAGGCCAATAAGAAGTCATTCAAGAAATGAGAGCACAACACATCTGAGCCTCTGGACTGTGTGCATTCAAACATTTGGGGTCCATCAAGAACTCATACACTTGGTGAAAGTAAGTACTTCATGTCATTAATTGATGACTTTACTAGAAAAGTTTAAGTATTCATTCTCAAGAACAAAAGTGAGGCCTTTACAAAATTTAAAGAATTATTTACTAAGCAAGAGAACAAGAAAGGCAAGCCCTTAAAGCATTTAAGGACATATAATGGCCTAGAGTATCTCTCAGAAGAGTTCTCTGAATTTTGTAGAAATAAAGGCATCACTAGGCATAAAAATGTTTCTTTAAACCCACAACAAAATGGGCCAGTTGAGAGAATGGGTAGAACTATTCTAGAGAAAGTAAGATGCATGATAGCTGATGCAAAATTACCAAAAGGTTTTTGGGGTGAAACTGTTTGTACAACAAGTTATTTTATAAATAGAACCCCATATACTGCTATTAATAATAAAACATCAGATGAGATTTGGTATGATAAGATGTGTGACTATTCAAACTTGAAGTGTTTGAATGTCAAGCTTATGCCCATATTAAACAGGATGAGCTAGAGCCAAGGGCTCTGAAATGTATTTTTCTAGGCTATCATAAAGATGTCAAAGGCTATAGATTATGGTGCTTAGAACCAGGTTATAAGAAACTTATTATCAGCCAAGATGTTGATTTTAATGAGAAGGTGATGAGGTATACTCAAAGTGGAAATCCCCAAGACCTTGATGGAAGAATATCATAGGAGAGTTCCTCAACTAAGATGGAGTTTCAGGAATCAGATAAGTTGGCCAATCCAACTAATCTGAATAATCAAGAGGCCAACCCACTTGAAGGAGAAGTCCCAGATGAGATAGATGAAGGTGATCAAGAAGATACCAACATAAATGACAACTCACCTGATCTCAGAGATTATAGTCTGGCAAGAGACAGACCCATAAGACAAATTCATCCCCCATCAAGGTTTGGCCAAACTGGTTTGGTGTCATATGCTCTGATCACAGTAGAAGAGGTGGAGCATTATAAACCAAAGAATTATAGAGAAGCCATCACCAGTTATGAGAAGGAACATTGGATAACCGCTATGACCGAAGAGTTACAATCCTAAGAGAAAAATCAGACTTGGATCCTTGTTGATAAGCCTATCAATCAGAAGCTAGTCAGCTGTAGTTGGCTCTTCAAGAAGAAGATTGAAGTTGAATCAGATTAAGTCAATGAGCATATTAGATTCAAAGCTAGATTGGTAGCAAAATGATTCACCTAAAGAGAGGGTATTGATTTTAATAAAGTATTCTTTCTCATTGTTAAACATTTTTCCATAATATTACTTTTGTCTATGATTACACAAGATAATCTTGAGTTACATCAATTAGATGTTAAAACTGCATTTTTGCATAGTGATCTGATTGAAACAATATACATGCAACAACATGAGGGTTTTATCATGTGGAAGACCTACTATAGATATACGGTCGAATCTTTAGAGTAAGGTTATGGAAATACTACGAAAAGAACCCAACTTACACACAATTTCACAAGTGTTCTATATTGTATTTTGGGCTATTTAGATCTAAATCCTATAGTTTAGAAGAAATCTTTTCAAGCCTAGCATGTAAGAGAGATTTCACATAGTTGAAATTACTTTACAAGCATACCTACCCCTTGAGAGATCGTATAATCTAGAAGAGAGCTAGAACTCATATAAGCTAGTTTGTTTAGTATCAACTATTGTAAGAGAGCTTGAACTCGTATGAATTTCAAAAGATAAAATTCACAAAGGGTGATAAGCCTACAAGTATATATTGGCATTTAAAAATATGCATTCCTTGGAACGAATTAACTCATAGTCGAGACTATGGAGTAGATGTAGAAGTTGAATCTTCGAACCACCACTTTTGTATTTGTTATTCATTCATTTAATTTATAAAAGTATCATAATACACCATATCAATTGAGCACCAAACAAAACTGATAATGACTTGATTGCATAAAATTAACTAAAATTGTAAAATACGAGTTTTAACATTTCCACACTCAACGTATCTTGATAGTTGTCTAACTGATCACCTCTCGAATAATTAGTAGGTTAGTTATCAAATTGAGTTGAAACACTTTGACAACCAAAGTTATTATCTCTCGGCTTATTTCACTAAGTCAGTAACTCAACTATTCTATTAAAAGAATTTTGGTAAAAAGTCGATTTAACCCACTTACAGATTTTTTACCTCCACTCACTCGTTTCAGGACCTACACTTTTTTTCGACGGATACTTCTTAATTCAAGATCTTGCCTTAGATTCTTCTCAACCAAAGTAGGTTATTTGGGTCTTGAATATTTTCTGGTAGCATCTTTTGAGTATTAACATTATAGCGTGTGTTGTGTATTTATGAGTTAGATAATGTGCAATATTGAGTTAATTCCATTGTAGTATTATTTTGTTGTAATTGCACCTTTTTTAGAATGAAAAATAGTTACTAATGCACTATTTTTGCAAATGGGACTGTTATTTGCAAATGTTTGAAACAAATCATGAAATGTGATAAAAAATTTAAGTATTTAATGTAGCATATATGCTTCTTATGATTATATTAAATAAACTATGATAAAACTAACGCACAAATGAAACATGAAGAAACTGAAATAAGAATTGTGTGTGTTGATTATGTGAAGCAGGCGAAAGCTGCACATATATACAATGGAGTATATCGTGCCCTATAATGAATGGGCCGATAATAAGTTATAATGTGGGCTGAAACAAATGGGCCCAAAGTAATAATAAGAATAACAACATAATAAAACTATTCCTAATACTCGCCCTCAAGTCGGAGTGTGAAGATCACGAATACCCAACTTGCCTCGAAGAAACCAAAAAACGGTCAGTCCCAAGTGCCTTCGTAAAAATGTATGCAACCGGATTTGTCATGGAAATCTCACTAGGGCATATGTCTTTGTTGGCCACCTTCTCACGAACAATGTAACAATCCATTTCGGCGTGTTTAGTGCGTTCATGGAAAACCGAGTTTACAACAATACGACGTGCAGCTTGATTGTCGCAAAAAAGAGGTGTAGTACCATCTTGCAAAACATCCAAGTCCTTGAGTAACCATCGCAACCAAAAAAAATTCACTAGTTGTAATTTTCATTGCTCGATACTTCGCTTCCACCGAAGAACGAGTCACTACAAATTGTTTCTTGGTGCTCCACGAGACCGGGGCACCACCGAGAGAGATGAAATAGCTAGTGGACAATCGGCGGGTAAATGGGTTGTCGGCCCAATCGACATCACAATACCCACGAAGTGCAAAGCCTCCCGCGGTTGGGAGAAATAGGCCTTGCCCAGGAGCCCACTTCAGGTATCGAAGAACTCGTTGGGAAGTAGTGAGGTGTGTCAAGTGAGGTTTGCCGAGAAATTGACTTAGCATGCTAACGGTGTAAACAATGTTCAGTTGTGTGACGGTCAAGTATAGAAGTCGGCCAACTAGGTGTCGATATTTCGATGCATCTACCAACGTGTTGTCATCGTCTGTGTCCAATTTCAGGTTTTGCTCCATGGTTAAGGTACTTGGTCGACACCCCTGCAGTCCACTCTCTTCTAGGATGTCCAATGCATACTTTCGTTGACTTAGGACAAAGCCCTCAGGTGAACGAGCAACTTCTATCCCCAACAAAAAATTCAAAGGACCTAAATCTTTGATGCTAAAATTTTCATCGAGATAACGTTTCGCATAGGCAATATGGTGGGAATCGTTTTCGGCAAGTAAGACATCGTCTACATAAATTAAGGCAGCGACAAAAGTAGTCCATTTTCGATAAATAAGCAGCAAATGGTCGGCATGAGGTTAGCGAAAGCCAATGGTAGTAAGAGTATGCGTGAATTTTTCATACCAATTTCGAGAAGCATGTCGCAAACCGTAGAGAGACTTCTGAAGCTTGCAAACCCTTGTATCACCGTCTTTAGAAAAACCTTGTGGAATACTTATATACACATTTTCATGGATATCTCTGTGAAGGAATGCATCATTAACATCTAATTGATGAACCTCCCAATCTCGTTTCACAGTGATAGACAACAGGCAACGAACATAACTAGTTTGGCTACTGGGGCAAAGGTTTAATAGAAATAAACTCCTTTAATCTATGTGAACCCTTTTGAAACGAGACGTGTCTTATATCTCTCAACATCACCATTGGGTTTGTATTTAATTTTATAAATTCATTTAGATCCCACAACTTTCTTCCTTAGAGGAAGTGAGGTGAGTGTCCAAGTCCCATTATCTTCCAAGACTCGTATTTCTTTTGACATTGCCTCTCGCCATAAAGGATCTTAAACTGCCTGGGAGAAATTTTTCGACTCATCACACGAGGTGATGACTGCTAGAAAAGTGGTGTGAGCCAAAGAAAATTTATTGTATGAGACAAAGTGAGATAGGGGGTATACCATCGAGATGGCTAAGTCGGCAGTGGGCTGTGCATGATCTATAGAAGGGGGAAGATCTAACATATAAGCATCAAGATGCTTCGGCCGTGTCCTGAGGCAAGTACTGACCCGAGGGACGATCTCGTCCACAGTAAAGAGGGTGGGGGCAGGCCCATGTGGCGGAGTGTCCGAGTGGATTGGCACGGTTGGGGCAATGCAAGCAGGCTGGTCGCTATTAGCATTAGCCACGTGTGGATCTAGTAGTCGAATAAAGGGGCCCGCGGGGGGGGGGGGGCAGCGGTCGTGTAGCCGTGTAGGGGACTGTTGATGTCCTCTAACACAATTCTGGACGTGAATTATGGCATCCGCTAGATCATGGTGTCGCTTCCTTTGAAAGGGAATATATTTTCAAAGAATGTGACATCTCGAGTACTATAGAACTTGTGAGTAGTCAAGTTAAAAACCTGATAAACTTTCTGTCCATTCGGATATCCAACAAAAATACATGCACTCCCCATTTCACCAAACTTGTCTTTGCGTCGATTCTCATGAGCATAGACCAAACAACCAAAAACTCTCATGTGATCATATTCCGGGTGTTTGTTGAATAGGACTTAGAAAGGTGTCTTGTTCTCAATGACTAGTTATGGCAACCGATTAATAATGTAAACTACAATCAATACACATTCTTCCCAAAACTCAATTGGAAGCCCAGATTCAAAACGTAGGGCCCTAGAAACTTCCAATATATGACGATGTTTTCGTTCCACAATCCCATTCTGTTGTGGTGTATTTGTGCAAGAACATTCAACCATTATTCCATGAGCGACATAATAATCAAGTAATATGTTTGTTTGAAATTCAACTCCATTATCTGAACGAACTCTTTGAACCTGCAACTTAAATTGAGTATGCACCATGGTGCAAAACTGGATAAAAATATTAGCAACCTCATATTTGCATTGAAAAAAAAAATAGCGGGCACCCGAAAATTTAGTAGCATCCACAATCGAAAAAAAATAGCGTGCACCCGAAAAAGTGTCACATCGATAAGGTCCCCAAATATCACAATGAAGTAACTCAAAACATTGGGAAGATTTAGTAGTGCTAAGAGGAAAAGGTAAGTGAGTTTACTTTGCTCGAATACAAGAGTCACAAAAGCTAGGGTTTCTTATGCGTGATTTCACATAAGAAATATGTTTTAATTTGTCATCTGATGCATGACCCAAACGACTATGCTAGATATCTGAATCTCCAACGACAACTAATATAGTCTCATTCGTCCTTGACGACTCAGGGTAATATAGACCATCACAATTCCTACCCACTCCAATCAGCCTCCTCGAGGGTAAGGTCTACAATATGCAGAAATCACGAAAGAAAGAAAAAATACAGTTTAACTGATCAATGAGACGGCTAAGATATATCAAATTGCAATGAAATTGCAGTATGAATAAAATGCGTTTCAGATTTAGTACATTCCCCAAATTTATTTGCCCAATTGAATGAATAAAAACTATGTCACCATTCGGTATTTTTACAGAGGGTTCTGAGTGAGCAATCATGCTTTCAATCCATGCATCGTCATGACAAGTAATGTGTTCGGTTGCCCCCAAATCAATGATCCAAGATTGTGCACAATTCACGGTGATACCTGCCATGTTTGCGGATGAGGTCGTCGATGTACTTATACTGCCTTGAAATTCCGAGCGCATAAATTCGGTCAGTCGTGCCATTTGCTCAACAATGAGACCCAAGATAGCAGATTGTTCATGTACGACTTGCGCTGCCAGCAGCTGGGTTTGAATTGTCCTTTTTTAATTTTGGAGAGTAGCCAATCCTCTCAAAAAAAGTATCGTAAGTGTGGTTGGTCATTCGACAATGTGTCCTCTCAAAACAAGAATTTGGATTACGTTGATCAAGGTCTCTCTTGGACGGTGTTTGATTGACAATCGATTCAGTAACAGATTTTCGAGTGGAGGATATTAAACGATGTTGTTCATCCTCCGGAACCAGGTGGTATGCGGCGCTGAGTGTTGGGATTGGCCATGAATCGAGTATGTGCGTCTGTATGGTCCGTACACATCATCTAAACCCATGAGAAAATCATAGAGGTAGACTCGATCTCTCCCTTCAACTAATAATTTTGCTACATTACAAGAACATCCAGCACAAGAACATTTATGCATGGACGAAATAGAGTTTGCCTCATCCCAAACTCTACGAAGTTTATTGTAATACACCGAGACTGATTGGTGTTCTTGACATATTTGACTAATCGTGCGTCATAACTCATAAGCCCTAGGGGCACTTTCTTTTACAAAGCGTTCCTCCAAGTCGACCCAAATTTCTCTAGCCATCCGAAATTTAACAAACTTTCGAATCTCTTAATCCATACTACTCAATAGCCAACTCTTCACCATGGCGTTGGCTCATCTCCAATATGGAAGATACGAATCATCCTCAGAGGGCATAAGAATCTCACCATCAACAAATCCAAACTTATTTTTAGTAAAAAAGGGAATTGGTCATATCATCGACCCAATCACCATAGTTGTTATCTTTCAACATCGCCCCGACGAAGACATCTCCAAGCTTGTTGGAGGCGTGTAGAAAATAAAGGGGACATCGCGTCAATCACCCCAAATGTCGAACTTGAACTGTCATCGGTTTCTTTCTCGTCGTTCTTGTCACCGGCCATACTGAATTGCAACAGATAGAATCTTTACTTGTTGTGAGCGAATCACCAGGATAACCGCTCTGGTACCATGATAAAACTAGCGCACGAATAAAACATGAAGAAACTGAAACAAGAATTGTGTGTGTTGATTATGCAAAGTAGACGGAAAGTGCACATATATACAATGGAGTATATCATGTCCTATAATGAATGAGCCGATAATAACTTAATAAGTGATAATGTGGGCTGAAACAAATGGGCCCAAAGTAATAATAAGAATAACAACATAATAAAATTATTCTCGATAAACTATTTGTATTTAACAAAGCAAAGAAAATGTGTTGATATATATTTTTTGAAATTGTATTGATGTGTCATATTTTAACAGAAAACGTTCACTGACTTAGCAAAATCCGTTGATGTTATTGGGTCTTCCTGAAATAAGATTTATATAGTTTGAGAACTCTTTAAAACAAAAAAAATAGTTCAAGGGCATTTTGAAATACAAGTTGATAGTTTAGGGACTTTTTGATGTATTATGTCTTTCAATTCTTTTATATTTATAAATTTCAATAATGGTGTTACAATACCCTTTACCTAACATATCTACTTTATAATTAAAATACAGTATGAATTATTCTTAGAATTTGTATCCAGCCAAGGAGACATGTTTTTTATGAACGAGAGTAGAATGAAATTGGAATGATAGTTTTTTTCCTATGATACAATAATTAAATGTTCAATGAAATTTTGTTAATATTTAAGTGGGTTAAAATAGAGATATTTTGGTCAATTGAAAAATATTTAGTACTTTCAATTGGGAAACTACACTATCATTAGGAACAAACGAAAGTAGAAAGTAAATATTCTCTCCTTCTATAAGTTTCTCACTAATTTTGATCTCAAATATTAAGAAAAATGATTAAATAATACATATAGAATGAATAAGTGATGTGATTGAGAGAGCGAGCGAGAGAGAGAGAGAGAGAGAGAGAGAGAGAGAGAGAGAGAGAGAGAGAGAGAGAGAAAATATATAAATGAAAATGTAAAAATAAAAAAATTAGAAGATATTTGTCAAAAAAGTATAAGAAATTTATAGACGAACATACGAAAATGGCAAAATAAAAAGATTATAGACAGGCGAATATAGTATATTTTAGTAGTACGGAGGAAATATGTAGTATTATATAGTGTTGAAAATAAAACTCCTTCTAGATAATTACTCTATATGTCCCTTCAAAAGTTACTAAATTTTTTTCATTTTGGACATTCTAACGTAAGTTACAAATTTATTTTTTTAAGCAACACCTACTATTTCCTTCTACTCCCTCCGCCCGCCTATAAGTGTTACGTTACTTTTTGGCACATAGATTAAGAAAAGTGATTAAATAATAGATATAGTACAAGTGATGTGATTGAGAGAGGAGAGAGATAGAGAGAAAAAGTAAGATATAAAGTGAAGTGTAAGAAAAAGTACTTACCAAAAAAGGTATGGGAAGCTTATAGACGGACGGACTAAAATGGTAAAATGGGAAGCTTATAGGCGGACGGAGGGAGTACATTTTTTCTTTTCTATCTCTCTATACTTTCTTTTTTTCATATTTCGCTCTCTAACTCAATAACTCACTATGCATTTAATATTTTATTTCTTAATATATGTGTCAAAAGCAAATAGATAACTTGTAAATGGACGACGGAAGTATCATGATTCAAATGTGCGCGATTCGAGGTATGGATGAACATGGCTAGTAGTGCTCAAACCCTCGACTGTAAGGGTCAGTTTAGCGCAAAGAGGTGTGATTGTTTGGTTGAGATGTAGGGTGAACCCATGGGCACATGTTGATTCGCAAATGGATGCACTCAATCAAAAATCAAGATTGGATCGATGAAACATGGTCCATCCCACGCGAATAGGTGTGATCGTGGCCATCAAATCATAGTCTTGTTCAATGGATCCAAAAAAATTATAATCATGTATCTACCAAAAAAATATCACCACAACTCTTTCAAACATTACAAATAAACCTAGGCATTCCATCAGTATTACTTTGTATACATATCATTCTACAATTATACTTTCTACAATTAGAGTCCAAATAAAAGTTATGAATACCTATTTTGTTCACCAAGAACTTCTAAATCGTTTTGCCTCGACCATGAAGTTAAAAAGTCGTATCTTTGAAACGATTGACATATATGGTAGAACACCTATGTAGAGAAATATCTAACTTATATTTTACTTTAATCTGTCTCAATTTACAGTCATTTTCATATATACACGCCACCTACCTACCCCTAAAGATTGTTCTAACATTAGAAGTTTTAATTTTTGGTACTAAGTTCTTCTCTTATTAGTTTATGAAGTAAAAATGAATTCATGACTACAAGTGGCACCGTACAATATAACACGCACCGCCATGAGTAGGTGTGTATACATATAATAATAATAATTAGTACACAAAATAAAACGTTAAACTAAAACAACATAATGCCCAAGAGGTCGCCTGCATGTAGAAGAATCATACAAAAATTTTAAGAACAAATACCTTCCCATGATTGTGCATGTTGACTCGAAAAGAGCATGGCGTTGTGGGTTAGGGGGCGGTTGTCGAGGAGCCAAGCACGCATGGCGGATGACCAAATTGGTACCAACATCTCCCGAAAGTGTCTCTTCAAGAGCCGAGGGCTAAGCCTCCTCATCAAATACTAGAGGGACAGAGTAGTCGCTATATGTGCCAAACTGATCGTCCAATAATAACCCGCGTGACCCACGACATGGGCAATTGGCACACAAATGCCCAGTCCCACCACAAGCAAAACACTGCCTTGGCTTAGCAAATGAGGTTGGAGCCGGCCTAAAAGGTTTCGGCAGGGGGAGAGATATGGCACCCGTCTCTAAATCTGAGCACGATGGAGGGCGAGTGACTGGGGGCGAGAAAGGGCCTATCGAACGTCGCGACATATGGTTCTCCATCAGAACGGCCCTTTGATGCGCCCCTGAAACTGATGCAGGGGACAACATATTCAAAACATCCTAGAAGGGCAATCTCAATTCCCCAATGTAGCGAGAGACTAGTTGATCGTCATTCTCCGACAAATCAATCCATGCAAGCAATTGATAAAAGGCATCCGTGTAAGCATCGACTGAGCGAGAACCTTGGCGCAAATTTTGAAATTTCCGATATAGAGTACGATCATAGTTATATGGCAAGAATTCCTTACGTAGATGTTTAGCGAATTTCTCCCACGTAACAATCTTGGATCGGCCTTACCAACGATAGACGTTCTTTAATTAAAACCACCACGTTGCCGCTCTACCGCGTAAACGCGCTCCCACAAGAGGTACACGGAGATCCATGGGAACCTGTTTGTAGTCAAGCACGCCTTCAATGGTGATCAACCAATCGAGGAAGGATTCCGAGTTTAAACCACCATCAAACTCGGGGAGATCCACCTTAATACCCGATTCCCAACGGGATCCTGACTCTTGCCTGTGAACGTGATACGCTGCCAATAGAGCAAATGGGTTATCAATGGTGGCGTCATCATTAGAGGTCTCAACCAGATTAGGAATATCGGCCTGGCGAGGGCCAACAAGCGGAGCGCCGGCACCCCCCAAAGTCACAGCGGCCAAGTGGCGGAGCAAGTCACCCTTCTGTGTAAGTTGTTGGGTGAGTTGATCCAAATGTTCTTCAAATCGAGCAGCGTCATTACCGGCAGGTTGGCGACGGGGCGCCATCGAATTGGATCGGTAAGTGGATCGTGATACCAACTAATGTAGAAGCGTGCACAAACTCAAGTAAAGAATAATCAAAGAGGATGATGTCTTGACACTCGTGTACTAAACGAGAGCCTCAACAGAAAACCTTTATTTCTTAATCAATAATCTTCCAAAACTGTGCACACGGTGATTGCAAAAGGGTATAAATACCATCTATATATATATAATAACACAATAGTGGCTTCCCGAGCAAGTTCCCGCCAAAAATGTTTGTAATAGTACAATATTATTTTTTGTGGGGCCCACCTGTAAAATATATTCTTTTAAAATTATTTTTCTCTCTCTTCCTTTATTTTCATTTTCTCTCTCTTCTCTCTATTTGTATCTATAAATATAACTATTGTAAAACATTGTTATTTATTAAAGATTATATATAAAATGAATATTTATTAATTATGCTCAATTAATTATTTTTGACAAATCTGAATTTTATCCATATTATTGTGACGTTTATTTTTCAAATAAAATATTAAAATTAATGGTCCTAAAAAAAACTCTTATACTGTTGTATGTATACAAAAAATTACTTATTTATTAACATCACGCTGTATGTATAAATTTATTAATTTATAAATCGTGCATCGCACGGGAGATATACTAGTTAACCTAATAAAACCCTCTTTGAAATTAAGTCCCTTAATTAACTAAAAAACACATAAATGAGACATAATAACTAATTAGACTCGCGGGCTCTGACTTCAGTGGTGGCCCTGAGGGAGGGCCTGAGTGGCGATCGCCTTAGGCCCCGAGTTTTCGAGGGCCTACTTTTATAATATATATATATTATTTTTTTGGTAAAAAATTAAAAGGTAAAAATAATAATTAGAATAGTATATGTATAACGAAGAAAAAAAAGAGTTTAATATGCTGATGGTTAATCAGATAAAACATTACTACTTAAAAATGATGAAAACTTACTGAAAATTCACGTTTATTTATTCTTTGCAACACTAAACACAATTATTTCTAATTAATATGTAATTAAAAGCACTATGGCCTATATACATAAACGAAGTATTATATATATATATATATATATATATTTCATTCAATCTATTTTTTGAATTTTTGTTAAGCACAATTATTTTGCATGGCATTTTAGTTAAAATTAATATGGTTAGTCAATTAAATATTACAATATAAAAATATGCGTATTGATAGAGCGATAAAACAATTAAAATGGATGATTTTTTTTTAAAGATTATAGAGAAAATGACTTTACTTTAATTATGACTTCCCTACAAGTTTTGCACTTGAAATGAACATTTAGCCTATTTTTCTTAAAAAGTGAAAATTTTGAAAAATATAAGCAATTTGATGAATATATATATATAATGGGATGATACACAATCTGGTGACAATTCTTTTAGAATGAATTACTTTATTGTTGCGGTTGATATTGTTGCCTAAGAAAATAGATTTGAACTTACAATTGCAAATACATGATAATATTTTTGAATTTTTATTTGTTTCAAATAAATTAAAATATTTGGATAATAATAAATCTTAAAAATGTTATTAGAATCTAGGAAATACTAGTGAAGCATGACAACTCTCTAGATATTGATTCAAATGGTTTATTTTTCGAACTAAAAGTGTTGCAAATAAATTTATCAACTAAAAAAAAGCCCTTAAAATTCCTAAGTCTGTAAATGCTTTGGGTTGCTATCCTAATGTCTTAATTGTGTATATAATATTATTGTAATTGTGACATCTGCAAAAAAAAAAAAAAAAAAAGTTTCTTTAAATTAAAATTGCTAAAAACATAACTACGGTCCACTATATCACAAGAAATGTTAAATGGACTAAGAACTTTGTGTATTGAAAAAGATATGCTAGAACAAATTAATTGACTATGAAAATATTATTGATGACTTCGCTTCTTAATATGTTAGAAAAAGTCGTTTTAAATGATTTATTTTTAAGCGTTCACTCGTTTTATTATGTGCATACGTGTGTCATTTTTTTTTTTATCGGTAAAAGGAATTTTATTCAAACTGGGCACAAGAGATACCCGAATAATTTAGTGTACAAATCTTATCATCATATAGAGAACATGAAAAGATAAAGCTACAAAGTATTTCAAACCATGCACTTGAGTGGGTCTCTCACCCAAGTCCTGAAGGATGGAGTGTTTCGAGTGGGATATTTGATTGTGAACCAACTCCAAAGTCTTGCCCTTAGTTCCTCCTTTACTTTTGTGATTGAGAAAGTCTCGTTCCTGAAGAGGATTGCGTTTCTCCATTTCCATATGAGCCATACCATACATAAACATGTACATGTGGCAATCTTCTTCCCATTTCTTCCTTTGATGAGGCCTCCGAAACCTAGGAGATGATTTAGTAATTCTGACGGTAGTGCTGACGGTATTTTGAGCCAAGTCAGGCACTCCGACCAAACTTGGTTTGCTTGTGGGCATTCCAGGAAGATGTGTTTCTCAGTCTCCTCGCTCACACGGTCACACCACATAATACACACCTTAAGTCATCGTTTTGCTTGAGGATGTTTCTTCTTCTAAGGTTGGATCTTGTTGGCAGCCTTCCCCATAAGAGCCTCCATGCGTGCGCCTTAACTTTTGAGGGTGCAAAGTTTTTCCATATGCTTTTGAATCCTTGAATCATCCTGTCGTCCGGTGTAATGTCTTGGCTTTGGTTGAACAAGGTCGACTATGTTGCTTTTGTGGAGAACTTCCCCGTATTCGATGCTATCCATTTCCACGAGTCCTCAATTCCGTCTTTGGGTTTGAACCTGTCCAACACAGATATCAAATCGTTAAACGATGTTAGTTCCCTATCAAAGAGTACCCTTCTCCATCTCCATGTCCATCTCCAAGATTCCCCCTCCCAAAGGCCCATTTCACCCACAGTTTTTCCTTTGTCTATGCTAATCTGATACAATCTCCTAAATCTATCTTTAAGAGATCCCTCCCCCGTCCAATTTTCCTCCCAAAAGAAAGAGTTTTTCTCATCCCCTAAGACCTTAGATAGATTTCTGTGGAACCAACCCCCATTGCTCTCATCTACCACTTTTAACACATCCCTCCACCATAATGATACCTTTCCCACCCTCCCTGTTGGGAATAGACCAAATCCATCTCCCCAAGTAGCCCCATATCTAGACCTAAGAACCCTAGCCCACAAGCTGGTTTTTTCATTTAAAAATCTCCACCCCCATTTTCCCAACAAAGTTTTGTTAAAAATTCCAATATCTCTAACCCCCAAGTTGTTTCGTATTACACACTCTTTTCCAATCAATCCATGCAACTCTCTTCCCATTACTCCCACCCACCCACCCACCCAAAGGAAATTACGTTGTAGTCTCACAATATCTCACTCATGGTTTTCTTTGGTATGTAGTAGAAAGACAGATAGTATGTCGGAAGAGAAGAGATAACCGAGTTTAACAGTGTGATCCTACCACCCATCGAGATCTTTTTGTCTTCCCATCTTGCTAACCTATTCTTTATTTTCTCCACAATCGATGTCCATTCCACCGCTTTCCTGTGATTTGATCCAACTCTCATTCCCAGGTATGTGAATGGAATGGAGTCCACTCTGCACCCTAGGATCTCCGCCATGTCACTTAGAGTAGTGTCCTCCACGTTTACACCAATGATCGAGCATTTCCCAAAATTGATTTTTAACCCAGACATCAACTCCATATTTCTTAGTACTCTTCCAATGACCCAGGCATTTTCCAAGCTGGCTTCCCCCGTTAGGATTGTATCATCCGCAAACTGTAGATGTGATATTCTGGTCTTTTCCCGTCCAATTTCTGCCGCTTTGTACATTCCTTCTTCTGTTGCCCTCTCCATAAGGATACTCAACCCTTCTGCGGCTATCAGGAAGAGAAAAGGGGACAGTGGGTCCCCTTGCCTTAGTCCCTTCTCCATTTTAAATTCTCTAGATGGACTGCCATTGACTAGGACCGATGCTGAAGCTGTCGTCACACACTCCATTACCCACTTTCTCCATTTGGGATGGAAATTGAATCTTTCCATCATAAGTTCTAGGTAACCCCAATCGATCGAGTCGTAGGCCTTTGCGAAATCGATTTTGAAGAAGGTTCGTACTATTCTTTCCCGTTTTGCTTCATCGATGGCCTCGTTTAGGACGATCACGCTATCCAAGATGTTCCTCTTTCCAATGAACGCAGATTGTGCGGTGGAGATTATAAACGGTAGAACAGAGCCGAGTCTTTTTGCCAGGATTTTTGCTATGATCTTGTATATTCCCCCCACTAGGGAAATCGGCCTGAAGTCGTTCAAGTCAGTACTGCTCTTTTACTTGGGGATGAGCACAATGAAGGTTGGGTTGAAACCTTTCACTATTCGTCCATGGGCATGGAACTCTTCCATGAGTTGGGTGAAATCAGGTTCCGGTAGATGCCAAAACTCCTTTAAGAAGTCAAAATTGAAACTATCTGGTCCAGGGCTTTTCGTGTTGTCGCATTCACTAATGGCTTCTCGGATTTCTTCCTTTGTGAAAGGGGCTATGAGCATGTCGTTCTCTGTGGTTGAGATCTGTTTACTTGCAAAGCCTGTTGCTGGGATTGGTCTAGCAGTCCTTTGGTTTTTAAAGTGGCTCTGAAAATGTTCGAACACTCCCTTTTTCACTGCTGAGACTTCTTCACTCCATTCTCCATCCACCATAAGGCCAAGGATTTCATTTCTTTTCCATCTTCTATTGATATAGTTGTGGAAAAATCGAGTATTGCAATCACCCTCCTTTACCCACTTGCACCTTGATTTTTGGTAGTTGATCATACTTTTCTTTTTGAGCTCTCGGATCAATAGTGTGGCTGCCCTGTTTCTATCTATGATCTCAGTTTCTTCAAGCCCGAAGACTTCGTCGATTGTATCCAGCTTTTGGATTTCAACTCGTTGGGTTTCTATATTGCGGTCGATGATGCCAAAAGTATTGATGTTCCACTCCTTCAGGTCTGCTTTGAGCAACTTTAACTTCTCCTTAATGACATAGCTTCCCCATCCCCGTATTTGATAGTTGTTCCACTTATCCTTAACAAAGCTCTTGAATTCTGGGTGGGTTAACCAGGCATTGAGACTGCGGAACGGTTTTGGCCCCCAATCTTTCACTTTGATCCCCAAGAGGATAGGGCAGTGATCGCAGACTGAGCGTCTTAGGCCTCTTAAGTGTGTGTTAGGCCACTGGTTTAGCCAGTGGTGGTTTACCAGTGCTCTGTCCAGCTTGCTCTTGCATGATCCGTCAGTCTTGTACCAGGTAAATTTCCTTCTATGTAGTGGGAGATCAATCAGGTTTGCACCTTTGATAAAACCATCAAAAGCCAGTGTATCCCTGTGATTTTGTTGTTGCCCTCTCCCATCTCTTTCTAACCCATAGCGTACTGCATTGAAGTCCCCAATGAGACAGATGCATGCCGATGGATTTTGGCTCACGATTGTGTTTAAGCGATTCCATAGCTCGATCTTATCAGGTAGATTACATGGAGCATAAATGTTAATGATACAACATTGTATTCTTTCCTGCCCCCACACACTGTTCAGTATAACACCACCCGACATATGCCAACAGCTGGAGCACCTGAAGACCTCTGGGTTCCAAATTGATATGATCCCCCCGGATCTCCTTGTAGCTTCTCTTGAGTACCATTCCATATTGCTTTGTCCCCATACTGCACGACACGTTGCTTCCTCAACTTTTTCCAATTTGGACTCTTGAATGCAGCACAAGTCCACCCCTTGGTTCCTTATGAGATCCTGTAATTCTTCTTTTTTGATCCGATTCCCTAAGCCTCGAATATTCATAGATAGTATCTTCATGGATCACACCCTTTTACCTCACCTTCTGCTCCTAATTTCTTGGACTGGGTTTGATTCTCCATCTCAATGAGTTTACTGATTTCCTGGGCATCAGAGGTTTTGGTCTGGATGCCTAATCTTTTCCCTAGACCCCATGTTTTTTAGGCCTCAGTCTCCGCATCAAGTGGTACCGGTGTGGATGGCCGTCGTCTACCTTTCCCCTTCTTTGGTAGCTTGTTTTGGTTCTCTATCTCCTCCGTCTCTGTTTCTAGGCCTTTTGAGAATTTTGTCCACCTTTTCGTTTCCATCTGCCACATTTCCATTTTACTGACTTTCTTTTTTTTTTTTTTTTGGGAGGGGGTGGGGGTTCGAGGTTTGTAAGTAGGTTTGTTGTTTGTATTGAGGGGGTGGTAGGGGGCTTGGGAGGTGTTTGGTGGGGTGCTGGAGGTATTGAGGGGGAGACTTGGGTCGGAATTTTGGATGAGGGGTGCTCGGGCATGGTCAGTGACGCAAGGGAAGAGTGGGGGTGTATCAGAGGGCGGTTTCGAGGGGGTGTATTATAAGGCTGGAGGCGGGTAGGGGTGTATCATGGGGGGTTTTTGGAGGGTGAGGGGTTGGGATCATAAGTAGGGCACTGGGTTTAAGAGAGTGTATCAGGGAGGGGTATGGGGGGGTGATGATGCGGGGGGGGCAAACGGCTGGGAGTGGATGTAGGGTCGCTGGGCAGGGGGGTGTATCAGAGGGATATGTTTATTTTATGTTATTTAAAAAGGGGGCCAATTTTACTTATTCGCCCTAGACCTAAGAAATCTCAGGATCGGCTCTGTGCTTTATCAATTATTAAGCGATCATGCTTGTCAAGAAATAGCAACGCGGACTCATCTCCATCAACATATCATTCTAAAACTGTACTTTCTACATTTAGAGTCCAAATAAAAGTATTGAATACCCGTTTTGTTCACCGAACTTCTAAATTAAATCATTTTGCCTCAACCATGAATTTAAAAAGTCGTATCTTGGAAACGATTGTCATATATGTTAGAAAATCTATATACGTAGAGAAATATCTAACTTCTATTTTACTTTAATCCGTCTCAAATTACACAATCATTTTCATATACACGCCACCCACCCTAAAGATTGTTCAACGTACATTAGAGAAGATTTAATTTTTGGTACTAGGTTCTTCTCTTATTTATTAGTTTATGTAGTAAAAATGAATTCATGACTACAAGTGGCATATACCATACAGTATCACATGTTGTTAACCTGCACTGTCATGAGTATGTGTGTATACATATAATAATGAGTACACCAAATAAAACGTTAAACTAAAACAACATAATGCCTAAGAGGTCGCCTGCACGTAGAAAAAGCATACACAAATTTTAAGAACAAATACTACTTTTTTAAAGAAAAACAAATGAATAAATTAATAAGTGATTCAGAGAAATGAATTGGTGTTGAAAACCGAGAGCAGCATGTGACTTTCCATCCCTCTCCGGTCCACACTTCCCCAGTTTGGCTGCAACCTCCCTGCACAAATTTCAGACAAATAAATTAATTAAATTAACTTATATACTGTACAGCTCCATCAAATACTTTGGCAACTAACACTGAATGCAAGAATTATTATTCAAAATAAATATTATGTTAAAGGAAGCACATAATCGATTGTCACCACATCATGACTCTCCTTAAAAAAATAAAAAATCGTTTATAATCATTTTAGTTCAGTTTGTTAGGGTATTATATAAATGAGTAATCAAACTCAAAATAGATATCTAACCAAATTTAAAATAAAAAATTTACTCAAAGATTTAATTTGCATCGCTCAAATATTCAAGTATATTCATAGATATTTGAACATGTGTACCAAACGGTATCTTAATATGTAGTGTTTTGCTACGTGTGTGCCTCAAATATGGAGTAACTTTTAGTAACATCTTCTAGAATTTAATTCATGCATATTTGTTTTACTAAGTTAATCCACCCAATCTAAAAATACAGAGTGGATAAACTTCACTCATGCAATAGTTGGCAGACCATACGAGCAAAGTGCACATTTTTTAATCAGTGTAAAGTGTAAGTAAATTATCTTATGTTACAAATTAATAAGGATAATGGGTTTGATTAGAAAATTAAGAATAGAGTTATGGATACACATATTAAGAAAGTGTAAACATTTATATATATAGTAAATGAATGAGTTGACTTGTGTGTATGTGTGAATAAAAAATAATGACATTTATATAAAATTGAGAATATTGTGAGTGTAAAGTCTATAAAAGATTTTCCATTTTAAATGTGTGAAAATTATTGTTGAACGACCTAAAAAAAATTTAAATTATTGTGGAACAGAGGGGGTATTATTTTCTTGTAAATTTTTGGTATATTATTATGGGTTGGTCTGCTATGGACTCGAGTGCATGTTGTGCACCCTAGTCCATGTTGCACTTTTCAGTTACTGACTTACACTTTTTGGTAAATGGTGTTGCACTTTTCAGTTATTAAACTGTATAAGTAATAATTGAAAAGTGCAACACCATTTACCAAAAAGTGTAAGTTAGTAAACTGAAAAGTGCACATGGACTAGGGTGCACAGCATGCACTCGAGTGCATACTAGACTTTACCTATTATTATATATAGTGAAATCATATATCAGTACTCTAATCCCACCCACCCAAACAAACAAATAATTACTCCCTTCGTCCAATTTTATTATGCCCACTTCTTTGGGCACGAGCTTTAATGAATATTGATTAGTTTATTCATAAAATAGATAAGTTGAGGGTATAATAGGGTATTGTGGGGTTCATTTGTAAATAAATGATTGTTTATGAATAAAGTGAATGACAAAGTGGGTAAATAAGTGATGGTAGGAGAGTTGAGATAAAGTAGTATGAATAGTATTGTTTCCATAAAGGTATGAGCATAATAAAATTGGACAACCAAAAAAAAGAAAAGTGGAAATAATGAAATTGGACGGAGGGAGTATATTAGAATGTGGGTGAGTTGTGTTGATATATTGTTATCCATTGTTTGGGAATTGGGATTAAGTTAGCTAGGTCAAACGAAATTATATATGTACTGAGTGAATATTTTTTAATTATTTGTGCATTTTATAATACAGATGAGTGAACATGAGTTAGGGGATATTTGGATATTTTTTCTAAAATGATTAATATGGCTTAAGGTAATATCATTTAAATTGATCACTTAAAACATAAATACATATAGTATCTTAATTTTTGTGGCTCAAAGCAGTCAATGTTGATGTCTTGAAACTTGATGTTTATTGGCACCACATATACATTGTAGAGAGTTTAATAAAGAAACAAATAAAAAATAGTCAACTTACATGAAGAAGAATTACATATAGAGACTAGTAATGACAAATTACCTGATGTACATTTCGTTAAGCCAAAATCTGTGTAGAATTTGTCGAATCGAGTGTAGTTTGGTTTGTTGTCCCCAACCCCATGTTTTCATGCAAGCTGGACTTTTGTACTAATCCAATTATTTACAGCTATTTTTTTTTTGTCTTTATTTTTTTAAATCTTTTTTGCAAACACGAGTACCAATAAATTTATTAATTTTAATCATTTTCTTCACCAGTTGTAACCATTTAATTTGAATTTCCCAAGATATCTATTTTTTATGTTATTTATATAGTTAAAAATTATGTCTTTTATGAAACAAATTTAATTAAACTGTGTGTCTGTGTTCATTTAATTTGGTGGTATAGACATGAGTCAAATGTTCTATTATTAGAGAAAAAATTATTTTGTTTAAAAATATGGATTCGTAAATAGATGTAAAAATAAATTTAGTAAAAATTAAAAAAAAATAGAGTTGGGAGTTTACGAATTAAAAGAGGGAAAATGATGGTTTGCAAGCTCAAAAAATTTTCTCCTTTAGTCAACGATGGAACAACATCAAAATTGATAGAAAATAATAAATCTCTAAAATTGATAGCAAATTATTATAATTAATTTCCCCATTTATAATTATTCGGCATGATCATCTACTAACATTTGTGGTGAAATTTAATTGTAAAGAACTCTTTAAAATTATCTATTAATATTAAAAATATTTCAGAAACTTATTTTTCTTCTTGCCTTCTTTTATATTCTAAATATTTTTTTGTTATCATTATTGCAGATTCTTAGTACATACTCAACATCACTATATTTGTGAATTTTGTATTTCTGAGCCACACATATTAATGGAAGATAAATTCAGTAAAAATTGAAAAAATAAATTGGGGTTGGGAGGTTTAGGAATTAAAATAGAGAAAAAGGTGTCAAAAAAGAATTAGCTCTCGAAACATTTTATAGTGATTAAAAGTGGGTGATCGGACCAAATATGATATTTTCCCTTAATTAAATTCAAGTTAGATGTCTAATTAAATTTACAATAATTATTTTACCAACGACCAAATATGATATTTTTCCTTAATTAAATTCAAGTTAGATGTCGGATTAAATTTACAATAATTATTTTACCCAACTAAAAAAAAGTGTCGTAGTAAATGACCAAAATACAATTGAACTAATTGAAATATCCGAAATAACCAAAGTCCAAAATAGCTCAAAATACAGAAAAAAAAAATCAACCATATGATTCGATCTCAGCAGAAATAGGAATGAGTTGAATTACAATAAGATAAAAATGGAAAGAATTTATTTATTAACTCAATCATCTGGGATTTTGTTTTCATGCGCGGATTAATGTTTTCTTAACAAAAGTATGGTTGATGGATGGCACATAGTATAAGGTAAGAATTTAACTCAATCGTGTGGGATTTGTTTTTATGCGAACTAATGTTTTTTTTTTTTTTTTTAAGAGAGAAAATATGCATGATGGCACATAGTAGTAGAAAGAAAGGTGATGATTATTATAATTAAATGATGAAAAAGAAAAGGAATGAAGGTAGGTACGTTTGAGAATTAAAAAAAAAATAGAAGAAAAGGATGGAATGAGGTAGCCACGTGGCGGTGCCCCGTGAGATCCAGGTGGCCAAATAAATTTAATAGACATGAAATCTAAAGTCTATGTATGAATAATACTCCCTCCATCTAGATAAGTTACAAGTTCATTTTGAGCACAAAAGAAAAAGAAAAATGAAGTGGGGTATTCAAATTTTTGCAGTTTTATTAAAGTAATATTGGGTAAAAAATAAAAGGAAGATAAAAAGTTAGAATATAGTTATAAAAAAACTTCTATTTTTAAAGTGCAAAAGAGAAATATGAAAACAGATTTGGAAGAAATGGGATTTTTAATATGCACCAGTCTTATTAGCATAAAGTATAAAACAGTAAAACATTTAGGTTTCATTAGTTTTTTTTTTCTTTCTTTTTTTGCATTAAATTTAGGGATACGTGTTTTTACAAATTTATCCTTCAATTAAAATCATAAATTGTAGAAATATATATTAATAATTTAAAAAGAAAAAATGTGCAAATTAAAAAATAGCAAACATTTTAAAATAAAATTTAAGACAAATTGCGATAAACAATATAAAATGGTGGAATACATTGTACTACTCCAATTCAAAAACTTAATAACATGAAATCTATGTTATAATATTAATATGTATGATCTATATACCTAGCTAGACTAATTAATTAAGTTAAACGTTACGACACATATTAATTATTAATAGAATAGAATAAAATATAAAACGTTAAAATTGAAACAGATAACTAGCTTGTACGTACTTTGACTCGTCTTCAAAAATAATATTACAAGGAATTTATAAATTGTAAGATGCCGGAAGATGATTTAGCAAATATGAGGAGAACAAAATTTAACTTTAGCCCTAAATATGGACAAAACATAAGGAATTATCTAAACACAAACTGATGAACAACAGTCCAAACTCAAGAACACTACAAATCGGCAAATCATTGAAACTCTTTTCTGATATAGTTTTGAGATAACCTCCTTTTTAATTATCAGACAATTTTGATGATATATATATATGATCTTAATTAACAACTCCTAATCATTATTTGACACCTAATAAGGTTAATTAAGTGCTTTAGCATATACACCACACCAAAATAACCTATTCAACAAAGAATTTAATTTGGGCCCTTAATTTGTTCTATATATATAACACACAATTTCGTGCTTCATCAAAAATTCACTTTAGCTTTGTTTGGAATTATTTGGTTTTTTGGTCGTGTACGGCCCTAAATTATTGGAAATTAAGACATAGTTTGGCTCTAATTAGAAAATGTCACCCTATTTGTCTCTAATTAACTTCACACTTTGAACGATAACAAAATCATTTGTTCCAACACTACTGTAAAGGATTTTATTGGGATTATACAAATAAATACCCTTTACCATACGGAATATTACATTTAAAAATAATACGTTTAATTTAATGTGTTATGTGTTGTTCTACTCAAAATTAAATAATTAAATCAAGATACTTTAATTTGTATGCTAAACAATATTATTTCGTAATAGTAATAAAAGTATTCCCTTATTCATTCCATATATAATGACTTTCACATATTAAAAATGTAATAATAATTAGGCTGGTTTTGGAAAATATTTTTTTAAATTTTTTTTGTATAAAATAAAAAAATAAGTTAACTAACTTGTGTATGTACGTATCTAAAAGTAATAATATTTTATGTAAATTTATGAATATTGTGAAAGTGTGAACCTTATAAATAATTTTTACTTTTAAATGTGTGTAAATTATTACAGAAGGGAGGGATTACCATTGAGCTAATCATACACTATACAAATATACAAAGAGTGGACTAAATATTTGGAAACGATGAAAAATGATACTCCATATAGTATGATTTTTAAAATATAAATATATACCATGTAAATGGTGCAAGCAATAATGTAGAGGTTGGGAAATGCAAAATTTAGTTGTCTACAAGTTGCAACTCTTCTGTGTTTTTTAATGACTATTTTAAAATAGTACTGAATTGGTTCCCGCGCTTCTGTGTTATTATTACATTATTTAATCTCAACAAATATTTATATGTATATTCTTCAATTCAACTATGTTATTAAAATATATTACTAGTACTCTAGTCATGGTTTCCTTCTTGATTTGTCTTTTAAATTATATTCACTACTATATTAAAAATTTGTAAAAAAAAATTAAAATACTTACAAGTTACATGTAACATTTTTATTTTATTTTTTTGTATTCAATAAATAAGGACATATCGAGAAATTTATAAGTAAAATTTAAAATTTTGAGTACAATAAATAATATTTTTTGAATCTGTATAAAAAAAACATGACTTTTTCTTAGGGTCGGGGGAGTAATAGTTTTAGTAATATTAGTACTTTCTCCGTCCATATTTATTATACTAATTCGTCCGATTACAATTTTTTTATGAATAGTATTGATTATGTATACTATAGATAAGTGTGGAGTATTGTGAGGTACCCCTATAAATAAAATATTGATTATTTATTAATAAAATGAATGACGATTTAAATAAATAAATAATAGTTAGAGGGTGAATGTGAATATTATTATTTTTAAAAATATATGAAAAATCATAAAATTAGATTAAAAAAAATAAGAATAATGGGTGGTAGGAGTAATAATTATTTTTGTGAAACAACCAAATGTTGGTATTTAATTAATATATAAATAAGACGGCTAGTTTTGTTTTACACAGTCGTGCAAGTGACCCAATTGCCTTGGGCCGGCCCGGTACCATTCATGCTGAAGTTACTTTTCTACCCCTCTACTTTATTTCTAATTTTTTGTTTTCCGTGCTTCTTATCATGAAGCATGTTTTATGGCAATTATCCTGCTGCTGCATGAGACGCTATTTTAATATTGTTTTTTTTTTTCACACTTCTATCACTGAGTCCATTCATTTCATTTTAATATTGCTTTTTTTTTCACACTTCTATCACTGAGTCCATTCATTTCTTAAATTTCATATATATATTATCGCGGAGCGTAAAATAGCTAGATCAAAGTGTAACAGTCATCAGTTCCTAGATGTTGTATGAGAACTCATTCATGCAATCGTCAACGAAACCTGAAAATGAGTTGTTCATTGGGACTAAAGTGGCACAATAGCCGAGGTAGATCATTTTGGGTATGGTTAATTTTTGCAGATTATTTTCGATCATTTTGTGATGGTTGGTTTAGAGGGGTGTATCTTCCCTTGATCCGAATTTTATGCTTATATGGAGGGTTTTCTCGGACAAGGTTTAAATATTGGTACCCTGCCCGATCTCTTTCGCGACTTGTGAACTTATGACTTTATTTCTTCTTTTTTTTTTTTTCTTTTTAATACATAGCTTTTATTCGCCAAATATAAGTATTCTCTTAATTATATATATATATATATATATTTTTTTTTTTTTTTTTTTTTTTTTGACAAAGTGGGATAGCTCAAGTGGTTAGAGCACCACTACCTAGGCCTTAGGTCCTGATTCGAGTCATGGGGAAGGAAAAAAAGGGATGGGTATTTAACTTCCATCAAATCTTAATTATATTTTTTTTGTCTTAATAATACATTTATAAAAATTTGTATATTATAAAATAAATAGGGACATATTTGAATAATATAAGTTCATTATCATTATTTAAAGAGATCATTAAATATTATGCTTAGATTAAATTAATATTTTAGTATATTTGACAACATGATTTGTCAATAACTAGAATCAATTGTAAAATTATGTATATATGTTATTTAATTGGGTTGGTCTGCTATGTACTCGAGACTCGAGTGCATGTTGTGCACCCTAGTCCATGTTGCATTTTTCAGTTTACTGACTTACACTTTTTGGTAAATGGTGTTTCAGTTTTTAATTATTAAACTGTATAATACGGAGTAATATTTTTAGTCATAGTGACTTACACTTTTTAGTAATATTGTGTTGTACTTTTCAATTTAATAACATACACTTTTCTTTAGACTAGAGTGCACAACATGCACTCGAATGCATACTAGACTTTACCTATATATTTAATTTAGCACTATTATTTTACTTCCCGTCAAATTCTCTTACATGATTTTTTTTTTTTTTTTTTGAGGAACTCTTATATGATTTTAATAAAAGAGTCTTTTGTGAGACAAATTGCATATTCACCTTAGTATTTGAGTCATGCTCCTTTTTAAAACATAATTTGAGTAGGGCTCCAAAAGTCATGTATCATGTGATTATGACTATAAATAAGTTGAGTCGAAGACACTGTATTTCAAATTTATTTGAAATATTAGCGAGTTCTAAAATTAATGAGTTCTAAAATTAATGTTTGAACTTATTTGATAGTTAAGGGAGTTGAGTTCGAAAGAGCTTTAATCGAGTTGAAAATGTGTCGAGCTCAAGTAATTTAACATTTATTTTATTTTATTATATTATTGAGCTTAAGCTGAACTTTACACTATATCAAATATAAATGTATATTCAAATTTGTTTGATATTTTATGTTGAATCGAGCTCAACAAGTTTTACCGAACGATGTTAAATCGAGTGTCGAATAACATGTTTTTATTTTTCAGCCCTACACGTGATAGAGTAAATGTTATAGCTCGATTTTATGTGGTATGTTAGGTTGTATTCGCATTCATTTATCATCCTACATATATCCTAATTTCGAGCTAGCAATTGTTGCACTCATTCATTACAATGGGATATTGTCAAAATTTGATTATTTTAAGACTTTTGAAGATTAGCACGGACAAAGAGTTATACAGATTTTTAGACGAGACGAAATTATTTGATGGTATTAATTAGAGTCTTAAATCACGTCCACACATTTTAAATTCGATTTCTGCTGAAAGCAACTTCACTCATTTAAAATTGTCCATCGAAGAGCACAAAGCAAAATCAACCTTGAATCGACACTCCCCTCCAACTTTTTTTTATTATGCCAAATGTTAGTAGATTCGGGGTGAGCAAAACAACTAACTCTGTAGTTCAATAAAAATTACAAAGTGAGACAAAATCATTTAACTCACAGACACGCATACTACATATTTGTTCTTGCATTAGCCAAGTCAACAACGCACGATGAAGTTGACTCTAAGAAATTTGTGACTTACCAATTAATCAGTAATCCCTGCAAATATAAAAATATGTTATCAACATTTTTTCAATTGATCAAGAATCAAGACTTGATTTAATTAATCTAAAAAAATATAGATCGTGTAATGAAATATTTCCCATGAAAGTATGTACTAATTAATGTGAGACTTATCCTCAAGTGAATTATTAATATACTATTCTCTCATTTATGTTTATATTTTTTGGTAGTACAATGGCCAACTACCATGAATATCCATTATAGCAAAAAAATAAAGGAATTTTATAGGTGATGGCGAGTTCATTGCTTATGGACTTTTTATTTTTTGAATTTTTTTAATTATTGGTATTTGTTGGAGAATAATTATTACGCGCAAGTGTAATAATCATTGATGGAAGACACCAAAATCTTGGTGTATACTAAATGAGTATATTAATTGTTAACACCTAAAGCATTAATTCTTGTAATAATTCCAACACCTAAGTTTATTTTTTGGCCTTCGATCTACATTTACTTTTTATCTGTTTCCTCTGAAAATATAGAGTACGTAACAATAAAAATATTAATTTTCATTATATTATCACAAATTCAATTGGAGGTTCATGAATATATTTAAGATTCTCTCTCACTTGAGTCGACGATTTACATTAGAAATGACAATGAGGCGACTCCAAATTTCTAATTAGCCTGCATTGAACCAATCTTGCATGGGTCGGGTCTAATCAGGCCAAACAGGTATATATGGGAGGGGTTATAATTTTGGTCGAATTTGTCCAGCCAACTCGTCTCTAGACCCACCATACATTAATTATAGTAGTACAGAATATGATTGTGTATAACATATATGATTGTGTAAAAATATTTCATATGTAGTTTTTTTAATTATAAAATGAATATAAAATATAATTTCAAATAATTATATATTTTAATTTAAATTATATATATAATGTCAAAATAAAAATATTGTGAATATTAAATTTATATTAGTAGCTAGTAATGGCATAGGAATCAATATTTAATTTTCTTCATTTCGTATAAATTACTGTATTTTATAAAATCACATTAACTTCTCAATGTATAATATATTTATATAAATAATTAATTAATGCTACAATAATTCTTTGTTGGTAGTGTTGCAATTACTAGGGAAGTCTGTAGCGTGTCATTTCACTATCATAGCTGACATGTAGAAGATATATGTTTCAAATATGCATATCTGTTAATTAATTAACAAAATGGTTAAGTATATTTGTGTCAACTAATATTATTTGCTTAAATGACACCAAGCTTATCATTAAAATATAAACAAGCAAGCACGTGACCTAACTCAATAAATATTAAATTATTATTGAGTTCAGATTTTTTTTCTAATTATTCGTTAATCTTTTTTTATTTTATGCACTTGAGACTCAAATAATTCAAAGCCCACACACTTGTTAAGTAACTTTTAAGTAATCAATCACAACTATTTAGTGAAAAAAAATATATAATTGTTCTATATATAAACATACTGATACTATTTAAAAATATAATTGAGGAGTTGTAGAATGCACTTGGTGCATACATTTTTTTTAACTTGGAAATTTTGAATTCAAAATATCATCATTACTTCAATAAATAGGCCAAAGGCAGTTTACTGTAAATCCAAAGCATAAAACAAAGTGAAAGTCCACTCCCTTAAATCAAATCCAAAAATAGACATTTTCCAAACAATTTGACTTTACTGATTGATCAAGAAAATAAATAAAAAACTTCCATTTCTTCCTTGAGAGCTTGAAAGCTATATGGTACTATTGGAAAAGTATCCCAATGTCTTTTTATTATTATTATTATTAAATTGATGAATTTAATTTAATTATATACTAGTAATATACTCCCTCCGTTCCGGGGGAAAGCTCTCCATGAGCTCCGGACACAGAGGTTAAGAAATACTAATATAATAAGTAGATGTATTAGAGTTGATGTGATTGAGATGAAATGTGAGAGAGAATAGTTATCAAAAAGGAATAAATAATTTTCATTGGAATGGACGAAAATGAAAAGTTAAATAACTTTTATTGAGACGGAGGAGTAACAAATTTGAAGTAGTGAGTCAGCTAGGATCATAATAGAGGTATATGAAGACGTACGCGTGTAGTGTGTCGATTGATGAATGGATAAAAGTAGGGAATTGGATTTTGGGAATGCCAAAATTAGGAGTGAAGAGATTTGAAAACATCACAAAAAATAGCATCAAATCCTAGGTTGCCTCCCACGTTTTTCCTGCACCTACTACAAATGCTTAAAACTACACTTAACATATAACTCTTGAATTAAAAGGCTGGTAAGTTGAAAAAAATATAAGGGGGGTATGTTTTGGAATTACGTAGGATGGGTGAAATTTTGGATGGAGAAATTATGATAAATATTGATTATGAGTGTTTGTTTAGGAATTTTGAGTATGATAGGATGTAATTTTATGTCAAATCAATTGTATAAGAATGTGTGATGTTGTATTATAATATTATATAATACGAAGTATAACTTTATGTTAAATCAATTGTATAAGAATGTATGATGTTAGTATTATTATAATAGTCTAATATATATGTATTATTAGGGGTGGATGGAGTTGAATGGTGAAATCCGAATGTAAAATTCCGAACTAGAACAGGACGGGGGACGTTACGTCTCCCATCCGGACGTGTGAACCCCAAAACAAACACCCCTTTAAAAGAATATCAATTTAATTATAATAAAATAAACGATTAAAACATAAAAATATGTAATAATCCGAATATATTTGACATATCACATTGAAAATATTTCACTTGTCCCTCGTTAAGTTGCTTATTTATTATTTGCACAAGTTTTAATAAATATAATATTTAGGGTGACACTACACATCCAGACAATGATTTTAAAACCGGACCGGACCGGCCGGTTCGACCGGTTCAACCGTGAACCGGTCACGGTATCGATCCGGAAGATGCCCAAAAATCGTTTCACTGGTTGAACCGGTCAAAACCGGGAAAACCGCTTCTTATGTTTCTTCAACTACTTATTCAATGTGGGACAAAAAACTTTAAGCTTGTGTGTTACTATAACACTACTACTTTTATAATATTTTTTCCACACACTTCTTCCCCTTATTCGATGTGGGACAAAAAAATTTAAGCTTGTGTGTTGTTATAACACTACTACTTTTATAATATTTGTTCCACACACTTCTTCCAATATTTCGATGTGGGACATAAACGTGGGATAAAAAAATCTTATGTTTACTTGCTTCCTTCTATATTTCTTTTACTTTTTATAATGATTTCCTCTCCTATTCTATCTACTCTTTTTTCGATGTGGGATGCAAATTTCTTATTTTTATTTGCTTTCTCCTATATATCTTTTACTTTTTATTAGATGTGGGACATAAATCTCATATATTTATTTACTAACATTGTTGTTCTTATATTGTTTTCCTCACATATTTTTCTACTCTTTATTGGATGTGGGACATGTTTGTTTTTCATTATTTTTTCTAGCATGTGTATAACTTCTTTCATTTGGATTGAGAATTAATAATGAATTCCATTATTTCAAAGAATACAAAATTATTATTTCAACAATATTTTAAACAAAATATATAATTATAAATGCCTAAAAAAAAATTGTTCATGCTAGAAATATTTTAATTTAATATAATTTTTATAAATGTATGTTTAATGTAATAAAAATATAAAAAAATACATATAAAATCAATTTACTGGTTGGACCGCCGATCCAACCGGTTGGACCGCCGATCCAACCGGTCCAACCGGTTGGACCGTGAACCGGTGTCCAATCCGGTTTGATCTCCGGTCCGGTTATGAAAACACTGCATCCAGATTCAAGAAAAAAATATTCATAACTGAATATTATAATATTTTCTTTGACGAATGTATTATGGTAAAATCACATTTTTTTAAAAAAAAATTAATCAATTATGACTATTCAGATCTGCATAGCCATGTTTTCCTAATATTTATTGTGTAGTGAGGTATTGACAAGGATGAAAATATCGCGAAATATCGCGGATATATCGCAAATTTGGATATTGCGATATGGATATTGGGGTCTAATGTATTTTTTCCCGGGTATCGCGGATATATCGCGAAATACGCTAAATATCGATGTCGATATCGTTCAACCGTAGTGTAAAATTTGACGGGAATCGGAAAATATCGCGGATATATCGCACAATATCGCAAAATCTGAAAAAATCGCAAACTTATTTAAATTTTATTTTTATATGTATGAAATTATATTTTTTATTTTATTTTTAATAGTGCAAGAAAATATATTCTCAATTCAACTCATATATTTAATAATTTTTTTAAACATATGAATGATATGTGCATAATTATATCTTAAATTACTATATTGCGATAAGTTAGTATCAATGTTGTTTAGACAAATATGTCATTTCACCTACTATATTTGAACCCTATAGCTCATCATTTTGATATTATCTGTATTTTATCATGTATATTTAATCATTTTGTATTGTAGTGTGTTGTCAATTAGTTTTCGTCAGCCAATATTTAACTGTATTTAATCAATGTTGTTTGGACAAAAATGTCATTTTACCTACTATATTTGAACCTCAGAGGTCATCATTTTGATATTAATTGTATTTTATTTTATATATTTAATCATTTTGTATTGTACTATGTTGTCAATTAATTTTCGTCAGTCAGTATTTATATGAGTTTTTATCTACTATATATTTGTTTTAAACATATAATTTTATTGGGTTTTTAATGGAATACATGCATAATAGTATAATAGTATGTTATAATAATCCCTAAAATTTCATGTTAAATCTCCAAGATTTTAATAAGATTTCCGTCATGTTTTCAATTTTTTTGCGATATCGATATGTGATATCGATATATCCAGCGATATATCCGTAAAATTAAGGTTGCGATATTTGTTGCGATAGCGATATTTCATTCTTGCCTAATTCAAACTACAGTTTCTTTCGCACCAAAACAATGGAAGAGTTAGAGTATGCAAGCTACAATTTCCGGAAGAAAATCCAGATATCTCCAGCCTCCTCACTGCGCACCTCCAAACCTTTCGATACTTTCTTAAAACTGTCCAATCCTCACCTGTTGAAAATGGATTACATGCATAATAATATGTTATAATAATCTCTAAAATTTCATGTTAAATTTTTAAGATTTTAATAAGATTTCCGTCATTTTTTCAATTTTTTTGCGATATCGATATGCGATATCGATATATCCAGCGATATATCCGTAAAATTAAGGCTGCGATATTTGTTTTAACCTCCTCCACCGCTCCTTTCGCCATGATCCAGTCCCATAATTTGTTTTAACCTCCTCCACCGTTCCTTCCGCCACATAATTCAAGTCACCGTGAATCACCGAGTTCTTTCACTTTCATATTACTCAAACAATACAACTCCACATACAAATAGCCAAGTGTGAGCCTCTCTTACCGTGAAATAATCTAGTGTGATGTAAAAAGGGCTCCCAAACTTTGTTATGCATTGTCGTTGCTACCTTAATCGAATTATAGCACTCCCCCAAAATTCTTGTCGTGGTAGTGCATTCGGAAAACAGGTGGCTTGTTGTCTCCACATCTAATCCGCATAATGGGCATTTGACGTCTTCAGAATTGAGAATAACTCGCCTTCGAAGCATATTCACCCAAGAAGGTACCCTATCCCACAACACCCTCCAAGTCGTCGTTGAAACTTTCATAGGCACGTACTTGCTCCATATCAACTCGAACTCCCTTCCACATGTCTCCTCTTCTGATTCTGCATTCGTGCTTAATATAAGGGTCTCGTATGCTCTCTTAATATTGTAGATGTCATTAGGTATTGCAGATATCTCCACCCATCTCTCACATTTTCTTGCAGATAAGCTTTGTTAACAATGAAAATAAGTTAGTAAGAATTTTCTTCTTCCGAGGTGACAATTCCCGTCCCCATTTCCATACCCACTCTGCTGCCCCTAGAGCTGTTATTCGAGCCGAGTCGAGCCGAGTATTTGAGGTTCGAGCTCGACTCGAGCTCTTATCGAGCCGAGCCGAGCTCGGCTCGATAACATTACCGAGTTAAAAATTAAGCTCGGCTCGTTAACGAGTCTAACGAGCTTAACGAGCCTATCGAGTCGAGCCGAGCCTAACGAGCCTAATGGAATTTTTTACAAAAAATTAGTTATCGAGCCTAACAAGTCGTGCTCGAGCCGGCTCGTTAGTAAATCGAGTATCTAACGAGCTCGAGCTCGGCTCGTTAAGCTAAACGAGTCGAGCCTTATCGATCCTTAACGAGTCGAGTCGAGTCTCGTTAAGGCTCGGTTCGAATAACAACACTAGCTGCCCCTCCCCCACCGACACAATTGCCCCACATTCCTCCCCTTATTCAAGCTATGCCTGTAGAACATAGGAAATAAGTTTTTTAAAATTGCTACCTCAACCCATTTTTCTTTCCAAAATGATGTTTCCATTCCACTACCCACTGTCTTAACCATCTTGCTCCACCATCACTCGCCTTTCTCCCCCGACCCATTTTTAACTACATCTTTCCACCACCCCGACCATTGTGCTATCCCCCCTCTTGGTTCAAAACCTCTCTCCTCCATCGCCGAACTTCCGTGCATAGAAGCCGTAACTCTAACTGACAAACTCTCACGTTCATTAAAACTACGCCATAACCATTTTCCGATAAGTGCCCTATTGAAGATACCTAAATCCCTCACACCCAACCTTCCTTACCCTTCGGCGAACAGACCCTACCCAACCTAAACATGCTACTTTTCCACGAATTTCATCCCCTCCCCCTAAAGAAATCTTTGTTGCAAGGAAATAAGCTCGCTTGTTTTTTTTTTTTTTTAAACACATAAATTGATACTCCTTATGTCTAATTTTATAATTTTCACTTTCCTTTTTTGTCTGTCCAATTTTATAATTCTCATTTCCTAAAAAGGAAATATTACTCCACTCACTACTTTATTTCTACTACATCTCTCTCCTCAAACTTTAACTTTTTACATAAACAAACAGTTTTCCTTAAAATCGGTGTACAACCCAAATGGCCATTTTAAAATTGAACGGAGAGAGTACATGGTAAATCGAAATAGATGTCAGAAAACGGTGTTAAGAGTGTAATTCTCCCGCCAAATGTAACATAGACAATAAATTTCTTTCATTTTTATATTGATATTTGGACATTACAAACATAAAACATTGATTTCATCTTACGTATTATAGTACTCCCTCCGCCTCATACTTGATGACCCATTTTACCATTTTGAATGTCCCTTACTTGATGTCACGTTACCTAAAATAAAATAGCAAAAATAATTTTAAACAATTTTCTTAAAACATCACAATATTACAACAAATGTCACTACTTTATTACACTAAAAAAATAACTTTATTACTATTTATAAAGTTGAAAAGTCTTTACTACTCTCATTTTATTTTACACAATACTAATAAACAATTCATTCATTAAAATTCGTGTCCAATTAATTTGAGTCACCAAGTATAAGACGGAGGGAGTAATATTTATTGTACACTATATATATATATATTAATGAAAATACCGATTATCATTATTCTAAATGTAATTTTAAAAAAATGAAATAGAGAATTTTAATGGAGATTCTTTATTGGGAGAGTGGTAAGCTAATTAAGATGTCATAATTATCCTTTCATTTCATGCTCTCTCTTAGGAAAAGAAGAAAATCTTTTCAGTCAAAGATAGACTGACGCATACTGCTTCCGAATTTTGATCCACCGATTAACAGATTTGTCCCCTTCATTTGTCCACTAATTTTATTTTTATTTTCCATTTTTTTTTAAACTTTCGACTAAATATATTTTTATTTTCCATCTTTTATTCTTAATTCTCTTGTTCTATAGTATAATGTATACGCTTATTATTATTTTTATTTGAGTTAATTCTAAATAAATACATCACCTTTAATTTTAATTTTAATTTAATCACGATTTTTACTATTATTGTAAAAAAAAAAACCCAACAAGGTACTAATTTTTTTTTCTTCTGACTTGCCGGAGCTTGCCACATCGGATTACACATATTCTTTTTTATTTTTTTAATTTTTCACATCAAATTACATTTTATACAAATAAAAATAAAACTCCCACTTCTCTTCTGCGTCTTCTCAACTTCTCAAACTCAATTGAGTTCGCGTCTTTCTCACATCAAACTCAATAAAGTTCTTCTCTTCTAACCCTAAAATTCAAAATCATAAGGGATAAAACCCTAACACTAAAAATGGCAAAAAGAAAAAAAGAAATTTATTTTTTTGTCAAGAATCCTAAAAAGTTGTGTCGTTTGAAAGTAGAGTGAAGTTTGTAAACTCTAAACCCTACAAAAACTCCAAGTAAATGAAATCTTCTGACTTTGTGTATTTGAGTGTTTTGCGTATGAGCACTTGAAATGCATATGGAAGACTATTTTTCTATATATTGGCAACATGGTGAAAAGTTTGACACTGTGGATGGTAATTTATTGTATCAAGGAAACCCTTAGACCTCAACATTGCATAGATGCCGATAGAGTTGGTTATTTTGATTTAGTTGATAAAGTAGAGAATATGGGATACAAATTACAAAAAGATGTGTTACAAAGTATCTATAGTAAATTTATTTGAATTGAGAGAGATAAAAGATGACAAGGAAGTTATGGAGATGGTGAAACATATATTGAAAAAAATATATAAAATGGTTGAGGTGTTTGTAAAAGTAAGGGCAGATGATGAGATTGAGGTTGATCGATAAAACATCAAAACATGATGACAGTGAAGAGGAAGAAGAGAATGAGTTGCCTGTTAATGAGAATAACACCAATTTAATTGAGGTCCACTGAAAAAAAATTGTAGTCATCGAACTAGTTGAACAAAACAACAAAATTATTCAATAATTGAAGAAGAGAAAACAAGGGTGTATTCAATTGAGATTCTATTGGATTTTTTTGGACTTTAAAAAGTACGTGGATTTATAAAATCCATAGAGTCCATATATTTTTTTATTGATTTACATAAATTTTCATAAACTCCGATATTGATGCAAAGGGTTAAAGAGTTAATTTTAATTTTTTTTAAATTAATATTGTATATATTATATAAAATATTTTACCAATATATATATATATATATATATATATATAAACTTTATATATTAATTCGGGGTGGGACGGATACTCGCGGGTCGGGCATAAGACCCAAACCCGACTCATATTCAATACCGGGAGAATCTGACCTGACCCAAAGCTCACGGGTGGGGTGGGTACCGTGGGTCGGGTCAATATTGTCATTCCTACTTCTGATCTTTAGTCTTCAGAGTTCTCTAAGAGAATCCGTTGAAATCTCTTGTTTTTAGAAGAGATGGGTCGGGTCAATATTGTCATTCCTACTTCTGATCAGAGTTCTTTGAGAGAATCCGTTGAAATCTCTTATTTTTAGAAGAGATGGGTCGGGTCAATATTGTCATTCATACTTCTGATCTTTAGTCTTCAGAGTTCTCTGAGAGAATCCGTTGAAATCTCTTGTTTTTAGAAGAGATTTTGGATAGTGCAATTTATTTATATTTTTGGAGGAGAATCCAACAAAATTCATAGAGTATTAAAATCAATAGAATGTTGAATACCTAAAGATTTTTAAAATCCGTATTGAATACCTCAGAATTTTTAAAGACTTTTTAAAGTCCGAATTGAATACCCCAAAATTTAAAAGTCCAACAAAATCCTACAGAATCCACAACCAATACACCCCCCTGAGTTTGAGAAGCGGAGAAGACGTAGAAAAGCGCGAGTTTTATTTTTATTTCTATAAATTGTAACTTGATGTGGAAAAAAAAATATGTGTAATCTGACGTGGCAAGCTCTACAAGTCACGTCATGGTCGAGAAAAAAAATGTGTATCTAATTGCAACACCTAAGGCCTAGGTAGTGGTGCTCTAACCACTTGAGCTATCCCACTTTGTCTCTAATTGCAACACGATGAAAGGTTGAAATTTTTTACAATAATTATAAAAGTTGTAGTTAAATTGATATTGAGAATAAATGTGGTGTATTTATTTAAAATTAACCATTTTTAATTAACTAACAATAGATTTTACTTTTTTTCCTACTTTTATCTCCTCATTAGCATAGTAAGTAAAGGTAAAAGTAAAAAAAAAAGTAAAGGTAAAAGTCAAAATTATTTTTGAACTTTTTTTAATTTCCTACTATTTATTTAACTGCTCTCTCTTTCAATAACTAGGGGACAAAGTTTTAGGAGGTAAGAGCCAACATAATGCAAGCAGACAAAAATAAAATATGTATGGCACAGGTAAATTGGACCGTACTAACAAAATTAATTTCAAATCACAAGGTGTAAAATTTCAATTTTTAAAAAGTTTACACTAAAAGTCATTAGTATGTCGACTAATGACATTACTTTTTTTTTTTGGAATAAACATAACATATTTGTGTCGATTAATTGCATAATTCTACAAAAAAAAAAAAAAAAATTGAAATGGTTAATCTTGTAAAAAAAAAAAACTAAATTATATGATATGCAATTTTGAATATTTTGATATGGAGAAAGAGGATAATTTTTTTTATGGAGTATGTTGAAAAAATTTGTATTAGATTTTGATGATTAGTTCAAAATATAATGTACTCGGAGTAATAGAAAATTAAGTTGAATTTGTATAGTCAATTATTTTAGTACATGTATTAGTTTTAGTATACAGTTGAGAAAACTCAGCAAGCCAGTTAAGTAATATGACTAGACTTGCTCTACACGCATATCAACGAGATGTAGATCAATTCAGTGGATCAAAGACTAGAAGATGTTCAAGACATAATATCTAACGACCAAAAGAAAAGAAAACTATCGAGTGTCAAACAACTTGCTATCTAAGCTCTAACTAACTAAAACTCATCTGATATGTTAAGTGTCTTCTCAGTAGTTCTGATAATAACAGCCAAGTAAAAGACGAGTTATGATGGTAAAGTCTTTAATAGAAACGACAAGTTGTTCACTCAAGACAAAATGAATTTCAATGTTAAAGTATCAAAAGTATCGTACTTGAAATGAAATCAGGTTTAAAGCTAGTTGAAAACTACCTAATCTGGTATAGCCGAATTGGAGGTACAACTTTCAAAGAAAATATACACAACAAATAGTAAAATTTTAAATTAGTTCTCCAACTACTAGTTTTTAAAATCCACTATAAATAGTAGGCCAATCTTTATGGGTAAGACTTAAGAACACGTTCAAGCCAAACCATTAGTGTTCGGCCTATATAAATTAAAATTATAAAGCTTAGATGAAATCTCTCAAACTTAGTTTGTAAGAGAGATTTCACTTAGTTGTAATTACTTTACCAACCTACCTAACTTTGAGTGATCTAGTGCTAGTTTTTGTTTGATTAGTAACACAACCTTATACGAGGGGTTGAAACTCGAATAAATTTTAGGAGACAAATCTCGTATAGAGTGATAAGACTGCAAGTGTTCCTTGACACTTCAAACTAAACTTTCTTGAAAGGAGTTAACACACAACCGAGCTTATGGAGTGGATGTAAAAATCGAATTTTTGAACCACTACAAATTCTTGTGGTATTTGATGCTTTACTTTTTTTTTTTTTTTATCGATTATTTGATGCTTTACTTGCGTATCTGTCACATTTTCTATTTTAAAAAAAAAAAATCATAACACACTAGATTATTTGTGCACCTATCATTTTATCATTTTAGAAAGATTTGATATAAATTAAAAAATGCATTTGTATATATAAAATATTTTAGAAAGATTTGATGTATCGTAGATTAAAAAATTCACTTGTATATATAGATCTGCTGTTATCAAATGAGAATTTGACATTCTTCATTAAAATGTTTTGATAATTCATTTAATAAATTAACTATATGTCGATAATTCATTCAATAAATTAACTAAATGTCGATAATTCATTCAATAAATTAACTAAATGTCTATCAAGTGAAAGAAATATAAAAATTCAGTAACATTCAAAAGAAACACTTTTATAAGAATTTATTGATGCGACAATGCCACACATAGGCACACATAGGCGGTGGACTATTTATTGGGCTCTATATCATTTTCGTGATATTAGATTAAAAATTAAATATAAATAAAAATTTATTGACGTGAAAATACCACACACATAACATAAGCCTCTATATAAATAAATATGTATAATTGTAGAAAAACATTGAATTTCCTGGTATGGTTGGATAATTTAACCAACTTTCAAATCAAATACTATGAATTAGGTTTAAAATTCAAATTTAGAACTATTACAACTACACATATTTGAATAATTTTAATATTAGTCTCAATTTATATCCTTATAAAAATTATTCCACGTGTTAGTAATTTTTTTGTGGTTTAATATCCTTATAAATCATTCAACATATTATTAAAAAAATTTGGTTTAATGAGATGTCACTATTACCATATATCTGTAACGTATAATATGTAAAATAATTAAATTTTCAGGCGTTGAGAACATATTAAATATAAAGATTGTAGTAGCTCATTTTGTAAATAGAATTAAATCCAAATAAAATAAATGGAGACATATTGAATATAAAGATTGTAGTAGCTGATTTTGTAAATAGAATTAAATCCAAATAAAATAAATGGAGAAAAAAAGTATACACCTCTTTTGTGTGATAAAATTCTCAAATCTACTCCACTGTGGTGTGGGGGCATTGATACACGTGGCAAAACTCTATGCCCCACAAGATGCGGCGGCTCGTGAAAAAATATCTTGCTCAATTTATGGTAATTAAGCACTTTTACAACTTAATTAAACGGTAATTAGAAAGAAAGGTAAAAACTTATATTACCTCTAAACCAAGCTAAATGTCTAATTTTACCATTTAGGTGTGAAAAAATAAATAAAATAATTATGTTGTTGGGTTGTTAGAATAAATGATAAAATGATTGTTTCAATAAAAAATATTGTCACACTTTTGATGGACATAAAAATAAAAAAAATGAACACAATTTTAATAGATGAGTTCTTTGGGTTTTTTTTTAATAAGTGGCATTTTCGTAAAATTTGTTAAAATTAAAAAAGAGTATGTATTGATTGACAAATATACTATTTTATTATAATAAATGTGGTTTCTAATCAAATTAATTCTCCAATGCACATTTTTCATAGTTCACATTATATTTGAAATCTTTCTAAATTCTTTTAGTTTGAAGAGATTAGTTAATAAAAGTAAGTTGAAAATTAAGAGATTTTCTAAAATTTAAGGGGAGAACATAATTTTTAAAATATAATTTAATTGTTTATAAGAAAAAAAAAAAAAACTAAAAGTGTGAAGAAAGTAAATTAGGGCATTTAACTTGAGATGGAGAGAGTATGAAATATTAACAAAAATAGAACGATACAAAATCGAGTATATAGCAAGTTAAACATAAAAACTCACTTCCAAATCTATGTTACTCTTACTGTAACACATATTTTTCTCATTTGAAAGTAATTTTTCTATAAGTGTTTGCGTGATTTTTGCGAAGGATTCATTTGACTCAATTTTTACCCGTATGAACTTCTTTATTTAGAAATGTTCAAATTAAAGAAAAAATAATTAGTTTCCATTCCCTTTTTTTGTTTTTTTTTTTGCTATGGGATCCTATAAAATAGTGGCTTGAGCACACATAATTCGCTCTTCAGCCAGTGCAAGTGAAGAACAGTTAAAAACACACACACACTCTCTCTCTCTCTCTTACTCTGTAACCAGAGCTTTCTCTCTCGAAAAATACACACACTCTCTCTCTCACTCACTCACTTCCCTCGAGCAACTCTTGAAGGAGAAATCAAAAGGAATCATCTGGGTTTTACTCAAATTAGCAAACTAAAAGTCGTAGCCTCTAAATACTTTCAGTATCCCATTTTGATTCCCTTCTTCTGCATATATTCCTTCTCCTTTTCCACTTTTTCCCCAGAAATTTCACACACTGGTGTGTGTATTTTGGTTTCTCAAACTCTTCTTTTAATACTCCTACTTTCTTCCAGTTTTTAGCCCCCCTTTTTTCCTCTGTTTCAAGGCTTCTCTTTAACGTTCCGCTTTCTCTTTATTCTCAAAGAATCTGTCGTCCCAACCCACCTTTATTTTCCCTCTTCTAGCTTTTAATCCCTTTCGCTTTCAATGCAAATCTGAAACAAAAAAACAACAAGTTTTTCTCCACTCTCAGATGCTTCTTCACGCAAAAACCATGTTTTCTACGGTCAAATACACTGAACACATAAACCAAACCACAGTTCTCACTCGGCCGGAAAATCATTTTCCGGCGGAAATGGCCACCAGAACCGTACGCTTCTCCGTCGTCGACGCTGACGCCACCGACTCCTCCAGCGACGAAGAGGGGGCTTTTTATGTAAAGCGCCAGAGAGTTAGAAGGTTTATCAACGAGGTCAAAATCCAACCCTCCTGCCGAGAAAACGGAAATGCCGGCGTCAGTAGCCGGAAGGCGGATAACTCTCTCAAGCGGAAGAAGAGCGGCGGCGGGAAAACGGCGGTGAAGGTGGGAAATGGTGTTGGAAAGAAGTTTCGCGGCGTACGGCAAAGGCCGTGGGGGAAATGGGCGGCTGAGATTCGAGATCCCTTGCGACGTGTACGGTTGTGGCTCGGCACTTACAATACGGCAGAGGAGGCTGCAATGGTGTACGACCACGCGGCTATTCAGCTGCGTGGACCCGACGCGCTGACCAACTTTACTGCTCCGCCTCTAACGGACAACAAAACTAGCTCAGAGTACAACTCCGGTGACGACGACTCCCACAACAATGCCACGTCACCTAAGTCCGTTCTCCGGTTCGTCTCCGCCGCTAACTCCCAAGCCGAAGCCGAACCGGAAACCGAAGTCGAAGCTGATTCCTGCTCCAACGACGCCGTTTTGAGAAGAAAGGAAAATGACGACAACGAGAGTTTCTCCGATTTCTCCTTTTTTCCCACGAATGACGAGTTATTCGCCGAGTTGGTACCCGATTTGTTTGACCCGACCGGTTTCTTGAATGACCCGTTATTCGATACGGGTTTCTGCAGCAGCGAGCTTATCGGGTCAAGTACAGATTTCGGATTCGGGTCATCCAGTGGTCAAACGGATGATTTCTTTCAGGAGTTCGGTGATATATTCGGGTCGGATCCTCTTGTCACACTCTGAAAATCAGCAATAAGTTTGTTGATTTTTCGGCAGTTTTGAGATAATATTAGTATGTTTTTATTTATTTATTTATTTTTCCGAGTTAGTGTGTACCCCTGTTCTATTGTCAACTTATTAGTAGTAAATTAAAATGTTTTTATAGTAATAAATAATACAGTGCAAAGTTTAGCTCAATTGATTTTTGTTGTTTTTTCTGTTTAATCTTAGCAAAAGGAAAGAAATTAAGTTGGTATAAAGAGGAGGGCACGTGTGAGATTCACGTGAGTTAGAGAGATATGAATTAGGTAAAAGAATGAAATGGAATGAATAGGCTATTAAACAAACATACACACGTGGTTAATGAAAAACAGATTAGGCTACCCTTAATTTGTCACATTATTTGTCACAACGAATCTGATTCGGTTTGGGCTTTTAAATTTCTGGGTGTCTTTTGCTCTTCGCTTTTATTACAGATTGAATTATTTTGTACTTAAGAAACCTTGCATTATTACCACTATAGCATAGTGTTGCATTATTTTGTCTCTCTTCCTTTTATTTCACAATTTGTTACTAATAATTATTCACTTGTTTACATCGCCCAACCATATAAATGCATTTCATACTTTGGGATTGTACAAAATAATTATAGGATATGATTGTGAATGAAAAAAATTCAAATTATTAGTACTACTTTTCAACTTTAAGTTGATTCGATACTGTATATCAGTTCAATCCGTAATGCATCAAATCATTTGTTTCATTTTTTTTTAAAGAAATGTAATAATGAATAGAGTTTTAAGAAAAAAAAATTATAAACTTTTATGTAAAATTATGAATATTATAAATGTAAAGTTTATAATATATTTTTGACTTGGGATACGAAGGGGAGTAGTTAAAATTTATTATCATATACGTACATAAATGTATTTAAAAAGTAATCAGCATGTATTTATACATGCATATACATAAATGTGTTGAAATTTCAAAAAATGTTGGAAATATACCATGGAACATGAAAAGAGGAACACTAAACATGCATATACATAAATCTGTTAAATTCTTTTTTGGAAATATACCACGGAACGTGAAAAGAGGAATATTAAGGGGGCGTTTTCATGTTTGCAATCAATTGAAACAATAATTTTTCTTTTTAAGAAAAAAATTATGTGTGTTTCAAAAAATTAATTATGTGAGGAATAGAATTTGGAAAAAAAATATTTTCATTTGCTCTTTTCTAAATCTGGTTAGCATCCTCGTGATACGTCATTAACTTATGAGTAATCATGTGTATTAAATTTGACCAATGACTTTTTCATAATTATTAATCGTTTAGTGTGGTTAATAGTGTGATTAGAAAGGCAATAAACATGATTAGGATCAGATATGATTAGGGATAACAATTGGATGGGTTCAAATTCAAACACGCATTGAACGTGCTTAGGATGCCATGTGACTACATTGTCCCGAATGAAATCATATGTTTCATTTTGTGTTTTGTAGTGTAGATGATGGAGAACACGTGTAAAGTGAAAACATAATCAATTGACGTAGGTTTATAATTCATTAGATTGAAATATGTAAAATAGAACAGATGAATCAAACTAAACTCACTTCAACCTCCATTATTCACATAAATTATGCAACATGCCTTCTATGAAACACTGCTCACGATACATGTATTATTGTATTAACTCTATTTTGTATTAATATACGTAGCCTGAAATACACATTTTAATTTAGTGCAAATATCAAATAAATTCACATTTAAAAAAAAACATTTTTACAACTTAGCCTAGTGTTTTTTTTTTAGTATTGTCAAACACCATCTTATCATATTTTAATTCTACGAAATTCACACAACTAATTATCACTGAAGTAACAATTAATAATCAGAACTAATAATTTTATTGAAACGTGGTATATTTATTTAGTTTTATTTTAGTGTTTCACATTTTTTTTATCTTTCGTATTCAAGATTTTTCAGGGGGATCATATGAAAATAATATTAATCATCAAAACAAAAAAAATGCAATTGGACCTAATAAAATAAAAACATAATATATCCAATATTTACCTATTATTACTGCAATCAAGAACTCAAAATTTGTGTGTTTTGGAAGAAGAAAGAAATTGTCGTTAAGCATTTGACGTCATTTTCTAATAATGGCGGGAAATAAAAAAATAACAGTATTTCTGTTTTAAGTAGTGCCAATATTATGTAGGGCTGCAGGGGTGTCCCCCACCCACAAAATACATTTTAAAACTAAATTATATTTTTCCTTTCTCTTTATCCTAAAAAGGATTTTCTCCTCAACATTTTTTATTTTTATAGTATTATACAATATTTATTTACTTTGAACCCTCTAATTTCTTCAATTGTTTGTTCGCAAAGGATGTGTGGAAGAAAACTTATTTTGGTTTGAAATTCAGAAATAAGGATGAATAATTTTACTGATCAATATTGCAATTTGGTTGCTGAAAAATTTAGGATTCCTTGGATCTCTATTTGACATTAAGGGGGCCCTGTGCCCTATAAAATTTAATTCTTTTATAATTTTTTAAATTATATAAAATTAATGGTAGATTTTTTTTGTTCAGTAAATACAATTTCATATTGATTTAATAAATTATTTTAGTAATAAATTTAGTGTAAAATTCGTTTCAATTTTTTTTTTTATTTGTAAAATTGAATTCAAAAGAAATATTGTTTGTTCGGAGGCTTGAAAGAATTATGTCTTATTTAAAAGTTAGAACTTTTAGAGAAGTAGATAATTAATTCTTATATTTTAATTTCTAATATCTAAGTCCCTAACTTCGAATCTTGGGTTCTGTCACTACATATGATCAACTAAAATGCAGTCATTTTCAGAGGAATAACTATGGACAGGGAAGATATTTTCTACAAGAATTGTTTATCAGCTTTTTTGTTGTTGGTAGAGGCTAACAAAAAAACCCAAAAGAAGTTTTAGTTAAGATATTCCAATCTTTGTTTTAGTTAATGTATTAAGCTGGCGTTTCTTCTGTTCTTTCGTACACATTGGGCATTTCTGATGCCCAATTAAGTATAAAATTATGCTTCGTTACCAAAAAAATTATATTTATTGCAGTTTGTAAGTTAAGCATTACTCACTATATATTTTGGAGCTGAGTATAATTTTCTACCAAACATTAGGAGTGATGATATCTTACAACATCATGCACTAGAAGAATTATCAGGTGTCATATATAATCATTTGAATTCGAAAATAATAATAATAATAATATATATATATATATATATATGAAATAAAGTATGATGATATGCAGATGCAAAAAGGGAGCAATGATGTAGTTTTGACGACATTTTAGTTTGGGGCATAAAATTAAAAATGATGGATGGAACGAGGGGTTCCCAGGTAATGCCTCATTCTGACCCTTCCTCGTGGAATTTTAAATCACAAAATGGGATTTCTTTTTAATTTACCTAAGTTTTTTTTTTTTTTTAAATGACATACCGTTCAAATTAAAAGAAAACGTAAGATAAACATCGAATTTTCTGTAAAATTATATATTGATAATAATATTGGAAAAATTGGTTTCTCCCTCCGTCCTTCATTCAATTGCCACTTTGACTTTGACACGATATTTAACGTGAGAATTTGATTATTAGTATTATAAAGGATAAACTGTTCACTCAATGTAATACTTTAATTCGAAAAATACAAAGTCATGTTTAAGTCAAATTTCAAGGAAGTTAAAAATACAATAATTCACACACAAAATTGAGGATGTGTCATAGAGTAGAGGGAGGGATGGTGGCCAAATCAAGTAAGCCAAACCCTAAGTACGGCTCGACACCAGAGAATGAGGCAAAAAATTTATAAAAGAAAAGGGAAGAAAATGAGAAACACAACTCTTGGTTGTTATACGTTTCAGGCTTAAAAGATTCGAGCAAAAGAAAGTTTGAAAAACCTTGAGGTTTTGATAAAGAAAATTTAAAGACGGGGACTTCCCAACAACAAATTATGAGATAGGAAGATATCTTGGATTCATGTTAATATTGGGAATGCGGCATAAATTCTAGAAAGATTAAAAGGGATGCAATAGGCCGAGTTAAGAGCGAAGAATCGAAAACGGGATATTCAACTTCAATCCATCAATGAAGACTTTATCCTATAGCATAAGTGTAGAGAAATGAAGAATATTGGAAATATGATTTCTTGATTAATTTTTAAAAGTGATTTACAATGGGTATTTATACAAGAGATAGTTAGGTCTAACCTAACCCTAATGGATGGGCTTTATAAGAGAGCCCATAGGAAACTAAGATGGGCTATACAATAAATAAGAATAAGAGTGTATTTACTAATATAGGGGAAAGACTCAAGAAACAAGAGGTTTGATAATTGGTAGGTAAATATAATCCAGATTTCATGTGTCTACAAGAGAGGAAATACACAGATCACACTCTTGGATTGTAATTCAATTAAGGGAGATGGGTTTGTTATGGAATGTACTACTAAAAATGCTAACGACATATTTGGAAAGCTTGGAATGTAGAAAAGTTCACGTCACATAATTGTTGGGCCATTGAAGGCAACATTAGGTGTGGAAGGAAAATGGGCGGCCATAGGAATTGAATACTTATGAACCACGTTATACCAAAGGGAAAGTGGAGTTGTGGTCCGACCTTTTACAAAAACTAATGTTAGTTCAAGAAGATTCAGAACTAATGCATGATAGGGGATTTTAATGAGGTGAGGAACAATACTGCCACTGACAAATGCTAGTTTTCAAGAAGATTTGTGGATTTCAAAGAGGAAGAAGGGTTACACGATGTGCCTTTAATTAGGAGTAAGTTCATCCGATCTCGTTTAAATGGTACAAATTAAACTGCAACAAAATTGACCAAACTCTCATCACCAAATGGAGAGAATGCGGTCTACGTGGGCTCGTGAAAAAAAGTTCAGACCATAGACCTATACTCCTTTATTCATGCCAACAAAAATGGTACCTAAGTCCTTCAGATTTGAAAATTCAAAGTTGTACGCGTTTGTGGAGGAATGGTGGAGGAACAACTACAAAATCGTAGGTTGGGAGAGCTACATAATAAAAGAAAATTTCAAAAGAATGAAGACGCATGTCAAGTCTTGAAGTTTGAATAATTATAGGGAATTGATAAGTCAATTGAAGAGGTGATTAAGAGATTCAATTTTCTAGAAAAATTGCAAGAATGTAGAGATCTTACAGAGGAGGAAGACACATCAAAGAGAATTGCAAAAAACTAAACCATGAAGAATTAGAAAAATCAAAGACAATTATAATTAAAAAAAAAAACAAGAGCCTAATGATTGCGCAAAGACAATGTATATTCATTTTTTTTCATAAGTGTGTTAACAATAGAAGGCGGATGAATAAAGTAGATGGTTTGATAATCGAGAACATGTGGGTGGAAGATGTATATGTATTGCGCAAAGGCAATGTATATTCGATCATTTTTTTTCATACTCTTACAACCATTTCAGAAAGCACTTCTCTAGAGGTCAGGAAAGATGTATAAAAAGTGAAGATCCATTATCTCCATTTATTTTTCTCATCGCAATAGAAGGATTAAGACACCTTATCAATAAGGCTGCCCATACAAAGAATTTCGATAATGTCAAAATTTGTTTGAATGATATTAACGTTAGCCACCTCCAATTTTCGAACGATATTGTGATAATGGGTGAAGCGTCCATTAAAATGGCTAGGGTGATGAAAGGTATCTTAAAACTTTTCAAGATTGCGTAAGACTTAAAAGTGAATTTCTAAAAAAGCTATCTACAGAGTATTGGGATCAATGAGGACAGACTCAATGTATTGGTCGCAAACTTGGGACGTCGCACGGGTACAATCACATTCAACTACTTAGGCTCTCACATATGTGTCAATTTGATAGGTTCCAGAGATAATTATCAAGCTGAGAAAGGAGAAATCTATCTATCGGAGAAAGGGCCACACTCATCAATTAAGTTTTTATCAGCTTTACCGCTTTACTTCTTATCATTTTGCAAAAGCCCCAGTGTGTACTAAAAGTCATTTTTAAAATTTAACGAGATCCTTTTTTTTTTCTTTTTTTTTTTTGTAGTAAGAAAGGATGAGGGTAGAAAAGTAGAAAAATTGCATGAGTGGATTGGGAGGATATTTATAGAAGTAAGAGGGCAATAGGTTTTGGTGTTAGGGATATAAGACTATTTAATACTATCTTTATCCCAAGGGAATTTGCACCCTTGGGACTGCACTCTTTTAAAAAAATAAAGTGTTTTTTGCTATTTTATTGATTTTTCAAAGGGGTATATATGTCCATTCATTGAGAGATTAAAGGGGGGAATTTTTCCCTCCGCTATTACAACTTGCAACTTAAAACCCAAAATTATAGTCTCAAAAAATGGGGGGAATTTTTCCATGAATATTTTATTTAAACCCTCTCAATTAAATAAATAATGTCTCAAATAATATCGTATCTATCCTAATTTATTTTTAAAATATATCTTATGTATTTTATAATACATGGTAAAATTATGGGGTGTTACATTCTTTCCCCCTTAAAATATTTTCGTCCTCGAAAATAAGAATTTATTTGATAAAATATGCATATTACAAATGTCTAATCAGCCTTAAACTTTCAAAATTTAATTGTTTAATAAATACACATTCTACCTAACAAACACATTCAATTCTCCATAAATTCACAAAATATGACAAACAATAGAAGAACATATCTTTCTCCATTAGACAAAAAAATGATATGTCAATTCCTCATTGCTAACAACACAAATGGAGTTGTGCATAAGGGCAAGGTAAAAGAAGCAACTTCATCATTTGGATTAAGTAGGAAGACTATTCAGTACACTTGGAAAAAATGCACAACAACAAGTGTAAGATGAAATTCCTATTTTGTTCACATCAAAGAAAATTGACATACAAGAAAAGGTAAAAGTTTAGCTAGATGTTCAAATTATGAAGAGCATACATTTTGTGAAAAATGGCACAATTAGGAGACTAGCTAGGGAATTAAATGTCAACAAGAGTACTGTGGGTACGTGGATCAAAAGAGAAGTCATCAAATCACACATTAATGCTATCAAACCTGATCTTACAAAAGCAAACAAGTTGTTAAGGCTCAAGTACAACTTGAATGCATTACAGTTTGATAGGTAATCCAACAACATCAAGTTTCAAACCATGCATAATGTGGTTGGCGGACCCAGCTGGGAATATGGGGGTACAGTTGTACCCTTGTACCCCCAATCCCACAATTTCAGTTTTTTTTTTTTTTTTTAAATTATGTAAAAAATAATTTTATAATAATAAATGGGTAAAAATGATGAATTGTTTGAAGGGGAGAAAGTGAAGAAGCCCACAAATTTTGTTGAAAAGTCCAATACATTTATTTTTTATGTCCATTTGAGCTTCTTGAACTTGTTTTATACTCCTTCCATCTCAATTTAAATTCACCATTTGCAAAAAATGGACATTAATACATTTTTCTTATTTTGTCATTAAGCCATCTAAACCCTTATTTTTTTATATTAAAAAAATCATAATGAAAATTACAAGTATGTCATTAAGTCATCTAAAACCTTATTTTTCTTATTTTATCGGAATACTTATAACTCACACAAATTTACATATATCTTAAAACATTCATACATATATTTTATTTGTATTGCATATATTTTATTTATTTGCACATATTTTAGAACATTTATACATATTTGTGTTATTTTACTTATTTGTAAATATCATGTTTATTTATACATTTATCGTACCCCCAGATCCATAATCTTGGGTCCGCCACTGAATGTGATACACATTGATGAAAAATGGTTGTACATGACAAGGAAAAATGGGAGGTACTATTTTCTCCCAAGGGAAATTTAGTCATACAAATCATGTAAAAGTAAGAGGTACATTTTCAAAATCATGTTTATGTGTTTAGTGGCAAGGCCACATTATTCAACTGAGGATGAACTCATCTTTCCATTCACATAGATGGTACCAAAACAGAGAAACAACAAAAATAAATTAAGTGACACATTGATCATTAAACCTATTGAGTCAATCACTAAGGATGTCAGAAAAAATTGTCTCGTGCATCAAGTACAAATCTTAAACTATCAGAACATATTGTCATCATCTAGTTTACATGGTAAATCTCCTAATGTATTGTGAATGTCATTTAAATATTCACAACACATTGATGACATTACACTCATCAAGTCTTTCCCCATTTTCCCACTAATTCATTCAAGTAATCAAATTTTACTAGAAAATGCAAGCAAAGACATCATAATACAACAAGACAATGCAAAATCACACATTCGTGATCCTGATCCAAAATTTAGAGTTGCTGGATCATCAAATGGCTTTAATATATTAATGTCAATGACTATGACTTAGGGTGGTTCAGGGTAATATAATCATTGCAGGTGGAAACATCAAGCTACATTGTGGATGAATTGCTTCAAAATGTGATAGGATCAAAATACAATAATCCCAGCAGAACACATTCAACTCATCCAAAATCAAACATAACCTCAGTCTTAACCCAGAAATTGACAATTCAACACATCAATAATCCAACCAGAATACAATTCAACTTATAAAAAATCCAAAATGCAATTAACCCCATAACCACAATCATCAAATATCCATACAAAAATTAGTAAAGTAAGGATTACCGAGTAAACTCAACAACTCTTGAAACCCAAATCGCAAGGACTTCCAAGGGCCACACATATTTCTGGGGAGAATCGAACCAATCAGACACCATGAGCTCAAGAGAAGGTGAATCATCACACATCTCAGTCTCCTCCACACAAGAATCAAACAAATCTTGTACCATTGAGTCAAACAAAGGTGAATTGTCACCCACAAATGCTTTGGACTCAAAAGTGACCCAACCCTAGAATTGAGAGACGGCGACAACGAGTCATGCACATAAGTCGAACTAAACTCATAATCGATAGATGTAGACAATGAATCGAGCACAAAAGTCAAACTAAACTCAGAATCAAAAGACGATGACAACGAGTCGGGAACAAAAGCCGAACTAAACTTAAAATTGAGAGAAGACATTTATGGTTCTTCGATTTAGAGTTTGACTTTAGAGATAGATGAACAGTGTTGAGAGAAAGAGAGAGAGATGAATAATTGAAAGAAAGATGAACAAATTAGGGTTTCGAGTGGGGGTTGATGGGGTAATGGGTGTGTTATGGATTAGTGTTAATGAGATCAGTTAATTTATTAAATGGGCTTAGTGTTTGTTAATTGATTATGATTATTGTCAAATATAATGAATAAAGTAATGACATATTAGTAAATATGTGTATATTAAGAGGGTAAAAGTTACGAGAAATTTTCATTTTTTGGAGTGTGCAAATATGAAAAGTATGAAAATTTCCATGGAACAGAGTGATTATGAAGATTGATAACGGGTGAGGAATGACTTTGGGTAAAATTCTTAAGTTCTAAGTATGGTGAATTATTGTTTGAGAATAATAGATCGAGTTAAGCATTTAGGTGGTCAAGTTAGTGGAAGGATATTCAGGGGGTTAGGGAAATGAATATTAGGTTCTATTTTCTTAATATTGGTTTTCAGATAGGTGATAGGTCATTAGTGAAATTTTGGATTGATCCATGGATTGACAGTAAAATCAGTCTTAGGTTTAAATTTAAAAATCTGTATGAAATTTCGACTAATAAGAAGGGGGTTATCAACAATTTTTTATTTTTTTTTAAATTCAGGGGAGTGTCTAAAAGTTTGAGAGAATTCTTTGTTAGCTTAAGATATGGATATAATAACTCAGAATTAAGGTGAAAAAGTAGATTACTAAAGTTTTGGACATGAACAAAGGTTCCTTGAAAAATCTTCTGATTTTTTTAAGAATAGGCGTGTAAGTTGGCTTGCTTGAGTATCTCGTCTGATAGAATTTTCTTAATTTTACCACTTGAATGTTGTATCGTATTTATAGAGGATTTTAAACAACTAGTCGTTTGAGGAAACCCTTCTTTTTTGGTGCATATCTTTGTTGGTCTCGTAGCCCGGGGGCTATAATAGAAGAGTGTTTGATAAGTGTAATAAAAACCAACTCTTTTAGATTACTTGGTCAACTGACTTCACTAAGGGGCTAGGACTAGTTAGTCTGCGGATTAATTGTCTTTTAGAGTCAATTGCAGAATTGTAGTGTGCCTATAAAATTATACTCATCTACTGCTTATAATTTTTTTTACTTTCATGCATAAACACTTTTGGGGTGTCAGTTGACTTGATGTTAGCCGATCATGACAATTTCGAATATAGTAAAGTTGATATGCAGTATCAGTTGATAGTGTATAAGTTGATACAAAACATTTTCTCTTTAAATCTTATGCTTATGAAAGTATGCATGTATGATGGCAGTTCAATATAAAGCAAGTAAATAACACACCATCATTTATAGTGGTTCGAACCTCCTTGTCCTACATCCAATCTCACAGCCCAACTGTGATATTAATCCTTTACACACAAAGGGCTTGTCATATTTAACGTGTCAAGAGTAACACGTCTTGCTACTTTATAGTCCCAAGAGACGACTTTGAGCTCGGTACACTTCCAAAGTGCAACTGTCTCCACTAGTCATTATGAGAAACTATCACTTTTACAGTGATTGACACTAACTTGACTTTTAAGGGTTTAGTATAGAAGGTGGGTTTCGTGTATATAAACTAGATGAGAATTTCTCTTACAGTCTGATTTAGCCTTAAGCTAGGATTGATAAATTCTCTCTAAGCTTGGAATATATATGTGACAAAACAAGCTTAGATATGATAAGCTCACTCACTGTTTGGAAGATGATGCATGTTGAATCTTCATTGAAGTTCTTCTTGAGTTATTCTTGATGATGAACACTAACGCACATTTGCTTGACATTTGCATCCTTTCTCTCATATGTGCGATATTATAATGAACTCATATATATAGTGTAAGATTTGAATGATAGCGTTATACACAATCAAATCTTCCACTATTTCGGGAATCATAATCTTCTTGATTGATTCAATTAAATGTTATCGTTGCCACGTAACATTTAATGCATCATTGACTTTCCATTCTGATTGATCCTTCAATATATAAGAACAGATGACATTTGCCTCAACTGACTAACTCAGTTGATCTTGGGTTCTTCTTTTTTGATCTTGACACTTGGCATCTCGATTGTTTTCCTAGCTGTATGAACCTCGCCTGTCTAGTAACCAGCTTGGTCCTCAACTGTTAGTGCTACTCAGCTGATGGGACCTCAGCTGATCATACTCAGCTGGATCAACCGAGTTCCCCATCGACTGCTTCTTCCTCTTCTGGTCTTGATCTTCCTTTCTCTTCTTGAGCATTGGTGTGTCTCTCCACTACATCAGTTGTGTTCCCCCTCGATTGATGCTGACCAGAGCCTATCTATTACAAGATGTATAATAAAGCTGTTTATACAATACAACTTATCATATTATAAGTTGATTTGGTTTATCAAAACAAAACATAAGGGATATCAATATCCCAACAATCTTAATCGAAACATGTTCCTAGTACAAACATTCCTTAAAATAGATTGTGCACAAATGCCACTTAATGTAATTGTACCTTTTGCACTGTTTGATATGTTATGATGCATCTCTCGTCAACTTTGTTGGTTTGCTGTCGATTTTTATTGGTCCACACTAGTCGAGTTGTTAGAGTTAGTTCAACAAAACTATATAAGAGGAATGTATATATGCCACATTAGCTGGAATTAACATTCTATATCTTCTAATCACTTTTGACCCTTAGTCGAATATTCTCTTTGATGTAAATCAACAAAACTTAGCATTTATCCATATGTGAGCTGGGTATGGATCTTGTTAGACTTATTTGATTCAGAGCCGACTTGCTATACAAGGAACAAGTCATTTGATTCTCAATATGGATCTTCTTATCTTCAATGTCTTCTAGTTTTCAGTCTTCTATGTTTTAAGCATGCACAATTTGTTTACATAGAGATCATCACATATGACATATAATTGATCCTAAACTAAAATTTATACTAAATTTGTTTCTATACAATTAGCTTATAAACCTATTAAAGATAATAAACTTATTTATCCTTATTATATTGTGTTTTGGCTTAAATAAATAAAACTAAACATAAATTTCTCAAAACATTGAACAATTCAGTCAAAGAAGCACATTTCAATTTTTTTGTTTATGTGTTTTGTTGGAAGACCTTGTTTTCAAAGTGATAGGAAAATTATTTTCGATGGAAAAATTGGCATGTTCTCATATACCAAACAAGAAGGAGCAAAAAAGAAACAATAAGAACAAGCAAAAAGGCAGAATGAAGATAAAATCCATATACTCAATAACCAAAGATTCTATAAAACATTGTCTTATTCATAAGGTAAACTCCCATATACACGTTCTTTTTCTAGACAATAAGTACTCTCTTTGCCTCTTTATAAGTTTCTCATTTATTTTTGTTATTTTATACCCCATCTGTCTAAAAAAGATAGTCCAATATTCCATTTTTGTTTGTCTCAAATTATAGTCTAGTTTAATTTTATTCTAAAAATTTTGTCTAAAATACTCTTATTTAATGATTGTTGAGATTAGTTAATACTTATATTGATCATTAACATTAAATAGGGGCAAAACTATAATGCAAGAGTAAAATTGTATATGCCCAAAATATTTTATTGATTTGTGTGAAAAAGGAAAGTGAACTATCTTTTTTAGACGAAATGAGTATACACGAACATTTTTTATTAATACATGATGAGCCAACTGACTTTTTCTAAAAAATAGATGACAATTATGATATGTTAGTGAAGTGAAAAAATGTATTTTACTTTTAGTTAACTTAATTAATTCCTGAAAATAGACATGTCAACCCAAAATATACATGTTGTTGGGGTCACGAAAATTTAAAAATTAATGGAAAATTTTCCATCAAACTTGCTAGCCCAAAAAATTAGAAAAAAAAATACTAAAAAATTAAAAGTTTCATATTCCACTAAATACATCATTTTTAAAAAAAATAATATTGTTAGTGGTCGAACAAGAGTTTTCCCCGGAGCGTACATGTTTGAGAAATCTATGGCACTTGGGGGTGTTGGAGGCGTTATCGTGGGTAAAACAATTAGGTCTGACTCGAGTGATTATAGAAACAGATTCAGACATAGTGGTGGAAGAGGTGCTTGGGGAATCTTATGGGAGAGAAGTAATGGGGAGTATGATGGAACTTTGTGCAAATGAACTAAATATGAATTTAGGTTTTCAGTTGAAGTGGATTTGTCGAGTCAGTAAATATTATAGTGCATCAATTTGCTAGGAGTGCTAGACGTTTTTCTAGCCCTCATCTTTGGGTCGAGCGTCCAAACTTTGTGGGTTGCCTTCTCGTTGGTTACTGTTCTTGCAACTAATAAACGAGTGGTTTTTTTTCCCTAAAAAAATAAAATAAAAATAAACAAACACTATTCAAAAGGAATTCAATGCAACAATAAATATAACACTATTGTGCATTAAATTCATTCCAACTTGTTCTTATCCACATACAAAAATTATAAATGGTGGGGGAGAAGCCCAATTTAACAAATGAAGAAAGAAATAACATAGTCCGATTTTTACTTGCACATTGCACCACGAGAAAAGTTAGCTTCCTTTAAGCTGCAGAAAAAAAAAAAAACGAACATAACAAGGATTACCAATTTTTCTAAGTTCAAAGAAAGTAGACTGTGTAATCCCCATAAGAAAAATCCAGGTACCAACTTAAATGATTTTGACAACTTCCATTTTTTAGAGGTCAACAATAAAAAAAGGTTAGTCAAATAAATTAATGTTAGTAATAGTACAATTGGGAGATGGATTTTACTAGGTTTGATCAAAACTCATTCTAACATAAATAAATCACACTTGATAACACTCAACAATTTTTACAAATTGATAGACAATATGACGTGTTAAAAGCACACACAATATCATACACATAGATAAGAACTTGTTTAATCTCATAACTACATTAGTTAAGGTATACTTGGCTAAAGGGGAAGAAGACCCACATAGAAAAATTCAGTCAAAGAAGCGCATTCCAAAAGTCATATTTTTGTGTGTTGTTGGAAAACATTATTTTTCAAGTGATGGGGAAGTTATTTTCAATGGAAAAATTGGCATGTTCTCATTTATCAAACAAGAAAGAGAAAAACGAAACATTAAGAATAGACAAAAAGGCACAATGAAAATAAAACACAGATTCAATTACCAAAGATGCCATAAAACGTTGTCTTATTCATAAGGTAAACACTTAAAACACATGTTTTTTTAGACAATAAGTACATAAGTAGACATGCTCATCTCCCTTGTTTTAGTAAGTCTCCTAAAGTTGACATTACTTGGTGACATTACTATGTTTTTTATGACAAAAGATGTTAGAAGCTAGATAAGAAATCCAAGTTTTTTTTTTTTTGTAAGTGTCCTAACTAAGTATACATTTTTTGTATCTCTAGTGGTGACTATAACAAAATTTTCCACATGTTGTACTTGTCATCAAGTTGAAATGGCCCCATAATGCTAGCAATTACATTATAATTCAACAAGACAACGAAAGACCACATATAAGTAATGATGATCCAGATTTTAGATCAACAACAAGTTCTAATGGTTTCGACATAGTCCTAATGCAACAACCAACTAAATCATCAAATATTAATATCAATGACATAGTTTGTTTAGATCTTTGAAATCATTACATATGGAGAATATTGCATACAATATTCAAAAACTTGTTAAAGTCGTTGCTTACTCATTTGATCACATGGAACCTATGAAGCTCAATAAAGTTTTCTAAAGTGTACAACAATGTATGCCTGTGATTATGAAGGAGAAGGGGCAAAATAACTATAAGGTTCTTGATATGGAAAATGACAAACTTGAGAGATAAGGGCTATTTTCAATGGTCTTAAAAATGGAAGAGATAGTAGTTAGAGAATCCTTGGTACAAGCTGGGCTTGTTGGTGGTTCTACATATAATCTGGGGTCTTAATGACAGACTCGGGCTACTACAACATTTTGTTCATCAAACAACATTTTGTTCATTTCGACAGTAGGATGTGTATGTTTACAATATAAACATAGGTTGATTATTCGGGTGGAATTTACACGTTTTTGATGCACATGTGAAACACATTTTGATTGTGGTTTCATTGATTTGTTAGTTGATTATGATTGTTTTGGTCAAAATAAGAGAAAGGTGGTGTTTTGTCGGTTTTATAGAAAAAACGAAGAATTTTGGGAGCAAAACACCTACCAAATTTCACTGGACCAAAGAGAGGATTGCACCATTGGATCCGTCTTGAAAAATGGGATAGGCTGGAAAAAAGAATCGAGTCAATCAGAAGTCGGAAGCTCAAGATACGGAGGGACGAAGACGAAGGACGAAACCACATTTACGAAGTTATGGCCCGACCGGGCGGCCAAGCCTTGCCCCATGTCCCAAGTCGAAGATTAGGCCTGGCCGGGCGGCATCACTTGCCCGGTCGGGCGGTTGAGCCATTTATTCCCCCCCACTTACGAAGTTTTGGCCCGGCCGGACGGCATCACTCGCCCGGTCGGGCGGCCGAGTCCACCATCCAAGCGCCCATTTACAAAACTTCCGCCCGTCCGGGCGACATCACCCGCCCGACCGGGCCATCCCCTGTCCAAGCCATTTCACTCGCCCGGCCGGGCCACTTTCCCACCCGGCCGGGCCAGTTCCAAACTCGGTGCTTTTAGTGAAATTTCGCCATTTTCGAGGGACTTAAGTGCAAAAATTACCCCCAAACCCTACCCCAACACTATAAAATACCCAATTTCTTGAAATTCAAAGACATTACCCCCTTTCTCAAGAACTCTTACACATACAAGCAGACACTTGGAGGTAATCAACATCATCTTCTTCAATTCTTCACCAAATTGAGCAAGGAGGCCACTAATAGCTTTGGAATTTCATTCCCCATTATCCATTAGTCTAAACTTTCTCTATCTTTCACTTTTTATTTGCTTTTATCATTAATTTTGCTTTAATTTGATTATGTTGTTGATTGGCTAGAACACTTTTGGTTCTAGGGCCATGTAAATACTCTTGATGAAGTTTATGAATTAATATTTTGCTTAATTGGTGTTTGTGTGGCTTAATCATATTTGAATGTTTGATTTTTATTGCAAAGCATGTCATTAGTGTACAATAGTGATGTGTTAATCTTGATTAATTGAAATTGGATTGAGAAATCTCTTTTGATTGATTGAGTGCAAATATTCGACCTAACATATTGTGAAATCGAGAGATGATCAATGATTAGGAAGGTATGTGATGATCCTAGGGGCTTAATTGGGCTATGTGATGCAATTTAGGTAGAGATACTAGATTGAATTATGTTTCTCTTGAGTTAGTTGGATTGAAAAGACTTCTAACCCACTTTTTAGTGATCAATCTTATAGGAAAAGTACAAAACCACTTAAGTAGATTGTTAATCATAAATGGTGTCATTAGTGTTGCATGTGCCTTGAAAACTCTCTTCTCTTATTTGAGTTTTAATCGTATTTCCTTCGTTTTCGTGATTTGCCTAAGTTTACTCGATCGATTTTCTTATTACTCTTTGATTGTTTACTTGTGACACATTGGTAGATAATTGGGGGTAATTACAACATTCAATTTTTTGATCACCATCTATTTAGAACGTAATCAACAAATTTCACTTTTACACTCCCACTCCATGTGGGATCGACCTTGTATACTTACTCCACTACGATATACACAAGTTTTAATTTAAACACTTTATTTGCTTTCTTTATTCTAAAAAAATCCAAAAATATTTGTGTTTGTTATTTCTTATCTTGTTTACTCACTCTTCTTTGAAGTGTTGCTTAGATATGGCTTATGATCATGTGAGCTAAGAGGAATCAACAAGAATTGTTACCTCTAGATCCGTAGATTGAAGCTAATTGTCGAAGACAAAACGCCGAGAGAAGAAGAAGAGAGTTGGAAGAAATGAATCGAAGGAAAAATCCAATTGTGGAACGAAGAAGACGTCGGTGGAATTGTGGAGCCGAATGGGAATGGAGGCAACCGACCACAAAGAGTTTTAAGAGACAACCTTCACTAGAGGGTTGGAGAAAATGTTAATGTGGGAGGAGACAGAAGACCAATGAAGAATGAGGAGAATGGTCCACAAAGGGTGTTAAGGGATCATTTCCGCCCGATACTAAGGCCGTATGGAGGAGCGGGCCGAGAACCGGTGGATGCTCACAACTTTTAGTTCAAGCCGACATTGATAGTAATGGTCCAAAACAATCAATTTGGTGGGCTTTCCAAGGAGGATCCTAACCTCCACTTATCTCAATTCCTCGAGATAAGTGGAACGGTTAAGATCAATCAAGTGCCTCAAGACTACATCCGGTTGCAACTATTCCCATTCTCTCTTTGAGACCGTGCTAAGCAATGGTACATCTCCCTTGACTTGAGGACCATCGATAATTTGAATGATCTAGTTGATGCATTCTTGATGAAGTATTTCTCTCCGAGCAAAACCATCCAAATTCGAGGGGAAATATCTTCATTTAGCCAAGATGATGATGATGAATCTCTAGCCGAAGCATGGGAACGATTCAAGGATTTGATTAGAAGTTGTCCACAACACGATTTCTTCCGAGACCAACTCATATGCTACTTTTACAATGGAATGGACCACCGAACAAGAGGAATGGTGGATGCTTCGGCGGGAGGAGGATCTTTATTGGGGAAGATTACGAAGGAAGGTTATGTTCTTTTAGAAGAGATGGCGAAAAATGGAAATCAATGGCCCTTCGAACGAAGGCAAAACCGAAGGATATCTTCTACTCAAGATTCGGAAGAAATTGCCAATTTATCCAACAAAATGGATAAATTGACCTCTTTGATGACGGCCAAGGCGCCAGTGGAGACGAGCGATTCTCAATACGAGTAGGCCCATTACACGAACAACCAAAAAGACCGAATTCTTAGAGAAAGAGGTTGGGGAGAAAGGCAAAATCGTGAGAACCCTCATCCTCCTAATCCGAACCAATATCACCCCGGTTTGAGGCATCATGAGAACTTTTCTTATGCCAACCCGAGGAATGCCATTCAACCACCACCGAATTTCAACGTGAGAGACGGTATGATTGTTGAACCTTCATCAAAGCCATCCTTAGAAGAGATGTTTGGTTCATTCATGGGGGAAACCAAGAACTATATGGCAAAGACTTGGCAAATACTTGATGAACAAGGAGAAATGATAAAGAACGTGGCAAGTAATGTGAAAGCCATTGAGAAGCAAGTGGGCCAACTTGCCAATATCGTGGGAAGTCAACACACTCCAGGGAAATTCCCTTCTAACACGGAGCTCAATCCCAAGGAGCAATGCAAAGCTATAAATTTGAGGAGTGGGACAAGCTACGAAGGGCCCAAAATGCCACAAGAGGAGGAAGTGGTAATGGCACCCGAGAGTGTTGACAAAAGAAATGGCCAAGAGAAAGAAAAGTAAGAAGAGCAAGTGAGGGAAGAAAAAGAGGCAATAGGGGAATAAGAGAAGGACGGGGATAAGAAAAATGAAGAAATTATTCCTCCACAAGACAAGGGCAAGAATGTAGTGCCTCTTCCATATCCTCAAAGATTGAAGAAGAAGGCTTTGGATAACAAGTTTGCCAAGTTTGTGGAGATGTTCAAGAAAATACACATCAATACCCCATTCGCCGAAACTCTTGAACAAATGCCCCATTACTCCAAGTTCTTGAAAGAAATCATGTCGAACAAGAGGAAAATGGTGGAGTATGAGACGGTTCACCTAACTGAAGAATGTAGCTCCATAATCCAAGCTAAGCTACCTCCAAAGCTTAGGGACCCCGGATCATTCACTTTGTCATGCATCATTGGAAATGGAGGTACGTTTAGAGCCTTGTGTGATTTGGGAGCTAACATAAACCTCATGCCCTTATCCATCTTCAAGACCCTTGGCTAGGGAGAGCTAACACCGACTACAACGAGCCTTCAATTGGTGGATCGGTCTATGACGTACCCCTTGGGTATAGTAGAGGATGTACTAGTCAAAGTTGAGAAGTTCATCTTCCCGGTGGACTTTGTGGTTTTAGATATGGAGGAGGACAAGTACATCCCGTTGATATTGGGGAGACCATTTTTGGCAACCGGAGGGGCTATCATTGATGTAAGAAAAGGAGAGTTAGAGCTTCAAGTTAACAACGAGAAAGTCTTGTTCAACATTTACAAGACTATAAAGTTTCGGGATGATGAGGATGAGAGCTTCGAATGCAACATGATCAATAGTGTTCAAGCTTGTGTGGATGAGCATATGGAAAGAAGTAACTCGAAAGATCCACTTGATTTTTGCATAAGAAATTCTATCACTTCACCCTCTCTTGTTCCATTTTATTTTAACTTTGATGAGTTTAATGATGTGGATTTATTTGATTATATTTTCTCTCTTGATGTGTCACATGAACTTCCAACCAAAAGTGAGGAGAAATTCATGGAGATACGACGAGAAGCCAAGTTTGGGGGGAGGGGGTTATTGAAGGGTGTCAAGGATTTCCTAACAAAAATTTTGACACTTGGCCCTCATATTGCTCGTTGGAGGCACCAAAGGATGGAGCTCATGAAGAACCGAAAGCTTAAGAAAAAGGAAAGAAGCTAGATTTGAAACCACTTCCGAATCACTTGAAATATGCATTTCTCGAATAAGGTGACCTCTTTCCGGTTATAGTTTCTTCGCATTTGAATGATTTTGAATTGGAAAAATTACTTAGGGTGCTTAGAACTTATAAGTCGGCTATTGGTTGGGATATTTCGGATTTGAAGGGCATTCCATCTCATATTTGCATGCATAAAATTAGGCTAGATGAGTCTATTAAGCCTAGAACCCAAGGTCAAAGAAGATTGAATCCCATCATGCAAGAGGTAGTTAGAAAAGAAGTGGTTAGATAATAACATAATTTTTACCATTAGTGATAGTGAGTGGGTGAGTCCAACACAAGTGGTACCTCAGAAGGGGGGCATGCCTATCATAACCACCGAAGCCTTACAGATACTTGCTACTAGGACCATTGTGGGGTGGAGAGTGTGCATAGACTATCGCATGTTGAACAATGCCACTAGGAAAGATCACTTAACTTTACCTTTTATTGATCAAATGCTTGATGGGATGACAAGATACGAGTATTATTGTTTTCTTGATGGTTATTCGGGATACAATCAAATTTTGATTGATCCTAAAGACCAAGAGAAAATAACTTTTACTTGCCCTTATGGTACTTTCGCTTTTAGACGAATGCCATTTGGATTGTGCAATGCCCCCGCACCTTTCAAAGATGTATGATGGCTATATTTCATGGCATGATTGAAAACATAATGGAGGTTTTTATGGATGACTTTTCCGTATTTGGTTATTATTTTGATAGTTGTCTACGTAACCTCTCTTGTGTTTTGCAAAGATGCATAGATACTAACTTGATGCTCAATTGGAAGAAGTATCACTTCATGGTGAAGGAAGGGATTGTGCTTGGGCACAAGGTTTCGTCTAAGGGACTTGAGGTGCATAGAGCAAAGATTGTGGCAATTTAGAAGTTACCTCCACCCACCAATGAAAAGGCGGTGAGAAGTTTTCTTGGGCATGCCGAATTTTATAGAAAATTCATCAAGGATTTTTCAAAGATAGCAAAGCCCATGTGTTCATTGTTGGAGAAAGGTGACACATTCATTTTTAATGAAGATTATGTGAAGTCATTTGAGATATTGAAGGAGACTTTGATCAAGGCTCCCGTATTGGTGACACCCGATTGAAGTCAACCTTTTGAAGTCATGTGTGATGCTAGTGACTATGCCGTTGGAGTGGCTTTGGGTAAAAAAAGAGACAAGCTCTTTCGTGTGATATACTATGCAAGCAAGACCTTGAACCCAACTAAAAGGAATTATACAACAACGGAGAAGGAGATGCTAGCCGTGGTTTATAGTTTTGACAAGTTTAGAGCATACTTGGTGGGAGCTAAGACCATTGTTTACACGGACCACACGACTCTCAAGTATTTGACTGAGAAGAAAGAAGTTAAACCGAGGTTGATATGATGGGTGCTTCTATTGCAAGAATTTGATGTGGAGATTCGAGATCGAAAAGGGTGTGAAAATGTGGTGGCGGATCACCTCTCAAGACTTGAGAATGTAGAAGAAAAAGATGTTCAAGTCCCTATCAAGGAGTGGTTTCCCGATGAACAAATCCTTGCCATCAAGGAAGCATGTCCATGGTTCGCCAACTTTGTGAATTACATAGCCACCGGAACACATCCACCAAATCTCACATTCCATCAAAAGAAGAAGTTTTACCATGATGCTAAATTATATGTATGGGATGATCCATTTCTCTTTAGATGGTGCTCGGATATGATTATGAGGAGATGCCTACCCGAAGATGAGTGGAAGAAAGTGATTGATGAATACCCTTTAAAATATCACATATTATATCAAATGCCATTGAATGTCACACATATTTTATTAGAATAAAGTTGAAAGTTCGATTATACCTTTTACTAACTTTATATCATATCTATTTTTTACGTAAATATATATATATATATATTAAATATATGTCACTTTAAATTAGACTACTTATTGTGGATGGAAGGAGTATAATTTTGTGTCCAAATCACACTCCACCAAAAATAATCTAAAATTTTACATATTCTGTTTACTTAAAAATAATTTAATGGTGTAGGCTTGAGACTTAGAAGCGTGTTTCTCTTTAGATCTCAAGTTCGAAACCCGGTGCAAACAATATTGATCCCCGAATTAGTCGTCCGAGGGACCGAATATCGAGATTTCAAAAATATATTGTTACACTAGTTAATAAGATGAATAAAACTTATACTTTGAGAGATTAGAAATGAACTAATCCTGGCATATCTTTTTGTACTCGTGAAGAAGATATCCCTACTACTGCAAACCTCTGCCACATTTGGATTTCAACCATTAATTCGCCCAAATAACAAACAACTCAGATGACAGTTAGCAACGGTTTGATTAAAATCATCAACATATATTTGTGGTCCTATATATATATATATATATATGTGTGATGATGAGCTGTACGTATGAAATTCAGAGGTGACACATATTTGGACCAACAATATTGCTAACTTATTAAAACACTGCAGCATCAGAAAATCTTTGCTTTTACTATATTAATGTTGTATGTACCTCACACAAATGCCAAATATATGTAATTATACCTCATACAAGATTTATTAATTACCCTAAATTTGTCACATCTATGAATCTAAACTGCAAAAAAAAAACATCTTCTTTTGTCTAGACACACATTCTTTTTGCAGCTTTGGGTTATGATATGTCCACTTCATGCTTCACAATATCAAATCAACCTAAATTGTAATCCCTAATAAGTTGATTTAAAAAAAAATTATTAAATAAAAGATATAGTTCAAGTGATGCACGTAAAGTAAGATATAAAGTGAAATGTAAAAATTAAAAAGATATTTGTTAAAAAAGGTATGAAAAGTTTATACACAGACGGATCAAAATGATAAAATGAAAATTTATAGGCGAACGGAGGGAGTACTTCCTCCGTCTCGCTATAAGTTTTCATAAAATGTGTAGTGAAAAGTTAACTTAGAGAGATGAAAAAATAGAAGTTAGAGATAGATAAAAAGGAGAAAAAAGAGAAAAAAACGAAGAGATGAGAATGGAGAAAAGTAAAAGATACTGGATCTTACTATTTAAGGAAATGAAAACTTATGACGGGACGTTCAAAGAGAAGTTTATGAAGGGACGGGGGAGAAGTATATATATTTAGAGCAAGGTTATATAATAATAAGAGGGATTTTAGTAGCAAATAATTGGTGCATGGTCAATATATGTGTGATGGTCCTATGATTGGGATTTTTTTTTTTGGGAAGATTGGGATTTTTTTTAATAGTACTATATATCTTCACAATCCCAATTAGCCGCAGAGAGACAGGAATGTCATTTTCTTTAAAATTCTGGTGTTCCTCCATACCAGATAGGGTCATGTTATTAGTGATTTGGATTGTGAATTTATTACGTGACTTATAAATAAATGATTTGTCATTTTATTTTTATAAATTTGGATAGGACCTTTTTTTAGTTGACACGTTAGTGAGGAGTGAGGACCGTATCACTATATGTAAGAAATAAAAGAGAAAAAAAATTATATAAGACGGCTAACACTGTAACACAGTGCTACCAGTATCACTTTTTAGTAAACTAATATAAAATTTAAAGTAAAATGTATCCATTTTCAAATTTTAAGCTTAAATGAGACATCTCATGTACTTTTTTTTTTTTAAAGGGGATAATATTTATATTGAAAAGTGATATCGACGGTGATAATATATTGATTATACTTAAAAGTCATACAAATTGATGCCAACTAAATAAGTACATAATATTTCAATCAAATTACAACTTGTTGTTACCAATGTCTTGAATTTCTTTGATTTAGGTGTGTAGGTCCCAAAACGAGTCAATAAGGGTAAACAATCTAGTGGGGAGGGATGAATAACTAGCCTTGCTAAATCTTTTTGTGAACAATTGGATTACTAACTTAGAGAAGTTATATCATCAGGGAGACAAAAAATTGTCGATTGCAGTTAAAGTTGATAATCAACTTATTGACTGCTCAGAAGGTGGTTAGTTGAACAACTCTCACAATAAATTTAGTGTAAAAATGTATGTGTAGACCCTAATTTATATTCATCTAGTTATAAAAACTCATTTTTTAAATTTAAAAGAACTCTTGATTAATTTTATGTAGTTAAATAAATATTATGTTCGGTGCTCAACTGATATAGTGTTTTATGCAGTTTGATAAAACAAATTAAATGAATAACAATTATAAAAAAAAAAAAAAAACATAGAGATTGTTGGTCCTTGGTGGAGTATGACACAAATGTATGGGGGGGGGGGGGGAATGCACTTGTGTATGCAAATTCTTTTCTTTTTAACAAACTGGTCTTATCAGGCAGGTTGTCTTACAAATAGCCTGAGTGTGAACTTTGATAGATACTTGTCCTACTGATTACTATAAAATGATCAGTTGGCTAAATATCTAAAAGAGTTGCTAAGTGCGGAATGTGGTTGGCCTTTGACTCAAAGAAATACTCCAAGTTGATTTCTGAAAAACACAGTTATCAGGGGCTTTGTCCAAAACAGTTTTTCTTAACTTACTAAGTTATGCTCTTTGAAATATGATTGAATGTAAGTGCAATAAAGAGTGCAGTAAGTAAATGGCACACAAGTTTATAGTGGTTCAGAGACTCAAGCTCCTACATCCACTTTCCCTGATTGAACAGGATAATTCCTTCACAATGGAATTAGCTTGTTTTATAGTGTCAAGGTGCACTGATCAACAACACTCTCTTAGTGTTTTGATCCCTAGGATAATCTGAGTCCTAGTGCTCAATCTCTCTGAGTTAAGACTGTGTTTCACTATAACAGTCCTTAACTCCTCACTTCTACAACAAACTCTCTCTTCACTAAATGAGATAAGGGTTTGAGGTTTGGTTCCAACTAGTAGAGATATCCTTTACAATAAGAACAGTGTAAAGGCTTAGGATATCTCAATGCTAAGCTTTGGATGTTTACAAAGATTGGCTTAGCTATTTGAAGTGATTCAGGAAACTTGGGATTCTAGAGAACAGCTTGGTTTCCTTTGATTTGCTTGATGATAGTTTGATAGCAAGTAGTTGGATGATTGAATCCTTTGATCACTTCTGTATTTATAGGTAAATTTGAACAACTAACCGTTGGAGGGATAGCAATTCAAACATGTCTATTTGCAGCACCATTGAAACGGCTATGAAGCTTGGCATCCTTTGATCCACTGTGTAAAAGGCTTCTTCAATGGTTGCTTGAATGAATGGGTTGACTTCTGAAAAATGCGGCTGAGATGACTTGTGTCAGATTCCAAATATGAACATTTCCCAAGGTTGATTTGTGGCAAACTCTACACTCAACCAACGGTCAGATGGGACAACTTCCCTGAACATTTCTGCTGCAACTTTAGAATGTTCCAACATTCATTCAATGTTTCTGTCTTTAATGCTCTAAGTCTTCAATGCTTGGTTCAGGCTTGATTGGCAATAAATGCTTCATTGAATGTGTCTTTTGTGAGCTTAGCATTCAATGCACTTGATCATTTGCACTTTGATTGATCTGGTGCAGTTCTTATCAGTGCAACAGTCCTTGCCTTATCATTCTTTGATCCTTTCAGTCATGTTGTCCACTCAGTGAGCTTGTCTTGTAAGAACTCAGCAACTTTGGCCTAGAGACTTAATACTTATCAAGCTGCCTAACATTTCAGCTTTGGACAACTATCCTGAACTATAAAATCTCACACTATTTCTGAGATTTTAGACTTAAGCATTTCTACACTTACTCAAGTATCCTGAGACAACTAGTCTTATCTCACTTTAGTGTATCTCAACTAATCTGAACATCATCAATCAGGGGTTTTGGTATCTAAATCAAAATCATTTTATTCCCAACAGAGATTTATAGGGTTTCGAAGACTCGGCTTCTACGTTCACTCTCACGGACTTAACTGTGATATTAATTTCTTTAACGAAATGCTTAGTTTTTAAGTGACAATTGACGTCTCTTCGTAGGTTTTATCTCTTAAAATTTACACGAGTTTTAATCCTTTTACAATAGTTAAATTTTACAAACTTAAACTAACACTTGATCTCTTAGCGGTAGGTTGGTTTGTAAAATAGTTTCCAACTATATAAAATCTCTCTTACATCTTCTAAACTTTAGAATATGGATTTGTAAGTCTAGAATACTAAGTGTTCTTACAAAAGATACTAAGAAAAATCTTGAGCAAATGCGTGTTATTTAGGTTATCTTCTAGTTTTCACCATCCACTAGTTGGAGCCCCAATTAGTGGTGGACATAAAATTGATGATTCGACCAAGTAAAGCTCGATTTGACTCGTTTAATAAACATGTCAAACTCAAACTTTTTAGAAGCTCATTTAGATAAATAGACACATGCTTGAGCTTTATTGTAGGTCTTTTAAGACAAGCAGACCGACCTATTTTTTGGACCATTTAGTAAAAAAAAATCTATTTTCGTTTGTAATAGTTGAGAAAAACATTTGAATATTTTTTTTATTTTTTTTATATAGTTTTTTATGATTGGATGATAACATAGGTTTGCTTGTTTTTTCTTATGCATTAAAAAAACATTTAAAAGACTTTTGGGTTACACTTTTTTAATAAGTAGGTCAGGCCAAGTTTTTAAAAAAAGTTTATGATAGTCCATGGACCGGTTAGGACCCAAAATTTTTGTACCAGGTCCAAACTTTTTTTTTTTTTCTAAAGTCTGGCCTAGCCCATTCCTGCCCCTAATCCTTGCCTTTAATAGTTTTCATTTTGAATTCCTTTTTGTCTTCAACTGACATTGATTCTTAATTCATTCGACACTGATTTATTTGTAGATATGTTTAACAACTATAATTATCTCTATTATTGCTACAATATTGTCTTAAATGAACAGAGCAAATAACTATAAAGTACTTAGAATGTCAAAGTGTCTTACCTTAAAAGCTTGAACAAATTTAAGGTAAATTTCTCAAAGACGATACGCATAGCCGCAAATAGTAAGTTTAATGTATAACTCTTCAACGACTGTATTTCGAACTTCACTATAAATACAAGGCAACCTTCATAGTGAAGAACGCAAATATTTTACAAGTCGAAAGAGCAAATCAACTTACACAGGTACAAGCAAGATATTCAAGAATTTCCAGAGCTTAGAGTTTATATCCAAACCTAGAAGCTGAAGTGTTTTTCCAATCTTAAGTCTAAGCAAGTAAATTCATATTCAAAACTTAGATAGACATCATTCAAACTAGTTGTTTGAAGAATTCTTAGTTGGAGTCTACACCAAACCTTCATTCTTAACTAGTCTATAGTTTGTTGTAAAAACGCATTTGTGAGAGTCCTTGTTCTCATCGTAACAAGTAGAACAAATTTTTTGAGAAGTGATAAATTTAAAGTGTTATTCTTGAAAATTTAAATTACAAACCATTCGGTAAGAAAATAACTTCATAGTCGTGCTTGTGAGATTGGACGTATGATTGAAATCTGAACTACTATAAATCTTTGTGTTTTTATTAGCTTTGATATTTTCTTATTCATTCCATACTTCTCATATTTTTAAACAACGTCCCTCGTTAAATGGCGAGGGAATTGTAATTCTCTCGCCATTTTGCGATGGTTTTTTGAACCCTCGGTATTTCCCTCTCCATTTGTTCCCCTCGTAAAATTCCTCGCCATTTAACGAGGGATTACATACCCTTGCAATTTTGACAATTATTTGTAGTGTAAACTCATCTTCACAACCTAAAATTTCATTTTCTGCAAATTCCCGAGCTCCTCAACCTTCTCTGTGAACCTCCCTCCTCTGGCCTTCCCTACTCTCGCAGTCGTTGTCGTCGTCTTCTTCCACCAAAGATCTGTGTAGATTTATACAAGAAACTGCCTCTACCACCGACGCTGCACCGCCTCCGTTGAACCTATGCCCTTCGCGGTCTCTTCCCTGTTATAAAATTCTTTTTCCCGTGTTGAAATCTAATTTTTTTTACTAGTCATTAGGATCTTGTTTTTTAGTGGATCTTTGAGCTTTATTTGTTTCTTTTTTCTTGATATGAGAACACCTTAGTGTAGGGTTATCCTGTATTGACAATGAAGATCTGGACATCACTATGAGCAAATGGTACACTCGTTTTTTTCTTCCTCACAATTGAAGGGGATGGCTATTTCATATTGATCTGTTTGGGTTGAAGATCTTAAGCTTGGATTTGTATTAATCTTGTAAATCCTTAAAAAAATTAAAAAAAACGTACTTTGATAGTTGATCATCTGACCAGCTCTCGAGCAGTTAATGGGTTAGTTATCAATCGTAGCGATTACACTTGCACACGTACAATTTTTATCTGCAATCTAACTTAATCCTTTAATTCCAGCACCTCAGTTATTTCACGTAAAATTAATTATTTATGGTTTAAAAATCTATTTACTTAAATAATCTATTTACTCTTTCCATTAAAACTTTTAATTCTCACTTAACTTGTTTGAGATCTACGTACCCTCCAAGCCGCAATGGGTTTTGAATTGAAGTATGTAATCACTAGTATTGTGGATTTTGTGATATGAACTAATACTTCCTCTGTCCATTTAAATGTACTTATTTTTCTTTTTTTTTTTTGTTGTCCAAATAACTTATTTTAAGAATTTTTATTTATTTATTTATAAAGTAGATAAAATAAAAAATAAAAATAGATAAAATAGAGTGAACTCAGAGAAGATAAACAAAAAGCATCTTCGTACACATCTTCTCTTTGTTTTCCGGACTTCTAGTGAATTATACACAGAGCTCGAAAAAGGTCAAATCTTTAATGATTTCATCATCTATGGACTATGATTGAGTTACGAAAACTTCTGCATAGGTATTTTACATCTGCACCAAAATCTTTTTTATTAAAGAATCTCTTTATAGTTGTTCTGGAACAATTAGGAGATTCTTAAGAAGAAATACGGGCTTCTGGTGACAACATGTCTGATCCCGCTTATGGGATCAAATCAATACGTTCTAAACTTCAAAATAGAGTTGCATCCTTCCTTCAACCGTACTCTATTTTGAAGATTTGAAAAAACTCTATATTTTATATTTATTATTTTATTAATATTTACAATTTTATATTAATAATTAGAGTTCTTTCGTTAAATAATTACAATTCTATTATTGTACTAATTTATAATATGATTTTAATTGTGTAATTTTTTTTGTGTGTATTATTATTACCAACAAAAAAATAACGTAAAATATAATAAAACATACATTACATATTAAATATGAAATGCATTACATATTAAAACGGACATACATGCATTACCTAGCTACATATAATATCGACATATTAAAATAAGTGAACACAAACTGAAAAGAAATACAAATAACAAAAAACGATAGGTTAGTATTCTAATTCACAAGATTGTTAGTGTTATTTAGTCTATTTTAAATGTAATGAGTGTAATTGTGTTGTATTAGATTACACTCACATGTATCGTTTTACGTCATTATGTGTGTTGTAATTTATATTTAAATAAAAGTGATATTTTTTCGAATCAAGTATAAAAATAAAAGTAATATTTAAAAATTACAAATTTATTTACATTTTATGATTTTGATAAAACGAATAATATTTAATTTTATAATTTAATTTACTAATTAATTATTTAATTATATAAATTAATTTAAATATCAAGATATAAATATATTATTTAATGATTGTCATATATTACAAATAAATAAAATAATAGATAGAGTAAGATATAGAGTTTTATGGTTGGAGAAAGTTTTTAAAATAAAGTACAAAAAACTGTATTTTAGAGTTTAGAGATCTTCATTTTAGAGTTTATGGTTGGAGATGACTTAAGTGTGATCAAGTATATATTTTTTTTTTAAAAAGAGCACATTTTATATGAACGAATGAAGTATAAAGTAAATAATAGTACTTGAATTTACACTATGGGGAATGTTTACTTTTGATTTTAAAAATCAAGTTTTGGGTTTTAAGATCCTACACCCGTTTTACTTCGAAATTTAAAAATTGATTTTCAAAACCCACTCAAAATCACCTCTATCAAACATACTAATTTGACATAATATTAAATATACTCCTTCAATCCGCTTATAAGTTTTCCATTTTACCATTTTGATTTGTCCGGCTATAAGCTTTTTATACTTTTTTTTATAAATACTTTTAATTTTTTATTCTCACACTTCACTTTATATCTTACTTTTTCTCTCTATATCTCTCCTTCTATCAATCACACCACTTGTACTGTATTTATTATTTAATCATTTTTCTTAATCTATGTGTCAAAAAGTTATTAGAAGTTATAGGCGGACAGAGGGAGTATATAATATCACTCCAGTCATTATAATATTTCTTAACAATAATACAACATTCAATTATTACATAATCAAATAATCATTACTCCCCCTCTGTCAAATTTTATAATTTCCACTTTCCTTTTTTGTCTGTCCAATTTTATAATTCTCCTTTCCTAAAAAGGAAATATTACTCTCACTTTCTACTTTATCTCCCCACTCAAACTTTCACTTTTTACATAAACAATCAATTTTTCTTAAAACTCGTGTTCAATCAAATGGGTATTATAAAATTGGACGGAGGGAGTATAATTTTACTCAATAATAATATAATAATGCAATTTCATTCAATCTTGAACATTGATTTGACATAAAGTTAAGTCTTCTACTATTCAAAAACTCAAAAGAAACACACATATTACTCCCTCCATCAACTAAATGTAGTCTCATTGGGGAGGAGCACAAGTTTTAAGAAAAAGATAGATAAAGTAAGGGTATTATATGCTATTGTGGGGTCCATTGTGAATAAAGTGTTTTTTTGTGAATAAAGTTTATGGCAAATTTAGTAATTAAGTGATGGTTGAAGGGTGATAGTTTCCATAAAGTGTATGAGACTACATTTGGTGGACAAAGAATATAAGACAATTGGGACTACATTTCGTGGATGGAGAAAGTATTATTTATCATAATTTAAAAAACCCAGAATTTCAAAAATCGATTTTCAAAACCACTCAAAGTTCAAAGTAAACATCATCTATGTTATATATATTATGTTCAGTCAAAAAGTCAACAATTCATTTATTGACCAGTCAACTATTCAACGGAGAATAGTCAAAGCCTTTAATTTTAGTCAGCAATGGCGAGGACGAACATTCAATAAGAAACAAGGAAGAAAGTCTTCATAAAAGGGTAAACAAGTCAAGGAAATCCACGTGGGAGCGAGAACGAGTAATGATATTATATTTGCGAACATGTAATCAATGGTCGCCTAATTAAAGAAGAATTAGAGGTATTAACAAAATAATGTGTATTATCCAAGTCAAGATGGTCGGCGATGATAAAGATGACGAGCAGTGTCATGGTTATGAAGAAGAAGCCTCGAAGACTCAAGAGTATAGTTATTTTGAGAAGATCCAAGACCAGTTGCTCGCCCAAAGGCCAAGATAGGGCGAGGACAACCAGAAGTCAGCATAATCGAGCAACATCGAACAAGAAGCTATGGAATTCATCTTTGGAGCGTTAACAAGTCAAAGACGGTATAATTAGAGTGTTCGGCGACAATCATCGTGTGAGATGGGACATATAATGGATGGTTTTAGAGGCATTTAATGTAAAGCAGCTGCATTAAATGCATGAAATGGTCATATTAATAGCAGTTGTATTTCAAAAACTTTTCCAAAAAAGCTTAACACTTAAGATTTCTTTCTCTCGAAACTTTCTTCAAGTGTTACTCAAGAACATCAAACCATAATTTCAAGAGTTCATCAAAAACTTTTTTTATCATCTTTCAATTCGTATAAACCACTTAAAATATAAATGATTATGTCTGTTAACGTTTACTAGATTCACCCCGACATAAATCGTTACAACAACCTACAAGAAAAATAATTTTTAATGACATAAATCATGTCATTATTGCTTCTCTAGTTAAAGGGGTTTAAATTTAATGACAGAAATTGACTTTTAGTGACTGGTACTGTCATTAATTCTCAATTTTCTATCACTAAACACTTTTAACTAAATAATTAATAATTAAAGTATTCTATTACTAAAAATCAATTTTTTTTAATTTTATTTGACGAGCTTCTCTAAGGATCATGACCTACGTACGCTACTACGCATATTACACAATGTATACATCTAATCATTTCAATTAAACAGGCATATGGATAACCCTAGTTGATTGACTAAGTGGGGGTAGAATTGAGATTTAAAAATATAATTATATTTAGGTTTCAGATTTAAAATTGAATGAGGTGTAAATAATTTATGAAGAATTAACTTAGACTTTAATTGGAGTCTCTGTTAGTTGACGATGAGATTTTTTAGCATCAAATTAGTTAATTTTTGGACCTAATATCAAAACATAAAAAAACATGTATGTCGATCAATTTCTTGAAATTAGTGCATTTATTTTAATATTAAAGTTCCAAACAAGTACAATGCAAAGATTTGGGCAAAATAAATACACGTAGTTTACAATTTATGTATATCATTTTGTTTTTGTAATAATACATTATTTGGTTTACAAGTATCACATTTTTTTTATTACATCTATTCTGCAAGTATCACAATTTTATTTATATATCAAGACATCTTTTAAGTCCGTCGGTAACACATTGTTATTCATGTAGTATACCACATTTTAAGTATATCAATATAATTTCTTTTCATGTAATATTGCTTTTTTTTGCTACATTTCTTCAATGTAACATGTACTCTGTACTAGATTAATTCATCTGTTCTATTTTTCATGTTTCACTTGTATTTTAATTTGATAAATCTTTAACACGAGTCGTCATTAATATTATGAAGCATTGATTATTTTTTGACATGACACAAGTCAATAAATCAAATAGTAAAATACAATTAATCTCTCGTATAATAGTATTGCACACAAATCCATCTCTTGGGTTTTTACAAGAACGAAACACTAATTATACTTCGAGCTCCACAGACTCAATAAGATTAGCTCCCGCGTGGACCAGTGGAAGTTTTTTTTTTTTTTAAAGCGCAAATCCAATTATATAAAATAGATCCAATATAACATCAATTGAAAGATTTGAAAATAATTAACAAAGTTGCAGCAACAAGACACAACGTACGTTCTGTCCCAAAATAAATGCACACAAGACAAAACACAAAAAAGACGAAATAAAGCGCAGATTTTATTTATTTATTTAATTAAAAAAGAAAAACCGAAATAAATTTAAAGATTTAGTGATTAAAGATTGTAGTAGAAAGAATTTAAAAAAGGGAAAGCAGAGGTCGCAATATAGGAGATCTTGTTCGTTTATACTCAAACAAGTGGCAGCCAATCGTGACCGTACACGTCGTTTGGGCTAAACGGCCCTTGGATTTTGGGCCTGGTCCCCTTGGGCCCACATCCCCACTTGGGCCAGCTCAGCCAGCCACCACTGCTCGTGCCTTCTGCACTGCAGTCCTGTTTGTAGCTTACTACTTTTACAAAAGAAAAGGTTTTGGAGTGGGGGGAGGGAATTTGTTGACCTTTCCTCTTTTGTAAAGCCAAGTTTTAAGTTTAAATTCCCCTTCCAATTCCTTTTTTATTTTTTCAAATAATTGTATGTTAATTGCAAGAAATATATCTACCTCGTGTTTTGGGTTTCACTTCTTTACAAAAAGACAACTGTTCTAAAATATCCTTCTTCTATTTTAAATATTTCATAAAGTTTGTCGCATTTGAACTTAAATTTTATTTCAAAAAGTTTGTCGCTTTTTTTAATTATACCAATGATCCACCTAAATTACCCCTACTTTTTTTAGAAATATATTAATGACCTTTATTTTGGAAAGGTCAAAGGAATGGTGAGAAGGGAAGGTGAAAAACACAAAAGGAAAAAGAGAAGAAAATGGGAAAACATAATGAGGGGTAAATGTGTCAAAAAAATAAGTTCCTTAATTTTATACAAAATGAAAAATGCGACTAACTTTATGAAACGGAGGGAGTAAATATTATTTTTAACTCGATTATTACTCATTCATTTATATGAGACACATGGTTTAACTTTTAAGACATTATTTTAGTCAATTGTATAAATAATTAAAAAAAAAAAAGAATTAATCAGTGTAACAAAACAAATGTGAAAGTTAAAGTGAAACAGGAGTTGGTGATTAAATTAGTCATCATCTTTTGTTGGTCTCTTTCCTTAAATAGATTTGTTGGATATTTACAATAACGATTCGTGAGAATCCATGAGAAATTTAATCTTGAAAACTCACAATGAGGATATTTTCATAATTCATAAAAGAAATTACGGAGTAAATTAATTTTCATATAGACACACATTAAGTTATATATGCATGAGGTATGGAAACAAAAATCTTTTCAGAGTCATAATAACCTGCCAAATATGAAAATCATTGCCCAAATCACATCAAAATATCAAATGCTCAGTCACAGTTATTTCCTGCCTTTTTCTAAATGTTTCGTCCACCATTCTTATAAAGAGTTTGTAGTTTATATCTTTCCAAATTAGGTTAATAATAACTTTTGAAAGGGTTGGTCTGCTATGGATATGGACTCGAGTGCATGTTGTGCACCCTAGTCCATGTTGCACTTTTAAGTTTTATTGATTTACACTTTTGGTAAATGGTGTTGCACTTTTTAATTATTAAACTGTATAATAATATTTTTAGTTATAGTGACTTACACTTTTTAGTAATATTATGTTGAACTTTTCAGTTTAATAACTTACAATTTTCTTTAGATTAGGGTGCACATCATGCACTCGAGTGCATACTAGACTTTACCATTTTGAAATCAAGTGCTAATTTAAACATCAATGGGGGCATGCCTAATTAAGGGCCATTTATTATATTTGATCATGTTCATAAAGGAAAACTAAATTCAATTATGCACATATATACAAATAAAAATAAAAAACTGTCCGGGCCCAAAAGTAACATATTATGACACGGAAAAAATATGAGTTCATTTTAATATGGAGTGTTTTTTTTTTTTTTTAAATTATTATTCAAGTTTTTGTATTTAGAGTGGGGCTACTAAATAGTTATACACACCTTTTAAATTTATTAAATAGTCCTTCTAAATCTATCAAAAAATTATAAACACCCATATATTATTATCCACACTCCAATACCTCATATTTAAACCCTTCCTCCATCATCTAACCCTCCCTCCCTCAACATTTTTCTACACCGTCTAAGCATAATTCTTAAAAACCAACAACTTCTAAATTTATTTATCACCGATTATAATTAATATAATACTATTTAATGGCTACGAAAATTACAAACGGTAATTTCTATGAGGTCATGTCCATATAGAGCGCAAAACTCTGACTTTAAACGGGACCCCGCAAGTAGGCGGTGGAATTGGTCCCCGGGATTAGTCGGTCCAAGACCGGATACCCGAGACTTCAAAAAAAATTACAAACGGGCATTCTCCTTGTGTGTGGATGTTTCGGTCGTACAAATTGTGCATTGCGCGGCCGCATTTTTTGTCAAACAGTCATGACAGAAGCAAAAAAAAAAACTCAAAAATCACAACATAAAAGGTTAAACTCAAAATCAAACCCAATGTATTTTATTATGGTTTGGGTACAATAGTCACTACAACTCATTTAACAATACAAAAAATCACTACAAATCATATAAACCATAGAAATGTGGGGTGTGTTTAGTAATAGGGAAGAAGAAATGAGGTTTTAACATTTAAATGAAAATAGGGCATGGAAGGAATAAACTGGGGTGTGTTTTGTAAAAAAAAAAAAAAAAAAAATCTAAATTTTAGTAGTGTGTGTAACATTTGGGGTGTGTATAACATATTTTGGGGTGTTACTAGCTCTACTTTTATATTTATTAGGATTTTTTTTCTTTGCAGTGCTTTAATGTGTTGTACACACATTAAAGTATAAGTGTATGACCGACAGTGTCATGCAAAACACCTTAGAGTATACGTTTAAACCGATACGACAAGGTTTGTATATGAAATGGATCCCTCTGGACCTGAGATGGCACAAGATCAATACAAACGACAGTGCCACATCCTCTCCTAGAAGCTTGCATGTTGGGTCGGTGTTTAAGAATTTTAGAGGGTTCTTTGTTGCAGCTATTCAATTGGGGTCTTTCGGAGGTGGCGGCAACTCTCCTAGCTATTCAGTAAGCTCATTCCCAGGGCTGACAATACTTGTGGATTGAGTCGGATTCTATTTTGACTGTTAGTATTCTCATGGGCTCCACTCCTATTATACCCTGGCGCCTACAGGGCATTTGGAGTTAGGTCCATCCTCTCACAGATGGTATGCACATTCGATACTCACACATTTTTAGATTCGATACTCACGCATTTTTAGAGAGGTCAATTAGGTTGCGGATGCGGTGGTCAAGACTAGACTTAACTGCATTTGGGGAGGCTCTCCAAAAAAATTTATTACTTTTTTGCATGATGATTTGTATACGGATTACTTTAAACGTTGATGTTTTATAAAGTGTGCCTTTTTCCTTAACCTTGAATTTTATTTCTAATGAGGATTTTCTCAAGTAAAATTTTAACGACACTCCGATCTATGGGTCCATTTGTGAACTTATGGTTTTAGATAGGAAGTAAGAGATTAAAGCGTTGGTAGGGGTCATTTTGATAGTTTTAAGTATAACTGGAATTGTCCAGGTGGCAAGCAAGGGTTTAAAGGTTTAGGGTGTGAATGAGATGTATTATGTGGGGCCAGAGAGTCAATCTCACCCTCCGACAGAAGAGCGACGGGTCAGAATGTAGAAGATCTTTTGGGCCTAATATATCAGAGTGGGCTATTTTGCTGCCCTGTCTCTGTTTGCATACATACCAGCGAAAGAGAAAGATACATACTGTACGTAATTACTTACTCCTACTATACATAAATACAAGCATTATATAGGGTCATGAGGAAAAAGTGTCATGGGGTACCCTTCTTAATTACTGTCTTCACGCCTCACATGCACCCGCTCTAATTCTACTTCTACCTTTTTGTCCTTTCTCAATTTCCATTCAATTTTAATATCTCACTATTTTTACAATCCAAAATGGTTCCACTTATTTAAGTAAATCTGTCCCCATCTCTTTTTTCTTTTTCTTTAATCTAATCAATAAATTTAATCTATCCCACACCTTATTCATCTGACATTAAGCACAAAAATATCTTCTACTACTACTTTATTTCTTCCCTCCAAATCATTGTTTAACTGTTGAAAATTAGAATTGGATGCATGATTTAATGAGAGAGATGGATTCACATAATTTGCATTTGAGAAAGAGAGAAGGGGAGAGCAGAAAATGATAATTGAATTGAAATTGTTGGGGCTTATTGCTAGCTAGCAGCAAAGGAGCAATCATTTGATATTAAAAATTTCAAAATCTATGTTTCCCTCAATATCCAATTCCATCAAAGTTTGTTTCCAAGGGAAAACATAACAAAACGCGCTGTTTTGTATTTGGCGTAATGGGTTGTGGTTTGGTCAAGTGAGTCATTGTCTAATTAATCCCTACTCATCATGCTCAACTCCTTAAACACATGAATCGTGTATACTTTGTACTCTATTGGTTTAACCAAGCAGTAGTATCCTAGAGAACAAAAACTGACTACAAAACTGGCTAATCTACGGCAATTCAGTCCAATCGTCACTCTTCTTCCTCTTCAGAAGCCGTTTTCAGCCACTGCATTAAATTGTCTCATGTATCAGAATTTGATGCAGTGTCAACAATGTCACTTCAACGGTTTTCTCCACATATCCCATGCCATGTGGGCGTGGAGAAAACTGGAGATACCATCTTGACACAAGCTTTCCGACTTCACACTTCAATTGTTTCTCAAAGAAATTATAAATTTGCGTAAACTAGAAAAGATACCTCGATGAAGGTCTCTGCCTGTTTCAGCAAAACTTTATCCGACTCATCAGCCTCTTCCTTTTCTGATGCCCATTTCAGTATTCCCTCTTCTTGCAAAATATCTTTATTGTATAGCAGATTCAAAATCTATAAACCAATTCACATTATCAACTCAACATCAACGTATCAAAGTGGACATTTAGGAAATCGCTCATTTCCATTTTTGTCATTTATCATCAATTATCTAAAATCTATATCTACGCTATATCCAAATCCAATATTGATACACAACCAACTTACCTGCATAAAGAGCGACGAGTATTCTTTTGCACAGCCTAAACACATTTCTTCAAATTTCAAGATCACCTCTATCTGTAATGGATTCAAGAAAAATGTAAAGTAATTCATAATACGAAACAATTTAATACTTAAAGACAATACCCCTGAAACTTCTTTTCATCAATGTATATATATGCTGATCTACCGATCAAATCAGAACAAATTGGTAAGCCAAATCAATGGAAAAATTGTGGACACATTAACTAAACAGAATTATATAGCTTCCACGGGAACTTGACAATTTTGCTTCTAGTATTTAGAACCAAATATTCATTTGACCTTGTAGCGTATCAAGAAACTAGCATCTTGAGGAAATTGTAGCAAATGAGGGTGGGGCAATACAGCAAGCAAATACAGACGCATATTATAATAGCAAAACAATAACTCTGGTGATACTGCTACTGACTTGGAGCATATTTTTTAAAGGCGTGCTTGAAGCGCATGAGGCTCAAGGATTAGCACCTTTACATTGCAGAAGATTCCAAGGCGTGCGCCTCGGTACGCCTTTTTCAGATGCACTTCAATGCACACTTGGTGTGCTCTTCTATTTTCAAGATCTTCCCACCCCAAAAACGTGGTCTGTGTATAATTTTTTTTAAGCTGAAGATGAGGAAGAAGAATTTTGCTATGAAGATCCACAATTTGTTGATGATGAGGAGGGGGATTATGATGACGAATGTGATAATGAGGATGAATATTGATACTTGTTGGCCTTTGATTTGGATTTTTTTTTTTTTTTAATTCAATCAATTAGTTCATTATACGTTAATATATTTAATTTAAGTTAGTGTAACTGCTTTTGTGAATTCTAGCATCAATTTACAAAAGGCGCGTCTTGCGCCCTTAACAACAACTATGCATACGATATTAGAATGCTTAAAGTGGTGGTTACCCACTCCCCGAAGAAAACTCATTTGGCCAAGAATAGGCCAAACTGAATTAGCAAATTATTATGTTTGAGTAAACTTTAAAAAGTGCTAACCATTTGTATGGTTACCAACCTGTTCATCTATGCTATGCAGGTAATATTTCAGAAGCTTTTTCCATTTCGTGACCACTCTATTGGTATTTTTGACAAGATCACCTGCAAGAAAGCAATTAAATTTTCCGTAAACATTTTGAAGGAAATGACTGCAAAACTCCAAGATCAAAAATGTAAAAGAATGCACACTCTTCAAAAAAAAAAACATTACTTCCTCCGCCCCTTTAAAAGGTTTACAATTTCCTTTTTGGTCCGTCCCAACACAAAGTTTACGTTTTCTTATTTGACAAAATCCACCATCTCTTTCTACCTTTTTTCATTCCTATCTCTCTCTACCTTTTCTCTTTCTTACCTCTCTCTACCTTTTCTTCTTCCTACATCTCTCTACCTCAACTACCCACTACACATTTAATACTATATTTCTTAATCTTTGTGCCAAAAGAAAGTGTAAACTTATCTAAGGGACGGAGGGAGTAATTAAGAAAAGATGGTGAGTTTATTAGTACTAAGTAGTAAATGGCCCATACAAGTGATTGCCCGGTTTGAGTGAATATGGTTCACTAACCATCCTTTAAGCAGGTATCTTTATATAGGTTGACTTACCACCAAACACCAACTTGTTAACCAATCAACAGAGATTTAGCATGTAGATACCATGCTTTGAGCTTTAGGCACAAATTTAAAAAAAGCCAAAAAGGACTTTTAAAAGAACTCAATAACAAATCAATGATAGATGATGATGACGAGAATTACAAGATTTGCACAATGGTTGATAATCAATGGCACACAACCATGTATAATAGCAGAAAAAAGTGGCATCGGCAGAGGATATGCTTCCAAATGTAGATGTGTAGCGTGGAGAACATGGGGATAAAAGGCTATGAAGTTTGATGGAGGGACAATGGAGGAAAGGATGGTTCGTGCATGAGGAAAATGAAGAAGATGAAAGGGTTGTCATGGTTGCAGTGGAGGGAACTAAATTTGGCAACCGTTTAAGTTGTGGTGAAGAAGCAACAGCCTAGTTTAGATAATTCAGGGATTTTAATATACTCTCTGATTTCTTTATAGTTTTTCAACCTAGTGTTTTGGTATCTTATCAAAAGAAACTGCGTACATAGTGTGTCAATCATAACTGAACCCAATATTAACAGCATTATCATATCAAATACTGCACTTTCCCAAAAAGGAAAGATGAGAAGCTTCTCCTGGGACGGAGGGAGTATCAGCTAAACAAGATTTATCAATGTCTAATATCCACTACCTCTAAGATACCTAAAACTTTCATCATAAATGATCGACATTGACTGCCAACTGCTTGTGAGAGATGTTTGCAGAGAGTTCCATAACCTCACCATAAGATACAAATGTGAAGACATGCCTTATAGACCAGAATATGTGTATCTGAATAGCCTTCTCCATTCTTCATTTTTTTATTCACTTTGAAAAGGAGTGGAGAATGAAAAGTTATTCCAGCAAGTATAACTTTCACTCACAAAACTTCGGTTAGAAAGGAGTAATCATCGGATTCAACTGTCAACTGGCCCTAGGTTGATTGGCCATTCCAACATTTAATATCTTACTAATTGGGAAAAGAGGCATTTTTTTCTCACTTAATCAATTCTCAAAGACAAAGAGGCAAAGCATGAAAACTATTTGAGAAAATATTCAGTCTGTGCAAGAAACAGAAGCACCTCTTCTAGCATATCCAGTGTGTAACAGAGGTCTATCTGAGATTGACTAAATTTTGAAACTGAAAGACTTAGCTTGGCTGCTTGAGGTCAACATACATGCCAACTGTTAAAATTTTATGGAATGGAGCTTGTGAAAATAAGCTTTATACGAGTATCGTGATTTATTCATTTTCCAACATAAGAAAAGGGGTTTCACAGCTAATAAATGTGAAGAGGAAGTATAAGACAAATTATATGAAAATATTACCAGGTGATCCATGCGGAGTGTTTATTGCCAACTTCAACACCGCATAGAATAGTGCACCAGCACAATCAGCAGAAGTCAGATTGTATGACAACCTGAAGCATAAAGAGATAAGTATTCAGCTTTATAGGATATGCTACAAGGAATGGTTCAGGTATTAGATAAGTTCTAGCAAACTATGTGTAGTTTCACTACGGAAACTAAGAATTTATGTAGAGCTAAAAAGTAAATAAGAAGATCCTTCGATTGTATAGTTAAGAATATATTAACCTACCATAAAAGGTGTCTAATCAGGCATGAGTTTATATATGTAAATGTTGAGAGTGGATAAAATAAAAAGTAAAACAGGAAAAAAGCTTTGTTTAAAGTTGAAAAAAAGAAGTCAACTACCATGTAAATAATATTCATGAGCTTTTTTTTAACGTGACGAAAAATACTGTGATTAAAGTTGCAGTGAGTACTATATATACATTTGGAACATAATTATTTTCATCAGTACAGTATTCATGTTTTCAGAACAAGACATCTTTGTTTCTAGCAAACACATTTTGTCTTCACCACCATGAAACTATAAGGGTGAAACTCTCACAACTACAACAAGATCAAAAAGGATGGATGTGAAGGCAACATCATACCGCAGTGAATTTACTTCTAATATTACGTGGTCTTCTTTGACATTTTCATTTACAGCCCTCAAAAAAGTTGCTTCAACCTGCAATATAATAAGCACAGAGATCACATTAGCATTCAAAAACTACTAGTGCATACTAAGCATCGTCGTGAGCATGCACCTCTCGTTCAAAGTGGGCAGAGTCGTCTTTGGCATCTTCATCAGAATCAGGTTCCAGCTCTCCTAAAGGTGGAAGAATAGTGCCATCTTCATCTGATAACTCCAGTTCACCAGTCACAGTTTTCATTATATCAACAAGTCGATCTGCAGGTATTGGTGCTACTGAATGCCTCCATTCTTCTCCATGACCACCCTCACCCACTGACCAAATGAAACCAACCCCACCATAGCCAACCTGGCCAATTGGTAATTAGTTAGAAAGCATACATATGCAGACCAATCCTCCAATGCAGGCTCATATCATGATATAATGTAAAATAATTCGAATCTGGGGTTCAACTAATATTACATAAAATGATTTTTGTTAAGAAACAATTGTCATTCTTGCCTTAAGTGAACCAGTGCAATCCACATAGTAGGTATCATTTGATGAAGCTCTTTCAACAAATACAACCTTAAAGGACATAATAGTTCATTTGTAAAACGTTCAAAACCATAATTAGATGGAAACTTATGTATATAGTTGAATATTACAAATTAAGAAGTTTCTGAAGGGGCATATAAAACTTCAAGAAGTGCAAACATAGAACATTATAGTTCATTTGTCAAACTTTCAAAATCATATCTAGCATGAAATTTATGTGGACAGCTGAATATTACAAATTAAGAAGTTTCTGAAGGCGTGTATCTAAAACTGGCAGCTGTAATGATATGCAATGATATGTGAAACTCGACTCTAGATATACCTATTAGTTACCAATAAATATCCTTTTCTTCTAGATAAAAGTTCATGTACACCGAGTGCAGTTCCACTCTTTTTTAAGTACAAAAAATAGCTATGCTAAAACTAAAAGCTCTGAAACTTAGCACTCAGACATTGCATTCACAACGGGAAATGGAAAAAAAAGTGTTCCGCAGACATTAACTTTTATTTGAAGGACAGAGTTCTAAGGCCAACTTCAGCTGCTTAAATGGTAAAGAATAAAATCAATGCAGAAGAGAAATGGACCTCAGACTGTATTTGCAAATCAGATAACCCAGGCATCAATTCCTCTGACAAGCTTTCAAGTTTATCTGATATTGCTGCATATCAAAGAACATATAGTAAGAGACTACATAGGCTAATATGATTTTTTATATAACTGGAACCTAGAAAGTGAAAACCAGTAATGCAACCAGAACAAATTATCTAGAAGAAAAGGCTCGTCGTAATTATTCAGTCTTTTTCCTAGGAAATGGTACATGGAGCATCTTTTAGTATTATATTCCAAGACATTTTAATACCCATGTTCACCCAAATAGGTAAATGCTGAAACTAGAGTGCGTCCATTTACTGCCTCTGATAGGATTAAAAGATGCATTCTGAAATGCTCTCCAATATTATTTCCGCAAAACAGAAAGACCATTGTTTTCCCAAAATTTTGGATATGTAAGAGGTTACAGAAGTTACATGCAATTTCTATGTTCTCACTGATGCTATCAGCATATTCCAGCTCTTCATCACTGTCTTCTTTGATAGGCTGTTTTAGTAGAGAAACCTTTGAGTATGCAGGCACAACAACATTTTGTCCAATTATGACCTGCACAGCTTTAGCGCATGAGATCATACGAGCTAAAGTCAAAACAAGCGAACAATATTACAACATATGCTAAGTGGATACATTTATGCAATATTAAAGAGACAAGCTCATTTTTGCAAGACTGGTGCCACAATCAGCTATCTATTTGAGAAAGATATAAAGAAGCATCCTGCGACCACCAACCTAGAGTGTTACCAAGCACATTTATCTGAGTACATGACATGGCTTTTCATTCTAAAATGGTTGTAGATTTGACTTGTAAAGATGATTTGGTGCTTGTTGAAAACTTCCTTCTCTTTTCTACAGTTACAAAGTGTTTTTTCACCAAAACATGAAATTAGTAACGACTCATGAATGGAAAATGAAAAAAAAAACAACGATCTTATACCATAACAACTAATTTGAACCATGTGTGCATTTATGAGTTCATACAACAAAGACTCCTAAAATTTTGGTGCTAGCAAGTCAGTTCAATTTAAAATAATTAAATTCAATAAGGAAGTGACTAGAGAGAATGGGATTTTATCGCTGTCACAAATCGTGTGAAATAAAAGTTTTATCCATAAAAACTTAGCAGATTTTTCTAATAAGATTGTTAACCGATTATCAGATTAAACTCCCAATCAAGTGGAATATTTATAATTAAATGCTTAACATGTAAGACTGCAAGAAAAGAGTGGCCATCTAAAGAAAAGGATATTGATACACTTAGGCACTTAAAGAATGAATACCTTGAAAGATACAACAACACCAGCTTCAAGAACTGCTCCATATTTCATGATCACCCCATCACAAAGTATTGCATGCGTTAACATACAGTCATCCTCAATGGTAACATTATCCCAAATATAGCACCCATTAATTGAAACATTTGATCCAACTGTGCAACCTTCGCCTATGACAGAATTTGATACTTTTGTGTGGTTTCCGATAGTGGTGCCACCACCAATAACAGTAAAAGGGCCAACCTTTGCAGAACGTGACAGCCCTATGTCTGTAAATTAAGGTAAGAACATCTGGAATGTCAAAAGGAATCGATACAATCATGATAGGGAAGCCCTATAGGAGTTTGTTAATGTAAAGTGGAGATATTTTTCAGTAAGTCTACACAAGCAATGACATAAAGAGCTGGCATAGAAAGGCATTCAGATAAAGCTCTATGGCTAAATACTACTGTTTGCAAAAATAATTTGCTTTGTACCCAGCATGGAAATCTAAATAATGAAATTAAGAATAGCCATGATAAGAAAAACAAGGCTCTACCAGTCAATCTATATTTTAATAAGAAGAAAATTACAATACATAATCTATTCAACTAGTAAAAAAGACAACATGTTTGTGGTTTGGAAGCTTTTAAATCCAGAGTCGGTGAAGCTATATCGGAGCTTTCATCACATTCACAATGTCATGCAAGCACAAATTTTATAATATCAAATACTCAATTGGGTTCCCTTGCAAGAGAAAAGTGCCAGATTGTCTGATTTGCTTCTAAGTTTGCATACCAGTATGGTATTCTCTATATAACATGTAAGTCTCCAAGTTCAAGATTTATTATCTCATTGAGAACCATACAACGAATAAATCATATTATACATATTATCTCTTTGCACAACTTCACGGCTAGATCTTTACTCCAAAAAATTACAGGTATAAATTATGCAAAAAATCGTAGCAAGCTATCTTAATACAGCTTAAAACAAGCCTAATATGAATTTCAGAGCTTTTTTACCTGATGCTTGATAAGTTCCCTGTCTTAGAAGCTGTGTTAGACAATTCCCCTTAAACCTAATGTCAGGCACAAAAGGATAAGACCACCTATGTATTATATCTTTACTAACAGTGTCATAGCTCCGATAATTGTCAATCCTCGCTGCATAACTTGAATGAATTTCATGGGTGAAAATTTTGTAATCCATAATCTGAGCAAGGAAAATGATAGTTAGACCATATTTCTGAAGATATCCCTTACACACTTGTCCATATATGCTACAAAATGCATACATATGCATACTTGGACTATGGTAAATGTAGGGTGATTAAAGGTTACATCGATTCATAATGACTAGAGAGGCCTTGCTTCATCCTGGAGTTTTGAGTACTGAGATAAGATAGCGTGTGAGTGAACTAGATTGTCCAAGTGACCAAAACATGTCCTTTTAATTCAAATTCTTACATCATCAACAAGTAAACCCTTGACAAAATGACGACGCAAATGCTGATAGTCAAAATTGTCTGTTAAAAGACTGAGAACCTCGGGAGAGCATATATCAATATAACAATCCTGCAGAGAACATGGATAACTCTTAGTATCATATAAATACAGCTCTTGTTGACCATCTTAGTATGAGAAACTTTATGGAAATATCGCCAAGCAAAAAAATATAGAGTCAATACTTAGATTGTGGAGTGCATCAAATAGAGTTGCAACAGGCTTGCATGCATATATCAAAAGTATAACATGTAAGGACCCACCATAATAAGCAGAGGTGTCGTCTTCTGCCAGTACACTTAATGAAGCATTTGACAGATGCATTGCAACAGAAATTGAATGAACATCCACTTATTCATACGTACAGTAATCTTGAACTAAGATAAGATTTTACTCCTGCGGTTCAGATTCTTTAAGTCTGCACAACAATGCCCATTTCAATATGAGACTCTAAGATACATGACCTAGCTGCAATTTTTCCAACTTAAGTTTTAAATCTAGGTGTGGTAACAAGTAAGACAGCCCATTTTCTGGAGGAAAACCTTTGATAAAATTTTAGGGGACAAATCATCTCCATAGTCTCTGTGGATTGAGATATATCACTCATAACAGCTATATTTTTTTATTTTTCGTGCTTAAAGACACCTTCGTCAATTAACCATCAGAGCACCAATTTCGGTCTTAACTCAAGAACATTAGAGCATCGAGGGGAGACACCCATACACACACATAGAGAGAGGCATTTATAAAATTAAATATTTCAAAGACAGCAGCTGCTGTTTCTTGACTACTCTGTTATAATAAGCAATCAATTAAGAGGGAACTGTCAACTAAAATGAAGAATACCGTCATTAATTTCTAATTTGTTGGACATATATTATCTTTTGTTTCTTTCTTTAAATTCCTTTATAGATGGTATTTTGTGATTTGTTCTTTAAATGCAGAAAGATAAGGTTAAACAAGTTAAATAAAGGTAGAAACCTGCTTATCATTGTGAAGACTTATAGAAGATTTATCAGTCAATAATGTCGTGTCCAAAGCAACAGTCCCTTTTGAAGAGTGGGTCATGTCTTCGTAATACAAAAGCTGTTTTGTCTCAGGATTAATTGCCATAAACAGCTCCTCTGTTCCAAGACGTGATTGATGAGTTATTGGAGATAGCTTTGACTGTTTAATTACCATGGTCATTACAGCATTGCTATCCTTTTTCCTTCTCTCTTTGTGTTCTTTAAGCACCTGTGTTAGTGACATGTTGCTCACAGTGTCTCCGCTAACAAGAATGAAGTCTCCATGTATCTTCAAAGAGAACACAGCATAGTCAACTTCGTTAATTTTGTACTCACTACTCAAAGATAGCAAAAGACTATATATTTGATTATTTCTGCATCCACCTAGCGGCATGTTTGATAGGGTAAATTATTTAATATGGATAATTGAAATATATCAAATAATATGGAGATCACTGTGTTTTACAAGGTGTATAGACTATAATAGTCCTACCAAACATGCAACTAGTGTACCTGAACCATGTAAATAGTATTAAACCAAAGTATGACAGTAGGGTTTATATTTGAGTAAAATATTTCAAATGACTCTAATTTAGATGGATTACTAATGCATGAAAATCGTAAGATAAAATGAAGTTAGAAGTACCGGGAACAACTCACCACATTCCTTTCATATATAAATCGCAGAGCATCCCCAGCACTTGTAGCATTGTGTGATTCTATTGTAGTGACAGAAAAGTTTGGTTGACCGAACCACTCAGAATTTTCCAGATAGTCAGTCACTTGTTTGGAATGAGCACAGCAAAACACAAAAACTTCTTCAACTCCAGCAGATTCAAGCCACGTTAAGGTATAATCAATCATAGGTGCATTAACCAGTGGCAACAGCACCTTAAATAATACAAAAAAAAAATTAATAGACTAAATGAAAAAAGCAAAGTGAAGGTTAATCTCCCTGTTCAAAATCACATTGCAAGAACACATTTAACTCACTAAAAGTAAATAAGCAATAAACATTCCCAAAGTATCTCACTCTTCAATCAATTAGAATCTATACTTTAGGGCGTTCAAGGGTGATTGGGCGGAAGAGAGTGGCAAAGCTGTCAGCTAACAGGATAGCTTGTAAGGGGACATGAGTGAGTTCCTCCTCTGCATCTTCCCCTCCAACTCCTCCACTTCTCCATTTCTTCGACACCATTTTGCCGCTGGTTTAACAGAAATTGCTCTGAAACTAAATCGGAAAAGGTTATTCTGCTTATTAAAACCCTTCTCTTTTATACTTGATAGCCATTTAATTTAATAATACTAATATTCAAAAGGAAGCTTAACATCAGAAAGATAATGGTAACTATGTTTTGAGACTAATAGATCAAAAAAATGTCATAAGATCATGAAATGGCATTCATGTGTTCATATGAGCCATAAGACTCTGTATTTTCTATTTGTGTAACCACAAGCTTTTTTCCATCAAAACCCCAAAAATATTCATTCAGAATAACAGGGGTGAGGTGAGGGTAGTTGAACAGACAAGTGATCTTTCGGCACTTAACTTGTAATTTAAAGCAAAAATCAGAGCATGAAGATCCATTCGTGACATTAATAGGCAATTAAAATGCAGGTTATTAGCATATGAATGATAGTTTGTGAAACACGTTTGGGAGACTGCTAATTCACAACCAGAGCTAAAAATACGATACAAAAGGTTTCACCAAATCGATTAAAACAGAAGCATCAAAGTAAATTTATCAAAAAGCATGGAATATACCGAGGATTATACCTTCAATTTACTTCATAATAATACAGGAAACTCGAAAGCCAATAACCCAAACACCACTACATTTACACCAACTTTACAGAAAATTAACAAGAAACAAGGGGAATTCACTCACATAAAATTCCAGACTAAAAAGCAGGAGGAGCGGTAAGCCGTCGAATCGCGAAGAACGCAATTTCCGATAGTTGTAGCTGCCGGTGATGCACGAACCTTCGTAACGTTGCTGAGTCGTTTTACGGCCTGAAAATGGTCCGGAGGCGGAGGAGGTTATACTAATTATTATAACTATTTTTATTTCAGTATTTCCTTTTTATCAAAATTAATTTCTTATCATAAAACATATTAACATGGTCCCAAGATAAATATTTAAAACACTTTGGGTAAATATCATTTAGTATAATTAAGTCAATGGCATAAATAAATATAATTTAAATATTCACATTTGGTTCCATGGGTGAAGAGGAACAAAATATTTCACCCATGAAATATATTTAACTAAAATAATATTTTAAAATTAGTAAATAGCAGGTAAGTGTTTTAAAATATATTTTACTACTAGAACAAAATAAGTTATTACAATACCAAAAATATATTATTATAAGATCAATTTTTTAGGTGAATTTGTGAGTTGTAAGATCAAAATATTTTATTACTACAAGGGCAATTTGTGTTAAAATATTGTGGAATATTCGTTTACGATTCGCGAATTTTTTAGGTTACTATTCTTACAGTAGCATAATTGTCCTTATAGCAGCGTATTTTGATTTTATAGTAAGACAATACTTGAATACGAAAAAGATGTTTCAATTAAGTTTTATTCGCGATTTTTTACTTAATTTTCTATATTTTATATATGAAATATTATATACTTTTTTGTGATAATAATCATTATAAAACATATATGGCAGGAGTATTAAAAAAATTATCATATTTTCTATCAATATTGTATATAAGTTTTTCATTATTTTTTGAACTCAAATTAAGAAAAGTGATTAAATAATAAATATATATAGGACAATTAATGTGATTGAGGGAAATAGAAAAATAGAGAGAAAAAGTAAGATATAAAGTAAAGTGTAAAAATAAAAAGTTAAAAAATATTTGTAAAAAAAAAGTATGAAAAATTTATAGACAGACGGACCAAAATGACAAAATGGGTAAAGTATTATGTGCACTTTGTACATTGTATACGAGTAATACTATTATTTGTGAAAACTAATATTATTGGTCAAGAGAACTGATGTTATTCGTAAAAGCTGAAATTATTGTTCATGGTACACATGATGTATATAATAGGAGTACTACAATTCTCTGAAAAATAAAAAGACTTGTTGTGGAAGGTGATCATCATCCTTGGTGCTCCATAATACAAGAGGCAAATGAAGCCATAAGAAAGAAAGCAATCTGAAATTCAGGCATACTTTGTCCTGAAATCAACATCTCATATTTTACAAGGTTGAGGGGTACTAGGATTTCTCCTACACTGAATAAGTGGTGGATATATAACAAAGTATGCACCATTGTTAAGACTAAAAAAGGATGGGATGGGATTCAAATGCATGCTATTTAACCAAAAAAAAAAAAACTCTGCTTAAATAAATTTTCAGTTTAATTAAACCGAGTGAATTAGGCATTCAGTTACAACCATTATAGTTATTTAGCCTTGAGTGCCTTCAATTAATTGCATTCAATTTCATTTCAATTAATTGCACATATATTTTTTGTTTTAATTTTTAATTTTTAATTTTTAATTTTGAAAAGTAGAGGTGAAATTGACTAAAAAGAAGTGTAAAGGGGTGCTCAATAGTACAAGTAATACAACCAAAAATGATTAACAAAGGAAAATTCGGGGTGGGGTGGGGGTAAAGAAAAAAAATTAGAAACAACAACGCTATTATAATCGTAGAAACATTAAAAAAGATTAGAGAGTTGAGTTCTCGATCCACGAGGGGTCATTTGCTCCATACCAATAGTGAGGCAATGGAAAGTTTCTGGCAAATTCAACAATTGTATGTGTCACTATGTTAAATGACTTTTGAATGTGGTTTATGTCTGCACTAAGACATTTTCAAGCTCACTCCAAATATCTTCAAGTATGAAACCTTCCGGACTAAAAATTTATTTTATATTGTTGATGGCTTTTACGTCCAATTTGTCTAATCAGATTTTTATGCACTTGAATCAGGGACGGGCGGAGGTGTATGTTAAGGAGGGTCATGGCCCCCCTAACTTTTATCTCATATGTAATTTTATATCTGGTATTAACTTTTCCTATTTTCTTTTAAGTTCCCCCTGCATAAAACTAGTAATGGACTAAATAATAAAGGGAAAGTCTCAAATACACCATACACACCAAAACAGGTTTGGTGCATTCATTTTTTAATGCTTTTTCTTCTTCTCCTTTCTTCTCCCTTCTTCAATGGCGCCTAGCGGTACTCATTTCGTACGTTATTATTAATCACTATTTTTCCATAACCGATCATTTATATGGCGTAGACAAACATACACATATAATATTATTATTGTTAACGAAGACTTCAATAGATAATAAGACATGAAACCATCATTCATTAATTACCGATTTTAACAGTGGAGTATTTTATTGGGCTTCTCTATTACAAATGAATATTTCCTTCCATTTTAATATCGTAAATTTGATCGTATACATATTGATGAGTTTGTTTGGAACTCTGTGCTGTAGCTGTTTTTCCCCAATTCAGTTAAATTTTTTCATCTCCGAACAATTATTTTAGGGCGATGAGATTTCTCGAAATTAGAACAGCAACAAATAAAAAATGGGTTGGTCTGCTATGGACTCGGGTGCATGTTATGCACCCTAGTTCATGTTGCACTTTTCAGTTTTACTGACTTACATTTTTTGGTAAATGGTGTTGCACTTTTCAATTATTAAACTGTATAATAATATTTTTAGTCATAGTGACTTACACTTTTTAGTAATATTGTGTTGTACTTTTCAGTTTAATAACATACATTTTTATTTAGACTAGAGTGCATACTAGACTTTACCATAAAAAATAGTACTGAAAAGTGGTAACTGTTATTACTGAAAAGTGTTAACTGTTATTAGTGAAAAGTGGTAATTGTTATCAGTGAAAAGTTGATTCAAAATACTGAAAAGTGGGGTATGTTACTACTGAAAAGTGGTAACGGTTATCAGTGAAAAGTTTTATTCAAAATAGGGAAAATATCACTTTTGGTCATTGAACTTTACCACTTTTCACATTTGGTCACCCACATTTCATCACTATCAAAATTGGTCACTCACTTTTTCTTTTTTATCAATTTTGATGCTGCTGTTAGTGAATCCGTTATTGACAAACGGAGAAAAGGTTTTGAGGGAACACTTTTATTTTCCCTCCTTTAATTTCTAAATTCTAAACCCCCAAACCCATTTTTTTTTTAAATTTTACGAATTTATCTTCAATTAATATTACTGGTGTGTGGGGTTAATAATAGATTATCAATTATAAATGGGGAAATGAATTCTAATAATTAACTATTTTGAAATAAGTTTATATTCTCAATTATTATACAAATTTAATATGAAAACCAGTAATTGAAATATTATTCAAAAAAGTCTTTAAAAAACAGAGTACAAAAGCAAGTCTTGAATAATTTTCAACCACAGTGAATACAATAATTATAAACCATCTAACTACACACCATAATTATAAAAAATGAGTACATAACTAGTACATGAACACCACAATCTGACTAATTTGGCTCGCCATCACTCTCACTTGTTTTTCCTTTGGTATTTTCCTTGTTTTTCCTTTGGTATTTTCCTTGTTTTGGTCATTTTGATGAACCACTGACACTCTTTCTCATGTAAGTAGCTAGATTTGACATAGTGATTTAATTCACTTCTCCTTTCACAATAATTGGATTGTGTACTCTTGATTATTGAACAACCTATAAGATAAGAAATTAATCTCCTAACAACAGTAATTATAAAATGACATTGTAAGCCAAGACACACTGTTTCATTGTGATTTTTCTTTTCCTACCACGTACTGCGTTTCCCATTTCCTACTTACCCTGTAAAATGAAAAGTAAACCAACAACAACAATGAGATGATAATAAATCATAATTGAGTTATATGAGCTACTCCTGGGAAGGGTTCGTTTCCCATTTCCTAGTTACCCTGTAAAATGAAAAGTAAACCAACAACAACAATGAGATGATAATAAATCATAATTATTGAGTTATATGAGCTACTCTTGAGAAGGCTACTCTTGGGAAGGGTTCGTTGATGAATCACCCAATGTTCTAGAAGATGCATGAGAATTCCTTCTGACCTATTACTATTACAACAGATAAATATAATAACATAATTTAGTGATACAAAAAACTTAAATATTAAATTAAAATAAGAAATACATATTGTACATACTGGTAATTTTTGTTTCTTTACTTGAGTATTACTTGTTGGAGTATTTTTCACACTAATTGGCTGAGATTCTCCAATGGGTATTTTTCACATTGATTGGCTGAGATACTCAATGGCTGAAATTGAAATAAGAAATATGGGGTGTAGAAGCATTCTGGTTCCTTTTAAACATCTTCACCTCTTAGTACAAACTCAAAATCACTCTATTGTGGTTTGGGAGTTTAGGGTTAAGGAATTAAAAGAGGAAAAATAAAAGTTGACGCTCAAAACCTTTTCTCCGTTAGTATATGACGGATTAACTAACAACAACATCAAAATTGATAGAAAATAATAAGTGAGTGATCAATTTTGATAGTGATTAAATGTGAGTGACCAAATGTGAAAAGTGGTAAAGTTCAGTGATCAAAAGTGATATTTTCCCTTCAAAATACTAAAGAGTGGTGTCTGTTATTAGTGAAAAGTGGTGTCTGTTATTAGTGAAAAATGTTGTTTTTTAATACTTAAAAGTTTTATTCAAAATACTGAAAAGTGGTGTATTAGTGAAAAGTGGTAGTTGTTAATAGTGAAAAGTGGTGTCTGTTATTAGTGAAAAGTTGATTCAAAATACTGAAAAGTAGTGTCTGTTATTACTTAAAAGTGGTGTATGTTATTAGTGTAATGTGGTGTTTATTATTACGGTTAATACTTAAAAGTTTTATTCAAAAAAAAAAAAAAAAAGGTCACAGGTTTCAAACCCGTGACCTCACTTCAAAATATTGTAACCGTCTCGACAACAGTTCCTTTGGTTGAATGTTCCGCGTTTGTAGATATTATTGGTTGACTGGTGGCATAGTGTGCACGATGCACTATGCACCAGAGACTAACTCAATAATAAACTAAGCTCAGCTCACACAAAATCCTTATAAATTGACTAATTCTATTTTTTGATTTAATTCCTTTTAAATTAAAAAAAAAAATCCATATACGTATTATAGCCGCAATTGGGAATAGTAGAAAAAAAAAAACTAGGGAAGGCAATGGGACGGGTAAAAACCCGGACCCGCATAAAACCGGCCCGCACAGGGCGGGTAAATACCTGGTCAAACGGGTCCCGGGGTGGGTAAATACCCGGTCAAACAATACCCACCGGGTCAGGGACGACACTACAAGAAACAGGGGGAATAGCGACGAAAATTTTGCGACAAATCTAAATTTCATCGCTAAAATCAATTTTTAGCAACGAAATATAAATTTTCGTCACTAAATTGTCAGATTTAATATTTGCAACAAAATTTATATATTTCATCGCTATATTAGCAACAAATTGCTTCATTTTGTTGTTAATAATCAAAACAAAAAGGAAAATTATATTTCGTCGCTAATATTTTGCGATGAAATAGAAATTTTCGTGGCTAATTTTTTGAAATTATTTTTTACAACAAAATTTATATATTTTATCGCTATATTAGCAACAAATTGCTTCATTTTTTTGTTAATAATCAGAACAACTATGAAAATTATATTTCGCTGCTAATAATTTGCAATGAAATAGAAATTTTCGTGGCTAATTTTTTTAAATTAATTTTTGCAACAAAATTTATATATTTAATCGCTATATTAGCAACAAATTTCTTCATTTTGTTGTTAATAATCAGAACAACAATGAAAATTATATTTCGTTGCTAATATTTTGCGATGAAATAGAAATTTTTGTGGCTAATTTCTTGAAATTAATTTCTGCAACAAAATTTATATATTTCATCACTATATTAGCAACAAATTGCTTCATTTTATTGTTAATAATTAGAGCAACAATGACAATTATATTTTCTTGCTAATATTTTGAGATGAAATTGAAATTTTTGTGGCTAATTTTTTGAAATTTATTTTTGCAACAAAATTTATATATTTCATCGCTATATTAGCAACAAATTGCTTCATTTTGTTGTTAATAATCAGAACAACAATGAAAATTATATTTCGTCACTAATATTTTACGATGAAATAGAAATTTTCGTGGCTAATTTATTGAAATTACTTTTTGCGATGAAATTAAAATATTTCATCGCTATTCTAGCAACGTATTGCTTCATTTTGATGTTAATAATCAAAACAACAATTAAAATTATATTTTGTTGATAATATTTTGCGATGAAATATAATTTTTTGTGGCTAATTTATTTAAATTACTTTTTGCGATGAAATAAAAATATTTCATCGCTAAACTAGCAACAAATTCTTTTATTTTGTTGTTAATAATTAGGACAACAATGAAAATTATATTTAGTCGCTATTATTTTGCGATGAAATATATCTTTTGTGGCTAATTTCTTGGAATTAATATTTGCAACAAAATTAAAATATTTTATCGCTACACTTTTAACAAATTATTTTATTTTGTTGTTAATACTAAGAACAACAATGAAAATTGGAGTATATTTTTTGACTAATATTAAATCAACTATGCATATTAAATCAAGAAAATTGTTAAAGTAACATTGATTTTTACAATTGGAATTGTTTTAAAAATTACAATATATATACACACATATATACATATATAATTTTTACAAGTTAAAAATTAATCAATTAATAAATGTGAAATAAATTATTAAATGAGTAAAAATAACTAAATTAGTAACAATTGAATACATATATAATTGTAGATGTTGTTAACTCTTAAATGCTTTAACATTATCAACAACATCTTAATTTGACCTTCCTTGATTTATTCTAAGTCATTTCTGAAATGTTACATTAAATGTTGTACTAAATGCTCTCACATTCAGGTACGATTCTAGAAGCTTCTACAAGAGTCTGGAACCTGGAAGATTCCAGAATGTTGGAGAACGTGTTAGAAGAGTTTAGAGCATTGTAGAACGACCTGGAAGATGGAAGAAGGAACTAGAAAGATCATGGAAGTTGAGTTCCTAAAAAATAGGATCTCATAATGGAAGGATCTAGAATTCGGCTATTGCTCTATAAATACCACTGAAGCCTTTCATTTCAAAGCATGCACTATTCGAGTAACACCTTCTTGAGCGTTCAACCCTAGTTAGGAGTTATGGCCAGTAGTTGCATCATTTAATGTACACCGAGGGATACCATACCTTCCCGTGTATTTAGTTCTAGTCTTGTATCGAGTGAGTGTGAATCATAGATCAAATTAATTCTTTAGACAGTGTTCTTACACTTAAGTCTATTTGCGGATTCAGGCACCTGCCTCGATTGTAGTTTCCGTTTGTGGAATGTTGAAGTAATTGCTGAGACATTTCACACGACATTTTCGTAACTTAGGAACTAAGTTATTGTTTTCGCCGTAAGGCTTAGCATAGGTTTTGTTATTAATAAAATCTATGTTAAAAATTATTCCATTGTGTTTTAGTGTTTTAGACTTCCGCTGTGTACTGTGTTTACTTATTCATATTCTGTTAGAGTTAATGCTACACTAATTGTCACAACATTCAGTGTAACATTGTTCTGTTTTTTACTTAAACACTAGATACTACCCCACGCACACTTTCAATAATTAATATTAAAAACTGAACCAAAGAGCTGTCTGCCCGAGTGGTAGGCGCCCAGTTATGGGCGCCCATCCACCCGGGATCAATTCCACGAAGACCAAATAAAATATTTATTTAAATAAAATGGGGGAGAGGGTATGTGGGTGCGGGGCGGGTGTAGGTTGGGTACGGGATGGGGCGGGGCGGGTCGAGTGCGGAAGTGGGTTTAGAGAACGATTTAGTTGGTTGGGGTGGGTTGGGGCGGGTCGGGTCGGGTGTGGGTGTAGGTTGGGTTGGTCGAGTACGGAAGTGAGTTTAGAGAATGATTCGTAAATCGGATATCTATAGCCAAATATTAGCGACAAAAGTATGGAATTTGTCGCTAATTATAATATTTTTGTCGCTAATGTAAGTTAGCGATGAAATAATTTTGTCGCGGTATTTGTTGCAATACACCCGTCGCTAACGTGTTTGCGACAAATATTTGATTTTCCTCGCAAACATTTTGTGATGAAACTCATATTTTCGTCGCTAACATTTGGCGATGAAACTTATATTTTCGTCGCTAATATTTTGCGATGAAACTCAAATTTCCGTCGCTAATAATTTGAGATGAAACTCAAATTTTCATAGCAAACATTTGTGATAAAATTAATTTTTTTTGTCGCAAACACGTTAGCGACGGGTGTATAGCAACAAATTTTGCGACAAAATTATTTCATCGCTAACTCACGTTAGCGACGAAAATATTAGAATTAGCGACAATTTTTTTCATGGCTAAATTGCAGTTTTCTTGTAGTGCGGGTACTCAGATTGTATATACCCGACCCGAACCCGACCCGTATAGATATATATTTAAAAAAATTTATATATATATATATTAAAAACTAAAGAGTACCTTTCTAGGGTATTTATCAATACAGAACACATCACAGCCGCACAAAGCTGCTTTCTTTGATTCTTTCTCTCCCACACATCCACTCATAGTTAAATGTTACAGTAGTTTTTTTAATTCTTAGTTCTCACAATTCAAAATCTTTAATTTATTTGTAGATGTATTGCTTAAATTGTAAATTGGTTCGAAGACTTCAGCAGTTTCCATACACTGATATATATTATACATTTATAATTTTATACTCCCCAAATTCAAATTGTTAAATGGCATTAATGGATTGCTGAAATAAAACTAAGAAATGGAGTACTTTTTTTTTTACCTTATTTGCAGGTATTGTAGATTTTTACGAGGAAGAAGACGCATTTGAATTTATTCAATTTCATTTTGTATGCATAAGAGGAGTTTTTATGTACAATTGTAATTAAATAGCAGATTAAAAAAAAGGTGGGAGATGCGGGGCGGGTTTAACCGCCGGGTTCGTGGGACGGGACGGGACGGGTTTAGGCGGGTATTGAAACGGGGTGGGGCGGGTAACGGGTCTAAAAAAATTGACGGGGCGAGTCATGGGACAGGCCATACCCGTCCCGCCCCGTTGCCAACCCTAAAAAAAACCCATAATTCCTTTTATTTTTCTCCAACGGTGAATAGTAGATTTGTTATTTTAATTAGTTCGAGTCTATTATAGATAGAAAGAAGTGGTAACTTTATATTACTTTAATATTTTTTTAGACCTGTTTGCAATTAACTCATTTAATAGTATTAAATAAATAAAATTAGCCCTTTAAAAAATAAATATTGAAGAAAGTATACTTAACAATTTTACATCATATTAAATAACATGAAGAAATAAAGTATTAATTATTTATTACATTGTCAATTATATTTAATGTATTAATTCTTTTTTACCAAAGAAATTAACAAATTAAATTGTCAATTATATTTTCTTAAATATATTAATTTGGTAAATAAATAAAATCACATATATATTTTAATGTTTTGAAAAATTAATTTATTATTTCGTGTGAAATATTTTCCACATAAAATATATTTAATTAAAACAATTTCTATTTAGATGTGAATTTTTACCTCATCTTACCTTAATTAACTATATTTCATATATAAAATATTTTATACGGAGTATAAATTTTTGTGATTTGTTTTTCGGCCCCCCCTAACCTTGGGTCCTAGGTCCGGCCCTGCTTGAAATGGTAAAAATTGCATTCCAGAATTGCTCCGAGTTCAACACCAAACACCGTCCCTGGATTGGCGATCCTTTTGCAAGAAACAATCAAAATCTTTCCCCGTGCATTATAAAGAACGTTCACGATTGAGAAAATGTTGTTCTCGTCGAATCCAACATCAGTCAAGAGGGTAATCCGATCTGCTTGATCATCCGGAATGAGGGCGTTGGAGGCCATAGCCATCTTGTGAGGGTGCGACTCTAACACGATATGGGCCATCTGGTAGTCGTGCATGAATTATAACACTTGATCAACTTTAAAAGCATGTAGCTTCCGACAAGCGAGTTCAGGCTCCCATCCACAATGTTTAATTTTGCACATCTCCCGCAACGCAAATCTCATTAAGATTGACATGCACCTCATTGTCCTCCCATAAGGTAACAAAATCCAAAGTGTCAAGGTGCTTGGCCTTTTTTATTATGGGTCAAGGTGGAGGTTTTTCCAATATTTTTAAAAGCCAGACATAAAAATATGGCATAAATAGTGCTAGCCAATTCATGGCCTCAAACAGGGGGTAGGAACATGATTGCCTAGAGAGATTATCTTCCACATAAAGATCATAATCTTTGGAGGCATTTTCAGGTTCCAAACCTTTTTCCACCAATTCTTCTGTCGATCATGGTTCGAGTAGCCACTGCTTGGAAGAGATTTCGAGATCTCGACCCTTGAATGAATGCATATCAAATTCAGTCATTATGATTAATGTTTCAGAGTGGAATTTTAAGCTGTTTGCAAGTTTATTTACTACCAAAGTTCAACACATTATTCTGCTTTACATGAAATTGTGTAATCACTAATCAGTACATTCAACAAATGTTAGTTTGCATTGATTTGAGCAAAAACAACACGAACAACAGTAACCATACCAAATTTCTTATTCTTCATAACTTACATACATGATCCATAATTGATTTAGTCGATCAAATCGAAAAACCAGCGACCCTAAAGAAAAAAAATCACTAACTACCCATCCGATGAATTCAAATACTAAACGGGACGTCGAAGGAGTGGATAATATATGTGAGCACCAAAGCCAACAACATCAGGCAGTATGCAATGCCCTGGTCGATTGAAGTCCCTGGGGAAGACAATAAAGAATACATCAGACAAACCTTTTCGATCCTTTCTACTAGAATAAACGCATCAAACATCATGACATTGAATAAGTAATTGAGCTAAGAAGTAAGGATCGATGCATTATTCTAGTAAGAACTTCGAATAATGTTACACAAGTATAGTACATGAAGATTGATTGTACAAAATAACTATGCAATAATTGGCCTTGCAACAAGGTATGGTGAATATAATTAATTAGAATGGTAAAAATGCATCATTCTCATTAGTGTTATCCTTGTAAACAAAGATAGGCATGGCTTAGCAATTAGATGCAAAATCCTTACCAGAACTAAAACTTAAAGCTATGATTTACCAGAAAAAAGAATCATTCAAACCAAGAGAACCATTTTCCTCTGTATTTTATCTATGGAAATTTAAAACCAAGATCCAGATATAGTGTAAAGGCTGAAGGAGAAAACATCTAAAGCTTGTTCACTTCTGACAGAGAACAAAATCAGATGTCGTTTGGTAGGTATGTTGAGATATTGCACACAATCGAGTGTGTTTGTGTGGGTTTAAATTTTATTTTAGGCCTGATTTGTCTTTAGTGTCGAATATGATCCAATAATAGAGTAGAAATCTGGCATTCTGACCAAGAACATGATATAATTGAAACATTAGATTTTCCCACATAAAGCATGGCATTCATCACAAATGTTGAAAATAAGCAAATTCCACACAAATATTTCTTCATAGCCAGTTTCTTTGTATTATAATTATCGGTACCAATGCACCAATCAGATCACACAACTTATTTAAATCAATTACTACATTTCACCAAACAAATCGAGACCGATAAATAGATTGAAAGGGGGTACTGACCGTCGCTTGTGGGTGCCGGAACGGGGGCGGATTGGGCGTGAACGGCAGGCATAATAACCGCAAAGATAACAGCAAATGCAGCAAAAATGCGGAAAGAAAGCTTGCAATTAGTGGCCATTTTTTGTTGTGAGATATTTCCTCTCCTCTGTGCAAATAACCCTTCTCAGAGTTGGGTGTAGGCGCGCAGAGAGAGAGAGGGAGGGGGATGAATCGAATGAAAGCACCACCAAATTGGAAGCTAAATACGTTAAGCAAAAGGGAAATGGCAAGTGTGTGTGGTGGGCGAAAGAGATGGTTTTAATAATATTCAATCTCTCCTCGGATTCTCTCTACGACCCATCTACCGGCATTCACGGTACACCCTCAAATCAAATCAATTATCGATTAATTTACCTTCTCTTCTATAATAATACCACTATTTTCCTTTTTCAAATATTCATAATAACTTTCGCTGCTCCGTTAAAATGAAATTGTATTTATAAATAAGTACGTATATCAAGATATTCTCTCTCCTATTTTTTTCATTACCTTAATTTGGTGTCATTTAGGTTGCATTTGGATGGATGAATTTAATTTAGGAAGACATTTTACATGAAATAATTTAATAATACATGAATTTTAAATAATACTATGATTTTAGAAGAATTTAAAATTTTCTTAATTTTAACTAATAAAAATGAACTTAAATTTAATTATTTAAAATTCATTTATTTACTTTTTAAAGTAAGGTGGATTATGATTGTAAATTTAGACTTAAATCTATAGTTCCAAATGAAGCCCCAGTTTATGAATCAGTGTTACGAAGAATCCCACGTGTTTTCCTTTAATTTCTCTAATTATATTATCGTACGGAGGTTAATGTGAGGGATTAAATTAAAAAGCCAAAAAAAAAAAAAAAAAAAGTTTATTAAGAAAATTTTGTTGCATGAACCGAGAGGGGCGGTGATAGGTAAGGAAGGAATATGGGTCCCAAAGAACAGGGCGCCTGCGAGATAGGAGGTGGTATTCCACGTGAACGACCGGCGGGAATCGGTTCGTCAGTTGTCTTTCGCTGGCGCCACATGCTACGGTCCAGATTCTTCCACGTGCCTTACATTATTTGTATATGACAATTCTGTTAATTACATTATACTATTATTTCTCTTTCTTTTTCATATCTTGACCAATGATCTAAATATTCTTTCCTCGAAAACAAAAAATCTTAATATTTAATTCAACTAATCTTTGTATTACATGCGATTGCAACTTAATTATATTTATATTTAAGCTGTACTACTACTATTTATTCCAATTCATCAAAGCCCCACTTGATCGGGATGTTTTAGTTGGTAAAGGTGTAAGGATTGTATCACTATTGGATTCACAAATTTTGAGCGGGAACCATTAATATTACTATAAAAAATTCATTATAAATTTCATTTTATTAATTTAAATTGAATAAATGAACTATCATTCCGTTTTGATTGTTTTATTTTTTTAGGAAGTCGAAATTGTTAAAATATTAATATCATAATTTTATTTCTTTAGTTAAAAATTAATTAACCTGCTTCAACTTTTAATTATTTTATTATTAAAATAATGAATGACTTAAAAATAATATTAAATGTTGTTAGGTAGTACAATTATAATATTCTTAATATAACACTCTAAATATAAGTGTGCAAAATTTAAACACTGGACTAAAACTCCAAAAAAATTACTCCGTATATATTAGGATGTTCATTTTTAATACGAATCGGGGAGTGGTAGAAAAAAATTAGACAATAATTTTGAATTCTTTCAATAATTTAATAATTTTTCTATTATTCTCATTTTATTGTGAAGAAAAAATTGTTGAGATATGAATTCTAGAACAAGTCCTAAATGATGAAAAAGATAAGATGAAGTTTTGATAAGCCAAAAGTAGACTTAAATATTTTCTAAGTGTTGACTGATCTAGTCTAGTTATGGAAGTTATCTTGTACAGACCAGTAGAGTTCACAAGACAAGTATTGTCAAGTATTATAAAAGACAAGTACGAATTATAAGTACTTTGTATTAAATGTTTAGGTTGTTATTGAGCTATTTTAAAGTGTATAGAAGCTCATGATTTCTGTATGTATTCGTTTATAAATATTGTATAGATTCTAAGTTGACTAAGCTATTTTATAAAGTTTAATGTAATGTAATAGTCTTGTTAGGATTAGATTAGTTATATCTAAGTCTACTACTAAAGAAGGCCGCAGAAGAAGAAGAAGAAGTCTACACAAGACAGGTGCGCGACCGCAAGACAAGACAAGTCAACATAATAAAGGAAGAAGTTAGTTATTCAAGCGCGTAGGAAGATAAGGATTAAAGAGTTAGTTAGAAATAACTAATTAACAACAGAAACGCGTGGATGGATAAGCTGAAGAAGTTATGAAGTTAGTTTTCAAGAAAAGTTGGTTACAACTGAAAGTTCTTGAAATCAGAAGTCTATAAATATCATGGCGTATTCAACGATTAAAGACTACTGCAATACTGATTACTGAAGCATTATCGAAGCATTCGAAGAAGCGAATTACTCACAGAGTTTGAAGTTCAGAAAGCAAGTCCGCAAGACAAGTGAAGATCAAAGAAGACTGCTACTGAATAGAGAAGTTTTATTTTAGTTTACTGTTTCAAGTTGCTAGATACCTGTAAATCGCTAGTAGGATCGAAGAAACACTTGGTAGTGTTATCGAGAAGATCTAAGTCTTATTTTTTGGGACTTAAAGCTACAAGAACACACATTACTCCATTGGACGAGTTAATAAGAATATCACAACTGGGTTTGTGAGAGTGGACGTAGACAAGTTGTCGAACCACTATAAACTTTGTGTTTGATTTACTTTACTGTTTTGTTTGTGTTTAATTGATTAACTGTTTAATTGATTATATTACATATCTGAAGAAGACTAGTTGAGTGTTCATAACAGAGTTCTCGAAATAAGTTGAGTATAAACTAGAATTGGGCTCATTGATATATTCTGATTTCCGCATTGTACTTTGATATATTGAAAGAATTTTGAAAAGTCTATTCACCCCCCCTGTAGACATTTTCACTAGCTTACTCAATATTAAACTCAACTTTGGGACCTACAAGTGGTATCAGAGCAGTAGTTTACGAACTGCTGTTTCTTGATAACCGACTTAAGACTTAGGGTGAAGTCTTGGTCCGTGATTGTATCTGCTTACGTGTACTTGATCCACATTCTTGTTATATTTGTTTTTTGTTTCCTGTTCTTGACTTATCTGCTTCTTGATCATAAAACTGATTAGCACTGATCTACTTGCAAAATATGTCTCTTGAAATCAGCGCTAACAAGTTACCCAAGTTTCAGGTTCAAGACTATGACTATTGAAAGTTGAGGATGGAAGCCATCTTTAGCTCCACGCACGACCTTATGATCTCCGTTGTCACTGAAGGACCTATTGTCACAATGGTTCCAAATACTGCTGCCTTAGACAAAGACAAACCTGTCGGAGTCCTCGTCAAGAAACCTAGGTCATAGCTAACCTCAGAAGAAATGAGGCAAAATAATTTGGATAGCTTGGCAAAGAATTACATCTTACACACACTTCCTAACGAGTATCTAGGAAAGGTGTTAAAATGTAAAACTGCCAAAGATATGTGGGACCGTTTAGCTATCATTTGTGAAGGGACTACCCTGATCAAAGAGAGCAAACTCTCCACTGCTGTCCAAAGATTTGAATCATTTCGAATGAAAGCTGGTGAAAATATCGACCAGCTGGATACTCGATTTACTAAAATCATGAATGACCTTGAAGTTTTGGGTAAGACATATACTCCTCGAGAAATTAATTTGCACATTCTTAAGAGTCTAGATCCTAGATGGAAGATGGTTAAGATGCTTGTTAAGAATACTCAAAACATAGACGGGTGGACTGCAGAAACCATGTTTCAAACTCTAAAGGCTCATGAGTTTGATTTAGACGAAGATGAACCATTAGCTAGTAGTGATAGAGAACATGCTGTATCTAAGAACGTTGCCTTTAAGTCTAGTTCGTCTAAGTCCTCTAGAATAGACAAGTCGAAGTCCAAGACTAGGTCTGCTTCTGTGAAAGACGAGTTGGATACTGATCTTAGTCTGAAGGATCAGGTAAACCTTATGGTTAGAAAGTTTGATAGGCTGAATAAACGTTTCGGTAGATATAAGAAGTTCTATAGAGATCATAGAGGGTCTGCCTCTAAGAACTCGTCTGAGACCAGATGAGACCGAAACTCGTCCGAAAGGAGAGACGAAGTCTCAAAAGGTAATAGACGAGATAAAGAGTCTGATGATAGGAAGATTAAGCGCTCAGATAGACGTGATAAGCGAAGGGATAACTCTCCTATTAAAAAGGCTACTAATGATCTTTTGTGCTATAATTGTGAAAAGCCAGGTCATTACATATATGAATGTCCCGACCTGAGCACTGACGATCGAGAAGAACGCAAAGCACGAAGGGAAAGAAGATACAACCGTGGCAAGAAGGCAATGATGGCCAATGATGACTCTGATTCGGATTCAGACGAGTTGCCATCGTCTTCATCTAGCTATCCGTCTGATCAAGATCACGATGAAGCCTTCATAGTAGATGATGGTCTGTGCTGCATGGCCAAAATTGACCAAGAGGTATCATCTGCTACATCCTTTCAATCTTGTGATGATTCAGATACTGATGAAAGTGATACTGTCAGTAGTGAAGTAGGCAGTAGTCTTCATCACTCTACTAGTGCTATTGAAGACGACCTCCTACTTGCTAATCAGGCATTCATTGAAGTCAGCGACGAAAACATCGCCTTAAAACAAAAAATCATTGATCTTAAGGAAGCTCAGTCTAAAGTAGATCCTAATGTAACAGTCCTAAATGAACGCTTGACTGAAGAGTTAAGGCAACTCAAAGAAAAGTGTGCATTGACAGACAGGTTATATCAAGACCTACTTAAGACACATGCAACCGAGAGAAATGAATTCAATGTTTTAAAGAGCAAGTGCAATAGACTTGAAGAACGCAATAAGTTCTTAGAGACTGAGGTTGTCACTCTAGACCTTAAACTTACTGACCTGGTTAACTCTTCCAAGATTAACCTTGAATTGTCAGATAGGTATAGGGCTCCAGCTGACAAGACTGGTATAGGTGCCGATTCACCTAACTCGTCTACTCGAGTCATTAAGAACCCTACTGCTTTCGTTTCAAGTTCTAATGATAAAGGAAAATGACCAATGATATACGATATTGGAACTCCATCTGAAGGCACTGTACCTAAACAGACTCGAGTTAACAATCCGATTACCAAGGGAGGTAAGAAGAATGTTAACAACAAGCCTGTTCCGTTTAAAACTAGTCAACAAAGGACCACTAATCGTGGATGACCCAATCAGGTCAGATACGAGGATTGGTATCCTGAGAAGACGAGTACTAGACAAGTACAGACTAGACGACAAGAGCCTAGACCTCCTTTCATAAGGCAATCCTAGCTTGTTGGGAATAAAATGAGATATGTTTTGATTGAATACCAAAACCCCCTGAGATATGCCAAAGTCAAATTGAATATGTTCTAGAAATGTTAGAACATATAGTATAAAGGCTAGATGAGGAGCTAATATGTTAGGTAGCTCTTAGATGATTAGATGCACAATTTGAGGGGGAAAATATGCTTAGAAGCCCATCAAGATCAAGTCCCCTCAAGGCTCAAACTCTGGATTCAACACTAAGTCTTTTGAAGACCAACTATACTGATCAGGAGAGTTGTCCAGAGGAGTTGTCTCAGTACAAGTAATCAAGATCAAGTGCTCTGAAAGCTTAAGGTCAACTATGCTGAAGATATACAGACAACCACACCCTAAAGAACTACAAATCAACATGCTAAGATCACACTGAAGTGAAACAAGGGTATGAGCCAAGTCATCTGAAGAAGAGCAAGCCAACCTTGCTGATAAGCAAGACTGCTGATAGTGATAAGAAGAGTTGTCCAAATGATGAGGTATGTTGTCCTATCAATGGAACAACCTTCAGATGCAATGTCCAAGTCTTAAAAAAAGAATCTGAAAGTCAGACATTGGGAAGAGTGCTGCAGAATGAAGACAAAGCTCTTACAGCCGTTTATTTCCCAAATGAGGACATGTCACTATCAAGATTCTGTCTTCTAAGTTGAAGAACTGAAAGAAGACATTTATGGACATTTTGGGCGGCCTCTCCAACGGGCAAATCCTTCATTTGTCTATAAATACAGAAGTGTGAAGACCATTTGAAAGCATCCAACTTCAACCTCAACCAAGCACATCTAACCTCAAGTTCTTACAAGCTAGAGTGCTTTCAAAGCTTTCAAAGACTATCTTAGTCTTCATACACTTCTTCTAAGCTGTACTACACTGTATATCCATACACAAGCTTAGAGAGATATCCTATCCTTATACACTGATCTTCATTGTAAAGGATATCTCATTAGTTGGAACCTTACTTCAATCCTCATATCTTTCAAGAGTGAAAGTGAGAAGATTGTAGTAGTAGAAGTGGTAGGAGCTGACTGTTGAGAGAAGAACAATTCAGTTCTGAGTTGAGAAGAGGGTACTAGGACTCTAGACATCCTAGGGATCAATTCACCAAGAGTGGTGTTCTTGATCAAGTGCACCTTGGCACTATAAAACAAGTTAATTCCAAGAGTGAAGGAATTATCCTGTTCAATCAGGGAAAGTGGATGTAGGAGCTTGAGTCTCTGAACCACTATAAACTCTTGTGTTGATTTACATTCCAAGTACTTACATACATTCAACACTGCACACAAAACTGATCTTTCAAAGGATAAACACTCAAAGACTGTGCAAAACTGATTTGGACAAGTTCCCTGAAACTGGACTATATTGAATTGACTCAGTGATTTCAGAATCTAAAGGAGTCTAAACTAAAAGGGCCAACCACTATTCCGCACATATAACTCCCCTAGATAGTTATTCAACTAAGTACTCAATAGTACTTAGTAGTCTGATTATCTTAGAAGAGTTAATCATCTTCAGCAGAGTTGTCCAAGACAACCTTGCTGAGTTCTGGTTTGATCAAAGTTAAAAGAATTTGCATACAAGTGTATTTCCCCCCCCATACACTTGTTGTATACTCCTTTCAGGACCAACAAGTGGTATCAGAGCAGGGGTTCAAAGACCACTGCTTCTGAAAAGCCATCTTGGTTTTCAAAAATTCACATATTTGGTGTGGTCACTGAACTGATCTATCTAAAGTCCTTTGTATCTATTGTCTAACCTTCTCTTACAGAAATGGCAAGAGGAAATAACAACAACCAGAACCAGCAGCAACAAAATCCTGATCAAAACATAAATGTTGCAGTTCCACCTCCTGCTGTTCAAGGATTGGACAATATGGCAACTAATCCAGTCAATCACATATCTCATCACAAATTGCCCATGTTCTCAATTGATAATTATGATTTCTGGAAAATCAGAATGAGGGCTCATCTTGCATCTCTTCATACTGATATGTTGAGAGTGATCACAAGAGGTCCTTTTGTGTTCACATTTGTTAATCCCAGGGTCACAGAGGCTCAAAGGGCAGATACAAGAGATGTACTTCCTAAAGATGAAGATGACTTCACTGCTGATGAAAAGAGGAAGGATAATCTGAATTATCTAGCAATGAACACTCTCTATCAAACAATTCCGGATGCAGTCATGGGAAGGGTCTACCACTGCACAACTGCCAAAGAAATTTGGGATACTCTTGCTGAAATGTGTGAGGGTACTGAAAAGATCAAGGAGAATAAGCTCCAAGTTGCAGTGCAGAAATTTGAACAGTTTGCAATGGAGTCTGAGGAGTCCATTGATAAGTTTGCTGGTAGATTCACTGATGTGATGAATGAGATCAACTCATTGGGCAAGGTCTACACTAAGAGAGAAGTTGGATTGAAGATCTTAAGGAGTCTCACTCAAAATTGGGATGTCTATGCTGTGATGATGCAAAATACCAAAGATCTTTCCACCATGCCCATGCAACAAATCTTCTCTGAACTCAAAGCATATGAGTTCGACCTCAATAGAAGAAAGCCTATTGAGGAACCTTCAAATCCTACTAAGGGAGTGGCATTCAAAGCCAAAGCTGCTGAACCAGAAATACAGTCCACTCCAAGATCATCAAAATCAGTCTCAAAGACTGAAATGAAGGAGGAACTAGCCTTGATGGCTAGAAGGTTTGAAAAGTTAAATTCAAGGTTTAGTAGATACAAGAAATTCTACCAGGACAACAAATTCAGGAGAAGGTACAATTCTCCTGAAGATCAGGCTGAAGCCAAAAAGCCTGAAGAGAAAAGATCAGAGGACAAGTACTCTGATAGGAGAAGGTCCAGTAGAGCTGAACCTTCATCATCAAAAAGAAGAGAAGAATCAAAGAAAGAAGATGATGAAGATCTGTGCTATAACTGCAAAAAGAAAGGGCACTTCTAGTATGATTGCCCTGAATTAAGCACTAAGGAGAGAAGAGAGAGGCAAGCCAAAAGGGACAGAAAGTTCACCAATAGAAAGGCCATGATGGCTGATGAAGAATCTGATAGTGCTGAAAGCTTCAACTCTTCAGATGGACTATTCTCCAACAGTGAAGATGATGATGATGTCTGCAACATGGCTCTTGAGGATGATGAGGTATCCTCTACTTCTAGTTCACCATCATTCATCTCACAAAGCAATAGTGAGGTCAACTTGAAGCTTTCCCTTGGAAAGTTGATGGAAGATTTCACTATGCTGCAAGAATTTCATGATAATTGTGTGAGAGAGAATGAAAGATTGGCTATTGAACTTGCCAAAAACTTTGAGGCAGTTGTTGATGTCAAGTCTACTGAGTTGTATCAGCAAGTCTTGAGAGAGCTTGAGGAAGCAAATCTCAGGATAGTTGACCAACAAAAGAAGATTGATGATCAACTTCTCTCTCAAAAGAGAAAAGATTTTGAACTTAAAATTCTCAATGCCAAGTTTGAAAACCTCTCACATGAATATGATGTTCTTAAATCAAGTGAAGAGAGCCTGAAATTAAAGATGTCTACTCTGAAGAAATCCTCTAGAGCAATAGAGGAAATTCAGAGTTATCAAAGACCTATGGCTCAAAGAAGTGGATTAGGTTTTGATCCATTTGAATCTTCACCTTGTCTTAGTGTTGCTTCTGTGAGTAACACTAAGAGAATCTTTGTTAAGTCAGTGGCACAAACTGAAAATGAAATAATTAAGCCACTGAACAAAGGAAAGGACAAAATGGATGATCTGCCTAATCAAATGCTTCAGGAGACTAGGCCTAAACCTAAGGAAAAGGCCAAAGCTCCTAACCATAAGAGGAATGTTGCTCAGCAGTGTAGACCCAATGGAAGGGCAACTCTCCTGAACAATGTTCAGAGGAATTATCCAAGGTATAATCAGCCTAGGCCAACTCTTCTGAGAAAGTCTCAGCTGACTAGACCTAAGGACAATTATCCTCAAAGGCAAAATAAAATGAGACAACCAAAACCCTTCATGCCAGAGGGTAATGGTCAAAAGAAAGCCTTTCCTCAAAGATTCCCTCAAGTAGCACAAAGAACTCAAAAGTTCAGGAGATTTGACAACTCTCCTGAAACTTATAGAGTTAACACATTCACACACACTTTCCCAAAGGCATTTAAGGGAAAGACAGTGTATTTAGATGCTAGAGGAAGACAACTTAGCCACCTTGAATCAATCAGGGTTATTAGGCAAGTTTGGGTTCCTAAAGGTACAACTAACCTCTCAGGACCCAAAACTCAAAGGGTACCTAAACCAATCTAATTGCAGGTACCAATGGGCCACAAGAAGAGGAGCATGAGCAAAAAGTCAGCATGGTACCTTGACAGTGGATGTTCAAGGCACATGACTGGAAACAAGGAACTCCTCACTGATTTTATTGAAAAAGAAGGCCCAAATGTCACATTTGGAGACAGCTCACAAGCAACTACAAAAGGTTATGGTACTTTGATGATTGGTAACATCAAAGTATCCAATGTATCTTATGTGGCTGGTCTCAAATACAATCTCCTAAGTATCAGTCAATTCTGTGATAAAGATTTCAAAGTTGAGTTTTCTAGTGGAAAATGCTTAATCAAAGATAAGGCTCAACAAACTCTATTGACTGGAACTAGAAAATGAAATGTGTATTTTGCAGACTGGGACAAGCCTACTGATGCTGCATGCTTCATTGCTAAGAGTTCTAGTGAACAAAGTTGGTTATGGCATAAAAGATTAAACCACTTGAACTTCAAAATAATGAACAAAATTGCTAGAAATGCATTAGTTAAAGGACTACCTAATGAGGTTTTCATTAAGGAGCATGTTTGCAAACCATGCCAAGAAGGAAAACAGATTAAAGCCTCATTTAAGGGAAAACCAGTCATCTCTACTGAAAGGGTACTTGAACTTTTACATATGGACCTATTTGGACCAATTACCCCTGCAAGCATAAATGGTAGAAAATACACATTGGTTGTAGTAGATGACTTCTCTAGGTTCACATGGGTAGTATTTCTCCTTAGTAAGAAGGAAACTCAAGTCAAACTGCCTGAACTGTTAAAGAGATTGTCAAATGAGAAAAGCCTTAGCATTATCAAGATAAGATCTGATAAAGGCACTGAGTTCATTAATTCATACATCAATGAGTACTGCTCATCTAATGGAATAGCTCATGAAACCTCAGCAGCTAGAACCCCTCAACAAAATGGAGTTGCAGAGAGAAGGAATAGAACTTTAAAAGAAGCTGCTAGAACTTTAATTGCTGATTCTAATTTACCTAAGAGGTTTTGGGCTGAAGCTATAAACACTGCATGCCATACTCAGAATAGATGTTTGATAACTAAGGGGCAAGGCAAAACCCCCTATGAACTCTGGAAAGGAAGATTGCCTAAAGTGTCATACTTTCACATTTTTGGTTGCAAGTGTTTTATTCACAATAATGGGAAAGATCAGCTGAAAGCCTTTGATAGCAAAGCTGATGAAGGAGTATTCCTTGGATACTCTCAAATCAGTAGAGCTTTCAGAGTCTACAACAAGAAAACCCTTATTGTAGAAGAAACACCTCATGTTGTGTTTGATGAATCTTTTCATAAGTTCAGAAATGAGAACTTGGAATCTGAAGAAACCACACAGAGGACAACCAGACTGAGCTTAAAAGACAAAGACACTGAATTCATAGAAGTTGTCCAAGCCAACCTACCTGAAAAACTCCCATTGGACAACAATCTTGAAGGCAACCCTCCTGAGGCAAATCCCACTGAAAGGAATGGTGAACTGAATGATCCAATCCCAGTTCACATCCAGGTAACAACTACCAATGAAGAAGCAGTTCCTGCTGAGGTAGTTTATGGATTAAATAATCAAGGGGGAACTCAAAATGTTGAAAATGCCAATGTCCCTGACATTGAGGACAACACCCCTGATTATGATCCTGAATTAGATCCTGCATTCAATTATCCTGAATTTTATGATCAAAATGACTCAACTTTAGTAGAGGACAACTCTACTGAAGAGATCAGAAAAAGAAGGACTTGGTTGTCTGACCATCCTACTGATCTCATACTTGGTTACCCAAGTATTGGAGTCAAAACAAGGAGATTACATGGTGAAAGTGCTCTTTTCTGTTGTTTCTTGTCAGAGCAAGAACCAAGTGATATTGAGGAAGCACTTCAAGATGCCAATTGGATAACAGCCATGCAGGAAGAACTGAATCAATTCACCAGAAATGAAGTATGGGAGCTGGTCGATAGGCCTTCACATCAAGATGTTATTGGAACAAAGTGGGCTATTGCCAACATCAAGAACAAGAAGAATGAAAATGATGTGATTGTCAGAAACAAAGCAAGACTTGTGGCAAAAGGCTATTGCCAACATGAAGGCATTGACTATGATGAGACATTTGCACCTGTGGCAAGGCTAGAAGCAATAAGGCTCTTTCTAGCCTATGCAGCCCACAACAGGTTCAAAGTATATCAAATGGATGTCAATAGTGCCTTTCTGAATGGAGTCTTGAAAGAAGAAGTCTATGTGGAGCAACCACCAGGATTTGAGATTGGAAATCAAGTCTACAGACTGAAGAAGGCTCTATATGGACTCAAACAAGCCCATAGGGCTTGGTATGATACACTGTCACAATTTCTCTTGAATCATGGATTCACCAAGGGAACTGTGGACAGAACTCTCTTAAGAATCTCTGAAGGAGAGGACATCTTGCTTGTCCAAATCTATGTGGATGACATAATATTTGGATCACCTAATGAGAAGCTGTGTGAGAAGTTCTCCAAGCTAATGCAAAGCAAGTTTGAGATGTCCATGATGGGGTTGATGAACTTCTTTTTGGGTCTACAAGTCAAGCAATCAAAAGAAGGAATCTTCATCAACCAAGCTAAGTACACCAGAGAAATGATCAAGAAGTTTGGGTGTGCTACTAGCAAGCCAGTAAGGGTCCCTATGAACACAAATTGGAAGATGGATCCTGATGAGAATGGTGTCCCTACCAACTCTACTGAATATAGAGGAATAATTGGTTCTCTCCTCTATCTCACTGCCAGCAGGCCTGACATCACCTTTGCAGTTGGTGTTTGTGCAAGATTTCAAGCAAATCCTAAGAAAAGCCATCTTGAGGCTGCAAAGAGGATCTTGAGGTATCTCAAAGGCACTGAGAACCTAGGCCTTTGGTACCCTGCTGATGACAACATTGAGTTAACTGGCTACTCAGATGCTGATTATGGAGGTTGCAGAATTGATAGGAAGTCCACTTCAGGGACTTGTCAATTCTTAGGCAACAAGCTCATATCTTGGTTTTCCAAGAAGCAGAACACAGTGGCTACTTCCACCACTGAAGCTGAGTATGTTGCAGCTGGAAGTTGCTGTGCTCAGACCCTATGGTTAAGACAACAACTAAGAGACTACAGAGTCAACTCTACTGAAGTGCCCATATTTTGTGATAACAATAGTGCCATTGCTATATCACAAAATCCTGTCTTGCATACAAGATGCAAACATGTGGACATCAAGCATCACTTCATTAGAGATCATGTGGAGAAGAAGGATATAAAGTTGGTCAAGATCCACACAGATCATCAAAAAGCTGATATTCTAACTAAGCCACTTGCAGAGGCAAGGTTTCTAGAGCTATCAGCAGAGTTGGGTTTACTTGATCCAGGGAAGTTGGACAAGTAAAACTCATTGAAATTAGTGGGAGTAAAAGAGCTGAATTGATCTTCAGCAGACTTGGACAAGTCTACTGAAGTACAGAAGAGATGATCACTATCACTCAGGACACTTGTCCATTGAAACTCAGGACTCTTGTCCACATCTCTTCAGGACACTTGTCCTTGTAGGGTCAGATAAGTTGTCCTGGCTATCAAACTATTTTCTTGGTTTGATAAGCACCTATTTTAGGTAATCATTGTCTACCTTGATACCTGTCCCAAATACAGATATCATCTCTGTGGGATTTAATTTGTCCCCCACCCAAAAGGTCGCTTTCCATGCATTAAATGCCAAGATTTAACTCTTGTTTGCATTACACTTTTCAATCCATGATCTATCTCGAAAACTCCCCAACCATTAACTAATATTAAATACCTTCCACGTTTTGAATAAAACCAACAAGTCACTGTTACATTGGTTTTTAACCATTGGATCAAAACTGACCAACTCCCCTGAAATTCATCCTGGCCGTCCAAGTGTATTTTTCCATATTTGACAACCGTTGAAAATACACAAACCTCACCAACTCATTGACAAACATTCTTTTTAGAATATTCTCAAGTCTTAAGAACTCTCCACACACTCTTCTTCCCTAAGTATTCGAAACCCTAGCTCATTTTCTTCAAACTCTCTCAAAAACTCTCTCAATTTTATCTCTGTAATTTTCAATGGCTCCCAAAGTTAGACCGGAGATGATCATAGATTTTTCCAACAAGGCTCTAGACCTTGATTTTGGGTATTTGAGCAATAAGAACAGCCTTCACTTTGAGCCAATAGTATCATTTACAAGTGAAGATCCTGAAATCACTCCAACCCTGAGATGGTTGAGAAGAGCAAGCCTTCAGAAGTTCATGGAGGAAAGGCCAAGCTCTTGTTTGGACAACTACATGGCTGAGTTCTTTGCCTTTCTCAAATGGAGAGGCAAACCAGAAGATGGTGAGATTTCCACCAGATTGTCCTATGTTGCTGAAGAAGATGAAGAAGAGAGATTTCATAGAGTGAAATTCTCTTCAGAAGATCTTCAAGGAGCCTTTGGATTGCCTTCAGAAGGAAGGAATCCAGAATCTTATGGTGCTGGCCATGAAGATGACATAGCACAAGAATGGCTATTAGTGCCAGGCCCTCTATCTTCAACACAAAACAAGAAGACTCTCAAGCCTAAATTTCTCAATTTATTTGAGGTAATCACTAAGAGTCTCATGAGCAACACTGGGAGTTTGGAGCAGGTCAGCCATCCTAGAATCAGAATTATGGCTGCAGTCATTGATGCCAGTGACAAGGGTATCAAATTTGATTGGAGGACCTTCATTATTTCTAAGATGATGAAGGAAAATGCCAAGTTTAAAGTGAGAGCTCATAACAAGGTTGTGCTAGAAGGGAAACTCAAGTATTGCACCAGGGCAAACTTGTTGATTGAGAGATTTTCCCATTATTCCCAAATGCAAACCTTTGCCAAGCCCCTCCCAGCCCAAAAGATTCTGTTCAGAAAGCTCAGCAAGAAAACTGAGCAAAGGAGGATGATAGTGGCCAAACCTGCTGAAGAAAAGGTGGAGGAGAAACCTAAAATGAAGAAAAGGACAAAAGCCAGAGTGGTAAAGACAAGGAAAATGTCTCAAATCATTTCAGAAGAGTCCTCAGATGCTTCAACTGAGATTGAAGAAGTTGCTGAAGAAGGTGTGCAAGTGCCTTCTGATCATTCAGAAGAGTTGAGACAGAAATACAATGAGACTAGACAGAAGTCTAGGGGTGATAAGAGAATCAGGGAGGTTGTCCCTGAGAAGGATGGTGAAGGAAGTGGGAGCAGTAGGGCTAGCAAGAGAAGGGCCAAGCCTACTGACAAAGTGTTGGAGCTTCAAGAGGAAAGATCTCTACAAAATGCTTTAAGAGAGAGCAGAGCTGAAAGCAGGACCAAATCCAAGTCAAGGACCAACTCATCTGGTTCTGGAACTCCAGAATCCAAGGTCCCTGAAGGTCAACCAATAGAGGCCAACATCCCTGAAATTCAGAATCCTGAGCCCAACTCCCCTGAAACCCATATAACCCCAACCAATCAACCTATCACCCCCATCAATCTTACAAAGAGATACTCTCCTGAAGGGAGTGTGCAAAGAAGTGGGATAGATGTGCTAGCAGATATAGCAGTAGATGAGACTAGATTACATTCTCCCCTTGACTCATCTATGCTCAATTATTCAAAGCTTTTAGAAGCTGCTCTCTTTGAGCCAACCCCCCCTGAGTAAAGCCCCTTCAGATCCATTGCTCTCAAAAGCAACTGAAGCACCTTCTATTGCACTCAACCCTTCTGAAGCCAACATTCCTGAACTAAACCTTCCTGAAGCCACATTAGGAGAACCCAGAGCCAACTCCCCTATAACCCAAAGTCCCCATTCAAGTGGAGATGAGGAGGAGTATACTTATGAAAGTATGCTCAGAGGAGGAGCCATGGCTACTGTGGACAGTCTGTACCCACAGCTTGCTGAATTTCCAAGAATTCAGAAGACATTTCATGATCTAAGGATGCTTGTTGATGTAAAAGACAAGTCTATGATGGAGATATCACAAGTCATCCAAGATAAGGGTGCAAACTGGTGGCAAGTGGAGGAGAACAGATTGCTACACTTTGCTGGAGTTTCAAAGACAAGATTTCTCATTGATGAGGAAGTATTTGCAAAGCTGGTAGCTGATAAGATTAATGAGGAGAGGGAAAGAAAAGCTAAGGGCATCAGACACCCTGAAAGTAGCTCAAATGATGATGATTCCCCTGATGATCCCTCAAACCCCTCAAAACCCAACCCTCCTGAAACCCCTCAAGCCAATCTCCCCAAGCCTTCTGTATCTGAAAGATTATCCAACCCTCCTAAAACCTATCATAGGAAAGGCTCTGTATCTTCAGAGGTGTTGACCAAGGGTGGTAACACAACCAAAGACACATCTGCCAATGAAGGTTCTTCTGAACCCAAGGCACAGCCTAAAGATGTGGAGGTTCCTATTTTAGAGGCTGGTTTGGTTAAGGCCTATTCAGTGTCAGATGAGTTGGATACTGATCAGCCCTTAATCATTCAGGATGACTCAGTGGCTGTTGATATAAGCACTGTGATCTCCGCACAACTGCCATCTTTGAACCTTGTTGAAGGTGGAGATGCTGCAGGTCTAGATGAAGGAGTTGAAAAGGAGATGATAGCTGAAAAACCAGAGGGAGTAGTAGATGAAAGAGATGTGGTGATCACTAGGATAGTAAGTGTACCACCAAATGAGGGTGATATAAGTGAGGAAGGGCAGGCTATTCTTGAAGTCAAATCTGAACTTCAGGAATCCCTTGATGGGAGGAGGCCTGTACCTTTAAGTGAGGAAATCATTAATGAAGGGAGAAAAGAATTAGTTGAAAATGAGAAGAAGACTGCTGATGTATCAGAGTCTTATGAAAAAGAATTGGAGGGAGACAAGTGTGTTTTTACTGACTCGTTTGATTTGTCTGATATTGCAGGTATAACCTTTGACCAAATTTTTGCAGATGAACTCCTAACAGATGCACCCATCCAAGTTGATAGTGGATCAGCACAAGCCTTGCTTGGGATGCAATCAGAGAAGTTGGACTCCTTGGCTCACCAAGTCCAATCAGCTCATGCAGAAACTTCTGAAACCTTGGATGAGCATGGAAGAACTTTGGCATCTGTAGAAATGAGGCTAACTGGCTCAGAGGATGTGGTGTTACCTACCTTGGAGGCAAGGATCAGTGGAGTTGAGATTGGTCTGCAAACCATCTCCACTGAAGTTATCAAAGCTAAAAACACCATGAGATCAATTTCAAAGGATGTGAAGAAAGAGCAATCTTTGCTAAGAATCAATCACAACAGGAATGTGAAGACTTTGAGGTCAGTGGTGAAGAAAGCTCTTGGAAGAAAGACTGCCCTGCAAAGACAAAGAGCTGAAGAGCAAAGGCTAGCTATGGTGAAAGCAGCCTCAGAAATTTTTTCCCAAGAGGTATTGGCCAACATTGCTGAAGGTGCAGTGGCCAACCTCACTAAGCTTCTTAAAGACCAACTGGATGCATCTATTAAGGCAACCATGGAGGAGGTTGTCCAACTGAAAATGAAGCCTGTTCTAGCTTTCCTTAGCTTGAGCAGTGATAGGATGCAAAATATACATGATGAGAATGTATATCTGTTGGAGGAAATGAAGTCCCTAACCCAAGCCCAGTCCTTATTGGCATCTACTATGAGTGAACTGAAGCCAGAATGTTTTGATGCTGCCAAAAAGGGGGAAAGGGAAAGAGCAAGGGCAAAAGGTGCCTTAGTAATTGGAAGCCCAGTCAAAGGAGGAAATGGTAAAGACAAAGTCCCTGAAGGAAAGGGAAAAGAGCCAGCAGTGCTGAATTTGGATGATTTAGATGAAGAGGAACAATTAGCACTTGCCTTGAAAAACTCTATGGCCTCAGCTCAAGAGGAAAGAGTAAGGCTACAGCAAAGACCAGGTGGTGAAGTATCTGGTTTGGACAAAGATGCTGAAGGTGTCCAAACTAGAAGAAAGATCAAGAGGGCAAAAAGAAAGAAAAGACAAGCTGAAACATTCACTGACTTTCCCAACAGCCTTGACCTTCCACCTGAATTCAGAGTTGTTGATGATGAGCCTATCTCAAAGAAGGCCAAAACTGCTGAAAAGCCCAAGAATGTTGAGATATCCAAGACTGCTGAAAAAGACAAGTCTTCTGAAAAAGACAAGTCTACTGAGACCAAGTCCACTGAAAGTGTCAAAGCTTCTGAAGATGTAGAGGAGCTATATGAAGAAGGCTTTGGACCTGGACCTAAGAAAAAGAAAGTAGTAGTGCTAAATGATCCATCAAAGCTGTTTCATGAAGGGTATGGCAAAGACCCTGAAACACAACAGAAATTGGCCATGATGAGGGCCCAAGAAAAGATGGACTTGATGGATGAAGCACAAAGAGCAAGAGACAAGAGAAGAGCAGACTTCCAGAAGCCAAGAAGAAAGAGAGCAACCTACAACAAGATGAAGCCACAGCTACTGATTCCAATGGATACCAAATATCCTCACTTGGATAAATGGGTACCAAAACAGCTGAATGACTCATGGGAGGAAGCAAAAAGGGAGTTTGTCTATGACTACTATGTCATTGACAGATGGAATGGAAGAGATGCCAACTCCACTTTTGCAGAGTTCATGATAGAATACTACAGAGAGCTCTATCAACAATTGCTTGCAGCTGCTGACATTGCAAGATTTGAACTCACTGCTCCCAAGCCAATCATTTACATGCCTCCAAAGCTTGAAGGATGGATTGACCAAGCAAGGATTCTGAGAGAATTCACTGAGATCCTCAAGCTGAACAAGATGGTTCTTGGTCCTAAGGGAACAAACCAAGAAGCCATGGCCTTGAAAAGAAGAGTGTGGGCACAATATGGGATGTTGCCACCTCCTGAGGATGATCTTTGAAATGGCTAAGTCTTCTGACCTATCTTAATTGATCAACTATGCTGGAATATGGTCAAGAGTGCTAATGTGGTGTGCTGTGAAAATCTGTTTGCTCTGATATGCTTTGGATTGCTCTGATATAAGCATAATTTTCTGATATCTGATGATTTGCTCTGATACAATCACTACTAAGTGTTTTAGTGTTTCTGCTCTGATACTAAAAACTTTGTATAGTGAAATGCTCTGATGTATTTAGTGTTAATGATTCATGCTCTGATATGTTTATTTCAACTATCAACATGCTTGTAATGATTTTCTAATGAATGATAGTTGAATTTACTTTGAATCAAGAAACACTCATCTCTCTATGCCTATCTATGAAACCTATCTGCAACATGAATGGTGAATACACTAACACATTGCTTTTCAGGATAATTGACCTAAGTCATGTCTTCTGAAGATTAATGTAATAGGTGTAGCTAAGTCACTTTTGCATAAGTTGTATAGGTTTTGGCATCATCAAAAAGGGGGAAATTGTTGGGAATAAAATGAGATATGTTTTGATTGAATACCAAAACCCCCTGAGATATGCCAAAGTCAAATTGAATATGTTCTAGAAATGTTAGAACATATAGTATAAAGGCTAGATGAGGAGCTAATATGTTAGGTAGCTCTTAGATGATTAGATGCACAATTTGAGGGGGAAAATATGCTTAGAAGCCCATCAAGATCAAGTCCCCTCAAGGCTCAAACTCTGGATTCAACACTAAGTCTTTTGAAGACCAACTATACTGATCAGGAGAGTTGTCCAGAGGAGTTGTCTCAGTACAAGTAATCAAGATCAAGTGCTCTGAAAGCATAAGGTCAACTATGCTGAAGATATACAGACAACCACACCCTAAAGAACTACAAATCAACATGCTAAGATCACACTGAAGTGAAACAAGGGTATGAGCCAAGTCATCTGAAGAAGAGCAAGCCAACCTTGATGATAAGCAAGACTGCTAATAGTGATAAGAAGAGTTGTCCAAATGATGAGGTATGTTGTCCTATCAATGGAACAACCTTCAGATGCAATGTCCAAGTCTTAAAAAAAGAATCTGAAAGTCAGACATTGGGAAGAGTGCTGCAGAATGAAGACAAAGCTCTTACAGCCGTTTATTTCCCAAATGAGGACATGTCACTATCAAGATTCTGTCTTCTAAGTTGAAGAACTGAAAGAAGACATTTATGGACATTTTGGGCGGCCTCTCCAACGGGCAAATCCTTCATTTGTCTATAAATACAGAAGTGTGAAGACCATTTGAAAGCATCCAACTTCAACCTCAACCAAGCACATCTAACCTCAAGTTCTTACAAGCTAGAGTGCTTTCAAAGCTTTCAAAGACTATCTTAGTCTTCATACACTTCTTCTAAGCTGTACTACACTGTATATCCATACACAAGCTTAGAGAGATATCCTATCCTTATACACTGATCTTCATTGTAAAGGATATCTCATTAGTTGGAACCTTACTTCAATCCTCATATCTTTCAAGAGTGAAAGTGAGAAGATTGTAGTAGTAGAAGTGGTAGGAGCTGACTGTTGAGAGAAGAACAGTTCAGTTCTGAGTTGAGAAGAGGGTACTAGGACTCTAGACATCCTAGGGATCAATTCACCAAGAGTGGTGTTCTTGATCAAGTGCACCTTGGCACTATAAAACAAGTTAATTCCAAGAGTGAAGGAATTATCCTGTTCAATCAGGGAAAGTGGATGTAGGAGCTTGAGTCTCTGAACCACTATAAACTCTTGTGTTGATTTACATTCCAAGTACTTACATACATTCAACACTGCACACAAAACTGATCTTTCAAAGGATAAACACACAAAGACTGTGCAAAACTGATTTGGACAAGTTCCCTGAAACTGGACTGTATTGAATTGACTCAGTGATTTCAGAATCTAAAGGAGTCTAAACTAAAAGGGCCAACCACTATTCCGCACATATAACTCCCCTAGATAGTTATTCAACTAAGTACTCAATAGTACTTAGTAGTCTGATTATCTTAGAAGAGTTAATCATCTTCAGCAGAGTTGTCCAAGACAACCTTGCTGAGTTCTGGTTTGATCAAAGTTAAAAGAATTTGCATACAAGTGTATTCCCCCCCCCCCCCATACACTTGTTGTATACTCCTTTCAGGACCAACACAGCTCTACTCGTCTAGGCCCAGACAGGTTGCTCCAAAATATCGTACACAACCTGTCATATATCCTCCACCTTTGTCATATGATATCATAAGTGAGGAAAGACCCAAACGCGTCTATAAACCGTATGGACCTAATGCATACAAGCCCTATTCTGACTATCATAGACCAGCGCCTGCTCAAGTAGAGATCAAGTCGAAAGGCTATCTGAAACGAGTAGACCCGAAATCGAATGATAGGCCAGATAAGGACAACAAGGTCTTATTTTGTAACAAGTATGGTAGGAAGCTTAAGAGATCAAACTTGTTCAAGACTCCAATGTATATTTGGATTCCTTTGAACTCGACTAACCCCCCAGGACCCCAATAAACTAGTGGGTACCTAAATTATTGATTATCTTCACTGCAGGGTCGACTCGACTTATATAAGAAGAGTGGCTCAGTAGGAGAAACTTGGTACATTGATAGTGGTTGTTCGCACCACATGACCGGTACTAAGGCTCTCTTATCGAGTTACCATGAGCAAGAAGGACCAAAAGTGATATTTGGTGATAGCTCCACTGTTGTCACTAAAGGATTTGGTTACATCAGGAATGGAGACGTAGAGATTCAAGATGTCTCATACGTAGAAGGTTTGAAATATAATTTACTATCTGTTTCTCAGTTTTGTGACCGTGGATACAAAGTGCATTTTAAAAGCCGCAAATGCGAGATTATTGACAAAAGGACGCACACAGTCCTACTAGTCGGCGTAAGACAAGGTAGTGTATACATAGTGAATTGGAATAGCTGTCCAAGGGACACTTGTCTACTCACTAAGAACCCTAAAGAACTTGGCTGGCTTTGGCATAGACGCCTCTGCCACATGAACTTTAAGGTAATTAATAAGATAGCAAGAGATTACCTAGTGGAAGGTTTACCCAACGAAGTTTATTACAAATCACATGTATGCAATGCTTGTCAGAAAGGTAAACAGGTAAAAGGTTCCTTTAAATCAATTCCTACTCTCTCAACAAGTAGAGTCTTAGAACTACTACATATGGATCTTCATACTTGGGTAGTCTTCCTACACAAGAAGAGTGATACACAAACTCTTCTACCTGATCTGTTGAAAAAGTTACAAGTTGAGAAGAACCAGTCCATTGTCAAGATTCGTAGTGACAAGGGAACTGAGTTCATTAATTGCTATATCAAAGACTTTTGTGCTAAACGTGGTATCCAGCACCTTACTAGTGCAGCGAGGACACCACAACAGAATGGTGTAGCAGAAAGAAGGAATCGAACTCTCAAAGCTTAGCCTCGCGCTCTTCCTCGCTTTTGGTTCTTTTTGCACCCCCTGGCTTCCCTTCTTTCACTTTTTTTTTCTTTGTATCCCCGGTCTCCTCGCTCCCCTCCCCATTCATGATTCTGCCTCTCTTCTTCACTGGTTGGCTCGACCCTTTCATCACCTCTCTCTGTGCTCCACCGCCTTGCATTCCTGGATGGAATAAAGGTTGATTCCCCAGCACCGCCTGCCTGTGTGTTGGTGTGTGTATAAAGTTACCCATTCCAAATTCCTCCCCAATGTTCATCTGAAAGTTGCTCTGTCCATGTCCTCCCTGTCCCAACCACGAAGGTCCTCCATTCTGCATCCTCCCCCCAAATGAGGGGTATGCATTTCTGTATGCATAGTATCGCACGCTATTTGTTAGCTTTGGTAGTCCATCATCTCCATCGTTATCCGGCTCCGTCAGGAATTGGTTAGTGTTGAAAGGCTGATTAAGAGCCTCATAGGTGGGTGGTGCAATCTTAAGCGGAGCATGTTTGTTCTGTGCTGCTCGTTTTTCCGTTGTATTACTCTGAGGTGCTTTGCCCTTGTCTTTCGCCCCTTTCTCTTCCGCTTGTGGTTGCCTCTTCTTGCCAATGCCTTTTCTCCTCGCCCATTCAAAATCTTCCGCCGTTGGCCCCTTTTGATTGTCTGCCTTCAGCCAATAAGGGTAGTTGATCTCTACATCCTTCTTTTGGTCCCCTTCCACAAAGGTAACCGGTCAGTCCTTCTCCAGATGTGTAACCTGGCCACACACTCCACAATATTCAGTGAGTTTCTCATACCTGAACAGGATCAAAGTACTTTCCCCCTGTGATGTTATGGACGTGCCTCTTGCAATCGCCTTGGATATATCCAACATTACTCTCACTCGTAGGCATCTTCCCCACGTAGCCTCTCCAGCAGGTTTGTCCACCTCCACGACCTCCCCCATTCTGCTCCCCAATCTCATTCCGACCTCCACATTCATTGAATCTAATAATAATCCATGCATTTGCACCCAGTATGGTGCTTTGTTAAAGATTACTGTGGCTGGGCATTCCCTGCCGTTCAGTTTAGCCAGAATGAGTGAAGTGACATTCAGGTTCCAGGGTTGTCGATAGTGCGCTTTGTTGCAGTCTACCGCCTCTCCAAACTCCAGGACGAAAAAGGCCTTCCCCCACCTGCGACACCTTGAGGTAGCCCTCCAATCTCCAGATTTTTTTCATGGCCGTACTTAGCTCCACCGGCCCCATGTTCCTCCTCACCGTGAATCGCCCTAAAAGGATATTCTTAGGCTTGGTGAGTTCCTCCTCCGGTACTTCGATCTCGTCCTCATCAACCTCAGCAATAGAGACCTGACTCATCCTTGTTAGTAGGTTATCCGCCATTGTTGTAACTCCTCCCACTCTCTTACTCTCCAGATTCAGTGAATAATAGAACTTTGCTTCACACAAGTGTGAATAACCGGGCCCCAAAAATTGGGTATTTATCTCCATTTTGCCTCCCTTCTCCCCCAATCTCGTCGAAGTTGGATTAACAAGGAGGATTGTACTCAATGTCTTTCATCGATTCACTCCAAGGATTTACATTGTTGTTGCCTCGTCAATCACAATCCGGCGCGGTAATGATTGTTCTCCCCCAAGCGTGTTTGCCCTAAATCGCCTCGATCTTCTTTAGCAATTAATCGCACCTACTGAAGGTGTTTTCGCCCCTAGTACAGCGCGTGAGGCGCGTGTTTCCTGAATTTTGATCAAAGTTTTAAGTCAAAGACTATTAACTTGGATTTATGAAATTTAGATTCTACCCAATTTGCGCCCTCCTCACTCTTGTTAAGACCCTCATTTGGCAGAGATAAGAAGAAAGAGATAAATTTTTTTTTAAAAAAAATCAGATTTCGCGCATGACAGAACAAAAGTAAAGAGAGAAAATTCTCAAAAAATCTGTTAAGATTTTAATTAAATCTGATGTGCTAGTTTCAAATGGAAGACTTAAGGACATTTTATTCATTTAGTAACATATATTTCTCTATAAAGTAATAGAGTAATAGACTTGTGTTTATATAGTAACACAATTTTCAATATTTTACATGTCTTACTTTAAGGACAAATACGTGTTACTAAAAAACTCAATTATGTGTTAATTGTCCTTACAATAGCACATATTTAATTTTTTTTAAAGACTAGTTAGTCCTGATATGACTCGTTAGTCTTTTTTAAAATATACTAATATTTCTAAAACGGTAATGATGTGGGTACAGAATCTGTATATACAGATTCTTTTATTTTTATTTAATTAATGTTTTATTAATTATTTAATTACTGTTGTACCCTTAATTAGAGATAATGAGAATATATTAATTAATAGGATAATTAATGGCTTGCATTTTATCTCTCCTACTTTCTCGTTGATCAAAACACGCAATTAATCTCTCAACACGCATAATTATAGCACACCATCATTATATCTAATTTGAAATGGTATTTGTGTGCAACCTTCATTAAAAATTTATCTCACCATTATCACCATTAATGTGTGCAACAATAACTTAAATTTTCGTTTTTTTTTTCTTCTCCAACAAACACCAAATCTAAAACGTTTCATTATCTAATCATGAATTATTCCATCACTTTTTAAGATGATTCCAACGGCGAAGAAAATATTGTTAAGTCTAAGTGAATATAAAAGTGATAATTTAATCGAGGTATTAATTAATTTAATTTTAACACTAAAAAATGAATTTAAATAAAGTAATTTCATTATCATACATAAATTAAATTAATCAACTCTAAGTCTAAGTGTACATTATTGAAAATTAGTTTAATCAACCCATTGAAAATTAATTTAATTAATGAACCCTTCGATTTAATTCATTATTTTTCAAGTCTCCAATTGACTAATTTTGTTAATTAATTAAATTTGGTAATTAACTAACTCTTGTTAATTAATTAAATTTGGTAATTAACTAATGTTTTGTTAATTGATTAAATTTGTACACTATTGACAATTAATTGATTAAATTAACACGGTTGACAATTAATTTTAATTTTAATCGAAACTTTAAAAAATAAAATTAGTGAGTGAGACCTAAGTATTTAGAATTTTACACTTTGAAAAATTAAATTAATGAGTGAGACCTTAGTATGTATAAGTGTACGCTTTAAAAAAATTAAATTAGTGAGTGAGACTTAAGTATGTATAAGTGTACACTTTACCCTAAACCGTGAACCCTGAACACTATATGCTGAGAAACGAGTAATCGGAGATAAGTGTACCATATTGAACTTAAATTCATAATACACATTTGAAATTTATTTATTAATGAATCTTGAGTGTGCACGTTGAAATGAGTAATCAAACACTTTACCCTAAACCCTGAACCTTGAACCCTAAACACTATATGCTGAGAAACGAGTAATCGGAGATAACTGTACCATATTGAACATAAATTTATAATACACATTTGAAATTTATTTATTAATGAATATAGAGTGTGCACGTTGAAATGAGTAATCAGACACTTTACCCTAAACCCTGAACCCTAAACAATATATGCTGAGAAACGAGTAATCGGAGATAAGTGTACCATATTGAACATAATTCTTAATACACATTTGAAGTTCATTTACTAATGACATAAGTGTTTATTAAATATAATATAGTGTTACAAAAATGATATTAAACCCATAATGTGAAACTAAATATATAAAAAATATATTATCATATGCATATCTCACATTCTCATCCTCTCTCCACAAAATTAGGAAATAAAATATACTATTTTTTTTTTTTTTTGAAGTGAAAACTTCTTTATTAAACGCAGCTGCAAACAGTACTCGGAACGCCGTCCACATGAGTCGGAGGGTCGAACCAAACGTTAGGGCTAGTAACAGACCTAGCAGCTCTAGCAAGTCGGTGAGCCTTAACATGAGCCTTAATATACTATTTTTTTTTTAAGTTAATTTTTTTTAACAAATTTTAATAAAGCATATTACATATTAGTACAAAACTATTAAAAGATTAAACGTATAATTTGTTTATTTTAATTTTTCTGTTTACGTTTTTTTTAAACTAATTAATTATTTTTTACTAGTAGTATATAATTAGTTTTTCAATAATTAATGTAGTAATCTTTTTTATTAAAATCTGTGCAAAAATAATTACCCTAAAAAAATGCATATAACAATTATTCTATATTAAAATGCATATAACAATTTTTTTATATATATTTAATTTTTTTTCGAATCTATTTTCATTTTTTTGTAATGTGTATAACAATTATTTTATGTTAAAATGTATATAGATTTTTTTTATTTATATTTAGTTTCATTTTTTTGTTATTAAAAAAATTACATAAAAAATAAATGAAACGTTTAATAGTTTTGTAATAATATGTATGCTTTATTAAATTTTGTTAAAAAAAAATAGCGGCAAAAAGAAAAGAAATACTCTTATATTTTATTTTATAATTATGTGGGTAGAGGTTAGATAATATTTCTCAACCTTTTTTACTTGCTACTAAACATATTATGGTAGAAGATTTTTTTTTTTTAATGTAGAAGATGAAGTTTTGTTAGAAGAAAGAATATAAGAAAGAAGAAAAAAGGGAGGAAGAAGAAGAGAGGATGAAACGGTAAGAAAGGGAGAGAGAAAATGGAGAGAGAGAAAAGGATTGTCTGTGTAATTATTACCTGCCTTGAAGAAAGAAGAAGAGAGAGAAAATGGCGTCAGACTTTAATATTTTATTAAAAAATAATAGTTAAGCAATATATTTGAATGAAGGGTATATTAATCATTCTAATACAACTTAAACGACGTCTGTACATACAGATTCTGTATGTTTAGCACCACCCTTTCTAAAATATAAGTGTCCCTCAAATTAATTTTTTTTTTTTTTGAAGCGCCAAATTAATTTATTTTAGAGTTTAGTGAAACACATTTCTATTTTGACTTGAATTAATATCCATAAAACTCCGTCTTGTTCGCAAAGAATAGAGTTGAATAGCAGCTCAACGAATTTCGCGGGAACAAAATAAAGAAAACCCTCCAAAAGACACGGGAGATTTCAACGGCCAAATTCGAATTACAGAAGAAACTGCGATAAGCTCTTCAGGTGATCATCATCGCAGAAACAACACTGTGTGTAATCATTAACAATTAATCACCATCAAAAATTTTGACAATCCAGTTTCCCAATTGGTTTCTCCATCAATTTTATTTTGAATGGAGCGTCAGGATTTTTGGATCTTAATTTCTAACGCATCATGTTTTATATGCGTTCAATCAACCCCCCTTCTCTGATTGTTTCTCAATTAATTGATTTTTTATTTTGCTTCTCTTCTCCACCCCTGTATATGCAGGTAGCACTGTTATAGCTGTATTTACCGATTCGGGATTCTGCTGAATTTATTTAGGGTTCGTTCGAACCCTTTCAAATTCAGCAGTTTCCCTTGCTGCCGGGAGATCCATAAGAAATTTCCATCGTAACAGGTAATCTTTTCTTCTCAGATCCCGCAGTTTCTGTATATTCATATTCGTTTACGCATTTCATCGAACACGTTGTGAGCGTGTTTGTTGTGATTATGGAATTCTCAGGTTGGAATATTTTCAAATAAAAAAGAATCGGGGATGGAACAATTCAGGCAATTAGGGGAGGTGGTGGGTAGCATAAAGGCCCTAATGGTGTTGAAAAACGACATCTCTATCAACCAAAGGCAATGCTGTTTGCTTTCCGACATGATGCAATTGGCCTTTGACACGATCTCAGAAGAAATCCAACAGTATTTGAAGCTCGAGGAGAAGAGCATTAAATGGAAAGCTCTGGAACTCCCAATGAAGGAACTCCACAGAGTATTCAAAGATGCAGAATGCTATATAAGATACTGCATAGATGTAAAAGATTGGTGGGGGAAGGCAATTAGTCTCCACATGAACAGAGACTGCGTCGAGCTACATGTCCACAATCTTCTGTCCTGTTTCCCTATCGTGATTGAGGCTATCGAGACTGCAGCCGAGTTATCCGGGGCTGATCAGGACGAAATGCAGAAGAAAAGAACGGCCATCGTCCAGAAGTATGATCAAGAGTGTGATGATCCCAAGTTTTTTTCATGGAAGTTTGGGAAGCAGTATTTAGTCCCACGAGAGATGTGTGATCGTCTCGATAGTGCTTGGAGAGAAGACAGATGGCTGCTTCTTGAGAAAGTCAGAGAGAAGAAAGCTACATTGGTGTCTAAAACTGAGCAGAGACTTGCAGAACTCTTATTGAGGAAACTTGAAGGATCAAATGGGAAGATCCTTTCAAGTAATATCTTAGTAGGAGCGCAAGATTACAATGTGAAACGTCGTTTGGGGGCGGGGTACCCTACGGGTGGGGGGCATCTTAAGGAGATCCATTGGTTGGGGGAGAGTTTTGGTTTGAGGGCCTTTTATGGTGATATCACACCGTTAGTACCCGATATATCTTCCCTCCTTTCGCTTTCCCACCCCAATGTGATGCAATATTTATGCGTTTTTCATGATGAAGCACGAAAAGAAGGGTTCCTTGTGATGGAGCTTATGAATAAGGATCTTGGTTCTTACATGAAAGAGCATTCTGGGCAAAGGAATCGAATCCCGTTCTCCATACCTGTTGCAGTTGATATTATGCTGCAGATTGCAAGAGGGATGGAGTATCTGCACTCGAAGAAGATCTATCATGGCGATCTGAATCCGTCCAATGTTCTTCTCAAATCAAGAACTGCCACTCCAGGAAGCTTTCAAGCAAAAATAACCGGGTTTGGGGTTTCCTCCTTGAAGAGTTACACTTCAAAAAGTCCTAAACCAGTTGCAGTTAATCTTGATATATGGTTAGCCCCAGAAGTTTTGGCTGAATTAGAGCAGGGTGATGGGAAATGCAGCATGACTCAAACAGAGAAAGCGGATGTTTACAGTTTTGGAATGCTTTGTTTTGAACTTCTGAACGGGAAACTCCCAATCGAAGATGGCCATCTTCAAGGGGAAAAGATGGTTAGGAATATACTAGCAGGAGAGAGGCCTCTCTTCTCGTATCCTTCCCCGAAATACCTTGCAAATCTGACAAGAAAATGCTGGCAAACGAATCCAAATCTACGCCCATCTTTCTCGTCAATATGCAGAATTTTGCGATGTATCAAGAAGAATCTTGTTATCAATCCTGACCATGGTGATCCCGATTCTGCACCACCACTTGTCGACTACTGTGATATGGAGGTCGCGTATTTGAAGAAGTTCCCAGAAGGGAGTGGAAATTTGGCACCTGTGACACAAATTCCTTTCCAGATGTTCAATTACAAAACTGTTGAAAAGGAAAAAATCTCTGGGAAGAATTCGGAGTTAGCTAACCCCCAAGCGTTTGATTACGAGCAATTGGCGGCCATGGATGATCTTTTCCTTGTACCAAGTGATCAAAGAACTGTTTGTTCAGAGATAATTGACAGCAAGAATTCAGGCATGGGTATGGATGCTAGGACAGTTATATCTGAGACAGCACACCGGAAGCTCTTGCTGTTTGATCAAGGCTCGTTTGGCTCTCTGAGCCCGCGTAGGAGATTCTCAACCGCGGCTACTGGTGAAAATGTAGAGAACAAAACTGATCAAAATGGCAAATCTCCAATGACTAAATCCAAATCGGCTGAAAACTTTCATGGTAATGAGATTCTTGAGAAAAGGAAGTCGTTGAGACGTATAAACGAGGAGAAACCAGCTTCTTCAGAGAAAACACCTTCTGTGGTAACAGAAAATAAAACACTAGCTGAGATTCCAGAAACAAAAGCAGTGGAAAATGCTGTATCCATAGTTACAGTTTCTCCTGCTGCAAATGTTGAAATAAAAACAGGTAAATCAGGCCATTCTGACCACCACTCTGATAAGAAGCACACAATAATGGGAACACTGAAAGCTATAAAAACCAAACTAATTCCGGGTCAGTTTTTCGTTTCTTTCTTGTTCATTCATTCATCATCTGAATCTATATAATACATGAGTCTGACTAACAAACATTACAAATGAAATGGGCAGAAACACTAAGAAGCCACTCACCAATGAAATCTTCACCATCCACCACGAAGAAAGCAACAAAGTTTAGCTCGTCTCCATCTTCATCGCCATCAAGAAGTTTCAAAAAGGTGGATACACCAAAAAGCAGCTTGAAAAGGACTTTACCTAGCGGAATGAAGATCGCGATTCCTCCTCTGTCGCCATCAAGGGACCTCATAAAGAGCGGCAAGAAGCCCGTCTCAGGTCTCTCCCCTGCTGCGTCGCCATTAAGATCATTCAACACGGCTGCAAAGGATTATCCATCTCCCATACCTTCTTCACCCATGAATCCAAGAATTTCAAGGATGGGAAGACAAACCTCATTGCCACTCAGAATCAACTCCCGAAACTAACATAGATCATGTACAACCCAGGTAGCTTAGAGTGCCTACTTTCCATGCATATATAATTAATGGTTTAGTCTCCTGTCTATAATTTTGTGTTCATCAAAAGGGAAAAAAGAAGCAAATTTTTTGAGTTTTTCATGTAATTGAGTCAAAGAGTTAAGGGGAGGGGGTGTTGCAAACCATAATTTCTTGATTTTTGTTAATGCATGCATATATTATTCATTTTGTATATACTATCTCGTTCCTTATAAGTTAATCAGTATCATCTGATGATATTGATCTTGTAACCCTTTAAAAGAAATTAAAAATAATGATATTTGTAAAAAAAGGGTTTTTCTTTTTTGTTGTTGTTGTTGTAGTGCTATTTCTGTAAAAAGGATTATTACAGTTTCTCATCTTAATCATTACAAAATACAGGAGATCATTCAATAAATTTATACCATGGCTCAGTCTATAAAAAAACCCTATAGGGTGTGAAGTGGTGTGTATAAATCAAATTATCCAATGGTAAACAAGAAATAGAACTACAAAGTGAGTATTATGAAATAAACTAGATAGAACCCCGCGCGTATTATGTGGACTATTCGTAAAAGTCAATATTCATAAAGTGTATTAATTATTATATAATAATTTAAATAATAGTACTCATATTTTCAACAATATATTAATAAAATTTAATAGAATAACATTTATTTCCTATAATTTCAAATTTTATTATATAATTAATTATTTTAAATAATTTATTGAATTATAGTACTAATTAAAGTTTTTTTATATGAATTAGGTAGTGCTATAAATAATTTTAAAAAATATTGATTAATTAAATTAATATATATACTTTACAAAATGTTTAGATATATTTTTAGGTAAAAATAATACTTATAAAGAAAGTGTATTTAAAACAACATTTTAATTGGTTTTAATTTAATTTTAGATATAACTTTTCATTTTAATATTAATGACTCATATGTTTTCTAACCAATAGTAAATATACACATCAAAGTTTCTTAAAAAATAAACTCAACCTGACACATGTAATATAATTATTCTCCATAAGACACATCATCAAATTTAATCACATCTTGACACATGAGTGACATGACAAACTTAAACTCCCTATTAGTATATAGGGGGATGGGATCATGATATCATTGGATATTTGAAAAAGAAGTTTTTTTTGGTGAACTAAGATTTAATTGTAGAAAGAATCAAAAGTTGGATTTGATGAATGATTATTCAAAATCTTATATTCAAAACACCCCATTAATCGCCCGTGGAAGGAAATCACGTGTGTTAGTGGAACAAAATCTTACATATGCGACAACGGCGCCTGTGATGGCGACGCCCTTCTCTTAACTAGCTAATTAAGTAAGAACAAAATTTCTTCATTGTTTTCAGGTTAATTAATTCTTGGTTGAATGTTGAAACAAAATTAAATTTATTTTTCTCTTTCCAATTTAACAGTAATAACTAACTTTTGGAATTTGATTGTTATGTTTTATGTTTTTTTTTTTTTTTGAACGGTAAAAAGTTGCCTTGTATTTCCAAATTTTGAGCTTTTAGGGGCGCTCATGCCCATAAATTTACATCAGCCAATCATATGTACACATGAGTGATCTCCTATCCTTTGGTTCTAGTCTATGCTATTTGTTTATGCAGGTGAATGGGTCACCATACCACGCTGCTAACGAAGCGTCCGATTTTAGCATATTTCTTCCGCCTAACCAAGTCCATAATTTAGTTTTAATCTTCTCCGTAGACTTCTTTAAATTCTGGGCTTCCTCCCTGAATCTCTTGGCATTTCTTGAGTTCCAAATCTCCCAGATTACGCATGTCCACAGACTCGATAACAATTTTATGTTCAGCTTTTTATTCCCCATTGCCTCGGTAAATTGCAGGGAGTTCGATACAATATCAATATTTGGAACCAAGGAGATGTTGAGCCATCTGTAGCATGCGATCCAAAGGCGAAAGTACACTCCACGAGCAGATGCCGGTTTGATTCCATACTTTGTGTACACATCGGACAAAGCGCCTCCTCGTCCGTCATTGGGATTCCTCTTCGTCTGAGATTATCAGTCGTTGCTAAACGCTCTTTGATAGCCTTCCATACGATCATCTGCTCTTTTCTTGGTGCGAAATTCTTCCACAGATATGTGAATTCTGATTTTACCGCATTTTCCTCGGCCTCTTTGCTCCCGTCGTCCATGATTAATCCATAGGCGAGGCTTGTCGAGTAAGCTCCGGTGCGCGCCAGCTCCCAGGCCCAAGTGTCGTCTCCACCTTGCGAACTTCTGTTCCTGTCCAAAAAACAGAGCATATTAGTAAGTATGTTTTGTTCACTTGAGTTTAAAAACCTTTGCCACTCCCATTCCCAGATCCACCACGTTCCATCCCATCTGCCCATACTTGATTGTATAGGATTGGGAATTTTTCGCTCAAAGTGCCTTCTCCCTTCGTCCATTCATCCTTCCAGAATCTGGTATTAGCTCCGTTTCCCACGACTCGTTTGATTTTGTATTTTGCCTCCTGTCCTCCTAATGTTTCGTAGATTCCTTTTAGATCTTTCCACCAGCTTGATTTACTATTCCATCCCCTTCCCCCTCTGTTGTGCTCCGGTTCTTTGCTCGTGATGCAGCCATATCTGGATTCTAGCACCCGGACCCAAATTCTGTTTTTTTCCGTTAACAATCGCCATATCCATTTGCCCATCAAGGCTAAGTTAAAATGATAATGCCAAGACCTCCTTTTTCTTTCTCTTTGCACACCTCCTCCCATCCAATCCATGGAATTTTCCTATTTGTACCTGTACCTCCACCCCAGAGAAAGTTTCTTTGTAGGCTTCTAACTTCGTTTAGCACCGTTTTTGGTAGTTTAAAGAGCGAGAGATAATAAATCGGGATGGCAGCAAGCACTGCTTGTATCAGAGTAGCTCTGCCCCCCAAAGTCAGTTGCTTGTCTTTCCACTTTGCAAGCTTACTTTCATCGTCTTCCTCCACCGCTACGTACTGCTGCCGCCGCGTCCCCTGGCCTCCAGTCTCCTCCGACGCGCAAAAACAACTACACAAGGTAATTTTATTAAATGTAACAGTATATATATATATCTTGTTTTTTTTTCCACTTTGAAGAACACTTTGGTGTGGTAGTGTAAGATTGTGGTGCTGAAATTAATATGTTGCTGAAATATATAAATCTGTATAATCCAAGTTACTTGAATTACTTGTTCGTTTGGAATTATATACTGGAGTATGAATGTGATATTTAAATTAAGATTGGAATGAATATTGTGATATTTGAAGGGACCTGTGCTTTATTAATTTTAGGACCTAGCCTGTACGTGATATTTGAATATAATTAATGTGAAATTAAGATTAAGGGAGTTGTGCTTTATTTTTAATATATGTAGTAGCTGATAATATGTATTTTTAAGGTAACTGGGAATGGGGGAGTATTTTTAAGGGAACTGGGAATGGGGGAGCAAAGCTGTATGGGATATTTTTTGGCTTATAAATAAGAAGACCAAGTCCTTATAATAAAATATAGATCTAAATTTAAAAAAAAAAAAAAACTGCATATATATAAAATGAAAAATAAAAATCATATTAAAAGAGAGCTCGCCTCGTAATATTAGAAATATAATATTATAAAGATTTGTATCTTTTAATATTATGATTTATCCTTATCTTTTAGAATATTTGATGTAAATATTTATTCATATCTTGTAAATATATATACATTTTGTATCTATAAATACCTCTCTTGTAAACACTTTAAATTCATTGTTTCTCTATATGGTATCAACGAGTCAATTGGCTCACGCCCCGATCCATCCTTAGCCGTCGTTCGGTTCCATCACCGAACAAACCCACGGTTCCCAAGAAGCTTTGTCTTCTTCCCCACTCCTCTTCAATCTTCAAACAGCCTCCCTCCATAACCGCCTACGGAATTTCTTAATTCTTTAATCACAGACTCCAATTTATTCAATTCCTCCCAGTTTGTTACAACTGCTCCCCTCATATACACCTTTGTCGTTCAATCCAACTCCAGCCTCCAATATCAATCAATTATTTCTTTTGCTGCACAAATAGGTCAGATGGGCCAGATCCACCACTCCCCTTCTACATGCACCTCCAACTCTGGTAAATACACCCCCCATCATCTATGCACTCCCTCCGACACTGCATACTCACTTGCTGCCCAGGTGGGCCAGACCCACTACTCCACTGCAGCATACACCCCCAACTATGGTAAATACACCCCCCCGCATCTACGCACCCACTCCACTACTACATACACCCCACCCAGTATACACACCCACCCTACTGGTACATACACCTCCTCCGTCCACTTGGCTATATCGCATACACATTCCATCCCTTGGATCCTGAACTCCGGTGCATCCCATCATGTCACGGCTGATCTACAAAATCTATCTCTACATTCACCCTATTTCGGTTCTGACACCATAGTTATTGTAACGGATTACATATTTCTCATATCGGTTCTTTATCTTTTCACAATTTTGGTATGTTGAAATTCTCGAATGTATTAGTTGTTCCACAAATGGCAAAGAATTTAATTTCTGTTTCAAAATATTATATTCCTAATACGTAACACCCCCAGTGAATTTTTCATCACTGCTTACGTAATCATGCAGTAATAAATCAATATGCTTGTTAGGTTCCTCCCATTTCATATACTCAGTGCAACGGTTTAATGATTGTTTCATTTTATTTTTTACTGCATTTAACAAGCTTAATGTTGCAAGAAAATTAAGGGAGATTAAGGGATACTATAATATAAAATGGGTAGTGGATGACTGAGGTAAAGAGAGATAGAAAGGAAAAAATAGAGAGATGTAAAAAAGAGAAAAGGTAAAGAAAGATAGGAATGACAAGGTAGAGATACAATGAATTTTGCCATTTGAGGACAAGCTTAGGTCGGGACGCAGAAAATAGACAAGTGGGAAGTAGGTCAGGCCAGGACGGGGGGAGTATAGTCTTGCATTTAACTTGTAGCACTTCTAGATTACTCATGTAAAGAGTTGGAAAAATTCCTGTTAATTATGTTATAAATGTGCTCCTGTTGGTTGATTCAATCTCCGTTTTCTTTGTAATTTCTAGTTTTCTGGAATTGGGAAGAAGTTCAGAGTCTATGGGGTCACTAGTTTAGTTATGTATTATTTTGATACTTAACCCTAGCCAATTTTTGAAGACTGTTTAGATTTCGTAATACGATCGATATTTAAGAGCAACTGAATAGATTACATTGCTAGTGACGGGTCACAACACCAAGCCTTTCGACGAAGAGACCCCGTCTCCTAGTAACTTCCTTGCATACCCTTCAAGTTCAATTTTGGGATACTTCCCATCTTTATCACTAAGTATTTCCTTAACAAGTTCTGCTTCTGTAATTACATCTTTATTTTGATTTGATTTCAATATAAAAGCAGAATTATATATGTTTGTACAGTAACTGGTGACATAGACACGACCCATTCATAATCAGAAGAAGACAGTTTCCAAGACCTTTGTGTTTTAACGGAAAATCTATGTGCAATTCAAATAATGATTACTCCCTCGAATAATGTGAATGAGTGTCATAATAGAATGTCAACTACTACATTAGATATTTAGATATTGATTAAATTGAATTAAAGTGTAGGTTGTTTTTTTCTTTATATATAAGTGATGTGATGTGATTCTTCTGTGTTGTTTTATTTTGTTTGAATAATAAATAATTCTGCCTTTAGAGTCCACCACCAGTGTTTCTACCCTTATTTTGTTTGAATAATAAATAATGCATACTTATAATTGCTAATTATATATAACAGGTTCCGAGCCAACGTGTTAGTGACCATTGTGGACATTTTGTATGTTGTTATATTGAGGATATAATCACGACTTATCAAACGACGATTCCTAACGGGGTAAGTCAATTTATCGATTTATTTAAATTATTTTTGATTGAATAAAAATTCATATACTATATATCTAACTATATTGATTGATCGTTTTTTTCAGTTTATCTATAACCGTCCGCTCAAGACTTACAACGACAAAAGAATGGACAAATGGAAAAAAGATTGGACAGGGTACCTTTACAATCGATTTTTATATAGGTTTAATTTAAGTAGCTAGTATAACTTTTGTTGCATTTAATATATTAACTTATACATTTGTGATGATATTTAATGTTTTTTGGTGTTTATATTAATTGAACGTACGTTAGTGTACGTTTATTTATTTAATTTTTTGGTATTTGACGTGTATAAAATGGATTTTTAAAATATAAAATTTATTTATTGGTATATAAATAAATTTGATTTTGTATAAAATTGATTTTTAAAATATAAAATAATTATTTAAAAGAAAAATTCACTTAGAAAAATTCACTTAGACAGCGGTTATGAACAGCTGTCCAAGTCAAAAAACAAAAAAAAAATATACATAAACAGCGGTTATGAACCGCTGTCCAAGTCAAAAACAAAAAAAAAAATAAACATAGACAGCGGTTATGAACCGCTGTCCAAGTGACTTTACTTGGACAGCGGTTCAAAACCGCTGTCTAAGACCTCTCTTGCACAGCCTTTAAAAAGAGCTCTCCAAGTGCAATTTCACTTGCACTCCCACTTTTAAAAGCTCTACAAAGCCAAATGTGTAATAGTGTTTTGACATATCCATGCAGAGCGAACTGATGCAGCCACTTTTAAAAGCTCTACAAAGCCAAATGTGTAATAGTGTTTTGACATATCCATGCAGAGCGAACTGATGCAGCCGTACAAGTTGAATTGTCGCATTACTCGATCTGTTGCACCTTGTAGAGGGTTCAAACCAGCCCGGTGCAGTTCGCTCGTACAAGTTGAATTGTCGCATTACTCGATCTGTTGCACCTTGTAGAGGGTTCAAACCAGCCCGGTTCGAGTTAAATTTCTCTTCACGACACGTGCACCCAACTGTCTTTGGGGGCTAACCTTAGAACAAGTTTATTCTTTAAGCAACAAGTCTACTAATAAGGAGCTCAATTTCTCCTCATTTTTTCAATATGGGACAAGAGACTCTTTCATTTCCATATTCCTCCACTATTACTTCCAACTTTCACTTTCTCATGTGAAATTGCTATCTTGATCTATTAATATCTCATTCATTCAAAATTAATATTTAGAGAATAAATACATCAAATTCATCTACTCAAAACTTAGATTATTAATTTTATAAATGCTATTGACACCCCTCCCTCCTCCAAATTCAGGCGGTTGATGCTCTTATTTATTTTATTAAAACATCACCAAACAATTATATTCTATTAATTTAAATTTTAAATAGTAATATTTTATTTTAAAAAAACCCTTTTTTATTACTATCCAACTTGAGTGAGGAAGAGAGAATATGGAAATTGTATATTTTTTTATATAACACAAAACTAGCGGTAAAGAAACACCCACACGCAATATACCAAAATTAGTGATAATTTTCCAACATAATTGAACCACTAATTAATAGCATGATCGACTTGACCACAAAATAGATCATAAAGGCACTTAACTATTATTATGGGTCCATGCCAGTGAGTTCTCAAAGGGCAATTGTTCCAATTGTTGAAAATAAATTATATTTATATGTGAGTGATTTATTGAGTTATACTAAAAGATACATAAGAAATTATATTTATATTTATATAAAATTATTTACCTACTAAATTTAAGATATGGCGATCGACGTTTAGTTAAGGACCATTAGAACACAAATTCTTACATCTCTCTCCTCCTCCTTCAGGGATTCGTCTTCCAATTCAGAATATCATTCTCTCTCACAGAAGCTATAATTTCTGGTAATAAATCGTCTCTGATTTCCCTGACAAATGCATGTGGTTTCATTAACGTAGCATCTTGTTGCATGCGTTTGTTTGATTTAATCTCTTTTATAATTTAGATTTTTACATTATATATTTCTGATTTACGTGCATGTGAATCGAACATCTTGGAACATATATACATCATTTAATTTTTTTAATGCAGGTTCACATTCATGTAATTAGCAACAAGATTAACGAATATAGTTAGGTAGAAATTAAAATGCATGTGAAAATTAATGACCATCTGTATAAACGCCTGCTAGTAATTTTGAATAAATCCCAGAATCATCATGTGTAGTTTTAATCTGCAGACTAGAGCTACATATAATATTAGAATCTAAACCAGCACATGAATGTTGCAGTTGAACAGGGAGAGAGATCAAGATGACGAAGCAGCGATGGAGAGGATCGTTAAACAGCTTTAGCAATCACATATCTCCGGAAAAAGAAGAACAAATGAGATGGATGAAAATAGGTAAACAGCCTGAAACCAGCTTTCAATTACACAGGAGGGTGATATGGGATAATGCTCTAAGGCCAAATAGAATGTTCTTTAAGCCTTTTCTACTCGCCCAATGTTATCCTGAACAACGGGCGGGCATTTTGTGGCATACAGAATGGCAACTTATACGCAGTAAGTTGTTCATCCTGTAGCTACCATCATGTCTTTCAACACTTATCCAAACGTAAAACGCAGCCTCGTTTGGCTAAGCCATGTAGAAGTAATTTTTAAGGAACTTATAAGTTGTTGTTTAAAGTGTTTCTGATCCTCATTCAAGAAACTGACAAGTTGCTTCTTACATGCAGAGATTGAGGAACAAGTGAAGAATATCTTGAAGATAATGCAGAATATAAACCATGGGAATAAAGAAAGGAACTTGAGGAAAAAGGCGGAAGCAATTCAACTTATTCAAGAATTCAAAAATCAGTATGAATCTCTCTACTCTTTGTATACAAATTTAAAAGAACAAGTGAAGAAAAAAGTTGGTGGTGGTGGTGGAGAAGATGAAAATGCTTCTTCCACCTCTGGGTCGGATTCAGAGTCGCAACATTCTCAGAGGGAGTCCAAACGAAGGAGCAATAGTGAAACTTCAAAAATCTCTGAAAGTGATTATCAAGAATCAGAAGCTTCTGATTCAGAAGATACCACTATCTTGAAAGATAAATTGACTAGTTCAAGTGAAGTGAAGAAAACCATGAATCCTGAACCAGAGTCGACTTTTAACAGCCCTTCACAAGTCAGGGAAGAAGTTTTCAATGATTTAAGGGTTCAGGAGGAATCAGAAAAAACGAGCCAGATGTTGGGTCAAATAAAAGATTTGGAGGGACAAGTTGAGGGGTTGAAGATTGAGGTTTCAAATCTTTGCACACAGAAAACAGAATTGGAAGAGCAAATGGCAGTCATTTCTAAAGAAAAAGAATGTCAATTTGATTCGCTTGGAAAACAATTTGCAGATAAAGAGCAGCATTATTCGTCTAGAATTTCAGACCTTGAAGCACAGGCTGATGATATGAAGAACGAATTGAACGTGTTGAAACATGAGAAAGGTGAATTGGAAGAACGATTGTTGGAAGAAACTAATACTTCGTCTAGAATCTCAGACCTGTTGGCACAGGTTGATGACATGAAGAACGAATTGAACGTGTTGAAACATCAGAAAGGTGAATTGGAAGAACAATTGTTGGAAGAAACTAATTCTTTGTCTAGAATTTCTGACCTGGTGGCACAGGCTGATGATATGAAGAACGAATTGAACGTGTTGAAACATCAGAAAGGTGAATTGGAAGAACGATTGTTAGAAGAAACTAATTCTTCGTCTAGAATTTCTGACCTGGTGGCACAGGCTGATGATATGAAGAACGAATTGAACGTGTTGAAACATCAGAAAGGTGAATTGGAAGAACGATTGTTGGAAGAAACTAATTCTTCGTCTAGAATTTCTGACCTGGTGGCACAGGTTGATGATATGAAGAACGAATTGAACGTGTTGAAACATGAGAAAGGTGAATTGGAAGAACGATTGTTGGAAGAAACTAATTATTCGTCTAGAATCTCAGACCTGTTGGCACAGGCTGATGATATGAAGAACGAATTGAACGTGTTGAAACATGAGAAAGGTGAATTGGAAGAACGATTGTTGGAAGAAACTAATTCTTCGTCTAGAATTTCTGACCTGGTGGCACAGGTTGATGATATGAAGAACGAATTGAACATGTTGAAACATCAGAAAGGTGAATTGGAAGAACAATTGTTGGAAGAAACTAATTCTTCGTCTAGAATTTCTGACCTGGTGGCACAGGATATGAAGAACAAATTGAACGTGTTGAAACATCATAAAGGTGAATTGGAAGAACGATTGTTGGAAGAAACTAATTCTTCGTCTAGAATTTCTGACCTGGTGGCACAGGTTGATGATATGAAGAACGAATTGAACATGTTGAAACATCAGAAAGGTGAATTGGAAGAACGATTGTTGGAAGAAACTAATTCTTCGTCTAGAATTTCTGACCTGGTGGCACAGGCTGATGATATGAAGAACGAATTGAATGCGTTGAAACATCAGAAAGGTGAATTAGAAGAACGATTGTTGGAAGAAACTAAACAATGGCCATCAAAAGTTAATTCCCTGCAAAAAGAAGTGGAGAATGTGAATAGCCAAAAGGATGAATTGAAGCTGAGGCTCGAAAAGAAATCAAAAGAAACATCGGAATACCTGCTTCAGATAGAAGCTCTGAAAAATGAACTGAGTTTGAACGAGCAACGATCAGTGGAGGAGAAGGAAAGAATAAAGGGTCAGATAAATGATTTAGAGTTGGAGATTAAATCATTAAGAAGCAAGAAAAGTGAGCAGGAAGAGCAAGTGAAGAAAACAGCTTTTCAACCAGGTTTAGAAAAAGAGAAGCTTCTAGAAAAGATTTCTGAACTGGAAACATCTCTTTCTGAGAGGAAAGATGAACTGTCAAACGAGCAAAGGAAATCTAAGGATTCCCAAACTATCGCGTCTGTACAGATCAAATCTTTAGCAGAAGGGGTCGAACATCTCAAGATTAAGATGGAAAGCTTGCAAAATGAGAAAGAGTGTTTGCAGGTGGAATTGGCAGCCTTACAAAATGACAAAAACCTCCTGCAAATGGAGCTCGACAAAGAGAGAGAGAATTCTTCCCAGTTGGAGAAATTTTCCAAAACGAATTTCCAGCTTGTGGAAAAAAAAGTAGACGAGTTGGCAGAAGAGTTCCGGAAGCAGTACGATGATCAGCTTAGGATCCTGAGCAGAAGGATCAAGGTTGCAGAACAGCTACAAGTTGAGTGCAAAGAGTGGTATCAAAAGACTAGAGGAATGTATGAGCAAGAAACCAAGGAACACAAAGAAGTGGAAGAAAGAACAGAGGGTGATATGAAAAATGTGAAGGATTTAACACTTGCAGCGAATGATTTACTCACATTACTAGACTCACAGGCCTTGAAATTTGAGAAAAGTACTGGTAATTTAGTGAATAGGATTTCAAAGGCCTCGTGTGATCTCAATTTTGCAAAACAATGGGCAATGAGGAAGAACCAAGCACTAATACAAGTGAGAGATGATATGGACTGCTTAGTATCTCAGCTTGATGAAAGAGAGGGTGAGATGTTAATGTTTAGGGAAAAGGTGTGGAAGTCAGAGAATAAAGTGAGAGAATTGGAGAAAACTATCAAAGATCATGAAGATGGGATGCTCGTACTTAGTGAGGAAAAACGGGAAGCCATAAGACAGCTATGTGTGTGGATTGACTATCATCGAGGTCGTTCAGATTACTACAAAAAAATGTTGTCTGAAATAAGTACAGGACGAAGGACGGAATCTTGACAACATTCTGGAGATGAGAAATCTTTGGTACTCGTAAAAACAAACAGTTATTGATGATTCTTTTTCATTCTATCAACTAGGTAGCAGGGATTATAGAGAAAACTTTAACAGCAATGTATAGTTAGTGATAGAGCAAACTTATGTAGAAGAACATCTGGGATTACTAAGAGGTCTTTGGTTTCTAATTTTTACTGAAGATATGCGTGCTTCTCTCATTTTTATATGCAACTGATATCATAGGAAGGAATATTATTACATCAAAGAAACTAAAGCACATTGAGCATTGAAAAGATATTCTGCGACTATTATGTCATGCAATAATTCAAACACGCTACTCCAATATGCTGGACAAATCAATCATAAACCATTTCTATTCTTGTCACACCTAAAAGTAGAAAAACGAGTCTCCTTAGCTAGCCCCCAATAAAAGTTTTAGCTAACAAACCATCATCATCACAAAATTCAAATTGAATGAAATAAAACTGAAAAACGAAACAGTCATTAGATGGCAGATCCACCACCAATGCTCGAAAAGGACTGACAGATTGACATGTTCATCAAGAATGGAGCAAAGTTTCAAGAAAGAGATGCACGTAAGAAATTCAAAGAATGATTCAACCAACTGCACAAGGCTATTCTGCAAGAGATGCAATGGAAAACTAACAATGCAAAATCAACATGAACTTCACAAAACGACAATTTTCATGTAAGAAGGATAGCATAAACGTACAATATATAAATCATCACCAGGAAATGTACTCTTTATACTGCAAGTACACACTCAGTTGTCCATATCAGTTTTTAGGAGGATAAATTTCCCATAGTGCTACTGTAGCATCTTCTGAAGATGAAGCCATCAGTTTGCTATTAGATGAGAACGTGACAGCATTACATGTCGCATGATGATATTTCAATATGGCCAACGCATTCCCTTTGCGATAATCATATACTCTTAGCCTGTGATCCCAACCAGCCGTAGCAAAAATTTTACCATCAGGCCTGATTGAGGTACCCGATATCCCAGGTCTTTCCAAAACAATTTCTTTCCTAACCAAACACGACCCCGTCGAAGGATCCAATCGAAACATCACAATCTTTTCATCAGCAGAACCAGAAACCCCTCCCCCACACAAATTGTCAATAGACAAGCTTAGAACTGGCTCAGAGTGAAATTTCACAGAAATCACAGGCATTGATGGATTTCTTAAATCCCACAAAACCATGGATCCATCCTCATAGCCAGAAATAACATTTGCATATGCATGCGATGGCAAGAAAACCCGAACTGCCATGCACATTCCTCTCGAATTCGTCGAATGATTATCCGAGCTCAATGTTATAATCTTTTCAGCATTATTAACATCCCAAATCTCAACCTTAGACAAATCTTGCCCAGCCGTGGCAACATAGTTAGGTCCTTCGACGCCTTCCTGCTTCGTTGCAGGAATCTCACTTCCTGAAACCTGCTTAATTTCAGCACTTAATAACGAGAGCTTGCAAAAGTGGTACGAATTTGTTTTGATTGTAGTGAGCGGGCTTCTAGATAAGCCACTTTCTCCAATATCCCATAATTTAACAGTTCCGTCCCTTCCTTGACTAATCACTCTGTTCTCTCCACTTGAAACAATGCTGATAATACCATGAGCTGCACTATGCACCCATGAAGATGACAAAGTTCTATTCTGTAATGTATCCCATATGCGCAATTCACCATCCGTGGACCCACTAAATAGGATATTCTTGGAGGGATGAAAGCAAAGGTCCGTCACGGAAGCGCGGTGGCCTCTGAGAACCGCCGACGGATCAGGAGGAGGTCGCTTGCTCATTTTTATATTCTTTCTGCGACAATTTATCGAACACTTGGGCTACAATACATGAATTCCCAAAAAATACATACCCTCAATGTGGTTCTGTACTTACAAGAAGTGGATCAATCGTTTGATCTTCGTTCCAGCCGAATTCCAGGAAAGTTAAAGGCTTGGAACTTCTTCGCCTGCACAGGGGAGGGAGGGATCCAAAACAACTTCGCTTTGTTCTTATTAATTTAATTTAATTTAATTACTTAGCGTGTTCCTGTAAAAATTACTCTTAAGTAATAATCCTGGAATAAAGTTTCACTTTTTTTTTTTTTTTTAATTTAGGTCATTTTTTTATTAATTTACATTTTTGCCGATTTTTTTATTTAACCTCACCAGTAATGTGAATGGATGTATGGAATAGATTGAAGTTCCCACCAAATAATTTAATTAAAAAATTTATGTTTGAAAAGTAGTAATAATTAAAAAATTATAAAAGTCCCATTAACAATTTAAAAAAATATGAAAATCTCATCAAAATAAAAAAATTGTAAAATGTGTAAAATAAAAATAAAAATCCTAAAATTATCAGTAAAAAAATCTAGAAATCTCATAAAAATTCAAAAACTAACAAGAATAATAAAAATTATTAATTTTTCATTAAAATCTCACTTGATTCGAATTCGTCCGTCATTAAAGTTTTGCTCGAGTTTCTAAAAGTTTCGAGTCCCACAAAATATTCGACTCCCCGGCGAGGCTAAGTGGGAAGCTCCATGTCTTGATCAACTGTGAAACCATTCCAAATTCACTATATTTAATGAGTTTTTTTTTTTTTTTTTTAGAAATTTTAATTTAAACATTCTCAAGTTTTTAGAATTTTTTATTTTAGATATTTTAATTTATAAAAATTTTAATTTTAATAGGATTTCAGATTATCTTTAGAATTTTTTAATTCTTGATTTACATTTTTTTATTTTTAATTATTAATTTATAAAATTAAATGACTTAAATTTAATTATTTTGGTCGGAGTCCCAATTAATTCTACACAAGTGAGTTGTATGCTCATATTTTTGGCGAGTTCAAATTTTTTATTTTGGCAAAAATGACGTAAATTAGACACTTTTGAACGTAAATTAAAAAAGAAAGAATTTAAAAGATATAAACAGAATGAGACCAAGTTACCGGATGTAAAATGAAAATTTCTCCTGCAAGTCGACAACATAAACCGGCAAGTCAGCAACCATCCTACCCAATTCGCTAAGATTGTGTTTGGATGAGTAAATTTGATTTGAGGAGACATTTCAAATGAAAGAATTTAAAAATAGATGAATTTTGTGGATTTAAAATATATAGACCTAAATCACTCCATTCAAATAGAGTACAGTGAAATTTGCTAAATATGCTTAATTAGGTTTTCAACATTTTTTATGTATGGGATCACTTTCCTTTAGTATTCTCGATAAAATGGGTCAAAGGAAAATTCGTATAACTAAATAAGATCAGTTACACGGTTTTACAAAACATCCACAAGAAAATAGTGTGTGTCATTTTTTTATTCTATTCTAATTTAAGTATCAGTATAACGGGAACCCATGCTAGCAGGAAAAATTGCGGGTAATTTGTTTAGCTTGCGGGTTAATCAATTGTGCTAAAAATTGGGACCTCCAATTATTCAGACTTAATCCTGCTTATTTTAGGAGTAAATGGATCAGCTCGAGCGCTCTCAGCCTGTTTAACATCTCTAATTTTTCCCCGGCTCTAAATATGTAAGTACTCCTAAGTACTGTTGTTAAAAATAAATTACCAGCACATAGCATAGGGTTATTTTAAACCATCTCATGGCTGTTTTTTTTAAATAAAATAAAATCGTTCCATGTTTTTTTTTTCCTAATTCTAAGTTGGAAATTTAACCAATAGGAGTGTAATTTGTCAATTCGTAAGTTACTCATGCTCGACTTGAAAAAAAGATCGAAATCGAGTTGAGTTTTGAGCTACTCGAGTAGCTACCGAGTTCAAGTTCGAGTTCATAAATACTCAGTTCGAAAGGTTGGCGAGCCTAATCGAGTTTGTACAATATTTACTGTTTTACCATTAATTATATAATTTATATTTATATACAGTTAATCGAGCCGAGTTCGTGTTTATTTTGCCAATAATTATATTAGAAAAAAATTGTTTTGCCTTTTATTTTAAAAAAAACAAACAGATTATTGAATTGAATCGAGCTAGTTTCTTGTTGAATTGAGCTCGAGCTTAAAAAATTTCAAACTTCGAGTATATCAATCAAGTTAAATTTCGAGCTCTACACTACTCATCTCCGACTCAGTTCATTTACACCCATATTAGCCCCCATAGAACACGTCCAGGAAGGTTCTGAACCATTTGATACAGGTTTTTAAATAAAATAAAATAATAAGGACAATTCTTTAACACCTTATATAAATAATTAAGGAAATTCCAAAAAAATAATCTTTCATTTAAGATAAATATTTATATGCATCAATTACACTATTTAACTCAAGGCATTTTAAAAGATATTATTTGTTTTATTAAATGATATTAATAAATTAGTAATTACTTTTACTTAATAATGTTAGTTATTTTTGTTCAACAGTATTAACTAACATCAAGCACTCAAATGTTACTCTTAATATTACTAGTTTATTGTTATTTGGTCTATCCATCGCACGATTATCTATTCGCCGAAATCAAATTATAGTATATTATTATATTTCTTACTAATTAAAATAACAATAACTTTATACATTATTTATATTGGGTGTTAGTGGTATACGTGACATTAGTACTGACTTTTTTTTTTCCAACTTTACATTAAAGCTAGAGGAGAATATGTGGTACACATGACGTTAATATTGAATTTACATAGATTTAGTTTAGGGCAACAACTAAAGGCGAAATCAACTGAGATTGTGTTTGGATGGTGAAATTTGATATATAGATTTTAAATCCATCATTCAAAACTCCTCCCCTTGTTTGAATTAAAAAGTAAATGAATGAATTTCAAATACTTAGTATATTTTTTTAGTTAAAATTGACAAGTTTTGAAATCCTCATTAAAACCATGTCATTTGAAATCCATCTATTTTTAAATCGTTTCATTTGAAATACCTTCTCAAATCAAATTTCTCCATCCAAACACAACCTGATAGTTGAGCTCGAGACTATCAACACGCTTAGACTTGAGATGTAGATCGACGTAAATTTAACTTAGTTGATAGAACACCTGAAGATTTGAAGGATCAAAAGATTTAAAAATAGAAGGCATTGAAAAAAAAAGACCATTATGGATATCAAACAGTTAAGTGGGAGTTTAGAACTTGTCAGACGCCAATGAGTTTACTCACTTGTTTCATTAACAGCATTTGAGCTAGTCAATTAAGACAAAATCCTTAAGTTTGAAGAGACTTTTGCTCAAATTCAAACAAGATAAAAAAAATCTTAGATTGTATTTGGACGAGAAAATTTGAGTATTTGAAATCCATTAATAATCCAAATAAGTGAAGTGAATTTGGATGGTGATCAAATCCTTTATCATTTGGAGGCTTATATACAATTAGATACATACACATAATTGAATTTTAAGTGATTTAAATATACATTTAATTTTTGATCCATCAAATTAAAATTGTGGCTCAATTGTATCATGCAATTGAGTAAGCACAAATTGTGATTCAAGATAAATTGGATGTACAATTCAAATGTGAACACAATTAGAACTCAAAAGAGTTTAGAGCATAAATCTAACAAGACAAATGCAAGCTTAAAGGTTATATATCTTTATAAATGTTGAAACTCATTTAATGTATATCAATGAGAAGGTGACAACTTACATTTATGTGACATAATGCTGATATGAACAGAGCAACGGTGCTTTTGTAGATAGGCCTGACAGATTACTTACCTAATCCAATATAACCAAATTCGAGGTTCAGCTTCCAAGAAAAATTTGCACCAAATATAGGAAGTTTTCAAATAAATTCTCCGATGGGTAGTTTTATAAATACCAGACATTTACTTTGGGTAAGGTTACGAAAATATTCAGAGAATACGAAAAACAGACCCAGCTGACATGCGTAAGCTCAAATTTTCAAGTATTTTCACAACACTTCGAACAAGTATTTAACCTTAGATATTAAGCATATACATATTCAAATCCAAAGAGCAGATTGAAATTAATCTCTCAAACTCAACTTTTAAGAGAGATTTTATAAGTTGAAAACACACTGAACTAACCATACTCTTCGAGAGTAGAACCTGTTTGTGTAAAACAACTTGTAAAGAGTATTAGCTAGAACTCATAAAAATTTAGTAGAACGGGAAAGTGATAGGTTCAAAAGTGTTCATTAACACTTAAAATACAAGCATCCCTCATTTAATGAATTAACTAGAACGATTCTTTGAACCACTATAAATCTTTATGTTTTTACAACTTTGATTTTAAACATTATATCTCTCTCTTTTTTTTTTCTTTCTTTTTATCAAACTAGTTTTTTAACCGTGCGATGGTTTGTTGTAATTTAACTTTAACATTGAAGTACGTAACTATTGTCTTTTTAATAACAATACATCATGATTCCAATTAAAGGAACAAACACATACACTCAAGGAAATACCAGTTATAGTGTTAATACATAAAAATTTACATTCAATTGACAAAAAAAGTGTTAATAGCAGAATGTTTCAAACAAGTGCATGTTTAACCTTTGACACGGGTGCCTCTTCTGCAAGCAACAATAAAAATTCGGTAAAAAATAGTAAATAAATATAAGCAAAGATAAAAATAATAAATCAAGTTGATTATTGAAAATTAAATTACGTAAATTGATGATAATGTATTAGAAATCAAACAGCAAGAATCTAAGTATAAAATTAAAATAAATAACTAAAAACATTGAAGAACAATATGGAATCAGAATTTTAAAACACTGTCGTGTATGTTCCTGTTCGGAGGATGATAATAGATTTAGAAATCAATACTATCAATTACGTAGAACTGTTGTATTAGCTTTCCCCATGAATATGAATATGTACTCCATCTATTACTGCAATATGATTAAACCAAGACAAATTGATTATACCTAAGTCCCTCATTGATGTAAGAGGCTCGTCTGGTAGACAAAACAAAAGGAAAGCATTTACAATGTTGTATAGTATGACTGTATGAGAACTTCGTTCATGCTCAAATTGTTCTTCGATGGCCCCTCTCACTTTAAGAGTATGCTTCAAACTCAAACAGCTAGGCATAATTAAATAATCGAAAAGCATGATATAGTTTCAAATGAGTGCATCATCTAGTCATTAAAATTCAGAACCTAACACAGTGCATAGTAAATGAGTACCTTCTACGATTTGAAATTTATCACACACCGACTTGAAAATAATTGGAGCATCGAGAGGCCAACGCATCGGCGAGAACACTGCAAGATCCACTGTAAGAACTATTTATTTAATTATTTCTAATGCAGATTCCATAGTATAGTATTCAGTAGAATTACAATATAGTTTCAAACTATTTGCTTGACAATTATCACCAAATATTCAATTCACTTACAAATTTAAGAAACTCAATCGCTGCAATTTAAAATAATAAATAAACAAATGCAACAGAAATTGGTACAAAAAAAATGTTTGCTTGACATTGAGAAGGCAAGAAATACAATGTTTTTTTTTGGTGTATTCTAGGGGAAAATCTTGGAGACTGTGGTGGCTGCAATCATCGTAGTAGGATTGAAGAGCACCTACCGTTCAATAAAAAAAAAACATAATCGGCTTCCATAAAAATATAAATTCAAAAACTAAAAAAATAAAATAAAATTATACAATAGCTAACATTTATCACAATGAATAGATGTATCCCCAAGCAGCCCTTTAGATAACAAATAACAAATTAATAGTAAAACAACAAATAAGAATTATAATCATACCTTGAATGAGATTAAATTAATAACACCCACATTTGCTCTCTCTCAACCCATTCTATGTGTCGAAATTTCAGCAAATTAACATTCTGTCTTTAAAGAAAAAAAGAGTTTGTTTTCTTGTCATGGCATTAGTTATCTAAAGTGGCAACAATTTATAAGGAAAATAAATAATAAATCAACAATTATACCTCTTTCATTTTCCTAAAAAAAAAAATTAGGATCTGAAAGATAGAGCATCATTCCACACTCGTCAATTTATAACACAGCGAAGAAGAACTTACTTTTCAGATGCAAAAGCTTCTCAAATGAAGGCTTATCCCGAAGATCCATATGCAATCTAACAAAAATTAGAGAGTACAAAAAAAATGTTTGCTTGACATTGAGAAGGCAAGAAATACAATGTTTTTTTTGGTGTATTCTAGGGGAAAATCTTGGAGACTGTGGTGGCTGCAATCATCGGAGTAGGATTGAAGAGCACCTACAGTTCGATAAAAAAAAAAAAAAAAAACATAATCGACTTCCATGAAAATATAAATTCAAAAACTAAAAAAATAAAATAAAATTATACAATAGCTAACATTTATCACAATGAATAGATGTATCCCCAAGCAGCCCTTTAGATAACAAATAACAAATTAATAGTAAAACAACAAATAAGAATTATAATCATACCTTGAATGAGATTAAATTAATAACACCCACATTTGCTCTCTCTCAACCCATTCTATGTGTCGAAATTTCAGCAAATTAACATTGTGTCTTTAAAGAAAAAAAGAGTTTGTTTTCTTGTCATGGCATTAGTTATCTAAAATGGCAACAATTTATAAGGAAAATAAACAATAAATCAACAATTATACCTCTTTCATTTTCCTAAAAAAAAAAAAAAAATAGGATCCGAAAGATAGAGCATCATTCCACACTCGTCAATTTATAACACAGCGAAGAAGAACTTACTTTTCAGATGCAAAAGCTTCTCAAATGAAGGCTTATCCCGAAGAACCATATGCTGTCTAACAAAAACCAGAGAATATAAATCTTGCATCCAACATGAAATTACAGTTTAATACTTATAAGCTTTAACTAAGTCAAAACTCTGAAACGAAGATAAGCTCTAATTAATTAGCACCAAAAGCAAAATGATGATGAAGCAGGATTCTCAAAATTAGATCGCTCACTAGTCCATACAAACTTTGATTGGATTGAGAAACAACCAAGAGTTATTCCATGAAAATAAAATGTAGTTCAACAATTGTGAATCAGACTGTCCTTCTTCTTCAATCAAATAGCAATTACCTAATAGATGAATTGAAGAGGCACTTGAATGAATGAGAATTGTAACGTGTGTGAGTTAAATGAGAATGGTAACGTGCATGAGTTATGGAGTATTTTAAGATTCAATTAAATTCTGGATGACATGTGGCGGAATTATAGGTGACACGTGGCATAACTTGAGAGTGATAATCTTCCTTTTATATATATAGATTGTATTTAACGATTAGATGTGCATCAAGCCAGTTAACATTTGTGAGAAGTGAAAAAATGAGTGAACTTTTTACCCTAAAAAAGATGCATATCTTTTCATTTTTAATACTCTACGAGAGAGGAAATTTTATTTTTAGTCATATAAGTTTAAGATATTCCAAAATAAATCCTTTAAGTTTCAACTTTACAAAATACGTCATTTACCTTTCAATTTTAATATTTTTTTACATCAATTTTAATCCTTTATGTTTTAAAAGAATTAGAATTTGCAACATATATTAAAAAATTCCACGTCATCATGCCACATCACTCTCTCCTCTATATATATATTTTTTAAAAAAGTATATTCTATACACACCTCATAATTTTAAATACAAAAATAGATGTATATAAAATGACTAAATAACCCTTATATAAATAAAGAGTAAAATAATTTTAAAAATTAACTTGAAAAATTTGAAATAAAAAATGTAGTTAAAATTTAAAAGTATTTTAAAATATTAACTAAATCTTTAAAATTAATTAATTTTTTTGAAAAAAAAATCTTAGAAAGTTAAATAGAATCTGAAATTAAAAAATAAATCATCAAAACAAAATTAAAAATATTGAAATAATTCAATAAAACATAAAAAAAGTAAATTTAAAAAAATCAATAAAAAGTACGATTTTATTTTTTTAATATTTATTTTTGATTGAGTTGATTTTTCTTTCATTTTTTATTTAATTTTTTAGAAAATTGAATCATTAATTGGTATTTTTAATTTAATTATTTTATAAATTTTATTTGATTTATAATTTAATTTATGACACCACCACTATATGCTAAAATTCCAAATAAATTTCGTAAGACGACTTGACTTCATCTCGATCATAATTAGAATCGTGAATTTATGGAACCTCAGCCCAATTAATTTGTAATAAACCTAAAATTTCGAGGTGTAGGTTTGCCGCATTTTGTTGGTGGATTATTTTGATTCACAAATTTCTATGTGATTTTGGACTCTTCAGTTTAGGTTTATTACATATTTATAAAATAAAATAAATTTATAAAAAATTAAATTATAAATCAAATGAAATTTATAAAATAATTTAATTAAAAATACCAATTAATGATTCAATTTTCTAAAAAACTAAATAAAAAATGAAAGAAAAATCAACTCAATCAAAAATAAAATAAAATCGTACTTTCTATTGATTTTTTGAAATTTACTTTTTTTACGTTTTATTGAATTATTTCAATATTTTTAATTTTGTTTTGATGATTTATTTTTTAATTTCAGATTCTATTTAACTTACTAAGATTTTTTTCAAAAAAAATTAATTAATTTTAAAGATTTAGTTAATTTATTAAAATACTTTTAAATTTTAATTACATTTTTAATTTTAGATTTTTCAAGTTATTTTTTAAAATTATTTTACTCTTTATTTATATAAGGGTTACTTAGTCATTTTATATATATACATCTATTTTTGTATTTAAAATTATGAGGTGTGTATAGAATATACCCTTTTTTTTAAATATATATAGAGGAGAGAGTGATGTGGAATGATGGCGTGTCATTTTTTAATATATGTGGCAAATTCTAATTCCTTCAAAACAGAAAGGATTAAAATTAAAGTAAAAAATGATTAAAATTGAAAGGTAAATGACGTATTTTGTAAAGTTGAAACTTAAATGATTTATATTGAAATGTCTCAAACTTATAGGACTAAAAATAAAATTTCCTTCTCTACGAGACAAATCCTACACTAAAATAATCTCGTGTCAAGTAAAACTAAAGGCAATAATTTATTAAGCATCAGGATCCAAAACATCTAAACACCTCAAAAACCAAAGACACTCAAGCACCACAAAGGGAGAAGACCACATAGGGAATAGAGACCTAAAAAAGTGTAGAGTAACTAAAGACAAGGAAAAAATGAGAAACAAACTAATTAAACACATAATTTTTTTGAAAAAAACTAGGAAACTAAATCAATGGATCTCTCATCCAATGGCCATCGTAGCGCCTTCATGGAGTATTGATCAATTGATCCCAACTAAGATAGAAACATGACCTTTCTAAACTCTACCGATCGGTCGAACAGGAAACAATACTGTCCTGAAGGTGACGAAGACAGTGACAACAAGTGGTGGACAATGACTGTTGCGAGAGGGTGAAAGCAATGACGACCAAGTGCAAGCGGTCCAAGACGACACCAATTTACACTAATACAAGAAAGGAGGAATGGAGAAGGAGTTGGTGATGTGGCGGTGGTGATGATATTTGAGGAAAGAGGTATATGATGGAAGAATAAGAGCTTCTCCGTAGGATGTAGTGTAATTTTCTTGTAGTAAAGAGTAGGCATGTCCTCCCATCATTTTGGATGGCATGTCTTTTGTAGATTTAATTAGATCTTATGTGTCTTAATTATATATTTTGGTTGATGATCTTTTAATATAATGAGATGAGATGTCATTATCTAATTGGTAACATATGACATTGATATTGAATTTGTGATTATTGATTAGAAAGGAAAGTTTGACTAGTATAAGATAGTCAGATATAATATTTTATAACTTAAATATTAAGAAAAAGTAATAATAAATAAAATTTTATGGAATAATTTTGTAAATTTTAGGTATAAAATAGACAAATAAATTGGTCAAATACTTGTATACACTCGCATGTAATTTTAATTTTAATTCATCAATTAATTTTAATTTTATTTGCACCCGTTCATTTAATGAGTTCACCTCCAAATTATTTTTTACTATTATTATTTGCACTCGCTCATTTAATGAGTTCACACCCCAAATAATTTTTTATTACGGTAATCTGCAATCGCTCATTTTATGAGTTCACCCCCAAATAATTTTTTACCACGGTTATCTACACCCGCTTATTTTATGAGTTCACCCCCAAATTATTGTTTTACCACGATTATCTGCACCCGCTCATTTTATGAGTTCACCCCAAAATATTTTTTTTAAATAATCACATTTAAAAAATTATATTATCATTTTATTAATTTACACAAAATATAATAAAATAAACTCTAATTTATATATTTACAATATGCAGCCGAGTTACCGTCGATTCACAACCAACTCACCCAAATTTAAAAAAAAATCGTAAAAATATAATTAATAAAAAACTATCGAAATTAACCACAAATCTCGATTTTTTTCTTTTTAATTTTTCTTCCTCCTTCTCTTTCCTTTTGTTTTTTTTTCCATTTTCAGTTTATTTTTCAATTTTTTTTATTTATTCATTTTTTTTCTTTTTCCTTTTACTTTTTTTATTTTATTTTGATGCCTTTATTTTCCATTTTTTAAATTTTAATACAAAATAATATTATAGGTATGATTTTATTACAGTCGATCGGCGGTGCACCTGAATTTCAATTTTAATTTGATGAGTAAAGGACCTATCGAAATTCCATGTCGTTCGGCGGGTGACCCTGCCACCACCATGCCCGACCACCCCCTCGATGGCGACGACGGCGCTTCCGTCCCGACCATTGAAGCCCAAGACCCCTCCTCGAATCGCAATGACGATTTTTCACTTCCATGACAATTGACATCATCTTCCATCTCGGCCGAAAACCTCTACTCATTTCGACCACCGACGCGACTGCTTCCATCAATCTCCCTTGTGTTCGCGATCCAGGATCTTTTCCGACATCAATGGCGCTCGCCTACAACACTCGGATCGACGCCACCTCGCTCTCGTCATTCATCTCTGTCCAAATCGAAGCTACATTGCTTCGTCTTCTTCACCCTGCTCCTGCACAGCCTCTTCCTCCGGCTGACGGCGGCCCGACGGAGGACTGTGAGTATGTTGCTGATGGATCTCTGATCGGTCGGCACTCGGAGCCGGTGACCTTGCCGATGAAATCTCAAGCGGCGACTGGTGACCTAGGATGCCTTCCCATTGGGCTAAGGCTCCGTTCAATTGGGCTTGATAATGTGCACCCCTATTTTTTTCAGTACACCTCGATTTGTACTCCCTCCACTTTTTTTATGGTATTATTGTTAGTGGTACTGGTATTACTATTTATTGATTGTGGTATTACTATTAATTCACTAGTGAATTAATATTAATGATTATTGATTACAGTATTATTGATTATTAATGGTGGTATTATTGGTTATTGTTTGTGGTATTACTAATTATGTGGAATTATTTATTATTGCTTAAGGCGTTACTACTGATTATTATTATTGTTTATGGTATTACATATTATTGTTTATTGTATTACTGATAATTATGTTTTGTATTACTGAATATAATTAGATTTGTGGAATTATTTGTTATTGTGTAAGATATTACTGATCAATGTTCATGGTATTACTGATAATTGTTTTTTGTATTATTGAATATAATTAGATGTGTGTAATTATTTGTTATTGTATAAAATTTTACTGTAATTAGATGTGTGTAATTATTTGTTATTGTAAAGATATTACTAATTATTGTTAATGATATTACTGATTACTGTTGTTTATGGTATTACTGGGGGAAAAGTTCAAAATACATCCTGTAACTTAGATCAATTCCATTTTAAATCCTTTATGTTTTCACTTTTTCAAAATACGTCCTAAGGTGTCCAATTTACGTCCTGTAACTTAGGACAATTTCATTTTAAATCCTTTAAGTTTTCACTTTTTTCAAAATACGTCCTAAGATGTCCAATTTACATCATTTTTTTATCGAAAATTAATTTTTTTCTAAAAGCTGTCATGCGTGGCTCGAACTTTTGTTTAAAATTGGGGCTTCCGGCAAATTTGGTTATTGGGCATCTTAGGACGTATTTTGAAAAAGTGAAAATTTAAAGGATTTAAAATGAAATCAACCTAAGTTACAGGACATAAATTGGACAAAAGGATGTAAATTGGACACTTTAGGATGTATTTTGAAAAAGTGAAAACTTAAAGGATTTAAAATGGAATCAATCTAAGTTACAGGACTTATTTTGAAATTTTCCCGTATTACTGGTTATTACTTATTGTATTATTAACTATAATAAAATAATACATATAATATTATTTTGTATTAAAATAAAAAAATACTAATGAAAAAAAAAACATGAAAAAAATGAAGAAATAAAAAGTATGGAATAAAAACTGAAAAATGAGAAGAAAAAAATCGAGATATGTGCCTAATTTCGATAGTTTTTTTTTAATTATGTTTTTACGATTTTTTTTCTAAAAATATGGGTGATTTAGTGGTGAATCGACGGTAACTCGACAATGACTCGACTGCAAGATTGTAAATGTATAAATTAGGGTTGATTTTATTATTATATTTTGTGTAAATTAATAAAAAGATAATATAATATTTTAAATGTAATTATTTTTAATAAAATATTTGGGGTGAACTCATAAAATGAGCAGGTGCAGATAATTGTTGTAAAAAAATAATTTGGATGTGAACTCATAAAATGAGCGGGTGTAGATAACCGCTGTAAAAAAGAAATGATTTGGGGTGAACTTATAAAATGAGCGGGTGCAAATAACTGTAGTAAAAAAATAATTTGGGGGTGAACTCATAAAATGAATGGGTGTAGATAACCGTTGTAAAAAAATGATTTGGGGGTGAACTCATAAAATGAGCGGGTGCAGACAATTGTAGTAAAAAATGATTTGGGGTGAACTCATAAAATGAGCGAGTGCGAATAACGGTAGTAAAAATATCATTTGGGGGTGAACTCATTAAATTAGCAGGTGCAAGTAAAATATAAATAAAAAATTAAAATTAGGGGTTACGGTGCATACGAGTGTACGCAAGTGTTACCCAATAAATTGATATGTAAGTAATAAGTATGAATACAAAAATAATGATGTTTTGTGTAAAATTATAAATATTATTAGAGTGAGATTTATAAAAAGTTTTATATTATATTATAAAAAAATTTATATTTTAAGGATGTGAAAGTAATTATAAGACGTTTAAAAAAATGTAAAAATTATTATGAGATGGTAGGTACTAGGGATGTCATATGATTCAAATTGAATTATAAACAATGTATCTTATTATCATTTATTATATACTTTCTCCGTTTGAGTGAAAATTATCAACTTTTTTTTTTTCGTCTGTTTCAATGAAAGATACTCATTCCCCTTTTAGCAAACTACTCCTCTCACATTTAATTATAGAAAATATTTCCTATTAGAGTAATTCTTATAGACTATCCTACAAATATGAACAACAACTTTAAACAATTTCTATTAGATTCAAAATAGAGTTAAAACGCCTAAAGTACCCTTAATATACAATTATACATATCAAACATATTTTTGAAAATTAAAAATTAATTCAAATTTAAAACAATTATACATATCAAACATATTTTTGAAAATTAAAAATTAATTCAAATTTAAAATGTCATAATTTTTGCAGCTCATCAATCCCTTAATTTTAGGTCTTATTTTCGATTCTTGGCTGACTTTCCTAAAATCTATTTCCAAATTTGATTTTCTTAGATTCGATCATAATGGAATTCTAAATTATGCAATTCAATTTCGTTTCAAAGAATATTCCATCACATATCATGTATTTACCATTTTCATTTCTTTATTATTGATTGTTCATATCATCTTTTCTATCATATAGTTGATCCCGAGTGCAGGCAAAAATTTGTATATTTCGTGGATCGTCTAAAAGTTCGGCAAGACCTTTATTGATCAAAAAATCCAAATTCTACCCGTATTAACTGCATAGACGGTTGATCTATTGAAGGTTACCGATGAACTATATTGTATTCAGTAAGGTCAATTACAATGGAAAAAATAAGCTGGTTCGGGTAACTGAATTGACATCTTTCCAAGATTTATTTGGCGAAATAACACGTATGTGTCCACTAATTTCTCCAAGTAATACATCAATTTCATACTCAATTAGTAGTCTCAATAACTTCTGTATATAATCCAATTCTGATTTAGGTGGTATGTATTCACAACCTTGTTCATATGCAACAATATTTTTTATGTCATTCATATGCACTTCAATATACATATTATCAGGATGCACTTTAATTTGCATACTACTGGACGTAATTTCCATGAACTTCAATATACATATGTTCAAACTGCACTTTAGTTTGCATGTTTTTATGCAAAATTGATATGTCAACCAAATGTAGTTACTATTGCATAATATAGTTGAACATTCAATTAGTAAGTGTTACGTAGTACTTTATAATATTCATGCTCCAATGCATGAAACATTGTCCATATGCACTATAATACACATTATTCTATTCACGTATTGTTGTATAATTGCATGTTTTTTCATTTATGTTGTGTATCCTATTCATTTGGTGCAATCATTGCTCTTCTTCTCCCACTTGAAATGCAGGATCGCTCGAATAGATCGGTGTAGTTGAATTGCAGGCGAAGTTTGGAAGTTGAAATCTCCTAACTTAAAAGCTAATTAACTGTGAATACCTTCTTTTTAGGAATGATTTAAAATTTGGAAGGTCATATAATTAGTGCAATTTTTGAGATTCTGCATTTTAAGAAGATTAATTGTAAATGTTAACTAATATTATGTACGGAAATGATATAGAGCCCACCAATTGTGCCCACCAGTTTTGCCCACCGCCTATGTGGCATTACCACGTCAATAAATTCTTATTTATATTTAATTTAAACTTAATCTAATATCAATATTTTATTTTTTTATCCATATCAATATTTTAAAAAATCTTTTTTTATATTTAATTTAATATTATCTCTATCAAATTACGCTAACTAACGCCATAAATCTTTTCTCAAATCTTTCCATCACCATTAATTTTTTCTCAAATCTTATATCAATATTTTATTTTATGCGTAACTAACGCCATAAATCTTTTCTCAAATCTTTCCATCACCATTAATTTTTTCTCAAATCTTATATCAATATTTTATTTTATGCGTAACTAACCCATTAATCTTTTCTTAAATCTTTTCTATCACCATCTTATATCTATATCATTTCCGTAAAAATGACTACATTAATTTACATAACTCTAAACCTCTAAACTCATAAACCCTAAAACCCTAAACCCTAAAACCGTAAACCCTAAGATTCAATTAAGATTTGATAATATATTAATATTACATTAAACTCACGCCACATATAAGATTTGAGAAAAAATTAATGGTGATGGAAAGATTTGAGAAAAGATTTATGGCGTTAGTTAGCGTAATTTGATAGAGATAATATTAAATTAAATATAAAAAAAGATTTTTTAAAATATTGATATGGATAAAAAAATAAAATATTGATATTAGATTAAGTTTAAATTAAATATAAATAAGAATTTATTGACGTGGTAATGCCACATAGGCGGTGGGCAAAACTGGTGGGCACAATTGGTGGGCTCTATATCATTTCCGATATTATGTAATTTGAAAAAGTTTAAATTAATTGTGAAGACTTCTTTTTAGGGATGATTTGAAATTTGGAAGGTGATATAATTAGTGCAATTTTCGAGATTATGCATTTTAAGATGATTAATTGTAAATGTGGACTAATATTATGTAATTCGAAAAAATTTAAATTAAAAAGGGGAAATTAGTCTATTTATGTTCAATTAGGTTGACTCTATTTGAAAAAAATAGGAGTGAAATGAACTTAATAATAACTTTCTCTTAATTATATTCTTATCTCTCTCTCGATCATATAATTTGTGTGCCCAAAGTTTTCAGGTAGCTTTCACGGGAATGGAGTGAGTACATAATTAAATATATTTTATATATGGAATATAAATACTTCCTCCGTCCGCCTATAAATTTTCCACTTTACCATTTTAGTCGGTCTGTCTATAAGTTTCTCATACCCTTTTTGTAAATATTTTTAATTTTTTATTCTTATACTTACTTTATATCTTACATTTTCTTTCCATCTTTGTTCTTCTATCAATCACGTACTATTATTTAATCACTATTGTTAATCTTTGTACAAAAAGTGACAAAAAAAACTTATAGGGGGACGAGGAAGTACTCCCTCCGTCCCAAGATTTTATGCACACTTTGATCGGCACGGAGATTAAAAAAATTGAATAAAGTGATGTGTAAGGTAAATAAATGAGGGGTATTATTGGTAATTCATTGATTAAAGTGAAAGGGATTTGATTAAAGGTAAAATAAAAGAGGGGTATTATTGGTATTATTGTTTCCTTTTTTGGAGTGTGTAATAAATGTTGGGACGCCCGTTAAGAAAAGTGTGCATAAAATCATGAGACGGGGAGTATTATTTTAAGTTGAATCTGAGCTTATTTACATCAATATTCAGAACTGCATCTACATATGCAATGATAGGAGTCTCTTGTTCAACAGTCAGCAGTCAAGATTGTTCCTAATTATAAAATACTCTACTAAATTAAAAGTTTGTGTGAGTGCTCTTCCCGTATGAACCCTGAAAACGAATACCGTTTCCTGTTAGATGCAAAACCATAAAATTGTCCAAGCGTGAGAGTGACAGATCAGAAATGGTGAAGCAACGGAAACTCAAATCCATTATTGAGAGTCACGTCGATCCAGAACAAGATGAAAAGATCAGAGGAACCAAATTAGGTACGAACTTCAATTTAAATGTGTGAATTTAATCTTTTAGGGATTTCCATTGCTGATATTTGATACTTGTCGTTAACTGTAGAAATTGATGGAAAGTTACAGAAGATCCTAGGGTTTCTTGAGGTAGAAGATGGTGGTAATGTTGATAGGAAAGAATCCACTGAGAGTTTGATTCAGGATATTAGAAATTATAACGAGTTTCTTTACGCACGTTATGATCATTTGACTAAAGAGTTGAAAGAGGAGTTTTATGGAAGCTCTTCGTCTAGTTCAGATTCGTCCGATTCGGATGATCCTAAGAAGAATGGTAAACGAAATGGTAAAGTTGAAAATAAAATTGGGGGAAATGCATTTCCTGAGATTGGTGAATTGGAGAGAAAACTGGAGGCTGCAATTGATGAAAAGGAAGAATGTGTAAGCAGTTTGATGAGTAAAAATGTGGAGTTTAGTCAATTGGAAGAAGAAAATCAAAGGCTGAAAATTAGGAATTTTGAGATAGAGAAAGCTTTGATTGAAAAGGAGGATGTGATTAAGAAATATGAAGAGATGGTTGAATATGGGAGAGATATGAAAGAACATAAGGAAACCAACTTTGTTGAGCTGGAGGTTCAGTTAAAAAACGCGGAGGAGGGTCTCAAATCGTCGGAGAAAGAGGTAGAGCAGTTGCAAGATCAGATCCGTAACGTCATTGATTCGAAAAATCAGGATATTGTGCAATTGGAAGACCTTGTAGAAGATCTGAAAATTGACTTGGAGATCAAAGAAGATGAAATCAATACACTGATGGAGAATATGAGAACTACAGAGGTTAAGCAACGATTAACAAGTCAGAAGCTCAAAATCACAGAAGAGGTCTTAGCTGATAAGGAAGAAAAGCACCAGAATAGAGTAGAGATTTTACTAGAAGAAAAAAGGGTGTTAGAAGATGTGAATGCTTCACTGTCGAAAATGGTATCACAAGTCTGTGAGAAGATGAATGAAACACTAATGGGAATCGATACGTTTAGTGTGAAGTTTGAGGAGGACTTTGGTCACTTGGAGTCTCGAATTTATGAAATCACGAATGAGTTTAAGGTTATAATGAACTGGATAACTGGTAACAAGACTGAGCTAGATCAGCTGAAGCTGGAAATTGTCAAATTGGTTGAGCAATTGAAAGAAGAAAATGAGAAAGAATTCCGAATGACAATTAAAATGGAGGTGCTGCAGGCCGTGTTGCAGGCCGCGTTGCAGAATGGTGAGGATGAAAGGCGAAAAAAGATGGAAGAGCTGGAGAAAGTAATAGGATTGAGAGATGAGCAGGTTGTAGAATTGGAAAGAAAGATAAGTGAAAAAGATGGTGAAATCTTAAGCTTGAATGAAAAGAAAAGAGAGGCCATCAAAGAACTGTGCATTATAATTGATTATTACAGGAGCCGTTACAACGATCTCAAAGAAAAGGTTTTGAAAGCTAGAGGTGAAAGAATGCAGACAGGTGCTTGATTTTCCAAAGTGCATATTGATTCTATTTCTGGATTTAATTGATTGGTTGATTTTTTTATTTTATTTTTTTGTAAATTTGATTGTTAAGATGCACAATTGGGGAGTGCTTTTGTTTGTTTTTAGATGTGAATGATGTTCTTTACTATATTCCTATCTTTGTATGGTTGAATAGCAAAGTTGTTTAGTTTGTATATTTCGTTTCATGTGTGTTTAGTGCTTCAATATATTAATTGTTGAATTGTGAAAATTAGTGCTTCAGTATAGCCATTTATCTTAGGCATTCCATCTTTATAAACCATGACCTTTGATGTTATCTGGAGTACAATCATTTTTATGTCTATTATGAATCTAGACCTCTAGATCGACTTTGTACTGTAATTAGCTCTACACCAATCATCTTTTCTAAACTGATCAATATTGAATCAATCGAATGCATTTCTAACACATGTTCTACTTTTGAAAGCCCTGGTTATATATCCCCTCTCTGACTTCAGCTGCTCCTTCTGATATTTACTCTACTTTGCTTTGATATACTCCCTCGTCTATAATTTTCTATATTTTTTTAAAAATTGTACTTGTACAGAGTACTTACCTGGTTTTGGGAACAAATAGTTTTCTATATTTTTTTAAAAATTATTTTAAAATATTATACTTATACAAAGAGTACTACCTGGTTTTGGGAACAAATAGCAAATCGTATCTTCAAATAAATATAGTTGTTAAATCGATTAGGATAATTATGTTAATTTGCATCATTGATCTAACATAAAAAAGAATGAATAAAATTCATTTTTTTTTATTACAGTCCTTTCCTTTTACTTCCTCTAGAAATGTACATCTTTATCACTATAATCAACTTTTGTTCAAACAAACAACAAACTAATTGAACTCAAATGTATCCTTCAATTCAAGAATTTTAGAAACTATCTCAATTAAATATACTTCATTATAAAATATTTTACACAAGTGTTGCTTAACAATTACTTTAAGACAAAAATGTATATAAAATATTTCATAAAATTAATTAAGATAAATTTAAGACAAAAAGTCATTGGCAAACCTAGGACAACGCAAATCAAATATAACTTTTTTTTTTTTTTTTGCTTCCAACTATTATTTTAATACATGACCATAATAAAATTATACTATTACAAGTTCAAAAATATTTTGAACACTTAATTTTTTGGACGAAATTTTCAAAATTGTTTTAACATGTAATAATACACTTATGGTCTTGTAGTGGTAATATTTTGACCTTACCTTGTAGTAACAATTTATTAGTCATGTAATAAACCATTGTTTGTAACCAGTAAATTTTTAACCCGTGAATTTTAAAAAATTATCTTAATTAAATATATTTCATGTATGGAATATTTCACATAAGTGTTTCTCAATACCTCTGGTATAATTTTAAGTCAATAGTTTGGAAGTATTGACTTATTAAATCAATGAATTGAAAATATATGTTATTGGGCCACCATTAATTCATTAGGCTGATCTTATGTGAAATATTGCATACATGCATTCCATTCCATTTAGCCAAGTCAAAACCCTAAGTCCAAAAGTCAAATTAAGTCAATTTTAAATAATTCGCGGGTCATAAGTCTGGATTCGGGTTGCCCAGAAAATTCGTGGGTTGTAAACAGGTGGTTTACTACATGACCAAAATATTGTTACTACAAGGCCAAAAATTTAATACTACATGTCAAAACATTCTGACAAATTCACCAAAAAATTATGTCTCCAGAATATTTTTGAACATGTAGTAATACACTTTTGATCTTGTAGTGATAAAATTTTGGTCTTGTAGTAACATTGTTTTAGTCATGTAGTAGCCGAATAAATCAAAATTATTTTAGTAATTTTGCCCAAAAAAAATAAGTGTCCAAAATATTTTTGGACTTGCAGTAACACTTTTAGCCTTCTAGTGATAAAATTTAGTTCTTGTAGTAACATAGTTTTGGTCATGTAGTAAAATAATATTTTAGAATTAAAATAAATATTCTAATTAAGGTTGACCGCATTGACCCACAAATTTTGACCTAATTTACCTTAATTAGTCATATTGCGTTGGCCCACAAATTTTGACCTAATTTACCTTAATTAGTCATATTGCATGTATGCAATATTGCATATAAGTTTTTGTGTAATTCATTTGAGTCAATTCTTAATCTATTTGTCAACTGACCCGCTTGTATTTTAATTTTGACCGGAAAATACATGACCCGTTTATTTAACCCGATTCTGTGAATTTTTGTATTTTTTACTTTATTGCCGAACGCGGATTTTATTTTTGTCCTTTTGAATTATTTTCTTTCAGTTCGCCTTCTCTTTTCTACTCCTATCTATCAAGCAGTTGACGATTTTTTTTCGTTCGACGGTCTCCTCCAACTAATATATATTCTTTTATTTAATAAGATATTTTTTTTCTAGTGTAATTGTTGATTTAGTAACCCACACTATAATATGTAGTAATATATATATTATTGCATTTAATAATACACAATAACCATGTTGTAATATAAATTATTTTGTTGTAAGATGATGCAAAGATATTAGATCATTTTGATAAAGTTACATATAGTAACAAACACTATTCAATGTAGTAATTCTAACCGTAGTATGTAGTAACATATAGTTTTTTATGTAATTAAACATATTATTACATATAGTAATAACACAACCTATTTTATATTTTATATAGTAATACATATTCTATTAATTTATGTAGTAAAATATTTTTTTTCTAATTTTTATTGATGTAATAACTTACATTATAATTATAATATGTAGTATTAAATTTGCATGTAGCAATCCCGAATTAAGCAGTGGCTTAGTCACACCAAGAGCTCACTACATAGGTGACGGGGAAGACACAAGAAATGAGAAATAAAAATGGAGGAGTCATATCGATATTTTTGAAAATGAATTGAGTCGAGTATTAGAAAAAAAAAAAAAAAATGAAAGTCAACATATTTTTAATAGAAGTCCAATTTTATTTATTTTTAAGAGCGCTATAATCAATTAAATTGTGTCATTTTATTTTAATCAATGTTTTTCGGTTTCATCTTTATTTATAATTTTTGCTAAATAGTAGTATAATATTTTTTATTAATGGCATTACATCTTTATTTATAGTATAAGGTGGATGGTGGGGATTTTTTTTATCTAGAAATTCTTTAGAATCCTCAATAAATTTCTATATATTCTAAAATTTTCTGAAATTATTTTAAAATATTATACTTACACTTTTCCAGACCGTTTCAGTAAATTTTGTATCTTCAAATAAGTATATTGTTAAGTCATTAGTATAAATTAAATATGTTATTTTACATCAATCCAATGTTTTATTGCATTCTATTCCTTTTACTCTAACAACGTAGCTCCTTTATCACTATAATATTGTTCAAGCAAACAACTAATTAATTGAAATCAAACAATAAGACAATTAAGAATGGACTATGGACTGATTTATTGATTTATGTGTTATGGCTTAATTTTTCATGTTATAATATTATACTCCATATTTTATTAAAAAAATATTTTAGGAGGGGCAAAATTTTATAATTTTATTTCCATTAATGATGTGATAATTAGACGGATGGATTAATTTTTCATTAATAATTATAAGTGAAAATAGTTTTAAAAAAAATTATAATTGAAGCTTCATTTATAAGATTGTTCTTTAAATTTGGTGAGATGTAACTAGGGACCTTTTACATGTAGTTAGGGTGTCGTAAGATGTCGTAATGACTACCGTAGTCAATTAATATAAGCCATTAAAAATCTAATCTAAATGCTTAAACTTGATGACCTGTTACCTTTTGTAAAATTTAAGATATGTATTCATCGTATGTGTCGTAATCTATCATAAATTTATATTTTCTATTAAATTAAATTAATTAAAATATATTATTGTAAAATTACATTTTTATCCTTATACAATAAAATAATTTATTATATTTATTAATTTAATTAAAATATGTAATATTAAAATTACATACTTACCCTTAAATTAAACCAAATAAAATCAGACTAACCTAAACCTAAAAAAAATGAAACATTCACGTATGGTTTTCTGCCCCCCTCCCCCCACCCCGCCCTTCCTTGCAGCCGTCCGCCGCTGCCGCACCCTATCGGTGTTATTAATCTGTAAGTCTTGTTAAACTGAGTAGGTGAATTAATACCATTATGGAGTAGGTGAATTAATTATCAATGTTGTTTATGTATTTGCTCATATTTCTTTCTACTTCCATATTTTGTTATGAGTAGGTGAATTGACATTGTGAATTGTTAAAATTGTGGTTGAGTTGTTGAATAGTAATTGTTTTTTAAATTGACTAAAATCAAATAGAAACTTGACGGCTCAAACAAGTGTTTGACAAAATGCCTCAAAGAAAATTGCAGCTGAGTTGTTGAGTAGTAATTGTTTTTGAATGCTCAACAAGTGGAAAATTTTCACCTTTGTATTTTGCAAGTGTTCAAATTTTTCGTATTTTGCTCAAAAAAGGTACGAATTTCACCTTTGTTATGTGGGAATTTGAGTTATGTTCAATTATTAAGCATGGGTAACATGATTTTGCTTTCAATTTTGTATTTGAATGTAGTTTTTCTTTGAGTCATTTTGTCAAACACTTGTTGAGCAGTGGTATTGAAGACATATTTGGTGGAGAAGATGAGTTGAATGAGTATCATTTCTTTGAAAAAGATGAGGTATACTATATGAATTGTAGAGAATTGTAAACTTGTTGAATTTATGTTTTACGTTTACTGATTTCATGTCTTCCTAAACTAATTGCATATGATTGACAAGTATGAGGTGAAAAGATATACTCCCTCTGTCCACCAAAAGTGTGCTCACTTTTTTTTATATATGTTTTTAAAAAAATCATATTTTAATTATAAAGAATATATTTAATATAATGAGTATAAAATATATTTGGTAGATACTTAATCTTGTTAGTAAAGTAGAAAAAATATTCAAAAGTTAACTATTTAAATAGAATAAGCATAGTTTTTGTGGACAAAAAAAAAAGAGCACACTTTTGGTGGACGGAGGGAGTATAAATTTATGTTAACTGATTGTTTTCATAAAGTTAAATTATCTTTATATCCTAGTGTTGGTTTTCATCATATTCTTTGTTTAATATAAAGAAAATTTGAGTTATGGGTGTTTTAAAAAATTGGTTTTGGTAGTGTTGAGGTGTTTTTTCCCAGCAATGGTTGCATTATTGAAGTTCTGAAGAGGCATTCAATAAGCATCTAAGTTGTTTTATTTTTGAAGTAAAAGAATATTATACGTGTCAACCGTGTCTTCTATAATGTTCTTTAGATGTTTATAGAAATTTAACTTGTTTGTAGTTGTATTTACCCTAACTTTCTTTGAATAATATGAGCACGAAGTTCTTAGCTATTGATTTCTTTCTTCTATTATTTTTATCACTCATTTTAGTTGATGTATATCCTTAGTAGAAGCAAGTCTACTCAGTGAATACTTTTTGTACAGTAAACTTAAATTGACATATTTCAATTCCTCATTGAAAGAGCTTTCTCATATGATGTGCCAAAATTTGCACGAGAGGATTGCGTATCCTCTGGATTGGATGTCCCACTCTTCGAACACGTACAATCACTCCAAGTATGCTGCCTTTACTCGAAATCTTCAAGAACCTGCAAAGAACACACCGGAGGGGGGTCCGGTGTGGACACTCCGATGCCTAAGTCAGTATAGGGCTTATCAATATCTCCCAAGGATCTCAAGATCCTTGATGTATCAAAATGGTTCTCAAAGAATCTCAGAAAGGTGTTTCACGTTTTTTATATCAAGTTTTTAGTATATGAATGTCTAACCTGGAAATCTCCTCGAATTTACCTATTTATAGAGATACTTTCTGGAGAGGAAGTCAAGCCTTCCTCTTATTTCGGAGCTGCCCATAAGACTCGGCCCTGCTGAGTGGACGAAGTCCTCCCTTCTCTCCACTCCCTGAAGACTCGGCGACACCCCTTCTTAGTGGACTTTGTTTCCTAAGATAAAGGAGGATAAGGTCTTCCCTTTATCAAGTCTGGACCGAAAATGGCGGAAGTCCTCTATATTTACGGCCCACGACTTCATGTTAAGACTGCTTCTTTCTGATATTCCTCTCCAGACGGAGCTCCCTCCAGAGAAACCTCTAGAGAGGATTCCTTATTCAGAGAGCACTAGATAATCCAATCCTTTCCTCTCGATCCTATCATTTATACACGTGTCGACTCCTTATTAGATGACATTTTTAGGCCGCATCATCTACTCCCCCTACTCTCGTAAAAGGGGGACATCTTTTGTGAGAGTAGAAAAATTTCCTAGAACTTAGTACAAAGGTCTTTCTGGATAGACGTGTATCGTTCCTGCTTCGGAGAGGAAGTTTCAAAACATGCCCTTCTCCAAAGGCTTTTTCCGCCTCCAATTCTGGGAGACCTTTCGGCTTCCGCGCGTGGGCCCCACGCGATCACTTTTCTCTCCCCTTTGTTATCCTCCCGAGGAAAATCCTCGATTCTACCTCATATCTCTCCTCATTTACTTCACGCAACCGCCCCTTTTTCCTCTCTTCACTTTTCAAATTTCATTTTTCCCAAAAATCTCTCGTCGTCTTCATCTTTCTTCTCCGGTGCTCTTCCTCCCGACTTTTCGCCGTCGCCAGCCGCCCCGCCTGATTCCATAGTCCTTCCAATCAAGGTAACCCAGCTATCCTTCTTTTCTTCTTTTATTAGCACTGTAAATCGATGTCAAACCCTCTCTCTCCGCCGGAAGCCGTTAGCCAAAACTCCTCTGAATTGACTCCCTCTCTAATGGGGAGTCCAGAGAATAGGGTTTCCCCTTCTTCCCAAATCGACCATATTCACCTAGCCACTCTTGCTCAAGCCTACGGTTTTCCGTCGGAGTATACTTTTCGCGCCCCTCGCTCCAATGAACGCCCAGATCTCCCCGAACCCCGAACTCTTGCTTTCTTCGAAGCTCAACTTAGGGCAGGACTACGATTTCCAATCCATCCCTATTTGGTTGCCATATCGACCCGCATGCAGATCCCCCTTAACCAGTTTACTCCGAATGCTATCCGTACCATGATAGGTTTTTTCATATTGATGAAAGGGAATGGGGGTGACCCATCTGCCGAACTGTTTCTGAGCCAACATTCTTGTAAAGTGAACGATGGCTTCTTCTATGTCAGTGGGCGAAGGTCCCGTGTCTGTAAGTTTCTGAAAAAACTTCATGAGGAAGATTCATCCTGGCGAGATTATTACTTTTTTGTTACAAGCCCCACTAACTGGCCATTTCCTCATGGGGATTGGATATTCCACAGTCTAGGAGTAGTTCCTCCTTCTCTGAAATCTTACTCTGTTTCAAATCATACTGTTATGGCTAGTCTCAATACCCACGTCCGTCTACACGATTATTTTGACATCCTTGGTATTTGTAAAAATCCTCGCATCCTCTCCTACTTTGGCTTCTGCCCTCAAGATTTCCCTTTAGATCCCCGAGATGGTAAAAAATCTTTTATTCTTGTATTTTACTTCTCGTATGTGGCTATTTTTATGTATTCTGAGCATCTTCTTGGTTGTCTGCAGCGATGAGTTGGCTAACTCACATCTCACGGGATGCTCCTGCTCTCAGCATAGTGAAGACCCCTGTATTATCCACTCCAGAAGTTCTTCCAAAAGCTCCTCCATCTCCTGTTCTCGAGAGCTCAGCAAAGACTCCAGTTCCAGAGGGTTCTTAAAAAGTTCCTCCTCTCCCTAGTTCTTCCACTCAGGTCCCAGGTTCAGTCGCCAAAAGAACCCACTCAGCTGCCAACGCCTTCTTCTCTGACTATGGCACCTCTAAGAAGAAGAAGGGAAAAGCGACCCAGACTCTTGCTGACAAGGGAGCTTCTGCTTCTGCTGTGTACGAACCTCTCCATCGCCTTATCGACCGATGTCTTGCTCCTTCCAACACTGATTTATCCGACACGCCCCTTCCTGAGGATCAACTGCTCCATGGTGCTCAACTTTTTTCAGAGGTACTTTCTATTATCTTCTATTTTCACAATCTCTACTTTCTTCATATCTCAAACACTATTCCCTTTTCTTCTGTAGCTTGGTCTTACTTATGCTAAGATACTCGATCAAGGTGTCGAGATGGTGGCTGAGCTTGAGCTTCTCCGGGCCGAAGCGTCCTCCTTCCAGTCAACCCTCAAGGATATCACCATGGAGAAGGACAAAGCTCATAAACGAGCTCAAACTCTATCTGAGGAGCTGTCTCTCCTACGGACTCAAAGCAAGCAGGATGCAGCTAGGATTAAATATCTGGTGCAGGAGGTGGGACGGATGGAGCGCGAGCTACCGGATGTCGGAGTGCAAGCTTGCATTAAGTCTCTGTTCACTTCCTCCTTGGGTCAAGAGTTCTTGGAGACTCTTCATACTCAGTGGCTGTCCAGCTTCCTAAAGAGCTCGAGCTTCCTCTGTGCCATGGGGCCGCATATCCCTCACTTCATCGACCACGACTTCAGCAATGCCGTAGCCGAGCACTCAGCCCCGGGGTTTGATGGAACTTACTCCCGTGAGTTCCACTTGGATCGACTCGCTACTCCTCCAAAATTCTTGGGGGATCCTAAGGAGAGCCCCGATAGTCCTTGGTGGCTACCCGGAATGGGTCAGGCCATCACCAAGCTGCAGGCTGTCAAGATAGGTATGGCTGAGCTAAAGCCTCTGGAGCGTCTGATTTATCCTTATGACTCCACTCCAACAGTGGCAACCGCAGTAGATGGAGGGACTGGCGTTGCAGATACCATGGGAGGTACAGCGGGTCCAGAGGAGGGCGGAGGATCTAGCAACCATGTTGCTGAGGAGGAGGGCGCTGTTGAAGGAGCTGAAGGAGTTGAGGTCGAGGGGACTGTTGCTGAGGAAGCTGCTGCTGAAAAAGCAGTTTAAATTTCACATTTCCATGGTCACAACAAACAATTTACTTTTCTCTTGTTTTGCTACACTCTTTATTTTCTGCTTTTCTGCTCATAATACTTGCTCTCCATACTTTATAGGGGACCCCACACTCCTGGATATGTGGGGGCTTTTTGTAGTAATCGCATTAGCTTGATATTGCATGTTTTGTTGTCTTTTTCTTTCTTGCATGAGTAACTTACAAGACCAGCAAAGAATGTGTTGGAGGTGTGCTCTCTTCCCCCCCCCCTTTTTGTTGGTCTTGTAGGCTACGTTGGAATCGCCTCTTGGCTGTACAGTTTTTTGATTTCAGGTGACTTGGTTATGGGAGGACATCCTCCTTCTTTTCTTGACTCCTGGATCATAAAACCTGTCATTTTCATTATCTAGTCTTTGTAGTTCTCAAGCATGGTGAGGGCTTTCTGGGGGACCTCGGTCTCTAAGCCTCTACGCCTTTCACTTTCTTTTCACTTTCTTGTACTTAAAAGACTTTGATTCGCAAAAATCTTCTCCTTTCATCGATTAACCCTCTTGGGTTTCAAATAAGATGAGGGCTCTCTGGAGCACCTCGGCCCCTAGGCCTCTGAGTGTTTCTCACTCTTATTCTTAAAAGATTTTAATTCATAAAATCTTCTCATTTCAGTAACCCACTTGGGTCTCAAGTAAGATGAGGGCGCTCTGGAGCACCTTGGCCTCTGAGTGTTTCTCACTTTTATTCTTAAAAGATTTTAATTCATAAAATCCTCTCATTTCAGTAACCCACTTGGGTCTCAAGTAAGACGAGGGCGCTCTGGAGCACCTCAGCCTCTAGGCCTCTGAGTGTTTCTCACTCTTGTTCTTAAAAGATTTTAATTCATAAAATCTTCTCATTTCGGTAACCCACTTGGGTCTCAAGTAAGATGAGGGCTCTCTGGAGCACCTCGGCCTCTAGGCCTCAGAGTCTTTCTCACTCTTGTTTTTAAAAGACTTTAATTCATAAAATCTTCTCATTTCAGTAACCCACTTGGGTCTCAAGTAAGATGAGGGCTCTCTGGAGCACCTCGGCCTCTAGGCCTCTGAGTGTTTCTCACTCTTGTTCTTAAAAGATTTTAATTCATAAAATCTTCTCATTTCAGTAACCCACTTGGGTCTCAAGTAAGATGAGGGCTCTCTGGAGCACCTCAGCCTCTAGGCCTCTAAGTGTTTCTCACTCTTGTTCTTAAAAGATTTTAATTCATAAAATCTTCTCATTTCAGTAACCCACTTGGGCCTCAAGTAAGATGAGGGCTCTCTGGAGCACCTCGGCCTCTAGGCCTCTGAATGTCTTTCGCATTCGTAATAGTTATATTCATACATCGTGATGTGCCAAAAATTGCACGGTCGGATTATATATCCTCGGGATCAGATATCCAAATTCCCGAGTGCTTAGACCTGATTTGGGTACACTACTTCCGCTGGAATGATCCTCCAGGGACCTGCAAAAGACACACCGGAGGGGGCTCCGGTGCGGACGCTCCGACGCTCAAGTCAGTATAAGAATCTTCGTATATCACAAGGACTTCAAAGTCCTTAATTTATCAAATCAAGCTTTCAAAGGATCTCGCAATGTATAATAATAGGAAATATATTCAGTCTTGTAAGAGTAAAAAGTCTAACCTGGAAATCTCCTCGAGTTTACCTATTTATAGAGATACTTTCTGGAGAGGAAGTCAAACCTTCCTCTTATTTCGGAGCTGCCCATAAGACTCGGCCCTGTTGAGCGTACGAAGTCCTCCTTTCTCTCCATTTCGATATTAAGGGGAGGTTACAGCTTCCTTATATTTCGGAGCTACCTTTGGACCCAGCCTTGCTGTGTTGACAAGGTCACCACTTCTCCTCTACTTCCGGAAAGACCGGGGCCACTCCCCTTAGTGGACTCCTTCCACTAAAATGAAGGAGGGAAGAATCTTTCTTTGGTCAGTCTTAGTCCGGTTCATGTGGAGATCTCCTATATTCTCGGTTTACCAATTCATATCAAGATCAGGTCATCCAGATAAGTCTCTCCGGGAGGACCTCCAGGAGCTCCCTCCGGAGGGACTTCCAGAAGGGATTCTTTATCCAGAGCCCCTTCCATAATCCCATATCTTCTCTTTTATCTTATCCTTTATACACGTGTCGACTTCTTATTGAACGACATTTTTAGGCCGCATCATCTACTCCCCCCTACTCTCGTAAAAGGAGTATATCTTTTGTGAGAGTAGAAAATTCAAGTGAGTCTAGCACAGAGGCGTTTCTGGAGAGACGTGTATTATTCTTGCGTTGGAGAGGAATTTCAAAAATGCTCTCCTCCGGAAATTTTTCCCGCCCCCAGTTCTGAAGACGTTTCGATTTCTGTGCTTGGGTCCCACATAGTCACAATTTTTCTCTCTCTTGCTAGTTTCTCGAGGAGAAGCCTCGATCCTAACCCCCTTATTGGTCTTGTAGGTTGCACCATTATCGTCTCTTGGTTACATAACCTTCAAAGAATTTTCTCAAAAATTCAGGGAACCTCTCACCCTTTCAGGGGATCACCTCTAGTTTCAGGTGGCTCGAAGAGGTTTTCCTCGACTTCCAGACTTATATTTATCCTTTCTTTCGTTTTTTAAACAGGGTCTCGGCAAATGACTTTGGCTTGCAGAATTTTTGTTTTCTAAGTAACCATCTTGGGTCTTGGTTATGGGGAGATGCTCCCCAGCTCTCTTTGGCCTCTGGGCCTCCAAGTGTCTATCACTTTCGTTTAAAAGATTTTGATTCATAAAATATTTCTTTTCATTGAGTAACCCTTTTGGGTCTTAAGTATGGTGAGGGGCTCTCTGTAGCTCCTCGGCCTCTAGGCCTCTGAGTGTCTCTCACTCTCATTCTTAAAAGATTTTGATTCATAAAATCCTCTCATTTCATTGATTGACCCTTTTGGGACTCAAATATGGTGAGGGCTCTCTGGAGCTCCTCGGCCTCTAGGCCTCTGAGTGTTTCTCACTCTTATACTTAAAAGATTTTAATTAATAAAATCTTCTCATTTCATTGATTAACCCTCTTGGGTCTCAAGTAAGGTGAGGGCTCTCTGGAGCACCTCGGCCTCTAGGCTTTCGAGTGTTTCTCACTCTTATTCTTAAAAGATTTTTATTCATAAAATCTTCTCATTTCAGTAACCCACTTGGGTCTCGAGTAAGATGAGGGCTCTCTGGAGCACCTCGGCCTCTAGGCCTCTGAGTGTTTCTCACTCTTATTCTTAAAAGATTTTAATTCATAAAATCTTCTCATTTCATTGATTAACCCTCTTGGGTCTCAAGTAAGGTGAGGGCTCTCTGGAGCACCTCGGCCTCTAAGCCTCTGAGTGTTTCTCACTCTTATTCTTAAAAGATTTTAGTTCATAAAATCTTCTCATTTCAGTAACCCACTTGGGTCTCGAGTAGGATGAGGGCTCTCTGGAGCACCTCGGCCTCTAGGCCTCTGAGTGTTTCTCACTCTTATTCTTAAAAGATTTTAATTCAAAAAATCTTCTCATTTCAGTAACCCACTTGGGTCTCGAGTAGGATGAGGGCTCTCTGGAGCACCTCGGCCTCTAGGCCTCTGAGTGTCTCTCACTCTTATTCTTAAAAGATTTTAATTCAAAAAATCTTCTCATTTCAGTAACCCACTTGGGTCTCGAGTAGGATGAGGGCTCTCTGGAGCACCTCGGCCTCTAGGCCTCTGAGTGTTTCTCACTCTTATTCTTAAAAGATTTTGATTCACAAAAATCTTCTCATTTCATTAATTAACCCTTTTGGGTCTCACATATGGTGAGGGCTCTCTGTAGCTCCTCGGCCTCTAGGCCTCTGAGTGTTTCTCACTCTTGAATTCTCATATCTCATATATGCTCAGTGATCTACAGATCCTTCATCATTTCATTACTCCTAATTTTCAAACTTAGTCATCCGGCTACTCAGGGTGGTTAGCCCTCACGCGTTTCAGAATGCTCAAAGTATGCTTATGAATCATATCTTAAATTGTTAGGAAATATGTGCTCATACAAATTTCCAAAAATCTCCCAATGTTTCCATCACATCTCATAAAATCTTCAAATATTTATCAAAGATAAACATACATTTTAACATAATTTAGAAAAAAATAGACTCATCACTAATCAAAAACACGTTCTTAACCATGCCTAAATTCTCAACCATTCTCTCGATTCAATCACGAAATTCTCCTAAGTAATCCCCTTAAAATTTCTCAAATCAATCATTTCTCTCCTAAGTAATCCCCTTAACATTTCTCAAATCAATCATTTCTGAAGCCTTAGCAAATGCTCATATGCTTCGAGGTTTTATGCTCTAAACAACTACGTCTAGGTAACTCATATCATATCACAAAATAAAATCTAAAGTAAAATATACACTTTTCACTTACGTGGCTCCATATCAGCATCTCGGAGGTAGTAGGCCTAGACCCTTCATCACCCCCTTTAAGCATCGAAGTGTAAGGCATTTGCAAGGTCCGTCATCATGCTCGTCTCCGAATATCGCATCTCAACACCCTAGATGATCTTAATCACCTAATAGATCGACTCTTGGGTGTATCCTTCTTTACAGTAGCCTTGTAGCCCTCATGACTACCTGCTCATCCTTCATGGGTTTCTTTTATCACGTAATCTCCTTCGGGAGACATCTTAGATAAGGATGGGTCAACGATCGTTTGTATAATTGGCCACCCAAGATGTAGTATCTTAACCGCAAAGCTCGAGCTTCTCCAGAAGCTGCAGGGGCTGGTCCTTTATTCAGCTCTTCTCAACTTTTGAATATCAAATTTCAGCACCCTGGGGAGGGTTTGGTCAGCTTCAGCAGCTAGGCTCGGTGGAGCTTCAATCATACAAGCTTAATCTGAAATCTGAAGTCACATCTAGAATATCGAGGCATGTCAATCATACAAAATTCATAGATAAGTATGTTAGCCCCACATTCTGAAGTCACGAATCATTATTAGTCCTTAGTCATGGATTCTAGAGCATATAGTAACCACCTAAACTCAACGTGCTACTCATGCTCTCTAGTATCTCAAGTCAATTTTCAAATTTTAACATCACATCTAGAGCGTCTAGACATAATAATCATGTAAAAGTAGGAGGGTCGTACTTGATTTAGGGAAAATAAAGTATGATACGCATATCAATCTCATAATGACATACTTATAACAATATCGAATCAACGAATATCATAGCTTATTCATGTCACACTCATCATGACATACTCATTGTAAAATCAAGTTAGCATAAAAGATCTAACATTTTTTAGCTTTATCAAATTTTGTACTAACCGGTGGTATCGATATACTCGTTATTTGGGGATCAGCACCATAGCAGGCTAAATATCATAATCCAGCTACTCGTTTGGTTCTCCATAGTTCTCTGCTCTTTCGGGCTCCTCCAGGACCTCTAGGTTCTCCAGGTTTACTCGTATATCAATCCCGAATCGATCCTCCAAGACCTCTGTAGGTTCCAATCTCAGTTGGGTATATTTCTACAACCTCCCTCGAGGCCCAGATCGGTATCCTCCCGCAGCATTGCGGTTTCCTGTTCCTCCAGAGTTTCGGAGAGCTTCTGGGCTGGACCTCCCTGCTGTAGATTCTCTCTTCCTCTCTCCACTAGCTGGTTTCACCTCCAGCCTCTTGGATTGCCTCACCTCTTCGAGGGTGAGATATTTTTCGGCTCTGAAAATTCTCAAATTCTCTACCCGCTTCAGGTAATCAATCATCCTCTCACCCACTCTAGTTTTCGGACTTATCATTTTGTCTGTTTAGGGCTATTGGCCTTAATCTCAGGGACCTAAATAGGCCCAATCTTCGCTTTCCATTTCCGAGCTTATCCCGAAATCCTCCAGGACTTGGATAGAATCAACCTATAATCTGAAATCTTCTGAATCTATCCAGAGATCCTCCAGAGCTTGGATAGACTTAATCTGTAATCTGAAATCTTCTGAACCTACCCAGAGGTCCTCCATAACTTGGGTAGATTTAATCTATAATCTGAAATCTTCTGAACCTATCCAGAGATCCTCCAGAGCTTGGATAGACTTAATCTGTAATCTGAAATCTTCTGAACCTACCCAGAGGTCCTCCAGAACTTGGGTAGATTTAATCTATAATCTGAAATCTTCTGAACCTATCCAGAGATCCTCCAGAACTTGGATAGGCTTAATCTGTAATCTGAAATCTTCTGAACCTATCCAGAGATCCTCCAGAGCTTGGATAGACTTAATCTGTAATCTGAAATCTTCTGAACCTATCCAGAGGTCCTCCAGAGCTTGGATAGGCTCGGTCTGTAGCACCGATGCACTTATCATATCTTTGCCTCGTACTCCCATGTTTAGATTTTGGACCTCGAGGCCCTAAATACTCTGCTGCTCGTGGAGGGGCACGAATGTTGTCGTCCTCTGCAGTGCCTGGAGGTATCTCCTTGCCAGGTCCACTCCCGAGGGCTCCAGACGTGCCAACGATATCACCCCCTATAGAGATATGGGTGCCTCGAGCCTCTTCCTGGAGTCTTCGGAGCAGGCAATTGCACACTCCACATATATGTTCGACAATCCTTATACTCATAATTCCATGATAATAATACATCACTGTGTGAAGTTTTATCAATCAAATATTATTTAGAGCAAAATCAACCTGATCAGCACAGTCCATACGTAATGTCATATCCCCTTAGACTTTGAGCCAAGGACAAGAGTTATCAATACCAATCATTTTAATTCTCATAATTGTTATTTCAGTTTAAATCTCATCACTAGCGGAAATCCAATGTTTGGATGTTAGAGAAATCAGAGTGAGAGGAAATTTCAATAGCATCATAAATCGTATTAACAGTAAAACCACTTCATTAAAATAACACAATGAATTTATTTCAGGCATCACCGTAGCATTCATCTCTCATTTTAACATATATTAGGATATGTTTAATAATATCATCATAAGATAATTCAAATTTACCTTACTCCCATCATAATCAACACAATCACCATTAATTTCCAGTCGGGGCTTAGCAAGATGCTAATAGCTTTCTACGTTGTTTGATTTCTTGTTTTATTTTTCAATTCCAGAAATGAACATTTTCCACAATAAATGAATTTTCGCAAACGAACAAGTTCACACTGCTAGCAGAACTATATTGATTATGGACATTTAAATCAAGACATTAATATAACCTTCAATTCTTTCTCAATCAAGACATTAATAATGACATCAGATATCACAATTGAGAATTCTGCTCTCAAATCTCACTCAATGGTCCATATTAATCATTTATTGCATCTGGCTTCTTTGCATCATTAAGCAATTATATTCCAACATGTAAAATTATTTGCAGCATATATAAGAAAACTTAAGGAAGAACCTGTGTCAAATCTAGGCAAAGGACTGCCCGTAGAATTTACCAAGCAATGGTCCATCTCCAATTCCATCACTCGAACAGATAGAAATTCGTGAGAAAATCTTTTAAATCGTTTCCCACAGACGGCGCCAGTTGATGTGCCAAAAATTGCACGGTCGGATTATATATCCTCGGGATCAGATATCCAAATTCCCGAGTGCTTAGACCTGATTTGGGTACACTGCTTCCGCTGGAATGATCCTCCAGGGACCTGCAAAAGACACACCGGAGGGGGCTCCGGTGCGGACGCTCCGACGCTCAAGTCAGTATAAGAATCTTCGTATATCACAAGGACTTCAAAGTCCTTGATTTATCAAATCAAGCTTTTAAAGGATTTCGCAATGTATAATAATAGGAAATATATTCAGTCTTGTAAGAGTAAAAAGTCTAACCTGGAAATCTCCTCGAGTTTACCTATTTATAGAGATACTTTCTGGAGAGGAAGTCAAGCCTTCCTCTTATTTCGGAGCTGCCCATAAGACTCGGCCCTGCTGAGCGTACGAAGTCCTCCTTTCTCTCCATTTCGATATTAAGGGGAGGTTACAGCTTCCTTATATTTCGGAGCTACCTTTGGACCCAGCCTTGCTGTGTTGACAAGGTCACCACTTCTCCTCTACTTCCGGAAAGACCGGGGCCACTCCCCTTAGTGGACTCCTTCCACTAAAATGAAGGAGGGAAGAATCTTTCTTTGGTCAGTCTTAGTCCGGTTCATGTGGAGATCTCCTATATTCTCGGTTTACCAATTCATATCAAGATCAGGTCATCCAGATAAGTCTCTCCGGGAGGACCTCCAGGAGCTCCCTCCGGAGGGACTTCCAGAAGGGATTCTTTATCCAGAGCCCCTTCCATAATCCCATATCTTCTCTTTTATCTTATCCTTTATACACGTGTCGACTTCTTATTGAACGACATTTTTAGGCCGCATCATCTACTCCCCCCTACTCTCGTAAAAGGAGTATATCTTTTGTGTGAGTAGAAAATTCAAGTGAGTCTAGCAAAGAGGCGTTTCTGGAGAGACGTGTATTATTCTTGCGTTGGAGAGGAATTTCAAAAATGCTCTCCTCCGGAAATTTTTCCCGCCCCCAGTTCTGAAGACGTTTCGATTTCTGTGCTTGGGTCCCACATAGTCGCAATTTTTCTCTCTCTTGCTAGTTTCTCGAGGAGAAGCCTCGATCCTAACCCCCTTATTGGTCTTGTAGGTTGCACCATTATCGTCTCTTGGTTACATAACCTTCAAAGAATTTTCTCAAGAAATTCAGGGAACCTCTCACCCTTTCAGGGGATCACCTCTAGTTTCAGGTGGCTCGAAGAGGTTTTCCTCGACTTCCAGACTTATATTTATCCTTTCTTTCGTTTTTTAAACAGGGTCTCGGCAAATGACTTTGGCTTGCAGAATTTTTGTTTTCTAAGTAACCATCTTGGGTCTTGGTTATGGGGAGATGCTCCCCAGCTCTCTTTGGCCTCTGGGCCTCCAAGTGTCTATCACTTTCGTTTAAAAGATTTTGATTCATAAAATATTTCTTTTCATTGAGTAACCCTTTTGGGTCTTAAGTATGGTGAGGGGCTCTCTGTAGCTCCTCGGCCTCTAGGCCTCTGAGTGTCTCTCACTCTCATTCTTAAAAGATTTTGATTCATAAAATCCTCTCATTTCATTGATTGACCCTTTTGGGACTCAAATATGGTGAGGGCTCTCTGGAGCTCCTCGGCCTCTAGGCCTCTGAGTGTTTCTCACTCTTATACTTAAAAGATTTTAATTAATAAAATCTTCTCATTTCATTGATTAACCCTCTTGGGTCTCAAGTAAGGTGAGGGCTCTCTGGAGCACCTCGGCCTCTAGGCTTTCGAGTGTTTCTCACTCTTATTCTTAAAAGATTTTTATTCATAAAATCTTCTCATTTCAGTAACCCACTTGGGTCTCGAGTAAGATGAGGGCTCTCTGGAGCACCTCGGCCTCTAGGCCTCTGAGTGTTTCTCACTCTTATTCTTAAAAGATTTTAATTCATAAAATCTTCTCATTTCATTGATTAACCCTCTTGGGTCTCAAGTAAGGTGAGGGCTCTCTGGAGCACCTCGGCCTCTAAGCCTCTGAGTGTTTCTCACTCTTATTCTTAAAAGATTTTAGTTCATAAAATCTTCTCATTTCAGTAACCCACTTGGGTCTCGAGTAGGATGAGGGCTCTCTGGAGCACCTCGGCCTCTAGGCCTCTGAGTGTTTCTCACTCTTATTCTTAAAAGATTTTAATTCAAAAAATCTTCTCATTTCAGTAACCCACTTGGGTCTCGAGTAGGATGAGGGCTCTCTGGAGCACCTCGGCCTCTAGGCCTCTGAGTGTCTCTCACTCTTATTCTTAAAAGATTTTAATTCAAAAAATCTTCTCATTTCAGTAACCCACTTGGGTCTCGAGTAGGATGAGGGCTCTCTGGAGCACCTCGGCCTCTAGGCCTCTGAGTGTTTCTCACTCTTATTCTTAAAAGATTTTGATTCACAAAAATCTTCTCATTTCATTAATTAACCCTTTTGGGTCTCACATATGGTGAGGGCTCTCTGTAGCTCCTCGGCCTCTAGGCCTCTGAGTGTTTCTCACTCTTGAATTCTCATATCTCATATATGCTCAGTGATCTACAGATCCTTCATCATTTCATTACTCCTAATTTTCAAACTTAGTCATCCGGCTACTCAGGGTGGTTAGCCCTCACGCGTTTCAGAATGCTCAAAGTATGCTTATGAATCATATCTTAAATTGTTAGGAAATATGTGCTCATACAAATTTCCAAAAATCTCCCAATGTTTCCATCACATCTCATAAAATCTTCAAATATTTATCAAAGATAAACATACATTTTAACATAATTTAGAAAAAAATAGACTCATCACTAATCAAAAACACGTTCTTAACCATGCCTAAATTCTCAACCATTCTCTCGATTCAATCACGAAATTCTCCTAAGTAATCCCCTTAAAATTTCTCAAATCAATCATTTCTCTCCTAAGTAATCCCCTTAACATTTCTCAAATCAATCATTTCTGAAGCCTTAGCAAATGCTCATATGCTTCGAGGTTTTATGCTCTAAACAACTACGTCTAGGTAACTCATATCATATCACAAAATAAAATCTAAAGTAAAATATACACTTTTCACTTACGTGGCTCCATATCAGCATCTCGGAGGTAGTAGGCCTAGACCCTTCATCACCCCCTTTAAGCATCGAAGTGTAAGGCATTTGCAAGGTCCGTCATCATGCTCGTCTCCGAATATCGCATCTCAACACCCTAGATGATCTTAATCACCTAATAGATCGACTCTTGGGTGTATCCTTCTTTACAGTAGCCTTGTAGCCCTCATGACTACCTGCTCATCCTTCATGGGTTTCTTTTATCACGTAATCTCCTTCGGGAGACATCTTAGATAAGGATGGGTCAACGATCGTTTGTATAATTGGCCACCCAAGATGTAGTATCTTAACCGCAAAGCTCGAGCTTCTCCAGAAGCTGTAGGGGCTGGTCCTTTATTCAGCTCTTCTCAACTTTTGAATATCAAATTTCAGCACCCTGGGGAGGGTTTGGTCAGCTTCAGCAGCTAGGCTCGGTGGAGCTTCAATCATACAAGCTTAATCTGAAATCTGAAGTCACATCTAGAATATCGAGGCATGTCAATCATACAAAATTCATAGATAAGTATGTTAGCCCCACATTCTGAAGTCACGAATCATTATTAGTCCTTAGTCATGGATTCTAGAGCATATAGTAACCACCTAAACTCAACGTGCTACTCATGCTCTCTAGTATCTCAAGTCAATTTTCAAATTTTAACATCACATCTAGAGCGTCTAGACATAATAATCATGTAAAAGTAGGAGGGTCGTACTTGATTTAGGGAAAATAAAGTATGATACGCATATCAATCTCATAATGACATACTTATAACAATATCGAATCAACGAATATCATAGCTTATTCATGTCACACTCATCATGACATACTCATTGTAAAATCAAGTTAGCATAAAAGATCTAACATTTTTTAGCTTTATCAAATTTTGTACTAACCGGTGGTATCGATATACTCGTTATTTGGGGATCAGCACCATAGCAGGCTAAATATCATAATCCAGCTACTCGTTTGGTTCTCCATAGTTCTCTGCTCTTTCGGGCTCCTCCAGGACCTCTAGGTTCTCCAGGTTTACTCGTGTATCAATCCCGAATCGATCCTCCAAGACCTCTGTAGGTTCCAATCTCAGTTGGGTATATTTCTACAACCTCCCTCGAGGCCCAGATCGGTATCCTCCCGCAGCATTGCGGTTTCCTGTTCCTCCAGAGTTTCGGAGAGCTTCTGGGCTGGACCTCCCTGCTGTAGATTCTCTCTTCCTCTCTCCACTAGCTGGTTTCACCTCCAGCCTCTTGGATTGCCTCACCTCTTCGAGGGTGAGATATTTTTCGGCTCTGAAAATTCTCAAATTCTCTACCCGCTTCAGGTAATCAATCATCCTCTCACCCACTCTAGTTTTCGGACTTATCATTTTGTCTGTTTAGGGCTATTGGCCTTAATCTCAGGGACCTAAATAGGCCCAATCTTCGCTTTCCATTTCCGAGCTTATCCCGAAATCCTCCAGGACTTGGATAGAATCAACCTATAATCTGAAATCTTCTGAATCTATCCAGAGATCCTCCAGAGCTTGGATAGACTTAATCTGTAATCTGAAATCTTCTGAACCTACCCAGAGGTCCTCCATAACTTGGGTAGATTTAATCTATAATCTGAAATCTTCTGAACCTATCCAGAGATCCTTCAGAGCTTGGATAGACTTAATCTGTAATCTGAAATCTTCTGAACCTACCCAGAGGTCCTCCAGAACTTGGGTAGATTTAATCTATAATCTGAAATCTTCTGAACCTATCCAGAGATCCTCCAGAACTTGGATAGGCTTAATCTGTAATCTGAAATCTTCTGAACCTATCCAGAGATCCTCCAGAGCTTGGATAGACTTAATCTGTAATCTGAAATCTTCTGAACCTATCCAGAGGTCCTCCAGAGCTTGGATAGGCTCGGTCTGTAGCACCGATGCACTTATCATATCTTTGCCTCGTACTCCCATGTTTAGATTTTGGACCTCGAGGCCCTAAATACTCTGCTGCTCGTGGAGGGGCACGAATGTTGTCGTCCTCTGCAGTGCCTGGAGGTATCTCCTTGCCAGGTCCACTCCCGAGGGCTCCAGACGTGCCAACGATATCACCCCCTATAGAGATATGGGTGCCTCGAGCCTCTTCCTGGAGTCTTCGGAGCAGGCAATTGCACACTCCACATATATGTTCGACAATCCTTATACTCATAATTCCATGATAATAATACATCACTGTGTGAAGTTTTATCAATCAAATATTATTTAGAGCAAAATCAACCTGATCAGCACAGTCCATACGTAATGTCATATCCCCTTAGACTTTGAGCCAAGGACAAGAGTTATCAATACCAATCATTTTAATTCTCATAATTGTTATTTCAGTTTAAATCTCATCACTAGCGGAAATCCAATGTTTGGATGTTAGAGAAATCAGAGTGAGAGGAAATTTCAATAGCATCATAAATCGTATTAACAGTAAAACCACTTCATTAAAATAACACAATGAATTTATTTCAGGCATCACCGTAGCATTCATCTCTCATTTTAACATATATTAGGATATGTTTAATAATATCATCATAAGATAATTCAAATTTACCTTACTCCCATCATAATCAACACAATCACCATTAATTTCCAGTCGGGGCTTAGCAAGATGCTAATAGCTTTCTACGTTGTTTGATTTCTTGTTTTATTTTTCAATTCCAGAAATGAACATTTTCCACAATAAATGAATTTTCGCAAACGAACAAGTTCACACTGCTAGCAGAACTATATTGATTATGGACATTTAAATCAAGACATTAATATAACCTTCAATTCTTTCTCAATCAAGACATTAATAATGACATCAGATATCACAATTGAGAATTCTGCTCTCAAATCTCACTCAATGGTCCATATTAATCATTTATTGCATCTGGCTTCTTTGCATCATTAAGCAATTATATTCCAACATGTAAAATTATTTGCAGCATATATAAGAAAACTTAAGGAAGAACCTGTGTCAAATCTAGGCAAAGGACTGCCCGTAGAATTTACCAAGCAATGGTCCATCTCCAATTCCATCACTCGAACAGATAGAAATTCGTGAGAAAATCTTTTAAATCGTTTCCCACAGACGGCGCCAGTTGATGTGCCAAAAATTGCACGGTCGGATTATATATCCTCGGGATCAGATATCCAAATTCCCGAGTGCTTAGACCTGATTTGGGTACACTGCTTCCGCTGGAATGATCCTCCAGGGACCTGCAAAAGACACACCGGAGGGGGCTCCGGTGCGGACGCTCCGACGCTCAAGTCAGTATAAGAATCTTCGTATATCACAAGGACTTCAAAGTCCTTGATTTATCAAATCAAGCTTTTAAAGGATTTCGCAATGTATAATAATAGGAAATATATTCAGTCTTGTAAGAGTAAAAAGTCTAACCTGGAAATCTCCTCGAGTTTACCTATTTATAGAGATACTTTCTGGAGAGGAAGTCAAGCCTTCCTCTTATTTCGGAGCTGCCCATAAGACTCGGCCCTGCTGAGCGTACGAAGTCCTCCTTTCTCTCCATTTCGATATTAAGGGGAGGTTACAGCTTCCTTATATTTCGGAGCTACCTTTGGACCCAGCCTTGCTGTGTTGACAAGGTCACCACTTCTCCTCTACTTCCGGAAAGACCGGGGCCACTCCCCTTAGTGGACTCCTTCCACTAAAATGAAGGAGGGAAGAATCTTTCTTTGGTCAGTCTTAGTCCGGTTCATGTGGAGATCTCCTATATTCTCGGTTTACCAATTCATATCAAGATCAGGTCATCCAGATAAGTCTCTCCGGGAGGACCTCCAGGAGCTCTCTCCGGAGGGACTTCCAGAAGGGATTCTTTATCCAGAGCCCCTTCCATAATCCCATATCTTCTCTTTTATCTTATCCTTTATACACGTGTCGACTTCTTATTGAACGACATTTTTAGGCCGCATCATCTACTCCCCCCTACTCTCGTAAAAGGAGTATATCTTTTGTGTGAGTAGAAAATTCAAGTGAGTCTAGCAAAGAGGCGTTTCTGGAGAGACGTGTATTATTCTTGCGTTGGAGAGGAATTTCAAAAATGCTCTCCTCCGGAAATTTTTCCCGCCCCCAGTTCTGAAGACGTTTCGATTTCTGTGCTTGGGTCCCACATAGTCGCAATTTTTCTCTCTCTTGCTAGTTTCTCGAGGAGAAGCCTCGATCCTAACCCCCTTATTGGTCTTGTAGGTTGCACCATTATCGTCTCTTGGTTACATAACCTTCAAAGAATTTTCTCAAGAAATTCAGGGAACCTCTCACCCTTTCAGGGGATCACCTCTAGTTTCAGGTGGCTCGAAGAGGTTTTCCTCGACTTCCAGACTTATATTTATCCTTTCTTTCGTTTTTTAAACAGGGTCTCGGCAAATGACTTTGGCTTGCAGAATTTTTGTTTTCTAAGTAACCATCTTGGGTCTTGGTTATGGGGAGATGCTCCCCAGCTCTCTTTGGCCTCTGGGCCTCCAAGTGTCTATCACTTTCGTTTAAAAGATTTTGATTCATAAAATATTTCTTTTCATTGAGTAACCCTTTTGGGTCTTAAGTATGGTGAGGGGCTCTCTGTAGCTCCTCGGCCTCTAGGCCTCTGAGTGTCTCTCACTCTCATTCTTAAAAGATTTTGATTCATAAAATCCTCTCATTTCATTGATTGACCCTTTTGGGACTCAAATATGGTGAGGGCTCTCTGGAGCTCCTCGGCCTCTAGGCCTCTGAGTGTTTCTCACTCTTATACTTAAAAGATTTTAATTAATAAAATCTTCTCATTTCATTGATTAACCCTCTTGGGTCTCAAGTAAGGTGAGGGCTCTCTGGAGCACCTCGGCCTCTAGGCTTTCGAGTGTTTCTCACTCTTATTCTTAAAAGATTTTTATTCATAAAATCTTCTCATTTCAGTAACCCACTTGGGTCTCGAGTAAGATGAGGGCTCTCTGGAGCACCTCGGCCTCTAGGCCTCTGAGTGTTTCTCACTCTTATTCTTAAAAGATTTTAATTCATAAAATCTTCTCATTTCATTGATTAACCCTCTTGGGTCTCAAGTAAGGTGAGGGCTCTCTGGAGCACCTCGGCCTCTAAGCCTCTGAGTGTTTCTCACTCTTATTCTTAAAAGATTTTAGTTCATAAAATCTTCTCATTTCAGTAACCCACTTGGGTCTCGAGTAGGATGAGGGCTCTCTGGAGCACCTCGGCCTCTAGGCCTCTGAGTGTTTCTCACTCTTATTCTTAAAAGATTTTAATTCAAAAAATCTTCTCATTTCAGTAACCCACTTGGGTCTCGAGTAGGATGAGGGCTCTCTGGAGCACCTCGGCCTCTAGGCCTCTGAGTGTCTCTCACTCTTATTCTTAAAAGATTTTAATTCAAAAAATCTTCTCATTTCAGTAACCCACTTGGGTCTCGAGTAGGATGAGGGCTCTCTGGAGCACCTCGGCCTCTAGGCCTCTGAGTGTTTCTCACTCTTATTCTTAAAAGATTTTGATTCACAAAAATCTTCTCATTTCATTAATTAACCCTTTTGGGTCTCACATATGGTGAGGGCTCTCTGTAGCTCCTCGGCCTCTAGGCCTCTGAGTGTTTCTCACTCTTGAATTCTCATATCTCATATATGCTCAGTGATCTACAGATCCTTCATCATTTCATTACTCCTAATTTTCAAACTTAGTCATCCGGCTACTCAGGGTGGTTAGCCCTCACGCGTTTCAGAATGCTCAAAGTATGCTTATGAATCATATCTTAAATTGTTAGGAAATATGTGCTCATACAAATTTCCAAAAATCTCCCAATGTTTCCATCACATCTCATAAAATCTTCAAATATTTATCAAAGATAAACATACATTTTAACATAATTTAGAAAAAAATAGACTCATCACTAATCAAAAACACGTTCTTAACCATGCCTAAATTCTCAACCATTCTCTCGATTCAATCACGAAATTCTCCTAAGTAATCCCCTTAAAATTTCTCAAATCAATCATTTCTCTCCTAAGTAATCCCCTTAACATTTCTCAAATCAATCATTTCTGAAGCCTTAGCAAATGCTCATATGCTTCGAGGTTTTATGCTCTAAACAACTACGTCTAGGTAACTCATATCATATCACAAAATAAAATCTAAAGTAAAATATACACTTTTCACTTACGTGGCTCCATATCAGCATCTCGGAGGTAGTAGGCCTAGACCCTTCATCACCCCCTTTAAGCATCGAAGTGTAAGGCATTTGCAAGGTCCGTCATCATGCTCGTCTCCGAATATCGCATCTCAACACCCTAGATGATCTTAATCACCTAATAGATCGACTCTTGGGTGTATCCTTCTTTACAGTAGCCTTGTAGCCCTCATGACTACCTGCTCATCCTTCATGGGTTTCTTTTATCACGTAATCTCCTTCGGGAGACATCTTAGATAAGGATGGGTCAACGATCGTTTGTATAATTGGCCACCCAAGATGTAGTATCTTAACCGCAAAGCTCGAGCTTCTCCAGAAGCTGCAGGGGCTGGTCCTTTATTCAGCTCTTCTCAACTTTTGAATATCAAATTTCAGCACCCTGGGGAGGGTTTGGTCAGCTTCAGCAGCTAGGCTCGGTGGAGCTTCAATCATACAAGCTTAATCTGAAATCTGAAGTCACATCTAGAATATCGAGGCATGTCAATCATACAAAATTCATAGATAAGTATGTTAGCCCCACATTCTGAAGTCACGAATCATTATTAGTCCTTAGTCATGGATTCTAGAGCATATAGTAACCACCTAAACTCAACGTGCTACTCATGCTCTCTAGTATCTCAAGTCAATTTTCAAATTTTAACATCACATCTAGAGCGTCTAGACATAATAATCATGTAAAAGTAGGAGGGTCGTACTTGATTTAGGGAAAATAAAGTATGATACGCATATCAATCTCATAATGACATACTTATAACAATATCGAATCAACGAATATCATAGCTTATTCATGTCACACTCATCATGACATACTCATTGTAAAATCAAGTTAGCATAAAAGATCTAACCTTTTTTAGCTTTATCAAATTTTGTACTAACCGGTGGTATCGATATACTCGTTATTTGGGGATCAGCACCATAGCAGGCTAAATATCATAATCCAGCTACTCGTTTGGTTCTCCATAGTTCTCTGCTCTTTCGGGCTCCTCCAGGACCTCTAGGTTCTCCAGGTTTACTCGTATATCAATCCCGAATCGATCCTCCAAGACCTCTGTAGGTTCCAATCTCAGTTGGGTATATTTCTACAACCTCCCTCGAGGCCCAGATCGGTATCCTCCCGCAGCATTGCGGTTTCCTGTTCCTCCAGAGTTTCGGAGAGCTTCTGGGCTGGACCTCCCTGCTGTAGATTCTCTCTTCCTCTCTCCACTAGCTGGTTTCACCTCCAGCCTCTTGGATTGCCTCACCTCTTCGAGGGTGAGATATTTTTCGGCTCTGAAAATTCTCAAATTCTCTACCCGCTTCAGGTAATCAATCATCCTCTCACCCACTCTAGTTTTCGGACTTATCATTTTGTCTGTTTAGGGCTATTGGCCTTAATCTCAGGGACCTAAATAGGCCCAATCTTCGCTTTCCATTTCCGAGCTTATCCCGAAATCCTCCAGGACTTGGATAGAATCAACCTATAATCTGAAATCTTCTGAATCTATCCAGAGATCCTCCAGAGCTTGGATAGACTTAATCTGTAATCTGAAATCTTCTGAACCTACCCAGAGGTCCTCCATAACTTGGGTAGATTTAATCTATAATCTGAAATCTTCTGAACCTATCCAGAGATCCTCCAGAGCTTGGATAGACTTAATCTGTAATCTGAAATCTTCTGAACCTACCCAGAGGTCCTCCAGAACTTGGGTAGATTTAATCTATAATCTGAAATCTTCTGAACCTATCCAGAGATCCTCCAGAACTTGGATAGGCTTAATCTGTAATCTGAAATCTTCTGAACCTATCCAGAGATCCTCCAGAGCTTGGATAGACTTAATCTGTAATCTGAAATCTTCTGAACCTATCCAGAGGTCCTCCAGAGCTTGGATAGGCTCGGTCTGTAGCACCGATGCACTTATCATATCTTTGCCTCGTACTCCCATGTTTAGATTTTGGACCTCGAGGCCCTAAATACTCTGCTGCTCGTGGAGGGGCACGAATGTTGTCGTCCTCTGCAGTGCCTGGAGGTATCTCCTTGCCAGGTCCACTCCCAAGGGCTCCAGACGTGCCAACGATATCACCCCCTATAGAGATATGGGTGCCTCGAGCCTCTTCCTGGAGTCTTCGGAGCAGGCAATTGCACACTCCACATATATGTTCGACAATCCTTATACTCATAATTCCATGATAATAATACATCACTGTGTGAAGTTTTATCAATCAAATATTATTTAGAGCAAAATCAACCTGATCAGCACAGTCCATACGTAATGTCATATCCCCTTAGACTTTGAGCCAAGGACAAGAGTTATCAATACCAATCATTTTAATTCTCATAATTGTTATTTCAGTTTAAATCTCATCACTAGCGGAAATCCAATGTTTGGATGTTAGAGAAATCAGAGTGAGAGGAAATTTCAATAGCATCATAAATCGTATTAACAGTAAAACCACTTCATTAAAATAACACAATGAATTTATTTCAGGCATCACCGTAGCATTCATCTCTCATTTTAACATATATTAGGATATGTTTAATAATATCATCATAAGATAATTCAAATTTACCTTACTCCCATCATAATCAACACAATCACCATTAATTTCCAGTCGGGGCTTAGCAAGATGCTAATAGCTTTCTACGTTGTTTGATTTCTTGTTTTATTTTTCAATTCCAGAAATGAACATTTTCCACAATAAATGAATTTTCGCAAACGAACAAGTTCACACTGCTAGCAGAACTATATTGATTATGGACATTTAAATCAAGACATTAATATAACCTTCAATTCTTTCTCAATCAAGACATTAATAATGACATCAGATATCACAATTGAGAATTCTGCTCTCAAATCTCACTCAATGGTCCATATTAATCATTTATTGCATCTGGCTTCTTTGCATCATTAAGCAATTATATTCCAACATGTAAAATTATTTGCAGCATATATAAGAAAACTTAAGGAAGAACCTGTGTCAAATCTAGGCAAAGGACTGTCCGTAGAATTTACCAAGCAATGGTCCATCTCCAATTCCATCACTCGAACAGATAGAAATTCGTGAGAAAATTTTTTAAATCGTTTCCCACAGACGGCGCCAGTTGATGTGCCAAAAATTGCACGGTCGGATTATATATCCTCGGGATCAGATATCCAAATTCCCGAGTGCTTAGACCTGATTTGGGTACACTGCTTCCGCTGGAATGATCCTCCAGGGACCTGCAAAAGACACACCGGAGGGGGCTCCGGTGCGGACGCTCCGACGCTCAAGTCAGTATAAGAATCTTCGTATATCACAAGGACTTCAAAGTCCTTGATTTATCAAATCAAGCTTTCAAAGGATTTCGCAATGTATAATAATAGGAAATATATTCAGTCTTGTAAGAGTAAAAAGTCTAACCTGGAAATCTCTTCGAGTTTACCTATTTATAGAGATACTTTCTGGAGAGGAAGTCAAGCCTTCCTCTTATTTCGGAGCTGCCCATAAGACTCGGCCCTGCTGAGCGTACGAAGTCCTCCTTTCTCTCCATTTCGATATTAAGGGGAGGTTACAGCTTCCTTATATTTCGGAGCTACCTTTGGACCCAGCCTTGCTGTGTTGACAAGGTCACCACTTCTCCTCTACTTCCGGAAAGACCGGGGCCACTCCCCTTAGTGGACTCCTTCCACTAAAATGAAGGAGGGAAGAATCTTTCTTTGGTCAGTCTTAGTCCGGTTCATGTGGAGATCTCTTATATTCTCGGTTTACCAATTCATATCAAGATCAGGTCATCCAGATAAGTCTCTCCGGGAGGACCTCCAGGAGCTCCCTCCGGAGGGACTTCCAGAAGGGATTCTTTATCCAGAGCCCCTTCCATAATCCCATATCTTCTCTTTTATCTTATCCTTTATACACGTGTCGACTTCTTATTGAACGACATTTTTAGGCCGCATCACATCGCATATTCAAATATGAGAAAGATAATCAAGACACAATAACTCTGAATAATTCTTTCTTCAAAAAGGGGTAAGGCTTCATTGATTTATTGTCAGTTTTCAACATAGGCCATAGATAACCTACGCCGGTCTCATTAAAAATCTCTTTACGGAAAAACCCCAAAGGGAAAACCCGTAGAGAGGGAAAAAGAGCTCCGGTGAAGCCACAAAATACATCAGGCAAAATATGAATCAATGCAAAAAATTACAAAACAAAAGTCATAAATGGTCTCAAGACCTTACACTTTCTTCAAATAAAGAATCTCTTCAAATGGCAAACGTTCCAGGGTCTAGCTATGTCGACCCCTTCCATACTCTGCAATCTATAGGCTCCTCCTTTCAGTACCTGTGTGATTTTATAAGGCCCTTCCCAGTTGGGTTCTAACTTTCCTGTATTTTTCAGGGCATCAGCTCTTCTTAGCACCAGGTCCCCCGCTCTGAAGGACCTCGGGATCACCCTTCGGTCATATGCAGCTTTAATTCTGCTCTTATATCTTTCAGCACGTACTCTAACCATCTCTCTTTTCTCTTCCATAAAATCTAGAGCCTCTCTCATCAAAATCTTTCATTCTGATATTCTTCAAATTGGGCAATTCGGTGCGATCGCAACACGGCCTCTGGAGGTATCACCGCCGCGGCTCCGTAGACCAGCTGAAATGGGGACTCTCCAGTTGCTGTCTTCGGACAAGTTCTATATGACCACAATACATTATCTAACTCGTTTACCCATCCTCCTCCTATCTTCGTCAGCCTTGTTCGAATTCCATCTACTATCGTTCAATTAGTAACCTCCACTTGTCCGTTAGCTTGAGGATGAGCTACAGAGGTGAATCTCTGTATTATGTATAGTCTTGCACACCATCCTCGTACATTTTCTCCGTTAAACTGTGTTCCATTATCAGAGACCAATATTCTGGGTACTCCGAACCTACAACAAATCTGTTTTTTCAAAAATTTAATCACATTTTCTTCATCTATCGTAGCCAGAGGAGCAGATTCCACCCATTTGCTAAAATAGTCCACTGCTACTATAAAAAATTTTCTCCCTCCGGAGGCTGGAGGGAAGGGTCCTACCAAATCGATTCCCCACTTGGCAAAGGGACAGGGAGAGTGCATAGCTCCCATTTCTTCCGCAGGGGTCCTTATTGATGCGTCGAAAAAGAACGCCTTCAGATATCAGTCGTTCCTCTACGAGCACTGCTAATCACGAATCGAATCACTCGTTTGTCTTTGGCAATCTTCACGTAAATCTCCTTGAGAGTCCAAAAATGACCTGCAAAAGCACACCGGAGGGGGCTCCGGCGTGGAAGCTCCGACGCTCAAGTCAGAATCGATATTAGGAGAATCAAAGAGGAATTCCCCTGTATCTCTAAGGGAATTCCGGCGAATCATAGAGTATTTTCTTCTCAATTCAATATGTATTTAGTAAGAACGTATGTATTATGTAAAAAACCTAAATAAGAATGTAAAGATAACATGTTTATATACCTGGTCCCTCTTCCTTGGATAGAGGAAGACTCTTTCTTCCTATATTTGCTCACATTTCCCTATAAATCCGGGCCAACTCCCTAAAGACTCGGCTCCACTCTCTCTGGACTGACTTCTTCTCTTGACTTAGTTAAGAAGGAATAATTCATACTACGCATTCCCCTTTGGGCCAAATCCTTGGGCCCAAAGGCTAGCAATTCTCGAATGTGGGCTAAAGGCCCAACTACTCTTATTTCCCTTCTTAGGCCCAGGAGTATATTAATCTAACCTTGAAGCCCATTAACCTAATTAAGACCACTATAATTTATCTTGTTTCCACGTGTCGACTTTTCCGAGAGCGACATATTTATCTACATCAACCACTCCCCCCTACTCTCGTAAAATACCTCAAATTTATGAGAGTAGGAAAAAACAAGATGAATTAACCTGAACACCTCTTCGTACAGATCATCGCCATCTTTCCTTCAATACTCTCTTCCATTCCTGGATACACCCAAGTTCAAGTTTCAGAGAGTGTATCATGTCGCCCTGGGAAATTATATCCCTCTCTGAAACCCTCGAGCCCTAGGGAGCTCAAAACTCTTTGAAATTTCCACACTTCAGGGATATTAGGTGTTATGGCTCGTACTCTGAACCTTAAGGACTCTTAAGTGGCTAACACTTATCACTCAGAAACTCTCAGCCATATCCTGGCTCAATATGGTTTAGATCTCAAACCTCTCGAACTCTTTAAATGATTTACACTTCTCAAAATCTCCGGCCATACATTGGCTAGTCCAATCAAGGTGGTTCATGCACTGAACCTCAAAATCTCATAAGTGTTTCTCATTTACAATCTCATGAGTCTAGTCGCGCGATCTTAAATCGAAACAGTTCATCTCTTTGAATCTCAGAATTGTGAGGGGCTCTCTAATTCCCCTCGGCCTCACTCTCCGATCGTAAGAAACTTTAATCCTCCTTTTATACCTCTGAGTTTTTCTTTGGACGGCTAGGGTCCTATATCCCTAGTTTTGAAAACCTCTTATAACTCTGGATGTCATCTATTTCCCTCAAGCCTCGAGGGATATAATGGGTATAGCTTCTTCTTTAATCATTTTGGGAACTGGACACCTGTTGGGTCATAGAATTACAAACACCATTTCCTGTTTCATATCAAGGACTCTCGCAAATATATCAGGAGTTGGGTTCATATCAAGAACCCACGCAAATATCCCTCGTTTTGAATGTTTTTCGACTTTCCGTGTTTTATCTCATCTCTTCTTACAGCTTACAATACCTGCATATTATCTCCTTGCATGCATGTATATATATATATATATATATATATATATATATATATATATATATTTCTCTTTCTTCATAAGCATGTCATATATTATATCTTTAGATATTATGCGTTGTCTATTCAACTTTTCGTAGCTGTGCTTCATTGCATGTTTCTAGTATCTTATTGACACGTAAAGGCTCTAAAGCTCATAGAGAAATTTTAAGTAAGAATATAGGGTTTATGTCTTTGTACTTACTTGGTGACTTGATAATGCTTCTAGTTTCTCTCTTAGAGTTAGAGTTTTTAGGGATTATACTCTCCCAAAAGTTAGAATTCGTAGGGATTATACTCTCCCTTAAGTTGTTTATACTCGTAAGAGTTGTTTATACTCGTAAGAGTTCTTTATACTCGTAAGAGTTCTTAGGGATTATACTCTCCCTGAAGTTGGAATGTTTAGGGAATTATACTCTCCCAAAAGTTAGAATTTTTAGGGATTATACTCTCCCAAAAGTTAGAATTCGTAGGGATTATACTCTCTCTTAAGTTGTTTATACTCGTGAGAGTTGTTTATACTCGTGAGAGTTGTTTATGAGTCGGAATTATCGTATATCTTTGTGCTTTAATTTGATATTTTATATGGATTAATTTGATATTTTAATGTATATTTCCGACTTATTGTTTTGTGTCTTCAATTACCTTGATATTTTATTTTCTTATTTAATTAGGTAAAATTGAAGAATTTGAGAATTATTGAGTTTGAGCAGCGTAGTTCACAGCCATTACTTGGGCCGTAAATCAATTGATTGGGCCATTAAATTAATTTGTTAGAGATAAAATGCAATTGGGCTTGGGCCTTGGGCCTTGGGCCTTGGGCCTTGGGGGAGTAAGTTATAAAGCAAGCAGCAGTCATATATATATATATTACTCAGCCGCCATTCTGGGGAAGAAGCAAGAAGCAAGCAGGAGCCGCGAGTGAAGATTGGCAACAAACAGAGTGGAAAACAATGATTCTGGTTTTATTTTTATTTATTGTTTTTTTAATTATGTTTAGTACGTAAATTGTTATTCTAGCCCGAGGATGTAAATTCTGGATTTAATTATGTCTTTTTGATTTTGTGATTCACGGTTTATTTCAATTCATATTTTGATTTCGTTATTATTTGATTATATGCGAAGCATGTTTTGATTAATAGATTTATTAGGACTGGCCATCCGAGTTTATTTGTTATCAATTCTAGTTAATTCACAATTTATAATCCGTAATTGTTATATTATTGTGGATATCGTAGCAACTAAGGCAGAACACCTTAGGGGATAATAACGTCTAGGTTGCATGAAACGAGCGTCTCGTATTCATGGTCTAGTTTATTCTATTGTTTTAGCTCTTTAATGCGTTCCTCGAGTTGAACTTTGAATACATGTTTTGGGGTTATTCGCAGGGATAGATTAATTGGAGGTCGTACTTTCTAATTAATTAAACTTAAGAAACAATTCGAACTAGTTTGGTCGTACAACTGGTTTAGGGATAAGATTTGAGATTAGATTGAGATTACCGGGTTCACTAATTAAATTGGTAAAATTAATTAAGGGGAAGCAATCCGAGGGCTAGATCGTTCTTATATTTGATTCTTGTTTATTTTTATTGCTTACTTTTATTTTTCATGCTTTCGTAGTTAGTTAGAAATCACCAACCAAACTCCCCCCATTTTTACTGCTTTCATAACACAATTTATTCAATTGAGTTTCACCATTCCCTGTGGGATCGACCCTTACTTACTCTACTGCATAGTGGATATTTAAGTTATTTATTTTTGGGTGCCGGCGACAGCACACCAGTTGTTTATACTCGTGAGAGTTGTTTATACTCGTGAGAGTTGTTTATACTCGTGAGAGTTGTTTATACTCGTGAGAGTTGTTTATACTCGTGAGAGTTCTTAGGGATAGGGTTTATTGGCAAGTTAATTATATCTTCTGCTACCATACCCCCTACTCCCCCTAGCTTTAGAGGCTGTCGTTGATAGAAACTTTAGGAATTGTTCCTAGGCATTTTCTATTCGAATCTTTATGAGCTGGTGTAAGTCTCTTTATCTTGCAATATCTCTATCATGTTATGTTTTAGTTTCCAAAACACATTCGTTATTTCAGCACTCATTATGCGGACCCCTAACAGTTATCTCATGCAATGAATCTCAGGAATATCTCAAAACATCATATCTTATTAAATTCACAAACAATAAATGCAAGTCATACCTGACTCATGCCAACCGCCCTACCCCCTCTATCGAGAGGGTAAAATTACCCATCGAATTTCTCAGGGACTCGGCGTCCCTCAACTGTTCACACGTGTACTCTTATCTCTGATATACCTCAAGGTCTTGGATACTCAACTCAAGTTTAGGGAGCTCCTAAAGGAAAACTCCTTCATTATGTTCTGGTTCAGCTTAAGAGTGACATGTAAATCTCCAGGCTTACTCGTATATCAGTCTCAAATCAATCCTGTAAAAATACACCAAAAAGGGCTTCCTACATAGGCTCTCCAGTGCTCGGATAAGCGTCATAAGCATCAATTATATAGTTCAAACATGAAATAACCAAATAATGTAAATAAAGTCTCCTTTGATCTCAAACCTGAGACCTGGACCCCCTCTAGGACCTCCTATCATGGCAAAACGATTAATTTCTCTAATCTCCAATCTCAGAAGGGGATCAACTTGTTAACCTCTTATTTGTGGAACTCTAGGTGATCCTTGTATAACTGACCTTCCAGGGTGCAGTATTTCAGCCTTAAGGCTCGGGCCTCTCGGGACAGTGGAGCCCCTGGGTCTTTGTTCAGCTTTGTGAGGATTTCTCTCCAGTCTCCTCCAATCATCTCCATCCTTCCATCAACTCTAGTTTTCGGACTTATTATTTCGGTTACTTAGGGCTATTGTCCCTTAAGTACTTCAAAATGCTCAAATCATGTTTCATCACTTTAAAAGGATCATCTCATGCAATATTAAAAATCCATTATCTTTTCAAAAATAAAACTTCATAGCATCGAACAAACAAATCAAATCAACTTCCACTCTAAAAATCATAAATAAAGTGGATCATGCTCACTCAAATAATATTACTCTTCAAATGAAAATTACAATGAATATTCAATTCTCCATGTTTCATCATAAATGAGTATTTCCAGTACATGCAAGCTTCAATGTCCTAAACGAGGACATAACTCAAGACATATCCTTGTTTAAAGATAAAAAGGTAAGAAGTAGCACTTTTCTTTTTTTGATCTCAAGGACCTGAATAAGCTCAATCTATAATTTGAAATCATATCTAAAGTATAGAAACATGTCAATCATACACAATTTGAAAATAGTTATGCTAGCTTTCATTTCCAGAACCATAGTCATCATCAATTCTCCCACATAAAGTAGTCATAGAACTTAACATATGAATCACCTACTCATGCTTCTACGGTTTCAAGTAATTCTCAATTCCAATATCATTTATAAAACATCTACATAAATCAATCGTGTAAGCTTAAGGGGACCCTTCTTAATTCAACGGAAAAGAGTAGCCTCGTATCATATATGTCAATCTCTTAAAGACATGCTCATAATAATATCTACAAGAATTAACACTTGTACTAACCAGTGGTACTAATGTACTCAGCATATCTCTGCTAGCCCTCACGGACCTGGGCTCTTAGGTCCTGGCCAATTCATGTTCATACCTCTGGTAACCCTCATGGACTGGAATACTTCATATCTCTGCCAGCCCTGGGGGACTGGAATATCCCTCCAGAACCTCTTGCGTTTTCAGCACTCCCAGAGTTCTTAAGGATTTCTGGGCTGGACCTCCTCAAAATTTCTCGAAACAAAAAGGTTAAATAACAATTTGTACCAAGATTTAGTACGTGTTTTGTCAATATTCTAATGCTCATTCAATAAAAGGTGTGTTCTCGTGCGAATCTTTCCACATATACAATACGTCTCATATTTTCGCAACATATTGATTGAAACGATTAACATCCACGCTAAACTAAATAGATTTAAATCATTCTCCACAACATCTTAGTTAAGGAGTAGTCGTTTATGCAAATCACAACATATAATAGTTTATCATGGTTCTATCTATCACAGGTAAATTATTCTTCTCACTCAAATTCATCGCATCGACGAGTCTCATTCAAGTATCAGATTAGTATCAATCAATTAGCCAAGACAATGCATGCTACCTCATATATCACATTTTTCAACATAATAGTCAGAAAATGAATGTTGATGCAAATATTATCACAATCACTTCTCTTTCAATCACAGATTAATTTCTCAACAATCACTTCTCTTTCTTCAAGCAATATTACAATTTCGATTCACATAAAAATGCAGAGATACCTCCCTTAAGTTGTCAAGTGTGCATCGGTTAGGTGCGTCCATTCCCCCCTCCTTTTTGTGAAGCGAAATTCCTTTGTTCTCGCAATTCTCTCGATGGTTGAAGTTATTTCAATATCAGAATCGCAAGTGTTTTTCCTCAGCAAAAGAAAATAAAATCATTATTCAGCCTTGATAATCGAATTAAGAATATCAAGAACCCAAAAGATATATTCTCATTTAAATATAAATTCCAAATTTGGTGTCCAGATTATTGAACTAAATTTCCTCAATATACACTTCTGCCAGAAGCTGCATCATTAGTACGAGAGTTTCATAGATCTCATAGGGATTCTATTGAACATCACAACGTCATTGTATACAACATTTCACAGTCATGCTCGTTACAAATCATTACTCATCTCTAGTTGTAAGGCCTAGCCAAAACATCAATAAAATGGAAAATTCAATAGGATAGAGCAATAAATCTATTTCAGCTAGGTTTCACAGAGCCCCCACTCTTCGTGGCATCAATCTTTAAAATCATGTAATGTTCTATTTTATTTTTTATCATGTACATGGAACAATTGAAATCACAATACTCTCTAAACAAAAGCCAAATAATCTTTGCAAATGCCTTACAATATTTTTCATTGGCAAAAGCAAATAAATTGAGGTATACAAATTCTAAAATTGCTGTCCAGGAGAAATATTCTCCCTAATCCCATTCCTCCTTGTAAAGGAAAAAAAATAAAATAAAGATAATGCAATGGATATATGCATATCTCCTTCTCGACTTAAAACTTGTTAAGGTAGAAACCAAATAATTAGCAATCCACATTCTATCCCAGATCATGCACATTTCTGTATAAATTTTTAACTCCAATTTGCATAGATCAATAGAAAGAAACAACATTAGCTTATAAATTGTAGGTTATTATTAGCTCTCCCACTTTAAATGCCCATTTAATCACGTAAAACTAACAAGAATTTATGTGTTCCATCATTCATATAAAATATTGGGCCAAGTATTTCCAGCCAATTCAGAAAAAGTTGCCAAATAGAGCCACTCCAATGCCCATTATTTTTTAACACCACCATTACAGAACATATAACAAGTTTTGAACAATTCAGAGATATGTTTATAATAGCATGATTGCTAAATAATTTTGATAAAAAGGTTAAGTCAATTCTCATTTGAAGAACATAAGGATGGAACATAAAACACATCGCATAACCAGCTGAGGGAAAAATGGCAAAACACATCCATGGGAAGTCTATGCACTTATCCTTAGTGTACAAGGTACCCCACCATCTTTGCTAAATTTTTCTGAAAACTTTCCAAGGTAGAACCAATTCTGCAAAGCAGAGCAACTTCAACAAAGAACACAGTTGCCGAGTTTGATGTGGATAAAATACAAACAAAAAAGAACTAGCCAAACCAAGAACGAAACAACCATCACCGTGGACACATCACATAACCGGAAACAGACGACATCCACTTGGGTTAACTTCGAAAACTATCACCCCTTAATAATCTTCCGTAATTGCAACCCAACAAATAAGAGAAACAAACGAGTTTTCATATAATATTGACAGTCAACCTTGGACGAGATTCAACAATTTTTCATACTTGCAACCAGGTCTCCCCTCGGCAAATTCTAGGAAGTTACAAAATCAAAAACAAGACAATTAGTCTCCAGGCCTAGAAAAATGCTAATAGAATTTTAGGGAACAAACGATGGACATCACGAACCAGCTCAAACTTCTAGCAAAACCTTATCGATTATTGACATTTAGATCAAGACGTAATATAACCTTCAATTTCTCACTTACGTATACTAATTAATCATAATATCACAGCTGAGAGTTCTGCCTTCAAAACACACTCAATGGTCCATACTAATCATTAACAAAAGCTTATTTGTATTATGCATCAACTCAAGAACATAAGCCATTTCCTTTTATTTTCCCAAATAAATTTGTTCTCACGCAATCATCAGTAATTATGTTCCAACATGTAACATGTAAAATCGTTTGCGACATATGTAGAGAAAACTAAAAAAAAGAATTACAGAACCTGTTAAATCTGAGCAAAGGACTGCCCGTAGACTTTACCAAGCAATGGTTCATCTCCGATTCCACCCTTCCATTATGAAGGTAATTTTACAGCAGGGAGCATTGTGAATTTCTCCAATTGTAGCCATGTGTCGATTTCTGAAGCAGGGCAAATTGATCTCTGTAGCCCCGTTAAGCTTGGCATATTTGTGATTTTCTACTAAGCCTCAAGTCGGGGCTTCGATCTGGAGCGCTTCAGCGGTAAATCTACTGCGAATGGCAGCGCATAGATCCGGGATTTCATCGGCGATCAACAATGATAACGGTGAGGTGATGCTCCGTCAGGCGACAACCAACGGCGGCACAAAGCCGGGACAGGGGTGATGGCAATACGAAGATGGAGCAGGGAATAGAAAAGTTTATCAAATGAAATGTCAATCAAATCAATGGAAAATTGTGTTTTGGGAGGATGTAGATTGTAGCGATCAACAGTGGCAGATGGTAGCTCAAACTGCTGCGCATCTAAGCAAATCTGGATTATTTCCCACCCATCCATGAACAATATTGTTTTCATATGATAGCTACTAGTCAAGAAATATTTTAAGAGGAAAACAATTATCGGGCATGGGTGGAACAAATCTTCATGATTTTGCTCCACCCTCCAAAGCCTCCGACACCGATCTTCCCAAATTGAAGACAAGGCTCTATCGAGTTTTAAGATGTATACGCAGATACCAGCCGTCGATGCCATATATGGACGTCTATTATTGACAATGGGACTTTTCCTCACATTTTTGGATTTGTTAGGGACGGCAGAGGCGGTGCATAATTCCTGAAGATTTCTGGGAACAGGTCTCGCCCATATTCCAAAATTTTTGGGAATCCTCACGTCTCAGCTCGGATTTCCCACAGACAGAACGCCTTCAGATATCAGTCGTTCCTCTACGAGCACGGCTAATCACGAATCGAATCACTCGTTTGTCTTTGGCAATCTTCACGTAAATCTCCTTGAGAGTCCAAAAATGACTTGCAAAAGCACACCAGAGGGGCTCCGGCGTGGAAGCTCCGACGCTCAAGTCAGAATCGATATTAGGAGAATCAAAGAGGAATTCCCCTGTATCTCTAAGGGAATTCCGGCGAATCATAGAGTATTTTCTTCTCAATTCAATATGTATTTAGTAAGAACGTATGTATTATGTAAAAAACCTAAATAAGAATGTAAAGATAACCTGTTTATATACCTGGTCCCTCTTCCTTGGATAGAGGAAGACTCTTTCTTCCTATATTTGCTCACATTTCCCTACAAATCCGGGCCAACTCCCTAAAGACTCGGCTCCACTCTCTCTGAACTGACTTCTTCTCTTGACTTAGTTAAGAAGGAATAATCCATACTACGCATTCCCCTTTGGGCCAAATCCTTGGGCCCAAAGGCTAGCAATTCTCGAATGTGGGCTAAAGGCCCAACTACTCTTATTTCCCTTCTTAGGCCCAGGAGTATATTAATCTAACCTTGAAGCCCATTAACCTAATTAAGACCACTATAATTTATCTTGTTTCCACGTGTCGACTTTTTCGAGAGCGACATATTTATCTACATCACTTATCAATGGACAATTTTTCTGACATTTGACACATTTTTTCACAAATTCCCTAGCGTCTTTTGTCATGGAGGGCCAATATAATCCAGCCCTTAAAACTTTATTCACCACTGCTTTGTATCCTTCATGACTAGCTGCATCACCTTCATGGATCTCTTTGAGTGTGTACATCGCTTCTCGGGTTGATATGCACCTCAAATATGGATGTGTGAACGATTTCTTGTATAAGTGCCCTCCGATAATACAATATTTGATCCGAAGGGCTCGGGTCTCTCTGGTGGTAGGGGCGTCTGCTTCCTTGGTGAGCTCCACCCATATAGCTCTTCTCCAATCATCTTCCTCCTCAATGGAACCAATGGGGTTCTCCAGGGTCTCTCTTTCTGCCACTACCAAGGTCACTGTGCCTTGTCCATCAAACTCTGTGGAGCTAGCGAGTTTGGCGAGGCTATCCGCCTGCATGTTTTTCTCTCGAGGAATCTGGACTACCTCGCACTTCTGGAATTTGCCCATCACTTCTTTGGCTCGTTCCAGATAGGCAGCCATCCTGCTATCTTTGGCTACATATTCCCCATTCACCTGTTGAACAACTAATTGGGAGTCTGAGTATAGAGTTACCTTTGGAGCTCCCAATTCTAATGCCATCTCCATTCCTCTGATCAAAGCTTCGTACTCTGCTCCATTATTCGAGGTCATGAATTGAAACCTCACTGCAAATTGGAGGTCCTCTCCTTGAGGGCCCGCTAGCACAATCCCTGCTCCGCATCCGCTCAAAGTCACTGAGCCATCTACATATACTTTCCATCCCTCAGCTTCCTCTGGTTTGGTCGACTCTTGGATGAAGTCAGACAAAGCTTGGGCTTTTATGGCTTTCCGTGGCTCGAAATCCACATCATATTCTTGGAGCTCTATTGCCCATTTCACCATCCTTCCGGAGAGGTCCGCTCGCCCTATGACCTTACTGACGTAATAAATAGGATGCTGCAGAGATCCCTCTTCTTTGACCAAGGCGGTGCTTAGTGAGAATTCCCCTACAGAGAGATACAAAATGAGAGTATCTCCCGGAGAAGGTTTTGTCAGCTTCGGCAGCTGAGACAAATGATGTTTCAGATCTTCAAAAGCTTTTTGGCATGTCTCATTCCATTCAAACTTGGTCCCTTTCTTAAGAATTTTAAAGAAGGGATGACTCTTCTCGGCAGACCTGGCTATGAACCTGCTCAATGCCGTGATCCTCCCATTGAGCGTCTGGAGCTCTTTCACGTTTCTTGGCGGCTGCATGTCCAGTACAGCCTTCACCTTGGCTGGATTTACTTCTATACCTCTTTGAGTGACCATGTACCCAAGGAACTTCCCTGATTTTACTCCAAAAGAGCATTTAGCTGGGTTCAACTTGATTCCGTTCTCTCGAATTACTTGGAAAATCTCCTCCAGATCCTCCACATGCTGATCTGCTTTCACACTCTTAGCCAACATATCATCTACATATATCTCCATGTTCCGCCCCAGCTGTCTCCGAAAGACAGCATCGACCATCCTTTGATATGTTGCTCCAGCATTGATTAATCCGAACGACATTCGAACATAGCCGAACGTTCCACACGCTGCTATGAAGCACACTTTGGAGACATCTGAGGGGTTTAGCTGGATCTGGTGGTATCCTTGGTATGCATCCATCATGCTTAGCAGCTCGAAGCCTGAAGTTGCATCTACTAACTGGTCTATCTTTGATAACGGGTAGTGGTCTTTAGGGCACGCCTTGTTGAGGTCCCTGAAATCGATGCACATTCTCCATTTTCCTCCCCCTTTAGGCACTAGCACAACATTGGAGAGCCATTCGGGGAATTGGACTTTCACCACATGTCCTGCTTTCAATAGCTTCTCGACTTCTTCCTTCACAATGTTATTCTTCTCAATTCCAAAATTTCGTAGTTTCTGTTTCACGGGCTTTGCCTTTGGATCATCATTAAGGCAATGTATTGCTATCTCCGGAGGGACTCCTGTCATGTCAGCTGGAGAGAATGCAAATATATCGGAATTTCGACGTAATGTAAATATTACCTTCTCTGTGAGTTCAGGTCCCAGTTGGGTACCTATCTTAGTGACAAAGCCGAGTTTCCCTGGGAAGAGCTCCACGCTCATCAGTTCCTCGTCTGTTTTAACATTCACCTGTTCGGGTGTTGCTCCCTCTACTTTCTTCCTCTTGACCTCAGGGTCACCTCCTCTCGTCCGCTCCAAGCCCTTAGTCAGGGCTCTGTCCGCCATCTTCACAGACTCTGCATAACACTTCCGTGCTTGGTATTGGTCTCCTCTTACTTCTCCCACCCCTGTGGCTGTAGGAAATTTCATTTTCATATGAAATGTAGAGATGATTGCCTGAAAGAGGTTCAGGCTAGGTCGTCCCATCACAACATTGTAGGATGAGGGGATATCTACAATGAGGAATTCCACCAAGTGGACCTTCCGAGCTGGAGCGTCCCCCAATCCTACCTGTAACATCACTGATCCCAAGGGTTGGATGGGACCTCCGGAGAAACCATACAGAGAGGTATCTACAGGACGCAGTTTCACACTCAGCTCCATTCTCTTGAAACATTCAAAAAACATAATGTCAACCGAACTCCCCGTATCTACGAAGATTCGAGCAACATCGAACCCAGCTATGTCGGTAGTGATCACCAGAGCATCATTGTGATCTTCCTTAACTCCCTTCACATCCTCCGGCCCAAATCGGATATTGGGCGTCTTCGTTATACGTCCCACTTCTCTTAACTTGCTTCCTTGCTCTGCTTTTAGAGCTCGGACACTCGGCTTTCTCTTCCGAAAGGAACCTCCATCTGCTGGCCCTCCCACAATCATGTGGATTACTCCTCTCTTTGGCGGTGGAGGGGGCATATCCTCAGCCGCCTCTCTGGTTTCCTTCTCTTCTGGCTTTCTTTCATGTTCTTTTCGCTTCTGCCCCCGAGGGCCCTGCCTGTCTCTAAATATAAATTCTTTTAGATGGCCCGCTTGGATCATCCTCTCAATCTCGTCTTTCAGGTGGTAACACTGATTTATGTCATGCCCATATTCATTGTGAAATCGGCAAAATCGATCAGACTTGGGCTTCTAAGGTCCTCGACCTCTGGAATATGGGAATTTCAAGTCTGGATGATCTCCTGCTACCTCCAGTACCTCGGCCGACTCAATTCTCAAGGGTGTGTATTTCTCAAACCTCCCGCGAGGGCCCGACCGGGGACCTCCGGAGGGATTGCTATCTCTTGCTGACCCGGAGGTCCGAGGGACCTCTAGACTGAATCGTCTGGAGGGGCCTTCCCTTTCCCTTCTCCTCTCTCGATCTTGTGGCCTAACCTCCAATATCTTTGCTTTTCGGACCTCCTCCAGAGTGAGGTACTTCTCTGCCCTATGCAGCAATTCATCAAAGTTCTTAACCGGCTTCTTAGCTAAGGAGGAGAAAAAGTCTCCATCACGCAATCCGTTAGTAAGAGCGTTGATATTCACCTCCGGGAAGGCTGTAGGGACCTCCAGAGCTGCTTGATTAAACCTCCGGAGAAAAGCTCTTAAGCTCTCGCCCTCTCCCTGTCTTAGATTAAAGAGGGTCAAAGTGGCCCTCGGTTGTCTCCGGGCACTGGCAAATTGGTGAAGGAATAGCTCACTGAATTTCTCCCAGGATCGGATTGTGTTGGGTTCCAATTGAGTGAACCATTGTTGTGCTGCTTTTGCTAGGGTGGTTAGGAAGACCCTACATTTGATTCCTTCTCCATAGCGGTGCAGTAACGCCGCATTCTCGAACCTTATTAGGTGCTCGTACGGGTCCGCCGTACCATCGTATTCAAAATTAAGGGGCTTGAAATTGAATGGCAGTTCATCCTGTAATATGTTAGGGGAGAACTGACATCTAGAGACATGGGCGGACCTACTGGTTCTGTTGTTCATTTGCTTCCTCATATCCCTCATCTCCTTCTGTAGGACCAGTAATTGGTCGCTGACTGGCCCTCCATAAGTATCATCCGTGCTTTCTTCTGTTTCAGGGAGTTCTGTCCCTAGGGGTACCAAATCTGCATTCCTTCTCGCACTTCGAAGGGGAATGCTTCTTTCCGCTCGGGAGGGCACCTTATCATCTTCTTCTGCCCGCATCCCCATTTCCTTGGACAACACTTGGGAAGCTCCAGGTGCCTCATCCTGGGGCTTCGGGGCAGGTACCTCTAGATTCCCTGGTGCTTCTGGGAACCCGCTCTCTTTGGTCTGCGAAGGCTCTCTCTACAGCTTGCTTGATGAGGGCGTTCAATTGATCGGGGGAGATCAAGAGTGGCCCTGAGTCTGGAATATCCTCTCGCTGAGGATCCGTGGTCTGAAACTCTGGGGCCTCAAGGTTCCCTGTTATTCCCTCCCCGACCGGTAGAGGATGACTTTCGTCGCCCAAGCCTGGAGTAGATGCCAATGGCTGGTTTGATCCAGAAGGAGTATGGACTGGATCTTTCCCCCGGCCTCCCCTCGGCGAAGGATCGGTTGGCAAAGGGGAATTTTCCCCTGGAAGATTCTTCTTTCCAGAAGTAGATGTCTTATTTCCGCCACCCATTTGCTCGAACAGGTAGAAATTCGTGAGAAAATCTTTCAATTCTTTCCCACAGACGGCGCCAGTTGATGTGCCAAAATTTGCACGAGAGGATTGCGTATCCTCTGGATTGGATGTCCCACTCTTCGAACACGTACAATCACTCCAAGTATGTTGCCTTTACTCGAAATCTTCAAGAACCTGCAAAGAACACACCGGAGGGGGGTCCGGTGTGGACACTCCGATGCCTAAGTCAGTATAGGGCTTATCAATATCTCCCAAGGATCTCAAGATCCTTGATGTATCAAAATGGTTCTCAAAGAATCTCAGAAAGGTGTTTCACGTTTTTTATATCAAGTTTTTAGTATATGAATGTCTAACCTGGAAATCTCCTCGAATTTACCTATTTATAGAGATACTTTCTGGAGAGGAAGTCAAGCCTTCCTCTTATTTCGGAGCTGCCCATAAGACTCGGCCCTGCTGAGTGGACGAAGTCCTCCCTTCTCTCCACTCCCTGAAGACTCGGCGACACCCCTTCTTAGTGGACTTTGTTTCCTAAGATAAAGGAGGATAAGGTCTTCCCTTTATCAAGTATGGACCGGAAATGGCGGAAGTCCTCTATATTTACGGCCCACGACTTCATGTTAAGACTGCTTCTTTCTGATATTCCTCTCCAGACGGAGCTCCCTCCAGAGAGACCTCTAGAGAGGATTCCTTATTCAGAGAGCACTAGATAATCCAATCATTTCCTCTCGATCCTATCATTTATACACGTGTCGACTCCTTATTAGATGACATTTTTAGGCCGCATCATCATAGTATAGTATATTATATGTAGGGCTGTTACACGAACCGAGCCGCTCGTGAGCTCAGCTCGGCTCGATAAGGCTCGAGTTCGGCTCGACTCGTTCGCTAAATGAGCCGAGCTCGAGCTCGTTAGATACTCGATTTACTAACGAGCCGGCTCGAGCTCGATTTGTTAGGCTCGATATCTAATTTTTTTCTTTAAATTCCATTAGGCTCGTTAGGCTCGGCTCGGCTCGATAGGCTCGTTAGGCTCGTTAGACCCTTTAGCGAGTCGAGCCGAGCTCGTTTCTTAGCTCGTCAATGTTATCGAGCCGAGCCGAGCTCGGCTCGATAAGAGCTCGAGCCGAGCTCGAACCTAAAATACTCGGCTCGGCTCGAATAACAGCCCTAATTATATGTGCATTGTTGATCAAATGTAGGAAATGTGTGGTTGACAGAATCAGCTGAGGAAGAAGAGATGCCCGAAATTTGGACGTATCTAGAACAATATTTTGATCGCCCACAAGATTTTGATATTGATTTTGGAGAAAATTTTAAACTCTACGCACGGGCATGGAAATATTTTGCAACGAGAGTTGAGAAGACTTGTCGTCTAAACACTAAAACTATGACCCGTTTGGAGATATTGGAAGACTTTGAAGTGTTATTCACTAGAGTGTTATGTGAGAATTCTGGAACAAGCTGGTGGAAATGGACGTGGATAGAATGATGAGAACGTACGAGGGGCTGACAATGGAATTTCTCAACAAAGGCGAAGATTGTAAAAACCTTAATTAATGTTGGTCCTACAAAAACAATTAGTGTTAGATTTGAGTTTTTATGAATATTGGTCGTATATGTTTTAGGAATTTTATTGAATTGCAGTTTCTCATTTGAAAATTAATTTAATATTTCTTATTTTGTTGAATCCACATCATAAGATACGTGTATGCTTAAATTAAGCGTGAACAATAATCATATTGTATTAAAATTTGTACTTTTCAGCACACTAGATGGTGCAAAAATGAAAAAAATAAATAAAAAATTTACCATATTTTGGAAGTGAACAATAATTTACCATAAAAAATTTTATATTTATAATTATTTGAAAAAAATAATTTTATGGTGCACGAATCCAAGTCATCGTTATGTAATTTAAAATTGCATGATCAAATGACCGTGCGGAGGTGCACGACCAATGCTTATTACACCGTGCAACTTGAAAAACTTTCTGTATGCGACCACGTGCACGACCCTGAAGTCGTGCACCACTACATGACCACTGCCTACTACACCGTGCAAACTAAAAAACGTTCTATAAGTCCTCACTACACGACCAAGGAACCGTGCAACTCTACACGGTCAACACCCATTACACCGTGCAAACCGAAAAACACTCTACACAACCTTTGTTCCGTTATAATGTCACATAGGTCGTTCTCTCGTTTATCGAGGTATTCAACACACGTTATACGTCGATATTCACGTTATACACAATACTCGTATAAAATATCAGGTGGATCTAAGAGAATGGTCAGTACGGTATCGTTAGTGGCGTTATCGACCTTCGTTCCGTTATAATGTCACTCGGGTCGTTATTTCGTTTTCGTGTGTCAAATATGATACCTAGTTCCCCGATGTCACCATTTTATAACTTAACATGTTTTTAAGAAGAGGGCGACATGATTTTAGTAAATTTAACATGTTCGAAAACGATGCATGGTTTGATTGATAAACAACACATGATTTATATAACCTAGAATATAGTGATTGAATGACATAACCGATTTTTAATTAGTGGTGTACTGTCCAATGAACATGGCATCCGAAACGCAAATAATCAGTATAGACCCTTTAAAATTATGGTCTTGAAAGTTATTCGACACTTGTACACATCATATCATGTCGTTAGTGACGTTAACGGTCTTCGTTCTGTTATAATGTCACATGGGTTGTTCTCTCATTTATCGGGGTATTCAACACACATTATACATCGATATTCACGTTATAGACAATACTCATATTAAATATCAGGTGGATCTAGGAGAAGGGTCGGTATGGTGTCGTTAGTGACGTTATCGAACTTCGTTCCGTTATAATGTCACACGGGTCGTTATCTCATTTTCGTGTGTCAAATATGGTACCTAAGTTCTCCAATGTCACCATTTTACAACTTAACATGTTTTTAAGAAGATGACGACATGACTTTAGTAAATTTAACGTGTTCGAAAACGATGCATGATTTAATTGATAAACAACACATTATTTATAGGAATTATATTTTTTTTAGTCCATTAAGTTTCCATGTTTTTGAATTTAGTCCACCAGATTACCATTGTTTGAATTCAGTCCATTAAGTTTCGATTTATTTTGATTTTGGTCCAATTACCTGCTGCAACAGGTTTTGTAGGTCATTTTATAAAATACACCACACCCCAAATGTTAAACACACCACATTAAAATTAAAAAAATTATTTTTTATTACTATAAACACCTCAATTCTTTAGTATTTAATAAATTGTCAAAAATAATAAAATTAAAAAATAAGAATTCAAATTAATATGAAAATTATAAATAATTAAAACCTATAAAAAATCGCCTAAATCTTCAAAAATTAAACAAAGTTAAATTTTTTTAATTAATTTAATTAGTTTAATTTGAAGATTTAGTTGATTTTCTACTATTTTTAAATTTAATTTAGCCTAATTGTCGACATTTTATAGAAGTTAGAAGACAAATAAAACATTAATAAAACATTGGAGTTTTAAAATTTTTTATTTTATTTTTATTTTATATTACATGAACCTACTAACACCTCATAAATATTACTATATACACTCCAAATGTTAAACACAAAAATTCAAAAATAAATTTAAATTAAATAAAATCAAAAAAATATTTAATAAATTATCAAAAATAATTTAATTAAAAAAAGTAAGAATTCAAATTAATATGAAAAATATAAATAAAATTTATAAAAAAAATACATAAATTAAAAAAATTTAAAAAAAGCTAAAAATTTAGTTGATTTTTTAATATTTTTGAATTTTTTTTAATAAAAATAAAAATCATCAATAATAATAAAAAAAATTAACTAAATCTTCGAAACTAATTAAATTAATTAATTTTTTTTAGCTTTGTTTAATTTTTGAAGATTTAGACTATTTTTTATAGGTTTTGTTTATATTTTTTATATTAATTTGAATTTTTACGTTTTTGAATTTAATTATTTTTTGACAATTTATTAATTATTTTTTGACAATTTTTTGACATTGGGGTGTGTATAACATTTTATTGGGTGTGTTTTAAAAAATGACCTGCTAAACCTGCCATAGCAAGTTACTGGACCAAAATCAAAATAAATCGAAACTTAATAGACTAAATTCAAAAAGTGGTAATCTGGTGGACTAAATTCAAAAACATGGTAACTTAATGACTAAAAAAAATATAATCCCTTATTTATATAACATAGAATATAGTGATTGACTCTAATTTAATCGAGTTGAGCTTGAGTTCTATCCTCCCAAGTTCTTCTCGAGTTTGAATTCGAGATCAACAATAGTAGGCTCGTTAGGCTCAAGAGCCTAATCGAGTTCATATAATTTTACACTCAAAATGCTAATTATTTATAAAAAAAATACTTTAATTATAAATAGAATTAAAATATTTAATTAATGTTATAAAAGATATTCAATTAACTTCAAGTTCAAAATAAAATAAAAAATTGAGTGGAGCTTTAAGCTTCAAATTTTCTAATCAAATCGAGTTTAAGTTTGACATTACTTATCAAATTTACATTCAATTTTCTTATATAATGTTGAGCGGCAGAAAGTAACACAAATGTGTGTACAATAAATGACAATATAAAGGGGCAAACATATACTTAATAGATATCAATGTTCTTCAAATATGTTTCCTGTATTTTAATCGAATTTGATCATTCTGGAAAAAAGTGGAGAAAGAATGTAAAATAAAATCCCCACATAATTTAATTGAACTCATCTCAGCTCACACCTCCAAGAAAAATGGAGCAGGGCCAAACCTGACAATAGATATCAATGACAATTTCTCTAAATGCTGCAGCTTCTGGCAGCGTGGATGCATTAGCTCCTCAATACTTCGTTGAGTATTTTGTTCCCGACAATTTAAATTTGGAGACTCAGTGGTTTGAATAGTTTCTTCTACCATCTCAGCCCTTCTCATATTGATTTTTTTTTTTTTTTCTGAACAGTCCTTCAAACAAAAATTATATACCATAGTAACATAGGAATTTGCTTGTAGTCAATTGAATGAAGAGTTGGATATCTAATTTCAGAGGCTAGAAGCTCAACTAATCCATTCAATTAAATGGTAATGACACTCCAACAAGAAGCATAAAACTACCCAACAAGAAGCATTCAAATTGTATTGACACTCCAACTAACTATATAATCGATGGTTTTTCATTTGTAGTGTACATTAAAAATTGTAATGACACTCCAACAAGAAGCATAAAACTACCCAATCTGACCAGTTAAACAGGTTTTATCTTAAAATATATTCAATCATGGAGATACAGTTTCCATCTCTACTTATGATATCCGTTTTCCTATTCTTCTTCTATACTTTCCATCTCTTCAACGTATGCTGTTGTAAATTGAATTTAAATCATCTACCTTATGTTATGCTCCATAATTGTAAATTGTACTCTTAGGTTTGAGCACACCTTATGCTCTATTTATAAAGTAGCACAAATACCTTTTAAAAGAAAATCGATCACAATCTCGTCCAAAATTGAATTTAAATCAAACCAAGAATAATAAACTGAGAATTATCAGAAAATTAAGCATCTACGTTATGAGTTATGAACACCCACATGAACTATAACACACCTGTAATTAATTTGTTAACAACATAACTTCAACCCAAACCCATTTTATTACAAAACTAACAAAAAAGTATTTTTCATTCAAATACCAATGAAAACAGAGCCAGTAAACTTGAACATTGGGGAATGAGAAATCCAATCAAAATTGAACAATGAAGCTAAGAAATAGGCAAAATGACGAAATTGAAGGTTTTGGCGTACTTGTAAATTTATCAACCGATGTTAGGGCTTGGCGAAGGATAAAGTCTAGATGGGGCTCGACTGCTAATCCGACGACAGTAGGACGACCAGAAAGGTGAAAAAATACATGAGGGAGGCGTAGTGAGCGAGAGGTCGGAGAAAAGCCCCTCTTGATTCTATGAGTGAGGAAGCCGCGAGAAGTCGCCGGAAACGTGAAACAGTAATGACCAACAGTGAGCGAGTGTAACGAGGGAGGCGTAGTGAGTCGACGGGGTTCACATGCAATACGGTCGGAGAAAATCCACTTCCGGCTTCTTCGAGTGAGTGACCGTCGGAGAAAGTATTCTTCCTGCTTCTTGGAGAGAGCAACCGTCGAAGAAAATCTCCACAATGTTCTAGGAGTGAGCGACCGTCGGAGGAAATCTCCGTCCTGCTTCTTGGAGTGAGCGGCCGTCGGTGAAAATCTCCGTCCTACTTCTTGGAGTCAGCGACCGTCGGCGAAAATTGGGAATTGAGCGAGGAATCACCAACAGTGAGATAAACACATTATTACTTCGATAATCAGATTCACTTTGCAACTTAGGAACGTTGGAATTGGAGGAGAAATAAACGAATCCAATTCACTTCTGCAATTTAGGAACAATGGAATTGGGGAGAAAAGAACCCTAATTTCAAGTCTAAGAATCAAACTTGATGTGGCTGTGGAGAAGAAACTAATCTATTATTTTGGATTTGTTTATTTAATTTTTAAAATTTAAAATAATAATATTTATATTAAAAGGGTAGGATAGTAAATTTATTATTTTTATAAATTAAACTTTTTTAAAAATAATTTAAATAAAAGAAGGATAATATAGTAAATAACAAAATACAATTTATAAAATGATATAAATAACTTAAACCTGTATAACAGGTAGCAAGTCGTTACGACGTTTACGACGTCACGTGGCGCGATTCGACAAAGTGACTATGTAGTCACTTTGTAAAATTTGACTACCGTAAAAATTACCCATTTAACTATTGAAAGTTTTAAATCACGGATAGAGTAATATTCTATAAATGATCAATTAAAATTTATTAGTAATTAATCACGGGAGAATTACTAGTATCAATAAAATATTTTAAATTATCCCCTCAAAACATTACAAAGATACATCAAATGTCATTACTTTATGAGTTTATTAACAAAGTAGGACATTATCTAAGCGTTCTAAACAAAGAAAGACAAAAATTTATACTAAAACAATCAAGGACAAAATTAATTAGATTGAGACGACTATGCCCCTGATTTCAAATTAAGTAGTATTTTCGAATTCTATTAATTAAGTTAAGCAAAATTAGGAAAGTCAACCAATTTAAAATTCAATTAAGCTATTAGTTATATTCCCTAGAATCTCGCGCTGTTTTTCTTCAAGAAAGATATTACCAAATTTCTCTCAGCTTAACTCGAGTGCATATTCACGCGGTGGCCTGATCAACAGAGATTATTTCGAAGCTTCGAAGGGTTGAAACTTGAAATCGCTTTCGTTACCATTTTCATTCCAGGTTCTTTTTACTGCATGTGTATTATTTGATGATCAATGATATAAAAAAAAATGAAATCTCATATTGTATATTTTTTCTAAATGTTTTAAATATATGTGTTTCATGTTTTTTTTCGATTTACAGTTGTTTTTATGATGATTATAGTTTTTTTTTATAGATATGGGTGTTTGATTAAATGAATTTTATTGTTGAAAATGCTCTGTTTTGGTATGAGTAGTACTGTAGATATTTTGTTAGGGTTTTGTATATTCATAAAGAAATCGAAATCTTCAACGCGTATTAGCGATGTTGATTGCTTTCCGAAAATGTTTTGTGTTGATTAAAAACAATAGATTGAAAATTGAAGTGCTCAGCCGCATATACACTTTAAATTGGAACAATAAGATAGTTATTGTCTGTATATTGAAGAAGTAGTCTTTGGCATTTGAAATTTTCAGAATTTTGTATTCTTTATTTCAAAATTATGGGTTATAGACAAATACAAGTTGTTACACTTGTTAAAACAAGATTCTACATTTATATGCACTTACTGTAAGAATCGTGAATTCTTGTGGAGATATGAATAGGGAAATATGTTACTTGTTATTGTATATATATCTGTAACAAGTGTTTCCATCTGCATGTTTTTCTGTATACATATATGAAGATGGCAAGAGGGAAAAAGGTGTGATACAAATTAAGGAAGGGGAAAGAAATATCAAAAAGAAGAAAGCAAATAAAGCTGTTAGAGCATTTGCAAGTAAGTGTTTATTAGTAGATTTCATTTATATATGGTTGTTATGCAGCTTTAGTTTAAAGAAACATTAAGAATAATTATATTATATGCAATTTGTGTCTGATTCTTGATTTGTTTTCTGTTTTTGTAAGGAAAAAGGAATAAAAATGTAACCGTTAAGGTCATAAATGACAAGGGAAAAGGTTGGATCGTATAACATTCTTATACAATACTTTTTCAGTTTGGTTTATTATGAAATATACAGATATAACTAACTTAACCTTGTTATTCAATATCAGGAAAAAAGCAAAAAGTTATGCGATGCAGGGTATTATCGGATGATTCAGGTTATGTTTATATGTTTGTAATGGCATTTGCTGTATGAATAGTTTATAAATACATGAAATTGATTTACATCTATTAATATGAATACATATATTGTTAGATTTTGAGAGTGAACCGGAGATGGAGGTGGATATAGATGAAGACACAATGTCTGTTTCTGGAGGTAAATTTAATTATAGTTTTAATCTGTATTGTAGTTTTTATTTGTATGTATATTTAATTCCATATCTTAATTATTATTTAATACTATATGACTTGACGTGATCAATTCGTAATTCAGATTCTGATATCGGAGAATGCAGCAGAAACAAACGTAGACAGACTAAGTTGAATATAAGAAAAAAAAAGATAAATAAAGGCAAGTGATGTATCTTGGACCATTTTATTTTTGTTAAGGGGTAATTATGCATAACTATATTAACTCAATTTTGATGCTCAACAGTTGCTGATGGTGAAAGAGGTGGAGAGTACTATTTTCGATCAAATATGCGTACATGCTTTAAAGAAATGCTTTGTTTCAGTTTTTCAGATATGCATTATAAGGAAATGAAACTGACACCTTTCTGGTTCTTAATGGAAGCAATTTTAAAAAATGGAAGTGAGGAGATGGTTATTAAATGTACCAAGTATGAGGAAGATGTGAGACAAATTGTTTCAAAATACGACAAGGTCTCTGGTGGTTTTTTAATTGGGGGAGAGGAATTGGATTTGAATAGAAGCGATGCAGAGTTAATCTTGGGATTAACATCGGGTAACGAGAAGTTGCCATTTCGAGTTGATAATTATAGCCACCCCGCATGGATTAGAAGATGCTTTGATGAGAGGTTCTTGAACAGAAAGCCTTTGCCATCTTTATACCGTCCACTGATAAAGGACAAGATTCAAGAAATTCAGCATCGCACTGATAAAGAATCGTTACAAGATGTTGCTAGACTATTGAGTTGTTATGTTATGTGTGGTATTCTATGTCCGGTTAAGAGTGGTGCTTTACCATGGTATTTGACATTATATTTGGAGGATTTTTATGATGTATGCAAGTACGATTGGAGTACGTTTGTAGTTGAATATCTGAAGTATCATGTTAAGAAAAGTAAGGATACGAAGTCCGGGGGTTGTGCTGCATTATTACCGGTAAGCATTTACTTCTATATTATATTGTACCCTGTAAATTTGTATGCAACATTGATATATAGTTACAGAGCATAATTTTATTTTGGTATGCAGTTTTGGCTTTGTGAACACTCTTCCTTAATAGATCTGTTGAATGAGAGAGCTTTCCCAAGATTTTTGAAGTGGGATTTAAATGCTCTTAATGCTGTTCTGGACAGGGGAATTCTGAACAAACATTCTAAGGTAATATTAAGTTTACATATTTTTCTATCACAAATATTATTGAAATGATTAATATGGAGAATTTGTTGAATATGTTATATGCAGTTTACACTGTCAACCAATTGTTTGAAGAAAAATGCTTGGGAGGAAGAACATTACAATACACTGCATGCTTTCAGGGATAATGAAAGGTCAAATAGGATAGCAAGGGTTGACAGTAATCCTGGTGATTTTACGAATGCTCATGGACAATCATGCGCAACTGCTGATGTAAATGCAAATGCAGAGTCTGTAGACAGGCAACGAGTTTTGCCGGGTAAAGAGCAAGTTGTAAATTTGGATATTGGATCGAGTTCAAAATTGAAGGGTACAAGCATGGATGACGGTCCTTCTTTTGATATAGGATTTGATAATAATAATGAACTGGATGATGTGGACGTTGATAGAACTGTAATGAGGGTTTGCAGTGATTTGAAAAAATCTTTTGTTGAAGATCAGAATGAAGTTGGTGTGATTAAAGAAGGGGTAAGTATTGCAGTTGATAAGGTTGTACAAGATAAGGTTGAGACACGTATGGATGATATTGTTCATTTGAGAATGTGCAATGAGAAGCTGGAACTTGAAATAAAGAAGCTCAAGGAAGAATTTGAGAAGGAAAGAGCTACATATGCACTGGATAAGAAGGCAAAAAATGAGATGATTTTAGGACTGGAGTTTGAAATAGAAGTGCTAAAGGCAGAAAATGAAATGCTCAACAAGCCTTTGGAAAAACTCACAGAAGATGAGTTGATGTTGGAAGAACTAGATAGAGTTGAAAAAGAAGAGTTGGGTAAAAATTCGAGTAGTATGGTTGGGGAAGAGGATGTTCTTACAGCAGGACCTGTTATTGCTACAAAATTATTGGCAACAACTTTGGTTAGTAATGTTCAGGTTGGAAGTGAATGCGAACGGGAAATTAATTATGAGAGTCCACCAAGACCAGCTGTTAAAGTTGGAAGAAGGAATAAGGTTATTCGCTCTCCTAGTTCTATGGTTGATCGAATCAAAGGGAGAACTTTTGCAAATAACAGGAAGCCTATTCTAATGTCTCTGCAAGTTCTGACCAAGGAATTAGATTTGGTACATGAGTTAAGCGACACTGAAGAACCTCTAGAGGAGGGCAAAAAAATAGACCAAACAGGACAAAAGTTGATAAAGTCTCCGTTCAACGTTTCTGTGCAAACTGTTAAGAATGCTCCTTTAGGGTTGAAGAATCAATTGTTTAGCGAGCTTTATGATTATGGAGCGAGGTAAACTGAAACTTTAATTATATTCAGCCTTGCATATTTAGGTTTTGTCTTATTTTCTCAATGTGTGTTTATGCAGAATATTTTTGTTTTATTTGTTTATACATTTTCAGCCATTCAGTGTACGTGGGGAATGGTCCATTAACTGATGTCACCGTTCAAATGCTGATAAACTTACTAAATGAGATGACAGTTGACAATCAGGTTAATAAACATTATATCATTCAGTAAAGTGTTTGTTGGGTCTGATAAAAATCGATGCATGGTTTGACAGCATATGTTTGTTATTATATTTTTTGTTGTATATAAAATAAACAGGTTATAGATGCATTGTCTGATTGCATACAATCAAGTGCATTGGAACAATATCCTTCTTCTGACGGTGTCACGATACTGACCTCATCATGTTGGGTAATAAACTACTTAAATAATCCACTTATTTTCTTATTTTAGAGATTCAGTTCATAATTTTCTGTTTGTTTTTTAGTCAATGATTTCAAGGCGCGATATCTCCCAGCAACAAATATTTGGAAGTATGATTGAAAGAGTTCTTGAACAAAGTTTTGATAAGAATATACTTCTCTTCCCTATTATCATAACCGATGTTGGTAGAAGAACGAGATCAAATGTTACAGGGCACTGAACACTATTGAAATTGGAAATGAGGAGTAGACAATGGACGTTCTATAACTCCCTTCGTCCAAGGAAGCTTACATCTCCTGATCCATACTTGAAAGAGGCTATGCATGTTGTAAGTTGTTCAATTCTTATAATTAAATATTATAAGAAATTTATATATGTTCAATACAACCTGTTATTAATATAAATATTTCATTCATTTATCAAAATTACTAGGTTAAGTATGTCGAGGCGAAGTTGACAACGGTGTTCATCAAATCAGCACCTAACCATCCGTTTTTAAAGATTAAATTCTCAAATCCTATTCAATCTGAGATTATGCAGCAGGTACCTGGTTCACTAGATTGTGGGATTATAGTTTGCAAATTACTCGAATGCTTTGTAAAGGGTGAAGAACCTCCGATAGGCGATTACAATGCCGATGCTGCAAGTGTTATGCGTGTCCGGATGGTGGGGATATTTCTGAATCCGTTCGTTTACAATTAGTTATGTGTGTTTATTTTAAACAATGTACTAATCTCCTACGAATTCAACTCCCTGTCACTCAGTTGGTTTTGCTATTTTGGTTTATTAGATGTTGACAACTTTTTGAGTTTATAACTTATGAATTGAATGACATTGTTCGATTTCATCTATGAATTGTCTTGATTTTATTCTTAGTAAAATATATGTATATATTCAGTCATACTATTACATTAATTATATTCATTAGCTATATATATATATATATATATATATATATATATATATATATATATATATAAATTAAAAATAAATTGTATACTATTATACATATTATATATGCATTACGTTGAAAACTATTTTCGTTATAGAAACTTATGTTAATTGATTATTTCCCAATTATAAGTTTGGTATTTATTAATTGAATAAAATATTAATATATTTTTTATTATTTCGTTTCTAAAATTAGGGTTAATCACCATTACTCAACAAATTCCCCTATTTATTTAGATACCTACGCCTTATATAGCCCAGAAGCGAACGATTTTCCCCTACTTTCATATCTTAATCATTCGACTACCTATATACTATAATATTCATTCGAAGCGATATGAATCGTGAGGATAATTGGGATGTGAATGCAGTGCATCGGCTAAGGTGCTATTGTGGAATCGATGCTAAAATCGTCACATCTTGGAAGAATCAGAATGCAGTGCATCGGCTAAGGTGCTAGTTGTTCGATTTAATGATATGTATTTTTTATAACAATGTTCAACAAGTTTAATCTACGCATATATGTAAATATTAAGTTTTACTGCAAATTAATTTACAGAAATCTGGATTCTGCAAGTTTTTTAGATGGATTGATGATCCATTGTGTGCACGAGGACAACATATTATACATGGACTGATTAAGAAATTAAATGAGGAGAGAAATCAAGCCAACGACTTGCTGGTTAATTTCAAGAAGCTAGAAGATGAGATTTCTTATTTGAAGTTTGAGAATGCACAAATGTTGTCTGCTCTGATTGTTAAGGGGAATACTGTTGACAATAAGACTAAAAAAGGAACACTCAATTTAGCAGCTATCTATTTTAAATACACGTTGCTTATCTTTGTAGTTTGGGTATTATGGTATCTATGGATGAAGTCAATCTCGAATGTGAAATGCGATATGCTTATGATAGATTAAATCTTGTATGATATTCAATTCTTGCAATAAACACTTTCAATTTTCATTGGTTTATTTTCTGTATTATTGTTGTCGTAATGAAGCTATTATGATATATTTTTTTTACTGCATACATAGATTTCATTGTTTCGCATAATAAGAATAAAAATATGAGATTGTTCAGAAATAACATTTACACAACATATTTCACAACAATATAGCTTACAAAAATAAATAATGTAATACTCATTACTATACATTTTTGGGGAATGGAGAAATAAGGCTATGCAAAACACTATATGTACGGTCGACCCCAGGGGCTGCATCTATGGAATCCAGCGCTTGGAATTCTCTCTTTTGTATATCATAAGAGCAAAATGTACCATTTGGCTCTTCTTTGAACATAATCATAGTCTTCGTAAAATTCAAATAGCAAATCGGGTTGATAGTGAACATAAAAGGTAAAACTTCTTCTTTGTATATCGTCAAGCTTGTCCACGTAGATTGATCGTTTTGATATGTTAATATGTGCATCTGAAGAAAGTATCTATTCACTAGGTTCACTTCTGGGCTAAGCTTGCTGGAATAAACAGCAATAGTAGTCTCGTCCAAAGCACGAAATTCCACATACCATGTCGGGAGTATAAAATTTGGAATATCTATTAGTTCATAAACAGACTTCTTTGCATCGTACGATACAATTTTATATACTCCACCATCAAATTTAACCTGCCAATGAAATCGACCACCAACGAAAAAACAATTTGCAATAGGAGGCCTATCATACGGATACGGTTCAACAAATCACAAAGAATTTGAATTATGTGAATATAGCTTCACCTCAAAATGATATCCTTGTAAAGACCAAAATCTAGTTATTCTCATTATCTTGAAATCATTTAAATCGATGTCAAAACCTATGCAAAAATAAACCCATGCTTCCCGAAAGTGAGGAGGTATTGATATAGGGTCATTTTTTATAAAAAATGTTTCATTTGAAGATGGATTGACAAGAGAATACTGATCATCAGTGTTGCAAAAAAATACTAACCCATCGTATGTACCAAGTATTTCATAATCTTCATCTTCAAAACGAACAAACCTTCTATAAGATGGATCTGCAAGAGGAACGAATTCATAACATATAGGTGGGTTTGCCTCCTTTACTTGATTGAGCACTGAGAATCTATTATCTTCTTTCATTCTACGTAGGTGCCTTTGAACAAACTCATCTGTAGAAATCAACCTCTCCCATATGCGAGAAACGCATTTGAATCTTATGAGTGATTTGGGAAGAAGTTGCTCAAGTATTTCAAATGAAATGTCTTCTGGTATTGGTTCACTCATTTTTTTTTATATCTTTTGAAGAAAGATGTTAAATTTACCAGTTTAGAGATGTTCCTACTCGAAAAAATGATGATGGAGGTTGTGTAGAATTTTTGGTTAAGAAGCCTGTTAAATAGTAGTTAATGCATTGCAACTATTCGTTTCATTAGTTGGTTTAAGAAACAATTTTAATTGAATAAGAAATTACTTAACCTTTTCAACTTTAATCTTTTTAATTGAAACGACATATGATATGAATATTTTACAAAGATTTAACTTATTTTATTTATTAAGTATTTTATAATATAAGTATATTTTGATCGAGATTATCTATTATTATTTGTTGGATCTCTGAATCTCCTAAATATTTAATAAATAATGTTAATTTAAATATTTAACTTTTAATCTTTTAATAACTAACGTACGTGAAGCTCACGTACGTGGGAATATTATATGCTTTGCATAAATACCACTATGCACGACATATAATATGTATATGCAGTTAGTCTAACAATTGTATTTTTCCAATGTTTTATTTTTATTTAATATAATATTTTTTATTATAAATTATAGTATTATAGAAATAACTAGTAAAGCATATTTATTAAATTATATATTACTATAATAAAAAACAATTCAGAAAATAAAAAATAAAAACTTAACGCATAAGCAAAACTAAATTAATTTAATTTCAGTAAATTTTGGTACATTGGGAAGTCCAAACGATGTGCTCTTTGATATGATGTGGTCTATCTTAAATTAAATACACGAAACTTAAATGATGAAACAACCGTCAAATTGAAGTTAATATTAATTAATATATAATATTATATTAATAATTAATGCGTAACCTGAAGTTAAATGCATAACCCCACTACAAATTATGTAATTAACTGTCGTACATGGGGAAGCGCAACAGTTTTTCACTTTTGAAAGTTGACAATGCTGCATCAATTATAACATATCTTTCACACTCGATTCTCGGGTTCATCACATTTGAAAAAATTTTGGGAAATTTTTTATCTTCATTTAATTTGTAAAAGAACAATGAGGCGTTTGAGTGAAAATTCATCAATCCCACCCGAAATCGCAGCGGACATCCTTGTCCTTCTTCCGCCAAAGGCATCAGGGCGATTCAAGTGCGTCTCGCCGGAATGGAGAGCATTTATCTCCTCCAGTTCATTTGTGGAAGCCCATCTCAAAAAAATGAAACATCTGAAAGAGGTTTGTCTGATTCACAAGGTAACTGTTGCTAACCCTCCAATATCTTACATTTCTGTACCTACAGAGGTTCCCCCAATAAGAAGATCGATTTCAGAGCATAATGAAGAATATGAAATTCTTGGAAGTGATAATGGTTTGATTTTAATTGGTGATGTTCATGACAGATTTTTCTTAAGGAATCCATTGTCAATGGAGTCATTTCTAATTGAAAATGATATCCCTGTTATTCCTCATGGATATTCTGAAGCTTGGGTGTTTTATGGTCTAGGTTATAACATTGAGAGTGATGATTATATGATTATGAGAGTTGCAAGATTTTTTGATCCAGAAGGAATACTTTCAGAATCTAAATTATACTCAAGAAACTCAAACAGTTGGATCAATATTCCACCTTTTCCATTTAATAACCCCCCTGTTGATAATGCCTGTTTTGTTGGTGGTCTGTTCCATTGGAAAGTATATATAGGTCACGGTGAAAACGAGTTTATCACTTTCGACCCTAATCGTTTAACATACAGTAATTTTGAAGCTCCATTGTTTATATTGTCATCGTGGTTTTTATCAATTATTGCTTTGGACGAATCCAGTATTGGTATTTATGCATGTCAGCTTGGTCCTGAAGACGAGGGTGGAAGTAGTTATTTCTTTGAGATGCATATTCTCACGTATGAATCAAGGCGTCGTCGTTCGTGGTCTAGAGTTGTAATTTTCAAGGAAGAGATACTACCTAATTATTATAAACTTGTACCAATATGTTTCAAAAACTCCAAAAAAAGAATAGTGTTCAGGGAAGAACCCTCTGGGAGATTCCACATTTATGATGTAATGAAGAAGGAATTCGAGCCGTTGATGTATATGGACGATCAACCACATATTCGGTGCTCGTATTGGTACATTCCCAGTCTAGTGAAGCCATTCAGAAACTAGTGTCTTAAACACTTAACTGTTTTAACTATTTGTCTTAGCTTTTGAACACTTTTTGTTTGTTAACTTGGTTAGCACTGTTGTGTAAAAATTGTTATCTTAGTGTTTTATGATTTTCCATATGGTTGTGTATATATTTATTTTTGCAATTGGATTTATATGTATGTATGTTATTTGTTTTGAATTTCATAAATATGTATTGTGATTGTTGAAAGGCACTAAAATTTACAACGATACAAACGCACTAGAAGTTGCTAATGCATGGATAGTTGTGCCGAATATGCAGTGTCCCTTGATATATGCATTGACATGTGATATATGCGATGTGATTTTATATATGCATTGGAATATGATATACTTGTTTTTTGAGATTTTGCATATGTTTGTGCATTTTTTTTTCCTATTTTATTTATACGTATGTATGTTATCCGTTTTGACTTTCATAAATATATATTGTTATTGTTTAAACGCACTAAAGAATTCCCCGATACAAACGTAATACAATCAGTTAATGCATTAATATCAATGAATATGCATTGTAATCTGAAATATGCAATGTCATTACGTGTATGCATGACATATATGCGTTGCAGCCAACATAATATTCGTGCATATCTGATTTCTCTTAAACACCTTGTTGTTCTGGGCCATTATATTCAAAATATAAACCCGATCATTTAAAGTGTTTTACAAATTTTAGATCCGTATATGGAAAAAAAATCGAAAAACGGATATGCACCGCATACATATGCTTGGCAAAAAAATGATGGTTTTTTAAGGTCTGATGGACCGAACAGTATGATACCCAACTTCGATGTGATCAATTAAAGATATGATACACATAATTTATTTGATCATTTAAACTTTTTAAACAATATTTAACTATTTTCATATTTATTATTTAGTGGGTCTTAAACTGGTATGACTCTAAATATTCATGAGATAATGGATACAAATGAGGTATAATATTTTATACATAAATATTTCTTCAATGTAAAAAAAGTGGAATAATTATATAAAATCCTGAAGATTTTTACACAATAAGTATTTCAGAATCATGCATTAAGAAATATTCCAAGACAATAGTTTATTGAGCAATAAACTAAACCTAATCTAACTTCAATTCACTTGTAAATATTTGTCACATCATTTCCAAATACTGCAACACACATTAAAGGATCATGTCGACCTTTCTTCCCACATATAGAGCAGTTTGTATGCTTGACACGACGAAACTCGCCATACGAGGTAATTCGTTTTTGTCTTGGTCTACCAGGAGGTTTATTTAGAATCGGTGGAAGTACTTTTTCACTGTCCATAGTCGGCTTCCATTCATATTTCTCAGTTTCTGGAACTGGCATTAAATCAACCTTGTAGCATTGTTTATAGTTTGATACCATGAAGCAGTCTTCAACAACATTGGTAATAGAAGAACAATATCTCTTAATAACAGCCAGCCACCGCATGAGCACATGGGAATCCAGTTACTTGCCATTGAAAACATGAGCAGAATTTCTGTTCCAAATCAACAGTGACTGATGTCTTTGAAGCTACTTGAAACTGTCCATTGGGGTAGACAGTGACCCTCCACGATGCACTGATATTTGCACGTTCGTTCCATAGGTCCTCCTTCGAAGGAACCAACAAACCAGACCAATTACTACTGGCTATTCTCCTATCAACAAACCACTTGGATAATTTTGACCTTATTGAATCAATCATATGCGTAATTGGTAATCCCCTGGACTCCCGTATCCATGAATTGAAAGATTCAGCTGCATTTGAAGTCATTTCACCATATCTCTTGATGTTAGGTGAATGAAAAACAGCCCAGTGTGAATAAGGCAAGTCCTCAAGCCAGATTTCTGCAATTCGACCGCCAACTTCTTTGAATTTCTTAAGCTTATCGTCAAATATGCGTACATTGGGTGCGTATGCACACTGCTTGAATAAGTCCGCCATATTTTCTCGGTGCTGCGTATTCCACCCCCCTCCGTATCTGCCCTTGAGATTCATTATCAGATGGAATAAACAGTAGAAATGTGGAGGATGTTCCCATACATCATAAAAGGCTGACATAAGACCTGTGTTCCTATCCGATATAAATATGATCTGTTTTGGATGGAATATGCAGTCCTTAATTTTGTGCAAAAACCATGCCCAGTTACTTTTATTTTCAGTAGATACCACAGAAAATGCAACAGGGAATAATCCTACATTGACATAAACTGCATTTAATATTTGCACGTAAAGAAATGAATAATATACAATGAGCATAAAACAATATATTTTAGTATTGGACTGAGTTAAACATACCATTATCTCCATCTTTAGCAGTGGCAACAAGTAACACTCCTTTTGCCCTCCCTTTCATGAACGTACCGTCGATAAACAACATAGGTCTACTGATGTGCCAAAATTTGCACGAGAGGATTACGTGTCCTTCGGATTGGATGTCCCACTCTTCGAACACGTACAATCACTCCAAGTATGCTGCCTTTCCTCCAAATCTTCAAGAACCTGCAAAGAACACACCGGAGGGGGGTCCGGTGTGGACACTCCGATGCCTAAGTCAGTATAGGGCTTATCAATATCTTCTAAGGATCTCAAGATCCTTGATGTATCAGAATAGTTCTCAAAGAATCTTAGAAAAGTGTTTCGTATTCAGTATATATCAAGTTTTTAGTATATGAGTGTCTAACCTGGAAATCTCCTCGAATTTACCTATTTATAGAGATACTTTCCGGAGAGGAAGTCAAACCTTCCTCTTATTTCGGAGCTGCCCATAAGACTCGACCCTGCTGAGTGGACGAAGTCCTCCTTTCTCTCCACTCCCTGAAGACTCGGCGACCCTCTCTCCTAGTAGACTTGGTTTCCTCCAATAAAGGAGGATAAGAACTTCCTTTTATCAAGTCTGGTCCGGAAATGACGGAGGTCTCCTATATTTACGGCCCACGACTTCATGTTAAGACTGCTTCTTTCTGATACTCCTCTCCAGACGGAGCTCCCTCCAGAGAGACCTCTAGAGAGGATTCTTTATTCAGAGAACACTAGATGATTCAATCATTTCCTCTCAATCCCATCATTCATACACGTGTCGACTCCTTATTAGGTGACATTTTTAGGCCGCATCATCTACTCCCCCTACTCTCGTAAAAGAGAGACATCTTTTGTGAGAGTAGAAAAATTTCCTAGAACTTAGTACAAAGGTCTTTCTGGAGAGACGTGTATTGTTCCTGCTTCGGAGAGGAAGTTTCAAAACATGTTCTTCTCCAAAGGCTTTTCCTGCCTCCAATTCTGGGAGACTTTTCGGCTTCCGCGCGTGGGCTCCACGCGATCACTTTTCTTTCCCTTTAGGCACTAGCACGGCATTGGAGAGCCATTCTGGGAATTGGACTTCCACCACATGCCCTGCTTTCAATAGCTTCTCGACTTCTTCTTTCACAATGTTATTCTTCTCAATCCCAAAATTTCGTAGTTTCTGTTTCACGGGCCTTGCCTTCGGATCAACATTAAGGCAATGTGTTGCTATTTCCGGAGGGACTCCTATCATGTCAGCTGGAGAAAATGCAAATATATCGGAATTTCGACGTAATGTAAATATTACCTTCTCTGTGAGTTCAGGCCCCAGTTGGGTACCTATCTTAGTAACAAAGCCGAGTTTCCCTGGGAAGAGCTCCACACTCATCAGTTCCTCGTCTGTCTTAACATTCACCTGTTCAGGTGTTGCTCCCTCTACTTTCTTCCTCTTGACCTCAGGGTCATCTCCTCTCGTCCGCTCCAGGCCCTTAGTAAGGGCTCTGTCCGCCATCTTCACAGACTCTGCATAGCACTTCCGTGCTTGGTACTGGTCTCCTCTTACTTCTCCCACCCCTGTGGCTGTAGGGAATTTCATTTTCATATGAAATGTAGAGATGATTGCCTGAAAGAGGTTCAAGCTAGGTCGTCCCATCACAACATTGTATGATGAGGGGATGTCTACAATAAGGAACTCCACCAAGTGGACTTTCCGGGCTGGAGCGTCCCCCAATCCTACCTGTAACATTACCGATCCCAAAGGTTGGATAGCACCTCCGGAGAAACCATACAGAGAGGTATCTACAGGGCGCAACTTCACACTCAGCTCCATTCTCTTGAAACATTCGAAAAACATAATGTCAGCCGAACTCCCCGTATCTACGAAGATTCGAGCAACATCGAATCCAGCTATGTCGGTAGTGATCACCAAAGCATCGTTGTGATCTTCCTTAACCCCCTTCACATCCTCCGGCCCAACTCGGATATTGGGCGTCTCCGTCATACGCCCCACTTCTCTTAACTGGCTTCCTTGCTCTGCTTTTAGAGCTCGGACATTCTGCTTTCTCTTCCGGAAGGAATCTCCATCTGCTGGCCCTCCCACAATCATGTGGATTACTCCTCTCTTTGGTGGTGGAGGGGGCATATCCTCAGCCGCCTCTCTGGTTTCCTTCTCTTCTGGTTTTCTTTCATGCTCTTTTCGCTTCTGCCCTCGAGGGCCCTGCCTATCTCTAAATATAAATTCTTTTAGATGGCCCGCTTGGATCATCCTCTCAATCTCGTCTTTCAGGTGGTAACACTGATTTGTATCATGCCTATATTCATTGTGAAATCGGCAAAATCGATCAGACTTGGGTTTCTGAGGTCCTCGACTTCTGGAATATGGGAATTTCAAATCTGGATGATCTCATGCTACCTCCAGAACTTCGGCAGGTTCAATTCTCAAGGGTGTGTATTTCTCAAACCTCCCGCGAGGGCCAGACCGGGGACCTCCGGAGGGGTTGCTATCTCTTGCTGATCCAGAGGTCCGAGGGACCTCTGGACTAAGTCGTCTGGAGGGGCCTTCCCTTTCTCTTCTCCTCTCTCGATCTTGTGGCCTAACCTCCAATCTCTTTGCTTTTCGGACCTCCTCCAGAGTGAGGTACTTTTCTGCCCTATGCAGCAATTCATCAAAGTTCTTAACCGGCTTCTTAGCTAAGGAGGAGAAGAAGTCTCCATCACGCAATCCGTTAGTAAGAGCGTTGATTTTCACCTCCGGAGAGGCTGTAGGGACCTCTAGAGCTGCTTGGTTAAACCTCCGGAGAAAAGATCTTAAGCTCTCACCCTCTCGCTGTCTCAAATTAAAGAGGGTCAAAGTGGCCCTCGGTTGTCTCCGGGCACTAGCAAATTGATGAAGGAAGAGCTCACTGAATTCTTCCCAGGATCGGATTGTATTGGGTTCCAACTGAGTGAACCATTGTTGTGCGGCTTTTGCTAGGGTAGTTAGGAATACCCTGCACTTTACTCCCTCTCCATAGCGGTGTAGTAATACAGCATTCTCGAACCTTAATAGGTGTTCGTACGGATCTGCCGTACCATCATATTCAAAATTAAGGGGCTTGAAATTGAATGGTAGTTCATCTTGTAATATGTTAGGGGAGAACTGGCATCCAGAGGCGTGAGCGGATCTACTGGTTCGGTTGCTCATTTGCTTGCTCATATCTCTCATCTCTTTCTGTAGGGCCAATAATTGGTCGCTGACCGGCCCTCCGTAGGTATCATCCGTGCTTTCTTCTGTCTCAAGGGGTTCTGTCCCTCGGGGTGCTAGATCTGCATTCCTTCTTGTACTCCGAAGGGGAATGCTTCTTTCCGCTCGCGAGGGCACCTTATCGTCTTCCTCCGCCCGCATCCCCATTTCCTTGGACAACACTTGGGAGGTTCCAGGTGCTTCATCCTGGGGTCTCGGGGCCGGTACCTCCAGATTCCCTGGTGCAGCCCTGGGAATCCGGTCTCTTTGATCTGCAAAGGCTTTCTCTACAGCTTGCTTGATGAGGGCGTTCAATTGATCAGGAGAGATCAGGAGTGGCCCTGAGTCTGGAATATCCTCTCGCTGAGGATCTGCGGTCTGGAACTCTGGGGCTTCAAGGTTCCCTGTTATTCCCTCCCCGACCGGTAGGGGATGACTTTCGTCACCCAAACCTGGAGTAGGTGCCAATGGCTGATTTGATCCAGAAGGAGTATGGACTGGATCTTTCCCCCGGCCTCCCCTTGGCGGGGGATCAGTTGGCAAGGGGGAATTTTCCCCTGGAAGGTTCTTCTTTCCAGAAGTAGATGTTTTGTTTCCGCCACCCATTTGCTCGAACAGGTAGAAACTCGTGAGAAAATCTTTCAACTCTTTCCCACAGACGGCACCAGTTGATGTGCCAAAATTTGCACGAGAGGATTACGTGTCCTTCGGATTGGATGTCCCACTCTTCGAACACGTACAATCACTCCAAGTATGCTGCCTTTCCTCCAAATCTTCAAGAACCTGCAAAGAACACACCGGAGGGGGGTCCGTTGTGGACACTCCGATGCCTAAGTCAGTATAGGGCTTATCAATATCTTCTAAGGATCTCAAGATCCTTGATGTATCAGAATAGTTCTCAAAGAATCTTAGAAAAGTGTTTCGTATTCAGTATATCAAGTTTTTAGTATATGAGTGTCTAACCTGGAAATCTCCTCGAATTTACCTATTTATAGAGATACTTTCCGGAGAGGAAGTCAAGCCTTCCTCTTATTTCGGAGCTGCCCATAAGACTCGGTCCTGCTGAGTGGACGAAGTCCTCCTTTCTCTCCACTCCCTGAAGACTCGGCGACCCTCTCTCCTAGTAGACTTGGTTTCCTCCAATAAAGGAGGATAAGAACTTCCTTTTATCAAGTCTGGTCCGGAAATGACGGAGGTCTCCTATATTTACGGCCCACGACTTCATGTTAAGACTACTTCTTTCTGATACTCCTCTCCAGACGGAGCTTCCTCCAGAGAGACCTTTAGAGAGGATTCTTTATTCAGAGAACACTAGATGATTCAATCCTTTCCTCTCAATCCCATCATTCATACACGTGTCGACTCCTTATTAGGTGACATTTTTAGGCCGCATCATCTACAGTGTTTAAATCCTTCTTTACAAGCATAGAAAGAAATGAAAATCCTTTCAAAATGGTGAGTAGTACTATCTATCTCTAAATCAACTATACTACCAGGATTTGTACGTTTAACAGCTTCACCATACCAACGAAGTTGATCGTAGGATTCATCATAACTTCCAAATATGTCATCCCTCGCAGCCTCTATACCGCGCCAAGCTTTATAGTAAGGAATACAAAATCCGTAATCCACGTTAATTCCATCTATAATATTCTTACCTCTAATGTTTGGATTGGATTTAACACTCTCAATTACAAGTTCTTTAATAATCTTAGGGCCAAACCTACCATTCTCACCATCTAATAGATTTCCTACGCATGTGTGCACTAGGTTAGCTTTGTGAACAATGAATCCATTTTTCAAGGGACACTGTTTAGCTTTAATAAACCATGAACAATTGAATGTTGCCTTCTCACTACATTCTGCATATACATACCTTGGGCAGTTTTTTAGGTATGTAAACTTGAAATTTAGTTTTGTACAGTACTTTATGAGTTCAACTCTAAACTCAGGAGCACCACCAGAAAATGTAGCTCCAACTTTCATTAAATCCATCCAGTGATCTGATAAATACGACTTCTTCTTCTCAGATGGGCATATATCGAATAGAGGTAAACTACCCAATCCAACAAATTCATTCGACACAGAAGTTTGAGAATCACTCAAAATAAAATCCTTATTAGACAAATTGTTTGGAGTTCTATCTAAATATGATTCCTGGGAATTAATATCAACTATATTTGCATTCCCATCAAAACCTAACATAGAATTTCCTGTTAAGGATTCAATAGCATCAGATTGAATAATATCTTCAACAATATCAATAGATATATTCACTAATTTTTCTGATGTCATTCTGCAGTAATCTTTCATACCATCAAAATCTGAATCACCGTCTAAACATCAATTCTTAATTTCTCCCACTGAGTAAATAAACGAATATTTACATGGGCATATAGAAGGCCACTTCCTTCTAATTACATCTGTAATATGTTGAAACGATGTGGCTTCCGTAATTGGAATGAGTTTATTCCGGCCATCGAAATCGATCTTCAATATTATTGATGACTCCATTGTTTTCAAATTTCGTTCCCAAACGACTTTCGAAACTTAATATATCAAACACAAAAAGATCGGGGATATGCAGAAAAAAATTCGAAAATGATGAATGTGTTTTACTAAAATTATGACTACAGACTCTCAAAATGCAGTTACTAACACAGTTTCAACGAAATACCCAAATTCAATTGAAACCAAAAATGCAGAAACTCAAAGAAATTCTTGAAATTCATTCGCAGAAAGTTTTTGGTTGTAATTTTGGAAATTTAGAAATTCATCCATGGAAGTTGATCAAATTTTTGGAAAACCTTTGACTGCATGAGAGAGGAGACAATTCGATTTGAATTCATTTGAATTCAAATTGATTGAATTCAAATATGGAAACTTAGGCGAGATCTTGGGATATCCTTGAACAACTATGACTTTTCGAATTATATGAAATTAAGGGCAGAATGGGGAATTTGAAGGCTGTTTTGTCCTTAATTGTTTTACCAAAAAAATTTGTCTTTAATCTTAAAGTCTTAGAGTGGATTGTCCTATTCTGTTTTTTCCCCTTACTTTATTAGTACTAAAAAATAAATTTATTACTCATATAAATTTTAAAAAAATTTAGTACCCTCACATTTATCACTCATAATTAAGGTTGCATAAGTCGAAAATTGGTAGTCGAACGGGATGCCATGTCGACTGCTTATAATTTTATTTTTAATTATTTTATCTTATAATTCTCAAGCAAATAAACACGAAATCATAATAAAAAAACAAAAAAAATAATAAAGGGATTATTAAAACTTGCAAAAATGATGGAAAAAAAAAAGTTTTCACCCCTTAGACAATAGAATTTTACAAAAAAAAAAAAGTTATACATCATGGCAAAACCATATGTTTTTTTTCGGAGCGTCGATTGCACTTGAAAAAGTGTGTTCGATCGCTCGAATTAGACTTCGACTCTGGAAAGTCTAATTAAAAAGAAAAGGACCTAGTAAAAAATCTGGTAAACCGGGGACTAGCACCTAATCACCGCCTAGTCGGGCCTAGGCGTCGACTTTTGCAAAAGAGTCATAATACTACTAATAAACAATTCTTGCATTAATATATGTTCAAAAGTTATGAGCCATTAAGGGACGGAGAGTAATTTTTTAAAACTCTAAGGTATAATTAAAACTCCCCACCTCCCTATATCGTCCATCCATATAAGTAATGTACAGGACATTCTGAAAGAAGTCTAGTCATTGATAGGGGTGTAAATGAGTCGAGTCGAGTCGAGTAGTGTTGAGTTCGAAACTTAGCTAGATTGCTATATATACTCGAAGCTCAAAATTCAACTTGAACTCGGTCGTGTCTAAAGTTTTTAAGCTCGAATTAGGAAAGAGAGAGAGAGAGAGAGAGTGAATTTTGTCATTTAAGAAAATGAAAAGCTTATGACGAGAGGTCTAAAACAGGTAAGTGAGAAATTTATGGCAGAACGGAAGTAGTACTATACAAGCTCGATTAGGCTCGTGAGCCTTTTGATTCAAGTATTTATGAACCCGAACTCGATAACTATCGAGTAGCTCGAAACTTGACTCGATTAAATTCGAATCGATTTCAATTATTTTCCAAGTCAAGCACGCGTAGCTCACGAGTTGACTCAACTCACTTACACCTATAGTCACCGATCAATAGGATCCAATAGGCAATATATGAATCCAACCCATGAGGGTATTAATAAATTGGGCTTCAAGAGAGCTTTTATTTGTGGCAATTTGTTGATTTATACATGAGGGGTTTTGGGTGAGTGTTATGTGCACCGGAGAAACTAAAGCTAAAACAGTGGATTCTTCGTTTGATGAAGAAGATGCATCGTTTGGTGAAGAAGATACGATTCTCGAGAAAGGGGAGGAAAGTACAACAATTGAGGAATTTGGTCTGAAAGAGTATGAATGATCTAACGGTGGAAGAGTAGTGAGGAGGATTTATCCCAGCCGTTGGTTTACTCTTTATTTATCTATTTTAGTAGTTTAATATTTTTGCACTTTAGTCCTTTAGAATGTCTTAAATTACAAAAGGACAGTGGTCCCAATTAGTTGTTATTATGCCATTTGCACGCTGAATGAATTCCAAGAAGTTAGTACTATTAATATTCTCTCTCAAAATTCCCCTCCTTTCTCAATCTCCCTATCTTCAATCTTATATCTAAAGTTATACAAAAATTACAAAAAAATTGAATGTCTTGTTCCAAGCTGGGCCGGAACAATTGGTAATCAGAGCCAATTCATTGTGTGAAGATGGCGGATGGTACTAATCTCAAGGACCTGCAAGAATCACAAAAGAAATTAGAACAATGGTTACAAACAGAAACATTGAAGTGGGAAGCAAATGAAGCAAAATTACAAGATTCCATGCATGGAATTATTGAGCGGGTGGATGATCAACTTTCTGGAGTAATGGGAAAGTTGGATCATGTTACAAAAACATTGGCCATGATGCAGATGCAAATCATGAATCTGGATAAGGGAAAAAGCCAACTAAGCAGTGATTCAATATTGGGAGAGCCAATGGGTGGATCTAATACTATGGGAAATTACACACCATATCAAGAAACACCCAAGAACAAGCAAATCCAAGAACATCAAGGAGCTATGGTGCACACACCTCTACCCAGAATTGAGTTCCCAAGGTTCGATGGTTCAAATTGTAGACTCTGGATGCTTAAGTGCAACTCATACTTCAAGCTAATACCAAATGTGCCTGATTCACACAAGGTAAATCTAGCTTCTATGCACTTTGATGGCAAGGCAGCAATATGGTTCCAAAATTATTCAAAAAAACAAATAGAGTTATCATGGGAACAATTTTTGGAGATATTAACTGCTAGATTTGAAGATATGAAAGAATCTAGGATTATAGCTGAATTTAGCAAGCTTAAACAAACTAGTTCATATGCTGAGTACATTGATAAATTTGAGGAACTCAGAGGCTGTAGATGTTGATTAAAGGAGAAGAATTCTCTAAAAAATACTATGTGGCAAGTTTTATCAGTGGACTCAATGATGAATTGCAATCAGCCATATCAATGTTTGAACCAAAAACAGTGCAACATGCTATTAATCTGGGAAATAAACAAGTATTAACAGTTGAAGCATTGTCCAAAAAGCTCAAACCTTTCAACAGAAACCATAGCTACTCAAATACTCCTTTCAAAAAACCTGAAAACAACACTACCCCACCCATCAAAGTTCAAGGAAAACCCCAAGTTAAGATACTAAGCCCAAGTGAGATGGTTGCTAGAAGGGAAAAGGGTTTGTGTTATAATCGTGATGAACCCTATACCTTTGGCCATAAGTGAAAACAGAAGGTGGCATACATGATTATGGTTGATGAAGAAGAAAAAGTTTGTTTGGAGGAACAAGGTGGAGAAGTGGAATCCACACCCGTTAGTGAGATCCAATTAACATTGGATGCAATTTCAGGTGATGGTGGCCTTACTACTATGATGCTATTTGGCCAGAAACATATTGAGTATTTGGGGCATATAATTTCACAGGAAGGAGTAGCCACTGATCCAAATAAGATTTCAAGTATGGTACAGTGGTCTTTGCCAAAGAATGTTAAGCAGTTGAGGGGATTTCTTGGTCTTACTGGTTATTGCAAGAAGTTCATTAAAAATTATGGCATGATTAGTAGGACATTAACTAATCTACTCAAGAAAGATGGATTCACATGGAACACAGAAGCTGAAGCTGCATTCCAAACATTGAAGGGAGCCATGGTTTCAGCTCCTGTACTAACTCTACTAGATTTTAAGAAGCAATTTGTGGTGGAGACAGATGCTAGTGGAAAGGGTATTGGTGCAGTGCTCATGCAAGAGGGTATACCTGTCTCTTACATGAGTAAAACACTTTGCCCTAGGAATCCGTTTCTTTCCATCTATGAGAGGGAGGTCCTAGCTGTATTGATGGTTGTCTAGAAATGGAAACACTACTTACAGGGGCAAAAATTCATTATCAAAACTGATCAACATTCCCTCAAGCACCTCTTAGATCAAACGGTGGTGACTCCACTACAGCAAAAATGGATTACCAAGCTTCTAGGGCTGGACTATGAGATTCAGTACAAGAAGGGAAGGGATAACTTGGCAGCTGATGCACTATCTAGGAAAGAAGAAGGAGAGGAATGTTTGTCCTTAACTACTGTGCTACACCAATGGATGGGACATATCAACCAAAGCTATGCCAATGATGCTTTCATCCAAAAGATTCTCAGTGCTAAGCTTTTGGATCCCAATGTCTATCCTAAATTCTAGCTGGTGGGTGATATTTTGAAATATAAGAACAGATTGGTTGTTGGTTTTACAGGTGGAGTAAGAGAATTGTTGTTACAAGAATTTCACAACACAGGTTTGGGTGGACACTCAGGCATTCATGGTACTTATTTGAGAATCAAAAAAGCTTTTTTCTGGCCTAACATGAAAGGTGATGTGGTTGAATGGGTGAAGGTTTGTAGCACCTGTGCACAAAATAAGGCAGATGGAGGTTCCTACCCTGGCTTGCTACAGCCCCTTCCTATACCAAAACAAGTTTGGGCTCACATATCTATGGATTTCATTGAAGGATTGCCTAAATCATGGGGTAAGAATGTTATTTGGGTGGTGGTGGACAGATTTACCAAATACTCACATTTTATAGCCCTCTCACACCCCTTCACACCCCAAACCTTAGCTAAAACTTTCCTGGATATCATTTACAAACTACATGGTTTACCCACTAGTATTGTAAGTGATAGGGATAAGATATTTACAAGTTCTTTTTGGAAAGAACTTTTCAAGTTACTGGGGACAGAACTCAAGATGAGTTCTGCTTACCACCCTCAATCAAATGGCCAAACAGAGAGGGTTAATCAATGCCTGGAGCAATACCTAAGGTGTATGGTGCATGACAATCCAAGGCATTGACTGAAATGGTTGTCATTAGCTGAGTATTGGTATAACACTAACTATCATACCAGTCTCAAGATGACCCCATTTCAAGCTCTGTATGGGTATCTACCTACTGTTCTTGGAGTGGAGTTACAAGTGGAAGCCACTAATCCCGATGTCTCTACACTTCCACATCAAAGACAGCTACTCACAGAACAGATAAGAACAAATTTGCAAATTGCACAGGGTCGAATGAAGTTTTTCGCTGATAGGCACAGGCAAGAAAGGGTTTTTGATGTGGGAGATATGGTGTACTTGAAATTTCAACCATTCAAGCAAAACTCAATATACATACGCAGGAATTTGAAACTCTCTTCGAAATTCTTTGGTCCATACAAGATTTTAGAGAGAATTGGACAAGTTGCCTATCGCCTAGATCTACCCACAGGTTCTAAAATTCACCCCATATTTCATGTTTCTCTTCTAAAGAAATATATTGGGGCGAAACACATACCTTCGAGCATCTTGCCAGCAATTGATGATGATGGAGCTATGTTGGTGCAGCCACTGCAGCTTTGCGAAATCAAATCTCCTGGACCTGAAGACAAACGCATAACACAGGTTAAGGTAAAGTGGGCACCGACCGATTGGGAAATGGAATCGTATGAACATACCTCTTATATAGCCAAGCGTTTTCCATTTCTGAATCCTTGGGGACAAGGATCGTCTGTTCCGGGGGGTATTGTTATGTGCACCGGAGAAACTAAAGCTAAAACAGTGGGTTCTTCGTTTGATGAAGAAGATGCATCGTTTGGTGAAGAAGATAAGATTCTCGAGAAAGGGGAGGAAAGTACAACAATTGAGGAATTTGGTCTGAAAGAGTATGAATGATCTAACGGTGGAAGAGGAGTGATGAGGATTTATCCAAGCAGTTGGTTTACTCTTTATTTATCTATTTTAGTAGTTTAATATTTTTGCACTTTAGTCCTTTAGAATGTCTTAAATTACAAAAGGGCAGTGGTCCCAATTAGTTGTTATTATGCCATTTGCAGGCTGAATGAATTTCAAGAAGTTAGTACTATCAATATTCTCTCTCAAAATTCCCCTCCTTTCTCCATCTCCCTATCTTCAATCTTATATCTAAAGTTATACAAAAATTAAAAAAAAATTGAATGTCTTGTTCCAAGCTGGGCCGGAACAGTGAGTTCATGTATAAGATGGGGTTCTACTTTAATATTTATATTTTATTTTAAAATATACCCCATATTAAAATATGAAAAAAAAAAAAAAAAGTGATGTCTTAAAATCCAAAGGGATATATATTTTTTTTATATATTTAGTTGTAATAGATTTTAAGTGTTGGAATTAATTAATTGAGAATTCAAAATTAGAATTACCAACCTGTAATTCTCAATGCAGCGGAAGATATCGAACCCGGTTGAATTCCATGTACGTACTGTGATCCTCGTAGTCAGAACACGGTCACATGAATTTCTTCACGAACCGCTTCTCATATCCACAATCTAAGTGCCCTTCCATATATAAGTGTGTGTGAGCGTATTGTACAGAATACTCAGAAATCTGTGTTTTTTACATTCTGTCTTTTGTTCGTTGTGAGCGTTAGGGAGATTAGAGAGAGAACATAATCTCTCATCTCTTATAAGTTGTTCTGGAAAATCCCGTTGGATTTCCTTATATAAGAAGTTGTTAACTTCTCTCCATCTTATCCACTTCATAGGTGGATAAATATATATTAAATATATATTAATAAATAAATAATCATTATTTATTTACATTTCCCACTCACATATGAAGTTTGAACCTCAAGCTCATTTACTTCACATCTTTGTACCATCACATAACACATTTTTCATACAGACAAATAAATCGTGTGACCCTCGAGAATATGAGTTTTCACGCTATACACTTGTTAAGGATATATAGCAACTCAACCAGTTTTATATGAAGATTTCAAAACTCGTTATACCCTAGAACTCTTTCAATTTAACATCAGTTGACATATCTCTTTCAATCCCTTGAACATAAGAGCATATTCAACCTTTTATCAAATCTATGTATTCATAATCAAGTTCCCAACTCGATTGATCGATCAATGAACACAATAAAACATGTTAATAAAGACGTCCTTCCTTTTACACTAATATCTCTAGACTTCCACTATAGCTGCTTTCCTAGACATGCACCGCATGGCCATATAACTTAACCCTCAAGGTCTCATACAATGAGAAAATAAGGATATCTTTCTCATTTCCTTATGGTCATCTTAGCACATGTGGTATGAAACACATGTCACAATATCTTAACTTCCCAAGATGGAAGTGTATGTCATTCTTTTATTTGACATCGTGTAAATCACAGTTCGAGTGTATCCCCGACACTTAACTTGAATTTCCTCCCACTATAGTCCAGAAAATCCGTTGATTTGGCTTCGTAACAAGTTAAATAGATTTGTGGTAAGATCTATTACGATTATTTCTAAATAATCTCATCTCTGCACATGCCTCGATGTCAGAGGCGATTGCTCGTATGAGAGAGCCAATCTTTACTTGTCGACATACTATTATATGAAACATCATATAATTCACAATAGATAAATGTTCAACAACATTAACAACTACAACACACTATGTTCAAATCCACACAAACCCAAAACCTTAGATGTCTAAAACATCTCTCAGGAATATGTTTGACAAGAGGATCTGCAAACATCAAGTGAGTAGTCATGCATTTAAGAATCACCTTTTCTTCTTTTAAAGTTTACACAAAGTTAAAACTGTGTATCTCATTTGTTTGGTTTTTCATGAAACTCGGAATCTCGAGTGTAAGCTTTAACTACTTTGATTACTACATTGAATCACTACAGCTTCCACTGAAGTGTTTGATTCTATAGTAAATTACCACAACTACCACTGGAGTGTGAATCATTACAACTCCCAATGTAGTGTAAATCGTTACAACTCTCCCACTAGAGTGTTTGATTCCACAGTGAATCGTTACAGCTTCTGCTAGAGTGCTTGATTTCACAGTGAATCGTTACAGCTTCTAATAGAGTGTTTGATTCAACAATGAATCGGTACAACTCCCACTAGAGTGTTTGATTCCACATTGAATTGCTACAGCTCTTACTGGAGTGTTTGAATCTACGATGAATCGTTACAGCTTCTAATGGACTGCTTACTATTTCTAAGTTTCAATAAATTTCTTACCCAAACTATTCCTCGTACTTACAGATGCACTTGCCACAAGCTCTACTTGCACAGTGGATAGTACATGTCTATATACCATTTCAGGTTCAAATTAATTTGTAGTACATTTCTGATATCTTACAATCCCTTACACTGTCACTAGTGTCTATTCTGAATTGAATTGATATCTACTAACCAAACCAACAACTCATCATACGTCTGGATGTTCACTCATCTTAGCATACATCAGACTTTCAATTACATTCGCATATAGTACTACTAACATTTCATCTTTGAGTCTTCGAACACTCATAATAGTTTAATAACTCGTCTTTTACAACAAGAGTATCAACAGGCTTTCATGCATCCATTTTGATTCTGTTCTAGAAGTCTCTTTATATGTCTCTTGAGACAACCCAAGTAACTTCCTTGAACTATCTCTATGAATATTTTCACCAAACATACTCATTATCGTTTTCCAGCTAACAGCGTATCAAGATACATATGATAGAATTATAAAACTGCTTAGGACCGTTTAACGTAAGCACAATGGTCTTTGTCTATCATCATAAAGTTACATGAGACAATCATTCAATGAAGTCTCAAGTACCATTATCTTGAGGATTGTTTAAGTTCGTAAATCGATCTCATCAATTCACAAACATTATCCTCTTCTTTGAAGAATAAATCCCACATTTTTCAACATGTGGATTTCTCCTATGAATCCCACATTTTTCAACATATGGATTTCTCCTTCCAATTCTCCTTTGAGAAAATATAGTTTAAACGTCCATTCTAATGTAATTCTAAATCTAGCCAGAAGTAGACGAATCAAAGTAAATTTCACAACAGGTGAAAAACGTTATATACCCCCATCGGAGTATAATTATTTTCTACCATGTGAACTTTTCTACATCACTATAGACCTATCAGTCTCTTTAATAATCTAAGAATCCATTTATTCTCAATTTCTTTGTGTCTCGATGAAAGATCGAAAAGTTTTCAAACTTGATTTGACCTTATCGACTATGTCGTTTCTTCCATTGCTTTATTTCATTAGTCTCTTGTAGAACGAGTTAGAACCTCTGAAACGTTTGTAGGTTCTTCCTCATTCACTAAAACTTATCTTATTTTCTGAAGATACATAGAAGGCATGTCCTTCAATATCATGATGTTTTTTAGACACACATTTCCTAAAAGTTTCAGATTGAAACTCTGTGACATCTTCTCTAGATAATTACTCTCATCAAGATCCATCCGATCTTTAATAGGTAAACTTCTATCAAATATCACATTAAATAAATCACTCCCACTTGGATCTGATAGAGAGTGATTATTTCAATCACAAAAATGGTTTAGCATACCAAATGCTTCCAATACTAGGAAATTCTCAGAAAAATGGTATTATATGATTCTATCTCATGTCACACTCCCAACTCCTCGATCTTCGATCAATATGTATCGTTTAGATTTAGCACAATATCCTTATGAAGATACGTTTCTAAACCCTCAAACCCAACTTTTCATATTGACTCGAAGAATCAAGTATATAAGTTGCGGATTTTCAGATACAAAAAATTACTCAAGAACAGGTATTTCACTCGTTCAGAGTTCTAATGGAGTTGAAGTAAATATCTATGAATTACTTTATTCACAAAAAAAAAAAAAACGCCGGCAATTATTAACAACTCATCACTCAAAGATGATAGTTAAAGTTTTGCCATCATGGATCTTACCATATCCAACAACGTGTACCCCTTCTTACAGTCACATCCTTGTGCAACAATATAAGGTTTTGATAATTGTCGGATTATGTCATTTTCATTATACAGTTCCTTGAACTGTTGGATAAACATTCACGTTCTATAGGTTCTTAAAACCTTTAAAGTTGTGTCTTTTATTCTCAACCTCTATTAGGTAATGTCTAAAGCAATCCAAATGCCTAGACTTTGAGAAATTGTATGCACAAGTCCAACACGTGAAAAATTATCGACGTAAGAAGTGAAAACAACCATCTCCATGTTATTTGACATTTACAAAATCACATTTTATCCTAACAAAATATATGCAATGAAGAATTAACAATAATCAAATGGTTTTTCAGTCACTTATGAGCAAGACAATATCAACGTGTTAAGAACTCAACTTATAAAGATGAACATCGTAGTCCTTCTTTCACAAGTCAGTTCTACTAATCTTGCACAACATGACCTAATATAGCATACCGAATTACATCAATAACTCAAGCATTGCCAGAGGAACAAACCTTTAGTAACTATGAACTCGCTTCATAAAACTAGTTGTTGTTCTCATACAAACCAAAGTCATATAAATGTTTAGTACCATAATCTACATTGTTTATACTATTCACAACCAGCTCTAAAGGAAATAAAAAATCACATCTCAATCATAGAAGAACAAGTCTGGAGGTGAGATCCTGAGTGATCTTTAGAGCAAACTAGACATCATGCATTATGAAACATTGACCTTTGTCAATCTCAAGTTTTACGAGTCTTTAAACTTTAACTCGAGCTCGGTTTCGCACACAATTCAATCTCGTCTTTCTTGGAATAGACAGAGATCTACAAATGCTCATATGTCTTTAGTCAATGGTCTGTCATTCCTGTGTTTATAATCCTCAATCATAAGATTTAAACGGAAATACAGTACTAAAAACATTTATGCCACAACCAAAAATCAGAATGAACTACCTTGTCCATTGTGGACTCAGGATATTAACGAGTATAATGACAACGCTTTTTACTTCTGTAGCATGTCATCTCACTCTTATCCATTTTCAGTTTAGCATATTTCTTATCCTTATTCTTCTTAGCATTAAGATTGATATCTATATTTCTAGTATTGTGCCCAATCTTAGGCTACTAGCTATGTATTTTCTCTCCAGTATCTCTTATGTTTAGAACTTAAGATGTAGACTTAATCAACTTCAAGTCATTCATCATATAACTCAATGTTTTTGAGTTGTCTAAGTGAAAGTCTCAATACTTTCATCAAATATTGTAATGACCCTCAAGTGTTCTCAATTTTCACGAAGTGATCGGATTCGATCTCGAATTTGATGTTTCTCAAAAAACTGAAGTATCACCATACTTCTCCTTCAAATATTCCCAAATATCATAGGCAGTACGGTGTTGTTCACAATTATAGATCATGTCGTCAATGACCGAGTTTACCAGTATTTCACGAGCTATGTGAATACCTTTCAATTATGGTAAGTCTCTTGACCCTTAATAATTTGAGTCTACATCCTAACTTTAGGATCATCCATAATATGGTTGATAGTATCCAATGAATCATGTTCTTCCAAGAACATTAAAAAAAAAAAAAAATTATGACACCATGTGTCATTATTATTGTCTTTGAGTTTTTTTTTTTTATTAACTCAGCGATCATTGCGTTTGTCCGGTTTTTAATCGAAGTGATTCAACAAGTTAATGTTCATTTATGTATCACTATGTTCAATGTTAAGCTAACTGACATCTGAAAAATTCGATACAAAATTTGATATCGAAAAATAACTTAAAGCTATTAATCATCAATCTCACTAAGTATCCTCATTTAACAGATTCAGCTTCAAAACATGAACAATATTAGTTCTAGCATTTAATCCAAAAAAAATAGCTAAAACTCCCACTCAACAACATGAATCTGCATGCTTAAACATTTATTAACATAAACACAATAAAGCACAATCATGTCATAAGTTAAAACAACCCAAAGTAGATCAGGTAATAAAAAAACTACTGTAAGTTTAATAAAACCAACTACAATGGTTATTTCAGAAAAACCTCGTTTCAGCTACACTATCAGGCAGTTAACTTGAAGATTTCGGATAACCTTCAATGTATTTTATGCACTCTTGTAGCACGACTTTAGTATCAATATTATAAAAAAATAATGGGAAAAATCACAAATCAGGGTTCTCCATCCGAATGTTGCTCCAACTTCTCAAGCTAAGAACGTCGGATCCCCGAAATTATTTTTCAACACGTAAACAAGTCGTTCCAACGACTAGTTCACTAGTATCTTTTTACCCAATCATGTCAACAATTTTCATAAAATTATCACTTTCCAATTTAGACATAATTCATCTCAGAAAACTATAATAAGTTCTCTTGAAATTGTCTTAGCTCGAGTTTTAACTCCAATTAAATCATGAGTTATTCAATCGGAATATCCGTACGTGATAATAAAAGAGTGATAAACTATACATCTCCATTAATTAACGTAAAGTTCCCAAAAAATGTAGTGACTTTTAATCATGTAATTCTTAAAATCACGGAGCTTAACTACTCCATTATCTCGAATTTATTGAACATTAAATATTCTTATTCTTTCGAGTAAAACCCATAAAACGAGCAACCATTAAAACTTATTTAATGTTTACAAACTCGAATACATGAATTTCAAGCCCATAATTACGCAAAGAAATTTAATTCAACGCGTATAGCCAATTCACAAGTGAAATAAGTCCAACCAAGGTTCTCATTCTTATAGATAAATAAGTACTTAAACTTTTCTTTGTTCAAATACCTTCATACTATGCAAATTAAGAATCTACACGAAAAACGGAGCTCACAGAAATTTTCGGAACTAAAAACGGAGTTATAACGAGCCTAAACGAGCCGAAACAAGTTTAAAAGAGCGCACAACTACTAATTGCAGAATGGTCCTTAGAGAATATCTAATTCTCATTCAACCACCCACAAAGTTTCAGGAACTTTTCAGAATTACCCCAGAAACGTGAATTTTTCAAAAATTCATATCTCACTCGTTTCTTGACCAAATTAACAAACTTTATATCGATGGAATACTCATTCAACGTACTTCAACCCAGTAACAAGAATTAATCACGATTTCCTATATATCATTCTTAATTTCCAGTCAAAGATTCTGTAAATTTCCAAAGACCAATTTATTTCTCCCAAACGGTAAGGCCGAAAAATCTAAAAATTTTCAGATATCATCTACACTATACTACGAATGTACAGTAAAAAATTCAGCCCCTAATTCCACTGTTTGAAAAAAATCAAAATTCTGAATTTTTTTTTACAGATTCTTCATTTATGCCATGCATAATCAACTATAATTACAGGCATTTAAACACGAGAAATTCACATTGTTACATACGAGAATCCAACTCATTGGCTCTGATACCAATGTTGGAATTAATTAATTGAGAATTCAAAATTAGAATTACCAACCTGTAATTCTCAATGAGGCAGAAGATATCGAACCCGGTTGAATTCCATGTACGTACTGTGATCCTCGTAGTCAGAACACGGTCACATGAATTGCTTCACGAACCGCTTCTCATATCCACAATCTAAGTGCCCTTCCATATATAAGTGTGTGTGAGCGTATTGTACAGAATACTCAGAAATCTGTGTTTTCTACATTCTGTCTTTTATTCGTTGTGAGCGTTAGGGAGATTAGAGAGAGAACATAATCTCTCATCTCTTATTAGTTGTTCTGGAAAATCCCGTTGGATTTCCTTATATAAGAAGTTGTTAACTTCTCTCCATCTTATGCACTTCATAGGTGGATAAATATATATTAATAAATAAATAATCATTATTTATTTACAGTAAGCTTCCATCGGAATTAACATATGTATAAGAGACATATCCCATAAATATATATGCATGAACTCGGAATGTTTTGGTTTGGATCTTAGTTGTCTATAGATCTTATGATTTTTTTTTTTGACAGATATAGATCTTATGATTGAGCAGTGTCTTATAATCACATTTAGAGTTGCAACATTAAACCAAGCTTTTGTGAGGATTTAGTTGCTCACATATATTAAGTGCATACTAGCTATGATCATATATTTAAACACTAAATTAAGCCGGTTTGGTATATTTATTGTCAAGCCCGTATATCTTAAATTGTCCAAATTGAATCACAAATACTGTATTTTTTTGTCATTTGGTATAAACACAATCGACCGTATTTTTATGTATTGAATAAAAGTTTATTTTAAATTTGATTAAACATCTATCCTGAGTTTAATTACACATCTATTTAGACTAGCCTGCCCTACCCTACCAAACTATGAATATATGTTCACATGAATTCAATTCTTCAAAACATATCATTTTGGTATACAAATATCATGTTTTTTTTTTGTTTTTTTTTATACAAATTATTCTTATCAAAATCACAAAAATGTATACTTCACATGACAAAAGATATTTTCGTGTTCACCTTAAACTGATGTGAACCTGGTTCACCGAAGTTTTGTTTATCTTCTTGCTTCTACTATTTTATATATATGTTGGTGATGCCATTTATAGTATACTACGGTTTTGCAATTATAAAAAAATATACCTCTAATTAGTAACCCCAAAATAAGCATTTAAAAGTAGTTGCAGACATGCCACAAATATGAAGAAAAAGAAAAAAGCTATGCATAATACCGTTATGAAGTGATTAAAGTTGCATGCCCATTGCCCACAATGTTATTTATAACCAAAAAGTCATAATTATTATGCACTTAAAAAGGAAAAGTAACTAATCCTAATTTAAATTTACACAATATTAATATTTGCATAAACTGATATTCATGTTGTGCTGATTTGATCGAGTACTCATGGAGAAGAAAGAAGAATTATTTATGCACATAAAAGAAAAGGCAGCATCTGGTAATGCTTCTTCCTTAGTGTGGAACTGTGGGAGTCCTTTGTACGATGCGTACGAGTTAAATTCAGTCGCAAATATCATCGAGAGGCACATGATGCCATCGTCCTCCATGTTCGTATCGAGCACCTTAGAGGAAACTAAAAAGACCACGAAGAAGAAGAAGATGAAATTGTGTGTAGGTCTCTGTATTTGAATTTATAAATAATTTTGTGTGATTTAGTTAGGCTCTGAAGATCAGAATTTCCAGTTTGGTTTTTATTTTTAGTGTGACGTTTGGATGTTGTGCTTCATTTCATGATTAGTTGAAATCAGTTTAATTCCTGTATAATAAAATAGGCTGTCTCATTGTAAAATAGTTTTATTGTATACATGATTAACAATTATCGATTTAATTATAATAAAACAATTCTTTAATAAAACAATCAATGCAAAAAATTCTATTATGGTTGGTAAATTACATGAAACTCTCCCCCATGTTTTATTAAATTAAGTAAATTCTTTTATTTTGAAAAATATGAATTAATGGTTTTACTTATTTCTTTTATTTCCCATATATTTTATTTTAAACAAATATTTAAGTTTTAAGATTGTATTGTAAATGAAATATTGACATAACTGAAATTTTTTTTTTTTTTTTTAGATAAAATCGAATTTTTAGGGGTGAGAGTGAGACACAATTTGGAGTGGGGAGAGAGTAGCTTCTCCCCCCACTCCACCGGTGTTCTCCGTTCGCCGTCGCAGATCCTTCGTTTCCGTAGCAGATCCTTTGTCCCCGTCGCAGATCCTTTGTTTTAGTAGTTATCCTACTGTTTTCGTCATCTCCTATGCGCAGTCGGCGCCATCTCCTTTCATCTCTTTCTATTTTTTTGGCCAGATCTGATCTGTAGATCTTTAGATCTACTGAGTTTTTTTCCGGGTTGCTCTCATAGCTGTCACCGTCGCCGCTGCTGCCTTCGCCGCCTCCGCCGCCACCGCTCGGCTCTGTTTTTTCTTTTCTGTTTTTTATGTAGTTTTTCTTCGTTTGTTGGTAGGGATCAACGTAGAAACTACTCTTAACGGAGCCACCGTGACCGTTCGGGTATTTCTTTGTTGATCCTTTTTACTGTTTTTCTAGATAGTTTTTGGTGCTTGTCTAGTTTAGTTTTTTGATGCTGCTGGTTTATTTCCGTTTGCGCCTTGTGCGTCTGAGGACTCTTTTTTGGTGGTTGGGCTCCTTGAGTTGGACTCGAGAGCTCTGGTGCTCCGGTACTATTGGATCAGGTACTCGGTGGAAGATTATTTTGTTTCTTATTCTTGATATGAGAACACCTGGCAGAGGAAAACTCGTTTTTTCTCTTCACAGGTTGGAGTGGACGGCGATATCCGTTTAGTTTGAAGATCAAGATTTTAGGCTCGTGATTTGTAACTTCATTTTATGACCCCGTCAAAAAAAAAAAAAAAGAGACACAATGTGTTCAGGGATAGTTTTTTTTTTTTAAGAAAAAATGACATGCTCTTTAAAAAAATACTCATTTTTTAACTAATGTTTCGCGCATGTTATTTGTGTTTTCCTGAATTATGTGACATGTCCACTTCTTCTTGAAGTCAGAAAAATAAAATTTCGATTATGAGTTTAGTTTATCTACTCAGTTGTAAAACTATTATGAGTCACTAAACAACTAAACAAGTTCATCTCTTATGTATCAGAGATTTATTTATATTGTAGAAATTAAGAGATTGCAGAAGCTAACAAGGAAATCATAAACTGTAAATCCATGAAGCCACACGAAGCATGTAAGCTCTACATTCAATATATCTTCTCAACACATTGCAGTTCCAGGTGTTTGCTTATTTATACCAAGGAAAAACTAGAAAAAATCGTCTAAACGACGTTGCAACAAATAAGAATAAAAGACTGAAGAAGATAAAAGCATAAGTGTAAAATACGATTTTGATTAAAGTCGCACTCCAACAGCCCCCCTCAAGGTGGAGCATGGTAAGCATCTGCCATGCCCAACTTGGAAAGAAACGAGGTGAAGAAAGCGCCAGTGAGGACTTTCGTGAAAAAAATCTGCAATATTACCCTTCGAAGGCACGAACATGGGAAGAAGAAACCCAGCCTTGTAGAGATCACGAACAATATGACAGTCGATTTCCAGATGCTTAGTGCGTTCATGAAACACAGGGTTTGTAGTGATGTGAAGGGCAGCACAATTGTCACAATGCAGCGGGATAGACAAAGGAACATAATGTGAAACTCCGTCAAAACATTCCTTACCCAACGTAATTCACAAGCAATGGAAGCGAGTGCACGATACTCCGCTTCAGCAGATGAATGGGAGACCGTGGTCTGCTTTTTACTCTTCCAAGTGATAAGTGAGTGACCAAGAAAAACATAGTAGCCAGTGATGGACCGGCGAGTATCCTTGCAAGTTGTCCAATCAGCGTCAGAATATGCATTTAGCGCCAAGGAATCTGAAGCGGAGTAGAAAAGGCCCAAACTAGGCGTCCCTTTGAAGTAACGAAGAACATGTAAAGCAGCCTCCCAATGGGAAGAGCGAGGTGATTGGAAAAAATGGCTCAGTTGCTGAACAGCATATGTGACATCCGGACAAGTCATATTTAAATAAAGAAGGCGACCAACTAGCTGACGAAATTGATCAGGAGCATCAAGAGGAACACCATCACTCATAGATAAAGAAACTCCATGTGGAAGAGGAGTGGGAGCAGGTTTACAACCTTGCATCCTCGCATCAGCTAATATATCAAGGATATATTTTCGTTGGCAGAGTGAAGTACCCGTCGAGCTACGAGTAATCTCCACGCCAAGGAAGAATTTGGCTAACTTCAAGTCCTTGATGGTAAATTTATCATCAAGAAATGTCTTCAATTTCTGGATCAGAATTGGGGAAGAACTAGTGATCAACACATCATCTACGTACACCACCATCGCCACAAACCCATTATCCACATTTAGTGTGTACAAACAGTGGTCAAATTATGATTGCACAAGACCAAACTCATGCAGTGTAGAACGTAGTTCATTGTTCCACTCACGAGAGGCCTGCTTAAGGCCATACAAACTCCGCTTAAGTAGACAGACTTGACTAGATGTAGCCTTGTGATAACCTTAAGGTACCTTCATATACACCTCCTCATTCAAATACCCGTGTAAAAATGCATTATTTACATCGAGTTGATGTAACTCCTATCTTTGAACTGTAGCAACTGAGATCAACATGCGGACCATGACCAACTTAGCCACGGGGAAAAAAATCAAAATAATCTACCCCCTCCACTTGGTTGAAGCCCTTAGCCACTAACCTGGCCTTATATCGCTCCACACTACCATCTGAGTGACATTTTATTTTGTAAACCCATTTGCAACCAATCTCCCGCTTTCCGGGAGGTAAAGAAACCAAATCCCAAGTATGATTATCTTCAAGAGCTTTCAATTCAGTATTCATTGCTTCTATCCACTCATTCGATTGACATGCCTGTGAATAATGCAACGGTTCTTTCTCGCAACTAATTTGAGTTAAAAAGGCAGCATGGGAATCTGAAATGGATGGTGCATGAACATGAGGAATAACCTGCAAAGGATACATAACCTGAGTCTTTGCATCACCAACAAAATTACAAATGTAGTTTTTCTGCCATGTCGGTGGAATAGATGCTCTTGTACTACGACGAAGTTCAAGTGCAGAAATTGGAGTAGTCTCTGTGGCTATAAGTGGCGAATCAGTTGCTCGTAGAATATCAGAATCACTCGGATTCGTAAGTACTGAATCTGGCGAATTAGATGAAGTGTGGAATGGAAAAGTATCTAGGAGAAAATGAACATCCCTTGAAACCAAAAACTCGTTTGTTTCAAGATCATACAAATGAAAGCCTTTCTTTCCTACAACGTATCCCAGAAAGATACATTTATGAGCCCGCATATCAAACTTCCTCCGCAAACCATGAATATTGGCAGCAAAAGCCAAACATCCAAAGGGCCTCAAATAACTATAATCTTGAATTTTTCCATACAAAATCTCATAAGGAGTTTTCCATTCCAGCAAAGCAGATGGCCAACGGTTGATCAGAAATGCCGATAATAGAACCGAGAACGGCCAGATATTCAGTGGCATGTTGGCTTCAAACATGACGGCCCGCGTAATTTCCAAAAGATGTCTATGCTTACGTTCTACTACACTGTTTTGTTGTGGTGTGTACACACAAGTTGTCTCATGTTTGATGCCTTGATTAAGTAAGAAATCTTGACATTCCTTTGATAAAAACTCCAATCCATTATCACTCCGTATGACCTTCACCTTTTTATCATATTGTCTTTCTACCATAACAATAAAATGTCTCAAAACCTTAGCAGCCTCGGATTTGTGTTTCATAATGAACACCCATGTACATCGACTAAAATCATCTACAATAGTAAGAAAGAACGGTGTATGAGTGATAGTATCTTCATTAAAAGGACCCCAAACATCAACATGGATTAATTGGAAACAACCATGAGTACGAATAGAACTACGAGGGAAAGATGACCTGTGTTGTTTAGCCATGAAACATATTTCACAATCGGATATACTTTTACAATCATCATTTGGAAACAAATTCTGAACAAGAGGCATATAGTTTAAAGAGGCATGACCTAAACACTTGTGCCAATTATTTAAAGAAATAGAACATACAGTTTCGACATGTGATTTATTGTGCAAAATCTAGAGATTCCCTTTTAGCTCTCCTACACCAACCACCTTCTCAGTCCGAAGGTCCTGAAATTCACAAGACGGAGTCTGAAAAATACATCTCATACTAGAATCTCTGCACAACTGAGCAATTAAAAGTAGATTATACTTAAAAGATGGTATATACAACACATCCTTCAATATAATATCCGTCAAATACATCACCACAATATCCCACCTCTACCGTTTGTCCTTCAGGTAAACACACAACCACTTTATCATTCACCATCCTCGAATTTCTAAGCAATCGTGAACTATTACGCATGTGCTTGCTAGCACTGGTGTCAATAATCCAAGAACGTTTAAGCTCATTGCCAAAGGTACTCAATGCTTATTATACAGGAAAAATAGATTTGTTACCTGCAAAGCTTGCAAACTGAGCGAAATCCGTTGGGGTATCTGCTTTCTCTCTTTCTCGCATGTATCTCGTTACTTCCTGCAGCTGTTTCCACATTGTTGTTAAATCAACATTCGCATCCCCTTTCTTTTGCATATCACCACCAAAATCTATTGTGTTAGCATAACTACGAGGTTTCCCCTTTAGATCCTTATACCACTCAGGCGTGCCATGAAACTTGAAGCATGTAGCCATTTCGTGTCATGTACCATCACAATGGGAACAATGTAATTTCGCATTTTCTTCCCTTATCAGTCGAACCGCTCCACCTTTGGTATTGTTCCAGCCTGAACCCCCACTATATCTTCCATTCCTTTTGTCGTGTGACTTCACAGCCATAGCTGCCACATCTGATCGATCACTGTAAGATACACTAGCTGATCTCTGCCTCTCTGTTATTAGCAACATTGAGAATACCTTATCCACTGAAGGACAAGGATCCATGAGCATTATTTGATTGGAAATATTGTTGTAACTCTCATTAAGTCCCATAAGGAATTGTGTAACCTTATCGTCCATCCGTTCCTTGGCAATGATCTTACCAATCTCACAATCACATGATAACATAGGAGCAACACAAGCTAACTCATCCCAGAGTTTAGTGCGCTTATTGAAATACTCCACAATAGAACTATGTCCATATTTCAAATTGTAAATTTCTAGCTTAATCTTGTGTTTTAGCGGACCATTGTTTTCCCCACACATGCAACAGATCACATCCCATAACCTCTTTGTCGAATCGTAATGAACGAAAGTCTCGTTCAATTCCTTACACAGTGAATTCAGAATCCACGATGTCACAGTTGAATTCAATTTTTTCCATAGAACATATGACTCATCACGTAGATCCGGTTTCTCGATTGTACCATCGCTAAATTGAACTTTATTTTTAGCGCGGAGATTTCCAAGGTAAGAAGTTACCTCCACCAATGAGAGGATTCAACACCAAAATCAATCCCGGATGATCCGCGCTATGTAAGTAGTATGGATCTCGCTCATTTCCAGTTGATCTTGAACCACTCACAGATCCAGGACCAGAATTCGCCATCAGAGCTGACCATTGGGTATTCCAGTGCTTCGGCATAATAAATCTCTTCAAATCCTAAATCAAATCGAACCTGCTCTGGATACCATGTAGAAACTAACAGATTGCAGAAGCTAACAAGGAAATCATAAACTGTAAATCCATGGAGCCACACAAAGCATATAAGCTCTACATTCAATATATCTTCTCAACACATTACAGTTCCAAGTGTTTGCTTATTTATACCAAGGAAAAACTAGAAATCGTCTAAACGACGTCACAACAACTAAGAATAAAAGACTGAAGAAGATAAAAGCATAAAGTGTAAAATACAATTTTGATTAAAGTTGTACTCCAACATTTATGATATATTTTATGATTTTCAATAAGGTTTCTACCAATTGTTTTATTAAATTTTCGATTCGTACATTAAAATATATGTGTCTTTCTATACGGACTTCCCTATATTCTATTATATTCAAAATAATTGAAGAATTTTGTTCGTAAGAACAAAGAGAAAACAGATTTATTATATACTCGATAAGTACTAATACACAATGCTGGATTATGAATCGATTAAAACCTCAGATTCATACTAGAACCACGATAATTCAATAAAACTGAATAAGAAAAATATATAATTTTTTTTGCAAACAGTTTGCAATTTAACAGGAAACTCATTAAATATAACTTGATCATTGTTTCAACGTATAAAATTATTTGTATATGATTTTACTTTGCAATAGTGTGTTTGTTTTATGCAATGTGCAATCGCACTACTTCGACCTACTAATAAATTAAATTAATAAATGTACATGACAAAAATCTCCTTTTAAAAGTAAAAATATTTAATTATAAAATAACATATACAGTTAGGATTGTCAAACAGAACGAGTCCGGCCTGTCCAGTAACGGCCCATCGGGCTACTTTTTTGGGTCGATCCATGCTCGTTGCCCATCGGGCCTTGGACAAACTGTCGGGCTATCTGGCCAAAATGACCCGATTTTTTTTAATTAAAAAAAACATAAATCCCTAAAATGTAAAATGAAAAAGTAAATGCTTAAAATATTTATATTGAATTAGGTCTAAGTTACACAGGATGTTAACGAAATTGTCTCATTTTATAAATATGTGGAATTTGTATTTTTTAAAAAGAAATATTACAAGAATATTTTTATAATTTTATATATTTCACTACAAAAAATGCCTCAATTAGAGACCAAAGTTTTGAGACCGGCATAAATCAGTCTCAATTTGAGACTAATTTGGGACTGATCCTAAAAAAATTTGAGTTTTGAGACTGTTTTCAATTCGGTCTTTAATATTATGTTTCCAGACCGCTTAGAGACCGAATTTCAGTCTCTAAACCGAAATAAAAATTTTGATTTTGAATTTTGTTTAGATACCGACAATTCAGTCTTTAATTGGTATCAAATATTTTGAAAAGTATAATTTGAATTGACTACCAATTTTGACCGCTCGTTTAAAGACTATTTTCAATTCGGTCTTTAATATTATGTTTTTCAGACCGCTTAGCCACCGAATTTCAGTCTCTAAATCAAAATTAAAATTCTTATTTTGAATTTTAATTGAAATTAAAATTCTTATTTCGAATTTTAATTGAAGACCGAAAATTCAGTCTTTAATTGGTATAAATAATTCTGAATCCCAAAATTTTAATTAACCGTACCAACTTTCATTGAATCTGGCTCTATGACTTTGTTCGAGAGGGAGGAATCGGAATTAGGAGAAGAGGAATTTTCGTCCATCATTGAGAGAGATAAATAAGTTGGCGATTATATCTATATTATATTAGATATTCATCCTAATATTGTATATATAGATAATTTTTAACAGTAGAGACCGCATATTTCGGTCCCAAATCAGGCGTTTGTTTTTATAGACCGATATTTTCGGTCTCGAATAGGTATCAAATTAGACTGTTTATTTTATAGAGACCGATTTTAGTGGTATCTGAACACTCCAGAAGAATATTCTTAGATAATTTTTAACAGTAGAGACCGCATATTTCGGTCCCAAATCGGTCGCATAATCAGGTGGTTGTTTTTATAGACCAATATTTTCGGTCTCGAATAGGTATTTAATCAAGCTGTTTGTTTTATAGATAATTTTAAACATAGTAGAGACCGCATAATTCGGTCCCAAATCACGCGGTTGTGGTTATAGACCGATATTGTCGGTCCCAAATGTCATTCTCTCAATTTAAACCGACAAACTAGCTTCTAAATAGACAATTCCTTGATTTTACTCTCCAATATCAGTTTGAAGATCTTGTTTCGAATTCAATCGTAAGATTTCTCATTCCCTCTTTATTTAAATTAATGTTTTCTCATATTAATTAATTAAGTGTTCGTTGATAATTTTATTTTCATATAATTAATAGATATGTATAATAGTAGTAAATAAGATAGACCACTGACGTTGTTATGATATCAAATCAAATACTAATTAGAATTAATTATTTTGAAAGATATCATAATCGTATGTGTACTATTATATGTCCAATTAAATCGATTGAAAGTATGAATACATGTAAATTAGGTTTTAGAGTGAATTAATTGTCTAATATTAAATTAAAACTGTTAAAATATTTCACTCAAAATTTTTTGTACAATTTTATCTATACACATATTATAAGACCGAGTATAAGTACAATTTATTCATAATAATCAATTTAGAATTCCACAATTAATATTTTTGACTTAAGTAGTTAATACTGACAAATTAAGTTTTTATGAAATAACTGAATTCCCAAAATTTTACTTTATATGGTATACGATTCCAAGTTGATCTACTTGAAAGTCAAACAAATTAAAGATCTTGAATTAATTTCTCATAGAGCATAAACTGTTTGCTATCAAATTTTTTAGCTTTAAATTTTAGATTAACGATGGGCTCCACCACATTCTTCTCACATATCTACCAAATTAAATATTATTATTAACATTATTAATTTTAGTACAATAATGCAACAATATTCATTCTTTGAATATAATAATATAGCAATATTTATCTTATATACATATGTCAATTATGTAATCATTTTGATTTTGAGTACGTATAGATGGAACTACCGGATCGTCGGTGGATGTATTATACTCCTCGATTCGTTAATGGAAGTACGAACAGTGAATTTTACAATCAAGTTCGTAAATTTATTGATTTTGCGAAGACGAGGCCACAATATATGTTTAACGATAAAATCAAGTGTCCATATACTTTGAAGAAGTGTCAAAATAAAATATTTAAAAGTAACATTGATTTTTTAAAGTAACATTGATTTTTTACAATTAATTCAATGATATTTATCAGTTAATATATGTGGAAATGATTTAATTATTTTGGACTTCTTTAAAGTAACGTTGATTTTAAAAATTTATTATTTAAAAAATATATAATAAAGAAATTAATTATATATGTATATAATTATTTTTAAAAGTTACACAAGACAATTACTTGTCAAAGTGGTGGGTGCCCATTCTGGGCACCCATCCACCAGGGATCAATTCCCACAAAGGCCAAAATAAAATGGCCAATTAAATAAAGTGGGTGTGGGTGTGGGTTGGCGGTGCGGGTCGGGTTGGGTCTCAAAGGCGGGTGTGGGTGTGGGTTGGCGGGTCGGGTCGGGTCTCGAAGTCGGGTCGGGTTGGCGATGCGGGTGCGAAGGTGGGTGTAAATAAAGAGGGTGGGTGTGGGTCAGCGGGTCGGGTTTCGGGCGCAGTTAGTGGGTAAGATCTGAGACCGATGTGAGACTGTTTTAGGCCCGAAAATAGGTCGGGCCGACTCACGTTTAGGGACCGTTTTAAGACCGAATTGTCGGTCTCACATTTAGAGACCGACCGAAAATCGGTCCTTAATCTAAGACCGATGTGAGACTGTTTTAGGCCCGAAAATAGGTCGGGCCGACTCACGTTTAGGGACCGTTTTAAGACCGAATTGTCGGTCTGTCATTTAGAGACCGATCGACAATCGGTCCCTAATTTGAGACTGTGCCATAAATTCGGTCTCTCAATATTAGGTACCGATGAAATAAGGACCTCCATAAATCGGTCCCAAATCAGTCTCTAACGTGTGTTGAGACCGCCTTTACAGTCTCAAAATCGGTCTCTAATCGATGCGTTTTTTGTAGTGTTTTTTTAGAAAGGAGATTACCTATATAAGTAAGAAGTGAAGGCTGCTTGGACTAACACTTATGAATTCAAAGGGTGTCCATGGACAAAACGGAAAAAACGCGATAACGAAAAGACATTGAGGCTTTATTGTGTTTACGTTGTTGTCTCGGTATACACCAAGGAGAAATAGTTTGAGGGATCGTGTCCACTAAGCCACCGATATACTCAATAATGTTTGACTACGGAAGGTTCAAAGTCATAAGCTACCTATCTAGATGCAATAGTGTGTCTTGAGAACTGAATTGGAGTTTGCATAACTATAAGTGTAATTTCCACTCATGTTGTGGATTGTTAGGGAAATTGATTATAAATTAATTAATTTTTAATTAATTAAATGATTTTAAATTAGAGTGTAGAATACTTGCCTTTGACCAATTTGTTGAGGGCTATAAATGTAATTTCAGAAAAATTAAACGACATAAAATTGTTCTACTCTCGGAGTTGATGATCGTAGTGTATTATAAAATTTTAAAACCGAATTCCGGTGAGTGGATATCAATTCACGAAGTTGAGACGTCAAATTATACACTTTATAAGATAAGGTGATTATAAATAATGTGTGAATTATTACACTCTTCACTCCTTATAAATAGGAGCTTGTTTGAGTAGTTCGAATCATAATGGTTAAGGAGCAATTTAATATAGCTTATTTGTGTGCTCGTTTGGCCGTATTGAGTTGAGTTCGAGTTTGGTCCTAGCCATGGCCTGTGGATGACTTTGGGCTTGGGTCGTATTTCTTTTTATATAATTATTAATTGTAAAAAATTAAAAAATAAATACTAATACTTAGCTAGGGCTAATCATTATTCAATTTAGCGAGGGCTTATCCCTAGCTAAATCGACAATTTTTTGTAGTGTTAGATTATAATGAATTTGGACGTTTGAAATGTCTAGATGCATTGACGTTTTAAATTTAATATTTAAATTGTGACGAACTTGAACGTTCGAATGTTCAGGTTCATAACCACTAGAAGTTAAATGAAATGGAACATGAATACACTAATTAAATGTAATAGAGTTCATGTTTTGACATGCACTTTTTTTTTTTAAAAGAACACCTCAATTTTTTCATAAAATTCATCACCACATCATAAAAAAAAAATATATATATATATATATATATATATAAACACTCAACCCCGAAGGGTTGGCAAAATACAATTGTTACTCTCTTCGTCCTGTGATTACTTGCACACTTTTTTTATTAAGACGTCCTAAAATTATTTGTACACTCTTGATATGAAAATATCCAACAAAATTAATATTCTCCCAACACCATTTTATTTTCAAAATCGTCACTTTTTTTACATACTCCCTCTGTTTCATAAAATTCGCATTTGATCTTAAATTTTGTTTCAAAAAGTTTGTTATTTTTTCTAATTTTACCAATGAACTTCCTAAATTACGCATATTTTTTTTGAAAATATATTAATGACTTTTTTTTGGAAAGGTCAAAGGAATAGTGGGAAAGGAAGGTGGAAAAAAGAAAAGGGGAGGAATTAATAAGGGGTAAATGTGTCAAAAAAATATATTCCTTAATTCTATACAAAATGAGAAATGCAATAAACTTTATGAAACTGAGGGAGTACATTTTATTTTACACCTCGCCAAATCACCCAAAATACACTTCATTTATCTTACATCACTAACCACTAAATTCATTTTTCTTAAAAAGTGTGCCGATCAAATCGTGCAAATAATCTCGGGACGAAGGGAGTAGAATGGTACCAATAGGTGTCGTACGAAAAACTCCCAAAGGAAAAAATGTATCAGGAAGAAAAAAAGCTTATAACACACCTCAACAAATCCCGAATAGCTATTCAAAAGTCTTCCTTGAAGGCCTTTCGAAGCAAATACCATGTGATGTGAAAAATGCTAAAGGAATAAACTTGTTGATTAAATAGTACAATAATTTCCTCCCAGAAACCCTAGCACACGCCGCCCACCTCCACCACACAGCCTAACCTCCGCCTCCTTCCTCCTTCCGCCTCCTTTCTTCTTTTCCCTCCTTTCTCCTCCTTTTCCGTGTAGAAATTATGTAGATCAGTCGGCGCTTATTCAGATCTGGGACCGTGGGCTTTCTACGATTTTACTCCCGTCGATCGGCGCCCGTCCGTCTTCTGAACGCCGGCCAGCACCGCCGTCCAGATCTGCTCGCCCCGTCAGTTTTATGCTTGTCTTATGATACATTTTATGTAAAAATTTTATAGGATTTAGTTGGGAACAATGGACAGTCTATCCTAACGGAGCTACGGTGACCGTTTGAAGGAGTGTTCCGTTGATTCCGTTGATTAAACTTTTTTATGGTTTTTCTAGATAGTTTTCTTATTTGCGTTTTCCCTTTCATTTCAGTTCCTCTATTTGTTTTTTGCCCTAGTTTTAGATAGTATGTTATTTCTGTTTCTATAGAGCATTCTAGTTTTATGGTTTTTATGTTATGGTGCCGTCGGCTTTGTCCGACTCCTCTACGCCATATGCGTCCTGCTTCCCTTCTTTGGGACCCTGTTTTCCCTCTTTTGGGACCCTGTTTTTCCCTCTCGGGACCTGTTGGTATTTGGGATTTGGATGTCCCTAAAGAATCTTGGTGCTTGGTGAGCCTTTGACCTCATGATTTTATCTCCATTATTTTGATATGCTGGTACCTTAGTGTGGGGTGTCTCGTATTGAGATTTGAAGATCGGTACTCTTTTGGTGGACAAAGGATTCACTCGTTTTCCTCTTCCTCGCGATTGGATGGGGCAACGATGCCGAGTTGATTTGCTGTGGTTTGAAGATCTAGAATTTAGAATTGTATTATCTATCTTTCATATATTGATCTTGTAAACCTTCTCAAAAAAAAAAAAAAATAGTACAATAATTTCAATTTTACAGATATTTTAATGAGACATACTTTACAATTATGTTCAAAGTTTAAATAGAGTTATAATTAGGTCCAAAATGAAACTTAATTGTATTATATTACCCTTTAATTCAATTAATTTGTTAATAGGGTTAATAAATAATAAGGTCATTTCACTACAAGTTTTATCTAATAAAACCTACACTAAATTTTCTTGTCTAATAGAGTCAAATTGAAAAATCTAAGACAATTATACCCTTTTACTAATTTGACACAATTCGAAATTTTTAATTCAAATTAAAGGGTCAACTAAATACCTTAATTATAGATTAACACAGATTCTTGAAAGAAGCCAAATTTAAGCAGATTCCAAATTTTTAAAAATTTCCTAAAAAGTAGGTATCCTCATTAATTGTTTCACTTGCTTAGCTTCGAGAATTCTAGAGTCTGCATTTTCAAAATTTAAGCAACTTTCAAAATTTGATAACATGTATGAGTTATTAACAGAGAATCTCGAAAAAGCAAGATTTAATCAACTTTCAAAATTTAAAAAATTTCCTAAAAAGTAGATATCCCATTAATTCAAATAAGAAGCATAAAAAAATTATGGAGTGAATAGTGCATGGTGTGCAATATTGAAAAAGTATGTATATAGAACTGCATATCTATATGTGGGTAAAAAACACAATATGAAGTAAGTAGTGCATATCTATTTCGTAACATGTGTATATATGCATAGTTGAATGCACATGAATATATATGCATTGAGCAGTGCACTAAACCGATATGCATTGTGCAGTTACAAGACATATGATTAAGCTTCTGACTGTATTACACAAGTGATCGATTTAGTAAGAAAAGTAAAAAAAAAAAAACAATGAAGAACTATACAGCATCTGAGTGAGACATTGATGAACTCAAATCCTGACGAGACACATGATAGATGTTCCGAAAATATAAAGAGAAATAAATATTTAGTAAAAAAATCTTGATCTAATATCAATATGAAATCTCGTCAAGGTTTGAGTTCATCAATAATCGAACGATAAAAAATAAAAGGATAAGAATTGGATACGTACTATGCAGACGAATGTTGATCTAATATCAATATGAAATTTCTTATTCTGATCTCAGTGCATCATCGAAATTGAGAAATCAAATCTGAGAAATTGAAATTGAAAAGTGAATTTTGGAATTTTTCTTCGGTGCATAACAAGAATTTGAGGGAATAATTTTCGAAAATCGAATTTGGAAAGTCAGTAAATTACGGGTAACATAACCTAAATTCTAGGATTTTGACTCTGCAACTTTTATGGAATTTAAAATATCTCATTAATAGTTTTTATTGACGAAAATAGTTTAAATAATTAGATTAAGGGCAGTATGGGATTTTTGGCTTTAATTTGACTCTATTAGAAAATTATAAAATTTGGTGTTTCTATTAGGTTAAGGGGTTCTAATAATGACCAATAATCTCTGGTTAATAAGAATTAAGTCAATTAATTTAATATTAAACAATAAATTCCCTCGTAAATCGCATATCAATTAATGAATCTTCCTAAAACACATGTTTTCCAAAACAGATTCAAGAGAACATTCATTGTTCCATAATCCAACCAAATCCACACAAATTGTCTTAATATTTTTAAATAATGCAACTAGGGACAAATTAATATGTTCCTTTAGGTGGTGTTTGGTTTGAGATTGATTTGGATTTGATTTAGATTGTAGTGGATTGGATTGGGATTTGGGTAATCATGAATAGTTATTGTGTGTAAGTTGTGTTTTATTAAAGATTGAGAAGTAGGGGTAGATTTAACTTTATGTCACATCAAAAGTGATGTTATAATATTTTATTATTGTTAATAGTGAAAGAAAAGTAAGAAAGAGAATAAAGTATGAGAGAGAATGGGTGTGTGAAAGAAAAGTAAAAGAGAGAATAAAGTATGAGAGATAATGATTGATTTGATTGTATAAAAATAGGTGTATAGATGTATTATAAGGGTGGATTGGTATTTGGATTTGTATTTGGATTGAGATGAATTGAGAGAGATTGGATTGGGATTGGGCCAATCCAAATCCGGATTGGTCAATCCCAAAACAAACACCGCCTTAGTTCTCTGTATGCAGAATAATGTTAATAATTTTTTTCAATACTCTAATATACAAGCAACGCATATGCATGTTATTTGTACATTATGCAAACATTAACATATGATTTTTTTGCATATCACAGTTATGTTTATTGTGACAAAGTGGGATAGCTCAAGTGGTTAGAGCACCACTACCTAGGCCTTAGATCCTGGGTTCGAGTCATGGGGAGGGGAAAAGGGATGGGTATTTAATGTAATTCAAAAAAAAAAAAACAGTTATGTTTATTGTTGGTCCCTAAACGAGTATTTGTGCTGGACAAAGTCTAGAGGGGGAGGGGGGAGGGGTTGAATAGACTTTGTAATTTTTAAACTTTTTGTACTGATTAGATGAGACAACCAAATGAGCTATATGTTCAAGTCGTCTGATACAGATAAATATGATCTGATCAAAGAGTGCGAGTGTAAAGTAGCTGGTACAGATAACTAACTTACTAATTGCTTAGAAGCTAGTCAGTTGGACAACTATCTACTTAGCTACTGGTGCGGAATTGTGTGGGTCCTAAATGTTTAGACTCGTGGGTTGAATGAAAACCTTTTTATCAAAGTATGACTTTAATAAATAATGAATGGGTATCAGCTGACTTGATGTCAGCTGATTATGGAAATTTGTACTTAGTGAATTTTGACACTTTTGTAGAATGAATGATTATGAAGTATGAACAGTATGAATATAATAAATAATAAATAATAAAGCTGTAAAGAACACAAGTATTTATAGTGGTTCGAACAACTTGTTCTACATCCACTCTCACGGCTTAATTGTGAAGTTAATCCTTTAAACAAAGGTACTTGCTACTTTAGAGTCCCAAGAGAAGACTTTGATCAAGATACACTTCCTTAGATATGTAAGAACAAATACTTTTACAAGATTGAGTTTTTACTACAAATAACTTCTAAATGGTAGAGTATGTGAGTAACCAACTGGTGTGATGAATCACACTTTCTGAGCTCTAAAAATAAAAATTGAATTCTGACTTAGGTTCTGGAAACTTAGAGCTAATAGGTAAGATATAAACATTGGCTCTTTAGAACTCGAATGACTTTCAAAATGCTTGAATGTTCTTGAAGTCTGCTAATAGAGTTCTCTCGTCAAAGTTTCTGTAATTTGTTACTTGAATAATAACTTGTATTTATCGGAGAATTGTTGTACGAACTAGCCGTTGGAACAAATCTTCTATATGAGGGTGAGATCTTCATGGATTTGACGTGTCCTGATATTCTGGTACAAACATTTCCTTAAGAGCATCCACAATGGGGGGTAGAAATCCCATGTGGATTGCTACTCACAACTCAAATTAAGGGTAAAAGGGGTTGGGGGAGAGATGATGTGGAGGAGAGAAAAGAAATGGGGTAAAAGAACTTCTACCCCATTTCAAGTGGTCCCAACTTTTTTTTTCTCACTTTTTTTATAACTTATGTTTTAATTATTATTTTTAATTGTATTTTAATTTGTATTTACCATTGATGTATTTTTTAATCTTGTCCTCTTTGTATTATTTTAATAATATTTTGTCAAAAAAATATATTAACATTATTTTATTTTTATATATAATAGTAAAAAAAAATACTCCCTCCGTCCAATTTTATTATGCCCACTTCTCCGGGCACGGATTTTAATAAATATTGATTAGTTTATTAATAAAGTAGATAAGTTGAGGATATGGTGGGAGTGTAGTGGGGTCCATTTGTAAATAAAGTGATTGTTTATGAATAAAGTGAATGACAAAGTGGGTAAATAAGTGATGATAGAAGGGTGAAGATAAAATAGTATGAATAGTATTGTTTCCAAAAAAATGAATGGGCATAATAAAATTGGACAACTAAAAAAAGAAAGTGGGAATAATAAAATTGGACGGAGGGAGTATTTTTTTTTTTTAAATTAAGTAAACAAGTTTAAGAATTCATGAAGCATTTACAAAGCTAGTGGTATATTTTGAATGATTGACAAACCAAATAGCAACATGCTTGGTATAAACAATATTTATGTTATATAGAAGTAAGTAATTTTGGGGTCAATAATATAGCTAATATTCATAAACTAAATAAATTTTGCTATAAACAATATTTATGAAAAATATTTGTAATAAATGAATAAGGGTAAAATACTCAAAATTAAAGATTTTTTTTTCAAAGTGACACTTATTTTAAAAATAATTAAAAAAATCAAAGTGACATTTATTAAAAAAAATAGAGGGAGTATAAATTATACTCATATTTAAATTATAAAATAAAAATAATGAATGAAAAAATGTGAAGAGAAAAATATACTCCCTCCGTCCCAGAGGAATTTGCACCTCTGGGATGGCACACATTTTAATAAATGTGTAAGAAAAAGTGTAATAAGTGATATTTTGAGGGGTAGTTTTGTAAACTTTTATGAATAAAGTAAAGTAAAAGGTAGGTTGAGTGTGAAAAAGTAATGGCATATGGGTAAATATGTGTATATTTTGAGGGTGAGGGTTATGACAATATTTCCTTTTATGGAGTGTGCAAATTGGTATGGGACATCTATATCCATATATGGAAAGTGTGCAAATTCCTATGGGACAGAGGGAGTAGTATATAATTGGAGAGTGGGACCTACTTTGGAGGTAGAAAAGTGGTAGAATGCATTGGAAGGGGTAGAAGTTTTTTGAGATAGGAGTAGAAAACTTTTGAGATGGCACACATGTGGCAAACTTAAAACCCAAAAATCCTCACTAGCACTGTGGATGCTCTAAGAAGGAATGTGCATTAAATGCATTTGTACGGCCCTGAGAAGATCTCTGAATCCCTAGACCAAGTCAACTCAATAGCTGTGTTGGCATCTTCTTATTGGTCCACGTCAGCTGAGTTGTTAGACTTGCAGTCTTGTCTTCTGTTTGAGACTGTCAGATGCAATCCGACATTCTCTTTGTCTTATGATATCCTCTTCTTTCATTAATGCATAACTGTCTTCTGATGACTCAGTCGACAAATCCTTAGAACATTTAAGGCGTGACAAGATTTGGTGAAGTTCATATCAGCTGGGGTCTTCTGTTCTGCTGATCTCAAGTAGTTAATATCAACTGATAAGGTATATAAGAACCTTTCAATCAGATTTCACTAATGAACTTCAAGTGTCTTCTAGTCTTTAGTCTTCTACTCTTTAAGTCTTGATCAATCGTGTGTTGATTCAGATGTGGTATTAGCTGATATACATACAGTTGGACTTAGACATTCCATGCTATCTACTAAGCTTTATAAAACAGTTTAGGTAACCTATTTACTAGATTACAAATTATATCCCAACACTTAGATTACATGATCTGGTTTTGGCCATCAAAACTCAATACATATTCTCTAATCTGATTAGGGGTAAGATGAATATTCCAACATTTATGTGTACCGGTTATTTTCAATTTGCATATACCCATCTCTAGCTTTTGCAAATCTATATTACTTGCTTATTATTAATCTGTATTATAACCGACAAATACAAAGATTTTGTATATTTCTTTACACATTTTAAAATTTGAATTTGTTACATAACAGTTATATACTTCTGCATTTACTCTTAATTATTGCTCAGACCAAAGTACTTTTATACAACAAATATGTACAATAGAATATAAAATGCTATTTCGAATCCCTGTTTAAAGGCTAAACACGAACTTCATATTAGGAACCAACCATATTCCAAAGAAGTTGTTGCATAACAATTATATATTTCTGCATTTACTCTTATTTTTTTCTTAGATCAAAGTACCTTTATACAACAACAATAAGTACGATGCAATATAAAATACTATTTCAAACTTCAGAAGAAGTGAAACAAAATCAAACTCTGAAATCTACCCTAAAATCAAACTCCATAAAATTATTTCACCCGACTAGATTAAGATTTTCAAAAATAATCAAAGTGAAATTCACATATCCTAAAAAAGGATTTCATAACTTCAATGAAAAAAATCAATCTATCCCAAAAAATTCATAAAGTCGGATAAGAAAAATCAAGTGTGAAATGGATTTCACCAATGAGAGAAATGGGAAATAATTTCCAAAAAAATCTTTCCTCTATCTCACGCTCTCGGACCTCAATCTCGTAATCATCTTCGCAAAATTCTCAATTTTCTCATTGCTTTCAATCCAATCATCTTTCCCATTAAATATAGAGATTATTGACTCCATGGTACATATTTTGGCCCTTGAGAGGTAGAAAGTACAAGTCATTTTTTTAGTCTCTAACACTACAAATTGTCTTGTAAAATGTCTTTCCTACCCTTTGTCTATTCAAAGATTACACTTCTTCTCTCTCCACCCTCTCAAACAATTAATATTGTCTTCTCTCTCTCTTTCTCTCTCCCATTTTCAAATATTTGTTTCTCTCTCGTTTCTCTCACAAAAACACACACACACAAGATCTGAAATGGGGCTTGAGACGGCGAAGAAGGCAGCGAGACGTTTTCGCAGCTCGTCGAGTCAAAAATGGTGGCCGTTTGGGTATTTTGAGACGGCGAAGAAATCAGCGAGCCGTCGCCGGTGCAGAGCCTAAATGCTCCGTCAAGGGGCTCGTCTTCTCCGATCTGCCCACGTGAGTCGTTGCAAAGCTTGAATGCTCAGTCGAGGGGGGGGGCTTCCGCCGTCGTTGCAGAGCCTGAATGCTCCGTCAAGGGGCTCGTCTTCTCCGATCTGCGCCGCTTGCGTGATGGCGGCGTAGATCTAGGGTTTTCTAGGGGTGTTGACTCAGTGAGTTTCTACTCTCTTTTCCAAATTTCCTCCCACAAACCCAAACTTTTCTGCTAATATGAATAAATAAGGGTTTTTGTGTTTGGATCTAATGCTTTTATTATTGTTTTGCACTGATTATTACTGAAAATAAGTTTTTATTTTCTTAGAATTTCTTCCCAAGCCTAGGATTCTGAGATGAGATGCGATAGTTTGAGATCCATTGTTTTACTTGTGATTCCCTTTCAAGAAATGGTGAGTTGCTTAAAGAGAGGAGTTAAGGAAGTGGTTAAGAGTATTCGTCGTGGAAACAAAGGGTGAGTTGATATTTTACTGACATAGAAAGATATGTAAATTAATATATATGGTAGAGGAACAGTTGGTATTTGTTTTAGATTGTTGAAGAGTGTGAAGGGTTTTTAGTTACTTGTATAGCTTTTTTTTTTTCTTTGTGTCCTGTTTATAGGGCCCTTGTTTCTATCTTCATTTTTTTAAAGTTATTTTTGTGTGTGTTTGTCACTTTGATAAAAACTGATTGTTGATATATGTTGTTTGGTAAACAACTCTGTTTAACATCTTTATTTACTTGGCTGTGAAGGGTTTTTAGTTATTTGTATAGTTTTTTCTTCTTCTTTGTGTGCTGTTTATAGGGCCCTTGTTTTTCTATCTTCATTTTTTTAAGTTATTTTTGTGTGTGTTCGTCACTTTGGTAAAAACTGATTGTTGTTATATGTTGTTTGGTAAACAACTCTGTTTTAACATCTTTATTTACTTGGCTGTTGTGATTGAAGCCTCTATCCAGTATAAATATATTCTCATTTTCACTTGTTTGAAGAAAACTTGTACAAATTTGTGTTGTGATTGAATCTTCTATGCCTTTTAAATATATTCTTTTTTCACTTGTTCTACAAATCTGTGTTGAACATGGTTTGTTAACTTTGAAGAAGCCGACTTAGGATTATATCTTGTATTTACTTTTCTGATGTTCATGTTCCTTTTATGATTGCAGAATATGTGTTATTACATTTCAACATATATATAATTCAATATATGAATCTGATTATGTGGCTAGTGTTCTATATATAAATCTGATTTATATTCACCCCTGCATTAAGAGCATGTCTCTCAAGCATTTCTTAAAGAAAAAATACACATTCTAATTGCAAAGATTTAGTACGATTTCTCTACTTTTGTTATTTTATTTCATTTTTTCTGGGTATATCTAGTCTTGTATGTCAACATTTTAATTAAATGTAATTATATATGTTCAACAATCGTGTCATCGTATTCAATATATATAGATATTCAGTGTTCAATATTTATCGATATTCAATGTTCAATATTTAATTATATTCAATATATATCGATATTCAATGTTCAATATTTAATTATATTCAATATGTATCGATTCAGTGTTCAATATTCAATATATATGTCGATATTCATATTTTAATTATGTAAAAAATATAAATTAAAATATTTGAATAAAAAAAAATGAACTAAAAAAATTGACTTAGAAATTTTGAAAAAATATATTCAACAAAAAAATTGAGTAAAAATTGAATAAAATATAAATTAAATATTTGAATAAAATATAAATAAAAAAACTAAAGAAAAATAATTTGAATAAAAAAATTGAATTAAGTTGATAAAAATGTATGATTTGACCCGTCAAAGACTTAGAGAAAAAAGATTTTTAATTAAATTAAAAAAATTTAATAAAAAATCTAACTTAAATTTTTGGAAAAATGAATAAAAAAAAATTCAAGTTAAATTTGAATTTTTTTTTTTTTTTTTTTTTGCGTGAATTAGAAAAGCTAAGAAATTTAAATATAAAAATTGAGTAAAAAAGAATAAAATATAATTTGAAAAACAAAAAAAATGTGAAATTTGTAAAATTTTGAATTTAAAATTCAAGTAAAATTGGAATTAAAATGTTTGAATAAAAAATTTGGTTGAATAAAAAAAATAAGAAATCTGAATATAATTTTTTTAATAAAATAACTGAGTATGAAAGAAGATAGTAGGTGTGATTTTTTTTTAAGGGCACAATGGTCTTTCTCAGTGACAATTTGTATCTCCTAACATTATTTTCTATTATTTTCCATTGGATGTACCAACAAATTCTTACATGTTGCCTTTTGTGCTAGACACCAACTTGCCCTTAAATATATTGCAACAATCCTTCTTCCCGCCGCCCTTTTTTTCCATCCAATCATCTTTCCCATTAACACCAGATTTAAATAAATTTAGAGAAAAGCGTGTTGTGGTTATTAGGAGTGGTTATTAGAAAAGAGTTAGAAAAATGAGTAAATTGACCATTTCCCTCAACGAAAAATAGTTTAATCAAGAACATGTGCATCAAATCTTGACATGAAAAAAGGCAATTTCGACTTTAATTTTTTTTTTTTTGAAAAACACTCACAAACTTCAACATCACTACTATAGGAACTCATCGTTCTTTCCAAGACAAGAGAAGATGATATATTCCCATAGGGCCCTCTCCACCCTTGGATCACCCACCAGCACCCCAATCGCAGGGAGTGGCGGAGGTTCATTGTTCTTGTAGGCGAATTTCATCTCTACGACGACCGAGGATTTGGTTTCAACCTTTGTCTCTAGGAATGAAAAGGTGAAATTAGAGTTTCTATTTAAAATGAAGGAGTAATTTCGAAAATCATGGAATATCAAATAATATACTCCCTCCGTTTTTTAATAAGTGTCACTTTGGCTTTTTAACTAATTTTAAAATAAGTGTCATTCTGAGTTTTTTACTTTAATTTTGACTATTTTGCCCTTATTCATTTACCATATATATTGTTCATAAATAAATTCCATAAACATTGTTTATACCAAAAATAATTTGGTTTATGAATAATAGCTACATTCTTGACCACATTCTTTATCAAACAAAATTTCTATATCAAAATTAGCTATAATTAATTAAGGGTAATATGGACCACACTTTATAATCTTAATTTGTTGAAAAATGCCAAAGTGACACTTATTCAAAGATGGAGGGAGTAGTAATTAGTATTGAAGTTAATTGTTGATTCTATAAAGAAAAGGCATAATCGATTTTTTATGTAATAATTTATCTTTTTTTTTTTTTTTTTTTGAGGGGGTAAGGGGCTAAAGATCCGAATACAAAGACTAATCGAATACAATTTCAATGATCTCGATAGAAACCCCTAATAATCTGCTCCATTTCACTTTGAAGAAACGGTAGAGTGAACCGCACTTTGCGCCAAACAGTGCGCTCGTCGATTAAGGCTTCGTGGAAAGTGATTGAATTTGCACATTACAAATTCTTTCGAAAGCTTGATAATTCGTTCCACGATGCCACATTCCGGTCCTCTTCCTATTGTGCTCTTTTGGCACATTCGTATTGCCTGGGCCGAATCCGAGCGGACTTCCATTGATTTGAAATTTTCTGCCTTAGCCTTGCGCAATCCAATTTCAATTGCTTTTAGTTCAGTCCCAAGTGGTGATTGTTGCGGTAAAATTCTTTCGGCAAAGCATATTTTAATTTGCCCATCTCTTGTACTCACGGAACCCCCAACACCAAACTTTAATTCATCCGAATTATGCGCCCCGTCAACTTCAAGAATATAGGATGTCGCCTCCACACTATTCTCCTCATCATTACTGGGTTTATCAACCCTTTTCTTTTCATGTACCTCTCCTCGGGTAGCTCTTCTAAAAGCATCCAAATATGTTATTACTCTTTCTCCCGTGGTTTCCCGTATCTTGTGTGGGCCAGGTTCATCCAAGTGCAATCTTGTATGCATCATTGAACATCTTTCTCTCCACACTCCCCATGCAATCATGATAACTTCTTCAAACAAAGATGTTGTCAAGGAATTTTGAATCCCTTGAAGCAAGTCAAAGATGTTGGAAAATTTTCCACTTTTAATTATCCCCCAAATTCCAAACAATTTCCACACCTTTTTAACTCCAGGACATGTAAATATTACATGCGTTGTGCTTGGTGCAAAGGTGCCGCAAAGACCACAATTTGGATTAACTGGGATATGCCTTCGACTCAAGTTTCCTTCTGTAGCTACAAAATCCATGCATAATTTCCAACCAAAAATTTTAATTTTTGGAGGAATTCTTAAATTCCAGATCTTATTCCACCAATTTTGCAAGGCTGTCGAATTTGAAGTTGTAGGTATCTCATCATTTCCTCTATTGCCTTCGCACGCCACTCTATAACCAGATTTTACTGTGTATCGGCCATGGGATTCCATCGACCAAAATCTTGTGTCCTCCTCATCGGCCTCATTAATTGTTGTTCTAAGAATGTCATCCACTTCAAAAGGTAGAAAACCAATATTCAACATTTCTTTATCCCACTCCCTTCTTTCATTAAGAAATCTTGTTACGTTAATGCCTGTTGCAATAGATGATTCGATTTTTCCTTCATTTAGGCCCAAAACCCATGCATCTCTATGCAATCTAATCGTGTTCCCGTTTCCTAGCATCCATCGTAATCCTTTTTGTAAGATTTCCCGACTAGCACATAGCGATCTCCATGTGAATGACGGGTTACTTCCCACTTCAGCTTCCATAATATCTCCATGCTTAAAATACCTGGCTTTAAAAATTCTTCCTACAAGAGAGGTTGGTTGTTCAATCATACGCCAAACCTGCTTGGCCAGAAGTGCTTGATTGAATTGAGTCATTTTTCGAAAACCCAAGCCTCCTTGTCCTTTTGGTTTGCAAAGGTTCTCCCATTTTGTCCAGTGTATTTTGTTATGCTCAGTATTCTTACCCCACCAAAAATTCGCAATAAGAGCCTCCAACTGGTCACAAATTCCTTTTGGAATTTTGAAGCACATCATAGCATATGTTGGAATTGCCTGGAGTACAGCTTTGATTAAAACCTCTTTTCCACCTTCCGAAAATTCATTATTCTTCCAATTTGTAATCCTTTTCCTCATTCTATCAACCAAATATGCAAATTGAATCTTATTTCCTCTCAAAGAAAAAGTCGGGAGCCCTAGATAAATCTGATGCCCCTGAGACATCCTAACATGCAAGACCTCTTTAACCATCTCTTTATTAGCTCCCTCCGTGTTTGGGCTGAAAAGAATAGATGATTTATCAAAATTCACCTTCTGCCCCGAAGCCTCCTCATATTGTTTAAGGATTTTTTGAATTGTTTCAGCATTCTCCTTAGCAGCTTTAAAGAACACAACACTATCGTCTGCAAAAAGAAGATGTGTGATCATAGGTGCTCCTCTAGCAACCTTGATTCCTTCAAGATTTCCATTGTCCGCTTGTTTTGTAAAGCAAGAAGAAAATCCTTGTGCGCAGAGAACAAAAAGAAAAGGTGACAGAGGATCTCCTTGCCTGAGACCTCTCGATGGTTGAACTTTGCCAATAACAGAGCCATTCACTCTAAAAACATAACTAACCGTAGTAACACATCGCATAATAAGGCTGGTCACCTTCTCGGAAAAACCCATTTTCATCATTTGAGGTTCAAGAAACTTCCATTCAATTCGATCATAAGCCTTACTCATATCAAGTTTCAACGCCGCATACCCCTGCTTGCTCTTATTATGTCTCAACCAATGCATGCATTCAAAACTAATCAGGATATTATCAACAATTTGCCTATCTTGCACAAAAGCACTTTGATTTTCATCAATCACATTTGGGAAAATCTTTTTCAACCTGTTAGCAATGGTTTTTGCAATGATTCGGTAGCATACATTGCTTAGACTAATGGGACGAAAGTCTTTCAAAGTTTATGGTTGCTTTACCTTGGGAATGAGTGAAATAATGGTTTCATTCCAGTCACTGATGTCCTCTTTCTCGTTAAGAAATTTTAGGGCCTCCTGTGTGATTTTTTGTCCCACAATGTCCCACATCTCTTGATAGAACCGTGCGTTGAAACCATCAGGGCCAGGGGCCTTATTTGGATGCATGTCAAATAGAGCCACACGTACCTCTTCCTTTGTAAAAGGGATGTCCAAAAAGGAATTCATTTGGGAGTTCACTACAGAAGTAGTATTTCCTGTAATATTTTCAATCTGAGCCTCCGTAGGCTGTGTTGATGAAAAGAGATCCCCATAATAAGATTCAAGCAAATTGGTAATATCTTCCTTCGTTGATCTCCACCTGCCATTCTCATCTTTGATCCTAGAAATCTTATTTCTTGACCTTCTCTCCGATGCTCTCCTATGAAAATATGTGGTATTACGGTCTCCACATTTCATCCAATTTACGTTTGATCTCTGTTGCCAATATTCCTCTTGTTGAGCAAATAAAGCTTCAAGCTCACTTTCTAATTTTTGATTCTCCTCCTCCTGAGCTTCACTCATGTCATTACTTTCCAAGAGCTGCATCTCTTTGGTAATAAATTGGATTCTTCTGTCAATATTTTCAATGGAAATTGTGGCCCATTTTCGAAGATCATTTCCACACTGCTGTAACCGAACCTTGAGTAATGATTCCCTTTCACTTCTTCCCCAAATCGAATGAAATTCTTTCATAAAATTCTTTTCTAATAGCCATGCATTTTCAAAGAGAAAATGTTTCTCCTTGTCCCGAGGCCATTGGTAAACATGTCTTCGCGCCGCGAGCGAAATTGCTCGGTGATCTGAGCCAAACCAAAAACCATTCTTTACTGACGCTAAGTCAAAGAACTCGATCCAATTTTTTGTTGCAAGAAAACGATCAAGCCTTTCCTGAATCAGCCGATTACCTTTTCTTTTATTTGTCCATGTGAATTTTGGGCCTTTGAAACCAAGATCTTGGAGTGCCAAGTTATTAAGAGTATTGTTAAATCTGTTTATATTCTGCATCATTCTTCCATCCAAATTACCTCCTCTTTTTTCATGGGTGTACATCAAATCATTGAAATCTCCCCCCACAACCCAAGGTGACATTGGGTGGTGAAGAGATCGAATCTTTGAGAGTAAATTAAGAGAGTGTTGTCTTTGTGTTTGATCCGGACTTCCATGAAATCCTGTAAAATGTCAACTGAAATCTTCATGTGAAATCAAAACATCAATATGCGCAAAGGAATAAGAGCTCAAGCTTACTTGCACTTCGTCGTTTTTTGCAAAGAGGAGCAGACCCCCTCTTGTGCCGATCGGTTCAACAGCAAAACATACATCAAAATGTAACAAAGTCCTCCATGTTTGAGCTATTCTAGAGGACAATCTAGACTCGATAACAAAAAGCATAGAGGGGTTATTTAACACGACTAAACGTCTAAGTTTATGGAATGCATTTGGGCCCCTCAACCCTCGTGCATTCCAGCATACAATATCTATGGAGCTTGGCGGGGCTGAGAGCCTGAGAGTTCCCAGTCCCCCCTATGCTAGAGTTCTCAGATTCTTCATCCCTTTTGTATTTTTTCGATTTTCCAGATGTGAATTCCATATCAATGAGTCCCAGATTCTCAGCTTCAAAAATCAAACATATATAATAAATCTCTTCTCAAGCAAATGCAAAACTGTGCTTGTTCTTTATATCTCTGAATCCTCAAATGTCCGCAGGACTATTACTTTTCATCATCTTCAATAAACATACTCTCTAAACTTAAAGAACCAATTCGTTATTCCACCTCCCAAATTAATATAGCAATTCAAGCTCCTTTCTTAGGATCCATTATCCTCTCCTGTGTACAAGGGAATTGATTTGACAGAAAACACTAAACAAGTCTGTAATCTTTGCCTTATCATCAATTTGTTCCAAGAACAGAGCCTCCAATCGTCACTTCTACATTATCAGTTTGCTAATTTCACAAGCAAATCCTTAGCTCCAAAAAATTACCAAAACAATTAAACCCCTGCACTATCGAAAAATCTAATTGGCATAGAAATACAGCAAATCCATGTCACATGTGGAGAATTGATATTGCCTTAAAGCCAGATAAATCTTTCTGCAAGTTAAAGGAGAAGCAAGAAAGTAAACACAATCGGTAATGCTCTTAAGCGCTTCTTCGGCGGGGAGAGGCTAAGACTGAGATTGAGGGGCAGAAACCACAATTTTGTGATCCTCAATCAGCTGGAAACGCCTCAAAAATTGCATAAATTAATGCTAATATGCGGATCTAGGATTTTAATTGTCGAGGCGGCTGCTTCAGGTAACAACGGGCACAGGTGGACGCACGGCTGCGCAGGTGGACGCACGGCGGCAAGGAAAAAAACAGATAATCACTCACGACGGCACTGAAAGCTCTCACGGCAGCGAGAAAACTTTCTTACATAATCAGAGAATTGAAGTCACTCCTCCGCATCGTTGGTCTTCAATAGCGGTACGCAAAGAAAGCTCTGGACGAGAGGAACAAAACCCCTCACTTGTATAATTGATCGGCCTCCGATTTAGATGTCAATTTTACCGGGGAAGTTAAGTAATTGCGCATGAATCTTTCGGGGAGGAGAGAGAAAATCAACAACGAGAAAATCGCACCTACTCACGGTGTAAATCGCACCTACATCACTCTCCTCTTTTGTTTATATGTAATAATTTATCTTGATGGGCACGGTGTCGTCCCTCGATTATGATTTCATTGTATTTTTTACCCTATCTTTCTTTCAAGTTCTTATTTTCAACTCTTTCCTCGTTTTTTTTATTAAGGTATACGATTATATGTATATACTAGTCAAAATTCGCGTTTTAAGTGGGGTTGAAATAAATTTATAATATATTTTAATTTATTAATTAAAAAAAAAACTTAAAAACATGTATAGATTTGTAAGTTTATTCCTCTATTAAAAGATAAATAAAATATTGTAGCAAATAGGATGAACAATATCTTCCCTATATATCTTAATACTCTATATTTGTGAGAATATAATGGGACACGTGTCACAATTCTATCCCTCTACACAATCTCTCTCTTCACCAAATTCGTCTATTTCAAAATCCCTGCATTCTCAGCAATTCTGATTAAAAAAAATCATTTTTTCTATTTTAATCTCAAAATTATAATTCAAAATTTTAAATTATACTGTAGTAATTATTATTTTTAATCTCTCTCCCCTTCAAAATCTTAATCTTAATCTTATCTTAATCTTATCTTAATACTCTATATTTTTGTGAGAATATAATGGGACATGTGTCACAATTCTATCCCTCTACACAATCTCTCTCTTCACGTCTATTTCAAAATCCCTGCATTCTCATCAATTCTGATTAAAAAAATCATTTTTTCTATTTTAATCTCAAAATAATAATTCAAAATTTTAAATCATAATTATTATTTTTAATCTCTCTCCTCTTCAAATTCTTCTATTTCAAATCTTAATCTTAATCTTAATTTATCATATATTTGCAAACATTTTAAGAGCCACGTGTTGTAAAATAATTGGTCTATTCCAATCTATTTTTTCTCAAATTTCTCCATTTCAAAATCTCTTTTTTCTCATTAATTTCACTTTTTATTCATTTTTTTATTAATCTTAATCATTAATCTTAAAATTTAAATGAAACAGAACTTTTCAATAATCACTTCAATATTAATTTGAATAATAAAATCTATAAATATAAATTAGTTATTTTATATTTAATTTAATAATAAATTTTATAAATATAAATTAGTTATTTTTATATTAAATATTATATTAAATTAAATATATTTATAGAAACTTCTCGAAAGATTTAAAAAAAAAAAAATCCAATTTTGAATATTCAAATTTGGATTTGTTTAACAAATTCAATTTTGAATATTCACATTTAAAATTTTCTACTCCACCTTCCACCTTAATTATCGTACATTCAAATTATAATTTCTACTCCACCTTCCACTTAATTATCGTACATTCAAATTATAATTTCTACTCCATCTTCCACCTTAATTATCGTACATTCAAATTATAATTTCTACTATAAAACATAGACCTAAATCATTTGTTTGTTTCACTTCATTCCACTATTTTCCATCTCTTTCTCTTGCGATAATGGGTGAATTTCTATTATACTGATATTTTTTTATCAATCAATTTTTACGATTATTATTATTTTTTTTTTTGTAATTTAGTTTCTGGAATTGAAGGCAATTGGTTTGATCTGATTTTATCGTTTTAATATCTTATTTAAGATATTAAAAATCAAGGTATATCTTTTTATAATATCTTATTTAAATTAAGATATTTTTTTTTATAATATCTTATTTAAATCAAGATGTACCGATTAAAAAAGAATTGTATTTTAGTTTTTAGAATTTATGGCAATTGATTTAAATCTTTTTGTAATATCTTATTTAATATTTGGTTGTTGATTTGATCTTTTTGTTATTTAAATCTTTTTGTAATATCTTATTTAATATTTGGTTTTTTTTTTGATCGCATTGATGGGGTGAATCAACATCTAAAATGGTTATTTTTTTAGACAAAATTATTCATCTTTTTTCCATCAGATTATAAAAAATTGTTGATACACTTTTTTTTTTCTTTTTGCAGAAAATTTTATCTATTTACTCACCCTGATATTTTTTTTCATGTATTGTTCTATAATATTGTATCTTTTTATATTTTTTTTAAATCTCTCATTTACATTTTTTTTAAGAATTCAATGTTTTTGACCTTTTCCTTTAATGAATTCTCTTTACTCTTCTTTCTCTTTTTTTTTTTTAGAATTACACTTTTTTTAAAACGTTTATTTTTCTTTTTTTACTACATCAATTTCTTTTATTATGTATTTTTTTTAAAGTATATATATAGTTTAGTTTTTTTTTTGTTCGACTTGAAGATTTCATCATATTCACATTTATTTTAATATTTTTTTGTAAATCTATAAATTCTCTCTCATTTACATTTTTTTAAATTTTTTTTAAGAATTCGATGTTTTTTCTATAACTATTTCTCTCTATTTTTATTTTTAAAATTTAGAATTACACCTTTTTTAAAACGTTTATTTCTCTTTTCTTATTACCATCAATTTATTTTCTTTTTCTTTTTAGTTTTTTTATTTGACGTTTTTTATTTATTTTTTGTAGTTAAAAATTTAAAGTAATTTGAAATTTTATTAAAATTTATTTTTAATGGTTGAAAATTTTATGGAATGATACGAGGAAGGTTTTTAAAAATTAATTACATCCATTTATTTATAATGGGTAAATTAATGTTGGTAAATTATATTTTTAATTTTAATTCATAAATATTTAATATATATTGTAAATCGTTTATTTCTCTTTTTTTACTATCATCAATTTATTTTCATTTTCTTTTTAGTTTATTTATTTGACATGTGTTTTTTTATTAATTTTTTATTTTATGAAATTAAAAATTTACAATAATTAAAATTTTTATTGGGATTTATTTTAATGGTTGAGAAATTTATGGAATATTTAATATATATTGTAAATAGTTTATTTCTCTTTCTTTTGCTACCATCAATTTCTTTTCCTTATTTATTTGACATGTGTTTTTTATTTATTTATTATTTTATGTAGCTAAAAACTTAAAGTAATTAAAAAATTTATTGGGAAATGGTTGATAAATTTATGGAATTATATGGGGAAGGTTTTTAAAAGTTAATGGTCAGAAAAATGTGTATAATGATGATGGTGAATTATATTTCTAATTTTAATCCATAAATATTGTATATGAAAGAGTTCGATTCTTATCTAATAGAGATATTTTCGGTTCATTTTGTTATACAAACGTATACTTTTCAAATTTCAATTATAGTTTTTATGTTTTTTATGATTTTTTTTTTTTAAATTACTTTACCCTCTATTTATATAAGGGTTACTTAGTCATTAAATATCTACATATATATATATTGTTTAAAATGATGGGGTGTGTATAGAGGATCTTTGGGTGTTAGAATAATGATAAATAAATAAAATCTAAAAAATAAAAAATCATCTAAATCTTCAAAATTAATTGATTTAATTATTTTTTAAGATTTAGTTGAAATTTTTAATATTTTTTAATTTCATTTACATTTATTTTGTTTTTTAAGATTTTATTTTGTATTTAGTTTAATATTAAGTTGATTTAAAAAAATTAGTTTTTAAAAAAATTAATCCGCGTTGTTTTTAGTTTAATTTTTATAATTTTTTTTGATTTATTTAATAATTTTTTTTATATGTAGTTAAAGAGTTAAAGTAATTAAAAAAATTATTTGATCAAAACAATACTAATAAATTAAAAAAAATAATTTTGCATCTACGTTAATTAAATTTTATAAAGTTAAACATTCTTTATTAAATTTTGCAACTTAAAATTATAATATGTTTTATAATAATATGCCTAAGTGCTAAAGTTAATTGTTATTGTTTGAAAAAATAGGAAGAAATATTAGGAAAAATAATTGTGTTATAGTTAAATTATAATCTAAATAATGTATCTTTGGATTTGTTTGATTTGGGAATTGGAGATTTCAAAATATTTTCAAAATTATGGAGTATAATAGGAAATAATTGTGCAAGTAGATATGCAACAAAATTGCATAGAATTTGATAATCTAATTGATAGAATTTGAACAAATTTGAATATCACTCGATTTTAATATCTTATTTGATTTAGCTAGAGTTGATTCATTAAATGATTTTTTTTTTTTTTTTATGAAAAATATAGAAAAACATTATTATGGTAATTAGTTGTTTATATATTTTTTAGATTCAAATTAATTTAAATTGATAATTTAAAAGGGTTTCTTGAATTTTTAAATATCTTAATTAAGTTTTATTCAGTTGAGTATATAGTTTACATATAAATAAAGAGAATAAAGATATAAATATTGACTAATTCAAAAAAATGAGATTTGAGAAGTTTTAATTACAATTTTAGATATTTTGATTTATCTCAATCTTTAATTAAATTATCAAATGTCACTAATGTCAATGTTTATGACTTATTAATTGCATATTATATGTGTGTGTTGTATTTTATAAAATATTTATAAATAATTAATTCTTTATATTCAAATTTTATAATTCTTTTTTTAATATATATAGTGTAATATATATTGCCACAACATTTTTTTTTATAGAATAATAAATTTATATATGTTTCAAAAGATATTTTTTTTAATTAACAAATTAAAATATATTATAAATTTATTTCAATCACGCGTAATACGCGGGTTTTACACTAGTATACTATATTAGATAGAATTCCGCGCGGGTTTTACACTAGTATACTATATTAGATAGAATTCCGCGTATTACGCGGACTATTCGTAAAAGTCAATATTCATAAAGTATATTATTATTTAATAATTTAAATAATAGTACTCATATTTTCAACTATATATTAATAAAATTTAATATAACATTTTTTTAGTCCTATAAATAATTTTAAAAAATATTAATTAATTAAATTAATTAATATACTTTACAAAATGTTTAGATATATTGTTAGGTAAAAACAATATAAAGGAAGTGTAGTTAAAATAACATATTAGTAATTGATTTTAATTTAATTTTAGATATAACTTTTCATTTTGACACATATGTTCTTCAACCAATAATAAATATACACGGGCAAATTTAAACTTCATATTGAATATACTCTTTCTAAAAGACACATCATTAAATTTAACCATCCCCTATATTATTAATAGAGAGTTTGAAACTGCTGAGGTGTCACTCTAATAGTGATTTTGCTTACGCGTAATTTTCTTAAAAATCGAATTACACATGTCATTTTATTACATTAATATGTTTAGATTTTATGTCTTTTGATTAATGTGAATTAGAAATGTTGCTTTAACAACGATTAATGTTCTTTACTAACAAGGATTTTCTTAATCTAGAATGCGTCTCCGATTAATGCAAAACCTACTGCAGAACCTCCTGTTGATGCACATCCATGCAAGATCTTTGTTATTTTAGTCTTGATTCTTATATTATTTATGTTATATTGTATTAATTCGGTGTTGGTTGATTAAATAAAAATAAGTGTGCAGATGACGATAATTAGGGTTATGCATTATGAGGATATGTTAATTGTTCCCTATTCATTTGGGGGAGAACGGTTTCGGGATGGAACAACATAAGTTTAGGGATAAAATGATTTATCATACACTAAGGATGTTAAACTGTTTTCGTTTGCGATACTGGTATCTCCGATGTCAAAGTTGAAATTCATTATTTGAAAAACAATCTTATTACTAATAATTGTTGAAATTTCACTAAATTTTTATGGGGTGTGCTTAAAGGATTTTGGAGTGTGAGTAGTGGTACTCTACTTGCCTTTGTCTTTTCTTCGATGAATCTTGAAGTGGCTGGAAACCTAGCAAACTCTCTAAATACATGGCTTAAAAAGATAGAAATATTGCTTGGGTTACTACAGAAATTGTCTTAGCTTGAACCTAGGTGATTTTTCAGTAGTATTTAAGATGATAACAAAATTGCTTAAGATATGACCTGTTGGTCGTTGATGCTTCATGTTAACTTGAATTTGTGAGTTCTTGGATTAATTGTATTGCTCTTGGAGTGAAAGCTCTTATATATGCATCAATGAAAATACATGACTAAAGGATAATTGGTTGTTGCTCAAATTTAGTCCTTTATATTCTAGAATCTTTCTAAGGCAACAAAGCTCTTATTCCATTAATTTGGCTTTATTAGATTGATAAATTTTTCTATTATTAGTTGCTATGTTCAAAATTTGACGGAAGGGTATTTTTTTTTAAAAAAAATCCCCCAATTCCAATAATAGCTTTTCATAACTTTTGGGCACGAGAATTAAAAAATATAATAGAATAAATAGTTGTATACTTGTATTAGAGATGGTGTGATTAAGAGAGAAAATAATATAACGAAATGTGTGAGAGGAAAATTTACCAAATAGGAATGAGAAGTTTTTATTAAGACGGACGAAAAAAAAATGTTGTGAAACTTTTATTGGGACAAAGGATTACTTCTTTTGAGATTTTTATTTTGACGGGGCTTCTTTTGAGATGATGATGCATATTATTTATTTTACTATGGACTTTGTATGTGAGCATTATCTAAAGAGCTTACTTTTTCATATTCTAACCATCTTGCATGAGAGGAAAATTGTTAAGATTGTTGAAGGTTATCATCTCATATGTTTTGCATTTAATACCTAAGAATATTTTGATTTTTATTAATGATGAATAATTATTCAGGTCATTCGATCTGTTGAGAATACATTAAGTACTAAGTACAACTATTGAAGCAGGATTTTTCAACGAATATTGAGACAACCCCGTAAAGCAACTTATTTTTCAGCAAATGTATATTTAATCATTATTTGTATGCGAAGTCCATTTTTTTAACCTTGAATTTCATTATGTTATAATTGCCTATAAAATTTTAGAATTTTTTTATTGATTTTGTGTCAGTACTTTTCTTCTATTTTTTCTTCCTTAGGACTATTTTTTTTTTTTTTAAAATATACAAGGAAAGAGGATAAGGAAAGTTAAAGCAACCCCTTCATATATTGTGGAAAATCCTCTTCAAACCAATCTTGAGGTGTTGAGGAGTGACGAGCAAGTTGTACAAAAGCATGGGGAACTTCATTCTTAAGGCAAGAAACATATTGGCAATCCCACACTAGGATAGTTTTCAACATATTTTTAATACGGATAACTATGGAGTTTTCAAACCCGTCCAAGATAACATCAGATCTGAGAGCTTCAATGGCAATACTAGAGTCCATACGTATTCCATTAACTTTCAACTTGGAATCAATGCATTTTGAAAGCCCAAATTCCATTGCCATTAATTCTGCTGCTACAATCGTTCCTGGATTCGAGATCTTACAACAGTCTGCCATAATAATGGAATTATTATGGTCTAGTATAGCAAAACCAACTGCAAAGAAACCATTATCCAAATCAAATCTTGCATTTGAGAACAAAATCGGGACGGGCTGTCTTGAGGCAGTGTAGATGTCACCTTTGGTGAGGTGGTCGTTTGATGAGGAGAAAAAGTCCCAAGTTCCCTAAAATCATTCCAGTAATAGATTGCCCAATCCACGTTAGACAATGTCATAACTTGGTGTTTTTTGAGATCATTGTCTATAGAATGGGTCCAATTACAACGCTCTTTCCAAATAGCCCATAAGATGATCAAGACAAGCATAAACTTATCAATAACAAATTTCTCCTGAATTGCAAACAGAAAATCAACAATGTTTCCTTGGACCAGATTTTTCAGGCTATCCCATAGGCCACAATTCTTCCAAACTTGTTTAACAAATCGACAAAGAAAAAACGCATGTATAGTATCAATTCTAGAACCACCACAGCACAGGTATGAAGGGGAAATGGGAACATGATGTTTAAGGAGATTACCTTCATTGGGAACGATGTCTTTGAGAAGTCTCTAGCTAAATATTCTGATTTTTGGCGGAATTTTGAGCTTACAAACAAACTTATGCATACCTTGAAGAGCTGATTGATGAGAGGGTCCTGAAATGTCCAAAGATTTTGCAAATGCGTATCCCGAAGCTACAGAATATTTTTCGGTGGAGGATTCGGGCCAATCACTACAAAAAAAATGGTTTTAAACACATGCAAAAATGTTATAATAAAATATTTACCACATTAATTTTATGTGTGGCCTAAAGTAAAATACATTTATATAATACAAATAAAATATTAAAAATCAAATGTCCTTATCAAGACTCAAACCCTCTCTCATATTCAAGTTAATGACTTTACCATTTTTTTTATTTTTTTTTTAGAACAATGACTTTACCATTCTACTACAACCCATTTAGTATAAAAAAAAAAACAAGAATATATATATATATATATATATACTATTTTAAATTATATTTAGTTGAAAATTAAAATGTTAGATTAAATTAAAAATAGTTTTTTCTAATATTTTTGCGAATCGTGAAAAAAAATGTTAGATTAAAAAAAGGGTTGATTGGGATTTTACGTAAAAAAAAAAAAAAATTGTGTGAATCATTAAAAAAAATAATACTCCAACGATTCAAGCAGTTGTAGGAAGATTCGAATAGGTTTTAAGACGTTTTAACAAATCCTAAGAAGAACGACGTGCTTCAAGCTTAGGGTCCCCATAAAACCCAGTAAATCTCTAACATTTTCCAAGTGAATAAAAAAGGCAATCAACATGTCCATGAGAGTAAGATAAAATGGGCACATCCCATAAATTCCAAAAGAGAATCAATCCACCCGAAAAACCACATGCATTAACATAAAAACAACTAGGGGTGTGCACCGGTCCAGAATCGGACCGGATCGGGACCGGAATTTAAAAATTTTACGGACCGGAGATCAGACCGTAATTAATCCGGTCCAGACCGGACCGGTAAATTCAGGTTCGGTCCGGGTTTGGACCGGTTGGACCAGATTTTTTTTTAATTTTTTTTTTTAAAGTTTATAGAAGCAAGAACAAAATTGATGAATTTGTGTATGAAAATTAAAGTGTTTGCTCTTCATTACGCCAATGTGAATTTTATTTACATTATTATTAATGATCTTTTGACCCTAAAATAAATTAAATATGTTTGTTAAATTATATATTTGCAAAAAATGCAATAGATCTGAACACATTTTCACCAATTACTTGATTTTGAAAAATAATTGAGAGTGCTTTAGTAAAAAAATTAAAAAAAAATCCGGTCCAAACCGTTCCGGACCGGACCGGAAGACCGGAATCCAAAATTTGCCGGACCGGAGACCGGACCGGAATCTAACCGGTCGGTCCAGTTCCGGTCATTTTTCCAGTCCTTTTTTTTTTAACACTCCTAAAAACAACCATCAAAACCCAATTTAACTTTTAGAACTTCAACCCTAACAGAAGAACGTTTAGATTCAGAGATAAACAACAAAGAAGGACAAAATTTAGATACTAAGCTATGAAGATAGTCGAACGCACGAGTACTGCGGAGACCTCGTGCGTTCCAACATATGATGCTCATTCGCGACGGCGGGGTTGAGTCACCTCAACCTCCGCCATTCCAGCAGTAACGATCGGCTCTCTTAGAAACTCAACCATACTCTTAGCTTTTTTGAAGAAACCCCCCAAGTCTTTTGCAATTTCCCCCTCAGACCATCCACGATCAACACCCCAGAATTCCATGATTTCCCCATCTCCGTTGTGCTCCCTTAAAGGCCACTTTCTGCAAGGTAAAACATTGCTATTCACCGACGCCAAATCCACCGAAAGATCCTTTGCATGTCCCAGATTCTCAGCTTCTAGTACAACCATTAGGTCATGAAGTTCTTTCTCAAAATGCGGGGCATAGGGGGCCTCTCCCTCATGAATGATTTCAATATAAGCTGTAAAATTCAAGGCCCTGAAATCTCGACCCACATGATGAATAACCCGATAGTCTTTACCGTTTTCAATCCCATAGAGAGGATCCTTAAAAAATCGATGCTCAAAACCCGGAGGAATCGTGAAAGTGAGTGGTTTTAAGTACATACTTGTGCGAGGGTTGAAACGACCCCGAGTAGTTTCCCCAGCAAATGTCTCACATACACCAGGCATTTTCAGGCGAGGCATCAAGTCCTCAAAGGAGTGGGCAACTTGCCTCTCGGGGGGACCCATACCAAGGCACATATCATAAGTTCCTTCATCAACAACCACAACTTTACCTTTCTCTTATTTTTGGGCATCCTCTTGTACATCATTTTGGGTTTTTGCATGTGCCTCAAAACTAGTTTCTATCAACTCAAAAAAGCTTTTTAAGTCCTCCTCCTTCGGGCTCTTGTACTTATCGGCTCGGAGCCAGTCCGGGAAATAGTTATTCTTAGAACACCACTCCACCGACTTATCCTCTACCAAATCACAGTTCCCAACATAGTGATCCCGGTGACCACTGAAGCTGCAACAACCAGACAGACTTTCATACCTGAAAACCACGACCATGCACTCATCATCCAACTTTATGTAGAAGAAACGGCATAGAGGATTGTTAACATTAACTTTCACCCGAACACGCACACATTCCCCCCAAACCACATCTCCTCCCCTCGAATCCACCACTACAAAAAATTGCTCAAATAACGAGGGGAGTTAAAGAGGGGGATTAAACCATTGCTGTTTGGCGAGGGATTTAAAGAGGGGCACAAATAAAGAGGGAATTGGCGAGGGGCGGAATCACACTCTCGAATTAACGAGTGGAAAAAGATGCACTCGCGTATTGGGGACGGCCTTGGCGACGGCGTGTTCTGCACTCGCTCATTGGCGAGTGCATTGTGGCCCTCGGAATCTGGCGACGGTCCCCCACTCGCTAATTGGCGAGGGGGTGGGGCCCTCGTAAGTGCCCTCGCCTAAGGCCCAATTAAAACCCCCTCCTTCTTCCCCAATTTGTACATTGCCGTAGGTTAACCCCAAAAAACACACTCCGCGGCTGCCTCCTCCACCGCGCCACCGCCGCTGCCGGAGCTAAAGATCAAGACTGATTTTTGGATATTTGTGTTCTACACTTCGAGGGGTTCATTTCTACGGTAAATTTATGCGTTTTTATTGATTAAATTAAAAGTTGTATATATATGTTTATATTATATTATATATGTATATATTGTGTATATATATATGTGCATGTATATAGTTTTGTTGTGTAATGTTAGGATTGTAATTATGTTAGAAAAATATGTATATGGTTAATTAGGATTAATTAAGATTGTTAATTGATGAAACTTATTAAAATTGTTAATTGTTATGTTTTATGAATGTGTTAATATAATTGTTATGTTTTATGCATGTATATATATGTGTTAATTATTAATTGGTGTGTTAATTGTTATGCATGAATGTGTTAATTGAGGGAATTAATAATGTTATAATTAATTGTTAGAATAAGTGAAATTAAATCGATGTTGGAGGCCGGGATGAGTTGTTTGTTTGTTGTAGATTGTGCGTTCCGACTTGAGTAATTTTACTCGAGTCGGAAATGGATGCACTAGGAACTTAAATATTTGGTAATACGATAGATTTAGATGAAACACTGCCGAAATTTTTAAAAATATATATATATATATATATATATATTTATATTAATTAGAACATTAATCAATGTTTAAATTTCAAAATATATTTGAAACAGATCGATTAACATGAATTATTCAAGTCGTAGTTGGATGTATAGTCCAAGATTGGTCAATGGGATTATGAGCCCCGAATTTATTAGTGGAGTAAATAGATTTATTGAATCTGCCACTAGTAATCCGAATTCGATTTGGGAAGGAAAAATTAGGTGTCCTTGCTCGAAAGTTAGATGTCGAAATGAGACTTATAGAGATCCTAATGAAGTGAAATCTCATTTATATCGAAATGGGTTTACACGAAATTATTATAATTGGATTTATCACGGTGAAGAGAGTTGGGGTCCACGTCCATTTCAAAACACTAGTGAATTTGCGTCAACTTCAAATGAAGTTGACCCAATGGTACCTAGTTCGTACCACACTATGGTAGAAGAATTAATGGGTGACCCAAACATTTATTTTGGAATCAACGCGGAAGAGGAGGCACACAATGACGAACCCCCTAACGAGAATGTGTCACAGTTCTACGACATGCTTCGTGCAGCGGACCAAGACTTGTATCCTGGTTGTGAATCTCATTCACAGTTGTCGTTCAATTCCAGATTGTTGAATATTAAAACCGAAAACAGATTGTCTGAAAGGGGATACAATCAAGTCGTTGAGTTGATTCGTGAGATTTGTCCTTCAGAAAATAAGGTTCCCAAGAAATTTAACGACACCAAACACTTGATGAGTGGGATGGGTCTTCCGGTAGAAAGGATTGATTGTTGTGCACAGAACTACATGTTATTTTGGGGTGCAGACAGCGAACTACATTTCTATAAGATTTGTGGTGGATCACGGTATAAGCCGAGTAGGGTTGATGTAGATGGTCGGTTGAAAAAGAAACGCCCGATTAAGGAGATGTTCTACTTTCCCATAATTCCTCGTTTGCAAAGATTGTACATGTCCAAGGCCACTGCGAAGGATATGACATGGCATGCCTCGTGCACTTCTGATGACTCTGGTGTTATGCGTCACCCTGCAGACTCGTTAGCTTGGAAGCATTTGGACCGTTCGTATCCTGATTTTGCAGCTGAAATTAGGAATGTTAGGTTGGGCTTGAGCACAGAAGGTTTTGCACCGTTTGGAATGACGGGGAAGCAATATTCGTCATGGCCAGTTATTCTTACTCCGTACAATCTACCCCCGTGGTTATGCATGAAAGATCAATTCATGTTTCTTTCGATTCTTGTGCCCGGGAAATCCAGACGGAACCTGGGTTGAAGGTGAAATGGCCAGTTATTCGTCAACGGATTTCAACTTTCGTCGGCAGTTGTCGACGGAAATCCAGACGGAACCTAGGTTGAAGGTGAAATGGTGTCGTTTTCGACGCGATTGCCGACAAAATATTCCGTCGGGAGTTCAAATTTCGGTTCCAGAAGGAAATTTCTGTCGGTAGTTGACTCAGTTTAATTGCACCGCCTCGTAAACCCCTCAAAAGACACGTACCATAAATATTCGCGCGTTACCGACGAAAATTTCCGTCGGTAATCAATTATTTTTTTATATAAACTGCCGAGAGGCTGATTGATTTAGAAGAAAAAAAATTCAATTTCCTCTCGTGAATTCGAAGGCGAAGAGGTCCTGGCGGGTTGTTTTACGGGCATTGTGAGCATTCCCTCCGACCATCTACTTCAATTTTTTGTCATTTAAACGGGACGTTTTATAAATTATTAATTAATTTTAAGACATCATAATATAAATTGCATGTTAATTAGTACGTTATAGATTTGCATGTAGTTGATGAATATGTATAATATTCGCTCTCTAAAAAAAAAACCCTAAACCTTTAACACCGCCGCCCACCTAGATCTGCCCCCATCTCCTCCTTCATCTTCACCTTATTTTTCTCTCTCTGACCAGCCCATTCCCCTCCTCCAAATGTAGATCTCATTAGCCTTCACGTGTGTGGTGCTCTCGGATTCCCTCTCCCACATCGCTGAAGACCGCATAGATCCGCCGCCGTCGATAGTCGCCCAGATCCGTCGCCGCAGCCGCTGTCCTTCCGATTTTTTTCTATTTTTTGATCTGTGTTCGTTTTATGTAGATTTTTGTTAGAGTCTTGTTGGGATCAATGGGTCGATTTTTTCAAACGGAGCCACGGTGACCGTTTGGGTAAGCGGCTTGTTGATCCCGTACTTACTTTCCTGTTGTTTTTATTTTCTGTGTTTTATTTCTGTAGTTTTATTCTCTGTTGAGTTTTTGCTAGTGTCCCATGTGGAGCCTCGTATCCCTTTGTGGAACCTCGTATCCCTTTGTGGAGCCTCGTATCCCTTTGTGGAGCCTCGTGTCCCTTGGTGGATTTTTGTCTCGTATCTTTTTGTTTTTATCTTTTTAATAGGAGAACACCTTAGTGTGGGGTTGTCTCGTATTGAAATTGAAGACCTGGATGTCACAGTGAGATAAGGTACACTCGTTTTCCTCTTCCTCATGATTGGAGGTGGCAGCGATACCATAGAGTTTCGATTTAGTTTGAAGATCATGAGTGTGGGCTTGAAAGTGTATTGTATGATGTATTGATCTTGTAAACTCTAAAAAAAAAAAAAAATGAATATGTATAATTAGTTGATATGTTACGTGGATTATGATGTTATTGGTTAATTATAATTAATTGTTCGTGTTATAGTGTAGTTCTTTATTGTTAGTTATACTTTTATATAGTTTATTTATTTTATGATTGGTACTTGTTAGTTTTTTTTTTTTTTTTTTATGGAAGTTAAATACTCATCCCTTTTTTCCCTTCCCATGACTCGAACCCAGGACCTAAGGCCTAGGTAGTGGTGCTCTAACCACTTGAGCTATCCCACTTTGTCATTGATACTTGTTAGTTAGTGTTAAACAATTTAGCTAGTTAGTGTACGATTATAGTTAAATATTGAGTTATTTTTTTAATTTTGATTAAATTAGAATTAGGTTATTGTCGATTAATTAAATTAGGTTATTGTTAATTGAATTAAGAAATTACTGATTAATTAATTAAATTAGGAAAATTTTGGTTGAATTAGTAAACTATCGATTAAACTAGGTTATTATTGTTGATTATATTAATAATTATTGTTTTAACTAGCTCTATATCCGCGTTTTACGCGGGGTCGATTTATTAAAATAATAACATTAATTATTATATTAGAGTCGATTTATTAAAATAATAATTTTAAATATTATATTAATTTTTATATCTTTTTCATTAATAGAATTGTGAGATTAAACTTTTTTTATTCCAATATATTTATAACATATACATTTCTACAAATTTAAATTTATATTATTGTATTTATATTTTTATATATTATAATATTTTTTAATGTATTAATAACATGTGCATTAATAAAATTATGATTTTAATGGTAAAATTAAGAAAATATTTTTAATAGGTAAAAGTATTATAAAATTATTTTATTAATAAAAAGTATATAAAATTGACAAAATACAATAAAATAGGAAACCGCCTTCTACAAAACTAAGGGATGTTTGTTTTGGGATTTTGACGATTTTATATGATTTAACTTTTTATTTGTAGGGTAAGATTTTAAAATTATATATATAAATTCGGGAAAATTGCACTTTTAGTCCTGTAGGAATTTTTCAAAATCACTTTTGGTCCTGAAGTTTGTAAATGGTCCTTTTTATTGCAGATTTGGTCCTGTAAAATAGTTTATGGATGGAAACCGTTAGTTTTTGGATGGAAACCGTTAGTTGACCAAAAAATATTTCTAAAAAAGTAATTATAATTAGAAAAAATACAAAAATATTATTAAAATTAATAATAAATTATACTTATAGAATTAAAATATAAATAAAATCAATAGAATTTAGAATATTAATTTTTTTTACTATAAATGACTAAATCTTGAATTTTTTTATAGAATCTAAATATAATTAAAAATTACTAAAAAAAAGTAATGTAATTTAAATTTAAATAACTTTTGAAATAATTTCTTGTATTAAAACTGAAATATACAAAAAAAAAAAATTAAAAGTAAATTTTGAAAAATAATTTGAATATACAAAAATATAAAATTAAAAAAATACATGTATATTTAAATATAATCTTCAAATTTAAATTAATTTTTAACCCCATATAATTTGGATATAATTTAAAAATACAAAAATCAAAATCAAAATCAAGCCAAATACTTTTTATTTTTTTGCTTTGATTTGAGATCACTTTTAGATTTAATTTTCATTTTATATATAATTAATTGAATTTTTAGATCATAAAATTATTTTAAGTAAATTTATCAATTTTAAATAATTATTTAAATACATTTGGTAGTTTTATAATTTTAGTGATATTACCAAAATTTTAATCCCATATTAAGCTTTTGGTTGTGTTTTAAGGGATGTGTGTCTTTCACGCAATTTTCTTCCGTTAAAACAAACATAAATTTATTATGAGACTAAAAGTGTATGAAAAATGACCGAAAGTGATTTAATCTTATTCTTACAGGATCAAAAGTGCAATATTTAACGGTTTATGCAATTTTCATCCGTTAAAACTAACGGAAATAAACTACAGGACCAAAAGTGCATGAAAAAGGACTGAAAGTGATTTGAACTCATTCTTACAGGACCAAAAGTGCAATTTTCCCATCTAAATTCTAAAGTAGAACATGGATGGAATTTTTCATTCCAAAACAAACATCCCCTTAAAAAAATTGTGATATCTTTCTAGTAACCTATTTTCATGGCACAATATAGTTTTTAAATTTTCCTTCAAAAATATTTCCCATGATTATAACAAATAATTGCATAATCTTCTCAAGTAAGTCCGTGTACATCTCTAATCCCTTTCCCTTTTTTTTAGATCGATCACTTTTTATATTTATTCTACACTTCAATTAACTAATCAAACTTTGTTGAAAGATTTTAGATTTTTTTTATTAACAATTACTAAAACTTTTTTTCTAAGTAAAGTTTCTTAAATTATTTTAGAATACATTTATTGACAATTATATATAAGTTTAATTATTTTAGAATACATTCCCACTCTATATATAAGAAAACTATACATACATTCGCATTTAGCCAATGATTTAAAAGTCAAATACATATAGTTTCTTTGCATTTCATTGAAATGTATTTTTCGTTCACTTATAAAAAAAATATGCAATTAACGTGCATGTATATTATAAAAAATTATTTACATAAATTATATAAAATTAACATAAAATTCGAGATTTATTAAAATAAAATAATTTATAATTTAAATTATGCGTACCTCCCTGATATTTTGCAGCAATAATATAAATAATTCATAATTTAAATTATACGTACCTCTTTTTAAAAATCATTTACTTTTGTTTTATAAGGTATTTTGCAGCAATAATATAAAATAAAATAATTCATAATTACGTACCTCTTTTTTGAAATTATTTACTTTTGAAAGATCGTTGAAAGATCGACTGAGAATAGTGTTTTAAAATCATTTACTTTTGGAAGATCGACTCATTCACTGAAAGATCGAAGAACTGTTTAGTCGAATTAGTTGTAGCCGGTACTTTTTTTTTTAAATCATTCACTTCGGAAAGATCTCCAGATAAGTCGACCTCTTTTTAAAATCATTCTAAGATCGTCAATAAGTCGCGTCAATAAGTCGATTGAAAATACGGTATCTTGAATAAAATAAAATAAACCATAATTCATAATTCCAACTTACCTACATTGTGAATTTTACTCCTTTGTATGGGATAAAAATATAAAAAATGAAGGAAAAATTACAGCAAAAAATTGTATGTAAGATCTTCAATAACTCGATCGGTATCTTGAATAAAATAAAATAAATTATGAATTGAAAAAAAAAATGAAAGCAAAAAAGCAAAAAATTAAGGAAAAAAAAATGGAAGTAAAATAAAAAACATAATAAAATTGAAAGAAAAAATGAAAGCAAAAAATTATTAAATAGGAAAAGAATGAGAAAAAATTACATGAAAAAAAATGAAAATTAAACCAAAAACATAATAAGGAGATAGAGAATGAGAAAATTGAATAAATTGACAATCCCCATTCTACTTTCTCTGAGATAAAATTGAAAAAAAAAATGAAAGCAAAAAATTATTAAATAGAAAAAGAATGAGAAAAGATGGAAGTAAAAAATGGAAGTAAAACAAAAAACATAATAATAAGGAGATAGAGAATGAGAACCTCTTTTTCTCTATGAAATGAAATTGCAGGAAGACACATAATAAATAAGTTAAAATTGAAAAAAAAAATCGCAACAGAAACCTTTTCAATTGAAATTGAGACTCAAATAAATTCAGATAGAGAAAAAGTAAAAATCATTAACCTCCAAAAAAAATTACCAGAAAATTTAAATTAAATGAAAGAGGAAAAAAAAAGAAAAAAAAGTTACTTTTATGCACCATCGAAACGTTGTTTTTCTATACCTGGTGATCGAGATAAGATAATGAGTCGCGTATAAAAAGATTAGATTTTTAACTTAGTTGAAAAAATCATGTGATTATTTAAATTTAAAATTTAAAATAATTAAAAGAGATAAAATTGTTATTGAAAAATTTATAAATGTTATAAATTATAAAAACTAATATTGTAAATAAATATTTAAAATTATTATAATTTTTGTTCTTAATTAAAAAAGTGTCCCTAGCAATGATCCTTTATTATAAAAAATCTCAATAATCTAATGATCCTTTTTATAAAAATTCATAATAATCTAATACAAAAATCTATTCAATTTGTATATCGATAATCTAATACAAAAACCTTCAAGATTATGTACATTTAAAATCTTCAAAATTCTTTGTTAAACTGTGTGTGATTAAAGTTTAAAAAATAAATTTAAATAATAATTATAATTTAAAATTTAAAATTTAAAAATAATTATGAGAAGATAATATTTGAATTATTATTTTGAGATTAAAATAGGAAAAATTAATTTTTTTAATCATTCTAGAATGCAGGGATGTTGAAATAGACGATTTTGGTGAAGAGAGATATTGTGATAGAGTGATAAAATTGTAACACGTGTCCCATTATATTCTCACAAATATAGAGTATTAAGATTGTGATTTGAATGTACGATAATTATGGTATAAGGGGGGAAAACTAATAATAATCTTAAATTTGAATATTTGAAATTGGATTTGTTACTCCTCCGTAAATTTTGTTTCACTAAGGATATTTAAATTTTAATATTTAAAAGTGGGCATTTATTAGATAAGATTAAAATGATTATATTAAAATTTTACGGATTAAAATTAATAATTAAGATTAATAATTAATAAAATATTAATAAATGTTAAATTATAAGAAAAAAAGATTTTTTAAATAGAACGGAGTGAGAAGAGAGAGAGATTGAAATAGACTAATCATATTTGACAAATTGCATCTAAAATGTTTGTAAATATATAATATATATATATATATTATATTAAAATTAAGATAAGATTAAGATTAAGATTTGATTAAAAAATATGGTCATTAAAAAAAGGTAAAGTCTAGTATGCACTCGAGTGCATGCTGTGCACCCTAGTCCATGTGCACTTTTCAGTTTACTGACTTACCCTTTTTGTTAAATGGTGTTGCACTTTTCAATTATTACTTATACAGTTTAATAATTGAAAAGTGCAACACCATTTACCAAAAAGTGTAAGTCAGTAACTGAAAAGTGCAACATGGACTAGGGTGCACAACATGCACTCGAGTCTATAGCACACCAACCCTTAAAAAAAATAGAGAATAAAGATTTATTGATTTGAATAGAGTGGTATTAAGAATAGAATAACGGTAATTATATTAAAAAAATGTTATGATTAAAGTTTAAAAAATAAATTTAAAAATAATAATAATTATTTCAAATTTAAAAATAATAATTATGAGTAGATAATATATAAATTATTATTTTGAGATTAAAATAGAAAAAAATTGATTTTTTAATCAGAATAACTGAGAATGCAGGGATTTTGAAATAGACGATTTTGGTGAAGAGAGAGATTGTGATAGAGTGTTGAAATTGTGACACGTGTCCCATTATATTCTCACAAATATAGAGTACTAGTGTAGAACCCGTGTATTACACGGAATTTTAAATATATTTTTAAATATTTGATAATAAATTTTTATTTATTTACTTAATTTAATTTTTCATATTTTTATTTTTTATGATAAATTATTATAATTATATTTTTAAAAAATGATTTCGCAGAATTATAGTAATTATTTTGTTTAAAAAATTTAACATTTTTTTCAATTATATTTATTATAACGTTGTATTATAATATAAAAGTTTAACAAATATAATATTTTGAGTTATACAAAATAATTACATTTATGTTAGTTAATTTTATAAAGTAAATTTCAAAGAAAATTTGTGAAAATCAAATGAAATGAGACGTTGACATTTAATAAATATGAAATCAACTTTTTAAAAAATTATAAAATTTCGGAAACAAATAATTTAAGTAATATTAAAATAGCTCTTAATAATTTGTAAGTCAACCTTCAATATCAATTACAACACCTTACATTTAATAAATATGAAAAAATAACTTTTAAAAAAATTACTCCGTATAAAATTTCGGAAACAAATAATTTAAGTAATATTAAAATAACTCTTAATAATAAATTGTAAGTCAACCTTCAATATCAACCACAACACCTTAAATAAATATTTTAGTTAATTGCAAATTAAATCATAACATTTTCCTCATTTGCAATCTAATCTAAACTTTAAATTAATTGCAAATAAATCACAGACTTTAAATATAGTTGCAATTTAATCTTTTTGACAATTTTAATTGTGTTCGAATCTAACGTAATTTAGACTTCTTAATGACATAACAACACCTTAATAAAACAATATTGTTTTTCAATCAAACCAAATATCAAAAGATATGATTTAGGGACTAAGTAGACTTCTAAAAAGTCTAATTTGCAATAATATTTAGAGTTTGTGATTTATTTGCAATTCTTTTAAGGTTTAGATTATATTGCAAATGAGCAAAAGGTCGTGATTTAATTTGCAATTAACTCCTTTTAAAATTAACAACTCCATTAAATTATGACACATAAGTCAAATCAACCACAAAATGATCGACACATAAGTCAAATTACCCAGAAAATGACACATCATCAATTTAAACTCCCTATTAGTATATAAGGGGATTCTATATTATAGAAGTAGTGTATTATGTATATATAACAAATTTGTTAATCCTATAAAATAATATAATTATATAATAAGTTTTTCATATATATTTTCGAGCTCTATCTTTTAAAAGTAATTATAAAATAAAATTTAATAACTAATTAAATAAAGAATTGTACTCACCAATAAAAATACATTTTAGATTGTATTTTACTCAAAAGTACATTAAATAGTTTAAAAATAAATTAAACTAAAGAATAAAATGAATACTACAGTAAAGTTAAGTAAATAAAATAAAAGGTAATTTATTTAGTCAATATTAAAATAATAAGAAATTCAACATTTCATATCAACCAGTAACACCTTAAATAAAATAAATAATTAATTAGGAAAAAAAATTCAATAGTTAATAAGAATATAATATTTTGCAAGAGTCTATTAATCACGGAAATGATATAGAGCCCACCAATTGTGCCCACCAGTTTTGCCCACCGCCTATGTGGCATTACCACGTCAATAAATTCTTATTTATATTTAATTTAAACTTAATCTAATATCAATATTTTATTTTTTTATCCATATCAATTTTTTTTTATATTTAATATTATCACTATCAAATTACGCACGCCATAAATCTTTTTTCTCAAATCTTTCCATAGCCATTAATTTTTCTCCACAAAAAAAAATTAAAGAAAATAAAAAACAATCTCATTGTCATAACAAAAATTAACTAAATGTCAACCAATGAAAGAAATATAAAAATTCAGCAACATGCAAAAGAAACACAAATAATAAAAAAAACTCAGGAAACATAAAAAGTTGATGGTAATGTGTAAGATGCTTCCGTTTGTTCATTAGTTCCCTTGCGTACATTGTTCTTCTACTTGTGACCTATTACCAATCATGAAATAGTCGTGTTAGCTTAAAAAAAAGTTAAAAAAAAGTAAAAAAAAAAAAAAAAAAAAAAAACTTACTTCTTAGGGTCTAGAGTGGGACAGGTTCGTTTATCATGGCCGCTTCGACTGCAAACACTACATGTCCTACTGCTTTGTGCCATTGATATCTCCTTTGATGATTTAAGTCGTTTGCCACATCCTTTAGTGCGAACAGGAAGTGGGTCTTGAACACCATGTGAAAACTCACGGCTCACATTTATTTCTCTATTATTTTTACCATCCTCATCAATTTCTGCTATCTTTTTCTTCAGATTTTGTAGTTCTTCAATTAAAAAATCGGTGCGAGTCTCTGTTAAAGAACATTCATCAACTAAATGCATTGCAACTTGGGCCAATGACCTACGTCTTGAAATGAAAGATTGATCTTCTACAGAGGCTGGTGTTAACCCATCGACTATAAAATTTTTTGCCTTCTTAGTCCATCTATGCACAATATACTTATCTGACAACATCATTACTTGAGTAACCCGCATCCAACAAAGCATATGACGACATGGATATCCTTCAAAATTAAATAACTGACAACTACATGAAACTAAATCAGATGACAAATGATGTGTTAACTTACGTTGTCGGTTAAAAATTTTGTTGGGATCAAAACGTTGCACTGTGTATGTAAGAGTTTCATCTGTGTTCGAAATCAGTTTGCAAATATACATCATACTGTCCAGCAACTCCTTTTGAAACAATAAAAATATTGTTTTTGTATAGATTGAAGACATTTGTTGCTCCATAAACAATCCTGTAGCCATGCGTGGTACTTCATTGCAATCAGTATGATTTGCAATTAACTCTTCGTGCCTCTGGTGAACAATTGCTCTATTGAAACGAGTAATAAAATCTACCAAAGAATTTTTATGGTTAACATAGCGCTTAAAAAAAGAATGGTTGCTTTCAACTCTCTGGCTACTAGACATACCAGAAGCAAAGACATGTCTATAATATGCAGGCACCCATCGACGTCGAATTTCATACATATTACTCAACCACTCATTCCTTTCCAACTCAGTAGAATTCATCAACTCCAACCACCGATTTTCAAACTCATCAGCTGATTCCGACTCCTTAATAATATTTAATAGTTTGTGATAGTAATCCTTGAATACACGAGCGTTCAATTTCTCAGAAAACTTGTTAAGTATATGCCATAAACAAAATCGATGCATCGTGTTAGGAAACACAACTGAAATGGCTCGTGATATTGCTGCATCCTGATTAGTAATAATCACACGTGCAGGTGTCTGGGTTGGCATGCACTCTAAGAACTTAGAAAATAACCATGTAAAAGAATCTATCTTCTCATCACTTAACAATCCACAACCAAACATAGTAGTTTGACGATGATGGTTGACTCCAACGAAGGGGGCAAACACCATGCTATACTTATTTGTATTATAAGTTGTATCAAAGACTATTGTATCACCAAAATATGCATATGATCTTCTTGAATCATCAGCAGCCCAAAAACATTTGAGAAAAACCCCTGCATCATCTGTTTCGTAAGAAAAATAAAAGTTGGCATTTTTCTCTTTCTCCATCTCAAAATGTTGAACTAATGTTTCAACATCATGCCCAAAAAACTCACTCTCAACCCTTCTTTTATGATTCCTAATATCCCTTTCCAAACAACCAATTTGTGACGGACCTCCAGCATCTATCTCTAACAACCGTACTTGCTGACATACTGGTATATTAGCTTCTGAAAGTTGTTTAGTAAGATCTTTTTGAACCGTAGATATTTTTCGATGAGATTTTAAAAGATGAACTCTACTAGGAGTCGTCAAAGCATGGTTATGTTTCTCAATAAAGTAACTAATAAGCCATGTATTATCCTCCTTAGATCTCTTAACTGTCATTTTTGCTTGACACTCACATCGAGTAAGTCCCCGGTTCCTTTCCCTTGTCGGTGCCACATCATTTTTCTTTCTATAACTTTCATTTGTCTTTCCTTCCTTTGAGCACACAAACATTTTCCAACAAATATTACCTGTATCCCTATCCTTCTTACTGTTCCCGATACGTATGCTAAAGCCTCCTCCTTTCGCATATGCATTATAAAATTCAAATGCTTCTTCTGATGTTTGAAATTCCTGTCCAATTTTTGGAATAAAATTAGTTGCAACCTGTGGGATAAACACTGCATCATCTTGTTCTTCTTCCATTCTTGTATAGATATAAGGTTTCAAATAATCATAAGCAAATTGGAGAGAAGAGATTCTGAGAGTTTCTACAGTTGTGGAGAAGAGGTTCTGAGAAAAAATCAAATGGTGATAGAAAGATTTGAGAAAAGATTAATGACGTTAGTTACCGATAAAATAAAATATTGATATGAGATTATGAGAAAAAATTAATGGTGATGGAAAGATTTGAGAAAAGAATAATGGGCGTTAGTTACGGATAAAATAAAATATTGATATGAGATTATGAGAAAAAATTAATGGCAATGGAAAGATTTGAGAAAAGATTTATGGCGTTAGTTAGCGTAATTTGATAGTGATAATATTAAATATAAAAAAAAATTGATATGGATAAAAAAATAAAATATTGATATTAGATTAAGTTTAAATTAAATATAAATAAGAATTTATTGACGTGGTAATGCCACATAGGCGGTGGGCAAAACTGGTGGGCACAATTGGTGGGCTCTATATCATTTCCGCTATTAATCATATCTTACTCAACCAATAACTTAATTACACATCATACTTTTTAAAATTAACAACTTCATTAAATTATGACACATAAGTCAAATCAACCACAAAATGACACATAAGCCAAATTAACCAAAAAATGACACATCATCAATTTAAACTCCCTATTAGTATATAAGAGGATTCTATATTATAGAAGTAGTGTATTATGTATATATAACAAATTTGTTAATCATGTAAAATAATATAATTATATAATAAGTTTTTCATATATATTTTCGAGCTCTATTTTTTAAAAGTAATTATAAAATAAAATTTAATAACTAATTAAATAAAGAATTGTACACACCAATAAAAATACATTTTAAATTGTATTTTACTCAAAAGTACATTAAATAGTTCAAAAATAAATTAAACTAAAGAATAAAATGAATACTACAATAAAGTTAAGTAAATAAAATAAAAGTTAATTTATTTAGTCAATATTAAAATAATAAGAAATTCAACATTTCATATCAACCACTAACACCTTAAAAAAAAAAAAATTAGGAAAAAAAATTCAATAGTTAATAAGAATATAATATTTTGAAAGAGTTTATGAATCATATCTTACTCAACCAATAACTTAATTACACATCATACTTTTTAAAATTAACAACTTCATTAAATTATGACACATAAGTCAAATCAACCACAAAATGACACATATGCCAAATTAACCAGAAAATGACACATCATCAATTTAAACTCCCTATTAGTATATAAGGGGATATTAAGATTAGGTCTTGTTGATTAATATAGTAATTATTGATTAAATTATGAATATGTTCATTATTAAATTAGGTCATTATTAATTAAATTAGAAAATTATTGATTTCATTAGTAAATTGTTATTGATTAAATTAGGAAATTATTGATTTCATTAGTAAATTATTGATTAAATTATATTGTTTATTTACTTATGAATTTTTTTTTACTAAAATAGATGAGTCAAGATCTGAATACTGCTTTTGGTTTCCGTGGGGCCTCAGGGTCTCGTAACCGGTCGAGGAGGAGGGGTTCACTTAGGCCTCAGCCTAATTTGATGTCGGCTCCTACGGCGTCGCCGCCCATTCCACGACGTCGTCTGTCGTCGCCCATTCCACAGCCTTCGTCGCCGTCATCAAATAAAAAGAATAAAATTAATAATATGCATGAATTGGGCCCACAATCACAAATAGTTTCAGAAGAAGTTTCATAGGTAGTTGATTACAGAGCAACATTACATCATGTGTGTACTGTTTCATTTCGGATTCACTTTTTAAAATGGGGGACATTATTGAATTATCCGGAGCACCTCCTTCCCGGAAAATTCTCATATTACGGAGAAACTCCAAAACGAAGCAACCATCTATCATCAACATCTCCAGAAACAAATTAGTATCATCCCACCTAGAATCAAGTTCGGCATATGCATTGCGCAGCTGGTAAACGTTAGCCCTCAATGGCTCGTACAAGATGTCTACTTTGGTGTCGAACTTCTTGAGGAAGTAGATCATTTTTTTTCTTCATTTTCCTTTGGTCCACTGTTGAATCCTCAAAGGGCCCTAGAAATACTTGTAGGGGCGGTAGATTTCTCTAAAATTTGGTTCCATCTCAAGCTCTACATAGTTCCACCGAAGGTTTAAACTTGCTTGCATATGAGAAGGAACTGCCATGGCACAGAACCAGTCCTGAAATTTTGTAGGCATGGGGCGAACAAGAAAAATTGGTTCCTTCTTCTATCATTTTGAGAGTAAATGGGTTTTTTCATAATAGGAATAGGTGAGAAAGGAAAATAACTTTTTATAGAGAGTATAAATGGTATTTTACCACCCATTTTGCACTTAATAGTAATTCTGAAAAAATTAGTTAGATGTAGAATGTAAAAAAGGGAGGTGTAAAAATACCTAAGGATAAAAAAAACTCTTAAAATGAGTATGAAATGTGTACATATTGACCGTGCATGAAACATGCATATACATATCATGCACAAAATTTGCACGAAATGTGCACGTACGAATCGTGCAAGAAATGTGCACGTACGAATCGTGCATAAAATGTGCACATGACATTTGTATTTTATTCACTACAGAAAAAAAAATTGACACATATCTTTCGTTACACTATAAAATGTGTCACACATGCATCTTTCGTCAAACCTAATATATATATATATATAAAGAACGGAATGAAGAAGACTTATTTTACTTGAAATTGAAGGGAAATATTGTAAAAATGCATTCTAATAATACTGACCTTCCTTTATTTCTACTTTTACCTTATCCGTTCTGAAAATAAGTTACAAATTTGAAGAACTGCAAGCAGAAAATAAACTCCTACTCGTACAATAATAATCTAATTTTATTTTATTAATGTAGAGTATTAGACTTTTTCACATATGTAATGTACTAATTTATTTCAGGAATAGGTCATAGAGCACAAGACCAGAGAAAACAGTTAGAAGTATTCCTCCTTATAAGAAATATTTTAACTAGAAAATGTGTGTTAATTACATATAAATATTAAATTAGTTCATGGACTAATCAACTTCAGCAAACAAAACTTATAGGGTTTTAACGATGGAAGGGTTTGAAGTATATATACCAATTAGGGAGATGAACAACACGTTCAATCTACAGTTTTCTAAGCTTAATATATGATTGAAATTCTGGCTTAAAGGTGGAAACTTAGAGCACTAAGAATTACAAGGTCGAATGCAGGCTCTAAAGAACTCGTAGAGATTCAATAAACTGATAATAACTTTTGCGTCTGATGATGAGAGTTTTTGCTTGGAGTTTCCGACCGTGATTATCACTAGGGATAATTCTTGTATTTATAGATGAATTGAGCACGAACTAGTCGTTGCACCAAATCTTCTATTTTTGCATCCTGGTCTTTGTTGATTGGATTGATCCTTCAATTTTGGTACAAACATTCCTACTAAAGGAATATGCATTTAATTCCATTAAATACATGTTGTACGATCACTGCAGCCCTAGTCTTGGTCAACTTCATAGCTGTGTTGACATCTTCTCATTGGTCCACGCCAACTTAGTTGGTTAAGGCATCGGTCTAGTCTTATAAGATAGGTTGTTAGATGTGAAATCTGACATTCTCTTGGTCTTCTAAGGTTGATACCCTTCTTGTCTGGCATACTGTCATCTAATACATAGATAAAAAAATCTTCTGAAACTTTAGGGTACACAAGATGATTCTAAGGCTTGAAGTCCATATCAGCTGGCATAAGCTATCGGTTAGTTGTCGTGGTTGAGAAGTGGGAGGGAGCCGAAGGAGACGCGTGAGAGTGAACGTGCTCGACTGCTATTTATTTGGACTCACGTACGGAACTCAATTATTAGAATCAGAATCAGGGATTGAGAAGTAGGAGGGGAGGGAGCCCGGGGCTTGCTATCGCGACGACTTCAGATTTGAAATTTTTTTCGTCTCTCTCTTCTCCGATATCGATCCACTTCACAGTATCCCTTTGTAGACGATGCCGGAGCCTCCACGACCTAATAGGGATTGGAATCTGTTCGTCGCTTCCTCCATTCACGGTGGCGGAACTTCATTGGAACTCCGAAGACTTTGCCCAGAAAACTGTTTTCAACCAAAATAAAAATAATTGATTAAGGAGTTTATTTTTTAGGGAGATGAACAATTTTTTTTGGGAGTGGTGTTGTATTTTGAAATGAGGTGCTGCAATGTCAGATTTCTATTTTACAATATATTGAGGAGGTCTTATGTGAGACCGTCTCACGGATCTCATTCCGTAAGACGAAGCTCCATTTACCGGGACCTTGAAAAAATTGGGAGACTTTAAGAATATTAGAAGGCTGCAACCAACTGCAATAATGTGAGAAATTGGGCCGCCCTCCATTGAAACACTCCAAGCCAATTAAAAGGGTAAGCGAGACACAATGCATTTAACTAATTTATACTCCATATTTTGATCAAGCTTCTTGATATTTTCATTTTTTTTCTATTCGTTTTTTATATAGTAATATTTTAAATTAAAACTGGTACATCAAATTTTTATAGTGATATTGATCAAGTAACAAATAATATGAAAAATTGATGTAATTAGTAAAGATAATCATGTCCACTAGTAAATAACCTCATTCATTAACTTAAATGAAAAAGTGATAATGTTTATTTAAAAAGTGATGGTTACTTTTGATAAAAACATTATCACTTTTAGATAGTGATGTTCTGTAGTAAAAAAAAAAGACAATTAACACAAAAAAATTGTATAATTAGTAAAGATAATCATGTTCACTAACATATAATTCAATTCATATGTGAATGAAAAAAATGATAATGTTTAAGTAAAGAAAATAATCATTTTTATAAAAATCTTATATTCTTTTAAATAAAAGTGACAATTAACTCATAAAACTAATACAATTAATAAAGACAATCACGTCCACTAATATATAATCTCATTTATTAACTCAGAATTGAAAACTAATCATTATTATGTTTAAGTAAAAAATATAATGATAAAGTAAAAAGTGATAAGTCACTATTAATAAAAACATTATCACTTTCCAACTAAACATTTATCATTTTTAAACAGTGATATTCTATTAAGTAAAAGTGACAATAAAGTTAAAGATTATTGTAATTAGTAAAAATAATTGTGTCTATACCTTAAATGCTTGTTGTCAATGACTCAATTGGGTAGTAGAATTTTTTATTAAAAAGTTCTATAAAATGTATGTATCAATTTTTATTAATATTTTTTAAATAAAAAATAAAATTATTTTTAATTAGTTTATAAAAATATAGATTTATGGTTAATTTGATTTATTAACAACATTTAAATAAAGGAAGTGAATGGGTGGGCTTGGAACATGGATCTATTACGCGGGCGACCGGAGAGGGGGAGGGTAGTTTAGTTAGTCGGCGTGGTTTAATGGTTTAAAAAAAAATTGTATCCGTGAGATGGTCTTACATAATTTTTTTTACCTAAAAAATATACATCAAATATAAATTATTCTCTCTCGTTCCATAAAGATAGCTACATTTTACTTTTTTGGATGTCCCAAATTATAGCAACATTTCCTCTTTTACTTTAGTATTAAATGTTTTATTGACAATTTTACCCTTAATTAAACCCATCTTATAATTACTTTTAAAATTCAACTGCTTTGAAATGTACACCAAATTTATTGAATATGAAGCGTAAAATAGATATATTAGAATTTAGAATTTATCTAGATGGATGGGGAATGAGAGTATCAAGAGTGATGTACCGATGGCGTTTTCCCTTTGGGGTTAACCGTTTTTATTGGTTGAAAAATTTATGAAATGATACGAGGAAGACTTTTAAAAATTAATGGTAAGGGATAAAGATTTGAAAAGAAACGGTATAATGATGGTAAATTATATTTCTAATTTTAATCCACAAATATTTAATATATATTGTAAAATGTTTATTAATTTCTTTTCTTTTTCTTTTTAGTTTATTTATTTGATATGTGTTATTTATTTATTTTTATTTTATGTAGTTAAAAACTTAGAGTAATTTAAAATTTTATTGGAATTTATTTTAATGGTTGAGAAATTTATGAAATGATATGAGGAAGGTTTTTAAAAATAAATGGACATAACAATAGGAAAAATATGGATAAATATTTGGAAAGAAACGTGTATAATGATGTAAATTATATTTCTACTTAATAGAGTTTGATTCTTACTTAATAATAGAGATATTTTTGGTTCATTTCCTTATACAAACGTAAACTTTTCAAATTTAAATTACATTTTTTATGATTTTTTTTTAAATTACTTTATCATCTATTTATACAAGTGTTACTTAATCATTTAATATCTATATATTTTTATTTTTTAAATTATGAGGTGTTTATAGAGGATCTTAGGGGTGTTAGTAGTGGTACCCGGTATGTTTAATACATGTATTTTTACTTAAGTGAATTGAGAAAATCAATAGAAAATAAAATATTTAAAAAAAAATCAATCAAAGTTAAAAAAAAATAGTAAAAATATTTAATTTTTTTAATAAATCGTAAAAACTAATTAAATTAAAAATATCAATTAAAAGTAAGAATTCGAATAATGATAAATAAAACCTAAAAAATAAAAAATCACCTAAATCTTAAGAATTAATTAAATAAATTATAAATCTTCAAATTTAATTGATTTGATTATTTTTTAAGATTTAGTTGAATTTTTTAATATTTTTTAATTTCATTTACATTTATTTTTGTTTTTGAAGATTTTATTTTGTTTTTAGTTTAATATTAAGTCGATTTAAAAAAAAAAATAGTTTTTTTTTTTAAAATTAATCCCGAATCGTTGTTTTTAGTTTAATTTTTTAATTTTATTTAATTTATTTAATATTTTTTTATATGTAGTTAAAGACTTAAAGTAATTTAAAATTTTATTTGATCAAAACAATACTAATAAATAAAAGAAAAAATTAATTTTGCATCTGCGTTAGGAGGGTGTATTCAATTGAGATTCTGTTGGATTTTTTTTGGACTTTAAAAAGTCAATGGATTTAGAAAATCCATAGACTCTATGTAGAGTTTGCCTGACTTTTTTATTGATTTATATGGATTTTTATAAATTTGACAGGATTCTGAAATACACATTTTTTATTGATTTACATGGATTTCCATAAACTACGCCTCTAAAACCCGGTTCAAAAAAAAATTATTATTTATCATTATTATTCTCATCTTCATTTTCATCACAGTTATACCTCGACCTCATTCCAAATTTTCCTGTTTCATGTCGAGTTTTCTTTATATTCGACTGGAAATTTATCAGAGCGATCTTCTTTCCGAAAAAAATTATGTAATCCAGCGAACTTGTGAATTGCAATTTGAAAATACCAAAAATTCGATTGAATACTTGCATTTCTGGGGTGACGACCTTGACCACCAAAATCTTTTAGATGATATCTAACACCACGTAATGAGGAATTGACGTCGATTAGATATTATTGACGGTGTTCGATATACTATAATTTTTAAAGAAAGAACATAATTTTAAAATACAGAGATTTTGTAATTTTTTTCACGATAATAATGGTGGTGAAGAATCTGTGATGCTTATCAAAGAACATAGTTATCACAGTTTGAATACCTCAAAATTTTGAAAGACTTTTAAAAATCAGGATTGAATACCCCAGATTTTAAAAGTTCAACAAAATCCAACAGAATCTCAATTGAATACATCCCTTAAATTTTAAAAGTTAAACATTCTTTATTAAATTTTGCACGCACAAGGATTCGAACTCGTGTGACCTCCTGAGCGAGAGGCATTAAATGGCCAGTGACCTCCTGAGCATCCGAGGATTCGGACTCGTGTGATCTCCTGAGCTAGAGGTGCTTATGCGCTCGAGCTTTAGTCGTTATGTTTTGAATGCAATTAATATATGTATATATATATATAATATTTTTCATTTTTTTTTTAATTCAATAAATTTACACCCACACACTATTAATACACCCCACATTTAATAGCCACAAAAAATATGGAGGATGAGCTTTAGTTGTCATATTTTGAATGCAATTAATATTTATATATATATATATATATATATATATATATTATTTTTTTAAATTCAATCAATTTACTGTTAATACAGTACTCTCTATTTCAGGTTAAATTGTGATAACTTCTCAGAATCAAATGCAATTACGAAGCCCTCTCCAAAAAAAAAAAACAAAAAAAAAAAATCAAGATCAACAAAATCTTTTATTACTATATCTGAATTTTTAAGTGATTTTAGTATATTTTTAATTATATAATTAATTTTTAAACCTTCATATTAAAAGTAAATAATAAATGTGCAACTGTGAATGAATCTCATGTGGAACTGAACAAAACCACATTTGCCGATCATCTCTCTGTTAGGAATTAATATACAAAAATTAATTATCACCCGCTCTAAGTTCGGATTTTAGATGAGATAGAATTCTTTTATGGTATCAGAGCAAACCGGGCAAAACGACCTGAATCGACCCCAGAGCAAATCAGACAAACGACCTGGGTTCAATTCCTGTTGGAAGCACTCCACCCATTTAAAGTCTCACTCTCTCTATAAGTTCAAACTTTTAGATATTGAGACGGATTCTTTCATTCTCAAACTTTCATTCCCCACCCTAAAACCTCCTCTCTAAGTATCATGTTTTTGTGTCTGAAAAATGCAATTCGTGAATGTTAATGGCATCTGACCTAACCCCAACGTTCATCACATGGTTAACTTCAAGGCAGGGGAGTATGTGGAAAAAGTGAAGGGGAGTCAATTATTTATGCCCTACTTCGCGAAATGAGGGTTTCACCTCTCTCGCCATATTCCCTAAGGGCATGTTTGTTTTGGAATTTTGAGGATTTTGAAATTAGGATTTCAAAATCTAGTTCATTTCAAAATCTAGTGGATTTCAAAATCCCAATGCTTTTTATGTTTTGGGTTTGTTTTGGAATTTATGTAGGATATGATTTAACTTTATAGTATAGGATTATAGGTTTTATAGGTATTTATATAGGGTTTATAGGTATTTATAGAGTTGATTTTTATAGTGTTACACTACAAAATTTGACTCAAATGGCGAGGGGAAGTGGCGAGCGCGTATAAGCCCTTGGCATTGGGCGAGTGAAATGGCGAGGGGTACAATTTACGAGGGATATGGCGACGGGTGACACTGCACTCGCCAATTTACGACCGCGTGGGCGAGGGTACCAAAATCCCTCGCAAATTGGCGAGGGAAATTAATACCCCTCGCGAAAGCTGATGGAATGAATACTAAAATGGCGAGGGAAGGAGGGGTACCTGTTATTGGCGAGGAATATACATATGTTACGTTAATTAAATGTTAATTAATATTTTTATATTATTATTAGTGGTTGGATAAACATTGGTAATTAATATTATATGTATATATTTTTAGATAATTAATATTGCATGTATATATTTTTAGAGTATAATTTAATATAATAACATTATTAGATATTAATTGTTAGATAATTTTAATTAGGTTAATAGTTAATTATCGTTATTAGATTAATTAATGGTTAAATATTGTTAATAATATGATTTAATTATAAATATAATGTTTTGATAATTTAATTGTGTTATTAATTTATGTTATATGTAATTTAATTTATTAAATAGAAATATGATGATGTTAGAGTTGAGAGAACGAGTTGTGCTTGTTCTTGTAGAATGTGTGTTACGACATGATTATAATTTTAATCAAGTTAAAAAATTAAATTTAATTTAAAAAATGATTAATTAATTTTTAAATATTTATCTTTTAATTTCAATTTTAATGGTGCATTTATTTTTAATTTTTGATTATTAATGATACTTGATTTTTATTTTTAATGTTAAATTTTAATTATATTCAATATATATATTCAAATAATTTTTACTAACAATGATTTAATTACAAATTTGATATATATATATATATTTATGGAGAAAATTAATTAGACATCATTATTGAATAATCACAAATTAAAAAAAAATGTAATTGGAAAACAAAATTAAACCCAACCAATTATTTGTAACACATAGTTTTATAATTTTCCATTAAGAAATAAATATATTAAATATTTTTTGACAATTTAAAAATAAACAAGGAACTTTAATTTTATAATTGAAAAATAAAATAAATATAATTAATTATTTGTAAGACATAATATTATAATTTCACATTTAAAAATAAATATATTAAATGTGTTTTGACAATCTAAAGATAAACAAGTTACTTTAAAGAAAAGAAAGAAAAAAACTAAAATTATAATATGTATATATATATATATATATATTAATTGCATTCAAAGTATAACGACTAAAGCTCCTAGCTTAAACGGCACATAGGGAGCGCATAAACACTTCTTGTTCCGGAGGTCCCGGGTTTCCGGAGGTCTCGGGTTTGATTCTCACCTGTGCGGGTGTGAAAAAAAGGCCCTCTTTAATTCGCGAGGGGGCGTGCCCTCTTTAATTCGCGAGGGTGCCCTCGCCAATAAATTAGCGAGGAGCACTTTGGCGACAGTGACTACCCCTCGCCTCTGCTGTCGCCAAAGTGATTAAAGTGGTTGGAGTTTCGAAATCCCAAATCTGAATTTTCCATCCCATAACAAACATGCCCTAAGCAATTCAACAAAATTTTATTGTGTTGTTTGAAAAAATAGAAAAAAAAATCTTTAATTCGCGAGGGTGCCCTCGCCAATAAATTAGCGAGGAGCACTTTGGCGACAGTGACTACCCCTCGCCTCTGCTGTCGCCAAAGTGATTAAAGTTTCGAAATCCCAAATCTGAATTTTCCATCCCAAAACAAACATGCCCTAAGCAATTCAACAAAATTTTATTGTGTTGTTTGAAAAAATAGAAAAAAAAATATTAGAAAAAATAATCGTGTCATAGTTAAATTATAATCTAAAAACCATTGAAATCGTTTCCATTCATACCACCAACAGGAAATAATTATATTAACTAAAGGAAAAAAAATATTAGGAAAAATATTTGGAAATTGGAGATTTCAAAATATTTTTTGAATTATATTAACTAATCATTCCTAAATAATAATCCCTAACTTTTACACCCTTAAAATGGAAATCGTTTATAAACTTCACCTCACAATATTTTCAATTTACACAAATGTCATTACTTTTTCTATATACATACACAAAAGTCAACTCATTATTTACTTTATACATAAAAATTTACAAAATTACCCCTCAAAACTCCACTCATTATTACACTTTCTTAATTTACGTGTCCATCTACCTATGAAAGTTATTTCGGAACGGATTGAGTAGGAAATAGTTGTGCAAGTAGATATGCAACAAAATTGCATACGATAGGTCATAATTAAATTATCTTGCAGATTTTAATGATCATAATTCTATTATGGGTGGTGCTAAACATCTAGAATCTGAATATTCAGAAAATGATATTTTAGTCAATTTCTATTTTAAATTATGATAAAATGACTAATATACCCTTAATGAAAATATAGTGCTGAAATATTGTTTTTGAATTAAATATTGAAACCTGACATTCATTTCTCTCTCTTCTTATTTGTTCAAGGTAGATAATAATTACAGAAAAACAAGTTTCAATGTTGTATTTAATTCAGACTTTTTTTTTTAACCTAACTAGTAATTCACCCGTGCGTTGCACGTATAGTATATATATATTTTATATGTTGTGAAATTTTAAATACTTATTCGAAAAGAGTAATTTAAAAATTTTAAAAATAATAATATACATAGCTAGATAATATTATTTGGCCAATTACTTAAAATTTTAGTTCAATCCCTCATCATTATCTCACATCAATTCATGATTAATCAACAATATATAATAGTAGTATATTAATCTAAAAAAAACATAAATTATTAGCACTATGTAAAAAAAAATCATTTAATGCAATATGTTGTTAAAGCATAACCGATTAACCAAATGAATGCATTTTAATTACTGTAGAATAAAATAAAATAATCAAATAAGCTTGATTTTCACATTTTTAGTCGGTAAATTCAGTCCAACTAAATTAAGATAAACATTGTAACAATGAAAAAAATAAAAAAACATAAAGTCTTATAATTATATCAAATATAACTTATACAAAACAATACTCTCTCTGTCTGAATTAAATAGATCTTTGTAAAAATTAATAAAGTAATTAGATAATTTTAATTGTACTTGAGATTCAATTCAAAAAGTAATACTACTATTGATTTAAAATAGTACATTAAAAATGGCGTATTTTAATAACATAAATACATAGTCTATTTGAATAAAATTATTATAAAATACAATGAATTTGAAATTAGAATTTGTATGAAAGTATCATTCTCTTCCTGTTTCAAAGAAGTTTGTCATGTTGTGCAACATCGACTTGGTTGATGCCATATGAGATAGGACTATGAAGAGTAGTAATAGTTTTGCGAGAGATTTTCGAAACAAAATCTGCAACCTGTGAATCAACTCTTCTCTTACCAAAATGTTTAGAAAATTATACTTCTCATAATTCTTTATTCAAATTTTAACAAATTCAACTTTAATATACATAGAATCTGTTAAAAGTCATTGTCATCCTCTAAAACATTAAACCAATCTCTTGCATCTCATCATCATACATTAATTACTTACAACATCATTCAAAGTAGATAATATGTAGGATGAAATCCACAGCCATCAACATGAACATCTCAACCAAGCAAATCAACATGAACATCTCAACCAAGCAAATATATTTAGCTATGATATAAATCATAGAACGTCTCAACAGATCAAACATATTCAGACACTAAATACATTAACAAAATAAAATCTTAGAAACTATATTTAATAGTTAGAGAAGTGAACTAATTTTCCTTCATTTGTCTTGAATCCCTTCTCGCAAAGACTCAATTTAGTAGCCAAGTTCCTCTCAAGAGTCTAAACATTATGTGAAACACATGATGAGCATTACTCAACCCCTTCATCGCATATGTCCCCTCATATTTTCAAATATATCAAATATTATCAATGATCATCAAATCATTCAATCCAATTTATACTGCATTACCGCTGGAATTTTTATCATAGTACAATATATTTCATAATATTTTTTGTACTCACACTTCCCTAACTCCATTAAAAATAAATAAAAAAATTCATACATTGATCCCACCAAAATGACATTGCATCAAACAGAAACATTATTAAGTTAAGTAAACTCGACGATGCAATTAATAAAGTTACTCTTCCATCATTTAATTTTCATGATCTCGTATGTCTGATTTTAACACTCTCAGCAACTCTAATAACTCATACTTAGAGCACCCATTTCCAACTCTAATAAAGAATTAAAAGACTCAATATCTGAACATCTACCAACATTCACTAATCAAACCTTGTTAAACCACACGTAAACACTATCAGTTGAATATTTAAGCATAATTCAGAAACCCCATTATCGTATCTATGAAAATAAGTGAACAAAAAGTACAAATAACAAGATCTCATCGATCAGGTTTCAAGGCTAAGGTCAGGTCAGTGATTCGAGTGTGATACTTTTTTCAAATGTGTTTTATTAGCGTTAATTAAACCTGATAAATATCATGTCACCATGCTTGTTGTCCTCCCATTTTTTTCGAAGTTTGTTGCCTCTTTTATTTAAGCCTCATAAGAACTCTGAAATAAGTTAAAAAATCTGGAAAAAAAAAAAAACATTATTGTAGTAGAAACTTTACTATTGGTCTAAATGTTTGACCTTTCTGTCTCTGTTTTCTTTAGTCATCTTCGTGTGCTTCCAAGTCGAAAGAAACCATTTTCAATTCTTCATGATGTCAACGGAATTATCAAGCTTGGAAGGTGAGCAGAGACAACATAAACCATATTAAGGACCCTTTTTTATTTTGTAATCAAAATGCACTTCATTTTTTGATTACTCTTGTATTGTAGAATGACACTACTTTTAGGGCCACCAAGCTCCGGGAAAACAACATTGTTGGTAGCTTTGGCTAGAAAACTTGATCAACAATTGAAAGTAGCAGACATGCCTCCACCTAAAATTCTATTTTTATCAGATGAAAAGGGGAAAAATTGATAATTGACTCATGACAGGTAACAAAGTTTTATGCTGGATGTGACAAACCTACACTTTTTCGTGGTTTAATGATCAAAAATTCGAAGGACAATTTGGTCGAATCCAATGGCATGCATGAGATATCTTAAAATTCAGTGAACACCTACACTATTTAGAAACAACTGACGCTTTTGCCTAACTATTTTCGTAGAAGGCGTCAGTTGATGAGCATGATCAATTGTCGAACATAATTAATCAATCACAAATTCACAACAAAACAAACAGATAATCTCTCTAACACAACTTAAGTTGTCATCAAAGACGACATGAACCAGCAAAACATAAAATATAGGATATGTGCAATCTTCAAACGGTAAAAAAAAGATAAATTGAGAGAAAGGTACTTAAGAAACTTACAACCACTGCTAGGATTTAATTTACGGAGTATAATTTCCAGGATTTAATTTAAAACTGTAAAAGAAAATTTCCTTTAACAAAATTGCAAACATTATTGATAATGATTAAAATAGAAAGTAGAGATTATTCATACAGGCTTCCTCTGGTTTCATTGCGGCCAAATCCATGCACTACGGCCCCTTGCTTTATTGTTGAAGGCGTTAATTTGCAACTTGTCATACCGTCATTGTTGCTGCTAAATCACAATTCCCCCACCAAGAATTTTAAATTAAAGAAAATGTATTCAACCAAAAAATAAAACTCTCGAAACAATCCAAAAAAACAAAAAATGCATGTTTTCCTTTATATATATTCAGGGAATTTAGAAAATATGAGTAAATGCATACCCCATTGTGAGTACTCTTGTGAGATGAAAAGTACTCACCGCCCGAAAGCGTGTACCTTATGCCCTACCACTGTAATCGCAAGCAAGCTTCTTTCTCCAGGCCCCTTATCTTTCTGCTCTAACAGTCTAACTGCAAATCCATCGCAAATTACATCATAAATTATCTGATTCACACTGAAATTGTGCAAATTAAAGATGAAGAACCAAACAAAAATTCATTATTTTTGCATAATAAAATCGAGAAGTAACCTGAACCCATTTTCCTTCTCCGTTAGTCATTATTGATGAAACCTTTTGCAGAAACCTTCCTACTTGGCAAAAAAATCGCCCATTAGATTCGCTCAAAAGAATCGCCCATTAGATCTAGGGCACACTCAGGATTGAGAATGAGAAGGGATATTCCTTTTCAGGGTTTACTGTGCAGTTGAGTTTATGAAACTCTCCATTTTGGCCAAACGCATAAATCGAAAATTTATGTGAGAAAAGCTTACGCAGGGCTTCTATGTTAGTACCAAATCAACGATGAGCCATGTTAATCAAACAATTTAGAGTTAACATAGTCATCAAATTGGGCATCACAAATAATTCAAACGGAAAATCAAAACTAATAGGAACTGCTGTAAAACCAAATTGAAATCCTTAGTAGGAACGGGAATGAATACAAAAGCATGAAGAAAACTAAATTGAATGTAATTGAATGAAAATTTGAATAAAACAACTTGGGAAACCCAACAGTCACATATCGGTAGAAGCAAGGATGAAAATATCGATATCGGTGAAATGTGTTGGTCTGCTATGGACTCGAGTGTATGTTATGCACCCTATTCCATGTTGCACTTTTCAGTTTTACTGACTTACACTTTTTGGTAAATGGTGTTGCACTTTTCAATTATTAAACTGCATAATAATATTTTTAGTAATAATTGAAAAGTGCAACATCATTTACCAAAAAGTGTAAGTCAGTAAAACTGAAAAGTGCAACATGGACTAGGGTGCATAACATGCACTCGGGTGCATACTAGACTTTACCCGGTAAAATATAGAAAATTGACGAAAATCTAATTAAAATGATGAAAATTTAAGATGAAATTTTAGAAAATATTATAACTAACCAAAATGATAGACAAGACACAAGATACTTGCTTGTTCTGAAAAAAAGGAACAGAACAATTAAAACTCTGAAAAAATGGAACAAAACAATTCAAACCGATATTACCGATTTTTTCTGACATTTTCCGATTTTTCGCCGATATTTCGGCGATATCAAGAAAAATTTGTACTAAACATAATCGATACCGATATCAATACCGATATCAATACCGATATATCCCGATATTTTGAAAGATATCTCGTTCCGATGCATATCGATATCGGAGAGTCAAAAAATCCGAAATATCGCCGACATTTCGGCGAAATTTCCCGATTTTTGCATCCTTTGGTAGAAGTGATCAATTTAATATCAATAATTATTGCAGACCTCATGTACTGTATTGTCCAGAAGCAGTAGTAGATCAAATTTAAGTTTGAATTTTAATGTTTTTTTATTTGTTCGAGGCGGCAGCATTTTCAATACTTGTGTCAACAAATTAAAAAAGAAAAAGGTTGCTCTTATTTTTTCTCGAAACCAAAAAAAAAGGTTTAAAAAAATATTTGGTACTTTTTAGTCATTAGTCAATTAATAATATTTGGTACAAATTGAGCTTAAATCATGGGAATAATTTGATAAGATTAGTTCAATCGAATATTTGGTAATATGTGATTAGTGGAATAATTAGTGATATGATTCAAAATTATTATGAAATAATTATGACACAAATTAAGTTTTATTTACCTATTTATCTAGATTAATTTATTCATCTTTTATAAAAATATTTAAAAATTGTATTGATTAAATTAAAATATATGACTTACTTAATTAAATTTATGTTAATTAAATTAAATTTCAGATAATTTAATTTCTACGTTAATTTAATTAAATTTCACATAATCTTATCTTAATAATATCTATTTGCAAACATTTTTTAGAGGCTAATTCATTGGTCTATCTCAATCTCTCTCTTCTCAAATCACTCTATTTCAAAATCCCTAAATTCTCATTCATTCTACACTTTTCTTTTAATCTCATCCATTCATTTTAAAACTTAATCTTGACCCTACATTCTTAATCTTATTTCCTATATAAATCCCCCATCTCTTCTTAAAATCCATAAATTTCTCATTCATTCTCAATTTTATTTTTTATCTTATATTATAATGTCGCTAATTCATTGGTCTATCTCAATCTCTCTCTTCTCAAATCACTCTATTTCAAAATCCCTGAATTCTACACTTTTCTTTTAATCTCATCCATTCATTTTAAAACTTAATCTTGACCCTACATTCTTAATCTTATTTCCTATATAAATCCCTCATCTCTTCTTAAAATCCATAAATTTCTCATTCATTCTCAATTTTATTTTTTATCTCATCCATCTCGATTATAATCTCAATTTTATTTTTTTATCTCATCCATTGATTATAATCAATTTATTGAAGATTTTGAATTTTGAAAATTTGAAGATTGTGAAGAAATAGAAATCCAACAATTCGTCTACTCAATTCAATGATATTTGGATATCATGGTTTAAAGATTGTGAGATTGTCACTTTGAAGATAAGATTGTGAGATTGTCACTTTGAAGATAAGATTGTGAAGATTTTTGTAATTTATGTATATTTCTTCTTACATGGTTTGGATTTTGAAGATTAATTTTATTGAAGGGTTTTGTAAGATTGTCTCTCATCTTCTCAATAGAAATTCAACAAATCCATCTTCCCGAAATTTTATTTTTCTTTATGCTTGGGTATTGGACCATACTATAGATCCCGAAAATTATTTTTCCTTATGCTTGGGTATTGCTATTGACTTTTCCCGAAATTTTAAACATTAATAATATCTAAATAAATTTAATTTTAATCTTAAAATTACTCCAACAATAAGATTTGATTTATTTTTTCCTAAAATTACTCCAACAAACAATAATATTTTATAATTCCAACCAAATCTATCTTAATAATATATAAATAAATCTATCTTAATAATTTCTAAATAAATTTAATTTTAATCTTATTCCTAAAATTACTCCAACAATAAAATTTGATTTTTTATAAATCCAAAAATTTAATCTTAATAATATCTAAATAAATTTAATTTTAATCATATTCCTAAAATTACTTCAACAAATAAGATTTTCCAATTCCTAAAATTACTTCAACAATAAAATTTGATTTTTTATAATCCAAAAATTTAATCTTAATAATATCTAAATAAATTTAATTTTAATCATATTCCTAAAATTACTCCAACAATAAAATTTTCCTATTTAATCTATATTAATAATATTTAAATAAATTTAATTTTAATCTTATTCCTAAAATTAATCCAACAATAAGATTTGATTTTTTTCTAAAATTACTCCAACAAACAATAATATTTTATAATTTCAACCATCCGTCTATAAATTCAATAAATTTAATCTTATCTATCTATCTTAATAATATTTAAATACTCCAACAATAAATATAAAATTTGATATTTTGATATTTTTACTTTTTTAAATCCAATAAATTTTGTCATAATCATTTTCCTAAAATTACTCGAACATATTTAATTTTTTTATATTTAATCTATCTTAATAATATTTAAATAAATTTAATTCCTAAAATTACTCGGATTTGATATTTTTTTTTACGTAAAATTACTCCAACAAACAATAATATTTTATAATTTCAACCAAATCTATCTTAATAATATTTATATAAATCTATCTTAATAATATCTAAATAAATTTAATTTTAATATATTAATGGAGAGGAATCTCGAACTTTGAAGTTCTAATATTTTATTCACAATTAAATTTTTATTTAATATCTTAAATTCACAATTATTTAAAGTCGGTTTGCCGAAAATGAAAATGGAGAGTGAGAAAAAATATTATTTTTTAAGTTTATTTTTTATAAATCTAACTTAAATAAATTTAATCTATCTTAATAATATTTAAATAAATCTATCTTAATAATATCTAAATAAATTTAATTTTAATCTTATTCCTAAAATTACTCCAACAATAAAATTTGATTTTTTATAAATCCAAAAATTTAATATGCACGATTTATTTTGACTTTAATTTTTATAAATTTAACTTAAATAAATTTAATCTATCTTAATAAATCTAAATAAATCTATCTTAACAATATCTAAATAAATTTAATTTTACCTATAATAATTCGAACAAAAATATACTTATCAAATATATCAATTTGATTTTTTTATAAATCCAAAAATTTAATATGCACGATGTATTTGACTTTAATTTTTATAAATCTAACTTAAATAAATTTAATCTATCTTAATAATATCTAAATAAATCTATCTTAATAATATCTAAATAAATTTAATTTTACCTATAATTACTCGAACAAAAATATACTTATCAAATATATCATCTTACATATATACTTATCAAATATATCATCCTACATAAATTTCTAATTTAATACATTTTTTAGGTTTACGTCTAACCGATGAACAACTAAAGAATTATACACTTCTTGAGATTGATCAGTTACTTCAGAAAAACGGAAGCAGTTTAAGTAATTTTTCATCAATGCCTATTCCAGATCCAAATGATATATCCCTACAACACAATTCAATGATTCTTGAAGAGTTGAGCTATGATCGCATAGAGTTGCTAGAGGAGTATAATACATTGTCTTCAACCGTAACTGCCGAACAAGTGATGTTTTACAACAAATACTTGAAGCTATTTGTTCAACTGATGGCAAAGTCTTCTTTTTGTATGCCGAACAAAGTGATATTTTACAACAAATACTTGAAGCTATTTGTTCAACTGATGGCAAAGTCTTCTTTTTGTATGGGTACGGGGGTACTGGAAAAACTTTCATATGAAGAACTCTTTCTGCAGCCGTTAGATCTCAAGGAGACATCGTTCTTAATGTTGCATCGAGCGGTATAACTTCTCTTTTGTTGCCTAGAGGACGTACTGCACATTCTCGATTTCGTATTCCGATAAACATTTCTGAATCATCCACCTGCAACATAATGCCCAGTACTCATTTGTCAGAACTTATAATAAAGTCAAAGTTGATAATATGGGACGAGGCACCGATGATTAACAGATTTTGTTTTGAGGCACTTGATAGAAGCCTAAGAGGTATAGTTAGAAGTCTTGATGGACCTATATCTAATTTGCCTTTTGGAGGGAAAACGGTGGTTCTTGGAGGAGACTTCAGACAAATACTTCCTGTTATTTCAAAAGGTTTCAGAGAACATATAGTCCACTCTGCTATCAATTCATCATATTTGTGGGAACATTGCAAGGTATTGAGGCTAAAGAGGAACATGAGATTACAAACTGGAAATTCTAACGGTATTAATACATCTGATGAGATAGATCAATTCTCAGATTGGATTTTGAAAGTTGGCCACGGGGATCTTGGAGATAGTGACGATGGTTTTGCGGACATTGATATTCCTGAAGAGAATCTGATTTTAGATGCACGAGATCCTATTGCTGCTATAGTTGACTGCATTTACCCATCCGTCTCTAACAACTATAATATTGATAAGTATTTTGAGGATAGAGCTATACTTACTCCAACACATAAAGAAGTTGAAAGTATTAACGAGACAATGTTGGCAATGATACCTGGTGATACAAGGGAGTATTTGAGTTCAGACAGTGTGTGTCCATCGGAGTTTAAACCTGGTGGAATGGGACAGGTGTTTTCCATTGACTTTCTCAACTCTATTAAGTGTTCTGGTCTACCAAATCATCGATTGGTTCCCAAGATAGGGGTCCCTAAAATGCTACTTAGGAACATTGATCCGAAGTCCGATTTGTGCAATGGAACTAGACTAATTGTTACAAGACTTAGAAATCACATTATTGAAGCACAAATTCTTTCTGGAAGAAATGTTGGTAATAAAGTTTTTATACCAAGAATGACATTGAGTGTTTCGGACGACACGGCTGCCGTAAAGTTTCGAAGAAGACAATTTCCTATATTGTCTTTTGCAATGACGATAAATAAAAGTCAAGGTCAGTCCCTTTCCATGGTAGGTGTCTACCTTCCTAAACCTGTGTTCACCCATGGTCAGTTGTATGTTGCAGCTTCTAGAGTCAAAAGTAAGAGTGGATTGAAAATTCTTTGCCTAGATTCAAATGGAAAAATATGTAAACATACCACGAATGTTGTCTACAAAGAAATTTTTCGCAATTTGTAATTTATTATAAAATTTACTTTTATAAACAAATTCATAATTTTCTTTTCTACATTTTTATATATGTGATGTAATTTATATTGACACATCATTTGTATTTTATATTTCTAATAAAATACAAATAATTACAAATATATATATATATATATATATGGGCTCCTTATGGAGCCAAATTGATGATGTGGCATTATCCACCACATTCTATTTAATTAATTAATACTCATTTAAAAAATATATGATTTAAAAAATATATGATATATCTCTAGAAATATAGAAAAGTCACGCATGTTTCCTAATATTTAGGATGAAAAAATTTATGTGGATAATAATTAGTTTATAATTAATATTTATTATATTAATATTACATTAATTAAACTCACGCCACATATATTATTATTATTATTTAGGCATAATTATATTTAGATGAAAAATATATTATCAAATCTTAATTGAATCTTAGGGTTTAGGGGTTTAGGGTTTAGGGGTTTTAGGGTTTAGGGTTTAGGGGTTTTAGGGTTTAGGGTTTTAGGGTTTAGGGTTTATGAGTTTAGAGGTTTAGAGTTATGTAAATTAATGTAGTCATTATTTTTTATAACTTTAACTTTACATTTTTGTTATTAAAAAAATAAAATATATAAAAGAATGATTTTTTTTAAATAAAGTACAATAAATATTTATTAATTATGTAGCAATTTTTTACACTAAGTATATTTATTAAAATATAGATGACTACATTAATTTACATAACCCTAAACCCTAAAACCCCTAAACCCCTAAAACCCTAAACCCTAAAACCCCTAAACCCTAAACCCTAAAACCCTAAACCCTAAGATTCAATTAAGATTTGATAATATATTTTTCATCTAAATATAATTATGCCTAAATAATAATAATACTATATGTGGCGTGAGTTTAATGTTATATTAATATAATAAATATTAATTATAAACTAATTATTATCCACATAAATTTTTTCATCCTAAATATTAGAAACATGCGTGACTTTTCTATATTTTAGGAGATCTATCATATATTTTTTAAATAAGTATTAATTAATTAAATAGAATGAGGTGGATAATGCCACATCATCAATTTGGCTCCATAAGGAGCCCATTATGGGCTCCATATCATTTCTATATATATATATATGATGTAATGTATATTGACATAGAATTTAAATTTTAATATTTTTCATAATATAAAATTAAATTAGGTTAAAAATTATTATAATTATTAAAAATTAATAAAATATACTTATTTCAAAACCGCGTAGTACGCCGGTCTTACACTAGTTTAATTTAATTTCAATAAATTTTGGTTAACTCAAGAGTTTATCTTAATTATAGTAAATATAATGTTTAAAAATTTCTGAAAGTTTAGGGATTGGACTTAACGTATTTAATAACTTATGCAATTATTATTATTCTTTTAAAATATTTAAGTTAACTTAATTTAAATTATTTAAGTTAATTGTTCAAATTATTTAATTTAATTTAAATAAGGTATTCGACTACTTCTTTCTCACATATATTGTTCAATGATGAAGTGTTCAACTACTTATTTCTCAACATATAGTGGTAGTGTTAGAGAAAAGTGTTTAGAGTTTGGAGTCTAGGGTTTATAGTTTAGGGTTCAGGGTTTAGGGTTCGATTACTTGTTTCAATGTTTGATTCCATTAAATTAATTTACAATGTGTACACTTAGTGTCCGACTACTCGTTTCTCACCGTATAGAGTTTAGGGTTAGTGTTCGATTACTTGTTTTAATGTGTTGATTCCATTAAATTAATTTTCAATGTGTTCATTACGTTGAAATTCAATAGTGTACGCTTAGTGTCCGACTACTCGTTTCTCACCGTATAAGGTTTACGGTAAAGTATTCAATTACTCATTTTAATGTGATGATTCCATTAAATTAATTTTCAATGTGTTCATTACATTAAAATTCAATAGTGTACACCTGGTGTCCGACTATTCGTTTCTCACCATATATGGCTAGTGTTTGATTACCCGTTTCAATGTGTTGATTCTATTAAATTATAATCTAATTAATAGTTAGGTTTATTAAAATAAAATTTTCACCATATAGTGTTGATTAAATTAAAATCTAATACTCCCTTCGTCCGCCTATAAGTTTCACGTTACTTTTTGGCACAAAGATTAAGAAAAGTGATTAAATAATAAATATTGTACAAGTGATGTGATTGAGAGAAGAGAGAGATAGAGAGAAAAAGTAAAATATAAAGTGAAGTGTAAGAAAAAGTACTTACAAAAAAAGGTATGAGAAGCTTATAAGCGGACGGACCAAGATGAAAAAATGGAAAGCTTATAGACGGACGGAGGGAGTAGTTAGATTCATTAAATTAATTTTTTCACTATATGGTGTTGATTAAATTAAAATATACTGTAATAGTTAGGTTCATTAAATTAAAATTTTTACTCTATTGATCAAATTAAAATATAATATTTAGATTCTTTAAGAATATAGTGTTGATTAAATTAAAATTCATTAAATTAATTCTAAGAAAATTTCAACTCAGATTTACGGTAACGAAAGTATTTTTTGTGGTCTTTTTTATTTTGTGAACATGAACGAATATAATATTATATAAGGGTTTAGAGAAATTAATTTAGTTCATAAAATTCAGAAATTATGGGATAGTGCATTCTCAATAGATATAAATTTGAATATTCATAATAACCTCGTGAGAAAATTGTGGAAAATTGATTTTAAGAAGAAAATTATTTTGCTTCAAAAAAAAAAATATTTAAAGTCAAATATCATATAATATATACGTATTTATTTATAATACCTATTACATATATATCTTATATATTAAATTATCATTTAAAAATATACATCAAAAAAAAAAAAAATATATATATATATATATAACTGTCGAACAGGATGGTGAGTGACCTTGAATATTTTCTTCGTCGTCGGAATCATCTCAAAAAATTAATCAAAGTAATTTATGATCAGTCATTTTTGAATCTGTAATGTTCAAATTTCGTGTTTTGATGGAGAAGGAAAAATTATTTTGATGGGGGTAATGGAGGAAACTTAACATTTTTTTTAGACTAGAAAACTTAATGTGGGAGCGAGAGAAATTGATTTGATGGAGGAGGAGAAAACTTACCGTTTAAAATTTAATCATGATAGTGTGACGTGGTGTAATTATGTGTCTTGGGAAAGTAAATCCCCCAGTAAGCGTGTGTTGAGAAACGAGAAAAAAGGAAATTAATTCTGACGCATGCAATTTATTAAGAGTCACACTTGCGTGCCCTCGCGTGTACCATGCATACATCACCAAAATAGAATATAGGCCAGGAGATTATCTGCACCCGTTATTTTTTTAAGTTAACCCCAATTTTTTTTTACCCAATTCTTTTTACCAACTGCACCCGCTCATTTTATAAATTCACCCAAAATATATATTTTTTAAATAATTACATTTAAAATACTATATTATCTTTTTATTAATTTACACAAAATATAATAAAATCAACCATAATTTGTATATTTATAATTTGCAGCCGGATCATTGTCGAGTTACCGTCGATTCACCACAAGTCACCCATATTTTTAGAAAAAAAATCGTAAAAACATAATTTAAGAAAATCTAACTATATTCAGTAATACCAAAACAATTATTAGTAATACCACGAACAGTAATCAATAATACCATGAACATTAATCGGAAACATTTATATAATAACAAATAATTACACACATCAAATTATATTCAGTAATATAAAAAATAATTATTAGTAATACCATGAACAACAATCAGTAATACCATGAACATTAATCAATAATACCACAATTAATAATCAATAATAACACACTCTCAATTTTTTTTACCACATTTATCAGTAATGCCTTAACCAATAATAAAATTTCACATAATCGGTAATACCACAAACAATAACCAATAATACCACAATTAATAATCAATAATACCACACATTCCCAATTTTTTTTTTTACCACATTTATCAGTAATGCCTTAACCTATTAATTCAATAGTGTATTAATAATAATACCACAAACAATAACTAGTAATACCAATATCTATAATCAATAATACCACAAAAAAAAAAATATTAAAAAAAAAAAAAGCGAAAAGAAGTGCAGATGTGGGTGTACTACAATTTGCAATTGGCTAGTCGACTCACCAAATATTTAAATTGCATTATAGCATTTTCTCATGACATTTGCACTGTACAAGACTCACTTTCATCTATAAATAAGAGCATCGTATGGGATTCCTTTGAGAAAATCAAATCCGACTTTATATATTTCTCGATCGAAGGTGATTCATCAGTTTCTTCTGCAACAGATGGAATTCCAAACACAATCACAGATAATTTACTAGTAGAATGAGACCCACAATTACAATGTGCTTCAATTCTCACACAATCAACAGTTAAACCAGAAATGAAAAAAATATAAAAAAAGAACAAGAAATTACACAAAACCCATAGATCCCAGAAGCTGAAATAACAGAAACCAGCTTAAAAACTATAAAAACTCCATTTTTGTTGAACCCCAACTTAAAACCCACAGATACCAGAAGCTAAAATAACAAAAAATGCAGAAGAGAATCAAAATCTTGAAACGCCTTTCTCCGGTGCTTCCTTCACCTGAAACGCCCTTGTTTTGAAAGTTCAGTCACGCTAGTATCCAATCACTTTTTTCGGGTAAATAAATCACCGCGTCTGGACGGGCGGGCAAAATGGATGAGCGAAAGGCCCATTCACGGCAGCCTTAGCTTCTTTCTCCGAGGAGCAACGACGGCGTTAGTTAGGCAGGTGGAGCTCCGGGTTGCCCTGGTGGGAGCGGAGACGAAGACGGTGACGGACACGATTGCTTTTTCAGATTAAAATTTGAAAAATGAAAAAATGGATATGACCGCTCTGCTTTTTCTCACATTTTTAGGGTTCTTAAGATCAGAGTGATTGTTGATTGATGTATTTCCTGCTCTTTTGGATGGACACGATTGCAATTTTATGGGTCCGCGAGGAGGACGACGGAGGAGGTGGCCGAATTTTGGAAGGAGAAGCTGGTGTTAGCGCAAAGGAGTTACAAATGGATAGGGGGCACCGTGCACGCGGGTGTATACAAGTATTTGCCATTTATTAATTAATTTTTATTATCACTCATTAAGGGTAGAATAGTAATTATGTAATTAATAAAACATTAATTAATAAAAAGATTTCTGCATATCCAGATTCTGAATCCTTAGCATTACGGTTCTATTATTGTCAATGACTTGATGCACGCTAAATCTAATTAATTAATTGATAAAATTTGATTGACCAAATTTAAATATCACTCAATTTTAATATCTTATTTGACTTAGAATTAATACATTAAATGATTTTTTTTTTATTAAAAATATAGGAAAACATTATTATGGTAATGAGTTGTATATATATTTTAGATTCAAATTAATTTAAATTGAGTATAACAAAATTTATATTAATTTAAAAGGATTTCTTGAATATTTAAATATGTTAATTAAGTTTTATCAAAACGTTTCAAAATAGGGGTGAGAAGTTTTAATTGCAATTTCAGTGTCGCTAATTGTTGCGTAAAAAAGTAACAACTACGGATATTGAATCTTCCCGTGCAGATTAGGATAATCACGGGTCCACATCGTCACTTTCCTTGCAAGCTTTTCCACGAACGATTCTCCTTCAAGCTTCTTGAGGACCTGCAAAAACACGCCGGAGGGAATTCCGGCGTGGAATCTCCGACGCTCAAGTCAGAATCATTCTCAAGGGAATTAAAGAGGAATTTCCCTGCAATTCTAGGGAAATTCTAGCAAATATTCGGATATTTCTTGTGAATTCAGTGTGTATTGAGTGTAAATCTCTTAGATAATAGAAGTGGTGCGTATTCAAGATATATAACGTAAATAAAATGATCAAACTAACCTCTTATATACCTGGCCCTTTTCATGGGAGAGAGAGAGAGACCTCTTCTCCCTATTTTTTCTCCAGTCTTCCCAAAGACTTGGCCCTCTAGTATGCAAGCCCTATATTCTCGCTTTTACTCTTTCGCTAGGCTTAATCCATCAAGAACAGATCTTAAGTTTCCCTCATGGGCTGAAAATACTTGGCCCAAGAATAATTGGGCCACAGATATGGGCCAAAAGCCCAATTATGCTGATTTCCCTCTTTGGGCTTAGGGGTGTATTAATCCCCTTCACCAAACCCTTATTCAAAACAAGACGAATTTAATTCATCTCATATCCACGTGTCGTTATCTCCGAGGACGACATATTTTGGCCGCATCAACTACTCCCCCTACTCTCGTAAAAGTGCTCGTAATTTTATGAGAGTAGGAAGAGAAGATAAGATGAATTAAGCGGAAGGTTTCCTCGCCCTGGTCACCATCATTTTTCAATTTTAGGAAGCATGTTGTATAACCCCGGAAAGTGTGTCTTCAAGCGCATTCACTTGAGGCTTTTCTTAGCCTTCTCCATAGCTTCTCTTGTTTCTTTTCTCTTCATATGCCTCTTCTTATTTGGAGTTTGATAGTTTTAACAACTTAACACGACCCCTACTCCCCCTGGGCCTTAAAGCCTATCATGAGTGGAGCTCTCACTTAATAACCTGGCCTCATGGCTTCAAATCAAGCTCATCATTGAACCTCAGAATTGTGAGGGGTTCCCTAATTCCCCTCGGCCTTGTGGTCACTCTCCGATTGTAAGAAACTCTGATCCTACTTTTATACCTCTGAGTTTTTCTATGGAGGGCTAGGGTTATATATCCCTAGTCTTGAATGGTTTTAGCTGCCTCGCTTTATTTTACCTTCTTCCGTGGGACGTGCATACTCTATGATACTTTAGAGAATTCAGATTTCTGTACTTACTTGATGATCTAATGATGCTCACAAGACCTCTTCTTAGTTTTTTTGCTCTGTGCCTTCTACTCCATATCTCCTCTCCTACTCCCCCTAGCTTTAGAGATTATCGTGGATGAAGATCTTTAATCATATATCTTTAGGTTTTTCCTTTCCGGCTGAAGTTTGCTTTGAATCTTCGTATGTTGATGTAAATCTCGCTGCCTCTTCCGGTGAGGTTTGTATAAACCTCGTAATTTTTCAGGGTGAAGTCGTATAAACTTCACAATTTCTCAGGGTGAGGTAAACCTCGCAATTTCTCAGGGTGAGGTAAACCTCGCATTTTTCAGGGTGAGGTAAACCTCGCAATTTTCAGGGTGAGGTAAACCTCGCATTTTTCAGGGTGAGGTAAACCTCGCAATTTTCTCAGGGTGAGGTAAACCTCGCATTTTTCAGGGTGAGGTAAACCTCATAATTTTCAGGGTGAGGTAAACCTCGCATTTTTCAGGGTGAGGTAAACCTCGCAATTTTCTCAAGGTGAGGTAAACCTCGCAATTTTCAGGGTGAGGTAAACCTCACAATTTTCAGGGTGAGATAAACCTCGCAGGGTGAGGTAAACCTCGCAATTTCTCTAACTTCTCTTGGTCTCGTGGTCTTAGAGTGTCTTTCGCTCCTGAATTAGGGTACCTGTAGGTTTATTCTGTCCCCTTTTCAGGGATATTACTTTTAGTCCTCCAGGGATACGGTCTTTGACCTTGGTCGTTCAGGGGTATTGCCCCACAGATATACTAAGTTGACTTCATAGCCAGTCAAGTATTCTCCATCTTTGTCTTAGCATCTTAGCCATCAATTTCCTGGCTATCGGAACATAAAAATCACAAGTAATATGAACTAATTTGTTACCTCAATATTTGTCTTCGCAGTTGCGCATATCTTTCATACGTCTACAGCTCCTCGAGCAGGTCGAGGTTTAGCTTCATTGCACATGGTCTTTTCCTGAACCTCCAGCCTCTCAACGTTGTTTGGTTTCGCCCTTTAGGATCTCAAATCTCATAATAATCTGGGGGGTTCTCCAAGGTTCCCCTGGACTCAATCTTTATTCTCTTTTGTAATCCTGCTCCCTCGGGCTACTCAAGCACCTCTAGAATCTCCAACTCCTCCTCATGGGATCATTGTTTATCAACTCTAATTTTCAGGCTTATTATTTCGCTCATTTAGGGCTGCTGGCCCTAAAATACCTCAAAACGCTCAAATCATGTTTCATCACTCTAAAAGAATCATCTCATGCAATATTAAAAATTCATTATCTTTTCGGATATAAAACTTCATAACATCGAACAAACACAACAAATCAACTCTCATTATGTGGTACCGATATACTTATCGTATCTCTGCTAGCCCTCGGAGACCAGAATACTCCCTATCTCTGCTAGCCCTCAAGGACCAGAGCACTCCCTGTCTCTGTCAGCCCTCGGGGATCAGAATACTCCCTGTCTCTGTCAGCCCTCGGGGACCAGAATACTCCCTGTCTCTGCCAGCCCTCGGAGACCAGAATACTCCCTGTGTTCTTAAAGGCCTTTGAGCTAGACCTTCTCGAAATTTCTCACAACAAAAAGGTTAAATAACAATTTATACCAAGATTTGATACATGCTTTGTCAATATTCTAGAGCTCATTCAATAAAAAGTGCATTCTCATGCGAATTTTATCACACATTCAATACATATCATATTTTCACAACATATTGATTGAGAAGATTAACATTCACACTAAAGTAAATAGACTTAGATCATTCTCCACAATATCTCAGTTAAGGAGTAGTCATTTATGCAAATCACATCATAAAATAGTTTATCTCGATCCTATCTATCATGGGTGAGTTATTCTTCTCACTCAAATTCATCATCTCGACGAGTCTAATTCAAGTATCATATTAGTATCAATCAATTAGCCAAGACAATGCATGCTACCTCATATATCACATTTTTCACGGCATAATAGCTAAGAGATAAATACTACTGCAAGTCTTAATATATATTCCACTTACCCTTTCAACACAATAGTCAAGAGATGACTGTTGATGCAAATATTAACACATTCATTTTCCATCAGATTAAACACATGTTCTCATGCTAAATTAATGCTTCTTATACGAGCTGATTTTTCAGAAATACTTAACACTAGATCATCAACAAAAAATGTCTTTCAAGCGATATTTCAATTTCGATTCACATAAAAAGCGCAAAGATACCTCCCTTAAGTTGTCAAGTATGCATCGGTTGAGAGCATTCATTCCCCCCTCCTTTTTGTGAAGCAAAATTCATTTGTTCGCGCAATTCTCTCGATGGTTGAAGTTTTTTTTTTTTTTCAATATCAGAATCGCAAGTGTTTTTCCTCAGCAAAAGAAAATAATATCATCATTCAGCCTTGATAATCGAATTAAGAATATCAAGAACCCAAAAGATATATTCTCATTTAAATATAAATTCCAAATTTGGTGTCCAAATTATTGAACTAAATTTCCTCAATATACATTTCTGTCAGAAGCTGCATCATTAGTATGAGAGTTTCATAGATCTCATAGGGATTCTATTGAACATCACAACGTCATTGTATACAACATTTCATAGCCATGCTCGTTACATATCATTACTCATCTCTAGTTGTAAGGCATAGCCAAAACATCAATAGGAAGAGCTTAAAAGAACTCTAAACGACGACTGCCTTTGTCCCTCTTTTCCAGTTTTCCCATCTCTCGATATTCAAGTATATTGATCTTTTATAATACCACCCTTTCTTTTCTTAATACTCCCTCCGTCCCACTATAAGTTTCCCACTTTCTTTTTTTGGATGTCCCACTATAAGTTTCCCATTCCATTTTTGGTAAATTATTTTATCTCTCCCAATCACATCACTTATACTTTATCTATTATTTTATCATACTTCATCTCATACTAATCTATTATTTTCTCTCTCGCCATCCCATCATTTGTACTACATTTATTATTTTATCATATTCCTTAATCAAAACACCTAAAAGAAGTGGGAAACTTATACCGGGACGGAGGGAGTATGATATATGGAAAATCAGCTATCTTCAACCTAATATTTTAAATTAAAAGCTCCAACGTTCATCTATTAATATCATTAAGAGAGGCCTTGAAAAATTAACAACCTAATATGCTAATAATAACTGGTTTTAACGACTTTGTCTCAAATTTCTATGAGCTGCATTTACACCTTCTCCTACTGTTAATAACTCACCTTTCTTGTTATACTTATGTTGATAATTCAATATATTCACCATAATTTAAAATCAAAAGCTCAAAACTTTGAGCTTATTGATGTTGCTTTAGTTCTTCTTTTTTTTTTAAACTTTTTTCTCTCAATTGGTGGAAGAACAGATCAACCATCCTGTCTTGATCACTGAATGTATATGCAATCCAGTACAATCTCGGAGTAAAATGGCAGAGCTTCTCTTTGAAACTTATGGAGTTCCCTAAGGGAGTCTATCTCTGAATCTGTTTCTAAGGGCTGCCTATATTTTACTCTTAAGAAAAGAAAATCCTCCCTCCACAGCTGTTCGAGTTCTTATTGTATTATGTTATATTAACTTTTATAATTCACTGTTTCCCTTCGTACTTCTTATGTCATTGCGGCCAAATAAATAAGAGAAACAAACGAGTTTTCATACAATATTGACAGTCAACCATGGACGAGATTCAACAATTTTTCATAATTGCAACCAGGTTGCCCTCTGCAAATTCTAGGAAGTTACAAAATCATAAACAAGACAATTAGTCTCTAGGCCTAGAAAAATGCTAATAGAATATTAGCGAACAGATGATGGACATCACAACCCCATTCCAACTTCTAGCAAAACTTTATTGATTAATATAACCCTCAATTCTTTCTCAATCACGTGCACTAACCATGATATATTGATATCAGTATATCACAATTGAAAATTATGTTCTCAAATCATACTCAATGGTCCATATTAATAATTTATTGCTTTCAGCTTCTTTGCATCATACTTAAGCAATTATGTTCCAACATGCAAAGTTATTTGCAGCATATATAAGAAAACTAAGAAAGAACCTGTAAAACCTGGGCAAAGGACTGCCCGTAGACTTTTCTGAACGGTACGCTATCTCCCAATTTCACCCATTTTTTGTTAGGCTTCAAGCCATGCTCACTCGCAAGCAAACCCAGCCTTCACTGTGGACACATCACTTATCCGAAACATACACAACACAAGTCTTCATTGTTAGAATTAGATACGAGAAAGTAAAAAACTGAAGGATGATTAATTTATGTCCAATTCCAGCTTTCAGCAAGGCAAACCATAACTTGTCAACTAAAAAGTTCACACATTCCAATAGCATGAATCAGCCACCCAAATAATTAATAGGCATAACTCATCTTTTCTTATTACACTCTCATGCTTAAATTCTTGAACTCAAAAGTGATCTCATAAGCATTGATCATCCTCCTTTGTTGATTGGATATGCTCCAATTCTCTTGCATTTCCAACCGTAATCGCATTAATATCATCGTTTTCATTAATAATTGGACTTACCTGTTTTGTCGAATGGTGCTCTGTTTCCTCGAAATCTCTATTGTTTCTCCTTATTTTTAACTTAGGTAGATTAATTTCCACCGCAATCCCTCCGTTGTCTTGTTGATTGACGTCAATGTCATCTGTGTTTGGTGATTTATCATTCATGGAAACATCGTTGTCATCTTCCCCATCGCTGCAATCATTCTCGTTAGCGTGCCCCTGTTTTCGCGCGACTGCCTCTCTTTCTTCTTCTGCGAGCGCGATCAATTTACGCCTCATAGTTTCTTCATCAGACCTTTCCTCCACTTTGTCCTCCGTTATAGCCCTTTCAAGAGATGTGCCTCTTGATATTTTCTTGAAATTACGCGGTGAGTCAGGTTTTCTTGATTTTTTCATCGGAAACGGCGGACGCGTCATCGCTTGAGGGGTTGGGTTCGAAGCGACTTCCAAGTCCTTCGTCTCCTTCGTTCGCCTTGCCTTCCCCATGGTCGATTCCAGGAGAAGCACGAGACTGTCCAGAAATTACGCTGGAAATGGTGAACGATTTCAAGAAGAAATCGCGAACAGTGGATTCTGTAGCAGTAGGTATGGAATTTGGATTGTGCACACTACGGATCACTTGTGCAAAATTAAAGATTTTATTCCTGAAGATTTATGGGAACAGGTCTCGCCCATATTCCAAAAATTTTGGAAATCCTCACGTCTCACCTCGGACAGTTGTTGCGTCAAAAAGTAACAACTACGTATATTGAATCTTCCCGTGTAGATTAGGATAATCACGGGTCCACGTCGTCACTTTCCTTGCAAGCTTTTCCACGAACGATTCTCCTTCAAGCTTCTTGAGGACCTACAAAAATACGCCGGAGGGGATTCCGGCGTGGAATCTCCGACGCTCAAGTCAGAATCATTCTCAAGGGAATTAAGGAGGAATTTCCCTGCAATTCGGGAAATTCTAGCAAATATTCAGATATTTCTTGTGAATTCAGTGTGTATTGAGTGTAAATCTCTTAGATAATAGAAGTGGTGCGTATTCAAGATATATAACGTAAATAAAATGATCCAACTAACCTCTTATATACCTGGCCCTTTTCATGGGAGAGAGGGAGACCTCTTCTCCCTATTTTTTCTCCAGTCCTCTAGTATGCAAGCCCTATATTCTCGCTTTTACTCTTTCGCTAGGCTTAATCCATCAATAACAGATCTTAAGTTTCCCTCATGGGCTGAAAATACTTGGCCCAAGAATAATTGGGCCACATATATGGGCCAAAAGCCCAATTATGCTGATTTCCCTCTTTGGGCTTAGGGGTGTATTAATCCCCTTCACCAAACCCTTATTCAAAACAAGACGGATTTAATTCATCTCATATCCACGTGTCGTTATCTCCGAAGACGACATATTTTGGCCGCATCACTAATGTTAATTTTTATGACTATTAATTGCATATTATGTATGTGTTTGATGCGGATAAAATATGTCGCTCTTGGAAAAGTCGACACGTGGAAACGGGATAAATTATAGTGGTCTTAATTAGGTCAATAAGCGTGAAGGTTAGATTAATACACTCCTGGGCCTAAAGAGGGAAATAAGAGTAATTGGGCCTTTAGCCCACATCCGAGAATTGATAGCCTTTGGGTCCAGGGATCTGGCCCAAAGGGGAACGCATAGTATGACTCATTCTTTCCTAACTCAATCAAAAGAAGGAGTCAATCCATGAAGATAGGGGCCAACACATGAGAAGACCGAGTATTTAGGGATCTGGGCCAAGCCTTCAAAGAGGTGGGCCGAATTTATAGGGAAAGGCGAGCAAATATAGGGGGAAAGAGTCTTCCTCTATCCGAAGAGGAAGGACCAGGTATATAAACAGGTTATTTTTACATTATCATTTACGTTTTACATAATATACATACTTTCACAAAAATATACACTGAATTGAGAAGAGATATTGCATTATTCGCCGGAATTTCCCTAGAATTACAGGGAAATTCCTCTTTGACTCTCCTAAGAAGGATTCTAACTTGAGCGTCGGAGCTTCTGCGCCGGAGCCCCCCTCCGGCGTGCTTTTGCAGGTCATTTTAGGATTCTCAAGGAGATTTGCGTGAAGATTGCCAAGGACGAACGAGTGATCCAAACCCGTGATTAGTAGTGCTCGTAAAGGAACGATTGATATCCGAAGGCGTTCTTTTTCGACGCATCAGTGTTGTATTTTTAAAAATAATTAATTCTTTATATTCAAATTTTATGATTTTTTTTTAATATATATAGTGTAATGTACTCCCTCCATCTTTGAATAAGTGTCACTTTGGCATTTTTCAACAAATTAAGATTATAAAGTGTGGTCCATATTACCCTTAATTAATTATAGCTAATTTTGATATAGAAATTTTGTTTGATAAAGAATGTGGTCAAGAATGTAGTTATTATTCATAAACCAAATTATATTTGGTATAAACAATGTTTATGGAATTTATTTATGAACAATATATATGGTAAATGAATAAGGGTAAAATAGTCAAAATTAAAGTAAAAAACTCAGAATGACACTTATTTTAAAATTAGTTAAAAAGCCAAAGTGACACTTATTAAAAAATGGAGGGAGTATATTGCTACAGCATTTTTTTTATATCTAATATAATAATAAATCTATATATTTTTCAAAAATAATTTTTTTAATTAATAAATTAAAATGTATTTCAATTCGGCGCTAATTTTACACTAGTGAATAAAATATAAATAACAATCGTTATGATTGGTATTAATAAAGAATATAAAATAAATATTGTATAAAATTATGTAAATTAAAAAAGGAATGATCATTTCTAATAAAATAATATATGGAATGATTTCATTCCTAAAAATAATGAAATGAATAATTGGCTACATTTTCCCCCCATTTTTTGTTAGACAATTTTCAATATCCCGCGTTGCGTGGAGAGTGAAAAGTGAAAACCCTTCCCTACTCAGCTACTCTTCAAAGGCCCGGACTATATACCCCTCCAACCTTGTTAGATATACTTCCCAGATTTTCATACCCCCAAAAAATACACTATGTTAGATGTATTCCCTCTTACAATAGCATGAACTATCGCATGGCGAATTAAAATATAAAATTATAATAACATGTACGTACCTTGTGGAGTTGGAGCGACGAGGCGGTGATGGTCGACATAACATTTTTTCTAGAATTTACTCGTTCATATAATATACTTTAACTCGACTCAAAAGATATAATTTTTGCAAGTCTACAAGAACGTAGACCCACTCTCATACCACTCTGTCACGCCCCAAATCTGAAAATATTGACCTTTCAAAAAGTAGTTAAAATAACTAATTTTAATGTGCCAAAAATTGAATCTTAAATTTATAACGTTAAAATAAAGGGACGCAATGGCTAATATAATTAAAATTACTTTAAGTATTGTAGCGGAAACAGTTGTAATAAAATCAAGAAGTTAACGACTAACTTGTAAACAAAACATATATCCATAATAAAAACCATAACTTAATTTTAATAGACATCTGTGCAAATAGTCTTTTATTCTTAAATAAATCATCGTCTCCCATCACCACTCCTCGCCATCCAACTCTTCAACCTGAAATTGTTGGGGGTGAGCATGCAAGCACACTCAGTGGGATTAAGTCATTCAATAGTTAATGCTAAAAATAAATAATCAAGTAATTGCAACTTAGTAAATAACATTCACATTGCCACATATACATTGCCACATATACTTTGTCATTGATACTTTGTCATTATAACTTTGCCATTATAACCTCATCGCATGTTTGTGGACCTTCCCAAAACTAAATTAATGACTAAGGTATTCCCACACGTAGACATCGCATGTTTGTGGACCTTCCCAAAGCCAAATTAATGACTAAGATAGTTCCACACGTGAGCACGGCGGGTTAACACCCGAAGACCCGTCGGTCCCGGACCCCATCTGGAGCCCCTGGCTATTAGATAACTTTGCCACAAACTTTGCCAATATATAATGTACTTTGCCACAAACTTTGCTAATAGAATGATAACTTTGCCAATAGAATAACAATAGTAATGAATTCACATAGTAAACAATTAACTCAAACATTTATCTAAAACATTAAATAATGAATAACATTGCAATAGAACTCTACAAACCAATGTAAAGATTAAAGCAATTAAAAACCCACCTCGATTAATGAACGTGAAAGTAATACGTAAAAGCCCTCGTATGAATTAGTTCTTGTAATTGTTGTTGCCATGTATGGATTAATAATTGTGGTTGTATTGTCGTGAAAGTACAAAGAATGACGAAGGTGTAGTTAAAATAAATTTGTAAACAACTCTTGAAGAAATGGAAAGACAATTGCATGAGTTGATCACTCACCACGCATTATATATAGTATTTGGATTAGGGTGAGTATTTAATAAAATTGGCGTTTCCTTCCACCACTAAAAGGGTGGAGTTAAAAAAAATATGTGTAACTAAATTGCAATAAATAAGGTTTTAATTTCTATGAATTTATTTATAAAATTTAAAATTCCAAATATTACACAAACTAAATAGTTGGCGTAGGTTTTGGGAAGATGACTTTTCATTACTCTATTAAAAGAGGGAGTTGCCAAAATTAACTTTTAAATAAATTGCAGTCAATAAGGATTTTATTTAATTATAATTAATTTAAAACAAATAATATTAGAAAAATACGGGGTATTACATTCTACCCCACTTAATAAAATTTCGTCCTCGAAATTTAGCATTATCATCGTGGCATAACATAGCAACAGGCACATAGCATATTGGGAACATTAGCATTAGTCAATGGAATACAATAGCATGAACTATCGCATGGTGAATTAAAATATAAAATTATAATAACATGTACGTACCTTGTGGAGTTGGAGCGACGAGGCGATGATGGTCGACATAACATTTTTTCTAGAATTTACTCGTTCATATAATATACTTTAACTCGACTCAAAAGATATAATTTTTGCAAGTCTACAAGAACGTAGACCCACTCTCATACCACTCTGTCACGCCCCAAATCTGAAAATATTGACCTTTCAAAAAGTAGTTAAAATAACTAATTTTAATGTGCCAAAAATTGAATCTTAAATTTGTAACGTTAAAATAAAGGGACGCAATGGCTAATATAATTAAAATTACTTTAAGTATTGCAGCGGAAACAGTTGTAATAAAATCAAGAAGTTAACGACTAACTTGTAAACAAAACATATATCCATAATAAAAACCATAACTTAATTTTAATAGACATCTGTGCAAATAGTCTTTTATTCTTAAATAAATCATCGTCTCCCATCACCACTCCTCGCCATCCAACTCTTCAACCTGAAATTGTAAATTGTTGGGGGTGAGCATGCAAGCACACTCACTGGGATTAAGTCATTCAATAGTTAATGCTAAAAATAAATAATCAAGTAATTGCAACTTAGTAAATAACATTCACATTGCCACATATACATTGCCACATATACTTTGTCATTGATACTTTGTCATTATAACCTTGCCATTGTAACCTCATCGCATGTTTGTGGACCTTCCCAAAGCCAAATTAATGACTAAGGTATTCCCACACGTAGACATCGCATGTTTGTGGACCTTCCCAAAGCCAAATTAATGACTAAGATAGTTCCACACGTGAGCACGGCGGGTTAACACCCGAAGACCCGTCGGTCCCGGACCCCATCTGGAGCCCCTGGCTATTAGATAACTTTGCCACAAACTCTGCCAATATATAATGTACTTTGCCACAAACTTTGCTAATAGAATGATAACTTTGCCAATAGAATAACAATAGTAATGAATTCACATAGTAAACAATTAACTCAAACATTTATCTAAAACATTAAATAATGAATAACATTGCAATAGACACTACAAAAAAAGGCCCATATAAAGAGGGCATTGGCGAGGGAATTGCCCTCTTTAATCACTTTGGCACCCACCCCACTCCACTACCACTTTTATTTCAAACTCGCACAGGCGAGAATCGAACCCGGGACCTCCGGAACAAGAAGTGTTTATGCGCTCCCTATGTGCCGTTTAGGCTAGGAGCTTTAGTCGTTATGATTTGAATGCAATTAATATATATATACATATTATAATTTTAATTTTTTTCTTTCTTTCCTTTAAAGTAACTTGTTTATCTTTAAATTGTCAAAACACATTTAATATATTTATTTTTAAATGTGAAATTATAATATTATGTGTTACAAATAATTAATTATATTTATTTTGTTTTTCAATTATAAAATTAAAGTTCCTTGTTTATTTTTAAATTGTCAAAAAAATATTTAATATATTTATTACTAAATGGAAAATTATAAAATTATGTGTTACAAATAATTGGTTGGGTTTAATTTTGTTCTCCAATTACATTTTTTTAATTCGTGATTATTCAATAATTATGTCTAATTAATTTTCTCCATAAATATATATATATATTTCAAATTTGTAATTAAATCATTGTTAGTAAAAATTATTTGAATATATATATTCAATATAATTAAAATTTAACATTAAAAATAAAATCAAGTATCATTAATAATCAAAACTTAAAAATAAATCCACCATTAAAATTGAAATTAAAAGATAAATATTTAAAAATTAATTAATCATTTTTTAAATTAAATTAAATTTTTTAACTTGATTAAAATTATAATCATGTGGTAACACACATTCTACAAGAACAAGCACAACTCATCCTCTCAACTCTAACATCATCATATTTCTATTTAATAAATTAAATTACATATAACATAAATTAATAACACAATTAAATTATCAAAACATTATATTTATAATTAAATTATATTATTAACAATATTTAACCATTAATTAATCTAATAATGATAATTAACTATTAACCTAATTAAAATTATCTAACAATTAATATCTAATAATATTATTATATTAAATTATACTCAGATTTGATTTGCATGCAATCCCTATTTCCTCGCCAATTTGATTTATTTAACAATTTGATTTAAAGAGGGGCAAAAAAAAAAGCAACTGTCGCCAATTTCGCGAGGGTATTAATTTTCCTCGCTAATTAGCGAGGGATTTTGGTACCCTCGCCAACGCGCTCGTAAATTGGCGAGGGCACTTTTTTCCACTCGCTAATTCGCGAGTGTGATTCCGCCCCTCGCCAATTCCCTCTTTATTTGTGCCCCTCTTTAAATCCCTAGCCAAATAGCAAGGGTTAAATCCCCCTCTTTAACTCCCCTCGTTATTTGAGCAATTTTTTGTAGTGAGAACTCTACAAACCAATGTAAAGATTAAAGCAATTAAAAATCCACCTCGATTAATGAACGTGAAAATAATACGTAAAAGCCTCGTATGAATTAGTTCTTGTAATTGTTGTTGCCATGTATGGATTAACAATTGTGGTTGTATTGTCGTGAAAGTACAAAGAATGACGAAGGTGTAGTTAAAATAAATTTGTAAACAACTCTTGAAGAAATGGAAAGACAATTTGCATGAGTTGATCACTCACCACGCATTATATATAGTATTTGGATTAGGGTGAGTATTTAATAAAATTGGCGTTTCCTTCCACCACTAAAAGGGTGGAGTTACAAAAAAAAATATGTGTAACTAAATTGCAATAAATAAGGTTTTAATTTCTATGAATTTATTTATAAAATTTAAAAGGATTTTTCTATCGTAAGATAGAGGGTTCGCCCTGTCTTATAAAAGGCGTCCAATGGAGAGTTGACACGTCACTTTGCTTCGTCATTGCAATCGCCCTTCGCAATTACTTAAAATATTAAATTTTTATAAAAGAAATTATAAAATTAGTAGAATACCCTTATAATATTATTTTAAAAATACATACAAATTTACAAAATTAACCCTCTTTTATTTCAAATAATCTCAACCAAATATCTTTTTGATTATAATTCAATTCAATTAAAAATACACCATTAGATATTGTAACACCCTAGAATTAGGCACAAATATCTGATCTCTTTTTTTTTTTTTTTCCCTTCCTGTTTCCCTTTTTCTTCTCATTTTTCAAAAAAAAAAAATTTCAAACTCTTTATTTTTTCATTTTTTTCTCTTTTACTTTTTTTTAAAAATTTTTAATACAAGATAATATTGTATGATTTTATTATAATCAATAATATCATAAACAACAATCAATAATACCATGAACATTAACTAGTAATATTTTATTACATCTAATTTCACATAGCTAAAATCGGAGGAATTTAGTGGGTGCGACACGGGGGTGAACTGCAGAATTTTGTCGGTGCAAGTTTATTGAGGAGTGAAATGAGTAAACAGGTGGGTGTGTAACTGGAATCTGAGGCTCAGTTCCCTGGAAGGCCCAATAGCTGGGAACCCTGGCTGAAGTGCAGCCGCTCTCGTCGGAAGGGTTGCCGCCGGCAAGGTCGCGGGCTGCGACTTCCGGCAAGGAGACTTGACGGCGACAGCCGTGCAAGTGATGGCCAAGGCCAAGTCGACGTCGGGAGGATGGGAGCCCGAGTCATTTTCGCGTGAGAGGCCTCGCCGGAGAGAGAAGGGAGGCTCCCGCGACTTCCGGCAAGAAGAATCGACGGCGACCGCCGTGCAAGTGGTGGCCAGAGCCAAGTCGACGTCGGGAGGATGGGAGCCCGAGTCGTTTTCGTGTGAGGGGCCTTGCCGGCGAGAGAGAAGGGAGGCTCCGGCGTTGAGCTCAAAATCCGGCGAGCACAACTTCAATCTTCCGGCCATGAGAAGCAGCATTTGTTTCTCTAAGAAAATTGCAAGAATTCTTCAAATCTAAATCTGGTAATTGGAAAATTGTGAGTTTACTCCAAAGCTTCAAAAAATGGGCTTCCAGCAAGTGAATTCGGATAGCTACGGAAAAGGCCATCACTGGTTCAAGCATGAATCCCTTTGAAGATTTCATGGTAAGAGAAAGAGATGCAAAGAGCACCATGTTTCGAGAGAATTCATGGATTTTTCTAATGCCAAGAAGAAAAAAATAGGGGAATTTGAGCAAAATTTTGTGTCCAAGCTTTGGTGAATGAGAAACAGAAAATTGTGAAAGCAGAAGATTGTCTGAATATTTACGTAATTTTTTAATTTAATATTTTTATTTATTTTAAAATAAAATGGTATTTTAGTCATTTTATATATATCAATTTAATTTATTAGTAGGGTAGTGCAATTGCATAATGCATAGAACAAACGCAACATATAAATTAAATTCAATACGTCAGATCAACGATCTAACGGTATTTTAAGTATTGCCTTTTGTAAGACAGTGCGAAACCTGTCTTACCATAGAAAGACCCAATTTAAAATGCCAAATATTACACAAACTAAATAGTTGGCGTAGGTTTTGGGAAGATGACTTTTCATTACTCTATTAAAAGAGGGAGTTGCCAAAATTAACTTTTAAATAAATTGTAGTCAATAAGGATTTTATTTAATTATAATTTATTTAAAACAAATAATATTAGGAAAATACGGGGTATTACAAAAACCCCCCAGAGCATGTCATTGATTCCGCTCCAGTCCCCTCCAGGAATGAGGGTCCCCCTCAAAATCCAGAAGAAAAGATACCTTCTCAGGCTGAGAGAAGTATCCTTGAAAGACCCCCTCGGAGGGACATGGAGAAGATCCCTAGTGACACTACTCTGGACACAGGGATCGGAGAAAGCACAGACGATACTTACCAGAGAGCGGTTAGTGATCAAATACAAGCCCTACGTAAAGAAATGAAGGACATGCAGAAACACATGACGGATAGTGTAAGTAAACCTTCCTACGTTACTGACTATCAATTCTCATCTAATATTTTGCAAGATGAATTGTCTTCTAATTTCAAACCTTTAAATTTTGAATATGATGGCACCACGGATCCGTATGAACATTTGATGAGGTTTGAGAATGCGGCTCTATTACACCGATATGGAGAGGGCGTTAAGTGCAGGGTGTTTTTAACCACCCTATCCAAAGCGGCCCAACAATGGTTCACACAGCTAGGGTCGGATACCATTCATTTGTGGTCGGAGTTTAGCGAACTGTTCTTGCATCAATTTGCTAGCGCTAGGAGGCAACCTAGGGCCACACTGACCCTGTTCAACATGCGGCAAGGGGAGAATGAGAGCCTTCGGGCTTTCTTAAAGAGATTCAACCAAGCAGCCTTAGAGGTACCAACAGCCTCTTCAGAGGTCAAAATCAATGCTCTTACCAACGGATTAAGAGATGGAGACTTGTTCACATCTCTAGCATAGAAGCCAGTGCGGACCTTTGATGAGTTATTAAGGAGAGCAGAAAAATACCTCACCCTGGAAGAGGTAAGGAAAGCTAAGCGTTCGGAGACCAGGACAATAGTGGGGAACGGAGAACGGAGAAGAGAAATCCCACTGAGGAGGCCAAGTCCAGAGAGACACAGAAGCTCGAGGAGGTTGAAAAACGTGAAGAGAGAAGAAGCTGTGCCCTGGAGTCCAAGGGGAAGGACAAGGAGATATACCCCTCTGAGGATAGAGCCAGCCGAGGTTTTAGAAGTGGCAGGGGATCATCCTGACATGAAGTTCCCCTATTCAAGAAACAGGGGTCCTCAGAATCCCAAGTCGGACAGATTCTGCCGATTCCATAACGATTACGGCCACGACACCAATCAATGTTGGCACCTGAAAGATGAAATAGAGAGAATGATTCAAGCAGGCCATCTAAAGGAATTCATTTTTAGAGATAGACAAGGCCCCAGAGGGCAAAAGAGGAAGGGCCCTGAGGAGAAGCCAGAAGATCACAGAAGGGAACAGAGGAAGAGTACAGAGGATCAGCCACCCCCTCCTCAAAAGAGGGGAACTATACACATGATTATGGGAGGCCCTGCTGATGGGGATTCCTTTAGACAGGGGAAGCAAAGCGTTAGATCGCTGAAGAATGAGAGGAATATGGAACACCACGAGATAGGAAAGATGACAGATGGTCCTGACATTCATTTTGGGCCAGAAGACGTTGGGGAACCCAGAGAAATTCATAATGACGCATTAGTCATTACCACGGATATAGCAGGATACGATGTGGCCAGAATTTTTGTAGACACGGGGAGCTCTGCTGATATCATGTTCTTGGAGTGTTTCAAGAAGATGGAATTAAACATAAAGCTCAAACCAGTGGAGACCGCCCTCTATGGATTCTCAGGGGGAGCCATTCAACCCCTTGGTTCAGCGTTACTACAAGTAGGGTTAGGAGTCGCCCCTAACCGACGTGTGCAAGTGATAGAGTTCCTGATAGTAGACGTCCCATCCTCGTATAATGTGGTAATGGGAAGACCAAGCTTGAATATCTTTCAGGCAGTGATCTCCACCTTCCACATGAGGATGAAATTCCCTGCCTCGGGGGGTGTAGGAGTGATATGCGGGGATCAATACCAAGCAAGGAAGTGTTACATAGAATCGATCAAGATAGCGGACAGGGACGTGTTCCGAGGGATGGAAAGATTTAAGGGTGAAGACCCTGAATTGAAAAGACAGAAAGTGGGTGAGCTAGTGCAAGAGCAACCCAAGGCCAAAGCAGATGAGGAATTAATGAGCATCGAGCTGTATCCAGGAAACGAGGGATTCACAACCAGGATAGGTACACACATGAACCCTGAGCTCCAAGAAAGGATGATACTCACCCTTCAGGAGAATGCGGATATCTTTGCTTTCACGGCGACAGACATGACGGGTATCCCTCCAGAGATAGCGATGCACCACCTTAATGTAGATCCCAAAGCTAGGCCAGTGAAGCAGAAGTTGAGGAACTTTGGTAAGGAGAAGAACCTCATTGTGAAAGAGGAAATTGATAAGTTATTGAGTGCAGGGCATGTGAAGAGAGTGCAGTTCCCTGAGTGGCTCTCGAACGCAATGCTGGTGTCCAAGGGAGCCGGCAAATGGAGGATGTGTATTGACTTTAGAGATCTGAATAAAGCGTGCCCTAATGATCACTATCCTCTGTCCAGAATTGATCAATTGGTAGATGCCACGTCTGAAGACAGATAGGGAGGAACATGGAGATTTATGTGGACGATATGCTAGTTAAGAGTGTCAAAGCAGAGGAACACATTAACGACCTGAAGGAGATATTTCAGGTAATTAGAGAAAATGGTATTAAATTAAATCCAGCTAAATGTTCTTTTGGAGTAGGGTCAGGAAAATTCCTGGGATATATGGTGACTCAGAGGGGAATAGAGGTTAACCCTGCTAAGGTGAAGGCGGTCCTCGACATGCAACCTCCTCGAAACCTAAAAGAATTGCAGACCCTGAACGGCAGAATCGCAGCTCTTAGCAGATTCATAGCAAGGTCAGCAGAGAAGAGCCACCACTTCTTCAAAACATTAAGGAAGGGGTCGAGATTCGAATGGGATGAGCAATGTCAAAAAGCTTTTGAAGAACTGAAGCTCCACCTGGAACAACTTCCGAAGCTGACCAAGCCCTCTCAGGGAGATGTCTTACTCTTATACCTCTCGGTAGGGGAACATTCCCTGAGTACAGCCTTGATGAAAGAGGAAGGCTCTACACAACAACCCATATACTATGTGAGCAAGGTCATCCAAGGGGCAGAGATAAGATATTCAGAGGTGGAGAAAGCAGCCCTGGCGGTGGTGGTAACGGCTAGGCGATTACGCCCCTACTTCCTGTCTTATAAAGTTATGGTGCGAACTAATTTCCCTTTAAAGCAGACACTAGGGAGAGCAGACTTATCAGGAAGAATGGTCAGATGGGCAGTGGAATTACAGGAGTACGATATTGATTACGAACCAAGGAGGGCCATCAAGGCCCAAGCTTTAGCAGACTTTATTCAAGAGTCTACCAGAATGGAGGAAGAACAGGGCTGGAAGGTATATATTGATGGCTCAGCATCCGCTTTAGGATGCGGAGCAGGGATAGTGTTGGTTGACCCTGACGGCCAAGAAGTACAGGTTGCCGTCAAGTTTCGGTTCTCAACCTCAAACAATGGCGCCGAATATGAAGCCCTGATTAGAGGGGCTAACATGGCAGCAGAGTTAGGGGCACAAAAGGTCACCCTTTATTCCGACTCACAGCTGGTAGTACAACAGGTTATGGGGGAGTACCTCGCCAAGGATGAGAGGATGATCGCCTACCTAGAACAAGTAAAGAAGTTAAAAAATAAATTCCATGCCTTTGAAGTGATACAGGTACCAAGAGAAGAGAATGTAAAAGCGGATGGACTGTCTAAACTAGCCAGTTCCACTGAGTTCGATGGGCAGGGAAAGATAACCCTGCTAGTGGCAGACCAATCAGCTACTGAGACCCTGGTGGGAGAGATAACAGCAGGGGATGACTGGAGGAAGAAGATATGGGAAGAGTTGAATAAAGAACAGGTAACTCCAACCCGAGAAGCTAAAACTTGGAGAAAGAAATATTGTATCCTAAGGGGCCAATTATACAAGAGATCCTTCACTCACTACAGGAAATTTGAGAAATCGCGACGACAACAATTCGTCATAAAAGCATCAATTTTCGTCACAAAATGTGTTTGACGACGATTTTTCTCCGTCGCAAAGAAGGTCGTCGTAGGTGCGTCGCATTAGGTAAATGTGACTTTATTTGAATTCGCCATCAACAGTCATCTTTTGGCGACGCTAAAATTCATCGTCACTATATTATTCCATCTATGGTGACGAATAATGCGTCACATTTGACACTAAATTTTGTCGCTGAATATGATGTTTCGTCACTAAAAGTTGAACTTTAAATGACGTTTTTATTTATTGTCACTAAAATATTAATTTTTAGCGACGATTATCCATTTTATATCAACCTTTTAAAATTGTAATGACGAAATTTCCGTCACAAATATATTAATTATTTCGTCGTAATTTATATAGTTCGTCACCAAATAGTTCAACTTTACATGACGATTTGATTTATTGTCACTAAAATAATAATTTTAAGTGACGATTTTTTCCATTTTCTACCGCATTTGTCAAATTTTAGTGACAACATTATCGTCACAATTAAATGAATAATTTCGTCACCTTTTATATAGTTCGTCACCAAAGAATAACACTTTAGTGACAAAATTTTAATCGTTGTTATATATATGTATTTATAATGACGACACAATGCGTCACGAAAGGGTAATATTCAGCGACATAATATTTTTGATCACTAAATAGCGTAGAAATGGTGACAGAATATTTTTGTCATAAGAAATATTATTTAGTGACGAATATTATAATTGTCACTAAATTTCTAGATATAATGACAACATATATTTCGTCTTCATTTAAATATTTCATCACAAAAGAATTATGTTATTGTTACGAATTTTTTATTGTCATTATATGTGCATATATATAATGACAACACAATTTGTCATTAAATAGTAATATTTTAATGATAAAATAGCAATCGTCATAATATTATATATATATATATATATATTTATATAGTGACAACATCTATCGTCATTAGTAATTAGTATATGGTGACAATTTTTTTGTCATTAATTATATTTTTACTGTGACTAATAAATTCTTTTTTATTGAGATTTTTGTTGAATTGTATATATCTATATTAATTAAATATATTTATAATAGACTAAAAATATTATATTATCGCAATGAACTAATTTAACTACTAAATTATATTCCGTCAAAAAAAAAAACTACTAAATTATAATAAATAAATATTTACACTAACCACTAAATTAAAGATGGTAAATAAATTTAAATTATATAATAAGATAAAAAATCAAATGAACTTAATTGTTTTAAAAGTCAAAAGCAACAAACATAAATATAAATATAAATATAAGGAAGATTCTCCTAAATCTCAAAGACTTATCCCCCTCTCAGTTAAGAAATTCATAAGTTTGTTCATGGTGCCTTTTATATCACTCACTTCTTCATGAAGTGCATCCCACTTCTTCATGAAGTGCATCCACGCGAGTTTCAACTTTTCTTTTGTCTCAAGTAACTCCCTTTTCAATTGGTTAGAAACATCATGTGAAACACTACGTCTACTCGGAGGCTTTGGACCATAACCAAACCCTTTTATATAACCAGTCCCATGGCCTAGGACCTCAAGAACAATATCAGTTGAACTTTTATCAATTCCTTGCTCAGCATACTCTTCTCGTTTCTTTACCATATTAGTAAAGAATGTGTACATGCTCAACATTAATTATGACAAAAAAAATAATTAGCATCAATATTAGTAATAAAATGAAACCTCATTTGTACATGCCTACATGACTTACCCAATTTTCTTTAGCCTCGTCGGATTTTCAACCATCTTTCTCTGAACAAAGTGTACGGGCATACAATTCAATCCCATCGTACTCTTCACCATTTAACTCATGTTTAGACTGCAAAAAATCAACATATTTAGCTAGCTCAAATGGATTGATCGTAAAATCAATAACACCATAACTATCCCAAAAAAACTAAATATAGTTTAAAGTCAATTAATTAAATAAAATTCAATCATTAACCAACAATTAAACATTACTAAGCATGAGAAAGAAATTACTCACAATTTCATGGAGCTTAACTACAAAAGTCTTTCTTCCCAAAATATGCTCGCATTTCAACTATTTCATATTTTCTTTATTCACTTGACACACACTAGAAAAATAATACAATTTAATATATAAAATTATACTAATAAATTTATCACAACATGTAAGCATAATTTTTAAAAAAATGATTATTATCTTGTAGTTATCTATTGAAAAAAGATCATAAAGCTCTTCCCATTGTTCTTGGGTACGACATAAATCGGGTTTGTTATTTTTTTGCTTCTTCCAAAGTTGCATATTTAACAAAGTGCTTATGCAACTTGTGACGTTGGTTTCAACTGCTAATTTTCAACCTATCAACCAAGGCTTGTCTCACACCAGAATCATCAATATTGGCATCCATGTGGATCTACATTTAATGTAAACACTTCAAATTAATTACAAAATGTGAAAATAAATGAGATCAATTTTGTACACATACCTTCAAATGATCGAATCCCGACTCCAACCCATCTTTTATATCCACTTCTTTCCACTTTTTTTCGGAACTGGAAGAACATCCCGAGTTACTATCCCAATTTGGGATGCAAGCTTTGCAGACTCGTCTCCGTTTAAAGGTCTTCCAACCGTAGGATCTACTCTAATCTTCATTTTATTTTCAGTATTTGTAAAATACTTTAAGTGTTTGACCTCGACATTTTTTCTTAGACCCAACAACTACATGTGGACATTAAACATTTGTTATAATATTTAGATAGTCAAGTAAACGTAAAAATAATTAAAATGATAATTAAAATAGTCACATTAAAAAAAAACATGCATGTTCAAATACTGTCACTGAGACATGACATGTAAGAGGTAAAACCTTATTATGGTCCCCAAAAGAGAGGATGAGCTTTTAATTGATTCAATAATGTTGAATCCAATACAATCATGTGTTGGATACAAATGACTCACGAAATTTAGAGTTATAATTCTAAAAATTAATTTATTCAGAACTTCATATCCACAATATAAAGAGTATATTTTCTTAATGTCTTACTTGAGAAATACATATATATAAAGACTCACATAACAAACACATATAGATATATATTTATACACACAACACATATAGATATATATTTATACACACAACACATATATATTACCCACACAGAACTCACTCAACAAACACATATATATATACACTCACACGACACACCCGTATAGATATAAATATATATATACACAGCACACACACATATTACTCACACAACAATATATATATATATATGTACACGCATGCACACACGTCATACATATATATTACTCACACAGTGCACACACATATTTATTTATTACTCACACTCACACAAGTCATCATACACATATAACAAAAAAAACACGCACAGCGCGCGCATATATATATAGAAAACTCACCTCGCACACGATAAGAAATCAAGTATTAGCACAAGAACTGAAATAAAAAATAAACACCCATGCAGATGCACTAATGGAGTAGGAGGGATTGAGAGTGATTTTAATATGTGAAAAAAATAAAAGAACCTTAATAAACTCATGGAGGCATGCGATCTGAATATATGAAAAAAAATTAGGGTAAAAATATATTTTAGTGGGAGATTGAATAAAATCAAATTTTGAAATATTCCTAATAAAATTTTTGATCAGAATCCCGCCAGATTGAGCGCTCAATCTAAATTTGAATGCTGGTTGTTTTTTTTGTTTTTTTTTTTTTTTTTTAAATTTAAACGCGCAATATATATATATATGGATGGAATGATTCTGCGAGGAATAAGGAAGAATATTGATACGGAAATATATTCTTGGAGTATATTAATGATATATGTTATTAGCAGGATAAAAAAATCTAAATCTTTTGGGATTTTCTAATTAAAATTGGTAAAGTCTAGTATGCACTCGAGTGCATGCTGTGCACCCTAGTCCATGTGCATTTTTTAGTTTACTGACTTACACTTTTTGGTGAATGGTGTTGCACTTTTCAATTATTACTTATACAGTTTAATAATTGAAAAGTGCAAAAGTGTAAGTCAGTAACTGAAAAGTGCAACATGGACTAGGGTGCACAGCATGCACTCGAGTCCATAGCAGACCAACCCATTAAAATTTGAAATAATCTTCAAATTTCATATTTTTAATATAATATATACTGTATATGGTATTAGTCGGATAAAATAATCTAATCTTTTGGAATTTCCCTAATTAGAGTTTGAAAAAATCTTCAAAAGAATTTTAAAAAATCCGCTCAAATTTTTTGGCTCCAAATTCTTTTGATTTGGCTCAAATTTCTTCATTGATTTAATTAATTATTTTTTTATTTAATTTGAACATATAAAAAAATTAATACAATTCTTTGACTAAAATATTTTTGTATATAAAGTTGAAATTTGTAGTTATATTACTAACTAACATCAGTATTTACTTACTAGTGTGTTAATGTAAATTATTTTGGGAAAATTTATTCTTGTACCCTAAATTCAATGATACAATTATGTTAATAAAAAAATACAATAACATTTACACACCGATAAGTTGAAAGTTAAAGTACAAGTTTATAAGTATTTTTTTTTTTTTGACAGAAAGTTATAACTATAATAGTAACAGTTAATAAGTGATATGATATTAGTTTATAAATGTAATTATTTTGATTAATAAGTGATATGATATTTGTTTATAAGTGTAGTGGTATCAACTAATAATTGATGTGATAGTAAATTTTAAAAAATTCAAAACACAAAATTGACGGTTACAGTTTACTAAAATTCAGAACTGAAATCGAACCGGCCTAATGATGCGACATGATTAGTACTGCATTTTATGGAGAAACGATAGCACTATAAGAACTCAATTAGTTTATACATAATAACTTTAAAAATTGAGAGCTGTGTACAACGTGTTGCACTCAACGATTGACCATGTGTTAAACTGTACTCATTGTTTAACCTAAGTTAGTTAAATTGACAAGAACTCAAAGCCACAAAATGCACACAAACAAATTCAATGCAAAGGCTTTTCATGATCAAAACCAAAGAAACAAGAAAATGTCCGGATGATAATTTCTATGATCACCTATCGAATTGTATGAAGATTTTGGGAAACCCGAAGCCATAATATTCTCAAATGAATTTTTTTTTGTATGATTACACACATATTCTCAAATGAATTTTTTTTTGTATTAGTAGTTTTAAATTTCAATGTTTCAGTACACCATAATAAAATAAGAGTTGAGATAAAAAAATTAGTCAGGTTTAAATTCTTTACTACTCTTTGTATATATCAAACTTCTTCAATGTCCGATCTCGTAAATTAATACTTTAATTAAAATATTATATTATGTGAGAAACAAATAATTTATTATCGCTAAATTTAAAAAGTATAATTAAAACTAGTATTACATAATATTACTCTCTACGTCCCATGATTATTTGCACAATTTCTTTAACGGGACATCTCAACATTGTTTGCACACTCCAAATAAGTAAATAATTCACATAATTTTTACTCTTGCAACATTCATCTAATTTAAAAAATGTCACTCTATTTGGGCCAACAACTTAATTCAATTTATAACTTTAGGTAAATCTCCACACACTTTAGTCAATAAATTATCAATAATATCCCTCCTTTATTTTACCTTACAAATCACTATATTCATTTTTTAAAACTACGTGATGGTCAAATCAAGCAAACAAAAAAAAAAAAAGCTTGAACAGATGGAGTAATTTTAAAGGACGTTCTAAAAAAGATTTTCTTATAAAGATGCATATAAATCTCATATTATCATAAGTAGCGAATGTTTATAAATATAAAATATTCACAAATAATTTTTTTATATTTATGTATTTGACAAATTTTCTAATGCAATATGATCGTATAGATACACTTGAATTTTAATGTTTACTTTATTTAATTTAATTTTTGATTTAACACTTTGACTCAATTTATTGAAACCTAATTTCAATTGTATATTACATTCAAGTATCACTCAATATATTTTAAATAGACATAAATAATTTAAATTAATTATTATATAAAATAAAACAATTCATTGAAACCTAATTTCAATTGTATCAAATACTTATCAGTTATCACTCAATGAATTTTAAATAAACATTAATTATTTAAATTAATTATTATATAAAAGGAAAACAATTTAAAATAATAGTACAATTTTATTATTAAATTTTTTGCCAGGAAAATTTGGCGCTGATAAATCAGAAAGGAATCTAAATCCCTAATCCTATAAATTCTAAATCTTAAGCAAAAGTGATCATTCCAATCTCATCTTTAAATTCCTAACCTAAATCTTAGAACCCTTTTCTGTCGTTGTTCTTTGCGCGGATCAATTCGTCAACCACAATTATGCAATTTGAGTTGATTTCTCAATATACAGTTGGAGTGTTGAATAAGTATTGTTGAAGGACCGCGCCTGGTGTTCCCCGAATCTGTGTATGGATTTGCTTATTCTTTCTCTAATTATGCTATCACACGCTTATTGAATTACTTGCTTTTTTGTTGTTCTGAATCTTTGGTCAACTCATGATGATTTACAGTGAATATGTTAATAAAGCGTTTTGTGATTGGTTAAAGACAAGTTGTTTCTTAGGTGGTAAAGATTAGGGTCGTGTGCTTGAGGCTGATGCTCTGTTCTGTTGTTTCCAGGTTATTTACTGAACAGGGTCATGACGATTTGATTTTAATTTTTTGGCTGAAAGTAAAGAGTTGTTTATCTTGACTATTTGATTTTAATTTTTTGGCTGAAAGTAAAGAGTTGTTTATCTTGACTTTGATACTGGGATTTATTTGTGCTGTCAGGAAAGTCATATTGATTGCTAAACCAATGCAAAAAAACAGAGATTTAGAAACGAATTAGATACCATAAACATTGTATCTAAACAGGTTAGAAACGGTTCCTAATCGCATGGTATCTAATGTTAGGAACGGTTTTCTAAATTCCGTTTACCGTTTTTTCGGTTTATAATGAGAGACGGAATGGTATCTAATGTTAGGAACGGTTTTCCAAAAATCCGTCTATAATTTCGTTCCCAATCCCCATTCCAAGCCTTTAATCCTCATTCCAAGCCCGAACCCCACCCGACACCCATCCCACCCTACCCTACCCTACCCTACCCTGCAACCACCCCCTCTCCAATTATTTAATCCCCATTCCAAGCCCGAACCATCCCAACCCAAACCCACACCGTCCTAGCCCGAACCCAACCCGCCATCCCAAACCCCCAACCACCCCCCTCTCCAACTATTTAATTGACCTTTTTTTGGTCTATATGGGAATTGAACCCAGGTGGATAAGTGTCAATTATTAAGCATCTGCCACTAGGACAGATAACTCTTTTGTTTTATCTTTTAATATTAATTGTATATGTGTATTAATTTATTTCTGTTACGTGTATTCAAATTGTAACTTTTAAATTTGTAAATGTAATTTTTTTTTATTAATTTCTAAAAATTGTAATTACTCACCGCCGTCAATAAGCTGTAAAATATTAAGAACAATGCATAGTTTAGACACTTTATTTTATTATAATAGTTTAACATATATAATTAATTGATTAATTTGTAACTTTAAAAATATATAAAAAAAAATTGTTATTGAATAATTTCAATTGTAAAAGTCGATCTTACTTTATAAATTAAAATAAATAAATTAAAATACGTTTAATCTTCATCTTCTTCTTCTTCTTTTTCTTCATCATATTCATCTTTGCAGCCGTGCACTCAAGTACACCGTGTACTTGAGTGGACCTTGACCGGTCAACTGTTGACCGTTGATCAGTCAATGGTCAAACTATGAAAAAAAAATCGATTTGTTTTTTTTGAAAATGTGTATGTTAGTATATTGAAAAGTGCATCATCGTTTTTTAATGAAAAGTGTATGTTACTATATTTCAAAAATTGAGTTTTGAACTTGTGACATTATGGTAAGGCAATTCAAGGACAACCACTAGGGCTGTGATATCGCTGGATAGGTGCAGTAGTATACTTGACACACTTGAATGACAAAATTTATATATTTGTTCCTATACCATTTATATCTTTGTTCCTAAGGGGATAAATCACATTTGAACAATAGAATATCCTAGGACATCCCGCATATTCTAAAATTAAATTAAATATAGAAAAACTGGTACTACTTAATATAGAAAAACTGATACTCGGTGCTAAAATTAAATTAAATATATAAAAATTGGCATTAAATTAAATTTCAAATAAATTTCAAAAAATTGAGTTTTGAACTTGTGACATTATGGTAAGGACAACCACTAGGTAGTAATACCGTGTACTTGAGTACACAGTCCTACCCCGGATAGTGCACAATTTATATCTTACTTTAATTACTACAGTTGGTAGTCGATCTTCTTGATGCAAACTTGGATATATGAAATTTGTATCCAAAGAGTCCTGAATGAATTCTGAATTGAGTACTTTAATTACTACAGTCTTTATTATTGGTAGTCGATCTTTCTTGATGCAAACTCGGATATATGAAATTTGTATTCAATGAGTCCTGAATGAATTCTGAATTGAGTCAATATTATCTTGAAATTTACTCAATGTGACATTGATTCAAGATGTTTGCCTACTTGAATTTAGTTATGTGTACGTGTATGTGTGTTCTAGACGCATGCTGATTTAGTTATATGTATATGCGTGATAAATCTCATTTTTATACAATAATTTACTAAATTAAATGATAATTGTAATTTATAGTAGGCGAATTGATAAGTAAATTGATATATTATAATAAAGGCTTGAGGTGCACAACTTACCTCGTATGGTAGAGACAATATTATTAATGCCGTGACTCACCTTCGATTGACCTACGTTCTAGAGTTACCGAGTTTGAAAGAAATTCAAGAATTATTGTCATTAATCATATATTATATATATTGTCATATAATATATATTTTCATATAAAAGATATAGAATATATAATATAATATTATTATAATATCTATATTTATTATATAAACTTATTTTTTAAGAATGGACAAAAATCGAAATTGACATATTATTAGATAGGATTAAGTTTAATTTCCTTTAGAATGTATTTTTCACAAATTTAGTAAAACTAAATAAAAATAATTTCTATAAAAAAAATTTCAATTTTTATTTCAAGTTCATTTTGACACACAATAATTTTTTATTTTTATCTCGATTGATCTTATCCCTTTTACTATACTATTTAGACTATTTTACCATTAGCAATGCTTCAAGTATTTATACTTTTTTCTAAGTGGATGATAGCATTATTTTTTAATCTAAAACTTTTTATAAAATACTATACAAGTTTCTTTATAAGTCTTAATAGTAGTTTTATAAAGATTTAGAAACTTTTAAAAATTATTGAATGACTTTTTTTTTTTAATCTAACGTTCATACAAAATTGATATACATACTTTGATTAGAGAATCAATTCTTAGAATATTTTCATTAGTTTATACTTTTTCTAAATTGATGATAGAATTATTTTTTAATCTAAATTTTTTTAAAAAATACTATACAAATTTAAAAAATTATTAAATGACACCTCCTTTTTTTTAATCTACAAAATTGATATACGAGAATCAATTCTTGGAATATTTTCATTAGAAAATAAATTGATATATATATATATATATTGGCATATGGAATTGAAGATATAATATAATAATATTATTATTATAATATCTATATCTATCCTAAAATATATCTACATAGTATTATTCTAACATTTATATTTATCCGATACATACAAGATATATTAATTGATTTTTTTATTTTTTTTACTATTTATTAATTAAATAAAAGAGTAAATAAATTAATATAACTCCGTCCATATTCTCTCATTCTCAATTCTCTATATACATAAGTTTTTGATTTATTTTTTAATTTAATTTTATCATTTGACTAATTAGATACATATTAGAGATGGTTAGATTTCGTATCCCAAATTTCGTGTACTACCTTATCTCGTTTTATATTGGGGAGAAAAAATTGATTGTTTAGAGACGGTGGTATATGTATCTAATCCGTATCTAAAACTCTCGAAATTGAAAGTCACGTATCTAGTCCGTATCTAAAACTTTCGAAACTAAAAGTCGTATCTAATCTGTTTATAATGAGAGACGGTTTTATTTTCGGTTTCAAATCTCGATTTTTTAACAAATCCGTATCTAATCCGTATCTATTAGAGACGGATTAGGTGTCCGTCTCAAAATTTCGGTATCAAAATCAGGCTTTTTTTGTAGTGAACTCTGAATTCTTCATAATTTGGCCACCATCTTTTACCATCATCATGATTTCTTAGATTGGGTAGGTGGGGGTGGGGTTAGGATAATGATATTTTCAACCTTGTGACGATTAAATAAAAATACAACAGGCAACGATTGGAAATTAAAAAATACAAAATCACATAAATAAGATTCATAATTACACTCTCCAGTAAGATTCAGCAATTGGATGGCATTTTCATCTGCCTTTGGAGGAAGAGTAATTAGCGAAAAAAGGCTTCTCCTCTGTGAAAGGTTGAGTGGATTCATCCGTTACACTAGCTAATCTTGAAACACTACCCATCCATTTCTTTGAGTTTGGTCCAATAACCTCTATCTTGTATTTCCATCCATCAACGGGCTTCCTTCCAGTAAATATGTGCGTTTTTATAAAGCTCGCAATCTGGAACTTATTGAAGACAATTCAACGTTCAAATTCTTGAACCAAGATGTATTCTTCTCTTTGTGACATATCTTTTTGAAATATAATTTTGTGTCTTAGGGGTGCTTGGATGTAAAAAAATATTCTCATTTATGCTTGGATGTAAAAAATTCTTGGAATTCTTGACTAAACGTATGATTGGTATTATCTTACCTGAGTAACAGCAGAATGTGCTGTTTTTAACAGCAGAATGTATACAATTCTAATGTTGGTAACAATGGTTGCTGCTTGAACACGATGCATATGTTATATATGTAAAGAGCTGTTTTTAACAGCAGTAAAATTGTTTTTGACAGCAGGAAACTTGTTTTTAACAGCTGAAAACTATTTTTGTACAGTAGAAAATTATGTGGTCAACCGTTTCTCTTCTTGAGTCAACCGTTTCCCTTCTTGAATTCTCAGTGTATATTATGTAGTCGTATTAGTATGATACATTAGATAGAAACTAAAGTGAGTCTCCTAGTCTAAAACCCATGTTCATAAGTTCATCAACTCTCAACTGTTGTTTTTGTGTGTATTTTGATTTACCTGGATTCAATTAGTTTATGCCATACTTTTTGCGGTTGATATCATTTGTGAGTATGTTGTAGTTTATGGTGAAATATATGTTTAGCATGAAAACTCAGTTTGTAAAATATAGATAATGCTATTGTACATCAATCTACTTTTATATATTCTCTCATCTGGTGAGGATTTTGGAGATTTGCATGTATTGAATGTAAACATGGTTTGGGATAGGGTTATATGTTGATCATCAACAACACCGCACTATTTATCCACAATTAGCTTTGTGTTGAAATTGACATATGTTTAAATAAACTTCTCAAAAAATAAATTTATTGAATGTTCAATAAAAATCTATTGCTTAGTTAATGGTTAGATAGTATATGCTTACAACTCTCTTACTTCCCTTGTTTGATAATTTGTGTGTTTGATTTGTGAATTTCTTTGATTTTGGTAATTGTTGTGATGGGGCTTTTTTTTATTTATGGGACAAGAGGATTTGGATTTAGTTATATTATATGCTTATGGAGTAATATATATTGGTGTCACTTTTAATGGATTCGTGCCTGATATTCCAAAAACTGCTGTAGAATTTAAGCTGAAATTGAAATATTAGTTCTCAATTTGCAGTGATAATATTTGCAAAAATATTGGTTAAAAAATGATATAAAGAAGATATTTATCCATAAATCGAAATTCTGCCAATATTCTCAACTAGTCTAAATATTTTTTTGATAGCATTGATCATTCAATAAACAACAAAAAGTATGTAAAAATCGAAAAAAGTAGGGTAGATAAACTGAACACTCCACAACATTACTGTCACTTGAGTAATTGAGATATCCCTTGTCAGTATTGAAGATATATTTGGACCATGGAGATTAGCTTAACTGTACTTCAAAAGTGAAGTTGTAAATCACAAAAATGTTAATTTACTTATATACCTCTATTTTATTGTATAAAATAGTAAATGTAATGTTTTTACTTTTTTTTCTACATGCTGATTGAGCACAAAATTGTGGTTGATATCGTATGTGAGTCTGTTGTAGTTTATGGTGAAATTTATGTTTAGCATGAAAACTCAATTTGTAAAATAAAGATAATGCTACTGTACATCAATCTACTTTTATATATTCTCATCTGGTGATGCTTTTGGAGATTAGCATGTAATGAATGTAAACATGGTTTGTGATAGGGTTCTATGTTCATCATCTGCAACACCGCACCATTTATCCACAATTAGCTTTGTGTTGAAACTATAAAAATGTTGTGTCTGGGGATGGATCAATGGTGTCCATCATGCAAGGGATTGAGCAAGTTAAAGATTTAATTCATAATTTAACTCTTATAACTATTAACATGCAACTGGAGTAATTCATATTGGCTCATGACTTTCACAAATATTGCAAAGCGAGAACTACCAATTTCCAGTTAGTGCCCCCACGATATTAGTTAATGCTTGTCTTTCTGGTAGTTAGTTCTCCCATGATATTATGTTGGTAGTTTTAGCATTTTGTGGATACCAGACATCTTAGCATATAACTTTCATAATTTAGATTAGTCATTCTCTCTATTGACAACTTCAATAGCAGTTATTATTGCCTCAAATCATGTGTGTGGTAGCAGTAATGACTTTCTTAAGGTGTAGGTTAACTTCACATTCCAATTATTGAGGGTATATTCATGTGCATTACAACCTAGTTGCACCTATTGGACAATCTTTCTTTAATTAACCTTTGAACAATGTTTCTATATGCAGGTCCTCTACAACATTCAGGTATCAGCCAAAGCATTGCCATTTTTATTTTCTCTATATTATGAAGATTTCTTCATTAGCTCTTCATATTCATACCGGATAAAATCGTTGAAGCTCGAAATACTCTCCTCTATAGCCACATAGTCTTTGATTTTCTCTATTTTTCTGGAGTTCCAGGTACTTGCTCATATAGTTAGTTTATTCTTCTGTTTCTAAAAACGTTGGACAATTTTACTAATTTGCCACCAAAGACGTGTTGCTAATTGACAATTGTGCAACCACAGACTTAAAATGTGGCTCACATTTCAAAGCTCATTTGATCATATAAAGACACAATTTTCTTAGTTAAAGTTAAGCATGAACTTTGGTAGAAACAACATTCTCATTGTTGAATCGTTGATACATACACTCTTTGTATATAATTATGCTTTGGTGTAAGAGAATAAACTACTTAACTCTATGAAGTCAATCATTTCAACCATTTTTTTCCTTTTCAAGCACTGTCCCTGAATAGTACATAGTCTCTTTTTTATTCGTATCTTATTATCATATGCTTTATTTTACTATCTTCATTGCATTAGTGCTGAGTTTCTCTGCATTTTTCTCTCCTTTTGTGGCTTTGTGCTGAGTCAACATGCTTGTTTTTATGTAATTATTCGTCTTCTCTGTCCATCCAGTCTCTTGTACATCTTGATTCATTACATTTACAATAAATGGCCATTAAAACAGGTAAAGACTTATTAAATTGATCAACTTGGTTATTTATCTGTTTTTTCTTGATTTTCTGTTAATTACTTTATTTCTGGATTTGGGATTCTAAATTTCAAGATTTTAAGGGTTCTACCAAGCCTATGTTTAAGATTCTGCTAAGTCTTTGTTCCTCTGTTTAATATTATAATTACTAAAACTAACAATGGAAATAATTCAAATCATATGTCAAATGATTGACTTCTCTTGTAGAGGTTATTGTAGAGAAGCTTATTATACTGCCATGTAAGTGCCAATATTGAATCTTCTTGAAGTAGGAGAGAAATAAAGGTATTTTAGTATTTTCACTATCATGCATGCCTTCAATTTATGCATTGATTATGATAATATGATTCTAGGATTGCATATACACACAATACAGGCTTCTCCCTGTTCATAATTTTCCTTCCTGCAAATGTAGGTGTCTTAAGATATATACTTATTTAAGGGTGATTTGTGTATGTTACCCCAATTTGCATTTTTAATTGTAGTCCATTGCTTCTGAGTTTAAGAGATAATCTCTGCTGAATTAGTTTTAATAAATTTATGGCTCTTCGTATGTTCACAAAAAAGCCCCAGATTCATGGTAGTTTGTTTAGTCGCGGTCTTCAAGATATATAGTTCTTTTAATTTTTGTTTTTATTATTGTCAAAATGACCCTTTGACTTTTTTTTTTTTTTTGATGGTTACAAGTTAAATACACATCCCTTTTTCCCCTCCCCATGACTCGAACCCAGGACCTAAGACCTAGGTAGTGGTGCTCTAACCACTTGAGCTATCCCACTTTGTCAATGACCCTTTGACTAATTTGTATGATTTGAGAGGGGGTAAAATTGAGCCATAAACCATTTTTTTAATAGAGCAAATTGGAAGTTGCTGCTTGTGTTGTGTCTTTTTGCTGTTGCTGCTGTCTTTTGTGCCTTATTTGCTGTTGTTTTGTGTCGGTTTGTTGTTATGTTATGCTAGTTTGTTGTTGAATTGTTTATGTTTGCTGTTTGGAGTCCCTATATGCTGGTTAGGTGTTTAGAGTTGCTGATTTGCTAGTATTTTGTGTCAAGTTGCTGTTTGAAGTTGCAGTTTGTTGTTTAGAATTGTTGTTTTGATGTTCGAATCATGGTTGTCGTTTGCTGTTTGAAGGGTGGTTGTTGTGTGAAGAATCTAATGATGTTGTTTGTCTAATCATAAGATTTGTAACTAGTTGTTTCTCAAACCCTTCTCCCTCATCGTCATTTTGTAAGAACTAATAAATCTTTTCCCGTGTCTAATCATAAGATTTTATTCTGTTTTCTGGACTAATCATCACATAAATTAAAATTAATTAATCTTGTGTTTCTTTTGCACTGAATATTCTATACTTCTAATTCTGAATTTTGGAATTGTGTAAAAAAAATAGGAGATTTGATATTTTTTGTTGAAGACATGTGAGATATTTTTGTTGTTGCAAATCTGATTTTTTTTTTTTTTTTTCTGGGATTATTTGAGGTTTGGGTTAGTAGGCATGCTATTTAATGACATGTGTGAGGCATTTCCCTCCAAAAAAATGTCTTACGCCTTTTTCCTCCACTACCCTATTTTTTTTGGCAAAATATTTGATGGTTGGGACCTTTATTGAAATTTGTAAAAGAAAATTACCTTTTACAATGATCAAAATAATACACCAGAACCGAAAGTAATAATATATATATATATATATTTTTTTTACAGAAAACAATCAAAACTGAATAAAAAACACTATAAGAGAAGTACAGAACTACGAGAAAAGAGAAGAAAATATACCTTTTATTAACCATCATGGAAGTGAAAAGAGGTTACTTTTCAATATAGAAAATGGATGGACTTTTCATGAGTTAATTTGTGTATAAGGTCAATTTTAATTGAGAAAAAAATGTGGGTATATATATATTTATTTAATACAGGTAGTTTAGATATTTTTATTAATATTATAAAAAAATTAAGTGAGTTCATTTTAAGAAAGGTGGGTGTCAATATTCGGAGTCTTATTAAAATTGTCACTAATTATTACTCCCTCCGTCCCGTATTAACTTTCATAGGTAGGTGGAGTGAAGTTTTGAAGGGTAATTTTGTAAAACATCTATAAAGTAAAGAATGAGTTGACTTTTGTGTATTTGTGGAGAAAAAGTAATGACATTTGTGTAAAATTGAGGATATTGTGAGGGTGGAGTTTATAAAGTGTTTTCCATTTTAAGGGTGTGAAAGTTATTGTGGGACGTTCCAAAAAGGAAAGTGTGAAAGTTATTGTGGGACGGAGGGAGTAATATTTTAAATAATTAATGACGAAAAATAGTATCGTCATGAAAAAATATATTTTTATGATGTTGAATATCGTCACCAATTATTATTAAAATTGTCACCATTTATTATTGTGATGAAAATATTTTGTCACTAAATTATTTGAAAATTAATGATGAAAAATAAAATTGTCATGAAAATATATATTTTATGACGTTGAATATCGTCATCAATTATTATCAAAATCGTAACCAATTATTTTTGGGACGAAAATATTTTATCACTAAATATTTCAAATAATCATGACGAAAAATATTATCGTCATGAATATATATATTTTTTTGACGTTGAATATCGTCATCAATTATTATTAAAATTGTCACTAATTATTTTTGTGACGAAATAATTTTATCACTAAATATTTCGAATAATTAATGATGAAAAATAATATCGTCATGAAAATATATTTTTCATGATGTTGAATATCGTCATCTATTACAATTAAAATCGTCACCAATTATTATTGTGACGAAAATATTTTGTCTCTAAATATTTCGAATAATTAATGACGAAAAATAGTATCGTCATGAAAATATATTTTTTATGACGTTGAAATATCGTCATCTATTACAATTAAAATCGTCACCAATTATTATTGTGGCGATAGTTTAGCATTGTCAAGAAAACCTATTTCCATGACGTCGAATTTCGTCACCATTTATTATTAAAATCGTCACATAGTATTATTGCGACATACTTATTACCATCGTCACGAAATATACAAATTCGTGACGATTTTTTTTGTAATTGGTTACGAATTTAAATTTCGTCACAATTTCTAGCACTTTAGTGACGAAAAATAAAAATCGTCACGTTTAAGTAATTAATTGTGACGATTTTTGTGTCGTCGCAAAAAAATTCGTCACGAAATGTGTGATTTCCTGTAGTGACTCAGCCCTATCTGAAATGCCTTTCGAAAAGAGAGGCATAGTTAGTAATCAAGGATATTCATGAGGGTTGTGCGTCCAGCCACGAGGGTTACAAGACTATGGTGAAGAAGGTATTTAGAGCAGGTTTCTATTGGCCTAGTATCATCAGAGATGCTAGGGAATTTGTGAAGAAATGCGAGAAATGTCAGAAGAATGGACCCTTAATACGAGTACCGGCAGAGGAGATGGGCGCCATGTACTCGCCCTGTCCCTTCGCCAAATGGGGGATAGATCTAGTGGGACCCTTCCCCTTAGCACCTGGAGGAAGAAAATTCTTGATCGTAGCCGTGGATTACTTCAGTAAGTGGGTGGAGGCCGTACCCTTGGTTAAGATAGAGGAACATAATGTAATTCTTTTTCTCGCTAGACATATTTGTTGCAGGTTTGGAGTGCCCAGAATCTTTATTTTCGATAATGGAACACAATTCAATGGAGAGAAAGTAAGGAAATGGTGCGAAAGATGGAATATTATACAGAGATTCACTTCGGTAGCCCACCCACAAGCTAATGGGAAGGTGGAGGTTACAAACAGAATTCGAGTGGATGGCATTCGAACACGACTACAAAAGGTAGGAGGAGGATGGGTGAAAGAGTTAGACAATGTCCTTTGGTCCTACAGGACCAGCCCCAAGACAGCTACAGGTGAATCCCCCTTCTATTAGTGATACCTTCCGAGGCCAGACTAAGATCACATCAGATCACTTATTTTGAAGAAAAAAGAAACAAAGAGTTGATGAGGGAGGCCCTGGATCTGGTAGAAGAAGAGAGGGAGATGGCAAGGCTGAAAGCAGAAAGATACAAGAGCCGGATCAAGGCAGCATATGATCGCAGGGTAGTTCCACGCTCCTTTAAAGCTGGAGATTTAGTCCTTCGGAGGGCAAACGCCTTGAAGAATACAGGAAAGATGGAAGCTAATTGGGAAGGTCCATATAAGGTAATACAGGTCCTAAAAGGTGGAGCATACAAACTCCAGGATATGACGGGAAAAGAAATACTGAGGCCATGGAACGTGTGCCACCTGAAGAGATTTTATGTTTGAGGAAGGTGTTATTCCCTTACCATCTTTCCCTTTATGAACAATTTTAAATGTTTATTTCTCACTCGAATAATTGCTTCACCGGCACTCTTTTTCCCTCTACGTGGGTTTCCCTTTGGGGTTTTACCACGGAGAGGTTTTTAATGAGGCCGGCATAGGTTCCCCTTATTTGCCTATGTTGATGAACACTTTTGATCAATGGAGCGTCGTTTTGGAAAAAATTCAGCAAATTCCCTTAATGCATGTTAATGTGATGATGAGATGATTCTTAGATTCCGATTTTATGATGAGATGTTTATTGTACATTAAATATTGTGCTGAGATAACTGCTAGGTGTCCATATAATAATGAGATAATGAATGCGTTTTGGAAGCTAAAACAATAAGATAATAGAGATACTGCGAGGTTTATCTCATCCTGAAAAATTAGGAGGTTTATATAAACCTCATTAAACGAAACAGGAAAATCTACACCAACACACAAAGATTCGAAAGGGAAATGCCTAAGGACAATTCCTAAAGTTTTTATCCACGACAGCCTCTAAAGCTAGGGGGAGTAGGGGGTATGGCAGCGGAAGATATGATTAACCTGCCAATAATCCCTAAGAACTCTTACGAGTATAAACAACTTCAGGGAGAGTATAATCCCTAAGAACTCTTACGAGTATAAACAACTTCAGGGAGAGTATAATCCCTAAGAACTCTTACGAGTATAAACAACTTAAGGGAGAGTATAATCCCTAAGAACTCTTACGAGTATAAACAACTTAAGGGAGAGTATAATCCCTAAGAACTCTTACGAGTATAAACAACTTCAGGGAGAGTATAATCCCTAAGAACTCTTACGAGTGTAAACAACTTCAGGGAGAGTATAATCCCTAAGAACTCTTACGAGTATAAACAACTTTTGGGAGAGTATAATCCCTATAAACTCTAACTTTTGGGAGAGTATAATCCCTATAAACTATAACTTTTGGGAGAGTATAATCCCTATAAACTATAACTTTTGGGAGAGTATAATCCCTATAAACTCTAACTTTTGGGAGAGTATAATCCCTATAAACTCTAACTTTTGGGAGAGTATAATCCCTATAAACTATAACTTTTGACCCTATAAACTATAACTTTTGGGAGAGTATAATCCCTATAAACTATAACTTTTGGGAGAGTATAATCCCTATAAACTCTAACTTTTGGGAGAGTATAATCCCTACAAACTCTAACTTTTGGGAGAGTATAATCCCTATAAACTCTAACTTTTGGGAGAGTATAATCCCTACAAACTCTAACTCTAGGGAGAAACTACAAGCATTATCAAGTCATCAAGTAAGTACAGAAACATAAACTCCATATTCTCATTTAAAATTTCTCTATGAGCTTTAGAGCCTTTACGTGTCAAGAAGATACTAGAAACATGCTAAACTTATGATAAAGAAAAGCAGAACAGGTACTACATCATATGTCTAACAGCAGAGATATATATATATATATATATGCATGCCAGGAGATAATGTGCAGGTACGATATCAAGCAGAAAATAAAACAGAAATATCCCAGACCAAAGGCACCATGCGTTGGCCCTCCACAGAAAAACGCAGGAGTGTGGAGTCTCCTGAAAATACCAAAAGAGACCTTAAAGGCCTCAACAAAAATAAAAGTGTCTTAAAAGTACCAGAATGTTATGAGAGAAATAGAATTATGAAGAGAGGGGAATTTCACTCTTCCCCTCAAAGCCTTCCTCTGCCTCGTCAACCTGTCCACTGGAACCACCCCCCTCTGCCTTCTCCTCTAGAGCACCAACCGCCACAGTCGCCACAGGATCAGGGTTAGCCACGTGGATGGGGAACGTCAAATCCTTCGCCGGCACCAGATCGTCCAACTTCAGAGCAGTTCTCTTCAGCTCCGAGACCGTCTTCCTCATCCCAAGCAGCCACCAGGGAGTGCTGATGTCCTCCTTAGGATCTCCAGGGAACTTAGGGGGAGTGGCCAACTCATCTAACCGAAGAGCACGAGTATACTGGCCATCAAATCCGGGGGCGGAATGTTCTGCTACGGCGTTGGAGAACCCATGATCGATAAAATGGGGAATATATGCACCTATTGCTCCCAAGAAGCTGGTACTCTTAAGAAAGGCTTCTAACCATTCTCGATGCAACGTACCCAGAAACTGTTGTCCCATAGCGGAGGTAAAAAGAGAATCGATGCACAGCTTCATCCCAGCCAGAGGAAGAGTAGCCTCCAAACGCTCAACCCGCTCACCAAGTTGAGTCTTAAGCGAAGAGACCTCCTCCAAAAGCTTTGCCTTCTCAGTCTGGATCGCCTTCCGTGCCTGGTCAGATTCTCGTAACTCTGCCTCCAGAAGTTCCTTCTTCACTTTCTCCAATTCCACTTGGCTTTGGAGATCGTCCACCAGCTGAAGGGATTGGAGGGCCCGCTTGGATATATCGGAATACAAGAGGCCAAACTACACAAGGAACAAGATAAAGAAGTAAGACATCCATAATTTCTCTTATTAATCATTCAGGACAATATCTACATTGAGAATCTACCTGAGTGAAGTTGTGGGCAGCATGCACGACTCGCTCTTCTGAGGATAGAGCATTGAGGGACTCGGTGGCAGGGGTCGGAGTGTGACGCTCTAGAAAAGCCATGAGGTGGTCGACATTGATGTCACCAGGGGCATCTGGAGTGACATTGGGCAAGGAGGACTTAGTCTTGGACTTCTTCTTTTTAGAGGCGTCAGAGGCAGGGGGCAACGAGGAGATCAGGGCTTTCTCAGTAGAGGACCTTGTACGCTTAGCAACTGACCCAGTGGAAGGTTTCACTGGGGAAGGAGGAATAGGAGCCTTTGTGGAGCTTTCAGGGGCCGGAGACTTAGTAACCATAGAAAGAGGAGTAGCATCATCGGGACCTAGGGGATAATCGGGGCGACCGAAACCAAAATGAGATAGGGCTCTAGGGTTCTTACAAATGCTCATCACGTCAAAAAATCCATGGGAAGATACGTTATCATTCAAGTGGTTCATCACATCCAAATTTAAAAAGGAACAAACAGAAAGAGAAGGACGGGGCACCCCAGGATTCTCGTAAATCCATCTTTCGATAGAAAACTCCCAAGGAGAAGGATTTGTAACAAAAAAATAATAATCCTTCCAGTCCTGGACCCCTTCATGGAGTTTTTCCCTGAATTTTCCGGTCCTGGAAGGACGGCCAGAAGTATAGAAGAACCCATCTGCGAACTTGCACATATACCGGGTTAGAAAAAGCTGGGCTGAGGGTTCGCCACCATTCCCCTTCATCAAGATATAGAAACATAGCATCGCACGGATGGCGTTGGGGGTGAATTGATTAAGGGGTATGCGAAGGTAAGTAGAGATTTCAGAGAAGTTGGGATGGATTGGAAAGCGAAGACCTGCTTTTAGTTGAGCCTCCCAGAAAGCCAGAGTGTTGGGACCTGGAAAATTTAGGCGTTCTTTTCTATGGGCTGCCCCAACTGTGTAGTCAGTAGGAAAGATCCCTGAACGGAGGAAGGCGGCGACATGCTCGGGAGGTAGAATCGAAGAACCAGAGATTTTATCCTTTAAAGCGAGGTCGTTTATGGGAAATATAGAGAGGGACTCGGAAGTCGAACTTTCCATAGATATGGAGTCCGACGAGGTGCGAACGGAAGATGACATGAGGTTACAGTAAAAGAAAAATGAGGAAGAAGAGGAGATACCTGAAGCGAGGTCGGTTTTCGAAAGTGACGAAGTGGCCGATGGACGTGCGTGAAGAGGTTAATTGCAGAAGTGAAAACGAAAATGAGAAAGAATGGATAAAACTTGAAGGAAGAAGAGGGTTTTTTCGGAGTAAAGTGAGTTTTGAAATAATTATGATGAAGAGAGAGGGGGAAAAATCGAGAAGAATTAAAAGCCTCCCAATAAAAGGGCGTGTGACTGAAGAAGGGCGGCTGAATGTTGGTTCTCGGGCAAACACATGAATACGGATTTTGAAATTGAACTGGCGTGTGGAAGTGGAAAAGGCGTGAAGGCTCTGAAGATAATTATGAAAAGGAAATTGAGTCAATCATATTTTGAGGGAAATTCGAGAAAGGAGTGATTAAAGGAATGGATTATTTCTTTTATAATTTATCTTATTATTTTTTCCTACTCTCTTAAAAATTATCCTTTTTACAAGAGTAGGGGGGAGTGGTTGATGCAGATAAAATATGTCGAAAAGTCGACACGTGGAAACGGGATAAATTATAGTGGTCTTAATTAGGTCAATAAGCGTGAAGGTTAGATTAATACACTCCTGGGCCTAAAAAGGGAAATAAGAGTAATTGGGCCTTTAGCCCACATCCGAGAATTGATAGCCTTTGGGTCCAGGGATCTGGCCCAAAGGGGAACGCATAGTATGAGTCATTCTTTCCTAACTCAGTCAAAAGAAGGAGTCAATCCATGAAAATAGGGGCCAACACATGAGAAGACCGAGTATTTAGGGATCTGGACCAAGCCTTCAAAGAGGTGGGCCGAATTTATAGGGAAAGGCGAGCAAATATAGGGGGAAAGAGTCTTCCTCTATCCGAAGAGGAAGGACCAGGTATATAAACAGGTTATTTTTACATTATCATTTACGTTTTACATAATATACATACTTTCACAAAAATATACACTGAATTGAGAAGAGATATTGCATTATTCGCCGGAATTTCCCTAGAATTACAGGGAAATTCCTCTTTGACTCTCCTAAGAAGGATTCTAACTTGAGCGTCGGAGCTTCCGCGCCGGAGCCCCCCTCCGGTGTGCTTTTGCAGGTCATTTTAGGATTCTCAAGGAGATTTGCGTGAAGATTGCCAAGGACGAACAAGTGATCCAAACCCGTGATTAGTAGTGCTCGTAAAGGAACGATTGATATGCGAAGGCGTTCTTTTTCGACGCATCAGTGTTGTATTTTTAAAAATAATTAATTCTTTATATTCAAATTTTATGATTTTTTTTTAATATATATAGTGTAATGTATATTGCTACAGCATTTTTTTTATATCTAATATAATAATAAATCTATATATTTTTCAAAAATAATTTTTTTAATTAATAAATTAAAATGTATTTCAATTCGGCGCTAATTTTACACTAGTGAATAAAATATAAATAACAATCGTTATGATTGGTATTAATAAAGAATATAAAATAAATATTGTATAAAATTATGTAAATTAAAAAAGGAATGATCATTTCTAATAAAATAATATATGGAATGATTTCATTCCTAAAAATAATGAAATGAATAATTGGCTACATTTTCCCCCCATTTTTTGTTAGACAATTTTCAATATCCCGCGTTGCGTGGAGAGTGAAAAGTGAAAACCCTTCCCTACTCAGCTACTCTTCAAAGGCCCGGACTATATACCCCTCCAACCTTGTTAGATATACTCCCCAGATTTTCATACCTCCAAAAAATACACTATGTTAGATGTACTCCCTCTTACAATGTCTAATATGTCCCTCTCTTTTAATTTTGTTGTGTTAAATGTACCCTACAAACTAAAATCCTAATTTTTTTCTCATCTTCCCACTTCTTCATTTTTCATTCTTCATCCTTCATCTTTCCTCCTTCAACCCTCCGCCGTCGCCTGAAACGCCTGAAGCCGCCCGCAACCGAAACCGCCGCCGCCTGAAGCTCGAAGCCGCCCGCGCAGCCCCTCCTTTTCGGCAACCATCGCGGCGCTGCTCCCCCCTTTTCTGCAACATCGCGGCGGCGCCGTCCTCCTTCTTCGCGACGCCGCCGCCCTGCCTTCCCCCACACACGGCCACCGTCGCCGGCCTTCCTCACTCACCCCACGGCAGAGGTTTTTTTTTCTTCTTTTTTTTATTATTCTCCCACCCCCCAAGTTCTGTACCCAAGTCCTCTCTCTCTTAACTTAGTTGATTTTTTTTTTTTAAATTCGACACACCAGGATCGATGGTATACCCTCTCGTCGACAACAATTTGTCGATGAGAACGTATATCATCGACCCTAGTGTGTCGAAAGTTTCGAAAAAAAAAAATTAAGGGTCAACCATATAAACTCTCGTCCACAAATTGTTGTCGACGAGCGTATACATTGTCGACCCTGATCTGTCGAAAGTTTCTGAGTTTTTTTTTTAAATTTTGAAGTAATGGTGATCCTGTTGAGTTTTTTTTGGAATTGTTTTGGTGGTATTGTCGGTCAGGCGGCGGAAGGCTGTTGGCTGTGTCATTAGGGTTAGGGTTTAAAAATTTGGGGGAGTGTATCTAACATTAACATGTGTATTTTATTAAAAGGGTAAAATGGGTAATTTATGTTAATATTAAATTAATAAATTAGTTGGGCCCTCTTCAAATTCAAAGAGAAACGCCGAAAATTAGAATTCGTAATTCCACACCTATATAGTCAGGGGTATATAATATTGTTTGCTTAAACAATATTATAGTGCTAGGGAGCTACGTGTGCTAGGGAGCTACGTTGCTAGAGGTAGTAAAAGAATAGAATGCAATAAAACATTGGATTTTATTCATTCTTTTATGCTAGATCAATAATGTAAAATAACATATTTAATTTATACTACTTAACAATATACTTATTTGAAGATACAGTTTACTGAAAAACTATCTTGAAAAGTGTAAGTATAATATTTTAAAATAATTTTAGAAAATTTTAGAATATTTAGAAATTTATTGAGGATTCTAAAGACTTTCTAATATAAAAAAAATCTCCAATATGTGTTAGTATAAATAGAGATGTAATGCCATTAATAAAAAATATTATACACCCCTATCTCTGAAAAATTTTCATTTAAAAAAATATTGTATAGGTAAATATGTGTATATAGGTATAAATTATTTGACTCATAGATGGTGCACTATAAAAATAAATTAAAATATAAAAATTATTAAAAATTTTTTTTTTTTTTTGAAAGGAGTTATTAAATTTTTTTTATTAACGTACTAATTCCTTTTTTTTTTGAGTTGATTGAGTTGATAGCTCTCCTCCTCAAGTGTGGGGCATATTATTAAAGTCTTGACAATCTTTCCATTATTTCTCAAAATAAGAATCAACATCTCAAGATAAATTGTTTAACTAACAACCAGATGAATATAATTTGTTTAACAACAAATATGTATAAATTGTTTAACAACACGATAGTATAAATTTTAAATAGTAAAATACATAACACCCTGTTGTCAAATCAAAACTCAAGAGTTAGTATCAAATTAAAACTCTAAATCAGTTTCATACAGTCATATAATCAAATTAAAATTTTCAGAATAAAAATCATTGACACACGCACAATTCATAATCTCATCTAAGTTCATTAACAAATCAAAGTAAAATTGATGAATACAACCAAGAATAGTTGTACTCTTGTAAAGAATAGTTGTGAATTAGTGGAAATCATGAGAGAATCACAATAGATTAGCCAAAAACAAAAGAAATTACCAACAAAAATGGTTCTCAAATATCAGACACACACGCACAACTAGAGCTGTCAAAATGGGTTGAGCCCATTGGGCCGGCCCGCCCCGCCAATTAATATAATCGGTTGGATTAAGTATTTAAAAACCCGTTTAGGAGTGGACCGTAGGTCTAGACCGTATGGGTCGCGGGACCGCATGGTTGTCGCGGGTTTTAGCGGATTGGACCGTGAACTTTTTTATATGTAGATGAAGATTGTGCACGTATTGAGACAATTTTGTTGAAGGAAAGATTTTTATCTAATGTTGTTGAAAATTGTGAGGATAAACAAGAAAGAAATGAAGAGGACTTTGATGATGATATGGAAGATGGTTTTTAATTTAAAAAGTTTTTGTGTATTTGAACTTAAATTACTATTTTGATATTTTATGTTGATAAATTTTGGACGCTGTTTCACAACTTTGTGTTTACGTTGATGAAATTTGTATGTTTTATTTATTTGGACTATTTTATAGAAATTATTGTTTTAATTTTAAGTTTATGTAAACTTTATTTTTTATTAATTGTTTATATAGTGTTTAAAATATAAAAATAATACATATAAAAAAATAAATATTTAATGAAAAAGCCTATGGGCTCGTCCGTCACCCGCCATGGATTGGGTTGGGTTGACTATTTTTCAATCCGTCCCCGCCGTGGACCGGTCCGCCAAAGTCCGCAAAATGACGGATTGAGGTGGGTTTTGGACCGACTCGCACCGTTAGCCCGTTCTGACTGGTCTACGCACGACACATAACTTGTAATAAATAAATCATGAGCTATCTAAGCTTATCCTCGGAAAGAAATTATATGAGTTCTATCACCAACTCAGAAAAGCCTAACCCAAAATTACCCAAATAAAAAACTTAGAAAATACACAAATCGAAATTTACCAAATCAAAAACTTAAAAACTACACAAAACGAAATTTACCTTGAACCAGCTACAGCGATGAGAGGCAACGGCTATGGAAGATGCACGACTTCTAGTGACCGAACGGTGTAGTGGTCGCGGCGTTGTCGGACTTCCTAGTAGTTTCAAGTGGTTTTAGAGACAGGCCCGGGCCGAATACGGAGTATTTTATTTTAATGGTAAGTTCATAAAGGAATTATCCATTTAGTAATACTAATTATTCCACAATTAATATTCGCAATAAATTAGAAATTGATGGCAGGGATTGCCAATTTGCCAGGGAACACCGAACACGTAATTTCATTTCATAAAAATCTCTCACAAATATATTTTATTTACACCAAATATATACGTCGGTCAGGTGGCGGAAGGCTGTTGGCTGTGTCATTAGGGTTAGGGTTTAAAAATTTGGAGATTGTATCTAACATTAACATGTGTATTTTATTAAAAGGGTAAAATGGGTAATTTATGTTAATATTAAATTAATAAATTAGTTGGTGGAGTATATCTAATATCAAGGTTGGAGGGGTATATAGTCAGGGCCCTCTTCAAATTCAAAGAGAAACGCCGAAAATTAGAATTCGTAATTCCACACCTATATATAAATCTGAGTAGCAGAGATTCGTTGATTTTGGTTGCGATTCGTTGCTAGTAATCCACTACTGTCAAATCTATTATATATGCTATTAATGTTGTATAATTGTGGGGAATGGAGTTAATGATAGGTTAGGCACACCGAAAAACGATGCTATCTTTAAAGGTATTAATTCCTCCCACACGGGTGTAAATGGTTCTCACAAGGAATTAACCTTCCAGGATACAAAACCTATTCCACGAAAACTCGATAGTTACACTCTATCGAATTTCAGAAGCAGAAATCACAAGTGTATAAATAAACTAATTTAAAATAATATAAGATTCAAATCCTAGCATATAGAGAGACTCTCACTGCTCACTTCATCTTCGCAACTCTCCACACCTTTGAGTATTTATAGATACTCATGAGTTGCACCGAAAGGTTGCAACTTCACCGAAGAGTCACATTGTCAAAGGGTTGCATCTTTCACTCACTGAAAGGTTGCAACTTCACCGAAAGGTTGTGTCCTTTCACAAAAAGCTCTCTATATTATATTATGTAAATATATAAATATACAACAATCCCCCACTATTTACATATATAATATATAATAAAAATAATAAAATAATCACACTTGCTTTACACAACGAATAGCCATGAAGTGGACTAGGGCTTTAATTTATGGTTGAACATGAAACTCTATGGAATCATGTTCTCGTCGCATATGATTTCTTACTTCTTAAATTTTGGTAGCACCAATTCGTAATGGACCTTGTGCTTATCCTGGTCTCGCAAGTACTCTAGGATCTTACCGATGTAATCCCTAAGAAGCGGCCTCTCACTTCTCTACTTGCATAGGTAGACTCATCATGAATGTCCACAACGCATTCCACAGAGCTATGAGTCTATTAAGGATTTTTAGAATCCAACCTTAACTTGTTGTGGTAATAGAAAGTGCACAGGTCAGATACGGAGCTTTCGAAATAGAAATAGTCTAACCCCCACTATTTCCACGTGTGCACTTTGAAATGTCACTCAGTTTCCATTTCACCGATGTCTAATATTGAATTGCCTTTGCAAACTCAATTTATAAGGTGCCAATTTTTCACTTGTACCTTAACATGGAGTGGGTTTCAATCAAGACATCTTATTTTATCGGTAATAGCTCCATATCTCTTACGACCTTTTAATCTTATTCCCCAATAAAGATTTTGTTCACGAATCTACTAGCATTTAATTCGTATGGAGATACTCAAGTATGATCTTCTTCTCTTTGACCATACTTTCAATATTTCATCATACTTTTAGTATAATTATTTTATCTTCGAACTCTACACAGTTTGCATTTTAAAATAAAATTCAAATGCAAAGGAGCCTTCATCGCCACCCTTAACTCTTTAATAATTCCTCAATAAATTATACGAATTAATATCTCTTGGATTAATTCCCAATCACAATTTGCACTATTCAGCAAATGTGTATCACCATTATCCTTTTTTATCCTAATCAAACCTTAGTTCGATATGCACAATCAAGATTCACCATTATGGAATAATATTTATAATATCTCATATATTATTAAATAAATTAAACTCACATTTTTCGATCCAAAATTCAACTATTTTGACTGAAGTAAGATTTGGCTAAACCAAACTCATACTCCTACGTACATGCTCAATCTTCAATAAATGTATCTTTGATCACAAATCAAACCTTAGTTCAGTATTGTGAATCAAGGAGTTTACAATTATGAATTACATTTAAATAAATTAAACCATCACATTATCTCAACTAATTTAAGTGAGATAATTTCAAACATTATGGGCACTTCTTCTTAAGTGACCCAATTTATTAGTTGTGGCCCAAACTAATTTATAAATAGGTTTAATAAACTAATTTACAATTACACTTAATAATAAAGAATTGGAATTTCTGCAAGAGACTTATTTCTCTCACGCCTTTTCTCTGAATCGACATCTCTCTTTTTCCGTTTTAAATTCAGAATCAACAAAATAAAGGGACAACCGTTTTAATCGTTTTCTTCGATTTGAACCGCATCCGTTCAGACGGTGTTCAAATTCTAATTTCCAGTTTCTTCTAATTTTTCATGTAATTAAAACAAAAGAAACTGACCTTCACAATTCCTTCGGTATTTTATAAATAACCACTCCACCATGAATTTAAATTATCTAACTGGCTTTCTCCCTCATCGTTAGTTAGCATCTGAGAGCACAATTCCTCCAATTCATGAAGTAATGCGACACTTTGATGTTTCCCTTTTAGGTGGAACAATCTTTGTCTAATTCATCCCAAAGTAACACAAAATAATAATTAATTCTGCATATTACTAACTGCAAAAAATAAATAAATTTAACTTTTCTATAATGTGATTTGAAATTTATTAATCTTCCCTGTATTTTGGGCATTTTTAGCCCTTCTGGTTTATGGAGAATATAGAAATATGGAAAATATGTTTTCTTATTACATACAAAAGAATGTACAAGAGGTATTTATACAATACAAAGATTTAACCTAATCTTGACCTAATCTAATTGGGCTAATAGATAAGGCCCATAAGTGACATGAGATGGGCCTACATAAGAATATATAAACAATGCTTTAAATATATTCCCAATATGCCCCCTCAAGATGGAGTACCATAGGATAGTCCAATCTTGGACATAAGAAGTTTGAGGCGAGCACTAGAGAGAGGTTTGGTGAGAGCATCAGCAAGCTGGTCGGCAGTAGAGACATGCGAGATGCGGAGACGAGCAGTTTTGACGAGGTCACGAACAAAGTGGAAGTCTATGGCGATGTGCTTCATTCGTGAATGGAATACGGGATTTGAGCATAGGTAGGTGGCTCCAATGTTGTCGCAGTAGATGACTGGTATTGGGGAGATTGGAAAGTGTAGTTCTTTGAGTAAGGATGTTAGCCATTGGACTTCAGAGGCTGCGGAGGCGATGGCTCGGTACTCGGCTTCAGTGGATGAGCGAGCAACAGACTTCTGCTTTTTGGATGACCATGAGATAGGATTAGCCCCCAAAAAGATTACATATGCACTTGTGGAGGTGCGGTCATCATGGTTGCCTGCCCAGTCGGCATCTGTGAAGCAGTGGAGCGAGGTGGATGAGGAGGGGGTGATGTTGATTCCAACATCCCTTGTACCATTGAGGTAGCGCAGAAGTCGCTTCACTGCATCCCAATGAGTGATGGTGGGTGCATGCATGAATTGAGATAACTTATGGACTGCAAATGCAATATCTGGTCTGGTGAGTTGGAGGTACTGAAGGCTGCCGAGCACTTGACGATATTGGGTGGAATCAGTAGGGGAAGTACCATCCGAGAGTGTTAAGCGAGCAGAGGTGGATAGTGGAGTTTGAACTGGTTTGGAGTCGATCATGTTGTACCGGGCGAGTAGGTCAGTGACGTATTTGCGTTGGGAGAGAAGGCATGTATTTTTGGTGCGAAGGACTTCTACTCCCAAGAAATATGACAAAGAACCAAGGTCCTTGACCGAGAATTTGGCACTGAGGTCAGCAGCCACACGGGCGAGCAGGGATGAGTTGTTGCCTGTCAAAATAAGGTCATCGACATATACAAGGAAGTAGGCGACCACACTGTTGGTATTGTAAACGAATAGAGACTCATCAGAGTGAGTGGGGGTGAATCCAATCTCTTCGAGAAATGAGCGAAGAGCATAGTACCATGTGCGAGGAGCCTGCTTTAAGCCATAGATGGATTTGCGTAGTTTGCAGACATAAGTGGGAAAAGTCTTGTCTTTGAAGCCTGGAGGTTGAGCCATGAAGACTGTGTCTGAGAGTTCTCCATGGAGGAAGGCGTTGTTGACATCAAATTGGCGAAGAGGCCAGTTGTTGGTAACCGCAATGCTGAGAACTGTTCGCACAGTGGCGGGCTTGACCACGGGGCTGAATGTTTCAGTGAAGTCGACACCTGGACACTGATGAAAGCCTTTGGCGACCAGACGAGCCTTGTATTTGTCCAAGGTGCCATCCGGTTTCCGCTTGATACGAAACACCCATTTGGAACCAACAATATTTTGGGTAGGTGTTGGTGGTACCAGGTCCCATGTACCATTTCGGAGAAGAGCATCGAACTCCAAGGACATGGCATCTCGCCAATGCTTGTTTTTAAGGGCCTGAGAAACACAGCTCGGTTCAATGTCAGCAGAGGTAGTTGAATTGAGCGCATACCTTGGGTTTGGTTTGAACACTTGGTTTTGAGAGCGAGTGATCATGCGAGGTGCGAGTGGTCGCGGGGGAGCATTGATCGGCACATGGGTGTTGGTGGTGGTTGTGGTTGGCAGGGGAAGGGGAGGTAACTGGGGCTGGTCGACAGCTGGCTGGTCGGCAGGATGTGGAGGGGCGAGCACAGGGTCAGGGGCGAGGACAAGTGGAGTGACGTTGGTGATAGGGGCAGGGGGGAAGACTGCGCCAATAATGGGCAAGGAGGTGGTAGGCACAGGAGAAGTAGGTGTGGGCACAGGGTCGGATGGTGATTGGGTAGGAGAAGAGATGTTGAGAAAGGGGAAGGAATGTTCAACAAATTGAACATGACGAGAGGTGTAGACTCGATTAGAGGCGAGGTCAAGACAGAGATAAGCACTCTGTGTGAGTGAGTAGCCAACGAATACACAGGGAAGTGAGCGAGAATCAAGTTTGTGGGTAGTGTAGGGACGAAGCCATGGGTAACAAAGACAACCAAAGACTCGGAGTTTGGCTAGATTAGGGGGGCGAGTATGAAGTTTTTGGTAGGACGATAGCATGTTGAGGTTGGGTTTGGGTAGGCGATTGATAATGTAGGCTGCCGAGCAGACAGCATAGGGCCAGTAAGTGAGAGGCATGGAAGCATGATGAAGGAGGGCTAAGGCCGTGTCGACCACATGGCGGTGGCGACGTTCGGACATGCCGTTGTGTTCAGGAGTGTGTGGCGGGGTGGTAAGATGAGAGATGCCATGGGTTTGGAGAAATGTGCGAAGAGCAATGTATTCACCACCATTGTCAGAGTAAAGGGTTTTGATTTTATTTTGGTGCTGGGTTTCAACCAGTGTTTTGAAGGTGATGAAGGTTTGTAGGACGTCAGATTTTTGTTTGAGAGGGTAGACCCAAATGTACTTGCTGAAGTGATCAACAAAAATGACATAGTATTTGAAGTTTTCAGTGGAGAGGACAGGCGACGACCATACATCAGAGAATATAACATCAAGAGGTTTATTTGAGACAATGCTAGATTCCTAGAAAGGTAGTTTGTGACTTTTGATACAAGAACAAGAGTTACAATTGAAATGTTTGGACGGAGTATTTGAAATATGAAGATGAGACAGAGTGTGGGCAAGTATCTTTGTTGATGGGTGGCCAAGGCGAGCATGCCAGGTGGTTGTGGTCAAGTGTTGAGTGGTGAAGGCTTGTGGCGAGGAGGTGGAGATCAGTGCCGGCCATACGTATAAATTATTGATACGACTCCCGACGAGGAGAACGCTCCCCGAATGACCATCTCGCACCTGAAAGGAAGAGCGCCCAAAAACAATGTTAACATTATTATCACGACAGAGGCTAGAGACAGAAATCAGGTTTTTCGAGATGTGTGGGACAACCAAGACATTCGAAAAATTGAGAGATTCAAGAGTGTTGAAGTGCAAAGAGCCAGTGTGAGATATATGTAAACCTTTACCATCACCAATTTCAACATTGTCAGGCCCATCAAAGGGTGAGTGGATGGACAGATTGGCGAGGTCATTGGTGATGTGATGAGAGGCACCCGAGTCAAGTATCCAGTGCTCGGCAGGATGGGACGAGGAGGCTGAATGCGCCGAGTATGCTGGGCGAGTATCCATCTTAGGGCGACGAGTTGAAGATGTGGTAAAGCTGCCTTGTGAAGGTGGTCGATGCTGCCCAGCCTGCGGAGTGAAACGTGAGGGTGCTGTGGGAATTTCGGGACAGGTGCGAGCAGTGTGACCTGGTGTTCGGCAGTACTGGCAAGTGCCAAGGTAGGGCCTCTGTGTGGACTGGCGAGGACGAGGATCAGAGGATCGGGGCCTTGAATCAGGGCGCGAGGAGCGGTGGTGTGTTTTGCCAGCAGTAAGGGCGGTCACAGGAAGTAAGGCCGAGTGTGGTCGCGAGGCAATTTGAACCTCGACACTTAGAAGCTTGTCGCATAGCTCGGCAAAGGAGATTGGGTGCTCGCGAGCTTGAATCGCATTCGCGATGTCATTATAGGATTCGTCAAGTCCTGTTAGAACTTGGAGAGTGACGTCCTCGGCATCAGAGGTGATACCGAGGAGAGCAAGTTCGTCGACCACCGAGCGAACTTCCATGAGGAAGTCGGAAATTGGGCGAGCACCTTTGGAGAGAGAGCGAAACTTAGTTTTGAGGGCAAGAATTCGGCCTCTTGAGGGTTTTCCATACATGTTTTCAAGCATAGACCAGGCTTCACAGGAGGTTTTTGTTGATGCAACAAAGGGGATTAGTTCCGGAGACATGGAACCAACCAAGGTGGAGAAGATAAGGTTGTCCTGACACACCCACTGGTCGTGTGCAGGATTGGGGATGGTGGTGGTGTCCGTGCCATCGTTGGCTGGGATAGTGGGAGGTGGGCAGGGATGAGTGCCCGAAACATAGCCAAATAGGTTATGTCCCGTGAGGAGGAGACAGAGTTGAAAGGACCAAGCACCGTAGTTATTGGAGGTGAGTTTTAGGGACATCTGCGCAAGTCCCTTAAAGGTGATGAGGGAGGGAGACGAAGAAGGAGTGGCCATTGTGAGGAGTAGGGCAGCGGAGAGAAGAAGATGTGGTGGTGAGTTGGGCGTCAGAGACGGATGGCGGCGGCGCTTTATAGACGAAAGCGGCGACAGCTGGGATTTTTGCAGCAGGTGGGGTGTAGCAGCGGCGGCTGGGTGTAGCAGCAGTGGCTGGGTTAGGATGCAGCGGCGGCAGCTAGGGTTTGGAGCGGCGGCGGCGGCTAGGGCTGAATAGCGGCGGCGGCGGCTAGGGCTTGGATCAGGCGTGAGCCAAGTGACTCGATGATACCGTACCATATGGAGAATATAGAAATATGGAAAATATGTTTTCTTATTACATACAAAAGAATGTACAAGAGGTATTTATACAATACAAAGATTTAACCTAATCTTGACCTAATCTAATTGGGCTAATAGATAAGGCCCATAAGTGACATGAGATGGGCCTACATAAGAATATATAAACAATGCTTTAAATATATTCCCAATATGGTTTGTCTCCATCGTTTAGTCGTGCCTTTACCAACATTGACTCCATTGCAGAATTTAATACCTTTAAAACTGTTGTATAATTATGGGTAATGGAGTTAATGATAGGTTAGGCACACCGAAAAACGATGCTATCTTTAAAGGTATTAATTCCTCCCACACGGGTGTAAATGGTTTTCACAAGGAATTAACCTTCCAGGATACAAAACCTATTCCACGAAAACTCGATAGTTACACTCTATCGAATTTCAGAAGCAGAAATCACAAGTGTATAAATAAACTAATTTAAAATAATATAAGATTCAAATCCTAGCATATAGAGAGACTCTCACTGCTCACTTCATCTTCGCAACTCTCCACACCTTTGAGTATTTATAGATACTCAGGAGTTGCACCGAAAGGTTGCAACTTCACCGAAGAGTCACATTGTCAAAGGGTTGCATCTTTCACTCACTGAAAGGTTGCAACTTCACCGAAAGGTTGTGTCCTTTCACAAAAAGCTCTCTATATTATATTATGTAAATATATAAATATACAACAATTAATTCATTTTAATTTCAGCAACACATTCATCCATTGAAGGCATCATGAAAAAAGAGGTAAGTTTCTGTATAAACGAAATTTAAGCTTTGATGTCAATTAACCTACTGAGTTTGTCCATAACCGAGATACAATTGCTTTGCTTGTATGCATTGATTTGATTGCACTACTACTACTAGTACAGTATGAGAACAATCTGGTTGGTATAATGAAAAAGAGTTTTGTGTTTGATTATCTAGTCTAAATTGATGATGATCTCTTTATTTTCTATCTAAATTCATAAATTTATCAATGATCAGCCTGAAATACTACTCTCAATTCTTTGAATATTATATTAATGGTGTGGTTTTTCCTAACACAGAAGAAGATGGTTGGGGGCTATTCCAGAACTCGCACGTATTATTTCAGGAGATGTAAAAATTCCGTCAACGACTGTGTTCCGGACCAAGTGTTATATGAAATTCTGCTACGTCTCCCGGCTCAAGATATTTTTAGTGCAATGCTTGTGTGCCGGAAGTGGTACCAAATGGTGCGTTCCAGTTACAAAATCTTCATTCGCAAACACCTTGAGCATTCAACTTATGGACTTCTCTACCTGAATAAATTTTACGAGGTTGTTTTCACCTATGCTAGAAAAGTCGGAGGAGGAATTGACACAATTAAGCACAATTACGATCGTGATCGCAGGTTTGCACTCTGGTCTAGTTGTAATGGTTTGGTATTGGAGTATGGCAAAGGTGCTTATCATGTTAGAAACGTTTTGTCACACCAACTCTTCCGTCTCCCTCAATGTCCTTATCTTCCCACTTCCTTACTGCTGTGTGCTATTGGATATGATGCAGCTTCCATGAAGTATAAAGTTGTTTTACCGTTTAGGAAAACACAACCACATACATGTGGTGGTATATTAACCGTGGAAGTAGATAAGTCATGGATGATTCTTAGTACTGACAACTTATCTTACCTTGGTAAGGACGTAATAATAGGAGATGATAAACCGATCGTTACTGAAGGTTTTGTGCATTGGAAAAGAAAATTCATTAAGAAAATCGTGACTTTGAATTTAGAGACTGAAATATTCGTAGAGGCTCCCCCACCAATAACATTGGATAGATATTGGCTTTTGTCCTCGGGAAGGTATCTGACTTTATTTAGTCCTTGTGAAAAATTTGTATGGGAAGTTTTAGAGATGAAACCAGAAACTGGAGAATGGAAAAAGTTGCCTAACATTTGCTTGGAAGGCGTAGAGGGCAAGATCAAAAGGCTTGGCATTAACTTGAAGCATGATGCTGCTATCAAACCATTGGGTTGGTTGAAATACCCTGAGCTGTTGGCCTTGAGATTTCAACAAGTTCATATCATTTTCTATGATTTTAATACATGTGAAATCTGTGCCGAAACGTTTTCTATCTCGTGGAGTAGTTGGTTGAAAGTTACACTCCATAAGAACAGCCTAGTACGAGTTGATGAATTCTAAGTTATTTATTTCACTTTGAATTTTAATTTTAGGGCATTGATTTTTTATTCCCAAAAACGTTTCTTGATCATAACTGTTGTCATATATGGTATTTGGATTGCTAATCGATACTAGAATAAAGACCAATTCGAAAGTTGTCTTCAAATTTGTTAAATGCTCTATTGATCAATTGAATTTACTGTATCAAATAGTTGGGTTCATTGAGTTGTTGAAACTGTTCATTGGATTAATGCAGTTTTTTATTGAATAGGAATAGGATGATGATTTTGCAAAAGCTTTTCTACCATAAGGAAGGGGATCTCATGCATGACAATTAAGCTCGTCTCTTTATTTGATCCAGACGAAGATTTACCACGTGATGTTATTGTCATAAGACACACCTAAGGATGAGCCGAACACTAGCTTATAAACTTATCATCATTTGAAATCATCTTTACACACACCAAACATACAATCAAGCTGTTGTAAACAATACATATTCACTGAAATTCTCAGAATTAACTCAATACAAAATTTATTAACAAAATAACTTCAAATGTACATATTTTAAAAAATGGATCAACACGATCTTTACGCACACAAATCTCACCTATCCCTTTCAAATTCGAAACGTCTCAACCCTCCACTTTTTTCATCAACATAAATCAACAACTTAGTTTTTTTCGACTTCCAGGCTGAACGAGCAGTGTCTAATTCAGTAAACGAGCAATGAAGCTTGGAACTTTCATACCAAATCCATGCTTTGCCCTCTCAACCCTGTTCGAATATCAATCATCTTAAGCAACTGGATGAATTCAATTATTGTCAACATACATACAAATTCAGTAGCAGCTAGGAAAATTACTTATGTAAAAACGAGCACAGGATGATTTATTATGGAACTATTCGCAAACCAATAAACTCGCATAGGGATAAATTACGGATGGACTAGGAATTGAATGGTGATTGGAAAATATAATGGATGTAAAGACAGAAAGGTGTTAAATATTTCAACATGCACATTAGCAGCTAGGAAAATTACTTATGTAAAAACGAGCACGGGATAATAAACTCGCATAGGGATAATATCATTTTTGGCTTCCAAACTTCACTCATATATCACTGTTGGTTCCCCAATTTCACTCACTATCAACATTGGTCCTGAAAGTACATTTAGTCTCATAATTAACAGTCCGTTGTCTGACGTAATCAATTATTTGAGGGTGCTAAATGTAATTACTAATTTAAATATTTACATTTGCACCTCCAAATAGTTGATTCTTTCAGTCAACGGATGATTGACCAATGGGGGGGTCGAAAAATGAAACAGAGGTTACGTTTGGGGACCAAAAATGATATTGACAACTAACTTACGTAGGAGCAAGTCTTCCTAGGCTGTGTAATTCTTCCCCAGTGTGTTCATCGACCACTTTCCCAGAAATCTCAACGAGATAAGACCCGTGTTTTGCGTCTGGAAGGCCTCTGCAAGCAAGCACAGCTAAATCTTTCTGGTGAAGCTCACGTCCATTCACAAAAACCCCTGTATTTCCAGCAGCACATTTCTCTGGCATTGGATAATTGAATTCCTCAATATTTGGCTGCACAAAATTAATTTTTGCATCTTCAACATCAACCACTTTATTATATCTTTTCTAGTATGATCTTAATATTTATTGCCAAGTATGTCAACGAGTTCGTAATTTTCTTTCTTTGGATCCACACCGAAACTCACCATAATAAGGCCTAGACAAGGATGCCCCATCACACCCCAAAATCCAGCATGTACGTCATACCTGGATCGTTAATAGATTAGCAATAGCATTCTGAAAAATGGCAAGATTGCCACAATAATTTGAGTTAAAAAAGGCACTCCTGAAAATGTAACAAAACGAAAAACTACAGTGGACTAAATAGGACTAATCCAGGGTTAGTACTCATGCCATAAACCACTGTGAACTAACTTTAATGCATTTTCCAACATAATGGTCTAGTTTAATATTTCCACATTTTTTGTTTGCTACCTATATTTATCTTTCATGAGAATGCTTCATCTATTTTTTTATCCCTAGTTAAATGACACATTAAAAAAACATAAATACGAAATGTTTATGCATGGCTCTATTCAACTGCATCAATATGTGCTCTTCATCACATCCTACTTTCTGAAGGGTGGAAAAGGAGAAAAGAAAAGTTTCCAATTCGTGTTAAGAAATGGAAAACTCACATACATGCTGTTAACAATACAGAATAATAGAAAACTTTGCAGTGTGTGTACCAGTACTCTCCAGGTTGAATAGGGCCAGCTAACTTTTCCGCTTTCTGGACAAGACGCTCTGGTATTAAGTGCCCATTAACAATAACTTGCGATTCGTTAAATTCCACATCCTGTCTTGATTCTGTGAAGCCATCTCCGGTAACATTTGCAAAGTTAGACCGTGCGCCTTTGTTAACCACTGGGTGAGGTTCGTCACTTTGGTCTACAAAGTCCTGGGATACACTGCAATTTAAGGATATCTCAGTTGCCACTCCCGAGTCTTGCACATAATTCTGGCTAGGGGTATTCTGGTCAACGTCAAATCTTTTACTCTTGTTCATCACAATATTAGCAGAGCAATGATGAAGGCACTCCTCAGATTGAGATGCATGTTTTCCAGAAGCTAAAGTTTCTGTGTTCTGCTCATCCTCTGAGAGACGATCTAACTGCTTTTCAGCTGCAGAAACCTTGGGAACCAGATGATCATCATTCATATCAGCAGAGTTTAAACCATCATGCTGATATCTGGCATTTTCGTTCGTTATCGCATCCTCAATCTCAGTTGATACCTGATCAACATGTCCAGTATCTGGCCCTCTTTTTCCAAGTTGAAGTGAGATTACTGAAGAACAGGCCCCACATTTCAGTCTGTGTTGGCTTTTTGCCAACGGTAAGTGTTTTCTGGAAAGTTTCAGCACTTCAAAACAGTTGAAGCATGCTACGATAGGGGCACCACCTGCAATGGGATGCCATACTTGTCCCCTATGAGTTTCCACCATGTATCCACGACGATTAAGATTAAATCCATCATTTTGAGAATCCAATACAATAGAATCGCGAGCTGGGGATTGTGAAGGATGTAAATTGAAACCACCAGGACTATAACCTTGTGGTCCATTCCGATTGAGATAGTGATGATAGTCGGGACTAGAATGCTCGTTTTGAGACCTTCGATTATAGGAACCTGAGGGATCAACCTTTGGAGGTAAATAAGAATTCCTATTACAATAGTCGTCATGATATGACACAGATTCATGTGGATGTCCTCCTTCACTAAAATACGGGTCGTGCCTACTAGTGAAACGAGTATATCGAGATGCCAAATCATCTGGAGAGGCCCCGTGTGAACTAGTAGTCGGTCCCTTGGGTATATCCGTCATATCACAAGATCTACTAAGTTGATCCTCCAACTCACCAAGCTTCCTTAGGAGCTCAGCCCGATTATTCTCCAAATTCTCAAAACTGTCTAAATCATGATTCAAATATCTCCCCCTTTCATAATAAGAGTTCATGCTGTATCCTCCTGATTGCCCCCGATCAAGATAAGGAAAATAACCAAGTCTCCCGTCTGCAGAACCACCTCTGCCAGGTGGTCGATTAGGTCCATGGCCTTCACTACTCACACCCCATTGGTTAGTAGGAGGCATGGACCCTAATGGATATACAGGTCTATTTTGGTTCAACTCATAACTCGTTGTGCTACGACTCCCTGGAGAATAGGAATTGTAGTAATCTAAGTGCTCCATTCTAACTTTTCCTCTCCTATACACATCCATAATTTCAGCTTCTGATATTGAACTATCATCGAAAGCCACTCGTTCGTTATATATATACTCTACTCTATCTCTATCTCTTCCAAATCCTTCCATGAGAAACCCAGATTCCTAATCCTCAAGCAACATCAGATATCTGCAGTAATCCATGTATCAAGATTCTTGCAAGCTGTATAAAATCTAAAAAGTTCCAAATTCATAACCTAACATAACTTATATCCTAGAGCATAAACTAAAACAAAATAAGCCCCTTTTCTAGATTATCATGTATCATCAGAAATTGAAAACATAAACTCAAATCACATTACACAGACAGATACCAAGATTTGCATTCATTTACATAAACAAAATCTGCAATTAACTAATACTAGTAAACACAGGAATCATGAGTTGTACCAAACAGGCAGAGAGAGAGAGAAAGATAGGAGCTCTGAAGGGACTTTTCAAACTTAGCCGTTCATTTGCAGCTTCCGCCATTTTTCCTTCTTTTTTAAGCTCCAGTTTCTTTATTTTAAACTAATGGTGTAGATTAGAGTGTTGGAGGCGACCAAGACATAAACAAATTAAATAGGAAGTCTTCAAAGTCAACATATTGGTTGTACAGTGTACACTCTAAACTCCTGAAAAAAGATTTAAAATAAATGGTAAGATTCTTGTATTGATTTAGTCAATAGGGACATTCAAGATATTGGACAAAAATTTGTTCGACTTTTCTGATAACTACACAGTGCACTGAGGTACAGCACAAGAACAACATTATCCATTATTCACAGAAAAGTAAAAAAAAAAAAAAAAAAGTTTTTTGAATTTTCAAAGGTAAAGGGGAGACTTGGAAAATGGACATTCGAAGAAGACGTGAGTCAATGACTTGTAAAAAGGTTCCAACACGGCTGCCGACACCCTCTTAAATTTTTTACTGGCACCGATTATAAATGAGACAAGTTAATACAAAGTTAAATATTGGAGTTATGGAGTAGTAAAATTTACTAGTTACTTTTTTTATACATAGATTAACAAAAATTATTAAATAATAAAGGAGAAATATCACTTTTGGTCACTGAACTTTACCATTTTTCACATTTGGTCACCCACATTTCATCACTATCAAAATTGGTCACTCACTTATTATTTCTCTATCAATTTTGATGTTGCTGTTAGAGAATCGTCATTTACTAACGGAGAAAAGGTTTTGAGCGCCAACTTTTATTTTCCCTCTTTTAATTCCTTAACCCTAAACTCCCAAACCACAATAGAAGTGATTTTGAGTTTTTTGTATCACTAAATTATGTTATTATATTTATATGTTGTAATAGTAATAGGTCAGAAGGAATTCTCATGTATCTTCTAAAACATTGGGTGATTCATCAACCAATCCTTCCCAGAGTAGCCAAGTTAATAATTATATAACTCAATTATAATTTATTATCATCTCATTGTTGTTGTTGGTTTACTTTTCATTTTACAGGTAACCAGGAAATGGGAAATTCAGGAGGTGGTAGGAAAAGAAAAAATCACAATGAAGCAAATGTGAGTGTGTCTTGGCTTACCATGTCATTTTATAATTACTGTAATGTTACGTGACTAATTTTTTATTTTATAGGTTGTGCAATCATCAAGAGTACATAATTCAATTATTATGAAAGAAGAAGTGAATTACACCACTCTGTCAAATCTAGCTACTTACATGGGAAAGAATGACAGTGGTTCATCAAAATGACCAAAGGAAAATACCAAAGGAAAAACAAGTGAGAGTGATGTCAAGCCAAATTAGTTAAATTAGGGTGGTCATGAGACTCATGACCAAGGAAAATTCCAAAGGAAAAACAAGTGAGAGTGATGGCAAGCCAAATTAGTCAAATTGTGGTGGTCATGTACTATGTACTCTGTTTTTATAATTATGGTGTGTAGTTCGATGGTTTATAATTATTGTATTCACTGTGGTTGAAAATTATTCAGACTTGCTTTTGTACTTTGTTTTTCAATAATATTTCAATTACTGATGATTTTCCTATTGAATTTGTATAATAATTGGGAATAGAAACTTATTTCAAAATAGCTAATTATTAGAATTCATTTCCCCATTTATACTTATTCGAGTTTGATAATCTATTCTTAATCCCCGCACCATAATATTAATTGAAGAAGATAAATTCAGTAAAATTAAAAAAAAAAAAAAAAGGGTTTGGGGGGTTTAGGGTTAAGGAATTAAAAGAGGAAAAATAAAAGTGGGCGCTCAAAATCTCTGTTAGTAAATGACGGATTCTCTAACAGCAGCATCAAAATTGATAGGGAAAGAATAAGTGAGTGACCAATTTTGATAGTGACGAATAAGTGAGTGATCAATTTTGATAGTGACGAATAAGTGAGTGACCAAATTTTGATAGTGATTAAATGTGGGTGACCAAATGTGAAAAGTGGTAAAGTTCAGTGATCAAAAATGATATTTTTCCAATAATAAATATAAAACAAGTGACGTGATTAACAGAATGAAAGAGAGAGAAAATGTAAGATGAATTAAAATAGCTGCGTTAAAAATTTGATGCTGCGTTAAATTGAAAAAAGCTAAAATTTGTGGGCCCATACATGGTTTCTCTTTTTTTTTTTTTCTTATTAATTTCATCTCTTTTTTTATTTCTTTTTGAACGCTTTAACATATTTTATTTTTAATAATGAACAATTATACTAGTATGTAATTTTTATTTTAGAATGAATTAAACTAAACATCGCACAAATTATTTTATTATTAATTTAATGTATTGATTAATTTAAAAATAACGATTACAATTAATTAATTTTATTTATTAATGAAATTTATAAATATTTATTTTATTTATTAAATCAATCAGTCATAAAAATAAATATGAAATAATGTAAAATGTGATAGATAGTTTAGCAAAATGTTAGGAAATGTGATAGATATGTTAGCAAAATGTGTGACAATTATAATTTGGTTAATATTCTAAATAGTTAAAAAAACGATTAACATGAATTAATCCATTGATAGTTTATTTTAATATAAATTCAAAAATAATATTTATTAATTAAAATTAATATATAGCTCAAGTGGTTAGAGCACCACTACGTAGGCTAGGCTAGGTCCTGCGTTCGAGTAATGGGGAGGGGAAAAAAGGGATGGGTATTTAACTTTCATCAAAAAAATGAATTAATCCATTGATAGTTTATTTTAATATAAATTCAAAAATAATATTTATTAATTAAGATTAATATATATTAAAATAAATAAAAAGTAAAAAAATATTGAATTTATAAATATAGAAATAATTAAATGAGGTGGATAGTGAGGTCCTGAAATAGTAACCATTGTACCTGAGATGATTGAGAAGTAGAGATAAAATTTAATATGTATAATTTACTTTTGATTTGGCCGCTGATGTTGCACAAATTTATACCTGATAATAGGTAAAATATTGAAGTTGCTCTAAGGAATATATATTGAAGAATATGATTTTTATTTCTATTTTACAAAAATATTGCATTTCCCATCAATTTTTATTGAATTATGGCACTTTTAAGCACATTAAAAGTTTCTGTCCAGTGGTGATTTTACTATTTGTCGATCTCATTCTTATCTTAATTTTTTTTTTAAAAATAGATTTTTCTCCTTTTGTTTAAAATTATGTTGCTTGAAGAGATCTTCGATTTAATATATTGCTTTTTTCAAATTGAAGTTTTAAGTGTGAAATATTAAATTTCAAAGTGATAATAACAAAAGAGAAAAATATAAAATTTTGACTCACATCAAATAAATGTCATTGAGGAGTATGTATATAAGTAAGGGTTCGTATGTAGTTTGCAAGTAACTATGGAGTCATCTCTCCCCACCTTCTACGCGTGCGCAATAGATTTAAAATTTAAATTTGAGTAAAAAATGCATTACTTAGACAAGAGCATAATTTTTTAAAAAAATTGTGTTTAATACCGACATTGATTTCATTTTTCTCTATTTTTACCATCTGTAGTTGATGTGATATAACGATATCACATCTTAGAAGATGCTCCTCTATAGGGATTAAACATCTTGGAGCGGAGGCATATCAATGATTTGTAAGGTCAGAGGAGAGAAGCTTATGACCTCCTCTGGCCTACTATGAACAAATCAATATCTTGAGAATTGAACCGTCTTCCATCTCTCCTCTGATGTGCCAAGGGAAAGACTATGGATGACTGAGTATATATATAAAGTGACCATGAGATGGCATCTCACATTAGAGAGGATGTTGATCTTGAAATCCGTCTTTAGAATGTAATCACTCAATCGTCAATTCAGGAGAAAGCTTTCCACAAGATCACTCCCTAATCAGAGGAGAATAATAAGTTTATTAGGTGTCAGAGTCGTACAATGACGTGACATAATTCATTAACAAATCTTATAAATAAAATGAAATTACTATTCTACCCCTAAGGGAGAAAGGTATATAAGTCACCTCTTACATTTTTTAAAGGTCACTTATTGCTACACATTTTCTCTCTCTATAATTTATTGTTCATTGTCTTCTTCGTTTCTCGAGTGACTTGAGTGTCGGAGGGCCATCGTCGGAACTCTCTTCGGCTCGATTTTGTTGCAGGTTTCCAACTCTGGTTCCTGCCATCTACTTTTGCTAACTATTGATTAGAGTACTTATTATAACTTTAAATATGTGATGAGTTCTCACGAAACATTGTATTTTAATTGAGAGTTTGACAGTTGCTGAATATATTTTTTATATGCGGTGTTACATTGACAAAAAACAAGTCAACTCACCGAGTAGGCTAGTACATTATCCACAATGAATGAAAAACACAATTATTGAAATTTTAATAACGCACACAAGTTTTCCCCACTTGGCTTTCATATTCACTATGTTTTCAAGATTTTTCTTCTTTTATCATAAAAAAATCATCTCCAATATTTCTTCATTTTAGATTTCTAATAATTTGATCTTTTCACAAGAAAAGTTAGCCCCCTCAAACCACCTCCCACCAAGGTATTTAATAGAGATAATATTCATCGACGTACGACTAATATGTTCTTCTCAAATGTTTTATATTATATCATAGATATGACCCAGAATTCATTTCGAGTCTCCAAGTTTGCTTTCTAAGGCTAAGTAAATGGGTTTTTTATTAGATTATTGTATGTTAAATAAATAATTTTGAAATTACGGTAATAATGAAAAGTTGTATATTTTTATTGTGAAATGTTGTGGGGCGACGTGTTTCTGTATAAAATAAAAACGCTAGGCCCACACGCATGACATTACCATAATTTTAAAATTATTCATTTAATATACAATAATCTAATAAAAACTCACGTGTATGAATAGTAAATAAAATTTAATAATAAACACTTAATTAATACATAATTTTAACAAAACATTTGAACACATTTTATATTTATAATAAATATTTAAATATAATATATAATATTCAATGTTATCTCATATAAATTTTTAATTTTTTTTTTTAAAATTTATAAACATTTCTCAATTTATTTTTATAATTTTTTTGATATAGTCTCGATATTTTTACCTATATTAGGCATGTAGGTTGTAGGCAATGACGGAGACACGTTGGGGTTTTGGGTCACTGTCCCCCTATCAATTTTTTATTTTTTTTAATTAAGTACTATATATACTATGGGTGAGTCTCTTGTGTACTTAAGTACATGGTGTACTTGAATAGACTTTGATTGGTCAATTGTTGACCGTTGACCGGTCAAACTTTGACTTTTTTTCGAATTTTTTTTTCGTTATTATATACTCCCTCCGTCCCACAATAACTTTCACACTTTCATTTTCGGGACGTCCCACAATAACTTTCACACCCTTAAAATGAAAAATCCTTTATAAACTCCACCCTCACAATAACCTCAATTTTACATAAATGCCATTACTTTATCTCCACACATACACAAAAGTCAACTCATTTATTTACTTTATACATAAAGTTTTACAAAATTACCCCTCAAAACTTCACTCATTATTACACTTTCTTAATTTTCGTGCCCATCTACCTATGAAGATTAATATGGGACGGAGGGAGTATATATATATATTTTTTTTACAGAAAAAATTACATTTTTCAATAATATTTTTAACTATATTAATATACCCTTTTCAGATATAATATCATATACTTTTCAGTTATTGAAAGTGTGCTGGTATGAAGTGTTTAAGTTTAAGTAGAATAATGCTGTACTAAATGTTGTGACAAATTGTACAACACTGACTCTAACAGAATATTAGAAATTAAGATTCACAGCGGAAGACTTGAAACACTAAAAACAAACGAGACACAATGGAAATAATTTTTCACATAGATTTTATAAATAAAAATCTATGCGAGCCTTACGGCGAAATTCAATACTTATCTTCAAGTACAAATGTTGTGTGAAATGTTACAGCAATAACCTTCACAACTGAAACTACAAACGAGGCAGGTGCCTTTTTCTAAAAACGAACTAAGTGTATAAAGTATACACTGTCGAAATGCCTAGTCTATCTATGATTACACTCTCAATAGATAAGAAGACACACAGCCATACGGGTGGGATACTTCGTATGATCTAAAAGGTAAAACTACTGGCCACAATTCCTAACAGGGATGAACGCTCGGTCTAGGAAATTGATCGAATAGAATACACTGAATTGAGAAGCCTTCAATCGGTATTTATAGAAGTGGGGTGCTGATTCTAGAGGCTTCCATATTGAGATCCTATTTTTTAGGAACTCAACTTCCATGATCTTTCTAGATCCTTCTTGAATGCTCCAGGTCGTTCTAAATGATTCCAGGCCGCTCTAGTATGTTCTCCAATGTTCTGGAATCTTCCAGGTTCCAGATCCTTGTAGAAGCTTCTACATCCTGCCAGAAAGGCGACAACATTTAGATCAACATTTAATGTAGCATTTCAGAAAAGACTTAGAAAAAATCTCGGAAGGTCAAATTAAGATGTTGTTGATAATGTTAAGGCATTTAAGGATTAACAACATCTACAATCTCCCCCAATTTGACCTTTCGACTACAACACACCTGATGCACATATATTTCTATATATACTCAGTATTATGTACTTAGTTGAGGTTGACATCATTGCTAAGCACTAGTCAAGACAATACCTGTTGTAATCGTTGGATCAAATCAAATGAAGATCAAGGATAATTTTACAATGATCCGTGCCATAAGATCAAGATAAATTTTATCCAAAATAGAACAAGTATAAACACTACACTTATTCACAACATAAGTAGCTTTACTAAGATAATAAGTTGAACTGGAAGAATGAACTTAGAATCTAAGTAAGACACTAACAAAAAAACAAACATCAGAGCAAGAACAATAAACAACAAAATGAACAGAAACTAACACTATACAACCTGCAGTAGAACACATGATAATCTGTAAACAAATTAAGCAAGGGCAGTAAACAAATACCATCAAGTGGAACCATAGTTAAGCAAGTTGTAGAGACAATAAACAGCATATCATCTAGAAAAATAAATAACAAGTGTATCAGAATTTCAGAATTCAAACTTAAACATTAATTACAGAGATTGAACTGAATAAATGGCATATATTGCTGTGGTAACAACTGCAGCATCAACTTCCTGCACCATGGCCATTATGAAATTCAGATCTCCCCTTGTCTAGCAGCTTCCTCTATTCATCAGTGGAGATCACCATACAAGGTCTCCATCTCAGCAGCATCATCATCATCACCTTCATCAACAAAGTAAATAGATGCAAGGTGTGCAACTACATTAGTCACTGCAGCATCTCCAGCATCAGGTCCATCACCAGCATCAGCAGCAGCTGGAACTTCATCATCATTCATTTCTTCAATCACCACATTGGAGTTTGATGGTGGTGGTACTCCCCCTGTTGTAGGTGAAAGCAGATCTGTCCACCTGTCCTTTAGGAACTGGAGCTCATCAATTGTTTCCTGCAAGTGTTGGAGTTGGAGTTTATTGAATTCCTGTGAAAGATACACATTACCAGAAATGTTGATACGGATGTTCTCAACATTTGGGGTTGCATTTCTCTGTCTTGATCTGGATGATCAAAAGTTGAGGGTCTGGAAGGTCCTGGTTGAGCAGAAGTAGAGGGTCTGTGCTGATGTTCAGTACCAGGAGCAGTCAAAGGCAGATCAATTACTCTATCCCCAGTGAGTAAGGCAAGAGCTATGGCCAATAATGGAACTCTCCCCCTCAACACATCAGTGTTCTTGGCAACAAATCCATGATGCCTCAAGTAATTGGAAATCAAAACAGGATAGGGTAAATTGCCTTTCTCAGAAACTCTCCCAGTAAATCTCATCATATGTTGGAAAATTGTAAGGCCTAAATTGAATCTCTTAAGCACGGATATCCTATACATAAGAATAGCTTGATCCTTTATGATCTTGGTAGTGTTTGTGGTGGGAATCCAGTTGTAGATAATGAGTTTGTATAACATAGAATGTAGGGAAGTGAGGTCTTTGGCTAGCATCTGTCTAGTCCACTTAACTACCCTATCAGCAGTTATTGCAGAAATTACCAAATCCATGCCAGGTTCTTCATCCACCTCAACATTTGGAATTTGCAGAAACTCATTTATCAACTCAGGAGTAAAAGGTACATCCCTCCCCCTAAAATTAACAGTCCCATACCACCTAGATGATCTCCTACCAGTGCTTTTTTTCATACAGGCATAAAATTCATAGGCCCAATTTGTGAAGAAAGATTCACCAAAATTCACAGCATGCATCAAATTCCTTTCCTCTAAGAAACTAATCATGCCTTTACTATCAAAGTCAGGTATATTAATCCTCTTCTCTATCAGCAGTTTTCTCTTAGAATAAATGGCCAATCTATTCTCTAGAGTTTCAAGAGAATCAGAAATACCTTCCTCTTCAGAAACAAGGCCATCTGAGCTTGGTGTAGAGCTTTTAGCAGAGCTCTGATCAGGGCTGCTTTCTGCACTGGAAGAGCTATCCCCACTGCCACCATCTTCAGGTTCGATCTGGTGCAGCTTCCTTTGCAGCAGCATAATGCTCAACATTTTTCTTTAGAGACTGCAGTATGTCTCTCAAGCATCTCTCAGAATCAGTATTGGAATCTGATTTAGCAGGTTCATCTTCAGCAATCATCTTGGCCTTCCCTTTTCCTGTTGAACTACTTTTGACACCCTTGAAGGATTGGCAGGATGAAGCCAAAAAGGGGGAAGATAAAGTCATGAAAGTGATGGAGCAGACTCAAACTCAACAAGCTCAGTTGGTTGTGAGTCAAGATGAGTTGAAAGCAAGTATTGATGATTTGAAAGAAGAAATCATTAGTCTGAAGCTGAGAATCAATCTCAGAAGACAACAAAAGGATTCTGAACCTCAAGAGATTGTAACAATTCAGAAAAACATTGCTGGATCTTCTTCTGGAAAGCTAAAAAGGAAACTGATTTTAGATGATGAAGAAGAGGCTGAACAGACTAGAAGGGTTACCAGGTCTAAAAGTAAGCTGAAGCATGTTGTTACTAGTAGTAAGCCAAGTGATGAAAAGATGGTTGAATCAGTTGAGAAGCATAATGAGTTGCTTGCTCAGAAGAAAGCTGAAATTTCTGAGAAAAAGAGAGCTGATGAACAGATTAGAAAGCAAAAACTGAAAGATGCAGAAGCTGCAAGGAAAAAGTTTGATAATCGAGTTGCTGCATTAAAAAGGAAAAAGAAATCTAAGTCTGTTGGATTAATTCTTGATGAAGAATACATGGAATTTATTGTTGATCAAGAATCTATGGAATATTGGAATGATCTGAAAAAGAAATGGCAGATTGCTAATTTCATTGTGAAGAAATTTGGTGATCATACAAGCAAGGAAGATGAATATTCTGACTTTGATGTGTTCATGATGAACATAGCAAGGAACTTCTGGGAACACATTTTATTATTGGCTGCTGGTGCAGGTATCCAGATTATTTGGCCAGAAGAACCTGTATGGGATCCTCCAAGATTAGAGAATGGAGAACCTGATCTAAATGAAGTTGGAAACATTATTTCAAAGATTATTCAAGATGAAGGCATAACTGATCATAAGCACATGATGGATATCAAGAACAGAATGTACTTGGCATTCAGAATTCCTAATGAAGATTGAAGATGTAGGACTATGCTGAAGAAGATAACATTTCTTAACCTTATCTTTATTTTCTTTATTGTGGTATTTCTGTGATTATGTAACTTAGTTGTAATATGTGAATTATCTGATCTTATTTTGAATATGAATCTGATTTTTTAATTGATGAACTGATATGAATAACTATATATCTTAACTACTGATCTGTTAATGTTTAAGTAGTTTTGGCTTCATCAAAAAGGGGGAAATTGTTGGGATATGAATCCTGTAAACAATGTTCTAATTGATGATTATATGTTTTGATGGCCAAAAGCAATTTAAAGTTAATGATATATGTGTTTATATGTTGTTCTATGTGAGATATATGAATTAGGATTACTGATCTTAATGTGATATGAAGTCTGAATTTACTGATCTTAGTATTTTACTAATCTGATATATGAACTGTTTAAGGAGCTAAGCTGATGAATGAATTGTATAGACAGCTTATAGTATAGGAATTAGTTATACTCATCTGTATGTAGTTCAGTTGATGTATAGATAGGTTTTATATTTGTAAAGTTGTATTCTATTGTATTCAGCATTGTAAAAGTTCAGAACAGTAGATTAGATTGAAGAAATAAGACTAAGAGATATCAGAAGACTACTTCAGAGTATGAAGAAATCAAGAGAAGTATTTTTGAAGGAAGCTGAACAGTTTTGGAAGAACTGTGCTGACTGACCAAGAGCAGTAAAACTAAGAAGAGTAGTTTACTGTGCTGAGTTAGTTGATTTGAAGAATAAGTTTGGATAACTTATTTAAAGCGTAACTGAAGATATTTTTGAAGATATGCTGACTTGGAAAGATAAGATAAGTTGGTTACAAAAGAAGGAAGTTACAACAAGAAACGGTTATGAGTTAGTTGAGAGTTAGTTAACAAACTGCTAACTGTTATACTAGATCTTATAAATACCGTATGATCTTCTACTTGAAAAGACTACTGATACAATTATTATTCAAGAGCAATCAAGAAGCATTCAAGTATTCAAGCACTCACAGAGTCAAGAAGATCAAGAACTGAAGAGAAGCCACTGTACTGATTTGAAGAATCAAAGGCTACGACAAAGAGAAGTTTTACTTTTCGTATTAAGTTTGTATTGTGTAAACAAGTGTGCTAGTTACTTGTAAAATTACTAGTAGATCGAAGATATACCTGGTGGTATAATCGACAAGATCAAAGTCTTAACCTTGGGACTCTAAGATACAAGTACTCAAGAAGGAAAGAGTAATAAAACATCGCAACTGGAGTTGTGAGAGTGGATTTAGACATTTGTCGAACCACTATAAAAATCTTGTGTTTTACTTTCTGTTTTGTTTAATTGTTGATATATTTGTTTAACCAAGAACAGTAAGTTTTCTAAAGAAACGATTTAAAGAAAAGTTGAGTATAAAAGTTAACTGTTGAGTACTGGTCTGATTTTAAGAACAGTATTATACAGAACACATTTCCGCACTTAAACTCTGATATTTTGATAGAATTTGAAAAGTGTTGGTCCCTGAACGAGTAGTGAATGGGATTAAAGTCTAGAGGGGAGGGGTGAATAGACTTTAAAACTTTTTCAAACAGAGTTGAGAACCTCTTCTGATTGCTATGTCAACTGGACTACAAGTCTGCTGGTCCAGATGACTATAGTGATCTGACTGAGGAGGTTATATGCGGAATTATGGTGGCCCTGGTTTAGACTCGTTCTTGTAATTCTTATGAAAGTGTTCAACTTGTTTTGCTTAATGAAAATACTCAGCTGATGCTGGTTTGAAAGTTATGGCCTTGTTTTGAAGAATGTTGAAATCACAGTATGCACTATATAATAATGTATGTAAAGACAGAAATGTAAAGTGCAGAAAGTAAATGACACCGGATTTATAGTGGTTCGGATATACGTTCCTACGTCCACTCTCACGTCCACACGTGATGTTTAATCCCTTTAATTTACCACAAATTACAAGGGTCTTGACCTTTATAGTCCCAAGGTTAGGACTTTGAGATCTGAGCCGTCCTAACAGCTACGGTCTCCACAAGTGATTGTAAGCACTTGCACTTTAAGGGGTTCAAAAACTTTAACCTTTCGGTGAGGGTTTGAGGTTTTTGAGGTGTATCCAACTAATGGTTCAAGCTTATAATTTGCTTAACCACTATGCCTAAAACAATTGATATACAATATGAACAGGTTTCAGGTTCTCAGGGGTTGGATAGAAATCACTTAAGAGCTATAGATAATCTAATGGTTTCTGGCTCTTTTGAGAATTCTTAGAATAGTATGGCTTTAGCTTTGATTGCTTGCTTGGCTCGTTGAATTCTCTCTTATGACTTCTTCTTTGTGATTTGTCATCCTCTTGTATTTATAATGGAGATTGGTTGCAACTAGCCGTTGGAGTTGACTAGCCGTTTGAGCAATCTTTCCATAATAGCTTGATTCCTTGATTCCAGCCGCTTGATTGCTTCAATCCTGGGATCATGTCAATCTTCTAAATAAGGTAGGTCTTCGTTTGAATTGCAAGATGACTTAGGAATCAGCCGAGTCCTGGAAGAGCACATAGTCTTCTGATCTGTACTTCTAGTCTTCTGACTACTCTTCTGGCCTTAGGTCTTCTGTCTTCTGATATCAGTAGAGTAACACTCTTCTGATCTGGAAATTCTTTGTACTGCTTTAGGCCATCTTCAATCTGGGACTCCATCAGGCAAGTAGGTATACAAGCACCTTAACTTATCTGGTCTTCAAGGATCTTCTAGTCTTCATGTCTTCTACTCTTCTCATCTTGAGGATAGGCATGTAAGCCAGGACTGTGCTGATCAGCTGATATCAATACAGTTGATCACACAAGACTAGTCTAAGCTGTTTTATACAAGTCAGCTGATCCTATTACATTTATAAACTCTAAGTGTTTTGGCCATCAAAACTATTCTAACATCAAGTGGGGCTTAGGGTGAATTTATATCCCAACAAAAAGTCTATTCACCCCTCCCCTCTAGACTTTTTCTTAGCTTACTCAATCTAAAACTCAACTTTTGGGACCAACAATGATGAAAATATTTTATGGCATCAAAGATCTGGGTCAACATCTACAGAACAGTCAGTTGTAATTTCACAGAATGATCAGTATGTTCCCAAAACGAATCCTTCTTCAAGAATAGGTAAAAGTCATCCTTCTGACCAGATCATAGGTGATGCTACAGTTGAAGTGCAAACAAGAGGAAGAGTAAGATCAAATAAGGTAGATGTGGTAAGAACAATATGCATGTCTTTTATGTGTAATGTTGTAAATGCTGAATGTTATTTATCTGAAATTGAACCTAAGAGTGCTAAAGAAGCCTTAACTGATGAAAATTGGATTAATGCTATGCATGAAGAACTTGGTCAGTTTGAAAGAAATGAAGTGTGGACACTTGTTCCAAGACCTAGTCATGCTAATGTCATTGGAACAAAGTGGATGTTCAAAAATAAAACTGATGAATCTGGTAATATTGTTAGGAACAAGGCTAGGTTAGTAGCACAAGGTTACACCCAAGTTGAAGGGGTTGATTTTGATGAAACGTTTGCTCCTGTTGCTAGGATAAAATCTATTAGATTATTGCTAGCAATTGCATGTTTTATTGATATTAAACTTTATCAAATGGATGTAAAAGTTGCATTTCTAAATGGCATTGTTGGGAATAAAATGATTTTGATTTAGATACCAAAACCCCTGATTGATGATGTTCAGATTAGTTGAGATATGCTCAAGTCTAGTTCAGGCAAGTTGTCTCAGTACACTTGAGTATGTAGAATGCTTAAGTTAAAAATCTCAGGAATGTTGTGAGATTTTAGTGTTCAGGGTAGTTGTCCAAAGCTGGAATGTTAGGCAGCTTGATAAATGTTAAGTGTCTAGGCCAAAGTTGCTGAACTTTCAAGGCAGACTGACCAAGTGGACAACTGAGCTGAAGAGATCAAGAGCAGTACAGCAATGCTCATAAATGCAAATGATCAAGACAGTTGAAGTACAAATGATCAAGAGCATTGAATGCCAAAGCCCACAGAAGACACATTCAATGAAGCATTTATTGCCAATCATGCCTGAACCAAGCATTGAAGACTTAGAGCATTAAAGAGTGAAGCATTGAATGAATGTTGGAACATTCTAAATTGCAGCAGGTATGTTCAGGAAGCTTGTCCCATCTGACTGTTGGTTGATTGTAGAGTTTGCCACAAATCAACCTTGGGAAATGTGCATATTTGGAATCTGACACAAGTCTTCTCAGCCGCATTTTTCAGAAGTCAACACATTCATTCAAGCAACCATTGAAGAGCCCTTTTACACAGTGGATAAAAGGATGCCAAGCTTCATAGCCGTTTCAATGGTGCTGCAAATAGACAAGTTTGAATTACTATCTCTCCAACGGTTAGTTGTTCAAATTTGCCTATAAATACAGAAGTGATCAAAGGGATTCATTAATCCAACTACAAGCTATCAAACTATCATCAAGCTTTCAGAGGAAACCAAGTTGTTCTTCAGAATCCTAAGTTTCCTGAATCACTTCAAATAGCTAAGCCAATCTTTGTAAACATCCAAAGTTTAGCATTGAGATATCCTAAGCCTTTACACTGTTCTTATTGTAAAGGATATCTCAACTAGTTGGAACCAACCCTCAAACCCTTATCTCATTTAGTGAAGAGAGTGTTTGTTGTAGAAGTGAGGAGTTAAGGACTGTTAGAGTGAAACACAGTCTTAACTTAGAGAGATTGAGCACTAGGACTCAGATTATCCTAGGGATCAAAGCACTAAGAGAGTGTTGTTGATCAGTGCACCTTGGCACTATAAAACAAGCTAATTCCATTGTGAAGGAATTATCTTGTTCAATCAGGGAAAGTGGATGTAGGAGCTTGAGTCTCTGAACCACTATAAACTTGTGTGCCATTTACTTACTGCATTCTTTATTGCACTTACATTCAAACATATTTTAAAGAGGCAAAACTCATTAAGTAAAGAAAAACTGTTTTGGACAAAGTCCCTGATAACTGTATCTTTTCAGAAATTAACTTGGAGTATTTCTTAGAGTCAAAGGCCAACCACATTCCGCACTTAGCAACTCTTTTAGATATTTAGCCAACTGATCACTTAATAGTAATCAGTAGGACAAGTATCTATCAAAGTTCACTCTCAGGCTAGTTGTGAGACAACCTGCCTGATAAGACCAGTTTTGTTAAAAAGAAAAGAATTTGCATACACAAGTGCATTTCCCCCCCCCCCATACACTTGTGTCATACTCCACCAAGGACCAACAAGTGGTATCAGAGTAGGGGTTCAAAGACCACTGCCTCTGAAAATCATTGATTTTCAAAATCACACTTTCTGTGGTCACTCAACTGATCCAAATATCTAAAAAACCTATATGTGTTCATCTCATATTATATCTGTTGAAATGGCTAACAATGCAGTTCCAGGGGATGATGTTAACACCATCAACAACATGGGTCCAAACCAAGTCAACCATATTTCTCATCACAAACTGCCAATGTTCTCAATTGAGAACTATGATTTCTGGAAGATCAGGATGAGAGCACATCTTGCTTGCCAGCATGATGAGATGCTTAAAGTCATCACTAGAGGGCTTTTCACATTCACTAAAGCAAATCCCAAACTCACTGATGCTAAAAAAGCTGATCCAAGTGAGTTGCTGCTGTTGGGATATAAATTCACCCTAAGCCCCACTTGATGTTAGAATAGTTTTGATGGCCAAAACACTCAGAGTTTATAAATGTAATAGGTTCAGCTGACTTGTATAGAACAGCTTAGACTAGTCTTGTGTGATCAACTGTATTGATATTAGCTGATCAACACAGTCCTGGCTTACATGCCTATCCTCAAGATGAGAAGGGTAGAAGACATGAAGACTAGAAGATCCTTGAAGACCAGATAAGTTAAGGTGCTTGTATACCTACTTATCTGATGGAGTCCCAGATTAAAGATGGTCTAAAGCAGTACAAAGAATTACCAGATCAGAAGAGTGTTACTCTACTGATACCAGAAGACAGAAGACCTAAGGCCAGAAGAGTAGTCAGAAGACTAGAAGTACAGATCAGAAGACTATGTGCTCTTCCAGGACTCGGCTGATTCCTAAGTCATCTTGCAATTCAAACGAAGACCTACCTTATTTAGAAGATTGACATGATCCCAGGATTGAAGCAATCAAGCGGCTGGAATCAAGGAATCAAGCCATTATGGAAAGAATGCTCCAACGGCTAGTCAACTCCAACGGCTAGTGTTCTAACAAGAGAGAATTCACAAACAAGAAGTCACAACAAGAGAGAATTCAACAAGCTAAGCAAGCAATCAAAGCTAAAGCCATAGTGTTCTAAGAGTTCTCAAAAGAGCCAGAAAACATTAGATTATCTATAGCTCTTAAGTGATTTCTATCCAACCCCTAAGAACCTGAAACCAGTTCATATTGTATACACATTGTTTTAGGCATAGTGGTTAAACGATTTATAAGCTTGAACCATTAGTTGGATATCCTTCAAAAACCCCAAACCCTCACCGAAAGGTTAAACTTTTTGAACCCATCAAAGTGCAAGACCCTTGTAATTTTTGGGAAATTAAAGGGATTAAACATCACGTTGAGACGTGAGAGTTGACGTAGGAACGTATATCCGAACCACTATAAAACCTGGTGTTATTTACTTTCAGCACTTTACATTACTGTAATTTCTTATATCTTATATAGTGCATATTGTGTTTCTAACTGTCTTCAAAACAAGGCCATAACTTTCAAACCAGCATCAGCTGAGAATCTTCATTAAGCAAAACAAGTTAACACTTTCATAAGAACCAAAAGAACGAGTCTAAACAAGGCCTACCATAATTCCGCATATAACCTCTTCAATCAAATCACTATAGTCATCTGGACCAGCAGACTTGTAGTCCAGTTGACATAGCAATCAGAAGAGGTTCCCAACTCTGTTGAAAAAGTTTTAAAGTCTATTCACCCCTCCCCTCTAGACTTTAATCCCATTCACTACTCGTTCAGGGACCAACAAGTGGTATCAGAGCAGTGGTTCTAACGGACTACTGTCTCTAGATTATCAGAAGACTTGAGGGAGTCTTTCTGTAGTCCTCTTGAACAGATCTATTCTTTTTGAAAAACTTGTTTTTGAAAACTCATACAGCATGAGTGCTAATATGCGAAAGTTGCCTAAGTTTTCAGTTGAGGATTATGATTACTGGAAGATCAGGATGAGGAAGAATCTCACATCTGTCCACTACAAGATGTGGTCTGTAATCACAGAAGGCCCAATCACCATCATGACAGTCAACACTGCAAATGGTGATCCAGAAGTTCCAGTTGGAGAACTTGCCCCCAAGCCCATGAAGGATCTCACACCAGAAGAAATGAAGCAATCAAATCTTGATAGCATTGCTCAAGATTACATAATGCAAACTCTTCCAAATGAGTACATTGCAAAGGTAATCCACTGTGAGTCAGCCAAAGAAATGTGGGAGGCATTGGCACTCCTCTGTGAAGGAACTGAGCTGATCAAGGAAAGCAAATTGTCAACAGCTGTCAAGAAGTTTGAGCACCTCAAGATGCAGCCAGAAGAAACTATTGATCAGCTGGACAATATATGTACAAAGATCATAAATGAAATTGAGTCTCTAGGAAAGAAGTATACAAATAGAGAGAAAACTTGAAGATCTTGGATTCTTTACCCAAGAGATGGAAACTCAAGAAGACCATCATCAAAGATACTCAAGATATCAAGAAGTGGTCTACTCAAACTCTATTTCAGAATCTAAAAGCTCATGAATATGACCTTGACAGAGAAGAAAACTCAGGAAGTGATGAGCCAACTACAGCTCCATCAACCTCCAAGACTGTAGCCTTCAAGGCAGCCAATACAAAAGCTGCAAGTACCTCATCTGGCAAGACCTCACTAAAAACAAAAGACTTTGAAGGATCAGACATGAGTCTGAAAGAGCAAATGGCTCTTATGATCAAGAGATTCGAAAGGGTGAACACTCTCAACAGCAAATATAGAAAATTTTATAGAAACTACAAAGATAGAAGAGCCAGTTCACCCTCCAGAGGTTCCAGAGAAAGAACACCAGAAAGACATCCTAGAAAGGATGTGGAGTCATCTAACAGCCGAGGATCTAGAAGAAGAGATGCCACTCCTCCAAGGAAAGGCAACTCAAATCAAAGATCTGGATCATGCTTCAATTGTGGCAAACCAGGACATTATGTCTATGAATGCCCTGAGCTGGATTTGGATGACAAAGAAGAAAGAAGGCCAAGAAGAAATTCAGACAAGAAAGCTATGGTGACTGAAGAATCTGAATATCACAGTGATGAACTCCCTACATCACCAGACTGCCAAATCTTCTCAGATGATTCAGATGACCTAGCTATAATAGCCATAGGTGAAAATGAGGTAAACTCCTATACTACTACTTTCCATTCACCTATTTTTTCACAAACATATGAGATAAACTCATCTGAAGGCGAATCAGAAGACACCTATTATCAATCTTTAAGAAAGGTAAAAGGTGATCTGGATATTGCCACTAGAGTTTTTATAGAAGTGGAAGAGGAGAACAAGGATCTAAGGAAAGAAATTGCTAAGTTGAAAAAGACTAAGTTTGAAAACACCCCTGAGCTGGTCACAATGAATGAAAGATTGACCAGAGAAGTGGAGCTCCTTAGGGAAGAAAATACCACAATAACTCAGTTGTATGAGGGGATGTTAGAAACTCAAGCTTTAGAAACTAAGGAATTTCGTTCACTACAATCCAAGTTTGATGATCTCTTCCAAGCACACAAGCTCTTAGAAAAGGAGAAGGAATGCCTAAATCAAAAGATATCAGAGTTCAATAAAGCTTCTACTACTATTGAAAGTATCTCTGAATATTATAGATCAAATGGCAATAAGATGGGTTTTGGCTATGAACTTAATCCATCTACATCCTCTCCAGCTGGGGGTAGTACACCTAACAAGTGCACTACTCAGACACATGAAAAGGGTGAGTGTTCTAAACACAATGAACCTAATATGAAACAAAAGGCATCTGTACCAGCTAAGGCTAACTATCCCAAAACCAAAAATGGTAAAGGACAAGCTAACCCCAAGCCTGTACAGAAGAACAACAAACAGCCTAGACCATCTCGTTTGAGACAGTCTCAGCTGTATGCTGCTCCAGCCAAGAAGAAGAAATCTTCTTCAAACAAATCTGTTCTCTTTGCACCCCCTATCTCCTATGATATTGTGAGAACAGAAGAGTATGGTCCATATAATCGTGTGCATCGCCCAACTAATGCACCCAGGCCGAATGTAACTAGTCAAAAGATCATGCATGTACACTCCTATAAAGGGAAACCATTGGTTCTGTAATGCCCGAGGGAAACAACTCAAGTGCTCAAGGTTGTTCAAACGACCAATGTATATGTGGGTTCCCAAGGGTAGTACTAACACCCAAGGACCCAAGACAAAATGGGTACCTAAGACTTAACCTTTCTTGCAGGAAAGGAGGGACCTATACAGAAGATGAGGTCTAGCAGGAGAAACATGGTACATAGATAGTGGATGCTCAACTCACATGACAGGAACCAAAGCCCTGCTGACCAACTACATAGAGAAGAAAGGTCCAAAAGTCTTCTTTGGTGATAACGCGCATGGTAACACAAAAGGATATGGCACCCTTAAAAATGGTGACATTGAGGTACATGATGTATCATATGTAGAAGGTCTTAAGTTTAATTTATTATCTGTTTCTCATTTTTGTGACACTGGTTACTCAGTCAAATTCTCTAAAGATGAGTGTCTCATAAGTGATAAGAGAACAAAACAAAACCTTCTAATAGGATCTAGAAAGGGAAGTATGTATCTTGCAAATTGGAACAGCTGTCCTAAGGATACATGTCTGCTTGTGAAGAGCCCTAAAGATGTCAGCTGGCTATGGCACAAACGCCTTAGTCATCTGAACTTTAAGACTATGAACAAGTTAGCAAGGGAATCCTTAGTTGATGGTCTGCCTAATGAACTCTACTGTAAAGATCAGGTATGTGATGCATGTCAACAAGGAAAGCAAACAAAGGTCTCCTTCAAGACCAAGAAGACAGCATCAACCAGCAGAGTTCTTGAATTGCTTCACATGGATCTCTTTGGACCAATCACTCCAACCACTCTAACAGGGAGGAAGTACACTCTTATTGTTGTAGATGACTATTCCAAGTTTACTTGGGTTATCTTCTTATACAAGAAGAGTGAAACACAGCAGAAGCTCCCTGAACTATTGAAGAGGATCCAAGTAGAGAAAGGAGAACCAATTGTGAAAATTAGAAGTGACAAAGGCACTGAATTTATCAACTCTTATATTATTGCCTATTGTACTTCTAATGGTATTCAGCATGAGACAAGTGCAGCAAGAACACCACAGCAGAATGGTGTAGCTGAAAGAAGGGTCAGAACACTCAAAGAAGCTGCAAGAACACTCCTTGCTGAATTCTCCACTCCTAAGAAGCTATGGGCAGAAGCCATCAACACAGCTTGTCACACTCAAAACAGGTCAGGTATTCACAAAATTCATGAGAAAACCCCATATGAACTGTGGAAAGGAAGAAAACCTAGAGTATCTTACTTTCATATATTTGGTTGCAAGTGTTTCATTCACAACAATGGGAAGAGTAAGTTGAATGTCTTTGATGCCAAAGCAGATGAGGGGATATTCTTAGGATACTCCTCTACTAGCAAAGCATTTAGAGTACTCAACAAACGAACCCTTCTTGTGGAAGAAACACCTCATGTTGTTTTTGATGAATCTTGTGAAAAGAGTGCAGTAGAAACAAACTCAGCTGCAGATCAGATGAGACAACTAGTGATCAAGTCCAGACCAGATGAGTTCATTGAAGTCAATGAACCTTTCCCTGAAGAACCAGAGGAAGATAAGCCTCATAGACCTGTCACTAGATCTCAAACTCAAGCAGTGCAAGCTGACCAGAATCAAGATGCACCAATCCCAAATGCAAGGGGGAATGATCTCTTTGACACTCAAGATACAGATGATGATCGACCAAATCAAGTCAACCCCCCTGATGGCACTAGAACAGATGAAAATCCAAGCTCATCCAATGCAGATACTCCTGTGAGGCATACATGGAGAAATAATCATCCATCAAACCTCATCTTAGGAGGAGCAGACTCATGTGTCAAGACCAGAAGACAACTGAATCAGAACTCACAATCATCTATGTTCTGCTGGTGTGCCTTCCTATCCAACATTGAACCAGCTGACATAGAAGAAGCAATGACAGATAGCAATTGGATCACTGCTATGCAAGAAGAACTAAACCAATTCGAAAGAAATGAAGTCTGGGAATTGGTAGATCGTCCTGAAAACCACAATGTAGTAGGAACAAAGTGGGTATTCAAGAACAAAAAGGACGAAAATGATGTGATAACTAGAAATAAAGCAAGGCTAGTTGCAAAAGGATATTCACAATCTGAAGGGATTGACTATGATGAAACCTTTGTTCCAGTAGCCAGACTAGAAGCTATTCGACTATTTCTAGCTTATGCATCATATATGGGCTTCAAGGTATATCAAATGGATGTCAAAAGTGCCTTTTTAAATGGTATTCTGGTAGAAGAAGTATATGTAGAGCAGCCTCCAGGATTTGAAAAAGGTGATCAAGTATATCGACTGAAGAAGGCTCTCTATGGTCTAAAGCAAGCCCCTAGAGCTTGGTATGACACATTGTCACAATTCCTACTTGACAATGGATATACAAAAGGCAAAGTGGATAGAACTCTTTTCAGAATACAAGAAGGAGAAGACATTCTAATGGTGCAAATATATGTAGATGACATTATATTTGGATCACCCAATCAAGAGATGTGCAAAAAGTTCTCTGAACTCATGCAAGGAAAGTTTGAAATGAGCATGATGGGTGAGATGAACTACTTCCTAGGACTTCAAGTCAAGCAGAGTCCAGAAGGGATCTTCATCAACCAGTCCAAGTATACCAAAAGCCTATTAGAAAGATTCAAAGCTCTACAAAGCAAAACTGCAAGGATTCCAATGATGACATCTTTTAAAATGGAACCAGATGAGTCTGGAAAGGCAGTTGATCAAGCTGAATATAGAGCACTGATTGGATCTCTACTATACCTTACAGCTAGCAGACCAGACATAACATTTGCTGTAGGAGTATGTGCTAGGTTTCAAGCAAACCCAAAGCAAAGTCATCTAGAAGCAGCAAGGAAGATTCTCAAGTACCTAAAAGGAACAGTCAATCTAGGACTATGGTACCCTGCTGATGACAATCTAGGATTGAGTGGTTATTCTGACTCAGACTATGGAGGATGTAGAATTGATAGGAAATCCACATCTGGAACCTGTCAATTCCTAGACAACAAGTTAATATCATGGTTCTCTAAGAAGCAAACTTTAGTTGCAACCTCCACCACTGAAGCAGAATATATGGCAGCTGGAAGTTGTTGTAGTCAGCTGCTCTTTGTAGTCAGCTGCTCTGGCTAGTTCAACAACTAAAGTATTACAATGTAGAGGCAAGAGAAGTCCCTATCTATTGTGATAGCAGCAGTGCCATTGCCATCACTCAAAATCCAGTCCTCCACACAAGGTGCAAGCATGTCGACATTCGACACCACTTCATAAGAGACCACCTTGAAAAGAAGGACATCAAGATGGAGAAAATTCACACAGATATCCAAAGAGCAGACATCTTGACTAAGCCCCTAGCTGAAGAACGATTCAAGACCCTATGCTACAGCTTAGGACTCCTGGATCCAAGCACATGAAGAGCAAAGATCAGCTGAAGACCTCAGCTGATACAATTGCAGCAGACTAGGAGGATCAGATGAGGTGAATAGACACCCTCATCTTCAGGTAAGTTCTTTCCCAATGAAGACAAATAAAGCTGAGGGAAAACATAGAGTTATCTAATCAAGGGGGAATCAATGATACCTTAAGAATCCTTGATAAAATACTCTAAATTCTGCACTGCATATTACATATATATATATATACAGCAGACTTGAACAAAGTTATTTGACATCTTTACTCTAAGCAATGTATAACTATGTATATTAATAAACTATTCTTCATAAAATACTTTATTCATATACATATATACAATATACTATTGAGTTATACTTGGTTGGATTAATACACCATCCTCACCGACTCAACAGTATGCATGCATTGTACGGATTTCAAATAACTCTTGCTCAAAATTTATAATTTCTGCATTCCATAAGATCAAGAATCTCATTGTTGATCTTAAGAAGTAACTTTTCAGAAATTCAGACCTATCAACTCTATAGTTTTGTCATCTTTCACTCCACTACCTCATTTCTACCCCTATAAAAGGAGGAAGTTATGAGAACACCTAAGAACACAAATCACTAACCATTATTTTTGTTTCAGGTATGGAGATATTCGAAAGAAGAGATGGAATGGAGATCATCCTTCAACCAAGGTCTTGGGTGAAGGAGATGAAGATTTGTCCAGAAGATGAAGATGATGCAGATCAGCACACTTGGCTTACTCAACATGAGTATGCCTATGAAAACTAGACGAAGGAGAGACGTTCTTGTTGAAAACTAGAGGAAGGAGAGATGCAGAGGACAAAGTAGCAAGCAAGCAGAGCTTCTTCTCTAGGGGGAAGTTCTACATGGAGAGCTTGTTATCAAAGGCTACTGTGTCTAAACAAAACATGAAGACCAAGTCCATGGCTCTCTCTTCACGCTCCATTGAAGCCTCTTCCAATCTTCCTTTTCTTTCAAGAGAAGCAAAGAGATTCAACAAGGACACATTAGATGCTACAACCCATCTGATGATGAGGAACATCAGATGGTGAGGGCAATCTGAACCAGTGGGATATCATCCAGGCTGATCATCATATTGATTTGATGGTCCTACATGGTTCAGAGATAGAGCTGGAAGATCCATCAAACCAGGTTGGATCACCACTCACAATAAAGCTGGAAGACCCATCATCCAGGTTGGATCATCACAGCAGCACTGAAGGATCCATCAAACCAGGTTGGACCTTCAAAGCACAGAAGATTTACTCAGCAAATCTCAATCCTCTACTCAGCTGATCAGAAGACCAACTCAGCTGACCATAAGACTTTCAAGGAAAATCAACAGAGTTTTTGAAGGAATCAGATGACCTCACTCTGCTGATCAGATCACTTCAATTTAGAGTATTATGACTAGTCTTGATCATGTAATTCATTCTAGATTTATTCCTGAATGTAATTAAAGAAATTGGCCTATATAAGGAATGCAATTCACTTATAAAAAACGGCCTTGATGATCAATTCTTACCACAAAATTAGTCACAACGGCTATTTTTGGTAATGATGTCATTAATACTCAATTACCAAATTTCCAGCAAATCAACTATTGCCACATGGCAAATTCAGCCGGCAAATTTAAGGAAGGCCCGAAATCAAAGAAGGAAAATCTTGGGCTCTACTCCACAATTAAACCCAAATCTGACCGTTGGATCAAGAATTGTTGGAGTATATATACAACCCTTACACCATTCCAAAAACCCTTTCGCTCACAAATCTCAATTACTTACTGTACTCTCTCATTCTACAAGTTTCTTTCGCTCTCTCGAAACCTACCTCTCAAACTCAGAATGGAATCATTGAAATTTGTGATGAGAAGACCAAGATCACAGGCACTTTGGACGCTACAAAGTGGTCCAAGGAAGGGAAAATTTTCACGGAGAATGCTTTGTTTTTCAAGGGCAAACACACAGCTGAAAACAAAGAGATACTTCTTCGCTGCATCAACCTCAACCTTCGTGATTTTCTGGAAGCAGCACCAACTAATGTTTATGAGCAAGACGTGCTGGCTTTCTACTCAAACGCTGTGATGAAGGGTTCGTATGTTGAAAGTGTCATGGGTGGACACAAGGTCAAGGTAACAAGGGAAATCCTTCAGGAATTGTTTGGCTTGTCAAGGGGGAATATAAATATCTCCACCTACATTATGGGTAGAGAAAAGGAGTATATGGAGATATTTACTGATGGAAGAATCAAGGCTACTGATGCCTCTGGACTCAATAAATCTCAACTTGAACCTAAGTTTCAAACCTTGATGGATATTGCAGGCAAGATGTTGCTTGGTAACACATTCAGTCATGATGCTGTTGCTACTCTAAAGGTTAGAGTTATGGCTGCAATCTGGGATCAGATTGATGGAGACTGGCAAGGACTATTCTTAGATAGAATTGCTCTTGAGGCAAAGAAAGTCACTTTGGACTTGCAGTCAAGAGAATGGAAGGTAACAGCTACAGTCAGCTTTGTCAACAAGCTGAGCATCATCCTTCCAGATATTCTCCCAAAGAAGTACAAGATGGGACCTCGTAAGACCTTCCACATCTCCAAGTATTATTTGAGAAAGGAAGCTCTTGCAGAGGCAGCAAGGTGGAAAGAAGAGAAGAGGAAGTTGTTGGCTGAAGCATCCTCCAATGATGTTGTTGAAGAGGCAGAAGAGTCTGCTCATGACTCTGCTGCAGAAAAAGAAGAAGCTCAAAAGAAGGCTGCTGAGGATGATGATGACAATCAGACCTTAGCACAGAGAAGATTTCTGATCAGATCAGGGCTCATCTCCCCATCTGATTCAGATGCCACTCCCACTGCCTCTCCTTTGAAAAAGGCAGGTACTTCTAATCCCTCTCTCACTTTCACACCCTCTAAACCGTCAAAGGGTCAGAAGAGAAAGAAGAACACTTCTTCTTTCACAAAGAAATCCAAGAAATCTAGGCTCCCTACTCCCATGAGCATAGCCCCTATTTCATCCTTCAACCCTTCTGATGAGTCCAACCCATCTGAACCTTCAAACACTGATACCCAAATCCCTGTTGATACTCACACAGCAGAGGAACAAGCCCAGCCTAACCCTGCTGATGTTCAAACAGCAGACAATCAACCTCATACCATCTTGACACACCCTGCTGATGATCAAACACAGCTCACACCCCCATCCCCTGCTGACATTCAAACAGCAGATGTCCAAGATCATCAAGCTCAACCATCTACTAATCTTCAAGTGGAAACAGAACCATACCAGCAGACCCAAAACCCTGCTGATGAACAATCCACTGAAGATCAATCCCAACCTCCTACCCAACAAGAAGATATCACTTCCCAAATCCCTGCTGATACTCACACAGCAGAGGAAAATGCCCCAGCTACCCAATCCCCTATCCTCTCTGCCCCATCTGCTCCAGAAGACATGGCACCAGCAGACCTGGATCAAGCTGGCCCCTCTCAACCTCAGTTCAGAATGGTGCACTACCCTATGTGCACAAAAGAGAAGATAATGAGGATAAAGATAGCCAATTTGCTCAAGTCTACTACACCTGGTGTTGATGAGGAATCAATCCAATTTGAACAAGTACTTAGGATATGTACTTGGATTGAGCTCAGAAGAGATGATGTGGATGATCTTCTTGAAGTCATGGAAGGAATGGGAGGAAAAGAAAATTTCCTCGATTGGGAAATGGAGCAAAAGGAAGTTGCTAAAGTTCGATCTTTTGCTCAGCTGCTATCAGACGAGGCACTGACTGCAGTTTGCAACCGGATTCTAGGAATCCCCACTGTTGATGTCTCTATCCCAGAAGACTCTTCAGATCAGCAGACAGCTGAAACGGCATTGGTAGATGACTCAGCTGCACCTGCCCCTGCAGAAGACTCATCTGCACCAGCTGACAAAAAAGTGATTGAAAGAGAAGTAGTCAGAGTACCAGCTCACTTCAAGCCCTCAGAAGATCTGACTCACTTCATTGACAATCCAGAGGATACAGGCAGACGGATCATGACCCATCTGACTAAGGCCACTACCTGCTTCCTCAATGAGGAGTACCTATCAGCTGAAGAGAGAGGCAAAGCACTAATTATTCATCCAAAGCCTCAAGGTACTACCTCAACTTCTACCCCATCTGCTGATCATACAACAGACATCTGCTCCCAGGTCAAAGCTGCAATAGACTTGCACTTTGGGAAAGCTGCAATAGACTTGCAAGGGAACAGAAGACTCGTCTTCATGACCAGATTCTTGACATTGAAGACAAGTTTGGTGAAGCTCTGCATCAGCAGATAGGAGAATATTTGAGTAGCTATCAGAAATTGTCAGGTGACACCTCCAAAATGTTTGCTGACCTTTACACTGATGAGATGCACCGCATGGAGACCACCTATAAGAAAAGAATTGAGGATGCTGAAGCAAGAGCCACAGAAGGTCAAGCTCTTCTTAAATCAGCTGCAGAGGAGAATGAAAAACTGCAGACTCAACTGAAGGAGACAGCAGCCAAGTTGGACTTCCTTACAACTAGATTTGAAGCTGCCTCCTCCTCCAATTCTCATGCTGAAGTTCTTGAACACAGCATATCACATCTGAACCAGGTTAGCAAAGTCAATGCCATGGCTCTAAAACAGACCCTGATGGTAGAGATTCGAAATGCTATGGTACCTTTTGCGGCTGCACTTGCTGAAGCCAAAAAGGGGGAAGATGTGTTGATAAAGGCTCTAGAGAAGTCTACTGCCCAGCAAGCTGAACTGGTAGTAGCACAAGATGACTTGACTGAACCCTTGGGTGGTTTAAAGAGCAAAATCAAGAACAGGCAAGGCAAAGGCAAAGAAATTGCTCAAGAAGATACCCAAGCACCCACTCAAGCTCCTGCCAAGACTCTTCAGATCACTGCCCCTGAAGAACATGTTCCTGAAAAGAGAATGACAAGGAAAAGGAAGGCAGATGAGTAAGCTCAGTCAGCTCAGACCAGTAAGAAGTCAGCTCCAGCAGAGCCTACTGCAGAAGAGAAAGAGGCTCTAGAGTTGAAGAAAAAGAAGTTGCTTGAAGCTCAAGAGCTTAAGCAAAAGAAGTTGAATGATGCAAAGGCAGTCAAAGCCAAATTTGAAAGGAGAATTGCCAAACTCAGGAAAGCAATCAAGGACAAGGCAACAGAAGACAATGTCCTGGTGTTTGATAGCAATTATGTGGATTATTTAGCCCTTCAAGATGAGCTACCAAGATGGTATCCCCTGAAGAAGAAGTGGCAAATTCAACACCACATTGTAAGGAAATTTGGCCCTCTCCCTTCTTATGAAGAAGAATTTCTTCAATTCTCCCAGTTCATGAACATTGAAGATCCAGAGTTCTGGGAAGAAATTGTCAAGACAGCCAAAGGACTTGACAATTGCAGAATCCTAACACCTGAAGAACCCAAATGGGATGCACCCATTCTGGACTCAGGAAGAGCCAACATGATTGAAATCAAAAGGATTTTGTACAAGATCTATGAAGAGGAGAATGTTACAGATGTGCAGCACATGGAAGAAGTTCGAGCTCGTCTGTACCTTGCCTACCGCATTTAAAGAACAGAAGACCTGATGAAGACTACTTTAGAAGTTTAAAGAAACTATTATTTGTAATTTGTAAAAGCTCTATATATATTCAAGTTCTAGTTCTTTTTTGCTTACAAGACAAACTCTCATTGTCTTCATCAGATACTTCAGTCTTAGCATGTTATAAACTCTTATCTTATTTCATTAAGAGCATTTATCAAGTATAGTTTTGGCTTCATCAAAAAGGGGGAAATTGTTGGGATATAAATTCACCCTAAGCCCCACTTGATGTTAGAATAGTTTTGATGGCCAAAACACTCAGAGTTTATAAATGTAATAGGATCAGCTGACTTGTATAGAACAGCTTAGACTAGTCTTGTGTGATCAACTGTATTGATATCAGCTGATCAGCACAGTCCTGGCTTACATGCCTATCCTCAAGATGAGAAGAGTAGAAGACATGAAGACTAGAAGATCCTTGAAGACCAGATAAGTTAAGGTGCTTGTATACCTACTTATCTGATGGAGTCCCAGATTAAAGATGGTCTAAAGCAGTACAAAGAATTACCAGATCAGAAGAGTGTTACTCTGCTGATACCAGAAGACAGAAGACCTAAGGCCAGAAGAGTAGTCAGAAGACTAGAAGTACAGATCAGAAGACTATGTGCTCTTCCAGGACTCAGCTGATTCCTAAGTCATCTTGCAATTCAAACGAAGACCTACCTTATTTAGAAGATTGACATGATCCCAGGATTGAAGCAATCAAGCGGCTGGAATCAAGGAATCAAGCCATTATGGAAAGAATGCTCCAACGGCTAGTCAACTCCAACGGCTAGTTGCAAGCAATCTCCATTATAAATACAAGAGGATGAGAAATCACAAACAAGAAGTCACAACAAGAGAGAATTCAACAAGCTAAGCAAGCAATCAAAGCTAAAGCCATATTGTTCTAAGAGTTCTCAAAAGAGCCAGAAACCATTAGATTATCTATAGCTCTTAAGTGATTTCTATCCAACCCCTAAGAACCTGAAACCTGTTCATATTGTATACTCATTGTTTTAGGCATAGTGGTTAAGCGATTTATAAGCTTGAACCATTAGTTGGATATCCTTCAAAAACCCCAAACCCTCACCGAAAGGTTAAAGTTTTTGAACCCATCAAAGTGCAAGTGCTTACAATCACTTGTGGAGACCGTAGCAGTTAAGGGAACTGGCTCAGATCTCAAAGTCCTAACCTTGGGACTATAAAGGACAAGACCCTTGTAATTTTTGGGAAATTAAAGGGATTAAACATCACGTTGAGACGTGAGAGTGGACGTAGGAACGTATATCCGAACCACTATAAAACCTGGTGTTATTTACTTTCAGCACTTTACATTACTGTCATTTCTTATATCTTATATAGTGCATATTGTGTTTCTAACTGTCTTCAAAACAAGGCCATAACTTTCAAACCAGCATCAGTTGAGAATCTTCATTAAGCAAAACAAGTTAACACTTTCATAAGAACCAAAAGAACGAGTCTAAACAAGGCCTACCATAATTCCGCATATAACCTCTTCAATCAAATCACTATAGTCATCTGGACCAGCAGACTTGTAGTCCAGTTGACATAGCAATCAGAAGAGGTTCCCAACTCTGTTGAAAAAGTTTTAAAGTCTATTCACCCCTCCCCTCTAGACTTTAATCCCATTCACTACTCGTTCAGGGACGAACAGTTGCCAAAGGATGAAGATGACTTTACAGCTGAAGAAAGAAAAAGGCACAACCTGAACTACATTGCCATGAACACATTGTACCAGACTATACCAGATGCAGTGATGGGAAGAGTGTACCACTGCACATCAGCAAAAGAGATTTGGGACACCTTAGCACTTATGTGTGAAGGTACCCAAAAGATAAAGGAGAACAAGCTTCAAGTGGCTATCCAAAAATATGAACAATTCTCTATGGAAGCCAATGAAACTATTGGTCATCTTGATGGCAGATTCACTGACATCATGAATGAGATAAACTCTCTTGGCAAGTTCTATGCCAAAAGAGAGGTTGCTTTGAAGATTCTGAGAAGTCTCATATCCAAGTGGGACATATACTCAGTCATGATGCAAAACACTAGCAATCTTGACAATATGCCTATGCAGCAAGTATTCTCTGAACTCAAAGCATATGAGTTTGATTTGAACAGAAAGAAAGTACATGAAGAGCCATCCTCCTCAAGCAAAGGTGTTGCTTTCAAAGCTGCTGAAACAGAAAAGAAGAATACTCAAAGGGCCTCACAGTCTGTTTCAAAATCTGAAATAAAGGAGGAGCTGGCACTCATGGCTAGGAGATTTGAGAAGCTCAACTCCAGATTTGGTAGATACAAAAAGTTCTACCAAGACAACAGAACCAGAAGGAGATTCAGTTCTCCTGACAACAAATCAGAGGACAAAGTCTCTGATGAAAAGAAAGAAGACAGATATGCTGATAGGAAGAAATACAGCAAAGGTGAACCATCATCATCAAGGAGGAAGGAGTCCTCAGGCAAGAAGAATGATGATGAAGATGTGTGTTACAACTGCCAGAAAAAGGGTCACTTTCAGTATGATTGTCCTAACCTTAGTGCCAAAGAAAGAAAAGAAAGGCAGAACAAAAGAGACAAGAGGCTGAACAACAAGAAGGCCATGATAGCTGGGGATTCAGCAAGTGAAGAGAGTGTCTACTCTTCTGATGATGGACTATTCTCCAACAGTGACAGTGATGATGACTGTCAAATGGCATTTGAAAATGATGAGGTATGTTCATCTTCTAGTTCTTCTAATTCTTCAAATGACACACATGAGTCCAGTGAAATCCACTTGAAACTCAACTTTGTAAAGTTATTTGAGGATTTCACCAGGCTAAGAGAAGTATGCAATATGGCACTTAGAGAAAATGAGCTACTGAATTCTAAAGCTCAAACTCCCAACCTTCCTGAACCAGAGTTTGACTTTAAATCAACTGAGTTGTATCAGCAGATTGTGAGAGAACATGAGGAAATGTCTCTCAAAGTCTCTGAACAACAAAAGTTGATTGATGATCAAGAGCTGGCCTTGAGGAAAAAGGATTTTTATCTCAGAATTCTACAAGCAAAATTTGACAATCTCTCAAGTGAATTTGATACTCTAAAATTAAGTGAGGGGAGCTTAAAAATGAAAATGTCTGCCTTGAACAAATCTGCTAAGGCAATAGAGGAAATTCAAGGGTTTCAAAGACCATTTGCTCAAAAGGGTGGATTAGGCTATAATCCATTTGAACCCTCACCTGGTCTTAGTATTGCCTCATCAAGCAATTCTAAGATGACTTTTGTAAGATCAGTGGCACAACAAAATGAAATGGAAGTAAATCAACCACTGATCAAGGATAAGGGTAAAGGAATTTTTATACCAACTCAAGTAAACAATGTCTCTAAACCCATACCTAAGGAAAAGGTTAAAGACAGTGCTTACAGGAGAAATGAGGGTCAGAAAGGTAGAACCAATGGAAGGCCAACCTATCTGAATCCTCATCAGAGGAGTTGTTCAAAATCTGTTCAGAAAAGGCCAACTCAAATGAGGCAACCTCAACTGAATGGATTAAGGTCAATCCCCTCTGACAGGTATAAAACATTCAGGAAGCCTGGACCTTACTTGCCAAATGGAAAAGGCCATCCAAAACCCTATCCTCAAAGGTCTTACCAAGCTGCACCTAAGTCTAGTAACTTCAGGAGAAATGTCCCAAAGAAATTTACCAACTCTCCTGAACCTTACAAGGCTAACACCTATACACAGAAACCACCCAAGGCATTTAAGGGTCAAACTGTGTATGTAGATGTAAATGGAAACCAAGTCAGTCACTTTGAGTCAATCGGAGTAATCAGGCAGATTTGGGTTCCAAAAGGTACAGCTAACCCTATAGGACCCAACACTCAAAGGGTACCTAAATTTTGACTTTGCAGGGCTGCAAGGACCACAAGAAGAAGAGAAGCATCAACAAGAAAACAGCATGGTACTTGGACAGTGGATGTTCAAGACACATGACTGGGAACAAAGAGCTTCTCTCAGATTTCATAGAAAAGGATAGTCCTTCAGTAACCTTTGGAGACAGCTCTCAAGGAATCACAAGAGGTTATGGTACACTAAACATTGGTAGTGTTAAAATTACTGATGTCTCATATGTCCTAGGCCTAAAATATAACTTGCTGTCTATAAGTCAAATCTGTGATAAAGGATATTGTGTTGAGTTTGCACCAAATGAATGTATTATCAAAAATAACTCAACACAACAGGTGCTACTAACAGGGGTGAGAAAGGGAAATGTCTATTTTGCAGATTGGAGCAAAACCCCTGAAGCAGTTTGTCTTGTTGCCAAAAGCACAAGTGAGCAAAGCTGGCTGTGGCACAAAAGACTAAACCATCTGAACTTCAAAACCATCAACAAGATTGCAAGAAACTCTCTAGTTAAAGGGCTTCCAAATCAAGTGTTCACCAAAGAACACATATGCCAGCCATGTCAGGAAGAAAAGCAAATCAAAGCTTCATTCAAAGGGAAGCCTGTCATCTCAACTGAGAGAGTTCTTCAACTACTGCATATGGGTCTATTTGGACCAATAATCCCAGTAAGTATAAATTGAAGAAAATATGCTTTAGTTGTTGTTGATGATTTTTCCAGGTACACTTGGGTAGTATTCTTGCTGAACAAAAAGGAGACCCAAGTCAAGCTACCTGAATTGATGATGAGATTGAGCAATGAAAAGGGCCTAAGTATTGTCAAGATCAGATCTGACAAAGGCACTGAATTCATAAACTCATACATCAATGAGTACTGCAGCAAGAATGGCATCACTCATGAAACTTCAGCAGCAAGAACACCTCAACAAAATGGGGTTGCTGAAAGAAGGAACAGAACCTTGAAAGAGGCAGCAAGAACTTTGATTGCTGAATCCAAACTGCCTAAAAGGTTCTGGGCTGAAGCCATTAGCACTGCATGCCACACTCAAAACAGGTCCTTAATCACCAAAGGACAAGGTAAAACCCCATATCAAATATGGAAAGGTAGATTGCCCACTGTTGCTTATTTTCACATATTTGGTTGTAAGTGTTTCATTCACAATAATGGGAAAGAGCAATTGAAAGCTTTTGACAGCAAAACTGATGAAGGAATATTTGTTGGATATTCACAAATCAGCAAGGCTTACAGAGTTTACAATTGCAAAACTCTTATTATGGAAGAAACACCTCATGTTGTGTTTGATGAATCTATTGATGAGTTCAGGGATAAAAACCTGAATATTGATGAGATAACACAAAGAAAAACCAGACTTAGGCTTCAAAGCAAGGAAACAGTGTTTGTAGATGTTGCCCAGCCTGAACTACATGATAATAAAAAACTGGACAACCTACCTGAAGGCAATCAACCAGAAGACAACCAACCTGAAGGTGAAATTGAACTGACTGACCCCATCCCAGTTCAAAACCAGGTAACAACTACCAATGAAGAAGCAGGCAATGCTGAGGTAGTAAATGGATCCAATATTCAAGGGGGAACCAATGAAAATGTCAACTTATCTGACAATGAGGACAATACCCCTGAATATGATCCTGAACTTGATCCTTCAATTAACTTCCCTGAATTTAATGAGTCTAGTGATCCAACCTCAGATGAGGACAATCCTCCTGAAGGGATCAGGTCTAGAAGGACTTGGTTGCAAAATCACCCATCTAGCCTGATACTTGGTAATCCAAGTGAAGGGATCAAAACTAGAAGATTTCATGGAGAAAGTGCTTTGTTTTGTTGTTTCCTTTCAGGACAGGAACCAAAAGACATTGAGGCGTTGGGTTAACACTGAGTCGAGAATTTTTTTTTTAGTCCTTTAAGTTTGAGATATTTCAAAATAAATCCTTTAAGTTTCGATTTTACAAAATACATTCTTTATGTTTTAAACTTTCAATTTCAATCTTTTTTTACATCAATTTTAATCCTTTAAGTTTGTTTTGGGATTGGCCAATCCGGATTTAAATTGGTCCAATCTATCTCAATCCAAATACAAATTCAAATATCAATCCACCCCTATAATACACCTATACATCTATTTTTATACAATCAAATCACTATTTTTTTTTCAATCACTCATTCCCTCTCCTACTTTCTTATCTCTTTTACTTTTCTTTCACAAACTTATTCTCTCTCCTACTTTCTTTTCTTTCTTACTTTTCTTTCACTACTAACAATAATAAAATATTACTAACATCACTCTTGATGTGACATAAAGTTACATCTACCCATACTTTTCAATCCTTAACCAAACACAACTTACACACAATTACTGTTCATGATTACCCAAATCCCAATCCATCACAATCCTAATACAATCCACCACAATCTCAAACCAAACACCACCTTAAGTTTTGAAGGAATTAGAATTGGCAAATTTGGTGCAACATATATTACTAAAATATACCACACCACACACATATATAGAGCTGGCAAATCGGGCCGTCTGACCCAGCCCATTGGGTCAAGCGATGTTTGTGGACTGGGTCGGGCCGGCCCATGAATTAGTCGGGCCTATAAAATTTGAGCCCACCCTAGCCCGCTGGGCTAGCGGGCCGGTCCAGCCCATGATTTTTTTTAAATAATTTTAGCAAAAATTATATATATGGGTCACATACTCACATATAATTTTTATTTATACAAATAATTATAATTAAAAATATACATTACTAATGTATTAATATAATTCATAGACGATCATAAAATATAACATTACACCATATAAACAATTCATAAGTTCAAATTTCAAAGTCAAAATAAAATAAATAAACACAATAATATTTAAAAATAATGCACTTTACTTATTTTAATTATTTATTTGTCTAAAGAAAAAAAAATGATCGGGCCAAATGGGCTGCCCATGGGCCGGCGGGCCAAATTCGGCCTAGCCCATTAGGCCTATCGGGTCGGGCCAAATAGATCCGATTGTATATGGGCCTCTATTTTTATAGCCCAGTCCATACTAGGTTTCGGGTTGGCCGGGCCGGCCCATCGGGTCGGGCCCAAATTGCCGGCTCTACACACACACACACACACACATATATATATATATATATATATATATATATATATATATATATATATATATAGTTAATAATACCAAAAAATACTCTATACACACCACATAATTTTAAATACAAAAATAAATGTATATAAAATGACTAAGTAACCCTTATATAAATAAAGAGTAAAATAATTTTAAAAAATAATTTGAAAAAATATGATACAAAATAAATTTCACAAAACGAAACCAAATGGTGTTGCAATTATGAACGATCGATGTTAATTATGTGAATTTTATTTTCCTCTATTAATTGAAACGTAAAACTAAATTTAATGATAATATCATCATTTTATCAAATACTCATAATAAATAAATATATTTCAAATAAATTAATTATTTTGAAGTAGATTTAGATAATTTTTAATTTTTTTTTTCATATATATAGATGAACAATTAATTAATTTGGAGTAGATGCAAATAATATTTTTTTGTGTAAGGCTACTAAAGTCTAATAAAATGTTATATAAACCTCAAATGTTATATACACTCCACTAAAATTTAAAAATCAATTTTTATTACTAAACACATCCCAATTCTTTCTTATTTACCCTTTATCCCTCAAAACTACAAATTGAATAAAAATTAAAAATTCAACTAAATCATTAAAACTATATATAAGTTTTAAAAATTAATTAAAAAAATATTCAATAATACGAAAAACTAAATAAAATTTGAAAATATTTAAAATAATCAATTAAATATTAAAAAATATTTAAATGAAAAAATCAATTAAATACAAATCAAATCTAAAAATATTAAATGAATCAAATAAAATTTATAAAATAATTAAATTAAAAATACCAATTAATGATTCAATTTTTAAAAAAACTAAATAAGATAAGAAAAAAATCAACTCAATAAAAAATAAATATTAAAAAAATTAAATTAAATAAAAAAATAAAATCTTACTTTTTTATTGATTTTTTTTAATTTACTTTTTTTTTACGTTTTGTTAAAAAAATTCAATATTTTTAATTTATTTTTTTAAATTTGTTTTGATGATTTATTTTTTAATTTCAGATTCTATTTAATTTTCTAAGATTTTTTTCAAAAAAATTATTTAATTTATGTAAATTAATTATTTTTAAAGATTTAGTTAGTTTTTTAAAACACTTTTAAATTTTAATTATATTTTTTTCAGATTTTTCCAAGTTATTTTTTAAAATTATTTTACTCTTTATTTATGTAAGGGTTATTTAGTTATTTTATATATATTTATTTTTGTATTTAAAATTATGGGATGAATATAAAATATACCGGAAAAAACTATGAATATTGCAAAAAAGAAAAATAAAATTTTCATCACATTTTTTTTGAAAAGTGACCAAAATTTTGAGGAAAAACTTCCAAAAATTTAATTTTTTTTAAAAAAAAAACAACTAAACTTCTCTTTTTTCAAATTGTTTTCTAAAGGGCGTTGGCAAATATTGATCTACTTGTAAGGAAATTTCTCATTATAGTATTTGCAATTAGGCTATCAAGTATAAATCAATGAACTGACATTTGAATGGAGTGACTTAAGGTATTTATAGTGTTTCTTAGTTATTTTTCTTAGTCATTTAGTACTATTTTTTTTTATAGAGAACCAAAATTGATGAGAAAATGGAAATATAAGAGAAACCATTGTTTTTCCTGTAAAAATTGATGAGAAAATGGAAATATAAGAGAAACCATTGCTTTCCTGTTCTAATGTGGATATAAATGTATAGAGATTGCATGGTCACTTTTAGCCCCTTAATCTGGTTATTAGTAACTAAGATTATTTTGTTGTGTGTTCATTGTTTTTGCAACCATATCTAGTTTGTTACCAGTTTTTTAAAGTTGTATTTTTTTAAACTAATAATATAATCTACTTGAAGATTAAAATTAATATTTAGAAAATTAAATGAATAGAGAATTCAGGAAAAAACCAACATAATATTGCATCAATTTTGTTATTTTCTTTGTGGTTATCATATTGATGCATCCATAAACTTATTGAATGTGATCATATCCATTAATTGTGTGTTCAGTGTTTTCCTTCTCACTTTTGTTCCTCTTAGTAGTCAGTTAATAATATTAATCTTTGAGTTTATTCACTCTTAGACTTCATTTGGATGGAGGGATTTTATCTATGTATTTTATATCCACCATCCAAACCTACTCCACTTGTTTGGATTATGAATGGATTTCAAATACTTAGAATTTTGTTCACACTTTTTAGTTAAAATTGAGAGGATTTTAAATCCTCACTAAAACCATGTCATTTGAAATTCATCTATTTTTAAATATCTTTCATTTGAAATACCTTCTCAAATCAAATACCCTCATCTAAACACAACCTTAGAGTCATTTTTCAAGACCATATTACAATTAGATACAAACTTCAAATTCTATTACTATTAGGTATAGACTGAGGGTTAAAATTTAAAATTTACCCTACATCATTTTACACGGTGAAACAAATCTCTCTCTTCTTTCAAATCATCTTCTCCCCCATATTCTCTCAAAAACCTAGTCAACCTCTGAACCCTAATTCCACACACTCACTGTATGCAATCTACACACAATGAGGCGTGCCCCACCTTCGTCTCGGCGGCAGCCGCTAGGTTCCACTGCGATCTTCCTCCACGGCCACCGCTCCACCTGCTCCACCCGCCCGCTCGCCGCCCTCCTGTAGTCCATTGTTACGAATTCATGTTCAGTTGAAGAAGACGAAGGGAGCGACATCGTATAAGTGGGGTGTATTAGCATGGTGTATTAACTAAGGCGTTTATAATTGATGTTTGCAATTTAATAAAGTCGCGTATGCAACTTTGTACTGTTTTTGTGGTGTTGGTCGGGTCTATATAAACCCACGACCCAACCCATTTGGTTTCAGAACTATCATATTGATTCGGGTGAAATTTACACGTTTTAGAGGCATATGTGAAGCGTATTTTGATGTGGATTTCATTGATTTATGCATTGAATATGATTGATTAAGCCAAAATGAGAGAAAGGTAGTGTTTTGTCGATTTTGTAGGTAAAACGATAGAATTTGGAAGCAAAACACATACCACAAGTGATTGGATCGGAAAGAGGAGTGCACCATTGGATCCGGCTCGAAAAACGGAGTGGAATAGCCAAAAGAATCGAGTCGATCGGAGGTCGGAAGCTCAAGATACGGAGGGACGAAGTTGGAGGACGAAAACGAAGGACGGAGCCAAGACGAAGTTTTGGCCCGGTCGGGCCACATTATGTCACACCCCAATTTTCATAAAGTAAATTTAAATACAAGAAAGTGGACCATAAATTTATTTAATAATAAAATTATTTGAATAACAACGGAATATTCGATTAAATAAACTTGAATATATACTAAAAGTCACAATAGTGAAACACTTTAAAATCCATAAAGTTTTTATAACAAATTGTGACGAATTAATTGACATCCACCGCCTCTCCTCGCCATCAACTCCTCACCCTGAATCTGAAATGTTAAATGTATGGTATGAGCAAAACCACTAGCTCAGTGTAGTCACTTTGACAATATTAAATACGACATACAAATAAAATGTATAGCCACATAAAATCAGGTAATTCACAAAAAATCACATAAGCACCTTTCATATCACATAAGCACTTTTTCATCGTACTTTTGATTAATTAATAATTACGTTTCACGGTTATCCCAATGATCTCTTTTAAATCCCACTGGGTCCCCCTCAAAGACCTCTTTTCAGTCCCGAGTTCTTTTTTTGTGCACGGCAGATCCCCCAAAGATCTCTCTTCAATTCTGGGTTCACCGAGGACCTCTTTTCAGTCCCGGGCCTCTTTTAAGCCCCTGGCCTTTCATAAACTTTTACATTAAATATTCAGTCACATTCAAGTCATATCACAATGCATATAAACATTTCATTCATATGAAGCAGCTAAAGGCAAAGAAACCACACCTGAAATAAATGTCGTGGATGCAATTGATGCAATCAAAATAACCTTAATCCTTTTGGAGTCGACTTCCATGAACCGTGAGTAGAATAAATAAATCTAGGGTTTTGTGTGAAAATATTATGATGTGTGTTTTTGCTTTGTAAATATGGAACTCTATTTATAGGGGAGAAAATAGGTTTTCTTGCAAGAAAAGTTAGAGATTTAAATTAACCATAAAACTGAGATTTGATTTACTTAAAATATCTCTTATAGTTATTAATGGAAATTTTTAATAAATATCTCTTAATATATCTTGCTGCCTAAGAATAATTAAATAAGGAAATATATAATTTTATAATAAAAAGAAGAAAAGTGACGACAAATTAATTTAAGATTGGTTTTGAAATCAATTGATGGCATTTGAGATTTTTAAATAAGAAAATAGATATCGTGCATCTTTTTCGGAAAAATTCAAAGTAAATGATTATTATTATTTTTATAGTTAGAAAAATAGAATAGTAATATTCAAATTAGTGAATTTTATGCTTAAAAATGTATTCTTCTAAAATTGATAAGAAGATTTAAATTTATATATAAAATAACTAATTTGAGATTTTTCAGGGTGTTACACATTACCCGCCCGGCCGGGCGGCCGAGCACAAGATTTTTGCCAAAGTCGATGTTTTGGCCCGGCCGGGCGGCACCACTCGCCCCCTGTTTCACCCAATCTCGGCCAACACCTCCGCCCGGCCGGGCCACCCTATTTTCGGTGCCAAACTTGTATTTTCTCCATTTTCAAGGGACCAACTTGCAATTCTCACACCCAAACCCTACCCCAACACTATAAATACCTCACTTCTTAAATTCAAAACCATCTTACCTCTCCTTCAAGCATTCTCACACACAATCACACACACTTGGAGGTTTTCATCATCCACTTCTTCAATTTTTCATCAATTCATGCAAGGAGGCCACCATTAGCTTGAGAATTTGATTCCTCACCATACAATAGCCTAAGCTTTCTTTTCCTTTCACTTTTTATTGCTTTGATCTTAGTTTTCTTTGTAATTTGAGTATGTTGTTGATTGGCTAGAACACTTTTGGTTCTAGGGCTATGTTTACACTTTGGATGATGTTTATGAATTAATTTCTTGTTTATTTGGTGGTTGTGTTGCTATTTCTATTTGAATGCTTAACTTTCATTGCAAGACATGTTATCAATGGCCATAATAATATGTTTTATTCATTGTTAATTGAAATTGGATTGAGAAATCTCTTTCATTAATCGTATTTAAGCATTCGACCCAATTTATTGTGAAGTTCGAGAGAAGATCAATTGTTGGGAGGGTATTAGATGATCTTAGGAACCTTTTGGGGATTTATTATGCATGCTAGGTAGAGATACTAGTTTGGGTGATATGTCTCTTGGATTAATTGGATTGAAAGAACTCTTAATTCATCATTTCGTGATCAACCCTATAGTAATAATCACATCACCACTTGAATAGGCTTTTAATCATAAATTGATCCCTTAGTGTGACATATGTCTTGGAACCTACCTTTCCTTCTTTGAGTTTCAATCGTTTTCCATCTCGTTTCTTGATTTGCATGGTATTTGATCGATTTCTTTATTACTCTTTTCATTGTCTATTTGTGACACATTGGTAGGCAATCTTAGGGTAATTCACCACTTTCATTTAATCGATCGCGTCTATTTAGAATTCCGTTAACAAAATACACTTTTACGTTATACCTTCTCGTGGGATCGACCTCGTGCTTATCACGCTACGATAGACGTCGTACACTTGCAGTCGTATATTCTAGTGTTGCATAACACGTGAATCACATATATGAGAATAACCATCTTTCTCCCTCCAATTTCTCTTCAACTTTTTCCCCATTTCTACTGAAATTGTTCGCGAGTTTTGAATCGCTTACCTTAAGCGTTTCAGTGGTATCAGAGCCAAGTTATCACGCTAGCTGTGCGAATCATGGTGTCGAATATAGATCGGACCAGTTAACTAGAATCACAACTTGATTTAGTTGAAGCTCGAGTGGTGTCGATCGAAGAACGGATGGTTGATCTGCAGAAGGATCAAGTGGAGGGAAGGAATGAGCTGCTTAAGGGCTTTGATCAGCAGACAAAGGATCAAGCGAGAGAATCAGAGTTGTTGAGAGAGCAACTGGCTGAATTGTTTAAGCATCTTAGCTCAAACAAAGGAAAAGCTCATATGGTGGAGAATGACGAGGTAGAAGGTGTGAGGATTGGTGAGGTTAATATCAGAGTACCAAGGGAAGTTTCGCCAGATAAAATTGGTACTGGATTGTAGCCAACACCACCTCCTCAAGCTCGGTTGTTTGAATCAGGAGGGATTGGTGCTCCTAAAAGCTCGGATACTCTTTCAGCTGAACGATCCAGACCTAGAGCTATACCAAACGTGGTAAATCACTCAGTTAAGAGGTATGAAACTAAACTTCCTCACATTTCTGCTCTAGATTTGGAGACTGGGGTGATTGTGTGGAATAAGAATGTTGAGATGAATATTACCACTAGATCTAGTGAACTCTTTAATCAAAACAGGAAACCTAGAATGGATTTTCTTAAGTTTAAAGGAGATAAACCTAGATCATGGATCAGAAAATGCCATAAATATTTTTTGTTCAATCCAATACCAGGCAAGGATAAGATCCTACTCGCAACTTTTAATATGGAGGATGTTGCTGATAATTGGTATATGGATTATGTGGATGGGAGGGATGATTTGTCTTGGGAGCAATTTGTTGGATTAGTCTACAAAAGGTTTCTTAATGTGGAGGATGAAAACCTTATTGGTAGATTCAACAACAAAGACTTAATTATCATATAAACTAAATGGATATAAAAACTAAAGAAATTATGTCCAAACAATATAACATAAAAATTTATAATTTAATCAATAATTTTCTAATTTAATCAATAATTTCCTAGCTAATTTAATCAACAATTTTCTAATTTAATCAACATGTTTCTAATTTAATAAACAAATTTTTTATTTTAATCAACTATAATTTCCTAGCTAACAAATTTCTTTTTTTAATTAATATAATTTAATTTTGCACAAATTTTTTATTTTTTTAAATTTTTTAATTTTGGGATTAGCTACGGAAATTTCCGTCGGTAATCACACATATTTTTATTTTTTTTAATTTTGTGGTTAGAGACGGAAATTTCTGTCGGTAATCACGCATATTTTTTTTTTTTTGTGATTGCCGACGGAATACAAATTCCGTCGGTAAATCGATTGACTTTGTTAATCCATCGATATTTCACAGTTTTTTTGTAGTGAATGTTTATTGTACATTTGTGAGATAATTGTGATTTGAATGAAGTGGAAAACACAGTTGAATCTGTTTGAGTTTTAGGCGTAACTATTCTCATTTAGTTAATATCTTCTTGAAAAATGTGTTTATGAAAATGTATTTATATGTACATAGAATTTGGATGTTAGTTTTATCAGTTTTTGTGTTCTTATATATCGAGCTGGGTTCCTGTGATGAGATGTTATTGTAATTTGACACTTTTTAGTTTCTACAAACTTCACTGTGTTTCTCTCTATTGAGTTGCCACATAGTTGTAATTATATAATATTGTCAAGTGTAATTGAATAATACTATTAAATGTAATATCATGATACTATTTCATAAAAATTATCACGATGTTACATTATCAAGTATAACTGTGTAATACCGTCAAGTGTTTGCGTAATACTGTCAAGCGTAATGTTGTAATACTATCCCACAAAAATTGTTATAAATTCACGTCATATGTAAAAATAAGCAAGTGGAGTTGCTCTTGCATATAATGTAGATGTTATTGAGTCAGAGTTTTCTATTTGTTCTAAAATAGTGGCTGATCATACTTATGTTAATTTGCAACAAAAGCATTTTGGGGAAAACTAAAATCAGCTGCTGAACGAAGGGTACGTTATGTATTTTGGAACCAGGACTATAATCAAATCTTTAATTGTTTTGACATGGGTAATTTTAGGAATCTTCTGCAAATTTATTTATTTTAAGTGTAATTGTCTAATACTGTCAAGTAATGTCGTAATACTTTATGACTTTCAAGTGTGATTCTGTTAAGAGAAGGTGCACTCGTGATGAAAAAAAGACAATAAATGTGTAGAAGGAATGAGAGGATGGTAAAGTAGTGGATAATGTGATTATGGAAGAAGAGAATGATGATTTGGGGATAAAAATAGGTTTTTCAATATGTAATACTGTCAAGTGCAATAATGTAGTATTGTCAAGTGTAATGGTGCAATACTATATTTTTACATGTAATACTGTTACGTTTTACTTGTAATACTGTTTTTCAGTATAATGTAATGTTATTATGTTTTTAATGTAATAATGTCAAGTATTATTGTGTAATGTTGTAATACAATGATGTATTTAACCTAATAGATTTGCACACAAGTGTTCTCTATTCTATTGCTATGCAATTGCATTTGCTTATCTTTTAATAGAATAACATAAATATATTTGGAAATACTTATCACAAAAGACTTAAAATAGTTACCACTTTTTAGTATTAAAGATTACCGATTTTCACTAATAATAGTTACCACTTTTCAGTATTAAAGATCGTCACTTTTCACTAATAATAATTATCACTTTTCAATAACAAGAGTTACAGTAACAAAATTAACACTTTTCAATAACAAGAATTAAAATTTTCAATAATAAAAAAAATAAAATCAATAACCACTTTTCAATAACAAGAATACTACTTTTCAATAATAAAATTACCATTTTTCAATAATAAAAATAACATTTAATAAAAATCATACGAACTCTCAAATTATAAATCCATCCAAATCATGCTCAGACTATTAAATCTGACAAAGCCTTTCTCCAATTTAGAATTTCCCAAAAGCAACATTCTCATTGAATGCTCTCGTGAAGCAAAGTACTCAAGATCTAACAATGAAACAGAAGCAAACACTATGAGTACCTTGTAAACAATTGTCATTCTCAGCTTCTTTGCAAAACATTCAAAATAAAGTCAATTACCATTATTTATGTTAGAATCGACAGATAAATTTCTATGTTTTGAAACTAGATTCACAGCAGAAGTTCAAAAGTTCACCAAGATTTACATCAACTTGAACATCTTCGAATACTTACATTCAACATTAAGTGAAATCATAAAACTGAAACAAATCAATTACTAGAGAATATAAACCGATTAATTACTAGTGATACAAAAGCAGGTAAAAATGAGGCTGAGCAATAATCATTGGGAGGTCAACAACACAGGCAGCATAGCCCCCAACCACCATTACATACATCCCTAAACAATATCATTGGTAGATTAAGAAAATTGCAAAACTTCTTCAGTAGTTCAAGGCTCAGATCTGTAACAGATCGACAAACCTTGAGAGATTGACAAACCTCGAGAGCAGGACGATGAAGATGGAGGCCGCGCTGTGCCGTGAAAGACGCCGCAGCCCTCACCGTTCGTCTTGAAGGGAGCTCGCCGAAGAGATGGGGTATAACCCGTCGAACCAGGATCTCGATCCGGAGAGATGGGTGTCGCCGTTGTCAGCCGTGCAAAAACCCTTCAGCCGCCGCCATCTTCGTCTCTCACGTACGGCGATCCTTTTCGAAGCTTCTCATAAACCGACGGAGGCAACCCGAGATCGATCTCCTTGTTGCTCTTGTGCCATCTTCGAACTCTCATCTTTCCTTTTTCCTCTTAAAATTCTGATTGTTGCTGAATAGATAGGTTGGAGAGATTTAAATTTTTGATGCGCGGGTTGAAGGCGGATTAGGGTCAAAATCATGTGCACCAAAAATGAATTGGCACATAAGACTTTTCCTTTATTTAATAACTCCAAAAAAATTTATTCACAATTCAATTCAGGCTGTGTTTCCATGTTTGGACAATCTAATAAATGAGTGGATATATAAATCCAAGTTAGTGGATTTTAAATCTAAGTATTTGAAATTAATAATCTCTCTTTTTAGGAAAATTTTGGTCACTTCTTTTTATACATATTTTTTAAAAAATCATATTTTACTCAATCTTTTTAAGCAGAGTAGAAAAAATATTCAGTTAATTATTTAAATAGAATAAACATATATTTTGTGAAAAAAAAAAATGAGTCTGACTAAAATTTTACACGATGGAGGAGTACATTTTGAATGAGAATAGATGGAATTTCAAATCCACGTCCAAACCGTGTCATTTTAAAATCTCTCACTCAGTGCTCACTGAAGAAATGAAATGTGTGTTCTCCTTCTTCTACTACAATCACTGTGCTATCTCCGATTCACAGTCACGGGTATTGACATCTCTCCATCTTCTCCTCACTTTCTACAAACGATTTGTTCGGAATTTTTGAACACCCAACAATGGCTTTACAAAATTGATAGAAATAAATTATAAAATTGTAAATACAATTAAAATAATATTTACACAAAGTCTTCGATTTCCCCCCTTTAGCAGCTTCCCCTTTAGTAGCTTTCCAAAACAAGCAGGTTCTTGAAATCAGCAGCAACGACCACATCTCACGAACAATAGGAACAAAGTTAAAGTTGAGTTAAGGAAACCCTTTTCCCGCAAAACGAATACGTCCCGACCAGTGCTCACGGTTTGACGTAACGTTTTAAAAGGTAAAACGACTTTCGCCTCTATACGAGCAGCACCACAACGTATAGAGTTCCAACGAACTGAATCGACACCAAAACTGGACTACACTCTATATGCTTGATGCAAAATGTGTGATGCTATGATTTTTCTAGAAAATCTCAAGTGTTGTGTGTAAGGGTGTTTTGCAACATAAACACATGCACCCTATTTATATGCATGTTCCAACATGTGAGGGGTCTCCACATTTATTATGGCATTTATACTATTTGTAACGCCTTGCGGTTACAAGATTTAATTATGACATTCATAGTTTTGTAACTCCTTGCGGTTACAAATTCATTACTGAAACGTCTATGAACCTGGACACCTAAACGTCCAAGTTCATCACAATTTGTAACGTCAATGTACCTAGACATCCTCAACGTTCAAATTTGTCATAGTTCAAATTCAACTTTTAAATTTGTTTGGGTTAACCCAATTTCGATGGGTTTGAAAGCCCAAATTTAAAACCCACGAGTCACGAGCCCAAGACTAGGCCCAAGCTCAACCGGACGAGCACACACGTGCATCCATATAGACTATTGGATTGCTCCTTAGTCATTATTATTTGAACCATTGTAACACCCTCCTATTTATAAGGAGTAATTAGCCCCAATAAACTTTCAAAGTTTCAACGTGGGACAATTATCATGATATAACACTTTATCCCATAAAGTGTATTATTTGACGTTTCAACTTCGTGAATTAATTTCTCACTCACCGAAATTCGGTTTTGAGATTTTAAATACACTACGAACATCTACTCCGAGAGTAGAACGATTTTATGCCATTTAATTTCCTTGAAATTACATTTATAGCCCTCAATAAATTGGTCAAAACGAGTGTTCTCCACTCTCATTTTAAAATCAATTAATTAATTAAAATTAATCAATTTCTAACCAATTTCTCCAACATTATTTTTTGATTTAATTTTTTTTCTTCAGAATTTTATATAGTTAATTTCATGAGTGAACTTTAGGTTAAAGGGGTTTGGAGTTTGGGGAAGATGGTCCATGGGGAAGGAGGGTGTGGGTGGGACGAAGTAGATAAATTGGGAATGATTGAATTGGGTTAAAAAAATTGTGGATATTTGGCTGATTTTTCAAACCATTTGGGTCGATTTAGGTATGATTTGGGGATTTGGTTGATTTTTTCAGATTTAATATTAGGTTGTGAATCATGATTCTACATAATCAACCTAAAGGAGATTACTCAATTTACTTGTGTTTTTGTGGTTTGAATTAGTTTGTTTTTAGAGAATGTCGTACGATCGTACCTCACTCAATATAAAATTGATTTGATTTATCATATATTGGCTTGATTAAGTAACCAAAATTTTAGTATTACATGTTGCTTGTATCCTACTTTTCATGTTGTAGAGATGTTATTTTCAGAACTTATGCATGACAATGTTAATATTTTCATTACATCTCATCATGCAGATTGTGTAGATTTTGTATTATTGTTGGAATTGTTAGGAGGATTTGGTCTGCCCTATTTTTAGTAAGGTGAATGTAACCTGCCATTTACTCTGTTTCTCAGCTCTTTGGGCATTATGAGTTCTTGTTTATTGGTTGTGAATTACTTGAAAATTTGGGGATTTTATTGGTTTTTCAAATGGGTCCATGTTTCATCCTTGTTCTTATCACTATGTTTAGGAGAATCTTGAGAATTGAGACCTTCTTAATCTTGCTGGATTACAGGTGGAATCTGCTATTGACCAAATTCAAGAATTCAGATCAAACTTTTTCAGCACTACAGGCCAAGCGGTTGGAGCTGTGACGAATGCTGTAAAGCCCGGAGTTGATGCAACATTTCCTATTTTAAAGCAAACTGGAGAGCAGGTTGTGAAGTTTGCTTCTCCTTTAGTCTCAGAGGCTTCTAAGAAAGCCCAAGAAGCTATTGAGAGTACCGGAATTAATACCCAGCCGGTGATAACTGCAGCTAAGGTACACTGCTAATTTTGATTATTTAACTGATAATGATTTTCATTTCCCCATTAATTACTTTCACTATCCACCCTTTTTCGTCCTAACTCATAAGTACAATGATATGTTGTTTATGTCTGGTTTTGAAACCTAGATGGAGACGATCATTGTTTTAAACGTTGAGAAATGGTGTTTATAAGAAATTAGTGAAGAGAGAACAGTAGCACAAGGGTCTATTATGGCTCTGCTCTTTAGGCCTGCATTCAAGGATAAAATGCTTGACAGACCACCTTTGTTAATAGGAAAAGTTTAGTAAATAGGAAATTCATTCCAAAGTCTAAACATATAAATTTATGAATCATTAAGAAAGTCACATTTTTTATCTACTTCTCATGAAATTTGATCCATTTCATTAAAATTACTAGAGTGAGGTGTGAAGTGTGAACATCACTTTTGTAAATTTCTTTGAGACTTTGCTTTAATTTGAGACTTTGATAGTCACTTTTATGAACCATTTATAAAAATGAAATGTAGGAGCAGTATTTGATACTATATAATGGAGTACAGGATAAGTTTTGGTGAGTTATCTACAATATACTTAATGTGTCATATACCTTTTAGCTTGCATCTCAACTTGATTGATTTGTACGATCATTGACTTTGAATACCTAAGTGCTCTTTGAATTATCAAAATGTATGCGAAAGGATATTTATGAAGTTATAATTGGTTAGAGCACCACTACCTAGGCCTTAGATCCTGGGTTCGAGTCATGGGGAGGGGAAAAGGGATGGGTATTTAATTTGTAAACAAATTTTGACAAAGTGGGATAGCTCAAGTGGTTAGAGCACCACTACCTAGGCCTTCGATCCTGGGTTCGAGTTATGGGGAAGGGAAAAAAGGGATGGGTGACAAAGTGGGATAGCTCAAGTGGTTAGAGCACCACTACCTACCTAGGTCTTAGATCCTGGGATCGAGTCATGGGGAAAAGGGATGTGTATTTAATTTGTAAACAAAAAAAAAAAAAAGGGATGGGTATTTAATGTAATTCAAAATAAAATAAAATTAATGAGGCTCAACCCATAGCCACTTCCACTGTTAAGAGCATCTCCAATTATATACTCATTTGTATGTACAAACTTGTTCCACATCAGCTGCCACATCAAAAGTAAATTATACCTATCAATTTTTACCTCCACTTTCCAATCATCCAGGTACAATTGTTACTATTTCAGGGCCAACCATCCATATTATTTAATTTATTCAATATTTCTCACTTTATTTATTTTACTAATCTTAATTAATGAATAAAATAATTTTTTTGAATTTATATTAGAGGAAATCACCGTAAGGCTCAGAGTTGGCTATCCTATAGCAAGTAGCAACATAGAAAATGAAAAGGTGCAACTAAACACAAAGTGGGGGAGGAAATGACAACGGTACCCTCCGTTTTGAATGAGGGAATCAATTCCCCAACCCCTTTCCCAATGCATCTGTACCGCTGTAAATAAGAGGTCACATCCCACCTTCCATCAACACCTTCTTCCTATCTCCCCCACCTTCCATCCCCACCTACTCATTTCCCATTTAATGTAGAATTCAAATGATGAAGTTGCGGTATGAAGAATAACAACGACGGTGAGTTTTTTGAAATCCATTTGGTTCCGGCGAGAAGTTGCCGGCGAAGGTCCCTGGGCGTTTTTTGTTATAAATTGAAGAACACGATTGCCCAATTTTTGAAGATCATTGCGGATACTCCACACCCAGTTCGATGAAGATGCATCTAAAAAATTTGAAGGTGTGTATGAAGGCGAATAAATTCCGTGTTCTGCGATTTTATGATTCTTTTTAGGTATTTTGTTATGAATTTTTTTAGGTATTTTGTTATGAATCTGATCTTACTGATTTAATGCTTGCGATCTCGATGAATTCCAAATCACATTTTTTATAAATCTTAATTGACTGGCTAGAGAATTCCAAAAATATTAGGTTTGGGAAAAACAGAGCATTTGTTTTGATGATTCATTCATAAAATATTTCGTAAAAATAGAAGAGCCCCATCTAATTGAAGAAAAGTTGTCCTAAATTCAGACAATTACAAATAGCGCTCCAACCTAATGCAATATGAAAGCAATATAAACCGACACTAAGAGAACTATGAATATCATCAACAAATTTGCCAAAAGTAGTTTGTTAAGAGTAATTTTATCCAAATTCTTTTCAGTGGCAGGTTGAGCAATGAACTTTTCTGGGGAATTCAGGTTCTCTTGAGAACCCATTCTGAACCATGGGTCTTGGAAGGATCTGGGATCTTCAATTTCATTAGTTGGAACAGCCGAATGGGAGAATACATGTTTTTCACACCTATGGTACAGCCTCCCAAGATTTGCAGGAGTTGAAGCCATGGTTATAGCCGTTGGGGAGCCACATTTTCTGCATGTAGATGTGGAGTACTTCAGATTAGGAACTTTGGAACTTGAAGAAGAGTTTTGAGACATTAATTTGCAGTGTTTGAGTTATTGTTGGTAGAAGGTATATATAGAGATTTTTCAACGGTCAAGAGTTGTAAAAAATATCATTTCCAACAGTCATTTGTTCTGGTGTAGCAGTAGTGGGAAAGGTTGGTCCAAGGTTGTTTAGCCCAGTTCAAAATGTAAAGGGTACTGTTAAGAAAACTCCTTATACTGTTCAATAATTGTTGATATATGTTCAAATTCAATTTATGTCTTGTTTAATTCATTGCCGATGAATAGGAAGGATAAGATGATGAAATGGCAATAAACATAGTTGACACATTAAAGTGAGTTTAAAATTACAAAAAATATGTTAAATTACTAAAAATAGGCTCCTAAGATGACATTGAAATAGTACAAAGCAAAATTCATGGGCTTAGTCATCTTTGACAAAATACAAAATTTTGTAATCTTGAATAGGCCCTAGAAGTCTTCATGGGACGACTAAGCTCGCAAGCACATTATAGAACCTGCAATTTCCATTAATTATGCTGTCGGGTTACGCATTGATATCTTCCCATATGTTTAAGGCGATATCATATGTACCATATGTACCAATTGGGTCTTTCCTAAACAATATATTTTTGTTAGCAGGCTTGATTAATAGCAAAGGTTGTAGTATGAATGGATGTGGAAGAACATCAATAACGTTGAAAGCAATATTGAGTCTAGTTCACCTTGCATTGAGCCCATAACCTTGAAAAATCCAAATCTTAAATGTGCATGATATTCTTCTTGAATGATGGACTGGAAATACAACTAGTGTGTTGTCATCCAATTCAGATATTTCCCATGACTCGTCTTCGGGGTTATATGTGCGAATCTCCGTACTTAGAGATCCACACATATACACATGAAAATGAATTCTTCCCCTTACCCAAACCCCACACTTTCCAGACGGAACACCAAATGGAAACGGATTAAGCCTTTTCCACTCATTTTTGTTGGTAGAATATACATAAATTTGGGTGTTAGAGTATGGGGTTTGAAACGTTATCAATCTTAACAACATGTATGAGTTTGACGAAGAAACGTACCCCATTCCGAAGCAAGCATCTGCAAGTTCGACTTTTTCTACCCACTCTATGAGAATCGACGGGACGTCTCTACGCTCGAAAGTAATTGGGTTGAAAATGAAGAAATTATCTAAATGATCAGCAGAACATATCAGCCCCCTACAATGTGCAACGACCTCAGTTTCCTCGTCGTCTTCAATTAGTGTCCTTGAGTAAGAAGACGGACCTGTGACTTCATACGCGACGTGTGAAGATAAAAGCACTTCGTTAAGTATTAACAACGACCTATTTTGATTCATCATATGATCAAAGTTAGAGTTGACAAAGTTGATTCCAAAACACGTTAACCGTTTGTAAACGGATAACATTTAGGGGGGACAATCTCGATGCTATTTCTTGAGTTATTTCAATGGGTATGGAATGGTTGGACATTGTTTTCTAACCAAGCTCATACTTGAAATGGTATACTGTGTTTGAAGATGTTATAAAGGGCAACTTCCAATGTCTATCAATGACACGCTTTCATTTAAGACAATGGCATTCAATTAAGACTCATATTTGTTGAACAAAAAGTCAACTTCAATTGCGCATTAATTTGATTGTGTGGGAAACCAACCTCATCAAATCAAATGAATGTTTGTGAACCCTCAATACTAAAGAGGGCAGTCCTAAAGCCTAGTTCATCATTGCTAAATTGTAATCAACCCATTGTTCTTTTTTTACCCTCTAACAAATTTTCTGTTTTACTTGATTCAAAACGAAAAAATCATCAACACATTGTCCTCTACTTGCCCCTCTAACCAATTTTCTGTTTTTCTTGATCCATGCTTCGTCGAATATCTTTGGGAACGACCATCTTAAATTAATGTGTAGGCAGATTCGTTTTTCAGTTGTTTTTACCAAAATAATGTGTTCAAACCAAAATAATGTGTTCAAACCAATTTTGAACTACACAACAAAATAATTGAATCCATAGCATAGATATTTGAACATGCCCCGATATATATAAACAAAAAGGAATTTCATCAACAACCAACCTAACCAACCCAAGAAAGATGCATTACTTACTCCAGGCCACTCCATAGGGAAAATAGATAAGATTATCAGTTCTAATTGTGCAAAAACAAAAAAGACACATTGAGTTTACATGAGCTGCCTTTCCCTAAAGCCTGCACCATCAACAACCAACCTGACCAACCCAAGAAAGATGCATTACTTCCTCCAAGCCACTCCAACAAAAATAGATAAGATTATCAGTTCCAATTGTGCAAAAACAAAAAAGACATATTGAGTTTACAAGATCTAGAGATTGTCTTGTCCAGTTTCAAAAGGATAATCTAGGGATGTCTTGTTTAGAATAAAAAAGATTAAAACAACTAGATTTTTGTTCCAGTCGGATCCATAAATAATTATGCCATCCTCTTGCGAAAATTACTAGCACATGTTTCTGAGTATTCCCCCTTTTTGCTTGACCGGTCAATCATAGTGTTCTCGATATGATAACAGACAATTACCCCGCAGTCGAGTGTGTCCGTTTGCTGTAAGCAAACCTCTGGCTGTGGGTGCTGCAGCGCTTTCTTCATATAATCATGATTGGGGTTCAGTCTCTTAAATGCATCACGTAATTTGCGGTCAATGTATTTAACCTTGACAAGATAATTAGAAGCAAGCCAGGTACAAATGCAGTCATATTGAATAATTGAAAGAACGAGAGTATTGAATCTCTCTTACCACTACTAATGCATCGATCAAATGGGGATCGCGATGTGCCCTAGATCTTGGAGACATAGAGTTTAAAAAATGTCACTCGCCTTTCTTCATGTTAAGTTTAAGAAGCGTCCAGTGATCTGATCCGCCCCCACGTCCAAGTATCGAAAAGAGCACCCAGTCTGCCTGTAAAGCCTCATTGATTCGGTTGTCAATCAAAATCTGTGTATTCTTGTCTGATGTGCCCGCATAATCGTTTATTAAAGTTTGAGGAGAAGGAGATCATATATTAAGTATTAAGAATGATATATTGTAACAAAAAATTAGCAATTATAATTACCCAACACAACGCAGTGAAGGTGATTGTGAATTTAAGCCCGGGTTTATGCTTAAAATGCATAGACTGACATATATCGGCCCAAGCATCAATCACCTGATAAGAAGGAAGACGAGCGTATTATTTAAGAAAAACTGTTTGACACGAAAAAAATATAGGACATCGTGCTAGCTTACCTCAAAGGGAAGCCTTCTATCTTCAAGGACATCGATGATATTTAGAACTGAAACCTCCACTGTACGTTGTATTCCCTTCCAGACGATGTAATTGTGTTCAGAAATTGGGTAGAAAATAACATACGGAATTCTGATCAATTTTCATGAAAATTAAAAATGATAATTTATAAAAGAGTGTTCTATATTAAAATTAAATTGGAACATAAAAAGAAAAATATATATTACTGTTCGCCTTTGAATTCCCAGTCATCCAACAACTTTTCCTTAATGCGTGTCTTCAAATTCTTAACCGCTGGGATTTTTTCGTTCAAGGCAAATGTCTTTTCACTGTTAACCTTTTCCTTGTTTTTCAACATTCCTTGATCTTTTTCCCCTATTTTGATCAGTTCTTTTGTGGTGGGCTGTGGTGTGATCTGCTTGCTTCTTCTATCTTCCTTAACAGTTCTCCGTTTTACTGCTCTTGTTATGGTACTTGGATCGGGATGATTTCCAACTCTCTTGCCTTTTAAGCCTAGGGTGACGTCAGTTTGGTTGCCCTTACAATCATTTAGAGGAGTGACACCGGTGACAGCAGCTTTGTTTGTCTCCTGGAGAATGGAAATTTCTTCCTTCAAAAGAGCATTTTCCTTTTGTAACGCAGCCATGTTGGAGTTCGTGAATAATAGGTCTGCAACAGCATCTATTTGAGCAATCAATCAGGATTGGAAAATATCTGTGTGTGAGTTGGTTCAGCATACGCAGTGTGTTGGTCCCCCAACTGTTCTTTTTCCAACAATAACTGTTGAATGACCTCATCTTTGAGTGGCATTCAAGGCTGTATTTATGGTTTCCAGTTCCACCAACCTAGTGTATATAGAAGGGCTGTCCAGCTCTGATTGGACATTTACATCTACAAATTCATCCATATCAGCATTGTTGTCCAACTCTGGAAGAAGAGTTCGAGCAATCACAAACGAACTCGGAACTACGCCACCAACAATCGTATGACCACCTGAAGCTAGATCTGTAATCACTTGGTTAATTCTTTGAGTGGCTAATTTTTTAGGTGTGCATTCTTGAGTCATTCCCAGACTCCATGAGGGAGTATCAGGATCCGGACTGTCAGCCACAACTTTTTTACAGACATCATCTGAAGTTGGGGGTCGATTAGTACCGGGGCTTTTGCAGATCCTGTCCAACGTGGAATTCTCATTTTTTTTCCATTACTTCTTCAACCTCAGAACCTATCATATCGCACGCTTCACCTTTACAGACATCATCTGAAGTTGGGGGTCGATTAGTACCGGGGCTTTTGTAGATCCTGTCCAACGTGGAATTCTCATTTTTTTCCATTACTTCTTCAACCTCAGAGCCTATCATATCGCACGCTTCACCTTCATCGACATCATTAATTTCATTCACTGGATAACCTCTTCCAAAAGACTCAAGGGGGATATTGGGCAGGGGTAGAGGAATGATAGCTCTACACAATTTTTTTTTTTTTTTTTGAAGCTTAACAAGCTTAACTTCCATTATTGCAATTGCAAGAAGAATTAGGTAGCCCATCCACAAAGTTCGGTGGGTCTATCCATGTGTGATTGTTATTGAAACGACGGGCCTCTCTAGCGACAACGTAGGCCATGGTGTTACCCTTACGGTTAACAAAATGAATCGTAACATTCGTGAGTTGTATTACCAGGTTTTTACAAGCCAAGACATAGTCACCATAACAAGAATCGATATCATCCATAGAGTTGATCGCGTCAACGACCAACTTTGCGTCTCCTTCTACCATACAATCTCCAAGACCCAAGCTCTTTAGCCAAAAGAGAGCCTCATAAAATCCTATCGCCTCTCCTATCTCCACTGCATAATGCCCATTAAACAGCATAGAACGACCTCGAATGATATGGCCGTTTGCGTCTCTAATGATCATCCCCACCCCTGTTTGACGTGTGTCATTGAAAAATGCAGCATCCACATTTAGCTTGTGTTTACCGGTCGGTGGCGCATGCCATGCTGAGCATTCAGTTTGTCTGTTTCTGTCACCCAATCTGCTGTTGCATCTCTTAGCAGTTGAGTTCCATTCTTGCCAGACACATTTTGGGATATGAATCTTAGAACAAGTCCTAATTGATGATAAAAGATAAAGATGAAGTTTTGATAAGCCAAAAGTAGTTTGAATATTTTCTAAGTGTTGACTGATCTAGTCTAGTTAAGAAGTAGTCATCTTGAACAAACCAGTAGAGTTCACATAAGACAAGTGTTGTTATATATTAAAAGATAAGTACGAACTATAAGTACTTCATATTTGTCTATATTAATTGTTTAGGTTGTTATTGAGCTATAATAATCATTGTATATAGCTCATGTTTTTCATATGTAATATTCATTGTATAGTTTTATAAGTTGACTAAGCTTTGTAAGAAGAGCTTAAAGTAATGTAATAGTCTTGTTAAGATTAGAATAGTCTACTACAGAAGTTCGCACAAGAAGACAAGACAAGAAGGATGAAGTCTGTAGTGATCCCATCACTACACTTGAAATCCATATATTTTTGTATGATTTTTAATACAATAATTGAAATAAATGGAAAGGATTTTGAGAGAGATGGAAGGTTGAGGGAGAGAGAGAAGCGAGAATAAGAACTGATTGTAATTTTTTTTTGATATCCCTTCTTCCTGAAACATGAACCCTATTTGTTCCAAAAGTGAACAACACCTAATGGACTAGAAATAACTAATGGACTAAAAATAATAAAATACCTAAAGCCCAATAACAATAATAATTAAAAATAGGAAAAGGCCCAACACAATTTTTGGCCCATTAACAAAGTTGATTTTCATTCTCCCTGCACATATCACGTAAATCCATATTTCCATTTCCTCATAGGTCTTCATGTCCATGACAATACTCCCCCCATTTTGAGATCCTTGTCCCCAAGGATCTAAGATGAAAATGATCTCCATCAAAAATTGATATTCGTCAACGTTGCTCACTAATATTCCCAACTCAAGAAGTGCTTTTCTTGAAATATGAGTATCTCCATATGACATAAAATCAGCAAGATAATTTAGAAACAAGTCATTCACATGCATCAGGCAAGACCTCATCTTCATAAGGATTGCAACTTTCTTGAAACATAACCTCAAGACTTCCTTGGTAACATGAATCTCATCAAACAAAAGCACTGTGAGATTAAATCCTAATTCAAACCCATATTTGGTATCCCTCGTAATCAAGCCATGTTCCCAAATATTACATTTGCTTGGTTCATCATCCACCACCTTGTTCATTAAGCTGGAATTCACTTCAAGAAAATCATGTGTGTCTAGAATCTTGTTCAAAACTGCTGCAATATGTATTTTGCGACATCTTTCTCCAAAAGAGGACATATGTAACCAAGCTAATAAAAAATAGACAGCCTGAGTGGTTAACAACATCTCCTCAAAAGATACTTTTCGTTCATACGCTCGATCGCTGTCCGTAGGATTAAATACTAATAAGTCTGTAAAACTAAGAATGAAGTTCCAATAATAAGGAGTGAAACCCACAACATTTAGATACCTTGTTCGCACCACTGCTTTCCAAGAAGTTTTACTAGTAAGGTTCCAGGTTAACTCCTGTCTGAACTTATGTTCAATGCCGAGAGATTGCAGTGTAGCTTGCAAAATTAATGACTTTTCGCCCAGTTTATTCTCAAGTTCCATCAATTCTAGCAACTCTTCGTCATTGAGATTCAATCTTCTCAGCTTTTGATTCCCGATATTGGATGCATAAAACTTGGCATTATCACCAGCTAAAGCTCGAGCATTGAAAATTTGTATTTCATCATCCCGTTGAACTACCTTCCTGCCCAATATATTTTTATGAAGCATCTGAGAATGGGACAACAGAGTCTTTGTGTGAATAAGCTCTCTAACCTCATTTTTATAAACCAAAAGGCAGTTTGTAAGCTTAGTAAGAGAAGTTGTAACAGTAGCAGCTACTCGCTTATCAACATCAATTGCTCGTGCACATTCAATTGCCACAAACATATTAGGTTCTACTACTCTATTTTCTTCCATCCTAGCTGTTGGACATATATGATACCAAAATTCTTCTTTATATTCATCCTTTGTTCCAATAAACTCCATATGGTCTTTAATCAAAATAGTGAAAACAATATCACTAATCTTTAAAGACAATCCATGAGAAGAAGCCTCCCTCACTACTGCCCCTACACCATTGTGCATCATCTTTGTTATCATTTCTTTAACTAAAATTGCATTAGGTTCTTCTATTTTTCTTAATTCTAGCTTGTCAACCCCACAAACATAACCTGCCACACTACTCAATATACCAATTCTCAACCATATTGCCTCATTCATATACCCACATTTAAAAATCATGTTAAACCCCACATTTCGGCAAGAGAAATTATAAGAACATAATGGTGAAATCACCGGGGGTGGCCAATATTCATCACCAAAGAATTCAGTTGAGAGAAGTAATTTTCTTACAGATTGATGGATCAATGAAAATGTACAGTAAACGACTTTACTCTCCTTTAACGCTGTCGATACCGCCACATCAATTGAATCGTGCACATCCAATTTATACACCACCGCGTGAATCGATCCATCATCGTGCGCCTCCACATCAATTGACTCGTGCACATCCTTTCGATCTCCATCGAATTGCAAATTCGCTATGGCATCAAATCTATTCTCCTCTACCTCACCTTGAATCGACTCCGAAATTTGTTGAGATTTTGTAGAAAGATGAACTTCTCCAAAGATTAATCCATCCTTTTGCGGTTCCTCAAAATTATTCACATAATTGGGGTAACAACTACAATGCCTTAATTTAACAAATTCTATATCAATTTCAGCCTCCTTCGACACTTTCACTGTAGCAAGTGTATCTGCTTGTGAAATTCCAGTAGATTTCTGTAGCGGGTGCCGGTGTATGAAGGTAGCGGTTGAATAGGTCAGAACAGAGGAATCTGGAATTAACAAATCGTTGGTGGATTGTGATATTTGTTGAGGCTTGCTATTGGATTCCTCAGAAAAGTCTGAATAGGGTTCTTTCTGGATCAATTCTTCTTCCACATCACTTTTTCCTTTGCTCACCTTTGACAACTGCAATTGCATTGAAGCTAGGATTTCTGTAATATGGTCGAGTTTTCTATCTATATTTTCTAATTTACCTTGTAAATTAGAACCAAATTTGAGAATTTGTGTTGGTAAATCGCACGTCTCCGCCATGCCCAAGGATGGAGGGCTCTGGATACCAATTGTAGTGATCCCATCACTACACTTGAAATCCATATATTTTTGTATGATTTTTAATACAATAATTGAAATAAATGGAAAGGATTTTGAGAGAGATGGAAGGTTGAGGGAGAGAGAGAAGCGAGAATAAGAACTGATTGTAATTTTTTTTTTGATATCCCTTCTTCCTGAAACATGAACCCTATTTGTTCCAAAAGTGAACAACACCTAATGGACTAGAAATAACTAATGGACTAAAAATAATAAAATACCTAAAGCCCAATAACAATAATAATTAAAAATAGGAAAAGGCCCAACACAATTTTTGGCCCATTAACAAAGTTGATTTTCATTCTCCCTGCACATATCACGTAAATCCATATTTCCATTTCCTCATAGGTCTTCATGTCCATGACAAAGTCTACTACACAAGACAAGTGCATACAAGACTCAACAAGACAGGTCAACTTGAAGTTAGTTATTCGGCGCGTGTGAAGATAAGGATTGAAGAGTTAGTTAGAAATAACTAATTACTAACAGAAACGCGTGGATGGATAAGTATGGAAGTTGCAAGTTAGTTTTCAAGAAGAGTTGGTTACAACTAACTTAGTTTTTGAATTCAGAAGTCTATAAATACTTCAAGGTGTTTATCATTTGAAGACTACTGCAAATCTACATACTGAAGCATACTGAAGCATTCGAAGAAGTTTACTCACAGAGTTTATTGAAGTTCAGAAAGCAAGTTCGCTAGTCAAGTGAAGAAACCAGAAGACTGCTACTGAATAAGTTTTACATTTTTGTTTGTTATTTTCAAGGTGCTAGATACTTGTAAAATTTCTAGTAAGATCGTAGACATATCTGGTGGTATAGTCTTTGAAGATCTAAGTCTTTTTCTTGGGACTTAAAAGAACAAGAACACACACTTTGTACTCGATTGGAAGAGTTAGTGGAAACATCACAACTGGGTTGTGAGAGTGGACGTAGACAAGTTGTCGAACCACTATAAATTGTTTGTGTTGTTTACTTTACTGCTTTGTTTGTGTTTAATTGATTAATTGTTTACTTGTTAAACATACATAACTGAACAAGACTGGTTGAGTATAGAACAAAGTTCTCGAATTAAGAAGTTGAGTATAAACTTGTATTGGACTCATTGATATATTCTGTTTTCCGCATATTGTACTTTGATATATCGAAAGAATTTTGAAAAGTCTATTCACCCCCCTCTATACATTTTCACTAGCTTACTCGATATTGACTCAACTTTGGGGACCTACAAGTGGTATCAGAGCAGTAGTTTACGAACTGCTGTTTCTTGATAACCGACTTAAGACTTAGGGTGAAGTCTTGGTCCGTGATTGTATTTGCTTACGTGTTCTTGATCAACATACGTGTTATATCTGTTTCTTGATCCCTGTTCTTGACTTATCTTGCTTCTTGATCATAAAACTGCTTATCGCTGATCTTCTTGAAAAACATGTCTCTCGAAATAAGTGCTAACAAGTTACCCAAGTTCCAGGTTCAAGACTACGACTATTGGAAGCTGCGAATGGAAGCCATTTTCAGCTCCACGCACGACCTTATGATATCGGTTGTCACAGAGGGTCCGATCGTCACAATGGTCCCAAATACTGCTACCCTCGACAAGGACAAACCAATTGGTACTCTCGTCAAGAAACCCAGGTCAGATCTAACCTCAGAAGAAATGCGTCAAAATAATTTGGATAGTTTGGCAAAGAATTACATCTTACACACTCTTCCTAACGAGTATCTAGGAAAACTGTTAAAATGTAAAACTGCTAAAGACATGTGGGACAGATTAGCTATCATTTGTGAAGTGACATCCCTGATCAAAGAGAGCAAACTCTCCACTGCTGTCCAAAGATTTGAATCATTTCGGATGAAAGCTGGCGAAACTATCGACCAGCTGGATACTCGTTTTACTAAGATTATGAATGATCTGGAAGTCCTTGGTAAATCATATACTGCTCGTGAGATCAATCTTAGGATTCTTAAAAGTCTTGATAGTCGTTGGAAAATGGTAAAGATGGTTGTTAAGAATACTCAAGACATAGACAAGTGGTCTGCTGAGACTATGTTTCAAACTCTAAAGGCTCATGAGTTTGATTTAGACGAAGATGAACCCATAGCCAGTAGTGATAGAGAACATGCTGTATCTAAGAACGTTGCTTTTAAGTCTACTTCGTCTAAGTCCTCATAGGTAGACAAGTCTAAGTCTAAGACTAAGTCTGCTTCTGTGAAAGACGAGTTAGATACTGATCTTAGTCTGAAGGATCAGGTGAACCTCATGGTTAGAAAGTTTGATAGGCTGAATAAACGTTTCGGTAGATATAAGAAGTTCTATAGAGATCATAGAGCGTCTACTTCTAAGAACTCTTCTGAGACCAGACGAGACCGAAACTCATTCGAAAGGAGAGACGAAGTCTCGAAAGGTAATAGGCGAGATAGAGAGTCTGATGATAGGAAGATTCAGCGTTCTGATAGACGTGATAAGCGTAGAGATAAATCTCCTATTAAAAAGGCTACTAATGATCTCTTGTGCTATAATTGTGAAAAGCCAGGTCATTACATATATGAATGTCCAGACCTGAGCACTGATGATCGAGAAGAACGCAAAGCACGAAGGGAAAGAAGATACAACCGTGGCAAAAAGGCAATGATGGCCAATAATGACTCTGATTCGGATTCAGACGAGTTACCATCGTCCTTATCTAGCTACCCATCTGATCAAGATCACGATGAAGCATTCATAGTAGATGATGGCCTATGCTGTATGGCTAAAATTGATCAAGAGGTATCATCTGCTACTTCTTTTCAATCTTGTGATGATTCAGATACTGATGAAAGTGATACTGTCAGTAGTGAAGTAGGGAGTAGTCTTCATCACTCTACTAGTGGTGTTGAAGACGACCTCCTACTAGCTAATCAGGCATTCATTGAAGTCAGTGATGAGAACATTGCATTAAAACAAGAAATCATTGATCTTAAGGAAGCTCAGTCCAAAGTAGATCCTAATGTAACAGTCCTAAATGAACGCTTGACTGAAGAGTTGAGACAACTCAAAGAAAAGTGTGCATTGACAGACAGGTTATATCAAGACCTACTTAAGACACATGCAACTGAGAGAAATGAATTCAATGTTTTAAAGAGCAAGTGCAATAGACTTGAAGAACGTAATAAGTTCTTAGAGACCGAGGTTGTCACATTAGATCTCAAACTTACTGACCTGGTTAACTCTTCAAAGATTAACCTTGAACTGTCAGATAGGTATAGAGATCCAGCTGACAAGACAGGTATAGGTGCTGAGTCATCTAGCTCGTCTACTCGAGTCATTAAGAACCCTACTACTACTAACGCGAGACTTTTGCCAAATGATAAAGGAAAAGGACCAATGATATACGATATTGGAACTCCATCTAAAGGTACTGTACCTAAACAAGCTCGAGTTAACATTTCGATTACCAAGGGAGGTAAAAAGAATGGTAATAACAAGCCTGTTCCACCTAGAACTAATCTTCAAAGGACCACTAATCGTGGACGACCCAACCAGGTCAGATACGAGGACTGGTATCCTGAGGAGACAAGTACTAGACAGGTACAGACTAGACGACAAGAGCCTAGACCTCCTTTCATAAGGCAGTCTCAGCTCTACTCGTCTAGGCCTAGACAGGTTGCTCCAAAATATCGTACACAAGTTGTCCTATATCCTCCACCTTTGTCATATGATATTATTAGTGAGGAAAGACCTAAACGAGTCTATAAACTGTATGGACCTAATGCATATAAGCCCTACTCTGACTATCATAGACCAGTGCCTGCTCAAGTAGAGATAAAGTCGAAAGGCTATCTCAAACGAGTAGACCCGAACTCGAATGATAGGCCAGATAAGGACAACAGGGTCTTATTCTGTAACAAGTATGGCCGAAAGCATAAGAGATCGAACTTGTTCAAGACTCCAATGTATATTTGGATTCCTCTGAACTCGACTAACCCCCCAGGACCCCAATAAACAAATGGGTACCTAAATTATTGAATATCTTCATTGCAGGGTCGACTTGACTTGTATAAGAAGGGTGGTTCAGCAGGAGAAACTTGGTACATTGACAGTGGCTGTTCGCACCACATGACTGGTACCAAGGCTCTCTTATCAAGTTACCATGAGCAGGAAGGACCAAAAGTGATATTTGGTGATAGCTCCACTTCTGTCACTAAAGGATTTGGTTACATCCGGAATGGAGACGTAGAGATTCAAGATGTCTCATATGTTGAAGGTTTGAAATACAATTTACTCTCTGTTTCAGAGTTTTGTGATCGTGGATACAAGGTGCAGTTCAAGAGCCGCAAATGTGAAATCATTGACAAAAGGACACACACAGTCCTACTAGTCGGCGTAAGACAAGGTAGTGTGTACATAGTGAATTAGAATAATTGTCCGAGGGACACCTGTCTACTTACTAAGAATCCTAAAGAACTTGGCTGGCTCTGGCATAGACGCCCCTGTCACTTAAATTTTAAGGTTTTTAATAAGATAGCCAGAGATTACCTTGTGGAAGGTATTCCCAATGAAGTTTACTATAAGTCACATGTATGCACTGCTTGTCAACAGGGTAAATAGGTGAAAGGTTCTTTTAAGTCAATTCCTACTCTCTCAACTAGTAGAGTCCTAGAAATCCTACATATGGATCTTCATGGTCCAATAACTCCTCCAACCTTGAATGGTAGAAGGTACACACTTGTTGTTGTAGACGACTATTCTAAGTTTACTTGGGTAGTCTTCCTACACAAGAAGAGTGATACACAAACACTTCTACCTGATCTGTTGAAGAAGTTACAAGTTGAGAAGAACCAGTCTATTGTCAAGATTCGTAGTGGCAAGGGAACTGAGTTCATTAATTGCTATATCAAAGATTTCTGTGCTAAACGTGGTATCCAGCATCTTACTAGTGCAGCCAGGACACCACAACACAACGGAGTAGCTGAAAGAAGGAATCGAACTCTCAAAGAAGCTTGTAGGACCATGCTAGCTGAGTTCAACACGCCTCAAAAGTTTTGGGCTGAAGCTACAATACTGCATGCCATTCAAAGAACAGAAGTGCGATCAATAAAGCTCTAGGCAAGACACCTTATGAGGTTTGGAAAGGTAGAAAACCCAGAATTTCATATTTCCATATATTTGGTTGTAAGTGTTTCATCCATAACAATGGAAAGAGCAAGTTGAATGCTTTCGATGCTAAAGCAGACGAGGGGATATTCTTAGGATACTCCTCGACTAGCAAAGCATTTAGGGTATTCAACTACTCAACTCTTTGTGTGGAAGAAACACCACATGTGGTTTTCGATGAATCTCGACAGGACTCGTCTGCCGACAAGATCAGTGAGAAAGTGACTGATCTAACGATCGAATCTGATAAAGAATCAGAGGTATATGAATCCGTTCAAGCCTACAACCCATTCCTAAAAGCTCTCGAGTCTGATGACAAAGAGAAGGTAAGTGCTCAAGGTAAGTCTTCTAGACCAGCTGACATGCCTGCCCTAGTTGACTCTACTACTCCTGTGAAAATTGATGATACAAATGATGTTGACATGCATGATGCTGTACATGATATAGATGATAATAGTGTTCCTGTTAAGAATAGAAAAACATGGAAATCTGCGCATGATGCTGAAAATATCATTGGTGACTCTACTATTGGTGTGAAGACTAGACGACAACTATTTGAGTCGCAAGAACAGCCTAGTCCAACTATGTTTTGCTGGTGTTGTTTCCTCTCTGCTATTGAGCCTACCACTGTTAAAGAGGCATTGGCTGATAGTAATTGGATCATCGCTATGCAAGACGAGTTGAACCAGTTTGTTCGAAACGACGTCTGAGAACTTATCGATAGGCCGGAACATCATAATGTAGTTGGCACTCGATGGATTTTCAAGAATAAGAAAGATGAGAATGATTTAGTCGTCAGGAATAAGGCTAGACTAGTAGCCCAAGACTATTCACAAGCTGAAGGCATAGACTATGATGAAACATATGCTCCTGTTGCTAGACTAGAAGCCATTCGATTGTTCCTTGCATATGCTGCTCACATGAAGTTTATTGTATATCAAATGGATGTTAAAAGTGCATTTCTTAACGGTATTCTTGCGGAAGAAGTGTATGTTGAACAACCTCCAGGTTTCGAAGTCAAAGGCAACCAGGTGTACAGATTGAAGAAAGCTTTGTACGGACTAAAGCAAGCTCCAAGAGTATAGTATGATACTCTCTCTCTCTCTCTCTTTCTATTAGAAAATGGTTTTACTAAGGGCAAGGTCGATAGAACCTTGTTCAGAAGACAAGAAGGGAAGGGCATTTTACTCGTCCAAATTTACGTAGATGACATCATTTTTGGGTCACCTAACAAAAAGCTGAGTGAAAGTTTTTCAACACTCATGCAAAGTAAATTTGAGATGTCAATGATGGGTGAAATGAATTACTTTCTTGGTCTTCAAGTAAAACAAACCCCAGAAGGGATTTTCATAAATCAGGCGAAGTACACTAGAAATCTTCTAGACAAATACGGGATTAAAACTTGTAAGTCTACTGGCGTACCGATGCAACCAACTTACATAATGGATCCAGATGAAAATGGTAAATGTGCTGACCAATCTTATTATCGTGGATTAATTGGTTCCTTACTGTATCTAACTGCTAGTAGACCAGACATTGCATTCTCTGTTGGTGTTTGTGCTCGTTTCCAAGCCAATCCAAAGGAAAGTCACATGGAAACCACGAAACGGATTTTGAAATATTTGAAAGGGACCATCAATCGTGGTATATGGTATCCCTCAAATGATGATCTATCCTTAAGTGGCTACTCAGACTCAGACTTTGGAGGCGTTAGAATAGATAGGAAATCTACATCTGGTTCTTGTCAATTCTTAGGCACAAAACTCATTTCATGGTTTTTGAAAAAGCAGACTAGTGTTGCTACCTCTACTACCGAAGCCGAGTACATGGCTGCTGGTAGTTGTTGTAGTCAACTACTCTGGCTCATGCAACAACTTAGAGATTACAATATATGTGAATCAAATGTTCCTATTTTCTGTGATAGTAATAGTGCCATTGCCATTACACAAAATCCTGTTTTGCACACACGTTGTAAGCATGTTGATGTGAAGCATCATTTCATACGTGATCATGTAGAAAAGAAGGATATTCGCATGGAAAAGATTCATACTGATTTTCAAAGAGCTGGTATTTTCACAAAACCATTAGATGAGGCATGTTTTCGTGAGTTATGCATTAGTCTAGGGCTAATTGATCTAGACCCTACTTGCCTATACCTATGTACTAACCAGACAAGTACGTCAAAGAAAAATGGAGACAAGATCACTAGAAAAGAGCACTCGTCTACTCACGCAACAGACAGGTATACAAGGCTAGACTAGATGACCAAACAACCCGATGAGGAAGCTGGTAAAGCTGAGGGTAATACTAAGGGAATAAACATTTAAGGGGGAATCTTTGATTTCTTAAATATCCTTATGTTGACTCTTAAATTTGTTAACAGTCATCTGGTTCGAAACCTTGATCATTGCTTTAGATTGATATTCATCTTAATTATTTCACTCTACTTGTACCTACGATTATACGTTGCATACGATAAGATAGGTACATGAAGTTGTTCGACGTTCAGAATAGACAAGCACAGTCGAAGGGGGAACTCGTCTTGTGTTCATAAGTCTACTCGTCTGTTCTGGATAGACTCTAACAGACAAGATAAGTGTTCCTCTGATTGGAATACGCTAAGTGTTTAATCAAATTGAATTAAGGGTATTACAGTAATTCGATAATGCTAAAATTGGAAAACCCTAGAATTGGATTTATACACTCCCATTTTAATGAGGTGTATACACCCAGTTCGAACCCTATTCTACTACGCTATGTCAGATGAGTACACTCCCCTGTCCTAACCAATAGAAGAGGCGGATTTCAAATTTTACAATATCAAATCACATAATATTCTCGATTCCGTAACTGAATACCAAAAGGCCCAACCGTTGGATCATCTCTTTCAATCTAGGCCATTGGTTCTTCAAATTCAGTTTTTGTTGGTCCCTGAACGAGTAGTGAATGGGTTTAAAGTCTAGAGGGGAGGGGTGAATAGACTTTAAAACTTTTTCAAACAGAGTTGGGAACCTCTTCTGATTGCTATGTCAACTGGACTGCAAGTCTGCTGATCCAGATGACTATAGTGATCTGACTGAGGAGGTTATATGCGGAATTATGGTGGCCCTGGTTTAGACTCGTTCTTGTAACTTGTTTTACTTAATGAAAATACTCAGCTGATGCTGGTTTGAAAGTTATGGCCTTGTTTTGAAGAGTGTTGAAATCACAGTATGCACTATATAATAATGAATGTAAAGGCAGAAATGTAAAGTGCAGAAAGTAATAACACCGGATTTATAGTGGTTCGGATATACGTTCCTACGTCCACTCTCACGTCCTAACGTGATGTTTAATCCCTTTAATTTCCACAAATTACAAGGGTCTTGACCTTTATAGTCCCAAGGTTAGGACTTTGAGATCTGAGCCGTCCTAACAGCTACGGTCTCCACAAGTGATTGTAAGCACTTGCACTTTAAGGGGTTTCAAAAACTTTAACCTTTCGGTGAGGGTTGGGGTTTTTGAGGTGTATCCAACTAATGGTTCAAGCTTATAATTTGCTTAACCACTATGCCTAAAACAATTGATATACAATAAGAACAGGTTTCAGGTTCTTAAGGGTTGGATAGAAATCACTTAAGAGCTATAGATAATCTAATGGTTTCTGGCTCTTTTGAGAATTCTTAGAACTGTATGGCTTTAGCTTTGATTGCTTGCTTGGCTTGTTGAATTCTCTCTTGTGACTCCTTTACACACACATTTTGTGATTTCTCATCCTCTTGTATTTATAATGGAGATTGGTTGCAACTAGCCGTTGGAGTTGACTAGCCGTTTGAGCAATCTTTCCATAATAGCTTGATTCCTTGATTCCAGCCGCTTGATTGCTTCAATCCTGGGATCATGTCAATCTTCTAAATAAGGTAGGTCTTCGTTTGAATTGCAAGATGACTTAGGAATCAGCCGAGTCCTGGAAGAGCACATAGTCTTCTGATCTGTACTTCTAGTCTTCTGACTACTCTTCTGGCCTTAGGTCTTCTGTCTTCTGATATCAGACGAGTAACACTCTTCTGATCTAGAAATTCTTTGTACTGCTTTTAGGTCATCTTCAATCTGGGACTCCATCAGATAGGTAGGTATACAAGCACCTTAACTTATCTGGTCTTCAAGGATCTTCTAGTCTTCATGTCTTGTACTCTTCTCATCTTGAGGATAGGCATGTAAGCCAGGACTGTGCTGATCAGCTGATATCAATACAGTTGATCACACAAGACTAGTCTAAGCTGTTCTATACAAGTCAGCTGATCCTATTACATTTATAAACTCTAAGTGTTTTGGCCATCAAAACTATTCTAACATTAAGTGGGGCTTAGGATGAATTTATATCCCAACAATTTCCCCCTTTTTGATGAAGCCAAAACTATACTTGATAAATGCTCTTAATGAAATAAGATAAGAGTTTATAACATGCTAAGACTGAAGTATCTCATGAAGACAATGAGAGTTTGTCTTGTAAGCAAAAAGAACTAGAACTTGAATATAGATAGAACTTTTACAGATTACAAGTAATAGTTTCTTTAAACTTCTAAGCTGGTCTTCATCAGGTCTTCTAATCTTCAAATGCGGTAGGCAAGGTACAGACGAGCTCGAACTTCTTCCATGTGCTGTACATCTGTAACATTCTCCTCTTCATAGATCTTGTACAGAATCTTCTTGATTTCTATCATGTTGGCTCTTCCTGAATCCAGAAGGGGTGCATCCCATTTGGGTTCTTCAGGAGTTATGATTCTGCAGTTGTCAAGTCCTTTGGCTGTCTTGACAATTTCTTCCCAGAACTCTGGATCTTCAATGTTCATGAACTGGGAGAATTGAAGAAATTCTTCTTCATAAGAAGGGAGAGGGCCAAATTTCCTTACTATGTGGTGTTGAATTTGCCACTTCTTCTTCAGGGGGTACCATCTTGGTAGCTCATCTTGAAGGGCTAAGTAATCCACATAATTGCTGTCAAACACTAGGACACTGTCTTCTTGTGCTTTGTCCTTCATTGCTTTCCTGAGTTTGGCAATTCTTCTTTCAAATTTGGCTTTGACTGCCTTCGCATCATTCAGCTTCTTTTGCTTAAGCTCTTGAGCTTCAAGCAATTTCTTTTTCTTCAACTCTAGAGCCTCTTTCTCTTCTGCAGTAGGCTCTGCTGGAGCTGATTTCTTGCTGGTCTGAGCTGACTGAGCTTGCTCATCTGCCTTTCTTTTCCTTGTCATTCTCTTTTCAGAGACTTGTTCTTCAGGAGCAGTGATCTGAAGAGTCTTGGCAGGAACTTGAGTGGGTGCTTGAGTGTCTTCTTGAGCAATTTCTTTGCCTTTGCCTTGCCTGTTCTTGATTTTGCTCTTTAAACCACCCAAGGTTTCAGTCAAGTCATCTTGTGCTACTACCAGTTCAGCTTGCTGGGCAGTAGACTTCTCTAGAGCCTTTATCAACATATCTTCCCCCTTTTTGGCTTCAGCAAGTGCAGCCGCAAAAGGCTTCATGGAATTCATGATTTCCACTTTCAGAGTTTGTTTCAGTGCCATGGCATTGACCTTGGCAACTTGGGTCAGATGGGTTATGCTGTGCTCTAGAACTTCAGCATGTGAATTGGAGGAGGAGGCAGCTTCAAATCTAGTCGTAAGAGCTTCCAACTTGGCTGCTGTCTCCTTCAGCTGAGTCTGCAATTTCTCATTCTCCTCTGCAGCTGTTTTAAGAAGAGCTTGTCCTTCAGTGGCTCTTGCTTCAGCATCCTCAATTCTTGTCTTGTAGGTGGTCTCCATGCGGTGCATCTCTTCAGTGTAAAGATTAGCAAACCTTTTGGAGGTGTCGGCTGACAACTTCTGATAGGTACTCAAGTATTCTCCTATCTGCTGATGAAGTGCTTCACCAAACTTGTCTTCAACGTCAAGAATCTGGTCATGAAGACGAGTCTTCTGTTCCCTTGCAGCTTTCTCAACATATCTTCCTAGCTGCAGGCCTAAACCTTTCTCAAAGTGCAAGTCTATTGCAGCTTTGACCTGGGAGCAGATGTCTGCTGTAAGGTCAACAGATGGGGTAGAAGTAGAGAGTGTACCTTGAGGCTTTGGATGAACAATTATTGCTTTGCCTCTTTCTTCGGCTTATAGGTACTCCTCATTGAGGTAGCAGGTAGTGGCCTTAGTCAGATGGGTCATGATTCGTCTGCCTGCATCCTCTTGATTGTCAATGAAGTGAGTCAGATCGTCTGAAGATTTGAAGTGAGCTGGTACTCTGACTACTTCTCTTTCAATCTCTTCTTTGTCAGCTGGTGCAGCTGAGTCTTCAGCAGGGGCAGCTGAGTCTTCCACCAAGGCTGGTGCAGCTGATTCCTTCATTTTTGCTTGTTCAGCTGTCTGCTGATCCGATGAACCTACTGGGATAGGGACATCAGCAGTGGAGACTCCTAGGATCCGGTTGCAGACTGCAGTTAGTGCCTCATCTGATAGCAGCTGAGCAAAGGATTGAACTTGAGCAACTTCCTTTTGCTCCATCTCCCAGTCGAGGAAGTTTTCCTTTCCTCCCATTCCTTCCATGACCTCAAGAAGGTCATCTACATCATCTCTTCTGAGCTCAATCCAAGTGCATACCCTAAGCACTTGTTCAAACTGGATTGAAGTCTCATCAACTCCAGGGATGGTGGTCTTGAGCAGGTTGGCTATCTTCATCCTCATTATCTTTTCTGTTTGGCACATGGGATAGTGCACCATTCTGAACTGAGGTTGAGAAGGACCAGGTTGAACCAGGTCTTCTGGTGCCAAGTCTTCTGGAGCAGAAGGGACAATGATGGTAGGGGTTTGGGTAGTTGGGGAATTTTCCTCTGCTGTGTGAGTATCAGCAGGGATTTGGGAAGTGATTTCTTCTTGTTGGGTAGGAGGTTGGTATTGATCTTCAGTAATTTGTTCATCAGCAGGGTTATGGGTCTGCTGGTCTGGTTTAGTTTCTTCTTGAAGATCAGTAGGTGTTTGAGCTTGATGATCTTGGACATTTGTTGTTTGAATATCAGCAAGGATTGTGGATATAATCTGAGTCTGATCATCAGCAGGTTGTGTGGAGGTGGTCTGAGGTTGGTTGTCTGCTGGTTGAACATCAGCAGGGTTAGGCTGGGCTTGTTCCTCTGCTGTGTGAGTATCAGCAGGGATTTGGGCATCAGTGTGTGAGGGTTCAGATGGGTTGGTATCATCAGAAGGGTTGAAGGATGAAATAGGGGCTATGCTCATTGGAGTAGGGAGCCTGGATTTCTTGGCTTTCTTTGTGAAAGAAGAGGTGTTCTTCTTTCTCTTCTAACCCTTTGATAGTTTAGAAGGTGTGAAAGTGAGAGAGGGGTTAGAAGTACCTGCCTTTTTCAAAGGAGAGGCAGTGGGAGTGACATCTGAATCAGATGGGGAGATGAGCCCTGATCTGATCAGATATCTTCTTTGTGCTAAGGTCTGATTGTCATCATCATCCTCTTCAGCAACCTTCTTTTGAGCCTCTTCTTTCGATGGCTCCTCTTCTTCTTCAGCAGCAGAGTTATGAGTGGACTCTTTTGCCTTTTCAATAACATCTTTGGAAGATGCTTCAACTAACAGCTTCTTCCTCTCTTCTTTCAACCTTGCTGCCTCAGCAAGAGCGTCCTTCCTTAAATAATATTTGGAGATGTGGAAGGTCTTGTGAGGTCCCATCTTGTACTTTCTTGGGAGTACTTCTGGAAGGATGATACTCAGCTTGTTGACAAAGCTGACAGTAGAGGTCACCTTCCATTCTCTTGATTGAAGGTCCAAAGTCTTCTTCTTGGCTTCAAGAGCAATTCTGTCCAGGAAAAGCCCTTGCCAGTCTCCATCAATCTGATCCCAGATTGCAGCCATAACTCTAACCTTTAGAGTAGTAACAGCATCATGACTGAATGTGTTACCTAGCAACATCTTGCCTGCTATATCCATCAGGGTTTGAAACTTAGGTTCTAATTGGGATTTCTTGAGTCCAGAGGCATCAGCAGCCTTGATTTTCCCATCAGTGAACATCTCCATGTATTCTTTCTCCTTATTCATGATGTAGGTGGAGATATTGATCTTCCCCCTTGACAAACCAAACAGTTCCTGAAGGATTTCCCTTGTTACCTTGACCTTGTGTCCACCCATGACACTTTCAACATACGATCCCTTCATCACAGCGTTTGCATAGAAAGCTAGCACGTCTTGTTCATAAACGTTGGTGGGTGCTGCTTCCAGAAACTCTCGAAGGTTGAGGTTGATGCAACAGAGAAGGATTTCCTTGTTTGCAGCTGTGTGTTTGCCTTTGAAAAACAGAGCATTCTCTGTGAACATCTTCCCTTCCTTGGACCACTTTGCAGCATCCAAGGTGCCAGTGCTCTTGGTCTTCTCGTCGTAAATTTCAATGATTGCCATAGTATATTTCGAGTGTTAGGGTTTTGAGAGCTTGAAAGAAATTTGCAGAACGAGAGAGTATTGAAAGCAATAGGGTATTGTGAGCGAAAGGGTTTGGAAGAGGTTTTAATGGTGTGTATATATACTCCAACAATTCTTGATCTAACGGTCAGAATTGGGTTTAATTGTGGAGTAGAGCCCAAGATTTTCCTTCTTTGATTTCGGGCCTTCCTTTAAATTTGTCGGCTGAATTTGCCATGTGGCAACAGTTGATTTGCTGGCAATTTGGTAATTGAGTATTAATGACATCATTACCAAAAATAGCCGTTGTGACTAATTTTGTGGCAAGAATTGATCATCAAGGCCGTTTTTTATAAGTGAATTGCATTCCTTATATAGGCCAATTTGTTTAATTACATTCAGGAATAAATCTAGAATGAATTACATGATCAAAGATAGTCATTAAACTCAAAAATCAAATGATCTTGTCAGCAGAGTGAAGTCTTCTGATTTCTTCAAGAGGTCTTCTGATTTTCCTTGAAAGTCTTCTGGTCAGCTGAGTTGGTCTTCTGATCAGCTGAGTGGAGGATTGAGATTTGCTGAGTAAATCTTCTGTGCTTTGAAGGTCCAACTTGGCTTGATGGATCCTTCATTGTTGCTGTGATGATCCAACCTGGATGATGGATCTTCCAGCTTTATTGTGAGTGGTGATCCAACCTGGTTTGATGGATCTTCCAGCTCTATCTGAATCAAGTAGGACCATCAAATCAATATGTAGATGATCAGCCTGGATGATATCCCACTGGTTCAGGTTGCCCTTACCATCTGATGTTCCTCATCATCAGATGGGTTGTAGCATCAAATGTGTCCTAATTGAATCTCTTCGCTACTCTTGAAAGAGAAGGAAGATTGGAAGAGGCTTCAATGGAGTCGAAGAGAGGGCCATGGACTCAGCCTTCATGTTCTGTTTAGACACAATAGCTTTTGATAACAAGCTCTCCATGTAGAACTTCCCCCTTGAGAAGAAGCTCTGCTTGTTTGCTACTCTGTCCTCTGCATCTCTCTTTCCTCTAGTTTTCAATAAGGACTTCTCTCTTTCCTCTAGTTTTCATAGACATACTTATGTTGGTTAAACCAAGTATGCTGATCTGCATCATCTTCATCTTCTGGACAAATCTTCATCTCCTTCACCCAAGACTTTGGTTGAGGGATGATCTCCATTCCATCTTTTCTTTCGATCTTCTCCATACCTGAAACAAAAATTATAGTTGGTGATTTGTGTTCTTAGGTGTTCTCATAACTTCCTCCTTTTATAGGGGTAGAAATGAGGTAGTGGAGTGAAAGATGACAAAACTATAGAGTTGATAGGTCTGAATTTCTGAAAAGTTACTTTTTAAGATCAACAATGAGATTCTTGATCTAAGGGTTCACATTTAAAGATATTCAGACTTTATCTTATGGAATGCAGAATTTATAAATTTTGAGCAAGAGTTATTTGAAATCCGTACTGTGCATGCATACTGTTGAGTCGGTGGTGTATTAATCCAACCAAGTATAACTCAATAGTACACTGTATTTATGTATATAAATAAAGTATTTTATGAAGAATAGTTTATTATTATACATAGTATACATTGCTGGGAATAAAGAGATCAAATAACTTTGTTCAAGTCTGCTATATATATATATGATATGATATGCAATGCAGATTTTAGAGTATTTCATCAAGGATTCTTAAGGTATCATTGATTCCCCCTTGATTAGATGACTCAAAGTTTTCCCTCAGCTTTATTTGTCTTCATTGGGAACGAACTTACCTGAAGATGAGGGTGTCTATTCACCTCATCTGATCCTCCTAGTCTGCTGCACTTGGGTCAGCTAAGGTTTTCAGCTGATCTTTCTTTCTTCATGTGCTTGGGTCCAGGAGTCCTAAGCTGTAACATAGGATTTTGAACCTTTCTTCAGCTAGGGGCTTAGTCAAGATGTCTGCTCTTTGGATATCTGTGTGAATTTTCTCCATCTTGATGTCCTTCTTTTCAAGGTGGTCTCTTATGAAGTGGTGTCGAATGTCGACATGCTTGCACCTTGTGTGGAGGACTGGATTTTGAGTGATGGCAATGGCACTGCTGCTATCACAATAAATAGGGACTTCTCTTGCCTCTACATTGTAATCCTTGAGTTGTTGAACTAGCCAGAGCAGCTGACTACAACAACTACCAGCTGCCATGTATTCTGCTTCAGTGGTGGAGGTTGCAACTGAGGTTTGCTTCTTAGAGAACCATGATATCAGCTTGTTGCCTAGAAATTGACAGGTTCCAGATGTGGATTTTCTATCAATTCTACATCCTCCATAGTCTGAGTCAGAATAGCCACTCAATTCTAGATTGTCATCAGCAGGGTACCATAGTCCTAGGTTGACTGTTCCTTTTAGGTACTTGAGAATCTTCCTTGCTGCTTCTAGATGACTTTGCTTTGGGTTTGCTTGAAACCTAGCACATACTCCAACAGCAAATGTTATGTCTGGTCTGCTAGCTGTTAGATATAGTAGAGATCCAATCATTGCTCTATATTCAGCTTGATCAACTGCCTTTCCAGACTCATCTGGTTCCATTTTGAAAGATGTCATCATTGGAATCCTTGCAGTCTTGCTTTGTAGGGCTTTGAATCTTTCTAATAGGCTCTTGGTATACTTGGACTGGTTGATGAAGATCCCTTCTGAACTCTGCTTGACTTGAAGTCCTAGAAAATAATTCATCTCACCCATCATGCTCATTTCAAACTTTCCTTGCATAAGTTCAGAGAACTTCTTGCATATCTCTTGATTGGGTGATCCAAATATAATATCATCTACATATATTTGTACCATTAGGATGTCTTCTCCTTCTTGTATTCTGAAAAGAGTTCTATCCACTTTGCCTTTTGTATATCCATTGTCAAGTAGGAATTGTGACAATGTGTCATACCAAGCTCTGGGGGCTTGTTTTAGACCATAGAGAGCCTTCTTCAGTCGATATACTTGATCACCTTTTTCAAAACCTGGAGGCTGCTCTACATATACTTCTTCTACCAGAATACCATTTAGAAAAGCACTCTTGACATCCATTTGATATACCTTGAAGCCCATATATGATGCATAAGCTAGAAACAGTCGTATGGCTTCTAATCTGGCTACTGGAGCAAAGGTTTCATCATAGTCAATCCCTTCAGATTGAGAGTATCCTTTTACAACTAGCCTAGCCTTATTTCTAGTTATCACATCATTTTCGTCCTTCTTGTTCTTGAATACCCACTTTGTTCCTACTACATTGTGGTTTTCAGGATGATCTACCAATTCCCAGACTTCATTTCTTTCGAATTGGTTTAGTTCTTCTTGCATAGCAGTGATCCAATTGCTATCTGTCATTGCTTCTTCTATATCAGCTGGTTCAATGTTGGATAGGAAAGCACACCAGCAGAACATAGATGATTGTGAGTTCTGATTCAGTTGTCTTCTTGTCTTGACACCTGAGTCAGCTCCTCCTAAGATGAGGTTTGATGGATGGTTGTTTCTCCATGTATGCCTCACAGGAGTATCTGCATTGGATGAGCTTGGATTCTCATCTGATCTAGTGCCATCAGGAGGGCTGACTTGATTAGGTCGATCATCATCTGTATCTTGAGTGTCAAAGAGATCATTCCCCCTGGCATTTGGGATTGGTGCATCTTGATTCTGGTCAGCTTGTCCTGCTTGAGTTTGAGATCTAGTGACAGGTCTATGAGGCTTATCCTCCTCTGGTTCTTCAGGGAAAGGTTCATTGACTTCAATGAACTCATCTAGTTTGGACTTGATCACTAGATGTCTCATCTGATCTGCAGCTGAGTTTGTTTCTACTGCATTCTTTTCACAAGATTCATCAAAAACAACATGAGGTGTTTCTTCCACAAGAAGGGTTCGTTTGTTGAGTACTCTAAATGCTTTGCTAGTTGAGGAGTATCCTAAAAATATCCCCTCATCTGCTTTGGCATCAAAAGCATTCAACTTACTCTTCCCATTGTTGTGAATGAAACACTTACAACCAAATATATGAAAGTAATATACTCTAGGTTTTCTACCTTTCCATAGTTCATATGGGGTTTTCTCATGTATTTTATGAATACCTGACCTGTTTTGAGTGTGACAAGCTGTGTTCATGGCTTCTGCCCATAGCTTCTTGGGAGTGGAGAATTCAGCAAGGAGTGTTCTGGCAGCTTCTTTGAGTGTTCTGACTCTTCTTTCAGCTACACCATTCTGTTGTGGTGTTCTTGCTGCACTTGTCTCATGCTGAATACCATTAGAAGTACAATAGGCAATAATATAAGAGTTAATGAATTCAGTGCCTTTGTCACTTCTAATTTTCACAATTGGTTCTCCTTTCTCTACTTGGATTCTCTTCAATAGTTCAGGGAGCTTCTGCTGTATTTCACTCTTCTTGTATAAGAAGATAACCCAAGTAAACTTGGAATAATCATCTACAACAATAAGAGTGTACTTCCTCCCTGTTAGAGTGGTTGGAGTGATTGGTCCAAAGAGATCCATGTGAAGCAGTTCAAGAACTCTGCTGGTTGATGCTGTCTTCTTGGTCTTGAAGGAGACCTTTGTTTGCTTTCCTTGTTGACATGCATCACACACCTGATCTTTACAGTAGAGTTCATTAGGCAGACCATCAACTAAGGATTCCCTTGCTAACTTGTTCATAGTCTTAAAGTTCAGATGACTAAGACGTTTGTGCCATAGCCAGCTGACATCTTTAGGGCTCTTCACAAGCAGACATGTATCCTTAGGACAGCTGTTCCAATTTGCAAGATACATACTTCCCTTTCTAGATCCTGTTAGAAGGTTTTGTTTTGTTCTCTTATCACTTATGAGACACTCATCTTTAGAGAATTTGACTGAGTAACCAGTGTCACAAAAGTGAGAAACAGATAATAAATTAAACTTAAGACCTTCTACATATGATACATCATGTACCTCAATGTCACCATTTTTAAGGGTGCCATATCCTTTTGTGTTACCATGCGCGTTATCACCAAAGAAGACTTTTGGACCTTTCTTTTCTATGTAGTTGGTCAGCAGGGCTTTGGTTCCTGTCATGTGAGTTGAGCATCCACTATCTATGTACCAAGTTTCTCCTGCTAGACCTCCTCTTCTGTATAGGTCCCTCCTTTCCTGCAAGAAAAGTTAAGTCTTAGGTACCCATTTTATTTTGGGTCCTTGGGTGTTAGTACTACCCTTGGGAACCCACATATACATTGGTCGTTTGAACAACCTTGAGCACTTGAGTTGTTTCCCTCGGGCATCACAGAACCAAATCTTACCAGTCAGCACCTTGGACTGATCTGATTTGTCCTTAGTGTCAGCTAAGTAATAGTCAAATGGTTTCCCTTTATAGGAGTGTACATACATGATCTTTTGACTAGTTACATTCGGCCTGGGTGCATTAGCTGGTCGATGCACACGATTATATGGACCATACTCTTCTGTTCTCACAATATCATAAGAGATAGGGGGTGCAAAGAGAACAGATTTGTTTGAAGAAGACTTCTTCTTCTTGGCTGGAGCAGCATACAGCTGAGACTGTCTCAGCCGAGATGGTCTAGGCTGTTTGCTGTTCCTCTGTACAGGCTTGGGGTTAGCTTGTCCTTTACCATTTTTGGTTTTGGGATAGTTAGCCTTAGCTGGTACAGATGCCTTTTGGTTCATATTAGGTTCATTGTGTTTAGAACACTCACCCTTTTCATGTGTCTAAGTAGTGCACTTGTTAGGTGTACTACCCCCAGCTGGAGAGGATGTAGATGGGTTGAGTTCATAGCCAAAACCCATCTTATTGCCATTTGATCTATAATACTCAGAGATACTTTCAATAGTAGTAGAGGCTTTATTGAACTCTGATATCTTTTGATTTAGGCATTCCTTCTCCTTTTCTAAGAGCTTGTGTGCTTGGAAGAGGTCATCGAATTTGGATTGTAGTGAACGAAGTTCCTTAGTTTCTAAAGCTTGAGTTTGTAACATCCCCTCATACAACTGAGTTATTGTGGTATTTTCTTCCTTAAGAAGCTCCACTTCTCTGGTCAATCTTTCATTCATTATGGCCAGCTCAGGAGTGTTATCAAACTTAACCTTTTTCAACTTAGCAATTTCTTTCCTTAGATCCTTATTCTCCTCTTCCACTTCTATAAAAGCTCTAGTGGCAATATCCAGATCACCTTTTACTTTTCTTAAAGATTGATAATATGTGTCTTCTGATTCGCCTTCAGATGAGTTTATCTCATCTGATTGTGAAAAAATAGGTGAATGGAAAGTAGTAGCATAGGAGTTTACCTCATTTTCACCTATAGCCATCATAGCTAGGTCATCTGAATCATCTATGTTCTGCTGGTGTGCTTTCCTATCCAACATTGAACCAGCTGATATAGAAGAAGCAATGACAGATAGCAATTGGATCACTGCTATGCAAGAAGAACTAAACCAATTCGAAAGAAATGAAGTCTGGGAATTGGTAGATCGTCCTGAAAACCACAATGTAGTAGGAACAAAGTGGGTATTCAAGAACAAGAAGGACGAAAATGATGTGATAACTAGAAATAAGGCTAGGCTAGTTGCAAAAGGATACTCTCAATCTGAAGGGATTGACTATGATGAAACCTTTGCTCCAGTAGCCAGATTAGAAGCCATACGACTGTTTCTAGCTTATGCATCATATATGGGCTTCAAGGTATATCAAATGGATGTCAAGAGTGCTTTTCTAAATGGTATTCTGGTAGAAGAAGTATATGTAGAGCAGCCTCCAGGTTTTGAAAAAGGTGATCAAGTATATCGACTGAAGAAGGCTCTCTATGGTCTAAAACAAGCCCCTAGAGCTTGGTATGACACATTGTCACAATTCCTACTTGACAATGGATATACAAAAGGCAAAGTGGATAGAACTCTTTTCAGAATACAAGAAGGAGAAGACATCCTAATGGTGCAAATATATGTAGATGATATTATATTTGGATCACCCAATCAAGAGATGTGCAAGAAGTTCTCTGAACTTATGCAAGGAAAGTTTGAAATGAGCATGATGGGTGAGATGAATTATTTTCTAGGACTTCAAGTCAAGCAGAGTTCAGAAGGGATCTTCATCAACCAATCCAAGTATACCAAGAGCCTATTAGAAAGATTCAAAGCCCTACAAAGCAAGACTGCAAGGATTCCAATGATGACATCTTTCAAAATGGAACCAGATGAGTCTGGAAAGGCAGTTGATCAAGCTGAATATAGAGGACTGATTGGATCTCTACTATATCTTACAGCTAGCAGACCAGACATAACATTTGCTGTAGGAGTATGTGCTAGGTTTCAAGCAAACCCAAAGCAAAGTCATCTAGAAGCAGCAATGAAGATTCTCAAGTACCTAAAAGGAACAGTCAACCTAGGACTATGGTACCCTGCTGATGACAATCTAGAATTGAGTGGCTATTCTGACTCAGACTATGGAGGATGTAGAATTGATAGGAAATCCACATCTGGAACCTGTCAATTTCTAGGCAACAAGCTGATATCATGGTTCTCTAAGAAGCAAACCTCAAGTTGCAACCTCCACCACTGAAGCAGAATACATGGCAGCTGGTAGTTGTTGTAGTCAGCTGCTCTGGCTAGTTCAACAACTCAAGGATTACAATGTAGAGGCAAGAGAAGTCCCTATTTATTGTGATAGCAGTAGTGCCATTGCCATCACTCAAAATCCAGTCCTCCACACAAGGTGCAAGCATGTCGACATTCGACACCACTTCATAAGAGATCACCTTGAAAAGAAGGACATCAAGATGGAGAAAATTCACACAGATATCCAAAGAGCAGACATCTTGACTAAGCCCCTAGCTGAAGAAAGGTTCAAAACCCTATGTTACAGCTTAGGACTCCTGGACCCAAGCACATGAAGAAGGAAAGATCAGCTGAAAACCTCAGCTGACCCAAGTGCAGCAGACTAGGAGGATCAGATGAGGTGAATAGACACCCTCATCTTCAGGTAAATTCTTTCCCAATGAAGACAAATAAAGCTGAGGGAAAACTTAGAGTCATCTAATCAAGGGGGAATCAATGATACCTTAAGAATCCTTGATGAAATACTCTAAAATCTGCATATCATATCATATATATATACAGCAGACTTGAACAAAGTTATTTGATCTCTTTATTCCCAGCAATGTATATTATGTATAATAATAAACTATTCTTCATAAAATACTTTATTTATATACATAAATACAGTGTACTATTGAGTTATACTTGGTTGGATTAATACACCACCGACTCAACAGTATGCATGCACAGTACGGATTTCAAATAACTCTTGCTCAAAATTTATAAATTCTGCATTCCATAAGATAAAGTCTGAATATCTTTAAATGTGAACCCTTAGATCAAGAATCTCATTGTTGATCTTAAGAAGTAACTTTTCAGAAATACAGACCTATCAACTCTATAGTTTTGTCATCTTTCACTCCACTACCTCATTTCTACCCCTATAAAAGGAGGAAGTTATGAGAACACCTAAGAACACAAATCACCAACTACAATCTTTGTTTCAGGTATGGAGAAGATTGAAAGAAAAGATGGAATAGAGATCATTCTTCAACCAAAGTCTTGGGTGAAGGAGATGAAGATTTGTCCAGAAGATGAAGATGATGCAGATCAGCATACTTGGTTTAACCAACATAAGTATGTCTATGAAAACTAGAGGAAAGAGAGAAGTCCTTATTGAAAACTAGAGGAAAGAGAGATGCAGAGGACAGAGTAGCAAACAAGCAGAGCTTCTTCTCCAGGGGGAAGTTCTACATGGAGAGCTTGTTATCAAAAGCTATTGTGTCTAAACAGAACATGAAGGCTGAGTCCATGGCCCTCTCTTCGACTCCATTGAAGCCTCTTCCAATCTTCCTTCTCTTTCAAGAGTAGCGAAGAGATTCAATTAGGACACATTTGATGCTACAACCCATCTGATGATGAGGAACATCAGATGGTAAGGGCAACCTGAACCAGTGGGATACCATCCAGGCTGATATACATATTGATTTGATGGTCCTACTTGATTCAGAGATAGAGCTGGAAGATCCATCAAACCAGGTTGGATCACCAATCACAATAAAGCTGGAAGATCCATCATCCAGGTTGGATCATCACAGCAACAATGAAGGATCCATCAAGCCAAGTTGGACCTTCAAAGCACAGAAGATTTACTCAGCAAATCTCAATCCTCCACTCAGTTGATCAGAAGACCAACTCAGCTGACCAGAAGACTTCCAAGAGAAATCAGCAGACCTTTTCAGGAAATCAGAAGACTTCACTCTGCTGATCAGATCACTTGATTTTTGAGTTTAATGACTATCTTTGATCATGTAATTCATTCTAGATTTATTTCTGAATGTAATTAAACAAATTGGCCTATATAAGGAATTAAATTCACTTATAAAAAACGGCCTTGATGATCAATTCTTGCCACAAAATTAGTCACAACGGCTATTTTTGGTAATGATGTCATTAATACTCAATTACTAAATTGCCAGCAAATCAACTGTTGCCACATGGCAAATTCAGCCGGCAAATTTAAAGGAAGGCCCGAAATCAAAGAAGGAAAATCTTGGGCTCTACTCCACAATTAAACCCAATTCTGACCGTTAGATCAAGAATTGTTGGAGTATATATACACACCCTTAAAACTCTTTCAAACCCTTTCGCTCACAATACCCTATTGCTCTCAATACTCTCTCGTTCTGCAAATTTCTTTCAAGCTCTCAAAACCTAAACACTTAAACTCTACTATGGCAATCATTGAAATTTACGACGAGAAGACCAAGAGCACTGGCACCTTGGATGCTGCAAAGTGGTCCAAGGAAGGGAAGATGTTCACAGAGAATGCTCTGTTTTTCAAAGGCAAACACACAGCTGCAAACAAGGAAATCCTTCTCCGTTGCATCAACCTCAACCTTCGAGATTTTCTGGAAGCAGCACCCACCAACGTTTATGAACAAGATGTGCTGGCTTTCTATGCAAACGCTGTGATGAAGGGATCGTATGTTGAAAGTGTCATGGGTGGACACAAGGTCAAGGTAACAAGGGAAATCCTTCAGGAACTGTTTGGTTTGTCAAGGGGGAAGATCAATATCTCCACCTACATCATGAATAAGGAGAAAGAATACATGGAGATGTTCACTGATGGGAAAATCAAGGCTGCTGATGCCTCTGGACTCAAGAAATCCCAATTAGAACCTAAGTTTCAAACCCTGATGGATATAGCAGGCAAGATGTTGCTAGGTAACACATTCAGTCATGATGCTGTTACTACTCTAAAGGTTAGAGTTATGGCTGCAATCTGGGATCAGATTGATGGAGACTGGCAAGGGCTTTTCCTGGACAGAATTGCTCTTGAAGCCAAGAAGAAGACTTTGGACCTTCAATCAAGAGAATGGAAGGTGACCTCTACTGTCAGCTTTGTCAACAAGCTGAGTATCATCCTTCCAGAAGTACTCCCAAGAAAGTACAAGATGGGACCTCACAAGACCTTCCACATCTCCAAATATTATTTAAGGAAGGACGCTCTTGCTGAGGCAGCAAGGTTGAAAGAAGAGAGGAAGAAGCTGTTAGCTGAAGCATCTTCCAAAGATGTTATTGAAAAGGCAGAAGAGTCCACTCATAACTCTGCTGCTGAAGAAGAAGAGGAGCCATCGAAAGAAGAGGCTCAAAAGAAGGTTGCTGAAGAGGATGATGATGACAATCAGACCTTAGCACAAAGAAGATATCTGATCAGATCAGGGCTCATCTCCCCATCTGATTCAGATGTCACTCCCACTGCCTCTCCTTTGAAAAAGGCAGGTACTTCTAACCCCTCTCTCACTTTCACACCTTCTAAACTATCAAAGGGTCAGAAGAGAAAGAAGAACGCTTCTTCTTTCACAAAGAAAGCCAAGAAATCCAGGCTCCCTACTCCAATGAGCATAGCCCCTATTTCATCATTCAACCCTTCTGATGATACCAACCCATCTGAACCCTCACACACTGATGCCCAAATCCCTGCTGATACTCACACAGCAGAGGAACAAGCCCAGCCTAACCCTGCTGATGTTCAAACAGCAGACAACCAACCTCAGACCACCTCCACACAACCTGCTGATGATCAAACTCAGATTATATCCACAATCCTTGCTGATATTCAAACAGCAAATGTCCAAGATCATCAAGCTCAAACACCTACTGATCTTCAAGAAGAAACTGAACCAGACCAGCAGACCCATAACCCTGCTGATGAACAAATTACTGAAGATCAATCCCAACCTCCTACCCAACAAGAAGAAATCACTTCCCAAATCCCTGCTGATACTCACACAGCAGAGGAAAATGCCCCAACTACCCAAACCCCTACCATCATTGTCCCTTCTGCTCCAGAAGACTTGGCACCAGAAGACCTGGTTCAACCTGGTCCTTCTCAACCTCAGTTCAGAATGGTGCACTACCCCATGTGCCAAACAGAAAAGATAATGAGGATGAAGATAGCCAACCTGCTCAAGACCACCGTCCCTGGAGTTGATGAGACTTCAATCCAGTTTGAACAAGTGCTTAGGGTATGCACTTGGATTGAGCTCAGAAGAGATGATGTAGATGACCTTCTTGAGGTCATGGAAGGAATGGGAGGAAAGGAAAACTTCCTCGACTGGGAGATGGAGCAAAAGGAAGTTGCTCAAGTTCAATCCTTTGCTCAGCTGCTATCAGATGAGGCACTAACTGCAGTCTGCAACCGGATCCTAGGAGTCTCCACTGCTGATGTCCCTATCCCAGTAGGTTCATCGGATCAGTAGACAGCTGAACAAGCAAAGATGAAGGAATCAGCTGCACCAGCCTTGGTGGAAGACTCAGCTGCCCCTGCTGAAGACTCAGCTGCACCAGCTGACAAAGAAGAGATTGAAAGAGAAGTAGTCAGAATACCAGCTCACTTCAAACCTTCAGACGATCTGACTCACTTCATTGACAATCAAGAGGATGCAGGCAGACGAATCATGACCCATCTGACTAAGGCCACTACCTGCTACCTCAATGAGGAGTACCTATCAGCCGAAGAAAGAGGCAAAGCATTAATTGTTCATCCAAAGCCTCAAGGTACACCCTCTACTTCTACCCCATCTGTTGACCATACAGCAGACATCTGCTCCCAGGTCAAAGCTGCAATAGACTTGCACTTTGAGAAAGGTTTAGGCCTGCAGCTAGGAAGATATGTTGAGAAAGCTGCCAAGGAACAGAAGACTCGTCTTCATGACCAGATTCTTGACGTTGAAGACAAGTTTGGTGAAGCACTTCATCAGCAGATAGGAGAATACTTGAGTACCTATCAGAAGTTATCAGCCGACACCTCCAAAAGGTTTGCTGATCTTTACACTGATGAGATGCACCGCATGGAGACCACCTACACATCCAGAATTGAAGAAGCTGAAGCAAGAGCCAAAGAAGGTCAAGCCCTTCTTAAGGCAGCTGCAGAGGAGAATGAGAAATTGCAGACTCAGCTGAAGGAGACAGCAGCCAAGTTGGAAGCTCTTACAACTAGATTTGAAGCTGCCTCCTCCTCCAATTCACATGCTGAAGTTCTAGAGCACAGCATAACCCATCTGACCCAAGTTGCCAAGGTCAATGCCATGGCACTGAAACAAACTCTGAAAGTGGAAATCATGAATTCCATGAAGCCTTTTGCGGCTGCACTTGCTGAAGCCAAAAAGGGGGAAGATATGTTGATAAAGGCTCTAGAGAAGTCTACTGCCCAGCAAGCTGAACTGGTAGTAGCAAAAGATGACTTGACTGAAACCTTGGGTGGTTTAAAGAGCAAAATCAAGAACAGGCAAGGCAAAGACAAAGAAATTGCTCTAGAAGATACTCAAGCACCCACTCAAGCTCCTGCCAAGAGTCTACAGATCACTGCTCCTGTAGAACAAGTTCCTAAAAAGAGAATGACAAGGAAAAGAAAGGCAGATGAGCAAGCTCAGTCAGCTCAGACCAGCAAGAAATCAGCTCCAGCAGAGCCTACTGCAGAAGAGAAAGAGGCTCTAGAGTTGAAGAAAAAGAAATTGCTTGAAGCTCAAGAGCTTAAGCAAAAGAAGCTGAATGATGCGAAGGCAGTCAAAGCCAAATTTGAAAGAAGAATTGCCAAACTCAGGAAAGCAATGAAGGACAAAGCACAAGAAGACAGTGTCCTAGTGTTTGACAACAATTATGTGGATTACTTAGCCCTTCAAGATGAGCTACCAAGATGGTATCCCCTGAAGAAGAAGTGGCAAATTCAACACCACATAGTAAGGAAATTTGGCCCTCTCCCTTCTTATGAAGAAGAATTTCTTCAATTCTCCCAGTTCATGAACATTGAAGATCTAGAGTTCTGGGAAGAAATTGTCAAGACAGCCAAAGGACTTGACAACTGCAGAATCCTAACTCCTGAAGAACCCAAATGGGATGCACCCCTTCTGGATTCAGGAAGAGCCAACATGATAGAAATCAAGAAGATTCTGTACAAGATCTATGAAGAGGAGAATGTTACAGATCTACAGCACATGGAAGAAGTTCGAGCTCGTCTGTACCTTGCCTACCGCATTTGAAGATCAGAAGACCTGATGAAGACTAGCTTAGAAGTTTAAAGAAACTATTACTTGTAATCTGTAAAAGTTCTATCTATATTCAAGTTCTAGTTCTTTTTGCTTACAAGACAAACTCTCATTGTCTTCATCAGATACTTCAAGTCTTAGCATGATATAAACTCTTATCTTAATTCATTAAGAGCACTTATCAAGTATAGTTTTGGCTTCATCAAAAAGGGGGAAATTGTTGGGATATAAATTCATCCTAAGCCCCACTTGATGTTAGAATAGTTTTGATGGCCAAAACACTTAGAGTTTATAAATGTAATAGGATCAGCTGACTTGTATAGAACAGCTTAGACTAGTCTTGTGTGATCAACTGTATTGATATCAGCTGATCAGCACAGTCCTGGCTTACATGCCTATCCTCAAGATGAGAAGAGTAGAAGACATGAAGACTAGAAGATCCTTGAAGACCAGATAAGTTAAGGTGCTTGTATACCTACCTATCTGATGGAGTCCCAGATTGAAGATGGCCTAAAAGCAGTACAAAGAATTTCCAGATCAGAAGAGTGTTACTCGTCTGATATCAGAAGACAGAAGACCTAAGGCCAGAAGAGTAGTCAGAAGACTAGAAGTACAGATCAGAAGACTATGTGCTCTTCCAGGACTCGGCTGATTCCCAAGTCATCTTGCAATTCAAACGAAGACCTACCTTATTTAGAAGATTGACATGATCCCAGGATTGAAGCAATCAAGCGGCTGGAATCAAGGAATCAAGCTATTATGGAAAGATTGCTCAAACGGCTAGTCAACTCCAACGGCTAGTTGCAACCAATCTCCATTATAAATACAAGAGGATGAGAAATCACAGAAAGAGAAGTCACAAGAGAGAATTCAACAAGCCAAGCAAGCAATCAAAGCTAAAGCCATACAGTTCTAAGAATTCTCAAAAGAGCCAGAAACCATTAGATTATCTATAGCTCTTAAGTGATTTCTATCCAACCCTTAAGAACCTGAAACCTGTTCATATTGTATATCAATTGTTTTAGGCATAGTGGTTAAGCAAATTATAAGCTTGAACCATTAGTTGGATACACCTCAAAAACCACAAACCCTCACCGAAAGGTTAAAGTTTTTGAAACCCCTTAAAGTGCAAGTGCTTACAATCACTTGTGGAGACCGTAGTTGTTAGGACGGCTCAGATCTCAAAGTCCTAACCTTGGGACTATAAAGGTCAAGACCCTTGTAATTTGTGGAAATTAAAGGGATTAAACATCACGTTAGGACGTGAGAGTGGACGTAGGAACGTATATCCGAACCACTATAAATCCGATGTTATTTACTTTCTGCACTTTACATTTCTGCCTTTACATTCATTATTATATAGTGCATACTGTGATTTCAACACTCTTCAAAACAAGGCCATAACTTTCAAACCAACATCAGCTGAGTATTTTCATTAAGTAAAACAAGTTACAAGAACGAGTCTAAACCAGGGCCACCATAATTCCGCATATAACCTCCTCAGTCAGATCACTATAGTCATCTGGACCAGCAGACTTGCAGTCCAGTTGACATAGCAATCAGAAGAGGTTCCCAACTCTGTTTGAAAAAGTTTTAAAGTCTATTCACCCCTCCCCTCTAGACTTTAAACCCATTCACTACTCGTTCAGGGACCAACAACACTGATGGAAATCAAGAGATTTTGACAAAGTGCATTAGATGTTGGTTAAAACCCTACTTGGAGGCCTTTCCAGAAATTGTTTTGGAGCAAGAGGTACTGGAATTTTATGCCAATGCCACCAGACGAGGAGACTCAGTTGAATCATTTGTCGAAGGAAGTCCAGTGGTGATTTCTCGTGATGCTGTGTTCGAGCACTTGAGGCTGCCCATCGGTTCTATTGATGTGGAAAATTACGCAATAGGTCAAGAAGTCAGATATTTGAGTATCTTCTGTGGAAAGAAATTAAGGTTAAAACCAGATGGCAAACTCCCAGCCGTAAAGAAGATGGAACTTCTTGAGAAGTATTGAACACTCCTTGTCATAGCGAGCAAGATGCTGCTATGTGTTACCGGCTCTTATGATTCAGTCACCTTGCAGAAGGCAAGAGTGATGGCTGCTATATATGATGGAATCACTGAAGGGAACTGGTTCAAGTTATTCGCGGATCGAATCATGTATTTTGAAAGAAGTGTTAGAGTCGACACCGACACGGCAAATTGGGTAGTGTCGAATGTTGTTGGTTTTGGTAATAAGCTAAGTATACTCCTACCCTTGTTGATGCCAAACAAGACGGAATGGAGCAAAGGGAAGCCTTTTCACCCTTTGAAATTTTATTTGAAGAAGGAGGCGTTGAAGAAGCAGGTCGCTGCTAGACCAGCTGCACCTAGGCAACCCCAGATTGACCCTATGGAAGCATTGCCATATGCTAACTCGTCTAGTTCTTCGGAAGACGAGTCAGAAGATGAAGATTCGGAAGATGTTGCACAAGCTGGATCTGGTGCAGTAGACTCGGAGGAAACTTAATCTGATAAGGATTCTGAGAAAGCGGAGGAGATAGGCCGTGATGTTCCTCAACTCTATCGTCTTGTAGAAGTGTCTAGTCCTACACAAGACGAGTCGAGTCCTCAGGTTGGTACTTCTTCCCAATCTGTTTCAATACCTCTCTCTCTCTCCCTCCTGTCCGAACCAAGGCAAGATCACATTGATCTAGGCCTAGACCTATACCCCCAACTTCACAAGTACTGGCAGCATTACCGCTGAGAGCCAGTCATCCCCAAAACACTCCTATAAAGGATACAACTGATACTCCGACAGTTGTCACACCAAACCAAGCCGCATTACAGCCCCCAGAAACCACAGACCAAATTCTCTCTCTACCCTCAACAGAATATGTTGAACCTTCTATCCCATCTAGTTCAGAAATTACACCAGTTGCCACTGCAACAACTGAGACAGGGACCCCACCTGCTCAGACCCCTTCTGAACATAAATTATAATCCTTAGTCTATTACCCGATGTGTTTAAGAGAGAAGAGGGTCCGTTCGAAGATGAGCAACAATTTGAAGAAGCAACTCTCATCCATCGAAGTCGACTACTCGTCAGAGCAGTTTGCGAAGCTTCTAAGAATATGCACTTGGGTTGCATTGAAGAAGTCTTCAACAGACGACTTGTTCGAAGTCATCCTAGGAAAAGGTGGAATTTCAAATTTCATGGATTGGGAGATGGAGCAGAAGGAGAACAGTGGTGTTCGAGACCACTCAGAGCTATTTCCATCTCACGCCCTTACTGCTCTTGCGAAGAGGATACTGGGTATTTCTGATGACTTGCTGTGTTCAGAATCCCAATTTGATGTGGGTGTTCAAGTTTCAGAGACTGACTTTGTGGAAGATGTAGTGATGGTTGAAGCTGCACCAGCTGAGGAGATTCAGTCTACTGACCCTATGATAGAGCTTGACAATGTCTCAGACCAGTTGAGAGGCATTGTGTTTAAATTCCAAGTGGAACATGTTGACAGTCCAAGGTCAGATTTTTCTTTTATCAATCGCTATACTGATCAATACTTTCCCACCGAGATTTGTGGATATGTGGAGAAGTTGCACGCCATGATAAAGAGAGACTTGGCTGATGCTGAAAGAAGGTCGAAGGAAGCCAAGTTAACCATTGTTCCTTATTGTCCACCTCTTAATTTGAAAGCTATTGCTGGAAGTGTGGTTCCAGAAGCTGAAGTAGTAGAAGACGAGGTCTTGACTACTGTTCCAGAAGGCCAGTTGGTGGAAGTACCATTGATTCCAGAAGATGAGTTCATGGAAGAAGTTGCTCATATAGAGGTTGGTCAATCTTCTCAAGCAATCCCAGCTGCTTCAATAGATGAGCTGAAAGAAGACCTGAAAGCTGTCATCAAGTCATCTATCGATGGATTTCTCAAGTCCGAAATCAAGAAGACTCTTGTTGAACAGAACAGTGTCCTTGTGACAAGTTCAAAAGAGATGATTATGAATGAGGTCAACCAGTTGGACAATGACTTCAGGCAAGAGATGTTCAACCAGATTGAAGGATTTCTCCAGAACCAAGTTGAATATTCGGAGAAAAGCTCAGTCGATTTTACTCGTGTCCTAGCTACAAAATCCAGGAAGATGGAAAGAGTTTATAGAGCTAAGATTGAGGTAGCTGATGTTCAAAGAAATGAAGCTTTTGATCAGTTAGCACAGGCAGGAGAGATTATACGTGCTATGACTGAAGAGAACAGACAGTTACGTCTGACTGCAACGCATTTCAAGAATGAGTTGAACTTGTCTACTCAAATGTTGGAGTTGGTGGCTACCAAGCTAGACAAATTGAGTCAAGATGTTCTCATGAAAGACAGATAGAGAAAGCAACTGTAGGTCCCCAAAGTTGAGTTAATAACGAGTAAGCTAGTGAAAATGTCTAGAGGGGGGTGAATAGACTTTTCAAAATTCTATCGAAATATCAGAATACAATATGCGGAATACGAAATTAACAATGAGCCCAATTCAAGTTTATACTCAACTTCTATATTCGAGAACTCTGTTCTATACTCAACTTGTTTAGTTTAGTAGTAGTTAAAACAGTTAAGCAATTAAACAATTAAAACAGTAAAGTAAACAACACACAAAGATTTATAGTGGTTCGACAACTTGTCTACATCCACTCTCACAAACCCAGTTGTGATGTTTCCACTAAACTCTTCCAATCGAGTACAAGTGTATAATTCCTGTCTTTTGAGTCCCAAGAAGAAGACTTAGATCTTCAACAGACTATACCTCCAGATATGTCTACGATCTAACTAGAAATTTAACAAGTATCTAGCAACTTGATAAAAACAACAAAAACTAAAAACTTCTCTGATCTTCAGTAGCAGTCTTCTGGATTTCTTCACTTCACTTCTGACTTGCTTTCTGAACTTTTAATGAACTCTGAAAGTAATCTTCAATATATCTTCAGTATGTAGCTTCAGTATACGTAGTTGCAGTAGTCTTCAAATGATCATCATCATGAAGTATTTATAAACATCAAGAACTTAGTTAGTTGTAACCAACTTTTCTTGATAACTACCTTCAACTGAATCTTCTTATCAATCCACGCGTTTCTGTTATGAATTAGTTATTCCATAACTAACTCCTAACTTTATCTTTATACGCGCTTCACTTCGATTTAAACTTTGACTTTAAGTAACTCTCGTTGACTTGTCTTGAGTAGACTTGTATGCACTTGTCTTGTCTTGTAGTCCTCCTTATCTTGAGTAGTAGACTTCAATCTTCTTGACTTGTCTTCCTTCTTCAAACGATAGACTATACTAAACTTATCAAGACTATTACATTACTTTAAGCTTTCATAATACAAGCTTAGTCAACTTATAAACTATACAATCAATCTAATCTATTACATATAAAATCATGAGCTCTATACAACATTTCAAATAGCTCAGTAACAAACTTAAACAAATATGAAGTACTTATAAAAACGTACTTATCTTTTAATATGAACTTATATGAACTCATGTGAACTCTACTGGTCTTTGCACAAGATGACTCAACTCAACTAGACTAGATCAGTCAGTACTTAGAAAATATTCAATCCACTTTTGGCTTATCAAAACTTCATCTTATCTTTCATCATTTAGGACTTGTCTAGGATTCATATCCCAACAGCAACTAACCTGATGAAGCAAGCTATGATTGCAGAGATGACTCGTTTACTTCTCTTTTCTCTCTCAAGGCGTCTGATGAAGCTAAAAAGGGGGAAGAGACGAGTAGAGTCGAAGCAAGAGTTGAAGTTGCTGAAGGTGAAAAAGCTAAGTTTAGTGCTGAACCAGAAGCTAAAGAAGCTGCAGAAGTTATGCAAGATCTTGGAAGGCCTAAACGACGGAAGTTGGTAAAATCTGCGGATCTTGAGCAAGCCAAAGCAGAAGAGTTGAAGAGAAAGGAGAAAGGCAAGGAAGTTGCTACTCCTGAAGCAGAGGTTCAGACCAGACAAGTATCAAAAAGAAAGTCTATTCATATTGAGGAGCCGAAAGAAGCTGAGGTAACAACAATTGTGAAGAAGCAAAAGATTGTTGATCCGAATGATGAAGCTCACTATGCAAGCCAGAAAAAGATTGGTAAGCATATTGAAAGATTGCAGAAGCTGAAGACTGATGAAGATCAAATGGAAGATCAGTTCATTGACTACTTCATTGACAAAGAGCATCGTCAAGAATGGCTCAAAGTGAAGAGACAATGGGAACTTGATCATCGGATTATCAGGAAGTATGGTGATTCTGATAGTGCAGATGAGTTGTATTCGATGTTTTATAAGTTCATGGAAGGCCAGAATAAGTTGCTATGGAACTTAATCATAAGGATATCTGCTGGAGCAAATTTTAATATCCTAGTCCCTATTTTTCCGAAGTGGAAGTGTCCTATGACCAGCTCAGGAAGAAGAGTTGATCTTAACCAGATCAAGAAATATGAAGAGGAGATGTTTGATAAAGAGAAGATAGAAGATGAAGACCATATCAGAGTTATTCACAAGAGACTCCTAGATGCGTTCTGTGTTCCTAATCTAGAAGGAGGTACTCTCTCAGATTAGTTGTTTACTTAGTATTTGATTTTTTAATTTTTGAAGTATGTGTAATATCTACTGTTCTTATTTTGAATGAATGAAAAGATAAAGTACTATTTGATGATTAAAGACAAGATAACTACTTAACTAGTCTACTATTGAGAAAAGATTACTGAAGCATACTGAAGCATTCAAAGAAGTTTACTCACAGAGTTTATTGAAGTTCAGAAAGCAAGTTCGCTAGTCAAGGGAAGAAACCAGAAGACTGCTACTGAATAAGTTTTACATTTTTGTTTGTTATTTTCAAGGTGCTAGATACTTGTAAAATTTCTAGTAAGATCGTAGACATATCTGGTGGTATAGTCTTTGAAGATCTAAGTCTTTTTCTTGGGACTTAAAAGAACAAGAACACACACTTTGTACTCGATTGGAAGAGTTAGTGGAAACATCACAACTGGGTTGTGAGAGTGGACGTAGACAAGTTGTCGAACCACTATAAATTGTTTGTGTTGTTTACTTTACTGCTTTGTTTGTGTTTAATTGATTAATTGTTTACTTGTTAAACATACATAACTGAACAAGACTGGTTGAGTATAGAACAGAGTTCTCGAATTAAGAAGTTGAGTATAAACTTCTATTGGACTCATTGATATATTCTGTTTTCCGCATATTGTACTTTGATATATCGAAAGAATTTTGAAAAGTCTATTCACCCCCCTCTAGAAATTTTCACTAGCTTACTCGATATTAACTCAACTTTGGGGACCTACACACATGCTGATTTATGAATAGCCACAGTAGGTGTGGCACAGGAGCTACCCCAAACTTTTGTGTTTCGTTCCTTCCAGATTTGCCACAGTATCATGCTGAAGCTTGTTGCAAGGGTCCTGAGTGGGCTGCTGATCGTTGTTAAAATCAGCTCCTTAACTCCATTGACGTGGTTAATGCAGTCATCAATTTTTGATAAGAGGCCTGCCTCAGCCCAACATGAGCGGGCATAAGTGTTGGTCCCTGAACGAGTAGTGAATGGGATTAAAGTCTAGAGGGGAGGGGTGAATAGACTTTAAAACTTTTCTTTTCAAACAGAGTTGAGAACCTCTTCTGATTGCTATGTCAACTGGACTGCAAGTCTGCTGGTCCAGATGACTATAGTGATCTGACTGAGGAGGTTATATGCGGAATTATGGTGGCCCTGGTTTAGACTCGTTCTTGTAATTCTTATGAAAGTGTTCAACTTGTTTTGCTTAATGAAAATACTCAGCTGATGCTGGTTTGAAAGTTATGCCATTGTTTTGAAGAATGTTGAAATCACAGTATGCACTATAATAATAATGTATGTAAAGACAGAAATGTAAAGTGCAGAAAGTAGATAACACCGGATTTATAGTGGTTCGGATATACGTTCCTACGTCCACACGTAATGTTTAATCCCTTTAATTTACCACAAATTACAAGGGTCTTGACCTTTATAGTCCCAAGGTTAGGACTTTGAGATCTGAGCCGTCCTAACAGCTACGGTCTCCACAAGTGATTGTAAGCACTTGCACTTTAAGGGGTTCAAAAACTTTAACCTTTCGGTAAGGGTTTGGGGTTTTTGAGGTGTATCCAACTAATGGTTCAAGCTTATAATTTGCTTAACCACTATGCCTAAAACAATTGATATACAATATGAACAGGTTTCAGGTTCTTAAGGGTTGGATAGAAATCACTTAAGAGCTATAGATAATCTAATGGTTTGTGGCTCTTTTGAGAATTCTTAGAACAGTATGGCTTTAGCTTTGATTGCTTGCTTGGCTTGTTGAATTCTGTCTTGTGACTTTTTTTTTGTGATTTATCATCCTCTTGTATTTATAATGGAGATTGGTTGCAACTAGTCGTTGGAGTTGACTAGCCGTTTGAGCAATCTTTCCATAATAGCTTGATTCCTTGATTCCAGCCGCTTGATTGCTTCAATCCTGGGATCATGTCAATCTTCTAAATAAGGTAGGTCTTCGTTTGAATTGCAAGATGACTTAGGAATCAGCCGAGTCCTGGAAGAGCACATAGTCTTCTGATCTGTACTTCTAGTCTTCTGACTACTCTTCTGGCCTTAGGTCTTCTGTCTTCTGATATCAGTAGAGTAACACTCTTCTGATCTGGAAATTCTTTGTACTGCTTTAGGCCATCTTCAATCTGGGACTCCATCAGATAAGTAGGTATACAAGCACCTTAACTTATCTGGTCTTCAAGGATCTTCTAGTCTTCATGTCTTCTACTCTTCTCATCTTGAGAATAGGCGTGTAAGCCAGGACTGTGCTGATCAGCTGATATCAATACAGTTGATCACACAAGACTAGTCTAAGTTGTTCTATACAAGTCAGCTGATCCTATTCCATTTATAAACTCTAAGTGTTTTGGCCATCAAAACTATTCTAACATCAAGTGGGGCTTAGGGTGAATTTATATCCCAACAATTTCCCCCTTTTTGATGAAGCCAAAACTATACTTGATAAGTGCTCTTAATGAATTAAGATAAGAGTTTATATCATGCTAAGACTTGAAGTATCTGATGAAGACAATGAGAGTTTGTCTTGTAAGCAAAAAGAACTATAACTTGAATATATATAGAGTTTTTACTGATTTCAAGTAATAGTTTCTTAAAACTTCTAAAGTAGTCTTCATCAGGTCTTCTGATCTTCAAACGCGGTAGGCAAGGTACAGACGAGCTCGAACTTCTTCCATGTGCTGTACATCTGTAACATTCTCCTCTTCATAGATCTTGTACAGAATCTTCTTGATTTCTATCATGGTGGCTCTTCCTGAATCCAGAAGGGGTGCATCCCATTTGGGTTCTTCAGGAGTTAAGATTCTGAAGTTGTCAAGTCCTTTGGCTGTCTTGACAATTTCTTCCCAGAACACTGGATCTTCAATGTTCATGAACAGATTGAACTGGAAGAATTCATCTTCATGAGTTGGGAGAGGGCCAAATTTCCTTACTATGTGGTGTTGAATTTGCCACTTCTTCTTTAGGGGATACCATCTTGGTAGCTCATCTTGAAGGACTAAGTAATCCACATAATTGCTATCAAACACCAGGACACTGTCTTCTTTTGCTTTGTCCTTCATTGCTTTCCTGAGTTTGGCAATTCTTCTTTCAAATTTGGCTTTGACTGCCTTCGCATCATTCAGCTTCTTTTGCTTAAGCTCTTGAGCTTCAAGCAACTTCTTTTTCTTCAACTCTAGAGCCTCTTTCTCTTCTACAGTAGGCTCTGCTGGAGCTGATTTCTTGCTGGTCTGAGCTGACTGAGCTTGCTCATCTGCCTTTCTTTTCCTTGTCATTCTCTTTTCAGGAACTTGTTCTTCAGGGGCAGTGATCTGAAGAGACTTGGCAGAAGCTTGAGTGAGAGCTTGGGTGCCTTCTTGAGCAATTTATTTGCCTTTGCCTTTTTCTTGCCTGTTCTTGATTTTGCTCTTTAAACCATTTAAGGTTTCATTCAGCTCATCTTGAGATACTACCATTACAGCTTGTTGTGCAGCTGATTTCTCAAGAGACCTTATCAACATATCTTCCCCCTTTTTGGCTTCAGCAAGTGCAGCCGCAAAAGGCTTCATGGCATTCATGATTTCCACTTTCAGAGTTTGTTTCAGTGCCATGGCATTGACCTTGTTGACAGCAGTAATATGGGAGATACTGTGCTCCATGATATGAGATAGAGAATTGGTGGAGGAGGCAGCTTCGAGCTTTTCTGTAAGTGCTTCCAACTTGGCTGCTGTCTCCTTCAGCTGAGTCTGCAGTTTCTCATTCTCCTCTGCAGCTGCCTTAAGAAGGGCTTGACCTTTAGTGGCTCTTGCTTCAGCTTCTTCAATTCTCGACTTGTAGGTGGTCTCCATGCGGTGCATCTCATCAGTGTAAAGATCAGCAAACCTTTTAGAGGTGTCAGCTGACAACTTCTGATAGGTACTCAAGTATTCTCCTATCTGCTGATGAAGTGCTTCACCAAACTTGTCTTCAATGTCAATAATCTGGTCATGAAGACGAGTCTTCTGTTCCCTTGCAGCTTTCTCAACATATCTTCCTAGCTGCAGGCCTAAACCTTTCTCAAAGTGCAAGTCTATTGCAGCTTTGACCTGGGAGCAGATTTCTGCTGTATGGTCAACAGATGGGGTAGAAGTAGAGGGTGTACCTTGAGGCTTTGGATGAACAATTATTGCCTTGCCTCTTTCTTCGGCTGATAGGTACTCCTCATTGAGGTAGCAGGTAGTGGCCTTAGTCAGATGGGTCATTATTCGTCTGCCTGCATCCTCTTGATTGTCAATGAAGTGAGTCAGATTGTCTGAAGTGAGTTGGTACTCTGACTACTTCTCTGTCAATCTCTTCTTTGTCAGCTGATGCAGCTGAGTCTTCTGCAGGTGCAGCTGAGTCTTCCACCAAGGCTGGTGCAGCTGATTCCTTCAACTTTGCTTGTTCAGCTGTCTGCTGATCCGTAGAGCCTTCTGGGATAGAGACATCAGCAGTGGGAATCCCTAAAATCCGGTTGCAAACTGCAGTCAGTACCTCATCTGATAGCAGCTGAGCAAAGGATCGAACTTGAGCAACTTCCTTTTGCTCCATCTCCCAGTCGAGGAAGTTTTCCTTTCCTCCCATTCCTTCCATGACCTCAAGAAGGTCATCTACATCATCTCTTCTGAGCTCAATCCAAGTGCATACCCTAAGCACTTGTTCAAACTGGATTGAATTCTCATCAACTCCAGGGGTAGTGGACTTGAGCAGGTTGGCTATTTTCATCCTCATTATCTTCTCTGTTTGGCACATGGGGTACTGCACCATTCTGAACTGAGGTTGAGAAGGGCCATCTTGAACCAGGTCTTCTGGTGCCATGTCTTCTGGAGCAGAAGGGACAGTGATGGTAGGAGTTTGGGTAGCTGGGGCATTTTCCTCTGCTGTGTGAGTATCAGCAGGGATTTGGGAAGTGATTTCTTCTTGTTGGGTAGGAAGTTGGGATTGATCTTCAGTGATTTGTTCCTCAGCAGGGTTTTGGGTCTGATGGTCTGGTTCAGTTTCTACTTGAAGATCAGTAGATGTTTGGGCTTGATGATCTTGGACATCTGCTGTTTGAATATCAGCAAGGATTGTGGATATAATCTGAGTTTGATCATCAGAAGGGGGTGTGGAGGTGGTCTGAGTTTGGTTGTCTGCTGGTTGAGCATCAGCAGGGTTAGGCAATTGGGGTTCAATTGGTAGTTGTGGCTGAGTTTGTTCCTCTGCTGTGTGAGTATCAGCAGGGATTTGGATATCAGTGTTTAGAGGCTCAGATGGGTTGGACTCATCAGAAGGGTTGAAAGATGAAATATGGGCTATGCTCATTGGAGTAGGGAGCCTGGATTTCTTGGTTTTCTTTGTGAAAGAAGAATTGTTCTTCTTTCTCTTCTGACCCTTTGATAGCTTAGAAGGTGTGAAAGTGAGAGGGGGATTAGAAGTACCTACCTTTTTCAAAGGAGAGGCAGTGGGAGTGACATCTGAATCAGATGGGGAGATGAGTCCTGATCTGATCAGATATCTTCTTTGTGCTAAGGTCTGATTGTCATCATCATCATCCTCAGCAACCTTCTTTTGAGCCTCTTCTTTGGATGGCTCCTCTTCTTCTTCAGCAGCAGAGTCATGAGCAGACTCTTTTGACTCTTCAACAACATCTTTGGAAGATGCTTCAGCTAACAAATTCCTCCTCTCTTCTTTCAACCTTGCTGCCTCAGCAAGAGCTTCCTTCCTTAAGTAATATTTGGAAATGTGAAAGGTCTTATGAGGTCCCATCTTGTACTTTCTGGGGAGTACTTCTGGAAGGATGATACTCAGCTTGTTGACAAAGCTGACTGTTGATGTCACCTTCCATTCTCTTGACTGTAAGTCCAAGGTCACTTTCTTGGCCTCAGGAGAAATTCTATCCAGAAATAGCCCTTGCCAATCTCCATCAATCTGATCCCAGATTGCAGCCATAACTCGAACTTTCAGAGTGGTAACAGCATCATGGCTGAAGGTGTTACCAAGCAGCATCTTGCCTGCTATATCCATCAGAGTTTGAATCTTAGGTTCAAGTTGGGATTTCTTGAGCCCAGTGGCATCAATAGCCTTTATTCTTCCATCAGTAAACATCTCCATGTACTCTTTTTCTCTACCCATGATGTAGGTGGAGATATTTACATTCCCCCTTGACAAGCCAAACAATTCTTGAAGAATTTCCCTTGTTACCTTGACCTTGTGTCCACCCATGACACTTTCGACATAAGATCCCTTCATCACAGCGTTTGCATAGAAAGCCAGCACATCTTGTTCATAAACATTGGTGGGTGCTGCTTCCAGAAAATCTCGCAGGTTGAGGTTGATGCAGCGAAGAAGGATCTCCTTGTTTTCTGCTTTGTGTTTGCCCTTGAAAAACAGAGCATTCTCTGTGAACATCTTCCCTTCCTTGGACCACTTTGCAGCATCCAAGGTGCCAGTGCTCTTGGTCTTCTCGTCGTAAATTTCAATGATTGCCATAGTATATTTTGAGTGATAGGTTTTGAGAGCTTGAAAGAAATTTGCAGAACGAGAGAGTATTGAGAGTAATTGAGTAATGTGAGCGAAAGGGTTTGGAAGAGTTTTAAGGGTGTGTATATATACTCCAACAATTCTTGATCTAACGGTCAGATTTGGGTTTAATTGTGGAGTAGAGCCCAAGATTTTCCTTCTTTGATTTAGGGCCTTCCTTTAAATTTGCCGGCTGAATTTGCCATGTGGCAACAGTTGATTTGCTGGCAATTTGGTAATTGAGTATTAATGACATCATTACCAAAAATAGCCGTTGTGACTAATTTTGTGGCAAGAATTGATCATCAAGGCCGTTTTTTATAAGTGAATTGCATTCCTTATATAGGCCAATTTGTTTAATTACATTCAGGAATAAATCTAGAATGAATTACATGATCAAAGATAGTCATTAAACTCTAAAATCAAGTGATCTGGTCAGCAGAGTGAAGTCTTCTGATTTCTTCAAGAGGTCTGCTGATTTTCCTTGAAAGTCTTCTGGTCAGCTGAGTTGGTCTTCTGATCAGCTGAGTGGTGGATTGAGATTTGCTGAGTAAATCTTCTGTGCTTTGAAGGTCCAACCTGGCTTGATGGATCCTTCGTTGTTGCTGTGATGATCCAACCTGGATGATGGATCTTCCAGCTTTATTGTGAGTGATGATCCAACCTGGTTTGATGGATCTTCCAGCTCGATCTCATCTAATGTTCCTCATCATCAGATGGGTTGTAGCATCAAATGTGTCCTTTTTGAATTTCTTCGCTTCTCTTGAAAGAGAAGGAAGATTGGAAGAGGCTTCAATGGAGTCTGAAGAGAGGGCCATGGGCTTAGCCTTCATGTTCTGTTTAGACATAGTAGCTTTTGATAACAAGCTCTCCATGTAGAACTTCCCCCTGGAGAAGAAGCTCTGCTTGCTTGCTACTTTGTCTTCTCCATCTCTCTTTCCTCTAGTTTTCAATAAGGACGTCTCTCTCTCCTCTAGTTTTTATAGACATACTCATGTTGAGTAAGCCAAGTGTGCTGATCTGCATCATCTTCATCTTCTGGACAAAGCTTCATCTCCTTCACCCAAGACCTTGGTTGAAGGATGATCTCCATTCCATCTCTTCTTTCGATTGTCTCCATTCCTGAAATAATAATACTAGTTAGTGATTTGTGTTCTTAGGTGTTCTCATAACTTCCTCCTTTTATAGGGGTAGAAATGAGGTAGTGGAGTGAAAGATGACAAAACTATAGAGTTGATAGGTCTGAATTTCTGAAAAGTTACTTCTTAAGATCAATAATGAGATTCTTGATCTAAGGGTTCACATTTAAAGATATTCAGACTTTATCTTATGGAATGCAGAAATTATAAAATTTTTAGCAAGAGTTATTTGAAATCCGTACAGTGCATGCATACTGTTGAGTCGGTGAGGATGGTGTATTAATCCAACCAAGTATAACTCAATAGTATATTGTATGTATGTATATAAATAAAGTATTTTATGAAGAATAGTTTATTATTATACATAGTATACATTGCTTAGAGTAAAGAAATCAAATAACTTTGTTCAAGTCTGCGGTATATATATATATATATATATATATGATATGTCATGCAGATTTTAGAGTATTTCATCAAGGATTCTTAAGGTATCATTGATTCCCCCTTGATTAGATGACTCTAAGTTTTCCCTCAGCTTTATTTGTCTTCATTTGGAAAGAACTTACCTGAAGATGAGGGTGTCTATTCACCTCATCTGATCCTCCTAGTCTGCTGCACTTGGATCAGCTGAGGTTTTCAGCTGATCTTTCCTTCTTCATGTGCTTGGGTCCAGGAGTCCTAAGCTGTAACATAGGGTCTTGAACCTTTCTTCAGCTAGGGGCTTAGTCAAGATGTCTGCTCTTTGGATATCTGTGTGAATTTTCTCCATCTTGATGTCCTTCTTTTCAAGGTGGTCTCTTATGAAGTGGTGTCGAATGTCGACATGCTTGCACCTTGTGTGGAGGACTGGATTTTGAGTGATGGCAATGGCACTGCTGCTATCACAATAAATAGGTACTTCTCTTGCCTCTACATTGTAATCCTTGAGTTGTTGAACTAGCCAGAGCAGCTGACTACAACAACTACCAGTTGCCATGTATTATGCTTCAGTGGTGGAGGTTGCAACTGAGGTTTGCTTCTTAGAGAACCATGATATCAGCTTGTTGCCTAGAAATTGACAGGTTGCAGATGTGGATTTCCTATCAATTCTACATCCTCCATAGTCTGAGTCAGAATAGCCACTCAATTCTAGATTGACTGTTCCTTTTAGGTACTTGAGAATCTTCCTTGCTGCTTCTAGATGACTTTGCTTTGGGTTTGCTTGAAACCTAGCACATACTCCTACAGCAAATGTTATGTCTGGTCTGCTAGCTGTAAGGTATAGTAGAGATCCAATCAGTGCTCTATATTCAGCTTGATCAACTGCCTTTCCAGACTCATCTGGTTCCATTTTGAAAGATGTCATCATTGGAATCCTTGCAGTCTTGCTTTGTAGAGCTTTGAATCTTTCTAATAGGCTCTTGGTATACTTGGATTGGTTGATGAAGATCCCTTCTGAACTCTGCTTGACTTGAAGTCCTAGGAAATAATTCATCTCACCCATCATGCTCATTTCAAACTTTCCTTGCATAAGTTCAGAGAACTTCTTGCACATCTCTTGATTGGGTGATCCAAATATAATATCATCTACATATATTTGCACCATTAAGATGTCTTCTCCTTCTTGTATTCTGAAAAGAGTTCTATCCACTTTGCCTTTTGTATATCCATTGTCATGTAGGAATTGTGACAATGTGTCATACCAAGCTCTAGGGGCTTGTTTTAGACCATAGAGAGCCTTCTTCAGTCGATATACTTGATCACCTTTTTCAAATCCTGGAGGCTGCTCTACATATACTTCTTCTACCAGAATACCATTTAGAAAAGCACTCTTGACATCCATTTGATATACCTTGAAGCCCATATATGATGCATAAGCTAGAAACAGTCGAATGGCTTCTAATCTGGCTACTGGAGCAAAAGTTTCATCATAGTCAATCCCTTCAGATTGTGAATATCCTTTTGCAACTAGCCTTGCCTTATTTCTAGTTATCACATCATTTTCGTCCTTCTTGTTCTTGAATACCCACTTTGTTCCTACTACATTGTGGTTTTCAGGACGATCTACCAATTCCCAGACTTCATTTCTTTCGAATTGGTTTAGTTCTTCTTGCATAGCAGTGATCCAATTGCTATCAGTCATTGCTTCTTCTATGTCAGCTGGTTCAATGTTGGATAGGAAAGCACACCAGCAGAACATAGATGATTGTGATTTCTGATTCAGTTGTGTTCTGGTCTTGACACCTGAGTCAGCTCCTCCTAAGATGAGGTTTGATGGATGGTTGTTTCTCCATGTATGCCTCACATGAGTATCTGCATTGGATGAGCTTGGATTCTCATCTGATCTAGTGCCATCAGGAGGGTTGGCTTGATTAGGTCGATCATCATCTGTATCTTGTGTGTCAAAGAGATCATTCCCCCTGGCATTTGGGATTGGTGCATCTTGATTCTGGTCAGCTTGTCCTGCTTGAGTTTGAGATCTAGTGACAGGTTTATGAGGCTTATCTTCCTCTGGTTCTTCAGGAAAAGGTTCATTTACTTCAATGAACTCATCTGGTTTGGGCTTGATCACTAGATGTCTCATCTGATCTGCAGCTGAGTTTGTTTCTACTGCATTCTTTTCACAAGATTCATCAAAAATAACATGAGGTGTTTCTTCCACAAGAAGGGTTCGTTTGTTGAGTACTCTAAATGCTTTGCTAGTAGAGGAGTATCCTAAGAATATCCCCTCATCTGCTTTGGCATCAAAAGCATTCAACTTACTTTTCCCATTGTTGTGAATGAAACACTTACAACCAAATATATGAAAGTAAGATACTCTAGGTTTTCTTCCTTTCCACAGTTCATATGGGGTTTTCTCATGAATTTTGTGAATACCTGACCTATTTTGAGTGTGAAAAGCTGTGTTGATGGCTTCTGCCCATAGCTTCTTAGGAGTGGAGAATTCAGCAAGTAGTGTTCTGGCAGCTTCTTTGAGTGTTCTGACTCTTCTTTCAGCTACACCATTCTGCTGTGGTGTTCTTGCTGCACTTGTCTCATGCTGAATACCATTAGAAGTACAATAGGCAATAATATAAGAGTTAATGAATTCAGTGCCTTTGTCACTTCTAATTTTCACAATTGATCTCCTTTCTCAATTTGGATCCTCTTCAATAGTTCAGGGAGCTTCTGCTGTGTTTCACTTTTCTTGTATAAGAAGATAACCCAAGTAAACTTGGAATAATCATCTACAACAATAAGAGTGTACTTTCTCCCTGTTAGAGTGGTTGGAGTGATTGGTCCAAAGAGATCCATGTGAAGCAATTCAAGAACTCTGCGGGTTGATGCTGTCTTCTTGGTCTTGAAGGAGACCTTTGTTTGCTTTCCTTGTTGACATGCATCACATACCTGATCTTTACAGTAGAGTTCATTAGGCAGACCATCAACTAAGGATTCCCTTGCTAACTTGTTCATAGTCTTAAAGTTCAGATGACTAAGACGTTTGTGCCATAGCCAGCTGACATCTTTAGGGCTCTTCACAAGCAGACATGTATCCTTAGGACAGCTGTTCCAATTTGCAAGATACATACTTCCCTTTCTAGATCCTGTTAGAAGGTTTTGTTTTGTTCTTTTATCACTTATGAGACACTCATCTTTAGAGAATTTGACTGAGTAACCAGTGTCACAAAAATGAGAAACAGATAATAAATTAAACTTAAGACCTTCTACATATGACACATCATGTACCTCAATGTCACCATTTTTAAGGGTGCCATATCCTTTTGTGTTACCATGCGCGTTATCACCAAAGAAGACTTTAGGACCTTTCTTCTCTATGTAGTTGGTCAGCAGGGCTTTGGTTCCTGTCATATGAGTTGAGCATCCACTATCTATGTACCAAGTTTCTCCTGCTAGACCTCCTCTTCTGTATAGGTCCCTCCTTTCCTGCAAGAAAAGTTAAGTCTTAGGTACCCATTTTGTTTTGGGTCCTTGGGTGTTAGTACTACCCTTGGGAACCCACATATACATTGGTCGTTTGAAAAACCTTGAACACTTGAGTTGTTTCCCTCGGGCATCACAGAACCAAATCTTACCAGTCAGCACCTTGGACTGATCTGATTTGTTCTTAGTGTCAGCTAAGTAATAGTCAAATGGTTTCCCTTTATAGGAGTGTACATACATGATCTTTTGACTAGTTACATTCGGCCTGGGTGCATTAGCTGGTCGATGCACACGATTATATGGACCATACTCTTCTGTTCTCACAATATCATAAGATATAGGGGGTGCAAAGAGAACAGATTTGTTTGAAGAAGACCTCTTCTTCTTGGCTGGAGCAGCATACAGCTGAGACTGTCTCAAACGAGATGGTCTAGGCTGTTTGTTGTTCCTCTGTACAGGCTTGGGGTTAGCTTGTCCTTTACCATTTTTGGTTTTGGGATAGTTAGCCTTAGCTGGTACAGATGCCTTTTGGTTCATAGTAGGTTCATTGTGTTTAGAACACTCACCCATTTCATGTGTCTGAGTAGTGCACTTGTTAGGTGTACTACCCCCAGCTGGAGAGGATGTAGATGGATTAAGTTCATAGCCAAAACCCATCTTATTACCATTTGATCTATAATACTCAGAGATACTTTCAATAGTAGTAGAAGCTTTATTGAACTCTGATATCTTTTGATTTAGGCATTCCTTCTCCTTTTCTAAGAGCTTGTGAGCTTGGAAGAGGTCATCGAACTTGGATTGTAGTGAACGAAGTTCCTTAGTTTCTAAAGCTTGAGTTTGTAACATCCCCTCATACAACTGAGTTATTGTGGTATTTTCTTCCTTAAGAAGCTCCACTTCTCTGGTCAATCTTTCATTCATTGTGACCAACTCAGGGGTGTTATCAAACTTAGTCTTTTTCAACTTAGTAATTTCTCTCCTTAGACCCTTTTCTCCTCTTCCACTTCTATAAAAGCTCTAGTGGCAATATCCAGATCACCTTTTACCTTTCTTAAAGATTGATAATAGGTGTCTTCTGATTCGCCTTCAGATGAGTTTATCTCATCTGATTGTGAAAAAATAGGTGAATGGAAAGTAGTAGTATAGGAATTTACCTCATTTTCACCTATGGCCATCATAGCTAGGTCATCTGAATCATCTGAGAAGATTTGACAGTCTGGTGATGTAGGGAGTTCATCACTTTGATATTCAGATTCTTCAGTCACCATAGCTTTCTTGTCTGAATTTCTCCTTGGCCTTCTTTCTTCTTTGTCATCCAAATCCAGCTCAGGACATTCATAGACATAGTGTCCTGGTTTGCGACAATTAAAGCATGATCCAGATTTCTAATTTGAGTTGCCTTTCCTTGGAGGAGTGGCATCTCTTCTTCTAGATCCTCGGCTGTCAGATGACTCCACATCCTTTCTAGGATGTCTTTCTGGTGTTCTTTCTCTGGAACCTCTGGAGGATGAACTTGCTCTTCTATCTTTGTAGTTTCTATAGAATTTTCTATATTTACTGTTGAGAGTGTTCATCCTTTCGAATCTCTTGATCATAAGAGCCATTTGTTCCTTCAGACTCATGTCTGATCCTTCACAGTCTTCTGTTTTCAGAGAGGTCTTGCCAGATGAGGTACTTGCAGTTTTTGTATTGGCTGCCTTGAAGGCTACAGTCTTGGAGGTAGATGGGGTTGCAGTTGGCTCATCACTTCCTGAGTTTTCTTCTCTTTTCAGATCATATTCATGAGCTTTTAGGTTCTGAAATAGAGTTTGAGCAGACCACTTCTTGATATCTTGAGTATCCTTGATGATGGTCTTCTTGAGTCTCCATTTCTTGGTTAGAGAGTCTAAGATCTTTAGATTTTTCTCTCTATTTGTATATTTCTTGCCCAGAGATTCTATCTCATTGATGATCTTGGTAAATCTATTGTCTAGCTGATCAATAGATTCTTCTGGTTGCATCTTGAAGTGTTCGAACTTCTTGACTGCTGTAGACAACTTGGATTCCTTGATCAGCTCAGTTCCTTCACAGAGAAGTGCCAATGCCTCCCACATCTCTCTGGCTGACTCACAGTGGATTACCTTTGCAATGTACTCATTTGGAAGAGTTTGCATTATGTAATCTTGAGCAATGCTATCAAGATTTGATTGCTTCATCTCTTCTGGTGTGAGATCCTTCATGGGCTTGGGAACCAGTTCTCCAACTAGGACTTCTGGATCACCATTTGCAGTGTTGACTGTCATGATGGTGATTGGGCCTTCTGTGATTACTGACCACATCTTGTAGTGGACTGATGTGAGATTCTTCCTCATCCTGATCTTCCAGTAATCATAATCCTCTACTGAAAACTTAAGCAACTTTCGCATATTAGCACTCATGCTGTATGAGTTTTCAAAAACAAGTTTTCCAAAAAGATCTGTTCAAGAGGACTACAGAAAGACTCCCTCAAGTCTTCTGATAATCTAGAGACAGTAGTCCGTTAGAACCACTGCTCTGATACCACTTGTTGGTCCCTGAACGAGTAGTGAATGGGATTAAAGTCTAGAGGGGAGGGGTGAATAGACTTTAAAACTTTTCTTTTCAAATAGAGTTGAGAACCTCTTCTGATTGCTATGTCAACTGGACTGCAAGTCTGCTGGTCCAGATGACTATAGTGATCTGACTGAGGAGGTTATATGCGGAATTATGGTGGCCCTGGTTTAGACTCGTTCTTGTAATTCTTATGAAAGTGTTCAACTTGTTTTGCTTAATGAAAATACTCAGCTGATGCTGGTTTGAAAGTTATGCCCTTGTTTTGAAGAATGTTGAAATCACAGTATGCACTATAATAATAATGTATGTAAAGACAGAAATGTAAAGTGCAGAAAGTAGATAACACCGGATTTATAGTGGTTCGGATATACGTTCCTACGTCCACTCTCACGTCCACACGTGATGTTTAATCCCTTTAATTTACCACAAATTACAAGGGTCTTGACCTTTATAGTCCTAACAACTACGGTCTCCACAAGTGATTGTAAGCACTTGCACTTTAAGGGGTTTCAAAAACTTTAACCTTTCGGTGAGGGTTTGGGGTTTTTGAGGTGTATCCAACTAATGGTTCAAGCTTATAATTTGCTTAACCACTATGCCTAAAACAATTGATATACAATATGAACAGGTTTCAGGTTCTTAAGGGTTGGATAGAAATCACTTAAGAGTTATAGATAATCTAATGGTTTGTGGCTCTTTTGAGAATTCTTAGAACAGTATGGCTTTAGCTTTGATTGCTTGCTTGGCTTGTTGAATTCTCTCTTGTGACTTTTTTTTTTGTGATTTCTCATCCTCTTGTATTTATAATGGAGATTGGTTGCAACTAGCCGTTGGAGTTGACTAGCCGTTTGAGCAATCTTTCCATAATAGCTTGATTCCTTGATTCCAGCCGCTTGATTGCTTCAATCCTGGGATCATGTCAATCTTCTAAATAAGGTAGGTCTTCGTTTGAATTGCAAGATGACTTAGGAATCAGCCGAGTCCTGGAAGAGCACATAGTCTTCTGATCTGTACTTCTAGTCTTCTGACTACTCTTCTGACCTTAGGTCTTCTGTCTTCTGATATCAGTAGAGTAACACTCTTCTGATCTGGAAATTCTTTGTACTGCTTTAGGCCATCTTCAATCTGGGACTCCATCAGATAAGTAGGTATACAAGCACCTTAACTTATCTGGTCTTCAAGGATCTTCTAGTCTTCATGTCTTCTACTCTTCTCATCTTGAGGATAGGCGTGTAAGCCAGGACTGTGCTGATCAGCTGATATCAATACAGTTGATCACACAAGACTAGTCTAAGCTGTTCTATACAAGTCAGCTGATCCTATTCCATTTATAAACTCTAAGTGTTTTGGCCATCAAAACTATTCTAACATCAAGTGGGGCTTAGGGTGAATTTATATCCCAACAATAAGTGCAGTCGGCTACTAAATGCCATGTGTTTTCCTCCACCCCCGCGCACAACACACATGCCTTCTCCTGGACAATCTGTTTATAGAACAGGTTAGATTTGGTGGGTAAGCAGTCCCTTGCAGCGCGCCATAAGAAGTCCTTAACTTTCGGGGGGTTTGTACTCTCCATAGAGCCCTCCATTCTCCGTCCACTCTCCAATTAGGCTCTGAGTTCTGTCTCATTAATGCGCTATAAGCTGATTTTACTGTGATGAGGATCCACCAGTGCAAAGTCATGAAAACAAAAGGGATCCTTTGATCATACATGATGGGCCGATTACAAGGGCAAGAGCTAAGAAGATAAATGAGGCTTTGATGAGCTTAGTTGCTGAAATGAGAGAAAATGTGCAAGACAAGCCCGAAGAAGGCCTAGTAGTGAATGTTATTGGGCTGGACTACGAATAAAGAGATGTCATGAAGCTAATTTGGGCTAAAAGACATAATTCTAAGTGCATGGGCCTACAAAAACGTGGCACACATGAAGCCCATCAGATTTATCATTTTATTTTTATTTTTATTAGTTATTTAGATTATTTACATTTTCTAGGAAATTCAAAGAGTTAGGAGTTACATTTTTAGCTTTGAATTGAGTCTTTAGTGGCCTTTTAAGACCATTGGTGTAGGTTATGAATGTATTTACTCTTAGGAGTTACTTTCTAGCCTATAAATAGGCCTTGTATTCCTTTGGGAAGAGGATACCAAGTTTAATACGAAATTACAAGCTTTTGTTTGCTTATTCTCTTTGTGAGGTTAATTTATTTGAGAACTTATCAAGAATCTTGAGCAAGATCTTGTGGCGTTTAATCGTACCAAGGTTCTTGGCTCTTCTATAGCCAACGGGTCAAGGTTTTTATGCTCTAAGTAAGATCAATCCAAATCTCGATTTGGGAATATCCGCTGCTTAATTTATACGTTGGGTTCTTAGATCATTATATCTAATGGGTCCTTCGTCTCTATCCACATCAGTTTGGTATCAGAGCCAGGTTGATATTGATCTGATTTTATTTTATCGTTGTTTATTTAGTTCCAAAAAAAAAATCTAAAAAAAAAAGAAAAAGAAACGTCCAAAAAAAAAAAAGAGTTGAATATCTTGCTGTTTTTTTTCTTCATATCTAGAGAAGCAAGTCCAAAAAAAAAAGGACGAGAATAGTTATAATATTTGTTTTACATAATTGTTTCCTCTTCATATTACAGTTTCAAGAATTCCTTGTTCCCTACATCTATAGGACTAAGGGATTATTGAGTGTTACTAGAAATTGTTCAAACTTGATTTTGTTCTCAAATTTTGAGTGGAAAAAGGCTAGAGTGGTGAGATTATTAGAGGGGGGTAAAAGCCAAAAGAGTGATACAAGAGTGAATTGCGAGGATTTTTTTTTTTTTTTTTTTTGAGTGAAACACGAGTGATTTGTGAGAAATTATATACTATGGCAGGAACACCCAATGAACAACAAGAAGCTTTCACCCTACAAGCCATGCAACAACAATTTGCAAGGTTTGGAACAGTTCTTGATGGTCTAGTAGATCGGATAGAGAGATTGGAACAACCTACACAAAGGGAGCCTAGAAATGCCAATGCAAATCAAAGAAGGCAATTTGAGGAGTTGGAATCGGAGGAAGAGGTGGATGATGATATGGGGGCTGTTCATCAAGCACATGGGAGAGGGGGTAGAAGAAGGCGAAACGACGAAGTGAATCGAGGTATGGGGAACATAAAGTTTCACATCCCAGCTTTCCATGGGCGGAGCGATCCGAAAGCGTATTTGGAGAGGGAAAAGAAGGTAGAACTCATTTTTGATTGCCATAATCACTCGGAGGATAAAAAGGTAAAACTTGCAGCGATTGAGTTCACCGACTATGCTATAGTTTGGTGGGATCAGTTTGTTACCAATCGAAGGCGGAATGGAGAAAGGCCAATTGCCACTTGGGCTGAAATGAAAGCGGTTATGCGTAAGAGATTCGTACCCTCTCATTATTTTCGTGAATTATATCAAAAACTTCAATCTATGAATCAGGGTACAAAATCTGTGGATGAATACTATAAGGAGATGGAGGTTGCCATGATTAGGGCAAACGTTGAAGAAGATCGGGAGGCAACCATGGCTCGTTTCTTGAATGGGCTGAATAGAGAGATTGCTAACATTGTGGAGCTTCAACACTACGTGGAGCTTGAAGACATAGTACATACAACCATGAAAGTGGAGAGGCAATTGAAGAAGAAGGGTTATGTGCAAAGGAGTTACACACCACATTCTCAATCTTCAAGTAAGATGAAAGAAGGGGTCCCCAAAGTGACCTTTGGAGGTTCTCCAAGACCACAAAGTGAGACATCAAAGGCCAAGTCTAGTGAGACTGATAAAGGAAAAGGTATTGTCACTACACCTTCTCGTAGTCGTGATGTTAAATGTTTTCGTTGTCATGGCTATGGGCATATTGCATCTCAATGTCCAAACAAGAAAGTGATGATCCTAAAAGATAATGGTGAAATTGAGTCGGAGGGTGAGAGTGAAGAAGAGAGTGAAGAGAAAGTTGAGAAAGTCTCCGCTGAATCGGGAGAACTTTTGGTGGTAAGAAGATCTCTAAACATGCAAGCAAAGGTGGGAGAAGTGGAACAACAAAGAGAAAACATCTTTCATACAAGGTGTTTGGTTCGAGAAAAGGTATGTATGTTAATTATTGATAGTGGGAGTTGTACTAATGTTGCTAGTATGGACATGGTGGAAAAATTGAGTTTAATTACGTCGAAGCATCCTAATCCATATAAGCTTCAATGGCTTAATGAATGTGGAGAAATTCGAGTAAATAAACAAGTTTTGGTGTCATTCTTTATTGGCAATTACAATGATGAAGTTCTATGTGATGTGGTACCAATGCATGCAAGTCATATCCTTTTGGGAAGACCATGGCAGTTTGATAGGCGAGTGATATATGATGGGTATCATAATCAATTCACATTGAAGCATCAAAATAAGAAAATCATGCTTGTATCTTTAACTCCACAACAGGTTCTTGAGGATCAAATCAAAATGTCTCGATCAAGGAGAGAACGTGAGATTGAAGAAAAAAAAGATGACAAAAAAAAGAGTGGAGAAAAAAATAAGAGGGCTGATTTGAGTGTTTCCGAGGGAGAAAAAAAAGTGGATGGATGTGAGGACAAAAAAAGAGAGAATTTATTTGCAAGAGGGAGTGAACTAAAGAGAGCTTTTGTTGAAAAAATGAGTGTATTGGTGTTGGTACATAAGGAAACTTTTTTAAGCACTAACGAATTAACATCTTCTTTGCCTAGTTCTTTTGTGTCTCTTTTGCAGGATTATGAAGATGCCTTTCCGGAGGAGGAGCCGAATAGTTTACCACCATTAAGGGGCATCGAACATTAGATTGATTTCGTTCCAGGTGCAACACTTCCAAATCGACCCGCTTATAGAGCTAACCCGGAGGAAACAAAAGAAATCCAAAGGCAAGTGGAGGAGTTGATGACTAACGGAAAGGTTCAAGAAAGCTTGAGTCCGTGTGCTGTACCGGTGATTCTAGTACCAAAGAAGGATGGAACGTGGAGGATGTGCACAGATTGTCGCGCCGTCAACAAAATCACGGTAAAGTATCGCTATCCTATCCCTAGGTTAGATGATATGCTTGATGAATTGCATGGGGCTGTGTTATTTTCTAAAATTGACTTGAAAAGTGGTTATCATCAAATAAGGATCAAAGAAGGAGATGAATGGAAAACTGCTTTCAAAACAAAATATGGTTTATATGAGTGGTTGGTAATGCCGTTTGGCTTAACTAATGCACCAAGTACTTTCATGCGATTAATGAACCATGTTTTGCGTGATTTTATTGGAAAATTCGTGGTTGTGTACTTTGATGATATCCTTATCTATAGCAAAAGTATGGAAGAACATCTTAGTCATGTGCGTAAAGTGTTAGAAGCCTTAAGAAAAGAATCTTTGTATGCTAATCTTAAGAAGTGTTCATTTTGCATGGATGAAGTTGTTTTTCTTGGTTTTGTGATAAGTGCTAATGGGATTGAAATGGAAAAGGATAAAGTCAAGGCTATTCTAGATTGGCCAGTTCCTACCAATATTGCTCAAGTAAGAAGTTTTCATGGTCTTACTAGTTTCTATCGACGATTTGTTAGAGATTTTAGCACCATTGCCGCACCACTAAATGAAATTGTAAAAAAAGAAGTTGGTTTTCATTGGGGAGAAAAGCAAGAGCATGCACTTAATCTTTTGAAAGAAAAACTCACTACTGCTCCAATTCTTGCATTACCTGACTTTAATAAAAGCTTTGAACTTGAATGTGATGCATCCGGAGTAGGTATAGGTGCTGTTTTAATGCAGGATGGAAAGTCGATTGCTTACTCAAGTGAGAAGTTGAAGGGAGCTCAATTGAACTATCCAACTTACGACAAGGAGTTGTATGCTTTGGTGAGGGCATTAGAAACATGGCAACATTACTTGTGGTCTCGAGAATTCGTTATCCATACGGATCATGAATCTCTCAAATACCTCAAGGGACAAGGTAAGCTTAGTAAGAGGCATGCTAAGTGGGTAGAATTCATTGAATCTTTTCCATATGTAATTAAGTACAAAAAGGGGAAAGAGAACATTGTGGCTGATGCATTATCTAGAAGGTATACTTTGATCACTACTTTGAGCTCTAAGCTTCTTGGTTTTGAATCTATCAAGGAAATGTATGTTGATGATTCTGATTTTGCATCCATTTATTTGTCTTGTGAGCATGCTGCATTTGAGAAATTCTATAGGCATGAGGGATATTTGTTTCGTGAAAGTAAATTATGCATTCCTAAATGTTCTATGCGTGAGTTGCTTGTTAGGGAAGCTCATGGGGGAGGTCTAATGGGACATTTTGGAGTACATAAAACTTTGGGTATCTTGTGTGATCATTTCTATTGGCCAAAAATGCGTATTGATGTTGAAAAAAATTGTGAACGATGCATAACTTGCAAGCAGGCTAAATCAAGAGCTCATCCGCATGGACTGTACACGCCATTACCTATACCGAATGAACCTTGGGTAGACATATCCATGGACTTTGTTTTGGGTTTGCCAAAATCAAGGAAAGGTAAAGATTATGTGTTTGTGGTGGTTGATAGATTTTCAAAAATGGCACATTTCATTCCATGTAATAAGACTAATGATGCAACTCATATTGCTAATTTATTCTTTAAGGAAATTGTTCGTTTGCATGGAGTTCCAAAAACCATTGTGAGTGATAGAGATGTAAAATTTTTGAGTCACTTTTGGCGTGTTTTATGGAATAAATTGGGTACAAAACTTCTGTTTTCTACTACTTGTCATCCTCAAACGGATGGACAAACTGAAGTCGTTAATAGAACTTTGTCTCAATTACTTAGAGTTTTGATTCAAAAGAACTTAAAGAATTGGGAGGATTGTTTGTCGTTTGCTGAATTTGCTTATAATAGAAGTGTTCATTCTGTTTGGAAATTAATCCCAATACCCAATAATAGTCCCCCAACAATGTGGTCCCCAACTCTTGTGGTCCCCAACTCCTTTGTGGGAAATTATTATGGGACCACATTCCCCATCTCCTTTGTGGGGAATTATTGGCACTTGTGGGTTATGGACCATCACGCTAGGAATCCTTTGAGACTCCTGGGAATCTTTTGAGATGCCCTAGGGATCTTTTGAGACTCTCGGGAATCATTTGAGACTCCTTTAAAATTACCCGGATCTATTTGGGACGTAATTTAAATATGAATTATCATAAATCTAATTTCATAATTTAAAAAAATTAAATCAACTAATTTATGTAATGAATGTACGGTAAAATAATTAAATCCCTAAACATGCGGAACTAAGGGATTACGTGTTTACCTTTAAATCAGAGAGATACCGTTGAGAAGAGTAACAACTTCAACCCAATTGCCTTCTCAAGTATTCCCTAAGTCCTAGTCCGTTGACCCGGTGGGAGATCTTACGAACTATTAACTCTCAAGGAAGAATTAATTTTCTCTTGTTGCACACACTGTAATTTCGAGCCCGAAGAAGGCCTAGTAGTGAATGTTATTGGGCTGGACTACGAATAAAGAGATGTCATGAAGCTAATTTGGGCTAAAAGACATAATTCTAAGTGCATGGGCCTACAAAAACGTGGCACACATGAAGCCCATCAGATTTATCATTTTATTTTTATTTTTATTAGTTATTTAGATTATTTACATTTTCTAGGAAATTCAAAGAGTTAGGAGTTACATTTTTAGCTTTGAATTGAGTCTTTGGTGGCCTTTTAAGACCATAGGTGTAGGTTATGAATGTATTTACTCTTAGGAGTTACTTTCTAGCCTATAAATAGGCCTTGTATTCCTTTGGGAAGAGGATACCAAGTTTAATACGAAATTACAAGCTTTTGTTTGCTTATTCTCTTTGTGAGGTTAATTTATTTGAGAACTTATCAAGAATCTTGAGCAAGATCTTGTGGCGTTCAATCATACCAAGGTTCTTGGCTCTTCTATAGCCAATGGGTCAAGGTTTTTATGCTCTAAGTAAGATCAATCCAAATCTCGATTTGGGAATATCTGCTACTTAATTTATACGTTGGGTTCTTAGATCATTATATCTAATGGGTCCTTCGTCTCTATCCACATCATATTGTGTATTTACCTCTCCTTGCTGGTCTCCACACCATTTTGTCGGTAGCCCCCAATGGAGGAATAGCTATGTCGAGCACGTTTTCAGCGTCCATCGGAAGTATTTCTCGAATTAAATCGGTGTCCCACATTCTGGTGTCCGGTTCAAACATGGCTGCAACACTTAGGTTTTCCAGACCATCTACGCAATCCGACTGGACGTACATGTTTTCTGTTCCGCTAATCCAAGGCATCTTCCACACATTTATATGATCTCCTGTTCCCACCTTCCACAAACGAATATCTCTTTTTTCCTGCTGCCAATAAGAGATGGAAGCCCTAAGTATCTCCCTATGTTGATCAGATTCTGAACTCTCAATACTGTTTTGATAGTATTACGTTTTTCCTCCAGGACATTCGTGCTAAAAAATACTCCGGATTTGGTGAAGTTGATTGCCTGACCCGAGTACTTCTCATAGTCATTGAGAATCCCCTTTAGCTATTCTCACTCCTCTCGAGTAGCTCGACATCTGTTCAGCACATTTACTATCACTTGTTCCCTCTGTTCAGGATTACTAGAAACATGCAACATCTGATTGATACTACAGCCTTCGGCCACCGGCAATTGCATCCCAATAGAACCTTTTTTTTGGAGAAGGTATTTCCAAATAGTTTCCCATGTTCTCAAGATGTTCCGCCTCATCTTCACAGGCAGTGTGATTGGTAACGTTTTCCCCACTTTCATTTATACTACAAGAGTGCTAAAAAATAGGGCTAGCATGTTCATGCTCATTTCCCATCGCCTCGCGCTGCGTACTTTCATTTGAATTTTGAAGTTCTCTAAATTCAATCAATTCCCTCAGCTTTCTCTTTTCATCAGAGGTTGCTCTCAAAGTCACCTTTCGGATCTGGAAAATTGGAAAAACAAGCATATGATTATGAGATTCATTTTATAACATATGGGTTATATGAAATGAAGCCATATCAATATGAATGCAAAAAATTTCTATTAACAATTTAGCTGATTCTAAGTGAGTTCAAAATAATTCTGAACAGTAGAATACATTTTTTGAACATGACTATTTTGAACATCAGTTAAGATTTTTTTGAACATAACATAAATAAATGTGAGTGTTACAATGGTCAAAGACTTTAACAGTTTGGAATACTCACTTGGGCATGCTTCGTAAGCTTGATCCTGTGAATCTCCTTACTCAACTTGTGCAAGTCCCATTTCAAGAATCGTGGAATTGCAAATTTGTCCATTGGCCTAACAATGAATGCATGTTCGCATAACCAAAACTGATTCAGACAGAAAACATAAGAATTAGTTAGTACCTTAAAAAAATATGTAAATGGTTTGAAAAAATACATTCATGCACTTTTTTTAACAGATTCTTACAGGTAACATAACAGCCCAGCCGCCGACTTTCATATTATTGCTACTCTTTATTTGTATCGTCAACATTTCAACAATTAGAGTTGACCAGTCATAAGTGCAAACTTCGGAGAGAGATTCAAAATAACAACTTAAGTATAGAGAAACTGAACAATTTTGATTCGGGCATAGGAAAATAGATAACATATAGCAATTAAGTAGGCGGGTAACGTCCTGAATGTTATCTGAATCAGTCCTCGCTGAAGCTTCCTTTAGCTCAAATAGTAAAAAAAATTTTGTAGAGAACTAACTGAGTTTCGGGAAGCTTCGTAGTCTGTTCAGGAAAACACCTTGTAATCCATGGGGGCAGGTTGTAGTCTGGACTCTTTAAGGATATGGGTTTCTTTCCACAGCTTATACCAAGAATAAGTTGGGCATCTCTCCTCTCCAACTTCAGCGCCTTTTTCCCTATGAAAAAACTACCTGTTTCTTGATCGAAACACCTGATGATCTGCCTAATATCGTCCTCAACTTTGCTCATCCTTTTTAGTAACCCGTTATCATTATTTCCATATGTGCTCTCGAAAAGTAACCAAAATGGTGTTCTCTTGATCCAATGAATATGAGATTCGTTGAATTTGATGCTATTTATTTCCTTTATTAACGTCCTAAGATTAGAACGATAATAAGTTTCCCCAGGGATAACCCGAACAACACCTAGAAATATAATGAATTGTAGACCAATGTCATTTTAACCAACGTTTAATATTATTTTATTATTTTTTAGAAAACTAACCGAATATATTCTTAGGTTTTGATAGATTGATTCTCCTTCTATAACTTTGAGAGTCCACACCATCACTACTGTAATCGGATGTATTGTCCTCAAAAGCATCACTTTTGATTTCTTCAGAATCTTGTTTTTTAAAATAACATGATTAAAAAATGACTAATATACAAGATAAACATATTGCTCGACACAGTTCGATTCACTTTTAGTAAGAATAAGATGTCATACCTTCACTTTCTGAATACTCACTTTCTGATGATTCGGAAGATGTTGAGTACTCAATATGTCTTCGTTTCTTACGTCTTCCCTTTACTTCTTCTGAATAATCACTATTTGCGTCGATATTTAGATGTTAATGATACTTCATTTATGTTTACTCAATTTTCCACATTAAAGAGGATTAACTGAAAGTAAGTTCAAACCTGATTTGGATTCACTGGACTGTGTAAAGCACTTGGCAGATCTCTTCCCTAATATGGTATATCGTTATTCAATGGACTACATGTTTTTAGCAAAAAATAAGTTTTCAAAAGGAAAAAATTAGGGTACGGGTTCTACAGTTACCTTGCCTTCTAGCAGTGAAAACTTCGTCTTCCATCTTTTCTCTCGTTCCTAAGGGTAAAAAATAAAGAAAACAACTTTTAAAAATAACACCATTGATTAATCATCAAGTACGTCCTTTAAAAATTTACAAACGGTGAAGCATTCAGTCAAAAGATTACACTGAAAACAAGTTTCATCGAGCTGAAAATGTACAACAACATCAAACATTCCTCTTTCCCAAATAATTTTTGCTAAAACCCTATATGCCAGTTTTTATGATCTCTAAAATTACTAAAATCACTTGTAAAATCATCTGTTCATACAGTAATGCTTGGAAAAAGGAAATCAAAGATAAAAAAATGAAGCCCTAAAATTGCAGATTTTTTTCAAAATGAAGCAAATACGACCAAAGTTCGGGAATAAATGGAAATTGGCTAATGTAAACAACAAATAATGGACGGGAGTTTACCAGTTTTCTTCTTTTTCCGAGAATCCCTCACATTTTCAGCCTGTCTTGTAGGATACTTCTTCAACCTCTTGTGTGGAGTCATTGTTGTGTCTGAAGACAGAGCTAAGAAAGACAGCTTGTCATTGTTTCAAACCTTCAGCAAAATCATATGCGAAAACTCCAAAAAATGATGCCGGATTTTTATCAACAAAAAAAAACGGTGATACCTTTTGATTTCCAAAGTGGCAATGCACTCTAAGAGATTCTTGGGATTGCTTGTTCTAGTTGAAATGGGGGTAGAACCTTTGATATGTCCAAGATGGTTTGTAAAAGTCGAGATGAATGTCTAATCACAACTTTCTCGAAAAAATTGCTAACACGAAATTGTTTTCTACACTATTCTATTCTAATGTCCCTCGAAAAGAGTGGCCTGGTTGTTTATTACTCATTTATTGAGATTTTTTTAGTCATTTATTGTTGTAAAAAAGACAGTTGTTGGAAATTATAAATTTAAGTTGTTTATTAGTGTTAACTTTTCAACAAAACGTTTTCCCCGAGTTGAATGGTTTATTACACTTGAAGTCATTATCAGAAAAAATGTTTAATGTATTTCAAATCTATTTATTTTGACCAATGTTTTGCTTTTAAAGAATAGTGAATTAATTTGATCTGTTAAGTACAATCAAATTTTTTAATTTCACAAATGTTTTTTTGAACAGCTAACTGCTACACCTTTTGCTCGAATCAAATTTATATTTATTTGATATATTTAGCAACCACTTCCCACCCCATATCTCCTATTGGATTATTTTCATGTCTTGTTAATTTAATATTGAAATCATATATATTAAATTATCAAATTCAAAGTATTTGATTGTACTTAACAGATCAATAATTAAATTCTCAATTTCAAAGTATTTGATTGTACTTCATAAATATATAAAGCTTAAATTATTGATCTATTATCCAATTTATGAACGTTGATTTGTTGAAATCTAAGGGTACACATTTGGGAGAAAGCACTCTTCAACATAAAGAGCAAACACTGGGGTTGTTCTTTCGGATTACAGCCACGGCATGGGAGCATGGGAAACCTCTATCTGTCCATTGACAGCATGAACAAAACTCTGTTCTAAGGTCAACGCGAACAGATGGGGTAGATCGAACTTCAAAGTCGCCACCTGGGCATTCCAGAACTTTCCAGGTACGTCCTTTGTTGGTTAGAATGTTCCACCACTGTTCTTTAGAAGAATTAAAATATAAGGGTACAATTTCACAGTTGAAATTATATATATTAAATTATCAAATTCAAAGTATTTGATTGTACTTAACAAATCAATAATTAAATTCTCAATTTCAAAGTGGTTTAATGAAGTTCATAAATATATAAAGCTTAAATTATTGATCTATTATCCAATTTATGAACGTTGATAAAGAATTAAAATATAAGGGTACAATTCTTTTGTTGAAATCTAAGGGTACACATTGGGAGAAAGCACTCTTCAACATAAAGAGCAAACATTGGGGCTGTTCTTTCGGATTACAGCCACGGCATGGGAGCATGATAAACCTCTATCTGTCCATTGACAGCATGAACAAAACTCTGTTCTAAGGTCAACGCGAACAGATGGGGTAGATCGAACTTCAAAGTCGCCACCTGGGCATTCCAGAACTTTCCAAGTACGTCCTTTGTTGGTTATGAGGTTCCACCACTGTTCTTTAGAAGACCACAACGCACCAGTCCATGTCGATCTTTTTTTCCTCCGTTCAATAGTCCTATTGGAAGTCATCTCCCCATATCTTGAAATGTGTAGAGAGTATGCAACAGCCCACTTGTCGTATGGAAGAGATTCTAACCACTTTTGAGCAATGAGGCCTCCAGCAATTATAAAAATTGCAATTTACTCCGCGAAAATACGAACAGTGGGAGCATATGCATCGTCGCGAAAATAATCTCACAAATTTTTTCTTTGTTTATTGATCCATCCGTTTGAAAATTTCCCTTTCAAATTGGTTACAAGTGAAATAAACTGAACAATTTGCTATAGGATCTTGAAACACAATTGGGAAGGCAAACATTAAACCAAAGAGTTTGTCGGATATGTAAAAAACCTGCTTGGAATGTTTAATGAAATCCCTACATTTCTCTAGAAACCAAATCCAAATTTTTGTATTCTCGGAGGGTACTATAGCAAATGCGACAGGGAACAAACCTGAAAAAAGATACCATAAGTTCATAAGGCACTAATATACTCTAATCTTTTGCACATTATAGTAAATTATTAAGCTCACCCTAATTGAGGTTTGATTGAATATATTAAATATATCAATTTCAATAATATTTGATTGTACTTAATAAATATATAAATCTTAAATTATTGATCTATTATCCAATTTATGATCGTTGATAAAGAATTGAAATGTAAGGGTACAATTCCACAGTTGTGCATTTCTTTTCATTATTTGTTAATATTATTGAAATTATCAATATCAAATTGCCATGCTCCCCGTATGTGATCTGAACATACGAGCTGGAAATTGAACATGATAGTGGAAATCTGAACATGATAGTCAACAATTTTGAACTTGGCTGAAAAATCTTGAATTTTAAACTTGAACTGTTGCCATGTGATTACCAGAACTGGGGAAGCCTGTTTTCCCAACTGGTAAATAACAAAAAAAAATCCATATACCATAAACCATTCAACAAAAAATGTGTAAAACAAGAAACAACACTGTTGAATTCCCCATGATACACAAAATAGGAAAACACCCTCAATCTGAACATGATAGTGGAAATCTGAACATGATAGTCAACAATTTTGAACTTGCCTGAAAAATCTTGAATTTTAAACTTGAACTGTTGCCATGTGATTACAAGAACTGGGGAAGCCTATTTTCCCAACTGGAAAATAACAAAAAAAGGTCCCTATACCATAAACCATTCAACAAAAAATGTGGAAAACAAGAAACAACACTGCTGAATTCCCCATGATACACAAAATAGGAAAACAGTCTCAATCTACCACATGATACACAAAATAGGAAAACACCCTCAATCTATAAACTGGTTGGGCAAATATATTTTGAACAGTTAACTGCTACACTGTTGTGAAATGTTACCAGAACTGTGGAAGAGTATTTCCCAACTGGTAATTAACAAAAAAAGGTCCCTAAACCCCGAACCATCCACCAGAAAATGTGGGAAACAAAAAACAACAGTGTAGAATTCCCCATGATACACAAAATAGGAAAACAACCTCAATCTTCAAACCAATCAGTGTCGAGTTGCATACTATCTACCACGGAATCTTCATTCCAATCAGAGTCGAGTTGAGTACTATCTACCACTGAATCATCAGATAGTAAACAACAAAAGGTGTCGTGCCTCCCAACTTTAAAACATCGGGGACATGTACTTGGTTTCCTCTTACTTTGTTCACCGTACGAGGGCAACCTTTTCTTTTTGGGGCGGCCTAGCGGGCGCTTCAGTTTTGGTGGGAGAATTTTTGTATCATTGAGTAAAACCTGACATTCAAATTTTTCAGTTTCAGGTATGGGATGAAGGACATGGCTGTAGCACTCTCTGTACTTAGTTGTGAAAAAGCACTCTTCAGCATAAGAGCAAACACTTGGACTGTTCTTTCAAATTACAGCCACAACATGGGAGCATAGGAAACCTCTAACTCTCCATTGACAGCATGAACAAGACTTTGTTCTAAGGTCAACGCGAACAAATGGGGTAGATCGAACTTCAAAGTCTCCACCTGGGCATTCCAGAACTTTTCAAGTACGTCCTTTGTTGGTTAGGTGGTTCCACCACTGTTCTTTAGAAGGACACAACGCACCAGTCCATGCTGCACTTTTTTGCTTCCGTTCAAGGTGCCAGCGACTGGTTCTTGAGTTTGAAAAGAAATGACCGATAAAACACATTTTCTTCGTTGAATGCAAAATGCACGCTCTAAAATTTATAAAATAATATACCTGCACGAATTGAGTCTATCATATAGGTGATTGGGAGGCTCCTATAATCCGATATCCAAGAATTAAACGATTTTGCGGCATTGGAAGTCATCACCCCATATCTTGAAATGTGGGGAGAGTATGCAATAGCCCACTTGTCGTATGGAAGAGATTCTAACCACTTTTGAGCAATAAGGCCTCCAACATTTATAAAAATTGCAATTTTTTCCTCGAAAATACGAACAATGGGAGCATATGCACAGTCGCGAAAATAATCTCCCATTTTTTATCTTTGTTTATTGCTCCATCCCTTTGAAAATCTCCCTTTCAAATTGCTTAACAAGTGAAATAAACAAAAGAAATGTATAGGTTCTTGAAACACAATTGGGAAGGCAGACATTAAACCACAGTGTCTGTCGGATATGTAAAAAACCTGCTTGGAATGTTTAATGCAATCCCTACATTTCTCTAGAAACCAGATCCAATTTTTTGTATTCTCGGAGGATACTATAGCAAATCCGACAGGGAACAAACCTGAAAAAACATAATATAAGTTCATAATGCACTGATATACTCTGACAGTTGTGCATTCATATGAATTCTAGATCTGAACATACGTTCTGGAAAACTGAACATGATAGTCAACAAAATTTAAATTTTAAACTGTTGGGAATTGTTACCAGAACTGGGGAAGAAAATTTGGTCTCAACTGGTAATTAACAAATAAGGTCCCTATACCATAAACCATTCAAACAAAAAAATGGGGGAAACAAGAAACAACATTGTTGAATTCCCCATGATAGGAAAACACCCTCAATCTACCACATTATACACAAAATAGGCAAACACCATCAAATCTTCAAAACAATCAGTTGTGCAAATATATTTCAAACCAAGAAACTGCTACACTGTTGTGAAATTTGGTAATTTACTGTGCAAGAGTATTTCCCAACTGGTAATTAACAAAAAAAAGGTCCCTAAACCATAAACCATCAACCAAAAAATGTGGGAAACAAGAAACAAAATTCCCCATGATACACAAATTAAGAAAACATCATTAATCTTTGAACCAATCAGTGTCAAGCTGCATACTATCTACCACGGAATCTTCAAAACACTAATATACTTGCTGAACATGTTTAGGTAGTTCCACACAACATTATAAAACAAGCCAATAAAAATCATTGCAGAATTCTGATTTAATTGTGGTAAAGGGTAAACAATATATAATACTTAGGTTGTTGACTTGAATTACATATAAAAATTACTTAGGTTGTTGACAAGTTCCTCATAATTAGATTGCGAAATTTTCACTTTCAAATATGCCTGGCGAGAATGACAAGGAAAGCTGGAAAAAAGGTTAAACAAGACACAATTGATATGATTACAGTACACATCAAATAAAAAAGAAGACAGTACATATCAAATCAAAAGAAGAATGTTATGTTACCATTGTCACCGTCTTTGGCAGTTGCAGATAATATGGTACCCTTAGCACGGCCCTTCATGAATGTACCGTCGATAAACAACATTGGCCTGCAACTCTGAAATCCATCAATGCATGCCTTGAAAGCAATGAACACACGTTCAAAGCGTTTTGTTTTAGGATTAGGCTCAAGAAGAAAGACACTTCCTGGATTTGTACGTTCGATTGCAGAGCAATACCAACGTAATTGATCATAGGAATCCTCGTAAGTACCAAAGATGTGATCCCTCGCTGCCTCGACTGTTCGCCATGCTTTCCAATAGGGTATTGTCAAACCATAGTGAACATTCAACAAATCAGTGATCTTTTTCCCCCCCTGAAGTTGGTTTTGTCCTAATGGTCTGAATCATAAATTCAGACATAATCTTGGGACTCATTCTACTAGTATCACCATTTACTAGCTTTCCAACGCATTTATGAATGAAGTTAGCTTTGTAGACTATAAAATATTCAGTAACAGGCTGATACTTGGCTTTGATAAACCAATCACAGTCACAATTGTTCAACTCTTTGCAGACAACATGGATGTAATATCGATCATTTCTCAAGTATGTAAACTTAAACTCCATTTGAGTAGAATAATTTATTAGTTCACGTCTAAATTCAACACCTCCACCCCTAAATTCCTGCCTTATACCACTATTCATTATCTGTAACCAAGCATTTGAAAGCAATGGTTTTGTTGGAATAGTAGGACACAAGTCATGTGATGGGATATTGGATTTCCCCTCAAACTCGAGAGGTTGGGAAATAGGCTGAAAATCACATGTACTGGAAATAGAAATAGCCAGAGACTGACATGGTGGTGAAATAGAATCAAAATCACATGGACTGGAAATATATTCAGACACATTTGGTTGGGGAATATTTTGGAAATCACACCGTTGGGACATATGTCTCCTTTTCTTAACACTCTTAAATGGAATCCTATTTGGCTGTGGAGGAATAAATGATTTCTGAGGACTATTGTGGGCCAGATTAGAAGAAGGCATTAAAGGCTGGGGAAGAGTAAATGCATCTGATGTCCTATCTGCCAAATGACATAAATGATTATTCTGGGAGGGTTGGGACAGAGAAACATAAACGAGTTTCTGAGATGTAATTTGGCACACTGAAATCAAGTTTTTCAAATCATCATTACCCCTCAACTTACAATTGGATATGCTACCCACAGACCAAGAAAATGAAATATTTTCAACATTAGGTTTCAATTCAGGCCACGAATCAAGAACATGCGACAAGAAATCGATGTATTAGGAATGACTATCAACGGAAACAATCTTGAATGAAGAATTATGGGTTACATTGAGAAATACTTCATGATCCATTACTAAAATTCAGACTCAATTTCAGATTATCTGTCTCAGGAATAAAATCAATTAAACTCGCGTACCCTAATTTCGCCAGGAATCACCAAGCCTTCAACTCGCGTACCTTAATTTCGCATTTTGATCGCCAAGCCTTCAACTCACGAACCCTAATTTCACAACGAAACGCCAATTCTTCGACACACGAACCTTAATTTCACAAGGAATCGCCAATCCTTCAATTCACGAACCCTAATTTCGCAACGAATCGCCAAGCCTTCAACTCACAAACCCTAATTTCGCCAATAATCGCCAATTCTTCAACTCACGAACATTAATTTCGAAAACAATTGTCAATTCCACCTTGTCTGAAATCGAAGCCGCCTCAAATATTTGGTGTGGCAAGTTGGAATTCAAAAATTGAATTTTGAATTCCTGAGAGAGTTTTTGATGCATTTCAGCCAGTTCCCTCTCCTAATTGTGCAGATGGGACATTTTGGCAGCTGGGTAGGATGAGGGCTGACAGTACGGTGACTGGGCTGAACGATAACACTTTTAGTTCGTTTTGCATTCCCAAAACAGTGAATGGACTTTCCTTTTTGCATTTGAGGGCAGAATGGACAATTCGCTTGATATTTTGTGTGGGGCTGCAAGTGTAAAAAGGTAATGTGTGTTGTTGCTATAGTTTGTAAAATTACGTGCCTAATAGTAAATTATCTCTTTATATTAAAGTAAATTATTGATTGATTAATACATCAAATAAAAATAGTAAAAATTATCGCATTAAAATAGATTAAACAAATGTAATAGATAGATTGGACAAATGTGATATATAGGTTAGACAAATGTGATGGATATGTTCGAAATATTTGTACCAAAAAACAATTAAGCTGCCCAAAAAAAAAAAAAAAAAAATTGAAAATAACTCCAAAATAGGTGATTGGAGTATATTTAAAAATTGTGTATTTAAAAATAGAGAGATCCCACACTTTTTATACCATAATCTACAAAATTTAAAATATTTACACAACGGCTAACTTACTAAATTAAAAAAAATAAAAATTGCACAACGATAAAAAAAAAAAAATTACATGAATTAAAATAAAAAATAAAAAAAAATACTGGAATAAGTAATGGTAAATAAAAAAAAAGATAAAATTAAAAAAAGAAAAGACAAACTTTGCAGGGCCCACCCAAATTTGATGTACACCAAAGTTTTGTAACTCAATTTTCTCTCTCTTAAATTATACCCCATGTCCCAATTGTATACCCAGGTAAAATAATTTGCCACATCAGATTTGAACCTCCCGTTGGAGGTGCTCTAAGACAATATCATCGGCAGAACCTATTGTAATTTTTAGAACTTAGAGCATCTCCAATTGTATACCCATTTGTAGGTATAAATTTGTGCCACATCAGCTGCCACATCAAAAGTAAATTATACCTATCAATTTTTATCTACACTTCCCAATCATCTACGTACAATTGTTACTATTTCAGGGCCCCACCATCCATATTATTTAATTTATTCAATATTTCTCACTTTATTTATTTTACTAATCTTAATTAATGAATAAAATAATTATTTTTGAATTTATATTAAAGTAAATTATTGATTGATTAATACATGAAATAAAAATAGTAAAAATTATCGCATTAAAATAGGTTAAAAAAATGTGATAGATAGATTGGACAAATGTGATAGATATGTTCGAAATATTTGTACTAAAAAACAATTAAGCTGCCAAAAAAAACTATTCTGAAAATAACTCCAAAATAGGTGATTGGAGTATATTTAAAAATTGTGTATTTAAAAATAGAGAAGTACAATTGTGTATTTAAAAATAGAGAGATCCCACACTTTTTATACCATAATCTACCAAATTTAAAATATTTACACAACATCTAATTTACTAAATTTAAAAAAAAAAATTGCACAACGGTAAAAAAAATAAAACATATTACATGAATTAAAAAAAAAAAAAATACTGTAATAAGTAATGGTAAATAAAAAAGATAAAAGATAAAAAAAAAAAAAGACAAACCTTGCCGGGCCCACCCAAAATCAGCTTTTTCCCAATTTGATGTACACCAAAGTTTTGTAACTCCATTTTCTCTCTCTTAAATTATACCCCATGTCCCAATTGTATACCCAGGTAAAATAATTTGTCACATCAGATTTGCACCTCCCGTTGGACTCTCGTTTTATCTTATTAAAATTCTATAGCTTTATGAAGGCTTCTTATTCTACCTAATTTTGTGAACTCTCGTTTTATCTTATTAAAATTCTATAGCTTTATTCTATTGACATTTTATACTTTATGATTTTTTGAAAGATATTGGTTGTATCGTAGTATTGAATATAAATATGTTTCATGAATTATGAGATGATTGTACTCGTAGTCTTTTTTTTTGTATAATTAATGTATTATATTTTTATTAAATAAAAAATGAGAAAAAAATGAAATATTTATTAAATTTTGCCGAACAATGGATTTTAAATCTATGTATTTGATAAATCCGTTCATAAATCTATTTTGAATCCAAACAAGGAATTTGAAGTTCATGGATTTGAAATTTAAGAATTCTTAAATTCATTTATTTTCAAATTCTTTAGTTTCAAACACAATCACATAGAATACATTAATAATCTAAAATAATAGAATTCATGAATATGAGACACTTATTTAATATAGTTTAGACTTTATTATTCTTAAGATGTTCCACCTCATATGCTACTTGTAATCTAACCCTAATCCTTCAAAGTAACGATATATATAATTTTGACCCATTTGTCAATTGCAAGGGAGACACATTATCACACTCCTCTCACTATTTGTTTAAATTGAAAATGTTAGTATTTTATTTTTCAAAAAAAAAAGAAAAAGAAAATGTTATTTTATTACTAAATGAATTTAATTTGAGATATATGTTTATCTTTTTGTAAATGTTGAATAAAAAATAGAACGGAGTGAGTATATATTAGTAAAAAAATACTACTCTCTACGTCCCATGATTATTTACCCACTTTTTTTTATTGGAACGTTCTAAAATTAATTGCACACTCTTAATATGAAAATACCCCACAAAATTAACACCAACATCATTTTATTTTCAAAATTGTCATTCATTTTTTACATATATTTTACTTTACCCCTCATCAAATCCTCTTTACACCTCATCAAATCATCTAAAATACTTCTTATTTATCTTATATCACCAACCACTAAATTCTCTTTTTTTTAAAATTTTACTAATCAAACCGTTCAAATAATCATGAGACGGAAGGAGTAGCATTTTAAGTGAAAAAAGATGACAGTTTTTAAGTAAAAGTAATATGTTCTCAAAATGTGATACTTTTAAAATACTAAACCAATATTGAACTTATTACTAATATTTTTTTACTGTTTACTATCTATAATCAAAGTAAACATTAAGGATCCAATTTGTACAAATGCATTTCGAGGGCCGATTTGAAATTCGATGTGCAGGTAAAAATAAAGTCAACGATTTGTGGATAATTATATAATATTTATCTCGATTGTAGGTAAAATCTTAAAATTCGTAAACATAAGAAACTAATTTTAAAGTCAAAAAATTTTGAGAACAAAAATCAAAATTAATTCAATTTAGAAGACAAAAAAAAAAAAAAATGCATTTTCCCTATTTTTTTTTTATGCCCTTGAAGTTGACCATCTAAATGAATCACTTCATCATAATTAGAGTTCCTCCTCATTGAAGAAAAGAAAGTTGTCGGCTTATCTGAAAAGGAGCTTAATAATAATGATGAAGAATTTGGGGTTCCATTGGAAATCTTGGTGGAGATCTCTTCACAATAACAAGTACTTCATTATCAAGCTGGGGATTTCAGTTTTTTTGGTGAGTCTTGCTTTTAAGCTTGTTTATAACAGATCCTCTGATTTCTCTCCAGTTTCAGATGCCCCTTTTCTTGAAAACACTCAACTTATTTCTCAAGAAATTACACATCACATTCCTCCCAAAGGTTAGATCTTTATACTTTGATTGAATGGCATTTGACATTCTAATGGAGTTTCCAAATATGTTAGCAATATTTTGTTACTAGCTGATTGACTTTTGGAATTCACTCAAACCACATTATGAAAGGAGATAGTTGGAGAGTATTATATTTTCTTTAATGGTTGTTTAGAAGAATTATAGTTCTGTTTAGTTGTATAAATATGTGATTTTGATTGCTATCTTGCTCTATTGATAAGATTAGTTAGATTTCTTTTGGGAGTTTAGCCTTATGGGTAACAGTAGGTTTATTTTACTTGAATTTATTTGCAGAGGATGGGACAGAATCTATTGAAAGTGAAGGGCAGTGTAGTCTTTTTAGTGGAGAATGGGTGCCTCATAAGGAGGAACCTCTTTACACATACAAGAGTTGCAGGTGGGTTGAAGAGCACCAGAATTGTCTGAAAAATGGGCGACCCGACTCGGGTTATCTTTACTGGAAGTGGAAACCCCGTGGTTGTGAGTTGCCTCGACCTGATCTCGGGAAGTTTCTGGAACTAATGAGGAATAAACAATGGGGATTCATTGGAGATTCGATAACAAGAAACCATGTCCAGTCCCTCCTTTGTGTACTCTCAACGGTGAGTTCGACTAAGCTATTGTTGTTGTTGATTCACTGTGATATTCATTATTTTGTTCATGCTTAAAACATGTCTTCACAGTAATTAAAGTGTAGAAATTTAAGGGGAAAATGAATTAAAACTGATTAGTGATGTTAGAATTATAGGACTTGTTGCTTTGATATATTTCCTAAACCTCAGTTTATGTCCCGACAATTGCTGAAGATGTTAATCGTTGGATATGGAATGATAATTGTCTATTCGGATACTTGAATTGATTTCAATTTCCTCTTGAAGTGTTTATTTATTTTCCTTTGATCATTTCAAATTATCTCTTGGTACCCTTTTTGTAATTAGTAAAGCTTAATTTAGTGATTTGGAACTGAAATTAGGCAATTGATTTTACTAGGTTGAAGAGGCTACCGAAGTTTATCATGATGAGAATTACCAAAACAGAAGATGGGCCTTCCCATCGTACAACTTTACCATATCAGTAATATGGTCTCCTTTTCTTGCTAAAGCTGTCACCTTTGAAGATATGAATGGTGTATCTACGTCTGAAATTGAACTGCATCTTGACATACTCGATAAGAAATGGACTGAGCAGTACAAGAGCTTCGATCATATGATATTTTCGGTTGGTAAATGGTTCTCTAAAAATGCAATCTACTTTGAGAATAATATTGCATTTGGTTGCTATAATTGTTCCACGGGGAACTTTACCGACAATGGGTTTGATTTTGCTTATCGTAAAGTGATTAGGAACGTTTTTAACTACATTATTGGATCAAAACCCAAAGGGACAATCTTTTTTAGGGCATCAACTCCAGATCACTTTGAGGGGGGCGAATGGTTTACTGGGGGGACGTGTAAAAGAGAAGTACCGGTAAAGGAAGGCGAATTTGAGTTGAATAAGTGGGACAAAGTTATTCGTGAAGTAGAAGTAGAGGAATTTGGGAAGATATCAGTTAAAGCCTCTGAAAATGGGGTGAGTTTTAGATTATTTGATGTGCATCCTTTGTCATTGATGAGGCCTGATGGTCATCCGGGCCCATATAGATTTGATCATCCGTTTGCCAAAGACGCGAATGCTACGGTGATTAATGACTGCCTGCACTGGTGCTTGCCTGGCCCTATAGATTCTTGGAATGATATGTTGATGGAAATGATTTTAAATGGTTGAGAAAATTGCATTCTGGTTTCTGTATAGTAATAATCTCCACAGAGGTCGTTAAACCGTTGAACTATATTGATTGTGGGGATGATTCATCGATCAAAATGGTGAACAATCTTGAAGTTTGCAATTTACATTGATTTCGACGCTCATACCTCGCGTTTCTTAATTCTCGAGTTCCATCTGCTGGAGTGTTCTTGTGATTGCAGATAGTTCAAATTTAATTTTCTTCATGTGATCATTTGTATTGAATTTTGCATGTTTATTGATCCTTATGTATTCCGTTTTTACAGCAAAGCATTGAAAAATTACAACGTCTTGATGATAGGCTGAGAATGTCTATAATATAGAGGTCCATTGATTTTGAGAATGTCTATAATATAGAGGTCCATTGATTTTGGCTTTCTGACTCTGACTCAGTTTGATTCATATTTTTCACTCTCAATGCTTCATCATATGTTTTGTAATCTATGAAAGTTAAATATCCATCTTTTTTTTCCCTCCCCATGACTCGAACCCAGGACCTAAGGCCTAGGTAGTGGTGCTCTAACCACTTGAGCTATCCCACTTTGTCACAACGGTTTGTTTTCAAGTAGTACACATAAAGCATAATACATAGAATGTCATGATGCCTTTCTGGCTAGACATTAGTACGATTGTATGAGACGGTCTCATACGTGATACAAGTTTTCGTTACAGGATTAGCATTAAAAAAATGTCCTAGCTATCCATTATAACTCACGTACAAAATGTCCTAGCTAATCCATTAAAAGTTAAAACTCACTTTCTCCTTTGTCTAGTGAGATTTGAAATATTTGTCCCATTAAATGGGTGTGACTAATCTAAAAAAAAATGAACATACAGAAAGCATCCTCTTCTAGCAAGAAAAAAAATTCAAATATGATATAATAAAAAGATGTATTAGAGAATAATATAATAAAATATAAAAGATATTAGTATACAAAAAAAATACTAAATTTTTATTGGAATAGATTAAAAAAGAAATGTTTAGAAGCTTTTATTGAGATAGCTTTTAGAGACTGTTTGTTTTGGAATTTTGAGAATTTTGAAATCCCGATTTTAAAATCTATTGGATTTTAAAATCCTAATATTTTTTATGTTTTGTGTTTGTTTTGGAATTTATGTATGGTAGAATTTAACTTTATAGTATAGAATTATAGGTTTTATAGGTATTTATATAAGGTTTATAGATATTTATAGGGTTGATTTTTATAGTGTTATAGGGTGGTATTTTGAAATTTTGAATCAAAATCTCAAACTGTAACGGGGGTGGAGTTTCGAAATCCTAAATCCGGATTTCTCATCCCAAAACAAACATGCCCTTAGGGACTTTCTATCGTAATACAGGGGGTTCGCCCTGCCTTATAACAAGCGTCCAATAAAAAATTGACACGTCATCTAACTTGGTTACGACGATTGCCCTTCGCCATTAAATATATTTTTTTTTTTTTTGTAAAAAAATTACTAGTATATAAAATTACCGAAATGCCATTTTTGTAATTTAAAAAAAATACATACAAATTTGCAAACTTAACATTTTCTTATTTTTTGATCATTCGAAAATCAATGAACTAAAATAATTAATCATCTTTTTAATTAAGGGGTGTATTCAATTGAGATTCTTTTGAATTTTTTTGGACTTTTAAAATCTGGGGTATTCAATCCGGATTTTTAAAAGTCTTTCAAAATTTTGAGGTATTCAATATGGATTTTAAAAAGTCTTTAGAAATCTTTAGGTATTCAACAATCTATGGATTTTAATACTCTATGGATTTCGTTGGATTCTCTTTCAAAAATATAAATAAATTTCACTAATCAAAATCTCTTCTAAAAAGTAGAGATTTCAACGGATTCTCTTAGAAGACTCTGAAAGAGAAGAAAAAAAAAACTGTGTTAACTATGTTCTGTGTTAACTATGTTCTTTGATAAGCATCACAGATTCTTCACCACCATTATTATCGTGAAAAAAATTACATCTCTATATTTTAAAATTATGTTCTTTCTTTAAAAATTATAGTATACACCGTCAATAATATCTAATCGACGTCAATTCCTCATTATGTGGTGTTCGATATCATCTAAAAGATTTTGGTGGTCAAGGTCGTCACCCCAGAAATGCAAGTATTCAATCGAATTTTTGGTATTTTCAAATTGCAATTCACAAGTTCGCTGGATTACATAACTTTCTTCGGAAAGAAGGTCGCTCTGATGAATTTCCAGTCGAATATAAAGAAGATCAAGATTCACCACATCTCGACATGAAAGAGGAAAATTTGGAATTGTTTTTTCTCTCAAAGACAAATAGTACTGCTAATTATGTGAAAATGAGGCCGAGGTATAACTGTGATGAAAATGAAGATGAGAATAATAATGATAAATAATAATTTTTTTTTTAACCAGGTTTTAGTTTATGGAAATTCATGTAAATCAATAAAAAATGTGTATGTCAAATCTATAAAAATCCATATAAATCAATAAAAAAGTCAGGCAAACTCTGCATAGAGTCTATGGATTTTCTAAATCCACTGACTTTTTAAAGTCCAAAAAAATTCAACAGAATCTGAATTGAATACACCCCCTAAACATATTTTATTCCCAATCAAATTTATTTGTCAGATCATTCAATTGAAAAAAAATTCTCAATTTTTATTCATAATTGGAGAAAACTCATGATTAAGCTAATCTCACTCTCACAGTCCCACTATGTACATTGTCTTTTTGACATCAAGAAAAAGCAGCGCAATCTGCTATCTGAAATTCACGGGCAGAATTCTTTGATTCCGCGGCCAATACTCAAATAGTGGCACTAGCCCAAGAAATGATATTGTCAATTTTAGGCGATCTGAGTTTAAGGATCTTGGCGCAATTTTGAATTGCGAATCCCACAACCCCAGGAAAATTGCGAAACTCTTGCGACTCAATATTAGGTAAAAAAACTGTGGTAATTCGAAAAACGAAGGATGGGAAACCAGATTTGCAAAAGCCCTTTTCTTTGCCTGTTTTAATTTGTGAGGATGTCAATGATCTGATTTGCGGAATTTCTAGTATTCGTTTGGGCTTGTTAAAGCGATGACCGCACATTTGTTGTCGGCAGCCTTGACGGCCAAAATGTCGGTGAACGGGTGCACTACGAACGAACATATTATTCCTGATCTTGAAGGCTCCTAAGACCATGTTTATCCATGCCCGGTCATGACCGGGTCATCAAATATAAAATTCATTTCTCACTCCTCCACCTACCCATTTTACACCACAACCCAAATTTATCTTTTTTCACACTTTATCCATAACCACCCACAACCACAACCAACATTTAATAAATTATTTCTTTTATAATATAATAATTATATCTATTATTAATTCTTTATAATATTTTCACAATATTTAAAAAATATATACCGTTATTTAATATTAAAAAATTCATAACTATAATAAAAAATTACCATAGACTTAAAAAAAATTACAACATTAAATAATAAAAATCACTAAACCTTATCAGCAGAGTACTCATTACTCTACCTGTACTGAAATAACCAAAAAATCAGAACACTAGTTAATGTGCTTATACTAAGCACAGTTCTGAAAATCAGCACACTACCACTTCTGATAGTAAGAACAGTTCTCCAATATTGAGAATTTTGATAATATTGAGAAAATTGAGAATTATCAATATTAAAAAACGATTGAAAATTTTGTGAACTTGACTGGTTTTGAAAGTCATGATGATAATTGGGATCATTTGGATCCATGTTAGAAGAGAAAAAAGATAATTAAAACAATTTAGAAGAGAAAAAGATAATTAAAACAATTTAGAACAGAAAAGGGAATGTATGAAATTGTGATCCAAAATATATCAAGATTGGTCTCTATTTATAGAGAATTTAATTTTATGAATTTTAGTTTTTTTTTTTTTTTTATTAAGTAAATAAGTGAAAATCAGAAATTATCTAAATAGAATATAATCGACGAGTAAAAGAGTGACAAGTGGCATGTTTGGATTGTTTTTGGATAAAAAATTATCTCCATGGGACCACACTAGAGCCCACAATGCATATATTGGTTATCCTTGGTTGTCCGTCCACCAAGGTCGTGGAAATTAAATTCATTTTCATTTTTTTTTTTTTTTGTCCGCATATGCATGACCAGGGCATGAATTGCCCGATAAACATGGTCTAATAGGCCATGAACTGGTTAATTTAGGTTCCGAAATGAACAAATTGAGGTTGATGACAAGGGTCAAGGGGTAGTAGTATATTACATCTATAATTTTAATTAGGTTACCAGTGTTTCAATTAAAAAATTAATATTAAAAGGATATATACATCATTTTATAAATATTTATTTAATTTATTAGTAGGGCATACCATTAATCTCGAACCAAATTAGAAAACTATTAAGATAAGATTAATAAAAAATTAATAAATGTAAAATTAATAAGAAAAAAGAGATTTTCAAATATAATGAATTGAGAAGAGAGAAACTAAGTTTGTGATAAATGACACCTAAAATATTTGTAAATATATGATATTAAAATAAGATATATATTGATTTAAATAGGCTTGTTGGTCCTGAAAGGAGTAGATAACAAGTGTATGGGGGGGGGGGAATACACTTGTATGCAAATTCTTTTCAAACTTAATCAAACCAGAGCTCAGCAAGGTTGTCTTGGACAACTCTGCTGAAGAAGATTAACTCTTCTAAGATAATCAATCTACTAAGTACTTAGTTGAATAACTATCTAGGGGAGTTATATGTGCGGAATAGTGGTTGGCCCTTTTAGTTTAAACTCCTTTAATTTCTGAAATCACTTAGTCAATGTAACACAGTCCAGTTTTCAGGGAACTTGTCCAAATAGGTTTTTGCACAGTCTTTGAATGTTTATCCTTGAAAGATCAGTTTTGTGTGCAGTGTTGATGTATTGTAAGTACTTGAAATGTAAATCAACACAAGAGTTTATAGTGGTTCAGAGACTCAAGCTCCTACATCCACTTTCCCTGATTTAACAGGATAATTCCTTCACTCTTGGAATTAACTTGTTTTATAGTGCCAAGGTGCACTTGATCAAGAACACCACTCTTGGTGAATTGATCCCTATGATGTCTAGAGTCCTAGTACCCTCTTCTCAACTCAGAACTGAACTGTTCTTCTCTCAACAGTCAGCTCCTACCACTTCTACTACTACAACCTTCTCACTTTCACTCTTGAAAGATATGAGGATTGAAGTAAGGTTCCAACTAATGAGATATCCTTTACAATGGAGATCAGTGTATAAGGATAGGATATCTCTCTAAGCTTGTGTATGGATGTACAATGAAGTTCAGCTTAGATTAAGTGTTTGAACACTAAGATAGTCTTTGAAAGCTTTGAAAGCACTCTAGCTTGTAAGAACTTGAGCTTAGTTGGTTTGTGTTGAGATTAGTTGGATGCTTTCAAATTGGTCTTCACACTTCTGTATTTATAGACAAATGAAGGATTTGCCCGTTGGAGAGGCAGCCTCCAATGTCCATAAATGTCTTCTTTCAGTTCTTCAACTTTGAAGACAGTTTCTTGATAGTGACATGTCCTCATTTGGGAAATAAACGGCTGTAAGAGTTTTGTCTTCATTCTGCAGCACTCTTCCCAATATCTGACTTTCAGATTCTCTTGTTAGAACTTGGACATCACTTCTGAAGGTTGTTCCAATGATAGGACAATATTCCTCAACATTTGGACAACACTCCTTATCACTATCAGCAGTCTTGCTTATCAGCAAGGTTGGCTTGCTCTTCTTCAGATGACTTGGCTCTTTCCCTTTATTTCTCTTGAAGATGATCTTAGCTTGTTTCTTTGAAGATCTTTAGGGTGTGGTTGTCTCTTTCTCTTCAGCATAGTTGACCTCAGGCTTTCAGAGCACTTGATCTTGATTAATTGAGCTGAGACAACTCCTCTGGACAACTCTCCTGATCAGCATACTTGTCTTTCAGCAGACTTGATCATGATTCCAGAGTTTGAGCCTTGAGGGGACTTGTTCTTGATGTACTTCAAAGCATATGTTCCCCCTCAATTTTTGCATCTAATCATCTAAGAGCTACCTAACATATTAGCTCCTCATCTAGCCTTTATACTATATGTTCTAACATGTCTAGAGCATATTCAATCATAACTTAGGCATGTCTCAGGGGGTTTTGGTATTCAATCAAAACATAACTCATTTTATTCCCAACAATTTCCCCCTTTTTGATGATGCCAAAACCTATACAGCTTGTGCAAAAGTGACTTAGCTACACCTATTACATTAATCTTCAGAAGACATGACTAAGGTCAGTTATCCTGAAAAGCAATGTGTTAGTGTATTCACCATTCATGTTGCACATAGGTTTCATAGATAGGCATAGAGAGATGAGTGTTTCTTGATTCAAAATAAGTTCAACTATCATTCATTACAAGACATTACAAGCATGTTGATAGTTGAATTTAACATATCAGAGCATGAATCATCAACACTAAATACATCAGAGTTCAACACATATACAAGATTTTTCAGTATCAGAGCATAACCTTGTATCAGAGCACCAATCTTATATCAGAACAAATACTAACACTTCAAGACATATACAAGATTTTCAACATCAGAGCACAGAGCTTGTATCAGAGCAATCCATATCAAGTCAGAGCAAACAGATTAGCACACCACATCAGCAAACTTGACCAATTTTCAGCATAGTTGATCAATTAAGATAGGTCAGAAGACTTAGCCATTTAGAGATCATCCTCTCGAGGTGGCACCATCCCAAACTGTGCCCACACTCTCCTCTTCAAGGCCATGGCTTCTTGGTTGGTTCCCTTAGGACCAAGAACCATCTTGTTCAGCTTGAGGATCTCAGTGAATTCTCTCAGAATCCTTGATTGATCAATCCATCCATCAAGCTTTGGAGGTAAGTATGATTGGCTTGGGAGCTGTGAGTTCAAATCTTGCAATATCAGCAGCTGCAAGCAATTGTTGATAGAGTTCTCTGTAGTACTCAATCATGAACTCAGCAAAATTGATGTTGGCATCTCTTCCATTCCATCTGTCAATGACATACTGATCATAGACAAACTCCCTTTTTGCTTCCTCCCATGAGTCATTCAGCTGAATTGGCACCCATTTATCCAAGTGAGGATATTTGGTGTCCATTGGGATCAATAGCTGTGGCTTCATCTTGTTGTAAGTTGCTCTCTTCCTTCTTGGCTTCTGGAAGTCTGTTCTTCTCTTATCTCTTGCTCTGTTGGTCTCTTCCATCAAGTCCATTTTTTCTTGGGCCCTCATCATGGCCAGTTTCTGTTGTGTTTCAGGGTCTTTGCCATACCCTTCATGAAACAGCTTTGATGGATCATTGAGTACCACAATCTTTGTCTTCTTTGGTCCAGGTCCAAAGCCTTCTTCATATAAGATTTCCACATCTTCAGTGACTTTGGTACTTTCAGTGGACTTAGTCTCAGTAGACTTGTCTTTTTCAGCAATCTTGGGCTCTTCAGCTGTTTTGGCCTTCTTTGAGATAGGCTCATCATCAATAACTCTGAATTCAGGTGGAAGATCAAGGCTATTGGGAAAGTCAGTGAATTTCTCAACTTGTCTCTTCTTTCCTTGGGCCTTCTTGATCTTTCCTCTAGTTTGGACACCTTCAGCATCCTTGTCCAAACCAGATACTTCACCACCTGGTCTTTGTTGTAGCCTCACTTTTTCCTCTTGAGCTGAGGTCATAGAGTTCTTCAATGCCAGTGCTAACTGCTCCTCTTCATCCAATTCTTCCAAGTTCAGCACTGCAGGCTCTTTTCCCTTTCCTACAGGGGTTTTGTCCTTCCCTTTCACTGGACTCCCAATCACTAAGGCACCTTTTGCCCTTACTTTTTCCCTTTCCCCCTTTTTGGCAGCATCAAAACATTCTGGCTTCAGTTCACTCATAGTGGATGCCAATAAGGACTGGGCTTGGGTTAGAGACTTCATGTCCTCCAACAGATATACATTCTCATCATGTATATTTTGCATCCTGTCACTACTTAAGCTAAGAAAGGCAAGAACAGGCTTCATTTTCTGTTGAACAACCTCCTCCATGGTTGCCTTAAGAGATGCATCCAATTGGGCTTTCAGGAGCTCAGTGAGGTTGGCCACTGCACCTTCAGCAATGTTGGCCAACACTTCTTGGGAAAACTTTTCTGAGGCTGCTTTGACCATAGCTAGCCTTTGCTCTTCAGCTCTTCTCTTCTGCAAGGCTGTCTTCTTGCCAAGAGCTTGCTTGATTGTCAATCTGATAGCTTGAACATTTGCATTATGATTGTCTCTTAGCCTTTTTTGATCCTTCTTGACCTCCTTTGAGATGTTTTCCATACTGACTTTGGCTTTGTGAACTTCAGTAGAGATGGTTTGAAGACCAGATTCTACTCCTTCAATTCTTGCTTCCAATGTGGGTAGCACCACATCTTCAGAGCCAGTTAGTCTCATTTCAACAGAAGCTAGGGTTCTTCCATGCTCATCTAATGCTCCAGAAGTTTCTTCATGAGCTGTTTGAACTTGTTGAGCCAAGGAATCCAACTTCTCTGATTGCATCCCAAGCAAGGCTTGTGCTGATCCAGTGTCAACTTGGATGGGAGCATCTGTCAAGAGATCTTCCCACTTGGACAAGTGTCCTGAAGAGATGTGGATAATGGTCCTGAATTCCAATGGACAAGTGTCCTGAATAATTTCAGCCATCTCTTCTGATATTCAGTAGACTTGACCAAGTCTGCTGAGAACCTTCTCAGTTTCTATATATCCATTAACTTTTCATGAGATTTACTTGTCCAACTTCCCTGGATCAAGTAATCCCAACTCTGTTGATAGCTCCAGAAATCTTGCCTCTGCAAGTGGCTTAGTTAGAATATCAGCTTTTTGATGATCAGTGTGGATCTTGACCAACTTTATGTCCTTCTTCTCCACATGGTCTCTAATGAAGTGATGCTTGATGTCCACATGCTTGCATCTTGTGTGCAATACAGGATTCTGTGATATAGCAATGGCACTATTGTTATCACAAAATATTGGCACTTCAGTAGAGTTGACTTTGTAGTCTCTCAGTTGTTGTCTCAGCCAAAGGATTTGAGCACAACAACTTCCAGCTGCAACATATTCAGCTTCAGTGGTGGAAGTAGCCACTGTGTTCTGCTTCTTGGAGAACCAAGATATAAGCTTGTTGCCCAAGAATTGACAAGTCCCTGAAGTGGACTTTCTGTCAATTTTACAACCTCCATAGTCAGCATCTGAGTAGCCAGTTAACTCAATGTTGTCATCAGCAGGGTACCAAAGGCCTAGATTTTCAGTGCCTTTGAGATACCTCAAAATCCTCTTTGCAGCCTCAAGATGGCTTTTCTTAGGATTTGCTTGGAACCTTGCACAAACACCTACTGCAAAGGTGATGTCAGGTCTGCTGGCAGTGAGATAGAGGAGTGAACCAATTATTCCTCTATACTCAGTAGAGTTGGTTGAAATACCACTCTCATCAGGATCCATCTTCCAATTTGTGTTCATTGGGATCCTTACTGGCTTGCTAGTTGTACACCCAAACTTCTTGATCATTTCTCTGGTGTACTTAGCTTGGTTGATGAAGATTCCTTCTTTTGATTGCTTGACTTGAAGACCCAAAAAGAAGTTCATCAACCCCATCATGGACATCTCAAACTTGCTTTGCATTAGCTTTGAGAATTTCTCACACAGCTTCTCATTGGGGGATCCAAATATTATGTCATCCACATAAATTTGGACAAGCAAGATGTCCTCTCCTTCAGATATTCTGAAAAGAGTTCTGTCCACAGTTCCCTTGGTGAATCCATGATCCAAGAGAAATTGTGACAGTGTATCATACCAAGCCCTAGGGGCTTGCTTGAGTCCATATAGAGCTTTCTTGAGTCTGTAAACTTGGTTTCCAACCTCAAAACCTGGTGGTTGCTCTACATAGACTTCTTCCTTCAAGACTCCATTCAGAAAGGCACTCTTGACATCCATTTGGTATACTTTGAACCTCTTGTGGGCTGCATAGGCTAGAAAGAGCCTTATTGCTTCTAGCCTTGCCACAGGTGCAAATGTCTCATCATAGTCAATGCCTTCATGTTGGCAATAGCCTTTTGCCACAAGTCTTGCTTTGTTTCTAACAATCACATCATTTTCATTTTTCTTGTTCTTGAACACCCACTTTGTTCCAATAACATCTTGATGTGAAGGCCTATCCACCAGCTCCCATACTTCATTTCTGGTGAATTGATTCAGTTCTTCCTGCATGGCTGTGATCCAATTGGCATCTTGAAGTGCTTCCACAATATCACTTGGTTCTTGCTCTGACAAGAAACAACAGAAAAGAGCACTTTCACCATGAAATCTTCTGGTTTTGACTCCAATACTTGGGTCACCAAGTATTAGATTAGTAGGATGGTCTGATAACCAAGTCCTTCTTTTTCTGATCTCTTCAGTAGAGTTGTCCTCTACTGAAGTTGAGTCAATTTGATCATAGAATTCAGGATAATTGAATGCAGGATCTAATTCAGGATCATAATCAGGGGTGTTGTCCTCAATGTCAGGGACATTTGTATTTTCAACATTTTGAGTTCCCCCTTGATTATTTGACCTGTTGACTACCTCAGCAGGAACTGCTTCTTCATTGGTAGTTGTTACCTGGATGTGAACTGGGATTGGATCATTCAGTTCACCATTCCTTTCAGTGGGATTTGCCTCAGGAAGGTTTCCTTCAGGATGGTTGTCCAACATAGAGTTTTCAGGTAGACTGGCTTGGACAACATTAATGAATTCAGTGTCTTTGTCTTTTAGGCTTAGTCTGGTTGTTCTTTGTGTGATTTCTTCTGATTCCAAGTTCTCATTCCTGAACTCATGAGTAGATTCATCAAACACAACATGAGGTGTTTCTTCCACAATAAGAGTTTTCTTGTTGTAGACCCTGAAAGCTTTGCTGATTTGGGAGTATCCAAGAAACACTCCTTCATCAGCTTTGCTATCAAAGGCTTTCAACTGATCTTTCCCATTATTGTGAATGAAACACTTGCAACCAAAAATGTGAAAGTAAGACACTTTAGGCATTCTTCCTTTCCAGAGTTCATAGGGGGTTTTGCCTTGCCCCTTAATAATCAAACATCTATTTTGAGTATGGCATGCAGTGTTTATAGCTTCAGCCCAAAACCTCTTAGGTAATTTTGAATCAGCAATTAGAGTTTTAGCAGCTTCTTTTAAAGTTCTATTTCTTCTTTCTGCAACTCCATTCTGTTGGGGAGTTCTAGCTGCTGAGGTTTCATGAGCTATTCCATTAGATGTGCAATACTCATTGATGTATGAGTTAATGAACTCTGTGCCTTTATCAGATCTTATCTTGATAATGCTAAGGCTTTTCTCATTTGACAATCTCTTTAGAAGTTCAGGCAGTTTGACTTGAGTTTCCTTCTTATTAAGGAGAAATACTACCCATGTGAACCTAGAGAAGTCATCTACTACAACCAATGTGTATTTTCTACCATTTATGCTTGCAGGGGTAATTGGTCCAAAAAGGTCCATATGCAACAGTTCAAGTACCCTTTCAGTAGAGATGACTGGTTTTCCCTTAAATGAGGCTTTGATCTGTTTTCCTTCTTGGCATGGTTTGCAAACATGCTCTTTAATGAAAACCTCATTAGGTAGTCCTTTGACTAATGCATTTCTAGCAATTTTGTTCATTGTTTTAAAGTTCAGGTGGTTTAATATTTTATGCCATAACCAACTTTGTTCACTAGAACTCTTAGCAATGAAGCATGCAGCATCAGTAGACTTGTCCCAGTCTGCAAAATACACATTTTCTTTCCTAGTTCCAGTCAATAGAATTTGTTGAGTCTTATTCTTGATTAAGTATTTTCCACTTGAAAACTCAACATTGAAGTTTTTATCATAGAATTGACTGATACTTAGGAGATTATACTTGAGACCAGCCACATAAGATACATTGGATACTTTGATGTTACCAATCATCAAAGTACCATAACCTTTTGTAGTTGCTTGTGAGTTGTCTCCAAAAGTGACATTTGGGCCTTCTTTTTCAATGAAATCAGTGAGAAGTTCCTTGTTTCCAGTCATGTGCCTTGAACATCCACTGTCAAGATACCATGCTGACTTTTTGCTCATGCTCCTCTTCTTGTGGCCCAATGGTACCTACAATTAGATGGGTTTAGGTACCCTTTGAGTTTTGGGTCCTGAGAGGTTAGCTGTACCTTTAGGAACCCAAACTTGCCTAATAACCCTGATTGATTCAAGGTGGCTAAGTTGTCTTCCTTTAGCATCTAAATACACTGTCTTTCCCTTAAATGCCTTTGGGAAAGTGTGTGTGAATGTGTTAACTCTATAAGTTTCAGGGGAGTTGTCAAGTCTCCTGAACTTTTGAGTTCTTTGTGCAGCTTGAGGGAATCTTTGAGGAAAGGCTTTCTTATGACCATTACCCTTTGGTATGAAGGGTTTTGGTTGTCTCATTTTATTCTGCCTTTGAGGAAAGTTGTCCCTAGGTCTATTCAGCTGAGGCTTTCTCAAAAGAGTTGGCCTAGGCTGATTATACCTTGGATACTTCCTCTGAACATTGTTCAGTAGAGATGCCCTACCATTGGGTCTACTCTGCTGACCAATATTCCTCTTGTGTTCGGGAGCTTTGGCCATTTCCTTAGGTTTTGGCCTAATCTCCTGAAGCACTTGAGTAGGCATAACATCCATTTTGCCCTTTCCTTTGTTCAGTGGCTGAATTATTTCATTTTCAGTTTGTGCCACTGACTTAACAAAGATTCTCTTAGTGTTACTCACAGAAGCAACACTAAGACAAGGTGAAGATTCAAATGGATCAAAACCTAATCCACTTCTTTGAGCCATAGGTCTTTGATAACTCTGAATTTCCTCTATTGCTCTAGAGGATTTCTTCAGAGCAGACATCTTTAATTTCAGGCTCTCTTCACTTGATTTAAGAATATCATATTCATGTGAGAGGTTTTCAAACTTGGCATTGAGAATTTTGATTTCAAAATCTTTTTTCTTCTGAGAGAGAAGTTGATCATCAATCTCCTTTTGTTGGTCAACTATCCTGAGATTTGCTTCCTCAAGCTCTCTCAAGACTTGTTGATACAACTCAGTAGACTTGACATCAACAACTGCCTCAGAGTTTTTGGCAAGTTCAATAGCCAATCTTTCATTTTCCCTCACACAGTTATCATGAAATTCTTGTAACATAGTGAAGTCTTCCATCAACTTTCCAAGGGAGAGTTTCAAGTTGACCTCACTATTGTTTTGTGAGATGAATGATGGTGAGCTAGAAGTGGAGGATACCTCATCATCCTCAAGAGCCATGTTGCAGACATCATCATCATCATCAATGTTGGAGAATAGTCCATCAGAGGAGTTGAGGCTTTCAGCACTATCAGATTCTTCACCAGCCATCATGGCCTTTCTGTTGGTGAATTTCCTATCTCTTTTGGCCTGCCTCTCCCTTCTCTCCTTAGAGCTTAATTCAGGGCAATCATACTGGAAGTGCCCTTTCTTTTTACAGTTATAGCATAGATCTTCATCATCTTCTTTCTTTGATTCTTCTCTTCTTTTTGATGATGAAGGTTCAGCTCTACTGGACCTTCTCCTATCAGAGTACTTGTCCTCTGATCTTTTCTCTTCAGGCTTTTTGACTTCCGCCTGTGCTTCAGGAGAGTTGTATCTCCTGAATTTGTTGTCCTGGTAGAATTTCTTGTATCTACCAAACCTTGAGTTTATCTTTTCAAACCTTCTAGCCATCAAGGCTAGTTCTTCCTTCATTTCAGTCTTTGAGACTGACTTTGATGATCTTGGAGTGGACTGCATCTCTGGTTCAGCAGTTTTGGCTTTGAATGCCACTCCCTTAGTAGGATTTGAAGGTTCCTCAATAGGCTTTCTTCTATTGAGGTCGAACTCATAAGCTTTGAGTTCAGAGAAGATTTGTTGCATGGGCATGGTGGAAAGATCTTTGGTGTTTTGCATCATTACAGCATAGACATCCCACTTTTGAGTGAGACTTCTCAAGATCTTCAACCCCACTTCTCTCTTGGTGTAGACCTTGCCCAGTGAGTTGATTTCATTCATCACATCAGTGAATCTACCAGCAAACTTATCAATGGATTCCTCAGACTCCATTGCAAACTGTTCAAATTTCTGCACAGCAACTTGGAGCTTGTTCTCCTTGATCTTTTCAGTACCCTCACACATTTCAGCAAGAGTATCCCAAATTTCTTTGGCTGTTGTGCAGTGGTAGACTCTACCCATAATTGCATCTGGAATTGTTTGGTAGAGGGTGTTCATTGCTAGATAATTCAGATTATCTTTCCTTTTTTCATCAGTAGTGAAGTCATCTTCATCTTTGGGTAGTACATCTCTTGTATCTGCCCTTTGAGCCTCTGTGACTCTGGGATTGACAAAGGTGAACACAAAAGGACCTCTTGTGATCACTCTCAACATATCAGTATGAAGAGATGCAAGATGAGCCCTCATTCTGATTTTCCAAAAATCATAGTTATTAATTGAGAACATGGGCAGTTTGTGATGTGAAATGTGGTTGACTGGATTTGTGGCCATGTTGTCCAATCCTTGGATAGTAGGAGGTGGAACAGCAGCATTGTTGTTGGTCATAATTCAAGAACAAATAGTCAGTCAAAATACACTAAGGATTTCAGAGAGATCAGTTCAGTGACCACAGCCAATATGTGATTTTGAAAACCAAAATGGCTTTTCAGAAGCAGTGGTCTTTGAACCCCTGCTCTGATACCACTTGTTGGTCCTGAAAGGAGTAGATAACAAGTGTATGGGGGGGGGCGGGGAATACACTTGTATGCAAATTCTTTTCAAACTTAATCAAACCAGAGCTCAGCAAGGTTGTCTTGGACAACTCTGCTGAAGAAGATTAACTCTTCTAAGATAATCAATCTACTAAGTACTATTGAGTAAGTAGTTGAATAACTATCTAGGGGAGTTATATGTGCGGAATAGTGGTTGGCCCTTTTAGTTTAAACTCCTTTAATTTCTGAAATCACTTAGTCAATGTAACATAGTCCAGTTTTCAGGGAACTTGTCCAAATAGGTTTTTGCACAGTCTTTGAATGTTCATCCTTGAAAGATCAGTTTTGTGTGCAGTGTTGATGTATTGTAAGTACTTGAAATGTAAATCAACACAAGAGTTTATAGTGGTTCAGAGACTCAAGCTCCTACATCCACTTTCCCTGATTTAACAGGATAATTCCTTCACTCTTGGAATTAACTTGTTTTATAGTGCCAAGGTGCACTTGATCAAGAACACCACTCTTGGTGAATTGATCCCTATGATGTCTAGAGTCCTAGTACCCTCTTCTCAACTCAGAACTGAACTGTTCTTCTCTCAACAGTCAGCTCCTACCACTTCTACTACTACAACCTTCTCACTTTCACTCTTGAAAGATATGAGGATTGAAGTAAGGTTCCAACTAATGAGATATCCTTTACAATGGAGATCAGTGTATAAGGATAGGATATCTCTCTAAGCTTGTGTATGGATGTACAATGAAGTTCAGCTTAGATTAAGTGTTTGAACACTAAGATAGTCTTTGAAAGCTTTGAAAGCACTCTAGCTTGTAAGAACTTGAGCTTAGTTGGTTTGTGTTGAGATTAGTTGGATGCTTTCAAATTGGTCTTCACACTTCTGTATTTATAGACAAATGAAGGATTTGCCCGTTGGAGAGGCAGCCTCCAATGTCCATAAATGTCTTCTTTCAGTTCTTCAACTTTGAAGACAGTTTCTTGATAGTGACATGTCCTCATTTGGGAAATAAACGGCTGTAAGAGTTTTGTCTTCATTCTGCAGCACTCTTCCCAATATCTGACTTTCAGATTCTCTTGTTAGAACTTGGACATCACTTCTGAAGGTTGTTCCAATGGTAGGACAATATTCCTCAACATTTGGACAACACTCCTTATCACTATCAGCAGTCTTGCTTATCAGCAAGGTTGGCTTGCTCTTCTTCAGATGACTTGGCTCTTTCCCTTTATTTCTCTTGAAGATGATCTTAGCTTATTTCTTTGAAGATCTTTAGGGTGTGGTTGTCTCTTTCTCTTCAGCATAGTTGACCTCAGGCTTTCAGAGCACTTGATCTTGATTAATTGAGCTGAGACAACTCCTCTGGACAACTCTCCTGATCAGCATACTTGTCTTTCAGCAGACTTGATCATGATTCCAGAGTTTGAGCCTTGAGGGGACTTGTTCTTGATGTACTTCAAAGCATATGTTCCCCCTCAATTTGTGCATCTAATCATCTAAGAGCTACCTAACATATTAGCTCCTCATCTAGCCTTTATACTATATGTTCTAACATGTCTAGAGCATATTCAATCATAACTTAGGCATGTCTCAGGGGGTTTTGGTATTCAATCAAAACACAACTCATTTTATTCCCAACAAGGCTGATCTATTGAGTTTAAAAGGCTTAAGAAAAAATTCAAGTCCAATCTATTTGACTAAATGAGCTTCTAAATTTTTTTTAGTCCGGTTTGTTTATTAAACGAACCAAGCCAAGTCGATCTTTAGTAGGTCGAGTTCTAGACACACGTCGAATAGTCTGATCCATTCTTACCCCTACTTAGGAGTTTCAAACCTAAAACTTAGAGAGAAACACACCTCTAACTTTCAAACCTACCCCTAGATTTAGCCTTTAATTCGATAAAATTGTGTTTTTGGTCTCATTAACCATGGCCTCGTTGGGTTTTGACATGTGATTTTTGGACTTGGTCCCCTTCGATGATTTTTACGCACACTTGGTCCTACACGAATTTGTATTGTAAACTTGATCCCAACTTCCGTTAAAAGTTAACTTGACTGTTAAATTCCATTGTAGATTTAGTCCCATAGGATTCGAAAAATAGATTTAATAAATATCTATTTTATTTTTTTTAAACGTCGATAAATATCATATGAAATAACATTGTATATTACTCTATATTCTATATAAATTTATATTCAAAAGTAAAATTTGTTCAAATGGTTTTACCTAAAATAATAGGGTATTAAACAAATTTCACAAAAACTTATATGCAATATTGCATACATGCATTTCAGTTATTCATACACATATTCTTTATAAATACATCCACAATTCACACACATTTTTTATAAATACACCCACAAACTTAATTCACACACACATTTTTTATAAATATACCCACTGACAGCTCAATTCACACCCACATTTTTTATAAATGCACCCACTGATAGAAATTGAACATGGTCGTCTTCTCCGAGCAGTTTTCGATCACCTCATGCCGCGGTCGGACGCTGCAATTTACGATTACCTTAATCCTTAAATATTTTATATTTCTTTAAATATTCTTTAATACTAATCATTATGGGTCAATGTTATTTTGTATTACGTGCAATAATATATCTTACTACATGCAATAATATATGTTACTATATATTATAATGTAGGTTATTTAATCAATAAAAAAAATATAAAAATATAAAAGAATCAATATTACTATATAAAATTGTGTTATTACTACATGTAATAATTTGTTTTACTACATAAAAAATTATATGTTACTACATACTACAGTTTGAATTACTACATTGAACAGACGTTTGTTACTATATGTAACTTTATCAAATGATCTAATATTTTTCACATCATCCTATAATAAAACATTTTGTATTACAACATGATTATTGTGTTTACTACATTCGATAATATATGTCACTACATATTATAATGTGAGTTACTACATCAATAAAAACACTAGAAAAAATGTGTTACTAAATAAAAGAATTTGTATTATTATATAAATAGTTTGTGTTATTACTACATAAAATAATGTGTATTACTACATATTACAATTTGAATTACTACATTTAATATCCCGCGTTCGACAATAAAATAAAAGATAAAAAAATCACAGAAACGAGTAAAATAAACGGATTAAAAATTTCGAATTAAGCTGTCAGTGGGTGTATTTATAAAAAATGTGTGTGTGAATTAAGTTTGTTGGTGTGTTTATAAAAAATGTGTGTATGAATTAAGCTTGTGGGTGCATTTATAAAGAACATGTGAGTGAATGACTGAAATGCATATATACAATATTTCATACAAGACTAGCCCTTTTACACCGATGAATTAAATGTTTGTTCAAATAAAAGTGCATTTATAGTCTAAAATAGTACTCCCTCCGTCCCCGAAAAGTTTGTGGGGAATCTTGGGCACATGATTTAAGAAAAAAGTGTAATGATGAGAGTGTTAAGGGATAATTTTGTAAACTTTTATATATAAAGTAAATAAAGTAGGTGGGTTGAGTGTATAGTGTTCCAAAAGTAATGGCATGAAGGGTAAATATATGTATATTGTGAGGGTGAGAATTGTGGTAATTATTTCTATTTTGAGATATGCAAATTTTTCGGGGACAAACTAAAAAGGAAAGTATGAAAACTTTTTAGGGAAGGAGTGAGTAGTTTTTAATCGTATGAGATCAAACCTGCAAATATGCTAAGATTTACTTTTCGAATCTTATGAGACTAAATTCAGAATAGGATTTAACAATCAATTTAACTTTTAATGGAAGTTGGTATCTTTTTTTTTTTTTTTTAAGAACAATACTAGGAGTATTACAATATGCTATCGATTACACCTCCTAATATGTTGGGGAATATCATTTTCACTCCAATCGTAAGGATATGAAACATTCCAAGCAGACTTAGCAACCAAATGAGCAATCATGTTTTCCTCTCTGGGAATATGATCACAGGCCCATTTCGATTGTTCACCAAAAAACCGTCTTATTTTAACCACAATCTCGTTTTCCAGCCCATCAAGAGAAATAGATCGCTGAATAGCTTCAATGGCTATTGCAGAGTCCATACACAACTTGGCAACCTGCTTGCCACCTTCAAAGCATTTAGTTAAGCCAATCTCAGCAGCTTTAAGCTCCGCTGCAACTATAGAACCTGGGTTTTGAATTCGCTCACCACCCGCAAATATTAACACACCATTTTTGTCGAAAAGAGCATAACCAATTGCAAAAAAATCTTGATCAGGATTAAACGCAGCATCCACACAAAGACAATCTTTTAGCTTTCTCAACCATTTTAAATTATGGCTGCTTGATTTCTGATTATGATTTAAGGCACCAACATGAAGAAAATCATACCAATAAACAAGCGCCCATTTAACCTCGAACTTGGGCAAGCACATACCTTCAAAGGTACCCCTTCTATCCATATGCAGCCATTTGCATCTTTCTTTCCAAATTGCCCAAGCAATAACAACAATGTGCTGAAGTAAGTCAAATTTCTTGAGTAAGGCTGCAGTAAGTAGCTGTATAATATTTTCATGCACCCAACCTTTCATCTCTACCCACATACCCTGCCTTTTCCAAACATTTCTAGCAAAGACACAGTTGAAAAGAACATGCATAGTGTCCACATAATATGCTCCACAACACAAACAACAAGGGGGAATAGGGACGTGATGACTAACCAGATTGCCCTCAGTTGCAAGCGTGCCATTCATAAGCTTCCATCCAAAAATCCGGATTTTAGGGGGTACTCTTAGTTGGTATCAAGTTTGCAATATAAATTCATGTAAAATCAGATAAAAAAAATATTGAGGAGAACCAAATCCAAAAACAATGTGTCAAAACCCATCGAGACAATGATTAATGAGACAAAAAAAAAAATGCAATTTTCAACTAATAACTATTGGATCTTAGGAACTATCACTCTAGTTGCCTCTTGGTTCTTTTCATTTTATTTTTACTTTTCTTGTATTCAATACTTTGATGGGCAATTCTTACGTCAGTCATATTTTACGAAGTGACTATATAGTCACTTTATCGAATCGCGCCACGTGGCGTCGTAAACGTCGTAACGACCTGCTACCTGTTATATAAGTTTAAGTTATTTATATAATTTTTTAAATTATATTTTATTATTTACTATATTACCCTTCTTTTATTTAAATTATTTTTAATATATATATATATTAAGTAAAATTATTGTTCTACCCTTTCTTTTTAAATTTTATTTATATTTTACCTGCACCCACTAATTTAATGAGTGCACCCCCTAATCATATTTTTACTACAATTATCTGCACCCGCTAATTTAATGAATTCACCCCCTAATCATATTTTTACAACAGTTATCTGCACCCGCTCATTTAATGAGTTCACCCCAAAATCATTTCTTTTTTACAACAATTATCTACACCAGCTCATTCTATGAGTTCACTCCCAAATTATTTTTTACCACAATTATCTACACTCACTCATTTTATGAGTTCACCCCCAAATTATTGCTTTACCACGGTTATCTGCACTCGCACATTTTATGAGTGCACCCCAAAATATTTTTTAAAAAATAATCACATTTAAAAGACTATATTATCCTTTTATTATTTTACACAAAATATAATAAAATAAACTCTAAAAAATCAATTTACCACCAAATCACCCATATTTAAAAAAAAAAAACCTAAAAATATAATTAATAAAAAACTATCGAAATTAGCCACAAATCTCAATTTTTTTCTTTTTAATTTTTCTTCCCCCTCCTCTTTTTCTTTTTTCTTCCCATTTTCAATTTTTTTTTCAAATTTTTTATTTCCTTGTTTTTTTTCTTTTCCTTTTTAAATTTTCCTGTCTTTCTTTTCCATTTTTTGCATGTGTATTTTTTTAATTTTAATACAAAATAATATTATAGGTATAATTTTATTAAAGTCGATCGGCGGTGCACCTAAATTTTAATTTTAATTTGATGAGTAAAGGACCTGCCGGAAATCCATGCATGTCGGCGGGTGACCCAGCCACCACCATGCTCGACCACCCCCTCGACGGCGACGGCGGCGCTTCGGTCTCGGCCGCTGAAGCCCGAGACCCCTCCTCGAATCGCAATCGCGATTCTTCACTTCCATAACAATCCACATAATCTTCCATCTCGGCCACGATCCATGGCAGCCGAAATCCTCTCCTCATTTCGACCACCGACGCGACTGCTTCGATCAATTTCCCTTGCGTTCGCGATCCAGGAGCTTCTCCTACATCAACGGCGCTCGCCTGCAACACTCGGATTGACGCTGCCTATCTCTCGTCGTTCATCTCTGTCCAAATCGAAGCTACATTGCTTCATCCGTCTTCTTCACCCTGCTCCTGCGCAGACTCTTCCTCTGGCTGACGACGGCCCGACGGAGGACTGTGAGTATGTTGCTGATGGATCTCTGACCGGACGATACTCGGAGCCGGTGACCTTGCTGATGAAATCTCAAGCAACGATTGCTGACCTAGGTTGCCCTCCCATTGGGCTAGGGTTTCCTTCAATTGGGCTTGGTAATGTGCACCCTCTATTTTCTTTAGTACACCCTGATCTGCACTCTCTCCACTCTTTTTTATGGTATTATTGTTATTGGTATTATTGATACTGGTATTACTAGTTATTGATTGCGGTGTTACTATTAATACACTATTGAATTAATATTAATGATTATTGATTATTAATTGTGGTATTACTGATTATGTGAAATTATTTATTACTGATTATTATTATTTTTATGGTATTACATATTATTATTTATGGTATTACTGATAATTGTTTTTGGTATTATTGAATATAATTAGATTTGTGAAATTATTTGTTATTGTATGAGATATTATTATTCAATGTTCATGGTATTACTACTTACTGTTCATGGTATTACTGATAATTATTTTTTGTATTATTGAATATAATTAGATGTGTGAAATTATTTGTTATTGTATAAAATTTTACTGATTAATATTAATGGTATTACTGATTAATGTTCGTGGTATTACTAATTATTGTTAATGGTATTACTGATTACTGTTTATGGTATTACTGGTTATTACTTGTTGTATTACTGACTACTCCCTCCTTCATATTGAAAGCTACCCAACTTTCCTTATTCGTTTGTCCCAATGAAAGTTACCCATTCCTTTTTTGCCAAACTATCCCCTCTCACATTTCATTATATTCTTCTCTCTCTCAATCACATCACCTCTCATACATCCTGTTGGGAAATAAATTGATTTTGATTAAGATACCAAAACCCCTGATTGATGAAGGTCAGATTAGTTGAGATACAAATGAGAAAGCATCAGTCTAGTTCTCTCAGGGTAGTTGAGACAGTAGAAATGCCTAAGTCTAAATTTCAAAAATGTTGTGAGATTTCTAGTTCAGGATAGTTGTCCAAAGCTGTAAATGTTAGGCAGCTTTATGTGCTTAAGTCTCTTAGGACAAGTCTGCTGGTTTTAAAGAGACAAGTATGTTGAAGAGGACAACATGGCTGAATGATCAAAGATAAGAAGTCAAGTTGCAAGGTACTGATAAGAGCTATATCAGATCAGCTTAAGGACTTGAAGATCAAGAGCATTGAATAATGCATGCACAGAAGACAAATTTAATGAAGCATTTAATGTCATCAAGCCTGAACAAGCATTGAAGACTTAGAAGCATTAAAGACTGAAGAATTGAATGAATGTTGGAACATTCCACTTGCAGCAGGAATGTTCAGGGCACTTGTCCCATCTTACCGTTGGTGGAGTACAAAGTCTGCCACAATCAACCTTGGGAAATGTGCAAATTTGAAAGCTGACACAAGTCATCTCAGCCGCATTTTTCAGAAGTCAACACATTCATTCAAGCAACCATTGAAGAACCTTTTACACAGTGGATAATAGAAGGTTGGCTTCCATAGCCGTTTCAATGGAGCTGCAAATACACAATTTGAAATGCTATCTCTCCAACGGATAGTTGATCAAACTGCTCTATAAATTCAGAAGTGATCCAAGGATTCATGCATCCAACTATCTGCTATCAAACTACTATCAAGCAATCAAAGGAAACCAAAGCTGCTCTATACAATCCTAAGTTTCCTGATCACTTCAAAAGTTAAGCCATTCTTGTAACATCCCAAGCTTAGCACTGAGATATCCTATAACCTTTACACTGTACTTATTGTAAAGGGTATCTCTATTAGTTGGAACCAGAACCTCAAACCCTTACCTCATTGAGTGAAGTAGAGTTTGTTGTAGAAGTGAGGAGTTAAGGACTGTTAAGTGAAAATTCAGTCTTAACTCAGTAAGATTGAGCACTAGGACTCAGATTATCCTAGGGATCAAAGCACTAAGATAGTGTTGTTGATCAGTGCACCTTGGCACTATAAAACAAGTTAATTCCAGGTTTAAGGAATTATCCTGTTCAATCAGGGAAAGTGGATGTAGGAGCTTGAGTCTCAGAACCACTATAACTTGTTGTGTTATTTACTTACTGCATTATTTTATTTACTTACATTCTTGCAAAAGATCACACTAAAAAGGTTTATCTCAGCAAAGTTGAACAAAATAGTGTTTTGGACAAAGACCCTGATCAACTGATTTTTCAGAAACTATTTGGAGTATTCTTTCAAAGATAAGGCCAACCACATTCCGCACTTAACAACTCTTTTAGATAGTTATCCAACTGATCACTTCATAGTTTTCAGTAGGTTAAGTATCTATTAAAGTTATCACTCAGAATAGTTGACAAACAACTTTCCTGATTAAGTAAAACAGTTTTGAAAACGAAAAGAATTTGCATAAACAAGTGCATTCCCCCCCCCCCCCCAATGCACTTGTGTCATACTCCATTCAGGACCAACACATCCACTTATTATATCATATTTTTTAACCTCTGTGTCCGAAGCTCATGAGGAGCTTTCACTGGGACGGAGGGATTATAATAAAATCATACATATAATATTATTTTGTATTAAAACTAAAAAATATACTAATAAAAAAAAAGTCGGAAACAAAAAAAACCAAGAAATAAAAAGTTTGGAATAAAAATTGAAAATGGGAAGAAAAATTAAAAAGAAAAAAAATTGAAATTTGTGCCTAATCTCGATAGTTTTTTTTTAATTATGTTTTTACGATTTTTTTTCTAAAAATATGAGTGATTTGGTGGTGAATCGACGGTAACTCGGCAATAACTCGGTTGTAGATTGTAAATGTATAAATTAGGGTTGATTTTATTATATTTTGTGTTAATTAATAAAAAAATAATATAGTCTTTTAAATGTAATTATTTTTTTTTAAATATTTTGGGGTGAACTCATAAAATGAGCGGGTGCAGATAATTGTGGTATAAAAATAATTTGGGGGTGAACTCATAAAATGAGCGGGTGCAGATAACTTTGGTAAAAATATAATTTGGGGGTGAACTCATAAAATGAGCGGGTGTAGATAACCGTTGTAAAAAAGAAATGATTTGGGGGTGAACTCATAAAATGAATGGGTGCAGATAATTATGGTAAAAAATGATTTGGGGTGAACTCATAAAATGAATGGGTGTAGATAACTATGGTAAAAAATGATTTGGGGTGAACTCATAAAATTAGTGGGTGTAGATAATTGTTGTAAAAAAAATGATGTGGGGGTGAACTCATAAAATGAGTGTGTGTAGATAACTGTTGTAAAAATATAATTCGAGGGTGAACTCATTAAATTAATGGGTGCAGATAAAATATAAATAAATAATTAAAATTAAAATAAGGGGTACGGTACATGCGAGTGTACACAAGTATCACCCTTTTTTCTTCCCCAAATTCAATTAGTCGGCACAATTCTTAAGATGATTGAGAATGACTTATTTCTCCCCAAATTGATTTAATTTGAAGCTCTCAATCGCCATTATGAGGTTTGAAGCAAGAATGAGTTTTTCTCATTGATTTGGTTTGTTTTATTGTTAATAAATTGATTTGATTTATTTTTTGTTATTAATTTTATTAATATCATAAGGGTAAATATGTAATTTTAAACATTACATATTTTAATTACATTAACAAAAATATAATAAATTATTTTATTGTATAAGGATAAAAATGTAAATTTACAATAATATATTTTAATTAATTTAATTTAATAGAAAATACAAATTTATGACATATTACGACACATTACGACAATACATATCGTAAAATTTATAAAAGGTAACAGGTCATCAAATTTAAAACCTTTAGATTAGATTTTTAATGGTTTAGATTAACTGACTACGGTAATCATTACGACACGTTACGACACCCTAACTACATATAGATGGTCCTATTTAATTACGACACGTTACGACACGTTACTTGTACTTGATGGCTGGATGCACTGTTTTAATTATCGTCTTTTAATTAAATTATTTGCCCAGTAAAAAAAAAAGGGTTGAATGAGTTTTTGTGCAATATTCCCCGAATTTTGATTTTTGGGTTGACTAGAGATTCCCTTTTTGGCATATGAATAATGTTACTAATTTTATGAATTTCAAGCCTCGAACCAATCTTTAAATACCCTATCCCCTATTAGTATAATAGGGAGTTGAGTTTGCTTACGTGTCGTCTTTTGATTGATTTTATTTACGTGTCGTCTTCTGATTAATTTTGTCTACAGTCGTTTTCTGATTGATTTTGCCTAAATTATTAATATCAATTATGTAATACCAATTTCAATGTTACTAATTGATTTTACATAAATAATTGTATCAATTAAAATCATTCAAATTTGTAATGTTACTAATTTCCTAAATTATGTAATACTGATTTCTTCACAATTAATAATCCTCTTTCCATTGCTAGAATTTATTGAAATTTAATTCACCTATATACTAAATAGGCATTTTAAAGATGATTTTGTATATTAATTAAAGGTTATATCAAGAAAATTTCCGTCTTCATTCCATTTTGCTTCTCAATTTTTCTGATTTTTACATTCCGCGTAATACACGAGGTGCTCATCTAGTAAAATAATAATACTTAGTATGTTCTTAAAGGTGATACTTTTTAAATACTTAATCAATATTGAACTTATAATTGATTTTTTAAAGTGAATTTAGAATGCATTACTTTTATACGTGCATTACATAAAGTTTTTGTTTATTTTTTATGTGGAAAATGATAATTATCAATTAAAAATGATACACAATTGATAAAAAAAAAAAATTTTGTTAGTGGGGAAAATAAAATCCGATAAATTTGATATTGAAAGGATTCGTTTGGCCTATTTTTTTTATGCCCTTGAAGTTGACCATGTAACTAACTTCATTAAAAAAAGTTGTCGATTAGAATAACTTCATTAAAAAAAAGTTGATTGAAGAAAAAAAAGTTGTCGATTAGAATAAATGTTTAGATTCGTTGTCGGTTTATTTGTAAAAGAGCTTAATTTGTAAATAAAAAAGGTAGCTGCAGCTATACTCCATCATCTAATACAGACAAGAAAATAAGGGCAAAAATAGGAAACTAAAAAAAGAGAAATAATGGAAAACTCACTCTCTTCAAAAAAATAAAAGGAATCTGTTTGATTCTTGGAATTCGATATACCGTGCCTGTGTGAGAGTGAAAAATAGGTCATAATCAAAAAATGATGAAGAAATTGGGGTACCATTGGAAATCTTGGTGGAGATCTCTTCACAAGAACAATTACTTTATTATCAAGTTGGGGGTTTCAGTTCTTTTGGTGGGTCTTGCTTTTAAGCTTGTTTATAACAGATCCTCTGATTTTTCTCCAGTTTCAGATGCCCCTTTTCTTGAAAACACTCAACTTATTTCTCAAGAAATTACACATCACATTCCTCCCAAAGGTTAGATCTTTTCATGTTTTCTGTTACTGCTCTTTAATACTTTGATTGAATGGCATTTGGCATTCTTATGGAGTTTCCCAATATGTTAGCAAGTTTCTGTTACTAGCTCATTGAGTTTTGGAATTCACTCAAACCACATTATGAAAGGAGATAGTTGGAGGGTTTTATATTTTCTTTATTGGTTGTTTAGAAGAATTATAGTTCTGTTTAGTTGTATAAATATGTGATTTTAATTGCTATCTTGCTCTATTGATAAGATTAGTTACAATTCTTTTGGGAGTTTAGCCTTATGGGTAACAGTATGTTTATTTTACTTGAATTTCTTAGCAGAGGATGGGACAGAATCTATGGAAAGTGAAGGGCAGTGTAGTCTTTTTAGTGGAGAATGGGTGCCTCATAAGGAGGAACCTCTTTATACATACAAGAGTTGCAGGTGGGTTGAAGACCACCAGAATTGTCTGAAAAATGGGCGGCCCGACTCGGGTTATCTTTACTGGAAGTGGAAACCCCGTGGTTGTGAGTTGCCCCGACCTGATCTCGGGAAGTTTCTGGAACTAATGAGGAATAAACATTGGGGATTCATTGGAGATTCGATATCACGAAACCATGTCCAGTCGTTCCTTTGTTTACTCTCAACGGTGAGTTCGATTAAGCTATTGCTGTTGTGTTGATTCACTATGATATTCCTTATTTTGTTCATGCCTATTATATGTCTTCACAGTGAGTAAAGCGTTGAAATTTAAGGTGGAAATGAATTGAAATTGACTAGTGATGTTAGAATTATAGGACTTGTTGCTTTTGATATATTTCTTAAACCTCCTTTTATATCTCGAAAATCGCTAAAATTATGTTGATCGTTGGATATGGGTTGAGATTTTACTGTTCAAGTACTTAAATGGATTTCAATTTCCTCTTGAAGTGTTCTATTTATTTTCCTTTGATCATTTCAAATTATTCTCTAGGTGGCTCTTTCTTATTTTGAAAGTTGAGGATGGATTTTTTTTTTCCAAGTGTTCTCTTGTTGTGATTAGTAAAACTTAATTTAGTGATTGAGAATTTTTTTTTCTACTAGGTTGAAGAAGCTACTGAAGTTTATCATGATGAGAATTACAAAAACAGGAAATGGGTCTTCCCATCGTACAACTTTACCGTGTCAATAATTTGGTCTCCTTTTCTTGCTAAAGCTGCCATCTTTGAAGATATTAATGGTGTATCTACGTCTGAAATTGAACTGCATCTTGACATACTTGATAAGAAATGGACTGAGCAGTACAAGAGCTTCGATAATATGATATTTTCGGGTGGTAAATGGTTTTCTAAAACTGCAATCTACTTTGAGAATAATATTACATTAGGTTGCCATCATTGTTCCAAGGGGAACTTTACCGACATTGGGTTCAATTTTGCTTACCGCAAAGTGATTAGGAACGTTTTTAACTACATTATTGAATCAAAACACCAAGGGGCAATCTTTTTTAGGGCATCAACTCCAGATCACTTTGAGGGGGGCGAATGGTTTAGTGGGGGGACGTGTAAAAGAAAAGATCCGATAAAGGAAGGCGAATTTGAGTTGAATGAGTTGGACAAAATTATCCGTGATGTAGAAGTAGAGGAATTTGAGAAGATATCAGTTAAAGCCTCTGAAAATGGGGTGAATTTCAGATTATTTGATGTGCATCCTTTGTCATTGTTGAGGCCCGATGGACATCCGGGCCCGTATAGATTTGATCATCCGTTTGCCAAAGACTTGAATGCTACGGTAATTAATGACTGCCTGCACTGGTGCTTGCCTGGCCCTATAGATTCTTGGAATGATCTGTTGATGGAAATGATTTTAAATGGTTGAGAAAATTGCATTCTGGTTTCTGTATGGTAATGGTAGATAAGCTGTATAATCTCCACAGAGCACGTTAAATAGTTGAACTATCTTCATTGCTGGGATGATTCATCGATCAACATGGTGAACAATCTTGAAGTTTGCAATTTGCATTAAGTTCGACCCTCATAACTCGCGTTTCTTAATTCTCTAGTTCCGTCTGTTGGAGTGGCACAGCATATTCTTGTGATTGCAAATAGTTCAGATTTTATTTTCTCCATGTGATCACACTTGTAGTGAAAGTTATTATTTGCTGTTATATTATGTCTGGTGTACATTTTGAGATGAGTTCAACTTAAGTACTTGTATTGAATTTTGTATGTTTTGATCCTTGTGTATATTCCATTTTTACAGCAAAAGCATAGAAAAATTACAATGTCTTGTTAATAGGCTGAGACTGTCTATAATATAGAGGTCCCTTTTTTTGGCTTTCCGACTTATTTTAATTCATATGTTCCACTTTTTATGTTTCATTATTATATGTTTTGTAGTCTGAATTTTTAACACGTTTTTGTGTGTACTGCAGATTGTTTTTAAGTAGTACTCATGAGAATACAGATTATTAAAGATTTTTCTGTATTTAATCAGGTAACTAGAAAAATTAATACATTAATCAACCATATTGTTTTGTTTATAAGATGATAAAAATCTATTTTTATCACTACTTTATCATGAGAATACAGATTATTAAAGATTTTTCTGTATTTAATCAGGTAACTAGAAAAATTAATACATTAATCAACCATATTGTTTTGTTTATAAGATGATAAAAATCTATTTTTATCACTACTTTATCAACCCAAACAATGAACGATAATTTATTATACAAACTTTAAGAATTATAATTCATCAATCTGAAAAAAATAAAATAGAAAAATCATGACTAATCCTAACTTACTCTATTATATAGAGAAAATAATGAATAGAGAAATTATGATTAGAATATATGAGGGGAGTATTTATAGATACAAAATATATTTACTATGTATCTCTAATTAAGGAAATAATTATATCTAAGAAAATAAAGATTTATAAGATATATATAATACTCTTATATCCTAATATATTATATATGCCTAATACGCCCCCTAAAGATGGAGTATTATAGGATAGTCCAATCTTGATCATCAGCATTTGAAGACGATAACGAGTAAGAGGCTTCGTGAGAGCATCGGTTAGTTGGTCTTCGGAAGACACATGTGAAACACGTAACTGAGTTGTTTTGATCAAATCCCGAACGAATTGATAGTCAATGGCAATGTGTTTCATTCGAGAGTGAAAATCTGGGTTGGAGCAAAGATACGTCGCATCAATATTGTCGCAGTAGATGGCAGGGAGAGTTTTGATGGAAAAGCATAGTTCTTGAAAGAGGGATTTTAACCATTTTACCTCAGAAGCTGCTGATGCAATGGCCCTATATTCTGCTTCAGTGGAAGAGCGAGCAACCGACTTTTATTTCTTGGAAGACCAGGAGATGGGATTTGGTCCAAGTAAGACAATATAGGCACTTGTCGACGTACGATCATCAGTATTTCCGGCCCAATCAGCATCCGTGAAGCAATGAAGTGAGTTAGATAGGTTGGGGCAGAGGGTAATTCCAACACCTCTAGTTCCATTAAGATATCGAAGGAGGCGTTTTATAGTGCCCCAATGAGTTGTGGTGGGAGCATGCATGAATTGAGACAATTTATGTACATCAAAAGCAATATCAGGTCCAGTAAGTTGGAGGTATTGGAGACTTCCAAGAACTTGGCGATATTGAGTGATATCAGTGGGCGGTGTTCCATTAGAAAGAGATAAACGAGTACAGGTGGAGAGAGGGGTTTGGACAAGTTTTGAAGTGAGCATATCATATTTGGTGAGTAGGTCAATGATATACTTACGTTGGGAGAGAAAGCAAGTTTTCTTAGTACGGAGCACTTCCACACCTAGGAAATAGGAAAATGAGCCTAAGTCTTTGATAGAGAACTTTGTACTAAGGTCTGAGGCCACTTTTGTGAGGAACGAGGTGTTGTTTCCTGTAAGGATTAGATTATCAACATAAACGAGACAATACCAAGTCCGAGGTGCCTGTTTTAGGCCATAGATGGATTTATGTAACTTGCACACATATGTAGGGAAGGTTTTGTCAACAAACCCGGGTGGTTGAGCCATAAATACAGATTCGGCTAAGGAACCGTGAAGGAAAGCATTATTCACATCGAACTGACGAAGTGGCCAATCTTTGATTACTGCAATACTCAGGACTGCTCGAACGGTTGCTGGTTTGACAACAGGACTAAATGTTTCAGAAAAAGTCAACCCTAGGGCGTTGGTGAAAGCCTTTGGCGACAAGTCGAGCTTTGAACTTGTCTAAGGAACCGTCTGGTTTCCGTTTGATGCGGAAGACCCACTTCGAACCAATAATGTTTGTAGAATCATCAGGTGGTACTAAATCCCAAGTACTGTTTTTTAGAAGGACATTAAATTCAGATGACATGGCCTCCCTCCATCGTTCATCTTTTAATGCCTGAGAGACGCAGCTAGGTTCAGTGTCAGAAGATAGAGCAGTTGTGAGACCATACCTCGGATTTAGTTTGAAGATGTTGTTTTGGGCTCGAGTGACCATTCGAGTTCGCTGTTGTACCAGTTGGGGATGGTAGTGAGGGAGCATTTGGCGACTCGAGCTCAAGAGGTGGGATTGTAGGATTAGGGTTTGGGGTCATTGGGGGTGAATTTAGTAAACTGGGGGTGCAGCATTTGGGGTCGATGGGGTGAATTTAGTAAACTGGGGGGTGCAGCGTTTGGGTCGATGGGGGTGTATTTAGTAATATGGGGATGCAGCAGGGCTGGACGGTGGGTTGGGGTGTATTAATCGGGGCAGGGGGTGCGTGTGATGGAATTGGTGGTGGGGCAGTGGTGTCGTCGATAGGTGGTAGATTATGGGGAGGGGTGTATTCATAAAAGTAGTGGATGGGGCAGGAGCAGTAGGTAAGGGTGGGGGTGTATTAATCAGAGTGGATGGTGGATAAATCAGAATATTGGGTTTTTCTGGTAAGCAGGGGGTGTATTTACTAAATCGGAAACAGATAAATTATGAGGGTGAGTTGTGATATGATGAGAGGCCCCGGAGTCCAAGATCCGGGGGATGGAGGGGATCCGTGAAATAACAGAGTGGGCAGAGGTGGTGTATGTACTAGTAGGGCATGTTTGCTTCATGGGTTGTGATAAGATGGGTTTAGATGTGGTGGGTTGGCTAGATAAACCCAAGGGGAGGCTAGGTTGTCTAAACCCATGAAATTTAGTTTATAAAAATCGGGTCAAGTTATAAACCCGGGTCAAGGTGTTTAAAGTTATAAGAAACCAAACATGGGAGAAGATGGGTTTACATATCAAACCCATCACTAAACCCCCCATAAACCCATGAAGCAAACATGCCCGTAGGGTTGGTGTGTTTAGTGGGTAGGGTGTATGTAGTAGTGGAGTGGGTGCGTAGATGCGAGGGTGTATTTACCAGCGTTGTGGGTGTATGCAGCAGTGGAGTAGTGGATCTGGCCATCTGGGCAACAAGTGCATCCATGAATTTAGATAAGTGGTGGATGAGTCTTGGAGGATGGGAGTTGCAACCGATGGAGTATGATGGTTGATGGAGCAGTTTTGATTGAGAAATAAGGGCGGTTGGGAGTGCCAAACAAAATATGAGAGTTTCTTGGAGCAAGAATTGGGAGTTATAATTACGCTTTGGTAATTGATTAAGGGACAGGGGAGTTATAACAACTGTGTGAGTTGTGAATAGGAGTGGCAACGAGACGGTGCAGGGTTGGTTTATGCCTCCTCCGGCCCCGGCCCCAACGGGGAAAATTTTAAAATCCCCATCCCCGCCCCGATCGGTATCGGGTTTGTTGGTCCTTGGTGGAGTATAACACAAGTGTATGGGGGGGGGGGAATGCACTTGTGTATGCAAATTCTTCTCTTTTTAACAAAACTGGTCTTATCAGGCAGGTTTTCTTTCAACTGGTCTGAGTGTGATCTTTGATAGATACTTGTCCTACTGATTACTATTGAGTGATCAGTTGGCTAGATATCTAAAAGAGTTGCTAAGTGCGGAATGTGGTTGGCCTTTGACTTAAAGAAATACTCCAAGTTAATTTCTAAAAAGACAGTTATCAGGGACTTTGTCCAAAACAAATTTTCTCACTTACTAGAGTTTGTTCTTTGAAAATTGTTTGAATATGAATGCAATAAAGAATGCAGTAAGTAAGAGACACACAAGCTTATAGTGGTTTAGAGACTCAAGCTCCTACATCCACTTTCCCTGATTGAACAGGATAATTCCTTCACAATGGAATTAGCTTGTTTTATAGTGCCAAGGTGCACTAATCAACAACACTCTCTTAGTGTTTTGATCCCTAGGATAATCTGAGTCCTAGTGCTCAATCTCACTGAGTTAAGACTGTGTTTCACTCTAACAGTCCTTAACTCCTCACTTCTACAACAAACACTCTCTTCACTAAATGAGATAAGGTTTGAGGTTTGGTTCCAACTAGTAGAGATATCCTTTACAATGAGAACAGATGTAAAGGCTTAGGATATCTCAATGCTAAGCAAGGATGTTTACAAAGAATGGCTTAGCTAACTTGAAGTGATTCAGGAAACTTGGGATTCTTGAGAATAGCTTGGTTTCCTTTGAAAGCTTAATATGAGTTTGATAGCTTGTAGTTGGATTGTGAATCCCTTTGATCACTTCTGTATATATAGGCATATTTGAACAACTATCCGTTGGAGAGATAGTAATTCAAACATGTCTATTTGCAGCACCATTGAAACGGCTAAGAAGCTTGACTTCCTTTTATCCACTGTGTAAAAGGGCTCTTCAATGGTTGCTTGAATGAATGTGTTGACTTCTGAAAAATGCGGCTGAGATGACTTGTGACAGTTTCCAAATAAGCACACTTCCCAAGGTTGATTTGTGGCAGAATCTACACTCAACCAACGGTCAGATGGGACAAGCTCCCTGAACATTCTTGTTGCTGTTTTTAGAATGTTCCAACATTCATTCAATGCTTCACTCTTTAATGCTCTAAGTCTTCAATGCTTGGTTCAGGCATGATTGGCAATAAATGCTTCATTGAATGTGTCTTCAGTAAGCTTTTGACATTCAATTCTCTTGGTCATTTGTACTTCAACTGTCTTGTTCTTTTGCATTTATGAGCACAGCTTTAGTGTTCTTGATCTCTTCAGCCCGGTTGTCCACTTGGTCAGCTGTCCTGATGCTTCAGCAACTTTGGTCTCAAGACTTAATACCTATCAAGCTTTCTAACATATTGCATTGGACAACTATCCTGAACTCTAAAATCTCACAACATCTCTGAGATTTTTAACTTAAGCATTCTACATACTCAAGTGTTCTGGGACAACTTGCCTGAACACTAACTTGAGCATATCTCAACTAATCTGTACATCATCAATCAGGGGTTTTGGTATCTAGATCAAAATCATTTTATTCCCAACAGGGTTTCCCCGAACCCGACCCGAACACCAAATTATTTATTTAATTATTATTTTTCTATTTTAATAATTATTATATCTCCCTAAAAAAATATTATGTTATTAAAAATTAATTATGTTATAAAATTATTTATTAAAAAATAATTTAAAAGAAAAAACATAAATAATATTTAAATATATATAGATATATGTGCATAAATAAATATAAAAAAATGTGTATATTATAATGTATATCGGGGCGGGGCGGGGCGTGGGACGGTGTATATAAATACCGTCCCCGCCCCGTCCTCGATTTAATGTTTTTCAATTTTTCCCGAAAATCGAACCGAACCCGATAAGGAGACTAAAAAACTGCCCCGATCGGGACGGGGACGGGGCGGATCACCACAAATTCGGTATAAATTGCCATCCCTAGTTGTGAAGGGTAAGAAAGAAAAGAAAATTCCGATGGAGGGTCGGTTGGAGAAACCGAATCGGTTAGGTGACTTAGTTGAATACCAGTGCTAGCTACAATTACTTGCTTTATTTTGTTTTTACTTTTGTTTCAAGAATTTGATACTTGCAATTTTCCATAGGTGCATGATAACAAGAGTACATGGTGGACAAATTGAACATATCAATCTTGAGATTGAAGCCACCGTAAGAAGGAATAAGGCTAGCCCCCAAATCACAAAGAGCATTCCTCTTGATCCCATTTCCAATATCACACATGGTGATAAAACTACATGAATCCTTCATCTTTTGTGGCATGTTCTTTTGGAGCATATCACTAGTATTCAACTAACTCTAAGTCCCACTAATAGCACTACGTCACCTCTCCGACAACAGCGCCATTGACTTGAACAAATTTTAGGCAATATATTTTGACTAACTAATTCCCCTCAAGCATAAGAGTTCGTAGTAGTAATAGAAGTATTCAACCAAGTAGTATCGACCTAGGAGGTGGGTTTGTGCAATGAGTCCCTAGAGTTGTATATTGACATAACTAATGTAACTACGGTTTCGGGTTTTGAATTTCTAAAATAAAGCTAAGTTATTATCAAACTTCAAGAAATTAAATCAAATACCAACCTAGAAACTAAGTGATATAAACTACTAAAAATAAGCAAATAACCATAAAGAGCAATTACCACAATTAGTAAGAAAAAAATTACTACTAAAGCAAGAAAATTGACAAATAAAACAATAAACAACTACGAATACAATTCGAAGAAGTGCAAGGGGTGGAGAATGCTTCGGGTGTTCTCTACCTAGTGAAATCGAGAGGAATTGCTTTTACTTTGTTAATGCTTCAATTAAGGTTTGCTAAGAGCACCTAAATGCTAGGATGACAATCATTTCCCTTCGGGTAATATAGCCTTTGTTGGGAATAAAATGATTTTGATCTAGATACCAAAACCCCTGAATGATGATGTACAAATTAGTTGAGATATGCTCAAGTTATTGTTCAGGCAAGTTGTCCCAGAACACTTGAGTATGTAGAATGCTTAAGTTAAAAATCTCAGAAATGTTGTGAGATTTTAGAGTTCAGGATAGTTGTCCAAAGCTACATGTTAGAAAGCTTGATAGGTATTAAGTCTTAAGGCCAAAGTTGCTGAAGCATCAGGACAACTGAACAAGTGGACAACCAGGCTGAAGAGATCAAGAACACTGAAGCTGTGCTCTTAAATGCAAAAGATCTAGACAGTTGAAGTGCAAATGATCAAGAGAATTAACTGTCAAAAGCTTACAGAAGACACATTCAATGAAGCATTTATTGCCAATCATGCCTGAACCAAGCATTGAAGACTTAGAGCATTAAAGAGTGAAGCATTGAATGAATATTGGAACATTCTAAAACTGCAGCAAGAATGTTCAGGGAGCTTGTCCCATCTGACCGTTGGTTGAGTGTAGATTCTGCCCCAAATCAACCTTGGAAAGTGTGCTTATTTGAAAACTGTCACAAGTCATCTCAGCCGCATTTTTCAGAAGTCAACACATTCATTCAAGCAACCATTGAAGACCCCTTTTACACAGTGGATAAAAGGAAGTCAAGCTACTTAGCCGTTTCAATGTAGCTGCAAATAGAAATGTTTGAAATGCTAACTCTCCAACGGATAGTTGCTCAAACATGACTATATAAACAGAAGTGATCAAAGGGATTCGGTATCCAACAATAAGCTATCAAACTCATATAAAGCTTTCAAAGGAAACCAAGCTATTCTCAAGTATTCCAAGTTTCCTGAATCACTTCAAGTCAGCTAAGCCAATCTTTGTAAACATCCTAGCTTAGCATTGAGATATCCTAAGCCTTTACATCTGTTCTCATTGTAAAGGATATCTCTATTAGTTGGAACCAAACCTCAAACCTTATCTCATTTAGTGAAGAGAGTGTTTGTTGTAGAAGTGGGGAGTTAAGGACTGTTAGAGTGAAACACAGTCTTAACTTAGAGAGATTGAGCACTAGGACTCAGATTATCCTAGGGATCAAAACACTAAGAGAGTGTTGTTGATCAGTGCACCTTGGCACTATAAAACAAGCTAATTCCATTGTGAAGGAATTATCCTGTTCAATCAGGCAAAGTGGATGTAGGAGCTTGAGTCTCTGAACCACTATAAGCTTGTGTGTCTTTTACTTACTGCACTCTTTATTGCATTCATATTCAAACATATTTCAAAGAGTAAAACTTGTAAGTTTAAGGAAAACTGTTTTGGACAAAGTCCCTGATAACTATATCTTTTCAGAAATTAACTTGGAGTATTTCTTTAAGTCAAAGCCCAACCACATTCCGCACTTAGCAACTCTTTTAGATATTTAGCCAACTGATCACTCTTTAGTAATCAGTAGGACAAGTATCTATCAAAGTTCACACTCAGGCCAGTTGTGAGACAACCTGCCTGATAAGACCAGTTTTGTTAAAAGAAAAGAATTTGCATACACAAGTGCATTCCCCCCCCCCCCATACACTTGTGTTATACTCCACCAAGGACCAACAGCCTTAATTCTAAGGTGTTCCCAAACCCGGTAATAAGGTTTTCTTCCTAATCCTCACCAACTACTCAAACAATCATTCAAGTAATTAATGTCTTTTAATAGGGTTCTAATACGATTAACTCTCTCTCGACGAATTAAAAGTATCACTAACACATTTGCATACCAACAACTCACACCATAAATATAAACATGTTCATGTAACTCTCGTCTACGCTAAACATGCATCTAAATATGGATTAATAGAAGTTAACATACAAAGTACCAATAATACCCAATAAAAGAAGCAATAATCATAAACTCTACAATAACAAAGTTCAAACAATTCCAAAACTCAATATTCATATAGTTTTGAACACCCAAAGCATAAAATAGATTAGCCCATGGTGTTTGGAGCAACACTCATGGCTAAGATAACACAAGAGAATGAAATAAAAATGAAACTTGTAATTAAATACCAAAAGAGAGTATGGTTTGAAGTCACCTTATTGTTTCTTCTAATATCCAAGCTACTACAAGAGAGTATAACCTTAATCTTCAAAAACCCAAGCTAAATACCTAACTTGGAAGCTAATCTATGAATTAAATGAGCAATAAATGTTAAAACTATACTAAGAGATGAATTAGGGTTTGTGTTTTGTAATAAATTAGGCAAAAGATAGTTTACAAATTGAGTTGGAAGCTATTTAAAGCTTCAAAGAGTGTGTGAGACGAAATTAGCAATCGGGTCCTTGAAGTTCTTCAAAATCCACGAAATTACCCGAAAAACGTAAGTTGACTCGGTCAACCGAGTCGAATGGACATACATTGAGATTTTGGGTTGTAGAACCCACTCGGCCGCCAGTGTGAAGTCACTCGGCCGCCAGTGTGGAACCACTCGGTCGGCCAAGTGACATTGGTTTTCTTGAAAGTTTCTGGAAGTCCACCTCACTCGACCGCCAGTGTGGGACCACTCGGCCGGCCGAGTGATTTCTGCTTCTTGGACTTTTTCTTTTCTTTTTCTTGGTTTTCCTTGCTCGTCCTCCAACCAAACTTCAATTCACATGCGTCAATATTCGTTTTTCCTCTAAAATGGACTATTTCACCTTATTTTCTACACTTTGAACACATTTCTTGACAACAAGGTTAGTAGCACAATTTCTATCAATTACGACCAAAATCACATCAAAATGCTACAATAATATATAAAAAATTAGCACAAATACGAGCAATCTCACACCCAATCATTAGGGTGGTAGTCGAGAGCTTTGAACGACGTCGGATGTCGTACAACGACTACAAGGAAGGGTGTTGGATCGAGGCGTTAGCCGGACGACTCGTTGATACCATATAGAAAAACAATGAATAGAGAAATTATGATTTCATTGATTGAATGTAAAGAATACATGAGGGGAGTATTTATAGATATAAAACATATCTACTATGTATCTCTAATTAAGGAAATAACTCTATCTAAGGAAATAAAGATTTACAAGATATGTATATAATATATCCTAATGAGTTGGTCTCCTGCGCACAGTGTGTACCGTGCACACTATGCCACCAATCAACCCTTATTATTTAGAAAGACAGAAAGTTTACACAAATTAGACATGGGTGAAGTGGTTACTATAGATCACCTCGGATTGAAGGTCGCGGGTTCGAAACCTGTGGCTTCCATATATATATATTTATATATGCGATTACCACTTTTCAGTATAATAGATTACCACTTTTCTCTAATAATAGATTACCACTTTTCAGTTTTCATTAATAATAGTTACTACTTTTCACTAATAATAGTTACCACTTTTCAGTATAATAGATTACCATTTTTCACTAATAATAGTTACTACTTTTCACTAACTAATAATAGTTACTACTTTTCACTAATAATGTTTACTACTTTTCACTAATAATAGTTACCACTTTTCAGTATTAGAGATTACCACTTTACACAAATAATGTTTACCACTTTATACAAATAATGCTTCATCATAAACTGAGGCAACGGTCTTCATGAACGGTCGGAAGAGGAACCTGGAGTGGGAGCAGGTGGCCGGAACTACCACTTTTCAGTTTTCATTAATAATAGTTACTACTTTTCACTAATAATAGTTACCACTTTTCAGTATAATAGATTACCATTTTTCACTAATAATAGTTACTACTTTTCACTAACTAATAATAGTTACTACTTTTCACTAATAATGTTTACTACTTTTCACTAATAATAGTTACCACTTTTCAGTATTAGAGATTACCACTTTACACAAATAATGTTTACCACTTTATACAAATAATGCTTCATCATAAACTGAGGCAACGGTCTTCATGAACGGTCGGAAGAGGAACCTGGAGTGGGAGCAGGTGGCCGGAACTGAGGAAGGCGACGACTACGGTGTGAAGACAAACATAGTGAAAGGTGTATATATTTTTAGGGTTTACATATTCTCTCAAATAAATAATAAAAAGCGGTTAAAAAAAAAACAGAAAAAAAACGGTTAAAAAAAAAGCAGAAAAAAAACCGGATAAAAAAAAGTAGAAAAAAAAAACGATTAAAAAAAGCAGAAAAAAACAGATAAAAAAAAAGCAGAAAAAAAACGATTAAAAAAAAAAGCTGAAAAAAAAAAACGGATAAAAAAAAAGCAATTAAAAAAAAGAAGTAAAAAAAAAGCGTTAAAAAAAAGGAGTTAAAAAAAAGGAAAAAAAAACAGAAAAAAAGCGCTTGAAAAAAAAAAGCAAAAAGAAGAAAAAAAAAAAAAGTGAGTGCACCACATCACTTTGGTGTGTATAGTGCATATGAGACTTTTCCTATCCTAATATATTATATATGCCTAATATATATATTCTTTTTTACAGGTTACAAAGATGAGATCTAACAAAGAGAAAAGTTAAATCCAAGATCTAGATCTTCAAACCAGACAAATTCAAACAGCGTCATTGTCACCTCCAATCGTAATCGTGAGGAAGTAAAGTAACGAGCGACAACTTTGTCCACCAAAGAAGCATATATCTCCATTTCTCGAATCGAGACACCCCACACTAAGGTATCAACAAATCAAGAAAACTAAAGATAGAAAAATAAAGACAAAGAATCACAGAGTGCCATATTAATCTCACATAACCAAGTCCCACGGGTCCGTCCTAAAAGAGGAAAATCAGGAACCAATCACCCAACATCTCAAAAAAAATCAAATTCCACCAAGGCCAATACCATAATAGCACTGCCAAACACCACAAGGGAAGAAAAACCACCAAAAATAGGGAAGGGGCTTCATAACAAAAAAAAAAAACTAAAATCTAACTAAGAAACAAAAGAGATAGAGAATGCGTCAAAAGAAAATAAAAGCATAAACAACTAAAAATGCAAGAAATAAAAAAGAAACGAAAATAAAACTAGCCCTAATAAAACTATTTAGATTTCATATTATGAAAGAATATTAAAATTTTATTGCTACATTAGGATTTTTTTTTAAACACTTTAGAAAATATTTATAAAGTACATTATTATACATTTTATATTATAAATTTGATAATAAGTATAAATAATAATTAAACGTCCACAGTGTATTACCTAAAAAATGAAAACGTTACATTCAATAATCAATATCACAATATTTAAGAACATTTTGTTAATGTAGGAATATTATGTTAGTAATTTCTAAATTTGGTGCGACTATTTTTTTAATTTGTTAATTATTAATTACATACCTGTATAAATATATTAATCGAGTTAATATATAATTAAAATAAATGGAGTATATAGAATTGGGGATATATTGACATTTTTTATCCTAAAAACTAAATTTAGAAATGTTGAAAAAAAAATACTCCGTAGACTCTTGAAATGAAATGGAATAAAGTGGCACCCTTGAAATGGCGCGACGTTTGCTCCACGATAGACTTCCAACAAAAGCCAGTCTGCTATGGAGAAGAGTTATTTGGGCGATCGAAGTGGGAAGGAAACATCATCCCTTTTTCCTTGAATGTTTAGTAGTATTTGGTATGAGTGCTATAGGTGATTGAATGTTACTATACCTTATTACCTTGCAATTGGTACATGAATTTTTGTAATGTAACGTCATTTTGGAAGTGGCGAAACAAACTTATTTTCGAAAATACTTGTTTGAATGTGATGAAGATTAGGGACAAGATTAAAGGAATTTGGTCTCTTGCTTCGATTAATCCTTGAGCTCTTTCACTTTCAACGACCGACTAGAAAATCTCTATCACTCTAGTTGCCTCTTGGTTCTTTTCATTTGATTTCTACTTCTCTTGTATCATCTACTTTGGGGGTACTCCTTGTACTACTTTAATTATCATCTTTTAATTAAAAAAAATGGTTGAGTAAGTTTTTGTGAAATTTGATTTTTGAGTTGATCAAAGATTCCTTTCTTGGCATATGAACAAGTCTCAACCCAATCTGTAAAATTTTGGTTCCATTTTTTTTTTGTTACGGCTAAACAAATCTCTGATTCTAATATATACACCCTATTACTCCAATTAATTACTATACACACTCCATATAGAATACGGTGTATAATTTTTTTTAAAAATAAATACACACATCTCGAATTTTGGTAATTATAATCCAATTAAAAAAAATAAAAAAATTACGAAATAATCATTCTCCACTGATGAAACGGAAGAAACACAGTGAAATAAGAAGAAGAAAAAAGTGAGTTCATGTTTGAAAGGAGGAGTTCCAACCGTACAACATTGACATTCAGAGTTTTCTAACGAACAAAATGAGTAAATTCGGTATGCTTAATCTCTATCTTTACGCAGTTTCGTTAGTTTTTTATTAAAATTTAGGACTTTACTTATTGTAATAATTTTTAATTTTTTTTAAGTATCTTGAATTCAATTTTTTCTTCAACTTGTTTCACTGGATAGAGGAGAAGGATTTTTCGTGATTTTTTTTTTAAAATTTGTGTATAATTATTTAAAATTGGAATGTTGGTATAAATTTTTTTAAAAATATATTATATAGAATGTATACATTAGTTGAAATGTGTACAGTAAAACGGAATGTTTGTTTAGCGGGACTTTTTTTTAAGTCATATTGTTTGTACTCTATAACTTTGATTTTTTTTTTTAAATCATTTTTTCATAATCAATCTTCTTCTTTTCTTTCTCCATGTTTTTTAATACTTCCTCATATTCAAATTAAATGTAGTTTTGATTTTTCATTTTATTTTCAATTTAAATGTTGTTTTGCATTTTTCAATGACAATTAAATATGTTTCTTTTCAATTTACTCTTAAACTCATTAGTAATTACTTAGGTAATGGAGTAATAGTTTTTAAAATTCTACAAGAATCATAAAGTAATTAATTAAGAGTATATTAGGAAGTAAATATTTTTCTTAATATGTGTACATGAGCTTAGGATGAGATATACTCAATTCTATTCTTAATCTGAGTCGTTTTGACCTTTCATTTTCTTTGCAAATTATATGATTATTTACACTTTTCAATGCAAATTAATTGCATTTCTTCCAAATTTAATCTTAAGATCACTAAATATTTATATAAGGGTAACATGAAAAATAATTCATTTTCTTAATATGTGTGCATGAGCTTTTAGGAGGCAGTACTAATTTTTTATTTTAATTATTTTCTCTTTCTCTTACAATTATTCTTTCATTATCTTATGTAGTAAGATTAAAAAAAAATCGTAAATGTACATTTAAAAAAGGGTTGGTCTAGTATGCACTCGAGTGCATGTTATGCACCCTAGCCCATGTTGCACTTTTCAGTGTAAAATTGAAAAGTGCATAACATGCACTCGAGTGTATACTAGACTTTACCTCTAAAAAAAACTTTATATTGAATTTTATTAAATTAATTTTCTTTTCAAAATCCCGGTATTGCACTAGCTATCTTATTATGATTCATGATTTTGTGATAATTCACTCTGTATGTATGATTCTGTTTTAATTGTAAATCAAAATAATAAGGTAAAAATTTATGGTAACGCAATTACAGATGTGTATTGTTCAACGGTAAATTCAAGCGCTCTTATTGGCACTGAAAACGAATAATTCAAATTTGAAAATATCCGACCGTTAAAGCTTCCCCCTCCCCCTCCCCCTCCCCTATAAATTCACCCCTCTTTCTTGCCTCTTCCATCATTCCCCACCCACAAACGTCTCATAGAATTCAAAAAATGGCAGCCATAGCAGAATTGCCTACTGTAACCGAGCCAGTACCCACTAAGAAACCCAGATCAAGAAAAGCACTCAACCCCAAAAACCAATCTTCCAGTGAGGCCAACATCGTCGCCGGAACCCTCCCTGAGCCCTCACCCGTCGCCGCTCCGCCGACCGAAAACTCTGCCAGTAAAGAGAATCATGAGAGCCTGTCCAAGGCGGACAAGAAAGCCAAGAAAGGGGGTTCAAAGGGGAAGAAGCAAGATGCCGCCCTTGATTTTGAGAAACAATTGCAAGAAATGCAGGAGCAGCTTCAGAAATTGAAAATCGAGAAGGAGCAGACGGAGGAGGCCTTGAAGGCCCGTGAGGAACAACTCCAAACAAAGGATAAGGAACAAGAAAAACTCAAGATTGAACTCAAGAAGTTGCAGAAGATTAAAGAATTCAAACCCACCGTGGTTAGTTTTTTTTCTTTTCCCCCAATTCCTTTTCAGATCTGTAATTTATTCAATGATCAATGATTTTTTAATGTTGTATGTATGATGTGACAAACAGACGTTTCCAATTGGGCTCTCGAAGAAAGATCAAGATCAAGAAAAGAAGGATAAAAAGACGAAGAAGCCCTCGCCCCCTTATGTGCTGTGGTGCAAAGACCAGTGGAATGAGGTGAAAAAGGAAAATGCAGATGCTGATTTCAAAGAGATGTCAAATCTGTTGGGGGCAAAATGGAAGACCATAACTGCTGAAGAAAAGAAGCCTTATGAAGAAGTATACCAAGCGGAGAAGGAAGCTTATTTGAAGATAATCGGAAACGAAAAGCGCGAACACGAAGCGATGAGGCTGCTGGAGGATGAGCAGAAGCACAAGACTGCTATTGAGTTGCTCGAACAATACCTTCAGTATAAACAAGAAGCAGAGAAAGATACCAAGAAAACAAAGTACTAATACTACCTACTGTATATATAACTTGATTCTTTCATTCATTATCTCATTTTAATGATGTTATTACAGGAAGGAGAAGGACCCCTTGAAGCCAAAGCACCCAATGTCGGCCTATTTCATTTTCTCTCAAGAGCGAAGAGCTGCTCTTCTTGCAGAGAACAAGAAAATGGTTGAGGTGAGTAAAATTGAACAACTAGGATACTTTACTGATTTTGAAATTTAAAAAACTGCTCAGAGTTGTTGATTTTGGTTTGATTGTGTCGTTTGAAGGTTGCAAAGATCACTGGTGAGGAGTGGAAGAAGATGTCGGAAAAAGACAAAGCGCCTTACGAAGAGATTGCTTTGAAGAACAGAGAACAGTACTCACAGGAAATGGAATTGTACAAACAGAAGAAGGAAGAGGAAGGTGCAGACCTGAAGAAAGAAGAGGAGGAGCTAATGAAGCTTCAGAAGCAAGAAGCTATGCAATTGCTTAAAAAGAAGGAAAAAACACAAACTTTGATCAAGAAAACAAAAGAGAAGAAGCAGCAGCAAAAGAAAGAAAAGAAGATTGTTGATCCCAATAAGCCAAAAAAGCCTGCATCTTCTTTCCTTCTTTACAGCAAAGATGCAAGGGAGAAACTAGTCCAAGAACGCCCCGGAATCAACAACTCCACCATTACTGGTCTCATTTCTGTGCAGTGGAAGGAAATAAGTGAGCAAGAGAAGAGTATTTGGAATGAGAAAGCTGCTGCAGCAATGGAGGCATACAAGAAAGAATTGGAAGCATACAACATGAAATTGGCTGCAGAAGCAACTGTTTAGAGAATGAATGGGCTTTTCTTGATTAGTAGTATATGTTTTTTTGTTTAGAGGAAGTTCTGTTCAACTGGGATTAGGTTGAACAATTAAGTGGTGTTTTTGTTTCCTGTAACAGTCAATCCTTCTTTGGAATTTGATGAAAGTTCTTCTTGATAATTTTGTTCAACTCCCTTAATGTTTGAGAAACAGCCAAATTTTAGGGTGCTGCTGAATATAAAGAAATTAAATGGAACCAATTATGAGAAATCCACCATTCAACTACTGTATATGTTGACCAGAGGAGGTTGAATCACTTTCACTTGATTATTAACACTAGAAGGCAGCTGTATCATTTGGAAACACCAAGTGTGATTTCAGCATGTGAGATACCTTTTGAGAAATGTGAGCAAGAGTTTAAGGGGGGGTTGGTAGGTGGATCAAAAATGAACTATCAAACATTACAGCCGAATGCAATTGGACAAAATCAAGTTTCAAACTATATGTGTGATACACATTGATTTGACAAGAACAAGCCACAATGCTATTTGGTCCTAGGGAAAATTGAGCCTCATGTATAAAAAAAATAGTTCAAAATTTCATAATATATTATTTAATAAAAAAAACTATATAATTTACTCATTTTTTTTTCATCTATTACAGATAAACTCTACCAAAGACTCAACATATTCCAAACTCAATCTTGAGAGAGTGGAGAGTCACACAAGCAATCCATATGGTTACTCGATCAAGAAAGATAGCAAATCTGTTTAAAAAAAGAAACAAATTGTCGCCCATTACGACTCGCGCTACAAACTTCCCAAATCATAGAAGATGACCCAAGGGGCAGCATGCCCACAACAGGGGAGGAGGGCCCATAAAAGAGGGAGGATAAAAACAACAGTAAATAAAACAAGAAATAAAGCAATAAAGAAAACAACATCAGTTTAAAAAAAAGAAACTAAAACGGGATCAACGGAAGAAACTCAACCATACGGTCATCGTAGCCTCCGTCGGAGAGAATCTACACATTGATCCCAACAGGGAGACGGCTCTTCTGCGGTGTTTCGACGGTGGTGAGCAGCGGTCTGGTAGCGGATCTACTCAAACGATGGACGGCGATGATCGATCAAGATAGCCTCTAGAGTCGAGGAGAGGGAGAGAATATTAGTGGGCGGGCTGATGAAGAAGATGAGCGGTGTTAGACGGCGATGGAGTTTTGGGGCTTGGGGCGGTGCTTATTCTCTACGCAATTAGAGAGAAAATTAGAGAGAGAGAGAGTTTCATCAATTTACTAGTTTCTTTTATTCATACAAGTTAAGTATTATTTAAATATATAATTAAAATTTACATAATATTTAAATTTCTTTTTCATTATATATTTCTCTTCTGAATACATACAATTAAGTTTTAAATACATAGTTCTTCATTCTTCAACTCTCTTCCTTCAATAATACTCAGTAATGAACTCATCAACATCAAACACTCTAAATCCGTAAAAGAAGAAGATTTTTCTTCTGAATGCAGTTGAATTTCAAATATAGAGTTCTTCATTCTTCAACTATCTTCCTTCAATAATAATGAACCCATCAACATCAAACACTTTAAATTAAGTTTGACACTAATACTATTCGATTCAATTACATCCTCATTTCACTTCTAAATGACTTTTAATTTTGAATTATATATTATAAATTAGATAAAAATATCTAAAGGCATCAAAGCATTTATTTTTTTCAATCCTTTCATCTCATACGGCTAGGTCCTAAGTCATACAAAAAAAAAAACTCATTTTCTTTCTTTTTTGATTACCTTCCTCGCGTATGTATAAGACCAAATTCATTCAATTTCTAAAAAGCTTATTAATCCTTAAATTTTCGAGGAATAATTCATTAGTGGTAGTGAATAACTGATTTTTTCAATCTTTTCAACCTTGATTCCTTAGGTGCAAGTCAATAAGATTGAGAAATAGAACCATCTGATATAATTCGTTCTCAATAGTTATGAAATGATCATCGTAATCCTTTTGTTGACGGATGCTCCTGTAAGGCATCAAAGCATTTTTTCAATCCTCATGTGAGAGTCGTGTACAATTAGATCTAATTCAAGCTCACTTGGATTTAAGAATGGGATTAGACAAGATTAAGTGGAATTTGCAAAAGTAACATTTGAATTACTGGATTAAATTTTAAATAAAGTAATGGAAAATTATTAAATTGTTTGGAATGGAGATCTAAATGAGACTTTTTGAATGTAAATTGTCCCCTTTTATTTAATATACATTAATTCAGGCTTTTGTTTTCCTTTTTTAGACTTTCGTTTATTTATTTTCTTTATTCAGTAAAAGAATTGAATTTATCTTCCAAATCGAAAATTGAAAAAACAATCAGAATTGATATTCTTTGAATTATTGTGATTCGTGTACATATGTTCTCTAATCATTTTTTGTAGTGTTATTCGTACAATTATTTAGCTATATAGCTGCCTGGTTACAAATTCAGGTACATTGTGCCACCAATGTAAAATCAACCTACAAAAGGTGTGTGAAATTAATAGAAAATAATGGTTAGTTAAGTATTATTTAAATATTTAATTAAAAATTACATACTAATATTTAATTAATCTTTTCATTATCCGTTTGTAAAAGGAGAATACACCTATTAAGAAAAATTATTGACTTCCTACTCTATCTTTTTTTTTTTTTTGAAATTCTACACTATACATTAAAGACCGTTACTCCCAGCCCTAATCACTTTTTAGTTTTGACACTAACTTAGACACAAAGACTATGAAAATGTGATAATTTGAGCTTTATTAAAGTGATAAAGTAAAGATATTATGTAAGAAAAATAATGACATATTCCACTATATACTAATAGAGAGTTTTTTTCTTCTGATGTGCCATCTTCTATTTAATTTTGATGATGTGTCATCCTCTCCTTAATTTTGTATGATGTGTCATATTTTTATAAAATGTTTATTTAAATGTCATTATGTATTGTATTATCTATCTAGGTGTCGTATAATTATTGTTAAATTAATTTTAAATAATTATGATGATATGTCAAATTACTCAAATATATGAAAAATATTTATTATGTTTAATATTAATAGTTTTAAAGAAAAAAAGACTTATTTGAGAAATTACTCAATTATTTAAGTATATTAATAAATTAGTAAACATGTTGTTAAATTTAATTCATTGATTTTTAAAATATTATAAATATAAAGTGTGCATATATTATAAATTATTAATAAAAAGTAACAATAATTTTTTTTAAAATCTAAATCACAATTAATCTACTGGTGTATTTTTGCTTTTTAAGTTGAAAATTGATGAGTTTATACATCATTTTTTAATATATCTCCTATATACTAATATAGAGTTTTGTGTGCTGACATGTTGTTTTCTAGTAAGTTTAGATGATGTGTCAATTATAAAATTAAGGGATTAAAGTTTTTACAGTCCTTTAAGTTAGACTAATTTTGAATTTGGTCCTAATAAATTATAGGACCAAAATAAAAATGTTTATTCTATCAGGACCAAATTCAAAATTAATCCAACAAAAACTTTAATCCCTAAAATTAATGAAGTATAATATGTTATAATTTGAAAGAGTTGTAGTAATATTTAAAATTAAAGTGACATGAAATAATTTTATGGTTGGGTTGCACTTTTGTTTACCAGTTACATACGTTCCTATTTAATATTTGAACTAATACTATACTGTATTTAAAATTTACCCATTTAAAAAATTGGATCAAGTGGTGCGTTACATACATATAACTGGTACACAAAAGTATTTGTCTCATAAATATTATGTGTCGGTTGAATTTTAGTTTAAAATGAATAATTTACTAAAATTTATTAAAAGTTGTTTTAATATCTATTCAATTGTTTATTTCCTTATTTTCTACCTTTTATCATTATTTTTTCTTAAGACGGTTTTCATATTTAAAGGTTGTATTGAGAAAATTATGTGTCTCGTGTTGTTTTTTAATTTAAAATTTATTTAAATATACAATATATTATTAACAATTATTTTTATAAACTTCCTGGGATGCTCATTTAGTACAGTAAATAAGTGAGAATTTTGAATGCAGGAGTTGTGATTTTTTTTTTTATTGGGTGTAAAGTTTAATGCAGTACAAATAAAAAATAAAGTTTGAAATCGAGTTTGGAAAAATGAGATTGAGGATAATTTGGAAAAAAAAAAACTTACTTTTTAATTGACATTAAAAAGTGCAAAACGACATTTAAATTGTAAATATTGTGAAAAAAATAATTGAATATGAGACACTAGTATTTAATATATTTGAAATTATATAACAAATAAAAAGACCAAAATTACTTTTTGAAAATATAAAGAATGAAAATTAGTTCAAACTCTTATCAGTACAACTTCGAAAATTATAATATTAAAAGCAAAATTTTAAAAAAATTGCATAAAAAATTCAATTAGTCGAAAAAAATACATTTTCCCAATAATTTCAAAGTATGTTATCTTAAACAATTTTAAATTCAAAATGTTTTTTAGGCTTCAAAAGTTTGTTCATTTGCTCTGATAAATTGAATTTCAAATAATATTTAACTTTTAAAATTAATATTTTAGTTATTTTATAAGGTATTCCTTGCGATAACGCCTAAAATATTTTAAAAGGGGCGATAGTTTACTTATTTGCGACATTTAAACTCTGATGATGGTACATGAAAGAAAGCTGCATCATTTCAAAGTTGATCTTGTAGCAATATGTGAAATTACTTCATTTATACTAATTTTTTAATAGAAATGTTTCTGTTCTTTTCATGCATAATCTATTTTTAATGATTTCGGTTAAATAAATCTCTAATTTTACTATACACATCCCAAGTATTATATACACACCATATAAAATATTTTTAAAATTTAAATTTCCACACATCCCAATTTTAAATAATTATACTCACATTAAAAAAAAATCACTAGAAATCCTTCTAATCTATGCAACGAATCAAGAAAAAAAAAGCAAAATTGAATAAATCAAATACTTAAAAAAACTCACAAAAGATTAAAACCTTTTGATAAAAACTAAAGTAACTGTGTAAAAAAAATGGAGATTGAGCATATCAAATTTACTCCTTTTGTTCGGTAGAAAATATATGTACGATTTGAACTCACTTTTTCCTTTTTCTTATTTTATTGTGTTTCTTCTGTTCCTTAAGTAGAAAATAATTTTTTCCGTAATTTTTAATTTTTTAGAATTAAATTATAATTGTGTAAAATTAAGGCATGGGTATTAATTTTTTAAAAAATATAAATTTTATGTGGATTGTATATAGTAATTGAAGTTATGAATTGTGTACGGTAGGACATGGGTTTTGTTTAGCCATGACCATTTTTAATAGATGTGATAATTTTTAAAATTTCTTAAATTTCAAAAGCAATTACTAATTCGATGTAGTGATCCAAAAAATTAAAATTTTACTAAAATTAATCGAACTAAATTCTTTTTTTTTTTTAAAAGGGAGCAAATAATTAAAAAAAACCACTTCCCCTGTTTTATACTGACAATTCACTACACCCTTATAAAAGAAACCCTAAACCCTAATTTTCACAACACAAAACCCTTCGCCCCACCCGCCATCTCCCCAACCAAAAGTTTGCTGCCATGGCTCTGTACGTCTTGTACGAGTCTGCGTCCGGGTACGGGTTGTTTGCAGCACATGGTATCGATGAAATCGGCCAGAATATGGAGGCTGTTCGGAGCTCCATTTCTGACCTCAACCGTTTCGGGAAGGTGGTGAAGCTCGCCGCATTCAGCCCATTTGAGTCCGCGCTTGATGCTCTTAATCAATGCAACGCCATCTCCGAAGGTAAACGCGAAATGGGGGTGTAAATAGACTTCAACAAGTCCTACATTGTTTTCAACTCCTCTTTTTTATAATTGAGTTTTTGTTTATTTATTCGTGTGCCTTTTTTGGTGTTTTTAACGGAGTTCTTTTGGGATTTTTTGGTTTTGAATGTGTCATGTGAGCATGTATGGAAATGGTAGGAGTGGAGAGAAAAAAATGAAGTAGAAACAGGGCTTTTACTTCATTTAAGTATAAGTATTCAATTTGAAAAAACTCAAATCGGCTTTTATATGTGTTGAATTAATATGCTGATTAATTAGCTTAAAGCTCTTGAAAACCCTCGCATAGTTTATCGGAGAGAATATTTGTAAAAGGATTAAGCATTTCTTAATTAAATGTGTGGAATTAACATGGAGATGGAAGATTTTCCAAAACTGATTAGTTAGAAAAGGGATGTGTGTATTATGTGTTGTTGCGCAGTTTTTGTTCTTATGCCTTTGTCGAAGAGTTGGAGCAGTTTTATGTATCATGTATAAACCTTTTACCTATTTAGTATAGGAGACCAGTAACTTTTACTACATATCATGGTAAGAAGCAGAGACATAGTAGTCAATTAGATGGTGAAGCAGTCTGAGCTTCAAATGATGAAATGCTGCAATCAAAGTTTTGTAAATGGATATTATATTTTGCTTATGCACAGTCGGTTTCTAGTGACTGCCTTGGATCTTTTTGTCGGTTTCTAGTGACTGCCTTTTATCTGTTTGTTCTTGTGGTTCTGGGTGGATGTTTTGTGCTAAGGGAATGATTTTAAATATAACAAGAAATCAGATTTAAGTCAACCACTTTTCTGGGATTTTCTCCTCTGATGCTTTAGAACTGTAACTCAAACCATTTAATTTTTTGAATCCAATTGTGACATTATTTGCTCGATGTGATGTGGAATTAGGTCAAATGACTGACGAGCTAAGGAACTTTTTGGAGCTAACCTTACCAAAGGTTAAAGAAGGTAAGAAGCCAAAGTTTAGTCTGGGAATGGCAGAACCGAAGCTTGGATCACATATTCATGAAGTAACAAAAATCCCATGCCAAAGCAATGAATTTGTTCTTGAGCTTCTTCGTGGTATTCGATTGCACTTTGAACGGTTTATTGAAAACCTAAAGGTTGGTAATCTCTAATCTTCCTTTAGTTTTTTTTTTGCCTCTGTGGACATGTTCTGTAAATGTATGTGGTTTTCTAATTCTTCCATATATATGAGCAGCCTGGAGATTTGGAGAAAGCACAACTTGGTTTGGGCCACAGTTACAGCAGAGCAAAGGTGAAGTTCAATGTGAACCGTGTAGATAACATGGTTATTCAGGCTATCTTTCTTCTAGACACACTTGATAAAGATGTCAATTCATTTTCCATGAGAGTAAGGTTAGTATATTCCTCCCATTTAGCTCCAAACCAGTTTTTATTTATTTATGTGTCGTTACCGACGTTTACTAAATGTATTTTAAATATTTCTATTGTGTTTCAACCAGAGAATGGTACTCTTGGCATTTCCCCGAATTAGTGAAGATTGTGAATGACAACTACTTGTATGCCAAACTTGCAAAATATGTGGAGGATAAATCACAGCTTTCTGAAGAGCACTTGGCAGGTCTGACAGATATAGTTGGAGATGAAGATAAAGCGAAGGAGATAATAGAAGCTGCTAAAGCATCAATGGGTACATTTTCTAATATTATTTTTGGTATATGAGATCATTTGGTTTATACTATGCTGATGTTCATTTCTTCAATTTTGCAGGACAAGATTTGTCACCAATTGATTTGATCAACGTCAAGCAATTTGCACAGAGAGTGATGGACCTTGCTGAGTACAGGAAGAAGCTATATGATTATCTGGTTGCCAAAATGAATGACATAGCTCCTAATTTGGCTGCATTGATTGGTGAAGTTGTTGGAGCACGTTTAATTTCTCATGCTGGCAGTCTCACAAACTTGGCTAAGTGTCCATCTTCAACTCTTCAGATTCTTGGTGCTGAGAAGGCTCTCTTCCGGTTTGTTTTTTTACATGCTTTCGTTGATTTTGCTTAAGTTGATTTTGGGAATGCTTATAGTTTATAGATATTATTTTTTCAGTTTCTCCCCTGATTTTGTCTATACTGTATCTCTTTAGGGCATTGAAAACCCGTGGAAACACGCCAAAGTATGGGCTTATATTCCATTCTTCCTTCATTGGTCGTGCATCTGCTCGAAATAAGGGCCGGATGGCTCGCTATCTTGCTAACAAGTGTTCAATTGCTTCTCGCCTTGATTGTTTCCTTGGTAACTAAACCTTTTTAAGAATAATAGTAATAATTAGTATAGTTTTTATAATATTGTATTGACATTAATGATTTGTTGCTTAATCATGATATTTTTTTATGGTGGCAGAGAAAAGTACAACTGCTTATGGGGAGAAACTCCGTGAACAAGTCGAGGAGCGGCTAGACTTCTATGATAAAGGGGTTGCTCCACGCAAAAACATTGATATGATGAAATCTGTTATTGAAGCAGTTGACAGCAAAGGTTGGGCTACTTCACAAATGCTTTTAAGAAATTATTTGGAACTGATAAAGGGTTGATATCTTGAGAATCCGATCTCTGAATGAGTGTTTATAAATCTGTGTCTGGTTTTCATGAACTTTTGCACGTGTTCTTATGTTTGTTTGTGCTTTTGCTTTTATAGAACACTTACTTTGCACAGTTTCATGGATGTTTATTTCTTACACACTGAAATGATTAAAATCAGAGGTTTTTAGGTGTAATGATTATTCTACATGCATTTAGTAAGCTTTTTGTATTGGTTCTCTAATTGATTTCAAACTTTCAGCAGAGGATGAGCCTATGACTGATGTGAACGGAGATGCTAATGGAGAGCCTAAATCAGAGAAGAAGAAGAAAAAGGAGAAGCGAAAACAGCAACAGGATGGAGAAGATGAGGAAATGAATGACTTGAATGTGGAAGATGGAACTGCTAAAAAGAAGAAAAAGAAGAGTAAAGACGAGAAGACAGCTGCCGTGACACCTGCTACTGAGGGGAAAAAGAAGAAAAAGAAGACGAAAAGTGAAGACACCGACTGATTTTGGTAAGTGCTAATCTAAACGAAAAAGGGAAAGCTGCTTATTGTCTTTTGATTTGAGCATGAGTAGTTTGAGTGATGTATTATTAAGTTGTAGTAATGTTTTGCAATTTTGGTTACATTATTAGAAAGTGTTGTTGTCGAACCCTTATAATACAAGAAAGTAAGAATGGGAAGCATTCAACATTAATGAATGACAACTAGAGGAGGTGTAGATTAATATGCTTTTTGGATTAGGGGATGTTCAACTCAACTAAGTGTGATTGTTGAACATTTCCTTTTGATTTAATGATGTTTTTCTTTCCTGGGGCTAGCTTTGTGTATGGATGAATGTTCATTTGATTTTGATAATTCGTAAAGCAAATGGAATATTAGTTCATCAACTGTCCTAATTTACGGTAATTTTTTTAAAATTTTGTTTATATTTACAACTAGTTTTTGTAAATAGTAAAAATATTAAGATTGAGAAATAAAATAAAAATATTTAGAAGAATGTTAAGATTTAATATAAAGTAATTTTAAATGTAAATAAATGAGATTTTATTAGAGAAGAAAATTATAATTGAATTGGAGAAGAGAGAGTAGAGAAAAAATAATTAGAAAAAATAATTAAATTTAGTTAAATTTTTTTTCAAGATTTAGATTTTTTTTAAAGAAATCACCTTAAAAGAGAGAGAAGCGAAATTAAAATGATTAAAGAAAAATGCATAAAATAGAGGAGAGAGGGAAGGGGACGGGAGGAAAAAATAATACTCCGTACTCCATAATTCTTATAAAATTTAAAAATGTAAAAGGATAGAATTTAGAAAAACACTCAAAAGAGAGAAATGTTTAGAAATAAACGTAGGGGATAATTGAGGGTATAAATTAGTGCAGTTTCTTTGGAAATTAGATAAAGCAACAATTAAGTAGTAGATGGATTAGGATCTCTCGGGTTGTCCAAACTGTGCTACAGAGCAATTGTAACCCTAAATTAATTTTTTTATATTTTTATCTTATTGAAAGAAAAAAAGTCTCAAAATTAACAACTAATTTTGAAAAAGTTGGTCTCCTGTGCACAGGTTAACAATCTCTCATATCTATTAGATCATAGGTATTAATATTTTAAATTTATAGTTGTATTAAATATTTTTTTTTAAAAATCTTAATTATCCCTTTCTATCTCATTACTTTAATTTGTAGTGTAGTGTAAAATTATTATTTTTATAATCTTTACTAAGAAATGCTTTTAAAAAAATTATAATAAGAAATTAGAATCAAGATCCATAAAAAATGTAAAGTTTGTAAGATCATAAGATTAAGGGTAGGTCTCTTGTAGACTCAATTCCTTATAGGAATTGAGTAAATTTTAAAAAATTGGTAGGATTGATAATAAAAATAAAATACGCGAAAAATATGTTTGATAATTTACGTAGCTTAAACGGTTGAGAATAGTCTTTTTTATGTTGAGGTGTTCAACTCTTACATCTAACAATTTTCACATATATTTTTTTTTTAATTATAAAAGTGCATGTTGAAAATAAGGAAAAGTGTAACATGCAATTTACAATTTTTTAGCATGTTATTTTGCAATATTTGCAATAATAATTTCAGTTATAATGACATACACTTGTTAGTGATGTTATGTTACACATATTTTGTTGCACTTTTCAGTTGTAGTGACTTACTATTTTCAACAATATTTTTTAGTTATATTGACTTACACTTTTTAGTAATGTTATGTTACACCTTTTAGTCATATTTTGTTGCACTTTTCAGTTGTAGTGACTTACAATTTTCAACAATATGTTCAGTTATAGTGACTTACACTTTTTAGTAATGTTATGTTACACTTTTTACTCGTATTTTGTTACACTTTTCAGTTATAATAACTTACACTTTTCATTAAAGTATTGTGTTGCACTTTTCAAGTATATTGACATGCACTTTTTAATAATATTGTGTTGCACTTTCTAGTTATACTAACTTGCATTTTCTAGTTATACTAACTTGCATTTTCTAGTTATAATGACTTATACTTTTCATTAAAAGTTGTGTTGCACTTTTTAATTATAGTGACTTACATTTTTTAATAAAAAAACTTGTTACACTTTTTAGTAATATTGTGTTACACATTTTAGTAATATTAACTTACACTTTTCAACACAAACAATTTCGAAAAAAATTTATCAATAAAAAAAAATTACAAAAAAAATAATAATAATAATAATAAAAAAATTAACCAAGTCAAAATTTTTATTCACAATAATCTTGAATAAATTTTTATTCACAATAATCTTGAATATTTAGGGTTCACAATATTTTTGGATATTTAAGATTTAAGTTGACCAAGTCAACTCAATTCCTTATAAGAAATTGATTTTATACAAGACCAATCCTAATATTAATTTGAATAAGTAAATTTCCTTAATTATATTTATGGCAAATTCGCATAAGGTACACGTCTATGTATAATAATAGATATTTAATTTTAAAAAGAACGGGAACTAAAATAAAATTAATATTAATATTTTAAATTTATAGTTGTATTAAATATTTTTTTAATATTTAAATAAATTTTCTTATTTCAAATATTTAAAATTCCAATATTTAATTAGAATCAGTGTTTTCATAACCGAACCGGTGATCAAACCGGTGTAGGCACCGGTTCACGGTCCAACCGGTTGGACCGGTTGAACCGGCGGTCCAACCGGTAAAATAAAATTTATGTATTTTATTTTAATATTTTCTATGTTATATTAAAAATATATATATATACTTATAAAAATCATATTTAAATAAATACAGTAAAATCATAAAATAACAAACATTAAACTAAAATAATACATATGTAAGATTTATGTACATATTGAATAGGAGTAAAATAAACATAGGAGAAAAATAACATAAAATGTAAGAGTGTTAGACTGTTATTTGTGAGATTTATGTCCCACAACGAATAAGAGTAAAAGATACATCGGAGAAAAACCATATAAAGGTAGGAGTGTTAGTAATAAACATATATGTGAGATTTATGTCCCACATCAAATATGAGTAGAAGAAACATTGGGGAAAAAATAATATAAAGCTAGGAGTGTTAGTAATAATACATATAAATGTAAGATGGTTAGTCATAAACACACATATATGAATAATAGTGTTAGTAATAATACATATAAATGTAAGATGGTTAGTCATAAACACACATATATGAATAATATAAATATAAAGGTAGGAGTGTTAGTAATAAACAAATATGTGAAATCTATGTCCCACATCGAATATGAGTAAAAGAGTGTGTTAGTAATAAACAAATATGTGAAATCTATGTCCCACATCGAATATGAGTAAAATAGATTTATGTGTTTCTCCAATATAGGGGGACATATCCCACATCGAATATGAGTAAAATAAATTTATGTGTTTCTCCAATATAGGGAGACATATCCTACATCGAATATGAGTAAAAGAGATTTATTTCTTTCTCCAATATAAGGGGGAAAACAAATATGTGAAATCTATGTCCCACATCATCGAATATGAGTAAAAGAGATTTATTTCTAAGGGGGACATATTTTCTCCAATATAAGGAGAACATATGATGTGAGATTTTATATCCCACATTGAATATGAGTAAAAGAAATTTATGTCTTGTGTCTTTTTCCAATATAAAAGGTTGGATGTGAATATTTTAAAAATAACTTCAAAATTTTAAAAAATAAAAATTGGACCGGTTCAACCGGTTTTGGGCCGGTTTGATCCGGTCCAACCGTGAAAACGGTTTTTGACCATTTTCCGGACGGTTTGACCAGTCCAACCGTGAAAACGATTTTTGACCATTTTCCGGACCGTTTGACCATTTTTCGGACCGGAGCTGTGACCGGTTCACGGTCGCATAAAATCGGCCCGCACGGGACGGGTAAATACCCGATCAAATGGGTCCCGGGTCGGGTAAATACCCGGTCAAACAATACCCGCCGGGTATGGGACAGGTAATGGTTTTGTATATACCCGACCCCGACCCGTACATATATATATTTAATATATATATATATATATATATTTATTAAAAAATATATATGTATATCATGATTATTAATTAAATATATACTTCTTCAATACCTAGAGGAATAGAGGTAAGCTTGGGATGAGAATTGATCTTGAATACTTTCTTTCTAGTCTGGTACTGAAATATGTTTCGGTTTAAAGTTTTATTATGAATAAAAAACATTTTTTGTCTAATAAAAAAAAAGTATATACTTCTTCAATTTTAATTCTTTCTAATTGTAGGTTTAAGAAACACACAGTTGCTTCGGTTTCTTATTTCTCTCCCAACCATCGGTCCCCTCACCATTCTATTTAAATAACATATTTTTAAAATAAAAAAGTGGGTGATGATGGGGCGCGGCGGGTATACCCGCCGGGTTCGTGGGACGGGATGGGGCGGGTTTAGCCGGGTATTGAGGCGGGGCGGGTAACGGGTCTAAAAAATTTTTGACGGGGCGGGTCCTGGGATAGGCCATACCCGTCCCGTTGCCAACCCTAAGTTAGATCATAAGATTATTTTGAATAAGTAAATTTCGTTAATTATATTTATGGCAAATTCGCGTAAGGTCTACGTATAATAATAGATATTTAATTTTAAAAAGAAAGTAAATAAATTAGCTTAAGTGATTAGAACACCCGTCTTAGATCATGAGTTCAATTCATGGAGAGTGAAAAGGGTGGATATATATATATTTTTTTTGATAGAAGTTAAATACCCATCCCTTTTTTCCCCTCCCCATGACTCGAACCCAGGAACTAACCCTGAAAAGGGTGGATATATATTGTAAGTAAAAAAAAAAAAAATTAAATCAATGCTTATTACCGTTAACAATGAAAATTAATTGTAAAAAAAACAAAACAAGAATTATATCAAATAAAGAAAATATCTCTAAAAGATTATTTTAATATATTTTTTTAAATAATTCTATTATTATGGAGGTTTCAGAATATTGTTAATAGTATTGACCTAGCTAAAAAAAATTGATTTCTTCTACACCATAATTTTATGGATTTAAATTTGATTAATAGTGAATCTTCTAGAAATTTGAGCGGAAGTTTAATATTTAATATAAAAATAACTAATTTATATTTATAAATTTTATTATTTAAATTTCATTTAAATTTTAATATTTAATACTACGCATTTAAAATATGAGATTAAAAAATGTACGATTAAGATTAATAAAAAAAAATTAGCAAAAAGTGAAATTAATGAGAAAAAAGAGATTTTAAAATGGAGAAATTTGAGAAAAAAAATAGATTGCAATAGAGCAATCATGGCTAGGAGTGTTTAAAAAGGAACCGGACCTGAAAAATGACCGGAACCGGACCGACCGGCTAGATTCCGGTCCGACAAATTTTGGATTCTGGTCTTCCGGTCCGGTCCAAGACCAGAATTTTTTTTAAATTTTTTTACTAAAACACTCTCAATTATTTTTCAAAATCAAAGTGAAAATGTGTTGA